>OY728137.1:743562197-753541277 GCA_963277665.1 Viscum album | reverse complement strand
TACTGATATTTCATCAGACATGAAAAGGTTCTGTAATTTGGGGATCAATGGAAAGTGCCACATTACTTTTCATGGCACACGAGATGGTGTTCCATCATCTTTTGGCTTCCATCGAGAGGTTCCACATTTGATACAATCATTTCTTCCAGCAGTTTCCTCCCAAAATAAACTGCAATCATTCGGGCAAGCATGGATTTTTTTTGAGAATCCAAGTTCATCAACTAACTTCCATGCCATATAGTGGTTTGAAGGATTACCTGCATCATCTAGAAGTAAGACCTTCAAGAAGGTAAGAAGGTAATCAATTGCAGTATTTGAAATCCCACACATAGTTTTCCCATGAAACAATCGGATTAAAAATTCTAACTTTTTCATTTTTCCACATTGCCAATATACTGGAGTCATCATAGCATCATTAAATTTTTTCAACCTATCAACATAATCATTTTCATTGGACGCATCATGTGTGTTTGTATCGAAATCTTGTTGGTCGGAAATCCTTTTCTTCTCATGATGTCGAATAAATGGAAACTGATCATATACCAAACTCTCAAATTCAGTCCTATCATTTGAAGCATCAACATTTTGAGATTCCATTTTCTCTCCATTGTGATACCACACATAATAGTTTGTTTGGAAACCATATTTGGTTATATGATATCTAACTGCTTCATGACACAACCAAGGTCTTCCAACACAATTAGAACATGGGAAGTGTATGCGACCCACTATCTGAAGCCTTGTCAAATGAAAAATATCAAAATTTGTTCAAAATATTTTGAAAATTGGTTGAAATCTGATCAGTTTCATACATCCAACTTCTATCCATTCTGTAAAAAAATTTCAATAATTAATTTCAAAGCAATTCAATAATATTGAAGTTCAATCAAAAAAATATTTAGGTAATTGAAAATTGTTTACTTTAAATAAAAGCATAAATGACACATTACTCTATATGAGAATCATATTAATAAATACAAAAAAATACAGTGTATAAAAGAAAATAAGATACAGAATTTCTAATGCCTATATTCAAGGATTTCCTAGTAAGATATTCGAAGTAGATCAAGGAATATATAATCCTTAAGGGTCTTGTTGGGAGTACATGGGTTTTTATACTTTAACTTCTTCAGGGAGATTAGGATGAGGAGTAGGATAAGGATCAGGGGAGTAGTGAGGCTTTACATGGGGGTTGTGGGGTGTCCAAGGGGGGTGCGAGGTGTCTAGGGGGTGGTGGGGGCCATCCGGGGGGTCGGAGGTGTCTAGGGGTGGTGTCTGTCTAGGGGGGTTGGGGTGTCCAGGTGGGCGGCCTATCCATGGGGGTGGTCAGGCTATTCAGGGGGGTAGGGGGAGTCTAGGGGGTGGGCGGGCTTCCCATGGGGGGTGGCGGCGTTTTCCAGAGGGTCTGGGGTGTCCAGGGGTGGGCGGGCTGTCCAGGGGGGTGGGCGGGCTATCCACGGGGGGTGTTCGGACTGTCCAAGGGGTGTGGTCGGGCTGTCCACAGGGGTGGTGGTGCTCTCTAGTGGGTCGGGGGTATCAAGGGGGTGGGGGGCTTTCCAGGGTGTGGGGGCGTCTGGGGGGATGGGGGGTGTTCGGGGGGTGGTGGGAGGGTGTCCGGTGGTGGGGTGGGTGGGCTGTCAACAATGGTGGGGGGGAGTTATCTAGGGGGCACGGGTTGTCCAGGGAGTGGGCGGGCTGTCCAAGGGGTGGGCGGGCTATCCACGGGGGTGGCGGGGTTGTCCAGGGGGTCAAGGGTGTCCAGAGGGTTGGGGGATTTCCAGGGGTTGGAGGGTTGTCCAGGGGGTATGAGGTATCTAGGGGTGGTCAGGGTTTCTAGGGGTGACAGGGGCGGAGGAGCTATCCAGGGGTACAAGGTGTCCAGGGGGGTGGGCGGGCTATCCGTAGGGGTGGGGCTAGTCCATGGAGGGAGGGGGTGTCCAGGGGGTGGGCGTGGTTGTCCAAGGGGGTACTATAACTATTTTTAAATCATGCATTGGACAATACTAAAAAATTGATTGATAATAACTACTTTTTCTTTTTGAGTTTGTGGTAGTTTAAATCACTTCTATATGGTTCTACAATGGTTTCCAAAAATCACTGCTAAAATTTGAATCAGCATCCAACTCATGTTAGTTCTACAAATTTAGTGACAGCTTCGGGGAATCGTCACATAATGTTTTTTAGTGGTGTTTTTGGTTTTAGCGACGGTTTCACCTTCCAAAAAATGGAAAGGATATAGTAGTGGTATGAATCGTCATTTTATCCTCACCATTTTTGGTCATGGAAAACAACTGATGAAACAAAAAACGGTAAAAAAATATTGACCTTAAATAGTGGTGGTTTAAAAAACTACTAAACAACCATTAGGCATATAGAGCAGGGGTTTAAAACGTTGCTATATATCGCTTTAAAAACCCCAAATGCAGAATTTACAACCCTGGAAGATAAAAAAAATACAATACAAATGTTTAAAATTATATCCATATTCACCACACCCACCTATGAGATCATATAATCATGAAGGTTATCAACATGGCTTACTAGAATGTAAAAATTAATTGACTATTCTAGGAATACATTTCATTATTTAAGCAAGGAAAAACATTCAAGTGGATATTAGATTTCTAAGAAATCCTTGGAAGACATTAATGAAGAAAGAAGTGAACTCATTAGAAAATCTAATGAGATGCACACAATCTAAAAATGGTATTAAGATATGGGATATTAGTGGTAATTCTCAAACATGGATCAAAACTTATAAAGGATTCACTATGCATAAATATGTTTAATGAGATTTTAGAATACAATAAAAATGGGATCTCTCTTTGTACAATTCCAAATAAACCACTTAGAAAACATTTTACCTATTTTATAAACATATATTTAAAAAACCACTCATTTATATCATTAAAATATAAATAGGATTCATTATTAAAAAAAATTGAACGTTGGAATCATAAAAACATAACCAAATAGTCACTCAGTGAGTCGAAACCACCTACAAAAAAATTAGGCACACTTTATGAATACAATGATCTCTAAGAAGAACTTAATCATAACTCACCCGAAATTCATGACCAAAGGAACCCAATAAAATAATCACTATAAATCCATAAGAAAATAAAATACATTAAAAACCAATAGTACAAACTCTATAGAACAAAAGAAGAGGAAGCCCCATGATCCGTGGAATCACCATATTAGTGGTAGTATGTCGTATGTTTAGTTACAAATGATATATGAAACCAAATTCAACCCTAGTCATAGACATATACCAATCATGTATTAGTCGTTGATTCAATATTAAATAGTGTGAATCATAAAATTTTCTAAAATACCTAAAATTGGAAAAATTGACGTGATCTTGGTAGATATTGAAATAAATTTAGAAATATGAGGAAGAGGGATTCTATGTTTGTATTTGGGAAGAGGTTTAAAGAGTATAACCTGGATGGGGGAGTTACAGCTAATCGAATGGAAGAACTTAGGTTAGGTTTCACTGCACGCCTTTTGGAAATTGGGGGAAACGATTTCTCTGCTGTGCTGCAGGGGTTTCTAGAAATCGGGCAGTGCTTCTGGAGTTAGGCAGTGCTTCTGGAGTTGTGGCTTCTCAAGGGCTTCTCAGAGTCAGGCAATGCTTTTGGAGTTGTGGATTTTGGAATCGGGGTCTACTTCTGGAATCAAGGTGGGGGTCGCCTGCCTTGTCGATTTTGGGGGGAAATTTTCCCAAAGGTTGTTAAAAACCATTGGGAAAACTCCATTTTTTCAACGGTTTCATAAAACCATTGGGAAAACTCATTTTTTACCCATCTTTACCAACATTTTTTATAAACCGTTGGTAAAGAACACTTATACCAATGGTTCAAAGGAACCATTGGTATACAAGTATTGGGAAAATCATGGTTTCCAATAGTGTTATTAATTGATATTCTATTCATAAAAATCTAAGTTTCGGCCAAAGGACTTATATAATGATAGGTGTGTAATTAATGGACCACTTGGGGGTTGCTTTGAAGTATATAGTATGTTTATTAACTATATAATATAAAAATACAAAGAGACATGGTAAATGTCAAAATATTTAACTAAGTGTTAAATAAAAAAGATAAAGTTAATATAGTGAACCAAACCTGTCTAAAACCTATTGGTTGAGTGGTTTTTGACCTATTCCTACCTTAACCTTTAAATAATCCACTTTTTAGCCATTAGAAATCTAATATGAATTTATTATAAAATAATATTTCTAGCTCTTCCAAAGGCTCCCCTCACCCCTCTTATAAAAGGGCACTCTCCCTTATCTCTAATTTAAACCTTCAAAGCCTTTTGGCTCAGCCAACCCCTACCCAAATATTCTCTCAACTTCCCTAACTTCAAAATATAGGCCTTAGTTTGATCAGAAATCCAACCTATGGATCCCTTTTGATCAAATCAAAAGGAAGAACCTGAAGAAGAGGTAATGTTTTCACCACCCTCTTTCATGTTATTTTCTTCTTCCACTTCTTCTTTCTTTGTTATTTCCATTATAAAATAATAAATCCAGTATCTTCTATATAATGTGATGTTATTATAAATATGGTACAACCATATTTAGTACTCTATCCATCCTTTGAATGACATGTCACCATACATGCGTACGTACGGCTTACCGTCTCCATGTCGTGGTGTAATTGTTATTCCAAACATTATTATTTGGATGAGTATGATAATGATGTGTAATTTATGTAAATAATAAATATATCATGATAATTATTTTTTATATATGATATACCATCCAATTATATGTTATTTTAATATCAAAAGAATGATATTGTCGCTCGTGCATACGTACGGACTACCGTCTCCACGAACACAATGAGATTCATTCCCCATCGTATCCATTCAAGAATAATTTTCATTTGATGGTTAAAAATAATGTTTAAAGACATAATATCATTCTGGATATGAATAAGATACAACATAACCATAAAAAACATGGCTTACATAAAAAATCATATAAAGTAAAACAAATTAGTTAACACTCGAAACAACGATAATACAAAGATATTATTAACAAAGAAACGCTAAAAGATCATATATGATATCATATTAATGTATATGATTCTTGTGTAATTTAATAACAATTATTTCACCATTATATAGGAGGTTAAACTACCCTAGACTAAGGAAAAGTACAAGTTAAGGGTTTATTTCACAATCACTTCATTGTTTGAAGTTGTTTATACGTAATTATCTACTGGGACCTCTTTATCATACACATCCATGTTTCTTAAAAATGTATTTCAAATAATTCTTACAATTTTATAGACTATGGGTTAAATCAATTTATCCCCTTGTTGACTTTTTATAAGATGTTTATAAAGGAATCTTTCTGTCGTTTTCCAAAAAAGGTCCTTTTTAACCTTTTCAAAAAAATTATGGTAAGAATTTATTTTTTTAACTTATACAGCGGGTGCAGTTATTTTCTACCGTTATAAAATCGTCGAAGATTCCCTTACAAGCTTATAATAATATTTTCAAAGTAAATGTTTTATTTTATAATTATGTTACTTTTAAATGATTTCAAAAAAAGAGATATTTCTCTCAAATAGTTTTGATTTCATCTATATCGACATCCTTTGATAGATTTGAAGCTTATTTGAAGTTGATTTATTATGATACAAAACTTCCATATTATATGGAAGGTTTTCTAATATGTTTTATTGTGGATGTTTTATTTTTATACCATTCATTGTTTATGGAGAAAGTATTGATATTTCGTATGCTAGTTTTAATATGAATGTTTATGTTATGTTTAAAACTATTCATATGAGGAATGTATTTGACTTAATAAGTGATGGGTGGAGCCTGATATAGCTCCCCGATGCATCTGTAGGTCTCATGAGACAAACTAGTGTCTTGGCACAAGGCCTTGATAAAATCTTATTTGTATTCTTGGCACAAAACCTTGACTATGTGGTTATGATAGTCTGACATTATGCATTCCATCATTATGAAAGTGGTTATTGATACTGCATGTGATTATTCAACTAGTAGAATATCCATGTGAATAATAAAATGGAATTATTTCATTTTATTTTTTCTATATTATGTTGAATTTCAAGTTTAAAATGCTTTTGTTTTAGTTATACATTGCCTTAAATTATTATGCTTATTTATGAAAGTTTCTAATATATTGTTATCCTTATTGGGCATCTGAGCTCACCCCTTTCTATGTTTTATTTTTCCCAGGATTTGAAGAAGTATTTTATGAATGGCCTGTAGGGATAGTATGAGGGGATATGAGTGTGGTCTATAGAGACAAGATATTGTTCTAGTTTTTATTTTAGGATGTAATGTAAGAATTATGAATGTATCTAGTGATTCCAAGGCTACTAAACTAATCGGTCTTTCGAGACTTGATCTTTTGTGATCATGCCAATATTATGTAATAATGCATTGACTCCGGGTAACTGGGGTCGGGGCTTTACATAGATTTTGGGATGTATAATATTATATATTTTTAATTAAAATGATCTAATACATATGTAAGTTATTTATGGGTCAATATAACAATATAACCCATGATAGGTTTAAAAGGTTTATATATATAAATGAGGAAAATTCCACCTTATTATTTGGTTGAAACTTATTCTACAACATGTTTTATGAAGATCGCTGTGAAGTTGGTAAAAAATACCACATATAAAATCGTCCACAAGATATGTGAATCTAGAAACACTTTAAATGTATTTATCTTAACTTCATAGTATTATAGTACCTTAGATTAAATAAAAGATATAATGGAATATAATCTCATCCATGAGAGTAGTATTGTTTCATAAATCATAGACACTTTCTCAGTGTGATATCATATATAAAGGTAGTATCAAACATGAATTGTATACTCAAACAATACCAAAACTAGGTTTTCACTAAACCTAAGTGAATTCCTTGATCCCTATAGGCCAAAAAATTTCATTGTGGGTCTTGATTCATCATTAAGTAATGATTTACTGACTAAAAGTAATTGAATAATTTGATTCCAAGTTCTCTCAAAAATCCAATATAACTTATTTGTATGTCAGACATTTTAAAAAATAAATATACAACATGATCTCCATATAGATTAATCTATATGATAATAGTTCTTATTAGAACTATATAACAACAATATAATAACTCCATCAATACAAAATCAATAAAATAATAAGTCATTCTAGATGTAACACAAAAATCATATTCATATTCAACTAAAAAACATCACACAAATGAATACAATAAGTGATGAGTTAAATGAAGCCTCTAACCAAACATGGCCTCCCATGCTTCAGTACCTCAAGGTGACCTAACGTACCAAAATGGAACCTAATCCCATGCATCAACACAACCACCAGTGTAACTATTGTACCTATAATAAAACATGTGAATCGATAATTCCACTGAAGTTCACGTGAAGGGTGTGAGTAAAAAGACATGGTAACCCACTGCCAAGACATACCAAATTGCACAATATATAATCAAGTGTATATATGTAACATGTCAAAACATTTATCTATATATATATATACTAAATTAATTTCATAGAAAATAGTTAAATAATGGTAGAAACTATAAATCAAGCATTTTCACAATGTAATATTATCCCTCAAATAACTCCTTTTCCAATGAGGGTCTATATATATACATACTTACTTTTATCATAACTCTAAATCTGAAGAAATATATATAATAAATTCAAGGTATAATACATATCCCATGGAAAAGGGAATCATGTATACCATGTTTGATAAATCTTATAGCATGTCACTTTAGAACATAGGAAACTGTATAATAGGTCAAGAAATATTTTAGCCCTTCCCATTTCTATAAACCATGATTTAACTAACTAGAATACCCACTTAAATAGTATATAATACTAATATAACACTTCAAAAATTCTAAATATAACAAGGAAATAAATACTGATGTATACAACACTAAACAAAATATTATCATAACAAAACTCTTCGATATATGTGAACATGGAATAATGGGATATATAATCCATGGATAAATCGAAACATGGAAAATAATCAAGAATATCATAATATATTTGAACAATTCATAAGACATGGAATAATTAATATCTAAATCATATTTGTGATAGGTTAAAGAAAAATCAATATATTTAATACCAATAACAGAGTATTCAAAATATAAGGTAAGTAAAAGAAATATCCAAGAGGGTATGTTTCTATAATGACTACTTAATTCCATTAAATTTTAGTTAAAAAACCCCTTAATTTAAATAACTTTATTTAAATATGCATAAATTTCATTTACTCAAATCAATGTTTGGATTAGATACTCATTTGGTACTAGAAACATTATCAAAGATATTTTTAACTAGTGTTATCAATGTCTAAATTGTATTTTAAAACCTATTTATACACATAACACTATATTAAAAATAAATTTATTCAATACATGTAAAAAATAAGTTTATAGTGGAATAGTATGTTTTGAAATAAATATTAATGAAATATAAAACCATATAAAATTTTATTTTCAAAGGAAGAAAACCTCAAAATGAAATTATTTATATAAAACCAGTTCCATAATCAATACTTTAGAAAAATATACCCATTTCATTTTTATATAAATGAAATATAGCTTTTGATCCTAAACAATTAAAGAACCAAATCGTTCCTTATAACTAATATACACTCATATATTACCACATAACCTATGAAATTTCTTATCCAAAATTAAGTGTTGTTTATTGACTAATAATTCATTCAAGTTATAGTGGAAAGAAATATTTTACTTTGTAATAAATGATTAAGAACTCAAGGGATGTGGCTTAACCAAGCTATAATCATATAATTCTTGGTTAGTTTAAAACAATTAATTCATATTTACTCTAAAGAAATAAATTATCATAATATAATTATGAATGAAATATTAACTTTTTTTCTCATCCTAAATCCTATGATAAAATAAAATTTGGATTACTTTATTAAAATAATGTTATGTATCATAACTCTAACACATGAAAAAAGAATATCCATTATATTTATTTTATAACCATTTAGAACTTCAATAAATATCTAGATAAGAACATCCGTATATCAAAACAAGTAAATGACTAAATAACTTGTATACAACTTTAAATTTCATGTGAAATGAAAAATAAACAATGAAACATTCATATTAAGCCTTATATTAGAAACCAATTACAAAACATCAAATATAATTAAGTTAGGATTGGATATCCAAAACTTTATTTACTATAACATTCCATATAAAAATATACAGATATCATATATGGAAACAAATACAAGAAAACTATAATACATGCTTAACTACACATATTAAAATTTGAAAATATAAATTTCATCAAATTCAATTAGAAAATTTTTCAATTTAAAATGAAATACATTGATTTATTAAATATATAACCATTCACATCACTATGAATCAAATAGAAAAAGGATGAACAAAAATCATCTCAAAGGATTGTATAATAATCTACTAAAAACATACAACTTGATATATTAAACTTTCAATAAAATTAAATCATTTATAATTCAAAAATAATTGTATAATATTTATTATTATTTTTAAAAGTAATTTTTAGGCATATCTCAAGAATAACCAAATTAAACACAAGGAGGTTTAGAAAACATACTATAATAAAAACTTTGTGAGCTTATCATGCTTCAACGACCACTAAATAACCCCAAAATTCATTAAATCAAATTTTCACAATAAATATAACCTAATTTAATAATCACCATAAATAAATATTAAATAACACCTAAAAAAATATAATTTACTTTAAAAATACACATAGAAATATATCAAAAAAAATACATAATAAATTTCTCCAAAACATCGTTTAATTCTTTCTATAAATCATGAATTCAAAAAAAAACATACCACCGCTATCTTATATAAAAAAACTTATAATAAAAAGAAAAAAACTTACTCATTATTACTTTAAATAAAGAAGTTATAATAAATATGGTAATTTTATTTTTCCTTATTGAAATCGAAAATTGAAATCCCTAACACCCTTTCCAGAAAATAGAAGAGTGGGAGGAGGAGGAGGAGTATGGAAGAGAAGAATGATAGGGATAAGTTAACCTTTAATTTCTGAAAAAAAAAAGTTAAAAAATCAATGGATAAAAGATAAATAATGGGGGAGAATAAAGAAAAATTGGACCACTCATACTATTCCTAGTGAAACTGGGAATATATGGGATGAAGGACCCCTAATTTGGGGTAAATTTTTTTTTACAAGAAATGATCCAAAAAGTCCCCAATGTCACAACCTGTCCTAGTGAGGCTCATTTCATGACTTCCCACACCCATATCTAATAGGACATGGGATGGATACTAGAACCGGGTAGGAATATCACTAATATGGGAGGAATTTCATATATACATATACACATGCACACATCTCCATGTCTAGAAAATGTTGAAATGTAAAAAGACACTAAAAAACCAATGCATGCATACATCTATATCCCACAACCAGAGTATGACAGGAAGTGAAGTAAAGTAAACATGTCTAAATACAATCCCATAATAAAGGGTCTGTAAATACCAGTCCATCCTATAATTAAAGGTACTAGTATTGCTATCAAAAGTTGTATGAACACACCTCAGTCTGTCCGATCTCACAAAACACCGTCTAGCCCTGGTCCACCTGGGACTCTGTCAAAAGGGACGATCGTCTGAATAAGACACAACATGTATGGAAAAATCTCATGTATGGATGAGTATAAAAATACTCACTAGGACTCTCCAAAACAACAAAGTAATAAAGAAAAGGAAAGTATTGTCATCTCTACACAAGTATATGTCTAAAGCACATATAAAAATATTATCCAGATATACTCAATCCAAGACACGTAGTCTATAATTAAGCCAAAACCATAGTATACCAGCCTTAGGGTTTTAGTTTGAAGATTTCATGAATAACTCATCTAGGATAACACACTCCTGAGTTTGATAGCACTGATGACATCCATCTGAAGGGTATTGGTTGTCGATTCTCTCCATAAGATAGATACACTGATAGTTTAGAAAGAATAAGATTCACATATTAGGATCATATCATGGGACATAGGTTGATACCAACAACTCAGTCTATATTAACCTGTTAAGTATAAGATTGGTGCCCTCATAGTTTTGGGCATGTCGATACCAAGAACCCCACCTAGGGAATGATGATTAATAAAGGATCCCACTTCGGGAATCTCGAGGGTGATTCTAATGAATCTATCATGGAAGTCTTGCGGAAGGTATTTTATTCGTAGAAGTAGAACTCTATTTGCATCAAAATTCAAGGAAACAAACCCTGATGAAACTTTTCCAAGATACGGTGGACAGGAGATTCAATCCATGTGAAAAGGGGTACACAGTGTGTAGTACGGGTACACACCATGTCCCTTAACCATGGTACTGCCTATGTAAATAGACTTTTTCATTCAAATTGTGTTGTTTATAAGATTAAATTGTGTGTGTAAGGGTTACACATTGTGTCTCTGTATTTGGGGTCCGCCTGTTTACTCCATCCATTTGCATGTACATATCTTCAGCCTGTGTATCTATGCCCATGTACGAGTACACATGGTAGTCCATGTACATGGTCCATAAAATGCCTTGTGGAGAGTACATATTGTGTAGGATACCCTTTTATTCCACCCCATTTAAGTGTAGTACTTTAGGTACATGTTGAGTCTTTTAAAGGGGAATACACGCTGTTTAGTCGAGGAACATATGTCGTGTGTATCAGGTTTTTCCAGAACTCATCTTATTCCTCCTTCTCGCACTGGTCGATCTTACAGCTTTTTTCTGGTGGTCGGTTCACCTAGAAACTCAATATCCAAGTTCATCAAGTCATTCTATCTCCAAATCCATGCGTTTTTTCTTCTCATCTGGCTGAGAAATGGATTAAATTTTCGTTATTCATTCTAGGCAAAAGAATGCTGATGAATGTGAATTTGATGATTCACCATAATCTAAATCACTCTTTCTCTATAATTTCACATCCTTTATGCTATTTCGATCCCATATCTATGATATTGGATCATTTCAAAATGGTTTGGGTGTACTACGATTGATTAATTGGGATGTGTTGAGTCTTGGTCCAAGTGAGCAATACCTACAGCAAATGATGAACGAGGGAAAATCACATTAAACAAAGAGAGTAATGAACCTTGATTAATGTTTGTGTCAATATTTATCCATAATCATTATAAGGACAATAAAATAATCAAATAATCACAAATATTTATATCCCATCAAAACCCCACAAAAATAAACCATCCTACAAATACGATCGAATCGCAGATCAATCTATTTGTTGATCAGTCCATTTTCATCACAGAATTCAAGAATGGGGAAATGAAAATAAAAATAAAACGCAATAATTTAATTTTGATTGATCAAAGATGAATAAAAAATCTGTGTTTTGTTCATTTTACAGATCTTCCAAAATCTATGTGCGTCGATTGTTGATCCTCGATCTGTCGTCATTCGTCAGAAAGGATTTCCCAGAGCTCTTTCTCCAAAAATCCTCCAAAAGTTCCAAGGTTTTTTGGATAACCCTATAATTATTACATAAGAATGAATTTAAATAAAATAATGTTTCTATGAAAACCCAACGAATTAAATTTTCTTTATTAAATTATTTTATTCCCTTTATGCCTGTGAAAACTTGTTCACAAATAGCATGCGCTAACCAATGCTAGGTCACACCTAGGGTAAAACATAGACTCTATATTCATTGGTGTCCTTATATTTCTGATTATATCCCGTGTTTATAAGGTCTTCCATTTTTTCAATAAAACATGATGTGTGTGCTATTTAATATTATAATATTTTTTAAACATTTATTTTCGGAACACCGGGGCTCAGAATCACACGTTGTCTCAGTTCCTGGTCATGAAATGAATCCATATAATTTTTAAAAATTAATACAATGAAAATCTAAGAAATTAAATTCTCCCCACCTTCAGGATTTACATCCTCAAAAATCAAAAACAAAGGCTACTAAAAAATGTGTGGGTACTGAGCATAAATCTGAGAATTCTACTCCCAAGTGCTCTCTTATACATTCTCATGCTTCCACCGGATATGCACAATGTAATTGATCACCCGCAAAGGATATTATTCTACTGATCCTCAATCTCCACTGGGTAATTAGAAAAATTTGCTATATCCTTAATGTCTAGCTCTCCCCATTCGATAACATGTGATGGGTCATGCACATACCTCCTTAGCTACGACACGTGTAAGATGTCGTGTACCCAGTCTAACTGTGGAGGTAGAAATAAGTGGTATTCTATCTCACTGACATTATACAGTATCTCAAAAGGGGTGATGAACCTTGGACATATTTTTCCACAATGTGAAAATATCCATAATCCACATAGAGGTGAAACTCGTCTCATCTCCCTCCTCGAACTACAAAGTCCTCTATCACCTGTTAGTATAATACTTATGATAGATTTTTCCTATCTTCATTTTCTTCTGGATGATCTGGAACTTCTCTGTAGTAGCTCTTACCAGCTCTGGTCCCATGAGTGCTGACTCTCCTAGGTCAGTCCAACAAAACGGTGACCTTCAGGATCACCCGTACAAATCCTCAACTGGTGTCATACCGATAGTGGAATGGTATTTATTATTATAATCAAACTCTAATAGTGGTAGGTGATCCTCCAAACTATGGCCAAATTATAACATAAAATCGCGCAGTATGTCCTAAAAAATCGAATGGTACACTCTTTTTGTCCATCAGTTTGTGGGTGAAACACTGTGCTCAAGAATAAATGGGTCCTAAAGGCCTCCTGTAATCCCTTACACAACTAGGATATAAAGTGGGCATCATGATCAGAAACAATCATCAATGGAACTCCATGGAGTTAAACTATCTCTTGCATGTAGAGGCGTTTCAATCTCTCTACTAAACCCTACTCTTGGATTGCTAAGAAGTCGACCGACTTTGTGATTCGGTCAGTGATCACCCAGATGGAATCATGTCCCTAGGATGTACATGGTAATCTCGTCACAAAGTCTATAGATATCTCATCCCACTTCTATTCTGTTGCCTCAAGGGTTTGAGCTAAACCCACATGAACATGTTGCTCAGCCTTCACTTGTTAATAAGTAAGGCATCAAGATACAAACTCTGAAACTCCTTTCTTCATCATTGGCCACCAAAACAAACATCAGAGGTCTCAATACAAATTTTCCACACCTTGATGTACCACAAAAGGGGATGTATAAAACTTCCATAAAACCTCCTCCTACAACGTCACTAGTACCATCGTGCCTCCTATGAAAAGAATAACATGCTACCCATATTTTTAAAATCAATCTGGAGAATTACCTATGGATATTTGAGCATGTAGGATCTCACAGTTGGTATCCCCAAGTTGTGCCTCCCTAGCTTTTTGAAATAGTGGAGGGGTGATAACTATCTATTAGAGGTAGGATGTACCAGCACCATCTATAAAGGATAACTGAAACAAGGATAATTTCTATAACACCTCATTTAGCTATTGTGAACTAGATCTATCACTAGTAGCATCTTCTTACACATTCCCCTTCCCAGGATTATAGAAAATTTTGATGTCATAATCCTAGAGGAACTCTATAAATCACCTTTTTCTCAAGTTAAGATCCTTCTGAGAGAATATATACTTGAGACTCTTGTGATCATAGTAGACGATAAACCACTTGACCATTAGGTAGTGTCACCACCTCGTCAAATAGAAGACTAACACTACTAACTAAAGATGATGGGTTGTGTAGTTCTGCTCATATAGTCTCAATTGGTAAGAACCATAGTCAATATTCTCTCTCTACTTCATCAGAAGACAACTAATCCCAATTCTTAATGCATCACAGAACACTACATGCGCAACACCTTCCTCTAGTAATTTCAATATGGGAGTGATTTTCAAACTCTACCTCAACTTCTGAAAAGCCTGATAGAAACTTTATTTCCACACAAACAGCTGCCTATATCTAGTAAATGTTGTTATAGATGCTGATCTCCTAGAGAAATATTGTATAAATCTCCAATAATAGCCTACCAACCCAAGGAAACTTTGCACCTCCATCGCGCTCTTAGGTGGATCCCATGATAACACTGCATAGACCTTGGCTGGGTCCACTACTACTCCATCCACTAAGATAATGTGTTTCGGAAACCAGACTACCTACATCCAGAACTGGCACTTTGAGATATTTTCGCAAAGCTAGTTTTCTTAGGGTATATCCAGAACTATCCTTAAGTGTCTCATGTAATCCTCCTTAGACGTTGAGTACACAAGGATATCATCAATGAACAATACCATTAAGTGGTATAAGTAAGTCTAAAATATCTGGTTCATGAGTTCTATGAACAGTTTTTGGTCATTTTTCATTCCTAAGGGGAAAAAAGTACTCATAGTGATGGTAGTGACATCATAATGTCGTCTTTGGTATATCCTCATCCCATACTCTAAATTGGTGATATCCTAATATGATGTTAACAATTTTGAACCATCATTCCCCCCTTAACTGATCAAATAGGTCATCGATGCTTGGTAGTGGATACTTATTCATCACGGTGACATAGTTCAAGCACTAGTAGTCTACACACAACCTCAAGATCTTGTTTGCCTTCTTGGTAAATGAAACTGGGGCTACCTAGAGTGAAACACTGGGTCTTACAAATATCTTCTTATTAATGTCCTCTAACTTTACACTCATCTCGTGAAGCTCTGTAGAATCCATCCAATATACTGGAATAGATTTTGATGTCTTCCTAATGTGTAGATCAATACAGAAGTCTATCTCTCAATGGAGGGGTAAACCTAGAAAATATTTTGGAAAAAAATCCTCATACTCCACCACCACTACAGGAAATTGGGAGATCACAATAACCACTACACCAAGGGTTAGTCTGGCCAACTAATGATTAATTGGTTTCACCCTACTATGAATGAGTTCATCATTTGCTGTCTAGGTTTCCTTTTCATCAATAAAGGAAAACTCGATTCTGCCCCTACAGACACACTGCACCCTTTATCTAAAATAGTCATTCTAAACATGAAATATAGATAACCAATCCATACTAAGGATGACATCATAAGTACTTGACACTACTACCAAGATATTCCTATAGAAACTCTCAACTCCAAAATGTAGGTCACACTATCGGCACAAGTGTATGATCTATGAGTTTTGTCCAGCAGGAGTCTCTAAGCATAAGGGTCGAGTCAATGGTTCAACCGGAATCTCTATGTCTTGTACAAGGTATGTGAAAAGAATGTAATGGATAGTACCAGTGTATATCAGTACATAATATAAAGTATAAAAGGAACATATTATACCTTGAATCATTCCAAGAACCCAAAGGTCATAAGCCTTGACTACCTGCATCTTTGTATGCCCATATCCTCCTGCTGCCTGAGCCTGGCATGGACCACATGGGGTGGTTTTTCTAACAAGTAGAAATGTATACCAACTCATATCGCTCTCCTAACTCCTCTTCCATGTCTTCCACTCTATAGATCTACCTACTCTTATCATTTCCTCTATCTTGGTACCTCCTCTTAAAATGTCTCCCATGTCTAGGTCCTTGATACTGAAGTCGACTCCCTACTACTGAGGTATCTTATCCTACTTTCCCACTACTAACAATCATCAGTTTTTCTGCTCTTCTAAGAAAATTTCAGCCACCAAATCCCACTCAAGAACCCCCAGAATAGAAGGAATTCACATAGGGATAACACATGATCAGATGTCTCTATGTAGAACTCGCTATAAGTTTTGATCCTTGAATTAATGATCTAGAACCATATCCATCGATTACCTGGAATAGTTGGTAAACCTCTCCAAATAATCATCCATTGACATGCTACCCTGTTGAAGCTGAAGAAGCTCCTGGATATGCAAAACCTTCAGTGTAACTAGTGATAACTCTTCTCTAAATAGTTTCTCAAACTATGTCTATGAAAGATTCACCTTATCGTAATTCTAGGTAACCAAACTCTACCATCATATTGGTGATACATAAAGAAGGCTCACCTTCGAGACCACTATCTAATATGTTGTTGTCCTGACTAGTAGAAAACTTGGTTCACTGCCTCAATTCAGTCCTCAACTACCTATGGGATGGGATCAACTTAGAACTAAGGGGTCTCTGCTACTAAAACTCATGAACTGAACTCATCTTGTGCACCTCATCCTCTAGTATTATGGGTACCACATGCTACTCTTCTGGTGGTGGTATGGCTAGTGCACCACTTAGAAGAAACATCTCATGGACCAGTCCTTGTATCAAATCCTCTTCCTTGTGGGGGTCATTCTCATGATCAAACAGATGAATCCTAAATGGTGTGCGTCATATAGGATTCCTGATATTAAACAAGATGTACCATGGTCAATGAGTATATCTAAAGAGCTAACTCAAGAAGGACATGGAGACCACAACCCTTTCTTATATGATGTGTGTGCCATTTTTTTCAACAAATATTATCATGTACCATGTTATAAAATATGTGATCAGGGTCTTGGTGTATGGATACGCAGACCACCACACAAACACTAGAGTCCTGGTCTTCAAACCTGAACTCAAAACACTTAATATTGTTTCCCTATACCAATCTCACAGACTTTTGATCCTAAAGTATAATTGTCCTACTCTAATACCACTTTGTCACAACTCGTCCCTGTGGGTCCCATACCGCAACTCCCCAAGCCTACTTCTAATGTAATAGGTACTAGTGACTACTATAGAGTAGGCATATCACTAAAATGGGAGGAATTTCATATAAACCAGTGCACAAGTGAAACCTATAAGTAAATGTACTGGCATTGTTGTCTAAAGTCACAGGAACACGCCTCAGTCTGTCAAGTCTCACAAAGCAACATCTAGTCCTGGTCCACCTAGGAATCCATTAAAAGGGTCGATCATATTCAAAAGACATGACAAAGGTGGGAAAATTCCATACAATAGTGAGTATAACAATACTAAGTAAGACACCATGAAACCACAAAGCAATATAAAAAATGAAAGTGCAGTTATCTCTACATAGGTATATGTCTACATCACATATAACAAGAATATCTAGATATAATCCATCCATAAAAAACAGTCAATAATTATACCAAAACCATAGTATACCATCCTTAGGATTCCAGTTCAAAGATTCCAAAAAGCACTCATCCGATAGAATAGACTTCTGAGTCTGATAGCACTGATGATGTCTGTCTGAGAGGTACTTCTCATCATGTATTGACATGAGAGAGATACGATGATAGTATAAAGAGAATATGATACATATATGGTGATAAAATCTAGAGACATGGGGTAATACAAAAAACGTGGTATGGATTAAACCACTATGTAGAGGATCAACACCCATGTCGTGTTGGTCATGTTGATACAAAGAACTCCCCCTAGGGCATTAAGATGAATTGGGGATCCTACTCTGAGCCTCTCAGGGGATGGATTTCGAAGACTTTATCCATGAAGTTCTGTTTAAGGGATCATAGTTATAATATTAGTAAAATATTTACACCAACCTTTAGGGAAATGATAAAGGGAATATACCCAAATGAAAATTTACTAAGATATGGTGGACAAGAGATTCAAGCCATGTAGAAAGGGGTACATGATGTGTAGTAAGGGTACACACCATGTCCCTTGACCCCGGAAATTGCCTATGTAAATGGACTATGTTATTCAAACCATTTCATGAATAATATTACATGATGTTTGGAAGGGTTACATGTCATGTCTCTATATCTGGGGTCTGGCCATGTACTCTAGTTGTGTGCATGTTTATGGCATCAGCCTGTGTATATGTTCCCATGTACCAGTACATAGGGTAGCTCGTGTACATGGTTCAATCCAGGTTGTTTGGGGGGTAAACACTAGTTTGGAAACCTATTTCTCCACCCCATTTTCGTGTAATCCTTCATGTACACACTAAGTTATTAAAATTGGGTTACACACTATGGGTATCGAGTATTTCCAGAACTCGTCTTCTTCCTACCACTCACACCAGTCGATATTCTCACTTTTGATCTAGTAGTTGGTTTGCCTCAAAACTCAATATCCAAGTTCTTATATTAATACCATAACCAAATACACACATTTTACCTTTTGATCGGGCTAGAAAGAGGATTAAATCATCATTCTTTATTCTACACTGAAGAACGTGAATTTTAGGATCCACCTCATTTGAATCACTTCGTCTCTATCATCACACCTCCATCGTGTCGTGCTGATCCTAGATCTTTGATATTGGGAGTTTCACCAAGAATTGGGTTTTCAATGATTGATTGATCGGGATGTGTCGAGTCTCAAGCCAAGAAAAGAACACCCTCATATTTCTAATCTGGGCACCCATTTAGAAGGTAATATTGTTTTTTAAGAAAAACGGCACGTGCATTCTATTTAATATTTTAATATTTTTAAAACATTTATTCTGGGTACACCGATCCTCTAAATTTTGTTCCATCTCAGTTCCTAGTCTCAAAATTAATCCATATAATATTTATAAATTAATACATGGAAAATACGAGACATTAAACCCAAGATAAAAATTAAAAAACATAAGTGATAACAACTGATTTCCTTGTAGACCCCAACCATCCAAGCAGTGGCACTCCATTAGTCACTATCTACCTGTATTTTTCATCGAATTCTTGATAAAAATAACAACTAGGTACTTAGTTTCCACCTGTATCCATCTCCCATAAAATTTAACCCAAAGTATCCAAAAAAATACCAACTATAAACCATATAAATGCTTTTACCGTCTCCAAATATAGATTCTAATATTTATAAAATACAAAAAGTGGTCGCCCTTATTCTAATTCAAAAAAGATAAAACAAACCATATTTTTCATAACTTTAATTCTCAAATTAAAGTGAATATATAATTTAATTTAATCCCCAAGTTAATAGGTCACCACATAGGCATCCTTGGGTGCTTCGTGGATCAAGTAGAGGATTAATTTTTTTAAAAAATTATTCACAAATTATAAATTTTTTAACCAAAATAGTTTTACTCTAATAAAAATTACCATTAATATTTAATGTTTAAACATTCATTATGGTATGTTTTAACTCCCTTACACATCATACAATGATTTTTAAATTGAATTTTTGATTTATTAGGTGTAGATTAAGTTACAATGGTATATTATATACCATATCGAATGTCAATTGATGTAAATCACTCCAAGTGTCATATTTAAATTCTATAGAACAACTTGCATATCACATACAATGCTATAAGCCCATATTATAGGATGTGATATTGTGATATAGTTTTCATAAATTTTTCATTATATTCCTCCGGATTATGTTTTACCAACCCAAAAATGGTCTTGGTAAACTCATAGGCTTCATCCTACTTCCCAATAATACGGTTCATGAATCAAAAATAGTAGAATATGAAACCTTTAAATTCATGTGAACTTCCAAATAAAGTTCAATTTTTGGGTGATTAATGTTCCCATAATCATGTAAATTTTTATCCTCAAATGGTTTGTTTATTTATCACTCCTCAAAAATACTTTTCCCAACCCTCACCACCTCACATACATCTACCTCTTCTTAAACAAAATTCTTCAAAAAAAACTACAAAATATGATGGAGAAATCAAACCTAGTGATAGTGGTTTTGATCTACCTCTAAAAAGTCATCATTCAGTAGAAAAATATTTTTCAAATGATAATGGGAGTTAGTTTAGTGAGGTAAATGGTGCAAAAATAAATGATTTCACCTCTCAAGTATATCACTGAAATCATAATGAAAACATATATATATATACTAGAATAGTAATTTAATAAAAATATATCTACTGTAATGATAAACTTAATTTATCATACCCCCCAATTCAAGTTGGATCTTCTAGAAGGCCCAAATTGGAAGAAATAAAATAATTTTTCATTACACAAAAACATTTTTTCAAAATATTTAATAATTGATAATTGTAAGGAATATAAGTTGTTTCAATCAACACATCCTAGATCTTCTCAATAGTTAAATGAAAATTAATATCAAGATGCATGGTCCAGTCATGATAAAAATTATTTACATCATCGGGTTGATATTTCATAGTATTGTAAAAAAATTCATAGAAAGATAACACAAAACAAGAAAATCATGAATAATATAATTTGACCATAAATGTTCTCAACAAGTGGTGGCCATGTTGTGATATTAAATATTTATATATGATAAATAAACAATAATTTTTTTATTATTTTTTCCATGAAACCAATGAATGAACCAAGAAAATGAAATATACAATTAAATAATGATGTTTCATTAAACAATAATTCCAATAAGAATATATAAAGGCAGTGACTTTAATTGATCGGTAAACCAGATAAAAAACATTATTGAATGAATTTAATGTATCTAGCCTTTTGGTCCAATAATTATTAGAAATTATAGTGAAGAATGTGTCAGGGAAATCTCAAGTGGTTTGGATATATTTTAGAGAATAAGGGAGGATCCACTACCATTTTTTGGTATGGATGTAGCATTGGGTTTGGAAGATGTTCCATAGGATTGGTCGCTACAACATGGAGGTTTAAATTTCAATGTACAGGAATCTTGGGTAGTGTTTTGGGAAACTTTTTTTAAGGTAGGGATGTAGTGTAGAGAGAAGCTACATTAAGGGGGTGTAATCTTCTATGTCCATAGAGGTAAAGACTATGGATTAGGAGCCTCAAAGATAAAGTTTATGCCATGTCCAAATATAGAATGGTTGTGTTGTGGTGGCTGACTATAGTGTGGTTATGAGTAACATACTCAGTGGATATGGTGTAGGGATATTGGATATGTTGTGGTCCATATCCCTATTTTATAGGATCTAAACCATATAGTAATCTGAAAAACTAGGAGGGGCCTTTGACTAGCTAGGATGTGGTGTACTAAGGGTTGTTTCACCATGTTACACTTTGATCTCAGTAATTCGGCAGCATGGCCTCGTACATAGAATTGTGGTGTTATGATTTTTATTCTCAATATAAATTCCCCAGAATCATCAAAATACCTCACTTTTACTTTATTTATCTCATTTCTTGAGTGACCCAAGTGCACCCTAAAGAAAAACACTGGCTCTCTTCCTATGGATTTCAATAATGGCCATAGAGGTTTAGGCCTTGGTGGATTAGGTGAGTTTCTCTCCCTATGTTCTCTTAGATTACACATGTTTCTTTATTTGGGAAGATTTTTTTCCTATGTAAAACCAGTTGTTTTGGTTTTATTTCTAAATGAAGTCTCATGGGTATATGTGTTCTAGGATGGTATATGTTCTCTCCATCTTTGTGGTGATAGATGGTGTCTTTGTTCATGTTCCTTCTTTTTACACTGAATAGTGCATTTCCATTTGAGGTAGGGAATCCTTTTTTTCTCACATTTTGTGTCATGATTTATGTATTTACTCTTTTTATCTCTCAAGAATATGGATTCATCTGACTTAATGAAGGTAAATTAATCTTTTTATATATTTGAATAGGAAATGAAAATGACTTTCATGACTTTATAGATTTTTGATATTGTTATATTGAGATTATATATGCTTGTTATGCCACTAAAAAATCATGGTTTTTGGTAGTCCTTATTTGTGATAAATTGATATACATTTTGAATCACCTGATGTGTGTTTTCATGATTTCATGTTGAATAAATATTTAACCACTTATAGTCGATATTAATTTTATTATAGCTGGATATATGTCATGTGTGACAATTCCTATTATGTAAAGAAGTGTAATGTGAAAGTTCCCGTGATAAGTATGAAAAATTTTGATGTGATGTGGATTTTGTGTGGTCTTGTTGTAGGAGTAGAAATGTGTGGTTGGTATAAGTTCATTTTATGGGGAGGATATGTGTTCTTCTGTTGAAGGGATGGTGGTGGTGATGTTGGGTTTTTTGGCTTGAAAAGGGTATTAGGAATGTGTTTTTTGTTTACGTGATGTTGTGTGGTGAGATATTCCTAGTTAGTATTGGAATTTAATGATAAATTTGAAGTTGGAATGGCCTGAGCTAGTTTGGATAAGGGGACAAAATTAGATAACAAATAAATAAGTAATAATTAGTTGTGACATTGATGGGATAAATGAATGGAATTGGTTAGTAATTTGAATATAGAAAATGGATTAAATTGTGAAATAGAATAAAACATGATATGTTTCTTGTGGATTGTTTTGTGGTGTTATGCGTTTAGAAGAGGTTGTGAAATTGGTGGTGTTCTGAGGTTGGGTGGTGATTTTGTGATGTTGTGATATGGTTGGTGCTCTTTTTGTAAACCCATTGGTTTGGATTATGTGTGATGTTATTACATACATTGTATTTCCTCATAATTTCTATAAATTTCTCAACATTTTCTACCACCATGTGCTGAAACACACACATATATGTGTGTGTGAGAGAGTATGAGTGTGTGTGTGTGTGCGCGTGTGTGTGTGTGGTTTGTGTGTTTTCACAACATCCTGATAGTGAGGATAGATGGACGGCTACCCACTCATTCATGTTATTTCTTCAATGTTATGTTGACATGAATGAGCTTCGATGACCAAAAGTAAAAAAAAGTGAACTATTGAGATATGATGTGATGTGATGGCTCATGCCCCTTCAAGTGATATGTGATGAGATGACTTCTAGTGGGTTTCATTAATGGTAGGAGGTGGGTAAAAGGTTTATTTCCATCATGTTCATGATATTGTACTACTATGGTAAAGGAGTCAATGTGATGGACCATATGTCTTTGGGTGATATGTGATGTATTAACCCATGTTTCATTGGGAATAGTGTGATGTAACCATGTTGTGGGGTCATGATCTAATGTGTTGGACCATTTGTCTATGGGTGTAGTTTGATGTAACCATATTGAGGGGTTGTGATTTGATGTGTTGGACCAGGTGTCTATGGGCAAGGTTTGATTTGTTTGTGTTATGGGGGGTGCGGTTTCATGTGACAGTGTTGTGGAGAAATGGTATGTGATATATTATATGGAAGATATGGGAGTTCCAAGATGTACGAAGTTAGGGTTTGAGGGTAGAAAATCAATAAGAAAGTGGTGTGTGGTACCCTATCATCGATATGATTCATATTATGTTATTATTATTTGATGTGTTATCTATTTAGCATGCCATGGTCAGGATGGACTTGGTTAGTTGACCTATTTAGGCTTTGTTGGTTCTATTGTTTTCTCACTAGTGTGTTAGTATGATTTTTTCACAAGTCCATGAGATAATTTGGTTTTCTAATTTATTTTACTTATATTCTTACCCTATATATATATATATAATTGGTTTTATGGTTTCTAGGAACATTACTTGGACTATTTAGGGAATTACTAGCTTGTAAATTTGGATATTCATTTCCTTATCCTTTCTTTGGGGTATTTAGTTTGGATACTTTTACCTACATCTATTTTGTATATATTAATTGTGGGATGCTTATTCTTTTCATTTTATATTATATCATATAATTTATTGATCACAGATATCCCATCTCCTGGTCCAAAAAATATTATGTAGGGTAATTCCTCCCATGTTGTGATTTTTATATCCTCAATGTTGGTCGCCATCTTGGGGCCTATAGGAGGCATTAATTAGGGGTTGTTATCTCAATTTCTTCATTACTAGGACAAGAGGGTTACCTTTTCAGGGGGTGCATCATGAAAAAAATTGTATCAAATGTGGTCCTTGAGACATAGGATGGACTTTCAACTTAGGAATAATGAAGATTGTATGGATTACTATGAATATAGTTTCAGTTAACCTTGGTGCATGACATATTCCAGGGAGGCTAGCAAGGACATGGGATTTTAGGGCCCCCTGTGATCCAGTGCCTGATATCTAATCTTATTTATTAACTGAGTGAGTTGAACCTATTTCAAGGGTAGATACATTTGAGAGGTATATACATCATTATTAACTTGATCTCTTGTTTGAATTTGGTGGTTTTGGGAAAGATAATAATGAATTAAATAAATATTAATAAAATTCCATACTCTTGGTCTTAGGAAGTAATTATTTCCCTTTCAAATATAGCTCTGGGAAATCATCTGTGTGTGTTTAGACATTAGAGGTTTCATAGACTGGTCCAGCTAATTGTAGTAGGGTTGATCTAGTAGAGGGGGAATAGTCTTGATAGAGTGTGTTGTGTTCTTTTCAGTGATTAGATTTATCTAAGTAAGATGGAAGGGTTTTGGATGTGGAGATAGAGAAATTATTGGAGTAGATCAAGATCACCTTCAATTTGATATAGTCCTCGGTGGGGTATTGAGTATCTTTTTCAGTCAATCAGATGAGAGGATCTTCCCATCAATGGTGTATATTGTATCATGGTGAGTGAAAGGAGGCACATTTTTCATGGGTTGAATTTTAAAAGGATTATATAAAAGAGTTCCATTAATCAACTATGAAGGAATTGAAGAGGTATGAGCTACACTCTCTTCAATAGGGGATAATTTCTATATGAGATATTCAAAATAAGTTAAATGGTCTATTTCATTTTACATGGATCTATTTCTAGATGAGGAGTCCTGTGCATAGTGTCTTTAGGTGGAAATCCATCCTTACGTTCAGTATAAAGTTCATCACTTTACTTTACTGACGTATTTGGAGGTTTAGAAGAAGGTGGATGTGATCGAGAGGATGAAATCATGAGGAGGTTTACCATGTGAAGGGAACTAATGGGGTTCGTTGAGAATCAGACTTTTCAATGGAAAGTATCTGATACCAAGGCCTCCAAGGTTTCATCTAGTGGGGATTCAACCTTAATATATTACCTTCTATCATTTGATGGCCAATGGTTTCTGTGATTTTCTTGGTGACTTTAGACCATTGTTATTTTCTTGTGTATTTCATGGCCATCACCAAAACAAAATCTTAGTGGTATTAGAGCTCATTTTGGTAGAGGTGGTTAGGTTCAGTGTCATCCTTTGCAGCAATTTCCATCAAATTCATTCAACATTATGGTTAATATGATTATTATATACTAAGAGGGGATATATCAAGTATAGGATGACCTTAGGATATTCCTCTTGTTCGAGGACCTAGAATCGAGTATGGTCATGGAGGTTTCCATCACCAGAGAGGCAAAGGAGTTGGGCATGGTCAATTTCATGTAGTAGATATGGTATTTCTATAGGGTAAAATGATCATTCAAGGTATGATCATCTTTTAATATATCCTTGTTTATGCTTTGTTTGATTCATAGTAATTGTACTCCTTTATTTCATCCACTCTATTCGGTTTACTAAGACTAGATGTTGATAGACTTCCCATGCCCCTACAATTTACTATGCTATTTAGAGTCTAGACCAAATTGTTATGTGTGTCAGGGTTGTATAATGATAATGGGGCCATATCTGTTCTGTGGAGATCATTTATTGCTTTAGATAAGGCCATATTATTTCATTTTCTACACTGACTAGTTGTATTATATACTTTCTATTATCAACTTCTTCCAAAGTAGATTTGTGTTCTCGGATGTAGATGGTTAGTGTATAGTTTTTGTTTGAAATATATGTTTTAAATTGGGTGTTATATTTTTGGTGACCATTCTTTATTTTATGGATTATTTTTCCATGTAATTATAGGATTTCAGGATAGATGAGTCTCTCACGGTTGTCATGGATTTTTTGGATATTTTTTCTAATTTGGTTATGATGTTACCCCCTTGAAATTATGTTGATTTTGGGATATACTTGTAACTCAGTACTTCTCTGATATTAATGGATCCTTATCATATGGAACCTTTATAGTTGTGGGAGTTGAGGATTAAGATATATGATCTAATATATAAGGGTTTCATTAAGCCTAGTGGGTCTCCATGGGGTGCCCCATCATTTTTTCCAAGAAGAAATATGGTAGTATGAGGTTTTGTATAGACTACTAGAGGATTAATTAGGTGATGATCAATAATCATTAACCTATCCTAATCATAGATGATATTTTTGAATAGTTTAGGTGGGATATTTGGTTTTCTAAGGTCAATTTTTGATCAGGATATCACTAGTTGAGGGTAAAGGAGGATGATATCTTGAACACTACCTTTAAATGTTACTATGGGAACTTCAATTTTGCGGTCTTATTTTTTGTTTTCATAAACATACAAACTACTTTCAGTGATCTCATGAACTCTATGTTACATGAATTCCTAAAATAGTTCATAGTCATTTTCATCCAAAACTAATTAATCTACTTGATGTTATTGGAGAACTATGCCAATCATCTCAGAGTTGTCTTTCAAGTTATTTAAACACAAAATCTATGAGATATTTTACAAGTTTAAGTTATTGACATGATAGATTCATTTCATTTGGAATGTTTTGTCCCATGAGGGAGTGTTCATGGACCCATCAAAGTTTGAGGATATTATTTCTGGGGTATCACCCAAGAATGTGGTGAATTATTGTAGCTTCCTAGGTCTCATGGTCTATTATGAAAGATTAATTTACATTTTGACAAGGATTGTGGCTCTGTTGAGAAATTTGACTATAAAATACTAGGATTTTATCTGAACTGATTTATGTTTGATAGTGTTTGAATACTAGAAAGGGAATTTTATTAGTGCTCCAGTTACAGACATAGGTGGTGGTGTTTTAGTTATTTTGTGATGCTTCAAATATAGGTTTGGTATTTTTCTAGATGAAGTATAAATATTTGATCTCTTATGTTTCTATGAAGTTATTCCCCCAAGAGAATAACAGTTCCACCCATGATCTAGAACTAGCAGTGTTTGTGTTTACACTAAAGTTATAGAGAAATTACCTCATTTGAGGGTGCTTTATGGTCTTCTTAGATCATAATAGTTTGACATATATATTTTCTCATTTTGACCTGAATCGGAAGCAGTATAGATGAAATGATTTTCTTTGGAATTTTTATTTTGAGATCATTTACACCTCAATAAAAAAAATTTGGTCGACACATATATTTAGAAGTTGTGGAAGGATGTTATTTGGGGGTCTGTAGATTCTTGGAAAATGATGGAAGAGTTGGTAACCCTTCACTTGGATACAAGGGTTGTTGATGGTGGATGGTTATTACTTCATATAGTGGTTCATTATTCTTAGATGAAGTTGGTGGAGGAGTCTCATTGGGGAGACTTGGAGGCAGAGGTGATGTGCAATTGTTTCAACCATGGTGATGCTCTAGATAGATGATCATAGGATGATCAAAATTGGATGTTGTTTCAAGGAATGTTATTTTTCTAAAATTAATTTGTGATGGAGTCATTATTGATCTTTATATCTCACATTTGTAAGTACAATGAGTTGTGTCCAAGATGTACCATGACTTGAGGGAATAGTTTTGATGGCCCAAGATAAAATGGTTGGCCGTAGATATTATGGAACGATGTTTGGTTTTACAGTAATTAAAGGTTAAGCATCATGTTCTTGGTGTATTTTTAAATACTTTGGATGTCCCCAAGTCAAAATGGGATGAAATATCAATGGATTTCATCATCAGATCCCCTCATGTTTAGATAGGTTGTGACACTCTCTGGGTAATCATGGATCAGCTGATGAAATCATCCCACTTCTTAGTGATAAACGAGTTTAGTGCCATGGATGTTTTGGAAATGTGGAATGTGGATGAGGTGGTCGAGTTTCATGGAGTTTTACATTCCATTTTCACATATCAGGAAACACATTTTACTTCATGATTCTATAGGGGATTACAATGTTCTTTTGGTACTCAGTTATGCCTCATCACTACTTTCCACCCTTTTACGTACATATAGATAGAGTGTACTATCCAAACACTAGAGGATATGATGCATCTATACATATTAGATCTTGTAAAATATTAGGCATACAAATTTCCCTTGGTTTATTATTCTTATAGTAATAGATACTATCCATCCATCAGTATGTCCCCATTTAAGGCATTTTATGGTAGTTCATGTCGTTCTTCATTGTGTTGGATCAAGGATAGATAGTAGTCGATTCTTTTCCCTAATGTATTAAAGAGAAAAATATATAAGGATTAGATTTTTCATGATAGGATTAATGGAATAACGGATTGGAATAAGTTATATTCAAATCACAGGAGTATTCCCTTGGAGTTTGAGGTTAAATACCATGTGTTTCTGAAGCTCTCCCCTCATCTTGGGTAGTGAAGATTTGGTTGGGTGAGTGAGATATCGCTCACATTTATTATTCCTTTTGAGGTGTTTGGGTTCATTGGTGAAGTGCCTCATCATTTTTCACTCCCTCCATGGCTAGACCAGATCCACAATTTCTACCACATTTCTCATATCTATCGGTATCTCCATAATGACTCTCATTTCTGACTAAAAAATAATTTTTTACTATATAATAAACCCCCTTTTAATGGTTAAGGGGGAACCCAATAATACATAAAATACATAAAGGTATTAATTGTGCCCCAACAGTCCACAAGCCATCGATAACCTGATCAAGATAACAAAGAAAAGGTCTTTCCCAACATCATAAAGCTTAAAGTCCAGCTATCACACCCCAACCATGGTTTTCATTTGTTTTTATTTAATTCTTGATGTGGGATATTTTAGTTGATGTTCGGGTTGATTTTCCAACAAAATTCCCTAGGTTTTGGTGCTTTATTTTTTCTTCTAGACCTATTCATGGTTATGAAGACTATTATGGGGAGAGGGTTGCATGGTGGAGAGTTTGTGACACCCAACGTGTCTCTAAATTGTGTTTAAATAATTCAAGGATCATTGGGTGGTATTCCCTAGTGTTTTGTGTGACATTTAAGTGTATTTGGAAAATTTATCAGGTCACACAATTTGATAATGTTTTTCCCAAACCATGCTACCTAACACCTACAAGTTGCAAAAATGATCCAGTGGCATTCGTGCGGTTTGCACACGGTTTACAAAACCATGCAGGCCATTACGGTCTTAATATCTTTTAACAAAAAACCTCATTTTATTGATTCCACCTCCCATTTCTATCCATATGTGTTATATATAGACCATAGGGAGACCCCCTTATTTCTCCACCATTTTTGGAGACTTTTGGGGAAATTTATCACCAAATTTAAGTGGTTCTTTACGGTTTCCTCTTCTAATCTTCCCTATTTCTCTTCCCCTCTTGGTTTTAAAGGTTTTCATTGAGGATTTTGTTTTTATCCAAACTCTAGGGTTAGGGTCAACTAATTTTTGGGTGATTTATTATGTCTAGGACATGTGGATCATCTTTAAGGATCGGTTCTTCCTCTCTTTGGAGTTTATCACATCCTCACGTAGTTGAGGAAGGTGTTTCTGTATTTTTCCTTTCTGATTCAAACCATAGATGCTTGAGTGTATTCAATTAATTTTTAATTGTTATTTTTATCCTTATAATACTCATTGATAGTTCATTTTTTTGTTTTGTTTTTGATATAATTTGATAAAAATGGATTTTCAATGGTTTCTTTTATTATGCTTACTAATGTATGCACACAAGGTGTTCGATAAAATTCTTATTGTTTTCTAAAGACAAAATTGAGGACATATTATATTATTTGGATTTGATCTTACTTATTATCTTGGTTGAAATAATAAATAGAGCATGAAATGTGATTTAGATGCCTTTTCATGGCTTGATGATTTATGGTGAAATGTTTTGGAAGGGTTCCTCTGGTTTTAAAAATTATTATTAGCAATGTTGAAATTTCACTAGTTTAAAGGGATGTAGTATTTTAATAAAAAATAATTGGGTGGTCTTGTTGATCTTTAAAGTGTGCCACTGGATTTTGGAACATACCGATGTGCACAAGGTGCACACATGGGTGGGAATTCAAGTGAAAATGAAACTTAAAAATGATGTTTTCCATGAACCTTGGTATCTCATTACTTTATCTTATATCTCCTATTATATTTTTCTAAAATGGTCCTCTGATTTTTAAATGGTTTGTTTGGGTTTCTTTTGGCTTTAAAATGATTTTGAATTTTTCTTTAAAACATTAACCATTGGGTATTTGGGAACACGATTGGTTTCTAAATAGTTTAAAGGATCATTTGGCATTGTAAACTTGAATAAGATTTTATAAATGAGTTATAAATGTTTTAGTAAATGTATTTGGGGTGTATATATAAAGAAATGTTAGGCATGTTTATAGAGTTTCTTGTTTTTACTAAAATGTGAAAAGGATTGTTTATAATACTCTTAGAGAAGTGGTGTTCCTCATGGTTTTTGAAGTGATTTGTAATTTTTTTGTGTTTATAAGTTTTCAAGAATGGATTTATGATGTGTAAGTGGTGTTATGTGAAATGCAGAACTTGATTGAGCACAAATTGGAAAACTTGGGTATCTTGGGGGTAGACTAGGACTAGTATGCTAGTGATCCAAAGTGGTATCATCCTTGTTCCACATAGAAAGATTGATGATGACAACACTAACTAAATTATGATGATGTTTGGGGACCACTATGCCAATGGTGTTTCCCCTCCCAGTGGCTCGTGCATGAGAAGGTTATTGTTTATGGTTACTTTTACACCAAGATTTGTTGTTCACAGGTCCCCACAACTAAATAGTTCCTAGGGGTGTTCTCGTTACTAGTTCTCATCAGTTATATTGTTCTTACCATCAGTATATAGTATGTTTGGTTGGTAATTTAAAAAGAAAGTGAATTTTATTTAAAGTTGTCTTTCTTTAGATTTTTTTTCATTTAGAGTTGTTTCCCTTGAAAATTTTCATGAGTAATATTTGTTTTGGGTTTTTGTTATAAAGTGGTGGTTTACTTGAAAAATGGATTGTAGTTTATGTTGGCCTTTAGCATGAGAAATTTTTGTTTGTTTAATAAAATGTGAAATATATATTTTTGTAATTGTATTTCAAACTAGTTTTAATAGACTTTTTTGGGAAAGGAAACACTTGGACTCTATGGTAATTGCCTACTATGTTGTTAGGTCACACCCTACCTATACCGCTCGGTGTCGGTAGACCCAAGTTGTTTTACAGGTTCGGAATTTGTTCAATATTCATGGATCAGGTGCTCATGGTTAGAGCATGTTTGGTATTTTGGTTGGATGTGACCAAGAGGTCATAGGGAGATATCAGTAGCTTGGTCTAGTCCTAGATTATTCTCAGTTTCATTTTTCTTGTTTTAGTTTTTTGTCTTTTTAGTTCTATAGTGTATTTGGATAAGCCGTTTATTTATTTACGTTCAGTTGTGGGTTATTTTTGCATGCTCATTTTGATTATTTTATTTATTTTATCCTGGTTATTGGGATGAAATTAATCCCACTCAATTTATATATGATGCTCGGCACCAGTTTCCAGCCTGTGGGGATCAGGAACGCCCTTTGAGCCATGCCGCGGACCGGCTCAGGTGGCCGGTATAGGGTTGGCATGGGTTGGTACAAGAAAAAATGGTATCAGAGGAGGCCCTTGTTATTTGGGGTGTTTGGTAGTTGGAGATTAGGACTTTTGGGGCCCACGAGGTAGGCCATGGGTTGGTACCTAATCACCATCACTCGTGACGAGACCTGAGTTACGATGGGTATTCTTTGATTTGATTATTTTATCTTTTTTGGATTGAGGGATGAAAAAAGAGGAAAGATGGTGTTACATTAGGATTTGGAATGGAGTAGTGACCCATGTGGAGTCTGAGTACATAGTTTAATTTCCTCCTAGTTGTTGATGCCTACTTGGGGAATGGGTCACAACCATGTCATTGGGTTAGGCATAACTACTAGTTGCTTATTCTGGTAGTTAGTTTATGTTGTGTTTTTATTTGGTTTCATTTTTTGTGTGTAGGAATTTAAAATAAAACTAGTTTATGAAAATGAAAATTTATTTCTTTCAAGTGGTTTTGAAATTGGTAAAATGAGTTTTAAAAAATAAAGTTTTTTGGATTGAGGATTTGGAAAATTGTTTTATTTTATGATTGGATAAAATGTGTGATAGTTGGTATTGCCTATGAACGTTTACATATTTGTGGGTATGTATGGAAAATGATTACTTGAACATGTGTATGGATGACATAAGTGAACTTGGATGAAAAATATGTGGCAGTTCATAGGATTACATGGGTGGGGTTTTGAATACAAGTTATTTTTACAAATAATTCTTGAAAATGGTTCTCATTTTAGAATGTGTATTTTGTTTTGTGAAGAGTGTCCTTGTATTTGGAAAGTGTCCTTGAAGTAAGGTGGTTTGGAAAATTAGAATGTAAATGGGATTTTTAAAGGATGATTTTGGTTGTTTCTGTATGATTTTGGTTTTTGAGCTTTTTATTTTGGATCAAGATGTTCATTTTGATTTTGTTTTGGTTTGATATTGATTTTTGGGTCTATTTTTTGATTTTGTTTAGAATATGACTCCCAAAAAGGTCCCAAAAATTTCAAAGTGATTCATTCCTAGTTTTTTGTTCTTATTGATTTTTTCCTCTATTGCATGATGATCAAGGTCTGTTAGAGGTAGTGGTGTGGCTTTAAGTGGTATATTATGTCAATATATCCTTGGGAACTCTCAGGTTCGTTGTAGTTCGCACTGTTTTGGGGATGATTCAGGTTCCATCTTTTCATGAATTGGAGTATCATTCCCCTCCATTGATGCAAGTTTGGATTACATGGGTAGTGTTTAAGTCCTTCATTTTCTGATTGTTCATATATGGGGAGGTGAAGACGAGAAGGGGAGACTTCATGAGTAGTCAATAAGGCCTATAGATGATAGAGGTTTATGTTGAACACTTTAAGGAGGTGGTTTCTTTTTCTCTAGTGGTAGTTGGTTTTAATAGCATAGGAAGTTGTAAATCATGTGTCTCTTGTTGTTCATGGAGGTTCCCCTTCTGGTGAGGAATTCATTCCAGAGGATCCTATCTCTAAAAATACATATTCTATGATCCTAGATTCTAGTTCATCAGATCACTTTCTGGTGTGCCATCGATGTGGCCGGTCTGAGCATTCGAAGTCATCTTGGCTCATCCCTTTGAAGACCTACCCCCATTTTGATCATTTGGGTTATCTGGATATGTTATGTAGGAATATTCTCCCAAATAATACATTATAATAGGAGGATTCTAGTTCCTTAGTGTGAGTCAGGAGATTCTTCGACCATAAAAGCCACATCTACAGGTCTCAAGGTGAATCTCGCGCACAGTCAGGAGTTACCAGTGGTGTGTGGGACCTCGGTCTAATTCTTGTTTTCATGAAATTGTAAGTTCATCATTTTCCATTAAGGAATTATGGACTTATTATATTGTAACCCAGGATGTTGAGTCTATTTTAATGTGGCCATTTGAATTTATCATTCTCCTTTGAGTGTGTCTTGCCTTTGTGTAGGCCGGTCCCAATTTTAACTTTCAGCAGTGCTCATTTAATGGTGCTTGAGTTTTTTAAAATTTAATTATTATGGGTTCAGTTCGTTGGGGATGTTTCTTGTTTCCGTGGAAGTATTTTCCTTCTTGTACAAGGAAGTTTGGGTTGATTCCCGGTTAAAATTTTCAAATTTTGGATGCTTTGGGTAAACTTTTATCCTTCGCACAGTTTTTGCACAGTTAGGGAAAACCATGTGTCCTTCCTAGGTAACAGTGAATCTTGGTTTCATTTTTAGATAGAGGTTTTTGGCATGGTTGAAACATAGTTTTGAAACTGTGTGGCCCGGACATATGGGGTTCCCCATATTTCTAGTAGCTCATACATGGTTGGTGCATGGTTTGGTAAACTGTACGGAAAAACTGTGTGATCTACCTATAAATTTTAAATATTAAAATCCCTATTTCATAGTTGCATGAAGGTGTTTTTTGGCTAGTTTTAAGAGGTTGGGTTAGTTCTCAAGGTCCCAATTTTCTTGCTCTTACCCCTTTAGTGGGAATTCTATTTATGTGTTGGTGGTGTTGTTTGAGTTTTAATTTTTTCTTATTGGTTGAGTCTCTATGGTGGGGAGAACCCCCTCATGTTCTCCCCTCATCCATATGATGTGGATTCATATTGATTAGTCGGGTGTGACTTGAGGAATGAATAGTCACCACGGGGTTCATTTTTTATCTTGGTTTTTGATCGGGCATGGATTCAAGTTTTAGTTAACATTCGGGTGGGTGACTTTCTGGGGGTAGAAAATGTTTGTGGTGGGCAGAATTGTCACACCCCAACCATGGTTTTAATTTTTTTTATTTAATTATGGGTGTTGATATTTTGTTTGATGTTCTGGTAGAGTGGCCAAAAAAATTCCATGGTTTTTTTGATTTTGTTTTTCTTCTTGACCTATTCTTGGTTTTTAGGACTATTATGTGGAGAGGGTTTCATAGTGGAGAGTTTTTGAAACCCAATGTGTCTCTAAATTGTGTTTAAATCATTCAAGGATCATTGGGTGGGCTTCCCTAGTCTTGGGGGTGTCATTTATGTTTTTTTATCCAATTTATTAGGTCACATAGTTTGAGCATGGTTTTCTCAAATCGTGAAACCTAAATCTTACGAGCTACAAAAAAAATTCCAGTGGCATTCTCATGATTTGCGGAAGGTTTACAAAACTATGTAACAAAATCATGCATCCTATTATGGGATTAATATATTTTAACCTAAAAAACCCAATTTGAGTGATTCCACCTCTCATTTAGATCCATTGTGTTGCCTTTCGACCGGAGGGTTCTCCCACTTCGTTCTCTACCATTTTGGGCCACTTTTGGTGAAATTTCTCACCAAAGGTATGTGTTTATTCAATGTTTCCTCTTCTCCTCTCCCCTCTTTCTCTTTCCCACATGGTTTCTAGGGTTTTTCATCAGAAGTTTTCTTCTTGGACGAACCCCAGGGTTAGGGATGGATAATTTTTGGGTGATTTCTTATTGCTAGGGCATGAAAATCATTTATAAGGCTCGGTTCTTCTTCCCTTTTGAGTTTTATCCCATCCGCACGTGGTTGAGGTAGATATTTATTTGTTTTTATTTTCAGATGAAAACCATTAATTCTTGAGTGTCTTCAATTAATTTTTAAATGTTATTCATATCCTTATAATACTCTTTGATAGTTTTTTATGGTGTCTCCTTGTTGATAGAATTTGATGAAATAGGATTTCCAATGGTTTTTTTATTATTCCAATTAATTTATGAACACATGGTGTTTGATGAAAAGCTTATTGTTTTCTAAACATGAAATTGAGACCTTGTTCTATTATTTGGATTTTATTTTACTTATTATCTTGGTTAAAACAATAAATGGAGCATTAAATGTGATTTAGATTCCTTTTCATGGATTCATGATTTATGGAAAAATGTTTTGTAAAGGTTCCTCAGGTTATAAAAATGATTATTAATACGATTGAAATTTCACTGGTTTAAAAGGATGTAGTATTTCTGGAAAAAAAATTAGGTGTTATTTTGTATCTTTAAAGTGTTTCATTAGATGTTGTCACATCCATGTTCTAACTAGGTGCACACATGGGTGCGTATTCAAGTGAAAATGACACTTAAAATGATGTTTTCCATGAGCCTTGGTCTCTCAATGATTTCTCTTATATCTCCTATTATCTTCCTTCTAAAATAGTCCATTGATTTTAAATGCTGTTTTGGGGTTTCTAGTGGCATAAAAGTGATTTTGAATTTGTTCTTTAAAACATGAACCACTGGGTATTTGGGAACATGGTTGGTTTTTAAATGGTTTAAAGGCCCATTTGGCATTGTACACCTTAAGATGGTTTTAGAAATGATTTGGAAATTTTTTGGAAAATATATTTGGGAGTTTAGACACAAATTCGCATTTGAAATTTTTATAGAGTTGAATGTTTTTTCTAAAATGTGAAAAGGATTGTTTAGAAATCTCTTGGGGAAGTGGTGTCACTCATGTTTTTAGAAGTGATTTGTAAAGGTTTCAGTGTGTGTAAGTTTTCAAGAATGGGTTTGTGATGTGAAAGTTGTGTTATGTGAAATGTGGAACTTGATTGAGCACAATGAAGGAAACTCGGCTATCATGGGGGTTGACTAGGACTAGTATGCTAGGGATTCGGAGTGATATCATCCTTGTTTCACATCAAAATTATGATGATGTCAACACCAACTAAACTATGATGATGTTTGGGGACAACTAGGCCATTGGGGTTTCCCAACCTAATGGGTCGTGGACAAGAAGGTTATTGGTTGTGGTTACTTTTACACTAAGATATGATGTACCTAGGGCCCCACATCTAGCTAATTCCTAGGGGTGTTTCGTGACTAGTGTTCATTGGTTATATTGTACTTACCATCGGAATACGGTATGTTTGGTTACTAATTTAAAAAGAAAGTGCATTTCCTTTAATGTTTTTTTCTTTTAGACTTGTTTTCCATTAAAATTTATTTCCCCTTAAAATTGTCACTAGTACTATTTGGTTTGGGTTTTTGTTATAAAACGGTAGTTTTCTTGAAAAATGGTTTGTGTCACGTGTTGGCATTTAACACGGTAAATTTTTGTTTGTTTAATAAAATGTGAAAAATATATTTTTGTAATTGTATTTCAAACTAGTGTTAATGTATTTTTTTGGGAAAGGAAACACTTGGACTCTATGGTGATTTTGTACTGAGCTGTTATATCACACCCTACCTATACCAATCAGTGTCGGTAGACCTCAGATGTTTTTCATGTTAAGCATTTATTTAGGATTCATAGCTCAAGTGCACGTGGTTAGAGCGGGTTTGGTCTTATGGTTGGAGGTCACCAATAGGTCACATAGATATAGTGGTAGCTTGGTCAAGTCTTATAATATTCTTAGTTTCATTTTGATTGTTTTAGATTTCAGTCTTTTTAGTTGTATATTTAATCTAGATCAGTTGTTTATTTATTTATGTTTAGTTGTGGGTTATTTTTGTGTGCTCAGTTAGATTAGTTTATTTATTTGATCTTGTTTATTAGGCTGAAATCATTCCCACTCAATTTATATCTGATTCCCATCACCATGTGTCATCCCAGGGGGATTAGAAAACCCCTTCAGGTCATGTCGTGGACTATCTTGGGTGACCTGTATAGGGTCGATCCGGGTTGGTTCGTGACAGCAGATTCCACCTTCTCATCTCTACTCAGCAATTTATCTCATGAAATTGCCTGAGACTCAAACTGATGACAAAATTAATACCCCCTCAAACATCCAAATCTGAATAGCAAGGATCTGGTAAAAACTTCTTGCTCTAAACCTCATCTAAAGAAGCTCCTTGAAGAAGGTTTTGTTTCATAGGTCCTAGAACGCATACAACATGTCACGGTATCACTGATCGCTTGAACAGTAGAAAACCACCATTAATGACATTAACCAAGAAAAAAATAAAACCAAATAGAAAATAAATAATGAAAATGACTACATCTGGGACATAGGAACCGTTTCTAGAAGATAGCCTCGCTACAGTGAACCCCCATGCCAATCTTTGAAGGCTAAAAACAAGACCACCCTAGCGACGTCGATGCACAAAAATCCTCAAATATCATCACTGCCACCAAAACTGCTCACGGAGACCACACCAACCATCCAAAACACCCAAACTATTAAGTCACACTGACATCAAAGATCGGAATGACCACACTTGTTGCAGAAGACCTATAACGTGACCCATTCTCTGTAAAAGATCATACCACACAACACCGTGAAAGTTCAACCTCCCTTCATCGCTGAAGCACAACCACCTCACAAAGCCAATTCCAAGCCATGGATAAACCATCACCTCCCTGAGACTTCATTATGGAAGAAATGTACCCCATTGCATCACCTGGCCCAAACCATGAATGAACCTTACTACTACTGATAAACTTCATTGTGGAAGAATTGCACCATGTTGCGTCACCAGACCCAAACCACAAACAAACCTCGCTGCTGAATGGAAACTCTCTGTGGAATAACGCACACCGCCACACCACTATAAAAATCCACAGACAAACCTCACCACCAACTGAGACCTCACCGTGGAAGATAGCACCCCGCCACTAAAGAATGAACCCCATGCCACCAAATCTAATCCCACACGAAATGTCATAGATTGAGACATGTGGCACCAATTTTTTTCTATGATTTTTAGACCCAATATTTTTATAAGATGTGTTTTTATTAATTTTGTGATATGTAATAAAACTTTTATCATATCAAGGGGAAACCTAAATCCTAATCAAGATTAATGATACTTTAATGTGATTGAAACTATGTGCATGAATAGTTGCCTCCCAAATAAAATAGTATATTGATATAAAAGAGATAATTCCATGTTTTATGTGTTCTGTTGGTACAATTTCATGTGTTGATTGTGACATTTTTTTGGCTTGGGATATGTGGAGGTTGATTTAGTTTTGTGGAATGTAGTGTCTTATTTCTAGTGTCGGATGATTGGTGTTGGTCTCGATGAGAGTGGTGTAGTGATGAGGTTGTGTGAAATTTTTGTTGAATGTTTTAATTTAGTTGGTGGTTTTGATTGGGGTTAATAATCCGTATTAATGAGATCGTTGAGTGGTATCTCATTGGGTGGTTGTTCGGACCCCTTTATTTCCTCTCTTTTAGTTTTGATTCTCAAAGTTAATAATAGTTTAATTGGTATCTAATGTAACATCCAAGATTTTATAGCCCATTATTTTGGGGTAATAATAATGTTGATGGTGTTTGAGTAAATACCACGTTGTTTGAAGGTGTTACTAAGAATAATTGAGGTTCCACCACCATTTTTGGAAGGTCTGTATCCTGACGATTAGAGGTTGCACCATAGTAGTATCCACTACGGCAATGAGGATCCAGCTGCAACATAAGGGGATATCATGTGGTGTTTTGGTAAACTATTATTTAAAGAAATCTTACAAAATGGAGAGTGGATACGGCATGGGGGTGTTGTGTTCTGTATCGATAAAGGTAAAGGATATAGTATAGGAGGCACATATAATAAATTGGATGCACTACCTAATATGGCGTAGTTTTGGTGTAGATCCCGACTATAATGTGGGGATGAGAAGACTACATAGTGGATTCGGTATAGGAATATTGGTTGAATCATAGTCTATATCCCTTTTATAATATCTTGACCATAGAGTTATCTTAAAAACACATAGGGGCCTTTTAATATCTAGGAATTTGTGTATTGGGAATTTCTATGACTTAGAACCCCTTTATTTGAACAATACTGAGGCATGGTCCATGTGCTACACCATGGGGTTATGTTTTTCGGTCTTGGTAAAAATTACAAGGACCCCTTGAACTCCAACAATTTTTCATTGTTTCTATCATTTCTTGAGATACCTAAGTGCATCCCAAGGAGAACTTTTATCCCCATTCATATGTCATCTGGTTTTTATCTTTATGGTTCTATCCTTGGTGGATAAAGTGAGTTTCCATATTTTTTTCTCTTAGTTTTCTCCTGTTTCTTTATCTAGGAAGGTCTATACCAAGGTAAAACCTGTGTTAATTGTTTTTTATTGACAAGAAGTGTTGTTGTTTTATGTGTTCTATGATGTTATATGTGTTATCTCTCATTATGGTGAATTGTGGTAGATTTTTTCTTGTTATAATGATGAACAGTGAATCAAAAACCTTCGTTTGAGGAAGGGAATCCCTCATTTATCACTTTTTTATATCATATGGGATGGTTTTAATCTTTTTATATCCTGTAAATATGGATGTATATGGTATAAAAAAATTAAATTAATTGTTTTGATTTAATTTATGGGGATATGTGAATTACTCACATGATTTTATAGCTTTTTTGATATTGTGATATTGATATTATCTATGCTTTTTTTCATTGAAAATCATGGATTTTGGTATCCCTTGTGTGTTCTATATTGATATGTGTAGTTAAACCCCTTAATGTGTTCTTATTGTGATGATTCCTTGAATAAATGGTTAACCATTTAGACTATGATATTAAATTGGTTTCACCTGGATATATGGTTTGTGTTAGAATTCCCCTATTCTAATGAAGTGGAATGTAAAAAGCCCCATGATAAATCTGAACAATGTTGATTTTGTTTTGTTGTTGTGTGGACATATTTTTGGGGTGGAGATGTGTGGTTTGTATGAGGTCATGTTATGGGATGATGATGTGTGTTTGTAGTGAGGGTTTGGTATTGGTGAAATAGTGTTTTTTTGACTTGAAAAGTGGCTAAGGAATGGGTTTCTTGTTTTTTTATTTTTTGTGGTGTTAGATACCTAGGTAGTATTGGAATTTAATGATAATTATGAAACTGGAATGGAATGGTGCAGTTTTGTTTTATGGGATGGAATTGGTTAACAAATGAATGAGTAATAATGGGATATGAAATTAATATGCTAAATGAATGGAATTGGATGGTAATGTGAATCTTAAAAATGGATTAAATTGAGAAAGATAATTAATCATGAGATGTGTCTTATGACTTATTGTGTGGTGTTATGTATTTATAATTGGAAATGAAAGTGGTGTTTTTTCTTAATATAATGGTGGTGAGGATGTATGGCTGGAAACTTTCACTTTATTATTCTCTCTTCTAGGTGACATTGACATACATAGCATAAGATGTCTAGAATTTGAAATAAAACTATCAATATATGATGTGATGTGATGGCCTAGGTGTATTTAGGACAGATGCGATGAGAAGACTTATAGTGGGGTCATGCATTGTAGAAGGTGGGTATGATGTTGATGTCCTTCATTTTCGTGAAACCTTACTACTCTAATTATGTAAGTTATGTGATTAACCAGGTGTCTTCATGGTATATGTGATGTTTTGTCCCTGGAGTCTACGGGTGTGGTGTGATGTAACCATGTTTTTGGGTAGTGATCTAATTTATTAGCCTAGATGTCTATGGGCATGGTGTGATGTGACTGTGTTGTGGGGTGATTATCTAATTTGTTGGCCCAAGTGTACTTGGATGAGTGTGATGTGATTTTACAGTGGGTAATTGATGTTTGATATGATCATGTGGTGGGGATATGGTATGTGATATGTTATACTGAAGAGATGGGAGTGCCAAGATGTACAAATTTTAGGTGTGAGGGTGGAAAACCAGTGGGAAACAGGTGCAGGGTACCATATCATCAATATTCTCTATATTATTTTATTGTTCTAGGATGTGTTGTTTAGTGATAATTCTATGGTGAGGATGTACTTGATTAGTTGGCCTATTTAGGTGTTGTTTTTTATTCTATTTTCTTATTGGTACATTAGTATTCTTCTTTCACTATGGACGAGAGACTTTGGTTTTCCTACTGAGTATACTTTTATGCTCACCATACATGTATAAAAATAATTTTCATGTTTCTAGGAGAATAATGTGGACCATTCTGGACATTACTTTCTTATAACTTTTTACTATCTCTACCTTAGATTTTCTTTTAGGTAATTAATTTCGAGACTTTTACCTATATCTTCTACATATACATGGATTGTGGGATTGTGTTGGTTTTCTTTTTATATTATTTAATGGAGTTAATTGGTCACTAATATCCTATATCACAATCCTATTTATATTATATAGGGTAATTCATCTCATTTAGATATTTTTATGCCCTCGATTTCAATCACCAACTCAGGGCCTACTTGAGGTGGGACATAGTGGTTATTATCTCAGTTTCTTCTTTTTTGGCCTAAGAGGGGTACCTTTAGAGGGAGGGAGTCATGACATTTAACCTTTAAGATATCAAATAATATTCTCAACATCAACAATGTGATGTTTTTTAGGATCCAAAATAACATTCTAATGTGTTTAATGGTATAATAAATATTCAAATATGTCATGATCAGGTAAAAAAGTAGACCAATTAATCATATAAAATGTTTAGAAATTGGGACCAGCTCACGATCCTGAAATATAAGATTTAAAAATTATGGAAATGGAAACTGATTAGGTTTGGAACATGAGAAACTAGAGTCTGTGGGTATATCAAGAATATATTTTCATTGGTGTATCATTGAATCATAATTAATAGTAACAATTTCCAAATAGGGAAAATATTTTTCCAAATCTAAATCCTTAATAGTGAACTTATTTTCAAGAGAAAATTTAGTGTGATAAATCTCTATAGGATTATTTTTTATGAGTATCGCGTCATTAGCATATATAAGAACTACTTTAATATGGACAGTATCATGCTTGAAAAAAATGTAATAATCATGTTTGGATTATGTGTATCTAAGACTAATAAAAAAACGAGTAAGCTCTTCATTTGCACTAACATGGGCATCTTTCTGGACCTAAAGAAACCATTTAATTTAGTAAACTAACCTAGAAATAGGTATAGAGTATCCTCTAGGAGAATTAATAAAAATTTCATCATTAATGTTTCCATGAAGATAAGAATCGTTAATTTCTAATTGGTTTAAAGGCTACTAATTAACTATGGACAAAGAAATATGAAATATAATGTTGGTAAGCTAAAGATTAGTTTGAAAGTATTTTTTTTAATCAATACATTCCCTTTAGTTATATCCTCTTAAACACAACTAAGATTTTAATATTTCAACCAATCCATCCATCTTGAATTTAACCCAGTGCATCCACTTAGAATGAATAGCTTTATGTCTAGGTGTTAAAGGTACAAAATATCATGTTTAATTTTTTGTAAGATAAATTTATTTATTTTTTCATAGTAGAAACCCACTCTATATTTTATTTATATTTTTAATAAAAATAAGGTTCATGGAAAAATAAAACATTGGGTAAAAATTACACATAATCTCTTGGATAAGTGGTTAGGATATTATTATCAAATAAAGGATAATGATAGATAATAGAGAAAGAATAATATGAGAATATGAATGTGTAGTCATTTTAAATATACATACAAAATATCAAATACAATAAATATGATATTTTTATTTTCATGAAAATCTACATGAAAATGTAATGGTAGAATATTTTTGAGTAGATTTGAAGAAGAAATAAATTTATAAAATATAATATATGGATATGTAAAAGAAGAATTTGGATGAAAAGAATTCAAGATATCTAACACCAATCAACTAAAGGCCAACCCTAAGTTGGGGACCTAATACATCCCACGACATACCTGGGGTGCGTTCTAAATTTTCTCCAGTTGGAAACTAGTTCCTTAGATTATGATATAACTATGTAGGATTGATTTCAACCAATAAAATGATTTAATAAGAAGCATAATTCTTCCAAAAATTCCATCATAATGCATCTAGATATTGAATGTCCACACAAAATCAAAAAAAATGAGACATATAACTAAAATAAAAAAAATTATACCAAATAGTTTATCTTGGATGATACAATAAAATAACAAAATGAATCTGAAAACATAATACCCAAATAGGCCTCTATGTGACCTCAAGGTCACCATCCATCCTCAAACCACCATCTCTTCAAGGAAACTGAAGCTAAAGCAGAACCTGAACATGAAACTTGAAATATATATCTATATATATATATATATGAATGAGTTAGAAATATTGTTAGGAATTCCAAATGAAACCACAAACCATGTATTACCTTTAAAAAAAATATTCAATTAATTTTTGTTTAAAATAAATTTTATACGATATAGGTTTTTCACTTTTAAATTTAAAACCAAAACGAGTTTTTCTCCCTTATACCTTTAATAAAATTACATTTAAAACCTAATGTTTTATCTTTTAAGAGTAGATATACCTTAATTATTTTGAAAATAAATGCAGTTTTTTGAAAACTTCCTTTGAAATATTCCCATTTATAAAAGATATTAAAGGAATTAGAAATCATTTTTCATGAAACCTTATATTAGTAATTTAATTTTTAAAATGAAAGAGTGAAGAAATAATAATAATAAATCACAATAATAATTATGAAAATAACCATGAGTTAATGTAAATTGTAAAATCAATAATATATACCATCAAAGATAAAAAAGGGAATGTAACCAACATAAGATTATTACGTACCGAGGTCCTAGGAATGGTTAAGAGGTGAGGGAAAATTCTATAACATACTAAAAATGATCCATCATACCAGTGTACTTGATATAATATAATATCCCTAATGCCTGGTTATACCCTTCCAAGCCTAATCTAGAGTAAAACTCTCAAATTAGGGTGTGACCCATGCTATGGGTAAATAAATAGAGGAAGATATTAAGTTGGTGAAGCATGTGTTCTCGGAAGTTCCACTAGATAATATTGGTATCCTATGATGTATATAAACTTAATATGAGGCATTTAAAAAATACCAAACAATGATATAAACATAAAAACACATAAATATATAGTCACATGAATTAGGAACCATAAATAAATCCCCTACGATGAGAACCCATCATAGAAATGACACCACATTCATTCATTATATCAATATAATAACTAAGCTAATTCCTTGGAAAATTTCATTCCTTAAAAATGAAAAATGAAAATAGGAATGTTCCAGGGGTATTTTTTCTAATAAATTTTATTTAACAGTTCCAAACATTATTCATAACCATTCTTTCAAAATCAAGTTATAAGATCCATTTTTGAAATGAACCATTCACACACTTATAAGTTCATAAGATCCTTTTGAAGCCCATTTGAAAACTAATAACAAGTTTAAAACAAAAAAAAACTCATTAATAATGATCATTTGGTGATTTTCTCAAATATCTAGTGTGCATGGTTAAATAAAATAGATTTTACAACTTTTAAAACCAAGGAGAAACCATTGCACTCCATTAAAAATTAGTGAAAATACTAATTTTCTTGCCGACAATGCCAAAAAATATTTTTTATTATCATTTAATATCTATAAAAAGAATTAAATAGGAAATAAATCATGGATATTAAAGTTAAAGGATAATAAAAGGGATAATCTACCTCCAATTAAAGTATAATAATTCTAAACTTCAGATATGGGGTGAATGATACATAGAAGAAAATTGGCACACCCTAGACACCAACAATCAAAAATCATAAGGTAAAACACTCACCTTAGGGTTCACTAGAGGAAGAAATGCCAAGGGATGAATATAAAAATAACAAGAAATAAGATATATGTAAGAAATAGTCTAGGTAGGCACCAAACCTTGAAGAGACAGCCTCAAATCATGAAAAAATCTCTTATATCCACACTAGAAGGGAGTGGAAGAGGGGGAGGAGGTGTACAAAGGGTGTTAGAATTATGTGTGAGAGAAGGTATTGGTATAAAAATTAAAATTAAGAGGAAATTTTTTTTGTTTCTATGTTTTAATGACTTGGATAAGAAACATAGTTTGGCTATATGGTTTACCAAGCTGTGTACCAATCGTGAACCTCTTACTAATATCACCTGTGAATTTCCATGGATTGGTCACATAGTTTAATAAGCCATGTCCCAATCAAGAAAAATATTTCTGTTAAAATTTTTGATTTATAAGAATGGTTATTATATGGTTTCTAATAAAAATGTGCCAGTCGTTCTCTTAAATTGAAATTCTAAAATTTCAAAATTTCAATCCAGTTCAACCTGAAACTCAAGGGATGTATAAATAATCATTAAAAAATAAAATAATAATGAAAAGAAAAAGTTTTGGTGTGATAATAATACCCACAATAAATCCTTTCCCCCAAAAATAATCAACAAATTTTTTGGATCAATAAAAATTGTGGTGAGACTAAACCTTCTCAATGTGGATCAATATTAAAAACTAAGTAACACCATGACTACCAATGAAGAAAATCCCATGACATCAACTGAAATGAACCACATTCAAAACATGAAATCAATTCATATCCTAAGGAACCTCAAATACGAAAATCAATAACTAGACACTCTATCATCGAAACAAGAACCAAAATCAGACTTTAAGAATAATAACCATCATATTTCAACTTCTCTAAAACACTCATCCTTAATTATGCTGAAATACTCAACCCTAAAATAGGATAACTCACTGAAAACACAAATAATCCCTAAAAACTTAAAAGATTTAAAATATCCATAAAGTCTATATTTTATAAAAAGTCTTCATTTATTATAAAAAATATATTAACTCACATAACCTCAAATAAATAATAAGATATACATACTAAACATATAAACAAGGACGTAAGAAGAGGAATAAAAATAATAGTGCATGCATCCGCTTAATCAACATCAAGTACAATCGGTTGGTCATATGACTCATATAAAGGGATAGATAACGTTCCACCCTTTCTATGTGTGACTCCTTTATAGAACCGTTACAGATGACCCAGACTTCCACAACCATGATAGGTCTTTAGATCATTATAACACAAGAGATCCTTATGACCCGACTCACCACACTGATGAAACACTAGGATACAAACCTTATAAAAAATAAATTAAGAGATATTAAAAGGAATTTTGATACTACCACACACCTAATAAAATTCAATTAACTTCCCATTTACTTTACTAGAGTTCTCTTTACCGCTCTTTAGAACTAAGGATATTGCATTCACCTGAAGCACTCCTTCAAAAACTACTTCATCCTGAACATCCTTCCCCACTACTTCTATATAGGAGGGAAAGATGGATTGTAGTGATCTCAATTGAAGATATAAATCAAGTATCATTTTAAAATATCATGTCATCAAAGGATTTTCCAAGTTAAACTATAAATGATTGGGTACTAGATCAAAAAAATGGAAAACAAATTCCCACACTGATCGATCACCTTTCTAGAGGATATACACTTCATCACCTTCTCAACTTTCATGGATTAATAAAAAATATTATTAAATAAAAAATCCATAAAATTATTTTAGGAAGAGTCCTTTATGGTTATTTATAAATTTTGTACTTCCACCACTTCTATCTTAGAGCTTCCAACATGAAGGTTTCAAACTTCATTTTTAGAGACTAAGGAAACTGAAGAAGGTATAAATTCCACTCAATATTTCACAACCATTATTCTAATTCATGAGGATCCAGATTTTAACACCCAATTACTTTATAATTTATTGTTTTAAATATTTTTTTTTATATAATTTTACACATGAAACATCAAACTAAAATGAACCATGATATTTTTATTTAAATATAATATTCTAATCAAATATAAACACTAATATATTATGAGATTGCAGTATGAAATACCATGAACAAAATTACAAGTAGAGTAAAATATATATATATATATATATATGTGTAACAAAAATAAAAAAATTCCTCATAGTTCTCCATGAATATTGTAACCCCAGCTGAAAATATGGAAACAAGGTAAATAATTAAGAAAATAATATACAATATGAGAGAGAAGTGAATGATGAAATTTTAGTGAAGTATGTAAGGCGATATATTGGAATGAAAATTATGTTCAATATATGTATAGTAATTGGACACATAGAAAATATATATATATTCCATATATTTATATGATTTAGGAGTATTTAAATTCAATTTTTTGGAAAAAAAGAAAAAAATAATAATTTAAAATAAATATTTTTAATAAAACTTTTTTTATGTGTGTAATGTAGTTTTATCTTAATAGATTAAATTTATCACTATAGATAATTTATTATAATTATATAAATATATTATATATTCAACATAATTAATTAAAATTAATTTAATTATTTTTATTAGGAAACGAATGAGGTTAATATAAATTTATTCTTCAAAAATACATTTTATTCAAAATAGTTTTTATTACATTTTTTGTGTGGATATTATAATAAAATTACCTAAATTTGATGAATTTTATTTTATAAAAAATGATATTATTTGTGAGATTTAAATATCAAAATTATCATTAAGTAAAATTTTTTGGTATTTTTTATAAAAAGGACAATTCTTTGTTGAATAGTAAAAAATATAGTTTTAATTAAATGTGGTGTCATTTATAATATCGATAAAACATACATATGATATAAAAATTTATAAAACTTATAAAGGAAATAATTTTAGATATTATAATATAAAAATAATAAAAAAATAATTCTAAACATATATATTAGAATTTATTTCATGGTAAATATGAAAATCATTTTTGAGTGTCAAAGAAGTGCTTGCGCAGCACTGGAAAAGAAAAATTCTGTTTTCTACTGAAAATATTTCAAAAGAAAGAAAAATTGATTGAATTGATATATTAATATAATTTTTAAATGATAATATATACTTATAGTTATGAATTTTTGAATTATATAACAACACAGTAATCCAAATGATTTTGTAGTGCTTACGCAAGGAGAGAAAAGTCAAAATAGCATATTAAATAATTATTCATGATAAATATGTGAGTAGATATGCATATTTAATGAAAATAAATATTTGGAATGAAGTAAATCAAATTATTATTATGTTAAAAATTCATTTTTAATTTTTAAAATTAGTATAATTTTTTAAAACATTTATGCCATGATGATGCAACATTTAAGAAAATAGAATAAAAATTTAGAAAATAATTAAAAAATGATTATATTTAGATGATTTAAAAAATCCCATAAAATTTAAATACATTTAGTAAGTATAAATGATAGTATGAGTTATTATATTTGAAATTGGGGCTATCATGATATTTTTAAACTCGAGATAAGATGATAAACATAAAAATGACTTTAAGTGAATTTTATGAAAAACAATATTTTAATAATTAATTGAAAAGTTGTAGAAAATTATAAATCAAAAATTGGGATATAATATTGTCTAAAATTTCATCCATTAATATTTTTTAATCCACTTGGTTTTTTATAATTATATTATTGACCCTAAAATATTAAATCTTTTCGAAAACGCCATTAGTTTCTACCTATAAAAATGGACTCATTTTAACCATTTATAACAGAACTAAAATTCCTATTTTCTCTAAACATATACACAAAAACCATTATAAAATTTCATTCTCATGTTTCCAATATAATATTGTGACCATAAATTTTTTTACAAATTCCTTAATCTCAATCGAAATGATGTTTTCTGAGGAAGAAGGCATACCTTTTAACTGATTTCTTTATTTTTATTTTTCCTTCTAAAACATTAAAATATTTGTTAAGAATGATAAAATAATAACACAAATATATTAAATATAATGAAATGTTATTATTATTAGGTTAAAACACTTTCTCATCTCCATTACTATCCTATGGGAAATGAAAACATCGCGCGTGTGTAAGTGTGGACTACCACCTCCACGAAGCGATGTGTTTTGTTTTTCATCACCACCTCACAAGTATGGTTGTTATGATGGATTTAATTAATATATAATATATTCATGACATAATTATCATTATGGAAAGATAATATATCATATATTTTCTTACCATTTCATCCATTGAAAAATGATAACATTATTCGTACATATGTGTGGACTACCACCTCCACGAAGTGATGTGATTCATTTTTCAAGTACAACTATCATCGATGGTTATAAAAGTATATTTAATTTATAAAATTGATAATTGTGTCATTATTAATATTTTATGTTGATTTAATATTGAGTCCTTTGAAAATGGTCATCCTACCAATGTTGTTTTTTGGATTATGAACCCAATGTCCTCAAAATGTTGGACATAAACTTAAATCATTAATAAAATAAATAAAGCATCATCAAAAATTAAATATAATTGGATAATTATAAATAAATGAACATGAAATTTTTTTAAGTAGGTAAATAAATAATATTATTTTGTTATTCATGATTCAAATAATGTATGATTCTTGAGAGTATTTAAGGAATGAGATTTTCTTTAAAATCGTTTTAAACTTGTTTAATTTTTCCTTTTGACTCTTCATCTCATATATCCATATTTTTCATAAAAAATAGTGAAATATATTATTTACTAATAAATGGATTATAAAATTATTTTTCTATTAACATTTAATTTATCTAAAAAAGTTAAAAACTAAAATATTCTTGTCATTTACTGAAGGAGGTACTTTTTATATAAGGGATGAAACATGAAAGGTTTTTTCTATTATTATACCAAAATTTATTTATAAATTTTCCTCTAAAATTTAACTTTTTTATTTTCAAATAAATATTTTTCCCAAAATGTTTTGGAAATTATTATTAAATATTATCAAAAAGAAAAGATATTTTCCTAATTTTATGTGCACATTGAAAATGATTTTTTATATGGGTTAAAAATAATATTTTATGATTTTTATGATGTAAATGAAATATTAAATGTTTTTTTGTGGTTTTTATGGTCCTTGTACATTTTTTATGATGAAAGGTGAGCCCGATATAGCTCTCTAATGTAATTTTTAAAGATTATATTCTCCATAGAATTATATATGAATTAACTGACTATGTTATTCCATTTTTAAGGGTTCTAATAAGGGTTCTATAAATATGATATCCCAAGGAACATATATAATTTTTATATTATTTCTAATATTTTTTCATGGAAACATTTTGATATTATAAGGTAATCTAATGATATTTTGTTTAAAGGAATTATTATTCTCTTTAAGGGTAAAAAGGTATGTTTTTATGAAATTATTTTTCATGGGTTCTCATGTTTTTTAATAAAAACTCATGATTATGAATTTTCCTTTATGTTTTCTTAAAAATGTTTCTTATTGAAAAATTTGGGTAGTAAGTTGATTTCATGTGTATGTAAATGACTATTAGAGCTAAATTTTTATTATGTTAAATGGAAACTCTCTTATATGATCTCATAGTTTTTCAATTTACTAACCGGTTTATTTATTCCTTTTCTTATTTACCTTAATGATATTTTTTATGCATCCCATGTTTTAAAATGTTTTTCACTTGGTTTAAGGATGAATTAAAACAATTATAAATTCATGTTGAAAGTTTTTAATATTTTTCAGGAAACAAATGTGTTTCATTTTAAAAAAAATTATGTTATGGGAAAATGGATACTCAGTAAAAGTGACCACTTTGTAATATATGGGTTGTTATATAAGAGTTCTGTCCTAATTATCTAAAACACTAAACCATATTTATTATAAAAATTTAATAAAGTGAATTACGGTCTAAAAAATCAATATTTCATAATTTTTTAAGGTCAGATTCTTATATTTGGTATCATATGGAGGTATTTATTACTTTAGTGTATAGGATTTTGTTTTATTACAAGTTAAAATTAAACTATAACCACAAATTTTAGTATGTTATGAATAATTATGTTTATTTGGGATAAATTTAATGATTTGAATAGAATATGGCATGTTAAATATATCTTAGTGTTTCTCGATTTCATAATATTTTTTATTATGATCTTATTTGATATATACACACTTTCATTTTTGGATTTAGTAAATAGATGGAATCACTAAGAATCAAATTAATAATGGATTCAAAGAGAAATTTTGTAGTTATTATAATAAGAAACTAAATGTAATGGGAGATGTAGTGAAAAATATTATGGTTATTCTTAACATTTTATCATGAGTTATGATTAACAAAATAGGACTTGGTGATTTTCCTAACATACTAAATAATAGAAAAATGGACATATATGGAGGTTTAGGTGATGAATATCATGATGTTAAAAAACATTCAACATCCTATGTGTCAATAATGTTGGAATAAGTACCTATGGAAATGTATCAATGGAATTGGAATATGTTTTATATGCAGTAAATAAGGGCATAAAGTAATAAACTGCCAATGAAAAGGGATGAGTTTAGTCAACACCATGAAGAGGAATAATATTCTTCCCAAGGTATAAATTTTATGTTTTAAATGTGGAGAGTATTTTCATTTTGAAAATTAATATCCTTGAAAGATTATTAAGAAATATATCATCAAAAATATATAATTTTTTTGCAATATCTAATTCAATTATAGTTGAAGGTGAGGAAACTATAAATGAAAATTAAAGGCATGGATTATATTTTTTCTTGTGTTTAGATATTGATGAATCTTATGAAATGATTCATATTTTGGATTATAGGATGTAATTATTAAGGAATAATATGGAAAAGCCTAATTAATGGATTATGAAGTACATTAAATTATTAAGGTGTCTATATATAGGGATTAAGAGTCATGATATGGTGATAAATTTAAGGATGATCAGAACATTAAAATAATTAATACTATGATGAAGTATTATTTAATGGAAGTATTTTGGGATAAATTTATATAGTTTTATTAAATTTTTGTGGTATATATAACCCTTATGTATAACATATATTTTAGTGACAAGGTTATTTTTGGAATAATGATTTTATATTTTTTAGACATAAGTTTAAAGTTATTGATTGCCCTTATGGTTAAGATAATAATTAATGTTTATGTAATTATGGTTAATTGGTAAAATATGTTTTTAATTATTGGGAATATACGTTATATCAGATTAAAATGCGTTCTTTTTACTATGTGATTAATATTATTTTTGAAGAATTTAACTATTTACGGAATATTATATAATTAAGATAAATGGAAATAATTTTGGCTAATATGGGATTTTATTTGAGGAATAAATTTAGAATTTTAATTATAAAGTATATATGTTTTTATTTTAGATTTATGGTGATTCATATTATTTATGGAAAGGATTAGAATATTTTCGATATTATATGATTAGGGAATATATATTTTTGGGTATATAACTTTATGAGTGCCTAATGTTGTTAGGAGATGAAAGATAAATTGAAATCCAAATAATATGTCATCAGATATTTTTGGTTTTTTTTAACATAGTTGGTAATATTTTTATTTTTTTAAGATTATTTATTTATGGAATGTTTAATGTTTAAGTTTGGGTGTTCTTATTAATGATTTTGATATCAACGTAGTATTTTTTAGAATTTTATATCATCTTTTTTCGTGATAAATAATTTTCTATTTTTGATAATGGATAGAAATATTATAAATAACATCCCATCCTTTTTTGGATATTTTGATCTGTTAAAATTTAATTTTGTTACGTTAGGCATAAAATAATTCATCATAAAAATTCATTTAATAGAGTAAGAGATGAGACTAGGGTAGAAATTTATCTAAGAACAACCAAAGGATGAAATTATTCTTATAAAAGAGAAATAAATCAAATAATTATATTTAATCATATTCTCTGTCTTGATAGTTAAATAATCCCTCAACTCTAAGAAAAGGATCTTGAAATAAAAATGTTATATTAATACAATCATTTTTGATGAATCGGTGGTCTTTTTATCCCCTATATATTTATGGTTTTTTTGTCATTAATGTTCTTATGACTATGTTCTCTATAACTCTCTATTATTCCTTAGATGTTATTTTTCCTCAATTTATTCATTTTCACTTCCATTCAATGTTCTCCTTAGTTGGGAGCAAGATTGCATGCTATTATAGGTGACCTTTATATTTTTCTTTTCTAATTTTTAAAAGGATGTTTTATTATCAATTTTTATGATGTGGGTTTTCAAAAAAGATATTTTTAAATATTAATAGGGTTTTAATTTCATGATCATATGTTTTATCCCATACTCCTAGGAATTTATTCTAAATTTTTTTATGCACTTTACATTAGAAATACGATAAAATTGCAAGGCAAAATTTCATTAAGTTGGTAAAATGTCCCACCAAAATATTTTAGAATTTATTTTCTATAAATATTATGTTTTATAGATTTTGATATAGGTATAATTAAAATAAATTTACTGTGATTCATTTATTAAAATAAAATTTTTCCATTAAATATAAACATTATTACATTATCAGGTTAAAATATGAAATAATCTGAAGAAAGGTATACGTGGAGTAAATAAATATATATATAAAAACACCAAAAACACAAAATATTTATCCACAATGTTCAATAAGAATATTCTGACCCCACAAGAATCTATGGAAACAAGGTAAAGAATTAAGAACACAATAGACATGATAAGAGAGAAGTAAATGAACAAATTTTAGTGAAGCATGTAAGGCTACATATAGGAATGAAAAATATGACCATTGTTTATATTTTCATTGGAAACATATAAATGGTATAAATATCCATTATATATATATAAATATACTTTACGTATACCTAAATTTAATTTTTGGAAATAAAGATAAATTGTTTGAAGTTAAAAGAGATATTTTCAATAAAACTTTTTTATGTGTAATGTATTTTTATCTTAATATGTTAAATTTATCACTATTAATAAATGATTATAATGAAACAATTATTTTATATAATCAATTTAATTTATTAAAATTTATTTAATTATTTTTTAATTATGAAATGAATTAGAATAAGTTATTTTTTTTGCTTCAAAAATACATTTTCTTAAAAAATGGTTTTTACTGAATTTTATATGTGGATATTATAATTAATTTATTTAAATTTTATAGGTTTTATTTTATAAAAATATATATATCTTTCAAATAATAAAATAAATATTATCATAAGTAAAATTTTAGATTTTTCTCTAAAAATATTAATTTTTGGATGAATAATGAAAAATACAGTTTTTACGAAATGTGATATCTGTAATGATATCTTCAAGACATAAATATGATATAAAATTTTATGAAACTTTTTTAACGAATAATTTAATATAATATAATAAAAATATTGTACAAAAATAAATTCAAAACATATAAATTAAAAATTATTTAATGATAAATATTTAAAACATTTTTTGTGTCAATGCAGTTCAAGCATCATACTGGAAAAGTCAAATTTCATTTCATGGAGATAATAATTGAGTTTTAATAAGTATATTATAAAATTTTATTAATTAATATGAGTATTAATTGATTATGTAGACCAATATTTTTGAAATTTTTAGTTATATAAAAAGAAATATATACAAATTCTTATGCAATGCTTACGTAAGGCAAAAAAAAGTCAAAATAACATATTAAGTAAGTTTTCATGATGTACATATGAATAAATATAAATATGTGATGAAAATAAATATTAATGGTAAATGAAAATAAGTAATTATTATTATAAATTTTCATTTCTAATTTTTAAAATTGTTATAGTTGTCTAAAATATGTATGTCACAATGGCTCAACATTTAGCAAAATAGATAAAAAACTTAATGATGTTAAAAATAAAAAAAAATTATATTGTATTGATAATTTTATATATAACATTAATTTTATAGATATTTAGGAAGAATAAGGGATATTCTATGTTATAATACTTGAAATTTATTGCTTTAATTATATTAAAAAAGTCAATATAAGACGATAAAAATTAAAAAATAACTTTGAGTTTATTTTATGATAAACAATATTTGACTAAATAAATTTATATTCATAAAAATTATATAAATCAGAAGGTTGGATTTTATATAATTAAAAAATTTGTCTCTTTACCATTTTTATGCTACTATTTATTTTATAATTTCATTATTGAACCTTAACGACTAAATATTTATGAAGATTTCATGGATTTCTAACTAAAAAATGGATCAATTTTGACCATTTATAACACAACTCAAATTATTTTTTTCTCTGAAAAAACTAAAAAAATCACTCTATAAACTTCAATTACCATGTTTATAAGACAATATTGTTAAAATAAATCTCTTCTTAATATTCCATAATCTCAATCGAAAGGAGGTTTTTTAAAGAAGACGGTGTAACTCTTAACTGAGTTCTTCCTTTTTAATTCTTCTTCTACCTCCTTAAAATATTCTTTAACCATGATGAAATAATAACATCATAATATTCCATATACTAAAAAAAATTTATGATAAAGGTAAAACCCTTTTAATCTCTATTTCCATTCTATGGTAAATAGAAACATCGCCCATGCATACGTGTGGAATACCACCTCCACGAATCGATGTGTTTTGTTTTTCATTACCACCTCACAAGGATGGATATTATGATATATTTAATTAATATATGTGATATTAATGATTAAATTATAATTTTTTAAAGATAATATATTGTTTATTTTTTTACCTTTCCATACATTGAAAAATAATGATAACGTTATTCATTCATACGTGTGGACTACCACCTTAAAAAAGGGATGTGATTCGTTCATGTATGCCTCCCATAGATGGTTCTAAAATTGTATTTAATTTATAAAAATGGTAATAATTTAATTATTAATATTTTTTAGATGATGTAACAATGAATCCTTTGACCATAATCATCCTACCAAATCTATTTTTGGGTTACAAACCCAATATCCTCAAAACATATGACATAAACATAACTAGTTAAGTAACTAAATAAAACATGGTCATAAATGACATAAAAAGGGATAATGATAATGGAATGAACATGAAAACTGTTATTAAGTAAGTAAATAACTAATATAATTTTATTATTTTGGACTTGAAGAATGTATAATGTTAAAAGGTATTTAAGGAAAGGGATATTCCTTAAAAACTATTTTAAATGATTTTAAGTATTCCATCCAACTCTTTTTCATAAATTGTTTTATGGGAGATCTTATTTACCAATTAATGGTTTATTGAAGTAATTTTATATTACCCTTTAATTTAATTATAAAGGTTAAAAAATTAATCTTCTAATCCTCTTTTGAACAGGGTACATTTTTCTTAAGGCGTGAAAATATTTTTTTTTACGTATACGACATGAACAGATTTTCCCACCATCAAGGATAATATTTACAAGTAGATTCCACTATAATTTTACATGTTTAGTTTCAAATAAAATATTTTTTCCAACATTCTGGAAATTTTCGTAAAATATTATCAAAAAAGGACATTTTTATTTATTTCATGTAAATACTAAAAATTATTTTACATATGGGTTCAAAAGAATATTTTAAGAGTTTTTATGAATGAAATGGAAATTTTTCTGTTACTAATGTATGATAAAGTCATTAGACACAATTTAAAATTAAATGTGAGCCTAATATACCACTCCAATGCATTATTTAGTGATTATGTTCATTAAATAATTATTTTTTAATTTTAGATGCAGGTTATAACATTTCTTGGTGTTCTTATAATGGTTCTATGAAGATGATGTCCCAAATAACATACATGGATTTTTTATGATTGCTATTAATTTTTTAAAGAAATATTTTGATTTCATATGTTATATTAATCATATTTTGTTTAAAGGGGTTATTATTCCCTTTAAGGGTAAAAGGTATGCTATTTAGAGAAAACATTCAAAGGTTCTCATTCTTTCTAAGAAACCCCCATGATTATGATTTTTCCTTTATGTTTTCTTATACTTTTTTATGAAAAAGGCTGGGGGACGTAAGATAATTTCATGTATAATCAAATGATTATTTGATCTCAATGTTTATTATGTTAAATGAAAACTCTATTATATTATCTCTTGGTTTTTAAATTGACCGATGAGTTTCTTTCTTCCTTTATTTATGGTACTTAATGAGAATTCAACACTCATCCAACATTTTCAAATGATTTTTACAAGGTTTAAAGATGTGCATAAAATTTTTGGAATTAATGTCTAAAATCACAAATATTTTCATGAAAATGAAATATTTCTTATTTTAAAAGTTTTAAATTGTGGTAAAAATAGAAACTGATTGGAACTGGAAAATTTGTCGTATATGGGTTTTTATGTAAGAGTTGGGACTTAATTCTCTAAAAATATAAACTGTAACAATCCTAGAAATTTGAGAAAGAAAATTATAGTAAAAAAATCAAGATAATGTATTGTTTTAAGTTTCATTCCTTATACAACTAATCTTGGAAGATGGTAGGAATCAAAATTCTAAACTCTAAGAGGAAATATCTAAGTTGATCAACTGGAGGGTTATCTTGCGGACAACTACCCATATCTTCCCCATGGAAACCCATCCAAACACAATTGGGACATACTCTAAATAAAAATTAAAGCACAAACATAATCAATGACCATACAACTTCAAATCGTACATAACCAAAAGTAAAACCCAACACAAAACAATAATCTAAAGAAATTAAATCTCAATTACTTAAATAGAGTTAAAATAAATCCTTTTAAAATTTTCCAAAATCAAACATCGTGGTTTGGGAATCTAAAAAAATCACATAAAATTAATTTAAATTTCCCACATGTTAATATTAAAATTATTAACCCATTTCAAAACATTCAGTTTATTTTAATTCACCTTAGAAAAAAATCAATTTTTAAAATTAAAAATTTTACCTATTAAACCTAATTTCTATCATGAATCCCCATTATAGTTATTCAAATCCGAAATAACTTATTCTTAAAACAATATTATTAGGAATCGCAAAACCAATTCTATATTTAAATTATTTTATGAAAACACTTTTACTATTTCCAAAAACAAAACCTTACTACTTTAAAACCAATATTTTAAAATTAAAACTCAATTTTTACATGAACAATAAAAAAATTCCATTATCCAAATGAATTAAAATCTAGGAAATTAAAACATAAAATTAAATAAAATGGGTGACTAGTGTCTTTGTTAATCCTGGTTTCATATACTGTTAGAGTATGTTCCAACCACACAAATACCACTGAGAGTCATTTTGAACCATGTACTTAGGCTCTATAAGGATTTCTAGGTCCCATGATCTCTTCAGGTATAACCAGTTCACTCCCATTGTCGTCCAGTAAACACAAAATACTTTAAAACCCCATATTATTTAATGAAATAAAAAACATCACCAAATAAATTCAAAACATACTAAAGATAAAAAAACACAAATCCCAAGACTCAAACCCGAATTCCCATGGATACTTAAGATTCATAACTAAAAGTGTTTGAAAAATACTTCTTTATACCAACATCTGAAATCCTAGAAGTCATATCTCTAATATACCATTACTTTACTAAATCAAAAAGGAAATTTTGTAACCAACACCCTCTTAAAAACCTAGGATCTGATACCATTTTTTCACGAACCATCTCAGATCCACCCCTAATCCGAGCACCCAAGCTTGCCCAAAACATACATGGAACACATTCTTGGTCACTACCGGTTAGAAATTAGCTTAATGGAATCAGATATAACCTTTTGGGAATGATTTATCCTAACAAACATAATTTAATAACCAATATAAATCTTCTAGAAATTTTTTCATGACCTTCTCTTATGTTGGATGTCAATAAAAAATCAAACAAAATATATAAAAATAAAAATAAACAAATATTGTAGGTGGTATCTTGGTCGATACAAAAAAAATAAAGCTAAAAACAAAATACCCAAACTTGTTTCTATGTGACAATAAGGTCACCATCTATCCTCAAACCAGTGTTTCTCCAAACTGATAAAAGATAAACTAGAATCTAAAACTAAAATCAAAATAATATATATAGGTGTGATCTCATACACTCAGTAGGAATAAAAAATGAAACCAAACCCCATGTATTAACTTTAAATAAAATATCTTATTTAGACTCATTTGAAATAAAATTTTCAAAATATGGGTATTTCACTTTTCAGTTAAAAAACAATAATAGTCTATTTACCTTCTTCATTTAAAATAATTCCACTTAAAACACAAAGGTTGATCATTTTAGAGGTGATGGTTCTCAAAAATTTTAACATAAAATGTTGTGTTTTTTAAAACCTCCTTTGAAACATTACCATTTAAAAATGATATCAAAGGAATTATAAGTCATTTTTTCAAAAAATATTAATTTAGTAGTTTCCTTTTTGAAATTAAATAGTAAAATAACAACAATAATTTATCATAATAATAAGGATGACAATAAACATGAGGTAAGTGAAACATCAAAGAAATAATGTATACAATCACAAATAAAAAGGGAATGTAACAAACATAAGATAATAAAATACCAGATTTCATGGGAATATATAGGATCTAATGGGAAATTCTAAAATATACTAAACATAATCAATCATTACAGCACACCTGATGCAATATAATCCCCTTAACACTCGGTCATATCCTACTTGGATTAACCAAGGGGAAAACTACCAAAGTAAGGCATTATCCATACTAGGGTCACTATAAAGATATTGATCCCAATATAATGCATCATGTGTTATTTAATTTTACACTAGATACTCTTAGTTTTCCAAAATGTATGTAAAATGGAGAACAAGCATTTCCATAAAAACTAACATTGATATAAATATAAACACATATACATATCCAGTCACATGAATTATGAACCATAAAAAATAATCACCCTTGAGTAACCTTCATGAAAAAAACCCTATTTTCATTGTTTGTATCAATATAATAATTAGGTCTTATGTGTGACACCCAGATACTTTAAAAAATCTACGTTTAAGAGCGTATACGACACAAAACAATGAGTTTAAACAAACTATGAAATATTATTATATAAATGTTATAAACTAGACATTAAAATGGAGGGTGTGAATAGGAATAACCATATTACGAAATATATAAAAAATTTATACCTAATACAAATTAATTGGTTACATTTAAGGAAATAATCACTCAATTTTCAGTAAAGTTATTTTATGCTTCAAAAATATGTTTTCTTCAAAAATAATTTTTATTGGTTCTTGTAACTGAATATTATAATTAATTTATAAAACTAATAGAAATTATATTTTATAGAAATTATATCATTTTTTAAATTAAAATATCCAAGTTAGATTATGGTTATTTTTTGATAATTTTTTGAGAAGTATTATTTTTCAATGAATAGTTAAAAATACTAATTTTGTATTGAAAAATATCTTTTCTTTTAAAATATTTACAAGGGAAATTATATTTTGGATTTGTTTTAGCATTTAATTAGTTCATTTTTATTAAAAATAATCTACTAAATTCCATTTTAATCAGAAATATAATTTAATTTTGTATAAAAACATTTTTATACTTAAAATTTATTTTTCTAGAAAACTGTTTTTCATCATGTTTTATGGGTTTAATTTTAAAAAAAATTGTGACACTTCTATAAATTTAATTTGAAGAAATTAATTCCATATTCTAAATAATAAAAAATAATATTAGGTAACAAGGTAGACTTAATTTTTTTGTCAAAATGAATAGTGAAAATACAAAAAAAATCTTACTAAGGATATGGTTAAAACAGATTTATTGGGGGTTAAATTAAAGAGATAAGGGATACAATGACCTAAAAACTTCCCAAAATTATATTTTTTTTTTCATATGTAGACTCGATATCATATGAGATTCATATATTATCCATTTTTTTCATTTTTATTTATTAATACATTAATATATTTTTTTCCTTTTTAAAACTTCCAAGTCTGTCCTCTCCCCTACTTATAATAGGACACTCACTCTCCTATTCTATACACACTTCCAAATCAATTTAGTTATACAAATAACTAACCCAATAACTTACATAAATCCCTTTAAATTTACTATATCCCATTTATTGATCATAAAACCATCCAATAAAGTCTTTAGGTATAAACCTAAAGGGGTTATTTGAAGAAAAGGTCACGTTCTTAATCGAGCTTTTTCATTTAATTTATTTTTCAAACTAATTAAAATATTATTGAATCATGATGAAATAATAACAAAATTATATTAAATATAATTATATTTTTTTTAATTTAGTAACCTATATCCACCTCTTATTCCATCAAATGGGAAACTAACCCGTCATTCTTGTGTACGACAGACTATCGCCTCACGAACTGATGTACTTTTGTTCCATCATCGCTGCACACTTATAGTTATAATGATGGATTTAATGTATATTTATGATAATAATTACATATTTATCATTATAGGAATATAATATATCATATATTTTCTTACCTTTACATTCATTGAAAAATAATAATGACATTCATGTGTCTGTGTGAACTATCACCTCCCTCACATTATGTGTTCATTTTTCCTCACTTCACAACATACACGATATAAATAATTTTATTAAAAAAATGTAATATGATATTTTGGATATAATAATTATTTTTTAAAGATAAAATAATATTTACCTTATTTTCATTATGATCATGGAAAAACAGAAACGCTGCTTATATATGTATATGACCTACCATCACTATGATTATAAAATAGATAATTTTTTATAATTATATTTCATGGTTAGATTTAAAAGTATGACTAATTTATAAAAAAGATAATTATTTCATGATTATAATTCTATATATGATTTAATAATGAATTATTTTGTCATACTAAACCTACCGAAGTCATTTTGGACATATGAGCTCAATATCGTCAAAACATATGAAGTGAACTTAATTGATTATATAATTAAATATAACTTGGAAATAAATGAAATAAAAAGGAAAAATAAACATGAATAATTTTCTTATTAAATTAAATAATTAATATAATTTTATTATTTAGGAACATAATGAACGTATATGATGAATTAAAACTCAAGAAAAGTATAAACTTTGTCAATAGTCTTTCAACTGCATATCAAAACCAGTTAAAAGTAAAATCCAACATAAAGAAATAATATAAAAAAATTAATTTTCAATCACTTTAACATAATTAAAATGTTTCCTTTCTACCTATTTCTAAAATTACACATCTTGGTTTTGGAATCTTAAAATATCCCTTAAAATATTTTTTATTTTCCCATATATTACTTATCATTAATATTTACCCATATCTGAACATTGATTATATTTTAATTCAACTTATGCAATTGATTTTGAAATTTTTAAATTTCATGTTTTACCTATAAACCCAAATTCCAACCATGAATCCCCAATACATATTTTCTAAACCCCCATTCCCTTCTTCATAAAAAATTTTTATCATAAATCCCAACATCAACTTTATATTTAAATTATTTTAGGAAAACACTTACTTTTTCTATGAAAAAATAAATTTTACTATTTTAAAACCAATATTTTAAAATTAGAACTCAATTTTTACCTAAATAGTATAACTATTCCATAATCAAAATGAATTAAAATAAAAGGAATTCAAACATAAAATTTCAAAAAAGGGGGTGTTTGTGTCTATATTTATCCTAGATTCTTGAGTTGTTAGACCATCTCCCAACATCTCAACTTCCACTAAGATCCACTTAGAACCCTAAAATAAAGCTCTAAATGGATTTCAAGTCCCTGTGAGATCTTTAGATACAACCATTTCACTCCCTTTGTCATCCCAAAAACAAAATATACATAAAAAACCCATATTATTTAATGGAATCAAAATACACCATGATCTAAATTTTAAACATATTGAACATAAATTAAAATATCACAAATCTTAAGACCCAACATGAATTCCCATTGAAACATAAGTTTTCGTACTAAAATTGTTTGAAAACACTTTTTTATAAATACACCCAAAGTACTAACAATCATATCTATAGTCTACCATTACTACCCTAAAAAGTGCCAATTGGGAACCTATGCCCTCTTAAGAACCTATTATTTGATACTATTTTTCAGGAAAAATCTCTATACTACCCTATATTCAGGCACCTAATCTATCCCATGACATACCCAGGGTGCGTTCTTCATCACTCTAGGCAAGAAATTAGTTTCCTAGAATCAAATATAATCTCATAAGAATGATTTATCCCAATAAACATGATTTAATAAGTGGTAGAGTTATTATAGAAATTTTTTTATGAACCATTCATTTGTTCTAAATCAAAACAAAATCAAAAAATGATGCATAAAACTAAAACAAAAAAATATAGGAGGGACCATATTTGCTGATAAAATAAAAGAAAAAAGAAAGATATAAAAAAATGTCCATACTGTAACACCCCATGTTTTTATGAATTATTATTTTTAGAATAAATTAAATTTATTTGATTTATTTAATTAAATTAAATAATAATTTAATCTTGTGTTACAAACAATACTGGTTTTAACTTTTTTTACTAAATACACTTAGTATTAACAAAAAAGTGATATATTGTTAATATTATATAAATGTGAACGTCATAAACTTGTTCTTAAAGATATAAATATGAATATTAATAAATAATTTTTAAATATTAATTATAATTATTTTATATAAAAATATATATTTATAAAAAATTGCTTAATTTTTTGATAAAGTCGTTATATATATTATCTTCTAAAAAAATGATTTTTTTATTTATTTTTGTGAACAATAATAAAGTTACATTTTTTAAACTTTTAGAAAATTAATTAGATAAAATGAACATAATATTTTATATAATAATATCAAAATTATCTTATGATGAAAATTATAAAATTTTGGGAAAGGATTAGTTTTTTGATTAATAGTGAAAAATACAGAATTTTAATTAAAAACATCTATTTGTTTAAATTATTTATAAAGTTAAATTATATTTTATATTGTTTTAAATTAAAATTAGTTAAATTAAATTCAATTAATACAACTTAGTTCATTGTAATTATTTTCATATTGACTTTCTAGAAAAACCCATGAAAACTTTTGAAGTTTTTCTTTTTAAAAACCTACTTTCTCATCGTATTTGCATGATTAATTTTAAAATAACTTTTTCAACTTCTGTGAGTTGAATTTGGAAAAATGGATTCCATATTTTTAATCGGAACAATTTATATTATCTAATAATTTTATCTTTACTTTGACCAAAACTAATAGTCAAAACAGTAAAAATTAATTACATCAATTAAGTGAAAAATGGGTTTCATGGGGGTTAAACTAAAACAATAAGGGTTAGAATGAAAAACTATATTTATAAAATATATTATATGGAAATATTAGACTATAAAATTTCTTAACCTATAAAATAATCAATTCTTGATCTTTTTGGTATGAAAAAAAATGTGGGTACACATTTTCTTTTCAAAGACTTTCAAGTGTGACACTCACTTATGAAAGGCCACCCCCTGTCCTCTCTTTTTCACACATTAAAAACATTTTTAGAATGGAAAAAAACTACCCAAATAACTTCTAAAATTATATCATATCATTACAGATTCCTTTTTTTCATGAATTCAACCTTGGATGTATTTTGGTTCAAAATTCTAGAGGTTACCCGAAGAAGAGGTAACGTTCTTCAACAAACATTTTTATTTTATTTCTTCATCCTCCTACGTAAATTATTTTTATACCATGATGATAAAATAAATTAATAATAATATATATACTGAGATTTTTTATGTTAAGTTAATTACCTACAACTATCTCCACTTCCATCAAATTGGTTATGAAATCATCATTTCTGTGTACGCTGAACTGTCACCTCGTAAACTAATGTCATTTATTTTTCCATTACAACCTATCAAAATTGGGTATGATGATGGATATAAAGTATATATATATAATATTTATAACATAATTATACCTTTTTAGTCATTATATAATGTATAACTTATTAATTTCCATTCTTTAGGGGATACGATAACGTCATTCTTGTGTATAGCAGACTAACACCTCGCGAAGTGATGTGATTTTTTTTCACTAACACTTTACATGGAAGATAATAAGGAATAATTTTATGAATATATGTGATATAGATGAAATAATTATTATATTAATGAAATATTTATCATTTTAAAAGATAATATATCATTTTATTTCTTACCTTTTCACTCACTAAAATATTATAACGTTGTTCATGTATGTGTGGACTACTACCTTCATGAAGCGATGTGACTCTATTTCCATAACGACACCACATAAATTATATGTATATATATATAATTAATGAAATAATTTGATATTAATGATATTATTATTTTTTAAAGATAATATATTACTTACCTATTTTTCATATTGATCATTGTAAAATGGGAACGTTACTCATGCATACATATAGCCTACTTTCTCTATGATCGTAACATACTTGATTTCTCAAAATAAGATTTCATGATTGGTATTAAAAGTATAATTGAATTATAAATATGATAATAATTTCATTATTATTATTATATATATGATGGAAACATGATCAATTTAATAATACAAAAAAAAATCAAAAAAACATGAAAAATAAAATAATTATTACCCAAAAGGTGATTTTAACAAGGAATTATTAATAAATAGGTAATAAAATATCATAAGTAAATAATATACTATATCATATATATAATTATGGTTCATAAATATATTTATATTAAACTTTTATTTTTTATATATTGGTTTCTAATGTGTTCTAATGAAGTCGTTACTTAAGGTAAGGGATTTACGTATCACTTTTAGTTTTCTATGAGTTACATGTCATATTCACCATGTATTTTTTGTGGTGTATATACTACTAATGAATGTATTTTATTATTATTATTAGAAAAATTATTGTTATTTACATATCCACTTTATGATCTCTCTTTCATATGGTTTTTGATTCAAAAGTTAACAAATCAGTAAGGGGTCTCTAGTATCTCCTTTATTTCTGAGAGACATGAAAATGCACCAACTGAATATTTTTTATGGTGTATATACTAACCCTTTGACATGTTATATCATAAATACCCTGATTTTAATGATATAATAAATTTTATTTAATTTTATTCTTTAATTGGTATTATGATTCAAAGTTACAAAAGTGGGAATAGTTTTATGTTATAATCTCATCATTTATCAGGATTGTTTTTTATTATGCTTCCAATGATGAACTATTATGATCTATCTCTAAATAAACACATGAATTTTATTCTCCAATAATTTTGTCATGAATATAAATATTTTTTCTCTCATTTTCATTGCTCTATGTACCCAACAGTTTAAAATAATTGTTTTAAGAAAATCATATTTATTTCTCTCTTCAGTAAAAAAACCGTTTTTCTTCCAAAAACCATGTTTTTGATAAGTATTTTTAAAAAAGGTTTTTAACATATTCCAAATTATTTATTAAATACATTTTTACCCATGTTTTACATTTTATAAAAAAAATTAAAGGAATCTTCTTGTCATTTTCCAAACAATGTCCATTTTAATTTTTTTCAAAATGTGAAAGGAATAATTATTTTAAAGTGTATGTCTTGACTGGTATTTTCAACCATCATGGGCATTATTTTCTTTGAAACTTAATTTATAATTTATTTATTTTATTATCAAAGAAAATAATTTTCAAAATATTTTAGGGTTTAGAATTTTTTTAAAATTGAAAAGGATATTTTCATCAAGAAATCTTTAAACAATTTTTAAAGCTTCATTTATGAGTTTCGTAATTTATTTTTAAAGAAATGGATTTCCAAAATGTTATATGGATTTATAGTTTTAACAATTTAATTTCAAATAAATTTTTCTCCCTCAATAAATGTTCCAAGTGACTTTTTAAAATAATTCTCCATTTAAGATGAAATCATTTTATGTTACTTTTTATTTACTGGGGATATGATCCAAGTATACCATTCTTATTATTTCTCTAGATTCTTTATGTTTATGCTGAAGAGATATTTATGTTGCCCTTTTTCTTCACATGATTTATGCTATGATGAAAATTAATATGAAATTTATTTCATTTCATGGGTTTTGATATGATGAATGTGTTATGATCTTGTGGTATACTTATGTATATTTTTCATTATGTGAAAGTTTACATTATAACCAACTATAGTAGTTAAATTATAACTAAACATAGATGGGACCTATATCTTCCTCTGATGAATTTGATAAATATTGATAAATCATGAGTAAATATTATATGCATGAACTTAGTAACATGTTTATAAAGTTGTGCGTTGACCTGTATTTCATATCCATAATGTTATTTGTGAACTTAGTTATATGTTCACAATGTTATGTGTGAACCTAATTACATGTTCACAATGTTATCCGTGAACTTGATTATATGTTCATAATATTATACATAAACCAGATTACATGTTCAAAATGTTATGTGTGAAACTAATTACATATTCACAATTTTATTCATAGACCTTCCTTTTTTTTAATGTTATGTGTGGACCTGGTTTCATGTCCATAAGTTTCTATGAGGGCCAAATTTCATGTCCTTAAATTAATGACTGAAAATATTTTTATTTATAAATGTTCATAATGTTATGTATATGCCAAAATTATATACCTTATGGTAATGTTACACTCTCATGGCTCATGTTCTAATATTTCTTTATGATTTATGTCTTATGAACTGATAATAATAATTCCATGACTCATGATTATGATCTTTGACTTGTAGGTTATGGTTTTCAAAATTTATTCTCATGTTTTCATATCCTTGTGCTTATCATATGCTTACATATCTCTCTTATTTACACTTAATGATAATCTAATATCACTCTTTCTTATGTTTCCTTTCCTTAGGTTATGAAGAAATGTATTAATTGGGGTATGTTTGTGAAGATTTCTAAAATGGAATATCTTTATGGGATATGCTGATGACCATTCACCAAATTAGAAGATTATGTACCAAGTCTCCAAAGACACTAAACTATTATGGTCATAAAGTGTTTGTTTCTGTAATGTATTGAATATTCATCTTAAAAGATAAAATATATATGATTGAAAATCCAAGGTTGTTATAGTTGGTATTACAGGAAAAGTTTAGTTAACCTTTGGAAAATAGGATGATAAATAACTAGTTATATACCCATGGATATTTTGAAGGATATGTCTATGGAAATATATAAGGATAAGTCTAAGTATGGTTCAATGTATTGGAAAATTCCTTGGAATTTTGTTAAAGGATATAGTGAGTCATTTCCACGAAATTTCATTCCTCTCTAGATACTATAAGTGGATGAGGATATGGTATAGAGGTTAATAGGGTTAATAACTCTAAAAATATATCACTGAGTTAGACTTGATCATCACCCAGTGTATGATTATGGGACTTACTATACACCTAGTTTTCAAGTTCTAGGCGATATGCTTTGAAAATTCACAAACTCTTTACCAACCATCATGAAGGATTTAAATAGATGAGGAATATGAATGATCTAGGATAAACCTAATGTGTCATAAATTAAAAATAATGTGTCATGATTTATACATTCTATAAGTTATTTTTCATGATTACATGTTTTCCCACTATAGATATTGTTACTCATACTATTCTGTTTGGTTTTAGTCAATGGTGGGAACGAGAAGGAACTGTAGTAATTTTGATTGTTATAGACAATTTTTTTTAGAAACTAAATTTGGTGATGATTGGAGTAAATGATATTTTGATTATGCCTAATTAGTCATCATGATATATTTTTAAAAACTTGCATCTCAACCGACTCTTAGACTCACCAAAGATGAAAATGATAGATTTAACTGAGATATTGTTAGGTGGAGACCATGGATTTAAGGAGATTTTGTTTAATATATATCAAGAAAATGGGAAGAATAACCCAAATTAATTTCTTATAGGAACAAGAATATGTTCTGAGTGTGTGATTGATGGACACAAATCAATCAATTACTGAGTAAAAAATGAAAAGTTTGATTATTGAAATATATGAGAATAATGGTCTCCCAGAGGAATCATCAATGATTAAATGTTTTAAATGTAGTGATTATGGGAATTATGAAAATTACTGTCCTAGGGGGGGATATCATGATGATAATCAGCAAGGTGATATGAGTAATGTTTATATAACGGATGATAAAGAGACCATGAATGACATATGTTACGTATGGGTTGTTATATTAATTTTTTTATGACAAATGTGTGAATAATTATTAAATTGATGTTGATGAATGTTAATATATGACTCATATTTCATTTTATATGAAATAGGTATTAAGGAATAATATGATTAATCCTAGTTAATGGTTTCATAATGAAATAGGATGATTGATGTTTCTATGTACTGGAATTCAAGAATTATGATATATGAATCATGAAAAATATAATTATTGTTCTATATATGTTTTTCATTATGTATTTTCAAGAATATGATGAATGATGTTGATGACCTAGAAAATTTATTTAATGGAAATGTGACATTTTATAGAAAATACATGATTAGGGGAAGATACCCTTTATATATTCCTAATTTTGAGATAAGGATATTGGGATAAAGAGATAATGGATATTAATGATGTAAATTGGACAGTACTAATTACCATAGTACTAATTAATGATTTTTTGTCAAATTGGTTTATGCTATCATTTATGGAGTTTAAAAAAAATGGATTTAAGGAATATATCTAATAATCAATTTTTTATTTAAGGAATAAGGTAGCATGTATGTTTTAAAAAATGTTTTATGATAATTTGTGTTATTACCATGTTTCAAGAAAATACATGATGAAGGTATTCCAATTTTTTGAATGAGACAATTAAGAGATACCTCATGTTGTTTGTGGGGTTAATGAAATTTTCATTTTAGTAATTTAGTGACCTTTCATCTAAAGTTTTGGATCCCAATATTTTTGGGAGGGTTATAAGGTTAATCATTTATGAAATGGTTTATGTTTAAATTTGAATTAGGTTTTATATATTAATGTTTTACTTCACCGGATGAAGATTTATCTATATTGGATTACTAGTGAAAACCATTTTGTTATAACCAGTGATAGAATGGATGAATTATCATTCTATTATAGGCCTTGTGATCAGTTAATTCTTCAATAATAAAAAATTATCTTCATTTATTAGAGCAAGAGTTGATGTGTAAATTGATCAAAGGAAAACCAAAAGTAGAAATTAGTCTTATGATACAAAGGAATATTAAGCCCTAGGTATATTGGTCCCATAGAAATTCATGATCATGTAGGTATAGTATCCTATTGATTTATTCTTCCACTAAACCTATCTCAAGATCATGATGTGTTCCATTAATCTCTCCCGATGAAGTATATACCTAACAATCACATCTACTAAACTCATGGGTTATACCATTGGATCATGATATTTCATATGAAGATCAATGGGTATAGATTCTACATAAAATTGGGAAATTTAAATTAAAAGATACCACTCACCTGGTCAATGTTTTATGGTGAAACCACCAGCTGGAGGAAGCTATGTGGGAACCTAAGGATGTAATTACATAGCAGTATCCTCAATTGTTGGTACCAAAGTGACGAATTTCGAGGGAAAATCATTTTAAGGGGGTAGAATGTAACACACCAAGTTTTTATGAATTTATATTTTTTTATTAAATTAAATATAGTTTATATTTTTTGTTACATAAAACATAGATTGAATCTTTCATTACACACAACACTAGGTTTACCTTACGTAATACATCGAATTGAGTTTTAATAAAAATGTGATATATTATTAATATTATTCAAATGAGACCATTATAACAATGAAATTAAAGTTAAGAATCTGAATATTAATAAATAATTTTTAAATATTAATTATAAAGGTTTTCTATAAATAAAAAATATTTATAAAAAAAGTACTAAATATTTTGGTAAAATATTTATATATACTATTTTCTCAAAAATGGTTTTTTATTTATTTTTGTGAACAATGATAAAATTAATTTTTGAAACTTTTAGATAATTAATTTTATAAAATAAACTTCATTTTTTAAATCATCAAATCAAAATTATATTTGGTTTAAATTTGGATAATATTATAAAAAGATTATTTTTTTAATGAATAGTGAGAAATATGGAATTTTAATTGAAAACTGCCATTTTTTAAATTATTTATAAATTGAAATTAAATTTTAAATTAGTTTTAAAGTAATATTTTGTTAAAATATATATCTATTATTTAAATTTATTTAATTTTAATAATTTTCATAGTAAATTTTGAAATAAAAAATGTTGTAAACTTTTGAAATTTTTCTCTTTAAAAACCTAATTTCTCATCTTCTCTATATGATTATTTTTAAATAAAATTTTGACACTTATATAAAGTGAATTTTGAAAAACTTATTCAATATTTTTAATTATAATAGTTTATATTATCTAATATTTTAAACTTATTTTTTACAAAAATTAATAGTAAAAATAGTAAATCAAATTATCGTGATTAAGTTAAAAATGAGTTTACTAGGGGTTAAACAAAAAATATAAGGATTAAAATGACAGAAAAATTGACTAAAATATATTTTATAGAAATATTTGGACTATATAATATCTAATTATCTATAATAATCCATTTTGAGTCTTTTTTTATGATAAAAACGTGGGCACACCATTTTCTTTTCAATAAATTACATGGGTGCCACTCACCTCACTTATAAAAGACCACCCCGTCTCCTCTCTTATTCACATTAAAAAACCATTTTGTTTTCGAAAAAACAGCCCAAATTACCTTCCAAATTTCCTTCTGTAATCCTTGAAGCATTATTTTTGTGCAAAAATCCATCCTAGGAATTCTTTTGGTGCAAATCTAAAGAGGTTACCTGAAGAAGAGGTAACATTATTCAATGAGCATTTTTGTTTTATTTCTTCCTTCACATAATTAAATTATTATTAGAAAATTATGATATAATAAACTAAGTATCTTAAATATACTTATATTTTTTTATATCAAGTTAATTACTTACAACCACCTCCACTTCCATCAAATAGGTTACAAAATCCTTGTTCGTGTGTAATACGGACTACCACCTTGTGAACCGATGTCATTTGTTTTTCCATTACAACCTCTCAAGTTTTGTTATTTTGATGGATAGAAAGTATATATTTGATATCTATAATATAATTATAACTATTTATTAATTATATCATACATACATTTTAAATTTACATTCCATGTGGATATGACAATGTCATTGATGTGTACAGTAGACTACCACCTCGTGAAGTAATGTGATTCGTTTTTCACAAACAATTTATATGGAAGATAATAAGGATAAATTAAATGATTATATGTGATATAAATGAAATAATTATGATATTAATGAAATGTTTATAATTATTAAAAACGGATATATCATTTTCTTTCTTATCTTTTTACTCACTGAAAGATGATAATATCGTTTCTGTATGTGTGGACTATCGCCCTCACAAAGTGATGTGACTCCCTTTTCATCACCATGCCACATAGATGATATGTATAAGTATATTTAAGTAAATAAAACAATATTTATGGTATAATTATAATTCTAAAATGATAATATATTACTTACCTCCTTTCTATAATGATTGGTGAAAAATTCAAATGTTGCTCGTGTGCACGTATAACCTAACGTATCCATGATCATAATGTACTTAATTTTTAAAACAATCTTTCATAACTGGTATTAAAAGTATAATTGATTTATAAATATATATTATTATTATTATTATTATTATTATTATTATTCTAGATATAATGGAACCATTACCAAATTAATAAGACCAAAAAAAATAAAAAATCAAAACTTACACCAAAAACAAAGTAGTTATTACCCAAAACTTGATTTTAACAAGGAATTGTTAATAACTGGGTAATAAAATATCATAATTAAATTATGTAAGGTATTATATATATAATTATGGTTCTGAAATATATTTATAATAAACATATATTTATTATGCATGGGGTTCAAATGTGTACTAAGTAAGTAGATACTTAAGGTAAGAAATTTCTGTTTCACTTTAATTTTTCTGTGAGATATATGTCATGTTCACCATGTGTTTCATTTATGTTGTGTATATGCTGACCATGAATGTATTTTAAAATTATTATCTAGAAAATTATTTTTATTTTTATATACACTTTAGGATCTCACTTTCATGGGGTTTATAGTTCTAAATTTAACAAATCGTTAATGGGTCTCTAGTCTCTCTTTTATTTCTGGGATACATATGAAAATTCACCACTCATTTATTTTTTCTGGTGTAAATACTACCACTTAGACATGTTATATTATTAATACTCATATTTTCATGATATTATAATTTTCATTTAATGTTATTATTTCATGGGGATTATGATTCAAAGTTTCCAAAATGGTAATAGTTTTATGTTAGAATCTCATCTTTTATCGGAATTGTTTATGATTATGCTTAAAATGATAAAAACTTGTGATCTATATATCAATAAACTCATAATTATTCCTATACTATAACTATTTCATGATTATACTTCTTTTACATTCAATTTCCTCTCTCTATGTACCCAAGAGTTCAAAATAATGGTTTTAAGAAAATCATCTTTAATTTTTTTCTTTGGACAAAAACAATTTTTCTTACAAAAACCATGTTTTCATAAAGTATTTTAAAAAATGTTTTTAATTTTATCCAAATGATTTCATAAGGTCATTTATACCCATTTTTTACTTTTAAAAAATATATTTAAAGTAATCTCAATGTTGTTTTATAAACAATGCTCGTTTGGATTTTAATGAAAATATAAAAGGACTTTTTATTTTAAAGTTTACAACATGACTAGGTCTTCTGCTGCCCTTCCAAAATGGCGCCTTCCTCTAGTATATCAATGATTACCTAGGAGGATTTTTCTATGAGGATGATCTCACCTGTAAGGTAAAGTAATCTTCGGTGGCTCGGATCTGCGTCAATCTATATATATCACTTCCCATCCTGGATAAGTTTTCCCTGAAGGTGCATGACTCGTTTGTTTGAAACCAGGACGTTATCTGCCTAGTGTTTCTTAGTTATTATTCTTCCTTAAAACTCAAAGTTTATTCCTTGAAATATTTCTAGAAACTTCACTATGATACTTGATGCCAAGATACTAGAGGTGCCCCAGGAAGAGACCATCCCCCTCCTCTACTGGAGGAGCCTATTTCTGGTTCTGTCTAGGCGGCGCCTTGGGCTGAACCCTCCTCTTTTTCAGAAATTGGTCTAGATATCCCAGACCTATGTGGGGATCCATCCCCTTCAAGTATTTGGAAAAAATCCCCCCATCTTGTAACTTGTTCCTTACAACAATTAGAACACTCACCCCAGGCACCCTGATTGCCTAACTCGATTTTGTAGCTCCTCACAGTGGATTTTAGATGGTTCCCTCCTAGAGTGGTTCCTAAGATCTTCTATTGGGTCCATGGGGACCCCCTCCCTCATTATCTCCATATCAGAGCCACCCCCATCCCTTGCGATGGAAAACAGACCCTGGATGGAAGATTCCAAGAGGCTTATGACCCCACAATATTGTTAGATTTTTGGTCCAATGAGGTGGACAACATCTCTCAGGGTGTAATGCGAGGTCCCCTAGATGAACAGCATGCTAGAAATCATGGGTCTATGGATCAATCCCTTCCAAGTGTAGTGAGGTTTAAATCCATCAATCCTCATCCCGTCTCCAATAGATTACTCCATATTCATCTAACCAAAGCCCAGGGATATGCACAAGACTCAGAATGAAGCAAAAACAGACCCGGGAAAGATCATCCTCCCTTCGCAAGGAGACTAATAAGACTCAGGACAAAGTTGGGTTCTCCTCTTACCAATGATACTAATTCTCATTTAGAAATCCCATGGAATCAGTTCATTAGTTAAAACATATTTCATCGCCTCGAAATTAAGTAAGTACAAGGATAAAATTGCCGCAATTCTTGAACACAAACATAATTTAGAAAAAAATTTGAGTTCACTCATTGAACCAGGATGCATGCATCCATGTAGGAATCTATGCATGCAGAACCCATCAAAAAAAACATATAGATTTTTTTAAATAGGGATACATCGGTTATTCTAGTCAAGGCAGGAGAACAATACATTACAACAAGAGTCACTAATGTCATGAGATCTATTTTGGTGTCCTTTATCTATGGTAGTTGTGATACATAGAGAAAGGAGGACCTTTGGAAATATCTCAGGGTGTTGGACCCAGGGGACCTACCATGGATCATAGGGTTGACTTCAACGTGGTAAGATAACCAACTGAGAAGAAATAGAGAGGATATTTACCCCAGAAGGCTAGTATGTACGTTTTCCAATTCATGAATGGAAAAGCATTACTGGACATGGGATATTCAGAAGACTATTTTACCTAGTGAAACAATTAACATGGTAAAAAAATTGTTGGTGTCGGTGGGACTGATGATTTTCCAACATCCATTCCCTCTCCATGTTTCCAAATTCCAAGGTTAGCCACCTGGTCTAAGGTATTTCCGACTATTCACCATTACTACTTTCTTTCTCTCCAACATAGGCCACTCATGAAAGATTCGGGTTCATTAGTCAGTGGAGTGGTGACCCAGGTTACCAGTAGTTGGTTAGGGTGATGTGGGGAGAACTGACCCAGGGTCACACTTGGGTGTCCATCTATACCAACGCTACGGAGGCTAAAACAGGGGCTTCAATTGTGGGCTAGGGACCTTCCTCTTATTGACCAGAACATGGATGAGATGAAAAGGAATGGGGATCAGCTAGAATCTATCCTAGAGGAGGCCTAGGATGGAATTTGTTTTTGATATCTTTCATAAAAATAATGGGTTGGTCGATCTGGTCCTTTCCTAGGAGCATATGGCAAGGGAGAGCTCAAATATAAAATGGCTTCACAAAGGAGAAAAAAACACTACTTTTTTCCATGTTGCATAAAGTAAAAGAGAATGCATATAAAACCCAATATTTTCCTAGAAGATGTTATGTATACCGATGATTGTGATGTGGTAGGGGATATGTCACACACATGTTTCAAAAATGTTCTGGTAGGTCTAAGCTGGACCATGCCTAATGGCTATCTAGAAGGAGTGTAGAATTATAGGGAGAGGTTCCTAACATCATTTCCACCAATGAAAATGAATCAATGTAAGGGATCCTTGGGGAGAAAGATATATATAAATCCATTATGAGGCTCAAACCTGAGAGTTCACTAGGCCCTGACAGCTTCCCATGCTCATTATACAAGGGATCCTATGAAATGGTTAAATGTGATATAATCGCTGCAATACCATAATTCTTTCAGGGAGGTGGCTTACCATGGGTGGATTTTTATACATCCTTAGTGCTCATTATAAATATCAAGGACCCCCCATCAATTATATACTGGTGAGTATGTTAAATTTCCCCTACAAGATTCTGGCTAGTATTCTCAATTTGAGGTTGTCTATTCATCTCCCTCGAGAAACAAATATTTATTAAAGTACGCTCGGTCTAAGGGGCGTTAGATTTGTAGTAGGTGATTCTAAGGTACCTGAATACAAAAACAATGGCTCTAACATCACAATAATGGTGTACATGAACAAAGTGTATGATCGAATTTAATGGGGGTACATCAATAGGGTGCTAGCCAGATTTGGTTTCTCGTCCTGGGCATGTGACCGTCTTTTTAGATGTTATAGCTCCTTATGGTTTGTTATCTCTTTCATGGGTAGAACCCATGGATTCTTCAAGGAAACTTGAAATCTATGGAAAGGAGATCCCATCTCACCAAATATCTTCATTATAGTGTAGGATACTCTTAGTTGTATGATCAGTAAAGGCATATCCAATGGAGTCATCCTACCATATCTAAGGAAATAGAACCTCCCCTTGGATTCTCATCTAATGTTTTCTGATGACACAACCATCTTCATGAATGTTGGTAAGAGGTCGATGTGGGGTATAAATAGGATCCTTTTTGAATATTTTAATTGGAGTGGTAATGTGATAAATAAATAAAAAAAATTCTTCAATATCTTAAATATATGTGACTCTAGGAGGGCTGTGTATTTAAGTAACATGTTGGGAATGCAACATGTCTTCTTTATAATTGAATATCTTGGCACACTAATATCATCAGGTAGGACATGAATCAAGGACTTGGATAATGTGGTGAGAAAGATTTTTGGGCAGGTTCTATACTGGAAAACCACTTCCTATCCTGCATGGGGTGGATTACACTAGTTAATCGCATCTTATCAGTGATTCCAATCCATGAATTGGAACACACTAACTTCCAAAAGGGTTCATTAAACCCATTGATAAAATATTATTTGTATTTATCTAGGATTATTTATCAGAGGGAAAATGACACTATGTCTCATGGGAGAGGATGGTGATACCTATCCAGGATGGAGGGATCAATGTGAAGAGATTTTTGGTCACCACTGAAAGAATTCATGCGAAACTAGTGTGGGAGATAAGTGAAGATTACACAATATGGGGGAATACTATATCATGAAGCATGGGTGGGAATGCAGGTACTACTTCCTTGAATGACTCTCTTATCTGATCCTCAATCAGTACCCTTATCTTGTCCCTTCACCAAAACTCATGGTAGATCATAGGGGAGGGGACCACCCCATTCTATAATCACAACTAGACTGACGATGTGATCGGTTACCCAGGTTACCCTACTCCTACTATCTCATTTTAAGAGGTGAGCCTCCACCAATGTTTCATCAGGTTGGTTTTGGATAAAAAAATGGAAATAGTTATTTTATCTCATTTCCACCAATTAAAAGGAAGATAGATGTGTATTAACTCCTTCAACCTTGGTTCACTTCAATACAAAGGACTTAAATTAGATATCATCTTCTAAGGCTCAAAGTGATTGATGGAACAAAGTAGTTTGGTGTAACAAAATCCCCAAAAAATATAGATTCCTAAACTAGTGAATAAGAAATCACGTAATCCCTTTAGATGATAGTATCAAAAATTTGGGCATCAGTATGAATTAAAGCTTCCACTACTATAGAAATAAACATGATGAGAGAAGGAAACCGATTTTATTCGTACGATAATGGGCCCATGAAGTGTGTAGTTTATTCGGTGATTTTAATGTGTACCTCTCTCGATTCCACCATGATGTACCTTTCATGGAGTGCTGGTTCAAGGGGATAGACAACATGGGATCGAAAATAATGGCGAGAACAATCATCTTCAATACAGGGTTCTAGAGCTTATGGAAATCCAGAAACCGGGTGAATTATGAGGGGCTTCCTTTGATAGGTAAATCCATAATCACATGAACAAGGAGCCAACTGGCTGATTGGGAGACCTTCATGGTAAACTGGAAAGCTAAATCCTCACTCTGGCCACTGCGTATTTCCTCCCCGTTGGCTCACTCCCTCAGATCCATGTTATAGGGTTATTGGGTGTGGTTTCTTCTTCCAAAGGATGGTTTCAAGCTCAATAAGAATAGATCATGCATATCCGGTGTCATACGAGGAGGAGGTGTAGTGTGCGACCATAGGGGAAGTGTTTTTCAGGCCTTCATGGTACAATACAATAGTGGTAACTCCCTATAGGTAGAGGCCAATGCATTTCTAACCATGATCGCTCATTGCATGAAAAGTAATATTAGTCTATCCCATGTGGAAATAGAATCTACGACAATTCATGACTCCTTATATGGAAAGGGATCCACTCAGTGGTTGATTTATTACACCATCATAAAGATAAAATCTCTAATAAACAACAATATTGAGGTCACCCATACCTGGAGAGAGGGGAATAAAGTAGCAAATCACAATGCTTTCTAGGCAGATCAAGTACTCAAAGTCACTTGTCTCACCAACATCTCTTACTATAAACCTGATGGGGTGATTCTAATTCTAGGGGATGCCCTCGGCATGCATTACTGTAGGACTCCTTATGTCTAAGGGTACCTTCTTCCCTTATAAATTATTTCTTAAAGAAAGATGATAATGATTAATGAGGGGGTATGATCCAAGGGTTCCATTATTATTATTTCTCTATACAATTTATGTTTATGATGAAGTGATGTTTATGTAACTCGTTTCATTACCATGGATTATGATATATTGACATGTTTTATGAAACCCATTTCTTTTCATGGGTACTAATATGATGAAATTTTTTTATCTTTTGGCACACTTTTTTATAGTTTTCATTATGTGGAAGTGGTTACGTTATAACCAAGGATAGTGGTCACATTATAACCAAAGACAGTTGGGACATATATCTCTCTCCAATGCATTGAGTAAATATGGATAACTCATGAGAAAATATGTTATGTATGAACCTAATTACATGTTCAAAATTTTATGTGTGGATATTTCTTTAATTTCCATAAAGTTATTTTTGGACCTGATTACATGTTCACAATGTTATGCATGAACTTGATTACATGTTCACAATTTTATGCATGAAATTATTACATTTTCATAATGTTATGAATACACCTTATTATATGTTCATAGTGTTATGAATAAACTTTATTACATGTTCACAATGTTATATGTGTACTTATATTTCATGTCCATATTATTATGTTTAGACCTGGTTGCATGCCCGTAAGTTTGTGTAAGGGCCTAATTTCATGTCCTTAACTTAATGAGTGAACATGTTTCTATTTATATGTGTTCTCAATATTATGTTTATGCCACAATTATATGTCAAATTCCATTATTAATCTCTCATGGATCATGTTCTTTTATATCCTTATGATTCATGTCTTATGAACTACCAATATTTATGAAATAACTAAAGATTATGATCATTGGCATATATAGTATGTTTTTACAATTTTATGATCACATTCACATACCCTTATTCTCAATTTATTCTTGTGTATCTCTATTATTTACCCTTACTAAGCATCTGAGCTCACCATTTCTTATGTTTCATTTTTTTAATTTATAAAGAAAGGTTTTAGGTGGTGTATTTTTTGAAGAGTAATAAATGGGAAGATATTTATGGGAAATGTTTAAGATATTTCACCAAATTAGAAGACTATGTACCTGGTCTCTAAAGAAACTAAACTATTATAATCCATAGGTGTCTGTTTCTGTAATGAGTGGAATATTCATCTAAAAAATTTAAAATATATGTATCTAAAACCTAGATCATCTTATATACCAGTCTCTATGTGGCCTTGAGGTCATCATCCATCTTCAAACCATTTTTTCTATAATGTGATCATGGATAAACAAAAACTAGAACCTATAACTAAAATGATATATATATATGTTTGATCTCAAAATCCCAGTATGCATATAAAATTAATCCACACCCCATGTTTTAAATTTAATTAAATTATCCAATTCATTATAGTTTGAAATAAAATTTAAAAAATATAGGTTTCTCACTTTTAAATTCGAAACCAATAATTGGTTGTTTCCATTCTTCCTTTAAAACAATTCCACTTAAAACAAAAAGGTTGATATTTTTATATGAGATGATCCTTAAATATTTAAAAATGAAATGTGTTGTTTTTGAAAACTTTCTTTTAAAGATGTCCATTTATAATGGATGGTGAAGCGGTTCCAAAACAATATTAAAATATTTATTTAGAAGTTTACTTTTTAAAATTAATGATTAAAATAATAATAATAAATAATCACAATAATGAGGACGATAATAACCATGAGGTAACAGAAATGGGAAAGAAATAATGTCTACTATCATAGATAAAAAGGGAATCAAACCAATATAAGATAATAAAATACCAAAGATCATGGTAATTTCTAGTATATAATGGAAGAGAAAATAACATACTAACCATGACCCATCATATCGATTAACCCAATAAAATCTAATCACTTTTACACGTGGTCGCACCCTACTTATCCTAACCAAGGTAAAAACTCACAAAGTAGGCCATAATCCATAATTGCGGTCACTATATATAGATTGATCCTAATCTAGTTCATCATGAGTTCTCAAAAACTCCACTATATACTCTTAGTTCCCCAAGATGTTTATAAAATAGATATGCATCATTTCAATAATAATAAATAATGATATAAATATGACATGTATATAAATATGGGCAGATGAAGTAGGAACAATTAATAAAGCCTCACCCCTAAGAACCTTGATGGAAATTACCCTAGGTTCATCTATCATATTAAAATAATAAACATGCATTATGTGTAACACCATGATATTTTAAAATAATACTATTTCTATTAGCATATATGACATGCCATATCGAGCTTAAATAAACCATAAACTATTATTATATGACTATTATAACAAAGTAGTTGAATTATAAAGCATGAATAGGAATAAACATATTATGGAATATATATAAATTTTAAACATAATCAAAATTTATTGATTAATTTTTAAGAAATAAGCACTCAACATTCTATAAAAACAATTATGCTTCAAAAATACATTTTCTTCAAAATAATTTTTATTGCTTTTTATGAAAAAATATTATAATTAATTTATAAAATTTGACAAAAACTTATATCACTTTTAAAATCATAATATCAATATTATCACACGGTTAATTTATGATAATTTTCTAAGAAGTTTTATTTTTCAATGAATAGGGAAAAATACTGATATTTTTATTGAAAAGTGCCTTTTCATTTCAAGTATTTATTAGAGTACATTATATTTTTGATTAATTTTAAAATTTAATTAGTTAATTTTGATTATAAATAATCCATTAAATTTTATTGGAATCAACCTTATGAATCAATTTTTAATAAAAACATTTTATACTTAAAAATTCATTTTTTCAAAAAAAAATTGTTTTTATTGCATTTTTTGGGTTTAATTTAAATTAATTTCTTCCACTGCTATGAATTTAATTTTGTAAAATTTATTACACATTTTTAATAAACATAAATAATAATATTTAAAAAGTTTAACTTAAATTTGGGTCATAATGAATAGTAAAATTTTGTTACCATGGTTAAGGTTAAATGAGGTTTATCAGGGGTTAAACTGAAAGGATAAGTGTTATAATGACAAAAATTCATGTATAAATTATATTTTTTTTAGAAATATGTAGTAACTATATGATTTTTATGAAGGAAATGAAATATTCAATGTTTTTTATGGTTTTTATGGTCCTTGTACATTTTTTATGATGACAGGTGAGCCCGATATAGCTCTCTAATGTAATTTGTAAGGATTATATTCTCCATATAATTATATTGGAATTAACTTACTATGTTATTACATTTGTAAGGGTTCTTATAAGGGTTCTATAAAGATGATATCCCAAGGAACATATATAATTTTTATATTATTTCTAATACTTTTTCATGGAAATATTTTGATATTATAAGGTAAGCTAATGATATTTTGTTTAAAGGAATTATCATTCCCTTTAAGGGTAAAAAGGTATATTTTTATGAAATAGTTTTTCATGGGTTCTCATGTTTTTTAATAAAACCTCATGATTATGAATTGTCATTTATATTTTCTTAAAAAATTTTCTTATTGAAAAATTTGGGTAGTAAGTTGATTTCATGTGTATGTAAACGACTATTTGAGCTAAAATTTTATTATGTTAAATGGAAACTCTATTATATGATCTCATAGTTTTTCAATTGAATAACAGGTTTATTTATTCCTTTTCTTATGTACCATAATGATATTTTTTACACATACCATGTTTTCAAATGTTTTTCACTTGGTTTAAGGATGAATTAAAACAATTATAAATACATGTTGAATGTTTTGAATATTTTTCCGGAAAAAAATGTGTTTCATTTTAATAAAATTTATGTTATGGGAAAATGGATACTCAGTAAAAGTGACCACTTTGTAATATATGGGTTGTTATATAAGAGTTATGTTCTAATTATCTAAAACACTAAACCATATTGATTATAGAAATTTATGAAAGTGAATTACTGTCTAAAAAATCAATATTGCATAACATTTTAAGGTCAGATTCTTATATTTGGTATCATATAGAGGTTTTTTATAACTTTTTTTTATAGGATTTTGTTTTATCACAAGTTAAAATTAAACTATAACCACAAAGATTAGTATGTTATGAATAATTATTTTATTTTGGATAAATTTAATGATTTGTATAGAATATGACATGTTAAGGATATCTTAGTGTTTATCGATTTCATAAGATTTTTTATTATGATCTTATTTGATATATACACACTAACATTTTTTGTTTTAGTAAATATATGAAATCACTAAGAACCAAATTAATAATGGATGTAAAGATAAATTTGGTGGTTATTAGAATAAGAAACTAAATGTAATGGGAGATGTAGTGAAAAATATTATAGTTATTCTTAACATGTTATCATGTGTTGTGATTAACAACATAGGCCTTGGTGATTTTCCTAACATACTAAATAATAGAAAGATGGAGCTCTATGGAGGTTTAGGTGATGAAGATCATGATGATAAAAAACATTCAACATCATATGTGTCAATAATGTTGGAATAAGTACCTATAGAAATGTATCAATGGAATAGGAATATGTTTTATATGCAGTAAAGAAGGCCATAAAGTAATAAACTGCCAATGAAAAAGGATGAGTTCAGTTAACACCATGAAGAGGAATAATTTTCTACCCAAGGTATAAATTTTATGTTTTAAATGTGAAGAGTATTTTCATTTGGAAAATTTATATCTTAGTGGGATTATCAAGAAATAGATCAGCAAAACTATATAAATTTTTTGCAATATCTAATTCCATTATAGTTGAAGGTGAGGAAACTATAAATGACATTTAAATGAAAGGATTATATTTTTTATTGTGTTTGGATATTGATGAATCTTATGAAATGATTCATATTTTGGATTATAGGATGTAATTATTAAGGAATGATATGGAAATTCCTAGTTAATGGATTATGAAGTAAATTAAATTATTAAGGTGTCTATATATAGGGATTAAGAGTCATGATATGGTGATAAATGTAAGGATAATCAGAATGTTAAAAGAATTAATACTATGATGAAGTATTATTTAATGGGAGTATTTTGGGATAAATTTATATAGTTTTATTAAATTTTTGAGGTATATGTAACCCTTATGTATAACATATATTTTAGTGACAAGGTTATTTTAGGAACAATGATTTTATATTTTTTAGACATAAGTTTAAAGGTATTGATTGCCTTTATGGTTAAGATAATCATTAATGTTTATGTAATTATGGTTAATTGGTAAAATATGTTTTTAATTATTGGGAATATATGTTATATCAGATTAAAAAGTGTTATTTTTACTCTGTGATTAATATTATTTTTGAAGAAGTTCACTATTTAGGGAATATTATATAATTAAGATAAATAGAAATAATTTTGGATAATATAGGATTTTATTTGTGGAATAAATTTTAAATTTTAATTTGGAGGTATATATGATTTTATTTTAGATTTATGGTGATTCATATTATTTATGGAAAAGATTAGAATATATTAGATATTATATGATTAGGGAATATATATTCTTGGGTATATAACTTTATGAGTGACTAATGTTATTAGGAGATGAAAGATAAATTGAAATCCAAATAATATGTGATCAGATATTTTTGGTTTTTTTTAACTTAGTTGGTAATATTTTTTTTTAATATTAGTTATTTAAGGAATGTTTAATGTTTAATTTTTTGTGTTATAATTAATGATTTTGAGATTAAAGTATTATTTTTTAAATTGTATATCATCTTTTTTCATGATAAATAATTTTATGTTTTTGATAATGGATAAAAATAATAGAAATAACATCCCATCCTTTTTTGGATCTTTTGATCTGTTAAAAGTTAATTTTATTACTTTAGGCATAAAATAATTCATCATAAAAATTCATTTCATAGAGTAAGAGATGAGAGCAGGGTATAAATTTATCTAAGAACAACCAAAGGATGAAATTATGCTTATAAAATAGAAATAAATCAAATAATTATATTTTATCATGTTCACTATCTTAATAGTTAAATAATCCATCAACTCTAAGAAAAGGATCTTGAAATAAAAAATTTATATTATTACAATAGTTTTCTATGAATCGATGGTCTTTTTATCCCCTATATATTTATGGATTTTTGGTCATTAATGTTCTTATAACTATGTTCTCTATAACTCCCTATTATTCCTTAGATGTTATTTTTCCTCAATTTATTCATTTTCACTTCCATTCAATGTTCTCCTTAGTTGGGAGCAATATTACATGCTTTTATAGGTGACCTTTATATTTTTCTTTTCCAATTTTCAAAAGGATGTTTTATTATCAATTTTTATGATGTGGGTTTTCAAAGAAGATATTTTTAAATATTAATAGGGTTTTAATTTCATGATCATATGTTTTATCCTCTACTCCTTGGAATTTATTCTAAATTTTTTTATGCACTTTACATCAGAAATACGATAAAATTGAAAGATGGAATTTCATTAAGTTGGTAAAATGTCACACCAAAATATTTTAGAATTTATTTTCTATAAATATTATGTTTTATAGATTTTGATATAGGTAAAATTAAATTAAAATTAACTGTGATTCATTTATTAAAATAATATTTTACAATTAAATATAAACATTATTATATTATCAGGTCAAAATATGAAATAACCTGAAGAAAGGTATACGTGGAGTAAATATATATATATATATATATAAACACCAAAAACAGAAAATATTTATCCACAAAGTTCAATAAGAATATTCTGACCCAACATGTATCTGTGGAAACAAGGATAAGAATTAGGAACACAATAGGTTTGATGAGAGAGAAGTAAATGAACAAATTTTAGTGAAGCATGAAAGGCTATATATAGGAATTAAAAATATGACCATTGTTTATATTTTCATTGGAAACATATAAATGGTATAAATATCCATTATATATATATACTTTACGTATACTTAAATTTAATTTTTGGAAATAAAGATAAATTGTTTGAAGTTAAAAGAGATATTTTCAATAAAAAAAATTTATGTGTAAAGTATTTTTATCTTAATAAGTTAAATTTATCACTATTAATAAATGATTATAATGAAATAATTATTTTATATAATCAATTTAATTAATTAAAATTTATTTAATTATTTTTTAATTAGGAAATGAATTATAATAAGTTCTTTTTTTGTTTTAAAAATACATTTTCTTAAAAAATGGTTTTTACTGAATTTTATATGTGGATATTATAATTAATTTCTTTAAATTTTATAAATTTTATTTTATAAAAATATATATATCTTTCAAATAATAAAAAAAATATTATCATAAGTAAACATTTAGATATTTCTCTAAAAATATTAATTTTTTGATGAATAATAAAAAATACAGTTTTTACGAAATGTGATATCTTTAATTATATATTCAATACATAAATATGATATAAAATTTTATGAAACTTTTGTAATGAATAATTTAAGATAATATAATAAAAATATTATACAAAAATAAATTCAAAACATATAAATTAAAAATTATTTAATGATAAATATTTAAAACATTTTTTGTGTCAATGCAGTTCAAGCGTCTTACTGGAAAAGTCAAATTTCATTTCATAGAGATAATAATTGAGTTTTAATAAGTATATTATAAAATTTTATTAATTAATATGAGGATTAATTGATTATATGGACCAATTTTTTTGAAATTTTTAGTTATATAACAAGAAACTTATCCAAATTCTTATGCAATGCTTACGTAAGGCAAAAAAAAGTCAAAATAACATATTAAGTAAGTTTTCATGATGTACATATGAATAAATAAAAATATTTAATTAATATAAATAGTAATGATCAATTAAAATAAGTAATTATTATTATAAAATTTCATTTTTAATTTTTAAAATTGTTATAGTTGTCTAAAATATGTATGTCACAATGGCTCAACATTTAGGAAAAGAGATAAAAAAACTAAATGATGTTAAAAATAAAACAAAATTATATTGTATTTATAATTTTAGATATACCATTAATTTTATAGATATTTAGGAAGAATAAGGGATATTCTATGTTATAATACTGGAAATTTATTGTTTTAATTATATTAATAAAGTCAATATAAGATGATAACAATAAAAAATAACTTTGAGTTTATTTTATGATAAACAATATTTGATTAAATAAATTTATATTCATAAAAATTATATAAATCAGAAGGTTGAATTTTATATAGTGAAAATTTTATCTATTTACCATTTTTATGCCACTATTTATTTTATAATTTCATTATTGAACCTTAAAGACTAAATATTTATGAAGATGTCATGGATTTTTAACTAAAAAAGGGACAAATTTTGACCATTTCTAACAAAACTCAAATTATTTTTTTATCTCAAAAAACTAAAAAATCACCCTATAAACTTCAATTACCATATTTATAAGACAATATTGTGAAAATAAACCTCTTCTTAAAATTCCTTAATCTTAATCGAAAGGAGGTTTTTCAAAGAAGAAGGTGTAACTCTTAACTGAGTTCTTCCTTTTTAATTCTTCTTTTACCTCCTTAAAATATTCTTTAACCATGATGAAAGAATAACATCATAATATTCCATATACTAAAATTTTATTATTATAAAGGTAAAACCCTTTTAATCTCTCTTTCCATTCTACGGTAAATGAAAACATTGCCCATGCATACGTGTGGAATACCACCTCCACGAAGCGATGTGTTTCATTTTTCATTACCACCTCACAAGGATGGATATTATGATATACTTAATTAATATACGTGATATTAATGATGAAATTATCATTTTTTAAATATAATCTATTATTTATTTTTTTACCTTTCCATACATTGAAAAATAATGATAACATTATTCATTCATACGTGTGGACTACCACCTTCAAAAAGGGATGTGATTTGTTCATGTATACCTCCCATAGATGGTTTTAAAATTGTATTTAATTTATAAAAATGGTAATAATTTAATTATTAAGATTTTTTAGATGATGTAACAATTAATCATTTGACCATAATCATCCTACCAAATTTAGTTTTGGGTTACAAACCCAATATCCTCATAATATATGACATAAACATAACTAGTTAAGTAACTAAATAAAACATGGTCATAAATGACATAAAAAGGGACAATGATAATAGAATGAACATGAAAATAGTTATTAAGTATGTAAATAACTAATATAATTTTATTATTTGGGAGTTAAATAATGTATAATGTTTGAAGGTATTTAAGGAAAGGTATATTCCTTAAAAACTATTTTAAATGATTTTAAGTATTCCATCCAACTCTTTTTCTTAAATTTTTTTATGGGAGATCGTATTTACCAATTAATGGTTTATTGAAGTAATTTTATATTACCTTTTAATTTATTTATAAAGGTTAAAAAAAGTAATCTTATAATCCTTTTTTGAACTTGGTACATTTTTTCAAAGGTGTGAAAATAATTTTTTTTACGTATACGACATGAACAGATTTTCCCACCATCAAGGATAATATTTACAAGTATATTCTACTAAAATTTTACATTTTTATTTTCAAATAAAATATTTTTTCTAATATTCTAGAATTTTTTGTAAAATATTATCAAAAAAGGAAAATTTTATTTATTTCATGTAAACGCAAAAAATTATTTTACAAATGGGTTCAAAAGAATATTTTAAAAGCTTTTATAAATTAAATGGAAATTTTTTGTTACTAATGTATGTTAAAGTCAATAGACATAGTTTAAAATTCTATGTGAGCCTAATATACCACTCCAATGCATTATTTAGTGATTATTTTCATTAAATAAATATTTTTTATTTTAATATGTAGGTTGTAACATTTTTAAGTGTTATTATAATGGTTCTATGAAGATGATGTACCAAATAACATACTTGGATTTTTTATGATTGCTATTGATTTTTTAAGGAAATATTTTGATTTCATATGTTATATTAATCATATTTTGTTTAAAGGAGTTATCATTCCCTTTAAAGGTAAAAGGTATGTTTTTTAGAGAAAACATTCATAGGTTCTCATGTTTTCTATGAAAACCTCATAATGATGATTTTTACTTTATGTTTTCTTATACTTTTTTATGAAAAAAAATTGGGGGATGTAAGATAATTTCATGTATAATAAAATGATTATTTGATCTCAATGTTTATTATGTTAAATGAAAACTCTATTATATTATCTCTTGGTTTTGAGATTGACTAATGAGTTTCCTTCTTCCTTTATTTATGGTACTTAATGAGTATTCAACGCTCATCTAACATTTTCAAATGATTTTTACAAGGTTTAAGGATGTGTATAAAATTTTTGGAATTTATGTCTAAAATCATAAATATTTTCATGAAAAGGAAATATTTTTTAATTTAATAGTTTTAAATTGTGGTAAAATGGAAAGTGATTGGAATTGACATATTTGTAGTATATGGGTTTTTATGTAAGAGTTATGACTTAATTCTCTAAAAATATAAACTGTAACAATCCTAGAAATTTGAGAAAGAAAATTATAGTAAAAAAATCAAGATAATGTATTTTTTTAAGTCTCATTCTTTATACAACTAATCTTGGAAGATGATAGGACTCCAAATTCTAAACTCTAAGAGGAAATATTTAGGTCGATCAACTGGAGGGTTATCTTGCGGACAACCACCCATAGCTTCCCCATGGTAACCCGTCCAAACACGATTGGGATATACTGTAAATAGAAATTAAAGCACAAACTTAATTAATGACCATACAACTTCAAATCATACATAACTAAAAGTAAAACCCAACACAAAACAATACTCTAAAAAAATTAAATCTCAATTACTTAAATAGAGTTAAAATAATTCCTTTTAAACTTTTCCAAAATCACTCATCGTGGTTTGGGAATCATAAAAAATTACATAAAATTAATTTAAATTTCCCACATGTTACATATTAAAATTATTAACCCATTTCAAAACATTCATTTTATTTTAATTCACCTTAGAAAAAAATCGGTTTTTAAAATTTAAAATTTTACCTATTAAACCTAATTTCTATCATGAAGCCCCATTATATTTATTCAAATCCCAAATAACTTATTCTTAAAACAATTTTATTAGAAATCACAAAACCAATTCTATATTTAAATTATTTTATGAAAACACTTTTATTATTTCCTAAAACAAAACTTTACTACTTTAAAACCAATCTTTTAAAATAAAACTCAATTTTTACATGAATAAAAAAACATTCCATTATCCAAATGAATTAAAATCTAGGAAATTAAAACATGAAATTAAATAAAATGGGTGACTAGTGTCTTTGTTAATCCTTGTTGCATATATTGTTAGAGTATGTTCTAACCACACAACTACCACTGAGAGTCATTTTGAACCATGTAGTTAGGCTCTATAAGGATTTCTAGGTCCCATGATCTCTTTAGGTATAACCAGTTCACTCCCATTTTCGTCCAATAAACACAAAATACTTTAAAAACCCCACATTATTTAATGAAATAAAAAACATCATTAAATAAATTCAAAACTTACTAAAGATAAAAAAAACACAAATCCCAAGACTCAAACCCGAATTCCCTTGGAAACTTAAGATTCATAATTAAAAGTGTTTCACAAATACTTCTTTATACTAACATTTGAAATACTAGAAGTCATATATTCAATATACCATTACTTTACGAAATCAAAAAGGGAATTATGTAACCAACACCCTCTTAAAAACCTAGGATCTGATACCATTTTTTTAGAAACCATCTCAGATCCACCCCTAATCCGAGCACCCAAGCTTGCCCAAAACATACATGGAACACATTCCTGGTCACTACGGGTTAGAAATTAGCTTAATGGAATCACATATAACCTTTTTTGAATGATTTATCCGAACAAACATGATTTAATAACCAATATAAATCTTCTAGAAATTTTTTCATGACCTGCTCTTAGGTTGGATGTTTATAAAAAATCAAAAAATATATATAAAACTTCGAATAAAAAAATATTGTAGGTGGTATCATGGTCTAGACAATAAAAAAATAAAGATAAAAAAAATACCCAAACTTGTTTCTATGTGACAATAAGGTCAACATCCATCCTCAAACCAGTGTTGCTTCAAAATGATAAAAGATAAACTAGAATCTAAACCTAAAATCAAAATAATATATATAGGTGTGATCTTGGACACTCGGTATGAATGAAAAATGAAACCAAACCCCATGTATTAAATTTAAATAAAATATCTTCTTTAGACTCATTTGAAATAAAATTTTCAAAATATGGGTTTTTCAATTTTCAGTTGAAATCCAATAATAGTCTATTTACCTTCTTCATTTAAAATAATTCCACTTAAAAAACAAAGGTTGAACATTTTAGAGGTGATGGTTCTCAAAAAATTTAACATAAAACGTTGTGTTTTTTAAAACCTCCTTTGAAACATTACCTTTTAAAAAATATATCAACGGAAATCTAAGACATTTTTCAAAAAAAAATTAATTTAGTAGTTTCCTTTTTAAAATTAAATAGTAAAAGAAAAATAAGAATTTATCATAATAATAAGGATGACAATAAACATGAGGTAAGTGAAACATGAAAGAAATAATGTCTACAATAACAAATAAAAAGGGAATGTAACAAACATAAGATAATAAAATACCAGAGTTCATGGGAATATATTGGATCTAATGGGAAATTCTAAAATATACTAAACATGATCCATCATTACAGCACACCTGATGCAATATAATCCCCTTAACACTCGGTCATATCCTACTTGACCTAACCAAGGATAAAACTACCAAAGTAAGGCATTATCCATACTAGGGTCCCTAGCAAGATATTGATCCCAATATAATGCTTCATGTGTTATAGAATTTTACACTAGATACTCTTAGTTTTCTAAAATGTATATAAAATTGAGATCAGGCATTTCCATAAAAACTAACATTGATATAAATATAAACACATATACATATCCAGTCACATGAAGTATGAACCATAAAAAATAATCACCCTTGGGTACCATTCATGAAAAAACCCTATTTTCATCTTTTGTATCAATATAATAATTATGTCTTATGTGGGACACCCAGATATTTTAAAAAAACTATGTTTAAGAGCGTATATGACACAAAACAATGAGTTTAAACAAACCATGAAATATTATTATATAAATGTTATAAACTAGACATTAAAATGGAGGGTGTGAATAGGAAGAACCAGATTGTGAAATATATAATACTTTTATACCTAATACAAATTAGTTGGTTACTTTTTAGGAAATAATCACTCAATTTTTAGTAAAGTTATTTTATGCTTCAAAAATAAGTTTTCTTCAAAAATAATTTTTATTGGTTTTTTTACTGAATATTATAATTAATTTATAAAACTAATATAAATTATATTTTATAGAAATTATATCATTTTTTAAATTAAAATATCCAAGTTAGATTATGGTTATTTTTTAATAAGTTTTTGAGGAGTTTTATTTTTCAATGAATAGTTAAAAATACTAATTTTGTGTTGAAAACTATATTTTCTTTTAAAATATTTACAAGGGAAATTATATTTTGGATTTGTTTTAACATTTAATTAGTTCATTTTTATTAAAAATTATCTAATAAATTCTATTTTAATCAGAAATATAATTTAATTTTGTATAAATAAAATTTTATACTTAAAATGTATTTTTCTGGAAAAATGTTTTTCATCATGTTTTATGGGTTTAATTTGAAAATAAATTGTGACACTTCTATAAATTTAATTTGAATAAATGAATTCCATATTCTAAATAATAAAAAATAATATTAGGTAACAAGGTAGACTTAATTTTTTGTCAAAATGAATGGTAAAAATACTAAAAATTTATTACTAAGGTTATGGTTAAAATGGATTTATTGGGGGTTAAATTAAAGAGATAAGGGATAAAATGACCTAAAAACTTTCCAAAATTATATTTTTTGTTCATATGTAGACCCTATATCATATGTTATTGGTATATTATCCATTTTTATCCATTTTTATTTATTAATACATTAATATATTTTATTCTTTCTAAAACTTCCAAGTGTATCCTCTCCCCTACTTATAATAGGACACTCACTCTCCTATTCTATACACACTTCAAAATCCTTTTAGTTCTTCAAATAACTAACCCAATACCTTACATAAATCCCTTTAAATTTACTATATCCCATTTATTGATCATAAAACCTTCCAAGAAAGTCTTTAGGTATAAACCTAAAGGGGTTATTTGAAGAGAAGGTCACGTTCTTAATCGAGCTTTTTCATTTAATTTCTTTTTCAAACTACTTCAAATATTATTGAATAATGATTAAATAATAACACAATTATATTAAATATACTTATTTTTTAAATTTAGTAACATATATCCACCTCTTATTCCATCAAATGGGAAACTAACCCGTCATTCTTGTGTATAGAAGACTATCGCCTCATAAACCGATGTACTTTTTTCCATCATCGTTGCACACTTATAGTTATAATGATGGATTTAATGTATATATTTGATACTAATTACATATTTATAATTATAGGAAGATAATATATCATATATTTTCTTACCTTTACATTCATTGAAAAAAATAATGACATTCATGTGCTAGTGTGAACTATCACCTCCCTCATATTATGTGTTCATTTTTCCTCACTTCACCAAGTAGACGATATAAATAATTTTATTTAAAAAATGTAATATGATATTTTTGATATAATAATTATTTTTTAAAGATAAAATAATATTTACCTTTTTTTCATTATGATTATGGAAAAATGGAGACGTTGTCTATATATGTGTATGACCTACCATCACTATGACTATAAAATAGATCATTTTTCAAAATTATATTTCATGGATAGATTTAAAAAGTTGACTAATTTATAAAAAGGATAATTATTTCATGAATATTATTCTAGATATGATTTAGTAATGAATTATTTTGTCATACTAAACCTACTGAAGTCATTTTGGACATATGAGGTGAATATTGTCAAAACATCTTAAGTGAACTTAATTGATTATATAATTAAATATAACTTGGAAATAAATGAAATAAAAAGGAATAATAAACATGAATAATGTTCTTATTAAAGTAAATAATTAATATAATTTTATTATTTAGGAACATAATGAACCTATATGATGAATTAGAACTCAAGAAAAGTATAAACTTTGTCAATAATCTTTCAACTGCATATCATAACCAGTTCGAAGTAAAATCCAACATAAATCAATAATATAAAAAATTAATTTTCAATCACTTTAACCTAGTTAAAATTTTTCCTTTCTATCTATTTATAAAATCACACATCTTGGTTTTGGAATCTTAAAATATCCCTTAAAATAATTTGTATTTTTCCATATATTACTTATCATTATTATTTATCCATATCTAAATATTGATTATATTTTAATTCAACATATGAAATTCATTTTAAAAAATTTAAATTTCATGTTTTAATTATAATCCCAAATTCCAATCATAAATACCCAATACATATTTTCTAATCCCCCATTCCCTTCTTCATAAATACATTTTATTATAAATCCCAACAGCAACTTTATATTTAAATTATTTTAGTAAAACACTTACTTTTTCTAAGAAAAAATAAATTGTACTATTTTAAAACCAAGATTTTAAAATTAGAACTCAATTTTTACCTAAATAGTATAAATATTCCATAATCAAAATGAATTAAAATAAAAGGAAGTCAAACATAAAATTTCAAAAAATGGGTACTGGTGTCTATATTTATCATAGATTCTTGGGTTGTTAGACCATCTTCCAACATCTCAACTTCCACTAAGAGCCACTTAGAACCCTAAAATAAAGCTCTACATGGATTTCAAGTCCCTGTGAGATCTTTAGATACAACCATTTCACTCCCTTTGTCATCCCAAAAACAAAATATACATAAAAACCCATATTATTTAAAGGAATCAAAAAACACCATGATCAAAATTTGAAACATATTGAAGATAAATTAAAATATCACAAATCCAAAGACCCAACATGAATTCCCATTGAAACATAAGTTTTGGTACAAAAAGTTTTTGAAAACTCTTCTTTATAAATACACCCAAAGTACTAACAATCATATCTCTAATATACCATTACTTCCCTAAAAAAGGGCCAATTGGGAAATTATGCCCTCTTAAGAACCTATTATTTGATACTATTTTTCATGAAACATCTCTATACTAACCCATATTCAGGAACCTAATCTAGCCCATGACATACCCAGGGTGCATTCTTCGTCACTCCAGGCAGAAAATTAGTTTCATGGAATCAAATATAACCTCATGGGAATGATTTATCCCAATAAACATGATTTAATAACTGGTAGAGTTATTATAGAAATATGTTTATGAACCATTCATATATTCTACATCAAAACAAAATCAAAAAAATGGTGCATACAACTAAAATAAAAAATATATAGGAGGGACCATATTGGCTGATAAAATAAAAGAAAAAAGAAAGATATAAAAAAATGTCCATACTGTAACACCCAATGTTTTTATGAATTTTTCCTTCTAGAATAAATTAAATTTATTTGATTTATTTAATTAAATTAAATAATAATTTAATATTGTGTTACACACAACATTGGTTTTAACTTTTGTTATGAAATACACTTAATATTAACAAAAAAGTGATATATTGTTAATATTATTTAAATGTGAACGTCATAACCTAGTTCATAAAAATATAAATATGAATATTAATAAATAGTTTTTAAATATTCATTATAATTATTTTATATAGAAAAATATATTTATAAAAAATTGCTTAATTTTTTGATAAAGTCGTTATATATATTATCTTCTCAAAAAATGATTTTTTTATTTATTTTTGTGAACAATAATAAAATTATATTTTTTAAACTTTTAGAAATTTAATTTGATAAAATAAACATAATATTTTATATAATCATATCAAAATTATCTTAGGGTGAAAATTTTAAAATTTTCTGAAAGGATTAGTTTTTTAACTAATAGTGAAAAATATAGAATTTTAATTGAAAACGTATTTTTGTTTAAATTATTTATAAAGTTTTATATTTTATATTGGTTTAAATTAAAATTAGTTAAATTAAATTCTATTAATACAATTTAGTTCATTGGAATTATCTTCATATTGACTTTCTAAAAAACCCATGAAAACTTTTGAGGTTTTTCTCTTTAAAAACCCGCTTTCTCATCGTGTTTGAAAGATTAATTTTGAATTAACTTTTTCAACTTATGTGAGTTGAATTTGGAAAAATGGATTCCGTATTTTGAATCAGAATAATTTATATTATCTAATAATTTCATCTTTACTTTGACCAAAATGAATAGTCAAAACAGTAAAAATTAATTACATCAATTAAGTGAAAAAATGGGTTTTCTGGGGGTTAAACTAAAACAATAATGGTTAAAATGAAAAAATATATTTCTAAAATATATTATATGGATATTTTAGACCATATAATATCTTAACTTATAAAATAATCAATTTTTGATCCTTCTGGTATGAAAAAAAATGTGGGTACACATTTTCTTTTTAAAAACTTTCAAGTGTGACACTCACCTCACTTTTAAAAGGCCACCCCCTGTCCTCTCTTTTTCACACATTAAAAAAATTAGAATGGAAAAAACTACCCAAATAACTTTTAAAATTCTATCATATCATTCTATATTCCTTATTTTTCATGAATTCAACATTTCATGTATTTTTGTTCAAAATTCTAGAGGTTACCCGAAGAAGAGGTAATGTTCTCCAACAAACATTTTTATTTTATTTCTTCATCCACCTACTTAAATTATTTTTATACCATGATGATATAATAAAATAATAATAATATATATACTGAGATTTTTTATGTTAAGTTAATTACCTACAATTATCTCCACTTCCATCAAATTGGTTATGAAATCTACATTTCTATGTACGACGGACTGTCACCTCATAAACTGATGTCATTCATTTTTCCATTACAACCTGTCACAATTGGGTATGATGATGGATACAAAGTATATATATAATATTTATAAAATAATTATATCTTTTTAGTCATTATATAATATATAACTTATTAATTTCCATTCTGTAGGGGATACGATAAAGTCATTCGTGTGTATAGCGGACTACAACCTCGCGAAGTGATGTGATTCTTTTTCACTAACACTTTACATGGAAGATAGTAAGGAAGAATTTAATGAATATATGTGATATAGATGAAATAATTATTATATTAATGAAATATTTATCATATTAAAAGATAATATATCATTTTATTTCTTACCTTTTCACTGACTAAAAGATTATAACGTCGTTCATGTATGTGTGGACTACTGCCTTCATGAAGTGATGTGACTCTATTTCCATAACCACACCACATAAATTATATGTATATATATATAATTTATGAAATAATGTGATATTAATGATATTATTATTATTATTTAACGATAATATATTACTTACCTATTTTCCATATTGATCATTGGAAAATGGGAACTTTACTCCTGCATACATATAGCCTACTGTCTCTATGATCGTAACATACTTGATTTCTCAAAACAAGATTTCATGATTGATATTAAAAGTATAATTGAATTATAAATATGATAATTATTTCATTATTATTATTCTATATATGATGGAACCATGATAAATTTAATAATACCAAAAAATAATAATAAATCAAAAAAACATGAAAAATAAAATAATTATTACCCAAAATGTGATTTTAACATGGAATTATTAATAAATAGGTAATAAAATATCATAAGAAAATAATATACTATATCATATATATAATTACGGTTCATAAATATATTTATATTAAACTTGTATTTTTTATATAATGGTTTCTAATGTGTTGTAATGAAGTCGGTACTTAAGGTAAGGGAGTTACGTCTCACTTTTAGTTTTCTTTGAGTTACATGTCATATTCACCATGTATTTTTTTGTGGTGTATATACTACTCATGAATGTATTTTATTATTATTATCAGAAAAATTAGTGGTATTTACATATCCACTTTAGGATCTCTCTTTCATATGGTTTTTGATTCAAAGGTTAACAAATCAGTAAGGGGTCTCTAGTATCTCCTTTATTTCTGAGAGACATGAAAATTCACCAATTGTTTATTTTTTGTGGTGTATATATTAACCCTTTGACATGTTATATCTTGAATACCCTTATTTTAATGATATAATAAATTTCATTTAATTTTATTCTTTAATTGTTATTATTATTCAAAGTTACAAAATTGGTAATAGTTTTATGTTATAATCTCATCATTTATCGGGATTGTTTTTTATTATGCTTCCAATGATGAAATACTATGATCTATCTATAAATAAACAAATGAATTTTATTCTCCAATATTTATGTCATGAGGATAAATATTTTTTATTTCATTTTCATTGCTCTATGTACCCAATAGTTTAAAATAATTGTTTTAAGAAAATCATATTTATTTCTCTCTTCAGTTAAAAAACCGTTTTTCTTCCAAAAACCATGTTTTTGAAAAGTATTTTTGAAAAATGTTTTTAAAATTTTCCAAATTATTTATAAAATACATTTTTACCAATGTTTAACATTTTATAAAAAAATTAAAGGAATCTTCATGTCATTTTCCAAACAATGTCCATTTTAATTTTTTTTAAATGTGAAAGGAATAATTATTTTAAATTGTATGGCTTGACTGGTATTTTAAACCATCATGGACATTATTTTCTTTGAAACTTCATTTATATTTTTTTATTTTATTATCAAAGAAAGTAATTTTCAAAATGTTTTGTTGTTTAGAATTTTTTTTAAATTGAAATTGATATTTTCATCAAGAAATCTTTAAAAAAAATTAAAGCTTCATTTATGAGTTTCATAGTTTATTTTTAAAGAAATGGATTTCCAAAATGTTTTTTGGATTTATAGTTTTAAAAATTGAATTTCAAATAAATTTTTTCTCCCTTAATAAATGTTCCAAGTGACTTTTCAAAATAATTCTCAATTTAAGATGAAATCATTTTATGTTACTTTTTATTTAATGGGGATATGATCCAAGTATACCATTCTTATTATTTCTCTAGATGCTTTATGTTTATGATGAAAAGATATTTATGTTACCCTTTTTCTTTACATGATTTATGCTATGATGAAATTTAATATGAAACCCATTTCATTTCATGGGTTTTGATATGATGAATGTGTTATGATCTTGTGGTATACTTATGTATAGTTTTCATTATGTGAAAGTTTACATTATAACCAACTATGGTGGTTAAATTATAACTAAACATAGATGGGAACTCTATATTCCTCTGATGAATTGGATAAATATTGATAAATCATGAGTAAATATTATATGCATGAACCTAGTAACATGTTTATAAAGTTGTGCATTGACCAGTATTTCATATCCATAATGTTATTTGTGAACTTGGTTATATGTTCCCAATGTTATGTGTGAACCTAATTACCTGTTCACAATGTTATGTGTGAACTTGACTATATGTTTATAATATTATACATGAACCAGATTACATGTTCACAATGTAATGTGTGAAACTGATTACATGTTCACAATTTTATTCATAGACCTTCCTTTTTGTATTTAATGTTATGTGTGGACCTAGTTGCATGTCCATAAGTTTCTGTGAGGGCCTAGTTTCATCTCCTTAAATTAATGACTGAAACTGTTTTTATTTATAATTGTTCATAATGTTATGTATATGCCAAAATTATATACCTTATGGTAATGTTACGCTCTCATGGCTCATGTTCATAAATTTCCTTATGATTTATGTCTTTTGAACTGATAATAATTATTCTACGACTCATGATTATGATCTTTGACTAGTAGGTTATGGTTTTAAAATTTTATTCTCATGTTTTCATATCCTTATGCTTATCATATGCTTACATATCTCTCTTATTTACACATAATGAGAATCTAAGCTCACTCTTTCTTATGTTTCATTTCCTTAGGTTATAAAGCAATGTATTAATTAGGGTATGTTTGTGAAAATTTCTAAAATGGAATATCTTTTTAGGATATACTAAAGACCATTCACCAAATTATAAGATTATGTACCAAGTCTCCAAAGACACTAAATTGTTATGGTCATCAAGTGTTTGTTTCTGTAATGTATTGAATATTCATCTAAAAAGATATTATATATATTATTTAAAAGCCTAGGTTGTTATACTTGGTATTACATTAAAATTTTAGTTAAACTTTGTAAAATAGGATGAGAAATAACTAGTGATATACCCATGGATATTTCAAAGGATATGTCTATGGAAATGTATAAGGATAAGTCTAAGGATGATTCAAAGTATTGGAAAATTCCTTGGAATTTTGTTAAAGGATATAGTGAGTCATTTACATGAAATTTCATTCATATCTAGATACTAAAAGTGGATGAGGATATGGTATAGAGGTTACTAGGGTTAATAACTCTGAAAATATATCATTGAGTTAGACTCGATCATCACCCGGTGAATGATTATAGGACTTACTATACACCTAGTTTTTGACTTCTAGGCGATATGCTTTTCAAATTCACAAACTCTTTGAAAACCATCATGAAGGATTTAAATAGATGAGGACTATGAATGACCTAGGATAAAGCTAAGGTTTCATAAATTAAAAATAATGTGTCATGATTTATACATGCTATAAGTTATTTTTCATGATTACATGGTTTCCAACTATAGATATTGTTACTCATACTATTTTGTTTGGTTTTAGTCAATGGTGGCAATGAGAAGGAACTATATTAATTTTGATTGTTATAGAAAATTTTTTGATGAGAAACTAAATTTGGTGATGATTGGAGTAAAGGATATTTTGATTATGCCTAATTAGTCATCATGATATATTATTAAAAACTTTCATCTCAACTAACTCTCAGACTCACCAAAGATGAAAATGATAGATTTAACAGAGATATTGGTAGGTGGAGACTGTGGATTAAAGGAGATTTTGTTTCATATATATCAAGAATATGGGAAGAATAACCCAAGTGAATTTATTATAGGAATAAGAATATGTTTTGAGTGTGTGATTTATGGACAACAAGAAATTAATTACTGAGTAAAAATGAAAAGTTTGATTATTGAAATATATGAGAATAATGGTCTCCCAATGTAATAATCAATGATTAAATGTTTTAAATGTAGTGATTATGGAAATTATGAAAATTATTGTCTTAGGGGGAAATATCATGATGATAATCAGCAAGGTGGTATGACTAATGTTCATATAACTAATGATAAAGACACCATGAATGACATATGTTACGTATGGGTTGTTCTATTAGTTTTTTATGTTAAATGTGAGAATAATGATTAAATTGATGTTGATGAATGTTAATATATGATTCATATTTCATACTATATGAAATAGTTATTAAGTAATATGATGATTAATCCTAGTTAATGGTTTCATAATGAAATGGGATGATTGATGTTTCTATGTACTGGAATTCAAGAATTATGTTATTTGAATCATGAAAAATATAAGTATTGTTCTATATAAGTTTTTCATTACGTATTTTCAAGAATATTTTGAATGATGTTGATGACCTAGAAAATTGAGTTAATGGAAATGTGACATTTTATAGAAAACACATGATTAGGGGAAGATACCTCTTTAAATATTCCTAATGTTGAGATAAGGATATTGGGATAAAGAGATAATGGATATTAATGATGTAAATTGGACAGTACTAATTACCATAGTACTAATTAATGATTTTTTGTGAAATTGGTTTATTCTATCATTTATGGAGTTTTAAAAAAATGGATTTAAGGAATATATCTAATAATCAATTTTTTATTTAAGTAATAAGGAAGAATGTTTGTTTTAAATAAGGTTTTATGATAATTTTTGTTATTACCATGTTTCTAGAAAATAAATGATGCAGGTATTCAAATTTTTGGAATGATACAATTAAGAGATACCTCATGTTATTTGTGGGGTTAATGAAAATTTCATTTTAGAAATTTAGTGACCTTTCATCTAAAGTTTTGGATCCCAATATTTTTGGGAGGGTTATAAGGTTAACCATTTATGAAATGGTTTATGTTTAAATTTGAATTAGGTTTTATATATTAATGTTTTACTTCACCAGATGAAGATTTGTCCATATTGGATTACTAGTGATAACCATTTTGTTATAAATAGTGATAGAAGGGATGGCTTATTTTTCTATTATAGGCCTTGTGATCAGTTAGTGCTTCAATAATAAAAAATTATAATCATTTATTAGAGTAAGAGTTGAAGTGTAAATTGATCAAAGGAAAACCAAAAGTTGAAATTATTCTTATGATACAAAGGAATATTAAGCCCTAGGTATATCGGTCCCATTGAAATTCATGATCTTGTAGGTATAGTATCCTGTTAATTTATTCTTCCACTAAACTTATCTCTTGATCATGATGTGTTCCATTTATATTTCTCGATGAAGTATATACCTAACAATCACATGTATTGAACTCGTAGGTTATACCATTGGAGAATGATATTTCGTATGAGGAACAATGGGTATAGATTCTACATAAAATTGAGAAATTAAAATTAAAAAATACCACTCACCTGGTAAATGTTTTATGGTGAAACCACCAAGTGGGGGAAGCTATGTGGGAACCTAAGGATGTAATTACATAGCAGTATCCTCAGTTGTTGGTACCAATGTGACGAATTTTGAGGGAAAATCAATTTAAGGGGGTAGAATGTAAAACACCAAGTTTTTATGAATTGATATTTTTTATTAAATTAAATATATTTTATATTTTTTTTTTACATAAAACATATATTGAATCTTTCATTACACACAATACTAGGTTTACCTTACGTTATACATGGTATTGAGTTTTAATAAAAATGTGATATATTATTAATATTATTCAAATGAGACCATTATAACAATGAAATTAAAGTTAAGAATCTGAATAGTAATAAATTCTTTTAAAATATTAAGTATAAAGGTTTTATATAAATAAAACATATTTATAAAAAATATTACTAAATATTTTGATAAAATATTTATATATACTATTTTCTCAAAAATGTTTTTTTATTTATTTTTATGAACAATAATAAAATTAATTTTTGAAACTTTTAGATAATTAATTTTATAAAATAAACTTCATTTTTGAAATCCTCATATCAAAATTATATTTGGTTTAAATTTGGATAATATTCTGAAAAGATTATTTTTTTGATGAATGGTGAAAAATACAGAATTTTAATTGAAAACTGTAATTTTTTAAATTATTTATAAATTGAAGTTAAATTTTAAATTAGTTTTAAATTAAAATTAGTTAAATTATATATATATTAATTTAATTTATTTAATTTTAATTATTTTCATACTAAATTTTGAAATAAAAAATCTTGTAAACTTTTGAAATTTGTCTCTTTGAAAACCTAATTTCTCGTCGTCTCTATATGATTAATTTTAAATAAAATTTTCAAACTTCTATAAATTGAATTTTGAAAAATTTATACCATATTTTTAATTTTAATATTTTATATTATCTAATATTTTCAACTTATTATTTACAAAAAATAATAGTAAAAATAGTAAAACAAATTATCGTGATTAAGTTAAAAATGAGTTTACTAGGGTTTAAAAAAAAATATAAGGACTAAAATGACCTAAAAATTTTCTAAAATATATTTCTTATAAATATTTGGACTATATAATATATAATTATCTATAATAATCCATTTTGGGTCTTTTTTTATCATAAAAACGTGGGCACACCATTTTCTTTTCAATAAATTACATGGGTTCCACTCACCTCACTAATAAAAGACCACCCCGTCTCCTCTCTTATTCACACTATAATACCATTTTGTTTTGAAAAAAAAAAGCCCAAATTACCTTCCAAATTTTCATTCTATAATCCTTGAAGCATTATTTTGGGCAAAAATCCATCTTAGGAATTCTTTTGGTGAAAATCTAAAGAGGTTACCTGGAGAATAGGTAACATTCTTCAATGAGCATTTTTGTTTTATTTCTTCCTTCACATAATTCAATTATTATTAGACAATTATGATATAATAAACTAAGTATATTCAATATAATTATATGTTTTTATATTAAGTTAATTATTAACAACCACCTCAACTTCTATCAAATAGGTTACAAAATCATTGTTCGTGTGTAATACGGACAACCACCTTGCGAACCGATGTCATTTGTTTTTCCATTACAACCTCTCAAGTTTTGTTATTTTGATGAATATAAAGTATATATTTGATATCTATAATATAATTATAACTATTTATTAACTATATCATATATACATTTTAAATTTACATTCCATGTGGATATGATAATGTCATTCATGTGTACAGTAGACTACCACCGCGTGAAGTAATGTGATTCGTTTTTCACAAAAAATTTACATGGAAGATAATAAGGATAAATTAAATAGTTATATGTGATATAAATGAAATAATTAAGATATTAATGACATGTTTATAATTATGAAAAACTGATATATCATTTTCTTTCTTATCTTTTTACTCACTGAAAGATGATAATGTCGTTTCTGTATGTGTGGACTATCGCCCTCACAAAGTTATGTGACTCCCTTTTCATCACCATGACACATAGATGATATGTATAAGTATATTTAAGTAAATAATACTATATTTATGGTATAATTATAATTCTAAAATGATAATATATTTCTTACCTTTTTCCTATAATTATCGGGGAAAAATTGAAATGTTGCTCGTGTGCATGTATGACCTAACGTATCCATGATCATAATGTACATAATTTTTAAAAAAATCTGTCATGACTAGTATTAAAAGTATAAATGATTTATAAATATAATAATAATATTATTATTATTATTATTCTAGATATATTGGAACCATTACCAAATTAATAGGACCAAAAAAAATAAAAAATCAAAACATACACGAAAAACAAAGTAGTTATTACCCAAAATGTGATTTTAACAACGAATTGTTAATAAATGGGTATTAAAATATCAAAAGTAAATTATATACGGTATTATATATATAATTATGGTTCTGAAATATATTTATAATAAACATATATTTATTATGCATGGGGTTCAAATGTGTACGAAGTAAGTAGATACTTAAGGTAAGAAATTTCTGTTTCACTTTAATTTTTCTTTGAGATATATGTCATGTTCACCATGTGTTTTATTTATGTTGTGTATATACTCACCATGAATGTATTTTAAAATTATTATCTATAAAATTATTGTTATTTTTATATACACTTTAGGATCTCACTTTCATGGGGTTTATAGTTCTAAATTTAACAAATCGTTAATGGGTCTCTAGTCTCTCTTTTATTTCTGGGATACATATAAAAATTCACCACTCATTTATTTTTTATGGTGTAAATACTACCACTTAGACATGTTATATTATTAATACCCATATTTTCATGATATTATAATTTTAATTTAATGTTATTATTTTATGTGGATTATGATTCAAAGTTTCCAAAGTGGTAATAGTTTTATGTTAAAATCTCATCTTTTATCGGGATTGTTTATGATTATGCTTCCAATGATAAAAAATTGTGATCTATATATCAAGAAACTCATCGTTATTCCTATAATATATTTATTTCATGGTTATACTTGTTTTACATTCAATTTCCTCTCTCTATGTACCCAAGAGTTCAAAATAATGGTTTTAAGAAAATCAACTTTAATTTTTTTCTTCAGACAAAAAACAGTTTTTCTTACAAAAACCATGTTTTCAAAAAGTATTTTAAAAAATGTTTTCCAATTTATCCAAATGATTTAATAAGTTCATTTATACTCATTTTTTACTTTTTAAAAAATCTATTTAAATTAATCTTCATGTTTTTTTATAAACAATGCTCTTTTGGATTTTAACGAAAATATGAAAGGACTTTTTATTTTAAAGTTTACAGAATGATTGGGTCTTCTGTTGCCCTTACAAAATGGAACCTTCATCAAGTATATCAATGACTACCTAGGATGATTTTTCTATGAGGATGATTTCACATGTAAGGGAAAGTAATCTTTGGTGGCTCAGATCTGCGTCAATCTACATATATCACTTCCCATCCTGGATAAGCTTTCCCTAAAGGTGTAGGACTCGTTTGTTTGGAACCGGGATGTTATCAGCCTAGGGTTTCTTAATTATTGTTATTCCTTCCAACTCAAAGGTCATTCCTTGAAAAATTTCTGGAAACGTCACTATGATACTCGACACCAAGATACTAGAGGTGCCCCAGGAAGAGACCATCCCCCTCCTCTGCTCGAGGAGCCTATTTCTGGTTCTGTCTAGGGGGTGCCTTTGGCTGAACCCTCCTATTTTTCAGAAATTGGTCTGGATACCGCAGACCTAGGTGGGGCTCTATCCCCTTCAAGTATTTGTAAAAAATCCCCCTATCTTGTAACTTGTTCCTTACAGCAATTAGAACACTCACCCCAGGCACCCTGATTTCCTAACTCGTTTCTGTAGCTCCTCATAGTGGATTTTAGATGGTTCCCTCCTAGAGTGGTTCCTAAGATCTTATATTGGGTCCATGGGGACCCCCTCCCTCGTTATCTCCATATCAGAGCCATCCCCTTCCCTTGCGATGGAAAACAGACCCTAGATGGAAGATTCCAATAGGCTTATGACCCCACAATATTGAAAGAGGTTTGGTCCAATGAGGTGGCAAGCATCTCTCAGGGTGTAATGTTATGTCCCCTAGCTGAAAAGCATGCTAGAAACCCTGGGTCTATGGATCAATCCCTTCCAAGTGTGGTGAGGGTTAAATCCTTCAAACCTCATCCCATCTCCAATAGATTACTCCATATTCATCTAACCAAAGCCCAGGGATGTGCACAAGACTCAGAATGAAGAAAAAACAGACCCAGGAAAGATCATCCTCCCTTCGCAAGGAGACTTATAAGCCTCAGGACAAAGTTGGGTTCTCCTCCTTCCAGTGATACTAATTCTCATTTGAAACTCCCATGGAATCAGTGCATTGGTTAAAACATATTTCATCACCTCAAAATTCCGTAAGTACAAGGCTCAAATTGCCGCCATTCTTGAACACAAACATAATTTAGAAAAAAATTTGAGTTCACTCATTGAACCAGGATGCATGCATCCATGTAGGAATCCATTCATGTATACCCCATCAAAAAAAATATATTTTCTGGAATAGGGATACATCGGTTATTCTGGTCAAGACAGGAGAACAATACATTACGACAAGAGTCATTAATGGCACGAGATATATTTTGGTGTCCTTTATCTACGGCAGTTGTGATACATAGAGAAGGTAGGACCTTTGGAAAGATCTCAGTGTGTTTGACCCAGGGTACCTACCATGGATCATAGGGGTGACTTGAATGTGGTAAGAGAACCAACTAAGAATAAAGGGAGAGGGGATTTCCCCCAGAAGGCCAGTATGTGCATTTTCCAATTCATGAATGGAATAGCATTACTCGACATGGGATATTCGGGAGACTGTTTTACCTAGTGCAATAATTAACATGGGAATAAACGTTATTGGTGCTAGTGGGACTGATGCTTTTCCAACATCCATTCCCTCCCCATGTTTCCAAATTCCAAGGTTAGTCACCTGGTCTTAGGTATTTCCGACCATTCTCCATTACTACTTTCTTTGTCTCCAACATAGGCCACTCATGAAAGATTCGTGTTCATTAGTCAGTGGAGTGGTGACCTGGGTTTCCAGCAGTTGGTCATGGTGATTTGGGGAGAACCGACCCAAGGTCTCACTTGGGTTTCCATCTATACCAATGCTAAGGAGGCTGAAACAGGGGCTTCAATTGTGGGCTAGGGACCTTCCTCTTATTGACCAAAACATGGATGAGATGAAAAGGAATGTGGATCACCTAGAATCCATCCTAGAGGAGGCCTAGGATGAAATGTTTTTTTTTTGATATCTTTCATAAAAAGAATGGGTTGGTCGATCTGGTCCTTTCCCAGGAGCATAGAGCAAGGGAGAGCTCAAAGATAAAATGGCTTCACAAAGGAGAAAAAAACACTACTTTTTTCCATTCTTGCATAAAGTAGAAGAGAATGCCTATAAAACCCAATATTTTCCTAGAAGATTTTATGTATACCGATTATGGTGATGTGGTAGAGGATATGGAACACACATTTTTCAAAAATCTTCTGGTAGGTCTAAGCATGACCATGCCTAATGGCTATCTAGAAGGGGGTGTAGAATTCCAGGGAGAGGTTCCTAGCATCGTTTACACCAAGGAAAATTAATCAATTCAAGGGATACCTAGGGAGAAAGATATCTATAAATCCATTATGAGGCTCAAACTTAAGAGTTCACCAGGCCCAGACAGCTTCCCATGCTCATTATACAGGGGATCCTGGGAATTTGTTAAATGTGATATTATCGCTGCAATACCAGAATTCTTTTGGGGAGGTGGATTACCATGGGTGGATTGTTAAACATCCTTAGTGATCATTCCAAATATCAAGTACCCCCTCCCATCCATTATATACTAGTGAGTATGTTAAATTTCCCCTACAAGATTCTGGCTAGTATTCTCAATGTAAGGTTGTCTATTCATCTCCCTCGAGCAACACATCTTTTTTAAAGTATGCTCAGTCTAAGGGGAGTTAGATTTGTAGTAGGAGATGCTGAGGGACCTGAATACCAAAACAAATGGCTCTAACATTGCAATAATGTTGGACATGAAGAAGGTGTATGATCTAATTTAATGGGGGTACATCAATAGGGTGCTATCCAGATTTGGTTTCTCGTCCTGGGCATGTGACCGTCTTTTCAGATGTTATAGCTCCTTATGGTTGGTTATATCTTTCATGGGGAGAACCCATGGATTCTTCAAGGAAACTTGCAGTCTATGGAAAGGATATCCAATCTCACCAAGTATCTTCATTATAGTGTAGGATACTCTTAGTTGTATGATCAATAGAGGCATATCCAATGGAGTCATCCTACCATATCTAAGGAAATAGAACCTCCACTTGGACTCTCATCTAATATTTTCTGATGACACAACCATATTCATGAATGATGGTAAGAGGTAGATGCGGGGTATAAATAGGATCCTTTTTGAATATTTTCATTATATTGGTTATGTGATAAATAAAGAAAAAATGTTCTTCTATATCTCAAGTAGATGTGACTCCAGGAGGGATGCGTATTTGAGTAACATGTTGGGCATGCAACATGTCTCCTTTCTAATTGAATATCTTGTCACACTAATATCCTCAGGTAGGATGTGAATCAAGGACTAGGATAATGTGGTGAGAAATATTATTGGTCCAGTTCTATACTGGAAAACCACTTCCTATCCTGCAGGGGTGGATTACACTAGTTAATCGCATATTATCAGTTATTCCAATCCATGAATTGGCACACACTAACTTCCAAAAAGGGTTCATTAAAACCATTTATAAAATACTGTTTGGATTTATCTAGGATGCTTTATCATAGGGAAAATGACATTGTGTCTCATAGGAGAGGATGGTGATACCTATCCAGGATGGAGGGATCAATGTGAAGAGATTAGTGGTCACCATTGAATGAATCCATATGAAACTAGTGTAGGAGATAATTGAAGATTACACAATATGGGGGAATACTATATCATGGAGCATGGGTGGGAACGCAGGTACTACTTCTTTTCATGAATCTCTTATCTGGTCCTCAATCAGTACCCTTATCTTGGCCCTTCACCAAAACTCATAGTGGATCATAGGGGAGGGGAACATCCCATTCTAGAATCACAACTAAACTGACGATGTGATCAGTTACCCAGGCTGCCCTACTCCTACAATCTCATTTTAATAGGTGAGCCTCCACCAATGTTTCATCAGGTTGGTTTTGGATAAAAAAATAGCAAGAGTTATTTGATCTCATTTCCACCAATTCGAAAGAAGATAGAAGTGTATTAACTCCTTCAACCTTGGTTCACTTTAATATGAAGAAATTAAATTAGATATCAATTTCTTAGGCTCAAAGTGATAGATGAAATAAATTAGTATAGTGTAACAAAATCCCCAAAAAATACAGATACATGAACTGGTGAATAAGAAATCACATAATCCCTTTAGATGACAGTATCAAAAAGTTGGGAATCGGTATGGATTCAAGTTTAAACTGCTATATAAATAAACATGAGGAGAGAAGGCAATTGATTTTATTCGTAGGATAATGGGCCCATGAAGTGTGTAGTTTATTCGGTGATTTTACTGAATACCTCTCTCGATACCACCATGATGTACCTTTCCTGGAGTGCTGGTTCAAGGGGATAGATAACACAAGATCGAAAATAATGGAGAGAACAATCATCTTCAATACAGGGTTCTAGAGCTTCTGGAAATCTAGAAACTGGGTGAATTATGAGGGGATTCCTTTGATAGGTAGATCCATAATCACATGAACAAGGATCCAACTGGCTGATTGGGTGACCTTCATGGGCAACTGGAAAGATAAATCCTCACTCTGGCCACTGCGTGTTTCCTCCCCATTGAATCGCTCCCTCATATGCATGTTATAGGGTTATTGGGTGTGGTGTATTCCACCAAAGGATGGTTTCAAGCTCAATAAGGATGGATCATGCATATCAGGTGTCATAAGAGGAGGAGGTGTAGTGTGGGACCATAGGGGAAGGTTTTTTCAGGCCTTCATGGCACACTACAATAGTGGTAACTCCCTATAGGTAGAGGCCAATTCGTTTCTGACCATGATCACTCATTGAATGAAAAAAAATATTAGCATATCCCATGTGGAAATGGAATCTATGACAATTCATGACTCCTTACATGGGAAGGGATCCACTCTGTGGTTGATTTCTTACACCATCATAAAGTTAAAATCTCTAATCAACAACAATATTGAGGTTACCCATACCTGGCGAGAGGGGAATAAAGTAGAAAATCAAAATGCTTCCTGGGAAGATCAAGTACTCAAAGTCACTTGTCTCACCAACATCTCTTTCTATAAACCTGATGGGGTGATTCTAATTCGAAGGGATTCCCTCGGCATGCATTACTATAGGCCTCCTTATGTATAAGGTTACCTTCTTCCCTTATAAATCATTTCTTGAAGAAATATGATAATGATGAATGAGTGGGTATGATCCAAGGGTTCCATTATTATTATTTCTCTATATGTTTTATATTTATGATGAAGATATACTTATGTAACCCGTTTCATTACCATGGATTGTGATATAATGAAATGTTTTATGAAACCCATTTCTTTTCATGGGTACTGATATGATGAATTTTTTTATCCTTTGGCACACTTTTTTATAGTTTTCATTATGTGGTGGTGGTTACGTTATAACCAAGGATAGTGGTCACATTATTACCAAAGACAGTTGGGACATATATCTATCTCCAATGCATTGAGTAAATATGGATAACTCATGAGTAAATATGTTATGTATGAACCTAATTACATGTTCACAATGTTATGTGTGGACCTGTCTTTCATTTCCATAAAGTTATTTTTGGACCTGATTACATATTCACAATGTTATGCATGAACTTGATTACATGTTCACAATTTCATGCCTGAAAATTATTACATTTTCATAATTTTATGAATAAACCTGATTATATGTTCATAATGTTATGAATTAACTTGATTACATGTTCACAATGTTATGTGTGTACTTATATTTCATGTCCATAATGTTATGTGTAGACCTGGTTGCATGCCCATAAGTTTGTGTGAGGGCCTAATTTCATGTCCTTAACTTAATGAGTGAACATGTTTCTATTTATATGTGTTCTCGATATTATGCTTATGCCACAATTATATGTCACATTCCATTATTAAGCTCCCATAGATCTTGTTCTTTTATATCCTTATGATTCATGTCTTATGAACTGCCAATATTTATGATATAACTTGAGATTATGATCATTGGCATGTAGGGTATGGTTTTACAATTTTATGATCACATTCACATACCCTTATGCTCAATTTATTCTTGTGTATCTCCCTTATTTACCCTTACTAAGAATCTGAGCTCACCATTTCTTATGTTTCCTTTCCTTAAGTTATAAAGAAAGGTTTTAGGTAGTGTATTTTTTGAAGAGTAATAAATGGGAAGATATTTATGGGAAATGATTAAGATCGTTCACAAAATTAGAAGAGTATATACCTGGTCTCTAAAGAAACTAAACTATTATAATCCATAGGTGTGTGTTTGTGTAATGTGTGGAATATTCATCTAAAAAATTTAATATATATGTATCAAAATCCTAGATCATTATATATACCAGTCTCAATTTGTCCATGAGGTCATCATCCATCTTCAAACCATTTTTTCTATAATTTGATCATGGCTAAACAAAAAGTAGAACGTAAACTAAAATGATATATATAGGTTTGATCTCAAAATCCCAGTATGCATATAAAATTAAACCACACCCCATGTATTACATTTAATCAATTTATCCAATTCATTATAGTTTGAAATAAAATTTAAAAAATATAGGTTTCTCACTTTTAAATTCAAAACCAATAATTGGTTATTTCTATTCTTCCTTTAAAACAATTCCACTTAAAACACAAAGGTTGAAAATTTTATAGGAGATGATCCTTAAATATTTAAAATTGAAATGTGGTGTTTTTAAAAACATCCTTTTAAAGATGTCCATTTATAATAGATAGTTAAGCGGTTCCAAAACAATCTTAAAGTATTTATTTAGAAGTTTACTTTTTAAAATTAATGATTAAAATAATAATAATAAATAATCACAACAATAAGGATGATAATAACCATGAGGTAACAAAAATGGGAAAGAAATAATGTCTACTATCATAGATAAAAAGGAAATCAAACCAATATAAGATAATAAAATACCAAAGATCATGGTAATTTATAGTATATAATGGAAGCGAAAATAATATACTAACCATGACCCATCATATCGATTAACCCAATAAAATCTAATCACCTTAACACGCGGTCTTACCCTACTTATCCTAACCAAGGGAAAAACTCCCAAAGTAGGTAATAATCCATAATTATGGTCACTATATAGATATTTATCCTAATATAGTTCATCATGAGTTCTCAAAAACTACACTAGATACTCTTAGTTCCCCAAGATGTTTATAAAATAGATATGCATCATTTCAATAATAATAAATAATGATATAAATATAAACATGTATATAAATATGGACATATGAAGTAGGAAAAATTAATAAATCCTAACCCCTTAGAACCTTCATGGAAATTACCCCATGTTCATCTATCATATCAAAATAATAAACAGGCACTATGTGTAACACCATGATATTTTAAAATAATACTATTTCCAATAGCTTATATGACATGCAATACCGAGCTTAAATAAACCATAAACTATTATTATATCACTATTATAACAAAGAAGTTGAATTATCAAGAATGAATAGGAATAAACATATTAAGGAATATATATAAAGTTTATACATAATCAAAATTTATTGATTAATTTTTAAGAAATAAGCACTCAACATTCTATAAAAAAATTTATGCTTCAAAAATATGTTTTCTTCAAAATGATTTTTATTGATTTTTGTGACAAAATATTATAATTAATTTATAAAATTTGATAAAAAAATTATATCACTTTTAGAATCATAATATCAATATTATCACAGGGTGAATTTATGATAATTTTCTAAGAAGTTTTATTTTTCAATGAATAGGGAAAATAGTGAAATTTTTATTGAAAAGTGCCTTTTATTTACAAGTATTTGTTAGAGAACATTATATTTCTGATTAGTTTTAAAATTCAATTAGTAAATTTTGATTATAAATAATCCATCAAATTTTATTGGAATCAGCCTTATGAATCAATTTGGTATAAAAACATTGTATACTTAAAAATTTATTTTTTTCAAAAAAAAATGGTTTTTATTGCATTTTGTGGGTTTAATTTAAATTAATTTCTTCCACTGCTATAAATTTCATTTTATAAAATTTATTAAACATTTTTAATAAATATAAATAATAATATTTAATAAGTTTAACTTAAATTTGGGTCATAATGAATAGTAAAAATTTGTTACCATGGTTAAGGTTAAATGACGTTTATCAGGGGTTAAACTGAAAGGATAAGTGTTATAATGACAAAAATTCATGTATAAATTATATTTTTTTAGAAATATTTAGAACCTATATGAAATAATATTTATAAATGGTCCATTTAGATCCATTTTTACTTATTAATACAGTAATATATTTTATTTTATTTTAAATTCCAAGTGTATCCTCTCCCCCACTTCCAAATGGATACCCTCTCTCCTATCATATACATGCTTAAAAATATTTGTATTTAATTAAATACATACCCAAATACCTTCCATAAATCCCTCACCCCATCCTAGATGAATTTTTTCAATCATAAAATCACTTTATTAAGGATTTAATTACAAACAAATGGGCATCTAAAGAAGAGGAGTCGTGCTTAACCGAGATTTTTCACTATATTTCTTCTCCAACCACATTAGAATATTGTTAAAATATGTTTATATAATGACAAAAATATCTTACATATAATGTAACACCCCAATATTTTATAGTATTTTATTTCTTCAAAGTAATTCAATAACTTGCACTACACGCAACACCGAGTTCAAGCACACCACGACTTACCAAACTAGCCGTTCAAAAGAGGTTATGAATAGTATTAACTAAATTTTAAACTTTCTATAATACTTATAATTTTATAATCCATATTATGAGTTTCTTAGACATAATGAAAAAAAAATCATTTTTTTCCGATAAAAGAAGTATTTTTTTTAAAATGTAATTTTACTGCCTTTTAATGGAAACCCCTCTTTAAATTCAATATTTGAAACTTTTATATATTAAATTTCAGAAAAATAATCTTATTATTTATAATCGAGACATAAGAATTTAGTTTCAATTAATTTTTGGTGTTTTTCTGATAACTTTCATATTTGGGTGAATAGTGAAAAATACTATATTTTAACTAAAAACAACTTTTTTAATCAAAATAATTTGTAGTGTTAAATTATACATTTTAATGGTTTGGAAGTATAAATAGATTATATTTTTACCTTTTAATCCAATTTTATTCATTGAAAATAATTTCACATTCAAATTGAACATAAACAAGAATCAATCTTTTGTTGGTTATTATTTCTTTAAAACACGATTTCTGGTTTTGAAAACGAGAATTAATTTTAAATTAATAAATTCAACTTATAGGTTTTTAATTTGGTAAAATAGACTTAATTTTTGAATTCAGAATATCAAAATTATCTTAGGGTGAAATTTTGGTATTTTTCTGAAAACATTCAATATTTGATGAACAGTGAAAAACACTATGTTATTGGTTAAAACTGACTTTTTATTTAAATAATTATTTATTTTATTTAAATTTATTTTAGTTAAAAATAGATAAATAATACCTATATAAGTTCAATATAATTTATTGGAGTCATTTTATAATAAGTTTATATATATATAAATTTTATTGAACTTTTTACCATCTTTCACCCACCTCCTAGGAGCATTTGCCAATTTACATAAAACATAATTTTACCACTTCTGTGAGTTGAATTTCAAAAATATGAGAGACACGGTTGAAATTAGTAAGTAAAATGTGGTTCAATAAGATGAAAATATTTTTTGGTGAATAGTAACTTTTGACTTTTATTTACCACGGTTAAAAGTAAATAGGGTAAAGGTAAGAATGATATTATTATTACCCTAACACATGTCATAATTCTACTGGATAAGTGTTATTCAACCAATAAAACCTTAAGAAAAAAATATTCTCCTTTAGGTCTACTTGGGTTAGATTAGGACATTTATTATTATTTAATTCAACGTAGAGTTAAAAGTGTTAAATTCAATGTTCAATAACTAAACCATTTTTAATATAGGGTTATACATAATATAAATTCGACTATAAATAGTAATTAGAAAGATAAAAATATTTCCTACATAATGGTATTTTATTTATATTTTTTATACCTTAATTAATTTAATTTATTTATGACACAATGATGATGCAATAATTACCTAATTAATGAAATGTTAAAATATTTGATATTATAAATATCCAAATAAATGTAATTTGAGACATTTTATGAATTATACTAATTTTATATGTTAATATGACATTTTAGAGTTCATTAGATAAATTTTTATCGAAGTAATAATTTTTTTATGAATTTAGAAAAAACAAAATACCAAATAGTGTCAAAATTGACATAAAAGAGTTTTTAAAACAAATATTATATTATTAATTGGTATTCTATTCCTAAAAATATAAGGTTCAGAAAAGGGGATTAAATAAAATTATATATGTCATTAATTAACAACTTTTGGTTCTCTTGGAAGTTTATAATAAGTTTATTAACCATATAATATAAAACTACAAAGAGACATGGTAGATGTCAAACTATTTAACTAAGAGTTAAATATAAACGATAAGGTTAATATAGTGACCCAAACCTATCTAAAACCTATTGGTTGAGTGGTTTTAAACCCATCCCAACCTTAGCCTTTAAATAATACATTTCAGATCCATTAGAAACCTAAAATTATTTTATTATAAAATAATATTTTAAGTTTTTTCTAAGGTGCCCCTCACCCCTCTTTTAAAAGGACACTTATCCTTCTCTCAATTTCAGTCCTACAAAGCCATTTTTCACGGACAAAACTTGCCCTTATATCTTCTCAACTATCCTCCCTTCATCCTAGAGGCCTTATTTTGATCAGAAAGCCAACCTAAGGATCCCTTTTCATCAAATCAAAAGGAATAACCCGAAGAAGAGGTAATGATTTCACCACCCTCTTTCAGGTTCTTTTCTTCTTCCACTTAATCTTTCTTTGTTTTTACCATACCAAAATAATAACTCAAATACCTTATATATAGTGTGATTTTATTATAAATATGGAATAACAATATTCATTCTTTTATCCATCCTATGAATGATAATGTCACCATGCATGTGTATGTACGGCTTACCGCCTCCAAGCCGTGGTGTAATTTGTTATTCAACACTATCTTATTTGGATGGATATAATAATGAGTAATATGTATATAAATAATAAAAATAACATGCTAATGTCTCTGTAAAATTAATATACCATCCAATTCCACACCTTTAAGGAAATTATATAGTCGCTCGTGCGTACGTACGGATTGTCGTCTCCACGACGCGATGAGATTCATTTCCAAGTTCACCATTCATCGATGATTATAAAAATATATACTACTAATAATTATGTAATATATGACATAATAATTATATTGGAGATATATATTTTTATATATATGTGTATTTATATACTTACATATATCTTATTCACTTTCTTCGGTTCAATACGATATGAAAATAGAAACAGTGTTTATGTGTACATACGGCCTACCGTCTCTATAAATGGGGTTTTCCATTTCATATATCAATATATTATAAATATTTATATTCTAAATATTTATGATTTATAAATCAGGGTTTATATTCTATAAGTATTGAATTCATGATCTAAATGATACGATCAAGAATAACATGTTAAAATATGTACAATAAAGAAATATATTATTACTCAAAATGTTAATTTAACATGAAAATCACTATTAAATGGGTAGTATAAAGTCATAAATGGATAATGTATGATATAATAAATATGAATATGGTTCTGGTATAATCTAATAACATACCATGGTCATTATAAAGTAGGTTAAACGTACCCTTGACCAAAGGAAAGTTCAAGGTAAGGGTTAATTTTACAATCTCTTTATTATCTGAGCTTGTTTTTACATAAGTATCTACTAGGACATATTTATTATCTATGTTCATGTTTCATGAAATAGTTTTCAAATGGATTATTTTAAAGGACCTATTTACAGAAATTTCATTTTAAAAGTTTTTAATATTTATTCTTCTAAATCATTCTCATTAATGTCCATGTTTTCAAAATGGTTTTTAAGGATTTATATATAAGGACATGAATGTTTTCAAAATGTTAATTACTTTAAAAAGTTTCCAAGTGGTATGGGACACTTTGATTCAAAAAATTATTTAAATGTATTCATATCTAAATTGTGTGACTTTTAAATGTTTTCCTGAAAAATGGATATTTCTCTCAAAGAGTTTTACAAATCATTTTCATCTATGTCAACATCCTTTGATGGATTTTAAACCTGTTTGAAGTTGATTTATTATGATACAAATCTTCCATATTGTATTGAAGTTTTTGTGATATGTTTGACTGTGTATGTGTTATTTTTATACCATTCATGGTTTATGGATAAATTATTGAAATTTTGTATGCTAGTTTTAATATGAATGTTTATGTTGTGTTTTATCCTTTTCATATAAGGAATGCATTGGACTTAATAAATGACAGGTGGAGACCGCTATATCTCCTCGATGCATCGGTACGTCTCATGAGACAAAATAGTTTCTTGGAACAAGGCCTTGACAAAATCTTATTTTTATTCTTGGCAAAAGGCCTTGACTATGTGGTTATGAAAGTCTAGTATTATATATTCCATCATTATGAAAGTAGCTATTGATATTTCATGTGATTATTCGACTAGTAGAATATACATGTGAATAAGTAAATGGAATTATTTGATTTTTATCTTTTCCATATTATTCTGAAGTTCAAGTTTAAAAGGATTTTTTTTAGTCTTATACATTTCCTTAGATGCTTATGCTTATTTATTAAAGTTTCCGCTATATTTTTATCCTTATTGAGCATCTGAGCTCACCCCTTTCTATGTTATATTTTTCTCAGGATGCGAAGAAGTATATTATGACTGACCTACAGGGATAGTCTATGGGATACCAGTGTTGTCTATGGAAACAATGTTGTTTTAGTTTTCCATTCTATGATGTAAGGTAAACCTTATGAATGTATCTAGTACTTCCAAGGCTACTAAAATAATTTGTCTTTCGATATTTGATCTCTTGGGATCATGCCAATGATACGTAATAATGCACTGATTCTGTGCTTCTAGGATCGGGGCGTTATAGTTGGTATTAGAGGAAGTTTAGTACAAACCTTCGAAACTAGATTTAGATAAACTCTGATTAGAGCACATAGCCTTAAGATAGACTTTGAGGACTAGTATAGAAGAACTACCTAGAATTTTGGTATTGTAGAGATTTTGTGAGTTTTACGAGAAATGCATCCTTGTTTGGATATGAGCAGGTAGAGGCGGCTCTGGAATAGATGTACCTAGGCATAAAACCTGAAAACGCCGCTTCGATCTTGACTTGAATAGGAACTAGTGTATGACAACGGGCATTATTGCACTCTCGGTTACGACACTCCCGAAGGATATGCTTAGGATAATTATCATTTTCTTTACAAACCATTATGAAGGGTTTATGAGTATATACATCCTCAAAGAAAACATTTTTTATGATTATGGATTATATCCATAAACTTTTTAATTTTCGTTAGGTATTTTAAAAGTTTGGAATTATTAATTTCAATTTATAAATTGACCTTGTGTATGTCATTGTTTAGAAATGGTGCCTAGTAGAAGGAATGTGAAATCTAGCAATAGGTATGATCCAAAGAGTAAGAAGGATCATATCTTTCATGGTATTAAGCCAACATTTAGAAGGGAAATAGTCTCTCATGTATTCTCAATATATGAAGAAATAGTATCATGTGTTAATAAGATAAGTAAAGAATTATTTGAGTCCTATGGCTTTAAAGTGAAGAAAGAGAAGAAAAGGATAGAAGATATAAATATGGATAAATTGAAGAGGGAAAAGAATTATTTTCCCATATGTGATAACTGTGGAAAGAATCACCTTGGTAAATTCTTTAAGGGAATGGGAAGTTGTTATAAGTGTGGAGAGAAAGGACATCAAGTACGTGATTACAAGGGTAAGAAAAAAGTTTCAAATGTACAATGCTTCATCTGGAAGGAGTTGGGACACTATGCAAATCAATGTCCAAATCATCAGAGTATACCCCAAATTCTGCTATTGGATAATAATAAATTTATGATTCTACCGAAGATGAAGACTAATGATTAGATTTCTTATGTTGTTATTAAATTATTGTGTCATTTGAGTATTGTATTCATGATGTACATGTTATAATAATTATAGAGTATATAAGGATTATATTGCAGTACTATTTCATTAAAGACTTGAGATTGTGTGGAACTAAGAAAAGTGAATCAATAGTAGGTTAAATTTTTGGAAAATATATGGTTGAGAGAAAGATAAACCATAATATGGTTATGATACTAAGGTAGTGATTTTGGAATAATACATGATTGATTTGGATAAATATATTGGATATTCTTGACTACCTTGAATTTGATTAATGATTTTTATATTCCATAATTGTTGGAGTTTACAACGTTTTTTGGATAAAAAGAGTATATCCAGTATTCTATAAGGAATAAGGGAGCATGAATGTAATCAATAAGGTTTTATGGTAATTCAGGATGTTGCAGTGTTTTAAAAGAATATATGATGAAGGTTTTCACATGTTATTACATGGAAAAAAGGATCTTCATTGTGTTTACCTTCCTTATAAATTTTTGACTATGAATTTGGACAAAATTATTTTGGATAAGTTTAGTTTGAGATTATTTTTGGATTTCCATAAAAAAGAATAACTCGGTGGTTGGGCGGCAACCTGTTGCGTCCGGCAAGGCCGCGAGACTTGAACCCGCAACCGAAGGGCAACAAGGGTGTATCACCTACCACTGGACCACGTGATGTCCTAGATTGAATAATTTAGTTTTTTTAAGATCTATTAGATAAATTATAAATTCATTTTTTTAACCCTATATGAATAGGATAAATAGATTTTTTTAAGTTCTATTATCTTTTAGAGTGAAAGATGAGTTTGTGGTAGAAATTAGTTTAAGGATGTAACTCTACTTGTCAAGTATAAAAAAAAATTCTTCTCTTATTCTATGAAGAAATTAATTCTTAAACTTTATGTAAGGGATCTTAAAACTAAAAATGTGTTATCCTAATACCTTATGTTTTGTTGAACCAATGATATCTTAAATCATCATAGATTGATGGCTTTGAGGCCCTCAATTATACAATTTTTTGTGACTGATGACCTCAATAACTCCCTATAAATATTTACGTTTTCCTCCAATTATGTGTCTCTAATTTCCACCAATTTTCTCCCAATAGAGATCATAATTTGGTGGTGACTTTTCATTCCCATTTTCCTCTTATTAAGACTAAAATTTATAAACCCAATTTACAATGTGGGTTTTCCCACAAAGGTATTTTCTATTTTCAACCTTTTATTTTTGAAGAACAATTTCAAATTGCGAGGACACAATTTATTGAAGGAGGGAATAATGTAACACCCCAAGATTTCATAATATGTTATTTCTTCAAAGTAATTCAATAACTTGCACTACAGGCAACACCGAGTTCAATCACGCCACGACTTACCAAACTAGCCGTTCAAAAGAGGTTGTGAATATTATTAACTAAATTTTGAACTTTATATAATCCTTATAATTTTAGAATCCATATTATGAGTTTATTAGACATAATGAAAAAACAAATTCATTTTTTCAGATAAAAGAAGTATTTTTTTAAAAAAATGCAATTTTACCGCCTTTTAATGGAAAACCCTCTTTAAATCCAATATTTGAAACTTTTATATATTAAATATGACAAAATAAACTTCTTCTTTATAATCAGGACATAATAATTTAGTTCAATAAATTTTTGGGGTTTTTCTGATAACTTACATATTTGGGTGAATAGTGAAAATACTATATTTTAACTTAAACCAACTTTTTAATCAAAATAATTTGTAGGGTTAAATTATACATTTTAATAGTTTGGAAGTATAAATAGATTATATTTTTACCATTTAATCCAATGTTATTCATTGGAAATAATTTCACTTTAAAATTGAACATAAACAAGTATCAATCATTTGTAAGTTATTATATCTTAAAAACACGCTTTTTGGTTTTGAAAACAAGAATTAATTTTAAATTAATAAATGAAAATTATATGTTTTGAATTTGGTAAAATGGACTTATTTTTTTAATTCATAATATCAAAATTAGCTTTGGGTGAAATTTTGGTATTTTTATAAAAACATTCAATTTTTGATGAATAGTGAAAAATACTGGGTTATTGGTTAAAACCGACATTTTATTTAAATAATTATTTATTTTATTTAAATTTATTTTAGGTCAAAATAGATACATAATACCTATATAAGTTCAATATAATTCATTGGAGTCATTTTATAATAAGTTTAGATATATAAAAATTTTATTTACCTTTTTACCGTCTTTTACCCACCTCCTAGGAGCATTTGAAAATTTACATAATACATAATTTTACCGCTTCTGTGAGTTGAATTTCAAAAATCCGAGAGACATGGTTGATATTAGTAAGTAAAATGTGGTTCAATGAGAAGAAAATAACTTTTTATGAATAGTAACTTTTGGTTTTTATTTACCACGGTTAAAAGTAAATACGGTAATTAAAGGTGAAAATGATATTATTATTACCCTAACATGTGTCCTAATTCTAATGGATAAGTTTAATTTGACCAAAAACAATCGTATGAATAAAATATGATCCTTTAGGTCTACTTGGGTTAGATTAGGAAATTTATTATTATTTAATTCAAAGGATAGTTAAAAGTGTTAAATTCAGTGTTTAATAACAAAACCATTTTTAATATAGGGTTAAACATAAGATAAATTCGACTATATATATTAATTAGAAAACTAATAAGATTTCCTACATAATGGTATTTTATTTATATTTTTTATACATTAAATAATTTAATTTATTTATGACACAATGATGATATAGTAATTACCTAATTAATGAAATATTAAAATATTTGATATTATAAACATCCAAATAAATGTAATTTGAGAATTTTTATGAATTAAACTAATTTTATAGGTTAATATGACATGTTAGGTTTGGTTAGATGAATTTTTTTATAAGTAATAATGCTATTATGAATTTAGAAAAAACAAAATACCAAATAGTGTCAAAATTGACATAAAAGAGTTTTAAAAAAATATTATATTATTAATTGGTATTCTATTCCTAAAAATTTAAGGTTCATCCAAAGGGCTTAAATACTATTATATATGTCATTAATTAACCACTTGGGGTTCTATTGGAAGTATATAGAAATTTTATTAACCATATAATATAAAAATACAAAGAGACATGGTAAATGTCAGACTATTTAACTAAGAGTTAAATATAAAAGATAAGGTTAATATAGTGACCCAAACCTATCTAAAACCTATTGTTTGAGTGTTTATAGACCCATAACCACCTTATCCTTTAAATAATACATTTTTCTCCATTATAAACCGAAAATTATTTTATTATAAAATAATATTTTAAGCTTTTCCAAAGGTTCCCCTCACCCCTCTTATAAAAGGGAACTACCCCTTCTCTCAAATTAAAACCTCCAAAGCCTTTTGGCTTGGCCAAAACCTGCCCAAATATCCTCCCAAATATCCTCCCTTAATCCTAGAGTCCTTATTTTGATCATAAATCCATCCTAAGTAGCTCTTTTGATCAAATAAAAAGGAAGAACCCGAAGAAGAGGTAATGATTTCACCACCCTCTTTCAAGTTCTTTTCTTCTTCCACTTACTCTTTCTTTGTTATTACCATACCAAAATAATAACTCTAGTACCTTATATATACTATGATGTTATTATAAATATGTCACAATAAAATTCATTATTTTATCCATCTTATTAATGATAATGTCACCATGCATGCGTACGTATGGCTTACAGTCTCCACGACGTGGTGTAATTTTTTATTCAACGCTATCTTATTTGGATGGATATAATGATGTGTAATATGTATATAAATAATAAAAATAGCATGATAATGTCTCTATAAAAATAATATACCATCCAATTCCACACCTTTAAGGAAATGGTATTGCCGCTCGTGTGTACGTACGGATTATCGTCTCCACGACGCGATGAGATTCATTTCCAAGTTCACCATTCATCAATTATTATAAAAATATATATTACTAATAAGTATGTAATATATGGAATAATAATGCTACTGGAGATATATATATATATATATATAAGTATTTATGTACTTAAATATATCTTATTCCCTTACTTCTATTCAATACGATATGAAAACAGAAACAGCGTTTATGCGTACATACGACCTACCGTCTCCATAAATTGTGTTTTTTATTTCATATATCTATATTTTATAAATATTTATATTACTAAATATGTATGATTTATAAATCAATTTTTATATTCTATAAGTATTTAAATCATGATCTAAATGATACGATCAAGAATAACAAGTTAAAATATGTACGATAAAGGAAGAGATTATTACCCAAAATGTTAATTTAAAATGAAAATCATTATTAAATGGGTAGTATAAAGTCATAAATGAATCATTTATGATATAATAAATATGAATACGGTTCTGTTATAATCTAATAACATATAATGGTCATTATACAAGAGGTTAAACGTACCCTTGACCAAAATAAAGTGCATGGTAATGGTTAATTTCACAATCTCTTTATTATACGAGATTGTTTTTACGTAAGTATCTACTGGGACATATTTATTATCATTGTCCATGTTTAATGAAAGAGTTTTAAAAAGGTATTCTTTTAAAGGACAATTTTACTAAAACATCATTTTAAAATTTTAAAATATTTATTCTTATAAATCATTCTCATTAATGTCCATGTTTTCAAAATGGTTTTTAGGGATTTATTTATATAGACATGAATGTTTTTAAAATGTTAATTACTTTCAAAAGTTTCAAAGTTTTATGGGAAAATTTGATTCAAAAATGTAATTAATTGTCTTCCTTTCTAAATTTGGGGACATTTAAATGTTTTCATGAAAAATGTATATTTATCTCAAAGAGTTTTACAAATAATTTTCATCTATGTCAACATCCTTTGATGCATTTTAAACTTGTTTGAAGTTGATTTATTATGATTAAAATATTCCATATTGTATTGAAGTTTTTGTGATATTTTTTACTATGTATGTGTTATTTTTATACCATTCATGGTTTATAGATAAATTATTGACATTTTTATGCTTGTTTTAATATGATTGTTAATGTTATGTTTTAACCTTTTCATATGAGGAATGCTTTGGACTTAGTAAGTGATGGGTGGAGCCCTCTATAACTCTGCGATGCATCGGTAGTCCTCATAAGACAAACTAGTGTCTTGGAACAAGGCCTTGACAAAATCTTATTTCTATTCTTCGAATAAGGCCTTGACTATGTGGTTATGAAAGTCTGGAATTATGCATTCCATCATTATGAAAGTGGCTATTGATTTTTTATGTGATTATTCAACTAGTAGAATATCCATGTAAATAATTAAATGTAATTTTTGATTTTTATCTTTTCCATATTATGCTTAATTTCATGTTTAAAAGGATTTCTTGTAGTATTATACATTTCCTTAAATTTTTATGCTTATTTATAAAAGTTTCTGCTATATTGTTATCCTTACTGAGCATCTGAGATCACCCCTTTCTATGTTTTATTTTTCCCAGGATGCAAAAAAGTATATTATGACTGACCTATAGGGATAGTCTATTGGATCTCAGTGTTGTCTATGGAAACATTGTTGTTGTAGTTTTCCATTTTATGATGTAATGTAAACCTTATGAATGTATCTTGTACTTCCAAGGCTACTAAATTAATAGGTCTTTCGAGATTTGATCTTTTGTGATAATGCCAATGATATGTAATAATGCACTGACTTTGGGATTCTGGGGTCTAGGCATTACATGTAATCATATTTTTTCATGTCAATATCATAATCTATATCCATCTCGTGTTTTTTTAAACTGTAAATGAAATGATCATTTGTGTGTACGTCATACTACCGCCTCACGAGCCGATGTAATTCATTTTCCATCACCAACTCTCATGGAAGGTTATAATGATCGATTTGATATATATATATATATATATATTAATGAAAAATTTATCATCATGTAATTATAATATGTCAAATATTTTCTTACCCTTTCATCCACTAAAAAATGATAATGTTGTTCGTGCGTTGATGTGGACTTCCAACTCCATGAAGCGTTGTGATTTGTTTTTCATCAGTATATCACATGGATGATATATATGTTTATTTAAAAATATAATATGTTATTTATGATATAATAATAATTCTATAAATATTAAATAATACTTACATTCCTTCCATAGTTATCATTAAAAAATGATAATGTTACTCATGTGGGTGTATGGCCTACCATCTCTATGATTGAAACATAGTTGATATTTCATAACCATATTTCCTGGTTGTTTTTAAAGGTATAATTGATATATAAAAATTATAATTTTTTCATTATTATTACCCTATATATGATTCATTAATTACCTCTTTGGACATAGTAAACCTACTCTGGTCATTTTGGACATATGAACTGAATATCATCAAAAATGTTCGACGTGAACTTAATTGATTAAGAAATTAAATATAATATGGTAATAAATAAAAATAAATGAAATTATAAACATGAAAAATGTTTTTAATAAAGTAATTAATTAACATAATTTTAATATTCATTAAGATATATAAAGTATTTTATGAATTCAAACTCAAGTTAAGGTACACATTAACTTAAAACCTCATTTTAAATGTTTTACATAATTATTTTCAAAATGTTTCTATAACTTGTAAATATTATTAATATTATTTGATGGATGTATTTTTATGGATATAAAATAATTATAATTTAAATTTTATTTCTATTTTGAATTTATTTTAAAAAAAATCAAAAGGAATCTTTTTACATATTTTATACGGAACGTTTTTTCTTTCTTTACAAAAGGAAAATGAAATATTATATTTTGAAATCTACAGTGTCAATGGGTTTTACAACCACCACAATAATTATTAGATGATTTTGTTCCTTTGAATGAATTCATGTTTTCATAAATGGAAAACCCTTCTTCCCTTTTTTTAGGAATTTGTGTTTTAAAAATGGGATTTTAATATGAAAGGGTATTTTGATATCGAAAAATATTTTTCATATGGGTTTTAAAAAATAACTTATAAAAGGTTTTATAATGGAAAGGTGAAAGAATAAATTTCTTTCATGATATGTCACTTGAGGATTATATATGATAATGGGTGATCTTGGTATATCTTATAAGATGAGTGAGTTCAATACGTCTTATACGATAGGTGAGCCTGATGCATCTTATATGATGGGTGAGCCTGATATAGCTCTCCATTACATTGGGTAATGTTCCTTTTCTTGAAACAAAAGAAGAAGGTAGTTAACTAGTGAGGTTTATAATGTGGATTTAACTAGTCACTAGTTATTTATGACATTTTGTATGAAAATAATTCTCTAAGTCTCCTAAAATTGTTTTTATTTTCCTATTATGGGTTTTACAAGTTTTATTTGAGAAAAAAGAATGTTTTTTCATGTGGTTATGAATTATTTTATATACACAAAGAATATTTGGATAAACATAGAAAATTGTGGTTTTTCATGTTATTTTCATTGGAATAATAGATTTCTTACTTTCATATCTCTTACTAAGTTCTTTTTTTCTTATACCATGTTTTTAAATGTTTTTTACAAGGTTTAAGGATGAATAAGAACAAAAAAAAAGTCAAGTTGAAAGTTGTGATGTTTTTTCAGGAAAATAAAACATGTTTCATCTTAAAAGTTTTATATTGTGGGAAAATGGATATTTATTAGAAGTTTTAATTTTTTAATATATAGTTTTGTTATGCAAGATTTATGAACTAATTATATAAACTATAAACCTAAAATATCTTTGGGAAAGAAATAAAGTAGATTATAGTCTAAAAACATGATACTATGTAATATTTAAGGTCTGGTCCTTAAATTATCTATTAGAGAAAAGGTTTAGATAACTCTATAGTCTAGGATTATTTATATGAGGATAGTTTAAGAATTTTAGATACAATTATGGATTAATAAATATATTTATATGATTATAACCTAATGATTAGTAAAAAATGATTCTATCGTTTTTTGAGAAATTAAACCATTATACATATACTAGAAAGTGTATGTGCATATAAAAAAATAACCTAGGAGTAATAACTTTGAAATGGGTGGATTGGTTATTAACTCAATTGTCACTCAGTGCACAATTAGTGGGCCTAAGACTACACTTCTAGAGAGACACTTCTGAGAGATATGCTTGGGTTATTCACTTGTTTTATATGAACCATTATGAATGATTTGTATATAAGGTTATATAATTGAATGATTACCATATATAAAATAGGTTAAACCTAAGGTTTTATAAGTTGAATGTAATTGTTTCATATATTAATACATTTAAAATTTATTAATACCTTCACACCGATTTCCTTAATGAAATTATTGGTTATAGACTCATAAATTTATTTCATCAAGGTAAAATCTCTTCTATAAGATGGAAGGATGAAAATAAAACACAAAACATTATTCTCTGCTGGAGGATACACTTTTAATGATAATTGTAAAATCTAGCTCAAGTCCCCCAGAACTTTTTCTTACATTAAAATTGTAATAAAAACACTTTATAATATATCTCAGACCACTTTTAATCTTCAATATCATGATGGACAATGGGATATATTCTAATATATTATGAAAAATAAATTTTCCCATCTTACTCATTTTGGGATATATAATATGGGACCTTATCCAGGTTTACAATGGATGATCCTGAAAAAGGGATTTTAATCCTCTATTTAGCTGCAAAATAAGGAGATATTCAAGTAGTATATATCCTTCTTTTATTATATAATTTTTTTAATTATCATTGGTTTTATCCCTTATTTTAAAAAATTAAATCAATCCATATTATAAGGTATTATGGAAAACAAATTAGGTAGGATGTTTCAAAACATTATATTCAAAACCCATGATTTTTTAGAAATTTTGATCTCTATCAACATCAATTTATACAAAGATTTAACAATTGTTCATGGATGAAAGAAACAGAGAAACTTGGAAATATTTTGAGGTATTTTGATGACATAGGGACCCCAAATTGTGTATCATGGGACCGTAGGCTTAAAAATTGTGACTAGAATGAATGGAGGTCAATATTTCAATGGTATGAATTGTTTTACCAGTTTTTTATAAATTTTAATATGGAATCCTGATTTAATTTATTCCTATTTCAGATTATAAAAGGGAATAATTTAGAAATAAGATAAAAATCATAGTATGAGGTTTAAAAAGTAATTTGAATAAAGGATTTATTAATGTAATGAGTTTTAGAAATTATGATGAAGTGATATTTCATCAATGATATTATGGTAAATTCTAAATGATGTGATGACTAAAAAACACTTAAGAATTATTCTATTCTAGGTCGTATTTTTAAAATTTTGAAACATATGTCCGATGAAATTTATACCCTTGAATAGTGATTTTTTGGTAATGTAATATTTTAAGAACATATAATTGAGATTTAAATAACCCCTTGGGTCAGTATATGATTTTATTTTATGTTAATTAAGGTCTATTGGATAGAGATTCATTGATAAGGTGATATTCTTAGATATATTTTTGGTTAATCTAAGGATTACCATTTAGGTTTGTATCTAAATTTGATTCATGATATATTGGGGAAGTTAAATGCATTATAAGACTATATAGTTATTTATTATTGCTATTAATGATATTTTAAGAGATTTTATATTGGGTTGAGGTATATGTTACCCTCAGGTTTAACATGATGGTTTATTTTGGACAAATATGATTACTTTTTTTGGAATGTAAGATGAAAGGCATGACATATCCCTTGAGATTAAACGTTATTTAATTTTAATGTTTTTGAGTTTATTTGGGATATAGTTTTATGTATTTATGGAATGATCTTAGTTGAAATTTTGTTATTATTGTTGAATTTTAGAGATTAATATATTACTTCTTCGTATGAAGGCTTATACAATTTGAATATTATCCTACATTATTCTGAACACTTCAGTTTTGGATAATGTCTAAATATAGGAAGAATATATTTTAATCCTTTTTTGGATTATTTTATATAATATAAGTTTATTTCAGTGCTCCAAGAATGAAAAAATCATCTTGAATACTCTTCATTTTGGAGTGGAAGATGTGATTGTGTTAGAAATAGATTAAAGGATGAAATTATACTTGTTAAGTATATTTCCTTATATTCTTATTCTAAATGGTAAAGTAATTCCTTGACTCTAGGAAAAAGATCTTGAAACAAAAATGTTGTCTTATTACCATCTTTTCCTGTGAATCCATGGACTTTTTCACACCTCCTTGATTTTTGGTTTTGCGGTTATTGACTTTCTCATGATCATTCACTTTCTTGTGATCAATGTTCTTTATAAATCCCCATAATTAATTAAACATTAATTTTTTCTTCTATTTCTATATTTTCACTTCCAAATAATGTTATCCTATTTGGAAAAATAGTATTTGTTATTTTAAATGACCTTCTTATTTATCTTTCCCTTTTCCAAGAGAACGTTTTATTAACACCTATTACGATATGGGATTTCTACAAAGGTATTTTTAATTTTCAAGACCTAGATAATTGATCTCAAGTTCAAATTGTAAGGACACCATTTATTAAAGGTTGGGATGGTAAAACCATAATATTTTAAAAATAATACTATGTTTGATAGCATATACAATATGCAACACTGGGCTTAAATAAACAACAAAATATTATTATATGACCATTATAAAATAGTAATTAAATTTAATGGTATGAATTGTAATAACCACATTATGAAATATACATAATCTTTATACTTAATAAAAATTTATTTATTAATTATTAGAAAATGATCACTCTATTTTTAGAAAAGTTATTTTATGCTTCAAAAATACATTTTCTTCAAAAATGATTTTTATTATATTGTGGCCTAAAATTATAATTAATTTAAACAATTTTTAGATATTATAATTGATAAAAATTATATCATTTTTGAAATCATAATATCAAAATTATTTTAGGGTTGATGTTTAATAATTTTATTAGAAATTTTATTTTTCAATGAATAGTGAAAAATATTTATTTTTTATTAAAAAAGGAATTTTATTTTCAAGTATTTCAAAGGGTAAAATCAATTTTTGAATTGTTTTTAAATTTACTTAGTTAATTTTGATTAAAAATAATCCAAAAAATCATTTCAATCAACATCATACATGAATTTGGTATAAAAATATTTTTATACTTAAAAAGACATTTTTCTGGAAAACTATTTATCATCATGTTTTGTGGGTTTAATTTTAAATTGAATTCTTCCACTTATGTGAATTGAATTTTATAAAATTGATTCCAAATTTTTATTCCAAATAATTAAAAATATTTTATAATTTTAACTAAATTTTTTTCATGATAAATAGAAAAAATAGTAAATCTGTATAGCCACTATTAAGGTTAAAAGTGGTTTATTGGGAGATAAAATAAATATATAGGGGTTAAACTCACCTAAAAACATGTATAAATTATATTTTATGGTCATATTTAGACCATAAATCATATATTATTTGGATATTTTCCATTTTTTTATCAATTTTTCTTGAGTAATACATTAATATATTTAATTCTTTTTAAAAATTACAAGTGTGCCCTCTCCCCCATTTATAAAAGGACACCCACTATACTCTTATATAAATGATTAAAAATATTTTAGGTTCATTCAATACCTACCAAAATCACTTCTATTATTCCCTCCCCATATACTAATGGTCGTTTTTTTCATAAAATCAACCAAGGAAGGTTTTAGGTATAAATATAATGGGGTTGTTCGAAGAAGATGTATCATTATTAATTGATATTTCTTGTTTTATTTATTCTTAAACCTTCTTAAAATTTTATTAATGCATTATGAAATAATAAAACTTGTATCTTACAAATACTGAGATTTTTTCATGTTAATATAATATCCAATATCAATCTCCTCTTCTATAAAATGGGAAATAAAATAGTCATTTGTGTATACGGTGAACTACCACCTCACTAACCGATGTAATTCAGTTTCCATAATCACCTAGAAAAATTTTTATAATGGTGAATTTAATTTATATATATTATATTAATGAAATATTTATCATTAAAAATATAATATGTCATGTATTTTCTTAACTTTCCATCCATTGAAAATTATAACATCGTTTGTCCATACATGTGGACTACCACCTCCACGAAGTGATGTTATTAAATTTTTCATCACCACATCACATGGATCATAAATATAATTTTATTTAAATATATAAAAATAAATTTATTATATAATAATTATTATGGAAAGTTAAGATAATACTTACCTTCTTTCCATCATGATCATTGGAAAATGGAAATGTTACTCAAGCATACGTATGACCTATCATCTCCATGATTGTAACGTAGTCAATTTTTCATAACCATCTTTCATAGTTGGTATTAAAATTATAATTTATGTATAAAATTTATAATTATTTAATGATTATTATTATTTATAGGATTTAATAACTACCACTTTGACAATATTCAATCTACCAAATTTATTTTGGATATATGATTCGAATATCATCAAAACAATAAACATAAACTTAATTGATTAAGTAATTAAATATAACATGGTAAAAAATAAAATTAAAATAAAAATAACCATGAAATAAATTATTAAGAAATTAAATAATTAAAATAAGTTTATTATTTGTGAATATAAATAATATACATGGTGAAGTCAGTCTCAAGGTAAATGACACTTTAACTTAAAATATTATTTTAAATGTTTTAAAGATTTATTTTCTAAATATTTTTCCTCCATTTCCATGTTATTAAAATTATTTTAAATATGTATTTATAAAGAAATAAAATAAAAATAAAGTACATTTTATACCTCTTTTACGTTATTTAAAAAAATTCAAAAGGAATCCTTTTATGTGTTTTATACATAATGTTTTAACTTTCCTTGCAAAAGTAAAAAAGGAATGTCATGTTTTAATATATATAGTATCAACATCTTTTACCACTATCACAACCATTATTTTATGTTTTTATTACTTTACAAGATTTTTTGTTTTATTAAAAGAATATTTCCTCTTCCCTTTGTTATAGGAATTTGAGTTTTGAAAATATGTTTTTAAAGGGAAGGGTATTTTGATATCTAAAACTTTTTTGCATATGGATTATAAAATAGTTTTTAATAGGTTTCACGATAAAAAGGTGAAAGTATATAAAAATTTATTCTTTATATGGTACTTTTACATTATATATTATGATTGGTGATAATGATACAGCTTATAAGATAGTTGATCTTGATACAGCTTAAATTATGCGTGAGCCTCATACAGTTTATACAACTGGTGAGTCAGATATAACCCTCCAATATATTGGCTAATGTTCCTTGTCATAAAATGAAATAAAGAGGGAGTTAAATAAAGAGGCATTAATAATTGATTTAACTAGGCTCTAGTTATTTCTGACATTATTATGAATATGATTCTTTAAGTTTTCTTTAGACGATTCTATTTACTAATTATGGGTTTTAAAGGTTTTTATTTGAGAAAAAAGTGTTTTGTTTCATGTGGTTTTGATTTATTTCCTATTCTCAAAGAATATTTTTATAAATATAAAAAAATATAGATTTTAATTTTTTTAACTAGATAATAAAACTTATTACTTCTACGTCCTCTACTTAACTTTTTTTCTCTTCCCAAGGTTTTAAATGTTTTTCACAAGGTTTAAGGATGAGTAAGAACAAAGAATAAGTAAAGTTGAAAGTAGTAAAATTTTATCACGAAAAGAATTTAAATTTTTTATATTAAGGTCAAAATATATACTGGTTAGATGTGTCTAATTTGTAATAAATGGGTTCTTTATAAAAGATTTGTGTCAAAAGTCTCTAAACTCTAAACCTAAAAGTTATTTGGGAATTAAAGAAATTTAATTCTAGTCTAAAAACACTAGATTGTGTATTTTTTAATGTTGTGTCCTTATAATATGCCGTGAAAAAATCCATTCTTATGGAAAAAGAAAAATGTAATGTTCGAAGAGTTTTTCCACTAAAAAACTTCATTTAAAACTAAAAAACAGGCCACATTAATATCCTTTCCAAAATAATTTATAAGATGAAATTTTAAACCAAACTATTCATACCCTTGAAAATTAATAAGAATACTTAGAAACCCATTTTAAGACAAATAAACCCTTTAAACTAACAAAACTCATTAATAAATTCCATTCTATAATTTTATTAAACATCTAGTGTGCATAGTTAAAAAAATAGTTTTCCCAACATTGAAAATGAAGGAGAACCTGTCATGATCCAAGAAAAAAAGTTAAAATGTCAATTTTTTCCAATAATTATTAAAAATATTTAATACTATCATTTGATATACAAGACATGAATTTAAATAATCAATAAATCATGGTTCTTAAATTTAGAGGATAATATAAGAGGCAAACTACCTCAAATTAAAGGGGAATGATCCAGAACTTTGAATACAATGTGAATGAAACCTAGAAGACAAATGTACACCCTTGATATAATGAATCACAAAGAAAAATGTTAAAACCTCGCCCTATAAATTTTACAAGGAATAAAACATCGAGGTTGTAATATAAATAAGAATAATTAAGAGAGGATGAAAAAATAGAGGAGTGAGGGGCCTAACCTTGAAGTAACAACATAAAATCATGAATAAATCCATTTGATACACTATGGAAGGGACTGTAAGGGGGGAGGTGTTCACGGGGTGTGGGACTTAATTAGGAGAGAATATATAGTTTTAGGCTATAACAAACTAACATTGGTGGACCCAGCATGTCACCCAACCCAGCTCACTACTAGAATTAAAGGGAATTACCAATACCCATGGATAGGAAACTAGTGTCTGGCTCTAAAGTATGAAATTTTGGGAATTGTTTCACCATAATGTATATATATAAATTAATAAACAAAATGGGTGGAGAAACTCACCAATCATGTCATAATCAATAAACATCCATAAAAAATATACAGTTTAAATAACTCTAGAATGGATGAAAATATAAATAAGCATTCAAAAATAACAGGATAGAATCCAAACAGTTCCAACATCACTACAAGTAACCCAAAGTGACTCACTAACTCCACTAGTATATCATAGAAAACCCTGAATATTAAGGAAAAAACAGAACTAGTCACTTAAAGGAGAAAAAAGGAAACATCATACACCCTTGCACACTAGTGCATATACAAGGTGTGATATCAACATGCCATGTAGGATCACACTAGGGAGTCTCTTCAAATTCCATTCATAAGGTAATTATTAAATTTCTATATTGAACATATTATATAAAATAGGGTTTTCACTTATGAATCTAAAATAAATCCATTGAAATTCCATAAACTCATCTTTATAAAAAACATCCTTTTAATTAAAATAAAAATGGAAAACAACTTTGGTTAAAACTTTTTAAATGTGTAAAGAGGACATTTAAAAATATTGAAAACAAAAAAAATACCTTATATTTCTCTTTCTAAATAATTATTTATTTCATATTTTCATAAATAAACTCATTTAAAATAACTTACATAAAAAAATTAAGAAATCATCAAACCATTCCCTTTAAAACATACTCACCGAACCATTTTAGAAATTATTTTTAAAGTAATCCAATTCAATAGTTGAGATCAAACACATCCACAATAGGCACCATGATGAACCAAAATAAAATTTTCACAACCAAGTAATTGTGCCATGTGATCAAAGAAAAATTAAATGAATAAAAACAGACCATAAAATGGATTCCCCTAAAACATGTTAAAAAGGAACTAAGCATCATGGACAACATCCTAAGAGTCATATAACAAATACAAAACTATTTATAAGGAACCCAAGTTGGTTATAATGAACTTGTCCACTTCTTCTGTAGTCCCATAATGATATTTGGAGATAAAACCTCCTGAGAAAACACCACTACCATGGTCTACAATCTATCCCAAAACTCTTTTTGGTCTAACCAAATTAGTTTAGTTATGCAATTATCCATATCCAATGCATAATCTACCCTTGCTCTATCAGTAATATTTGTTTTTAATAGATTCCAATAGACTCTAATGAAATGTAAAATAGAGATGAGAAAATAAACAATCAATAACATGAATAAAATAAAAATCATTTAAAATAAACCTCATGTCACCTTATATTCCTTTACATTAAATCACCTCTTTTCACATCATGCATATATATAAAATAAAGGATATCAATATAGTACATCTCCTAAGAGTTCACAAGCCCCCACAAGCATATCATCTATAAGAGGACTTGATTAAGGGTCTCACTTGTTTTATAAAACAACTTATTAAAAGTTACAACTGAGTATTCAAAAGGAATATTGGGATGAAAATCCATTTCACACTATTTGAAATCACATTTCAAAATATCCCTTTAAATCCATTTATCAAAACACCCCCTTTGAAATTAATTTTCAAAACCAAACATATTCCATGAATACTTTTTTTAGGTATTTCATACACCATTGAGACCTAATGTTCTCAAAAAAATCAAAATGAGGGCTCTCTCATTATTTTATAAAATATATCTTTAAAAAATCATAACTATTCTTTCAAAAATGTTGTAGGCATCAAAAAAGATTTTAAAATATCTTATTTATTTTAGAAAAGTCACTCTAAAATTTTGGAAAACACTTGTATTGTGTCACAAGTTCATTCTAAGTTTTTGATGTAACATCTCGAGATTTTAAAAGGAAACACTATGTGCATAAATTAACTACTATATACAATGTTTCATTTATAATATATCCATTAAACATAAGTTTTTTGCTTTTGTGAATTAAATTTTGAAAAATGGACACACACGGTTGCGATCAGTAAGTTCTTTGGGGTTTGATGGAACAATCATAATTTTTGGTGAATAGTAACTTACCCTTATGAATAGTAATGTACCTTTATGAATAATACATTTCCTTAAAGAGTAGTAACCTCACCCATGATTGTATAAATAAAAATTAGGCATCTTTTATGTGATAATATGACCATAGTAAAAGTATTGTTATTTTTGATAAATGGATTTAATTTTTTTTCTACTTGTTGAAAAATAGTTAGAGTGAATTTCTGGGTTTTTTTATATACTTGAATTTTTGGTGAATAGTAAAATATTATAATTTACGATAAATGATAAATAAATTAATTTCTGTATCATGCTTGAGTCATAGATGATGTAAATGAAAATTGGTTCAAACTCACACACACATATTATTATTTATGGTCACAATAATCATTTCTATTCCTTGTCTTATGGAAAAGTAATAAACTAATGATTAAAATATTAAGAAAACCCTCCTCTACTTCACTATAAAAACCACCCACACTCCCCTCTTCTCTTCACTCCTCTAAAACTTTGTTCCTTACCTAAATTCTACCCAAATATCTCCCCAAAATCTTCCCCCACATCCATAATCCTTTGGTATCCTCAAAAGACCAAATCCACTCCCCATAAGAGGCTCTCAAGTAAGATTAAATTGAGAGGTAAATTCCTCTCTTCTTTTCATTCTTTTTCTTTTCATGTTCTTTTGTTCTGTTTTCTTTCCTAATCCATCCTCATCCAAATGGTATGAAAAATAAAGTAACATACATGTATTGGAATGTTTTTATTCTAATGGTAAAAATTTTTATCATCTCCCATTTCCCCTTCATTTATACAAATGAAATGAAAACATCGTCTGATATGTGTTAATTTATCACATTCAAGGACAATGGTTTATCAATTTATATTACCATATTCAATTATGGTCATGAAACTATTTTTTATGGTTGAACCAGCCTATTAAATATGTACTTTATATTATGTGATGTTATGGAATCCTTTTTCACACATGATTTACAATAGTAATACAAAACAGGCTAATTATGAGAAAAACACCAAATTAATCCAAGTGTTTATCATTAATGTTTTATATATTGATTCAACTTCACTCCAACTAACCAAATGAATTTTATAACCATGTATTATTTAGTATGTTCTCTTATTTCGTATAATTACAATTTTTTAAAACCATTCTCATCATGCATTTTTATCCAAACATGAATATAAGTGAACCGATCAGTAAAACCAAGGAAGCAAACGCTCCCAAACAATGAAATTGAACCTCTTAACTCATCAAAAAGGACATTAATAAACTTAATAAGGTTATAATAAATCAATAAAATTTATTTTAGGTTTTTTAATTATTAATTAATGAAACTTATTTTATTATTCAGGTCCTTAATATCTAGTAAAGAAAACCATCGAACTTAAGGTATGGGATCCTCTCTTTCTCACGCATATTCAAGAATCTCCTCTATGCTATGCCATTTTATGTGTAATTCCTAATGATGGGGTATGATTTAAAACCTTCCCCATACTTCCCTCATAATTTATAAAAGATGATAAACCCCTTTCTCTCTCATTAATCCCTCCTATGTACACTTGATACCATACTGATGTTCCTTAAGGATTCAACCAGAACCTCCATTATTCTTTCAGGTTGTTCTTACTCTCTTTTTACCCAAATTAAGTCCTATATTCTGTTTATTTATGTATTAAAATTTCTATTTATATATCCAAAATCATATTTCAATATCCATCCCTCATTATCTTTTGGTGATATACATGTTTTTTAAATGATTTTATCCTCAATGCTTCCTGATAAGTAAACCTATTTTAAGGGAGCTTCCAAATTTCTTACCCAATTCCAAATACACTATACAATATTTTTTGAAGAAACCATTATATTTATAAAAACACTATTTTAATGAAAAATTTCTTGGTTTAGTTTTGGTTTTATACAAAATAATATTACCTTTTCAATTTTAAAAACTCTTTAGTATTTTCCTTAAAACTGCACTAAAGTGTTTTAATTCTAAAATTTCATAAATACTCTTATTAAATGTTGTCACTTATATTTGAAATAACTTACCATGATAAATTCATATTTTACCTTATCAATTTCCATGTATGTTTTAATTCATTTCTTTCATCCACACTTTTATAATATTCCATTTTATGGCATGATTATGATACCCATTTCTTTCTTTGGGTACCCTTATATTTATGTATGATTTATTATGCATGATTATTTATGTGGAAAGCCTACTCATAAACATGTTAATATGGGTTCACCCATATATCTCTCCAATTAATTGGGTAATTTTTAGTCACACGAGACGTTATATGCAATGGTTTTGGTGGTTAGCCTGGACTTGTTCAACCATGTGCAACTGTCTTACTATTTAACCTTGACTTGTGATCCTCTATGTGCAATGAGCTTTGTATCATGATAAAGTCATGTTTTATGTTTCTACCACATTATTTTGAATTCAGTTTATATGATCCCACGTTTATATTTCATGATTCAATATATTCCATGTCTTTTAATATCATTATGTCATGCATTCTAACCACAGTGCTATGATTAATTCATATGATTATTCCCTTACTGAGCTTTTTTGCTCATCCCAAGCTTTAAAAATGTTTTTCACGTGACTAATTAAAATTTCAAGGGGTAGTTAAAGTTCCAATTCAAATTAATCCAATTAGTTATATTGTAATTATTTTTTTAACTCATTTTTAATGTAAATTTTGTATAATCCTCCAAAACCTAGACTGGGAAAGGTCCTCGATTGTGAAATGTATTGTGTTATCTTTTATACAAAAAAAATACACAACATATTGAATCCATAAGTTCATGTTCAGGTATTTACAATTAAACCATTTCAAATCCATTTAAAATCCAAATAGGTAATCTCATAAGCATATAATATAATGAGAAATCATTTGAAAATATCCATGAAAAGTATGACATGCATTACTTGGTAGTTCCAAAAAAAAACCTACCACATTTCAAGTGGAAATCATTGCAACATGTTTCCATTGAATATACATAAAATAAAAATATTAATTTAACCTTCTATGAATTAAAAATGAAAAATAAAGATAGATTATTTATATTTATCATAGGTCCAACTGATCACATTGTCAATTATTCCACTAAGTCAATAATACATAGTCTCAAATTGATTGATTCTTTATAAAATAATAAATATAGAGTCCCATTTTAATTCTTAACATCAAAATCCCTATCATTAGAACCGTATTAAACCCTAATCCAAACTTGGGCAGTGGTTAGGTTTTTTGGACGAAAGGAAAACAAAGAATGAGAGATAGGAGAAGATAGGGGAAGAGTAATGGAGGATATTAACTCCTAAAACCACTTGAAATTGAAGGGAAATATATTGAAATTGAAGAGTAGATGAGAATATCTCCATAATAAGGTCCCAAATTTTTTTTGATCCAATGAAAGGAGGAGAGGTTCACAGCCCTTAAAATCAAGGGTAATATCATTGTTTAATGAAAACTAGGAAACTCGTGAGGTTTGGTTGTACGGTTTGGTAAACCATGCACCAATCATATGGATGGAACTGGATAATAAAAATAATTTAAAATGGTTTGGCCACATGGTTTACCAAACAAATTATAACCATGAAGAAAATCATATATACATTATAGACCACATTCACATGCTTGTCGTTTAATTTGACTAACCATGAAAAAGGCATGCACTAGTACCTATACACAAAAAAGGTCCAACACAGTTTCTACTCGACTTCACATGGTTTCTACTAAGCTTAACATATTTTTGACAAACCATGAAATTCTGATTAAAACCAACCATTCTCTAAAAAATTAACTAAAAAGATTATTGTGAATGGGTAGCCACATGTTTTCCCCTAAGACATACCTGTAAACCATGAAAAGGGAAAAAAATTCCATATTTTTTTCACGTTTCAAGATTGAACCTCTTGGGAAAATAAATTTCCCAGAGATGAGATAAAATAATATAAATAATAAATAAAAATTACATGGGAGTGTCATAATTCTATCCATAATTACACTTTCTTACCTCAGAAATTCATTGATAAAAGAAGAATCAATAAAAAAAAATCTACACATAAACATTAGAGAGGGATGGTAATGAAATGATATAAATAGATTATATAAAAAAGGTAAAACCAATCAACCACCATTACTCAAAACCCTTGAAAATATTATTTAAGAATCAATAAGAAACCTCAATCAATAAGTTAGTCCATAATTATTCAATAAGGACTTAGAGAAGATGGATACCAAACATAAATTTCCCTACCATTTAGTATTAAACTAAAATGTTGAAGAAAATAATAACTACATCAAAGAAAATTATAGCTCTACCAAAACAACCATGATTCTGCAAATCAATAAAGGAAAAAAATTGGATTCCACTAACCACATACATCCACAATTCCTAGCTCAACTCAAAGAAGGAAGCACCACCCCAAAAGACACCTGAAGGACCAAAAAACCAAGAAACACACAAGATCATAAGAATAGTTCATATAAATAATGATAAAATACTTCCAAAAATAGATAACTAAAATATAAATCCATATCAAATCCATAATGAAAACACTACCTGAAAATGGATACCCAAAAGGGTTAGAAAATTGGGTCACCAACCCAACACATCCCAAAGAAACTAAATAAGCTTAACCAATCCCAAACATTACTCAACATGGAATAACATGGATCTAACCCTAGTTCACGAAACTATAAATTGGGTAAATTTAGGCCCAACTCATAAAACATCATCCCACAGAGACCCTGAATATAAAATTCAATCCTATTACCACCCACGACTAATTGGAAACTATCCACTTCTCCATGTTACCCTAAGAACATACCCAAAATTTCATCATGCCCAATCCTTCAGGTAAACCTATTTCATGTATAATTACAAATAGATCATCACCAATCAATAATATAAGCTCAAATAGGTGAGGAATTAACATTACAAGAGACCACCACTCACATAAGAAAAATCCACCAAAGCACCCAAAGTAGACATCAAATTAAGGCCATATCAAGACCACTACCACTCTAAATTCTCAAGAAAGATTTACAAAGCCAATAATTTCACTAAATCTAGATCACATCCAAGAACTCATCGCATATAATTTCAATAAAACCCCACTAATGGGGACCCAAATAACTACTATAACTAAGCAACAAATGCTCACAACCACTGAGTCTTGAATTCCTAGAGGTTCCACATGGAAACACACAAAATATATGAGTTCTAATAAGAGACTACCTCTAAATAACTGAGAATATTGGTTCACATACCTTTACTACTTGATCACTCTCAAAATAATTATTAAAAACTCATTGGCCTCTCCACCTATATGGTCTCGAGATAATACAACTGAACAAACACCATATTGAATAATACTCTAATATGTAGTGGAACCTAAAGAGATGGAAAAATTGAAACTGCCACTCTATTCATAGTTTGGATTGTGCCAAATGATAATTGAAGTGTACCCCATAAATAAGAGGGTTAACCCTAGGTTTTATCCTATATAAAAACTTTCAACCTTTCAATGAAACTTTTCTAGGTAGTGTACATTACACAAAAATAAACATGAGTCTAGCCTATTCATGTATCTTAAGAAAATTCAACTAGTTCCAGCCCAAAAAAAAAGAAAAAATCCATAAATACACAATAAAAAAGGTTAAATACAAACCAAAATATCATTCATTTAAAAAACCCCACATTACATTAGGAATAAAAACATATTTTCTAGAAGAAAAAATATTTTCAAAAACACACAACCATTTAAGAACATTGCAATTCACTTAAAATCCAAACTCCATAAGTAAATTATAAATCATTTATACCAACTTCAATAACCCAATAATTTATTTTTAAAACTAAAATACCATTTTTATTTTGAATTCACTTTACCCAAAATATTTTAAAATTCTCAAAACCATTCATTAATTCATTTATATTGAATGAAAACAGTCACTTTTAAGAACACACACCAAGAGGGTTAAAACCCATTCCAAATTAACTCCCAAAACTGGACTCAAAACTAAAACATCTTCTAGATTTTATAATGAAATTAATCACATACAAAATATTTTTAAGAAAGTCCAATACATCATTTAAAAAATCACAAATGATTCTTTTAAACCTTAAAAAAATTCATGAAATCTCATTTTTTTAAATAAGACCAGTTTTTGCAACAATTATCACATGAACAAAACCCATCACAAATCTAATTAGAATCCAATACATATATTAATATATTGTAAAAAATATCCATGATCAATTCTCCATAATTAGTAATCACTTAATATAAGTATAATTATTAATCCAGAAAGGTATGTGGAACCATGATTGACTTATCCACATGTTTTAATGGGCCAGAGTCTAGTCATGCAATGATTCGTGAAACATTTAAAAGTTCAAGAATTTGGTCATTTCTTAGTTTATCAATTCATCCAAACTCACCTCAGGCTACTGAACCCTTTCAATTTTCACCTCAAATCTAACAAAAACCTCCATGAAAATTCACACCATGAAAAGGTGGATCAGTATATCAGTAATAGATCAAATGTAATTTTAAATTAAAAATTCAAATCTCAACTACCAATGGTAATCTCATGAATAGTCATGAAGGGTAGTGATCAAGCACCCAATTAGGACTAACATCATAATTAATTATGACAAGACTAATAGAGTTATACCATAAAAACCCAAAATAATAATAGATGTTTTCAATAAACTAGTCCCTTATTGAAAAACCTAATCTCTGATACCATTTTTAATGAATCATCTTGGGTTGTCTGAATGCAAAAGATGACCTGGATATTCACTTGGCCAAAATAGAATTCTAATTCCCCACAAGCTAGAAACTAGTGCCTAGGTATCAATTATAAACTTTTGGGAATGTTATCTACCTCAAATATTAATATAAATAAGTATCAGAAACAAATAAATAAACCTACCAAATATGGAATAATAAATAAACTTCTTTACAAAATATACAATTGAAATAAATACTTAGTGGAAGAAAATAAAAATAAACATGACAAAAAATGGAAAAACCCAAACATCTCCAACATCACCACTAATAACCCACAAACACTCACCACCTCCACTCATTCATCATAGAGCAACCCAAACCTTGAGAAAAAAATATAATGGGGTGCCTTAAAGAGAGACAATAAAATTGCATACACACCCAAACATTGGTGCATATGCAGGGTGTTGGCTGAACATGCCTTATATGATCTCAGCGAAGTTTCTCTAAAAATTATATTTATAACAAAATTCATAAAATTATAGTTTATATATATGGTATAAAATAGTTTTTTCACTTTTTCATCTAAAAGAAATATAATAAAATGTTACCCATTAACCATTAAAAACAACCATACTTTCAAATAACACAATGATGGACAATGACTTTGGTTTATCCTTCTTAAAAATGGAAGTGGGTATTTAAAAATATTTGAAAAAATACCATCCATTCCTTCTACCAAAACATTCCTAAAAATCCCATTTTCATAAAAACTCATTTAAATCACTTTGTTAACACTTATTTTAAAAATCACCAAACCCTTCCCTTAAAAATACACTTTTGAAAATATTTTTTAAATTAATTTGAAAGTAATACAATATAATAATTGGGAAAAACACCCACAATAGGCACCAATACATTAATGAATCAAAATAAAAGTTCCATAATCAAGTAACAGTTCCATGTTATCAAAGTACAACTTGGGAAATAAAAATGATCTATAAAAAATACCTTAAAATCCTAAAAAGAACTTTAGATTTGAGGAAAACTTATTTGGAATAAAGTTATAAAGACCAAAACTAGCAATAAATAATATAGTCCAACACTTATTAACATATCCATGTCTCTGGTAGTCCTGTCAAACAATCTAAAGATAAAATATCCTTAGAGCACACCGCTACCATGGGACACAATATATAATACTACTACTTTCTATCTAACTAACTCATCTTAGTCAGGAAAAACTCCTTACCCATCATACAATATACATTAGGGATAACACTCATCTAATTCATTTATAGATTCCCTAAGACTCTCATTACATGTCAAAAAAATGTGGGAAAAATAATTAATCACATGAATCAAATTAAAAGCATTTAAAATAAACCTTATCTCAGCTCTTATACCCTCAAATAAAACAAAAAAAATTTCACATAATGCTTAATAATTAAATAAAGTATATCAATACAGAGTATCCCCCAAGGGGTCACAAGCCATCATAGGAATATCAACTACAAGAGGCCCCAATTGAGGGTCTCACGTGTTTTACAAAACAAATTCTTTAAAGTTCCAACCAATATTTTGAAAAGAATATTCGTATGAAAATGATTTCACACAATTTAAATCAAATTTTAAAATATAAATTGAAATATATTTATAAAAAACACCATTTAAATTAATTTCGAAAACCAACCGTCTTCCATGAATACAGTTCTTAAATATTTCAAACGCCACTAAAATCCAATTTCTTAAAATAATTTAAAATTAATTCCAACTAACATATTTTAAAATTTTTATAATGAAATAATCGCACATATCCATTTAAAAATGGTTTTGGATTTAAACACATTTTTAAAACATCTAATTTTTGTAGAAAAATCCACTGGCAATTTGATGAACACTTAGCAAGTGAAAAAGTCTATATTACATGTTTAAATCAATTCGAATCCATTTGAAACTCAATATGGGTATTCCATAAGAATATAATCTCCTCAAAAAATAATCTTTAAACATCCATGAAATTTTTAGCATTCATTACACGGTAATTTCAAAAAAACAACCCATATAATTAAAGAACTCATCAAAATTCATCATCTTCAATGGTGAATGCACATTTGGGATGGAATAATATCTAACAAACCCCTAAAATCAAAATCCCTATAATTTTAATTTTAAACCCTAATATGAGTACCCAACCTTAAATCATTACATAATATTTCTTTTAAATCAAGAATTCACTTTATTACACTTTTAAGATCATTATAGATTTTAATTTTAGATAATTAGGTCATAAATATTAGATAATGAATCCATTCATTACAAAGAGGACACCTCCAATTAGTACCCATATTTTCTAAAATATAGTAATTTTAAAATGAAACATTTTTTCCTTATTATTAATCATAATTATTCTCAACATAAATCCATCGGTGTTCCAAATAATCTGTAAAATCATGTGAAAAAATATTTTGAAAATGTGGTATGAGTATAAAAATATTATTAAGGAAAATAAACAAAGAATAAAAAACCCAATTTAGTCTATTTTAAATACACGAGATCATATAAGAGAGTTTTCCTTTAACATAATAAACATTATGCTCAAATAATTGTTTACTTACACATGAAAATATCTTAAATGCTATATTTTTTTTATAAAAAACACTTTATAAGAATGTATAAAGGCAATATCATAATCCTAATTTTTTTATAAAAAACATGAGAACCCCTAAAAACATTTTTTAAAAAACATACCTTTTTATCCTTAAAGAAAATAACCATTCCCTTAAATAAAATATCATTAACCTGACTTATGAAATTAAAATATTTCTAAGAAAAATCATTAAAAATCATAAAAAAATAATTTAGGTTTCTTGGTAAATCATCTTCATAAAAACATTACAGAAATCCTTACAAATGTAATAACTTACTTGGTTAATTCCATGGAAATTATCGAGAGAACATAATCAATACCCAATGCATTGGATAGCCATATCAGTCTCACACGTCAACCTAAGAAATTTCCAAGGACCATAACATAAATAAATAACCTTTAATCTTTAATTATATTTATAATAAATCATAAATTATTACTTTTAATGCATATTCAAAATAATTTTTAATCATCAGATAAAATAAGAAAAATATCCTTTTATTTTGATAATATTCATTAAAAACTTAAAAATTATTGGGAAAATGATTTTATTTTAAAATAAACATGTACATTTTTATGTTATTATTATTATATAATAACATCCAAAATTTTAGGAACATATGTTCATGCTGTATACTTTAAGAAAATCATAATTTTCACAGTTTCGGTAAAAAGTACCTCGTTCGAAAAATGATACAAAGATACCTTTTTTACATTTGTAAAGAAAGTAAAAGGATATATAAAATTACTTATAAAAACCATTTATGAGTAAATAATATATTCCATAAAAAACTAATAATAATATGTATGTGGAATAAAAATAGTAAGAAGGAATACCTAAAATTTTTAAAATGGTTTTCAAGGAAAATCACTTACCTTAACTACCATATAGCATAAAATGTTCTTTAACTACTCAATAATAATATTATATTAGTTATTTAAATTCATATAAACCCTTTTTAGGATCATTCTATTATCATTAAACCTTTTTATTTCATTTATGGTTGTGTCTCATTTAGTGACTTAATCGGTTAAGTTTATATCATACATTTTGAGGACGCTCAGTTCATAATCCCAAAACAGCTTTAGTGTGATGATTGTGGTAAAAAAATTCATTACTATATCATTTATATACTCTTAATAATGAAATTAATATCATTTTAATACATTAAATATAGTTTTACGACCTTCCATGAAAGGCGTATAGAAAAAAATTATATCACTTTGTGGAGGTGGTAGTTTATACGTACGCACAAACGACGTTATCATTTTTCAATGGATGGAAAGGTAAGAAAATATATGATGTATTATCTTTAAAAAATAAAAATTATGTTATTAATATTTTATATATTAATTAAATTCATCATAATAACCTTCCTTCTGAGCTGGTGATGAATAATGAAACACATCGCTCTGTGAGGGTGGTAATCCACACATATGCATGAGCGGTATTTTCATTTCCCATAATATGGAAAAAGAGATTAAAATGGGATGTACCATAATAATAAAATTTTAATATATGGATTAATTTTATGTTATTATTTTAGTATGGTTAAATTATATTTTAAGGGGATAGAATAAGAAACAAAAATAAAGAACTCATATAAGAGTTATACCTTTTTCTGTAGAAGGACTCCATTAGATTAAGCATAAGTACCTTGGAGAAGTGGTTTATGGTCACAATAATGGATTGGGAACGTGGTAATGGGTGATTAGATAGTTATTTAGGAATATTTTTGAGATAAAAACTCAAATTTATTAGTGTTATAAATGGTTTAAATGAGTCCCTTTTTTTAAGAACCCAGGTTTTTAGAACATGTCAAAATCCTGACCATGTTTGAATTTTTTGACTACTTTTTGAGAAAAGTAGAAAAACTGGGTAGTTTCTGGAAAATTGCATATTAAACGTTGTGTGGATTCATTACACATCGTTTTCTCATGGCCATGTGTGAAGGTCATACATGGCGTGTAGGTCGGTTGGCCGGGTAGAAGTATTTTAGCAAGTACACACCATGTACTATTTGTACACGCTATGTAGAGTGGTCATTTATGGGATATACATGGCGTGTTGGGGATGTCGGTCAGGTAGAGAGGTACACATCGTGTACCCTAGGTACACAATGTGTGGTCAGTCGGTATGTCCTTAGTGAAATATCAGTCATTATATTAATAATTAAATGATACACAGGGCGTGTAGTCCAAAGTACACGCCGTGTATTTCTTTTTTTTCGTTAAAACGGGAAATAGCCTCATTTTGAGGCAGGTAGCATGAGGTTTTGTCCGAGAGACATGAATATCCATCTGGTACTTCAATTCCTTCTTGTGTCTTCATCTGAATTCAGATTCAAACATTGTTTAATCCATTGGAACCCCTTCAGCAAGCCCTTGATTCCACTTGATCCATTCGTCTTGATTTTATTTCTAACCCAAGTTATGTGGGTTTGAGAATTTTTTATTCTATTTTAGATCTACCATGTTTTAGAACTAATTTGAGGCTGTTATTGGAGAAGTATCATCATACCAGTATGAGTTAGGTGGTGCGTACCTCATTTTGTGTTTTCATGGTTATTTTGGTGGCAAGGCCTTCAGTGCGTTTTCAGGTATTTGGAGTGAGACCCTATTATAGGTGTTGATGCATATTGAATTGATTGTGAGGCCCATGGGATGCCTTTTCATATGCCTTACACCTTTTTTCCTTGAGCGAGGTCGGGCGAGGGGTCGTTGCTCAAATGGGTCATTTTGGTTGGGTATGCGAAAATGGTTTTAAAATTAATTGTGATGATTAAACTGCTAAGTTTAGATTTTTTAACCATGTTCAAATGTATTAGAGGCTTTCAAGACCTCAGTGATGGTATGGGACAACACCTATCTAGTACAATTCAACTTTTTAGTTCGGTTTCATGTTTTAAGTTATTCTTTTGATTATATATATATATGATGTGTGATATTGCATATTCTAGAACCTTCGGGTTATGTTGGGTGTGCCCCAGATATTCTTGATTGATGTTGATCAAAGGTTGGGCTTGGCCCGAGTAGCATTGGGTGGTTCCGAACTCGGGATTGGGCGTCATGGACGTCCGCTTGAGGCAGTGTGGCTGTCAGGTTGGGCATAGCCTAGGTTACTTGGATGGTGAGGCCATCAGACTTGAGCAACATATTCGTAGGGACATGAGGTGTTAGAGACATTGTGTCTTGGGTACTATTTTGTTGATTACCACTCACTCGGAAACTTTTATTAGTGTGTACACATATAGACTATGTGATTAGGTGGTTTTGACCACTCATGTGGGTAAAGGCCCCCGATAGTTGTGGTTTAGGTACTATTGGTTTGGGTGTTCTTGCTATAGGAATCCACATAGAATGTGAGGAGCCTTTGGGGGTAGCGTTGAGGCTATTAGGTTAGGGACAGAGGCTCGCTGTTATTTGAGGGAAGACATCATTTTCCCTTCGGTTACGTTATTTGAGGGCAGATATCATTATCCCTCTGGTTACTTTATTTGAGGGAAGACATTGATGTACCTCCGGTTAATTATTTGAGGATAGAAATCGATGTTCCTCTAGGTCACTACTGTTTGGGTGTGCCTTCAAGACATCGGTACTTGAGATACAAGGTTTCAGGAGGCACGTGGTGTCGGGGTACATGACAGATATTCTGGCATTGGGCAATGCAGGTGACACTCCTTAGTGGCTGCTGAGCACCAATGGAATTTTTGTTTATTTGTGCATCGTACTATTTACTGATTACTTTATAAATTAATGTCTGCTTAAACACTTATATTAGTTATGCACCATTGTGTTGTATCCTACTAATATTCATCTCACACCCTACACGGGCCCTTCAGGATGCACGTAGACTTTATGGATTTACGTGCAGTAAATAGTTTGGTTTTAGGAGCTGGATTGTATTATTTTTTCCTTGGAGATGGTATGGACCCTAAGGTCATTCTTGGATAGTGTTTACCTTTTTTAGTTTTCATTTTGTATCAGCATGCTTACATTTATCGTAGCTACTATTGGTTATCCATTGGTGCCCCTTTTATATATTGACTTTCTATGGATGCATGAATTGTCAATTCTGGTAGTTGTTAAAAATAGTTTAGAATTATATTTTGTTTACTTTCTACTATTTTTTTATATTTATTTCTTCTGTTGTTTATTGATATTGGATATGCTTCCACTCTGTGGGTCGGGTTCGAGTCTGCTGACTCATTTACTTCTACTACATGTTGTTTATCACTGCTCAGACTAGTACCATTATTATCCTTCGAGAGGGTATAGCCTCCCCACTATACCCATCAGACCCTCGCTACTAGTCGTAAGCCTTTGTAATTCGGGGGGGTGCGCCTAAGGAAGTAACACCCGACCTATTTAGCAATGTGCGGGTGGTTGTTCGAGTCTGGGTTGTTATAGAGTGGTATTAGAGGAGTTCTTGATAGGTATTTAGTAGCATTGTTTTTCTAGATACTAATGATATTGAGACTTCTCTTTTTATTTCTGCTAGATTTATTGTTTAGAGATATGGTAGACTGGTGATAGGTTGTAATTGGAACTGGGCTTCTAGCTTGTGCTTGGGTGCCTGCAGCCCCATGTATGAGGGATGGACCAAGTTTCCATGGGTGGGAATTGCAGTTTTGGTTTTCTCATATTATATTTTATATGATTTCCACCTTAGTGGATCACTTGGTGTGTGATGTTATTGATTGTGATATGTAACCCTTAACCTGGTGTGGTAAGGGAGAATTAGACCTTCGCGCGGTATGGAAAGGCATTATTTTTTGGCTTTTGATAGGCACATTTTTAGGGTATTTCAAATTCATAACTACACGTATGGTTTGTGAAGTGATAATTCCATGTGAATAATGTCAATTTCCATGCATTGTATGCTTTGAAATGTGAATAGGTGAAATTCATGATAGAATTTCTAGTTTATTGAAATGTGTAATGTTAGGATTTATATATTGTAGAATTTCATGTGGTGAGGTATTTTGGTCTGGCTCTTATAAGAGTAGACATGTACTATGTTTGAGGTGATTTTGATCATTAGGATTGGGGGAGTCAATCATCGGTTGGGGAAACATTGGTTGTCATGATGGGAATGGCATGAGGTACATTGATACTTGGCTCTGTTGAGGGCGGGTAAGGAGACCATGAGGCCAGGATTCCATTGGCATGGGTTGTGGTGGGGGAGATTAAGGGTAGTAGTTATGCTCTGCATTTTACTACTTTCCTTATCTGCGTTATATATATATTGTTATATATATGGGTTGTCTGACCATTCCTGGTATTCATCAGGTTCCTCTTATACGTCTCGATGGAGCATCAGGTGGGTGATGATACAGTGCCACAGGTGCAGGATCAGGTTTAGGATTCGGTGTAGGCAGAGAATGAGCCATACGTACAGTCTTAGGGACACGATCAGGTTTAGGATCCAGTGCCGGAAAGACAACAGCTGGTTTTGGCAGCATTTGGACCATGGCTCGATGATCATCCCCAAGCTAGCCTGGCACATGTTTTGTAGAGGATCGACAGAGGTCTTCAGAGTACAGAGCCATCTATGGAATATCTAACGTGGGAGTTCTAGTTGAAGCACCCGCCACTTTTTCTGGGTGAGGGTGGTCCGCAGGCGGCTGAGAAATAGATATAGAGCATGCAGATGATCTTTGAGCAGCTCAAGATGCCTCCAGGGCGGAGGGTCAAGCTGGCGACATACATGCTTCGAGGACCAGCGAAGCATTGGGGAGATAGGTAGGTTCAGGCTCGCAGGCACGAGGGATTGGAAAGGAAAGACTTTGAGGATAGGTTCTTCAATCACTTTTACCTAGAGACACTGAGGACAGATAGATATTGGGAGTTCTTGAGCCTTCATTAGAGAGAAATGTTCTTCATGGACTATGCAGCTACTTTCACAAAGTTGTATTGTTTTTCACCTGGTATGGTAAGCGATGACGTAGCAAGGGTGAGGTGCTTCAAGGATGGATTATGACACACCATTCGGATCTAGTTGAATATCTTCAGGATTGGTTCATTATCAGAGGTGGTAAATCAGGCGCTCATAACGGTGGGTAACTAGAGGGATAGGCCCCAGGTTGGCTGGGTGATGGCTTCAGGTGATGGTTCGGATAGCAAGAAGTGAGGACAAGAAGAGTTTCAGCATGGTAGTTAGGCCAAGGAATCATCTAGACAACCTCATAGTAGTTCAGTAGTGGTTTAATTTCAGTGTGGGTAGCCACGATATGTTTGGACTCAGTGTAATAGGCCTCCAAAGGAGTAACGGGCATGTATATAGTTTGGGAATCTTGAGAGGTTCTTCAGTAAGCCTTCTCAGACATCTGGAAGGTAGGGACCAGGATAGATAGTGGCATATGGAGTTGGTTTAGGTTCGGTACCAGGAGAGGGTATCTGAGTTTCAACTACACATGGAGGACACGGTAGATACAGTGGCACCCAGCTGATGGGTCAGTGGATGGTGACTCGAGAAGCACCACAAGGAGGTCAGGCATCAGGCAGTTATACTTCTGTCCAGGTGCATGTCGTGGAGATGTCATAGGCTAAGCAGGATAGAGAGTCGACGATGGTTAGAGGTACACCGCAAGTGTGGTCGTGATTTTCTGGTTTTTATTTTTGCATGGCCTATTGGTGAATGTCTTATTTGAGTGCATGAGGTGCATAGGATTTATGTTTACTGACTTGATGTTGGTCAGTGGTATTGATTCCATATCAGGTGTGGGATATATTTATATATATTAATGAGATGTGTGGCATCGGGGGAATCAGGGATGTGGGTTACATTAGGTTCCTTGAGCATTGAGACAACGATCATGCGGGTTACTTGAGGTGTCGTGGGCATCGGGGCATCGAGGATGTGGGTGACTTGAGGTGCTAGGCACCAGGTTCATTTTGAGCATTCATCAGATGTAGGACCTTGTGGAGGTGGACACCGATTTAGTTCGGGATATTTTTGGGTGTTGGAAACGACATGGGGGCACCAATGAGGCGTAGGGGTGACGATGTGTCATGAGAGAACCATGGGTCTGGAAATAGGTTAGTTAACCATTTCTTGATTTGAGTTTTGTAGGGTTGAGACTGAGTTAGGCAGTCCCTAAGGTGGGGAACCCCTTGAGGAATTTATCCATAACCCTTAAGACTGGGGTAGACCAGGTTACTTTGATTCAGGTGGTATATTCAGTGTCATCTCCGATTTTTGATTGATAGCTCGGGGACGAGCTATGTTAAGGTGGGGAGATTGTAAGAACTCAGGTTTTTTAGAATGGGTTAAAATCCTGACCCAGTTTGAAATTTTTGACTGCTTTCTGAGAAAACTGGACAAAGTGGGTAGTTTTTGGAAAATTACAGATTACACGTTGTGCACCTTTAGTACATACTGTGTACTTTTGACCGTGTGTGAATGCCATACATGGTATATAGGCCAGTTGGTTGGGTAGAAAGATTTTGTCAAGTACATGTCGTGTACTATTATTACACGCCGTGTAGAGGGGTCGTGTGTGGGATATAGATGGCGCATTGGTGATTTTGGCCGAGTAGAGAGGTACATGTCGTGTACCCTAGGTACATGTCTTTTAGTTAGTTGGAAAGTCCATGGAAAAATAGCAGTCTTTATATGAATAGTTAAACGATACACACGATATGTAGTCCAAAGTACACGTCGTGTATTTTTTTGTTAAAATAGGATGTAGCCTCGTTTTGAGGTAGGGGCAGTGGGTTTTGTCTGGATGACACGAATAACTATCCGGAACTTCAATTCCTTCCTGTTTCTTTGTCCAAATATGGATTCAAACACCTTTTGATCCATTGGAACCCCTTCGGTAAGTTCTTGATTCCACTTGAGCCATTCGTTTTGATTTCTATTCTAAAACAATTTATAGGGGTTTGAGAATTTTTTATTCTTTTGTAGATCAACCTTGTTTTAGACCTAATTGGAGGTTGTTATTGGAGAAGTATCATCATACAAGTACGAGGTAGGTTTTGAATACCTCTTTTTAGGTTTTCGTGGTTATTTGGGTGGCATGACCTTCAGTGCATTTTGTGGTATTTTGAGCGAGACCTCGTTATAGGTATTGATGGATATTTAATTGATTATGAGACCCATGGGATGCCTTTGGGTATTCCCTGCACCTGTTTTTCTTGAGAGAGGTTGGCCAAGGGGTTGTTTCTCAAATGATGCATTTTGGTCGGGTATGCCAAAATGGTTTTAAAAAGAATTGTGATGATTAAACTTCTGATTTTAGATTGTTTAATCATGATCAAATGTATCAGAGGCTTTCAAGACCTCAGTGCTCGAATGGGAGAACACCTACCTAGTGCAATTCAACTGTTTAGTTTGGTTTCATATTTTAAGTTGTTCTTTTGATTATATATATGTTTGATGTATGATATTGCATATTATAAAACCTTCAGGTTGTGTTGGGCATGCCCTGTATATTCTAGATTGATGCTGATCAGAGGTTGGGCTTGGCTTAGGTTACATTGGGTGGTTCTGATCATGGGATTGGGTGTCATGGGCGTCGGCTTGAGGTTGTGTGACTGTCAGGTTGGGCATGGCCCAGGTAACTTGGATGGTGATTCCATCAGACTTGAGTGACATAGTCGCAGGGTCATGAGGTGCCAGAGATGTTGTGTCTTGGGTACTATTTTGGTGATTACCTCTCACCCAAAAACTTTGAGTAGTGTGCACACAGATAGACTCCATAATGAGGTGGTTTTGACCACTTGTGTGGGTAGAGGCCCCAAATAGTTTAGGTTTAGGTACTATTGGTTTGGTGTTAGTTATCATAGGAAGCGACATGGAATGTATGGAGCCTTCAGAAGATAGTGTTAAGGCTATCGGGTTGGGGGAAGAGGCTCACCGTTATTTTTGGGTATACATCGTTGTCCCTCTGGTTACGATATATGAGGGCAGACACCACTGTACCTCCAGTTACTTTATTTTAGGGAAGACATCGTTGTCCCTCTAGTTACTTATTTGAGGACAAACATCGGTATTCCTCTAGTTCAAAACTGTTTAGGCATGCCTTAGGGACGTTGGTACTTGAGATACGAGGTGTCAGGAGGCACATGGTGTTGAATTACATGACAGAGATTCCGGCATTGGTCAAAGCAGGTGACACTCCATGGTGGCTACTCAGCACTAGTGGAATTCTTGTTTGTTTGTGCATCGTACTCTTTACTGGTTACTTTATAAATGAATTCCTTATTAAACACTTATATTGGGTACGCACTGTTGGGTGGTATCCTACTGAGAATAATCTTACACCCTACACGGGGCCTTCGGTATGTGTGTAGAATTTATGTATTTACGTGCAAGAAAGAGATTAGCTTCAAGAGATAGATTGTATTATATGTTGTTTGGATATGTTATGGACCGTGAGGTCATTCTTGGTTATAGTTTACCTTTTTTAGTTTCCATTTTTTATCAGCATGCTTACTTGTTATCTTAGCTACTATTGGTTAGCCATTGGCGCCCGTTTTATATATTGACTTGATGTGGATGCAAGACTTGTCTGTTCTGGTAGTTGTTACAAAGGGTTCAACATGCTGTTTTGTTTACTTTTCGCTTTTGTTGTTTATATTTATTACTTACTCTATTTATTGATATTGGATATGCTTCTGCTCTACGGGTCTGGTTCAAGTCTGCTAAGTCGTTTACTTATGATGCATGTCATTTATCATTTCTCATACTCGTACCATTATTATCCTCTGAGAGGGTATATCCTCCCGGCTATACCCATCATACCCTCTCTACTAGTCGGTAGCCTTTGGTGTTCAGGGCGGTGTGCCTAAGGTAGTAACACCCGACCTGTTTAGCATCGTTCGAGTGGTCGTACGAGTCCGGGTTGTTACACTTTTATTAGAAAAAATCAATAGTGTTTTCAGAGATATTTATCCTTTAAGGGTAAATAATGTAATTATAAAATACTAAGTGGCATAAATGGTAAATGCATGAAATTTTAGACTATATTAAATCCCACTTAATATTTTATATAATTTTTATGACTTTAAAAATAATTAATAAAATATTTTTTATCATAAAATAAAATTAAATTCATTTTTATTGTTGTCGTATTATATTGACTTTGAAAATATCATAAAAGACACAAAATTAAAATATAATCACTTAGAACAATCCTTATCCTTTCTAAATGTCCATAACATTCTTTATAATTTTAAAATCATCTAAATATTATCATTTTTAATATTTTAAAAATCAATTAATTAATTTTTCTTCAGTTTTCCGAAACTCTACGCCATCATGGCATATATGTTTTTGACAATTTTAATAATATTAACAATTAAAAATAAATGATTAACATAAAATTATTTATTTTAATTCATCATTAATATTTAGTTTCATCCAATGTGTATATTTAATCACATCTATCTCATGATAACTCATTTAATGGGTTATATTGACTTTTCTTTCCTTACGCAAGCACTGCACAAGAATTTAAATAATTTTCTTATTATATAACTACAAAATTCATGAAGATTAGTACATATCACCAATTAATCATATTATTAGTTAATAAAATTAGGAAAATACTTATTATTTCTAAAATCTTATCTTAAGGACAACAAATTTGACTTTTCAAGTGTTGTACAAGCACTATGTCAACACTGAAAATGATTATCATATTTATCATTAAATAAATTATAATTTATATATTTTAAATTATTTTTATAATATATTTGTATTATATTATCATAAATTTATCATTATATAATTTTCAAAAAATTTATGTCATATTTATTTCTTAGAGATATCAAAATTATATTGTATTTCATAAAAAATGTATTTCTTACTATTCATAAAAAATTAAATTCTGCATAAAAATATCAAAAATTTATTATAGAATAAATTTTACTTGATAAATCCAAAATTGAATTTAAAATTTTAAAATTTTAAATTAAAATATTTATATTATTAAATTTATAAATAAAACATATAATATATGTAAAATAATTTATTTAAAAAAAATTAATCCTTTTCAAATGAAAATTCATATTTTTGTTACATGTCTTAAGTAATTTTTTCTAAGATAAGAATTCAAATTTATAATATAAATAAAAAATATATATTAATAAATACTTGGTTCATCATATTCTTTCACCTTAAATAAATTTAATCCTCACAAATTTATTCACTACATAAACAAGTGGGGATATTTTTTTAATAGCATTTTCAGATTCTCATGTTAATTCTTCAATGATATAGTTTTTCAACAAAACCTTAACCTGGTGAATCACTTTATTCTACAAAAAATCTCTCTATGATCAAGAATCTGAACCAATTTTTTCTCGTATAAAATATTCTCTTCCAATTTTATAACTTCTAAGATCAAAACATGAGATGCATCTAGTACATATTTTCTCAATAATGAAACATGAAACACATCATGTCCCTATGATAAACTCATAGGAAAGGTCACTATATATGAAAATAATCCAACATTATCAATAATTTTATATGGTTCAATGAACCACTAAATTCACTTTTCCTTTTTACCAAAACAAATAACACTTTTCTATGGATATAATTCAAGAAAAACATGATCGCCTACCTTGAATAAAAGATATACCATCCTGGTATCCACATTACTTTTATTCTTGTTCTAGTCTACCTTCATATGTTGTCAAATCACATTAACTTTCTCAACTATATCTTTTACAATTATGGTCCCAAAAACCTTCTTTCACTAACTTCACCCCAATAAGTTTGAGTCTGAAACTACTTTCCATATAATGCTTCAAAATATGTCATCTTTATACTAGAATGAAAACACTTATTAAAAGAAAATTCAACTAGTGAAAGATGTTCATCCCAACTTCCCTTGTTATCCAATGAACAATATCAAATCATATCCACAAATTTCTGAATCATTCACTCTATTTTTCCATCATATTGAGGATAAAAAAATATACTAAAATTTAATTTAGTAACCAATGACTTTTCAATAATTTTCCAAAAAATAAAGGTAAATATAGTATCATGATTAGATACAAATGTTAGTGGGAATCCATGGAATATTATTATATATTTAATATAAATTCTATAAAGGTGATCCAGGTACATATTATCATGAATAGGAAGAAAATGTTCATATTTATTCAAATCATAGATAATGAACCATATTTAGCTATTACCTTGAGATTTACTTGGAAATCCAACCATGAACACTTTGATACATTTTATCATAATCATTATGACACTAGAAAAGGATGTATCATTATCTTAAATAGTTTTCATTAGCCTTAAACTAAATAAAAATTCAAACATTTCAATGTAAATTCGACATTATCTCTTTTCATTCCATCCCACCAGAAATAATCTCGAAGTTGTCTATACATCTTTGTACTACTAGAATAAACAGAAAATAGAGAGTTAGGAGCATCATTCAATAATTCCTTATTCAATTGGGAATCACAGGGTACATGTACTATTTTTTTTAATCTCAAAACACCTTCTTTTTCATTGTTAAATTTAGGAAACTTACTATTTTATAACTAATTCTACTTTTTTCGATAAAACATTATCCTTTGTTTGATCTTTCATAATTCATTCTAACAAAGATGACTGAACTAACACCTAAAAAAAGATAGGTTATTTCTATATGTATAATTTCTAGAACAATTTCATAAAATCATTTACTAAAGGATTATATCAAAAACTATCCTAGTTAATTTTGATCTATATTTTCAACTTAAAGCATCCACTACCCTCTTTTTATTTCATGGATTGTAAGGAATCGTGAATTTATAATCATTTATCAGTTCAAAACATTTTCTCTACCTCATGTTAAACTCTTTTTGAGTGAATATATACTTTAAACTTTTATGATTAGTATATATTACACACTTTACCCCTATTAATGATTTCTATAAATTTTTAAAGTAAAAAATCATAGCATCTAATTCCAGATCATGTGTTGGATAAATTAATTCATGAGGTTTCAATTTTCATGAAGCATCAGAAATTACCTAATCATTATATATCAAAACACAATGAATTACCTTCAAATAAGAATCTTTATTGATAAAAATCTCTATTTTGAGATACTAAGGACAAAATTGGAGAATTTATTATTCTTATTTTCAGTTCATGGAAACATTCATCACATTCTTTTATCCAAATGAATTTAACTCATTTTAAAGTTAACTTTTTTAGTGGGCTAGATAACATAGAAAATTTTTCAATAAATCATTAGTAGTGATCCAATAATCTAATAAAACTATGAATCTCCATAACATTTTTTGATCTTGGACACTCTTTAATCACTTTCTATTTAACTCCATCAATAGTTATTCTATATTTATTTACAATGTATCCATTGAAATAGATATATCGAAACCAAAACTCACATTTAATAAAGTTTCCATATAACTTATTTTCTTTCAATTTTTGTAGAACAATACAGAAATATATCTCATGATCATTATAAATTTTAAAATATATAAGGATTTCATTAATAAACACAATCACAAATGTATCTAAGAACTCATGGAAAACATTATTCATATGGTCCATAAATAGAGTTTTAGCACTTGTCAAATCAAACAAAATAACCAAAAACTCATAATGCTTATACCTAGTATGAAATTTAATCTATAAAATTTTATTCACATTGACCTTCAGTTAATGGTACCCAAACCTGAGATCAACCTTCAAAAAAACTGAATTCTCTAGAACTGGTCAAAAAATTCATCTATATGAGGCAATTGATAGTTATTCTTAGTAGTTATGTTATTTAATGCTATATAGTAAATTAAAATAATCATAGAACCGTATTTATTTTTTACAAAAAAAAATAGGGGAACCCCATGGTGAAGTTCTAGGATGAATGAATCCTTTATCAAGAAACTATTGTAACAAATTTTTTAATTTCAAAATTTCTACTTGGTACATTCAATAAGAAGGTTTTTAAATTCTATTAAAATCAAGAACCTAGTCAATTGTAAATTCAATTACCCAGTCAGGTATAACACTAGAAAATTTATCAGGAAATAAATCAAGATATTCATTTACTATAGGAATATAACTAATTTGAATAGTTTCCTTCTTCTCAACTATATGTTCAAGATAACTTTATTTTACACCTTTAATAAATTTATCAACTTCTTGATACATTATAAATGGTATGAATTAATTTTTATATAAAAATAAAATATCATTTTAAATACAAATTCTTCTTCTTTACAATTTATCTAAGTATGATAAATAAAAAGCTAATTTAGTCCAAGAATAAAATCAGACTCTATAAGAGGCAAGAAATCAATTTTTACAGGTAAAAAAATTTCATAAACAATAACTAGAATATTATTATAATTTCATTTTCCCTTAATACAACCCCCATGTGTTTTTACCAAATGTTCTGGCTTTATTTCTTAGGGTGAAATTTCTAATTTACCAATAAATTACTCAGAATTGAAAGAATATGTAGTTCCTAACACAAACAATACCTAGACATAATATGAATACACTAGTAATATATCCGATACCACATCATTGTATGGTCCAAAACCTTACAAAGTAGTAGAAAAGTATTTATCCACACCTTTCTACTTGTGGTCTTGATGAAATCCATCATTTATTTCTATCTTCAGACAAGTAATTGTATAATGACCAATCTAATTACCATCAAATCATATTACTATAATATTTTCATTTTTTTCATTTTCTTTGTAGTCGCGATCAATATTTCCAAATTTACCACATCATAAAAACTTTACAGTCTTCAAAAACATTCCCTGAGAATATTTTTATAACACTTATTATAGAATGGAAACTTTAGTTTTGTAGCTTTGTATTTTTTTAATGGATGTTTTCCCATTACCTATTATCTATAATACTTTTTCTAATTATTGTAATATAATACATGATCATCAATAAAATCCTTTACTACCTTTTAATCACATCAAACAAGCTTCTCATTAATTTTTCATTCATGAGAATCCAATTCTATTTGATTTATGGGCTTCAATCCTAAGTAAAACCAATTAATTTTACTCCCAATAACTCTAATAAAATTTGATGTGTGCCTTTCCCATCAGTTGAAGTTTTTTTCATACATGTATACTAAATATTCCCAATTCTTCCATAATTACAAGAATTTATTTACCATTATAAATTGATAAACTTTAGTAAAAAACTTCACAATGAAAATATTGGTAAATTCATCTCATTATAAGGAATCAAAATCCTATCTCTCTATCTCTGATATTATTAACCATTGACTACCATTTAACATCTATTACATTAAAATGATAAGTAGTAAGAGTTAAATTTTTATGTTCTGAATAGACCATGACTTTGTATATCTTCTCCAAGTCTTAACCCATCATTTTGTTACAATAGGGTAAGATGGTCCACTGAATGTTAGAGGGTGTTGTTTCATGAAGTGCCCTGAAATGGAAATATTCCTCTATGGTGAACATGGTTTCTATCTCACATGGATACCACCATTATTTATATCCTTCACTAACTAATTCATTGCAACAACTAACTACTTTATTCTTATTATAACTATTCTAGTTTTCTGATTTGTAAGGATATTATCCTCCTGGTTCCTTCTTAATTTATCTTCCCATTTTCTTTTATAGTAAACCATTCCAAAAAGACATAGATTAGATAAATAAATATGGTAATATTAAAATTCTATATCATGTAAACATAACTATAAATTAAAATCTCTCAATCATATTCTATTAGTATTATCCTTATAAAGTTTTCTATAACTCACTTTGATACCAACTATGAGGACACAGCCTTAAAACATTACATAATCTTGGATTTAAATCAAGAATTCACTTTCATATATTTCAATTATATTTACAATTTTATAGTTTTATGGAATTATTTCATAACTCTTATATAATTAACTCATTCATTACAAATTGTACACACCCACTCAATATGAATTTTTTCCACAATATAGTACTTCTAAAATGAAACACATTTTCTTTTCAGGAAAAATATTCATGACTTTCACATTGACTTCATCATTATTCCTACTCATCCTTAAACTCTATAAAAACATATAAAAATTTGGTATGATCACAAATATCACAGTAAGGTACATAAAAAAATCAACTCGTTAGTCTATTTCAAATCCATGAGATCATATAAGGGAGTTTTCATTTAACATAATAAACTTTAAGATCAAATAATTTTTTAATTTCACATGAAATTATATTTAATGGCCAAATTGTTTCATAATACACTTTATAGGAATGTATAACTAAGATATCATAGTCATAAGTTTTTCTTATAAAACATGGGAACCCAATAAAATCATTTACATAAAAACATTCCATTTTACCTTAACAAGAATAATCATTCCTTTAAATAAAAGATCATTTTATTGCATTATTAAATCAAAATATTTATAATAAAAAAAATTATCAATCATATAAAAGTCATGTGGGTGACTAGGGACATCTTATTTAGGGAACCCTTACAATAACCCTTACAAATGGAATAACCCACTCGATTAATTCCAACATAATTCTATAGAGAACATAATCATTACCCAAGGAATTAGAGAGCTATATTTGGATCACCCATAATCATAAACAATTAATTATTACCATAACATATATAAATAACATATAATATTAAATTTCCATAATTAAAACTCATAAAATATTCTTTTGAACCCTATAAAAAATAATTTCCATTATTCACATAAAATAATAAAAATTTCCATTTCTTTTGATAATATTTAATAAAAATTTCCAAAACATTGTGGAAAATATTTTTTTAAAATATAAAAATGGAAAAATTTAGGGAAATATTCTTAACGAATCAAGGAAATAATGGCTGTAAAATCTATTAATGTTGTATACGTTAAAAACATTTTTTTACACCTTAAATAAAAATACCTTGTTTAGAAAATGACAAGAAGATTCCTTTTTTCACCTTTGTAAAAAAATTCAAAAGAAATATAAAAATAATTTTAAAAAAAATTATTATTATATAATATCTTTTATAAAACAATTTAAGAAAAATATGGATATGAAAGTAAAAGAGTCAGAAGGATCACATTAAAATCTTTAAAATTATTTTTATGTAAAATACCTTACCATAAATATCATCTACTGTAATACATTTTTTAACTCCTAATTAATAAAATTATATTACTTATTTAATTTTTTTAAAGAATTTTTCATGTTAATTTAATTATCAATATCTTTTTTATGTAATTTAGGACCATGTTTTACTTAGTTACTAAATAAATTATGTTTTTGGATGACATTTTAAGGATGTTCGGTGTGTAATACCAAAACCAATAAGGTAGGTTGACCGTGGAAAAAGTATTCATTGTTCCATAATATAAATAATCCTAATAATGAAATTATTATCATTTTTATACAATAAATATAATTTTAGAACCATACATGAAATGTGTATAAAAAAAATAACATCGCTTCTTGGATGTGGAAGTCCACACGTAAGAACGGGAAACGTTATCATTGTTCAACGGATAGATTATTAAAATATAGATGAAATTTAATCTTTAAATAATGATTATTATATCATTAGTATCTTATATATTAATTAAATCCATCATAATAACCATATTTGTGAGGTGGTGATGAAAAAAGAAAATCATGGCTTCATGGAGAGGGTAATCCACATGTATGCATGAGCAGTGTTTTCATTTCCCATAGATTGGAAAAGGATATGAAAAGGGTTTTACCAAAAAAATAAAATTTAAATATATTTAAGATACTGGTTTTTTTATTTCTTCATGCTTAAATAATATTTCAAATAGGTATAATAAGAAATTAAAAGAAACAACTCGGTTAAGTGTTGTACATTCTTCTTTGGAAGAGATCCTTTTGATTGAACTTAAGGACTTCAGAGAAGAGGTTTATGTTTATAATAATAGTTTGGTAATGATGGAATGTGATTTTATAGATGAATTTTTTTATATTTTTTCTGATAAACCAAACTTGATTTGAGTTAGAAATTGGTAAAATGAGTCCCTTTTATAGGAAAAAATCCACGGCATTTTCATAAATATTTAGTCTTTGAGGGTAAATAATGTAATAATAAAATACTAAGTGTCATAAAAAGGTAAAGGGATAAAATTTTAGATCATATTTAACACTAATTTTTTATTAATATATTTTTTATGACATTTAAATAAATTAATAAAATATATTTTATCATAAAATATACTTAAAGTCATTGTAATTGGTATTACATTATATTGACTTTACAATTATCATAATGGCCACCAAACTCAAATATAATTGATTATAATATCACTTATCCTTCTTAAATATCTATAAAATTAAGGGTATATATAAAATTATCTAAATATTTTCATTTTTAATATTTTTAGAATAATTTTCCTTGTTTTTATTCTCTTTTCCAAAACACAATGCCATCGAGATGTAAATGTTTTAGACACTCATAATAATTTTAAAAAATTTAAAAATATTGAAATAATAATAATATATTTTAATTTATCTTGACTATTTAATTTTATAAAATATTTATCTTTACTCACATATATGTTATGATAACTTATTTAATATCTTATTTTCACTTTTCTCACCTTGCAAAATCATTGCACAACCATTTGAATAATTTTCTTATTATAAGACTCTAAAATGAATAAGTATCATTATATATCATCAATTACACATATTATTTATTGATAAAGTATATTAAATATTTCTTACTCCTAAAATATTATATTTTAAAATTATATTCCATTCCATGAAAATAAAATTATAAAAATTATAAAATATTATTTTTAAATAAAATATGCAATATATGGAAACTAATTTATTTAAAATAAAAACTAATCCTTTTTCAAATAAGAATTAATATTCATGTTCCATATCTTAATAAAATTATTTATAAGATATTAATTCAAATAAATAATATGAATAAAACATAAAATTAATTTATTACTAAATACTAGGGTTGTCACACCTAATCCCAACCCAAACAATGGTTAAGATTTGTGGATGAATGAAAAAAGAGAGAGAGGGAAAGGATAGGGGAGGGAAAGAGGAAAGTAAGTGATTGCCTCTTGAAAACTACTATAAATTAAATTTAAATATCTTGAAATTAAATAATATGAGATGATAAGAGATCCCCTATGTGAAACCCATGTTTATTTGATCCAAGGAGAGGTAGAGGGTTCCTAAACCCTTAAAATTGACAGGGAAAAAGGGTAAAATCATCATTTAATGAAAAGTGGGCATCCATCACAGTTTGACCACATTGTTTGGTAAAACATTAACCAACAATAAAAATTTAACTTCCTAATAAAAACACCATAGAACATTTTTTCCACAATTTTTACCAAATCATGCACCAACCATGTAGAACAACACTGGCACATAGCATACCAAATTCCCATGCTTGTAACCCAGTTTGACTAAATATACACATGCCATACACCAATACCTATACACACCAAAGGTATCGTAAAGTTTCTATACAACTTCACATGTTTCAGACTAAATAGTGAACTACCCATGAAAACCCATTGTACATTAAAAAAATTGAACTCAAAACATCACTGTGTAAGGGTAATTTCATGTTTTCCCCTAAACCATGCATAAGAAACCATGTATAGGGGAATGTTTTCCAAATCTGTTTTCATTTTAAAAACCAAAACTATAAAAACTTAATTTTTCCCAATATAATATAAAACAATATAAAATAATAAACAAAAATGACATGGTGTTTTAACAATTCTCCTCACCAGGCCGCTTACTTCCCCCATAAGGTCATTGAAAAGGGTAGAATTGGTGAAAATACAAAAAACCAACACCCAAATAAAAGAGGCAGGAGTTTTGGAAAATGCTATAAATGGGTTATATTAAAAGGTAACACTACTCAACCATCATTCCTCATAACCTATGAAAAGAATTACCCAACCATCAACAAGATATCTTATGAAAAATATCAATCCACAATTATTTGGAAAACACCCAATAAAGATGGAGACCCAACATGAGTCTCCCTACCTTCTAGTAACAAACTAAAATGGAGAATCAACAGATAACTACCTTAAAAATGAGTGTTTTATAAGAAAAAAATATGATTCCACACATCAATAAAGGAAAAAAACTAGATTCACCTAACCATGTACATCCAAAATTCCAAGATCAGATCCTAAAAAGAAGCACTACCCAAGATACACCTAAAGGATCACAAAACCAAGAAACATATAAGATCAAATGATCAAGTCATAGAAAGAGATGATAAAATTATTCCAATCATAGATAACCAAAAAATACAACCAGATAAAATATATAAATAAATCACCACCCACAAAGGGATTCCTAAAAAGGGTTCATAAATCATTTAACCAAACTAAAAATACCGAATAAATAGATGAAGAACAACTGATAGTGAACATGAATCAACATGGAATAACATGGATCTAACCTTAGGTCATGTAACTAAATGGTGGGAAAATTGGGGCCTAAATCATAGAATACTATCCCATAGAAACTTTGAAAAGATAATTCTATCCCAGTATCACTCACTACTAACAAGAAACAATTCACATATCCTTCTATCATTAAGCATAAACCCAATGTTTACCCATGCCCAATCCATCAAAAAACCTCATTTATTTACTTATTACCAAGTGAGAGTCATAAATCAACCGTAGAAGTACAAGTAGACAAGTCGAGTGAATGTCTTATTATTTGGGTGATTTTTCATTTTTCTTAATGATTTTTAATGAAATATAAATATATTATTTATGTAGATATGTTGAAAATTTTATAAATAAAATGCTATAGGAAATATCGGTTGAATTATACATGATTTTTAATTATGTTGATGTATCTTGGATGAATAAAGAAGAAAGAAATCACTCAAGTATTATTAAAATAAGAAAGTTATTTTGAATATTATGAGTGTATTTATGATGATTGATGAGTTTTTTATTAATGTATATAGAAATTTTTTTGTTTTTTATAGAAGCACATTTTTTATCAGCATTATAGAACTTTCATTAAGTATTTTCCTTAATTCAAATTATAATAGACAAAGTTTCCTTAAGGATTTTACTTAAAGAGTTTATTTAAGAACATTGTGAAGTCTAATGGGTAGAGATAGCATAGACAATCGGATAGAGGTTGACCTTCAAAGGTTATTGGACAAATTTAATTAGATTGAGACCATCAGATGAGGGTTTCCAAGTTAGTTAAAGGTAATTTTTATTCCTCTATAAAGGAACCTCAGTGCATAAAAGGAATCTATATAATGGTATTAAATCCTTGTGTAAGGGTAAGATGAGCTATGTGTAAAGGTAAACCAAGATTTCTATCACCCAGTAAAGGGTATTCTAATTATTGTGTAAGTGTAGTGGAATAAGGGTTCCAAAGTTGCACCATCGGATAGAAGTTTACGAACAATGCCATCAGATGGAGTTTCCATCATATAGACAAAGGTAAAAAGTCTAATCGGACATAGGAATGTTTTGGAAACTATTGAAGGAAAGTTTATAGTTATATCAAACTAATTTGAATGGAAGGAATCGATCAGAAAAGAAGAGAAATAAATTGTTTGACTAATTATATTCAAAAGTTACATATGATATAGAATTATTAGAAAAACATATATCATATTTTTCTATATAATGTATTCTTATTTTTTAAAACATCATAATGTCTTATGGTTATGATTCAAGATAAAGTTTAAAAGAAAATAAAAGTCTTTGTGTCATCGGAAATACATGAATGAGATTTTATAAATCAAAGGAAGTTTAGAGAGTTCAGAAGAACTTGATGGTTACTAGATGAAGAACTACACAAATTCTATTGGATGGGCTTGTAGAAATATCAATATGAAAATTAAATAACTTCTTAAAAGATAAAAAAACAAGTTTTCTGAAAATATTAAAAGTTATAAAAAATGTGTGATGATCATCAAATGAATAGTTTTAAAAGCAGGTTATTGAAAAGAAGAATTTTTATGAATATGGAAAATAAAGGTTTTTGAATGATTATAAAAGTTCTTCCCAATAAATTTAGATGAAAAAATATGAAGATCATCAGAGAGAGGTTTTTGAAGTTTCTCGAGCTAAGTTGGAATACATAATTTTCTATAAGAATTTATCAAACATTGGTTTTTGAGTGATGTTCATTAAACTAAAATTTACATGTAATATAATTATAAAATTTTTTAGGAAGGTTTCCAAATAGTTTCAATATACATAAGTCTCTGAGCAATGTTATTAGAAACAAAGGTGTTATTGAGACATCAGTATGAGTATTGTGGAGTCTTCTAATAGTGTTCTAATAAATCATCAGATATAATAAACAGATTATACATTTAAGGGTTCATTAAACTAAGTAAAACTAATGCGCATTTGTGAACTCAACAGAAGGTATAAGAGCCACATGAAATTATGATAAATAAAAATTCAAAGTAAAGATTAGATGGAGTCTTCAAAACAAAGAAGTTATAGAATGATTTTTTTTAAGCATGCCATCAGTTAGAGGAAATGTCTTTAAAGATATTTTGATACATTCCAATACATTTGTAAATGAAAACAAAATAAAGTTTCATAGGATGGAAGATATGTTATGAAGTTTTACTTGATGTAATTTTAAAATAATTTTACAAAGTTTTTGTAAAGTTGTTAAAATTATGATGTTAAAATGATCATTCAATATTTTTAAAATCATCAAGAAAGATTTTGGTTCTTTCTAAGTGTTAATATTTTTTTTTCTGAAGTTAATTAATATCAAGTATATGGAATTTCTAAGAAGGGGGAAGTTTTTAAAAAAATTCAAGTTTGTTCGAGAATGTTGCAGAAGAACTGGGAATCATTCTTGTGAAGTTGAAATGTGTTAAATCCTTGAAATTTAGTGTCTCCTTGAGTAGAAAAATAAATTTGAGTTCATATAAAAACTTATATAATTTCACTTATATAAAGGGTTACAAAAGTTTAGATAATGTGAGTAACATTATTCATATATGGAGGAATGTAATTTCTAAAGAATTTAAATTCAAAGTTTCAGCCGCAAATCATTAAAAAACTCTCATTTAGGCCTAAGTGTTGAGAGTGGTGTATCATATGTAGTAGAGGGTACTAGATGGAGATAAAGTAATGAATGGAACTAAAGCACAAAATGAAGGAAATAAGTAATAAGTAAAGATAATCCAGAAATTGGATGGATTTTCCTTATCAATTGGTGATTAGATAAACAGAAAGAAGAACAGAGATTAGATGAAATATCAATGTGTGTATCATTTCAAGATAAACATTATCAGATGGACATATCATATAGATAGAACGGATGATGGATCAAAAAAATAGGTTTTAAATGGAGGAGGAGGAGGAATTATGGTTTGGAAAGACACTAGAAAAATCCTTTATCCTTTTGTATCAAATGAATAGGGTGAAGAAGAAGGACTGGATGAACTATCATTGGATAAACTATTATCAAATATATAGGATCATATAGAGTTCTTATATGGACGATCTTTGGAAAAATCAAGAGGTATAAGGAAAGCTTCCTAATAGCTATTGTGAAAGTAACAATGTAAATAAAAAATAAGTGGAGAACAAAGAAGCACTATAGAATCAAATATAATTCTCATCTAGTGTATGACTTTCTTAGAGTGACAAATTTTCTTAAAATGAAGGTGAAGACTATAATTAAAGGAAGATTAAAGAACCAATTATGAGTTGCAAGTTGGACTAGTTTATTACCAGTCCAAGAGTTCAAGATTGTTTTTATACCCCCTCCAAAAGTATATAAACTCACACATTGGATGAGGATTATTTTATAGAAAAACCATTGTACATGGTGTCATATTATAGTGGACAGTCTCTATACTAGTCATCACCATATATGTAAAAGACTAGCTACTCATATTGAGTAGTCAACCCTGTAAAAATATCATGTTTCATAGTTTACATGATTCCATATCGTTATATACGATAAAAAAAATAGGTTAATAAATATCCTAACGGTCTAAGAGGTAAATGGATAAAAAGTTATAATTTGTGAAAAAGTTCCTAAAACTAACTCACCCACCTCAGTGTTGAGTATATCATGAGGTGGTCCTCCCAATTGGTATCATAGACAAGGTTCACCTCTAATAGATTCTCTACATTAAATATATTATCTTTTGAAGATTTAATATTCTCGCATTTTTTAACAATGAAGTACAGTTTTGGTGAAGATTCAGTTATCTTTGAGAAGATTTATATTTCTATAAATACCATGATTAATGGGAGAAATAAATAAAAATTAAAGCTAAAAAAGATATCCATATTTCCTAAATAATAATAAGTATAAGTTTCTCTATTCCATAATAATTGACTGTATATTAGGTATGGAATGTAAAGAATAGGTGGTTCAAGTTTCCACTAATGAGAAGGAAAACATTCCAATATCAAGTGAATCAATAATGTTAAGTGATCATGAGATATGTGAAAATTATTTTATAAATTTTTATCAAGAATAAAGTCCTAGAATAAGTGGTGATAATGATCAATCTACAACTTCTTAAGATATATTGGTTGATATATTAAGAGATATTCTACTTTTCATTCCTAAAGAAATATTCTCTCTTATTTGTGGAGTCTTTCAAAGTATGCAAGATGAAATCACCCAGTTGGAAGAAGAAGCAGATAACGTGGGGAAGGTTTTAAAGGAAAATTTCTAGAATATATAAATCTCTCCAAGAAAGTTGGTACCTTTGAGACCAGAAAGGTGGAGCTATAAATAATTTCTAAAATTTTTGAAAGTAAATGAATCAATGAGATTGAAGAAAAAGAAGGTTTTTTGAATAATATAGTTTAAAATATCCATGAACTTGAAGAAAAGTTGAAAATAGAATTGATGTCAAAGAATTTCAATTGGAAGTGAAATCCAAGAAAATCAAGGAACTTGACTCTTTGTTATAATATAAAGTTAATTTTTATGAAGATAAATAAGAAATGATAAACAAGGTTTCTAAAGAATAGGTGATTATAATTGAGGATTATAAAAACACCTGCAATATAAGATATCTTGAATTTTAAGTTCATAAGGAATATTTTGAGAAGACACATATTGAGACTTAAAAAAAGAAAGATAAAGTTTATGTTTCCACTCAATGACTATTGGATGATTCTACCTAGAAAGGAAATCCAAATTTTGATAATAAGAATATGACTTCATTCAATGATCTATCTCTAGTATTTATGAATAAATAGTTACCATCCAAACTATCTTGTAAAAATGATTCTAAATCTATTTTCAGGAATATTACTGGTTGTAAAAAAAAAATCTATACAATAATTAATGACTAAAGAAGAATATAATCATACTAATATGACTATGGGGTATAGGAAAAAGTTTTTGGAAGAGGGTTTCCCATGAAGTTTCCAGTAATTTATTAAGAAAACCCAAAAACACTCTATAGAATAAATAAGAAGATCAATGTTTGTGGGTCAATGTGGGAACTTGTAAAGATTTTGGAATTGTGTGTTATATTTTTGGTACAATACTATAAGTTCTAAATTATAAAGAAATGTTATTTCAAGGGGGAGAAATCCATAGATAAATACATAGTGTAAGAAATGTTTTTGGAAAGTTTGAAAATAACTATGATGATAGAAAATATTATGGTCACAAGAATGGTTCATGCTCACCACAATATAACTCTAAATATGTTAAGAAAATAAGACCACAAAATTCAGTTATGAAAGAAGAAACCTTAGGAAGTAATTAGAAGAATGTTGTAAACAAAAACTCTCCCATGAAGATTTAAAATAAGAAAGGTGAGAAGATCTTGTATTCTAAATAAAAGAATTTGAAAAAAAAAATTCATTGTCCAAAAGAACTAGTAAGAAGGATAGAAATCATAAGACTATATGTGGAAAATCCAAACATTCTTCAAATTTTTCTAATGATAAGTTAGTAATATGGCGAGAAGATTTAGAGAAAATGAAGAAAATAGAAGAAGAACAAGAAAAATATAGTGTAAAAGGAAACTAAAGGGCTCCACATGAATATGTAAAAGCTTTGTTTGATAGGTACAACAAAGCTGGACACACTTTATAAAATTATTTTACTATAATTCCAGCATAAGTAGAGTTATTAAAGAAGATTAATGTTTCACCAGGTGATAAAAGTTCTTTAAAATCTCTTGAGGAATGAATATTCACACACAAATAAATTAAACAAGTGATAAGATCCCCAAATCCCCAATCATAATTAAAGTTCAAATGTGAAAGTATGAAGAGTAGAGGAAATGGAGAAACATTATCATGATCCCCTCCACCCAAGGACACCCCTCTTGGGATAGCAATGAAGAAAGGGAGATAATGACCCCCGAGTCCTGCCTCCTATGGGCCTTGGGTTAGTAACTAGCACCAAGGGTACAAATATATCACTATATGGGATGTATTACCCTTTATAAGAAAAAAATATCAGGATATAGGATGAAACGACAGTAAACAACTCTATGACATATATAAAATGAATCCAAACCATCACATAATGCATGTATAAATCAAAACTAATACATAAAAAATTCTCCAAATAGAAGAGAAAAATAAATAAAATATAAGGAAGGAACACAACAATAGATCCAAAAATTAAAACCAAAAATGTACAACATGGTTCACAAAATCCTCCTAGAAACCTGAAAACATTTTTCACATATGTAGGGTGACCATACAATTATACTCAGTGGGAAAACCAAAGTCTCTCTTGAACATGTTAAAGAGAATACTAATGCACCCATGTGAAATAAGTGCAACCAAATAGAACCTAAACTGGTATAATAACCATCCCAACCTCACCACGACATGCTTACCAAATAACACAATTCAATTAATGTAATATAATAAGAAAATAGATGTCTGGGTACCCTGCACCACTACCCACTGGTAATCTTCTCATACCCTAATGGAAAATGTCTTAATGCTTCCACAATCTTTCACAAGCCCCATTTCACAAACCGCCCACACACACCTGGGCCTCAGATCTAGTCCCATAGCCTAGGAAAAAAATCTTACCACATCCCACCCATATACACCTAGGCCTCAGCCATACCACATCCCGCTCGTAGATAGGTGGGCCACAACCACACCAAATCCCACTCGTAGACACCTAGTCCACAACCATACCTCATCCCAAAGACACTTGGTAAATAACACCAAAACTCATCTCATAGACACCTAGGAAAGCACACAATTCCCATAGACACCTGGGCCTCACAACTACACCACAATCTACTTGAATATTCTAGGGATACCAATGCCTAGAAGATAGAGCATAGAAGAGCCAATAACCATCCATCCATCCTCCCACTGAGATGTAGGGAAAAGACACCCCCCCCCCATGACAATGGGGGTGTTCGACGCATAGTTCTCAACAATGGTGTGGTGCATATAAAAATCACAAAGGAAAATACATGGTACATAAATATATAGATACCATGAACTCAGCCCAATTTATGGGTTTTCCATCAAACAACTAGAACACCCAACACCACCAAATTTTCTGCCACCTCTAAATGCACAACCATGCAATGAGCCACAAACTCATTTCATAACCCCATCCAGTTTGTTTATATATAAACATTAACTAGTGAAAAAATAAAATCCATCATAAATTTACTCATTAAACATATACATTTGAAGTTATTAACATATTGTATTAATTCCATTAATACTTGGTTAGATATAACAGAACCAACCACATAGAATAAGCACAACACTTTACAAGTAGAACATAAGACACAAGTCACGTTACACTTTTAATACACATTTAGAAACTTTGATAGATTTCAAAAATATTGAATAACCCCATATTAACAACACATTGGTTCATTAAATTTCATCATTTTATCATCCATTCATTAGCTGTTCACATTCCACATTCTATTTCAATTAATCCATTTTTCTAGATCATTCCCATGAATAGATATACCATTTTAGTTCCATAATTCCAAGGTAACATTAATTAATTCACACAAAACAATAACCAACACACATAAAGAAGCACCACACAACAACCCATTAATTTATTTCCAACAATCCTACATCACCACCAATTTATATCCACACCCCCTTTTTATTTCCATATTGCACATCCACACCATAACCATCATACAGTCTTGTTGTATAACCATACCCATTCCATCCCCATTATACAACCACATGTACCATTACAACAAAAACATCCCCACTGCATAAAACATCTCATCCACTACCCCCACATATCACAAAACATTCATATTCCCTTCATATCCTCTGTGCCAACTCCCAACACATAGTCATGTCCACAAAAAGTTACAGAACATAACAAAGAAAGTCATACTTCTAGATTTAGTAGGAAATCCTTTATTTAATTCCACTTAATTTAGGTTATTATCACTTAAACCATATAATCATATGGTATCCATTTATTTTAGTAGGATATACGTGGTTAACATATTCCATGCATTTGTTTAACCAGAAACAGACCAACATGCATTCATAAACATTTTGTGTGCAACCAAAGACCCCCAACAGTCATGATTTTTAGTAGGCATATAGCCTATACAATCACAATATCAACAAATAACAAATAATAACATATTACTTTTACCAACCCCTCATATTGATCTTAAATAGATTCAATTATCTCTATTAAGTTGGTATTATGATATCTTCATAAAGGAGACATTCATACACCCACCCCTCATGATACACAAATAAAATAGAGATGAATGGATCCCTAACTTGAAGAACAAACCATTAGAAATTCCTTAATGTTCCAAAGTAGGGGGTTCGTATACAGTAGAAACCTCCAAGAAAAACAAAAGGCAAATATTAAAGTACCAACGCATGACTCCTAGGGGAATAAAAGTTATAGGGATATATGGTATCAAGATAAAAGGGAAGAGAACAAGGGATAAAGGATATAATCTTTAGAAAGTCCAAATCCTAAATCAACAGAAGAAACTATTTTAAAATCCATTAAATTCGGATCTTGACCAAGACTATGCAATTAGACCATTTAAAAGACTCGGTATTTTAGAGGAGTCAAAGATATTATTTAGGCACTTTGAAACAGATTAAAAACCAATTAAATATGGTAATAAATTCATTTCACATTAATAAAAAATTTAATGTTTCTAAAATAGAAAAATTATAGAAAAAAAAAAGAAATTTAGTAAAACTGTTGAAAATGACTCACCTTTGGGTGAGTCACCTTTGCAAGTCACTAGTGGATGAGTCATCATTGGGTGACTAATTGTTGGATGAGCTACTAGTGGATGATTCATTGTTGGGTGACTCACTGTTGAATGAGCTACAAGTGGATGAGTCATTGTTGGGTGACTCACCTTTGGATGAGCTACCGTTGGATGACTAACTTTTAGGAGTAATTGTTGGAGACCTACCATCAGTGAATCACTGTTGCAACTCACTTTCGCGACTCAACATTGAAATTCACCAGTGTGATTAACCATTCTAAGTCACCAATTCTGACTCCCCGGTGAAACCTACCATCTCCACCTATTGGTGGTAAACTCACTGTTAGATGAGCCACTATCGAAAAAACTGTATTTTTGAAAAACTCTTGAAATGATCCACCATAACCTCCTAGAACACCTCAAACACTAGATTTTCACAAAGTAATGGATTGGGGAGGTCCGGACCATTAAAAACATGGTTTATAATACTATCTCAACCTTTATGTTCACATTTTGGAGAAAGGACGATCTGACTTATTCCCTTAACCTTTATGTTTTGTATTTCCTCTCTCAAAATAGGGAATTTAAGGTGAAGCATGTACTTGAGAAGAGAACATGAGTATGAGAAAGGGATGAAATTTTTTGGTTATCATAGGTAAGAAAGTTTCCATCCATGAATTTTTTTTATAATGGTTTACTGAAGATTCATAAGAAGGGATCATCCTTGATGAAGATATTGATATTGTCAAAAGTATGGATAGACACATAAGAAAGATCCATTTTGATACTTTATAAACATGAAGTTTCAAAAGAACAAATATTGAAGAGTGTCACTATTATGAAGATTGTAATAAAAGTATCCTTAGTAAGGATACATTTGGGGAAAGTTTAAATTACTTATAGAATTTTTACCCCACTTCAAATCTAATTATATAGAAATTTTCTTGAATATTGTGTCATTGGAATGGTATAAATTTCTTCATCCCTCATCCTTGGTTACTAAAATGATAAATTTAACATAATAGGGGATAAATATAATTCATAATTTTTTTATGAAAATTATAAGTGTGAATGTTCTCTAAGGTTTCTTATCATACTAATTACACTTGAATTTTTTTATATATTTATTGAAGTAATTTCCAAAGTTTTGAGATAGTTCTCATCTCTCCCGGATCTCCCCCTCTCTTTATGGTTTCCACATGGAACCCTCTATTGTGGGGTCGGTGGCATGTCAGATCACCACTTATCTTCCTTTCCTTTATTTCTCCCCTTCTTTTCCATCTTCTCGCTCGATTATTTGGCACCCCTTCATAATGATGTCGACATATTTATTCTTCCATGGCGGTACATATTTCTTGGCATCAGATTTGGAGTGATGGTAACTCAGTGGTTTTGTGTAAATTGGTTCAATGGTCGTTGGTTTTTTCAAGTTCTCTTTCATTGGCTTGACCTTGTGTTTGGATTCTGGTATCATTCTTGGTTTTCTCCCAACATCGGAGCCCTTAGATATGTAAATAAATGCCCCGACCATAATTCCCTTAGTTTCTCTCTATGTCGGATCCAAAGTAGTGGTTACTTATAGGTTTTTGGAGATGGGGTTCGGCATCCAATGATTCTCCTCATGAGGTCTGATTTAATTTTTAGTGAAGGTTTGTTTTTTTCATCTTCTTTGGGGGTCTCTTTATTTGAGGATTCATCGGTGAAGGTTCTAATGGTATTTCTAGTTTATTTTTTCTCTATTTTGGGTATGGTGATGGCCATGGGTGATGTTCATGATAGTGTCATGATGATTATTTCACATTTTTATGGTGTGAGTTTGCTCTGTATTGGTGTTTTGGTTATTTACAATTTTCAACGACTTGGATTACATAGAGGCTTCACCTTGTTGATTCAATGGATTGTGGTGTTTAGTTGTTTTCAGTGCTTAGTTCATGTGATTTTGACGATGGTATTGATTTTCCAATGACGTCATTGGATTTTGGTGGTTCCCTCGCCAGTGTTGGTGTGATGATGGATTTTATTTCTGTTAGGGTAAACGATACAAAGCGGGATGTGGCCTGAGGTGGTGATGACGTTTGATTTTTGTAACATTGAAATTTTAATTTTGAATCTCATTTTTTGCAGTTGAAGAAAATGTGCTGCATTTTTGATTTGATTCATCTTATAAGTGTTACATAGGAAAAATTGGTATCATCAACCTTGAAAAAAATTAGACAAACCGTGAACACAAGTTTATGTGTTTTCATTCTATAAGTCATCAAGATCAGTTGGTGATGTACATATTTTTTTTCTCAATCAAATCCACTTGTTTTATACAATGATCATGGCTCACATAGAAATAGAGTAAAATTATGTGTGGAACATTACTTCAGTTTGAATTGATATCCTTTTCCCATGAACATTGTATTTATTTCCATTAAGGTGGAGAGAAAGTGAAATTAATTTTAGATAAGTAAATGTGAGATAAATAATATGAAGATACACATATTGACATATTCATTTGGAAAGTACATTGAAGTTATTTCTAATAAATTCAAAGGAGGGAATTCAATAGACAACTCTATGTGTGAGTTTTATTTATTTTAAATGTTTTTCAATTAAATAGAAATATTTAATTGATTTTATTATGTTGAAGAAGTTATAAATAATAATATATATAAATTTTTGGTTTAGGTATCCAAGTTTGGTAATAAAGTTTATGTATCTTAAAATAATGAAGAAGAAAGAAAGCACTCAAGTCTTATTATCTTAAGAATGTTCTTTTGAAAATAAATTAGTTTACTTATGGTGATTTGTGAGTAGTTTTTAATGTCTACAACAAATGTTATGTCTGTGGGAAAAGCACATTTGTAATCAAAATTATAGAAGTTTATTAAAGGAGTTTCCTTAAGAAATTCATGAATCCAAACAGACAGAGATAGTATAGACAATCAGATAGAGGACAACGTATAAAGGTGCTCTTTCAAATTCAATTGGATCAAGGACATAAATGAGGGTTTCTAAGTTACATAAAGGTCATTATCATGCCTAAATAAAAAAACCCCTAGAACATAAAAAGTCACCTTTAAGGGTATTAAAGACATGTGTGTGGGTAAAATGAGTGTGGCATAAAGGTATATTTAGATTATAGTACCTATGTAAGTGTAATCTGATTCTTATTAAATGGTATCCACATAAAGTTTTCAAGGTTTCACCATTTGATTTTGGTTTCAAAACTATTAAATCAGATGGAGTTTTAATCAGAATAACTAAGATATAAATTCCAATCAGATAGTGGAATGTTTGGTAAACCACTTAAGTAACATTCATAGTTATATCAGATTGGTGTGAATGAATAGAATCAATTAGATATAAATTTAAACAAATAATTTGACTGATTATATTTACAAGTTATATAAGATAAATAATTTTGAGAAAAGAATATATCATAAATTTATATGTGATGTTTTCTCCATTGATCAAACATCACAATTCCTTTTGGTAGTGATTCAAGTTGATGTTTAGAATAAAATAAAGGCATTTGTGTCATCAGATAGATGTGCCTAAAGTTTTACAAATTAGAGTAAGTTTAGAGAGGTTATAGAAACTTTATGGTTCCTAAAAAAATAATTTTATGAAATCCATATGACAGACTTATACAAAGATCAAGATGTGAAGTAAATAAGTTCTTGAAATATCACACACAAGTTTCCTAACAAAGTTTAGAGTTGGAATAAATTTGTGATGATCTTTGAATGAAGAGTTTATAAAGCAGGTTATTAGAGAGAATAATGTTTATAAAGATAGTAGACAAATATTTACAATTTATTGGACAAGTTATTCCCAAAAAAAGTTAGAGGAAAAAATATGAAGATCGTCATAAATTGGTTTTTGAAGGTTTCTAATCTAAGGAAGCGTATAGGAGTTTTTGTATGAATTCATCAAACCAATGTTTCCAAATGATTTTCATCGGAATAAATTTTCCATCCACTCTTATTGGATAGATTTTACTGAAGGTTTTTGAATAGTACCATAATACGGGATTTTCTAATAAATTTCATTAGACACAAATGTGTTACAAAGACATTAGGTTGAGTATTATGAAGTCTTCTGAAAGATTTCAACTAAGTAATTAGACAGAATTAACAAATCATACCTTTAAGGGTTCATCAAATAGATGAAAACTAATGAAAATATATAAACTTTTTGGATGAAGTAATATCCCTATGAAATTATATTTAATGGACATTCAATGGGAAGATCAAAGAGAGTCCTTAAAACAAATAAGTTATGAGACAAAAGTTTTTGTGAATCATGTCATCAGTATGAGGAATTATCTTGAAAAATATTTCAATATGTTCCTATAAATTTGTAAAGGAATATTATATGAAGTTTCAATATATGGAATACATATTAATAATTTGTATTGGATTGAATTTTTTAAGAACTTTTTGATGGTTTTGTAATGTTATTTAAATGATGATGTTAAGTTGATCATTCAATGTTTGTAAAATCATAGAGGAATATCATGTTTCATTCCAAGTGTTAAGAAAGTTTGATGAAGTTATTTAATATTGAGTTTGAGGTAGTTTGAATAAAGGGGAAGTTTTCAAAAAACCTCAAGAATATTTGATAATGTTTCAAAATAATTGAGAAGTGTTCCCTTGAAATTCAATGTATCCTTGAGTGGGGAATTAAATTTGAGTTCTTAACCAAACTTCTAAGAGTGAACCAATATAGTATTTTTCAACACTAATGATAATTTGTGGAAAACTATTCATAAATGGAGAAGCATCATTTCTGAAGAATTGAAATGTTGTAAGAGGGTTCACACACTGAGAATGCATAAAACTCTCATTTTGGCCAAAATTTTGAGAGAAGTGTACCAGATGGAGAAGTGGGTACCATATGGAGATAAATAAATAGATTGAACTAAAACAATGAAAAAAATAAGGAAGAATAAATAAAGATCATATAGAAACTAGATAGAGTTTCCTTTTCAATTAGTGAATAGATGAAAAGAATGTGGAAGAGAGACTAGATTAACTATCACTGGGTGTATCATCATCAAACAAACATTATCAAGAAGACCGATCATATAGAATATTGTACGGATAGGTTCTGGATGAAGGAGGAAAAATAAATGATCATCCACATAATGGATAAATACTTTATCATTTGTTATTGGATGAATTGGTTGAATAATAAGGATTGTATGAGCAATCATCATATGAATTAGCATCATATGGACAATATTGGATGGATATATTGGATGGATGATCTCTAAATTGAGAATGAATAATAAATAAATGTTTTTTTTGCTATTATGAAAGTAACAAAGTGAAGAAGAAGGGATTTTAGAACAAAGAAACACTATGACATTCAACAAAAGTCTCATCTAGTGGATGAATTTCTTGAAGTTACAAAGTAACTTAAGAATAAGGTGAATACTATCTTCTGAGACGGTATAAAGAACCAATGATGAACTAGAAGGTGGACTAGGTCATAACCATTATAGGGATTCATTATTTTCTCTATCCCCACTTATAATGTATTGGGAATCACATATAGGTTGAGGATTTTTATCTAGTAAAACTATTGTACTTAGTATCATATTATAGTTGAAAATTTTTATAATGGTAATCACAATACACGGTAAAGATTATCTACTTTTATTGATTAGTGAACCTTGTAAAAATATCATGCAGCCTATTTCATATGCTTTCCTATACCTGCATAAAATAAAGAATATAGAATATGATAATAAATAACCTAATAGGTCTAAGAGTTAAAGGTATAATAATTTAGTTTTTTAAGAAGTTCCCAACACTAATTTACCCCCCCCCCCCAGTGTTGAGTACATCCCGAAGTGTTCCTCTCAACATCAACATCACAAGAGACCAAAACTCGCACAATATAAATCCACCAAAGCACCCATAGGATAACCAAATAAGGTACACCTCAATATCTCAACCACCATATATCCTTAAGAAAGATTTTAAAAACCAATCATTACCCCAAATCTAGATCACATCTAATAAGTCATCCCTCATCATTTCCATACAAACCCATTAATAGTGACCTGAGTGGCCACCAAAAATAATCAGCAAATTCTCACAACCATCAGGTCTTGAATTCATAGAGGTTCCATATCAAAACACACAATATATCTAAGGTTTTAGGGGGAACCCCTCTAAATAACTGAGAAAATAGATCCAAAAACATTCAATACTTTATCAACCCCAAAAAAGGTTTGTGCACTGAGTGGCCTTTCCACCTATATAGTCCTAAGATAAAACCACTGAACAAATTCCATTGTGAATAATTCTCCAAGATATACCAAAAGATAAGGATATGGAAAAATGGAATATTCCACTCTATTCCAAGTTTAGGTTATTCCAAATGCTGAGATAATTATACCCCAACCTATAAGATGGTTCACCCTAGGGTTCATCCTACATAACATACTTTCTACCTTTCATTGAAAATTTTCTAGGAGGAATACATTATAAAACACGAAACACAAATCCAACCCATTAATGATTTCTAACCCAAATCAATTAGTCCATACCCACGTGAAGGAATAAAATCCAAAAACACCTAATAAATAAGGAAATATACATGATAAAATATCATTCCTTTAAAAAACACCACATTTCATAGGGAATCAAAACATATTTTTCTAGAATAACACATGTTTTAAAAACACCAAACCCTTTAAAAACATCTCATTTCATAGAAAATTCCAACTCATCAAGGTAATTTTAAGACATTTAACTTGCCTTTAAAATACCACTCATTTATTTTTAAAACTTGAATCCCACTTTCCATTTCAAGAACTTTACCCCTCACCTTAAAAACATTTCAAACCCATTATTTTATTAATTTTTATTGAATGAAAAAAAATCACTTTTAGAAAAAACCCCTAGAGGGTCAAATACATTTCAAAATTAACACCTCAAACTAGGATTAAAACTAAAACTTCTTCAAAATTTCATAATGAGATCAAACACCTACAACATCATTTCAAAATATCCTAATATATATTATAAAAAATCCAAAAAGATTATTTTCAAAATGAAAATAATTTTATAAAATCTCACTTTGACACAAAATTGGTTTTCAAAACAACCATCACATGAACAAAACAGATCACAAATCTAATCATAATCTAATGAATTTCTCAGCATATCACAATAGTCTCCTTGATATATCCCCCATTTTTGTGAATCACTCAATATTAGTCTAAACATAAAGAAAAAATATGATACATAACCATTCTTGACTCGACTGCATGTTTTGATGGGCTATAGGCTAGTCAGGAAATTATTCCTTAAACATTTCCAACATCAATCATTTGGCTATTCACTAGTTTATCCAAAATTGAAAAATCACCTCACACCACTAATACCTTTCCATTTTCACCCAAAAATATAACAAATTTCCCCAGAGAAACTCACATTATGACAATGAGGATCAACAAATCATCTGCATATCAAATGAAATTTTTTATTCAATATTCAAATCCCAACTACCCATTGTAATCTCAAGTTACATCATGAAGGGTGGTAATAAAGAACCCACTCATGATCAGCCTCCTAAGTCCCGATAAAAATCCTTACTCAATTCTACCATTACTCACCAAAATCAAAAGAGAGTGTTTTTAGAACCTAGACCCCTACTGAGAAACCTAGTCTTTGATACCATTTGTAACAAATTTTCATTAACTTACCTAAAATATCACCTAATGTAACTCACCACTATTCCCAAAATTCATTCTAAATATACACAGTCGAGAAACTAGTGCATGGTTTTCATGTATGTACTTTTAGGAATTTTTTCACCCTAATATATCAATACAAATAAGCAATGTAAATAGGTAAATAAATTATCCAAATATGAAATAATAAATAGAAATCCATAAAAAATACTCAACTGAAACAAATACTTGGTGGAAAAAAATACGAATAAATATCACAAAATAAAAGGATGAAACTATAAAATATCCAATATAACCACTAGTGAACCACAAACACTCACCACCACCACATGTACATTACATACCAACTTGAACCTTGAGAAAACAAAATGAAATTATGCACCAAAAGAGTGACAAGGAAACAATAAACATACCCATACATCGGTGGATATGAAGGGTGTCAGCTAAACAAGCCTAGTAGGATTTCACTAAGGAGTCTCAAAAGATTCATTTTGTAATGTTTTTCATAAAATTTTAGTTTCAAAATATACTAAAAATAGGTTTTTCACTTGTGTGTCTAAAAGAAATCCAATAACATTTCATGCACAAACCTTTATAACACAAACATCCATTAAAATAAACCAAGGATGGGAAACCACTTTAGTTAAGTCTTTTTAAAAATGTAAAGTGGACATTTAAAATATTGGAAACAAAAAAAATTACCTTTCAATACTCTTCCCAAAACATTCCTAAAAATCCCATTTTAATAAATAATCTCATTTAAAATCACTTTATTAAAACCAATTTAAGAAATCACAAAACCATTCCCTTTAAAATACAATTTAAAAAGCATTTTATAAATTGGTTTCAAATCACTACAAGATCATAACCAATATAAAAAACAACCAAAATGACACCAATACATCAATGAATCAAAATAAAAGTGCTAAAATCAAGTAAAGGTGTAATGTGACCAAAGAAAAACTGGGGTAATTCAATTAATCCATAAAACTAAATCCCATAAAACATCCTAAATAGGACTGCAGCATCATGTAAAAATTTCTAGGACCCAAGTAATAGATATCCAAACTGTAAATAAGGAACCTAGACTAGTCCTAAAGAACCTTTCCACATCCCTAGCAGTCTCATTGAACTATTTAGGGATAAAACCTCCTAAGAGAACACTACCACCGCATGCCACAATCTATCTTGTTAATCCTTTTGGTATAACCAAATCAGTTTATATAAGAAATATTCCCTAGTCATCACAAAATCTACACTAGGTATAACACTCGTCTAGGACATATATAGATACTCTAGGACTCCCATGACATATCAAACAAAGGTGAGAAAACAAAAAATCAATCATAAGAATCAAATGAAAAGTATTTAAAATAAACCTCATCTCACCTTCTATACCCTCACAAGTAACAAACCCTTTTTCACATCATGCTTAAGCATTAAATAAAATATACCAATCCATTCAAAAATAATAAAAGGGATCAATTAAGGGATTCAATTTTTTTAGTAAAAAAATTGATAAAGTTCTAACCAACCATTCAAAAATAATATCAATATACCAATCCATTTCACTTCATTTCAAACAAAACAATCCAAAATGGGCGATAACCACCCTTGTTTTATAAAATAACTATTTAAAACATCAAATATTTCTTTTAAAAAATTATTTTAGTATAAAATATTCTTCAAGACATCTGGTTTCCTTTGAAATATCCACTTAGATATTTTGATGAACACTTGGAATGTGACCCAAGTCCATGCCAAGTTTTAAAACTATTTGAAAGAAATTTTTAAACCAAAAGGGTATTATATAAGCATATAATCTCATAGGAAATCAATATAAAACATCTAATAAATTTATAACATTAATTATAAGAAAATTCCAAAGGAATACCTACCTCATTTTAAGAAGAACTAATCATGATGCATCATCTTTGAGGACTAATACAAAACCATGCAAGAAAAATCCGTCACAAACTCCTAATATCCAAATACCTATCATTAGGGATATTCTAAACCCTAATCCTAACACAAATATTGGTTAGGGTTATTTGATGAAATGAAAAATGAGAGAGAGAGAAAGGAGAGGAGATAAGTGAGGAATAGAGAATAATACCTCTTGAAGTTTCTTGAAATCAAAGGAAAAGAGGTTTAAATCAAAGTGGATGAGAGGATAAGAAATCCCCTATACATGACCCAAATTAGGTCGATATAAGTAGTGGAGAAGTGGTTCCCAAAATCTTAAAATTGACATTTTCAAAAGGTAAAATCACCCTTTAATGAAAAATAAACAGCCTGCATGGTTTCGCTGCACATCTTGGTAAACCATATACCAACCATTTGGAGAGAACTTCCTAAAAAATATACTCACATGATTTACCAAACTATGTGAAAACTCTACAGAATAGTAATAACACATTTCAGACTACATTTTCACACTTTTCACATGGTCTTACTAACTTTACACATGTCATGTGATAGTACCTATACACACCAAAGGTCCTTTATGGTTTCTAAAAAGTTTCACATAGTTTGGAACAAACCATGAACTAATAGTTCAAACCAAATTTTAACTAAAAATGGACTAAAAAACTTGATTTCTAATGGTAACTGCATGGTTTCCAATAAATTGTGCATGAAAACATTTCATAGGGAAATATTTTCTAGATTTCTTTCATGTTTCAAGTTGAAACCTCTCTCAAACTTAAATTACACTAAGATAAGATAAAATAATATAAGATAATAAATAACGATTATATGGGGTGTCGCAATTATCCCCACTATTCCATTTTCTACACCCAAAAAGTCATTTATGAAGGTAGAATCAATGAAAATCAAAAAACTCTATACCCAAAAAGAATATGTGGGAGGTATAGGAAACACTAAAAATAGGAAAATTTAATATGAAATTATTTTTCAAAAATCAATAAGTAACCTAAAGAAATAATTTAGTCTATAATTATTTATAAATGAATAGGAAAAGAGGGAGACCCAACATACATCTCTGCACCATTTGTAAATGAACTAAAATGGTGAAATAACTAATAATTACTTCAAAAAAGTATTGTTTTACCCAAACAACCACAATTCCACAAATAAAAAAAGGAAAAAAATAGATTCCACCAACCATGGACATCTGAAATGTCTAGCTTATCTCCAAAAAGAATTCACCACCTAAAAGACACCTAAGGGACTATAATACCAAGAAACATTCAGGATCACTAGATCAGTTTATTGAAATAGATTATAAAATTATTCCAACCATATATAACCACAAAAGATAACCACCTCAAGTCCATATGTAAATCACCATGCATAAAGGGATACCCAAAAAGGTTTACAAAATTTAAGTCACAAACCCAACACATTCCAAAGATACTAAAGAAGCATAAATAATCATGAACATGACCTGGCATGGACTAACATCACACTAAAATTGGGTCCCAAAACCCCATAGTGGGTAAATTAGGGCCCAAATCATTGAACATAATCCCATGGAAACTCTAAAAATAAAATTTCAACCTATTTGTATCTAGGACTAACTAGAAATAGTCCACTCCTCCTTATTACCTTAATCACATACCAAAAGAATCCTCGTGATAAATTTATCAAAAAAACCCTTTTCATAACTTTTTTTACCAAGATATCATCACAAATCAACCACATAAGTATAACCATACAGGGCATAAACATAAAAAGATACCACCACTCATAGGAGATAAATCCACCAAATCACCCAAAGCATACACCGAACAAAGTACACCTAAATTCCTCAAAAACTATAGCTCCTTGAGAAAGAGTTATAAAACCAATCATTAACCTAGATCTAAATCACATCAAAGAACCCATCCCATAAAATTTCTATACAAAACAACTAATAGTGACTCGAAAAACAATCACAAAAAAACACAAAAGTCTCACAACCATTGAGGATTGAATGCATGGAGGTTCCACATGGAAACACACAACAGATCTAATTTCTAAGTGGGTACCTCCTCTATATAACTGAGAAACCGAGGACACAAACATTCATTGATTACTCCCAAAAAATTATCATATACACAATGTCCTCTCCACATATATGAACTCAAGATAATGCCACTGAACAAAAACCATCATAAATAATTATCCAAGACTTATCAAATTCAAAGGAGATGGAATAATGGTTATTTGCACTATATTCAGAGTCTGGGATCTATTAACTTCTAAGAGAAGTAAACCCAATTAAGAAGAAGGTTTCACCTTGGGTTCATTCTACATAACATAATTTATATCTTTTATCAAAAAAACTATGAGGCATATGTCACACAATAAGAGGCATGAATCTGACCTATTCATGTTTCCCAAACCAAATTACTCAATTCCAACCCACACTAAGGGACAAAATTCACAAACACCAAATAATCAATGAAAAATATATGCCAAAATATCATTTGATTAAAAACTAGCATGTTTCAAAATAAATCAAAAAATATTTTCCAGATTTACATGTGTTTTTAAAAACACTAAAACATTTAAAAACATCACATTTAACTTAAAATCCAAACACATCAATGGAATTTTAAAAAAATAACCCACATTCAAAAATCCACTCATTTACCTTAAAAACAATAATCCCACTTTTCATTTCAATGAAATTTTCACCTCATCCTTAAAAAATTTTAAAACCATAAATTTGTTCATGTTTATAAAATTAAAATAGAAACTTTTAAAAACACGCCCCAAGAGGGTCAAAACCTTTTCAAATTAACTCACCAAAATGATTTTAAAAACAAATTGTATTCAAAATTTCATAATGAAATCAACCACTTACAAAATCATTTTAAAATGTTCTAATCTATATTATAAAAAATTCCAAACCTTTCCTTCCAAATTGAATACATTTTTCATGAAACCACCCATTTTATAAAAAATCAGTTTTCACAAAAATAATCACATAAATAAAACACATAAAATCCAATCAAAATCTAGTTCACATTCTAATATATCACAATACACTCCTTTATCTATTCCCCAACACTATAAATCACTCTATAATAGTTTAAAAATGAATCCAAAATGGATGTGGAATTATTCTTGACATGTCGAAATGGGTTTATGGGTCATGTTCTAGTCGTACAGTGATTTATAAAATGTTTCCAAGATCAAGAATTTGTCCATTTAACCATTTATAAATCCATGAAAACTCACCTACCTCCATTAATTGATTTCCATTTTCACCCCAAAATCCAAAAAAAACCCTAAGGGAACTAACACTACTCCAATGAGGATCAACATGCCATCAATGGTTAAAATTAAATTTAGAATTCAAAATTCAAAACCAAAATATGCATGGAAATATCAAGAGTCATCGCAAAGAGTGGTGATTAAGCTCCCACTCACAGAAAACCTCCTGAGTGCCAGCAAAAATCCTACCTCAATTTTACCATGAAACATCCAAATCATAAGATATTGTTTCAAGAACATAGCCCCTACTGATAAATTTAGGTGATGATATCATTTTTATCAAACTAATTCAGGCTAACCCAACCTAGCTCACCACTGGGCCTAAAGGTAATTATCGATCCCAACAGGTAGGAAACTAGTTCCTAGGTATCAAGTATACAATTTGGAAATGGTTGAACCCACATATATCAATATAAACATTTAGTTTAAATACCTAAATAAACTAACTAAACATGTAATAACAAATAAATATCCATACAAAATATTCAATGGAAATAAATTCATAGGGGAGGAAAATAAAAAATATATAATTTAAAGAATGGGACTCAAATAGATACAATATCACTATCAGTGACCCATAACCACTCACCACCACAACTTATACATCACAAGATAACCCAAAAAATAATTAATTAAAACAAAACTAGGCACCTTAAATAAAGATAAGGAAACTGCATGAACGCCCACACATTAGTGAATATGTAGGGTGTCAGATAAACATTCCCAGTAGGATATCACCAAGGAGTTTCTAAAAATTTTATTTGTAAGTTAGTTAATAAATAGAAATTTTGAACATATATTATAAAATTGGTTTTTCACTTTTGTGTCTAAAATAAATCAAATAACATTCCACAAACTCGCCTTTATAAAAAAAATAATCCTTTCAAATAAAATAAGGATGGAAAAAAACTTTGGTTGATTCATTTTAAAGATGGAAAGAGTAAATTTACTAATATTAAAATTAAAATTAAACAATTTTACCCTTTATTCATCTTTCCAAACTTTCTTGAAAATACCATTTTCATAAATAAACACATTTAAAACCACTTTCTTAAAACCCATTTAAGAAAGCACCAAATTATTTCCTTTAAAACACAATTTCCAAAATCATTTTATATATTAGCTATAAATAAATCCAATATCATAAAAAAGATAATACGCATTCCCAATAATCCCCATGACATCAATTAATCCAAATAAAAGTTCCATAATCATGTAATAGTGCCATGTGATCAAAGAAAACTAGGGGAATAGAAACAAGAAAAAAATAGAATCCCCTAAAACATTTTAAAAGGGACCAAAGTGACATAGAAAACTTCTTAGAACTTGTGTAATAAAGACTCAAACTTGATATGAGGAACCAAGGATGACACTCACAATCCTATCCACATCCTTGGTAGTTCCATATAACTATATAGATATAAAAAATTTCAAGAGTTCATAACTACCACCATCCAAAATTTACACCACTACTCCTTTTAGTATAAGAGACTTAGTTTATCCAATAAACACTCCTTAATTAGTAAACAATCTACACTAGGGGTATCATTCATCCAAGTAATCTATAGATTCATAAGGAATCCCATGACATGTCTAGTGGAGGTGAGAAAATAAATAATGAATCATATAAATCACATGGAATGAATTTAAGATAAAATTAACCTCACCTAATACACCCTCACATTAAATATCCCCTTTTTCACATCATTCTTAATAACCAAATAAAATATATCAATACAACACATCCCCCAATGGGTCACAATCCACCTCGCACGTATATACTACAAGATGGATCAATTTAGGGTGTCAATTATTTTTTTAAACAACTTCTTTAATGTGACAAATATGATTTCAAAACAAATCTCAGGATTCCAATGTATTTCAAACCATTTGAACTTACTTTTCAAAATACCCCTTGAAAACCATTTATCAAAATACCCTAATGAAATTCATTTAGAAAATAAACCATCTTCTATGAATCTCATTTTTAAGAATTTCAAACACTACCAAGACCCAATGGTCTACAAGAAATTAAAAATTAGGTGAAACAACCTTCTTCTAAAAAATATCTCTTTAAAACATCACACATACCCTTTTAAAAATGGTTTCAGCATAAAACATACTTTCAAAGCATCTAATTTCCTTCGGAAAATATGCTATACCATTTTGAAGAATTCTTGGCATGTTACCCAAGTCCATGTCAAGTTTTTAAACCATTTGAAATATATTCGGACCTTAAAAAGGGTGTTCTATAAACATATAATCTCATAAAAATTTATTTTAAAATATCCATGCAATTTATAACATGAATTATAAATGAATTCCAAAGAAAAACTTAACAATTTTCAAGCATAACTCATCAAAACACATCAAATACAATAGATAATGTACAAATGGAAAATAAAAATCCTACATGAACCCATAAAATCCAAATAAAAATCATTAGAACTATTAAAAACCATAATCCAAACACAAACAATGGTAAGGATTTGTATATTAAAGGAAAACCAAGAGATTGGTAAAGGAAATGTGAGGGGAAGAGGAAATGAGGGGTGTGTAACATTCCGACTTGGATTCCACCAACCCGATGTCCCGATACGGTTCACCATAAGGCCTCAACCTTGTCTCCATATACACTATAGGATGTTGTCTAGTAGATAGAAACTATGTTGTGACAGTGGGGTAACTATTCCCCTATATCAGAGCATAAAACATTAGAAATAAACAGATAGCATTCAAATAGTAAATAAACATAGTGTGGAAGTAATAAATAAACTTAAATAAGATCATTATATAATAATAAATGAAATTTTATAAAATCCTAAATGGAGATTTTATACAAATAACATTGATCACCCACTGATCCAATCACATATAAAGAAGTAAATTAAAGAAACAAAATAAAATTACAAGGATCTACTACTATCTCTGAGCCAAACCCCATACCCTATCTCTGCATACATATCTAAGCCATCATGCTAAATTAGTCTCAGGAATCATCCCTACTTGTTCATACAAAAAAGTGTATGTATTATCTATTACCTCAGTGTAATGGAGATCTGAGCAGGGTGTGAGTGAAAAACTTGATAGGACACCACCAACGTGGTCTCATACATAGCTAGTAATATGCAGTCTATGTAAAAGTGGGATACTCATCTAGATAATAATATTAATAATATTAATAATAAATAGTATAAATAAGATGAAATACAATGTCGTATAAGTCATTCTCAAGGAAATTGCCCAGCCTAGATGAGACACAATAGGAAAAGATAAATAAATAAATCGAGTGAACCATAGTCGGTCCATGGGTCTGTGATCCCGATCAACTGGGAAAAGTTCCATCATGTATATGTGTGTGTGTGTGTGTTCCCATATATATATATATATATGTATGTATGTATGTATGTATGTATGTATTTATGTATGTATGTATGTATGTATGTATGTATGTATGTATGTATGTATGTATGTATGTATGTATGTATGTATGTATGTATGTATGTATGTATGTATGTATGTATGTATGTATGTATGTATGTATGTATGTATGTATGTATGTATGTATGTATGTATGTATGTATGTATGTATGTATGTATGTATGTATGTATGTATGTATGTATGTATGTATGTATGTATGTATGTATGTATGTATGTATGTATATACATGAGTAAGGTGAAAAATAAGATAATCAATAGCATTCGATCCTTGGGTCTGTAATCCCAATCATCTTAACATCTTGAAAAAAGGGCCTTAATATGGATGCCATACCACTAAAGTTGTGCATCATTAAGTTGATCTCTTGGTTTGTAATCCCTATCGACAAAACCTTCTTTTTCTAGTTCAAAAAACATCTCTAATCAAACTATGTCACCATAGATGGATACATATCCTAACCCTGATTTCACCTATACTCACCTCCAATCACTATAATAAAGGATGTCGTATACCAATGGAAAATCCTATAAATGGACAATGAGATGGATTCTATACCACTCAATCCATGTAAATACATTTTAATGTCTCATCCCTAGGTCTCGGTATATAGGAATTATGACATTGCGTCTCAGATAATACCAAAGGGTATGATCCTTAGGTGATTTGTAAATGGATTGATCTATAGACCCAAATACATTATCTGTGTCCATTTATATAAATGGATCAATATCCACATCCCAAGGAAGTACATCTAGGAAATGTATTAGTGGTGCATCCACCCAAACCTATGGAGCATCCTAGGAATCACTTGAGGTGAGCATAATCATCCATCGAGCATATGTCACATCAACGGTGAGGTGATCTAAGTCCAACCCCATGATCAAATAATCGATCTGGGGTAGTGTAATCATACCCATCACTCTGGATAGAATGATCAACCATGAGTATAAATCAATAGGGACATCATTCTCATGTATCATAATCAAGGTACCAAATAACATAAACATAGCGATTCTATGTTGAAATAAAATAAACATCAATAATGGTCTTAGAATCCAGATCCCAAGAAGTAATATTGGGAATCTCAACAAGAATTTTACATCCTATCATGCTCATCATCCAAATACCAAGAATCACCTCTAGTAATAATAGTTTCATCAATAGTAATCAATGCAATTCTTAAATAAAATAGTGTGGGCGGCCAAACACTTAAACCCACCACTACTACCACAGCCAAATACTTACGAGTTTGGTAAGGGTTCTAAGGTGACAGCCACATCCATCTATATCCAAACCCAATATACTATCTCAGTGTCGGTCAAACACTGGGGTACCCGCCAGGTCCCCAAGTCAAGACACAGAAGAGGCATCCTACCCAAAAAACTCAGAGATGGTATAGAGTAAGAGTCATCCTACATGGGACCCTCAATAAAAGTTCATGTAGGTAGATACATCCTACATGGGATCCTCATAATGGTATATATAGGAATTTTCATCCTGCATGGGATACTTAGTCATTTTCATAGCCTCAAGTCATGGGATGAAGCTAGCACATTGGGGTTGTTAGTGACCCCTGGTGTTCATCCAGTACCATCTACCAATTTCATTTAGTAATAAATTTTTCCTAATGCATTTAAATAGGGTGTGTCTCCCTCGGTGGTGAGCCATCACATCCAAAATATACCATATAAATGCATAAAAACTAAGGGGAAGGCATGAATGACCACCTATCTTTAGGTTTCCTTCTATTTATTTTCCAAGGGTTAGCAGTAGCTGCCAAGGCCCATCCAAGTTCATCGATACAATAAGGGTCTTGTATCACAACCAGAACATAAAAAATTAATAAATTATAATTACACTATAATTAATTAATTAATATTATCAATATAAATGATTAAAATGATTTAAACTATAAGGTAATAATACCCAAAATCTCACTGGTTGATCATGTCACATTAAAATAATGACCAAACCCTCTCCAAAAACACATGACGCATCAAAAACCCTGAACTGAGAAAAATACCTAAGAAATGGTGTCAAAACAACACCCAAAAATTTTATTTAAAAGAATTAAATATTTAGAAAAACACTATGGTGACATACCTTGAAGAAACAAAAGGTGGTGAAGTTCATAAAACCTCCTAGGATGGCCTTATCCTAGGTGGAGAAAAATCCCCAACTAAAATGGTTAATTCCACCATGATCTAGTGGAATCATTTAAGAAACATAATCATAAACTTTTGAAATTAGAAAAAATAGAAGAAGAAGAATTCATAAGAATTAAGGAGAAAGATCTTACCTAAAAACATTGTTGAATCACACTCAGAATTCCCTTGATTAGTGAAGAATGGAGAGAGGGAAATGATCTTGGCCAAGAGCTCTCATGCACCTCCTACTTGGTCAGAAAAAAAAGGGGTAGATCCCCTATTCGCCCTTTTTAGAAATTTAACCCTGATTATTACATGGCATGTAACTATTACACATCATGTAATAGTTTCACCATGTGTAATAGATACATTTCATGTATTCCATGGGGAAATCCTAAGATCTTTCACATTGTGCATTTTCTATACTGCACCCTATGAAACCAATACACATCATGTAAATAATACATGACGTTTAATATTCACAGCATCTACTTTCAGCATCCCAGTTACCCGTTCCTTCCACTAATTTTCTCCCAATCCCCTGATACATCCATAAAAACAAAAACCACATCCGAAAAAACCATTATAGGATGTTTAAACACTCAGAACCTTGTTACACTTTTTGGTTCATAAGACGTCTCGTCCACTAATGGAGAAAAGTTCAAATTCTCCTAAAAATAAATAGGTCCAAAAACATGGGACCTTAAATTCTCCCCACCTTAAAACTTTTCATCCTCAAGAAACCTTGGAGAACAAATAAAACATCACCCGACCTACCTAGGTTAGGAATTTTTTCCCAAATTTCTGCGTTGCATTTCTCACACCCAACGCTCTTATACACACGACTTAAAACATGTGATCCCATACATAGTGAGTAATATGTAGTGTATATAAAAGTGGGATACTCATCAAGATAAGAATAATAATAATAATAATAATAATAATAATTTATAGATATAAGCTAAAAGACAACGTCACATAAGCAATGCTCAAGGAAAGTTCTTATCCTATCTAAAACACAACTGGAAAAGATAAATAAATAAATCAAGTGAACCACATTTGATCTCTGGGTCCGTGATCCCTAACAAATGGGAAAAGTTCCATCATTTATATATGTATGTGTGTGTATTACAATAAATATATATATACATAAATATGTATATTAATGAGTAAAGTGAAAAAAAATCAATAGAAAACAATCATTGGTTCTCTAATCCTAATCATCTAGACATCCTGTAAAAAGGGTATTGAGCTATATGTTGTGATAATCAATCCATGCATCATTAATTCAATCTTTGGGTTTGAAATCCCAATAAAAAATACCTACTTTAGCTAGCATCATAAATTTCTCTAAGAAAGTTATTTCATCATAAGGGGATGTATGTTAAAACCTAGGTTCACCCATACTTCCATCCAATCACTGTAATGATGAATTTCATAGACTGATGGAAAATCCTATAAATGGTCACTAAGCTAGATTCCATATCACTTAATCCATTTGAATCCATTTTAATGTCTGAAGCCTAGGTCTCGATTTCTAGGAATGACAACATTGCAACTCAGATAATTTATATGGGGATTATCCTTAGGTGATAAGTAAATGAAATTCTCTCTAGACCCAAGTAAATTATCAGTGCCCATTCATATAAATGGATCAACAACCACATCCCCAAGAAGTAAATCTAGGTTATGTAGTATTGGAGTGTCTATCTGACCCTAGGGAGCATCCTAGGTATCACTCAAGAATAATGTAATCATCCATCGAATATATATCACATCAATGGTGAGGAGATCCATGTCTAACACCATGATTAAATAATAAATCATGGAGAGAATTATCATCCCCAATGCTTGGGAGAGAATGATCATCCATGAGTAATAATAAAAAGGGATTTCATGTCCATGTATTATAATCAAGGGATGCCATGCACAAATATCATAATCAACGGATGTTATAAATGAATAACATAATCAAGGGACTTCATGCCTAAAAATCATAATCAAGGGATTTCATGCCCAAATATCTTAATCAAGGGATGTAATGCTTAAAATTTCAAACATAAGGGCTCCATGCCCAAATAACATAAATATATGGATGTTGAGTCAATAAGGTTTTTCTTATGAATTTTCCATTCCTTCATACTTGGGGGAGATTGTTGAGTCAATCAGGTTTCCTTATGACTTTACCATTCCTTCTTGTTTTTAAAATCACAAATACCATATCTTAAGGAAAATTTCATTCTACCCTATATTTTACTTTCATAAGGAAAATTTTTCTTCCCCAAGGAAATTTATCCTTACCATGTTTTTCGTTATTCGTTTTGTCTAAGTATGAAATTTGGTTTTGTATCCAAAACTTCATAATCATATCATACTTAGATATAGAGCATTCAGTTTTCAGGATCTGAATTCAGGTTCCGAGTTCTCTAAATTTAGACTCTGAACTCTTATAAGTTCTGACTCCAAATTCTGATGAAATTAGACTCCGAACTTTGTAATTTCAGACTCTTAATTCTGATGAATTCAGGCTCCAAACTTTATAAGTTCAGACTCTGAATTCTGATGAATTTAGACTCCGAACTTTGTGAGTTTTGACTCCGAATTCTGAAGACTTCAGACTCTGAACTTTGAGAGTTCGGACTCTGAACTCTCTGAATTCAGACTCCAAATTCTTATGAATGAAGATTCCAAATTTCCTTGAAATTCAGACTCTGAAATTCTACAGAATTCAGGTTTTGAATTCATTGAAAAACAGAATCCGAATATCTTTATATTATAGACTCCGAATATATTTTAGTTAGACTCTGAACTTTCTTTTTTACTTACACTCCGAAAAATGAATTTTCTTACACTCCGAATTTTTTTTACTCATGATTTAGATATAAAACGATGTCATGCATTCAATGACTAACTAACCATTGTTTGAGTGACACATGTACAGGTCCCTCCGAAATTCAAGGAAAAATATGACTGTTGGAGGAGGGAACTGATCGTTGAATCCGTTCCTATAAATAAGAGCTCATTTGTATGAGCTCATAACAACAGTAACAACAGTCTTTAACTTTTGGAATAGCCTGCCTACATGTTGTTGAAGTGATTTTTAGAGAGAGAGGCTCTTATAAACTCTCAGGCTTCATGCAGAAAGTTTGAACGGATTTTTTAAACCTTGCTTCGTGCGTATTTTCTTTGTGCAGAGGTGCAATTTCTTTAAAATCAGAGACTTCAGGTTGGGAAGTCAGAGGTGCCGATTTCTTTACAAATCGAGGGCTTGCGGGGATATCAAGACAGATGTCGATCATCGGATTGAGTGCTTACCAAGTTTTGGGTAAGACATACTTTCTTGAAAGTATAAATCAAGGGACCTTTTATCCTGGTTTGTTGGATACCCTTCTCTTTGGGTTAAAAGAGTTACTACTTTTTAGCTATAGTGTTTCAATTTTATTTTCTACTGTATTTTTGGTTCTTGAGGAAAGTATAACTTTCTTATACTTCCTTAAATATGTAATCTGATTAAATAGGATTCTATACACTTTAAGGGAGAATCTTTGTGGCTGTAAACTTTTGTTAAGTTTCATTTCTGGAATCACTTTTTCCAAATCAAGCAAATTAGTAGAACTGAGAGGTGTTTTGAATTTTGTTTATACAAAATTTCCTTAAGGGTTTTTAAAGTATACAATTCACCCCCCCCCCCGGTATATTGAGTATATACATCATAGTTTGATAATACAATCAGTATCATATCTATCATTTTATCAATCCAACAATTGGTATCAGAGCAGGTGACCTTGAATCCTGAACCAATCTAACAATTGGCTTCAGAGTTTTGGTTAAATCTAAATTAATCTCACGATTAGATTCAGAAGAGAAATATTCTTCTTCATTTTTTTTCAGAATCTGATTTTTGGACTCATAAATTCCAGATTCATATTTTTCTTAGAGATAATCTAGTTCTATTTTCCTTTCTTAGGATATTTTCTTTTGTTTACAAACTTATATTACTAACAAGTTTGTGTGCCAAGAATTTATTTAAGATGCCAGGTTTAAATTTTGGATCTATCGACAATCTAAATCCTACCAAACCTCCTATTTTTGATGGAAATGATTTTGAGTACTGGAGAGATAGGTTGAAGACTTTCCTTATTAACACTGGAGTTGATAACTACCTAATGCTGACAGGAGACTATAAAATTCCTGATAAGGAATTGAGAACTTTTACTAATCAGGATAAATCAGAATATCAAGAAAATTTTAGAGTTATAAATACATTTCTATGTTCCATGACTAGGATTATCTATAGTTAAAGATATTCATGTGAAGCTGCAAATAATACCTAGAAGAAACTTGAAGTTACAAATTTTGGTACTTCTAAGGTCATAGAGACAAGAAGAGCTATGATGAGAGCTGAATACCATGGATTTAACTTTCCTTATGGAGAACCTATAAGAAAAGTTCGGAAAAGTTATATGACTATCATGAATAGATTACAGTCTATGGGAGAAAAATGTTTGGATGATGAGGCTCTTGTAGATAAGATCATAGACATCATGCCAAATGAGTGGGAGTCCAAGAGGACAGCAATTGATTAGAACAGGAAAGTTACCCAGATTTCCTTAGATTAGTTGTTTGGAACTCTTCTTCAGCATGAGACTAGAATGAAGATAGATGCTGATAATGATGAAAAGAAGAATAGGAATGGAGGAGTTTCTTTTATAAATACTTCTAAACATATGAAATCCAAGACTCCAGAAAGCGTAACTAGATCAAAGTCAAAGAAAGTTACTATTCAGTCAGAATCTAGTGATACAGAAAAGTATGAGAATGAATTAGCTAATCTTGCTCAGAGAATGAACAAGATAGTATCTCAAAAGAACTATCAGAATAAGTACAAGAAGCGAGACTAAAAAGATAAGAAAGATAGGTAAGTCACTTGTTATGAATGTAGAAGAACAGGTCATATCAGACCTAATTTCCCTCTATTGAAAAAGAAGGAAAAGAAGTAAATGAATTTGAAAAGAAACAAGAAGAAGTTCTATCGCTCAAAGCACAAGAAAAGTCTTAAAGCAAAAGATACTGGGAGTGCTAGCTGTGGAGACTCTTCAGGAAGTGAATATTATGAATATAAATCATTAGTACAGAAAAATATTGGATTCATTTCTACTACTTATTTCCCAAATACATGTTTTATGGAAAAGGTACGCTCTGCTGAGACTTTAACAAATTTATCTCTTGATAAGAATTAATATTATGGATATATTACTTCTAATGAAGATACTTCATCTTCAGATAATGAAAAAATACCTTCTTATGAAGAATTGTCTAGATTTTCCAAGTTGTTAGAAGCAAAAAAATGCAAAATTTCAAAGAAATTGGGCAAGGAAAATACTAGAGAATAAGGTCTTATAAAAGAGATTTCAGACCTCTCTAGAGATCTTGAAGATAAGGATGAGCTTTTAGAAAAAACTTTCTAAAGACCTTAAGGAATTAAATTCTAAAAAGGAAAAACTTTCTAAAGATCTTAAGAATTCTATTTTAAAATTAAATGTTTTTTTGGAAAAATCTAACTCTAAGGAAATAATTCATGAGGATAAGAATTTAGTCATCATACTAAAATCCAAAATATATTCCCTTAAGAAAATTCTTGCAAACTTTACTTCGGGTAAGGAAAATTTTGACAAGATTTATTCACAAATCAAACCTCAAGAAAATACTACTAGAGTAGGTTATACTCACCAAAAACCTGTTTTCAAAAAAAACTATTCCATTCCTTCTAGAGCCCCTATTTGACTAAATGTCAAAGTGGTGGGAATTGGAAGAAAAATTTCTCCTTGAATAATGTTCAATATATTTGGTTTCATAAATATTATTTTTCTAAACAAATTTGGATACCCAAAATTTTGTTGTCTAACAATTCCGGATCCAAGGAATTTTGGATTCTGAAAGTCCAACTTTCTTATTTTTAGGAAAATAAAGAAGGTACCAACATCAATACTTGGTACATGGATAGTGTATGTTCCCGGAATATGTCTAGTAACAAAAACTTCTTTGAGAATATTATCAAGATGAAAGGAGGAAGAGATACTTTCTAAGTTAATGCTAAGGGAGAAATTATTTTTATAGGTAGTATTGTTTTTCTTGGAAAAACTTTGATTTCAAATGTTTTATTTGTTAAGGGTCTTAAGCACAACCTCATTAGAAAAAGTCAATTATGTGATGAAGGTTACCTTGTGAATTTTAGGAATGACAAGTGGTTAGTACACAATTCCAAGGAAGAGTTTATTCTTTCTGCCAATAGGTAAGAGAATGTTTACAAACTGAACTTAGAAGACATTAGGATCCAAGATCTACCTTTCCTTAGTGAAATGGAAGATCATTCTTGGTTATGGAATAGAAGTATAGGTTACTGTAACCTTAGGAATCTATGTAAACTCTCTAATAAAGAACTAGTTAAGGATCTACCAGAGCTTAGATTTGATTCTTCAAAAGTTTGTGATCCTTGTCAATATGGAAATGAACATAAATCAAGTTTTAAATCAGTCAGTGAAGTCTCAACCACTAATTCATTACAATTGGTACATATGGATCTTTTTGTTCCACCACAAACTGGAAGAATTGCAGGCAAATATTATGTATTTGTCTTAGTTGATGATTACACTAGATTTACGTGGCTCTATTTTCTAGAAAATAAATATAAAGCTTTTTCTTATTTCAAAAGTTTTAGAGCCCAAGTTAAAAATGAGAAAAACCTTCCTTTAATAACTATTCATAGTGACCATGGAGGAGAATTTCAAAATTCTGATTTTGAAACTTTTGTAGTAGAAAAGGCGTTACTCATAACTTCTCAGCACCCAGAACACCTCAAAAAAATGGTGTTGTTTAAAGAAGAAATAGAATTCTTCAAGAGATAACAAGAAACATGTTGAGTTAGTATTCTGTAGCCAAACATTTTTTGGATAAAGCTATAAGTGCTTCTTTTTATACTATAAATCGTGTTTTGATTAGACCTTTTCTTAATAAAACTCCTTATGAATTATGGAACGGTAGAAAACCTAGACTTTCCTTATTTAAGGTTTTTGGTTGCAAGGTATTCATTTTGAATACTGAATATAACTTACACAAATTCACACCAAAATATAATGAAGGAATTTTCTTAGGCTACTCCACAACTTCTAAGGATTATAGATTTTTCAATAAAAACACTTGTACTGTTGAAGAAATAGTACATGTCAAATTTGATGAAACTGATCCCTTTGTTTTTAAGAAACCCCAACCTACATCTTCATATGTGTTTTCAAAAACTGATTATCAACCTTTGTTAGAAGATCCGTTTGATAAGGAAAATGTCCAAGAAGATATTTCTAAAGCATTTACCCCAAAATATTTCCTACCCTGTGTTGATGAACAGGTTTTAAAAAACCCAAATTAGTTGTTTCTTAAGAATCATCCCAGTGATAGTATCATTGCTGATGTAAATCAACCCATAAGGACTAGAAGTTCCTTAAGGAATGAAGTAGAACATATAGAATTTCTTTCCCAATTAGAACCAAAAATCACTGATGAAGCTTTAGGTGATGATGATTGGATAAAATATATTCAAGATGAACTAAATGAATTTGAAAGGAATAAAGTCTAGACCTTGGTTGAAAGACCTAAGGAAACTTCTGTTGTTGGAGTAAAATGGGTCTTCAGAAATAAGTGTGATGAAAATGGAATCATGGTAAGAAATAAAGCTATATTGGTTTCTAAAGGCTATAATCAACAACAAGGAATAAACTATGAAGAAACCTATGCTTCAGTAGCTATACTTGAATCTATTTGTATTTTACTTGCCTTTACAGCATTCTCCAATTTCAAACTTTTTCAAATGGATGTAAAATGTTCTTTCCTTAATGGTTATGTTAAAGAGGAATTTTTTGTTGAACAACCGCCTAGTTTTGAAGATACAAAACATCCTAAACATGTTTATAAATTTACCAAAGCTTTTTATGGACTTAAGAAAGCTTCTTGATCATGGTATGATAGACTTACAGGATTTTTGCTTCAAAATAATTATGTTAAGGGAAATGCAGATCCAACCCTTTTATAAATAAAGATAAGAAAAATGTTTTGATTGTTCAAATTTATATTAATGACATTATATTTGGTTCAACTCAGCAATCTTTAACTAATTCCTTTGTGGATCTAATGAAATCTGAGTTTGAAATGAGTATGATGGGTGAGTTAACATTTTTACTTGGTTTTCAAATTTATCAAAAACCAGAAGGAATCTATATATACCAACACAAGTATATTAAATATATTCTTAAAAAGTATGGATATTACAACACTAATAGTATTAGTACTCCCATTGGTTCCTCAAATTCACTTGATCTTGATGAATCTGGGAAACCATTAGATCAAACATCTTTTAGAGGTATGATAGGAAGATTACTTTACTTGACAGCTAGTCGTCCAGGCTTAATGTTTTATGTTTTCTTATGTGAAATATATCAATCTAATCCTAAGGAATCTCATTTAAATGAAGTGAAAAGACTTTTTCGCTACTTAAAGGGAACCATGGATTTAAGACTCTTGTATACTTCTGGAAATGATTTTGTTCTAAAAAGTTTTTTAGATGCTGAATTTGGTGGATGTATAATGGATAGAAAAAGTATATCTGGAACATGTCATTTCTTAAAATATTCATTTGTTTCTTGGTCATTCAAGAAGAAACACTCAGTAACACTTTCCACTGCTCAAGCTGAATATGTAGCAGCTGGAAGTTGTTGTGCTCAAGTGTTGTGGATGCAACACACACTCACAGACTATGGTATGAGTTTTACAAAAACACAAATTTTGTGTGATAATACTAGTTCCATTTCCCTTAGTAAAAACCCGGCACATCACTCTCGTGCAAAGCACATAGATATTAGGCATCACTTTCTTAGGGATCACACACTAAAAGGAGATATCATTTTTCAATTTATCAGAACACAAGATCAACTTTCTGATATTTTCACAAAATCTTAACACTCCGATAGATTTGAATACATTAAACAAAAGTTAGGAATGATAACTGCAAGTTAATATTTCTCATTAACTCTCTATTGAAACCAATCTCCTTACAGTAATAAACTCCTTTTCATAGGGGGGTACATTTGCTTGTTAGATCAAAAAAAAATTAATGCAAATTCTCATAGTTGGATTTTTCAAATCTTTTGTAATGAAGATTTTCATAATCAAAATTTTCGTAATGAAGATTTTCGTAATCAAAATTTTTTTAATGAAGATTTTCATACTCAAAATTTTCATAATGAAGATTTTCATACTTAAAATTTTCGTAATCAAAATTTTTGTAATGGAGATTTTCGTTTTCAAATTTTTTTCATAATAAAATTTTTGGAATCTAAAGTTCTTTAAGAATATTTTTCTTCAATACGAATAATTTTCATGGAAATACAAAAGGTATGTTTCCATTATTAAGTTTTGGTAATCATCATTTACATGATAGTATTCTCATTTGGTTTTAAAAAAAATCGGATTATAGTTTCCTTAAATCCGAATGTTTTTCTTTAAAAACCTCAAAAGATCAAATCCTACCAAGATTTCCTTGCAGCTATCATATCAACCATCAGATCTAATCAGAAGGATTTTTAGCCATTGGATTGAGTTTGGAAGACGAACTGTCACATCAAGCGCCTATATAAAGGACCCCCCTATGGTTGCCCCACATCGATCTCAAGCTCTCACGTGCTGAAGATTTTTCTCTCTACTTAAGCCCGTTCCAAACATTTCATGAGTTTTCTCAAATATGAATGTCTGTAGAAGAATCCTCTCAAAAAGATATGTCTGTTGTCAAGTCAATTTCAGAGTGGTAGGTATATAGAGAAAGGTTGGTGTATCCGAACTTCTTGAACAAATATGATTCTATAATCTCAAAGAATATCAAGCTTAATGGATAGGAGAGTGTATGCATATCAAATCTAGGGGCTCAAGATTTGGTGTATCCAGATTTTCTTATTGAGTTTTATGAATCATTCAGTTTATTTAAGGAAGAAGGGAGAGAGAAGTTTTCCTTTAAGATCTATGGTAAGACTTATGCTATTTCGTATACAAAGGAAGCCAGCTTTTTTGGAATTCTATAAGAAGGGGAAGTCGAGTTCTATTCCCACAAGTTATTGGATTTGAAAGGAAGTTTTGTTATGGTGAAAGCCATGGAGTGCCTCGGCCTTACTAATTTCAAGACTCTGAAGATTTCTCACCTCTCTAGAAATAATCAGATCCTTGAATTATGGTTTCAAGGGTTTATCATTCTGAGAAAAGGTGACAAGGACACCTTGAAGAAGATTGATATGTACATTTTAGATTTTATAGTGCACCTGAGGAAGGTTAATTTGGTTAAGCATATGATAATTACGACTAAGAATATCAAGAATTGAAATCTGAAGGCCCATATTATCATGTACTCGGCCATTCTTTCTAAGTTGATTGTTCGATGTCTATAATCTTTCAAGATTCTGTGCAGTTTGACGCCTAGAAATTTTAAAGTCATGCTAGTCAATGATGATACCGTAAAGAGGAGGAACATTGGTTTTTCTAAGGACTAAGGAGAATTTTATGACCTACTAGAGGAAGAAGCTGAAGTAGTTCCGAAAAATCAAAAAGTGGTTGAACCATCAAAAAAGGTTGGAAAGAAGAGGAAGTTGAAGGAAGTGGAAGAAGAAGAAAACCCCCAAAAGATAAGGAAGCTAAATCCGCACCTCCAAAACCTAATAAGAAAAAAAGCTTATCCAGATGAGGTTGTAGCCAAGTGGAGAGAATATAAGAAAAATCGGAAGGAAGGAGAGCCACAGTTTGTCTTGGATCCTGCAGAAGCCAAGGATTTAAAAGAGAAGATAGCTGATGAGCTTGATAAACAATCTAAATAAAAGAAGTTAAAGAAAAATATGTCTCAGACTGAGATTGTGAAATCCCTTATAAGGGATACTGAAAAATCTTCCGAACAAATTCTGGTACCAGAATCCTTCCGGGTAAAACCCTTACCTGAGAATCTGGGGAAGAAGTTCATGACTCTATAAAAAGACCAAGAGAATGTTGTTGAAGAAAAAGAAGTTGTCAAAGGAGTAGAAGAAGAAGCTGAAAGTAGTGGTGATATAGAAGATTTTATTAAGCAAGTGGAGGAATTTCATGAGAAGGAAAGCCCATCCGAGAAATTTTCAATCCAAACTTCACAAGTCGAATCTTCTAAGTTTGCTACTCCTGGGTTAGATGAAAATGGTAAAGATGAAGTGAACAAGTTATCTAAGGAAGAAAGTTATAACCGTCATTTTTTTCATCCTGAAGATGCTGAGGCAGGAGCTCAGAAAGAAGAAGTAGATGAGGATAAGATTGTTCAGTTGTCTGATAGCGTACATGAATCTCCAGATGAGGTAGCTATTCCGAGAATTGATAAAGTTAAAAACGTGGTTGTTGATACACCTATGAAATTTGTTTTAAAGAAGAAGGAATCTGGTTATATTTGAAGAGGAAACTTGTTGAGCTAGTGAAAGAATATTCACCTAAAAAAGTTTCAGATTCAGAATCATCATCTCTTGGACATGATGGATAAGTGTGTAAAACTTGAGGTTGACTTCAAAAATTTCTTCATTAACTACGAATCCCACAAGAGGTTCTGTATGAAAATGGTTGTCTGGTCAAAGAATACAGTACAAGACTTGAGAAAACTTGATGAGTTCCAAGATGGTGTAAAGGAGGCTTTTGATATTGAGGATGGTAGGATCAAAGATCTTACAAACAGTATCGAAGAAAAGTTATCTTTGAAACAAAATACCCAGATTCAAGAAGTGAAGGATCTGAATGGGAAATTTTATTTTGTTTCCCAAATAAGGAAGAGAGAAAGGTATCTTCGGATTGAGATTGAAGACAAACTTTTCAAGCAAGAAGAAGATTTGAAGGCTCAAGCAGAGGTTCTCAAGTCTCAAGAAGAAATAATCAAGGATTTAGAGAAGAAAGCTGAGGATCAGGATCAGCTTCTTAAGTGAGTAGAGGAAGATCATGAGGGGCTCAAAAATCTGAAGACTATTGTCAAGAAGTTGATGTCGAAGGAAAAGTAAGGATAAAAATGTTTCAATATGATCTTTTGTTATATTTTTTTTTCTTGTACAAATTCTTTCTAATCATAATGAAATTTTTTGGTTGCTTTTATTTTGGATGTGTTGTACTAATCATTCAGGTACCATAATTTCTTTTCCATTCCCTCAAATTTCTTTTTGAAAATCACAAAGGGGGAGAAAGGAAAAAGAAGTCTATGTAAAGAAGAAATATCCCTAAGTAAGGGGGAGTTTATCTAAGGGGAGGTTTCATTATGAATATTTCTGTATTCAAGATAATGAAAAATCTCATTCCAGAAATCTAGAATATGATCCTTAGAGTTCCAAAGCCTATGGGGGAGTTAGTCGTATTAATCATTTTCCATGTGTAAAGGGAGATAAGATTTTTTTCAAAGTCTAGAAAAATATTTTCTATGTCCTTATATTCTTTTTCGTAAGGATGTTTGTTCTTTCCAAAAAGGGGGAGATTGTTCATTAAATAAGGTTTTCCTTATGACTTTTCCATTCCTTCATACTTGGGGGAGATTGTTGAGTCAATAAGGTTTACTTATGAATTTACCATTTCTTTTTGTTTTGAAAATCACAAACACCTTATCTTAAGGAAAATTTCATTCTACCATATGTTTTAATTTCATACGGAAAATTTTCCTTCCCCAAGGAAATTTATCCTTACTATGTTTATCATTGTTCATTTTGTCTAAGTATAAAATTCAGTTTTGTATCCAAAACCTCATAATCATATAATACTTAGATATAGAGCATTCTATTTTCAGGATCTGAATTCGGGTTCTGAGTTCTCTGAATTTAGACTCTGAACTCTTATAAGTTCTGACTCTGAATTCTGATGAATTCAGACTTTGAACTTTATAAGTTCAGACTCTTGATTCTGATTAATTCAGACTCCGAACTTTGCAAGTTCAGACTCCAAATTTTGATGAATTTAGACTCTGAAATTTGTGAGTTCTAACTTTTAATTATGATGAATTCAAACTCTGAACTTTGTGAGTTCTGACTCTGAACTCTCTGAATTCAGACTCTGAATTCTTATGAATCCGGATTCTGAATTTCCTTGAAATTCAGACTCTGGAATTCTATAGAATTCAGGTTCCAAATTACTTGAAAAACATAATCCAAATATCTTTATATTATAGACTCCGAATATATTTTATTTATACTTCGAACTTTCATTTTTTCTTACACTCCAAAAAATGAATTTGCTTACACTTCGAATTTTTTTTACTCATGTTTTGGATATAAAATGGTGTCGTGCATTCAGTTACTTACTAACCATTGTTTGAGTGACACGTGTATAGGTCCCTTCAAAATTCAAGGAAAAATATGACCGTTGGAAGAGGGATTTGACCGTTGAAGCCATTCCTATAAATAGGATCTCATTTGAATGAGATCATAACAACAAGAACAATGGACTTTAACTTTTGGCAGAACCTTCTTACATGCTGTTAAAGTGATTTATAGAGAGAGAGGATCTTATAAACTCTCAGGCTTCATGCAGAAAGTTTGAATGGCTTGTTCAAACTTTTCTTCATGCAGATTTTCTTTGTGTAGAGGTGTGATTTCCTTGAAATCAGAGACTTTAGGTTGTGAAGTCATAGGTGTCTATTTCCTTACAAATCGAGGGCTTGCAGGGATAGCAAGACAGATACCGATCTTTGGATTGAGGGCTTACCAAGTTTTGGGTAATACAGACTTTCTTGAAAGTATAAATCAAGGGACCTTTTATCCAGGGTTGTTGGATACCCTTCTATTTGGTTTAAAAGGGTTAAAACTTGTTACCTGTAGTGCTTCAATTTTGTTTTTCTCTGTATTTTTTGTTGTTGAGGAAAGTTAAACTTTCTTATACTTTTGTAAACTTGTACACTGATTAAATAGGATTCTATACGCTTTAATGTAGAATATTTGGGGCTGTAAACTTTTGTTAAGTTTAATTTCCGGAATCACTTTTCTGGAATCAAGAAAATTAGTAAAACTTAGAGGTGTTGTGAATTTTTTTATACAAAATTTCCATAAGGGTTTTTAAAGTATGCAATTTACCCCCCCCCCCCTCTTGTATATTGAGTATCTGCATCATAGTTTGATACTACAATCAGTATCATATCTATTATATTATCGATCCAACAATGGACGCCTTTAACAAATGACATAAACATCAATAAAAGTCATAGAAGCTATATCCTAGTAAGTATATGTGGTTATCCCAACAAGAATTTCACATCATGTTAGGCTCATCATATAATTACCAAGAATCACCTTTGGTGATAATATCTGCATCAATAATAATCAAGTGAATGCATAAATAAAATATTGTGGGTGTTTGAACGCCTAAACCCACCACTACAGCCATAGCCCATGACTTACAAGTTTGGTATGGGTTCTAAGGTGACACCTGCTACCATGTCTACCCAACCCCAATTTAATAGATCGGGTTGATCAAACATCGGGGTACCTACTGGGTCCCCAAGTCAATACACATAAGATGCATTATACGCAGAATCCTCAGAGATGATATAAAGGAAGAGGCATCCTACATGGGACCCTAAATGACATTATCCATAGGCTAAGGCATCCTATATGGGATCCTTGAAATGGTATTCATAAGTATATTCATCCTATATAGGATCCTTGGTCATGGTCATAACCTCAAGTTTTGGGATGAAGCTAGAACACTAGGGTTGTTAGTGACCTTGGGAATTCATCCAATACCATCTACCCATTTCATTTAATAATAAATTTATCATAATGTATTTAAATAGGTTGAATCACCCTCAGGGGTGAGATAGAGCATCCACAATGTACCATATACAAGCATAAATATTAAGGGGAAGGTACGAAATGCCACTTACTTTTAGGAATCTTTCCATTTATTTTACAAGGGGTGTCAACAACTGTAATTTACCATCCATGATCATTAATACAAGAAGGGTCCTTTCTCATAACCATAACATTAGAAATTAATTAATTATAATTACACTATAATTAATTGTTTAATTAATTAATCTTATCAAGATAAATGATTAAAATGATTTACACTATAAAGGAATAATAACCAAAATCTAATTGTTCAGTCTCACCACACTGGAACCATGACCAAATTCCCACCAACAACATATGATGTACCTAAAACCCTAAACTAGGAATAATAAGTAATAAACATTGTCAAAAAAACACCCAAAAATTATAATTAAAATTACTAAATCTCTGTAAAATACCATGGTGACATACCTCAATGAAACAACATACAGTGAAGCGCAGGAGGCCTCTCAGGATAGCCTTATCCTAGGCAGAGAAAAATCTACAACCGAAATGGTAAATTCCACCATGCTCCAATGGAATCATTGAAGAACCATAATGGAAACTTTTGGAATCATAAATGATAGAAGAATAATAACGCAGAAGAAATATGGAGAAAGATCTTACCCACCAACATCGTCAAATCACATCTGAAACTCCCTTGATTGGGGAAGAATGGAGAGAGGTATAGGAGCTCGGTCGAGATCTCTCATGTGCCTCTTTCTTGACTAAAATACAAAATAAGGGAGAATCCCTTATTCGGTCTTTTTAAAAAATTCAACCCCACCTATTAGAAGGTGTGTAACTATTACACAACATGTAACAGTTTCATGGTGTGTAATAGATACACATCATATATTCATCAGGTAAATTCCCTAAGATTACACATTTTGAACCCATTGGGCCACACCCCATTAATTAAATACATGATGTTTAAATAATACCGATGTGTAAAACTCACAGTAGTATTTTTAAGTAGCCCAGCTGCCTGTTCCTTCATCCAGTGTTTTCTCAAACCCCTAGAACATCCATCAAAACATAAACCATGTCTAAAAACATCATTACATTATGTTCAAACACTCATAACTTTGTTCAACTTTATGATTCACAATAAAGCCTTTCCACCAATGGAAAAATGGTCAAATTCTCCCAAAAATTCAACAGGTCAAAAAACATGGGACTTTATAGAGTGTAACATACCAGACTACAGAACCCCAGATCTAATAGTTATATTACATTATTGGTATATAATACAATATTTCTTCAATAACCAAATAGTTTATCATTAATAGAATACTTTATACATACATAAATTTCATTTCAAATCCTAAGATAGAAAATGAACATATTTAAAAAATATTATAATACCTTCCATCATATCCCTAAAAATTACACATTTTTTTCTCTAAGTTTCCTTAGTAAAGGAAAAAAAATAATGTGAGATAATTTTCTCAGTTGGAGTAGAATACAGCAGAATATTTCATAACATAAACATAGAATAATTGATATAGTATTAATAAATGAACAACATGAATCTATAATCAACTAAAATTGAGGGTCTAATATATCCATGAAAATAAATGAAAAAAAGGATAAAAATAATCATTAACCTCATACTTTTTGAATTTATAATGTTGGACATCAAAACATGTTGTTAAGGACTTTTTTTAAGACACTATCTTATTAATGGAAGAGGTATCCACCAAAACCCAGCCTATTTTACCTTATGAGATCTGTCAATACATTGAGGGGATATATAATTTCAAAATCCACTCATCACCAAATTAATTCTAATACATTCCCCATAAGATTAATTATGACCTTTTACACCATTACCTAAGGAAACTTTTTATAAATAAATACATGTTTATCTTTATAATAAGAAATACTGAAAATATATTCCCCATTCAGTAGATTAATGTGGATTTATAGGATAACATCCCTTAATAAGCTTAGAAATTGTGTGGTATTAGTAAAGTAATAGTAAGTACCCTTATCAAATAAATATAGGGGTCAGGGTACTTTAAATGTGTTGGGTAATCCATAGAAGATAGTAATTGGGTTAAATAGTATACACTAGTAGGATAACAAGGAAATATTAGGAAAAATCATTTATCATGGTCCATAAAATGAGTGTAAATATTCTAAATCATATCCCTTGGGAGTGTCTAGCTATGTATACAGTCTTGGTCCATTCACCATGCATCAGGGTGATGATTGATTCAATTCTAAAACAACCATTTTTTAGGTGATTACCCCTAAGTACATTTGTACCATAGCTACATCCACTTTCCAATATCCAAATAGGGATGTATTTTCTAGGAAACTGTACACACTTTTACTTTTCCAAAATATAGGATGGTTTCCCCACCATGAAAAATATTAATTTTTACAATGGTTTTATTAAACCTTTCATCAAAAGAATATGATAAAGAGATAACAATATGTACTTTTAAATCCCTTTAATTTCATTAGTTATATGGTAAAGTTTATTAGAAGAAAATTTATGCACTACATAAGAATAAATATATGGTGAATATTAAATGAGTCCCAAAGAATAAAAATTGAGATTGAAACCCCCACTTATGGATTGGGTAGTAATTCAATTAAAACCTCTCAAAAGATAGGTTTTTAAATTGATCTTAAAATACCATTAATAATAGTAATTTTATGATATAACATTTGATATAGTCATTATATACACCACATAAAGTATATTAGGTGCATAATACAAAACATGTCTCAAAGAGAAAAATTTGAGATAGAAAAATATTACATATTTTCCTAAATTTCATGAACATAATTTATCCTATAATATCAAAAAATATATATATTAATAAATTAATTCATAACCTTAATCATATAAATTTTCATTCATAATCTTCATAAATAATCATTATCTACATGAATTCTTCTGATTTTCTACATTAAGTGTTTATAGTTTTAATCATTAATACTGGTTTCATAATAGCGGTATATGTATTGATATATATTCCAAATTTAATCATTAATAGGTCATTAAAGTTAATTTTTTGGGTGATTTATAATAATTTATGGTATTTGAAATACCTTTAATGATTTTTTTAGTTTTTATCCTTGAAGATGAAATCGATAACAAGCATTTTTTAGTAATTCTTGATGATAGAAGTGTGTTTAAATAATTTATGAATTTAAATTTGATAAAATGTGTTTAGAAAAAAATATTTATAAATTAAATCATATTATACCATTAAATAATTTCTCATATTCAACCATGTTATAAATGCAAATTATTGTTCAAGTAGGCAGTTAAACCAACCCAAACCTGAACATACCCTTATTTAATGAATGATTATGAGGTGGTTTGGTTGTAATATAATTATACCAGAAGCATAATTATCTTATTTAGTGTTTATCAATATGATATATACTATTATTTAACTAAATAGGATAATAATTAATGGATATGAAAATATTACACAATTTTAATAAAATATTATCCTCGTATTATGATTGTTTAAAATGATTTAATTAACGATGAACGTTATTTGATCATATCATAAATATGATCTACAATTTTTTATAATATAACCTTAATAATATTATAAGAATCATATTTATCCTCTAATATCAACCTTATATCCATACTTGTAAGGCAGTGAAGGAAAACTAAACATGTTACGTCACGGAGGTAGTACTCCACACAATATATAAATGGCGGTTTCATTATTATGAAGGGAAATGAGAAATTTGGTTAGTGTTTATTTCAATAATATAAAAAAATTAAATATAATATAAATTATAAATTCATTATATAATATTATGGACAATAAATTTTAAATTTAAAGATAAAAGGAAAATACGTTAGCGAAAAGACTGAACTTATGTTGAGAACTTTGGGTTTCTCTTTGAGGATTACTTGGAAAATAAGGTCATGGGATAATATCATATGTCTAGAAGATCAAGTGAGTGAAAGAATGTTATAAGAGATGGAAAATGGTATGGTTTCATAAGGAAACTGATTTTTAGGAGTTTTGTGAAGGGGTGGTGAGAGGATCCTTTTAAAAGTGGTGAGAATGTAATTTTTGTAAAAATACAAATTAATATTAAGTGAGCACATGTTAAACATGTAAAGTGGGTCAAAATTGAGAAATAATATAGTGAGGAAGAGATAATGTCAAGAAACCCATCATACAGTCAATTATAGACATTTTTTTATCATTTTTATCCCTTTATCCATTAAATTATTATTTTTAAAATTTTAGCTTTTTTCACAACAACTATTTTTTAACTAAGGTAACGTAATATTTATCTCTAAAAATAAAGTGTTCCTTATTAGATAATTTGTACATACTAATTCTAAATTTTTAATTAATTTTTTCTGATTCAATTTCTATAAGTGTTACAAATTAATTATAATATGATATATGTATTATATATTAAAATAAAATTTGAGAAAAATATTACTTAAGATATGAAATATCAATAATAGGTTTTTAAACTATAATAAATATTTAAAAATGTATATTGTAATTTATAAAGTAAAAATTTTCAAGAAAAGGGATTCATAAATTCTTAATTCATTATTATATACTAATAATGGAATAACTTTTATAGTATTTAGAAAATGTTATATTACACTATTCACCTAAATATCATTTATTTTTAAAATATTTAAAAAAATCATGAAAAGAAAGTATCTTTATGAAAAATTAAAATTTAATGTCTATTTTGTTAAAATAAAATTATGACATTCAAAAATTAAACTTTAAAATATTCTTATGAATAAAGGCTCTTTAGAGTGTTCATAGTGTGATAGTTCAAGATATAGTGTTTACCTGCTGTATTGGGGTCTTGAGTATTACAAATCCCCCCAGCCTAAATAATTTAATCCTTTATATTTGAGTGTATATCAGATATTGAATAAGTGTGGATATTTCTTCCTTATATCTTCTTCAAGATCCAAGGTTTCCTCTTCTAGTTTGTGATTTCTACAAATGAAATTCACTAATCAATTTATTCAATTCCACAAAACTTTCTCTCTGGTGTAAAAAATCTATAAAGTCTCTTAATTATAAGTCGATTTAGGATCTTACTCTATTCCCTCATATGTGATCACATGTATTGGATCTAGAATTAATTTCTAGACTAATGAAACATAGAAGACATCATGTACTTTAGAAAGGTTGGGCATTATAGCCAATTTATAGTGTAATGTCTCATAATTCCATATAATTTTTTTTATTTATATTGGATTATTTTGAGGCCACACACTTAGAAGACACTTGATTTTGAGGCCTGGTGATCCCGGAATAAGTGTTTGAATGTTTCTTTAAGTTTATTTAAAATAGCACACGTGTTTGGTTTTTAAAACAACTAAATGGGTGCCTGAATAAAAATCGGAGGGAAATATTGCATCCAGAATGGAGACTTTACCTAATAAAAGACTTAACCTCGACTGGCATAGGTCGAGGGAAAAATTTAGTTTTTTCACTTTTTAATAAAAATAAAATTAAATATTTTTCATAAGGGAAATAAAATAAATCTTAAAGTTTATTTTATTTAAAATTAGAATTTCATTGTAATGTAAATGCGTTTCAACCCGAGCATAACTGAAATGTTATTTCAGAAATGAAACAGTGTAACGACACAATAACACAATGTAACAAAATGTTGAAACATGTTTTTTTCTTTTAATGGTTTAGCATAGGATGGATCGTTGGCATGATCTGAGACCACTTTGAACCCTTGGAGATTTGGTATTGGCGAGCGATGATCGAATAATGGCCACCAACGACGGATTGTGGAGCAATGAACGTAGTGGTGCAATCTTCACCAACGAATGATCCAATGCCAAGGTAGGGTTTTGTTCTTGATGAAATTGTTTCCCCGTTATTTCTTTCTAAACAATGAATGCGGATCAACCAACTAACAGGTTTATCCATGGGTTGTTTGTTCTTGTGGGAGGGTTACTTGATATTTGGGTTTTTGATTCGGGGTTATGCTTGATAGAATCTTAAAACCTCCCCCAACTTTTTTTAAACTATAACAATGAGGGATCGGGATGACGCAAACAAGGCTCGAATACCTTTGTTGTGGGAATTCTTGGGTTCTTTGTGACCAAACCCACAGATTGACGGAAAGACAACTTTGAGCCCATAGTAGTGATGGTGACGATCTGAGGATCCTAAATACACTCACATATTAGAAAACAGACCCCTAGAGCGGACCTAGTGGCCCACGAAAGAGACCACCATCTCTGGTGGCGGCACACGGTGATGGCCGCATGCGGGAGGCAGCACACACTGATGGTGCATCACGGTGGCCAGAAAATCCCGCGGTAGGGGGCCATGGGTGGCGCATAGGGGTCATAGCTCGACAGCCATGGCGGTGCGGGAATTCGGCGCACCACAGTGGCAAGGTCTCCCATAGCATTGGATGTGGCTAGTGGATCAGGCCATCAGCAATGGTCGGTGGCGGTGGTGTGAGAAGATTCGGTGATTCATGCCATGCCACACAGCTAGAGGACCATAGTCCACCTAGACCATAATAGGGGATCTGGTCCAGGTCAGCTGACCCATGCTGGGTCAGCAGACTCATGTTAGCTCGGGTCGAAGGACAAGGGTCGGGTCGGTCCAATTAGGTCGGACCAAACGTGGATCCCACCGGTCCCTTTTTTAGTAAAACGAACATAGCATCCAAACCATATGTCCGATTGAAGATCCATTTGTGGGGTTGGGACCCTCACGACGAGGCAGTCCTTTTGACATACTCCCAGTGTAATTACATGGAATTTGAGTTATGACTGATGGCTTCAGGAGTAGATTCTCCCATAATCAGGCATGCTACGAGCATAAATCATGTGGCTGATTGTGATGACAAAGAAGTGATGAGTGAAACTTAGTGGCCTAGTAGCTGAGAATACCTTAGTGGTATGACAGTTGTTTGGAACTCAGTGGCTTGGTAGCTAAGAGGATCTCATTGTCCTAAAAGATGAGCGAACCTCAGTGGCCTGGTAGCTGAGTGAACCTCAGTGGCCCAAAAGACGAGTGGACCTCAGTGGCCTGACAGACCTCATGGACTCATCAGGGATGAGTCCCTCAGCAGTACAAGATTTTTAGCTTTACAAATGATAATCTAGATTTCTATACTTTAGGTTATACCTTTGTGAGTTTTACATTACTTCATGTGTACTTTTCTTTGTGGTCATTTATTTGTGGTTTGGGGTCCCTCCTGGGTATTTAATTACTCACCCATGCAAAGGATTCACCCGCATGTGTCATGTCTTGTGTAGATGATCGATGTTTTGATAGAGACATTGGTTGTCTAGGACCAAGCGATGCCCAGTGAGATCGGACAGGTGAGTCGTCCTCCTACAGCTTCTTGCAGCTAATATTCACCTACCCTTTAGTTATGGTTTTCTATGGACGGATTATCATAAACCTTATACTCACTTGTTTACATCTTGTCTTTTGTTGGGTTTGTATTCTGGCCCATTTTACTTATAACTTGTACTTATACTCTCAATGGTTTTTTTAGTGGTATACGTGTTTTCCTTTTCAGAATTGTGGGAAGGGGTTGTGATTGTGCATGCATACAGGTACTTGGAAAATGAATCCCACTTGCAAGATAACGCCTTTGGTTCTAGTCTCCATCACCTAACCTTTGGGAGTCAGGATTGGGGTAGTCATGGAATGGGCCCTTAGTGATGGGTTGTGACAGATAAGATATAGCTCCAATTCATTCTATTATTCTTAAATTCCAAATATACCTAGGGCTTAACTTCCCATTTTTACAAAATCTTATAACTCCATTAAATATAAAAACCTTTAAGAATACATGATCCCCAACTTGAAATTTTAATTATTTCATATTATTATCATCATATATTTCTTTATCTGGTGTAACGTCTCGGTTCTGGAAGCCACCTAGAGGCACCCAGTACCCGGTTGGTCAATGGCCTCAAGTGCATTTCCCCGAACGCCAGAGGCTGATGACTAGAAACGAGGGCCTGGGGTGTAATAGTGGGGAAACTATTCCCTCATTGGCAGAGTAACACAACAGAAGAAATCAATAGAAAAAGTGGATGCAGGAATAATCCATACAAAAATAAACAGCAGAAGACTGGAAAATAATAAACTGGAGCACACATATATATATGAATGATGCATGATACATATGTCTAGGAAAGCAGCCAAACAAATCACAATACTGGAATACAATAGTACTAAACCCAAGTAAAAAAATAAAGAAGGTAATAAAATCCTCATCATCGCAAGCCATAGCTTGGTCCCATGCTCTCGAGCTCCATAGTAAATCAAGTACCTGAAGTAGAAGGGTGTTTTCCCTTATCTATACCTGCTGTAATATAATATGTTTGGTCCCAAAAACATGTCCCAAACATGGCGTGAGACTAAATACCATTAGGAAACCACCATGATATATGTGCCTAACGGTCAGTGAATATATGGCAAGCAGAAAGAAACTAAATGCAGTAAACAAGGAAGTACCCAAGGTAAAAAATTCACTGTTTCATTACATTCAGTATCATATAACAAGTAGTAGCTAACGAAGAAGGTAATCAAAAATAGGTAACCCTCTAGGAAGTACTCATAGACTATCCCCTCTAGTCTTACCTAGTAACACAAGAAACCCTATGGTCATTACACTTAGTCTAACCCATCTGGTTCAGCTTAAGCATAGACTCTCTGAGGAAGCACTCGCCGTCAATTCCTCTTATAGTCTTGTATCGGTAACTAAAGCCGATCTGGGGAACCACTCAATGTCTATTCCCCCTATGTCCCACTTTGAGGATCTACATACACTCTGAGGAATCACTTATGTCAATTCCCCCTACGGTCTCGCATCGTAAGTAAAAGAGACACTCTAGACAAGCCCTTACATCCATTCTCCATATGGTTTATACACTATGTTCTCACGGCCCTGTGTAATTCAAGCAAGTATAGAAGCGCATATCATCCAAATTAAACCTTAAGAACTACTTGGATAGCAGTCTACAACATATCATCATATCAGAACAATCACACCATCCTACAACTAGGCATGGGAAAGTAAACAGCAGCCTAATGGGAAAACTATACCCTACGGTCAAAACAGGCAACCATGCATGGTCAAAAACTTCCAAAGCATAGAAATTAACCCTATTCACATTCAATTAACCCTAATCACATTCAATTAACCTCTACTCAAGCATACAAGCATAGCCGGAAAACAGTAGGGCTAAAATGGTAAATGCTCAATGCCTTGTTCATGGGTATTGGGAAAAATTGCCCATATAACTCAAAGACTTTAAACGGAAACGTCGATATACTTGAGTCTTAGGGATTGAATCACCTTATAATTCCTAATATCTACAAAAACATCTAAAATTTTTAACAAATTGTAACTTGAGAAGGAGGAGGAATTGGGAAATGAAGATCAAGAAAAAGAGAGAGCTTACTAAGGCGATCCCAACACAATCGATGGTGGTCGAATCGGAGATCGGATGCTCGTTCGGGGGCTCAGAGGAAGATTGTGGCCATACGGGAGCTCTTGGCCAAAAGAAACCTATAAGAAGGTTGTTCTGTCCATTAGAAGCGACCTCGGTACATTTAATGAAAAAGAAAAGAAAATGCACGACATGTACTTTTGAAGTAAACGGAATGTACTTGACTTTTCTGTATTCATCTTTAGATGGCCTCTAGGTTACCCCTCACATTGTTGTGTGTGTGGAAATCACACGGCCATCACACAGCCTCCTGCGGAAACCCAGTACATGGCGTGTACTCATAAAGTACATGGCGTTTACTTTAGAAATTTTCATAAATTTCTCTTTTCCTCAAAAACGACCAGAAAAAAAAACATACATGAAAAGAAGATATGGGTTCTTACAAACTTCCCCCCTTAAATAATTCATCCCTAAATTTCCCTTTAAAGTTGGAATAGAATAAGAAACCCTAAAAATATCCAGCCACTGTGCTTGTACATCGGCCTCCCTCTCCCAGGTCTCATCCTGTACTCGCCCATGTTTTCATAGCACTCATACCATAGGGACAGACCGGCCACAGAGAACCTTTATACTTCGATCCAAAATACGGATAGGATGATCCTCAAAAGACACATCCACTTCCAACTCAATCTCCTTAGTTTTGAAGATATGAGATGGGTCTGAGAAGTAATGTCGAAGCTGAGAAAAGTGGAAGACGTCGTGCATATCTCGGTACCTATGAGGTAACTGCAATCTATAGGCAACCAGACCAACTCTCTTCAACACCTCAAATGGTCCGAAGTACCTTGTAGAAAGCTTACCCTGTCTCCCAATCCTCATGTGTCTTAAACTCGGTGTGACACGCAAGAAAACCTGATCTCCGGCCTCGAACTCCAGAGGTCGTCTCCACTGATCAGCATAAGACTTCTGTCGAGACTATGAAATAGCCATCCTCTTCCAAATCAAATCTATCTGCTCTGTAGTCTCCTAGACAAGATGAGGTCCCAGCATAGTTGCCTCTCCTGCATCCATCCAATATAAGGGTGATCGGCATGGCCTACCATACAAAGCCTCATAAGGTGTCATCTAAATAGTTGCGTGAAAACTATTATTGTAGGAAAACTCCACAAGAGGTATGTGTTTCTCCCAAGAACCTCCAAAATCTAGGATGCATGCACGAAGAATGTCCTCAAGAACCTAAATTGTATTCTCAGACTGGACATATGGATGGGGGTGGTTAGTTGTACTAAAAAGTACCTATGTACCCAAAGCCTTCTGAATCCCCTACCAGACCCGAGAAGTAAAACGGGCATCCCTGTATGAAACGATGGAGTGTGGAACCCCATGTAGACGTACAATCTCTCAGATTTACAACCGTCCCAGCTCATCAACACTGAAGGTCTCCCTAATCAGTAAAAATTGAGCAACCTTCATGAGTCTGTCAATGAAAATCCAAACCAAATCATTCCCTCGAGGCGACCTCGGTAATCCTATCACAAAATCCATCACGACATCATTCCATTTTCACTCAAGAATGGGTAACTGCTGCAAAATCCATGTTGGTCACTAATGCTCTGCTTTCACTTGCTAACATGTGGAACACCTCATAACAAAACCAACAACGTCTCTCTTCATACCTGGCCACCAATACTGACGGTGTAGATCATGATACATCTTAGTGACACTAGGATGAACTGGCCAAACTGAGGAATGAAATCCCCATATCAACTCCTCGCATATGTCTGCTGGCACCCATACGTGCCCCTGGAAACACAAGATCTCATCCTCAACTATGGTCCATCCAGGAATAGGTTCCTCTCCTGACAAACTTTCCCATAGGACTAGGCCTTCAGAATTTGATAGATTCCTCATTCGCACTCGATCAAGAATTGTATAGGTAACAACTACATAATAAAGAAACATTTTCCCATGTTTGTCTTGAACCTACAAATGAATCTTAGAGAACAGATCCATAAGCTACCACTCACTACTGGCCTTCTGAACTACTTGTATCTGAGTCCTCATGCTCAACGCATCAGCCACTGCGTTGCCTTTCCCAGGCATATAGGCAAGCTCAAAGTCAAAAGACTGAAGGTACTCAACCCACCTTTACTATCTCAAATTCAGATCACGCTGAGTGAAGATGTACTTGAGACTCTTGTGGTTGGTGAAAACCACAAAATTCTCTCCTAGAAGATAATGTCTTCAATGGTGTAAGTCTTGAACAACTGCAACCAACTCTAGATTGTGCATCGGGTAATTCCTCTCATGTGGTCTCAACTGCCAAGACTCGTATGCAATGACTCCTTATCCCTAAATAAAAATACCTCCCAAATCGATACCTGAAGAATCATAGTACACAGTATAGCTCTTTCCTAGCTCTAGAACGACTAGTATCGGTGCTGAAGTAAACCTCCCTTTTAGCTCCTGAAAGGCTGAATCACAAGAATCTGACCACAAGAACTTCACACCCTTCTTATTCAAACTCGTCAGTGGTGCTGCTAAGAGTTAAAAGTTATAAATTAAACATCTTTAGTATCCATACATCCCTAGAAAACTTTGTACCTCAAATAAGTTCTTTGGATTCTCCCAAGAAACTACTTCTCTCACTTTTTATGGGTCGACTGATACTCTTGTCTCTGAGATAACATGACCTAAGAAATGAATCTGGTCCATCCAAAAGTGGCATTTTGAGAGATTAGTATATAACAGATGCTCTCTCAGTGTACTTAGAACGATCTCAAGATGGTTAGCATGGTCGTGTCGAGTGTGAGAGTACACTAAGATATCATCCATGAAGAACACCACGAAGGAATCCAAGTATGGATGGAACACTCGGTTCATTAGTGCCATGAAAACTGTAGGTGCATTCGTGAGACTGAATAGAATAACCATATACTCATATATACCATAACTGCTTTGAAAGGCTGTTAGAGTTATATCTGATGGTCTAACGTGCAACTGATGGTAACCGAACCTCAAGTAGATCTTCAAGAACACCTGGGCTCCATGAATCTATTCAAAGAGATCATCAATCCTTTATAATGGATATCGGTTCTTGACCGTCAACGGGTTCAACTTCCGATAATCTACACAAATCATGAGGGTACTATCCTCCTTATTCGCAAAAAGGACAGGCGAACCCCAAGGAGAAGTACTAGGTTAGATGAAACCCTATGCCTGCAACTCCTCTAACTGCTTCTTGAGCTCCTATAACTCTGGTATTTTTATCTGATAAGGAGGAATGGACACTGATGTTGTCCCTGGCACAAGCTCAAAAGAAAAGTCTACCTCACGCTCTGGAGGCAAACCTGAAAAGTCCTCTGGAAATATGTCCTTATAACGATTCACCACTGGAGGAAATTATATCTGAGAATTCCCCTCATCATCCATATAAAGACTAGAAATATGGGTTGTAACTCCTCCTAGCCCATGATGCTCGGGTCCCGCTCTACTCACCTGTACATCCCAATCGCCCTTATGAAGAAAAGATACTCCCTCTGGTGATGTGAAACTCACCCTACAGCGATATCAATCGATGACTACCTAGAAGGTAACTAACCATCCCATTCCAAGAATGAAATTATATCCCGTAATCTCTAGGACATAGAGGTCTCATAAAAAGTGACACCCACCAACCTTTAGAGGGAACTACTTGCACTGACGTACACTTGTCGTTATAGTCCCCAACGGAGTGTCTAGTGTCAAGATATTAGCAAAAGAAAAGATACAGATCCCAAGGCTCTCCACAACTACAACAGATATAAAACTATGGGAAGCCCCTTTATCTAAAAGAGAAGAAGCTAAAATTGAGGCTACAAAGATCGTACCTAGAACTGTAGAAGGTTTGGGATCCTGATCCTGTTGGGTCTGCTCCACTGAAAAAGGTTGACATGTACTGCGGCCTTGTGACCTTATCTGGCCACCCAGAGCTAATCCACCCTATTGTTCCTAAAAGCTTGGCGACTCGCTACCACAACCACGACATCCACCTTAGCCTGAATGGTTATAAGAACTCTAGTTCCCAGACTGGTGGGAAACTGGTTGTGCTGCTCTTGAATGGGGAGTCATAGAAGAACCCCTGTAACTAGCTGCTGGTGAGAAGATCTGACAGAATCATTTAATATGACCCATCTTGCCATAAGATCGGCACTCCACTAGCTTTCTCAAGAAATGTGGCCTCATATGCCCGCTCTTCCCACACTGGTATCACACCACCGGGATACCATAAGAAGTGTCTTGCCTCCTCAGATCACCACGTGAAGACTCCCTGCGGCGCTTCCTGCTGTCAGTAAGAGGGATACTATCTCCAGATGTCGAGCCTCCCTAGCTTACAACTCCAGAATATCTCAGATTTCTCTCAGTGATCAACTCCTTGTTGACGATAGAAGTGATAGAGGTCAACTGGAATATGTTCACCTACGATCGGATGTTGTGCCTCATACCATCCTCGAACTTCTTTGCCAGTAATAACTGATCACCTCCTTAAATAGGCGTGAAACGCTGCAGCTCGGTAAAGTGAGAGGAATACTCCATAACTGAAAGAGTACCCTCCTCCAGACTCATAAACTCTCGGGCTCGATCGGACCTCAAGGTCTTTGGATAGAATTAGTCATAGAAGATATGCTAGAACTCCTCCCAAGTCATGACTTTCTGGAATACCATCTTTGAGATCACATCCCACCACCTCTTGGCAGAATCCCAAAGCATATATGTAACGATCTTGACCCACCTCTCTGGAGGCATCCCCAGATGCTCAAAGATCATCAGCATGGCTTCTAGCCATGACTCTGCATCCTGGGGTCCTCTATCACCTGAGAAAGTGGGAGGATTCTACTGTTGAAAGACCCACGTTAATTCTTCCATCGACGAGGCAGGAGGCGGTGCTCCCTGAAAGGTCTACATCATCCTCATAAAGTCTTCCCTTAATTGTTCATTAGCACCTGCGTCCGGTATAATGGCTGGTGCCAAGACTAGAACAACAGGAGGATCTACAGGTAGTCCCTGATCAGCCATATCTGGTGTCTGATCACTACCTTGCAACTGGTTTACAACCATAGGAAGTCTCGTTGGTATGACTCTGCAAGGTCAAACACATTCCTTAGATCAAGATTATCAAGGAACAAAAACTGGAAACATAAGAAGGGAACAAGAGAAGGAAAGCATTCAAGTTTTACAAAATATGAATACACGATGTGTGTATAATACCTACATGGCATGTTTCTTTCATCCATTCACATGGGCGTGTACTCCTTCCAGAGTTGATCGTGTAACACCCCAACCACATGGCATGTTTTCCTTACACATGGTGTGTACTTGAATTTTCTTCCCCTGCCCGAGTCCTTCTACATGGATAATCCACATGGTTCTCCTTATAATAATATTACACGGCGTGTTTGTGCTAGACATGGCGTGTACTAAACAAGCTTCACGAACCTGTGTTGTTCGTGACATGGTCGGATACTCGGCTGACACTACACAGTGTGCTCTGTACAGACACAGCATGTAATAGGAGAGATAAAACTGACCCGTGTTGTTGGTTACACGGCCTGATTCCAAGATTACACTACACGGTGTGTTTATAACTAACACGGCTTGTATAATGTAAGATTTCTCCATCTGTGTTGTTAGTCACACGGGTAGACATAGGGTCAACACTACACAGCGTGTACAACTGGTACACGGCGTGTTCCCATAAGAACAACCCTATCCCGTGTCTCTTCCCACACATCTTATGACATGGTTAGAGACTACATGTCATGTACATAAGCTACATGGCATGTACTTAAGAAAAACAGTTTCTTCCCGAATACAAGAACACATGGCGTGTAGTCAAAACCACACAAAATGTATTCTGGGTTTTTCTGAACAGTAAGCCTCAGAAACTACTCTGGAGCCCATAAAAACACTAAAAGGAACACCAAAGTGCCAAATTCTGATCCGTGAGGCCCCTTACTCCCCGCGAATCAAAGATTGGCATCTTATATATGTTATAGCAAGGAAAACAAGGAAATGATCTACCAAATTTCGGTCCATGAAGGCCCATAACACCTCAAGAACCAAAGCTTGGCGTTCATTCAAACAAAACCTTACACAAAAAAACCCCATCAAATAGCAAGTATTTTTATCAAGGAATATATCACAATAGCATGCATATCTAGCACAACACCTATCACAACAACATGAAATTGCTAATGCAGTTTATATGGCATGGAAAGAATGCATGACATGTGATCCCTAGAAAGTGCCTATATGATGAATGAGATGTCTTACCCTCATCTGATCAGGTTGAAACCGAAATAGAACCTCAACAACGTCAACAATAACATCAAAATACATGTGAGCCACCCAACGGTGAAAATCAGATCAACCATAAACTTGCAAAACCATAAAAATTGAAATAAATGAGGTAGATTGGATATTCCCTATACACGAGTTAGATAGTCCTAGGAACAGCTTATTACCAAGTACCTATTCCATCTAATCCCTGACTATAGGCTCCAAACAATAATTCAATAATAAAAAAAATCCTCTGATACCACTTTGTAAGGTCCCGGTTCCGGAAGCCACCCAGAGGCGACCCATACTCGGTTGGTCACATGGCCTCAAGCACATTTCCCCGAACGCTAGAGGCTGTCAACTAGTAGTGAGGTCCTTGGGTGTAATAGTGGGGAAACTATTCCCTTATTGGCAGAGTAACACATTGGAAGAAAGAAATAGAAAAAGCAGAAGCAGGAATAATCCATACAAAAATAAACAGTAGAAGACTGGAAAATAATAAACTGGAGCACACATATATATATGAATGATTCATGATACATATGTCTGGGAAAGCAGCCAAACAAATCACAATGATGGAACACAATAGTACTAAACCCAAGTACAAAAGAAATCAAGTAAACAACTTTTTAGCATCGCAAGACATAGCTTGGTCCCATGCTCTCCATCTCCATATAAAATCAAGTACATAAAGTAGAAGGGAACTTGCCCTTGTCTATACCTGCAGCAATATAATATTTTTGGTCCCAAAAACATGGCCCAAATTGGGTGTGAGACTAAATCCCAAAAGGAAACCACCACGATATCTATACCTAACAATCAATGAATATATGGAAGGCATCAAGAAAATAAATGTAGTAAACAAGGAAGTACCCAAGGTAAACAATTCACAGTTTCAATGCATTCAGTGTCATATAACAAGCAACAACTAACAAAGCAGGTAATCAAAAACTTGTAACCCTCTGGGAAGTACTCACAGCCTATCCCCTCTGGTCCTACCTAGCAACACAAGTAACCCTCTGGGCATTACACTCAGTCTAACCCCTCTAGTTCAGTTTAAGCATATAATCTCTAAGGAAGCACTCACCATTAATTCCTTCTATATTCTTGTATAGGTAACTAAAGGAGCTCGGGGGAAGCACTCAATGTTTATTCCCCTTGTGGATCGCGTCGATGATATACAGATACTCTGAGGAAGAACTTACATCAATTCCCACTATGGTCTTGCATCGTAAGTAAAACAGACACTCTGGATAATCCCTTACATCCATTCTCCCTATGGTCTACACACCAGGTTCTCACAGCCCTATGTAATTCAAGAAAGTATAGCAGCGCATATCATCCAAACTAAACCTCAAGAACTACTTGGATAGTAGTCTATAGCATATCATCATATCAGAACAATCACACTATCTTATAACTAGGCATGGGAAAGTAAACAGCAGCCTAACAGGAAAACTAGACCCTACGGTCAAAACAGGCAGTCATGCATGGGAAAAAACTTCCAAAGCATAGAAATTAACCCTATTCACATTCAATTAACCTCTACTCAAGCATACAAGCATAGCAGGAAAACAATAGGTCTAAAATGGTAAATGCTCAATGCCCTGTTCATGGGTATTAGGAAAAATTGCACATATAACTCAAAGACTTTTAACAAAAAGGTACAAACCACCTACCTCGATGTTGGGATATTGATATAATTTAGTCTCAGGGCTTGAATCGCCTTATAATTCCAAAGATCTACAAAAACGTCTAAAACGTTCAATAGAGGATAACTTGAGAAGGAGGATTAATTGGGAAATGAAGCTCAAGCAGAAGAGAGATCTTACTAAGGTGATCCCAATGCAATTGAGGGTGGTCAAATTGGAGATCGGATGCTCGGTCGGGGGCTCGGAGGAATATTGCGGTCGTACAGGAGCTCTCGGCCAAATGAAACCTAGAAAAAAGACTGTTCTATCAATTAGACGTGACCCCGGTACGTTTAATGAAAAAAAAAGATACACGGTGTGTACTTGCCTTTTCTGTACTTCACTTTAGGCGGCCTCCAGGTCACCCCCCCCCCCACACATGGTTGTGTGTGTGGCCATCAAATGGCCAACACACGGCCTCCTGTGGCAACCCATTACACGGTGTGTACTCATAAAGTACACGGTGTGTACTTTATAAATTTCTAGAAATTCCTCTTTTCCTCAAAAATGACCAGAAAAAAGAAAACATACCTAAAAAGAAGATTCGGGTTCTTACATATGGGATGCTTTAATATGTTCTTTAATAGTTTATACATTAATAGTCATCTCCTCTATTGTAACAACCTGAACTTTTTGAATGATAATTGTTTCCTGAAAATGTGTGTTATATTATTACACAACAAATCTATATCTCATTAACAATGAAGTTAGTATTTTTTAATGTGACCATCGATCTGGATCATTATGTAATCATTGGTCAATTATGAGCATTGGTCAATATGACTGTTGGTTAATATGAATGTTGGAAACTATACTCTTACCATTATTACTATTGTTTATAAATAAAAATGATAATGGTTAATTAATATAGAAAGAAGAGTTGACAGCCTCATTCAGAAGAATTGTGCCACACAAAGATCATTTTTTGAGATTGGTAAGAAGGTATAATCACTGGGATTCACTCTTTCCAAATACTAAGCCAAGCTTCAACACGTTAAACTTGAACAAAATTGCCAACAAGAGAAGTTCAAGTTAGTGGAAATTACCACTTTGGTGATGTTATCTGAGTCTCCCCAAGATTTTATCACCATCGTACACCTTACCCTTAGGTTGTATACATGTGTTATAAGGGGTTATGTGTCGAGGCCCTATTTATGTAAAATTTAATCCCTTTGTTTAAATAAAATTTTTATTTTACCATTTCCATTTTAAGAATAGTTTTTCTTAAAAAGTGAGATCGAATTTGATAAATTGATTTTTTGGGTAAAAATTGTAATTTTTATAGAGATGTAAATTATTATATTAAACTAAGGTTTTATTAATGTTTATTATAATGAAATTTTATTATCAAAAAAACTCTTATTTCATTACAAATGATAATATAATTTTATTTTATTTCAAGTGTAAAAAATTTTACTATGCATTTTCTCTCAACTATTATTTTTAATAAATAAGTATTTTCATTGTTAAAAGTTAAATTTCTCAAATTTATAGAATTATTATAAGAAAATTAATTTCAGTTTTTAAATTATAATGTCAATATTAGGTTATGATTAATTTATGAAAATTTATAAAATAATTTTTTTCAGTAAATAGTAAAAATATAGTTTTGAGTTTTTGGTATGTTTAATGACATCATAAGGATGTAATATGTAATATAAAATTCTGGTCATCTATTTTGGATTAAAATAATTTAATAGATGTCCCAAGTGGCCAATACCATGGGAAAATACCATGGGTAAGCCCAAGGTTTTTCAAATACAACTACTAAGGTGTCTAAGGATATTAATAAAAAAACTCCCTCAATTTTTCTATAAATACACACCCATTTATAGATTAGATTTCATTCAAAATTCATTGTCCATGAAGATCTTATAGTATTACCTCCCAATTAGTCCTCTTAATGTGTCTTCAGGCCCAAAAGGTCCCAATATTCTTGTTTTAGGAGTTACTCTTTAGGGTAAGGGAAATATCAACTTCTCTTTTCCTTTCAAGTTCTCTTTTTATGTGATATGTCTTTCAAATTTTCATAATATGCTATTAGACCCATTTTATTCTATACCTTTGATATATTAATATTATCTTATTAATGTTAGACCTCTGTACCCTCTCTTTTTAATGTCTTCTTCGGGGGTATTCAAATATTTTTAAAAATTATACAATTCATTATATTATTAACATACATGAAATATGCCTTCCTTTTCTGTGAAAATGACAAAATGACCTTGTTTTTAAGAACTTTCTAAAACACCATCACTACTGGAAAAACAGCCTATACCCATGGTTCAAAACCGTGGGTATAGCCCCCAAAACTGTGGGTATAGGCTATACCCATGGTTTTGGGAACCGTGGGCTGGAAAGGCGTCGGTATAGGGGTCTTGACCTATACCCACGGTTTGGTAGAACTGTGGGTATATGTGTGTCACACACCAACACCCTGTTGTATATCGTGGCAGGCACTTACACCACAGTTTTCAAACCGTGTGGAATTTATTTAATTCATAATCAAAAAACGCGTCCAGGAAGGTTTGAACACTGCACGCTCCACTTGATACCGAGCTCCTGGACCAACCAAGCCAATGCTATTACTGGTATTTATATATTTATTTCTTTTAATATATTAATATATCTGGTTATATGAAAAATAAAACAACGATAATCGAAGACCAGACCTCTCGGACTTCCAAGATGCACTTTACCAACTAACCTACGGATTTTTTTAACGCTACATGTGCACGTCTTTTTACTTATATTTATTAAAATAAAATTAATTGAAAAAAAATCACCGGAATTCGAACCCCTGATCATGCTGAGTAGTTTAACACCCAGACCAACTAAACTATAGATATTTTTAGGACTTATTTTTGTATTTTATTAATAATATTAATAAAAATCATGTTCCCGCCAAATTTTTTTATCAACCAGCGTAATTTTTTTCCACCATAACGAGGGAAAGATATACCCACGGTTTTCCAAAACCGTGGGTATAGGTCTTCAAAAAAAACCCAACACCCACGGTTTTGAAAAACCTTAGGCATAGGTTTTCGGGGAAACCCTATACCCACGGTTTGGTCAAACCGTGGGTATAGAGTTTGAAAAATAAATACATATACCTATGGTTTTGAAAAACTATGGGTATAGGTGTTCAAAATAAAACTATACCCACGGTTTCAGGCAAAACCGTGGGTATAGGTCCCCATATTAACCTTATTCCCATGGTTTTGAAAAATTGTGGGTATATTGGTACTCTATACCCACAGTTTTTTGTAAAACTGTGGGTATAGACCCATTTTCTAGTAGTGCGTGATTTTGAAATGAAACCCATTTATTTTATTATCCACAGATTATTTATGAAATGTTTTATTATGATATTTGTAACTCACATTAATTAGTAAATATGAAGTGTGTGCACTATTAGTGCTCCAATTCATTGGGTAAAAAATTTAATCTCTAGATATGACAAGTATTAAGATACCTTAGTGAATAACCTTGTTAATTTTTATGATACCTCAATGATAAGATTTGGTGATATAGTTATGAGTGACTAAATTAAATGTTTTATACACATTTATAAGTTATTATTCTTGTTCTTATTATTATTATATTCTTTTTTCTCATTCCATTATGTATTTCCTCAAGTTCTTATTGATATTCTTCAAGATCACAAGTAAATCATTTCCCTTGTTTACTCGTACTGGGCCTTCAACTCAACATTTCCTTCGATGTATGTCCCCATGTTATGAGATATAGTAAATATACTAAGGATGAACCTTTAAGAATCCTTTCAAGTGGAATATAATAATGTTTTAAGTTTTCATGTATTATGTACTTTTTTTCCAAGACATTAGACTTTAAAAGATTCTATGTTTGTAAAATGTAATGAAAAGTTGTGTAATAAAAAGGTGGGATGTTATTGTTGGTATTAAAGGATGGTTTAGTTATTTGTGGAAATTAGTATTTGAAAATATTAGGAATAACCCAAGAGAAAATTTTAAATATAGGAAAACTTCCTAGTATTTTAGTGAAATATTAAGTGGTTTTGGGGAAAATAAATCCCTATATGGATACAAACAGTGTGGATGTGGCTCTGGAAAAAATGTATCTAGGGGTACAACTCGAAAACACCACTTTGAGATAAAATCGAATGATAACTGGTGCATGAAAATGTGATTTACTGAAATCATGTTTTGATAATCCCAGGGGATATTTTTGGTTAATCACAAGATTTTATGAATCATTATGAAGTATTTATAGAAAATATAATTTTTTTAATGAATAACAAGTTTAGGTATGATTTTAAATGACATAAAAGTTCCCTTGGAATTATAATTATTGTTAAAAGAAACAATTTTCTCACTAAGGTTTTCTTATTTTAGAAAATGGTGGGAAATATGAGAAACCACATAAATGGTGAGTGTAATGGAACAGGTTCTAATAGCCTTCTGATGAAATTAAGAATAGAAACCTTCATAAGAATGATGAATCAACTGACTTAAGTTATGGGAAATAAATTAAATCAATCCGAGAGACCAGATTTTCTCCAAACGGAATAAATTTTTTTATTCCTATATGCATCAACGACCAATATCTTTCAGTGGATCTACTAACCCATTTACTTCTAAATAGTGGATAAGATATATCTAAAAGATTTTTTGTAATCCATTGTTTAGAATAAGAGAAAGTCACCCTAGTTGTTTACCTCTTAGAGGGAAAAGCTGATTAGTGATGGGTGAAGATCAAAAATATTAAGCTAATAGGGGATATTGAAGCTATGGAGTGGGAAAAGTTTAGGGGAACCTTTTTCAAAAAATATTTCCCCTGTTAAATGCGAATGAAAAATGTAGAAGTAATTACTAGAGATAAAACATAAGGAAAATGAATTTGTTGGAATCTATGAGATGAACTTCACAAGACTTTCCCATTACACCTTTAGCTTCATCATTGGTCCTAATGGGAGGTTTGATAGATTCTTCGGTGGACTAAGACCTTGTCTAGGGAAGAATCTTTCCAAATAAGACTACGAAAACTATGAGGAGATTGTGAAGAGTGCTATAAAAGTTTAATTGAAGTTCAGTGAGATGTAGTGGTCTCAAAAATTGAATGAAAAGAATATATATTTGGATCCAAACATAGGTAGGATCTTTGACCAAGGAAGATAAGGAAATAAAGTGCAACTTTTCACATGTAATAAATGTGGGAAGAAGCATTTAGGGAACTGCTTGCCTGGGAGAGGGAAATGTTACAAGTGTGGAAGAGAAGGACATATTGCTCATAATAGTTTTAGTGAGGTGAGGCCTCAACTTCTCAAAACTAACAACAAAGGGAAGATGGTGTAGGCCCTACATTAAGTCCAATGCTTCAAGTGTGGATAGCTTAGGAAATTTTCCAATCACTATCCAAATTCAAAGTTAATGGAGGGGAATAACCATACACCTCAGCATAGTCCAAGGGAGAAATGTTGTTCTTTTTCTATCATGATGGATGAATTTGAAGCTCTATATTATGGGGTGGAAGGTAATATCATAGTTCTCTCAAATCTAGTAATTACTTTTTTTATTCTAGTTCTACACATTCCTTAATTTCCCCCAAGTTTAAAAATAATATAGAATCAATATCTAAAATTATAGAAGTATATTTATCTATCAAGACTCTTGGAGGTATTATCCAAGCATTTATAGTGTATATAAACTATAGTATTTACATTGGTGATCATAATATCATCGCAAATATAGTAGTCATTCCCATGCTGGAATTTGATATTATACTAGGGATGGACTGGTTCTCAAAGTATAATACTAAGATCAATTGTATAAGAAAGGAAATATTAGTAGCATTTAATGGACAACCTATAGTTGTTTTCAAAGGAGAGATATCTCAACCTGAGTTTGGTCTAGGAGAACCACTTGTATCCTAATTTATGAAAATGATCCGTGAAGATGAAGAATTAATGAAAGTACATAAATAGAGAATTTCCCCATAATTCAGGAATATATTGATGTATTTCTTGAGGAGTTACCTGAGCCTACCCCAAAAATAGAGATATATTTCTTCATTGAACTTATTCCTAGATCCAAGCCATTATCAAAAACATTGTATATAATGGAAAATGTCGAGCTTGAGGAATTAAAGAAACAACTCCAAGATATTTTGAAGAAGAGGTTTATTCATCCAAGTTAGTCTCTTTGGGGATCACCTATTATATTTTTTAAGAAGAGGATCTATGAAGTTATTCATTGATTATAGAGAACTTAATAGGATCGCAGTTAAGAATAAGTATCCTCTTCCGAGAATTGATGATTTATTTGACCAGCTTCGTGGGGCTCAATTCTTCACCAAGATTGGTCTTCGATCTAGTTATCATCAATTGAGGGTGAAGAAATATAATATTCCAAATACCACGTTCTAATCAAGATATGGTCATTATGAGTTTTTTGTTGTTCCCTTTTTATTGACTAATGATCCTGATATTTTTATGTATTTGATTAATAGAGTCTTTAAATAATACCTTGATAACCTTTTGTTAGTTTTTATTGATGATATTATAATGTATTCTAAAATTTTTGTGGAGCATGAGAATAATATTAGTGTTATATTAAAAACTTTGAGAAAGGAGATGTTATTTGTAAATTTCATCAAATTTGAATTTTGGTTACAACAAGTTGCTTTCATGGGGCACATTGTAACCAAGGAAGGGATCTCATTTGACCCTGCCAAGACAAGGGTTGTGGAGGAGTGGCTTTAGCCTAAAACAATAACTAATATTCATAGTTTCCTTGGATTAGTGGGATAATATAGGAGGTTTGTGAAAAACTTTTCACAAATTTCTAATCCACTAACCAAGTTAACTCGAAAAGGGGTCAAGTTAATCTGCACAAAAGAGTGTGAAGAAATTTTCCAAGAGCTGAAGAAGAGATTAGTTACTACACCCATGTTAACTATACCCTCTATCAGAGAAGGATTTGTTATTTTTAGCGATTAATCTCTAAAAGTGATTCGATGAATCCTCATGCAAAATGAAAAGATGAATGCTTATGCATATCGATAGTTGAATCCTCCTGAGCATAACTATCCTACGCATTATCTGGAGATGGTTGCAATTGTTTTTTCTCTAAAGATATGGAGGAACTATTTTTATAGAGATAAATGTGATATATACATAGACCATCAAATTTTGATGTATATTTTCATGAAAAAGGAATTGAACATGAGGCATAGGATATGGTTGGAACTTATTAAAGACTATTATTGTTCAATTTATTATCATCATGGAAGAGAAAACAAAGTCACTAGTGCATTATGTAGGAAAGATCTTGTTTGGATGGAAATGGTGATAATTCAAAGTGATCCTTTGATCAAAGACCTGGTAAAACTGGACATGGGAATCATCATGGGAATCGTAAGGTAAGGAATATCATCAACCCTATCCCAAATTATTTATCACCATCATTAATATATAATATCAAAAAATATCAAAGGTAATATTCATTGTTATAGAAGAAGATAGAGGCTATGAAGAATGGGAAGTTTCCTGAGTTCAATATTGATCAAGAAGGTTTACTGAAATTCTGTACAAGGCTATGTATTCCATCTATCCAAAAATAAATAAGGATCTGATGGATGAAGCTCATAGATCTAATTTCTCTATACATCCTGGAAGCATGAAAATTTATAGGGACCTTCCTTGATCATTATTGATGGGATAACAAGAAGAGGGAGATTTCCAACTACACTACAAGGTTCCTAGTGTGTCAACAAGTGAAGGCAGTGAAACAACTTCCTAAAGGGGTATTATAACCACTACCCATACTAGCATGGAAGTGGGATAATATCACAATGGACTTTGTCACTGGTCTCTTGAGAACCTGCAAAGGAAAAAAATGTGATTTGGGTTATAGTGGACCGTCTCACCAAGACTTTCAATTTTATCTATATTTAGGAAGATTTCTATCTTTATCAACTCACTAAGATATACTTGTAATAAGTGTTAAGAAGGCATGGAGTTCCACATTCTATCACATCTAATCATGATCCATGGTTCACATAAAAATTGTGAAGAAGTTTTCAACATGATCTGAGTACTGAATTGAATTTCAGTACGGCCTATCATCCCCAAACTGATGGAAAATATTAAAGGACTATTCATAAACTTTAGGACATGCTGAGAACATGATCAAATGAATTTAATGGTGAATGGGATCAACTTCTCCCATTAATTGAGTTCTTGTACAACAACGACTTCTATTCGAGCATTCAAATTGAACCATATAAGGCTCTATATAGGGATAAATTTATAACTCCTACTTGTTGGGATGAAGCTAGTGAGAGAAAACTTCTTGAGACTGATCTTGTGCAAGAGATGACATAAAAGGTTCAAGTCATCCAACAACACATAAAGGCAGCTCAAAGTCGGTAGAAGATTTACGCAGATAGTCATCAAAGGGACTTAGAGTTTGATATTTCTGACAAAGTATTCCTATTAATTTTACCTTGGAAGAGATTAATGAGGTTTGGGAAGAAATGGAAGCTCATCCATAGGTATATTGGACCCTATGAAATCCTCGATCACATAGGATCAGTGGCATATCATCATGAACTTCCTCCAAATCTAGAACAAGTTCATGATGTTTTTCATGTATCTCTCTGGTGGAAGTACATACCTGACCCTTCAAATGTACTGAATCCAAATGTGGTACAATTGGAATATGACCTCTCTTATGAAGAGAATCCAGTAGAGATCTTAGACTATAGAGGCAATGTTCTATGAAATAATACTACCCACATTGTTAAAGTATTTTGGAGGAACCAAAAATATGAATAAGTGACATGGGAACCAGAGGAAACAATGAGTAAAAAGTACCCTCGCCTTTTCTCAACTAAGAGGAGTTGAAATTTTAGGTATGAAATTACTTAAGGGGGGGATAAATTAACGAATCGAACTTTTTTAATGATAATTGTTTCCTAAAAATGTGTGTTATATTATAACAGAAAAAAAACTATGCCTCCTTAATAATGAAGTAAGTATATTTTAATGTGACCATCAGGTTTCAACTGTTATGTGACTGTTGGTCAATTATGATCATTGGTCAATATTATTGTTGGTCAATATGACCGTTGGTAACTATACTCTTAATGTTATGATTATTTTTTATAAATAGAAATGATAATGGTTAATTAAAGTAAGAAGAAGATTCGATGGCCTCATCTAATATAATTGTGCCAAACGAATCGCATTTTTCAAAGATTAGGAAGGAGCTGGCATCACTAGGTTTTTCTCTTGATCAAGACCAAGTTGAGCTTTAACGCGTTAAGCTTGGATGAAATCACCTACGGGAGAAGTTCAAGTTAGTGGAAATTACCACTCAGGCAATACTATCTGAGACACCCTAAGAGTCTATCACCATCACAAACTTAACCCTTAGGTCAAATTTGGGTGTTATAAGGGGTTATGTTTTTATTCCTTAATTACGTAAAATGTAATCCCTTTGTTTAAAAAAATCGTATTTGATCATTTCTGTTTTAATAATAGTCTTTCATAAAAATTGAGAGGGAATTTGATAAATTGATTTTTTTGGTAAAATTTGTACTTTTCAGAGAGATGTAAATTATTATATTAAAAAAAATTATTAATATTTACTATAATTAAATATTATTATCAAAACACTCTTATTTAATTACAAATGATAAAATAATTTTTTTTCAAGTGTTGAGAATTTTACTATGCATTTAACTATACATTTTTTGTCATCTATTATTTTTAATAAATGATTATTTTCATAGTTAAAAGTAAAATTTCTTGTATTTAGATAATTATTATGATAAAATAAATTAAATTTTTGAAATTATAATGTCAATATTAAGTTACAGTGAATTTATAAAAAATTTATAAAATGATTTTGTTTTTCAGTGAATAATAAAAATATAGTTTTGAGTTTTTGGTATGTTTAATGAAATAATAATGATGTAATATGTAATATAAAATTCTGTTTGACTCATTTGGATTAAAATAATATAATATGTGTCCCAAGTGGCCAATAACATGGGAAAATTCCATGGGAAAGCTCATGGTTTTTCAAATACCACTATTGAGCTGTCCAAGGAAATTAATAAAAAACTCCCTCATTTTTTCTATAAATACCCACCCATTTCTACATTATATTTCATTCCCAATTAATTGTCCATGAATATCTAATATTATTACCTCCCAAGGTTCCCTCAATCCCCCAAGTTCCTGGTCATTGAGTTTTAGGAGTTACACTTCAGGGTAAGGAAAATATCTTCTCTTTTCCTTTCAAGTTCTCTTTTTAGTTGTATGTATTTCAAATTTCCATATTATGATCTCATATCCATTTTATTATATATATTTACTGAATTAATATTCTTTTATGAATGGTATAACCTTTCTTTCTCTATTTTTAATGTTTTTTAAAACAATTTTTCTACCTGTTATGTTGTCGATTTAATTTCTCAAAATTTCTCACTTTTTATCAAGAAACTATTTTATTTTCTTTTGTGAATACCCAAAAATCTTTCTTTTCTAGGGGTATTCACATAAATTTCAAAATGATATTTTTAAATTTGGGATCAATATACATGAAACCTTCCTTCCTTTTCCCTTTTTCTAAAATAACAAAAGAATATTCTTTTTAAGAACTTTCTAAAACACCATGATTTTGAAATGAAACCCATTTATTTTATTCTCCATGTGTTATTTATGAAATATTTTATTATGATATTTGTGGATCTCATTAATTAATACATATGAAGGTTACTCCAAGATAGTGATCCAATTCATTGGGTAAATAATTTAATCTCTAGAGATGACAATTTTTATGATACCTTGCAAAATAACCTTGGTAATTTTTATGACACCTTGGTGATAAACCTTAGTGATATGCTTATTATTGACTAAATTAAATGGTATATCTGTATTTCCAAGTTATGATTCATATTATTATTATTATTATATTACTCTTTCTTATTTCTTTATGTATTTCTTCAATTTATTAATTATATTCCTCAAGATCACAAGTAAATTTTTTCCCTTGTTTACACTTACTGGGCCTTCTACACACCCTTTCCTTTGATGTATGTCCCCAGGTTATAAGATGCAGTAAATATAATTCGGATAAACCTTAAATAAACCTTTCTAGTGGAATATAATATTTTTTGGTGATTTCTTGAATTATGTACCTTTTTCAAAGACACTAAACTTTAAAAGATCATTTGTTTGTAAAATATAATGAAAAGTTATGTAATAAAAAGGTGGGACTCCATATCTAAAATCTTTAGGCCAACTAACTTTCTCTATCCAATTTCTTCCCAATAGGTTGAATTATGACACCTATTCCCATAAATTTCTTCATATAGTTCCATATGGATGCTCGAATGAAAGATATTATTTTATGAAAATTACACCAAATGTATTTATTGATCTCATGCTTTGAAATTAAAGAGAACTTGATATCATAATGTCTTCCAAATTATAGATAATTATTTCAAACTACCCATCATTCTAAGGATGATAGGTGGTGATTAAATTTATCACAGTACTGAGAAACCTTTAATGACTCTTCCAAAATTTTGATGTGAACTGAGGGTTATGATCGGATATAATCAATAGAGATACCCCACAAAGTCTTATTATTTCATTAATATAGAACCAAGCAAAGTGATCAAGGGATAGATCATCCCATAATTATAATAAATGAGTAGACTAAGTAAGAAGATCAGTGATGACCCATATAGTATCGTTCTTCCTTGTATTCTTTAGGATTACAGTGATAAAGTATATTGTAACATTTTCCCACGTTCATATAGGTATAGGAATATGTTGCATAATTCCCTTATGATGTTGTGTTTAAGCCTTTACATGATGGAATAATAATAATTTAGAGATATAGTCCACAATTTCCTACTTTATACCATCCCACCCAAAATCATCCCTTAAATCCCTATAAATAAATTTTCTTCCAAGTTTTATAGAGTAGTTTGATATATGTGCTTTATCTAGAAGTTCCCTCTCAAAATATAGTATGGAAGGAAAAATAACCACTTTCCAAAATTCAAAACACCATATCTATAGATAAAGTATGTCAATTTCCCATCATTTATTGTTATAATATTCTTTTTTAAGTCCTTTTCATCCAGTTGTCACTTTTCTATCTTTTTTAGTAATAATGGTTTAGTTATTTCTTAGAAAAGGAATGATAGCTCCCCTTTCCTAAAAATCATCATATCCATCTTTACAAGATCTTTGTATATAGGATATGTGTTAATCCTCATCAAGGTTGGAACTCCATTCCCCTCCTACTCAATGCATCATCCACATTTTTTACTTTTAGAGTGGTAGTGTATCATGAAATCATAGTACTTGAGTAGTTCTAACCATCTTCTTTGCCTCATATAGATCTCATTTAGATAAAATACATACTTAAAACTCTTATGGTCTGTATATATATCACATATTTCACTATAGAGTAAGTATATCCATATTTTTGAAGAAAATATTGTGGTTTCTATCTCAGGGTCATGAGTTGGATAATTATATTCATGGATTCTCAATTAACTGGCTGAAAATTAATTTTTTTATTAACATAAACCCACTTTTAAAGGATGATGGGGAACCCAAAATGATATCAAATACTTAAAGAAAAAAATTCATTTCCCAATTGACCAAAATCCATAAACAACCCAGATCAAGTCTACAAAGAAAATCCCATCCCCAACATCAATAGTGTTAAGTCTAGCTTCCACCTTCTCATCACTGCTCAACTATCTTTCTCGTTTAGAGATGCATGGGCCTGCTACCGATGGAAATTGGAATACCCTCTCAAAAATTCAAATATGAATTGTAATGGTCTAGAGAAAACTCCTTACTATGAACCTCATATAGATCATCCCCTTGAAGAAGATATGGTTTCATGGTCCATTGAACCACAGACCACAAGCCACATAGCAGATTCACACCATCACGAAATCCTTTTCACGCAGGTAAAAAATTCAAAATTCCAAAATAAAACATTGACATTATTTGTATCTTGATCGTTAGAACTGTATCCATAAGAAAGCCCTACCATAATGATCCCACAAGGCTCTCTCCAACACTGTGGATGCAGAAAAGCAACCCAAAGATTCAGATGCTCCAAGATGCATCAATCCAAGACAACACCACCCAGGGCTGGATGACCCAACTGCCACACCAAAGGAGTATCACTAATGAGGGGGTCTGAGATGATCTATGCCACAAGCACCACTCTGGGCATGAAACTGAGCAGATCTGAGCCAAGTAAGAACTCGTAGCAGAGGTTGAATCAAGAAAACTCATGGGAGGCATAGGAGAGGGAAACCAGTGAGGACCAGGGGAAAGGCCACACCAACAACATCTAAACCATGAAACCAACATCAGACCATCCAACATCAAACAAAATATACCACTAGAATAAACCCTTGAATCTGATTCCCCCACATAGAATACTTAAATTAATCTTGAAATATAGATTGAAGATTGATGAACGAATAATAAATAAGTGATCGAGCCTCACCCCACAGATCCACGCTAAAGCCAATGTCGATCCACGTTGAAACTGATCCAAGAACATTGGAGATAAGAAGATGATGTCGAGCCACACTAAGTCATGTCGAAAGGAGTGGGGAGGTGACACTATAAAATCCCATTGGTTCAATGCTGAAGGAAGTGAATGAGCCCACCCCCCCCCCCCCCTCTTTAGATGTTGAGGGAAACCCTAGATCCGTGATAACAGGGAGAGATGCTACTTAAAGGCTTTTCCATATATATATATTCAATTACATTGATGTAAAAAAATCACTCTATCATTCTGCATAAGGACTCAACCAAGTCCTTTCTTTGAGGTATCACTATATATTAAAAATCCTTACTTACCTAATGGTAATAAAAAATATAAGATAATTGATAATTCTCCTATACAGATCCTAAAATATTTCCTCACATTCCCTTGACCATGTGAATTTAACCCCTTTACAAGTTAACTTGGTTAATGGGTTGACCAACTAGGAAACATATTAAAGAAACTATTGATAGTGACCTGATAAACCTAGGAAACTTTGGATCTTGGTAATATTTATTGGTGTAATAAATTCTTTAAATACCTTTTTCTTTAAAGGTTTAACAAATATTCCATACTTATAGAGAAAATGACCAAAAAAATAAACTTCATTGAGATAGAAATCACACTTAATATATTTCCCATATAATTCCTTTTTTCTAAGGGTCTTCAAAATTATTTAAAAATGACTCTCAATCTTTTCAAAACTCTTAGATTATATGAAGATATCAACAATGAACACCACCAAAAATTTAACAATATAACACTTTAATACTATATTCATCATATCTATAAGGGTATAAGGTCCATTATTCAATCCAAAAGTCATTACTATATACTCATAATTTCCATACATTGTTCAAAATTCCATCTTCAGTGTATCGTCATTCTTTAACCTTAGCGGATGATAACCAGAGAGATGATAAATATTTGAAAAATATTAGGCTCCTTTAATTTGATAAAATAACTCTACATTTCATGGAAAATAATATATATTATTTATAGTAATGTAATTGATATCTGTGTAATTGATGAACAGCCCCATAGACCCATCATTATTTTTAATGATTAAAACAGGGGATCTCCATAGTTAAATACTAGGGCATATAAATCCCTTATCACACAACTCCAACAGTTATTTATTCAACTTCACCAACTCTACTTGTTACATTCCATAATTATTTTTAGATATAGTTCTTGCATCATGACTGAGTACAATGGATAACTCAACTTCACGATCTAGTGGATAATCAGGAAATTCTTCTAGAAAAATGTTAGTGAATTTTTTGTACCATAGGAACATCCTCTATCATTTGATGTATTCCTTATACAAAGATCTCATTTTATATTCCACTCTAGTGTTTTGAATTAGAGACCACCATTAGTATTTATCTCCTTTTAGGTGATAGACTATTATGATGACTATTTCCTTTTTACTACTTACCAATGTAAGAAATATATTCTCTATAGACTTGATCCATTATTTATCTACCAATGTATTAGTGGTTCCACTGCATGTTGGAGGTTGTTTCATAATGAATTATTCCAACATAGTTATAATATATTGTATAATAGTTGGTTTCTTTGTGTGGGAAAGATTAAATTTTATAACCAGGGTCAACTACCCTTATATGGTTATGATCTGATCTAATTCAACTCTAGCCTCATAGAATTTCACAAGAGGAATATCCCTACATTTACTATATATATTGATATGGTTCTCATTCCTTTTATTATTCATCGTCACTAATCAATGAAATACACATAATTAGATCACGATATTAAATTGTAAAATACATTTTATATTATGTTTTCCAGAGTGTTCCCTAAAAATATTGAGGGTTTTTCATATTACTTGTTCTATCTAACTAGTTTCTTCTAAATATAATCCCAAATGTCCTAAATGACCTTCCTCTAATACGAATTGTAAATTAATATACTCTAGAGACCCAGGACTAGTAGTTATATTACATTATTGGTACATAATACAAGAGTTCCCAGGGGATCTAATAGTATAGTAGTATTGTAATCCTATATAAAAACATACATTAAATTTCAAGTCATAATATTTAAAATGAACATATTTTGAGAACAGTTTTATCCCTACCATCATATCTCTAAAAATTACACATATTCCTCTTATAGGTCTCCTAGATAAAGGAAAACAAATAAGGGTGAGCTCAGATTCTCAATGAGTAACATATAGTGTAATATTTCATAACCTAAACATTTAATAAGTGATATGGTAGTAAAAAATAAAAAACATGAATCGATAACCAACTAAAAATAAGGGCATTATATATCCAAGACAATAAATTAAAATATTGAGAACAATAATCATTAATCTCATACTGATGGAAAGCATGGTGTCGGACAACAACAAAAATTTCATGGCCTTGTTGTGAGACACTATCCTATTATGAGAATAGGTATACACCAAAAACCAACTTGTTTTTTCTCATAAAACTTTTCAATTCATAAAGAAGATATATTATTCTGATCCCCACCCATCACCTAATAAATCCCAATGGATTCATCATTAGAGTCATCAAGGACTTCCATACCATTCCCTAAAGAGCCTCAGAATAAATAAAAACATATATATCCATAAAATTATAAATAAATAAAATACTTCATCATTCAATATAATGGTTTGGATTCCTAGGATAACATCTCTTAACCATCTTAGAAATAGTGGGGTGTCACCAAAGTAACAGGACGTACCCTTATCAAATAAAAATATGGGTGAGGGTACTTTCAATGTGTTGGGTTATCCATGGAATATAGTTATTAGGTTCAATAATTTTCATTGGTATGAGACCAAGTAAATGGTATGTAATATCTATTATTATGATTAATAAATTGAGTGTGAATATTCCAAAGCATAACTATTGGGAGTGCCCAGACAGGTGTGCAGCCTTAGGCCCATTCATCATGAATTAGGCTGATGATCGAGTCAATGATCAAATAACCCTTTTTGAGATGATTTCTCCTAGGTGAATATATTCCACAGCTACATCCACTTTCCAATATCAAAATAGGGATTTATTTTCTATGAAACTACACACACTTTTACTTTTCTAAAACATATGATAGTTTTCTAACCATAGAAAATATTGATTTTTAAAATGGTTTTAGTAACTCTGGAATTAATAGAATATGAGGGAGGGATAACATTATGTACTTTTAAATTCTTTAAATTACATGATTAATATGGTAAAAAGTATTCCATGTAAATTTATTCACTTCACAAAAAGAAATAGGTTGTAAATATTAAATTAGTCCCAAATAATGAAGATTGAAATGGAAAACCCCAATTATGGATTGGGTATAATTTCAATCAAAACCTGTTGAAATTGAGGGTTTAAAATTGATCTTAAAATAAGGATAATAAAATTAATTTCATGATATAACACTTAAAATAGTTATTATATACACTATATAAAGTAAATTATGTGCATAATACAAAACATGATTCAAAGAGGGGAATTTGAGAGATAAAATCATTACCACTTGTCTTGAATTTCATGAATGTTCTTTAACCTCCTGAATAAAAAACATAACTATATTAATCACATAATTAAATATATTACACATATCAATTTTCATTCATACTCTCCATAAATATTCATTCTTTATATGAATTCTTCTTATTTTTCACGTCATGTGTTTATAGTTTTGATCACCGGTACAAATATCATAACAGTGGTGCCCATATTCATTATTATTCCAATTTTGATAATTACTAGTTAATTAAAGTTATGATTAATTATTATTTATAATAATTTATGATGTTTTTAATTCCCTTCATGAGTGTTTTGTCCTTGTCCTTGAAGATGAAATTGATAACAAGCATGTTTCATTGATTATTGATGATCAATGAGTGTTTTCTAAATTAATGAATTAAAAATTGGTATAATGTCTCCATAACCCAAAAAAATCATTATTTAAACATTAATAACATATTATACTAGTAAATAAGTTCTAATATTCATTCATTATATAAATATATAATATTTTTCAAGTATGTGGTTAAACCAACCCAAACGTGAACATACACCAATTGAATGAATGATTATAAGGTGGTTTATTGTAATATCATTATATTAGAATCATAATGATATTATTTATTTTGTTATAGTTTTATATTTCATAATTTTAATTAATTATAATAATAATTAATGGATATAAAAATATTACACAGTTTTCATAAAATATTATCTTGTTAGTACGCTTGTTTTAAACAATTAAATTAACTATGATTGATTCTTGATCTTATAATTAACAGGTTCTAAAATTTTTCATATTATGACTTAATGGAATCATAAAAATCACATTTATCCTTTAAAATATTCCTTATATAATTCCTTTTAATAACATGAAGGGAAAGAAAACATGTTGCATTGTGGAGGTGGTAGTCCTCACAACGCACAAATACCTGTTTCATTTTTCTTATGGGGAAAGGGAAAGGGGGTTAGTGTTTCTTTACAAAATATAACCACACACAATATACTATAAATAATTAATTCATAATATAATATTGGGAAAAATAAATTTTAAATGGAAAGATAAAAGGAAAATATGTTTGTGAAAATATTGAACTTACATTGAGAACTTTGGGTTTCTCTTCAAGGATTCCTTGGAAAAGAACGACTTAGGATAATTTATTTTCACCATAATCGCAAGGGAGTGAAAGAGTATTATAAGGAAATTTAAAAATAAGTAGGGTTTTAGGAGGAAATTAAATTATTATTAGTGTCTTGAAGGGGTGGTGAAAGGCTCATTTATGAGTGGGGAGAATGATATTTTTGTAAATATTTCAACTTAATATAAAGGGAAAACATGATAGACATGTCAAGTGGCTCAAAAATTAATAAATAATGGAGTTGGGTAGATATAAATTATATCCACACCACATAAAATCAATTATAGACATTATTTTATCATGTTTCAATCCCTTTACCCCTTGAATTATTACTTTTACAACTTTATCTTTTACCATTGTAACTGGTTTTTACCTAAGGTAACTTAATCTTTATGACTAAAAATAAAGTGGTATTTATTAAATAATTTGAAACCAATGATTCTATATTTCAAATCCATTTTTTCATATTCAATTTCTATAAGTGTTAAAAATAATTTGAATATGATAAATTTATAATTTATAAAAAAAATTGAGAAAAATATTACTTTAGTTATAAAATATCAATCCTAGCTTTGTAAACTATAATAAATGTTATAAAATATATAATATAAATTATAAAATAAATGGATTTTCAAGAAAAAAGTTTCATAAATTTCTAATTCATAATTATATACTAATAATGGCACAAATTTTGCAGTATTAGTAAAAATATGATATTACACTATTCACCTAAAAACAATTTTTTTAGAAAAATCCCAAAAAATAATATTAATATAAAAATTTTATGAATATTTGAAAAAAAAATATTTTTGTAATGTCCTGGAAATTCCGTATAATTTTTTTTAATTATATAGAATTATATCAAGACCATGAAATCTGAGGGCAGGCGATTTTGAGGCCCGGAGTGCCCGGAATGATCCGTCAAAGTTTTGTTATGTTTTAATTAGCGCATGTAAGCATTTTTTCTAAAAAAGTGGAATAAATCTTAAATGGTTACTCATATAAGGAATCCAAGGGCACAGTTGCACTCAATATGGTGGGTTTACCCTAGGCGCGACTTAAGTTTAGTCGGTGTGGGCCTCCTGTGAGAAAACCTGAAAATGGCATAACCGTAAATAAAATAATTAAATAAAATTATTTTATTTTTCAAATGCTTATAACTCGTAAATAGTAACTCATATTAAAAATTTTTGACCACCACTGAACTCATGAGGGTATTCTTTCTTTAGGAAGATACTAACATTGGTCGGTGTGGGCCACCAGTGAAAGTTAGTTTTTGGCCGTAAATAAAATAATTAAGTGGAAATTATTTTATTGTAAAATCCATAACTTTTAAATGATAACTCAGATTTAAAATACAAGAGTACATTTGGGTTCTTTGGGGCATGTTTCACTTAGTCAGAGTCTAACCTCGACCAGTGCTGGTCGAGGGTGACTGTTAATAATTTTCTGAACTTTTTTTCGGGTACGTTCAGTAAATGCGCGAGCGGCATTTTGTAACTTTTGAACTGGTGCTCGGAATTGAAATCTGAGGACACCGTTGAACTCATATCATAAATATTCTCTTAATGATACCTGCACCTCGGCCGTAGTAGGTCGAGGGTGAAAGTTATTTTTCGGACCTTTCGTGGGTGTGTTAAAAGAATAAAAATAAAAAAAAACATCTTTTATTTTATTTTTCTTTGTGAAACCTCCCATTTGAATTTGGTGGTGGGGACCACCCAATCTTGAAGACACCCATTTTTAAATTAATAGTGTGGACCACCCGACCCTTGAACTCTCTCTTTAATGTCAGAGGTGACTCTTGGTTTCTCCCCCGAATTAATTTTTCCAACTTAAACTTAATTTTTGTGCCAACTCAATTTGTTTAATTTATATGTTGGCTCCCCACCTTTCTCTGGTTTGGAGGAATTATTCGAAAGGGGAGCACTTGGAGGGAGAGCTTTGGAGAACACATTCTCCAACAAAGGATATTCTCCGACAAAGAACGAGGATGACGCTTGATCCCAGATCGGAAGCGTCTTGCGGAAGCGATGAACGCCGACCTCCCCTCCATCGACTTCGTCTTCTTCCTCACGACATCTCTTATGGGTGAACGAGGTAGGGGTTTTTAATATGATTGAATTTATTTATTGATCCTTAATATTATGAATTCACAATGATGATTTCCAAATGAACGTGGCCATCATCCCACGCATATACCATGCCTCTTCCCTTTTTATTCTTTGTGCCTTCTTCGTTCGTTCTTTAAAGCCAAATATTTATTGACACTTGAAACATGAAGTTTTGCTGAGCGCGATATATGGATGAGGATCCCTCGACACGAGGATCGCGAATATGTGATTGTTTAATTTTTTAGGCTTGGAATGAAACCACAATGGCTCGCAGAAGGAGGCGGTGGCCGACACCCGGCCAGATGCATGAAGGGTGGCATGCGTCCGCACCGCTAGATGAGAAGGAGGTTGTGGCCCGTCAGCCATGGCGAAGCAAGGGGTGGTGCCCAGCATGCCGGTCGGCTGTGTAGCAGAGCGGTGGCACGCGTCTGCACCACCAGTGGAGCAGGAGGCCGAGGCCACTTGGTCGCGGTGGAGGCCGAAAGAGACCGACATTTGACCAGCCACAGCGTAGCAACGACGCGTGACTATGCCGCTGGGAAGAAGTTCGGTCGGCCTTCCGACCGGTCATACCACACCAACCAGGACCCCTCCAAAAGGGTCTCGTGTTACAGAAGCCGAATGGTCCATGGATTATTCAGTAAGACTGGGGGTGCCTCCCCCCGGGTGTCGGTCACGACGAACCCCGCCTTGGCGGACCACCAGCAGAGGGGGTCGCGTCGCAGCGGGCCACGCCCAGTGGGCCCCACCACCGGGCCGCACCAGAGGGTTGGTCTGGGCCTCCCCCCTTCACAGTCTAGGGCCTCCAATTCCCAGGCCATCCGAGCCGAACCCATGTCATTTCGGGTCGTGCCAGGTCGGGTCGGCCTGACCGGGTCGAACCGGACCCAGGCCCATTCAGACCCATTTTCACTTTTATGGGCATATCTTGAGATTCGAGCATCCGTTTGACAAACCGTCTGTGGCACAGGAATCCTTGGATCAAGACGGTCCTTTTTTTATACTCCACTTGTGTTTCGGATAAAGTTAGAGTATGGACATATTGGATCGAACCCCGAATTCGACCGGGCCCTCAGAGCGGAAACACTAATAACTTATAAACCGGGTGTCCGATTGACATGTCGTCTATTGCATTGGGTCCCTTATGACATGACAGAAATTTGGAATACTTTTTCATGGGACTTCAGGATGGTTGAGGTATGACTGATGGCTTGGGGATAAGTTCTCCCAAGCACGCTACGTACGGAACCCTACGACTGGCTGAGACTTGACGACTGCTGACAGTTGCTTCTTGTGGTGTTCTCAAACCGTGTGTTTGTATAGGTTAAAGGTAATTTCTTCCCATTTTAGGGAATATTTCTTTTGGTGCTAGTCGCTAGCCCCTGGCCTATGGAAGGAGGGCTTGGGGTAGTCACGGCACGGGCCCCGGGGGACAGGTCGTGAAAAAGTGGTATTAGAGACGTTCGGTTCTACTAAAGAACTGGGAATCTGATCTTTTCTAAGTGGAAATAGTGTAAAGTGTTTTGAGTGTGGTTTTTAGTTCAGGGAGTCCAATGTTGGTGCGGTGGTTGACGTATCTATACACCAAGAACCTGAATTCTGATTTCTGACTCAGCACACGAAAACACTGATTTCATGTGTTTTTGAAAAAAAAATCATTTAATTTCTTAGGATTCAAGACATTAGGTACAACTTAATGACCAGGGCCCACCTGTTCTTTATCAGGATTCCACCACAAAGACAGTCACCCAGGTTTCCTGAGAGAGTACATGATGACTATCCACCGAGCAATGAGGCTCTGGTCCAGGGCCCTCATACTACGTTGGCACCTTCGGGTGGTGTACCAGTAGCACCACTACCTGTTGGGTACCAGTTACAACCGGTGGTACTGGTATAGAACACATTTAGGCTTAGTGCCTTATGCGAGTTTCAGCATCAGATAACCCTCAGGTTCCGAGGTGATCCTGACTCACAGGTAGTTGAGGACTGGCTTGAGGAGGTGGTTGAGAGTTATCTAGAGCTTCTACAGCTTTGGAAGGATGACATGTCGATAGCTGAGTATTCATTGAGTCACATCGACCATTACTGGTACTCTATGAATACAATATGATCAGTTTATGGGGGATCAGACTTCCAAGCGTGGTGTGTTTATGGACGTCTGATCTAGAAATATTCTTCTATGCATTCCTACCTATGTTAGGGTTCTAGAAAAAACCTTTAAAGTTGAATGTTCTTTGGATGAGTGGATACTGATAGTGAATGTTAGTAGTGGGAAATTAGAAAATTGGTGCCAGTCTTAGAGACTTGGTAATGTAAAAATGTTTCAGGAAGAATAAGTTTTAGGGACAGATGAATCTGTTGGGCTGAAGACGTAGAAGCAGAGCTTGGAGAGTAGCATGAGGTGGTGTACATTTCGACATGTTACAACCACCCCCCTTTTTGGTCCCCACCAGGCTCAGCAAGCTGGAGGACAGAGAAAGGGAGTAGCTACATATGGTCAAGGATTGTGACCCAAGGGCTCTAGGAATGATTCCATGAATGGTATGTGTCTACTACTAGCTGTATTATTAATAGACATAGGTACCAATAATTTCTTCCTTACAAGAATCTTGTATGAGACCTAGAGTTTCCGCTTAATTTTTTTAATTGACCCCCACATCTGGATATACCTTGGGAGGAGATTCGATAATCAAAATTATGCCGATGGTGTGATTTGACCCTTGAGGTGATAGTTTTAGTTGGAACCTCTTGGTGGCAGCGTCGAGGCCTTACGATGTTAGTTTGGGTATAGACAGGACATCCACATTTCATACTTAGATTGATTGCATTAGGCAAAAATGTTGTGGTTTGTCTACAATATGGGAATTTGTTTTTTCTTGGTTGGTGAAAAAGGAAACCCAAGCAGCACAGGATAAACTCATTCATAGGAGGGTACAGCCGATCACTCTTGAGTCGCCAAGAATTACCCTCGTGGAAATAGTAGTTTTGAGTTTTTAGTTCCAAACAAGAGTGGAAGATCATGGGGACATATTTTCAAAATATGTTTCTAGGATTACCTCCCTGAATAGAGAGGGATGTCTTCTTTGGTTAGGTAATACCAGATATTTGTACCCGACTTCTCTAGGGTAGCGGCACCCTTTTCATCTTTGACAAAAAAAAATGGGATCCTTTCCTATGGATGGAAAAGTTTCAGCAGAGATTTTAGGAGCTGAGACAAATATTGACAAGCAGGACTATGCTACCTATGACCTGGAGTTAGCAGTAGTGGTCTTCACCTTGAAGATATGGTGACATTACTTGATGGGTGAAAAATTTATAGTTTACTCTGATCACAAGATTCTTAGGTATATCTTCTCTTAGAAGGACCTAAACCTGAGACAGCAGCATTGGCTTGAGTTCCTCCAGGACTACGACTTTGAGATAGTCTATACTTCTATGAGGGGGAACGTAGTAGAAGATGCACTCAACAGAAGATCTGGTTTATAGTTGTTGAGTGGGGAGATAGAGCAACTAGCCACTTTTTAGATATCCTACATGAATTGAGATGGAATAGCTTATCTTCATTCTCTGACAGTCACTCCCCCACTCCTTCATTGAGTCAGGGAGGCACAGCTTGGGGACACTGACTGTAAGGCTCGATGTGCTCAGATATCCATAGGATAGACACCTGATGGATTTTCTGAAGGTGGGGAGCACGTCATCCTTTTCAAAGGATGTACTATGGTACCAGTGGTGCTTAAGGAGGAAGTGTTGAGGGAGTTCCATAAGTCCCCTCTAGCGGTACATCCAGGAGTAGCGAAGATGTACCAGGACCTTCAGTGTCAGTACTGGTGGCTGGGAATGAAGAGAGTAGTGGAAGAGTTTGTCTCTCGTTGCCTCACTTGTCAGCAAGTGAAGGCACAGCATCAGGTTCAAGCAGGATTAGTTCAGCCACTAGAGGTTCTAGAGTATAATTGGGATGTAATTTCCATAGACTTCATGACAGAACTTCCACACACGTCTAAGGGGCATGATTCTATCTGGGTGATTGTTGACTGACTCACAATGTTTCCCCACTTCCTACCTATCAGATAGCAGGGATCAGTAGAGAGATTGGGATGTCTCTACATGTGGAAGATTGTATGGCTTCATGGAGTGTCATCTATGATTGTCTCTGATCATGATGCATGTTTTACTTCCTAACTATGGAAGGGGTTACAGGAAGCGTTCAGGACACATCTTTGGTTGAGAACCGCCTTCCATCCTTAGACAGATGTTCAGACAAACTGGACCATTCAGACACTCGAGGACATGCTACGTGCTTGCATCCTTGATTTTTTCAATAGTTGGGAGGATCACTTGCCTTTGGTGGAGTTCTCGTACAACAACAGATATCACTCCACTATCGGTATGGCACCATTCGAGGCATTGTATGGACGACCTTGTCGATCACCTCTGTACTAGACTGACCTAGGGTAGTCAGCACTTGTGAGACCAGAGATGGTACGGACTACCATAGAGAAGGTGTAGATCATCCAGGAGTGGATGAAGACTACACAGAGCAAGCAGAAGTCCTATGATGACAGGAGACAGAGACCTCTTGGGTTCGAGGATGGTGACTATGTCTTTCTATGGGTCTCACCAAGATGAGGTTTGTAGAGATTTGGTCAGGGCGGAAAGTTATCTCTGAGGTTCATCAGCCCCTTTTAGGTCCTCAGCAGATTTGGTGATGTGTCTTACCACTTAGCTCTTCTACCTTGGTTGCACTGGGTACATGACATTTTTCACGTATCCTAGCTAAGAAGATATGTACATGATCCTTCACACATCATTGACTGGGAGAACTGGACACCGATGATGGGGCGACGTTTTCGGAGGTTCCATTGGAGATTGTGGATTGACAGGATAGGTTCATTCATGGGTGTTTGATACCTCTGGTGAATTTTCATTGGCAGTATGGAAACCTCCAGGAGAGCACGTGGGAGCAGGAGGCTTAGATCCATGCTCAGTACCCCCACTTGTTTTCCTAGACTATATTGTGGTTTTTGGGGACATAAATCCCTAAGGTGGAGAGAATGTAATGTCCCATAAATTCCATATAATTTTTTAAATTATATAGAATTATTTCGAGACTGCGAAATCTGATGGCGCGCAATTCTGAGGCCCAAAGTGCCCAGAATGATCCGTCGAAGTTTTGTTAAGCTTTAATTAGCGTGCGTAAGAAGTTTTCCTAAAAAAGTAGAATAACACTTAAATAGTTACTTGGATCATAAATCTGAGGGTATCATTGTGCTCAGGATGGTGGGTTTACCCTAGGCACGACTTAAGTTTAGTCGCCGCAGGGCACCTGTGAGAAAACTTAAAAATGGAATAACCATAAATAAAATAATTAAATAAAGTTATTTTATTTTTCAAATGCTTATAACTCAAAAACAGTAACTCAGATTAAAAATATGAGACCACCGCTTAACTCGTGAGGGTATTATTTCTTTAGGAAGATACTAACATTGGTCAGCGCAGGCCACCAATGAAAGTTAGTTTTTGGCCGTAAATAAAATAATTAAGTGAAAATTATGTTACTGTAAAATACATAACTTATAAACGGTAACTCGGATTGGAAATATGAGAGTACAGTTAGGTTTTTTGGGGTGTGCTTCACTTAGGTAGAGCCTAACCTCGACCGACATGGGTCGAGGGTGACTGTTAATAATTTTCTGAACTTTTTTCGGATACGTTCAGAAAACGCATGAGTGGTGTTTTGTAACTTTTGAGCTGGTGCTCAGAATTGAAATCTGAGGACATCATTGAACTCCCAACACCAATATTTTCTTATGGATACCTTCACCTCGACCGTAGTTAGTTGAGGCTGAAAGTTAGTTTTCAAAACTTTCGTCGGTGTGTTAAAAGAATAAAAATAAAATAAAACATCTTTTATTTTATTTTTATTTGTGAAACCTCCCATTTGAATTCGGTGGTGGAGAACACCCGAGCTTGAAACCTCCCATTTTGAAATTAATGTTGGGTACCACCTGACCCTTGAACTCCCTCTTTAATGTGGGAGGTGACTCTTGGTTTCTCCCCTAAATTAATTATGCCAACTTAAACATAATTTTTGTGCCAACTCAATTAGTTTAATTTATATGTTGGCTCCTCACCTTTCTCTGGGTTGGGGAATTTTTGTAAAGGAGAGCACTTGGAGGGAGAGATTTGGAGAACACATTCTCCAACAAAAGAGATTCTCCAACGAAGAATGAGGATCATGCTTGAGCCTGGATCGGAAGCATCAAGCGGAAGCGACGAATGCCGACATCCCCTCCATAGACTTCATCTTCTTCCTCGCAACATCTCTTATGGGAGAACAAGGTAGGGGTTTTTAATATGATTTAATTTATTTATTGATCCTTCATATTCTGAATTCACGATGATGATGGCCAAATGAACATGTCCATCATCCCGCGCATATACCTTGCCTCTTCCCTTTTTATTCACCGTGCATTCTTCGTGCGTTCTTCAAAGAAAAATATTTATTGATGCTAGAAACAAGGAGTTTTTCTCAAAGTGATATATGGACATGGATCCCTCAACACGAGGATCGTGAATATGTGATTGTTTAATTTTTTGGCCTTGGAACGAAACCGCAATGGATCACGGAAGGAGGTGGCGGCCGACACCCGGCCGGCCACATGAAGGAAGGGTGGCGCACGTCTGCACCACTAGATGAGCAGGAGGTTGCAGCCCGTCAGTCACGGCAAGGAAAGGGGTGGCGGCTGGCACACTGGTCGGCCGTGTAGTGGAGCGGCAGCGCGTGTCCACACCGCCAGTGGAGTAGGAGGTTGTGGCCTCTTGGCCGCAGCGGAGGCCGAAAGCGGTCGGCATCCGTCCGGTCGTGGTGTAGCAGCGGTGTGTGACTGCGCCACTGGGAAGAAGTTCGGTCGACCTTCCGGCTGGCCGCGCCACACCTGGCGGGACCCCTCCGGTGGGTCCCACATTCTAGTAGTCGAACGGTCCACGAACCATTTGGGAAGACTAGGGGTGCCTCCCCCCGTGTGTCGGTCACGGCGGACCCCGCCTCGGCGGACCACCAACCAAGCGGACCGCACCGCAAAGGGATGCGCCAGTGGGACATGCCCAGTGGTCCATGCCACCGGGCCACGCCACAGGGCTGCTCCACTGGGCCGTGCTAGCGGGCTGGGTCAGGTCACCCCCCTTCGCGGGCCGGGCCGAACCCATGTCGGTCCGGGTCGACCTTGGTCCGTTTAATGAAAAAAAACGTACACTGCGTGTTCTTTAAAAGTACATGACGTGTACTTTCCTTTTCTGGCCTTCACTTTAGGCGGTCTCTAGGTCACCACACACAGCCATGTACTCGGTCTCTACCCGGCCAGTACACGGTCACCCACGAAAACTGAGCACATGGCGTGTACTTATAAATACATGGCGTGTACTCCTGAATTTTTTAGAAACTCCTATTTTTCCTAAAAGACAACCGGAAAAGAAAAACATACCTGAAAAGAAGATCTGGGTTCTTACCTGTAAACATTTCCTCAATAGGGGCAAAAAAACAAGTAAGTAAAGAATCAGAAGTCATATGTCAAGCCTTGGAATGATCTTTATTTAAAGGAAATAGATTTTATTTAAATTTCACATCTTTATTATATAAGAAATTGTGGTCTTCCAGGTCATGTAATTTGTATCCTTTCTTATTGGATGGATATACAAGAAATAAACACCGATGTGACCAAGGAGAAAACTTTTCAATATAAGGACATTTGACATGGGAAAATCATAAACTATCCATAACTCTTAAATGATCATAAGATAGAGGTTGACCATGGATTAACTCAAAATATATTTTCTAATATAATTGAGAAGAGGGAATATGGTTGATAAGATATATATATGTTATAATACAATATCCTAAAAATATTTTGGAATATGGGTAATAATATTAAGATAATCGAAAGTGTCAGGTAAATAAAGATGCTTATGCATCACAATACCATTTTGTTGTGCAGTGTATGTCATACTTTTTTATGTGTAATTACATTCTTGAGACAGTAAGTTCCACACTTCTTTTTTATTATCATAATTCAATTATCATATTAAATATTCTTGACATTAACATTATAATTATTTTTGAACACTTTTAATAAAATATCTAATTATGGGACAAACTTTAATTTTATTATGAATTATAAAATTCTGTGTAGAAAAATATTTTTTATTAACATTAGTAAAAAATATAACATGCATTAAACAAATCTAAATTATTTTATTCTTCCCATAAATCAACATGAATACACTCGAAAACTGTATGAACATGATTTGTATTGTAGGGAAAGGAAACTAGTGATTATTAGAAAGTGAACATATATCAAAAAAAATCTTAATTAAAAATTACTTTACAATTATATAAATTAATTAATTTGGAAATAGTGGTATGACCTATTATAGAATGAATATTATGTAAATATAAATGAGAATTCAAAGAAACTTAATTGAGAGTAATTTCTTTACATAACTTTAAAACATCCACAAAAATTGTGACTCCATTGGATTTGGCACAATATGGAAGTGTTTACAATCCATTTCATAAAATAAATTATTACTGATAGGGTCCTAGAATAAGAATTTTACTTTTAGGAAAAGAGATGTGAGATAAGTGGTTATAATAATTTAACCTATCACCAAAAAATGAATCTAAAATCTAGTTTATAATGTATATTGGTAATAAAAATATTAGTACCAAGGGATATTTTACCCATGTATTCAATAATTATTTTCGTTACATTAGAAATATTAATAATAATATTTTTGGTAATATTTTGAATTGATAAAAAAATTGGTAAATGAGGTCACATGTGATTTAAATCCCTTGTGTCAATAATCTATTAATTTTATTAATATGCATAGTTAAAGTAAGACAATATAGTGGCTTTATATAGAGGAATACCTTCAAAGTGTGTAGAATATTTTCCTTCACATCCATGTAAGACTTCATTGAAAACATTACCATAAAAAATTATAATCTATTGGAAAATATCAGAACAAAATTTTGATCCATCATTTTAATATGATTTTATTAAACAATGGTCACTTCAAGAGTGGATTTCATTGGAGTTTCAAGCTCCACATGTAACGACCCAGGTACTTATAGAATAATACTCTTTCATATCGATTAATATTTATGAATAAGATATTAATTTTATGTTAAAGATGACACTTTGTTCAATAGAGTACTCAACACACAACAATGGATTTCTCCAAAATCTTACATTGCACACAATGTTGAGTTATACCGAAAAATAATATAATAATATTATTATTTTAAATGGTAGTTAACACCTAGTCATTGTATTGGTGGGAATGAACATAACTAACTAAAATATGATTATAAATTTATTTTAAATGTCTTTACATTTATCTAATAAATTTTAGAGGCTTAAAATAAGAACGAATCTGATTTTAAGCATGAAATACTCTAATATTCTTTAAAAGGTCGATTTAGCATCTTTTGATGGCGAACCCTTTCTAAATATAGTATTTTGTCACTTTTATATGTTCCATTTGAAAAAATAAAAATCTTCTTTAGAACAGGGACATGAAAATTTAATTTGGGTAATTTTTTTGTATTTTTCTGATAAAGTTCATTCTTTGATGAATAGTGAAAAATACTGCATTTTAATTCAAAACTGCCTTTTAATCTAATTTATTTATATGATTAGACTATCTTTTTAATTGGTTTTAAAGTTTAATTAGATTATATTTTTACCATTTATTCCAATTTTGGTCATTTTAAGTACTTTCAATTTTTATGTAGACATAAAAACATGTCAATGTTTTAATAGTTATTATTTATTAGAAACAGGCTTTTTGGTTTTGACACTGGAATTAATTTTAAATTAATTTTTGAAACTTCTTTATTTTGAATTTGAAAAAATGGACTTCATATTTGGAATTATTAGGTCCAAATTGAGTAAATATGTTACTTTTATTTTTAGACATTATGAATATTAACATCAGTAAATATTATATTTACCGTAGTTAAAGGGTAAATCTGGTAAATAAGAGTAAAAATAATACTATAATAATATTAAATTGCCCTAAAATGTATCCTAACCCTAAGGAATGATATATTTTCAACCATGGGAATCCTTGGATCGATTTTGGGACCCCATAGAGCCACTTCTTAGTGAACATGACATTTTGTAAAAATTAATTTAAAGTTAAGAAAAATGTAACATAAACATATATCGTTTAGTAAAACAATTTTTATATGGGGTTATATAAGTGATATTTTTTAATATAAATAATAATTAGAAATATAAAATTATTTCCTACATCATGGTATTTTATTTATAATTTTTAGACATTAAATAAATAAATTTATTTATGACACAATGGTGATGTAGTCATTACCTTGTTAATGAAAGATTTAAATAAATTATATTATAAATGTTAAAATAAATTTATTTTGAAACTTTTTATTTAATTGATAATTTTATGGGAAGATATTACATATTATATTTTATTTAAATCATTTTATTATAATAAATCATGTTATTATCACTTTATGAAAAATCAATTACTAAATAGTGTCAAAATTTACATAAATGAGTTTTTAAAACAAATATTATTTTATTAAATAACATAATAATCCTAAAAATCTAATATTCGGAAAAATGACTTATATAATGTTACAAATATCATTAATGAACCACTTGATGTTCTTTTTTCATTTTATTTTAAGTATATTAACCATATAATATGAATATATAAGAAGACATGGTAAAAGTTAATTTAGTTAAGTAAGGGTTAAATCTAAAAGATACAGTTAATTTTATGACCTAAACTTGTCTAAAAATGATTTTTTAGAGTATTTAGATCCATCCTCATATTATATTTGGATTAACTAACTTTGGAGTCTTTAGATACTGAAAATGAAATTATAATAAAATAATATTTCTAGATTTTTTAAATAGTACCTCCTCCCTCTTATAAAAAGGCTTCACCCAAACCCATTTAATCACTCCTCTCAAGCCCCTTGTCTCGTCTACCCTCTACCAAAATAATCTCCCAACATCCATATCTTAATCCTATAAGACTTACCTTAGACAGAAGGAACTTCAAGATATCTTTTTGGTTCAAACCAAAGGGAGTTACCCAATTTAGAGGTAACATCTTCTCTCAAGTTCCCTTCATTTATTTTACTTCTTCACTACATATTCTATTATTATTATTTTATTACATAACAACACTAGTATACTCAATATAATTGGTTTTTTATGAGAATTATTCAAACTATACTCACACACACCTCCATCTAATGGATACGAACATATTGTTTCTGTGGACGGCGAACTACTACCTCACAAAACGATGATTGTTCATTTATCTCTTACCGCCTCTCATGGTAGAAATTATGATGGAAATGTATTTATATGTGATATATATAATATTTATATCTTCTCTATTCTTATTTAATTTTTATACCTTTATTCATTTCATGTTTTGTAATTACGATAATTTCATTTGAGGAAGTACAGACTACTGCCCCCTCAAAGTGACATGACACGTACATGCCATACATAGAATGTATAAATTATTGTGTTAATATACTTATATAATGTATTTAAAACATATATATTATTATGTAGTTATAATATGATTATGTATCATTTGTTTTTCATTCCTTTAAAAATGAATAAAAGAATGAAAGTAGCATTCATGCGTACGTACGGCTTACCGTCTCCATGAACGGTGCATTTCATTTTGATATATCCAAATGATATGAAATATTATAAATACATATATACTTGATATATATGATATTATATATATATATATATATATATATGAATAATATTCCATAGATAATGGACTTTTGACCACATGGACAAATTGTAATTATAACAAGTTCATTTTTGACTCAAGTTCTAAACAACAACAAAAATGTCCGATATGAACTCAAATAATTAACTAATTGTTATAGAAAGTTAATAAATGATATAAAAGGAATAATAAATTTTAAAAAGGTTCTGAATCAAGTATAAATTAGCTTAATTTTATTATTCAGTAATAACAAGGAATGTATGAGTCAAGTCGGACACGAGGTAAGGGAACTTCTTAACCCAATTTCCATTCTTTGGGTTGATCTTATACTTCTTGATTATGTCGTTCTATGATTATGTGATAAATAACTTTTGATTTAATATCTTTTATTTATACTTGATTTATGTTTATTTATAGTGAATACACATAATTGATCTATTTTATTTACAAAATGATATTTGTAAGGGAACCTTTCACCCTCCTCTTTTAGTCAAAGACTTCTTTATGTTATGTATTTTAATTTCCATTTTATTATGTTTGGATATGTTCTTATATATCCTTATTTTTGTACATTTTATGTCCAAGTTATAAGATAGCCTTTTCTCTCTTATCAACTCATTTTCTGAATTTTAATGTAATGTCGTTAAGCTTCCAAATTTTCGTAAGGGAATACGTCTCAATCCCCTTTAATTGAGGCATATCTTGATATTGTGCAACTTTATTATCCTATAAGGTGTATATAATACCCTTTTATATATTATATCATGAATATACCTATTATCATGATATTATAAGTTTTGTTTAATTTTTTTCTTTAATTTTTATTATTCAAGTATTTTCTCAAGTGGTAACAGACTTTTTAACAAAAACATTGTTTTAAATGTTTTAAAGATATAATTTTATAAATATTTCTCATTAAGGTCCATATTTTAAAAATGTTTTTAAGGATTTATTTATATGTACATTAATGTTTTAAAATTTTTATTTCTATAAAATTTTTAAAGTGTTATGGGACACTTTGATTCAAAAATATCATTATTGAATGTTTTAAATTGTTTTCAAAAGGAAACTTTTTTCTATGTAGCGTTTTACTAAAAGAAAAAGGGAATGTTTATTTTTAACATATGTAGTGATAATGAAATTTCCTACTCTACGATCATTATTTGATATTTGGATTCCTTAACAAGCCGTGATGTTTTTAAAAGGAAAATAAATACCATGTACCCTTTTTATATATTTTGGTATTGAAAATGGTTTTGAGAATGGATTGATTATGTAAACATATTGAAATTTTATATTATGATTTCAATGTGGAAATGTTATCTTTACTTTATGCTTGTGTTATGTGTTATGATTATGTTATGGTTCTTGAGAATTGTTTACGTATACTGGTGATTCTGTGATAAACCTAGGGTAGGTGAGCCCGAGATAGCTCTCCAATACATTGGTTAACGAGACAGAGATAAACATTAATTTTTCTCCTAAGAGATTTAGGGAATATATTGTTATGGGTATTCCAAACATAACTCCTTATATATATGTGAAATCTACAATATAAGTATGATATATATGCCACAAGTTACCTTTATGATTTATGATTTCTATGTGTTATTCATAAATATTATGATTTTTTGAGGTAAGTTAAAAAGATTATGTTTTAAGATTGAAAAGCATGATTTCTTTGATTTGTATGTATTCATGGACTAAGGTTTTCTTTCCTTATTTTCTATCCCTTACTAATCTTTTTATTCCCACCCCAAGTTTTTGAAATGTTTTCTACAGGAATTAAATATTAATAGGGTCAAGTATGGGATCAAGGAAAATTCATGCTGACTAAAACATAGAACTAAACATGTTTCTTTTTTTAAATTTTTTTTATGAAAAAATGGATACTGAGTAATAGTGTCTACAAGTAATATTCAAGTTTTTATGTATAAGTTATGACCTAATTCTCTAAAGCTCTAAACCTAAAAAGATCCTTAATGTGAATTATTAACTTAATTCAATATTGTGTAATGTTTAAGGTTGGGGCCTTATAGTTTGTATCAGAGGTTGGTTTAGATAACTTTAGAGTTTAGGGTGTTATTTAATCATAAGTAACATAACCAATATGGTTAGAATATTAGAAATAGTCATAGTTATTTTATATAAATTGAATGGGTTTAAGATAACATCAATAAGTATATCTTAGTGTTTACCTTCTTCAAAAGATATTATATGATGATTTTACAGATATACTCACACTGACCTTTTTTGTTTTAGTAAATGGTTGGATCTAGCAGGCACTAAAGTAACAATGGATGTGAAGAAAACTGCGACGGTTTTCTAAATAATCACCGGAATGAAATGGAATCTACAATGAGAACTCTTGTTGTTATTCTCAACCAACTATCTGGATTCATGATTTACCACCTGAACCTTATTGATTTTTATATGTCATCATATATGAGGGAAACGAATCCCAATGGGATTTCAGTTAATAACCATAAAGGTAAGTATATTCAAAAACCTATATGTCAAGGATGTGGAAAGAAACACCCAAGAAAATGCTTCAAAGGGACGGGAAGATTCTATAGATGTGGTAATAAAGGTCATAAAGTAAGAACCTTCCATGGAAAAATGAAGTGTCCAGATGAATCTTGGAAAGGAAAATAAGTTCTTTCTAAGGGGTCAATTTAATGTTTTAAATGTGGTGTGAATGGTCATTATAAAAATATATGTCCTATGAATAAGGTTTGGGAATGGGATCAGCATGACCGTAAAAATATATGTTTTCCAATACCTAATTTCATTCCAATTGAGGATGAGGAAACTGACAAAGACCAATGAAAGGTATGGATTATTTCTTAGCTGATGTTTTGACATTATTGAATCTTAGGATATGATTCATGATTTTTTTATAGGAAAGAAGTATTATGGAATAAGTTTTAAAACAATTATTACTAGATCATGAAGAATGTTGAATGAGTAAGAAGTATACATATAATAGATTAAAGAGTTATGGTATATTTTAGGATGATGAAATGCTTAAAAGTATTAAAACTCTTTTGATGATGGGATAAATTTGGAAGATTTTTTTATAGTATGTGTAACCCTGAAGTTTGATATGTGAAATTTTTATTCAAGGAATAATTATCTTTTATTTTTTCGATATAGTTATAGAGAACAATTTGGGTTTATATGATCCTTGAATTTGAGGAAATTACAAGTTATTAATTTTTGGGATGAAAATTCAAGGTATAAGATAAGATTTGTGGTTAAAATATTTTATGGTTATTTTTGAAGAATTTATATCATTTTTTTGAATGTTGTAAAATTATATAATTTTTGAAAAAGGACAACACACAAACTGTGTGACAACCCAACACGTTGGAAAAAGCAGTAGGAATTGAACCCACAACAAAAGTGTGATTGGGATTTATTGCCTACCACTGGCCTACATGAAGTCCTTGGTTAGTATGACTTATTCTATTTAGTTAAATAATTTTATGGATCAAGAATATATTTATTTTGGAACTTATGTTTTATAAAATGTATATTCTTAGTATAAGAAAATGATTTGTGTATTAAGTGATAAAGGTTATTTTTGAAGACATTCACTCTTTTGGGAACACTATATGCTTAATGAAAATATAAAACTATGGGATCTTATTTGAGGAGTAATGGTGAAATTTTATTTTGGAAGAATATATGTTTTTATTGTGGACATATAGCGATTCAGGTTATTAATGGAAATGAATAACCTATCTTGGAGAATATTTTATTAGGTTAATTACTTTTTAGTATGAGACTTTAAGAGTAGCTGATTTTATTTGGAGATAAATGTTAATATTTTTACGGAAGACGGTGTGATAAAATCCTTATGAATTTTGGGTTTCAAACATAATTTGGATTATTTTGAATAATTTTAAGGACAATTGTTTGTTGAATTATATTTGTTGAACTTTAGGTATTGTTTTTTCAATTTTTGATATTAAGAGTATTATTTATTTTTATAAAAGATTATCCTTTTGAGTATTATATGATCTTGTACTAACCATTTTGGTTTTGGTTAATGTCTAAAGACAAGGGAAATATATATTTTATCTTTTGTGGATTATGTGAATTCTCTAGAAGTTTATTCTAGCGTTTCAAGTGTGACCAAGTCATCTTGAATACTCATCATTTGGAGAAAATATGAGTTTGTGGTAGAAATTTATTAAAGGATGAAACTCTACTTGAAAAGTAAGTATATTTCCTTATGTTCTTATTCATTCTCATAAATAATTCCTCAACTTTATGAAAGGTAACCTAAAGAAAAAAACATTGTTCATTTACTTTTACTATTGGGGAATCAAAGACCATTTAACCTATGACAAGTTTGTGGTTTTTTGGTGGTTAACTTTCTCCTGATCATGTTTTCTATCACTCTCCATCAGAACTTGACATTTAGTTTATCTTTCATATCCATGTTTTCCCATATATAATCCAAGTATGTGTTATCTCAGGTGAACTATTTAATTCTCTTTAGTTATTTTAAAGTGATATTTTTATTGAATTTATTCCAATGGGGTACTTTCAATGAAGTTTCCATGACCAATTTTAAAATTGTGAGGACGCAATTTTCAAAGGGAGGGAAGGATGTAACGACCCATGTATTTATTGAATAATAATTATTCATATTTATTAATATTTATGAATAATATATTAATTTTATGTTAAATAGGAAACTTTTTTTGATAGCGTACTCAACACATAACAACAGATTTCTCCTAAATCTTATGTTGCACACAATGTTGAGTTATACAGAAAAATAATATATTATTATTATTATTTTAAATGGTAATTAATGTCTAGTTGTTGTATTGGAAGGAATGAACAGAACTAACTAAAATATGATTATAAATGTTTTTTAAAGGTCTCAACATTTATCTGATAAATTTTTTAGGCTTAATATAAGAACAAATCTGATTTTAAGCATGAAATACTCTAATATTCTTTAAAAGGTCGATTTACCTTCTTTTGATGGGAAAACCTTATTAAATATAGGTTTTGTAACTTTTATATGTTATATTTGACAAAATAAACTTATTCTTTATAAGTGGGACATCAAAATTTACTTTGGGTAAAATTTTGGTATTTTTCTGATAAAGTTCATTTTTTGATGAATAGTGAAAAATACTGTATTTTAATTCAAAACTTCCTTTTAATATAATTTATTTATATGATTAGACTACCTTTTTAATTTGTTTTAAAGTGTAATTAGATTGTATTTTTACCATTTAATACAATTTTTTTCATTTTAAGTAATTTCCCTTTTTAATTTGACATAAACATATGTCAATCTTTTGATAATTATTATTTCTTAAAAACACGCTTTTTGGTTTTGACAACATGAATTAATTTTAAATTAATTTTTGAAACTTATGTATTTTGAATTCAGAAAAATGGATTAAATATTTGGAATCAGGAGTTCCAAATTGTTTAAATAGGTAACTTTTATTTTTAGACATTATGAATAGTAACTTCAATAAATATCTTACTCACCATGGTTAAAAGGTAAATCTGGTAAATAAGGGTAAAAAATAATATTATAATAATATTAAATTATCCTGACATGTATCCTAAACCTATTGGATGATATATTTATGACTCTTTCCATCCTTGGGTCTATTTTGGGACCCCATGAAGCAACTTGTAATTGAAAATGACATTTTATAAAAATTAATTTAAAGTTAAGGAAAATGTAACATAAACATATATATTTTAGTAAAACATTTTTTTATGGGGTTATATAAGTGATATTTTTTACTAAAAATAGTAATTAAAAATATAAAAAGATTCCATAAATCATGGTATTTTATTTATAATTTTTTGAAATTAAATAAATAAATTTATTTATGACACAATGGTAATGTAGTGATTTCCTCGTTAATGAAGGCTTTAAATAAATTATATTATAAATGTTAAAATAAATTTATTTTTAAGCTTTTTATGCCATACACTAATTTTATTGGTAAATATGACATATTATATTTTATTTAAATCATTTTATTATAATAAATAAATTTTTTATCACTTTAATAAAAATCAATTACTAAATAGTGTCAAAATTGACGTAAATGAGTTTTTAAAAAATATATTATTTTATTAAATGATATTATAATTATAAAAATATAATATTCAGAAAAATGACTTATATAATGTTAAAAATTTCATTAATGAACCACTTTAGGTTCTTTTGGAATTTTATAGTAAGTATATTAACCATATAATATGAATATAAAACAAGACATTGTAAAACTTAAATTAGTTAACTAAGGGTTAAAGCCAAAAGATAAGGTTAGTTTTATGACCTAAAATTTTCTAAAATAAATTGTTTGATAGTATTTAGATCCATCCTTATCTTATCTTTGGCTTAACTATCTTTTTATCCTTTAGAAATTGAAAATGAAATTATAATAAAATAATATTTCAATATTCTTCTAAATAGTACCTCCTCCCTCTTATAAAAAGGCTTCACCCCAACCCAATTAATCACACCTCTCAAACCCATTTCCTTATCCACCCTATTCTCAAATAATATCCCAACATCCCTCTCTTACTCCTAGAATCCTTACCCTATGAATAAATCACTTCAAGAAATCCTTTTGCCTCAAACCAAATGAAGTTACCCGATTTAGAGGTAATGTATTCTCTCAAGTTCTCTTCTTTTATTTTACTTCTTCACTCCATATTCTATTATTATTATTTGATTAAATAAAATCACTAGTATTATAAATATACTAGTTTTTTTATGTGACATATTCAAACTATACTCACTCACACCTTCATCTAATGGATATGAACATATTGTTTCTGTGGACGGCGAACTACTGCCTTGCGAAACAATGATTGTTCATTTATCACCTACCGCCTCTCATGGTGGCCATTATGATGGAACTGTATTTATATGTGATATATATTATATTTATATCTTCTCTATTCTTCTTTAATGTTTATACCTTTATTCTTTTCATGTTGTGTAATTACGATAATTTCATTTGAGGAACTGTGGACTACCGCCCCCTCAAAGTGATATGAATAGTGCATGCCATACATGGAACATATAAAAGATGGTGTTAATGAAATTATTTAAAATATATAAAATATATATATATATATATATATATATATATTATACTGGATTTATAATATACCTATGTATCATTTTCTTCATTCCTTTAAAAATGAAAAAAAAAAGAAATGAAAGTAGCATTTATGCGTACATATAGCTTACACTCTCCATGAACGGTGCATTTCATTTTCCTATATCCAAATGATATGGAATATTATAAATACATATATAATGGATATATATGATATGTATGAGATATATATGAATAATATTCTATAGATAATGGACTTTCGACCACATGGACAAATTTTAATTATAACAAGTTCATTTTTTACTCAAGTTCTGAACATCGACAAAATGTCCAATATGAACTAAAATAATTAAATAATTATTATAGCAAGGTAATGAGTGATATAAAAGTAATAATAAACTTGAAAAAATTTCTGAATCAATTATAAATTAACTTAAGTTTGTTATTTAGGAAGAACAAGGAACATACAAATCAAGTTGGACACGACGTAAGGGAACTTCTTAACCCACTTTCCATTCTTTGGGTTGATCTTATACTTCTTGATTATGTCATGCTATGATTATGTGATAAATAAATTTTGATGTCCTATATTGTATTTATAATTTATTTATGTGTATTTATATTTGATACACATAATCAATCTATTTTATTTTCAAAATGATCTTTGTAAGGGAACTTTTCACCCTCCCCTTTTAGTCAAATACTTCTTTATGTTATGTCTTTTAATTTCCATTTTATTATGTTTGTATATGTTCTTATATATATTTATTGCTTTAAATTTTATGTACAATTTATTAGATACCCTTTTCTCTCCCATCAACTCATTTTATGAATTTTAATGTGACGCCGTTAGGCTGTCAAATTTTTGTAAATGAATACGCCTCAATCTTCTTTCATTGAGTCATATCTTGATATTGTGCATCTTTATTATCATATAAGGTGTATATAATTCCCTTTGACATATTATATCCTGAATCTCCTTATTCTCATTATATTATAAGTTTTGTTTAATTTTATTCTTTAATTGTTTTTATTCAAGTATTTTCTCAAGTGGTAACAGACTTTTTAACTAAAACATTGTTTTAAATGTTTTAAAGATATAATTTTCTAAATATTTCTCATTAATGTACATATTTTAAAAATGTTTTTATGGATTTATTTATATGAAAATTAATGTTTTAAAATTTTAATTTATATAAAATTTTCAAAGTGTTATGGGACACTTTGATTCAAAAATATCATTATTAAATGTTTTAAATGGTTTTCAAAAGGAATCATTTTTCTACATAGTGTTTTACTCAATGACAAAGAGAGTGTTTCTTTTTAACGTATGTGGTGACAATGACCTTTCCGCCGTCGCAAGAATTATTTTATATTTGGATTCCTTTACAAGACTTAATATTTTTAAAAGGAAAATAAATACCACATACCCTTTTTACGTATTTTGGTATTGAAAATGGTTTTGATAATGAATTGATTATGTAAATATGTTGAAATGATATATTATGATTGAAATGTGGAAATGTTATCTTTCCTTTATGCTTGTGTTATATGTTATGATTATGTTATGGTTCTTGGGAATTGTTTATTTATATGGGTGGTTCAGTGATAAACCTAGGGCAGGTGAACCTGAGATAGCTCTTCAATGCTTTGGGTAGCGTGACAGAGGTAAAAGTTAATGTTTCTCCTAAGAGATTTAGGTAATATATTGTGATGGGTATTACAAATGTAACTCCCTATGTAGATATTAAAGCTACATTGTAAGTTTGATATAGATTCCATAATTTACCTTTATGATTTATGAAATCTATGTGTTAATCATAAATCATATGATTTTGTGAGGTATGTTAAAGAGATTATGTTTTAACATTGAAAAGTATTATTTCTTTGATTTGTATTTATTCATTTACTAATGTTTTATTTCTTCATTTTATATCCCTTACTGATCTTTTTATTCTCATCCCAGGTTTTTTAAATGTTTTCCACAAGACTTAAAGATTAATAGGGTCAAGGATGGGATCAAGGAAAAGTCATTCTATCTAAAACATGGAACTAGAAATGTTTCTTTTTTGAAGAGTTTTTATTTTATGAAGAAAAAAAATGGATACTGAGTAAAAGTGTCTACATGTAATATTCAAGTTGTTATGCATAATTAATGATCTAATTCTATAAAAATCTAAACCTAAAAAGATCCTCAATGTGAATTATTAACTAAATTCAAGATTATGTAATGTTTAAGGCTAGGGCCTTGCACCACATTATCTACTACTTTATTTTCACTTCTTGTAACTTTCTTTCATTTACCCTTGTAACAATCATGATATCCAGTTAACTCAAAACATTGATCAACACTTTTTCAATCACAATGAAAATTCTTACAATATTTTCTTTCTTTAGATTTTAAGGACTTATATCTTTTTCTAATAGTCTATAATTTCCTTCCATTTGTGTTTACAAGGAAAGATGAAGATTTAGGCACATGATGTTTAATGTTATTTTGTGTTTCAAATTTTTTTTTAAATATAATAAATTTTGTTAAAAAAATATAATGGATCCATTGAAATAATCTAGTCCTTGAAAGTCTCATAATCCTCATTAATCGTTATTGAAAGATTCATTAGTTTATTATTCATCTCAAGTTCTATAAATTTATCTTTAATATAAAAGTACCTTTAATACCACATATTCACTGTATAATTTCATTCAAATTATGTAATTTTACCAATAATTTCTTCAATATGGAATTATACGCAGTTACAATCTAGTTTCCTTAAGATATTTGACTTAAATACCTTTAAATATCATAAATCAAAGTTAGAATACATTCTCTAAATTGTTCCTTGATATAATTCCACAATTCAAAATCAAATTTGAAAAAAATAATTCCTTTAGAAAATTAAATATTCATAGATTTGAGAATCCAAGGAGCAATAATATAATCATAATGAATCCAACATTACAGGATTGTTACAATTTCTATGGGACTACAATAAGAACCAACAATGAACCCTAATTTCTATTTCACATCTAGAGCCATCTGAATGGATTGACTCCCACCAAGATAAATAACACCATTAAAGAGTATTTTTGTAAGATTGGATGATCTGAAGTTAAAATATATAAAGGTTCATTGATTGATTCACCTAAGTAGTGATTAGATTATCTAGGGTCACCATTCTACAAGCATCAGACAAACACAAAACTAAATCCAGGGAAGAAAGATGGGTAAAGATATTAATAAATTTATTTATATATCAAATCAGATACCATAAATAAATCAAACCTAGTGTTTGGTGGTTATCTATTACTCATTTAAGTCACCATTCAATAACAAAACCATCTTTACATGAGAGGTGGTGAATCACCCCAGACCCACGATACTGAATTTGGTGCCAAAAACATATTCTTTACACACTATCTTTGATACCAAGTGAGATTGTGTGATCATAACATGCATATATTTTACATCATTTCCATAACTTGAACATTTAATCTCATAAATAAACACACAATCCCATAGCCTAAAGGTTTATTATCTTTGAATATTAGCTATATAAATGTTATGTTACACATTTTTCTTCAACATATCCCATAAATAAACTTCTCACATACTATCCATATAGATATATCATAATTAATACCATTTTTCATTATTTGGGGAATAGAAACATAAGAAATATTGAGAAAAAATTCTCATTATGGGGAAAACTTATTAATGATACATAAAGGGTTGGATTATAAGCATGTGAGAAAACAAAAACATTATATAAATATCAGATTAGAAAAACATAGAATCATCAGAGTTATTTATATGGAATTATAGAAGTACTTAAAACCTCAAAAGGATCATCATAGAAACATAACATATACCATGGAATAAGAATTCATAGACATGGGTAAATAATCCTGGGACATAGATCATATCATAGGCATGATACATGACATATAAATTTGGAGTAGGAATAAGTATAGGAAATCATAAAAAAAATCAATGTTAAACACCAATACATTCAAATAATAATGGACAAGGTTAACCACTTACACATAAAATAGTTGAATTGGGATGACCACCAACACCCACATTACATTTTGTACTTAGACCAACCACTCATGGAACATAACCTTTTGAACTTGGGATAACCACCCATGCAAGATAACCTTTTAGACATGGGCTAACCACCTGTATCCCATAACATGATATCATTATATAGAAAACTTTTCCTACTAAATTGAAGAGTTATAAAAGATCCAAAAATCACATAATGAAAAACCATAAATATAAGTGTCACAATAACATAAAAACATTCATAATTACATCATAGTTTAACTAAATCATGGAAATAAATGTGTTCAATGAAAACTTATTTAATACATTATCATAATCCATCTAAAGAAACAAAGTGAATGGTATTATAACATGATATCCACATAGAAGCAAAATAATCAATAAATTAAGTTTACATAAGTGAAATAAACTTTATAAAATCATTATAAAGTTACTTTAAAAGGTATCCATTGCTTTTTTATGACATTTATTTAAAAGTATTTTTTTAAACATAGGGAGTAAGAATTAATTTTGTGAAACCTTGAAAACATGTAATGGAAGATGTATTAAAAAAATAGTTATAATGGTGGTAAAACATGTTTCATGGGATAAGTGTTAAAAATAAAATTATTTTCATCATTTTATAGAGTGATTCAGAATAAATAGAAAGTTAATTATGTAGAAAACATTAAAAAATATTTCTTTCTAAATTTTTTAAATAAAATAAAATTTAATATAAAATGTATTTATGAAATAATTGAAATATAGATAAGGATTTTTTTCAAAAAAATATAAATAATATTAACATGGAAGAGAGATATTCTTGACCAAAAATAAGAGATAAGGTTTATTCGACTTATGGGAATCATTTTAGTTGAATTTTGATCCTAAGGGATGGTAAATTAAGAATGAATATAAAACCTATAAATAAACATAGGAGAATAAAATCGATGTGATTTAATAAGGAAATAAACTATGACTTTCTCAAATAGGGATTTAGACATAAATAATTTGAATTCAAAATGAGATTGGAAAAGAAACTCTTACAGTTTTTTGAAAAAAAATTTATCAAAACCACTTGAATTATATATCCTTATATGGATTTGGAAATACCATGAATTGTATAAAAACTATTATATAAAACATTCATATAAAGTATATACATCGTACAAATGAAACAGCTGGTGAATATGAAGCACATCTCAATGAATAGAAAATTGAGATAAGAAACCCTTACCTCAAACTTTCACTTATTCGGATGCTCTATAAATCTATGTGTAATAAAGTTATGTTAATTATAAATATGAATCATAACCTTATTCATATTAACCTAACTTGATTTCATTCATTAATATTACCTTATTTTAATTCCCTGAAATTTTAAAATATGAACACCATATTCGATAGCATGTATGACACGCAACACCAAGCATAGAATAAAATATAACATTGTAATGGCCCAGACCCTCCTAGCCCATTACTTTTCCAAAAGTGAGGCTCCACCAAAATAGTGGCACCGTGACGGTGGCACCATGAGGGTGACACCGGTCACGGTGGAACCGTGACGGGGGCACCGTGAGGGTGAGACCGTGACAGTGACATCGTGAGGGTGGAACCGTGAAGGTGGCACCGTGAGGGTGACACCGTGACGGTGGCACCGTGAGGGTGACACCGTGACGGTGACACCGTGAGGGTGACACCGTGAGGGTGACACCGTGAGGGTGACACCGTGAGGGTGACAGTGTGAGGGTGACACCATGAGGGTGGTACCGTGTCCCCTCGCCAAGCCTTTCGTTATTTTTTTTCAGTACCTAACTTTTCTGCTCCCGCAACGTAAGTTTTGATGTAAATTAATTCTTTTACTCCTTTTAAAACCACTTAAAGCCCATAATCAATTCCTAAAAATCCCGAGAAACCTCCCTGATGGGGGATATTAAAACACCTTAATATCATCGTGTGTAACTGCCCAACCGCGTGGTCAACCCACGACCCCCGCTCACACGGTTTCGTGTTCTTATCTCAACCGTCCGCGGCCCCTATAACTAAAGGGTTCGCCCTGGGTTTCTTCTTTTCTCGATCACCCTCGGTGAGGAGTACTTTCGTCCAGACGAGCTAATTTTCGTGCATCAGGTGAGCCGCATCGTTATGAGTAAAGTTCCGCGCCCAGCCTAAGCATTGATAGACGAGGCGATTTTCGTTCAGGCGAACCGCATCGCTATCTGTGAAGTTCCGCCCCCGGCCTAAGCATCGATCGTCGATCAACAAGTAGGGAATTCTCCTTCATATCTCTCTTTTTGTGTATCATGCGGGGTGGGAATGTTTTTTTTCTATAGAATTGGATAAACGAGACTCAAATAAAGATAATGAACGAATTCTATAATGAATTAAGGGGAGGGTTGTGATCGTTGAAGTTGTTTTTTTTTATCATAGCTTACACCTTCTGAAAATCGAGGCCGCTGGTGGTCGTTGTTTGTGCACTAATGAACCCCTCGTAGTGTTTTAAATGGATTGTTTCGTAATTGTAAACTCCTTCTGTGAAAAGTAAATTGGTTAATCACGTATACCCGGCTGAATAAATTGAAAGCACCAGGATCAACCCTTCTATGATAATCCCCGTTTAAAACACACGGAAATTGAAATCATGGAGCGTGTAAAATCTTTTAAATCTGAAAATACTCGTATGGGCCTGTTTTAATTGATGGTAGTGGTTTGATTGTTCTTCTTCCATGGGCTGGTTGCTGGAGATGTGGGAGGGTATGGGATCCCCTATTTTTATACTCTCGGTGGTTGTGAAATTGGGAATGGGATTACCTGTTGTTACGGATTCGGCGGTTGTGAGTTTTATGGCCAGGTGGTTACCTTGTTTATATCACGAATTGGGGTGGGATCCTCTTTTGATGAAAACCCTTTTTGGGGGAGGGACACAGGGCAGTGTCTCAGGGTTGTCTTTGGTTCCATTACTTCAGGGGATCTCACTTTTTCCTTTGTTGTTGTGACTTTACAAGAGAACCGGGTGTGGATACTTAAATTGATGTTTGGCTGGTTTATTTTCATTGGTTATGCTTATGGTGTTAGTTGCCCAGTAGTGCATAAACTTATTTGAACATTATTACTGAACATGAAAACAAGAATGGGACAAATGGGTTTTGTTGGTGAGAGTTGTGACTCGGACTTGAGAAATGTTGTGATCTGTAGGCTGTCTGAAGAAAAACCTAACCTTGGGTGAGTTCTTTCTACCTATGTATATACTTATAGTTTTGTGTTTCTTATTCGTGCCCCACCCAAGTTGAGCACTTAGTGCCGAACACCCCCATTTCATGGGGGGAGGGTGTTTTTCCCAACACTATTCGTAGTGGCTAGTTATTAGCTCCTAATCTGCTCCCTTTCCAGGATAGCCCAAGTATCTTCGGGCAGGATGTGATGGCCTGAGGTCCATTATTAGCCCAAGAACCTTCGGGCGGGGTAGTGTGGTGATTGGTCACGTGTGTGCGGTAGGTGGCTTCCCAAGTGTCTTTGGGATGAGGCCCAAGTGTCTTCGGGTGTGGCAGTGGATCTTCTAGCCCAGGTGTCTTCGGGCGTGGTGGTGGTTGTTCTGGCCTAGGTGTTTGCAGGCATGGTTACATGTGACAGTTGGGGCCCAGGTGTTTGCGGGTGGGATTCGGCAGTGGGACTGTGTGCGGATATGGCTCAGGTGTGTGCGGGCGGGTGTGGCAGTGGGACTGCGGTGAGAATGGCGGGATTGGTTTGATGCGTAGGATGTCTTAATAACCAGTGGGAAAGTGGAGCGGGGTACCCAAACATCGATGTGCTCTTATTATATATATTACTTGACTTGTGTTATTTGGGGAGTGTGCCTTGTTGAGGCTTGGGTGGATAGTTTACCTTGATAGGTGTTTGGCTTACTCCTTTTCTCACGGGACTTTAGTATGTTCCCCCACTTGTGCACGAGAGTCTTTGTTTTTCCCTACTGAGTGTACTTATATGCTCACCCTATGTATATAAAACTGCTTTTAGTTTTCCATGAGGACTTCGGGGATCGTGCAGGACCATACTAGCCCGGACCTTTGGGGCAGTTGCAGTTTCTGTTTTTATTCCTTTGGTACTTACCTTTGTAGTCACCTTCTGTACTTTGTGGCTTTTACTTTTGGAACATGCATGTGGGAATGGTTTACTTTTGGCTTTACTTTTCTTTTACCTTGGTGTTGTTGGGTTTCATCTTCTTATCTCCTGATCCTACAAAACAAAAAGGGGTAATGCCTTCCATTTGTGTGTGATTTCTATACCCTTGGTGCTAGTCACCACTCTGGTACCTACTGAAGGCGGGTCTTGGGGGTCATTATCTCTCCTTCAACTTAAAGAAGGAAGGTCCTGGCAATCTGCTGACCCTTCCCTCCTTTTGGTGAAGGCGGATCGTCATAAAAATCATCAGAAATTATGATATATTTACTTTTTTAAATAAAATGAATATATTATATAGATTCTAATGCACACAACACTAAGTTTATCTAGAGTTACATGAAAGATTGAATTTTACCGAACAATAATATATTATTAATATTATTATTTAATATGATAGTTATTTCCTAACCATTGAAATAGAGGGAATAAATAGGATTAAATAAATTATGAAAATATATATTTTTCACATGTTTATTAGTTATATATTTATTATTAATAAAATAATAATCATTTAAAAGAAAAATAAATGTTTTTTAAAAAACTGTATTTTTCAAAAGGAATGTTTAGTCACACTTTGCGCACATAATTTAAAATTATTTTTTTACCACTTTTATAAAATTTACTTGAAAAAAATACACTTCCTTTTTTAAATTGGAAAACCAAAATTATATTAGGGTGAATTTTTGGGATTTTTTCTGAAAAGTTTTTTTTTAATGAATAGTGAGAATATTGAATTTTAATTGAAAATTGCCTTTTTGATTAAATAATTTATAATATTAATTTTTTTAAATTATTTATCAATTAAAATTAGTTCAATTATAAATATATTAATATAATTTAGTTCATTGGAATCAATTTCATATTTAATTTTGATGTAAAAGCATTATAAACTTTTGAATATTTTCACATTAAAAGCCCGCTCTCTCATCACATCTGTGAGATTAATTTTAAATTAAATTTTACCACTTATACGAATTTAATTTCTAATAATGGATTAAATATTTGGGATAAGTATAATTTCTAATAAGTTTAACTTTATTTTTGACCAAAATGAATAGTTAAATCAGTAAAAATTAATTACCATGGTTTAAGGTAAAAATGGATTTACCATGGGGTTAAACAGGAATGATAAGAGAAAAAATGACCTAATATTTTATTTACATTTTATTGAATGAGTTTATTTATACCTTTTTAATCAAATTCTCTAAAATATGGAAATTTCATTTCACTATCCTTTGAATATGACCCAAATAATAAATTAGGTAATGAAAAAGACAAAAAAGATGCTTTTTCCCTTTTAATATATATAATGCTTGGGAATAGGGTAAAAAAATTGGTTTGGTTATACATATTAATTTTAAATTTAAATGTGTTTTTTTATCTTAATAATTTATATTTAAATTTTATAGATGTAATAATTACTTTAAGTTCTTAACAAATGCCATCATGGTAATTATTTAGTTAATAATTAAATAAAACTGATGATACTAAAGATATTAAAAGTGAAGTAAATTGAATGAATTATTATCTTAAATTAATTTTTTAGATGAATATATCATTTTATAGAGGTTTTAAATTAATATTTTTTAATTTCATCATTGTCTTGATATTTTTAAATTCAATTTAAATGAATGACATCAAAATTGACATTAATGTTATTTTATGATAAATTATATTTTATTAAATGGTTAAAAGTTACTAAAAATACTATATTCAAAAAAATTATTTTCAAATGATAAAAAATATCAAATATATTCCATTAATGGACCAATTTTTCTTTTATAATGACTATATTAACCCCTAAATAGTGAAAATAACTTTGTTATCACTGTTAAGGATAAAGCGATGTTTTTGTACGTGACATGCAGTTGTGTTAAAGTTAATTTTCAACACACATATGAGTTAAATTTTTTAAAATTAGGTAAAATATGTAGAATTAATGTTTCTAAAGTACCTAATAATTCTCACTTTAATTTAGTCTAAAATATTAAATTACCTAGGTTATAAAACTAGTTACCGTAGTGAAAATGAAAAATCATAAAAATAAGGAAACTTTGAATTTATGGAACAAAATTTTTAAAAAATGTGTTTTATACATGTTTTTTAGGTGTGTATAGACCATATCATCCTTAAACACTATTAATTATAAATATTTTATCCAATTTAGATAATATTTACCTCTCAATGTTTAATACTTTTTGGTATTTACAAAAGGGTCACACCCCCTCAACTACAAAAATGAACTCACTCCCCTCACTTCATCACACCTCTCAAACCATTTTTTTTCATCTAAACCATGTCCAAATAACTTTCTAACTTCACATAACTAATAATATAATCCTTATTTTGGCATAAATCCAACCTATTAAGTATTTAGTGCAAACCCAAGGAGGATACCTAAAGAAGATGGAATATTCTTCAACAAGCGTCTTTATTTTCCTTCTTTCTCCACCTCCTTTAATTTTCATTAAACCATGATGATATAATAAAATAAATATATTCCATATACTGGAATGTTTTTATTACAATTTAATAACCTAAAACCATCTCCACTTTCATCAAATGGGTTAAAAAACCATTATTCATGCGCACGGTGGACTACCACCTCACGAACCAATGTCATTTGTTTTTCCATTTCCAACTCCCAAGGTTGTGTATGATGATGGATACAAAGTATATATATGATATATGTATATATATATATATCATAGTTATACATGAGTTTTTATTATATCATATATATATTTATATTTATCTTCAATTCCTTAGGATATATGATAATGTTGCTTGTGTGTACGGTGGACTACCATCTCATGAAGTGATGTGATTCATCTTTCATTAACGCTTCACATGGAAAGTAATAAAGATGATGTTAATGATTATATGTGATATAAATGAAATAATTATGATATTCATGAAATATTTATTATTCTTGAAATATAATATATATATATATATCATTTTATTTCTTTTCTTTTCACTCACATAAAGATGACAACATTGTTCCTGTATGTGTCGACTACCGCCTTCATAAAGCAATGTGACTCTATTTTCATCACCACACCACATGGATGAAATATATAAGTATATAATATGGAATATATTATATCATTATCATTATTTAAATGTAATATATTACTTAACTTCTTTCCATAATGATCGGTGAAAAATGGAAACTTTACTCATGCATACGTACGGTCTACCACCTCTATGATCGTAATACACTTCATTTTTATAACCATAATTATAGATAGGTTCTAAAAGTAAAATTATTGTAAAAATATGATAATTATTTCATGATTATTATTATATATATTATATAACTATATAATATAAATAGTATTTAGATCATTCATAATGAAAGACACATGAGAAAACATGACATTTAACACCCAAAACAATGAAAATAAAGAATGATTATTAATGAATGAGTAATAAGATGTTATAAAAGGGTCATATATGATATTATAAATATTTATATGTTTCTGGTATAAGTTAATAACATGTTTAAAACCATTATACATGAGGTTAATGGAAGTTCAACAAAAGGTAAGTTTGGGGTAAGGGATTTCATTCAATTTCATTTCATTGAGGCATATTGTAATGTTATAAGCCTAATTTATTTTATATGGTGTATATACTGACCCTTTGAAATGTAATATCATGAAAACTTAATTATTTATATTATTTTATGTTTTAATTTGAATTATTTCATCTAAGGGGATTTGAATTAAAAATTACTAAGTTGTAAAGAATTTCATAACTCAATTATTTTCATTGGGTTATATTACTCCCTCGTCATCTTTGATATTATAATATTATGTGTATGATTAATTTTAACTATATATTATTTCATTTATAATTTTTTATGTCGATTTATAGTTTATACACATAATTAGTTCATTTATTAATTCTCACTTCAATGTTATGATCATTTTAAGGGTTTATTTCACAATATCATTCTAATCGAGATTATTTATTATTGAATTTTAGTTGAAGGAATTTAATTCATCATTGTATAATAGAATCATTTAATTTTTTTATCCTTTAGTTATTAAAGATTTTTTAAAGTAATAATACCATTTTTTCACTCTTTTATACTTGAATTAATTGAGAAAATGTTTTATGAAAATCTGACTTCATTTCTCTCTTCAGAGAGAAATATGTTTTCTTCCAATACCATGTTTTATAAAAATGTTTTCAAAAATATTTTTTAACCTCATTAAAATGATTTATAAAGATAATTTTCACCCATTTTTACTCTTTAAAAAAATTCAAATAAAACTTATTTCATTCTCAAAATAATTCTCATTTAACTTTTACTAAAAATGTGAAAGGAATATTTTTGGCATTATCTGAACAAGGTACCTTCCTAACATTTTTACAGTGAAAAGATATTGTTCTTTTTTACTTTTACATCATTTAAAAAATTAACCTTCATCATGAAAATAATTTCCTTAAAGATTACCATGTAATTTTATGAGGATATTTTTGAGAAAAAAAATGTTTTTAAAAGTTATTTTTAAAGAAAAATGATTTTTAAAATGTTTTCTAAAATGAAAAGGATAGTTTTTTAAGAATTTTTTTAAAGATATTTTTAAGGTATTTTTATTCATCAAATACAACAACCATTTTTTCTTACTCTAATGGGTATACATTGTATCGATATCATCTTTATTCTTTCTATAAATGGTTTATGATCACTTTGACTAAGGAGAGTATTAACATTCACTTGATTTATTTTTCTAGTCGGTAACTTTACCATGCAATTTTACCTTTCCCATGATCATTAAACATTAAATTTCCCCTCAATATTTATGTTATTTATAATTTATATATTTATTTCTTAAACTATATATCATTTCTATATATGGTGTATTACATTGAAATTTATTTGATAACTGGGGAAATATTGATAAATTTGTATCCTTTAATCAATAGGAATATTTGAAAAGAAATGGTGTGTATAAATTAAATAGATTATTCAATATATAAGGAATTATTTGTACCTATAATAATGGTTGGGGCTTGAAATTATATATCCCCTCGATTCTTCAGGGAGATCTCATGAGATAAATCAGTTAAGCTAGCATTAAATGGGTTTTTACCTATAGTTTAAACCGTCTTGTGAAAGGTATTGATTATAGCGGTATCATGTGTTTGAGAAATGAAGTATAATAATTATTCATTGTATTTATAATTTTTTATACCCTCTCGGTCCATTAATTTTCTAACTTTGGTTGTTAGAGGTGTTCGGGGAAGGTTCCAGGAGTTTTCGGTGGAAGTTAGAGGTGTAGAAAAACTGTTGTAGGAAATCCGCATCATGTAAGTGTTTTATATGACATATAAAATTGTATCATGGATTGTGATATTCTGGTTCATGACATGTAGATTTTTGGGGTTAAATAATAAAAAATTGATGTGTTTTGGGTTAAATAGAACCCTGAGGATTATATGACGTGAAATTGGATTACACGCCATGTAAATCCCAGATACAGAGGAGTTTTAAAAGTTATTTTTGGATAAATTTCCATTCATTCTGATGTGGATTCTTCTTTTTCTCACTTTGGGAAAACCCTAGGCACCCTGAGGAGTTCTTCAAGCCCTCTTCCTCCTTCTTTGATATGTTGGTCCTGATGGTGGTTCGTTTGTGATCTGTGGTAAGCCCTTCATTCTTTTTGGTATGTTTTCTTCTGTTATTCTCTTAGGGATTCACTACGATGATGTTTCTATGGTTTTTGGGGTGTGTTGGGTTGTATTTTTATAGTATTCTTTGGGGTGTAGGTTGATCTATGTTTTAACATGGTGCATTTATGGTTTGTGGGCATCTTTCATTACCCTACAGTGCACACTGAGTCGGCAAAGCTTTTTTGAGGTAGGGAATCCATCATTTCTCTTTATTATGTTTCATGTAAAAGGGTTTTTATTTTGTTTACCTATGGGTTATGGTTTTTGTGGATTCATTAAAGATAAATAATTTTTTAAATTGAAATTTAATTGTAAAAATGGGTTTGACTCGCATGATTTTACTACTTTATTGTTATTGTGATATTATGAATTGTACGGGCTTGATGCCCTGCTAAAAATTGTGGTTATTGGGGGATTTTTCCACGAGATATATGTGTTGAGATTGTTTCTTTAGTTGTGATTGTTTTTATCAACCTAAAATGGAAATTATTTAACCACTTATATTTGTATAATAAAATATTTTCCCTAGGATAATGAATTGTGTGATAACATCCCTAAAATAAAGTAGAATGTTATAAAAGCCCTAGTTTTCCCAAGATAATGAATTGTGTGATAATGTACCTGAAATAAAGTGTAATTTGATAAAATCCCCTTTTAAAATCTATAAAATAATCTTTATGTGTTGTGACTTGTGGTCATGCTTGTGGGAGGATGATGTGTGGTTTGGGCATGTGGGGCTGATGGTTCATGTATAGTGCTTTTGGGGCAGTGAGGTTTTTTGTTGGATATAATTTTAGGGCAGTGAGGTGGTGGTTGCTTTGTTCTATATGCCCAAGTAGTGATGGGATAAATGATCTATAATGATTGAAATTTCATGGGTTGGTTTGGCTAATGGGATAAAAATGGTTAATGAATGATTAAATGATGGGTTGTGTGATTAAACATGGTTGATGCTAAATAATGAAAATAATTTAATGATTAAATGGAATTGGTTGGAAATGTGGAATAGGGTTGTAGCTTGTTGTGTGGTGTTATGCATTCAGAGGTGGTAGTAAATGTGACGGTGTTGTGAGTTGGACATTTAGTTTGTGGACTCATAGGTTGGGCTTGAGTGTTTGATACTATATATATATATATATATATCTGTGTGTGTGTCTGTGTGTGTGTGTGTGTGTGTGTTTGTGTGTGTGTGTGTACTTGTATATTCTTATGATTTCTATATGTACCACACCCACGTTGATCACTTTGTTCCAACACCCGCATAGTCATGCGGGGGTGTTTTTTTCAACATCTAGTGAGGTGTATGGATGGTTGGGTACCCTCTCTTTCCTACTCTCTCTTACAAGAAATGTACATATTGCACAGGCTGTGATGGTCTAAGGTCTATTAATGCACGAGATGGTGATTTTCATAACATGGGTGTTTTCGGGCGAGGTGTGATGGGCCAGGTATTTTTGGGCAGGATGTGATATGACCTTGCTTGTGGGGCGGCTTCTGGTGGGGGTTGTGTATAGTAGGAGGATGGAACAAGGTTGATGTCCTATATGGTCATGATATGATACTACTATGGTTTTGGTAGTGGTTGTGTTTTGGAAAAAGTTTTTTCGAGTGAGATGTGTTGTGATCGTGCCTATGGGGTGGTGTGATATATGGAAGAGATGGGAGCACCAGGATGTATGAAATTGGGTGTGATAGAGGCATACCAGTGTAAATGTGGTGTGGGGTACCCTTATCAATTTGATTCCTGTTATATTATATTACATGGTCTGTGTTATATGGTGAGCATGCCCTGGTGAGTTTGGGATGGTTGGTGTACCTTGATAGGTGTTGTTTGGTTCTACTATTTTCTCCCAAGTGCATTAGTATGCTTCTTTCACATGTGCATGAGTGACTTTGGTTTTCCTACTGAGTATACTTGTAATCTCACCCTACATATATAAAACTATTTTCATGTTTCCAGGAGGACTACATGAACTATGCTATACATTACTAGCTCGAATCCTTGATATTAGTTGTGTTGCTGCTTTAGATTTACTTTTGGGTATTTACTTTGGATACTTTTATCTCTACCAATTCTATTTATACATGCATTGGGATAGATTTGGATTTATTTTATATTATGTATTTGATTTGTTCATGTATGATCCATCTTATCTCTCAATCCCAAATTATTATATAATTTAATACCACCCATGTAATGAGATTTTTATACCCTCAATGTGAGTCACCAACCCAGGGCCTACTAGAGGTAGGACTCAGGGGTCATTATTTCTCTCCCCTATTTTTAGTATCAATGGAGGGAGGGGGTTGTGACAGAGTGGTATCAAAGGATTGGTTGAGATATATAATGGATTTTAGAGTTAGGCACAATGAGTAATTAATGGGGTGGTATAGAAACAATGTCAGTTGATCTTGGTACATGACATAGGATAGGGAGATCACTTAGGACATGGGATTTTAGGGCCCCTGGTGATATATTGCATGGACTCTGGGCTTATTGAATGGCCAAGTGAGGTGGACCTGTTTATAGGTTAGAGACCTAAGAGAGGTACATGAATCATGATGACTTGTGTTCTTATTTTAATTAGGTTGTTTTGGGAAGATAAAAATGGATAAAAATGAATTAAATGGGTTAAAATGAATCTTAATTAAATTCAATGTTACTAGACTTAATAAGTTATTTTTTTTCTTTTAGTTATGTCTCTTGTTCATCCTTAATGTGTGGATCAGGAATTTGAGGTTAGTAGGATGATCTGGTAGATCTTCGTAGGGTTGATTCAGTTGAGGAGGATTTTACAGCGTCAGTTTTTGGGGAAGTACGAGGACATTGTCTCAGATGTGGAGACAAAGTGTTGGTTGGTGGAGCTCGATATTTCATTCAGTTTAATCTAGGCCTTGATAGATTATTGGGTCCCTTTGGTAGTCAATAAAATGTGGGGAGCTACGCATTAGTGGTGGATGCTATATCTGAGAGATCGGAAGTAGGAATATGTTTTGTGGGTCGAATTCTAGAAGAATTTCCCAACAGAGTTCCATTCATCGACCATGAAGGTAGTAAAGAATTAAGAGATTATTTCTCTTCATTAGGGTAGCATGTAAGTGAAGAATCTAGGAATCAATTTCAAGGACCTTCTACATTTTTTCCAAAAAAATCTAAATGAGGAGTCACATTTGAGATGTCTTGAGGAGCCACTTCTTCCTTCTATCCAGTATGCAGTTACTCCTTTTACATTGTCAATGTATCTAGAGGTTCAGAAAAATATGGAGGTGATCAAGTATATTCACTCATGAGGATGATTTCCATGGGAGGGTAACCATTAGGGTTCCTCAAGGAGTAGAGTGTTTGATGGTAGTTCTTAGGCACTAGGACCTTCGAGGTGTTGACCGGTAGGAAGTTGAACTCAGCAGCTTTCTTTCCATCCTTCTATGGTTAGTGGTTTTCATGATTTTCTAGGGTGTTTTTTTCGGTGTTTTTTGGTTGTGGGGTTCATGGAAATCACTAAAACTAGTGTCTTGTGGTTCCTCAAGATTGGTTTGGTGGAGGTGTATAGGTTCAGTGTTAGCCTCATCATTTTTTTCCAGCGATACCGTTTCAGCAGCAAGGGTAGAAGGTTTTTACTCCACCAAGTGGAGATAGAGCAGGTAGAGGTTTACCCCACGATGTTCCTCACATTTAGGTTTCATGACTCGAGCGTGGTCATGGAGGTGTTCATCAGAAGAGAGTTAGAGGATCTAGGCATGGTTAGTTTCATGTAGTATAGGTAGCAATTCTAGAGGGGCCATAGATTGTCAGAGGTATGATCAGTTTTTTTAGTTCCCCAATTTGTGTCATGATTGATTCATGAGATTTGCACTTTTTTTAGCACTCACTCTAACCCATTCTATGAGACTATACGTATAGAGGCTTCTCATGACCCTGGAATTAACTATACCAGTCAGAGCCCCGACCATCTTGTTTGACGTGTTCTTGAGATGTAGACTGATGATGGGGATACATCAATACCATGGGGATATTTTCTTGATATAGATGCATCTATAAGATATTATCATCAACATTGATTGATTGTATTCCATATATGATTTTATCTACTGCTTTCATATGAGAGTCATTTTTTCAGATATGGATGGACAACGTGTGGTTTTTTTTAGAGAGTGTGGTTGTCAGGTGGGAAGTCAGCGTGTAAAACCCCTCCTTTCCTTTTTGGATGATTTTTCGAGGGGATTAGTGGATAATGAGATGTTAATGGTTCCTTGGGTCATTGGGGAGTTCTTGGATGTTTTCCCAAGTAGGTTGCGATGTTACCCTCTCAACGTGATGTTGAGTTTGGGATAGACTTGCAGTCTGATGTGTCTATGATTTCAATGGCTCCTTATCGAATGGTATGTTCTAAGTTGTGGGAGTTTAGGATTCAGATAGATTATTTGATATTGAAGGATTTCATCTAGCCTATTGTGTCATCCTAGGGTGATCCAGTGTTGTTCACCAAGAAGGATGGTAGTCTAACGTTGTGTATAGACTACTAGAGGTTGAATATGGTGATGTTCAAAAAACATTACCCTCTTCCAAGTATAGATGATCTTTTAAACCAAATGAGAGGGGTAAGTTGGTTTTCTAATATTGATCTACAGTATGGATATCACCAGTTGAGTGTGAAGGAGGGAGATATCCTGATGACATCCTTCAGATACAGGTATGGGAACATCGAGTTTTTAGTCATGTAATTTGGTGTTACGAACCAGCCAATTGTATTAATGGGTATTTTGAACTCTGTGTTCTATGAGTTCTTGGATTGGTTTGTCATCATATTCCTCGATTATATCTTAATCTACTTGAAGTAAGAGTAGAATCATGTCGATCATATCAAAACTATCTTGCATGTTCTTCGATGCCACCATCTCTATGGAAACTATCCAAGTGTAAGTTATAGACATGATAGGTGAATTTTCTCAATCATTTGGTGTCTCAATAGGGTGAATTAGTAGACCCTTCGAAGTTTGAAGTAGTTGTTACTAGGGAATCACCCAAGAACATGGAAGTGGTTTGTAGTTTTCTAGGTCTTGAGGGATATTAAGAGAGTTGTGTACCTAATTTCTCTCAAGTTTAAGCCCCTTTAAATCTTTGACTAAGTATGAACAAGATTTTTTGTGGAATTATTAGCATCAATCATCATTCGGTTACCTAAATGGGAAGTTGGTTAGTAATCCAGTGCTCTAGTTTCCTGAGTAATGGGTGATGTTTGAGGTGTTTTGTGATTATTCCTTTCTATGCTTGGGATGCGTGTTGATGCAGTAGTAGGTTCTAATCTTTTATATATCTAAAAAATTACATCCCCATGAGGGTAACAATTCCACACATGATCTAGAGCTAGCAGCGGTTCTTTTTTCACTAAAGTTGTGGAGGCATTACTTCATTGGGGAGCGCTTTTTGGTCTTCATAGATCACAAGATTTTGAGGTATATTTTTTCCCAGTGTAATTTGAACTTGTGAAAACGGACATGGATAGAGTTTCTTCAGAATTATGATTTTTAGATCTCCTACACCTCAATAAAGGGGAATATTTTGGCTGATTCTTGGAGTAGGAAGTCGTGGGAGGGTGTTATTTTGGAGTCTTGGGATTCTTGGATAGAAATGGAGGAGTTGGTAGCCTTGCACTTATATGCAAGATTTGATGGTTTTTAGAGTTTGTTTGTTTCAGATAATGGTGCAGTGTTCTCTGATGTGGCGGTTGGAGGAGTCTCAGTGGGGAGACTTAGAGGCCGAGGTGATGCGTGATCATTTTTTTCTATGGTGATTCTCCAGAATAATGGTAGGAGGATGTTCAAAACTAGATGTAGTTTCATGGGAGGTTGTTTATTCTGGTAGTAATGCATGATATATTCCTTTTTTAGTTTCATAAATATCCTTTTCCAATATAACTAGGAGTTTCCAAGATGTTATGTAGCTTGAAGTTTCAATTTTGGTGGACTGGGATGAAATAGGTTGTGGAGGAGTTTGTGGGAAAGTGCTTTGTTTTCCAGTAAGTAAAGGTCGAGCATCGTGTTCCTGGTGTTCTATTGTGTCCCTTGGATATTCCTGAGTGTAAATGGTATGAAATATTAATGGATTTCATCATAGGGTTACCTAAAAATTATGGAGTTTTTTATGCTATCTGGGTGTTTGTAGATCGGTTGATCAAATTGGCCCACTTCTTAGATATCAAGCAGCTGGGTGCAATAGATGCATTGTCTAATAGGTATGTGGATGAAGTGTTGGTATTTCATGGAGTTATGAGGTCCATTGTATCATATCGGGACACACTTTTTACTCATGAGTCTGGAGGGGATTGTAGCATTATTTTGGAACCCAATTATGCCTCATCACTACTTTCCACCCTCAGATAGATGGGCAGAAGGAGTGGACTATACATACATTGGGGGATATATTGTAGTTGTGCATCTTAGAAATTGGTGGATCTTGGGTATGAAAACTACCTTTGGTGTAGTTTTCTTATAATAATGGATATCACTCTTCTATTGGCATGGCCCTATGAGTATTTTTACAGGAGATCATGTTGTTCTCTGTTGTGTTGGACAGAGGTTGGGGAGACAGTCATTCTTGGTCCTATTGTGGTGTAGAGCACAATATAGAATGTTTAGTTTATTTTCAAGAGGATGAAAGAAATTAAAGACCGGTATAAGTATTATGTCAATCACAGAAGGAGGTTATTGGAGTTCAAGGTTAGGGACCACATGTTCTTGAAGGTTTCCCCTCGACATGGGAAGTGGAGTTTTGGAAGAGGGAGTAAGCTTTCTCCCTGGTTTTTTGGGCCCTTTGAGGTGTTGGGTAAAGTTGGATAGTTCGTGTATCAGTTGATGTTTTTACCATGGTTAGATAGGATCCACAACATCTTCCACATATATCAGCTTCATCGGTATCTTCATGATAACTCCCATGTCATTGACTGGGGAGAGTTGGATATCGAGGACAACACCATCTTTTTGGAATAACTAGTAGAGATCCAAAATCACTAAGAGAAGATGTTGTGTGGGCAGACCATTTCTTTGGTTCATGTGTTATGGAGACATGGTGTCCTAGAGGAGATTACTTGGGATTGAGATATATATATGCATTCCCAGTACACAAAGCTATTTTGAGTTTTTATTTTCTCTATTTTTCTTTATGATATGATGTTTGGATCCTTTTGTTTTATGAGATAAGCTATTTTACTTGGTTTTTGATGTGTGAGGTGCGATGTGTGATAAATTCCTGACATATTAAAATGAGAATTCCATGATTCCTAATTGAGACACATTAACTATGATTCAATTAAACCCGTGTTTCTACGTCAATTCCCCCCAGAATGGATAGTATCTTGACATGGAAGATGGAATTCCTAAATTTTTGTGTTCTAGACAGTGTGATTTGTTGGTTGTAGTGGTTGTTTTTTTGGGTTTTGTGGAGGATTAGATGGTTGAGAAATGGTTGTGTGGAATTATGGTTGTGTGAGAGGAGGCGGTTTTTGGTTGTGCTGATGTGGTTGTGCAGTGTGTTCTTTGGTCATTTGGGTTGGTGTGTTTGGATGGTGGTAGCCTTTGCGGTATGATGATACCATTAAGAGGTATCTCGTTGGTGGTTGTTCAGACCCTTTTATTTTTGGATTAGTTTTGGATTCTCAAGGGAAATAATCATTTAAGAGGTATCTTATGTAATGGTTTGTTCCTTTCTGGTCTGTTTTCCAGTTTTGGTTGTTGGAGGTGTTTAGGGGATGTTTTGGTAGTTTTCGGTGGAAGCTGTAGGTGTAGTAGAACTATTTATAGAAATATATGTTGTATAAGTGTATTACATGATGTGTAATGATGGTTCAGAGATTATGTGAGGCTGATTCATGGAATGTATATTTTATAGGTTAAATAATAAAAAGTGGATGCATTTTTTGATGAAACTAACCCTAAGAATTACACAACATGAAAGGGGATTACACGTTATGTAAATCCTTGATGCAGTGCAGTTTTGAAAGTTATTTCAAGATAAATTTTCATTCATTCATCTTTGGCTTCTTCTTCCTCTAATTTTGGGTGAACCATATGTTCCTAGAGGATTTATTCAAGCCCTCTTCCTCCCACTTTGATCTGTTAGTCCCGATGGTTGTTCGTTTCTGATCTGTGGTAATCCCTTCTTCTTAGTAGGTTTTCTTCCATTCTCCTCCTAGGAATTATCTGCAGAGAAGTTGTTATGGTTTGGGGTGTGTGTTGGTTTTTTATGGTCTTTTGTTATGGTGTAGTTTGTTCTATGTTTTCTTGTATTGTGGTTGTGGTTTGTAAACATTTTGGTTCACCCTATAATGCACAACGAGTCATCAAAGCTTCATTGAGGTTGGTAATCCATCATTTCTCTTTATTTTGTAACATGAGGGAGGGTTTTCTTTTGTTTGCCTATGGTTTATGGTTTTTATAGCTTAATTAAAGATAAATAATTGGTCAAATTGAAATTAAAGTTTAAAAAGGGGTTTGAATCGTGTGTTTTTACAGATTTATTATTATTATGATATTGTGAATTGCATAGTCTTGATTCTACACTGAAAATTATGGTTGTTGGGGTATTTTTTCACTAGATATATGTGTTGAGATTTCTATTTTGGTTGTAATTTTTGTGATATCACCCTAAAATGGAAATTGTCTAATCACTTATATTTGGATAATAAAATATTTTCCTTAGGATAATGAATTATGTGATAACATACCTAAAATAAAGTGAAATGTGATAGAATCCCCTTTGTAAATCTGTAAAATGATCTTGATGTGTTGTGACTTATGGTCATGCTTGTGGGAGGAAGATGTGTGTTTGGGTAATATGGAGTTGATGGTTCGTGTGATATGCTTTTGGGGTAGCGAGTTGGTTTGTTTGGTCATGATTTTGGGGTGGTTAGGTGGGGTTTTTTTTGTCATGATTTTGAGTAAGTGAGGTTATTTGTTAGACATGATTTTGGGTAGGTGAGGTGGTGGTTTCTTTGTGCTAGATGATCGAGTAGTGATGGGATAAATGATTTATAATGATTGAAATGACATGGGTTGGGTTGGCTAATGGGATGAAAATGGTTAGTGAATGATTAAATGATGGGATATGTGATTAAACTTGGTTGATGCTAAATAATGAAAAGAATGGAATGATTAAATGGAATTTGTTGTAAAAGTGGAATGGGTTTGCGGCTTATTATGTGGTGTTATGAAATTAGAGGTGGCAGCAAAGGTGATGGTGTTGTGAGTTGGTTAGTTGGTTTTTGAACCCATATGTTGGGCTTTAGTGTTTAATACTATATATATATATATATATATATATTATTTTGATTTCTATATGCACCCCACCCACATAGATCACTATGTTCCAACACCCTCATAGTCACGCAGGGGTTTTTTCGACATCTGGTGAGGAGTACAGATGGAAGGGTGCCTGTTATCTCTTCTAGGTGAGGTAGGTATTACAGAACCTATGATGGTCGAAGGTCGGTTAGTGCATCTGATGGTGGTTGGGATAGCCCAAGTGTTTGTGGGTAAGGTTTGATAGCACAGGTGTTTTCAGGAGGGATGTGATATGATCGTGCTTGTGGGGTAACTTCTGGTGGGGGTCATGAATGGTAGGATAAGGGCACAATTTTGATGTCCTAAATGTTCATGATACCCTACTACTCTGGTTTTGGCAGTGGTTTTGTCGTGGCCTAGGTTTTTTTGGGTGATATGTGTTGTGGTTGTGCTTGTGGGGCAGTGTGGTATACAAAGTAGATGGGAGCACTAGGACGTACGACATTTGGTGTGAGAGCGGGATACCAGTGGGAAAGTGGTGTGGGGTACCCTTATCGATGTGATTCCTATTATATAATATTATTTGTTTTGCGTTATTTGGTGAGAATTCCTTGGTGAGGTTGGGATGGTTAGTATACCTCGATAGGTGTTGTTTTGTTCTATTGTTTTTTAAAAAGTGCATTGGTATGCTTCTTTCACATGTTCATGATAGATATTGGTTTTCCTACTGAGTATACATGTATGGACACCCTACATATATAAAAAATTGGGTTTAAAGGAGGACTACATGAACCATGTTGGATATTACTAGCTCGTATTATTGACTGTTGTTGTGTCGCTTCTTTATCTTTACTTTTGGGTATTTAGTTTGGAGACTTTTATTTCTATCCGTTCTGTTTATACATGCATGTGGGATGGTTTTGGATTTATTTTATATTATGTCTTGGATTTTTTCATGTATGATCCATCATATCTATGGACCCTATATTATTATATAGGGTAATGTCTCCAATATCATGAGATTTTTATACCCTCAGTGCTAGTCGCCAACCCAGGGCTTACTAGTGGCAGGACTCAAGGGTCATTATCTCTCTCTCCTATTTGCGGTATCTTTAGAGGGAGGGGTCATGATAGTATTCATTAAAAATTTATTTGTTGTTGTTATCAAGGATATTTTCATAATGATATTATCTCAAGATACATCTCATTCTCATATTATTGATTATATGGCATGTGTGTTTAGTAATTTACCTTTCAATATTGATTATGCATTATCTTATCATTATTGTCAAGTTATTAAAATGGAATGTGTATTCAATTATTTAACATGAAATGTTTATTATGCTTATTGATTCATGATAGATTCTATTGTACTTAACCCTTACTGAGGATTTGATCTTACCCTTATTTTATTTCATTTCTCAGGAATCCATGAAATGTACTATATTTTTTATGGAAGGATAATCTAGAAGGAATAATGACATTCTTAGGAAAAAAATTATATTGTAATTTTTGTATTCAATTGTAATTTTGTACTCAAGTATGTATCTCGTTTACCAATACTACTAAACTATTCTATCATTTGGGATGTGTTTCCTTGTATCTTATTCCAATGTAATGAAGTACCGTACTAACCCTGGGCTACTAGGATCAAGTCTCTACAATTGGTATCAAATGAAGTTTGGTAGAAACATTGAAAACTAGATTTTGGAAAACATAGATTGGGAAACATAAACCTATAATATACTATGAGGATAAGTATACAAGAACATCCTAAATTTTAGGTATGGTAGATATTATGAGTTTTTTCCTAGAAATATATCCATGTCTATATACTATAAGTGGATGTGGTTCTGGAATAGATGTACCTAGGGTGATAACTTTGAAAAGGTAATGTCGGGCTTGACTCAAGCATTACCAAGTACATGAGAATAGGCCTTACTACACACCCATTTTGACACTCCTAAGGTATTTTCCTATGATAATTCATATTTTCTTTACAAACCATTATGAACGATTTGAATAGATAATGATAATGAATATCGCTGGTTAAACCTTAGAACAAGGAAGGAACTATGTTGAAATAAAATTGATGAAGTATTTATGTATTGGGATTCAAGAATTAAATTTTAGAAGTATTTTTATCAATGTTATTTTGGTATAAGAATCATGAAACATTTAAGTATTGTATTAAATTTTAGAATCATATGTACATTCATTAACTTAAGAGTTGTGGATAACATAACAGGTTTATGAGATTAATATTGATCATAATTTCAAATTCTTAAACACACATTTTTGGTTTCATGTGATGAGATTCTACCAAGATTAAAGATATTTTGGAGTAAATTTATGTGAATACAACCCATTGGTTTAGTATATATTTTAGTGAAAGTTTTATTTGAGTAATAGTGCCTTTACATTTTATAAACTTAATTTTAAGGGTATTGATAAAATTTCGGGTTAATATGACCACTAATGACTTTTTAAAAATTGTTAAATAATATTATTCGACTTTGTAAAAAATAAGTTGTATTCAAAACCTTAGTAAAAAGGTTATTTAATGATTAATATTATTTCATGGATTTCCATCATATTTTTTAGGAACTTTTTAGGAATTATATTAATACTGTTTAGAAAACGGACAACCCATATCCTAGGTGACAACCCATCGCATCCGGTAAGGTGGTGGGACTTGAACTCATGATAGAAGGACGATAAGGGCTTCTCACCTACCACTGGCCAATGTGATATCCTAGTTAACATGTTATTGTTTTTAGTTAAATTATTTGAAAAATAAATATTAATGATGAACCAGTTGTGTTAATTTTTAGGTTTAGAGATTAATTTTCTATTTTGGATAACTTTTACTAACTATATTGGTTTTGGGAAATAGTTATAGAAAAATGTAAATACTTGTTTTACGAATCTTATGATCCATTAAAAGTAAATTTTAATGCTTTTTACATAAAAAAATATTTTTGGATATTCATTTTTTGGAGTAATAGATGAATTGGAAATTAAACAAAGCACAACCAAAGGATGAAATTGTGCTTATGAAATAGAAACATATCGGATAATTATATTTCTTTATGTTCTTGGACAATGAAAGAACTCCCCAAATTTAGGAAAATGATCTTGAAACAAAAGTGTTATCCAATTATGTTCATATTTGATGAATTAGATAGTCTTTTAAATCATTACAGATTTATAGTTTTTATTCCATTAAGTTTCCATTAATCACTCACTTTCTTGTGATCAATCACCTCTATCACACTCTTTAATTATTAATTCTTTTCCTCCATGTCCATTACGCCACTTTCCACCAATGTTCTCCTTTATGGAAACCTAGTTATGTATTATTCCATGTGACCTTTTTACTTCCCTATATCTCTTATTAAGAGGATATTATATTAAACCTTTTTACGATGTAGGTTTTTCAATAATGGTATTTCCAAATTTCAAACCTTTTATTTCTAAGATCAAGTTTAAATTGTAAGGATAAAATTTATTTAAGGTGGGGAGAATGTAACACCCAAAAATTCTAAAATATGAAAATCATATTCGATAGCATGTATGACATGCAATACAAAATGTATAAGGGAATATAACATCCCGAGACATTATAATATATTTAATAGTTTAAAAATGAATATATTCTATAGCATTTAATACATGAAACACTAATTTTATCATGTGTTTCATGCAAAAATAATTTTTACCGAACAACAATATACTATAAATATTATTATTTTATATGACAGTTATTACATAGAAATTAGGATGGCGGGAATGAATAGGATTATCTAACTTATGAAAATATATATTTTTCACATGTTTATTAGTTATCTATTTATTATTAATAAAAAAATAATCATTTAAAATAAAAATAAATGTTTTCTTAAAAACTATTTTTTTTCTTAAGGATGGTTTAGTCCGCTTTGCGCACATAATTTAAAATTAATTTTTCCCACTTAAAAATTTTATTTTAGAAAATGGAATCTATGTTTTAAATTTTACTACAAAAATCATCTTAGGTTAAACTTTAGGGATTTTTCTAAAAAATTTCATTTTTTATGAATAGTGAAAAATACAGAATTTTAATTGAAAAATATCTTTTTGTTTAAATAATTTATTATGTAAAATTTTATTTTTATTTTTTTTAAAGTAAAATTAGTTAAATAATATATCTATTAATCCAATTTATGTCATATTAATCAATTTAAAATTTAATTTTCATATAAAAACATTATAAAATTTTGAACATTTTCACTTTAAAAACACGTTTTCTCAACACATCTACGAGATTAATTTTAAATTAAAATTTTCCACTTCTTTGAATTGAATTTTGAAAAATGGGTTAAATATTTTTATTTATAATAATTTATAATTTATAATAATATCAACTTAATTTTTGACCCAAATGAATAATGAAAGTAGTAAAAAATAATTATCAAGGTTAAGGTAAACATGGATTTACTATGGGGTTAAATTAGAATGATAAGAGTGAAAATGACCTAAAATGTAATATAAATTTTATTGAATGAGTTTATTTAGACCTTTGGAATCAAATTATCTTAAATATGGTAATTATTTTCCACTTTACTTTGAATATTACCCATATAATAAGTTAAGTAAAAAAAGACAAAAAAAGATATTTTTCTTTCTTTTAATATCTATAATGATTTGGGATTGGGATAAAAACAACATTGGTTCAGTAATACATATTATTTTGAGATATAAATGAGTTTTTTTTATCACAATAATTTATCTTTAATTTATAGAGATGAAATAATTACTTTAAATTCATAAGAAAATCCAACATAGTAATTATTTGGTTAATAATTAAATTAAATAAATAATACTAAAAATATTGTAAGTGAAGTAAATTGAATGAATTTCTGTCTTAAATTAATATTTTAGATAAATATATCATGTTATACAGGTTTTCATATAATATATTTGAATTTCATCACTGTATTGATATTTTTAAATTCAATTTAAATGAATAATGTCCAAATTGACATTAATGTTATTTTATGATAAATTATATTTTATTTAATGATTTAAAGTTACTAAAAATCCTATATTATGAAAAGATATTTTAAATAATAATTAATATTAACTATTTTTCATTCATGGACCAATATTTCTTTTGTAATTACTATATTGACCCATAAATAGTAAAAAAAACTTTATTAGTGTAGTTAAGGTTAAAGTGGTGTTATTGCATGTTACATGTGGTTATATTAAAGTTAATTTACAACAAACATAGGATTTATATTCTGTAAATTGGATATCATATATATAATTAGGGTGTCCAAATTATCTAATAATTTTCAATTTAATTTAGTATTAAAGGATAAATTACCTATGTTAGAAAACTAGTTATCGTAGTGAAAACCAAAAATGGTAAAAATAAAGAAACTTAGAATTTAACGAACAAAATGTTTAAAAAATGTGTTTTATTATGTTTAGGAGGTTTATATAGACCATACCATCCTTAAACCTCATTAATTATCAATCTTGGATCCACTTGAGGTAATATTGACATCCTAATAGTGAATACTTTTGGGTATTTACAAAAGTGTCGCTTCTCCTCAACTATAAAAGAACACTCACTCTACTCACTTATTCACACCTATATAACCATTTTTATCATATGAAACCTACCCAAATAACTTTAAAACTTACCTAAATTTATCTTAGAAGCCTTATTTTTATCATAAATTCAACCTGTGAAGGATTTAGTGCAAACCCAAAGTGGATACCCAAAGAAGAGGTAATATTCTTTAACGACCATCTTTATTTTACTTCTTTCTCTATCTCCTTAAATTTTTATTAAACCATTATGATATAATAACCTTAGTATATTCAATATACTTTAATGTTGTTATAATAATTTTATGGCCTAAAAATTTTTACTTCCATCAAATGGGTTATGAAATCATCGTTTGTACATATGTTGGACTACTGCCTCGCAAACTGATGTTGTCTATTTTTTCATTTCCACCTCTCAAGGTTGGGTATGATGATGGACCTAAAGTATATATATGATATTTATAACATATTTATACCTATATATTAATTATATAATATATATATTTATTTATTCGTCTTCCATTATGTAGGAGATATGACAACATTTCTTGTGTGTATGGTGGACTACCACCTCGCGAAATGATGTGATTAATCTTTCACTCGCGCTTCACATGGAAGGTGATAAAGATAATTTTAATGATTATATGTGATATAAATGATATAATTATAATATTAATGACATAATTATCATTTTTTAAAGATAATATATATCATTTTATTTCTTTTCTTTTCACTCATGCAAAGATGATAATATCGTTCATGTATATGTGGACTGTCATCTTCATGAAGTGATGTGAATCTATTTTCATCGCTGCACCAAATGGATGAAATATATAATTATATAATATAGTATATATTACTTACCTCCTTTCCATAATGATCAGTGCAAAATGGAAATGTTGTTCATGCGTACATATGGCCAACCGTCTCTATGATCGTAGCGTACTTCATTTTTCATAACCATCATTAATGATTGGTTTTAAAAGTAAATTTGTTATAAAAATATGATAATTATTTCATGATTATTATTATTCAGATTATAGAACTATATAATATACATATGAGTCGGATCAGTCATGATAAAACACGCATGAGAAAATAAGACAATTAACACATGAAACAAAGAAAATAATGAATGATTATTAATGAATGGGTAATAAGATGTTATAAATGGATTATATATAATATTATAAATATTAATATTGATCTGGTATAATTTAATAACTTTTTTAAAACCACTATACATAATTTTAAGGAAAGTTCAACAAAAAGAGTGTGAGGTAAGGGATTTCATCTCAATTTTATTTCATTGAGGAATATTGTAATGTTATGCACCTAATTTCTTTAATATGGTAAATATACTTCCCATTTGACATGTAATATCATGAATAATTAATTATTCATGGTATTTTAAGTTTTAATTTGAATTATTTCATCTTAGGGGAGTGGAATTGAAAGTTACCAAGTGGTAAATAATTTCATCACTCAACTTTCTTTCATTTGGTTATATTACTCCTTCGTCATATTTGGTATTATAATATTATTTTTATGGTGACTTTTGACTATATATTATTGTATTTCTAATTTTTTTTATGTGTATTTATAGTTGGTACACATAATTGATTCATTGAATAATTCTCAATTCAACGTTATGATCATTTTAAGGGTTTATTTATAAATCTCATTCTAATTGAGATTGTTTATTCTTGAATTTTAGTTAAAGGAAATCATTTGATAATTGTCTAATAAACCTATTTTTTTTGTTATCCTTTGGTTATTAAATTTTTTTAAAGTATTTTTACCATTTTTTCACTCTTTTTTACTTAAAATAATTGATAAAATGTTTTAAGAAAATCCAATTTTATTTCTCTTATCGGTCGGAAATATGTTTTCTTCCAAAACCATGTTTCTTAAAAAAATAAAAAATCTTTTTAACCTTATGAAAATGATTTATCAAAGTAATTTTTACCCATTTTTACTCTTTAAAAAATGTTTTCAAATGAAGCTTATATCATTTTGAAAACAATTCAAGTTTTTTTTATCAAAAATGTGAAAGGAATATTCTTATCATTTTCTAAACAATGAACTTTCCTAACCTTTTACAGTGAAAAAATATTGTTCTTTTTAATTTTATTGCATATACAGAATTACCCACTATCAGGACCAACATTTCCTTAAAGCTTTCCATCTAAGTGTACAAGGATATTTTTTTAAAAAAAAAATTTAAAAGTTATATTCAAAGAAAAATAAATTTTAAAATGTTTTTTAAAATGAAAAGGATATTTTTCTCAAGAATGTTTTTTAAAGATCTTTTTATGATATTACTATTCATCGATGAAAAAAACTCTTTATTCTTACTCAAATGGGTATAAATTTTATTGATACCATCTTTATTATTTTTATGGATGGTTTATGATCATTTTGACTAAGGAAAGTATTTAAATTCACTTACATGATTCATTTTTGTAGTCAATAACTTTCTCTTTAAATGTTAACTTTACCATGATTTTTGGACATTAAATTTCCCCTAAATCTCCATTTTATTTATCATGGATATGTTTATTTCTTAAACCCTATGTCATTTCTACATAAGGTGTACTACATTGAAAGTTATTTGATATTCAGGAAAATATTGATAAATCGTTATCCCTTAATCAATATGGATATTTGATAAGACATGTTGTTTTTGAATTAAATTGATTATTCGATATATTAAGAATACTTTGGTCTAGAAGTGATGGGGGCCCAACATTATATAGCTCCTAAAACCATCATTATGTCTCATGAGATAAAAAAGTTAATATATCATTAAATGGGTTTTTACCTATAGTTTGAACCATCTTGTGAATGGTCTTGATGGTAAAGGTAACATGTGCCTAAGACATGACATCCCATAATTAAGCATTGTCTTCATTGAAAATTCAATTATTATTATCCAAGATATTTTTATAATTATATTATCTCTGGATGCATTTCAATTTTATATTATTGATTATATGGCATGTGTGTTCAGTTATTTATCTTTTCATACTGATTATACTTTATCTTATCAAGATTATTAAGTTATTTAAATGAAATGCGTGTTTAGTTTTTTAACTTTTCATATTTATTATGTTTATTGATTCATGATAGATTCTATTTTACTTAACCCGTACTAATCATTTGAGTTCACCTTTATTTTGTTTCCTTTATCAGGAATTCATGAACTGTGATATATTTTATATGAAATTATATGATAGAGGGGATAATGATATTCTCAGAAAAAAATATATGTATTAATTTATATATTCAATTATAATTTCAGACTCAAGTATGTATCTAGTTTACCAAGACTACTAAACTATTAGGTCCTTTGAGATATTTTTAATTATATCTTATGACAATGTAATGAAGTACGAAACTAGATCTGGGATTCTGGGGTCGGGCCACTATACTTATTATCCATATATTAATTTTTTGTGGTTAAAATTAATATTTGGGTGTCAACTATTCTGTTTTTCATGCATGCTTCGGTTTGGTAGTATTGGCCCTTCATATTTGGTCATGTTTTAATCTCCTATATATTTTTTATAATTATTTAATATATGTTTTTTATGTGGTTCTAGAGTCCCATGGTGATTTCGTGGAGCTTATGGTGTTGGTTTGCTATGAAAGCTTAAAAATATCATTATCAATGATAATTGAAGTAACAAAATAATTGAATTAATTAGAGAATATAATTTGGAATATTACCATTAAAAATGATAAAATAATCTTAAATTGTTATTTATTATATAATATTACCATTAATTAATTTTTCTTATTCATTAATGTCTTAAAGGTTATAAGATCATGCTTATTAGTTTTGAAGAATTTGGTGCATACTCTAGAGTCTAAGGGATAAAAAACATGTTATGGGATTATTAGGGAATAAAATATGGAATATTATATGGATTATTTATAATTTTAAGTGTTCTTTAGAAATGGTGGTGAAGGGGTCCTTTTATAAGTGAGAAGGGGTGGTATTTTTATAAATACTCATTTCTTAATATAAAACAAATGCCATATTCAAGGAAAATATATCCAAAATTGAAAATTAATGAAGATAATTTAAGGGTTGTAGGTATAAAAATCCCTCATACACCCATTTATTGGTACTTTTTTATAATATTTTTTGACATTATCCCTTGATTTAACACTTTTACCCCATTTTAGTCTTTATCATGGTGAACAACTTTTACCTAGGTAACTTATTTTATTTCAAAAAAATTAAATTGACATCATTACCTAATTTTAATAATATGATTCTAAGTATGAAAAAGAATTATTAGATATAATTTCTATGGGTGATAAAAATTAATTTTAATATAAGTATGCATAACACATAAAATCATTTTTTAGAAAAAATATATTTTTAAGCATAAAAATGACTTTATACTTATTCCTTTATAAATATTAATCATTAAATTATTGATAATTTTTTTAATATATATATGTATATATATTTCATTATAATAAACTTTATACTTCAAATATAAGAAATTAATTTTTAATTAAAAGCCTATATAATATATAATAATTTTTTTAACCAAAACATTTTTTAGCCATTAATTATTAAATTAGTAATCATAATAGTTACTAATTATTTATTACATTTTATAAATTGATTTTAATAATCATTACATAAATTTTATCAATGCGTTTTGTTTATATTATTCCTAAAAAGTAATAAATTTAATAAAAACCCCAATTTATAAAAATTGTTTTTCTAAAATCAATGGTATTTTACTAAGTGAATTATGTTGGATTAGTCTATAAATTACTTATTTAAATAATCAAAAATCATGTTTATGTTATTTCTAATCCATTTTATTTTTTATGAAAGTAAAATCATTTTATGGAAAAAATGTAAATTTCACCAAGTCTGGAATTGACCACATGACATATGGATCGACCGCAAAACCACATGATCAGTCATGGAGAATGTATGGAAAACTCAAGTGAATATAAGACAAACCAAATTAAATCACGTTGTATCTCAAGCTACCATAGTGATCAAGATTTTTTTCAAAGTAATTGATAGATCGCATTATAAGTGGATCAACCGCACACCTAACGGATCAATCGTAGTTGACTAGTCATGATGTTGGATCAACTGTAAGACTGGTTGGATCGACCATGTGAGAAATGATGTGTTCACAAGTCCTAATTAAAGAAACCATTTGTAAAATATACTTTCAACAATGTAAATAATCGACTAAATGACCAAATGAAGTGATCATGGTACAAGTGATCGACTGTACAACTTATCAAAGAATTTGAAAAGTATGGAAGTGACCATGGATGCTAACATGGAACCTTTAATGTGAAAATATATAAAGTTAAGTATTATATCATTATATTATTAAATATATTAATCCAACCACTTTTCTATGTAGAATTTAATGTTGAACAAAATCATTTATTAATCTTGGATTTCTCGCCAATGTATGAGGATCTTTAATGATGTTTTTTCAATGGATATTTTCAAATAAAGATTATTTTTAAAAGGATGGAAGAATATGGAGAAAATAAATTCATATAGACAAGAACATGACACAGACATTGGAATTTTTCATGAAAAAAATGATGAACATACACTCTATTCTTTGAACATATGTGACTTTCTTCTTACCTAAACTTCATTGAAACATTAGGAGAGAATCTAAATGTATTCATACGTCAATTACAAATAAAAATACAACAATTAGAAGATAATAACCTCTTATAGAACAAAAGAAAAACATACTTGTTGCAGTGATTTCGTTTTTTCTCTTACTCTATTTTTATTACTTTTGAGTTGTGCTTGATTCATGCTAAATATCCTTTATCACTTGATCATATAAAGATTTAGAGAGTAAGAAACTCTCTATTATTATTTTTCATCTATTCTTCTATGTAGAACTATGAATGAGGCTCTGTAGCCTAAACTGGCTATGTTCAGTTTTTATCTTTTTATTCACCCATGTAGAAATGTGGAAGAGGCTATGTGTAACCTAGACATCCTTGTGTGTTGTTGTCTGTAAAACCAGATATAGATTTTAGATTATCTTATTTATAATAAACTTTTTGTAATTGGGTGATTTTCATGTGGAGAGGACCAGGTATCAACTTGAGACTAAAGCTCTTTTTTTATTTCCCTATGTGTTTTTCTTATTTTTTTTACTCTTTTTTTATTAAAAATTGTTTTATTTTTCTAAACTATATAAAAACATTACATTGATAGTTAAATTTAATTTATGTTTTATATACCATATGTGATATTGGTAAATATTCTTTAAATGTTAAAATATTTTCAAGCCTATTTTAACTCAGTTGTGGTCAAACTTTTAAGAATCATTTTAGAAAATCAAATTATATAATTCTACTATTTTAGATAAGTAGTATATATTTTATAAATTGTGGGATTTTATTTTTAAATCATTTTTATACAGAAATTATAATTTTAAACTCAATTCACCCCCTCTTTAGTTTTTCACTCCAACCAATATTTGGTATCATAGGTTTTCATTTATATCTCTTTACTTAATATTTATTTTGATCAAATTGTTTTATCATGATTTATTTAATTTATATTTACATTGTAATCTATAATTATGGATGTTATGTCTGAACGTTATGAAACCAATAGACCTCCTTGTTTAAATGGTCAAAACTACTCTTAATGGAAAAACAAAATGAAAATTCATCTTGAGAGTATGGGTTCTAATATTTGGGGATCTATAGATGATAAATATAAGAAACCCAAAACTGCTAGAAATAAATGGGATGCTACTGTTGAAGTTGTTTGAGATTCAAACAACAAAGTAATGAATGCTTTATTCTATGATTTAATAAAATATTAATTTAATATAATATCTTCATGTAGAACTACTTATGAGATATGGGATACCCACTCTGTATCTCATAAATTCACTTCTAATATTAAAAAAATGGGATTAAATACATATACTATTAAGTGTGATACATTCAAAATAAAACCTGATGAATCTATTTCTAACATGTATCTTAGGTTCAATGAAATCATAAACACTATTATTAACCTTAGACAAACAATGATGAATTAATATCAATTAATTAAAATTTCGATATGCCTACCAGCCTGATGGAGATACACTATATTCTCTATCCATGAACTATGTGTCATCAAAAAACTACCATTAAATGAGATTATTAGGAATATCATGATGTATGAATAAGATATGAAGGTAAATAATGAGGATGATGAACCCAAATTAAATTTTTTCCCTTTAAAATATCATAGTCAAAAGAAAAATAAGTTGTTAAAGCTTACAATACAAGTGGAAGAGAAGGTGATACTGAAGTGATAAAAAATTGCTCATCTAGCCAGAAGGTTTACCAAGTTCTACAAAAGGAAGAAGTTTTTTAGAAATTATAACTATAAAAGAAAAATATTACAATATGGGGAATTGGAAGAAATATTGGAAAAAGGATGACTCGTCTAATGAGAATACCTATTATGAATGAAAAAAGAAAAGGATATATAAAGGCTGACTGCCTAAATCTCAAATAGAAAAAGATATTAAGATAAAGAGAAAAAACCATAAAGAGGAATGAAATATTCTTGGAGTGCATCTGAGGATAGCACTAGTGACTTAGATCCAATCCAAAAAGATATGAATGAAAAATCTAATCTATTCTTTATGGATACTACCTCTAAGGTTATTTCTATTTAATCTCATATTCCTCATGATTCTGAAATTTATAATGAAGAATTAGAATAATTATATAGTATGATGGAAGATACTATTAATGAGATAAAATAATAATATAAATATCTAAAAAATGATCATGTTTTACGCTTTGTAGAAAAAATTTCTCTTACCACTATAAAAAGGAAGTAATATTAATTTTTTAAAAGAGAATACTGATTTTATAATAGTAAACGAACAATTAAAAAAGGACATTACAGGTTTTTCTAGTAGAACAGAAACCTTAAACTAAATTCGGGAAAGTTTGGTTGTACCTAAACTAAGAGTTGGTTTTTTTATCAACTTAGAGGTCAAAATAAACTATACAAAAAATATTTTATTCCTAGTTCCAAAAATAGAAATTTAGTTTCTAATAATGTAATTAGTTTTTGAAATCATTTTAATAATTTTAAACCTAAAAATTATTTTCTTTCTAAATCTATTACATATGTTTATAATAATTCTATAAAAAAAATTGGATTCCAAAATCTATGATTGTTAACCTATCAGGACCCAAATAGTTATGGGTACCAAAATCAATGTGTATCTAATTGATTATAGGAAAAAATGATAAAATATCTCTAGTAATAATCTGTGGTATCTAGATAGTGGATGTTCTATACATATGACCAGAGACTATTAAATCTTTAAAAACCTTATAAAGGTGGATAGTGGGTATGTCACTTTTGGTGAAAATGCAAGAGTAAAAATCGTTGGACTTGGAAAAATGGGTTACTCTGAATTTATCCTTATTTTTATAGTTTTATTTATTGATGTGTTAAAATATAATATTTTTAGTATCTCACAATTGTGTGATGATGGTTATCATGTAAAATTTGAAACAAATTCTTGAAAAAAATTATTCTAAGCATGATTTTGTATTTACTGCTTTTAGAAATGATAATGTTTCTGAGGTTAATTTAAATTCTTTATTTTCTCAAAATGTTTTTCATTTGAGTTATTTTCATAAATAATCTTGTCTACATCATAGTATACTAGTCCATTTCAATATATACTCTCTTATAAATCTAATTAAGAATCTTTTATTCAAAGATCTATCTAAGCTATAATTTCCTAAATACAAAGTGTGTAATACCTATCAAAATAGAATGCAACATAAAATATATTTTAAACCAAAGAAAGTGATTTATAGCTCTCAACTACTATAATTGGTTCATATGGATTTATTTGGACCATATAAAGTTCCTAGTTTATCAATAAAATATTATTATTATGTTATAGTTGATGTTTATTTAAGATAAACATGGGTGTTTTTACTTGCTTATAAAATTGAAGCTCCTTCCTATTTTCATAAATATTCTAAATTCATAAAAAATCCAAGGACTTACCACAAAGACCTTGAGAAGTGATCATAGATGAAAGTTTGGGAATCATTAATTTAAATATCTCTTCTCACAGCATGGCTATACTCACAATTTCTCAGTACCTCAAACACCTCTACAAAATAGGGTAGTTAAATGGAGAAATATGAATCTTTGAGAAATTACTAAAATAATGCTCAGTGAATATGACACTTCTATCCATTTATGGGTTGAAGTTTTTCACATGGCTTAATATTTAATTAATATATTTCTTATACGACCTATCTTGAAAAGGAATCCATATGAATTATGGAATGGTAGAAAACCAGATGTAAATTACTTTACAGTTTTTTGCTATAAAGTTTATATTTTTAACCCAAAAGAGAATTTGATCAAATTTTGACCAAAAATATATGAAGGAATTTTCCTTGGTTATTCAACAAATAGTAAAGATTATAGGATATTTAACAATAAATCTAAAGTTGTGCAAGAAACTATTTATGTCACTTTTAAAGGGACATATCCACATCAACTCAAACCTTCTTGAGAAAATCTTGAGGATGATATGTCAAATATGAATATCAATAATACCTAAAAGTATTCTGATATTTCTACTGATTTACCTGATAAATCAGCTGGTAAATATCATCAATCTCTTTATGAACCTGAAGAATAAATTGAAGTACCAAGTACTTATATCCCTAGAACTATTAGAACCCTTAAAGACCACCCTTTAGATTTTATAGTTTTAAATATAGATAGAGAAACTGAAACTAGATCCTCTTTTAGAAACCAAGTTGAACATAAATATTTATTGTCATATCTTAAACCTAAGAACACCAATGAATCAATGATGAACATTGGGTAATATAAATGAAATAATAATTGAACTAGTTTGAAAGGAATAGAGTATGGGATTTAGTAGATAGAACTAAAGACTACCTAACTATTGGTACTAAGTGGGTGTACAAAAAAATGCTAATGAGTCTATAAAAATTATTAGAAATAAATATATATTGGTTGTGCAATGATATAGTCAATAAGAAGTTATTTAATATGAAGAAATATTTTCACCAGTAGCTATATTTAAGGCCATTAGAATATTACTTTTATATGATGAATATATTAATTTTAAACTATATCAAATGGATTTCAAGATTTAATTCCTAAATGGATAGATTATTGAGGATGTATTTTGTTAACATGCTCCTAGATTTCAAAACCATCATTTTCCAAATCATGTTTTTAAATTAACAAAATCTTTTTATGGTTTAAAACAAGCTCCTAGATCTTGGTATGATAATCTCAACAATTTTCGTATTTCAAATGGTTTTACAAAATGTGTTTCTGACCCTAATTTATTTATAAAAATATTTTTAAATTATGTTTTATTAGTTCAAATATATGTTGATGATATTATTTTTGGATCATCCAAAAAAACCTTGGGTATCAAATTTTTCAAAATTATGAAAAATGAATTTGAAATGAGTTTAATGGGTGAGTTAAAATACTTTATTGGAATTCAAATTTATTAAAACAAATAAGGAATTGTTTTAAATCAAATCAAATAAACAAAGAATCTTTTAAAATGTTTTGGATTAGAAAGAACCAAAATTTGTGATACTCACATGAGTACAAGTTTTAATCTAGTTCTTAATGATACTAGAAATCTAATAGATAAAAATAATTACAGAGGTATGATTGGAAGTTTATTATAATTAACTACTAGCCAAGCTGATATTATGTTCAGTGTGTGCATGTGTGCATGTTTTCAAGAAAACCCTATAGAATTTCATTTAAATATTGTTAAAAGTATTTTCACATACCTCAAGAATACAACAAATTTTGGAATTTTTTTACCCTAAAGGACATGAATTTGAATTATCTAGTCATTTAGATGCTAATTTTGTTAGTTATAAGTTATATATAAATAGAACCTATAGAATATGTCATCTTTTGGGTAATTATTTAGTTTCATGGTGTAGTAATAAATAGAATTATGTTTCATTATCTACTGCTAAAGTTGAGTACATAGTTTCAGGTAGTTGTTATGCATAAATTCTATGGATGAAACACACATTATTTTACTATAGATATCAATTCATACATGTCCCTGTAAATTTTGATAATAAAAGTTCTATAAAAATTTCTAAAAAACTTATATCTCACTCAAGGATAAAACAAATTGATATAAGACGTCACTTTTTGACAGACCATTTTCAAAAGGGTGATATAACTCTTAAATTCATTAGTACCAAACATCATCTTGCTAACATATTTACTAAGACATTGAATATTGAGATAATTAATTACATCAAAAATGAATATGTTATGATTAATTTTTTTTTAAATAGAAATCCTTTAATATTCTTTTTAATATTCTTTTCAATATTTTTATAGATATATATATAATTTCTACTATTATCGAGTGTTATCTTAATTTTTTCATGTTAAAATATATTTTATGGGTTTAAAAATATATTAAAAACTTATTATTACTATTATTATTATTATTTCCCATGATTTTCTATACAAGTAAATCCCTAAATGATTGAAATGTTGAATCAGAATCTAATCATCACATATCTTTCTAATCAGAACAAAACACTCTTTCAAACCCTCTTTTTCGAACCTTTCTTTGTTGAATTCCAAGAATTTTGAATCGCTAATCTCAGTACTCTTAGACTAAATGAAGATATTTTTAGAATATAATTATTTCAAATCATTAAAAATAGCAAAGGATAGTTTGAAAAAATCAAGAAATCTTTTGAAACCTCATCCTATTTCTTACAAAGTAGTGTTTGAAAGAGAAGGTAATGTTGAGGGGTTCAAAACCAATAACTAATTGGTATAGAGAGTCATTCTTCATCAAAACTAGAACATTTGGTTCTTGGATTAAAATTGACCCTTTTTTATTCCTAGTAAAATATTTTTACCACAACATGGTGTTTAAATCTAGAATTCATGAGGATGTGATTAGAACAGTTATCAACGGTCAAGAGTGTGAGTTCACATCACCCTTTTGGGATGATTGTATTAGATTCCCACATCTTAGTGAGTTTAATAACTATCATAGACCATATCCTATAAACCATACCCGTTTCAATATTGGGAATGCATTGGAATATATGACAGATAACAAAACCTATTAGAGACCGATTGCAAAAGAGATAAGTTCCAAATGTGGGTTTTTGTTGAAATTAATTAATTACACAATATTCCATAGGAAGGGATATTTTATCTCTGTAAGGTATCTATATTTTTTCTTTATATACATAATGTTTCACTATATCCAAATAATCCTGCTTCATTTTTTGATGTGGCATATGGAAGTGTTATACAAAAAACCTTTTATATTCAACGATCTTCCTTACCCAAAGTTTATTTCCCTTTTTCTGGAACAAAAAATTTAATTCCCAAAAGGATATCAAAGGATAGTGTTTTAGAGTTGTTTTTTTTTTTTTTGAATTATACTACCTATAATAGGATGAAGATTAGTTGTAATCCTTGGAAAAGGATATAGATCACTCTTGAGGATAGAATTTATGAGAAATTAAACCTAGTCTCACATCCTTCTAGGACAAGAGATATCATTTATCTTGGTTTAGAATAATATGGAACTATTGATTATAATTAATCTTCTTATGAGGATGAATCTCAAGCTACTTTGGTTATTTGTGAGGAAGATAGAAGAGATTTTGAGGAGAACTTCAGTGGAACACCTGTTCATGAGGTTCCTAATGAGGGAGAACCTATAAGAGAAGATGTATATCCAACTCATGATGTTCCAATGTTTTATGTTATTCTAGTTAAAGATGAAAAAGATCATAAAATACCTTTTTTGGTTGAATTAGTAGAAGATAGAGATATAAATATTGAGGGTAAAATAGTTCCAGGACTTATGTTGTTTGGACCATCCCTCACAAATTCAAAAAGTGAAAAGTGTGTGGATCTGAAAGTAATTGAGATTCCATCTATGTAAGAGATAGGGGAGTTCCCATATTTGATTCATCACCTTCCAGTGAAGAAGCCCCTCCAGATAATTTATTATTTGATATGGATGTGTCTTATCCCATAGATGTCACAGGTAAGGATTATAAAAATGGTGATAAAGAGGCTAGTAAGGATGATAAGGGTGATGAGGATGGAAACAATGATGATAATGATAATCCTTAAAATTTAGAAAGACTTACTATTTCTATTGTTCTAAGGGAAGAAGAATTTATTATGTTAAAGCTTCCTTCTACTCTTGTTTTCGAAAGACTAGTAAGACCCGAGTCTTTTGAGGATCTCTTGAAGCTCTTGAATACTCTATCCTCTCTAAAAGAAGTACCTGAAAATATTTCTCAAGAATAAAAAGTTTATGACACTTCTCCCATAACAAAATTTATGGACATAGATGATTCTGAGGAAGAATATGAGGCTGATCTAAAGGATATTGATTGCCTACCTAGGATCTTCTCTCCTAAGGTTAGATCATGGATAAAGATTCCTAAGCTTAGTGATTATTATTTTGGTATGAATGATGATTTCCTTCCTGAAGCTGCTTAATATGGTCATTCTTAAGCTCAAGCTACTCCAACTCAAGAAGATAGACCTTTTATACCTCCCTAATCACATTTGTAGAATTCATACATGTAATGACCCAAACATTTATAAATGAAATACCCCTTGGGATTGAATAAATTTCTTTTTTAAGTAATGTGGTTATAGAAAACATATGCACTTCTTTAGTTATTTTGGATCATTATAAGTTATATCATGCTATAATTAAAATATCATTAAGAATTATAACCATTGATAATATGTTCATTGAATAGTGATCACATGATTAGTATATATATTGGGTTATGATAAAGTCTAATTGATACAGACGAAGGAAGCAATGGACTCGACTGGTAGGATTGTACCCTATGAATCTCCTTTATCAAACCTTTCGAGGGAGATAACATCATTGGGCTTTATCCTTGATCAATCCTAAGTTGAGATTCATCAACTAAAGAATGATAAATACCATTTATCAAATAATTTCAAGCTCATCGAGATCACGACCCATACCGTGTTCATCAACCACCCCATGAAAATATAATGATCACACACCTTTCCCTTAGGGAATTTGTTGGTGCAATAAGGGGATATGTATTTAGACCCTAATAGTATGAATTTATATATTATTTTATAATAAAACAATGATTATATTTATCCCTTTTTAATATTACTTTTTAAATTATTAGATAATGAGTTTGATAAAATTTAGTTTTTGATACATTGATACACAAATTGTATTTTTGGGAAATGTATAGTTTCAATAAAGACTCACTATTTTAATTAATTCATGAATTTTTGAAATAAATATTATTTTAATAAAATATTATTATTAAATAATTTTTATTAAATAAAAATTATAATATAATTTTATAATGTTAAAAATAATTTTTTAATGGTCAAAAAACTGTTATTATCAAAAAAAACTAGTATTTTTTAAAAAACCAGTATTTTTCAATAAATGTGGATACTTATTTAAAATTTTAAATTATCATCCTTATAGATTTTTTTTGGATAAAATATATATTATTTATGAAATTTTTATGTTGAAAATATCCAATGATTATTTTTTCATAATTTACAAAGATAGTCATATTTTTAGATCAAAATTAAATATAATATAAATATACGGTATATATTATAACATAACAATGACCCAAAAATGATTTAATATATACTACAAAAGGTATCCATGATCAAATATATATTTCCCATTTAAAATAATTTTTTTAGGTTATTTGATTAATTTTATAAACCCTTTATGAATCCTTAAAAACCTATATTATATATTATGGTTTTAAAATCAATTCTTTATGAACATGGCTCACTTCCAAATTGCCAAGGGTAATATTTTAATGATATAGGTTATTAAAATTATAAAATAATGAAAAAAATTACTTTGAAAAAATCCATGGAAAAAATCCATGGGATGTTTTGTGGTTTTGAATACTATATTGTATAGAGTCCAAAACCTATGTTTGGGAATTAATAAAGAACTCCCCTCTATTTTCCTATATAAACCCACCCAAGATCCCTTTTTGCTTCACTAAAAACCCTTGTAACATGATTATACTCTACCATACCCACTCTAATCCCTCCCATGGTTCCCCAAAACTTTCAAGAAGCTCCTCCCAAGCTTTTGGAAACACCCAATCAAGTTAAGGGATCATCTCCTTCTCCTCTTTATGCAAGTACCTTCTTTATATCATTCATTTTGATTTCCAATTGTTCAAATTGGGATATGTTTTTATACATAACTATTACTTAACTTATTATTCCCATGTATTGAGATACCTCTTTCACTCTCATTCACCCCTTTTATAAATATTTATGTCTTTTCGTTATGTTGTTGAAGTTATCCTATGATTTTTTATGCTAAACAATTGTGCAGTGAATACCCATCTTCATTTCCACTCAAGGGTATTCACCTAAATTTACATATCCTTAATTGATTTTGGACTTCTATTTATGTATATAAAACTCTTTAATCATTGGATTAAAAGTGATAAGATACATCCTTATGTTGTGTTATATATGTGGCACACATATGCATGTACATGATATGAAAGTGATGAGTGGGACCAAAATTATATAAACCTCCAATAAATTTGGTAATATTTTAATCTCATGATATACCATGTATGTTGCATGAGAGGTTATACTAATAACATTATGTTATGATTTCTTGGTGTTTATCCACGACTTATGTTTATGATGTCATTTTTATGTTGTTTCCACATTCAAATGTTACCTTTATGCTATCATATTATATCGTACTTTGATGTTCATGTTTATGATTCTCATCCATTTTATGTCCCATTTAAATACCTATTGAATTATATGTAATAATTTCTTCATGTTATGCTTCATTTATTCCCTTAATGGTCTTTATATCTCACTACTTTCTTATGTATCACCCTAGGTGTAAAGTCCCATGTTTTTGAACCCTATTAAAATACGAAGGTTTTCGAGGAAAAAAAATCAGTTTATCGATGGGTATTTTTTTAACCCAATCTCTGGAATTTTATTCCAAGTGTTGGAACAACTAAATGTGTTGTTTTGGACTTATGTAATTACTTGATAGTTTTTAGCTGGTGTCCCGATGAGTCTCAGGAGCACCAAATCCAGAAAAGTCCACTTTAATGAATCTGCACGGGTAGCGCAAGGTTGCAGTCCAACGCGTGCAGTTTACCCTATTTAATAAATTATTTAATTTAATTAAATAATATTATATGAGAGATTGTGATTAATTAAAAGAGAGTTTTAATAATAATAATAATAATAATAATAATAATAATGTTTTTATTATTAATATTATTGTGGTTGTTTAATTAAATGAATGGTAAAAAATTAATTAAATGACGGTTGAAGAAATTAATGTGAATTTTTAGTTTATCAAGAGTTTGAAAAATAATAATAATGAGATTATTATTATTTTAGTTTTATGAATGTAATAATTATTAATATTATGGAAATTAAATTAGGGGTTATGGGTTAGAGTTTTCATCATATTAATGATATTGTAATAAATTGGGAGTTTCATAATTAATTATGAAATGTATATTAAGAGAATAATGAATGAAGAAGTGTTTTTAATTAAATGGGGTGTCAAATTTATGTTAAAAGATTTTAATTGGATGTTTAATAAGGTGTAATAGTTATGTCAAATTAGTGAGGCTTTTGGGTATCTCAAAGAAAATGTAATTAAATAAGGAGTTTCGTAATTAATAAAGAAGTGTTTTTATTTAATAAGAGGTTTTGGGTTTGATCTAAGGTTGAATAATAATAATAATAATAATGAAATTATTATTATTATGGTTTTATGAGCGGTTGTTATTATTATTATGAATAATAATAATGGATTTTTTTGGAGTTTCATTTAATTAAATTAAAGGTCAATAAGAATTTAATTAATCACTACGAAGTGGAGGTTTTTATTTAATTAATTTATGTTGAGAAAATTAATTAAATAATGATGAGTTGGGGTTTTTAAATTCAATTAAATTGTGTTGAGAGAATTTAATTAAAACAAAATGAAGTGGGGAAATTATTTAATTAAATTTTGTGAATGAAGTTAATTAAATAATGTGTAAATGAGGAGTTGGGAATTATCTAAGAAGGGAAATTTTAAATGGTAATATTAAATGAGTATTAAATGTGGATTTGGGTTTAATTTAATTAAACCATTTTAAATATAGATATCGGGTTGTGCACGGTTAGTCAAATGGTGCGGGTCAGGTGTGCGGTTACCCGGTTTTTAAAAAGATTTTTTTTATTTATTTTATTTTTAAATAAAATAAATATATAATAATAATAATAATAAGGATATTATTATTATTATTATTATTATTATTATTGTATTATTTTGATTGGATGATTAATGGGGGATTTCAGAATTAATTGTGAAACATTTATTTAACGGTTAGTTAATGAAGTGGCATTATATTAAATGAGAATAATAAATGTTATTATTATTATATTAAGAATATTAGTTTATCTTGGGTTTAATTAATAATTAGGCGATAAAACATGGGGGTGGCGCACCACCATACAGGGGGAAAAACAAAAATGCATGAGGCCCCTCCTTTGAGGCGCGCTACACCCCCCTCACCAGCTCCTCTTCACGCGATCAAATCCTCCCAATGTCTTCTTGAATCTTGTCCGTCTCGGTGAGGTGAGTCTTTCTGCATTTGTTTTGTGGTTTTCATTGTTCGTTTGGATCCTCCCTTGCACAGTTTTCTCATTCAAAACCCTAAGGTTCAGGTTTTATTGGGTTTCCTTGTTTCTTCGGTTCTAGGGATGTACAAGGGGATCCTCTAGACCCTTTGGACCGTATTCCGGCATCTTCCAACAAAGGTGAGGTGGATGGATTTTTATTCGCTTTGTTGTCATGTTTAGGGTAAGGTTATATAACTGTGGTATTGTTTCGCATCATTCAATTAAGGGTTTGATAATTTATATGAGTCCCTAGTACCTAGTTTTAGGTGAGTTGGTCCTTACTGGTTTGATTCTGAGTACCTGTTTAATATTTGGAATTTTATTTATATTGTTGCAGGGAGAACGAGTGAATATATATATATATGTGTGTGTGTGTGTGTAAGAAATATATATATATATAAAACAGGTGCGCACACGTGCGATTGTGGACCAGTTGTGGACTGGTTGCTGCCAAGTATATTAAAGTACCTCGGATTTAAAATGGTGATGCCCCGAGGTAGGGTCCCAAATCCATAACACTTTATTTAAGAATTATAAATTCTTTAAATAAATTGAGAATGTGAGTTTCCCTGATTATGATATATCGATGCATGACACTTTTTATGTTATTAAATGACGTCACTCACATGAGATAAATGAGTACTTGAACATCTGTTGATTTTAAGCATGTTTTTCTAATTTGGTTAAAGTGATATGATTAAACGATTAAATGATTTGGATGGGAAGAATAGGTAATAGATTAATTAATTGTAGAATTAATTATCAAGTCATTAGTTGTAATAAAGTTATCTATTTTACTGATTATTGAGAATATTGAATATTTGACATGTTCGGAATATATATAGGAAACTGGTAATAATTAATGAATGGATTAATTATTACATGTTAAATGGTAAATGGTTAATTAATTTATGATTGATTAAATAGATAAGATTATTTAATTAATTAATTTTTGAATAAATTAATTTGTATAAATTAAATTAAGATTGTGAATTGATTGTTTGTTATGACTATTGGCCAAGGGTACCTTTTGATGCGTAATATTTTTCAATGCCTTACGTTGTCTTGGATAGAGTTGTCAAAAAATGATATGATGTGTGAGATGGTTGCTAAATATCTTGGCTTTGTTCTTCATGTTTTGATATGATTATAACATACATGTAAATTGTTAAAGTCCTGGATGAATCACTAATTGAGTGGACGGGTTCAGACTTGTTAAATAATGTGGATAATTAAATGTTGAGTTTATTATTTAGTTGGCTTGCTGAGAATAATTAATTGTTAATTAATTATTTAATATTGTTATATTGAATGTATAATTAATTGTTGACTTATTTGATGGGTGATTTATGTTGTTAATTAGTTGTTGAATTAATTAACGGATTGGATCGATTAATTTATGAATTAATTAATGGATGGTTTTGGGGTGTTAGAGATGGTGTTATACACCAATGATAAATATATGTGTATGATTGATAAACAGGTTGTGAGACAAGGACTAAAGCTCCAAATACTCATGGGGTGCTAGACATGGTGTTCTACAATAATGATAAATATATACATATGATTGATAAACGGGTTGTAAGATAAGGATTGGAGCTCCAAATACTCATGGAATGCTAGAAAAGGCATTATACACCCATCTTGCATGAAAATATTCTTTTATGGGTTAGGGACTAATGCTCCAAATACCCATGGGTTGTGAGACAAAGACTGACGCTCCAAAAACTCATGAGGGTGCTAGACAAGATATTCTACACCCATTAATTGACATTGGATTGTGGGTTCAATTGGTCGTACATGAAATGAATTAATGGTTAATGAAAACTGTTGTGACATAATGATTTCTAAATAGAATATGAGAAATGGTTCATAATTATTAATGAATTGGGTGAATCACTGTTAGTGGATGGACCGAGGAGTGATTCACTATTTTATTGGACGGGTTCAGATATAGTATAGGGAAGATTAAATTTAATAACTTATGACGCGTTATCCAAGACAAAGAACAATATTGGATTCGGTCTTTACTTTGATTACTTAGATGGACTTTAGAGGCATATGTGGTGAGTGACTTATACGGGGGATGTCAGGCTTAGGATGAATCTTGAAACTTTCCATATTTAATGAGGTTTGAATAATTGAAAAATAAAAATGATTATGTAATGATTGTTGATTATGCATGACAAATGTATAATGCACATTCAGACACCAGTTGTGGGATAAAGCAGTTACTTGGGTATATAGTTACTTTGTACTACTTAATTTATTTATGAATGCCTTCACACTGTTTAAATTATTTATTAAATGTCTAGATTTGGGGTAGACATCGGTGGTCCCAGCCTACTGATATTTATATCTCACACCCTACTCAGGCCACCATTGCACTAGGGTACTCGAGTAGATTCTATTTGGTTGCAGGATTATACTGTTTGCATTTACTTGGAAGATAGAAGAAAAGGACCGATAGAAAGCTCAGGATGCTCGAGGAGACCTCCCTCGGGGATTGGAATCATTTTTTATTTATTTTTTTTAATGGAATGTTAAGAATTTTGTTTTGTTCATAATTTTCCATTTTAGTATCATTATCATGTCATGCATGGATCTACTGTATAATTGGCGTTGTCCATTTGTCTGTACAAGATTTATAAAATCTTCCTTCCACTAATTTATCATTTATTAGACTACTTTCTCTATTTATTTCCATTGTTTGTTATTTACTCTGATATACCATTGTGCAACTCTAATAAGAGGGTATAGTCTCCCTATGGGCTATCCTTAGACTATTGCTGCTAGTCGGTAGCCTCTCGCATATGGGGAGACGTTCTTGAGGTCATGTGTCGAGCAATCCGGCCACCAGTCTAAGAGTGAACCAGGTCAGGATGTTACAAAGTGGTATCAGAGGGTTTCTATTCTTTTGTCTTACTATTTTGGGGTTGGTAGATAGGATACTAGGAATGTGTTGGCACTTGGGTTAATAGTCGTGCTTGGGATTGATCACCTCATGTACAGGTAATGACCAAGTGTCTAGGGATGGGAATTGATGTTTTGTACTATTAGAGGTTATAGTTGATATGATTTCACCATGGGTGACTGGTGTATTTTCCGTTGTTTATTTATTTTGAGAATTTTGAAAAAAATAATTGTCTTGGATTGATATGGAAAGGAAGTTTTATACATGCATCATCTTAGGCACTTATAAATTCACATGTCATGCATATAACATTCCATATAGTTGAATAGTAGGATTCCTGCTAATTTGGATTGTGTTCCTTGGGTGCAATGCCATGTTTTGTTCTGCTTTATCATGCCTCTCTAGATAGCATGTTTTGGTGATAGATTTAACATGCTTGAGTGATTATATTTCATATTGCCTCAGTTATTAGCATGTTTTGTTGTTGTTTCATGCTTCTGTGTTATATCATTCTATTGTGTTACAGCTTATTCTAACATGTTAGAGATGTTTTGGATATGTGAAAGGGGTGCTGAAGATAAAATGTTAAATAAATGTTGATTGTGATAAATGGGATCAAAATTCCAGCAATAAGTTGTATGGGAACTTTATCAATTGGTAGATGTCCACCCATGTGTTTGAACCTTATACAACCATAATATGTTTGAAAATGGTTAAATATGTAAAACTGTGGAGTTTTGATTGCAATGAACTGTTATTGGGTTGCTTTTTGAAGAACCTAGATTGAATAAATGAGACCTTTGGAGGTCTCCTTTTCAGTAAAAGGAATTTAGATGCTAAATTTCCTATTTATATTTTAATAACACTAAATGGTATATGATAAAGAGGATTTTTGTGATAGCATGACTATTTTTTCCGTAAGGCGTTGTTTTGAAAACCAAGTGACTTGTTGTGTAGATGTACTTGTGTATATGTTGAAATTCATTGAAATGTTAAAATGTTGAAATGAATTAATTAAAATTCCTAAAAAATAAAAAGGGGTTTTTGAACCTTGTGATTTTAGTTTTGTGTGACCAAGATAGAGGGTCAATGTTTATGTTTCGTAAGGGGATAACCCGTGGTAGGTAGTACCCTTATAATGTTTTAGGCCGTTAAAGTAAGTTCCTCCCACTACTTGGGAGGACTTCTTGGTACTCGAGTGTTATGGAATGTCGATAGGTTTATGATATAGCTTTTATGATCAATTTTTGATGTGGTGATCGTTGTTTGAGGAATTTCACACGCATGTGTTAATGTGTTCTAAAAATAGGCACTGGTGAGCGGCTGATCTTTTCTTGAGTCATCATGGAAAATCCTATGGTAGGTAGTGTCTCTTTGTTTTTGATAAATGTGTCGGCAGGTGATGCAGAGCTTTTAGAATAGATTTTTCCGGTAATAGTTTGATTAATCTTCTTAATGATCTTGGTAGGTTGGTTGTTTTAGTAGTGGTTCTCAATGGCTTCTCGGGGATGAGAATTTTTTAAGGTGGGTATATTGTAAAGTCCCATGTTTTTGAACCATCTTAAAATACGAAGGTTTTTTATTTTTTTTGGTTTACCGATGGGTCTTTTTTTTAATCCGATCTTCGAAATTTTATTCCAAGTGTTGGAACACCTGAAGGTGTCATTTTGGACTTACGTAATTACCTGATAATTTTTAGCAGGTGTCCCGATGAGTCTCAGAGACACCAGATCCGGAAAATTCCACTTTAATGAATCTGCACGGGCAGCACACAGTTGCAGTCAAACCCATGAATTTTACCCTATTTAATAAATTATTTAATTATTTAAATAATATTATATGAGAGATTGTGATTAATTAAAAGATATTTTTAATAATTATTATTATTATTATTATGAAGTTTTTATTATTAATAATATTGTGGTTGTTTAATTAAATGAATGATAAAGAATCAATTAAATGACGGTTGAAGAAATTAATGTAGATTTTGGGTTTATCAAGAGTTTGAAAAATAATAGTAATGAGATTATTATTATTTTAGTTTTATGAATGTAATAATTATTATTATTATGGAAATTAAATTAGGGGTTATGGGTTGGAGTTTTTATCATATTAATGATATTGTAATAAATTGGGAGTTTCATAATTAATTATGAAATGTTTATTAAGAGAATAATGAATGAAGAAGAATTTTTAATTAAATGGGGTGTAACATTTATGTTAAAATATTTTAATTGGATGTTTAATGAGGTGTAATAGTTATGTGAAATTAATGAGGCTTTTGGGTATCTCAAATAAATGTCTAATTAAATAAGGAGTATCGTAATTAATAAAGAAGTGTTTTTTTAATAAGAGGTGTTGGGTTTTATCTAAGGTTGAATAATAATAATTATTATTATTATTATTATTATGAAATTATTATTATTATATTTTTATGAGTGGTTGTTATTATTATTATGAATAATAATAATAAAGGATTTTTTGGGGGTTTCATTTAATTAAATTAAAGGTCAATACGAATTTAATTAATCGCTATGAATTGGAGATTCTTATTTAATTAATTTTTGTTGATATAATTAATTAAATAGTGATGAGTTGGAGTTTTTAAATTCAATTAAATTGTGTTGAGATAATTTAATTAAAAAAATGAAGTGAGGAAATTATTTAATTAAATTTTTTGAATGAATTTAATTAAATAATGTGTAAATGAGGAGTTGGGCGTTATCGAAGAAGGGTAATTTTTAATTGTAATATTAAATAAGGATTAAATGTGGAGTTGGGTTTAATTTAATTAAATCATTTTAAATGTAGATATCAGGTTGTGTGTAGTTAGTCAAATGTTGCGGGTCAGCTATGCGGTTAACCGATTTTTAAAATGCATTGTTTTTTATTTATTTTATTTTTAAATAAAAGAAATATTTAATAATAATAATATGGATATTATTATTATTGTTTTATTAATTTGATTGGAGTATTAATGGGAGATTTTAGAATTAATTGTGAAACATTTATTTAATGGTTAGTTAATGAAGTAACATTATATTAAATGAGAATAATATATGTTATTATTATTATATTAAGACTATTAGTTTATCTTGGGTGTAATTTATAATTGGGGGATAGAACATGAGGGTGGAGCACCACCATACAGGAGGAACAAAAAAAACGCATGAGGCCCCTCCTTTGAGGTGCGCTACACCCCCCTCATCGGCTCCTCTTCACGTGATCGAATCCTCCCGGTGTCTTCTCGAATCTTGTCCATCTCGGTGAGGTGAGTCTGTCTGCATTTTTTGTGATTTGCATTGGTCTTTTGGATCCTCCCTTGCACGTTTTTCTCATTCAAAAACCTAAGGTTTGGGTTTTATTGGGTTTCCTTGTTTCTTAAGTTCTAGGGATGTTCAAGGGGCTCCTCTAGACCCTTGGGACCGTATTCCGGCATCTTCCAACAAAGGCGAGGTGGATGGGTTCGTTTTCACTTTGCTATCATGTTTCGGGTAAGGTTATATAACTTTGGTATTGTTTCACATCATTCAATTAAGGGTTTGATAATTTATATGAGTCCCCAGTACCTAGTTAGAGGTGAGTTGGTCCTTACTGGTTTGATTCTGAGTACCTGTTTAATATTTTGAATTTTATTTATATTGTTGCAAGGCACGCGCGTGAATATATATATATATATATATATATATATATATTTATTTATTTATTTATTTATTTATATATATATATCTTTGTGTGTGTGTGTGTTAGAAAGATATATATATATATATAAGGTGTGTGCACGTGCGATTTCTAACCAGTTGTGGACTGGTTGCCGCCAAGTATATTAAAGCGCTTCAGATTTAAAATGGTTCCACCCTGAGGTAGGGTCCCAAATCCATAACACTTTATTTAAGAATTATAACTTCTTTAAATAAATTGAGAATGTGAGTTTATTTGATTATGATATTCCAATACATGACACTATTTATGTTATTAAATGACATCGCCCACATGAGATAAATGAGTACTTGAACATGTGTTGATTTTAAGCATATTTTGATAATTTGGTTAAAGTGATATGATTAAATGGTTAAATTATTTGGATGGGCAGAATAGGTAATAGATTAATTAATTTTATAATTAATTATCAAGTCATTATTTGTAATAAAATTGTGTATTTTACTAATTGTTGAGAATATTGAATATTTGATGTGTTCGGAATATATATTGGAAACTGTTAATAATTAATGGATGGATTAATTATTATATGTTAAATGGTAAATGTTTAATTAATTGATGATTGGTTAAATAGATAAGATTTAATTAATTGATTAATTGTTGAGTTAATTAATTTGCATGCATTAAATTAAGATTGTGAATTGATTTTTTTGTTACGACTGTTGGTCAAGGGTACCTTTTGATGCGTATTATTTTTCCATGCCTTAAGTTGTCTTGGATGGAGTTGTTAAAAAAATATGATATGCTATGTGAGAGGGTTTCTAAATATCTGGGCTTTGTTCAGCATGTTTTGAGATGATTATAACATACATGTTAATTGTTAAAGTCCTGGAGGAATCACTAATTGAGTGGACGGGTTCAAACTTGTTAAAAAATTTGGATAATTAAATATTGAGTTTATTATTTAGTTGGCTTGCTAAGAATAATTAATTGTTAATTAATTAATTACTATTGTTATATTGAATGTATAATTAATTGTTAACTTATTTGATGGGTGATTTATGTTTTTAATTAGTTGTTGAATTAATTAACAGATTGGATCAATTAATTTATGAATTAATTAATGGATTTTTCTTGGGTGTTAGACATGGTGTTCTACACCAATGATAAATATATATGTGTGATTGATAAATAGGTTGTGAGACAAGGACTAAAGCTCCAAATACTCATGGGGTTCTATACATGGTGTTCTACACCAATAATAAATATATATGTATGATTGATAAATGGGTTATGAGACAAGGACTTAAGCTCCAAATACTCATGGGGTGCTAGACATGGCATTCTACACCCAGCTTACATGAAAATATTCTTTTATGGGTCAGGTAATGATGCTCCAAATACCCATGGGTTGTGAAACAAGGATTGAAGCTCCAAATACTCATGAGGGTGCTAGACATGATGTTCTACACCCATTAATTGACATTGGACTGTAGGTTCAATTGGTTTTACATGAAATGAATTAATGGTTAATGAAAACTGTTGTGGCATAATGATTTTTGAATTGAATATGAGAAAGGGTTCATAATTATTAATGAATTGGGTGAATCACTGTTAGTGGATGGACCTAGGAGCGAATCACTATTTTATTGGACGGGCTCAAACATAGTATATGTAAGATTAAATTGAATAACTTATGATGTGTTATCTAATCCAAAGAATAACATTAGATTCAGTCTTTACTTTGATTACTTAGATGGAATTTAGAGGCTTCTGTGGTGAGTGACTTATACGGGGGATGTCAGGCTTAGGATGAATCTCGATACTTTCGTAATTTAATGAGTTTTGATTAATTGAAAAATAAAAATGATTATGTAATGATTGTTGATTATGCATGACAAATGTATAATGCACATTCAGACACCAGCTAAGGGCTGAAGTAGGTACTTGGTTATATAGTTACTTTTTACTTCTTACTTTATTTAGGCATGCTTTCACGCGGTTTAAATTATTTATTAAATGTCTGGATTTTGGGTAGACACCAGTGGTCCTGGCCTACTGAGATTTATATCTCACACGCTACTCAGGCCGCCATTTCACTAGGGTACCCAAGTAGATTCTATTTGGTTGCAGGATTGTGTTGTTTGCATTTACTTGGAAGATAAGAGAAAAGGACTGAGCGGAAGCTCAGGATGCTCGAGGAGACCACCTTCGGGGCTTGGAGTCATTGTTTATTTATTTTTTGTAATGGAATGTTCAGAATGTTGTTTTGTTCATTTTTTTCCATTTTTGTATCATTATCATGTCATGCATGGATATGTTGTATAATTGGCATTGTCCATTTGTTTGTACATGATTTATAAAATCTGCCTTCCACTACTTTATCATTTATTAAACTACTTCCGCTATTTATTTCCATTGTTTGTTATTTACTCTTATATACCGCTATGCAACTCTAATAAGAGGGTATAGTCTCCCTATTGACTATCATTAGACCCTCGCTGCTATTTGGCGGCCTCTGGCATATGGAGAGACATGCTTGAGGTCATGTGGTGACCGGTCCGGCCACCAGTTTAGGAGTGAACCAGGTCGGGATGTTACAAAGTGGTATCATAGGGTTTCTTTTCCTTTGTCTTACTGTTTTGGGGTTGGTAGACAGGATACTAAAAATGTGTCGGTGCTTGGGTTAATAGTCATGCTTGGGACTGATCACCACATGTACAGGTAATGACCAAGTGTCCAGGGATGGGAATTGATGTTTGTACTGTTAGAGGTTATAGTTGATATGATTTCACCTTGAGTGACTTGTTTATTTTCTGATGTTTATTTATTTTGAGAATTTTAAAAAAAAAATTGTATTGGCATGACATGGTAAGGAATTTTCATACATGCATCATCTTAGGCACTTAGAGATTCACATTCTATATATATAACATGCCATATAGTTGCATAGTAGGATTCCTTCTAATTTTGATTGTGTTCCTTAGGTGGAATGCCATGTTTTGGTCTGATTTAGCATGTCTCTATAGATAGCATGTTTTGGTGATATATTTAACATGCTTGAGTGATTATATGCCATACTGCCTCAGTTATTATCATGTTTTGTTGTTGTTCCATGCTTCTGTGTTATATTAGGCTATTGTGTTACATCTTATTCTAACATGTTAGAGATGTTTGGGATATGTGAAAGGGGTTATAAAGATAAAATGTTAAATAAATGTTGATTGTGATAAATGGGAGCCAAATTCCAGCAATAAGGTGTATGGGCGCCTTATCGATTGGTAGATGGCCACCCATGTGTTTGAACCTTATAAAACTATAATATGTTTGAAAATGGTTACAAATATAAAACTGATAAGTTTTTATTGTAATGAACAGTTGTTGGGTTGCTTTTTGAAGAACCCAGATTGAATAAATGAGACCTTTGGAGTTTTCCTTTTCCATAAAAGGAATTTAGATGCTAAATTTCCTGTTTATATTTGAATAACACTAAATGTTATATGATAAAGAGGATGTTTGTGATAACATGCCTATTTTTTCTGTAGGGCGTTGTTTTGAAAACCATGTGACTTGTTGTGTAGATGTACTTGTGTATATCTTGAAATTCTTTCAAATATGAAAAGGTTGAAATTAATTAATTAAAATTCCTTAAAAATAAAAAGGTGTTTTTAAACCTTGTGATTTTAGTTTTGCATGACCAAGATAGAGGGTCAATGTTTATGTTTCGTAATGGGATAACCCGTGGTAGGTAGTACCCTTATAATGTTCTAGGCCATTAAAGTAAGTTTGTCCCACTGCTCGGGAGGACTTCTTGGTACTCGAGTGTTATGGAATGTCAATAGGTTTATGCTACAGCTTTTATGATCAATGTTTGACGTGGTGATCATAGTTCGAGGAATGTCACACGCATTTGTTAATGTGTTCTAAAAACATGCGTTGGTGAGTGGATGATCTTTTCTTGAGACTTCATGGAAAATAATAAGGTGGGTACTATCGCTTTGTTTTCGATAAATGTGTCGAAAGGTGATGCCAAGATTTTAGAATAGAGTTTTTTGGTAATAGTTTGACTGATCTTCTTAATGACCTAGGTAGGTCGATTGTTTTATTAGTTGTTCTTGATGGCTTATCGGGGACGAGAATTTTTTAAGGTGGGTATATTGTAAAGTCCCATGTTTTATAACCATGTGAAAATACGAAGGTTTTCAAAAAAAACGGTTTATCGATGGGTCTTTTTTTTAATCCAATCTCTGGAAATTTATTATAAGTGTTAGAACACATAAAGGTGTTGTTTTGGACTTATGTAATTACCTGATAATTTTTAGAGGGTGTCCCGATGAGTCTTGGGGAGCACCAGATCTGGAAAAGTCCACTTTAATGAATCAGCACGGGCAGCGCACGGTTGCGGTCCAACCCGTGCAGTTTACCCAATTTAATAAATTATTTAATTTAATTAAATAATATTATATGAGATATTGTGACTAATTAAAAGAGAGTTTTAATAATAATAATAATAATGATGATTATTATGATGAAGTTTTTATTATTAATATTATTGTGGTTGTTTAATTAAATGAATGATAAATAATTAATTAAATGATGGTTGAAGAAATTAAGGTGGATTTTGGGTTTATCAAGAGTTTGAAAAATAATAATAATGAGATTTTTGTTATTTTTGTTTTATGAATGTAATAATTATTATTATTATGGAAATTAAATTAGGGGTTATGGGTTGGACTTTTTATCATATTAATGATATTGCAATAAATTGGGAGTTTCATAATTAATTATGAAATGTTTATTAAGATAATAATGAATGAAGAAGCGTTTTTTATTAAATGGGGTGTAACATTTATGTTAAAATATTTTAATTGGATGTTTAATGATGTGTAATAGTTATGTCAAATTAATGAGGCTTTTGGGTATCTCAAAGAAACATCTAATTAAATAAGGAGCTTCGTAATTAATAAAGAAGTGTTTTTATTTAATAAGAGGTGTTGGGTTTTATCTAAGGTTGAATAATAATAATAATAATGAAATTATTATTATTATGGTTTTATGAGTGGTTGTTACTATTATTATGAATAATAATAATAATGGATTTTTTTGTGGTTTCATTTAATTAAATTAAAGGTCAATAAGAATTTAATTAATCACTATGAAGTGGAGGTTTTTATTTAATTAATTTTTGTTGAGATAATTAATTAAATAATGATGAGTTGGGGTTTTTAAATTCAATTAAATTGTGTTGAGAGAATTTAATTAAAAAACATGAAGTGGGGAAATTATTTAATTAAATTTTGTGAATTAATTTAATTAAATAATGTGTAAATGAGGATTTTGGCATTATCGAAGAAGGGTAATTATAAATGGTAATATTAAATGAGGATTAAATGTGGAGTTGGGTTTAATTTAATTAATCTATTTTAAATGTAGATATTGGGTTGTGCACAGTTAGTCAAATGGTGCGGATCAGCTGTGCGGTTACCCAGTTTTTAAAATGAATTTTTTTTATTTATTTTATTTTTAAATAAAAGAAATATTTAATAATAATAATAAGGATATAATTATTATTATTGTATTAATTTAATTATATGATTAATGGGGGATTTCATAATTAATTGTGAATCATTTATTTAAAGGTTAGTTAATGAAGTAACATTATATTAAATGAGAATAATAAATGTTATTATTATTATATTGAGACTATTAGTTTATCTTGGGTGTAATTGATAATTGGGGGATATAAAATGAGGGTGGTTCACCACCATACAGGAGGAACAATAAAAATTCATGAGGCCCCTCCTTCGAGGCACGCTACACCCCCCTCATCGGCTCCTCTTCACGCGATCGAATCCTCCCAGTGTCTTCTCGAATCTTGTCTGTCTCAGCGAGGTGAGTCTGTTTTCATTTGTTTTGTGATTAGCATTGGCTATTTGGATCCTCCCTCACCCTGTTTTCTATACCAAAACCCTAAGGTTCAAGTTTTATTGGGTTTCCTTGTTTCTTTGGTTCTAGGGATATGTATGGGGCTCCTCTAGACCCTTTGGACCGTATTCTGACATCTGCCAACAAAGGTGAGGCGGATGGGTTCATTTTTGCTTTACTGTCATGTTTCAGGTAAGGTTATATAATTGTGGTATTGTTTCTCATCATTAAATTAAGGGTTTGATAATTTATATGAGTCCTCGGTACCTAGTTAGAGGTGATTTGGTCCTTACTGCTTTTATTCTGAGTACCAATTTAATATTTTGAATTTTATTTATATTTTTGCAGGGCCTACACGTGAATATATATATATACATGTGTGTGTGTGTGTGTGTGTGTGTGTGTTTAAGAAATGTATATATATATATAAAGTGCGCGCGTGTGCGATTGCGGACCAGTTGTGGACTGGTTGCCGCCAATTATATTAAAGCGCTTCATATTTAAAATGGTGCCACCCTGAGGTAGGGTCCCAAATCCATAACACTTTATTTAATAATTATAACTTCTTTAAATAAATTAAAAAATTTAGTTTCCCTGATTATGATATGTCAATGCATGACACTTTTTATGTTATTAAATGACATCGCCCACATGAGATAAATGAGGACTTGAACATGTGTTCATTTTAAGCATGTTTTTCTAATTTGGTTAAAGTGATATGATTAAACGGTTAAATTATTTGGATGGGAATAATAGTTAATAGATTAATTAATTTCATTAGTTGTAATAAAATTGTTTATTTTACTAATTATTGAGAATATTGAATATTTGATGTGTTCAGAATATATATTAGAAACTGGTAATAATTAATGGATGGATTAATTATTACATGTTAAATGGTAAATGGTTAATTAATTGATGATTAGTTAAATAGATAATATTTAATTAATTAATTAATTGTTGAATTAATTAATTTTCATGCATTAAATTAAGATTGTGAATTGATTGTTTGTTACGACTGTTGGCCAAGGGTACCTTTTGATGCGTATTATTTTTCCATGTCTTAAGTTGTCTTGGATGGAGTTGTTAAAAAAAAATATGATATACTATGTGAGAAGGTTGCTAAATATATGGGCTTTGTTCAGCATGTTTTGAGATGATTATAACATACATTTAAATTGTTAAAGTCCTGAACAAATCACTAATTGAGTGGACAGATTCAGACTTGTTAAAGAATTTGGATAATTAAATGTTGATTTTTTTATTTAGTTGGATTGATAAGAATAATTAATTGTTAATTAATTATTTACTATTGTTATGTTGAAGGTATAATTAATTGTTGACTTATTTTATGGGTGATTTATGTTGTTAATTTGTTGTTGAATTAATTAATGGATTGGATCAATTAATTTATGAATTAATTAATGGATGGTTTTGGGGTGTTAAATATGGTGTTCTACACCAATGATAAATATATATGTATGATTGATAAATGGGTTGTAATACAAGGACTGAAGATCCAAATACTCATGGGGTGCTAGACATGGTGTTCTACACCAATGATAAATATATACGTATGATTGATAAATGGGCTGTGAAACATGGAATGAAGCTCCAAATACTCATGGGGTGCTAGACATAGCATTCTACACCTATCTTGCATGAAAATATTCTTTTATGGGTCAGGTAATGATGCTCCAAATACCCATAGGTTGTGAGACAAGGAATGACGCTCCAAATACTCACGAGGGTACTAGACATGATGTTCTACACCCATTAATTGACATTGGATTGTGGGTTCAATTGTCGTACATTAAATGAATTAATGGTTAATGAAAACTTTTGTGACATAGTGGTTTGTGAATTGAATATGAGAAAGGGTTCATAATTATTAATGAATTGGGTGAATAATTGTTAGTACACGGACCTAAGAGCGAATCACTATTTTAGTGGATGTGCTCAGACATAGTATATGGAAGAATAAATTGAATAACTTATGATGTGTTATCCAAGCCAAAGAACAAGCTTGGATTCGGTCTTTACTTTGATTACTTAAATGGACTTTAGAGACATCTGTGTTGAGTCAATAAGGTTTTCCTTATGACTTTTACATTCCTTCATATAAGGGGGAGATTGATAAGTCATCAAGGTTTCCTTATGACTTGATCATTCCTCTTGTTTTGAAAATCACAAACACCTTATTTCAAGGAAAAACTCATTTTACCCTTGTTTTACTTCCATAAGGAATATTTCCTTCCCAAAGGAAATTTACCCCTACCATGTTTTTTCATTGTTCATTATTTTGTCTAAGTATAAAATTCGGTTTCATGTCTAAAATCTTGAAATCACATAATACTTAGATATGAAGCATTCTGTTTTCTGATCACGAATTCTAGTGCAGAATTCTCATTACGAATTCTAGTGCAGAATTCTCATTAAGAATTCTAGACCAGAATTCTCATTACGAATTCTAGTGCAGAATTCTCATTACGAATTCTAGTGGAGAATTCTCTTTACGAATTCTAGTGCAGAATTCTCATTACGAATTCTTGAGCAGAATTATCATTACGAATTCTAGTGCAGAATTCTTATTAAGAATTCTAGAGCAGAATTCTTATTACGAATTCTAGTGCAGAATTCTCATTATGAATTCTAGTGCAGAATTCTCATTACGAATTCTAGAGAAGAATTCTCATTAGAATTCTAGTGCAGAATTCTCATTGCGAATTCTACAGAATAATTCTCATTAAGAATTTTATTGCAGAATTCTCATTACGAATTCTAGAGTAGAATTCTCATTACGAATTCTAGTGCAGAATTCTCATTATGAATTCTAGTGCAGAATTCTCATTACAAATTCCTTAGAAAAACAGAATCTGAATATCCTTGTATTATATACTCCTAATACATTTTTCATTAGACTCCGAACTTTTATTTTCTTACATTCCAAACTTCCATATTTACTCACATTCTGAACTTTCATTTACCTGCATTCCAAATATCAGTTTTGGTTATGCTTTCACTTGTTCTATTATAAAATTATGTCGTGCCTTTATTTATCAATTAACCATTGTTTGAGTGACACGTGTACAGTTCCCTCCAAAATTTAAGGAATAATATTACCATTGGAGGAGGGAGCCGACTGTTGGATTTGTGCCTATAAATAGGAGCTCATTTGAAAAGAGCAAAGACACTTGACTGATAGAATACTTTGAAAACATCTTTGACATCGGTGCTTACATGATGTTGAAGTGATTTCTATAGAGAGAGGCTCTTATAAACTCTCACGCTTCGTGCAGAAAGTTTGAATAGATTGTTCAAAATTTTCTTCATGTAGACTTGCTTCGTGCGACTCTGATTGTTGTTGTATACAATCGAGGGCTTCCAGGGATAGGAAGATAGAGGTGTCGACTACCTGATAGTTGAGGGATTGAGGTGATAGCAAGACAGAATCTGATCTTTGTATCGAGGGCTTACCCTGGTGTGGGTAAGATATACTTTATTGAAAGTATAAATCAAGGGACCTCTTATCCAGGGTTGTTAGATAAACTTCTCTTTGGGTTAAAAGAGTTATTGTTTGTTACTTGTAGTGTTACTACTTTTTTTTCCGCTGTGCATTTTTGTATTGTTAAGGAAAGTATAACTTTCTTATACTTCCTTACTTGTACTCTGATTTAGTTAGATTCTATACGATTTAAGGAAGAATATTAGTTGTTATGAACTTTTGTTAAGTTTCATTTTCAGAATCACTTTTCCAGAATCAAGCAAGTCTTTAAAACTTAGAGGTGTTTTGAATTTTGGTTATGCAAAATTTACTTAGGGATTTTTTAAAAGTACAATGCACCCCCTCCCCCTCTTGTATTTGAGCATCTCATACTTATATATTCGATCCTATATTTGGTATTATAGAGTATATCATACTCACATACCATCTAACAATCTGTGGTGAGTGACTTATATGGGGGATGTCGGGCTTATGATGAATCTCGATACTTTCATAATTTAATGAGGTTTGATTAATTAAAAAATAAAAATGATTATGTAATGATTTTTGATTATGCATGAAAATTTTATAATGCACATTCAGACACCAGATGAGGTCTGAATCAGGTACTTGGGTATATAGTTACTTTGTACTTCTTACTTTATTTATGCATTCTTTCACACGGTTTAAATTATTTATTAAATGTTTGGATTTGGGGTAGATATTGGTGGTCCCAACATACTGAAGTTTATATATCACACCCTACTCGGGCCGCCATTGAACTGGGGTACCCGAGTAGATTCTATTTGGTTGCAGGATTGTGTTGTTTGCATTTACTTGTAATATAGGAGCAAAGGACCGAGTGGAATCTCAGGATGCTCGAGGAGACCTCCCTCGGGGCTTGGAGTCATTGTTTATTTATTTTTGTAATGGAATGTTCAGAATGCTATTTTGTTCATTGTTTTCCATTTTTTATCATTAGAATGTCAGGCATAGATCTTTTGTATAATTGGCATTGTCCATTTGTTTGTACAGGATTTATAAAATCTTTCTTCCGCTCCTTTATCATTTATTAGACTGCTTCTATTTATTTTCATTATTTTTTATTTACTCTGATATACACTTGTGAAACTCTGATAAGAGGGTATTGTATCCCCACTGACTATCTTTAGACTCTCGCGACTAGTTGGCAGCCTCTGGCATACAGGGAGATGTGCTTGAGGTCATGTGGCGACCAGTCTGGCCACCAGTTCAGGAGTGAACTAGGTTGGGACGTTACACTAGGTTATCCCATGCATTTTTGAAAGAGAAATGGAATTTTAGAGGATGTTAAGTAATTTTTCAATATTATTTTTGTATCTATGCATCAAATTGATATGATATGTACTTAATATCCCAAATACACTACGCTTCACAATATTTTTGGGATTATTTTATGTGTACTTTTATGTAATAATTCATGAAATAAAGTGAATTAAAAGATGGGTTGTCATAATTAGTATTAGAGAAAATTCTATTTATTTTTGGGATTAGGATTAGAAAACTCTATAGACAGCCTTAGGGATAAAACTAAGCATAGTAAAACATTGCTAAATTTTTCTAATGTATAGAGTAAGTGTTTTCCATGAAAATATATCCATGTCTGGATACTACAAGTGGATGTGGCTCTGGCACAGATGTATCTAGGGGTATCAACCTTGAAAACAGTATATTGATCTAGACTCAATCATGAACTGGTGCAAGACAACAGAACTTACTACATTTCTAGTTTGACACTCCCAGGGGATATGATTTCAAAAATTCATAGTCTCATTACGAACCATTATTAAGGGAACAAGATGACTATAATATTTTATATTAGGAAAGATAACTTAGACTGGAGCCTAGAAATTCATAGGTTAAGGAATATATGTCATTTATGAGTTATATATTTAATTCTCATGGTTTCACATTTATGTGTATGATATTTTAAAAATAATCATCCCAAGTTTTCTCTTTATTCTAGTAAATGGTTGGAAATAGAAGAAACCGAGTCAATCACCAATATGATGGGAAATGTTATGACTGTCCAAATTAAATGCCTAATATAATGGGAGAACCATCTATCAAAAATCAAAATTAACAACTTTCACATAGTTTAATGGCTATACATGTCAAAGAAGATGAGGATAGTGTCTTAGGGAAGTTCATCTGATAAAGGTGATAAAGGAAAGAAGACTCAACTTACTTTGTACAAAAAATATAGAAAGAGGTACTAATGGAAATGCTACAAAGGAACTGGGATATGTTTTAAGTGTATAAAAATAGGGAATAAAGTATCAAATTTCAATAAAATGAATAAAATGATGGAGGAAAATAAATTTCAATATAAGCTACCATTAATAGTTCTATGTTGTAAATGTGGAGAAGTTGGGAATTATCCAAGTCAATTCTCTATTCCACGGGCTAACAAGCATGATGAGTACCAAAATTATCCAACATCAATGGAATAAGAAAATTCTTATGTAGAGATGTATCATGATGAATTAAGTACACAAAACCTATAATCCATACTTATATATATCCTGTTTTATTTCAATTCATGCCACATTAACATATCTTGTATGTTTTCTAAGAACATTATGTCACCGCCCCAAATGATATGATACCATCAGGGAAAACATCATCAAGTATTATATCATAGTTTGAAGTTTTTGGGAATGGTCATCAAGAAAATCATATTACTATCCCTTCAGATTAATTTGATTCAATTATGGTCATGGATTGGATTTCCTTATATATATCCAACATAAATTTCTAAGAGAATGAAATTACCCTATATATTGTGAATCACCCTTTGATTCTATACAAGTGTAAATAGGATGATGAATCTTGTTTTTTAGCACCCCTAGTTTCAAGTAAGTAACCCTTTAATTATGATTTTTATGTAGGTAAAGTATATGTGTGAAGTTTGGAAAATTTTGGATAACTTATAGATATTTTGAGGCTTTTCTTTAGGTGCACGGTTGGTGCATGGTTTAGGAAAACCGCGCAACACCTACTAGAGACTGTGTACAATGCAAAAAGGGATAAATGAAAGTCGCACGAGCTGTGTATGGTATGTTCAAACCATGTGGAATCCTAGGAGAAACTGTGATACTTGAGAAAGTGGTCTTTGGCATAGTTGGCGCATGAATTGGAAACTATGTGAGCCAACCGTGAGAGGTCTATCATTGAGGTAGTGTCTAACGCATGGTTAGTGCATGGTTTTCCTAACCATGTGACTAAAATGTGGGAAGAAAAGAAACTAGATCCTAAAAATGTGGATCTAGGTCAATTTATTGTTTTAATGACTTTTTGTTTCCCCAAAATGGCCCTAACTCAATATTTTTCCCTCTAAAATGTCAAGAAAGGTTCTTTCATCGATTTGGAATCAATCTGGAGCCATTCCTTGGTGTGTTGAAGCTCTATTATTACGGTAAGGCTTTGTTCTTGATGATTTTCTTAAATATATTTCTCCCTTTATCTTGGTTTCTTATATCTATGCCCACTATAGGTAGTTCTATGGTTGGGGATGCCAAATATATTTATATTTTGTCTTTTTGTTGATAATGGAAGAGATAAAAAGTGGGGTTTTGGAGATTTAACCCAGTTTTGTGAACATTCTTCATGTCGTTCTTCATTTTTTCCATAAAACTCAAGGTAGGTGGTTTTACTCTCGAATCCTATACTTTATAATTTTAAGGATTCATTTCAAATGGATTTATTTGATTAAAATTGATTTTTTATCCGCTATAATTTTTGAAACCCTCTTGACTGATGGTTTGTGGAAATTGGGAAATTTGGTGTCTTGTTGGAAAGTGTTTTGATAACATGATTTTAAAATGATTATTTTAAAATAATTATTGTTTTTTATGCATGGAAAAAATGGGTTTAAATAAAAATAATGATGTTTTATTTAAATGGTTTGAACACACTTGGATTTGGCATGAGTTTGGCATAGTTGTGTGGCGTGTGTTCATATGCATTGGGAGGGATAAGGGCGTGAAGTACCCCCATCAAAAGTTTGGGATGGATATGGGTGTGAAGTACCCCCCATGAAGGTGGTCCACTAAGTGACAGCTTAGTGGAAGGATGAATCACCACTCATGAGTATAGGGAGTTCCATGGATTTCATGCATGGTAGGATGTATGGTTGTGTAGAAATAAATGGGTTATGCCTAAATAGAATGTTAAATAATTTAAATAATTGTTTATGTACTTTATCTGGAAAATTGTTTACTAAGGATTTTGTTTATATTTTGATATAAACTGTTTTAGACACTGTTTTAAATAAATTGGTTTATATAAAAGTTTCTAACTTGTTCTATCCTAGTGGTGTGAGTTGGGAAGTCATTAGGGAAAACCTAGTGAGTTTTAGTACTCACCCCTATTTTGGAACCTTGGTGCTTTTTCATATATTGTCTATCATGATATGGGAAAAGTTAAAGTATCACGCGTATTTAGTACTACATCGTGATACTTGGTCTGATTGGTGGAGTTAGAGCTTGGAGCATGTGGAGCTTCGGAGTCACTTGGTGTCTTTTAGTTTTTATAGTTTTGTCTTCCTCTATTTACTTTGATGTTAGAATTTCTTTCGTTGTGGTACTCTTTGGTTGGTTTTGGTATTAATGAAATTTTTTAGTTTCCTTTCATTTTTTTATCATGCATCATGTAGTGTTTATTTTTTTATGGTTCGTTTGGTTGGTTATTCTATGTTAAAAGGGAAAATCATCCCCCACGTACAATGATGTCCTTCGGCATTTATTTCTAGCCTTTGGATTCTTAAGGATGTCGCTTAAGGCTAAGTAGCATTCCTTCCTCCTTTTAAATCCAATGAGGAGGGGTGGGATATTGCAATTGGTATCAGTTTTGTTCGATCCAAATTTGGTTTGAGATAAGTGGTATCTGCTTGGTCCTTACTTTTGGAACAAGTGGTCATCAATTTTCTTGGTCCTAGAGTTGAAATTCATTCTAGTCTATTCCTTGATTTTGGATCATAGAAAGGAGTAGGATTATCAGAACTTGAAATATAGAGCATAAAAAGATGTAGCTAACCTTTTTATGTTGAATTTCAAGTTACCAGGGGGTTGGGTACATAAGTGTTTTGGAGACACTTATAGGATTTGGAATCTCATTATCATGGGTTTATCTAATGAGACGATCATGACATAAATTATAGGAATGACTTTCCACTAAGAGTGAATACATAATTTTGAGTAATGATATATGATTTGGTGCAATGTGTTGATTTTTTAAAAATATAAAAATTGTTTTCAAATGAAAGACTTTGAAAATATAATGATTGTGGTATTTTGAAAATGGTTTGATTTTAAAAAAACAAGTTGATTTTTTTTCAAAAATGGTTAAACATGGTAAATGTTGATTTTGGAAAGCATTTTTGTGATAGAATTTGAAATGTAAGCCTTCAGTTAATAGATAGTGAGACTTATGGTGTTTATTCTCTATATAGAAATGGCACCTAGCAGGCGTCGTAGAAACCAACCTGGAGAAGCTACAGAGAATGTGGTTGCACCTGAGCCACAGGTGAACCAACAGGTGGTTTAGAGTATCATTAGAGCGTTTCAATCTGTGGAAACAGGGAACCAGAGGGATGATCTGAGTCAAGTGGATAATTCTATCGAGTTCTAGAAGTATAATACACTGATATTTTCTAGAGATTTAGAACCAGAAAAGGTGGAGGTGTAGTTTAATATAATGAATTGTATCTTTAATTTCATCGGCACACCAATGGAGATGAAATTCAAGATGATGACGTATATGCTAGAGGATCTTGCACGTCAGTGGTGTTACATAGCTAGGTAGGATAAATTGGATCAAAGACTTAGTTGGGAGGATTTTGAAGAATTGTTCAACAAAAAATTCTATCCTCATATGTTTAGGATCCAAAGAATGATGTACTTCTTCAACCTGAAGCAGTAAAATTTCTCTTTCACTGAGTATGCAGCTAAATTCATGAATTTAGTGTGCTTTAAAACCAAAGTTGCTACTAGTGCATCATTGAATGCATGCATCTTTGAATCAGGGATGAGGTAGGAGATTATCTTGAAGATAGTTGTGCCTTGTATTACGGATTATAAAGAGATAGTGAATAGAGTGATGGTGGCTGAATGGGACATCTCTGAAGCGATGAGTGGAGGAAGTATGTTGATACCCATGAGAAATGGTGGGAACTCTAATTCTAGGAGAAAGAGAAAGAGGGAAACCTATTTACAAGGTGGGATCATTAATTAAAATTAGACGGCTGGATTAGTGAACCATCATCCACGACCCAAGAGAAAAGTCAATTGTTTCCAGTGTGGTTTTCTTGACTACATAAAGCGAGAGTGTACAGTACAACCAATAGCATGCCACAAATAAAACCAGATATGGCGTCTTTAGTGCTATTATCACAGTGCTCTAAGTTCGAGTGCTCAGGACACTTCTCAGGTATCACAGGCATTGTATGCTTCGATGGGGCGAGGGCAGTAGACTCAATCTCATCAGAAGAACAGAGCTATCCATAGTGATTCTAGGAATACCATGACTCCTTAGGCAGGTCAATCTCAACAAAGAAGCAAGGATCAGATTGTTGTGAGCAAGAAATTATATATATCTAAACAAGTTGTGGTGGATGATTAGTTTGGACCATCTATGATGAAAGGTATGATTATTTTGAATTATACCCTTATGCAAGTGTTGTTTGATACTGGTGCATAGCATTACTTTATTTCTTCTTGTGTTATTGAGTTTCTAAGTTTAAAACTTGATATGATTCCCTCTATGATAAAACTTCAAACTCCTCTTGGAAAAAGAGAATGTAGATCCTTTCTATGTAGAGAATGTTCTATAATTGTTGATGGAGCTGAGCTAAAATAGTATTTATCTATACTATACATGGATTTCTATGATGTAATCTTGGGTATGGATTGGTTGACAATAGTCAAGGCTCACATCAACTGTTATATGAGAACAATTAGTTTCGAAACTGAGGATGGTGTCGAGCTTCTCTTTAGAGTAGAAAGGAATGTAAAGATAGGTGCAATGGGCTTGTTGACACCTGTAGTGGGAATGACCTCTTACCAGTTAGAGGTGTTGACTTTAGCATCGATGGAAGAGATCAAAAGTAATAGTATTTCAATGGTGGTGGATCAGTTTCCAAATGTTTTTCCCAAAAACATATCAAGGTTTCCACCTATAAGGTAAGTAGAGTTTATGATTGATCTCCTTACAAATACTAATCATATTTCCCTTTTGTCTTATAGGATGGTGCTGAATGAATTAAGGGAGTTGAAAATACAGTTATAAGAGCTAGAAAGAAAGGGTTTCATTTGGCAGAGCATGTCTCTGTAGGAAGCACAAGTCTTGTTCATCAATAAGGAAGATAGAACTCTAAGTCTGTGTGTGGATTATCACAATCTTAATCAAGTTACGATAAATAATTGGTATCCACTTACCCACATTGATTATTTGTTTGATCAATTGATGGGATCTCAGTGGTTCTCTAAGATTTACTTACGATCAGGATATCACTAATTGTGAGTTTGAAAGGAGGATATTCCAAAGATAGCTTTAAGAAACAGATATGCCCATTATGAATATATGGTAATGCCTTTCAGTCTTATGAATTCACTAGTAGTCTTTGTGGTAATGATGAATCGGATATTTCAGATATATCTGGATTTTTTTGTTGTGGTGTTCATCGATGATATATTTGTTTATTCAAGGACAAGGAACTAGCATGAGAAACACTTGGAGATAGTATTGGGAATCCTGAGAGATCATCGTTTTTATGCCAAATTATCAAAGTGTGATTTTTGGATACAAGAGGTATGCTTTCTTGGCCAAGTAATTTATAAAAGAGGTGTTTCAGTAGATCCATAGAAGATAAAATCTATTATCTCTTAGAAACAGCCAAAGAATGTATTTGAGATACAAATTTTTATTAATCTCACTGGTTATTACTGACACTTTGTTCATAACTTCTCACAACTAGCTTCTCCTATGATAGCTTTGAAAAGGAATAATGTTCCATTCCAATGGGATAAGGAATTTCATAATTCTTTTCCAAAGTTGAAAGTTCATCTTACATCAGCACCTATCTTGATTTTTCTAGAATCAGGACAAGGGTACGTGGTGTATTTTGATGCTTCGGAATTTGGGTTGGGGTGTCTTCTCATGCAAAGAGACCATGTTGTTGGTTATGTATCAAGGAAGTTGAGGATTCATGAGAAGAACTACCCAACACATGATTTGGGGTTAGCTTCAATCATTCATGCTTTGAAAACATGGTCTCATTACCTATTCAATGAGAAATTTACTGTGTTTATGAATCATAAGTGCTTAAAACATATTTTCTCACAAATAGATTTGAATCTTAGACAAAGAATATGGATAGAGTATCTCCAAATATTTGAATTTGAATTGATGTATACACCAGGGAAACGAAATACAGTGGAATATGCATTAATAAGGAATTTATATACTCAATTAGAAAAAGAGGCTTCAGATGAGTGGAAGTTGATGTTGGTTCTAACCAACATGAGTTTGGAATGTGAAGACTGGGGTGATGTTGCAGTTTTGTTCCCTCTTTATTTGATTCCTGAATTGGTGAACACGGTTAAAGAGGAACAAACATCTTATTCATAATATGTTGTAATGATTTCAAAACTCAATGGTGGGGAGACCATTTAGGGATGGAAGCTGAATAAGAGTTCAGTGTTTTGGTTCAGATATCGGATGGTCATACCTATGAATTACTAGAAGAAAATTCTTCATTCTTACCAATATTTGAGACGGTTTGTTCATCTAGGAATATAGAATATGTATAAGGCATTGAAATCACAGTTTTGGTGGGTCAACATGAAAAGGAAGGTGGATGAGTTTGTTTCAAGATGCTTAAATTGTCAGCAAGTTAAGGCAGAACATCAGTGACCGGTAGGTATTTTACAGTCTTTACCTATTCTAGTGTGGAAATTGGAGAAAATAACTATGGATTTTTTAATAGGTCTCCCAAGAACGGTTCAGAAACATGATTTCATATGGGTGATAGTGGATCATCTCACAAAGTCGGCCAATTTCATTCCTATTCATGAAACTCATATGGTGGAATATTTCTCCAAAATCTATATCCAAGAAGCAGTAAAAAGAAATAGAATACCAGATTCAATAGTGTCAAACATAGATCTTAGGTTCACATATTGTTTCTGGAAATCCTTACAGAAATCCTTTGGGACTCATTTTACTATGAGTACGGCATATCATCCTCAGACGGATGGGAAATCCAAAAGGATAATACAAATGTTGGAATACATGATGTGGGCTTGTGTAATGGATTTTGGTAGCTCGTGGGAAGATCACTTGTCATTAGTGGAGTTCTCATATAACAATAGTTATCATGACTTGATACATATTGCTCTTTTTGAAGTATTGTATGGGTGACCTTATCATTATCCACTTTTTTGGGTGGAAACAGGTGAGGCTTCACTAGTTGGGTCAAGACTTGTCCAAGAAACAATGAAGAAGATTCAATTGACCATAAAATGGATGGATATGGCGCATTGTCATCGTAAATCATAGTTGGATCATCATCAATGGCTTTATTCATTCACAATGAGTGATCATGTGTTATTGAGGATCTCTCCAAGGATTGGACATCATTGTTTTGGGGAGCATGGAAAGTTATCCCCTTGATACATAGGCCCTTTTGAGATACTATAATGGGTTGGAGAGGTGGAATATCGACTAGTGTTTCCACCACTATTCAGTGTGGTGCATAACATGTTCCACATATCTCAGTTGAAAAAGTATCAGACTGATCCTAACCATGTGATCAGATGAGATCACATTGACATAGATCTAGATGCTTTGTTGGTGTATACCTCGGTGTGGATTGTGGATAGAAAGGATAAGGTATTGTGTGGAAAAAGCATCGGTCTAGTGCGGGTTTTGTGGAAACATGGTCAAATTCAGGATGAGACTTGGGAACATGATAAGTAAATGAAAGAGTAATGACTATAACTCTTTTAAGGAAACTATGTTTTTCTACTTTTTGGGGATGTAAATACCAATAGTGGGGAGAATGTAGCACCCCTAGTTTCAAGTAAGTAACCCTTTAATTATGATTTTTAAGTATGTAAATTATATGGGTGAAGTTTGGAAAAGTTTAGAGAACTTTTGGAGTGTTTTGAGGCTTTTCTGTAAGTTCAAGGTTGGTGCATGGTTTTAAAAAACCATGCAACACCTACAGGAAACTATGAACAATAAAACAGGGGCTAAATGGAAGGCGCACAAGATTCACATGGTTTTTTCAAACCATGTGGAAGCCTGAAATAAACCATGCTACTTAATATAGTGGGCTTGTCACAACTGGCGCAGAGTTTGCAAATTGTGTGAGGTTCATCCTTGAGTCAGTGAATAATGCACGGTTAGCACATGGTCTACCTAACTGTGTGACTAAACCATGCACAGAAAAGAAAATAGGTCCTAAAAAAGTGGATATAGGTCTGTTTAATGTTTTAATGACTCGTTTTTCCCCAAAACAGCCCTAACTCGGGATTTTCCCTCTCAAAGGTCAATGAAGGTTCTCCCATCGATTTGGAAGTGATTCAAAGTCGTTCCTTGGTGCGTTGAATCTCGATTCTTATGGTAATGCTTCATTCATTGTTGTTATTAATGGTTTTTTAGATCTATTTCACCCTTTCTCTTGGTTTCTTAGATCTACACCTGCTATGGGTAGATCAAGGATTGGGGATCCAAATATGTTTATATTTGGTCTTGATGTTGATAGGGGAATAGATATAAGGTGGGGTTTTGGAGATTTAACCCATTTTTGTGAACTTTATTCTTGTCGTTCTTCATTTTCACCATAAAACTCGAGGTAGGTGGCTTCACTCTCAACTCCTCTACTTTAAAACTTGAAGGCCTAGTTTCAGATGGATTAATTTGAATGAAATTGATTGTTTGTTCACTATGAAGTAATTTTTGAAACCCTCTTGAGTGATGTTTTGTGGAAATTGGGAAATTTGGTGTGTTGTTGGAAATTGTTTTGATAACATGATTTTAAAATGATGATTTTAAAATAATTTTTGGTTTTTATGCATGGAAAAAATGGGTTTCAATAAAAAGAATGATGTTTTATTGAAATGTTTTGAATGCACTGGGATTTTTCATGAGTTTCTCATGGTTATGTGGTGTGTGTTCATATGCATTGGGATGGATAAGGGTGTAAAGTACCCCCATAAAAAGGTTGGGATAGATATGGGTGTGAAGTACCCCCATAAAAGTGGTCCACTAAGTGACGGCTTAGTGGGAGGATGACTCACCACTCGTGAGTATAAGGAGGTCCATGGATTTCATGCATTGTTGGATGTGTGGTTGTGTGTAAAGGAATAGATTATGCCGAAATAGAATGCTAAATGATTTAAATAATTGTTTATGTACTTTCTTGGGAAAAATGTTTACTATGAATTTTTTTATATTTTGATATAAATTTTTTTAGACACTGTTTTATATAAATTGGTTTATATAAATGTTTTTAACATGTTCTATCCTAGTGGCATGAGTTGGGAAGTCATTGGGGGAAAACCTACTGGAGGATCATTCTCAAAAATTTCCTCCTATTACCCAATCAGTAAATTTAATTATGATGGAATCTCTCCATAATTCCAAATGCACTTCTCAAAACACATAACCTATAGTTTTCAAAATTTACACAAAATAAGGCTCACAACTGGTCATAACCAAACCACTATGCATATACTATCCCAACGGGTAAAATCACACCCGATCACTACCCTCAACAATCCCTGTCATGGGCTATGGTTAACATAGGGTAAACCAAACTTACATAATCACAAGCCTTTCATTTGACACCATTTCAACCATTTCACTTTCAAACAACTTAAATCTTTTACATTTAGGCACTATTTTAACCCTTTTAATTTATCACTTTTCAATTGATACAATTTTCAACTTCCTTATTAGGTAGTATTTTCTTATTTCCATGAGTAAACTATCATTTTCATTTTCCACAACCCTCCATAACCTACTTTTCTATGAGTGCCTAATATGACCCATGTCGTATAAATCTTGAGTACCTAAAATGAGGCATGCATATACAAACCTCTTGTCATGTCGGGCCACAAATAAAACCTCAAAAAGGAATAACATCATACAACAAGTGCATCACCCAAGGTGAAATAACATCCAATGGCTCAAAAAACATCAAAAACAACAATCTCATATTAGGTACTTGGGTTTTCCCTCATGTATGGGTTAGCTACTCCCAAGCGTGAACTCATTTCCAAGGCTTGAAACATCTTGATCATTTATCTACCTTTACCAAATAGTAATGTAACATAAAAGAAAATCATTTTATGCCACTTTGTAACGTCCCGGTCTGGGAGACACTATAACAAGTACCCTGATCTGGATCACCACATGACCTCATGCACATCTCCCCGTATTCTAGAGGCTACTGACTAGAAATGAGGGTCTAATGAGATGTGTGGGGAGACTGTACCCTCTTCACCAGAGTAAGAAAATAGCATAAAATAAGATAAATATTAACAAATTAATAATGATATATAACTATGAATCATAAAATTAAATCCCCAAGTGGGTAAATTCCCACAACCATAATAATAAACATGTTATGTCACAGTGGTGTCAAGTGCCAGTAGAAAACTAAAACAAGACACTAAGAAAAATCCCCAAAATGGGTCTTAATGACTCATCTGGTTCCCTCATCCATACTTCATCCCAAATATCATATCAACCATCTAACATAAGGAATTTTCCTTTATCCTGGCCTGTAACCATAAAGTCCACTCAAGTACCCAATAAAAGCTCAAAAAGGGTGTGAGTACAACTTAGTAGGACACCACCAATGGTTTCAACAACAATATCCAATCTATAATAGTGTGTTCATAAGTATAGATAAAAAATAGAAAATAAGGTAAATGAAAAGGGTTTTTATTATCCTCAAGGGCTCTTGGTTCCACTATAGTACCAACACACCAAACCTTCTTTGAACTACACCAAAAGTTTGAACCCTATATCAAGGGGTTTCATGATCTCATATGAGGATCAGTAATTTGAGTATCCCAACCGTAGTATGGAAAGTCATGGCTAACACTCATTCCCGATGTGGACCACCATGACCAACATCTTTACCTCGGTGTGTACCACCATGACCAACACCCATTCCTCGATGTGGACTTCTGTGATTATCATCCTCACTATAGTGTGGACCTCCATGACTAACACCCATTTCTGTTTCATCAAAAAACACTTCTCATGTTATAACACACTTGACCCTTTTTACCATATTAATACATCAAGGGGAGCACCTATTCCATTTATTACATTTACCCAATTAAAATCCATAACTCATTTAACTTATTCAAGTTAATACAAACACCTCTTTATTATATTTTATCATGCTAAGCACAATTACAATTTGTTTAATCTCATAAACCCTTTGATCCATAATTTAACAACTCAATTTCCATGTTCAAGGGAGTGGCTCAACTCTTGGGTGAACATAGCCCCATTCAACTCTTCAACAACAGATCCCATGAGGTCCGTGAAAGGTCCAACACATCATTTAGAGACCTAATTTTTCATTTTCTACCAAGTAATTAAAATTTTATACACATGGATACACAAAAATATTATGGAATATAACTTGTAGACTACCTACCTCAAGTTCGTAAATAAGTACCAATCCAACAACGGCCCTTGATTCAAGCCCAAAACAACTCTCAACACCTAATATAAGAATATTATGAAAAAATAAGGGTTTAAAACTTCATAATGAGAGAAAACATCCCACCAAGGTTCTTCCAAAAAATAAAAGAAATAGGAGTGATATACTCCTCAAAGATTCTATTCGCAACTAACGGTGCTTCAAATAACCCACGATTGAGGGAGAATCTCCCTTTGGAGGAGGAGGGAGGACTTGGTTCATTACTCAAGCTGCTATATGTGGAGAGGGGAAGAAAATCAGGTAAGGTTTCATAAATCCCAAGGGAAAAATTGGTATTTTCCCCATCTTTAATGAGGTGCATAGTTTAGCCGCATGGTAGGTCAAACTGTGTGTCAACCATGCATCACCCTCTATCCAAGAGGTGCTTGGGTCGCATGGTTTTCTAGAGATCTCACATTGTTTAGAAAATCATATGGAGGTTGTGTGTCTAGATTTGTCTAAATATGCACGGTTTCCTGGTTCCCCTTGCATGCTTTTTCAAATTTGCATCGTCCCCCTACATATTGCATGATTAAGGCAAGTATTTAGTAATAACCATGGGGCCTATATAGTATGGCGTCTTTTCTTCCTCTTTTATGTCCTAAACCCCCAGGACACCCCTGAAACCTATAATACTTTTGGAAATAATTTCATTAACTAATTTAAAGGGATTTAAATCTAAATTTAAACAAGAATATATCTACTCAAAGGGTCAGGATCTTATAAGATCTCTCTGGACTGCATCCTCTCAAAGATTCTATAACCATGGCAGCGCAACTTCACCTTCAAGGAATCTGGGATCCAACATTGTGAGATTTTTCCTTTTATGTTTGGATTTTCATTGTATTTTTTTCTTTCATTACTATCTGTATTAGGGTGGGTGTTCATGTCTTCATCCAATTTGGAAACGAGTTTTAACATCCTCAACTTGGGTTTAGTTTGATTCCCAAGAGTGACAAGGGTTTCAAGCTCAGATAGTTTTATTGGTTTGTATGCATTTTCACTTTGCTTTTATTTTCTATATTATATGATTTTTCATTTTTTACCTAATAATAAACTATTCTGGTGGATTTATTGTCATAGAGTAGAACCAAATAGGTTTGGACCACATAAATCTCACGTGTTATTTACTATTCTGTAATTTCTTTACTAATTCTTGTTTTTTCTTTTTTCATCTTTCTTCTATTTTTTTAGTTTCTTTGAACCTCTTGTTTTTCAACCTTAAAGTCGATTCCCATTATTGTACTCTATGAGGGTTAGACTGCCTTCATCAGATCTATTCTGACCATCAAAAAATGGTATCTATTTGATTAACAAAATAACAAATATTATGTGTAAAATTAAGAATATATTTTGTGTCTATTATGTTTTGTATTTCATTTATTAAATGTTTTAGTTTGTATTATAGGTGATATATGTCAAAAGTATACAATAGCTTGATCTTTATAATCTTCAACACTCTTCAAAAGGTAGTAGTTATGGATTTGAAGGTTCTGGGCACAACGAAATTGTGTGGTGGAGGGCGATATATTAAAATTTATTTTAATATTTAGTTGTCTGAAACCCCAAGATGTGATCTTAAATTTCAAATTCATAATTAATTTATTTAATATTGAAATAAATGAATACTTGGTCTAAGAATTATTTCTTTGATGTAGGTTTCAGCCATCTAAAAATACCCTTTTTCATTTCCTTCATTGCGTCATGAGGATCCAAGGATAGAATCCCTATAGTGGTGATCCACATGTGCTCCTTTGATCACTAAGTAATGTTAATCGATCTCTAGGTGATAGCTCTATGAGTTGATTATCTTGTGTTATTCATGTTGATCACTCATCCTTCGATCTTTAAGGGATCTTTCTCGTGTTTCTCATTCTTGAGAGGAAGAGAGAAAATAAGAGTTTAGAGAGAGTTTCATTGTGCACAATGATTCTCAAGTTTCGATTTTGGATACAATACACAATAGACATAATCGTCTATTTATATAGCTAGGGTTTATGTTAAAATAATTATTTAATTGCATGTTGTCCCTTAAATAATATAATAATCCTTAATAAATCCTGTTACATGTAATATTATTATTATTATTATTATTTGGCACATGCCAACTTACGCAAAAAAAATATTATCTAACTAGTTTGTTAATTAATATTTATCACCAAACTTAGTCTTGGTTCATTCAAACTCCTCTAACATTTATTAAAATCCCAAATAAATATTTAATTTAAATATTTCATTCATCAATAAATATTTTCAATCGATAAAATCTGAATAAAATTATCCCTTGATCTTGAGAATAATATTTATTCAATTAATTAAATTCAAATAGAATTTAATCTAGATCATCGAAAACACTTAGTATGTTGCCCTCTAATTCTTTCTCATTGAAATTATGAAGGCTTTTCTAAAGTCCAAGATTATTGTATATAAATGGGTCAAGTAACCTAAGAGAATGAGCTTAATTTCATAAAGATGACAACCACATACAAACGCTCACTATGTAATGTAATCTCTGTCACAATATCTCATCAAGTAGGTTGTACATCTGTGTCACCAACCTATATGATTGATGCATCTTTCTTTGAATATATAAAATAAATGTGTTGTTTCATGATATCCATGGAATTTAATGCAATGTTTTTATTCCAATAAAAGGGTCGAGATATCAACTTCCAAGAAGATTGAATGGAAAAATCCTTCCTCAAATTATCCATTAATGACATGTCAATTATGGCGCACCCAACGTTCCCTACCTCGCTACAAATATATGGTGTTGCGATTTTTATTATAAAATCTAAGTATGCGAGTCATGACATGCATTAATGATAATCTTAAAGTCTAAGGACCATTACACGAACTCATAGATAGGAATATATGATGACACCAAAACATTTGTAATTCCTAATTGCAGGTCTATTCTCATAATCTCTCATATTAGAGATTACCAAGTGTGAACTTCATAAGAAGAATCATCATCCTATTATGATTACTCACATCAAACAGTCTATATACTATGTGTCACATCATAGTATATTATCCGACTATAGAATTATATTTAATAATATCCTCATAGCACTTCAAGGTTTAGATTATATAAGGTAACTGCTATTACCTTATCAATGTGACGTACACTCTAGGACATTATTACATAAGAGTTGTGTAGAATAATGAATAATATGTAATAAGAAATTTAATTAATATTAAATAAATCAAATATACATGTAATAAAAGTATAAACAGTTGGTCCTAGGACACCAACTCAAACAAACTCCCAATTGAACTAGAGATGATTTCCTATGACTTTTAGTCCACTAAACCTCATGTGATAATCATGTTTCAACTGAGTCAAGGTTTTAATCAAGGGGTCTACCACATTGTCTTCTGTGGAAATACTGCTCAATGTAACCTCTCCTATCTGATAAAAATCCATCAAGATATGATAATTCCAAAGTATGTATAGAAACCTGAGCCTTTTACACATATTATTACATGATTTAAAACATTATTATTCATCAAATATAAATCAAGAATCAAAAATTCTAGTGTCTTTGTAAGACTAGGTACATAATTAGAAAACAAGAAACTATAATAAAACATATTTCTATTAATCTCCATAATGATCTTATAACTTCCTTTGATCTCCTACATTTACATAGGATAACCTAGGAAATATATAGACAAAAGGGATGAGCTAAAAAGCCCAGTAAGGGAATAAACATGGAAATGAAGTATGGAACATGAATTAGAAGTCATAACTTTATAACATAAAAGGCATGGATCATGAATAAACATATGAAGTAATAACATATAGAACATGGGATCATATGATCATGGAAACATAGGAATGTGGAAACAACATATATCATAACATAAACATGAATCAAGACTAAATTCCATGACTATATCACATGGTGGATAGAGTCCCATAATGGATTAGGTTTACTCCCTAATCCCATACATAATGTCTCATGAGACTAAAACATTACCCAATGTATTGGAGCACTATCTAGGTGCATACATAAAAACATGTACATTCATATGTGTGCCACATAAATAAATCAAACATAAGGAATGAACATAATAGTTACCCATGGAAAGAAATGGGTTTTGTAATCATAACAAAAGGGCGTATCATAATGGTTAACATGAAAGAAGGGATTAAATAATTATTGGACTTTCATAAAGTAAAAATAGGCATGGATTAGTATAAATTATGTCCAATTGAAGTGTAAACATGATAAAATAATGGTTAGGTAACTTTGTAAATGTGTCACATAAATGAGGTTTTAAGGAAAAGGGTAGAGTCTTTAAAAGGGGTAAGAGAATAAATCAAAAAGTGAAATAAAAATGGGTTTCATGATAAAATGAGTGATTTTAGAAAATATGGGTGTATTAAAACATTTTATGGAGTGTACTTGAAAATGGGCAAGAAACAGATAAGTTTCCTTCAATCGGGTTTGCTTATCGGGATGAATTGAAAAGGGAACCATTTAAAACACGTATTTCACCATCAAAGAAACATGAATTGTGACAGATACATATGTGTGGAACGTATTCATAGAATATAGGATAAGTATAAAACAATAATTAAGAAATACATTAAGGAAAAGATAGAGAAAGAATAACTCAAAGGAAAAAATGGAGATTCGAAAAGATCCCTTACCTTATGTCTGAATATGTTCTGAACTTAAACTTAATATACTGGATAATAAAATTAGACTAATTAATAATTTAATTCAGAACCTATTCCATATGTATTTTATTTCTTATAATTTTATTAAGTTTATTTATGTCCATTTTAATGAGTTATAAGGATTAATTTTGTTGTTCCAGGTGTGCTCGTTCCATGGTTTCATGGTCGGTTCACTTGTGTATAATTATGGATGTTCTTGTTGAATGAAAATAAAACCCAGAAGTTAAATTATATGGTATTCATGCACTTCCATAAGTTTAAATAATCTCATATATCATTTTTGTTTTCTTAAATGACTATGATTTATTTGATAAAATATTAATGAAAAATGTTTATTTTATTTTGGTTGTTCTTACAACCATCGCAAACTAGTATCATTTTATTTAATATTATATCTATATATTAATTACATAACATTAAATAAGTTATAATATAAATATTAAAATTTTATTCAACCATAATAATAGTTTTATGACCAGCCTTGAAGGTGGTAATAGGAAATGAAAAGTCATTATCCATGGAGACAGTTAACCACCATAATTTGGACAATGGTTTCATTTCTTTGAATAAGAGGAGATGAGAAAAAGGGGTGGATAGAAGATATTCCATTAGAAATATAAAATGTAAATGTATATATTATATTGGAGTTATTATGATTTGATGGATGAATGAAATGAGGAGAAATTAGAAGAAGAAAAGAAATTAAGAAAGGTGGTCTGAGAAAGTTACCTCTTAAATATCACCTCATTAAGGACCCCCTTAAGCAACTTTGAATTAGTCTTTTGGTGAGACCAGAAGAACTTAGATGTGGGGGGAGTGGGGAGAAGAGGGTTGGCAGATATTTTACAAGTTTCAAGCCTTTTAAGGTATGAGGAGAATGGGTGGTGATGGGTAGTATTTATAAGGGGGGAGAGGGATGTTTTTTATTATTATATTCATTATTTTATTATTTTGTCTCAAGAATATAAATAGTGATTATTCTTATGACTATATATAGTAACTAGTGCATATGAGTTCAAACTAATTGGTGTTTACATCATGCATGACTCAAAAATCTATGTATTTGGATTTAATTTTAAAGATAGTAAATTATTGTATTTCACTATTCACGAAAAATTCAACTATTTTAGAAAAATATCAAAAATTCACCCTAACAATTTTTCAATGTGTTGGTTTAAAAAATGGAATCCATTTTATCAAAAGAATTTTCTATATATATTAGAAACTTAATTTTTAAATAAAATCATCATGTATTCAAAAAATATTTATTTTAATATTATAATAGATTTTATGACCCTTTAAAAATTTACTTATGATCTCATAAAAATTATCTTATAATTATAATACAACATAATATTAATTTATGAATCCATTTTATGAAATTAAATTTTCATTTAAATAATTATATTCATTATAGAATTGTAAATAAAACAATTATGTTTTACAAAAATACCAATACTTAATTTATCATTATTAAACATTTATTTACTTGTACCATGATATAAATATATCCTATTTTCATTTTATAAGATACATAAATATTATTTTACATTTCTATAGGTGTGTTTACTATTCTAATGGTCTGATTACTATTCCTAATTGTCAGATTACTATGCCAATGGTCATGTTACTATTCCAATGATCAGATTACTATTTCAACAGTTAGGTTTATAATAGTCATATGGGTTCGCTACATCCTATAAATACCTATTATACCATTCATTCTTTATTCACTTCTATATTATATCAATTTTATATATACTTTCATCTTCAAAATGAATATTGTATTATTAACATTATGTCTTATTTCTACATCTTTGCTCGTGAGTGTGGTCATTCTAGTGGATCGAGAATATCAAAATTATTCTATTCTTATTCTATTATTTTCTATTTATTATTTTTCTATAATATTTGGAATTCTTAATGGTTTATTTTCTGACTAATGTATCATTCTTCATTTATGAGAATGATATTTTATCGGTTTCCCTAAGTGATGTTTGTGCTACTACATAATTATAAGAAAGGAAATTTTATTGATAAAATTCTAGGTCATTACATTCTTCCCCTCTTATGAAATTTTACCCTTGAAATTTCATTTTACATAATAAGGTGAAAATGAGTGAGGGTATTTCAGCTTCATTGCTTCCTCTGGTTCTCATGTCGCATCTTCATACTAATGATTTCTCCATAGAACTTTGACTAGGTGAGTTGTCTTATTGTGTAAAACTTTATCTCTACGATCGAAGATCTTCACATGCTACTCCTCATAAGAGAGATAATTTTCTAGTTATATCACCTTTGAATTTAGTAAATGTTAAGGATCTGGTATGTACATCATCAAGAGGGATACGTGGAATACATCATGTACCTGAGATATGGTTGGTGGAAGTGTTAGTCTATATGTCACAGCTCTGATGCAATAAACAATCTCAAAGGGGTAGATGTACCTGATACTTAGTTTTCCCTTGTTCCCAAATATCATGAATCTCTTCCATGGAGATATGTGGAGTAATACCTTATCTCCAACCTCAAACTCTAGCTCTCATCTACGATTGTCTGCATAGCTCTTCTGTCGACTTTGGGTTGTACTAATGTTCTTCTGAATAGTCTTCACCTTTTCTACCATTTTTTCGACGATTTTTGGTCCTAGAAGCTTATATTCACTGACTTCATCCCAACATGTTGTTTTTATACATCTCTTCCCATAAAGGACTTCATATGGATCCATTTGGATGCTTGAGTGGATACTATTTTTGTAAGAGAACTCAACCAGAGGAAGATGTTGGTCTCATCCTCCTATGAAGTCCATCAAGAATTCTCTCAAAATTTATTCTAGTGTTTCAATAGTTCACTCGGATTGGACATCATTTTGAGGATGATAAGTAGTACTGAAGTTCAAATCAATGTTTAGAGAATTTTGGAGACTCGTCCAGAACTTGGAGGTAAATCTCATGTCTTGATTGGATACAATCAATAATGGTACTCCATGAAGCCTCACCACTTCTCTCATGTATATCATTGCAAGTTGATCGAGTGAGACGTACTCTCAAATTGAAATAAAGTGAGCAGTATTTGTAAGATGATCCACAAAAATCCATATAGCTTTAATTCCTCTAGATGTCTTCGGAAGTCCGGTGAAAAATTCTATGATGATGTTTTCCCATTTCCACATAGGTATGGATAATAGTTGCATCATCCACTTAGACATTTTAATTTCAGCCTTCACTTGCTGACATACCAAGTACTTTGATGTATATTCAGTGATCTCCTTCTTCATATTGTCCTGCCAATAGTGCTCTCGGAGATATCGATACATCTTTGTGCTTCCTGAGTAGATGGAGAAAGTTTACGTCTGTGCATCATTCAAAATCACTTTATTTATCTTAGGATTTTATGGTAAAAATAGTCATGAACCAAATCTTATGACTCTTTCCTCATCAATATTGAACTCTGAGGATTTCTCATTTCTAATAACACCCACCTTCAGAATTTCTACATCATCTCTTTGGGTATCCTTTAACTTCTCTAAAAGGGGTGTTTGAGAAATTATTTGATAAAGGAATGATAATATTCATTAATTTATGATTCTCATTTCCATCCTTTTAAATTCTAAGAATATTGGATCTTTATCAATTCTCATCATTGATAAGGTTGTTGGATCCTTTCTACTTGGAGTATCTATCACTTTATTTACTTTACAAGGATGGTAGTGGATTGAGCAGTCATAATACTTGATAAGATCAAACCATCTTCACTAGCACATATTATATATTTGAGGTTCTCATGGTCATTATATATCTCATACTTCTCCCCATAGAGATAATGCCGCCAAATTTTCAATGTCGAGATCAAAGTAGCCAACTCCATATCATGTGTGGGATAGTTTTTCTCATAAACTTTCAACTGCCTTAAGGCATAGGATATTTCTTTATCAATTTGCATTAGTACACATCCTAATACCTTCTTTGAAGCATTGTTATATACTATGAAGAGTTACTCACTTATGGGTAGTGTAAGTACTGGTGCAGTGATAAGCCTGTTTTTCAACTCTTTAAAGCGGTCTTCACATGCATTGGTCTAGATAAACTTTAATCCCTTCTCAGACATCTTGGTTAGTGGGTTTGAAAATCATGATAAGTTCCTCACAAATCATCGATAATACCCAGCTCGACTGAGGAAACTATGGATCTCTGTTACAGATGTTGTCCTGGACCACTCCTCAATTTCCTTTTTTCTTATAAGGGTCCACAGATATCCCTTTTATGTTGACGACATTCCCCAAGAATGATACTTCCTCCATCCAAAACTCACATTTATTGTACTTTTCATATAGTTTATCCCTTAAAAAGTCTTTAGTATAGTATTCAAATGCTCCTCATGCTCCTCCTTGTTCTTGGGGTATATCAGAATATCATCTATAAAGACTTCCAAAAAATTGAGATAATCTCTAAAGACAATATTTATTAAGTCCATGAAAATTACTAGAGAATTAGGGAGTCTGAAGGGAATTATTATGAACTCATAGTGTTCATACCTTGTTCGAAAGGCAGTCTTGGGAATATCTTCCTTCTTAACCTTTAATTGGTGATATCCCGACTGAAGTTCTACCCTAGAGAACTATATGGCCCCACATAGTTGATCGAACAAGTCATCTATTTATGGAAGGGGATACTTTTTCTTTATCGTGATTTTGGTAAGATCACGATAATCAATACATATGCACATCGATCCATTCTTCTTCATGATGAAGAGGATTGGTGCACCCCATGGTGAAGCACTCGGGCATATAAAGCTATTGTCCATATTCTCATGTAACTGCTTCTTTAGTTATTCCAACTAAATGGTGGTCATCCGATAAGGATTCTTTGATATGGGAATAGATCATGGTATAATTTAAATTGAGAAATCAACCTCTCAATCAAGAGGAAGACCATGATATTATTTAGGGAACACATCAGTGTAGTCCCTCATAATGGGCATGTATTCAAGCATGATCTTATCACGTATCTCAATCATTTGAGCTAGATATGATTTCTCATAAGGAAATAGTATCCATGCTTGAGGAGAATATTTCAAAGGATATTCATCCTCCTCCTTACATTTGTACAGAATTGGAGGATGCCTTGAAATGTAAAGATTGATCTCCCTTTCCTGACAGTTGATGTTAGATTTATATAAATATAGTCAATTCATACCCAATATAGTATAAAACTCCACCAAAGGAAGTAATGAGATATTTTATGGGAGGTTTAGTCCACAGACATTGACTAGGGAGTAGAAATATACTTTAGATACAATAATTTCCTCATTCGTTGTTCTCAAGGATAACTCAACCTCTATATTTTGAGGCGGTGTTTGAATAGTTCTATTAAACTTGCAAGATATGAAAGAATGTGTAGAACTGGATTCAAAAATTACATTTTTTATTCTTGAATGAATAACCAGTGTACTTGTCACCACATTCTTTTCATGATCCACCTCGGCAGTAAGGATAGCATATTCCCTTCCTTACTATCTTTGAGGTGTTTTCATTGATTTTCTATGAAAATACTTAGATTAGGGCATTGGATCACATAATTCACATTATAACGCCCCATTACTTTGTTGTCAGGTACGTTCTGATCTCTATTTTTAGTTTCCCTTTTTTGTTGGGTGATTATTTTCGACCCTGAATTGGGAGGATACCTATGATGGTGAAGTCAAGAATTGGTTTTATTTTCAGCTTTCTCCTCGACTTTTCTATTATTTGTTGTGAAGTTACATGACATGTAATGGGATTTCAATACATTTAATGCTGGATGAACTCATCCTGTCAGTTGAATTTACAGCGTGAGAATTTACACGTCGTGTAAGGGTTACACATCGTGTAATGTGAAAAAATCATGTTTTTAATTTGAGGCGATGCATTTTTTAGCATAACTTAAAATAAAAGGGAATCATGACATATAAATGATTACACACCATGTAATTACCCAAGATTAATTTTTTAGGTTGTTGTGCAAGTGTTTGAGGGATCATTGGTTTTTGTACCCTTATCCTCTCATCCAGAGGTCTTACCCTAGGCGATTTTGGGTGTCTTCCTTCCATCTGGATCAATTTGTTTAGCGATTGATTGGAAAGGTTAGGTGCTTCGTCTCTCCGGGTAAGCCTTCCTCTCGTTTTATCTCTTGTTTATGGTTGTGGAACCATTTATTGTAGGTATTGGTAATATAATGGTGTTTTCTATCAATCGAGTTCAATATTTAGTCATGCCTTGTCTTTTGAATACAGATCTTGTGGTTTCCAATCCTCGTTGTCAAAGACATTTTGGTTTTCTACAATCTTGAGGTGGGTGGATCTATTCAATTATTCTAATTTCTTGAATTTATTTTTGTTTATATTTATTTCATGTTATTTGAAATGGAATCACTTGTATTGAAATCGAAAATGGCATGGGTTTTCATTTGAAAAGGGGGGTTTTCTTTGAAAAAGAAATTTCCTTGATTTGAAATGGAAAATGAATTTTCAAACCATGAAGTAGATTGGCTTGGATTTAAAATTGTTTTATAAAAAATTGATCAAGGATTTTAAAATAGAAATTGATAAACATTGAATAGAGGTAACCTTGGGTACGTCAAGATATAGACATGGGTAGCCTTAGTGTGTGTGTGTGTGTGTGACGCTACTAGGAGGTAACCTCTTGTATGTTGATGGATTATGGAAGGACTCGATGTTAGTTGGATCCAACCTTAGGCCTTGTTAGGCTTGTGAGTATCTAGTACGTATTGTCCCATAGGCTAGAGCCTAAGTGGTAGGTGCATTTTTCTTTCTGATTATTTATTACATGATAGTTTATTTCATGTATGTTGGATCACATGTATATTTATATTTTGGTATATTTACCTGCTTTGTTTCTGGGTTTGGAAATATGGCATGAAATTTGTGAAAATTCAAGGATTGTTTGAAAAAGTATTTCAAATTTTTTATTTATAAAAATGCTTGTAAAACTGTTTTTTTTTCTTGGACTTGTACATTCTTTTTATTATAAATTGTATAGATTCTTTTGGTGGAATCTTATTAGGCTCTATTTCTCACACCCTATTTCTACTTATGGGAAGTTTTAGTCCTTGTTTTGTAGGATTCATATAAATGGAATATCATTCCATAGCATGAAGGATTCACTTTACGTAGTTATTTCATTTTGGGATAGTTTGGAGTCGATGTTTGGTCACATGGAGATATGTTGTCTAGACATGTCTTTCTTTCTGGTTTAGCTTGTTTGGATCAATTATATCACTCATTGATTCTACTTTTTACTCTAGTTGTTTGTCTTTGTTTCTGATATACAAGACTAGTTTTTATCTTTGTTTTACCCCACACTGTGATGGGATGACTTGGGTGACTGGTCTGGTTGACCTGGGTTGGTTTGTTACAATTTGGTATCAAAGGGGGTTTCTTAGCCTAAACTGTGTCAGAACTGTCTGATTTGGTTCTATGTCTTGGGTAGATAGGTGTATGATCATCAAAATTTGGACAGTATATGCGGAAAAGGTTCCTGGAAAGCTCACTCTCGTTACTGAATCTGAGTTTCTAGGGGTGGTCATAAAATCTTTACTAATTCCAAGACCTTTTATCTAGGTTTATTTGAATAAATTATATGGGAATTTTATTTAAATTAACCTATCTACAATGTCTGAGTACTTGGATTGTGTGAGGTAATTTGAATAAACTAAGTGGTGAGTTTATTTTTATAGACCTATTCCTTCAAAAAGTTGTTGCCTTTTGTGATAGTATTTGTAATTTATTTAAATTATTATTATTTTAAAGAATTGTTTTGGAATCTTGTTTTTTGGTTCAATGGTTTTGGATTTTCTTGTGATTGATTGGTTGTTGTCTTGTCTATAACAGACAATGCCTCCTAGAAGAGATCTTCCAAATACAAGAGGGGAAGCCGCGTGGCAAGTTCCATAAGCGGATCCTCTAGTGGACCCTTCTTTGGTTGAAGCAATGATTTGTACCATTTAGAATCTAAGGTCAGTGGGTGTAGTGAACCCTGGATGGGTAGTGGATCATGGATCAAAATTTACCAAGCAGCATCATGTTGGAACCAAGGTTGTTCTTTGTAGGAAATGGAGTTTGGTTTTTATTTTTTGTCAATCCTCTTAGATGATTAGGGAGTTTGCATGGAAATTATTCTTACGGTTCATGCTGAAAATAGTGTTGAAGGTGGCATCATTTCCCAGTGTTTGTCAAAAAAATTGATCCAAAAACTAGAGAATAGAGAAAAAAAAATTCAGAAAAGGAAGTTTCACGCAAGTCTAAAGGTGGATTTGAATTTTGTGCGAAAATTATATTCTGGGAACATCTCTTCAAAATATGGAAAAGGAAAGAGCCACACGAAAGAATTGGTTTGGCGTGAAAGATGAGTTTGTGAACCTATGAAATAAAGATGAAGTAATCTATGTGGAATAGGCTTACTTTCCCAATCCAATGTCAAATATGGTTTTACATGCTCATCAAGAATCTTGCACGCAGATTTATCGAGGCCTACAAATAGGTGGCTACCCTCATTCAAGACTTATAAATTTTTCCAACAAAGATCTGGTAGCTCTGTCCCATGAAATATTTGTTCACGAAAGATTTATGCGAAGTAAATATTGCACACAAGGTTACCCTTGAGTTAATCTAGACCAAGTGAACCTCATGGTATGGTTGTACGAAAGATAGGGGTTGAGTGAAAGAAATCTTGAGTGACAGTTCCAAAACTTTAATGCATGAACAGGTGTTATGCGTAAGTGCAGTGTTGAGTTTTTAATAGGTTTTAGATATCCAATTTGTTTGATCAGTGATTTCACGTGCATAAATTCAGGACATAGATGCAAGTAGAGTCACGTGCTAAACAAAGGCAAATACTTCAATGTTAATCTGTTGAAAAGACATTCAAGTCGATAAACTGAGTAAGACTTCTCCAAAAGTAATAAGCTAAGGGGAGTCAATGGAAGTGTTCTGAGGGATGCAGTGTGTTATCATAAAAATCTAGTAAAGGCGGTGTGTCTGGCACATAGTGACTATGTCTGGTCTTCTTTATTCCAAAACTAATAAAGATTAGTGTATTTTGTTATGACCAACATACTGTCAGTGTATGTTCCTTGGACTATCCCTTAGTGGTGAAGCAAGTAAAATTGTTGTGTTATCTCTTTGCATGTAATTATTTGTTTACTACATGTTCTCATCAAACAGGTTTAACAGGTTCCTACCAACATGGGAACAAGATCTGTCACTTTAAAAAGAAAATTTTGACACTTTGATTCACCCCTCCCCTCTCAGGGTGTTCCAGGGTCCTTCGAGTGGTATCAGAGGCAGGTTACTAGAGTTAAATCTATTATCTTCAATTGTCATAGAGAATTCAGTTAATGTTAGATGATTCCCCCTCTTTGATAGAAGAAACTTCTAGATTTGGAAAAACAAAATAATATCTCATCTAAGATCTCTTGGAATGGAAGTCCTTTTTTCACTACACAAGGGATACAGGTCATTGATGCAACGAGACTTTCTATGACTAATACAGACATAAAAATGCTTGATGCAGATTCTAAATCATGTAATTCTCTTACTGCAGCTCTTTGTTATCAAATATATCAAAAGGTGGTGAGTTTTACTTCATACAAGTCTATGTGGGAAAATCTAGAAAATGTATATGAATGAGATAACAATGTAAAGGAGACCAAACATCAAGTTTTCACAACAGGTTTGATGATCTAAAGGTGCATCCTGATGAAAATGGAGACACCTTTTTTAATCAAATTACTGAAGTTGTATGAGAAATTTGAGGTCTTGGTGAAGAAATCAAAGACATTGATATTGTAAAGAAAATATTGAGAAGACTTACACCTCTTTACAATCCAAAAATTTCATCCCTTGAGGAAAGGGACCTTTCAAAACTTTCATTGGATGATCTGTTGAGCAGTTCAGTAGCATATGAAATGAGAGTCAAACTAAAGGATGCAACAAGTCGTTTTAGCAAGGATATGGTATTCAAATCCATGGAAAAATTTGAGATTTTAGGATATTTTTTAATGAAGGTATTGAGGAAGACAAACTTCTTTATCTCTTTTCCAAGAAATTCAAGAAAGGAAAAGGGATATTTGAAGGAAAGCTACCCTTAGCATGTTTTCATTGTGGTGGAGTTGGGTACATTGTTTCTCATTGCTCAAGGAAGTTTGATGATGAAGAAAGTAAGGCTATAAACTCATAGAATTCTTGAAAAAGGTTTTCTCAAAAGGGAGACATCGAATTTGGAAAAAAATTATAGATAAAGAGTTTTTTTTATAAAGAAAAAGATGATGATAATGAATTATTTGAGGAAGAATAACCATAGTTTAAATCTGGAACCCAAGTGTATATGATGGATATGGTTGAAAAATCAAAACCATCAAAAGATAAAGTTAGATATAATAATTTTATTGTTGATTTTGATCTCAAGTTCTAACTTGAGGATTCTCTTGGTAAGTTTGAGAATCAAAGTAATAGATGAAAAAAGTAGAGAGCAGTTGTGGAAGAGTCATCAGAATATTTTGATCAACTTGAAGTTGAAATTGATCGACAGGAAGAAGTTTTAAAAGAACAATCAACAACCATTGAAATCACAGAAGATGTAGTAGAACTAAATCTCATAATTGAATAATAATAAAAGGTCATCAATTCCCATACATCTAGGCTGGAGGAGAAGTCCAAGACTATTTAGGGACTTGAAGAATAAGTTGTTACTCTGAGGAGTAAACTTAAAAGTGAATCAAATTCAAAGGAAACAAAGAAGAAAATATAGTTTGAAATATTCTATAATGCTGAGTTGTTAGACAGAGCTAATCGTGGTTCTGAAGGAGTAGATAAGGATTTTAATGATCAAAGATCCACATGCATGGGAAAAAGTGGAATTGGTCATGATGCTGAAACATCAAAGGTTGGAAACAATATGATCCAAAATAAAGGGAAGCTGAAAGTTGAACCTACCACAAAGGAACCTGAAGTCCTAATAAAGAAACCCTCAAATCAAACTAAAAGGAGAACTGAAAACCATCCACAAGTACTCAAAAATGATAGGAAAACAAATTCCTTTTGGAAGGAAGGGGACATGAGGAGGAATAGAAGTGAGAAGATATTTCCTCATATGAAATGTCAATTATGTGGCTATTTGGTCCATACCATGTCATACTGTGAAGAGTCATGAAGCTATTTTAATGAGGAAGAGCTAGGAAATCAAAAAAGGAGAATAAATTAATATCCTATATCTTATATAAGAAATAGTTTCTATGGATATTGTTTTCATTGATCTAATTTTGACCAAAAAGCTATTTATTTTAGGCAGTTGAATGACAGGAACAATACATATAGAACTCATAGACAAGTCAATACTTGCCAACCAGATGGTGTTTCTCTTATAAACAGGTTCTCTCATGTGGAAGAAGAGTATGAGTATGATGAACCTGTGCACATAGAAAATATATTTGAAAGGTCATATTTATACTTCACCCAATCTAATATTTCATGGAAGGAAAAGAAAAGAAATGAAAAATTCAACCTTGCAGAAGTAGCTCACATAGCTACAAATAATGGAAGCACATTGATTCTTGATAGTGGGTGCCCATCCCATAAAATGGGAAATGCGTACTTATTGAACAATGTTAAGAAAAGGTTTTATGGAATAGTAAGGTTTGGTAATGATGGTGCTTTAAAGATAAAATACAATGGAAGTATTGAACTGGATAATGGAGAGATGAAGAAAATTGAAGTTCTCTATGTGGGCGGTTTGCATCACAATCTCTGGAGTGTGATTCAACTCTATAACTCGGGATTGATAGTGAAATTTAATCAAAATGGGTTCACTATCAGAGGAAATATAGGGAATTATCTCATGAAAAGATGCAGAATAGATGGAAACTTATATCAGGTTGATAATATAGAGAACATTTGCTACATGACAGTTGAAGAAGAGAACAACTTGTGGCGCCATAGGTTGGGTCACATTAAACAAAAAGACATGGAAAAGATATCTAAGATGAATATTTTCATGGATATCCCCAATCTAAAGCATGAACAAGAAAATACTTGTGATGTTTTCATACAAGGAAATATGGTCTACAGTTTATATCGACCAAAGAAGAAAAGGGAATCAAATCTTATTGATCTCATCCATATATATGTATATAGACTGATAAATGTGACTGGAACATATAGAGAGAGGTACTTTGTTTTTTTATTGATGATTATAGTAGAAAGGCATGTGTGATGGTTATACACAGGAAATGACAAGTTCTTGATTACATGAAAACTTATCGCCGAATAGCCGATAATGATATTGAACAGACAATCAAAATTCTACGATCTAAAAATGGAGGGGAATACAAATCCATTGAGTCTAAAAATTACCTATAGAAATATGTAATACAACATGTGGTGGCTGTTGTGAGAATCTCGCAGTAGAATGGATTTGTTGAGCATAGGAATCGATAGGTAAACAATATGGTCATAACTATGTTGATTGAAAGTCATATCTCTCGCCATTATTGGAAAGAGGTTGTTCAAGCTATAGTGTATACACAAAATTGAACAGGGATTTATATGGGAGAGAAAAAGACATCATATGAGTTTTGGAATGGAAGGAATCCCTCTTTCAAGTATTTTTGTGTTTTTGAAAGTAAATGTTTCATCTGAAATAAAGAAGTAAATAAAGATAAGTATGGTTATGCTGAAGATGGAGAAATATTTCTTGGATATTCAATGAAGATAAAATCCTACAAATGTTTCAATAGTCATCTTGGAAGAATTTTGGAGAGTGATGTCAATATCATTAAAGATAAGACTGAAAATACCATGAGGGGATCTTATGATGATATGATAGATTATAAAGAAGACAGTGGACATGGAATAAATGAAAATAAAGAAATAGATGAAGGCATGCAAAACATTTAGGGGTCACAACATGATGTTGATTCAGAAGAAGAATCAGAATAGGAATCCATAGATGAATAAAATTCTCATGAATCTCACAAGAGAAATCGAAGATAAAAAATTGATCAATCCAACATCATTGGGGATTAGAAAGCACCCACATAGATAAGGATAATGAGGAATAATGCGCAATATGTCTTGCTATCAATTATGGAACCAACCTCATTTGAAGAAGATGCAAAGGATGAATCATGGGTTAAGGACATGAATGACGAGTTAGATCAGATTGACAAGAACCGAACATGGGATCTTTTAAAGAGACTCGAAAGTCACAATGTAATTGGTACAAAGTGGATTTTTAAGAATAAATTCAATGATCATGGTAATGTGGTCAGAAAAAAAGGTGCAATTGGTGTGTGAATGATATTCACATATTGAAGGTGTTGATGTTGAAGAAAAATTTTCTCTAGTGGCTAGACTAGAGTCAATCAGACTTTTCTTGCCATGGAAATTCAAAGATGATACAAAGTGTATCAAATGGATGTTAAAATAGTGTTCTTAAATGGTGTTCTTGAATAAGTCTACATTGAACTACTGGTGGGTTTTCGGATTGGTAATTATGAAATAAAGGTTTGCAGATTAAAGAAGACATTCTATGGTCTGAAGCAGGCATCATGAGTGTGGTACTCTCAGCAGGATTCTTATCTAAAGAAGCTAGAATTTAAAATAGGAGTGGATCACAATCTATATGTGAATAATTATAAAGAAGATAAATTTATGGATTGATGTTATTATATTTGGGGGAAGCAGGCATAGATCGGTGGAAGAATTTTCCAATCACATGAAATCATAATTTGAAATTTCTATGATTGGTGAACTCGCATACTTCTTGGGGTTGCAAGTGATTCATAAGAGATATTACACTTTCATTTCTCAAGAAAATTATGAAAAATAATTACTGAATAAATTCAATATGCATGACTCCAAACCGATGTTGACTCCAATTATGGTTGGGAAAAAACTTGGAAAGTATGAGGATGGGACTTTTATGGATCCCACCATGTACAGGAGAATCATTGAAATCCTATTGTACTTGACTTCAATAAGGCCTGATATCATCTTTGCAACATTCCTAGTGGACCTCTTTCAAATTAATCCAAAGGAAGAACATATGGTGGTAGTTAAACGAATCATGAGGTACATTCAAGGTACTCACAATTATGGGTTATACTTTTCTGTAGGAAGAGATAATGAACTATTAGAATTTTATGATGTTGACTGGGATGGAGATGTGATAGATAGAAAGTCCACAAGTGGTGGAGCATTCTTTATTAGAAAAAAATGTGTGGATTGGCTGATTAAGAAATTAAAAAGTATTTCTCTTAGTACTGCTAAAGCAGAGTATATCTATGCTACAAATGCTTGCACTCAACTGTTGTGGGTGAAGTAACAGCTGACCGATATTGGTGATGTGGTGGAATATCCAATGGTGATTCACTATGATAACAAGAGCATGATTGATCTTACGAAGAATCTCGTTCATCATTCTCATAAAAAACATATTGAAATTAAATATCACTTCATCAAATAAAAGGTTGAACAAGGCGTGATTAAAATGGAACATGTTGGAATTGATGACCAAGTGGATGACATTCTAACCAATCCATTGGCAGCACATGTGTTCAAGAAACATCAGTTGAATCTCAGTGTTCAACCACCTCCCGGTGCATGAGGAGGTTACGGATTGTCCCCTCTCTCCAATTATATTAACTTTTTTAATCTATTTGTGGAAGTGATGCAGGTTTATGGGGGGGATACGATCTAGGGGGAGTGTGTTTTGAACTCTATAAGTAAAAATCTAGTTATTTTGGTTTATTATAAAAGGGGTAGAATGGAGGAATTCAATGTTTAGAGGTTGTAGGAGAATAGAGAATAGAGAATTTATGGGGAAATTCAATGTGTGGTAGTTACAGGTTTTTAACAAACCACAAAATTCTTCTATGACATGATGAGAATTTGGTATTATGAGGAAATAGTCAGAACTTAACTTAGACATCTTTAAGCATTCCAAAACACGAGAACTCAATTCATGTTTCCCCTCTTGTTTTATACACTGAGAATTGATCACGTAGACTTAGAGTGTTGAATGATTGTCTCTCGCGTTTCAAGACGTGATAGTGACTACTGATTTATTGAATTTATTTTTAGATTTCCAGTAAACCCAAAGGGAGTATTTTTTGAACCAAATTTTTTCTTTGTTGTAAATGGAGTTTGGTTTGTGTTTGCTGTCAATCCTCTTAGATGATTAGGTATGTAACGACCTTGAATTATATCAACGGAAATTTTCTTCTTATAATTATTTCATATAATATAATCTCATAAAATAAAATTAAGAACACAATAAAAACTTTTTAAATGAAGATTAATAAAATAAAAGAGATTTCTAGAAGTTAAGAAACATATACCAAAGGAATAGTATCTTGACCTTTGGAATAGTAACATGACCCTTATGAATTGTAAACCAGAAAATTGAATAGTAACATCACTAATGAAAGTATAAATAAAATTTATACATCTTATAAGTGACAATATGATATAATTATATCATAGTATAAGTAAATAAATATTTTAAAAATTATTAATTAAGTGTTGTTATTTTTGTAAGTCATAAATATTTAATTAAAATTTTATGAATAATTTAATAATTTAAAATAAAATTTATTTTCATAAAATGTATTCATAAATTAATATTTTGATGTCTTATAATTATAAGATAATTTTATGATACCTTTGTTGATTTTTCAAAGTGTTAGAAAAGCAGTTTTAATTTTAAAATTTGTATTTTCCAAGTAAGTGATGATTTTAATTAAAAATTAAATTTCTCATATTTATAAAATTATTTTCATAATATTTATTTCATTTTTGGATTATATGCATCAAAAAATGGTTAGGGTGAATTTTTTAGATTTTTCTGAAATACTTGAATTTTTTGTGAATAGTAAGATAATTTACGATAAAAGCTAAATAAATGAATTATGGATTCATAGATGATATAAGGCTGATTTAAGCCCAAAATCCTGAAATATCCTTAATTATTTTATTATATTTGATGATAATTATAAAACTATTCATAGTCTTGAACCAAAATAATAAACTAGTGATTAAAATAATGAGAAAACATTCATCTCCTCCACTATAAATACCACCCCTCACCACCTCTTCTCCTCACACCTCTCCAACCTTGTGACTTGTCCAAATTAGGTTCAAATATCCTCCCAATCCCATCCCCATGTCCAGGAGATTTTGGTCTTAATAAAATACCAAAACCAATCCCCTAAGGACGTTCTCAAGAAGGAATCAAGAGGTAAAACCCTTTTTTTCTTTTAATTTCTTTTCAAGTTCTTTTATTTTCCTTTTTCTATCCTCAGATACCTCCATATAAATGCTATGATAACTCCAGTACCTTACATATACTTTAATTTTGTTATTATAGTGGAATAATTCATCACCATCTCTCTTTTCACCTCCTTTTATACTAAAAAAGAAAATAACGTCTATGATGTGTTAATTTATCACATTCAAGGAAGAAGAAATTTTATATTTCCTTTACCTTCTTAAAGGTATGGTCATGAAACCATTTTTATGGTTGAACCAGATTATAATATATGTATTATATATTATTTAATGTTCTAGAATCATTTTTTACATATGATATTAGTTTATAAAACAAAATGATTTCATTGTGATCAAAATATCGCTAAAATAAACCCAAATTATTATCATTAACTATCTATCTAATGATTCATCCTCATGTCATAAATCCAAATGATATAAGACCAATTTTACCTCTATAATATCACTAATAACATATATAAGTACAATTATAGATAATTACCCCCAATTTACATGACCTTTCGTACTTGTATACAAGTAAACTGATCATGAAAACCAAGGAAACCAACTCTCTTAAATGGTGAAATTGAACCTCTTAACCCATCAAAAGGTCCATAAATGAACTTAATAAAGTTATAATAAATCAAATACATATATGAAGGTTTCTTGAATTATTAATTAATTGATCTAATTTTATTATCCAGGACATTAAGATAAAGTGAAGAACACTTTCAGACTTAAGGTAAGGGATTCTGCCCCGATTATTCCTTCAGGTTATTCTTTCTATTTTTTCCCAAATTAAATCAAATTTTATTTTTATTTACATATTCTAAATGTTGTTTATATGTACCAAAATCATGTATCAAGATCCATTCATCCTTCTTTTCAGGTATATACATGTTTTTAAAAGGTTCTCTACTCAATTCTTCCTGATAAGAAAGCCCAATTGAAGGGAACTTCCTAATTTCTTACCAAATTTCAAGTGCACTCTATAATCAGTTTTAAGCCACCATTTTTTATCTAAAATAACTAATTTTATTATGAAAACATTCTTGGTTCACTTTTGGTTTTATATAAAAGATTATGACTTTTTTCTATTTTAAATGCTCTTTAATATTTTCCTTATAATGCACTAAAATGTTTTGGTTCTAAAGTTTCCTAAACACTCTTTTAAAATGATTTCACTTCAGTTAGAAACCATTTATCATTTTATATGCCTATTTTCCTTTATTAATGTCCATGTATGTTCTAAATCCATTCTTTCATAGACACTTTTATGATATGCCCATTTTTTATGTCTTATGACATGATTATGATACTCATTTCTTTCCATGGGTGAGCCTTATGTTTAAGTTCAATTCCTTATGTATGATTCTCATGTGGCACACATATTCATGAACATGTTATAATGGGTGAACCCGGATAGTTCTCCAATGCATAGGGTAATTTTTAGTCTCATGAGATGTTACGTGCAGCGATCTTGATGGTTAGCCTTCACCCATGCTCCATGAGCAATGGTCATGGTGGTTAGCCTTGAATCGTGCTTCTCTATGTGCAACAAGACTTGACTCGTGCTAAAGTCATGTTTTATATTGCTGCCACATTACTATGAATCATTGATTATATGATTTCATGTTATGATTCCTTATATTTAATCATGTTTCATGCCTTTTCATATAATTATGTTATGTCTTCTAACCCATGTACTAAGCTTTATTCTTATGTTTATTCTCTTACCAGGATTTTAACTTATCCCTTTGTTCATGTTATCCCCGTAACGACCCAATGTTTTTAATAGAAATTTTATTCTTATTATTATGTCATATAATCACATAAAATCACAACACAATGAGCTATTAAGTACTATATGACTTTTAAAAATAATTTTTACACTTCTGGGTTTTGAATTTCAAAAATCTGACATTCACGGTTGTGATCAGTAAGATGTTCGGAGTCCAATAAGACAAACTTGATTTTTAATGAATAGTAACATAACCTTATTAATAGTAATGTTAACTTTATTAATAGTTATATACCCTAATGAATATTAACCTTACCTATGATAGTATATAAATAAGATTTAAGTGAAAGTATGATGTACCTATATTTTGGAATAAGTAAATAAATGTTTTAAAACTCGTTTTTTTAGAATAAATTATGATTTTAATTAAATATTAAATTAATCATATTTAGAAAATTATTTTTGAAAAATTGATTTCATTTTTGGATTCTACACGTTGAAAAATGGTTAGGGTGAATTTTTGTGATTTTTTTGAAATACATGAATTTTTGGTGAATAGTAAAATACATTAATTTACCATATAAATACATTATAATTTAAATCCACTATTCCTGACATCATAAGTGATGTAAGCACCAAAATCTCAAACTCACATGCACATATTACTATTTTTGGTCTTGGAATTATTACTATTTCTAGTCTTAAGGGAAATTAATAAACTAAGGAATTAAATATTATGAAAACTCTCCTCTCCTCCACTATAAATATCACCCCTCTTTACCTCTTCTCTTCACTCCTCTCAAGCCTTGTGAATTCCCTAAATTATATCCAAATATCTCCCCAAGATCCCTCCCTTTGTCCAATATCCCTTGGTCTTCTCAAATTATGAAATACTTTCCCCTTAAGAGGCTCTCAAAGGAGATAAACTCAAGAGGCAAATTCTTCTTTCGGATCTTTCATTTTCTTTCAAGTTCTTTTCTTTTCTTGTTTTTTTCCTCACCTCCATTTACCCAAATGGTATGATAAATCCAGTAACATACACGTACTTAAATTCTATTATTATAATGGTATATTTTATCATAATCTCTCCTTTCCCCGCCTTTTATTTGAAATAAATGAAAACACCATTTGAGATGTGTTAATTTAGCACATTCAATGATGATAGGTTATCAATTTCTATTACTATATTCAATTCTGATTATGAAACCATTTTTATGGTTGAAACAGACTATTAAATATGCATTTTATCTTATGTGATGTTTTTAAATCCTTTTTTCTCACATGATGTAAAATAATAATACAAAATAAGTTAATTGTGAGAAAAATCGCTAAAATTAATTCAAGCGTTTATCATTAATGTTTATAGAATGATTCACCTTCACTCCAAATAACCAAATAAATTTTATAAACATTTAATCTAATAAATGTTCACTTATGTCATATAAATTCAATTCTGAACAACCACTTTCATCTTACATGTTTATCCATTCATGAAAATAAGTAAACCGATCATAAAAACCAAGAAAACAAACGGACCCGAACAATGAGATTGAATCACTAAACTCATCAAAAATGTCATGAATGAACTTAAAAAGGTTATACAAAATCTTTTAAATATAGAATATTTTTTTTAATTATTAATTAATGAACCTAATTTGATTATTCGGGTCATTAATATCAAGTGGAGAACGCCATCAGACTTAAGGTAAGAGATCCTCTCTGTTTGAATTTTATTCAATAGTGTCCTCTATGTTATTCCCTTTTTTGTGTAATTCCTAGTGATGGGGTATGATTATGAACCTCCCCCATACTTTCCTCATGATTTTTAAATGATGATAAACCATTTTCTCTCTCATTAATCCCTCTTAAGTATACATGATACCATGCTGATGTTCTATAAGGGATTCAACCCAAACCTCCTTTATTCCTTCAGGTTTATTTATCTTTCTTTTTACCTAAATGAGGTTATCTATTATTATTATGTTCATATTCTAAATGCTATGTGAATTTTCCAAATTCATGTATCAAGTTCCATTCATCATTCTTTTTCGGGGATATACATGTTTTTAAGTGATTCCCTCCTCAATACTTCACGATAAGAAAACCTGTTTTGAGGGAACTTCTCAAATTCTTACCCAATTTCAAGTGCACTCTATATTATATTTTAAGACACCATTGTCTTTATAAAATAATACTTTATTGTGAAAACATTCATGTTTCACTTCTGGTTTTGTATAAAATATTTTTCCCATTTCTATTTTAAAGGCTCTATAGTATTTTCCTTAAAACCGCTCAAAAATGTTTTTATGCTAAAATTTATTGAATAATTTTCTTACATGTGGTCACTTATAATTGAAATCACTTACCATGATACATGACTATTTTACCTTATGAATGTCCATGTATATTTTAGTTTATTTCTTTTGTGTACACTTTTATGATACGACCATTTTTTATGCTTTATGACATGATTGTGGTACCCAATTCTTTCCATGGGTAACCCTAATGTTTATGTAAGATTGATTATGTATGATTTTTTATGTGGAAAACAAATTCATGAAAAGTTAAAATGGGTGTTCCCAAATAGTGCTCCAATGCATTGGGTAAAGTTAAGTCTCATAAGATGTTATGTGCAATGGTCTTGGCAGTTAGCTTTGACTTGTTCTACTATGTGAAACGATCTTGGTGGTTAGCCTTGACTCGTAATAAGTCATGTTTTTTATTGCTTCCATATTTATATGAATCCATGTTTATATGAATCCATGTTTATATGTTAAGGTTACATATGTTAAATGATTTTTTATATCATCATGTCATGCCTTCTATTCCTTATTTTAATGCTTTGTTCTTATGGTTATTTCCTTACTGGGCTATTTATCTCATCCCTTTGTTCATGTGTTCCCCATGGGTACCCTATGAAGATGTTTGAGCACAATGGAATTTAGGAGCTCAATTTGAAGATTAAATAAAGAAGTGTTTTTTTTAGTCTCATGTTTTTAGTTTTATGTACCTAGTCTTCAAAGACACTAGACTTCACGATCTTTGGATTGCACTCTAATGTATAATTATACTTAAAATCGTGTAATATTACGTGAAAAGGATAGGGTCGCTATAGTTGGTATCAAATGATGGTCTAGTTATTTTTAAAGATTAAGAATAGAGCACTTTAGTAAGAACCTTAAGGATGATACAAAGTATAAGAAAACATCCCTAAATTTTGGTAAGTATAGAGTAAGTGGTTTATCAAGAAAATACTTCCATGTCTAGATACAAATAGGTAAAGTTGGATCTGGAACAGATGTACCTAGGAGTGAAAACTCTGACAAGGAGTTTCAGGCCTAACCCAGGGTATCCTGGTACATGAAAACAGGTCTTGCTGCACTCTTGGTTTGACACCCTCGGGGGATAGTTTTGGTAAATTCATGAGTTTAGTACAAACCATTATTAAGGGAATAAAAAAATCCCATAATAATATAAGTTAAGAAATAGATCAAGGATAACCTAGATTGAAACATAAAGAGTCACAAGTTAGGATATACTTCTCCTTTACATGTTTTTCCTCTTATGTTCAAAGTTTCCTTTTTATGCTCAATAGCTATGTATTTAAACCCTCTAATTTTACGTTCTTTTTCTTAATTAATGGTGGGAAATAAAAGAATAGGTTCCAATAATCAATGTGATAGGGAATGTGGAGATTGCCCTAATGATATGTCTAATATGATAGGAATGGGTGCTCAAAACATCATGACATTACTTGCTCAGCTAGCTCAAGTTATGAATAATAACTTGAATCATGTGTAACGCCATCCTCCTCCAAGGAAAAATCAAGTTGTCATAGAATCCTTCATGAGGCAAAGACCTCTCATGTTTAGCAGATCTCCTCCTTACGGAATAGTGGATTAACACCATTGAAAATATATTCTCCGTCCTCCAGTGCTTGAAAGAAGAGAAAGTTGTACTAGAGGTCTATCGTTTTGATGGGAAAGATGATCAGTGGTAGATATTGATCAAGAATACAAAGCCCCAAGAGGAAATTGATTCCATGGATTGGGAGGAATTAAATAGAATGTTTTTCAATAAATATTTTCCCCGAACCCTCTGTCTCAATATGGAAAGAGAGTTCCTCATACTCAAGCAGAAGGAAGATGAGTCTATCAGGGTATATGAAGAAAACTTTACAAGGCTTTCAAGGTACACCTCTAGCTTTGTCTTGAACACCGAAAGTAATGTGGATCGCTTCTTTAGAAAACTAAAGTTGATTCTATGAAAAGAATTTGTAATTCAAGACCTTGACAGTTATGAGGAGATTGTCTGTTGTGCCCTCAAGGTTGAAATGAAGATTGAAGAATTTTAGTGGTCTTGTGGGACCAATGACAAGAATCGAAAAATGGAGAACAATGGTTCAACAAAAAAATACCATGATGGAAAGAATCCTAAATATCCCACTTGTAAATTTTTTGGGAAGAAGCGTCTTAGGAGCTATTTAAAGGAAACCAAGAATTGCTTCAAATGTGGAAGAATGGGACATATGGCTAAAAATTGGTGACAGGATATGAAAAATATTGCTAATGTGGAAGAAGAAAGGAAGATTCAAATCAACACTCAAATTGTAGTGCAGTGCTACAACTGCAAGGAGCATGGGCTTTATGTGAATAATTGACCTAAGCTTAGGGTTGTCTGAGGAAATCAACAACAACCTCCAAGGAAACAAGGAAGGTCTTATACTATCACTAATACTGAGGTGGATCCATCCAATGATGTGGTGATAGGTATTCTAGTTATTCATTCAAGAATAGTGAATGTACTATTTGATTCTGGTTCTACGCATTCTTTTATATCTTGCAATTTTAATAAAAGTATTCAAACACCATCTCAAAATTTTGGAGGATAAGTTATTTGTGAGAATAGAGAATGGGAAAATTATTGTGTCCATTGTAGGGAGATATAGGTCACACCCTTTGTCATAAATAATGCCCAAAAACCATAACATAATCATCGGAAAATCATACTTCCATAAAAACATTCACTTTGGATTTTGTAAAACTTGATGTTTAAAAGAGGATTTTATAAGAAAAGTCTCGTACAAATAACATATAATTGATATGAGAATCAATAGAATGAAAGTAATATGTGTATAAAATGTAAATAAACATGATTCAGCATAATATAAACAAAAATTCATTACAAAAACAATATTAGAACCATATAATCAATGAAGTAAAAGGTTAACCCAAAGAATGGAAATTGGGTTAAGAATTTTCTTACATCAGGTTCGTCTTACTTCAAACGTGTTTAAACCTCCTATATAATGGTTAAAAGAGTATTATTAATATCATAAATAAACATATTCATGTTTATAACACCTTATATTATCATTTTATAAAATCATTCCACTTATTTATTAATAATATTTTGTTATTTTCATTGTTTCGGGTGCGTTATTTACATGATTTCTATGGTTGGTTCGTAAAGGATTTTCTTGTCGTATGGAAATGAAATTCTAGAAGTTGAATGAAATGGTATTCATATGTTTCCAAAATATTAAATGATACCATAAATCATTTTGGTTATATGGTATGAGGATGAATCATTAGATGAATCTTTAGTGATATCTATTTAGATCATTTTGACGGTTCTTCGATATTCATGAACTTGTTTCATTATATAATTAAATTTTATGCATAGAAGTTAATTATATAACATAAAAGAGGTTATATCATACAAATTAAAATATGTTTCAACCTTTAAAATGGTTTTACAAATAGTTTTGAAGGAATTAAATGAAATTTCAAACACATCGTTCACGATTTTGGTAAAACGACACATCACAAACGGTGTTTTTATAAGAGGGAGAGGAGATGAAGTAAGTTGAGGGATTTTTCCATAAATATGATAAAATTCATCATATATAATATTTTGGAGCTTTCATGCATCTTGGATAAGGATAGGGAAGAGAGTATAAGAAAAGAAAAGGAATTTAAAGGAAAACACAAGAAAATGAAAGGATATTTACCTCTTGAACTCTTCTCCTTGAGATCCTCCTTAAGGCCTTTGGTTTTGGCCTTTTGGTGAGATCAGTAGGTCTTGGACGTGGGGAAGAGTCTTTTGAAGGATATTTGGTAGAATTTAGACAATACTCAAAGCTTGAGAGGTGTGAGAGGAAGAGGGGTGAGGGTGGTATTTATAGTGGAAAAGATGAGGAGTTTTACATTATTTTAATCATTAGTTTAATATTTTTGCTCAAGAATATGAATAGTCTTTATTCATGTGACCACAAATAGTAAAGAGAGTATGTGAGTTTGAAATAAGATAATTTCACAACGAAATTTCACCTCATACGAACGCTTAACGTGTAATATAATCCATTTGTCTTGATATCTCTAATCAAGCAGGTTGAATGCTAGTGTCATCAGCCCATGTGCTCGATTTATCTTTCTTTGACTTCTTTGAAATTGAATTTTCCTATTGAACACCATAACCATTGATTTATTTAGGGTATATAATTTCCATAAAAGGGCCTAAGATATCAACTTTCATTAAAGAACAGAAGTCGACAAATCCTTTCTCGCATTATTCATTAATACAATATTACTCCTGACGCATCCAACATATCCTACCTCGCCGCGAACATATGTCGTCACGGTTTTCGTCAATAAATATAAGTACGTGAGTTGTAATACTCATTAATAATAATCTTAAAGTCTAAGATCCAATACACATATTTTCATATAGGAACATCCAATGACACTTATAAATGTGGATTTCCTACTTGCGGGTCTCGTTCTCATAATATCCTCCTGGACATTACCAAGGGAGTACACCATGAGAAGTTGTCTCAAAGTCCTATGAGTTTTCACCCCTGATAACATGTATCATTTGTTTTCCTAAAATAATATCACCCGGCTATAGAATATATATTCAAAAAAAGTTCACAACACTTTCGAGTTCTGATCATAGTAGGGATCCGCTATGACCTTTTAGTGTGACAACTGCTCTAGGACATTATCACATACAATGTCATGCAGAAAAAACAATCATAATGTGATATGGAATTTATTAATATTAAAAACCGTGAATATAAGTTATCATAAAGTATTAAATAAGTTGGTTCTAGGGAACCAACTTGAACCCACCCATCATCACCCATCTGTCAGTTTCTTATTGGATGGATGGGCACCTTGCATGATCTTTTGCACTGTGATTTTTGTTCGGTTTTTCTTCACATCATGTTGAAATTACAATGAGTATTTGCATGCATTTTTTGGTGGGAATATCTAAATAGAGATAGGTGTGGTGACACCTATCATCCATTCCTCATTTCACATATCATTCAGTCCTCATTCTACATGTTTGTGTGGGTTGGAGGGTTGCTATGTCATGTTGTGTTTGTCCAGCACGATACAAATTCTTGGTGGAGGGGGCGAGACATATCCATTGATTTATCTCACTTTTCATGGTCTGGGGGTGAATAAACTTTTGTTTTTTGTATTAACTTTTTCTTTCCTTTTGACTTTCGCGTCCATTTTTTGACATTCGGGTCATGTTTTTTAAGGCACATGTGCCCTTTTCATGTAATGGGTTCTCTCTTCTCCCAATCCACAAAAGGGGTTTTGTTTTATTTTTGTTCAATAAAGGAGGTTTTCTCCTCAACATTTTAAATATATATATATATAACAAATATTATACACATTTTATATCATTGCATTTATTATTAATTTTTTTATTAATTTTTTTAATATATACTTTTATTGTATTGTGAATCTTCCACTGAAACTTCCACTTAATAAATTTATAATTTATATTAATACATATTTTGTAAAAAATATATTACATATATCTTCTAATTTCATTTATTATAAATATAGTTTTAGTTATAATTTCATATTTTATTTACATTTGTATTCACATAGAATATACATTCTTAAATGATAAATTATAATATATTTATAAAAATTATTCAACAAATATAATATATATTCCATATAATTGAATTTATTATAAATATATTTATTAAATTTAATTTTTGTTAATATATTATTTAGTTTTATAAATATATACTTTTATTGTATTGTGAAACTTGCACTCGAACTTCCACTAGAACTTTCACTTAATGGATTTATAATTTTTATTAATACAGATTTCGTAAAAAATATATTAAATATATCTTCTAAGTACATCTACTATATACACTAATCCTGGCTTTCCAACTACCACGTGTCACTCTCACGTTCCTCCACATCATTTTTTCCATACGTGTCCTTTCTCTATTATACCACGTCTCCCCTAATCTCAGTTACTCAAACTTTCTCCGCCTCCCGCCTCCCTCTATCACTCCTGCTTCTGAAAATTATCTCCTCTCTTACTATTTCTACTCGGCTCTCGCTCGCAACTTTTATATTCGCTCATAGGGTTTCATCTCAGCTCCCTCCATCGCACCGGCTCTTCTGCATCCGCCTACTCCTCGTCGGGCTACTCCACCTCCAGTTCCTCCTCCATCGAGTGCTTTGAATCAAGATCCTATGCCTTTGGCTGCTCCGACTACACCTACTCCAGGTAAGGCTGCTCCGCCTACTCTAACTACGGCTACGACTACTCTGACTGCACCAAGTCTGTCTCTGGGTAGTCCAGCTATGACTCTATTACCCCATACATCTGCATCTCAGTCTACCGATTCCAACTGCCTCATCATCCCCCTCTTCTCCCTATCTTCAATGTGATTCGTTGACGAGCACAAGGGTTTCAACAAAATGCTCTTCGTAAACCTGGAAATGTGACATTGGGGGTCAGATCCAAGCTCGGGTGGACCTTCAAATTCCGATGACTCGTCTTCATTGATTTGGTTTGTTGTTGCTTGAAATAGATCTGGTTAAATGAAAATTATTTTTTTGGATCCACTTCTTAGGTTTTAGTTTCAATTTAGGCTTCGACTTCAATTTCTGGTGGTGCTTCGAACGTCAATGGCTCGTCTTCAAACTGTATGCTCACATCCAGTTTCCATTTGTGTGTGAAGTCTATTCTTGTTTTTCATAATGTGCAATCTTATTAATTTTTGTTTAATGTTATGTATATATTGCATATTAATTTACTATTACTTAAATATTTCTTATTTGATTTCACGACTCGTCCTCGGGGCCCGTGTCGTGACTACCTCAAGCCTGCCTTCCATAGGCCAGGGGCTGGCGACTAGCACCAAATGCGTAAATCCCAAAGATGGGAAGGCATTTCATTTATGAAAGTAAACTAACACAACAGATTACGCAACAAGAAGTAAACACTAATTAAAACGGAATACAAAAGAGTGTGATGGAAAGTAAATGGGCCAGTATACAAACCCAACTGAAAAACAAGTACAAGTAAAGGGACAAACAGCTGAAAGTAAAGAGCAGCTCCTAGATCATCCTCCAGGGATTCCTACCTGAAGGTTAGGTACAAATGGCCACCTCAGCACCCACATCCGTCAGTCTCCACCGTGTGCCGACTCGTTGCAAGGTTCACCTCCGGGTACCGTCTAATCATGGTGCTCTTGGCCTCCGTCAGTGTTGTCTGTCATTTGCATCCAACACAACGAGGTGTGGGCATAGCCCGTGCAGGGGTGAGTATAACGATACTCAGTAGGGACCCCGAGACCCGTGAGTTCTCACAATATCCACTAAGGATAAGCAAAATAAGAAATATACAACCACAAAGTATCAACCAACCCTACTTAGGTATATGCCCATACATATACCTAAGTTACCAGTCACAGTCCGGCTCTAATTCACGAGCCCAAGCACAACTCAGTCCACACAGGAAGTAAAGTCAAACACTATGATGATAATGGTTGAAAGACATGACTCAACTCACACAGGTATGCCACAATTGTAGAGAGATATAGATGATCAGATGTAGCCACTGGATCATTTAAGCTGTCGGACCCACACAGGATACAGTCCAGCTATTCTAGAGTAATAGAGATGATCAGATGTAGTTACTGATTCATCTAAGCAGTCGGACCCACATAGGATACAGTCCAGCTACTCTGTCAGAACTGTCGAACCCACATAGGATTCCAGTACAGTTGTCGTCATCGTCGAACCCACGGAGGATTCCAGTACGGTAGTCATCGCAGTCGCAGCCAGCTCTAGGGTTCTCGCACACAGCACGCTCGATTTCGGGAGGTTCCGTTCCTCGAGTCAAGAAGTCAATACATCAACTATCATGAAGTATATATTTGATGTATCCCGAAGTTCCACCTCATCAAAAGAAACCCAACGCGATAGACGGCGCGTCAAACGGACGCCCGGTCTAAGAGATATTGGCTTTTTTGTTCTAGGGGCCCGGTTGGATTTACGCTCAATCCAAACCCAGCTGTTTTCCAAAGTCTTCAAAAAATCACTTAGATTATCGCAAAAGGACCGCCTCGTCTCAAGGGTCTCAGTTCTGTACACGACGCATCGATCGGACATGCGGTCTAAAAGTTATTCACGTTTAAGTGAAACGGGTCCGGCCCGTCAAGCCCAGTGAGCTCGCGGGTTGGCCCGACCTGGTTCGGCAGATCCGACCCGGATGGGGTTCGGCCCAGCCCGGTGGAGCGCGGCCCACCTAGGGACCCTGTTCGTTAGGTCCGACCCGGATAGGGGGTCACACCGGCCTGGTGGGGCGCGGCCCACCCGCGGACCCGGCCCGGGTCGCGGGCCGGTTTGAATCTCCCAGCGGCGCTGAGTAGCGCCGCCCCTCCTTGCTGTCTGGCCGGCCGAAGCCGGCCGGTTTTGTCCGGCACGAGCGGCCCGCACATCAGGTTGTTGTCTCTCCCACGCGGCACCTACGGGTGTCGCGGTTTCCTTCGGCCCGGCCGGAAGGCGGCTGGTCGGTTCGCCCGCCGAAGCAGGCCGCGGTCTTCTCCGCAGCGCAGCACCGTGGTCTTCTTCCTGGCCGGTCGTAGCCATCCAGTTCGTCCAACAGGCGGCCCGCGGTTGCGGGCTGCATTTCCTCCACACGGCACCTGCGGGTGTTGCGGTTCACCAGCCCGGCCGACAATAGTCGGCCGGTTCTTCAGCCCGAGCGGCCCGCGGTTGCGGGTCGTGGTTCTCCTCCACACGGATGGTGCACGACCGCCGCTTCCGATCGCTGTTGCCAAAATAATCACCAACCAACGGAGGGTCTCCGGGCCATGTTCGTTCGGCCCTCTCCCTCCGCGTTAGGCGATAACAAAAGGCCGAAGGCAATTCAATGCATTCATCAAGAACGAGGTATAATTTTATTCATTTAAAAATATACAAAACCTCATACCATGTATTTGACATTGCACGTCGACAAGCCACGGAAGACGGTGTCGCGGAAGACGGACGTCGATTTCGTTGACGTTGGGGTGCGTCCGAAGAGGAGGCATCGTTGTTGGCGACGTTCTTTGTGGTTGGCGTCTATTTCTTTAACGCAGATGGTGGTCATTGGATAAGATCTTCACGTTCTTCGTCTGAGATGTTCTTCATGGAAGAACACTTCCTTTTCAATTTCCCAAAGCTTTCCCCAAGGTAAAATGTCCAACCAACATCAAATAAAAAAACACACCTATTAAAAGGTTGTCTTAATGAATTCAAAGAGATTTGAATTCATTAAGTTACATCCTATTAATTTAATAGATGGGTTGGCTCATTAAATGGAAGGGAGGAGATGAAGAGGCTCCAATTTAATTAAAGTGAGAGTTGGCACATCAAGAGGGCAGTTCAAAAGTTAAAGAGGATTAAGGGGGGGTTTCAAGGGGAGTTGAAGAATCTAAACTCGTGTGGGCCCCACCCTTAGTTATATCCTCCCAAAGGAGGTTAGGGTTTGGTGGGACCCACCCCTAACCTCCACCTAGATACTATAACCACCCTTTAAAATAGAAATGTGTTGCACACACATTTTTATTTAAATCTCTAGTTTTAATTGGTAACCCCAAATTATAACTTCCATCCTATATAAAACGCAATTGCGGTAAAGGTCCCTTTAAGCGAATACCAGCGATGCGAGTTCATCGGTGTCCTAGGATTTCAATTCCGAGCACCGGTTCAAAAGATAGAAAAACCAGTACGTACGTTTACTGAATGTACCCGAACAAAACTTCAGAAATTGATTCCGGGCACACTGGGCCTCGGAATCAGGCACTGTCTGAAACTGCAGACTCGTAAAATTCCAAAGAAATTAAGAAAAAAAATTACCTGAAATTTTTGGGTCTTTACATTACCCCCACCTCAGGGATTTACATCCCTGTAAAGCTACAACACACATGAGGGAAACAGAAGGGGGTACTGAGCACGCATCTGAGCCTCCCACTCCCATGTACTCTCCTGGAGGTTCTCGTGCCGCTAGTGAACGCGCACCAGAGGAATCAACCATCCATGCAGGACCCGCTCCTGTCGATCCTCAATCTCCACTAGAACCTCAGTGAAAGTTGCCCCGTCATCGATGTCCAGCTCCCTGTGGTCGATGATGTGGGGCGGGTCGTGCACGTATCTCCTCGGCTGAGATACGTGGAAGACGTCGTGCACCCGGTGCAACTGAGGTGGAAGGGCCAGGCGGTAAGCCACCTCACTTACCCTGCATAGGACCTGTAATGGTCCGATAAATCGTGGAGATAACTTGCCGCCTCGGCCAAATCTCCGTAGACCCCATTGAGGTGAGACCCATAGGAAGACGTGGTCGCCATCCTCGAACTCCAGTGGTCTCTGTCTCCTATCATTATAGGACTTATGTCTGCTCTGTGCAGTCTTCATCTGCTCATGGATGATCTGCACCTTCTCTGTCGTAGCCTGCACCATCTAGGGTCCTACAAGTGCTGACTCCCCAGGGTCAATCCAGCACAAAGGTGATCTGCAAGGTCGGCCGTACAGTGCCTCGTAAGGGGCCATCCCGATGGTGGAGAGGTAGATGTTGTTGTACACAAACTCTACCAAGGGTAAGTGATCCTCCCAACTGTGACCAAAGTCGAGGACACATGCACAGAGCATGTCCTTGAGGGTCTGAATGGTCCTCTCAGTCTGACCATCCGTCTGATGATGGAAGGTGGTGCTCAAGCGAAGCTGCGTCCCAAAAGCCTCATGTAACCCCTTCCATAGCCAGGAAGTGAAATGATCATCTCGATCGGAGATGATAGTTGATGGTACACCATGAAGTCATACAATCTCCTGAACATATAGGCATCCCAAGCTCTCCACTAATCCCTGCTCTCTGATCGGTAGGAAGTGGGATGACTTGGTGAGTCGGTCTACGATCACCCAGATAGAGTTGTGTCCTCTGGATGTACGTGGAAGTCCCGTCACGAAATCCATTGATATCCCGTCCCACTTCCACTCTGGAACCTCTAAGGGCTGAACCAAGCTTGCTGGAACCTGGTGCTCTGCCTTCACTTGCTGACAAGTGAGGCATCGAGAGACAAACTCTGCTACTGCTTTCTTCATACCTGGACACCAATGATTTCGTCTAAGGTCCTGATACATCTTCGTCACTCCTGGATGTACCGCTAGAGGTGAAGTGTGGAACTCTCTCAATACCTCATCCTGTAGTGCAACTGGTACCATGGTACATCCTCTGAAGAGGATGACGTGCTCCCCACCATCAGAAAACCCATCAGGTGTCTGCCTTGAGGATATCTGAGCACGTCACGCCTCACAGTCAACGTCCCCACACTACGCCTCTCTGACTCGCTGAAGAAGTGGAGGAGTGATTGTGAGAGACTGCAGGAAGGTTGTTCCATCTCTATCCACAAAGGATATCTGTAACGCAGCCAGCTACTATGTCGCCACTCCTAGCAGTTGAATGCCCGATCTCCTGTTGAGAGCATCTGCTACAACGTTCCCCTTCTCAGAAGTATAGACTATCTCGAAGTCATAGTCCTGAAAGAACTTGAGCCATCGCCGCTGTCTCAGGTTTAGTTCCTTCTATGAGAAGATGTACCTGAGACTCTGGTGGTCAGAATAGACTATAAAATGCTCGCCCATCAGATATTGCTGCCACATCTTCAAGGCGAAGACCACTGTTGCTAACTCTAGGTCATGGGTAGTGTAGTTCTGATCGTGTTGTCTCAACTGTCGTGAACCATACGTGATCATTGCTCTCTCCTGCATCATAACACACCCAAGTCTCATCCTTGATGTGTCGTAGTAAACTGCGTACCCAACACCCTCCTCTGGTAGCCTAAAGATGGGCGCACTGGTCAACCTCTACCTCAGCTCCGGAAAGCTCTGTTGGCATCTCTCTGACCACACGAAGGGTTTCCCCTTCTTTGTCAAAGCTGAAAGCGGTGCTGAAACTCTAGAGAAGTCTGGAAAAAATCTTCGAAAGTATCCATCCAGACCCAGGAAACTCCGAACCTCCGTCACACTCCTGGGTGGCTCCCAAGCAAGTACTACCTCGATCTTCACTAAGTCCACTGCAACTCCAGCCTATGAGATGACGTGTCCCAAGAAGTGAACCTCTTATATCCAGAACTGGAACTTCGAGAGTTTACCATAAAGCTGGTGCTCTCAGAGTGTGTCCAGTACTACCCGCAAATGGTAGGTGTGCTCCTCCTTAGTAGTCGAGTAAATAAGTATGTTGTCGATGAAGAATATGAAAAATCGATCGAGGTAAGGCTGAAAGATCTGGTTCGTGAGACTCATGAACACTGCTGGATCATTGGTTACGACGAAGGGTATAACCAAGAACTCATAGTGGCCATACCGACACCTGAAGGCCGTCTTCTAAACATCCTCATCTCGAACTCTGAGCTGGTGATAGCTTGACCTGAGGTCTATCTTTGAGAACCATCATGCTCCCTTGAGCTGATCAAAGAGGTCGTCAATCCTCGGGAGTGGGTACTTGTTCTTCACGGTCACCTGATTCAGGTGATGATAGTCAACACACAGTTGCAAGGTCTCATCCACCTTCTTGGAAAACAAAATCGGTGATGCCCAGGGTGAAACACTGGGTCGGATAAATCCCTTCCCCTGCAAGTCCTCCAACTGTACCCGCAGATCGCGAAGCTCGGCGGGAGCCATCCGATATGCTGGAGTAGATATCAGTGTTTTCTCGGGGTATAGATCAATATAGAAGTCTACCTCTCTGCGAGGAGGTAGTCCTGGAACGTCGTTAGGGAAAAAAACCGTGTACTAATCCACCACAATAGGAAAACTCAGACTCTACACATCAACCGCTCCAAGGATGAGACTAGCCAACTGATGTGTGATCAGCTGCGCCCTCCTTTGCGTAAGTCCATCCTGCACTGCAAAGGCTCCCTTCTTGCCGGTGAAGGTGAACCTGGTCCCATCCGTGCAGATACACCGCACCTTGCGCCTAATACAGTCAGTCTGAGCATGGACTGTAGTTAACCAGTCCATACCCAAGATGATATCGTAAGGCCTCGATGCCGCTACAAGAAGATCCCAGCCAAATCTCTCGCCTCCTAGAGTAAGCTCACACTGCTGACACCAGTGCGTAATCGTCGAGTTTTCTCCCGTACGAGTCTCTAGCCGTAAGGATCGAGCCAATGGCTCCGTCAGAATCTCAGAGCTCCGAACGAGGGCAGCGACAATAAAATAATGACTCACACCTGTGTCTATGAGTACTGCAGCAAGGGTGGAGTATACACAGATAGTACCTCAAATCATCTCAGGTGCGCCGTGGTCGTAGGCCTCGATTGCCTGGAGCTGAGCCTGCCTCTGTCCTCCAGCTCCCTGTGGTCAGGGTGGACCTCCTGGTGGTGGTGGTGGTAGAGCCTCAAAACGTCGTCCACCACCCGCTGCTCGGTAAGCTCCTCTGCCACGTCCTCCTACTCTCTGCAGAGCACCACGGTCGAACCTATGCCTCTTCCTGGGAGGTCCCTCTATTGTCAGATGCTCATCTGCATGGCGGGTCGGGAAGTTACAAGCCATTTGGCCCTGCCCGCCACATGCATAGTACTGCCTGCTCCTCGTATAGCTAACTTTGTCTCATGTGCCCCACACAACCAAACCTGTATCCTAAGGTCTCCCACCTGATGGCCTGGTCCGCTTGGACCTCTGCATCATTTGTCTACTGCTGGCTGCAGAAGACTCCACTACGTGTCGCCCTGTGGTGGGTCTCCCTACTGGTGTATGCTCAGCGAGAAAGCTCTCCACTATAAGGGCTCGCTCCAGCACCCCTGCCTACATCGGGATGCTAAGGGGAATCGTCGAAACCCTGATCTCATGCCTGAGTCCCTGCTCGAAGGTCTGGCCCCTGAATAATGGGTCCCGCACCATATCTGTGGAGTAGCGTGATAGGTCGGTGAACCTCGCTGAGTACTGAGCTACTGTTATGTTGCCCTGCTGCAGATGTAGTAACTCCTGAATCCTCACCACACGAAGGGTGGCTCGAACAAACTTCGAGCGGAAGAGACTCTCAAAGTCCGTCCAGAGTAAAGATGCATCGTCATGCACCTGGAGCATCAGGCTCCACCATCTACCTATTGTTGCGTGCAAGAGACTCGCAGAAAGGATCACTATAAGATCAGATGGTGTCCCTAACAATCTGAAAACTCTCACGACAGCCTCCAGCCAATCCTCAGCTGCATGTGGGTCTGTAACGACCCAAAGTTTCATTAATAGAAATACCTCTTGATCTAATTAAATGTATCTTTATGTAAAAATTTTATATAAAATTTCAACTTCTTTGTTTTTATGTTAAGAATTGTGACCGTTGCTTTTATAGTCGTTGAACAGTGATCACGTGATTAGTATAAATATAGGGCTTTAACAAACCCAATTTACTCAAACAAAGGAAGCGATGGCCTCATCCAGTAGAATTGCTCCATACGAAGCCCATTTGTCGGAGCTCGGAAAAGAGGTGGAATCTTTGGGCTTCGCTCTTGACCAACCCAAGATGAGCTTCATCATGTCAAGCTCGAATGAGACCGTCTATGGGAAAATTGGAAGTTTATGGAGATTACCACTCGAGCGATGTTATCTGAGCCACCCCAAGAGTCCGTCATCATCGCACACCTTACCCGTAGGTCTTTTGCGGCTGTTTTAAGGGGTTATGTAACAAATCGCTAGTACTATGTTCATGTACATTATTTTTTGTATATAATAATGAATATACTTTCTTGTCATTATTGATACATTGTAAATAGTTTTTAAAGTACAAATAGTGTTTTTAGTTATTATTTAATTAAGAATTATATTTTATTAAATTAAGGGATTTTTGAATTAAATATTATTTTAATAAAATATTATTATTATTATTATTAAATTAATTTTTATTAAATATAAATGACCTTATAATTTTATGAATGAAATTGCAATTTTTATTAAGGTTTGAAAGTCATTTTTGTCAAAACCCGTGAATTTTTTATAAATGTCAGTTTTTATTTTAAAAGTGAAAATTAACATATTTAGAAAATTATTTAGATAAAATAAATTTTATTTCTGGAATCTGGACGTCGAAATTATCCAACAGTGAATTTTTCATAATTTTCTGAGACAGTCAAATTTTTGGGTAAAAATTAAATACCGTTTAAATATATAATGTGTTTTATGACATCATAATGACCCAATAGTGATGTAATAAAATAATATAAGATTTATGTTCGGCCAATATATGTTTTACCATTAAAATAATGTGATTTTAATTTTGTTTGACTTATTTTACAAAGTATTAATGGACCCCTCAAGACTTATTAAACATCATGTCTTTTTATATTATTTTCCATGGGAGTGTGACTCACCGCCACATAAGCAACCCCATTATTTTAAGAATTTCGGACTTTGGCCTTATAAAATATTGTTTTCCTCTCCCCTTTTCCAAAAACCATGGTCAAAAACCATGAGCTGATTTGTGGTTTGGATTAGTTTAATGTAAGGGGTCCCAAACCTAAAGAATAAAGAATTCACTCACCTTTCCTATATAAACCCACCCAATCTCTCACTTCCTCCTCACTCAAAGCCTTTGAAGTTCATCCAATCTCTTCCCTACTCTCTCTATAATCCTCCCAAGGTTCCCCAAGCTCCCAAGAAGCCTCTCTCAAGCCTTTGGAAGCACACTTCCAAGTAAGGGTTTTGCTTCCTTTCACTTTTTTGTCCAATTTTCTTAGTATTAATATGCCCTTTTAATTTAAATTATAAATGTTGGGGTATGGTTTCGAACCTCCCCCATACTTTCCTCTTATAGTTTGAATGATGGGAGATCCCTTTCTCTCTCATTAAATGTCTCCCATGTACACCCGTTACTATGCCGAAATTCCGAAAGGAACTTCTCTCTCCTCATTTTCATTCAAGCAATACTTTTGTATCATGAATCTAAATTCCATTACAATTATTGGGACATGTATCTATATGACCCCCCTTACTATCCATTTCATGTAGATATGATGATACACCCCTTTCTCTCTCATCAACCATTTTTATGAATTCTTATATCACGCCGTTACGCTGTCGAAATTGCACCGATTTTCTAAGCCAATGCCATTGTGTAGTGAATATCATGCTCATTTCTTTATCAAGGGTATTCACCTTCATGCACATTTACTTATTGATTATAAAGTTTCATTCCACATTCCTTTGTCATGGAATAAATAATTATGTTCTATGAATCCATGTTTTATGATCCATGTGGTACACTTATGAATGAAATGAAATTTTTAAGAAGGGTGCGCCCTTATAGCGCTCCAATGCATTGGGTAAAGTATAGTATCATGATACGTCATGTGCAATGAGTGTTGACTCATGATAATTCAAGTGAAACGAGGGTTTAATCGTGCTTCACGTGCAATGAGGATTTACTCATGCTCCATGTGCAATGAGCCTTGGCTCGTGCTAATTCCATGTTAAGTGTTGTTGCCACATTTCCATGTTATGATGCTTTATCATACCTTTATGTTCATGTTTCTCTTGTGCTCTATTGATATGCCTATTGTATAACATGTATTGTACTCCTCACGTATTCCATGTTTATTCCCTTACAGGGCTTTATAGATCACCCCTTTTCTTATGCATGTCCTCAGGTTATCCCATGCAATGCTATGTACGAGGGAATGTAGTGGTCATGCAAAAGGAAGTTTTCAATAAAGATGTTGTATTTCATGTTTTAAGTTGTTATGTAATGATCCTAAGCCCCAAAGACACTAGACCTCTTGATCATCCATGTTGTATCAAGTGAATAGTTTATGTAATAAATCATGTTTAAGTTTGTAATAAAAGCGGGGTTGTCATAGGGTATGTCTCTCCGTGGAACCTGGGCGGCCTCTGTCGCTGGAACTCGTGCAACGCACTCAGGCATCGTGCATTCTCTACTTCTGGGGCTGGTGGTATCGGTGGCCCACCGGGTAGTGGTACCATTGATGCCTCCGCTGTGATGGGTCCCTATACTGAGATCTCGTCGCTCGGTGTGCTACCATCTCGCACGAAACTCGGAACCCTAGCTAGCTGCCTTCGTGGGGCCATCCTGAAATGAAACAGGTGCGCCACAGTTAAAACAGTATACCTGGTGAACTGACACTAAGTAATCACAAATAAAACTTTTCAAAGGAAACGCACACACAATCAGTGTTTTTGTGCACTGAGTCAGAAATCAGAGGTCAGGGTCTTGGTGTATGGATACGTCGGCCGCCGCACCAACACTGGACTCCCTGGACTGAAAACCACACTCAATACTCTTAACACTATTGCTTCATAGAAAAGATTGATCAGAGTTTTGAGTTCTGTGGTAGAACCGACTCCTCTGATACCAATTTGTCACGACCCGTACTCGGGGCCCGTGCCGTGACTACCCCAAGCCCGCCTTCCATAGGCCAGGGGTGGCGACTAGCACCAAAGGCGTAAATCCCTAAGCTGGGAAGGCATTGTCTTTATGAAAGTAAACTGACACAACATAGTACGCAACAAGAAGTAAACACTAAGTAAAACTGAATACAAAAGAGTGTGATAGAAAGTAAATGGGTCAGTATACAAACCCAACTGAACAACAAGTTCAAGTAAAGAGACAAATAGCTGAAAGTAAAGAGAAACTCCTAGATCGTCCTCCAGAGATTCCTACCTGAAGGGTAGGTACAGATGGCCACCTCAGCACCCACATCCGTCAGTCTCCACCCTGTGTCGACTCGTTGCAAGGTCCACCTCCGGGTACTGTCTAGTCGTGGCGCTCTCGGCCTCCGTCAGCACTGTCCGTCGTCTGCATCCAACACAACGAGGTGCGGGCATAGCCCGTGCAGAGGTGAGTATAACAATACTCAGTATGGACCCTGAGACCCGTGAGGTCTCACAATATCCACTAAGGATAATCAAAAGAATAAAGATACAACCACAAAGTATCAACCAACCCTACTTAGGTATATGCCCATACATATACCTAAGTTAGTAGTCACAGTCTGGCTCCAATTCACAAGCTCAAGCACAACTCAGTCCACACAGGAAGTAAAGTCAAACACCATGATGATAATGGTTGAAAGACATGACTTAGCTCACACAGGTATGCCACAATTGTAGAGAGATATAGATGATCAAATGTAGCCACTGGATCATCTAAGCTGTCGGACCCACACAGGATACAGTCCAGCTATTCTAGAGTAATAGAGATAATCAGATGTAGTTACTGATTCATCTAAGCTGTCGGACCCACACAGGATACAGTCCAGCTACTCTGTCAGAACTGTCGAACCCACACAGGATTCTAGTACAGTTGTCGTCGTCGTCGAACCCACGGAGGATTCCAGTACGGTAGTCATCGCAGTCGCAGCCAGCTCTAGGGTTCCCGCACACAGCATGCTCGATTCTGGGAGGGTCCGCTCCTCAAGTCAAGAAGTCGATACATCAACTACCACGAAGTCCAGATTTGATGTATCCCGAAGTTCCGTCCCATCAAAATAAACCCAACGCGACAGATGGCGCGTCAAACGGACGCCCGGTCTAAGAGATATTGGCTTTTCCGTTCCAGGGGTCCAGTTGGATTTACGCTCAATCTAAACCCGTCCATTTTCCAAAGTCGTCCAAAACTCACTTAGAGTATCGAAAAATGATCGCCTCGTCACAAGGGTCCCAGTGCCGCAGACAGTGCGTCGATCAGAAGCGTGTTCTAAAAGTTATTCACGTTTAAGTAAAACGAGCCCGGCCTGTCAAGCCCAGTGGGCTGGCGTGTCGGCCCGGCCCGGGTCGGCGGGTCCGACCCGGCTGGGGGTCGGCTCGGCCCGGTGGAGAGCGGCCCACCTAGGGACCCGGCCCGGCGGGTCCGACCCGGATAGGGGGTCAGACCGGCCCGGTGGGGCACGGCCCACCCGCGGACCCGACCCAGGTCACGGGCCTGTTTGGCTTGCCCGGCAGCGCCGAGCGGCGCCGCCCCTCCTTGCTGCCCAGCTGGCTGAAGCCAACCAGTTTTGTCCAGCACGAGCGACCCGCAGAGCGGGCCGCTGTCTCTCCCATGCGACACCTACGGGTGTCGCGGTTTCCTTCGGCCCGGCCGGCAGGCGGCTGGCCGGTTCGCCAGCCGAAGCGGCCCATAGAGCGCGGGCCACGGTCTTCTCTGCAGCGCGGCTCCAAGCGGCGTCGCGGTCTTCTTCCCAACTGGCCGTAGCCGGCCGGTTCATCCAGCAGGCGGCCCGCGGTTGCGGGCTGCATTTCCTCCACGCGGCACCTGCGGGTGTCGCGGTTCACCAGCCCAGCCGGCAATAGCCGGCCGGTTCTTCAGCCCGAGCGGCCCGCGGTTGCGGGCCATGGTTCTCCTCCACGCGGCTGGTGCGCGACCGCTGCTTCTAGTCGTTTCCAAAATAATCACGAACCAACGGAGGGTCGTCGGGCCGTGTTCGTTCGGCCCGCGCCCTCCATGTTAGGCGATAACAAAAGGCCGAAGACAATTCAATGCATTCATCAAGAACGAGGTATAATTTTATTCATTTAAAAATATACAAAACCCCCTGCCTTGTATTTGACGTTTCACGTCGACGAGCCGCGGAAGACGGTGTCACGGAAGACGTTATCGCGGAAGACGGACGTCGATTTTGTTGACGTCGGGGTGCGTCCGAAGAGGAAGCGTCGTTGTTGGCGACGTTCTTTGTGGACGACGTCTATTTCTTTAACGCGGATGGTGGTCATTGGAGAAGTTCTTCGCGTTCTTCATCGGAGATGTTCTTTGTGGAAGAACACTTTCTTTCCAATTTCCCAAAGCTTTCCCCAAGGTAAAATGTCCAACCAATATCAAATATAAAAAACACACCTATTAAAAGGATGGCTTAATGAATTCAAAGAGATTTGAATTCATTAAGTTACATCCTATTAATTTAATAGATGGTTTGGCTCATTAAATGGAAGGGAGGAGATGAAGAGGCTCCAATTTAATTAAAGGGAGACACTACTGGAAAAACTACCTATACCCACGGTTCAAAATTGTGGGTATAGCCCCCAAAATCGTGGGTATAGCCTATACCCACGGTTTTGGGAACCGTGGGCTGGAATGGCGTCGATATAGCAGTCTCAACCTATACCCACAGTTTTTGAGAACCGTGGGTATAGGGGAGTCAAAGTGTGCCACACCGTTGTTCCAGCGTGGCACACAACAGACCCCACGGTTTTCAAACCGTGGGCTATTTATTTTTCCAAAATAAAGCGCATGGGGGAGGATTCGAACCCCCACCTCACGCTAAGCCTCAAAGGCGCGCCCAACCAAACGGCCAACAGAGCCACATTTTTTACCTGTCATATATGCAGGTATCTTTATATATATATATATATTAATATTATCCACGTCCATTAATTAAATTCCAAAAAGGCGCCTGCAGGGTGATTTGAACCTGGGTCTCACAAGGGAGAGACACCAGCGCCTCAGCAAACGACCAACCGAGCTATAAATTTCATTATATATAAATATATATATATATATATATATATTAATATTATATGTGTTTCGAAGAATGCTAACAGCGGATATTGAACCCACGACCTACAAATCCCGCATATAAAGGATTACCAACTGGGCTACAGAATTTTTGAAAGTATTTGTTTATATTAAGGTAAATATATTAATATAAACCGTGAAAAAATTTCCCCCGCCAAGTTTTTTTCGTGTCCCGCCTAATTTTATTTCCCCACCATAACGCGGGAAAGCTATACCCACGGTTCTGGAGAACCGTGGGCATAGATCTTGAAAAAAAACCACCAATACCAACGGTTATGAAGAACCGTCGGTATAGATCTTCGGAAAATACCATATACCCACGGTTTTCTCCAAAACCGTGGGTATAGGTCTTAAAAGAAAACTATACCCACGGTTTTTGGCACAACCATGGGTTTAGGTGGCCTATACCCACGGTTTTGGAAAACCGTGGGTATAGGTTCACATACTACCCCTATACCCATCGTTTTTTGCAAAATCGTGGGTATAGACCTATTTTCCAGTAGTGAGAATTGGCACATCAAGAGGGAAGTTCAAAAGTTAAAGAGGATTAATGGGGGGTTCAATGGGAGTTGAAGAGTCTAAACTCATGTGGGCCCCACCCTTAGTTATATCCTCCCAAGGGAGGTTAGGGTGTGGTGGGACCCACCCCTAACCTCCACCTATAGACTTTAACCACTCTTCAAAATAAAATTGTGTTGCACACACATTTTTATTTAAATCTCTAATTTTAATTGGTAACCCCAAATTATAACTTCCATCCTGTATAAAACAAAACTGCGGTAAAGGTTCCCTTAAGCGAATATCGGCGCTGCGAGTTCATCGGTGTCCTCAGATTTCAATTTCGAGCACCAGTTCAAAAGATAGAAAAACTCGTACATACGTTTACTAAACGTTCCCGAACAAAACTTTAGAAATTGATTTCAGGCACACCGGGCCTCAGAATCAGGCGCCGTCAGAAACTGCGGACTCGTAAAATTCCAAAAAATTAAGAAAAAATTTCCCTGAAATTTCCAGGTCTTTACATTTGATACATATTCTTCCAAATGAAATTTTATTAATGACTTGTATATTGATTATACATTACATTATCATTATAATGGTTCCCAATGATCATACATTTCTTCTTCTATTTTGTGTAATGTTCCGGTTTCAGAAGCCACCCAGAGGCGCCCCGTACCCGGTTGGTCACATGACCTCAAGCGCATTTCCCCAAACACCAGAGGTTGCCGACTAGCAGAAAGGGCCTTGGGTGTGATAGTGGGGAAACTATGCCCTCATTGGCAGAGTCACAGCGGAAGAGAAAACAAATAACAACAATTGCAGAAACAGTAGACATCCATACAAGAGTAAACAGCGGAAGACTGATAAATAAACAACTGAAGCAGAAATATATGTAAATGATGCATGGTACACATATGTCTAGAAAACATCCAAACAAGTCAAAATGCTGAATACAGTACTAAACCAAAGTACAAAAGAAAAATAGGTGAGCAACTCCTCAGCATCGCAAGCCTCGGCTCGGTCCCATGCTCTCCAGCTCCAGTGCAATCAAGAACCTGAAGTAGAAGGGTGCTTGCCCTTATCTATACCTGCAACAATATAATCTGTTTGGTCCCAAAAGCATGACCCAAACAGGGTGTGAGACAAAGTCCCAGTAGGAAACCACCCAAAGATTTGTGCTTAATGGTCAGTGAATATATGGCAGGTAAAGTACAGTAAGCAGTGAACAGTAAGCAGTAAACAAGGCAATACACAGCAGTAACAATCCACAGATTCTAGCATACATTCTACAACCAAGAAACAGATACTCAAGAAAGTAGAACAAAAAGGTAACCTCTAGGTAGTTCTCACAGTCTAACCCCTAAGGTTCAACCTACAAGCACTAGAAACCCTCTGGGAGGCACACACAGTCTCACCCCTCTGGTTAAGCTAAATAATTAATAGACTCTATGGGGAAGCACTCACCGTCAATTCCCCCTATAGTCTCGTATCGTACTAAAGGCTCTCTGGGGAAGCACTCAACGTTAATTCCCCCTGTGGCCCGCGTTGAGGAACTACAGACTCTCTGAGGAAGCACTCAACGTCAATTCCCCATGTGGTCTCGCATCGTAATTAAAGACACTCTAGAGAATCCCTTCCGTCCATTCTCTCTATGGTCCACTACACTGAGTTCTCACAGCCCTGTGTAAAATAAATATGCATAGCGCGCGTGTATCGTCCAAGTAAACCTCAAGAACTAATTGGCTATCATTCAAAGTCTTAACAGCATAACAAGCAACAGTTCCACTATCCTACAACTAGGCATGGAAGCTGGAAAACGCCGAACAAGAAAACAAGCATAGAAAAGCATCCAGAACACAGCACAATTTACCCTATTCACAAGCAATGATCACTACACAGGCATATCAGTAAGGCAAGCAAACAACAAGGGTAAAACGGGAACACGCAATACCCCTTTCAAGGGTATTGGTGGAAATTTCACATAATATTCAACGAATTCCTACAGAAAGGAACAAACCACCTACCTCGATCCTAGGAGATCGATATACGTGAACAACGACGACAGATTCTCCTTAGAATGACAAAGATCTGAGAAAACGTCAAAAACACATAAACCACAATAACTTGAGAAATAGGAGGAATTTGAAAACAAGGCTCAAGCAGAAACGAGAAATCACCGCTGCGATTCCAACGCAATCAACGATGCTCAAATCGGAGAACGGACAGAGAGGCGGTGGCTCATCGAAGATTCGTGCGTTCTCGGTGCTCTCGGATGAAGAAGCCGGAGAAGAAGAGCTTTTCGTCGGTTAGGCGCGACCCCGGTCCGTTTAATGAAAAAAAATACACGTTGTGTACTTTTAGAGTACACGGTGTGTACTAGGTTTTTTCGTACTCCGCTAAAATCGGCCTCCACATCACCCCTACACACCATGTGTGTGGCCCGGACACGGCCAGCACATGGCTTCGAGCGGGAAAAGAGTACACAGCGTGTACTCATAAAGTACACGACGTGTACTTATAAAGTACACAGCGTGTACTTCGAAAATTTCCAGAAACTCCATTTTTCTCAAAAACTTCAGAAAAAGGAAAGGATTACCTGAAACGAAGATCCAGGTTCTTACAAACTTCCCCCCTTAAAGAAATTCATCCCCGAATTTCCCTAACGAGGCGGAGAAGGAGAAACCCCAAATAGCTCTAGACACTGCGATCGTACATCGGCCTCCCTTTCCCAGGTCTTGTCCGGTACTCGCCCGTGCTGCCATAGCACCCGTACTAGAGGAACAGACCACCCACGGAGAACCTTCGTACTGCGATCGACAATACATATGGGATTCTCCTCAAACTATGCATCCACTTTAAGCTCAACTTCCTCAGGTTGAAAGACATAAGATGGGTCTAAAAAGTAACGTCGGAGCTGAGAGACGTGGAAGACGTTGTGCATGGCCCGGTACCTCTGAGGTAACTGCAACCGATAGGCAACCGGCTCAACTCTCTCCAATACCTCAAATGGCCCGACGTACCGCGGTGAAAGATTACCCTGTCTCTGAATCCTCTTGTGTCCCAATCTCGATGCGACATGCAAGAAAACTTGATCCCCAACCTCGAACTCCAGAGGTCGTCTCTGCTGATCAACATAAGACTTCTGCCGAGACTGTGTTGTAGCCATCCTCTTCCGGATCAACTCTATCTGCTCTGAAGTATCCTGAATAAGATGAGGTCCCAGTAAATATGTCTCTTCTGCCTCCATCCAGCATAAGGGTGATCAGCATGGCCTACCGTACAAAGCCTCATAAGGTTCCATCTGTATAGTCGCCTGAAAACTGTTGTTGTAGGCAAAATCCACGAGAGGAATATGCTTCTCCCAAGAACCGTCAAAGTCTAGAATGCAAGCTCAGAGCATATCATCAAGCACCTGGATTGTACGCTTGGACTGGCCATCTATCTGGGGATGGTATGCCGTGCTCAGAAGTACCTGGGTACCAAAAGCCTTCTGAAGTCCCTGCCAGAACCGAGTAGTAAAGCGCGCATCTCTGTCTGAAACAATGGAGTGTGGAACTCCATGCAGACACACAATCTCTCGGATGTAAATTTGTCCCAGATCATCGACACTGAAGTTCTCCTTGATCGGCAAGAAGTGAGAAACCTTCGTAAGTCTGTCGACGACAACCCAAACAACATCGTTCCCTTGAGGCGACCTCGGCAATCCGATCACGAAGTCCATCGTGACATCATTCCATTTCCACTCCGGAATGGGTAACTGTTGTAGGCATGTCGGTCGCTGATGCTCCGCCTTCACCCGCTGACAAGTAGTACACCACAAGATGAAACCAGCAACATCCCTCTTCATAACTGGACACCAGTACTGGCGATGAAGATCCTGATACATCTTGGTGACGCCAGGATAAACTGACCAGACTGAGGAATGAAAATCCTGCATTAGCTCCTCGCGTATGTCTATCGGCACCCATACGTGTCCCTGGAAATGCAAGATCTCATCCTCGACCACTGTCCATCCAGGAAGAGGGTCCTCTCCTGACACACTCTCCTGCAGGACTAAGCCTTCTAAATCTGATAGCTGCCTCATCCGTACCCTATCAAGTAGTGTGGAGGTAATAATTACAGAAGATAGGAAAGTTTGTCCCTGTCTGTCGTGCACCTCCAGATGCATCTCAGAGAAGAGAGCCATGAGCTGCCACTCACTACTAGCCTCCTGGACTGCCCGAATCTGAGTTCTCCTACTCAACGCATCTGCCACTGCGTTTCCCTTTCCCGGTGTATAGGCAAGCTAGAAGTCAAAAGACTGAAGATACTCGACCCACCTGCACTGCCTCAGATTCAGATCACGCTGAGTGAAGATATATTTGAGACTCTTGTGGTTGGTAAAGACCACAAAGTGCTCTCCCAGAAGATAGTGACTCCAACAGCGTAAGGCATGAACAACAGCTGCCAACTCCAGATCGTGCGTCGGGTAGTTCCTCTCATGTGGCCTCAACTGCTGAGACCCGTATGCAACGACTCCATCTCCCTGCATAAGCACAGCTCCTAGCCCGATACCTGAAGCATCACAATAGACTGTATAGCTCTTGTATGGCTCTGGCAAGAATAGTATCGGTGCCGACGTCAACCTTCCCTTCAACTCCTGAAAGGCTGACTCACAAGAATCTGACCATAAGAACTTCGCTCCCTTCTTGGTCAGACCTGTCAAAGGTGCTTCCAGGCGTGAAAAGTCCTGAATGAAGTGTCTGTAGTATCTAGCTAGCCCTAGGAAACTCCGTACCTCAAAAACATTCTTCGGCTTCTCCCAGGAGACTATAGCTCTCACTTTCTCTGGGTCCACAGATACTCCTGCCTCTGAGATGACGTGACCCAAGAAGTGAATCTGTTCCATCCAAAAGTGGCACTTCGAGAGTTTAGCATAAATTCGATGCTCTCTCAGTGTACTCAGAACGATCTCAAGATGTGCAGCATGGTCGTGTCGAGTGTGAGAGTACACCAAGATATCATCCACAAAGACCATGACGAAGGAGTCCAAGTAAGGATGGAACACTCGGTTCATTAGTGCCATGAAAACTGCAGGTGCGTTCGTGAGACCGAACGACATGACTGTATACTCGTATAGACCATACCTGCTCCTGAAGGCTGTCAGAGGTATATCTGATGGTTTAACGCGCAACTGATGATAATCGGACCTCAAGTCGATCTTCGAGAACACCCGGGCTCCTCAAAGCTGATCAAATAGGTCATCAATCCTCGGCAAGGGATATCGGTTCTTGACAATCAACTGGTTCAGCTTTTGATAATCCACACAAAGCCGAAGGGTACCGTCTTCCTTATTTGAAAATAGGACAGGCGAACCCCAAGGAGAAGTATTGGGTTGGATGAAACTCTTTGCCTGAAACTCCTCCAACTGCTTCTTGAGCTCTTGTAACTCAGGTGTAGCCATCCTATAGGGAGGAATGGACACCGGTGCCGCTCCTGGAACGAGCTCAATAGATAAGTAAACCTCACGCTCAGGAGGAAAACCTGAAAAGTCCTCTGGAAAGACATCCCTGAAACGATCCACCACTGGAGGAAAGTCCAACTGCGAAGTCCCCTGATCATCCAGATAAAGACTAGCAATCTGGGTTGTCACCCTTCCTAGCCCATGATACTCGAGTCCTGCTCGACTCGCCTGAACATCTCATTCGCCTCTATGAAGAAAAGATTCACCCTCTGGTGAAACGAAACTCACTCTGCGGCGATAACAGTCGACGACTGCCTGGAAGGGAACCAACCAGTCCATCCTGAGGATGACATCATATCCTGTCATCTCTAGGACATAGAGATCCCATAAGAAACGATACCCTGCAACCTCGAGAGGGCACTCTCTACACTGGTGTACACTAGATATCCTCGTCCCCAAAGGTGTGTCTAGTGTCAATGAGTCGGCAGAAGAAAGGATATAGAGCCCAAGGCTCTCCACAATAGCAACCGAGATAAAGCTATGCGTAGCACTAGTATCGAAAAGAGTTGAAGATAAAATTGAGGCTACTAAAATCGTACCTCGAACTGTAGAAGGTCCGGGATCCTACTCCTGATAGGTCTGCTCTACCGCAAAAGTCTGGCCTGCCCCGCGGCCCTGTGACCCTGCATGACCACTCTGAGCTGAACCTCCCTGTTGACGCTAAGGGACTGGTGACTGACTGACACAGCCTCGACCTCCACCTCGGCTCAAACAGCTGGAAGAACTCCAGTTCCCCGACTGGTGTGAAACTGGTGGTGCTGCTCCGGAACGAGGAGTCATGGAAAAACCTTTGTCACCAGTAACTGGTGAGAAAACCTGGCAGAAACGCTGAAGGTGACCCATCTTGCCGCAAGATCGGCACTCCACTGGGTCTCTCTGGCACTGCGGCCTCGTGTGCCATGACCTTCCACACTAGTAGCATACGACCTGGCTACCTGAAGATGTATCTCACCTCCTCGGATCACCGCGCGTAGGCTCCCTACAGCGCTTCCTACTATCAACTAGAGGAACACTTGCTTTGGAAGCAGAACCGCTCTGGCTCGCAGCTCTAGAGTCTCTCAGATTGCGCTCCGCAATCAGTGCCTGGTTGACGATGGAAGTGATAGAAGTCAACTGGAAAATATTCACCTGCGAGCGGATCTCCCGCCTGAGACCATCCTCAAACTTCCTTGCTAAGAACACCCTGTTTCCATCCCGGAGGGGTGTGAAGCGCTGCAGGTCAGTGAAACGATAGGAATACTCCATGACAGAAAGAGTACCCTGCTCTAGACTCATGAACTCCTGGGCTTGATCAGCCCTCAGAGTCTCCGGGTAGAAGTAGTCGTAGAACACGTGCTGGAACTCCTCCCAAGCCATAACCTGCTGATGACCTGCCTGTGAGATCACGTCCGACCACCTCTTGGTGGAGTCTCGGAGCATGTAGGTAGCGAGCTTGACCTGCCTCTCTAGAGGCGTCTCCAGATGCTCAAAGATATTCAGCATGGCTTCCAGCCATGACTCTGCAGTCTGTGGTCCTCCTTCCCCCGAGAAAGTAGGAGGAGGATGCTGCTGGAAAACCCGGGTCAAGTCTACCATAGTTGTGGAAGGAGGTGGTGCTCCCTGAAAGGTCTGCATCATCCTCATAAAACCTTCCCTGAACTGCGCATCAGTGCCTACAACTGGTATGACAGCGGGTGCCAAGGCTGGCCCGACTGGAGGATCGGCAGGAAGTCCCTAATCGGCCATATCTGGCGTCTGATCACTGTCTGACAACTGACGTACAACCGGAGGACGTCTCAGAGGTATAGCCCTAAAAGATCAAAAGCATACCTTAGATCATAATTACCAAAGACAGAGAACACAAGAGTACAAAACAGGAACAAGGGAAGGAAAACACACAAGTTTACAAAACACGACTACACGGCATGTATAAAAACTACACGGCGTGTCTTCTTAAGCCACTGACATGGGCATGTACCCCTACCCTACAGGTCATGTAATACCTCAAACTACATGGCGTGTTGACCCACACACGATGTGTACTTGAAAACTATTCCCCTACCCGAGTCTCTTTACACGACTAACCCACACGGTCCGACTCAACCCAAGACTACACGGCGTGTTCCCTAGGGACACAGCATGTACTAGACACGGTCTCGGTAGCCCGTGTCGTTGGTTACACGGCCGTATACACAGTTGGCACGTACACGGTGTGTTCCGAACAAACACGGCGTGTATAGGAGAAGGTGACATCGTCCCGTGTTGTTCGTGACACGGTCGGGTACCTGAACAAGACTACACGGCGTGTTCTGAAAACAACATGGTGTGTCTAAGAGAAGGTAACACCGACCCATGTTGTTCATGACACGGTCGGGTACCTGGACAGGACTACATGGCGTGTTCTACTCGAGCTTCCCCGACCCGTGTTGTTAGTGACACGGTCGGGTACACGGCTCTGAACTACACGGCGTGCACCTACCGTACACGGTGTGTTCCTGAAGTTAATTCTACAACACCGTGTTCCTGCACACACAGTCAGTAACACGGCCTGAAAACTACATGGCGTGTAACCAGAAAGTACAGGCCGTGTATTCTGGGTTTTTTGGGCAGTAGCTCAGAAATTTCACAAAAGACCAGAAACACTGAAAACAAGGCAAAGAGGTGCCAAATTCTGATCCGTGAGGACCCATACTCCCCACGAATCAAAGCTTGGCATCTCCTACAGTCATAGACCAGAGAAAACAGGATCATGATCCACCAATTTCCGATTCAAGAGGGCCCATAACACCTCAAGAATCAAAATTTGGCGTTCATTTAAGCAAAGTAGAATACAAACAATCCTTTAACAAGGCAGTAGAGATTCTTTCAAGCATCTATCACAACAGCATGCATAATCTACACAAAGTCTATCACAATAGCATGCAATCGCTAATTCATCCTAGATGGCATGGCAAGAATGCATGGCATGTGATTTCTACAAGTGCCTATATGATGCATGAGATGTCATACCCTCATCTCATCGGGTTGCGATAGAAATAGAACCGCAATAGTCAAGACAATAACAACACAAAGCATGTGAATCACTCTAGGTGAAATCATATCAACCGTAAAATCTCAAAACTAGAAAACTGCAATAAACGAGGTAGTATGGATTTTCCCTATACATGGGTTAGCTACTCCCGGGCACATCTTATTACCAAGTACCGAATCCGTCTTATCCCTGGCTAAAGTCTCCAAACAGTAAAGTAAGAGAAAAGAAACACCTCTGATACCACTTTGTAACGTCCCGGTTTCGGAAGCCACCCAGAGGCACCCCGTACCCGATTGGTCACATGACCTCAAGCGCATTTCCCCAAATGCCAGAGGCTGCCGACTAGCAGCGAGGGTCTTGTGTGTGATAGTGGGGAAACTATTCCCTCATTGGCAGAGTACATAGTGGAAGAGAAAACAAATAACAACAATCGCAGAAACAGTAGACATCCATACAAGAGTAAACAGCGGAAGACTGATAAATAAACAACTGAAGCAGAAATATATATAAATGATGCATGGTACACATATGTCTAGAAAACAGCCAAACAAGTCACAATGCTGAATACAGTACTAAACCAAAGTACAAAAGAAAAATAGGTGAGCAACTCCTCAGCATCGCAAGCCTCGGCTCGGTCTCATGCTCTCCAGCTCCAGTGCAATCAAGAACCTCAAGTAGAAGGGTGCTTTCCCTTATCTATACCTGCAACAATATAATCTGTTTGGGCCCAAAAGTATGACCCAAATAAGGTGTGAGACAAAGCCCCAGTAGGCAACCACCCAAAGATCTGTGTCTAACGGTCAGTGAATATATGGCAGGTAAAGTACAGTAAGCAGTGAACATTAAGCAGTAAACAAGGCAATACACAACAGTAACAATCCACAGATTCTAGCATACATTCTACAACCAAGAAACAGTTACTCAATCAAGTAGAACAAAAAGGTAACCTCTGGGTATTTCTCACAGTCTAACCCCTAAGGTTCAACCTACAAGCACTAGCAACCCTCTGGGAGGCACACACAGTCTCACCCCTCTGGTTAAGTTAAAGAATTAATAGACTCTCTGAGGAAGCACTCACCATCAATTCCCCATATAGTCTCGTATCGTACTAAAGGCTCTCTGGGGAAGCACTCAACGTCAATTCCCCATGTGGCCCGCGTCGAGGAACTACAGACTCTCTGAGGAAGCACTCAATGTCAATTCCCCCTGTGGTCTCGCATCGTAATTAAAGACACTCTGGAGAAACTCTTCCGTCCATTCTCCCTATGGTCCACTACACTAGGTTCTCGCAGCCCTGTGTAAAATAAACATGCATAGCGCGCGTGTATCATCCAAGTAAACCTCAAGAACTACTTGGCTATCATTCTAAGGTTCAACAGCATAACAAGCAACAATTACACTATCCTACAACTAGGCATGGCAACTGGCAAATGCCGAACAAGTAAACAAGCATGGAAAAGCATCCAGAACACAACACAATTTACCCTATTCACAAGCAATGATCACTACACAGGCATATCAGCAAGGCAAGCAAAGAACAAGGGTAAAACGGGAACACGCAATACCCCGTTCAAGGGTATTGGTGGAAATTACACATAATATTCAACGAATTTCTCCAGAAAGGCACAAACCACCTACCTCGATCCTAGGAGATCGATATACGTGAAAAACGATGATAGATTCTCCTTAGAACGACGAATATCTGAGAAAACATCAAAAACACATAAACCACGATAACTTGAGAAAGAGGAGGAATTGGAAAACAAGGCTCAAGCAGAAAGGAGAACTCACCGCTGTGATTCCAACGCAATCAACAGTGCTCGAATCAGAGAACGGACGGAGAGGCGGTGGCTCGTCAAAGATTCGCGGGTTCCCGGCGCTCTCGGACGAAGAAGCTGGAGAAGAAGAGCTTTTCGTCGGTTAGGCGTGACCCCCGTCTGTTTAATGAAAAAAAAAGTACACGGCATGTACTTTTAGAGTACACGGCGTGTACTAGGTTTTTCCATACTCCGCTAAAATCAGCCTTCACGTCACCCCTACACACCGTGTGTGTGGCCCGAACACGGCCAGCACACGGCTTTGAGCGGGAAAAGAGTACACGGCGTGTACTCATAAAGTACACGGTGTGTACTTCGAAAATTTCCAGAAACTCCATTTTTCTCAAAAACTCCAGAAAAAGGAAAGGTGTACCTGAAACGAAGATCTGGGTTCTTACATTCAGGTTGCTTTATCACCATCTCTAGTTTTTTAATGCAATGGTAACAATGATTCTTGGTATTTTTTTGTAGATGCAATTTATTTCATTCCTACTTATTTTTCCATAAAATAATGATGTAGCTTTTATCATAATTACTATTAATATTTCAAACCATGATTTTTAGAGGGATAAACATTTCAGTATTTGGTTCATACATCCAATGGTGAGAAAGTCATTTTATCATTGTCATCAATTTTTTATAAGCATGCAGCATGTTGTAAATTATTTCTTAGAGCGTTGATTTTTTTTCATTTTGGTGTTTTTTTGGCTATGTAACTCTATGTTCATGGAAATTTTTTGAGCTCATATATGAATAGAGATTTGATTGTGTTTGGTGTCATGACTGAAAGAAAATCATTGTATTTGGGTTTCAATTATGGACTTCCAGAGATCTATGCTTTCCTGCAGATATGTTTCAATAACTATGTAGTTTTTTTCCGAAATTCACATACATGTTCTGTAGGGTGTATTCGATTTTTCTTAGGTGGATGCAGACTTCATATAATTTTCAAGTTCATGTTTGACCTTCAGCTACTCAAAGAATCTCCATAATTCTTTATCAGGTTTCTATTAAATTATCTTTATTAGCATCTCCTGTTTTTTAATGAAATGGTAACAATAATTCAAGTTAATTTTTCATAGAAGAAATTATTTCATTTCTAATTCTATATTCATAAATTGATGAGGTTTCCTTAATCAAAAACAATATTAATTTTTAAAACCATGTTTTTCACAGGAATTAACATACCACTATTTTGGTCATAGATCCAAAGGTGAGAAAGTCATTTTATCATTGTCATCGATTTTTTATAAGGATGCACCATGTTGTATATTTTTTCTTACTTATCATAATATCTTATTGTATTTATTGTAATCTAAATTTTTTTCACTTCTGCTGCTTACTCGGGAATGTGACATGCAATACCTCCTCTATAGTGATAATTTTTTTGTGTATGTTTTTTTATGTCCCTGCTAATGCACACCACTCCAAGACTGATTTACATAATGAAAACCCATATATATTAGCACATAAAAAACATGATACAATATGAGTTTTCATTTTGAAGATGAAAATAATGGTAAGGTTATATACTACATTTGTAAATCCCCTTTTTTTAATGATTTTGTTCTCTTCCCTAGAGTCATTCATCATCTGCATCGCCAAAGTTCTTTGACTTTGTTTTTGTTGGAAGTGAGGTATGAGTGTGTTCTATTTTATATTCTTAATGACAACACATTTCTCCCTAATTATTTGCATGATTAATGATGGTGGATTTTTCTTTCAGGAAACAAGAGATGATCAGGGTCTACTATTTCATCCTGATCACTTCCCATGATTTCGTAGGCTCCTGAAACTTTGTTTTATATTTTATATTATGGAAAAATATAATTCTTGATTCATTATATATTTATTATTAATTTCTCTAAATTAATGGATGATACATATTCTATGTAATTAGTTTTTTATTTTACTTTACATTTTCACTTTCCCTTGCATCACTGAAACTAATACATTCAAAAAAAATTGTATGCAAATGAGGATGACAGTCCAATAATGATATGTGTAACTTCAACCATTGAAGATCAACTACAGGTTCCTGTGATGTTATACCTTCATTTTCACTCTTAGATTTGTTTTTATATAACATTTGAATAATATATGGTTTTGGTTCAAATTGAATTTTATACTGGTTGCCAGGAAGGATATCGGGATATTAGCTAAATCAATGACAGTAGGAAACACTTAATAGATCATAGTTCAATGAGTTTCATGAGGGTTTCATAGAGAATCCTGAGTAACCATGCATTGTTATTTACTTAATAAGCAGTATCACATAATGTTTTCATAATATATTCATGGTCATTCAGCTTATTTAAACAATATCTACTTCCATTCACTATTTGTATATCATATCCACTGTCCTCCAATGGCCCGAAGGCCTTCATTTTTTATTGATTTTTGATAATCCACATTTCAAGGGGTGAGGTGGAACCCTTACAAGGCTCGTAGGCGTAAGTATTACATGGTCCGTGGGCCTTAGAGGAATTCATTTGTTCGTAGGCTTCAAACATTACATACAACCCAGACTAACTACTTGGAACTGCTCCTCCCCAGCATCTTCATCGTGAAATCATCTCTCCACCTTCGCATGGTTGTTCGGCTAGGCATTCTCGTGCATGCACAGGCTTGTTCCATCATTAATTTTTGGTTTGTAGTGTTTCATACTTTTATAATGTTATTTGATTATAATATTACTTATATGGATCAAATTATCATTAAATGTTTTTGGTTAGGTAGATAATAGATTTTTATATATTTCATTAAACTATGTTGATATTTGAAATCCCTATTTACGTGGTCTAAAAGATCCTCTTATTTCTTTTCAACTGTTCAGGAAATCTAGAATTCTAGAAATATAAATATTTTTTTCCTAATAAATCTCAAGATATACTTCATAACATTAGGTTATTTGTTGTATCGTAAATCTAAGACTATTATCTATATTTCATTAAAATGCTTGAAAGGCTGAAATTTCTGTTTAGATACCTTAGAAAATTGATGGTGTTCTTAAACATTTCAGTTATTTTCTTCTATGGGTTTAGTATATATATATCATTATTTTTGATGATATATAATGATATAAAATACATACTAATGTTTTATTTATTCTATTGGAAATCTCTTTATTTTATATACATTTAAGTAAATTTGACAATTTGATGTTTCTATTGTTTATAAGGGCTAAAAAATCACCAAAATATATGATGTGAAGGGTTTTTATACCTAAACTGAACCCTATTTAAAGTGACTGTAACTTAGTGTATCTAATGTGATGTATATTATCTGAACAAAGGTGGTCAAATTATCATTTTATAGTTAATGAATTAATGGTTTTTAGTTACTAGGAGTTATGCTACTTTATGAAGTAAGAAAAGGTTGTTTTTAAACCTACTGCATGTTGTTTTTATAGGCTGCTAAATGCAGTGAGTGGAGGCCTTCACTGAACATGTTGTTGGCTACACCTGCAACCATTTATGTAGCAGGAGTTCTCCCCTTCCATGTCTTCAACTGCTCAGGTCTTGAAAAAACTCTGAAGCATACATGAAATAGGATTTGTATTCTCTCATATTGTACACCAATATAGAAGATTTCACATATATTATGCATTCTAATATATTTCAATCAGTTTTCCTTATTTTAGATTGTAATGCTACTCAGGTTTATTCATGTAAAACCAAATGTGCATGCGATGGTTGAAGATTCAATGGGGAATCAAGGTATGTAGAGTTACTATATGATGATATTTTCAACTGACCATGCATTCAAGGTCAGTATACACACTCCATGTTAAATCAAGTGTCCACACGCTATGTACACCTCATGGTCAATATAGTTACCACAAAATATGATTTTTTACAAGGTAATTATCATTTTATAGTTATTAAATTATTTTTTTAAGTTACCATGAGTTATGATACTTCATGAAGTGAGAAAAGGTTGTTTTTAAACCTAATGCATGTTGTTTGTATAGGCTACTAATTGTAGTTAGTAGAGCCCTTCACTGAACATGATATTGGCTACACTTGTAACAATTTATGTAGCATGACTTCTCCCCTTCCATGGCTTCACCTGCTTAGATCTTGAAAAGCCTCTGAAGCTTACATCAAATAGGATTAGTGTCCTCTCATACTGTACACAAATATTGGATATTTCACATATATTATGAGTTCCAATATATTTCAATCAGTTTCCCTTTTGTTAGATTGTTATGCACCTCATGTTTAATCATGACAAACCAAATGTGCAAGAAATGGTTGAAGATTCATTGGAGAATCAAGGTATCTAGAGTTACTATATGATGATATTTTCGACTAACCGTGCATTTAATGCCAGTATACCCACTCCATGTTAAATCAAGTGTCCACACTCTATGTCTACCTCATGGTCAATATAGTTACCACATAATATGATTTTTTACAAGGTAATTGTCATCTTATAGTTAATGAATTATTGTTTTTTAGTTACCAGGAGTTATGCTACTTCATGAAATGAGCACATGTTGTTTTTAAACCCAATGCATGTTGTTTTTATAGCTTGCTATTTGATGTGACTGGAGACCTTCACTGAACATGATATTGGATACCCCTGCAACCATTTATGTAGCATGACATCTCACTGAAATATTCTCATAATTGTGTACTATTATACTCAGATTCAAAAATTTCCCATCCAAAGATAATCATATTCATGCAGTGATTTTCATATTGCAGTTTTAGTTGATATTCCTTGGAAGAACACATGAGCTTTGAACATGTGCTTCAATTCATTTTGGATGCCTAAAACTTTCTATTTTAACCAACCTCATATCATTCTCATCTATAATGTGTTTCACTTTTCAGAGTAAATTATTCTTACCATTTCTGGTGAAAACCCAGTTCTCTATAATTTGCATTTTTATTGATTCAGGTAAATACTTCTTCCTATGTAATTTCATATATTTATTAACTCTGCCATGATTTTTGTATCATTGCTCTTAGTATCTCAAGTGAATAATCAGTTTTCTATAATCTGCATTTCTATTAATTCAGGTAAATACTTATTCCTTTGTAATTTCATATACTTATTAGCTTGTCAATAATTCTATATCATTTATCTATATTGTGGTTTTTTGGTGTTTTTTTTGTATCTATATGTATCTTTCAAGTCATATTGAGTTATCAATGATCATGTTATTCATCTTTGAGTTGTATCTATCTTTGGCATGGGGTATGTGTGTCAAGATAATATAATCCAGTGTTCTGGGTATTAAAAAGCTACCTTTTTTCAATGAATTCCCCGTTGCTGGTTTTCTTTGGCATTAACTCTAGAAACCAGACTATTTCTTTTTCCTCCTTTCATACTTCTCCTTTTTTACTTTTCCTCCTATGCCTTCTGACGCTTCTCTTTTGTATTATTTTTCTTATGTTCTCTTTATATCCAGTTATATTTTTATCTAAATTTTATGGCCTGCATCAAATCCCAGAACACCAATATTTTTATTGTAGCAAAGAAAATTATCTATTACAACATGTATTTTATTTCTTGTCTTGATGGTTGAGAATTATGTTTTAGTGATCAGGAAATAATTTCTTCAGAGGGATTGGAGAGGATAAACTCAAACTCATACACTGCACCTTTTTCATTATGACTTGGTTCATTCACATTTTTTTATCAAATGGAATGATGCTATTTCAGTGCAATTCTTCTTATTTTTTTTGTTCCATTACAGGATACCATGGAATGGAAAGCAGAATTTTTTGATTGATAGGTGTGCTGCTTTATTTTGAGGTTTTCCTACTTTGTGTTTTTATGTTTAATGTTTAGTGATACATGTGTGTTGAACTTTGGTAACATTTTTCTTGCATCTAATCAGATTTGATGGTTGTGCTCTTCTTGATTTTATTCGAGATTCTGATTCCCGAAGCTTTTGTGTGCCTGAAAAAACAGAGGAAGAGGAGTTAGAAGAGTTTCTTAATTCTGAGAATCATCGGGATTTAATTACACATAGCATAGAGGATTTTGGTACTTTTAGAATTTAATCCTGTGTTAATTTTTTTGAAGATTTCTTTTTTATCTCCATTATCATTATACTGCCGATGCAAAGCTGTTCATGTCAAAAACTATATTTGGGCCAACTTTTTGCCAGGGGACTGGTGTAATATAATCCTTACATTCTAAGATGTGTCTATTAACAGTTACTGACAAGGAAGGTTTGCAACATGTGAGTTAGGATATGGATGCAAAAATCTACACTTTATTCGCATCTGACAGGTTTCGTTAATCCCTCCCTCCATCCTCACCGTCTCAAAAAAATCATAAAAACCACAGTGGATGTTTCTTTTTGTTGTTTCACATTCTGATCTACAAATCAATAATGCAGTAAGTGAATTGGGTACCTACTTGACAATCTGATATAAACTTCAATAGTACTAATTAGCCGGTCTTCCTAACTAATAGTTGTAGCGTGGTTCCACATGGGTTGGGACAAGTTATTATTGGTTTTGTAGTTACACAGTTAAACCAGATTGAAAAGCACATTCCCCCTCAACTTATAGATTAAATTCAGAGCTACCTTTGGATCCTGGAATGAATTTGAGACTATCTCTATGCTCCTTATTGCCTGCTTGTGCACCTTCTATTAGTTAAATCATAAATGGATTTGTAATTTTAAGATTAGTTTTATCCTGCCCTCATGGAATATCCTCTTTTAGAAGGTTTCACATAACCACATTCCTACTGATGATCAGGTATACAATTATAGGAACCTATGTTGGATGATGACATTAATACCTTCATGAGTGTTGTTTCCAATTTCTCTCAAATTCAGTAAATTCATAACCTTTTCATGGTTACGATACCTGTGTGATTTTTCTATATTTGGAAGGCTCTGATTTAAATCTTATTTGATGATTAGTATATGATTTTTTTGGGAATTCATGTACTTATTTTTAGTTGTTCATACTAGATTTTGTAGCTGTTCAAACCTACTGATTCCTACTATATTGTAGTCATTCATACCTACTCATTTCTACTATATTGATGAGGTATCCTAATTATAGAGCAGTGGATTAATTTTTGATTGACAAATTTGTGTTATGTGTCTTGATTCGGTTACTTACATGCCACCACCATGGTCATAAAGAAAGACATATTTGGTACCACCTCATGGTATGTAATTCAAATCACCGCAACACTTTCTATCATAAACAACATTACTAGCATAGAAACATATGATAATTTATTATCTATTGAAAACTTTCTAAATTATTCATATTCATTTCGAACATTCATGTAATTGATAAGTACAGAACATATGGTCATTCTAGAACCATGCTTCATAAGAAGTGATGATGGAAATGATATAGTAAGGAAATTTTTGGTTTTTGGAAAAAGTATGCACTAATATGTGTTTACATATTCTATATGCACTTATTATTTATACATCTTCAACTTTTTATAGAATTGTGATACTAATTCTCATGCTACATCAAGATTCAATCTGTCTTTATCTAATTTTTTTATTCAATTTCATGTTGTCGGGTCTTCTAAAGTGGTTGACGGCTCTCGGTTGAAGCCACTTTTCATGGGCGAATGACTCCACTCAAGTAACAGAAATCTGGGTGCCCCGCCGCTTACCCCTGAAAGGTCTCTATTCAACCGATCTTTTAAAAACAACAACTCATCACTCTTGTCATTGAGTGAAGAAACAACCTGATTCAATATGCCTTCAGCTATTTTTTTGATTCAATTTCATGAAAGTATTATCAAGTGGTTGTCGGCTCTTTGTCTTCATCTATTTTTTTATTTCATTACATCTTTTGTTTCATCTTTGTCTCTGACCTCCGTCTCTCTCATTTCATATTATTCCATATACATCATGAATAGTCTCCACCTCCGTTTTCTTTTTTTATCTTTCACTTTTTTATTTCAGTGAATGCATTACTGTTTTGTGATTGAAGTTGAAAATGAATTCAAATTTCCATTCTCAAAATTTAGAAATTCTTATGCTTTTAATCTATCCTTTTTCTTTGTGAACAATTTAATTGGTGTCTCCATATTATATGCACTCCTATTCCATTATCATACACTATTACTTTCTAATTAAAAATTATTCAACATTATTGTTTCTTATCAACTTTTATAAATACCAATCTCTTATTAAATGAAAAACCAGTAATTAAATACGTCGTGCAATAGCACGGACGAGTACTAGTTTATTATAAATTTAGTTTTCGTTATAATTTCATATTTTATTTACATTTTTATTCATATAGAATATATATGTTTAAATGGTAAATTATATTATATTTATAAAAAATATGTATAAAATATAATACATATTTTATATTATTGCATTTATTATAAATATATTTATTAAAATAATTTTCCACATCTTTATTAATCCAGTTATAAAATATATTTTTAAAGCATAATTTCAAGTTATTTAATTTTTAATGTCTTCAAAAAATAGTAGTTAATTATAAATGTATAAATATGGATAAACAATTTCTTATTTTTTTCAAGATTTTCAATTTGGTTAAATCTTTTAAATTAATTTTTTACTATTTCTCTAAGTTTGTCACACATGTGGGCTGCTAAGGGTATAATCAAATTTTTCAAAAATGTCTAACAATCCAATTTTTTTTATTTGATTTCAATCCAATGACTCTTTTTTCTGGAGAACCTGTCATCATCCCGCAATACTGGATATTTCAATTATACAAGGCATTCGGGGCTACAAATCCTCAAAAACTCAATTCTTCCCGTTGACTATTTATGTTTTTTAAAGCTCAACTGTTCGGTAGGTAGCATTTATTGAATAAAAACTGAACGTGTTGACTGCGTACGTGGCTGGACCTCAGGAGTTCCCATTGGTCTTAACCTGGAAATGGGTGTCCCCAACCCCCTACGAAATTTCATGGAAGGCGAAGCTGGTGCGTTTTATATGCTTTCATTTCCCTCGCCCCTCCGTAATGGGCCCATAACTACAGCTTAGTCTCGTATGCGCCTCTTAATCAGCAGTTCCGCCCCTCGGTGGCGTTAAATTAGGGCTATGGGCTGTTTCTTGTACCTGTTCAAAAAGGGAGGCGAGCGGGATGAATCCAAGCTCACCAAGTCAGTAAGTGTTGAGTCCTCCAATTCCAAATCTCTGGATGATCGTGAATCGGGAACATCTGGATCGAAATTCAGTTCCCGAAGTGCTGCAGCTAGCACCAGAGATTCTCTCGAAAGGAGCTGCCGATCGCGCTCCGTAACTCGGAGAACCACGAAACTGAGAGTGTTCGCATTTTCCGAACTCAAGACGGCGACCAAGAATTTCAGCCGTTCTGCGCAGGTCGGAGAGGGCGGGTTCGGTTGCGTCTACAAGGGTCTGATCACGAATTCTAACGGTTCGTCCACGGAAATAGAGGTTGCTGTGAAACAGCTGACGAAAGGGGGTTTTCAGGCAAGCTCCCTTCCTCCCGGACCTTTAATCCTTTTTTATCACCATTTCAAGTTCATTAAGATTTCAAGCAATATTTTATCACATTATAATATTCAAATTATTAATAAAAGTTTTTTAAAAAATTACAAGTGGTAAATGTCAGAGCAATTTTTTACAACTATTCCAACAATAGGCGTCGTCATAGGGGTCTAATAACACTTATTTAATGCAACAGAAGCGAAGAATCTCAAACTAAAGATCACCATACTTAGAAAATGAAAACATGCATATTAGAAATGAAGAAATTGTAAAACCATGTATCTTACACAATTTTTCTTGAGCTTATTCACATTTTCGGAACATTTTCATAGATGACAACGTAATGAATTCCTTAACGAATAAGGCTTAAGGAAACCTCTAATCCCACAAAGTCATAAGCATACTCAATCATATTGAGTATCATTGACAAACTCAATCATATTGAGTATATGAGACTAAGATGTCTTAAGTCATTTTGCATCTAATGCCTTTGAAACCCTAAGTAATCTATGCTTCATAAGCATCTAGATTCACCTAGTCAACAATTTCAACACTTAGTTACTCATAAAGGTATTGCTTAAAACGTAGAATTTCTCCTAACTTAAGAACTCTTCTTAAGTTACGAGTCTCGTGTGTTTCTTACAATAAGCTTCTCCTTCTAAAGGGTTAATTTTCAAAGTTATGTTTGATGATGATGATGTTATTCATCTATAACAGATGAGTATCTTTTTTTATTATCGTTTAATAAAGACTTTTATTTAAATGCGTTGTCGCTAAAATTATGACACTTTAAAAAAAATCATTATATCTATTAATGGGTCAATATCCATGTTTCACTAAGCAATGTGTCCACTTTAGTGTTTATCTCACCACTTAGCTATTTAGGCGGTATCATCTCAATCATATCTCATGAATAGTTGAGCAAACAACTTTTTGTCCAATCCAACGTATAGATAAACTCAACTTCATTCCTCTAGCATCCTAACTTTTAGTCTCCTAGCTAAGTGTTATCCAAAGCTCAAAGCGGGATTTGGCTACCTAACCTTTAGGAATAATCATTTCCACCATGTTTGACACAAGATAATCTACGGACACCCTACCTTGGAAGGAATCTTACACTTAGTATTTGAAGGAGGTTTAATCCCACCATGTTATCTCATGTTACCCCTTTTATGTATGCATGTTTTTAACGATTTAGTTTGGAATTCTATTTCATCCACCAAATTAATATGTTCAAACCGTATTAACATACAACTCTTTACACAATCCACAGTTTGTGTTACTCAATAAAAAATAAGTCAAATATATTTACATATATCCAAATACATCTTATGCATATGGTACATGAACTTTTCATATAAGGGTTTAGGATTATATGAGATTGACAATCTTCACATGAGTAAGCCCAAAGCCATAAATAATAAACTTCCACCTTTCTAGAACAAGACATAATCTTCCAAGCCTGGAAAATCCAACCCAAAGTCCCTATATCCGAGGATACTTTACTCAAGTGAGAATCCAATTCATCATAACTCTAAAACCTAATATGTATAAACTATAATCAACAACTAAATTCAAGATAATAAATTCATTACAAATTGAGATCAAGATAGATGAAAACTAAATCTTATGTAAACGTATGTAGCGTGTAATGCAAGACTTAACAATTTATAAGAAGTATCTTAACAACTTAAACTAAAGCATGCACTAATTCACTATATAAATAATTTATATCCATGAATAATTAACAATAAAATAACTTTTAAATAAATGTATAGTTCAAGTATTTAAACATGAGATAAATATTCATGAACAATTCATAATTAAAAGCTAATTATAAGCACTTTATAATTTTAGTTATTCATTACGAACATTCTGTAATCTTGAATATAAACACTTTATATTCATTTCGTACTATGAACTCCATATTATACATTATATGACATTTCCTTTAAATATGTGATATTTTATGAAAAAATAAATATTTTATAATCCAATTTCTATTATGTAAACATTTTACATAATCTAAATATCATATACTTAACATTATTTAAATTTTGATCAAATCAATCATCAAAACTCTTTTTGATGTGGTTTGAATAATATCTCAAATAAGGGCACTTTAATTTAAACAATTCAAATTAATTATGAACAATTCATAAATAAATATAAACTTTTTATAGTTTGGCCTTATTTTGTAATTTAAAAACACTGTATAAACTACCCCATATGATCACTAAAAAAATACTTTATTTTTAACCCATAAGGCATGCCATATAATTTGATAAAAAGTATTTTTAATATTAACATTTAATATTAAAGAATATTTAATAATAAATGTTTCGTGAAGATTAATTAATTAATTATAAACTCTTTATAATTAATTAATTTATAAACTCTTTACAAATTAATAAATATCCTCAAAATTTCATTTTATCATTATTTATAAACAATTTATAAATAATACAATCCACATCATAATTGAATTTTAAGGAAAATAAATTTTTCATGATCAATCATGATTGATCATACAAACAGAGTTGTATGCTGCGATTCAAAATTGTATACTACAATCCAAGAGATATCGTAATGGATGATTGAAAAAACAGTTGTGCACGCTATTAGTCGTATTTTACGACTAATAATTGTATTGTCCTTTAAAATATTGCATATCGTATTTTACAAAATACATAGATATTGTATTGATGATGCAATATTTTGTTTTCAATATACGCGTATTTTACGAGAGGCATATGTTGTAAGCTACACCCAATGCCAATCGTGGATTTAGAGCATGTCGAAGCTCACAATCTCTTATATCATATGCCATGATACAAAACTCAAAGAACAAATAACCAATCGTATTTTAGGACTGCCACCATGATATGTAATGCGGTTTTTTTTCAAGTATAATTTGATGAATCTAAACGTATAGTGGGCTTTGATACCACTGCTTGGATTCATAGGGGTCTGACATCACTTGTTAGGTGTAACATAAGTGATACAAGAATCTCAAACCCAAAATCACCATGCTTAGAAAATGAAAACATGCATACTAGAAATGAGGAAACTGTAAAAACGTGTATCAGTACACTGATGAGCCATTGCAACATTCATCTTCATCCATGCTTGATGTTGATCACATAAGTGGGCAATCAAAACACTCCCACCTTCGGAGGTATCTATGGGTTGTGCCTAAATCGCTCAACGTTCGAGCATGAGTCTTTAATCAGCACAACATGTTAGTGCCTCGTTGTGCAAAAGTGGTAGGAGAAGACAACATTAGGGTTAAGGAGTTTCGATCAAGCATTATGCAAACACATATCATGTCATCGCATGACAATGGGCTTTATAAAGCCCCTGAGGACGCTCCTCGGTAGATCATGCATTTACTCGTGCGTTTATTACAGAAGGGTAAATTCAACGACCCCTTCATGCATGAATGCACCTACTCCTTCATGTCACATCTCATGTAATGCCTCTTAAATGATAACTTAGGTGAAAGATCTCATCTGAACGTTAACTCTTAACGTCTGGCCACCATCTTGAGCACAGGCAATAGCATGTATATGTCTTTCGAAATGAGCGGATCACACTCTATGATTGCATGGAATATGTGGTGGCATGGAATCTCATTCCATGCATATGCATTACGATATACCTCAGATTGTACGACTGGGAAGGCAATAGCATAGAATGTCATTCCATGTATTACGATTGCCCCAATAGTAGAATATGGTTAGTGGCATGAAATCATATTTCATGCCCTTACGACATGCCTCAATTGTTAAATATGAATTCCCCAAATGCATCATATATCATATGCAAATGGGCTTTAGCGCATATAACTTCTTCATCACAATGGTGTAACAAAAGCAAAAGTGAGGGTGTATCTTTGAATATATCCAACGATGCAGTGTCACTGGAAGGATAATAAAGCCAACAAGTGGAGGCTCAAATCAAGACTTGAGGGAGAAGCTGATTGACCATCAAGGAAGTAATGCAGATTGGGCCAAAACTTGTAATGAACAAACACACGAAGAAACACAAAATGGATAAAGCAAAAATGTTGGATCAATTTGATTGACGGCCAAAATTAATCCCTCATTACATAAATGAATAATCAAACACGAGAGCCAACCAGAAAAGGCGACCTAATATATGGAGAGGCCCGATGAGGGATGAAGACAAGCGAAGCCTAACAGAAATTCCAAGGATAAACAACCCGACATAACATTTAGTGAAATGCATAACATGTTGGGATTTTTTGATTTACAATTTAAATATTGAGGAGATAGAAAATTATTAATGGAGATATTTATCTCAACATTAATAGAAAATTTTCTCTCAACATTAATGAAGAGTTATTCTCAATATTAATTGATGAAATAATAAATGTTGATAGCATTTTTTGGAAATATGGACTTGATGTCTATATAAGAGGATACAATAACATATTTTAAAGGTGTGCCAACACGATATAGCCAACAAGAGTGAACTGGGAAGGGCTTGTCGTGTTTGAAGTGGTTCGTGGTTTGAGACGTGCGACAGTCTATCCATCCTAGAAGTACGACTCTCCTCACAATCTTCAGAGCAGTGCAGTTAAAGTTATACCCAATGATTTTCAGATCTGCAACCGATGGAACTCTTTGGGTCTGATCGGCTTTCATATGTGATGGTCTTTGATCCGATCTCGTGTTTTTTACCTACACCTTTTATTCGGACACCGAACACCTGCATTCATGATCAGATCTATTTGTGTTTCTTTATCAAGTTGCGTTCTTTGTTTCAGGTTAGCTTCAGACTGCATCTGCTTTCCACCTTTGATCCATTATTTTATTTGGAGTATTATTTTTGAAATCTCGCTCATCTTTGGGAGTCTTTACTATGTACTCATTGATTATTAGTGGATCATGCTTTATGAACTAGATCCCATGGTTTTTCCCTTTTTGTGTTTTTCACGTTAAAATTTCGGTGAACTTTTATTTTCTGCACACATATTATTTGGTTGCTACACATTCGCTTAATTTTTGAAGACTTGTTTAAAGGGAAAGAATTATTTTCAGCTGCACGTACGCTTTGTTATTGTTTGCGCGTTCCTCGCTTGACGTTTTTCCCAACATCTGATATCAGAGCGATTGGTTGAAGCCTTCGGTTTGCAGCACACGGTGACAGACATCTGGTGGAGCGGTTTATCAAGGACTCGGAGGACGTTGCCGGAAAACAGTGGCGGTACCAGAGGTGTTTATGGGATATCGAAAGTCTGATTGACTAGCAGGAGTCATGAAGCGTGTTCCGTTGTTCGTGATAGTCAGAGCTTGGTGGAAGACTGTTGATGTTCCTCAGGTTAGGTGGTCTATCTGGCATCTGGAAGACTGTCACCAGAAGATAGTGGCAGTATTAGCGGTGTTGCTGGAATATCAAAAGTTTTCTTGGTCGCAGGTGTCATGCGGCGTGTTCTGTTCATTGGGTGACATTTGGATCCTGGTGGAGTCGATGATCACACTGTGGAGTATTTGAATTTTAAATCAAGGTGAAGATTGTTGAGATTTTTCGATTTAAATTTAAATATCGAGGAGAGAAAATTATTAATTGAGAGATTTATTTCAACATTAATAGAGGATTTTCTCCCAACATTAATGAAGAGTTGATCTCAATATTAGTTGATAGAATAATGAATGTTGACCGCATTTTTGGAGATATCGAAATGGCGTCTATATAAGATGATACGGTAACATATTTTAAAAGTGTGTCAACACGATGTAGCCAACAAGAGAGAACCGGGAAGGGGTTTGATTCGATCTCGGTGCTTTTTACTTGCACCTTTTATTCGGACAGCGAACACCTGCATTCATGATCAGATCTATTTGGGTTTCTTTATCAAGTTGTGTTCTGTGTTTCAGGCTGACTTCAAACTGGTTTTCCACTTTTGATCTACTATTTTATTTGAGCATTATTTTTGAGATCCCGCTCCTCTTTGAGAGTCTCTACAGTGTACTGTTGATTATTAGTGGATCCTGCTTTATGGACTATGTGCCGTGATTTTTCACTTTTTGGGTTTTCCACGTTAAAATTTAGGTGTCAACTTTTATTTTCTGCACACATATTATTTGGTTGCAGCGCATCCGCTTAATTTTTGAAGATCTGTTTAAAGGGAAAGATTTTTTTTTTTTGCACGTACACTTTATTATTGTTTGTGCATTGCCCCCCACAGGCGGGTGGGGCGGCAAGGGACTGGGGTTTGGGGTGTCGGTCGTGGGATCGAGTCTCTGAACCGTTTCTTTGTTTTGCCGTTGTGTGTGTATTGTAACCCGAAATTTAATTTATTGTTTGCGCGTTTGTCGCTTGACGTCTTTTCCAACATAACAAATTCAATTTTCCATGATAATTACATGAGAAATAACAAGTTAAAATATGTACAATTTAATTTGCAAAACAGTTTGAAAATCTCATTTTCACACCTATCCATCTCGCAAATAAAATTGTATAATCTACATTTCACATGGGATTTTTGCGGCCTAGATTGTTGGGTTGGGGATGGTCTAAGATATTCAAAGTAAAGTTGCACTCTCATATTGTTACTTCAATTTTGTTTTGTTTTTGTTTTTCTAGGGGCATAAAGAATGGGTGACTGAGGTGGATGTTCTTGGAATTGTCGAGCATCCAAATTTGGTAAAACTTCTGGGCTATTGTGTTGATGACGATGAACGAGGAATCCAGAGGCTTCTGGTTTACGAGTTCATGCCCAATGGGAGCGTGCGGGACCATTTGTCGGCCCGCTCGCAGAAACCATTTTCATGGACCATGAGGCTCCAGGTAGCTCGAGATACAGCTCGAGGGCTGGCTTACCTCCATGAAGGAATGCAGTCTCAGGTTCTGTTCTGTGTTTCTTCTTCTTCTTGGCATGAAGCATGAAAAATCTTTGCAGTATGTGATTTTTCTTGCAGGTCATCTTGAGAGATTTTAAATCATCAAATATTTTACTGGATGAGCACTGGAATGCGAAGCTTTCAGACTTCGGATTGGCTAGATTTGGCCCAACGGATGGATCAACTCATATCTCGACCGCGGTATGATCATAAAACATAGTGTTCGTGTGGCTTATAGACACTAAATTGAAAGCGAGGAAGAGAATAGAAATTGAATTTCTGGCCTGGCGTACCTGCATTTAGGATTACAGTCTAGAAGCTTCTTCAAAAGTGTTTGTTGCTGGGGTTTTTTCATTCTGAAAAGCTCTGAATCATAGCAGATCATCAGGTTGCAGGGACGATGGGATACGCGGCTCCCGAATATGCTCGTTTGGCTGATAGAAATTAAATTAAAAGTGAGGAAGATAATAGAAATTGAATTTCTGGCCTGGCGTACCTGCATTTAGGATTACAGTCTAGAAGCTTCTTCAAAAGTGTTTGTTGCTGGGGTTTTTTCATTCTGAAAAGCTCTGAATCATAGCAGATCATCAGGTTGAGGGACGATGGGATACGCGGCTCCCGAATATGCTCGTTTGGCTGATAGAAATTAAATTAAAAGTGAGGAAGATAATAGAAATTGAATTTCTGGCCTGGCGTACCTGCATTTAGGATTACAGTCTGGAAGCTTCTTCAAAAGTGTTTGTTGCTGGGGTTTTTTCATTCTGAAAAGCTCTGAATCATAGCAGATCATCAGGTTGCAGGGACGATGGGATACGCGGCTCCCGAATATGCTCGTTTGGCTGATAGAAATTAAATTAAAAGTGAGGAAGATAATAGAAATTGAATTTCTGGCCTGGCGTACCTGCATTTAGGATTACAGTCTAGAAGCTTCTTCCAAGTGTTTGTTGCTGGGGTTTTTTCATTCTGAAAAGCTCTGAATCATAGCTGATCATCAGGTTGCAGGGACGATGGGATACGCGGCTCCCGAATATGCTCGTTTGGCTGATAGAAATTAAATTAAAAGTGAGGAAGAGAATAGAAATTGAATTTCTGGTCTGGCGTACCTGCATTTAGGATTACAGTCTAGAAGCTTCTTCCAAGTGTTTGTTGCTGGGGTTTTTTCTTTCTGAAAAGCTCTGAATCAAAGCTGATCATCAGGTTGCAGGGACGATGGGATACGCGGCTCCCGAATATGCTCGAACGGGGCATCTGTCGTCGAAGAACGATGTCTGGAGCTACGGCGTGTTCCTTTACGAACTCATCACCGGCCGCCCCCCGCTGGATCGGAAGCGGCCGAAGCAGGAGCAGAAGCTGTTGGATTGGATAAAGCCGTACCTGAGAGACATGAAGAAATTCGAGCGGGTAGTGGACCCGATGCTCCGGGGGAATTACCATCTGAAGTCGGTACAGAAGCTCGCGGCGGTAGCGCACCGTTGCCTCGGGAACCATCCGAAGTCTCGGCCTAAGATGAGCGAGGTCTTGGAAGAGGTGACGAAAATCGTTGATGGATGAACTGAAGTAGGGAGTCCCACGGCCATGAAAGCTTGTGACCGGATGATGCGGAAGGGAAGGGATGAGTTTGGAATCTTGGGAAAATGAACGTGATGTTATTATAATTCTATGAATGGTTTTTTAATTTGAAAAAAAAAATGGTAATATGTGTGTACAAAATTATTTATTTACCACTAGATTGGACGATTTTAGGTAATTTATTTAATTATTGTCATAAACCCTAGTGTGTTTTTTCAAACGATACTAATTTATTTATTTTGCACCATATGATTGGACGGTCTAATTAATAAATAGATACATATGGAAATGCTTGAAAACGAGTAATGTGGTGTATTGATTTATTTATTTTAAACTACCAATTGAAAGATTTATTAATCGATTAAGATAAAATATAAAAAAATATCAAACGATAATATTAATTTTATGAATATGATTTTGATGTTTGCTACCGCTTTTATTTGTATTTGCTTTAAATAAAATGTAAACTCTTGTTGTATTCTTATTCTGAAAGATAATAGTGTTTTTTTAGTTATCGTCATTTCAAATCTCATAAAATTGAATTCGCTACTCTCGACATTACTTTAATTAATTACATGTTATGGATAATGGATGTTGAAATGTATATCAAATCAATGGATCTCAAAGAAACAATTAAAGAAAATAATTCACAAACCCTTCAAAATAAAGCAAAGGTGATGACTTTACTCACAAGACATCTCGACGAGAGATTGATATGTGAATAAATCACTGAAAGAGATTCATGCAGGCTCTGGAAGAGTTTGATGGGATCCATCCTTCCTCCACGACATGTTGATGCTTCAAACACAAAGTAAAAGGACGGAGAGAGCTTCGAGTTACATGGGAGTATCGCCCATGTATGAACCAATCACAAACCCTCCACTACCATTGCATGACAAATATATATAGACCACTAAAGACGCTCTTTAATTACTACAACATTCACTTATGCGTTTATAACTCATGAGTAAATACCATGTCTTGTATGTCACAATCCCCTCCCCACAAAGATACAACAATGAGGGGAGAGAGATGGTGACTCTCCTGAGTCCCGCCTCCAATAGGCCTTGGGTTGACGACTAGCACTAGAGATATAATAAACATGCATATGAGAGAGATTACCTTCTAAGAGAGAAATGCGCAGAAGAGAGTGATAAGAATGGTACTTCATTCAACACCTACGCCCCCCCCCCATATATATATATATAAAGAAATCCTAGGTGCAAACATACAATGTCATACGGTACTATAATAATTGAAAGTAAAACTACAAGTACCAAAAAGTTAAAAACGACAACCACGAAGCCCAAACAGCTCCTGAAAAACCACGAGCAAGTAATATCCATTCAGATCTCCAACCTGCTCCAGTTGACATGAAAAACAAGTTATATATGTTGGGATTTCTGATTTAAAATTTAAATAATGAAGAGAGAGAATATTATTAATGGAGAGATTTTCTCAACATTAATGGAGTATTTTCTCCCAACATTAATGAAGAGTTATTCCCAATATTAATTGATGAAATAATGAATGTTGACCACATTTATTGGATATATGGGCTGGGTGTCTATATAAGAGGATGCGGTAGCATGTTTTGGAATGTGGGCTAGCGAAGATGTAGTCACCAAGAGAGAGCGGCGAAGGGGTTGCCGCGTTTGCGGTAACCAGTGCGAAGCAGAGGTGATGACGCCGATGATGATGGTGTGTCAACGACGGCGAATGAATGTATGTGCACGAAGATGATGGTGTGCGACGATGGAGAGAGAATTGTCGACGACGACGTGCAAAGAGATTCATGAAGGTGCCATGTATCGAAAGTCATCTTGGTTGCGGAGATCAAGCGGCGTGTCCCGGTTGCGATGATCAACAGTACAACAAAATGGTATGTTCATGGTGTCGGTGTTGCATTGTAAAAAAGCCTTCGGGTGTGATGTGTAAAATGCCTTCGGGTGATAAAAAGCCTTCGGGTGAAATCTTCTCCTCTTGTGTGTTTCTGCAACGACTACTTCCGCTGCGACGCCGGGCTCCGAGCCCCAACAGTGGTATCAAAGGGATTGGTTGAAGTGCTCGGTTGCAGAACACGGTGACAAGCATCTGGTGGAGCAGCTTATCAAGGACTCAGGACTCAGATGTCATCGGAAATGATGGTGGTATCAGCGGTGTTGCTGGAATATCGAAAGTCTTCTTGGCCAGAGGTGTCATGCGACATGTTCCGTTCATTGGGTGACATTCGAAGCTTGGTGGAGTTCGTGATCAAATTGACCCAGATGGTGGAGATGAATATAGAGTATTTGAATTTTAAATCAAGGTAGAGATTGTTGGGATTTCTGATTTAAAATTTAAATAATGAAGAGAGTGAAAATTATTAATGGAGGGATTTTCTCAACATTAATGGAGCATTTTCTCCCAACATTAATGAAGAGTTATTCCCAATATTAATTGATGGAATAATGATGGAATAATGAATGTTGACCGCATTTATTGGATATATTGGGTGTGTGTCTATATAAGAGGATGCAGTAGCATGTTTTGGAATGTGGGTTGTCAAAGATGTAGCCACCAAGAGAGAGCGGCGAAGGGGTTGCCACGTTTGCGGTAACTGGTGCGAATCAGAGGTGATGATGCCGACGATGATGGTGTGTCAATGACGGTGAATGAATGCATGTGCGCAAAGATGATGGCGTGCAACGCTGGAGAGAGAATTGTTGACGATGGCGTGCAAAGAGATTCATGAAGGTGCCGTGTATCGAAAGTCCTCTTGGTTGTGGAGATCAAGCGGTGTGTCCCGGTTGTGATGATCGGCGGTACAACAAAATGGTATGTTCATGGTGTCGGTGTTGCATTGTAAAAAAGCCTTCGGGTGATAAAAAGTCTTCGGGTGAAATCTTCTCCTCTTGTGTGTTTCTGCAACGATTACTTCCGCTGCGGTGCCGGGCTCCGAGCCCCAACAATATATACATAGGGTGAACATAATAGTATACTCAGTAGGATCCTCGTCGGAGCCTCTCGTGCAAAAGATAAAGAAAGCACGCTAAAGTACAATGAACCACAATGAAACTAACTCGTCACCTAAACATGTATACTAAGTTCTCAGCTTCACCATGGCTAACTCTCATCAAGTATTGCAACCAACAAAATATATAATATAGTAAAACATCAAGGGTGCCCCGCTCTCACTTCTCCACTGGTTTTCCACTTTCCCGCAACATCGCATGTCCTGAGCCATCTCTCTCCAAAATAGGCCAGTTCGAAAACACCTGGGCAAAGAATCACAACATGTACCTCATGCATCACATCATCACATAATCTCATATCACATCACCATATATAGTAACCAAGTAGTTTTTGGAAGACACCACAACCTACATGATGTGTATCATACATCGAGTATTATACTTTAAGCCATTATAACCCATACACCGAGTAAGTACCTCAAACCATCACAACCTATATACGTCATACCTATAATCAATCTTTGGATACTATATCCAGGAATACATGTGTGTGAAATAACCACAAGTCATCACAACCCTCTACACACATATATGGGGAAACTAACCACCACACAAACCAGCACAAGTAACTACCAAGTGAAGAGAGTGGGGTCAGAGTGTAACGACCCGAAATTTTGAATAAATCTTATTTCCTAATTTTGTGTGTTATTTTTTTATACTCAACAAAACTGTTTTATTGGATAACATGAGTATAATTAAAATGAGACTGTTAGGTTTTGATAGTTATATGACCATTGGTCAATATGACTACTGGAAACTAAACATTTCGATATTTAAGTCTAAATACAAGTGATCTTGGTTAATTAATATAGAAAGAAGATTCGATGGCCTCACCCAGTAGTCTTGGACCGATCGAAGCCCATCTAACGGAACTTGGGAAGGAGGTAGCACCACTAGGCTTTGCTCTGGACCAAACCCAAGCCGAACTTCATTGTGTGAAGCTAGAACGGAATCACCTTCGTGAGAAGTTCAAACTGATAGAAATTACTACTCGTGCGATGTTGGCCGAGCCTCCCTCAGATTCTCTCACCTTAGCACACCTTACACTTAGGTCCTATACTGGTGTGATAAGGGGCTATGTAAGGAGACCGTAACTGCCTTGTGTAATCCTTTGTTTTAAATAAAAATTTTGATTTCTTCTTATAATGAAGTTTATGAATTTTCAAATGTCCGGATAAATATAGTATGCATATTTTTGGTGAATTTTAGATAAAGGATATTTAAAAAAAATGTTTATGTAAACCTTAAATTATTAAAAATGTGTAATGATTTTCAAAAATGGTCTTCTACAATTATGTTCAGTACGAAATTTAGAGTCTAATAAGATCAACTTAATTTTTGATGAATAGTAAAGTATGAATAGTGATTTTATGCTTAGGATTAGTAATGTGACCAAATGGATTAGTAATCTCACTTAAATAAAGCATTTGTAACATCTCGAGCTTCCACGATACGCCTCTCTTTCAATAATGCAATAGCTTGCATTGTACGCAAGTTCGAGTTCTAAAACACCGCGACTAATCAAAGTAGCCGTTATGAATAGTAATACCTAATTTTTGAAATTTTATAAATTTTATTTTTCCAAATGGCCTTCATTTTTGGATTCGTAATATCGAAATTATCCTATGTTGAATTTTTGGTATTTTTATGAGAACTTCCAATTTTTTATGAATAGTGAAAAATACTTAAAAACAATTTTTTTAATCAAAATAATTTAAAGTGATAACTTACACTATTGAGTGGTTTTAAAGTATAATTAGAATATATTTTTACTATTTTATCCAATGGTGGTCATTAGAATTAATTTAACATTGAAATTGGACATAAACAATTGACAATCTTTTGATATAAATTGTTTCTTAAAAACACGCTATTTGTTGTAACAGCGGGAATTAATTATAAATTTAATTAATGAAACTTATATGTTTGGAATTTTTTAAAATATACATCATTTTTGAATTCGGAATATCAATTATAGCTTAGGGTGAAATTTTGGCCTTATTCTGAAAAACTTCAATTTTTGATGAATAGTGAAACCACTAAGTGGTTGTTAAAAAACTGATTTTTCGTTAAAATGAAACATTACCACTTCTGTGTTTTGAATTTCAAAAATCCGAGATACATGGTTGTCATTAAGAAGTAAAATGTGGTTCAATGAGATTAAAATAATTTTTTGGTGAATAGTAACTTTTAAGTTCTTAATCGCGATTAGAGGTAATTAGTGTAGTTTAAGGTAAAAATAATGTTTTAATAATATGAGATGAGCTTGAAACATATTCTACCCTCATTGGATGTGCCATGGCCGACCAAGACAATCCATGGGTCAACTTGGGGACCCCATGGAGCCACTTTAGTTGGAAAATGACATAAATACCTTTTATTTAATGTTAAAGTAAAAAATGACACAAACATGAAATGTTTTACTAAAACAATTTTTACATGGGGTTATACAAGTCATATTTTTTTACTATAAATAGTCATTGGAAAGATAAAACGATTTCCTACCTCATAGTATTTTTTTTATAATTTTTAGACATTAAATAAATTAAATTATTTATGACATCATGATGATGCAACGATGACCTCATTATTTAACGATTTAAATAAAATAAAAAGATAATGTAAAATCCAAGGATTACACTTGTCAAAAACCTATTGGATGAGTAGATTTTGAACCCTTACCACCTTATCCTAGAATTATATAAGTGTGCGACCTCTAAAATCCGAAACTCATTTTATAATAAAGTGAATTTTCTTTACTTTCCAAGAGTGCCCCTCCTCTCCACTTATAAAAGGCCCCCACCTCTACCACCTTACTCACACCTTCAAAGCCTTTTGGCTCGGCCAAACTCTGCCTAAATACTCTCCCAACTTCCCCCTCTTACTCCTAGAAGCCTCACTTTGGGCAGAACTATTCCCAAGGAAGCCTTTGGCTCACATCAAAAAGAGTTACCCGATTTTAAGGTAATGTCTTCTCTAATGTTGTTTTGTAATATTTTTCTTCTCCAACCCCCTAAACACTTTTTATTTATTTCTTTTGTAACAACACCAGTATTCTCAATATACTAGGATGTTGTTATAAGAAGGATTCGAGCTACACTTACACACACCTACATCTAATGGTTAAATAACATACTGTTTATGTGGATGGTGAATTTTTGCCTCACGAAACGATGATTGTTCAACACTCATATAACACCTATAATGGTGGCCATTATGATGACACTATTTTTATATATGACATATATTATGTTTTTGTTTTCCTTATGATTTTGTGTTTTTCATTTATGGCATACCTTTATGGTTTCCATTATGGGTAAACGCGATATTTTCATTTTAGGAAGTGCGGACTACCACCCCCTCAAAGTGATTTGAATCGTTAATACCATATGTGGGATGTATAAAGGATGGAGTAAATGGTATTATATGATATATTATACTGGAATTATATTATACATTTATATCATTATGATTTCATTCCATTAAATACTAAATAAAAATGAAAGTAGCGTTCATGCGTACGTACGGCTTACCGTCTCCATGAACGGTGCATTTCATTTCTTACCTCTAAATGTTATGTAATATTATGAATGAATGTATATACTGGATATATATGATATATATGATATCTACATCATGAATATAATTCTGGATATAATGGATATTTTCACCACATGAACAACTTGTAATTATAAGAAGTTTATTATTGACTCAAGTACCAAAGATCGACAAAACGACCGTTATTAACTTAAATAATTACATAATGTTAATAACATTGTAATAAGTGATATAAAAAGGATAATGAAATTGAAAATGGTTCTTAATAAGGAAGATATTAACTCTAGTTTATTATTCAGGAGGTTAAAGAACGGTTGAGTCAAGTCGGACACGAGGTAAGGGAATTTCTTAACCCAACTTCCATTCTTTGGGTTAATCTCCTACTTTCAAATTATGTCATGATATTATTATGTCTTATTTTGTATTTTTACTTTATTTATGTGTACCTATAGTGAATACACATAATAGATCTATTTTATTTTAAAAATTATATTTTTAAGGACTTCATCTCAATCTCCTTTCATTGAGGCATATTTGGTTTTATACACAACTTTCTTTTATACGGTGTATAAACCCCTTTGACTTTTACGTTTAATCAAAAGGAATCTTTTTTATACGAAGCGTTTTACTAAACGACAAAAAGGGAATGTTTTTCTTTCCGTACATATGCGGCGACAACGACTTCTCCGCCGCCGTGACCATTATTTGGGTTTCAGCTTCCTCTACAAGCCATCACTTTTTTTTAATGAAAAATAAATACAAAGTTTTAACATTCTTTTATTTTGGTATTGAAAATGGTTTTGAAAGCGTTTTTACTATATCAATGTGTTGTATTGATATCTTGTGATTGAAATGTGGAAATGTTATGTTTCCTTTATGCATGTTTTATGTGATACGATTATGTTATGGTTTATGATATGTTTAAACCTATTCATATGAGGAATGTACTGGACTTAATAAGTGATGGGTGGAGCCCGCTATAGCTCCTCGATGCATCGGCAGGTATCATGAGACAAACTAGTGTCTTGGCACGAGGCCTTGACAAAATCTTATTTGTGGTCTTGGAATGAGGCCTTGACTACGTGGTTATGATAGTCTGGCATTATACATTCCATCAATATGAAAGTGGTTATTGATATTGCATGTGATTATTCGACCAGTAGAATATCCACGTGAAGAAGTAAATGGCATTATCTCATTTTACTTTTTCCATATTATGTTGATGTTCAAGTTTAAAAGGCTTTTGTTTTAGTTATATATTGACTTAAATGTTTATGTTTATTTATGAAATCTTCCGCAATATTTTTATCCTTACTGAGCATCTGAGCTCACCCCTTTCAATGTTTTAATATTTTCCAGGATGTGAAGAAGTATTTTATGAATGACCTGTAGGGTTAGTCAGAAGAGGATATGAGTGTGGACTATGGAGACTTTGTTATTAGTTTTTCACTTTATGATGTAATGTAAGACTTATGAATGTATCTAGTGTTTCCAAGTCTACTAAACTAATCGGTCTTTCGAGACTTGATATTTTGTGATCATGCAAATGTTACGAAGTAATGCACCGACTCTTGGTAGCTGGGGTCGGGGCGTTACAGTTGGTATCAGAGGCAGTTTAGTACTAACCTTGGAAGCTAGATTTAGATAAACTCTGATTAGAGCACATAGCCCAAAGATAGACTTTGAGGATTAGTATAGAAGAACTTCCTAGAATTTTGGTATTATAGAGATTTTGTGGTTTTTCCGAGCAATACATCCCTGTCTGGATACGAGCAGGTAGAGGCGGCTCTGGCACAGATGTACCTAGGGGTAAAACCCGAAAACACCGCTTTGAGCTAGACTCAAACAGGAACTGGTGCATGACAACGGGCCTTGCTGTACTCTTGGTTACGACACTCCTGGGGGATATGCTTAGGATAATTCTCGTTTTCTTTACAAACCACTATGAAGGGTTATGAGTATATACTTTCTCAAGGAAAACATTTTTATGATTATGGATTATATCCATAAGCCATTAAATTTACATTAAGTATTTTACAAGTTTGGAATTATTCATTGCAATTCATAAACTAACCTAGTTTATGCCATTATATAGAAATGGTGCCCAGTAGAAGGAATGTGAACTCCAGCAATACGTATGATCCAAAGCGTAAGAAGGATCATATCTTTCATGGTATTAAGCCAACATTTAGAAGGGAAATAATCTCCCATGTGTTCTCAATATATGAAGATATAGTATCATGTGTTAATAAGATAAGTAAAGAATTCTCTGAGTCTTATGGATTTGAAGGGAAGAAAGAGAAGAAAAGGATGGAAGAGAGAATGATGGAAAAAGGGACGTGGGAAAAGAAGAATTTTCCAATATGTGATAACTGTGGGAAGAAACACCTTGGAACTTGCCTGAAGGGAATGAGAGTTTGTTATAAGTGTGGAGAAAAAGGACACCAAGTGCGTGACTGCAAGGGTAAGAAAAAGATTTCAAATGTACAATGCTTCATCTGCAAGGAGTGGAGACACTACGCAAACCAATGTCCAAATCATCAGAGTATGCCCCAAATGATGTTATTGGATAATAATCAAGTTATGATACTACCACAGATGAGGAGTAATGATTAGAGTCCTTATGTTGTTATTAAAGAATTTTGTAATTTGAGTGTTGTATCAATGATGTACTGGTTATAATAATTATGGAGTATATAAGGATTGTACTGCAGTACTATTTCATCAAGGACTTGAGATTGTGTGGAACCAAGAAAAGTTACTCCATAGCAGGTTAAAGTTTTGAAAAATATATGGTTGAGAGAAAGATAAACCGTAATATGGTTCTGATGCTGAGATAGTGATTTTGAAATAAGACATGATTGATTTGGATAAATTATATTGGATATTCTTAACTTCCTTGAAACTGATTAATGATTTGTATACATTTTTGGATAGAAGAAGTATATCTAGTATTATATAAGGAATAAGGGATCACGAAGGTAATCAATAAGGATTTATGGTAATTCAGGATGTTGCAGTGTTTTAAAAGAATACATGATGAAGGTGTTCACATGTTGTTACACGGAAAAAAGAAACTTCTTTATGTTTACCTTCCTTATAAAATTTGGACTGTGAGTTGGACAAAAGGATTTTGGATAACTATAAAGGTTGGAATGGATTAAGTTGAACCTTGGATAGTATTGTTTAAGGTTAAAACATTTCTCAAGATTATTTTTGGAATATTATAATAATATAGTTTTAGGAAAAGGACAACCTGCAGGTTGGGGGATAACCCGTCGCATCGGACAAAGCTGTAGGAATTGAACCCACAACCATAGTGCGACAGGCCTTTATTACCTACCACTAGCCTAAAGGAAGTCCCTAGTTATTAAAAAATAGTTTTTTTAATCTAAATGGTATGTTATAATATTTTTAACCTTGTACGGTTAGGATAAATATATTATTTTTAAGTTCTATTACATTTTTGAGTGAAAGATGAGTTTGTGGTAGAAATTAGTTGAAGGTTGAAACTCTACTTGTCAAGCATAAATATATATATATACCTATATATTATTCTATGAATAAATTAATTCTTAAACTTTATTAAAGGGATATTAAAACAAAAAAATGTGTTATCCTAATACCTTATGTCATGTTGAACTGATGATATTTTAAACCAACATAGATTGAAGGCTTTGAGGCCCTCAATTTGACACTTGTTTGTGATTGATGACCTCAATCACTCCCTACAAATATTTACGTTTTTCCTCCAATTATATGTCTCTAATTTCCACCAATGTTCTCCTAATCGAGATCATAATTGGGTGGTGACTTTTTCATTTCCCTTTCCCTCTTATTAAGGCTAAATTTTATTAACCTTATTTCCGATGTGGGTTTTCCACAAAGGTATTTTCTATTTTCAACCTTTTATTTTCCAAGAAAAATTTCAAATTGCGAGGACGCAATTTATTGAAGGAGGGGAGAATGTAACACCCCGAGCTTCCACGATACGCCTCTCTTTCAATAATGCAATAGCTTGCATTGTACGCAAGTTCGAGTTCTAAAACACCGCGACTAATCAAAGTAGCCGTTATGAATAGTAATACCTAATTTTTGAAATTTTTGAAATTTTATTTTTCCAAATGGACTTCATTTTTGGATTTTTAATATCGAAATTATCCTATGTTGAATTTTTGGTATTTTTCTGAGAACTTTCAATTTTTTATGAATAGTGAAAAATACTTAAAAACAACTTTTTTAATCAAAATAATTTATAGTGATAAATTACACTATTGAGTGGTTTTAAAGTATAATTAGAATATATTTTTACTATTTTATCCAATGTTGGTCATTAGAATTAATTTAACATTGAAATTGGACATAAACAATTGACAATCTTTTGATATAAATTGTTTCTTAAAAACACGCTATTTGTTGTAACAGCGGGAATTAATTATAAATTTAATTAATGAAACTTATATGTTTGGAATTTTTTAAAATAGACATCATTTTTGAATTCGGAATATCAATTATATCTTAGGGTGAAATTTTGGCCTTATTCTAAAAAACTTCAATTTTTGATGAATAGTGAAACCACTAAGTGGTTGTTAAAAAACTGATTTTTCGTTAAAATGAAACATTACCACTTCTGTGTTTTGAATTTAAAAAATCCGAGATACATGGTTGTCATTAAGAAGTAAAATGTGGTTCAATGAGATTAAAATAATTTTTTGGTGAATAGTAACTTTTAAGTTCTTAATCGCGATTAGAGGTAATTAGTGTAGTTTAAGGTAAAAATAATGTTTTAATAATATGAGATGAGCTTGACACATGTCCTACCCTCATTGGATGTGACATGGCCAACCAAGACAATCCATGGGTCAACTTGGGGACCCCATGGAGCCACTTTAGTTGGAAAATGACATAAATACCTTTTATTTAATGTTAAAGTAAAAAATGACACAAACATGAAATGTTTTACTAAAACAATTTTTACATGGGGTTATACAAGTCATATTTTTTACTATAAATATTAATTGGAAAGATAAAAAGATTTCCTACCTCATAGTATTTTTTTTATAAATTTTAGAGATTAAATAAATTAAATTATTTATGACATCATGATGATGCAGCGATGACCTCATTATTTAACGATTTAAATAAAATAAAAAGATAATGTAAAATCCAAGGCTTAAACTTGTCAAAAACCTATTGGATGAGTAGATTTAGAACCCTTATCACCTTATCCTATAATTATATAAGTGTGGGACCTCTAAAATCCGAAACTCATTTTATAATAAAGTGAATTTTCTTTACTTTCCAAGAGTGCCCCTCCTCTCCACTTATAAAAGGCCCCCACCTCTACCACCTTACTCACACTTTCAAAGCCTTTTGTCTTGGCCAAACTCTACCTAAATACTCTCCCAACTTCCCCCTCTTACTCCTAGAAGCCTCACTTTGGGCATAACTCTTCCCAAGGAAGCCTTTGGCTCAAATCAAAAAGAGTTACCCGATTTTAAGGTAATGTCTTCTCTAATGTTGTTTTGTATTATTTTTCTTCTCCAACCCCCTAAACAATTTTTATTTATTTCTTTTGTAACAACACCAGTATCCTCAATATACTAGGATGTTGTTATAATAAGGATTCGAGCTACACTTACACACACCTACATCTAATGGTTAAAGAACATACTGTTTCTGTGGATGACGAATTTTTGCCTCACGAAACGATGATTGTTCAACACTCATATAACACCTATAATGGTGGATATTATGATGACACTATTTTTATATATGACATATATTATGTTTTTGTTTTCCTTATGATTTTGTGTTTTTCATTTATGGCATACCTTTATGTTTTCCATTATGGGTAAACGCGATATTTTCATTTTAGGAAGTGCGGACTACGGCCCCCTCAAAGTGATTTGAATCGTTAATACCATATGTGGGATGTATAAAGGATAGAGTAAATGGTATTATATGCTATATTATACTGTAATTATATTATACATTTATATCATTATGATTTCATTCCATTAAATACTAAATAGAAATGAAAGTAGCGTTCATGCGTACGTACGACTTACCGTCTCCATGAACGGTGCATTTCATTTCTTACCTCTAAATGTTATGTAATATTATGAATGAATGTATATACTGGATATATATGATATATATGATATCTACATCATGAATATAATTCTGGATATAATGGATATTTCACCACATGAACAACTTGTAATTATAAGAAGTTTATTGTTGACTCAAGTACCAAAGATCGACAAAATGACCGTTATTAACTTAAATAATTACATAATGTTCATAACATTGTAATAAGTGATATAAAAAGGATAATGAAATTGAAAATGGTTCTTAATAAGGTAGATATTAACTCTAGTTTATTATTCAGGAGGTTAAAGAACGGTTGAGTCAAGTCGGACACGAGGTAAGGGAATTTCTTAACCCAACTTCCATTCTTTGGGTTAATCTCCTACTTTCAAATTATGTCATGATATTATTATGTCTTATTTTGTATTTTTAATTTCTTTATGTGTACCTATAGTGAATAAACATAATATATCTATTTTATTTTAAAAATTATATTTTTAAGGACTTCGTCTCAATCTCCTTTCATTGAGGCATATTTGGTTTTATACACAACTTTCTTTTATATGGTGTATAAACCCCTTTGACTTTTACTTTTATTCAAAATGAATATTTTTTATACGAAGAATTTTACTAAACGACAAAAAGGGAATGTTTTTCTTTCCGTACATATGCGGCGACAACGACTTCTCCGCCGCCGTGACCATTATTTGGGTTTCGGCTTCCTCTACAAGCCATCACTTTTTTTTAATGAAAAATAAATACAAAGTTTTAACATTCTTTTATTTTGGTATTGAAAATGGTTTTGAAAGCATTTTTACTATATCAATGTGTTGTATTGATATCTTGTGATTGAAATGTGGAAATGTTATGTTTCCTTTATGCATGTTTTATGTGATACGATTATGTTATGGTTTATGATATGTTTATACCTATTCATATGAGGAATGCATTGGACTTAATAAGTGACGGGTGGAGCCCGCTATAGCTCCTCGATGCATCGGCAGGTCTCATGAGACAAACTAGTGTCTTGGCACGAGGCCTTGACAAAATCTTATTTGTGGTCTTGGCACGAGGCCTTGACTACGTGGTTATGATAGTCTGGCATTATGCATTCCATCAATATGAAAGTGGTTATTGATATTGCATGTGATTATTCGACCAGTAGAATATCCATGTGAAAAAGTAAATGGCATTATCTCATTTTACTTTTTCCATATTATGTTGATGTTCAAGTTTAAAAGGCTTTTGTTTTAGTTATACATTGCCATAAATGTTTATGTTTATTTATGAAAGCTTCCGCAATATTTTTATCCTTACTGAGCATCTGAGCTCACCCCTTTCAATGTTTTAATATTTTCCAGGATGTGAAGAAGTATTTTATGAATGACCTGTAGGGTTAGTCAGAAGAGGATATGAGTGTGGACTATGAAGACTTTGTTATTATTTTTTTACTTTATGATGTAATGTAAGACTTATGAATGTATCTAGTGTTTCCAAGGCTACTAAACCAATCAGTCTTTCGGGACTTGATCTTTTATGATCATGCCAATGTTACGAAGTAATGCACCGACTCTGGGTAGCTGGGGTCGGGGCGTTACAACATTAATATAATCTAGGGACCTTGATTAAGTAATGTGATTCAATAAAATGGTTAAATAACGGTTTCATAAATTATTAGTCAAGTATTAGTTTTTTCAGGTGAATAGTGTTTTTTAATTATAAATTTAATTAAAAATATTTAGAAAATTATTTTTATAAAATGGATTTCATTTTTGAACTCAGAGCATCGATATTATGTTAAGGTAATTTTTGGGGATTTTTCTGAAAAAAATGAATTTTCGGTGAATAGTGTATTTATTTAAAAATTAAATTAAAAATATTTAGAAAATTATTTTTATAAAATGGAGTTAATTTTTGAAATCAGAGCATCGATATTTTGTTAAGGTGAAATTTTGGGATTTTTATGAGAAAGTTGAATTTTCGATGAATAGTGAAAATACAGTTTTTAAGTTACGAGTGTTTAATGACATCATTAAATGATGTATTAAGTATGTAATCAATATGGTCGACTTATTAATAGTAAGATAAGGTATGAGGTGTCCCAAGTGTCCAATACCATGGGAAAATTCCATGGGCAAGCCCATGGTTTTTCCAAAACCACTAATGAGGTGTCCATTGGCCATTACTGCCTTGTCCCCTCACTTTCCCTATAAATACCAAGCCATCCTCTCATCCATTCGACTCAAAACTCTCCCCCAACGAAGATCTGGTCTCATTACCTCACAAAGAGTCCTCCCAAGGTTCCCCCAATCCCTCAAGGTCCCAACCTTTGAGTTTTAAGAGTTACGTTTTAAGGTAAGGGATCCGACCTCTCTCTTTCTTTTCAAGTAATCTCTTTTATGTCATTTCTTTTATGCTCAATGTTCTTATGTTTGAGGATGTTCTTTTATATTCATCTTAATTCCCTTTTCATGTTCATATGATGAGATACCCCCTCTTTCTCTCATCAATTCGATTTAAGAATGTTTAAGTGGCGCCGTTAGGCTGCCGAATTTTTAAGGGATTCGTTCACCTTTCTCATTTTTCAAAGTTCTACTTTCATGTCAAGTCTTTCAAGTTTCATTTTATTATGTTGGGGTATTATCTCTATATCTATCATATTTATCTTTTATGTTCATATGATGAGAGACCCTATTTGTTCTCGTCAATTCATTTTTTGAAGTTTAAGTGACGTCGTTAGGCTGCCGAATTTTCATAAGAGAAATCTTATTTTTGTCTTCCTTTCGTGTTCTTCATTTCATATGGAATATCTTTCAAATTAAATTACCATGTTCATATATCCTTCATATTCTGTCCCTCTACTATTTTATGGGTCATTTATGATTGTTTGACCCATGTCCCCTCTCTTTTCGATGTTTTCTAAAACCCCGAAACATAGCCATTATGCTGTAGAATTTCCATCTCAAAATGTCTCTCTCTTTTTCTAAAGTTCTTTTATTTTATTAAGTTAATACTCAAAGATCTCTCTTCTATAGGGGTATTCACATATATACCAAGTTGTTATATTTTAAATTCTGGGATTTACATACATGAGACCCGCTCTCCCTTTCCGTGGGTTTAAAGTGACATAAAGATCATGTCTTTAAAGCAGTTTTTAAAACGTTATGATTATGAAATGAAACCCATTTATTTTATGCTATATGGGTTGTTTATGAATTTATTTATGATGATATATGTGGATCACATGATAATAAATACAAATTTAAGGGTGCGCCCTGATAGAGCTCCAATGCATTGGGTAAAGACTTAATCTCTAGAGATGACCATTTAGACTGATACCTTAGTGAATAACCTTGGTAATTTTTATTGACACCTTGGGGATGGACCTTGGTGAAATGGAAATGACTGTCTTTGTAAAATGTTGTAGCCACATCTTAAAGTTATAAAAAAAGTTATTTTTATTATTATATGCCTCATGATTTCTTTCTCATGCCTTAAAGTTCTTTTCATGACATTGTTGATGTATCTCAAGTTCACATGTAAATGTTTCCCCTTGTTTCCCTTACTGGGCCTTCTTCTCACCCTTTCTTTTGATGTATGTCTCCAGGTTATGAGATGCAGTAATGAACCTAGGATGAACATAAGGAGAAGCCTTTCATGTGTTTAAGAAGAATGTTTTATGTTTTCATGTTTTAAGTTCCTGGTTTCCAAGACACTAAACCTTAAAGATGCTCGGTTTTGTAAAATGTAATGAAAGTTTATGTGATAAAAAGGCGGGATGTTATTGTTGGTATCAAAGCATGTTTTAGTTATTTGTGGAAATTAGGATATGAAAACTTTAGGAAAAACCCTATAGAAAAGTTTAAATATAGGAAACCTTACTGGTATTTTGGTGAGTATTGAGTAAGGGGTTGCCAAGCTAATACATCCATGTCTGGATACGAGCAGGTAGAGGTGGCTCTGGCACAGATGTACATAGGGGTAAAACCCAAAAACACCGCTTTGAGCTAGACTCGAACGGGAATTGGTACACGATAACGGACCTTGCTTCACTCTTGGTTACGACACTCCCGGGGGATATGCTTTGGTAAATTCATAAGCTTAGTATGAACCATTATTAAAGGAACAAAGATAAAATAAAATAATGATTCACATAAGAATATATTATCATGGATAACCTAGATTGGGACCTAGGGGATCACAAGTTAGGGTATACTTTTCTTCTACAAGTTTATCCTTCTATGATTTAAGTTTCCTTTTAATGATTATTGGGTAAGTATTTAAGCCCCTAATTGTACTTTCTTTCCTTAGTTAATGGCGGGAAATGAAAGAACATGTCCCAACAAACAATGTGAAAGGAAATGTGACGATTTCTGTATTAATATGACAAAGATGATTAGGGGATTAAAAGGTGATTATTATTTTGGAAGACGTTCACTATTTTGGGAACCCTATTTGATCGAGGTAAATAGATTACTACGGTATTTTATTTTAGGAATAAAGGTTGAATTATATTTTGAGGAATTGATGAATTTAAGTTAAACTTATGGTATTATAGGTTACTTATGGAAATGATTGACCTATCTTGGGGAAAATATGTTTAGGTTAGTTACTTTTGTTATAAGATGTTAGGAGTGGTTGATGTTGTTTGGAGATGAATGATAAAGTTTATCTTGGAAGACTATGTTATCAAGTCCTTCTTGTATTTGGGTTTCAATCTTAGTTTGAGTTATTTTGAGGAATTTTAAGGACAGTTATTTACGGAATGGTCTATGATGAACTCTGGGTAATACCGTGGAACTTTGAAGATTTAAAAGTAGTTTCCCTTCCTATGGGATTCTTTATTTTTGAAGAGTTGTTTTATCTTACCCTTTCTATTTTTTGGGATAAATGTTTAAAGATAGATAGTTTTTATTTTGTGGAATATGTGATTCTCTAGAAGATTATTCTTGTGCTTTTGATGAGACCAAGTGTTTTTGAATTCTCATCGTTTAGAGAAAAGATTAGTTTTGGTAGAAACTTATTAAAGGATTAAACTCTACTTGAAGGTAGGTATATTTCCTTATGTTTTTATTCTATGTAGTAAATGAATTCCTCAAAACTATGAAAAGGAACATAAAACAAAAAATGTTGTCTGTTAACGTTTCCTACTAGGAAATCAAATACCGTTTGACCCATCATAAGTTTGTGATTTTCTTGTTGTTAACTTTCTCCTAATCATGTTTTCTATCACTCTCCCTTAGAACGTGACCCTTTGTTTTTCCTCCATATCCATGTTTTCCTACATGGGATCCTAGTATGGGTTAACTCGGGTGACCTTTTTACTTCCCTTTATTTCTTTTAAAGTAATAGTTTTACTGACTCCTTTTCCGGTGTGGGACTTTCAATGAAATTTCAAAACCCAGTTTTAAAAATTGCGAGGACGTAATTTCTTAAGGGGGGAAGATTGTAACAACCCAAAATTTTGAATAAATCTTATTTCCTAATTTTGTGTGTTATTTTTTTTATACTCAACAAAACTGTTTTATTGGATAACATGAGTATAATTAAAATGAGACTGTTGGGTTTTGACTGTTATATGACCATTGGTCAATATGACCACTAGAAACTAAACATTTCGATATTTGTCTCTAAATAAAAGTGATCTTGGTTAATTAATATAGAAAGAAGATTCGATGGCCTCACCCAGTAGTCTTGGACCGATCGAAGCCCATCTAACGGAACTTGGGAAGGAGGTAGCACCACTGGGCTTTGCTCTGGACCAAACCCAAGCCGAACTTCATCGTGTGAAGCTAGAACGGAATCTCCTTCGCGAGAAGTTCAAACTGATAGAAATTACTACTCGTGCGATGTTGGCCGAGCCTCCCTCGGATTCTCTCACCTTAGCATACCTTACACTTAGGTCCTATGCTGGTGTGATAAGGGGCTATGTAAGGAGACCGTAACTGCCTTGTGTAATCCTTTGTTTTAAATAAATTTTTTGATTTCTTCTTATGATGAAGTTTATGAATTTTCAAATGTCTGGATAAATATAGTATGCATATTTTTGGTGAATTTTAGAGAAAGGATATTTAAAAAAAAATGTTTATGTAAACCTTAAATAATTAAAAATGTGTAATGATTTTCAAAAAACGGTCTTCTACAATTATGTTCAGTATGAAATTTAGAGTCTAACAAGATCAACTTAATTTTTGATGAATAGTAAATTATGAATAGTGATTTTATGCTTAGGATTAGTAATGTGACCAAATGGATTAGTAATCTCACTTAAATAAAGCATTAATATAATCTAGGCACCTTGATTAAATAATGTGATTCAATAAAATGGTTAAATAACGATTTCATAAATTATTAGTCAAGTATTAGTTTTTTCGGGTGAATAGTGTTTTTTAATTATAAATTTAATTAAAAATATTTAGAAAAATATTTTTATAAAATGGATTTCATTTTTGAACTCAGAGCATCGATATTATGTTAAGGTAATTTTTGGGGATTTTTCTGAAAAAAATGAATTTTCGGTGAATAGTGTATTTATTTAAAAATTAAATTAAAAATATTTAGAAAAATATTTTTATAAAATGGAGTTCATTTTTAAAATCAGAGCATCGATATTTGGTTAAGGTAAAATTTTGGGATTTTTCTGAGAAAGTTGAATTTTGAATGAATAGTGAAAATACAGTTTTTAAGTTACGGGTGTTTAATAACATCATTAAATGATGTATTAAGTATGTAATCAATATGGTCGACTTATGAATAGTAAGATAAGGTATGAGGTGTCCCAAGTGGCCAATACCATGGGCAAATACCATGGGCAAGCCCATGGTTTTGCCAAAACCACTAATGAGGTGTCCCTTGGCCATTAATGCTTTGTCCCCTCACTTTCCCTATAAATACCAAGCCATCCTCTCATCCATTCGACTCCCAACTCTCCCCTAATGAAGCTCTGGTCTCATTAACTCCCAAAGAGTCCTCCCAAGGTTCCCCCAAGCCCTCAAGGTCCCAACCTTTGAGTTTTAAGAGTTATGTTTTAAGGTAAGGGATCCGATCTCTCTCTTTCTTTTCAAGTAATCTCTTTTATGTCATTTCTTTTATGATCCATGTTCTTATGTTGGAGGATGTTCTTTTATATTCATATTACTTCCCTTTTCATGTTCATATAATGAGAGACCCCCTCTTTCTCTCATCAATTCGTTTTAAGAATGTTTAAGTGGCGCCGTTAGGCTGCCAGATTTTTAAGGGATCCGTTCACCTTTCTCATTTTTCAAAGTTCTACTTTCATGTCAAGTATTTCAAGTTCCTTTTTATTATGTTGGGGTATGATATATATATCTATAATACTGATCTTTTATGTTCATATGATGAGAGACCCTATTTGATCTCTTCAATTCATTTTTTGAAGTTTAAGTGACGCCGTTAGGCTGCCGAATTTTCATAAGAGAAATCTTATTTTTGTCTTCCTTTCATGTTCTTCATTTCATATGGTATATCTTTCAAATTTAATTACCATGTTCATATATCCTTTATATTCTTTCCCTATAATATTTTATGGGTCATTTATGAGTGTTTTACCCATGTCCCCTCTCTTTTCAATGTTTTCTAAAACCCCGAAACATAGCCGTTATGCTGCAGAATTTCTGTCTCAAAATGCCTCTCTCTTTTTCTAAAGTTTTTTTATTTTATTAAGTGAATACTCAAAGATATATATTCTATAGGGGTATTCACATATATACCAAGTTTTTTTATTTTAAATTCTGGTATTTACATACATGAGACCCGCTCTCCCTTTCCGTGGGTTTAAAGTGACATAAAGATCATGTCTTTAAAGCAGTTTTTAAAACATTATGATTATGAAATGAAACCCATTTCTTTTATGCTATATGTGTTGTTTATGAAATGATTTATGATGATATATGTGACTCACATGATAATAAATACAAATTTAAGGGTGCGCCCTGATAGCACTCCAATGCATTGGGTAAAGAATTAATCTCTAGAGATGACCATTTAGATTGATACCTTGGTGAATAACCTTGGTAATTTTTATTGACACCTTGGGGATAGACCTTGGTGAAATGGAAATGATTGTCTTTGTAAAATGTTGTAGCCACATCTTAAAGTTATGAAAAACATTATTTTTATTATGATATGCCTCATGATTTCTTTGTCATGCCTTAAAGTTCTTTTCATGACATTGTTGATGTATCTCAAGTTCACATGTAAATGTTTCCCCTTGTTTCCCTTACCGGGCCTTCTGCTTACCCTTTCTTTTGATGTATGTCCCCAGGTTATGAGATGCAGTAATGAACCTAGGATGAACATAAGGAGAAGCCTTTCAAGTGTTTAAGAAGAATGTTTTATGTTTTTATGTTTTAAGTTCCTGGTTTCCAATACACTAAACCTTAAAGATCCTCGGTTTTGTAAAATGTAATGAAAGTTTATGTGATAAAAAGGCGGGATGCTATACAGAGGGGGTAGTTAGTCATCTATCCTCCCACCGAGAAGTTGGGAAAACCTCCCTCTCAGAGTCCACTGGGTGTCCGTTTCCCTGATCTATATGGGTGGGGCAGCGTATAAAATCATAAAATATACATGATATAATATAGCTCACAACCACACTATGTGCATAACCTAGTTTTAGACTCAATTGAAGCTAATTTTGCTCGGACTCCCAATCGCCACTGCTAAGACTAGATATCATATAAGTACATAATCATTTTAAAGAGCTACATTAATTACTTCTTTCCTTTTCATAATTTCCTTTCGTTAATTAATTCACTAGTCAATAATTAACCATTAGAATTAATCCACATTACATTACATTGACCATCAAAGTAAAATCCATGCCCTTTGGGCATAATCCAAACCGAGTCCATGGTTTATCAAGATTATCATCTTTTCAGCTTTCTTCATTCCATCAACACTAACCCCATGGGTTAATAATTATTTAATCATTATTAGCATTATTCCATAAACTGGGTACTTTAGGGAAACCATCCTAAGCTACCACCAAGAGGAAACACGGAACCAAGCTCATCCATCTACCTCAGGAAGTGGGGAAAAGAATGTGGATAAAACAAGCAACCCGGCCATCGGCCATTAAACAGATTCATAAGTGAGCATATCAGCTCTTAGCATCACATCAATGAGTAATCCTAGATTTAACCCATTCCATCAACTCTGATGTCATCCCTAACACCCACATACATATCCTGATGCATCTCACCATCACAGACATCAACTGCTACAACATCATGTAAGCCTCCTCGCCCATATATCACATCATCCATCCCATGCACATCCATATCAGTCTTAAATCACAACCGGGCCTCCTCACCCCATACAACATCAGTCATCTCAGGCTCAACTGCATTAGGATCATAACACATCGCATAGCGAAGCTAACATCTAGAGCACATCACAAAAGTAGCAGGAAACAAACAAGCATAGCCAATAGGCCAATCAAGGCCCTAAAAACAAGACATTCAATTTTTACACATAAAAGAGCTCTCACAGCTCCAAACTCAAGGCACTCAGCCTTCTTAATCAGATGGGAAACTCAGGCCCTGAAAATTATATTTATCAAAAAAACGGTTCTTATTATATCTTGAATTAACTGATTCATTATTCACAGATTCTAACTATGGGAAACATAAGGCATCAATCTATAACAAGCTACCAAATTAATTAAATAATTAATTTAACCATGCTTCCAAGCATCCAACCATTATAATTTATCACACCTTTTCAATTATTATCATAAAAAATAATTATCATGCTTTACATTCTTTATCAATTCCATTATTCATATGGAATATCACATTTAATTAAACATGCATAATCACATCAATTTGATCATCATCAAATTATAACAATAATCAGATTACAAACACGACTCTTTATTTTCCATCAAATTAATTAAGTTAATTTTTACTTTATGTTCTTTACCAATTTCAACATTCTACTCCAAGAATATGTACATGCTAACAAAGCATAACATAGATATCACACTATTTAACAAATTAAGAGGCAAACCATTATTACGGTAGAAAGCATCAAAAACACATAATCGCTAACCAATTATTTAATCCAGTTCAATAATTATTATGTTAATTCCATTTTCATCTAAAGGGATAAAGCATGATCAATTTACGATTTCATGTAAATAAAAGAGAAGAAACTAATCCATTACCTAAAAGGCATCAATATTCTTTGCACAAGAACATACCAATGTTACGAATCCTGATCACCTCTCCCACAATAATTTTTACCCATCTGAGGACACCACAACACAATTTCACCAAAAAACAACTAAGAAACCCCCATTAGAAAAATTGGAGATCAAGCTCCATCACATGGAAAGTATAACAAGAGTAAAATGAGACCGGGCGAGAAGAAACCACAATAAACGCAGGTAGAACTCACCTTGTATCACCAAATATCGAAGACAGAAGGCCAGAAATCAATCCCCGATAAAGGAATCCCCAAACTCATGAGAAAAGAGTCACCGAATCACCTAGAGTAGAAATTTCCATAGGGTTTTGAAGAAAATCCCAAGCACTCCACCTTTTATAAATGCACTACACAGAGGGTTTACAAGGTGTGTAACCCTTACACATCGTGTAAATGTTAGGTTCCAGATCTCACTGAAAAATGCATCACCTCGAAGGATTTAATCCTAAAAATTCACATGTCATGAAGAACCCCATGAACCTATCTTGACAAGCCATGAACTGAACATACACGACGTGAAACCCCTTTACACATCATGTATTCCCCCAGATTTCAACCTTTAATAGTAAAACCCCTCTAGAATCACTCCAAGCCTCCTCCGAGCTCCATAAGCCTCAGAAAAATGAAAAGGGTTGGATTACATGGATCCTATTCCATACATTAGATACCTCACAAACAATTCTCATCCTCAAGAATCTAAAAACAAACTCATAGAGAAAACAAAAAGGGGTTATCCAAACAACCACCCCATGAGATACCTCTCAAAGATCTCGACAACATAAGAGGCCAACCACCTCATTAGAGGAACAAGCATAAAACCACGCAATAACAACTAGCTCTTAAACACTCTCAGGAGAGAGATAAATCTCAAACAAGAATAAATCCACAACAAGAAACAAGAGGAAACCATTTCATAAACCCGAAAGGTCAACATCCATAAGGGAATAATGTTATAAGGGAAGAGCTAAACATAAAACAGATCTAGGTACTGCGTGAGCAGATGTGACTCACATTCCTAGGAACTCTCCTCCACACCACAATGCCATCACAATCCACAAACCAATGAAATAAAATTCCCATAAAAAACATTCTCATGGCATTATTGGATCTCCATAAGTCGCTCCTTGAAGGTCGTATCATTGTTAACATCGATCTCACCACAATCAATGACATGAGAGTTGTCATGAAGATAATGACGGATCTGAGACATGTGAAAAACATAGTGTATCCAGCTCATCTATGAGGGAAGTACCATCCTATATTCCACTGATCCAACACGATCCAACACATTAAAAGGCCCCACAAACTAGGGAGAAATCTTACTCCCACGACCAATCCTTTGATGTCCATGACAAGGAGTCACCTTCAGAAACATGTGATCTCCAATGTAGAACTCTAGAGGTCTCCTCCTATGATCAACATAGGATTTATGATGATCCTGCATTACCTTCATCATCTCACAGATTACCTAAACCACCTCTATCGTAGTTTGTACCAGTTCTAGAATTACCATCTCTCTGACCCCAATCCAGCACAACGGAGAACGAAAAGGTCGGATGTACAAAGCTTCAAACGGTTCCATACTAATGGTGGAGTGGAAACTATTATTGTAAGAAAACATGGCCAAGGACCAGTTCCTCACCCACGAACCTCCAAAATCTAGGACATAAGAGCACAACATGACTTCAAGAGTCTAGACAATCTGCTTCATCTACCTGTCCATATATGGATGAAAAGTAGTGCTAAGACATAATTGAGATTCAAAAGAACACAAGATACCTCTCCACACCCTGTAGTAAAAATGAGGATCTCGATCAGAGATGATCATCCTCAGGACTCTGTGGAGTCATACCAACTCCTCTAGATATCCCTTGATAAAACCTATATCAAGATCAACTCCCTGATTGCTATAAAGTGGTATGATTTCATCAAATGATCCACTGTCACTCATATAACATCATAGCCTACCTGAGTTTGAGGTAAACTGGTAACGAAGTCCATCGATATTACCTCCCACTTCCATTGGGGAACATCTAACAGCTGGAGAAAACCACTAGGAGCATTGTGCTCTACTTTCACCTTCAAGAAGACCAAATATCAAGAAACACATTCTACTACTGCATGCTTCAACCCAGGCCACCAAAACCAACCTCTCAACACTTGGTACATCTTTGTCACTATGGGGTGTACTACCAAAGGTGAACTATGGAACTCATGTAAAACTATATCATGCATCATCGAAGGAAAAAAATCTTTCCCTAGAACAACACCCAGTGATGTCCATCCTCATACCAACCATCAGGGGTATTGGAAAAAACAACTGGCCCCTCTAGAACTCCACCTCAAAACCCCCCAACTGGGAATCCTCCACCCGTTACACCAAAAATGACTACAAATTCATCTCTAAAAGAAAAACTCTACCTCCAACCTCTCCCATATCTAAATTCATCACTGAGAGTTCTCCCATAACTCTCCAAGAATCTCCAGATTCACACACGACATCACTACGTGACTTCCTGCTCAGCGCATCAACTACAACATTTCCCTTTCCTGGAATATATGAAATCTCAAATTTGTAGTCCTACAATAATTTAATCCACTGATTATGATGAAATTTTAAGCCATATTGGGAGAAGACATACCTCAGGAACTTATAGTCAGTAAAAACCATAAAATGCTCTCTAATGAGATAATGTCTCTACAAATTCAAGGAAAACACAAATGCCACTAACTCAAGATTATGGGTGGAATAGTTACTTTCATGGGTAAGTAACTACCAATACCTATAATAAATAACTAATCTATGATGCATTAGAATATATCCCAAGCCAAGATATGAAGTGTCACAGAAAACCTCAAACCAAACTCCCTATATTGGAAAACAAAGGACTGGAGCACTGACCAACTTCTCTTGTAGGAACTCAAAAGATACTTGACACTGGTCAGTCCACAAGAATTCCCGATCCTTTTTATTCAAGGATTTTAGAGGAGTCACAAAATAAGATAAATCGGCTACGAACCTCCTACAATAGCCTAAAATACCAAGGAAACACTACACGCTGCCATTATCTTGGGGGGTGCCCAAGACACAACTGCCTCTATCTATAAATAATCCAAAACTACTCCCTATTTGGACAAAAAATTCCCCAAGAAACGGACTTCACAATACCATAACTCACACTTTGACAACTTCCCAAAAAACATCTCATGATGAAGAACTCCCAAAATGGCACACAAATGCTCTGCATGCTCCTCCTCATACACAGAGTACACCGGGATGCCATCGATGAAAACCACCATGAAATTATCTAGAAACTCTCTAAAAATTTAGTTCATCAACCTCATTAACATAGATGGAACATTGATCACCCCAAAAGTCATCCCAAGGAACTCATAATGCCCCTGACGACAACAAAAAGTAGTCTTCTGAATATCCTCATCCTTCACCTGCATATGATGATATCTTGACTGAAAATTGATCTTTGAGAACCAACTCACTTCTTTAAGTTGATAAAATAAATCATAAATCCATGAAGAGGATATAGGTTCTTCAATGTCACTTGGTTCAAGCGATGATAATTGATACAAAGCTGAAAATTACCATCAACCTTCTTCACGAACAATATTAGTGCACCCCAAGGCGACACACTCAATCAAAAAAACCACGCTACAATAGATCATTGAGCTATACTCATAGATCCTGTAAAAAATATGGTTCCATCCTATATGGATACATAGATATAGGAGACACATCTGATTATAGATCGATCCCAAACTCAATTTCCCATTGAGGGGGTAATGCTAACAACTCATCTGGAAAGACAACGGGGTACTCTTCTACAACCCAGGAAAACATTGACCACTAAACCTTTGAAAAACTTAGAATCATCTCAGCCATCAAGGAAGACAAGGATGGAACACACCGCCGACCCATATGAGGGTCTCACTCGCCAACAAACACTACTGGCTCACCACCATTATCATAAAACACAACCTACCTCCTGAAACAATCTACAATATCCTGAAATGATAAAACCAATCCATGATTAGGATGATTTCATATGAAGGTATTTGTAAACATAGGAAGTCTCCCCAAGAACGGTGCTACCCCAATACTAGCTCATAGTTGCTATATACTTTATACAAGTTAGCTCGATCTCCAACTGGCATAGTCAACGCCAAGGGAAGTGGAAGCCTCTCTACCTCAAGTACCAAAGCATGGATGAGGGTAGGTGATATAAAGGATTATGTCGCTCCTAAATAAAAAAAGAATACACCCATGTAGAAAACAAGCAAAGGGTACCTTGAACGATGTATGGATCACCCGACACTGGTAATGATAAAACATGAAGCTAACCACGACCTGCTCCACAACCTCTCTGACCTTACTAATGACCACCTCCACAACTGTGCTTTGCTCTTTGAGGATGAGGAGAATCTCGAGGGTGTACTCTACCTACCCCATCTCCTCTCTTCTGATCCCATACTGGAACACTCGGTCGCTGCTACCTAAGATGAAACTGCCTTAATAAAGAAACTTGAAGAGGAACATTTGGAATTTCCTGAATACTCATAAAGGTTGGACACTCTCGCCATGTATGTCCTTGACCTCCACAAGAAAAACATGTGTCTGCTACCTTAGCATAAGTCTAAGATATGCCACCCCTATATAAACGAGATGATGAGGGCTGAGACCTACCCACGATTGACTAAAGACACTTTTATCCTGACAAATGGGTACCTCGAACCACAACTCTGAAGGTTCCGGGCGCAGCGAAAGTGCGATTGGGTTGGCACCCAAATTTAATTTTTACCATGATAAATGATTATTCTAGGATCAATACAATGATGAATGTCAGTCTCCACAGAATAGAATCAAAGATTTAAATAAAGAAAGAAGAGACCCGAAACCTTTAGAGAGGATCTTGCACATCATGTTTATAATTAATTTAATTAATTTTATAAAGAAAATAATACCTGGATCTTCTATATTTTCTTCGTTGATGATGTTGATCGTCCAAAATGACTCTTATGGATTATCTTGTTGTGCTTGCAAGAATACAAACTAGTTACCCTCTAGTAGTGATCCACACATGGTCCGATGGCCTCCGATCGACACTACTCGTTCTCCGGGTGCTAGCGCGATGAAGTGAACGTCTTGTGTCGATCATTTTTGACCGTTTGTTCTTCGTCCTTGAAGAACATATCTCGTTCTTGAGAGGGGAGGGAAGTGGATTTAAGAGAGAAATTGTTTAGATCAAAAATTCTCAATTCACTGGGTGTGCGGTTCGGTACATGGCACAATAGACGTATGTGTCTATTTATTGACATGGGTATTCAGTTACAATATTTAATTGCATAACAGCAATTAAATACATTCATAACCTTAGAGAAAACCTATGCTATTAATAATAATATCGTGTCATTATTTATGGTGCGCCAAATTGCACAAAATGGAATTATAAATAAAATTCCGCATCAAAAAATAATAGCAGTGTTATTTTAATTTATAACAACTAGTTAAATAATTATTTATCATCTTGAAAATAATTATTTTACTACCAGACCGGCCTTGGTCTGCTCGAACTCCACTTCCATTTATTGAACACCCAAATAAATAAATAAATAATTTATTCTCTTAAATAAATATTTTATTTACAAACTAGTAAATAAATATTTATTAAATGTTCAATATATATATATATATATATATATATTTTACCCACAATCCGGCGAATAAATATTTATTTAATTTATGCAATCATTTTAACTTGAGTAAAATTATTTCACTGCCTTGAGAATAATATTTATTAATTAAATTCATATAGAATTTAACTGAGACCACCGGAAACACTTAGTGTGTGACCCTCTAGGATTATTTATCGTTGGCATTAGGCGGGCTTACCTAATGTCCAAGAGTACTGTCTAGTAATGGGTCAAGGCACCCAAGAGAAAAAACTTAAAGTCACAACAATGTCATCCACATATGAACGCTCACTATGTAATATAATCCCTTTGTCATAATATCTCATCAGTAGGTTTCATGATAGTGTCATCAACCTTTGTACTCGATACGCCATTCTTTGACTACCTGAAATAAACTCGTCGTTACACCATGGCCATGGAATTTTGCGTGACAGTTCTATTTCAATCAAAGGGCTGATATATCAACTTCCATAAATGGAAGAGACAAATTATTCCTTGTCTTATCCATCAATAACATGCCACTCATGACGCACCCAACGTACCCTACTTCCCACCAACTGTCTCTGTGATGGTTTCGTCAGTAAATCAATGTGCGTGAGTCGTGACACGTATTAATGATAATCTTAAAGTCTAAGGATCATTACACATGCTCACATATAGGAATATCCAATGACACCAAAACATGTAGAATGCCTATTGGCAGGTCTGTTCTTATAATCTCTTGGCTTGGAGATTACCAAGTGAGAACTTCATGAGAGGAAGTCTCATATACTTATGAGTACTCACACCTGACGGTCTGTATACTATGCATCTCATCATAGTATTTCATCCAACCACAACACTATATTTAATAATATTTTTATAGAATTTCAAGGTTCTCATCATAGCGGGGAACTTCCATGACCTTATCAATGCAAAAAAATACTCTAGGACATTATTACATCATAGTCATGCAAAACAATGAATAATATGTAATACATTAAATATCCATGTAATAAAAGTACAATAGTTGGTTCTAGGACACAAACTCTAACAAGATCTACTTTAAAAGAAATCCTGATGAATCATTTCCCATGATGATCCAGTTCTACCTAGAGTCCTCTCGATAACCTCCACTCTCACCGGCACCTCGAGATATGTCTTCAACATACATGGGGTGACCTGGAATAGGATATTTGGATGAAAATACTCCTCAAAATTCCTTGCCCTGACCTCCTCATCCAATAATAGGTCTGAATCATATCACAGAAGAGTCTTGAAACATATCCCAAACTCCCACACACTAGAACTCCCCTGTCGAAGGGTAAGTAACTCCTAGCAACTGACCACCTTTGTGATTGAAGAAAGAAACTATTATTATAACTGGTCTTGTAACTTCTCCCATGATACTACTGACTCCTCACAATCACCAAGGAATAAGAACCACCACAACCTCATTGCTCCATGCAACATCTTCACAACCAATGAAGCCCAATGATCCTTCTGAGCATGGATCAAACTGAAAGCTATCTCAACCTCCACCAACTAGTATTCTGTGACTGAATCTAAAACAGATAACTCATACTTATATAGACTCTAGCATTGAAAATCTCAGAGTGTCCTCCTCAAAGTGTCATTTTTGTCGAACTCTAATCAGTAGCGATCTGATGTCACATCTTGTAGAACATCTTCAGTGTGAACCTGATGAGGATATCAACTTAGATCCATGCCTGTAAAAGAAAAAATTGTTATAGATTCTAAACCTGCAATATGGAATACTTACCATTAATTAATTAATTAATTATCTTATTAAATTTTAACCTATCCCAAGGTCTACCCATTTCAAACACAGGTGAAAAGAAGAATGATGCATGATCATTTCCTAGGTCTCTACCCTAAAACTAGCATCACTTCATTTAGTATTCTCATTAAACTTAAAGGTTAGTGAATCAGATCACGGTGGTCCTTAAATATCTGTGTCTCTACCAGTATCTTGTTTTTACATCACTGACTAAACTTAGCTGATACTGTTGCCTTACCAACCCATGCAAATAACCTCACTAGTTCCAAACTCTAAACTCTATCCCATCCCTCAACCTGAGCATCTAATACCACTCTGTCATGACCCCCTCCCCAAAAAGATACCGCAATGTGGGGAGAGATATGGTGACTTATCAAGTCTCACCTCCAGTAGACCCCGGGTTGGTGACTAGCACTGAGGGTATAATAAACATGCATATGGGAGGCATTACCCTATAAGAGAAACATGTAGAAGAAAGAGATAAGAAGGATAATCTAATAAACACCAACTCACTCACACACACACACAGATATATATATATACATATATAAAGAAAAAACCATGTAAAAACATGTAATTTCATATAGTACTATAACAACTGAAAGGAAAACTGAAAATACCAAAAAGGTAAAATTGACAGCAACAATAAAGCCCAAATAACTCATCCAAAACCATGAGCTAGTAATATCTAGACCAATCTCCAAAATTCTCCAGCTGACCTAAAAAATAGTTTATATAGATGTAGGGTGAGAATAATAGTATACCCAGTAGGATCCTCTATGGTTTCTGTCATGCGAAATATAGAGAAAGCATGCTAAAGTACAACGAACCACAGTGAAACTAACTCATCACCTAAAAAGTATACTAAGTTTGAAGCCTCGCTATGGATAACTCTCAAAAGTATCACATATAAGAGAGAATATAATATAGTAAAACATCAAGGGTAATCCAATCCTACTTCCCCACTCGTTTTCTACAATTCCCCAACATCGCATGTCCTAAGCCATCTCTCTCCAAAATAGGTGATCCCAAAAACACCTGGGTGAGGCATCAAAAAATTCACCTCATGCATCACATCATCACATAATCCCATATCACATCACCATATATAGAAACCAAGTCATTTTAGGAATCCACCATAGCCTACATGACGTGTATCATACATTAGGTATTATACATCAATCCATTAAAACCTATACACTGAGTAATTACCTCAATCCATCATAACCTATACATGTCATACCTATAATAATACTTTGGATACTATATTTGGGAATACATGTGTATGAAAAAACCACATGATATCATGGTACTCTACACACATATATGGGGAAACTAATCACCATGCATACCAGTTTAAGTAACTACCAAGGGAAGAGAGTAGGTCTAGATGGGGTAGTTAGCTATCTATCCTCCCACTGGTATGTTGGGGAAAACAACCTCCCAGATTTCACTAGGTGTTAGTTTCCCTAACCGATATGGGTGAGGCAGTGTATGAAATCACAAAATATGCATGATATAATATAACTCAAAACCACACTATTTGAATAACCTAGTCTTAGACTCAATTGAACCTAACGTCTCTCAGACTCTCAGCTTCCACTACTAAGACTTGATATCCTATAATAACATAAGAATTTTAAAGAGATACATTAATTAATTCTTTCCTTTTTACCATTTTATTCTGTTAATTAATTCATTAGTCATTAATTAACCATCAATATTGATCTAAATTACATTAAATTAATCATCAGAGTAAATTCCATCCCCTCAAAGCACAATCCAAACTAAGCCCATGGTTTATCAAGATTATCATCTTTTTAGATTTTTTCATTCCATCAACATCAACCCCATGGGTTAAGAATTATTTAATTATTATTAACATTATTCCATAAAATGGGTACTATAGGAAAACCATCCTAAGATACCACCAAGAGGAAACATTCAACCAAGATCATCTATTTTCCTCATACAGTAGGGAAAGGAATGCAGATAAAACAAGAAACTTGACCATCGACCATTAAAAAAATTCATAAGTGAGCATATCAGCTCTCAACATCAATCAGCATGTAAGACCAACTTCAAACCATTCCATCACCTCTGGTGCCATATCCAACACCCACATGCATATCTCAATGCATCTATCCATTACATGCATAAACTACCACCACATCATCTAGGTATCCCCACCCATATAGCACATTAGCTATCACATGCTTAGTCATATCATGATCATATCACACCTGGGCCTCCCCACTGCATATCACATTAGCCATCTCAGGCTCAGCCATATCAGGATCATAACACATTGAATAGAGATGACCACATATAGAGAACAACACAAAAGCAGCAAGAAATAAACAAGAATATCCAATAGGGAAATCTAGGCCCTAAAAATAAGGCATCCAACCTTCACACATAAACAAGCTCTCACAGCTCCAAACTCAAGCCACTCAACCTCTTCAAGAAGATATGAAACTCATGAACTATAAATTACCTTTATCAAAAAACCAATTCTTATTATATCTTGAGTTAACTGATTGATATTGGGATTTTCTATCACATTACCCTAGTGACCATGAGGTTGCCTCATGAGGAGGTTATAGACTAAGCTTTCAAACTGTCACTTTGTTAATATTTTTTGTTAAAGTTAAAACTAAAATTATAAATGGGGGTTGAAATGACTTAAAAAGGTTAAATTATAGAAAATAAAATTACAACTGTAAATCTACATTAGTGATTTGAAATCATAAGCACACTGAAATGGATAAAAACAAACTAAAGAAGGTAGTGGTGGAAAAATTTCGATCTTTGGACACTCCCACTATCATTGTAGATAATTGATTTTAAATTTAATTATAAAATTTACACCAAAATACCTCAAGGTATAAATATAAATTGACTAGAAACCATAATGAGATCTCAAAAATGGGTGTTTATCTTCTCATGAAAGTGATTCAATTAACCAAAGACCTCCGAGAAAACAAAACTAATTGAACTTGTTGTGCTCAATGGGGAGACCTAGCCCAAAGAAATTTACAAAAAAGACAATAATTTTACATTCATAAGATGATAAAAAATCCATAAAAAATAGAATAAATTGAAATCCAAAAATAAATAGACCTCCTTTGTTCAAGAAAACAAATTACAGTAAAATTGAAAAGAAAAGAGTTTGCATTGGAAATCACAAACTCAAATAGGAAATGCCTCAGGATCTTCACTTCCCACCACTACTTTGAGTTTATCCCTTCATGGACTAATGAATTCATGGAATACTCCTATTATATAGAATATATTCTCCAAAAAATACCACTTCCTCAATCTAACCATCCTGGAAATGAAAGTGAAGATGAAAATATAAAGGGAAAGGGGAGGGGTGGAAATATTCTATCCATTTTCTAAATCCCTAATGTTGGATATATTTTGGGACTCCTCCTAGACGAATATCCTCTTTGATCCTTATGAAAAGTTTTTGGGAATTGAATCCCATATCAAACCTTAAAATTGTATATGATTTTGACACATAGAAAAAAATATATGAATTAATTATTGAAGATAACTCTTTCCGAATGAAGATACCTTTCATATTCCTATAGTTTGACTCGCACAAATACTAACTTAATGATTGAATATTTTCTTTAAACTCAACAATAACGTGAGACTTTGAGTACTATTTCACATACATGTGAAATCATCTCATTTGGTGTCTTGTATCCCAAGTTATATCCCATTGAATGAGGTGGGGTCCATTCTATCACCCAAAAAAGTCTTCCACAATGAATGATTTATTTGGTACTCTAGAAGGCCGAATCAGCACTTGGTCCAATTGAAAAATATGTAAACCATGAATATGAGAATCCTAAGAAAATAATTACTTGATTTGGATTAATATGAAAAAATATATCCTTGAAATACAGAAGTGATTGAAAATAGTTAAAATTCTAGAATTGTGCAATTTTAAAATTGAAGCTCAAAACATCCCTAAAATCCAAAAAGAATGCCATTCATATAAAATTATTAAATTTTGGGGTTTAAATCATTGAAATATACTTGAAAACAGTGTAAATATTATCTATATCAATACTCCCACACTTATCACTTGGATTCTTAGACAAATGAGCATTAAAATCAAATCAAGGAAAATTCAAAACACATACCAACGAGGTTCACCAATTTATCATCATGAAACAAAAGATATCATGCCTCATAAAAAAAATTTCAAGTTCTAAATTCAGAACATTCAATCCATTTCCACTTATTTTATCCTCCCATTCACACAATACACTTACCTCATATAAATCTTCTCTCAACACACAAATATGAATTTTCAACAATGCTTTTCTCATCCAAACTCATGAAATAATCACCATATTCTTGAAATATTTATACATATCCACTCTATATGAGCCAATAAATTGTGAATAAAATGAGGAATTTTTAGGGTTGTTTTGTGCCTTAAGGTTGGTTAGTTTCAAATATGAAATTTTTTGAGGCCGAATAAGGAGGGTTTGAATCTTTTTGAAGTAAAAATGCATGATTCTAATTTTCACTCAACAACAGTCTCTACCTTACTCTCCTTAAATGAAAATAAAATCTAAGAATATTTGATTATAACTTTTCCATCCCAAACAATGAATATTTTAATAGCAAAAATGGCATTTTTCTACAGCCTTTTTTCCTTGAAATCTCATGGTAGAAACAACTTTCTTCCATTGAGAGCCCCAGATAGGCACAAATCCATTTACTTTGATAGATCCAGATGGACACAACTCTCATCAAAATTTTATAATAGAAAAAACATATCTTAAAAATTTTGAATCTCTACCTAAAGAAACACTAAATGAGGCATCACACCAGAAGTCATCTTGCCCCCACACTTAAGTTCAACTAAATCATTCATTTTCACTTCTAGAGCAAGTTATAAAGGGAAAATTGGCTTGTAATGTGGATAACCTAACAATCTTTATATGGATATTAAGGGTTCATAAATATCAAATGTTTAGGGAATACCAAATTAAAGGAGATTCACTTGAAAAGGGAGCTCAAAATTCTAAATAATTGCTTCAATAATTTAAATCAAAAGTGGCTTAACACTCATGTTTTGACACAAATAAATAATGTTCTAGTTAAATAAAGAATTAATTGGTTCACTCAATAAAAGAGGTTAATGTGAAGAAGATGTCAAAATGGGTTTATAATCCTCACAAGAATGATATTTCAAAGATAAATATAGTGATATATGGCATGAGATTAAAAATCAGAGGTATTTTCATGAAATTTCCAAAATACTAAACTTGAAACAAAGTATTTTTCAAAATTAATTTATATTTAGTTTCAAGGGATTAATCAATTCACTCATTGACATTAGTTTAAAAACTTAAAATTATAATCATTTGATCTCACAAGTTTTTTTAACACAAAATAAATCACATAGAATTTGAAAATGAAAAACACATAAAATCCTAATCAACCAAGGGTGATCCTCCCCCACACTTATTTTTTACAATGTCCTCATTTTTCATAGTTTATATAAGAATTATAATTCAATAAGATAAAAAAATACAAAATAAGTGGAAAGTAAAGAAACAACTTGGTTTTTATTGAGCAGCAACAGCCTTGAGCTAGCCTCTTAGAAGCTGCAACTTGGAAACCTACATAAAAAAACAAAAACAAAATAATTTTTTTATTGAAAGTAGTGAAATAAAAACAAAAATAAAGAGAACGGAAACGATCCTTGGTATGAACCCCCCAAGTGGGTGATAGGATTTCACTGCCCCTAGTTAGGAAATTATAGCTGATCATCCCTAATATAAAAGAGGGTGTAGTTTCTTCCTCATGAACCAGTAAAATGAAATTTCTCATATTTTATTCACCTCATATAACTTGTAAAAGATCACAAAAATAGATTTCTCCAGGTTCCCCTCCATGAATTTGGGGTTCTAATGATATAGTGGAAGAGAGAACAAAATTTAAGGGAAAATTCCCAATAATTGATCCTCACAAAATAAATCTAATGGTAGCTGAATTTTAATCTTTGGATATAGTTCATCTTCAACTTCATCTTCAAAAATTATTTATTTTTTGAAAACCATTTTGGTACCACCATCCTCATCTAAACTAATGTACTCTTCAACTGGACACACTATTCTTTCTTCAATTTCAACCTTGACATCCTATTTATCTGAAAAATTAGTCTACTTAAAAGCAATGGGAACTAAATCTACATAGGGAGAAGTGGATAGCAATTTACTACCAACATATTATATAAAATATAGATCAAAATTTAATAATTCTCTCTATGGATTCTCAGGTTCGAACTCTTTATGAGAGTAAAAAATAGTAGTATTGAAAGTGGGCAATAACTTAGGTTCCTCCATATGCTCTTAAAAAATGAATGAATCATGTTTATCTTCCTCTTTAGCTAAAGTTTCATACAAAGGTTCTGAATTTTAAATTTCAAAAATAGCATCTTCACATGAAATTTCATTTTCAAAAAATTCATCCTAATTATTTTCCAAAGTATTTTGATTTCTAAAAGACACATCAGTTAGGGAATCAGTGATGATTTCTTACTTAAAATTTGAAAAAGGGGATTCCAAATCAGTTTTAAGATCATCCAAAAAAGGTTTATCAACATCAAAAGTGGGTGGGATAGAATTTTCTATTTATGGAGATTCTTTTTTAGATTTCAGTTCTTTCAATTATTTTAAAGTATTGGAAAGAATTTCCATTTCTTTGCTTACTTCTTGAATATTTTGTTGAATCAAAAAATTACTTTGTTGCCTTTCAAGATTATTTTTTTAGAATTGAAATTTTAAAAATTCATCATGATTATTCTCCTCGTATTTTTGATAATCAGGACAATTATAAAAGTAGTCACTGTGAAAATCCATTTTTTGGTTTTTTTAAGACACTAAATTAGTGGATAAAAATCCTAAAAATTAAAAAATAAATCAAAAAAAAACTTAGGAAATATCCTCAGAAATGGAAACAAATTTATTTTGGGGTTTTCTGTTACATTACCCCAGTCAATAATTTCTCCTTGAAAATGTAGCACAATGGTGACCATAGGGTTGTCTCATGAGGAATTTGCAGACTAAGCTATCAAACTGTCACTTTGTTCATTTGTTTTTGTTAAAGTTAAAACTAAAATTATAAATGGGTGTTGAAATGAGTTAAAACAATTTAAATTATAGAAAATAAAATTATAACTATAAATCTATGTTAGTGATTAGAAATCAGAAGCAAACCAGAGTGGATAAAAAAAATTAAAGAAGGCAACAATGGACAAATTTCGATCTTCAGACACTCTCGTTATCATTGTCGACAATTGATTTCTAATTAAATTATCCAATGTATACATAAATACCTCAAGGTGAAAATATAAATTTATCATAAACAATATTGAGACCTCAAATATGAGTGTTTATCCACTCATGAAAGTGATTTGATTACCCAAAGACCTCCGAGAAAATGAAACTAATTGAACTTGTTGTGCTCAATGGGGAGACCTAGACCAAAGAAGTTCAAAACAAAAAGACAATAATTTTACATTCATAAGATGATAAAAAATATAGAAAAAATATAAGAAATTTAAATATATAAATAAATATACCTCCTTAATTCAAGAAAAAAAATTCCAAGACAATTCAAAATAAATGAGTTTACAGTGGAAAGCACAAACTCAAACAAAAAATGCCTTCGAATCTTCACTACCTACCACTGTTTGGAGTTTATCCCTTCATAAATTGATCAATTCATAAAATAATAATATTATCTATAATATCTTCTCCAACATAGACCACTCCCTCAATCTAACCATCCTTGAAATGAAAGTGAAGATGAAAATATAAAGGCAAAGGGGAGGGGAGGAAATATTCTGTCCAGTTTCTAAATCTTGAATTTTGGATCTATTTTGGGATTCCTACCAGCCTAATATCTTCTTTATTCCTTTTGAAAAGTTTTTCTAAATTTAATCCTCTGTCTACCCTAAAATTTTCATATTTTTTTTATATGCGTGAAAAAATATATTAATTAATTACTAAAGACAACTCTTTCTACCTGAAGAGACCTTTGATATTATTATAGATTGACTTTCCCAAAGAATGAATTAATGAGAAAATATTTCATTTAAACACATCAATAATGCTATCATTTGAGTCCTATTTCATCTCCATGTGTAATAATATCATTTAGATTCTTTTACCCTGAGTTATATCCCATTTAATAAGATGGGGTCCATTCTTTCGGCCAGAAAAGTCTTCCACAATGAATGATTTATTTGGGCATCTAGAAGGTAGAATCAACAATTGTACCAGGTGAAAAATATTTTGAACATGAACATATTAATACTAAAAAAATAACTACTTTATTTGGTTCAATATGGTAAAATATATCCCTAAATACAGAAGTAATTGAAAAAAGTTAAAATTTCAGAATTGTACAATTTTCAATTTCAAGATCAAAACATCCCTATAATCTAAAAAAATTATATTCAGATCAAATTGTTAAATTAGTGGGGTTTAAATAATTTAAATATACTTTTAAAAATAGTGGGAATGTTAACACTATCACCAATTCATTATTCAGAGGTTCCAACTACGGGCAGCCTAAGACATCAAGCTATACCAAGCTAGAAAATTAATTAAACAATTAATTTAAACATGCTTCCAAGCATCCAACCATTATCATTTATCATGAATTTTAATTTATTATCATCAAAAATAATTATCATGCTTCACATTATTTATCAATTACATTAATCACATAGAAGATCACATTTAATTAAACATGCATACTCGCATCAATTTGACTATCATAAAATTACAACAATCACCAGATTACAAACATGCCTCTTTATTCTCCAATGAATTAATTAAATTAATTCCATATTTACATTATTTAACAATTTCAACATGATAATCCAAGAATAATAACATGATAACAAATAATATCATATACATCACATTATTTAGAAAATCAAGAGGCAAACCGTTATCACGGTAGAAAACATCAACAACATGCGATCGCTAAGAAATTATTTAATCTGGTTCAATCATTATTTAGTGAATTTAATTATCATACAAATGGATAAATCATGATAAATTTAAAATTTCATGTAAATAAAATAGAAGCAACAAATTTCCTACCTCAAAGGCATCAACATTCTTCGCATGAAAATGGACCAACTTTGCGAATCCCGATCACCTCTCCCATAAGAAGTTGCACCCATCCAAGGACTTAACGATAAAACCACACCAAAAAAAAAACCATGAAAAACCTATTAGAAACATGGTAGATCAAGTTCCATCATATAGAAATAAGAACAAGAGGAAAATGAGACTGAATGGGAAGAAACCATAAAAAATAGAGGTATAAATCACCTTGAATCACCACTGATTAAAGACAAAAGGATGAGAATCAATCCCCAATAAAGGAATCCCCAAAATAATTAGAAAAGGGTCGCTAGATCTCCTATAGTTGAAAGGTACATATGGTTTTGAATAAAATCCCGAGTGTTGCACCTTTTATAAATGTGCCGCATAAGAGATTTACACGGCGTGTAACCCTTACATGTCGTGTAAATTCTGGGTTCCAAATATCATTGAAAAATGCATCATCTCGAAGGATTTAATCCTAAAAATTTACACATCTTTCATTACCCCATGAACCTACCTTAACAAGATGTTAACTGCACATACACAATGTGAAACCCCTTTACCTGTCATGTATTCCCCCAACTTCCATCCTTTAACAGCCAAACCCCTCCAAACTCACTCCAAGCCTCCTACGAGCTTTAAAATCCTCCAAAAAACACAAATGGTTAGATTACATGGATCAAGGACCTTACACCATACATGAATTCATCACATGTATTCTTCTCCTCCAAACGTTCCATCGTATGAAATAATATAATAAAATGATTTCTAATGCAGATGATTGATCGAAGATGTAGATAGCGTGAAGTGATATACCCATAATGCATGAAGATCATAATTTTCATGAAAAAATATAGGTTATATAAATAAATAAATAAATATATCATATAAATATAAGGATTTAGAGTATATATCCTTCAATATCCCACTTGAAATAAATCCTTAAATAATTTTTACCAATTCACCTTATACTGTATCATATATAATAACTTGTGACACAATATCAAAAAATCATTTTGGATATTTTCCAAAACACTTTTGGAAAGAAATCATTAACTTCACCATGTATCACATCATATGAAATACACTATGAATTCCCAACACAAACTATTGGATCAACTCTAAAGAAATTTTAGAGTATCTCTCTGAGTCAAGCTCAATGCCTATTCAGTTAACCAAAAAGTGTGACCTCACAACCCTTTATAGTGTTGACAAAAAATATGAATATTCAGATTTATAAATGTAAGCAATGAGTGGCCTCTAGAAAAGTGTAAATGTTACATAATCTATAAATGGATATGATGTGATATCCATCAAACATATGTTTCTCTATACCTGTGTCCACTATCCTACATCATATGAAAAACATGCATTCTCATATTTTCCATTTTTCCTAGACATTGAGTGACTGTGGGACACGAAGCATGTCAGCCCATATAGACTACTCATATATTCTCAATTCTCTAAGTATAGACTAACTTGATCAATGAATATATAACATTTCATTCATCTGCATGAATGATCACATAACATGCCACTCATATGAATATATAAGATTATCATATGTACTTTCTAGGTGTGGTCAAACACTTCATAGTCAATCTCAATCGAGGGACTAGATTTCATACTCGTCATAAAAGGGTTCAAATCTAATTTATAATTGATCCCCAATTAATGACATGATCAATAACATACCCAACCACCACCATATTAGCTAAGTCAACATATAGACTTGCGTTAGTACAGTATCAAAGTATAAAGTCTCTCATTATAGGTATCTCTCTAACCTCAGATTGTGGGTACTCAAATATGATTCATGCACCCTTGGTATATCAAATAAATTTGTATGACACTCCATGTGGTATACCTAGTAGGTTATTCCATGCATAATAACCCATTTTTGTTCCTCATGATCATATTCTATATCACTATAAAAAATCCTACTCATTTTAACCATAACATTTTTTCATAACCTATAATACTTCATGATGAACATCAGTTAGGGATAACTCAAATTTATACTTTGAGAGGTCAATTATCATTACACTTCATTAAATATATATCTATATATACATTTATGAAACCAACATGAAAGAATAATAAAGTTTAGATTACCTTTAACATAATAATTTTTATATCCTTAAAAATATTTTAAGAATATTTAATAAACCCTTCATACACTATAAGAAATGTAGTATATTGTGGTGTTTTATAAAACCACTTCTAAATGAAAAAAGAGAAATTTCACCCCCTATTTTGCTGATGCTTTTGTAAATCATTGTTATTTATTGACAATTTTATATAAAACCATCGCTTAATAATATTTAAAATTAATTTATGGTGTTTTTGTTTAAAATTGATGCCATGTTTTTAATGATACCATCAGGACCTGAACCCCCCCAACCACTTGAAACACCTCTCGACCTTGGCCTCTCTCACATCGCTACTTGATGCCAGACCGGACTCAAACTCCCCCTCACTACCGCTCGATGTCGGACACCTTTTGGTCTCTCCCTCGCTACTACTCAATATTAGACCCCCTCTCAATTGCCCCCTCGACATCACTTGATGCTGGATCGACTACCCTCTCATCCTTAACGTCAAATCCCACTATCTAATTCCCTCTATGGATCTACACCATTGGACCATCGCCGTGATTTGGGGCTCTCTCACATTCACTTCGCCCTTATCACATGTAGTTGATTTTGTGATTTATTTTTGGGCATAGTTTTACAATAGAGTTATATTTACCCATATTAATTATTCTTTAGTGCTTGTTGATGGTAGGGGTTTTATCACATACCACTATTAAATTAATTTCTTATTATCCTAAGAATACACAATAGTGGAACACCCTAGGGTCGATCTCAAGGAGGCCTCTAACACACATTGATTTCTCTATTGTCACTATTATAATTTAAATAATATAAAACTAACCTATATAGTAATATAGATGGGGATTTTTGATTATGAAAATATATATAATATAATATATATGATAATTAAAATGAAAAACACAATGAAAATAAATAAGTAACAAAGAAGTCAATAGAATAAAACCATTATTCTCAGGGTTTCTTGGTGGTGTTATCCTTGTTATTCAAAATATATTTCTCATTATTTTATTTAATGTAGAGATCCATAGATTTCACTATACACCCTTTCATTTGAATTGTATTATCCTACACTGAGACCTCTGTATGTAGGAGTAAACTCTTGCACATCAATACCTAAGAAAAAATCCATTATTTGAATGATGTAAATATCAACGAGAAGGAAAATGATTAAATGAGGAGAAATAAAAAAATAACATAGAAAGTGGGAAGACCGATCACCATAATCATTTTAACCACTACCGAATCCTTAAAATAAAACATGATAAATCATTTAAGTGAAATAAACTCAAATACCACCACTTCCCCCCTTAAACAATAGTGAGAGTTAGATCTCCACAAACATGGAGTTAAGAAGAAGCATGATGGGAGAAACACATAAAATAAAAGAAATAAGAGAAGAAGATAAATGAACATAACAAGAAGAAAAGATACACTAATATATATTGAAACCCGTCGATTCACACATTTGAGCCTTAATGAAAGTTATTAAATAATTTATTTCTCATGTCTCCACAAAATTTTAAATATTTTGGACATGTCGTTTAGAATATATTAATTAATTACCAAATGGAACCATTTCTTCCTGAAAATACCTTTCATATTCCACTTGTTTGGAGTATTTAAATAATTAATTAATGAGATTATTTTCACTTTAAAATAATAAAGGAAGTGCCTCCTTGAATACTATTTCATCTCTAACTAGAATCATTAAATTTGGACACATTAAACTAGATTTATGCCTCAATTATGGAGGTGGGGTCCACTCTCATGGACATAACAACTTTCCAAAAAAAAAAGATTTATTTGGGCCTTTATATGTTCAAATAAAGACTTTACCCAGTTAAAAAATATGTATCCCATGAACATATAAACCCTAAAAAATCACACAATTTGGATCAATAATGAAATATTTATTCTCGAAATAAAAGTGTTTGGAAAACTGTTAAAATTCTATAATTGTGCAATGTTTTCATTTAAGCTCAAAATAACACAAAAACCTAAAAATGTGATAATTTACCATTAAATAATACTATAGTGGGATTATAAAAATTGAATTACAATATTAAAAATATGAAAATGGCAGCTTCATCGCTACCTCACACTTAACCATTTTACTCCTGGAAAGTCATCATATATTCAAATAAAAATCCACATAACAATAAAAAATAAGAAAAAATCAATAGTCTTATATAAAATATAATTCCATCATGTCTATTAAATGAAAAAAATTCAATTTCCTTTTCATTCCTCGCATAAAAATTTGTTTCAACCTCATAAATCCATCTATGGCCCAATCACAACCTACCTCACCTTGAATTTTCTGTCACTCTTCACTCAAGAGAAATTAAATCTGGATTTATACTCATACTTGGGAATTGTATGTATAACCATAGGTTTGTGACAATTATAATTTATAAATAGTGTGAAACATGAAAATAAATTCAATCATGAGGACTTTTCCAGGTGAATTCTGTGGCATAGGGTTGGTGAAAAAATGATTAAAAAAATTTAAGGCTAAAAAGAGGAGGTTTTACTCTTAAGTATAATGAATGAATAGTTAAGTGAAAAAACAGGATGAATCCCAATAAAACCCCCTTGATAATGTGAAACACAAAACCACCCATTTTTTTGTGACATGTGACATGAGATAATAAATTATTACAATGAATAATACCATCAAAGTTCCCCCTTTTTTGTAAATCTCCATAAAGGCACAACTTTATTTTATTTATTTTTTATTGATTTTTTTATAGAGGATGAGATGAAAATTGAATACAGTGAATGAATCATAGTCATTAACTTGATTTTATAGAGGTACATGAGTCATAAAAGAATGTACAATGAGGGATTTAAGCTCATTTCCATTTTTTCAACTTTTTTAAAGGTGAACCAGATGAAACAAATGAAACATAATGAAATGATGACTCAAGCCCAATTCTATCATTCTCCACTACCCAAAATGTTGACACACACCTCAAATAACCCAAAAATGAAACACATCCAAAATAAAACACAGGAAAGGCTCTTCCCCCACACTCAAACTCAAAATATCCATGCAAAAATACTAAGAGTGTGGGTAGGTAAGAAACAATCAGCTTGTAATGTGCCTTAAACCTATAAGGAAATTCATGGAATATAAGGGTTAATTAAGGATATATGTAAATGTGGTTCTAATGATAAAATATGGCTATCCAAATACATGCATGAATCATATAAAAAACATTCCATGAAATCCAAAGCTTTGAAAGAGAAAAATAAAAAATCCTGGTTCTCACAGAAAATCCATGTTTCTCCTAAGAAAGTGTGGGTATTAAAAAGAATATTTTAAAATGGTTAAAAACACCTCATAGGATGGGAAAAATATTTTTTTTCAGTTTTTCATGGGCATGGATTTAAAAAATTGGTCAAATGCATAAAAATGATTGAAAATACAATTCAAGGAAAAAGTTTTCATATCAAGAATCATTTAAAATCCATTTCTTCAAAAATTATTTCAATTTTATCAAAATCAATTGATGTGTGGATAATGATAAGAATATTCATTAAAGCTCAATAATCATCAAAAGATGAAAAAAAATAAAAAATCACACAAGAACAACTAACAGGTTGACACTCCCCCATACTTAAAATTTAATTAACCCTCATTTAAACACAACAAAAAATAAAAAATAAGGGCAGAAAAAAATAAAGAGAAGGAAAGATACAACCTGAATTTATTTTCCAGTGATATCTTTTAGTTGAGCTCATAGATAATTCCATTAAAACTAGAAAGAATGAAATAAATAAAAACATAATAAAATAAAATAAAATAAATAGGAATAGAAAATAAAGGGGATAATGTCTGGTTTGACCCTCCATGTGGGTGCTAGGATTTTACTGCCCCTAGTCAGGTATTTGTAATAGTTTAACCCCAATATGAAGGTGGATGAGGTTTCTTTATTAGAAAAAATCACATATTATTTTTTCCAACATCCATCAGTAGATTATAGGAGTTAGAACTCCCAAATAAAAGAAAAGTATCCCCAACCCCCAAAAAAATAAAAAAGAAAATTTGAGATCAGGAGGTGGGGGAAAGAATGTAGGGGTGCTCCCTGTTTTGTTATACTGGAGGAGTGGTGTATACTTGTGGAAATATTAGTAGAATAGGAAGTGGATTATATTTTGGTTTAGGATCATAAAATTATTCCTCAGGTATTTCTTATGTTATACCATCATCCTCATTTGCACCAGTGTACAACTCAACTAGCTCCTCCATTCTCTCTTCAATACATGGAAATTCTTCTTCTTCTTTATCCAGGGCCTACAGTAATGGTATTAAATATAAAAAATAAACATAAGGGAGAATATTATTAAATTAATAATTAACAATATTTTAATGAAAATAATTCATATAAATTAAATCTCCCTCAAAATTTTCAGTTTCAAACTTATTTTCTTCAAGCATGGAAGCTGGGAATGCATTTGTTGGAGAGGGAAGTGGATCTTCAAGTTTTGATTCAACCTCACCAATGTATTATTTAAATGTCGATGGAATTTTTTTTATTATAATTATCTTGAATTTTTTTACATTCCATCCATGATTCATTAACTTCTTTAACTTTAACGGCCATAAATACAACCATCTTGCTTGTTTTTTTAAGAACTTTGAAATTCTCTTGAAGCATCAATGCATTCTATTCCATTTTTTGTGCATTCTATAAAATTTTAATCTTAAAAGTCTCTTCCTTATCATAAAATTAATTATTAGGCCATGCATATGAAAAATCACTAAATTAATCCATGACCTAAATAAACAATGATATGCAATGAAATTATTTTTATTTTTTTTTGAAATATTTGATTTTTTTTGGTTTTTTAGGGAAAATAGTGTGTGTAAGCCCTTGGAATCCTCAGAAATGGTTCCAAATTGATGATAGGAATTTTTTTGAATCAATATTCAATTAGTTTATTATTATCCTTAGAATGAACCATAGTGTCACACCCTAGGGCCAATCAAAATGAGGTCGCTCACACACACTATTTTCTAATTGTCGCTATTATTATTAAAACTAATAATATAATACTAAACTAATATAACAATGATTTTTTTTGAAAATAAATGAAATATAAATATTATATATGTAAATTAAATGTAAAAAAGATTTATTTTGGAAGAAATAAATAAACAAATGTTCTTAGGAGGTCAGGGTGATTGAAATCATTATTAAAAACTGTTCTCAATATTCAGCTCAATGAGGCAATCAAGACCTATCACACCTCACCTTCTTATTTTAATTTTTATTACCACATAAAGAGACATATGAGTATGGAGAAATACTCTTACAAATTTCATATAGGATACCTCTTTTCTAACCATCACTACAGAAGCCATATTCCACTATATGCATGACTTAGATAGTGAAGGTAAGGATGATTGACAAATGAGATGAAGAATTTCGATGATAGAGAAAACATGGAGAAAGTTCACTATAATCCTTTTAATAATCACAAAAACTCTTATAATTTATTAAATATAGTAAATTAAAGCACAAAAAAACTCAATCAAATCACCATTCCCTCCCTCGAACAAGCTCTGAGGTTAGTTCTCCATTTTTAATGGAGTTGAGAAGCATAGTGGGAGAAATACAAAATAAAAGAAATAGGAGGAGAATAGAAATGAAATAATGAAGAATAATAGTTACAATAATATATATTAAAAATATTACAAACTTTTAAAAAAATAAAATCCACCTTATCCCCTAAAAATTTCTACATCTTGAAACGGGAAAAGGGATACATATTTATAAGGAGCAGGGTTGAAAGAATTCGTTCCAAAATTCTTATCCAAAAGTTTCCACATGGATGTATCATTTAGTGTGTTCAGGTGTACCAGGTGTCTTCATGAAAGATTTTCCATAATTTATTTTTTGTTCACCCTAAAAAATTAAGCATTAGGGTCCACCGGATATAGAAGTTATGGGCAATTTACTTTGATAAATTAATTATGTCCATCTGCCTCCTAAGATTCCACATCTTTACATTATCATGTCATTATGAACTTGAAAATGATAGATTAACGCATTTTAGAATTAATTAAAGATGTTAAATAAATTATTTTTCATCCCTAAATAATTTTTTTGACATTTTTGATGCATGGTTCAGATGTTATGAATTAATTATTTAATGAAACTGTTTCTTTCTGATGAGACCTTTCATATTCCACATGTTTAAACAGTTCAATGAATGCCTTAATGAGAGTATTTTATCTTAAAACTCATCAAGGATGTGAATCCTTGAATAATATTTCATCTAAAGCTATAATAAAGGAATTTGGACATGTTACACTGGATTTATGCCTCAATTACGGAGGTGGATTCCACTATGCTAGACAAGATAGCTTTCCACAAAGAATGATTTATTTGGGTCTTTATATGTCTAAATAAAGACTTGACCCAGTTGAAAAATATGTATCCAATGAACATAGTAACACTAAAAAAAACTAATCACTCAATTTGGATCAATAATTAAATATTTATTCCCAAAATACAAATGTTTTTTAAAACTGTTAAAATTCCATAATTGTGAAATGTTTGCTTTTAAGATCAAAATAACACAAAAACCTAAAAACATGACAATTTACCATTAAATAACACTATGGTGGGATTATAAAAATTTAATTAAAGTAATAAAAATGTGAAAATGTTAGATTCATCATCTGTAGTTTATTACATTTATGAATTTTTTGTGTTTAAGGTGTAGTTTGGTGAAATAATTCATGAAATTGATGTTAACATTATTAGAAAAATTAATAATAAATTTATGTGTGATTGAATTACTTTTTAGTGATATTTTGTTATGTTATAGTGTGGTGTATTATTATAAATATGAAAATAAATCATTAAATGAGTGTTTGGGTATAAATTGTGTTCATGGATCTTAAAAATATATTTGTTTATGTTATATTGGTTTTATAATATTTTAATATAAATTTGTAAATAAAATTTCACATGAATGACTAAATTATGTGTCTTAATATGTTTATCATAATTTAAATAATTTCAATTGTCTTCCTTTTTGAAATTAAATGTTTTTTATTTTTATATATAATAATATAATTATATTTTATGTTTGACAGTGTAGGAAGTCAAGTAAATATGAAATATTTTTTATAGGTATGTTGCACCATAAGAGGTTTAGTGAGAGTACCTGCTCCATGTCATAGGGTTATCATTCTCCCTCTACAACACAAGGTAAAATTCCTCACATACCTTGCACAATTTTTTTGATACTAGACAATCTTATCCTAATACAATTTCATTCGTAGGTATGACTTCTACTGATAATGTTGAGGAATTAGACAAGAAACCTACAATGGATCTGTCAGGTAATCCAGCTGATAATCAACTGCCATTGAGAGGTTATTGGAGGGTCATAGTCATCAGTATGTAATTCAATGTGAAAATATTACTTTCTTAATATTTATACTTATTGTTTAATTTATATGTTAAACATATGAAAATAATAATAGAAGGGAGAAAAACATAAATAGTCAAGATGTTTGGAATTTTACCAATGTAAAGTTAGTTGTTCGTTTTGATGAATATGGGATACCCACTCAAGATGAAACATGCATTTTTGGACAGTTACTAGGGTCTTTATCATGTTAAGGGACATCAAACCCAATTCATTATTTAGATTAGAGACACATTCCATTATCCTAGAAAAATGAGTTGTTTGATTCTCAAATAACGATACTATCAATATTATTTATTCATATATGATTAAATTAAATATTTTTTACTTAATATGTTAATAATTTAATACATTTAATATATTTATTTATAGATGATGTTCTATTTTAACGTACCTGATTCCATTTCATTTTCTTAGACCTTAAAAAAATTAGTAAAAAATGGAATTCTTTCAAGGGGTGATTATGAAATGAATTCAATGACACATCTATATCATTGTCACATATGCATGAAAAAGTCCCCAAAGGTGTTTCTAGGGACCAATATAAAACATTAAATAACCATCATCATGCATATTCTCATAAGTTCATTTATTAAAAGTTAGAATATTAATAAAAATGTTTTAATAACACTTCAAGATTTATTGATATGTAATTTATCTAGTTGATTTGTATGGGAGATTATGTCAATAAAGAGAATCTACCGAGCCCCCACATTGCTGGATTAATTATTTTTGTGAGTAAATGACATGGAAAGGTTCCATTCAATTCATTACAATATATATCTATACAAATTCAAGTAATTTAGTTTTTCTAAATTTTAGTTATGTAATTTTTTCAAACAGGTGAAGGAGGCAGGTCATTATGGTAGAAGGATAAAACTGTGGTTTGATATTCATAAAAAATATATGTTAGTTCTGTTAACAACCCTATATAAAATACAGGGGTAAATTTTTTTAATTATTAGTTGGTGTTACTAAATTATTTTATAACATAACATTATTAAATTTATAACATAAACTTAAAGAAGCATGGGATGCCAATCGTGCCTTTCCAATTTTATTATCCTCAAAGGATTCCATGGCTCAATTTCTTGTAAAATATTATTCAGGTAATTTTAGGGGGATGGGTTGTGGGCCATATTCATCAAGGATGTTCAGTAGGGTACATATATCTTCATCAATGATGTCAGTAGGAGAGGGGATTACATGTTTTGGTGATCCTAGTGCACAAAAGGAAATTGATGCATTGAATAATACCATTAATGACCAGGAATAAATTATTAATACACAAAATTATTAGGTATCCACATTAGAGAGTGTATTAGATATAGTGTTTTAGAAGATGTCTGGAAGTATTATTAAAGAAATAACAATACTCATCGGGGGTGAAGAAGCGGTAAATTTCATAAATTTACACTTATATTATTCATTTTAGTAGTTTTTTTGTTCATTAAATATTCTATGTCAAATAAATTAAAATATTTATTTAGTATCTACCATAAAAATAGGTCTTAAATTATTTGAATAATCCACATAATAATATCACGATAACTCTGATAACATGAAGGATTATGTCAGCTTGATAGATTTCATTTAAATTATTATAAACTTTATAAGTAAGTCATAAGATAAGTCACCAAGGTGTTTGAGTAGAGAAAGAGGTTAAGGAATATATTGTGGTATGTTTTATCTATTGTTCCAAGTATACGTTTCCAACCAGAACAATTTGACATGGGAAACTGTTCATGCATCATTTTAGATATGGTAGATATTTCATCACATGGACATGGTTTTAAATGGTTTTATTACATGAACATTGATTCCATATATCTCTTTGGTATTATGATTTGCATAATGTGTTTAAAATGTTTTATTTTTTTTAGAAAAAAGGACAACAAAAGAAATTTAGAGAGTCAATTGGATAAATTCTAAGACATTGGTGTTGATAATGATATGTGATTATATAGTTTTAAAGGAATTTATTTAAATTTTATATAAAAAAATATTATAGATAATGATTCACTTTTTTGAGGTAGGGGATTATAGAAAATCAACTTATTAATCATCATATTCTTAACACCATTGTGAAATCTATAAAAGTGATTGTAAAGAAATAAAATTAGGATATATATAGATAATGGGATGAACATTTGGGATCTTTGAGGTATAATAAACTATCTTATTAGGGTTATTTTGGAATTTATGATGGAAAATATTGGTTAGGGAGAATTCACTATATTTTTAAGATTTTGAAGAAACTGTTGACCTCACCTGTTTTGATAATCTCAATCATGTATTCATATGTGTTGAAAATCCCAATTATGTTTTCATTCTCTATGATATTTTTTAAGTATCATTGATCTATACTAATTCTTTCAAATATGTGATCAAACCAATAATAATTTTTAAAATAGTCTTTGGAATATGTTAATCCTCATTTATCCATGTTCATACAAGTTATAAATTGATTCTAACACAATCGGATGTGTTCTGCATAAAACAGATAAGTAATCTGCCTATAGCTACTGATAAAGAGCTACCGGTACCCAGTCTACCGATAGACTTAGTCTACCGACAGACAAGTCACCGATATACTTAACACAGAGCTACCGATGTGCTTATAAATGTAAGCTACTGACTTACAGACAGCTACCGATACAAATATAGAGCTACCGGTGTAAGTATAAATAGCTACCGATGGAATAAGAGTCACCGATAGACGAAGCTACTGACAGACTCATAGCTACCGATACCGACGCATGGAGCTACCGACGCATGGAGCTACCGACGCATGAAGCTACCGACGCATGGAGCTACTGATAAACAAAGTCACCAATACAAGCATATACCAACCGACGCATAGAGCCACCGATAGAGTCAAGGCAACTAATGAAATTGAGCTACCGATGTTCAAGCTACCGATGTCCAAGCTACCGATGCTGATTACCTACCGATCACTCGACTCACTGTTTGAATTTCTTTATTTCCTATCTTTATTTAATCTATCCAACGGTCATATCATGTACATTTTAATGATTTGTCAAATATCTGATAAAGGTTATCGGATGTCAGGAACCCGTACCTCGTACCTGCAGAAAGGAAATCTTTCCTGTCCCCTGTTGCCCGTGAGATAAATATGAGAAGACAACACTGCCCAACTAAAACAAGAAAAAAGAAGTGTGGTGGATGGAATATACGAGAAACACAAGAACGAGAAGAACACAAAGAAGCTCATAGACAATCAAGCATACTCGAGAAGTGTTCTGTGCATATAAGAAGAACACTAAAGAACTTCAACCACTACATTTTCACTGTCTATGAACCTGGAGCATACGACACTCTGTTTCTCAAACAGAAACAAGAAGAGGACTCAGACTCACTTCTGATCGAATCCAAAGGAGTCCAGAGCTACACTCAAATCACCAGAACCATCTCTAAACTCTACATCTCTTGTTCTGTGATTTATTATTATTCTTTTTGAGCAGTGTGTGTTATATGCTGTATCTAACACATACACTGTCTCCTGTACTTAAACTGAAGGATTTGTAAATCCTTACCAAATTCTTGCATTCTTTCTGTCCCATGAATAACAGTGGTAGAGGTCGTGTGTGACCTGGACAGCTGGGTGCTGTTGTACTGTTTCCCACGAATAACAGTGGTAGAGGTCTTGGACCTGGACAGTTGTAAACTGTTGAACCCCGATCCAGGGTGTGGATCATTATTATATAAACTTTTGAGAGGACTAAGTCTCAGCTTGAGACTGAACCTCTTGGTTACATTTGTTGTGCCATCTCTTTCAAAGTTTTATTCCGCTGCTAATCACTTTAAAACTTATACTGTTTTTAAAGTTACTTTGATAATTAAATTAGCAAGTGTTTATGTTAAGTGTAGATTAGTAAGTTAGTTTCAAAAGATAATCACACACTCCTGTGTTGATTAACTGGGAATTAATCAATCCCTTGAGAATCTAACAGAACCTCTACTTTAATATAAATTCACTACAGTTTAATTTATTATTTTATTTGGGGGTATTTAAGAGAGTGTTTTTTAAATACAGAAATTTTAATTAGTACTCAATTCACCCCCCTCTTGAGTAAACCACTCCGACCAACACTTGGTATCAGAGGATTGAAAATACTTTCTAAAAGTACTCTGCTTTTGAACTGGGATTTTAGTTGTATTTTAAAGTTCTTAAAATTTCTGTTATATCTAAATTTTTATCTCTTTAAAATTTTCTCATCATGGACAATAGACTTGAGGGTGCTGCTACTAACCAGCCACCTTTCTTCAATGGAACTAATTATGCTCAGTGGAAACTGAAAATGAAAATTCATCTAGAAAGTATAGGTTTTGATATTTGGACTGCTATTGAATCAGAATACAAAATTCCCACTACTGCTAGATCTACTTGGGATGAACCTATAAAGACTGCTTACAATAACAACTGTAAAGCTATGAATGCCTTGTACTGTGCTCTAGGAGATGAAGAGTTTAATAGAATTTCTGCATGTAAAACTGCATATGAAATTTGGGATACCTTAGCTGTTTCTCATGAAGGAACAACGAATGTTAAAGAAATGAGATTGAACACTTATACTATCAAGTATGATAATTTTAAAATGAAGCCTGACGAACCCATTTCTGACATGTATCTCAGGTTCAATGAAATTGTCAATACAATGATCTCGCTGGGAAAGGATGTCTCATCGAAGGAACAAATTATGAGAATTTTGAGATGTCTACCTGATAGATGGAGAGGCACATTTGTCTCAATCAGAGAATCATGTGACATTGCTGCTCTACCTGTCAAGGAACTAATTGGCAAGCTGATGATGTATGAAGAAGAGCTTAAAGTGAATAAAGAGGAAGAAAATGAACCTCCAAGAAAGTCTGTCGCTTTTAAATCTTCAACTTCAAAGAATAAGGACAAAGAAAAGCTTCAAGCTGTAGTTGAAAGTTCAAGCTGTGAAGATAGTGATAGTGATTATGATAGTGATGCTGAGATGGCTCACATTGCTAGAAGATTTAAGAAATTTTATAGGAAAAATAAGTTCTTCAGAAAAACAAATTATAAGGGTAAGTATGATCACCAAGGTAAATGGAAAAAGGATTGGAAGAAGAATGACAAATCAGATGATGTTGTCTGCTATGAGTGAAAGAGAAAAGGACACATTAAAGCCGACTGTCCAAAGCTGAAGTATAAAAAGAAATATGAATATAAGGACAATAAGTTTAAAAAAGCCATGAAGGCTACTTGGAGTGATTCTGAGGATAGCTCTACTGAATCTGAAAGCTCTGAAACTGAACACAAAAATAAGGCAAACATGTGCTTTATGACAAACACTTCTCAGGTAACTGCTGAAACTCCTGATTTAAATTATTACTCTGGAGATAATGCAGAATCTGACTCTGATTCTGGAACAATGTCTAAAAATGAATTGTTTGAGTACTGTGATATGCTGGAAGATACATGTAATGAACTTAAGGATAAATACAAGTCATTAAAGAAACAGCATGCTCTCACCACTACAGTTAAAACCGAACTCACTATTGAAAAAGAGAAAAATGCTCAACTGTTGAAAGAAAACACTGAACTGAAACTGTCTAATGAGCAACTCAAGAAAGACTTAGAGAAGTTCACCAATGGCAAAAATACACTAACACAGATTCTAGGAAAGCAAATAGCACCTAAATATACTACTGGTATAGGATACCAACCTGGACAAAGGAAAATTGCCAAAACTAGATTCATTTCTAAATCTGGACAGAATGAAGATAATTCTAGAACTTTATATGCTTCAACCAGTTATATACATAGCTATGGATATAATAAAGTTTATCTTTCAAAGCATGTCAATTCTACAAATTATATGAGACCCATTAGACAAATATGGGTACCTAAAGTGTTATTGGCTAACCTGTCTGGACCCAAGAAAATATGGGTACCAAAATCATCTCCCATCTGAATCTGTTTTGTAGGGAACTTGCTTAAAGAGCTCCTGTAAAGAGACCTGGTATTTGGACAGTGGATGTTCAAGACATATGTCAGGAGACTTCTCTTGTTTTAAGAGTTTAATAAAAGTTGATGGAGGCTTTGTCACCTTTGGTGATAATTCAAGAGGAAAAATCATCGGCCTAGGCCAGATTGGTAACACTGATTCAATTTTGATTTCTAAAGTTTTATTTGTTGATGGCCTTAAATACAATTTATTAAGTATTTCTCAGTTATGTGATGATGGTTTTCATGTTAAATTTGAAAATGATTCTTTCAAAGTTTTTAATTCTAAGAATGTTTTGGTATTTTCTGCCTTAAGAAATGAAAATGTTTATGCTGTTAATCTGAATTCTTTAGCTAAGAAGAATATTACTTGTTTGAATGCTTTTCATAAAGAATCTTGGCTATGGCACAAAATATTGGGACATTGCAACATTCACTCACTTAGAAAACTATCTATAAAAAACCTAGTTAGAGACCTACCTAAATTAGAATTCCCAAATGATAGAGTGTGTAACCCCTGTCAAAAGGGAAAACAACACAAAGTTTCTTTTAAATAAAAGAAAGAAGTTTCGACTTCTCAACCACTTGAATTGGTTCACATGGATTTTTTTGGACCATCAAGAGTTTCTAGTTTAAATGGGAAGCACTATGTTTATGTTCTTGTAGATGATTTTTCTAGATATACTTGGGTATATTTTCTAGCTCACAAAAGTGAAGCCTGTTCTTCTTTTGTTAAATACTCTAAATCTGTAGAGAGCCTTAGTGGACTTAAGATTAAAACTTTGAGAAGTGATCATGGTCGTGAGTTTGAAAATCAATATTTTGAATCTTATTGCTCACATAATGGCTATACTCATAACTTTTCTGCCCCTAGAACACCCCAACAGAATGGTGTAGTAGAAAGAAGAAACTGAACCCTTCAAGAAATTGCTAGAACCATGCTCAATGAATATGACCTGCCTATTTATTTTTGGGCTGAAGCTGTAAATACAGCTTGTTATGTCATTAATAGAGTCTTAATTAGACCTGTTCTTAAGAAAACCCCTTATGAATTGTGGAACAATAGAAAACCTAAGGTTAATTACTTTAAAGTTTTTGGTTGCAAAGTATTTATTCTGAATACTAAAGATAATCTGGATAAGTTTGCTTCCAAAAGTGATGAAGGAATTTTTCTGGGTTACTCTATTTCAAGTAAAGCCTATAGAGTATTCAATAAGAAAACCAAATGTGTGGAAGAATCTGTTCACATCAAATTCGATGAAACTGATCCACATGAGCCTAAAACCTCTCTTGAGAATCTTGAAGAAGACTTATCTGTTCTGGACATTAATGATAAATCTAAAGAACCTGTTATCAAAACATCCATTTCTGGACTTTTTCCAGAATCTGCTTCTGTTGAACCTGAACCTATAGATGAACCTGAAATTTCTAGTCTAACCCTTACCAGATCAACAAGGATTCTAAAGAATCATCCTTTAGAAGCTGTTGTTGGTAATCTTGATAGAGGAACACAAACTAGAGCTTCTCTAAGGAACCAGGTTGAACATCAAGCTTTTCTTTCACAGCTAGAACCCAAAAATATCAATGATGCTATCAATGATGAATTCTGGGTAATAACTATGCAGGAAGAATTAAATCAGTTTGAAAGAAACAAAGTCTGGGAATTAGTTGACAGACCTAAGGACACTTTGACAATAGGCACAAAATGGGTTTTTAGAAATAAAGTAGATGAATCTGGAAATATAGTTAGAAACAAAGCTAGACTAGTTGCACAAGGATATAGTCAAGAAGAAGGTATAGACTATGAGGAAAATTTTGCACCTGTAGCTAGACTAGAAGCCATCAGGATCTTACTTGCATATGCTGCACATCTGGATTTCAAGTTATATCAAATGGAAGTGAAAAGTGCATTTCTAAATGGTTTTATAATTGAAGATGTTTTTGTAGAACAACCACCTAGATTTACTAACCCCCATTTTCCAAATCAAGTTTTTAAACTTTCTAAAGCTTTGTATGGTTTAAAACAAGCTCCAAGAGCTTGGTATGATAGACTTAGTAATTTCCTTATCTCAAATGGTTTTACTAAAGGGATTGCTAATCCAACACTTTTCATTAAAAGAATTTCTAAAGATGTTTTAGTTGTACAAATATATGTTGATGATATTATTTTTGGATCTTCTAAACACTCTTTATGTACTGATTTTTCAAAAAGTATGCAAAATGAATTTGAAATGAGCTTAATGGGAGAACTTAAGTACTTTCTTGGATTCCAAGTATTTCAAAATGAAAATGGTATTATTTTGAATCAAAGTAAATATACAAAGGATCTTTTAAAACGTTTTGGTCTGGATAGTATCAAGGAAAGTGAAACTCCTATGAGTACTACCTGTAAATTGGATGCAGATGAAACTGGGAAACCAGTTGATCAAATAAATTACAGAGGTATGATTGGTAGTTTACTTTATCTTACTGCTAGTCGACCTGATATTATGTTTAGTGTGTGTATGTGTCCTAGATTTCAAGCTGATCCAAAAGAATCTCATTTGCTTGCTGTTAAAAGAATTTTTAAATATCTCAAACACACGGTTAACTTAGGTTTGTTTTACCCAAAAGGACAATCCTTTGAGTTAATGAGTTATTCAGATGCTGACTTTGCTGGTTGTAAGTTAGATAGAAAAAGCACATCAGGAACATGTCATTTGCTTGGAAAATCCTTAGTTTCTTGGTGTAGTAAGAAACAGAACTCAGTTGCATTATCTACTGCCGAAGCAGAATATATAGCTGCTGGTAGTTGCTGTGCACAAATTCTGTGGATGAAACACACTCTTTTGGACTATGGATATGTTTTTAAACATGTTTCAATCAAATGTGATAACACCAGTGCAATAAACATCTCTAAGAATCCTGTATCTCACTCTAGAACCAAACACATAGATGTAAGACACCATTTCCTAAGATATCACTATCAAAAAGGTGATATTTCTCTTGAATTTATTGGCACTGAACATCAATTGGCTGATATTTTCACTAAACCTTTAAGTTCGGATAGGCTAAGTTACATAAGACACGAATTGGGAATGTTTAATCACAACCGATGTGAAAATCCTCACCGATGTGAAATTCTCACCGATGTGAAAATTCTCACCGATGTGAAATTCTCACCGATGTGAAATTCTCACCGATGTGAAATTCTCACCGATGTGAAATTCTCACCGATGTGAAAATCCTCACCGATGTACAATTCTCACCGATTTTTTTTCCACCGATGATTAACTCACACCGATGCAATGTTTTCTAAAACTTCTGTCTGCCGCCAAGAATACGAATTGTTTTATTTTATTTTATCTTACTCTATTTTAGTCGTTTATTTCGAATTCCTAAATAATAAAACTAAGTCTAAGCCACTTCCTACCTCACCGAGCTCAAAATCTCTTACCTTCGAACCTTAGCTCCCAAATCGACCAAGAACCCTAAACCCGCGATGGAAAAAACTAAGCTTCCTATCGTCAGAGATGAAAGTGTAGAACCAAATTCTAAGAAGCATAAGTCACAGCATAAAGCCAGTGTTAGTGAAGTCAGAACTAGATCGGGAAGGCGACCAGTGAATCCTCACTTGCAGAATAGAGACATAGTAATCGAGAAGGAACTGTGCGTGGAATGGCTACTGCCCAGCAAATCGTTAGTACTCGAGATTCTGGAGGACCAGAAATGGGTGGATTGTTTCTCGAATAACAATGGCCCATACTACCCGAAGTTGTTAAAACAGTTCTACGAGTTTGTAACCTTCGAGGAGTCTGAAAATGAGAATCGGGTAAGCTCTTTTTTAAATGGAAAAGAGATGTCTTTTTCTTCAATAGAGTGGGCTGAGTGTTTAAAAGTACCACATGAATGTGTCTCTGGGTATGTATCAAGAGCAATGCCACCTAGCAGTGACATCTTTGATTATGAAACCGCCTTAAAAGAGCTGACCGGTAATGGGAATCAAAGGCAAGTGGTTGCTGCTGAAATGGATGGAGAGAATCGACTGCTCTTCAAGTTTGTTCAGCATGTGTTGATACCGAGGCAAGGAGATTTTGAAAATCTGAGATATCAAGATATCTATCTTCTTCATTTTCTAAGACATGGTGTAAAAATCAATCTGTGCAGATTGTTGATGCTTCAAATGGAAGACATGATCAGACCAAAGTCAAAGACTAATGCTTTATTCTTTGCCAAGCTGATTTCAGTAATGATAAAAGTGAAAGGAATAGCTGAGTCTCAGGATGAGACAGTTGTAGTCAAGAATAATTTCTGCATCACCTCGACTGTTTGTAAGTATATGAAAATTAACTGGAACCCATGGAAGGGAGAATGGGTCAGTGATGATCAAAAGATATATGATAGGTTTAATCCTGTGGATCATCCCTCAAGACCAAAGGATATGAGAGATCCGAGTCTGAGACCTGATGAAGAGGAACCTGTTTATAGTAATGAAACAGAAGAAGAAACAGAAGAAGAAGAAGAAACTCCCATGGATGTTGGAGGAGATCCAGACTTTCCCCCAAGTCCTGTTGCAGAATTGGTTTATTCTAGGAAAGGAAAGGTAGATGAAATTTTGACTACTTATGAGGAAGACCAGTCTGTACCTCACCAAGAAGAAGAGGAAAAGGATAATGTATCTGAATTGTCTGCTTCTGGTAGTTTAAGTATGAGTCCTTTGATTGGAAGCTCAGCTATGCCGACTGCTGAAATAGAAAGAGATACAGAAGAAGCTGTACCTGTATCAGAAGATCTTCTAGATGCTGCACCGATGGAACTTGTAGTAGAAGATTCTGATGAAGAGAATCCAGCACTGAATGCTGTTGTGATACATGAGAATGCACCCATTGAGGGGGAGCATCAATCTGTTCTTGGAAATGTTACCATAGCTGTTGAGTTTGGAGACTGGGTAGAAGACCCAGGGTTTATAGTCTGTGGATTGGATTATCCGGATTCAGATAATGAGATGTCTGTGAATAGACTGAAGACCAATTATGATCTTGCTTCTGAATTGTTTCCAGATAATGTGGTTAGATTTCATGATCTGAATAAGCTGAAAGAGGACCTCAAAACCAGTTTTGTTGAAGAAGTGAAGTTAATGGAAACCTCCCTTTCATCCTCAATTCAATCGATAATGACTGATTCTGTAGTTAGTTTGGCCTCAGTAAGGGGATCTGCTGCAGTTTTCTCAAATGATTTTGTCTCTAAATCTGATCTTGAATCCATGAAGAATGAGCTGAAAGAATCATTCAGTGTATCAGTTGCTGAGATGAAGCAAATCTTTAATGAAGAAATGAAAATGTTAGAGAGATCCTTCGAGCTATCTCTGGCTTGTAATTTATCTTCTTTTGTGTCTGAGCTTATGGAAGAAGTGAAAGAGTGCCAGACTCAGTCTTCTAGAATCGAAGCAGATCTTGAAGCTCTCAAGACATCAGTTGTTGCTTTGGATTCTTATATGAGCTCCAAGTCTCAAGCTGACAAGGACCTAGCTTATGTGAAGAGTGTAGTAAGCCAGTTTGTCTCGGTGTTTGAAAGTTTCAAAACCTCAGTGAAGGATCATGTTCAATTACAAGACTCTCAAGTTCAAAGCCTAATCAGTGGTTTGTCTAAGAGTTTCAAAGAAACTGTTTCCTTCTCTCTTGGCCCTCTCACATCCAAACTGTTAGTTGACCTGAATCAAGTTCGAGCAATGTTGAAGGAGGAGATTGGTTCTATTTCAACCAGTGGCTCTGTGGACTCATCAGAGTTTAGCCGAGTGGTGCTTTCTACAAGAGATTCTTCTAGAGAAATAATGAATATTGTTCAAGATTATATGAGAGAAGCCTCTGCCTCTCAGGAAGCCATAAAGAGCAAAGTGGACTACTACTTCACCAGAATTTTCACCAAGCATCAACTCGAACACCACTTCAAGCTAATGTTGGAAAACATGAAGCTACCTCCAGTCACTCAAGCTTTTAGAGAACAAGTGAGCAAACTAAGAGAATTGACTCCTGCCTTGGAGAAATTCATGGAGAACAAAGATGATTTCATCTCTGCTATGGAAAGAGGAGGAGGAATTATTATGGATTTTAGAAATCTGTTGCTGCCCTTCTTGCATGTTGATGCCAGACCCGTCATCATACCTCCTGCTTTTCCTGCTTCTGCCTCAGCTGCTTCTACAGTCCAGCTGACTCCTGCTCAAGCTATTCGAAGCCTCACACCAATGATCACCCAAAGATCTTCAACCTACAGGCCTGACTCTGTGTCAGTGGCTCAGCCTCCTTTGATCTTTTCTGGCATTCCAAAACCTTCACCTACATCCTCACCACCCTAACCTTCTTCTGATCCCAAAGAAAATCTCACGTGGAAGATGTGGAATGATCCAGTGGCCAGGATTTTTTGATAGGAATTCATTTGTATTCTGTTTCTGTACTTTCTGACTGCTCTAATACTGAAGAACTCTTTTTTACTTCTCATGTTTTATTTGTCTCCGATGTATGCTTTCCCACTTTTTGATTATCACAAAGGGGGAGAACAAAATGAGAGAATGAGGGGGAGAACAAAATGAGAGAATGAAAAATATTTTCAATGGAGAAAAATAACCTTATTTTCAATTTTATCTCTGATATTATTATGTTTATTTTTACCTTCGGTACCTTATGATTGTTACCTCTGATAACTTATGTCTATATCATACTATTTCTATTATCTCTGATGCTGTTTTCTCTGAGAAAATTGTTTTCAATATTATACTCTTTACTATTTTATTTTCACTATGTTAAATGCCCATATCATAAATTGTGATTATCAAAAAGGGGGAGATTGTTGACCTCACCTGTTTTGATAATCTCAATCATGTATTCATATGTGTTGAAAATCCCAATTATGTTTTCATTCTCTATGATATTTTTTAAGTATCATTGATCTATACTAATTCTTTCAAATATGTGATCAAACCAATAATAATTTTTAAAATAGTCTTTGGAATATGTTAATCCTCATTTATCCATGTTCATACAAGTTATAAATTGATTCTAACACAATCGGATGTGTTCTGCATAAAACAGATAAGTAATCTGCCTATAGCTACTGATAAAGAGCTACCGGTACCCAGTCCACCGATAGAATTAGTCTACCGACAGACAAGTCACCGATATACTTAACACAGAGCTACCGATGTGCTTATAAATGTAAGCTACTGACTTACAGACAGCTACCGATACAAATATAGAGCTACCAGTGTAAGTATAAATAGCTACCGATGGAATAAGAGTCACCGATAAACGAAGCTACTGACAGACTCATAGCTACCGATACCGACGCATGGAGCTACCGACGCATGAAGCTACCGACGCATGGAGCTACCGATAAACAAAGTCACCAATACAAGCATATACCAACCGACGCATAGAGCCACCGATAGAGTCAAGGCAACTAATGAAATTGAGCTACCGATGTTCAAGCTACCGATGTCTAAGCTACCGATGCTGATTACCTACCGATCACTCGACTCACTGTTTGAATTTCTTTATTTCCTATCTTTATTTAATCTATCCAACGGTCATATCATGTACATTTTAATGATTTGTAAAATATCTGATAAAGGTTGTCGGATGTCAGGAACCCGTACCTCGTACCTGCAGAAAGGAAATCTTTCCTGTCCCCTGTTGCCCGTGAGATAAATACGAGAAGATGACACTGCCCAACTACAACAAGAAAAAAGAAGTGTGGTGGATGGAATATACCAGAAACACAAGAACGAGAAGAACACAAAGAAGCTCATAGACAATCAAGCATACTCGAGAAGTGTTCTGTGCATATAAGAAGAACACTGAAGAACTTCAACCAATACATTTTCACTGTCTATGAACCTGGAGCATACGACACTCTGTTTCTCAAACAGAAACGAGAAGAGGACTCAGACTCACTTCTGATCGAATCCAAAGGAGTCCAGAGCTACACTCAAATCACCAGAACCATCTCTAAACTCTACATCTCTTGTTCTGTGATTTATTATTATTCTTTTCGAGCAGTGTGTGTTATCTGCTGTATCTAACACATACACTGTCTCCTGTACTTAAACTGAAGGATTTGTAAATCCTTACCAAATTCTTGCATTCTTTCTATCCCACGAATAACAGTGGTAGAGGTTGTGTGTGACCTGGACAGCTGGGTGCTGTTGTACTGTTTCCCACGAATAACAGTGGTAGAGGTCTTGGACCTGGACAATTGTAAACTGTTGAACCCCGATCTAGGGTGTGGATCATTATTATATAAACTTTTGAGAGGACTAAGTCTCGGCTTGAGACTGAACCTCTTGGTTACATTTGTTGTGCCATCTCTTTCAAAGTTTTATTCCGCTGCTAATCACTTTAAAACTTATACTGTTTTAAAGTTACTTTGATAATTAAATTAGCAAGTGTTTATGTTAAGTGTAGATTAGTAAGTTAGTTTCAAAAGATAATCACACACTCCTGTGTTGATTAACTGGGAATTAATCAATCCCTTGAGAATCTAACAGAACCTCTACTTTAATATAAATTCACTACAGTTTAATTTATTATTTTATTTGGGGGTCTTTAAGACAATGTTTTTTAAATACAGAAATTTTAATTGGTAGTCAATTCACCCCCCTCTTGAGTAAACCACTCTGACCAACAGAAACCATAAACTTATAAGGTAGGGTTTTCAACAGATACATTGGAATTTTTGGCATGCACATGATGGAAGATTAAGTCAAAAGATAAGTTTCATGAGGGGATTTTCTAGGTGGGTTTTTAGAAGATGATTAATGATTATTTTTTAACAAAAGTACTGAATTTTGATTAAGGCTTCCAAATTTATAGATTTACAGTAAGGGAGTTTATCTATTATAGATTAAGTTTATTATTTTGTAGATCTCATTCATTTTAAACCATATTTGGTAACTAATGAAAGTATTGAAGACCATAGGTTTGAGATGAGTCTTTGATTAGTGATTTTTTCCAATATTATAATCTTTAATTTACATACCTATGTAGATGTTTTTATGAAACATACAATTATAGAGGCTGAAATAGAAGAAATTTATAACATTACTATTTTCCATTTATAACCTGGTGGGGGAAAAGGTTCATTAAGTGGACAAATGTTGACTGGTAAAGACTTAAAAAATAAATATATGTGGATTATTTTAATTTTTTATCAAGGAAATAACTCACATGTATGTTATCAATGTAGTAGAATGGACTGCGTAAAGAAACATCACACAATTTCACCAAAGACCTATCATTGATCTAAGAAGAGGGTTCATCTAAAGAGGTTTTGTGAAATTTTATCCTAAGGGGATACTAGGTAAACATAATACTTGATGTAGGGATCACAGATTCTAGTGTATGAACTAAAGTATTTTGGGTTAGAAACTCAAGGTAGAATGGTTAGGCCTTAAAAAGAAGACAAACATCCATCTCAGAAATATCAATGTGGTATTTTTGATATCAAGCATACAATGAATGATTATTAGGATAAATTAAGACCATATATAGTTTTAGGTGTTATTATTATTACATATACTATTATTATTTTATTATTTGATATGGGTCCATCACATTATTTTATATCTTCATGGGTTGTAAATCAGGTGGGATTGTGAATTGAATTTATTCCTTATTCAATGAGAATTGATACCACATCAGGAGAGGGGAATGAGAAAGGGTTTAAATTCCTATCATAATCTATTATGATAGACAATTTTGAAATATAATTGGATTTTATAATCCATGAGATGAAAACATGTGACCTCATCTTAATGGATTTATTTACCCTCTTATGGAATGTAATTGATATAGTTATGAAAATTAAGGTACAAATGGATGATCTTAAGAGAAATTGATTTATTTTAATGGGTATTTTTCAATGAAAAATTTCTCTATTATTTTCTAATAATCCTGATGGTAGTTTAAATTTATATATTTACTAATTAAAGTTTAAAAAAATGGTAGTAATCAATAAATAAACTTTTGGAATCAAGAGGTTATGTTTAAAATGAATAATATTATTTTCTCAAGATCAAAGGAATATCAATGAAATAATTTGGTGATTATTTTAAAGATATTTAATTAACATCATTTATATATAAAATTTTCTATATATCACTTTTTTAATCAATAGGTGATGTTTTTGAGGCACATTTTTTTTGATAAAAATAATTTATGTGGATCCAAACATGATTATTCATTCTTTCACCATTACTTAAACTAAATTTATATCAAATAATATATCATTTGAAATATACTTTATTTATGATTCAATGAATATTCTCATTACTATATTGAATTTAACTAATTTAAATGCAGGTATCAGAGGCGGTAAGTGGGGAAGGAGGTGATGGGTAGTAGCATGACCGAGTAATGGAGAACTAGGGTCATGTATCTCATTAAAGTAGCGAGGACTGATATTTGTATTGAAATTTTATAAAATGTGATGAAATTTAATGTTTTTTCATTATATTTAATGATTTTTGGTAAAATATGAATATTTTCCTATTTTTTGTATATATTTTTTGCGAACTAGTTTTTGGTGTAGAAGGTGGTAATGAATTTTCTTGTTTTTGAAACTATGTAACTAGAAGTGGTTTTAACCACCAATAATAAATTGGAAATGGTTTTAGCCACATTGAATAAATTAATGGCAGTTAAAACCACATCAAAATATGGCAATTTTCTATATATAAAGGATATTTAAACTGTCACTACATGTTTTTTTCACCAAGAAAGCTGCTGAAAATAAGAAAAACCACCACTAAATATTTTTTCACCAGAAAAACCATCAGAATTTTTTTTTCACCTAAATTAATTAATTCTAAGTAAGAAAAAAACTCTAATAAATATAATTTTTATCACAAAAAAAACAAAACCTTTGTGAAAAAATGAAAACTGTTGTTAAATATATAATGATTGACCATTTTTCAGTGGTTCTAAAAAATCATCGTGAAACATTTTAGAGGTAGTTAAAAATGTCACTATATTCTATTTTTCCTATAGTGATAGGCGTCTATCTATCATATCATATATGATAAACCACTAGATCATCCTTATGTATGCTTCAATTTTAGAGGTTTTTTTAACTCATTACATCATATGAAATTCTTATCATATCTCCATGTGAACATCTGAAATTTATCAAATAATATAAATTTTACATTATTACATTACCAGAATATCCTAAACCCCTTTAGGATAAAGTGACATTTACTCTATTATGGTAACTGATGTAACTCTTTACATGTCTCTTTATCTCCATACCCTGAACTCTTTTAGGATTTCAAGAGTAATTCACCTTGTAATCTGACTTGTGCAATCTTATAGGAAATAGTGATATTCATATATTCATGATAAATACATATAAATCTTTAAATTTTTCTTTATTGTCACATATCCTAAAATATTTGGGATATTAAGTGGAAAACACTTTAATCTTAGACTAGTTTAATTATTTAGGAAATAGTGATATCAACTTTCTATTCTAACTAAATGTAACTATTTACATTTTTCTTTACTATCACACATCCTAAAATATTTAGGATATTAAGTAGAAATCACTCTAACTTTAGATTGGTGTAATATTTTATTTATTAATATTGAACTTTTCTAGGTTCAAACATACTCCCACTAGCCTCTTAGTTACTATATTATTTTTAGAATATCTATTTGAGATACACAAACTACTTTTTGTTTGGGAAATAAAATTTATTTCTTTTTAGTAGGAATACTTAACAAATGAACTATTATTTCTATATGGTATTCTATGTGTTTGAATCATTTTTCCTTTTTGAAAAGAAGGATTTATTAAATAATACCACCGATGTTAGATACGAATAAATTCCCTTATATATTAACAAACATCTGGATAAACACTTATCCAGGATAAAACATTTGTATCCATATCTTCTCCTCTAAACATGTTATAGAATCCTGATGAATCAGAAACCATGCATATATAATTAATAATATAATTTTCTTTATAACAATAGTTTTTAAATAAAAACCTATCTTATCATATATGGGAAATGAGATGAAAAAAAATCCTTTAATTATATTCATCCAAGTTTGGTACATTACTTTACATTAAAATATTTTATGTAGAAACTATTTTCTTCATAAAATGAATCTAAACTATAAGATCAATCGATTATTATTTTTATTTTTAAATTTGGTATATTTAAAATTATTATAAAATATATATTTGGTATCATATGCCTTTAAAAATTGAAGAATTTGTTTCTATAACATTCATACTTGACATAGAAACTACATGGAGTTTCCAAAACCCCATTAGTTATTTTTAATAATCCTATCCTATAGAATTATTATTCCTACTTCCTGAAATCCCTAGGTTTTAATGAACTTTATTGGATACTTGAAGAAACATTGTTTAACTCTTTAACTAATTTTTCTTATTTAGGTTTAAACTTTCTATATAGTACTAAAACATAGACATTACATGCATAGTTCATTTATCCTCAACACTTTGAGAATATCAAGTAAAATTTTATTGAATTAAAACATATTATTATAAAGTTTCTATAAATTAAAACAAAATAAATTACATAACTATAAAAATCCATTTAAGTATCCCTTTAAAGAATGTTATAGAATTAAAAAAATTATAAACTATTTGTATTTAAAATACTCATATCATTTTATTAAACAACAACTATTTACATGCTCTTTCTCCAGAGAAAAATGAGATAATACACTTCTTATGAAAAATTCATCAAATCTTGAAGTATCTAAGTTATCAATGCAACAACACCTTTTCTTAATTACATGAAAGGCAATTTCAAGATCCAAACATCAATTATTTCTAATCTTCAAACCTCCTATATATTTAATTTTTTTTAAAACATATAGTCTATATAATATATCTTTAAAAACAATAAAATTAAATTATATAACCAATAAATATTTAAGGAAACCTTTTGTCTCACTGTGTCATTAACATATTCAACCATATTGAATATCATTTGGAACACCCAATCATATTGAATATATGAGGCTAAAATTCCTTAAATTATTGATGTACCCAATAATATTGAGTACATTCATGGAGACTAATATTCCTTTGATCATTTTTAATTTTAATGCTTTTGAAACCTTAAGTGAATCAATCTAATTATTACATAAGCATCTAGATTCATATTGTTGGTAAAAATACCTCAAGGTAACTTTGGAGTGTTTTTGGGTTGATTGTGTTTGTTGAAAAATATGGTGGATAAGGTCCAATGCGGAGTATCATGCTAATTTATAACCAAGAATGTTGATAAATATCCAAGACAAAGGAATGAATTCCCTAGAAGTGGCAAAAAAATTTGCATATACAAGGTATCAATATTTCCTAGTGTTTTCCAAATTTTTAGGCATCAAAGCTGGGATTTTTTTTTATGAAAAGGAAGGTTTTATGCATATAATTTTTGGATAAATAAAAGAATATAAAGGAGTTCATAGACTGTATTTCGTAGACCAAAAATCATGGAGTTCACAGACTGTAAAGTGGGAAGTTTGCAGATCGCATAGTAGCTGCGCTATACAGACTGCAAAGGAGGTATGTAGAACCACAAAGTAAGTTTTTGTTTGAGAACAGAAGTAGTGAATTTAGGCCACCACAAAGGGTTATGTGGTATGTGAACTTCATAACAAAATCAACTCATGGGAGTATCGTCGTTTGCGGATGGAAGTGAGAATTTAGGCCACCATAAAGGTTTACACGCTATACGAACCACATAGAAAAATCTGTTCATGGGAGGCTCATAATTTGTGGATGAGGATGATGAATTAAGGGCACTGAAAAAGAATTAGGTGCTATATGAACGATATAGAAAGTTTGGTAGGTGGTGATGAATAATCCGCAAAGGAGTTTTCAGTAATTATGATTAGAAGTTTTTGCAGATCTATTTTCTAATATAATGAACCCTAATCACATCATAAAATAGAGAAAATTTTATTAGAGAAAGATTATCACTAGAAGAATTTGGCTATGTATGAAATTGGTTTGCAAAGGTGGGGTTATATGAAGGAAGTGATTCATGAAGGTGGTATTCTATGAAGATGGTAGTTCATGAAAGGAGGTAGTCCACAAGGAAAACATAGTTCTCAGAAATTTTTTTAGGGAACTATAGCTCAAAAAGGAAAAGGGGAACCACAAAGTGAATGTAGTTCATGAAGCATTAGCCTTCCATGAAATAGAGGAAGTTCGTGAAGCAAAGGAATTTCTAAAATCACTCATGCTATGAGGTAAATGGTAGCTTATGAAGGGATTAAGGCAGTTCGTGAATGACCAAAAATAGTTCAAAAAAGGTATCTTCACAAGGAAAACACCACACTGTGAAGTGTACTTCATATATCAAGTGAAAATGGAGCTTCATGACACAACTATGTTTGAAAATATTCTGAGGGTATCATGCAAGGAGATACGTGCGAGGACTACCCAGTGAATAGTATCATTGTCATATATGAATTCATAAGAAGAAGAAGAAGACAAAGGATCTACACTGTTTGATAAAACTTACAGAAGGATTTTATTCACTGCTAAATCCAATCTAGTGAAAAGAAGAATTTGCATCTATCATAGATCCTTCCAAATCATGAGTTTGTAATTGTTGTTTCCATAATAAAGAGAAGGTTGTTTCAGGTTTCTAGAAAGTGAATGTCCTACATCAATGTGTTTTCATAGAAGTGATGGAGTATACTAGAAATAGATTTAATAGGGAATACACCTATAATTATGGATGCATTAAATATGCCTGATGAAGGGACCTACATATACATAAATTGTGTGTTAATTCTTTCAGAAACAGTGAGAAAAGGAAGAGGAAGAAGGTGATCCTTTCCACTGGTAGTGAGCCATCAAAGGAAAGATCAAGGAAGTGACCCTTGGGAAGTAGCAGACTATCCCTAAATCTTGTAAGGCAATGAGCCTAGTTATAGGAGTTATCTATCCCAAAAATTGTATTGGAATTGATCTTTAGTGGATTTGGTACATCGATACATTTTCATTGTATTCTCCTTGAACGTATCACAGTAAGGGCTAGCCAAGTAAAAATCTATGTGTCAATTTTCTTTCTTTCCTACTTTAATTTCTATGCATCATCATTAGATAAATTTGGAAAGGATATGATCAATATAAACACAAAAAAGGAAACAAAGTGACCCTTATAAAAAATAGGTCAAGATCCAATGGGGCATGGAGAATTTTGTAAAGAATTTCCATACCCCGATTCACCCCCCTCTTAGGGTATATAAGAACATTTTATACCTAACAATTGGTATCATAGCATTGATTTATTTTATCATATTTGTTTTCTATAAATTGGTTCAATTGATTGTTGAAATTAAAATTTCAGTTTTCTATTTTCTCATTGTGCCTTGGAAATCGGAAGAATGTCAAAGAAGAAGCATAAGTCTGGTAGAATTCCTCAATGTGGAAGTGTCTATAGAAAGAGTGTGATTCCGTTGAAGGAAACCAACAATGTACTAATTAAAGGTTTATTTGAATCAGATAATGAAAATATTTACTCATTCAATGATATAAGAGGAATGAGTGAAGAACCTGATATTCCAAGTGATGCTGTAACTATTGATGATGAAGAAATTGAAAGAAGGAAAAAAGTAGTAGTTTTCCACAAAACAAAGGAATTTGATCAAAAAGGTATATTATGTAATGAAAAGTATGATGGGAAATTGAAGATCTATCAAATCTATACAAAAAAATGATCTAGTGGTTCCAAGTATTATTCAATATTTAGCCATTGTTATCATGCCTTAGTTCAAGTGTCATTTTTCCACCGAGAGAAGACTGATAGGGAGAGAAGCAAAAATATTTATATATTTTATGATTAACTAATTTTTTCTTATAATGTGACATCAGTTGAATATTTTTAGGACATCAAAAAGCTAGAGGTTTTTAGGTAGATATGGTGACAAGCACACTAGGTGATATAGCCTCATGTGAAAAGAGAGTCCTTCGAAGAATTATGGAAAGTCATACTGCTAGAATCTATGAAAGTAAGTGAGTGACATGGAAAAAATTGATGTTTATTGGCTTAAACTATTGTTTCCTACAAATAGTTCTTACATAGTAGTCTTAGAAGATATGTCAATGACTCAGTACTAAGTGGTATTTTCACTTTATGAAAATCTTATATCAGTGTGCAACTATAAATAAAAATATGAAACAGATCTTGAAAAGTGATAAATGAATCAAAGTTTCAATGAAAAGTTGATAAATGGAGTCAATGATGAAATTCATATAATTGACAGATCCTGGTGGTATTCATATTTAAACCTATGGTGTCTCTTTGGTTAAGTAGGAGTGCACAACCAAAGGGGGAGAGGAATTTATCTTTATCTGGATTTCAGGAGATAAAAGAATAATGTGTGTCCCTTAATGATTTTGTAGATCTGATTTATGAATATCATTGACTAAGGGGTAGTAAATTCATAAATAAAGGATTCCCCTATTGAATTCTATGAGAAAAGAGTATATTTAAGTGAAGTCTTTGATCGCTATCCATTATGATAATTAAAGTGCTATGAATCTTAAAAAAAATCATTCTATCATTCATGGAAAAAGAACATTGAAATTAAATATCACTCCATCAAGAAGAATTTAAATCATGGGCTTTAGAAGTTTGAGTATGTGCTGACTGGCCTATAGGTTACAGATATTCTACTGAAGCCTTACCCAAAGAAGCATTTGATCATCATCAACTGACTCTTGGAGTTATGTTGACTCCCCACACTTGAAAAAGTGTGTATGTGGGACCCCTTCTCCCCGAGGTATGTTGTGTTTTTACCTAATGTGATGATTTGAGTTCTTTACCCTATTGAAAACCACAAAGGATTGACCTTCAAGTTTGTTGAAAAATGGGGAGAAGTTTGGATATAAAAGGAGAGAAAAATTGTTAATCAAGATAGAGGGAGAATATGATAGGGGGGGCAACAAATTAGGGGGAGTTTTAAATCTGACAATGCTAAATATGATTGATCAAAGGTTATATATCACAATATACGGGGTTTGTAATGAAAGAAATTGAATGGTTTGGGAATTAAGAGATTCATTGATGAGATTTTCATGATACTCTTGTTTTTCACACCAAGCATGGATCATGCAGGCTTAAAGTGTGTGTTGAGTAAATATTTGATCACTATCTAAATCAAAAGAAGTGAATTTAGGGGGATAAATGAATTAGGGGGAGTTTTAAATCTGATGATGCTAAAGATGATCGATCAAAGGTTATATATCATGATAGATGGAGTTCATGATGAAATTAATTGACTAGTTTGGGAATGAAGTGATTCATTAATGACCTTTTTACGATGATACTCTTGTTTATCATGTTGAGAATGGCTCATGTGGGATTAGAGTGTGTGCTGAGTAAATATTTTATCTCTATCTAAATCTAAATAAGAAAATTTTGGTAGAATATGGGAGAATATTTAACGAGATATCAAAATGTGATGAGTTATCAACAAACCCAAAGGGGGAGATTGTTGGAAAAAAATCCCTCAAGGTAACTTTGCAGTGTTTTTGAGTTGATTGTGTTTGTTGAAAAATAAGGTGGATAAAGTCTTTTGTGGAGTACCATCTTGATTTCTAGCTAGAAATTTTTATAAATTTTCAAGACAAAGGAATGGATGCCCTGGAAGTGGTATAGAAAATTGCGTATACAAGGTGGCACTGTTTCCTAGTGTTTGCCAAATTTTTGGGCCTCAAAATAGAGATCTGTTTTATGCCAAAGGAAGGTTTTCCACACAACATTTCTGGTGAACCAAAAATTATCTAAAGGAGTTCATAGACCGTAGTTCTCAGACCACAAAACATAGAGTTTGCAGACATCAATGTATAGAGTTCATGAACCGAATAGCAGCTGTGCTACGTGGACTACAAATGAGGTTTGCAGAACTATAAAGGAAGTTGTAGTTTTTGAATGGAAGGGGTGAATTTAGGAAACCAAAAAGGGTTACATGATATACATACCACATAGAAAAATTAGTTTGTGGGAGGATCATCATTTTTATATAGAATCAAGAATTTAGGCCACTAAAAAGGGTTATGTGCTATACAAACCGCATAGGAAAACTTGTTCATCAGAGGCTCATCATTTGTAGACAAGGATGATGAATTAAGGGTGATGAAAAGGAATCAGGAACTATGTGAACCACATAGAAAGTTAAGTAGGTGGTGATGACTAATCCTAAAAGGAGTTTTCATTAATTAGGATTATCAAGTTTTAAGGATCTATTTTCCTATATAAAGGACCCTAATCAGATCATAAGAAAGATAAAATTTGATCAGAGAAATATTATTGTTGGAATAATTCGGATAAGTCTGAAAGTGGTTTGTGAAGATGGTTTTCTACAAAGGAAGTGATTCACGAAGGTGGAATTCTATGAAGAAGGAAGTTTGCGAAGGAGATAGTCTACAAGGTAATCTTAGTTTTCAGAAGTTGTTTTTAGGGCACTGTATCTTACAAAGGAAAATAGAAACTGTAAAGTGAACCTAGTTTGTGAAGTGTCATCTATCCATGAAGAAGAGGAAATTCATGAAGAAAAGAAATTCTATGAATAACTCATGTTATGAGGTGCATGGTAGTTCACAGAGGTATTAAGGAAGTTCATAAATGATTGATAACAGTTCATGAAAGGTATCTCTGTAAGGAAAATACCACATAGTGATGTGTACTTCATTTATTAAGTAAAAATAGAGATTCATGGCACACTTATGTGTGAAACTATTATAATGGTCTTGTGAAAGAAGATACATGACAATATTACCCTATGAACAATATCATTTTCATATCTAAATTCATAAGAAAAAGAAGAAGACATAGGATTTGCACCATTTTACAAAACTTACAGAAGGAGTTTATTCACTACTATATCCAAGCCAATGAAAAGAAGAATTAGAATATGTTGGAGATCCTTCCAATGCATGAGTTTGTAAATGTTGTCTTTATATAAAATAAAAGTTTGTTCCAAGTGTTTGGAAAGTGAATGTGCTACATCAAGGTGTTTTCAAAAAAGTGAAGGTGTAGCCTAGAAAGAGATTCAATAGAGCATCTGCCTAAAATGGTGGATGCATTCAATATTACTTATGAAGGGACCTATATGTCCATAAACCGTGTGTGAATCCTTTTCGAAGTAGTGAGTAAAGAAAGAGGAAGAAGATGATCCTTTCCACCGGCTGTGAGTCATACAAGGAAAGATCTAGGGAGTGAACCTTTGGAAGAAATGAGCTATCCCTAAATCTTATAGGGTAATGAGCCTGGGTATAAAAGTGATCTATCAAGAACATTGTATTGACAGTGAGTTTTAGTGAATTTGGTACATTGATACATTTCTATTTTATTCTCCTTGGACATATCCCGGTGAGGGTGAACCAAGTAAAATCTGTGTGTCCTTGTGCTTGCTTTCTTGATTTACTTTCTATGCATCATCATCAGATAAATTTGGAAAGGATATGATCAATATAAACACTAAATAGAAAATGAAGTGACCCTGATAATAAAGAGGTCACGATCCAGTGGGGAAGGAAGAATTTCGAAAAGAATATCCATACCCTAATTTACCCCCCTCTCAGGGTGTCTAAGCCCATTTTAGACCTAAAACATATATTTCAAAATTTAAACACTTTATTACTCAATAATAATAATTTTTTTAACACATATAATATTTCTTTATCATAAATATTTTTCTTAAATCACCAGTCTTAGGAGTATATTACATTAAGATTTCCCTTCCTAGAATTAATCTCAAAGTTTAGTTTGATAACGATGAAGCTATTCATCTATAATAGAATCTTTTATCAGATGAGTATCATGTTATATAACCATTTAATAAATAATTATATTAAATGGGATCCCACTAAAATGATGGCCCCTTTTGAAATCCATCATATAAATTAGTGGGCCACGATATGTATTTCATGATGACTTACACTGGTTTATTCATGTAAATAAGCCATGATTATTTAGGTAGGGCATAACCTAATCACAAAAAACATGACTATTGAATATTTTAGTGGATAACCCTTTATCAAATCCATCATATGGATAAAATCAACTCCATTCCTCATATATACTAATCATTAGGGTTTCCTATCTTGTATAACCCAAAGAAAATTCCAAGAATAATATAACAAAGAATAATTGAAGGTATGCTTATGCTGAGCTTGAAAATACCCAACAATATAATCTAGAGTCACTTATAACTTGATTTCCTTATAAAATATAATATCGGGTTACACATGTTGAGATTGAAAATACCCAATTGAATGACTAAGGTCTTGACAAGTGCCACTATGGAAGGAGTATAACACTTAGTATTTTGAATGGGATTCAATCTCACTATCTTATTGCATGTTATTTCCTTTACATGAATGCTTCCAATGATTTAGTTTGGGATCTTATTACTTCCAAAAAATAAATATTTTCAGTCCATATTGACATGTGACACTTTACATAATCCACATGTTTATATTACTCACCTAAAATTAGTATCTAAACACCTTCATAGATATCTAAATACATTGTATGCATAAGTTATATGAAATTTTCATGTAATAACATAGATTTATATGAAATTTACATTCACTATATGAGTAAGGCTGAATCTACAGATAGAATACCACATTCAACATTTTAAACAAGGAATATGCCTCCAGGTTGATAGGAAGTCAAACCCAAATTCCCTCCACTCGGGGAAAATTTACTCAAGAGATAATTCAATTAATCATAACACTAAAAAATAATATGAATATACTATATTCCATAACCAAATTCAAGTTCATAACATTAATTACAAACTGAGGACAAGGTATACAAAAAACTAAATTCATTTTCTTACCTAGCATGTAGTGTAAGGCGCTATCTCATAGAATTAGTTTAATAATTAAAATACTATGAATAAAGTAAGGAGTATTCATTTAAATAAATGAACAATTCAAATATTTAAAAATTAGATAACCATTTATGAACAATTCATAAAAAAAATCTAACTATAAACCCTTTTATAAATTAGTTAACATTATGGACATTCCATAAATCTGAACATAAACATTTTATATTCATTGCAATATGAAATCTTTCACATTCATCATTATATGACATTTATTCTTTAAATATATGATATTTTATTAATTATAAATAATTTATAATCTAATTTTGATTATAAAATAATTTTACATAATACAAAAGAATATACTTATCAGTATTTAAACCATGATAAAATCAATAATAAAAACCATTTTTATATGGTCCAAATAAGTCCACTTTAATTTGAACAATTCAAAATAATTAATTATGAACAATATATAATTAAATATAAATTTTTTACTTTTTTTCATTATTTATATAATTTATAACTCTATAAATTACCCATTATAATTTATAAATAAATATTTTTATTATAGATCCTAATACATGACATATAATTTATTTAAAATTTATTTTAAATATCAACTCTCAATATTTATTGAATATTTAATAATAAATGATTCAGAAAAATTTATTAATTAACAAATATGACTAAAAATACCTTTTATTATAATTTATAAACAATTTATAAATTATTATAAACTTAATAAAATATAAAATTTTGAAATTTTTTTACCCTTACTCAAGAAACCCTTTTAACATAATGGTAACCCTGTTTACATTTACATAGATCACATTTTTTATTTTACGTAAAAGTAAACCCGAGTGACCTTCACACACATTTATTTAGAACCCTATATGTAAAGGTAAAACAACAATGACCTTTATGTAGAATTTTTCTATATAAAGGTATCCAGAAACGACCCTTATATAGACCACCCTATGTAAAGGTAAACTATAATTGCAATGACCCAAACTCTTTGAATGATAATTGTTTCCTAAAAATGTGTATTATATTATATTATTCACACAAAAACATATCTTTTTTTAATGAAGTGAATATAAAGAGAAATGTGACCATCTAGATTTAATTATTATGTAAACGTTGGCCAATATAAATATTAGTAACTATACTATTGATAATAATTTTAATGTTATCATTATAGTTTATAAGTAAAATTTTTGGGAAAGGAAAATTGATACAGAAAGAAGAGTCGATAGCCTCAACCAATAGAGTTATACTGTATGAATCCCATTTATCACATCTTGGGAGGGAGGTAGCATCACTGGACTTCATACTTGACCAATCTTAAGATGAGCTTCAACAAGTGAATCTTGAATGAAATCACCTATGGTAGAAGTTCAAGTTAGTGGAAATTACGCCTTAGGCAATGTTAGCCGACCCAAACCATGAATATATCACCATCACACACCTTATCCTTAGGTCATATGTAGGTTTTATAAGGGTTTACATATCCCAGACTTAGTTTCTTAAAGTGTAATTCCATTGTATGTGTAAAATTGTTTTTCCATCAATTCCATTTTAAGAATAGTTTTGTTTAATAAAATTTAGATGAAATTTGATAAATTGATTTTCCGGAAAAAAATTATATTTTCAAAAAAAGATATAAATATTTATAATAAACTAAGATTTTATGAATAATATTTATTTTAATTAAATATTATGATAAAAACACTCTTATTTAAATATTAATGATAAAATATTTTTTTCAAGAGTCTGAAATTTTACTATGCATTTTTAATTTGCTATTATTTTTAATAAGTAAGGATTTTTATATTTAAAAGTTAAAATTCACATATTTATAGACTTATTATGATAAAATAAATACCATTTTTTAAATCATCATGTCTAAATTAGGTTAGGATGAATTTAGGAGAATATTCTAAAATACTTTATTTTTTCATAAATAGTAAAAATACAGAATGAGTTTTTCGGCATGTTTAATGAAATCATAATTTTTTCATAATGATTCAATAACTAATTAACCACAATAAAAGAATTAAAATATTTTATTTTATTAATGAAAATTATTTTAATATATTTTAATCAATTTCCAAATATATAATTTACTTTCTAAATTCTAAAATGGAAACTTTAACTTTAAAAATGTTATTTTGTTAAAACATTAATTTTTCTTTCCAAAATAAATAATATAAAATGATGGTAGACTCTTTTGAATTAAAATAACATAAAATTTGTTCCAAGTTTCCAATACCATGGACAAACACCATGGTAAAGTCTATGGTTTTTTGTTTATGACTACCTAGGTGTCCAAGGCCTAAATTTAGAAATTAATAAACAAATACCCCACTTTTGCTATAAATACCCCCCCATTTATCTATTTAAATTCACTAAAATTTAATAATCCACTTATATCCTATAGGTTTACCTCCCAAGGATTCCAACCAAGGTGTCCTCAATCCCCCAAGGTCCCAATATTCAAGTTTTAGGAGTTACTCTTCAAGGTAAGGGAAATATCATTCTTTTCTCTTCGTTTCAGGAACCTATTTTTGTATATGTATTTTTAATGTTATGGTAAATATATTTTATTTAATTTTTATTAATTATATTACTTCCAAATTATTTTTTATCAATGGTATACTCCTTTACCATCTTTTTTTATCCTTTTCTAAAACCATGTTTACACCTGTTATGCTGCCAATTTTACTTCTCAAAATTTCTCTCTTCTCCTCAAGAAATTAACTTTTATTTTATTTATATAAATAAAAAAAACATATTTATTTTCAAGTTATATTAAAAAATATGTTTAAATTATTTATTTTATTTTGGGTTTTACATACATAAAACCCACATTCTCTTTTCATCAGTTAAAAATGACATAATGATCACGTTCTTTAAGCACTTTTTAAAACGCCATGATTTTGATACGAAAACCATTTATTTCATTATACACAGGAAATTTATGAAATTTTTGATTATGATATATGTGGATTATATTAATTAATACATATGAAGGTTGTTCTCTAATAGCGCTCCAATTCATTGGTTAAAAAAATTTAATCTCTAGAGATGACAAGTTTTACGATACCTTGGTGAATAACCTTGGTAATTTATATGAAACCTCGATGAAAAAACTTGGTGATATGTTTATGAATGTATCATTTAAATGTTTTATCCACATTTAAATGCTATGAATCAAGTTATTATTATTATTATATGACCTTTTTTTCTTTTCTCACTCCCTTATTATATTCCTCAAGTTCGTATTGATATTTCTTAAGATCATATGTAAACTATTTCCCTTACTTTACCTTACTAGGCCTTATGCTCACCCTTTACTTTGATGTATGTCCCTAGGTTATGATATGAACTAAATATAATTATTATGAAGCTATTATTAATAATTTTAAGTTTATTAGAATAATTTTTTATGTTTTCATCTATTACGTACCTTATTTCCAAGAAACTAAACTTTAAAAGATCCTTTATTTGTACCATGTAAATGAAAAGTTATGTAACAAAAAGGTGGGATTCCATAGTTGGTATCAAAGGATGGTTTATTTTTTTGGAAATTATTATTTTAAAACTTTATAAATAACCCTATATAAAATTTCAAATATAGTAAATATTCCTGGTATTTTGGTGAAATATTATGTAAGTGGTTTCCGAGCAAAGAAGTCTCTATCTAGATACGAACAAGTGGATGTGGCTTTGGAACAAATATATATAGGGTTAAAAATATAAAACAACACTTTTATATAGACTCAAATGAGAACTGGTGCACATCAGATGTCCTTGATACACTCTTAGTTTTACACTCCTATAGGATATGTTTGGTTAATCAAAAGATTTTTATGAACCATTATGAAGGATTTATAGAAAATGAAATTATTGTAACTGAATAACATATTTAAGAATGGTGTTTCAAGATAAAAAAAAATTATCATAGAATTATAAGATTATTAAAAGAAACATGTTACTCACTAAGTTTTTCTTCTTTTATAAAATGGAAAGAAGTAGGAGGAACTGTGTAAATGGTGAGCATAATGGACCATGTGCTGACGGACCTCCAATGGAAGCCGTAATAGAAAGCTTCATGAGAAGGATGAATTAACTGAATCAAGTTATAAACAATAACTTTAATCAAAATGAGATAACTGATTCAACCTGAAGGGAAAAACTTTCTGTATAGTCCTGTATGCGTCAACAACCACCATATTTCAGTAGATCTACTGAACTATTGATTTCTGAACAATGGATAATCTCTATAGAAAAGATATTTTCTGTACTCCGTTGTTTAGAACAAGAGAAAGTCACCCTGGTTGTGTAATACTTAGAGGGAGAAGCTAATAAGTGATGGAAACTAATTAAAAACACAAATCCAAGAAGGGAGATTGAAGCTATAGAGAGGTAAGAGTTAAAGGGAACCTTTTTCAAAAAATATTTCCCTCGTTCGATGTGAATAAAAATGGATAAGTAATTACTAGAGTTGAAGCAGAAGGAAAACGAATCTATGGGAGGCTATAAGATTAACTTTACAAGACTTTCTGGCTACACCTATTTATTTTTCATGGATCATAATAGAAAGTTTTATAGATTATTCAGTGGACTAAGAACCCATCTATGTAAGAACCTATCCAATCGAGACTATGAAAGCTACAAGAAGATAATGAAAAGTGCTATAAAGGTTGAACTAGTGTTCGGAGAGATGAAGTTGTCCCATAGATCAAATGAAAAGAAGAGATAAATAGATCCAATATTATGTTGTAAATTTGATCATGAAATAGGAGTAAAGTAGGTGAAAATTTCCACATGAAATAAATGTGGGAAAACACATTCGGGGAACTTCTTTCTCGAGAGTGGGAAATGTTACAAGTGTGGAAGAGATGAAAATATTTCTCAGAACTGTCATAGTGTGGTGAAGCCTCAACTTCTAAACACTAACGACAAAGGAAAGATGGTGCATTACCAACCAGAAGTCCAATGCTTCAAGTGTGGAAATCTTGGGAACCTTGCCAATCACTGAACAAATATGAAGTTAATGGAGGGGAATCACCATCAACCTTAGCATATAACAAGGGAGAAAGGTTAAGATTTTACTATCATGACTATTGAAGTAGATGCTCCAAATGATGCAGTGGTAGGTACTCTTGTTGTTCTCTCAAAGAAAGTAACTACTTTGTTTGATTCTGGTACTACACATTATGTTATTTCCTCCAAGTTTGCAAATAATATAGAATCAATAACTGAACTTCTAGAAGTTGAGTTATCAGTAAAGACTCTTGTAGGGATTATACAAGAATTGATAGTGTATAGAAACTCTAGTATTTACTTTGGTGAGCATAATATCATCACAAATACAGTAGTCATTACCATGATGGAATTTGACACTATACTAGGGATGGACTATATCTCAAAGTATAATACAAATATCAACTTTAAAATCAAGGAAATATCATTAGTCTTTAATGGAAAACCTATAGTTGTTTTCAAAGGAGAGATATCTCAACCTGAACTTTGTCTAGAAGCACCTTTTGTAGCCTTCTTTATGGATATGATCGATGAAGATGAAGAAGGAACCAAAAGTATATAAATAGATAATGTCTTCATAATTCAAGAATACATTGATGCATTTACTGAGGAGTTACCTGGACCTCCCCTAAAAATAGAGATAGAGTTATCCATTGAACTCATGCTTGGATCCAAGCTGATATCAAAGACCCTATATAGAATGGAAAACGTGGAGCTGGAGGAATTAAAGAAACAACTTCAAGATCTTTTGTAGTAGGGGTTTATCCGACCAAGTGTGTCTCCTTGGAAGGAAAATATTATCTTTTTGAAGAATAAGGATGGATCAATGTGACTATTAATTGATTATATATAACTTAATGGGATCAAAATGAAGAACACAAACCCTATTCCAAGGATTGATGATTTATTTGACCAGTTTTATGGGGCTCAATTATTTTCCAAGATTGATATTCAATCTCATTATCATCAATTTAGTGTAAATAAAGAAGATATTATAAAGACTGCCTTCTGATCAAGAAATGGTCATTATGAGTTTTTTATTATGGGAATTACGAGTTTGACTAATGCACTTACTATATTTATGGATTCTATGAATAGAGTCTTTAAGGACTACCTTAATAAATTTGTGGAAGTTTTTATTGATGATATTATGATATATTCAAAAATTCAAAAGGAGCATGAGGATCATATGAATGTTATATTTCAAACTATGATGAAGGATAAGTTATTTGGAAAGTTCATCAAATGTGAATTTTGGTTACAATAAGTTTCTTTCTTAGGGAACACTGTAACCAATGAAGCACTCTCAGTTGACCCTGCCAAGAAAAAGGTTGTGGAGGAGTGTTATCATCCTACAATAGTAAGTGAGATTCAGAGTTTCTTGGATTAGAAGTATATTATAGGAGGTTTTTGAAATTTTTTTCACAACTTTCTAATCCACTAAACAAGTTAACTTGCAAGAGGGATAAGTTCATCTGAAAAAAGGAGTGTGAAGAAAGTTTCCAAGAGTTTAAGAAGATATTGGTTACTAAACCTATGTTAAATCTATCATATATCGAAGAAGGATTCATTATTTTTAAGGATTTATCTATGAAATATCTTGGGTGCGTCCTCATACAAAATGACAAGGTGATTGCTTGTGAATCTTGACAGTTAAAGCCTCATGAGCAGAATTATCCTATGCATGACCTGGAGCTAACTATGGTTGTTTTTTCTCTAAAGATATGAAGGCACTATATTTATAGGGATAAATATGATATATACACAAACCACCAAATTTTGAAGTATATTTTCACATAAAAGGAATTGAACATGAGATATAGGAGATGGTTGGAACTTCTTAAAGACTACGATTTTTATATTAATTATCATCCTAGAAGAGTAAACAAAGTTGCCGATGCATTAAGTAGGAAAGACCATATTGTGATGGAAATTATGAGGAGGCAATGAGATCCTTTGATCGAATAGCTAGTAAAATTGGACATGGTAATCATAAGGGAAAGGACACCATCAAAACTATACCAAATTATTTTTCAAACATCATTACTAGATAATATCAAGAACTCAAAGAAAATAACCTTTGTTTTATAAGAATACAGAGGCTATAAAGAACGAGAAGCTTCCCGAGTTCAATATTGATCAAGAAAGTGTACTGAAATTTCATATAAGACTATGTGTTCCATATATTCAAGAAATAAAGAAGGAGCTGATGGATAAATCTCATAGATCTACATTATTTATACATCCTAGAAGCACTAAAATGTATAGGGACCTTTATTATCATTATTGGTGGGATAACATGAAAAGGGATATTTTTGACTACACTATAAGGTGTCTGGTGTACCAACAAGTAAATGTAGAGTGAAAACTTCCTAAAGAACTATTATAATAACTACCCATACGAACATGAAAGTGGGAAATATCACTATGGACTTTGTCACTAGTCTCCTAAGCATATCCAGAGGAAATGATGAGATATGGGTTATAGTGGATCGTCTCAACAAGACTACCCATTTCATTGCTATTCGAGAAGATTTATCTCTTGACCAACTTGCAAAGATATACGTGAAGTAAGTGGTAAGGCTACATGGGGTACCAATATCTATCATTTCTAATCAGATCCAAGTTTCACATCAATATTATGGAGAATTCTTCAACAAGATTTGGATACTGAATTGAATTTCAGTACGACTTATCACCCACAAAATGATAGCTTATCTGAAAGGACTATTAAGACTCTTGAGGAAATACTAAGAACATTCTCAATGTAATTTAAAGGTGTATGGGATCAACATATCTCATTAGTTAAGTTCTCATACAACAATATCTTCCATTTGAGTATTCAAATGACACCTTATAAAGCTTTATATGGGAAACGATGTAGAAATCCTACATGTTAAGATGAATTTGGTGAGAGAAAGATTCTTGGGCCTAATCTTTTGAAATAGATGATAAAAAAGGTTTGTGCTATCCAATAACACATAAAGGATGTTAAGTGTCAGCAGAAGAGATATGTTGACAACCATTAAAGGGACTTTGAGTTTGATGTTGGTGATAAAGACTTCCTTCTAATTTATCCTTGGAAGAGAGTCATGTGGTTTGGGAAGAAAGTGAATCTTATCCCAAGGTACATTGGCCCCTATGAAATCCTTGACTGCATAAGAGCAGTGGCCTATCAGCTTGAACTTCTTCCAAATATAGCTCAAGTTCATGATGTATTCCCATGTATACCTTATAAGGAAATACATACCTAAACCTTCATAGTTACTGAGTCCTGATGTGGTACAACTAGAACATGACCTATCTTATGAGGAGTTGGTGGAGACCATAGAGACAAGGTTATACGCAATAAGACTACCCACCTTATCAAAGTGTTTTGGAGAAAAAAAAATGAAGAAGCAACATGGGAACCATAAAAAACAATGAGGTAGAGGTACCCACACCTTTTCTCAATTGAGAGAAAGATTTTAAATTTCATGGATGAAATTTCTTAATGGGGGAATAATGTAATGACCTAAATTTTTTTAATGATAATTGTTTCCTAAAAATGTGTGTTATATTATATTATTCACATAAAACCATATCTTTTTTAATGAAGTGAATATAAAGGGAAATGTGACCATATGGATTTGATCATTATATGATCATTGGTCAATAATGACTATTGGTCAACATAACCATTGGGAAATATACTATTGATAATAATTTTAATGTTATCCTTAAAGTTTATAAGTAAATTTTTTGACAAAGGAAAATTGATACAGAGAGAAGAGTTGATGGCCTCAACCAGTAGAGTCATGTTGTATGATGAACATTTATCAAAACCTGGGAGGGAGGTAGAATCATTGGGCTTCACTCTTGACCAATCCCAATCTGAGTTTGAACAAGTGAATATTGAATGAAATTTTATACGAGAGAAGTTCAAATTAGTGGAAATTACCACTCATGCAATGTTAGCCGAGCCACCCCATGAATCTATCACCATCACACACCTTACCCTTAGGTCATACACGACTGTTATAAGGGGTTAAATATCCCATAATTAGTTACTTAAAGTTAAATTCCATTATATAAATAAGTTTTTCCCATTAATTCCATTTTAAGAATAGTTTTTCTTAATAAAATTTAGATGGAATTTGATTAATTGATTTTTCGGACAGAAATTATACTTTACAGAAAAGTTATAAATATTTATAATAAACTAATATATTTTTAATAATAATTATTTTAATGAAATAGTATGATAAAAATTCTCTTATTTAAATATAAATAATAAAATATTTTTTGTTCAAGTGTCAAAAATTTTACTATGCATTTTCAATCTGCTATTATTTTTAATAAATAAGGTCTTTTATATTTAAATGTTAAAATAATTATATTTAGAGAATTATTATGATAAAATAAATATAATTTTTTAAATAAGCACATCAAAATTAGGTTAGGGTAAATTTATGATAATTTTCTAAAATACTTTATTTCTTCATGAATAGTAAAGATATAGTTTGAGTTTTTCGGTATGTTTAATGACATCATAATTATGTTATAATTATGTAATAAATAATTAAACACAATAAAAAAATTAAAATATTTTATTTTATTTATACAACGTATTTTAATTTTTTTAAATCAATTTTCAAATATATAATTTACTTTCTAAATTCTACAATAGAAACTTTAACTCTAAAAATGTTATTTTATGAAAACATTAATTTTAATTGATAAAATAAGTAATATAAAATTATGGTTGACTCTTGTGGATTATAATGAAATAAAAGGTTCCCCAATTTTTCAATACCATGAGAAAATACCATGGTAAATCTCATGGTTTTTCATTTACATCTACCTAGGTGTCCAAGGCCTAAATTTAGAAATTAATAAACAGATCCCCCACTTTTTCTATAAATACCCACCCATTTCAACATTTAATTTCACTAAAATTTAATAATCCACTTATATATTATATATTTACCTCCCAATGAGTCCTACCAAGGTGTCATAAATCCCCTAAGGTCTAAATCATTGAGTTTTAGGAGTTACTTTTCAAGGTAAGGGAAATATCCTTCTTTTCTCGTCGTTTCAAGAACCTATTTTTGTATATATATTCTGAATATTATGGTAAATTTATCTTATTTACCATTTATTAATTATATTACTGAAAAATTATTTTTTATCAATGGTATACTCCTTTTCTATCTCTTTTTAACCTTTTCTAAAACCATGTTTTATACCCGTAATGTTGCCGATTTTACTTCTCAAGATTTCTCTCTTCTCCTCAAGAAATTACATATCATTTCTTTATGTGAACAACTAGACCTATTTATTTTCTAGGGGTATTCAATAATATTTTTAAATTATTTATTTTATTCTAGGTTTGACATACATGAAACCCACATTCCATTTTTATTGGTTAAAAATGACATAATGATCATGTTCTTTAAGCACTTTTTAAAACACTATGATTTTGATACGAAACCTATTTATTTTATTCTTAATGGGTTATTTAGGAAATTTTTGATTATGATATATGTTTATCAAATTAATTAATACATATTAATGGTGCACCTTTATAGTTATCCAATGCATTGGGTAAATAATTTAATCTCTATAGATGATAAGTTTTACGATACCTTGGTGAATAACCTTGGTAAATTTTACGACACCTCGATGACAAACCTTGGTGATATGTTTATGAATTTCTAATTTAAATGTTTTAGAAACATTTACATGTTATTATTCAAGTTATTTTTATTATTATATTCCCTTTTTTTACTTTTCTCATTCATTTATTATATTCTTCAAGTTCTTATTGATATTTCTCAAGATCACATGTAAACTATTTCCCTTGCTTTCCCTTACCAGACCTTATGCTCACCATTTCCTTTGATGTATGTCCCTAGATTATGATATGTAGTAAATTTAATTAGTATTAATCTATTATGAATCCTTTAAAGTAGATTAGAATAATTTTTTAAGTTTTCATGTATTACGTACCTTATTTCCAAGAAACTAAACTTTATAAGATCCTCTGTTTATACTATATAAATGAAAATTTATGTAATAAAAAGGTAGGATGCCATAAGAATGACCATTATTAAGACTGATCTGCATAATTTTAAGATGATATGAACCTTACATATACCAATTTACATAAGGGAAAGTAAATATGACCCTTACACAGAACACTTCTACATAAGGGTAATCTAAGATGACCCTTATATAGAATGATTATGTGTAAGGGTAATCCATTTTACCCAAATGTTTCACCCAATGAAAAACAATTTTATTCATATTTTTATTTATTCATTTCATGAATTATTTAATAAAACTAAGATAATGGGTTTCCCTAATACCACTGAAGGGATTCATTAGGATCTAATAACAATTATTGTAAAATGAAGAAGTGATTTTATCACTTTACCAATATCACCCATGTAAGGAATATGAAAAGAACACATAAACTAAGATGAATAAATACTATAAAGTTTTAACTATCACAAAAGAATACACTAATACAACTTAAAACATTATCACATGGGTTTGAGAGATATCACCGAGTGTCAGCAAAAATATTTCCCATATATGGAGGTATCTATGGGTCAAATGAATAATCCAATGATTAGATGGGATTCATCCTTACTCTATGACATGTTAGTGCCTCAAATAAAAAGGAAAAGGGTGAAAATAGATTTAGGTTTCAGGTAGAATCTCTCTAAAATGGAGTAATCACACACCCTATATTTCCATCACATGATAGATATATATAGACCATCAAAGACACTCTTTGATTGCTACTTCATTTACTCATGCATTTATAGAACATAAGTAAATACCATGGGTAGTATATGAATTCATCGTATGAATTCTTCTCCTTAAAATGTTGCATCCAAAGAAACTATATAATAAATGATATCTTATGTAAATGATTGATTGAATCTTTAGGCAGAATGAAACTATATACCCATAATGTATTCAAATCATAATTTATATACAAAATGATAAAACCTATATATATGAAATATACATATAAGGATTTAGGGAATATCACCTTAATATTTTACTTGTGACTCCAAGGAGATGATTTCTGAAAATAATTTAGAAAATTTATAATTGTTGTAACCTAGAATATGTTGTTTTTTCTATATGATTTATTTATTTGAAGTTGTAATATTTAAATTTTATGTATTATTTTTTATTAATATCATTTTGTTACTTTTAAACTTTAAAATGGATTTATTAAATGGAAAAGATATTTTAATAATATATAGTGGAATAACACATACAATTATTAAAAATAAAAAAAAATATTTTCCCTAATTTTAGACCAACAAGACTAATTGTGAGTACTATGTTAGGTCGTGTATATTTGATATATGAGACTGATAAATTAATTTTTTCTTTACCTAATGGGAAAAAGTTATGTATAATATATTCTTTTTTTCCTCAAAGTCTAAATGAAACTTGTTAAAATTCAATGATATATACTGGCATGGGTATGATATCCAAACTATATTTGAGAGTAATGAAAATTTCATGTTCATTATCATTAATAAATTTGATAAAATTCATGTATTAAAAAAATAACAAAAATATCATATGTATTACATTATACACATATAAGTGAAATCAAAACACATATAGTAATAAATAATGGACAAAAAACAGTAATTTGTGGCATGACTAATTAGATAATCCTAGTTTAGGAATGTTGTAAAAAATAGTTGAATATTCTCATGGAAATTAAATAAAGGTACATAAGATCTTTCTACTAGGAAAAATTCAATCTGAGGCTTTTTATCTTGGAAAGATGATTGTGAGACCATCAAAAACAAAAATTAAGGATAAAATTCCCACGTTTCTTGAACAAATTAAATGGGATATATGTGGATGAATTCATCCATTATGTGGAATATTTAAATATTTTATGGTATTAATTGATCCATCTAGTAGATGGTCATATGTATGTTTTCTTGAAATTATCTATGTATCATTTCCATGATTTATTTCTCAAATAATTAAATCATGAGGACAATCATCTGATTATGTAATAATGAAATTAAAGATTGATAATGATTTAGAATTTACATCTCAAAATTTCAATGACTAATGTATGGAAATAGAGATTACTGTCGATCATGTAGTATCCCATGTACTAACATAAAATGGTTTAGATGAATCACTGATAACATGCCTCCTACTTATTGTTATACCATTGATAATGAGAAAAAAGCTACCGAGATCTATATGGGGTCATGCAATATTTCATGATTTAAAATTAATTCACATAAGTCCAAGTGCACATCATTAGCACTCTCCACTCTATCTAGAATTTGGAAAATAAATTGACATATCCCACTTAATATTTTCTGGTTTTTCAGTACATGTACCGATCGCTCTCCCACAATATACAAAAATGGGATGTCAAAGGAGTTTGGGAGTATATATGGGATATGAATCCCCATACATCATCAGGAATCATAAAGTATAAGCTGGTTATTTATTCACAAAAAATATTTCTTATTGTCACATTAATGAAGAAATATTCTCAGTATTAAGGGGAGAAAAGAAACAATGAGAGGATGTTTCCTGCAATTTTTAAACATTATCTTTTCTCGATTATCCCACCTAATAGTGTGAGATATAATTGAAAAATATTTTATATTTTCAAGAACTATAAAATAATTTGTCTAATGTATTTATTGATACAAAGGGCATGGAAAATAGCACATAATAGAAATAAATTCACCAGATAGAATTGATGTTCTAAAGACATAATTAAATAATGATGTTATAGAAATGTAAAAAACATGCTTGAAGCATGGTAAACTAGTTGAATATAAGGATAGTTTTCCTAAAAAATGAAAATGAGTGGGTATAATTGAAAACTCCATTATGAAGATGCGTTTTCTAGAAGAAACACATAATTTAAGTGTTCTTAAAGAAATACAAGATGAGGATCATAAATAAAATTCACATGATATTGAAAACATTTATGGTTTTGGGAATAATGAAATCTATTTTAGTTATTCCACCATGGGTGATATATGGGTTCAAAGTGAAGTGAAAAATATTTATGAAACCTTTTAACATTATAGGGAAAATGATATCAAGAATGAAGATATCAAACCAAGGTCTATTATGGAATGTAAAAAAAATCTGATTGAAATAAATGGAAATATGTAATTCAAGTTGAATTAAATTCAATTAATAGGTGAAGGGTTTGGAAATATACTTATCATTATAGAATCTATGAATCTTTTTGAATATGAATTGGTTTTTTACACAAATGTAATGAAAGAAATTAGAATGTAAGATACAAATCTCATATAGTTGCATAAGATTTTTTCTAGATAACTAGAAGTGATTATGAGGAGACATATTCTACTATTATGGATGCTATTAATTTTTAGAAATTAATCATCATTATAGTAGATGAAAAGGTTAATTTTCATCTTATGGATGTTGTTAAAACTTATTTTTTATGTCACTTGATAATAGTATATATATGATAATACTCGAAGGAATCAAAATACCTAAAGCATTTAATTGAAAATGTAAATACCTATATTCAATAAAAATACAGCAATCCCTATATGGTTTAAAACAATTTGAGTGTATGTGGTATAATAAATTGAGTGAATATTTGTTAAATAATGGTATGTAAGTGATCTTATATGCCCATGTGTTTTTATTAATAAAACAACATCTAGATATGTAATCATTTATATTTATATAAATGATTTGGATATCATCAAGACTCCAAAATATATCCAAGAAGTAATGATAAAATTTAAGGATGAATTTAAAATAAAGGACCTGGGAGAAACCAAGTATTGTCTTGGTTTACAAATTAATAATACGCTAAGTGGTTTTTTTACAATAGTAAAATTATACTAAAAAGATCCTAAAATTATTTAATATTGATAAATATAATCCTTTAAGTACTCTAATGTATTTTAAATCATTAATTATTAAGAAATACCAATTATAACCTTATGAATAAAATAAAGAGTTGGTTGGTTCAGAAGTAGAATACCCTAGTTCCATCAGAGAACTTATGTATCTTGTTAATTATACTCATCCTGATATTTTTTTACTACAAATTTATTGGAAAGGTTTAGTTCAAACCCCACACAAAGGAACTAAAATAGAATTAAACATATTTTTCATTATATTAGTGGCATTTTGAATGGGTTTATTATATTATAAAAAATTACATAAAAATATGGTCAGTTTTGAAGATGCGTGTTATTTATCATATATGTATAAAGCATGATCATAGATAGGTTATGTGTTCATAGTTGGAGGTAATACCATAACATGGAGATCATAGAAGCATTCACTCATTACAATATCTTTAAATCATAAATTAGTGATAATTACGTGAATATTACCAAGAATGTGTTTGATTATAGTCTATAAACTAGAACATTCAAGAAACAAGTGGATTGACTATAAATAATATTCCAACAATAATATTTGAAAATAATTATTTATGCACCGTAAAATTAATGGATGAATTGATAAAAAATGATCAGATGAAACACACACCACTAATTTTTTTCTCCTTCACATAAAAATAAATAAATAAAGAAGATATTGACATGAAATAAGTTAGATCTAGTGGAAACATTGCTGATTTATTTACAAAGGCACTACTGAACACTATCTTTGGAAAACTTATACATGATATAGGAATTAATAGATTACAAAATTTATAATTTCTTTATGTAATATATCTTTCAAGGGGAGTAAACATGAATATACTATTTTCCTTATTTTAGTTTTTATCCCAATGGTTTTTTTCTAGAAAATATTTTTAATGAGGTAATATAAAAACACTTATGACATCATAAAGGGTGTGAATATCAAATGGGAGTGTTAGGAAACCAAATTTAATATCATTAAAGTTTCAATGGGGGGTGGGATATACACCCCCTCCAATATCCCCTACCAATTACAACAAAACCTATAATTTAGTAATGCATTCATCCTTAATTGGATGGATAAATAATAGAAATAGTAGTAATGTTATAAAAATATTTATGTATTTCTTTCAATTTATTCATTTTCTTCATTACTTAAATTCTACCCATTTTAATTTTCATGTTCACACCAATATTTCACTGTTTTTTATTAGTGATATTGTTTACTACATGTTATTGTAGACTCCCATGGTATTTTAAAGAGTCTAGAGTGATGGTCAAATGACGATCATTGTTATTGTTAAGTCTATATTAGTGACTATTATTACCTTCCTTTTATAATAATTATATGATATGCATTTCTCTAAAAATATAAAAAATACAAAAAAACAAAATAAAATTGAAACTCAAATCAAATATCTTCATATATACATAAATTATGAAACACTTCAAATATCATATAATAAGTTTCTATATATATAAATAACTGATCTAAAAAAAAGTGGTCATCTATTTACTAATGAAATTTTGTTTTTTGAAATACACTTACATTTAAAAATAAATTCAATGCAATAAAAAATATTAAAATTTAAAATTTACAACTCATTTCAAAGTTAAAATTGTTATAATTCTAAACCATTATTTGGAATCATTCCAATACACCACATATTTAATTAAAATGAAACTTATAATTACATATCACAAAGTAATTCCTAATTATTATCCTAAATTTTCATGAAAATTTGGACCAGTTTATCTGGTTTTTATTTTTAGATTTAATTTTTAACTTAAAAAATAGTTTTAATTTTATAAATTAACTATCTGTTATTTAAGCCATGCCACATGTTGGATTGATGTGTAGTTCATTTATACAAGTCAAAAAATAATATTGGAACATGGTATTAAATTTTCAAAATAACTTGGACTCATTTTCTCAATTTTGATCCTTTAACACACATTTTAAACATAAAAAATAGTTCAAACTTTAAAAAATAACTTTCTATCATTTTGATCACATCATATGTTATATTTAAATGTGATTCATTTTTAGACATCACAAATTAATTAATCATAATTTTCATATATTTTAATGAAAATATGAATTTTTTCTCATTTTTAATCATTTGATGCACATTTTTTACTTAGAAAATAATCTTACCTTCAAAAATGCACTTTTGGTCATCCACCCACACCACACATTGACTGAATGAAAATTAATTTTTTTTATTTCAAAATAAATTTTATGGAAAAGGTGGGAAACCGAACAAGAACCATAGATGAGACAACATGTTCAAGGGGATCCACCATTACAGACACGAGTCAGAACAAACTCATAGATCTCTTTTATGGTGGAGTGAGAACCGAAAGTTAAACCCAAAAATCATCCTCATACATACCTTCAGAATCATCATGTTCCCTATTATAATCAAGAGCTGAATCCTCAGACATGAGACCATATTGAAGGCTGATGGATCTGGTGCACATCTTACCCAGCCTTCTTGCCACCTCCGTCCTGTCAATGACCTATGAAGAGACACCCATATTGAAGAGATCTCTTGCCCTACCTTGTATTTTTTTGGATGATTGACGTACCCAAGGATATTAAACTAGTTATAGGTGGCCACCAGGGCATCCAATCTAGCCTAAATCTCCATGCCACTAATTATCCCATCATTAGGTAAGTGGGTCATGGAAACGACCACCACTTGTTCCCCAAATGAACTGACAGTAACTACGACACTCCCTTTGTTTCCATCAACTATTGGGATAATCTATAGTGTTGGGTCATACCTTCTAGAATCAGGGATAACCATCACACCACAAACAACATTCACATAGGAAGGTCCGACACTTCTAGAAACCATAACAGTGATTCCCACACCACACATTGAATTGGCATATACTTAGTTCCTAAAACTCACAAATTAATCCATGGTCATTATCCTAGATTTTCATGACATCCTAAACTCATTTTCTCAGTTTTGATCATCCAAACTTGATTTTATATTGATGTATAGATAATTTATACAGGTTGAAAATTAATTCACATCCATTATTCTAAATTTAAATAAAAATTTGAGTTTGTTTTCTTGGTTTTTATCATTTTATGCACATTTTTAACTTATAAAATACTTTTAACTTTTAAAATGGACATTTTATCATTTTTATAACACCACATATCATATTGATATATGATTTATTCATTCAGGTCATAAATTACTCAATAATAATTTCAATAAATTTTCATTAAAATCCAATCTTTTTTACTTATTTTTGATCATTTTATGCATGTTTTTAAATTTAAAATAAGTTTTAACTCTAGAATCATAATCCAAACATTTAAACCACACCACATGTTTAATTAATGTATGATCCATTACTATAAGTCAAAAATTGATCAATTATAATTGGCCTATATATTTACAACAAACGAATTTCATTTTCTTGGTTTTGATCATTTAACACATATTTTTTACTTTTAAAAATAGTTTTAACATTAAAAATGAACTTTTTTTATCATTCTGACTACACCATACACTAGATTGACATGTGATTCATTCTTATCGGTTGAAAATTAATTTATGATTATTATCCTACATTTTTACAACAACTCAAACTCATTTACTCAATTTTGATCATTTGATGCATGTTTTCGACTTATAAAATTGTTTTTACTTAAAAAATAATCCTTCAATAATTCCAACCACACCAAACATTATATTCATATAAATTTTATTATTATTAAAACACATAAATTATGTACATTTTTTTCACATAAATACATTAAAAAATTTGGAGATACCAATTAGATTATAATGAATAATTTCATTAGTTGTATTTATTGTCATTATATTGGAGGATTAAAGTAAATATATGATAAAGTTGGGTGATGGAAGAAGATCCCAATAACTATAAAAGATTCTTCCATTGTGAAGAACTGAAATCATGAAGGAGTTGATGTCGTTGATTGAAGTTCTTGTTGCTAACATATTTAATGGAGTATCCTTTACATATAAAGATCGAAGAACTGAACATCATGTTCAATACAACTACTGATAAAAAGAGAAATTTTTTGTCTACACAAGATTTAAGGTGTTTTAGAGTGGATGATAAATCATTAAGATGGTTTGAAGTTTATTTGAGTATTCCAGATTTAAGTTCTAGAAGTTTTAGAATATTGAGGAAATTTAGCTAAGTATTTTGAGTATAAGATCCAATCTAATCATGTGTAAGAGAAATTAAATATTCCACATGGGTAATCATAACTAGTTCATAAATTTGATCCTGAGTGCTAATAGAATTTTCCTAAGTTTGGAAGTAAAAAAGTTATTTTTTTTGAAAGTCACCTGAAGAACATAATTTTCATATGGTAGGGTGTAAGTTTCATTTAACGAATCTATAAGGTTCATTGGTGTTAAGGAAAGTGAAATGTTGAAAATGGAAGTTATGAATGGTTATTTCTTGAATTAATTCACTATAGAAGAATGGATAACATCAAGTTTTACTCTATATCAAAATAAATCTTAATAAAGAGTATAATAGAATGAATCGTGCAAGGAAAATTATAGATTTTTGAACCTTATGTATGAATCAATATTACTCACATGAGATTAAAATCCATGGTGGAAGATATAAATAAGATTAACTATGTGAAATAGAGTTTTTGTTGGGTGATACTTAAGATCATGTATGAATCACAACCAGCTATGTGAGATTTAATCTGAGTTTGTGAAGGACACAAAAGAATAACCAGGAGAAAATATGATATTTCATGTGAATAATAGTATTCTAAATATGATGTAAAATATATTAAATACACATATAATAATAACCAAGACATTATAAATCTTATATAAAATCCTTTTAAAGACCCATGGATGATACGTAAGGGTCACCAGTTTTCAAAATATTTGGTAACATCTAAATCAGTTAATGTAGGAAATGTTCTCCAAAGAATGAAAAATAAAAAATAATTAGAGAAATATTGTGATTCAATTATATTTATTTTAATGATATTAATTCATGTTGTAGAGAATAAGAACACACCATAAAGATGTATGATAATTAAGTACTAGCTAAAGTTTCTTTTTAAGTTTGAGATCCATCCACACCATAAGGAGAAGTGTCACATTGCAACACTATATTAATCCATATAGATGTGGATTTTTCTCATTGATTTAGTGGAATATTTAAGAAATAATTATCTCAAGTCTCGTGGGTGTTTTGAATTAAATCAAACAAGATACAAACAAGAAGATATTGTTGACCAATTTTAAATGAGGAGATTACTCTACTATAATACGAGAAGGATTTACATATTTGAATATGTAAATAATATTCACATGGTTTTAGTGAATATAATATAGATACAAAAATATAAAAAGATATATATAGATAATATGTTGAATCAAATACGGGTTGTTGTTATAGAACTACTATATTTAAGAGAGAGTTGAAATGAATTTAATACTGTGTGATGTTTTAGAACTACTATATCAAATCAATAATTGCAAATAATCTAATACTTAATTTCAAGAATAATTTATTTGTATCAAGGAAACTTGGATGATATGATGATATCTAGGAAGAATAAGTAAATATGTATCGAGTAAGAAGAGAAGAAGAAGAAGAAATAGATTTGAAGACTTGTCCCACGATACTATGATATTGTAGAAGGTAAAGAAAGAGACCAAAGAAGAAAAAAATTGCTACTGTATGGTGATCATTTAAATATTGATTAAATTAATAAGGATAACTTGTGTGAAGTGTTGTTTCATTTTCCATAGTAGTTGAAGGCATGTTCATGAAGGAAGATAAAATAACCATTAAAGAACTGAATTCTATTAGTATAATCCAAGACCATTATAGTTGGGAGACTGAAGAGATTTCAGGAGGAAGATACTAAATTTATATATAGATGATTCCTTCTCAAAGGTATACGATGATAACAAATCACCTATGAAGTATAGAGAAAACAATTGGGATAAGGATGATACTTTCCCACCCCTTGTGATCTTTGAGAAGTAGATGCTACCTACACATGAATTTGTAATCAGCACAATATAATAATGATAATGTATGTCTCATAAGGACCTAAAAACAACCATGATTAGGTACCCACATTAAAACCAAGCCTTCTAAAAATAATTTCATGCTGCTCTTTTTGTTTATTACCTACATTACATATTATAGAGAGTGTTTAGTATGCATTAAAAGACCCATACTTCTTAACCAAGATAGTGGTTAGAATAATAAGAGTGGATAATTAAAAGAGAAAACTAAATTTGGTAAATTAGGGGAATACTAATTCCACCCTCTCAATGTTTTTGAATGGTACATCAAGTACTTTAATTGGTATAAGAGAAACCATGGGTTTCCTCTGATTGAATATACTATTTTTTTCTCAATTTTTTTTACACATCAAACATGAAGTATAGATTTGAAGAAGATTCAAAATTGCCTCATATAGAAAATCCATTTCCCATCCCAATTAGTGTAAACATGGGTATTTTAGCTAAAACAATAAATTAAAATAAGATAAGAGGGTATAATAATCTAAGGAATGTATTAAAAGGAAATGTTTGAAGGTGATAAAAGTGGTGAGTATCTTATAAATAAGTTGATAATTTTTTTAATGAATCAAGTTCATGATGTGGTGAGTATGTGTTTAGTGAATCACTCAATAATTTATATTATGAAATTAAGGATTATTTTAAAAGGATAACTATTTATGTTATTACATATATATTAGTGTTTTTCAATAGATTATAGGATGAAAATTCATAGTTAGAGTTGGAGATTTAAGTGATGGTTAAAGTAATGATTGAAAATATAAAGACATGAAAGAATATAATCAATAATATAAAAGAAAAGGATTTTTTTATTATTATAAAAAAACCCTATATAAAGAAAATTTTCTAAAATAAATTTATGATAAATTTGAGACAATTTAAGATTATGAATTTAATATCCAGGCTTTAGAAGAAATTCACAAAAATAACATTTATGTTAAGTGTTTCGAATTAAAATTCATAGATAAAAGAATAAAAGATATTGATAATTCATTATAATAAAGTAGCAAGAAGAATCTGGTTCATGTTCAGAAGATTAAAATAGAATTAAAATAGAGTCTATGATAAGTTGAGGATGAGAATAATATCCTTAATAAAAAATGTTTTGAGATTGAATTTAGATTGAAAAATATATAAATGTTACACATTGAATCTTACCATGAAGATAAAAAGTATGGTTCTTCTATGAGTAGTTTTTATAAGATTATTTATTGAAAAAATACTCAAATTTATACAATGAAGAGATTTATATAATCCAATTATCAATCCACTTCAAGCTCATTGAAAAAGGTAACCTATATTCCATAATGATCTATTTGTACTATTTTTGTTTTAATGAATAGTATAGGTTTAAAATGGAATTATGAAAATATATGAGTGAAAAACAAAACTATTAAATCACCTATTATATCAAGTGTATATTTAATAATTTTTTGTATGAGAGGATCCATAAATGATTCCCAAAATAAGGGCTATTTTTTCTAAAAATAACAAGGTGTCAAATCTAGGTAGATTGTTACAAAAGGAAAAAGAAGAAGGTTTATTGGAAATTTTTTATACTATAGAATACTTGGACATAAGGCCATTTCATTTTAGAGAAATAATTTAATATATGGAAATAAAATAAGCCTTGTATCAAAGGGGAACAAATCTAAAGTTAAAATAAAACCTATTGAGAAAAAAAATGTTTACAAAAAAGGAAAAACATTTTCACAAAGATCAAGTTCTTGAGATATTTTATGAAGACTAAAAAAATAAAATTATGGTATTAAATATTAATAGTACGAATCTACCAATAATTAACCACAAAATTTAAGAAGGATACCAAAATTTATAAAGAATAAATAAATAAAACAAGGTTAGTATACCTTAGGTCATAGGAAAAATAAATCTTCTGACAAAATTATACCCAATATATTTGAGAATAATGCCAAACTAAAGATAATGAGTTTATTTTATTATGGAAGAAGAGGTTACACCATATAATATTACAAGAATTTTGTGGAAATTAGTGTTTATGGAGGTAGGATAAAGAAATAAAACAAAGAATCAATTAAATAAAGAAACATAAGGATTTTTTCGGTGTTTGACATCCTTAAAGAAGAAGTTAAATATCATGAAATATTTCTTAAAGTTGGAAACTTTTTAATTGATGTGAAACCATATGTAAAATCCAAGAAAACCATCATGTTACAAAATAATGCTTGACCATATGGACTACACAGTTGGAAACAGATAAAAAGACTATGTAAGAATGAGAGAATGGAAGTGATAAAGATAATAGGTAATTACACGTGAAAAAATAACTCAAATTTCATGAAAGGTTGTTTAAATGGGGTGACCAAAAAGTTCTTTATGAATTCTATGGGAGGTGTAATCAAAGAGTATATATTAAAAATTAATGTATAATTATTTTACTATCTTAAGAATAAATTATAAAGAATATAAAGAAAGCATGAGGATATATATTTTACATGTTGGATGATGTGAAGAGAGATAGATTTCATATAGAGACATTTATAAAATTAAATATGAACATGATGTCTATGAGAATAATGATAAGAAATTTATAAATGATAGCATGAATATTTCTCACCAAATTAAATCTACAAAGGAAAGAGATTCTAGTTTGAGAAAAAAATATTAGCCCTACCACTCTCATTAATGAGATGACAGAAAACTCACATTATTACTAGTTATTTTCTTGATTGTGCTTTGTTGTAGGGAATTGAAGGTGATGTATGAAAGAGGAGAACCAAATCAGTTTTTTAATTTCTATACAGTGGGAGAGGACATGTAACGCCCCGACCCTAGTTTCCTAGAGTCGGTTCATTATTACATAACATTGGCATGATCACAAGAAAGATCAAATATCGAAAGACCGATTGGTTTAGTAGCCTTGGAAACACTAGATATAATCATAAAGTTTTACATTACATTTCAAAGTGAAAAACTACTACAACAACAAAGTCTTCATATCCACACTATTAACCCCTCATAATATCCCTGCAGGTCATTCATAATTTACTTCTTCACATCCTGGGAAAAAATAAAACATAGAAAAGGGGTGAGCTCAAATGCCCAGTAAGGATAACAATATAGCGGAAACTTTCATAAATAAGAATAAACATTTAAGGCAATGCATTACTAAAACAAAAGCCTTTTAAATTTGAACTTCAACATGGTATGGCAAAAGTAAAATGAAATAATTCCATTTACTTATTCACATGGATATTCTACTAATCGAATAATCACATGCAAAAATCAATAACCACTTTCATAATGTTGGAATGCATAATGCCAGACTATCATAACCACATAGCCAAGGCCTCGTGCCAAGACTACAAATAAGATTTTGTCAAGGCCTTGTGCCAAGACACTAGTTTGTCTCATGAGACCTACCGATGCATCGAGGAGCTATAACGGGCTCCACCCGTCACTTATTAAGTCCAATGCATTCCCATATGAAAAGGTTTAAACATAACATAAACATTCGTATTAAAACTAGCATACGAAATGTCAATAATTTCATCATAAACTATGAATGGTATAAAAATAGCACATCCATAGTCAAACATATCACAAAACCTTCAATACAATATAGAAGTTTTGTATCATAATAAATCAACTTCGAATAATCTTAAAATCCATCAAAGGATGTTGACATAGATGAAATCAAAATTCTTTTTAAAGAAGTATCTCCTTTTATTTTGAAATCATTTAAGATCCATATAAAATAAAACATTTTCTTTGAAAATATTCTTATAAGCTTGTATGGAAAGCTTTGACGATTTTATAACGGCGGAAAATAACCGCACCCGCCGTATAAGTTAAAAAAAAACATTCTTACCTCAATTCTGTCGAAAAGGTTAAAAAGGACCTTGTTTTGAAAACGACGGAAAGATTCCTTTATAAACCTCTTATAAAATGTCAAAAAAAGGTATAAATGACTTTAACCCATATTCTTGTAAATAGTAAAAATGTTTTGAAATACATTTTTAAGAAACATGGATGTGGATGATAAAGAGATCCCAGTAGATTATTACATATAAACAACCTCGGATAATGAAGAGATTGTGAAATAACCCTTACCTTGTACTTTTCCTTGGTTGGGGTAGGTTAACCTCCTGTATAATGGTGAAATAGTTGTTATTAAATTATACAAGAATCATATATATTAATATGATATCATATATGATCTTTTAACATTGCTTTATTAATAATATCTTAGTATTATCGTCGTTTCGGGTGATAATCGATTCGTTCTTCTTAAATGTTTGGTTACGTAAGACATGTTTGTAATGGATAGATTATATCTTATTCATAATAAGAATGATATTAACATTATTTTTAACCCTAAAATGAGAATAATACTTGAATGGATATGATGGAGAATGAATCTTATCACGTTCGTGGAGACGGTAGTCCGTACGTACGCACGAGCGACAATATCATTCTTTTGATATTAAAATAATATATAAATGGATGGTATATCATATATACAGAATCATTAATATGTTATATTTATTATTTACATGAGCTACACATCATTATTATACCCATCCAAATAATAATATATTGAATAACAATTACACCACGACGTGGAGACGGTAAGCCGTTCGTACGCACGTATGGTGACATGTTATTCAAAGGGTGGATAGAATACTGAATATGATTGTACCATACTTATAATAACATCACAGTATATGTGAGATACTGGAGTTATTATTTTAGAATGGTAAGAACAAAGGAAGAAGAAGTGGAAGAAGAAATGAACTTAGAAAAGGGTGGTGAAATCATTACCTCTTCTTCGGGTTCTTCCTTTTGATTTGATCAAAAGGGCTCCTTAGGTTGGCTTTCTGATCAAACTAAGGCCTCTAGGTTGTAGTGAGGGATGTTGGGAGAGTATTTGGGCAGAGTTTGGCCGAACCAAAAGGCTTTGAAGGTGTGAAGAAAAGAGAAGGAGGAGTGCCCTTTTATAAGAGGGGTGAGGGGCACCTTTGGAAAAGCTAGAAATATTAATTTATAATAAATTCATATTCGGTTTCTAATGGCTCCAAAGTTTACTATTCAAAGGTTAAGGTGGGGATAGGTCGAAAACCACTCAACCAATAGAATTTAGACAGGTTTGGGTACTTATATTAACCTTATCTTTAAGTATTAACTCTAAGTTAATTAGTTTCACTTTTACAATGTCTCTTTGTATTTTTATATAATATGGTTAATAAACTTACTATATACATCCAAGCGACCCCCAAGTGGTCCATTAATGAGGAACCTATCATAATATAAGTCTCTTGGCCGAACCTTAGATTTTTAGGAATTTAATATCAATTAATAATATAATATTTGTTTTAAGAACTCTTTTATGTCAATTTTGACACTATTCAATAGTTGATTTTTGTGAAACTCCTAACAGATTGATTACTTCGAACAAAGTCAATTAAATCAATCCTAATATATCATATTATCATAGAAAATTAGTTTAATTCATTAAAAGTTTCATATTATAATTATTTGGGTATTTATAATATCAATTATTTTAATTTTTCACTATTATAGTAATTACTGCATCATCATTGTGTCATAAATAAAATAAATTATTCAATGTCTAAAAATTATAAATAAAATATCATTATGTAGGAAATCTTTTTAGATTTCTAATGAATATTTATAATCTAAAATCCAACATATATAACTCTATGTAAAAATTGTTGTTCTAAAAGATATATGCTTGTGTCATTTTTGTATTCATTTTAACTAAATTAAAATAAAGTGTCATTATCACTTACAAGTGGATCCATGGGGTCCCAAAATAGACCCAAAGATGCCCATGGTCGACCATGTATCAACCAATAGGGTTAAGACACGTTTTAGGGTAATTTAGTATTATTATAATATTATTTGTTTAACCCTTATTTACCGGATTTACCCTTAACCATGGTAAATAAAATATTTACCGCAGTAATTATTCAAAATGTCTAAAAATAAAAGTTACCCATTTACACAATTTGAACATCCTGATTCCAAATATGGAATCAATTTTCCTAAATTCAAAACACAGAAGTGGCAGAAATTAATTTAAAATTAATTCCCGCTGTCAAAACAAAAAGCGTGTTTTTAAGAGATAATAACTATCAAAAGATTGACACTTGTTTATGTTCGGTTTAATTGTAAAATTATGTCCAATGACCAACATTATATTAAATGGTAAAAATATATTCTAAATATACTTTAAAACCACTCAAATTCATAATTTATCACTATTAATTATTTTGATTAAAAAAGTTGTTTTTAATTAAAATTTAGAAATTTTCACTATTCATCAAAATATGAAAGTTATCCGAAATGTACCAAAATTTCACCCTAGGCTAATTTTGATATTCCGAATCCAAAAATGAAGTCCATTTTGAAATATAGAATATATATGATTTCAAAAAGTAGGTATTACTATTCACAACGGCTAGTTTAATTAGTTGTGGTGTGTGTTAGAACTCGAGGTTGCGTACAACACACGCTATCGCATTATTCGAAGGGAAACGTACCGTAGAAGCTTGGGGTGTTACATTCTCCCCTCCTTCAAATAATTGCGTCCTCGCAATTTCTAGGGTATTACTGCATAAAAAGACTCGGGTGGTTCTTCATCATAAGTTCCTCGGGTTCCCACGTTGCCTCTTCCATTTTATGATTTCTCCACAAAACTTTTACCAGACGCGTCGTCCGGTTTCTCAGTACTTGTTCTCTTGTATCAAGAATCCTGACGGGCTCTTCGCAATAAGACAGATCGGGTTCCAGTTCTAATTCCTCATAGGTGAGTACATGCGTTGGGTCAGGCATGTATTTTCTCAACAGAGATACGTGGAACACATCGTGAACTTTGGAGAGACTTGGCGGCATTGCCAATCGGTAAGCTACAGCCCCAATTCGTTCTAGAATTTCGAAAGGTCCGATGTACCTGGGACTCAATTTACCTTTCTTACCAAAACGTATGACTCCCTTCCACGGAGATACCTTTAGGAAAACATGATCACCGACTTGAAATTCCAAATCCTTCCTTCGATTATCGGCATAGCTCTTCTGCCTACTTTGAGCTGCTTTGATGTGATTTTGGATTACCTTCACCTTTTCCACCGTTTCCTCCACCAGTTCTGGGCCTACAAGTTTTCTTTCACCAACGTCATCCCAACAGGTTGGTGTACGACATCTCTTTCCGTATAACGCTTCATATGGTGCCATTTGTATACTCCAATGGAAGCTATTGTTATAGGAAAATTCTACCAGTGGTAAATATTGATCCCACATACCCTGAAAGTCAAGTGAGCAAGATCTCAACATGTCTTCTAAGGTTTGAATAGTCCGTTCTGATTGTCCGTCTGTCTGAGGGTGGTAAGCAGTGCTCAAATGAAGTTCAGTATCCAGGGATTTCTGAAGACTTTTCCAAAATCTTGAAGTAAAACGGGGATCACGATCAGAAACAATTGATAGGGGTACTCCATGAAGTCTCACAACTTCATTAATGTATAGTCTTGCTAGACGTTCCAGGGGTAGATCTTCTCTTATAGCAAGAAAATGTGCTGACTTGGTAAGACGATCAACAATAACCCATATTGCATCGTTCCTTCTAGGAGTCTTTGGTAGCCCCATAACAAAGTCCATCGTAATATTGTCCCATTTCCACTCCGGTATGGGAAGAGGTTGCATGACTCCTCCAGGCTGTTGCCTTCCAGCTTTCACTTGTTGACAAACCATACACCTTGACACAAAATCAGCAATCTCCCTCTTCATGTTGTCCCACCAAAAATGTTCCTTCAAATCTCTATACATTTTGGTGCTCCCAGGGTGTATAGAGAAATTGGAACTATGAGCATCATCCAGCAATTCCCTTTTTAGATCAGGTATATTGGGAACACAAAGTCTCTTCCCGAATTTCAAAATTCCATCTTCATACACAAAGTCTCTCAATCTCCCATCATTCACAGCTTTAATCTTCTTTTGGAATTCGTCATCATCGGTCTGAGAACTCTTAATCCTTTCTAGTAAAGATGGTTTGGCAACCATTTGAAAAAGCATTGATGTTTCACCTTCCCTGGTTATTCCCACGTCCATTTTCACTAGATCCATGAAAATTGGATCCCTTTCAATTCTCATATTGTTCAACACTCCATGGTCTTTTCTACTCAAAGCATCTGCCACCTTGTTTGCCTTCCCCGGGTGGTAGTGTATCGTGCAATCATAATCCTTGAGTAATTCAAGCCATCTCCTTTGCCTCATGTTGAGTTCTTTTTGTGAGAAAATATACTTCAAACTCTTGTGATCAGTATAAATCTCACATTTTTCACCATAGAGGTAGTGCCTCCATATCTTCAAAGCAAAGATCACAGCTGCTAACTCGAGATCATGAGTAGGATAGTTTTGTTCATGAATTTTCAACTGTCGTGATGCATAGGCAATAACTCTATCATTCTGCATAAGGACACAACCAAGTCCTTTCTTTGATGCATCACTATAAATAACGAACCCATCATTCCCCGATGGTAGAGTCAATATAGGAGCATTGACTAATCTTCTCTTCAGTTCTTCGAAACATTCTTCACACTCTTTTGTCCAAACAAATTTAACCCCTTTACGTGTGAGCTTCGTTAATGGGTTAGCCAATCGGGCAAAATTCTGGACGAAACGTCGATAATAACCTGCCAAGCCAATAAAACTACGTACCTCAGTTATACTCGTAGGTGCTGGCCATTCTTGGATTGCCTTGGTCTTAGAAGGATCAACAGAGATTCCATCTTTAGAGACAATATGGCCAAGAAAAGAAATCTCCTGAAGCCATAATTCACACTTGCTAAACTTTCCATATAATTCATGCCTCCTCAGAGTCTTCAAGATAATGCGCAAGTGATTTTCATGATCTTCGTAGGTTTTGGAGTATACCAAGATATCATCAATAAATACCACCACAAATTCATCGAGATACTCCTTGAAAACTCTATTCATCAGATCCATGAATACAGAGGGTGCATTAGTCAATCCAAACGGCATTACAGTAAACTCGTAATGCCCGTACCTGGTTCGAAATGTTGTCTTCGGAATGTCTTCCTTCTTTACACACAACTGATGGTATCCAGATCGAAGGTCAATCTTTGAAAAGTATTGAGCTCCATGCAGTTGGTCAAATAAATCATCAATACGAGGTAGGGGATACTTGTTCTTTATCGTTATAGCATTGATCTCCCTGTAGTCGATACATAACCTCATAGATCCATCTTTCTTTTTAACAAAAAGAACAGGGGCTCCCCATGGAGAAACACTAGGGCGAATAAATCCCTTATTACTCAATTCCTCTAGTTGTTTCTTTAGTTCGACTAACTCTACAGTGGCCATTCTATAAGGGGTCTTCGATATAGGTCTTGATCCAGGAATCAAATCAATGGAAAACTCAACTTCTCGTTCTGGAGGATGTCCAGGTAAATCTTCCGGAAATACATCTACAAATTCTTTCACAATAGGTACATCCTCTATTTGAACATTCCTTTCCTCACCGACAGTTATTTCATTCTCTTCCTCCCCAATAATTGAATTAAGTTGAGCTACTGGGGGTGGATCTAAATAAGAATTAGGTGGTGACGATTCTGCTCTAAAAATAAGGTGTTCCTTATCATTATCATCAAGAATCGTAACCTCTTTCTTCTTACAATAAATCTTCGCATCATAGTCCGAAAGCCAGTCCATACCGAGGATTATATCAAACTCAATCATAGGTATGACGATGAAATCAGCAGATAAAGAAAATTTATGTGCTCTAATGGGGACTGATTCACAAAACTTTGTTGCAACGATACTTCCCTTAGGAGTTTTAACTGACAACTCCCTTATTAAATCAAATTGGAAATATCTAATTTTCTTAGCAAACTGGGAAGATATGAAACAATGCGATGATCCAGAATCAAATAATGCATTTGCTAAACTTGAGGAAACCATTAAATTACCTGCCACCACGTCCTTTGGAGCTTCTACCTCTGCAGTAGTGATAGCATAAGCCTGGCCTTGATCCCTTGGCCTTTTCTGAGGTAAGTTCTCCTGACGCTTAGGGCATGCATTTGCATAATGCCCCATCTCCCTGCAATTGTAGCACTGAACGTTGGTAGCTTCCTTCTTCCCTTTGCAATCATGAGCTTGGTGGCCTTTTTCACCACACTTGTAACAGACTCCCATTCCCTTCAGGCAAGCACCGGGGTGTTTCTTCCCGCACTTACCACAAGATGGATATTCAACCTTTCCCTTCTTCCCCTTATTTCCATTCCCAGATTGATCAGCAGGTCTCTTCTTCTCTTGCTTTGCTTTAAAGTCATAAGACTTAGAGAATTCCTTTTCGGTCTTGATAGCACATGAGACAATGTCTTCGTACGATGAAAAGGATTGTGAGACTAATGCTCGACGGAGAAATGGTTTTAACCCATCAAAGAAACGATCAATCTTACTTCTTGGGTTGCGAATATAATCACCAGCGTACCTCGCTAACCTTGTAAAGTTAGCCTCATACTTTGTGACATTCTCATCCTCCTTTTGTCTCAGACTCAGAAATTGCCTTTCCATATCTGCTCGATGGTCGCGAGGGAAGTATTTTTCTAAAAATAGATCTTTGAACTCCCTCCATTCCATATTTGATACTTCATCATCTTCCTTCGTATTTTGAATCAATGACCACCATTGATCAGCATCTCCAGTGAGGCGGTAAACTGCCATGATAACTTTTTCCCTTTCACTGCTCCCCAAAGCCTGAAATATTTTCTCTAGGGAAAATATCCATTGCTCAGCTACTACGGGATTTGTATTCCCATTGAACGTTGGTGGTTGTTGCCTCATGAATCGATCTAACATTGATCCTCCACGCTGCGGATCAGGGTGCTCCATACGGGTAAGGTTATTATTCATAACCTGAGTAAGTTGTCCCAGTACGGTGATTAGCTGATCAGCACCAGTTGCATCACCAGCCCCACTATAATTATCTTGAGCAGGAGGGCAATCCCTACATGGAGTGCGTGCATTGATACGGTTTCCATTTCTTCCACTAGGCGCCATTTCTAAACAATGTCATAAACTAGATCAGTTTATGAATCAAAATACATAATCCCATACTTATAAAACACTAAACACAAATTGAACTATATATGGATATAATCCATAATCATAAATATGTTTTCTTTGAGGAAGTATATACTCATAAACCCTTCATAATGATTTGTAAATAAAGTGAGAGTTATCCTAAGCATATCCCCCGGGAGTGTCGTAACCAAGAGTGCAGCAAGGCCCGTTGTCGTGCACCAGTTCCCGTTCGAGTCTAGCTCAAAGCGGTGTTTTCGGGTTTTACCCCTAGGTACATCTGTGCCAGAGCCGCCTCTACCTGCTCGTATCCAGACAGGGATGTATTGCTCGCAAAACTCACAAAGTCTCTACAATACCAAAATTCTAGGAAGTTCTTCTATACTAATCCTCAAAGTTCATCTTAGGTCTACGTGCTCTAATCAGAGTTTATCTAAATCTAGCTTCCAAGGTTTGTACTAAACCTCCTCTGATACCAACTGTAACGCCCCGACCCCAGCTACCCAGAGTCGGTGCATTACTTCGTAACATTGGCATGATCACAAGAAAGATCAAATCTCGAAAGACCGATTGGTTTAGTAGCCTTGGAAACACTAGATATAATCATAAAGTTTTACATTACATTTCAAAGTGAAAAACTACTACAACAACAAAGTCTTCATATCCACACTATTAACCCCTCATAATATCCCTGCAGGTCATTCATAATTTACTTCTTCACATCCTGGGAAAAAATAAAACATAGAAAAGGGGTGAGCTCAAATGCCCAGTAAGGATAACAATATAGCGGAAACTTTCATAAATAAGAATAAACATTTAAGGCAATGCATTACTAAAACAAAAGCCTTTTAAATTTGAACTTCAACATGGTATGGCAAAAGTAAAATGAAATAATGCCATTTACTTATTCACATGGATATTCTACTAATCGAATAATCACATGCAAAAATCAATAACCACTTTCATAATGTTGGAATGCATAATGCCAGACTATCATAACCACATAGCCAAGGCCTCGTGCCAAGACTACAAATAAGATTTTGTCAAGGCCTTGTGCCAAGACACTAGTTTGTCTCATGAGACCTACCGATGCATCGAGGAGCTATAACGGGCTCCACCCGTCACTTATTAAGTCCAATGCATTCCCATATGAAAAGGTTTAAACATAACATAAACATTCGTATTAAAACTAGCATACGAAATGTCAATAATTTCATCATAAACTATGAATGGTATAAAAATAGCACATCCATAGTCAAACATATCACAAAACCTTCAATACAATATAGAAGTTTTGTATCATAATAAATCAACTTCGAATAATCTTAAAATCCATCAAAGGATGTTGACATAGATGAAATCAAAATTCTTTTTAAAGAAGTATCTCCTTTTATTTTGAAATCATTTAAGATCCATATAAAATAAAACATTTTCTTTGAAAATATTCTTATAAGCTTGTATGGAAAGCTTCGACGATTTTATAACGGCGGAAAATAACCGCACCCGCCGTATAAGTTAAAAAAAACATTCTTACCTCAATTCTGTCGAAAAGGTTAAAAAGGACCTTGTTTTGAAAATGACGGAAAGATTCCTTTATAAACCTCTTATAAAATGTCAAAAAAAGGTATAAATGACTTTAACCCATATTCTTGTAAATAGTAAAAATGTTTTGAAATACATTTTTAAGAAACATGGATGTGGATGATAAAGAGATCCCAGTAGATTATTACATATAAACAACCTCGGATAATGAAGAGATTGTGAAATAACCCTTACCTTGTACTTTTCCTTGGTTGGGGTAGGTTAACCTCCTGTATAATGGTGAAATAGTTGTTATTAAATTATACAAGAATCATATATATTAATATGATATCATATATGATCTTTTAACATTGCTTTATTAATAATATCTTAGTATTATCGTCGTTTCGGGTGATAATCGATTCGTTCTTCTTAAATGTTTGGTTACGTAAGACATGTTTGTAATGGATAGATTATATCTTATTCATAATAAGAATGATATTAACATTATTTTTAACCCTAAAATGAGAATAATACTTGAATGGATATGATGGAGAATGAATCTTATCACGTTTGTGGAGACGGTAGTCCGTACGTACGCACGAGCGACAATATCATTCTTTTGATATTAAAATAATATATAAATGGATGGTATATCATATATACAGAATCATTAATATGTTATATTTATTATTTACATGAGCTACACATCATTATTATACCCATCCAAATAATAATATATTGAATAACAATTACACCACGACGTGGAGACGGTAAGCCGTACGTACGCACGTATGGTGACATGTTATTCAAAGGGTGGATAGAATACTGAATATGATTGTACCATACTTATAATAACATCACAGTATATGTGAGATACTGGAGTTATTATTTTAGAATGGTAAGAACAAAGGAAGAAGAAGTGGAAGAAGAAATGAACTTAGAAAAGGGTGGTGAAATCATTACCTCTTCTTCGGGTTCTTCCTTTTGATTTGATCAAAAGGGCTCCTTAGGTTGGCTTTCTGATCAAACTAAGGCCTCTAGGTTGTAGTGAGGGATGTTGGGAGAGTATTTGGGCAGAGTTTGGCCGAACCAAAAGGCTTTGAAGGTGTGAAGAAAAGAGAAGGAGGAGTGCCCTTTTATAAGAGGGGTGAGGGGCACCTTTGGAAAAGCTAGAAATATTAATTTATAATAAATTCATATTCGGTTTCTAATGGCTCCAAAGTTGACTATTCAAAGGTTAAGGTGGGGATAGGTCGAAAACCACTCAACCAATAGAATTTAGACAGGTTTGGGTACTTATATTAACCTTATCTTTAAGTATTAACTCTAAGTTAATTAGTTTCACTTTTACAATGTCTCTTTGTATTTTTATATAATATGGTTAATAAACTTACTATATACATCCAAGCGACTCCAAAGTGGTCCATTAATGAGGAACATATCATAATATAAGTCTCTTGGCCGAACCTTAGATTTTTAGGAATTTAATATCAATTAATAATATAATATTTGTTTTAAGAACTCTTTTATGTCAATTTTGACACTATTCAATAGTTGATTTTTGTGAAACTCCTAACAGATTGATTACTTCGAACAAAGTCAATTAAATCAATCCTAATATATCATATTATCATAGAAAATTAGTTTAATTCATTAAAAGTTTCATATTATAATTATTTGGGTATTTATAATATCAATTATTTTAATTTTGCACTATTATAGTAATTACTGCATCATCATTGTGTCATAAATAAAATAAATTATTCAATGTCTAAAAATTATAAATAAAATATCATTATGTAGGAAATCTTTTTAGATTTCTAATGAATATTTATAATCTAAAATCCAACATATATAACTCTATGTAAAAATTGTTGTTCTAAAAGATATATGCTTGTGTCATTTTTGTATTCATTTTAACTAAATTAAAATAAAGTGTCATTATCACTTACAAGTGGATCCATGGGGTCCCAAAATAGACCCAAAGATGCCCATGGTCGACCATGTATCAACCAATAGGGTTAAGACACGTTTTAGGGTAATTTAGTATTATTATAATATTATTTGTTTAACCCTTATTTACCGGATTTACCCTTAACCATGGTAAATAAAATATTTACCGCAGTAATTATTCAAAATGTCTAAAAATAAAAGTTACCCATTTACACAATTTGAACATCCTGATTCCAAATATGGAATCAATTTTACTAAATTCAAAACACAGAAGTGGCAGAAATTAATTTAAAATTAATTCCCGCTGTCAAAACAAAAAGCGTGTTTTTAAGAGATAATAACTATCAAAAGATTGACACTTGTTTATGTTCGGTTTAATTGTAAAATTATGTCCAATGACCAACATTATATTAAATGGTAAAAATATATTCTAAATATACTTTAAAACCACTCAAATTCATAATTTATCACTATTAATTATTTTGATTAAAAAAGTTGTTTTTAATTAAAATTTAGAAATTTTCACTATTCATCAAAATATGAAAGTTATCCGAAATGTACCAAAATTTCACCCTAGGCTAATTTTGATATTCCGAATCCAAAAATGAAGTCCATTTTGAAATATAGAATATATATGATTTCAAAAAGTAGGTATTACTATTCACAACGGCTAGTTTAATTAGTTGTGGTGTGTGTTAGAACTCGAGGTTGCGTACAACACACGCTATCGCATTATTCAAAGGGAAACGTACCGTAGAAGCTTGGGGTGTTACAGGACATCCACCATGGAGTGATTGATGACTTATTTCAACATTTGAAAGTGGTGTAAACCATGATGAGGATTTGTGAAGATAATAATTTGAGGGGTATCCAAGTTAGGCAAGCTTCCAGAATTCTATATTCTCATGTGAATATGTAATTTCTAGACAATTTTATAGGTGATGTATCATAATTATTTCCAATCCCTATTTTGATTATGTAAAATCTATTTATAAAATGGATAAAATGTATTATTTTAAATAGGGGAGAGAAATTTTTGAATTGGATTTTTTTATTGATTATTATTGTATGTTTTTATGTGTAAAACTTCTTTTGCAACACCTAAGAAGAGATATTTGAGATTAATATGACATATTGAATAGTTTATGGACAAAATTGATTCCTGAGTTGATCACTCTTATTTTCTACACCAAGCATGAATCATGTAGGCTTATAGTTGGATGATTTAAGCATCATTGCTAAGTGAGTTGTGATTATATCCTTCTCTAAATTATCTAATCAGGATAAAACCAATGAAATTATAATTAAGTAGATAATATGAAATTTTTATAAAAATTGGAAGATAACAGGAAGTGAAGGGGACATTACCTTAACATACTACCTTTGTATTTTTTATCAATAAGGGAGATAAATATGTTGAATTTAAATATATAGGTAGGTATTGAAAACAAATCTAAAGGGGTCTATTTAAGATCCCAATTGAATTATGATGAAGAGTTTCATTAGTTTTATTTTTTGTTAATATATCAAAGAGGAATAAAGACAATATATGCTAAAGTTGGGTGATGAATCCTAATGACTATAGAATATACTTCCACAGTGAATATTGGAAATGAGGAAGGAGTTGATGCTACTGATTGAAGTTCTTAGTGCTAATAAAATCAAGGAAAAACATTTACATTTTAAAATTAATGATTTGAACCTTATGGTCAAGGAAAGTGATGATGAAAAGAGAACAATGATGTTTACATTAGATTTAAGATGTTTCAGAGTGTCTGGTGAAACCTTGAGATCCTTTATATTTTATCTAAGTATCCTAAATTTAATTTCAAGAATTTCTATAATATTAAGGAAAATTGGATAAGTATTTCAAGTATAAGATTCAATATTCTTGTGTGTAATATTAGTTCCTCAATTCATAGGGGTAATCACAACTAGTTCATAAATGTAACACTAAGTGATACTATAATTTTTCTAAGTTTGTAAGTCTATAACTTAAGTTTTCTAAATCCACATGAATGACATAAGATTCATCTGGAAGGGTGTAAGATTCATTTTCTGAAATTTTAAGAGTCATTTTTACCGAGTAAATTGAAATGCAGTAAAGAGAATCTATATAGGATTAATCCCCAAAGTAGTTAACTATATAATAATGATTGATTTAATGTATTCCTCTATTTTAGAATAAATCTATGCAAGGAGTAAAATATTCTAAATCACATAATAAGAAATAAATATTTTGAACCTCACATATGAATCACTACCACTCACGTGTGATTAAAATTAGTTTAGTAAGAGTTTTGAAAGATTAACTCTATGAAATGGAGGCAATGTGAGGCGAGACTTAAGATCAAATATGAATGAAAAATAGCTATATGAGATTAACTCTGAGTATATTAAGAAAATATATGGATTACCAGGAGAAAATATGAGCTATGTCATATTAATCAAAATATTCTTAAGCCAATGTAAGATATATCAGATGCTCATGTAAGAATCACTAGGACATTTAAAATATTAAGTAAGAGTAATCTGAAGACCCTTAGAGGATATATAAGGGCCATAAGTTATAAAAATCATTGGTGACATCTAAATTAGTTAATGTAGAAACTATTCTACAAATAATAAAACAACACAATTATTCAAATAAATATCGTTATTCAATCTGAGTGATTTAAATGAGATTAAGTCATAACACATAGAAGAATAACACACATCGAAGCTCTCTTAGAATTAAGTACCAACAAAAGTTGGTTCTGGAGTTTTAGATCCATTTATGTCATAATAATTAGTATCAAAGTGTAACACTACATTAATTTATTCAAATGTAAAGGCTTCTAATAGTTTTTTTGGAATATTTTTGAAAGAATTACCTTAACTCCCTTGGGATATTTGACTGGAATTAAATGAGATAAACAATTAGAAGATATTATTGACTAGTTTTAAATAAGGATATTTATCTATAGTAATTCTAGGATTATTTACATGTTTTAATATTGAAATAAAATTCACATGGTTTTAGTGAATATAATATATATTCAACATAATAAAAAGAGATCTATAGAGAATACAGAGAATATGATTTCATGTGTTTTTATAGAACTACTGAATCAATGAGAGAATTAAAAATATTCCAATACTGTGTGCTATTATATAACTTATATATAAAATAGATAATTGAAAAGAACCCAATAATTCATTATATGAAAAGGACTTTCCATGTATCGAGGAAAATAAGAATAAGAAGCTAATGAAATTATAGAAGAAGAAGGACTTGTGCATCAAGGGAGAATATAATAAGAAGAAGGAGAAGCAGGTTCAAAGAATTGTTTTATGATACTCTGATATTACAGAATATGAATAAGATGAATGAGGAAGAGGATAACTTAATGTTTTATATCGATCACTTTGATATTGAATTAGAGAATAAATCCAACTTGTATGAAGTGTTGTTGTCTTTTTCCTAGAAGCTGAAGAATTGTTTATTAAGAAAGAAGAAAGAACTACTAAAGAATTAGTGGACAATAGTATAATCCAATCCCATTCCATTAAGGAGAATAAATAGATTTTATGAGGAATCTAATACACTAGGAAGTGGATGATACCTTTCTAAAGGTCTAGGATAATACCAGTTCACATTTAAATTATAGGTAAAAAACATGGGATAAGGATGATACTTGCCCACCCCTTATGATCATTGAGAAGTAAATAATACCTTCTAATTATTTTTTAATAACTAAAATTTAATTGTTATAATATATTTCTTAGAATCACCCAAACACAATAAGTATTTGGTACCCACATTGGGTTTGAACCTTGTAAAAATCCATGTGTGATGTTGTTTTTGTTTATTCACCGCATTGCATGTTGTGATGAGTGTTGAGGGCACATTAATAGATCCATATTTTTGAATAGAGATAGATGTTTAAATAAAAATATAGGATAATTAAAATATATATTTATATTTTATATAATTTGGTAACATTGATTCACCCCATTTCTCAGTGTTCCTAAATGATTTACTAGGCTCTTCAAAATCAAGTAAAACACACACCGAGAGCCCAAAATCTTAGTGTATTTGGAGATTAGTTTATGTGTTTATGATCTAAAGTTAGTCAATTTTTATTTACTTGGGTAGATTTTGTATCATGTAATGAATACTAATAGAAACACTTTATTATTTATTTATGTTTTTTGTGTAGAATATGGGAGGTGATATGGTAACAAAAACTTTGAAAATATGTATTATCGGGTTATCCATAATTAATGATATTCATATCAAGTTGTGATGATATATTAATATAATTATGAGTAGGATCACTTATATTTATATATAACTAATCACTCATGGGATATAAGTTGGTGAAATTGTATTTTAATTGACCCACATAAAGTAAAATACATATATTGTCATATATGTGTCATTAGTGTATATTAAGTGAATATTGGATATGGATATTTTGAACAGAGGTTATAAAATAGATTACCAACATTTTAGTTTTTATATTGTGATACCTATCAAAATTTATTTGAGAATTTGGCTTAATATAAGGTAATTGAGTATGAAACTAATCAAGTATAGGGGTTTGATTAACTAATATAGGACGTGTCTTCCCATATAATGGGTTAGTCATGCCAAGATAATTACATGTATCATAATTATATAAGATTTAGTCAGGTAGATAATTGAGATAAAGAGATAATCTATACAAGGTTGATATTCTCCATGTATGATGCTTAATCTCAACGTTAAGGACAAAGGAATATTACTAATAGATTTGTGGTGGATAGATAACACAAAAATACTTTATAATTTGGGTAGCTATGACTTGTTTCTAAGTAACACTCTTAGTTTATGATTATGAATGAGTTTCATAATTGTTTCCTAATTTTAAAAGGGACCATGGGGTCACACATAAGATAATTCTAATTGGTATTATTTAAGATATTGTGATTAGTCCATGTATTAAAATGCTTATGTTTATAATAAACACAAATAGGATTTTTATATCATAAATTTGTAAATTTTAATTAAATAATAGTTTTTAAATTAAATAATTAATATATAATTATAATATAAATATTTATTTATTTATATTTTTAATCATAAAAATGAGGAAAAAACAAAGAAAAAATAGGTTTTGGGCTTGTGATTTATGCAACGGGCTTTCAAAGCTAATAACATAAGTGAATTATATAGGCCTATCAAAAGAGGTTGTTTAAGAACCTCCATTAGTATATATAACTAATTTTAAGGCTAATTAATTATCCTTTTTTAGGACTCAGTCCACTTTTTAAGGCTGTTTAATTCTCTAAATGACCTTTGTAGACTTGTTATTGAACCTCCTTTTGTTTTATACAAACTTAACTTTCTTAAAGGATATCAAATTTCCATTTTTCTATAAATAGAAAGATGTGTGTGTGTGTGTGGGGTGGGGGGGGGGGGTTACAACATCGTAGTTAAAAATTTATGACTATTTTAATGATTAAGTTTGTGTTTTTGGGTTTTGAGAGCATTGGAGTTCGATTGAGGATTTTCTGTATAACCTAGATTATACACTGCCTACTATGCACATTCACATCGTGAACTTGTTACACGATGTAAATATATTGCTGAGTAGATGACATGAGTATGGTTTGGTGTATGAAAAAATTATAGGGGTAAAACATGCTCACATTGTGAGTGGTTCTATCAAGATTAATTTAACTCGAGGTGATGGATTTTTTGGTGTGCATGAGAGTCAAAGTATTCATGACATGAAACCTGAATTCATATCATGAATCATGTGTGATATGTAGGTTTTATGTGCTGCACATATAATCAGTTTTTATTATTTTTATGTATAGGACTCCTACTAGTTTTATCTCTATGATGGTGGCACTACATCTCTCTAGGTTATAAACCTTTTACTTATTTGTTTCTATTGTCCATGGAAGTGGAAGAAGAACATGTTTATAGAATTCCTTTACCACATATTTATTATCATGTTATTATTCTATATTTATTGTTTGATGATCTTCTAGGGGATAGTCCTTTGTTGGTTATAGTGTGGTGGGTGTGTTTCCTTTGAGGTATGTTGTGACCTATCCACCCAACTATCCATTTTGTTTGTATAATTTGATTCTAAAATGTGGAAATCATTTCTAGGGCCTTCATTGTTGTCTTTTCATTCCTTCTAGTGTTGGTGGATCCCATTGCAGAATGTGTGACCTGATTTTGAGGTAGGTTGTTCTATCTCTAGTCTATGTTGAATTAACCTCAAACGATCTAGTTTTATAAATTAATTTATAAATGAAATTGCATGATTTATTGGTTTGCACGTGTGTAAATGGGTTTTTGTGAAAAGGCATTTATTTTGGTAAAAGAAAAAGTATTTTCAAGGCATTGTGAAATGGATTAAAAAATGATTTTCAAAGCATGATTTTGATGAAATGGTTTTTAAAAATGGATTACATGGTAAGCCTTTGGTACTTAAGTGGAAGGGTTAGTAATAGGCCTCATAAGTTATTATTATCAAGGGGAGGGGGTGGGTCACTCATGGGGTTTTCCTTTTCTCCCTATGCTAAGTTTTCTAGGGACTTGTTAGACACCATTAGGGGATTCAATTTCCAGGTTGTTTTTCTGTTCCCTAAATTTGATGCATATTTTAAGATCTTGGGTTTTTCAATGAGGTGTGGATCTTATCCTTTTTCATTTAAACTCTTGTTTAAGTTCCATTTTTGTCTTAGAACCTAAATCAGGGCTTGTGGAATAGTTAGGTTATTTTGGAATGAATAAAGAAAGGGGATGATGGTTGGATGTAGTCCAAATACGTAGTGTGTATTTGGGATACATGATGTGTATCCAATATACAACGTTTACTGGTCTAGAAAGAATATTTCATGACATGTAATGGTTTTTTACTTGGAGGGGGAAAACCTGAATATTACACAGTGTGTAAATCTTACATTCCATGTAATCTTTCAGGGTCATTTTTTTAAAATAAGACATGTCCTTCTTTTTTGACAAAATCTCACTCCTCCCCTCTCTCTCATTTAGAAGTTTCCCTTGAATCCTAAGATAGGGTTTGGTGCTGTTTCACCTCTCAACCTCTATTTCGAGAGCCATTCATCTTGTTGGATCTTTGCTGGTGTGTTATCTATTCCTCTTAAACCTTTCATTATTTTCCTTACTAGCAATAATGTTATTTTAGTGTAGTACCTTATGCCTTATTTTCAGGTTGTTCATTCGTTCTTCTATTTTCTTCCAATTTGGGTTGAGTTAGGAGCCCATATTGGACGATTGTTCTACCATGATTATACAGTAGGTGTTATATACATTTTAACTTATGGTTTAGTTGTTTTATACTCTTCTTCCATTGTTCAGCATTCCAAAACTTTCGGTGTTTCTCCTAAATTAATTAAATGTATTGATTAAATTGATTGTAACCTTGTTAGTATCACCACTTAGTTCCATGTGATGGTTGGAGGTTGTTTACCACAACCTATAACACCTTTTAAGTGCGTATATGTATTTTCCCCATGATTTACCATCCCATTGGGTTTGTGCAAGAACACTATCTTAGTGGGATCCTTAATGAGTTTAAATGTGATATTAGGATAGGGTTTATGCCTCCTTACCAAGTTATTTCATGAAAATTGATATGGTTAAATGTTTTAAATGGAAAATGTGGAATGATTTGGATGAAATCATGGTTTTTTATGATTATGGAATGGATTATGAAATTACTAATGAGATGATAAATTATTTTGATGAGAAGAAAATTTCCACTCATTGGATTCAGTCTGTGTGGGTCTAACACTTGATTTATTTAGATGATGAGGAAATTTATAATCCTTGGATCCAGCCCATTGGGTGTGACATTGTATGGCATGGAAATTTATTCTCCATGGATCCATATTACTTTATATTCCAAATACATTTCTACTCCTTAGATCCAACATGCTTGGACTGTCTTGGACATGCTCCTTAGGCTCCACCCAAGTCATTACCGAGTTTCTATAAAGATGATTTAAGAACTCAAGGGTATGCCTTGGTCATTTATACCTTGGATCCAGCCCATGTAGGCATGATATGATGAGGATGCCTTGGTTTTTATACCTTGGATCCAGCCATTGGGGTCTGAAACTAGATTACTTAGCATAAGTTGAAGTGGATATTTTATCATGCTTTACAGATAGACCTATTATGGGTGTTTGGTTATAGTTGGTAGACTGAACAGTCTTAAACCTACTTATTCTTTTATATTACTACAAAATATTGCCTACTGAGTGTTATCTAAAACTCTGTTCAGGCTATTGTTGGGTACTTGGATATACCTCATAGATGCAGGTAGAGATCAGGACAAGAACCCACTTTATGATGCTTGATTGATTATGCTTAGGATTAGGGGAGAAAAGGATTTATCTAGGCTCATGATACTATCTGGATATAGTCATTTTTTTTCATTTTTTAACTTTGATACATGTGTTTCATTGGATTCCTGATTCCATATATTTCCTTCTTTTTTGTATAGAGACATGACATACTCATCTTATATATGATATTTGCTTTGGATATTTTTCCTTTTACTATTGTCATCTGGATGTATATCTTCTATCAGTAATTTATATTATTATTGAACTAATTTATTAACTTGTGATACTACTACGTTATTATGATCATGAGCATATAGTCTTCCTACCATACAATCATAGACCCTCGCTGTTAGTCAACAACTTCTAGAATATGGGGAGACACATTTGAGGCCACGTTACCCACCAGATCAGGGAACCATTTAGTGGATCCCCCCCAAATCCATTTATTTTTGTATTTTAAAAATCCAATTTAAGGTTAAAGTGGGAACCTCACATGAAACAACCAACTAGATTCAAACCAAACCTTCACTCAGATACACAATATCACCAAAACCACCCATCCCAAGTCATAATATAGTAAAACCACCTATCCCAGCTTGAAATTCAAAAAGAAAAATATTATACAACCCATCCTTGGGTCACATAATATCAAGCTACGAGATACCTAGATTCATGCCCCTTGATGTCACCACTTCTCTAGTGGCGATCCCTCTAGAGATCATCCCAACATAATTTCCATCACTGAAAAACCCACACTATCGTCGCTTCACCTTCGTCAACCATCGACGATGATATCCACCACCAAACCAGAAAAAATAATTGAATCTAGAATCACAACATGACTTCATCCTCAAAAAAGTATCAAATTTATCTATCAAATTTAGAAAAACACACCAAACCTTCATCGATTCTTTTGAGGAAGAAGCAATAAAAAGACCAGACAAACCAGTTATCATCTTCATAGGAGAAAACCAACTCAAGAATCACTTAGAGAACTGATAGTAACCAAACCTCACATACAAAAACCACATGGTTACCTCTGCACCAGGTTCAACATAGAGAGGTGAAAGGGAACACAAGGTTAGAGCAGGGATCTGAGCAGCTATGGGCTCCAAACGATGCCAATGTCTAAGGAACAGAGAACCAGAAGCTTCCAGAACAATACATCCATGATAGCACCGAAAAACCCTTTGACCACCAAACCACCTATCCCAAAACCTCATATTTCTCATTTCTCAAGCTTCTACTTGGATAGGCAGAGAGAGCACCATAGAAGAAACCCCAAGGAAGATAGATCCAAGGTATAAATGACCAAGGCATATATATTGTTTTCTTTCAGTTATGGCATATATATTTCTGGTTATTCTTCCACTTTTTCTTCCTCCTATGTATATATATTCCATGTTTTTTTCTTTAGGTTAAGTGAAATCATTCCCTCTAGTTGTTTCTGATTATTAGGTGCTAGTTGCTAGCTTGTGGGGATCGGGAACACCCTTTGAGTATGTGGAAGATTGGATCAATTTCTAGTTTATGAGAAAATCCCAAGTTAGTTCTTAGTAAAATGGTATCATATGATGTTTATTCTTATTATTGGGAAGTTGGTAGATAAGATATAGGATTGTAGAAACTTGATAAGTAGGTAGTGATGAGTGCACGACCATCTATTTCCATGACATGACTCAAGTTACCATGGGATATTGGGATATGTGTCTCTCGTATTGAGTTCTTGATATTAATATTAGTTTTTTATTTGGTTTTTTTAACCGAGATTATCCTATTGTCTGATGATTTCTTCTATTTTCGGTGTATAATGATTTGCCTTTGAGACGTCTTCCACAGGTTCCATAGGAGGGTACGATAGATGATCCTTAATTTAATCCTCATTTGAATCAAAATATTATAGAGGATATCCTGTAAGCAGTTCGTGCTGTGGATCAAAATGCAACACAAGTCTAGATGCAGTTGTTGAGGTACAACCAAGATCTGGAAGAGAAAGGGATCGATATCAAGAGTTCTTACATGAGAAGCCCCTATTATTTAAGGGTACTAATGATCCCAAATAGGTGGAGGACTGACTAGACAAGATTTATCATATATTCAACTTCTTATATACACATGATAATATCAAGGTGAAGTGCACAATGTTCATACTCGAGGGTCCTAACAAGTCGTGGTGGGAGTCCATGGTGCAAGTAGATAGGAATGTGGGTTTAGACTAGAAGGGCTTCAAGACCTGCTTCTTCCAGTATTTCTGTCTCTAACCTTTGATGATGTAAAAGTATATGGAGTTCCTCTCTTTGTAGTAGGGTTAATGTTTGATGTTGTAATACACCAATTAATTTATAGAGCTGGTTCATTTTTCTCTAAAGGTATTAAAGAATGACCGGTTAAAGGCTTAGAAGAACCTCCAAGGTTTTCACTAGATATTAGATTGTAGGTATTCATGTTGAATATTTCTACCTATATGAAGGTGGTAAATAGGGAAATAATATAAGAAATGGACACAATAAGAAATATTGGATATTATAACCCTTCTCTTCTACATAGTGTCAGCTTCAGTGGTGTATAAGGAAAATACAAGAAGTGGAATGAGCATCAAAGGAGTGGTGGATGTGGTTATTAGTAGTTTCCCTCCTCTGTACCATTAGTTATAGCTAGTAGTGTTCTCTTGAGTTTTAGTTTGGAAAGTCCAGAAACACCTATAATTCTTTTTCCACACCTTAAAAGATGTGTAATGGTTGTGGATGCTACAAATATTTACAATGATTCTATCAGGCTATGTTTATGTCTCTATATGGTTAAGGATTTTTGACTCTAAAGGCCACTATGGTGTAGTTATATAATTAAAATTATATAGTGATCTAGACATATGCCTTAATAGAGAATAACCTTCACATAGTGCACGAGTTTTTGAAAGAGGTAGATGTGAGTCTAATGATAGTGAGAGGTATTGTCTTTGTTGTATCTTCTATAAAAACTGAGTTATTTGATACTGGTACCTACAAATCATTTATATCATCAATTTTGTGGATATAATTAACTTCTAATATAGATCATGTCCATTTTCATAGAGTTAGTGACACCGCTTTGAAAGAGGAAAGAGCAGGGGTTTCAGTTTCCTTCCTGTTTACTATCATTAGTGGGTGTAAAGTTAGTATATGATTTCCTTATTCTTAATATATATTTTTTTGGTGTCATCATAGGTATGTATTGTCTTATTTCTCATTGTGATAAGTTTTATTATTATCATCATAATGTCTTGTTTCTTACTGTCGATGGGAGATCTTGGTTGTTTCAGAGAGAGTGGGATCCAAGGTCTAGTCATGCAGGACCTTTTTTCCCAGATTTAATGATTTTTTATCTACTGTTGTATTTGATCTCGATGATGTTTCGTATATTGGTAATATTCCATTTATTTTTAGAAATTTTATCAATTTTTTTACCAGTTTACTTCACTGATCTTTTTCCAGAGAGAGAGTGAAAGTTTACAATTATTCTAGTTTTGGGTATAAAACTGACCTCTATACCATCTTATTGTACGAAACCTGCTAAGATGAAAGAGTTCAAAGTTTATTTGGATGATATGATAATGAAAGGTTTTTTTCTCCCTAGTTTTTCATCATGGGTATCCCCCATGGTATTCTACAATAAGTTATATGGTTCACTTTGATTATGAAAGGACTATTAGAAGTGGAACTATGTAGCAATTAGGAATAACTATACTTTTCCCAGTGAGGATAAAATGTTTGATTTGTTGAAAGGGGATAAGTGGTTTTTGAATATTGATATTTGATTGGGTTATCATCAGATTAGGGATCAAGAGTCTGATATAATAAAGATGGATTTCAGGATAAGGAATGGCCATTATGAGTATCTTCTGATGCCTTTTGGTCTGAATAATATTCCTTTAGTTTTTATGGATTTTATGAACTAGATACTTCATCTGTATCTTGACACTTTTGTGGCAGTGTTCATGGATGATATCTTGGTTTATTTGACGTTTGAGTGTGAGCATGATCACAATAAGAATCTAGTTTTGGGAATCATGATGAATCATAGATTTTATATAAATCTTTCAAAATGAATTTTTTTTTATCCGAGAGTTAATTTCATAGGTCATGTGATTTATGAACAAGTCTTATCAATTGATTCTGAGAAGGTGAAGGTTTTCTTGTCATGGGAGGATCTATGTAACATATTCAAGATTCAAATATTCCTTGATATTTCTTGATACTATTGGTAGTTATTTAGGTATTTCTTAAAATTAGATTCACCCTTTACTACTCTTACTAGGTAGGAGTGAGGTTCGCAAGGTATGAACAATGTCAATCTTTTTTTGATGAACTAAAAAGAATTCTGATACTAGATCTTATTTTGATCTTACTTGAGCCTGATAAGGGGTATGTGGTATACTATAATGATTTCAGTGCTAGTATAGGTTATTTTCTTATGCAGTATGATCTTATTGTGGGCTATATCTCTCATCAGCTTTGGTTTCATGGGAATTTTTTCCCACTTATGATTTGGAGATTACTGTAGCTATGCACGTGCTTAAATGTTGGCGGCAATATCTATTTGGGGATATTTTCACAATATTTTCTAACCATAAGAGTCTAATATATATATATATATATATATATATTGAAATAGTTTAGTCTCAGATAGAGGAAGTTAGTGGAATAACTTTATATTTTCAAATTCAACTTTTCCTATACCTTGATAAAGGGGGATGTTGTTACAGATTCTCTCATTAGGAAAGTGGAATCACAGGATGTTTTGGAATTGAAGGAAGAGTAAAAACTTATGGGGATATTAATTTAGTTTCATCTGGATGTGTAGGAGGATGTTTTAGGTGTGGTTTTGACTAGTTCTTAGTTATCATCATCACTCCATGAGTCTATTCTATAGGGTCAACAATAAGATGATGAAGTTAAGGGAATTTGAGAAACCCTATATGACGGGGATAATATATTTGGATGGTTTATATCCTATGATTATATTCTCTATTTTGGGTATCATTTTTTCATCCCAGAATCTATGAGGAGATCAGTTTTTTTTCTATCACAGTTATTTATGGGCCATTCATCTGAGTACTATGAAGATGTATTATGACATGAGATGATATTTTTGGTGGTCATACATGAAGTTAAACATTGAATATTATGTGTCCCACTTTAAACCTTCTAACAAATAAAGATAGAGTATATGAAAACTTATGGTTTTATCCATCCACTTTTAGTGCTGGTTTGGAAATGGAGCGAGGTGTCCATAGACTTTGTTTTTGGTTACCATAAACTCTCTGAGAGAATAATTCTATCTAGGTGGTGGTTGATTAGTTGATGAGATATTCTCATTTTATTTTGATCAGGGACACCACTAAAGTTGATGATCTGGGTAAGATGTATGTGTAGGAGGTTTTGAGATTACATTAGGTTGTGATATCACTTTGGGTTACCTATGCCATTTTTTTAGATAGGGATCCCAGGTTTACCTCTCGGTTTTAGAAGATTCTCCAAGAGGCAATGGGGACTTGGGTTTAGTTGAGTACAACTTTCCATCCACAGAAAAAGGTCATATGGAGTGTGTTATTCAGATATTGTAGGATATTATATATGACTTTATATTGTATTTTAGTGAATTAGGGGATGTATATCTAGTACAATTTGATTTTTCTTATAATAATGGGTATCAATAATCAATTATAATGTATCCCTTCGAGGTTTTGAATGGTCACCAATGCAGATCACCTCTTTATAGGGTAGAGGTTGGAGAGGCCTCTCTTATGGGATTGAGTCTCATTTAGGATATTTCATTGAGTATTATAGAAATACGTCGATGTTTGGTTATGGATCATAGTTGGAATAAATTGTATGTGGATCATTGATGTTGTCCTTTGGAGTTTTTTGTAGGTGATTGAGTTTTCATGAAATTTTCTCCCCTGTTAGGTCACTATCGTCTTGGGAAATAGAGAAACATGGCTATGAGATATGTTTTACCATTTGAGGTAACTAAGAGGATTGGGTATATTTTATATTATTTGGAATTACAGTTTCATTTTATAGGTATTCATTATGTTTTCCACATATATTTTCTTAGGGGATACCATCCTTATCCATCTCACATTCCGATTTAGGAAGAGATAATGTTGGAGCCAGAAGTTTCAATTATAGATCATAAAGTGGAAATCATTGATTATTTGGTTAAAATCTTATGTGGGAAGTATTTCCCATTAGTCATAGTGTTATGGTGACAAGGATCACATCCTCATGAAACTTGGGAGCATGAAATGTCAGTGAGGGATCCGTGGTTTCACCTCTTTCTGTAAGAGTATTTTTCCACATGAATTCCCAGGGATGGAAAGTCTTATGGTAGGAAGTTTTTAACATACCATTTTAAAAGTTAAGACTCTTTTAATGTTTAGGAGTTATTTTAGGTTCCAAGGGTGTTGGAGTTATTTTGAGGATTTTCTATAGAACCTAGACTGTGCACTGCCATCCATGAACATTCACATCATGAACTAGTAAAATGATGTGCACCTATTTTTGGGAACATTCCATGAGTATGACTCATTGAACGAAAAATTTGTATGTAATAAAACATGTTTAGATAATGAATGGATCAATCTATATTAATTTAACTAGAGGTGGTGTATTTTTTATCATGCATGCGAGTTGAAGTATTTACGACGTAAAACATAAATTCATGTCATGAATCATGTGTGATCTGTAGGTTTTATATTATAAAAACATAACCTATTCTTATTATTTCAATTCATATGACTCATCTTTGAAACCTTGGGCTATTCTAGGTGATTTTGGGTGCCTCTTCCCCTTATGGATCACATTGTTTAGTGCTTAATATCTATGGTGGTTTATATCTGTCTCTCCAGGAAAGAAACCTTTATTCCTTTTAATTTATATTGGTCACATCTACAACATTGGACCACATTTATAGAATATGTTGATAACATATTTATTATTATGCGATTCTTCTAGATCCATCATGAAATTTTCTTTTGGGGTCTAGACCTTTGTTGGTTTCAATGTGATAAATGTGTGTTATTTGAAGTATGTTGTTCTCTATCCTCTCCACCATTTGTTCTATTTGTGAAATTTGATTCTAATATGTGGGAATTAGTTCTAGGGCCTCCATTTTTTTCTTTTCATTCTTTACAATGTTAGTGGATCTCATTATAGGCATGTGCGACCCAATTTTGAGGTAGGTGGTTCCATATCTAGCCTATGTTAGATGCACCTTGAATGCTATGGTTTTATAAATTGTTCTATAAATGAATTGGAATGATTTATTAATTTTTGTGTGTATAAACAAGTTTTTAAGAAGAGGTGGTTTTCCCCTATTTTGGTAAAAGAAAAGGTAGTTTCAAGGAATTGTGAATTTTATTTAATAAATGGTATTCAAATCATGGTTTTTATGAAATGTTTTGGAAAATGTAGAACATGGGAAGCATTGTGTACTTCGGTGGAAGGTGTATCAATGGGCCTCATCCTTTGTTACTGTGGGGGGGGGGGGGTTCAATCATGGGGTGTCCCTTTACTCTCTAGGCGAAGAGTCCTAGGGAATTGTTAAAAACTATTAGGAGGTTCACTTTTTGGGGTGTTCATATGATTCATAGATTCAATGTATATGTCTAGGGACTTGATGCTTGTGATTGATTATGTTTGGGTATGAGTGTTCTAGATATCATGACTTGTAGTAATCCTTGGTGTGATGTACCTATGCTTTGGTTTTTACTTCTTGGATTTGATTACATATTTCAATATATGTTATATTATTTTAAACAATTTTACCTGGATTATATAGAACTGTGGAAAAAGGGGATTGATTTACCTTGATTTTGATATAAAAACTTTCTAACTGATCATAATGCATTGTTTTCTTTAAAGTATATCATGTTTTGATTTTCATAATGTAACACACCAAGATTTTGTGAATTATTTTTTTCTAATTAATTTAATATTTTTGATATTTTTTATTTCATGCAACACTAAAAATAGTTTATTTTATATGTTTGGTTTACATTTTATGAAAAAACAAGTTAATTGTGCAGTACTTGCAACATAAATTTTATCTTTCTATACATGGAACACTATGGATAGCTTTCATTATATGTAATAATGACTTTCCTCAATGGCTTGTGTAACACACAAGAACAAATAACGATAATGATATATTATTAAAATATTATTTAATATAACCTATCCATTAAATTAGTAGTTATGAAAAGTTTTATCTAAATTATGAAAATATAGGGTTTAAACAAATATAAAATTAATTCAATGGTTACAAATGAATTAGAAATTAATATGAAAACTGATTGAATATAAAGTATTTTTTTTATTTTTATGCCCACAAAGCCGTTTTACCCTAATAAATTAAATTAATTATAATTATTGAGTGATATTAATGTGATAAATATATTATATATTCAATAAATTTTTTTATCATATTCATCCAATATATTTTACAGTCTTAAGATAAAAATAAACCCAATTCTATTCATAAAATACGATATTTTTATTAAGGCATTTTTACCACCTTTTAATGGTGAACCAATTTTAAATCCAATTTTTGGAACTTTTATGGATTATAAATTTCAAAATAAACATTATATTTTAAAAAGAAACATAAAAATTAGGTTAGGTTCAATTTTTTATATTTTTCTGTGAAGTTTCATTTTTTAATGAATAATGAAAAATACTGAAATTTAATTCAAAACCGCTTTTTCATATAATTTATTGACAGGGTTAAATTATATTTTAAATTGGTTATAATGTTTAATTAGATAATATTTTTATAAATTAATCCAATTCAGGTTATTTAACTCAATTTCACTTTGAAATTGACTAGAAAAACATATCAAACTTTTTGAGGGTTTTACTTTAAAAATCTGCTTTGTCATCCCATCTGCGGGATTAAATTTAAATTATTTTTTACCACTTATGTGATTTAAATTTAGAAAAATGGATTCTATATTTTGAATCATCATAATTTATAATTTATATTAAGTTTAAATTAGTTTTTGACTAAAAATATTTGTGAAAGTAAATAAAATTAATTGCATGGATTAAAGCAAAATTAAGCTTAACAAGAGACTAAGCCTTAAACATAGGGGACTAAATGTCATATAAAATTATCCAAAACCCATTTATAGAAATATTTCGTCCATAAACCTTCCATTATTCAGTTTTTTTGGTTTGGGTGACTTTTTTTGGTAAAAACATGAGTACACCTAACTTGTTTTTAAAAATTCTGAGTGTGTCCCCTCCCATCCCTATAAAAATCCACCACCTATCCCCTATTCTTCAGACATATCAAACCTATTAGGTTCAAAAAAAATCTACTAAATAAACTTCCCAACATCCCTAAATTCATCCTTTAATCCTCCCTTTTGGAATAAATTAATCCAAGGAATCCCTTTGGTGAAAACCAAAAGGATTTACCCAAAGAAGAGGTAACATCACTCCTCAAGTTCCTTTCTTTTTATTTTTCATTCTCCACTATCTAAACTCTTATTATTACATTATTTTATAAAAAAACTGTATAATAAATATAATAGTATTTTTATTCTAATTTTTAAACCTACAATTACACACACTTCCATCTAATGGGTAAGAAAATATACTGTTTACATGTACTGTGAACTACCGCCTCACAAAACGATGATTGTTCATTTTTCCTTTACTGCCTCTCATGGTGGAAATTCTGATGGAAAATATATTTATATATGATATATATGATATTTATAATTTATTTATGATTCTGTAATTTTTATTTAGAACATACCTTTATTCTTTCCATCTTGTGTAAATACGATAATTTCGTTTGAGGAAGTGTGGAATACCGCCCCATCAAAGCGATGTGATTCATTAACACACTACATGGAATGTATTAAGGATGTGTTTAGTGAAAATATATGATATATATAACATAATAATTCTAATTTAATTTTATTCTATACATATATACATATATGTTATTTTATTTCATTCTTTTAATACGATAATAAAACGGGAAAAATGTTCATGCGTACGTACGACCTATCATCTCTATGAAAGGTGTATTCCATTTTCATATTCATATATCATATAGATTATTATAATAAAAATAAAATTAACATAAATTATATTTATATCATTTTTATATTTTTTTAAATCATGATATAATTATAAGGACCAAAGATACAACAAATTAAGACACATACGAAAAACAAAACAAATATTACCCGAAGTGAAACCTTAACATATAAATGTTAATAAGAAGGTAATATAAAGTCATAATCAAATAATATATGGTATTATATATAATAATATGGTTATATGATAGATTTATAGTAAAATTATATTTATTATATAGGATTTTTGAATGAGTATGATGAGAGTCAAGACACAAGGTAAGAGGATTTCATCTCACTTTTTTATTTCTGTGAGATACGTGACTTAATCACCAATCATTTCATTTGTGTGGTTTATATACTGACCATGGATATACTATATAACTATTATTATTATTAAATTTATAGGTATTTATATATTCATTCTATGATATTTATTTCACAGGGTTTATGTTTCAAAATTTACCAAATTGGCAAGATAGTTTTGTCTCAATTTTCCTTCTTTAAGAAACATGTATTATTACAAACATACATTATTTTTTTGAGGTGTATTTGACATGTTAAATCATGAATCTCATTAATTTCATGATATTTTAAGCTTCATGAAATTTCATTTTCTTACATGAGGATTATGATTCAAATTTACCAAGTGATAAGATGTTTATTGAAACAATCTCATCGTTTATCGAGATTGTTTATTTTTTATTTTTTAAAAGGTTAGGGATGAAGACTCATTTATTATTTAAAGCAAAGACCTCTTTTAAACTGGGTAGAGGGAGACCCATTACATATCCCTAAAGCCCCAGACCAAGTGGTCTGAATAAAAGGCATGAAAGCCCATTTTTTTGGCCAAAGGGGCCCTTCAGTGAATAATACTTCTACAGTACCCGTGCTGCTAGAGTACCTACTACAGTACCATCACTGCTACAGTCCCTCCTATAGTGACTCTTCCGCTAATACAGTACTAATACAGTTTTTCTATAGTGCTACTACAGTGCTGCTACATTGTTGCTAAAGTACCCAGAAATTTATCCCTACCTGGATTTGATCCTAGGTATTTTGGATACCAAGAAGGAGCCTTTACCACTTGGGTACAGGCTCGTTGGCATTATCGAGATTGTTTATAATTATTCTTCCATTGATGAAATCATATGATCCATATCATTCAAAACCTTGGTTTCTAAATATAATTTAAAAAATGTTTTACTTTTATACTATGATTTTAAAGGAAATTTTTACCCATGTTTTACCTTTTACAAAATGGTTTAGAATGAATCCTCTTTTCATTTTTTGATCAAGACACTTTTTTGAACTTTTAAGGTAAAAAGGAATGTTCGGCATGTGTAGACATACCCACCGTCATGACTGTCATTTACTTGAAGATTCCATTATAAGTTTAAATGTTTATTTTTAATAAAAAATGTTTTTCTTAATATTCTTGACATTCATTGTCTTTAAAGTGGATTTCACTAAGAAAGGTTTTAATTTTTTTTATGATTATCAACGCTTTCTTTAAAAAATTTCAAATCTATTTTTTAAATAAAAAGGTTTTTAAAAAGGTTTTATGTTTCAAAAAATTATTTTAAAAGTTTTCAATAATTATTGATAAGTTTTCAATGTATTTTAAAATAAATGGTTTTCAAAATGTTTTCAATCCTTTTTTATAAGTTTTAAAGTAAAATTGTTTTCAAAATGTTTTCAAGATATCTTTATATGTTTTCAAATAAAAAGGTTTCCAAAATGTTTTCAAAGATTTATTTATAAGTTTTCAACTTTATTATTCAAGAAAATGATTTTCAAAAGGTTTTATGTTTTAAAGATTATTTTTCAAAGAATAGATGATATTTTCCTCAAGAAATGTTTTTAAAATATATTTCAATATTATTTTCCATCTAAGATGACATCTGTTGATGTTACTCCTTCCCTTCTGGGTAATGATTCAATGGTTACATTAATATTCTTTCTCCAAATGGTTTATGTTTTTATGTTATGAAGCTTATGAAACTTGTTCCTCTTCCATGGTTTTTATGCTTGTGAAACCCACTTCTTTTCACGAGTTAGGATTCGATGAAATTATTATGAAACCTATCTTATTCCATAGTTTAATATTTAATTACATGTTTTTGACACCCATTTAATTTCATTGGATTATGATTGGTTGTTTATAAAACCCATATATTTTTATGGTCCATTATATGATGAAAGTTTTATTATCTTGCGGGACATGTATGAATGATTTTTTATGAGATGGGTGAGACCTATATCTACCTCCAATGAATTGGGTAAAGATTTATATCTCATGAGATAATGATTTTAATCAAGTCGATATGATTGATCCACTATGGGAAGATAAGGAAACCTGATCCCTTATAAGGAAAGGACTATGACTGGGGATGGTGGTGTGTCTCGCCTAGTAGGTGTAGTCACTATGAAGTTAGAAGATGAGGAAACTTGATCTACTATGGGAAGATGGGGAAACCCACTCCCTTAAAAGGAAAGGACTATAACTGGAGATGGTGGTGTGTACCGCCCAATAGGTGTGGTTCCCATGAAGTGACTTGATAAGTTCTAGCAATGAGTCTTGAATTATGGGGAATAATATCATATGTCTATGTATGCCACAATTCCATGTCTTATTCCCATGATATGATTTCATGTTTTATGTTCTTTATTTCATTGTGATTCATGTTTTATGAATGACTAATATTTATGACATTATTCATTTTTATGATCTTTGATATGTAGGAAATTATCTTTTAATGTTATGATCATGTTCTCATACCCCTATTATCATGTTTATGCTTACATGTCTCCCTTGTTTCCCCTTACAGAGTATCTGATCTCACCCCGTTTTTAGGTTTCCTTCCCTAGGTTATGAAGATATGTATTATGTATGACGTGTCTGAGAAGGGTTAAGTCATGAAGAACCTAGTGGGAGATAATGTAGCTCGCTTATGTACCAGTGTTTATATTTCCATGTTTCTAAAGGAATTAGACTAATGCAGTCTTTGGTCATCTATTCGTTTAATATTTTAAGTATTATACAAAAAGTAATGTAATGTTTATATATGTTAATATTGTGTTGTTATAGTTGGTATCATAGAAAATCTTTAGTTAATGTTTGAAAACTAGGATGAGAAAACTTTAGCGATATCCCAAGGTATATTTATAAGGAAATGTCTAGGGATGTCTCTAAGGATAAGTATAAGGATGAGTTAACATTTAGGAAATTATCCTAGAATTTATGTAAAGGATAGAGTGAGTGGTTTCCTAGAAATAAATCCCTTTTTGGATACAACAAGTTGATGTGGCCCAGAAAAAATGTACTAAGGGGTAACAACTCCAACAAGGTGCGTCGGGATAGACTCAACATAACCTGGTATACGACAATGGTCCTTGTTGCGCACATGGTTTGACACTCTCAGGGTATATTATTTAAGAATTAAAAAACTATTTACGAACCATAATGAAGGATTTAAATATATAATGACTATGAATAACCTAGGATAAACCTAAGTTGTTATAGATTAAAGAAGTAGATCCCATTATTTAAACATCCTATAAGAAATTATTTTTCATTATTATGTGGATTTCTTCTATGATATGTGTTTATTACCCTGTTATTTATGGTTTTAGGTAATGGAGAGAACTAGAAGGAAAATTGTTAACATTGAATATTTCAGATATAGAAATTATGTGCATTATGAAAATAGATTTCCCAAGTGGAAATCTCATAAAGAGAATTAGGATGGTTGTATGAGTATTGGTTATACTTATGAAGATAAAGAGACTACAAACAACATGTAAAAGGTATGTGATGTTATTATAGTATTGTTTACATTAATCATAAGAAGAATGAATATATTAAGGTTGAGTAACCTTTAAACATGTTTCATATTTCATATTCTAGAAAATAAGTATAAAGGAATAAGTTAATGAATCCCAAGAAATGGTTTAAGAATAATGTTGGATGAATGAAGTATTTATGTTTTAAAAATCAAAGATTATATAAAATTAATAATGAAATATATAATTATTTTCAGTTTAAGTTTTCATTAAGGATTGAAAAGGACATATTTAATGGTTATGAAGACATAGGAAAGTGATATTTTGAACAGGGGAAGGTAACCCTTAATTAATTCCTGATGTCGAGATAATGATGTTTGAATAAAGATATGTTGGATATAAATAAGTAAATTGGAAGGTACAGATTACCCTAGAAATTATTATTGAAAAAGTGGTCTATGTCACCAAGGATGGAGTTTATAATTTCTTGGATTTAAATAATGTATCCAGTAATCATTGGAATAAGAAATCATGCATGTTTTATAAAATTATTTATGGTAATTCATGTTGTTACCATGTTTCAAGGGAATATTTAATGGGGTGTATTCACATGTTTAGAATATGACAACCAAGCAGTGCTTTGTGATATTTTTGGAATCAATGTTAGGATGATTTCATGACTTTATTTATAAATTTTAGGATTTTCATCTTTCAGAAGGGTTATAAGGTTAACCATTTATGAAAGGGTTAAGTTAAACTTCATAGGAATTATTTATGTATCAAGATTGTATTGAAAACATTGGTTAAAAGGATATTTAGTGATTAAAATTATTTCAAGGATGTTCGTCATATTTATTTTGGATATTATATTAGTGAAGTTTTAGAAAAGGACATATTGTATGTGTGGTGACAATCAATCAAGTCTGACAAGGCTGTGAGTCTTGAACCCATGACTAAAAGACGATAAGGGTTTCAAGCCTACCACTAGCCTACACAATGTCTTGGTTAATGTATAATAATTTTTTATGAATAAATATTTATGATGAAAAAATAGTGTTACTTTTTATGTTTAGATAATAATGTGTTAACAATATTGATTTTAAAGGATATATAGAGAAAAATATTTATACTTTTCATTATTTTAAGGGCCTTAAGATTTTCTAAAAGTATATTTTAGTGCTTCAAGCATCAAAGTTAATTTCTAAACATCCATTTCTTGAAGTAATGGATGAATTAGAAATAGATAAAATAAAAACCAAAGAATAAAATTTTGTTTATAAAAATATACCAAGTAACTATATTTACTTATATTCCTGGTCAATAAAAGAGTTACTCAAAGATAGGATAATGACCAAAAAAATGTGTTATCCTAATACCTTAATTTTTGTTGAACTGATAGCCTTTTAAATCATCACATATTTATTAATTTGAGGACCCCAAATTTTATTTGATCATTCAATTGTTTTTTATTGATGGCCTCAATCACTCCATATAAATATTTATTATTTTCCTTCATGTCCAATCTACACTCCCAACCTATGTTCTTCTATGTGGAAACATAGTTATATGTTACTTTGGGTAACTGTTATGGTTCCAATTGTCCATTTTTAAGGGAAGTTTAAGTATTAATTTTTATGATGTGGGTTTTTATGAACGAAACTTTCAAGTATTAAACTTTTAATAACCGAGAAAAATTTCAAGTGTGAAATTCATTTTAAGGGTGGTAGAATGTAACACCTTGAGATTTTGTGAATTGTTTTTTTGAATTAATTTAATATTTATGATATTTTTCATTTCACAAAACACTGAAAATAATTTATTTTATATGTTTGGATTGCGTTATACTCAAAAAAATTTAATCATGCACTAAACGCCACATAAATTTTATCTTTATCTACACAAACACTGAGGATATCTTTTATTACACACAAAAATTACTTTCCTCGATGGCTTGTGTAACACGCAAGACCGAATAACGATAATGATATATTATTAAAATTTTATTTAATATAAAATTTCAATTAAATTAGTAGTTATCAAAATGGTTAACTAACTTATGAAAATATATAATTTAAAAAAATATAAAATTAATGCATTGGTTACAAAAAAATTATAAATTAATATGAAAAAATGATTGAATATAAAGGGAAATATTATTATTTTTATGCCCACAAAGATGTTTTACCCTAATAAATTAAATTAATTAAAATTAGTGAGTGATATTAATGTGATATATATATATATATTATATATTTAATCAAATATTTTTGATATTAATCCATGTAACGCCCCGGTTCCGGAAGCAACCCAGAGGCACCTCGTACCCGGTTGGTCACATGGCCTCAAGCGCATTTCCCCAAATGCCAGAGGCTGCCGACTAGCAGCGAGGGACTTGGGTGTGATAGTGGGAAAACCATGCCCTCATTGGAAGAGTACACAATGGAAATAGGAATAATAAACAATAACGGAAGCAGTAAACAATCCAACAACAATAACAGCGGAAGACTGATAAATAAAGAACTGGAGAAGAAATATATGTAAATGATTCATGATACATATATGTCTAGGAAAATAGCCAAAAAAGTCACAATTATGAATACAATACTAAACCAAGGTATAAAAGAAAAACAGATGAGCAACTCCTCAGCATTGCAAGCCTCGGCTTGGTCCCATGCTCTCCAACTCCAGTGCAATCAAGAACTTGAAGTAGAAGGGCGCTTGTCCTTATCTATACCTGAAACAATATAATCTGTTTGGGCCCAAAATCATGACCCAAACATTGTGCGAGACAAATTACCAATAGGAAACCACCCAAAGATCTGTGCCTAACAGTCAGTGAATATATGACAGTTAAAAGTACAGTAATAGTAACAGAGAAGTACTAAAAAACAAACAATCCACAATTTCTAGCATAATAATTTACAAACAAGTAAGCAGCCACTCAAGCAAGTAGAAAAAATAGGCAAGCCTCTAGGTAGTTCTCACAGCCTAACCCCTATGGTTAAACCAACAAATACTAGCAACCCACTGGGAGGAACACACAATCTCACCCCTCTGGTTTAGCTAAAGAAAGAATAGACTCTCTGGGGAAGCACTCAATGTCTCATTACCCATGTGGCCTGTGCCGAGGAACTACAAACACTATGAGTAAGCACTCGACGTCAATTACCCATGTGGTCTCACATCATAAATTAAAGACACTCTGGAGAATCCCTTACGTCCATTCTCTCTATGGTCTACTACACTAGGTTCTCACAGCCCTGTGTAAAATCATCAAGTATCGTATCAAATAATGGCTAAAGTATCCTCAAGAACTATTTGGCTAGAATTCTATAGCATATCAGCATGGAAGAACAATCACACCATCCTACCAACAAGGCATGGAACTAGAAATAACCTAACAGGAAAAACTAGAACAAACGGTCATAAATAGGCAAACATGCATGGGAAAAACATCCAAAGCACATTAAATTACCCTATTCACAAGAAATGTCCTCTATATAGGCATATAATAAAAACAGGCAAACAACAAGGGTAAAACAGGAAACACGCAATACCCCGTTCAAGGGTATTGGTGGAATTTGCACAAAATACTAAAATAATTTCTACAGAAAGGCACAAACCACCTACCTCGACATTAGAAGATTGATATACTTGAACCTCAAATCTTGATTCTCCTTGGAACATCGTAGATCTAATAAAACATCCAAAACGCTCAACCCAAGATAACTTGAGAAAGAGGAGTAATTGGAAAACAAGTCTCTTGGAGAAAAAAGATATTACCACTGCGGTTCCAATGCAATCGACGACGATCGGTTCGGAGAACGGATGGAGGCTCAAGGGCTCGGAGAAGATCCGTAACTGTACAGAACGATCTCGGTCGAAGAAGCTGGAGAAGAAGACCGTTCTGGCGATTAGACGCGACCCCAACCTGTTTAATGAAAAAAAATAAAGTACACGGTGTGTACTAGGCTTTTCCATGCTCCTCTTTATATGGACTTCATGTCACCCCTACATGGCCGTGTGTGTGGCCATGACACAACCAGCACACAGCCTCGAGTGGCAACGAAGTACACGACGTGTACTCATAAAGTACACGACGTGTACTTCAAAAATTTCCAGAAACTCCTATTTTCTAAAAAACTCCTGAAAAAGGAAAAATGCACCTGAAAAGAAGGTCGGGTTCTTACAAACTTCCTCTCTTAAAGAAATTCATCCCTGAATTTCCCTAGCGAGGCGTAGAAGAAGAAACCCCAAATAGCTCCACCCAATACGATCATACATCAGCCTCCCTCTCCCAAGTCTCGTCCTGTACTCGCCTATACTGCCATAGCACCCGTACTAGAGGAACAGACCGGCTACAGAGAACCTTCATACTGCGATCGACAATCCATATAGGATGCTCCTCAAACGATGCATCTTCTTCGAGCTCAACCTCCTCAGGCTGAAATACACGAGATGGGTCTGAAAAGTAACGTCGGAGCTAAGAAATGTGGAAGACGTCGTGCATAGCCCGGTACCTCTGAGGTAACTGCAACCGATAGGCAACCAGTCCAACTCTCTCCAACACCTCAAATGGACTGACGTACTATGGTGAAAGCTTACCATGTCTCTGAATTCACTTCTGTCCCAACCTCGGTGCGACACGTAGGAAAACCTGATCCCCAACCACGAACTCTAGAGGTCGTATCCACTGATCAGCATAAGATTTATGAAGAGACTATGCCATAGCCATCCTCTTCCGAATCAACTCTATCTGCTCTGAGGTCTCCTGAACAAGTCGAGGTCCCAGTAAAGCTGCCTCTCCTACCTCCAGCCAACATAAAGGTGACCAGCATGGCCTACCATACAAAGCCTCGTAAGGTGCCATCTGAATAGTTGTTTGAAAACTATTATTGTAGGAAAACTCCACAAGAGGTATATGCTTCTCCCAAGAACCTCCAAAGTCCAGAATGTAGGCTTGGAGCATATCCTCAAGTACCTGAATTGTATGCTCAGACTGGCCATCTGTCTGGGGATGGTATGTTGTACTCAAAAGTACCTATGTACCCAAAGCCTTCTGAATCCCCTTTCAGACCTGAGAAGTAAAACATGCATCCCTGTCTAAAACAATGGAGTGTGGAACTCCACGTAGACGTACAATCTATCGTATGTACAACCATCCCAGATCATTAACACTGAAGGACTCCTTGATCATAAAGAAGTGAGAAAGCTTCGTAAGCCTGTCAATGACAACCCAAACAGCATCATTCCCTTGTGGTGATATTGGAAACCCGGTCATGAAGTCCATCGCGACATCATTCCACTTCCACTCCGTAATGGGTAACTACTCTAAAAGACCTACTGGTTGTTGATGTTCCACTTTCACCTGCTGACAAGTAGAACATATCATGACAAAACTAGCAACATATCTCTTCATACCTGGCCACCAATACTGGCGGTGAAGATCGTGATACATCTTGGTGATGCCAGGATGAAATTCCCAAAATGAGGAATGAAAATCCCGCATCATCTCCCCACGTATGTCTTCTGGAACCATATGCATCCCTAGAACTGCAAGATCTCATCCTCACCTACTATACATCCAGGAATAGGGTCCTCTCCTAACACACTTTCCCATAGGACTAGGCCTTCAGAATATGATAGATGCCTCATTCGGACCCGATCAAGAAGTGTAGAGGTAACAACTACAGAAGATATAAAAGTCTGCCCCTGTCTATCGTGCACCTCCAGATGCATCTCAGAGAATAGAGCCATAAGCTGCTACTCACTACTGGCTTCCTGAACTACCTGTATCTGAGTCCTCCTTCTTAACGCATCAGCCACTGCGTTGCCTTTCTCAGGTGTATAGGCAAGCTCAAAGTCAAAGTATTGAAGATACTCGACACACTTGTGCTGTCTCATATTTAGATCACGATGAGTAAAGATGCACTTGAGACTCTTGTGGTTGGTAAACACCAGAAAGTTCTCTACCAAAAGGTAATGTATCCAACAGTGTAAGGCATGAACAACAGCTGCCAACTCCAGATCGTGCGTCGGGTAGTTCCTCTCATGTGGCCTCAACTGCCGAGACCCGTACGCAACGACTCCATCTCCTTGCATAAGCACAACTCCCAGCCCAATACCTGAAGCATCATAGTAAACAGCATAGCTCTTGCTCGGCTCTAGAATGACTAGTATTGGTGCTGAAGTCAACCTCCCTTTTAGTTCCGGAAAGGCTGACTCACAAGAATCTGACCATAAGAACTTCACACCTTTCTTGGTCAGAACTGTCAGCAGTGCGACTAAGCATGAAAAGTCCTGTATGAAGCGTCTGTAGTATCCAAATAGCCCTAAAAAACTCCACACCTCAAAGATGTTCTTCGAATGCTCCCAGGAAACTACTGCTCTCACTTTCTCTGTGTCTACTGATACTCCTGTTTCTGGGATAACATGGCCCAAAAAGTGAATCTGATCGATCCAAAAGTGGCATTTTGAGAGCTTAGCATATAACTGATGCTCCCTTAGTGTACTAAAAACGATATCAAGATGGGTAGCATGGTTATGTTGAGTGTAAGATTACACCAAGATATCTTCTACGAAGACCACCACAAAAGAGTCTAAGTATGGATGGGACAATCGGTTCATCAGTGCCATGAAAACTGCCAGTGCGTTCGTGAGACTGAACGACATAACCATATACTCTTATAGACTATACCTATTCCAGAAATCTATAAGAGGTATATCAGATGGTCTAATGTTCAATTGATGATAACCAGACTTCAAATAGATCTTCGAGAACACCCAGTCTCCTCGAAGCTGATCAAAGAGGTCATCAATCCTAGGCAAGAGATATCGGTTCTTGACCGTCAACTGGTTCAGCTTCCGATAATCCAAACAAAGCCTAAGGGTGACGTCTGACTTTTTCACAAACAGGACAGGAGAACCCCAAGTAGAAGTACTGGGTTAGATGAAACCCTTTTCCTGCAACTCCTCCAACTACTTCTTGAGCTCCTGCAACTCAGGTGTAGCCATCCTATAAAGAGGAATGGACACCAGTGCCACTCCTGGCATAATCTTAATAGAAAAGTCTACCTCACGCTCCAGAGGAAAACCTGAAAAGTCCTCTAGAAAGACATCCCTGAAAAGATCCAGGACTAGAGGGAAGTCTAACTATGAAGTCCCCTGGTCATCCAGATAAAGACTAGCAATCTGGGCTGTAACTTCTCTCATCCCATGATGCTCTGGACCCGCTCTGCTTTCTCGGACATCCCACTCGCCCCGAGGGAGAAAATATCTACCCTCAGGTGATATGAAACTCACCCTATGGTGATAACAATTGATGACTGCCTGGTAAGTAACTAGCCAGTCCATTCCTAGAATGACATCATAGCCAATCATCTCTAGGACATAAAGATCCCATAGAAAGTGACACCCCTCAACCTCAAGAGGGAACTCTATGCACTGACGTACACTAACCGTCCTAGTCCCCAACGGTGTGTCTAGAGTCAAAATGTCAGCAGAAGAAAAGATACAGAGCCCAAGGCTCTCCACAATAGCAATAGAGATAAAGCTATGGGAAGCTCATATATCGAAAAGTGCAGAAGATAAAACTGAGGCTACTTAGATCGTACCTCGAACTGTCGAAGGTCCGGGATCCTACTCTTGTTGGGACTGCTCCATCGCAAAAGTCTGCCCTGCACCACAGCCCTATAACCCTGCCTGACTGCTCTGAGCTGATCCACCCTACTGTCGCTAGAAGACCGGTGACTGACCATCCCAGCCTAAACCTCCTCCTCAGCCCAAACGGCCAGAAGAACTCCAGTTCCCAAACTGGTGAGAAACTGGTGGCGCTACTTTTGAATGAGGGGTCATGGAAGAACCTCTGTCACTAGATGCTAGAGAGAAGATCTGACAGAAGCTCTGAAGGTGACCCATCTTTCCTCATGATCAGCACTCCACTGGGTTTTTCTGGCACTGTGGCCTCGTATGCCCAACCCTTCCACACTGGTAGCATACCACTTGGCTACCTGATGATGTGTCTCGCTGCCTCGGATCACCGCGTGCAGACTCCCTACGACACTTCCTACTATCAGCTGGTGAGGCACTAACTCTGGAAGCGGAACCGCCCTAGCTCTCAACTCCATAATCTCTTAGATTGCGCTCCGCAATTAGTGCCTGGTTGATGATGGAAGCGATGGAAGTCAACCTGAAGATATTCACATGTGAGCGGATCTCCCGTCTGAGACCATCCTCAAACTTCCTTGCCAAGAACAACCCATCTGCGCTCTGGATGGGTGTGAAACGTTGAAGCTTGTTGAAATGAGAGGAATACTCCATGACAGAAAGAGTACCCTGCTCCAGGCTCATGAACTCCCGGGCTCGGTCGGCCCTCAGGGTCTCCGGATAGAAGTAGTCATAAAAGACAAACTGAAAATCCTCCCACACCATAGCCTGCTGATGAAATTCCTGTGAAATCACGTCCCACCACCTCTTGGCGGAGTCTTATAGCATGTAGGTAGCGAACTTGACCCACCTTTCTAGAGGCATCTTCAGATGATCAAATATCGTAATCATGGCTTCTAGCCATGACTATGCAGCCTACAGTCCTCCTTTCCCTGAGAAGGTGGGAGGATGCTACTGCTGGAAAACCTATGTCAGGTCTACCATAGTCAAGGTAGGAGGAGGAGCTCCCTGGAAGGTCTGCATCATCCTCAGAAAACATTCCATAAACTGCGCATCGGTGCTTGCAACTGGTATAACCACTGGGGCCAAGACTGGCACAACAGGAGGATCTGTAAGAGGTTCCTGATCAGCCATATCTAGCGTCTGATCACTGCCCTGCAACTAACGGAGAATCGGAGGACATCTCGGTGCCATAGCTCTGAAAGGTCAAAATCACACCTTAGATTAAATATTAAAAAGGACTGAAAAACTGAAGGAATAAGAAGGAACAAGGAAAATTAGGCATTCAAGTTAGGCAAAACATGACTACACGGCGTGTTCTTTCACTACATGGCGTGGTCCCTTAAGTCATTCACATGGGTGTGTACTTCTACCTAAAATGGTCATGTAACACCCCAAATACATGGTGTGTTGTCCTAACACACAGCGTATACTTGAATCCTATTCCCTGACCAAGTCCTTCTACACGATCTAGCCACACGGCTCCTCTAATAAAAAAATACACGGCGTGTTCAAGGAAGACACAACGTGTATTGGACATGAATTACCTGGCCCGTGTTGTTAACGACATTGACTAACACACGGCTGAAACTACACAGTGTGTTCCAGACTGACACAACGTGTACGAGAAAGGGTAACACCGACCTGTGTTGTTCGTGACACGGTTGGGTACCTATATCAAACTACACGACATGTAACATTCAGACACAACGTGTATGTGAAAAGGTAACATGACCTGTGTTGTTCGTGACACGGTTGGGGTACCTATGTCATACTACACGACGTGCTAAACTAGTACACAACGTGTTCCTACAAGATTTTTCACCACCCTGTGTCCCTACTCTCACAGTCAGCAACACAACTATAGACTACACGTCGTGTATTCATAAAGTACATGCCGTCTATTCTGGGTTTTTTCAGACAGTAGCCTCAGAAACTGCTCTGGAGCCCAGAAAACACAGAGAACCAGCATTAAGGTTCAAAATTCCGATCTGTGGGGGCCCATTCTCCCCGCGAATCGAAGCTTGGCATCTTATACAAGTCATATCAAGGAAACAAGCAATGATCCACCAAATTCCGGTCCATGAGGGCCCATAACACCTCAAGAACCAAAGTTTGGCATCCATCTAAGCAAAGTACTACACAAAAAATTGCCTATCAAACAACAATGATTCTATCAAAACATCTATCATAACAGCATGCATAGACTGCAAAACGTCTATCACAACAACATGAAATTGCTAATGCATCCTAGATGGCACGGAAATAATGAATGGCATGTGATTTCTAACAAGTGCCTATATGATGAATGAAATGGAATACCCTCATCTCATCGGGTTGTGATAGAAATAGAACCTCAATAACAATAATGGTAACCGCACAAAGCATGTGAATCACCCAACAGTGAAATCAAATCAACTGTAAAATTTAAAACCAGTAAAATTGCAATAAATGAGGTAGTATGGATTTTCCCTGCACATGGGTTAGCTACTCCTGGGCACAATTTATTACCAAGTACCTATTCTATCCTATCCCTGACTATAGTCTCCAAACAGTAAGTCAAGAGAAAATAAATCCTCTGATACCACTTTGTAACGCCCCAGTTCCGGAAGCCACCCAGAGGCACCCCGTACCCGGTTGGTCACATGACCTCAAGCGCATTTCCCCAAACTCCAGAGGCTGTTGACTACCAATGAGGACCTTGGGTGTGATAATGGGGAAACTATTCCCTCATTGGTAGAGTACACAACGGAAATAGAAATAGTAAACAATAATGGAAGCAGTAAACAATCCAACAACAATAACAACAAAAGACTGATAAATAAACAAATGGAGAAGAAATATATGTAAATGATGCATGATACATATATGTCTATGAATATAGCCAAACAAGTCACAATGATGAATATAGTACTAAACCAAAGTACAAGAGAAAAATAGATGAGAAACTCCTCAGCATCACAAGCCTCGGCTTGGTCCCATGCTCTCCATCTCCAGTGTAATCAAGAACCTGAAGTAGAAGAGCGCTTTCCATTATCTATACCTGCAACAATATAATCTGTTTGGGCCCCAAAGCATGACCCAAATAGGGTGTGAGACAAATTCCCAATAGGTAACCACCCAAAGATTTGTTCCTAACAGTCAGTGAATATATGGCAGGTAAAAGTACAATAACAGTAACAGAGAAGTACTAAATAGAAAATAGTACACAGTTTCTAGCATAAGAATTTACAAAAAAGTAAGCATCCACTCAAGAAAGTAGAACAAACAGGTAACCATCTGGTTAGTTCTCAAAGCCTAACCCCTATGGTTCAACCAACAAATACTAGTAACCCTCTGGGAGGCACACACGGTCTCACCCCTCTGGTTCAGATAAAGAAAGAATAGACTCTCTAGGGAAGTACTCACCATCAATTCCCCCTATAGTCTCGTATCGTACTAAACACGCTCTAGGGAATCACTCAATGTCTCATTCCCCCTATGGCCCACGTTGAGGAACTACAGACACTCTAAGAAAGCACTCAACGTCAATTCCCCCTATGGTATTGCATCGTAAATTAAAGATACTCTGGAGAAGCCCTTACGTCCATTATTCCTATGGTCTACTACACTGGGTTCTCATAGCCCTGTGTAAAATCAGCAAGTATCGCATCGTGTAACGGCCAAAGTATCCTCAATAACTACTTGGCTAGCATTCTATAGCATCTCAGCATAGAATAACAGTCACACCATCCTACCAACAAGGCATGGAACTAGAAATAGCCTAATAGGAAAAACTAGACCAAACAGTCATAAATAGGAAAACATGCATGGGAAAAACATCCAAAACACAGTAAATTTCCGTATTCACAATCAATGTCCTCTATACAAGCATATAAGAAAAACAGGAAAACAAAAAGGGTAAAACAAGAAACACGCAATACCCCGTTCAAGGGTATTGGTGTAATTTGCACAAAATACTCAAAGACTTTCTACATAAAGGCACAAACCACCTACCTCGACGTTAGGAGATTGATATACTTGAACCTCGAAGCATGATTCTCATCGAAATGTCATAGATCTAAGAAAACGTCTAAAAAACTCAACCCACGATAACTTGAGAAAGAGGAGGAATTGGAAAACAAAGATCTAGGAGATGGAAGAACTTACCGCTGTGGTTCTAATGCAATTGATGATGGTCGATTCAGAGAAAGGACGGAGGCTCGGGGGCTCAGAGAAGATCTGTGGCCGTACGGAATGCTCTTGGTCAAAGAATCTAGAGAAGAAGACCATTCTGGCGATTAGACGCGACCCCAGTCCGTTTAATGAAAAAAAAGAAAGTACACGACGTGTGCTTTTAGAGTACACAATGTGTACTAGACTTTTCCATACTCTACTTTAGGTGGCCTCCATCTCACCCGTACATGGCCGTGTGTTGGCCATGACACGACCAGCACATGGCCCCGAGTGGCAACGAAGTACACGATGTGTACTCATAAAGTACACGGTGTGTACTTCCACAATTTCCAAAAACTCCTCTTTTCTCAAAAACTCCAGAAAAAGGAAAAACACACATGAAAATAAGGTCCGGGTTCTTAAAATCCAATATATTAGATAGTCATAAGATAAAAACAAACCTAATTTTATGCATAAAATATTATATTTTTATTAAGGAATTTTTATCGCCATTTAATGGAGAACCTTTTTTAAATCCATTTTTTGGAAATTTTATGGATTATATATGTATAAATAAACTTAATAATTGAAATAAAAATATAAAAATTAGGTTAGGGTAAATTTTTGGTATTTTTTTGTGAAGTTTCATTTTTTAATGAATAGTGAAAAATACTGAAATTTAATTCAAAACTGCTTTTTCATATAATTTATTTGTAAGGTTAAATTATATTTTAAATTGGTTTTAAATTTTAATTAGATAATAATTTTATCAATTAATACAATTTAGGTAGTTGGAATAAATTTCAATTAAAATTGACTATAAAAAATAGTAAACTTTTGGAGGGTTTTACTTTAAAAATCCACTTTTTTGTCCCGTCTACGGGATTAAATTCAAATTAAATTATGACACTTTTATGATTGGAATTTGGAAAAATGGTTTCCATATTTATAAACAGAATTATTTATAATGTATAATAAGTTCAAATTAGTTTTTGACCTAATATATTATTGAAAGTAGTAAAAATTAATTATATTGATTAAGGAAAACTTAATCTTAACAAGAGACTAAACCTTAAAATTAAGGGCCTAAATGACCTATCCACTTGTAAAAAACCCATTTTATGTACATATTTTGGCTATAAAACATTATTTATTTAGTTTTTTTTGTTTGGGATTACTTTTTTTAGGTAAAAACATGGGTACACCTAACTTGTTTTTAAAAACGTCAAGTGTGTGCCCTCCCTTCCCTATAAATGGACATCACCTCTCCTTCTTGAAACCTTTCAAAAGTATTAGGTCCAGAAAAATATATACCCAATACACTTAAAAAAATCCCTATATTTCTCATTTAATCCTCCATTTGGGAAGAAAGAAATCCAAGGAATCCCTTTGGTGAAAACTAAAAAGAGTTACCCAAAGAAGCGGTAACATCCCTCCTCAAGCTCCTTTATTTTATTTATCATTCTCAACTCCCTCAACTATGTTTATTAAATTATTGTATAAAAATAGTATCATAAATATACTGGGATTGTTTATTCTATGTTTTCTACCTACACTTACACACACTTCAATCTAATGGGCAACGAACCTACTGTTTATGTGTACGGCGAACTACTGCCTCATGAAACGATGATTGTTCATTTTTCTTTTACCGCCTCTCATGGTGAAAATTATCATGGAAAATATATTTATATATGATATATATTATATCTATAATTTCTTTTTTCTTTAGTAATTTTAATTTAGAACATACCTTTATGATTTACATCTTGTGTAAATACGATAATTTTGTTTGAGGAAGTGTGGACTACTTCCCCTTCAAAGTGAGGTGATTCATTCACGCACAATATGAAATGTATTAAGGATGTGTTTAGTGAAATTATATTATATATATATATTAAATAATAATTCTACTATAATTTTATTATATACATATATACATATATTACACTTTCTTTTTTTTCTTTCAATATGATAATAAAACGGAAACAGTGTTCATGTGTACGTATGGCCCACCGTCTCCATGAACAGTGTATTCCATTTTTATACTTCTATATTATATAGATTATTATAATAAAAATATAATTAATATAAATTATATTTATATCATGGTTTACATTCTAGAAATCATGATATAAGTATAAGGACCAAAGATACAACATATTAATACACATGTGAAAAACAAAGCGAATATTACCCGAAGTGAAACCTTAACATAGAAATGTTAGTAAGCAGGTAATATAAAGTCATAATAAAATCATATATGGTGTTATATTTAATAATATTTTTCTATGATATATTTATAATAAACTTATATTTATTATATAAGAGGTTTTAATGATTACAATGAGATCCAAGACACAATGTAAGGGGATTTCATCTCACTTTTTATTTCTGTGAGATACATGCCTTAATCACCACTCATTTAATTTTTGTAGTGTGTATACTGCCCATGGATATATTATATTAATATTATTATTAAATTTATGGGTATTTACATATCCATTCTATGATATTTATTTCATGGGTTTTATGTTTCAGAAGTTACCAAATCGATAAGATAGATTTGTCTCAATTTTCATTCTTTGAGAAGCATATTTTGTTATACACCTACATTCCTTTTTTCAAGGTGTATTTGAAAGGTTATATCCCAAATCTCATTACTTTCATGCTATTTTAAGCTTCATGAAATTTCATTTTCTTACATGAGGATTATGATTCAAATTTACCAATTGATAATATGTTTATTGAAACAATCTCATCGTTTATCAAGATTGTTTATAATTATGATTCCATTGATGAAATCATCTGATTCATATCTCAAGATCTGTCATGAATTTTATTACCCTTTGAATATGAATGTTATATTCATGTAATGGTACCATTTTTACACTCTTTTTTACTTAAGATAATTAAGAAATTTGTTTTATGAAAATGTGGACATATCTTTCCTTTAGGTCAGAAATCTATGTTCTTTCAAAACCGTGATTTCTAAAAATGATTTAAAAAATGTTCCATTTTATCCTATGATGTTAAAGTAAATTTTCCCATGTTTTACCTTTTAAAAAATGGTTTTATAAGTTATATTCTTGTCGTTTTCTGATCAATACACTTTTCTAAACTTTTAATGCCAAAAGGAACGTTCAACATTTACGGACATACCCACCGTCATGACCATCATTTCCTTGAAGATTAAATTATAAGTTTAAATGTTTATTTTTAATGAATTTTTTTTATTAATATTTGGGACATTCATGGTCTTTAAAGTGGTTTTCAATGAAAATGATTTTCAATTTTTTTTTGCGGTTATCAATACTTCCTTTAAAAGTCTTCAAAGCTATTTTTTTAAAGAAAAAGGTTTTCAAAAAGGTTTTATGTTTTAAAAATTAATTTTAAACGTTTTAAAACATTATTTATAAGTTTTAAATTATTTTTAAAGAAATGGTTTTCAAAACATTTTCAATCTTCTTTTATAAGTTTTCAAGGAAAATGTTTTTCAAAAAATTTTCAATATCTCTTTATATTATTTCAAATAAAAAGGTTTCAAAAATATTTTCAAAGATTTATTGATAAGTTTTCAAGTTTATTTTCAGGAAAATGGTTTTCAAAAGGTTTTATGTTTTAAATTGACTTTTTTTCAAACAAGAAAGGATTTTTCCCTCAAGATTTTTTTAAAAGATATTTCAAAATTATTTTCCATCTAAGATGACATCCATTGATGTTACTCATTCTGTTATAGGAAATGATTAAAAGGTTTCGTTAATGATTTGTCTCAGAATGGTTTATGTTTTGATGAAATTATTCTAATGAATCCCACTTATTTTAATGGGTTAGGCTTTGATGAAATGATTATGAAACCTATCTTCTTCCACAGGTTAAGTTATAATTACATGTTTATGAATTCCATTTCATTTTAGGGGATTATAATAGGATGTTTTTAAAAAAATCTCTTTTTATGGATCATGATATGATAAAAGTTTTATTATCTTGTGGAACATGTATGAATGATTTTATTATTAGATGGGTGAGACCTATATCTCCCTTAAATTAATTTGGTAAATATTTATATCTCATGAGATAATGATGTGAATTAAGTTGACGAGCTTGATCCACTATGTGAAGACATGGAAAAACAATCTATAACAAGGAAAGGACTACAACTAGGGATAGTTTTGTGTCCCACCTAGTAGGTGTAGTCACTATGAATTTGGAAGATGGGGAAACCTGATCTACTATGGGAAGATGGGGAAACTTGATCCCTTATAAGTAAAGTACTGCAACGGGGGATGGTGGTGTGTCCCGCTTAGTGGGTGTGGTTCCCATGAAGTGCCCTAATAAGTTTTAGAAATGAGTATTGACTTATAAGGAATGATATCACATGTCTATTTATGCCATAATTCCATGTATTATTCATATGATATGATTTCATGGATTATGTTATTTATTTCCTTATGATTCATGTATTATGAATGACCAAGATTTATTCCATTATTAATATTTATGATCATTGATATGAAGGGTATGATCTTGTAATGTTATGATCACATTCTCATACCCATATGATTATGTTTATTCTTACATGTATCCCTTGTTTACCCTTACTAAGCATCTGAGATCACCCCTTTTTTATCTTTCATTACCTAGGTTATGGAGATATGTATTAAGTATAATGTGTCTAAAAAGGGTGCTAGTCATGAATAACCTAGTGGGAGTTAATGTAGCTCGCTTATGTACTAGTGTTTATGTTTCCATGTTTCCAAAGGCACTAGACTAATATATTCTTTGGGCATATGTTTGTTTAATGTTTTAAGTATTTTGAAAAAGTAGTATAATTTCTATGTATTTTAGGAGTGGGTTGTTATACGTAAATATACTTGTTTTGGAATACCTAGGTAAGATTATACTAATCCTGTTTATCTCAAACCCTACAAGTCATTTTGATATTGTGTATACTTTGTTATGTATCTTGATGCATGGAAAGGAAAGGCACCATAGTGAGACAATGGGATTTTCTTTTAGATGGGTACTGGTAGATTTTGGTGAGATGGTGGGATGTTTCCCACATATCCCATAGAGAAACTAGTTTTTTCCTTTATTTTCAGACATGTATCTTAGAGTTTGGTTTATCTGTTTTTAGTTGTACCACTTTTTTTCTTTTAGTTATGACATATATATATTTTTGGTTATTCTTCAACTGTTTCTCTATACTATTTATATATATATATACCATGTTGTTTTCTTTATGGTGGGATAAATAATTCCCTCTGATTTTTTTGATGCCTGGGTGTTATTCACCAATATATGGTGATCGGGAATGCCTTTCTTGTATGTGGTGGATCAGGCTAGGTTCCATTTTGTGAGGGTATCACAGATCAGTTTGTGACATGGGATGTAGTCTTAATTCCATTATGATAAAGAAAATGTGGTGATTATATTTATCTATTTTTCATTATATGATAGGTTCTCTATTTTTTCCCATATTCAATTATATCCTTCGTTTTTTGGAGTGATTAACATCACTTGAATAGAAATATTTCCCCACAAAAATATTGATGATTTTAATTATTGATAGATACCAAATGAATCATGGTTTTGATAATTCAAGATTGATATAAATATTTAAAAACATTTTAGAAGGTTTTTTATTTTATTGTTTTATTATTAATATTTTCATTTATTCATTATGATATTGTCTAATATTTATTATTATTTATTATTTATTATGAGTGTCAATATAATTAAATAAACCTTACAGTGATATTAGATCCACACCCAATAAATTAAAAATTTATAAACAAAGTGTTATAATTTTTCATATTAAAATTATTTAGAATTCATTTAATACATACATGAAACATTTAAATAAAGTTTGTTTCTATGATCACTTCACTTAATTTGTCACGACCCATCCTCGGGGCCCGTGCCGTGACTACCCCAAGCCCGCCTTCCATAGGCCATGGGCTGGCAACTAGCACCAAAGGTGAATCCCTGATAAAAAGGGAAGGAATTGCCTTTAAACCTGTAACACACACAGTCTGAACACAAGTAGAAAAAGAAAAAAGTACTAATATAGAAAAAAAGTGTGTTGAAAGTAAGTGGGCCAGTATACAAACCCAACTGAACAACAAGTACAAGTACAAGTAAAAATATAAGCATCTTCTGGATCATCCTCTTGGAAAATCCTATCTGAAGGGTAGGTACAGATCTCGAACAACACATCCCTGAGGTATGTCGCGTCTAGTCCAGCTCCGAGCAACCTTCCGTCCGGCTCCCACAACCTCGATCACTGTTGACCATCGTCTGCACAGAACACAATAAGGTGCGGACGAATCCCGTGCAGGGGTGAGTATAACGATACTCAGTAAGGGACCCTGAGACCTCTGAAGGTCTCCCATAATCCAGTAAGGATAAACCATAGTAGTAAGATACAATCATGAAGTATCAACCATCCCTACTTAGGTATATGCACATACATATACCTAAGTTACCAATCATAGTCCGACTCCAACACTCGAGCCCAAGAACAACCCATTCCACAATGGAAGTAAAGTAAATCATCTCGATGATAACAACTTAAAGTCAAGACTCAGCTCACATAGGTCTTTAACTCAAGTAGAGGGGTAGAGATGATTAGATATAGCCATTGAATCATCTCCTCTGTTAAACCCACTTAGGATCCTGGAATAGTATCGACGCCGTCTAACCCACGGAGGATCCCGGTACAGAAGTCATCAATGTCGAACCCACGGAGGATCCCACACTACAACAAAAGCAGCCCTTAGCGGCGGTTTACAAAAACCGCCACTAAACTTGGCATCAGCAATCTTTTAGAGGTGGTTTTTTCTATTTTGCGGCGGTTTAAAAAATGTGTCGTAGATGCCTCATTTCCCGGCGGTTTCTCTCCATTTAGCAGCGGTTTTATGGGTATGCCACACTTTTTTATTCGCGGCGGTTTTAACCGCCGCAAAATTATGCCATTTGATGCGCCTATTTTGAGGCGGTAAAAACCGCCGCTAAATATAAATGTAATATATTTAGTGGCGTTTTTAACCGCCGCTAAATGCTACCAAGTATGGCATTAGCGGCGGTTAAAACCGCCGCTAAATGCTGAACTGGAAAAAAAATAATTTTGGTTCTACTACACCACTGCCCTGAATAATAAATCAAACCAGAATATAGAGATCAAATAGGTTTCATGGGGATCTCGACCCCCTTCTTGGTAGTGTAGGATAGCGGTATAATAAATAGAGAAACAACATACAATAATTAAATCAACAATAAATGAAAGACAAAGCATTGGATGAATAATATAAACTAAATATAAAAGGCCAATGACAATTTACAACCATGAATTCATGTCCAGATGAAGATAAAAAACTAAAAAATAGTATACATATAGAAGGTAGCATGATACACATTAGTACATGAATAAATAAAATAACTAAAATCCCTAAGGGAAGAAATCTAAGAAACATACATCCACCCTGAAAATAGGGGAAAAGATATTGTACCTTGATAAATTAGGGATCGATGGTGATAAAATCTGATGATGGATAAAGGAGAACCATCAAATCCTAATGGAGGGAGGTGGAGAAACCCATAGAGGAGGGATCTATGAATGCTGGAGAAGAAAAAGGAAGAAAGAAAGGGAGTTAAAACATTTAACCTATTAATGGAAAAATGGTAATTTCACCCTTAAGAATAGTTCACATGGTTTGGCTATATGAATTTCCAAACCGTACACCAACCGTGAGACTCCCACTACTTAGGAATCCTACCTCACATGGTTTCCCCACATATTTTACCCTAACCATGTGACAAATGTGTAATTAATTGTGTGATAATAATGCCTAAGTGGCACTAACCATGTGAGCTAGGAACACAGTTTGGAAAACTGTGTGCAGCCCGTGTGGGGCACTTCTTCTCACCTACTCCAGCCGCATGGTTTTCTACTACAGGTTCGCACAGTTTTAGACAAATAGTGTGCACCTATCATACCACCCAAACTTGATATTTTTTGTGCTTACCTAGGCCCGTTCAACTAGATAAATTATCACATCGTCATCCCTTTAAGCATCCAACCGATGGTGCTCCCCACCATAGGTTTTAACATTAACAGAAAATTATGAACCATAGTATTCTCCACCATTGTAATTTCCTATAAAGAATATAAAAAGATTTCCAATGATAATATTGGAATTTTTCCTCTAATTGGGAAATACTAAATACTTCTGAGGCCATAATAGGGACCTTACTATAAAGAAACAGTCAAATGCCAATCAGCCTAACTGAAACTAGTCATGCAATCTTTCTCAGAAGACATTTTCGACCCTTTCATGACACCCACATTAGCCTAGTGACATGATTTAAATGGATACTTTCACCTATATACATCTAAGAAGAAGTGTAATAATTCAATCCACTTTCAGCTAACCATTCCCAAGATACTCAGCTTAGATGACTCACATATCACAACCTGAACCACAATTCCTTCCTCTATGAAATCCCGTGTTTACCACAAGCACATTCACATAAGCCCATACCTGACTTTCAATGAAATTTCTTAGTCATTCCATCACCTAAACATTTAATACATTGTTCCCCAGCATGAACAAGGGTGGAACCTAGATCCATCCCACTATAATCATTACCCTTTAAACATCACCTATGAGTCCGACGATAAGTTTGGGATAAAATAAGGTCATCAAGTTAGAGTCCAAGTAACTATCCCTAGGTAGTCCATACTCCAAGTTTACAAGTGAGATATTGGTAAAAGACCAAAACATCCACATAAGATCATTGAATGAGCCTAGAATGGAATTCATCTAGTGATCAAGTCAAAGGAAACGGTTGGTGTCCAAAAGTCTGTCCAAGGCATTCCTACACAGGAACTCAGGTATCACACAAGAACTAACCATGCCTCAATAAAAACCATACATCCCACATGAAACATTGATAAAACCTATTTATTAAAAAAGAATAACACTTGATAGCTTTAGCTCGGTATATAACCGATGCTCTCTTAGTGCATCGAGGATGACGTAAAGATAGGGGACATGCTCATTGCTAAGCAAGAGTACACTAAGAGAGTATAAATATTATCAGAAGATTGGAGACACTTCCATCACCTCTAAGACACTTCCATCACTTTTACTACCTAGAAGGACATTTTTACTATATCTGACACGATGTTCCCCAAATTAGGAGTATCCTAGTCATGAAAAGAAGAGATAGACCAACTGCTCATAAGAGAACTAGGTTAGATTCACCTTAATCACACATGTGACACTTATCTGATTCACACTCACAAACTCCATAACATTTGTCATAAAAGATGAAACCAACCTGACCAGCGTGTCAGAACACCCAATCCATTTATGAATCGATCTTACACAATGGGGCTACCCGAATGCTGCTATATAGTAGAAATGGTATTAATATGGGTTACATATATGGAAATTTTTGGTGGCAACTATGTGCCATAAATGTTACATATACAAACCAACAGTTATCATACTTGTTCAACACATCAAAAATACTACTACTCATCATCTGATGCTGCATCATCACCCTCTCCACCTTCATCTCCACCACCTGCTGCCACCTGTAAGAACATTATATTGAAAATTAAATATTGTTGCATATTTATAATAAAACTTAAAACCAATAAAAGTTTGCAAACTAAATTATTTTGATTTTTTTGTGATTTACCTGCTCACCACTACCCGATGCACTACCACCGGGGGCATATCTGCTCATATACTGACATATTTCAAGCAACTCTTTCTGCAAACCAGATATCTGATCCCCCTGCTGGTGAACTGTGTTTCGTAGAGAAGACATCTCCCTCTGAGCATCTTCAGGTATGAAATGACTATAAGCAGGAGTAGATGTAGCCGAAATCCCTGATGTCATGCGAAAGACCTCAGATGGTACAAGTCCCAAACCCATCCCGCGCACTCTACCAGGATGCTCCTTCCCAAGGACTTTACCAACCGGGTCATCCTGGGAGACTGAGTAGGATTGCCCAGGATTGGCATCCCATATTTCTTTAATTTTTACCTATAAATCAAATATCAATATATATTAACATAGTAAAAACTGATAATAAGTTATTATAATAAATAATTGACTTCATATCCCAACTTCTATGGCAGGTTCATTAACAAAACTTCCATCTGTTTTTTATGAACATCCAGCCACAGTTCTGTTCGGGATGTGTCATGCCCTAAACTCTGTGACTGCATTAAACAAAGATAAATCAACAATTAAATATGTTAAATAGTTAATATTATCTTATAAATATTTAAACTAATTAAAAGATTACCAATGACATTCGGATTCTTGAAAAGCTTTTTGAACCCGCAATGTGCAGGATGACCTGCTTTGCCCGGTTTGAAGCATTCTGTCTTGAGAGATAATGAAATAAATAAAATTAAATTTAACAGTATTGTATTCAATGTCTATCTCCTCATCATGTACATGTATAAATGTAAAATGAGGATAATATAATAATATATATTTCAATACCATCCGCTTCTCATCACGATGTCTATCGACAAAAACCTTCCACTGTTCTTTCGGTACCCCACTGGGTAGCTTCTCATACATCTGCTATAAGGTCAACGAAGTATCGTTGACATCACACCACAACCTCCATTTGAAATCTTTCCATTTTTTTTCCAAGATTTTTCAATGTCCACTTCCGTGCTATCACATCAGCAACGGTAAAGTGGAAGCACATCTGTATACAGAAATTCATTTTGAATATATTAGTAACATGACATTCAATTAAACCATAAAGTAATAAAATTACCTTTATTTAAGAATCATAAACTTCATTTTTCCAGTTTGGAGGCATATGCCTCCAATCATCATATTAAATAGGCAGGGAAATGGGATCCGCTGCCAGTTGACCTATAATCTGACCAAGTAAACCTGCGGCGTCATCCGTCGGGACCCCATAAGAATCAAATGGCACCACTATCTTCTCGCCATGCATGTTCCAAACATCAGAACATTTTATGTGTTTTTCCATGGTTGCATTGTTTTCATCTGCAATGAGCAAACAATTACTATAAACAAAATGCAATAAATTTATTTAATTAAAATTTGTACCTATGACTGTGACCCTCCAGAATGTCCATGATGAACTGGAAGGGGCGTGTCGCTGCCCCACTGCTGAGGCTCCTGTAGGGGGATGCGATGACTCATCCTCTAATGAGGCATCCACTGATGGTGTTAGAGATGGTGCAGGGGGAGATGATGCAGGGATGTAGGAAGCTGCTGCCTCAGATGTCGTGGGGACAGACGGATTGTCATCTGTCGCAGAAGTAGAAGGAATGGTGTACCGCTTCTTCCTTGGCATTCCTATCATTTAATCAAATAAAATTAAGTTCAGAATATATATTTCAAAAAATTTATGCAGAAAAAAAAATTAAAAATGATAATAGATGCCCAGTACTAACAAACAAAATATATATAAACGGGACAAGTTGTGTCAATATTTCAGAACCGGCTAACAACTTTGGAGGTGGTCTATGATCAATGGAACCATTAAATTTTGATTTGTTCAGCCGAAATCTATGAGATGCATCAAGAAATATTCGATGGCACAAGAAGCACCATTTTCTACTGTGAGGTAGCCGTTTGGGCTCGAAATCAAAGTTACAAACGGGACAAGCCAAACCCGTATAAGTGTTCCAACCAGATAAATTCTCAAGCCCAGGGAAGTCACTAATGGTCCACATTAAAGCAGCATGCATTTTGAACATTGTTTTAGAAGAAACATCAAATGTCTCAACACCGTTGCTCCATAACTCCTGTAATTCTTCAATCAAAGGCTGCAGGTATACATCAATATCATTTCCAGGCATTTTTTTTCCAGGAATAATCATCGAAATGATAAAAGATGTTTGTTTCATACACATCCACGGAGGCAGATTATAAGGGATCAAAACAACTAGACAAATGCTATAACTCGTACTCAAAGTCCCAAATGGGTTGAATCCATCGGCAGCCAATCCCAATCGAACATTCCTAGGATCAACTGAGAAATATAGATGTAATGAATCAAATGTCTTCCACGATTGGGAATCTTGTGGATGTCTATTTAACCCATCATTGTTATTATCTACAGCATGCCACTTCATGTGTTCGGCGGTTTTTGATGACATGAATAATCTTTGCAATCGAGGCTTCAAAGGAAAGTAACGCAAAACTTTTGAAGGTGTGTTCCTTTTCTTCTTCTCCATGAAATTATGTTCAGTCATACTTCCAACATTACCCTTTAACTGCCATCTAGAAGAAGAACACTTCTTACAATTCTGTCTACTTGAATCCTCTCCCCAGTAAAGCATACAATCATTGGGACACGCATGTATTTTTGTATAATTCAGACCAAGCTTGTTTACAACTTTTTTCATCTCATAAAATGATTATGGGATTTTTGCTTCATGAAATGCATCGCGAATCAATTCCAATAACATAGACATTGCCTTATTTGTAATTCCACAAAGACATTTGATATGGTACAACTTCAGCAGAAATGAAATCTTTGAATATTTAAAACACCCACTATACAACTCGTGATTTCCATCATCAACTAAATCATGAAACACATTTTCCTCACTGAAGTTTTCCCTTACATTTGGCTCCATAGAATCAAGAGGAGTATCCAATGATATGTTACAATCTTGATCTGCTTGTGTTACAGTCTCAAAAACATCACTTGTCACGTTGAAATTTGTAGCATCATCTTCTGGTTGTTTTGATATGTTTTGATGCTCATAGTGGTGTCTTGCAGTGCCGAATGCATCATTTATGAGGTTTTTCATTTCATTTTCCATTGGCGACAAACTTGGGACCTCATTATGTGGATTAACATCAGTCCTCAATCTTTCTGTATTGTTTGATTCTCCATGCCAAATCCAACACAAATATTGATCAGGGAATTGCTTCAGTATTAAATGTTCATAAACTTCATCCCTCTTCAACCATGTTCTAAATTTACATTTAGGACATGCACATCTTATTCTCCCTTCAACGGATCGATTAGAAATTGAAAAATCTAAAAACTCATTAAAACCCTTAACATATTGAGGTGTGTTCCTTGGTAATGTGATCCAGCTTTTATCCATGTATATCACAATGTGCCTACACAAAAATATACGATAGTGTAAGATTACAGAAACATAATATAATAAAGATGAACCATTGATCATAAAGTATGCATAATATAATAAAGATGATTCATTGATCACATTTACCACTTCATACCAACAGAACAAGTCTGGTCCATAGGAGACAGCGTCAACACCTCATTGAGGAGCAATAAGAATATCGGGCTACACACTTATCATAACACTATCGATCACACATTTATGTTGCCTCAAACAACACCCCATTGATGTGTGATCGAAACTGATCATAATGCATTTTAAACCTGAGACATTATGTGATTGTTTAGGCTTGACCTTAGATGTCCTCCAAGAGGAATGATGTTTCTCAATGGTTTCATACACAACCAACTATAAAGAGGGCCACTATGTTCACTTTATTCATCGAAGTGTCACCTCTCTAGGTTTGAGTATTACAAGTCAGACATTTATAATCATGTCTTAAACCATCGACATATAAAGAACCAGTTTTTTATTCAAGGGTTGTCTTAGACATTGAAACATTATTAATCTCATTTATTAGAATTTTATTTTAATAAAAAAATTTAATTTTTTAAAAGGGTTTGATCACTATAGTGGTGAGAATGTAAAACACATACATACATCAAATTCATAAACACATGGGAAATGCAGAAGGACTACTCACATCAATTCTATTTTTTTCACTTTTTAAGAAAAACCCTATAAATCTTGTCTATGATTTTTTAAATCTGAAATCATATCTTTAGTACCTATCTCAAGGAACAACACCAAATACATAATTATATACAATTTATAGTTAATTATATAATTTTATTATAAAAATTATAATTTATTTCAATTAAAACCAACAAGGAATAATTGCCTAAAAATCACCAGCCCACCTCATCACACCTATATAATAACCAACCACTTATGTATTGTTTGTGGTGAACTCCAACCTTTATCCCAAAAAAATTACCTATGAAGTTGAACCAAGTCAATCAACAAATTAACTTAACTTAATCTAATTTTAATTAAAACTATTTAAAAATTATAAATGGTGATGTACCTCTAACCCAATGCCATGTTACAGCATGAGATAATAATGTTGGGACATCTCATATCAGTTTTAAGGAAAATAATTATCAGATCAGATGATTTATACAATGATCCAGTGTAAATAATCTCCAAAATCTAACAAAAAAATCCAAAAAAAAATGAAGAACAATGTAAAGGTAACATCAAATGTAGTCATACATAATGGAAATAATACTACATGTTTGACCCCAACCATGGCCATGAATGATGTTGTAGAGGAATTTATCCAAGGTTGATGCAAGTAGTTTATAATCAAATTATGTCCTATTTGACATTAGCATGACCTTTTTGATGTGTTGGTTACATATACTTCTTCCTAACCATATAATTTATTCCCCTCCCCCTTCTCTATCTATCTGCCTCTCCCAAAAACAATGTCTACATCATAGGAATATATGTTGGTATTTTGAAATATTTAATTCATGTAGTTGTTGATAAAGTGGTATGTATATTTGTCATAATTGAAATAATTTTTTAGATATTTCATTATTTTGATGACCCATGTGTTTTTATTTCCCATTATGGTTTTTTGAGACTCGACGCAGTAATGACCTCCTCACGGTGGAAGACTAGGCCACCAAAACCCAATTATTTCCACCATAGGCCATTTTTAAAGATAAGTGACGAGAATGAATAATTATAATGGTAGGCCTCTTCATAATGTACATGTAGGCATGCACCCAACCATATATATGAATATGTTCATAATAATAAAAATAAGAGAAAATAAACTAAATATTTACATTCTATCATGTTATTTACTTTAGAGAATAAAAAATAGTACAATAGGTAATATGAAAACAAATGGAAAAAATATACACCTAATAGGGAAATATTACATATCCTGACAATAATATGAAACGAATGAATTATAGAGAGATCGACTATTGATCTATAATCACCGACCACCATGTAAGGTCAAATTAACCCAATTATCCCTTTTCCCAACATAATACACAACTAATTTGTACATTATCTATATATACATGACATGTGTGGGAATAACTCAATTAGGTTTGAGCACATATATACCCAACCTTCTGCATCCAAACCCAATATAGGAGGAATAGAATACATGTTAATATTAGACATCTGAGCCTAAAGATTGATGAAAAACTAACCCAACAATAAAGAGATATGTTCTTCAATGAAAACCGAAAAGGAGAGAAAGGTTATATCTATCTCAAATAATAGTCCAAAATAATGGTTTCACAACTTCTCTAATGAAATATCATCAATGCCCAGTATCATGCTAATTTGTTCAGGGAATTATTGAGGAGGACCAACACCTCATCAATTTTCTATAATCTTATGGATCATAACAACCGTGGATTGAGGAATCTCTACATTGTGTAATAGTGTATTACCTCCTTTGTTTCGGCATAATGTGTATGGTGGATCCACAAAACATGTTCCTGGGGAGAACCATCCTGTTTGATGGAGGGCCCTATTCCTAGGGTTATAGGGATTACATAATATATTTCTACATAATGTTTATTGTGAACCTACACCCTAGTGTGAAAGGGGATACAATATTTATGGATATAGGACCAACACCCTGGTGCAATATAGAATGGTACTTCAAGTCATATTATATAAATAGAGAAGCAGTACACTCAAATCAAACAAAACAACACAAACACAGACAAGAAAACTTTGCACGAATGTCCATGAAACACCATGGGGATTACATTGGAACCAATAAACCAAAGGCAATAAATGAAAAGAAACAAAATAACAAAAATAAATCCAAAACACAAAGCATTCGCAGCACTACGACAACAAATCAATAACGTGGAACCTGCAACCAGTCTGAAGCTTGACATTCATTCCTCAAATACAAATAATAACTCTCATTCCAGTAGAATATAACAGTTAAAATTCAAAAAAAACCACTCCAGATGGGCCTAAATAGTAGTAAATGAAAATATCAGTGAACCTACAAACAAATCTGCAATTCATCCACAACTCAAACTGTTGGAACCAAAAAGATTGCCCAAATGAAATAGATGACATCATTGGACTAAAACACAACTGAAATAACATTAATAGATAACAGATAATGCAAGTACTTGATCTTGGATGAAAAATAAGAGATGCGCAAGAACTGCCATCCAAGAAACTGCAACTTAGGACATAGTGCCAAAAGAATGTCATGCTGGAAAAAGTTCAATGACAACAATAATTTCAGATCAAAACCCAACAGAGCATTATGATAATAAATTAAGATGTTTGATCCATACTGATATCAGTTAATAAAGGAATAAATTATTTAAGAGAGTATATTAAAGTCGTAACATACCTCTATACCGTAAATAATTATTAATAATGTTTTCTTGTTATCAAAATAATGTAGTATGAATATGTTGAGATTGTTATTAAAGAAAAATAGTGTTCCATCAACTGAATCCATTATTGACCAAGTGTTCATGATCTCTAGACACATTTTTGTTCATTTTCAAATAAAGGATGTTTAATATTCAACCTTTTAAAGAGAAATTTTCTAACCCAAACTGGTTTTCTATGTACAGGTCCTGGAGGGCTGCATGCAACAATACATCGTATGGAAAATAATGATAAGAATGCCATTTATTACAGAATTAATTCACAACTAAAAACATGTACTCAATTAACATGAAAAAGAAAAGTTAATAACCTATGATTTATCATCAATTAATATAATGTAGTGACTATATATTTACAAAGAAACTAAATTTCAAATAACATATAGAATAATTAATTTTAAAGACTAAAACAAACTATGATTCATTAACAAGAAACACTATTAGTTTATGACCACATAAATATATCATTGTGATGTTAAAAAATATATGTGTAATTAAATATATATATCAACAATTATTCACAACCCAACTAATTAATCTTTGCGCACAAGGCATGAATTGTAAAAAACTATTTGATGTATATAATCTCAATATTAGATTCAATAGTACACTAAATAATTCATGAAAAAAATGAATATAATGCATTTTCAAATCACATGGAATGGGAATCATGCATTAATAAAGAAAAGGCACAATACTGTACCACTCCCTATACCAAATCAACAATGAATTGTAACAAGATTCAAAATAGAAAAATATAGTTCAAAAAAGTAAGAACATGTCCCCTTCTAATTAGATAATTTAGGATGCACTAGTATGTTAAACATTCAATCTCTACTAATTAATGGTGTAAAATTACAATGTGGGTTTTATGTTTTACTACAAATCAGGTCATTAGATTACCTCGCAAATCAGGTGTGGGGGGTCACCGAAGGCCGCGGGGGGCGTGGGGGGTGCCGGGGTCGCCGGAGGGCACGGGGGGCGCGGGGGGCGCGGGGGTCGCCGGTGGTCGAGGGGGTCGCCGGTGGTTGAGTGGGGCGCCGAGGGGTGCGGGTTTCGCCGGAGAGCGCGGGGGTGAGGAGTCGCCGACAATGCGGAGGGTGGGGAGTCGCCGGCAGCGCGGGGGGTGCGGAGTCGCGAGGGTTAGGGATCGCGAAGGGGAAGGGGGAAAGGGTCGGTGGCTGTGTAAAATAAATCGGGTTTCGCGGTGGTTTATTAAAAACCGCTGCGAAACCTTCACCGAAAAAGGTTTAGCGGCGGTTTTGTGAACCACCGCCACAAAACCGCCGCTAAACCATGTTTTTTTGTAGTGCTGGTCCAGTATCATCGCTGTCAAACCCATGGAAGATCCTGGTCCAGTATCATCGCTATCAAACCCACAGAGGATCTTGTTATAGCAGTAGGTCCACATAGTATCTTATCATCTCAGTCACAGCCAGCCATAGGGTTCCCGCACACAGCACGCTCGATTCCAAGAGGGTCTTCTCCTCAATCCAAGTGTCGATACATCAACTACCACGAAGTCTCAAGTTGATGTATCTCGTAGTTCCGTCTCATCATAAGGAACCCAAAGTGATAAACGACGCGTCAATCAGATGACCGGTCTGTGAGTTATTGACATTTCCGCTCCAAGGGCCCGGTTGGATTTAGGTTCAATCCAACCCAGATGTACCCCAACTACGTCCAAACCTTGATTTGGGTATGCCAAAAGAACTATCTCATTCCAAGCTTCCCGTCGGCATAGACGGTTTATCAATCAGACACCCTTATCCCAAGATATGGGAAAAAAGGTAAAATGGGTCAGAACTAGGTCCGGGTCCGGTTGGCCGAGCCGGACCGACCCAACCCGACCCGGTTCGGGTCAACACAACCAGTGTCTGAATCTGGACTGGGGCCTGACCCGGTATGTGGGTCCAACCTGGCCTGGCCCAGCGCGGCGGCCCGACCTGCGGGTGGCATGACCCGCGTGGCCTGCACCGGTGCCCGACCCGAGGGGGCACGACGGCCCAGCCCGAGGCCTAGCCCGCAGGGGGGGAGGCCCTGAACAGCCGGCCCGTTTGGCCAGCGGGGGTTCCAGCTAGGGGCGGCGCCCTGCGGGGCCTACCCTAACAATCAGGGGGGGGGGGTGTTACACCCCTCGTCTTCAGCAACGACCGGTGCATGGCGCCGGACAGGTAACCGTGGGACCCTTCGGGTCCCACCTATAGCGCGCCTGCCGGTGGACGGCTTAGCCGGTCACCCTCCTCCGTCCTCCATGGCCCATGGCTGCGGTTCTTCTCCGGCTTGGCGCAATGGCGCCGTGCCCATCCTGTCCAACCGACACGACCTGTGTGGCCATGACTCCTTCCCCCGGCGCGGTGCAAGGACACCGTGCCCCTCCGGCACTGCCGTGACCCAGTTCTCCGCATGGCGCGATGGTGCCGCGCCCCTCTGGCGACCTGACAGCCCTAGCACTGCTGGCTTCTTCCGCAGCTGGATCATTTCCGGTTTCCACGTGTGCTTCTGCGGCCCGTCGGCCGCGGCCCGTTCCTCCGGTGGCGCCGTTGCACCGCCACCGCCATCAATGAACGAGAACCAATAGTGATTTGTCAGGCCGTGTTTGTTCGACCCATGCCCTTAGTGTTAGGGTGATAGCAAACGACTATTATCGATGCTCAATAATGACTAAGAATGAAGATCGAAATCAATCAAAATGAACCCTACCTCATTTGTCGTTCGTTGACGATGGAAGATGGCATCGTCGTTGGCAGCGTTCTACCCGGGCGAATTCTCCTCCTTTGATGCGTAAGAAGATCGTACATTATCGATGGTGGAAGTTATTCCCTCCGAAGGTGGTGCCTCTCACTTCTCCAGTAAGGTGGAAGAAGAAGGTGGAAGGTGGTGGAGAAATGAGAAGGAATGAGATATTTCTCCAGCGGATCCTCCTCTCCAACTAAGATGGCTCATCCCTTAATTAATTAAGGGAGGGGTTACTTGAATTAATGTGGGTTTGTGGACCCCACATCAATTTAAATAAATTTGAATAAAAATAAAATACTTTTCATGTATTTTATTTTTATTTTACTTCTTCTTTTAAAAAAAACCAACAACGCGGGTGAAAACTCAACCAACACTCTATCCCGAACGCAGCTAAGGTGAAGGTCTCACTAAGTAATCATCGGCGCTGCGAGTTCAGCGATGCCCTCAGAATTCGATTCTGAGCACTGGTTTAGAAGTTACCCTAACCCGCTCAAAAACACACTGAACACACTTAGAAACTTCAGAAAAACATTCCGAGGACTCCGGGCCTCGAAATCACGCACCGTCAGAAAATGAAAACTCATAACAATTCCATATAATTAAAAAAATTCATGGGATTTTATGGGTCTTTACATTCTCCCCACCTCAGGGCTTTGTGTCCCTGAAAGCCAAAACTCAAAAATAGGGAAACCAATGGGGGCACTGAGCACAGATCTGAGCCTCCCACTCCCATGTGCTCTCCTAGAGGTTACTGTGCTTTCACCGTACATGCACAAGAGGTGTCGACCGCCCACAGATTACTCTCTCCTATCGATCCTTGATCTCCACTAGAACCTCTGGGAAAGTCACCCCATCATCGATGTCGAGCTCGCCCTAGTCTATGATGTGAGTTGGGTCATGCACGTATCTCCTCAGTAGTGAAACATGGAAAACATCATGCACCTAGTGCAACTGAGGTGGAAGATCCATGCGATAAGCCACCTCGCTTACTCTGTAGAGGACCTAGAATAGTTCGATGAACCTCAGAGATAACTTGCCACCCCGGGCAAATCTCCATAAACCTTGTTGATGTGAGACCTGTAGAAAGACATGGTCACCATACTCGAACTCCAGAGGTCTCCATCTACTATCAACATAGGACTTCTGCCTGATCTGTGCAGTCTTCATCCACTCCTGGATGACCTGCACCTTCTATGTCGTAGCCTACACCATCTCTGGTCCCATGAGTGCTGAATCCCTTGGGTTAGTACAACACAAAGGTGATCTGCAAGGTCGTCCATACAGTTCCTCGAAAGGTTCCATCACAATGGTGGTGTGGTAGCTGTTGTTGTACACAAACTCTACCAAGTGTAAGTGATCCTCCCAGCTATGACTGAAGTCGAGGACGCATGAACGGACCATGTACTCAGGAGTCTGAATGGTTCTCTCAGTCTGGTCATCCGTCTGAGGATGGAAGGTGGTGCTCAAGAGAAGCTGTGTCCCGAAAGCCTTCTGCAACCCCTTCCATAGCTGGGAAGTGAAACGAGCATCTAGATCGGAGATGATCGTCGATGGCACACCATGAAGCCGTATGATCTCTAATACGTAGAGGCATCCCAAGATCTCTACTGAAACCTGCTTTTTGATCAGTAGGAAGTGGGATGACTTGGTGAGTTAGTCGACAATCACCCATATAGAGTCATGACCTTTGGATGTATGTGGAATTCCCGTCACAAAATCCATGGATATCCGATCCTACTTCTAATCTAGGACCTCTAAGGGCTGAACTAAACCTGCTAGAACCTGGTGTTCTTCCTTCACTTGCTGGCATGTGAGGCATCGTGAGACAAACTCTTCTACTGCCTTCTTCATACCTGGCCACCAGTGTTGTCATCGGAGGTCCTGGTACATCTTTGCCACACCTGGATGTACTTCTAGAGGTGAAGTGTGAAATTCCCTCAACACTTCCTCCCGAAGTGACACTGGTACCATGGTACATCCCCTAAAGAGAATGACGTGCTCCCCACCTACATAAAATCCATCAGGTGCCTGCCCTGTGGATATCTGTGCACGTCAAGCCTTGCAGTCAATATCCCCATGCTGCGCCTCCCTGACTCTCTGAATAAGTAGAGGTGTGACTATAAGAGACTACAGAAAGGCTGCTCCATCTCGATCCACAAAGGATATCTGCAACGCGGCCAGCTACTCTATCGCATCTCATAGCATATGAATGCCCGATCTCCTACTGAGAACATCTACTATAATGTTCCCCTTCCCAGAAGTATCGACTATCTCGAAGTCATAGTCCTGAAGTAACTCAAGCCAACGTCGCTGTCTCAGGTTCAGGTCCTTCTGCGAGAAGATGTACCTGAGACTCTGGTGGTCAGAGTAGACTGTAAAATGCTCACCCATCAGATAGTGCCGCCACATCTTCAAGGAGAAGACCACTACTGCTAACTCTTGGTCATTAGTGGTATAGTTCTGCTCATGCTGTCTCAGCTGATGAGAATAATAAGCTATCACTACTCGCTCCTGCATCAGGATGCATCTGATCCCAGTCCTTGATGCATCGCAATAGACTACATACCCAATGACCTCCTCAGGTAGCCTCAAGATGGGCGCACTAGTCAGCCTCTGCCTCAACTCCTGGAAACTCCGCTGGTATCTCTCTGACCACACGAAGGGTTGCCCCTTCTTTGTCAATGCTGAAAGTGGTGCTGTAACTCTGGAGAAGTCTGGCACAAATCTATGATAGTACCCAGCAAGACCCAGAAAACTCTGTACCTCCATCACACTCCTGGGTGGCTTCCAAGAAAGTACTGCCTCGATCTTTGCTGGATCCACTACAACTCCAGCCTCTAAGATAACATGTCCTAGAAAGTGTACCTCTCAGATCCAGAACTGGAACTTCGAGAGCTTACCATAAAGCTGGTGCTCTAGGAGTGTGTCCAGTACTACCCACAAATGGTAGGCGTGCTCCTCCTCATTAGCTGAGTAGATCAGAATGTCATCAATGAAGACTACCATAAAGAGATCAAGGTATGGTTGGAAGATCCTTTTCATGAGTCCCATGAACACAGCTGGTGTGTTGGTTATGCCGAATGGCATAACCAAGAACTCGTAGCGTCCATACCAGAATCTGAAGGCCATCTTCTACACATCCTCATCCCGTACTTTGAGATGGTGATAGCCTGATCAAAGATCTATCTTTGAGAACCAACGCACTCCCTTCAGCTGATCAAAGAGGTCGCCAATTCTCAGGAGTGGGTACTTATTCTTCACGGTCACCTGGTTCAGGCGCCGATAATCAACACACAGTCGCAAGCTCCCATCCGCCTTCTTGGTGAACAAAATCGGGGATGCCCAGGGTGAAACACTGGGTCAGATGAATCCCTTCCCCTACAAGTCCTTCAGCTATACCCGCAACTCACAAAGCTCTGCGGGAGCCTTCCGATATGCTGGTGTGGATATCGGTGTCGTCCCGGGGTACAAGTCAATGTAAAAGTCTACCTCTCTGTGAGAAGGTAGTCCATGAACGTCATCAGGTAAGATAGCCGCATACTGATCCACCACAATAGGAAAAATTAGACTCCGCACATCAACCGTTCTGAGAATGAGGCTAGCCAAATGATGTGTGATCGGATGCCCCCTCCTCTGGGTAAGTCCATCCTGCATTGTAAAGGCTCCCTTCTCTCTGGTGAAGGTAAACCTCACCCCATCCTCGCAGACACACCGCACTTTCCACCCAATGCAGTCAATATGAGCATGAACTGTGGATAACCAGTCCATACCCAAGATGACATCGTAAGGCCTTGACACTACTACTAGAAGATCCCAGCCGAAGCTCTCTCCTCCTAGAGTGAGATCACACTACCGAAACTAGTGTGTAATCATCTAATCCTCTCCCTTAAGAGTCTCTAGCCGTAAGGATTGAGCCAACAGCTCCATCGGAATCTCTGAGCTCTGCACGAGGGCAGCGGTAATAAAATAATGACTCGCACCTGTGTATATAAGTATTGCAGCAAGGGTGTATTAGACATAGATATTACCTTGAATCATCTCAGGTGCGCCATGGTCGTAGGCCTAGACTTCCTGGAGATGAGACCGCCTCTGTCTTCCAGCTCCCTATGGTTGGGGTGGACCTCCTGTTGGTGGTGGTGGTAGGACCTTGAAATGTCATCCACCACCTGCTGCTCGACCAGCTCCTCTGCTGCGTCTGCCTGCTCTAGGTGGACCACCACAGTCGAACCTCTACCTCTACCTGGGAGGTCTCTCTACTGTCTGCTGCTCATTTTTATCGCAGGTCGGGCAGTCATGAGCCATGTGACCCTGCCCACTACATGCATAGCACTGCCTGCTCCTCGTATGGCTGGCTCTGTTTCATGTGCCCCGCACAACCAAACCTTTATCCTGGGGTCTCCCACCTGATGGCCTAGTCCTCTTGGACCTCTACGACATCTGTCTACTGCTGGATATAGAAGACTCTACTACGTGTTGCCCAGTGGTGGGTCTCACTTCTAGAGACTGCTCAGTAAGAAAACTCTCCACAAGAAGGGCTTGCTCTATCACCCCCTCCTGCGTCGGGATGCTGAGGGAGATCATCGAAGCCCTGATCTCATTCCTGAGTCCCTGCTCGAAGGTTCGAGCCTTGAAGAACAGGTCTCACACCATATATGTGGAGTAGCATGAGAGGTCGGTGAACCTCGCTGAGTATTGTGCCACCATCATGCTGCCCTGCTGTAGATGAAGTAGCTCCTAAATACGCACCGCACGAAGGGTGGCTGGAACAAACTCTGACAGGAAGAGGCTCTCAAAGTCTACCTAGAGAAGTGATGCCTCGCCATGCACCTGGAGCATTAGGCTCCACCATCTGCCTGCTTCTGCCTGTAGGAGACTCATGATAAGGATCACCATAAGGTCGGCTAGTGTCCCTACCAATCTGAAAACTCTCACAACAGCCTCCATCCAATCCTCAGCTACCTGTGGGTCCATCTCTCCCTTGATCTTGGGTGGCCTCTGGCACTAGAAATCATGCAACGCAATCAGACAGTGTGAAATATCTACTACTAGAGCTAGTGGTATCGGTGGCCCAGTGGGTAGTGGTACCACTGGTGCCTCCAATGTGATGGGGCTCTACACCTAGGCCTCATCGCTCGGTGGGATAACATCTCGTACACATCCCGGAATCCTGGTTAGCTGCCTACATGGGGAAATTCTGAAAAAATAGGTGCGCCACGGTCAAAACATTATACCTGGTGAGCTGACACAAAGTAATCACAAAGAAAACTTTTCAAAGGAAACACACACGCAATCAGTGTTTTCGTGCACTGAGTCGGAAATCAGAAGTCAGAGTCCTAGTGTATGGATACGTCAGCCGCCACACCAACACTGGTTTCCCTAAACTAATAACCACACCCAAAACACTTAGCACTATTTCCATTAAAAGAATCAAAGTCCAAGTTCTATGGTAGAACCGACTGATCTGATACCAATTTTTCACGACCCGTCCTCGGGGCCCGTGCTGTGACTACCCCAAGCCCGCCTTCTATAAGACAGGGGCTGACAACTAGCAAAAAAATATAATACCTGATAAAAAGGGAAGGTATTTCCTTTAAACCTGTAACACACACAGTCTGAACACAAGTAGTAAAAGAAAAAAGTACTAATATAGAAAAAAAGTGTGTCGAAAGTAAGTGGGCCAGTATACAAACCCAACGGAACAACAAGTACAAGTACAAGTAAAAAGATAAGCAGCTCCTGGATCGTCCTCTAGAAAAATACTACCTGAAGGGTAGGTACAGATCTCGAACAACACATCCCAGAGGTACGTCGCGTCTAGTTCAGCTCCTAGTAGCCTCCTATCCAGATCCCTCAGCCTTGATCACTGCTGACCATCATCTGTACAGAACACAACAAGGTGCGGGCGAATCCCGTGCACGGGTGAGTATAACAATACCCAGTAAGGGACCCCGAGACCCCAAAGGTCTCCAAGAATCCACTAAGGATAAACCATAGTAGTAAGATACAATCATGAAGTATCAACCATCCCAACTTAGTAATATTCCCATACATATACCTAAGTTACCAATCACAGTCCGACTCTAACAGTTGAGCCCAAGAACAACCCATTCCACAAAGGAAGTAAAGTCAATAATCTCGATGATAACAACTTAAAGTCAAGAATCAGATCACACAAGTGTTTAAATCAAGTATAGGGGTAGATATGATTAGATGTAGCCACTAAATCATCTCCTATGTCGAACCCACCTAGGATCTTGGAACAGTATCAGCGCCGTCGAACCCACGAAGGATCCCGGTACAGAAGTCATCGTTGTCGAACCCATGGAGGATCCCAGTCCAGTATCATTGCAATCAAACCCACAGAGGATCCTAGTCTAGTATCATCACTGTCGAATCCATAGAGGATCCTGGTACAGTAGTAGGTCCACGTATGATCTTATCATCTCAGTCGCAGCTAGCCATAGGGTTCCCACACACAGCACACACGATTCTGGGAGGGTCCGATCCTCATGCCAAGTGTCGATATATCAAATACCATGAAGTCTTGAGTTAATGTATCCCATAGTTCCGTCTCATCATAAGGAACCCAAAGCGATATACATCACATCAATCCGACGCCCGATCTGTGAGTTATTGGCGTTTCTACTCTGAGGGCCCAGTTGGATTTAGGTTCAACCCAACACGGATGTACCCCAACTATGTCCAAACCTCGAGTGGGGTATTCCAAAAGAACCGTAATGTTCCAAGATTCCCATCGGCGTAGACGGTTCATCAGTCAGACACCCGTAGCCCAAGATATGAGCAAAAAGGTGAAATGGGTCAGAACTGGGTCCGGGTCCGGTCCGACCCAGCCGGGCTGACCCGACCCGGTTTGGGTCAATCTGAATCGGGTCCATATCCGGACCAGGGTCTGACCCGGTCCGTGGGTCTGACCCGGTCTGCGGGTCTGACCCGACCCACCAGAACTGGCCCAACCCGCCAGAACCGACCCGACCCAGCAGAGGCGGCCCGACCCAGCGGTGGCGGCCCGACAAAGTGAGGTTGCCTGGCCCAGCGCAGAATTCCGGCCCAGCGTGGGGCGGCCTGGCCCGAGGGGGTACGGTGGCCCAACCCGAGGCCTAACCCGCGAGGGGGGGGGGGCCCTGCCCAGCTGGCCCGCTTGGCCAGCGGGGGTACCAGCTAGGGGCGGCGCCCCCCCTAGAAATCAAGGGGGGAGGGAGTTACACCCCCCGTCTTTAGAAACGACCGGTGCATTGTGATGACCCAGTAACCATAGGACCCTTCGGATCCTGCCTATAGCGCACCCGCTGGGGGCCGGCTCAGCCGGCCACCCTCCTCCGTCCGCCGCAGTTCTTCTCAAGCGCGGCGCGATGGCGCCGCACCCAGCCCGTCTGACCTCTACGGCCTGCGTGGCCGCGACTCCTTCCTCCGGTGCGGTGTGATGGCACCGTGCCCCTCCGACACCGCCACAGCCCGCCTGGCCGCGACTCGATTCTCTGTGCAGCACGACGGTGCCACGCCCCTCCAGCGGCCCTAGCTCTGCCGACTTCTTCCACAGCCGGCTCTTTGCTGGTCGCTGCGTGTACCGCCGCTACCCGTTCCTCCGACAACGCCGTTGTGCCGACACCACCATCAATGAACGAGAACCAATGGAGGGTTGTTGGGACGTGTTTGTTCAGCCCGCTCCCTCCAAGTTAGGGTGATGGAAAACGACTATTATCAAAGCTCAAGAATGATGAAGAATGAAGATCAAAATCAATCAAAATGACCCCTACCTCATTTGTCATTCTTTGACGATGGAAGATGGCGTCGTCATTGGCGGCGTTCTACCCTGGTGGATTCTCCTCTTTTGATGTGGAAGAAGATCGTACATTGTCTACGGTGGAAGTTATTCCCTCCAAAGGTGGTGCCTATCACTTCTCCAGCAAGGTGGAAGAAGATGGTGGAAGGTGGTGGAGAAAGGAGAAGGAATGAGATCTTTCTCCTGTGGATCCTCCTCTCCAACTAAGAAGGCTCCTCCCTTAATTAATTAAGGGAGGAGTTACTTGAATTAATGTGGGGTTGTGGACCCCACATTAATTCAAATAAATTTGAATAAAAATAAAATACTTGTCATGTATTTTATTTTTATTTTACTTCTTCTTTTTAAAAAAAAAACCAACCGCGCGGGTGAAAACTCAACCAAAGCTCTAGCCCGAACGCAGCTAAGGTGAAGGTCTCACTAAGAAATAATCGGTGCTACGAGTTCAACGGTGCCCTCAAAATTTGATTCTGAGCACCGGTTCAGAAGTTACCCAAACCCACTCAAAAACACACTAAACTCACTTAGAAACTTTGAAAAAACATTCCGAGCACTCCGGGTCTCAGAATCACACATCGTCAGAAACTGCGGACTCAGAACAATTCCATATAATTTAAAAAAAATTGAATGGGATTTTCCGGGTCTTTACATAAGTTTAATTAAGAGTAGTAGGTTTTAACTTAGCCCTAATGTGAAATATCACATTCCCTATGTTCTAGTCCACTGAACCCCTTATGAATGTCAGATCGTTACATCTTAATGAAATTAATGAGTAAGCATATTATTGATTTATGTAATGTGATTAAAGTCTTCAAAATTTTGTGAGATAAGAAGTAAATAAATTAATTATCTAATATGTATAAGATTCATTGAGTATACATATGTTGCATACTATTTAAATTTAATGAAAATAATCATATAGGGTTTGCGTTGTTGGAAATGTGCATTAAAGGTAGCACTATGATGTAGTGGTTTAGACCACGTCATGCTCCATGCTAGTATTTGCTAAAACATAGTGAGTGTAACTATGTCATGGTTCTATGCATGAAATTTCTATTTGTTATACAATATCACATTCATTGAATTCCTCCTCTTTTTCTAAGCTTTCATATTAAGTTATTTCTTCATATGATGATTGATTAAAGAGTTTAAACCATAAAAACCATGCCTAGACTACCTAAACAATATCATTTTAATGGTGAAACATGAACTTAGATGTGAATCCCTATAAACCATATCCTAATGACTAAAATCAAGGGATCTGATAATCCATGTGTGGAGAATATAAATGTAACACCCCAAAATTTTATAATGTATTACTTTAAGTAAATATCTTATTGAATAGTGTTTTCTATATGAAACAAAAAATAAAGTAAATAATACTTTATTAAAATTAAATTTAAACTTCAATACATTTTGAATATGAAATATAATAAATTAATATTCATTGGTAGTTGATATGTTATAAGGTTAAGAACACTTTAAATTTAAAAAGGGCCATTTTTTATATAAAAGAAGTTTGTATTTACATTTTTAATTTTCATCTAAAAGATAAATATTTTAATTTTATAATTTTATTTTAATGAAATAAAATTAATTTTTGAATTAAAAATATTAAAATTATATTAGGGGGATTTTTGGTACATTCTTAAAATAGTTGATTTTTAGGTGAATAGTGAAAAATATCATTTTTTCAAAATACTATCACTTTTATGACATTATCATTATATAAGAATGAATTGAATGTTTATGAAAATTTTTTTGATAAAAAAATATATTTAATAAGTAACACAATTCATTTAAAAATAAAAATTTTAACTTATAAATTTATGTTTGTCATTTTGAAAATCTAAGTAATGTTTATATTTGAATAAAAATTATTTTTGGTTATTCTCTTTTAATAAAGTTTTCACAAGGTAACTTTATGTTATTAATTGATTTTAAAATAAAATAAGTCTCATTTTATTAAACACAATATAATTAATTCTATGTAAATCAAAATTAGACTATTTTTATTTAAAATCATTTTTAATGCTTAAAAAAGGCATTTTTCTAAAAATGGTTTTTTGTTATGTTTTTACAACTTATATTAAAATTCATTTTTAAAAATAATAAAAATTAAATCCTAGAAAATAAATTCCATATTTGGGATAAACACATTCAAATTATGTAATAATACCCTTTTAATTTTTATTCATATTGAATTGTTACCATGGTAAAATGTTTGCTGCATAGTAAGAGTTAAAAGAGTTAATGAGAGGGTTAAACCATGATATAAGGATTAAGGTATCTATATAAATTGTATAAAATTGATTATTTGAGTGGATTTAGAAATTATATTATATTATATTATAAATTTTGTTTCCTTTTAGACACTTTCCTTGATATATACATTTATTATATTTTAATGTTATTAATATTTATAAGGGTTCCACTCCTCTCACTTATAAATAGGAACCTCCTATACTCATTTATCCACAAAAATTGAGCCATTTATATTGAAAAATACCTAAAAAATACTTTTAAAACTCTCCTACCCACATATTAGATGTCCTTATCTCACTAAAATCCCAATCCTAGATAGATTATGGTGTAATCCAAAGGATGATATCCAAAGAGGAGGTATCGGTCTTAACCAGATTCTTTTAAGTTTATTTATTCTTCTTCCTCCAAATATATTCTAAAAATTATAATATAATGATTTTTTTATATTTAATATAATAAAATGTAAATTATTTGTATGTAAAAACTATTTTCTACCACCTTTATATCCTACGGTAAATGGAAACTTTACTTGTACATACGTACAGAATACCGCATCCACAAAGTGATGTGTTTTGTTTTTCATCACCACCTCACATGGATGGTTATAAATATATATTTAATGGATATATATTAATTTTATAACATAATTATGATTCCATAAAGATAAAATATTATTTACCTTATTACCCTCCCATCCTTTGGAAAATGATAATGCCGCTCGTCCATATATATGGACTACCACCTCCAAGAAGTGATGTGATTCATTTTTCATCATCACCTCACATGAATGAATATAAATATGGATTAAATATATGTATATAATTATTATATCATAATAATAATTATTTAATTACAATATATTATATAACTTCATACCCTCTCATCCATTGGATAATGATAACATTACCCATTCGTACTTGTGAACTACCACCTCTACGTGCGATGTGATTCATTTTTCATTTTTACCACACATGGATGGTTATATGGATATATTTAATGAATAATTATGATATTTATATAATTATTATGATTATTTAAATGTAAATATTTATCTTATTTATTTTCTTTTAGTCCACTATAAAAATGAAAACATCACTCATGCATACGTGCAGACTACCACCTCCATGAAAAGATGCATTGCATTATTCATGACCACCTTACATGGATGGTTTTAAAAGTATATTAAATATATAAAAATGATAATTATAACATTATTAATATTGTTTATATTATGATACTATGACCCCTTTGACCATGAATAACACACAAAATTTATTTTAAAGGTTAAGGACTGAATGATTGCAAAATGTCCGATGTAAATTTAACCGATTTAGTGACTAAATAAAACATGATAATCATTGAATTAAAATGAATAATAATAAAGTTTAAAAATTGTATGAATAAATAAATTATTAATATAATTTTATTATTCATGGGTTATAGAATAAAAGAAACTAGATGAGACTCGAGGTAAGGGGTTACTTGTATCAATTTATTTTCTATGATACTTATTACATTTTCAACACATGTTTTTTTTTTGCGGTGTAAAAACTGACATATGGATGCATTTTATCATTAATTTACTAAAATAAAATTGTTTTACAATCTATTTCAATTTTTATCCTTTAATTTATTTTTGATTCAAAAGTTACTAATTCATAATGGGTTTCTCTTTTAAACATTATTTTAAATGTTTTAAACTATTTCAATTAAAAATATGTGTTCTTTTAAATGTTTCAAGAAGGTTATTATTTATACTAAAAATATTTATAATTTTAATTTTAAAATAATTTTGACTTTATTTTCAAATGTTCAAAAAATAATCTTTTCATATTTTACCATATGGGTTATTTTTTACTCTCTTTATAAAAGTGAAAAAGATTTTTTAGCGTTTACTGCTTGACCTCATTTCCCCACCATCATAGCCATTATTCTTTATCAAGATTACTATACATGTTTCTATGGTTTTTAAAAGAGAACATTTTTCCTATTATCTTATGAATTTTTAGTTTTTAATAACTTTCATGTGAAATGGATATTTATTATCATTTTTATGAGATAACTGAAAGTGATTTTTCCTATGGACTAAAATGTAAATTTTATGAGTTTTATGATGTAAATGAAAGAATTTATGTGTTTTTATTATGATTTAGTAATTTTAAATTTTATATTATACAGGTTGGGTCTGATATAACCCTATAATGCATTTGGAAATGAAATTTTCTTGAGAAGAGACCTATAGAACTAATTTTGGATGCTATTCCTTTATAAGGGTTCATGTAAGGGTTTGTGTAAGGGTGATTGTAAGGATAATTTAAAAAGATGCCTACATGGGTTTTTAATTATTTATATGATTTTTAATGGAAATAGTTTTATTTACCGAGGCAATAAAATTATTTTATAATAGGTTTTGACCTTCTAAATGTGAAAGTATTGTTTTTCAAGGAATTTTTTTTCAAGAGTTCTTTTGTTTTCTCAATAAACTATCGCAGTAATGATTTTGAATTTATTATTTATACAATTTGTTTTATGAAAAACTTTGGGAAATAAAGTTATTCTAATGATTAATTAAATTATTTTTAGCTCAATGTTTATTTTATAAAAAGGAAAACTATCTTATGTATTTTCATGTTTAAAAAAAAGGGAATAACATTTTTATTTTATTTTTATATACCTTAATAATATTTTTTTTATCATCCCAAATATTAAATTTTGTTAATAGGGTATAAATATGTATATTAACTATATCAAGGTCAATGGTGAAATGTAATGAATGAATCAAAATTGTATTGAATGAAACATGAGTTTAAACATAAGTAACTTTTTTTTGCGAAAAAATGTATAATGTGTGGAAGTGACCACTTTGTTATGTAATGGTTTTATAAATTCTATAAAACTATAAACCTAAAATATCCTCTAAATTCATGAAAGAGAAAACCTTTTTTAAATCATCTAAATATGGATTGAATGTATTATGGATTTTTATAACTGGCCTCAAAGATAACATGCAGAGAGTATGTTTTTAGAACCGAATCCAAGTGTATAAGTCTAGGGAATTATAGTAGGTATTAGATAAAGGTTTTAGATAAATTTAGAGGTTATTATTCCATTATATGATCACAATTTAAAATATGTGAAAAAATTAAGGGGTTAATATGTTGGTTTGGGATCATAATTTGTAATTCTTCTCTAACCTTAAAGGTTAGTATGTGAAGTAGAATTATTGGTATTTATAGGGATTAAAGGATGATGAAAAGGAGTTGAATATAAGTTTAGATATTTTAGGACATATTAGTATTTATTTTATTTATAAAATATTTTATTATGATTGGATATACTCAAACTACCTATTTTGGTTTTAGTAAATGGTTGTAACCAGTAGGAACCAAGTTAACAATATATGTGATAGATAATGTGGTGGTTATTTGAATGAGTAAGAAAATGTGATACGAGTTTGAGTAAAAAATATTATGGTTATTCCTAACCAGATATCTCAAGTTATGATTAATAACTTTAACATATGTGAGTTTACTAACACATAGAGTAAGAGAAAAATGGTGTTTTATGGAAGTTCAGGTCATAAAGATGATGAAGGTAAAAAATTAAAATTCTTACATATCAATAATATGGGAAGAATAATCTAGGAAAATATATCAAAAAAATACGAATTTGTTTCATACATGGTAAATAAGGTCATATAGAAATAAAATTCCAAGAAAAATGAATATTTCAGTTAACACAATAGATGGGAATAAAGTTCTTCTTAAATAATCAATTGAATGTTTTAAATGTGGGAAGTATGTGCATTATGAAAATAGATACCCTATGTGGAAAGATCATGAAGGAGATCAACAATATCATATGAACAAAGGTTTATCATGGTAATTTCATAAAGATGAAGAAACTATGAGTAACATATAAAATGTATGAATTATTTTAACACCTCTTCTTATGTTTAAAGTATGAAATATGATTTGATTGAGATTTATAGATATTAATAAATGTTTTATATTTATGAATGTAGAAAGTATTTATTAATAAATACTATAGAAAATCATGGTTAAAGGTTTAGAAATAATGTTGAATTATTGAAGCTCCTACATATAGGGTTTTGATAGTTATGATGTAGTTGTATTTTATTTAAGGATTGAAAATCTATAAGAATGTTTGATGGATTTTAAGGTTTGGCCTATGAGTGGAAGCTTTCTCCCCTTTATGCATGCCTAGGGTTTTCTCTCCACAATGTCTCCTCCCCTCCTCTGGCAGGTTCGGTTGGATCGACGTCGGTGGTCTGTTCTCAGAGCGGCGTTAGTGTGGCTTGGTGATAGCTACAACGTGGTCCGACTTCTAGATATTGGGTCGGTGCTGGCTTTTGTGCCTTATGGATTCAGGATCTCAGATCAGCATTGGTTTGGATCGGTGTTGGCTCTATCATGGTCAAGCTTCGGGTTCTTGGATTAGAGACTCCATCTTCGGGACCTTGTCTCGATGAAGGCTTGTCCATATTTATGTTTTTAGCTTGGTATCAGTGTGGCCTGACAATAGATTCAGTGGGCTTTGGGTTCTTTTCTCAGCATCGGTGTTGGATCTGGAGTGGCTTAGAGGGGTGATGATTTTATGGTTCTAGTTTCCGTAGTGGGTTTTTAGGTCTGGAATGATGTAGACCATTTTACTAGTTTTGGAATTGGTGAATCAGTTGAAGGCTTAGCAACATCAAAAGATCTGGTGTCTCCTTCTAGTGCTCTCCCCCACTTCCCGTGTCCTACTTCAGACTATATTGAGGTTGAGTTCGTGGTTTTGGTCTGAGTAGATCCATGCCAAGAGAGGTGTTTCTTGTTCAGAGTGGCCCGATCCCCTTCATCAGTGACGTTTACTTGGTATGGTGTTGGACCATTTAGTTCTAGGCACAATGGCTCAGTTTCATGCTCCTTGTTTCGTCTTCCATTGCTTCTGCAGTTTCAATGGTGGTGGGAGCCGGCATAACGGGGTTCATCGAAATGTTGTCCTTGGTGGAGGTGAAACTTTCTCATGAAGGCTTCATGGTGAAGGGGTTTTTTTTCTGGGTTTTTAAGGTTTTATGTTTGTTGTTACTAATTTTTTGACTTCGCAGAATGATATTTGTAGAGGTGTTTTCTTCATGGCCCTACGGTTATCGTTTGAGGGACTTTGCAACCAGTTCATCTACACACGACTACTTCAGAGGAGGTTCAGAGCAGAGATTTTTCACCTGGAATTTCTCTTTGAATTTGGATGTTTGAGAGGGTATGTTATTTCCATTAGTTCTAGGACCATGTTTTATACATGTGACAACTTTTTGAGTAGCGATATGAAGGTAAATGCTGGTCTTCATGTTTTTTGATGCTGGGTAGAATCTTGTCTTTGTAGTGAATGAGTTGTTTTTGGCATTGATCTATTAGACCATAATGGATTTTTTATGTTGTTGATGTCTTATTGGGTTCCCCCTCAACCCTTAAAAAGGGGTTTTATGTTAATAATAAAAAATTAATTTTCAGTATAATAATATTTATAAGTTCAAAAGTACAGATATTATTTTGAGGTCTTATGTGATTTTATTCAAAGGTGACTAATGATATTTTGGGGGATGTTTATTAGGATTTAGGAATAATGCATGATTGAAGTATAGATAAACATGTATATTAATAGGATATTTTATGTTATGGTAATTATTATTAATTAGGATAAATGGTTATTATATTTTTTGGAACAAATGTTTTATCATATAGATAACCATGGGATAAAAAAATTGATTCAGTTACTAGGTGGTTAAAGTTATTTTGGAATAATTTCACTATATTTTTTGGAAAATTATAAGAATCAAGTTAAATGGGATAAATTTTGGATAATATAATATTTTATGTCAAAGTGGTTAATATTAATTGAGGAATAAAGATTCAATCATAGAAAAATATGACTTAGTATCATATTTTTAACATCGGTTTTTTATATTAGATGTAAAAAATAAAATAAGAAGATTTTAACATTTCATTTTAATAAAAATTACATTAAAATATTTTAAAAAATATAATTCCTAGGTACTTATCCACATTTTTTCAATGTGATAATTCTAATAACCTCATCATCACAACTCACAATGACACCTAAGCTATGCTCTATCTTATACTTTTTCTCTATTTTCAAATTCCTATTTCATTATTTATCCTCAATATTCTATCCTTCATATTTCTTCCATTAACCTTGAAATTTTTCATTCCATGGAAACCCTAATACACCCAAATCATGACCACAATCCATGGTTTTTGTTTTTTTGTTTTTTCTACTTCATTTTTACAAATGTTTCTCCTCAATCTTTCATCATTCATCCTATTTCCACCACCCTCGAGTGAATTCATCAGTATTTGACAACTATTTTCCATTGTCGGCCTCCATATTTTTTAATTTATTATTATTTTTGGAATATTAATTAATTAATTAATTGTTTGTTATAAATTTCATTTACCCATCCATTTTTTTGTATGCATATTATTGTCAATTATAATTTTTTTCTATTAAAATTTGTTTAATGTTATATTTTGTTGTGATTAAATTTTTTCTGTGATTGTAATTTGTTTTTGGTTGCATATTTTTGTAGTTATAGTTGTTTGTATTTGTTAATTTTGTATCATTATATTATGTTTGTGGTTGAAATCATTTTTTTCTTATTTTTTTCATTTATAAATAATTTTTTATGTTATAATTATTCTTGATTGAATATTTTTTCTCAATTTTAAATTATTTTTTATTTCCAAATGGAATTTCAGATATAAATTATTTGTTAAAAATTTATCCATGTTTATATATTTATATTCTTATATGTTTTAATTTTATTTGTTTATAGATATGTTTAAATGTTTATATGCATTAATATATTCATCTATTATATTGTGAATTTAGGTAATTAATGGATCATAATTGGATAGATTCATGGAGAGTTAGAAATATATATGATAAATGGGTTGAGAATTTCTTGTAATTTTCTATGTGAAATTTAGAAAACAAAGATGTGGTTTCTATACACGTATGAAGTGTTTGAATATGAGTAAATTAGAGTAGAAATAAATTGAATACCATCTAATTTACTATGGATTTAGTAATAATTATACATTATAGATATATCATGGTGAAATAAAAAAAAATTCAAGATATAATGATGATAAATTGTTTATAATGAGATAGAGGATCATCTTGAAGAATTAATTCATGATTTACATGTTTAAAACATTAAAAAAAGTGTTTAAAAACTATATATAGATGCTATAAAACCGCTATTCTCATATTATATTAAATTTACAGTCTTATTAACATTGCTAAGATTAGTTAACAGGGAAGAAAGGCATGGTTGGAGTGATAAAAGTTTCAAAAAATTGCTTGAAATTTTAAGAGATATACTTCCAAAAGTAAATGATCTTCCAAATTCCAATTAGGATGTAGAAAAAATATTATTTTTAATAGGATTTATATAAAAATAAACATTATTTCCCAAATGATAGTGTGCTATATAAGAAAGAATATGAAATTTTATCAAAATATCATAAATTTGGGACTTTATGATATAAAATGGATGAAAAATACAACCATGATTAATTCTCTAGAGAAGGAATCAAACCTCATGCTAAATAAATCTGGTAACTTCTAATAATTACTTGTCTAAAGAATCTCTTAGTAAATTTAAATAATTAAAAGAGGTTAATTTTTCATTCAGATCCTCGCATCTCTGATGGAAACCTATGACACCATACTGGTTCACTATAATGGAAAAGATTTGATCTCATATATTTTGATTTTTTAAATAAAGTTATAAATCTTAGAATCATTCTATGCATATATGGAATGAATCTATATTGGAGCCTCAGTATCCAACATAGTTTGTTTCATGTTATTTTGGATGTATAAAATTTTTTACAATAGAAATGTATAAAGAAGAAATATGTAATGATAATCTTGATGATTTATGGATAAAAACAACATGTAAATGATATTGATGTTTATCTATCACCATTTATTGATGATTTGAAATTTTTATAGGTGAAAGGTGTTATAGTATTTGATACATAAAATAAAAAGTATTTTATTTTATGTTCTATGATAATATTCACTATAAAAAACATTCTTGCACATGGAAAAATATTTGGATATAGTGTTAAAGGACATAATGCTTGTCCAATTTATGAATAGGGTACTTTATATCATCAATTTTTGAATGGAAGAAAAATAGTGTAAAAGGTACATTTGAGATTGTTGTGAATGGATCATCCATATTGAATATTAAAAAATGGAATTTAATGATCTAAAATAGTATAATTTCTCCCACTACCATTGTCACCTGAATAATATTATGACAAGGTGAAAAATATCGATGTCCCCTTTGGAAATAAAGGATTTCTTACTTTTCAAATAAATACATGGAAGAAACAATCCATTTTATTCATGATACCTTATTGGATATTTTTGTATATAAAATATAACATTGAAGTTATGAATATTGAGAAAAAATATGATAGTCCAATTGGAACATTTTTTAACATAAATAGAAAGAAAAAAGATGAATTACATGAAATACTAGACTCAATGACCATGAGAATACATTCATAGTTATATCCCACAATGAAAGAAACAAAAAATATTTTCCTATGACATGAAACACATTAAGCAAGAGTGGGAAGTAAATTTATTTCAATTCCTATATGGTATTAAAGTACCTAGTGGGTTATCTTTAAATGTGAAAAATTTAGTTTCATTAAAAGTTTTAAAGTTAATAGGTAATAAATATCATGAATTTCATGTTATTGATGCCTGTAAAATGAGTATCAAAAAATATACAAGGTCAGAAATACCTAAAGTATGGGTATTATTTTCTTTACAAAGAAAAGGAAGTGAAGGTGACCAAGACTCACATATCACATAAACCTCCAAAGGACATGTGATCGCATGAACATCAGATTGTCATGTGAATGGTTCATGCACGACACATGAACTGATTCAGAACACATGAATCCCCCTTGGAAAATCCCATGGTTCTTGTGAAGGAATCTAAGATATTCACTGATCATACATATGTTTCCATGTGAAATCCTCCATGTCAAATGACTTGTCAATCAGACGACACTTGAGAATTATTCAAAAAACTTTCAAAAAAGGGTAAAAATATATAGAATACGGAGGCCTTATGTGGTCAAATATCTTGATACGACACACCCATATATTTTTAAAGACCTCATGAACCCCCTGGTGACATGACCACCTTGCTGCATAAGAGTCTGCTGGAATGTCACCTTCATCATGTGAAGGGTCATAGACATGCCCACTCGATTCTATGCTGCCCCTTCAAAACCATAGAAAAACAGAAGGTCTATCGATGAAAATTCATGTGAATCACCATAAGACCCATTATTAGTCATTTGATGCATCACATACAAGGATAGTTATTGTCTTCGACAACACTCACACAACCACAGGAGATATCCTTCCCTTAAAAAATAAAGAAGAAAATAAGGAGGGTAATATCGAGAGATTCTTATGAGGTGAGGATATGTTAGACTTCACATGAAAATGGTCATATGCCATGAGGGATCACCATTGACCATGAGAATACCCCTTGACATGTCACCATGATCCCACATAAGTCCCCTTAACAAGATGCCACTGTTTTATGAAAGACGAGTCATTGTTGATCATACGAAAGCCTTTCCACGAGTATCCTAATCTCACTAAGACTCTTAGATGTGATGTACTGATCTCATTAAAAATCCTTGTAATGTCTATAGGGTTAGGAAATACCTTTTTGATTATCCAATTCCAATAAAAATAAAACTTAATGGATGGTCTTATGGTCACTAAAAATCATGCGACACCCCCTGGATGACCTATAATAGGATCTCAGGAAGCACATGACACCAAATAACTCCACTAACTCCAGCCTAAATATAAGATATCCATTATGTGAAATGTGAAGTATAACTGGGAAAGTGATGCGTATAAATCCCTCAATATCAACATAAAAAATGAATCCATGATTGATCAGATATGGGAGCATAGGAGCGGACTTCCCATAGTGACTGATCACTTTATCGCAAATGTATTCTTCCAGGTAAAATCCAAGGAGTGACCTAAAGGATCACACTACATGAATAAAAATTTTCATGATCAATCATAGATCAAATGAAATAATTTTGGCACATCAGTTAGTATCTATGAATGAATTCCTTTATTTTGGCTAGATTCTGCAAAACCTAAAATAAAACAGTAACTAGAAATACCTGAGGCACATATGAAACAAAGGTTAGAATAAAATATTGGGAATAAGAGAAGCTTATGTGAAGAAAAACTTGATAATATTAATAAGCTTCACATGAATCACCCAAATCATGTGACAAAACCATGATATGTCACTCAAGTCATGAAACACTCCCTCAACATGTCATTTGGGTTATCCGATGTTCCCCAAACATATTAAGAAAGTCACATGAATCCCTTAAATCATGTCACCGAAGTCTTATGAATCCCTCTAGTATTGCTATCCAAATCTTGCGATGTCATCTAGACATGTAACCCAAGTTATGTGGTGACACTAGAATTAATAACCTAGGTATCATGTTGACAATAAGAAAAGTCATATAGGTTATGTGACACCCTCTAGACATGTTATCCTGAATCATGATACATTCTCCGAACAAGTCAACCAGATCATGTAACACCTTCCGAACATGTTAGTCTAGATCATGAGATCGTCTTCAGACATTTATATACTTCTTCATACATGGTAAGAAGATGGTCGGGACATGACAAATAGGTCTTGCGATGTCCTCCATACAAGTCATCCCTAATCATGCGATGAAATCCAAACATGACATTCAGATTAGGTGATGTCCTACAGAAAATTCAACAAGATCATGGGATTGTATTTGGAAATATCAACTATATAACCAGACATGTCTAGACATCCCCTAACAAATCAGGCAGACAATTAGGACATGTTAGGTAGATAATAAAGTTGTTCAGGTAGACAACTAGGCCATGTCAACCAGGCATCCCAGGGCATGATGAACTTGTCTAGTGTGAATATTAGGGAAACCATAGTGTGTAAAACCTGATAAAAAAAATGATATTACTAACCCCATATTAGAGAAACCTTAGTGTGTAATCCCCAATCCGTGTAATTATATGACTTCCCCTATATTAGGGTAACCTCAGTGTGTAATCCCCGATCAAAAACATGGTATAACAACCCCCATATTAGGGAAACCTTAGCGTGTAAGCCACGATTAGCAACATGATATGAATATCCCCATATTAGGGAAACCTCAATGTGTAAACCCCAATTTGTGTAATTATATGATTGCACCCATATTAGGGAAATGTAAGCCTCGATCAATAGCATGATATGACTACCCCCATATTAGGGAAACCTCAGTGTGTAATCCCCTATTAGCTACATGATATGAATGCCCCCATATTAGGGAAACCTTAGTGTGTAGGCCCAGATCAGTGGCATGATATGGATTCCCCCATATTAGGGAAACCTCAATGTCTAAACCCTGATCAACAACATGATATTATTTCCCCCATATTAGGGAAACATCAGGGTGTAAGCCTTGATTTGCAACATGATATGACTGCCCCCATTTTAGGGAAACCTTAATGTTTAATCCCCAATCAACAACATAATGTAACTGCCCCCATATTAGGGCAATATCAGTGTGTAAGCCTTGATCAACAGAATGATATAACTACCCCATATTAGGGCAACCTCAGTGTGTAAGCCCTAATCAACTGAACTATGATAACTCTGATTCCTACAATAACCAAGATACATAGGATTCCTTCCTAATGTACAATCTCAAATAGTCATCCAATTCTGTGTAAGTCTCCCATGACCCTCACATTACAACCATCGATACCCAATCTCTCCCATGGGTAAATCATTCTTCCTCATCTATCAGAGGACTGAGAAGTCAACTGAACTACTAGAACTATGATTATTTATATAACCAGGATATATAGGATTCCTTTACAATATTTTAGATTCATATCTAACATCCAAAAGGATATCCTAGTACATAAGGACTTCACCTATATATTACAATATTGATTACTTGATATCCCTTGTTTCCTACAATAATCATGGATCACATAAGATTAGGGGCTTGAAATGGTCATATCATTCACATCATGAGTCTCCACTAGACAGGTAAACCTTAATACATAATCCCTGATGAGTGGAATGATATGAAAACCTCCATATAAGGTCATCCACCTTAGGGTAAGTCCTAATGGAGTGATATAACTATGATGAATTTTATTCATTCTATAACCAGGATATGTAGGGCTCCCCATTGAGGCTCAAGATCAAATAATAGATTCCTAAGTTCCCGCATATATATCCTTTTCACATGATTTTAAAACTTCATGGGTTTAATAAACTGTGTGGGTTTTGATTCCTATTATAAATAGGATACATAGGATGCCTCATAATGGCTCAATCCCATTATTGAAATATTAATCTCCTCCTTAGATGACAAAAAACTCCGGAGTGACCGGTTGTATGGATCCAAAATATAAGAAGCTACCCATTAATGGGAAATGGATGAAGAACCTTGGATATATACTGATGGACTCACTAATAAACCCCTTCACACATATGGGGATTCAAAATTTGATCATTTTGTTAGGGTAACTAGTTTTGTATCAGGATTAGGAAGAGATTCATGAACATATCTTAAATTTATACAAGATTCCTGGAGTAGGAAAAAATTCTTCCAAAAGGGTGTGATGATCTTGAACTCCCATCCTCTCAACCAATGTGAGTTCCTAAGTTCCATCAGGTCTCAAACCTCGACTGACCACCTACCTTTGGAAAGTAGGTATATATCCAATTATAGATGTGGTAACTGTTGGGATTTTCCATTAATAACAATAATGGTGAAACATATGTGAATTATTATTAAAGAAATTGAACCCCCACAATCAACCATCATGCCTAACTTAATGAACCTCAATTGTATCTTTTCCGATGAAACAAAAATGGCGAACCTGGCGTTAATCTCTCAAATAGAAGAATAATTAATTACCATCCATCAAGCCAGTTTGTTTGTATTTACTAAACAAAAAATGGTTAACCTAACATAAATCTTCAAAATTAATGGATGGGACTCTATAGCCATGGTTCTCAAGAAATGAGTCCATCATCGCTTTGAAAATTCCACACGAGAAGAGTGGATAGAATGGGAATAAGAAAGGACAATTGTGTTACCCATGCATATCTGATTGAGAACGTATCATGCCTATAATTATGGACTGATCAGTGACCTTGTTCCTTTTTGTCTTCATGAATACAGATACTACTATCACAAACAAAACCCATCCCAAGATAATGTCTTCATATAGTGACCATTCTTGCAAATCAGCTATTGTTGAAACCCCTATAGGTCATAGAACGACCTCACCTACCCAACATATTTAACATTAGGTGGTGAATTCAATGTTCTAAGAGTAACATTGATATGGTACAATCCTAACCCTTGAGGCTTCACATGAGGGTCTCAAAATGCTAAAATTGATGACTAAAAATCCTCCAAGGAAATATATAATGAATCTAGTGGTGTTCATTACCACTGCCAATCGCTCTAGGAGTTTATCCCTAGAGCATGATAATCACCACCTTATATATCTGATGAAGGTGGAACATAGAGTCAACTTCATCTCTATTCTAGTTCAAGAGATTCTAAGGATAAATCTTTCCAACCACCATTTCTAGTACTATCCCTCCGGTACCTTTTAGTCACCTATTGAGGGTACCACCTGATACATTTCCACCTCTAACACCCATGCATGGGAAATAAGAAAGACACATTGGGCACATAAAGATCTATAAAATTGAGAGTGAATTCATATCCCCACTCTAACTGAAGAATCCTGTCAGTATACTATAGTGGAAGTCAATGAGTAGGCTGATATCCCTACTGACTTTGAAGAATTTTGTGGGAATATTTCTACAACAAGCATGGGGAAGGTGCACATCCCTACCCCCATGTATGAATCCCATCATCGTATTTCAATGGAACAATGAGGATAGAAGTGGGATCATATCCCCACTTTAATCAATGACATCTTCTAGTATATAGTGGATATAGAAAATGTGTAGGCTTACATTCCCACACACAATTTTCTAAAATTTTGTTACATTCTAAAAAAATGAAGAAATATGTTGGAATATTCCGATACTAAAACAGATATAGGGATAGGCACATATACCTATCCCTACATCCAAGGCATTATAACACTCTAATTAGTATGAACAAGTGGTTGATCTAGAGAAATCACACACATTATTTATCCCATTTAGGAATATTATCAGTATATTTTGGAAAAGGAAGAGGCACTTGACTGAGCTCATATTTCTATTCCAACTAGGGATCACCAAGTGAGAGCCACAAATTTCTCAAGAAAGGGGTGAATTACTATCAAAAAATACTAGTGACATACTCCAAAGGCCCAGGATTGAGATCATATCCCTATTGTAGATAGGGATCACTAAGTGAGAGCAGCGCATGCCTCAAGAAAGGATCATATTCTCATCGAAAACGACCAAAGACATAATCGAAAGGCTCAAAATCAGGCTCATATCCATGTTTTGTATGAGGCTCACCAAGTGAGAATGGATCATGCCTCTATGAATACTTATATTCCTACTAGTGAAGCTACTTGAAATATTCTATTAGATCACAAAATCCAGGATCATATCCCTACTTCCATTGACAAACTTATGCATCTGCATATTTCCAAGTCTATTTAGAAGGAGCCTCATATCCATTATCCCATTTTGAGGCCCATCATCATATTTCAATGGGGAATTTGTATTCATACTGGGCTCATATTCCCATTCCAATTGGGCCTCATCAGGTAAGAGCATCACATGCATCGGGACAAGCTCGTATTATTATTTAAAAATACTAGTGGCATTCTCTAAAAGCTCAGTATTGGGATCACAATACTGGAAATAGGGGATATCCCCATCCCCTATACCAATGGTTTTCTATAACTATTGATATAGGGAAATATAATTTTTTCTATCCCAATAGTTTTTGAAAAACTGTTGGGATAGACCTCCCTAAATCCTCCAAATCACCCACTCCCCCTTACGCTACACTTATCCCATTCTGAATCCCCCTCACACTCCCCTTATCCCATCCTGACTTCCCCTCACACTCCCATTATCCCATCCCAACAACACCACTCATATCCTCCCCCATCCCATCCTGATCCCTAACAACACTGCTCGCCACCGCTCACTACTACTCTCTGCTCCCCTCCTCCCATCCCCAAGCCCTAGTAGCCACCGCTCACCCCTCCCCTGCAAACTCTAATCTCCACGTCATCTGTAATACATGCACACATGGATCAATCAACTCCCCCTATCCACTGGATATTCTCTGTTTGTGGTGGTGTTGGGTTCAATTTTATGGCATCAATGGGAATGATATTCCACCCCTCCCATATTGTTTCCCTTATGAAATTTCTGATTTCAGAGGTTTTTGTTTTAGGGTTATTCATGTATTTCAATGAAGTATGGTGAAATTAATCATTTATGATGTAGATTTTTCTTTGATTAGAAATAGGGGAACCCAAGATTATGTCTTCCTATTTTTTCACGTCGATCCATTGAGGTATGTCAATGTTTCATATTCTTCCAATGGATTTTTACCAAAATCAAGTTTATTATCTATTTAATAGGTATTTTTAATTGTGGCTTTGTTCATCCTAGATTTAGGGATGTATCAGGAGTGGAATGCACAATGTTGCTGATGGTTTTGACATAGAAAAATGACCTGGTGAGTTAACCAATAATATTAAAGGGTTCTATTTAATTAATTAATTAGTTATAATTAATTAGTAATTATTTATTGAAGTAACTTAGAATCTTAGGACGATGCGATGAGATTGGTTGATCAAGGGAGATGCTGGATGAGCTTGGAGGGCCTTGGAAGCTAATTTCGGCCCTTAACATCAAAGTGTAAAATCCTTGGTAAAAGGTTGGCGGCCTTTAATACTTACATTTTGTAATTTACTTTTGTTTTATGATGCATGTGGATGCTTGGGAATTCCATTTAGGTTGTTTCCCATTATTAATTTATTTAAATAAATGTTTTTATTTAATTCAAAATGCTTAATTGGAATAGCTAAATTCTAGGGGTTATGAACAACCCATGTGTTCTTTCTTGAAACTTCACTAATTTTCAATGTTTGATCCATGTTTCCAACCATATTTAAATGGGTTTAATTCTTTTTTATTGTTTTTGTTCTTTCTATAGATGAGTTCATTTGGTGTGTGCATTTTGTTTTCCCTTACAGGTGTGGGTAAGAGTTTCCTTATTTTTCGTTTCTCTGATGGCTCATTCACTACTAGTTTTATCACTAAAATTGGGTATTCCATCTTAATATTATTCAACTTGTTGGTGATTTGGTTTCTTTGTCTACCAAATAAGATAATACTTCCTGATCCAGCATAGATTTCATGATATGAACCATTTACCTAGATAGAAAATGGACCAAACTCCAAATTTGGGATACTTATAGTCAGGAGTGATTTAGGAAAATCACAATTGGTATTATATTTTATCTTGAAAGATATGTAATTTAGATCCCATCTATTTCAACTTAAAAAATAAGTAATTTTGGGACTATTTTTAAAACACGATTTCTCAAAAAACCATAAGTTATTTTTCCTCAAGAAACACTATTCCACATCTTTAGTGGCCAATTCTCCACTGCGATTTGATGAACTATTTTTCTCAGTACTATACTAGATAAAACCATTCTACAATTATGATTGATCTAGATATACTGTATTTTATTTTAAATATATGTCTCTCTAATCTAAAATATACACTAATTACTTCCCAAATATTTCATTCAAATCCAAATATACCTCAACACATTCAATTCCACTTGAAAATAATTTTGTAACAAAGCACTATAACTTCTTTCCCTAAAACCTTGATAGTCTTATATACTATAGAATTATAATTTTATTTTCTCTTCAAGACATGATTTGTTAAATGAGTGAACATCCATAGAAGCACCTGATCAATAGAATCAATATTTAAGAGCTGACATCCACAGTCTCTGAAAATAATCCATCCAATCAAAACTACACCTAATAATATATTGATTATCTAAACTTGATCTATAGTATCTTGATAAAGACCCTGACTTTTGTAAAAAATATCATTCAGTACAAAGGTTATCTCACTCCATTCATGACATTTAACATTCTTCAAATTTTAGGGTGTACATGGACTGCTCACTAAAACTATCTTTCATCGATTACCCTAGGAAATGAATTTTTCTAAAATCCATTGACCAAAATAAAAATCTAATATCTACTTAGTAATAATATATAACTCACTTTATTTTGTTCTGATATTCAAAGAAACGCCATAGTCACCAACTTTCCGTGCTTGTTACACATGCCACCCTCTACATTAATCATAATTTAACAATCATAGTAATTATACTATAAAGATACTAAAGGACTTTTCTTCACCATAATACTTCCCACATCATTTTTAAATCAATAATAATGCCCCAAAATTCCAACATTACATGAAAACCACTACACATTATCCTAGATCGACATAACCTAAAAAACCATCCCATGAAACTCACTCAAGAATTTAAGGGAATTGTAATACTCTACACAAAAAATATATATCATCTTAAAGTTGGTTTCCTACATCAAAATATATCCCAATCATATATAGAAAACCGAACATACCTAAAAATTATTATCCTTTAGATTATGCAACATGATTCCTATGTTTGAGATCACTCCTGAATCAATATTTTCATGTGAAAATTTCTATAGTACCTCTATAGATACCCCATCTCACCAAAGGTGATATGTTTCTTATATTCATTCATATAATGAAAGGGTACATTATATATCCTTATATATGGGAAAAAAATTTCATGTCATTTCATCTTAGTTCATAACAGTATAAAATACCCCTTGACCTGCCTCAATTAGACCTCTCCTGACCTGCCTCAATTAGGATTGAATCAAACCTAAAAAACCAAGATGAACCAAAGGAAACAAAAAAAAATATGATTATTAAGAGTAAACCCAAAATGAGTTGAACTAAAAAAAGTGGCACCATACAAACCCAAAAAGGATAGAATAAAACCAAATTAAAAATAGAATGAAACATTAAAAAAAATCACAAAATAACTGAACCTTACTGGTATAAATGTAAATTCGATTAACCAAAATAGATCTAAAATGGTAAAAATCAATAAAATATAATTCAAATAAAAAAAAATTAATGAAACTAAATAGGAAAATTCAAACTAATATAACTCAAACTAATATGATATTACAAACAATGAATCATATTGGACCAAATATAATGAATTAAAACCTATATGATTGAAATTGATGTGAAATAAATTGAACTAAACCAAACTGATATAAACTAAATGTAGTAAAACTAAATTGATTAGAACCCAAATGAATGAAATTTTCAAATCTAATATAAAAAATAAAAAGATAAAGTAAATTTAATGAAAATGTCCCAAACTAACTTATATCAAACAAAACCAAACTAAGCTAGAACTCAAGACAAACTTATTATATACCATTAAACGGAAGAGTAATTGTTAATTAATAGGAATTTACAATTTGATAGTTTTATAGATGGTTTTTTAAGGAAAAGGAAAATTTTTATTAAGAAATAAAAGAGAGAGAAAGGTTACATGAAATAGAAATATGGTATCTTATTAAAATCTATAACGAAATGGGGAAGAAGATCAACCAGAAGAGGATCACTCCATGTCTTATCTTGGTTGACTCCTTTGTTGGCGAGGCCATCTGCAACCTTGTTTGCTTCCCAATAAGTATTGGTGGAAATGTATCTGATTTCAAGAAGGGAATTGAGGCAGTTCATCCATCAGGCAGTGAGAGGCCATGCAAGGTGAATCACTCCATTCCAAATATCATGCAAAATGGTGGTGGAGTCACTCTCTATCTAGATGTTGTTCCATCCTTTTATCTTAACAAAAGAAATGGCCTGAATCACTACCATCATTTTAGATTATAAGGAAGAGGTAGTGCCACAGCTTCCAAAGAAGAAGCCTTGAAGGTTTAATCCAAGGTTTGTCAAAAAACTTCAACCATGAGATAATGGGGTCAGAATTATTGAAACAATGATGGTATAAATTTTTGGAGTCCAAAATACTGTTGTGATATGGCTCCCAAGTAATGAGATCATCCCCATTTATAAAGGGGTAATTGTCCACAATTTGATTAATGTGATTAGAGATATTGGTTGTACTAGAGCACATTACCTGATTTATGGTTAGATTGGTGTTATCTAGAGAGTTATCTGGAGAAAGCATGGAGATGAGGGGGGAACGAGACCAGTTATCAAGCCGGAAGTTTATAGTGGAATATTAAATGACCATCCATCTTGAGTTATGCATGATGTCAGTAATGACATTACGAATAGATGGCCAGAGGGAGGAGTTGAGGTAACTAGATTGACTTTTTTAAGTTTTTGTAGGCACCTGTTGCGAATAAAGGTTATGGAGTCCTATTTTTTGTTGATCAACCTCCATGTGAGCTTAGCTTGAAGAGCCTCATTAAAAAATTTAAGATTTTTAATTCCAAGACCACCTTTTTCAAGGGGTTTGCAACATGTTGACCAAGGGACAATAAAAAGATTTATTTCAAGAATGCTACCAGTCCAAACAAAATTTTTAATGTAGCCATTAACTTTTTTAATGAGACTATTGGACCATTTGTAAATCAACATGGGGTAAAGAATTTTGGAGATAACAGTGGATTTCATGAGACAGATCCTGCCAGCCATGGACAAGGATTTCTCTTTCCAGGAGGTAAGTTGTTTAGTCACTTGGTCCATAACCGTATTAAAGTACATAGGTTTAGGCCTACCCCATAATAGGGGAACTCCAAGATAGGTAAAAGGGATGGATCCCTCTTTGATGCCAAGAATTTCAATGATAAAACCTTTTCTAGAAGGGGGAAAGGCTTTTCCAAAATAGATAGAGGATTTATTCCAGCTAATTGATTGTCCAGATACCTCTTCATAGTGAGAAAAGGCATTTTTAAGATTAAGAATATTTTTTCTACCCCCATTAAGGAATAGAATGATGTTGTCAGCATATAGGAGGTGGGTCGGGACAACAAGGTTTTTGGAAGCCTGAATGGGTTTGAGCTTGTTTTGGTGAACAAGAGAGGAAATATACCTACTGAGGTAATCTTCCGCAATGGAAAAGAAGATCTCAGGAAGGGGATCACCTTGCCGCACTCCTTTTGAGCATTTGAAGTTTCCCTTAGGAGAACCATTAATGAGGATGGAAATAAAAGCCGAGTTTAAGAGGTAATTTATCCTTCCAATAAATATTTCATTGAATCCGAAGTCCTTAAGGACATTGAAAATAAAGTTCCAATCAATGGTGTCAAAGTCTTTTTTAATATCAAGTTTGACTGCGATATTCCCCCCTCTAAACTTTTTATTTAAAGATTTAATGCATTCCGAGGCAGTGCAAATGAAATCTTGAATAGATCTACCCTTTATGAACCCAAATTGATTCCAGGAAATGATCTTGTTACATAGGGGAGAAAGCCTATTGGAAATGATTATAGTAATTATTTTATAGAGAGAGTTTATGAGATCAATGGGATGAAAGAGGTGTAGCTCAGAGGCATTATCCAATTTAGGGATAAGAGTTAGGAATTGGGCATTAAGGCCATATGGAAGAACACTGTTAGTGAAGAAGTGTCGAACCAGTTTGCAAACATCCATGTGAACTACCTCCCAATGATGTTGAAAGAAACCATTATTGAATCCATCAGGCCCAGGGGAACTATTGGAGTTAAGGCTGAAGACATTATCTTTTATTTCATGGTCTAGTAGGGTTCCTAAAAGGAAGAGGTTATCCTGTTCATTGATCATATTTGGAATGATCCCAAGAATGAGATCTTTATTGATATTAGGTCCATTTAAAATGTTGTGAAAGTAGGAGACCATGTGTTTGGATATAGCTTCATCAGATTCAAAAAGAGTGTCATTATATTTAAGAAAGGATAAAGGGTGGAAAGTTTTCATAACTCTCGGAAGAGTATTTTAAAATTTAGTATTCGTATCACCATTAGAGATCCATTTGGTTTTGAAAGTCTGTTTACGCAAGTTGTCCTTGTGGATCAGAAGAGAGTTGAGTTTCAAGGAGATGTTCAACTCATTCTGGGGATCAGAGGCAAAATCATCACGAGTCGAGCTGTTCTGTATTTGATTGAGTTCAGATTCAAGAGAGGCTATCTCGACATCCATTTGGTTAAGTTTATCCTTACACCAACCCTTAAGATAGTGCTTGAGGTGTTTTAGCTTAGTGACACAAGAAAAATCATCAGAGTGCTGATTCATAGATATCCAACCATTTTGTATGAGTTGAGAGCATTCCAAGTTCTCAGACCAAGCATTATTAAATTTGAAAGGAATAATGAGTTTTTCTTTTTTGGATATGAGACTAACAAGGATGGGGTGGTGTTCTGAGTTCAGTTTAGGTAAAGTGATTCTTGAAATTGTGTCCCAGACATCCAAGGATGACATGTTAACAAAGGCTCTATCAAGTTTACTAGCAACCATTTTGTTATAGTGTCTCCTGTACCAGGTGTATTTAGCCATTGAGAGGTTGATTTCAATTATATTACAGATTTCAACTGAGGTTATAAACTCTCTAGAAGAGATTGGAGAGTGAGGAGGGAAAATCTTCTCACTGTGAGAGATAATGGCATTAAAGTCACAAATAATTATCCAGGTCTCTTGGATAGAGTCATATAAGGTCGAGAGGTCTTTCTAGAGGGGTTGACGATCCTGGTATCTATTCTTGGCATAAACCATGGTGCAGAAGCAGTGTAAATTTTTGTAAGAAAAATGAAAAGTAAGCATTTGATTAAAAATATTGTAAACAGGAACATCTCTAAGAGAGGAGTGGAAAAAGACCCAAAGGGAGTCAACAACATTGTCATTCTTGCAAGAATAAAGGAAATTATAACCAATAGAAGATAGATTCATAAAATTCAAGGAGAAGTTAATCTTAGGTTCAGCAATAGAAATTTTTTTTGGTTTATGTTTCATCAAAATCCTTTTCAGGACAGATAGCGTATCAACATTAGCTATTCCTTGACAATTCCAGAAAACAAAATCCATTAAAACCCATGTTTTGATTGGGAGTTACCCTTTTTCTTCTTAGATCCACTCAAGCCTTTGTTATTCTTTGATATTATAGGATTTGAGGAGGAGGCCAGGGGATTCTTATGTTCCTGCTTACTCATACAAGGATCAGACAAGGTGTTAATAGCATTTGGTAATAAGAAAGATTTTATAATTTCATGGGATTAATGGGCCGAGGATTTAATCATAGAATCACCCTCATCTTCCAATAAACAGCCCCTATTCTGGGGTGAAACCGGCTGAACATGTGATTCTTGTTTTCTCATGTCCTTAGTAGATTCATTAGGAGAGATTTTGGAGTTTGGTCCATTCAAGTTTTGGTTCAAAGTGATGGTAGTGGATAAATCAGTATTCTATTGTGTGAACACTGTCATGTGAGGACTATTTGGTGAAATTGAAGCATTTGAAGAAATCAAACCTGATTTTCCCCCTAGATTGCATGAGTAGGAGAAAGAGCCTCTTGCTGATCAGCAGCACCATAAGCCTTATCAACCCACAGTGCAGGAGGAGTATCTGTTTCCACTAAGGCCAATGTCGTGGGGACCTGTTCAGAGTTAACAGTATGAGTATGATGCAACTGGCCATCAGAGATCATCGGTTCAGTCTGAAGTTCCTCAAGCACAGGATGATGCAAGATATCCAGAACTAAATTCTCAATGTCTTCCAAAATTATTAGATCAATAATCACATTTTCCTCTTCTTCCACTTGATCATCCCAAGTGGTACCCGAGGTCTCACTCGGAAAGATCGGTCGCTTCACCTAGACTTCTGAAGTTTTTCTCATAGGTTTAGGTTTTCTAGAGGTAGTGGGTTTGGTTTTCTTTTTCCGTTTTCCATCATTCCATCCATCTTCATCTGGAGGAGTGACCTGGATCTTGACTACCTGACATTTCAGAATTGTGTGTCCCATGATTTTACAGTATTCACAGAAGGGTGGAATTCATTTGAATTAAAACCTAACCTCAGTCTTGAATTCGTTCACACTGAATACGATGATTTCCGGGAGCTTGGAGGCTATTTCAACCTTATTTCCCTTGGAATTTGGGGATGACCTCCTTGATTCAAGGTTCAAACATTCCAATCGGTTTCTAACGGGTTTGTTCGTAGAACCAGAAACATCCAATGATTCCACATCTATTTGGACCTACTTTCCAAAGGTAGGTGCTCATTAGTTTGTGGACTGATGAGGCTTAGGAATTTGTATTGGTCGAGAGGATGGGAGGTCGGACTCATCACACCTTTTTGAGGGGAATTATTGTCTACTCCGGGACTCTCTTTATAGATTTAAGTTATGTTCATGAATCCTTATTACATTACCAAGTATAAAATAATATTTCCTTCAGATATGACAATCAATGATTAAATATGCAGGAAATTTAGAAAATATTTTACATGTATTCGAGGTTCTTCATCGACAAAGAATCATCTTTTTAGATATTCTTGGTCAATGGTATCCTTTGACACATTTATATAGAAGTCTCTTGGTTATTATGATGACCATGATGGTTTTAAAGCCACTCAGTGGGGCACCTGAAGTTTATTGTCATTCAGAAGGACATGGATTATTTTAGAGTTAGGATCGAACTTTCAGATGGGATACCTACGTATCCTTTGTTTAGAAAAGGAATCAGAACCCATGTAGTTCGAGTAAGGGATTATGATATTTATGATTGATGGCTCAAAGAAGGATGTCATAATTACTTTTACACTCTAAGATCACGTGAGTCATGATCGGTGTGAGAAACAAGAGGTATTGGTAAAAACCAGAAAAATTGTTCCATGAAAGAGGAAATCATAAGAAATAATGTTGGGCTTATGTATGTATAACTGCCTAGATAAATGAATATTAGGATTTACTTCAGGGAAGAAATCTAGGAACAGGGTCCATAAAGGTATATGTGCTTCATGGAGACTTGAATACTCTAACTTGGGGATTACTCCTGAAAAGGAGGCCCAAATTAGGAGAGGACTTATGATTGGGTTTTACTCCTGAGAAGGAATCCTAGATCAAAGGTAAATTAGGACTGTTTAAGAGAAATTAAGACTGGGGCTTACTCCTGAGAAGGAGGCCCAGGTTAAGGGACTTGAAAAAATTAAGGGACTTGGGGATTACTCCTGAAGAGGATGCCCATATTTGATATTGGGGCTTACTCCTGAGAAGGATGCCCAAATTAGGGGACTTGGGGATTACTTCTGAAAAGGAGGCCCATGTTAAGGGGTTCTCTCATCTTAAAGGATGAGGTCGAATGAATGAAATCTCAATCTTTAGTGACATAAAGATGTGTAAATCACTAGGTTCTGAGAGATATTCCACAAAATTCCTTTCAGATAAGGAAGTTAAATCAAGAAATCATGCCATAAATGGATTTTAAGAGTGTCTTGAAGACTGAATCTTGAATAGGAGAGGTAGAATGGCATAAGAGGGGTAAAATGGGAAAGAAGGGCACCCAAAAAGGCAGGGGCACACAAGTCCTAGCAGGCGCGCAGGTACTGCGTGGGCGTGCAAGTTCTGGTCACATAGGTATACCTGCGTGACACATGGGTACTTGCACGTTTGTAAACCAGCAAGGTAATACTTGGGTGATCCTTGACCAATGCCTTTAGAATTATCCTGAGGTACTTCCAGAAGATAGGAGCACAAGTTTTGGTGAGGAAGTATTGCGGCGTGCAAGTATGTTCATTTCCATTAAGGGTAAAACACCTTAGGCGCACAAGTGTTAGTGAATTCTAACACTTAGACCTTACTCCTCTTGTTTAGACCTTCCATTCTAGGTAAAGAATTACCTTAGAAGTGTTCGGAAGGCCAGAAGAAGAGACTTAGGCATTCAGAGATCTAAATATGAATTATGAAAAAAAATCCTCCTCAAATGGGGGGCCCACAGGGTCTATTTATAGGCTAGAGAAGACCCCTGGCGGTTATCCTTTAGGGCGTGCAAGTCACTTGCGCGATCATCAGGCGTCACACAAGTGGACTTGCGCGACAGTGATGGAACTTGCACGATCATCAGGTGTCGCGCAAGTGGACTTGCATGACAGTGATGGAACTTGTGTGGCACATGTGCTTTTGAAGCCTTGTTCATGCCTTTGTCAATTTTTGATGTTTTCTTCAAAGGATGAATCAATTTGTGCTAAGTCATTTCCCTTTACATTCTTTTAGACAATGTGACGAAAAAGCAGTGTCAACAAAAGTCCCCCCTCAGAGTTGGATCCGAAAGAAATGAGGATGTGACTCTGAGGAAAAGAAGAAAACCAAAGGAAAGGCGGCGCACAAGTGTTCAGTGCACAACACTTGGCACGTAGGTTCGAGAAGCGTAGGGCTGGAGTGCGCTGGATGGAGCGTGCTAGGTGTAGGCGCGCAGGTGGGCTGCCTGGCCTATAAATATGTGGTCATTTGCCATGCATAGCATCTGATTCCGGATTTTCGAGCTCTCACTGTGCAGGTCCCCTTCTCAGCGCAAGTTGCTCATTTTCTGATTTTTCTTCGTTTTCACGCTATTGTCAAGGTAATAAGACTTGGACGGTTATACTTGCGTGCCAAAAACTTGTGCGACACATTAACACTTGCGCGACACATTCATACTTGTGCGCCAAGTTTAGACTTGCACGCCTTAATGCCTTAGCCATTTTTCTGAAATTCCTTCACAAATTTTATGAAAAATTAACTTACTTAAAAGTTAATTTATTCAACTTTTGTGCAGAATAAATGGCTCTTAGAACTAGAATAGATGATGAACTTGCTAGCAAGCGGATTGCTGATATGATGAACGTCATTGTCCATGATTATTATATCGTCAAAGATAACACTCTTCCGGATTTGGCTAAGTATCTGAAGAAATATCATCGCAACTTCCCCCAAAGCACTTATCTACCTTTGTATGGATATGATCATCTGCGAGAAGTCACTATTCCAGAAGCAAAGAAATATCTTCCATTTTTGTGGTTTCAGAATTACACCAACTTTGCTTCAGCAAATATCTCATGTGGAGGAGGATTTATAAATGCTGGAACAGAGGAGAAGGCTCACATGATGCATCATAGTCCTTGTACGCCATATTTAAAACCTCATATGCTAGATATGCAACCACATTGTCATCCTTCAATATTCTGAAACGCTCAGATGGATCAATCCAAAGGCTGGAAGAAAAGTTGGGACTTTCGTCCGGGGGGAGGTGTGAAGCCAACTTGGATGTGGGCATACTGGGTGCGACAAACCTGTTCAGAGTTTGTCGAGGATCTGAATGGAGTGGTGATATATGAAGCTGTTTGGGTTGGGCAAACATTTGTTTATAGACATGATAACTTCGTGCCAGAGATACTTAGCCACTGGAGCCCAGAAACTAATTATGATTGATCGTGACGCCACTGAGGGGGCTGATGGTTCTGGATATGAGGAGTGGCATGATTATGTGGCTCCTGAAGATGTAAGTTTTCTTTCCTTATTTTCTTTTCAAATTGATTCCAGTCGAATCTTTGTTACTTAAGGAAATTATTTTATTCATATTGCAGCTTGAAAAGAAAGGAACTGAGGTTCCTTCGCCATAGTATAGCCCTGGTGGTACTGCCATTGGGGATGCTGCTGATTCTCCTCGCGAACCGGGCGAGATATCTCTAGGCCAGCAGTCCATGAATGAGGAGCTGGCAATGGATTTTCATTCTCCAATCCAGGTGCCAATAAGGGAGACTTTCGATACTCCCAAAAAACCAAAGAAGCAAAGGCAACGAAGGAGGAAGTCCACAGCTAAACGCTTCATTAGAAGCGGTAAGTCCTTCGGGTAATCATGAGTCTATACCCATGAAAAGGTTACTCATATTTTTGGGGATTGCAGGGGATTCTTCAATTTCCCCCCTGAGGGAAAGGACTAATCCTCCTTCAAGGACCACGGAGGGTGCTGTGGAACAATCACAGATTCAAGCTGACTTGGCTGCTCCTAGAGGAGAGCTAGTATCTGTTCCCAGTATCCCTCCTACTGCTATTGCAAGAAGAGAAGAACCTGTTTCTAGTAAGTTAAAAATGCTTCATAAAAATGTTGAACGAAACATCGACTGACTTCCATTCTGTGATACTTCAGGTTCAACTTCTGCATTAGAGCTTCTGGCGGTTGTTGCAACTGATGCCGTGATTTTATCTGAAGATGCTGTCTAGGGTCAGGGGCTGCAGGACATAAGTCATCAAGAAGAAACATCAAACGCTCCCACTGGTGAGACTAACCAGAATTCTAAAATATCATTGGATGAAATGATGAATCGTGACATGTCTTTCGAAGAATTTTATGATCATGATAAGTTGTCATGTGATTTAGAAGACCTTGGGTGTGAGTTTTATCCTTCGCCCAATAAATTTTCTTATAATTTACAATTCTAATCATGAATGAAAATAATATGCAGTTCCATCCATAGAAACTACTGAACTGCCAATGCCTGAAGAGGGTGTGGACATTGATGTCAACCCTACCATTACAGAAACGTTAGCTCAAGTAGAGATAAACCTAGTAAACCCTCCTGAGACCCATCTTGAAGATCCTGTTGAGACTGGGAAAGATGAAGAGGAGTCTTCTCAGGTTGCTGATCTACCGTCGGGTAAGGGATAACAATATTTGTGATTGTACTTAATTTGAAAGACAATAGATTCTTTTGTTATCCATTGAAACTAACCAAAGCTTTCAATTAATTATGCAGGGACATCAACTACAGTGGCTACATCTGGAGGTGAGGCCTCGGCCTCTACCCCAACGGGAATTGAAAGCGAAGAAGCATAGGTCAGGGGGGAAAGAGAAGAACATGGCACTTCCTTAAGTGCATTAATCCCAGATTACATGACTCCCTATGATGATGATGTTGAATCATACCCAGAGGAGCTCAAAGCGTTCAGATTTTCATGACGCAAGGCATTGAACAACATATGAAAAATCATATCTGAGGTGCCTTTATAAGAGCTATCATCGAAGATCCCTCGATTCTCATCCCAGTTTTTCATGCTAGGACTTGGCGGTTTTGGATATGAAAAGATCCATGCCGCGGTGAAACAGGTCAACTTCAGGAGGGAGCAGGAGCAAAAGTGTCGCGAAGATCTGACCAGGGTGAAATTGTCAGTTAACATTAGCAAATTTGAGGCTGCAGTATCCCGATCTGAGGCTGATTATGCTGCCAAGATTAAGGAGATGAAGCATAAAATCAAAGAAAAAGTCGTCCAGCAGGTGCAGCTCCAGCAACAGTTAGATTCTGTTACTGGGGAACTTGACCAGCTCAATAATTCATTGGAGGGATTTCAAATGAATGGTATGAAATCCATTGCAGATTCCAAGAAGGCACTCCATCAACCTGAGAAGAGTGAAGCTGGTCGAGTGCATGAGCTTCAAGAAGCTTCTAATGAAGCTCGGGATGCTGTACATCAAGTGAAGACTTATGTTGACAGTCTTTTGTAATCTCCTAAAAAAAAGAGAAGAGGCTCCAATCTATGGATGTCCCTCTAATTCTTGTGCATCAATAGAGAGTACTTTTATCTTCAATCATTTATGCCTGAATTCTTTTGCTACCTGCTTTAAATTTTACCTAAGATAATGGGCCTAGTAAGCATAGTTTGATTTTTACTAGGATTATTATAAATAACCCTACAAACTTTGAATCTTTTAGTTGCTCAATATTACCTAAATCATACAAAATGTACGTTTAGTGAGCTGGAACTTGACTTTTATTCAGAGTTCCCTTGTCTTTTATGGGTAGTTTAAAGTCATGCACGTCAGACATAAAGAGGCTAATGTTTAAGGTCGAAATAGCTTTGACCGAAATGAATTAAAATTGACTCAATTCCTTGAAAATTTATCTAAAAACATATTACCATACTCAAGTATGAGGGATAATATGTAAACTATGACTTAAGAATATTTGGATATGAGGAATGATATGAAAAAGAGCTAAAAGGCATTAGAAGAAGTAGTTCCCAAGAATAAAGTTACCATCATTTAACAAACCCGTTAGGTGGTTGAATTATGAAGGGCCACCTAAGGGAATTAGCTGCATAGTCAAATAAATAGTTTCTTTTGGCTAACAAGTCTGTTATGTAGACTGTTTATGCAAGGCCGCCTAAGGGCACGTGCTGCATAGTCAGGAAAAAGAACTCTCAGAAATTTACTTTCCTAGTGCTAACAAGCCAGTGAAAGTTTATGGAGATTCAAATTTTCCAAAGTATAGAGTTTTCTGTATGGAAAGAGGTACTTGAATATAGAAAAGATATTTACAAACAAAATTATTGAAGAACTGGATGGATATCACTCTTACGAAGGTCTGACCCAAATGTAGGGAAAGAGAATATAAACCATAGACTTGAATACTTTCAGATCATGAAAAATGATATGGGAAAAATATGTTAAGGATGACTATTTTTGCGGATCCCTAAATACTTTCATTTAAGACCAATAAGGACAAAAGATGATTTCTTCCCAAGAATGAAGTACCATTATTTAACAAACCCATTAGGGGGTTGAATTATGCAGGGCCACTTAAGGGCATTGGCTGCATAGTCAAATAATAATATCTTTTGGCTGACAAATCTGTTATGGAGACTGTTTATGCAAGGCCGCCTAAGGGCACATACTGTATAGTCAGGTAAAAGAACTCTCAGAAATTTGACATTTTTGTGACTAAAAGTCAAGAAAAGGGTTATGAAGATCTGAAAATATTTAAGGTTAGGATTATGACACATAAAGATGGGTATTGTCCAATGTATACAAAGATACACAGATCAATACTAACCATAATCATGTTTTGGTTGGGTCCTGAATGGAAATGTTGGACTTCACTATGTATCCCATAAGGATGGGAATCAAGCCATACATATTTCTTGAACTACACTTTAACGTCGTGTGGGACAAAAGGATTGGAGATCTTAGTTTAGGGTCATAGAGATTGGACCATTGTAAAAAATACACAGTGTGTGTTTTCATGGGGAATTTTCAGTCAGGGGACTGAAAGAGGAATTTGGGGTTAGGCCCAAAACACTTGGGGATGGATTCAAGGGACACTCGAACGTTCCTACGTATCCCATAAGGATGGTAATCAAGCCCACATAGTTCTAGAAATATCCTTTGTACAAATTTGGTTCGTACAAGTGAAGGGTGAAAGGAGACTTTAGTGCAATGATGATTTGACCCAAAATAACAGATTCGGGCATTGCCATGTATGCATGTAGTCTTTGAAATGAAACATGATTGAAAAATAAATGTAAATAATGATTCCCTATCAGATGAGGATATCAAATAATATTGTAGTTTATTATCATACTGGACAAAAGTGTTGTATAGTTTAACATCATATAGCAAGGAAGAAAGTGAACCAATGTAAAGATATTGATTCTAGGGATGGTTTCACGAATCAACATCGTATGAGATGGAGGTGAACTAATGTGAAGAGATTGGTTTTGGGCTTGAACCTTAGGAGGTTGCCTACATACCTAGCCTGGAAGGCAAGGATCAAAGTCTGCATATTTCAATTAAAGAATGAATTAATGATCAAGTTTTTCTTGGGGACAACAACCTAAAAAATGGTGTTGGGACTTACGCATGGTTATCATCCCAGAGAGGGTGTTATGGTTGAAGTTTTCTCTAAGCTCACGTGAGTCATACTCGGTGTGAGAAACAAGAGGTAGCAACAACCCTAACGATACACAGTTTAATGTCATGTAGGACATATTAAAGGAATTTCTGTACAGTTTAGAGTCATGTAGTTAAGACAATGGGGACAATACCGTTTAATGTCATGTTGGACAAAAAGAAGACTGTGCAGTTTAATGTCATGTAGTAAGGACAAAAGAGTACACCATTTAATGTCATGTTGGACGTAAGTGAGAATAGTTTAAAGTCATATACATGGACCATTGACTATGCAGTTTAACATATTTATGAATGTAAGGGACTTTTATATAGTTTAGCGTCATGTAGTTTGGACGGTACTGTTTAACGTCATGTAGGACGATATAGGGACAATACAGTTTAACGTCATGTTGGATGAAAAAAAAGATGCAAACAGTTTAAGGTCATATGCATGGACCATGGGTGATATATTTTGTGTTTATACAAAATACTTCTTCAAAAATATGGCATTGGTTGGATTAGTGATGAGTTCTCCATCCATTGAGATTAAAGAATAAGCTCCATTGGAGTAGAACCTATGTATTGAGTAAGGTCCTTCCCATTTTGGATCAAGCTTGGGAGGTTTCTTTCCTAATATCATTGGAGTTCTGAGAACTAATACCAATTACTCCCTGAGTGAATGAACAAAGACGAACTTTTTTGATAAAAGCTCGTGCTATTCGATTCTGATAGACTTCCAAGTGGTGCAAAGTGCACAATCTTTTCTCATCTAATCATTCCAGTTCATTCAATCGCTTTTGAGATTGTTCATCTGTAGATGATTGATCACAAATGGAAACTCTGAGCAAGGGTAGTTGAACTTCAATTGGCAAGACTGATTCCGTTCCATATACCAATGAATATGGAGTTGACCGTGTTGTAGTGCGGGTGTTAGTCCGATAAGCCCATAAAGCATGAAAGAGTTTATCAGGCCATGAATTCTTATCTTTATCCACCATCTTTTGCAGTACATTCGAAAGAGTCTTGTTGAAGGATTCTATCTAGACATTGGCCGCTGCATGATACCGAGATGAATGGTTGGATTTGATGTTGTATTCTTGATACAACTTCTTTACCTTGGATGAACAAAAATTGGTGCCTTTGTCTGTCAATATGGTATGAGGGACACCAAATCTGGTAATGATGTTAGACTTGATGAAGCTAACAATGCATTTGGAACTAACTTCCTTAAGATGTATTGCCTCTGCCCATTTGGAAAAGAAATCAGTAGCAGTAAGAATATACTTAAACTGCTTGGCCGTAGCTGAAGGGTAAGGCCCCACCACATCCATTCCCCATGTGGCAAATGGCCATGAGTATTTAGCTGTATGAAGCAACTCTGGAGGTTGATGAATGAATTTGGCATGTACTTGACATGAGTGACACTTCTTTGTGAAATCAACACAATCTTGTATCATTAAAGGCCAAAAGTATCCAAGCCTTAGAATCTGATCAGACAGTCTATGTCCAGACTGGTGGGCACCATGGACTCCTGCATGCACTTCTTTTATGACAGTCATTCTCTCTTCACCATCAATGAATCTGAAGAGAACTCCATAAAAACCAAATTTATAGAGAATTTTCTCTAGGTGATCTGGGCTATCATAAAGAGTAAAATTGACCACACGTCATCATATTTGTTCTTTCTCGGCTCTATCAGGTGGAAGTGTTCCATTTTGAAGGTATTCTCTAATAGGTGACATCCATCCTGTAGTATGACCATACGGTTCAGGAATGGGACTAATTTCATTAATTTCTTCTATTCTGATTCGAACATAAGGTGAAATTGCATGACGGTGGGCAATACTGATTGTTGTCTCATACCAATTTGGATCTTCCAGAGCTGTGGCTACATTAGACAGTGCATCATCTTGGGAATTTTGTGATCTTGGGACATATGAAAATGTCGGTTCCGAAGGGAATTCTGCCATTAAATCTCTGACGTAATCATACAAAGGGATTATTTCTTCTTTTCTGATGGCATAATCCCCATTGACTTGTTTGATTACCAAGTCTGAATCACCTTTCACCTTTAAGTGATTCACTTGTGCTTGAAGCGCTAATTCCAAGCCTGTGATGAGAGATTGGTATTCTGCTTCATTATTGGTACCAACTTACCACAATAAGAAGGAATAAGGTAACACTGCCTTTTCTGGATAAATGAGCACAATTCCTAAGCCCACTTTGTTGAATTTAGGATTTTCTATTTTCCTCCCTGTTGGACTTCTGGAAGCACCATCAAAATACATTACCCATGCCTGAGGATTTTCTTGAATAGATAAGACTTCCTCATTAGGGAGTTCAATATCTGAAGATGTGTCTTCCACTGAAGGGTGTTTATCTAGGAAATCAGCCAGAGCTTGGCCCTTTATCACCTTTTGAGACACATACTGAATGTCGAATTGCTGCAAAATAACTGCCCACCTTGCCAGACGTCCTGTAAGCATTGGACGACTAAGGATGAATTTGAGTGGGTTATTATGAGATACCAATTGGACCTCTTGATGTTGCAGGTAGTGTATCAACTTCTGAACTGCAAATATTAATTCCAGGCAGCACTTCTCAATACTTGAATACCAGGTTTCTGCTTCAAGAATAGTTCGACTGAGATAGTAGAGGCTGTTTTCATTCCCAGCATCATTCTTTTGAGCAAGAAAGGCACCCAATGATCGCTCTAGAGCTGTCACGTAGAGGATAAGTGGTTTCCTTCAATAGGTGGCATGAGTACCGGTGGACTCAAGAGGTATTTCTTGAGAATATCGAATGCTTCTTGACATTCTTCAGTCCACTGGTAAGTGACTCCCTTCTTCATCAATTTGGTGAAGGGTAAACTTTTTCCTGCCAAATTGGCGATGAAAATCCGAATATAGGCCAAGTGTCCTTGAGTTCCTCTTAATTATTTCAAATTTAGAGGAGGTGACATACCAAGGATTGACTTGGCCTTCTCAGGATCGACTTCAATACCACGATGGCATACAACAAAGCAAAGAAATTTTCCTGAGGTTACCCCAAAAGAACATTTTAAGGGGTTCATCTTCAAATTATGTTGTCGAAGCTTGCGGAATATGACTTCCAAATTAGCCAAGTGATTAGAACGTTGTTTGAATTTAACCAAAAAATTGTCTACATAGCATTCAACAAACTTCCCTAAGAAGGGTTTGGAGATACAATGCATGGCACACTGATATGTTGCACCAGCATTCCTTAAGCCAAAGGGCATTACCCGATAGTAAAACACACCCTGAGGGTCTCTGAAGGCTGTGGATTCCTCTTCTTCTGGGGATATTTGGATCTGATTATATCCGGAATATCCATCCATAAAGGAAAGTGCTTCATAGCCAGCTGTTGCATCAATTAAAAGTTCTGTAATCAGAACTGGGAAATCATCCTTAGGACAGTGCTGATTAAGATCTCTGAAATCGATGAAAACTCTAATTTGTCCATTCTTCTTATTTACAGGGACAATATTAGCCAACCACTTGGGATACTGAACTTCTATGATGAAGTTATATTTGATAATCTTATCCACTTCAGCTTCAATTTTGGAAGCACAAGTTGGGTGTGTTCTTCTCGCGGCTTGCTTAAATCCTTGATGTTTTTCTGGTAAACCCAAATGCTGAGTAGAAACATCAGGATCAAGACCAGGAATTTCTGTATAGTTTCAAGAAAATATATCTCTATTTTGATTTATAAAGGAAATATACATCTCTTGCTCTTCAAGAGTCATGGCCGCACTGATTAAAGTGGGGCGTGGATCTTCTTTTGTACCCATATTTATTTCTCTGAGTTCATACACAGTGGTAGAGATACCCTCTTCAAATGTTGGAGGAGCATCTCTGAGATCTTCCTCTTCTTCTTCATCATGTGTTATTTCTTCTGTTTCTACTTTCATATTAGATGATAAAGCAGAATTTTTATGATCAGAAGAGATGTCAAAATTTTCACATCTTGAAGAAGAAGCTTCCATTTCCGACCCAATTAATGATGAAGGGTCTTCTTTGGGTAATAAAGAGGAGATGATGGATTGAGAATCTACATCATTGTTCACCTCCGATGTTGCTATAACTTCTTCTGGCCTAATTGGTGAAGTATAGACTTGTTGGATTTCAGCAGATGAAATGAAGATGTCACCATTTGTACTTTCATCACTGCTTGGTGGGTTACCAATTTCTCCCATGTTGTCTGGCTCGATTGCCGTAATTGACATTATGGATCTTTCCATAAGAGTATTTTGATTTGGGTCTATCTTGTCAATTTGACTGACAGGCAACACATAATATGTACTCACATGCATAAATGGATTTACTGGAATCTTCTCCAAACCATATGGAGCATTAACTTTGGTAATCTCCTTTGTTGTGGATTTCTCCCTTCCCTTCATGTGATAGAATTCCGACTCAAGGTATTGAGACTCACATGTCTTGAACGAGGCCTTATCACCATACAATGTCCCAACTTGACCATCGAAACAATATTTGAGACATTGATGGTATGATGAAGGGATAGATGCATGTCGATGTAGCCAGGGTCTTCCAAGCAAGATGTTGAAAGCTGAGTCTTGATCAACAACCATGATATCTGAATTGGATACAAGATCTCCAAACTGAGTTCTGAGTGTAACTTTGCCCAGTGGTTCTTGTTCATTTTTATCATATCCTTGTAACATCATGGTAGAAGGAGATAAATCAGATTCCATGAGGCCCAATCGATGAAGTGTACGAATGGGCATGAGGTTGACTCCAGAACCATTGTCAATGAAAGCTCTTCGGACGTCTACGCCATTGACCTTGCCAGATAAGTACAAAGGTCTAATATGCCCATGCACAACATCATCTTCATCTTCATCAGTAAAAGATATTATTGTATGGCATTCTGCAGGATTATTCTCTATGTGATAGACTTCAGCTGCAACAATTTCAGTTTCAAACTTCTGAGGACTTGAAAAAGCCTCGATGAGTGCTTCCCGAAGATCTTTTGATAGATTCAAAGAATCCAGAATTTATAACTTGGATGGTACTTGGGAAAAGTGTTTCAATACATCATACTTTTTATCTAGAGGTCTGCGTTTCCCAACAAGAATATGTGGTTTAGCAGGTACCTTGGAAGCAGATGCTTTGGAAGTTGATGCATCTTGTATTGGGATAGAAGTTGGAAATATTCTTGGTTTTGGAAGATTAGACCGATTACATCCATGTACTTGCTGAGAGGAAGAAGATGGAACCTTCAACCGGTCTTCCAAAATAACTGTGCCAGGACTGAATTTTCTATTGGTAGAAGAAATTTCTTGTTCTTGCTGAGCTCGCTGAAGGGATCTACCATGAGTTTCTACTGCGTACACAGTTCTAGTAGGGCTAGAATTAGAATAGTGGCTTCTGAAAGATCCAAGTCTTCCCCTGTATCCTAAGCCTCTAGAACTTCCTCTGATTACTCTATTTGATACAAGGAATTCAGGCTCATCGAAATCAAAACTGCAACTGGCATATGGATTTGTTAATTGAAACATATTAACTGAACCGAAGATTAACTCTTCATTTGATGAAAACTCTGCCTGATTAGCCTGTTTAGGCTGTGCCGTTTTGTGGGGCAGTGACCGTGGCTTTGAATTAAATGGCATGAAGTCTGCTAGAGTCAAAGACAACATAGGCTTTGACACACACTCATCTTCTTCTGAATCTTTTTCTTTCTTTGAATCATGCCATTTATTTGAGGACTTTCCCTCTGATGAAGAGGGTTTTTCCACAAAATTCATGGCAGAAGACACAATCAGTTTCTTTAATTGTGTTCGCAAAATAGCATGAGTTTGTTTGATTGTCTTTATGACCATCCAATGATCATACTTTTGTGAATTTTTGCTTTTGAATTCTTGCCATTCGCCTTACTCCTTTGGAACTGTAGCAGTAACACATGCTACCTGAGCTGAAGAACCTTTCAGTTTGACTTGTCCCAAGTCGACCATCTTTTACAGGAGGTATTTGAAGACAAAACACTCCTGGATGGGATGCTCCAACATTTGATGACAAGGGAAATACTTGGGATGGTCTTCATCTCCTTCCTTGTTTGGCCTCTTAGGCCTTGTAAATTGAACCATATTATTTTCCAGAGACGAAATGAAGTAACCAGGAACTTGTTCATTTAGGAAAGAGTATGTTTTGCTCTTCAGATCCTCAAATTGTTTTCATCTTTGGTCTCTTTGATCATCTGGATGAAACAACCTTTGTTATTGGCACTCAGGAGGTGGAGCCCTTCGAGAAGATGAAGGTTTTGAAGTAGAAATAGGTACAGGTTATTGATTAAGAATAATTGTAGCAGTTTCAGCTTTACCCATTCTCCTTCCTGGAGCTGATGGAATTACACAAGATTTAGCCTTAGCCTATATAAGGGAATCTTCAATCTTCTGAGTGATTTAAGTAAGGTCTTGAAACCCTCCTCTGTATTTCACAGGGATCAACGGTGTGCATAATTTGTCACGCAAATTTTCTACACAGATTGGCAACAATTCCTCTTGAGGGAGTGCTAAGATTAGGGAATATGTTAATCCCTTCCAGAGAGCAATGAAATCAGAGACTCTTTCATTATCCCTTTTCTTACAGTTTGTAAGATCGAAAACTGTTGTCTTTGGAAAAGTTGAGCTGAACTGAAGAAGGAATTTTTGGCGAAGATCCTCCCATCCAGTAATTGACCGGGATTTCAAGCTTGTATACCAGACAAGGGCTGGTCCTTGCAAGGTCCTCATGAAGCATATGAGTTTCATTGCTTCTTGCTGTTCTGAAGTTCCCATCATAGGATCGCAACAAGACACATAATGTGTCAAATGCTGCTCAGGATCGCCTGATCCATTGAAAATAGGGAATACATGGTTCCCAAAAAATTATGGGGTAGAGATTGAATCTACCCATTCAGGGTAAGCTTTCTTTTCTGGTTGAGCCTACGCACGTTTCCCTTCCATAGTTTCTAACCGAGCTGTTAATGACTCAATGGTAGTTATTAACTTTTGAGAAACATCCGGTTGAACTTGGACTTGGGTAGGTGCAATGACTGGGCTTGGATAGATGTGGTGGTTGGTGTTGCAACTGATGGTAGCACTGCCAACTGTTGTTGCACTTGACCCGTAGGATTAGACTTGTGAGGGTGTACTGATAAAGGAGGATATTCTTGATCCATCTCAGCAGCTGCAACAAATTCCCTTGGCTGACTGACTCTAGCATGCTTAAGAAGAAGACTACCCTAAAGTAGTTCTGCATTCAACCTCCTTAATTCCTTCATTTCTTCCTCCTGTTGTGAAAATCTTTGCTCTAGTGAGAGCGATTGACCTTCTCCAGAGGAAGGATATGTAACCTGATTCTTTCCCCTCCCTTTGTTGGATCCTTTTTGGAGAGGGGGAAGTGGGTAACTTAAAGGATTACCTAGGTTCTGAGTAATCCTTTGATTTTGTGTACGCACACCTTCTTCATTTGTGTCGGTGTGTACATCTTATTGAGCAGGAACCTCTTCATCTGAGACCCCTGAGTGAGCCTCATCTGGTGGATCAACAACAACGACATTGATGACATTGATTGATGCATAACACATCGCATCCCTTCTATCAGCATTTCTGTGATATTGTCTTCTTCCATGTATTTGATGAGACATTGCCTTTTATTGATTTGATCCCTCAGGAACTTCTTGACGAACGATAATTTGGAGGGAATCTCTTGATAATTTGGCTCTTCGTTCCTCTTGAGGCTTCTTCCCCAATCAAGAAAAGACCGACTTTATCTAAGGAGGGGATTGATGATTTGAAAAAGTCCCTAGTCTGGTGGACTGGGGCTGTTCCTACTGTTCCCGTTCAACTCCTCGAATCCTATTTATTGATTCTGAGGGTTGGTTTAAAAGAGTCCCCAGTCTGGCAAGCTAGGGTGGCTTTTGACATGCTATGTCTGAGACTTTCTTAAAATCTCTCTTGATCTTGCGAACCTTAGTCTGAAAATTAGCTGGATGCATTAACCTGTATCCACTTTTATCACCTGGTTTAAAAGACCATTAGATGATTTCTGACACTTCTGTCACTTGATGATGTGCTTGATCTATATGAGAGGCCTGTTCAATATTCTCGTTTTCTTGATGCAGGAGTAATTCAACAACTTGTTCTCTGTATGCTTGATTTTGAGAGGAACTAGTTGAAGCCTGTTCTTGGGCAAGATTTTGATTACAAACAAAGCCTATTGACTTTGGCCGGCCATGGGCAATAACATTGCATGAGACCATTTTCGGCGGGCTTTGTTGACTGGAAAGCACAGTGAAATGTAGTGCTCCATGAACACCCCATCCTCTGACATGAATACCAGATGGGGCATTGGAAATTAACTGGTGCAATCTTCTTAGCGCACCAAGGCATGAACGTTGAAAGGATCTCTGCTACTTTTCAGCCTTTAGATATCGATAGACTGATATAGATGCCAAATCAATCTGGAGTTGTAACCCTTCTGTTATCTTAACATGATTTTCATATTCATTATAAGATAATACTTTCTTCTTTAACTGACAAAGAGTTTTCCATATGTTGAGACGAATATCATAAATTCCATCTTCCATCAACATCTTTGGAATTTCATAATGAGAGTCAGCCAGAGGCCAAAACATGACTGGTACTTCACCTTTTTCCAGTTGTTTTCTCATGTTCAGCATTTCATCTTTATCATTAAATGAAGATTCTTCTACCCGATTTGACCAGAGCTAGTGCTTCCTTGTTACTTCATCGGATTCAACAATATTGGTATAGAAATAACTGATTAAACTAGAAGATGCATGACTTAGGGGTGGTTTGGAGAATGACCTACACCCTGGGATATCTTCTGATTGAGAAAGTATTTCACCTGCTAGCGATGAAGCATCAGACATGACTGGTTTCGCATTTGCAAGTGCCTCAAGATAAGAGGGATTTCTCGGCACTACATTGTCCACTGGAGCATTTTCTGGGAAATGTACATCACTAATACGGAGAGGACTTTCGCAGAGAAATTCATCATCCTGGGGAGGACCACCATGGTGGGTTACAGCAAAAGATGAGATCTCTTGGTCCTTGGTCTTCTGGACACACAAAGGGTTATTGTAGCTTTCATCTGAAGATGAAAATTCGAGATCGACTGAATTGTCATGAAGCAAGCCTTAATGAAGAATTGTCTGTTGAAGACCTTCAGAATTAATGTTCCCACTATTGGGAAATGAGGGAGTAAAATCTTGGATTCCAGCAGATAATTGTCTGAGGGCTTCAAGAACTGCAGCATCGAACAAGGCCTTGTTACAGATTGGATATTGATCTTTTGACTGTGCTAGGTGGGTCTTCTTCTTAGACGCCTTCTTACTCGCCTTGGAAACCACTTGTTAATGAAAGTGGCTGCTCTGAGTAGGTGTACATTCCTGATCAGGATAGATGGCCAGGTTAGGCTGGCGATCTTCACTCAAATCAGGTGTATGTGCCTGACTTGGTTGTCCGTATGATATGGGGGAGTATGCCCCACAAGCCTCTTGGACTGAAACAGATGTGTGTGTCTGTTCCAGAGTGAACTGTTGATGTGTTACTCCACTGGTAGGGATAGATTTATGTGTCTTTCCCTGAGATGCCACTGAAGTTGTTATAATATCCTGACAGGCATCCAGAATATGAGCAGGGATTTGCTTCTTCTCTTTCACCATTGATAGAATATTCTTGGTGAATACAGCTGCTGGAACGGGGATATACGTCCATTCCATGATTGGAGTAGGTGTATGTGCCTGCTCTTGTCCTCCTTTTCCTGTCAGTGAATCCTGACAGTACTCAAGTGTGGCGGCAGAAAGTTGAGTCTGCCTCCTGTTTGTTGCCGGGGCTTTCTGACTAACTTCTCCGAATGCTACCAAGCGAGACTGTTGGTAGGCTTGATTAATACTAGCAGGTGTATGTTCCTGCCTATAGTACTCCACCAGAATTTCCTGGTGGGATTGGCGTGATGCTTCCAGACGAGTCTGCTGGAAAACAGAATTAAAACGGGCAGGTGTGTGTTCCCGCTCATTGCTTGCCACCAAGTTAGGTTGGTGGACTTCTCTGGAGATGACAGAGATGAGAACCTGCTCACTGTTAACCAGATTTCACCTCTGGCGATTCGTCTTGCCTGCTCGGGTTTGAGGAACCTGAGCCGAATGCCTGGAGTCGACACCCTCATCATGTTGAGGGTGCACTGCCGCACGAGTCTGGCGGCGATTATTTATGGGAGCCCTCAGGAAGGACTCATTCTCCCTTGAATTAAGTCCATGAGGGACCTTCTCATTCACCTCCCTAGAATAAGGGAGCGAATGGTGATTGCGTTCCGGGGATAACGACCCGAAACGGTTGGAGACGGTGGGTAGCACCACCTGCTTCTTGATCACTGGTCATCGTTTTCCGGACAACCGGTGTGAGTTTTTCACTTGGAGGTCTTGTCGGGCAGTCTCCAGAGTTGGGATGATACCATGTTGACAGTACTCCTTAACCAGCGCATTTGATACCCAGTGTTGAAGATACTGAGTAGGTGATGTCATCCTTAGAGCGGATGACGATCCAACAGGAGTAGCAGCAGTGGCATTTGCAGCAGCAGTATTCACAGGTGTGAACTTGAGAGCAGCCATTCTTGAAATGCAGAAGATCTTGGAAAAGAGTGCCTGTTTGATATAACTGACATAATCAAGATAAATTCAGCCACTACATCTTTTGGATGAGAACATATGTCAATGATTGTTTTTGTCGGCCCTCTCGTTGAGTTTTAAATATGGTCCTAACAAATAGGTAAAAAATCATTTTAACTTGGTTAAGGATTCACGTCGGGTTCACCATTTTTTGTTTCCCTCGGAATTTGGGGATGACCTCCTTGATTTAAGGTTCAAACATTCCAATCTGTTTCTAACGGGTTTTTTCGTAGAATCGGAAACATCCAATGATTCCACATTCATTTGGACCTACTTTCAAAAGGTAGGCGCTCATTAGTTTGTGGACTGATGAGGCTTAGGAATTTGCATTGGTCGAGAGGATGGGAGGTCAGACTCATCACACATTTTTAGGGGAATTATTGTCTACTCCGGGACTCTCTTTATATATTTAAGTTATGTTCATGAATCCTTATTACATTACCAAGTATAAAATGAGCTTTCCTTCAGATCTGACAATCAATGATTAAATATGCAGGAAATTTAGAGAATCTTTTATATGTATTTGAGGTTCTTCATCGATATAGAATCATCAATTTAGAGATTTTTGGTCAATGGTTTCCTTCAACACATTTATATAGAAGTCTCTTGGTCATTATGATGACCATTCTGGTTTTAAAGCCACCCAGTGGGGCACTTGAAGTTTATTGTCATTCAGAAGGACATGGATTATTTCAGAGTTGGGATCGAACCTGCAGATGGGCTACCTACATATCCTTTGTTTAGAAAAGGAATCAGAACCCACATAGTTCAAGTAAGGGAGTATGATATTTATGTTTGATGGCTCAAAGAAGGATTTCATAATTACTTTTACACTCTAAGCTCACGTGAGTAATGCTCGGTGTGAGAAACAAGAGGTATTGGAAAAAACCAGACAAATTGTGCCATGAAAGATGCAATCATAAGAAATAATGTGGGGCTTATGTATGTATGCCTACCCAGATAAATGAATATTAGGATTTACTTCAGAGAAGAAATCCAGGAACATGGTCCATAAAGGTATATGTGCTTCACAGAGACTTGAATACTCTAACTTGGGGCTTACTCCTGAAAAGGAGGCCCAAATTAGGAGAGGACTTATGATTGGGTTTTACTCCTCAGAAGGAATCCTAGATCAAAGGTAAATTAGGACTGGTTAAGAGAAATTAAGACTGGGGCTTACTCCTGAGAAGGAGGCCCAGGTTAAGGGACTTGAAAAAATTAAGGGACTTGGGGCTTACTCCTGAAGAGGATGCCCATTTTTGAGATTGGGGATTACTCCTGAGGAGGATGCCCAAATTAGGGGACTTGGGGCTTACTCTTGAAAATGAGGCCCAGGTTAAGGTGTTCTCTCATCTTAAAAGAGGAGGTCGAATGAATGAAATCTCAATCTTTAGTGACATAAAGATGTGTAAATCACTAGGTTTTGAGAGATATTCCACAGAATTCCTTTCAGATAAGGAAGCAAAATCAAGAAATCATGCCATAAATGGATTTGAAGAGTGTCTTGAAGACTGAATCTTGAATAGGAGAGGTGGAATGGCATAAGAGGGGTGAAATGGGCAAGAAGGACACCCAAAAAGGCAGGGGCACGCAAGTCCTAGAAGGTGCGCAGGTACTGCGTGGGCACACAAGTCCTGGTTGCGCAGGTATACCTGCGCGACACATGGGTACTTGCGTGTTTGTAAACCGTTAAGGTAATACTTGGGCGATACTTGACCAATGCCATTAGAATTATCCTGAGGTAATTCCAGAAGATATGCACGCAAGTTTTGGTGAGGAAGTAGGGCGGTGCGCAAGTATGTTCATTTCCCTTAAGGGTAAAACACCTTAGGCATGCAAGTGTTAGTGAATTCTAACACTTATACCTTACTCCTCTTGTTTATACCTTCCATTTGAGGTAAAGAATTACCTTAGAAGTGTTCGGAAGACCTGAAGAAGAGACTTGGGCGTTCAGAGCTCTAAATCTGAATTCTGGAAAAAAACCTCCTCAAATGGGGGGCCCATAGGGTCTATTTATAGGCTGGAGAAGACCCTGGGTGGTTATCCTTTAGGGTGCGCAAGTCACTTGCGAGATCATCAGGCGTCGCGCAAGTGGACTTGCACGACAGTGATGGAACTTGCACGATCATCAGGCGTCACGCAAGTGGACTTGCGCGACAGTGATGGAACTTGCGCGACACATGTGCTTTTGAAGCCTTGTTCATGCCTTTGTCAATTTTTGATGTTTTCTTCAAAGGATGAATCAATTTGTGCTAAGTCATTTCCCTTTACATTTTTTTAGACAATGTGACGAAAAAGGAGCGTCAACAGACCTCGATCATCACCCTCACATAGAGTCCAAACTCAGCATTAAGTGTACAAGGGTCGACTTTGAGTTGCGTACCTATACAAGAGGCGATGTCATTGAGGATTTTTGGGTGCCAAAAATACCTGTTGAGCCTGTGGAGCTACAGCCATATCTGGATCATGGTGTTCTTTGCAGTGTTCGGGTTGAAGGCGTAATCCTAGTCTGAGATGCGAAGAACACCTGGCCTGATCTGTAGATTTCCATATCTCCATACTCGATCAAGCTCAGATTGGGATTTCAGAAGCATGTGAAAATATACTTTTCTGAGAGGGATCAATTTCCAATCATTTATCCCCCAAATATGAGAGATTTGCATTTTCAGCTCCGAGTTCGACCATGGATTGTCTCCCTTGAGGTATGAGATGCGACCTGTGAGCGAAAATTCGCAGAGATGCATGCGTTGCTGAAGAGCATCAGGATCAGCATCGACAAAAAATCTTCCATCTTCAAGCTTCTTGTAGAGCAGATGCTTCTTCGCTACAGGGTGTTGTGGTTCTTATATTTTGGGTGGTGACTTGTATAGTCATAGGAGATAGGTATGTTGTAGTTTAGTTTTTATTTTATTTTATTTATGACATCACCCACTTAGGCCTTTTACTACTTTCTATGGATAGAGGTTACTTATATTATATGAAGGGGGCTAGAAGGGTACTAGAGGTGGCTACACGGTTTTTTGTAGGGGAGGGAGATTGGGGTAGTGGAGAGATTAATTAATGTGTTTCATTTTTTTCCACTTTTATACTGTGTTACTTCTATTTATTTTATTTTCATTTAGCATGGACATCTGACATACAGATGGTTCATACCAAAATTTTTATTTATTTTCCGCTGTTGTTTTAATTAATTGTTTGTGGGAGAAATTGTTCCCAAGTGGCGATTCCTTGATTCCCTAACACTTGCGCTATCCCATGGGCATATCCCATCCACATTAATCCATCCTAGTCATTCCTATATTAGAGTATAACTATTTCATTACTATGTCTGAACCATGGGAGGGCCTAGGAAACATGGAATAAATGAGGAGGGATTGGGAACATCTTCACAATACTACACCTCCATTAGTCCGGTTCACATATACTATCTAAGAAATAAAAAAATACACAATCCTAGGATCACATAATCATTAACTAAATCTAGTTAATGCCTATTCTTCTATTTTATATCCAATGATTCATATGCTATCAACTATAGATTTTCTCAAGAATAATTTTCCCCAAATAATCTTTTCATGGTTCTTTATTTTTAATTTATATACTATACATGTATAATAAAATTGATTATAACTATCCAAAAAAAAAATCAAATGTTCATAAATCCAAAATCAATCCTAATTTTTTTTTCACATCATAAATTTCATACAAGAAAACTCACTGTGTTCATCTTTAATATTCTAAGGGCTAAGGGTTGAGCTATCCACTAAAATTAAGGGAGGCATTTCATCTACACATAACCTTTCACATATTATCATTCAACATACTCTACTATAATATAAATTAATTATAAACCATTCAATATAGAATATGAATATATGAAAATAGATCAATAATGTTGCTAATAAAATAATTTTTTTATTAATCAGGATCAGGAACTTTTAGTTGTTTTGTATGAACTATCACAAATACAAAGAACAACTGAGAATATTAATATATATATATATATATAGCATGATTTGGAAAGTAAACAAACTATAAAAAAAATCACTTTCCATCACTGAAAATTATACTTTGAATATGAATTCGATAACTCAGAATTGGTAAAAAAATATTGGGAGGACCCTTGAAATGGTTAAATACCATCAGGTACACTGATGATGGGAGAAACCTCGAAGGATGGAGTAATATTTTCTAGAAATTTATTAACAGATCCTCCCAACTTATGACCGGTTTTGGGGGTACACTCTAGATCCCCTCCCAATATTTTCCATTGATAGAGAAGCATAATAAACACAAGCTCACAACATATCTTGTTACATTGTTAAAATGGAATGTTTCACACAATTATAAGAAAATATTAATGTGATAATAAGGTTATAGATAAGGTATCCTAGTGAATTGGATGAAATTTGTAATAATTTTTATTATTTTAAGCTTCATATCTAATTACGGAGAAACAACTGGAGGGATGAGGATACACAAATTGACCCCCTGCATTTGAGCATCATCTATAGTTGATAAGATCTTGCACTATTGGGATCCTTACATGGAGATATTGGTCTTATCCTTGTCCTACTACTTTTTCATTTCTTTTCCTAGTTATCTTATAACCATTATGTCCACTTATTTTATGTTTTTATTTAGTCTTCCTAGATTCCTTTCAATCCCATGATAAAATGTGTGTTCCACTTCTTTTCCCCCTTTTTAAATGTGTGTGTATTAAAGTGGATTATCAAACTAAAACTGGGTAAGGCTAAGTGTAAAAAAGGGTAAAAATAAAAAATATAAATGGAAAATTCCTAAAAATCATAAATATTTCTTGCCATCACTCCCCATAAATGACATAAATTTTTACATATATGAAAGACATAATTAAATCCCTCAAAGAAAACAAAGAAAAAATTTATAAACTCCAAGAAACACCAACTAATTTAAAATAATTTCAAGTGGAATTCTAGGTTGATGCACTAATAATGGTATATAAATGACTTAAATTGTTTAAAAAACCATAAATAAAATAAAATATTGAATTTGGTTTGGTTTGAAAAAAACAAGATACGTGTACCATGATTTTGTAGGTGTAGGTTTATGTACTTAGCGGGGCATAGGTTTTGTGATTTTAATTTAAATGATGTTAGTAACAAACTATGGTGAGAATCCTCTCATAGTGATCACCCAAAATTTTATAAACCCTATTTTCCTCTATCAGTTCATAATATAGTTCATAGATAATATTTTAGAACCAAATTTAAACATTTCTACCCCAAATTGATGAATTTTTTATGACATAATGGTAGATAGTTGATGCACATAGTATGTAAACCCTTATCTCTTAGAAAAGTTCAATATGGTAGATAAGGGTATTAATTAAGATGAAAGGATAATATGAATCAACCCATTTAAATTTAAATCCAACATAGTTACCTACACTACACACACTTGCCTTAAATTATATATCTTGGTAAAATATGGATTTACCCCATAATTCTAGTCATTTTGGGATATGAAAATAAAGATGACGTAAAAATAAATCACTCTATAATCAATAGCTCATCCATCCCCATGATCTACTCTTCACATCTTCCTTTGGGGGTGAGGTCCCAACCCCTATACAACAACCTCCAAGTTTAATTTATAGGCAATATACCCTTAAGTGAAATCTCTTTAATTTCAAATATTTCATATTATCAATATCCTTATTGTATTTTTATACATTTTAAATAATCAATACCTCCATGGTGGTTCTCCTTACATAACTGATCATTTGTTGGGTATTCCTTATTTTGTAGCAACTTATAACTTCCTATGTGTTGGTAATTCTCATGCAGATGCTTCTTATTCAAATTCCCCGAGGCATTCATGTGTTCTATGGATATCTTGAAGAGATTGGGAATTTGATTTATGAAAATAACTAAGCTCTATGGCATGGATAAGAACCTATAGTGAAACTACAATTATTTTTATAGCTTTCATGTTTACTGCTGGTTTCATGTTTACAGGTTTTGGTTGGAAGAGGTGCATGATGGAACTATTGTTTTATAGGGAGAAGAGGATATACCAAAAGTTTATAGAACTGTTGGTATATAGTTGGGGTGAAGAGTGTATACCAACAGTTGTGTATTCCATTGGTATTCCATGTATACCATGGTTCTTGAACCGTTGGTATACATATATCACAATGGTTTCATTAAAATCATTGGAATAGAGACAACGATATATGTATACCACATTTCTTGAATAGTTGGTATACATATATCCCAATGGTTTCATTGAAACCATTAGAATATAGAGGTATGTTGGACATATATACCATGGTTCTTGAACTGTTGGTATATATATATCCAATAGATTCATTGAAACCATTAGAATAGAGACAATGGTATGCAGGTATGATGGACATGTATACCACAATTCTTAAATCATTGGTATACATATATCCCAATGGTTTCATTGAAACCATTGGAATAGTGTAAGTTAAGACAAACCTATAACAACGGTTTCTATAAAACCATTTTTATAGGGCTACTGTGACGCCCAATATGTTAACGTTTCCTAGAACCGTTGGGATAGGTAATTTTTTTAGTAGTGTCATATCCCCATTCTGAATGAGGATCAAAAAGTAAAAATAGTACATGCATCAGAGAAGGAACATATTTATATCAGTGAAGCTCATGGGTATATTCTTTAGCTTCTTAACAGTGGGATCATACTCTCATATCACCAGACAGTTATCATCATAGTATGGTAGCCGCCATACAATAGGGTCATATCCCTACACAATTCAAAAGAAAGGGTGGTATATTTTGTCCATGATGTAGAATGATGCTCATATTTCTAATATTCTCAATTCACATGTCCTTGAGGTTGTTTGAGACTCATTCTCAACACCCGAAGGGTCTGACAACTCTTCAACCAAAGTAGAAGGTGATCATTACCATGATAGTTCTCCTTATGGTAGTGTGGATATGGATCATATAAACTCTACTCCAAACATCGATTGCTGTCAACCTCCCCATGGTGATATCACCCACGGACAAGGGAATCCTCCCATTTCAAATACATTTTCATATAAAGAGATGATCAAAACTCAAACACCTTCGTATAGAGAGGTGCTAAAAAATATTGGGGTTAACCTCATATAGTTCCCTATAAACTTCCAGAAACACTCCACTTTGGTTTGTAGCCGACCCTGAGTAGAATATTATGTGGTTTGATCATATCGAGGCATGAAAGTTTGATAAGGAGGAGAAAAACATTAAAATATGGAAAGAGTTAGATGGAAATAGCCTCCCTACCATATTCTGGCCCCTCACCACGTCTGAATATGAGATACTAGACAAGATATAGAAGGATTTCATGCATTATCTATGCCAAAATATGCGAGATAATCATCAGAAGATAAAGGTTAGACATATCCCTTATCTAGGTTATGAGTATTACCTTTAGACCATCAATACACTTTGTTTTTAGTTGGATATAGATGCCTTTTCCGTATCCTGAAACCCAAAAATGGAGGATCATGATAAAAACCTACATAGTGTTTGTCTCTATGTCATGAAAAATCTCCACCAAATGATTTCCAAAGCATCCTTAAGCATCTATATTCAAGTATGGGGAAAGTATGGATCATTTAACTTCATCACACCCCTAGAACAACAGATCCCCTAAAATACGGTGTACTATAATGTCATAGAATATGAAGAAATCAAGGCATCAAGTAAAGTTTTAGACATTTGGTCACTACAATGGAATTATACCACTTCAATGGTACCAAGGAATCATTAATGGATGGAGAAAAAAGCCCATAGATCTTTGAACTGGGTTGATTGAAACAACAAGAATGTATTTCAGACATAAAAATTGAATTTGTGATCAACCAAACAACTTACCATCGAAACTGACTCCCTTAATGGGTTGTCATTGCACCCAACTCATACAAGAGAACAACTATTCCATATCAAATAAGTTCTAATAGAAACTTCCATATCATCTGTCTAGGAGAAAACTGAGCCCCCCAGGCCAGGGGAATATCTAATACTACCTCAAACCCTTAGTTGTAAAATCTTGAGAGGATTTAGAACATATCCACAGTAGTTGAAAATAAACCCCATCCCACTGGGATGGGGGTATTTTTATCTCAGTCACCATCACTAGGTTCATCATACTCAATAGGGTCTTAAGTAAATTATTGGAAGTTCCAGATCAACCCCATCCCATTGGGATGGGGGCATTTATATCTCAATGTTCATCCCAGGAATCATCAAATCCTTGACTAGAATTGTAAAATACTCAATAATAGGATCAACCAATTCCAATCGTGTCCTCAGATAGTCCATAACCCATAGGGATGGTGGTATTTTCATTTTCATCATCACCATAGAAAGAATATGTTTTCTCCAGGTTGGGAGGAAAATATCAATGAACAACATCCCATTCGTTCCTCCCACCACAAGACAAACACCTTCTATTTGGTGCCCATTTGGAAGTCATGATTGAAAACTCCCTCAAGATAACTACTGAGAGGTTGAGATGGGAGGAGCTTATGATGAAGGCAATCAAACCTCGCTAGGGTCACAATAAAAAAAGGTCCAATATAACCAAGGGTTTGAGAAATTTTCCGGATGCAGACATGGAAGAATCATCCTATTGCATTGAGAGTAATGGGACAACTACCATTTCATGATATACCTTTTTGAATGTCATCACCATCAATACAAAAAATAATTTGGACCAAGACATAGATTCAGAGGGATGAAATATGAAAAACATACCCATAGAGGAGGATCTGGATACACCCATTGAAGCTGTACATACCCTGAAATAGAGGAGGATCCAAAACATGGCACCTATGAATATCTAGTTTCCACCTCTATGGAAGAACACTACCAATGATAAAGGAATAGAATTGGTCATATCCCACTCATCACCCAAAAGAGTCAAAATTAATTCCATGGAGGAGAAATTGGAACAATATGATAACGAGATACAAACTCTCAGATGAACCAATAAGGAGCTACTCAGAGGCAACATCCCCACTAGGTATCACCTTCAAGTTGTGGTGAATATTCCTCTTCACATACATATGGAATGAGATGATCCTCCTGCAAGAGTGGATTTTGAGCACCAGGCCAGCTCCAGATCTAGGAATCCAATCTACATAAATGAGGAAGTCAAAAATGATGGTGAACTCCCTCCATTAGGGTGATAAACTCTCCCTCTATTGGAAAATGATTCGGTCTTAGCATGAATTGAGAATCAGTAGGAAATGAAAATGGTCTAACCTCACAAAACCCCACCCGCTCCCTATAGACGGGAGGTGGATCAGAAAATAGTACTTCTAAAACTACTCAATGTCTTCGAGTACCTAGCTACATGTAAGGAATACATGGAAGGGTGATACAAAACCGTACAACTTAATAAAAACCCATATACCAAATGGGGGGATGAAACTTTCTCCCCACCCAATTATGGAAATCCTATCTTCTCCACCTTTTAAGGTATGAAATATCCCAAACAGAATCTCATGATCTTTGTATCCTAATGAGGTATGATGATGGGACCTCAAGATCATTAGGAAGATACCATGATGAGGCATTTTTTATAGACTTTGATAGGTCTAGGATTTTTTTGGTACAATCATCTTCCATCATAATCAGTTGCAGGATCGGAAGATCTTCATTATTAATTACTTTAATAGTTTATCTCCACGCTGAGGAAAATGACTGTTAAACCCTTTGTGAAATGGTTATTTTAATAATCACAAATCATTGTTATTTCTGTTTATAAGTAACTTTAGTAAAATATTCATTCTTCTCTAAATGTGTTTATATATGATTAATCATATATGTTTATCTATGATTATTTATGGTTTACTATTGACATGGAATTGTTCAGGATTGAACGGACACTTGGTGCGTATTTCATGTTTTTGACTCACCGTTAGTTATCTTCTTGAGTCACCAATGAGAACGGTCGCACCGATGAGAACGGTCGCACTGATGAGAATGGTCACAGCGGTGTGAACGGCCGTACCGATGCTGATCCAAGGACCTACCGATACCGATGCTGATCCAAGGACCTACCGATAATGATACTTATCCAAGGACCTACCGATATCGATGTTGATCCAAGGACCTACCGATACCGATACTGATCCAAGGACCTAATGATACCAATGCTGATCCAGGGACCTACCGATACCGATGCTGATCTAAGGACCTACCGAAACCAATGCTAATCAAAGGACTTACCGATATTGATGCTGATCACATGAGCTACCGATACCGATGCTGATCACATGAGCTACCAAAGCTGATGCTAATCATATGACCTACTGATCTCATGACTCCCCAATAGTCATGAAAACTGTTTGAATTTATATTAACTCTTATTTAATTCCAATGGCCATATTTGATGTTTTTAATGCAATAAATGTTATTTATTGATAGTTGATGGAATGTTAGGGAACCGTACCTCATACCTATAAAAAGGTAATCATTCCTATTTCCGGATCTCATAGAATATAAGGAAGATCGAGCTGCAATAAGAAAGTAACCCTTTTTAGACTTTAATTGAAAAAACACGAGACATATACAAGAATATACACTCGTACATGAAGTGAAGAACACACTAGGAACTTGAAGAACACTCATACTCATTAAGAAGAGAAGTTAAAAGAAGAAGCAGAAGTGTTACAAAGAACACTCTTATACTCAAGCTGAACTCTTACATAGGAAATGAAGGAACAAGAATCACAACACTCTGTTTTTCTTAACAAGAACCAGAGAAGGACTCATAGCTTCATTTATGTCAAACCAAGGAGTCCCAAGCTTCACTCACAACACATAAAGCATTATAAACTCATATTTATATGTTTAGCTCTATTGTGTTTCATTGATTTACTTTTTGAGAAGTGTGTGTGTTGTATTCACACACTGACTCCTAGGATGAACTGGAGGATACTAAATCCTCACTCTAAACTCATTACATCTTATTGTATCCCACTGAGAATTGTGGAAGAGGTTAAGTGTGACCTGGATAGCCTGTGTGCTATTGTTTTATTTTCCCACGAAGAACTGTGGTAGAGGTCTGAGGATCTGGACAGTCTGACCACTATTGTAAAACCCTCAATCCAGGGTGTGGATCATAGTTTATATAAACTATTTGAGAGGAATAAGTCTTGGCTTGAGACTGAAACTCTTGGTTTTACCTGCTGTGTATCTTTGTCTTAGTTTAAGTTATTTTATTTTTTCCGTTGCTAAGTACTTTGAAATATAAACATATTCTAGAGTAACTCTGATAGTTAAACTAGAAAGTGTTTTTATTTATTATAAGGCATTAGGTTAGCTTAAAAAGTTAATTTATCTTCATATTAGATTGAATGATAACTAATCAATCTCTTGAGAACCTAACCGACCCTTTGTTGTATTACAAATTCACTACAGTTTAACTTAGTCTTTAAATTGGGGGATTTTAAGAGAAATCTTTTTAACAGAAATTTTAATTGGAACTCAATTCACCCTCCTCTTGTGTATCCATTCCGACCAACATTTGGTATCATAGGAATCAAATTATTATTAAAGGGTTTCAAAACACTATTTTTAAACTGTGGTTTTAGTTATATCTCAAAGATCTTAAATTTCTGTTAGTTCTAAATTTTATCTCTTAAAATATATTCTCTAAAATCTTATTATGGATATTATACTTGAAGGTGTTGCTACCAACATGTCACCCTTCTTTAATGGTGTTAATTATTCTCATTGGAAGCTTAAAATGAAAATTCATTTAGAGAGTATGGGATTTGATATCTGGACTGCTATAGAAACTCAATATAAGATTCAAAACACTGAGAGAATTACTTTGGATGAACCTACTAAAATAGTTTATAATAATAATTGTAAAGCAATGAATGCCCTATATTGTGATTTAGGAGATGAATAATTTAATATCATATCTACTTGTAAAACTACTTTTGAAATTTGGGATACCTTGGGTGTTTCTCGTGAAGGAACAACCAATGTTAAGGAAATGATATTGAATACCTATACTATTAAGTATGATAATTTTAAAATGAAGCCTGATGAAACTATATCTGACATGTATCTTAGGTTCAATGAGATTGTCAACACTATGAGCTCACTTGGAAAAGTTGTTCCTACAAAAGAACAGATCATGAGAATATTAAGATGTCTACCTGACAAATGGAGAGGCACATAAGTTTCAATTAGAGAATCCTATGATATTGGTTATTTACCTGTTAAGGAATTAATTGTTAAGCTTATGATGTATGAAGAAGAAATGAAGGTAAATAAGGAAGAAGATGATGAACCAAAAAGGAAGTTAGTGGCATTTAAGTCTACTGCCTCAAAAGGAAAGGACAAGGGTAAAGTTCACATACCTACTGAAATCTCAACAAGTGAAAGTTCATATTCTGACAGTGATGCTGAGATGGATCAGATAGCTAGGAGATTTAAGAAGTTCTATAGGAAGAAGAAATTCTTCAGAAAATCAAATTACAAAGGTAAATATAACAACAAAGGTCATTTGAAGAAATATTGGAAGAAGTCTTATAAGAGTGATTAGATTTTCTGTTATGAGTGCAAAAAGAAAGGACACATTAAGGCTGACTGTCCAAAGTTAAAGTTCAAAAAGAAATTTTACTATAAGGACAAAAAGTACAAGAAATAAATGAAAGCAACTTGGAGTGATTCAGAAGAAACTTCAAGTGATTATGATTCTACTAAGGATGAAGACTCTCACAAGGCTAACATGTGTTTTATGACAAACACATCTGAGGTAACACTAGACACTCTTGCATTAAATTCATATTATTCTGGATTTGATTCTGATTCGGAATCTGAAAATATGTCTAGTGAAGAGTTATTTCAATATTGTGATATGCTAGAAGAAACCTTTAATGAATTTAAGGACAAGTATAAATATTTAAAGAAACATCATGCTCTAACCAGTTCTATTAAATCCACCCTTGATATAGAGAAGGAAAAGAATGGTCAATTACTTAAGGAAAATACTGAATTGAAATTGTCTAATGAGCAATTAAGGAAGGACTTAGATAAATTCACAAATTGAAAGGATACTCTTACAAAAATTTTAGGAAAACAAGTGGCACTAAAATATACCACTGGAATAGGCTATGAGCCTGGACAAAGATGGATTACTAAAACTAGATTTATTCCTAAATCTGGAGAGAATGTTGCTGGTTCTAGTTCTAGAAATTCATATGCTTCAACTAGTTATTCATCTGGTTATAGATCAAATAAAGTTTATCTTTCAAAATATATCGATTCTATAAATTATTTGAGACCCATAAGACAAATCTAGGTACCTAAAGCTTTGCTTTATAACCTTCCTGGACCCAAGAGAATCTGGGTACCAAAATTATTTTCTATCTAAACCTATTTTGTAGGAGACTTGCTTGAAGAGTTCTCATAAGAAGGTATGGTACTTGGACAGTGGATGTTCTAGGCATATGAATGGAGATTACTCATGATTTAATAACTTAATCAAAGTTGATGGGGGCCATGTCACCTTTGGTGATAACTCTAAAGGACAGATCATCGGCCTAGGCCAGATTGGTTACACTAATTCAGTTCTAATTTCCAAAGTTTTATTTGTGGATGGACTTAAATATAACCTGTTAATTATTTCTCAATTGTGTGATGATGGTTTCAATGTTAAATTTGAAAATGATTCATGTAATGTTTTTAATTCTAAAAATGTTTTAGTATTTTCTGCTTTGAGAAATGAAAATGTTTATGCAGTTGATTTGAATTATTTAGCTAAACAAAATATTACTTGTTTAAATGCTTTTCATAAAGAGTCTTGGTTATGGAACAGAAGATTAGGACACTGCAACATTCATTAACTCAGAAAATTGAATAAGAAGAACTTAGTTAGAGACCTACCTATGCTTGAATTCCCAACTGATAAAGTTTGTAATCCCTGTCAAAAGGTAGAGAAACATAAAGTTTCTTTTTAATCAAAGAAAGAAGTTTCATCTTTTCAACCTCTCGATTTGGTTCACATGGATTTTTTTGGACCTTCTAGAGTTTCTAGTTTAAATGGGAAGCACTATGTCTATGTCTTAGTAGATGACTTTTATAGATATACTTGGGTATACTTCTTAGCTCACAAAAGTGAATCTTGTTCCTATTTTGTAAAATACTCCAAGTCTGTAGAAAACCTTAGTGGACTTAAGATTAATACCCTGAGAAGTGATCATGGTCGTGAGTTTTAAAATCATGAGTTTGAATCTTACTGCTCACTCAATGGCTATAATCACAACTTTTCCGCTTCTGGGACACCTTAGTAGAATGGTGTAATAGAAAGAAGAAATAGAACCCTTTAAGAAATTGTAAGAACTATGCTAAATGAATATGATCTGCCTATTTATTTTTGGGATGAAGCTTTAAATACAGCTTGTTATATTATCAATAGAGTCTTGATCAGACCTGTTCTTAAGAAGACCCCTTATGAATTATGGAATATTAGGAAACCTAAAGTTAGTTAATTTAGAGTCTTTGGTTTCGAAGTCTTTATTCTCAATACTAAGGATAATCTAGACAAATTTTCATCCAAGAGTGATAAAGGAATATTTTTAGGATATTCAATTTCTAGCAAAGCCTATAGAGTATTTAATAAAAGAACAAAGTGTGTGAAAGAATCTGTTCACATCAAATTTGATAAAACTGATCCACATGAACCTAAACCTTGTCTTGAAAATCTTCAAGAAGATTAGTCTGTTATGAACCACAATGACAAAAATATTGACCCTGTTGTTAAGTCAACCAGCTCTAGAAATGTTCCAGAACCTTCTTCTGATGAATCTGAACCTAGAGAAGAACCTGAAATTTCTAGTACCACCTTCACTAGATCAACTAGGATTATAAAGAATCATCCTTTAGATTCTTTTGTTGGTAATCTTGATAGAGGGACACAGACTAGAGATTCTCTAAGAAACCAGGTTGAACATCAAGCCTTTCTTTCATAGCTAGAACCTAAAAATATCAATGATTCAATCAATGATGAATTTTGGGTAATGGATATGCAAGAAGAGTTAAATAAATTTGAAAGAAACAAAGTCTGGGAATTAGTAGAAAGACCTAAGGATACCTTGAACATAGGCACTACATGGGTTTTTAGAAACAGGGTTGATAAATCAGGAAATATAGTTAAAAACAAAGCAAGGGTATTTGCACAAGGGTATAGTCAAGAGGAAGGTATAGACTATGAATAAACCTTTGTACCTGTAGCTAGATTAGAAGCCATTAGGATCTTACCTTCCTATGCTGCTCATCTGAATTTCAAGTTATATCAAATGGATGTCAAAAGTTATTTTCTAAATGGTTTTATAATTGAAGATGTTTTTGTTGAATAACCACCTAGATTTACAAACCCCAATTTTCAAAATCATGTTTTTAAGCTTTCTAAAGCCTTGTATGGTTTAAAACAGGCTCCAAGAGCTTGGTATGATAGACTTACAAATTTTCTTATTTCTAAAGGTTTTTCGAAAGGAATTGCAGATCCCACTCTTTTTATTAAAATAATTTCTAAAGATATTTTGATTGTACAAATCTATGTTGATGATATTATCTTTGGATCTTCAAAAAATTCTTTATGTACTAACTTTTCAAAAATTCTGCAAAATGAATTTGAAATCAGTTTAATGGGAGAACTCAAGTATTTCTTTGGCTTTCAAATTTTTCAAAAGAAAGATGGTATTATTTTAAATCAAAGTAAATATACAAAGGATCTTTTGAAACGTTTTGGTTTGGATAGTAATAAGGGAAGTGATACACCTATGAGTACCACCTGTAAGTTGGATGATGATGAAAATGGGAAATCAGTTGATCAAACCAATTATAGAGGTATGATTGTGAGTCTAATTTACCTTACTACTAGTCTACCAGATATCATGTTCAGTGTATGCATGTGTGCAAGATTTCATGATAATCCTAAAGAATCTCATTTACTTGCTGTTAAAAGGATTTTCAAATATCTTAAACATACTACCAATTTAGGTTTGTTTTATCCAAAAGGACAATCCATTGACTTAATGAGTTATTCAGATGTTGACTTTTCCGGTTGAAAGTTAGATAGGAAGAGCACATCTGGAACATGTCATCTTTTGGGAAAGTCTCTGGTATCTTGGTGTAGTAAGAAACAGAACTCTGTTGCATTGTCTATTACTGAAGCAGAATACATTGCTGCTGGTAGTTGTTGTGCACAGATTATGTGGATGAAACACACCCTTTTAGAATATGGATATCAATTTAGACATTTGTCTATAAATTGTGATAAAACTAGTGCAATTAGCATCTCTAATAATCCGGTGTCTCACTCTAGGCCCAAACACATTGATGTCAGACATCACTTCTTGAGAGATCATTATCAAAAAGGTGATATTTCTTTGAAATTTATTGACTCTGAACATCAATTAGATGATATCTTCACCAAACCCTTGATATCAGAAAGGTTAAATTTTATTAAGAAAGAGTTAGGAATGATCGATCGGTGAAACCGATCAGTGAAACCGAACAGTGAAACCGATCAGTGAAACCGATCAATGAAACCGATCTTTTGTTATCGTTTGTATCGTACAGTGTTTAACAATTTTAGTGTTTATCAAAATGACGTTGTTTTACTTAATCAATATTATATTTAATATTGTAACCCTAAATGATAAATTTAATGACACGCAACTATTTATTTTCCAAAGAGCGGTGACTTTCCATCTCCCGCCAAAAGTTACTTTTTCTGAGACTTGAACCTCTTGAACCTCACGAACCTTTTAAAATCCCTCAAACCTTTCAAACATCTCAAACCTCCAAATGGAAAAGTAAATGTGAAAAATCATGGAATCTGAAGGTTCCTCTCTTGTGAAATGACAACAAGGAGAATCGAGCAGCACGACTCAAAGGTCAGTGAACCCGGAGTTGGAAACTCGAGTGGTTACAACTGAAAATGAAGTAAGTTCCGAATGGGTGTTAACCAATAAGTCTGTTCTTTTAAAAGTTTTAGAAATGCAAGGATGGAAAAACTGGTTCTGTGATAATAAACAAGTCTACTACCCAAATCTTGTGCATGAGTTTTATCTGAACTTTACTATTGTATTAGATGGAGCATAAGCTGCAAGATTATCTTCAAATGTCAAAGGGAAAAAGATATCTTTTTCTTAAAAGCAATGGACTGAGTGTTTGGGAGTACCTAATAAAGGTAGATATGAATATTATTCTAGTAATATTCCTCCTACTACTAAATATTTTTCATATGAACTTACTCTGGAGATGCTGGCTGGAAATCCTGAATCCATAAGAATAACAGCTGCTGAGTTAGATGGTGAAAGTATAATTTTGATTAATTTTATTCAGCACCAAATCATCCCCAAAAAGGGTGATTTTTCTACTGTGAAGTATCAGGATGTTTTACTGTTGTTTTTATTGATAAATGATGAGAATATCAACTTGTGTAGATATATTACTGTCCATATTGTTGAGATGGTGAAGCCATCCAAGAAAGCTACAACCTTGTTCTACTCTAAGAAAATCTCTGCCATGTTAAAGTTTTTGGGCTACGTTGAAGATGGAGATGAGTGTATCTCATCCAGTAGTAGTTTTTGTATTAACAAGGATATCTGTAAAATAATTAAAATCAACTGGAATCCATGGAAGAAGGCATGGGTTGCTGATGAAGATAAGTTGTATGACTCCTTTAATCCTTCTGACCATCCTAAGAGACCAAAGGGGATGAGAGATCCTGGTTTAAAACCGGATGAAGAAGTTGTTTATTCTGATGAGGAAGAGGAGATATAATCTCCTAATGAAACTGAAGATTCAAGTGAAAAAGGAATAGGGGAAGCTGATGCTGATGATGATGTGGATACTGAAAAGGAACCTGAATCACCTCCTGATGACAGGAGTGATCCTGTTACAGTAAGTCCTAAGAAAAGAAGAATGGAATTTGGACCAGTTAGTCCACCCCTCAAGTTACTCGAGTCAGAACCTCTTCTAGGTGATGAAGAAGAAGCTGAAAATGAGGAATCATATTCTGAGGAGTATGAATCCAGTAGTAATGATAGTACTGATGAGACCTCGGTAAATAATAATGGAAATGAAAATGGTGATGATGAAAAGCGTGATGATGATGATGGTGATGATGATGATGGAAATAATGATGGTGGTGGTGGTGATGATACAACTATTTGACTATTAGATGGTCAAAATGTGATCCAAGATGATCCAAAACCACAACAAATTGAAGAAGAAGCAGTTCCTAAGGCTGAAATAATAATGCAAACAGAGATTGATGTAGGTGAAGAAATTTCACATGAAAATTCTGGAAAAGATGATTTTGTAAAGCCCCATTATACCTATTGTAAAGCTGCATGGGAGGAACACCTAGGTTTTCCTATTCTTGATTTGGATTATTCAAAGGAAGAAGAAGAAGAAGGGGTGCACAAAGCGAGCACAAGTTTTTTAGTTAAGGCTAGACTAGTTGCTGAGAATATGCAAGTGACAGCAGAAAGACTTGATCCTTCAGTTTCTCGATCGGATTTAGACAGATTTAAAGATGAGTTTCTCCATGGAGTTAGAGAAACAATGAAAGAGGAGTTATATCATGCTCCTACTCCTTCTGTGAATTTATCTGAGGCTGCTATGGATGCTATAACTCAAATAGTAGTAAGTATTATCAAGCCAGACCAATGAAATACTAGTGAATTTATTGGCAGACACATTAACTCTTTAAATCAAGCACTCAAGGATTTAGGCACTCACTTATTTTCTCTGTTAGGATAATTTAGATCAACCATCTCTAGTATGATGGAAGTTCTGAGAAATTTGATAGAACATCTAAGGAAGTCGGATTTGAGGAAGTTGAAGTCTGAGATAACTCAGGTTGTTGCTCAAGCTAGATCCTCTAAAGTGACCAAATTACTGGTCATGAAATCAATGCTTTAAAGGATGTTATAAAAGAAGAGTTAGCTACACATGGACAGATTTTGGATTTGGAATCATTGAAAAAGATGAAAGAAAATAGTGATCATATTAACAAGATGGTGAAGCTTTATTCAGTTGATGCTACGAAGGCTCAGAAAGAGATCAAAGAAAAAGTAGATCATTATTTCTCTAAAATCTATACTAAGCATGAGTTGAACCATCAGTTTAAAGTCCTGGCTGACAATTTGAGGCTTCCTCCAGTCAATCAAGCCTTTAAGGCTCAGGTACAGTAGTTGAAATACTTTACTCCTACTCTAGAGAGCTTCATACAGAATAAAGATGATTTTGATAAGTCCATGAAATATGGTGTTGAAGTCATTCAAGATTTTATCAATCTTCTCAAACCCTATCTTCATGTGCAAGCTAAGACAATTGTTTTTCCTACTGAAGAGCCTCTCAGTCCGTCAGATGTTTCTCCTAGTCAGATATCAGTCCCTCAAACTCTATAAAATATACGTCCAGTCATTCAGCATCCACCTTCAGACAGATCTTCTACTCCTCAGCAAGTGACCTTAGCACCCACTATGCTTCCAGCTCGAGCGGTGCAACCTCCTCTCTCTATCAGGCCAGATCAACCTTCCAACATAGCACCCTCTGGCCCATCCATTCCTCCATCTTCTAAAGGAAAATCTCCTATACATCCCAAGAAGTAGCCATGCTTGTCATTTTTGATAGGGTGTCTTTTATGTGTACCTTTTTCAGTGGTTATTTCAATGGAACTTTATTCCGTTTTCTCTCTCTCCTCTCTTTTTCTTTTTTTATAATCCAAAAGGGGGAGAATAGGCATACAGTAACAGGCATACAATCAGACTGTATGAAGTAATGGGGAGAAATGATGACTACTTAAATTCTCACTTTATTTATGATCCGATGCATTCTCTGATGATCTATTTATCTTTGGTTATATTTTTTGTTTATATAGGGGGAGCATACTGAATGTTACATCCTTTCCTCTCTTTTCTTTTATGCCATATATTTGTGATTATAAAAAAGGGGGAGATTTTTAAACCCTCTGTGAAATGTTTATTTTAATAATCACAAATCATTGTTATTTCTGTTTATAAGTAACTTTAGTCAACTATTCATTCTGCTCTAAATGTGTTTATATATGATTAATCATATATGTTTATCTATGATTATTTATGCTTTACTATTGACTGGAAGTGTTCTAGATTGAACAGACACTTGGTGTGTATTTCATGTTTTTGACTCCCCGTTAGTTATCTTCTTGAGTCACCGATGAGAACGGTCACACCGACAATAACGGTCGCACTAATGAGAACGGTCGCACCGATGAGAACGGTCGCACCAAAGAGAATGGTCGCACCGATAAAAACGGCCGCACTGATGATAACGGTCACACCAATGACAACGGTCGTATCGATGCTGATCCAAGGACCTACCGATACCGATGCTGATCCAAGGACCTACCGATACCGATGCTGATCCAAGGACCTACCCATACCGATGCTGATCCAAGGACCTACTGATACCGATGATGATCTAAGGACCTACCGACACCGATGCTTATCAAAGGACCTACCGATACCGATGCTGATCACATCAACTACCGATACCGATGCTGATCACATGAGCTACCAAAGATGATGCTGATCACATGACCTACCGATCTCATGACTCACCGATAGTCATGAAAATTGTTTGAATTTCTATTAATGGTTATTTAATTCTAATGGTCATATTTGATGTTTTTAATGTAATAAATGTTATTTATTGATAGGTGTTGGCATTTCAGGGAACCATACCTTGTACCTATGAAAAGGTAATCATTACTATTTCCAGAGCTCATGGAATATAAGGAAGATCGAGCTGTAGTAAGAAAGTAACCCTTTTTAGACTTCAATAGAAAAAACATGAGACATATACAAGAAGATACACTCATACATGAAGTGAAGAACACAAGAGGAACTTTAAGAACACTCATACTCATAAATAATAGAAGTTAAAAAAATAAGCTGAAGTGTTACAAAGAACACTCTTATACTCAAGCTGAACTCTTACACTGGAAGTGAAGGAACAAGAATCACGACACTCTGTTTTTTTTAACAAGAACCAGAGAAGGACTCAGATCTTCATTTACATCAAACCAAGGAGTCCCAAGCTTCACTCACAACACATAGAGAATTCTAAACTCATCTTTATCTATTAAGCTCTATTGTGTTTCATTCATTTACTTTTTGAGCAGTGTGTATGTTGTATTCACACACTGACTCCTGGGCGGAACTGGAGGATACTAAATCCTAACTCTAAACTCTTTACATATTATTGTATCCCACTGAGAATTGTGGAAGAGGTCAAGTGTGGCCTAGAAAGCCTATGTGATGTTGTTTTATTTTCCCATGAAGAACTTTGGTACAGGTCTGAGGACTTAGACAGTCTGACCACTGTTGTAAAACCCTCGATCCAGGGTGTGGATCATAGTTTCTATAAACTGTTTGATAGGACTAAGTCTCGTCTTGAGACTGGAACTCTTGGTTTTACCTACTGTGCATCTTTGTATTAGTTTAAGTTATTTTATTTTTTCCACCACTGAGTACTTTGAAATATAATCATATTCTAGAGTAACTCTGATAGTTAAACTAGAAAGTGTTTGTATTTATTGTAAGGCATTAGGTTAGCTTCAAAAGTTAATTTATCTTCAGATTAGATTGACTGAGAACTAATCAATCTCTTAAGAACCTAACTAACCCTTTGCTGTATTAAAAATTCAATACAGTTTAACTTAGTCTTTAAATTGTGGGATTTTAAGAGAAATATTTTTAACAAAATTTTTAATTAGAACTCAATTAACCCACCTCTTGAGTATCCACTCCGACCAACAATGAAAATTGTCGACATGATGAAATATAAGAAATGTGAAAATAATATGGTTTTTGACTTCATATCTAGATGGAAATATTTAACCTATTCACTCAGAATCCCTCTCTTATAGGATTAATTGTTGGTGGTCTGTCCTAAAAATCTTAAGGATGTCCTGCAAACACCTCTGATCCCGATGGAATACAAAGGTGGATTCCATGATTTCATTGAAACAACGAAACATCTAGAAGAAACAATTCAGAAAACCCTAACTAAGTCTCAACTCATGCCCTTAGCATATGGTAAAATTATTAGTAATTAAGAAACTACTACTGTTACTCTCAAAATGAAAAAAGTTCCCATTCAAACACCCAGATAGCTCCCAAACCACCCAACGCCTACTATCAAGCTATGAAAATAACAAATTCACCCTTGGACAGAAGAAAAAAGAGATCCGGATTGCTCAGGATTTGAGGAACGAATTAATAAATCATACTACTTCAAAAAAGAACAAGTACCCAGTAATTTGCTTACAATCATTGAAAATAACCTACTCAAGATACCATAGTCCAGGAAACCCAATGAGTTCAAACTCACTAATCATCCCAAATACTACCCTTTCCATATAAGGATGGGCCACAACATCCAATATTTATTAATTTTGAAGTAAATACTCCAAATCATGGTCGAATCTAGATAGGTTTTGTTAGATAACTTCCTTGCGTAGGTGACTTGTGTAACCATTTTCCAGTTATAAGAAGAAGGTGACTGGAAAAAATTTCTGGCCAAGTGTGGATAGAAGTTCAAAAACTAGAAAACTAGAAATATAGTTGACCAATCTCATGCCACACTAAGAGAATATATTTATAGACCCATAATGATCCATTCAACTTGGGTGGTCACATGAAATATACCTCCCAGAGGTGAACGCGACCATTAGACATAGGAATAAATAGAAGAGGAAGAGTCATATTCAGCTCTGATGTAAGCTCTAACTCTTTCAGATTTCTTTCCTACAGCATCCGAAGCATGGTCACAACCCCACCAAATGGAACCTTCATCAGATGAATATATTATCTTTGGTTATGTTAACATTATAAACTTGTAAAACCCCTTATCCAGTTATTAATATTCCCATTATTATGATATCCCTGTACCTAATTGGGGATCCATAGGGCGAAGGTAAAGGATCCAAGGGTAGAGAGGAAAACATAGAAATTTTCAGACCTAATATCTTGGTAACATCCCCATAGAGGACATATATGAATCCAAGAACCATGGGAATCCACTCCAACACACCTAATAGAGATATGGAGGTGTCCCAAAACTCTAATGCGGTCATCCTCACCTAGTATTCTTACAAGATTTCCTAGAGGGGGTGAAATTATCTAATCATCCAAGAAAACAAGGAGGGCCGGATCAACCTACGCTGTTGGTAGAAGATTATCCCTTGAACTTTGTAGAAGCACTAGGCCTGTAAACCTAAAGTTTCCCATCTTCTGAACCACATAATAAGGAGAAACCCTACCTCAAAAAGTGACAACCTTTGGCACAAAAGTATGACATTCAAAAATAGATGGTGGTTATCCCAGCCAATCTCTCAATCCTAGATGCACTCTATATTTCGATAGAACTCAGAGAGGAACTTGTTGAAGCCCTCCATAGACCACAATAGCTTGATATAGATGTCTCTACAACCTGGTTTTATCTAGTGGAGACTATAACGACCCATACTTTACATAAATTGTTATTAATTTAGAATTGAAGCATACTTATTACAAGATATAACAAAACCATGATATGAATTTATAGGTATAGTGTCTTTAGAAACTAGGAAACATAAACAACTGGTTCATAAATCAACTACATTGTCTCCCACTTATTTCATCATATATAGAGTCCCTTTTGGCATATCCTACTTAATACCCTTCTTCCTGACCTGGGGAAAAGAAAACATATAAAAGGGTGAACTCAAATGCTCAGTAATGGTAAAAAAAGGAAATATCAATCATATCATATTCATAAGAACATAACATTTTGAAAATCTTAACCTGTCAAAGAGATCATAATATCATGACATGGGATAAATCATAGTAGTGAAATGTAATACCAATAATCATAACAAAAAACATGAAACTTTGTGGCATACACACATAATCATAGAAAATCATTTCATATTAGTCAAGACTCATTTCCAAGACCATCATAGCGGACAAAGTCCATTACTGAACTGAGTTCACTCCTCGTTCTAGTCCTTTATCACCGAACCAGTTTAACTTGCCGTTCCAGCCATGTCTATCTCATGAGATATAAATCTTTACCCAATGCATTGGAGGGAGATATAGGTCCCACCCATCTCATAATGAAACCATTCTTATGTGTGCCACAAAATCATAAATCATACATCATAGCATAACCCATGTCATAAAAATGGGATTCTTAAATATCATGCCATCATAACATAATCCATATAAGATAAAAGGACTTCATAAAATAATTCAATCATTACATAATCAAAACAATGTAATAATAGAGATATAAAAATAACCCTATATTATCTTTGATGGAAAATAATTTTGATAAAACACTTGAACTCCATTCTTGAGGAAAATATCCTTTCTACTTCAAAAACATTTTTCCTTTCTCAAAATGTCATACTAAAAGAAATTAATTGAATATAAACTTGAAAACTTGTAAAGAAAGCTTCATGGAAATAATGTTCTATGAAATCATAAAAATCCATTCATGCCATATAAGTTAAAAAACATTCTTCTCAAACTTTGGCTGGAAAAGTCAAAAAGTATCTCGTACTGAAAACGAAAAAAGATTACTTTCATATATTTTACTAAAAATTCAAAAATAGGTAAAATTGGATTTAAACAATTTTAGGGGGGTAATATTACATATTGAGTAAATATGGATGTGGATGATAAATATGCCCCAGTAAATACCGAAGTATAAACAATCTCGGATAAAAATTGAGATTGCGAGATTTTCCCTTACCTTAGGTCCGATATGATTTATACATATCCGAACCTCCTGTATAATGATTTAAATAATGTCATTGACTTATTAAATAATCATATTCGTTGTTATGATATCATATATGGTCATATTTTTATATTCTTATTAGTAATATTTCATTGCTACTTGTTATTCAGGTGTTCATTGCGTTATGTTCTTATGCGTGTTTTGTCGAATAAATTCTTATTCCTCTTTTTAGGTTATAGATACATCATTTACATAATGGTATTAGTATAATATATATCAGATTTATTCATTCAATTCGTTTATATAATCATGGTTTAATGAAGATCATGTAGAACGAATCACATCGCACCGTGGAGATGGTAAGCCGTACGTACGCACAAGTGACGATATCGTTCCCATAATTATTGAATGGTATTGGAGTGGATGATAGAATATTTCAGAATTAGTATCATGTTATAATAATCATATATAGTTATTCTTTACACCATTATACCCATACAAGTAAGGTGGTGGTGGAAAACAGATTACAACGCGGCGTGGAGACGATATTCCGTACGTAAGCACGTGCAGTGATTTCTTTTTCCGTAGGATGGATAGAAGGTGAAATAGGGTTGTTTCACATTTATAAGAATATATCAGTATATGAGTGATACTGATGTTATTAATTTATAATTAAACAAATAAAGAAGATGAATTAGGTGAAGAAATAAATTTGAAATAATCGGTAAGGTATATTACCTCTTCTTCGATGCGCCTCTTTTAAACCCCCTCTTAGGGCACTAAAGTTTGTCTTTGAAGAAGACCAGTTTAACAACCCGAGGTTTTATGAGAATTATTATTTTTAATTTCATTGATGTCTTGTGTTGTATGCTACACCAAAATTAGCTTGTGCTATACGCAACACCGTATTAGCTTGCAGTATACGCAACACTATTCTTGGCTCGTGTTACACACAATTTCAAGTTTGTTTTGTAGAAATTATTCTATGCAACATTAAGTATAGATTTTGTTTAATGTATAAATGAAATAAGTTTTGATTATGTTATACACAACACCAAACAGAGCTTTCACTACACACAGCCCTAACTTGGCTCGCATTACACGCAATCAAGAACTTCCTCGATAGCGTGTGTAGTACGCAATACCGAGTTTCACTAAACGAGATATTATTATAATATTATTATGAACTAGCCGTTATGAATAGTAATACCCAATTTTTGAAATTTTATAAATTTTATCTTTAAAAATGGACTTCATTTTTGGATTCAGAATATCGAAATTAGCCTAGGGTGAATTTTTGGTATTTTTCTAAAAACTTTCAATTTTTGATGAATAGGGAAAACACTGGGTTACTATTTAAAAACCGACTTTTTATTTAAATAATTATTTATTTTATTTAAAGTTATTTTAGGTAAAAATTGATACATAATACCTATATAAGTTAAATTTAATTCATTGGAGTCATTTTATAATAATTTTAGATATATAAAAATTTTATCGAACTTTTCACTGTCTTTTACCCACCTCCTGGGAGAATTTGAAAATTTACATAAAACTTCATTTTACCACTTCGGTGAGAGGAATTTCAAAAATCCAAAAGACACGGTTAATATCAAGGAGTAAAATGTGGTTCAATAAGATAAAAATAATTTTTGGTGAATAATAACTTTTTACTTTTATTTACCACGATAAAAAGTAAATAGGGTAATTAAGGGTAAAAAATGATATTATTATTACCCTAAAACATGTCCTAATTATATTGGATAAGTGTAATTAGACCAAAAACAACCTTTGTAATAAAATATTACCCTTTAGGTCCACTTGGATTAGATTAGGACACTTATTATTATTTTATTTTAAGAAGAGTTAAAGGAGTTAAAATCAAAGTTTAATAACCAAAACATTTTTTATATAGGGTTATACATAAGATAAATTTGACTATAAATATTCATTAGAACGATAAAAAGATTTAACACATTATGGTATTTTATTTATAATTTTTATACATTAAATAATTTAATTTAGTTATGACACAATGATGATACAGTAATTACCTTATTAATGAAATATTTATATAATTGATATTATAATTACCCAAATAAAAGAAATTTGAGACTTTTTATGAATTACACTAATTTTATAGGTTAACATAACATGTTAGTATTGATTCAGTTAACTTTTTTCGAACTAATTATGCTGTTATGAGTTTTACAAATATCAATTACCAAAGAGTGTCAAAATTGACATAAAATAGTTTTTAAAAAAAATATTATATTATTAATTGTTATTATATTTCTAAAAATCTAAGGTTCGAAAAAATGACTTAGATAAGGTTATATATATTAATAATGAACCACTTGGGGTTTGTTTGGCTTGTTATAGTAAGTTTATTAACCATATAGTGTAAGAAAACAAGAAGACACCGTAAAAGTTAAATTATTTAACTTAGAGTTAAATCTAAATTATAAGTGTAAAATAGTTACCTAAACTTGTATAAAACCTATTGGTTGAGATGATTTCAACCCATCCCCACTTTATCTTCAAAATAAATTAATTTTTAACCATTATAAACCGAATATGACTTTATTATAAAATAATATTTTATGTTTTTCCAAAGGTGCCCCTCTCCTTCCTTATAAAAGGGCACCTCCTCCCTCTTCTCTTTACACAATTTTGTGCTTTAAATATCAGAAAAACCCTGTCCATTTCCCTTATAAACTTCCCTAGAAACATTATAGAGGTTCTGGTCTCCTCAAAAGACCAAATCTAGTTCCTTAAGAGGACACTTAAAAGAGGTGCGTCAAAGAAGAGGTAATCTCTTCTACCAATTCTTTCATGTTTTATTTCTTCTTCAACTTCTTATAATTTAGTTGTATAATTATAAAGTAATAACATAAGTATCACTAATATACTGATATGTTATTATAAATATTAAACAACCCCATTTCACTTTCTATCCATCCTACAGAAAATGAAATCACCACGCGTGCGTACGTACGAAATATCATCTCCATGCCGTGGTGTAATCTGTTTTTCCACCACCACCTTACTTGGATGAGTATAATAATGTAAAGAATAGCTATATATAGTTATTATAATATCATATTGATTATAAGATATTATATCATCAACTACAATTCAATTCTATAATTATGGGAACGATATCATCGCTCGTGCGTACGTACGGATTACCGTCTCCACGATGCGATGCGATTCATTCTCCATGTTAACCACTCAAGAAAAATAATAAAGTATATATAATGAATAATAATGAAATATATTACATGATAAATCTACTTTATTTATGTATATATATATATATGTCATCTACTTACTTCCATTCAAGTCAATAAGGAAAACAAAACGGCGTTCATGCATGCGTACGACCTACCGTCTCCATGAACGATGTATTTCATTTCATCTATCTATCTATCTATTATATATATATATATATACTGAATATATATGATATATAAATCATGATTTAAATTCTGTAACTAATTAAATCATGATATAAGTAATAATAATATCAAGAACAACAAGTCTAAACACGTACGATAAATAAAACGATTTTACCCAAAACACTGCTTTAACATGAAATTTACAAAAGAACGGGTAATATAAAGTCATAAGTGAACCATATATGATATCATAACAATGAATATGATTCTGTAATAAGTCAGTGAAATTATTTAAATCATTATACAGGAGGTTCAGATACGTACAAAGCATATCAGACCTAAGGTAAGAGATAATTATTCCAATCTCATTCTTATCCGAGATTGTTTATTCATAAGTATTTAATGGGGTAATTTTTATCATCCATGTACATGTTTTCTAAATGTGTTTTTAGGTATGTTTAAATTCCTTTTTATCCATTTTTGACTTTTACTACATGGTGTGTAAGAAATCTTTCTTTTTTTCACCATACGAGGTACTTTTTGACTTTTTCGACAAAAGTACGAGAACAATGTTTTTTTAACTTATGAGGCATGAACGGATTTCTTTTTACAGTTTTATAATGCCTTATTTTCAAGAAGATTACTATACAATATATCATGAATATTTTCAACAAAATATTTTCCTTTTAAAATTGTATAGCATTTTGTGAAAAGAAAATGATTTTGAAAAAGAAAGGATATATTCCTCAAGAATTCATTTCAAGTGTTTTATCAAAACCATTTTCCATATAAGATGACATTATTTCATATGTGTATGTTTCAAGTATAATGTCTCTATGAGTTACATGGTTTCAATTTTCTTATGATGAAATGATATCCATTTGTTTTATATGGATTATGTTATGATGGGATGATGTTTATGAGAACCCATTTTATTCTTTGGGTTATAATGAATGATTTATGTTTATGTTGTGGCACAAGTAAGAATGATTTAATTATGAGATGGGTGGTACCTATATCTACCTCCAATGCATTGGGTAAATATTTATATCTCATGAGATAGACATGGATGGAACAACAAGTTAATCCGGTTCAGTGATACAGGACTAGAACAAGGAGTAAACTCGATTCATAATGGGACTTTGTCCACTAAGATGGTCTTAGAAGTAATGCCTTGGCTACTATGGAAATCATATCATGTGCTTAATGGTTTTCCACAATTAAATGTTTTATTCCCATTCTATTTTATCATGAATTATGTTCCTTTATGACCTATGCCTTACGTACTGCCAAGATTTATTTTACAACTCAAGATTTTGATGTGTAAACTTTATGTTCATGTTTTGAAGTTCAAATGTATATGGTTTGTTTAATTTTCTATATACTTACCCTTAATGAGCATTTGAGCTCACCCTTTATATGTTTTCTTTTCCCCATGATATAAAGAAAGGTTTTAGCTAAGAAAAATAAGGGGAAGATCTTTATGGGAGATGTTGAAGATCTTTCACCAAGATTAGAAGATTATGTTCCAAGTTTCCAAAGACACTGAACTATTATAGTCCTTTGGAGTCTGGTTTTGTTATGTATTAAGTATTCCTCAAAAGTAATGTAAGGTCCAAGTACTTCAAGCTTCAGGTCTCTACAGTTGGTATCATAGGCAGGGTTTAGTTAACCTTTGGAAACTAGGATGTGAAATCTTTAGTGAAATCCCAAGAGATATTTATAAGGTATGTCTAGGGATGTCTCTAAGGTTAGGTATAAGTATAGGTTATAGTCCTAGAATTATGATAACGATCATGAATAACCTAGGATTAAACCTATTATGTTAGAGATTGAAAGTAATCCCCTTGATTATGTTGTTTTCCCTAGCATGATTTTTGCCTCTCACACTATTCTTTTTGGGATTTAGAAAATGGATCAAAACCAGAAGATTCATGTTTATGGAGAATATGACGGATAATGGAATGATATTCTTCATGATCAAGAAAATGAAATGGGATTTTGAAGGTGAAACATCATTATTATGCCTAATCGGCAATCTCATAATATGATCAATACTCTCAACTTTGGTAAGTTTCTAGACTCAGTTAATAAGAGAAAGAAGGAGTTTCATGATGATCATAGAGGAAATAAAGTTCAATTTTCCTCATGTGAAACATGTGGGAATAGACATCAAGGAGAATGTTTCAAAGGAACTGGAAGATGCTTTGGGTGTGGAAAAGAAGGACACAAAGCCATTAATTGCAAAGGAAATGGACCAGTTAACACCATGGACAAGGATAATGGTATTGCTAAGACATAAACAATGGTTAAATGTTTTAAATGTGGAATGTACGATCATTTTGCACACCAATGCCCTAAGGGAAAGTCTCATGAAGAGAATAAGCATGGTCGTATGGGTAGTATTTATGTTGATGATGATGAAGAGACTACAAATGATATGTGAGATGAAAGAATTACTGAAGCACGGTCAATGGTTTAAGAAGGTAGTGGAATGATTTATGTTTATCAAGAGTTATGTTGTATATGTAATGGTACTATGGAATAAAGACACATCTAAGGATTTTTACACAATTGTTTTTCCTAAAGTATTTGAAAGTATATGTTGAATGGTACCAGTAACCATGAAAGGTTATTCCGATATTTTTGGAAAGTAGATGATATGCAGATAATAAAGGGATAAAGAGATAATGAGATGTTTGATAGTAAAAATGAGCTCATGACTGATATACAGACAAAGTTATATCATGGTTTGAGTATATATAAATTTTGGGATTTTGGTATGTGGAAAGATTTAACTTTTGACAGCATTCATGTTTTCACTAAGGTTTAATTGGTATTCATTTTTCAAGAGAATACATGATTAAGGCATTCGAATGTTTGGAATGTGACCAAAAAGACACATCTTATGATATATGGGGGATAAATAATGGCATTCACATGCTTGTTATGTGACCTTTCTAGTAATCGTTTTCTTTATACTATGAGATTGGACAGATGTATTTTGGATAAGTCTAAAGATTGGAAAGGATTATGTCAGACATCAGATAGTATTGTTTAAGGCCAGAACATTTTTTTTGAAATTATTTTTGTAATGTTATAATAGTGTAGTTTTAGAAAAAGGACAACCTGAAGGACGGGCGACAACCCGTCGCGTTAGACAAGGTTGCGGGAATCGAACCCACAACTGAAGTACGACATGCCTTTATCTCCTACCTCTGGCCTACAGGAAGTCCCTAGTTAGTAGAAACTAGTTTTATTATATTAAGAGGTGTGATATATGAAATATAAGTCAATTTTAGGAACCATATATGATTAATCTCACTATAGATGGACCTATGTATATTTAGTAACTTTCGTTATCCTTTTGTTTGAGACAGATGGAATGACCTATCATTCTATCGCATGATCTGCTAACACTTCATGGAAGACAAATTCAACTTCATTTCTTTAAGATATGAAGTGGAAATTGTTCAAGGCAAAAACAACAGTAAGATTGTACCAAAATCAAGTAAGTATTTCTTTTAATTCAAAAATTCTTCAAATTTAGGGAAATGATCTTGAAAACAACAAATGTTGTCCTAGTTTCCTTATATCCAATGAATTAGATGTAACCTTAAATCATCACAAATTTATGGCTTTGTGATTTTTGGCTTTTTCATAGCCATGTCTTCTACCACTCTCCATCAGAACTTGATGGTTAGATTTTTCTTCCATATCCATATTTCCACCTATGTTCTCCTATGTGGAAACCCAGTGATGAGTTAATTTGGGTAACCGTTATGTTTCATACTTCACTTTTTAAAATTAAGTTTTAGTATTCATTTTTACAATGTGGGTTTCTATGAAAGAAACTTTTAAGTAGTAAACCATTTATAACCCCGCCGAATTTCAGGGCGAAATTCATTTTAAGGGGGGTAGAATGTAACAACCCGAGATTTTATGAGAATTATTATTTTTAATTTCATTGATGTCTTGTGTTGTATGCTACACCAAAATTAGCTTGTGCTATACAGAACACCACATTATATTGCAGTATACGCAACAATATTCTTGGCTCGTGTTACACATAATTTCAAGTTTGTTTTGTAGAAATTATTCTATGAAACATTAAGTATAGATTTTGTTTAATGTATAAATGAAATAAGTTTTGATTATGTTATACGAAACACCAAATGGAGATTTCACTACACACATCCCTAACTTGGCTTGCATTACACGCAATCAAGAACTTCCTTGATAGTGTGTGTAGTACGCAATACCGAGTTTCACTAAACGAGATATTATTATAATATTATTATGAACTAGCCATTATGAATAGTAATACCCACTTTTTGAAATTTTATAAAATTTATCTTTCAAAATTGACTTCATTTTTGGATTCAAAATATCATAATTAGCCTAGGGTGAATTTTTGGTGTTTTTCTAAAAACATTCAATTTTTAATGAATAGTGAAAACACTGGGTTACTATTAAAAAACCGAATTTTTATTTAAATAATTATTTATTTTTTTTAAATTTATTTTAGATAAAAATTGATACGTAATACCTATATAAGTTCAATTTACTTCATTGGAGTCATTTTAAAATAATTTTAGATATATAAGAATTTTATTGAACTTTTCACCGTCTTTTACCCACCTCCTAGGAGAATTTGAAAATTTACATAAAACTTAATTTTACCGCTTCTGTGAGTGGAAATTCGAAAATCCGAGAGACTCGGTTAATATCAAGGAGTAAAATGTGGTTCAATAAGATAAAAATAATTTTTGGTGAATAGTAACTTTTTACTTTTATTTACCATGGTAAAAAGTAAATAGGGTAATTTAGGGTAAAAAATGATATTATTATTACCCTAACACATGTCATAATTCTATTGGATAAGTGTAATCCGATCAAAAACAACCTTAGGAATAAAATATTACCCTTTAGGTCCACTTGGATTAGATTAGGACACTTATTATTATTTTATTTAAAGAAGAGTTAAAGGAGTTAAAATCAAAGCTTAGTATCTAATTTTTTTATATATAAGGTTATACATAAGATAAATTAGACTATAAATATTAATTAGAAAGTTAAAAAGATTTACCACATAATGGTATTTTATTTACAATTTTTATACATTAAATCATTTAATTTATTTATGACACAATGATGATCTAGTAATTACCTTATTAATGAAATATTAACATAATTGATATTATAAATATCCAAATAAATGTAATTTGAGACGTTTTATGAATTACAATAATTTTATAGGTTAATATGACATGTTAGTATTGATTTAATTAACTTTTTTGGAACTAATCATGCTATTATGATTTTTACAAAATTCAATCACCAAATAGTTTCAAAATTGACATAAAATAGTTTTTAAAACAAATATTATATTATTAATTGTTATTCAATTCTTAAAAATTTAAAGTTCGGCCAAATGACTTAGATAAGGTTATATATATTAATAATGAACCACTTGGGGTTATTTTGTATTGTTATAGTAAGTTTATTAACCATATAGTGTACGAAAACAAGAAGACACGGTAAAAGTTAAATTATTTAACTTAGAGTTAAATATAAATGATAAGGTTAAAATAGTAACCTAAACTTGTCAAAAACCTATTGGTTGAGATTATTTAGACCCATACCCACTTTATCTTCTAAATAAATCAATTTGGAACCATTATAAACCAAATATGAATTTATTATAAAATAATATTTTAAGTTTTTCCAAAGGTGCCCCTCTCCACCCTTATAAAAGGGCACCTCCTCCCTCTTCTATTTACACAATTTTGAGCTTTCAAGCTTGGACAAACCCTGACCATTTCCCTTATCAACTTCTCTAGAAACATTATAGAGGTTATGGTCTCCTCAAAAGACCAACTCTAGTGCCTTAAGAGGACACTTAAAATAGGTGCGTCAAAGAAGAGGTAATCTCTTCTACCAATTCTTTCATGTTTTCTTTCTTCTTCAACTTCTTCTTCTTTAGTTGTATCATTATAATGTAATAAAATCAGTATCAATAATATAATTATATTATATTATAAATATTAAACAATCCCATTTCACCTTCTATCCATCCTACGGAAAACGAAATCACCACGCGTGCGTACATACGGAATACCGTCTCCACGCCGTGGTGTAATCTGTTTTTCCACCACCACCTAACTTGGATGGGTATAATGGTGTAAAGAATAAAAATATATATAGTTATTACAACATCATATAGATTCTGAGATATTATATCATCCAATCCATTTCAATTCAATAATTATGGGAACGATATCATCGCTCGTGCATACGTACGGATTACCGTCTCCACGACGTGATAAGATTCATTCTCCATGTTAACCACTCAAGAATGATTATAAAGTATATATAATGAATAATAATGAAATATATGACATGATAAAGCTACTGTATTTATTTTTATATATATATATGTCATCTACTTACTTCCATTCCAGTCAATAAGGAAAAGAAAACATCGTTCATGCGTACGTACGGCCTACCATCTCCATGACCGGTGTATTTAATTTCATTTATATATCTATTATATATATATATATACTGAATATATATGATATATAAATCATTATTTACATTCTGGAACTAATTAAATCATGATATAAGTAATAATAAAAATCAAGAACAACAATTCCAAACACGTACGATAAATAAAACAATTTTACCCAAAACGCTTCTTTAACATGGAATTTACAAAAGAACAGGTTATATAAAGTCATAAGCGAACCATATATGATATCATAACAATTAATATGTTTTTTTAATATGTCAATGACATTATTTAAATCATTATATAGGAGGTTCGGATACGTACGAAGCATATCGGACCTAAGGTAAGGGATAATTATTCCAATCTCATTCTTATCCGAGATTGTTTATTCGTAAGTATTTACTAGGGTTATTGTTATCATACATGTCCATGTTTTCTAAAAGGGTTTTCATGTATGTTTCAAGTCCTTTTTACCCATTTTGACTTTTACTACATGGTGTGTAATGAATCTTTCTTTTTTTCACCATACGATGTACTTTTTGACTTTTCCGGAAAAAGTACGAGAAGAATGTTTTTTTAACTTATGAGGTATGAACGAATTTCTTTACTGTTTTATAACGCCCTATTTTCTAGAATATTACTCTACAAGATTTCATGAATATTTTCAATAAAATCATATTCTTTTAAAATTTCATAGAATTTTGTGAAAGGAAAATGATTTTCAAAAAGAATGGATATTTTCCTCAAGAATTCATTTCAAGTGTTTTATCAAAACCATTTTCCATCTAAGATGAAATTATTTCATATGTGTATATTTCAAGTATAATTTCTCTATGATTTACATGGTTTAAATTTTTTTATGATGAAATGATATCCATTTGTTTTATATGGATTATGTTAAGATGGGATGATGTTTATGAAACCCATTTTATTCTTTGGGTTATGATGAATGATTTATGTTTATGTTGTGTCACAAGTAAGAATGATTTCATTATGAGATGGGTGGTACCTATATCTCCCGCCAATACATTGGGTAAAGATTTATATCTCATGAGATAGACATGGCTGGAATGGTAAGTTAATCTAGTTCAGTGATACAGGACTGGAATGAGGAGTGAAATCGATTTAGAAATGGACTTTGTCCACTAAGATGGTCTTGGAAGGAATGCCTTGGTTTCTATGGAAATCATATCATGTGCTTAATGGTTTGACACAATTAAATGTTTTATTCCCATGCTATTTCATCATGATTGATGTTCCTTTATGACCTATGCCTTACGTACTACCAAGATTTATTTTACAACTCAAGATTTTGATGTGTAAACTTTATGTTCATGTTTTGAAGTTCAAATGTATATGGTTTGTTTTATTTTATCCATGCTTACCCTTACTAATAATTTGATCTCACCCTTTATATTTTTTTTCCCCAGGATATAAAGAAAGGTTTTAGGTAAGAAAAATAAGGGCAAGATATTTATGGGAGATGTTGAAGATCTTTCACCAAGACTAGAAAATTATGTTCCAAGTTTCCAAAGACACTAAACTAATACGGTCCTTTGAGGTCTGTTTTTGTTATGTATTAAGTATTCCGCAAAATTAATGTAAGGTCCAAGTATGTCAAGATTTGGGTCTCTAAAGTTGGTATCATAGTAAAGGTTTAGTTAAACTTTGGAAACTAGGATGTGAAATCTTTAGTGAAATCCCTAGAGATATTTCTAAGGTATGTCTAGGGATGTCTCTAAGGTTAAGTATAAGTATAGGTTACAGTCCTAAAATTATGATAATGATCATGAATAACCTAGGATTAAACCTATGATGTTAGAGATTGAAAGTAATCCCCTTGATTATGTTGTTTTCCCTAGCATGATTTTTTCCTCTCACACCATTCTTTTTGGGTTTTAGAAAATGGCTGGAAACCAGAAGATTCATGTTTATGGAGAATATGATGGAGAATGGAATGATATTCTTCATGATCAAGCAAATGGAATGGTATTTGGAAGGAGAAACATCATTATTTTGCCTAATCATCAATCTCATAATATGATCAATACTCCCAACTTTGGTAAGTTTCTTGACTCAGTTAATAAGAGAAAGAAGGAGTTTCATGATGATCAAAGAGGAAAGAAAGTTCAATTTTCCTCATGTGATTCATATGGGAAGAGAAATCAAGGAGAATGTTTCAAAGGAACTGGAAGATGATTTGGGTGTGGAAAAGAAGGACACAAAGCCAGTAATTGCAATAGAAATGATCAGTTAACACCATGGACAAGGATAATGGTATTGCTAAGACATCAACAATGGTTAAATGTTATAAATGTGGAATGTATGAGCATTATGCACACCAATGACCTAAGGGAAAGTCTCATGAAGAGAATAAGCATGGTCGTATGGGTAGTATTTATGTTGATGATGATGATGAAGAGACTACAAATGATATGTGAGATGAAAGAATTGTTGAAGCTCGATCAATGGTTTAAGAAGGTAGTGGAATGATTTATGATTATCAAGAGTTATGTTGTATAGGTAATGGTACTATAGAATATAGACACATCTAAGGATTGTTGCACTATTGTTTTTCCTAAAGTATTTGAAAGTATATGTTGAATGGTACCGGTAACCATGAAAGGTTATTCAGATGTTTTTGGAAAGTAGATGATATGCGCATAATGAAGGGATAAAGAGATAATGAGATGTCTGATAGTATTAATGATCTCATGACCGATATAAGGACAAAGTTATATCATGGTTTGATTATATAGAAATTTTAGGATTTTGGTATATGGAAAGATTTAACTTTTGACAACATTCATGTTTTCACTAAGGTTCAATTGGTATTCATTTTTCAAGAGAATACATGATTAAGAGATTTGAATGTTTGGAATGTGACCAACATGACACATCTTATGATATATGGTGGATAAATAATGGTATTCACGTGCTTGTTATGTGACCTTTCCAGTAATCGTTTTCTTTATACTATGAGATTGGACATATGTATTTTGGATATTTCTAAAGATTGGAAAGGATTATATCGGACATCAGATAGTATTGTTTAAGGTTAGAACTTTTTTTTGAAATTATTTCTGTAATGTTATAATAGTTTAGTTTTAGAAAAAGGACAACCTGAAGGACGGGCTACAAACCGTTGAGTTAGAAAAGGTTGCGGGGATCAAACCCACAACCGAAGTGCGACATGCCTTTATCGCCTACCTCTAGCCTATAGGAAGTCCCTAGTTAGTATAAACTAGTTTTATTATATTAAGAGGTGTGATATATGAAATATAAGTCCATTTTAGGAACCATATATGATTAATCTCACTATAGATAGACTTTTGTATATTTAATAAATTTCGTTATCCTTTTGTTTGAGACAGATGGAATGACCTATCATTCTATTGCATGATCTGCTAACACTTCATGGAAGAAAAATTCAACTAAATTTATTTAAGAGATGAAGTGGAAATTATTCAAGGCACAAACAACAGTAAGATTGTACCAAAATCAAGTAAGTATTTATTTTAATTCAAAAATTCTTCAACTTTAGGGAAATGATCTAGAAAACAAAAAATGTTGTCCTAGTTTCCTTATATTCGATGAATCAGATGGTACCTTAAATCATCACAAATTTATGGATTTGTGATTGTTGTCTTTTTCATAGCCATGTATTCTACCACTCTCTATCAGAACTTGATGGTTAGAGTTTTCTTCCAGATCCATATTTCCACTTATGTTCTCCTACATGGAAACCCAGTGATGAGTTAATTTGGGTAACCGTTATGTTTCATACTTCACTTTTTAAAATTAAGTTTTAGTATTCCTTTATACAATGTGGGTTTCTATGAAAGAAACTTTCAATTAGTTAACCATTTATAACCCCGATGAATTTCGAGGGTGAAATTCATTTTAAGGGGGGTAGAATGTAACAACCCGAGATTTTATGAGAATTATTCTTTTTAATTTCATTGATGACTTGTGTTGTATGCTACACCAAAATTAGCTTGTGATATACGCAACACCATATTAGCTTGCAGTATACGCAACACTATTCTCGGCTCGTGTTACACACAATTTCAAGTTCGTTTTGTAAAAATTATTCTATGAAACATTAAGTATAGATTTTGTTTAATGTATAAATGAAATAAGTTTTGATTATGTTATACGCAACAGAAAATGGAGCTTTCACTACACGCAACCCTAACCTGGCTTGCATTACACGCAATCAAGAACTTCCTCGATAGCGTGTGTAGTACACAATACCGAGTTTCACTAAACGAGATATTATTATAATATTATTATTAACTAGCCGTTATGAATAGTAATAACCACTTTTTGAAATTTTATAAATTTTATCTTTCAAAATGGACTTCATTTTTGGATTTGGAATATCAAAATTATCCTAGGTTGAATTTTTGGTATTTTTCTGAAAACATTCAATTTTTGATGAATAGTGAAAACACTAGGTTACTATTAAAACACCAACTTTTTATTTAAATAATTATTTATTTTATTTAAATTTATTTTAGGAAAAAATTGATACATAATACCTATATAAGTCCAATTTAATTCATTGGAGTCATTTTATAATAATTTTAGATATATAAAAATTTTATTGAACTTTTCATCGTCTTTTACCCACCTCCTAGGAGAATTTGAAAATTTACATAAAACGTAATTTTACCGCTTCTGTGAGTGGAATTTAGAAAATCCTAGAGACACGGTTAATATCAAGGAGTAAAATGTGGTTCAATAAGATAAAAATATTTTTTGATGAATAGTAACTTTTTACTTTTATTTACCACGGTAAAAAGTAAACAGGGTAATTAAGGGTAAAAATGATATTATTATTACCCTAACACATGTAATAATTCTATTGGATAAGTATAATTCAACCAAAAACAACCTTAGGAATAAAATATTACCCTTTAGGTCCACTTGGATTAGATTAGGACACTTATTATTATTTTATTTAAAGAAGAGTTAAAGGAGTTAAAATCAAAGTTTAGTAACTAAAATTTTTTTTATATAGGGTTATACATAAGATAAATTCGACTATAAATATTCATCAGAATTATAAAAAGATTTAACACATAATTGTATTTTATTTATAATTTTTAGACATTAAATAATTTAATTTATTTATGACACAATGATGAAGCAGTAATTACCTTATTAATGAAATATTAACATAATTGATATTATAAATACCCACATAAATGTAATTTGAGACTTTTTATGAATTAAAATAATTTTATAGGTTAATATGACAAGTTATTATTGATTAAATTAACTTTTTTTTGAACTAATCATGCTGTTATGATTTTTACAAAAATCAATTACCAAATAGTGTCAAAATTGGCATAAAATAGTTTTTAAAAAAAATATTATATTATTAATTGTTATTATATTCCTAAAAATTTAAGGTTCAGACAAATGACTTAGATAAGGTTATATATATTAATAATGAAACACTTGGGGTTTATTTGGATTGTTATAGTAAGTTTATTAACCATATAGTGTACGAAAAGAAGAAGACCCGATAAAAGTTAAATTATTTAACTTAGAGTTAAATCTAAATGATAAGGTTAAAATAGTAAACTAAACTTGTCAAAAACATATTGGTTGAGATTATTTCTATCCATACCCACTTTATCTTCGAAATAAATCAATTTTTAACCATTATAATCCGAATATGACTTTATTATAAAATAATATTTTAGGTTTTTCCAAAGGTGCCCCTCTCCTCCCTTATAAAAGGGAACCTCCTACATCTTCTCTTTACAAAATTTTGAGCTTTCAAACTCGGACAAACCCTGCCCATTTCCCTTATAAAATTACCTAGAAACATTATAGAGGTTCTGGTCACCTCAAAAGACCAACTCTAGTGCCTTAAAAGGACGCTTAAAATAGGTGTGTCAAAGAAGAGGTAATCTCTTCTACCAATTCTTTCATGTTTTCTTTCTTCTTCAAATTCTTATTCTTTAGTTGTTTAATTATAAAGTAATAACATAAGTATCACTAATATAATGATATATTATTATAAATATTAAACAACCCCATTTCACCTTCTATCTATCCTATGGAAAATGAAATCACCACGCGTGCGTACTTACGGAATACCGTCTCCACGCCGTGGTGTAATCTGTTTTTCCACCACCACCTTATTTGGATGGGTATACTGATGTAAAGAATAAAAATATTTATAGTTATTATAACATCATATTTATTCTGAGATATTATATCATCCATTACAATTCAATTCAATAATTATGGGAATGATATCATCGCTCGTGCGTACATACGGATTACCATCTCCACGACGCGATGAGATTCATTCTCCATGTTAACCACTAAAGAATGATTATAAAGTATATATAATGAATAATAATTAAATATATGACATGATAAAGATACTTTATTTATATATACATATATATATATATATATATGTCATCTACTTACTTCCATTCAAGTAAATAAGGAAAAGAAAACAACGTTCATGCGTATGTACGACCTACCGTCTCCATGAACGGTGTATTTCATTTCATTTATCTATCTATTATATATATATATATACTGAATATATATGATATATAAATCATGATTTAAATTCTGGAAGTAATTAAGTCATTATATAAGTAATAATAATATCAAGAACAACAAGTCCAAACACGTACGATAAATAAAACGATTTTACCCAAAATGCTGCTTTAACATAGAATTTTCAAAAGAACGGTTTATATAAAGTCATAAGTGAACCATATATGATATCATAACAGTGAATATGATTCTTTAATAAGTAAATGACATTATTTAAATCATAATACAGGAGGTTCAGATACGTACGAAGCATATCGGACCTAAGGTAAGGGATAATTATTCCAATCACGTTCTTATCCGAGATTGTTTATTCGTTAGTATTTACTAGGGTTATTGTTATCATCCATTCCATGTTTTCTAAAAGTTTTTTCATTTATTTTTAAAGTACTTTTTACCCATTTTTGACTTTTAATACATGGTGTGTAAGGAATATTTTTTTTTCACTATACGAGGTACTTTTTGACTTTTATGGAAAAAGTACGAGAAGAATGTTTTTTTAACTTATGCGGCATGGACGAATTTTTTTAAGGTTTTATAACACTTTATTTTCAAGAAATTACTCTAAAATATTTCATTAATATTTTTAACAAAATCATTTTCTTTTAAAATTGCATAGCATTTTGTGAAAAGAAAATGATTTTGAAAAAGAAAGGATATTTTCCTCAAGAATTCATTTCAAGTGTTTTATAAAAACCATTTTCCATCTAAGATGACATTATTTAATATGTGTATGTTTCAAGTATAATGTATCTATTATTTACATGGTTTATATTTTCTTATGATGAAATGTTATCCATTTGTTTTATATGGATTATGTTATGATGGGATGATGGTTATGGAAACACATTTTATTCTTTGGGTTATGATGAATGATTTATGTTTATGTTGTGGCACAAGTATGAATGATTTCATTATAAGATGGGTGGGACCTATATCTCCCTCCAATGCACTGGATAAAGATTTATATCTCATGAGATAGACATGGCTGGAACGGTAAGTTAATCCAGTTCAGTGATACAGGACTGGAACGAGGAGTGAACTCGATTCAGAAAGGGACTTTGTCCATTAAGATGGTCTTGGATGCAATGCCTTGGCTAATATGGAAATAATATCATGTGCTTAATGGTTTTACACAATTAAATGTTTTATTCCCATGCTATTTTATCATGATTGATGTTCCTTTATGACCTATGTCTTACGTACTGTGAAGATTTATTTTACAACTCAATATTTTGATGTGTAAACTTTATGTTCATGTTTTGAAGTTCAAATGTATATGGTTTGTTTTATTTTCCCCATGCTTAACCTTACTGAGCATTTGAGCTCACCCTTTATATATTTTCTTTTCCCCAGGATATAAAGAAAGGTTTTAGGTAAGAAAAATAAGGGGAAGATCTTTATGGGAGATGTTGAAGATCTTTCACCAAGATTAGAAGATTATGTTCCAAGTTTCCAAAGACATTAAACTATTACGGTACTTTGGCGTCTGTTTTTGTTATGTATTAAGTATTCCAAAAAATTAATGTAAGGTCCAATTATGTCAAGTTTCGGGTCTCTACAGTTGGTATCATAGGAAAGGTTTAGTTAACCTTTGGAAACTAGGATGCAAAATATTTATTGAAATCCCTAGAGATATTTCTAAGGTATGTATAGGGATGTCTCTAAGGTTAGGTATAAGTATAGGTTACAGCCCTAGAATTATGATAATGACCATGAATAACCTAGGATTAAACCTATAATGTTAGAGATTTAAAGTAATCCCCTTGATTATGTTGTTTTCCCTAGCCTGATTTTTGCCTCTCACACTATTCTTTTTGGGTTTTAGAAAATGGATGGAAACCAGAAGATTCATGTTTATAGAGAATATTATGGAGAATGGAATGATATTATTCATGATCAAGCAAATGAAATGGGATTTGGAAGGTGAAACATCATTATTATTCCTAATTAGCAATCTCATAATATGATCAATACTCTCAACTTTGGTAAGTTTCCTGACTCAGTTAATAAGAGAAAGAATGAGTTTCATGATGATCATAGAGGAAAGAAAGTTCAATTTTCCTCATGTGAATCATGTGGGAAGAGACATAAAGGAGAATGTTTCAAAGGAACTGGAAGATGCTTTGGGTGTGGAAAAGAAGGACACAAATCCAGTAATTGAAAATGAAAAGTATCAGTTAACACCACAGACAAGGATAATGGTATTGATAAGACATAAAAAATGGTTAAATGTTTTAAATGTGGAATGTAAGAGCATTATGCACACAAATTCCATAAGGGGAAGTCTCATAAAGAGAATAAGCATGGTCGTATGGGTAGTATTTATGTTGTTTATGATGAAGAGACTATAAATGATTTGTGAGATGAAAGAATTGTTGAATCTCAGTCAATGTTTTAAGAAGGTAGTGGAATGATTTATGTTTATCAAGAGTTATGTTGTATATGTAATGGTAGTATTGAATAAATACACATATAAGGATTGTTACACTATTTTTTTTCCTAAAGTATTTGAAAGTATATGTTGAATGGTACCAGTAACCATGAAAGGTTATTCATATATTTTTGGAAAGTAGATGATATGAGCATTATGAAGGGGTAAAGAAATAATGAGATGTTTGAAAGTATTAATGAGATCATGACTGATATAAGGACAAAGTTATATCATTGTTTTAGTATATAGAAATTATAGGATTTTGGTATGTGGAAAGATTTAACTTTTGACAGCATTCATGTTTTCATTAAGGTTCAATTGGTATTCATTTTTAAAGAGAATACATGATTAAGGCATTCAAATGTTTTGAATGTGACCAACAAGACATATATTATGATATATGGGGGATAAATGATGGTATTCACGTGCTTGTTGTGTGACCTTTCCAGTAATCATTTTCTTTATACTATGAGATTGGACAAATGTATTTTGGATAAGTCTAAATATTGGAAAGGATTATGTCAGACATCAGATAGTATTGTTTAAGGCTAGAACTTTTTTTCGAAATTATTTCTGTAATGTTATAATTGTGTAGTTTTAGAAAAAGGAAAACCTGCAGGACGGGCGGCAATCGGTCGCATCAGACAATGTTGCGGGAATCGAACCCACAACCGAAGTGCGACAAGCCTTTATCGCCTACCTCTGGCCTACAGGAAGTCCCTAGTTAGTAGAAACTTGTTTTATTATATTAAGAGGTGTGATATATGAAGTATAAGTCCATTTTAGGTACCATATAAGATTAATCTCACTATAGATGGACTTATTTATATTTAATAACTTTTTTTTATCCTTTTGTTTGAGACCGATGGAATGACCTATCATTCTATCGCATGATCTGCTAACACTTCATAGAAGAAAAATTCAACTTCATTTTTTTAAGAGATGATGTGGAAATTGTTCAAGGCACAAACAATAGTAAGACTGTACCAAAATCAAGTAAGTATTTATTTTAATTCAACAATTCTTCAACTTTATGGAAATGATCTTGAAAACAAAAAATGTTGTCTTAGTGTCCTTATATCCGATGAATCTGATGGTACCTTAAATCATCACAAATTTATGGATTTGTGATTATTGGATTTTTCATAGCCATGTCTTCTACCACTCTCCATCAGAACTTGATGGTTATATTTTTCTTCCAAATATATATTTCCACCTATGTTCTCCTATGTGGAAACCCAATGATGAGTTAATTTGGAAAACCATTATGATTCATACTTCACTTTTTAAAATTAAGTTTTAGTATTCCTTTTTACAATGTGGGTTTCTATGAAAGAAACTTTCAAGTAGTAAACCATTTATAACCCCGACGAATTTCGAGGGCGAAATTCATTTTAAGGGAGGTAGAATGTAACAACATGAGATTTTATGAGAATTATTCTTTTTAATTTCATTGATGTCCTGTGTTGTATGATACACCAAAATTAGCTTGTGCTATACGCAACACCATATTAGATTGCATTATACGCAACACTATTCTTGGCTCGTGTTACACACAATTTCAAGTTCATTTTGTAGAAATTATTCTATGCAACATTAAGTATAGATTTTGTTTCATGTATAAATGAAATATGTTTTGATTATTTTATACACAACACCAAACAGAGCTTTCACTACAGGTAGCCCTGACTTGGCTTGAATTACATGTAATCAAGAACTTCCTCGATAGCGTGTGTAGTACATAATATCGAGTTTCACTAAACGAGATATTATTATAATATTATTATGAACTATCCGTTATGAATAGTAATACCCAATTTTTGAAATTTTATATATTTTATCTTTCAAAATGGACTTCATTTTTGAATTTGGAACATCGAAATTAGCCTAGGGTGAATTTTTGGTATTTTTCTGAAAACTTTCAAATTTTGATGAATAGTGAAAACACTAGGTTACTATTTAAAAACCGACTTTTTTATTTAAATAATTATTTATTTTATTTAAATTTATTTTTGTTAAAATTGATATATAATACCTATATAAGTTCAATTTAATTCATTGAAGTCATTTTATAATAATTTTAGATATATAAAAATTTTATTGAACTTTTCACCGTTATTTACCCACCTCCTAGAAGAATTTGAAAATTTACATAAAACTTCATTTTACCGCTTCTGTGAGTGGAATTTCGAAAATACGAGAGACATGGTTAATATCAAGGAGTAAAATTTGGTACAATAGGATAAAAATAATTTTTTGTGAATAGTAACTTTTTACTTTTATTTACCACGGTAAAAAGTAAATAGGGTAATTAAGGGTAAAAAATGATATTATTATTACCCTAAAACATGTCATAATTCTATTGGATAAGTTTAATCTGACCAAAAACAACCCTAGGAATAAAATATTACCCTTTAGGACCACTTAGATTAGATTAGGACACTTATTATTATTTTATTTAAAGAAGAGTTAAAGGAGTTAAAATTGAAGTTTAGTAACTAAAACATTTTTTTATAGGGTTATACATAAGATAAATTCGACTATAAATATTAATTAGAAAGATAAAAAGATTTACCACATAATTTTATTTTATTTATAATTTTTAGACATTAAATAATTTAATTTATTTATGACACAATGATGACGCAGTAATTACCTTATTAATGAAATATTAACATAATTGATATTATAAATACCCAAATAAATGTAATATGATTATTTTTATAAATTAAAATAATTTTATAGGTTAATATGACATGTTATTATTGATTCAATTAACTATTTTTGAACTAATCATGCTGTTATGATTTTTACAAAGATCAATTACCAAATAGTGTCAAAATTGACATAAAATAGTTTTTTAAAAAAATATTATATTATTAATTGTTATTCTATTCCTAAAAATATAAGGTTCGTCCAAATGACTTAGATAAGGTTATATATATTAATAATTAACCACTTGGGTTTTTTTTGTCTTGTTATAGTAAGTTTATTAACCATATAGTGTACGAAAACAAGAAGACACAATAAAAGTTAAATTATTTAACTTAGAGTTAAATCTAAATGATAAGGTTAAAATAGTAACCCAAACTTGTCTAAAACCTATTGGTTGAGAGGATTTAGACCCATAACCACATTATCTTAGAAATAAATCAATTTTTAACCATTATAAACCGAATATGACTTTATTATAAAATAAAAGTTTAAGTTTTTCTAAAGGTGCCCCTCTCCGCCCTTATAAAAGGGCACCTCCTCCCTCTTCTCTTTACACAATTTTGAGCTTTCAAACTCGTAAAAAACCTGCCCATTTCCCTTCTCAACTTCCCTAGAAACATTATAAGGGTTCTGTTCTCCTCAAAAGACCAACTATAGTGCCTTAAGAGTACGCTTAAAATAGGTGCGTCAAAGAAGAGGTAATCTCTTCTACCAATTCTTTCTTGTTTTCTTTCTTCTTCAACTTATTATTATTTAGTTGTATCATTATAAAGTAATAAAATCAGTATAAATAATATACTAATATGTTATTATAAATATTAAACAATCCAATTTCACCTTCTATCCATCCTACGGAAAATGAAATCACCATGCGTGCGTACGTACGGAATACCGTCTCCACTCCGTGGTGTAATCTGTTTTTCCACCACCACTTTACTTGGATGGGTATAATGGTGTAAATTAAAACTATATATAGTTATTATAAAATTATATTGATTCTGAGATATTATATCATCCACTCCAATTTAATTCAATAATTATGGGAATGATATCATCGCTCGTGCGTACGTACAGATTACTGTCTCCACGACGCGATGAGATTCATTCTCCATGTTAACCACTCAAGAATGATTATAAAGTATATATAATGAATAATAATGAAATATATGACATGATAAAGCTACTGGATTTAGTTATATATATATATGTCCTATACTTACTTCCATTCAAGTCAATAAGGAAAAGAAAACAGCGTTCATGCATACGTACGACCTACCGTCTTCGTGAACAGTGTATTTCATTTAATTTATCTATCTATTATATATATATATACTGAATATATATGATTTATAAATCATTATTTACATTCTGTAAGTAATTAAATCATTATATAAGTAATAATAATATCAAGAACAACAAGTCCAAATACGTACAATAAATAAAACAATTTTACCCAAAACACTGCTTTAACATGGAATTTACAAAAGAACGGGTAATATAAAGCCATAACTGAATCATATATGATATCATAACAATGATGATTATTCTTTAATAATTCAATGAAATTATTTAAATAATTATACAGGAGTTTGGATACGTACGAAGCATATCGGACCTAAGGTAAGGGATAATTATTCCAATCTCATTCTTATCCGAGATTGTTTATTATTAAGTATTTAATAGGGTTATTGTTATCATCCATGTCCATGTTTTCTAAAAGTTTTTTCATGTATGTTTAAATTCCTTTTTACCCATTTTTTACTTTTACTGCATGGTCTGTAAGGAATATTTCTTTTTTTCACCATACGAGGTACTTTTTGACTTTTCCGGTAAAAGTATGAGAACAATGTTTTTTTAACTTATGCGGAATGAATGAATTTTTTTATGGTTTTATAATGCCTTATTTTCAAGAAGCTTACTCTATAATATTTCATGACTATTTTCTACAAAATACCTTTCTTTTTAAAATTGCATTGCATTTTGTGAAAAGTAAATGATTTTGAAAAAGAAAGGATATTTTCCTCAAGAATTCATTTCAAGTGTTTTATCAAAACCATTTTTCATCTAAGATGACATTATTTCATATGTGTATGTTTCAAGTATAATTTCTCTATGATTTACATGGTTTCAATTTTCTTATGATGAAATGATATCCATTTGTTTTATATGGATTTTGTTATGATAGGATGATGTTTATGAAAACCCATTTTTTTCTTTGGGTTATGATGAATGATTTATGTTTATATTGTGGCACAAGTAAGAATGATTTCATTATGAGATGGGTGATACCTATATCTCCCTCCAATTCATTGGGTAAAGATTTATATCTCACGAGATAGACATGGATGGAATGGTAAGTTAATCAGGTTCAGTGATACATGACTGGAATGAGGAGTGAACTCGAGTCAGAAAGGGACTTTGTCCACTAAGATGGTCTTGGCAGCAATGTCTTGGCTACTATGGAAATCATATCATGTTATTAATGGTTTTCCACAATTAAATGTTTTTTTCCCATGCTATTTTATCATGATTTATGTTCCTTTATGACCTATGCCTTACATACTGCCAAGATTTATTTTAAAACTCAAGATTTTTATGTGTAAACTTTATGTTCATGTTTTGAAATTCAAATGAATATGGTTTGTTTTATTTTCTCCATTATTACCCTTACTGAGCATTTGAGCTCACCCTTTATATGTTTTCTTTTCCGCAGGATATAAAGAAAGGTTTTAGGTAAGAAAAATAAGAGGAAGATCTTTATGGGATATGTTGAAGATCTTTCACCAAGATTAGAAGATTATGTTCCACGTTTCCAAAGACACTAAAATATTATGGTTTTTTGGTGTCGGTTTTTTTATGTATTATGTATTCCACAAAAGTAATGTAATGTACAAATACGTCAAGCTTCGGGTGTCTACAACCAGGACCTCTAGTATGTTTCTATGGAAGTTGAGAAGAGAAATGGATAGGGTTTGGCTGAGATTGAAGGCTCAAAATGTTGCGAAGAGGAGAGGGGGGAGGTTCCCTTTTATAAGGGAGGAGAGGGGCACCTTTGGAAATATAAGAAATATTAATTTATAATAAATTCAAACCCCACTTAAAAACCTCAAAAAATGACTCAATTATATGATGAGATTAGATAGGGTTGTAATATCATCAAACAATAAAATTTATACATGTTGGGAATTTATTTTAAGCCTTATAAAATTTATTTATCCTTATTTAATCTATTTAATTTTATTTGTGGTAATAATATTCTAAATTTTAAATTGTTATAAATAATTACTTATGTGCTTTGAATTATCCATAATTGGATCATTTATGACATTTACGACCATATAAATTTTAATTTATAATTTTTAAATATGTTTTTTATTTTTAAACAATTTTATAATATGTTATTTTTATAAAATGACAATAGTGTCAATTTTGACACTATTCATTTATTTTCATTTAAATAAAATCCACATAGATAGAATATTCAAAAAAAATATTTAATAGATTCCTAATATGTCATATTCATCTAGAAAATTTGTGTATAACATAAATTAGTTCATATAATATTTATTATAATATTTTTAAAACCATTTATTTGATATTTCAATCAATAAAATAACTTCTACATCACTATTGTGTCATCATTAATGATAATTATTTAATCCCTAAAAATTATAAATAAATTCTCATGATTTATAAATTTTTTAATCTTTCTGGAGAATATTTATATTCGAGGTTTTATGAAGTTTATCACTAAATTAAAATTATTTCACTTTTAAGATATAAGAGAGTGACATGTTGTCACTTTCTTTGGTTTTAATTATAATTTTATCATTTTCATGGTCAATAGTCCATGAAAGGAATTTATTCCAACCCTTAGGTGATATGGGTCGACTTTTATTTATCCAATAGAATTTTGGAAGGTGGTAGGGTAATTTTATAATCTTATTTTTACCCTTAATTACCCAATTTACCTTTAACTGTAGTGAATAAAAATTACCGTAGTTACTATTCATAATGTCAAAAAAAAGTAACCTATTAACATAATTTGGACCCACTGAATCCAAATATGGAATCCATTTTGTAAAACTAAAAACAAAGAAGTTGCAGTAATTAATTTAAAATTAATCCCGTTGTTAAGAAAATGAGTTTTAAAAGTTAAAACATTGTCAAATATTGAAATGTTTTTACCTATGAATTCATTGTAAAATTAATGGTAATGACATAAATTATTTTAAATGGTAATAATATATTCTATTTATAATTTAAAAACATTAAATTTTATCATTTATCCATATAAATTATCTTGATGAAAAAAGTTTTTCAAAAAAATTTAGCGTATTTTTACTATTCATCAAAATATGAAAGTTATCAGAAAAGTATCAAATATTTATCCAATGTAAATTTTTATATCCTGATTCAATAGAAAAAGTTTATTTTTTCAAATTTAATTCATAAAATTTTCAAAAATTATATTTAAAATGGGTGCGCCATCAAAAGGAGGAAAACTGCATTTTTGAAAAAAAATAATTCTTTTATCTGAAAAAATTGATTTTTTTCTCATATAATATGTAAGATGAATTCTAATGTTATATAAAATTAAAAATGTGGTTAATAATATTTATAATGGCTAGTTTATATAATATTTTAATAACATATCATTGTTTAGTGAAACTCGGTATTGTGTACAACGTAAGCTATCGAGGAAGGTTGCTCTTGCGTGTAACACAAGCCAAGCCAGTGTTGTGTGTAGTTAAAGATTCCCTTGGTGTTGTGTATAACATAAGACATTAAAAAAAATATTTCTCATAAAATCTCAGGGTGTTACATTCTACCCCCCTTAAAATGAATTTCGCCCTCGAAATTCGTCACTTCGTAACAAAAAGATGAGGATACCTCTCCCTCATCATATCCTCCCACTACTAGAAATACAGGTATTTGCGACGAGATCCCGTCGCAAATGACCTTTTGCGACGGGGCCCCGTCTCAAATGACCCGTTGCGGAAAACGGAGTCGCAACTAATTTTTATTGCGATGGGTCCGTCACAAATAAATTTGTTTGTGATGGAAAATGGGCCCATCGCAAATAGATTTCTGGTTTTTTAAAAAAAAAAATTTGCGACGGGCCCATCGCAACACAGTATTTGCGACAGGCCTTTTTCTCGTCGCAAATAGTCTCTTCGAAGAGTTATTTGCGACGGGTCCCGTCGAAAATAATATTAAAAAAATTAAAAAAAATTAAAAAATTATTTATTAATATTTTAATAAATTAATATATTTATATTGATATAAATATAATATTTATTTTATAAATATGTTTTTGAAAGGATCTATGGAAATATAATATTAATTTATAAGATATTTAATAAAAGAGGATTATAAAATAAATTAAAAATTATTTTTAGTTAGTAATTATGTAATTTTTATCAATTAATAGTCATTTAATAACCTTTTGAATGTAAAAAAAAATAAAAAAATTAATGAAAGATAAAAAATAAGTTGAAAATGAAACCCAAACTTCAAACGTCCATAACTTTTGATCCGGGACTCCGTTTGATCTCTACAGCATATCAAATAGAAGCCTATGACGAGCTCTACAACCATTTGGAGGGGTGAGACCTGTCCAAGGTTTTTTTGAGGCCAAAAAGGCCCAGAAGGCCTCCAAAACTGAGTTTTTAGTTGGGGTACCCCGATTTTTTACCATTCAAACAACTATAACTTCTGATCTCGATGTCCGATAAACCTGTACCATATATCATATCAAAGATCGTTTCATGTTATTCGATTTGACTGATTGTAAAGCTGAAACGGACTCCTGGATTAGAAGTTATGGTCGTTTTAACATTCAAATGTCTATAACTTCCGATCCGGATGTCCGTTTGGCCTGTACCACATATCATATCGAAGATCATTTCATGTTATTCGATTTGACTGGTTGTGGAGTTGAAACAGACTTATGAATTATAAGTTATATCCGTTTTAACATTCTCTATGGATTTTCACCCCCTCATTTCTATGTATTCATTCATAACTATACACATATACATATATATGTGTGTGTGTGTGTGTATTGTATATATGTATGTATGTATGTATTTATTTATTTATAAATACACATAAAAAAACATATTTTATAAATTTATTTAAAACTATGTTTATAAATATATATTAATATACAAATAAATATACGAATAAAAATTTGTAACTACATATATATATATAAATAAATAGATATAAATAGATATTAATATACGAATAAATATATATATTAATATATGAATATATATATATATTTATTCATATAACCAAATATATTTATATTAAAATAAATCTATATTAATATACAAATAAATATAACTATATATATATAGATAGATCATTAAATGTATAAAAAAATGAAATGGATTAGTTGTAAAGGTTAATGCACGCATGAGGGAGGTTTATTAATAAATATTAGTAATTATTAGTAATTATTAGTAATTATTAGTAATTATTCGTATTTTTTCTTATTTTCTGTAATTGTTCATAATTATTTCCTAATTATTCTTAATTATTCTAAATTATTACTAATTATTACTAATTATTACTAATTATTACTAATTATTCATAATTATTTGTATTTATTACTAATTATTAGTATTTATTCTTAATTATGACTAATTATTAATAATTATTCCTAATTATTCCTAATTATTATTAATTATTCCTATTTATTATTAATTATTTCTAATTATTATTAATTATTCCTAATTACCATTAACTATGAACAATGAATACTAATAATTTAAATTTATTAAGTAACAAAACAATCTAAACATAATTAAATTACAACTAATTAAGAATAATTAAAATTAATAAAAAATTTAAAATAAATATTAAATTAAAATGAACATAAATACCTTTAAAATTGATCTGAGGTTGATCTCTGATAGTTGTTGAAGACTTTAATATCAACTCCGGAAATAAAAATTAAACTTAAGAAACTGTGAACTCTAAAAATAGAGTTTTGAGAGAAGTAGAAGATAGAATTTGAGAATGAATGAAAAAAAAACGGATGGGGGTATTTATAAGTTAGCTTATTTGCGACAGGACTATTTGCGACGGGATACCCGTTGAAAATAGTAGTATTTGCGACGGGTATCCCGTCACAAATACTTTAGCCTGCATTTATCACGGTCAACGGTTAAATAGTTATTTGCGACGGGTCCCGTCGCAAATAATAACCTGCAGGCATACTATTTGCGACGGGGGTATATTCCCATCGCAAATATTTTTTACCGCCACCGGTTATTTTCACCGGGGGGTTAACACCCATCGCAAATAACTTTCCCGCGGTTTGACGTGCATTGCGCGCCAAACCTTTTGCGACGGTTGAGCTTTCCCCATCGCAAATACGTAGTTATTTGCGACAAGAAAATGCCCCCATTGCAAATAAGTTTCTAACGGGACTATTTGCGACGGGATTTATCCCCATCACAAATAACCCGTCACAAAAACCACTTTTTCCCGTAGTGTCTAGTTCCCATGTAGCTTCTTCTAATTGGTGGTTCCTCCATAAAACTTTAACCAAGCTAGTGGTCCTGTTTCGTAGAACTTTTTCGCTATGATCCAGAATCTTTATCGGCTGTTCTTCATAAGAAAGATCTTGTTTCAGCGGTACAACTTCTGAGCTTAGTACATGTAAACGTTCGAGTATATACTTTCTTAAGAGAGATACATGGAACACATCATGAAATTGAGAGAGATTTAGTGGAAGATCCAATCAGTAAGCTACCTTCCCAACACGATCCAGTATTTCAAAAGGACCAATATACCTAGGGCTCAACCTGCCCTTCTTTCCAAATATCATTACTCTCTTCCAAGGAGATATTCGCAAGAACACTTTATCACCCACTTCAAACTCTAGGTCTTTTCTTCGATTGTCAACATAACTTTTTTGTTGAATCTGAGCTGCTCTTATGTGTTGTTGAATAGATATGACCTTTTCTGCCATCTCATCAACAAGATCAGGTCCTAATAGTTTTCTTTCCTCATCTTCATCCCAACAAGTTGGAGTTATGCATTTCTTTCCATAGAGAGCTTCATAAGGAGTCATCTTAATACTATAGTGAAAGCTATTATTATAAGAAAATTCCACCAAAGGTAGGTGTTGATCCCAACCACCTTTGAAATCCACAGATCAAGCTCTCAAAATTTCTTCTAGAGTTTGAATTGTCCTCTCAGACTGACCGTCTTTCTGAGGATGATAAGAAGTGCTGAAACTCAACTGTGTATCTATAGTATTCTGAAGACTTTTCCAAGACTTCGAGGTAAACCTCGGATCCCGATCAGATAAAATGGAAAGTGTACTCTAAGAAATCTTACCACTTCCCTTACATATATCCTGGAAAGCTGATCAAGAGAGAAATATTCTCTAATAACAATGAAGTGTGCAGACTTCGTTAGATGATTAACTATAACCTAGATAGTATTATTACCTTTGGATGTTTTCGGAAGTCCAGTGACAAAGTCTATAGTGATGTTTTCCCATTTATATTCTGGTATGGGTAATGGTTGTAACATCCCCTTAGACTTCTATCTCTCAGATTTAACTTGCTGATAAACCAAGCATCGAGATACATATTCAGGAACATCTCTTTTCAATCCATCCCACCAGAAGTAATATTTCAGGTCCCTATACATCTTCGTACTTATAGGGTGAATAGGGAATGAATAACTATGAGCCTCATCCAATATTTCCTTCTTCAATTCTGGGATGGGAGGTACACAAACCCGATTCCTGAACCTTATTATTTCATCACAATCAATGTGGAATTCAGGAACATTTCTATCCTTCCTTTGTAACTCTACATCTTCTTTCTGTGCCTATTTAATATTTAAATGTATATATGGTTGAACATTCATTTGAGAAAGATAATATTTTTCCCCTTCCATTATAATTCCAAGATCCATCCTTTGTAAATCCATAAATATTGGATCTTTTGTGATCCTAATCATGGAAAATCTAGCATGGTCTTGTCAACTTAATGCGTCTGGCACCTTATTTTCTTTCCCAAGGTGATAATGAATTGAGCAGTCATAATCCTTAATTAGCTCTAACCATCTTCTTTGGCGTATATTCAGCTCATTTTGTGTGAAAATATAATTTAAACTTTTATGATCAGTTATCACACCTTTCACCATAAAGATAATGCCTCCAAATCTATAATGCAAAGATTACTACAGCTAACTCCAAATCATGAGTTGGGCAATTTTTCTCATGGATTATAAATTGTCATGAGGAATAAGATATCACCATATAATTTTTCATGAGAACACACCCCAATCCGTTCTTGGATGAATCACTGTAGATCACAAACCTTTCTCCACTACAAGGTAGTGTGAGCACATGTGCACTGGATAACCTTATTTTTAACTCCTTGAAATTATCTTCACACTCCTTCGTCCAAATGAACTTAACTCATTTTCGAGTCAACCTGGTGAGTGTATTAGATAATCGTGAGAAATCTTTCACAAAACATCTATAATATCCAGCCAAACCAAGAAAACTTCGGATATTAGTTACTTTTGTTGGTCTCGACCATCTTTCGATAACCTTTGTTTTTGCTAGATCCATAGATATCCCCTATTTTGAGATTATGTGACCCAAAAATGAAACTTTTTGAATCCAAAATTCACACTTGGTAAATTTTGCATAAAGCTTCTCCTTTCTTAGGGTCTTTAATACAATTATCAAGTGATCTTCATGTTCTTCCTTGCTCTTTTAATAGACAAGAATATCATCTATAAATACTACCAAAAACTGATCAAGATAGTCTCTAAAGACTCTATTCATTAGATCCATGAAGATAGCAGGGGCATTAGTAAGACCAAATGCCATCACTATAAATTCATAGTTTCCATACCTTGTACGGAAAGCTGTCTTTGGTATATCCTCCCTTTTGACCCTTAATTGATGATACCATGAACAAAGAGAAATCTTGTAAAAGTATTGAGCTCTGCGTAGTTGGTTAAATAAGTCATAAATGTGTGGGAGATGATATTTTTTCTTGATAGTGATCTTGTTAAGTTCTCGATAATCAATGCAGAGTCTCATTGATCCCTCTTTCTTCTTAACAAACAGAACAGGTGATCCCCAAGGTGATGCACTAGGGTGTATGAATCCCTTATCAAGATTATATTGGAGTTTCTTTTTCAATTCCTACAGCTCAATTGGGTCCCTTATATAAGGTGTATTTGAAATGGGCATAGCACCCGATATGAGTTCTATTGAAAACTTGACTTCACGATTTGGTGGAAGACCTGGAAATTCCTCTGGAAAGACATCATAAAACTCCTGTAAAATGGGAATATTCTTAATCATGAGTTTTTCTACAACCATTTGAGATAAATAACCTTCATTTATTGGAATCAAGACCCATAATATGGAATAAATTTCCATTGAAAGGTTATGTTTATCCTTGCATCGATATATGATCATAGATTGATCAGGAATATAAAATGCGACTTCCCTTATTTGGAAATTGATATGAGCTCCATATAAAGAAATCCAATCCATGCCAAGAATCACATAAAATTACACTATTGGAAGGATCACAAGATTTACAGGAAGCAATTTCCCACAAACTTCAATTGGAGAATAATTTTAAACTTTTGATGTGATTGTTGTGCCATTAGGGGTTGTCACAGCTAACTCAATATCTAGTTTTTGAGCTAATATAGTGATACCCTTCGAAAAATCTTTAGAAATAAAAGATTTGGTGGATCCAGAATCAAACAAAACATTTTCTACTTTAGAGTGTATGGTAAGTGTACCTTTCACCACTTCATTATCATACTCCACATCGCTGATAGAAATTGCATGTGACTTTCCTTTGCCTTTGGCTTTAAGAGTTTTTTGATGTCGATCATCATCAACAACCCTTGGATTAGGGAATTGATTGGCATAATTCCCCATATACTTTCACTTGTAACATTGAAGTGTAGGAGGTGCATTATGTGTATCCTTTTCTTTATTCGCATCACTAGGAATCTTTTTCCCATCATTGCGGCATTCAATTGCTCGATGACCTTATTTTCCACACATAAAACATTTACTTTCCCTTTTAAGACAATTCCCTCAATGTTTCTTTCCAAACTTTGAGCATAAGGGAAAACTCATATTATTTTCAGTGTGGTCTTTAGATTTTCCTTTGAATTCCATTTTTCTCTTCTTATCAAACCCATATGACTGATGGGTTACTCCAATATCCATCTCAACCTTGAGAGCACATCGAACAATTTCCTCGTAGCTATTGAAGTCCCTTATGGCTAACGCCCTTTGATGACTTGGTTTTAAGCCACTAAAGAATCGATAGATATTACTCTCAGGTTGGATAATAATTCCAGAAGCGTACCTTGCAAGTCTTGTAAAATTTTCTTCGTAGGTACCAACTGATTCATCATCCTTTTACTTTAGTTCAAGAAACTCATTCTCCATCTTTTTTCAAAGAATACGAGGGAAGTATTTATTGAAAAATAAGTTCTTGAACTCATCCCATTCCATGGAATCAATTTAGTCTCTTTGCCTCGTATTCTTGAAAATATTCCACCATCGATCTGCTTCACCTTCCAAACGATATACTGCTAAGATGACTTTATCATGTTCAGAACATTGTAGAATTGAAAATATCTTTTCATTGGTACTAATCCATTATTCAGCCACTAATGGATCAGAAGACCCGCTGAATGAAGTTGGATGCTACCTCATGAAGGATTCAACAGAATGTTGCTCCTTCCTTTACTTGTTTGGAAGTCCTGCATGATTCATAGCTTGAGAAATTTGTGTGAGAATGGATATAAGATTTTTCATTACAGCTCCCATAAAATTTGGTTGCTCAGGGGGACAATCATTGCATTGCCCATCACATTCAGCATTAACACAGTTCCTTCAGGTTCCAACCATTGACGAAAACCAAGAAGCCTAGTGTGAGAAACACTAATCATAACAGGAAAACCACATAATCAAGAATAAAATTTCACACTTTAGGTCTTATCATAAGTTATTCATGGCCATTTCTAAAACACTAATATTGTGTTCTATGATTAGACATATCTTTAGGGTTCTTACTAAGGATTTCACATCCTAGTTTCCAAAGGTTGACTTACCTTTCCTCTGATACCAACTATAACGACCCATACTTTACATACATTGTTATTACTTCAGGATTGAAGCATAATTATTACAACATATAACAAAACCATGATAGGATCGTATAGGTATAGTGTATTTAGAAACTGGGAAACATAAACAAATGGTTCATAAATCATCTACATTGTCTCTCGCTTATTTCATCATATCTAGAGTCCCTTTTGGAATATACTACTTAATACCCTTCTTCCTAACTTGGGAAAAAGAAAACATACAAAAGGGTGAGCTCAAATTCTCAGTAAGGGTAAAAAAAAGAAATATAAATCATATCATATTCATAAGAACATAACATTTTGAAAATCTTAACCTGCAAAAGAGATCATAACATCATGACATGGGATAAATCATAGTAGTGAAATATAATCCCAATAATCATAACATAAAATATGAAACTTTGTGGCATACACACGTAATTATAGAAAATCATTTCATATTAGTCAATAATCATTTCCAAGACCATCATAGCGGACAAATTCTATTACTGAACTGAGTTCACTCCTCGTTCCCATCCTGTATCACTGAACCAGATTAACTTGCCATTCCAACCATGTCTATCTCATGAGATATAAATCTTTACCCAATGAATTGGAGGGAGATATAGGTCACACCCATCTCATAATGAAACCATTCTTATGTGTTCCACAAAATCATAAATCATACATCATAGCATAACCCATGTAATAAAAATGGGATTCTTAAACGTCATTCCATCATAACATAATACATATAAGATAAAAGGACTTAATAAAATAATTCCATCATTACATAATCAAATAAATGTAATAATAGGGATAGAAACAGAACCCTATATTATCTTAGATGGAAAATAATTTTGATAAAACACTTTAACTCCATTCTTGAGGAAAATATCCTTTCTACTTCAAAAACATTTTTCCTTTATCAACATTTCATAATAAAAGAAGTTAATTGAAAATAAACTTGAAAAATTGTAAAAAAATCTTCATGGAAATAATTTTATATTAAATCATAAAAATCCATTCATGCCATATAAGTTAAAAAAACACATTTTCTCATACTTTGGCCAGAAAAGTCAAAAAGTATCTCGTACTGAAAATGACAAAAGATTACTTTCATATCTTTTACTAAAAATTCACCAATAGATAAAATTGGATTTAAAAAATTGTAGGGGGATAATATTACATATTGAGGAAACATGGATGTGGATGATAAATATGCCCCAGCAAATACCGAAGTATAAACAATCTCGGATAAAAATTGAGATTGCGAGATTTTACCTTACCTTAGGCCTGATATGCTTTGTACGTATCTGAACCTCCTGTATAATGATTTAAATAATGTCATTGACTTATTCTATAATCATATTCATTGTTATGATATCATATATGATCATATTATTATCTTCTTATTAGTAATATTTCATTGCTACTGGTTATTCAGGTGTTCATTGCTTTATGTTCTTATGCATGTTTTTTCGAATAAATTCTTATTCCTATTTTTAGTTTATAGATACATAATTTAAAGAATGGTATTAGTATAATATATATCATATTTATTCATTAATTTCATTTATATAATAATGGTTTAATAAAGATCATGTAGAATGAATCATATCGCACCGTGGAGACGGTAAGCCGTACGTATGCACGAGCGACAATATCGTTCCCATAATTATTGAATGGTATTGGAGTGGATGATAGAATATCTCAGAATTAGTATCATGGTATAATAATCATATATAGTTATTCTTTACACCATTATACCCATCCAAGTAAGGTGGTGGTGGAAAATAGATTACACCATGGCTTGGAGACGGTATTCTGTACGTACGCACGTGCGGTGATTTCATTTTCCGTAGGATGGATAGAAGGTGAAATAGGTTTGTTTAATATTTATAATAAAATATCAGTATATGAGTGATACTTATGTTATTACTTTATAATTAAAAAAATAAATAAGAGTAAGTAGAAGAAGAAATAAATTTGAAAGAATCAGTAAAGGATATTACCTCTTCTTCGACGCGCCTCTTCTAAAACTCCTCTTAGGGCACTAAAGTTGGTCTTTGAAGAAGACCCGGACCTCTAGTATGTTTATAGGGAAGTGGAGGAGAGAAATGGACAGGTTTTGGCCGAGATTTAAGGCTCAAAATGTTGTGAATTGGAGAGGGAGAAGGTGCCCTTTTATAAGGGAGGAGAGGGGCACCTTTGGAAACATAAGAAATATTAATTTATAATAAATTTAAACCCACTTAGAAACCTCCAAAAATGACTCAATTAGAACATGAGATGAGATAGGGTTGTAATATCATCAAAAAATAAAATTTATACATGTTGGGAATTTATTTTAAACCTTATCAAATTTATTTATCCTTATTTAATCTATTTAATTTTATTTGTGGTAATAATATTCTAAATTTTAAATTGTTATAAATAATTAATTATGTGTTTTGAATTATCCATAATTGGATAATTTATGAAATTTTAGACCATATAAATTTCAATTTATAATTTTTAAATATTTTTGTGATTTTTAAACAATTTTATAATATGTTATTTTTATAAAATGAAAATAGTGTCAATTTTGACACTATTCATTTATTTGCATTTAAATAAAATCCACATAGAGAATATATTTGAACCAAAATATTTAATAGATTCATAATATGTCATATTAATCTATAAAATTTGTGTATAACATTAATTAGTTCCCATAAAATTTATTTTAATATTTTTAAAACCATTTATTTCATATTTTAATCAATAAAATAACTTCTACATCAACATTGTGTCATCATTAATGATATTTATTTAATCCCTAAAAATTATAAATAAATTATCATGATTTATATAATTTTATTATATTTTTTGGGAATATTTATATTCAAGGTTTTATGAAGTTTATCACTAAATTAAAATTATTACACTTATAAGATATAAGAGAGTGACATGTTGTCACTTACTTTGGTTTTAATTATAATTATATAATTTTAATGGTCAATAGTTCATGAAAAGAATCTATTCTGACCCTTAGGTGATATGAGTTGACTTTTATTCATCCAATAGAATTTTGGTAGGTGGTAGGGTAATTTTATAATCTTATTTTTACCCATAATTACCCGATTTACCGTTAATTGTAGTAAATAAAAATTACCATAGTTACTATTCAAAATGTAAAAAAAACGAAACCTATGAACATAATTTGGACCCAATGAATCCAAATGGAATACATTTTTCAAAATTAAAAACACAGAAGTTGCAGTAATTAATTTAAAATTAATCCCGTTGTTAAGAAAATGGGTTTTAAAAGTTAAAACATTGTCAAAGATTGAATTGTTTTTACCTATGAATTCAATGTAAAATTAATGGTAATGTCATAAATTATATTAAATGGTAAAAATATATTATATTTATACTTTAAAACCATTAAATTTTATCATTTAACCATATAAATTATCTTGATTAAAAAAGTTGTTTTTAAGAAAAATTTAGCGTACTTTTACTATTCATCAAACTATGAAAGTTATCAGAAAAGTATCAAAACTTTATCCAATGTAAATTTTTATATCCTGATTCAAAATAAGAAGTTTATTTTGTCAAATTTAAATCATAAACCTTTTAAAAATTAGATTTAAAATGGGTGCGCCATCAAAAGGCGAAAAAATGCATTTTTGAAAAAAAAATAATTCTTTTATCCGAAAAAATTGATTTTTTTCTCATATAATATGTAAGATGAATTCTAATGTTATATAAGATTCAAAATGTGGTTAATACTATTTATAATGGCTAGGTTATATAATATTTTAATAACATATCGTTGTTTAGTGTAACTCGGTATTGCGTACAACGCAAGCTATCGAGGAAGGTTGCTCTTGCGTGTAACACAAGCCAAGCCAGTGTTGTGTGTAGTGAAAGATTCCCTTGGTGTTGCATATAAAATAAGATATTAAAAAAATATTTCTCATAAAATCTCAAGGTGTTACAGAGACCATTCCATCATAATGAAATTTTGACATCTCGTTCATAGACCAGGATGAGGAAGAGGTCATCTAGGGACACATCATACCCTTATATTTTTTTAGGAAAACTTGATAATTATGACATATAAAGGGATCTGATTAAAAATGATTCCAGGATCAACCTAATCTCGATTCAAACCCTCTGATGTTTAGTACATAGATAATGAGATTTATCTCCCAAAAATATGACCATTCAAAGGTATGATAAGTATGAGAAATGACCTCTCGGGAAGATCAAGCTCAAAGCTCAGTTTGGGGATATCACATCTAATGATGAGTTTATAGTTATCTATAAATACATGACATACAATGTACTTCTTGAAAGTCCTTGGATCCACAACCACATTGCGATACCTTCAGTATTCGGTTAGTGTTTGAAATAACCCATTGATGGAAAGGTTGGTATAATAAATGGAGATAGTCCCCCCTATAATACTTTCAAAACCACATATTCTGACATATGTTTCTATAAAAGGAAATGTAAACAACCAATGGTGGATGAAAATATAAAGGTTAGATCCCCTAATGGCTTGGGGACCACCATTGTGAATTCCTAGAGTATGCTTGATAACTATTATGTTCTACCCAAAAATCTAAATGTGGTGATAGACTCAATACCAGATGTCCAAGCTCCTTATATCCCCTGTGACAACATAGAATAAAATAATTTTCTCTAGAATCTATCTAAAACAATTCTAGAGGTAGGGGATGACATTGTATCTTCTCATGGCCTCTCTCACCATAACAATGATAGAGATTCTATCAGATTACCTACCTCATTTGAAAATTCCTCCATAAACTCATAGGTTAAAAAAATTAGAATACGACCTCAAGAACTCCCCTCCTATATTTTATAAATGCATCTCTACCACTATTTATGAGCTTAGATAGATAAACATGGGAACATAGGAAGACCCATGACCTACCCAGATTAGTGCCTCCATGGCTCTCAAGGAGAACTACATGTACATCATATTTCAAAGAAACATTGATATGAATTCACTTGTTATTATATAGAAATTATTAGACTGAATGCAGATGTGTCTATGCACTATATGGTCTTAATAGATGACCATATAGGTTTCAAGCATTCCACCAAAATATTTCACCCCTCTCATACTACTAATATAGAATCATAAGTTAACAAATTGGTCAATGCCAATTTTCTCTGAGAGGTAAAATACCTAATATGGCTCACCTACATCACCCATTTCAAGAAAAAGAATGGGTATATTAGGTTCTACATAAATTTTAGAGACCTTAATCAACACTACCTGAAGAATGATTTTCCATTTTCAATCACAGAACTCTTGATTGATGCAACAATTGGCTTATAATCCCTCTCCTTTATGAATGGATACTCAGGGTACAATCAGATAAAGATGGACCTTGAGTATGAATAATTCAATACCTTTAGATAAACCTAGGGGATATTTTTCTATCATTACACACCCTTTGGGTTAATTAACATTGATTATACTTAGCAACACACCACACATTATATCGTTAAACCCTTCTTGGGATGAATACTCAAATTTTATATCGATAACTTGGTAGTAAAATCTAGATAGTTTAGTGTCACTTCATGGGTTTTTAAATAGTATTAAGAAAGTTAAGGAAACACAATATGAAGATAAATCCACTGAAATGTGCTTTTAGGGTGACATCAGGGAAGTTCCTTGGTTTTGCAGTATGCCACCGTGGTATTGAGGTTGACCTTGAAAATGCCAGTGCAATCCTAGAAATGTCACCCCCTAAAAATATTGAATAAGTGAGGGTGTTATAAGGGAACCTCATCTACATTCAACACTTTATAGGGAACTTGGCCTTCAAATATCCCCCCTTCACTAATCTAATGAATAAGGGAATCACCTACCAATATGATAATTACTTCCAATAATCCTTCCAGAGTCTCAAGTAGTATCCGCTGCACACACCAATCCTAATTCCATCATTGGATGAAAATTCATTAATCTTATATGGGGACACTATGGAATGATCACTTGGAGCTATACTTGCATAAAAAAATGCTATGGGGAATGAGAATAGTATCTACTACCCCATCTGAATAATGCTAGAAACTGAGATCTGATATTCTGATGTTGAGAAGAACTTCCACGCACTCATCTTTAAAATGTAAAATATGAGGAATTAATTGTAGTACTATGAAGTTATCCTGGTATCTTGTATTGATATTCTATATTAAATCCTTTATTGTCCAATATTTACTAGGAATTTACCCAATTTTTTGGTCATTCTTCAAAAATACGACATTCAATTCATGTAACATAAATCAATGAAAGGGAATTACCAGATTGATTTTCTCACAGCACATCACACTCCAGAAAGAATCCCAGTGGACACCAAGCTTTTGTATGAGGATATTTTCTATGCTCATGACACTCCTTGGACACGTGATATGTATTTTGATGGTTCCTTATAAATTCCTATCAACATGAGACTAGGAAATCCAAAACTCAACCAAGTTGGTATAGGGATTGTGTTTGTTTCTTCAAAAAAAGAAAAATTTCTGAACTCTTTCTCACTATCCAAATGTTGAATGAATAATGAGGTTGAGTACCAAGTCCTCATTGCTAGTTTGGATCTATCCCTATATATGAAAATAGCTTAGATTAACATATAATGGTATTTTTAGCTTTTGATAAATTAGATCAATGGACAATATGCCATAAAAAAGGAATAATTAGACCCTATCACTAGATATGTCAGGGGAATAATGGAATATTTCCCTGTTGAACCCATGTTTAAAAATTATCTTCGATCATAGAATGATCATTCCACCGCATTGGATAATGTATTCATAGTCTTGGTTGACCTTAATTAGGATAAAGTGGTCTTCCATATAATAGACTAGGATGGTCTCATCGATCATCATCTATGACATGGAAGATGTCAATTAGGTCAACACTTCCCCAAAGCATAATGAACCGATATCCACCCATATATAGATGGAGGCCATAATTGGTTATCTTAAAAATGGGATCCTCCCAACAGATCAAGATGAAAGGGAACCGATTCAATTTAGAGTAGAAAACTTTACTCTATGGGATGGTCCAAATGAGAAAAAATCCCTTTTCATGAGAGGATTTGACAAAATACTCCTAAGATGTATAGAAGAAACATAAACTCCCACCATTATTGAATAAGTCCATGAAGGCTCCTGCGATGCTCATCAGTCTGGGACTAGGCTCTCCCACAAAATCAAGAGGCTGGGCTATTACTAGGAAACTATGATACAAGGATTCATGGAATTCAATATGAAATTCCATTCATTATAGATTCATGAAATCTTCATCCATCAATTCCCAAAATTGATACACATGGTTAAATATTCACGGCTGTTTTTATGGGTAATAAATGTTGTGGGGCCATATCCCCCAGCCACAACTAAGTAGTTTAAGTACATCCATACTGCTACTAAATTATTTTCCAATTGGGATGAGTTAATACCCCTCTAGGAAGTTGAGATGAATAATATCATCAACTTCATGAAGTACCATATCATCACCAGGTTTGAAGTCCCTCACATGGTCTTGATAGACATTGGAACCAAATCCTACTATACATAGTTGAAGAAATTATAATAGGAGTACAACATTGATTCCAATCACTCATCCCACTATCATGTAGTGGAAAATGGATAGATATAGGGCTTCAATAAGACTCTAGAATATACTTTAGAAGATGGTGAATAAGGACAAGAAGTCGTGGACGAAAAAGCCCCTCCATTATTTATGGGATTATCATACCACTACATGTAATAATACACAAGCCACCCGATATTCACTAGAATAAAAAACCAAGGCAGTGTTACCCATAGAAACCTAGATCCCCTGGATTCAAATAGACTTATATGGGAAACTATCAAATTTAGATCAATCAAAAAAGTGGCTGGATGATTTGGAGTGGCTTAATGAGAAGATGTTGCGTACATTGCACAACCTTGAAGTCCATCAGAATCATATCACACAAGACTTTAATGAGTATTTCTTTTAATTTTCCACTGGAACTTCCACTGTAAGTTCCACTCGAAGTTCCACTTGAAGTTCCACTGGAAACTCCACTGGATGTTCTAGTGGGACTTCCAATGGGACTAGTGTAACTTCCACTAAAAGTTCCAGTGGGACTTCCAGTGGGACTTCTAGTGGGACTTCCACTAGAACTTCCCCTGGAAGTTCCATTGAAGTCCCAATATAACATATAATTTTTCTACCTTATATGCTATAATTTTTTGGATGAACCCAATAATTCCTTAATTTCTATTTTTAGGTGTGCATTTTAGGTCAAATTTGACCTTCTTACAAAGAATTTTACAAGAAATAAAAGATCAACTGAAATATGGTCATAGAAATTATTTGCGCACTACTCCATTTTGGAATATGTTTAAAGTGTTCATATCCAATATAATAATATAATCATATTGTAATAAACCTAATAGTTCTATTATGTATGTATTGGATAACTACAATCCATCAAAAACTTCTTTCCAATTTGGTGGAGGGGAAAGAGATTTCTCTAAAACTGATATCCAAAAGATCTTTGATATAACCGAAGGTCAAATAGAAATGGAAGACTCATACTCATTCAAAACAATGAAGGAATCATTATATGTAAGGATATTTCAAACTGGTGTCAAGTTGTTGACACATAAGGCAATAAAATCAGCCCTTTTGGAAGTAGTAAAGGGAGATGAAGAACCCGATCATCTTGACACAACAAAACTACTATGTTTATACACATGTGAAAATGTTTTTTCCCTAATACAGGTTCTTAACTAAGTTGGGGTTTTATAAATTATGTGAATAATGAAAGAGACATGAGAACACTAAGGTGGTCTCATGAAATCCACCAAAAACTGATCAGATCAATTAAAAAATTTCACAAGCACCACGCAAGGATTACGGGGGAAATTGTCACTTTATTGGTAAGGATTAATATTTATTTTCAGTTCAATGTATAATATAATCTTAATATGATTCTTATTATTTTAGTATCGGTATTGTGAGCAAAGTATAATAGTGAAAGAGAATGAACAAGAAGCCAATCCACCATTCAAAAATTGGAGTCTCTCAGATTTTGATGCTGCTTTAAAGAAATTAAAGATTCATCAAGTTCCAGCTACATAGGTAAGTGTACCACTTACCAGTATCAATTTAATGGTTTTCTAAACCATGAATATGTTAAAAACAAAAATATTATAGATAAAAAAAATAAAAAATTTAAGAGGGTCCACCAACGATTAAAGAAGATGTAGAAATTGAGGATCCACCAACGGTTATAGAGCTGCTCTTAGACAGTAGGAAAAGGGGGAACCATAGGATGACAGAATAAAATTTATTTCAAAATAAAATTCCACCCTAAAATGAAAAATACATAAAATGGAAGAAATTTTTAAAAAATAGGCTGAAAAAATTAAAATACTAAAGCTTTTAGTAAGTGAGAATGCTAGTATTGAGGAAATAAGAATGGAAGGTAGCATGAAAAAGAGAAATTCTATCAAGAAGGAAACCTAGACAGAGGGTAAATTTGAAGTTGGAATGCAGCAGGATCCTCCTGAAAAACCCGCATCTCCCCCCGAAGTAGAATAGAAGAAGGAAAACTAGCAACTAGGTGCCAAGGAAACTAGGATTGAGGAGATTACAAGTCAACTTCAAGAAGATTCTGAACAAACCACACCTGTATATAAAAGAATCAATACTGGATAGACGTAAAATAGAGTCACCAAATGAGATCAATGAAGAGAAATGTGAAGTCCATAACTAGGAAGAAGAATAAATCAGATTCCTCTTTTCAATATCAAACTTGATACACAAAAAAAAAAGAACAACAACAGGACAAAAAAATCAGTTGAAAAATCAAGTTAGTTGGGAAAACCCATTGAGGTAGACAATGTTTCAATGAAAATGGAACAAAAAAAAACTGTTACAGGTTTTCTAGAAATACCTAAATTGGCCAGGCAGAGTAGAAACCTTTAGAAAAGATACTATGAGCAGCTACAAAAGATTCTCCAGATGGAACCAGACTGGTATGTCTGCCTTCATAGATTTCAATTAAATTCCCCTAAACTTTATTTGTTTTCTTACACATTACTGTTATTATAATGTAGTCAATATATATGGGAAGCTAAGAACGGCTTGTATTCAGTTGGATTAGATGACATTTTCCAACTTTTCAAAAAAATCATGACAAGTAGCAGGGTGAGATTAATTTAACCAAGATTACTATAAACTAATATTCAATTAGTCTCACATCCTCTATTATTTTTTATTGATATTAGGTTATATATGGCTATGCTCATCTTATAAAAAAAGTGTGAAATAGGGAAAACAACTGGAATTTTCGATGACAAATCAACTATGATTACAAGTGTTGAAATAGTGAGTGTAATATTATCTATGTTTTTTATTTTTTAAATATATTAATTAATATTCTGTCTCACTATATTTATTTTTATAGAGCATTATATTTTTTAAAAACAACAATTTGAAAGAGTGTTTGGTAGAGAAACCCATAAAAGAAGAAAAGCATTTGAATGGAAAAGTCTATATCCCCATCAACACATACAATTTGAATTGGACTTTTCTTGTGTTTGATATTGAAAAAAACCATTTCAGCTACTATAACTCCACGCAGCCTCACATGGGTGCTACTACAATTGATTGTTACCAGAAAGATGCTTTGAAAATAGTAAATTCTATCCTCTTTGACATGAAATGCATTTTCATATACACCAACTTACTAAATACAATTTATATGGTACTTGAAAAAAATATTTATTGAAGAAGTCATCAAACAATGGAAACCTGAATACTTAGAGATAACTACTCTAACACTATCATTTATAGTGGAATATAGTCCTCAACAGGGGTATGCAACATTAGATTACGGTATAATTTTTTGTTATCTCATTGAGAAGCTATCAATGGATCAAGGGTATAACAATAACCTATCACAAGATGAATTTGATGACATGTGCCTATATATGGCACACTGTTTCCTTACAGATCCTACATACAACTAGAATGAAACCTCATATAGAAGTAGGAGTTTTCTTGCATAAACAATACGACCAGAATGAAGATAACAAGTTAAATAGTCGAGTATAATATATCTGACATCAAAGTATAATTAAAATGGTTTGGAAGGTTTCAAACATTTATACAGTCCACTTTAATGGCTGTTACTAGACCCTACATTTGACAGTTATTAGGTTTTTAAATTTTTGTACTACTGACTTTAACGATGGTTTGTTTTTATTCATATGAATAATTATTTATTTTATTTTTCTGCTATAATTACAATGGTTTTATATTTGGTTTTGGTTATTTCAATGGTTTATATTTGCTATTGGTAATTTTGGTTTTACTATTATAATTATTTTTGGTAATTGCACTGGTTTAAAAGTGGTGTTGGCAGTTGCAATAATTCTAAATTTGGTTTTGGTTATTTTAATGGTTTATATTTTCTACTGGTAATTGGGGTTTTGCTGTTATAATTTCTATTTGTAATTGCAATGAGTTTAAAAGTGGTGTTGGCAGTTGCAATGGTTTTATATTTGGTGTTGGTTATTTCAATGGTCTATATTTTCTACTGGTAATTGGGGATTTGTTGTTCTAATTGATGTTGGTAATTACAGTGGTTTAAAAGTGGTGTTAACAGTTTCAATGGTTTTATATTTGGTGTTAGTTATTTCAATGGTTTATATTTGCTGTTGGTAATTGATGTTTTTCTATTATAATTTCTATTGGTAATTATAGTGGGTTTAAAAGTGGTGTTGGTAGTTTCAATGGTTTTATATTTGGTTTTGGTTATTTCAATGGTTTATATTTGCTGCTGGTAATTAGGGTTTTGCTATTATAATTGCAGTTGGTAATTTTAGTGGGTTTAAAAGTGGTGTTGGCAGTTGCAATGGTTTCATATTTAGTGTTGTTTATTTCAATGGTTTATATTTGATGCTGGTAATTGGGGTTTTGCTTTTATAATTACTTTTGGTAATTTTAGTGGTTTAAAATTGGTGTCGGAAATTTAAATGGTTTATATTTGGTGTTGGTTATTTCAATGCTTTATATTTGCTGCTGGTAATTGCAGTTTAGCTGTTATAATTATTGTTGGTAATTGCGGTGGTTTAAAAGTGGTGTTAGCAATTGCAATGGTTTATATTTGGTGTTGGTTATTTAAATGGTTTATATTTTCTATTAGTAATTTTGGATTTTCTATTATAATTACTGTTCGTATTTGATGTGGTTTAAAAGTGGTTTCGACAATTGAAATGGTTTATATTTGGTGTTGGTTATTTTAAAACTTTATATTTGCTGTTGGTAATTTCGATGGTTTATATTTGGTGTTGGTGATTGGTTTATATTTTCTACTACTAATTGAAATTAGTGTTAGGAATTTAAATGGTTTATATTTTCTGTTATTAATTTCAAGGGTATTTATTTAGATTTGGTAAGTGGATGAATAGTTAAGTTTGCATTTTTAGGACAACAAACATGATCTTCTGTGGTAATATTATCTCCTTATGAGGGGAAACATTTTCTTTTATGGGGATTTATTTGGTTTTTCTGTTAGATTTAATGATTCTAATTGCAACTGGTAAGTGGATGAATACTTATGTTCACACGTTAAAGATATTATATTTAGTGTTTATAATACTGTTATGTTTTTCCAATATCTGGATTTCATTAGAAGATGGAGAGTCTCTATATAGAAAGACTTGGCCTGAAGATCCAATAACTCTTACTCAATCTTCTGGATTTCTTCATCAAAATTCAAGAACATGGATTTATCCCATCCTCAAAGAAAAAATGCATACAAAATTCTAGAACTTGGATTTATCCCATCTTCACAGTTGAATACACAACAAATTCATACAACACATTTACAATTTATTGAAGCATCCAAATCCCAATCCATTACAACCAAAAGTGGACTATCAAATACTACGAAATTCTTAAAGAACAAATGCATACATAATTATAGAACCTAGATTTATCACATCTTTACAGTTCCATATAGAACAAATTCATACAACACATTTACAATTTCTTGATGTATCCCAATCCCACTACCAATCCATTACAACCTAAACTGGACTATTAAATACTGTAGACTATACATTTTTCAATTCAATCATTAAAATTTAAAAAACTACTACCATACAATATTGTCTACACTTCTCAACCTCTTCTAATGTTATGCTAGCAATATACCTCCCAAGATGAAGTTTTAAATTGGTGGACAAGTCATCCTGCAACAGAAAAAGTATAGAATTACAAATGGTTATAGAAAAGAATTCTCATAAAAAAATTACCTGTGAAATTGTTTTTCTAGCTCCAACACAAAAATCGGATCTTTCTTGCTTCGTGAATCCCTAAGTGGAAAGAATAATGATATCAGATAACATATTAACAATAAAAAACTGCCCTTATAAATGAAATTCATCATAAAATGAAATCATATCATCATCAAAGAAGTATGCTTAATTTTTTTTATTCAATTATTTCCCCTTTTGGTAGCCATTATCTAAAAAGATTTTCAATCTATCTCCCCATTTACTATCTATTTTATTTTTAAAATAAGACTTAAAAAATTTTCTAAATTAGCACAACCATTAACTTTATCCACTAATGTATTTATGATAGACAACTCTTTTGAAAATTTACTGAAATTCAAGAAGGAAATGCCATAACCCACATTTGTCTCACAATATATGGTAATTAACTTCATTCCCATTCGTGCTAAATATTTTTAACATTTTCCTAAAACTGATTTTCTACCAGAAAGTACCTCAATAGAATATCCTTTGAACATCACAATATTTCTAGCCAATTAGTTCCATATCCCCAAAATATATTTTTCAGGTACTGCTCTCACATCAAGCCGATCAATTTTTTTTAAAACATGTCAACAAAGATAAAAAATAGACTCAAAATTTCAATAAGAAAATTCAAAAAATTCATTTTAATCTTCATATTATACACAAATTTGATCTTCAAAATGAACCATTCCAATAACATAACTGAATTGAACTCTAATTTCAAAACAAGATATTAAAAAACAACCACCAATCAATTGATATTCATGTTGAAATAAATTAGATAACTTCGGTGTATATCTAGTAGAAATATGGAACATAAATTCATGGTAAGGGTAAATATTATGAGGAAACTTCTCCTATATCTCAAATCATGCCTTTGTTTTGCAATAACGATTTTTTCCAACAAGCACTCAAACTGCTTAAAGAAATAACCAACACTTAACTTTTGATGAACATAATTTTTAATAAATCCCTTAAAACTTTCACTTAATTGATTGATGCAAATACCCAATGTTAAAGAATCTTTCAAAAATCAATGCGTCCACTTTTCTTGCAAAACGAATACATCATCTAGTCACTACAATTTTCCATCCCCATATTCTTCTCTAAGGGAAGACCACTCTTAATCAAACTGATTTGCATCATGGTATTCAAACATACACTCTTTAAATCTAATTAGAAAACTAGATCCATCTTTATCCAATTACCTAAATTCTTAATTCCATTTTACAACAAATTCCACGAACATAGAAAACTTTGAGTTACCACTAAAAATATAGAAATGAATTTTCCCATTGCCACATCCCTATCAGTAAAAATAGTTCGTGGCATCTTTATGTGATGAACTTGTAATTTTTTTGAAACAACCAAGAAAATGAATTCACAGTTTCATCATATAATAAAGATGCCCCCAAAACAACAATCTCCTGATGATGATTGAACCCAACAAAATCACCTAACGGCCTATACTCTTTATTAGTGCTCAAAGTGGTGTAAAAAATAGAAAAATCTCCAAACAAATCATAATTTATTATCATTTTTGGATCATCCCATAATATATTACTAATTTTCCCATTCACATAAAACTACATAGTATAAAAAAAATGATGGATTGTCCTGAATTTGTCTTTCCATGTATTCTAACATGAAACATGCATCACCATGAAGAAAATCTCTTTCCTTTTTAGAACTTAAAAAATTCAATTGATCAGCACACGTGTACCCAATAACATCTAGCCCCCTACAATAGCTGTCGCCAACGAGAAAGAATCATTTGGTTTAATACTTGCATAAGCATTCACATCTAACTTAGGTTTTGTGATTTTTTTATTTTTCTTTGGGACCTCATCATATGAATTTACTCAGGCATGTGCAAGGGATGATTATGATCTTCAACAAATATAGTACATGCATATTGGCAAGAAGACAATAATCTCACCCCCATTCTAGCAAGGAAAATGGTACGTGTCTTATCCCGAGGAAATTTCACCATTCTATCACATTTATCAACCTTCCTATGACCTTCTTTCCTACATACATAAAGGATTTATGTGACAATTGATTTATCCTTTCTCCTTTTATTAGATTATTGTCAGCATACATTGAACCCATTTACTAACCCTTACATGACATAAAAACATTGTACTTCATCAAGTGAATTGGACGTCATCCCTATAACTAGTTTAGTAGAAGCTGCTACAACATCAACATCGCCATCAAAAACATTTCAACAACCTGCAACAAAAAACTTCAGTTCAAGAAAAGTACATTAACTTTATAATAGGATTTAATCCATTTTAAAATGTATAAACTATATGAATAGAAATGTTACTAAATAATAATTAATTACAAATATATATATATAAAATATAAAATTAGTTTTCTAAAATTAGAAATAAAAAATTTATAAAATATATTTTCCATTGGAAGTTCCAGTGGAAGTTCCAGAGGAATTTCTAGAGGACGTTCTAGAGGAAGTTTCAGTAGAAGTTTGGATGGAAGTTCCGGTGGAAGTTCCAATGGAAGTTCTAGTGTATGTTCTAGTGAAAATTCCACTTGAAGTTGTAGTGGATGTTCCAGTAGAAGTTCGAGTGTAAGTTCCAGTGTAAGTTCCAGTGAAAGTTCTACTAGAAGTTCGAGTGGAAGTTCTAGTGGGACTTCCATAAGAAGTTATAGTGGAAGTTATGGTGAAAGTTTTAGTGGAAGTTCCACTTTAAGTTCCAGTGGAAGTTCCAGTAGAAGTTCGAGTGGAAGTTGGAACTTGCATATGAATTTCCAGTGGACATCAAGTGGAACTTAGATATCAAGTGGAAGTTCCATTACAAAAACTAGTGGAACTTTGAGTGGACATCGAGAGGAACTTGGACATAAAGTGGAAGTTTCACTGAAAAAACCAGTGGAACTTCCACTTCAAAAACTATTGGAAGTTTCGCAATGAAACAAAACTATGTATTAATTATAATAAAATGATCATTGAAAACTTCAACAAACAATTTTGGATAGATTTAAAACAAAACTACGAAAAACCCCCCTCAAATATAATCTCTAATTTCTTCATATCATTAAGTATACATTCTTGGATAGAAATTTATTCCAGATTTACCAAAATAACTGTCAAAATACTTTAAATAAACCTGTAATACCTTCATCGCTATCCATTATAAGGATAACCAAAACACAAAATTCAAATCATGCCATGACCCCGACGATTCTACCTACTCCGAAACCCACTGATCCCTCAGATTTCGACCTTAAGATCGACCTCAGACCTTGATCTCGATCGGAGTTCCGCAACTCCGACGATTCACACTAATATGCAATCTAGAACACCTTTCCCAAACAAAAATGTTCCAAATCCCTAGTATACTTCAGTAATTTCATGCGCACCTCATTTGGATTTGATAAGAAAATACCCTCCATCAGCTCAACCCGAGAGGATGGTGCCACCTGTAAAAAAACACATGTTAAGATCCCCACTTATGACCAGAGCATCCTATAAAAAGGGGTAATAGAGATGATAAAAAGTAACCAGTACTGACTTAGTAGAAAAATAGATACATGTATCAGTCTCTTCCAAAAGCACATCCACCTACACCGAATCAAATGGAACGACTGCTAGAACATCTACAGAAGGCATCAGGTCTAACAGGACTGGTGCATCCGTCATCTCTGTTTCTTGATGGTACAAGCTTGATAGTGAAGGTTATGATAAATAAAATAAATTCTTTCTTGTATCCTCAAGGGTAGATACATGCTCTTCCAAGCAGGCTCATTAAGGACCTACATTTTTTCAGTAAATCAAGATGTGTTACTAGAATAATCTTGAATAAGTATGGAGTGAAATGTCACACTAACTTGAGGATTCTCGAGGAGAGACATCTAAAAATTCATACCAATTCCTTTTACCTTTCCCCTTATGGATAGGATCATTATAAGGTATCAATACCAATAGAATTAAGGAAGTCCCCCAAGAAGATGTTGATGCTGAAGGAATCACTCTAGAAATAAAAATCTCCACCCTCATAGGAGATATTGACTCGAATATCCCTTATCATTGATCCCCCTGTCACTAATCAACTCATCTCTGATTACTGTAATCTAGGGAGAAATACGGGGGATGATTGGATAGGATTTTATTTTGTAGTATCCTACTTTATCAACAAAGACACAAAGGATATCAACATAGTTTCAATATCACCATGACCCTTTAAATAGAGAAGAAAGATTATCCTTACCACCGCCTCAATAATTATATATCCTTGTTCATCTATGAAAATCTCCATATTTTCTTGGACCACCATTTTTTGAACCAATGGTGAATAAAAAACCCAACCCTTTATGATTTCCAACATTACATTATGGCCTAATAAAAAATAATTAATCTTTGTAGGATGGTCTTTGAAAGTAATGTACATGGGAGAAGTGATGTGAGAAAAACCTTCCAAAGGTAATTATTAATGGCATAGTATGACCCATTGGTCATCATATGAGTTCATTTTCCTACAATTCATCCACTATTACAATACAACAAGAAATAATAATTCTTGTATAACTTCACTCATTAGAGCCACACCTGTTGCGGCTGTGCTGGTTGGTGCTTCTATTGGCAATGAAAGTAATGATAAATGCCCCACTTCCTATAAAAAGATTATAAGGATATCGACCCTATCAAAACTAGTTATTTACTAGGACTAGGATTGGACTTCATAGTTTCCTTTTGTACCAACTTGGATAACTACCCATCAGGATATGTGTGGGCCCAAATATCAGCATAATTTTAGAAAAAATCAATCTCTGTATCATAAGGAGGGTGGTAAATCATGACATGAGTTTCCTCCCTGGTAAACATCATCCAAAACTAGAAATACCCCATCTAATTATTCTTAGAGATAATGTGAATAAAGGTAGTAAACCTTGAATGAACACACTGAAATTGATGGCTAAACCAATAAGGCTCTTACCATTCATAGAGAAGACTCCCATCGATGTGGGTGGGGAGGAAACCTTAATGAAGATAAAACATGTAGACCTATTCCTCAATTATATATTAACTATTATCAACCATATTGAAAGTGGTAAATGGAACTTAGGGTTTGATGAATAATCGGTAATAGCAACTCATGAAGGCCCTAAATTCCTAATCCTTTAGTGTAATGGGCCTTACCTCATTGATACACTATAAAAATGGTTTGAAATAGACATTAGGGATTTTATGGATGCTTAGGTACTCAAAACCTCTTAAATGATCCCCCATCAGAAAAAGGTAGTCAAAATCATGATATTAATCATATAATCATATGAGTTTATAGATTCAATCACACACTTTGATTCAACATTCCCAAGGATTATTTTTTGGTTAAAATAGTCTGGAATAGAGAAGGACTCAAGATAAACATGTTGATGCACTCATAATCACCAAATATAACCCAAAAAGTGAAAAAAAATCTACTTTTATAATATAAAATATGATGCAGGTGTGGGGGCCTTTGGAGGATGAGGGCCCGTGGAGGGAGAGAGTGGTGACACCGGACGACGATGAGAACTCCCATATGGAACTGGATGACGAAATTTTAGTTGGTAAATAGATCAATGTCTCTTGGGGTTGGATTTTATTAGTTGATTCAGACTGATCCAGTCAAGGATCTTCATGTATAATGGAGGGATAAGATAAATGATAAAGAATGATATCAATGGAGAGTAGATATTTTAGGTGCGGGGTGAGGGAGGTGGGGGATTAAAAGGGTCAACCATGGCCATGTGAGCAAGATTCAATGAAGGTTCATGCATTGAATTATAGCTCAATTCATCATTTATTTTTCTGATTTTTTAAATAATAATAATATTAGGGGAAGCCTCTCGCATATCCTAGTACTTATATAATTTTATTATTTCTAGGTCTTATTTTTTTGGGGGGTATAGATTTTATTTAATGTGACCACTCTATGAATTTTTTTATTACTGTCTGGATTTTTATTATCATTTTGAATATAGATTTGAAATTTTTTATTTTAATTATTATTGGTGTGATTTTAATTGGTGGTATGATGTGAATTAGTGTATTTTTTTCCTTTGTTGATTATGTGAATATTGATTTCAGTTCATGAAAATGTCTTTATGATCTTCTCAAAAAAAAAGTATGTTATCCAAAATGGGAGTAGAAATGGATTTGATCCATATTAAATTAGTCTCTTATGTGTCTATGAGCCATGTATACAAATTGAGTTTACTGGGATCGAAGGAGTCTATGTGGACTCTCAAGTTTGAATACCTTGCATCAAACCCCATAACAAGGTGATTGATATTTTGTGTAGTCCTTTTCCCTTATAAACATGATGAAAGAGGTGATATGGTTTGGAAAACATGGGGATGTATTACTAGATACACTAAAATCATACCACGGAGGTCTCCATCATGAAAGTGGTTACCCTAAATCCACCTTTTTTCTTCATTGGGAGTAAGTACCCACTCAAGTAAATAGTAAGAAAATCGACCCGTAGGATAGTTCGATCAACATCAGGGATAACCTACCATCCACAACTGGTAAATTTACCTTCTTCAAATATGGTCTAATAAGAACCCTATTAACTATGATATCCCTTTATAGGGTAGGCATTTGGCCTATTAGATTTCAGTTCATCACAGGCTTTCCTGCTGAATTATTTCACCCATTGCTTGAATGGGACATTTTCCCCAAGAAGCAGGTCTTTTTTGAGGGCCTTTTGGACCAACCTGATCGACTCCCAAGCTAGAGAAGGGACCCCTTCACATTTTACCACATATAATATGGAGGAAAAAACTCATCATACATCCCTCCCAATATGGGTGCACTGCAAATCCTCTCAACATACCAAAGGCTAATTCCCACCTCACCATGCATGAGGTAGAATGTGTTTGTATCGACACTCCAACGACTGAACACATATGACATCAAGACCTTTTTGTAATATGAATTTTTTTGAGATATTGAAATCCTCATAAATCCCAATATACTTTAACTCTTTGGTAAAATCAGAAGCAATATATTTCACCCAGAAGGTCCATCCCCAATCTATTCCAAAACTGAATCGGATCAAAAATATCAGTTGGGTAACCACCCAATCCTATAGATAGTGGAAGAATTATGCATTATCTAATGGTATGTATGAATATATGAATTAGATTTGTGAAGTATCCCATTTAATTCCATGGGAATAAACGTATGTATTGGCCTATCTCTGCACTCCCCCTCAACAATGAAGTGACCTATCTACGAAACATTCACTCGAAAGGTATTTTGGGTGTTTAGAATCTAAGAGGGGGGAATTATTGATGAATAAAAAAAAGGAATTTAAGTTCCAATAGTAATACTGAACCCATGGAAAGGCAAGAAGTTTGAAAGTGGATATTCCTTAAGGATCACCCCCATCAGGTTTACTAGAATTTATTTTATGATGACTCAACAACACAGAGACATGTAGCATACACAATTGGTATGATAGAATCCCAATAATCCATCACTAATTTATCCTATTTCTTTAAGAAATTATAGAAATACTCAAGAAATCTAGAATTAATATAAACAAAAGTAAGTGGAATTTATTAAAAAAAAGAAAAACAACCCTATTAAGAGAGATACATAACCCTGGAAGCATCATGTATATCGAATGAACCCTAATGGGATTTGTGAATCATATGACCTGATACATGTTTCATGAACCATATGACCCATAGATATATCATGAACCTATTTACCCAAAATACAACTCATGATCATGCGACCCTTTATAAGACTCGTAATCGCGTGACCTTGACATGGTCCCACGAAATGCTTCATAACCAGGTGAATGTGTAACCAAGATAGAGAATCATGAGAAATAAACAAGATAATCATATATTCAAGGTTCAATAAATTACTAAGAATTAATTTTTTATTGTTTTGAGTGAGTTCTAGGGAAAAAAAGATCTCATGAATTGGTTCTTGCAAAGCAGTCTTGCAGGCAGGTCTCACAGTGAGTTCTTGTAGAAGGTCTTGTGAAGGGATCACTCAATGGTGGATAATTATGAGATATCTAGAGAATTATAGTAGTATTTTAATGATATTCCATTCATTCCACTATATATAGTTAATTATATGGAATACCAATGGTCATCTGGGAGACCAAATGTCACCCAAGACACTGATTCGCAGCAACCCCAAAGACTCATGCGGACATTTACTTCCCTCATAACCGAGCGCTTTTCCCTGATGTCACTCTTGAGGGGGGGGGGGGGGTTATTAATTCCTAAAAAATGAGAATAAAAAAAATCTATAGGGGAAGAAATACTTGATGTATGGGTATATTTTCTCTAAAAGAAGGAAGATAAGGTGTCCAAGACTCACGGATCGCGTAAACCTCCAAAGGAAAAATGATAACATGACCTTTAGATGGTTATAAAAATGGGTCATGCACAACATATGACCAGATTTAGATCATGAGGGACCCCGCTTGGAAAATAATATGGTTCTTGTGAATGCATCCAAGACATGGACTTATCATGCGGTGACTTCCAAGTGAAATCCTCCATGTCACATGACATGTCAATCGGCGGATGCCTTACAATCATCCAAAACCCTTGAAAAATAAAGTGTAATAATATGTATAATATGGAGGCCATATGTGATCATAAATCTTCATGTGAAGTTACCCTATAGTTTTAAATACTTCACAGAACCCCTGGAGACATGTTCACCTTTCCACACAAGAGTCCGCGGGTATGTCACCTTTATTATGTGAAGGGTCTCAGACATGTCTGCTCGATTCCACATTGCCCCTTCATCTCCATAGAAAAAAAGAAAGGTTTTCCATGAAAATGATTATTAATCACCCCAAGACCCATTATTTTTCACACAAAATATCGGAGATAAAGAGAGTTATTGTATTTTATAACACTCGTATGACCATGTGAGATGTCATGACCTGGAAGAATTAAGAAGAAAATAAAGTGGGAAATGATGGGATCTTCTTTCAAGGAGAGGATATATTGGAATTCAAGAGAAAAGGGTCACATTACTTGGGTGATCAAAATTTATCATGAGAAGACCCCTAGACATGTCATAATGATCCCACAGAATCTCCCTTGACAAGTTGATAGTCTCTCTCAAAAGACCCCAGCTCTGTCATCTTTGATCATGTGAAAGCCTTTCCACGAGCACCCTAATCTCATGAAAAATCCTAGACCTGACAATATGATCTCATAAAATATCCTTGTAATGTACAAAGGTTTAGGTAACACTCCTTTGATAATACAATTTCAATAAATGGGATGCTGACAGGATGGTCATGCGATTTCTGATAATCATGAGATGCCCCCTATATGACATATGATAGGATCTCGTGAAGTGTGTAACACCAAATCCCTTCACCGACTCCAGAATTTTTTTTTCAAGATATAATATATGAAATGTGGTGTATTACTGGGGTGGAAAGGGAAATAAATCCCTCCCCCTCAGAATAAAAAATGAATCCATGATTGATCACATACTAAAGCATAAGAGCAGACTTCTTGGAGCAATTAATCACGCAATCGTGAATGTTTTCCACCAGGTAACATATGGGGAATGATCTAACAGATTAAAAAACATTCAAATAATCTTCAATTAATCACTCTTAGATCATAATAAATACTTCTATCATATTAGTCATATTATGAAAAGGAGGTCGCACATGTCGGCTGGATCCCATAAAACCTAAAATAAACTAATAACTCAAAAAAAACTGAGGAACATATGAAACAAAGGCTGGAACAAAAGATTGGGAAATATGAGAGGTTTATGAAAAGATGAACTCACTAATCCTCATTCACTTCACATGACTCACCCATATCATGTGAAAACACCGGTACATATTGTTTAAGTGATGTGACACTCCCTTAACATGTCATTTGGATCATGTGATGTCCCTTAAACATATCATGTAAGTCGCATGCCACCCTCCAGGAATGTCACCAAAGTCTTAAAAAATATGGTATTTCCAAAAACATATTGTAATGTACTCCAAATATTTCTCCCAAAGTTATACAGTGACACTAGGATAAGTCAACTAGGTCTCACATTGACAACTCATCCAAGTCATGCGGCACCCTCGAGACATGTAATCTCAAATCATGCGATATCCTCCAAATAATTGTTCCAGATCATGTGAAAACCACTATAAATGTTAGACTGGATCATAAAATTTTCTTAATACATTTTATGAAATCCTATAACATGTTAGGAATACAGACAAGACAATATAACAGGGTCTCGCGATGTCCTCTAGACAATTCATCCTTGATCATGTGATTTCCTCTAGACATGCCATTCAGATTATACGACCTACTTTGAAAAATTCAACGAGATAATTCAATTATATTTGGACATGTCTGTTATATAACCAAACATATCCAGACATCCCCCAAGACATCAGGTAGACAACCATGACATGTAGGTCAGGAAGACAACTAGGCCATGTCATGCAGGTGTCTTAGGACATGATGACCTTTTCTAGTGTATATATTAGGGAAACCTTAATGTGTAATCCCAGATCAGTGAAATGATATGACTTTCCCTATATTAGGTCAACCTTAGTATGTAATCCTAAATCAGTGGAATTATATGACTACCACCATATTAGGTCTACCTCAGTGTGTAAGCCACAATCGTCGACATAATATGACTATCCCATATTAGGGAAACCTCAGTTTTTAAGCCTCAATCATTGACATTATATGACTGCCCCCATATTAGGGAAACCTCAATGTGTAATCCCTAATCAATGGTATGATATGAATGTCCCTGTATTAGGTCAACCTTAGTGTGTAAGCCCCGATCAGTGGTATGATTTGACTACCCCTGTTTTAGGGAAACCTCAATGTGTAAGCTCTGATCAGTGACATGATATGATGTCCCCCATATTAGGGAAACCTCAGGGTCTTAGTGTGGATCAGGGGCATGATATGACTTCACGCGTATTAAGGTGACTTCAATCTGTAATCCCCAACTAGTGGCATGATATAACTGCCCCCATATTTGGCCATCCTCAGTGTGTAATTCCCGATCAGTGAGATGATATGACTGCCCCCATATTAGGAAAACCTCAATGTTTAAGCCCTAATCAATGGCATGATATGTCTTCTACCATATTAGGGAAACCTCAGTCTGCAAGCCCCAATCAACGACATGATATGATTTCCCACATATTAGGGAAACCTCAATGTGTAAGCCTCGATCAGTGTAATGTTACAACTTTTCCCATATTAGGGAAACTTCAATTTTTAATCCATGATCAACTAAACTAAAAGAACTATGATTCCAAAAATAACCAGTATTTTTAGGATTTCTTCCTAAGGACCAAGATCAAATGAGCATCAAATGTAATGTAATTCCCCCATGAATTCAACATTCTAACCATCAGAACCCAATATCTCCCATGGGATGATCATTCTACCACATCCATTAGATAAATGAGAAGTCCATTGAACTACAAGAACCCTGATTCCTACTATAACTAACATATGTATGATGCCTTTCCAAGCTCGTTCTCCATATTAAACATCTAAAGGGTTTTCCTAGTACATAAGGCCCATACCCATATGCAGTGAGACTGATTACTTACTATTCCTTGTTTCCTACACTGATAATGGATCACATGGATTAAGGAATTGAAATGGTCATATCATTCACATCATGAGTCTCCACCATATAGGTAAACCTCAATATATAATCCCTAATGAGTGGTATGATATGAATTTCCCCATATAAGGGAGTCCACCTCGGGGTAAGTCCTTAGGGAATGATCAAAATATTATGACTTTGATCCCTACTATAACTAGGATACATAGGGTGCCCATTGAGGTTTGAGTTAGAATATATGGTTTCTAAGTTCCCTCATATACACCCTATGACATTAAAACTGCATGGGTTTAACGAACTACATGGGTTTTGATTCCTATTATATACAGGATAATTGGGACACCTCATAATGACTCAATCCCATCCTCAAAATATTAATCACCTCCTTGAATGAAAAAAAATTCCAGAGAGACTGGTTGCATGGAATCAACATATAAGCAACTACCCATTAAGGGTAAATATATGAAGAACCTCAAATACATACAGATGGACTCACTAATAGATTCTGCTTCGCACATAGAGGGATTCAAAACATGAACATTTTTTTAGGATAACCCATTTTATATTTGGATTAGGAAGATATTCACAAGAATATATTAAATTTATAAGGGAGTCTTGGAGTAGGTAACAATTTCCCCCAAAAGGGAATGATGATCCCAAACTTCTATCCTTTAGACAAATGTGAGTTCCTATATGCCATTGGGTTTAAAACCTCAATTGAACACCTACCTTTGGAAAGATACTATGTACCCATTTATAGATGTGGGAACCATTGGAAGTTTCTATTAAGAACAATAATGGTGAACCCAATGTGAATGATTGTGCAAGACATTGAACCCCCCACAATCAATCGTCATGCCAAACCGAATGCACCTCAGTTGTATATTTTCTAATGAAATACTTGTATGGATGAAACAATTATTACCAGTTGGATTGTGTTTCATATTGATGATACCTACCAGAAAGTATATATTTAGCATGTATTAATTTTTAAATTCAATTTGTAGCAAAGTTGTAGATCCAAATTTTTAGATTTCTTAGAGAATGAATTTATCATCATAATTTTTCAACTATAAATGTATTTTCCACCATTTTTTGATATAATGGATCATATATTGATTTATTTGGTGTGATAGGTAATAATACGTGGGCCTATTAATTTATTTTGGATGTATCATTTTGAAAGATATATATTTTTTGAAGTAATATTTTAAGAATATACATTGACAATAGGCCTATATTGTTCAAAAATATATATCAGAATAGGTAATTTAGTTCTGTACTAATTATTTTTTTTGAAGTGGAGAACATTGGTCCCCCTATATCTTAATATTTGACTATTGATAGTGGAGGTAAAGAGATCCAAAGATTAAAGGTAAAGTTAGTTCCATGTGATGAATTTATTCATGCACATTTATACATTTTTAACAATATAGGTGAGGTTGAACCATATATATCATCACATATTATTGGATTTAAGGTACTATATCTGAGAATAAGTGAAAATTTATTGATGAATGAACATAAAAGCACATTTATTTAACGATTTAAGGAGAAAATCAACAGTGATATATCTACATCAGATACTTTTAAATAGTTAGTATGGGGACTAAGTGTTAATGTGATCACTTGGTCTAGTTTTGATATTAATGGTTACACATTTTACACAAAATACCAGGATGATAAGAGTACCATTCACAATATTATAGTAATAATCATCACTGAAGCACATCATTTGTTGAGTTCCAAATATATACCCAATTTCTATGTCAACATCATATTTTGGAGTTATTGAGGATATTTCGGAGAATGATTATAGTAAATTTTGGGTGCCAAAATTTAAGTGCAACTCGATTGATAGTAATAGTGGTGTGAATCATGATGAGTATGTATTTACACTTATTGATTTGAAAATATATAGTTTCAAGTAGGAATAATTGATCATGGAGAATCATGAAAAACAAATATTTTATTTTTTTGATCCATAAAATGATTAGTGTTTCGTTGTTTTATAAGGGAAACAAATTTATTTGGGTAATGAGAGTAATAATGATGTTGAAGGATTATATGAAATTCCTTACTCTATTACATGATTACCCAAGGATAACAATGATTATTATGTAGACATTTTCTATGCAACCAAAATGACCACCTAAAAGGGATATGGGAATACAATACATTATGATCCAAATTAATTTGGTAAATATCTATTTTTTTTTGTGAAAATGACAAAGGTAAAAACTTTATTTTTTAAATTTGATATTTAAATTTATAGATATTCACCATTACAACCATTTTTTATTTTTTTTTATATTTATTAGATTCAGATATCCATTTTTTAGTTGAAAAAGTTTTCCTTTATCATTTTTGTGTGACTATTCTATTCATATTAGGAATAATTAAAATTTTTACTTATAAATTTTTTATTTCTAATCAAATATAGGTACATAAAATTACATATTTTTAAATGATAATAATTTATATCATTTTTGTTTTTAATTTTTATATTCATTAGTTTTCGTTACAATTTTTTTGGTTGAAAATCATAAAATTCAATGTTTTGTTTTCTATTATGAAAAATAATTTTTTTATTCATTTTAATTATTTAATTTTAATAAAATATAGGTACACATACATTTATTGAAGTTTCATACCTCTTTCTACATGATAGATACATAAGAAAGTGAACTAAGGTATTTATATTTTTTATATAAATATATATATATAGTGATTACATTATTTAATGATTTTAAACTTATATTTCTTAAAATTATGTGTAGCTTTTCTTCTTATACAGAGAGGATGGAAATTAAAATTCATAGGTATGTGATTACATGTTTAGAAAAACTCTCCCTTGTACATAGAGAGCATAGGCTTACAATTAACATTGATGATAATTACTGCCCAACTGGACAACATCGAATATAGTTTAAGACTCACATGTCTATATAAAGTCATTGTAGGATAAATATTTTATTCCCGTATTGGAGGAGAAATGAAAAGTTGGTGAAATATCTATTATAGGAGTCCATAAAAGTAAAATATATAAAATTATTTATTTATTTTTCCAATGGTTTAAATATTATACATTTTATAAAACTAATATTTAATCTATTAAATTATAGATGAAATTTAGCTTTAAAGAGATGAAAGAAGTTAAGAAAATGTGTATATATTTTTCAATAACGAGATGGAGAGATTTGAAGTCAAAGTTGGTTTCATTTTATATTTTTGAAAGTAAATAGAATCATGATCCATGCCATAAGTATGGGTTTATAGATATAGTGACATAACAGAAGTTTGTCTCTAGTTAGTGGGAGGAATCCTTTATAGTGTGCTTTTGTTATTTATAAAACCTATTTGTTTAATTAATTTTAATTATTTTATAACTTATTTATTTTTTATCATGTAACGGGCCTCTAGGAAAAATCACATAGAGATACAATCTTAGAATTTTTACCCTCATAAATTGTGACGTGGAGGGTATACTTCATTAAAGGAGAAAATGATTTCTGAAAAAATTAATGAATTAAGACCCAAGTCAAGTAGAATCTTTGAATAGGTTCAATATGACCCTCCATCACCTCCTTCTTATCATAAAAAATAGAAAATGACATAACTAAAAAAATAGAAGTATATTATCGATCTAAAAAATGAAGTAGCTGATTAGATTATAAGTAATTAATTATTAATTTTATTCAATTTTACTATTTTATAAATTTATCTCACTAACATAACATTTGAAAATATTATTTTAAGACACCCTTTAGGAGAAAACAACACATGAGACATTTATCCCTGAGGGTAGTATGAATATTCTTATAACTTATTTAGTAAATAAAATACACTTGGGTTATGTTAGAGGGTAAAAGGAGGGTGTTAGTTTTAGAAATGTTTTTGGTTGCACCCCCAGTGTGGCATTGATGGGTCTAGAATAAAATAGAGAGATTGATTCTTTAAAGGCTGATATAAAACACTTAAATGAGTCAATAAATGATAAAATTAAATTATCTATAGTTATTGTGGTTGCAGAAGCAATGATATAGACACAACCTCTCTATTTAGATCCTCCAATTCCTCATTCAAACCTGATCATGTACTTTGAGTTACTGTTTGGGATCCCCACGTAAATATTGTAGAATATATAATTTTACATCATCTATAGGATTATGCACATCATTAGATTATGAATTTGGGTTAGTTAAGAGTAGAAATAACTGATATTATTGATCCAACTTCTCTAGTTCTACTACTTAATAAGGAGGTTTCCATAGTTGGCAAGAGTAATGGTTATATTTTTTTTACTTTGAACAACTAATCTTTGTCATCTGATAACATATAAGGCTTACATTGTTTTTTATTTTTAATTTATCATAAAATTTATAATTAATTATAATATTTTCTTACACTTACACTATATAGGAGTATTTAAAATTGAAATAACCACTGTAAAGAAAAGAACAATTTCAAGAACCAACACCATCAAATACTCCCTAGGATGTTGATGGGGTAACAAAGTTAACACATGTTTTTTTCTATATTTTATAATTATCATAATTTTCTGATGAGTTTTGATATATGTGGAAGTGATTATGCATTAAATATATTAAAACTAACATCGAGGGTGTTGTAAAGGGTGAGGACCTCACTCTACCCATGTTGAAGTTGTTTTCCATATAAGTAAAATTTAATTATTAATTTAATTTCTTTAAGTAAAAATATGTTATATTGACTTAATTAATTAATTTTATAATCATATATCTCCAAACTATTTCCATCCAATACAATTTCACTTCTGTTTATGGATTTATGTATCCATAATAAATTTCAATATTTGTGCAATACTTGAAAAATAATTACAGAATTGAATATATATCTGAAAGATTAAAAATAGCATAGATTAAATTCTACTATTTTCCATTCCTTTATTGGTAAAAATCATATATAATTATGAAAAACTATTCATTATACTATTATTAACATTGAATTTATTATATTTTAGTGTACATTGAATGTTATTAATATTTTTACCAAATTAATATAAAGAGTAATGCTCTGACCTGAATTACTAAGACCAAGCTGGTGTGTCACATGGACTCATGCATGAATCCCCATAAGAAATAGGTTTCTTACTAGTAGTGAGGGTCCAGATGACATTAGTAGGGATAGTATATCCTCAGAATAAGACAAGAAAATCATAAATAATACCACAAATAAATAAAGTAGTATAAATAATTAATGTTATAAAACATGAAATTACAAGTACGTCAAGTCATACCGAATAAATAACCAAAGACCCCCAAAGTGGAAGTCCAAACAAGAGTATGATAAAGAAATGAATTAAATAAAACAATATGGAACCCCTCTTGAGTCTATCTTAGTACTACATTTGAACACCATGATTCATACTATTTATTTTCCCTTCCCTGTTTCCCTAATCATGAAGTCTACATGTGCATCGAGATGCCCATTTAGGGTGTGAGTAGAAATCTAGTAGGACACCCACAGTGCATCATCAACATAAGTTAATATAAATATATGAGATTTTATTTCATGATAAATTAAATGAAAAAGTAAATATACATCCACACATATGATAACTCATCTTGTGCTAACCAAGACACCATAAACCATGGCCCACCTTCTCTAGCATGAGGTTAGTAAGGATGTCAATGTCTATCACTACACATTACAAGATGTTCTAGATATCTAACCATTAGTTGAAACCCTATGATGTGATTAAAAGTTCCACCTTTATGAAAACACCAGATGCCCACCCAAATGGTAGTGGTTAATAAGAACACTACACACCCCTCCCTGATAGAGGTCCTTATCCTAGAATTATGGTAAAACCCACCTGACATGTTTGACGTAAATGGATATGCACATCACCACTACATGGAATTCTCCCTCTTCAGCCTGTAGCTGACAGATTATTAGTTACTATGCATGGTCTACTACCATGTCTATATACATGGACATGATCTGACCCATACTATAAAATAACCCATAGTTTATAACCATCATCATGTAATCATGCTCCGCCTAGGGTCTATCTAATAGAAACTAAGCTACCCAATCATTTTGATATCTAAATAAAGGTTCCATAGGCTATGAAATACCATAAGAAATATGTATCATAGAAAGGAACAATAATTCATATCAATAACATTTCTCAAGAGGCCACACACAAATCATATGATCAGACATCAATAATGGGTCTTAAGGGACACTCAATCACCCACATGAAAACACATATCAAGAATGGTTTATCAAGATTAATTATCAAATCATGGAAACATCATATATGAGGACTTACAAGGTAAGGAAATTCCTAACTCAAGAGTATCATTATTAACATCTAGCATTTTCAAGTGAATCATCCCCAAACCATGTTTACATACTAACTAGAACAAGATCACACACCAAGAAATTCTACAATTGGTTCCAATCCCACATGAAAAGGGTTACTGAGTAAGGTGGGGAAGAAGAACAAGCCAAGAGTATAATAAACACTAAACCAATGTCCAATTACCATCAACAGTAATCTTCAAGTCTATTTGAAGGAAAAATAATTTTTTCACTCATGGATAGCGATAAGAAAAGAGATTTGAGTCTTATATGATGCTAAATCAATGATAACAACCTCATTCCATGATCATTCAATAAATAGGAGAATAAATTTATCCAAACTAAGAAATAATCATTGGAGCTCTTCACTAAATCAAACCAAATTGAAAGCTCCAACATAGGAGGATGAACCAAGTCCTTAGATTGACCAAAGGGTGGGTAAAATTGATACAAAAGGTATAAATTAATCATATATGAAGATCAAACAAGATTAAAAACTATTAATTTTGTGAGTTTAAAAAACCTTCATGAAATTAGGGAACCACCAAGGGGAGGAGTGTTGATCAATTAATAGAGGTATTCAACTTAAAAATGAATTTAAGACATCCATTAAAGTCAAATTCTTTCCCCCATTTTATTTGGTCAAGATTTTCAAATAAATATGATAGTTTCATCCATTTCAAAGATATCTCGTCCGTTTCCACACCCGCTAACAAGGCCTGGACTTGGCTATAGTGTTCTTGAACATGCTGACATGAAATTACTTTCACCATGGAGTATTTCATTCACTCATGGATTTTTCCATCACTAAAACCTCCGAATCATGTTGAAAATCCATTTTCCCTTTCTCATTCAACATAGGAGAACACCAAAGGAAAAATAGCTTGCACCAAGGTGTGGTGTTGGGTGTTTTAAACCAAAAACCTCTAAAACCCATTTTTAAGATTCAATTAAAGTTTAAAACTAATCATACCCATGTTAATCCATAAAAAGGTTAAAAAAACACTAAATGTATGTTGAAACTTATATAAAAAAAACCACATAAAAGGGTGGTGTTATAAATCTCCCCCTCTAAGGACTTATCATCCCTGAGAAGTATATCCAGGGTAAACCTCTAAAAAATAAGGCCATTGAACCTGCATGTTAGACTCCCACTACCAATTATCCTACTTGAATCATATATGCCTCTATAATATTTTAACAAGTGACACCATCTTCTCTATAAAACATTCTCTCCCTAGTCTATGACCTGCAAAAAGAGCTCCACAAAATATTCATGTAGTTCCAACTCAACATCCTCACTATCTATACCACATGCAGGATCATTCGTGTACATAAAAAGCTAAGATACATGGAATACATCACTCATACCTCAGTAATGCTAAGGAAGGGCCTAATAGAAATCCACTATCCCTATATGCTTGATCATATCTAATGGTCCAACAAAACTTGGAGCCAACTTTCCTTACTCACAATGACATCGATGCCCTAACCTAGGAGTGTTCCACAAGAAAAAAAAGTCACCTATAGAGAATTAAAATCGTCTCCTCCTATGGTTGGAATATGATATATATATTATATGATAAATGTAAAACTTATTATTGATCAACTTAACTCTATCTGAAGTTTCCTGCATCAGTATCGATCCCACAATAGTTTCCCCACCCACCACATGCTAGTATAACAACGAGCAATAAGCCCGACCATAGAGAGACTCATAGGGTTCCATATATATATATATAATCCTAATAAATATTATTATAATAATACTCAACAAGGATATATTCTTATCCCACAATCCTCTGAAGTCTAGTTCACAAGACCAAAACATATCATAAAGAATCCATATTTTCCTCTCGAAATGTCAATCATTCTATGGGTGATATGCCGAGATCAATCTTAGATGATCCCCCAAAGTCTTCTACATGCCCTTCCATAATCACGATGTAAAACATGTGTATTTATCTAATACAAATTGTAAGGTAACTCCATGAAGATATACAATCTTAACTACATATATGTTTCCCAACCTAGTCACCAAAAGAGTCTCTTGAACCAGTATGAAATGAGATACTTTCATCAGCCGATCCACTATCACCCATAAAACATCAAAATTCCATGAGGTCCTTAGTAACTCAATGAAAAAATCCATCGTAAAATCTTCCCATTTTTGTATGGCCATTGGAAGTGGCTAAACCAAACCACTAGGATATTTATTCTCATACATTATTAATTGAATGGTAAGACATAAAAAAACAAAACTAGTGATATCCCTCTTCATATCAGGCTACCAAAACAACTATATGATGTTATGCTACATTTTCATCGACCTGGGATGAACTACCCACTACAAGGCATGGGAGTCTCTAATAAATCACCCATAATGGAAGAATGAACTGAAAACTTCCCATGGAATAGATTATATCATCATCATCTATGGATAAGAAAGGTACTAGATCACCTACCACCAAACATTTTCACATTACCACACACTCAGAATCTACCTCTTAGTTGGAATTCACTTGGCCCACTAAAGCAAACATGATAACCAAAGGTGAACATGTCACTACCCCTCACTCCTCAATCACACCCATCTTATAATCGGCTAATAAACACATTAGGTGACACTCTTCCTCTGAAGGCCTCTCTATAAGATTATAGGAATCCCGCCTCTTTATTCTAAAAGAATCTGTAATAACATTACCCTTACCAGGAGTATAATCCATCTCAAATTTGAAAGTCTATAAATAATCCACAAAATGAATCTACCTCAAATTTATGTCTCTCTATTTAAATATATAATTGATTCTATTTTGGTTTTTATAAACAAAAAACTTCTCTCCAAATAGACAGTAACTTCCAACTCCAAGTCATGCATTGGGTAGTTCCACTCATGAGTTCATAACTAATGTGACCCATAAGCAACTACATGATCCCTCTTCATCAGCACATATCCTAAACCGACTCCAAATCCATCACAAAAGAATTCATATCCCACACTAGGTTTTGAAAATTTTAGTTCTCGATCTCTCATTAAACTCCTCTTAATCTCAAAAAAATATTCCTCACATTGATTCAACCACTCAAACGTTACCCCTTTCTTAGCTTGGGATATCATGGGGGATCCCAAACATGTAAAGTATTGGATTAAATATTGGAATTACCCTAATAATCTAAGGAAACTTCTAATCTCAAATAAATTCCAAGGGAGAGTCCAAGACATTACTTCCTCCACCTTCTATGATTCTATTGAAATACCACCCTCTAATAGTACACACCCTAGAAAATTCACCACATGAATCTAAAGGGGATATATTAAAATCTTGGAATAAATCTGATGTGAAAAAAGTTTACTCAAGAATATCTCTAGATTCTTTAAATGATACTCTATGGTCCATGAATTGATGAGTATTTCATCAAATAACACCACAACAAATGAGTCATGATATGGATAAAATATTTTCATCATGAGATCCATGATCAATGCTATAACATTCATCAAACCAAAGCTGTTGATAGCCTGAATACAGGTTGATCTTGGAAAACCAACAATATCCTAACAAATGATCTAAAAAATCATTGATACTAAGAAAAAGATACAAGTTCTTCACCATCACATGGTTAAACTTTCTATAATCTATATAGATTTGTAGAGTATTGTTCACCTTTTTTGAAAAAAATCACTAGTGCACCCTAGGGAGATGTTCTTGATATGATAAAGCCCTTCCATTCCAAGTCATAAAGATGAAATTTGAGTTCATTCAACTTGGAATATTCCATATGATAAAGAGGTATTGACATAGGATACACCTCTTGAATGAGTTATATTTATAATATAATCACTTTATTAGGAGGTAGGACCAAAAATTATTTTGGAAAAACATCATGATAAAGATCAATTACTAGAGATAAAGATAAGGGGACTAACTTTTATCCAATGGAAATATTCAAGACTAAAAATTTCACCATAATATCTCCAATATAACTAAAATATGGGCTCACTCTACTAGCTCCCAACTCCTACTCATCAGTCATTACAAACTTTCCCCCTTAGGCGATGTAAAGTATACATTTATCTATTAGAAATCGATGTGCACATGATAGATCATGAGATAGTCCATAAAAATGATCACATCAAAGCTATTTATCATTAGGATCATTCAATCGCACAAATTCCTATAGAAATATTTCACTACTTGAAATTATAGACACCTCTAAATTTGATCCACATTAATCCCTTAGGGTGTGTTGAGAGAAATCATATACAAGGATATTCTAACCAATAAGTACATGATAGATAACAATTGAGCCGAGATAAGGAAATGTGAAATTATAATGTCAAACAAATAAGTAGATAGAATAGAGGTGACCAAGACCATACCTCGAACCATAGATGGTCCCTCTCTACCATCAGTTGAAGCCTGATCCACTACAAAAACATGGCCTGCCTTAGCTCCACGCCCTTGGACCCAAGTCATTAAAGTCTGGGGAGTTTTCATCCCAAGTTAAGTTCCTCAACCTATAACTTACTCTAATATCCCAAAACCCTTCCAAGAAGTCCTAAAAAATTACAAAGATAACAAAACTTTCCATATTAGTGTAACTCTACAAGAGGCATCCTACATGCATTGATAAAATTCCCTCATTTCCTATAATTAAATAACCTTTTAGAATCACCTTCCATACATGAGACTGAGTAAGTACTTCTTTGAACCATTTTCTTACTACCATGTTGCTCATAATTTTCTTTTCTCTTCCTACTACTAGAAAAGTCTCCCTTATTATTGGGAGAAATATCAGTCCCCGGTATACTAGGGACTAGAAGCAAGCATACTAATTTTTCCTCCTCTAGAACCATCTCAATATATTGGGACTTGAAAAACACCACCAGTTATACTACCAAATCAAATATCCTAAACTATCATTTGTTCTTAAGACGAAGGCCTATGTTGATCTTTCAAGCCTTTTGGGCCTCATTTCCATATATAAGAGAGGGAAGTATAGAAACTCTATGAAATGTGTAGAATATATATAGAATGACATAGATCCATTATATAACTCCATGGACTCCTAGTAATGGTCCAAATTAATTATTTTAGAAAAATATTACTTGAGGAACAATTCCTTGAAGGTCACCCAAGTAAGACACTCTAGAATTCCAACCTGATTCATAGTTTTACACCATTTCCTATAAGGTACCTGGAATATGAAGGTCTTCAAAATCACCCACACATCTATAAAAGTATAAACTAGATCAAAAATGATCTCAATGATTTCTATACAATCTTATGAATAATGTGGGTATCCAGTACCCTAAAAGGCTGGTGGATGCTAGAGTTAAAAGTCCTGAGCATGACCAGTCATGGTTTTTTGAAAATTTTCACCTAGAATGATAAAAATACAAAAAATTATAGGTTAAAATATATTTTCATCCTAAATAACCAAAATTTCTATAGGAATATGCTAGGGTTACATCCTAATACACCATTGGTAGTGGTATGAGAACATTCTCTCTAATGAAAGCATCATGGGTTTCCTTTTATGATAGTCTCATCAAATGTCTCCATGGAGGTATTTTTGAATTTTAAAAAGAAAATTTATGAAATATGGATTTATCAATTCACGATAGATCTTAATCAATATATGGGATCATACAAAGGTTATCCTAGGAGGATATGCATAACCCATAGTATATCCCTCCTAGCTCTAACTATAGTTGAATCTAAGTGCTCCGTACCTACACATGAGTTATATGTATATATATATATATATAAAGCATAACGACATTATAAATTATGATGAATTAAATTGAAATACTAATATATCACAAAAGTAGATAACATAAATATATCACACAATATAAAAATATTGGCATATCTAAAATAAATAGCACAAATCAAGTAATTTAATTAAAGAACTACTATACATCACACAATAGGCATATATATATATATAAAATATGATCCTAAATGACTAATAATGATGCATGAATTCACCCAAATTTTATAAATAGTAACAAAATAATATACTGAGGATCATCATGAAATCATAAAACCACAACTATAAAAGTAGTCCCAGCAATGGTAACTCAAGGGTCTGTTACACATGTTATGGCCAAGCACACATATAACTCCCCTAATCAATTATCACATAGCCCAATATCCTTTATACCATACCCATAAGACAAAGGAAATAAAAAAGTAAAATAAAATTTAGTGAATCGGGTTTCAACCTATAAGAATTTGGAATATTTATAGAAATATTTCTGAATCCAAGCACTAAGTCGGTGTAGGATTCCAGGGCCTGAGAGCCTCGGTGCAGTGATTTTAATATATATATATATATTTTATCAAAAATGAATAGTTTCTTTGAAATTGTGGAATAAATACCAATATAAGTCTTATATCATAAATCTAAGACCGTGGTTGAGTTCAAAACGTGGTGTTTATCCTAAGTGAGAAGTAAAAATTTTCATCACTGGGTGCTCGATTGATGGTGTGTTGACAGGGTGTAAAATGGAGGTTTTTTAATTAAAAAAATTAATAACCCCGATTATTCTCACACATATAATAAGAGAGATGGCCCCCCTATGCTATGTAAGAACCAAGGTGAAACCAAGGAGAGGAGGTTCCCACAATATTTGATCTTGATGGTGATCACTCCCGAATCGTGGTGCAATAGCTATAAAGCATAGATCTACATCTGAAGCTTTGGAATTCAATAAATTCTAAGGGTATTTTAGTTTTATGTCCTAAAACCTATTTATTTAAATTTTTAAGGGGTTATACCCCTTATACAATTTCTAGTGATCCCTTGGGGGTAGATCTATGGGTTTCAGTGGAAACCTGGGTGTTTTGAGTGACTCAAAGGGAATTCTCATTCATAATTTCAAATCACACATCATGGAGTGAAGAAGAACATGCCATGTGTTATTCCGATTTGGGTAAGATGATATTTTGGGGACTACACACTATGTACTTGTGGTAAAAACTATGTAGTGAACCTAGGTTGTGTGGATAATGGACATGGCTAGGGATATTGTGTCAAGAAACATGGCCATGTGATAGTACACGACCAAAGTACATGAGCATAGGGAACCAAAAATGGGCATGGGATGAGGACATGACCAAGTGTCTAGATATCCAAGACATTCCATGTATTTTTTGTACAAACTTTGTGGTGTGACATGGCCAACTGCCTGTGTATAAGAAATGACATGCCCGTGAGATTGAACAGGGTCACATGCCTTGCGACATGGGGTACACATCCTGTATATTACCAAATTCATGTTGTGTGATAAGAGTGGACATGAAAAGTGACTAGTGTGGATAGGAATGTTGTGTAATATGGGTACACCCTGTGTAATCCCCTTTGGAGTTTTCTCCTTTTCACATCTCCATCTTTAGGATTCAGATTGAGGCCTGTGAGTAGCCTATCATAAGTAGTTTTCTACATTGGATGCGATGGTGGCCATGGTTTTTTTTGTGAGAGATGTTATAAAAGATGAAATTTTGGTTCACTCTTGTTAGTAACATTTGGACCAGAAATGGTTGAGTGAGTCCCTTGGTCTATCCTTATGAGGGTACGATGTGGAATTATGTCCTCAACATAGGATTATAATAACCTCAATAGGATGATCTCGAATATAGTTAGTGTATTCCTATGGGAGGTCGGGGTGGGATCCTCTATCATTATAATTTCATTAGATTTGGTTTGTGTTATCATCATGTACAAAAATTCATGGAAGTTGATCCACTATCTAATAGGTTAGCCTAGTAGGGTTTGTGGTATCATCGGTTATAGGATCCCCAATTTTTCTGGTGGTGATAGTAGGGTTTTTGGTATCATCAGTTTTATGATCCCCTAATCAGATTATGGCATCAGTGGGATTTGTGGTATCTTTATGAGTATGATTCCCTACTTCATGAGTTATTCCAAATAGGGTTTGTGAAATTTTCATGACCAATACTACATGTGCAGTGATCCCTTATCTGATAAATATGATCTATAGGGTATCATATCATGTTTGTAGTGTCCCCCAACGATCCTGGGTATGATACCCTATCCAATATATCTTTAGAGTTTCAATATTGGGTTCATGGAGTCTCCTAGTGGTCATGGATTTGATCCCCTATATGATGAGATGAGGTGTTTTGTATTCAATAATGGGTTCATAGTGTCCCCCAGAGGTTCTGGGAGTGATCACCACTCGATGTGAGGAGATATTTTGAGGTTCCATTAGGGTTATATGAGTCCCTCTTTTGGGATGGGTGATATAACCCATTTGAGTATTGAGATCCATTGGGTTCTAGTGTGACTTTTTTCATGGAGAGACCTACTGAGAATGTTATCTTGGATGTATTATAAGATATGGAGGGTAAGTGTGACCTATGAGGTATCTGGGTGACCCAAACCCCAAGTAGGTGATAACTGGTTTTAGGAAGTCATATGTGTTTCCAAGTTATGAGGAAACCTCTCGATCATATGGTGGTCCTAGTGGAAGGTGTTAGACATGGTAAGGATGGGTGATGGTGGAGTTTGGAGATAGAGAACCATGATTAGGGGACACCCACTTGGGAATAATTTGAGCATCTCTTTAGGGAAGAGTTTTATCTAGAAATTTTGAGATCAGTGTATATCCATAAGATTTTGCAGCTTCAAAAGGATAACATGATCATTGTAGAGTATTCGGTGAGTTTCACATATTTATTGTGGTACTCCCTGGATATGGTTCGGGATACTTTTGTTATAGAAAAAAACTTTGATTAGGGGTTACACCAGGATATCACGGCATCTGTGATATCACTATGCATCCCCACCTATGCTGGAGTGATTGGGAAGGACTTGGTAGTGGAGAGATTTTTGGATGAGTAGACTCCAACTGTTGGTGTTAGGAACACAATAACCGGTACCTCAATTACTTGTAGCTGATGGAAGGCTCAAGGATCTAGGCATGTGATACTCTTCAGTAGGTGATCTTGGGATAGAGGGAATGAGGATCAGTGATTCCAGTCCATATCCGGTCAGCTATGGGAGAGGCGGTGTTTCAATTGTGATGGATGCGAATATCTTACATGAGATTTTCCAACCTACCATACTACTTAGTGAGATATGTTCTATGGAACTACCTAGAAGAGATAACGATTGGAGCACATGTTTCATGATGAAGAACGCAATGGAAGAGTGGGGAGGGTAGCATGAGGTGAAAAATGGTTTGATATGTTTCCACCACCACCACCAAGTGGTTCGTGCCGGGATTACAGATCTAGAGTATGGGGGTGAGGATAACTATAGGATACTGAGGTAAATGACCCAAAGGCTCTGAGGATGAATATATTAATGTTATTTGTCCTTTTTATTCTTATAGTATTATTTATAGACACTATAATGAGGTACTATATTCTAGACACTTCTTGCTCGAGGCTTATCTAGAATGACATGAGGCATCAGTAGGGACCTATGATGAAATTTTTGTTTGATGTAGCTTTAGACTCATGATGAAGAGGAAATAATTTCCCACCTAGAATCATTTTTGTGACACGATTAAAACCACGAGGGTGATTTTGTACCACATGAAGTAGATAATGTCAATGTGTGGTGGATGAGTTCCTTTGACTTGTTTGTTTAGGGTGGGGTTTCATATTTGAGTGTTGAAGTTGGCCTTAGTGTTATAGTGGAGCCTTTATGATTGACCATTATGCCATAGGATCCTACAGAGAGGATTAGTGGCCACACACTTCTATGTACAGTGTGACCTAACTATAAAAGGAGAGTTCCTTGCATGGAATCTTTCGGTACTGGCAGACTGAGGCCCTATGATGTTTCCTTAGTGTGGTTTGTTTTCCTAACATCCATGATTAGATGGTTTCCATTGGTGAGTATGTCTATGATTCTAGATTTTAGGATATATTTTTCATCCTTTGAGGATCATTCCTGAGATGAGTAGGAACAAAGGGCCTGGTAACACCCTACATGTCACTTGGGAAGCCCTGTGTCATTAGTTCGTACCCTAATGTGCTTGGAGTTAGAGTTTTACGTGAGATGCTTATAGTTGGTGTGGTACATCTCATTAAGGGGTGGATAAGAACTAGTTCGTCACATCAATATCTGCATTAGGTTAGTGAGATTGTGTACCACTAGATCCTATGACTACAGATGGACCCGAGAGCTTGGTGTTTCCCACATGTCGTAGTTTAAGATACAGGTGACCACTTTTTTTAATGATGTATATCTAGTTTGATCTAGAAATTGTGTGTGGTTTTACCTTTGTGGTTCCCCTGAGTATATTCTTATAGGTAGCATAAGAATCCCATGGTTAGATCACTATCATGGGAAATCTAGTGGAGATATTATTTTCTATCCTTTTTCCAAGGATTTCACTTTTTGGGGATGAAAATACTTAAGGTGGGGAGGATTTAGTGTCTTTGTTTTTGAATTTTAAGACTTTTTAACATTGATAGAAATATTTATGAATCCATGAATAGACTTGGTATAGGATTATCAGGTCTGGAGAGCCTCAATGTAGTGATTTTAAAACTATTAAATATATTTTATCACATACACATAGTTTATTTGTAATCATAGAATAACTCCTGTGAGGAGTCTTAGATCAAAAATACAAGACTACAATTGAGTTAGAATGTGGTGTTTGACTTATGAATGGCCTAAAAATTTTCATCGTTAGGTGCTCGGTTGATGGCATGTTGGTGGGGTGTTAAATGAAAGTTTATTGATTAATAAATTATTAAACCCCCCTTGTTCTCATGCATGAATGAAGGGACAAGATCCCCCTTGCATGAAGAATGAACCGATGTGAAACCAAATAAAGGAGGTGTTTCTGATCTTTAATCTTGATGCTAATCACTCTCGGATTATGGTGAAACAACTTTAGAGAATGTATCTGCATTTGAATCTTTGATGCGTTTCCATGGGGTAGGAATATTTGAGTTTTAAGTCTCGATCACCCTTAATTTTCATTATTTTAAGGTTATAGATCCCTTATATGATTATTAGTGATCCCATACGAGTATATTTGTGGGTTTTTGTGGAAACTAGGGTGCTTCAGGTGGATCTTAGGGAATTTCCATTTAGAATTCCTGATCACACAACATGTAGTGCAGAGGCACATGCCATGAATTCTTCCCATTTTGGGAAGATGACCTTTTGTGAACTAAATGCCATGTACTCGGGGTAAACACTATATAGTGAACCCAGGTCGTGTGGCTGAAGTTAATAGGGATTATGTGTCAAGGGACATATTCATGTGATAATACATGTCTAGAGCACATTATAATGGGGTACCAGACACTGGTACGGGCTGAATATACAACTAATGTTTCCGAGTCATGATTCAAGTATCACTAAGAGGGGGGGGGGGTGAATGAGTGATATATTTTTCTTTTATGTTTCCTTAAAAATGAAAAAATGTTTGCTTATTATTAAATATTTATTTCCCTACTGAAAACAATTCAAACACACATCTATATGAACATAAGAATTTACAAGGCTTACTACTCAACAAGAGTAGCTACATCCTTGGTTTGGTTTTGGAAACAATCCAATACCACACAATCCACTAGAAAACAATCCCTTGATGTGGAATAAAGTAGTAGGATGTTCCCTTACACTTGTGTAGCACTTTTAAAATATTCCAATAGGGCATGTGCTCCCTCTTAGCACAAATAGGATAAATAATGTTTGTGGTGTTTCTTGGGAAACATTCACAACTTGATCTTTCTAAACGATTATTCTATTTCCTACCCAGAAGATAGTATGAACTTCCCTTAGTCTTTAATGAACCATATTTATTCCTTCATGAACTACCTATATCCTCCACGTATTTATTTTTACTACATGGTGCGAGTGCTTCATGGACAACCTTCTTCTTCAGTGAACCGCCCCTACTTTGCAGACGCTAGATTCTTATGCGCACCAACCATGCTTCATGAATGGACAATCCCTCCATGGAACTCCTATTCTCTGTCGAACCTTTTCCATTGTTAGCTATAGATCCCCAAAAACATCATCTGCATACTATCCTCATGAACTATCTATTTTATAGAAATCATTCTTCCACAAACTGCTTCTATCTTCATAGAACATTTCTCCACAAACTGTATCCAACGTGGAATGCTCCTTCGCTAATTCTTCATAATTCCCCAAATTATTCCTCAGAATGAAGATGTTTTTTAATGAAAATAACTCTCACTTAATTATGGGATTAGGGTCCATTATATAGGAAAATAAATCTGAAAATAATGCTAATCTGATTTACCCAAATTTTCAATGTGTGTACAATATTCACCGTGGATGGTGCTCCTTCCATGAACCATTTTCCTTCCACAGTCCACGTTCCACTTTTCTTCCTTCATGGTTTCCAATTCCATCTGAAAATGTATAATTACAAATCAACCTAAAACAATGTTTCTTCCTACAAACAAAAGTCCTCTCACGAACTGTGATCCTCCTGCGAACCATTTTCCCTATGCAATATGTGTACCGTGATTCTTAGTCCACGTACTATGCTTCGTGGTCCACATAGCGATGATACGGGGAATCCTTCCACTGATAATTTTCCTTTTCCATTCCACAAACCTCATATGCAGTCTATGAACTATCCTTCATAGTCTGAAAATTATGCCTCCTGAACTGCTTTGCGAAAAATCCTTCCTTTTCTATAAATAAATTTTCTATTTTGATGCCAATTTTTTTGGCAAACACTGGGAAATGAAACCATCTTAAAATTATGCTTTGAAAAACTCCAACCATAATGATTCATGGTCATATGATTTTATCACAAACCTTAACTATCATTATTTTTAACAATTTATCAATCATCTTTAGAATCATCATATTTTCAATGGAAATTACTGTAACTTCCTTGTCTTCCAGTAACATCATTATTTTTAATCAAACCTAAATACGATTGGAAACATATTTTTTCTACCCTTCCTTTAGATGACTTTTATAATAAGTTATATACAAAACTTATGATATTTGTGAAATTCAAATAAATAAATATTCATCATGTTTTCCAAGGAATTTACAAAATGAACTGATTTATCCTTTTTGACAACAAAAGACAACACTTTTTTAAAAAAAATCTTCTTTCTCCCTTCTCCATTCAACTTGGTCCCAAAAATCTCCACCTTTAGATTTTGTTGTAAACTGAGATTCATAAATCACTGATCTTTTTAACCATAATTTATTTATTAAATATTAACAATTCTAAGCCTATATGATCTAACTCATTATAGAAAACCATAATTATTGTCAGAAAAACCATATTGTCCAAAAATAGTGACTATGAAACCTCTTCACCTTTCCTCATCATCCTTCTCAAAAAAACCTCATGTTTTCTTCCAATCCATCTTCAACAACATTCTTCCCTAGCTTTATTCAACTTATTCATAATTCCTAGAATACAAAAATTATTTTCCCTACAACTACTCTAACAAACTATTAGAATAGTTCACACACCTACATGCTGGATTTACAGCTTACCCACTACTCCCCATTTATGAATGCTTCCATAAGGATATATTTATGGAAAAATTATACCCCTTGAAAACACTATAAAAAGGTATGATGAGAGATGGTATAGAAACACATACCTCAACCTTGACGAGAAAGAGGTTGGATGCCCATGTTCAACCATAATTTATAAAAATGTTCCTTTGGTAAAGGTTTCGTGAATATGTCAACAACTTATTCTAATATAAGAACATACTCAAGATTCAATTAATTATTCTCCACATGCTATTTTATAAAGTGTTACTTTATGTCAATATATTTTGAATGACAATGTTGTACCAGATTTTTTGTAAGATTGATTGCACTTTTATTATCACATCCCAAGAGAAAGGGTATCTTTACTTAAAAAATTAAGTCTTACAACTAAGTTTTTATCCAAATAAGTTGGGTAGTAGGTTGAGTGGAAAAAAACATACTCAGCTTCAGCCATACTAAGATTTACTAAATTCGGTTTATTTTTATGCAAACTAACATAACTTTTTCCTAGAAATAAAACTCCTCTAGATGTGGATCTTCTATCTTCAACATTTCCTTCCCAATCTACATCAGAATACCCAAACAAGTCGATGTTCTCTGAGCTATCATACATGATTCCAAAATTGTTTTATGCCTTTGATATATCTGAGAAGTATTTTTACAGTTATTAAATGTGATTCATTAGTAGAACTCTGAAATCTTTCACATAATGTAACAATATAAATAATTTTGGGTCTTGAGGTAGTCAAATACAAAAAAACATCCAATCAGCTTTCGAAAATCTTTCTGATCAACTTATTTTCCTTTACCATCTTTAGACAAATTAGTTCCCACTAAAATTGATGTGGAAACTGGTTTCAAATTTTCCATGCCAAACTTCTTAAGAATTTCCTTATCATACTTTTCTTGAGAAATAAAAATGTTTTTCCTCTTTTTTTAAGATTTGTAAACTAATAAAGTATTTCATTCCTCCTAGCATGGACATCTCAAACAAATTTTTCATCTCTTTAGAAAATCTTTCACAAGATCATTCATCATTTCTAGGAAAGATAATGTCATCCACATAAAAAATTACAGTGAGAGAAAAATACTTACTTTCTTTGATGTAAAGATTGCTACCAATTTTTCCTTTCTCAAAACCCATATTCATTAAGCAAGTATCCAACTTGGAGTACAATGACCTCAGAGATTGTTTTATCCCATATAGGTATTTATTCAACCTACACACATGACTTTGATATTTCTAAAAAAAAGACACATGGTTGTTCAATGTAAACTTCCTCATCAAGATCCCCCTTCATAAATATAGATTTCACATCCATTTTAATTTTTTTAATCTCATTGTAAATAAATAACAAGAAATATTCTGATTATTTATAACCTTTCCACTGGAGAAAATTTCTCATCAAAATCAACACCTTCAATCTATGAGCAAACTTTTCACACTAATCTTTCCTTGTTCCTTATCACTTCTCATTCTTCAATCATCTTATTCCAAAAAACCCATTTTGTAACAATAAAAATTTTGTTATCCAGATTGGGTACGAGTTCCCGAGTATCATTATTTTATATCTAATAAAGATCTTAATTCATAGCATGAACCAATTCTAGATGTTCAAAATATTCATTCACATCATTCATCTTGAATTTTGAATACAAAGAAGTGTGTGTAAAAACTTTTGAAGTTCTTTTGGTTTTAACCTTCTGATATTGATCACCAATAATGTTATTAGTGTCCACTTTCTTCCTCATCCTAGGTTGAGATTTTTTAGTTTCATCCTCATGAATTGTGATAAATGAGTCTATTTATTCTTCTTGAGTAGGATTACCATTATCAGCATCCTTATCAGAATTGTTAATAATTATTTTTTTTATCCTACTCATCTTCCTTATGTAACACCCCAAGATTTCATAGTATGTTATTTCTTCAAAATAATTCAATAACCTGCATTACACGCAACACCGAGTTCAATCACACCATGAATTACAAATAAAAAAGCCATTAAAAGAGGTCATGAATAGAATTAACTACATTTTAAACTTTATATAATCCTTATAATTTTAGAATCCATATTATGAGTTTCTTAGTCATAATGCAAGAACAGATTCATTTTTAGTATTACACTTTTATCAACTTTTAATAGTGAAACCTTTTTAAATAAAATATTTTAAACTTTTTTACTAAATGGGGACATCAAAAATTTAAAATGAAACATCCCAAGCTTACACGGTATGCTTTCCTTTGAATAAAACAGTAGCGTGTGTTGTACGCAACTTCGAGTTTTAACACACACCACAACCGATCAAACTAGCCGTTATGAATAGTAATACCTAATTTTTGAAATTATATATATTTTATATTTCAAAATGGACTTCATTTTTGGATTCGGAATATCGAATTTAGCCTAAGGTGAAATTTTGGTACTTTTCGGATAACTTTCATATTTTGATGAATAGTGAAAATTACTAAATTTTAATTAAAAACAACTTTTTTAATCAAAATAATTAATAGTGATAAATTGTGAATTTGAGTGGTTTTAAAGTATATTTAGAATATATTTTTACCATTTAATATAATGTTGGTCATTGGACATAATTTTACAATTAAACCGAACATAAACAAGTGTCAATCTTTTGATAGTTATTATCTTTTAAAAACACGCTTTTTGTTTTGACAGCGGGAATTAATTTTAAATTAATTTCTGCCACTTCTGTGTTTTGAATTTAGGAAAATGGATTCCATATTTGGAATCAGGATGTCCAAATTATGTAAATAGGTAACTTTTATTTTTACACATTTTGAATAATTACTGCGGTAAATATTTTATTTACCATGGTTAAGGGTAAATCCGGTAAATAAGGGTTAAAAAATAATATTATAATAATACTAAATTACCCTAAAACGTGTCTTAACCCTATTGGTTGATACATGGTCGACCATGGGCATCTTTGTGTCTATTTTGGGACCCCATGGATCCACTTGTAAGTGATAATGACACTTTATTTTAATTTAGTTAAAATGAATACAAAAATGACACAAGCATATATCTTTTAGAACAACAATTTTTACAAAGGGTTATATATGTTGGATTTTAGATTATAAATATTCATTAGAAAGCTAAAAATATTTCCTACATAATGATATTTTATTTATAATTTTTATACATTGAATAATTTATTTTATTTATGACACAATGATGATGCAGTAATTACTATAATAGTGAAAAATTAAAATAATTGGTATTATAAATACCCAAATAATTATAATATGAAACTTTTAATGAATTAAACTAATTTTCTAGGATAATATGATATATTAGAATTGATTTAATTGACTTTGTTAGAAGTAATCAATCTGTTATGAGTTTCAAAAAAATCAACTATTGAATAGTGTCAAAATTGACATAAAAGAGTTATTAAAACAAATATTATATTATTAATTGATATTAAATTCCTAAAAATCTAAGGTTCGGCCAAGAGACTTATATCATGATAGGTTCATCATTAATGTACCACTTGGGGGTCGCTTGGATGTATATAGTAAGTTTATTAACCATATTATATAAAAATACAAAGAGACATTGTAAAAGTGAAACTAATTAACTTAGAGTTAATACTTAAAGATAAGGTTAATATAAGTACCCAAACCTGTCTAAATTCTATTGGATGAGTTGTTTTCGACCTATCCCCACCTCATCCTTTGAATAGTCAACTTTGGAGCCTTTAGAAACCGAATATGAATTTATTATAAATTAATATTTCTAGCTTTTCCAAAGGTGCCCCTCACCCCTCTTATAAAAGGGCACTCCTCCTTCTCATTTCTTCACACCTCTAAAGCCTTTTGGTTCGGCCAAACTCTGCCCAAATACTCTCCCAACATCCCTCAATACAACCTAGAGGCCTTAGTTTGATCAGAAAGCCAACCTAAGGAGCCCTTTTGATCAAATCAAAAGGAAGAACCCGAAGAAGAGGTAATGATTTCACCACCCTTTTCTAAGTTCATTTCTTCTTCCACTTCTTCTTCCTTTGTTCTTACCATTCTGAAATAATAACTCCAGTATCTCACATATACTGTGATGTTATTATAAATATGGTACAATCATATTCAGTATTCTATCCACCCTTTGAATAACATGTCACCATACGTGCGTACGTACGGCTTACCGTCTCCACGTCGTGGTGTAATTGTTATTCAATATAATATTATTTGGATGGGTATAATAATGATGTGTAACTCATGTAAATAATAAATATAACATGTTAATGATTCTGTATATATGATATACCATCCATTTATATATTATTTTAATATCAAAAGAATGATATTGTCGCTCGTGCGTACGTACGGACTACCGTCTCCACGAACGCGATGAGATTCATTCTCCATCGTATCCATTCAAGTATAATTATCATTTTATGATTTAAAAATGATGTTTAAGGACTTGATATCATTCTGGATATGAATAAGATACAACAAACATGGCTTATGTAACAAAACACATAAAAGAAAATGAGTAAGTTAACACCCGAAACGATGATAATTCTAAGATATTATTAATAAATCAACGTTAAAAGATCATATATGATATCATATTAATATATATGATTCTTGTATAATTTAATAACAATTATTTCACCATTATACAGGAGGTTAACCTACCCCAACCAAGGAAAAGTACAAGGTAAGGGTTATTTCACAATCTCTTCTTTATCCGAGGTTGTTTATACGTAATAATCTACTGGGATCTCGTTATCATCCACATCCATGTTTCTTCGAAATGTATTTCAAAACATTTTTACTATTTACAAGAATATGGGTTTAAGTCATTTATACCCTTTTTTGACTTTGTATAAGAGGTTTATAAAGGAATCTTTCCGTCATTTTCAAAACAAGGTCCTTTTTAACCTTTTCGACAGAATTGAGGTAAGAATGTTTTTTTTAACTTATACGGCGGGTGCGGTTATTTTATGCCGTTATAAAATCTTCAAAGCTTTCCTTACAAGCTTATAAGAGTATTTTCAAAGAAAATGTTTTATTTTATATGGATCTTAAATGATTTCAAAATAAAAGGAGATATTTCTTTAAAAAGAATTTTGATTTCATCTATGTCAACATCCTTTGATGGATTTTAAGATTATTTGAAGTTGATTTATTATGATACAAAACTTCTATATTGTATTGAAGGTTTTGTGATATGTTTGACTGTGGATGTGCTATTTTTATACCATTCATAGTTTATTGTGAAAGTATTGACATTTCGTATGCTAGTTTTAATACGAATGTTTATGTTATGTTTAAACCTTTTCATATGGGAATGCATTGGACTTAATAAGTGACGGGTGGAGCCCGCTATAGCTCCTCGATGCATCGGTAGGTCTCATGAGACAAACTAGTGTCTTGGCACAAGGCCTTGACAAAATCTTATTTGTAGCCTTGGCACGAGGCCTTGGCTATGTGGTTATGATAGTCTGGCATTATGCATTCCAACATTATGAAAGTGGTTATTGATTTTTGCATGTGATTATTCGATTAGTAGAATATCCATGTGAATAAGTAAATGACATTATTTCATTTTACTTTTGCCATACCATGTTGAAGTTCAATTTTAAAAGGCTTTTGTTTTAGTAATGCATTGCCTTAAATGTTTATTCTTATTTATGAAAGTTTCCGCTATATTGTTATCCTTACTGGGCATTTGAGCTCACCCCTTTTCTATGTTTTATTTTTCCCCAGGATGTGAAGAAGTAAATTATGAATGACCTGCAGGGATATTATGAGGGGATAGTAGTGTGGATTATGGAGTCATTATGTTGTTGTAGTAGTTTTTCATTTTATGATGTAATGTAAAACTTATGAATATATCTAGTGTTTCCAAGGCTACTAAACCAATCGGTCTTTCGAGATTTGATCTTTCTTGTGATCATGCCAATGTTATGTAATAATGCACCGACTCTGGGTAACTGGGGTCGGGGCGTTACAGTTGGTATCAGAGGAGGTTTAGTACAAACCTTGGAAGCTAGATTTAGATAAACTCTGATTAGAGCACGTAGACCTAAGATGAACTTTGAGGATTAGTATAGAAGAACTTCCTAGAATTTTGGTATTGTAGAGACTTTGTGAGTTTTCCAAGCAATACATCCCTGTCTGGATATGAGCAGGTAGAGGCGGCTCTGGCACAGATGTACCTAGGGGTAAAACCCGAAAACACCGCTTTGAGCTAGACTCGAACGGGAACTGGTGCACGACAACGGGCCTTGCTGCACTCTTGGTTACGACACTCCCGGGGGATATGCTTAGGATAACTCTCACTATCTTTACAAATCATTATGAAGGGTTTATGAGTATATACTTCCTCAAAGAAAACATTTTTATGATTATGGATTATATCCATAAATAGTTCAATTTATGTTAAGTGTTTTATAAGTATGGGATTATGTATTTCGATTCATAAACTGATCTAGTTTATGCAATTGTTTAGAAATGGCACCCAGTAGAAGGAATGAGAACTCCAGCAATGCACATGATCCAAAGAGAAAGAAGGATCATATCTTTCATGGTCTTAAGCCAGAATTTATAAGAGAAATAGTCTCCCATGTATTATCATCATATGAAGAAATAATATCATGTGTTGATAAGATAAGTAAAGAGTTTACTGAGTCCTATGGCTTTGAAGGGAATCAAGAGAAGAAAAGGATGGAAGAAAGAAAGATGGATAAAGGGAAAAGGGAAAAGAAGAATTTTCCCATATGTGGTAACTGTGGAAAGAAACACCCTGGAACTTGCCTGAAAGGAATGGGAGTTTGTTATAAGTGTGGAGGAAAAGGGCACAAAGTACGTGACTGCAAGGGTAAGAAAATGGTTTCAAATGTACAATGCTTCATTTGCAAGGAGTTTGGACACTACGCGAACCTATGTCCCAGTCATCAGACTATGCCGCAAATGATGCTATTGGATAATAATCAAGTTATGATACTGCCACAGATTAAGAGGAATGATTAGAGTTATTATGTTGATTATATCAATTGAGTGTTGTATCAACAATGTACTTGTTATAATAATTATGGAGTATATAAGTATTGTACAGCAGTACTATTTCATTAAGGACTTGAGATTGTGTGGAACAAAGAAAAGTGACTCAATAGCAGGATAAATTTTTGGAAAATATATGGTTGAGAGAATGATAAATCATAATATAGTTCTGATAATGAGGTAGTGATTTTGGAATAATATGTGATTGTTTTGGATAAATTATATTGGATATTCTTGACTACCTTGGAACTGATTAATGATTTGTATAAAACATTTTTGGATTGATGAAGTATATCCAGCATTCTATATGGAATAAGGGAGCATGAATGTAATCAATAAGGATTATGGTAAATCAGGATGTTTCAGTGTTTTAAAAGAATACATGATGAAGGTATTAATATTCTATTACAGGGTAAAAAGGATCTACATTATGTTTACCTTCCTTATAAATGTTGGACTGTGAGTTTGGACAGAAGTATTTTGGATAGTTCTAGTTTGGATTATTTTGGATTGCCATAAAAGGACAACCCGGAGGTCGGGCGGCAACCCGTCGCGTCCGGCAAGGCTGTGAGACTTGAACCCACAACCGAAGGGCGACAAGGGTGTATCACCTACCACTGGCCCACGAGATGTCCTGGATTAAATAATGTAGTTTCTATTAAAATATCTTGTAGATGAATTATAAATTCGTCTATTTTAGAACCCTATACGAATAGTGTAAATAGAATTTTTTTTACATTCTATTATCTTTTAGAGTGAAAGATGAGTTTGTGGTAGAAATTTGTTAATGGATAAAACACTAATTATAAAGTAAGTATATCTCCTTATGATCTTAGCCAATCTCATAAATAAATTCCTCAATATTAAGAAAAGAAACTTAGAACAAAAATGTTTCCCTAGATGGTACCTTAAATCATCACTAATTTATGGCTTTGGGATTGTTGGCCTTTTCATAGCCATGTTCTCTACCACTCTCCATCAGATAATTGATGGTTAGATTTCTCCTCCATATCCATATTTTCCTACATGGAACCCTAGTATGTGTTATTTTCGGTAATCTTCATACTTTCCACTCTTTATTTTAAATATAGGCCTCATTAATTCATTTTTCGATGTGGGATTTCAACTAAGATATTTTGAAACGTCAAAAATGTGTTATCCCAATACCCTATATTTTGTTGAACCGATGGTACTTCAAATCATCATAGATTGATGAGTTTAAGGACCTCAATTATACACTTGTTTGTGATTGATGACCTCAATCACTACCTATAAATATTTACGTTTTTCCTCCGATTATATGTCTCTAATTGCCACCAATGTTCTCCTAATCAAGATCATAATTTGGTGGTGAACCTTTCATTTCTCTTTTCCTCATATTAAGACTAAATATTAGTAAACCAATTTCCTATGCGGGTTTTCCCACAAATATATTTTCTATTTTCGAAGAACAATTTCAAATTGCGAGGACGCAATTTATTGAAGGAGGGGAGAATGTAACACCCCAAGATTTCATAGTATGTTATTTCTTCAAAATAATTCAATAACTTGCATTACACGCAACACCGAGTTCAATCACACCATGAATTACAAATAAAAAAGCCATTAAAAGAGGTCATGAATAGAACTAACTACATTTTAAACTTTATATAATCCTTATAATTTTAGAATCCATATTATGAGTTTCTTAGTCATAATGCAAGAACAGATTCATTTTCAGTATTACACTTTTATCAACTTTTAATAGTGAAACCTTTTTAAATAAAATATTTTAAACTTTTTTACTAAATGGGGACATCAAAAATTTAAAATGAAACATCCCAAGCTTACACGGTATGCTTTCCTTTGAATAAAACAGTAGCGTGTGTTGTACGCAACTTCGAGTTTTAACACACACCACAACCGATCAAACTAGCCGTTATGAATAGTAATACCTAATTTTTGAAATTATATATATTTTATATTTCAAAATGGACTTCATTTTTGGATTCGGAATATCGAATTTAGCCTAAGGTGAAATTTTGGTACTTTTCGGATAACTTTCATATTTTGATGAATAGTGAAAATTACTAAATTTTAATTAAAAACAACTTTTTTAATCAAAATAATTAATAGTGATAAATTGTGAATTTGAGTGGTTTTAAAGTATATTTAGAATATATTTTTACCATTTAATATAATGTTGGTCACTGGACATAATTTTACAATTAAACCGAACATAAACAAGTGTCAATCTTTTGATAGTTATTATCTTTTAAAAACACGCTTTTTGTTTTGACAGCGGGAATTAATTTTAAATTAATTTCTGCCACTTCTGTGTTTTGAATTTAGGAAAATGGATTCCATATTTAGAATCAGGATGTCCAAATTATGTAAATAGGTAACTTTTATTTTTACACATTTTGAATAATTACTGCGGTAAATATTTTATTTACCATGGTTAAGGGTAAATCCGGTAAATAAGGGTTAAAAAATAATATTATAATAATACTAAATTACCCTAAAACGTGTCTTAACCCTATTGGTTGATACATGGTCGACCATGGGCATCTTTGTGTCTATTTTGGGACCCCATGGATCCACTTGTAAGTGATAATGACACTTTATTTTAATTTAGTTAAAATGAATACAAAAATGACACAAGCATATATCTTTTAGAACAACAATTTTTACAAAGGGTTATATATGTTGGATTTTAGATTATAAATATTCATTAGAAAGATAAAAAGATTTCCTACATAATTATATTTTATTTATAATTTTTATACATTGAATAATTTATTTTATTTATGACACAATGATGATGCAGTAATTACTATAATAGTGAAAAATTAAAATAATTGATATTATAAATACCCAAATAATTATAATATGAAACTTTTAATGAATTAAACTAATTTTCTAGGATAATATGATATATTAGGATTGATTTAATTGACTTTTTTAGAAGTAATCAATCTGTTATGAGTTTCAAAAAAATCAACTATTGAATAGTGTCAAAATTGACATAAAAGAGTTATTAAAACAAATATTATATTATTAATTGATATTAAATTCCTAAAAAATCTAAGGTTCGGCCAAGAGACTTATATCATGATAGGTTCATCATTAATGTACCACTTGGGGGTCGATTGGATGTATATAGTAAGTTTATTAACCATATTATATAAAAATACAAAGAGACATTGTAAAAGTGAAACTAATTAACTTAGAGTTAATACTTAAAGATAAGGTTAATATAAGTACCCAAACCTGTCTAAATTCTATTGGATGAGTTGTTTTCGACCTATCCCCACCTCATCCTTTGAATAGTCAACTTTGGAGCCTTTAGAAACCGAATATGAATTTATTATAAATTAATATTTCTAGCTTTTCCAAAGGTGCCCCTCACCCCTCTTATAAAAGGGCACTCCTCCTTCTCATTTCTTCACACCTCTAAAGCCTTTTGGTTCGGCCAAACTCTGCCCAAATACTCTCCCAACATCCCTCAATACAACCTAGAGGCCTTAGTTTGATCAGAAAGCCAACCTAAGGAGCCCTTTTGATCAAATCAAAAGGAAGAACCCGAAGAAGAGGTAATGATTTCACCACCCTTTTCTAAGTTCATTTCTTCTTCCACTTCTTCTTCCTTTGTTCTTACCATTCTGAAATAATAACTCCAGTATCTCACATATACTGTGATGTTATTATAAATATGGTACAATCATATTCAGTATTCTATCCACCCTTTGAATAACATGTCACCATACGTGCGTACGTACGGCTTACCGTCTCCACGTCGTGGTGTAATTGTTATTCAATATAATATTATTTGGATGGGTATAATAATGATGTGTAACTCATGTAAATAATAAATATAACATGTTAATGATTCTGTATATATGATATACCATCCATTTATATATTATTTTAATATCAAAAGAATGATATTGTCGCTCGTGCGTACGTACGGACTACCGTCTCCACGAACGCGATGAGATTCATTCTCCATCGTATCCATTCAAGTATAATTATCATTTTATGATTTAAAAATGATGTTTAAGGACTTGATATCATTCTGGATATGAATAAGATACAACAAACATGACTTATGTAACAAAACACATAAAAGAAAATGAGTAAGTTAACACCCGAAACGATGATAATTCTAAGATATTATTAATAAATCAACGTTAAAAGATCATATATGATATCATATTAATATATATGATTCTTGTATAATTTAATAACAATTATTTCACCATTATACAGGAGGTTAACCTACCCCAACCAAGGAAAAGTACAAGGTAAGGGTTATTTCACAATCTCTTCTTTATCCGAGGTTGTTTATACGTAATAATCTACTGGGATCTCGTTATCATCCACATCCATGTTTCTTCGAAATGTATTTCAAAACATTTTTACTATTTACAAGAATATGGGTTTAAGTCATTTATACCCTTGTTTGACTTTGTATAAGAGGTTTATAAAGGAATCTTTCCATCATTTTCAAAACAAGGTCCTTTTTAACCTTTTCGACAGAATTGAGGTAAGAATGTTTTTTTTAACTTATACGGCGGGTGCGGTTATTTTATGCCGTTATAAAATCTTCAAAGCTTTCCTTACAAGCTTATAAGAGTATTTTCAAAGAAAATGTTTTATTTTATATGGATCTTAAATGATTTCAAAATAAAAGGAGATATTTCTTTAAAAAGAATTTTGATTTCATCTATGTCAACATCCTTTGATGGATTTTAAGATTATTTGAAGTTGATTTATTATGATACAAAACTTCTATATTGTATTGAAGGTTTTGTGATATGTTTGACTGTGGATGTGCTATTTTTATACCATTCATAGTTTATTGTGAAAGTATTGACATTTCGTATGCTAGTTTTAATACGAATGTTTATGTTATGTTTAAACCTTTTCATATGGGAATGCATTGGACTTAATAAGTGACGGGTGGAGCCCGCTATAGCTCCTCGATGCATCGGTAGGTCTCATGAGACAAACTAGTGTCTTGGCACAAGGCCTTGACAAAATCTTATTTGTAACCTTGGCACGAGGCCTTGGCTATGTGGTTATGATAGTCTGGCATTATGCATTCCAACATTATGAAAGTGGTTATTGATTTTTGCATGTGATTATTCGATTAGTAGAATTTCCATGTGAATAAGTAAATGGCATTATTTCATTTTACTTTTGCCATACCATGTTGAAGTTCAATTTTAAAAGGCTTTTGTTTTAGTAATGCATTGCCTTAAATGTTTATTCTTATTTATGAAAGTTTCCGCTATATTGTTATCCTTACTGGGCATTTGAGCTCACCCCTTTTCTATGTTTTATTTTCCCCCAGGATGTGAAGAAGTAAATTATGAATGACCTGCAGGGATATTATGAGGGGATAGTAGTGTGGATTATGGAGTCATTATGTTGTTGTAGTAGTTTTTCATTTTATGATGTAATGTAAAACTTATGAATATATCTAGTGTTTCCAAGGCTACTAAACCAATAGGTCTTTCGAGATTTGATCTTTCTTGTGATCATGCCAATGTTATGTAATAATGCACCGACTCTGGGTAACTGGGGTCGGGGCGTTACACCTTATCAGCATAAGTTCGTTTTTCATCCATAATATTTTCAATAAATTTAAAATCCAAATAATCAAAAATTCTTATTATTTATTTTTTAAAACATATATATCCTTTTCCTTCCATATCATAGCCAATAAAAATGTCATATTCACCTCTTTGATCAATGTTTACTAGGTTTCCACCTTTCTTATTTATGATGCACGGACTCCCAGAAACACTTAAGTGTTTCAAACTTGGAGTTTTTCCATAAAAAACTTAACATGGAGTCATATGTGAACTTGGCCTATAGAAACATTGGTTTTGATTATACACTATAGTACTCATGGCTTACCTCTAATAGTAACGAGAGAGACCATGTTCCAGTAACATAGTTCACCCCATTTCGACCAGACTACTATCCTTTATTTCAGCAACCCCATTTTGTTGAGGTGTGTATAGTGAAATGAACTCATGCCGAATTCCATGATTCTAAAGATAAAATTCATCTATTTATTCTTATATTCAGCACCATTTCTAGTTCTTATATTCTTCACTGAATATTCAAATTCCTTCTCATATTTCCTTTTTTAACTTTTAAACATTTTTAGAGCATCTGACTTATGTCTCATGTACATAACACAAGTAATATGAGTAAATTAATCAATGAAAGTGATGAAGTACTTATCCGTATTTGTTTATTTTTTTCTCATTGGCCCACATATATCAGAATGAATAATTTCTAGGGGCCATTTTGAACAAATGTCAACTTTCTTATGCATATAATTTGTAATCTTTCCTTTTTGACATATACTGAAACACCAATATATTCTTCTTGACATATTAGAAATATCTCAGACACTATCTATCTTTGAAAACTTACTCATGTTTCTTAGACACATGTGTCCCAGCCTTTTATTCCATAATTTATTTTCTTCCACTATTCTCAATTAACAAGAGTTTTTTATTTCACCAACTTGAAAGAAGTTTCCTTTTGTACATTGGCCTCTTGTAACTATCTTTCCATCTTTCTCAGTTTTCACAACAAACCCATCTTTTATGAATATAACCTTTTTACCCTCATCAAAAATTTGTGATACACTCATAAGGTTATGTTTCATCCCATCAATATATAAGGTTTTCTTTGATTTTATCTTTTCTTTTTCAATGATAGATAATCCAACACCTTTGATTCTGAGAGATTCATCATTTCCAAATGTAATTGTTCCTTATTTGAAGTATTTAAAATTATTAAACAAATTTAAGTCTCCTATCATATCTGAAGAACACACACTCTCAAGAATCCAAGTTCCTTCCCCTTTTATAGCTTTCAAAGTGGTTTCAACAACAAGATCTTTCTTTTCTTGCCTTTCTTTATTCCCTTTTGGATTTTGAGAATTGTTAAGAAGATTTTATTATGCTATTAACAAAAAAAGATAAACCTTTGCAATATGTCCATGTTTTCCACATATTTGAAAAATAGTTTCTAGTGGTTGGAACCAATTCTTGACATTATCACAAACCATCTCATGTTTCTTTTGAATTTCCTTCTCATACTTCTTCTTTTAAGAGGATTAAATCCCCCTAAAACTATTCCTTCCATAACCTATAGAGTGGTAATAATGTTGTTGGTAGAACTAACTGTAACACCCCAAACCCTCTAGACCAGAGTTGGTGCATTACTTATTATATTGGAATGATTAAGAGGAATGAAATCTTGAAGTAATTATCATTTTAGTAGTCTTGAAGAAATTATATACATAGATGTAACTCAAATTACATTGGGAAAGGTAACAAAATACAATCCATAACAAAAACTAATAAACTGCATCCATGGAAACTCAATAAATAGTATCCTATTCATAACCTATCAAAGGTAATAAAATTAAATGGGTGAGCTCAAATAATCAGTAAGGGATACAAGTAGCGAAATCATGAATAAACAATAGCTGAATCATAAACAAATATGGCATGATGAATAAAAGAAAAACACATGCCGTTAATAAATTGAGAATGAACCTGCATCCATAGATTTTGTCATAGTGAAAACTTCATGGATAGTTATAACTAAAAATGAATAAAGATAATTATTATTAATTGGACTTCATGTATCTAGCACATGATACCTCTATACCATCAAAATGATCTAAGTCTATGGGTAGAAACCTGTCTGATTTTTTGAAACAAACTCGAAGGGTTTGTTGCCAACTGATTTGTTTCATGAGACCTATTGATGCATCAAGGGGAAATAGAAGTCCCTAATCATCACTGTAAGTCCAAATAATTATTTATACATGGATTTAATACACTTAAAATATTCCTTCTCAATATCCTTATAGAATTGAGGATACAAATTCATCAATATTTCCATAGTCAAAACAACATCCCAAATAAACACCATATATAAAAGGGTATACGACTTAAGAAAATAATCATATCCATACTACAAGAAAATGGATATTTACCAGAATTATAATTTCAAATGAAAAATGATATCAAATGGGCAGTATATACACCACATAATAAAGAATAGGTGCACAATACCAAGTTGGTCTCAATGAAATGGAAATTGAGACAAAGTCCCTTACCACATTGTAATCAATTAAATAGTATAAGAAAAAATAAATAATCACCAAATTAATCACATAATATCATGAATATAAGGATAATAATGATATTATACATCAAATTTAAGTACATATATACCTCATATAATAAATAAGTGGAAAACAATGGAAATATCACAAAATTGAAAGTGAGATGAGAAACCCCTTACAAACATTTCAACGTGGTAAAAAGTGTTCTTTTGAGGGCTTAACGATAGGTAAAAGTAGTATCACACCATTTATATATTATAAGTGAAGTATGTTGGAGGTTCAAAAACATACCCCATCATTAGAAATTAAAAATAAAAGGACACAACATAGGGGGGATTCTTGGATAAAAGTGAGAGAGATGATCCCTTACCTTATGCCCGGAGGTGTTCTTGTTTGATCTTAACGACCTGAATAATAAAATTTAGATTCATTAATTAATAATTACATAACCTCATCAACATTTAATTTATTTATTATAACCTTATTAGGTTCATTCATGACCTTTTTTATGGGTTTAAGAGGTTCAAATTTATTGTTTTGGAAGCATTTTCTTCTTTGGTTTTCATGATCGATTAACCTGTATTCATGAATGGAAGTTCATTTGAAATGTGGTTAAACATAATTAATTGTAAATATATATTATTATTGAAATTATAAATGAAATTATAATGATTTTAGGTTATATACCTTGAGGATGACTCATTAGTTAAAAGTTTTTGATAAATGCTTGGTTTAACTTGGCAGTTTTGTGCATAAAGAACTTGTTTGGTATTATTATTATGTATTATGAGTGTGTAAGGATTACATAACATTGAATAAGGTAAAATAAATATATCATGATATATTTTAACAATTAAAAAGGTTTCATGAATATTCTTGAATATAGTAATAGAAATTGAAAACCCTTCGTCCTTGAATGTGATAAATTAACACATCTCGGATGGTATTTTAATTTTTAGTGTAAGAGGTGGGGGGAAAGAGATATGATGATGAAATATTCCATTAGAGTAATAATATTCCAGTACATGTAAGGTAGTGGAATTATCATATCATTTGGATGTGGGGAGGTGAGGAGAGAGAAACAAAAGAATAGAACTTGTAAAATAATTTGAAAGAAAAGGGAAGAGAGGTTCACCTCTTGAGTACTCCTCCTTGAGAATATTTTTAAGGACTTTGTTTTTGGCCTTTTGATGAGACCATAATTTCTTGGACGTGGGTGAGGAGCTTAGGGAGATATTTGAGAAGAATCTAGGCAAGTCTTGAAGCTTGAGAGGTGTGGGAGGAAGAGGGGGGTGAGGGGTGGTTTATATAGTGGAGGGGAGGAGGGTATTCTTAATATAATACTCATTAATTTATTATTTTTCCAAAAGATAAGAAAGAATGAGGATTAAATGACCTAGAATAGTAACAAGTGAATGTGATTTAGATATTTGGGTTCTTACATCACTCATTAATCTAAGAATAGTGAATTTAAATTGTAATGTATTTATACAGTAAATTAATGTATTTTACTATTCACAACAATTTCAAGTATTTAAGAAAAATACCAAAATATCACCCTAACCATTTTTTGATATGTAGAATCAAAAAATGAACACCATTTTTCAAAAATAATTTTCTAAATATTATATATTTAATTTTTAATTAAAATCATTATTTAATCCAAAAAATGAAAAAACTTAAAATATTCATCTTCATTTTTAATGTACCTAATTTTTATTTACACATTCATGGGTATGGTCTCCATTATTAAAATTTATATTACTATTCTTAAGGGTATGTTAATATTCATAAGGGTAAGTTACTATTCTCTAAATATTAAGTTGATTATATCAAACTCCAAATATCAACCTGATCGCAACCGTGTATGTCTGTTTTTTAAAATTCAAACCACGAAAGTGTAAAATTTAAGTTTAATGGCTAGGTTATGACTGTCTCCTAAATAACCAAGTGTTTTTTCAAAGAAACTCAGTGCTTTATGAAATATAGTCTATCTAATGAACAGAATGTATTTAAGAGAAACATACCATAAAATGTTTGGGGTGTTATATTATTCCCACCTTCAGAAATTTCATCCTCAAAAAGTTTCATGTATAAATCCCTTTAAAAAGATGTGGGTGGGTATTCTTTATAACATCCATAGGTTCCCATGTTTCTTCCTAAATTTTATGGTTTCTACAAAGAACATTGACTAGAAGATTTGTCTGATTTCACAATACCTGCTCCCTTGTGTCAAGAATATCGACAGGCTCTTCACAACACAACAAATCAGGTTCCCATTGTATTTCTTCATAGGTGAGTACATGCATTGAGTCTGACATGTATTTCTTTAAAAATGACACATGGAACACGTTATGATCTTTTGAGAGACTTGGTGGCATTGCTAAATAGTAGGATACAAATATGATCCTTTCTAGAATTTCAAATGGTCTAATGTTCCTCGAGCTCAGTTTCCATTTCTTACCGAACCTTAAGACACCCTTACACGAAGATACTTTTAGAAAGACATGATCTCCTACTTGAAATCCCAAATCCTTTCTCTAGTTTTTAACATAACATTTTTTCCTACTTTTGAATACTTTAATAGGGGCCTGAATTTTATTTACCTTTTTTGTTGTCTCCTCGATAAGTTATGGGTCTAAAAGTTTCCTCTCGCCAACTTCATCCCAACTAGTTGGAGTCCGACACCTCTTACCATATAATTCTTCATATGGCGCCATTTGAATTCTAAAATGGAATCTATTATTGTAGGAAAATTCCACCAAAGGAAAGTATTGATCCCAAATACCTTGAAAGTCAAGAGAGCATGACCTCAACATATCTTCCAGTGTTTTAATAGTCCTTTAAAACTGTCTATCGATTTGGGGGTGAAAAGTAGTACTCATATAAAGCTCAGTATCCAAAGCCTTTTGGAGAATTTTCCAGAATTTTGGTGTAAACCAGGGATCTTGATCAAATAAAATCGATATAGGTGCACCATTAAGTCTTAAAAATTCATTAATATAATGTCTTTCCAGGCTCTCAAGTGGTAAATCATCTCTTATAACAAGGAAATGTGCTAATTTTGTGAGATGATAAAAAATTACCCATATTGCATCATTCCTTCTAGTAATCCTTGGTAGTCTTGGGAAAAAATCCATCGTAATGTCATCCCAATTCCACATAGGAATATGTAGAGGTTGCATCACCCCTCTAGGATGTTGTCTCTCTGCCTTCATTTGTTGAAAAACTAGACACCTTGACATGTAATCATCAATTTCTCACTTCATATTATCCCACCAAATATGTTCCTTCATATCTCTATACATCTTTGTGGTACAAGAGTGTATAGATAAATTTGGGATATGATCATCATCTAATATATCCATTTTTATCTCAGGTACTAATGGAAGACATAACCTATTCCCAAATTTCAGAACTCCTTCCTCATACATGAAGTCTGCCAATCTCCCATCCTTAACAGCATTAATTTTATTGTGTACATTCTCATCACCCGATTGAGATATTTTTATCTTCACTAGTAAATATGGTTTATCAATCATTTTAAATAAGAAATATGTTTCCCCTTCCTTAACAATTCTCATATCCATCTTTAGTATATCCATGAATATATGATCTCTCTCAATCCTCATTTGGTTCAGATCTCAATAATATTTTATACTTAATGCATCTACCACCTTATTTTCATTTCTTGGGTGTTAGTGTATTGAACATTAATAATCTTTGAGTTACTTGAGCCATATCCTTTTCCCCACGTTGATTTCTTTCTGTGTGAAAATGTATTTCAAACTCTTTTGATTCATATATATCTCATATCTCTCACCATAGAGATAATGTCTCCATATTTTCAGAGAAAATATTATGGCTGCTAACTCAATATCATGAGTTGCATAATTTTTATCATGAGTCTTAAACTAACTTGATGCATAAGAAATAACTTTATCATTATTCATAAGAATGCAAGCCAGTCCATTCTTTGATGCATCACTATATATCACAAATCCATCGTTTCCAGATGGAAGAGTCAAAATTGGAGCATTGAACAATCTTATTTTCAATTATTCAAAGCATTCTGTACATTATTTTTTCCATACAAATTAACCCCTTTATTTATGAGCTTGGTTAGTAGGTTAGCTAGTCGGGAGAAATTCTGAACAAAGCACCGATAGTAACCTGCTAAGCCAATGAAATTGCGTACCTCAATATTGTTTGTTGGAATATGCCATTCTTTTATTGCCTTTGTCTTCATAGGATCAACTAGGATTCCATCCTTAGAGAGAATATGGCTTATAAAGGAAAGTTATGGAATCCAAAATTCACACTTGTTAAACATCCCATATAATTCATTTCTTATAAGAGTTTTCAGAATAATATGCAAGTGATTCTCACGGTCTTAATAGATTTTGGAGTATACTAGGATATAATTGATAAATACCAAAATAAATTTATCAAGATATTCCTTGAAAACTCTATTCGTTAAATCCATGAAAATAGAGGGTGTATTAGTCAATCCAAAAGGAATCACTGTAAACTCGTAATGCCCATACCTAGTTTGAAATGCTATCTTTGGAATATCTTCCTTCCTCAGACAAAACTAATGATATCCAGATCAAATTTCAATCTTCAAAAAGTATTTTTCTCCATTAAGTTGATCAAATAAATCATAAATTCGTGGTAGATGATACTTATTCTTTATTTTAATAGCATTGATTTCCCTGTAATCAATGCATAGCCTCATGGATCCATCTTTCTTCTTGACAAAGAGGATAAGGGATCCCAATGGAGAAACACTAGGTTGAATAAATAATTTGTTACTAAATTCCTCTAGTTGTTTTCCTTAGCTCCACTAATTCCATAGTGGAAATTCTATAGGGAGTCTTTGATATAGGTTTTTCATGAGGAATTAAATCAATAGAGAACTCAACTTCCTACTCTAGAGGATGTTCTGCTAAATCCTTTGGAAATACATCAATGTATTCTTTTACTATATGTACATCCTCAATTTGAATATTTCTTTCGTCACCCATATATATTTGGTTCTCTTCCTCTCCAAGAATTTCATTCAATAGAGCTACTGGGGGTGGATCTAGATAAGAATCAGATGACAAGGTTTTTTCTCTAAAAATAGGGGATTCTACACCATGTTCAGAGATTGTAACTTCCATCTTCTTGCAATAGATCTTCACATCATAATTTGATAGCCAATTAATAATATAAATTATATCAAATTCATTCATTGGTATGATGATAAGGTTAGAAACTAAAGCACGTTTATGTGTCATGAGGGGGACTGATCGACATGCATTTGTTTCAATGACACATCCCCTATGATTTTAGACTGATAACTCCTTTATTAAATCAAATTGGACACGTCTAATTTTCTTGGAAAATTGGGAAGATATAAATGAATGTGATGATCTAGAATAAAATAAAGAATTGGATAAGTTTGAAGAAACAATTAAAGTACCTACCACCACATCATTAGGAACTTCAACCTCCACAGTTGTAATCGCATAAGCTTTCCCTTTCTCTTGTGGAATTTTCTGAGGCAAGTTTCTTTGGCGCATAGGACACTCATTTTCATAGTGACCCATCTCTCTAAAACTACAGTATTGAACATCATTGACTTGTTTCTTCCCCTTGCATTCATTAGATCGATAACCCTTTTCTACACACTTATAGCAGACTCCCATGCCTTTCAAGCATTTCCTAGGATGATTCTTTCTACAATTATCACATAATGGGAATTGTTTCATTACCTTGTTCTTCTTTGGCACTTCACCTTTCAATGGCTATTAGATTACCACTTCTTATCTTGGTTTCCCTTGAGCAATTTTGATCTAGAAAACTCTCTCTTTGTTTTGATAAAACTTAATACAATTTCATCATACTATGAAAATGTTTGAGAATCCAATGCCCTTCAAATACTTGGCTTAATACCTTCAAAGAAATGATCAATCTTGTATTCTGAGTCATGTACATAATCTATGGCATACCTGGATAGTCTTGAGAAGGTAGCCTCATACTCTGCAACACTGTCTTCTTCCCTTTTCTTTAAGCTAAGGAATTTCCTCCTCATTTTGGTTATTTTCTCATGAGGGAAATATTTGTCAATGAATATGTATTTAAAAGTCCTCTATTCCATATCTTCTATTTCATCTTCCTCTTTGGTGTTCTGGATCAAGAACCACCATTGATCAGCATTGACCTTGAGAAAATATATTGTCAGCACTATCTTTTCATTTTAATTGCATCTTAATGCCATTAATATCTTTTAAAGGGACTTGATCTACTTACTAGCTACAACTGGATTATTAGTACCACTAAAATATGGTAGCTTCTGTCATATGAAACAATCCAACATGGGTGTAGCATGGTTATTTATCACAACCTGAGTAATTTTTCTCAATATGGTCATGATATGATTTGCTCCAACATTGACTATGTTGACTTACTCACTGGGGAAATCCCGACATTGTCCACGAGTATTGATTCCCCTTCTTCCCTTAGGCTCTATTTCTAAATAATTTCATACAATAGATTAGGTTTTGAATCATAATTTATAATCTCAATTAGAAAAGTACTTAACATAAATCAAAATTCTATGCATAGAAAATCTCATAAACATGGTTTCTCTTAGGGAAAATTTATATTAAAATCCTTCATAATGGTTTGTAAAGAAAATTTGAATTATCCTAATAATATCTCTCAAGAGTGTTAAACCAAAAGTGCAGCAAGACCCATTATCGTGTACTAGGATACCCCAAACCAAGCCCAAAACTCCTTGTCAGAGTTTTCACCCCTAGGTACATCTGTTCTAGATACACCTCTACATATTTGTATCCAGTCTGGGACGCATTTTCTAGAAATATCCACATAATCTATTCCTTACCAAAATTCCAGTATGCTCTTTTATGTTGGTCCTCAAATACTACCTTAGGTATTTGTTCCCTAATCTGCATTTTCTAATCTAGTTTCCAAGCTTGCAACTAAACTTTATTTGATACCAAATGTAACACCCTGACCCCTCTAGACTGGAGCCAGTTCATTACTTATTACATTAGCATGACTAAGAGGAATGAAATTCCAATAAAATGACTAGTTTAATAGTCTTGAAGAAACAAGATACATAGATGTAACTCAAATTACATTGGGAAAGGTAAAAAAATACAATCCATAAAAAAACTAATAAACCGAATCCACAAAAACTCAATAAATAGTCTCTTCTTCATAACCTATTGAAGGTAAAAAAATGAAAGGGGTGATATCAAATGCTCAGTAAGGTTTACAAGTAGAAAAATCATGAATAAAAAATAACCAAATCCTAAAAAAATATGGCATGATGAATAAATGAAAAACATATGCGATTAATAATCAGAGAATGATCCTGTATCCATATATTTTGTCATAGTGGAAACATCATGGATAATAATAACTGAAAATGAATAAAGATAATTCTTATTAATTGGATGTCATGTATCTGGAACATGATACCACTATACTGTCGAAATGGTTTTAGTCTATGGGAAGAAACCCATCTGATTTTTGGAAACAAACTCGAAGGGTTTATCGCCAACTAATTTGTATCATGACACTTATTGATGTATCAAGGGGATATAGTGATAACCAACCATAATTTCAATTCCAAATAATTATTTATAAAATGCCTTCTCAATATCCATATAGATTAGAGGATACAGATTCATCAATATCTCCATAGTTAAAACAACATCCCAAATAAACACCGTATGTAAAAGGGTATACGACTTAAGGAAATAATCATATCCATGCTAAAAGAAAATTGATATTTACTAGAATTATAATTTAAAATTTAAAATTATCTCAAATGGGCAGTAGATAAACCACATAAGAAAGATTAGGTACAGAATACCAAGTAGGTCTAAATGAAATGGAAATTGAGATAAAGTCCCTTACCACATTGTAATCAATTGAATCATATGAACAAAAATAAATAATCACCTAATTAATCACATAATACCATTAATATAAATAAAATCATGATATTATACATCAAATTTAAGTACACATATACCACATACAAGAAATAAGTGGCAAACAATGGAAATCCCATGGAATTGAAAGTGAGATGAGAAACCCCTTACAAACATTTAGACATGGTAATATGTGTTCTTGTGAGGTATTAAAGAGAGGTAAAAGGGGTATCCAACCATTTATATATCATAAGGGACGTATGGGTGAGGTTTGAAAACATACCCCATCATTAGTAATTAAAAATAAAAGGACACAGGGGGATTCTTGGATAAAAGTGAGAGAGAGGGACCCTTACCTTATGACCGAAGGTGTTCTTGATTGATCTTAAAGAAATAAATAATAAAATTTAGATTCATTAATTTATAATTAAAGAACCTCATCAGCATGTAACTGATTTATTATTACCTTATTAGGTTCATTGAAACCATTTTTTATGGGTTTAAGATGTTCAATTTTATTATTTTGGAAGCATTTTCTTCCTTGGTTTTCATGATCAGTTTACGTGTATTCATGAATGGAAGTTCATTTTAAATGTTTTTAAACATCCATAATTGTAAATATATATTATTAATGACAGTATAAATGATCTTATAATTATTTTTTGTTATATACCTTGGGGATGACTCATTAGTTAAAAGTTATTGATAAACGCTTGGTTTAACTGGGCGGATTTGTGCATAAAGAACTTGTTTGGTATTATTATTTTGTATTATGAGTGTGTAAGGATTATAGAATATTGAATAAGGTAAAATAAATATATCAAAATATGGTTCAACCATTAAAAAATTTTCATGACCAATCTTGAATATAGTAATATAAATTGAAAACCTGTCATCCTTGAATGTGATAAATTAACACATCTCAGGCGATATTTTCATTTTTAGTGTAAGAGGTGGGGGAAACTAGATATGATGATGAAATATTAAATTAGCATAATAATATTCTAGTACATGTAAGGTACTGTAATTATCATAGCATTTGGATGTGGTTAGGTTAGGAGAGATCAACAAAATAATGGAACTTGTAAAAGAATTTGAAAGAAAAGGGAAGAGAGGGTCACCTCTTGAGTACTCCTCCTTGAAAATCCCCTTAAAGAATTTGTTTTTGGCCTTTTGGTGGGAAAAAAAGGTCTTGGACATGGGGGAGGATTATAGGTAGATATTTTATAAGAATTTAGGAAAGTATTTAAGTTTGAGATGTGTGGGAGGAAGAGGTGTGAGGGGTGGTTTATATAGTGGAGGAGAGGAGGGTTTTCTTAATATAATACTCATTAATTTATTATTTCTACACAAGAAAATTAATAGTGAGGATTACATGCCCAAGAATAGTAATAAGTTCATGTGAGTTTAATATTTGGGTGCTTATATCACTCATGATTCTAGGAATAGTTAATTTAAATTGTAATGTATTTATACGATAAATTAATATATTTTACTATTAAAAAAATCAAATATTTCAGAAAAATCCCTAAAATTCACCCTAATAATTTTTCAATGTGTAGAATCCATGAATGAACTCCATTTTTCAAAAATAATTTTATAAATATGATAATTTTTTTAATTAAAATCATTATTTAATCAAAAAATACAAACACTTAAAATATTCATCTTCATTTTAAGGTGCCTAAATTTTATTTACACTTTCATGGGTATGGTTTCCATTCTTAAGAGTCATATTACTATTCATAAGGGTAACTTTATATTCATAAGGGTAAGTTAATAATCACTAAAAATTAAGTTTATTCCACCCTTATCACAACTGTGTATGTCCATTTTTTGAAATTCAAATTAGAGAAGTGGAAAATTTAAGTTTAATGGCTAGCTTATAACTATATCCTAATTAATTAAGTGTTATTTCAAAGAAAATCAGTGATTTAGAAAATATAGGATATCTAATTAATATAATGTATTTAATAGAAACATACCAAAAAAATTTTGGGGTGTTATACTAACACATATTTCTGTATTCTTAAATCTACCGCAATACGAGTATTATCCACAGAAAGTGTACTTACCTCTGGTTTGTAGGTATGCATTCCAAGAACTCTTATGGATTTTCATGGATACTTTTGAGGTAATTATTTACAATTTATTTCTTATTTTCACTTTTTTATCTTGCTGGTACAAGCTCATTGTACCTCATGTAATCACATGAATATTATCTTTTTCTTAATAAATTTTGGGGAGCATGGGTTCTACTCATGCTCCAAGACTTTATGAGTTCTTGGACTTATTTCTTCTTAATATTTGTCTTCTTTATTCTTTATTTTGGGAAATTAGCCACAAATTTCCCAATAATTTCACACACAAAACACTTCAATAGAAGTTTCCCTTTATATTTACCAGTTCCTCTTCTCACATTTTTAGAAAACATTGATAAAATATCTTCAAGATTTTTTCATACATCATTTTTTGAGTTAGAGTCAGCAACATAATCTTACTCAAGAACTTTCTTATACTTTTATTTATTGGAGGATTTAAAATAAATTTATCTATTTATCTTTTATTTTTCTCTGCATAGTCTTATCCCTTCTCATTTCATAAGTGATGAGGGTTCTATTCAAATCATCCCGAGATAATGTTTCAGGGTCTCTATCTTCCAATAAAGAAACATTAGTATAAAACTTGTCGACCACAATTCTTAATATCTTTTCAAAAACTATAGAATCATAAAACTTTTCACCAAGACATATGATAGTTCTGAAGATGTAATTTACCCCAGTAAAGAAGTCCCCAAAAAATTCAAACTCTACCATTTTCAAATCTTCATACTTCAGCCTCTATATTTTTAGTTTTTCCTTCTTCACTTTTTTATTTTATTCATGGTAGTTTTTTATCTTTTCCCAAATACCTTTAGTAATGGAAACACCTTTAACTATTTAAAAATAACTTTTAGAAAGTGATGAGAGAAAATACTTTTTATCTCTTCCATTATTCTCAAGATTCTTTTTATCAACAGTTGTAAGAGGAACCTAGAAATCAATAGGAGGAAATACATCTGTTGTAACTTCAATAATTTCATACCCAAGGTACATAAGATAATGCATCAGTCTGTCTTTCAAGATATTATAATTATTTCCATAATATACTAGAATACCCTTACTTTTCACACAATTCATATTTTCCATCACAACTTATCTTCAAAATTTCAGCAAAGAATGAATGAAGGAAACCCATGGCTCTGATACCTACTAAAGTTTCCCAGTCAGGATTCAGGTATCACTAAGAGGGGTAGGGGTGAATCACTGATATCTTTTTATTTTATGTTTCATTAAGAATGAAACAAATTTAACCTCCTATTAAAGATTTATTTCCCCACTGAAAACAATTCAAACACACATCCACAGGAACACAATAATTTACAAGGTTCACTACTTAATAAGATTTGATACATCCTTGGTATGTTCTTGAAACAATATAATACCATAAAATACACTATAAAAAAATCCTTTGATGTGGAATACAATTAGTACTATGTTCCCTTACAGTTGTGTAGCACTTTGGAAACACTCCAATAGTGTGTGTGCTCCCTCTTAGCACAAATAGGGTAAACAATGTTCGTGGTGCTTCTTTGTCAACTTTCACAAATTGATCTTTCAAAAAAATTGTTCTCTTTTCTACCTAGAAGTCAGTAGGAACTTCATTTATTCCTCCATAAACTATCCTAATTACCCCTAAAACTTCCTTATCCACCACATACTAATTTACACTTCATGGCGTGAGTGCTTCACAGATAACCTTATTCTTTTATGAACTGCCCCTAATTTTTAGATTTTAAATTCTTTAATGGACCAACCCTACTATGCGAACAACCGATTCCTCCAAATACCACCTATGCACCGCATAATATTTTCATTTTTAGGATAAAGATCCCTAAAAACATATTTCATGTACTTTCCTCACAAACTATCTCTTTCCTAGATGTCTTTCCTCCACAAACTACTTCCTCCTTCACAGAACTCTTCTCTACGAATTGTCTCATATGTAGAATTCTACTTCTATAATTCTTTGGACTTCACCGAATTATTCCTGAGAGTGAAGATGTTTTATAATGAAAATATCTCTAACTTAATGATGGGTTTAAGGTCTATTATATAGGAAAATAAATCCTTAAATCTCTCTAATCTTATTTAACAGAATTTTCAATGTAGTACAATATTCACCGCGGATGGTGCTCCTTCTATGAACCATTTTCCCCCAACGGTCCATGTACCACCTTTCTTCCTTTGGGGTGGATGATTCCATCTAAAAATGGATAACTTAATCTTATCCACAAATGATGTTCCTTCCTGCGAACAAAAATCCTCCTGTGAAATATGATCCTCTTGTGAACCATTTTCCCTTCGCGGTCTGCGTATCAAGCTTCACATTCCACATGCTATGCTTCATGGTCTGCATAGTGCTGCTATATGGAATCCTTACATTGTTAATTTTCCTTCACCATTCTATGAACCTCATATGTGGTCTATGAATTGTACTTCCTGGTTCGTGAAATATGATTCAAAAAATCCTTTGTGAAAAAATATCCCTTTTCCAAAAACCAAACTCTTTATTTTAAGGCCCAAAAATTTGGCAAACATTGTGAAATGACACCATCTTAGCAATCTTCTTTGATAAACTCCAAACATACTAATTCATGGTAATTTTATTTTATAAACAACCTTAAATATCATGATTTTTAACCTTTCATCAATCATCTTTAGAATCACTATATTTTCAAAGTAAAGTACTGTAACTTCCTCGTCTTCCATCAACATCATTCTTTCCTATCAAACCTATATATGATTGGCAGAATCTTTTTCCACCTTTCTTTCATAAGGATTTCATAAAAAATTCTCCAATCAACTTATGATATTATTTAAATACAAATTAGTAGAGAATCGACATGTTTTCTAAGGATTTTACAAGGTGAATTGATTTAACCTTTTTTACAAAAAAAGACAACACTCTTCAAAAAAAAAATCGTATTACTTCATTATCTATCTAACTTGGCCTAAAAAACAACCAAGTGGATGGATAGACAAGAAAGTTTTTGTATTACTGGTAAATTCCATGTGGAATGACATGACCATCCATCCTTGTATGGGTGAGGACACTCCCATGAGATCAATCGGGGTTGCACACTGTGTGATATGGGGTACACTCCATGTATATTCCCAAATACATGCCATGTTTGAATAGGGGAAATGATAAGTATCTAGTGTAGATAGTCGTGTTGTGTACTATGGGTACATTCCATGTAATCCCCTTGTATTTTTCTCCCACATGCATCTCCATCTTTAGTACTTGGATTGAGGCATATGAGTAGCCTATCCTGAGTTGTTTCCCCCATTATTCATGATTATGGCTAGAGTTTGTTTATGAGATATGTGATGTGATATGGAATTTTGGGTTTATTTTATTAGTAATATTTGGACTAGTAGTGATTGAATGAGTTCCATGGTCTATTCTTGTGAGGGTATAGTGTGACATTATATCCTTAACACATGATTATGATCTCCTCGATAGGACAAGCTCAAATAGAGTTGGTGTATCCCTCCAAGAGGCTAGGAAAAATACTCTATCATTTTGGTTTCTCTAGATTAGTTTCATGGTATATTCATGGCTAACACTACATGGGTGGTGATAACCTATCTATCAGGTTAACCTAGTATGGTTTGTGGTATCATCAATTATATGATCCCCAACATAGAGAGTGGTGATAGTAGGGTTTGTGGTATCGTCAAGTTTATGATCCCTTACTCATATTAGTGTTTCATTAGGTTTTGTTGCATCATTGGTAGTAAGATACCCTACCTCATGAGTTATAACAAATGAGGCTTCTGGAATCATCATGACCAACACTACATAAGAAGAAATCCCCAATATAATCAATATGATCTCTTGGGTATCAGATCGGGTTTGTGGTTCCCCCTAGTGGTCCTGGTTATGATCCCCTATCTGAGAGATCCTTGGAGTTTTCAGACTAGGACCATGGTGTCCCCTAGTGGTCCTCAGTGTGATCATCTATCTGATGAGATGAGGTGTTTGGTATTTTTTTCTAGGTTCATGTCATCCCCCAACAATTCTGGGTGCGATCCACACTATGAGTGATGAGGTATTTCAAGGTTCCTATAGGGTTAGATGAGTCCCCCATTGGGGATGGGTGAGATTCCCTATCTGATTATTGAGATCTATTAGGTTCTAGTGTAACTTTATTCATAGAGAAACCTGAAAATTATGTTCTCTATGATGTATTAAACAGGATGGAAGGGATGTTCCATTAGTTTGGCCATTTTTAATGGAGTATATCTCTTGGAAACACCATCAAGTATGGTAGAGTTATTTTTGATGGAGTACTATATCTCAGAAGAGTTACATCAGGGAAGGCATGGCTCATGGAGTTGGTGATCTTAGATGAGTGTTACTATAGATCTTTGAGTAGAATCCTATTGTTGGCTACGAGGTTAGAACCTCATGAGACTTGGAGTCTAAGACGTGTATATTCAGGTGTTTTATGGGTTCCTTTTAGTTTTTTCACATATCTTAGAGGAAATACTATGTGGAAAGAGATAAATATTTATGTATAGCTAAGGAGAGATAAAGATGGATTTTCTCTCTTGTTTGGGCTTCCTATAGCTAGGTCAAGAAAATTAATTCCTTTTAGTTTCTCTCTTTTATTTTGGTATTTGTATTATCATGTTTTGGGCCCTCATGGGTTGGGCCTTGACAGAAAACATCCTTTGATACTAATTTTTAATTCTCTTAACCTAATTTATGGGACCATGAATTAGTTCATGTGGAACTCCATATCAAACCTAATAATTTGGGTCAGGCCGTTACATAATTCATATTGGTTAAACGCTTTATTGGGTATTATTCGAAGAATATTTAGTATGTTGTAGAAAAATTAAATCTTATTCTATTATTTTAGTAATTTAATCTTAATATTTTAATTTTATATAAGTTATGATAATTAATATTCGAAATTATAACAATTCATGGAGAGAATTCAATATGGATTACTTTTAAACATCGAAACAAAAAAAATTGAATATGTGAAAGTTTAGGTAAATAACATTTATATCACTGAATAATTTTTTATGTACTTGACTGGTTTCCCACTTTTTTTAAAAGTGTTTGTCTTAATAAAAAATTTTATTTAGAGGTGTAATCATCAATAATGGAGTATTAAATGTGGGTATTATGTTTTACAGATCATTTATAAGATAATCACAACTAAAACAACAATGGATTTTGAAATTATTAATTTCATTATAAAACATATAATTCAAAAAAATATGTTATATTTTTAAATTCATAACACTTCATACTGTAGGTTTCTGATTATGATTTTCCATATACATGAAATGACTTGAAACACCATCAAAATGTATTTAAAGACTATTTTCTATGTTTGACTATTTTGTAGATTTAGTTTTATTTAGATGTATATTCATAAAAAATGTTATGAAAGGGTTGAATGAGTTTTATTTATACTTATTCCATTTGTACTATTTCATATTTCTTTTTGGTGAAACACTTTGTGTTTATAGGTATAAAATTATATATTTTAAAATATATTTATTTAAAAATTATTGTCTTTCAATGTTAGTTTTATGAAAAATCGATATTGAAAGGTCTTTCTATATCGATTTTACTGAAAACCAACTTGGAAAGGAGAGTTTAAAGGATTTCAACATTGATTTTTAGTAAAAATAATGTGTAAATATTTATATATTTCATCATTTAGAAGGGATTTGAATTTTGGTATATGAAAATTGATGTTTAAAGTCCCACTTTCGACATTTCCAATGTTAACATTTCTTTATAACCAACATTAAAAGGCAAAAAAACTAACATTAAAGGTTTTTTACCACTATGGATTGAGTTAACTTTGAGAATCATATATGTTTTTATTGTGAATTTATAGTGATTCAAGTATTTTATGGAAAATATTAGCATATTTTGGAGAATATATGATTATGGAATATACATTTTTGGTATGAAATGTTTTGAGTGATTGATATTGTTTGGTGATAAATGTTATGCTAATTTTGGAAGAATATACTGTAAAATCATTATAATCTTTGAGTTTTAATTTTGGTATGGAATATTTTGAAGAGTTTTAGGGTTAGTTATTTTTGAAATGATTTTAGTTGAACTTTGGGAGTTATTTTTAAGGTTTTAGAGACTAATGTATTATTTCTTTATATGAGGGTCTATTCATATTAGATATTATCTTAGCTTGTGCTATCCATTTTGATTCTGGTTAATGGATAGAAACAGGAGGAATACATTTTCATCCTTTTATGGATCTTATGTTTCATTAAAATTTAATTTTATCACTTCAGGAATGAAAAATTCATCACAGTTATTTATCATTTATAATATTATAAGAAATAAAGATGGAAAACTTCTTGAAGAACAAAAAAATGAAGAAATTTTGATTATCAAATGGAAATAAATAAAGTATGTATATTATATCATATTCTCTATCTCGATGGTAAAAAAATTCTTCAACTAAATTTAGGGGAATATAAATCTATTAAGTATTATATGGAAAATATTGCTCAGCTATCAAGGTATACTTTTTAAACTCATTCAAAAGTACGAATCTCATAATGGTAAATGATTGGTTTAAGAAATATTTAGTGAAGGATTAGTTTTTAGTATTAAAATATATATTAAAGTTTTTTAATAAGTAAATTTAATCTATTTTTATTAAAATTCATTTCTTTCCACTAATCTATATTTACTTTCCACTCTATATTCCTTCTATTTTCCTCAATTTTAAGGTTCCATTATTAGGGACCCTTTTAATTAGTGTTTTTATATTTAATCCAAAAACTCTTGGAATTAATTTTTTAAATATTTTAAAGAAATTTATATAAAAAATGATATAAAAATTGTGAGTATGATTTTTATTTACACTACTAAAAAAAATGATCTATATCCACGGACTTATAGCCATAATTTTATAGATCTGTGGCTATAGATTTACTTATAGCCACAGTTTAATTAGGGCCATGACTATATGTATACTTAAAGCCATGTTTTTACAAAAATCATGGTAATAGGGTTTATTTTTTTTTCTAATACCCTCATGTGGCTCCCATAATTCTCACGACCTTCCTCCCATTCATGATATCATCCTCCCTCGAACTCATGAATCCCCCCCATGATGCTTCTGGCTCTCTCTCCACTACCCTCCTCACCCGATGCTTCCAGCACTCTCTCTATTACACTCCTTCATTGATTCTACTCCATGACACCGATCCCCAATTACCTCCCCGACACTACTCCTTGATGCCCTCCCTGACGCTGCTCCCAAATTCCCTCCCTGGCGCCCTCCTTGACACTCTCCCCGATTTTGCTCCCTGATGCCCCCGAAGACTCCCCACCCACCACCTTCAACACCTCCAACACTGATGATGATTATATACTCATCGGTGCCCTCCATGATGCCACCCCTGATGCCTGAGACACTCCAAAACCTAGACCCATATTCTTTCTCCTATACCTGAAGCCATTCTCCACCTCCTCGCCTAACTCTTATCAGCCTCCGGTGTCCATTTTTTGATGGTGCCTCTACCTACCTTCCATTCACCCACCCCCACCCATGCGCATTACACCTAAACCGATGCCTTCCCTCATACCCCAACACCCTTCCTCTACAGTATGTTTAATACATTATTTTATCAAGGTTCTAATTTAAATTTACATTCTTCTAATTTACATTCTTCTAGTTTACAGCTTCCATTCTTATATTATGTGTTTGGAAACTTTTTGAAATCATTAATTGTAATTTTATAGGATATCTACTCCCTTTGAATTTCCTTGTTTTGAATGGTAAACTGATATCCATATATCAATATGTTAATTGATAAGAAATTAGGTTACATGAAATCTTATTTGACATAAAATTCCAAAATGAATTGTGTTATAACTCCCTGAGATTTTATGAGATAGATTCTTTTTAATTTATATGATGTCTTGTGTTGTATGCTACACCAAGATTATTTTTCACTATATGAAACATCATATTATCTTGCAGTATACACAATGCTATTCTTGTCTTGTGTTACACACAATTTCAATTTCTTTTGATAGAATTCATTTCACGTAACACTGAGTGTAGATTTTTGTTCAATTTATAAAAGAATTATGTCACGATTATGTTATAAGCAACACCAAAGGAATCTTATATTGTATGAAACAATGACTTGTCTTGTTTTACACACAAGAACAACCTTCCTTGATAGCTTGTGTTGTATGTAATATCAGGTTTCAATAAACAATAATATTTTATTAAATTATTATTATTTAATGGGATATAAACTAGCCATTATGAATAGTATTAACCACATTTTGAAGTTTATATAACATTAAAATTCTTCTTAAGTATTTTATATACATGATATAAGAAAAAAAATCAATTTTTTGGATAAAATAAGTATTTTTCAAAAAAATACAGTTTTATCGCCTTTTGATGGTGAACCCTTTTTAAATATAGTTTTTGAAAATTTTATAACTTATATTTGACATAATAATCTTATTATTTGGAATAGGGACATCAAAATTTACCTCGGTTGAAATTTTGGTATTTTTCTAATGAAATTCATATTTTAATGAATAGTGAAAAATACTGCATTTTAATTCAAAACCACCTTTTCATCTAATTTATTTAAATAGATATGTTATCATTTTAATTAGTTATGAAGTGTAATTGAATTATTTTGTTATCATTTAATAAAATTTTGGTCATTGGAATTAATTTCACATTTAAATTAGACATAAACACATGTCAATATTTTGATAGTTTTTACTTCTTAAAAACCCGCTTTCTGGTTTTGACAACAGGAATTAATTTTAAATTAATTTATGCCAATTATATGTTTTAAATTTATAAAAATGGATTCCATATTAGTAATTTTAAGTTTCTAATTGTGTAAATATTTACCTTTCATTTTTGGACATTATGACTTCAGTAATTATTTTTATTTACAACAGTTAAAGGGTAAATCGGGTAAATAAGGGTAATATATATATATTATAATTATATAAAACATCCATAAAATCTGTTATAATCCCATTATATGAGATATTTCCTACCATGATAATCCTTGGGTCAATTTTAGGACCTCATAGCGCCACTTGGGTGTGACAATGACCTTTTATAATGTTTAAGTTAAAGTAAAGAGAAATATAACATAAACATGTATCTTTTACTAAAATATTTTTAATATAGGTTTATATAACCAATATATTTAAATATAAATAATAATTATAAATATAAAAATATTTCCTACATCATGGTATTTTATTTATAATTTCTATACATGAAATAAATAAATTTATTTACGACATAATGATGATACAATGATTACCTTATTAATAAATGATTCAAATAAATGATATTATAAATATTAAAATAAATTTAATTTGATAATTTAGATGCCATAAATTAATTTTATAGAAGATTATGACATATTATATTTTATTTAATGATTTTATTTCTAAGGAATCAAGTTGTTATGACTTAAACAAAAATCAACTACAAAATAGTGCCAAAATTGACATAAATGAGTTTTAAAAACAAATACTATTTCATTAAATGATATAATAGTCCTAAAAATATAAGATTCGTCCAAATGACTTATATAATGTTAAAAACTCCATTAATTATCCACTTATGGTTCTTTTGGAATTTTAGAGTTACTATAGAAACCTTATATTGTGAAACTACAAGAAGACATGGGAAGAGTTAATGTTTTTAACTAAGGGTTAATGCAAAAAGATAAGGTAACGTTTACGAACTAAACTTGTAAAAATCCAATTTTATGAGAGGATTTAGACCCATACTAATATTATACTCTAATTATATCACTTTGGAGATATTATAATTCTAAAATCATTTTATAATAAAATAATATTTCAAGACTTTCCTAAAGTGCCCCTCCTCCCTCTTATAAAAGGCCACCACCTATACCCACTTACTCAGACCTCTCATGCCCCTTTTATAATCCAAAATCAGCTCAAATAATATCCCAAAATCCCAAAATTCTTCATAAAATCCTTAACTTTTGCATAAGAAAATTCAAGAAATCCTTTTCTCTCAAATCAAAAGAAGTTACCCAATTTAGAGGTAACGTCTTCTCTCAAGTTCCTTTCCTTAATTTTCCTTCTCTACTTCCTATGCTCTTATTATTATTTCATTACATAAAAACAAAAGTATACTAAATATACTAGGATTTTTTATGATAATTAATCGAACTAAACTTACACACACCTCCATATAATGGATACAAACATACTGTTTCTGTGTACGACTAACTATTGCCTCACAAAACAATGATTTTTTAATTTTCTCCTACCATATCTCATGGTGGCCATTATGATTGAAACATATTTCATATATGATATATAATATATTTATATTGTCTCTATGATTTTGTAATTTTTACTTACTATATAACTTTATGCTTTCCATGATGTGTAAATACGATAATTTCATTTGAGGAAGTGTGGACTACCGCCCCCTCAAAGTGATATTACTCATTCATGCTATACATGGAATGTAAAAATTATGGTTTTATTAAAAATATGAAAAATAAATGGCATAAATATAATATTGGTATTATAATATACATTTATATCATTTCATTATTATTCTTTTAATATGTCAAAGAAATGAAAGTAGCATTCATGCGTACGTATGGACTACCGTCTCCATGAACGATGAATTTCATTTCATATATCAAGATATTGTGGATATTATAAATAAATATATACTAGATATATATGAAATTTAAATCATGAATAATATTATAGATATGATGAAATTTTGACCACATGGATAATTTACATCAAACAAGTTCATTTTCGACTCAAGTACCAAATATCGACAAACCGACTGATATGAACTTAAATAATTTTGTAATTTTTATAAAATGATGATAAGTAATATAAAATGAATAATAAACCTGAAAAAGGTTCTAAATCAAGTATAAATTAACATATGTTTATTATTCAGAAATATAAATAATGAACGAGTCAATTCAGACTCAAGATAAGGGAACTTCTTAACCCAATTTCCATTCTTTGGGTTAATCTTCTACTTATTCATTCTATCGTGTTATGATTATGTGAGAAATGACTTTTTTATACTATATTGTATTTATAAATTTTTATGTGTTTTTATAGTGAATACAAATAATTGATCTATTTAATTAATAAAATGATTTTTACAAGGGATAATTTTGAAATCTCATTATTAAATTGTATGGAATGAATTTTTCTTTTGTTTTCCATATGAAGTACTTTTTTAATTTTCCGGCAAGAGTATGAGAAGAATGTTTTTTTAACTTATACGACATGAATAGTTTTTTACATATTTATAATAACTTATTTACATGAAGCTTAATATTCATGATTTCTAGATTATTTTCAACTAAATTCTTTTCTTTTAAAATTGTGTGTCATTTTGAGAAAAGAAAACATTTTTGAAAAAAAAGGATATTTTCCTCAAGAATTAAGTTCAAGTATTTTATCAAAATTATTTTCCATATTAAGATTAAATAGGGTTGTGTTTCTATCCCTATTATTACCTTTATTTTATTATGTTTATTATGTAATTATTTTTAGTAAATCCATTTATTTTATATGGATTATGATGGAATGATGTTTAAGAAACCAATTTTTTATGGGTTATGCTATGATGAATGATTTATGTTTTGTGGAACATGTAAGAATGATTTCTTTATGATATTAGTGAGACCTATATCTACATACAATGCATTGGGTAAAGATTTATATCTCATGAGATAGACATGAATCGAATGAAAAGTAAATTCGATTCAATAACACAAGGCTGGAACAACAAGTAAATCTGGTTTAGTAATACATGGCAGGAACGATAAGTAAACCAGATTCAGTAATGGACTTTTTCCACTATGCTGGTATTGGAAGATATGCCTTGGATACTATGGAAATAATATTATGTACTTATGTTTTTGCCATGATTCCATGTTTTATTTCAATTCTATTTAATCTCACCATTTTATGTTTTCTTTTCCCTAGGATATAAATAAAGGTTTTGGGTAGGAAAACAAAGGGGGAATATCTTTATTGGAGATGTTGAAGATCATTCACCAAGTTAGAATATTATGTTCTAAGTTTCCAAAGGCACTAAACTAATAAGGTCTTTGGGAATCTGTTTGTGTCATGTATTAAGTATTCTGCAAAAGTAATGTAATGTCCATGTACATCAATCTTGGGACTTTACAGTTGGTATCAGAGTGAAGGTTTATTCAACATTGGGAAACTAGGATGTGAAAACTTTAGTGATATCCCTAGAGATATTTATAAGGATATGTATAGGGATGACTTAAGGATAAGTCAATTATAGGTTAAAATACTAGAGTTTTTTGATAATCATGAATAACCTAGGATTAAACCTAAGATATCATAGATTGAAATATTATAAGTAATTTACCTCACTTATGTTTGTTTAATTTCTGATATGTATTTATTACACTTTTCTTTATGGTCTTAGTCAAAATAAAAACTACGTAGAATATGGTTAACCATTGAATGTTTTAGATGTGGAAATTATTGGAATAATGAAGTTTGATTTCCTAAGTGGAAATATCATGAAGAGAATCATGAAGACGATACGATTATTGGTCCTACTGTTGAGAATAAAGATATTGTAAACGAAATGTGAAAGGTATGTGATGTTCTTCTAGTATTTTATACATTAAAACTATGAATATTGAGTTTCAAAAACCTTAATTCCTGATTTATATTTTTGGAAATGTGAATATGATGGATCTTGAGTAATGGTTTAAGAATAAAGTTGGATGATTGGGGTGTATATGTTTCAGATTTCAAAGATTATGTTATATGAATCATGGTATATATAAATGTTTTCAGTATAAGTATTTAATTAAGGATTGGAAAGTATATGTTGAATATTTCTATGGAGACAAAAAAGTTATTTAAGGTTAAGGTGATATATTTGGAGAACACATTATTAAGGGAAAGATAACCCTCAATATGCCCCTTATGTTAAGATAATGATTTTTGGATAAAGATCTGTTGGATTTGAATAAGTAAATTGGATGATGATTGTTTCTTAGGAACTAATTATAGAGTTTTTGAAAAGAGGGTTATGCTATCATGGATGAAGTATACCAATTTTTGGGACTTATGGAATATATCCAATATGTTTTGGAATAAAAAAACATGCATGTTTTCAATAAGGACATATGGTAATTTTGGTTATTACCATGACTCAAGATAATTCATGATAAAGTAATTCAAACATTTTTAATGTGACCAACAAGATATATCTTATGATATATGGGGGACAAATGCAGGTATTCACAATCTTGTTATATGATATTTCTTGTAATTTTTTTATACTGTGGGGTTGGACAGAAGTATTTTGGATAAGACCAAAGGTTTGAGTGGTTTAAGTTGGAAATCAAATAATATTTTATGGATAAAACATTTTTTTAATATTATTTCAGGAATGTTATAAAAATATAGATTTATAAAAAGGACAACCCACAAGATGACGATAACTCATCGTGTCAGACAAGGATGTGGGAATCAAACCCACAACAGAAGTGATACATGCCTTTATCACCCACCACTGTCCAACAGGAAGTCCCTTGTTAGTATAAATTATTTTTAATTTATTTATTCTGTATGTTAGATGAAGTATAAGTCCATATTTGGACCCATATACGATTAATATCACCATAGATGGACTTAGGTATATTTGATAACTTGTGCTAACCTTTTGGTGATAAAGACAGATGGAATGACCTATCATTCTATTTATAGATAGCATGATCTACTAAAACTTCAGGAATGAAAAATTAAACTTCATTTCTTTGAATAAGAGATAAAGTAGAAAATTTTCAAGGCACAACCAATAATGATATTGTACTAAAATCAAGTAAGTGATTATTTTCATGTTCTTCAACATTAGGGAAAGGATATTGAAAACCAAAAATGTTATCTTAGTACATTATTATCTGATGAATAATATGGTCCCTTACATCATCAAATATTTATGGATTTCTGGTTGTTAACTTTCTCCAAAAATTATTCTCTATCACTATCCATCAGAACTTTATGGTTAGATTTTTCTTCCATATCCATGTTTTCACTTCCCACCTATGTTCTCCTATGTGGAAACCCGGTGATGAATTACTTTTGGTAAACATTATGTTTCTAAATTTTCTTTTTAAAATGAAGTTTTAGTATTCCTTTTTATGATGTGGGTTTCTATAAAAGAAACTTTCATGTAGTAAACCTTTTATAACCCTGACGAATTTTGAGGGTAAAATTCATTTTAAGGGGGGTATAATATAACACCACAAGATTTTATGAGATAGATTATTTATAATTTATTTCATGTCTTGTGTTTTACGCTAAACCAAGATTATATTGTGCTATACATAACACCATATTAGCATGCAGTATATGCAACTCTATTCTTGTCTTGTGCTACACACAATTTCAAGTTCTTTTGATAGAATTAATTTCATGCAATAGATTTTGTTAAATTTATAAAAGAATTATGTTTGTAATATATTATACACAATACAAAATGAAGCTTTCAATACACAAAACAATGACTTGTCTTGTGATACACTCAAGATAAACCTTCCTCGATAGCTTGCATTGTACATAATACCGAGTTTCACTAAACAACAATATTTTATTAAAATATTATTATTTAATGGGATATAAATTAGCCGTTATGAATAATATTAACTACATTTTTAAGTTTATATAAATTTAAAATTCATCTTAAGTATTTTATAGACATTATATAAGAACAAATTTATTTATTTTGGATAAAAGAAGTATTTTTCCAAAAATACAGTTTTACCACCTTTTTATGGTGAACCATTTTTAAATCTAATTTTTGAAAACTTTATAATTTATATTTGACATAATAAACTTTTTATTTGTAAGAGGGAAATAAAAATTTACCTTGGTTAATTTTTTTTTATTTTTCTGATGAAATTCATATTTTAATGAATAGTGAAAAATACTACATTTTAATTCAAAACTTCCTTTTCATCTAATTTATTTATATGGATAGATTATATTTTTAATTGGTTTAAAAGTTTAATTATATTATTATTTTATATATTAATACAATTATGGTAATTGGAAGTAATTTGACATTTAAATTGGAGATAAATACATGTCAATCTTTTGATAGTTTTTACTTCTTAAACACACACTTTCTGGTTTTGACAACGGGAATTAATTTTAAATTACATTCTACCAATTATGTGTTTTGAATTTAGAAAAAATTATTCTATATTTTTAATAATAAGGTCCAAATTGTGCAAATAATTACCTTTTATTTTTGGACATTATGAATAGTAACTTCAGTAATTATTTTTATTTACCCTGGTTAAAGGGTAAATCTGGAAAATAAGGGTAAAAAATAATAATATTATAATAACATAAAACTACCATAAAAAATTTCCTAATCTTATTGTATGATATATTTCCAACCATGATAATATTTTTTTTTATTTTAGGACCCCATGGATCCACTTTGGTGTGATAATGACATTTTTTAATTTTTAAGTTAAAGTAAAGAGAAATATAACATAAACATTTATCTTTTACTAAAAAATGTTTAATATAGGGTTATATAACTGATATATTTGATTGTAAATATTCATTATAAATCTAAAAATATTTCCTAAATAATATTATTTTTTTAAAAAAATTTAGACATTAAATAAATAAATTTATTTATGACACAATGATGATGCAATGATTACCTTATTCATGAATGATTCAAATAAATGATATTATAAATATTAAAATTAATGTAATTTTATCATTTTGATGCCATAAATTAATTTTATAGACTATTATGACATATTATATTTTATTTAACACTCTTTTTATAAGGAATAAAGTTTTTTATGACTTTAACAAAAATCAATTACAAAATAGTGTCAAAATTGACATAAATGAGTTTTTAAAACAAATAATATTTTATTAAATGATATAATAGTCCTAAAATCTAAGATTCGTCCAAACAACCTATATAATGTTAAAAATTCCATCAATTATCCACTTATGGTTCTATTTTTATTTTATAGTAACTATAGTAACCATATATTGTGAAAATACAAGAAGACATGGTAAGAGTTAATGTTTTTAACTAAGGGTTAATGCTACAAGATAAGGTTAATTTTATGACCTAAATTTGTGTAAATCTTATTGCTTAAGAGTATTTAGACCTATACTCATATTATCCTCTAATTATATCACTTTGGAGATATTATAATTTGAAAATAATTTTATAATAAAATAATATTTCAAGACTTTCCTAAAGTGCCCCTCCTCCCTCTTATAAAAGTCCACCACCTCTACCCACTTACTCACACATCTCAAGCCCCTTGGATCATCAACTTATGCACAAATAAGCTCCCAAAATACCTCCCTTACTATTAGAATCCTTAACTAGAGTAGAAGTAAATTCTAGAAAGCCTTTTTTCTCAAATCAAAAGATGTTACCTGATTTAGAGGTAACGTCTTCTCTCAAGTTCCTTTACTTTATTTTCCTTCTCCACTATCGATGCCCTTATTATTATTTGATTACATAAAAAAACAGAATCCTCAATATAATAGTATTTTTTTATGATTAGTATTCTAACTTCACTTACAAATACCTCCATCTAATGGATACGAACATACTGTTTCTGTGTACGATGAACTATTTCCTTATGAAACAATGATTATTAAATTTCACCTACCACCTCTCATGGTGGAAATTATGATGGAATTTTTTTTATATATGATATATATTATAATTATATTGTATCTATTATTCTGTAATTTTTATTTACAACATACCTTTATGCTTTCCATGATGTGTAAATACGATAATTTCATTTGATGAAGTGTCGACTAACGAACCCTCAAAGTGATATGAATCATTCGTGCTAGACATGAAATGTTAAAAGGATGGTTTAATTAAAAATACAAGACATACATGACATAAATATAATACTAGTATTATAATACAAATTTATATCATTTTATTATTATTCTTTTAATACGACAAATAAATGAAAGTAACATTCATGCGTACTACCTACCTACCGTCTCCATGAATAGAGAATTTCATTTCATATCTCAAAATATTGTTGATATTATAAATACATATATACTGGATATATATGATATGATTAATAATATTTTGGAGATGATGGAATTTTTACCACATGGACAATTTACATCAAACAAGTTCATTTTCGACTCAAGTACTGAATATCGACAAGCCAACCGATATGAACTTAAATAATTATGTAATTTTTATAAAACGATTATAAGTAATATAATATTAATAATAAAACTATAAAATGCTTTTAAGTAAGTATAAATTATCTTATGTTTATTATTTAGGAATATAAATAATGGACGATACAATTCAGACTCAAGGTAAGGGAACTTCTTAACCCAATTTTCATTATTTTAGTTAATCTTATACTTCTTGATTATGTCATGTTATGATTATGTGAGAAATAAAATTTAATATACTATATTTTATTTATAATTGATTTATGTGTATTTATAGTGAATACAAATAATTGATCTATTTTATTAACAAAATTAATTTTGTAAAGGATAATTTTGAAATCTCATTATTATTCGAGATTGTTTATTCATAAGTATTTACTGGGGTATGTTTGTCATTCATGTCCATGTTTCCTAAATATATAATATTATTTATATTCTTATACCTTTTTTAAATTTAATTTTACCTATTGGTAAATTTTTATTAAATGGTATGGAAGGAATATTTCTTTTGTGTTCCATATGAAGTACTTTTGACTTTTCCGACAAGAGTATGAGAAGAATGTTTTTTTAACTTATATGACATGAACGAATTTTTACATATTAATAACTCCTTATTTACATGAATCTTACTCTACAAGGTTTTAATATTATTTTCAACTAAATTCTTTTCTTTTAAAATTGCGTGGCATTTTGAGAAAAGAAAACGTTTTTGAAAAATAAAGGTTATTTTCCTCAGGAATTAAGTTCAAGTGTTTTATAAAAATTATTTTCCATCTAAGATGACATAGGGTTGTGTTTCTATCCCTATTATTAAATTTATTTTATTATTTTTATGATTGAATTATTTTTATAAAATCCATTTATTTTATATAGATTATGATGGAATGATGTTTAAGAAACCCATTTTATTTCATGGGTTATGCTATGATGAATGATTTATGTTTTGTGGAACACGTAAGAATGATTTAATTATGAGATGTGTGGGACCTATATATCCCTACAATGCATTGGGTAAAGATTTATATCTCATGAGATATACATGGCTGGAATAGAAAGTAAATCTAGTTCAGTAACACAGGGATATAACAAGTAAATCTGGTTCAGTAATACATGGCTAGAATGGAAAGTAAACCCAATTCAGTAATGGAATTTGTCCGCTATTATGGTCTTGGAGGCAATGCCTTGACTATTATGGAAATCATATTATGTGCTTATTTTTTTCCACAATTACATGTTTAATGTCAATGTTATTTTATCATGGTTCATGTTCAATTATGATTTTGACCTTATGAACTGCCAAGATTTATTTCATGACTCAGGATTTTGATATTAAAACTTTTTGTTCATGTTTTTAAATTATTATGTTTATGTTTTGTTTGATGTTATTCATGTTTAACCTTACTAAGAATTTTATCTCACCCTTTTTATGTTTTCTTTTCCCCAGGATATAAATAAAGGTTTTAGGTAGGAAAACAAATGGGGATGATCTTTATGGGAGAGGTTAAAGATCTTTCACCAAGTTAGAAGATTATGTTCCAAGTTTCCAAAGGCACTAAACTAATACGGTCTTTTGGAATATATTTTTGTCATGTATTAAGTATTCAACAAAAGTAATGTTATGTCCACATACATCAAGCTTGGGTCCTTCCATGTATAATTTTTTTCTTATATTATTCCAACATTTTTTAAAATTATTACTTGAATAATTAGGTTGCATGACTTTTTTTAGGAAACATAAATTCAAGAAACAATCACTATCTGACAGAAATTTCAAAATTATCACTTGGGTAATTTTCTTTTAACACTGTTGTTCCAACATGTTTTTAAATTATAGGGGTCTTGAATAATATATATTTATAATTATCTTTTCATTTATTCAGATTATTGAATCCTTATTCTCATAGAGAAGCTATGGGTCTATACTATAAGAGGATTCCTTTTCCTCTTTGAGTTAGATGGCCTATCACTTTCTCATGAGTTTGGTATGTGTAAATATGTGAATTATGGGGTATTTATAAATTTAAATTTCTTTTATATGTTTCTTTGATTGGTAATTATTCTAATTGGTAATAAATAGATATTTTGTGATTTATATAATGATGATCATGACCCTAAAATGGTGATACAGGGTTTGAATGTAGTTTGGACATGTTTAAACTGATGAACTGGTCAGGGAAATGTTAATATGAAATGCATAAGATAAATTAATAATAATGTGATGATTTTAGATAGGTAAAGGCTAAAAAATTAATAAGTAATGAGAATAATGGTATATTAGGTGTTGAGTATTGTTTTTTAATTTCATATGATGAAATTATAAGTTCCATTATGTCCTTGTGATAAGTTAAACATAACTTGGTTATTTTAAGGGGTATAGTTGCTACTGAAATGGTCATTTATGCCTGTGGAAATTAGTGTTTAAGAGAGATAAGAATGTCAATCCTACTTTGATGAATTAACCTAAATCTTGGGAAGTGACAATTTTTAGGGAAATTATGCATTCAAAAGAACTAAAACTACTTCCATTTGGTTTCAGGTATGAAAAGTGATCTTCCCTTTACAATTGTATTTCTAATTATCATTTTTTATTTATTATTTATCTTCTCATATTCATTTTTGAACTTATGTAATTATTATTATATAATTTCAAGTATTAAAAAAGGAATTTTCTATATAAAATTATTCTATAGTAAAATTATATTGGGATATTGGTTTATATATAACCATAATGAGAGGTTCTTTTGGTCCTATGAATTACTTTTCGTGTTGAATTTTCTACTTGTTCTTACCTACTAATATTATTTGAATAATTAATTTTACGTCACTTTAGAAGGACTTAAGAAAGTGGTAATAAAATAAAGCACTAATATAGTATCCTTCATACCTTTAATATATTTTTCTTTTTTATAAGTTTTTCAAACTAAATATTTCACCTCCAGACAATTCAGAAAGGAGACACTTTTTAGGAAATTATGAATTCACAAGAAATGAAACTGTTTTAACTTGGTTTCAAGTATAAAAATTGAGTTTCCATTAACAAATATATTTCTAATTGTAATTTTTATTCATTACATTATTTCTCTTCATTTTTATCTTGTGTAGTTCTTATTCTATAAATTTAGGTATGAGAAATGAACATTCCTATGTTAGCTCTATCTGTAGTAGAATTATATTGTGAAGTGGGGTTGTATATAACCATTATGGGAAATTTCTAATTAAGGGAAGTTGAAGTGATTCCCCTATATAATTAATAGTCAACCCCTTTGAGTCCACTAATTACATGAATTTTATTTTTAATCCAAGGAGAATGCATCAATAACATGGGTTGAAATAGAATAATGAATGAATGTTTTCATTGGGAAATAAATTAGAAATTAGTGATGTTGAATCAAATACTTTTAAGAGTCCAATGTAGAAAGTTGAATAAAATAATCATCCAAGTGGGAAGAAGTGCTTATACTATAGTAGGATGTGCCACATCGTGGATCATTAAAATATTTCCATGAATCTCAACAATTATGGGAGAAATATGAAAATAAAAAAGGAATAAATTTATAATTGTGATAGTTGATTTGGTATGGTTATGGTCATTCTTGATGATAATTTTGAAAGGATTACAAAAAATGGTTTCTCAAAAATTGAGTAAGTAGTTTATGGAAGGTGAAGTAAGGAAGGAAAAATAGATGTCAAATGTATGACTTCTTTTCATAGACTGATGATAAATAAAATTAAAATCACAAGTGAGATAAAATTATAAAACTATTTCTAATGAAAACAATGCATTTTTTATTTATTTGATTAGATGTTTATGAATAATTCTTGGAATTTTATTTGAGCATCCCTCAAAAAGTGAGTTTCAGAAGTAGGTTCACATGTGTTGAAATTATAGAGAGATATGTTTACCATATTAACCTAACTTGTTTTATAGATCGGGTTAGGTGATATTGAGATAGAGTTGGTTGATAGAAAAATTATATGTTAGCTGTTGTATTTCCCTTCTCTCATGGAAATGTTTAAGAGTGTGTAATTTGGATGGAAATCAAAAATCGGGATGTGGATTTTCTTAAAATTAGATAATTTTATTGGAGTTGAGAAATCCTAACATAAAATATTATTTGATTTGGAAAAATCTATTACCAACCTCAAATTTATTATCAATTTGAGGAAGATTGATTATCGACTCTTGAGATATTTTTTAATTGAAAAGGGTTAAGGTTGAAGTATCCTTGGATATATAGAAATGAAGTTGTATTTTTTTCAGTGAGTGAGATTAAAAGATTATAGGATCTTCCATTAAATGTGTAGAGGATAAATTTAGTTCTGTTAAAATACAAGTGAAGTTGATAACCCGGAAACATAGGAAATTAAAATGTTTCCCTTCAATACCTAACCAAAAATGATGTGTTTTTAAGTACATAGAATAATATAAGTAATTATATAATATTCTTAAATAGAATAATCTAGGTATATAACAAGATTCTACACCTTGGACTGAATATTATGGTGGTTAGGATTATTTTGATAATCCCTGGAATTATCTTGATCTTATTTTTTGTGTTTTTAAGTGGGGTGGTATTCCTAGAGTCATTTTTAAGAATCCCCAAAGTCAATCGAAAGAAGTATAAAGTTTATCTTTTGGAGATTGAAAATGTGGTAGTCATTTTTTTGCTTGACTTTGGTGTTATAGGAATATCATATTACTTCTTTAGGACCATATTAATTTTTTCCCTTTCATATAAATCCATCATTTTAATATCAAAAGAAATTTATAATTCATCACCCGGAATAAAATTGATTTTTCATCAAACTACACCCTAGGACTTTAGTGTATGACATTTATGCAGATCATATGACTTTTTGGGAAGTCATACTTCCACCACATAACTTATAGACCATTGTATGACTCTGGATAATGATAGAAACATCTGAATTAATAGGGTCATATGACTTCATAGTAAGACTTTTAAGCATACCATTATACATTGATTTCTAGTTTCATAATTCATCAAAATGACTCTCTTGAATGTATGACATTGACCCAACATTCGACTAATACTGTATGACATTAGATTCCAGAAATAAAGATTCACTGATATGATATATCATATGAAATTATATAATGTATGACTTCTAATGGCATACAAAACCATGAGTTTCATGAAACATTTGTAATTGGTTATGTGAAGTGAGAAATCTATTTATGTTTTTGCTAAAAGTTATTCTTAAGTAATCCTCAAAATCATGAAGATATGATTACACAATATTTAATGTGATGAATCATATAGAAGATTATCATGATGATTATTTTATGAAAAAGGGGGAGGTAAATCTTGTGATCTTGAGAGAAAACGAAGTAGAGATTAAAGATTTAGAAGCATTGAACTAAACCTGTTGTGAAATAGAGAATGAGAAATGTTGAGCTACAAGATACTCGTAAAGAATTAGTTAATATAATATCTTGGATTTTAACCTTTTTTAATTCATGAAATTTTATTAAAATAACTTTTGAACATTACCATTAGGGATCTAAATTTTGAAATACATTCTCTTTGAGTCTTAATGAGTAAATCATTGGAAAAAAATTGATTTTATGTGAAAAATTTAAGTGATTTTATTCTAGAATTTAACTTTAAGTGTTTTTTCTTATCATAAGTGATGAGTGTTCTTATTTTTAATGTAAATGTTTGACTTTGGATTATTTTTATGCATCTCAATGGGTAAACCTATGATTTTATCAGATCCTTTACATGGAATGACATGGATTCTTGGACCTGTCCTGATTTTTTCGTATTCTTATTTAATTTGAATGTCCTACAGGACATATCAAGACATACCCACACTGGTTTGAAGAAAATAGGAAAATTTGACAAGAATCCATTTCATGAGGAAATCCAAAGGAATGTTTCTAGAGAATATGTATAAGAACAGACTCTAGTGGTTTTCACACTATGAGAAGAGTACCTTAAAGATTCTGTATAGCACCCTTTTAAAATTATTGAGGTTTATTGGGAAGATAATCCTAAGGTATGGTTTTGACTAATTTTTTTTGTTTTTTTGGTTGAAAGTATTGTTTCATATACATTGAAACATTTTAACTAAGGAAGTGATAAATGTGAATGATGAAAGGAATAGAGGTTTAAGATATGACTTGGGAAATGAAGCATACAAAGATGTTGCAACAACTTTGTTGGAAATAAATGAATACAACGCAAGTGAAAGATATGTTTTTGTAGAACTATAGAATCATATAGAAGGAAGGGTGGATACTATGAAGGAGGGTTTTTTATTGATCATTAATTTATGGAAGGCCATTAGGAAACAAAAACACATATACTAAATGTTAGTGTTAATGTTTTTTTTAATAAAAGGTAAGTTTCATCACAGAGGTTGAGATAGATTGGTCTATCGAGGTGATGGTGAAGAAGGTGGTGAAGATGAGGGAACTGAGACCCATTTATGAAATAGTGTAGTAAGGAATCAATTTCAAGAACATACTGTGGTCACAACATTGACTTCTTCTGTATCATACAGATGGGTTTATGTGTGTAGAGTGAAAGAATGAGGAGCTTCTATACCCTAGATTGAAGGTTCCAGTGATTTCTGTTCTATAAATTCCTTTAAAACACCTGTATAAATTCTTCATTTACAAACATGTTATGTAGGTGTGCTGGTACTAGTTTTTTCAGTTCCTTTAGTCTAAACATAGGATTTTTTATTATCTTGTTAGAAGAATAATTTTATCATACATTTTCTTTGGCCTTGCATAACCTGTGCACATTACATTAACATGAAAAAAATGGTGGATTGGAATTAAAAGTAATTATCTATATGTAATTTTATTACATATGATTATGTTATAATTGTATAAAATGTAATTTTTTTGTGTATGATGAATTATATGGAATAATAGTGTATGTATATTTTTTAATTTATTAAGTTTATAAATTGTGATGACAAAATTATTTCCCAAACATGACTATAGCTTTGAGATGCCTGACATGTCATTATCTTTTACTGATGGAATAATTTTGATATAGTTCATGGTTTCTTTGATCATGGCTACCACTATGATAGAAAATGATCATATTGGTAGGTATATTTTGATATCATATAAATTATGTATAGGCATGTCACAAGAGATGGTTTGTTGAACCATGTTTTTGTATGACCCTTTCCACTTTCCATTGATTAGTTTTAGACCCGAATCTCCTATAAACCTTCCTGTTTATATGATATGGGGTTTTAACCTTGATTTAACCAGTAACTAAAGTATAATGAGGTTAAATCATCTGGGAAGGATTCTTTATTGCCTTATCCTATTCATATTATGTTCAAAGTGTTAGGATCAAAGATTGTATGTCAGGTATGAATCACTTCAATATAATAAGTTTTCATTTATAGTTGATATTGATCTTTAAGGAACTTCATTATCTACTTCTAATATGATTTGGTTGATAACTAGATGCAAATTTGTTTTCATATATATTTATGTAAATAATTTAAATTTATCAAAAGTATACATCTTCATGTATTTAATGTAGGTTAAAAATATGGTGGTTTCATGATGAGTATTATATTATCAAACTCTATAGGTGGAATATAGTGGATATGTTGTTCTGTGGTCTTTCTTAAAGGTGCCTATAAGTGCGGTTTGATCCATGATGGAAAGGGATATCTCACTTCAAAGGGTGACATTGTGGAGAGCCTAGAGAATTTGGCCAAGGAGTTTTCATGTGCTAGTGATGATGATAAGAGGGATGTGTTGGATTGGATGAAAGAGGAGGAAGTGAAGGTAGAGGGCTCTGCTAGATATGGCAAGGTCTATCAAAAGTCTAAAAAAGAACAACATGGATAAAGGTACAGAATGCATGCTTGGAAAGTTGATTAGCCCAGCTAAAGAAGATGAGTTTTCTCTCAAGAACAACTTTACTACTTTCATGTAATCCCCATCATTTAGAGTTTCATTCAACCTTCAGTTCTACAATTTTTTCAATGCATTGTGGGTGGAATACTATGTTTATGTATAGTATATGTTCCTTTTTTGGTGGGTTTTTAATCTTGTATTGATAATTTAAAATCATGAAGTAATACAAATTTTTATTATCAACCTTGTATTAGAATTTCGGGTTGTGTAGTAGAGGCATTGGATAATTTTTTTAGTATTAAACCTGTATTAGAATTCTGGAATAGATATTTTTTTTACAGTATCTCTAGGCTATACCCAAGGTTACAAATAATGGCAGTAGACCTATGGTCACAGTTTTAAACCACGGAAGTAGACCTATATCCATGGTTTTAAACTATGGATATAATTTGATGTGGTAGTAGCTACAGACACGGTTGGAATTTTTGGAAGTATCTATAGCCACAGTTGGAATCCGTGGTTATAGGTCTACTACCATGGTGGAAACCATGGCTATAGCCGTGACCCTATTTCCACACCAATTAGAGCCATATTCCACCAACCCATGGATATTACATATAACCATGGTTTATTGACCTATAAAAATAATTATAAATTTTTTCTATAGCCTCAATTTGTGGTAGTGTTAAGGGGGTGGGGGGGATGTAACACCTTGATATTTTAGAATGTATTAGTTTAAGTAAATATCATGTTGAAAAGTGTGTGGTATATGAAAATCCAAACTAAAGTAAAAAATACCTTATTAAAATGAAATATACACATAAATACATTATGAATATAAAATCTAATAAATTAACACTCATTAGTAATTTATATGATATAAGTTTAAGAACACTTTTAGTTTAAAAGGGTTTTTTTCCTATGAAAGAAGGTTTTATTTATATTTTTTATTTTCTTTTAAAATATAAATTCATGAATTTTATACTTTTAATTTGAGGAAATTAAATTAATTTTTGAATTCATCTTTTCAAAATAATCTTTGGGTTAATTTTTTGTATTTTTTTGAAATTGTTGTTTTTAGGTAAATAGTGAAAAATACCAATTTTACAAATATAGTCACTTTTATGAAATTATCAAGTTATAAGAATGACTTAAAATTTTAATAAATTATTTTTTGATAAAAAATTTATATTTCATAAGTAAAAAAAAATTATTTAAAAAATTATTTTTAACTTATAAATCTATGTTTTACATTCTAGAAATCTAGGTAATGTTTTTATTCGAATAAAACGTTTTTTTGTTTATTCTCTTTTTATCAAGAGTTCACAAGATAAATTTTTGTTATAATTGATTTTTAAAAAAAATATATCTAATTTTATTAAATATAATCCAATTAATTTTTTGGTAATCATCATTATTCTTTATTTTAGTGAAAAATATTTTTTTATGCTTAAAAAGAAAATTTTCTAAAAACAATTCATTGTGTTTTTTAAATTTATATTAAAAGTAATTTTTACCACATAAGAAATTTAATAATGTAAAGTGGATAAAATACTTTTTAGTATCATATTATATTTATTAAATAAATATCATTTAATTTTTATTCATAATGAATAGTTACCATGGTAGAAAGTTTTCCACTACAGTAAGGGTTAAAAGGGGTAATGAGAGGGTTAAACTAAGAGATAAGGCCTAAAATATCTCTAAAACAAATCTAAAATTGATTATTTCAGTGAATATAGACATTAAATTATACTATATTCTAAAATTTATTTTCCTTGGATCCACTTTCCTTGAGAGATACATTTATTATATTTTAAATTTATTAATATTGACAAGGGTACCACTCCTCATACATATAGAAGAGAACCTTATCTCCTCACTTATCCAAAAAAAATGTGCTCTTTAGATCAACCAATACCTAAAAAATACCTTAAAACTATCCTATATACATTCTATATACCTTTATCTCGCTAAAATACCAATCCCATAAGGTTTAATGTGCAAGTAAAAGGAAGATATCCAAGGAGGCAATATAAGCCTTAATCAAAATATTTTAAGTTTATTTATTTTTATACCTCATTAAAATATATTATAACCATAATAATATAATTAAATATTTATATTTAATATATTTAAATTTTATTATGTTTATGCAACAACTATTTTCTACCTCCTTTTTATCTTATGGGAAATGAAAACTTTTCTCATGTGGACGTGCGAAATACCGCCTCCACAAAGTGATGTGTTTCATTTTTCATATCCACCTCACATATATGATTATAAATATAGATTTAATGAATTTATACTTTTTTATAAAATAATTATTATTATTTAAATATAAAATATTTTTTAACTCCTTACCACCGTCCTTTGGAAAATGACAACGTCGCTCCTGCGTACGTGTGGACTACCACTTCCATGAAGTGATTTGATTCATCTTTAATTACCTCCTCACATGTATGGTTATAAAAATTTATTTAATGGAATATATTATTATTATAACATAATTATTATTATTTAATTATAAAATATCATTTACCTTTTTTCTATCCCATCCGTTGGAAAATGATAACACTGCTCGTGTGTACGTGTAGACTACCACCTCCTTGAAGTGATGTGATTCGTTTTTCATTTACTCCTTACATGGAAAGTAATAATGTTGTATTGAATGAATAAATATGGTATTTATAATATTATAATGATTATATAAATTAAATCCTTTATATTATTTATTTTCATTTTACCCATTAGAGAAATGAAAACATTGCTCATGTGTACATGCAGACTGCCACCTCCATGAAATGATGAATGTAATTTTTCTTGAGAACCTTGAATGGAATATTTTAAAAGTATATTTAATGTATACAAATTATAATTATAATATATTTTATATTATATATATACATATAATGAAACCATGAACCCGTTGACCATGTTCAACACATTAAAGTTATTTTAAAGGTTAAAGACTGAATGGACTCAAACGCCCGACCTAAACTTAACTGATTTAGTGATTAATTGAAACATGATAATGAATGAATTATAAAGAATGATAATAAAATTTAAAAAATTTCTTCAAAAATTAAATTAATAATATATTTTTATTATTTAGGTGTTATAAAATTTACAAAATGATTTGAGACTTTGAGATAAAGGGTTTCTCGGGTCAATTTCTTTTCTTTTAGACTTATACCATTTCCAACAAATGTATTATTTTTTTGGTGTATAAAATGACATGTGGATTTATTTTATCATTAATTTCATTAAATTAACGTGTTTTATAATCCATTTTAAGTTCAACATTCAATTTCTTTTTTATTCAAAAGTTACAAAGTCATATAGGATTTTTATTTAAAATGTTGTTTTAAATGTTTTAACTCTTTTACTTCTATATCCATGTTCTTTTAAATGTTTCAATAATTTTCTTATATATAATTAATAGATAGATAAAGGTAATTTTAAATTAAATTTAAATTTATTTACAAATATTTTAAATAAATCTTTTCAAATTTTACCATATGAGTTATTTTTGGAATATATTTACAAAAGAACAAAAAAATGTTTCTTAATGTTTACCACACAGAAAAGTTTTTCCATTATCATATAAATTATTAACATTAATAAATAATCTACAAGTTTATATATTTTTTCCAAGAATATAATTTTCCCATTTTTTGGAAATTTTTAGGTTTTATAGAATTTTCAAGAGGAAATGACATTTCTTCTCATTTTTATGAGATAACTGAAATTGCATTTTCTTATGAGATCAAATTGAAAATTTTAGGAATTTTATGATGATAATGAAAGATTTTATGTGTTCTTATTATGCTATTTTAATTTTAAATTTTACATTATGATGGATTGGTCTGATTTATCCATCCAATTCCTTGGGTAATGATATGTTCTCAAGAAGAGACATGTGGAATTAACTGTGAAATTTATTCCTTTATTAGGGTTCATATATGGGTACATGTAAGGGTGATTGTAAGGATATTGTCCATATATTCCAAAATGGGTTTTCAATTATTTATATGATATTTTAGTAGAAATATTTTTATATAATGAGGTAAGTAAATAGGTTTATGAATGGTTTTGACCATCTAAAGGTGAATGATTTAATTTTCAAGGAAATTGATTTCATGAGTCATTATGTTTTCTCAATAAACTATCATGGTTATGATTTTGGACTTTATTCTTACTACAATTTTTTATGAAAAAATTTGGGAAATAAAGATGTATTCATGAGTAAATAAATAATTATTTGAGTTGAAAGTTTATTTTATAAAGAGGAAAACATCCTTATGGATATAATTTTTTTTAAAAGGGACTAAGGGTTTTTATTTTCATATCCCTTTCTAAGATTTGTTTTGGTCATTCCATAATTTCAAATGTTTTTCATAGTACCTAAGCATGTATAAGAACTATATCAAGGTCAATGGGAACCCATCCTAAATTAATAAAAAGTTTCTTGAAAACTATTTTTCTATAAAAATGTATATTATGTAGAAGTGTTCGATTTTTTTGTAATGATTTTCTTAATTCTATAAAAATAAAAAAATAAAAGTTACTAGAAATGTAATATAGTTTATTACTTTTTAAAATCATATAAATATGGATGATTTATATTATGGGTTTTCATTGTTGGTATCAAATCTAGTATGTAAAGAGTATATTTTTAGCACCAGATATGGGTACAAAGGTCTAGGAGCTTATAATACCCTCTAATATCATTACAAAAACAACAAGTGAATAACTAAATACCCATAACAGGTACAACATTAAAGTAAAAAATATGGAATCATAATATAAATCTAACCACTATAATAATATATTAATACTATATTAGGATGCTACTTAAGTGGTACATACAGTCATACAATAGATGCGAGACCGCCAAACAACTAACCAGATATGGAACAAAATTAAATTTAAATAAAATAGAGAATACCCTCATTGTACTCAATAACTTCTCATAATACTCTCTATAACATTTTTTAGATTAACTATCTAATCTTCATGTACCAGGGGAATCACCCAACCTACATGGAAACCAAGATATCTGCAAGAAAACCAAAGTACCTATACAAGGTGTGAGAAAATAATTTAGCAGGCTTCCACCAATGGTGCCCCTAATAAATTCTAGTATATATGTATATGCATGTACTGAATGGTAGTAAGATGTAATATCAAATGAATGCACCAATCACCCTGTTGGGTGCTCACATAGACACCATAAAGGTTAATATATAACTAATTCTACTAGTAATGGAGTAAAATGATATTCCCATAGTCTAAAAAAAGTGTGAATGTGGACGATCTATCTCTATTCATATTATAAGTTAATGAGAATGATTTATATCCATATAAAAACATAGGGGTGAACAATGAATAAACCATATTCTAGTCAAGTTAAACAATATATCTTCAAATTATCTCTAAGGTTAATTATATATCACAATATATCATTATGGGGGGATAATACACTACAAAAAACCAACATAGAGAATGAGGTAACTTCTGGTGAATGAAGTATCTATTGGGGTTTCTTTGGATCCAATAATACTTAATAAAATTAGTGTAAGTAATTAGAAAATAAATTTCAAAATAACCATTATGAAATAATAGAGGAAACCATTTATATACAAGAATGAAGAATAATGTGTGTACCTTACATTATCAATGCCTTTTGATCCTGTTTTCCATCATATGCTTGATGAATATCCCTTTGAAGTGTCCCACATACTCCCTCCTTTATTGTGTATCCGAAGGTTGTAATTGAATCACCCATCATATGGGATAGACTCTCATACCTTCCATGACATGTTAGTGTCTTGGGTGGTGAATGAATGGGGATAAAGAGAGATTTAGGAAGACGAAGAATTAGTAGAAAGAATAACAAGCTCAAACAAAAATGATCTCAATACCAAAACCTCAGTTATTTATACTTTGGAAAATTCCAGAGGGTCCATTTATTAACTCACACATTACATAACGTATGAGTTAATTCTTTATCTATTAATGAATTCATCACATGAAAACATCATTAATTCTCTATAAATTACATCATATGTAATTTTCAACATATGATAATTAATCCAGGAAGTTTCCTAAAAATTATCAGTTAATGTTTGTATGCCTCAATCACTTATTAGGGTTTTATAAGAAACTTGTTATGTTCCATTTCCATGTTTTTCAAAACCCATCCCCTGGGTCCCGTGCCGTGACTACCCCAAGCCCGCCTTCCATAGGCCGGGGGCTGGCGACTAGCACCAAAGGTGCAATTCCCTAAAACTGGGAAGGCATCGACTTTATAACATGTAGACACACACAACAGATATGATAATGAGGAAACTGAATAACAGAAAAGTGAGTATAGTAAGTAAAAAGGGTCCAGAATACAAGACCAACTGGAAAGTACAAGAAACTGAAGGTACAAGTACAACTGAGGAAAAAGGAAAAACAACCATTGGGTCATCCTATGAGGTTCCTACCTGAAGGGTAGGTATAGATCGTTTCCTCAACACTCCACGTCCATCCATCTTCTCTATGTAACGACACACCGTAAGGTCCACCTCTGGGTACCATCCAGTCATGGTACTCTTAGCCTCGGTCAGCGCTGTCTGTCATCTGCATCCATCGCAACGAGGTGCGGGCATAGACCATGCATGGGTGAGTACACCAATACATAGTGGGGACCCCGAGACCCTCAAGGTCTCACAAAATCCAACAAGGATAAACCAAAAAGTATGAAATCAACAGATAACACAACTTAAGTATATACCAATACATATACCTATGTTATCAAGTAATCCATCTCAATCATGAGGAAAACACAAAAGTAACTAAATCAGATCAACCAGGATTTTATTCACATATCGAAACCATGACTGCTAGAGAACTCCTCCTCTGTTGAGTACTGTGGGCCTGCTGTGACAACAAGGCACTTCCCACTAACCTTGGACTACTGAGGTACTACTCCTGTCGAGTACCATGGGTCTGCTATGTCACCAAGGTGCTCCCCACCGTGGGTCTTCCGCCACACCCAGGTGCTCCCCCTAATAGCCTGTAGAGATACTCCTCCTATCGAGTACCACATGCCTGCTACCACAACCAGGAGCTCCTCCCCTGTGGGTCTGCCGCTACAACCAGACGCTCCCCACTGGGCTAGTCAAGTCACTCCGAGTCAATCGGTTAGTATTCATCAAGTCTCAGCCAGCTACTAGGTCTCCACACTCTGCCCGCTCATCTCTGGAAGGATCCGCTCCATGAGCTACTGGTCAATACTCCAACTATGAAGAATTCCCATTAAGAAGTAACTCAAAGTTCTACCACATCATAGAGGTCTCAACGCAATAGACGGTGCGTCAATCAGACGCCAGGTCTGTGAGTTATTAGACTTTTAGTCTCGGGGGCCCAGTTGGATTTGTGAATGATCCGACCTGACCGTATCTCAACTATACCCCAAGCTCTAGTGGGGTATACTAAAAGGGACCGTCATGCTCCAATATTACTAAGGCCATAGACAGATTTTCAAATGGATGCCCGGTGCCAAAGATATGGCCAAAAAAAGTAAAGGGTCATAGTGGGCTCGGGTCCGGTCCGACCCTGTCGAACTGACCCAGCCTGACCCCGTCTGGGTCGACCTAGCCTTACCTGTTAGGTCTGGCCCAGCCCGTTAGGTGGGCCAGCCCGTTTGGTTCAGCTCGACCCATTGGGCCAAGCCCATCAGGCCATGAGGGGTTGTGGAGGGCCGTGAGAGCACGAACCAGTAGCGAGGGGGCGGACCGGCCGTAGGTCGGCAAGAGGGAAGTTTGACCTGGAGGGCACCACGAATGTGTGGCTTAGCTTGGAGGGCACCGTGAGGGTGTAGCTCGGTGTGGCTCAGCCCAGGGCCGGGGTGGCGCAGCCGGGGTGGAGAGGCCGGGGCTGGGAGGCCCGCTTGGTCAGGGCACTGCGAGGGTGCGGTCGGTTCGGCCGGGGGAAGCGTGACCGGTGAGGGCGGAGAGGGCGGTGTAGCCAGAGTGCGGCACGGCTGGGGCACGATGCAGCTAAGGATAGTTCGGCTAGTGGGGGGTGCGATTCAACTTGGGGCGGAGGAGCCAGTTCGGTCGGGGCGCCAGAGCATCGCGGGGGTGGCGCAGGTCGCAAAGGCCACGAGTAGCGCGACCGTTGCCTTCGTCGCCTTCGTCGCCTTTGACGTTGCTTTCCTCTGTTTCGAAGAACACCACAAAAAAGATTGGCGGAGGGTTCAGACCATGTTGGTTTTGTCCACACCCTTTCACGTTTAGGGTGATAGAAATTGGCTCACAAGAATGAAGCAAACAACGAGCATGGAAGATATCTTAAAAACACTAATTCTCATAATCCATCATTAACAATATATTCGCAACCCGCAAGTAAAAACACCCGCGGATCAACTTCATAATAATTTGGTCTGCATTATCTATTTTGGAAGAAAATAAACAAGGGAATAATATCATACTTAAATTAAATTAAACCCCTACCTTTGTTTGTTGTTCGTTGAAGAAGTCGCGGGAAAGAAGACGACACTTCCAATCCCGAGCTCGTGCATCGGTTCGTTGATGACGATGAAGAGGGAAGGTCAGTCATCGAAGACATTCCATGTCGGTTGCATCCACAAGGTGCTTTCGAGGAAGAAGTCAATGATGCTCCTCACCAACGTTCTTCATGGAGGAAGTTCTTCATTGGAGAGCTTTCTCCCTATGTCCTCCTCTCCCAAGTTCCACCAAGATGAATATGCCAATCCAAAATAATATATTATTTTTATCTATTATTTAATTGTTGGAACACAAATTCAAAAAGGTTTAAAAATAATTAATTGATGTGCTCAATTAATTAATGGGAAGGATTTAACACATTAATGGCAAGTGCGTTGGCATAATTAATTGGGTAGAGGAGGTCAAGAGGCTCCCCCTCATTAATGAAAGGAGTTGAGTGGTTTTCCACAATTAAAATGGGGGTTTAATCATGGGTGGTCCCCACCACCGTAACCTCTCGTGGAAGGTTAGGTTCATGTGGGCCCCACCACCATAACCTCTCATGGGAGGTTATGGTCTGGTGGTTCCTACACTTTATCTCCCACAAGGAGGTTTAGTTCTGGTGGACCCCACCTCCAACTTCCACATGGTGGCTCAAAAAATAAAATAAAGTGTAGTTCATTTTATTTTATTATTTTCCATGAAAACCCAAAAACTATCTTTTATTCTCGAGCCACTACCGTCGAGGTGAAAGTCTCTTTAAGCGAAAACTGGTGCTGCGAGTTCAACAGTGCCCTCAGATTGCAATTCTGAGCATCGGTTCAAAAGTTATAAAAACCTGCTCGTATGTTTACTGAATGTACCCAAACAAAACTTCAGAAATTGATTTTGGGAACTCCAGGCCTCAGAATCACGCATCGTAAATTTCTGCAGACTCGTAAAAATTACCATTTAATAAATGAAATTTACATGGAAATTCTGGGTCTTTACATTCTCCCCACCTCAGGGCTTTATGTCCCCATAAGCTAGAACTCATAACTAAGGGAACAAGTGGGGGTACTGAGAATGCATCTGAGTCTCCCACTCCCATGTGATCTCTTGGAGGTTCCCATGCTGCCAGCGAACGCGCACCAGTGGTATCGACCATCTATGAAGGACCTGCTTCTGTCGATCCTCAATATCTACTGGAACCTCTATAAAAGTCGCCCCATGATCAATGTCCAGTTCGCTATGGTCGATGATGTGGGAAGGGTCAGGCATGTATCTCCTTAGAGGGGATACGTGAAAGACTTCATGCACCCAGTGCAACTAAGGTGGAAGATCTAAGCGATAAGAAACCTTGCAAACTCTGCTGAGGACCTGGAAAGGTCCGATAGATATATTTTTCCACCTTGGAAAAATCTCTGTAGACCTCGCCGAGGTGAGACCCGTAGAAAGACGTGGTCACCATCCAAAAACACCATAGGTCTCCATCTCCTGTCAGCATACAAATTCTTCCTGCTTTGTGTAGTCTTCATCCGCCCTTGGATGATCTACACCTTCTCTACGGTAGCCCGTACCATCTATGGTCCCACTAGTGCTGACTCCCCTGGGTCAGTCCAACACAAAGGTGATCTGCAAGGTTACCCATACAACGCCTCAAAAGGTACCATCCCAATGGTGGAGTGATAGCTGTTGTTGTATGAAAACTCCACCAAAGGTAAGTGATCATCCCAACTATGACCGAAGTCAAGGACACAAGCACAGAGCATGTCCTCAAGGGTCTGAATGGTCCGCTCATTTTGACCATCCGTTTGAGGATGGAGGGCGGTGCTCAAACAAAGCTGCATCACAAAATCCTTCTACAACCCCTTCCATATTTGGGAAGTGAAAAGTGCATCATGATTGGATACAATCGTCAAAGGTACCCCATGTAGCAACAAAATTTCCTGCACATAGTGGCGTCCCAAGCTCTCTACTGAACCCTACTCTCTGATCGGTAGGAAGTAGGCCGACTTGCTGAGTCGGTCGATGATCACCCATATCGAGTCATGACCTTTGGATGTATGTGTAAGTACTGTCACTAAATCCCTGGATATCCCATCCCACTTCAACTCCGGGACCTCTAAAGGCTGAACCAAGCCTGTTGGTACCTAATACTCCGCCTTCACTTGCTGACAAGTGAGGTACCGTGAGACAAACTCTTCAACTACCTTCTTCATTCCTGGCCACTAGTGTTGTCATCGAAGGTCCTGATACATTTTCGCCACTCTTGGATGTACCTCTAGAGGGGATGTGTGGAAATCCCACAACACTTCATCCTGAATTGACACTGGTACCATAGTACGTCCTCTGAAGAGGATGACGTGATCCCCACCTTCAGAAAATCCATCAGGTGCCTGCCCTATGGATATCTGAGTACATCGTGTCTCGCAGTCCGCATCCCCAGGCTATTCCTCCCTGACTCACTGAAGAAGTGGGGGAGTGACTATAAGAGATTGAAGAAAGGCTGCTCCATCTCTATCCACAAAGGATATCTGTAAAGTAGCCAGCTTCTCTATCGCCTCACCTAACAGTTGTATACCAGATCTCCTACTGAGTACATCTACAACAACGTTCCCCTTCCTAGGAGTATAGACTATCTCAAAGTCATAATTCTGGAGGAACTCAAGCCAACGTTGTTGTCTCAGGTTTAGGTCTTTCTGAGAGAAGATATACCTGAGACCCTTGTGATCAGAGTACATGATAAAACGTTTTCCCATCAGATAGTGTCACCAAATCTTCAAAGAGAAGACCATTGCTGATAACTCCAGGTCATGGGTAGCATAGTTCTTCTCATGTTGTCTCAGCTGACGAGATCCATATGCGATCACGACTCGTTCCTACACCAGGACACATCCGAGTCTGGTCCCTGATGCATCGTATTAGACTACATACCCTACACCTTCTTCTAGAAGCCTCAATATGGGGGCACTAGGCAACATCTGCCTCAGCTCTGGAAAGATCTTCTGGCATCTCTCCGAACACACAAAGGTTTTACCCTTCTTCTTCATGGATGATAGTGGTGCTGCAACTCTAGATAATTCTAGTACAAACCTAATTAATAACCAACCAAACCCAAGAAACTCCGTACCTCCGTCACACTCCTGGGTGGCTCCCAAGAAAGTACCACCTTAGTCTTCAATGGATCTACTGCAAATCTAGCCTCTGTGATGACATGTCCTAGAAAATGAACCTCTCGAATCTAGAACTGGAACTTCGAGAGCTTAACATAAAGATGGTTCCCTTGGAGTGTGTCTAGTACAACCCATAAGTGATAGGCATGCTCCTCCTCAATAGTCGAGTAGATCAGAATGTCGTCGATGAAGACTACGACAAAGAGATCGAGGAATAGATGAACGATCCTTTTCATGAGTCCTATGAACACTGTTGGAGTGTTGGTTACACCGAATGGCATAACTAAGAACACGTAGTGGCTGTACCGACACCTGAAGGCCGTCTTCTACACATCCTCATAGCGAACTCTAAGATGGTGATAGCCTGACCTGAGGTCTATCCTTGAGAACCACTGTGCTCCCTTCAGCTGATCAAAGAGTTCAGCAATCCTCGGTAGTGGGTACTTGTTCTTCATGGTTACCTGGTTTAGGTGCTGATAGTCAACACAAATCCCCAAGCTCATATCTACCTTCTTGGTGAACAGAATCAGGGTTGCTTAGGGAGAAACACTAGGCCAGATGAATCTATTCCCCTGCAAGTCCTCTAGCTGTACCCGCAGCTCGTGAAGCTCCGCAGGAGCCATCCAATATGCTGGAGTATATATAGGTGCCATACTAGGGTACAAGTCAATGTAAAAGTCCACCTCTCTATGAGGAGGTAGAACTGGGACATAATCAGGGAAAACATACGTGTACTGGTTCATCACTACAGGATTGCTTGGACTCTCTACATCAACTGCTCTGAGGGTAAGGCTGGCCAACTGATGAGTGATTGGCTGCACCCTCCTCCGGGTAAGTCCGTACTGTGCTGTAAACGATCCATCTCACCGGTGAAGGTAAAACTGGTCCCATCCGTGCATACACACCGCACTTTTCACCTAATATAGTTAATCTGAGCATGGACTATAGATAACCAGTCCATACCCAAGATGAGGTCATAAGGACTCGACACCACAACTAGGAGATCCCAGCTGAAGCTCTTGCCTCCTAGAGTATGTTCACACTGCTGAAACTAGTGCATAATCCTTGAATCTGCTCCCGTATGAGTCTCTAGCTGTAAGGATCTATCCAACAAATCTGTCAGAATCTGCGAGCTCCGAACGAGGGTAGTGGCAATAAAAGAGTGACTGAAACCCGTGTCTATACGAACTGCAACTAAGGTGGAATAGACATAGATTGTACCACATATCATCTCCAGAGCTCCGTGATCATATGCATCAGTAGCTGGGAGCTGAGCTCTCCCCTATCCACCTGCTCCCTACGGTCGGGCTGGACCTCCTAGTGGTGGTAGTGGTAACACCTCGAAACAGCATCCACCGCCACCTGCACGACCAGCTTCTCTTCAACGTCCGCCTACTCCCTGTGGACCACCTTGATTGAATCTCTACTTGGGAGGTCCTTTGACCATCTTCTGATCATCCGAACAGCAGGTTAGACAGTCACGAGCCATGTGACCCTACCCGCCGCATGTGAAACACTGTCTGCTCCTTGCATGTATGTCTCTCCTCCCGGTGCCCCACACAATCAATCCTGAGTCATGTGGTTGTCCACCTATAGGTCTGGTCCTCTTGGACCTCTGTGACTTCTGTCTGCTGCCATCTGCAGAAGACTCTGCTACATTTATACTGGTGGTGGATCTCGCTGCTAGAGACTGCTCAACAAGGAAACTATCCACTAGGAGGGATCTCTCTGACACCCCTACCTACGTCGGTATGCTGAGTGAGATCACCAAAGCTCTAATATCTCGCTTGAGTCCCTTCTCAAAGGTCTGGGTCCTGAATAATTGGTCCCGTACCATATCGGTGGAGTAGCGTGAGAGGTCTGTGAACCTCGCTGAGTACTGAGCTACAGTCATGCTGCCCTACTGCAGATGAAGTATCTCCTGTATGTGCACTGCATGAAGTGTCTCTGGGAAAAATTTTGCCCAAAACAGGCTCTCGAAGTCTGCCCAGAGAAGCGTCATCTCGTCATGAACTTGGAGCATCAAGCTCCCCCGTCTTCCTGTTGTTGGCTGTAGAAGGCTGGTAGCAAGAATCACTATGAGTTCGGCTGGTCTCCCTACCAGTCAGAAAACTCTCACCACATCCTCCAGTAAATCCTTAGCCACCTGTGGGTCCGTCTCTCTCCGGAACCTGGGTGGCCTCTAGTACTGGAACTCGTGCAACGTGCTCAAGTGGCATGCATCATCTGCTGTTGGGGCTGGTGGAATCGGTGGCCCAACGGGAAGTTGTACCGCTGATGCATCTTCTGGAAAAGGGACCTGCATCAAGGCCTCATTGATCGGTGGGCTATCTATGCGTACAACTCTCGGGACTCTAGCTGGTCATCCGCGTGGAGGCATCCTAAAAGAAACAGATGCGACATGGTCAAAATATTATACCCGGTGAGTTTACCTGGTTGAGTTCACTTAATGAAAACTTTTGAAAACACACACACAATAATTTTTTTCATCCACGGAGTTGGAAATCAGTAGTCAGGGTCCTAGTGTATGGATACGTCCGCCGCTGCACAAACAATGGACTCCCTGAACTAAGAACCACACTCAATAAACTTATCACTACTTATTAATAGAAAAGAAATATCAGAGTCCTAAGTTTTGCGGTTAAACCTCCCTTTCATACCAATTTGTCACAAACCATCCCCCGGGGCCCATGCTGTGACTACCCCAAGCCCGCCTTCCATAGGCCAGAGGCTGACGACTAGCACCAAAGGCGTAATTCCTTAAAACTGGGAAGGAATTGCCTTTATAAACTGTAAACACACACAATGTAGATACGATCATGAGTAAACTGAATAATTGATAAGTGAGTACATTAAGTAAAAAGGGTCCATAATACAAGCCCAATTGGAAAGTACAAGAAACTGAAGGTACAAGTAGAACTGGGGAAAAAGGAAAAACAGCCACTAGGTCATCCTTAGAGGTTCCTACCTGAAGAGTAGGTATATATCACCTCCTCAGCACTCCATGTCTGTCCATCTCCTTCATGTACCGACACGCCATGAGGTCCACCTCCGGGTACAGTCCAGTCCTGGTACTCTCTGCCTCAGTCATCGCTGTTCGTCGTCTGCATCCAACACAACGAGGTGAGGGCATAACCCATGTAGGGGTGAGTACAAAGATACTCAATAGGGACCCTAAGACCCTCAAGGTCTCACAAAATCCAATAAGGATAAACCATAAATTATGAACTCAATAGATAACCGCACTTAGGTATATGCCCATACATATACCTAAGTTATCAAGTAATCTATCTCAATCATGAGGAAAACACAAAAGATACTAACTCAGCTCAACCAGGATTTTTTTCACATTATTGAACCCAAGACTGCTGGATAACTCCTCCCCTGTCAAGTACAGTGGGCCTGCCGCGACACCAAGGCACATCCCACAAACCTTGGACTGCTGAAGTACTCCTCCTATCAAGTGATGTGGGTCTGCTACATCACCAAGGTGCTCCCCACCGTGGGTCTACCTCCACAACCAGGCACTCCCCCTAATAGCCTGCAGAGGCACTCCTCCTGTCGAGTACCACAGGTCTGCCACCACAACCAGGAGCTCCTCCACCGTGGGTCTCCCGCCATTACTAGGCGCTCCCCACTGGGCTAGTCGAGTCACTCCGAGTCAATCGGTCAGCAGTCGTCAAGTCTCAGCCAGCTACCAGGTCTCCGGACTCTGTCCGCTTGTCTCTAGAAGGATCTGCTCCACGAGATACTTGTAGATACTCCAATTGTCAGGAAGTCCCAAGAAGAAGTATCTACATGGTCCGCCACATCATATAGGTCTCAACGCAATAGAGGACGTGTCAATCAGATGCCCGGTCTGTGAGTTATTATCCTTTTAGTCCCGGGGGGTCCGGATGGATTCGTGTAGGATCCAACCTGACTGAATCTCAACTATACCTTAAACACTAGTGGGGTATACTCAAAAGGACCGTCATGATCCAAGATTACTAGGGCCACAGAAGGCTCGTCAAATGGACGCACGATGCCAAAGATATGGCCAAAAGAAAGTAAAGGGTCATAGTGGGCCCCGGTTTAGTCTGACCTGGTCTATGTTGACTCGACCTTAACCGTTGTGTCTGGACCGAACCGTTAGTCAGTCCAGCCCATTAGGTTCGGCCTGGCCCATTGGGCCAAGTCTAGTAGGCCGCAAGGGGTCGTGAAGGGCTTCGAGAGCGTGGACTGGTCACGAGGGCGTGGACCGGTCACGGGTTGGCGTGAGGGTGGTTTAGCTTGGAGGGTGGAGAGAAGGTGCAGATCAGCCAGGAGGGCGCCGCGAGTGCGTGGCTCAGCCCAGGGTTGGGGTGGCGCAGCCAGGGCTGGGAGGCTGGCTCAGTCCGGGCGCCACAAGGCTGCGGCTGGTTCGGCTGGGGGTAGCGCGACCGGCGAGGGCGGCGCGACCGGAGCACGGCGTAACCGATGAGGGAGGCACGACTGGTGAGGTAGTGGGGCCTGTGAGGTGGTGCGGTCAGCGAGGGTGGTGCGACCGGCAAGTGCGGCGCGAATGGCAAGGGCAGCACAGATGGAGCGCAGTGTGACCAGGGCGCAACACGGCTCGAGCCGGTTCGGCCGGTGGGTGGCGCGGTTCGGCCCGAGGAGGCGTAGCCGGTTTAGACGGGGCGCCGAAGCATCGTGGGGGCGGCGCAGGTCACAGAGGCCGTGGGTAGCATGTCTGTTGCCTTCGTCGCCTTTGACGTTGCTTTCCTCCTTTTTGAAGAAGACCACAAAGGAGATCAGAGGAGGGTCGAACCACGTTGGTTTGGTCTGCACCCTTCTGCGTTTAGGGTGATAGCAATTGGATCACAAGAATGAAGCAAAGAAAGAGCATGAAAGATATCTTAAAAAAACTAATTCCCATAATCCCTGATTAAAAATATATTCCCAACCTGTAAGGAAAAAACATCCGCGGATCAACTTGATAATAAGTTGGTCTGCGTTCTTTGTTTTGGAAGAAAAGAAACAAGGGAATAATATTATATTTAAATTAAATTAAACCCCTAAATTTGTTCGTTGTTCATTGACGAAGTCATGGGAAAGAAGACAGAGTTATCTTCATTCATCACATCCTCCACACACATTCAATCCTAAGCTCGTTCATCGGTTCGTTGATGACGATGAGGAGGGAAGGTTGGTCGTCGAAGATGTCCCATGTCGGTTGCCTCCGCAAGGTGCTTCTGAGGAAGAAGTCGAAGACTCTCTTCGTCAGTGCTCTTCGTGGAGGAAGTTATTCATTGGAGAGTTTTCTCCCTCTGTCCTCCTCTTCCAAGTTCCACCAAGATGAATATTCAAAGACAAAATAATATATTAAGTTTATCTATTATATAATTGTTGACACAAAAATTCAAAAAGGTTTAAAAATAATTAATTGATGTGCTCAGTTAATTAATGGGGAGGTTTTGACACATTAATTTCAAGTGCGTTGGAATAATTAATTAGGTAGAGGAGGTAAAGAGGCTCTCCCTCATTAATGATGGGAGTTGAGAGGTTTTCCACAATTAAAATGGGGGTTTATTCCCGGGTGGTCCCCACCACTGTAACCTCTCGCGGGAGGTCAGGTTCGGGTGGGCCCCACCACCATAACCTCTCATGGGAGGTTATGGTCGGGTGGTCCCCACACTTCAACTCCCACAAGGAGGTTTAGTTATGGTGGACCCCACATCCAACTTCCACATGGTGGCTCAAAAAATAAAATAAAGTTTAGTTCATTTTATTTTATTATTTTCCACGAAAACCAAAAAACTATCTTTTATTCTCGACCCACTACTATCTAGGTGAAAGTCTCTTTAAGCTTAAACCGGCACTACGAGTTCAAAAGTTCCCTCAGATTTCAATTCCGAGCACCGGGTTAAAAGTTATAAAAACTTGCTCATATGTTTACTGAACGTACCCAAACAAAACTTCAGAAATTGATTCCGGGCACTCCGGGCCTCGGAATCACGTGCTGTTAATTTTTGCAGACTCATAAAAATTCCCATGTAATAAAAAGAAATTACATGGAAATTCTAGGTCTTTACAATTTTCAATACTAAAGAGAAGTGTCTAAGCCCACTCTATATTCTACTAAAAAATCATTATAGGTATAGGTCATAGAGACAATTTATTTTATAAGGACAATTGGGTTGGGAGTTCTCTTTTCTTCCCATGTTTTCCTACACATAATATCATCTTTTAAATGGATATAAACTTCCCCAAATTCACCAAATCCATTCTCTCAGGAGAACAATAAACGGAATTTGAAATCATCTAGTTGGTTGATGAATATGATTGATATTACTTATCCCCAACCATCTCGGGGCTCTTTAACGCCTAATACTATAAAAAATTCTACTTGTTTTTGACAAAGATGATCCATGGGGTAAAATGTTTTGTGATTCAGCCATTCTGACCAAACATAAATTTTTTATATATAATTATTGACACTATTCTATCCCCATGGAAAATGGTGTCCAATGTAAAAGATTTCAGTTAGCTTCAAAATTCCACTACTGCTCATGCTCATAACCTGAGATGATTGAGTTCCTATTACTAAATATTGAGTGGGAAGACTTTGTATGGTATTTTGTGGGGGTTAGTATGAGAATTATTCCCACTATTAGATCCTTCAAACATCTCTTATATTATTGGTTCAAAGGTGTTGATAAATAATTACATCTAAGTATATAACATAATGAGGGCCTGATAGCAAACTGTTGGTCTATTTGTGATGGTTGAAAAAAGTACATATTCAATACCAAGTCATGTAATAAAAAATGTTTGAATATGAAGGTTCTTTCTATAATCATTTATTTATAAATTTAAACTAGTGGTACAAAGTAGTGGGTCAACTTCTTTGGTATTCATAATACCTCAAAAACCATCAATGGTAATTCTAGCTATTGGGTCTGCTGAACCCCACCAATCTTAATTATGAAATTGAATTTAGACGGATCATGTTCTCATGAAAATATGCATAGAGGGTGAATCATTAATGATCAAAATGACCTAGTTGACTTGTATTATGGTTCCTTCTATAGTGTTGATTACCCACTTTTAGTAGAATCTAGATATTTCCTTAGTAGTATTTATAATTGTAGATATATAAGTATCTATCTTTTAGTGATAGAGTCTTACTATAATTTTATTTCCAAATATATAAAAGGATTTCAGCCTTCCCACTAGTCCATAACTTATTCTATTAGGGGATGAATAAATCATTTTTTTCATAGTGTAAGGAATCAATGTAGTTTTCATGAATGAAATAAAGCTGTAGATATTATAGCTTCAAATAGAGATTAAACTTATCCACTGTCTAGTTTTTCCTCTCTAGTATTTGTCCTCATGATTATAATATTTATGTGGCAGAGGATGTACAAGGCCACCATTATTTTAGGCCTCACTAACTTATCTTTTCCCCCTATTTCCCTTTCTAATAAAAATTTATATTTCAATTAGTTTATACCTATTTTCACCAGCTACACCATATGAAATCATCCATTTTCATATAATCCCTTTTCCAAGGCATCGAGTAACCATGGGAAAAAGTATGTTAATACTATTTGGATAATCATATGTTCTCTCAATTTTCTTATTATAGATTGACCAGGTTGATGAATATATCACATGTTATTCACAATCACAGACTTGTACATCTTGTGCTCCTCATATGATAGATAATAACACCATATATCTTATCTTGGTATTTCCATACACATCCTTATCCTATCTCAATTGAGGGACTAGATTTCATACATATGATACAAGAGAAAATATACCATATTGGGTAAGCTCCAACTAATGAAATGAAAAAAAGTACACTACCACCCTGTAAGATCCCATCCTTTTCTAGGTACATCCCTCTTTGAGTTTTGTGATAAATATATTTTTTTGGGTTTCCTTTGTGTTTAAGCCTTGGTAGTGGAGATTTATTCAGAGACAAATATACTTTATTGGGGAAAATGACCTAAAGTTTAGGGATATATGTTAGTTTGAATTAATAGAGTCTAGGTAAATGTGTTAAAAGGGTTTAATAGGGTTTTCCTTGATTTGGAAGGCTTTGAAGGTGGTTCAGATTTATATGCAGGTAAAAGGGGATTTAAAGTTATTTGATGGATAATTACACACCATGTAAAGGTATTGTATGCCATGTAAAATCTTCTAGAAACAAATGATGAAACCAATATAGGGTGTGAATTGGTTACACATCATGGAATTTTTAGGCTAATTAAATATTTTGATGAGGCAATGGGTTGTTAAACATATCCATCTAAAAATAAATAAACGATGTGTAAAGGATTTACACACTATGTAATTTCCTAACCTATAGTTTTAAATAGTGTTGTGACGTTTATTTCATTTAAAAATCACATGAATCTTTCTCCTCTTGACTCTAGGGTAGCTTCCAATTGATTTTGGAGTGTCTCTCCTGATTATGGGCATCACGATTACACATACGATCCATGGTATGTGGGTTTTATTTAGTTTTACCTTCTCTCAATTTACTCTCCAACCATTGCAATGTAATATCTTGACTTGGGTTGTTGTTGTTTTTTATCTTGATCAGTTTTGATCTAAGATACTTCTTTCTTATATATGCGCCTTTGTTCTTGTTAGAGAATCCCCTTAGAAGTGCTGTATTGATTTTTTGTTAAAGTTAGGGGGTCTAAACCTTAACCATATGGTTTGTTTAATTTCAAGTATGTGTAATATTAGAATTGGGACAATATATTTTGTGCCTAAATTAATTAAATGATGAATTGAGTTATTACATGGAATCCCTTTGGATCTAATTGGTTACTGACCTTTATTGTGGCTATCATTTGGGTAACAAAAACCTTTTTTAGAAATTAATTAATTAATGGTTTAAAGTGTGTTTAGAATGACATGAGATTTGGGTGTTTTATTAATATATATTCACCTTGGATTGGCCAGATTATTGAAATGATTTTTTTTGGTTTATGACCAAAGGAAAAATTAAATGTGTAATTTTAAGATAAATAGTAATTTTCATAAGTAACCATTGAGCCATATGATGTGATATTGTGATATCCTTATTTCTATGACATGTTTTATGTTTTCTATTTTTTAATTATTATATAGGGAATTGGCCCAATTGACTTGATAAAATTATTATATACTGGTATATTCCCTTAGACATGATGAAATGATTATATACCATGCTATTACCTAAGACATGTTGAAATAATTATATAGTGAGATATTCCCTAAGACATACTGAAATGCTTATATATCGGGATATGCCTTGAGACTTGCTAAAATGATTATATAACAGACTATTCTTGGTGACACATACTGAAATTATTATATATCGATGTTATCCATGATACATGATGAAATGATTATATATTGGGCTCAGCCCTAATTTATTTCCAAAATTCTTACAGATTGGGTTTCATCTATATTTGTGTGATTTATACCATGGTTATATGGTTATAGTTACGTAGGCATAGTTGTGAGACATTCTCAAATACATTCTGTCATGGATCTGAGGCAGGTTATATTTACCATGGTTATATGGTTATGTTGGCATGGATGTGAGACATGCTCAAATATATTCCAACATGGTGACGAAGTAGGTTGATGTGGTATTAATTTAATTGTTTAATTAATTAATACACATTTTTATTGCATTATTACATACAATAATTATCATTATGATTATGTTTAGACATGGTGGTGTTGATATACTAAGTTATACTCACACCTTACTCAGGCCGTCATCTAGTTCTTGAGAAGATTACAAGGATATAGGATTGAACTAGGGAAATGGACCTTTCTATTTATTATTACTTTATGGATGGTCTGACGTTTGGATACATGACCAACATGAGGTTCAAGATTGGGGGATTTTGAGTCTTTATGTGAGTACACTAGTATTTTATTTGTATTACTTATATCATCACATTTAGTTACATTCCAACATGACATTAAATTATTCCTTTATTATTAATTGGATTATTCAGTTGTATTTTATTATTTGATTATCCACTATTTTAGAAATAATTCAATTTTTTTCACACTCTGGTAGTTATAAATTTATTTATATTTATTATTTCCACTATGTTATAACTCTCATAAAAGGGGTATATTCTCCCCACTATACTTATAAAACCCCCACTACTACTTGGAAGCATCAGGAGTACATGGAGGCTCTCTTGAGGATCATTAACAACCCATTTCATCCATGTGAGGGAGTGCTTGATTGGGGGAGGTTAAAAAGTGGTATTAGATCACACTAGGTTTGTTTCTATTTCTTTAATATTTGGGAATTGTATAAAAGTGACTAAGAATGAGCCTATGTGTGGGAGTAACTAACTCGTGTATGGGGGAAAATATGAGTTCCCATGGGTGGATTGCTTTTTATACTATTTTCTTGTTATAGTTGATGTTATTTCACCCTAAGTGATTCACATGTTGTGTGATGTTATTATCTTAGGGTGTTATTATCTCTTTAGATTTATAATCATGGCCTGATATGGCACGGGATGAGTATTCATGCATCATAATAGGCAAATAGGGATATATATTGACATGCATTGTTCATGATATGAACATATTTATCATAGGTGACATATACTTTCATGTTGAACTATGTAATGAGATATCTGTTATATCTGATAAATTAGATAAATGGAATGATATGTCATGATAAAAGACTTGAAAGCCATATTTAGAGAGACTGGGAGCAATGGTTCTCTTTTGTTGTCTCCTCTTGAGGTTTACCTTGTTTATTTTATCCGGTTTTCTAAGGAGTGAGTTTGTCTTGAAGAAAATGTGCCTCCTCATAATCTTTGAGTTGAGCATTAGGAGAGTGGAAATTAGTACACTAATAATGTAGCTCAACAAGAGATTCCTATATCTTTTGAGGATTAGATGGATGTTCAGATTTGTGACAGCCACATAAGGTCCATACGATGCATGGTAATATAGACTATTCGAACCGTGCCTTCGATGTATGAGTTGATGAGAGATTTATATCTACAATATTTGCCTATATTCGCTGGAGAGGGAGGCCCCTAGGTATCCATGTTCTAGATCGAGTTAGTATTTATGACCTTTAGGCATCTTGAGACACCCGAGGATAGGAGGGTGAGGCTTGCTTCATATATAGTTTGTGGACTAGCCAAGAGTTTGTGGGAAATTTTGGAGTAAGTAGGAAAGACAGAGGAGTTATCATGGAAGGATTTAAATATGAAGTTCCTGAGACATTTCTATCTCGATAAATTGAGGGATGAGAAGTCTCATGAGTTCATGCACCTGACACAAGGGGGTATGTTAGTTCTGGAATACATTGAACATTTCAACATCCTACAGTGCTTTTCACCATCTTTGGTAACTGTTGAGATCTTCGGGGTGAGAATTTTTTAGGACGAGATTCACTATGATATCTATTTATAGGTGAAAGTGTCCCATATGATCAGTTTTTCAAATGTGATGAATTAGGAAATGATTATGCAAGGGAATCTGAGAGAGGACCAAAGCATTGGCTAGGCTGTCTCAGCAGAGAAAACTATGAGCTCTTCTAATAGTGTAAATAAGTGTCATTATGAAACTTTTATCCTAAGAGATAGTGGTCAGATTAGTTAGGGAAGTGAGAATCCATATTAGGATCGTGTTTCATTATAGTGCTATTAGTGTGGAATGATGGGACACAAATGGACTTGGTTTTTATACCTGACTTTTGAGTGTCGTTATTACAGAATATTGGGACACATATAATGGTTTTGTAGGGGAATTCAGTAGAATATAAATGGAAATGGATCAATATAGATACTGAAGTCCAAGAAGGACTCAACTACTCCTTAGAAGATAGGTAACCAAAGTTATATAGGATGTTTTGTTCGAGGAAAAGGACATGGTACCCTAGTGTAAGAACAACAGTACCAAGTGAATGGAATAACTCAAGGGAGTCAGGTTGGATCCTAGGTGAAAGGGTCTTGTCAGCTACACATCATATATACTACTCCTACTGTAGTGGATATAGAACCTTCTATTGTTAATGGTATGATTCTTGTATTGTCTACCATTTCTTGTATTTTTTTGATATAATAGAATCACATACCTTTCTATTTTCTATTTTTTAAAAATATTTTGGATTGGATGTGGAAATATTTGATGGTGTTTTCATGATCAACACACCATTGGGAGTACGGTCAGAGAATATCAAATTTTTCAAGGCATGTTCTCTAGATATTGGTGGTTACCCTTACTTTTGTGAACTATTCATGTTGGAAATGATAGGATTCGATTTCATTCTTGTAATGGATTGGTTATTTCTCTACCAAGATTATATAAACTATTATATGAGGATAGTTTTGTTTCTGTCTCCAAAAAGAGTCAGCTATTTTCACTAAGGTGAGTGGGATCTTTAGGCTGGTCATGTAAGACCAATTCAGTGTAGATTAGATTATCTCAGGTATTAGATAGTTGATCTTCATATAGATGATGGTGGAATGAAATAGGATTATTTTCCTCAAGTTGTAGATCATTTTTGGGATATTTTTTAGATGAGTTCTATGGATTAATACCTAAACAAGAGATCGAGTTGGTGTTGGGAGCAGAAACGGTTTCTATTCAGCCTTATAGAATGGAACCAGCAAATCTTTCAGAGTTGAAAGTTCAATTGGAAGATCTGGAATCTAAAGGTTTCATAAATCCTAGTACATATCCATGGGGTTCACTAGTTCTATTATCCAATAAGGCTATTTATAATTTTCACTTGTGTGTGGATTATCAGTGATTTAACCAATTAATGATCAAGAATTGAAATCCTCTTCCACACATAAATTATCTTTTCAACCAAATGAGAGGTTCTAAGATATTACCCAATATTTATTTGAGATCATGATACCATAAATTGAGGGTGAGGCACTCAAACATACCTCAATCTTCTTTTAGAAGAATCTGTGGCTGGTATAAATTTATAGTGATGTCATTTGGTTTGACTAATGCACTAGCGGTATTCATTGACTTGATGAGTCAGATTTATCATCCCTTTCTAGATTAGTTTTTGGTGGTTTTTTTTAAAATATATATTTGTATAATCCCAATCAGTATATTTTCATTCCCAACATCTTAACATCATATTGAGTAAATTAAGAGAGCATTGGATTTATGCCAAGCTAACCAAATGCAGTTTCTAGATTGATAAAGGTCACTTATTGGGCCATTTCATCTGAGAGGAAGGACTCTTAGTGGAACTAGAGGAGGTTACAAATGAGTTATACTGGGATAAGACCAATAATGTCTTAGATATTTGGATATTTATGATTTTAGTATGTTATTATTGGATCTTTATCCAGGACTTTTCCCCCTAGAAACACTGAATTCTTTGATGACAAAGAAAGGACTGAAGTTTTTTTTGATCAAATGCTTATGAGATATCTTTTTAGGAGTTGAAAGTTATGCTGACCTGAGAACCTATCCTCGCATTATCTATTCTAGGTCAATCATATACCGTGTACCTATGATGCATCCAGAGATGGACTCAGAGTAGTTTTGATGCAAGAGTATCGACTGGCTACTTATATCTCCAGGCAGCTGAGACCGCATGAGAGGTATTTTACTACTCACAACTTGGAGTTATAAGTAGTGACACATGACCTGAAATTATGGAGGCATTATATCATGGGTGAGAGGTTTGTGGTATACATGGAGTACTAGAGCCTCATGTACATTTTTCTCAGCAGGACCTAAACCTTCAGTAGATGAGGTGGTTTGAGTATCTACTATCTTTCAACATAGAGTTAGCTTATACAACAGAGAAGGGAAATGTTTTTTCCAATGAATTGAGATATAAGATAAAGAAATAGGTAGTATGGGAATCTTTTTATGAGTGGAGACTGATGACCCTATTTGTAGACATGTATCTAGATGTTTAGGAGACTTATGGTTGAGTATCATTGACATCAACATGTGTTATACCTATTCTTTTGGACCGAATCAATATCGATAAGTTATATGATCCAGAGGGATTAGTTTTGATAGGAAACTTATTTTGTTGAGAGATTACATCCGAATGATATCATGGTAGTGGAAATTATATTATTTTCTATAACCAGGCATGGGTTCCTACAGGCTTGCACGAGGTACTGATGAGAGAGTTTCATGCTTCTAGATAAAAGGTACATCATAAATTTTAAAAATGTATCATGATATCCATAGATAGTACTGGTGGTCAAAAATGTAGAAGGAAGTATTAGGATTTATGGCTAGATTCATCACTTGTCAGTAGGTGAAATCTGATCATCATAGGTCAACTGGTCCTTTTCATCATTTTTCCATTCCTGAGTGGAATTGGAATGACGTCACTATGGATTTTGTGATAGAATTACCCAAGACAAACAATATGAATGATGTTGTATGGGTGATTATGGATTTACTGAAAAATTTATTCCACTATTTTCCTATAAAGGAGATTTTCACAGGGGATTATCTATATAGTCTTTACGTGTGAAAGGTAGTTTGGCTACACGGTATTCTGAGCATTATTGTTTCAAAAAAAGACCCTCGTTTCACATCATAGTTATGGTTGGGTCTTCAGATAGCCCTATGACCACAAGTTCTTTTGAGTATGACCTATCATCCTTAGAATGATGGTAAATATGAGAGAACTATTTAGGTTTTGGGTGATTTTTTGCGAGACTATGTTTTGGATCTCAGTGGTTCATGGGAGAAACATATGAAAATCATGTAGTTTTAATATATTAACAGCTTCTAGGAATCAATCCAAAATGATAATTTTGAGGATTTTTAAGGAAGGCCATTCCATTCACCTCTTTTTTGGTTGGAGGCATGTGATTCAGCGTTTTTTGGGCCTAATCTGACACTACATATTTCTGAACAATTTCAGTTGATTAGACAACAGTTGGTGATCATAAATATTATACATAAATCCTACATTGACCATCGAAGATGACCTCTAGAGTTCAAGGTTTTCCATTATGTTTTCCATCATGTGTCTCCTTGGTTGGTGCAACTCCATATTAGGAAACAGGGAAAGCTTGCGCCCAAGTTTGTTTGGCCTTTTATGATAGTGGTTAAGGTTGGTCTAGTGGGATACCTATTATTTATTCTATAATGATACCATGCTATGCATGATGTGTTTCACGTGTCATATCTTCAAAGATATTATATGGACCCCTCTCATGTGATATACATAGAAAACATAAAGCTTAGTGCTGATGGATCCTTTGAGGAGAATTCGATACGGATTATGGTCTGTAGTGAGAAGTATCTCTGGGGTAGGAAAATTACTTTGTTTAGAGTGTAATGGAATCATGGGTTAGTTCAGGAGGATTCCTGGGAGAGGGAGTATGATATGTGATCATAGTGGCTATACATTTTCATCTAATCACCACAATGATTCTTGGAGAATATTTGGGATGATATTTTATATGGCTGGGAGGTTGTAAGATCCCAAATTTTTTCTAGGTACATACCACTTTGAGTTTTGTGATAAATGTCTTTTGTTGGATTTTCATCTATCTTTAAGCCTTGGTAGTGGAGTATTGTTCAGAGATAGAGATATTTTTGTAGAAAAAATGACCTAAAGTTTAGGGATATATGTTAGTTTGAATTAATGGAGTTATAATAAATGTGTTAAATGAGTTTATGAGGTTTTCCATGATTTGGAAGGAATTGGAGATGGTTTGGATCCTTATGAAGGAAAAAGGGGTCAAAAAGTTGTTTGTAGGGGAATTACATAATACATAAAGTTATTGTATGATGCGTAACCTCTGTTAGTCATATTTCATGAACCCAATAGAGGGTGTGAACTAGTTACACATCATTTAATCAATACACACTATGTAATGTTTAGGGTAATTAAATATTCAACTGAGGTGGAATATTTTTTAGTGTATCCATTTAAAAATAAATACACGATGTGTAAATGATTTACACACCATGTAATTTCCCAACCTATAGTTTAAAACAGTTTCGTATAGTTTATTTTATTTCTAACTCACATGAGACTTCCTCCGCTTGACCCTAGGGAAACTTCCAAGCAATTTTGGAGTGCCTCTCTTGATTCCTAACATCATGATCATGCATATGATCCCTAGTAAGTGTTTTTGCTTTAGTTTTGCCCTCTCTACCCTTGTTCTCCAACCATTGTGGTGTAATCTCCTGATCGTCATCATTGTTGGTTTTGATCTTGATTGGTTTTGATCTAGCATCCTTATTACATATATCTTCAAATTCTTTCTTATTTCTGAATCCCTTTGGAATTTCAATATTAATCAATTTTTTAAGGTGGGGTATCTAAACCTAAACCCTATGGTTTTTTTAATTGCATGTATGTGTAATATTATAATTGCACCAACATATTTCATGCCTAAATTAATTAAATGAATAATTGGATTATTCCTTGGAATGCATTTAGATCTAATTGGTTATTAAGTTGGATTGTGGATACAATTTGGGAAAGTGAACACTTTTTTATAAATGAATTGACTAATGTATTAAAGTGTGTTTAGCAGGACATGAGATTCATGTATTTTATTTATATAGATTCAACTTGTCTTGTCCAAATTATTGAAATTATTGGACAGTTTTTGGTTTTTGACCATAGGTTAAGTGAAATGTGTGATTATAAAATAAATGGAAATTTTTATAATTAACCACTGATCCATATGATGTGATATTATTTTATGCTTATTTCTAAGACATGTGTTGTGTTTTCTATGCTATAATACTTATATAGGGAGTTGGCCTAGTTGACATGCTGAAATGCTTATATACCGAGCTATGCCTTGAGACATTCTGAAATTATTATATACTGGGATATGCCATGTGACATGTTGAAATGATTATATAGTGGGATATTCCATGAGACAAGCTAAAATGATTATATAATAATCTATACCCTAAGACATACTGAGATGCTTTTATAATGTGATATACCCAGTGGATGATGCTGAAATTCTTATATACTAGGATTGTCCTTGATACTTGATAAAATGTTTATATACCAGGGTTGAACCTGATTTATTGCTGAAATGCTTATATAGTGGGGTTGACCTAGATTTTTTTGATTTATATCATGGTTCTATGGTTATGGTTATGTTGGAATAGTTGTGAGACATGCTCTAAGACATTCCGACTTGGTGTCAAGGCAGGTTATGTTTTCCATGGTTATATGGTAATGTTTAAATGGTTGTGAGACATGCTTAGATATATTCCAACATGGTTCCAAAGTAGGTTGATGTGGAATTAATTTAATTGCTTAATTAATTAATACACATGTTTATTGCATTATTTTATACACTTATTGTCAAACTAGATATGTTTAGACTTGGTGGTGTCGACCTACTAAGTTATACACACACCCTACTCGGGCCACCGTATGGTACCCAAGTTTATTACTTGGATGGAGGATTGGACAAGGGAAATGGACCATTCTGTGGATTATTTCTTACTAGATGCACTGAAGTTTGGAGATGGGATCAATATGAGGATTGGTACTAGAGGATTTTGAGTCTTTATTTGAGTTTTCTAGTATTTTATTAGTATTAATTCTAGAATGAATTTTACTTACATTCCATAATGAAATTACGTTATTACTTTATCATTTATTGGATTATTCAGTTGGATTTTATAATTTTGTTATATGCTGTTTTGGTATGATTTCCATTATTTCCACACATTCATATTTATTCATTTATTTATACTACTTATTTATACTATGTTGTTACTCTGTTCTTGGGGGTATAGTCTACCCACTGTATTTATCACACCCCCACTACTATTTGGAAGCCTATGGAATACAAGGAGGCGGACTTGAGGTTTTGTAACCAACCAGTTTCAGCCATGTGATAGAGTACCAGATAATGGGATGTTACACACCCCCTGATTATCTAAACCATAAGGTTTGTATAATAAAGGTATGGATGTATGAAATATTTCATGCTAGGTATATTTTAAAACTTAGTTATAGGAAAATAAAAATATAATCCATGAACCCATAATATACCAAAAACATAGTGTATGACACTCCATATTGTATACTTCATGGGTCATCGATTCCACAAAACCCGTTTTAGACATCATGAGAATATTTTAGTTGTTTATATGTAGTGTTAATTATTTTAACTTAATATTTCAACATAACATATAACACTATGTGATGGATATCAATTAGGTATAACTCAATGTCAAACTTTGAGAGGTCAATTATCATTTCAGTTCATGAATATATGCAGCCAACATGAAAGAATGATAGTGGAGATTTCCTTTTATATAACATGATATATTTTATATTATTAAACTCTTTTAGGAATATTAAAAAACAAAACATAAGAACTTGTATCATTATATTAAATTTTATATAATTCTAGACCGTACTTAAGTTTTTTTAATTTTATACTTTTTTAAACCCATTACATATCTATGTAATTCCTACCAAATATCTATGTGACCATATGATAATATCCTCCAACTAAACTATTTAGTGAGTAACATATATGAAGTAATATAGATTTAATAATGATGAGACTTATGAATCATATTCCAAATATTTAACTCAATGAACATAGTATTAAAACTCCTTTACTTCACAACATCTAATGTTACAATGTTAGTAACTTTTGTTTCTTACTTAAAATTCTTCTAAGTTCATTAAAATCACGATTATTGTAACACCCCAAGCTTCTACGGTACGTTTCCCTTTGAATAATGCGATAGCGTGTGTTGTACGCAACCTCGAGTTCTAACACACACCACAACTAATTAAACTAGCCGTTGTGAATAGTAATACCTAATTTTTGAAATTATATATATTTTATATTTGAAAATGGACTTCATTTTTGGACTCGGAATATCGAATTTAGCCTAAGGTGAAATTTTGGTACTTTTCGGATAACTTTCATATTTTGATGAATAGTGAAAATTACTAAATTTTAATTAAAAACAACTTTTTTAATCAAAATAATTAATAGTGATAAATTATGAATTTTAGTAGTTTTAAAGTATATTTAGAATATATTTTTACCATTTAATATAATGTTGGTCATTGGACATAATTTTACAATTAAACCGAACATAAACAAGTGTCAATCTTTTGATAGTTATTATCTCTTAAAAACACGCTTTTTGTTTTGACAGCGGGAATTAATTTTAAATTAATTTCTGCCACTTCTGTGTTTTGAATTTAGGAAAATTGATTCCATATTTGGAATCAGGATGTTCAAATTGTGTAAATGGGTAACTTTTATTTTTAGACATTTTGAATAATTACTGCGGTAAATATTTTATTTACCATGGTTAAGGGTAAATCCGGTAAATAAGGGTTAAAAAAATAATATTATAATAATACTAAATTACCCTAAAACGTGTCTTAACCCTATTGGTTGATACATGGTCGACCATGGGCATCTTTGGGTCTATTTTGGGACCCCATGGATCCACTTGTAAGTGATAATGACACTTTATTTTAATTTAGTTAAAATGAATACAAAAATGACACAAGCATATATCTTTTAGAACAACAATTTTTACATAGAGTTATATATGTTGGATTTTAGATTATAAATATTCATTAGAAAGCTAAAAAGATTTCCTACATAATGATATTTTATTTATAATTTTTAGACATTGAATAATTTATTTTATTTATGACACAATGATGATGCAGTAATTACTATAATAGTAAAAAATTAAAATAATTGATATTATAAATACCCAAATAATTATAATATGAAACTTTTAATGAATTAAACTAATTTTATATGATAATATGATATATTAGGATTGATTTAATTGACTTTTTTCGAAGTAATCAATCTGTTAGGAGTTTCAAAAAAATCAACTATTGAATAGTGTCAAAATTGACATAAAAGAGTTCTTAAAACAAATATTATATTATTAATTGTTATTAAATTCCTAAAAATCTAAGGTTCGGCCAAGAGACTTATATTATGATAGGTTCCTCATTAATGGACCACTTGGGGGTCGCTTGGATGTATATAGTAAGTTTATTAACCATATTATATAAAAATACAAAGAGACATTGTAAAAGTGAAACTAATTAACTTAGAGTTAATACTTAAAGATAAGGTTAATATAAGTACCCAAACCTGTCTAAATTCTATTGGTTGAGTGGTTTTCGACCTATCCCCACCTTAACCTTTGAATAGTCAACTTTGGAGCCATTAGAAACCGAATATGAATTTATTATAAATTAATATTTCTAGCTTTTCCAAAGGTGCCCCTCACCCCTCTTATAAAAGGGCACTCCTCCTTCTCATTTCTTCACACCTTCAAAGCCTTTTGGTTCGGCCAAACTCTGCCCAAATACTCTCCCAACATCCCTCAATACAACCTAGAGGCCTTAGTTTGATCAGAAAGCCAACCTAAGGAGCCCTTTTGATCAAATCAAAAGGAAGAACCCGAAGAAGAGGTAATGATTTCACCACCCTTTTCTAAGTTCATTTCTTCTTCCACTTCTTCTTCCTTTGTTCTTACCATTCTGAAATAATAACTCCAGTATCTCACATATACTGTGATGTTATTCTAAATATGGTACAATCATATTCAGTATTCTATCCACCCTTTGAATAACATGTCACCATACGTGCGTACGTACGGTTTACCGTCTCCACGTCGTGGTGTAATTGTTATTCAATATAATATTATTTGGATGGGTATAATAATGATGTGTAACTCATGTAAATAATAAATATAACATATTAATGATTCTGTATATATGATATACCATCCATTTATATATTATTTTAATATCAAAAGAATGATATTGTCGCTCGTGCGTACGTACGGACTACCGTCTCCACGAACGTGATAAGATTCATTCTCCATCATATCCATTCAAGTATTATTCTCATTTTAGGGTTAAAAATAATGTTAATATCATTCTTATTATGAATAAGATATAATCTATCCATTACAAACATGTCTTACGTAACCAAACATTTAAGAAGAACGAATCGATTATCACCCGAAACGACGATAATACTAAGATATTATTAATAAAGCAATGTTAAAAGATCATATATGATATCATATTAATGTATATGATTCTTGTATAATTTAATAACAATTATTTCACCATTATACAGGAGGTTAACCTACCCCAACAAAGGAAAAGTACAAGGTAAGGGTTATTTCACAATCTCTTCATTATCCGAGGTTGTTTATATGTAATAATCTACTGGGATCTCTTTATCATCCACATCCATGTTTCTTAAAAATGTATTTCAAAACATTTTTACTATTTACAAGAATATGGATTAAAGTCATTTATACCTTTTTTGACATTTTATAAGAGGTTTATAAAGGAATCTTTCCGTCGTTTTCAAAACAAGGTTCTTTTTAACCTTTTCGACAGAATTGAGGTAAGAATGTTTTTTTTAACTTATACGGCGGGTGCGGTTATTTTCCGCCGTTATAAAATCGTCGAAGCTTTCCATACAAGCTTATAAGAATATTTTCAAAGAAAATGTTTTATTTTATATGGATCTTAAATGATTTCAAAATAAAAGGAGATACTTCTTTAAAAAGAATTTTGATTTCATCTATGTCAACATCCTTTGATGGATTTTAAGATTATTCAAAGTTGATTTATTATGATGCAAAACTTCTATATTGTATTGAAGGTTTTGTGATATGTTTGACTATGGATGTGCTATTTTTATACCATTCATAGTTTATGATGAAATTATTGACATTTCGTATGCTAGTTTTAATACGAATGTTTATGTTATGTTTAAACCTTTTCATATGGGAATGCATTGGACTTAATAAGTGACGGGTGGAGCCCGTTATAGCTCCTCGATGCATCGGTAGGTCTCATGAGACAAACTAGTGTCTTGGCACAAGGCCTTGACAAAATCTTATTTGTAGTCTTGGCACGAGGCCTTGGCTATGTGGTTATGATAGTCTGGCATTATGCATTCCAACATTATGAAAGTGGTTATTGATTTTTGCATGTGATTATTCGATTAGTAGAATATCCATGTGAATAAGTAAATGGCATTATTTCATTTTATTTATGCCATACCATGTTGAAAGTTAATATTTAAAAGGCTTTTGTTTTAGTTATACATTGCCTTAAATGTTTATTCTTATTTATAAAAGTTTCCGCTATATTGTTATCCTTACTGGGCATTTGAGCTCACCCCTTTTCTATGTTTTATTTTTCCCAGGATGTGAAGAAGTAAGTTATGAATGACCTGCAGGGATTTTATGGGGGGTTAATAGTGTGGATTGTGGAAACATTATGTTGTTGTAGTAGTTTTTTCATTTTATAATGTAATGTAAAACTTATGAATATATCTAGTGTTTCCAAGGCTACTAAACCAATCGGTCTTTCGAGATTTGATCTTTCTTGTGATCATTCCAATGTTACGAAGTAATGCACCGACTCTGGGTAGCTGGGGTCGGGGCGTTACAATTATTGGAACCTTTTCTATCAATTTTTTTTCATTGAAATTTTTTGGTAACAAATAAAAATATTTTACATTATTCTTTACCAATATATCCTAAACCCCTTTGGGATATTAAGTGATATTCACTTATAGTTTTTAATAGTATAATCATTTATTTTTTTAACATTAAACCAATCAAATTAAAAACATACCAGTTCTAGTCTCTTAAACACTATATTATCTATAGAATATTATGCTAATAACACAACCACTTTTGTGTTATTCAATAATACATATTTATTTTGGTGGAAATATTTAACAGTTAAAGTATAGTATCCTTATCTTATATGGTATTCTATTTTTTTACTAAACATAATATTTTATTCTTTAAAATATTTCATTACAGGGTGGTAGGATCATATCCATCATATTTTAACAAATATGTGGACAAAATCCTTAATCCTGGTGGGAATTTGGATCATGATAGGGACCACAAAGATAAATATACTTTTGGTTATCTATAATAGCTAGGTCGCCTAAGGGAATTATCACAACTACCAGGGTAGAGTCATCCAGGGGGGAGGATTAAATCCAATACTCCTCATTATGTTATAAAAATTTATCTTGTCACATAAGAGAAATGATATCACTATACTAATCCTTTAATAAGATTCAAATAAGATAGATATATTTCTTTTCATTCAAACCAATTATTCAGTTACCCTTTACTTCATCACTTGAATGCAAAATACAAGGTCCTTTATATTCTTACCTAGATTTTTATACTCCTGTATATTTACAGAACTTATAAATTATACATTTGGTATTATATAATCTTAAAAATAAAAAAATTATTTTCTATAACACTAATACCTAACATGGAACCTTTATGCAGTCTATAAAATTCCTTCACATATCCTAAAAAATTCAAATATATTGAAAGGATATCCTTCCTTTCAGACTTTACTTTTAGTTTTCAATGAACATGACTGTCTATTTTGAAGAAACATTATTGGAATTTCCAAACAAGGTTTCTTATTATGGTTTGAAATTTTAACCACTTGTACTATCAATTCAACATTGAAACCTCGACATCAAATATTTAGTCTATATATCCTAAAATTTTTAATAAAAAAGAGTAATTATTTATTGAAAATCATTTAAATTTTAAAAACCTTTCCAAATATGATACTTAAATGAATTCCACAACTAGACATGCCTTACCTTCAGTCACTTTAATTCCTTAACATACTCAATCATATTGAATGTATGAGTAGAGAATAAAGTTACTTAGTTCATTTTTAAACAAATTACTTCAATACAACAGGTAAATGACTCCATTATTCACACAAGTTTCTAGATTCAAGTGCTTAACACCAATTATAGTTGGTTTATAAGGAAGGGGTTTCTCTAACACATATAATTTACTAACTAACTTAAAAATAATTCTTATGTTTTGTATGAGTTAAATGTTTCTTATATTAATATTCTAATTCTATAATATTGATCTCAAATTCAAGTTGGATGATAATGATTCTATTTATCTAAAAAAATATTTTATCAGATAAGTATAATATTTTACAATCATTTAATAAGGTATCCTATCATGACAATCATTTCATATATGACTATTAGATGTTTTAATAGAAATTTTTTTACCCAATCCATCATATTAATAAACTGAACACTATTTATTTTGTATCTAAACTCTTAGGGTTTAACAATTAAGTATAAAAAAATGATCACAATGGGATTTAGATTCCTAATTCTTAGGGTTATCCATTTACACCATGCCTTACATAAGGTAATGCATGGAAACCCTCCTTTAGTGGAACCTAGATAGTTGAATGATCGAGGTCTTGAAATGTGTTTTATTTAGAGGAAATCCAACACTTAGTATTTTTAAAGGGGATTTAATCTCACCATTTTCTATAATATTATTCCCTTTATATATGAATTCTTCTAATGATGTACTTTTGAATCATATTCCTTCCACCAAATTAATATGTTCAAACCATATTAATGTCTTAATATTTCACAACCCATATCTTTTTAACTAGCTCAAATTAAAATACAACTATATCCACAAAAATCCAAATACATCCAATTAATGAGGTCTATGAAAAAAATCATTATAAAATATTATTGCCATATGAAATCAATAATTCCCACAAGAGTAATCTAGGTTTGATAGGTAACCAACCCCCACATTTCTAGACAAGGAATAAACCTCTTAGATTGTGATCAATCTGATCAAATGTCCCTCTACCCAAGGATACTTTACTCTAGATAAATCTCAATTATAATAAGATTATATAAATTAATTTTTATAAACTAAAATCAAATTTTAAATTCAAGATCATACCTCAATACAATCCAAAGTCAATCTAGAAGAAAATCTAAATCAATTATCATACCTAGAATGTAACTTTTTATATGCATATGTGAAAACTTATATAAGTTTGTTAACAATTCAAAATTACACATAAATATAATCATAAAACAATTTATATTTATGAATAAAGTATGGAATATTGTAAATAAATGAACAATTATTATATTTAATAATGAGATAAACAAATTATAATCAATTCAAGAATAAAACAATTACACACACCTTTTAATTTAACTATAGATTATGGACATTACAAAATTGAATAAATATAAAAACATTATATTTATTCCCAATATTAAATTATTCATATTACCCTTTATAATAAATTATACTTAAATATATGATATTCTTGAATTATAAACATTTTATAGTAAAATTCTATTTTGTAAACAATTTACACAATCTAAATATAAAAAGTTTGATTTTATTTAAACATTGATAATATAAAACATAAAAATTACTTTTTATATGGTTTAAATAATTTCTTAAATAAGGTGTTTTCAATTTGAATAATTAAAATTAATTATTATGAACAAATCATAATATTAAATATTAACCACTACATATTATTCATTATTTTGTTAATTTATAAAAATTTTATAAATTACACTCATAATCTCTATTTTAACATTTTATATCTATATAAACCCAATATAAACATATATTTATTTTTTTAAGAAAATTATAAGGTAAAAACTACACCTCACAATTAATCACAAAACTTCACGAATGGAAGGTTTAGTGTCTTTGATGATTAGCTACATAAGCAACTTATTTTACAACCCTTGTAACCATTTCTCAATAGTTGAGGCACACTAGACTATATTCTCTACTTATTATAAATTATACTCATCTTCATAACCTAGGGAAGAGAGAAATAAAAAAAGGGGTGAGCTCAAATTCTTACTAATGGAAAAATTATCCACAAGTCATCAAGGTGTAGATCATGAAAAAACATGAGAAATGAAGAAATATATTATTAAAGGAACATGGAATAATAAGATTTGTTTATGAGGAATGATAGAAGGCCATATAAACTCAAATTAACAATCATATACCATGGAATAAGGGTGAAAAATCAAGGGAAAATAATCAATATCCATGATTTATAACAATGAAACATAAAAGAAGCACTTGAAAACATCATATTATGAGAAAACCCAATCATTCGGACCTAGTAAATTTTGAAAAATACAAGTATATAAAACCTTTAAGCCTGTGAAAAAATTAAAGTATCCCCCCTTCATTATCTCAAGAGATATAAAATTTATACAATGCATTGGAGAAATTTAATAGAACCAAACCATCTTAGGGATTTATCGGTACCAAAACATCTTAGGGACTTATCGAACCTAAACCATCCCAGAGATTTAAAAAACCAAATTAGTATCAAAGATTTTTTATATCCAAACTTTCTCAGGGCTTAATGATACCCAAAATTTCTCATAGTGGTAATACATGCACATGTTTTATACACAAAAAATCAATTAAATATCATTACCTAAAGAACCTATAGAAATAAATTGGTATTTATATCATTTTCAAATGACATCACATAATGTGAAATCAAAACTAGATTGATCGGTAAAAAAAATAGATCACTAAAAATTAATTTTTTTCATCTAATTTACAAGATGATTCATAAAGATTAACTCCATATGAGTTAGGTATTTTCTACTTAAAGAGGAAAATGGAAGTGAAATGATTTTTAGATAAATAACATTGAAAAACAAGAAGAAATATTTTTTAAAATTCTTGAAGACTACTTAAAAATGTTTTCTTCAAAGAAAAATACATTGGGATTGATTTTTTTTTCAAAAATTTCCGTTTAAAATTTTTCTTTTCATAAAATAATAATATAAAATAAATATTTTTTTCAAAAACATTCCTTGAAAAGACCAAAAACATAGAAAATTTATTTCTTAAAAAAAATCCTTTTAAAATCATTTTTAGAAAATAAATAATCCCATTTAAAGTAAAAAATTTACTTTCAAATAATATTTTATTTTATTTTCAAAATATTAAAGTGTTAAAATTATTTGGAAATCCATTCTAAAGCATAGAATGGAATCCTTATAATGAAGAATGATCATAATGTGAGAGAAAGTGTATAGGTATTTTTATAATTGTTTTACCATACTTATAAAATTCAAAGTTACAAGTCACATTAAAAAGTAATTTCCCTATATAGGAAAATTAATTACCTTGAAATATAATATTATAGTTTAAGAAACCAATCTTGACAGAAATAAGTTCAAGAACATGTATTATAACTCAATTAAGAGACCTGAGTTAACAAAAACCCTTCAACTTTAGAATCTTTTGAATCAAAGGACATTTAAAGAAAGAAAACAATAAACCTATTAAAAAACCATGAATTACATGGGTATTTTAAAATAAATTCATTAGGATTTAATCAAAACATGTAAGATATATCATAGTTCATAATAATAAATAATACTTAGGGAATTAAATTGGATACAAAGAACCCCTTACCTTAATTCTTGAATTCCACTAAAGAGCTTGGATCTCCTGTATAAAAAAAATTCTTAATAACACATTTAATAAAATTATTCATATATATAACCATTTTATAAACTTATTTTATAATTATTATCCCCATGTGTATTATTTAGTTATTATCTATTTTCGATATCAGATGTAAGTAATTTTGATCATTTTGAACTAGTTTCATAATATTAGTTTTGTTCTTCATTATTCTCAAAAAATTAATCATTACTAGATCATAAAAGGTAATAGATTTTATATTTCATGATATTTTATAAATTTATAACTTCATTACTTTATATTCTTAGTCATGGTTCTTATATATGAAATTGGCGATAAGCATGTTTCGGTGATGTTTAACAAACAAATAATGATATCTTAATTAATGAGTTTAATATTAATTTTATCATTAAATATCCAAAATAAAATAATTATTTACTTATTAATATAATATATAATTAAAAACTAAGTTATAACAGTCATATATGATATTATTTTAGAGTATTGTTCAAATAGGTGTTTAGACCAACTCAAACATAAACATACCATAATTAATGGATGATTATGATTATGAAAGTCATTTATATTGGGATAATATCATTATTATAGAAAAATAATGATATTATTTAGATATTTTTAAGTTTTTGAATTATATTTTAATATATTTTAATAAATAATAAATAATTTTGATGAAAAATGAGATATGTTACTTTTTGGAGGCGATAGTCTGCTCACACAAAAATGATGTTTTTTATTTTTCTTAATGGAAAAAAGGAAGGTGGATAATAGTTATTACATTAGAATAAAAAAATTAGGAATAAAAAAAATAATTATTTCATTATATAGTAATGATAAAATTATATTTTGGAATGTAAGATATAAAATAAAATAATTTAGGGATAAATTAATACTCATGTTGAGGACTTGAGTTCTCTCTTGGAGGACACCTTAGAAATGACGGGATTAGACTAAATTATGGTGACCAGAAGCTAAATTAAGTGAAGTAATATTATATTGGATTAATATAGGGTATTTTTTCAATAGTAAATACATATTTGTGTGTGGTATTTAAGGGATTGGAAGAGGCCCCTTTTATAAGTGGTGTGAATGACATTTTTCAAAATATTTCTACTTAATAAAGACAGAACACTTGTTTCATAGGTCAAAAAGAACCCAAAATAAAAAATAATTGAGTGGAGATAAGTTTTTGTCTATAAAAACACAAAAAACTCAATTACAAACATTTTTTTAACATTCTAGGTCTTTTACTCTTTCGGTTAACCAATCATACCCCTTTTGGTTTTACCACTATAACTGCTTTTTTACCTATGTAATTCATTTTTGATGACTAAATAAAAGTGTAACATAGGAAATAATTTGAACATAATTATTTAAAATATTAAATCCATTTTATTATATAAAATTTATATGTTTAATAAAAACTAATTTTAACATTATCACATGTAAAGTATAAAAACATATTTTTAGAAAAAGTGTATTTTTAGGAATGAAGTATTTTTCTAGGATAAAATTATCAATTTATTTGATTTTAATGATATAAATTAGTTTATTTTAAATAAATACAGTTTATTTGGATTTAAAATCAATCCAAAATTTAATTTTACAAAAATAATATCTAATTAAATGAAAAGTCAAAAATAGATTCTGTTATTGAAAATATCACTTAAGTTGTAACAACCCGATATTTTATGATAAGTTTTTTTTTAATTTATTTGATGTCATGTGTTTTATGCTACAACAAGATTATCTTGTGCTATACACAACACTGTATTAGCTTGCAGTATACACAACACTATTCTTAGATTGTGTTCCACACAATTTCATGTTCGTTTGATAATAGTCATTCTACGCAACATTGAGTGTATATATATATATATATATTCAATGTATAAATGAAAAATGGTTAGATTATGTTATAAAGAAACAACAAAGGAGTCTTTCACAACACTCAACCCTGACATGGCTTGCATTACACGCAATCGCGACCTTCCTCGATAGCGTGTGTTGTACGCAATACCAGGTTTCACTAAATGAAGATATATTGTTATAATATAATTATGGACAAGTCTTTATGAATAGTATTAACTAAAATTTTAATTTTATAACATTATTATTCATCTTATAAATTTTCTAAAACATTTTATGTGAACAAAATAATATTTTCGGGTAAAATAAGTATTTTTCAAAAAATGCAGTTTTGCCGCCTTTTGATGGCGCACCCACATTAAATCTAGTTTTTGACATGTTTATAAGTTCAATTTTACAAAATAAACTTCTTCTTTTGAATCAGGATATAAAAATTTACATTGGATAAAGTTTAGATATTTTTCTGATAACTTTCATATTTTAATGAATAGTAAAAACACACTATATTTTAATTAAAAACAACTTTTTTTATCATAATAATTTATATGGTTAAATTATAATATTGAATGGTTTTAAAGCATAAATAGAATATATTTTTACCATTTAATATAATTTAAATCATTAGCATTCATTTTACCTTTGAATTCGTAGGTTAAATCAATTCAATCTTTTGCAATGTTTTAAACAAAAACCCGTTTTCTTTCGAAAACGGGATTAATTTTAATTTAATATCTGCAAGTTTTGTATACTGAATTTTAAAAAATGGATTCCATATTTGGAATCAGTGGGTCCAAATTATCTTAATAAGCTACTTTTTATTTTTGGGCATTATGAATAGTAACTATGGTAAATTTTATTTACCACAGTTAAAGGTAAATCGGGTAATTAAGGTTAAATATAAGATTATAAAATTATCCAAAAACCTGACAAAATTATATTGGATGACTAAAAGTTGACCCATATCACCTAAGGGTCAGAATAGATTCATTTTACAGACTTGTTTCCTTGAAAATAATTTAATTATTATTAAAACCAAAGAAAGTGACAACATGCTACTCTCTTAAATCTTGAAAGTATATTAATTTTAATTTAGTGATAAACTTCATGAAACTTAGAACATGAATAGTATCCAGAAATATAATAAAATTATCTACATCATATGAATTCATTTATAATTTTTAGGGATTATATAATTATCATTAAAGGTGACATAATAGTGATGCTGAAATTGTAGAGACCCGAAGCCTGACGTACATAGACTTTAGATTACTTTTGCGGAATACTTAGTACATAACAAAAACACACACATAAGGATCGTAATAGTTTAGTGTCTTTGGAAACTCGGAACGTAATCTTCTAATCGTGGTGAAAGATCTTCAATATCTCCCATAAAGATCTTCCCTTTTTTTTACCTAAAACCTTTCTTTATATCCTGGGGAAAAGAAAACATAAAAGGGTGAGCTCAAATGCTCAGTAAGGGTATACAAAAGAAAAATCAATCACATCATATTCATAAGAACATAACTTTTGGAAATCTTAACCTGCAAAAGAGAGCATAATTTCATAACATGGGATAAATAATAGTAGTGAAATGAAAACCCAATAATCATAACTTAAAACATGAAACTTTGTGGCATACACACATAATCATGGAAAATCATTTCTTGTTAGTCATGACTCATTGCCAAGACTATCTTAGTGGACAGAGTCCCTTTCTGAACCGAGTTCACTCCTCGTTTCAGTCCTGTATCACTGAACCGAAATAACCTTCCGTTCCAGCCATGTCTATCTCATGAGATATAAAATCTTTACCCAATGCATTGGAGGGAGATATAGGTCCCACCCATCTTATAATGAATCCTTTCTTATGTGTGCCACATAATCATAAAACATACATCATCGCATAACACATGTAACAAAAATGGGATTCTTGAAATATCATGACATCATAAATCAATTCATATTAGATAAAAGAATTCATAAAAATGTTTCCATCACAACATAATCAAATCCATGTAATAATAGGGATAAAAACAGAACCCTTTTATTATCTTATATGGAAAATAATTTTGATAAAATACTTGAACTTCATTCTTGAGGAAAATATCCTTTCTACTTCAAAAACACTTTTCATTTCTTAACATGTCATACAATTTTAAACTAAAAGAAGTTGATTAAAAATAAACTTGAGTAATTGTAAAGGAGGCTTCTTGGAAATAATTTTTTAGAAATCCATTCATGCCGTATAAGTTAAAAAAAACATTCTTCGAACTTTTGTCGGAAAAGTCAAAAAGTACCTCGTACGAAAAACGACAAAAGATTCCTTTCATACATATTACTAAAAACTCACCGAAGGGTAAAAATGGATTTAAAAAATTGTAGGTGTATGGAAATAATATTACATATTGATGAAACATGGATGTGGATGATAAAATACACCCCAGTAAATACCTACGAATAAACAATCTCGGATAAAAATGAGATTGTGATATTTCCCTTACCTTAGGTCCGATTTGCTTTGTACGTGTCCGAAGCTCCTGTATAATGGTTTAAATAATGTTATTGACTTATTCCAGAATCATACATATTGATATGATATCATATATGGTCATATTCTTAGCTTCTTGTTAGTAATATTTTATTGTTACTTGTTACTCGGGTCTTTATTGCCTTTTGTTCTTATGCGTGTTTTTCCGAATACATTCTTATTCTTATTTTGAGGTTATAGATACCTTATATCCAGAATGGTATTAGTGTAACATATATCATATTTATTCATTCAATTCATTTATATAATTACTATGTAATGATGATCATGTAGAACGAGTCGCATCACATCATGGAGACGGTATTCCGTACGTACGCACGAGTGATGATATCATTCCTATGACTGTGGAACTATATTGGAGTATATATATATTATTTCAGTATCAATATTACTTTATAATAATCATAAATAGTTACTCATTACACCATTATACCCATCCTTGTAAAGTGATGGTGGAATGCTTCTTTGAATCCTCCACTTAGGGAACTAATATTGGTCTTTGAAGAAGACCAGGACCTCTAGGATTATTCTAGGGAAGTGTAGAGCAGAAAATGGAAGGGGTTGGCCGATCTTGAGTGCTCAATTTTGTGTGAGGAGGAGGGGGAGGAGGTGCCCTTTTATAAGGGAGGAGAGGGGCACCTTAGGAATATCTCAAAATATTATTTTATATTAAAGTCAAAATCGGTTTATAATGGTTCCAAAGGGTCTTATTTAGAAGCTATAGTGGGGATGGGTCGAAATACTATCAACCAATAGGATTTAGACAAGTTTAGGGTATTATTTTAACCTTATCAATTAGATTTAACTCTAAGTTAAATAATTTAACTTTTACCGTGTCTTTTTGTTTTCTTTCACTATATGGTTAATACACTTACTATAACATGCCAAAAGAACCCCAAATTGTTTATTCTTAATATATATATCTTTATCTAAGTCATTTGGTCGAACATTAGATTTTTAAGAATAAAATAACAATTAATAATATAATATTTGATTTAAAAACTATTTTGTGTCAATTTTGACACTATTTGATATATGATTTTTGTGAAAGTAATAACAGAATTATATGTTCGAACCAAGTTGATTAAATCAACATTAATATATCATAGTAACCTATAAAATTAGTGGAATTCATAAAAAGTCTCAAATTACATTTATTTTGGTGTTTATAACATCAATTATGTCAATATTTCATTAATAAGATAATTACTGCATCATCATTGTGTAGTAAATAAATTAAATTATTTAATGTCTAAAAATTACAAATAAAATACCATTATGTAGGAAATATTTTTAGCTTTCTAATGAATATTCATAGTCGAATTTATCTTATGTATAACCCCATATTAAAAATGATTTACTTATTAAACGTTGATTTTAACTATTTTAACCCTTCTTTAAATAAATTAATAATAAATGTCCTAATCTAATCAAAGTGGGCCTAAATGGTCATATTTGTATTCCTAAGTTTGTTTTTGGTCTAATTACACTTGTCCAATAGAATTAGGACACGTGTTAGGGTAATATTAATATCATATTTACCCTTAGTTACCCTATTTACTATTAACCGCGGTAAAAAAAGTAAAAAGTTACTATTCACCAAAAAATTATTTTTATCTCATTGAACCAAATTTTAGTCCTTGATATTAACCGTGTCTGTCGGATTTTCGAAATTCCATTCACAGAAGCGGTAAAATTAAGTTTTATGCAAAATTCAGTTTTTAACCTACCACTTAGTGGTTTCACTATTAATCAAAAATTGAAAGTTTTCAGAAAAATGCCAAAATTTCATCCTAAGCTATATTTCATATTCCGAATTCAAAAATGAAGTCTATTTTACCAAATTCATAACATAGAAATTTCATTAATTAATTTTATAATTAAATCCCGCTGTTAAAACAAATAGCGTGTTTTTAAGAAACAATATCTATCAAAAGATTGACACTTGATTATGTCTGGTTTAAATGTGAAATTACATCCAATGAACAACATTGTATTAAATTGTAAAAATATATTCTAAATATAATTTAAAACCACTCAAATTAATGATTTATCACTATTAATTATTTCGATTAAAAAAGTTGTTTTTAATTATAATTTAGTAATTTTCACTATTCATCAGAATATGAAAGTTATCCGAAAAGTACCAAAATTTCACCCTAAGCTAATTTCGATATTACGAATCCAGAAATTAATTCCATTTTGAAAAATAAAATATACAAAATTTCAAAAAGTGGTTATTACTATTCATAACGGCTAGTTTTAATAATATTTTAATAGCATATTGTTGTTTAATGAAACTCGTTATTGCGTACTACACACGCTATCGAGGAAGGTCGCGATTGCGTGTAATGCAAGGCAAGTCAAGGATGTGTGTTGTTCAAGCTCCTTTTTGTGTTGCGTACAACACAAGACATTAGTGAAATAAAAAAGAATATTTTTCATAAAATCTCAGGCTGTTACATTCTACCCCCCTTAAAAGGAATTTCGCCCTCGAAATTCGTCGGGGTTATAAATGGTTTACTATTCGAAAGTTTCTTTAATAGAAACCCACATCGTAAAAAGGAATACCAAAACATAGCTTTAAAAACAAAATTATGAAATGTAACGATTACCCAAATAAACTAATCACTGGGTTTCCACATAGGTGAAAATATGGATATGGAAGAGAAATCTAACCATCATGTTCTGATGGAGAGTGGTAGAGAACATGGCTATGGAAAAGCCAACAATCACAAATCCATAAATTTGTGACGATCTAAGGTACCATCTGATTCATCAGGTATAAGATCACTAGGAGAACATTTTTGGTTTTCAAGATCATTTTCCTAAAGTTGAAGAATTTGAATTAGAATAAATACTTACTTTATTTTGGTACAATCTCACTGTTGTTCGTGCCTTGAACAATTTCCACTTCATCTCTTATATAAATAAAGTTGAATTTGTTATTCGTGAAGTGTTAGCAGATCTTGTGAGAGAATGACGGGTCATTCCATCTGTCTCAAACAAAAGGTTAGCAAAACGTTATTAAATATACATAAGTCATTCTATAGTGAGATTAATCATATATGGTTCCTAAAATGAACTTATACTTCACATATCATACTGATTAATATAATAAAACTAGTTTCTACTAAACAGGGACTTCCTGTAGGTCAGTGGTAGGTGATAAAGTCCAGTCGCACTTTGGTTGTGGGTTCGATTCCCACAGCCTTGTCCGAAGCGATGGGCTGTCGCCCGTCCTACAGGTTGTCCTTTTTCTAAAACTATATTACTATAACATCCCATCAATAATATCGAAAAAAAACTTCTATCCTTAAACAATATTAACTTATTCCAACATAATCCATTCCAATATTTAGGCTTACCCATAATACTGCAGTCCACTCTCATAATATAGTGAAAACAATTACCAGAGATTTAATACCATCGTTGACCCCATAAGATATGTCTTGTTGGTCACATTCTAAACATTCAAAGTCCTTAATCATGTATTCTCTTGAATACCTTAGTGAAAACATGAATGTAGTTTAAAGTTAACACTTTCCACATACCAAATCCTCAAAATTCTATATACTCAAACCATGATATCACTTAGTCCTTATATCAATCATGAGCTCATGAATACAATCAAACATTTCATTATCTTCTTATCCCTTCATTATGCTCATATCATCTGTTTACCAAAAATGTCTCAATCACTTTTCATGGTTACCGGTACCATAAAATTATTGAAAACCACAATAGACCAAAACATAAATATTCCAATATTCCACGATACTATATACAACATTATTTTGGAATCCCATTACATAAACACTTAATCATTCCACCACATCATTGTCATATTCAACATCGCCAATAGTGATCGCATGTGACTTCCCTTTTTCCTTTACCTTAAGTGGTTGCTCATGTTGATCATCACTAACCCTTGGATTAGGGCATTTATTAGCATAATTCCCCATTTCCTTGCACTTGAAGCATTGAAGTGTTGGTGGTGCATTCTCTACAGTGTTTGCTTTATTCACATCAATAGAAAACCTTTTTCCATTACTTCGACACTCAACTGCTCGATGACCTTATTTTACACACTTAAAACATTTTCTAGTCCCTTTAAGACAATCTCCACCATGCTTCTTTCCACACTTTGTGCATAAGGAAACATTCATCTTCTTTTCACCATTATTCTGAGATTTCTCCTTGAACTCCATATTTCGTTTCTTGTCAAAACCATGAGGTGGATATATAACACCAACTTCTATTTCTAACTTGATAGCACAATGCACAATTTCTTCATAGCTACTGAAGTCTCTTATAGCTAATGCCCTTCGAAGACTTGGTTTTAAGCCACTGAAAAATCGATCAACTTTACTTTCAGGTTGGATGATAATGCTAGATGCATACCTTGCAAGTCTTGTAAAATTCGCTTCATATATACCAACAGATTCATCATCTTTTTGCTTTAGTTCAAGAAACTCCTTCTCCATCTTTGTTCGAAGAATACGAGGGAAGTACTTATTGAAAAATAAGTTCTTGAACTCGTCCCATTCCATGGACTCAATTTCATCTCTTTGCCTTGTATTCTTGATAAGATTCCACCATTTATCAGCTTCACCTTCCAAACGATATACTGCTAAGATGACTTTATCATGCTCAGAACATTGAAGAACTGAAAATATCTTTTCAGTGGTACTGATCCATTGTTCAGCAACAAGTGGATCAGAAGACCCACTGAAAGAAGGTGGACGTTGCCTCATGAAGGATTCAACAGAATGTTGCTCCTTCCTTTGCTCGTTTGGAAGTCCTGCATGATTCATAGCTTGAGAAAGTTGTGTGAGCATGGCTACAAGATTTTGCATTCCAGCTCCCATATCGTTTGGTTGCTTAGGGGGACAATCATTGCATTTCCCATCGCATTCCGCATTAACACGGTTCCTTCGGGTTCCAGCAGTTGACTAAAACCAAGAAGAATAGTGTGAGAAACACTAATTATAATAGGAAAACCACATAATCAAGGATAAAATTTCACACTTAAGGTTTTATCCTAGGGTATTCATGGCCATTTCTAAAACACTATGATTGTGTTCTATGCTTAGACTTATCCTTAGGGTTCTTACTAAGGCTTTCACATCCTAGTTTACAAAGGTTGACTATACCTTTCCACTGATACCAACTGTAGAGACCCGAAGCCTGACGTACATAGACTTTACATTACTTTTGCGGAATACTTAGTACATAACAAAAACACACACATAAGGATCGTAATAGTTTAGTGTCTTTGGAAACTCGGAACGTAATCTTCTAATCGTGGTGAAAGATCTTCAATATCTCCCATAAAGATCTTCCTTTTTTTTACCTAAAACCTTTATTTATATCCTGGGGAAAAGAAAACATAAAAGGGTGAGCTTAAATGCTCAGTAAGGATATACAAAAGAAAAATCAATCACATCATATTCATAAGAACATAACTTTTGGAAATCTTAACCTGCAAAAGAGAGAATAATTTCATAACATGGGATAAATAAGAGTAGTGAAATGAAATCCCAATAATCATAACTTAAAACATGAAACTTTTTGGAATACACACATAATCATGGAAAATCATTTCTTGTTAGTCATGACTCATTGCCAAGACTATCTTAGTGGACCAAGTCCCTTTCTGAACCGAGTTCACTCCTCGTTTCAGTCCTATATCACTGAACCGAAATAACCTTCCGTTCCAGCCATGTCTATCTCATGAGATATAAAATCTTTACCCAATGCATTGGAGGGAGATATAGGTCCCACCCATCTTATAATGAATCCTTTCTTATGTGTGCCACATAATCATAAAACATACATCATCGCATAACACATGTAACAAAAATGGGATTCTTGAAACATCATGACATCATAAATCAATTCATATAAGATAAAAGAATTCATAAAAATGTTTCCATCACAACATAATCAAATCCATGTAATAATAGGGGTAAAAACAGAACCCTTTTATTATCTTATATGGAAGATAATTTTGATAAAATACTTGAACTTCATTCTTGAGGAAAACATCCTTTCTACTTCAAAAACACTTTTCCTTTATTAACATGTCATACAATTTTAAACTAAAATAAGTTGATTAAAAATAAACTTGAATACTTGTAAAGGAGGCTTCTTGGAAATAATTTTTTAGAAATCCATTCATGCCGTATAAGTTAAAAAAAACATTCTTCGTACTTTTGTCGGAAAAGTCAAAAAGTACCTCGTACGAAAAACGACAAAAGATTCCTTTCATACACATTACTAAAAACTCACCGAAGGTTAAAAATGGATTTAAACAATTGTAGGTGGATGAAAATAATATTACATATTGATGAAACATGGATGTGGATGATAAAATACACCCCAGTAAATACCTACGAATAAACAATCTCGGATAAAAATGAGATTGTGATATTTCCCTTACCTTAGGTCCGATTTGCTTTGTACGTGTCCGAAGCTCCTGTATAATGGTTTAAATAATGATATTGACTTATTCCAAAATCATACATATTGATATGATATCATATATGGTCATATTCTTAGCTTCTTGTTAGTAATATTTTATTGTTACTTGTTACTCGTGTCTTTATTGCCTTTTGTTCTTATGCGTGTTTTTCCGAATACATTCTTATTCTTATTTTAAGGTTATAGATACCTTATATCCAGAATGGTATTAGTGTAACATATATCATATTTATTCATTCAATTCATTTATATAATTACTATGTAATGATGATCATGTAGAACGAGTCGCATCACATCGTGGAGACGGTATTCCGTATGTACGCACGAGTGATGATATCGTTCCTATGATCGTGGAACTATATTGGAGTATATATATATTATTTCAGTATCAATATTACTTTATAATAATCATAAATAGTTACTCATTACACCATTATACCCATCCTTGTAAAGTGATGGTGGAAAATAGATTACACCACGGCGTGGAGACGGTATTCCGTACGTACGCACGCGCGATGATTTCATTTTTCCGTAGGATGGATAGAAGGTGAATTAGGGTTGTTTCATATTTATATCAGTATTTAAGTAATACTGATGTTATTACTTTATCATGAAACAACTAAAGAATAAGAAGTTGAAGAAGAAAGAAATTGAAAAGATCGGTAATGGGTATTACCTCTTCTTTGGAATGCTTCTTTGAATCCTCCACTTAGGGAACTAATATTGGTCTTTGAAGAAGACCAGGACCTCTAGGATTATACTAGGGAAGTGGAGAGGAGAAAATGGCAGGGTTTGGCCGAGCTTTAGTGCTCAATTTGGTGTGAAGAGGAGGGGGAGGAGGTGCCCTTTTATAAGGGAGAAGAGGGGCACCTTAGGAATATCTCAAAATATTATTTTATATTAAAGTCAAAATCGGTTTATAATGGTTCAAAAGGGTCTTATTTCGAAGCTATAGTGGGGATGGGTCGAAATCCTATCAACCAATAGGATTTAGACAAGTTTAGGGTATTATTTTAACCTTATCAATTAGATTTAACTCTAAGTTAAATAATTTAACTTTTACCGTGTCTTTTTGTTTTCTTTCACTATATGGTTAATACACTTACTATAACATGCCAAAAGAACCCCAAATTGTTTATTGTTAATATATATATCCTTATCTAAGTCATTTGGACGAACCTTAGATTTTTAGGAATAAAATAACAATTAATAATATAATATTTTATTTAAAAACTATTTTGTGTCAATTTTGACACTATTTGATATATGATTTTTGTGAAAGTCATAAAAGAATTATATGTTCGAACCAAGTTGATTAAATCAACATTAATATATCATAGTAACCTATAAAATTAGTGGAATTCATAAAAAGTCTCAAATTACATTTATTTTGGTGTTTATAACATCAATTATGTCAATATTTCATTAATAAGATAATTACTGCATCATCATTGTGTCATAAATAAATTAAATTATTTAATGTCTAAAAATTACAAATAAAATACCATTATGTAGGAAATCTTTTTAGCTTTCTAATGAATATTTATAGTCGAATTTATCTTATGTATAACCCCATATTAAAAATGAGTTACTTATTAAACGTTGATTTTAACTATTTTAACCCTTCTTTAAATAAATTAATAATAAATGTCCTAATCTATTCCAAGTGGGCCTAAATGGTCATATTTGTATTCCTAAGTTTGTTTTTGGTCGAATTACACTTGTCCAATAGAATTAGGACATGTGTTAGGGTAATATTAATACCATATTTACCCTTAGTTACCTTATTTAATATTAACCGCGGTAAAAAAAGTAAAAAGTTACTATTCACCAAAAAATTATTTTTATCTCATTGAACCACATTTTAGTCCTTGATATTAACCGTGTCTGTCGGATTTTCGAAATTCCATTCACAGAAGCGGTAAAATTAAGTTTTATGCAAAATTGAGTTTTTAACCTACCACTTAGTGGTTTCACTATTCATCAAAAATTGAAAGTTTTCAGAAAAATGCCAAAATTTCATCCTAAGCTATATTTCATATTCCGAATTCAAAAATGAAGTCTATTTTACCAAATTCATAACATAGAAATTGCATTAATTAATTTTATAATTAAATCCCGCTGTTAAAACAAATAGCGTGTTTTTAAGAAACAATATCTATCAAAAGATTGACACTTGATTATGTCTGGTTTAAATGTGAAATTACATCCAATGACCAAAATTGTATTAAATTGTAAAAATATATTCTAAATATACTTTAAAACCACTCAAATTAATGATTTATCACTATTAATTATTTCGATTAAAAAAGTTGTTTTTAATTATAATTTAGTAATTTTCACTATTCATCAGAATATGAAAGTTATCCGAAATGTACCAAAATATCACCCTAAGCTAATTTCGATATTACGAATCCAGAAATTAATTCCATTTTGAAAAATAAAATATACAAAATTTCAAAAAGTGGTTATTACTATTCATAACGGCTAGTTTTAATAATATTTTAATAGCATATTGTTGTTTAATGAAACTCGTTATTGCGTACTACACACGCTATCGAGGAAGGTCGCGATTGCGTGTAATGCAAGGCAAGTCAAGGATGTGTGTTGTGAAAGCTCCTTTTTTTGTTGCGTACAACACAAGACATTAGTGAAATAAAAAAGAATATTTTTCATAAAATCTCAGGCTGTTAGAGAAATTATTTTATTAAGAGAAATATCAAATAAATGGTTTTAAAAATATTAAAATAAATATTATATGAAATATTTAATGTTTTAAAATACTTTTCTAGATACATAAGACATGTTATGAAACTATTAAATATTTTAGTTTGAAGATATCTTCCGTATATTGTTTATTTAAATTCAAATAAATGAATAGTGTCAAAATAGACACTATTGTTATTTTATAAAAATAACATATTATAAAATTGTTTAAAAATCAAAAAAATATTTAAAAATTATAAATTTAAATTTATATGGTCGAAAATGTTATAAATTATCCAATTAGGGACAATTCACAACAAATAAGTAATTATTTGTAATAATTTAAAATTTAGAATGTTATTACCACAAATAAAATTAAATTGATTAAATAAGGATAAATCAAGTTGACAATGTTTAAAATAAATTCCTAACATGTTTAAATTTTATTGGTTGATTATATTACAACCCTATCTCATCTAATATTCGGATTTGAGTCATTTTTGATGTTTTTATGTGGGGTTGGGATTTAATATAAATTAATATTTTCTTATATTTCCAAAGGTGCCCCTCTCCTCCCTCGTAAAAGGGCATCTACTCCCTCTTCTCCTCACACATTTTTGAGCCTTTAAGCTCGGAAAAACCCTTCCCATTTCCCTTATAAACTTACCTAGAAAGATACTAGAGGTCTTGGTCTTCTTCAAAGACCAATTTTAGTACCCTAAGAGGAGGTTTCAAAGAGGCGTGTCAAATAAGAGGTAATATCCGTTACCGATTCTTTCAATTTTCTTTCTTTCTAAACTTATTCTTCTTTAGTTGTTTCATTATATTGTAATGACATTAGTATCAATAATATACTAATATGTTATTATAAATATTAATCAACCCCATTTCACCTTCTATCCATCCTACGGAAAACGAAATCACCGCGCGTGCGTACGTACGGAATACCGTCTCCACGCCGTGGTGTAATCTGTTTTTCCACAAACACCTTACATGGATGGGTATAATGGTGTAAAGAATAACTATATATGGTTATTATAACATCATAATTATTATGATATATTATACCATCCACTGCAATTCTATTCAATAATTATGGGAACGATATCATCGCTCGTGCGTACGTACGGATTACCATCTCCACGACGCGATGAGATTCATTCTCCATGTTAACCATACAAGAATGATTATAAAGTTTATATAATGAATAATAATTAAATATATGACATAATAATGCTAATTTATTTATGTATATATATATGTATTTCAACTATTTAGTTTCATTCAATTCAATAAGGAAACGAAAACAGCGTTCATGCGTACGTACGACCTACCGTCTCCATGAATGGTGTATTTCATTCCATTTATCGATATATAATATATATGTATATGATGAATATATATTATATATAAATAATTTTTTACATTCTGGAATTATTTAAATCAGTATAAAAGTAATAATATCAAGAACGACAAGTCGAAACACATACGATAAATGAAATGATTTTACCTAAAACGCTGCTTTAACATGAATGTACAAAAAACGGGTAATATAATGTCATAAGTGAAACATATATGATATCATAAAAATGAATATGATTATGTAATAATTCAATGACATTATTTAAATCATTATATAGGAGGTTCAGATCCATACAAAGTATATCGGACCTAAGGTAAGGGATAACTTTTCCAATCTCATTTTTATCTGAGATTATTTATTCGTAAGTATTTATTGGGGTTATATTTTTCATCCATGTCCATAAAAATATTTTTCATAAAGTGTTTAATATTCTTCCATGTATTTTTAAAGTCATGTTGATCCCTATTTTACTTTCACTTTTTATTATGGAAGGAATCTTTCTTTTGTTTACCATATGTGGTACCTTTTGACTTTTCCGACAAAAGTACGAGAAAAATGTTTTTTTAACTTATACAGCATGAACAGATTTTTACAGTTTCATAATGCCGTATTTTCATGAAGATTACTCTACAATATTTAATGACTATTTTCAATAAAATAATTTTCTTTTAAAATTTCATGGTATTTTGTGAAAAGAAATTGATTTTGAAGAAGAAAAGATATTTTCCTCAAGAATTCATTTCAGGTGTTTTATCAAAACCATTTTCCATATCAGATGGAATTATTTTATATGTGTATTTTTCAAGTATAATGTATCTATGATTTACATGGTTTAACTTTTCTTATGATGAAATGATATCCATTTTTTATATGGATTATGTTATGATGGGATGATGTTTATGAAACCCATTTTTATTCTTTGGGTTATGATGAATGATTTATGTTTATGTTGTGACAAAAGTAAGAATGATTTCATTATGAGATGGTTGGGACCTATATCTCCCTCCAATGCATTGGGTAAAGATTTATATCTCATGAGATAGACATGACTGGAATGGTAAGTTAATCCAGTTCAGTGTAACAGGACTGAAACGAGGAGTGAACTCGATTCAGAAAGGGACTTTGTCCACTAAGATAGTCTTGGAAGCAATGCCTTGGCTGTTATGGAAATCATAACATGTGATGAATTGTTGCCACAATTACATGTTTTATTCCCATTATATTTTATCATGGTAGATGTTCCATTATGATATATGCCTTATGTACTTCCACGATTTATGTCTTTGCTCAAGATTTTGATGTTTAAGTTTCATGTTCAAGTTTTTGCTTTAAAATGTTTATGGATTGTTTTATGTTCTCTATGTTTTACCTTACTGATCATTTGAGATCACCATTTTTATGTTTTATTTTCCCCAGGAAATAAATAAAGGTTTTAGGTAAGGAAACAAAAAGGTGAAGATCATTATGGGAGTTGTTGAAGATCTTTCACCACGATTAGAAGATTAAATTCCAAGTTTTCTAAGACTCTAAACTATTACGATCCTTGAGTTTTGGTTTTTTGTTATGTATTAAGTATTCCGCAAAAGTAATGTATTATCCATGTACGTCAAGATCCAGGTCTCTACAGTTGGTATCAGAGGAACGGTTTAGTCAACCTTTGGAAACTAGGATGCGAGAAATTTAGTGAGATCCCTAGAGATATTTCTAAGGTATGTCTAGGGATGCCCCTAAGGTTAAGTATAAGTATAAGTTATAATCCTAGAATTATGGTAATGATCTTAGAATTAAACCTAAGGTGTTAGATATTGAAGGTACTCCCCATTTATTATGTTGTTTTCCCTATCATGATTTTTTCCTCTCACACTATTTTTTTGGGTTTTATACGATGGATGGAACCCGAAGGAACCCTGTTGATCAATGTAATGGAAAATGAAATTATTTCCCTCCTGAACACACCAATGTTATGGGAGATGGAGTTTAAAATCTTATTTCTATACTTACACAAGCTATGAATCATTCTGGACTTCCAAATGAGCAGAGAAGGGAACAATATTCTATTGAGTCCTTCATGAGGAAACTTCCACCTTCTTTCAGTGGGTCTTCTGATCCACTTGTTGCTGGACAATGGATCAATACCACTGAAAAGATATTTTCAGTTCCTCAATGTTCTGAACATGATAAAGTCATATTAGAAGCATATCATTTGGAAGGTGAAGCTGATCAATGGTTTAATCTTATCAAGAATACGAGGCCAAGAGATGAAATTGAGTCCATGGAATGGGATGAGTTCAAGAACTTATTTTTTAATAAGTACTTCCCTCATATTCTTCGAACAAAGATGGAGAAGGAGTTTCTTGAACTAAAGGAAAAATATTATGAATCTGTTGGTATATACAAAGAGAATTTTACAAGGCTTGCAAGGTATGCATATGGATTTATCATCCAACCTGAAAGTAAAGTTGATCGATTCTTCAATGGCTTAAAACCAAGTCTTAGAAGGGCATTAGCTATAAGAGACTTCAGTAGCTATGAAGAAATTGTGTGTTGTGATATCAAGGTAGAAATGGAAGTTGGTGTTACATATCCATCTCATGGTTTTGACAAGAAATGAAAGATGGAGTTCAAGGAGAAATCTCAGAATAATGGTGAAAAGAAGATGAATGTTTCCTTATGCTCAATGTGTGGAAATAAGCATGATGGAGATTGTCTTAAAGGGACTTGAAAATGTTTTAAGTGTGGAAAAGAAGGTCATCGAGCAGCTGAGTGTCGAAGTAATGGAAAAAGGGTTACTAATGATAAAGAAAATACTACCGAGAATGCACCACCAACACTTCAATGCTTCAAGTGCAATGAAATGGGGAATTATGATAATCAATGCCCTAATACAAGGGTTAATGATGATCGACATGAGAAACCACATAAGGTAGAGGACAAAGGGAACTCAAATGTGATCACTATTGGTGATGTTTAATATGAAAATGATGTGGTGGAATGATTAAGTGTTTATGTAATGGGATTCCAAAATAATGTTTTACATAGTATCGTGGAATATTGGAATATTTATGTATTGGTCTATTGTGGTTTTCAATAATTTTATGGTACCGGTAACCATGAAAAGTGATTGAGATATTCTTTGAAAGAAGATGATATGCGCATAATGAAGGGATAAGAAGAAAATGAAATGTTTGGAAGTATTCATGAGCTCATGACTGATATAAGGAAATAGTTATATCATGGTTTGAGTATATAGAATTTTGGGGTTTTGGTTTGTGGAAAGAGTTAACTTTTGATAGCACTCATGTTTTCACTAAGGTTCAATTGGTATTCATTTTTCAAGAGAATAAATGATTAAGTTATTCACATGTTTTTAATTTGACCAACAAGATATATCGTATGATATATGGGGGATAAATGATGGTATTCACATGCTCGGCAGATGAAATTTCTAGTAATTGTTTTCTTTATACTATGAGCTTGGGCAGAAGTATTTTAGATAAGCCTAAAGGTTGGAATGAATTATGTTGGACATAAGTTAGTATTGTTTAAGGCTATAACTTTTTTTCGATATTATTTCTAGAATTTTATAATTGTGTAGTTTTAGAAAAAGGACAACCTGCAGGACGGGCAACAACCCATTGCGTCGGACAAGGCTGTTGGAATCGGACCCACAACTGAAGTGTGATAGGACTTTATCGCCTACCACTGGCCTATAGGAAGTCCCCAGTTAGTGGAAACTAGTTTTATTTTATTAAGCGATATGATAAATAAAGTATAAGTCCATTTTTGGAACCATATACGATTAATCTCACCATAAAATGGACTTATAACTTTTACTAACCTTTTGATTGAAATAGATGGAATGACCCATCATTCTATCACATGATCTACTAACACTTCATGAATAACAAATTCAACTTTATTTCTTTAAGATATGGAGTGGAAATTGTTCAATTCACGAACAACGGTGATATTGTACCAAAATCATGTAAGTATTTCTTTTAATTGACAAAATTTAGGGAAATGATCTTGAAAACCAAAAATGTTGTCCTAGTGCCCTTATATCCGATGAATCATATGGTACCTTAGATCATCACAAATCTATGGCTTTGTGATTGTTGGCTTTTTCATAGACATGTTCTCTACAACTCTCCATCAGAACATGATGGTTATATTTTTCTCCCATATTCATATTTTCACCTATGTTCTCTTATGTGGAAACCCAGTGATTAGTTAATTTGGGTAACCTTTATGTTTCATACTTTAGTTTTTAAAGTTATATTTTTGTATTTCATTTTACGATGCGGGTTTACATTAAATAAACTTTCAAATATAAAACCATGTATAACCCCGATGAATTTCGAGGGCGAAATTCATTTTAAGGTGGGTAGAATGTAACAACCCGATATTTTATGATAAGTATTCTTTTTAATTTATTTGATGTCATGTGTTTTATGCTACAACAATATTATCTTGTTCTATATGCAATAATGTATTAGCTTGCAGTATACGCAACACTATTTTTAGATTGTGTTACACACAATTTCAAGTTCGTTTGATAATAGTCATTCTATGCAAAATTGAGTGTGTGTATATATATATATTCAATGTATAAATTAAAAATGGTTGGATTATGTTATAAAGAAACAACAAAGGAGTCTTGCACAACACGCAACCTTGACTTGGCTTGCATTACACGCAATCACAACCTTCCTCGATAGCGTGTGTTGTACGCAATACCAGGTTTTACTAACCGAAGATATATTGTTATAATATTATTACGGACTAGCCATTATGAATATTATTAACTAAATTTTGAATTTTATAACATTATTATTCTTCTTATAAATTTTCTAAAACATTTTCTGTGAACAAAATAAATTTTTCGGGTAAAATAAATATTTTTAAAAAAATGCAGTTTTGCCGCCTTTTGATGGTGCACCAACATTAAATCTAGTTTTTGACATGTTTATAAGTTAAATATTACAAAATAAACTTATTCTTTTTAATCAGGATATAAAAATTTATATTGGATAAAGTTTTGATATTTTTCTGATAACTTTCATATTTTAATGAATAGTAAAAACACGCTATATTTTAATTAAAAACAAATTTTTTCATCGTAATAATTTATACGGTTAGATTATAATATTGAATGGTTTTAAAGTATAAATAGAATATATTATTACCATTTAATATAATTTATGTCCTTATCATTGATTTTACCTTGAATTCGTAGGTTAAATCAATTAAATCTTTTGCAATGTTTAAACAAAAACCCATTTTCTTTTGACAACGGGATTAATTTTAATTTAATTTATGCAAATTTTGTGTACTGAATTTGGAAAAATGGATTCCATATTTGGAATCAGTGGGTCCTAATTATGTTAATAAGCAGCTTTTTATTTTTGGGCATTATGAATAGTAACCACGGTAAATTTTATTTACCATAGTTAAAGGTAAATCGGGTAATTAAGAGTAAATATAAGATTATAAAATTACCCTAACACCTGAAAAAATTCTATTGGATGACTAAAACTTGACCCATATTACCTAAGGGTCGGAATAGATTCATTTTATGGACTTGTTTCCTTGAAAATAATTTTATTATTATTAAAACCAAAGAAAGTGACAACATGTCACTCTGTTAAATCTTATAAGTATATTAATTTTAATTTAGTGATATACATCATGAAAATTCGAACATGAATAGTATACAGAAATATAATAAAGGTATCTACATCATATGAATTTATTTTTAATTTTTAGGGATTAAATAATTATCATTAAAGGTGACATATTATTGATGTTGAAATTATTTTATTAAGAGAAATATCAAATAAATGGTATTAAAAATAGTAAAATAAATATTATATGAACTATTTAATGTGCTCCACTATTTTTTAGATAAATATGGAATGTTAGGAATCTATTAAATCTTTTAGTTCAAACATATTTTTTGTATATTTTTTATTTAAATTCAAATAAATGAATAGTGTCAAAATTGACACTATTGTTATTTTATAAAAATAACATATTATAAAATTGTTTAAAAATCAAAAAAAATATTTAAAACTTATAACTTTTAAATTTACATGGTCAAAAATGTTATAAAGTATCCATTTATGGAAAATTCACAACAAATAAGTAATTATTTGTAATAATTTAAAATTTAGAATATTATTACCACAAATAAAATTAAATTGATTAAATAAGGATAAATCAAGTTGATAATGTTTAAAATAAATTCATAACACGTATAAATTTTATTTTTTGATGATATTACAACCCTATATCATCTAATATTTGGATTTTAGTCATTTTGGATGTGTTTAAGTGGGGTTGGGATTTAATATAAATTAATATTTTCTTATATTTCCAAAGGTGCCCCTCTAGTCCCTTATAAAAGGGCATCTCCTCCCTCTTCTCCTAAAACAATTTGGAGCCTTTAAGCTCGTCCAAACCCTTCCCATTTCCCTTATAAAATTCTCTATAAACATACTAGAGGTCCCGGTCTACTTCAAAGACCAATTTTCCTACCCTAAGAGGAGGTTTCAAAGAGGCGTGTCAAAGAAGAGGTAATATCCGTTACCGATTCTTTCAATTTTCTTTCTTCTTAAACTTATTCTTCTTTAGTTGTTTCATTATATTTTAATAACATAAGTATAAATAATATACTCATATGTTATTATAAATATGAAGCAACCCCATTTCACCTTCTATCCATCCTATGGAAAACGAAATCACCGTGCATGCGTACGTACAGAATACCGTCTCCACGCCGTGGTGTAATCTATTTTTCCACCAACACCCTACATGGATGGGTATAATGGTGTATATAATAACTATATATGGTTATTATAACATCATAATGATTCTGATATGTTATACCATCCACTACAATTCTATTCAATAATTATGGGAACGATATCATCGCTCGTGCGTACGTACGGATTACCGTCTCAACGACGCGATGAGATTCATTCTCCATGTTAACCATATAAGAATGATTATAAAGTTTATATAATGAATAATAATTAAATATATGACATAATAATGCTACTGGATTTATTTATATATATATATATGTATTTCAACTATTTGGTTTCATTCAATTCAATAAGGAAACAAAAACAGCGTTCATGCGTATGTACGACCTATCGTCTCCATGAACGGTGTATTTAATTCCATTTATCGATCTATAATATATATGTATATGATGAATATATATTATATATAAATCATGTTTTACATTCTGGAATTATGTAAATCAGGATATAAGTAATAATATCAAGAACAACAAGTCGAAACACATACGATAAATGAAATGATTTTACCCAAAACGCTGCTTTAACATGGAATTTACAAAAGAACAGGTAATATAATGTCATAAGTGAAACATATATGATATCATAACAATGAATATTATTATGTAATAAGTCAATGAAATTATTTAAATCATTATATAGGAGGTTCAGATCAATACGATGTATATCGGACCTAAGGTAAGGGATAACTTTTCCAATCTCGTTTTTATCTGACATTGTTTATTCGTAAGTATTTATTGGGGTTATATTTTTCAGCCATGTCCATAAAATTGTTTTTCATAAAGTGTTTAATATTCTTCCATATATGATTAAAGTCATTTTTATCCCTCTTTGACTTTTACTTTGTATTATGGAAGGAATCTTTCTTTTGTGAACCACATGTGGTACCTTTTGACTTTTCCGACAAAAGTACGAGAAAAATGTTTTTTAACTTATACAGCACGAACAGATTTTTACGGTTTCATAAATCCTTATTTTCATGAAGCTTACTCTACAATATTTAATGAATATTTTCAACAAAATCATTTTCTTTTAAAATTTCATGGAATTTTGTGAAAAGAAATTGATTTTGAAGAAGAAAGGATATTTTCCTCAAGAATTCATTTCAAGTGTTTTATCAAAACCATTTTCCATATAACATGGAATTATTTCATATGTGTATTTTTCAAGTATAATGTATCTATGATTTACATGGTTTCACTTTTCTTATGATGAAATGATATCCATTTTATTTATATGGATTATGTTATGATGAGATGATGTTTATGAAATCCATTTTTATTCTTTGGGTTATGATGAATGATTTATGTTTATGTTGTGGCACAAGTAAGAATGATTTCATTATGATATGGTTAGGACCTATATCTCCCTCCAATGAATTGGGTAAAGATTTATATCTCATGAGATATACATGGCTGGAATGGTAAGTTAATCCGGTTCAGTGTTACCGGACTGAAATGAGGAGTGAACTCGATTCAGAAAGAGACTTTGTCCACTAAGATGGTCTTGGTAGCAATGCCTTGGATACTATGGAAATCATAACTTGTTTTGAATGGTTACCACAATTACATGTTTTATTCCCATTATATTTTATCATGGTTGATGTTCCATTATGATATATGCCTTACGTACTTCCACAATTTTTGTCTTTGCTCAAGATTTTGATGTTTAAATTTCATGTTCAAGTTTTTGCTTTCAAATGTTTATGGATTGTTTTATGTTATCTATGTTTTCCCTTACTGAGCATTTGAGCTCACAATTTTTATGTTTAATTTTCCCTAGGAAATAAAGAATGGTTTTAGGTAAGGAAACAAAAGGTAAAGATCGTTATGGGAGTTGTTGAAGATCTTTCACCACGATTAGAAGATTAAATTCCAAGTTTACAAATACAATAAACTATTACGATCCTTGAGTTTTGGTTTTTTGTTATGTATTAAGTATTCTGCAAAAGTAATGTATTGTCCATGTACGTCAAGCTCCAGGTCTCTATAGTTTGTATCAGAGGAAAGGTTTAGTCAACTTTTGGAAACTAGGATGTGAGAACTTTAGTGAGATCCCTCGAGATATTTCTAAGGTATGTCTAGGGATGTCCCTAAGGTTAAGTATAAGTATAGGTTATAATCCTATAATTATGGTAATGATCTTATAATTAAACCTAAGATGTTAGATATTAAATGTACTCCCCCTTTATTATGTTGTTTTCCCTAGCATGATTTTTGCCTCTCACACTATTCTTTTTGGGTTTTAGACGATGGCTGAACCTCGAAGGAACCGTATTGATCAATGTAATGGACAATTCAATGATTGTCCTCCTGAACAAACAAATGTTATGGGAGATGAAGCTCAAAATATTATTGCTATACTTACACAAGCTATGAATCATTATGTACTTCCAAATGAGGAGAGAAGGGAACAATATTCTATTGAGTCCTTCATGAGGCAACGCCCACCTTCTTTCAGTGGGTCTTCTGATCCACTTGTTGATGAACAATGGATCAGTACCACTGAAAAGATATTTTCAGTTCTTCAATGTTCTGAACATGATAAAGTCATCTTAGCAGTATATCATTTGGAAGGTGAAGATGATCAATGGTGTAATATTATCAAGAATATGAGGCAAGGAGATGAAATTGGGTTCATGGAATGGGACGAGTTCAAGAACTTTTTTTTTCAATAAGTACTTCTATTATATTCTTCGAACAAAGATGGAGAAGGAGTTTCTTGAACTAAAGAAAAAAGTTGATGAATCTATTGGTATATACAAAGAGAATTTTACAAGGCTTGCAAGGTATTTATCTGGCTTTATCATCGAACCTGAAAGTAAAGTTGATCGATTCTTCAGTGGCTTAAACCCAAGTCTTCGATGGGAAATAACTATAAGAGACTTCAGTATATATGAAGAAATTTTGCGTTGTGCTATCAAGGTAGAAATGGAAGTTGGTGTTACATATCCATCTCATGGTTTTGACAAGAAATGAAAGATGGAGTTCAAGGAGAAATCTTAGAATAATGGTGAAAAAAAGATGAATGTTTCCTTATGCTCAAAGTGTGGAAAGAAGCATGGTGGAGATTGTCTTAAAGGGACTAGAAAATGTTTTAATTGTGGAAAATAAGGTCAACGAGAAGCTGAGTATCGAAGTAATGGAAAAAGGGTTACTAATGTTAAAGAAAAGACTGCAGAGAACGCACCACCAACACTTCAATGCTTCATGTTCAATGAAATGGGGCATTATGCTAATCAATTACCTAATCCAAGGGTTAATGATGATCGACATGAGCAACCACTTAAGGTAAAGGACAAAGGGAAGTCACATGTGATCACTATTGGAGATGTTGAATATGATAACGATGTGTTGGAATGATTAAGTGTTTATGTAATGGGATTCCAAAATAATGTTGTACATAGTATCGTGGAATATTAGAATATTTATATATTGGTCTATTGTGGTTTTCAATAATTTTATAGTTCCAGTAATCATGGAAAGTGATTGAGATATTTTTAGAAAGAAGATGATATGCGCATAATGAATGGATAAGGAGAAAATGAAATGTTTGACAGTATTCATGAGCTCATGAATGATATAAGGAAATATTTATATCATGGTTTGAGTATATAGAATTTTGGGGTTTTGGTATGTGGAAAGAGTTAACTTTTGACAGCACTCATGTTTTCACTAAGGTTCAATGGGTATTCATTTTTCAAGAGAATAAATGATTAATTTATTCACATGTTTTTAATTAGACCAACAAGATATATCGTATGATATATGGGGGATAAATAATGGTATTCACATGCTCGGCAGATGACATTTCTAGTAATTGTTTTCTTTATACTATGAGCTTGGACAGAAGTATTTTAGATACGCCTAAAGGTTGGAATGAATTATGTTGGGCATAAGTTAGTATTGTTTAAGGCTATAAGTTTTTTTCGATATTATTTCTAGAATGTTATAATAAGGTAGTTTTAGAAAAAGGACAACCTGCAGGACGGGCGGCAACCCATTGCATTGGACAAGGCTGTGGGAATCGAACCCACAACTGAAGTGTGACAGGACTTTATCACCTACCACTAGCCTACTGGAAGTACCTGGTTAGTGGAAACTAGTTTTATTTTATTAAGCTGTATGATAAATAAAGTATAAGTCCATTTTTGGAACCATATACAATTAAACTCATCATAAGATGGACTTATAACTTTTTCTAGCCTTTTTTTTGAAATAGATGGAATGACCCATCATTCTATCACATGATCTGCTAACACTTCACGAATAACAAATTCAACTTCATTTCTTTAAGAGATGAAGTGGAAATTGTTCAATTCACGAACAACAGTGAGATTGTACCAAAATCATGTAAGTATTTCTTTTAATTCATCAACTTTAGGGAAATGATCTTGAAAACCAAAAATGTTATCCTAGTGCCCTTATATCTGATGAATCAGATGGTACCTTAGATCATCAAAAATCTATGACTTTGTGATTGCTGGATTTTTTATAGCCATGTTCTCTACCACTCTCCATCAGAACATGATGATTAGATTTCTCTTCCATATCCATATTTTCACATATGTTCTCCTATGTGGAAAACTAGTGATTAGTTAATTTGGGTAACCGTTACGTTTCATACTTTAGTTTTTAAAGTTATGTTTTGGTACTTCATTTTACGATGGGGGTTTCAATTAAAGAAACTTTCAAGTAGAAAACCATGTATAACCTCGACGAATTTCGAGGGCGAAATTCATTTTAAGGGGGGTAGAATGTAACAACCTGATATTTTATGATAAGTATTCTTTTTAATTTATTTGATGTCATGTGTTTTATGGTACAACAAGATTATCTTGTGCTATACGCAACACTGTATTACCTTGCAGTATACGCAACACTATTCTTAGATTGTGTTACACACAATTTATAGTTCATTTGATAATAGTCATTCTACGCAACATTGAGTATCTATATATACATATATATTCAATTTATAAATGAAAAATGGTTGAATTATCTTATAAAGAAACAAAAAAGGAGTCTTGCACAACACACAACCCTGACTTGGCTTGCATTACATGCAATCACGACCTTTCTCGATAGCGTGTGTTGTACGCAATACCAGGTTTCACTAAACAAAGATATATTGTTATAATATTATTATGGACTAGCCATTATGAATAGTATTAAATAAATTTTTAATTTTATAACATTATTATTCATCTTATAAATTTTCTGAAACATTTTATGTGAACAAAATAAATTTTTTGTGTAAAATAAGTATTTTTTAAAAAAATGCAGTTTTGCGGCCTTTTGATGGCGAACCCACATTAAATCTAGTTTTTGACATGTTTATAAGTTCAATTTTACAAAATAAACTTATTCTTTTGAATCATTATTTAAAAATTTACATTAGATAAAGTATTGATATTTTTCTGATAACTTTCATATTTTAATAAATAGTAAAAACACGCTATATTTTAATTAAAAACAACTTTTTTCATCGTAATAATTTATGTGGTTAAATTTTAATATTGAATGGTTTTAAAGTATAAATATAATATTATTTTACCATTTAATATAATTTATGCCATTATCATTGATTTTACCTTGAATTCGTAGGTTAAATCAATTCAATCTTTTGTAATGTTTTAAACAAAAACCCGTTTTCTTTCGACAACGGGATTAATTTTAATTTAATTTCTACAAATTTTGTGTACTGAATTCGGAAAAATGGATTCCATATTTGGAATCAGTGGGTAAATATTTTGTTAATAAGCTACTTTTTATTTTTGGGCATTATGAATAGTAACTTCGGTAAATTTTATTTACCATAGTTAAAGGTAAATCAAGTAATTAAGGGTAAATATAAGATTATAAAATAATTATAACACCTTCCAAAATTATATTGGATGACTAAAAGTTGACCCATATCACTTAAGGGTCGGAATAAATTCATTTTATGGACTTGTTTCCTTGAAAATAATTTAATTATTATTAAAACCAAAGAAAGTGACAACATGTCACTCTCTTAAATCTTATAAGTATATTAATTTTAATTTAGTGATAAACTTCATGAAACTTCGAACGTGAATAGTCTCCAGAAATCTAATAAAATTATGTACATCATATGAATTTATTTATAATTTTTATGGATTAAATAATTATCATTAAAGGTGACATAATAGTGATGTTGAAATTATTTTATTAAGAGAAATATCAAATAAATGGTTTTAAAAATATTAAAATAAATATTATATGAACTATTTAATGTACTCCACTTATTTTCTAGACAAATATGAAATGTTATGAATCTATTAAATCTTTTAGTTATAACATATCATCTGTATATTTTTTATTTAAATTCAAATAAATGAATAGTGTCAAAATTGACACTATTGTTATTTTATAAAAATAACATATTATAAAATTGTTTAAAAATCACAAAACTATTTAAAAATTATAAATTTAAATTTATAAGGTCTAACATGTTATAAAGTATCCAATTATTGACAATTAACAACAAATAAGTAATTATTTGTAATAATTTCAAATTTAGAATGTTATTACCACAAATAAAATCAAATTGATTAAATTAGGATAAATCAAGTTGATAATGTTTAATATAAACTCCTAACATGTATAAATTTTATTGGTTGATGAGATTACAACCCTATATAATCTAATATTTGTATTTGAGTCATTTTGGAAGTTTTTAAGTGGGGTTGAGATTTCATATAAATTAATATTGTCTTATATTTCCAAAGGTGCCCCTCTCCTTCCTTATAAAAGGGCATCTCCTCCCTCTTCTCCTCACAAAATTTGGAGCCTTTAAGCTCGGACAAACCCTGCCCATTTACCTTATAAACATCACTATAAACATACTAGAGGTCATGGTCTTCTTCAAAGACCAATTTTAGTACCCTAAGAGGAGGTTTCAAAGAGGCGTCTCAAATAAGAGGTAATATCCGTTACTGAATATTTCAATTTTCTTTCTTCTTAAAATTATTCTTCTTCAGTTGTTTCATTATATTGTAATAAAATCAGTATCAATATTATAATGATATGTTATTATAAATATTAAGCAACCCCATTTCACCTTCTATCCATCCTACGAAAAACGAAATCACCGCACGTGCGTAAGTACGGAATGCCGTCTCCACGCCGTGGTGTAATCTGTTTTTCCACCAACACCTTACATGGATGGGTATTATGGTGTAAAGAATAACTATATATGGTTATTATAACATCATAACGATTCTGATAAATTATACCATCCACTCCAATTCTATTCAATAATTATGGGAACGATATCATCGCTCGTGCTTACGTACGGATTACCGTCTCAACGACGCGATGCGATTCATTCTCCATGTTAACCATACAAGAATGATTATAAAGTTTATATAATGAATAATAATGAAATATATGACATAATAATTCTACTGGATTTATATATATATATATACATGTCAACTATTTAGTTTCATTTAATTCAATAAGGAAACGAAAACAACGTTCATGCGTACGTACGATCTACCGTCTCCATGAACGGTGTATTTAATTCTGTGTATAGATCTATAATATATATGTATATGATGCATATATATTATATATAAATAATGTTTTAAATTATGTAATTATGTAAATCAGGATATAATTAATAATATCATGAACGACAAGTCGAAACACATACGATAAATGAAATGATTTTACCCAAAACGATGCTTTAACATGTAATTTACAAAAGAACGAGTAATATAATGTCATAAGTGAAACATATATGATATCATAACAATTAATATGATTATGTAATAAGTCAATGAAATTATTTAAATCATTATACATGAGGTTCATATCCAGACGAAGTATATCGGACCTAAGGTAAGGGATAACTTTTCCAATCTTGTTTTTATCCGAGATTGTTTATTCGTAAGTATTTACTGGGGTTATATTTTTCTTCCATGTCCATAAAAATGTTTTTCATAAAGTTTTTAATATTCTTACATGTATTTTTAAAGTCATATTTATCCCTCTTTGACTTTTACTTTGTATTATGGAAGGAATATTTCTTTTGTTTACCATATGTGGTACCTTTTGACTTTTCCGACAAAAGTATGAGAAAACTGTTTTTTTAACTTATACAGCATGAACAGATTTTTACGGTTTCATAACGCCTTATTTTCATGAAGCTTACTCTACAATATTTAATAACTATTTTCAAAAAAATCATTTTCTTTTAAAATTTCATGGCATTTTTTGAAAAGAAATTGATTTTGAAGAAGAAAAGATATTTTCTTCAAGAATTCAATTCAAGTGTTTTATCAAAAACATTTTCCATATAAGATGGAATTATTTCATATGTGTATTTTTAAAGTATAATGTATCTATGATTTACATGTTTTCACTTTTATTACGGTGAAATGATATCCATTTTTTTATATGAATTATGTTATGATGGGATGATGCTTATGAAACCAATTTTTATTCTTTGGGTTATGATGAATGATTTATGTTTATGTTGTGGAACAAGTAAGAATGATTTCATTATGAGATGGTTGGGACCTATATCTCACTCCAATGTATTGGGTAAAGATTTATATCTCATGAGATAGACATGGCTGTAACGGTAAGTTAATCCGGTTCAGTGTTACAGGACTGAAACGAGGAGTGAACTCGATTCAGAAAGGAACTTTGTCCACTAAGATGGTCTTGGAAGAAATGCCTTGGATACTATGGAAATCATAACATGTGCTGAATGATTTCCACAATTACATGTTTTATTTCCATTATATTTTATCATGGTTGATGTTCAATTATGATATATACCTTACTTACTTCCACGATTTATTTCTTTGCTCAATATTTTGATGTTTAAATTTCATGTTCAAGTTTTTGACTTCAAATGTTTATGGATTGTTTTATGTTCTCTATGTTTTCCCTTACTGAGCATTTGAGCTCACCCTTTTTATGTTTTATTTTTTCCCAGAAAATAAAGAAAGGTTTTAGGTAAGAAAACAAAAAGGTGAAGATCGTTATGGGAGTTGTTGAAGATTTTTCACCACGATTAGAAGATTAAATTCCAATTTTCCAAAGACACTAAACTATTACGATCCTTGAGTTTTGGTTTTTTGTTATTTATTAAGTATTCCACAAAAGTAATGTATTGTCCATGTACGTCAAGCTCCAGGTCTCTACATAAGTTGTTAAACATAGGTATTATAAATTTATAATAGTATTCATAAATGTATATTTTTACTCACTAATATATATTTGATCATGAAAAATGTTTCATAAGTTTTTAAGTTACACTAACTTCTTGATGAAGTCATAAATGCTATGATTTTAGTGAAAATGACATTTTTCACTATTCCCATAAAAATAATTTTTTCCCGAGAAAAATAACAAAGAATCACCTTATGATAATATTGATATTTGTAATTCATAAATGGATTTAATTTTCTAAAATTAAAATTATAAATTATAAAATTTATCTTTTAAATTAAAATTAAAAATATAATGGAAAACTAATTTTATTGAAAAATAACATTTTTAAACATTCAATGTTCTTAATATTATTTCATATAAATTTATAATTTAATTAATGTTAATATGATAATTAATATAATTTAATATCCTGTATTACCATAATAATAATTTAAAGTGGTTGAATTTTTTACCACTTTAAATAGTTTTTGATAAAGAAGATGTTTTTTATATTAAATCATATTGATTATTAATTCTTATAACATTAGAAATTTTATTTTTTCACTGTATTTATATTTAATGATAGTTTTATTTATCTTATAAATTCTTAATGATTTTCATATAATATGTAATAACTTGTTTTGGTTTAGTGTTGTGTGTGAAGAAATAAATTGACAAAATTATTTATTTAAATAAATATAGTCCAAAATTTCAGGTAGTTACAATATCCAAATTATAATTCATTAAATAGGATTTAAAAAATGAATTTTTATATAAAAAATTAATATTACGGATATGTATTTTATATAAATTTCATAAAAAATATTAATAATATACATTCATTTAATAATTAATTAAGTTATAAAAACTATAAATTAAATAAATACCCCAAATACCTTTTTCCATAATGTATATAAAAATTATAATTTTTTTAAATCAATCTATAATTGAAAATTAAGAAAAAAATCAATTTGTCATACATATCATATTTGATGAATTCCATATGTCATAATTTGTGGCATGATTGATTATATTTTGTGTTTTATAATTGATAATACTTTAGTTATGACATCATTCCTCAATTTATCGGTTTCATAGCTTATGATATAACTTATATCATAATAGTAATACAAGGCTCTATTCTTGAGAGCATGTGACACACTATTTCTATTTATTATTCCACATATTATATGATACGATATGTGAAAAAGAAATCTATTATGTCTAAATCGCCAACAATGATATCCTAAACTATATGGTGTGACAATTTTATACCTTCCAATATCACATATCATAAAAGAAGACACAAAACAAAATTTCATCAATTTTTATGACTAACAATATGATATCAACATAGTAAATAAGTTTCTTTATTTTTCAACAAGATTTCATGAATTAAACAACATGGAAATGCATTGATACTACTTTTGGGTTTTGAATGTGTTTATTAACACTTAATCAACATAGTATAAGAAATTAGAAACCACATTTCCCAAGATCCACCATTCAATGATACCCAAATCCATGTATATATAAAAATTAAGAACACTATGTATACTTTAAAACATTAATGTATGATGCTCATATCTTCCATTATATTATTGATATAGATCCATTAAATAAAGTATACCAACTCCCTCCTCCATGGTGTGTCCACTGGCTAAAATTGAATTAACAATCATATAGGTGAGACCCTCTTACCTTACTTGACATCAAAGTGTAGCAATGGTAAATGGAGGATGATAAAGAGAGATTTAAGGAGATGGAGAACTAGTAGAAATAAAGACAAGGTGAAATGGATACCATCTCACATCCACAACTTATTTTATATATCCCTCAATGATTTATTGAATGTTCATATTTTAAGTCACACATTACATAACATATGAGTTAATGATAAGACTATTTATGTATTCATCACATGAATGCATAATTGATTCTATATATGTTACATCATATGGAATGTTTGATTGATGATATCCAGTAATGGGGAATTCCTGAACATTAATAGTTAATGTTTGAATACCTCAATTAGTTGTAGAGTGTTTATAATAATTTTACAATGATATTCTTCATAGTATTTCCTTACAAGATGGTTGAATCATACTCTAGGATTTGTATAGTAATAAGATATAAAACATTCTCATATTGTATTGAGTTATATTACCAAATAAATTCAAAATGAATAATCTTCAATGGATGATGTACCATACAACATTTGTAAGGACTAGTTTGTGATATTCCTAACACTGAGGTGGTGAGGGGGGGGGGGTGAATCAGTGTTGGGGACTTTTTAATCTAATTTAAACATTTTTATCCCTATACCTCTAAGACCTATTAGGATATTGATTCTATTATTCTATTTTCCCCATCACATGTAATTATATGAAATTAGTAAAGATAGCACACAATATTTTTACAAGGTTCACTACTTAAAAAGAGTAGCTACATCCTTGGCATGGTTGGAAATATTCCAGATCATACAACCACTAGAAAGGAATCCTTTTGTGTTGTTACAATGAGTAGGATATACCCTTACACTCGTGTGTCACTTTGAAAACAATAAAATACAGAAAGTTTTATAGCTCTTGGTTGGATCTTTATACTACCCCCCAAGATAGTCTTCTACTTGTTAATGGTTTGTAACACTAATAATGTATTCCACTTATTGAGGCATATTGGATATCATAGTACTACTTTGTTCTTCCACTCTTAACTTGTCATTTTCTTAGCAGTATGCAAGTAACTCTTCTTACTTCTTCCCAGCAGAAAAATTGATAGCCGCACATTCTTCTTATTCAATCATTCATAATATTATGATTTTTTGTGGATTTATGATTACTTAATTATATGAGACACAAATTACAATAAGAAGATATCAATTTGGTCACCAAATCTTCTTCTCTTCTTTTCTCTTTCTTCTTCAGTGCAAGACTACCTACACTGAGATATCTTCTTCTTATTATTGTTGGAATCATAGACTTAATTTGTTATTATTATATCAATGAAGGTAATATCAACTTATAATCATCACAATTAATATTTCCAGAATCACTGAATATAAATTTTCCACTCATTCTTCTTCTTTGACACAAAAATAATATGGAATAGTGCAATAGTGTCTTGATCTCGCTTTTTTCTTCACAAAGCATGATGAGGGTGTAAACCCCTATCACATGTATGAAATATTTATCATTAAAAAATTATCCTATATCCTCTTTGAAATGTCTTCCATTTTAAAACTCTCTCTACGAACTATTCTTGCAAATTGTTCCCATGAACTGTGGTAGAGAACTATCACCACATACTACCTTCCACCTCGTGGCGCAAGTGCTTCACGAACAACCTTACCTTACTTGAACTACCTCTGCTTCATGGAAAATAAATTCCCCACATACCGTGGATGCTCAATGGACTACCCCTGCTCCACGTATAAACTTTGCTTCATGGTCCATCTTTTCTTTCACGTACCACTTCTTCCTTTGCGGGCTGCCTCCACTTCCACATACTGTCTCCTCTTCAGTAGACCATTTCTTCTTACGTGGACCATTTCCTCTTATGCAGATCATCTCCACTTCTTTGTACTATATTATCTTCTACAGACTATTAATTCTTCATGAAAAACCTCTTTTTTATGCAATATACCTTCGTTCTGTAGACTCCCCTCGCTCTGCAAATCCTTATCTTTTGCAGAATTTCTTCCCTGAGAACTTCTTCGGACTTCACCGAATTCTTCCCGCAATGATGCATTTTTCTTATAAAATTTTATCTCACATAATGAAGGGATTAACTCAACTTATATAATAAATTAGATCGGAAAATATTTCAAATCCTTTTTAACAAAATTTTCAATTTGGTACAGTCTTCACTACAGACTATGCACCTTCAGCGAACTATTCTTTCCCCCGCAGTCGGCGTACCACCTTTCTCCCTTTATGGCGACCAAACTCTTCCGTAAAATATTTTCTCTATAAGGCCCATATACCACCTTTCTTCCTTCATGGTGGATTATTCCATCTGTGAAAATATCACCGCCTTCATTTTGTAAATGACACTACAAACTCAAAGCCTTTTGCGAACTGTAGTATTCCCGTAAACCATTTCTTCTACACAGTTCATGTACCGAACTTCGTAGTCTACATAGCGCTTTTATGAGAAATCCTTCATTTGCCAAATTTTCTTCTCCACTCAGTGTACCTCCTTCGTGGTCCATGAACTATCCTTCACGGTCTGCAAACTATGCTTCACATACTCCCTTGCAAAAACTCCTTAGTTTTACATAAAATAAATTCCCGATTTTGAGGCCCAATTTTTTTTGTAACCATGAAAAATAGTGCCACCTTAAACATATTATTTTGGAAAATCCAACCATACTAGTTTGAGATCAACTTCTTTTATCATGAACCTTATCATGATTTTTAACCATTGAATGATCATCTTTAGCATTACCGGATTTTCAAAGGAAAGTGTTCTATCTTCTCTATCTTCCCACAACATCATTATTTCCAATCAAACCTGAATATGATTGATAGTATCTTTTATCCCCTTTCATTCATAATGATTTCGTCACAAATTATCCATAAAACTTTTGAAATTTGTTAAATACAAACCAACAATGAATCACCATATTTTTAATGAAGAATTGTTCAACAATGACATCCAATGTCATATAATGAATCCATAACAATTCTCCAGGAATCACCTTGAATCTCAAAGTCTTAAATAGATTAACATATTTCATGTAATATCAAGACTTTAAGACATTATCTAAGCTCCATTAACATTGTAAACACTTCATCATATTGATCGTAATGTGATCTTATTGTCTCATTTATGACCATTGACAAAAAATTAAAATTAGTTGAAAATAAATACAATCCATACACAAAGTGGTCTCTTCAATCTCCCCCTTTTTATTTGTTGGAAATACCTCCAAATTTCTTTCCAAGCAAATCTGTCAATATGTGAAACTATTATCTTCTCTATCCCTTTATATTTGAATATTTAATTTCACTCTCCCTATCCCTTATTGGAAAGAAATATATAGTTCATGGGAGAGAGAGTATTAGTCCATACTTTTGCAATTTTCTATCCATAATTTCACTCTAAGTCTACTTGAGTAGTGCTCAGTGTAGAAAACAAGAGGATTTTATTTAGACAACAAAAATAACAATTTCCAACTGATAATGATACCATAAGAAATGATAACTCATACGATTTTCTTCAAGTATTGTTCACTTTCATTCCAGGATGAAATTACTAAATGTGAGATGAATATTTTTAAGAATTATCAACCTAAAACTCATGCACGCAATTCAAAAAATGGATCAAAAATATTCAACTGAAATTGGAAGGATTAGTGACCTTGGGGCACTTCCGTACTTCTTATGTCACTGATTAATTCAATTTCTCCACCTTTATAAATTGTTTGTTATTTTTATAACCAAGGATGAGAGATTAAAAGAGACATACCTTTTCCAATGACATGTTATTTAAGAAATTTATAGAATAATTTGATTTGATACTATTTGAAATAAAAATTCCATAAGCATATTCATTTTTCTATCCCCCAAGGGAAATATTTATCATCATCTTTATAGTGGTGGATCTCATTAAGAATGGAATTTATGATATTCTAGTATAGATAATACACCAGAATTCATAATTAACTTTTCTTAGTCTAGATTGGACAACTTTTACAAATTTATTCATGATGATCTTCTAGGACATTTGATCTTTAAAATTTCATGAAAAAAGATCGAACCAAGAAGGAATATTCTTTATCTTGGATATATAGTATAGAAAAAAACATTCTTCAACTTCATCAAGTATGATCCTCCATAAAATTAGTATTTAAATATCAATTAAGGATTCATTAATGAATGATAACTTCTTCATATTAGCTATCAAGAATTGATAGCACTCACTACTTCTTAGGTTCTCCCCCTGATAGATTTCTTCACCTTAAATTCCTTGTATTATAAACACAAATACAATACAAAAATATTTAAGTAAATATGGTGGATCCCCCCCACTTCATTAATATGAACAAAAAGGTCGAGATGTGTTTCTCAACCTAGTTGCTCAATTTGATATATTCTTTATGCTTGCACATCTGAAATTATATTATGATTTATATTGAGGCAACAAAGATCTCTTCACATACTCTTATGCCTCGTGTGTATATTTTTTCTTCTTAACAACCTTCCAGAATGATACATCATTATTATTTTTTAGTACTACTTCTTTTTTTGGTAATAATGTTAAATAAACTTTTTCAATGTGACCATATTTCTTGCATCTCTCACACAGAACTTCTTAAACATAAGATTTTTCTTTTGTTTGCAACCTCTCATTCATTTTTTCTTTATATTATAGAATCATTTAATTTCCTCTTGCACTACCCCTATCTCGTGAATCTTAATGTTTCCTCATTCTTTCCAAGTCTTCAAAAAAAAACTAACAGGTCATTAGGAACCGTGGAAACAAGTTTGAATTTTCCACATGGGTTCTTCTGATTGTCATCCCACATAGTAGTTATTTTGGATGCACTACCCTTAAATTTCTTGGATTTAGAATCCAAGTTCTTCTTATCTTTCCTTATTGGAATCTTTTTGGGAGAATTTTTTTTAACAACATTCTTCTGATTTCTTACCAAGGTGGCTTCTTCATTCTGGGCCAGCTTCTATGATATTATTTTCTTATAATATTTGGATACATGTTTAGATGAGCATATAATAACCTTGTGACCAATACCATTGCATACATCATAGGTGTTATCAATAATTCTAAATCTTTTTTTTGTATATAGATGCTTCTGGACATATGGATGTTGCTTCATCCTCTCTAGATTTCTCCGCCTTAAGATGTGATTCATTTTTTCTTTTACATTTTGAGGATTGTACCAAAATTTTAATTCATAGTTCACAAATTTTTTGAAATAACAACATTGACCCAAAAATCTCGATTTCCTGATATTTTCTATATCATATTATTGAGTCTTCTTCATGATTTTTGTGATTTCTCTGGGGAATTTATAACCACATTATTTTTCCAATCCACCTTATTAATGGTGGATGTCTTCTTCTCACCTTTTTTCATCCATACTTGTTCAGATTTTATTTTAAAACCTATACTATTCATGGTAACAGTTTTAGAAGCATTTGTACAAGATGGTGTAAATAGTGCATGATTACTCTCAGATACTTGCTATAGATCATTAAGAGCAGTCACAATCTTCCTATAACATGTTGGAGGTATTTAAATATTAGAGTATTCCCATGAACATTGTGTATTGTAGAAAATTATTTCTTCTTTTGTAATGTTTCAATACGTGTCCTCTTAAGATTGGCCAAGTGAGCTTCCAATTTTAGACATTTCATATTGGGGATGATTTTTTGACCTTAATTCATAATCGTCTTCTCTTCACAAGACTTCTTAATTTTTTTAAATTTATCTTTATGAAGCATAACTTTGTTTTGTAACAAAGTGTAAAGTTACTTGATATTCTTGGAATTTTCTTCTAAATATATACCCTTGACTTAAAAGCTCTTATTAAGATTATATTTAAGTGCATGGATCTTTTCTTATAGAGTCTTATTGAATCCTTTCTCTTCAACTTATTTGAGCAATTTTGAGGAACTCATTTCAAATTCCATATTTTTTAATTTAATGGATGAAACATGTCTGGATAGATTTAAACATTCAATATTTTTTTCTTACAATTCCTTCTCCAAAACATCAATTTATTCTTCCATTTGGGTGATTTATTCCTACTTACATTGAAAGACTCCATAAACAAGGGATCCTATTTCTTTAGGAATATCGTGCAGAATAAATCTTAATCTTTCAATTGATAATTCTTGAGAATTTGTAGATTGATCATCAAAAATTCTTATGATATCATTTTCATCTTGAGAAATGTTTCTAAATGCACTAACACATACCTTTTTATCACTAGAGGTAGGAGGTTCATCCATATTATTGGTGGAAATTTGATCCACCTGATCATTACTTTCCATATATGATATTTCTTCATTGTCAACAAGGTATAAAGAGACAAATACTTCATCTTCTTTAGATAATATGTTTTCTTCTTCAACTTTCTCTTATCATTATTTTTCCTTTTCATCATGGTATTAGTAGATATATAATTCTTCTCATAGTTAACTGAATCTTCACTAAAACCGCACTTCATTGATGAGTCAGGAACAAAACTCAAAAAAATTGAAAAGCAAATAACTTCACTATAGAGAATCTAATCGAGGTGAATATCCTTTAATACCAATTTTAAGGACTAGTATGGGATATTCCTAACACTGAGGGGGGGGGGAGTGGAATTAGTGTTGTGTAATTTTTAATCTAATTTCAAATTTTTATCCCTATAACATCTTACACATGTTTGGAACTTTATTCTCTTATTATATTTTCCCTATCACATGCAAGTATATAAAAGAAGTAAATATAGAACACAATATTTTTAAAATGTTCACTACTAAACTAGAGAAGCTACATCATTGAAATGGTCATAAATAATCCTAACATCACAACCACTAGAAAACAATAGTTTTTTGTGGTTACAATGAGTAGGATATACCATTACTCTCATGTGGATATTTGAAAACAATTCAATAGTGAAAGTTTTACAGCTCTTGGATGGATATTTATACTGCCTCCCAAGACATTATTCTTCTTGTTAATGGTTTGTAACAACAGTAAAGTCTTCCATCTATTGAGACCTATTGGATGTCACAATTTTTATTTTTTCTTCCACACTTTACTTGTCAGTTACTTAGAAATTTTAAAGTAACTATTCTTCCTTCTTCCCAATAGAAAAATTGATAGCTTTAGCTTCTTCTTATCCAATCAGTCACAATAATATGTATGTATTGTGGACTGATGAACACTAAATTCTCTGAGAAAAAAATTATAATCAGATGATATCAATTTGGTCACCAGATCTTCTCTGTTCTTTTCTCTATCTTCTTCAGTGCATATCGACATGCACTGATATATTTTCTTCTTCTTTTTGCTAGAATCACAAACTTCCTTTGTGATTACTATATCAATGAAGATCAACTCAACTTAGAATCATCACAATTAATATACCATGAATCACTAAATATAAATTGGACACTCTCATTCTTCTTTTTTGACATACAATAATATGGAATAGTTCATTGGAATCTTAATATACCTTTATTCTTCACAAAGCATGATGAGGTTGAAAACACCTATCATATGTATGAAAGATTTCACCTTTGCAAACTATCATGTATCATCTTCGAACTATATTCCCTTCATGAATTGTCTCTGTGAACTATTCCTGTGAACTATTCCCGTGAACTGTGCTGGAGAACTGTCACCACATACTACCTTGCACCACATGATGAAAATGCCTTATGGGAAAACTTACCTTCTGCTAACTCTCTCTTATTTGCAGAAAACCGATGCCCCACATACTGTCAATGCTCTATGGACCACCCCTTCCCCATGGACGACCTTTTATTCATGGGATTATTTTCCTTTCACATACCGCTTCTTCCGTCTTCGATTGCCTTCACTTATGCGGACCATATTCTCTTTCGTGGACCATTTATAATTCCACAGACCGTTTCCTCTTCCATTAATCTGTTCCTCTTATACAGAATGTCTTCTCTTCAATAGAATAACGATTCTTCGTGAACAACCTCTTTGCTCCATTTACTTCCTTTATTCCACAGACTCTCCTCGCTCCAAAAATCCTTATCTATCATGGAATTTAATACCCGATAACTACTTCAGACTTCACCAAATTCATCCCGCAGTGATGGTTTTTTCTTATCAAATTATCTCTCACTTAATAAAGGGATTAACACTCCTTATATAAGAAATTAGATCTGAAAATATCACTAATATGTTTTACCCAAATTTTCATTGTGGTACAACCTTTACCATAGACTATGTATCTTTCTCAAACCATTCTTCCCTCTATAGTCAGTGTACCACCTTTCTCCCTTCACGGTGACCGACCTCTTTCGCAAAACATTTTCACTACATGGTCTGCGTACCACCCTTCTTCCTTCATGGTGGATGATTCCATCCATGAATGGATCACCAAACTCATCCGTAAAATGAAAACCTTTTCCGTGAACTCTAAGACTTCCACAAAATGTGGTCCTCTTACAAACCATTTATCCTACTCGGTCCACGTACCATGATTTATGGTCCACATAGCACTGCTATGTGGAATCATTCCTTTTCTAAATTTACTTCCCCACTCCTTGTACTTACTATGTGGTCTGTGAGATTTCCTTCATAGTATGTGAACTATGATTTATGAAATCCTTTGTGAAGACTCCTTCCATAAAATAAATTCCCAATTTTGAGGCCCAAAAAATTTGGAAAACACTAGAAAATGGTTCCACCTTAAACATCAGCTTTGACAAACTACAACCATACTGGTTTGTGACCATTTTCTTTTATCCCGAACCTTATATATCATGATTTTTAACATTTGATCAGTAATCTTTAACATAATCATATTTTTAAAGGAAAGTACTGTCACTTCCCTATCTTCCTGCAACATCATTCTTTCCAATCAAACCTGAATATTATTGGAAACATATTTTCTCCCCCTTTCCTTAACAAGTCCTGCATCACAAGTTATCCAAAAAACTTATGATATTTTTGAAATACAAAATAGAAGTGAATAATCATATTTCCAATGAATAATTATTCAATAATGATATCCAATGTCATCAAATGAATCTATAACAATTCTCTAGGAATCACCTTGAAACTCAAAATCTTGAATACATTCACATGTTTCATGGTATATAAAGACTTGAGGATGTTATGCCAGATCCATTAACTTTGGAACCACTTAATCATATTGACCATAATGATACATTCTTATCCCATTTATCACCATTGATAAAAAAATAAAACCAGTTGATGGTAAATAAAATTCATACACAAAGTGGTCTCTTCAACACTATCATATCTCACACTATGATATATCCTTAAACACATCATATATATAATGTTTTAGGGAATATCTCCTTTAATATCATTATACTACAATAGGGTGAATGATGTATCTCTAGGTGAATGAAATATCACTATACACATCAAAATTAGGACGAGTGAAGTGTCTCTAGATGAATGACGTTGCACCACACAACAATAGAGTGAGTGATGTATTGTCAGGTGAAAGATGTATCCCCCATCAATAATGCTAGAAAATGACATATCATTAGAAGAATTATATATCACTAATACATAACCTCCATGGTGAATTATATATCATTGAGCATCTCTAAGATGAATGATCTATCACCAATTTACAAGTCTCAAAGTGTATTATTTAACACTGAAACCACACAAAAGGGGGATGATACATCACCATAAGAACATAATTCATGTGAATGATTAATAATTATGAACACAAACATATCAACACATGACATAGCCATGGTGAATGAGTTATCACATTAGTCATTTGTCACACTTACTTTATTCCTTTCTAGGATACGTATACCCATGTTATACCATGGGTCAAAGTAATATTTCATACAAGTACCCATCTAACAGGGCCCTGATATAGTGGAACACATCAGAACATAGTCTTATCTTAATAGATAGATTTCCACCTAACCTAACCCACACATGATTTAAATAACCATGGAATAATCAAGAATTATATGAAATTATCACAATATAATCTAGGGACTAGGGGACCCCTCGTAGTTCCAATCCCTAAGTATGTTTCCACTTCCCAAGGTTTTGTGCCATCAATGACCACATTCACAAAACACAAGGATGTAGAGACCCACCCAACACTAGGTAGACTAAATAATTCCTCAATAGATAAGGGAAAAACATTTTGTTCCAACTAATAAATTGTAATATACATTCTCAAACTCTTATCTGACATGACCATTTTTATAGTAGTCAAATAGACTTACCCCTAGAAACCACTCTAGGTGAGGGACACTTACCTCAATAAAAACCCCTAGGTTCATGAGATCCATAACTCAAATAATGGACACCCCTCATGATTCTATATCCATTTAACGAAGCCTCTCACATATATTAAATATCAATTATTAGAAAAAATCATAAATTTATAACACCTAAGGTGTAACTAAGGGATGAACCAATTCTTTAGCCCATCCTCACATAGGGAAACCCACTCACAATTATTTATCGATCCACTCTCACCTACATACCAATGAGTAAAATCCCTATAATATAAATAAACACATATAATGTAGTAATATTAGGAACCACCTACCACAAAAATAGAGTTATTGTAACATCCCGACCCTAACCTATTGGTTGGGGTGAGACCGAAACCCCAATAACCATAGATTTATGCCCCATACACTAAATAATAGAAATAAGAATAATTGGGGGATGATTTACCCTTTTTATACCACTACTCTTATAATAGAATTTAAAAAATATAACCACAATATGATGCATGAATAAAAACAAGACAAAAATTCATAACGGAATATGAACTCATCATAGTAGCAGTATAAATAAAAGTAAAATATAATTCAATAAGACTATAAACTCCAGAATTATTCAAATTTTTATAGTTTTCATAACATTAGACTCCTTCCAATGGCTGCCTCCATGTTCCAAACTCCATATACCATGAGCACTACATCAAGGTGCCCTACTAGAGAAATAAGAGACATTTCCCTTACCCGTATCATGATAACAGATATCTCTATACACACCAAAGTTAATATACAAGGGTGAGTATACGACCCAGTATATAATATTCTAGAGGCTTCCCATACACGATACTATAGTAATAATAATGTTATTTTATGATCATAAATGAATGGATAAGAAGTAAATATAAAACTGAGTGTATAATCATCAACAAAAAATTAAAATAAAACACACCATGTAATAAAACCACCACCCAATTGAACTGACCATAAATAAGGTCCTATAAATGGCCCAACTCATGAGTGTAAATCTATCCCCTTTTTTCCAAGTCATCACTTGGTGTTATAATCTAGTATTCCAACCTAACAGATATTGGAATCCAAGTATGTACCAACATGTCCCTATGAAAATGAATCATGAACACACACCACATAATGTATTAACTCATACTCATGCAATCCAAATCCTTTAGTGTTTGAAATTTTTTTCATTTAATGGTTTTAAAAAACTATTATAGACTTTATCCACATGTTTTCATTTAAAAACTAATTAACATAAAAGGAGTGTTTAGAGAATAATTTTTCATGTTTTTTAAACCACAAAAAATCATTAATTTAAAGAAATATAATCCTCAATGTTTCTTACATAAAGAGAATCATAGAGAATCCACCTACCTCAAATTTACTTTTTATGAGAAAAATAGATGAAATGATTCATAAGTATGGGAACCATCCCGAAATCACCTCTAGAGACATTTTTTTACAATGACATACTATGAAGAGAAAGAATTAGGGTATTTAGGGAATTAAGTGGGGGTTAAAATTTAATTAAATAATCCTTAAAATATCACCCATTATTTCCCTTTTGAATTCACATCATCTCCCCCAAAGTTGATAGGTGTTTCAATCATTTCAAAAATTGAGATGAACGACACCACATCTTGGGCCGTAACACTATGTATTTTCTTTGTCTGTTTTTACCATGCTAACATATGTTTTACCATACTACAATACAACCACCACACCCACTACTATGACATGTCGACCCTACCCATTTACTATATAGATAACCCAAAGCCGCACTCCTTCCTAGACACCCCTACCAATGGACGACCACCATGATATTTAGATTATTCCCTCAATATTTTCCAACCCACCGTAGATTGGAACTCAATGTAGTAAATATTCCCAAGATGTTTTGGATTTTGTGTATTGGGATGATTTTACATCTACAGAACCACCATACCCAATTACTTTGTAATTTTTAACTGCCCATTTCTCCTAGGTGGACTTCCTTGCCTCCACACCCAAAAAAGTAGTATGTGATATAATATGGTTATGCCATTACTACATGAATGAATCCCACACCTTTAGTGCGTCTATATATAGGGATATAAACTTCACCATAGATGACACCATGCCATGATGAAGCTTATAACCTATCCCAACAAGAAACTCCACCAACACATCCCAAAATTGAATAAAATCATCATGTAACTTCAAATACCCAATAAAGAACCATGTATATTAAATCAGAGGTATCAAATTATCTCCACCATAGTGTTTTCATCCTAAAAAAATTGGAGTCTAGTGGTGTGTTGGAATAGATTTGTCCATATATTTAGTATATAACTCTCATGTTCCTAAGAATCTTCTTATATTTGACCATGTTTCCGTAATATGCACACCAAATAGATGTTTCTACCCTGAAATACCATATCATGTCTTTCCAATATGCAAACTGAGGTTTGAACAAATGAACAATCCATCTCAAGTGTAACATGATCCCAACTAATCACTTGACCTAGATATTTCTAGTAAATATTTATTTGAGATATATGGAAACATTTATGAATAAAATTGAATTTTTATGTTAAATCATGGAGATATGAAAATTTAATTATATTTTCTAGAATTTCAAATGATCAGAAATATATAGGATCTAAAATCCCTTGCTTACCCAAGAGATGATTACCCAACCTCAGAGATACTCAAAGGAAAACTGTCACGACCCGCCCTCGGGGTCCGAGCCGTGACTACCCCAAGCCCGCCTTCCATAGGCCAGGGGCTGGCGACTAGCACCAAGGCGTAAATCCCGTAAAAAGGGAAGGCATTGCCTTTGAAAAGTAAACACACACCACAGAGTAAACAAGCGGAAGTAAAACACTAAGTACAAAAAGAAGAGCTGAAAAGTAAAAGGGGCCGGAAATACAAGCCCAACTGTAAAGTACAACTCGAAAGGGAAAACAGCGACTGAAAAGTAAAGCTGCTACGCTGAGATGTCCACTGGAAATCCCACCTGAAGGGTGGGTACAGATAGCTCTTCTGCTCCTCGGGTCCCGCCGTCTGCTCCAAGTATGACCCGCCCAGTGGTCTGCCTCTGGGTACCGCCTAGTCCTCGAACACTCGGCCTCTGTCAGCTCTGTCCGTCGTCTGCAACCAACACAACGAGGTGCGGGCATTGCCCGTGCAGGGGTGAGTATAACGATACTCAGTAGGGACCCCGAGACCCTCAAGGTCTCACTAAAACCAACAAGGATAAACGCAAGAAGATCTCAACAGATAAACCCTACTTAGGTATATGCCCATACATATACCTAAGTTATTAAGTAACCCATCTCAATCATGAGGAAACACAAGGATTGTGAAATCGACGGATAACCACTACCCGAGTATATGCCCATACATATACCAAAGTTAGCAAGTGACCCATCTCAATCATGAAGTAAACACAAGGTCAAAAGTCTCAGCTCAAACCAGGATTTTCATTATCGAAACCGTAACTGCTGAAGAGCCCCGTCTCTGAAGTGTGCAGTAGTCCTGTCACGACTCCGAGGTACTGCTCACTAACCTAAGACTGCTGAGGTACTCCTCCTGTCGAGTACTGCGGGTTTGCGGCCAACTACCTGGCGCTCCGTCCGCTGAGGGTCTGTCGCCAAATACCGGGCGCTACCCAGTTAGCCTGCTGAGGTACTCTCCGGACGAGTACCGCGGGTCTGCGGCCAACTACCTGGCGCTCCGTCCGCCGTGGGTCTGCTACCAACTACTGGGCGCTCCGTCCACTGGGCTAGTCGACTCACTCCAAGTCGAGTCGGTCAAGCAGTCGTCAGGTCTCAGCCGGCTACACGGTCTCCGTACTCTGCACGCTCGTCTCCGGGAGGATCCGCTCCACGAGCTACTGGTCGATACTCCAAGTATCACAAAGTCCCACGAAGAAGTGTCTCAAAAGTCCGTCTCGTCACAGGGGTCTCAACGCAACAGACGGCGCGTCGATCGGACGCCCGGTCTGTGAGTTATTAGCCTTTTCGTCCCAGGGGCCCGGTTGGTTTCGAGTGCGAACCAAACCCGGCCGTATCTCAACTGTACCCCGAACTCTCATAGGGTATACTCATAGGGACCGTTTCTCATCGTGATCGTCAACGCCGCTGACGGTTCGTCAGACGGACGTCCTGTCTGAAAGATAACAGCTTTTCCCGTTCCAGGGGCCCGGTTGGATTTCGGTGCGATCCAACCCGGCCACTATCCAACTGCATCCAAAACTCGGGCGGAGGGTGCCAAAAGTTTCGTATCGTCAAGAGGAAGTCAACGAAACAGACGGCGCGTCAATCGGACGCCCGGTCTGTGAGTTATTGGCATTTTCGTCTCCGGGGCCCGGTTGGTTTTTAAGGAAAAACCAACCCGACCGTACTCCACCTGCGTCCAAACCTCAGGCGGAGTATGCCAAAAGATCCGTCTCACTAAGAGGAACATTACGCGACTGACGGCACGTCAATCGGACGTCCGTAGCTCAAGATATGAGCGTTTCCGCTCCGAAGGCCCGGTTGGTTTCGTGAACGAACCAACCCGGCCGAACTCAAAGTAACCCGAAACCTTGAGTGCGATATACCGAAACGACCGTCTCGATCCAAGGATCGCGTTGCCGCAGACGGTTCGTCATTCGGAGGTCCGAGGCTCAAGTTATGAGCCAAAACCCAAATCAGGTTCGAAACGGGGGGGTCCGGGTCCGGGCCGACCCGGCCCGACCCCCCCCCCCCCCCTGGGCGGCGCGGTGGCCGGCGGCGGCGGCGGACGGCGGCGGCGCGGCGGCCGGCGGCGGCGCGCGGCGGCGGCGGGCGGCGGCGCGGCGGGCCGCGGCGGCGGCGGGCCGCGCCGGCGGCGGCAGCAGGCCGCGCCGGCGGCGGGGTGCGCCGCACGGGCTGCGCACGCGGGGGGTTAAACCCCCGCTTCTTCAAGGAGGCGGCGCGGCTTTGCCGCGCCGATTTAATTAAACCGCCCCCCTCACATGAGGGGGGCCTGCTTGAGCGGATCCGAGGGGGCAGCCGGCCCCCTCCCTTAAAAAAAAAACGCCCCCCCCCCCCTCTTAAAGAGGGGGGTTTTCATGGTTGGCCGGGGAATTAAATTCCCCGGTTTTAAGCCATCCGGCCGGGGGTTTAATCCCCCGGTTTTATGACATCCGGCCGGCCCGCTGGCCGGCCGGTTTTTACCAACGGGACCGGAAATTCCGGTCCCGCCCTCGACTTCCGACGCCGGCGGCCCGGCCGCCGGTCTTTCCTTCCGCCGCGGCCCGGAACCGGCCGCGGTCTCCTCGTCCCGCTGCGGCCCGGAACCGGCCGCGGACTTCTCGTCCCGCCGCGGCCCGGAACCGGCCGCGGTGTTCGTCGTCCGGCGCGGTGCGACGGCACCGCGCCCCTTTCGCCGTGCCATGAATCCTTCCAACGCGGCGCGACGGCGTCGCGTTCTTGAAGACTCTCCTCGGCGAAGCGCGACGGCGTTGCGTAAAATTAAACGCACAATCATCCGCGTGGTGCGACGGCACCACGCCACTTGCTTCCACCCGCAAGAACAACAAGAACGTTGGAGGGGGGTTCGGCCGTGTTCGTGCGGTCCGGCCCCCCTCTCGTTAAATTAATAACGCAACTTAAACAATCAAGCATCAAGTTAGAAATTCGAGATCCACGTTCAAGGAAAAGAATAAAGAAATAATGAACCAACAACCCCTACCTTGATAACGAGATGAAGTTCGAAGAGCGTCGCGGAAAGCGGCGTCGCGGGGTGAAGTTCCGTTGTCATCGGAGGAAGAGTCGTCGTCTATGGCGACGTTCCTTGCGGTGGTGTCTCCTCCCTTGACGCGAAGGAAGAAGAAGAGAAGGCATGTCGTCGGTAACTTCGCGTTCTCCGTCGGAGGCGTTCTTCGTCGGAGGCGTTGTTCTTCGTCAAGAACGTTCTTCAAAACTCAAGAGCTCTCTTCTCTTTCACTTAACACATCCATTCCAACCAAAATAAAATAAGGCTCTACCTTATTTTATTTACCCATGCCATGCATTCAAATTTACAAAATTCAAATCCAATTCACTTAATTAATTAAACCATGAGTTGTTTAATTAATTAAGAGGTAGGTTGGCAAATTAAATAAGGAAGTGGAAGAGTTACTTAATTTAAGGGAGTTAACAAGTTTAAAGGGAGAGTTTATGAGAGTTATGGGAATGTGAAAGGTTGGGGCTCGTGTGGGCCCCACCTCACATTTATCCACACATGGGTAGTTAGGAACTAGTGGGTCCCACCCCAACTCCCTCACTTAGGATATAACCACTTAGATAAAAATAAAAATTGTTCCCCAATTTTTATTCACTTCTAATTTAATCCACAAAAAAATTAACTTCTCATCCCGCAAAAACGCAACTCCCGAAAAGGTCTCTTTAAGCGAATATCGGCGCTGCGAGTTCATCGGCGCCCTCGGATTTCAATTCCGGGCACCGGATCAAAAGTTAGGAAAACCCGCTCGTTCGTTCACTGAACGTACCCGAGCCAAACTTCGGAAATTAATTCCGGGCACTCCGGGCCTCGGAATCAGGTGCCGTCTGAAACCGCACTCTTGTAAAATTCTAAAGAAAATTAAGAAAAAATTTCCCTTGAATTTTACGGGTCTTTACATTACTCCCACCTCAGGGCTTTACGTCCCCGTAAAGCTACATCAAAAACTAGGGAAACAAAAGAGGGTACTGAGCACGCATCTGAGCCTTCCGCTCCCATGTGCTCTCCTGGAGATTTCGTGCTACCCGAGAAGCACCCCAGAGGAAGCAACCGTTCACGTAGAACCTACTCCTGTCGATCCTCAATCTCTACTAGAATCTCTGTGCTTATCGCCCTGTCATCGACGTCCAACTCCCCGGGGTCGATGACGTGTGAAGAAACATACACGTATCTCCACAGCTGAGACACGTGGTGGACACTATGCACCCGGTGCGACTGAGGTGGTAGGGTTAAGCGGTAAACCTCCTCGCCTACCCTGCTGAAGATCAAAAGGGTCCATCGAACTTCGGAGATAACATGCCGCCTCGGCCACATCTCCGAAACCTCACCGGGTTGAGACCGTATAAGAACGTGTTCGTCACCCTCGAACTCAAGAGGTTTCCCTTTTTAGGTTAGAACTGAACTCAAACTCCTGCTGCCACAGGGGTAGGGTTGACCAACTCAAGAGTGATCGGTCACACCCACTTATGTCTGAGTTTAACATGAGCTGCCCAGGGTTTCCTTTTCGCCGACCAAGGAAAACCCATTCCGACGTTTGCCTAAAACAGTCAACCGGGGTATGATTTGTGAATCAAAACCATACCCAGATCAACGTCGTAAGGCCTCTACGCTGCCACCAAGAGATTCCAACCGAAACTCTCGCCTCGAGGTCAAATCACACCGTCGGCGTAAGCGTGATTATCGAGTCTCCTCTCAAAGGTATCTCCAGACGTGAGGGTCAAGTCTACGGCTTACCCGGAACCTCTAGGTCTGGGACATGATTCGTGGAAGGGTAGAATGATTGGTTCCCATGTCTATAGATATGGCAGCTCGTAGTAGACATAATTCGTACCCCGAATCATTCTTAGAGCTCCTGGGTCACACTCCTTGACCGCAATGCAGCTATTCTCCTCCCCAGCCTTCCTGCTCCCTGAGCCTGGCGGGGACTACTAAGTCGGGTGGTCGTAACATGTCGAAATGTACACCACCACATACTGCTCTCCAAGCTCTGCTTCCACGTCTGCTACCCTGCAGATTCATCTGTCCTTAGCACTTCCTCCTCCTGAAACATTTTACACGCCCGAGTCTCTGAGACTGGCGCTAGTCTCCTGCCTTTCACTGCTAACGTTCACAACCACAAAGGTTCTCTCTAGCATCCTAGCATAGGTAGGAATGCATAAAGGAAAAGAAATGGTTCGGATGTCCTTTAGACACACTTCGCTCAGAAGTTCGAGTCTAAAGAACTGATCACAACGTAACCAACGAGTACCAAGATTGATTGATAAGCCACGTTGAGTGCTCTGCTTCCGACATGTCGTACTGTCGAAGCTGTAATAGCTCCAGAAAACTCACAACCACCTCCTCAAGCCAGTCCTCAGCCGCCTACGAGTCAGGCTCACTTCGAAACTTGAGGGATATCCGATGCTAAAACATAAGTAAGGCACTAAGCCTGTGAGTCTCTGCTACCGGTACCGCCGGTAGTGTCTGCTGACCAACAGGTAGTGACATAGCTGGCGCTCTACCCGTAGGTACTAATCCAGGTATCGGTTCGCGTACCGAAGCCTCGTTACTATAAGGACCAACCTCATGGTCACTCTCTGGAAACACCTGGAGCTAAGATCATCATCCGCTCTACTAGTATCCAAGCTAGGCGTAGAACTCTAGCATTCGTCTCCATCCAGTCCACTGCTGCCTGGGAAATCTGTCTCGCCTCGTATCCTCAGAGGCCTCTACTGCTGGAACTCGTGCATCGCGCTCTGCTAGCGTGCACCGTCAGCTAGTGGCATCTGCTGCCTAACGGGTGGTGGTGCTGCTGGTACACCACCCGAAGGTGCCAACACTGAAAAAGGGCCCTGCACTGGAGTCTCGCTGCTCGGTGGGCCATCATGAAAGAAACAACGTAACACGATCAAACGATTATACCTGGTGAGATGACCTGGTTTGAGCTGTTTTAAGGGGAAAAACCTTTGAAATCACACACGCAATCAGTGTTTTCGTGCACAAAGTCGGAAATCAGTTGTCAGGGTCCTGGTGTATGGATACGTCGGCCGCCCGCACCAACACTGGACTCCCTAAACTGAAAACCACACTCGGTACTCTCAACACTATTGCTTCACAGAAAGAGACATCAGAGTTATAAGTTCTGCGGTAGAACCGAACTCCTCTGATACCAATTTGTCACGACCCGCCCTCGGGGTCCGAGCCGTGACTACCCCAAGCCCGCCTTCCATAGGCCAGGGGCTGGCGACTAGCACCAAGGCGTAAATCCCGTAAAAAGGGAAGGCATTGCCTTTGAAAAGTAAACACACACCACAGAGTAAACAAGCGGAAGTAAAACACTAAGTACAAAAAGAAGAGCTGAAAAGTAAAAGGGGCCGGAAATACAAGCCCAACTGTAAAGTACAACTCGAAAGGGAAAACAGCGACTGAAAAGTAAAGCTGCTACGCTGAGATGTCCACTGGAAATCCCACCTGAAGGGTGGGTACAGATAGCTCTTCTGCTCCTCGGGTCCCGCCGTCTGCTCCAAGTATGACCCGCCCAGTGGTCTGCCTCTGGGTACCGCCTAGTCCTCGAACACTCGGCCTCTGTCAGCTCTGTCCGTCGTCAGCAACCAACACAACGAGGTGCGGGCATTGCCCGTGCAGGGGTGAGTATAACGATACTCAGTAGGGACCCCGAGACCCTCAAGGTCTCACTAAAACCAACAAGGATAAACGCAAGAAGATCTCAACAGATAAACCCTACTTAGGTATATGCCCATACATATACCTAAGTTATTAAGTAACCCATCTCAATCATGAGGAAACACAAGGATTGTGAAATCGACGGATAACCACTACCCGAGTATATGCCCATACATATACCAAAGTTAGCAAGTGACCCATCTCAATCATGAAGTAAACACAAGGTCAAAAGTCTCAGCTCAAACCAGGATTTTCATTATCGAAACCGTAACTGCTGAAGAGCCCCGTCTCTGAAGTGTGCAGTAGTCCTGTCACGACTCCGAGGTACTGCTCACTAACCTAAGACTGCTGAGGTACTCCTCCTGTCGAGTACTGCGGGTTTGCGGCCAACTACCTGGCGCTCCGTCCGCTGAGGGTCTGTCGCCAAATACCGGGCGCTACCCAGTTAGCCTGCTGAGGTACTCTGCGGACGAGTACCGCGGGTCTGCGGCCAACTACCTGGCGCTCCGTCCGCCGTGGGTCTGCTACCAACTACTGGGCGCTCCGTCCACTGGGCTAGTCGACTCACTCCAAGTCGAGTCGGTCAAGCAGTCGTCAGGTCTCAGCCGGCTACACGGTCTCCGTACTCTGCACGCTCGTCTCCGGGAGGATCCGCTCCACGAGCTACTGGTCGATACTCCAAGTATCACAAAGTCCCACGAAGAAGTGTCTCAAAAGTCCGTCTCGTCACAGGGGTCTCAACGCAACAGACGGCGCGTCGATCGGACGCCCGGTCTGTGAGTTATTAGCCTTTTCGTCCCAGGGGCCCGGTTGGTTTCGAGTGCGAACCAAACCCGGCCGTATCTCAACTGTACCCCGAACTCTCATAGGGTATACTCATAGGGACCGTTTCTCATCGTGATCGTCAACGCCGCTGACGGTTCGTCAGACGGACGTCCTGTCTGAAAGATAACAGCTTTTCCCGTTCCAGGGGGCCGGTTGGATTTCGGTGCGATCCAACCCGGCCACTATCCAACTGCATCCAAAACTCGGGCGGAGGGTGCCAAAAGTTTCGTATCGTCAAGAGGAAGTCAACGAAACAGACGGCGCGTCAATCGGACGCCCGGTCTGTGAGTTATTGGCATTTTCGTCTCCGGGGCCCGGTTGGTTTTTAAGGAAAAACCAACCCGACCGTACTCCACCTGCGTCCAAACCTCGGGCGGAGTATGCCAAAAGATCCGTCTCACTAAGAGGAACATTACGCGACTGACGGCACGTCAATCGGACGTCCGTAGCTCAAGATATGAGCGTTTCCGCTCCGAAGGCCCGGTTGGTTTCGTGAACGAACCAACCCGGCCGAACTCAAAGTAACCCGAAACCTTGAGTGCGATATACCGAAACGACCGTCTCGATCCAAGGATCGCGTTGCCGCAGACGGTTCGTCATTCGGAGGTCCGAGGCTCAAGTTATGAGCCAAAAACCAAATCAGGTTCGAAACGGGGGGGTCCGGGTCCGGGCCGACCCGGCCCGACCCCCCCCCCCTGGGCGGCGCGGTGGCCGGCGGCGGCGGCCGGCGGCGGCGGACGGCGGCGGCGCGGTGGCCGGCGGCGGCGCGCGGCGGCGGCGGGCGGCGGCGCGGCGGCGGGGTGCGCCGCACGGGCTGCGCACGCGGGGGGTTAAACCCCCGCTTCTTCAAGGAGGCGGCGCGGCTTTGCCGCGCCGATTTAATTAAACCGCCCCCCTCACATGAGGGGGGCCTGCTTGAGCGGATCCGAGGGGGCAGCCGGCCCCCTCCCTTTAAAAAAAAACGCCCCCCCCCCTCTTAAAGAGGGGGGTTTTCATGGTTGGCCGGGGAATTAAATTCCCCGGTTTTAAGCCATCCGGCCGGGGGTTTAATCCCCCGGTTTTATGACATCCGGCCGGCCCGCTGGCCGGCCGGTTTTTACCAACGGGACCGGAAATTCCGGTCCCGCCCTCGACTTCCGACGCCGGCGGCCCGGCCGCCGGTCTTTCCTTCCGCCGCGGCCCGGAACCGGCCGCGGTCTCCTCGTCCCGCTGCGGCCCGGAACCGGCCGCGGACTTCTCGTCCCGCCGCGGCCCGGAACCGGCCGCGGTGTTCGTCGTCCGGCGCGGTGCGACGGCACCGCGCCCCTTTCGCCGTGCCATGAATCCTTCCAACGCGGCGCGACGGCGTCGCGTTCTTGAAGACTCTCCTCGGCGAAGCGCGACGGCGTTGCGTAAAATTAAACGCACAATCATCCGCGTGGTGCGACGGCACCACGCCACTTGCTTCCACCCGCAAGAACAACAAGAACGTTGGAGGGGGGTTCGGCCGTGTTCGTGCGGTCCGGCCCCCCTCTCGTTAAATTAATAACGCAACTTAAACAATCAAGCATCAAGTTAGAAATGCGAGATCCACGTTCAAGGAAAAGAATAAAGAAATAATGAACCAACAACCCCTACCTTGATAACGAGATGAAGTTCGAAGAGCGTCGCGGAAAGCGGCGTCGCGGGGTGAAGTTCCGTTGTCATCGGAGGAAGAGTCGTCGTCTATGGCGACGTTCCTTGCGGTGGTGTCTCCTCCCTTGACGCGAAGGAAGAAGAAGAGAAGGCATGTCGTCGGTAACTTCGCGTTCTCCGTCGGAGGCGTTCTTCGTCGGAGGCGTTGTTCTTCGTCAAGAACGTTCTTCAAAACTCAAGAGCTCTCTTCTCTTTCACTTAACACATCCATTCCAACCAAAATAAAATAAGGCTCTACCTTATTTTATTTACCCATGCCATGCATTCAAATTTACAAAATTCAAATCCAATTCACTTAATTAATTAAACCATGAGTTGTTTAATTAATTAAGAGGTAGGTTGGCAAATTAAATAAGGAAGTGGAAGAGTTACTTAATTTAAGGGAGTTAACAAGTTTAAAGGGAGAGTTTATGAGAGTTATGGGAATGTGAAAGGTTGGGGCTCGTGTGGGCCCCACCTCACATTTATCCACACATGGGTAGTTAGGAACTAGTGGGTCCCACCCCAACTCCCTCACTTAGGATATAACCACTTAGATAAAAATAAAAATTGTTCCCCAATTTTTATTCACTTCTAATTTAATCCACAAAAAAATTAACTTCTCATCCCGCAAAAACGCAACTCCTGAAAAGGTCTCTTTAAGCGAATATCGGCGCTGCGAGTTCATCGGCGCCCTCGGATTTCAATTCCGAGCACCGGATCAAAAGTTAGGAAAACCCGCTCGTTCGTTCACTGAACGTACCCGAGCCAAACTTCGGAAATTAATTCCGGGCACTCCGGGCCTCGGAATCAGGTGCCGTCTGAAACCGCGCTCTTGTAAAATTCTAAAGAAAATTAAGAAAAAATTTCCCTTGAATTTTACGGGTCTTTACATTACTCCCACCTCAGGGCTTTACGTCCCCGTAAAGCTACATCAAAAACTAGGGAAACAAAAGAGGGTACTGAGCACGCATCTGAGCCTTCCGCTCCCATGTGCTCTCCTGGAGATTTCGTGCTACCCGAGAAGCACCCCAGAGGAAGCAACCGTTCACGTAGAACCTACTCCTGTCGATCCTCAATCTCTACTAGAATCTCTGTGCTTATCGCCCTGTCATCGACGTCCAACTCCCCGGGGTCGATGACGTGTGAAGAAACATACACGTATCTCCACAGCTGAGACACGTGGTGGACACTATGCACCCAGTGCGACTGAGGTGGTAGGGTTAAGCGGTAAACCTCCTCGCCTACCCTGCTGAAGATCAAAAGGGTCCATCGAACTTCGGAGATAACATGCCGCCTCGGCCACATCTCCGAAACCTCACCGGGTTGAGACCGTATAAGAACGTGTTCGTCACCCTCGAACTCAAGAGGTTTCCCTTTTTAGGTTAGAACTGAACTCAAACTCCTGCTGCCACAGGGGTAGGGTTGACCAACTCAAGAGTGATCGGTCACACCCTCTTATGTCTGAGTTTAACATGAGCTGCCCAGGGTTTCCTTTTCGCCGACCAAGGAAAACCCATTCCGACGTTTGCCTAAAACAGTCAACCGGGGTATGATTTGTGAATCAAAACCATACCCAGATCAACGTCGTAAGGCCTCTACGCTGCCACCAAGAGATTCCAACCGAAACTCTCGCCTCGAGGTCAAATCACACCGTCGGCGTAAGCGTGATTATCGAGTCTCCTCCCAAAGGTATCTCCAGACGTGAGGGTCAAGTCTACGGCTTACCCGGAACCTCTAGGTCTGGGACATGATTCGTGGAAGGGTAGAATGATTGGTTCCCATGTCTATAGATATGGCAGCTCGTAGTAGACATAATTCGTACCCCGAATCATTCTTAGAGCTCCTGGGTCACACTCCTTGACCGCAATGAAGCTATTCTCCTCCCCAGCCTTCCTGCTCCCTGAGCCTGGCGGGGACTACTAAGTCGGGTGGTCGTAACATGTCGAAATGTACACCACCACATACTGCTCTCCAAGCTCTGCTTCCACGTCTGCTACCCTGCAGATTCATCTGTCCTTAGCACTTCCTCCTCCTGAAACATTTTACACGCCCGAGTCTCTGAGACTGGCGCTAGTCTCCTGCCTTTCACTGCTAACGTTCACAACCACAAAGGTTCTCTCTAGAATCCTAGCATAGGTAGGAATGCATAGAGGAAAAGAAATGGTTCGGATGTCCTTTAGACACACTTCGCTCAGAAGTTCGAGTCTAAAGAACTGATCACAACGTAACCAACGAGTACCAAGATTGATTGGTAAGCCACGTTGAGTGCTCTGCTTCCGACATGTCGTACTGTCGAAGCTGTAATAGCTCCAGAAAACTCACAACCACCTCCTCAAGCCAGTCCTCAGCCGCCTACGAGTCAGGCTCACTTCGAAACTTGAGGGATATCCGATGCTAAAACATAAGTAAGGCACTAAGCCTGTGAGTCTCTGCTACCGGTACCGCCGGTAGTGTCTGCTGACCAACAGGTAGTGACATAGCTGGCGCTCTACCCGTAGGTACTAATCCAGGTATCGGTTCGCGTACCGAAGCCTCGTTACTATAAGGACCAACCTCATGGTCACTCTCTGGAAACACCTGGAGCTAAGATCATCATCCGCTCTACTAGTATCCAAGCTAGGTGTAGAACTCTAGCATTCGTCTCCATCCAGTCCACTGCTGCCTGGGAAATCTGTCTCGCCTCGTATCCTCAGAGGCCTCTACTGCTGGAACTCGTGCATCGCGCTCTGCTAGCGTGCACCGTCAGCTAGTGGCATCTGCTGCCTAACGGGTGGTGGTGCTGCTGGTACACCACCCGAAGGTGCCAACACTGAAAAAGGGCCCTGCACTGGAGTCTTGCTGCTCGGTGGGCCATCATGAAAGAAACAACGTAACACGATCAAACGATTATACCTGGTGAGCTGACCTGGTTTGAGCTGTTTTAAGGGGAAAAACCTTTGAAATCACACACGCAATCAGTGTTTTCGTGCACAAAGTCGGAAATCAGTTGTCAGGGTCCTGGTGTATGGATACGTCGGCCGCCCGCACCAACACTGGACTCCCTAAACTGAAAACCACACTCGGTACTCTCAACACTATTGCTTCACAGAAAGAGACATCAGAGTTATAAGTTCTGAGGTAGAACCGAACTCCTCTGATACCAATTTGTCACGACCCGCCCTCGGGGTCCGAGCCGTGACTACCCCAAGCCCGCCTTCCATAGGCCAGGGGCTGGCGACTAGCACCAAGGCGTAAATCCCGTAAAAAGGGAAGGCATTGCCTTTGAAAAGTAAACACACACCACAGAGTAAACAAGCGGAAGTAAAACACTAAGTACAAAAAGAAGAGCTGAAAAGTAAAAGGGGCCGGAAATACAAGCCCAACTGTAAAGTACAACTCGAAAGGGAAAACAGCGACTGAAAAGTAAAGCTGCTACGCTGAGATGTCCACTGGAAATCCCACCTGAAGGGTGGGTACAGATAGCTCTTCTGCTCCTCGGGTCCCGCCGTCTGCTCCAAGTATGACCCGCCCAGTGGTCTGCCTCTGGGTACCGCCTAGTCCTCGAACACTCGGCCTCTGTCAGCTCTGTCCGTCGTCTGCAACCAACACAACGAGGTGCGGACATTGCCCGTGCAGGGGTGAGTATAACGATACTCAGTAGGGACCCCGAGACCCTCAAGGTCTCACTAAAACCAACAAGGATAAACGCAAGAAGATCTCAACAGATAAACCCTACTTAGGTATATGCCCATACATATACCTAAGTTATTAAGTAACCCATCTCAATCATGAGGAAACACAAGGATTGTGAAATCGACGGATAACCACTACCCGAGTATATGCCCATACATATACCAAAGTTAGCAAGTGACCCATCTCAATCATGAAGTAAACACAAGGTCAAAAGTCTCAGCTCAAACCAGGATTTTCATTATCGAAACCGTAACTGCTGAAGAGCCCCGTCTCTGAAGTGTGCAGTAGTCCTGTCACGACTCCGAGGTACTGCTCACTAACCTAAGACTGCTGAGGTACTCCTCCTGTCGAGTACTGCGGGTTTGCGGCCAACTACCTGGCGCTCCGTCCGCTGAGGGTCTGTCGCCAAATACCGGGCGCTACCCAGTTAGCCTGCTGAGGTACTCTCCGGACGAGTACCGCGGGTCTGCGGCCAACTACCTGGCGCTCCGTCCGCCGTGGGTCTGCTACCAACTACTGGGCGCTCCGTCCACTGGGCTAGTCGACTCACTCCAAGTCGAGTCGGTCAAGCAGTCGTCAGGTCTCAGCCGGCTACACGGTCTCCGTACTCTGCACGCTCGTCTCCGGGAGGATCCGCTCCACGAGCTACTGGTCGATACTCCAAGTATCACAAAGTCCCACGAAGAAGTGTCTCAAAAGTCCGTCTCGTCACAGGGGTCTCAACGCAACAGACAGCGCGTCGATCGGACGCCCGGTCTGTGAGTTATTAGCCTTTTCGTCCCAGGGGCCCGGTTGGTTTCGAGTGCGAACCAAACCCGGCCGTATCTCAACTGTACCCCGAACTCTCATAGGGTATACTCATAGGGACCGTTTCTCATCGTGATCGTCAACGCCGCTGACGGTTCGTCAGACGGACGTCCTGTCTGAAAGATAACAGCTTTTCCCGTTCCAGGGGCCCGGTTGGATTTCGGTGCGATCCAACCCGGCCACTATCCAACTGCATCCAAAACTCGGGCGGAGGGTGCCAAAAGTTTCGTATCGTCAAGAGGAAGTCAACGAAACAGACGGCGCGTCAATCAGACGCCCGGTCTGTGAGTTATTGGCATTTTCGTCTCCGGGGCCCGGTTGGTTTTTAAGGAAAAACCAACCCGACCGTACTCCACCTGCGTCCAAACCTCGGGCGGAGTATGCCAAAAGATCCGTCTCACTAAGAGGAACATTACGCGACTGACGGCACGTCAATCGGACGTCCGTAGCTCAAGATATGAGCATTTCCGCTCCGAAGGCCCGGTTGGTTTCGTGAACGAACCAACCCGGCCGAACTCAAAGTAACCCGAAACCTTGAGTGCGATATACCGAAACGACCGTCTCGATCCAAGGATCGCGTTGCCGCAGACGGTTCGTCATTCGGAGGTCCGAGGCTCAAGTTATGAGCCAAAAACCAAATCAGGTTCGAAACGGGGGGGTCCGGGTCCGGGCCGACCCGGCCCGACCCCCCCCTGGGCGGCGCGGGGGCCGGCGGCGGCGCGCGGCGGCGGCGGGCGGCGGCGCGGCGGGCCGCGGCGGCGGCGGCGGCGGGCCGCGCTGGCGGCGGGGTGCGCCGCACGGGCTGCGCACGCGGGGGGTTAAACCCCCGCTTCTTCAAGGAGGCGGCGCGGCTTTGCCGCGCCGATTTAATTAAACCGCCCCCCTCACATGAGGGGGGCCTGCTTGAGCGGATCCGAGGGGGCAGCCGGCCCCCTCCCTTTAAAAAAAAACGCCCCCCCTCTTAAAGAGGGGGGTTTTCATGGTTGGCCGGGGAATTAAATTCCCCGGTTTTAAGCCATCCGGCCGGGGGTTTAATCCCCCGGTTTTATGACATCCGGCCGGCCCGCTGGCCGGCCGGTTTCTACCAACGGGACCGGAAATTCCGGTCCCGCCCTCGACTTCCGACGCCGGCGGCCCGGCCGCCGGTCTTTCCTTCCGCCGCGGCCCGGAACCGGCCGCGGTCTCCTCGTCCCGCGGCGGCCCGGAACCGGCCGCGGACTTCTCGTCCCGCCGCGGCCCGGAACCGGCCGCGGTGTTCGTCGTCCGGCGCGGTGCGACGGCACCGCGCCCCTTTCGCCGTGCCATGAATCCTTCCAACGCGGCGCGACGGCGTCGCGTTCTTGAAGACTCTCCTCGGCGAAGCGCGACGGCGTTGCGTAAAATTAAACGCACAATCATCCGCGTGGTGCGACGGCACCACGCCACTTGCTTCCACCCGCAAGAACAACAAGAACGTTGGAGGGGGGTTCGGCCGTGTTCGTGCGGTCCGGCCCCCCTCTCGTTAAATTAATAACGCAACTTAAACAATCAAGCATCAAGTTAGAAATGCGAGATCCACGTTCAAGGAAAAGAATAAAGAAATAATGAACCAACAACCCCTACCTTGATAACGAGATGAAGTTCGAAGAGCGTCGCGGAAAGCGGCGTCGCGGGGTGAAGTTCCGTTGTCATCGGAGGAAGAGTCGTCGTCTATGGCGACGTTCCTTGCGGTGGTGTCTCCTCCCTTGACGCGAAGGAAGAAGAAGAGAAGGCATGTCGTCGGTAACTTCGCGTTCTCCGTCGGAGGCGTTCTTCGTCGGAGGCGTTGTTCTTTGTCAAGAACGTTCTTCAAAACTCAAGAGCTCTCTTCTCTTTGACTTAACACATCCATTCCAACCAAAATAAAATAAGGCTCTACCTTATTTTATTTACCCATGCCATGCATTCAAATTTACAAAATTCAAATCCAATTCACTTAATTAATTAAACCATGAGTTGTTTAATTAATTAAGAGGTAGGTTGGCAAATTAAATAAGGAAGTGGAAGAGTTACTTAATTTAAGGGAGTTAACAAGTTTAAAGGGAGAGTTTATGAGAGTTATGGGAATGTGAAAGGTTGGGGCTCGTGTGGGCCCCACCTCACATTTATCCACACATGGGTAGTTAGGAACTAGTGGGTCCCACCCCAACTCCCTCACTTAGGATATAACCACTTAGATAAAAATAAAAATTGTTCCCCAATTTTTATTCACTTCTAATTTAATCCACAAAAAAATTAACTTCTCATCCCGCAAAAACGCAACTCCCGAAAAGGTCTCTTTAAGCGAATATCGGCGCTGCGAGTTCATCGGCGCCCTCAGATTTCAATTCCGAGCACCGGATCAAAAGTTAGGAAAACCCGCTCGTTCGTTCACTGAACGTACCCGAGCCAAACTTCGGAAATTAATTCCGGGCACTCCGGGCCTCGGAATCAGGTGCCGTCTGAAACCGCGCTCTTGTAAAATTCTAAAGAAAATTAAGAAAAAATTTCCCTTGAATTTTACGGGTCTTTACAAAAACATGGTCATTGAACTCAAAATATAAGGGACAATGATGATGATACCCATAATATTTATAACAGATTTGTTCAATTTCCATCAATTTTATAATGATATGGATTATCATATATGTCTCATAGACAAGAATAGGTTTAATTAGTAAAGTTTCCCCCACCCAAGAATAAAAAATGGAGATTGACATTATCGATTGTATAAGGATTTAAAAAAGAGGCTTATGTATTAAGACTTGATAATTCTTGTTATATGAAAATTATATTAATGGAAAATAGTCTTCCCATGAACCAAAAATGTCCAAAAAATATGTTCTTATCAGGTACTCTAGTGTTTGAATTTTATACTCTGATTGTACATCCATTTGAGGGTGGTAATACAAGCTCATTTCTAGCTGGGTTTTATTATATTTTTGAAAATACCTCTAAAATCATGAGGTAAATATAGTATCTCAGTAAGAGATAATAGAAATTAGCATGACAAAAAATATTACCACTTCTCAGATGTACAAATTTTCTAGTTCCTCAACTGAGTTCATTTCCTTTATTTGGATGAAATGTGATGACTTGGTAAGTTGATTGGAAATCACCCAAATGGAATCATGATTCTGAGTAATTTTTGGTAATATAATGATGAATTCCATATAAATATTATCCCATTTACATATCAATTTTATAGATATCACAACATTCTAGTTGGTCATTAATATTTGTCCTTGACCTGATGACAGGTTAAGAATTTACCTACATACTCTACCAAATTACACTTTATGTTAGAGCACCAAAAATAGTCCTTCATCATACGATATATATTCTAAATATCAATTAGATAGCCCAATTTAAATTATGAACATCCCAAAGGTGTTGTTCATGGAAATAATGTGGAACTACTATTTAATACCAAAAAGTGGAACACTACATTCACATCCATTATAAATCCATCAATGAAATCCCCACCATTGTGGTTTTACCTAATAGTAAGGAAATCAATGTTTGAATATTGAAATTACTTAACTCTCTCTACCAAATCTAGGATAAGGATAAATGAAAATAATACCATGATATATTTTTATTCCATAAAATCCAAATTCATATCCATGATGACCAATAAATTTCCATTGATCACCGGATTCACTGACCACTTGGTTGTATATTTTATTTCTTAATTTATCATCCAATGAATTTTCTTTTATTCATGTATAAAAAAGTTAAAGTCACAAATCTAAAAGTACTGCATCCAACTTCATTGCCTAAGGTTCAATCACCTTTTTTAGAATATGTGTTTTAATATTTTATGTTTCGGGAATATAGTTAATTTATCACCAATGATATGGTGGTTCCATGTTTTTAATGCGTAGACCACTACCACTAATTCTAATTATTTCATTATATAATTATTTTAATGTTCTTGTACCTTTGATGATCCATAATCTATGACATGATATTTATTACTGATAACACAACCTAATACCAATTAAGATGCATAAAAAAGGCCATGTAACCCTCATATGGTTCAAAAAAAGTATAATAGGTTCTAAGTAATCTTGGTCTTAAACTCCTGAAAATATTCCTAATAACTCTTATACTAATTGGATAGTAAACCCATCCAAGTGAATATAGTAATACATGAATATAATTATTAGAAATCATGGATGATGTGGTTATAGTAACCTATTATCCCAAGGATGCTCCATATTTTAAATAAATTCCATGAATGTCCTAAAGAAATAAAAACCATAATCTTATCTTGATCAAATGATTTAACTTCCTCAGAAATGAAGTTCCCAAGTAGTTAAACTTATTATATCTAGAAGTAAAACTTAGATAATTTTTCATAGATTCAATGATCTCATGATGTAACCAAAATAATATCCATGTTTCTTTTATTGTGGCTTTCAGTTCAACAATACACCAAGATGTCATCCATGAACACAACCATAAATAATTAAAGGTATTTTTTGAAGATACAGTTCATAAATTCCATAAGTACTTCTAGTGAATTTGTAATTCCCAAGCACCTGACTAAGTATTTATAATTTCCATAATAACTTCATAAATTTTTCTTGTTGATATCCTCCTTATAACATCTTATTTAGTGGTACCATAATCATAAATCAAAATTAGAGAATCATTTGTCTCTATTAAATTGATCAGAAAATCATCTTTTTTGGAAGAGGATGTTGATTTTTAATCATAACCTGGTTCAGTTTACGATAATTTACACACACTTGTAGAGTATTGTCTGTGTTCTTTATAAATAAAATTTGAGTGGCCCAAGGTGATGTGCCTGGTCGGATAAATACATTTCATTCCAATTATTCCAACTGGACCTTTAATTCTTGAAGATCTATCAGTTCCATCATATATTAAGGAAGAAACATAAGAATCATTCTTGATAGAAGAACGATAGAAAAATCCACCTCTCTCTCAGATGGTAGTACATATAAGTTATCCTAGAATACATCTAGGTATTGATTTACTATGTTATGAAGATCCATAATTATGGTTGCATCAATAGCCCCCACAAACATTACTAATGTTGGTCGGAATGAGTAACTCAAAAGGGGGGTGAATTGAGTTCCTAATAAATTTTTTATTAAAAAAAAGTTAAAATAAATCCCCCAATTTAATTAAAAAAACCAATTAATAAAAAAATTAGTTTAATATAAGTTTGATCTTTTAGAAGATTTCTCAAAGCATGTTTAGGGTTCAGTTAAAAAATATGTTGAATTACTTTACCTTTTTAAATCGATTTTCTTAGTCAAATCAGTTTTATAAACACATGTTAAGATTAACAACTTAAGTATATGTTTTATTTACAGATTTAAAAATAAATGATATTTTAATATTTCAAATGAAGAAAAAGATCTAAAAACACATAGCAGATATGAACAAGGGTTTCAGTATCAATCCAATACATAATCCCATCCACTTGGAATTCACCTACCACTAAGAATATTTTTATAAAAAATAATATAATCCGCAACCTATATCAGGTATACAAACAATAACACTCAGGCTATCCATATTCAAATCATTTTCCATATTTATAAATGGGAAGAAATACAACATAGGACACATGGTTTCCTATTCCACATTTCTAGTGGGTGAACATATAAAAAGGATTTGAAAAAATATTGGGTATTCTCTAGTTTAATCATGGGAGTTAGTGTGTGTAGATATACAAATAAATACAACAAACTGCACAAAACTGAGGCAAAAAATAGAGAGTGAAAATAAAAGGAGATAGAGAAATGTAATTCCACTCATTCTGTCATGCTTCAAATGATCGAGGGTCCTTCGATTTGAATTAGTGAGGATATTGAGCCAGTTCTGCAAAATGTTTAGGGAAATAGAGTTTAATGTATTTTTCTTTTATTTATGATGGTGATCTAAAAAAACTTATCTTGACTCAGTATAAGAAAGGAACTTGATCTTCTATGTATTACACTCTTTGACAGTTTCATGTATTCAACATGTAAGTGCTCGCTTTATTTTTTTTGTATAAGTGACACATTATACAATATATAGCACTATAGGTTTAAATATCTATCAAAGTAAAATATTAAATATTTTTGGGATCCTCATACTAAGCATAAAATTAGAAAATCCCTTATTTAGTCATCAATGAATTTTTGTGATGGTTTAGGAATAATCGTTAAAAAATTCCACGTGATTCTTAATACATTAACTCCCATAAACTATCCATTGGGAGTATTAAATTCAAATTAAGAAGAACAAAAATGGTAAAAAGTATGGTGGTATAATGGTCCAACAATAGTAAAAATGAGTGGTAGCACGCCTAATGATAGCGAGGTTGAACTATCTATAGTGCAAGACCATGGTAGAAAATTCTTAGTGGTAGAAGGACTCTAGAAATAACATTCCTGATGATAACACAAGTATGAAGGTAGAATGTTAAACTATTGGTGGGAATCTGGTGGTAGAATAATATTGGCTGTGGCATTGTTTTTTATGGTAGAGCTAGTAGTGGCAGATTTGACGGTGGTACGATTCCTGTGGTAGCATAACTTTGAGGGTAGAAAGAGTTCCAGAAATTCCATAATTTTAACTTATAGTGGCATGCATCTGGTAGTGTAATAATTGAAATAACGATAGAAAATTAATACTAACAATAACAATTTTTTACCAACAATAGTACATTTGTACTAATGGGAGCACATTTTTTCTAACAGTAGCATATTTGAACTAATGGTATCTCTTTTATATAATTACCCAATTTTCATCCAATTTTAATTTTCAAAAAATATATTATCATCAAAAATTAATATCATTAGAAACATAATAAACCTAATTTGTGAGTATTAAAATAATGAGGTGATAGAAATATCCCCTTTTTTACGAGCACAAATCATGGAATTATATAAACCATGTATAAAACAAAATTATGCATAAATAGATGAATTTGAAAAGTAACAGTATACTTAACATTTCAAACAAAAAATGTGAGATTTTGAAATTAAATTTCAAAACAGAGGAACTTAAAATAGATTTATTGAATTAGGAACTTAAAATTGAAAAACATAAACCTAAAACATTATAGGTAAATTTCATCTAAATAATTTCCCCCCTTTTGGGATTTTCAAAACATTAATACAATAAAGAGGAAAGAGAAATAAATATTCCATAAAGAATAATCGATAAGCTACATTAAGAAGAAAATCCATTGGATTATATCCAAAAAGAAATACAAGGAAATACAATAGAGTCCCTTTTAAAGACTATTCCAAAAAAAATCACTCTTCCCTCAAGAGGTAGGATCAATAGGTTCTTTACTTTTATAGATATAGGAGGAATTGAGGTAGAGGCTGAGGGTGTTAAAGTAGTCTGAGGTAACTCTCAGATCATCATGGGGCTGAGATTTATGACTAATTCAACTAGAGACACACTGAATGGATGATACTGAGGAGGTAAAGGTGCATTAGATGGTTCAAAGGTGAAGTTTGACATGGGAATGACCTCAGGTGAGACCACTTCTATACCATATACATATAAGAAAGGCTTCATAAGGTTAAAAAAATCAATAATTATATTGAAACCTCTCTCTCTAGCACTGTATAAGTCATTCTTCTCTTCTATGAACAAATTGAACAGAGGGTTCATAACCTTGAGATATCCTACATGTTCCTTGAACTCCCTAGTGACAAGAGGAATTATTAAGTCCTAAGCTAAAAAATTAAAGTGAGAATTCAACTCATGCTTTGTTTATATCCTAGAAAGATGGTATTAGATAGCCTTGGTGATGTCTTCCCTATCACTTAGGGATTCATTCAAATACTATCTTACTAGTTTATATATATGATCACCATGATATCAAATTTGGAGAAGATCATCTGGATGATATATATGAACATCAACCATAATGGGTTGTAAATCTTCTCTAACTATGGATCATATCATCTCACCATCAACTGATAATGAAGGAACTGGAGTAGAAGATATAGAATCAACAACTGGTAGTCTCTCCATACTTTCCAAAATAGTATCCTGGATACCATTAAAGTAATTCCTCATATCCTTTATAAAAAATATCATAGCTTCCATCTCACTAGAAATCCGTTTATTCTTAATTTAAACTACCTAAATCTTTATAATAATCTTGGGATGAATATGGAAAAAAAACTACTCAAAAATATTCTTGGAATCAGCTTCACTAAGCTAAGTAACTAGAGGTTCCTGAGATATCAAGATACCATTGAAGCCTAAAAGTAATCTTTCCTTGAAAGCATACAAGTTAGATATGGTCACAAACTCTGAAGGCATAGAGAAAACAACTGAAAAATGTGATGAAACTATATTAGGATTAGGTATAACAACCTCAATAGGCTATGATATAGCAGCTGAAACACCAAAATTAAATGCATATAGCTCACTAGCATCATCAATATACTCTACAAGAGATCCCTTACGATCTGATCAAACAACAACCAAGATAGTAGGTCCACCTTTCTCTAGTGGATTTCTATGATCACTATCACTATCACCATCTACATTAGAATCTAGATAATAAATTACATGAAATTTATAACCAGTGGATGAATCCCCCATAGATTATTCTCCATCCATTGCAGAAATAGATGGATCATCCTTATGAGTAGACTTCTAACTGAAAGAACCTAGGTATTTCACCCCTTCAACATACTTCCTTGGATCACCAATGAAAAAGGCATCACTACTAATTGATTAAACTGAAACTAGTCTCATCACATACATAGATATATCTAGAAAAATAGAAAAATGGGTGTAATTGATCCCGATCAACACCATCATCAGCAAAATTAGCATCACCATTATGACCTTCTGAGTCATGAGGTCCATCACCATTCCAATAAGAAATATTATCACCATATGATACTTCCAAAACTTATTTATAGGTTTATGAAGAATTCTTAATCTATTATTCCCCAGAGACTTTAGTCTATTAATTATATATTTCACTTAAGAAACTCTCTCTATCAGGGAGAGAAATATGTCAACTAGTAGATCCGTATTACATAGCTGTGATCTTAGGAATATCAGGATCACTACCATTTTCAATAAAAGTAACCACTTCCTTATCTTCAACCACAACACCATCAAAATATTCTTCCTTATCTGAATAAACCACAATATCATTTGGGTCTAATATAAGGCCAACAAGATTTTTAGGTCTAATGGGATGATCTACAAGATTAAAATTCCTCTTGTGTCCCATAAAACGGGATTTCAATACTATGAGATATAATTAAATGTATTATTATGTAAAATGGATATATAAAATGTGAACCTCTTTGGTTTTATGTTTTTGGATTTTAAAATACCATTAAGAATTTTGACCGTTGCTATAATAGCCATTAAACCATGATCACATGATTAGTATAAATATAGGCCGTTAACGAATCCAATTGACTCAAACAAAGGAATCGATGGCCTCATCCAGTAGACTTACCCATTACGAATCCCATTTATCGAAGCTCGGAAAGGAGGTTGCGTCATTGGGTTTCATTCTTGACTGATCCCAAACCGAGCTTGAACATGTTAAGCTTGAGAGGAACCAACTATGGGATAAGTGGAAGTTTATAGAGATTACCACCCGAGCGATGTTATCCGAGCCACCCCAAGAGTCTATCACCATCGCACACCTTACCCATTCGTATTATGTGGGTGTTATAATGGGTTATGTAACAAGAACTTAGTACTATGATTATGTACATTATTTTTGTATATATTAAATAATATACTTTCATTTTATTATTATTACTTTGTATATTGTTTTTTAAAGGGTAAATAGTATTTTTAGTTAATATTCAAATGAGAAATATATTTTGATGAATTAATGGATTTTTGAATTAAATAATATTTTAATAAAATATTATTACTATTATTATTAAATTAAGTTTTATTAAATATGAATGATCATATAATTTAATGAATGAAATTGTAATTTTTATTATGGTTTGAAAGCCATTTTTTGTCAAAACCCATGATTTTTTGATAGATATCGGTTTTTATTTTAAAAGTGAAAATTAACATATTTGTACAATTATTTAGATAAAATGAATATTATTTCTGGAATCAGGTCGTTGAAATTATCCAATGGTGAAGTTTTCATAATTTTCTGAGACAGTCATATTTTTGGGTAAAAATTAAATACTATTTAAATATATATTGTGTTTTATGACATCATAATGACCCAATAGTGATGTAATAAAATACTAAAAACATTATGTTCGGACAATATATGTTTTACCATTAAATTAATGTGGTTTCGGGTTTGTTTGATTTATTTTACAAAGCTTTAGTGGACCCTTCCAGACTTATAAAAGATTTTATAAATTGTTTTCCTTGAGAGTGTGAATCACATCTACATAAGCAACCCCATTATTTTAAGAACTTATTCCATTTTACTTATAAAATATTGTTTTTAACTCCCCTTTGGAAAAAAACATGGGCAAAAACCATGTTCTGGTTTGTGGCTTTGATTAGTTTAATGTGTGGTGTCCCAAACCTAAATAATAAAGAATTCTCTCTCGTTTCCTATATAAACCCACCCAAGCTCCCCCTTCCTCTTCACTAAATGCCTTTGGAGTTAATATAACCTCTGCCATACTCTCTATATAATCATCCTAATGTTCCCCAATCTCTCAATAATCCTCTCTCAAGCTTCTCCCAAGCCTTTGGGATCACACTTTCAAGTAAGGGTTTTCTTCCTTTCTCATTTTTGTCCAATTTTCTTTAAGTTGTTATGACCTTTTAATTTCTATTATAAATGTGGGGTTATGGTTTCCCACCTCCTCCATACCACCCTATCTATGTTTTAATTATGAGAGGCCCATTTATCTCTCATTAAATGCCTCCCATATACACCCGTTACCATCCTGAAATTTCGTAAAGAATTTCTCTCTCCTCATTTACATTCAAGAAATTATTTTGTATTACGAATCTAAATTCTATTACATTTGTTGGTATATATATCTATATTAACCCATTACTAAAAATTTATTGTACATATTATAATACACCCATTTCTCTGTCATCAATATTTTTTATGAATTCCTATGTCACACCATTATGATGTCGAAATTGCACCGCGATTTTCCAAGTCAAAGTCATTGTGTAGTGAATACCATGCCCATTTCTCTATCAAGGGTATTCACCTTTACACACATCTACTTATTTATTATAGAGTTTAATGTATTTATTCCACATTCCTTTATCGTGGAATAAATTATGATGTTTAATGATTCCATGTTGTATGACCCACGCGGCACACTTATTCATGAAATGAAATGTTTAAGAAGGGTGCGCCCTGATAGCGCTTCAATGCATTGGGTAAAGTAAAATATCATGATACTTCATGTGAAATGATTTTTGACTCATGATAATTCAAATGCAATGAGGGGTTACTAGTTATTCATGTGCAATGAGGGTTTACTCATGCTCCATGTGCAATGAGCCTTGGATCATGATAATTCCATGTTAAGTGTTGTTGCCACATTTCCATGTTATGATTATAATGCTTTATCATGCCTTTATGTTTATAATTCTCTTGTGATACATTGATATTCCTATTGACTAACATGTATTGTATTAATCATGTTATTCCATGTTTATTCCCTTACTGGGCTTTGTAGCTCACCCTTTTCTTATGCATGTCCTCAAGTAATCCCATGCGATACTAAGTACGAGAGAATGTAATGGTCATGTAAAGGTGGTTTTCAATAAAGATGTTGTGTGTTTTATGTTCTAATATGTTATGTAATGTTCCTAATCCCCAAATACACTAGACCTATCAATCTTATATGTTGTATCAAGTGAAGTTTTTATGTAATAAATCATGTTTAAGTGTGTAATAAAGAGAAAGGTTGTCATAATCTTGAATAAAAACTAACCTCTTGTTCATCAATGATACCTCAAATGAAATATTTCTTTTCTCCAAAACTATGCTCAACATATTGATATAATTGATGAACCAAACTTGAATAAAAAGTCCAGTAATATATTGAGAAGAAATCAATCCATCCCTGGTATTGGATCAACTTAAGCACCAATGATTTTCTAGAAAAAATCCATTCCAAAACATCTTCTTTTTCAGCAACAACCATGCTGTTCACAAGCTAGGGGTTTTTAAGCTCATCAACATCATGACTCAATTATACTCTAGATTTATTCATAAGCCTAAATAATTTTGGATAAAACACTAAATGGAAATTAACTCTCACCATTTTACTGAAATTAATGGTTAATCAAGGGAATTAGAAGGTTAAAGGTTGAAAGATAAAGGTAAGGTAAAAAGGTTCACAGGAGTAGGCCTGAGAAATATAGTAACTTGAATTTTGATTTTAAGTCATATTTTTAATTTAGGGATTTTAATTATTAAAAATATAGAAAAATATAAATGATTAAATAAAATAAAAAAAATTAAACACAAAGAGGCTAGACCAGTTGAAAAACAGAGGCTGAGACCTATAGATCACCCAACAGTGGCTCTTTCCAATGGTGGATCATACTAATGGTGAATATTTCAAATAGTGGATCATTATAATGATGGATCATTCAAATGGAGGATCATTACAACAGTGGATCATTACAATGGTCGATTACCAATGGTGGATTGTCGAAAGGTGGCTTGTCCAGGATGGCTTGTCCAATGGTGGATTATCTTATGGTGGATCACTTAAATGATAGTTCTTATAAAATTAATTATTAACCAAAATTTATCATTCTAATTCATGTTTGATGCAACTTAATCTCTCATAATTAAAGAACTTTGTAAAAATTTAAGAAAGATGATATTCAGTTCCTATGAATTTAAATTTCTATCACCCGTTTGGAAAAAATATCTCAAAAAGTAATGTATTATATCAATATTATTTTTCCTAGAATTAGAAACAAGATTATTAGAGATATTTACCACACTTAAATTATCACAATTTATAGAGACATGTCTGAATTGATATCCATATTCTAGAAATTTGTGTTTTATCCAAAAAATCTATGTACAATAATTTCCTACAACAATGTACTTGGATTCAGTAGTAGATAGATTAATTTTCTTTTCTTTTTACTACACCGAGTTATTAGTAACTTTCCCAAACGATGGCATGTTATTGTGGTTATTTTTCTATCTAACTTGTAACCACAAAAATCAATCTCTTAATAACTCACTAAGTCAAATTCTTGTCCTTTAGGATATAGTAATCCTAAATTGGTTATATATTTGAGGTATTTGAAAATTATTTTAAAATAAAGAAAATGAGACTCTAGGATTTTCTTGAAAATAAGAACACAAAAAAACTAAACATAATATCTAGTAATGTAATAATTAAGTATAAGAAATATCCAATCATAACTCCATAATTGGTTTGATCTACTAATTTTCTAGATTCTTCAAGATCCATCTTACATGTGGTACTCATGGGAGTTTCACTAATTTTAGTGATATCAAAACCAAAAAATCTTAGAAGGTATTTAGTTTTTTAAGGGGGTTCCTTGTCCAAATAAGAAAAGATAAATTTATTAAAAAATGATATATTACATGAGGTGAAAATACAAGATTTTATTATAGTCTTTCTCAAGAAGAAGACTAAAATAATATGGTAATTATTCTAACCAAGTAATCTAATTGTTAATTCCTTTATTTGAAATCCAATATGCCACCATGTTTTCTTCCTTGTATGCATGTGTAAAAATTTAATTGAGACTTGAGAGAATTTTGAGACATTCCATTCATCTAGTAGTGAGATTCCAAGATAGATGGATCAATCCATTCCGTATATATTGAAAACAATGGTTGATTTTATTTCAAGACAAATATTATCCAAGAATTTAAGTCTATCATACTGTAAAACATTAATAATTCTAATAATTTCTGCCTCTAGTGTTGAAGAAATGCAAAAAAGTGCCAAAAAAAATACCCAATGACCTTCCCATTGTGATCCCCAAATATAGAACCATTCCTATAAGACCTGGGTAACCTTTTGAATATCACTTAACATTAATTTTTATCTATCCTTGGAGGCGAAAATACCAAAAGACTTATGTATACCTTCTTTCTACTTATATTTTCTAGCAATTCCAATTTTTTGAAGAACCATGAAATCTTTCACCAAGTTTTAATAATGTATAAACTCTAAAAAATTGGCCTCTTGACTCTTGTGATGTGATAAGAAAGTGCCACCATGAGAGATAGATGAGTATGCCCATGTGTGATGGAATTTCATCCACACCATATAATGTGCACATTTTCTACTAAAACCACCAAAAACAAGTTTATATTTTGAGGAGAATCCTGTACAATTGTGAAATGTTACAGCATAATTGAAATTTTGGATGTATCAAGAAGAGGTATTTAAAAGAAATTTTTAGAGCACTTTCCAGTGTTCAGTGGCCATGGAACTTGAAAAGAATATATGTTTTATATCCTCCATATGTTGATTATAGAAGCTTCACCTGGAAAAGAAGAAAATTCCACAAGATTGTAAGAAGTCATCTATAGAAAGATTATTGTGGTGAAGCCTCCAAATCAGGGTCATCCTTGAAGACATGATCCACAAATTCTCCAAATTTTTGAGCCAAGAAAAATAATTATCTGAATCAAAATTAGAATGATATAAATTCTTGGAAACTAGAATTGTATTCTGGGAAAGTTTCCAGATTAAGGTATCCTTGTGAAGAGAAAAAAACATAATTATCGAGTAGGTTGAGGAAGTTTCTAGTCAAATCAATATTGGGAGTAGCAAAGAAGTCATTAATTGAGAAACTAGTGTCTAGTGGAATATTCTGAGGATAAAAAACAGATAATAGGTGTTCTTAACCAATTTTAAAGCAAAAAATTAAGAGATTAATCCCTACAAGCAATTCATCTAAAGTGATACATGATATTAGAAAAATAGGATTTGATGGTTGTCAAAATAGCTGCTACCATATAATAATTATTTTCCCATTTCAGTTTTTCAATGAATCTATCTCTAATAATGGTAAGAGATAATGAGTCACTAATAAGAATATTCTAGGTAAACCTGTATTGAAGTGATTCATTTAATAACTTGATGTTTTTGATTCTCAGGAATCCATTAACTAAGGGTTTGAAAAAAAATTCCTAGAGACATTGAACAATATTTTTCCATGGTGCTACCACTCCCAAAAAGTTATTGATTTTGGCATTAATGTGTTTGATTAGAAAAATAATCCATTTATAGATCAAAAAAATAATGAACTAGTTTGGATACAATAATGTATGTTACTAAAAAGATCTTATAAGCCACTGAGAGACACTTCCCTTTCTAGGAAGAATGTTTTTTCTTGATTTGATAAATATTTTTGAGGTAATGAATGGCCTTAGGTATTCCCTAGAAAATTTTAACTCCAAGATAATTAATGGTCATATATCCTTCTTTGATTCCCAATTCCAAAAAAATTTGAGATCTTCTTACTATTGTAATTCTCTTCCTGAAATGAATGAATGATTTATTCCAATTGATAACCTACTCTGAAACATACCCATAGTGAGATAGGGAACTATTTAGATTTTTTATATTTCTTTTATATCCTTGCAAAAAAATGATGATGTCATCAACATAAAGGAGGTGAGTAGGAGTAGCTAGATTCCTTGAAGCGTGAATAGGTTTAATTTTTACTTGCTCTATCATATGTGTGAGAAGCCTACTAAGATAATATTCTACTATGGAGAAAAGAATAGATGAGTGAGGGTATCCTTGTCTGAATACCTTAGAACATATAAAATACCCATTTGTCGAAACATTAATAAGTGCAGAGATTTGAGAAGACTGAAAAATATATTTCACCCGATTCACAAAAATTTCATTTAATTCAAAGATCTAAATCACTTTATAAATAGATATTTAATCCATAATGTTGAAAACTTTTCTGATATCTAGCTTTAGAAAATACAACCACCTATATAAGTTTTCATAAGCATATTGGTAAATTTTGAGGCCATGATAATACAGTCTTGGATAGTTATTCTTTTTAAAAAACCAAACTGGTTCCAAGAGACAATTTTACATGCAATTTGTAACACCCCAAGATTTCATAGTATGTTATTTCTTCAAAGTAATTCAATAACTTTCACTACACGCAACACCAAGTTCAAGTGCACCATGACTAACCAAAAAAGCCATTCAAAAGAGGTTATGAATATTATTAACTAAATTTTGAACTTTATATAATCCTTATAATTTTAGAATCCATATTATGAGTTTCTTAGACATAATGAAAAAACAAATTCATTTTTTTTGGATAAAAGAAGTATTTTTTAATGTAATTTTACAGCCTTTTAATGAAGAACCATTTTTAAATCCAATATCTGAAACTTTTATATATTAAATTTGAAAAAATAAACTTCTTCTTTAGAATCGGGGCATAATAATTTAGTTTCAATAAATTTTTGGTGTTTTTATGATAACTTTCATATTTGGGTGAATAGTGAAAATACTATATTTTAACTAAAAACAACTTTTTTAATCAAAATAATTTATAGTGATAAATTATAATATTGAGTGGTTTTTAAGTATAATTAGATTATATTTTTCCCATTTAATCCAATTTTGGTCATTGTACATAATTTCACATTTAAACTGGACAAAAGAAAGTATCAATCTTTTGATAGTTATTATTTCTTAAAAAACAAGCTTTTTGTTTTGACAACAAGAATTAATTTTAAAATAATTTATGCCACTTATGTGTTTTGAATTTAGAAAAATGGATTCAATATTTAGAATCCAGAGGTCCAAATTCTTTAAATAGGTAACTTTTATTTTTAGACATTTTGAATAATTACTTCGGTAAATATTTTATTTACCATTGTTAAAGGGTAAATCCGGTAAATAAGGGTAAAAAATAATATTATAATAATACTAAATTACCCCAAAACATGTTATAACACTATTTTATGATACATTTCCAACCATGTGAATCATTGGGTCGATTTTGGGACCCCATGGAGCCACTTGTAATTGATTATGACACTTTAAATTAATTAAGTTAAAGTAAAAAAAAAATGACAAAAGCATATATCTTTTAGTAATTTTTTTATGTTGGGTTATATATTTTATCTCTTAGACTATAAATATTAATTATAAATCTAAAACAATTTCCTAAATAATGGAATTTCATTTATAATTTTTATACATTTAATAATTAAATTTATTTATGACACAATGATGATGCAATATTTTCTTTATTAATGAAAGAATAAAATAAATGGTATTATAAACGTTAAAATAAATACAATTTGAAAGTTTTGATTCCATCCAAGATTTTTATAGGTTAATATGACATGGTAGGTTTGTTTATATGAATTTTTGTCTAAGTAATAATGCTTTTATACTTTTATATAAAACAAAATACCAAATAGTGTCAAAATTGACATAAAAGAGTTTTTAAAACAAATATTATATTATTAATTGATATAATATTATTAAAAATATAATGTTTGGACAAATTAATTATATAATTAGAGGTATATCATTAATAAACCACTTTAGGTTCACTTGGAAGTATGTAGTAAGTTTATTAACCATATAATATAAAAATAGAATGAGACATGGTAAATGTAAAACTATTTAACTAAGAGTTAAATCTAAAAGATAAAGTTAATATAGTGACCCAAACCTATCTAAAAACTATTTTTTGAGTGTTTTTAGACCCATACCCACCTTTAAATTTAAATAATTCATTTTTGAGCCATTATAAACCGAAAATGATTTTATTATAAAATAATATTTCTAGCTTTTCCTAAGGTGCTCCTCACCCCTCTTATAAAATGAAACTCCACATTCTCTCTAATTCACACCTTCAAAGCCATTTGGATCGGCCAAGACATACCAAAATACCCTATAAAATTTCCTACCTTCATCTTAGAGTACTTAATTTAGTCATAAAGACAACCTAAGGAGCCCTTTTTATCAAATCAAAAGTAAGATCCCGAAGAAGAGGTAAATATTTCATCACCTCTTTCAAGTTCCTTTCTTCGCACACTTCCTCTTTATTTGTTGTTTCTATTATAAAATAATAACTCTAGTATCTTATATATACTGTGATGTAATTATAAATATGATAAAACCATATTCATTATTCTATCCATCCTTTGAATTACATGTCACCATATGTGTGTACGTACGGTTTACCGTCTCCACGTTGTGGTGTAATTGTTATTCAATACATTATTATTTGGATGGGTATAATAATGACATATAATTGATTTAAATAATAAATATACCATGATAATTATTATTTATATATAATACACCATCAAATTATATACTATTTTAATATCAAAATAATGATATTGTCTCTTGTACATAGGTACAGTTTACCGTCTCCACAAACGTGATGAGATTAATTACCCATCGTATCCATTCAAGAATAATTTTCATTAGATGATTAAAAATAATATTTAAATACTTAATATCATTCTGAATATGAATAAGATACATCCTATCCAAAATAAACATTACTTACGAAACAAAGCATATAAAGGAAAACAAATCAGTTAACACCTAAAACGACGATATTACTAAGATATTATTAACAAAGCAATGTTAAAAGATCATATATGATATAATATTAATGTATATGATTCTTGTATAATTTAATAACAATTATTTTACCATTATAATAGAGGTTAACCCACCTTTAACCAAGTAAAAGTACATGGTAAGGGTTAATTTCACAATCTCTTTATTATCCGAGGTTGTTTTTACACAAGTATCTACTGGGACCTCTTTATCATCCACATCCATGTTTCTTAAAAACGTATTTCAAAACAAAATTAATATTTTATAGGCTATGGGTTAAATTAATTTATACCCTTGTTTTACTTTTATAATATTTTTATAAAGGAATCTTTCTGTCAATTTCCAAACATAGTCCTTTATAACCTTTTCGACAAAATTAAGGTAAGAATGTCTTTTTTTAACTTATACAGTGGGTGTGGCTATTTTCTACTATTATAACATTGTTAAAGATTCCCTTACAATATTATAAGAATATTTCAAAAAATAAATTTTTTCTTAAATTTTTTCAAAATAGAAAGAGATATTTCTCTAAAAAAGGTTTTGATTTCATCTATGTCGACATCCTTTGATGGATTTTAAGCTTATATGAAGTTGAATTATTATGATAAAAAAATTCCATATTGTATTGAAGGTTTTGGGATATGATTGACTGTGGATGTGTTATTTTTACACCACTCATTGTTTATAGATAAATTATTGATATTTCGTATTCTAGTTTTAATACTAATGTTTATGTTATGTTTAAACCTTTTCATATGAGGAATTAATTGGACTTAATAAGTGACGAGTGGATCCCGCTATAGCTCCTGATGCATCGGTAGGTATCATGAGACAAACTAGTGTCTTGGCATAAGGACTTGACAAAATCTTATTTGTAGTCCTGGCAGAAGGCCTTGAATATGTGGTTATGAAGTCTAGCATTATGCATTCCATCATTATGAAAGTGGCTATTGACATTGCATGTGATTATTAGACTAGTAGAATATTGATGTGAATAAGTAAATAGAATTATTTGATTTTATCTTTTCCATATTATGCTAATGTTCATGTTTAAAGGGATTTTGTTTTAGTCTTATACATTTCCTTAAATGTTTATGCTTATTTATGAAAGTTTCCACTTTATTGTTATCTTTACTGAGCATCCGAGCTCACCCCTTTCTATGTTTTATTTTTCCTAGGATGTGAATAAGTATATTATGACTGACCTGCAGGGATAGTCTATGGGATCTCTTTGTTGTCTATGGAAACAATGTTGTTTTAGTTTTCCATTTTATGATGTAATGTAAACCTTAGGAATATATCTAGTACTTTGAAGTCTACTAAACTAATCGGACCTTCAGGACTTGATTCCTTAAAATCATTCCAATGTTATGTAATAATGCACTAAATCTAGGTAACTGGGGTCGGGGAGTTACACAATTGGGGTGAGTCTGTTTGAAAAGAGTCTGGTGATAATTTTATAACTGGTGTTAATGAGAGAAATGGGTCCAAAATGATGTATCTTAGAGGAATTTTCAACAGTGAGAATAAGGGTGAGGAATTTTGAATTATGTCCATGAGGTAAAACACCTGTATAGAAGAATGTTTTATCCAATCTTCATACATCCAAATGAATGACATCCCAAAATTTTTCAAAGAAAGAATTTGTAAAACCATAAGGTCTTATGGAACAACTAGGTTTAAGGCTTGAAACTACTTTTCTTATCTCAAAGTCAAGTGGGGTACTAGTAATCCTATTGTTATCCACATCACTGATCATGCCTCAAATAATTCCATCCTCTAGGACTTTATTGAGATCAAGACCATTAAATATATTTGAAAAATTGGTGAGAATATGACCAATAAGAGATTCCTCATTTTCATTCACTCTGTCCCCATATTTTAGTATAGTGAGAGGTCTACAAGTCTTATAGGTTATTTGGAGAGAATTATAAAATTTAGTGTTTTTATCCTTATAATTTAACCATTTAACTTAATAGGTTGTCTTTTATAGTTTTTCTTTTAGGGAGAGTAGAAAATTCAAAATAGAGTTGAGCTAAATTTCTTGCTGAAATTCACCTAAAATCAGAATAGGTGGCCCCAAATAGAATCCAGTTAAAACTGGATTCAGGAGAAACAATATCATTCTCCATATTATTTTAATTGTCTTTATACCAATCCTTTAAATTGAATTTAAGAATCTATATCTTCAATATTTAAAAAAGAGAATCACTTTCCCAATGACTGGACTTCCAAAAAGTAATCACAAACTTGATAAAATCTTAGGGTGAAACCCACTTATTATTGAATCTAAAAGGGAATCTGGTTTTGAGGTTACTAGTAATGAGGCTGACCAGAATTGGATGATGGTAAGAGTTAATCCTTGGGAGGGTGATGTTTGATATTGTATTACATTTAACAAGATATTGATCATTAGAGAATGATCAATAAAGTTTTCTAGAAACCGTTATGGTTTTATGCCTTCAATACTTGGTGTATTTTTCTCCAACAAGATTAATTTCAATAATATTGTCCCCTTTAATGTAGGTCTAAAAACCCATTAAGTGAAAAGTGTGTTGAGAATCTCCCATTATTTATCTAGGGAAAATTATTTCATTTAAATCACCAAGAATAATCCAAGAGCGTTGAATTCCATGGTTGACGAACTCTATATTCTACCAAACCTTTCTGTTTTCTTAATATTTGTTCTTATTATAAATGAAGGAGTAGTAGAGGTGGAAATTAGAGATTTCATCTTTAAAGGTTATCATCTATTCATCAATGATGAAGGAAGAGGCACCACTAATAGAATTTCAAGAAAATACCCATAAAATATCTATATTACCAAAAGCACTATTGTTGTAAATTATTCTATATCATCTTCTTTGGAGGATAGAAAATCCAAGAGAAAAGAATTATTTATTCTTAGAAATTCGAAAAAAGATGGGTTTATGTACATGAATGAATCTATTTAAGGAGTTGGAAATGTTAGTGTTTTCCAGTCATTAACAGTTCCAAAAGAAGAGATTAATTTGATCATGTTTTAGGGGAGGAACTTCGTTTTTTCTTTCTTCTTGATTCCTTTTTTCTAGTTGATTTTCTGGTTGGTGGAACCTTTTTAGTTTCATTTATAGGAGAGTCAGAATGATATCCTAGAACATGAGTTATTCTAGGATCTTTACTACTTTTACCAATAGATTTAGAGTGTTATGATTTTCCTTTAATACAACCGGTGTCTTGAGTTCTATCAATAGATTCTATATTTTTCAGATTCACAGTATGTTTCATAGGAGAATAACTAATTTTATTTAAGTTAATATCTATAGTTGGTTTATCTTTTTAGGGTCTTTACTAAAGTGGTGTGGAGGAGTCACAATCAGCAGTGAGGTCCTGCGATGAAGGTGTGATCATAGGAACATCAGTGCAGACCATATGTTCATGTATAGATGAGGTGGAAACTGCTCTGTCATTAGATAAAACCACTTCTAAGTAATTAAAGGTTTGGGGAACCATAGATCCAACCTTTTTTATATCCTTTCAAGAAGATTTTGTTGATTCAGTAGTGGTTTTATTCATACTGTATTCTACATTATCATCATGCACAATAATAAGAGATTCAATATATCCATCAATTGGTATATTTTTAGAGGCATTCTTCATGTTATAGTCTAGGATTCCACCATCAGTTCTAGATTGAATGAAGGCGATGAAGTTCATAAGCTCTTGGGAAAGATCAGATTCCAATTTATCCTCTTCATTCTATTTTTCTTCTTCTTCTAGAATAGTTTACCATGATTCCTTTATCCATGAATTGTAGGAGGCACTTGTTTCTTTACCCATTTATTTTCATCCATCTTCTTTGAGGGATACCCTTTCTCAATGATAATAGATTTTCCTTCTATGTTTCTAGTCACTTATTTCTAGTAATTTTCATCAATAGGTTATTTCATCTTATTTTGGATGACCTTGTAATTTGAAAATAAATTTACAACAATTTTATATTCATAAAAAATGGGGGGTTGTATTCATATTCAACCTTAAAATAAACTTTTTGATCATTGGAAATGAAATTAATGACATCCAAAAGCATGGAGTCAAAGTTTTCCTCAACTTGTATCCTATAATATTGGCCAAAATCTCCACTTAGTGTTTGTTGGTACAATTATAGAGTAATTACAATACATGAATCAATTTCATTTAGTATTTTTAGGTTCAATAAAACCCATCCGAATCCATGGGGTCTAATCCAATTTTGGGATAAGGATTTTTTTTGAGAAAAGGGATTGAGATTTATGTCCCAATACAAAATCCTCAAGACTCTTGGATTTAGGTGAATATTTACAAGTCTACAAGAATATTTCAAATCCTCTTTCATCCTGAAGATGATATAAAAAAATCATTTCCCAATCAGAATTAGTCTCAAGTTTCCAAAACCCCAAAGGTATAAAATCCATAATTTAAGATTACTCTAGGTCTAAGGATTATCTCTTTTTGAATACATAATTTTCTCGAGAAAGGATAATTTTCACATATCTAGGAGACCTTTTTAAACCACATAAATCTTTTGTTAATTTAAAAACTTGAATTGGAAAATGGGGGTTTTTTAAATCCAATGGGTTGTTCAATAAAAACATCCTCAACTATACAACCATTTAAGAATTCACTTTTAACATCCATTTTATATTTTTTGAAATCCAAATATGATGAATAGAAAAGAAATATTATAATTTATTTATGTCTATCCACTAGTAAAAAAATTTCCTCATATTCATTACAATCTTCTTGAGTATATTCTTATCTAACCAATCTAGATTTATTTCTGACTATAGTAGATGGATCATAAACTTTGTTTCTAAACACCCACTTAGTGGAAATAGTCCTATTCTATTTAGTTCTAACTACTAGTTCCCATATAACAACACTAAATTCAAATACATATACATTGCATAATTTTTGTGGAATAATTAATATATTACAAAAAAACACCTAAATACTGTGTTATTTTAGTGAATTTGGAAGATTGGAACAAAAATATTATAACTCAGTGAAAGATCCTAAATGTTTCCCACAAACAACTTCCCCCTTAGTAATCCTAGTTTAAACACATTCTTCATAACTTAGGGGAAGGAAACATAAGAAAGGGGCAAGCTTAAATTCTTAGTAAGGGTAAATAAAGGAAATACATAATCCTAGCGTGACCATAAGGGTACGAGAACACGAGCATAACATTCAAAGATAAAACCCTAAATATCAAATATCATAAACATTAATCATGGACTAAATTTCTATAGTTAATATTACATGAATCGTGAGTGAATCAAGATAATAATCCATGAAAGCATTACCAAAGAATAATAAATCATTTTTGTTCACACACATAAGCATAGAAAATCTTATTTCAAGGATACCTACCAAGAGATTTATAACATGTTTGGCTTGGGCTACACCCCATGTACCTGCTTATTTTCTAGATTAGGTTTCAAAAGATTTACCATCATAATTTCGGACTTGGTATATGACCCTTGTACCCTCTTAATTTCAGGATTGGGCTAAAATCCATGTTCCCTCATAATTTAAGGCTTGGGATATAACCCATGCACCCTCTTACTTTTAGGATTGGGCTACAACCCGTATACCCTCATACATTCAGGCTTGGGACACAACCCATGTAACATTTTAGATCATATATAACATATCATTACCCAATTTAGTGGAGGGATATATTGGCCCCACCCATATCATAAAAAAACCATTAATACATGTTCCATAATATAATAAAACTTTCATCATATCATGACCCATAAAAAGAGATGATTTTTATAAACATCAAATCTTAACCCATGAAATGAAATGTGTATCATTAAAATTTAATCACATCAGAACCTATGGAAAATAGATAGGTTTCCTAACCATTTCATTAAATCATAACTCGTGAAAAGAATCAATTTTCAAAATCATGTAACTCGTGGAAGATAAATGGGCATTGTAAACATCATTCCATCAAAACATAAATCATTCAAGAAATAATATGAATGTACCATTTGGATAATTTCATATAAGGTAATGAGTAACATCAATAGATGTCATCTTAGATGGAAATAATTTTTAAATATCTTTCAAAAACATCTCTCGAGGAAAATATCATTTCCTCCTTGAAAAAGAGGTTTTTAAAGCGTAAAACATTTTGAAATCCATTTTATTTGAATATAATTTGTAAAATTATAATGAAGGATTGAAATAATTTTGAAAAAAAAATCATTGAAAAGTTATAAAAAAATGTTGAAAACATTTTGAAAACTTTTTTCATTGAAAATTTATAAAATAATCTTGAAAACATATTGACAACTATTTCCCTTGAAAACTTATAAATGAAGCTTGAAAACATTTTGAAAATTGTTTTACTTGAAAAATTATAAAAGAAACTCAAAAAAATATTGAAAACCATTTTCCATGAAAATAATTTGAAAAATATAAATAATTCTTGAAAAAATTTTGAAATCATTTTTAGAAAACATGGTTTTGAATGGACACAAATTTCCGACAGAAGAGAGTGGTAAAGTCAAAATTTCTTAAAAAACACTTTATTAATCATATTATGTTCCGAAGACTGAAAAAATAGTATAAATACATGAACATATCATGAATATACACATGATAAGAAAATTCATGAGTTTACTTGAGATATGGATCCCAATATTTCATCAATGGAAGCATAATTATAAACAATCTCGATAAATGATGAGATTGTTTCAATAAAATCTTACCACTTGGTAAATTTGAATTATAATTCCCATGTAAGAAAATAAAATCAAATGAAGCATAAAATATCATTAATATAATTATATTTATGATTTAAAATGTAAAATTTATAATATACACCTTGTTAAAAATTATAGGGTCATAACGAGACATGTATCTTAAAGAAGGCAAATTGAGACAAAACTACTTTATCGATTTGGTAACTTTTGAACCATACAAAATATGAAATTAAATATCATAAAATGGATATTTAAATAACAATAAATTTATTTATAATAATAATATAATAAATTCAAGGTTAGTATATACACCACACAAAAGAAAAGAGTGGTGAACATGGCATGTATCTCACAGATATAAAAAGTGAGATGAAATTCCCTTACCTTGTATGTTGACTTCTGTCGTACACATACAAGAATCCTGTTTAATAAGTATAATTTTATTATAAATTTATCAAATAACCATATTAAAATATATGATATGATATAATATTTTCTCTTGACTTTATATTCCCTATTTATTAAAAATTCCATGTTAAAGTGAGGTTTTGGTTAATAATGGATTTTTTTATTGTACGTGTTTTGACCTGTCATTACTGATCCTCTTACTTAAAACATGATTTAATTATTTTAAGAATACAAAAATGACTTATATATCATATATATTTTTTATATAAACATCTATAATAATCTAAAAAAATATGAAATGAAATACACCGTTCATGGAGATGGTAGTCCCTACATATGCATGAACATTGTTTCCATTTTCATGGCATATTAAAAGAAATAAAGTAAATTAAATATATGAATATATATATATATATATAATATCATTAAAATATATTTTTTATGTTATATATATCATATAATTTTAGTAAATTCATCTTTAACACATTCCATGTAAAGTGTGAACTAATCACATCGCTTTGAGGAGGCGACAATCCACACTTCCACAAATGAAGTTATTATATTGACACAAAATGGAAAGCATGAATGTAGGATTTATATAATAAATAAAAAATTATAAATACATTTTAAAAATCATATATATCATATATAAATAATGTTTTCATCATAATTACCAACCATAAGAGGTGTTAAAGGTAAAACGAACAACATCGTTTTGTGGGGCAGTAGTTCATCATACATAAGAACAGTAAGTTCATTACCCATTAGATTGAATTGTGTGTAAGTGAAGGTAAAAACCTTAATATAAAAAATTACCAGTATATTAAGGATACTGAGGATATTATTTTTTCATGTAATAAGAATAATTTAGTTTGTTTAGAAAGAAAATAAAAGAAAGGAGTGTGAGGAAAGATGTTACCTCTTCTTTGGGTAACTCCTTTTGGTGTTCATCAAAGGTCTTACATGGATTGATTAATTCCAAAATAGAGGATTAAAGGGTTAAAAGAGTGATGTTGGGAATTTTATTGGGTATATATTGTCTAAAATTAAGTTGTTTGAGTGGTGTGAATAAGGGAGAGAGGTGGTGGCCTCTTATAGGGAAGGGAGGGGACACACTTGGCATTTTTGAAAACAAGTTAGGTGTTCCTACGGTTTTACATAAAAAAATTCATCAAAAAACAAACAAAAATAAATAATTAAAGATTTATATCCAAAATATGTCCATAAAATGTGGTATTTAAAAGTTTCTAGGTCATTTGGACCCCTAAGTTTAAGTTTTATTCCCTTGTTAAGCTTAATTTTACTTTAATCACTGTAATTAATCTTAATCACTTTCACTAATATTTTTGGTAAAAAATTAATTTTATATTATTATAATATAAATATAATAATTATTAAAACCATTTATTTCCATTTTTTGAAATTCAATTCACAGAATCAAAAAAATTAAGTTTAATGCTAATCTCGCAGACGTGGTGAAAATCGGGGTTTTAAAGTGAGAATATTCAAAATCTCATTAAGATTTTATATCTAATTAAACACAAGAATGATTCCAATAACCTAGGATTGATTTCATAGATTTTTTATTAATCTATTATGACTTTAAAAACAACTTGAAATATAATTTAACTATATAAATAAATTATATGAAAAGGATGTTTTGAATTAAAATTTAGTATTTTTCACTATTCATAAAAATGATGTTTCTGAAAAAAATCCCAAAAATTAATCCTAAGATAATATTTAAATTATAATTTAAAAAATTAAATTAGTTTTATCAAAAAATAAATTTATAAAAGTTTCTAAAATTATTTTTTTTGTTTTTCACAGAAGGATGTAAAAATCAGTTCACTTGAGAAAATAGTATTTTTAAACATATATGGACATTACTAAAAGATTATATTTTTCATTATAAATATGTTTCATTTATATAAAACAATTATACATAGTTTTTTAAAATTAGTAATTACTATTCATGTTACTATGTTTCATGCTTAGGTTATAACTATCTAATTTGAATAATTATAATAATAAAATGATGTTTCGTAGAAACGTGGTATTGTGTGTAATGTATGCCAAGTCAGTGTTCCATGTAGAAAAATCCAATTTGGTGTTTCATGTAGTGAAAATTTTTATTATGTTTTTTTATAATGAAATATTAACATGGTGTAGTGTACAATTCAAGAATAACTTGGAACTTTTATAATACACTAGATATATTAAGTGTTGTGTGAAATTAAAAATATCAAAAAAGGATTAAATTAATTCTAAAAAAATATTTCACAAAAACTTGGGGTGATACATTATACCCCTCACCCATTTATAATGATTTTCCCTAAAAATTTATATGGGTTATCAATGGTTTAAACTTTAAAGTCCCATTTATAGAAACCCAAATCATAAAAATGAACACATAACATTTCTTTATAAAGGGATAGTTAGAAACATTACGTTTACCCAAAGTATCACATAAATTGGTTTCTATAAAGGATAATATAGGTGGGAAGAGAATATTGAACATTGAAAATAAGTGAAAATAATAATAGTGATTTATCACCGATCACAGGAAAGTGGGTGATCCATAGAAAGTTAAAAATCACAAAACCATAAAGTGAAGAAGCATGAAATAGGTTATAGAAATCATAAACAATTATGATAATAGAAAAAAATTTATTTCAAGACCCTTTTCCTAAATTTTAAGAGTTTTCATGAAAATATATTCTTCCATGATTCCAGGACAACCTCAGCCTTTATTGTGCCATGATCAATTTCCACCTCACCTCTTTACTCCGAATGGCCCGAAGGCCTTCAATTTTTATTGATTGTTGGTAACCCCCTTTCAATGGATGATGGGGAACCGTTACAAGGACAGTAGGCTTAGATATTACATGGACCATAGTCTTAAGATACATTACATGACCTGTAGGTCTTATAAATTTCAACCAGACTATAAGTACAAGGAACTGCCCCTCCCCCGCATCTGCATCAGGATGTAGCTCTCCACCTTTGGATGGAAATCTAGCTAAGAATCCCATGCAATAACAAGATTATACTAATTGAATAACCATACCCTCTAATTCTTCCAAATCCATTGGTTCTGCTTTGGTGAGTGCGCCAACTCTGAATCCTCCTATAGGGTTTCTCCTTCTTTGTAGAGTCTATCTGGGGCCACTACATGTGTCTCAAAGGGCTTAAGGTGGCCCGAATGCCTAAAAGGTGGCCCTAAATCCCAACTGACCCGAAGGCCTGGGTGGCCCGAAGTCCTCAAGGACTCCAAGCCCAAACCAGTGGCCCAAGGTTAATAGTCCCGACTGCTACAATACTGAATAGTACCTACTACAGTACAACCACAGTAACCAGGAAATATGACTCCACCTGGTTTTGAACCTGGGTCTCATGGATGCACTAAAGGATACCTCTCCAAATGGGCTGAGGCTCATGTGATCCACTTTACCTCTTTTTCCAACAAAAAGAAAGGTAATTTTTTTTATTCCTGAAGCACTTGAAGATCATGAGATCTATGATAAGCCATCACATATATCATTAGTTACCATCAACACAAAGTTTTTAATACTAGTTATCCAATATGTATAAATCCTCTTGCAGTGAGATAATACATTAATCTCATAAACTTTAACCGAAGTTTAACTTAAAATTTCCATAAATTGTTATCCTTATAACCCTTCCTAAAGATTAAAATCCAAAACATTAGAAAGAAGGTCATGAAATCAGCTTAACATTGATCCACCATATGTAATCACATACCAAAAATGTGAATACCTTCATTATGAATTCTCTTAAAACATGGTAATAAACAGAATTTCCATAAATCCTTATTTAAAACATACATGCTTCAAAACAATAATTCACCCTTTATTCCTTAAATATGATCTTATCTAAAAAAACTTTTCTTATTGTAATCTTAGGTTCATCCTTTCAAATATAGAAAATCAAAGTGATTTTTAGTAATCCAAAATTCATATATAGAGAGATAATCAATGCATAGACTCATATCATTTTCCACTAAGGGATGAAATATAAGATTTTAATAGATCTTGTTTTTACAAAATTTCATAGGAAATTACCCTCTATAGAGTTCCCTAATTATCATGGTTTACTTCATCTGTTATGATGGAATATGATTTCCCTTTTTCCTTTGTATTCATAGGTTTTTAGTGTTGATCACCATTATAAACCCTTGGATTTGGGACCTTTTTGGAACAATTACCAAACTTCCTACAATTGAATCAATGAAGTGTGGGAGGTGAATTCTATGAAGTTTTCTCATTACTCTCATCATTATATTACTCTTTCCAATCACTTTGTACATTAGCCACTCGATGTACTTATTTCCCACAAATAAAACATGTACTAGTCCCATTAAGACAATTCCCTCCATCTTTTTCTTGACACTTAATCATAAACGAAGGATCATATTTCTGTCTCTATGGTTTTTAGATTTCCCTTCGAACTCCATCTTCCTTTTATTGTTAAAACATTGATATTGATACATAACTACAACATCCATTTCAACTTTAATTTCACAAGACACAATATCTTTATAGATACTAAAGTATCTTATGGTTAAAGCCCTTCTAAGACTTGGCTTTAAGCCACTAAATAATATATCAACCTTTCTTTGTTTTTGGATGATGATTCTAGAAGTGTACCTCGCAAGTCTTGTGAAATTATATTCATTGGTACTGAAAAATTTATCATCCTTTTTCCTCAACTCAAGGAACTCATTTTCCATATTAATAAAAAGAACATGAGGAAGGTAGTTATTAAATAATATGTTCTTTAAGTCTTTATAATCCATGGACTAAATTTCATCTTGATTTCTATTATTCTTGATTATATTCCACCACTGGTATGTTTCACCTTCCAACCGATAAAATACCAGAATAACATTCTCATGTTCTGAATACTAGAGAATGGAGAATATCCCTTCAGTGGCACTGACCGAGTATTTATAAACAACTTGATCAGAAAACACTCTAAAATAAGGTGTACATTTCCTCATGAAGAAGCCAACAAGATGTTGTTCCTCCTTTATTATTTGGAATCTTCTCATGATTCATATATTGAGAAATATGTTTGAGGATAGAAATGAGGTTTTTCATTCCATCTCCAGTAGAACTCAAATAACTAGGAGAAAAATCATTTCATTTTCAATCACAGTCACCAATAACATGATTCCCTTGGGTTCCACCCATTGAATAAAATAAAAAATCATAGAGTAAGAAACATTTTTTATAGTTAGTAACTACATAATAATGAAAAAACACTTACATGATATCTAAATTATGTTACCTTAATTAATATATGATACTCTAGGTTTATCCTAGGTTATTCATATACAACATAGTTTTAAATACTTCAAGATGGTTTGTGAAGAGTTTGTGAATTCAAAGAGCATATCCTCCAGGAGAGTCAAACTAGGTGTGCAGTAAGGCCTGTCGTCGTGTACTGGGTTACACCGAGTCAGAACCGACACACATTTTTAGAGTTATTACTCTAAGGTATATATATTGCAAAGCCACATCCACTTCTAGTATCTATACAAGGATTTATTTCTAAAAAACCCCATCTCTCTATCCTTTAACAAGATTCCAAAACATTTTCATAAACATTAACTCATTCTTATACTTATCCTTAGATACATCCCTAGATATATCCCTATAAATATACCTAGGGATCTCACTAAAGTTTTCTCATCCTAGATTCTAAAGGTTAACTAAACCTTTAGTATGATACCAACTATAACGCCCCTCACTTTTCATTCATAGAAACTACCCCATTTTTGTAGAATACTTAATACTTAAAAAAAAACAAATTTCCAAAGACCATGTTAGTTTAGAGACTTTTGAATCATAGAACAAAAATATTCTAACACAGTGAAATCCCTTCAATTATTCCCACAAAGATCTATCCCCTTAGTAATCCTACTTAAAAAAACCTTTCTTCATAACCTGAGGAAAGGAAACATAAGAATGGGCTGATCTTGAATGCCCAACAAGGGTAAATAAATGAAATATGTAAGCATGACATGAACATAAGAGTATGAGAATATGTTCATAAAATTCTAAGATAAAACCCTATATATCAATTATCGTAAACTTTAATAATGTCATAAATGTTGGTAGTTTATAAGACATGAACTATAAGTGAGTCAAGAGCATAAGACATGAAAGCATAACTGAGGAATAAGACATGGAATTTTTGGCATACACATAGGCATATAATATATTATATCAAGGATACCTACCAATAAATTTATAATATTTTATGATTTGGTTACGAACCGTGCACCATATTATTTTCAGGCTTGGGCTATAACCCATGAACTATCTTGTTTTCAATCTTAGTCTATAACTCGTGTACCCTCTTAATTTCATGCTTGTGCTATAACCTATGTTCTCTTTACTTTTAGTATTGAGCTACAACATGTGTATCCTCTTACTTTTAGGATAGGGAAACAACTCATGTACCCTCTTACATTCAGGATTAGACTACAACCTATTTACCATTTGAGTTCATATATAACTTAACATTATCTAGTTCATTAGAGGGAGATATTGTTCCCACCCATCTCATAATAAAATCATTCATATATGTGCCACGGGATAATAAAAATTTCATCATATCATGGCCCATAAAAATATATGTATTTTATAAACATCAAATCACAACCCATGAAATGAAATGTTTATCACTATAATTTCATAACATCATAACCTATAGAAAATAGATAGGTCCCCTAATAATTTCATTAAAGCATAACCCATGAAAAGAAGCAGGTTTCAAAATCATCTAACCCATGGAAGAGAAATAGGTTTCATAAGAATAATTCTATAAAAACATAAACCATTTAAAAATGAATATGAATGAGACCATTATAATTTCCAAGAATTTCATGAGTGACATCAACATATGTCATCTTAGATGGATTTTTTTTAAATTTATTTCAAAATCATTTCTTTTAAAATATATCCTTTCTTCTTTAAAATGGGATTTTTAAAACATAAAAAATTTTAAAATCCATTTTATTTGATAGTAAAATTAAACCATAGAATGAATACTTGAAAACATTTTTACTTGAAAATTTATAAAATAATCTTGAAAACCTTTTGAAAACATTGTTCCTTGAAAAATTATAGATTTTTTTGAATACATATTGAAAACTATTTTCCTTTAAAACATATAAAAGAAGATTAAGATCATTTTGAAAACTATTTTCCTTGAAAACATAAAAAAGAATATTGAAAAATATTGAAAACAATTTTACTTTAAAATAATTTGAAATATCATAAATAATTATTGAATTTTTTTGATTTTTTTTTAGAAAACATGGCTTTGAATGAATAGAGATCTCCGACCGAAGAGAGCGGTAAAGTTGAACTTTCTTAAAAACTACTTTCTTAATCATATTATATACCAAAGAGTGTAAAATGGTTACAATACATTAATATATCATGAATATACATTGGAGAATAAAATTCATGAGTTCGCTTAAGATATGGATCATAATAGTTCATCAATGGAAGTATAATCATAAACAATCTTGATAAATGATGAGATTATTTCCATAAACTCTTACCACTTGGTATATTTGAATTATACTTACCATGTAAGAAAATGAAATTACATGATTATTAAAATATAGCGAATCAACGTATATTCATGATTTAAAATTTCATAGGTATCATAGACATCTCATAAAATAACATAGGTTCATAACAAAACATGTGTCTTAAAGAAGGAAAATTGAGACAAAAATACTTTATCAATTTGGTAACTTTTCAACCATAAAAACTATGAAATGAAATATAATAAAATGGATATGTAAATACCCATAAATTTAGTTATAAAATTAATATAATAAATCCAAGTGCAATATATACACCATGCAAAATAAAAGAGTGGTGAACATGGCATGTATCTCACTTATACAAAAAGTGAGATGAAATTCCATTACCTTATGTCCTGACTTTCATCGTGCACATAAAATCCTCCGGTATAATAATTATAAGTTTATTAATAATATATAAAATAACATTATTCATATATATAATACCATATAATATTTTATTATGTTCTTCTATTACCTATTTATTTACAATTCCATGTTAAAGTAATGTTTCGGGTAATTATCGATTTGTTTATCATACGTGCTTTGAATTTTAATTCTCAATTTTCTTACTTAAATCATGATTTAATTATTTACAAAAAGTAAAAAACGACTTATATATAAAATATATTCAGTATAAAAACATTTATAACAATATGTAAAAGATAGATATATGAAATGGAATACACTGTTTCATAGAGACAATATGTCGTATATACGCATAAACGTTGTTCCCATTTTCATGGAGTATTGAAAGAAATAAAGTAAATGAAATATATGTATATATTTATATAATATCATTATAGTAGAATTTTTATGTCATGTATATCATATAAATTTACTAAATCCATCCTTAATACATTCCATGTAAAGTGTGAACGAATCACATCACTTCGAGGAGGCGGTAGTCCACACTTCCACAAACGAAGTTATCATATTAACACAAAATGAAAAGCATGAAGGTAAGAATTATGTTATAAATAAATAAGTATAAATAAATCATATATATCATATATAAACCTATTTCCCATCTTAATTACCAACCATAAGTGGTGGTAAAAGTAAAACGAACAACATTGTTTCTTGAGGTTGTAGTTCATTGAACACATGAACGACAAGTTCATTACCCATTAAATGAAAGTATGTAGAAGTGTAGGTTGAAACTGTAACATAAAAAAATTTCAGTATATTAAGGATAATAATTATATTATTTCTTCATGGAATAATAATAATTGAGGTGTTGTATGGAGAAAATAAAATAAAGGAGGTTGAGGAAGGATGTTACCTCATCTTTGGGTAACTCGTTTTAGTTTGCACCAAAGGGATTCATTGGATACATTAATTCCAAATGGGAGGATTCAAGGAGGAATTTATGGATGTTGGTAAGTTTATTGGGTAGATATTGGCAGAAATTAAGTGGTTTTATAGGTGTGAAAAAGGGGGAGAGTTGGTGGCCTTTTATAGAGAATGGAGGGGACACACCCTAAATTTTTGAAAATAAGCTAGTTGTTCCCAAGTTTTTACTTAACAAAAGTCATAAAAAAAAACTCAATAATTAAAGTTTTATGGATGAGATATGTCCATAAAATGGGTGTTGGAAAAGATCATAGGTCATTTAGACCATTATGTTTAAGGATTATTTCCATGTTACAATTAATTTTATCGTAATCGCTATAATTAATCTAAATCAATTTCAATAATATTTTTGGTAAAAAATTAACTTGATCTTATTAGAGTATAAATATCATACTTATTAAAACCATCTATTTATATTTTTATAAATTCAATTCAAAAAATTGAAAAAATTAAGTTTAATGCTAATCTCATAGATGTGGTGAAAAATGGGTTTTTAAAGTGAGAATGTTCAAAAGTTCATTAATATTTTACATCTAAATTTAACATAAGAAAGATTAAAATGTACTAAATTTGATTAATATATATATTATTTATATATTATTATTTAAAAAAACTTAATATATAATTTAACTTTATAAATATATTAGACAAAAAATAAGTTTTGAATTAAAACTCAGTGTTTCTCACTATTCATCCAAAAACGATGTTTCTCAGAAAAATACTAAAACTTTATGCTAAAATAATTTAAAAATTATAAATTCAAAAACTAACTTTATTTTATCAAATTAAATTTCTAAAATTGTATAAAATTAATTTTATTATTTTTCATAGAAGGACATGAAAAGCCGTTCACTTGAGAAAATAATATTAAGGACTTTACAAAAAATTATATTTTTCATTATCAATAAGTTTCTTTTATATAAAAACACTATAAAAAATATTGTAAAAATATTTATTACTATTAATATTACTAATTTTAGTTTCTATTTTATAACTATCTCATTTAAATAATTATAATAATAAAATGATGTTTCATAGAAACTCGGTGTTGTGTGTAACATATGCCAAGTTAGTGTTGCATGTATAAAATACAAGTCGGTGTTTCATGTAGAAAAAAATTATCTTGGGGTATCGTATAATGAAATATTTAAATGTTTTAATGTACATAGAAAGAATAACTTGGTGTTTTTATAAAACATAAGACATATCCAATGTTGTGTGAACTGAAAAATATGAAACAACGATTAAAATAATTTGAAAAAAAAATTTCAAAAAAACTAGGGGTGTTACATAGAAAAATATATATCTAAAAAATTAGTTAAGTTGTTCTTGAAATTCCATCACCCATAATTCATCATTAGTTTCATCATTGATGTTGTTAGGTTCAACAAGTGACAAGAATGATTGATGTTGAACACAATTTCTAAGAGAATCTCTAGTTTGTGCACCTCTTTCTAGATATCTAACTATAAAATCTAAAGGATGGTACCTATGGGTCATGAAATATATATTAAAATAAAGACTAAAAATCTCATGGTCTTCTACAGGGTCAAATTTAGGTTTAGGATGTTCCTCAAAACTAGATTATTTTTCTCTCTATTTCATAGAATTTTCAAAAGGTTTGGAATTGATATCCAGAATTGACAGATCATCCTCAAGGTTTTCTTAAGGGGTATTGGGATTATGTGTATCTGTTTCATAAATTTTTACATGAATAAGTTGTTCCAAAATCTTAGTTATTATAATAAACACCCTATACGACTAACTAGAAGCTGGACAACCATGGAAAATTACTTCATCACTCTTGGAAGAAATTTTTTCAAGATTATCATTATTATTAAGAATAAATACTTTAAAACCAAAAACTATAAACTAATTAATTTTTGGATTTCTACCATTCCATAATTTAAAATTATTTCTCTCTAATATATTTCTAATTGAAACTCTATTGATTATATAACAACCTATATTCACAGCCTCTTCCCAAAAAAATAAATAGGCAAGTCATACTCATTAAGCATGGTCTGGGAGATTTCTTGAAGGTTCCTATTTCTTATTTCCACAACACCATTATTCTGTGGGATCCTTGGAGTAAAAAAATTATTATTATATCCATTTTGTGAGAAAAAGGATTCCTAGCCTTTATTTTCAAACTCATTCCCATGATCACTTCATAAGGTTTTAATTCTAGATCGACTAACAATTTTTTATATATTTAGAATATTTGGTAAAATAAGACCAGGCTTTATTTTTGTGAGCTTGAACAAATACCCAATTATACCTAGAAAAGTCAACTATAGAACATACACATATTTATTCCCATTTAAACGTGAAACTATAGAAGGTAAAAAGAAGTCTATGTGAACCAATTCTATGGCTTTAGAAGTTGAAACCTAATTCTTTGATTTGAAAGATATTTTATATTATTTCCCTTTTTGACATGGGTTACAAGATTTAACATCTGGAAATTCTAGTTTAGGTAGATATTTGACAAAAACTTTAATAATGATCTTTCTAAGTGAGTAAATATTGAAATAGACTAGTGTCCTATTACAAAGCCAAGATTATTTGTGAAAGGAACTTAGGTTGGAAATGTATTGAGAAAATAAAGAGTCTAAATTCAGAGCATAAACATTATTATTTATTATAGTAGTAAAAAATAAGGAATTATTATAATAGAAAACATTGCAGGAATTATTTTCAAACTTAACATAAAAACCATCATCACATAGCCTTGATATTATAGGTAGATTGTTCTTTATACTATCTACAAACAAGTATTTATAAATTAAAATATTATTAAAATTACTAATTTAATGAAGGCCAATAATATTACCTTTGGCATTGCCACAAAAATAGATATTTCCACCATAAAAATTTATCAGGTTTTTGAAATTTGAATAATCTCTAGTCATGTGTCTAGAATAGTCACTGTCTAGGTACCATAAGTTCTTACTATAACATTTTAAGTAGGTTTCTTACAAAATAAATTTTACAAAAAAAATGATTTTGGTACCGAAATCTTCTTCTGTCCCAAAGCACTAGTAATAAAAGATTCAAGAACCCATAATTTATTATTAGGTTTACTATAAAAATATTTTAAACTTTTATAAATAAAAACATTATTGGGTTCATATGAATAAAAACTAGCAAAATATTTTCCATAACTATAACTAGGAATAAAACAATTTTTAACAATCCTTCTTGGTCTAGGTTGATAACCAATACATGTAATATACTTCATAGGACTTCTTTCCAAGAATTTGTATAAGAGTATTTATTCAATTAGTAAATCTTTCCAAATATTTATTTAATTTATTATTAGATATTTTTAATTAAATTTTCTACATCAATAACTAAGCATTTTTATCTTTCTAAATACTAAGGTTGGACTTAAAAATAGAAATCAAGGCATGTTGTTTCGTTAAAATCATATGTTTATCCTTAAGATCCTGAAATTTATCTTCCTAAATATTATAGTATTAAAAAATCTCTTCATTAAAAATTATTGAATCATTATTTTCATCTCAATAGTGATTTTAAATATTAATAGGATAATTGGGAGAAACACTAGATACCTCAGATGTCTTTCTCATAAAAACTTATGTTGGCTCTCTCATAATTATCCTCTTGATTTGAGTCTAAATCACTCAAACTATATTCAGAAGAACTTCAGTTTTGTTTAATTGATTTCTTTTATCTATTATCTTTATCATAATATATCTTCTTTAATTTTGGCTTAGGATAGTCATCTTTGACATTCCCTTTTCTCTTACACTTATAGAATATTATTTCATTTGAAGCATCATCCTTCTTTCAATCCTTTATCTAGTATTCTCTATTATCATATTTACCTTAGTAGATGGGTTTCCTAAATAAATTCTCCTTATTGTAAATTTTTTGAAACTTTTTTCCACGTGGACCATCTCTTCATCACTATCAGCAGGTGACTCTTCATCACTTGGACTGTCAGGTTGGATTATCTCCTTTTTTTGAAGTATTAGATTTAAAGGCTACATATTTTCTTTTTGTTTTATCCTCCTATCCTATATTAACACTGAGTTCTTCATCATAAATTGATGGTATTAATATTTTCATAACTTATTATATACTCCCTTTACTGGTTTTATATGAAATGTTAACAATTTGTGTGAAATATGAATGTTTAAATATTAAATAAAATTTTAGAGCACTATTTGAATTCATCCAGATTCAAGTATGTTTAATGTTTTTATAATAACTCTCACCCTACTTATATATATTGCACTATTATTATTATTTTGGGTTCCTTACCCAAATTAAAACATTTCATTAGTAGGAACCTTTGGCCAAATCGTCCATTTGGAGGGTAATATGGTTCACACAAGAAGACCCAAAAAAACTGTGAAGAAACTAGACCATCCATGATAATTGAGTTACTAGTATAATTCTGGAATCCAAAATTCTCTGAAACTCCACCATATGTTCTTGATTATCCAAAATATTCATGTATAAAAATTTTAATGTCCAAATACATGAAAAAGGGTCCCAACTGATGTTTTGAAGTCCAGACTACCATTCTGACCGGGAATTAACATCCAGACACTATTCACAACATAGTTCATGTTGTAATCATCAAATCATGGTGGGGTTTTTTAGTGTGAAATAGGAGATATAAGAGTCTTCCTTTTTTTGATGAAATTGTTTGGATTTGAAGGAATATTCCTATTGATAAACCCATTCACATTTAGGCCTTTTAAAAAGTATGGATTGAAATGGATAGACTAAAATTATTAAATCAAACGACCATAACATTGGATACATAAGAGAAAATGCCTCCATATTTTTAGATTATTATTCTGAATTTATTATATAAAACTTTGAAAAAGAGTCTATCTCAATATTCAGCTATTTGAATAGCCAAATTGGTGATGCAAGTGCATGGGAAGATTTGGAATGCAAATAGTCCACCTCCTTGGGCTATAAATACACCCCCCTCCTCTACTTGAAAATAGATGGCATTTAATAAGATAGAATAACATATTGTCATGAACAAATCCCATAAAAATTCTTGGGAGGACCTTCCATACTCAAGTTTTCACTTGAGATACATTTTCTCCTCTCTTTGTTTTCATTTACTTTTGTGTTCTTCATTGTTGTAATCTTAAAAGTCTTTTTTTGTAATTATATTTTAATGTAAGTTTATTCTTCAATATCTATTATTATCATCCAAATTATGTAGTTTAATATTAATATTCTTTAAATAGTTTAAATCAAGTTAAATACCCTTCACTTATTTTGCTTTCTGATTCAATCTAATGTCTGTATTTAATTCCCTTCACCGTTTGTCTGTGTGTGTTTGACACCCAACTCTTTTCTTATCCCTTTATTTTTATTTACTTATTAATTCGTCATTATAAAATTATATCCAGATTATTAACCACCCAAATGGATAAGTAAATCTCTCAATGGGGTGAGTTATAATTTTGGTATGTTAAGTTATTGAGAACTTTTTCTCAATGAATATTCTTTGAATTAACATTATGTAAATTGAACATAACTTTTCATGGATTAATGAATTGTTTTGTTTAACGAGTGGTTTATATGGATTATTGAAACCATAAATACACTACCATAAACATGATATGACTAATATAAAAACTTAAGTTAAGTTAAGGCTTGGATTAAAGCCTTAACACTTTGGAATTACAATCGATGTCAACATGTGACATGGGTGTTAATTTAATGCAATATTAAGTAAGGCTCAAGGACATCAAAAGATTAAATAACTAATGATGAACTCACCAAAATATTTTTCAAATTTTGAAATAAAAAGTCAACCATTAATCAATTCATTTAATCTTTGCATACAAACCCCCCAATCAAAATACAGTCAACTAAAAACAATCGATTATTAAAAAGTATAATCGCTGAGGATTCGACCCGAGTGCTTCTATACACATTAGCATAGCACATTAACCTTGACCGGTCGATAGAATAAAATCATACACAAGTTCAAATGGCACCATTTCCAGGTATTGAATCTGGGTCAAGGTTCCCGTGCTATACTAATGTGTATAGCAGAACTCAGGTCAAATCCTCGATGATGATACTTTTTAATAGTAGATTATTTTTAGTTGATAGTATTTTGATTGGGGGATTTGTTTTCCAAGCTTAAATGAAGTGATAAATGGTTGATTTTTGATTTAACAATTTGATAAATATTGTGGTGATTTCATCATTAGGTAGTTAAGCTTGTGATATCCTTGAGCCTTGCTTTGTATTGCATTAAATTAACACCCATGTCAAAAGTTGACGTTGATTGGAATTAACAAGTGTTAAGGCTTTAATACAATACTTAAATTAACTTAAGGTTCTAATATTAATAATATACTGTTTATGGTAGTGTATTTATGGTTCCAATAATCCATGAAAACCACTCATTAAACAAAACAATTCATTATTCCATGACATGTTAAGTCCAACAGACACAATGTTAATTCCAAAAATATTCATCGAGCAAAAGTTCTCAATCACTTAACATACCTAAATTATAACTCACCCAAATGAGATATTTAATCATCCATTTGAGTGGTTAATAATATGGTTATAATTTTATGATGATTAATTAATAAGAGAAGAAAAATAAAGGGATAAGAAAAGAGTTGTGCGTCGAACACACACACACACAAATGGTGAAGGGAATTAAATACATACATCAGATTGAATGAGAAAAAAAATAAGGGAATAGGATTTAATTTTATCTATAATATTTTAATAACATTAACATTAAACTATAGTAGGTGGATGATAATAAGAGATATTGAAGAAGAAACATTCATTAAAATAGAATTACAAAAAAAATACTTACAAGATTACAACAATGAAGAAAACAAAAGTAAATGAAAATAAAGAGAGTAGGAAAGGTATCTCAAGTGAAAACATGAGTATGGAAGGTACTCCCAAGCCTTTGGAAAGTATTTGATCATGATAATATGTTCTCATCTTTTCTAAAATTCCATCCATTTGCAAGGAGAGGAGGAGGATGTATTTATAGCCCAAGGAGGTGGACTTTTTGTATTCTAAATATGCCCCTCCATTTTCATCGCCAATTTGGATATCCAGAAAACAAAATATAGAGATATATTATTCTTCAAATTAGTATATAATAAAGTTTTCTGACTACTCTAAAAATTTGGAGGCATTTTGACTTATGTATCCAAATTTATGGCTGTTTGATTAAACAATTTTAATATCTCCATTTCAATCCATTCTTTTTATAAGTTTGAAATGTGAATGGGTTTATCAATAGGAAGATTCCCTCAAATCCGAACAATTTCTTCAAAAAAGTCGGACTCCTATATCTCCTCTTTCACCTTGAAAAATCAAAGCTTGATTTTATTATTACATCATGATCTATGATGTGAATAGTGTACAGATTTTAATTCCTGATCAGAATGGTGGACTGGACTCCAAAGCATCAGTTGGCCCCCATTTTCATGTAGGAGGACCTTCAAATTTTTATCCATGATTATTTTGGATAATAAAGAACATATGGGGGAGTTGCATAAAAATTGGGCTTCGGGATTTAGACCAGTAACTCTATCATTATGGATGGTCCAGTTTATTTACAGTTTCTTTAGGCCATCTTGTGTGGACCATATTACCCTCAAAATGGACGATTTGGACATAGGTTCCCCCTAATTAAATGTTGTAATTTTAGTAAGGAACCATAAAAAACAATAATCATTCAATCTATATAAGTATACACATCTTCATCTATAATAGTTCCAAGTGGTGTGCTCTACCATGAAGTTTCAAGGGGTTTCTGAGGAACAAATCAAACTCTGAGAATTCCCTTTCTCCCTAGCAGACACTACTATGTCATGGCTCTATTACCTTCCTCTGGGTTCCATAACCACATGGAATGACATGAAGTGAATTTTCATAGAGAATTTATTTCATGCTTCTCGTAATTCTTCTATTCGAAAGGAAATAAATGGTATTCTTCAATTCCCAAATGAATCACTCCATGAGTACTGGGAGAGGTTCAAAAATCTTATTACAACCTATCCACACCACCAAATCCCTAACCAACTCTTGATACAATACTTCTATGAGGGTTTATTGGATATGGAGAGAACTTTAATTGATGCCACAAGTGGTAGGGATCTTGTTGATAAAACTCCTACACCTTCAAGAGATCTCCTAAGAAACATGGCTGCAAACACACAAAAATTCCATACATGAGCACATGCTCAAGTAAAACAAGCCCAAGATAGTCAATCGATAGAGACAAACAAGATGACATAGTGGATGAGTGAAGTTACAGGTCTTGTGCGATAACTAGCTATGGATTCCAAAGCCACAACCTCATCTTCTCCACAATCTCTATTCCCTAGACCTATCAAGAACTGTGAAATCTGTATCTCCCCATCTCATCCAACTGACACATGTCCACAACTTCAAAAGGATCCATCTGATTCATCAGGAACAATGGAGGTCAATGCAGCATATGCTCAGTGGAACCCCAACCCTCAACAATCAGGTCAGTTTGTAAGAAACTTTAACCAACCCCACCTTGACCCCTTTTCTTCTACCTTCAACCAAGGCTTGAGGTATGGTAATCCCATTTTTCATCCCCCTCAATTCCCTACTCAAAATCCAAACCAATTCCAATATGGTAAAAGTGTTGGTAACTTCCAACAACCTTATCCTTGTGTTCCACAACCTCAAAGGAACAATCCATATCCTAGATTCCACTATCCTAGTGAGACTTCCCAATTCCCAAACCAATACAATCGCTTTCCCAAGAACCAAAATAAAGGAAATCCCAATTTAGGACAAGCCTCTTCTTCCAAACAACCATGGGAATGTTTTTTGGAAGATCTTTCATCCTTCACCCATTATAGCCTAAAAAAATTGAAACCCAAATTGGTCAACTTGCATACCACCTAATTCAGTAACAAAAATCTAATTATTTACAACTCTCAACTTAACCATTACCCAATTCCAAGGGCAATGAAAGTGAAATTTCACTTAGATTGGGGAAGAAAATTTCTATGCCTCATGATAAGTCCTCCAAACCTTCTTTAAATGTTGACCTAGAAAATGAAAAAAAAAAACTTGAAACAGAATCTAAATCCATTCCCTCACCTCCTTCCATTCCACTTAGGAACCCAATTCCTTTTTCTCAAGCCATTTCTAAGCCAAAGAAGTCCTTTGAACCTGATCTTGAAATGCTTGACATGTTTAGACATGTTGAAGTCAACATTCCCCTCTTAGATTCCATAAAACAAATCCCTAAGTATGAAAAGTTTATCAAGGAGTTGTTTACCCATAAGAGGCAGCTTATGACCTTTGAAAATGTTTCCACCCAGTAGTTTATTCCCATAAAGTGCAAAGATCCAGGGACTTTTACAGTTCTATACCAAATTGGAAGTTCCAACTTCAATGATGCGCTCATAGACATAAGAGCCTCAATTAATGTCATTCCAAAATAAATCTTCTCCAAACTTGGTCTAGGTCCCTTAAATCCAAAGGGTGTTGCCATTCAGTTATCCAAAAGAAGCACTGCTAGTCCGGAGGGTTTAATTTAGGATGTCCTTATTCGTGTGAATGATCTCATCTTACCTGCTGAATTCTATGTCCTTAACATGGAAGGTGAGATTAAATCTTCTCAATCTCCCTTAATTCTAGGAAGACCATTCCTAATGACAACGAGAACCAAAATTGATGTCCATTCTGGCATCTTATCCATGTAATTTGGTGACCAACTAGTCAAGTTCAACATTTTCCAAGCCATGTGATACCCATCTGAGGATCACTCTGCATTCTCAATCAATGCTTCTGAGGACACTTCTCAGAGTCAATTGAACCCCAATCCATCATGTTATTCATATTCTAATGATAAAGGATCTTTCGAAATCAGCACCATGATTAACAAATTCATAAATGGTGAAGTTGACATGGACCTCTCATTCATAGACTCCATCAATCTAGAGGAACTTGAAAACTCTCTTGAATCCCACATCTACTCTAATCTCTACTACTCCAACTTGGACAGTATTAAGGAAAATGAATCTGAAGCAACTAAAAACCCATTACAGGAAAACTGAATATTTGCGACAGGATCCCGTTGCAAAAGACCTTTTGCGATAGGGCTCCGTCGCAAATCGCCCGTTGCAGAAAACGACGTCGCAAATAGTTGTTTTTGCGGCAGCCCCGTCGCAAAAACAGTATTTGCGATGGTATTTTTCCCCCGTCACAATTTTTTTTCGTTTATATATAAAAACGGTTTTTGCCGTGGGCCGTCACAGATATATTAGTTACGACGGGTTTCTGACCCGTCGCAAATGGGAAATTTTAAAAATATTTGTGACATAGGTATTTGTGACGAACCGTCACAACAATAGTTTTTACGATGAGTATTCTTCCCATCGCAAATGGGACAGTAAAAAAAATATTTTACAACAGGACACCCCGTCGCAAATACTCCCGTCGCAAATACTAAAAAAAATAATTAATACAAATCGTATAATATTATATAAAAATAATAATAATAACAATAATATAAAAAAAATCTATTATTATAATATAAAAAAAATATAAAATATAATTATGAAATATTAATATAAAATAATAATAATATGAATATAAATAATATAATATAATATTATAATACTAATATTAATAATATAAAAAATTAATATAATAATAATATCATTAAAATATGTATATAATAATAATAATAATATTAATAATATAAAGAAATTATATTATTATAATATTCATAATAAAATATATCTATAATATAAATATGAAATATTAATAACAAAAATAATAATAATATGAATATAAATAATATAATATTATATAATAATAATACTAATATTAATAATATTAAATATTAATATAATATTATTATTATTAAAATAAACATACATATTTATTAAAAAATAATATTAAAATTATAAAATTATAAACTTCTCAATATTAACAACAAATATAAAATATTAAAAGTAATATTAATAAAATAAACAGACCTTAAAAATAATACTAATAAGTAATAAAATATTAAAAAAATAAAAACAAATTAAATCATGCAATATTTGTACCAATATGAAAGAGGAATTGTAAATAGTTAATATGACAATAAACTACGAACTCAAATGTTTGTTACATGTAAAAAAATCACTGGGGGGGGTGGATAATCTGGAGGACCTGGAGGAGGTGGTGGAGGAAACTCCATCCCTAAACTATGAGTCAGACGACGCATGTACTCCATCTGCTCCTGATGTTGCTCGTCATATCGACACATATCCTCATCATGCTACCAACACATCTGCTCTTGCCATCGACGCATCTCCTCATCATGCTGCTGACACATCTACTCCTACCCCAGATGCAAATTCTCTATAAGCTCACTCTGAGCACGCAACTGCTCCTGATACTATGAGGTAGAAGATGATGCCTCTCCACGAGATCCTCTCGAGCTGGACGCCGACATCGCAACAGTACCATAATAAGCTGCAAGAGTTAAATAAGAGCCAATACCAACTACTCGGCCCTTATCGAAGCCATACTGGGTCGCCTGCATCTATTCCGTCTCATCAAAATGGCGGGCACTAGTCTAATCACCCGTCTCGTATTGAATCTCAGCCTGTGTCTGAGAGGTTGCGACCTCATATGACTCTTTAATTTTCAATTAGAAATTAAAATAATGAAAAGATTATTTGCATTTAATTTTCAAACTGAAAAGAAAATAATACTGACCATAATCTGATGCTGGCGGTCACCTCTAATCTCTCCAGTAGCCGGATCAGTGTACATCCTCCGATAAACACCGTACGTCATAATATCGGGCTACTCAGCTTCCTATATGAATATAAAATAAACTGTTTATATTTAAAGTTGTATAAAATATTAAAAAAAGTACTTACCAGATGCTGTCTATGAGCACTGAATGTACGAATACCGGCTCGATGCGTCACCTCTTATCTCCCCCGATTCTGTCGACCCAATGCAGATCTCCTCTGAAACCCACCACCCAAACAGTGTGTACATAATCCATCCCAAACATGAGATGAAATGTACTCTGGATGGTGGGCTCTACAAGACTCATCAAATTTTGTCACTCCAACTTTCTTCATAGCCACGTTTCTCAAATTATGCAAAAACTAACAGAAACAGTCACGCATATAAACCACCCATTCCACGTGGATAGTGGCAAGCATGCTCTCGTCGATGGGATACCATAAACCCTAATATAAAGTTATTAATGAATTAAATTTAAAAATAAATAATATTTAATTATGTACCAGCCAATGATCGAACATGGCGGCCTGCACATCAGCGGGAATCTGATCCCATGTGAGCTAGGGCTGAGAAAAATAACTATGCAAGATAGCGCTCCCCTGTCCAATAGCTATATGCATAAAACTGTGGAAACAGAACAAATAATTAAACAATTAGAATATAAATAAATTATAATGAAATATAACTTAAATATACAGGTTACCATACCACCGCATGTGCGCATCGAATCCAAGAGGTGGACGTCGCTCGGTGATAGGATCTGGAATCCTCAGTCTGGAAAGACCACGCCCCCTCTGAGTGCTCCCTATAGTGCCAATAGCCTGAGGGTCAGATGACTCAAGATCCTCATCATCCATAGGTAGCTCGACCTACAGCAACTGAAGATACGTTTCTGAGTCCATCTAAAACATGAAATGATTGTTATTAGCAAATAGTTGAAAATAACTATTATGTATAGATATATATTTGTAATTATTCTAACCAGCATTTTACTGTGTCAATGTTCATCTTCATAGTTGTCAATGTCAATTTCTTCACCTTTCTAATCCACATCATCAATTTCCATATTAGTTTCACATTCATCATCTCGTGTCATTTCAAATTCAGTTGAAACATCATTGACAACATCATCACCATCAACCCTTAACTGTGGGGTTTCATCCTCGATATTCATGTCCCTTTTGTGAAAAAGATGTGTTTTGAGGAGTGTCCTAAAAAATTTCATTTCTTTGCACTTCAGTGGAACCACATTCAGTTTGAGTAAACTGATTTTCTCGAGATTTAACTTTTATTATACTCCACCAATCATCCAACTCTTTTGCAGTAGCACATTATTTTTCTTAATAAATTTGATGTCCCTGATGAGCCAATAAAAATGGTTCATTTACTGCAAGGAGACTTTTATGTTTAATATCAACAATTCCATGAGTCGGATGAACACGCAGGCCTCTCTCAGTATCTAGCCATCAACATTTAAACATTGTTACATAATTCTTCCCCAAATAACATTGTTCAATAATTTCTTCAAGCATGCCGTAAAAGTCAAATTCAATATCACTATGATGTGATCCCTTCAAACAAACACCACTATTAATTGTTTTCTTTGATTCCCCATATTCACGTGTATGAAAGCGATAACCATTCACTACATATGAATTATAAGATTTAACCATTTTGGATGGTGGGATACTCAATATGTGCAATCGACTATCAATCTTATCAGCATTTACAGATACCTAAAAATTTGTAAAACATTTATCACTATTACAAGTAATAAATTGATTTTATATGTAAAACCAAAAAAGAATGTATGTTACCCAGTTTTTGAGACTAGTAGGCAATTTTTTTTTGCCGATGTTCTTCTAAGCCAGCTACTGTAATTTGTGGAAATTGTTTCTTGATATGATCATCATATAACCTACAAATACAATATGATTAATTTACTGTAACAGAATCTATAGAATAAGGGATAGGAGAACTCATTGTACAATTGGTGACATTTTTTCACAGTTGAGTAGAACATATGTATGAGCTCTATGATGTTCATCATCTGAAATCCATCTATCATGAACTCCACCAAAGCCAAGTTCGTGCTGATTGAAGACTGATAATTTATTTTTCATATCATCATAAAAATTCTCCTCATTCTGGTCCATGTGGTAAAATTTTGAGGGATATTCAGATTCAAAATAATGAGAGCAGAATAAAGAAATTTCCTCTTGCAAATAAGCTTCAACAATTGAGCCTTCAACTGATGCTTTGTTACATACTTTTTTTCTTCAATTACTGCATGCATCTATCAAATGGGTACATCCATCGAAACTGAACTGGACCTCCACATTTTTCTTCATGGGTCAAATGTAATATCAAATGTTCCATTGAGTCAAAGAAAGCCGGCATAAATATTTTTTCCAGTTTACATATAATTACAACAATAACTTCTTCCAGTTTTCTTAGTGCATCGTAGTTTGTTGTCACCGCACACATGTATCGGAAAAAATATGATATATCTGTTATCAAATCCCAAATCTTAGAATTCAACAATCCTCTTAATCTAATAGGCATAAGTCTTTCCATTATAACATGACAATCATGACTTTTTAATCCGGTAATATGACCATTTTTAACACATCTGCCCAAGTTGGAAGCATAGCCATCTGGAAGCCTCAAATCTGCAATCCACTGACAAAATAATAAGCAACTCTCTTTGGTCAGTGTATAAGATGCTTTTGGCTTCATTAATCTCTGTGATCTGACATTTTCAAACAATTCAAGTTCTGGTCGCCTGTAAATTTGGGAAAGATCTAATCGTGCCTTTACATTATCATTGGTTTTACCCAGTGTATCCAAAACTATATGAAATAAATTATCAAAATAGTTCTTCTCAATAAGCATGACATCCAACATGTGTCGGACCAACAAATCAGACCAATATGGAAGATTTCAAAAAATTCTCCGTTTTGTCCAATTGCGTTCTTTCCCAAATCCATGAATTTTCTGTTGGTTTATTGTCAGTACAAAAGTGATGGAAGGTAATGAAAATACAACTGATTGTAACTCTGTACCTGAGATCATTTTTGGAGTTTCATCTCTTTTAATTCTTCCTTTTCTGAAATGAGATTTATTCCTCCGAAAAGGATGATCGTTTGGAAGAAATCTGCGATGACAGTCAAAATAGCAATGTTTTTTTCCATTCACAAGCACAAATGCTTTGTTGTCTCCCATATAGTAAGAACATGATTTTGGACCATGTGTACTCCATCCAGATAACATGCCATATTCGAGGAAGTCACTAATTGTCCACATCAAAGCAGCTTTCATTACAAAATTCTATTTCGTATCAGCATCATATGTACCAACACCATGACTCCACAATGAATTTAACTCATCAATAAATGGTTTCAAATAAACATCAATATTCTTTTTTCGGATGTCCTGGGATTAATAAAGTCAAAAAGATATAAGGCTCTTTCATCAACATCCATGTAGGAAAATTGTATGGAGTTATAAAGGCAGGCCAACAAGAATACTGACTACTAAAAGATCCAAATGGACAAAAAATGTCAGTAGAAAGACCCAATCAAACGTTCTGGGATTCTAATGCAAAAGATAGATGAACTTGATCAAAATTATCCCCTGAATCACCATCAGATGGATGAATCAAGATTTTACCATTTGAAATATTGGTTTTGTGCCATGACATCATTGTCGCTGTGTTCTGAGACATAAATAAACGCTGCAACCTGGGTGTAAGTGGGAAATATCTCAACTGTTTTACAGGAATCAATCCAGAATTCCCTGATTGAGATTCTTTATACCTCGATTGTCCACATGTGGGAAAACTATCCAACAACTCATTTTCACCAGAATATAAGATGCAATCGTTTTAACATGCATGGATCTTCTGATAACTAAGGCCCAGATTACGAACTAGTCTCTTGCTCTCATAATAATTAGCAGGTGTCACATTTCCTTCAGGTAATAGTGCTTTAACCAAAGAAAATATCTGATCAAAACAGTTATTTGACATTCCATTATCTGATTTAATAGCCATAAATTTTGCAACTGCTTCTAATTTGCTTATCTTGAAACCAGGATATAATGCATCCTCAGCAGACCTGAACAACTCAGCAAATTCAATAGGTGCCAACTCAAGATGTAAATCAACATCATCATCGATTTCAGTTTGTTGAACAGATGACCCTGCAACATCATGTACTAATTTCTGAAAACGCGATGGATCTAGAATCAAATTATTAGTATTTTCTCTGAGAGTGCTTTCACCGTGTTGATACCAAAAAATATAATCTGATTGAAGACCATAACGCAAGAGATGTTTCCCAACGATGTCAAATGTCTCAAACATTCTCAGAGCAAATTTTTTACAAGGACACTTAATTGTCCCTTCGGAAACAAATTCTGGGTTTGATGATGCAAATGATAAGAAAGCTTCAACACCATCCACATATACAAGATTTAAACTAGAACCATTTGGATTTCTGCACTGATTATCCAAGCATGAGCATCTAATAATGATTGATGTCGACTTCCTTGTTCCATATTCATATATATGTTTCTAAAAAATTTACAACCATTACTGTTGTTAAATAATTTTATATAAGAAAAACAATTCCCTAAAAAGATAAGATACATAATTACAGTTATTTCTTAGTAATTATCAATAATTATAGGCGACACAGTTAGTTTATAATCATCCCCACCAATTATTATTAATTTAGCAGTACTTAGAAATACTTGGAAAAATTAAATATGATTGAATAATGAAATAAAATTTTGTAATCATCGTTGTCGAGATTATATTACTAATTATTCTTATTTGTTTCTAGCGGATTGGCGGCATCACTTTTGCCTGACGACTCATCTCCTTGCAAAGAGATGAGTCGTCAGGGAAAAGAGCCTCTTTTGTCCGATGACTCATCTCTTTTTAACTTCCTCCTGACTGAAATTAGTATGAAAAACTTTCTTTGGAATACGTTAGAGAATATTTTTCATACTAATTTCAGTAGGAGAAAGTATCAAAGATATGAGACGTTGAGCAAAAGGTAGCCGCCAATCAGTTGTAAATTGTACCAATTTATAACCATGTACTCGAATTTATTTGATTTTTGATTAATTATTACTAATTGTTACTAATTATTATTAATTATTACTAATTATTACAAATCTCAATATTTCCAACAGATTTTGCTCTATTCCTAACATGTTCAAATCTTAAAGGGTCGTCAATTTTCAGGTCATGCCTCATAAAAAGTTTGTGTCAGCCATATCCAATGTAAACTCTATAATTGTCCTTACATGGTTGATCACCTCGCAAGCAGTGTTGTAATACGATGACACAAGTAATGTCATTCTTGTCTTTAAGAATCATCTCGCATGACCCTTTACAAAGATCATTCTTCCTTGAAAAATTCAGATAACTTCAGTATCTTTCTATTAAATTTTCATGAAAGAATGGTCTATGTAAAAAGTCATGTGATATGATTATTATAGATGAGAAAGACATGACTTGGGTTGTCCTATTACAACGCTACTTGTGAGCTGATCAACCAAGCGAGGACAATTATAGAGTTTACATTGGACACGGTTGACGCAAACTTTTTATTGGGCATGACCTAAAAATTGGCGACTCTTTAAGATTTGAACAAGTTAAGAATAGAGCAAAATTTGTTGGAAAAATTGATAATTGTAATATTTTATAATTTTTTTATAATTTTAATAATATTAATATTTTTTAATAAATATTAATCATATAATAATAAAATAATTATATTATTAGTATTATTTACTTATTAATATTAGAGTAATATAATATTTTATATTATGTTACTATTTATGTTACTAATTATATTACTAATTTTGTAACTAATTAGAAATGTGAATATATGCATATAAGTCGGGTGGTTAATCAATCATTGAATAGAAAAACAAACGTGATTGACCGCTCATCTACCTCAATTTTCTTTTCATTTATGTGTTGAGGTTGGCAGGAAAATTCTGCCTCGACATGTAATATTTGCTTTCACTATCAAAATTATAAACCTCATCACCTCTATACTGGTGAGAAGGTTGATATTTTTGACAGTAAAAGAAAATATTACATGTGGAGGCAGAAGTTTCCTGTCAAGCCTCAACACACAAATGAAATGAAATTTGAGGTAGATGAGTGGTCAATCACGCTTGATAATTCTTCTAATTGTAGTTTCTAATTATCCTAATTGTAGCTGGTAATTTTCCTAATTGTAGTTGCTAATTATTCTAATTGAAGTTGCTAATTATCCTAATTGTAGTTGTTAATTATCCTAATTGTAGTTGCTAATTATTCTAATTGTAGTTGCTAATTATCTTAATTTTAGTTGCTAATTATCCTAATTGTAGTTTCTAATTATCCTAATTGTAGTTATTTCCTAATTATTTTAATTATTTCCTAATTATTTTAATTGTTTCCTAATTATTTTAATTGTTTCCTAATTATTTTAATTATTTCCTAATTATTTTAATTGTTTCCTAATTATTTTAATATTTTCCTAATTATTTTAATTGTTTCCTAATTATTTTAATTATTTCTAATTTATTAATTATTTATAATTTTCTAATTATTTCTAATTTCATAATTATTTCTAATTTATTAATTATTTCTATTGATAATTATTTTAATTATTTTAATTATTTCTAATTAATTAAATCTAATTATTTCTTAATTATTTGATAATTATTTAAATTATTTCTAATTAAATTGATAACTATTTATAATTAAATATAACTATTTCTAATTAAATATAATTATTTCTAATTAAATATAACTACTTCTAATTATTTCTAATTAAATATAATTATTTCTAATTATTTCTAATTAAAAATAATTATTTCTAATTATTACCAAAACATCCCCCGGGAGTGTCGAACCAAGAGTGCAGTAAGGCCCGTTGTCGTGTACCAGGTTACCTCGAGTCAAGCTCGAAACACCTTTTCAGAGTTTTCACTCCTAGATACATCTGTTCCAGAGCCGCCTCTACTTGTTCGTATCCAGACAAGGATTATTTGGTTCAACCACTTAATCTAATTATACTATATAGCTACTAAACATTCTATTACAAAAATTAAAATTAACAATTAAAAATAAAATTAACAATTAAAAATAATTTAACAATTAAAAATAAAAAAAATAAAAAAAACATAAATACCTTCGATATTTTGAAGCAATTAACTCCTTCTAACTCCTTCTCTCCTCTTCTCATAAGAAAAAATTAAACCAAAAGAAATTTTCTACTTAGAACTGGAAGTTAAAGAGAGAAAGAAAGAGAGATCTAAATGATTTGAAAAAAATGGGTGGGGGTATATATAGGTTAGATTATTTGCGACGGGATACCGTCACAAATACCTAGTATTTGCAACAGGACCCCGTCGCAAATACATTCGCCCGCATTAATTACGAGCGGCGGTTAAAAGTGTTTTTACGACGGGCCCGTCGCAAATAGCTGCCCGCCGACATACCATTAGCGACGGACGGATATCCCCATCGAAAAATCTTATTTACCACCGCCAGTATTGGCGATGGGCACCATCGAAAATAACATATGCCGACAAATGTTTTGTGACAAGATGATTTACCTGTCGCAAATAGCATTTACTGCTGCCGGGTAGTTGTGACGGGTAGAAGGCGACTGTCGCAAATAGGATTCCCGCGTTTTGGTGCGCAAACTGCACCATATCTATTGTGACGGGCCCTGTATTCCCGTTGCAAATAACAGACCATTTCCGACGGGAATATATTCCCATCGCAAATACGCTTTTCATCTGATTTTTTGTGATGGGAATAAATCCCGTCGCAAATAACCCGTCACAATAATAGGTTTTTCCTGTAGTGACCCTTCCTCTATTCCTGAGTTGTCTAGACCAAAAATAAAAGATGCCACTGATCTGAATCCTCTTCCTGAACACATGAAATATGCATTCCCTTTCCATGATCAATCTTATCCTGTCATTATCTCTACTTTACTTACTGAAACCGAGGAGTCCAAAATTGTTCAGGTGTTAGAGGAAAACAAAAAGGCCTTAGGTTGGACCCTAGATGACATACCAGGAATCAACCTTGCTCTTTTTAAGCATCACATCCATCTTGAGGAATCATCCAAAACTAATTATAAAATGACAAAAAGACTCAATCCACTCATACTTGAGGTAGTTAGTGAAGAGATCACCAAGCTTCTTCAAGCTGGTATTGTCTACCCAATTTCCAATAGTGAATGGGTTAGTCCAATTCAAGTTGTACCTAAGAAGGGTGGGATAACTGTTGTCAAAAATGAACATTGGGACTTAGTAACAACTCTAGTGAAGAACAAATGGCATGTGTGCATCAAATATAGGAAATTTAATGTTGAAACAAGAAATGATCACTACCCTCTTCCATTCCTTGATCAAATGCTAGAACTATTAGTCGTAAAGTCAAACTATTACTTATTTGATGGATACACTAGCTAATTCCAAATCCCAATCACATCTCAGGAGTAAGAAAAGACTACTTTCACATTCCCTTTTAGAATATATGCATATAAGAGAATGCCTTTTGGCCTTTTCAATGCTCCTGCAACATTCCAAAATGTGTATGATGAATATCTTTTCTTAATTCATTGAAAATTGCATGGAGGTCTTCATGGATAACATTACCATTTATGGTGATTAATTTGAATATTTCTTGAATTCACTCTCTCTAGTCCTCCAAAAGTGTGTCAAGTGTAACCTTGTGTTAAATTTTGAAAAATGTCACTTCATGGTAGATAATGGGATTTTTCTAGGGAACATAGTTTCAAAATATGGTATTGAAGTTAATCCTTCCAAAATTGAAATATTCAAATCACTTCCTAAACCAACTTCTATTCAAGACATCCATTCCTTCCTAGGTCATGCTGGTTTCTATCATCAATTCATCCATAAATTCAGTAGTATTTACATCTCACTCACTCAGTTTCACCAAAATGATGTCACATTCCATTTCGATGAGGTTTGCAAGAGAGACTTCGTTGAACTCAAAACTGCTCTTACATCTGCCCCAATAATCCCACCCCTAGATTGTTCCTTACCCTTTGAGTTGATGTGTGATGCTTCTGATAGGTCCATTGGGTCCGTTCTTGGTCAAAGAAGAGAAACAAATTCCTCATGTCATATATTATGCCTCAAAAACATTGGATGAAACTCAATATTACTACACTTTCAGAAAAAAAGAACTTTTAGCAGTGGTTTTTCCTTATATAAATTCCGGTCCTATCTCTTAAGTTCCAAAATCATCATCTTTATAGACAATTCTGCTATAAAGTTTTTTTACTTAAGAAAAATGATTCCAAACCAAGGCTAATAAGATGGATCCTAATGCTCCAAGAGTTTGACCTTGAAATCAATGATAGGCCAGGAAAAAAACCATGTGGCTAATCACCTGAGTATAATTTCTAATTCTTCTCATTCAGAAATCATTGATCCTGAATTCCCCACTGAGAACCTTTCATCTCTCACTCCAAATTTACCATGGTATACCCCAATTTTAAATTATTTGGTTTCTAGTGTTTTTCCTGAAATTTTTTCAAAAGAAAAAAAATGAAGTTGAAAAGTGATTCAAATTACTATTTTTAGGAAGAAAATAATCTTTGGAAAACTGGGACTAACATGGTAATTAGAAGATGTGTTGATGAAGATTAACATTCCTCTATCTTATAATTATATCACTCAATGACTCTTGGTGGCCATTATGGGACACAAAGGACCTCCCAAAAATTCCTAGACTCTGGATTCTTCTAGACTTCACTCTTCAAGGACTCACATGAGTTCTGACAATCATGTCCCACTTGGAAAAAGTTTGGAACAATTTTAAAGAGAAATGAAATTCCCCCAAACCCTTTAATTTTCTGTGAGATATTCGATGTTTGGGGCATCGATTTCATGGGACTATTTCCCCCTTGCAATGGATTCTCATAAATTATTCTTGTGGATGATTATGTTTCTAGGTGGGTCGATGCCAAACCCACTAGAAATGATGATTCTCATACTGTTAGTGAGTTCCTAAAGACACACATCTTCCACCGATTTGGCACACCATGTGCCTTGATCAGTGACTTATGAACCCATTTTTGTAATAGAACCATGGAGTATATTTTGAAAAATAATGGTGATTTACATAAAACTTCAACTGCATATCACCCCCAAACAAATTTCATGGATGAAATTTTTAATAGAGAATTCAAAAGAGTGCTTGGGAGACTTGTAAAACCCACCAAAAAAGGCTGGCCTAAAAGACTCGGTGAAGGACTTTGGGATTATCGAACTGCCTATAGAAAACCAATTGGGATATCTCCCTTTAGGCTAATTTTTGGTAAAGCATGTCTTTTACTAGTTGAAATCCAACATAAGTTTTTTTGGGCTATAAAAACCTATATTTTTGATTGTGAAAAATCTGGTGAAGAAATATTGTTGCAATTGGCTGAATTGGAAGAGCTTCGACTTGATTCTCCCGAGAATTATAATCTCTAAAAAGAAAAATCAAAGGCACTCCCTGACAAACACATTATGAGAAAGGTATTTCATGAAGGTTAAAAGGTAATTCTATTTAATTATAGATTTCGACTTCACCTAAGTAAGCTTAATTCTCATTTGGAAGGTCCTTTTGTTATTACTAATGTTTACCAATTTAGTGTAGTGAAATTCCAAGACCCCTATTCAAAAAGGAAATTCACAGTTAATGGACATATATTAAAGCATCACGATGAGAGGACACGCAATCTTGGAACCACATCGACTTCCATCGGATCCCCAACTTCTACAGTTGACCCACCACTGGATGGAGATGGAGTCCCCCAAATCCAAACCAGGGGGAACCTCTTTATCTTTAACTCTTATCCCCACAATATCTCTTTTTATTCTTCTTCCTCCATAATTCTCATTTTTTACTACTTTCCTCATCACATATTTTATTTACTGTTTATTTTTTGTGTGGGTATGTCTTTATAAAAAACTAAAAAAACCTAAAAAACTAAAAAACCAAAAAATCATAAAAAAATGAAAAATCAAGATTCATTCTTACTAACCTTCCAATTTTCAAATTTTGTACAACAATTTTGGGGAGTCAAAAGACATGGTTTCATATAAAAAATTTTGTGGTTTCTTTATAAATTTGGATAAAGAATTTTTTTTCAAAACCAACAAATTTTGAATGCTCATTTTTTTGATTTGGAAAATGATTTTCTCCACCTGTGAGAAACAAAATTTGCTTTCATGATAAGGAAACCTATGGCCATATTTTCAAAATTTATTTTTTTCACCCCCATTTATGAGTCTTGAGTTTTGGGACCTTCTAGCTAAATTTTCTACTTTAGTGTGCATTAATATGATAGAGGCATTTTCTAAGCCACATGAAAATTATATTATCCAAATATCCTCCCATTAACCATAAATTATTTCTCATTTTTAAAGACCCTTCGAGCCTATGAAAACCTTTTATTTGATACACTACTGGAAAAACGAGCTATACCCACGGTTCAAAACCGTGGGTATAGCCCCAAAAACCGTGGGTATAGCCTATACCCACGGTTTTGGGAACCGTGGGCTACAACGGCGTCGGGATAGGGGTCTTGACCTATACCCACGGTTTACCCAAACCGTGGGTATAGGTGGGCTACTGCGTGTTACCAGGAGTCCAGCGTGGCTCACACGGTTTGAGAATCATGGGAATTTTAAATTTGGATGCATTTAAAATTTTTTGCTGCACCATGGTTCGAACGCGGGACCGAAGCGTGCTGAAGGATTCTGTACGACCAACTCACCCAACGCGTTTGTTAATAAATATACATTTATTTTGCTAATTATATTAATCTCACCCGTTATCTGAAAATCTAAATGCCGGTAAAATAATTCTGACGGGGCAGAGGGTCGAACCCGTGTTGGCTCTCCGGAGTACGGATCGCCGCCCAACTGAGCTACACAGGGTTTTAGTTATATATACTAACATATATTTTAATATATTAATATATAGACGACGCGCCATGATAAAAAATTATGCGAGTGGAGGGATTTGATCTCGTGACCTGCGGGAACGAAATCCAGGAAGTTACCAACCAGTCTAACAAAGTTTATTCATAATCGATTTATATTTTAGTAAATATATTACAACAGAAAGGAAAAAATGTTTTTCCGCCCATTTTTTTTCCATTCCCGCCTAAGTTTTTTTCCCGCTTTTACCCGGGAAAGCTATACCCACGGTTTTGAAAAACCGTGGGTATAGGTCTTGAAAAAATATATATCCAATGCCCACGGTTATTAAAACCGTGGGTATAGATCTTCCAAAAATAACCTATACCCACGGTTTGGGCCAAACCGTGGGTATAGGTCTTGAAAGCAAAACTATACCCACGGTTGTGGGGAAAACCGTGGGTATAGGTGACCTATACCCACGGTTTTATAAAACCGTGGGTATAGGGTCCCATACTAGCCCTATACCCACGGTTTTTTCCAAAACCGTGGGTATAGACCCATTTTCCAGTAGTGATAGGTACATTACAATCCCAATACCTTCTCCCACACAATGTCAACATAGATTTTCATTTCATAATTTTTTGAAATTTAAGTGTGTGTCGGGGGGGGGGGGAATGGATTTCAATTTTTTGGTGCCATTTTATTGATTTTCAATTAATTATCATATGATTGAGGGAAATAATCTATTTTAGTGTGGGGAATAGTTTGTCATTCAGTGAGTTTTGCAGAATTTAATATACTTTCATTTATGTAATTTTGTAAATTTTATTGACATGTTTTCAAAAAAATAAAAAAAATAAAAAAGTAACAAAAAAGGGTTGTGTCTTGAAAAGGTCAAAAATCAATCTTCTTAAACCTTTGATCTTGTTATAACTATTACAATTAGGGTCCTAAGGAGATCAATCACGGGTTGGTATATGAGTGTGAGATCTTTTTCAAGTTTAACTTTTGAAAAAGGGGAAAAAGGAAAAGAAAAGAAAAAAGGATCACTTATGTCATTGGGAGAAATTTTGTGTTTTGTAAATATTTCATCTTCTCGTTCCCTTCAAATTTTCTTCATCTCTTGTTTATTTCTTCACACAATCATTCCCTTTTAAATATTTTTTTCCATTTCCTTTCATGTCTCATTTAAAAAAAAATATGCATTGATTTTTGTATGTTGGTATTTTACCCTTGTTTTCCTATCTTTTGGATATCATCTTCCTACTGTCTTATAGCCACAAAAAACTCCTAAAAATACCTATTGATTATTGAGCAATTTAGGTTAGGGAATTGAAGTTGAGATCTCTTATAAACTCTAAGATTTTCACTTTTGGTTGGTGAATGAGTGGATCTCCATAAATTAATTTTATCATCTTGAGAGGAGTAAGTTTTGTGTGCTACCATTTTCCATTTCTAAATTTGAGCCTGAAAAAATGAATTATTTTTGGAACATTTTTTCTGTAACAACTTGTGGTGGAATTCAATATAGATGAGTGAAATTGTCTAAACCTCCCCTGATTGGGGAAAACAAAATTTTAATATTTGTTGGTGAGTGAAAATTATTTCATAATGTTTTTATATTTGTTGCACATGAGGACATGATCAAGACTAAGTGTGGGGGATTTTATGTTATTAATATTTTAATAAATTATTATATACTATATTTACTATTTTTATATGAAATTTTCAAAATTTGTGTGAAATATTAATGTTTAAATATTAAATATAATTTTAGACCACTATTTGAATTCATCCAGATTCAAGTATATTTAATGTTTTAATAATAACTATCACACTAATTATCTAAATTGAATAATTATTATTTTTAAGGGTTCCTTACTAAAATTAAAACATTTCATTAGAAGTAACCTTTGTCCAAATTTTCCATTTGAAGGGTAATATGGTCCACATAAGAAGACCCAAAGAAACTCTGAAGAAACTGGACCATCCATGATGATTGAGTTATTGGTCTAAATCCCGATGCCCAAATATTATTAAACTCCACCATATTTTATTGATTATCCAAAAAAATGATGGATAAAAATTTAAAGGTCCAACTACATGAAAAAGGGTCCCAACTGATGCTTTGAAGTCCAGTCCACTATTCTGAATGAGAATTAAAATCCGAACACTATTAATGGCATAGATCATGATGTAATCATTAAATAAAGCTGATATTTTTCAGTGTGAAAAAGAAGATATAGAAGGACTGTTTTGTTTAATAAAGTGTTTGTATTTGACGACATCATCCTATTGATAAAACCATTCAAATTTAGGCCTTCTGAAAAATATTGATTGAAATGGACAGATTAACATTATTTAATCAAACAGACATAACTTTGGATACATAAGTCCAAATTCCTCTTACTTTTGAGATTAGTCAGAAAAAATTAGTATCTACAACTTTTAATAACTGGATATATCGAGATTAATCTATCTGAATAGATAAATTGGCGATAAAAGTGGAGGAGAAGATTTGGAATGAAAACAGTCCACCTCCTTGGGCTATAAATACACCCCCTCCTGTCCTTGAAAATGGTTGGCATTTCAGTAGAGAGGAGAAAATACTGGCATGACCAAAGACTTTAAAATGTCATGGGAGGACCTTCCATTCTCATGTTTTCACTTTAGATACCTTTCCTCCTCTCTTTGTTTTCATTCACTTTTGTGTTCTTCAATGTTGTAATCTTGTAAGACTTTTTTTTAATTCTATTTTAATGAAAGTTTCTTCTTCAATATAACTTATTATTATCGAACTTATGTAGTTTAATATTATTTTTCTTAAAATATTTTAAATCAAGTTAAATCCCATTCCCTTGTTTTTTTTCTCATTAAATCTAAAGTCTATTTTTAATTCCCTTCACTATTTTTGTGTGTGTGTTCGACGCACAACTCTTTTCTTATCCCTTTCTTTTTCTTCACTTAGTAATTCATCATTATAAAATTAAAACCAAATTATTAGCCACCCAAATTGATGAGTAAATATCTCATTGGGGTGAGTTATAAATTAGGTATGTTAAGTGATGGAGAACTTTTTCTCGATGAATATTCTTTGAATTAACATTGTGTATGTTGGAATTAACATGTCATGGATTAGTGACTTGTTTTGTTTAAATAGTGGTTTCCATGGATTATTGAAACCATAAATACACTACCATAAACAATATATGATTAATATTAGAACCTTAAGTTAAGTGAAGGCTTGTATTATATCCTTAACACTTGGGAATTCCAATCAATGTCAACTTGTGAGATGAGTGTTAATTTAATGCATTATAAAGTAAGGCTCAACGATATCACAATCTTAACTACCTAATGATGAACTCACCCCAATATTTATAAAATAATTAAATAAAAAATAAAAAATTAATCACTTCATTTAATCTCTACAAACAAACCCACAATCAAAATACAATGAACTAAAAACAACTGACTATTAAAAATTATCATCGCCGAGGATTTGAACAGAGTTCTACTATACACATTAGCAGAGTACATGATCCTTGACAGGTCGATAGGTGAAAATCGGCCGCGTGTTCATACATCATCACTTTTCCTATTAAATTCTTAACAGAAAACTTGCTTACATCACATGAATATCTAATTGAGACTGAGGTTCCTCTCTATCTATCTGGTAGACACATCAACATGCACATCACTTGATCTTTATTAGAAACAATTTTCCCTAGTGCATGAATTGTATTACAAATATCATTGAACCTAAGATACAGTTTAGAAATAGGATAATCATGATTCATCCTAAGAGTATTGTATTTAATAGTATAATTAATTAAGCACATTTCTTTGACATTATATTTTTCCTCATGAGAAACTAATAAAGTGTCCAAAATTTCAAAAGCAACTGTACATATTGATATTCGATTAAATTACTCATCACCCAAGAAAAATAGAAATCATTCATAGATTTATAGTTATTATCATATGAAATTTTAGCATAATTACTCAAAGTAGCTCTAGTAGTATGAGGTTTCTCGTATTTATCTTCAATTTTTGTCTAGATATCAAAATCCATACTTTCTAAAATAATTTTCATCTTAATTTTTCTCTAAGAAGAATTAGTTCCAATAAAATAAGGAGATATGTTGGTAGCAAAACCTTCTTGTCTATTATTATCCATAAATAATAAAACTTTGAAAAAATATAAATTTAAGGCCATTAAAGGACAAATAATAATAGTTGAAATGATATTTGAAAATTATTTAATACCCAATGTTGGCTATAGTGAGTAACTCAAGAGGTAGTGAATTGAGTTTCCGATAATTTTTTGTTTAAAAAAGTTAAAATAAAATTCCCCAATTTAATTGAAAACATGAAATTAATCAAAATTTCAATTTAATATTATTTTGATAGTTTAAATGATTTCTAAAAGCATTATTAGTGATAAAATAAAACAATATTTGAAATTAATTTAGCTTTAAAAATCAATTTAGTGGGTAAAAATAATATTTTTTTGAGACAATATAAGGTATTATCTAGTTTTAGAACACAATTTAGTGTGTGATGATATATAGAAAAATACAACACAATTCTTGAAACTGAAACAAAAAATAGAGAGAGAGAAAAAAAGGAGATAAATAAATGTAGTGATACTTGGTTTGTATTGACTCAGTTGATCAAGGGTTCTTGGAATTGACTTGGTGAAGAGATAAAAAAAGTTATCCAAAATTTGTAGGAAAATAGAGTTTCATGAAGTTCTCTTTTCCATATAAATATGATATAAAAAAATTCTCTTGATTTATTATAAGAAGGGAACTTGATCTTTTGTGTATTCTACTCTTTCATAGTCACATGTATTCTATATATAAGTGCTTGCTTTCTCTTATTATCACGATGGGAATCTTTTGAAATATATAATAATACAGGTTCAAATATCCATTGAATTAAAATATTAAATATTTCCAAGATCCTCATACTAAGCAACAAATCTGGAAACCCTTGACATGGCCTTTAATTAATTTGTCTGATGGTTTTAGAATAATCATTAAAAAATACGCATGATTATATTTGCATTAACTCCCATAATTTGGCCATTGGAAGAATTAAATTCAAATGAAGCATAATAACATTGGTAGAAAGGCTATTGGTAGCATGGTCCAATGATATCACGACATAACAATAGCATACCTAGTGGTAGTGATGTTGAAATGATGATAACATAATACAATAGAAGGAAATTACTAGATATAGAAGGAATCTATCGATAACATGCATAATGGTATCCCATGTCTGACAGTGTCATGTTGAACTAACAGTGGGACTCTAGAGGTGGCATAAGCCTGGTGGTGGAAGTGTTTGCAGTGGCCAAGATGGAAGTGGCAGATCTAACAGTGCACATTCCAGTGGTCATAGAACTCTGATGGTAGCAAGAGTTCTAGTGGTAGTATAATTTGAAAAAATGGTGTAATGAGTCTGATAGTGACATATTTGTACTGAGGGTAGCATATTTATACTAATATTATAGAATATAAACTAATGGTGTCATATTTTTACTAACATAAGCATATTTGAAGTAACAATAACTCTTTTCTATACTTATCCAATTTTAATCCAATTATGACTTAAAAAAGTATACTATAAAAAAAATTAATATCATTAGAAAAATAACAAATATTATTGGTGATCATCAAAATAAGAAAGTATCAATAACTACCAATAGGTGAAATATGTTTCTGAGCACTATCACTAAAGCTACTAATCTTCCATAATTCATATCATATTCCCCTATAAATAGGTGAAACACTCCCTCCAAATATTTGAAGGTTACCCACTAAGTGTAGAAGTCAATATAGGATTTGAATTCTACTAACCAATCCATTGCTAAGATTAGATAAAAAATTACTATATAAAAACTATAAAATCCCATGATAAGTAGGATTCATCAATGATGATAGAACTTGATTCACACATAAATCCTCTAAACCAATGTTACCCGAGTGGTGTATTGATTCTCAAGATATGAGGTACAATTTCGATATGTAAGTTCATTTGAATTACAATGAAAGAAGAAATGGAATAATGGGAGACACTGGTATAAAGTAACACCCATAAGAGTTGAATTAAGAAGGATGGTACCCTTAAACATCTAGGGACCTAATTCTTCATTCAGAAAAATATACTCTATGAAAAATAGTTATTGTCTTATTCCTCCTAGATGATTCCTTCCACCATGATGAGGTATGGTTTGCTGAGATTTTGGGGTGTTCTTGGAATCAACATGACTAAATCATGTTTAATTGTGGGAACTGTTCTGATGAGATTGTCCTAGTAGGGAATTAGTGACTTACATTAGATTAGAACCATAAGTTCTCTTAAACATTAGAGGATGGTGATATAAATACTTGATATTACTCATATAACTACAGTTTTAATATTATTGATGTGTCATAGAATATTCATTCTTAAAATGATCTAAGGGTCCACATTAGAAACAGCCCTCTTGGTTGTTTCCACATTAAAGAAGAGTGACCGACCAAAGTGATTGGATTACTTATGCTATGATCCCTTAAGAGTGTTTATCCCTTCTATGTTTATTTCTACTATTGGGTTTTCTACTTATGCCCAGGTGGAAAAAGTTTTTAACTTCAAAAATATTACTGGTGATATGTTTTTATTCTATCATTACCTTACTCACCATGTTTTAGTAATTTTAGATTTAGAACAAGACTAATCTATAGAACAAATATGATCATAAACCTGACTCAAACATGTAAATTTTGAGGGATTCACTCAAAACCAACTCTGGTGAACAATGAGACAGATTGGTGAATCTTACTCCATAATCCATAAGAAAAAGGCCTCTTTACTTATTATTGAGTAAATATATTTTCTTTTATATGTGAAAGTTATATAGAAATATTTTTATATTAAAAAAAATCATAAAATACCTCCCAAGAAAGGCCTTGATCAAGATTATCATGGATAAATAAGTCCCTCCATTTCCATGTAAGGTCCTTGAGAATATACACTACCATATTCACCATTATGTCTTTCAAAGTGATATGGAAATTAAATATTTGATTAACCATTCCAAGCCATGAATTATCCTATTCAGTTCTTGAATCACCTTAAAAGATCAATTGGTTTCCTTTGGAAAGAAAATGAGTATTCCACATCATTGGTTTCAATCATCCATGATCACTTGTCTATAGATTAAAAATATTCCATGATACTTCTCAAGAGATGCTAATTGACATATGATTTAGGTATAGAAACATTTTCAATGCATCACTCTTGTGGATTTATAAATATCATGACTGGTGTTATTTTCCTATATCTATAGTAAAAATTACCACTTAGTCGCCACCAACATTGTAGTTCGAGGTTTTCCAAAATAGAACAGAATAAAAATCTAGTCACAACATAAAACATCCAATAAATAAAATTCAAAATACCATATGATTGATGAAACCCTAGTGGTAAGTCTATTTACTAATTCTTGACAAACAATCCTCATCCATTAGACCCCTGATGATGAAGTGACAACACTTCAGGAAGATTTTTAGATCAATTTTTTAACTAGACTACCATAATAATTTTAACATCAGTATAAAGAGGTTATATATGTATTTTTAAAATATACATTTTAAGTCCCGACACACCCTATATCCATGTCTACCATCTCAATTGAAGGTTTATACCAAACATATACCATTTGTAACATACCCTCCCCACCGCAACCCATTGGCTTGGGTGAGACTAGAATTCCACTAAAGTTAGGTGCATCCCCCGAACACCAAAATATAGTAAAAAATTATAAAGTTATATTAAATTACTTGGGAGGATTTAACAATTCTACACCACTAGTCTTATAATAAAAACAATAATTCATAACCACAATATGATGCACGAATGAAAAAAGAAAAAACTCATAACCTAATATGAACTAATTAGAGTATTAGCAGATAGAATCTTACAATACATAGGTCAATAGAAGTATAAACTCTAAAAAAAATAAAAATAAAAATTGTAGAACAACATAAAAATCAACCCCATTAATCCCTTTTTAATGACCCAAAACCTTTTTAGTGAAATTTCCCTTCTTATAATTGATTCTTATTTAGTAATGTAGTATAATGCACAAGAAACACATGATAACACCAATCACATTTTATTATATTAATTTAAACATTAAATTTAGGGAATAAAAATTTCCATAATAATTGAAAGTATTATAATTTAAAAAAATATAAAATAAGAAAACAATAATTGGGAAATTTGGATATGCTCAATCCCTTAGAATAATCATACCCAAGAACAACAATGTACAAATGAAAAGGAATATTCATAATGAAATATACATTTTGAAAATAACAATATATATAACATTGATAGAAAATATAATTGAATGAGTAATTAATGAAATATGAGGTATTTATAAGAAGTAGGGAACCCATATGACCATTACAAATTTGATCGTTGGAATAACAATTTGACCGTTTAAATAGTAATCTAACTATTAGAACTAGTAATCTGACCATTAGAATAGTATCATCACTTATAGAAGTGTAAAATAATATTTAGGTCTCTTATAAAATGATAAAATGATATATTTATAGCATGATACATGTAAATAATTTTTTTAGTAGAGATAAAATAAGTGTCTATTTTTTTATAAAACATATGTTTTATTTTCATTTTTATAAATATATAATGATTTAGAATAATTTCTATATTCATAAAATGGGTTTATAAATTAATATTATTATTTATTATAATGATAATATAATTTTTTTAGACCTTATGTAATTTTCCAATGGTTTAGAAAATTGATCAAAATATTTAAATTGGTATTTTTTCAAATAAAGAAAAATTTAATTTAAAAATTTAATTTATCATATTTATAAAATTATTTTCTTGAAGTGCATTTAATTTTTTGGAATGTATATGTGAGAAAATGGTTGTAGTGTTTTTTTATAAAATAGTAAACTTTTTTGGTGAATAATGAAATATGATAAAATACAGTATTTAACATTATAAGATAAATACATAAATACTTGTGTCATGTATGATATAAGAAACCTTTAGTTCAAAATAAATTGAAACTTTTAATTTATATATTTATAATAGTAAATAATATTTATATTCTTGATCCTAAATAGTAAAATAATGAATATAATATTCAAATAAACACATCTCGTCCCCTTATAAATAACACCCTCATAACCCCTTCTCCACACACCATCTAAGACTTATAGATTAAAAAATTTAAACAAAATTACCTTTCTAATACTCCTCACCATATCCAAGTAGTTCAAGTATCACCTAAATACCATTTTATAGAGCATTAAGTGGTATCATAGGAGGATGTGACTGAATGAAGAGCTAAAAATATCGACTAACATATTTCAATTTTATTCTTCTTCTACCACCCTCATATGTTGAAAATCCACTACAAAATAATATCATCAGTATCATAAATATACTTATATGTTATTATTATAGTTTAATATCTATACTTTACCCTACCTTATTTCATTTATAAAACTATAATGTTGTTTACAATATGGTTAGTACACCACCTCCATGAACGACATACTTCATTTTTCTCTACCACATTCAAGGCTCATCATAAAAATATTATTATTATTAAATATGATTATCTATGTATATTATAACTTATTTCAAGTTATTTAATTTTCTAATAATCATTTAATTAAATAATTAGAATCTAGGTTTTGAATCTCAGTAAAACGACCTAAATGAACCAACCATATAATGTTGGTAGTTTTTACTAAAAGAATATTCCCTATGTTTGAACACAAGGGTATTTGGGATCATTTAAATTTTTTAAAGTATATTAATACCATTTAACTTCACTTATGGAGCTATATTCCCATTTGAAAATATATTTAATAATTATACACAAGCGATCTGACCATGGAACTATGAAATGAATGCTCTCGAAAAAGAGAAATTAAACATTATATATCATTGAAATAGTTATAAATGAATAGAACAAAATTTTATTAAATAAAATATAGGAGGTAAATTTTTTGAATTAAGTAATTAATTAATTTAATTTTATTATTCAGGACATTAAGTTAATGTGTAGAATAATTCTGGAATATAAGTTAAGGGATCTCTCTGAACTATTATTTTCTTTGGCTTTTGACCTTTCTATCTATAACTCACTTTATCTCTATATTTAATGTTATATAATGATTATAAATTTTTTATAAATGTTTCTTAAAAATATAACTAGATTATTCTCCTTTCCTTTGATGGGGTAATACATCCCTTAGTTTCATTTATCAAATGCCTCATTTAAAATCAAACTAAACAAGGAAAACAATTTCTATCCCCTGACCCTTTTTCATGAAAATAATTTAAAGTATTTATTCCCTATAATTATTTACTCAGATATGAATGTCCAAAATATTTAATTCCCCATTCTCTTTAGAATATTTATGAAATATCCCTTTATTATGATATGAGGAAATATTATGAAACCCATTTATTTCAATTGGTAATTATTATTTTCATGCCTTATTATTGATTTTCTTTTATGGAACAGATAAGAATTTACATGTTATGATGCATATGCCAAGATATAGGTCAAATTCATTGGGTAATGTTTTTGTCTCATGATATATTATGTATGGTATTATAGATTAATCCTAGTTCATGATGAGTCTCTTTCCACCATGTGATTTTTTCTTAGTGGTTAGCCTTTACTTATGTTTATATCTTGTTATATATTGCTACACATTCATATATTTACATGATCATATGATACCATATTATTTATGTTATTTTACCATTTGATTATTTACGAGACTTCTCTTTTATGAAATCATGTTATGATTCAGTACCATTTTTATTCCCATACCATGATTTATTGCTCACCCATTTATTTTATCTATTACCTAGGTTATCCTATATAGTTTTAATAAATCAAAGGGATTTGTGATCTCATTAAAAAAGATAATATAATGATTTTGTGCTTTATTTTCTCTTTGATGTAAAATGAATCTAGTCTTCCAAATACACTAGGCCTCATGACCTTTGGGTTATGGAGGTTAATGTTAAAAATCATATAATAATATCTATAAAAGGTTTGGGTCATTATAGTTGGTATTAGAAAAATGTATCATTATTAATGGGGATTATGACTAGAATATTTTAGTGAGAACCCTTCCGATAAGTCTATGTAAAGGAGAATATCATGAAACTTTTGGTGAAGTATAAAGTTAGTGGTTTCCAAGAAATTACATATGTTTCAAAATACTAGAGGTGGTTATGGATCTTGGATAGTTGTAACAAGGATAAATAAAAATTAAAAGGGTTCAATGGGTATCAACTCTATCATCACATAGTGCATAAAAAATGGTAATTTTTTCACACCATATTTAAAACTCCTGGGGGATATTCTTTGGAAACATCATAAACTCTTTACGAACCATAATAAAGGACTTGAATAGATTATTATGTTAGAAAAAATAATAACTAAATTACCATTGATAACATAGATTGAAACATAGAGAGTCATATGTTAAGATTTATATGTCACATATAATTTATTCATTCTATGTTCATAGTTACCCTTTTTATATGAATTTTAGGTTAAGTATTCCCATTCTTAATTTTTTTTCCTTTATTTTAGTTAATGGTGGGAAATATGAGAAACCATTCCAAAAAACAATTTTATAGGAAATATTATGATTTACCTAATGATATACCTAACCTTATGGAAGTGATATATGGGAAATTAATGGCAGTACTAGCTCATCTGATTCATGCTATGAATAATATTTTGAATCATGTAAAACTCCCTCCTTATCCTAAAAAAGAAAAAGTTACCGCATATCCCTTTATGTGAAAAATTTCTCCCACCTTTAGTGTATTTTATGATCCCATCCTCATAGAATTAAATATTAACTCTGTTAAAGAAAAAAATGTCCTCTAATGATCAAAAAAGATAAATTCATATTGAATTTTTATCATTTTAAAGGGGAAGCTGTTCAGTAGTGTACATTGATTAAGAACATGCTGTGCAAATAAAAAACTGATTCCATGAAATAGTAATGATTGAAGAAGAGATATTTCAAAAAATATTTTCCTGAAATATCCATCATTAAATGTAGAGGGAGTTCCTCGGACCGAAGAAAAATTAATATGATTCTGTCAGGGAATAAGAGGAAAACATCATAGGAATTTTATAACATGCCTTCAGATTTTTCATGATCATTTTAAGTAAGGTGGAATATTTATTTATAGGGTTAAAGCTGAGTCTAAAAAATATTTCGTGATTTGAGACTTTGATCATTTTGAAAATATTGTATGCTGTGCACTTAAGGTTGAGATTGATATTGGTGAATCTCAGTGGTCTTGTGGGTATAGATATAAAATTATAAAATGAATATTTTTTGGAAGGATAAATGGAAAAATATAATGGAGAAAATAAGATGAAAAATATGAAATGTGTAAAATGTGGGAATAAGTATCTCAATTTTTTTTTCAAGGGAACTGGGAGATGCTTCAAACATGGAAAAGAGGGGTATCATGATAGTCAGTGTCAAATAGAGATGAAGAAACCATTAATAAGACAAATCATACGAAGTTTTGGATCAAAAATTATCCTAAAGTATAGTGTTCCAACTATAAGAAACACACAAATTATGTAAACCAATTCCCTAAGATAAGGGTTGTTAGAGACAATCAACAACAACAACCTCTATGTCAAAGGGATCAAGAAATGGTATATTCTACCACTAATTCTAAGGTGGATACTCAAAATGATGTGGTAACAGGTATGCTGGTTATTCATTCAATAATATCTAACATACTTTTTTGTTATAGTTTTACACATTCTTTCATATCTTTTAAGTTTAATAGAACTATTTATACACCAAATCAAAACATAGAGGTTGAGTTATCTAGGAGAATATAAAATAGGGAAATTATTGCATATCAACTATATAACTCCTCCATAGTAAATTTTTAGGGATTTAACCTCCCAAAAAATATTTTCAAACTGAATTTTTTGGAATTTTACACTATATTGGGAATGATTGGATGTACTTATATAAATACAAGATTAACTTTTTTGAGAGGGAGATAACTCTTCACATCCCAAGTTATTCTCTAATTCTATACATTTTTAAATAGGAGGATGAATATACTTTGAAATATTCATCTCAAGTGTGTATATTATTTCCTTATGAATAAGTATATATTTCTAAAATTATTGAAACAAAGTATATAATCATTTTTGAAGATATTCCCATATTGAGGGACCATACTGATGTACTCCCTAAAGAGTTTCCTAATTTTCTTTTGACTGAGAGGTTGATTTCTCAATTGAACTTAAAAATAGATCTCTTACCATATACAAGTATCCCTATAGAATGAACACTGCTGACTTGAAAGAACTGAATAATTAGTTACAAGAGAATATAGAGAATGGTTTTATATGTCTTAGTGCTTCACCATGGGGTGAACAAGACATCATTTTCAAGAAGAAGGGTGGATTAATGCACCTCATCATTGATAATCATGAACTCAAAAGAATCATGATATGGAATAAGTATCCACTTTGATGGATAGATAATTATTTTGATAAAAAATATGGGCCCTAATGTTTCTCTAGTGAGTACCTTTGATTGGGATATCACCAATCAAAGGTGATGAAGGAAGATATTTACAATACCACCTCTCGAACCAGGTATGGAAACTATTTTTTCATAGTGATGCCCTTCAGACTAACTAATTCTCCAGAAATATTTACGGACTTAATGAATATAGTATTTTGAGATTACCTCAAAAAATATGTGGTAGAATTAATTGATTATGTTATTATACACTCTAAAATAAATTAGGAGTATGAAAAGAATTTGAATACTGTGCTAAAGACTTTGCGATAGGAGAAACTATATGAAAAGTACATTTAATGTGAGTTCTGGATGGAGAAAGTATAATTTGTATGGTATTTTATCACTAGTAAAAAGATATCTATGGACCCTTTTAAAATAAAGGCAATTAAGGAGTGTCCTAGACCAATATATTTAATATAGATATGTAGTTTCCCAGGACTAGCTGGTTATTACTAATGATTTGTGAAAAAATTCTCATGATTTTTAAACTCGCTAACCAAGTTAAATCAGAAGGGAGTTATGTTTTATGGAATGTTGAATGTGAAAAGGGATATAATGAATTGAAAAGGATTATTATCTCTACATCAATCCTCACACTTCCTTCAAGTAGATAACTTTTCATGGTATACAACGATGATTCAAAGAAGGTATTAGGCCGTGTGAAAATTAAAAATAATAAAGTGAAGGCATTTAAAGCAAGGTTGTTTAAAGTGTATAAGAAAAAATACCTATTTCATGATCTAGATTTTGATGGAGTGATATTCACATTGAAAATATGGAAGCATTATCTCTATAGGGAGAAGTGTGAAATATAGATGGATCATAACAGAATAAAATATATATTCACAAAGAAGGATCTTAAAACGAGTTGGTGAAGATGGGTAGATATGATCAAGGAATATGAATTCTCATTCCACTACCATATTGGGAAATTAAATAATGTGGAATATTATCTAAGTAGAAAGGATCTTTTGACCTTATCAATAATGATAATTAATAAGGATATAATCTTCTTATACTTGAAAAGGAAGGGCATGAGGATTATAAAGGAAGTAACTTCATCATAACTTTCTCAAATTATTTCTCAAACATCCCTTATAAATTATATAAAGGATGATCAAAGAGATGAAATGGAAATTCAGAAGATGGTAGAAGCTATATGAAAAGGGAAATCCTATGAGTTTAAAATTATTGAAGTATTTATAAGATTTGGGTGATGACTATGTGTACCATCAAATATAGAGATAATGAAGGGGTTGTTGAATGATGCACATAACACGACTTTATCAATCCACCCAATGAGTATAAAGATGTATCAAGATATATTAGAGCTTTATTGGTGGGGATATATAATGAAGGATATCACAAAATAAATATCAAAGTGTCTGTTATGTCAGCACGTAAATTTTGAAAGGAAAAATTCAAATAAGATGATGCAACCATTACCCAAACCTACATAGAAATAGGAAAAATCACCATGTACCTTTTTGTTGGTCTTTTGAATATGTCTAATGGAAATAATGTTATATGGGTTGTGGTGGATCATATTACAAAGAATTATCACTTAATTTAAATTCAGTATGACTTATCCCTTGATCAACATGAAAGGATATACATAAAAAATGGGGTGAGAATGTATTGAACACCACTATAAATTATATTTAACCGAGATATGATATTTAATTGAACGTTAGTGAAGAGTCTCCAAAATCCTATAAAATCTGAGTTAAACTTCATTACAACTTTTCACAGCCAAAATGATGTCCAATTTGAGTGGACTGTCCAGACACCTGAGAACATTTTGAGATCATGCTTGGTGGACTTCAAAGGAAGATAGGATCAACATATTCCTTTAGTTTATTTCTCATATAATAATATCTTTAACTCAAACATCTAAGTGGAATTATATGAAGAAATTTATAGGAATATATGAAGTTTATAAAAACAAGATTATAAGACAATAAATGATATAGGAAATGGTAGAAAAATATAAGACCATTTAGAAGAAAATATGTGCTCAGGCTCCTCAAAGTCAACCAAAGAGTTATACTGATAATCATCGATGAGAAATAGAGTTTAAGTTCAGAGATAAAGTGTTCCTATAAATATCTCTACGGAATAGAGTCCTGATATATGGAAAGAAGCGTAAGATAAGTCTCTAGTACATTAGACACTTTGAGAATCTCAATCAGATCAGAACTATACCCAATCGACTAGCACTCCCACCGACCATTTCTCAAATACATGGTGTACTCCATGTCACCCTCTTCAGTAAGTACATGCCTAATCCCTCACAAATGATGAATTTAGAGTTTTTAAAATTGGAAAATTATATCTATTATAATTATAATATGGTAATGATCTTAGACTATAGAGAGAAAATTCTACACAACAAGACAACTCACTAAGTTAAAGTACTATACCGATACTATACCTATGCAGAGAAGAAATGGGAAAAGGTAGAATCCATGAAGTAGAATCACCCTCACATGTTTTTACTATAGCATGTAAAATTAAATTTCAAGGTTGAAATTTATTAAGTGTGGAAGAATGCAATGACCCATAATTTTATCAATGGAATTTTATTTCTTATAATTGTTTAATATTCAGTAATGCAGTATAGTACATATAAAAAACATGATAAAACCAACTACATTTTATTATATAAATTTAAGAATCACATTTAGACTATAAAAACATAAAAATAATTGCAATAATTATAATGGTAAAAAAATATAAAATTAAAAAAAGGGAAACTTGGATCTTCTCGATCCCCCATAATAATCGCACTTAAGAAAAACACTGTTGAAATAAAGCAGAATATTAGTAATGAAATATAAATATTTAAAATGAAAATATATATAACCACGAGAAAAAAATAGAATTTAATGAATAATTAATGAAATATGATGTATTTATATGAATTTGGGAACACATATAACCATTACAAATCTAACTGCTAAAATAGTAATCTAACTGTTATAATAGTAATATTATCATTAGGAAATGTAACCTGTCTATTAGATTAGTATCATACCTTATGGATGTGTAAAATAATATTTATGTATCATAAATATGATAATATTCCATATTTATATCATGATACGATTAAATAAATGTTTTAAAATGGTAAAATAAGTGCTCTTATTTTTAGTAAACATATACATTTTATTTTCATTTTTATGAAAAATATAATGATGTAAATAAATTTTATTTTCATAAAAAAATTTATAAATTAATATTATTATAGATTATAATTATAATCTAATTTTATTATACCTTAATTAAATTTTCAAAGGGCCATAAAATTGATCATAATATTAAAATTGATAATTTTTCAAATAAATCATGATTTTATTTTAAAATAAAATTTATGATATGTAATTTTTTTTATCATATTTATAATTTTTTTTCCTAAAATGGGCTTAATTTTAGGATTATAAACATCAAAAAATAGTTAAAGTAATTTTTTTGGTATTTTTCAAAAATATTTTATTTTTTAGTGAATCATGAAATATGGTATTTATCATTATAAGATAAATACATGAATTTTTGAGTCATGGATGATGTAAGAACACATTATTTCAAACTCACATGAAAAGGTTTCTATATATAGTCTCAATAATCAATAAAATTGATATCCTTGAGCCAAAATAATAAACAAATAAATATAATATTAAAAAACCGTCTTGTCATCCCCTTATAAATACCACCCCGACACCCCTTTCTCCTTGCATATTATAAGACTTTTAAATTACTAAATTTCTACAAATTAATTTACCAATACTCTCCCCCACATAATATTTCTATTTTTCTCATCCAAATACTATTTCAAGGATCCTTAATGGGTATCTTAAGAGGTGGTAACCAAAGGTAGTGGTAAAATTATCTACTAACCTCTATCAATTTTATTCTTCTTCTACCACCCCCATATGTTCTCCATAAACCTAAAAATATTAGCATAAGTTTATTAAATATATTTATATGTTATTATTATGGTGTAATATACATCTTATTCCTCCCTTTTTCATTTCTAAAATGAAAATTTTGTTTACAATATGGTTGGTTCATCACCTCCATGAACAATGTACTTCGTTTTTCTCCACCGCCTTCAAGGCTGATAAAAAAATAATATTATGGGTAAATATGATTATAATATGTATATTATAACTAATTTAAATTTATTTATTGTTTTTAGAATTATTTAATTATATAAAACAAATGTTTTTTATGATGCTCAGTAAAATAGCCTAAATGAACAAACCATACACCGTTAGCATTTTTACTAAAAGAATTGTCCTGTTCTCAGAAAAATATTGGTATTTGGGAATATTTCAATATTTTTAAGTAAATTAAAACCATTTAATTTCACTTCTATAGTTTTATTCATATTTTAATATAACTTCAATGATTATACACAAGTGATCCATCCAGGGAACCATGAAACGAACACCATAAAAAAAGTTAAATTAAAAATTATATCTCATTGAATTGGTTATAAATGAATATAACAAAATTATAATAAAAAAATATAGATGTAAAAGTTTATTAACTAATTAATTAATTAATTAATTATATTAATCCTGGCTTTATGTGCAAGTGAAGAATGATTCTAGAACATAAGCTATGTGATCTCTCTAAACCACCCTTTTCTTTGGGTTATGACCTTTCTCACTCTAACTTAATTTATCTATAGTTATAATGTTATTGAATTATTCTAAATTCTATATATATTTCTATTATATATATATAACTAGAATATTCTATTTTACTTTTATGGGGTAATACATTCTTTAAGTTCATTTCTAAAATTCTATCTTTAAAATCAAACCTGATTAAGCGATAAATTTTCTACCTCTTAATATTTTTTTGTATTGATAATTTAAAGTCATTATTTACTATTATTATGTACTTATATATGAATATCCTAAATATTTAATTCCTCCTTCTCTTTTAAATATTAATGAAATATCCTTTGATTCTGATATGAGGCAAGATTATGGAATCCATTTCTTTCCATGGATAATTATTATGTTTATACCATATGATTGATTTCATTTTATGGAACACATAATCTTGTACCTATTATAATGGGTGTTCCCACATATCACTCTAATTCATTGGTTAATGTTTTTTATCATGATACATTATGTATGTGAATAGGGTGTAAACCTAATTCATGCAGAGACTCTATCCACCATGTGATACTATCTTGGTGGTTAGCCTTGACTTATGTTTATGTCATGTTATATGTTTAATAAAGATTCCTATGATTCCATGATCTTATTATACCATGTTCTTTATGTTATTCTCCCATGTTATTATTCACAATCACTCTCTTTTATGATATCATGTTATGCATCGTTATCATGTTTATTCCATTACTAGGATTTATATCTCAAGCATTTATGTTATGTGTTCCATGGGGAATCCTATGAAGTTTCAGGATCATGAAGGGATTACAGAGCACATTATGGTGAATAAAATAAATATTTTTTGTTTTATTTTCTTTTTTATGTATTATGAATCTAGTCTTCTAAAGACACAAGGCCTTATGATCTTTGGTTGTATATATTTATGATAAAAAACATGTAATAATATTTGAAAAAGGACTGGGTTATTATAGACTCCACTATCCAAAGTCCATATACCATTATAACTATATTAAGATTCTCCACTAGAAAAATAAGACACATTTACCTTACCTGTATCATAACAATAAATATATATATATAAACCAAATATAATATGTAGGGTCTGAGTATACAACCTAATGGATAATCCCCAAGAGGCTTCCTAAACATGATACTCTAATAATAATAGTGTTATATTATGATTATAAAGTAATGGGTAAGAAGTAAAAAAGAAAAATCTGTCTTTAATAATCATTATCCAACAAAAATAATAAAACACACACATACCTTGATATTCACCCTCAACCCATTATAAATCATCATAAAATGTTGTCTTTTATTGAATTAATATCATGAGTGAAAAAATAACGCTATCCCAATTCATCAACTAATATTATAGTTCAATGTGGCCACCTAACCTACAATAGAATCCAAGTCCATACCAACAAATACCCATGCAAATGGATCATGAACTCATGTCACCAAAATTCTAAACCCATACTCATAAAATCCAAATCCTATAATGTTTGAAAAAAAAGTTCATTTAAATATTTTATAAAATAAAATTTCACCATAATCCATATGTTTACTTTTAAAAAATAAATATTAATGGAGTTATTTGAGTTTAATTTTTCCGTGATTTTTCAAACAATTCAAAAGAATTCATTCAAGGAATCATAATCCTCCACATTCGTAGTATAAGAAGGATGAAATAGAAGAAACCAACCTAAAATTGAATTATCCAAAGGAAAATAGAAGAAACAATTCAGTTGGATAAAAACCGTCCCCAAATATTCTCCACAAACCTCTACTTCCAAATCCCCAATGAGAAGAGTGTGAATGAGTGGTTTTTAGGGAATAAAGTGGGGTAAAAATAAAATTAAATATTTCTTAAAATCTCATCCAAGATTTCCAATTCAAACAATCATAATCACCCCAAATGTGGTGGATATTTCATACATTTAAATAAAAAATTGATACTAACACCATGCTTAGGACTAGGATGTGATGTATTTTCCCAAGTTGTTTTTCACTAGCCAATATGAGGCTGACCATGCATCGATATGGACACCATGAACACTTCCTTGGCATGTTGGACCTTCCAATTTCCCATAGGCATGTCTTGAAGAAATATTACCAAAAAATTCTCCCCTCCCCATATACGACCACCATGTTATAGGTATTATCCCCTTAACAATTTCCAAAATACTATGGGCTAGGACCATTGTAACACCCTGAGATTTTGTGCAATATATATTTTTTCAAATTAATTTAATATTTTTGATATTTATAATTTCAAAAAATAATGAATATTGATTTTTATAAAAAACCATGTTTGGATTACATTATATGAAACACCAAGTTAAGATTTCACTACACGCAACACTAACTTGGCTTGAATTACACGCAACACTGAGTTTCTACGAAACAACACATTATTGTTATAATAATTTAAATGAGATAGTTATAAACTAGCAGTTAAACTTGTAATGTGAATAGTAATAACTAATTTTTAAATATTAGTTATAATGGTTTTATATAAATATAACATACTGATAATAGAAAATATAAATTCTTGTAAAGTCTTTATAAGTTTGAAACTAATATTTTCTCAAATGAACTATTTTCCATGTCCTTTTATGAAAAATAATAAAATTATGTTTAAACACCATTATAAATTAAATTTGATAAAACAATCATCATTTTTGAATTTTAATTTTGAAAATTAACTTAGGGGCAATTTTAAGAATTTTTCTGGGATGATTCATTTTTTGATGAATAATGACTAATACTGCATTGTAGTTAAAAACATTATTTTTCATTTAAATAATTATTATACTTTAAATTTATTTTTAAAGTCATAGTAGATCAATAATACATATATTAATCTAATTTAGGTTATGGTAATAATTTGTATATTGAAATTAGATATAAAAAGTTTTTGAACTTTTGAACATCTCTTTTATTCACCTTCTTGCCACATCTGCGAGATTACTATTAAACTTAATTTATCCAATTTTGTGAATTGAATTTCTAAAAATGGAAATACATGGTTTTAATAAGTATAGAGTTTTTGGTATAATATTATCAACTTAATTTTTGGTGAAAAGTAAGTTTAGTATTTTTATTTACCATGGTTAAAGTTAAATTAGGCAATTAAAGGTAAAAATAATATCATTATATTATAAAATTACTCTAATACATATCCTAATTTCATTTAATAAGTGGTATTTTACTAAAATAAATCTTATTCCTAAATTATAACATTTTAAACCCACTTTTATAAGAATATGACACTTATTATATTTTATTTAAAAACACGTTAAAAATGTCATACTCATAATTTTAATAAGTAAAACATTTTTAATATAGGGTTATATAGAATATAAATTATAATTATAATTTTAATTTTAAATATAGTAAACTTATATTCATAATGATTTTTTTTTTAATTTTCATATAAGTAATAATTTAATTAATGTCTTTCCTAATGATGATGTAGTAATTATTTAATTAATGAGAATATCAAATAAATGATATTAAAAATATTAAAATAAATATTATTTAACACATTTAATGATATAACCTAATTTTATATATAACTTTTAAATATTATAAATATATTATAAGTGTTTTTTATAAGTTATCTTGTTAATATAATATTTTATAAAAGAAAAATAATGAATAGTATCAAATTTGACAGAAATTATACTTTAAAATAAATAATATTTTATTAAATTATATAAAATTCATAAAAATATATAATTCGTCAAAATAATTATAATAAGGATACAAATTTAATTAATGACCCATTTGGTATTTTTTTTAATTTTATAGTAACTATATTAACCCTAAAGATTAAAAATCCAAATTGTCATGGTAAAGTTAAAGGTTTTCACTAAGAGTTAAATCCAAAAGTAACAGTTAAAATTATGACCTAAACATGTCTAAAAATAATTGGTTGAGAGGATTTAGACCCATACTCATCTTATATTCTAAATAAATCACTTTCTAGCTATTAAAAATCGGAAATAAATTTATATTAATTTAATAATTTAAGATATTCCAAAAGTTCCCATCGCCTCAATTATAAAAGAGAACCTCGTATCTCCCTTATTCACATCACTTTGAGCCTAAATTCTCATCCATACCATACCCATTTCTATTATAAACTTCACTAGTAAAATTATAGATGTTATTTTATTCTAAAAATACCAACTATGGTGTCCCTAAGAGGATAACTAGAGGGAGATCGTTGAAGAAGATGTAATCTTCTTACTAACTCTTTGAAAATTGTTACTTCTTCTACTTAATCTTCAAGTGTTGATTTCATTATAATGTAGTAAATAAAGTTTCCTTTATTTTATGATATGTTATTATAATTATGTAACAACCATATTCCATATTTTATTCATCCTATAAAAAATTAAAGTACCACACGTGCGTACGTACGACTTACCATCTCCACGTTGTGGCGTAATATTGTTTTCATCACTACTTTATTTGGATGGGTATAATGATAAAGTTTATTTATATAAATAATAAATATGAAATTATATTGATTATTTATTATTAATATACCATCTAATTTTTCAATAATTTAACATTTATAGAATGATATCGTCACTCGTGCGTACGTACGACCTACCGTTACCACGGCATGATGAGATTCATCTTCTATGTTAAGAATTTAAAGAATGATTATAAAAATGTATGTAATGAATATATATTAAATATATTTAATAATTATAATAATTTAATAATATATATATATATATATACACACACATATATGTCATTTACCTTCTTCCATTCATTACAATAAGAAAATGGAAACAATGTTCATGCGTACGTACGGCTTACCGTATCCATGAATAATGCATTCCATTTAATATGTATATCTTATATATGTATATAACAAATACACATGATACATAGATATTGTTTTACATTTTGGAAGTAATTAAATACTGATTCAAGTAATAGGATCATGAATAAAAACTCAAAATACGTATGATAAACAAAGTAGTTATTACCTGAAACATTACTTTAACTTGGAATTATTAATAAACAGGTAATATATAGTTATAAATGAATTATATATTATATAATAAATATTATTATTATTCTTTTATAAGTTAATAATATGTGTAAAACCACTATACAGGAGTTACAGATATGTCAAGAGGGAATTGGAGTGAAGGTAAGGGATTTTTGTCTCACCATTACTTCTGTGAGACACATGACTCACACACAACTTGATTCTCCAACATGGTGTATAAACTATCCATGAATATATTTTAGATTTCATAAAAATATTATTATTCTATTTTTCTATTCATATAATTTCCTTTATTTCATGGTGAATACTACTCTACTGATTATAAAGATGTAAGGGTTAATTCTACCATCTCATTATTATCGGGATTGTTTATACAAAAGTATCTACTGGGAAAAATTTATCTTCCATGTACATATTTATTAAAAATGTATTAAAATATATTTTTATTATTATTCTATAATTTTATAAATTCATTTTTACCTATGTATGAATTTTTATTAAATGGTTTGAAAAGAATATTTTGTCATTTTCCTAATGAGGTATTTTTTTAATTTTCTGTAAAAAGCATGAGAGGAATGTTTTTTAACTTATACAACATAAAAGGGTTTTTATGATTTCATGATGAATTAATTACTTGAATATTCCCTTAAAATATTACAATGTTATTTTCATAGAAAATTTTTTCATATAAAATTGCATGAAATTTCAAGTAAAGAAAAAAAAATCAAAGAAGAAATGATATTTTCCTCAAAAATTGTTTTAAATAATTTTTCTTGATTACTTAATATGTTTTGAAATTGGCTTCAAGGAAAAAGGGATTTGAAAGTGTTTTATGTTTTAAAATGTTATTTTTAAGTAAAATTCACATCCTAAGTGATCTTTCAAAGTCTTTCCCCACCAAAGATGATATACTTTGTTATAATTCAAGAATTATATTTATATTATTTCATCAAATGGTTTATGTTTTGATGTAATGATATTTAAGAAACCCACCTCTTTTCACAAGTTATTCTTTTGAAGACATGATTATGAAACTTGTATCTTTACCATAGTTTATGATATGATTACATTTTTATGAGACCCATTTCATTTTATGGGTTATGATATGATTTTTTATGATCTTATGGCACATGTATGTATGATTTCATTATGATAGGGGTGGGACCTATATCTGCCTCCAATGAATTGGGTAAAGATTTACATCTCATGAGATAGACATGAAGGACTTTGTCCACAAAGATGGTTATGGGAGTGAACCATGACTACCAAGATTGTACGAGAAGTGAACCCATACTACCAAGGTGGACTTGGAATCGATGCCTTGACTACTTTGGAAATCATTATTATATGCATATGTGTCTTACATAGTTCCATATTTTATTCCTATATTATGATTTCATATATCATGTTCTTTATTTCCTTATGATTCATGTTTTATGATATGCTAATCTTTATGAAAAGATTTCTATTTATGATCTTTTATAAGAATGGTATGATATTATATTTTTTTGATCATGTTATCATACCCTTATGCTCATTATTATGTTTACATGTCTCCATTGTATACCCTTACTGAGCATTTGATATCACCCTTTTGCTTATGTTTTCCCCAGGTTATAAAGAAATGTTTTAGTTAGGGGTACTAAAGGGGGAGATCTTTATAAGAGATGTTGAAGATATTTAACCAAATTAAAATAATGAGTTCCAGGTTTCCAAATTTAGTAAACTAATATGGTCTTTTAAATTTTTTTATGTAATTCATTAAGTATTCTGTAAAATTAATGAAATTTTCATGTATGAAAAGCATGGATTGCTATAGTTGGTATTAGAGAAACAATTTAGTTAACCTTTGGAAACTAGGATGAGAAAACCTTAGTGAGAAACCTAATGACTTGTATAAAGATAAGTATGGGGATAAATGAAATTGTAGGAAAATGTCCTGGAATTTTGGTAGAGGATAGAGTGAGTGGTTTTCTATCAATACATCCCTATCTGGATACTACAAGTGGATGTTCCTCTAGAACAGATGTATCTAGGGGTAATAAATCTGACAAGGTGCGTCGGTCCAAACTCGATCATAACCTAGTATAAAAAATAGGCGTTAAAAAATCTTAGGCTTGACACTCCAAAAGGATATGCTTTGGGAATTCCCAAACTATTCCTAAACTATTATGATGGATTTAAGTATAAGTTAGTTATGAATAACCTAGGATGAACTTTAGGTGTCATAGATTAAGTAAGGTGTCATAGTTTATATATATATAAGTTACTTTTCATGATTATTTGGTTCCTCATTATGATAATTGTTTCTTACTCACTGATTTATGGGTTTAGTCAATTGTGGGAGCTAGAAGGAACTGGGCTAAAGTTGAATGGACGTACAATTTAAAGATGAGAAGTCAAATGGAATGGTCACTGGAGTGAAGGATGTTGTGATCATGCCTTTTAAGTTTTCACAGAATATTATTAACAAAATTTAGCTTAACCAACTCTCAAACCCACCAAGGAAGAGAAGAAAGTAGTTCGTTGAGAGTTCAGGTAATGGAGATCATAGAGGAAAGAATATCTAGTTTCCTTTATGTCAAGAATGTGAAAAGAATCACCTAAGTGAATGTATTAGAGGAACAAGAAGATGTTTTGAATTTGTAAAATAAGGACACAAAGAAAGTAAATGCAAAGGAAAAATGAAGGGTTAAATTAATGAAATGGATGGGAATATTGGACCCCCTAAGACATCATCGAAGGATAAATGCTTTATGTGTGGAATGAATGTTCATTATGAAAATCTATGTCCTGTGTGGAAGGCTCCTGAAGAAAATTATAAAGGTGGTATGAGTGATGTTTATATTGCTTATAATAATGAGAGTACATATGAAATGTGAAAGGAAAGATATACTACATAATAAGATGGGGTATACTTCTTATTGATTAATGATAAAGTGGAATAATATAAGTTTTTATGTATTTATATTTAAGAATTTTTTATTTGAATGGTGAAATATACAAGGATTGATCGGCTTATTTTTTTCACTCGGGATTTATATATTTATATTGAATGTTTTTGATGGGCTAGAAAAAAAATTTAATGGCAACGTGACATTTTGACTATAGTAAGATAACCCTTAATATGTTCCTTATGTTAAGATAAATATATTTTGGATATTAATAAGTAAATTGGAAGGTAATTATTTCCTTGGAACTGATTAAGGATTTGTTTTAAAGTTGTTTATGCTATAATGGATGAAATTTACAACATTTTGGAATTAAGGTATATATCTAATAAACTATGAATAAAGAAAAATGCATGTTTTCAATTAGGATGTATGGTAATTCAGGTTATTACCATGTTTCAATATAATACATGATAAAGGTATTCACATGATTGGAATATGACAACCAAGAGCTACCTTATGATACATGGGAGATAAATGTTATGCATATTTAGTGAAATCATTTCTATTTTTTTTTTGTATTTTCATCTTTCAGAAAGATTTTCGGATTATCCATTTATGGAAAGTTTAGTTAAACTTTGGATGAGTTTGTGATATTAAAGTATTATCCCATCATATGTGGATTTATGCATATTTTATAACTTGTGATAACTTTTTTTTGTTGAATATAGATAAAATGACATATAATTCTTCTCATGATCTATTAATTCTTGAGGAATGAAAAATTCATCTTCATTTCATGGAATAAGTGATGAATTGAAAATTTATCAAGGAACAAAAAAGGGTGAAGTTATGCTAAAATCAAGGAAGTATATCTTATCATGAAAATTATTTAACATTAAGAATAGAATCGTGATATAAAAGGTTGTCCTATTATTATCATTATTGTTGATATCAATGAACTCTTTCACGTTTCTTTAGTTAATGGTTTTTTTATTGTTAAATTTATATGGATCAACCACTTTCTAATGATCAGTGATCATTATCGATCTCTATAAATATTTATGATTTCTCATTATGTCCAAATATTCACCCATGTTCTCCTATACAGAGACCTAGTTATGATTTACATTTGGTAACAATTATTTTCCATGTTTAAAAAAAAATTAAGTTTTGAAATTAAATTATATGATATGTGTTTCTATGAAAGTAACTTTAAAGTATTCAACCATTGATAACCCTGATGGATTTTTAGGGTGAAATTACTTTTAAGGGGGGTAAAATGTAACACTATGAGATTTTTTAAAATATATTTTTTGAATTAATTTAATATTTTAGATATTAATAATTTCAAACAATACTAAATATAGAATTTTATAAAAACACTATGTTTGGATTATGTTATACAAAACACCAGGTTATGCTTTCACTACATGCAACAACGCCTTGGTTGGTATTACAAGAAACATGGAGTATCCACGAAACCTCATTGTATTGTTATAATTATTTAAATGATATAGTTATAACCTAGCTATTAAAACTGTAATATGAATAGTAATAACTAATTTTAATTTATTATTTATAATAGTTTTATATAAATATAACATAATGAGATTAGAAAATATTTTTTTTATTAAAGTAATTATATGTTTTAAACTACTATTTTGTCAAATGAACTTCTTTTCATGTCCTTCTATGAAAAAAATAAAATTAAGTATAAACACTATTATAAATTTAATTTGATAAAATAAACACAATTTTTTGAATTTTTAATGTTAATATTAACTTAGGGTGAATTTTTATTATTGTTCTGAGATGTTTGATTTTTTTGATGAATAGTAAAAAATACTCCATTTTAGTTAAAAACTACCTTTTCATTAATTATTATAATTTAAATTTATTTTTAAAGTCATAATAGATAAATAATACATATATTAATCCAATATAAGTCATTTTAATCATTTTTATATTGAAATTAGTTATATAAACTATTTTGAACTTTTGAACGTCTCTTTTACTTGCCTTCTCGCCACATCTGCAAGATTACTATTAAACTTAATTTAGCCACTTCTATGAATTGAATTTGTAAAAACATAAATACATGGTTATAATAAATATAAAATTTGTGGTCTAATAGGATCAATTTTTTTAGGATGGTAAGTTTAGTATTTTTATTTATCATGGTTAAGGGTAAATCAGGTAACTAAAGGTTAAAATAATATTATAATATTATAAAATTTCCTTAACAGTTGTCCTAATTTCATTGGATAAGTGGGATTAGAATAAAATTAACATTATACCTAAATTATTACTTTTACAAGCTATTTGGTTAAAAACATGACATTCATTTTATATTTTATTAAAAGATAAGTTAAAAATGTCATACTTATAATTTTAATAAGTAAACCAATTTTAATATTGGGTTATATAGAATATAAATTCTAATTTATAAATTAATTTGAAATAAAATAAATTTCTATTTATCCTGAAAATTTATTTCTAATTTTTAGAGAATAAATAATTTAATTAGTGGTTTCTTTAATGATGATGCAATAATTTTTTAATTAATTGGAATATAAAATAAATGATATTAAAAATATTAAAATAAATATATTTTAACATAATTATTGACATAAAATAATTTTATAGATAACTATGACATATTAGTGAGATATTAGAATTTTTGGTCTGATGTTATCAAGCAAATATGATATTTTATAAAATACAAATAATGAATAGTATCAAAATTGACATAAATGATACTTATAAAAAATTAATATTTTATTAAATGATATAAAATTCATAAAAATATATAATTATAAAAATAACTATAATAAGTTTAAAAATGTCATAAATGATCCATTTGGGGTTTGTTTGGTGTTTTATAGTAACTATATTGACCCTATAGAGTAAATATACAAACTGTCATGGAAAAAGATAAAGGGTTTAACAAAGGGTTAATGCCAAACGATAAGGTTAATATTGTTACCTAAACATGTATAAAAATAATTGTTTTAAAAGGAATTATACAGATAATCATATTATTTTATTAATAAATCACTTTGGAACTATTTTAAATCTAAAATCAATTTATATTAATTTAATATTTTAGGAGATTCCTAACGTGCCCCTCACTTCAATTATAAAAGGGAATCTCCTCCCTCACTTATTCCCATCACATTGAGACTTCATGCATGGACATCACCTACCTATTTTACTTATAAACTTCTCTAGTAAAATTTTAGGGTTTTTATTCTTCAAAAAAGACTAATTCTAGTGTCCCTAAGATGATATATAGAGGGGGATCATTGAAGAAGAGGTAATCTCCTAACCAACTATTTCGAAATTGTTTATTCTTTTACTTCCTATTCATAGGTTGATTACATTATAATGTAATAAATAAATTATAAACTATAATATGAGATTTTATTATTATGAGAAAACTATATTTCATCTTCTATTCACCCTATAAAAAATGAAAGTACCACGCATGCGTATGTATGGGTTACTGTCTCTACATCCTAGTGTAATATATTTTTCATCAGTACTTTATTTGGATGGGTATAGTGATGAATATAATTGATATAAATAATAAATATGACATTATATTTATTATTTATAATTAATATATCATCTAATTCTTCACCATTTAACCATTTATATAATGATATCATCACTCATGTGTATGTATGACCTACCGTCTCCACGACATGATGAGATTCATCTTTCATGTTAACAATTTCAAGAATGGTTATAAAAATGAATGTAATGAATAAATATGAAATATATGAAATAATAATTCTAATGGAATAATATATATATATATATACACATATATTTCATTTACACTCTTCCATTCATTATGATAAGAAAACAGAAAAAAGAATTCATGCGTTCGTCCGACTTATAGTCTTGATGAATGAGGTATTACATTTAATATATCCATATTTTATATATATTTATATACTAAATATATATGATATATAAATCTTTTTTACTTCATGTATGTAATTAAATCATGATTTAAGTAATAGGATCAAGAATAAAAATTCAAAACACATACGATAAACAAAGTAGTTGTTAGTCGAAATGTTAATTTAACATGGAATTTTTAATAAATGGGTAATATAAAGTCATAAATTAATCATATATGATATAATAAATATTATTTTGATTATTTTATAAGTTAATAATATGTTTAAAACCACTATACAGTATTTTGGAACATGTAAAGAGGGAACCAGACCTAAGTTAAGGGTTTTTTGTCTCACCATTACTTCTATGAGACACATGCCTCATACACTACTTGTTTCTTCTGTGTGGTATATATACTACCCATGAATATATTTTATGAGGATTAACCATAATATTATGGTATTTTTCATATCCATATAATTTCCTTTATTTCATGGGGCATATAATTCTACTAATTATAAAGTTGTAAGTGTTAATTCGATAATCTCACTATTATCTGGATTGTTTATATGTAAGTATATGATGGGAAATATTTATCTTATATGTCCATGTTTCTTAAAAATTTATTCAAAAATATTTTTAATATTATTCTAAAAAAATTTAAATTAATTTTTACCCATGCATGACTTTTTATTAAACAGTTTAAAAGGAATCTTTTTTCATTTTCCTAATGATGTAATTTTTGAATTTTCGAAAGAAAGTATGAGAAGAATGTTTTTTTACTTATATGACATGAATGGGTTTTTACACATTCATAATGAATTAATGACTTGAAGCTTACCTTACAAGCTTAAAATGTTTTTTTCAAAGAAATTTTTTTCTTTTCAAATTGCACGATATTTCAAGTAAATATTATTTTTAATGAAGAAATTACATTTTCCTCAAAAAATATTTTAAATAATTTTTCATGATTAATTTATATTTTTTAAAAGGGGATTCAAATAAAAATGGTTTTACAAATGTTTTATGTTTTAAAAATTGATTTTTAAGGAAAATTCATATTCCAAGTGATCTTTCAAAGTCCTTCCCCACCTAAGATGACACAATTAGTTATAGTTCAATAATTCCATTCACATTATTTCATAAAATGGTTTATGTTTTTATGGAATGATGTTTTAGAAACCTAATTATTTTCACAGGTTATGCTTTTATGGAAATGATTTTGAAACATGTATCTTTTCCATAGGCTAGGATATGATCACATGTTTACAAGACCCATTTCATTTCATGGTTGATGATATGACTGTTTGTGATCTTGTGTCACATGTATCTATGATTTCATTATGATATGGGATATACCTATATGTCTATTAAATTAATTGGGTAAAGATTATAATCTCGCGAGATAGACTTGAAGGACGTTGTCTACTAAGACGATATGGGAATTTAACCCATACTACCAATACGGCCTTTCCATTGATTCCTTGACTACTATATAAATCATTATTATATGCTTATGTGTCATCCATAGTTCCATGTTTTATTCCTATATTATGATTCTTTGGATCATGTTCATTATTTCCTTATGATTCATGTTTTATGACCTCCCAATATTTATACCAAGATTCTAGTTTATGATATTTTATATTCATGGTATGATCTTATATTTTCATATCTTGTTCTCATACCCTAATGCTTATGATTATATTTACATGTCTCCATTGTATACCCTTACATATCATATGAGATCACATTTTTTCTTATGTTTTTACCTAGGTTATAAAGAAAGGCTTTAGTTAGGGGTACAAAAGGGGAATATCTTTATGGAATATATCAAATATATTTCACCAAATTAGATTAATTTGTTCAAAGTTTCCAATGGAACTAAACTAATAAGATCTTTGGGAGTTTTTGTGTGTAATTTATTAAATATTCCACAAAAGTAATGTAATTTTCATGTATGAAATGCATGGGTATCTATAACCATGGAATGGTGAATCCTCCTAATCGATTTTGGACTACATGAATTGGACCAAGCTAAATCAACACAGCCACCATACCCAATTATTTAGCCACTATTCCCTCCAAAATGGTAGGAAATATGGAACAATAATGTCTTTACTTCTTAGAAAACTCCCACACCCACAATTACTCCATATAGAGGGATACGACCATCATCGGAGGTAATACCATTTTTCATGAAGACTGTAGCATGTTCCAATTGAAAAACCATCCAACGCTGACTAAAATCAAATATAACAATCAATAATTTAAGGAATATAATAATAAACCACATACCTCATATTGGGGTTGTTATAGTTATCCACTTCAGAGATTAACAACCACTATCTCAAGCCTATAATGACCATTAGTCACGTCCATGAATTCCTAACTCTATTAAATATCAACTTTAATTATTTATAAAAAAAATAAAATTAATTATAAATTTTATCCAAGTAGGAATAACCAAGTAATAACTCATTAATGACATAATGATGACAATATCCCAGGAAACATGGATTGATCTTGTCCTAATATCCACTCAGAACTGTTACATTTGTAATACCCAAAATAAAACCTCAAATAAAATGAGAATTTCATCCCAACATGGAAAAAACCATGGAAGGGCTTTGAAAACATCTTACCTAACTCGAAACCCTATGAAACCATGAGTGTTGATCCTCTTAGAGGCCCTTGTAGCTTATCCATTTGAAAGATCTGTAATCTCATCCTGATTACACCTTGATCTAGTTGAATCGATAAAATATCCCTAACTACAACCCTTTAAATTAGAGGAATAAGGAGAAGAAAAAGAGAGGAATATAAGAATGATAGAATCCTACCTCAATCACTGTGAAAAGAATCACATAATCCTACTAGATCTAAAGAGAAATTGAAAGGTAAATGAAGGTAAAATGAGGTTATCCTCATTTCATTCCTTAATAGATAAACCCCAAAGACCTTTAAGGGATTCCATTTTCTAAAACCTTTATAAAAACAAAACATGGGACTGTTGTAGAATGACTCTATATGCCACCGTGCAATGCTCCAACCTATGTATCCTGAAAATTATATAAAGGAAAATTTTAGTGTTACCATATAAATCATTAAAAAATGACATGATCTATAGTAGCCTATAAAAATATAAGTCAACTATTTTGTGTGGCCATGTTCTTCAATGTGTAATGCTCAATTCTAGGTTAGAACTAGAAAAACATATCCACCCTTGACCAATTTCAAGTTATAGAGTGACACTTTTTCATCACAACACAATTGTCTATTTTATGGTAGGACTATGAAATAATGAACTCGCACCATAGTTTTGTCAATGATTTATTTAATATCCCCATCCCATTGAGCTGTACATCATGGAACAACTCAATGTTTTTTTTGTTTATCAATGTGTGATTTTTTGGATTAGTGTTGGAACTTATAGAAGGAGTGATTCTAGAAGTCCAATTTCCAAAAACAAATGAAGATAGTAGATAAACATATGAAATTTCACAAATTCCAAAAGAATAGCAATCAAAAGATAAATTAGAAGCACAAATGTTGATTTTGGAAGAAGGAAATCTGAATATCCAATGGTCTTGCATAAGAGTTAATTATAAATATGTGTAAGGGTTTCTCAACATTCATGAGGTTTACATATTTATTATTTTGAAGTCCATGTAAGGGTAAATTTTGGGAATTATATAAGTTTAAATATTTATTATATGGAGGAGTTAAGATGCTGTATTCCTCTGACCAAGTGGAGGGATTCTAATAAATGTTAGATCCAAAGGGAATACTCACCATGATGTTGGATTTGGTTCCCAAAAACCAAATTCTATATACTTTATGATAACCTATATTCATAGTTTTGAATATTAATAAGCTCCTTATCACATCATGATTGTTCTTCTGTGTAACATAGTAGGTGATAATTTCTTAAGAGTTGTTGTCCCATTGAACGTTCATTGCAGTTCCCCACTATGATGAGAACCATGAAGTGCTAAAACACTATTCTTAAATATACGTTATATATCTGTATGATATAATTTTAGGGACAAAAATGATACATGTTATCAATGGTGGAGACTCATAGGTCTTTGATGCACCTTCTCATAGTGTATACCCTTGTAATATCTAGTAGGATATTATGAGAACTAGACCCACCAGTAAGAAATATAAATTTATATGTGTCATTGAGTATTACTATAGGAGGATGTGTGTATTAGTGCTTAGAATTTATTAATGTTATTAATTAGTATTATGAGTCATGTATTGTGATATATTGATGAAAACCGTGATGAACGATATTTTTAGTGAGGTAGGATATTTTGGGTGTGTCATGAGTAATATTGAATTAATTAATAATGTGAGAGATGATTTTTCCCTTACTTTCTTTAACAAAAGTTTATATGTTAGCCCCTTTGATGGAAATGATATAGGCTAAATAAATCCATGTCCATGGTTTTCTATAGGCAAGTTCAATTTATGAGAAGTTAAATAAGGAGACATCAAGCACATAGGTTGATGGCACCAGTATGAAACCTACTTGATTAGAGATATAGTGATAAATGAATCATATTACACAATAACTCTCCATATGAGGTATTATTTCATTGTGGAATTAAATTATTTCTCTAGGGGTGCCTGAGTATGTTCGTGGATGCTAATCTTGGATGTTAGGATGCATCACCTAATGAAACTAAGAAAGAGGCCTAGAGGGTCACACACTAAGTGTATCTAAAATCTCATTTAAATAATAATAACATTATTTATTATTTAACAAGTTGAATATTATTCCCGAATGTGGTTTAATAATTATTCATGTTTTCTTGACCACATATATTCTATCAACAATTATTCAAGAGAATATAATGTGAATATAATATTCAATAAATATTTATCTTCTATTTAGTGAATATAATAATTATTATTTATTGGTGAATAATGTAGTGGTATTTATTTAATAAATAAATGGTCATTATTCAAGGTATGATAAATATTGTGGAGGAATGGAGGACTGAGTTTAATGGTCTGGTTAGAAATAATAAATATTAAATATTATTTTATTAAATAATATTCAATTTAATCAACAAGTAAAGAGAATGTCGACAAATAATAATAATAATATTTTTATTTAACATGCGGTTCCGCAGGGATTAAATAAATAATAAATGGAACTTGTGAAATTATTTATTTTTTACCCTAGCGATATATAAACCCAATTATATTATTATATCAAATATCCAATTCATTTTTTTTATGCACAATGAATTTTGAGAATCCTTTCAAGCCCTAGAGAGTTCCCTTATCCAAGAATTATCCCAAGAATAGAGAGAAATATTCTTCCACCTCCCACTCTCAATTCAAGATAAATCTAGGAGAATTCTCTGAAAGTGGTTCTTGGGGCGATCAAAGGTTGATGACGCAGGCAATAAGAGCTACCTTGCTAGAACTTGGATATTTATACGACCTTATTTGGAGATTTTTGAATCATGTGTGGACCACCACTAGTAGGAATTTTGTTTTATTCCTACAATGCAATGACCATACAATAAAAATATATTGTAAAATATATCAAATAATAAATAATTCCAATAAGGCTATTCTTTAATTGATTAAATTAATTGTAAATAATATGTGATGATCCTCTCTCTGGTTATAACATTCTATCCCTTTTATGTTTTCTTTGATTCAATTCTACATATCACAATGTTTATCATTGTGTAAATCTTATCTTGATCATCTATCATGATAGAAATCAAAGTTGGGAATGACCCATCAAACATTTCTGTTATTCCTGGAACCATAAATCGGTATATGAATAGTCACCTAATTATTTATCATTATTTCAATATCATTGATTGATTTACATATAATTGATTAATTTTTCAATTCAAGTTTAATCAATATTTTAATTTGAATTGCGAGATCAACTTCTTCCTCCTTCATTTCACATAGACCTAATCAATAGGATTAATTTAATGAATGAAATAAAATTAAATAACTCATCCAGAGGTGTAGAGGATTCTGGCCAGATAACACAAGAGTACATTCCTTGTAGCTTCATTTACACACCCTGTACTTGTTTTCAATGTATCGGTAATTAATTCAAGAATTAATTAAAACCATGTGCATTACTAACACAGGGTGTATTTATTTTTTACACAGTGTGTGGACTGGGCCATGGTGGCGCACAATCAACCAGAGTACACTCTATCTAGCCCATGTACATGGTGTGTAGTCTCTTTGAGACACAGACATACCATTTATTAACCTACACTACATACTTTACTAGTGACCATGTAACTCAAAGACCACAAAATGTGTAGTCTATTATACATGCCATGTACCCCATTTTTTTGAGGCATGATTTACACGTCGTGTCCCTAGGCATGTGCCTCAGATAGATGGTGAGAGATGAACATGTCATGTATTTCATCTGTATATGTCGTGTACCTATACCAAATTAAACTGAATTAAAAATAATTTATCATACTATGTAAACCATACCAACATGTTCTTTCATGTGGTCGTTGAATTTATTGGACATGCCATGTGATGTGTCTTAATATTTATATAAATGTTCAATTAAAATCTACATAATATCCAGATCTTCATATCATGTATGAATCATATTTCAGTTGTTACTCTATATGCATTAATGTACTACATGTTACAAAAAAACCATGTAATTCATATAATAATTATGTTGATACTATAATTAATTAAAGTACATGATAAGTCATGTATTCCATATGTCACAAGAGTGAACAATATATGAGTATAATACAGGTTGGGTAGATTTATATGGTTATTCACAATGTTTCATCCAAGGTAAATTTATGGACACCGTTAAATTTAAATAATTTTATTTAATTTGTTTAAAATTATGATGGATGATAATCTCAAGGAAATTTATATGAAAATTAAGATAAAAGAATTGATTAATTAATGAATATAATTAATTGATTTGAGTTCGATTTATCTAAAATAAGAACGATTAATAATTGAATGATAGTTTTATTAAATGAATAATTCCTTGCATGTATGTGGATGATCATGAGAATAGACCGGAACTTTGTATGTGTTAGTTTCATTTAATTTATCATTAAATTAAACTATTGTCCTTCATGAATTATCTCTTCTTATTATGTTAGGGACTTCGTGTCCAGGGTTTCTTTTATGTAAACCCTTTTACCCTCACCCGAGTTTGAGTAAAATCATATGTAATGGATAGAGCTACCAATCCAGTGGAGGTAGTTCAAGTTTGTAGCTAATGATAAACCAGTCCAAGAGGGATACATAGGTGGATAGGTGGAAAACGGTAACAAAAACCATAATTTTTTTAAGGTTTACCCTCCATTTAAACAGTTAGTTCAGCAACCGCTATAAAAACTAACCATTAGTAAAATCTCATGATCATACCACTTTATTAATTTATTTTTATCAAGTTACATGGTTATTTCATTATGGATATTTTTTCATTATCACATGAATTAATGAAATTAATGATCATTCAAGATAGAAATAAAATAATTTTTCTTATGTGTAAATATTGTCTAATACATTGTTAATCACTTAAGTAAATACACCTAATATTGACAAGAATGTGATAAATATAATTGTTGTACTTTTAAAAATAAAGGATAAAATACCTCAATTATATATATTAAGTCGGTATAGACTTCCACTACTTCAGTTAAAATCAAACCATAGTTCAAAGAGATTGACCAAAAAAAGTTTGGGTGCTTTATAATATTGGGGAATTTTAACATTAAATTTTGTGTTGACTTAACTAAGTTCACATCAAGGGTTGACTGCCAAAGTAGAAATTAGTGTAACCAAGAGTTAATATTTGATGAAATCCAATTTATGGATTTCAGGATTGGGGAGTCCACATTACAGATCAAGGAACTGTGATTTAATGCAATTGGAATTTATAATGTGTAGCTAAAACCATTTGAGTTTCTTGACCAACCATGGTTAGGGTAATGAGAAGGGGAATATGGATACTCTCCACTAGATTGTATAATTAATAGGATAATCCTACTTGAATAGTGAGGGATGTTGGGTTTTAATGAAAAAGTGGGAGACAAATAAATATTATACTTATTTTCTTATTTGTCTAAATTTAATTAAATAGAGTACTAAAATTCTTCCCTTAATATTTTTAAAAATTAAAATTACTCCAAACATATCATTTTAATCCATACTTGAGATGGATAACCTTCTCACCAGCAAAAATTTCCAAGAGTGGTGAAGGCACTTACACATTATCCTTCACCATGAAAAAAAATTATATGTGCTGGAAGAAACTATTCCTAAAGCACTTAGTAAAGAGGCTAGTGGTTAAGAATTATCTCTCGATGAGAAACATATGGATGATTCTACAAATTTTCACTTTTTCATGCTATTATCCATGAACAATGCTATTTTGAAGAAATATGAGTACATGTAATTGTATAACATGATGTATCACCTTCGTGATCTCTATCAAGATAAGGTGATACAAGAGAGGTACAAGATCATCAATGCTTTGTTTACAAGTAATATTGTAGAGTCTATGACATCTGGGACTCATTTATTCAATCTTATTAGCTTCATTGAATGCTTAAACATATTTTTTTATTAAAATCCTGGATGAGTTTCATACATATCTCATACTTTCATCACAACCCAAGACCTTTTATAGTTTTATTATTAATTAAAATATGAACAATAATTAGAAGACTTATTTAGAACTTATTTCCTTGATTATCCAAGTCGTTAAATACATGGGGCGTGATAAACCCATGGTCCTTATGGTGAATAAAAAAGTAAGAATATGGAAAGGGGGTCCAATACTCACAAAAAATGTAAATATCTTTATCATTTTCTTTCCAATAAGTGTAAGATCTAGTGTTAGGGAAAGGAAAAGGAGGAAATATATTCTTCATCTGGTAATCCAGTCCACTAGAAGTAGAACAACACATAGAAGTAAGGGAAATCTAAAGGAGAGTTTATTATTGAGTATAATATTTCAATATCTACATATTGGTAATTAGATACATCTTGTGGTGTTCAAATATATATTCAAATGCAAGAACCAAATAGATTTTGAAACATTTCTAGAGTATAGGTGGATCTAGGATCTGCTAATGCTACAAAGCTGGATGCGCTATCAATTTTTGACTAACACCTTTTATTTCCAACATAAATAGTTTTGTTTTTGAAAGAATTTTATTATGTACCAACAATTACCAATAACATAATTTTTTATCATTCCTAGATTAATATGTGTTTACTTTCATGTTTGTAAATAAACATTGTTTCTTTTATAATGAAAATATATGTTATGGCATGGAACTTTAAAATAATGGTTATTATGTATTAAATTATAAAAACCATGTATTGGAAATTAATTATGAGTCATGTTGACATAACATATATAACACCCAACTATGGAATTGCTATATTGGTCTTGTAAATGATAATCATTTCAAAAAACTATATCAAGATGGTTATTTAGAATCATCTAATCTAAAATATCTTGAATGATTTAATGCTTGTTTAAAAGATAAAATGACCAAACTGCCATAATGTGGATACGGTAAAAGGGACATAGATATTCTACTATTGGTATATTAACGTGTGTGGCCATTTATAGTTTAAGCTAGAGGTGAATATAATTTCTTCATAATTTTTACTACTACCTTGAGTAGATATGGATATATCTACTTGATGAAGTATCAGTCTGAGTCCTTTGATAAATTTAAAGAATCCAATAATGATGTAGAGGATCATCTTGGAACGATAATAAATAATATATGATTAGGTCAAGGTGGTGAACATCTTAACCAAGAGTTTATCAACTTTCTATAGGAGTTTGGGATTCTATGTCAAATTGCTCCACTTTACACACCATAGTGGAATGGTGTTAGTGAAATGATTAATCACACCTTATTAGACATGTTAAGGTAAATTATGAGTAATGAAGATATTTTATTATCCTTTTGGGGATATGAATTAAAAACCATGGAATACACAAAAAACTGAGTACCAATTAAATAGGAAAATGGAATTACCTTCGTGTTATGGAGTAGAAAGAAATCTATTTTGTCTCATACTATAACGACCCAAAATTTTGTCAATGTAAATTCCTCTTGATCTAATTAAATGTCCTATTATGTAAAATGGTTATATAACATATGCACTTACTTGGTTTTATGTTTTTGGATTTTAAAATACCGTTAATAATTGTGACTGTTGCTAATATATCCGTTGAACATTAATCACATGATTAGTATAAATATAAGGATTTAACAAATCCAATTTACTCAGACAAATGAAGAGATGGAATCATCCAATAAAATTACTCCATACGAAGCCCATTTTTTGAAGCTCGAAATGGAGGTGTCATCATTGGGATTCGCTCTTGACCAAGCCCAATCTAATCTTGAACATGTTAAGCTTGAGAAGAACCAGCTCTGGGAGAAGTGGAAGTTAATAGAGATTACCACCCGAGTGATGTTATCCGAGCCACCCCAAGAGTCTTTCACCATTGTGAACCTTACCATAAGGAATTATGTGGGTGTTTTAAGGGGTAATGTAAAATACCACCTAACTATTTATATGTATATTATTTTTGTATAAATAATATACATTCATTTTATTATTGTTACTTTGTAAATATTTTTTGAAGCACAAATAGTATTTTAGTTAATATTCAAATAAGAAATATATTTTGATAAATTAATGGATTTTTGAATTAAATAATATGTTAATAAAATATTATTATTATTAAATTAATTTTTATTAAATATAAATTTTCGTATAAATTTTATGAATACAATTGTAATTTTTATTAAGGTTTGAAAGCTATTTTGGTCAAAACCCATGAATTTTCGACAAATGTCAGTTATTATTTTAAAAGTGAAAATTAAAATATTTATAAAATTATTTTGATTAAAGTAATATTATTTTTGTAATTAGTACGTCGAAATTATCAAATGGGGAATTTTTCATAATTTTCCGAGACAGTCGAATTTTTGGGTAAAAATTAAATACCGTTTAAATATATAATGTGTTTTATGACATGATAATGACCCAATAGTGATGTAATAAAATACTAAAAATTATTTTTTCGGAAAATATATGTTTTACCATTAAAATAATGTGATTTTAGGTTTATTTTATTTATTTAACAAAGCCTTAGTGGACCATCCAAGACTTATAAAACATTTTATCTTTTTAAAACGATTTCCTTGAGAGCGTGAATCATATCCACTTAATAAAGCCTGATATTTTAAAATTTTAGGCCATTGGCCTTATAAAATATTTTTTTAATTCCCTTTTTGTAAAAACCATGTGCAAAAACCAGGGGATGGTTTGTGTTTTTGATTAATTTAAGGTGTACAGTCCAAATCTTAAATAATAAAGAATTCCCTCCCTTTTCCTATATAAACCCACCAAATCTCCCACTTCCTCTTCACTCAAATCCTCTTGAGCTCGACCAAAATCTGTCATCCTCTCTCTTGAATCCTCCCAAGGTGCCCCAATCTCCCAAGAAGCCTCTCTCAATCCTCTCCCAATCTTTTAGGATCACACTTCCAAGTAAGGTATTTCTTTATTTATCATTTTTATCCAAGTTTCTTAATATTATTATGCCCTTTTATTTTAAATTATAAATGTTGGGGTATTATTTCTCACCTACCCTATATCGTCCTCTTCATGTTTTAATGATGTGATACCCCTTTATCTCTAATAAATTTCTTCTATGTATACCAATTACCATGCCGGAAATCCTTAAGGGATTTGTCTCTCCTCATTTACATTCAAGCAATTCATTTGTTTTATGAATATAAATTCAATTAAATATTTTGGTACATGTATCTATATGAACCCCTTACTGTAAATTTGATTTAAATGTGATTATCTACTCCTTTCCCTCTCATCAACCATTTTTTATGAATTCTTATGTCATGCCGTTATGCTGCCAAAATTGCACTGTGATTTTCCAAGCCAAAGTCATCGTGTAGTGAATACAACGCCCATTTCTCCATCAATGGTATTCACCTTTATGAACATTTACTTATTGATTATATAGTTTCATTTATTAATTCCAAATTCCTTTATCGTGTAATTAATGATTATGTTTAATGAATCCATGTTATATTATCCATGTGGAACACTTATGCATGAAATGAAATGATTACGAAGGGTGCGCCGTGATAGCAGTCCAATGCATTGTGTAAAGATTAGTATCATGATACATCAAGTGAAATGAGAGTTTAATCATGATAATTCAAGTTAAATGAGGGTTTAATCATGCTCCATGTGCAATGAGCCTTGACTCATGCTTATATCATGTTAAATGTTGTTATCACATTTCCATGTTATGATAATCATGCTACATCATTCCATCATGTTCATGTTTATTTTATGACCCATTGATATGCCTATTTACTAACATGTATTTTATTCTTCTTATTATGCCTTGTTTACCCCCTTACTGGGCTTTATAGCTCACCCTTTTCTTATGCATGTTCTCAGGTTATCCCATGCAATGCTAAGTACAAGGGGAAGTGGTGGTCATGTAATAGAAGTTTTCAATAAAGATGTTGTGTTTTATATTTTAAGTCATTATTTAATGTTCCTAGCCACAAATAAACTATAACTATTGTTATTCTATGTTATATCAAGTAAATATTTTATGTAATAAATCATGTTTAAGTGTGTAATATTGAGAAGGGTTGTTATAGTTGGTATCAGAGGACATGCTTAGTTATTTTTGGGATTAGGATTAGAAAACCCTAGTGAAATATTTAAGGATAAGACTAAGTATAATAAAAACATCCCTAAGTTTTGTTGAGTATTGAGTAAGTGATTTATCAAGAAAATACATCCTTGTCTAGATACGAGCAGGTAGAGGCGGCTCTGGCATAGATGTACCTAGGAGTGAAAACTCCCACAAGGAGTTTCAGGCTTGACACGTGGTATCCTGGTACAAAACAACATGCCTTGTTCCAATCTTGGTTAAAAAAATCTTAGGGGATATGATTTGGTAAATTCACAAGATTAATGTGTACCATTGTTAAGGGAATAATAAAAAATTCCCTTAAGAATATATGTTGGGAAGTAGATCATGGATAACATAGATTGAAGCCTATAGATTCATAAGTTAAGGAAATAAAAGTTATTTATAATTCATATGATTTTTCCTTGTATTACCCTTTATGTTTTACCCCTAACTTTCCTTTTATTCCATCCAATGGATGGTAATTGGAGGACTCAGGCTAACAACCGATGCGAAGATCAATGTGATGACTGTTCTAATGAGATGCCCAATCCAATGGGAGAGGTAATCGTGAACTTTGTCATGATACTCTCTCAGTTAACTCAAGAATTTAATAGAAACATGGGTCAAGAGTAATGTTCAATCCCCTTAAAAAAGAACAAGTCAAAATCAAGAGAATCATGAGACAAATGCCTCCTACTTTTAATGGATCATCTGATCCCTCAATTACTGAACAATGGATCAACTCTATTGAAAAGATATTTTCCATCCTTCAATGTTCTGAACAAGAGAAGGTTCTTCTGGCTACTTATTATAAAGAGGGTGTAGCTGATAAATGGTGGACATCAATAAAAAATACAAAGCCTTAGGAAGAGATCGAGGCATTGGAAAATAAGTATTTCCAAAAAACTTTTTTGATAAATATTTTCCATGCACCCTCCAACTTAAGATGGAAAGGGACTTCCTTGACCTCAAGAAAAAAAGACAAAGAATACATCCGAGCGTATGAGGAAAAATTCACAAGGAATTCATGGTATGCCACTGGCCTTTTCATTACCTCTGAATGCAAGGTTGACTGCTTCTTTGGTGGACTAAAACCTATCCAATGGAAATCGCTGGCGTTCCGTGACTTCAATATATATGAGGAACTTGTCTGATGTGCCCTCAAGGTTGAAATGGAGATCGGTAATCTCATGGGTATGACGGGGATAAGAAGCATGAGGTGGAATTTAATTCTGGAGGTCTGATGGATAAACTCAATGGTTCCAAGAAAATCCCGCACTCCACTTTCTAAAGGTGCGGAAAAAAGCACCCTAGAAATTGCTTGAAGGGGATGAGTAAATTCTTTAGGTATGGAAGAGAAGGACACCTACCCGTTAACTATCGATAAGAAAAACCCATGACTGTGACTGAGGATAGGAACACTCTATTTGAACCTCAACCTTTTGTTCATTGTTTAAACTTCAAAGAACTAGGGCATCTTTCAAATCAGTTCCCAAGGACAAGGTTTTCGGAGGCAACCAACAACCTCCAAGGCAGCAATGGGGAGAGTTTTCCATCACTACTGCTGAAGTGAACCCCGACAATGAATTGGTGATAGTTACTCTAGTTATTCATTAATTAATAGAGAATATAACTTTTGATTATGGTTCTACGGATTCTTTTATATCCTGAAATTTTATTAGAACAATCCCAACACCAACACAAATCATAGAGGTAAAGATGTCGGTGAGTACAGAAAATGGGGAAATCATTACATCCCATGAATATAATTCCTCCCCTGTCATAATTTGTGGATTTAACTTCCCAGAGAACCTTTTCATACTCCCTCTGATGGAATTTGATGCAATTTTTAGCATGTATTGGCTTTCCCTATATGGAGCCAACATAAATTGCCGTGAGAGGGAAATCACTCTCCATGTGGTGAATTGACCCCTAATTCTATACAAGTTCTAGGAGGAGAATGAATATTATTTATCACCATCATCCCAACTGTTTATATTTCTACCCTATGAGTATCCATATCTGGATCATATGATTGAGTCTAAGGAAGCAACTATCCTTAATGAAATTCTTATTGTGAGGGAATTTGCTGAAGTGTTTCCTGAGGAATTTCCCAGTCTTCCTCCTAGAAGGGATGTTGAATTCTCAATTGATATTATACCTCAGGAATTTCCAATATCCAAGACTCTGTATTAAATGGCTATTGTAGAGCTTGAGGAGATGAAGAAACAACTACAGGAGAATTTGGATAAAGGGTTTATATGACCAAGTACTTCACCATGGGGTGCACCAGTCCTCTTCGTCCAGAAGAAGGATTGGTTAATGTTACTTTGAATTTATTATCATGAGCTCAACAAAATCATGATAAAGAACAAGTATCCTCTTCCCTGAATTGATGACTTGTTTGATCAGCTACGTGGAGCAAAATACTTCTCTAAGGTGGTTATGTGGTCGGGATATTTTCAAGTAAGGGTGAAGAAGGAAGATATCCCCAAGACTACTTTTCATACAAGATACGAGCACTATGAATTCATATTAATGCATTTTAGACTCAATAATTCTCTAGAAATCTTCATGGACTTGATAAATAGAGTCTTTAGATATTACGTTGATAAATTTGTGGTAGTATTTATAGATGATATTCTAATATACTCCAAAACCAAGGAGGATCATGAGTATCACCTAAGAACAGTACTAGTGACCTTGCGAAAGGAGAAGCTCTTTGAAAAGTACAACAATTATGAGTTCTGGATGAAGGAGGTCTCATTCTTGGGTCATATTATCACAAGAAATGGGATATCTGTGGATCCCTCTAAGATAACTTCAATAGAGGGATGGTCGAGGCCAAAATTGGTAATGGATATCTGTAGCTTCCTGGGGTTAGCTGGATATTATCTTCGATTTTTGAGAAATTTCTCATGATTTTACAACCCTCTTACCAAGATAACTCGGAAGGGAGTAAAGTTTTCTTGGAGTGATGAATGCGAAGAGAGCTTCAAGGTGTTGAAAATGAGGCTTATCACTACACCCGTGATAACATTACCCACAAGTGGAGAACTTTTTGTCGTATTTATTGATGCTTTAATTAAGTGTCTGGGTTGTGTGTTGATGAAAAATGACAAAGTCATTGCCTATGATTCAAGCCAATTGAAATTTCATGAGAAAAACTATCCAACACATGATCTGGAGTTGTCTTCAATAATCTTCGCATTGAATGTTTGTCGACATTACTTATTTGGGGAGAAGTGTGAAATATATATGGACTACAAAAGCCTCAACTATATATTCACAGTTAAATAGTTGAATATGTTCCAATGAAGATGGATAGAGCTGATCAAATACTATAACTGACCAATCTATTTCCACCCAGAGAAAGCAAACAAGGTGGAAGATGCTCTAAGTAGAAAGGACCCAACAATTATATCATTGATGTTAATTGAAAAGGATCCAATATTCTTAGATTTGATTAATATGGAAATTGGAATCATAAAGAAGGGAACATCATCAATCCATTCACAAATTATTTCTCAACCATCTCTTTTGGATAGGTTAATGGATGCTCAAATGGATGATGTGGGAAATTCAGAAGAAATTGGAAACTATCATAAAAGGGAAATACTCATAGTGAAATGTGAATGAAGAAGGAATTGTGAGATTTGGGAAAATACTACGTGTTCCATCAGGTCCGGAGCTGAAGAAACAACTTTTGGATGATGTACATAGTTCAAATTTCTCCGTTCACCTAGGAAACACAAAGATGTGTTGAGATATCTGAGAGAATTATTGGTGGGATAACTTGAATAATGATATCACTAAGTATACAAAAAAGTTCCTGGTATGTCATCAAGTGAAATATTAGAGGCAGTAGTTTAAGGGGATGATAAAACTGTTACCCATACCATCATAGAAATGGGAGAACATTAGCATGGACTTTGTCACTGGGCTTTCAAAGACATCCAATGGAAACAATGCTATCTAGGTTATTATGGATCGTCCTCCCCACCGTTGGTGGTGGGGTGGTAAGGGCTTGGGGCGGGGGGGGGTGAGGGGTAGGTAGCAGGGTCAAGTCCCCGGGCTTGCGATTTACATATAATTTTCCTCCTTGTGTGTGTGCCGCTTTCGCGATTGTACCCCAATTTTTATTATGGATCATCATACAAAGACTGCACCCTTCATTGCAATTTGGTAGGATTTATCATTGGATCAAATGGCATAGATATACATTAGAGATGTGGCAAGGCTTCCTGGAGTACCACTGTCGATTGTATCCAATCAAGATCCAAGATTCAGCTCTATGTTTTGGAAGAGTCTTCAACATTCTCTGAATACTAATATGAAAATTAGTACATCTTATCATCCTCAAACTAATGACCAATCTGAGCGGACTATCCAAACACTAGAGGAAATGTTGAGAGAATGCTCAATGGACTTCAAAGGAGGATGATATCAATATATTCCTCTTATTGAGTTCTCTTACAACAACAGTTTCCACTCAAGCATTCAAATGGATCCTTATGAAGCCCTATATGGGAAGAGGTACAGAACACCAACATGTTGGGATAAATTTGGGGAATGAAAACTGCTAGGTCTGGAGATGGTCGAAGAAATGGTGGAGAAGGTTAAGACCATCCAGAAATACATAAAAGCTACTCAGATTCGACAGAAAAGTTATGCTGTCAATTGTCGACATGACCTAGAGTTTGATATTGGAGATATGGTATTCCTCCTCATATCACTGTGGAAGAGAGTTATGAGATTTGGGAAGAAGGTAAAGTTTAGTCTAAGGTACATTGGCCCTTTTGAGATCCTTGATCGCATTGGAGTAGTGTCTTATCGAATAACACTCCCACTAAACCTATCTCAAGTACATGATGTATTCCATGTATCACTCTTGAGGAAGTACATACCCAACCCATCTCATGTACTCAATCCAAAGGTGGTAACATTAGAGAATGAAATTCCCTATAAAGAGAATCCATTGATGATCTTAGATCGTAGGGAAAAAGTTCTATGAAATAAGACAATTCCCCTCATGAAAGTGTTGTGGAGAAACCACGAGTTTGAAGAAGCAACATGGGAATCAGAGGAAGTGATGAAGCAGAGTTACCTGCATCTGTTTTAGTGTGGGAAAAGGAAATTTCTATGGAAAAATTTCTTAAGGGGGGAAGATTGTAATGACCCAAAATTTTGTCAATGGAAATTACTCTTGATCTAATTAAATGTCCTATTCTGTAAAATGGTTATATAACATATAAAAATCCTTGGTTTTATGTTTTTGGATTTTAAAATACCACTAAATTTTTTGAATGTTGCTAATATATCCGTTGAAGTCAGATCACATGATTAGTATAAATATAAGGCTTTAACAAATCCAATTTACTCAGAAAAAATAAGAAATGGCCTCATCCAGTAGAATTGATCCATACGAAGACCATTTTTCAGAGATCAAAAAGGAGGTGGCATCATTGGGATTCACTCTTGACCAAGCCCCAGCTGATCTTGAACACGTTAATCTTGAGTGTAACCTCCTATGAGAGAAGTGTAAGTTAATAGAGATTACCACCTGAGCGATGTTATCCAAGCCACCCCAAGAGTCTATCACCATCATGAACCTTTCCCTAAGGTCTTATGAAGGTGTTTTAAGGGGTTATGTAATAAGACCCTATAACTATGACTATGTACATTATTTTTTTATACAGAATATACATTCATTTTAATATTATTACTTTGTAAATAGTTTTAAAGTGCAAAAAGTATTTTAGTTAATATTGAACTAAGAAATATATTTTGATAAATTAATGGACTTTTGAATTAAATAATATTTTAATAAAGTAATATTATTATTAAATTACTTTTTATTAAATATAAATGATCTTATAATTTTTATGAATACAATTGTGATTTTTATTAAGGATTGAAAGCTGTTTTTGTCAAAACCCATGAATTTTCGATAAATGTTGATTTTTATTTTAAAAGTGAAAATTCACATATTCAGAAAATTATTTGTATAAAATTAATATATTTTTGAAATTAGGATGTAGAAATTATCCAATGGTAAATTTTTCATAATTATTTGAGATGATCGATTTTTGGGTTAACATTAAATACCGTTTAAATATATAATGTGTTTTATGACATCATAATGACCCAATAGTGATGTAATAAAATACTATAAATGAGTTGTTTGTCCAATATATGTTTTAAAATTAAAATAATGTGATTTTAGGTTTATTTAATTTATTTCACAAACCCTTAGTGGACCCTCCGAGACTTATAAAACATTTTATCTTTTTAAAATGATTTCCTTGACAGTGTGACTCACCTCCACATAAGAAAGTCTAATATTTTAAAAAGTTTGGCCATTGGCCTAATAAAATATTTTTTCCACTACCCTTTGTCAAAAACCATGGTATGGTTTGTGGTTTTGATTAGTTTAAGGTGTAGGGTCTAAATCCTAAATAATAAAGAATTCCACCCGTTTTCATATATAAACCCACCCAAGCTCTCACTTCCTCTTCACTCAAAGCCTTTGGATATCAAAAAAACTCTTCCATACTCTCTATAATCCTACCAAGTCTCCCCAAGCTTCCATGAAGCCTCTCTCAATCCTCTCCCAAGCCTTTAGGATCACACTTCCATGTTAGGTATTTCTTCCTTTCTCATTTTATTCAAGTTTCATAATGTTTTTGTACCCTTTTATTTTCAATTATAAATGTTGGGGTATGATTTATCAGCTCACCTATATTATCCTATTCATGTTCAAATGATGAGATACCCCTTTCTCTCTTATATATTCCTTCCATGTTTACCTGTTACCATGCTGAAATTCTGTAATGGATTTCTCTCTCCTCATTTATATTCAAGTAATTATTTTATTTTATGAATCTAAATTCCATTACATATGTTGGTACATGTATCTATATGATCCCTTAAATTAAATTTCATGTACATGTGATGAGATACCCCTTTCTCTGTCATCATCCATTTTTATGAATTCTTATGTCACATTATTATACTGCTGAAATTGCACCGCGATTTTCCAAGAAAAAGTCATCGTGTAGTGAATACCATGCCCATTTCTCCATCAAGGGTATTCAAATATATAAAATTTACTTATTGAGTATATAGTTTCATGTATTAATTTCACATTCATTTATCATGTAATAAATTATTATATTTAATGAATCCATGTTATATGATCCATGAGGAAAACTTATGCATGAAATGAAATGATTAAGAGGCTGCGCCCTGATAATGCTCCAATGAATTGGGTAAATATTAGTAAAATGATACATCAAGTTAAGTGAGGGTTTACTCATTCAAATTCAAGTGAAATTAGGTTTTAATAATTCTCCATGTAATATGAGTCCTGTCTCATGCTAATATCATGTTAAATGTTGTTGCCACATTTCCATTTTATGATAATCATTCTATATCATGCCTTTATGTTCATGTTTATTTTATGCCCCATTGATATTCCTATTGCCTAACATGTATTGTATTCTTAATTTTATTCTTTTTTTAATCCCTTATTGGGATTTATATCCCACCCTTTTCTTATGAATGTCATCAGGTTATCCCATGCAATGCTAAGTACTAGGGAATGTAGTGGTCATGTAAAGGATGTTTTGAATAAAGATGTTATGTTTCATGTTTTCAGTCGTTATGTAATGTTCCTATCCACAAATACATTATACATATAGATCTTCTGTGTTGTATCAAGTTAATATTTTATGTAATAAATCATGTTTAAGTGTGTAATAAAGAGAAGGGTTGTTATACATACACATGAATGTTGTTGCAATGAATTTTTTAAGGTCTTCTCCAGAACCAAACAAGAACTAGGAGGAATAAAGTCTATATTTATAGGGAATCCTAAGGAAATAAAGGGATATTACCTATACAAACCCTTAGATAATAAATTGATTGTTTCCAGAAAATAAATCATTCTTGAGAGGGATGACATCCTCAAAAAGTAAAGTTGGAGCAAGATTGAATTCTATGAAGTTGATGATCAAGATACACAATATTTGGTATAGGAATAGATTTCGCAGGTCCCCATTGAAGAGGTAGTTTTTGAAATGAAAGTAATGCATAAGAGTACAATAGAGGTAAGAGAACTAGATATGTATGTTTTTCTAGTCACTGAAGATAGTGAACCATTATTGTTTGATAATGATGAACCTATCTCCTAGAAAGAGGTAGTAGAGGGCTCATAAGGTGTAAGATGGAAAGAATCCATTAATTACGAAATGGATTCCATATATGATATCCATTTTTGGGTTCTAGTCAATGCACCAGTTAACATAAAACCGATTGGGTAAAAATGGGATTAAAGAGAAATATGGGAATGAAAGGTAATGTAATACCAACAATGTAAGGATATTAGATAAAGGGTTTAAACAACATCATAGAGTTGACCATGATGAAACCTTTTCACCAATTTGTATATTTAAATCTATTATAATTCTACTTTCTCTAACATCTTACCATGACTATGAAATTTGGAAGATGGTTGTCAAAATGAAATTCCTTATTGGTAAATTTTTGGAATATGTATATATAACACAACCATAAAATTTTGTTACTCAAGGTGATTCCAAAAGGATTTTCATGTGGTGGAGATCCATTTATTTAATGAATAATGCATCTAGATCATGGAACATTCTATTTGATGAATCCATAAAAGAATTTGGTTTCATTAAGAATGAGTGTGAACTGTGTGTTTATAAGAGATTTTGTGGTACCCGTGTCATTATCCTAGTAGTAAATTGTGATGACATATTACTTATTGGAAAAGATATAGTAGTCCAATAGTATGTTAATGACTGGTTAAACATACGTTCAATCATTATAGACTTAGGTGAAGCATCTTATATTCTAGGTATCAAGATCGTTGAAGATAAGTCCAAGAGGTTGATTAAACTAATTCAAAGTATATATATATATATATTAACCATATTCTAAAGAGATTTATTATGGAACAATCCAAGACGGGATTTATTCGAGTTTTAAATGGTCTATATCTATATAATAAAATGTGTTCTTAGAAACAATAAGAGAAAGAGAGAATGAGTAAGATCCCATATGATTTTGTGATAGGATCAATCATTTATGCCATGTTATGTACTATACTTAATGTTTTCTATGTATTGATCATGGTAGATAGATATAAAAAATATATAGGTTAATGACATTGGTTTTCTATTGAGGCTGTGACAACCCTGCTTTTATTACAAACATAAACATGATTTATTAGATAAAATATTCAATTTATACAACATGGAAGATCTAGAGGTCTAGTGTATTTGGGGATTAGGATCATTACATAACAACTTAAAACATGAAATACAACATTTTTATTGAAAACTTCCTTTACATGACCACTATATTCCCTTGTACTTAGCATTGCATGGGATAACCTGAGGACATGCATAAGAAAAGGGGTGAGCTATAAAGCCCAGTAAGGGAATAAACATGGAATACATGAGGAGTAAAATACATGTTAGAAAATATGAATATCAATAGATCACAAGAGAAACATGAACATAAAGGCATGATAAAGTGTGATAATCATAAAATGGAAATGTGGCAACAACACTTAACATGGAATTAGCATGGGCCAAGGCTCATTGCACATGGAGCATGAGTAAATTATCATTGCACATGAAGCACGAGTAAACAATCATTTCAATTGAATTTTCATGATTCAACACTCATTTCACATGGCGTATCATGATACTATACTTTACCCAATGCATTGGAGCGCTATAAGGGCATACCCTTCTTAAACATTTCATTTCATGCATAAGTGTGCCACATGGATCATAAAACATGGATTAATTAAACATAATCATTTATTCCACGATAAAGTAATGTGGAATTAATACATGAAATTTTATAATCAATAAGTAAATGTGGGAGAATACCCTTGATGGAGAAATGGGCATGGTATTTACTACACAAAGGCATTGGCTTAGAAAATCGGTGCAATTTCGGCAGCGTAACGACGTGACATAAGAATTCATAAAAATGGTTGATGAGAGAGAAAGGGGTGTATCATCATATTTAAATGAAATGGATAGTAAGGGGGTCATATAGATACATTTCCAAACAATTTTAATTGAATTTAGATTCATGATAAAAATTATTTCTTGAATGTAAATGAAGAGAGAGAAGTTCCTTTCGGTATTTCGGCATAGTAACGGGTGTACATGGGAGGAATTTAATGAGAGAGAAAGGGATATCCCATCATTAAAACAATAAGAGGGAAGTATGGGGGAGGTTTTAAACCATATCCCAACATTTATAATTTAAATTAAAAGGGCATAACAATATTAAGAAAATTGGACAAAAAAAGTGAAAGGAAGAAAAACATTTACTTGGAAGTGTGCTTCCAAGGCTTGAGAGAGGATTGAGAGAGGCTTCTTGGGAGCTTGGGGCACCTTGGGAGGATTTTAGAGAGAGTAGGTCATAGGTTGGATGAACTCACAAGGCTTTGTGTGAGGAGGAAGTGGGATCTTGGGTGGGTTTATATAGAAAAGGTGAGTGAATTATTTATTTTTTAGGTTTGGGACCCCTTAGATTAAACTAATCCAAACCAAAAATCAGATCATGGTTTTTGCCCATGGTTTTTGGAAAAGGGAAGAGGAAAAAAATATTTTATAAGGCCAAAGTCAAAACCTCTTAAAATAATGGGGTTGCTTATGTGGAGGTGACTCACACTCACATGGAAAATAATTTAAAAATACAAGATGTTTAATAAGTCTTCAGGGGTCCATTAATGCTTTGAAAAGTAAGTCAAAAAAACCCCAAATCACATTATTTTAATGTAAAAACAGATATTGGCCGAAAATAAAGCTTATAGTATTTTATTACATCATTAGTAGGTCATTATGATGTCATAAAACACATTATATATTCAAACGGTATTTAATTTTTACCAAAAAATTTGACTATCTCAGAAAATTATGAAAAATTCACCATTGGATAATTTTGACATCCTGATTCCAGAAATAACATTTATTTTATCTAAATAATTTTCTAAATATGTTAATTTTTAATTTTAAAATAAAAACTGACATTTATCGAAAATTCACGGGTTTTGACAAAAATGGCTTTCAAACCCAAATAAAAATTACAATTGCATTCATAAAAATATAAGATCATTTATCTTTAATAAAAATTAATTTAATAATAATAATAATATTTTATTAAAATATTATTTATTCAAAAATCCATTAATTCATAAAAATAGGTTTCTTAGCTGAATACTAACTAAAAAATACTATTTGTGCTTTAAAAAAACTATTTACAAAGTGTCAATAATGACAAGAAGGTATATTAATTATTATATACAAAAAATAATATACATGAACATATTACTAGCGATTTGTTACATAACCCCTTAAAACATCCGCATAAGACCTAAGAGTAAGGTGTGTGATGGTGACAGACTCTTGGGGTGGCTCGGATAATATCACTCGAGTGGTAATCTCTATAAACTTCCACTTTTCCCATAGACGATCCCCTTCGATCGTGAAATGATGAAGCTCAACTTGGGATTGGTCAAGAGCGAAGCCTAAAGATGCCACCTCTTTTCCGAGCTCTGACAAATGGGATTCGTATGGAGCAATTCTACGGGATGAGGCCATTGCTTCCTTTTTCTGAGTAAATTGGATTTGTTAAAGCCCTATATTTATACTAATCATGTGATCACTGTTCAATGGCTATAAAAGCAATGGTTACAATTTTTAACATAAAACCAAATAAGTTTACATTTTATATAAACATTTTACATAAAGAGACATTTAATTAGATTAAGAGGGATTTCCATTAATGAAACTTTGGGTCGTTACAACATTACCCCCTTAAAAAATTTCGCCCTAGAAATTTCCTTTTCCCACATTAAAATAGATGTGGGTAACTCAGCTTCATCATTTCCTCTGATTCCCATGTTGCTTCTTGAAACTTGTGGTTTCTCCACAACACCTTGACGAGGGGCATTGTCTTATTTCATAGAACTTTTTCTCTTCAATATAAGATCTTCACTGGTTTCTCCTCATAAGAAAGATCATCCTCCAACTGTACCAGCTCAGAAGAGAGTACATATGAAGGGTCCGGTATGTAATTTCTTAAGAAGGATACATGAAATACATCATGTACTTTGGCCATGGTAGGTGGAAGTGCTAGTCGATAGGCCACAACCCTGTAATGATCAAGAATCTCGAAGGGGCCGATGTACCTTGGACTTAACTTCCCTTTCTTTCCAAACATCTTGAACTTCTTCCATGGAGATATGCGTAGAAAAACCATGTCTCCAACTTTAAACTCAAGGTCTCGTCAACAATTATCTGCATAACTTTTCTGTCGACTATAGGCTGCTTTGATATGCTGCTGAATGGTTTTCCCCTTCTCACCATTTCTTCGACCATTTCTGGTCCAAGCATCTTACGTTTACCGACCTCATCCCAACATGCCGGTGTTATGCACCTTTTCCCATAAAGGGCTTTATATGGTGCCATTTGGATGCTCGAGTGGAAAATATTATTTTAAGATAACTCAACTAGAGGAAGATGTTGATCCCATCCTCTTTTAAAGTCCATTGAGCATGCTCTCAACATGTCCTCATGTGTTTGGATAGTCTGCTTGGATTGGCCTTTAGTTTGAGGATAATAGGCCGTACTGAAGTTCAGTTCAGTATCCAGAGCATGCTGAAGACTCTTCTAAAACATAGAGGTGAATCTTGGATCTCAGTCAGACACAATAGATAGTGGTACTCCATGCAGCCTTAACACTTCCCTGATATATATCAATGACAGTTTATCCAATGAGAAATCTTCATAAATAACAATGAAGTATGTCATCTTTGTAAGACGATCCACAACCACCCAAATTTCATTATTGCCTTTGTAAGTCTTCAGAATTCTGGTGACAAAGTCCATGGTGATGTTCTCCCATTTCTATTCTGGTATGGGCAATGGTTGCATCATCCCCTTAGACTTCTACCTTTCTGCCTTCACTTTTTGGAACACCAGGAACTTTGATGTATATTCAGCGATCTCCTTCTTCATATTATCCCACCAAAATTTTTCTTGGAGATCTCAATACATCTTTGTTCTCCCTGGGTGAATAGAGAAATTTGAACTATGTGAATCATCCAAAAGTTCTTTCTTCAGCTCCAGACTTGATAGAACACATAGTCTTTTCCCAAATCTCACAATTCCTTATTCATTAGCATTAAACTCTGAGGATTTCCCTTTTTCGATAGCTTCCACTTTTTTTTTGAATTCCCACATCATCCTTTTGAGCATCCTTTAACCTTTACAAAAGGAAGGTTGAGCAATAATTTGTGAAAGAATTAATTATGTTCCCTTCTTTTTGATTACCATGTCCATCTTCATAAAGTCTAAGAAGATTTGATCTTTCTGAATTCTCATCATTGATAGAATCGCTGGGTCCTTTCTACTTAGGGCATCTTCCACCTTGTTCGCTTTACCAGGGTGGTAATGTATTGAACAGTCATAATCCTTGATGATCTCTATCCATATTCTCTGGCACATATTAAGCTCTTTCTATGTGAATATATATTTAAGACTCTTGTGGTCAGTATATATCTCACATTTATCCCCATAGAGATAATGCCACCAGATTTTCAAGGCAAAGATCACCACCACCAAATCCAGATCATGTGCTGGATAGTTTCACTCATGTATTTTCAACTATCTTGAGGCATAGGTTATCAATTTATCAATCTGCATTAGTACACAGCCTAATCCCATCTTCAAATCATCACTTAATATCACAAAATGTTCCCCGCTTGTGGATAAAGTGAGCACGACCGCAGTGATAAGACTCCTTTTCAACTCCTTGAAGCTTTCTTCACATTCATCACTCTAAGAAAACTTTACTCCCTTTTGAGTTAGCTTGGTTAGAGGGTTGGACAATCGTAATAAATTTCTCACAAAACGTCGATAATATCCAGCTAACCCCAAGAAGCTACGGATATCCGTTACTGATGTTGGCCTCATCCATCCTTCAATTGAATCTATTTTGGAGGGATCCATATATATCCCATTGCTTGTGATGATATGGCCCAATAATGAGACCTCCTTCAACTAGAACTCACACTTTTTGTACTTGGAATAGAGCTTCTCCTTGCGCAAAGTCTCTAGTACAGTTCTTAAATACTCCTCACGATCCTCCTTGGTTTTAGAGTATATTATAATATCATCTATAAAGACTACCAAAAATTTGTTGAGGTAATATCTAAAGCTTCTATTCATCAAGTCCATGAAGATTGCTGGATCATTAGTGAGTCCAAAAGGCATTAATCTGAATTCATAGTGCCTGTATCTTGTACGAAAACCAGTCTTGGGGACATCTTCCTTCTTCACCATTACTTGATAATATCCCGACCACAAATCTACCTTGGAGAAGTATTGTGCTCCACACAGCTGGTCAAACAAGTCATCGATCTGTGGCAGATGATACATGTTCTTTATCTTGATTTTGTTAAGTTCATGATAATCGATGCAAAGCTGCATTGACCCAGCCTTCTTCTTGATGAAGAGGACTCATGCACCCCATGGTGATGCACTTGGGTGTATAAAACCTTTATCCAGATTCTCCTGTAGTTGTTTCTTCAGCTCTTCAAGCTCCATGACAACCATTATATATGGATTCTTGGATATTGGTAGCACCCCTAGTATAAGTTCAATTGAGAATTCAACATCTCTTCTAGGAGGAAGACCAGGCAGTTCCTCGGGAAACACTTTAGAGAATTCCCTCACAATAGGCATGTCTTCAAGGATGTTTGTTTCCTTGGACTCAATCATCTGAGCTAGATATGCATGCTCATAGGGCAATAATATCCACACTTAAGATGATGGAGCTAAAGAAGATTCATCCTCCTCCTTGCACTTGTACAAAATCGGAGGTTGATTCTCCACATTGAGAGTGATTTCCCTCTCACAAAAATTTATGTTGGCCTTATATAAGGAAAGCCAATCCATGCCAAGAATTGCATAAAATTCCACTATAGGGAGTATGAAACGGTTCACCGGGAAGTTCAATCCACATATTATAACAAGGGACGACTTATATTCATGGGATGCATTGATTTCCCCATTTTTCGTACTCACCGACACCTTCACTTCCATGATTTGTGGTGGTGCTAGGATTGTGCTACTAAACTTTTAGGATATAAAAGAATGGCTAGAACCTGAATCAAAAAGTACGTTCTCTATTCTTGAATGAATATATAGTGTACCTGTCACCACTTCATTTTTAGGGTTCACTATGGTAGAAGTGATGGAAAAAGCTATTCCTTACTGCCTTGGAGGTTGTTGGTTGCCTCCAAAAACCCTTGGATTAGGTCACAGATTTGAAAAATGCCCCGGTTCTTTGCAGTTGTAGAAATTAACAACGCATTGAGGTTTAAACAGAGCGTTCCTCTCCTCTGTCGCAGCTGCGGGTCTTTCTTGCCAATAGTTAACAGTTAGGTGACCTTCTCTTCCACACCTAAAGCATTTCCACGTCCCCTTGAGGCAATTTCCAGGGTACTTCTTTCCGCACATTTGTCAAGTGGGGTGCTGTATCTTCTTAGCACCGTTGGGTTTATCCATCAGACCCCCAGCATTGAAGTCCACCTTACGCTTCTTGTCCCCATGATACCCATGTGATTCCCTGATCTCCATTTCGACCTTGAGGGCACATCAGACAATTTTCTCATAGCTTTCGAAGTCACGGATCGCTAATGATATCCACAGGCTAGGCTTCAGCCCACCAAAGAAGCAGTCATCCTTGCATTTGGGGGTAATGACAAAGCTAGAAGCGTATCGTGCAAGACTTGTAAAGTTTTCCTCGCATGCTCCAACAGATTCTTCTTCTTTTTGCTTCAGGGAAAGGAAGTCCCTTTCCATCTTAAGCCGGAGGGTGCACGAAAAATATTTATAGAAAAAAATCTTCCAGAAATCCTTCCATTCCAATGCATCGATATCCTCCTCAAGATTTATATTTTTGATCAACATCCACCATTGATCAGATTCACCCTCCATATGATAATCCACCAGGAGAACCTTCTCTTGTTCAGAACATTGAAGGATAGAGAAGATCTTTTCAATGGAGTTGATCCATTGTTCAGCGATCATGGGATCAGATGATCCACTAAAAGTAGGAGGCCTTTGTCTCATGAAGCTCTTGATAGCGACTTGTTCCTTCTTATGGGGGTTTGGACGTTCTTCTTGACCTGTGTTTCTATTCAAATCCTGAGTTAGCTGAGAGAGGAGCGTGACAAAGTTCGCGATTCCCACTCCCATTGGATTGGGCATCTCATTAGTACAGTCATCACACTGATCTTCACATCAGTTGTTAACTCGAGTCCTCCTATTACCGACCATTGGTTGGAATAAAAGGAAAATTTGGGGGTAAAACATAAAGGGTAATCCAAAGACAAAAGTTGATGACTTATAAATAAACTTTTATTTCCTTAACTCATGAGTCTATAGGCTTCAATCTAGGCTTTTCATGATCTAATTTCTAACATATATTCTTTGGGGATTTTTTTTTAATTCCCTTAATAAGGTTTTATACTAAGCTTGTGAATTTATCAAAACATATCCCTCGGGAGTGTCATAACCAATAGTACAACAAGGCCCTTTTTCGTGCACCAGTTCCAGTTCGAGTCTAGCTCAAAGCGGTGTTTTCGAGTTTTACCCCTAGGATACATCTGTGCCAGAGCCACCTCTACCTACTCGTATCCAGACAGGGATTTATTTTTATGATAAACCACTCACTCAGTACTTACCAAAACTTAGGTATGTTTTTATTATACTTAGTCTTGTCTCTAAGGCTTTATTGGGGTTTTCTAATCATAATCCATCAAATAACTAAACCTATCCTCTGATACCAACTATGACAACCCTGCTTTTATTACAAACATAAACATGATTTATTACACAAATTATTCACTTGATACAACATGGAAGATTGATAGTTCTAGTTTTTTTGGGGCTTAGGATCATTACATAACAACTTAAAACATTAAATACAACATTTTTATTGAAAACATCCTTTACATGACCACTACATTCCCTTATACGTAGCATTGCATGGGATAACCTGAGGACATGCATAAGAAAATGGGTGAGCTATAAAGCCCAGTAAGGGAATAAACATGGAATACATGAGAAGTACAATACATGTTATACAATAGGAATATCAATATATCACAATAGAAACATGAAAATAAAGGCATAATAAAGCATGATAATCATAACATGGAAATGTGGCAACAACACTTAACATGGAATTAGCATGAGCCAAGGCTCATTTCACATGGAGCATGAGTAAATTATAATTGCACATGAAGCATGAGTAAACCCTTGTTACCCTAGAATTAGCATGAGTCAACACTCATTGCACATGACATATCATGATACTATACTTTACCCAATGCATTGGAGTACTATAAGGGTGCACCCTTCTTAAACATTTCATTTCATGCATAAGTCTGCCACATGGATCATAAAACATGGATTCATTAAACAAAATCATTTATTCCACGATAAAAGAATTTCGAATTCATAGATGAGACTTTATAATCAATAAGTAAATGTGGGTGAATACCATTGATGGAGAAATGGGCATGGTATTCACTACACAAAGGCATTGGCTTAGAAAATCGGTTCAATTTCGGCAGCATAACAATGTGACATAAGAATTCATAAAAACGGTTGATGAGAGAGAAAGGGGTGTCTAATAATATTTACATGAAATGGATAGTATGGGGGTGATATATATACATGTCCAAAAAATTGTAATTGAATTTAGATTCATGATAAAAAAGTATTGCTTGAATGTAAATGAAGAGAGAGAAGTTCCTTTCGGAATTTCGGCATAGTAACGGGTGTACATGGGAGGCATTTAATTAGAGAGAAATGGGTATCCCATCATTCAAACAATAAGAGGGAAGTACGGTGGAGGTGCGAAACTATACCCCAACATTTATAATTGAAATTAAAAGGGCATAACAATATTAAGAAAATTGGACAAAAAAAGTGAAAGGAAGAAAAACCCTTATTGGATGTGTGATTACATGGCTTGAGAGAGGCTTGAGAGAGGCTTATTTGGAGCTTGGGGCACCTTGGGAGGATTATAGAGAGATTAGGTCAGAGGTTGGATGAACTCAAAAGGCTTTGAGTGAGGAGGAAGTGGGATCTTGGGTGGGTTTATATAGGAAAGGTGAGTGAATTCTTTATTATTTAGGGTTGGGACCCCTTACATTAAACTAATCCAAACCACAAATCAGATCATGGTTTTTGTAAAAGGGAATAGGAAAAATATATTTTATAAGGCCAAATTCCTAACTTCTTAAAATAATGGGGTTTCTTAGGAGGAGGTGAGTCACACTCCCATGAAAAATAATTTAAAAAGACAAGATGTTAAATAAGTCTTGAGGGGTCCATTAATGCTTTGAAAAGTAAGTCAAACAAACCCAAAATCACATTATTTTAATGGTAAAACATATATTTTCTAAACATAAAGCTTATAGTATTTTATTACATCATTATTAGGTCATTATGATGACATAAAACACATTATATATTAAAACGGTATTTAATTTTTACCCAAAAATTTGACTATCTCAGAAAATAATGAAAAATTCACCATTGGATAATTTCGACATCCTGATTCCAGAAATAACATTTATTTTATCTAAATAATTTTCTAAATATGTTAATTTTCACTTTTAAAATAAAAACCGACAATTATCGAAAATTCACGGGTTTTGACAAAAATGGATTTCAAACTTTAATAAAAATTACAATTGCATTCATAAAATTATAAGATCTTTTATATTTAATAAAAAATTAATTTAATAGTAATATTAATATTTTATTAATATATTATTTAATTCAAAAATACATTAATTCATCAAAATAGATTTCTTAACTGAATATTAACTAAAAAAATACTATTTGTGCTTAAAAAACTATTTACAAAGTGTCAATAATGAAAAGAAGGTATATTCATTATTATATAAAAAAAATAATATACATGAACATAGTACTAGAGAGTTTTTACATAACCCCTTAAAACAGCCGCATAATACCTAAGGGTAAGGTGTGCGATGGTGACTGACTCTTGGGGTGGCTCAGATAACATCGCTCGAGTGGTAATCTCTATCAACTTCCACATTTCCCATAGGAGGTCTCATTAGATCTTGACATGATGAAGCTCAGCTTGGGATTGGTCAAGAGCGAAGCCCAATGATGCCACCTCTTTTCCGAGCTCTGAAAAATGGGCTTTGTATGGAGAAATTCTAATGGATGAGGCCATCGCTTCCTTTGTCTGAGTAAATTGGATTTGTTAAAGCCCTATATTTATACTAATCATGTGATCACTGTTTAATGTCTATAAAAGAAACGGTCACAATTCATAACATAAAACCAAAGAAGTTGACATTTTATTAAAACCTTTTACATAAATAGACATTTAATTATATCAAGAGGGATTTCCATTAATGAAACTTTGGGTCATTACAAAGGCTATCCTAAAGTATCTAAGAAGAACTAAGGATATGTACTTGGTGTATAGAGAAGATGAGGAGCTGGTCATCAGGGGGTATAATGATTCCGGTTTTAAGACCTATTAGAATGATATGAGGTCACAGTTAGTTTATGTTTCCAATCTCAATAGAGGATCTGTGAGTTGGAAGAGTGAAAAGTAGTTAGTTGTGGCTGATTCTACAGTGGAGTCTGATTATATAGTGGCTTCTAATGCAGCCAATTAATCCATTTAGTTAGGGAAAATTTTATTGGATCTTGATGTGGTACCTAGCAATAAAGACCCTACCACGTTGTATTATCATAATAATTTAGTGGTGGATCTTGAAAAAGAGATAAGGTCACAACAACCGACAAGGAATATACTCCTGAAGTATCACTAATTGATGGCTTTTTATAAAAGCATAGAATTTTATATAAGAATAGTACCAAAAAAAGATAACATGGAATACCAATTGACTAAATTCATGAGTTATAATAAGCATGTGAGTCATGTGAAAGCTAGAAGACTGATGGTTTTTAATAGTTGTATCTAGTTAATGTGGGATTATATTGGAGTTGATTCCCTATAACCAATTTCTGTGTACTTTATGATAACCTGTGTTCATAGTTCTGAATATTAATAAACTTCTTATCACATCATGATTGCTCTTCTACATAACATAATATGTGATAATGTAATAAGAGTTTTTGGCACACTGAAAGGTCATAGAAGTTCCCCTCTATGATGATAACCCATAAGTTCTATAGAAATATTATTAAATATATGTTCTATATCTTAATAATATCATTTTAGGGACACAAATTATATAATCTATCAGGGTAGAGACTCATAGGACTTTGTGGTACCTTCTCATGATGTACGTCCTTGGTAATATTCAGTAGGATATTATCAGAATAAGACCCTCTAGAAGAAAATCCACATTTAAATGTGTCATTGGATGTTCCTATCTTCAGATGTGTGTATTTACTATTATAATTTATGATTATTATTAATTATTATTATGAGTTGTATACTTTGATTTATTTATGAAAACTATGATAATAAATGTTCACAGCAAGGTAGGATATATTGGGTGCATCAGGAGTAATATTGCATTAATGAAAAATGCAAGAAAGGATTTTTCCATTATATTATTTAATGAGAGTTGATATCTTAGGCCATTTGATAGAAATGATATAGCCTAAATAAATCCATGGACATGGTGCTCTATATGAAATTTTAGTTTCTGAGAAGTCATTAAAAGAGACACCGAGCATATAGGTTGATGGCACTGACATGCTAACTGCTTGATTAGAGATATCATGATAAATAGATTATATTATATAGTAAGCATCTGTATGAGGTATTATGTAATTTTTTCATTAACTTATTTCTCTATGGGTTCCTTGGTGTGTTTCTATTTTCTAACATTGGACTTTAGGCTGATTCACCTAATGCCACTGAGAAAGAGTCCTAGAGGGTCACACTCTAAGTGAGTCTAGAATATCAGTTAAATAATAATATTATTATTTATTATTTGACTAGTTGATTAAATATTATTCCCACACATGGTTTAATAATTATTCATGTTTTCTTGATCACATATATTCCGTCACTAGTTATTTGAGAGAATATAGTGTGACCAGAATATTTAATAAATATTTATTTTCTATTTAGTGAATATAATATTTATTTATTTATAAGAGAATAATGCAGTGATATATATTTATGAAATAAATAGTTATTATTCATGGTCTGATAAATATTGTGTAGGAATGGAAGACCAAGTTTAAGGGTTAATGGATAAATAATAAATATTGAATATTATTTTATTAAAGAATATTTAATTTAATTCGAAAGTTAAGCACATGTAAAGAAATAATAATAATCTTATTATTATTTGATATGTGGGTCCATAAAGATTAAATAAATAATAAAGTGCACTTGTGAAATTACTTATTTCTAACCCTAACGATATATAAACCCAATTATATTATTTTCTTGAAGAGCCAATTCAATTTTTTTGGTCATGCACAACAGATTTGGAGAATCCTTACAAGACCCAGAGAGATCCCTCAAATAATTTTCCAAAGAATGGAGAGTGATATTATTCTTCCACACACTCTCAAGTAAAGATAGATCTAGGATAATTATTTGTAAGTGGTTATCGAGGAAACAAATGTAGATGGAACAAGTGATTGGATCTCCCATGATAGCACCTGAAGATTTCTATGATGATGTTCTGAGATTTGTAGAAAACACGAGGATCACCTCTAGAGAGAATATACTTCGATTCCAATAACACAAATACCATACAACACATATATTTTAATAGATCCATCAATGAAGAAAAAATTCCAACAAGGTAATTCTTTAATTGATTAAATTAATTATAAATAATATGTGATGATCCTCTCTGTGGTTATGAAATTCTATCCCATTTATATTTTCACTGATTCAATTACTTATATCACATTATTTATCAGTTTATAAATATCATATTGATCATCGATCATGATGAAATCAAATTTGGGATGACCCATCGCATGCTTCCACTGCGCCCATAACCATCACGTGTAGTTTGGAAAGTGGTGGAATTGGTTGCACTATTTGGGATCTACTATAAATAGTTGGGTGTGGTCATTTGTTCTATGATATTTTAGTTATATTATCATTCCTTTAAAAAATTATTTACATTTTCCCCCTCCATGGCGTAATACTTAGTTCTAACCATGAAAAATACTTCTATTGTTCTTTTCTCTATTATTTCATTCATTTTATTTTGGATGTTCTTATTTGGTGCGTACATGTTCTTTTTAGTGTGTGTCTTGAGTGAATTTATAAATAGTTTTAGATAAATATTGAATATATACTTATTCCAATTTGGTGGTTTATGTAACATTATTTCACTTTTATAAGTTTTGGTGGATAAAATCTGATAAATAGGTTCCTAACTTAACAAGTGCTATTAGAGCATGATTACATAGTTTGGTTTGACCAAACCCTAGACAAAGAGTTTCATATATCACTTTAATAATATCATTTTACCCTTGTACTAAAATATAACTAGGGTAATAAGTTCCCAATCCCTATTACATGCTTCAAATTCAATGGGAGTTCATTGATTATAGAAGTAACAGTGTTGGATGAGGTTAAGGTCCAAGTGGAAAAGGTCAATATGTCTTATTTCATATTCTTGAAGATACAGATAGAGGATTGTCTACTATATAAGGAACTAGATATTTTTTTGACCGTACCCAAACCATAATATATGAAAAATAAATAATTGGAAGGGTTTCATAATAAATCATTTGGGTTGATTCATATATCACTGGCCTAGAACATGGTCTAGAAGATCAGTTGGGTGAAGTTGACTTCAGAAGTTTTACAGACTCTTTCCAATATGTATGAGAATACAAATTAAATAAACAAAGCATTCCTATTTAAAATGATATTTATTATTATATTATTAGAATAAAATTGGATGACTAATATTATCAATGACATAGACATGATCCATTATTTGTTTGAATCTATAAACGAAAAGGCCTTGAATCCATATTGGGAACTTCTTTTGCTTTAAACACTTCTAGAATCATGGGATTCCATGGTTATAATGTTAAGCTACTCAAATTTTAAGAATTTATTTTATAAATTATAGAGATGATTTTGAATGGGGAGATTTAGTAGAAAGAGATCATATATTCTACAAAAATTTCCTATAGTACAGATTATAGGCGATGTTCAACTATATGAAAGAGTCCCAATAAAGGGATAGGATGAAGAAGTGGGATCCATAGTTTCATGGATGAATTCAATCTCATATTTTTGAATAATGAGAATAAAGGACAAATAAATTAATAATTCAATTATTTAAGAGTAAATTATAAATATATGATTCCATCAGGGTATCCATAAATCCTATTTCAGAAGATATGTGTACTATGTTTATTTTTTTGAACAATCAATTTATTTATTTGATTATAGACTTTAAACTTTATTATCACTATATATATGAGAGAAAAAATATGAGAAATTATACTTCTGGGTGATTTCATGAAGTCGAATCATACAAATGATAAAATTCATGAGATTATGGGAAAGGATGATGGTTTTATCTTGACACAGAATGAAATCATGATGGAATTGAAAGGAGTGTGTAACATAACATGGTTAAAGAAGAATTTTACTTTGATATGATAAATAGATGAATTATGTATCTATACTACCTTTGATGATGGAGTTTGGACTATTACATGTAGTTTCATTATGGTGTATAAAGGAGTAAATGATATAACATTATGCCTAATGGGAGTTTCATAAGGAGAAATGTATATTGGATAAACAACTTCTAAAAAGTATTTGTATGAATGACTTGGTCACTTAAGAAATAAAGGGATTAATTTTATTACCAAAAAAAGAATAATAAATATTTGAATCATAAAGTACTGAACTTGTGAATAAATCATCCTTTGAAATTAGAAAGATGTGTTGTTTCAAATGGAAGGTAAAATACACACAGATCAAAAGTTAGAGATGATTTATATGGATTTATAGAGGATGAATCCATTATTTTCTCACAGAGGTTCAATTTACTATGTTACCTTCAATGATTATGTGTAACAGCCCGAGATTTTATAAAAAATATTCTTTCACTAATGTCTTGTGTTGTACGCTACACCAAAAGGAGATTGCACAACACGCATCCTTGACTTGCCTTGCATTACACGCAATCGCAACCTTCCTCGATAGCGTGTGTGGTACGTAATACTGAGTTTCACGAAACAATGATATGCTATTAAAATATTATTAAAACTAGCCGTTATGAATAGTAATAACCACTTTTTAAAATTTTAGAAATTTTAGCTCTCAAAATGGACTTCATTTTTGGATTCGGAGTATCGAATTTAGCCTAAGGTGAAATTTTGGTACTTTTCGGATAACTTTCATATTCCGATGAATAGTGAAAATTACTAAATTATAATCAAAAACAACTTTTTTAATCGAAATAATTAATAGTGATAAATCATTAATTTGAGTGGTTTTAAAGTATATTTAGAATGTATTTTTACAATTTAATACAATGTTGGTCATTGGATGTAATTTCACATTTAAACTAGACATAAACAAGTGTCAATCTTTTAATAGATATTGTTTCTTAAAAACATGCTATTTGTTTTAACAGCGGGATTTAATTACAAAATTAATTAATGCAACTTTTATGTTATGAATTTGGTAAAATAGACTTCATTTTTGAATTCGGAATATGAAATATAGCTTGGGATGAAATTTTGGCATTGTTCTGAAAAACATCAATTTTTGATGAATAGTGAAACTACTAAGTGGTAGTTAAAAAAACTGAATTTTGCATAAAACTTAATTTTACCGCTTCTGTGAATGGAATTTCGAAAATCCGAGAGACACGGTTAATATCAAGGACTAAAATGTGGTTCAATGAGATGAAAATAATTTTTTGGTGAATAGTAACTTTTTACTTTTTTTTACTGCGGTTAATAGTAAATAGGGTAACTAAGGGTAAATATGATATTAATATTACCCTAACACATGTCCTAATTCTATTGGACAAGTGTAATTCAACCAAAAACAAACTTAGGAATAAAATATGACCATTTAGGCCCACTTGGATTAGATTAGGACATTTATTATTAATTTATTTAAAGAAGGGTTAAAGTAGTTAAAATCAAAGTTTAATAAGTAAATCATTTTTAATATGGGGTTATACATAAGATAAATTCGATTGTAAATATTAATTAGAAAGCTAAAAAGATTTACTAAATGATGGTATTTTATTTGTAATTTTTAGACATCAAATAATTTAATTTATTTATGACACAAAGATGATGCAGTAATTATCTTATTAATGAAATATTGACATAATTGATAATATAAATACCAAAATAAATGTAATTTAAGACTTTTTATGAATTCCACTAATTTTCTAGGATACTATGATATATTAGTGTTGATTTAATCAACTGGGTTCGAACATATAATTCTGTTATGACTTTCACAAAAATCATATATCAAATAGTGTCAAAATTGACACAAAATAGTTTTTAAATCAAATATTATATTATTAATTGTTATTTTATTCCTAAAAGTCTAAGGTTCGGCCAAATGACTTATATAAGGATATATATATTAATAATAAACAATTTGGGGTTCGTTTGGCATGTTATAGTAAATGTATTAACCATATAGTGAAAGAAAACAAAAAGACACGGTAAAAGTTAAATTAATTAACATAGAGTTAAACCTAATTGATAAGGTTAAAATAATACCCTAAACTTGTCTAAATCCTATTGGTTGATAGGATTTCGACCCATCTTCACTTTAGCTTCGAAATAAGACCCTTTTGAACCATTATAAACCGATTTTGACTTTAATATAAAATAATATTTTGAGATATTCCTAAGGTGCCCCTCTCCTCCCTTATAAAAGGGCACCTCCCCCCCCCCTCCTCTTCACACCAATTTGAGCACTCAAGCTCGGCCAACCCCTGCCATTTTCTCCTATCCACTTCCCTAGAATAATCCTAGAGGTCCTGGTCTTCTCCAAAGACCAATCTTAGTTCCTTAAGTGGAGGATTCAAAGAGGCGTTCCAAAGAAGAGGTAATATCCATTACCGATCTTTTCAATTTCTTTCTTCTTCAACTTCTTCTTCTTTAGTTGTTTCATGATAAAGTAATAACATCAGTATTACTTACATACTGATATGTTATTATAAATATGAAACAACCCTAATTCACCTTCTATCCATCCTACGGAAAAATGAAATCACCGCGCGTGCGTACGTACGGAATACCGTCTCCATGCCGTGGTGTAATCTATTTTCCACCACCACCTTACAAGGATGGGTATAATGGTGTAATGAGTAACTATTTATTATTATTATAAAGTAATATTGATACTGAAATAATATACGTATACTCCAATACAATTCCACGATCATAGGAATGATATCATCACTCGTGCGTACGTACGGAATACCGTCTCCACGATGTGATGCGACTCGTTCTACATGATCTTCATTTCATAATGATTATATAAATGCATTTAATGAATGAATATGGTATATAATACACTAATACCATTCTGGAAATGAATTATCTATAACCTAAAGATAATAATAAGAATTTATTCGACAAAACACGCATAAGAACAAAAAGTTATAAAGACCCGAGTAACAAGTAACAATGAAATATTACTAACAAGAAGCTAATAATATGACCATATATGATATCATATCAATATGTATGATTCTGGAATAAGTCAATAACATTATTTAAACCATTATACAGGAGCTTCAGACACGAACAAAGCAAATCGGACCTAAGGTAAGGGAAATATCACAATCTCATTTTTATTCGAGATTGTTTATTGTAAGTATTTACTGGGGTGTATTGTATCATCCACATCCATGTTTCATCAATATGTAATATTATTTCCATCCACCTACAATTGTTTTAATCCATTTTTACCCTTCGGTGAGTTTTTAGTAATATGTATGAAAGGAATCTTTTGTCGTTTTTCGTACGAGGTACATTTTGACTTTTCCGACAAAAGTACGAAGAACGTTTTTTTTAACTTATACGGAATGAATGGATTTTTAAAACATTAAATCCAAGAAGCTTCCTTTACAAGTTTTCAAGTTTATTTTTAATCAACTTCTTTTATTTTAAAGTCGTATGACATGTTATGAAAGGAAAAATGTTTTTGAAGAAGAAAGGATATTTTCCTCAAGAATGGAGTTCAAGTGTTTTATCAAAATTATTTTCCATCTAAGATAATAAAAGGGTTATGTTTTTATCCCTATTATTACATGGATTTGATTATGTTGTGATGGAAATATTTTTATGAATTCATTTATCTTATATGAATTGTTTTATGATGTCATGTTGTTCAAGAATCCCATTTTTATTACATGGGTTATGCGATGATGTATGATTTATGATTATGTGGCACACATAAGAAAGGATTCATTATAAGATGGGTGGGACCTATATCTCCCTCCAATGCATTGGGTAAAGATTTTATATCTCATGAGATAGACAGGGCTGGAACGGTAGGTTATACCGGTTCAGTAAAACAGGACTGAAACGAGGGTTACTCGATTCAGAAAGGGACTTTGTCCACTAAGATAGTCTTGGCAATGAGTCTTGACTAACAAGAAATGATTCTCTATGATTATGTGTGAATGCCACAAAGTTTCATGTTTTAAGTTATGATTATTGTGATTACATTTCACTTCTATGATTTATCCCATGTTATGAAATTATGCTCTCTTTTGCAGGTTATGATTTCCAAAAGTTATGTTCTTATGAATATGATGTGATTGATTTTTCTTTGGTATACCCTTACTGAGCATTTGAGCTCACCCTTTTTTATGTTTTCTTTTCCCCAGGATATAAAGAAAGGTTTTAGGTAAAAAAAGGGGAAGATCTTTATGGGAGATATTGAAGATCTTTCACCACGATTAGAAGATTACGTTCCGAGTTTCCAAAGACACTAAACTATTACGATCCTTGTGTGTGTGTTTTTGTTATGTACTAAGTATTCCGCAAAAGTAATGTAAAGTCTATGTACGTCAGGCTTCGGGTCTCTACAGTTGTTATCAGAGGAAAGGTTTAGTCAACCTTTGGAAACTAGGATGCGAAAACGTTAGTGAGATTCCTAGAGATATTTCTATGGTATGTCTAGGGATGTCCCTAAGGTTAAGTATACGTATAGGTTATAGTACTAGAATTACGCTAACGATCATAGAATTAAACCTAAGATGTTAGATATTGAAGGTACTCCCCCTTTATTATGTTGTTTTCCCTAGCATGATTTTTGCCTCTCACACTATTCTTTTTGGGTTTTAGACGATGGCTGGAACCCGAAGGAACCGTGTTGATCAATGCAATGGACAATGAAATGATTGCCCTCCTGAACAAACAAATGTTATGGGAGATGAAGTGCAAAATCTTATTGCTATACTTACACAAGCTATGAATCATTCTGGACTTCCAAATGAGCAGAGAAGGGAACAATATTCTATTGAGTCCTTCATGAGGCAACGTCCACCTTCTTTCAGTGGGTCTTCTGATCCACTTGTGGCTGAACAATGGATCGGTACTACTGAAAAGATATTTTCAGTTCTTCAATGTTCTGAACATGATAAAGTCATCTTAGTAGTATATCGTTTGGAAGGTGAAGCTGATCAATGGTGGAATCTTATCAAGAATACGAGGCCAAGAGATGAAATTGAGTCCATGGAATGGGACGAGTTCAAGAACTTGTTTTTCAGTAAGTACTTCCCTCGTATTCTTCGAACAAAGATGGAGAAAGAGTTTCTTGAACTGAAGCAAAGGGACGATGAATCTGTTGGTACCTATGAAGCAAATTTTACAAGACTTTCAAGGTATGCTTCTGGTATTATCATCCAACCTGAAAGTAAAGTTGATCGATTTTTCAGTGGCTTAAAACCAAGTCTTCGAAGGGCATTAGCTATAAGAGACTTCAGTAGCTATGAAGAAATTGTGCATTGTGCTATCAAGGTAGAAATGGAATTTGGTGTTACATATCCATCTCATGGTTTTGACAAGAAACGAAAGATGGAGTTCAAGGAGAAATCTCAGAATAATGGTGAAAAGAAGATGAATGTTTCCTTATGCACAAAGTGTGGAAAGAAGCATGGTGGAGATTGTCTTAAAGGGACTAGAAAATGTTTTAAGTGTGGAAAAGAAGGTCATCGAGCAGCTGAGTGTCGAAGTAATGGAAAAAGGGTTTCTAATGATGTGAATAAAGCAAACACTGCAGAGAACGCACCACCAACACTTCAATGCTTCAAGTGCAAGGAAATGGGGCAATATGCTAATAATTGCCCTAATCCAAGGGTTAGTGATGATCAACATGAGCAACCACTGAAGGCAAAGGACAAAGGGAAATCACATGCGATCACTATTGGCAATGTTGAATATGACAACGATGTGGTGGAATGATTAAGTGTTTATGTAATGGGATTCCAAAATAATGTTGTATTGCAATATTTATTGATGTGGTATTCAAAGTGATTGAGATATTTTTTGGAAATAAGATGATATGCGCATAATGAAGACGAGAAAATGAAATGTTTAATAGTATTCATGAGCTCATGATTGATATAAGGACTAAGTGATATCATGGTTTGAGTATATAGAATTTTGAGGATTTTGGTATGTGGAAAGTGTTAACTTTTAACTGCACTCATGTTTTCACTAAGGTATTCAAGAGAATACCCGATTAAGGACTTTGAATGTTTAGAATGTGACCAACAAGACATATCTTATGATATGTGGGGATCGACGACAGTATTAAATCTCTGGTAATCGTTGTCACTATATTATGAGAGTGGACTGCAGTATTATGTATAAGCCTAAAGATTAGACTGGATTATGTTGGACATAAGTTAGTATTGTTTAAGGATAGAAGATTTTCTATATTATTGATGGGATGTTATAGTAACGTAGTTTTAGAAAAAGGACAACCTGCAGGACGGGCGACAGCCCATCGCTTCGGACAAGGCTGTAGGAATCGAACCCACAACCGAAGTGCGACTGGCCTTTATCGCCTACCACTGACCTACAGGAAGTCCCTGTTTAGTAGAAACTAGTGTTATTATATTAAGCAGTATGATATATGAAGTATAAGCCCATTTTAGGAACCATATATGATTAATCCCACTATAGATCGACTTATGTATATAAATTTTGCTAACCTTTTGAGACAGATGGAATGACCCATCATTCTATCACATGATCTGCTAACACTTCACGAATAACAAATTCAACATCATTTATTTAAGAGATGAAGTGGAAATTGTTAAAGGCACGAACAACAGTGAGATTGTACCAAAATAAAGTAAGAATTTATTCTAATTCAAATTCTTTAACTTTAGGGAAATGATCTTGGAAACCAAAAATGTTGTCCTAGTTCTCTTATACCTGATTAATCAGATGGTACCTTAGATCGTCACAAATTTATGGATTTGTGATTACTGGCTTTTCCATAGCCATGTTCTCTACCACTCTCCATCAGAACATGATGGTTAGATTTCTCTTCCATATCCATATTTTCACCTATGTGGAAACCCAGTGATTAGTTTATTTGGGTAATCGTTACATTTCATACTTTAGTTTTTAAAGCCAAGTTTTCGTATTCCTTTTTACGATGTGGGTTTCTATTAAAGAAACTTTCGAATAGTAAACCATTTATAACCCCGACGAATTTCGAGGGTGAAATTCATTTTAAGGGGGGTAGAATGTAACAGCCCGAGATTTTATGAAAAATATTCTTTCACTAATGTCTTGTGTTGTACGCTACACCAAAAGGAGATTGCACAACACGCATCCTTGACTTGCCTTGCATTACATGCAATCGCAACCTTCCTCGATAGCGTGTGTGGTACGTAATACTGAGTTTCACGAAACAATGATATGCTATTAAAATATTATTAAAACTAGCCGTTATGAATAGTAATAACCACTTTTTAAAATTTTAGAAATTTTAGCTCTCAAAATGGACTTAATTTTTGGATTCGGAGTATCGAATTTAGCCTAAGGTGAAATTTTGGTACTTTTCGGATAACTTTCATATTCTGATGAATAGTGAAAATTACTAAATTATAATTAAAAACAACTTTTTTAATCGAAATAATTAATAGTGATAAATCATTAATTTGAGTTGTTTTAAAGTATATTTAGAATGTATTTTTACAATTTAATACAATGTTGGTCATTGGATGTAATTTCACATTTAAACTAGACATAAACAAGTGTCAATCTTTTGATAGATATTGTTTCTTAAAAACACGCTATTTGTTTTAACAGCGGGATTTAATTACAAAATTAATTAATGCAACTTTTATGTTATGAATTCGGTAAAATAGACTTCATTTTTGAATTCGGAATATGAAATATAGCTTGGGATGAAATTTTGGCATTGTTCTGAAAAACATCAATTTTTGATGAATAGTGAAACTACTAAGTGATAGTTAAAAAAACTGAATTTTGCATAAAACTTAATTTTACCGCTTCTGTGAATGGAATTTCGAAAATCCGAGAGACACGGTTAATATCAAGGACTAAAATGTGGTTCAATGAGATGAAAATAATTTTTTGGTGAATAGTAACTTTTAACTTTTTTTTACCGCGGTTAATAGTAAATAGGGTAACTAAGGGTAAATATGATATTAATATTACCCTAACACATGTCCCAATTCTATTGGAAAAGTGTAATTCGACCAAAAACAAACTTAGGAATAAAATATGACCATTTAGGCCCACTTGGATTAGATTAGGACATTTATTATTAATTTATTTAAAGAAGGGTTAAAATAGTTAAAATCAACGTTTAATAAGTAAATCATTTTTAATATGGGGTTATACATAATATAAATTCGATTGTAAATATTCATTAGAAAGCTAAAAAGATTTACTACATGATGGTAGTTTATTTGTAATTTTTAGACATCAAATAATTTAATTTATTTATGACACAAAGATGATGCAGTAATTATCTTATTAATGAAATATTGACATAATTGATAATATAAATACCAAAATAAATGTAATTTAAGACTTTTTATGAATTACACTAATTTTCTAGGGTACTATGATATATTAGTGTTGATTTAAACAACTTGGTTCGAACATATAATTCTGTTATGACTTTCACAAAAATCATATATCAAATAGTGTCAAAATTGACACAAAATAGTTTTTAAATCAAATATTATATTATTAATTGTTATTTTATTCCTAAAAATCTAAGGTTCGGCCAAATGACTTAGATAAAGATATATATATTAATAATAAACAATTTGGGGTTCGGTTGGCATGTTATAGTAAGTGTATTAACCATATAGTGAAAGAAAACAAAAAGACACGGTAAAAGTTAAATTAATTAACTTAGAGTTAAACCTAATTGATAAGGTTAAAATAATACCCTAAACTTGTCTAAATCCTATTGGTTGATAGTATTTCGACCCATCCCCACTTTATCTTCGAATTAAGACCCTTTGGAACCATTATAAACCGATTTTGACTTTAATATAAAATAATATTTTGAGATATTCTTAAGGTGCCCCTCTCCTCCCTTATAAAAGGGCACCTCCTCCCCCTCCTCGTCACACCAATTTGAGCACTCAAGCTCGGCCAACCCCTGCCATTTCCTCCTCTCCACTTACCTAGAATAATCCTAGAGGTCCTGGTCTTCTCCAAAGACCAATCTTAGTTCCTTAAGTGGAGGATTCAAAGAGGCGTTCCAAAGAAGAGGTAATATCCATTACCGATCTTTTCAATTTCTTTCTTCTTCAACTTCTTCTTCTTTAGTTGTTTCATGATAAAGTAATAACATAAGTATTACTTACATACTGATATGTTATTATAAATATGAAACAACCCTAATTCACCTTCTATCCATCCTATGGAAAAATGAAATCACCGCGCGTGCGTACGTACGGAATACCGTCTCCACGACGTGGTGTAATCTATTTTCCACCACCACCTTACAAGGATGGGTATAATGGTGTAATGAGTAACTATTTATGATTATTATAAAGTAATATTGATACTGAAATAATATACGTATACTCCAATACAATTCCACGATCATAGGAACGATATCATCACTCGTGCGTACGTACGGAATACCGTCTCCACGATGTGATGCGACTTGTTCTACATGATCTTCATTTCATAATGATTATATAAATGAATTGAATGAATTAATATGGTATATACTACACTAATACCATTCTGGAAATGAATTATCTATAACCTAAAGATAAGAATAAGAATTTATTCGACAAAACACGCATAAGAACAAAAAGTTATAAAGACCCGAGTAACAAGTAACAATGAAATATTACTAACAAGAAGCTAATAATATGACCATATATGATATCATATAAATATGTATGATTCTGGAATAAGTCAATAACATTATTTAAACCATTATACAGGAGCTTCGGACACGAACAAATCAAATCGGACCTAAGGTAAGGGAAATATCACAATCTCATTTTTATCCGAGATTGTTTATTGTAAGTATTTACTGGGGTGTATTTTATCATCCACATCCATGTTTCATCAATATGTAATATTATTTCCATCCACCTACAATTTATTTAATCCATTTTTACCCTTCGGTGAGTTTTTAGTAATATGTATGAAAGGAATCTTTTGTCATTTTTCGTACGAGGTACATTTTGACTTTTCCGACAAAAGTACGAAGAACGTTTTTTTAACTTATACGGCATGAATGGATTTTTAAAATATTAAATCCAAGAAGCTTCCTTTACAAGTTTTCAAGTTTATTTTTAATCAACTTATTTTATTTTAAATTCGTATGACATGTTATGAAAGGAAAAATGTTTTTGAAGAAGAAAGGATATTTTCCTCAAGAATGGAGTTCAAGTGTTTTATCAAAATTATTTTCCATCTAAGATAATAAAAGGGTTCTGTTTTTATCCCTATTATTACATGGATTTGATTATGTTGTGATGGAAATATTTTTATGAATTCCTTTATCTTATATGAAATGTTTTATGATGTCATGTTGTTTAAGAATCCCATTTTTATTACATGGGTTATGCGATGATGTATGATTTATGATTATGTGGCACACATAAGAAAGGATTCATTATAAGATGGGTGGGACCTATATCTCCCTCCAATGCATTGGGTAAAGATTTTATATCTCATGAGATAGACAGGGCTGGAACGGTAGGTTATACCGGTTCAGTAAAACAGGACTGAAACGAGGGTTACTCGATTCAGAAAGGGACTTTGTCCACTAAGATAGTCTTGGCAATGAGTCTTGACTAACAAGAAATGATTCTCTATGATTATGTGTGAATGCCACAAAGTTTCATGTTTTAAGTTATGATTATTGTGATTACATTTCACTTCTATGATTTATCCCATGTTATGAAATTATGCTCTCTTTTGAAGGTTATGATTTCCAAAAGTTATGTTCTTATGAATATGATGTGATTGATTTTTGTTTTGTATACCCTTAATGAGCATTTGAGCTCACCCTTTTTTATGTTTTCTTTTCCCCAGGATATAAAGAAAGGTTTGAGGTAAAAAAAAGGAGAAGATCTTTATGGGAGATATTGAAGATCTTTCACCACGATTAGAAGATTACGTTCCGAGTTTCCAAAGACACTAAACTATTACGATCATTGTGTGTGTGTTTTTGTTATGGACTAAGTATTCCGAAAAAGTAATGTAAAGTCTATGTACGTCAGGCTTCGGGTCTCTACATTATGTGACATTAAAGGTTTCAGTTTTATTTTTTAAGAACAATTCTATTTTTTTCAAAACCATCATTCGATAGATAGACATTGTGGAAAAAGATAGTAGAAGTATACTGAAATATTTTATTTATAAAAATAGTGACCAATATGGAAGTATATAATTATAGAGGTTATACTATATAAAATTCATATGTTTTGATAAGACCACAATTGGAACTTTGAAACAATATAGAGTCATAGATAGGGAAAATCTAACTTTAGTAGACAAGTAAAGGATCATGATGATTCACACTAGATTTCCCAAGGAGTTTTTGGAGGAGGTCATGATTTGTGCTTCTTAATTGGTGTACAAAAATTTTCATTATTTTTTAAGGTATGAACATTCATAAGTATGTTGTTCTCAAAAGGGGGTTGAAATTTCCCATCTCAAAGTCTTTGGTTTAGTATAATAAATCTATGTGGATGCCAAAAAAGGTAAAAGTTTGAGGATAAGTTTCAATAATGTTTCTTTGTAAGGTATATAGATGAAGGTTTTGTATTTAAAATATAGGATAACAAATTATAGAAGTTTGTTAGGATCCATAAATTTTATCTTCACTGAAGGGACATTATGGTTAGAATAATGAAAAAGTTGTAGATGAGATAAAAACATCATAACAATTTGAGGTTTTCCTAAATAGAAGTACAAAAGTCCTATATATTTATAAAAATTAATAGAGTATGAAACATATAAAAACATTAGACTATGAGGATAATTTTTTTGATGGGATTTATGTTTTGATAATGTTTCCAAGGCCGGAAGTATTGGAGATCTATGTCAATGTGGAGTCTTGGGGAGATCTCTGGATGAGTAAGTTTTAAAAGAAGTGGTTCTATAAGGATTTGACTTGAATGGTCAGCAGTAGAGGACTTCCATAATTTGTTACAAAGTTCATAGATAATAAAGTGACATTTAGTATTTAATTCTCATAGAAAATGGAGAGTTTGGATGTCTGTGGGTAGCTAGAAGTCTGAGTGACTCAAGTTAGGGGGGTGTTAGAAATGAGCTATAAAATGAGTTCCTTACATGTTTTCTGACATGGGAACTAATAGAATGACCTATATGAGGAAGAGTAATTTATAAAAAGTGTGTTTATTAGTTGAATGATGAATAGGAAAATATAAATTGGTATAATGTGAGGCTTATTTACAATGGGTTTTCAAAAAATAAAAGGTGAATATTTTTCAAATATTTTTTATTTGGTTGTTAAAAACATTTTGGTTCGAATGGTATTTAGAATAGTTTCTATTTAAGGGTTACATATGGAGTAGTTATATGTTAAATTGATTTCTTTTAAAGAAATTGGATAAATATATTTACATGGGGTAGAAAAATTGTTTCTTGGAGAAATTGAATGAGGACTAGTGTAAAAGATCAAGTATACCATTTATGGTTTAAAGTAAGTACTGAGTTATTGTAACTAGAAGTTGAATGAAATAATTTAAAACCAAAAGTTATTATAGATAAATACAGGAAATTCGGATTACTAGAAGGTGTTTTATGGTGGGTGTTTCATCATCTTACTTCTCTAGGTGGTTGAAATTCTTATTTCTGGTCTATTAAAGGAATGGATTGATGAGACAATGGCATAATTTTCCAGAAGCTTCAAGATGAAGGATCTCAATTTGGAAAAATGGATTTTAGGTGTATAAATTATATGGGACATAAATATTGTGACACTTTTTATAACTCAGTATGAATACATCTATAAGGTTGTTAGATGATTCTGAATAAGTGAGGTGAAACCAGTTACCAATACCTTGGTTGAACACATTAAGCTAATAAAGGAGAAGGTAACTTGAATAGATGATGATGCTGAGTACTTGGTAGATTTTTATTTTTCATCGATAATTGGATGATTGATGTATTTAATGGTTTTTAAATGGATGGATATTTTTCATTTTGTGGGAGTTGTTAGGTGTTTCATGGATAATCATATAAGAAAACACTAAAAATCAGTTAAGTGGATCCTATGGTATCAAAAAAATTATGAACTTTTGTCTCTTTATTTTGGAATGGACGAATTTTATAGATTTAGACATTGGGGGTGATTCAAACCCTCTAAGTAGAACCATTTTCCTTATGTTTAATTATAATCGTATAACTATTATTTGGATATCAAATATTCAACCTGTAGTTTCACTTTTAATCATAGAGGAAGATTACATTCCACTAACTCAATATTAGAAGGATTTTATTTAGTTGAAGGATATATTTGAGGATATTGAAAGAAGGAAGGAGGTTTGTGAACTATTCTGTGATTCAAAAAGTGCGATCCACTTAGACAATAACATGATGTTTAAGTATAGGATAATGAATATTTATATTAAGTATAACTTCATTTAGATGTAGTTGGAGGAAAAAGAGATATATCTATGAAATGTGTATGGAGTTTAGAATCTATCTAATATACTAACTATGATTTTAGTTTGAGATATTTTATGGCAGTACTACATCTCAATCAGGTTGGGATGACTAGAAGAATATTGGGGGAACCATAATGTTGAAAATAAATATTGAGATTGAAAAATATTTGTAGATTCTTATGAAGGACTTAATGGTTTAGATTTAAAGTGATTCGAATGTGGTAGATTGTTAGTTTTATCCCTGTGAGAACCATTTATTGGATAAGTGTTGGAAATTATGGAAGGATTAATTATGGGAATACAGTTTTTATAACTAGATGAAGATGGTGGAATAATGCAACCAATGTTTGGAATTCCTCAATTAGAGTAATCGGAAGAAGATCAATAAAAAACTCAAATGAAAAGTCATAAAGGGGGAATTTTAGAGATTCAAATTCCATGCATAAGGGTCAATTTTAAAGTTCCATAATGTTGTCTCAATATTCAACATTCTGAAGATTTTTACATAAGTAGAACTCATGGTGTTTTGAAAATAATACACTACTCACAACAAGGAAGAATTAATTTGATGGATTCCTATGATCAAGTGAAGGGATTTCTATGAATATAAAATATAAATGGAACAATCTCCGTAAATATTTAAAGTTGGTGGAATCCTCTGCACCTTCTATGAGATCCTAAAAATAGTTATGTGGAGTCATTTGTTTTATGATTTTTTTAAAAATAGAATAATCTTCCACTTCCTAAATAAATGTATTTTTAGAATTCCTCCCATGGTGGAGGTCTTATTCGAAACCGTATAAAATACATTTGTTTTTATTTTATTTGTTATTTCTTTAATTTATCTTTCAGATGTTCTTGTCTAGTGTGTACGTGTGCATTACAATACATGTTTAGGGTGACATGTCTTCCTAGTCCTAGATACAAAAAGAAATCATGTTCATTCTAATTTGGTGGTTTCAATACTTTTTTTTTCTCATTTTAGTTCTAAAGGATAGATTCTAATCAAGAGGTTCCCAATCCAATAGTATTTGTGGGACCAAACAACTACTTTAAAATCATTAAATCTTACACATCCTCTATCCAAGCCACATTAACTTATTCCAAGACGTGAACTTCCACCTGTAGAGAAATTTCATCCTCAAATAGGGCCAACTACCTAAAATACCGACCCTCGGCCTCCAATAACTCTCTTTTTATCCAAAACCATCACAATATATTCTGTTGAATACAATTATAAATAATTTTATACCTTGATATATATATATATATAGGGTGTTACAACATCCCCCCCATAACACATCCCATCACTAAGAAGTCTCCATGTGAAACACTTTTGAACAATACTAGTTACTAATACCTAATTCAAACTATAATTTTCAATCTCATATTGGCCATGGTCATGCCCACAATTCCCCTAAACCAGTGGAATATCCTAGTATCCAAAAAACTCTCACTTTGACTTATTAAACACTAGTAATCCAATAAACATTGCATGTTAATACCAGTCTATATCATTATTCTTGATCAAAAATGAAACATTCTATCTAGTTCCTCCACTAAATTGACTATATTAGAAATATTTGATGACCTACGCACCACGATGTTGACTAATTTCAGAAAATTCACAATAATTCCTCATTCCTAACAACATTAATAAATATCTAGTTCTCTAATGTCATATAATAGTGATTGACATCACTAGTTTACATAAAACCATCACCCACCCACCTCCACACCCATGTATCCCTTGACTATTATCATCAAAACCCATAGTATCACCTAAATACTATGATCATAACACATATCCTTATTTCATCACACATGAAATCATACTTTCCATAATCATTACAATTCTATAATCCCGATTACCCTACAATTACATTTTCCAAAATTAATACTTGACAATCCTCCCAGACTGTAACTCATAACATAGGCCTATCCATTACCAAATGTATTAATTCTACCCAATATTCATTAATAAATACCCATATCTGGGTATTTACTACTTATAAACCACAACCTAACCACTTTGATCCAAAAAATCAATGCAAAACTGAAACCACCCCTAGGTTGGGGTTATACACATGTCAGCTCTAACATTCACCATGATTCTACAAAAATGACCTTCACACACTAAATTCATATTTGGTGTTCTCCCCACTATAAATTTCCCATTTTTTGGTCTCTGGGAAAGATATTACCCAAAATCTATTACCATACAAGCTTTAGCACTCACAAGCTCAACTTGTTATATCCAGATAAACCCATAATTTGATCCCCACACCAGGGTCTATGAAATCATGATGCTCTATGAGACTACTTCCCAATTTCATTTATTAAATTATTCTACAACATATGATCTAAACCAAATCACCATCATGTGACTCTCATGTCCCAACTACTCACAATCCCCATACCGAACCTTCTAGAAATTATCTATCTCATCATTCCCCAAATCATCGTAACTAAGGAACTCTCCTAATTACTCAGTAATCATACCGATCCACTTGACCCCTTAGTGTATCATAATAGTAAATTATCTTCATTCCAAATTTCATATCCTATAAATATATCAACTAATTCATCATATAATATGAACATTTGGCGTAACTAAAATACTCAAAAATACTCAATCATTTCACCCTTGTTCCACTCTACCATATGACTTAACATGTACCAGTGTGAGTTATACCATCGTTCCTAGGCTCATGTGATCAATCAAATAGATTATAACAACCCCCCATGTATGATAGAATAATTCCTTGCATAAAGTTCCATCTTTGCCTTTATTTCTAATACATGACTAAGGAACCCCTCACATACCTATACCACACTCGATCACACCTCCCAGGTAATGATATATAATAGAAAACATCTTATTATTCTTTTATCTCTACTGAAAACACAAGATTGGGATATCTCCTCACTCAAAATGGATACCCTTATATACAATGTTTCATAAAAAAGGATAAGTGCCCTATTATTTTGCTAACATGACCAAATCACCAACATCTTGCATTGAATATCTTCATTAATAGGACCTCTTACGTAGTCTATAGACCATGACCCTATTTGTCACTACTCATGAAGAACCTTATAAGATTCTATCTATAAACATTAGGGAAAATCATATTTCATCACCCATCGAATGGTCCTCATAAATATCAAGTATTCCCAAACCCATATTAGTCACCCTATGTTCATCACCATATCTATATGAACATCGAAAATATTACCAAAATAAGTAAATATCATTAATTCCTCACAATAATAAATAAATAACATGAAACAAGCCATGCTAATCCATATACTCCCCATGATAGAAGGGTCTGATATCACTCGATCATGATTCTAACCCAACCTATATACTCTTAGGTTAAGTATATAGTATGCATAAATACACATAACTAGTCATCATATGCAAAACATAAAGTGGTTGGCATGGTCTATTTTTTTATAATTCAAACAATAAGTAATATTATAATACACTATATAAGTTTTTGATGAATCTTTATGCAATCTAATTCTCCTCATAATCATTTATTCAATCAAATAAAATCGTACACATGTCTTGTGAATTATATGCTTTGAGGATGATTCATGAATACATGATTATTAACACCTCATTCAAAAGGAATAACACAAAATCAATAAGCTAAATAAGTATACTTGGAAGAAATCATCATAACTATAACAAAAAAAATCAAGAACATTAATCCTGATTCCCTAGAAACTTGGACTTCAAATCAGAAATGTGATGGCTATACACAAGAAATAACATCCAACCCAAGTTTCAACCAATACATTCTTCATATACCAAATTTTAGATAGTTAAAAAAATAAATAAAATACCTGATACCACTTTACAATTTATTATCCCATAAAAATCGAGCAGTACTTATCTGGTGGTGCCGCATGAACTCAGGCACACCTCCCCATAATCATGTGTCTACTGACTAGTATAAGGGTTTGATAATCTATGTGGTAGACTATACCCTCTAATGTCATTATAATAATAAAAATTAAATAAATAAATATCGATAAATTGAATAACATCATACTGAAAAATATGTGATTATAAAAGAAAGATAACCAAAATGACAACATAGTCAATCGATCAAAAAATGTAACTCTTACAGGTCATATAGTTATACAAAAGACATGATTCCACCAAATGACTGATCATATATATGAAAAATAATACTATTAAAAAAAGGTAAGTCCCAAACTATCCTTAAACTCACCTCAGATTAGTTTCTATAACCCTATTGAGCTCCACTAGCTCATTCACCTATACTAGGGTTGTTTCCCAACCCACATTTAAACTTTGAGACCTACAAACATATCAAAGTTCCTATGTAGTGTGTCAAAAAAATAAGTAAACAGGACACCACAAATACTATATCTAATAAAAACCACAATATATGTGAATGTATATACTAAATTGAAATAATATTTTACATTACATGGATACTCTATTCACCTTGTTGGGATTTCACAGATCCACCTTAACATTCAATACATACCTTCTTCAAATAGTGTTGGAATGAGACTATGTACCTATAGTTTGAACACAACATGTGTGTGAATGATCTTTCACCACTCATATCATCAGTCAAGAAGAATGAGTTATCACCATATAATAACATAGATATGGATGATACATCACCCATATGCTAGTCAAGGTTAATGGTATATCATATATTAATCTCAAAGGTGAATGATATAGAATCATCCATAATTGATGTTGCATGACGTATTATGGAAACCAATATGGCGAATGAGGTATCACCTGGTGAATAATGTATAATTATACTAAAATAGGGAGAATTATGCATCTCTAGGTGAAATATGTACCATGATACTCATCATCATCAATGAAAATTAAGGATTTCTAAGTGAATGTAATATTAATAGAAAATATTATGGTGAATGATATTTTAAAAGAGAAAAACTTATCATCCATCAATAATGATTGTGACAAGGAATCTCAAAAGTAAAAACATATCAAAAATCCATAATACCCTAGGTGAATGATATATCACTAATCATATATAAGGTTAATGATCTATTTACAATCCCCAATACTCTAAGTGGAAGATCTACCACTGTTACCACACTTAAGGTGAATTATCCATCATGAAAATCATAAAACTTAAGTGAATGATTAATAACTGTAAAAAAACAAATCAAAATATAACATATCCCTAGTGAATAACTTATCATCCTAGAAATTATTCCCACAGGTATGATTCCTTTCTATGTCACACGTACGAACATCATAACACTCCTTAAACTCATGAATAAATCCCATACTCTTATGGCCTAATTTAGAATCTCCACAACTAGCAATCTCCTAGATTCTTACCATATTAGAACTCATCAGCCTATAGTTTTATCATAATGTCTATCACACCCCCTATATTAACCAATAAATTAGTTTTCATCTCCAAGGAACACTCAAGAATATTGTTTAAGTCTCATAATATATGATAGGGACTAAGATACCCCCCTGTTTCCAATCAGTAAGAATTTTGTGGCCATTAATGGCCATGTTCTAAACACACAAGGCTTCAGGGACATACCACTATGTATCCTAACTCATCACTCACGAGACAACTAAAAAATATTTGGTTCCAACCAAGGTCATTTTGACATGATTACTTAAGCATGTATGTTATATGAAAAATTATATAAAAATTAAATAGAACCAGCCCTAGACACCATTTTAGGTGAGTTCTACTTACCACTACATAAACCTAATAGGTCATAAGTTCTATAACATAAATAATTAATACCCCTTATAGTTACATATCTCTTTAACCTTGCATATCTCATAGGCTAAATATCCATCAGTGGATAAATAAAAAATTCATAACACTTGAGTTCTAACTAAGGGCCTTACTAATGCCTTAGCCCAGCCTCACATTGGGAAAAACATTATTGGTTCCTTATTAGGACCCTCAAACCTACTTACCCACACATAAAATCCATGAAATATATGAAAACAAATATAATTCATTAATATTAGGTACCACCAACCTCAAACATGGAGTTATCGCCTCAAGTCATGCTCAACCACCATCTCTTCAAGATAGTATAAATACATACCAAATTTTAATCACCTCTATGAGTTACTATATCCACCATAAATCCATTTAAATTAATTATAAAATAATTATAATTAACTTAATCTATTTATAAAAGTAGGAATAACCAATGGATTACCCACTAGACAGAGTAACGATGCCAATATCCCATGTAACAAGGTGTGATTCACTCCCAACATCCACCCAACCTATCAAATAAAAAACCAAAAAATATGACAATAAATCAAAATCCAAATTCATCCCAACTTTGAGAAAGATCAATGAAAATTTAGGGTAGTGTCTTACCGCCTGTGAAATTACATGTAACAATGAGAATTTATCCTTCCAGACCCCCTCTAGCTAAGCTATAAAAATTCTACATCATCCTGATCTAATTTGAACATGATTTGTTGAAATATATAAGAAAAATACTTAACTACAACCCCTTAAAAAAGGGGATTATAGAGAAGAATAAGATAAGAATAAGAAAATTAGAGAATCTAATATGAATTTCCACTCAAAACATAGAAAGATCCTCCCAGATCCAAGGATAAAGTGAGAGGAAAAGGAATGGAAATGGATGTTTTCTCCCCTCAATTACAGACCAGATGAACCCCAAGTCCCTAAAGTGGTTCCCTTTTTAAATGTATTTTTTTAAATAGAATAATGGACAATTGCGATGTGACTTCCTGGATCACGATGAAATTCCCTTACACAAAAATTTAAAAAGTGTATAATGGTGCATTGTTGTGTGACTATATGAATCATAGTTCAATGACCTAATCTAGAACCACCTGAAAAAACTCTATAAAAATGTTAAGTTATGGTTATGTTCATCATGTTTCAACACCCTATTTTTTTAATAACCATAAAAACATAACCACGACTTCCTAGGAGATCATTACAGAGAGACTCTATGAATCATGTCACAATACCCCCTTATAGGGAAGCACCAATAAATCATGTCCACCTGTCACATTGTTTCATGTTGCTTCACAGTGCAACCTCATCCCATTGAGCATGCCTTCACAATGTGATTTCTAAGTTGTGGTGTGCCAAGCTACCTACTCTAATTTTATTTAAAACTGATGCATACCCTATCCAAATTAAAAAACCTCCATCTGTGATGTGTCCACCCACCTAGAGTAATATTTTAGCTAGATGTAGGGAAAATTACCCAAAATACTAACCCTAGCCTCAACAAACTCCTCTATCATAAAAAAACCATCAAAACACAAATGGTTTAAAAAATTTATAAATAATTTCATACATTGAAATACACATAGTGTTACATAAACACCATGAATGATAATTTAATAATTAAATGATCAATACGAGAAAAAAATCATGTGTTTCAAGGAGGTGTATCATTTGAATGTTTGAGAAACATTACATCAATATAGAAAAATGTTTGGAATCTTAATGGTCTCTACGCAAGGATATATTGACACATTAAATTCTTGGGAATTGATTTATATTTGGTCTCAAAAAATACTTAAACTATTTTTTTTACTTCTTGATTTCTTAAAACCTTCAAAATGAAGGTTATAACAGACCTTTTCTTGAACTTGGTCATTCTTAAGCATTTGAAGATTCATCCAGCAAATAGATACCCAAGGAGAAAGGTGATCATTATATTATTCTAATCAATCAATATCATGACCATGGAGAAGATCTTAGATATATTTATATCATCAAATTAATGGTACACCATTCTTAACTTTATTTATTTCAATTCTAAAAAATGATATTTTGTGGTATAATATGTTATGGTTAATATTCTCCACTATGTTTGGATATTTTTTATCCCCCCAAACAACCTTCATTTTAATTATATCCAATTCCATTTAATTTGTGTTTATTCATCAAATATATGACTAAATCAAAGAATGATAATCTCTACAAATGATGACATGTTCAGTTAAAAATAATTGTGGTTGTTTGATATTTTCTGACCATGATTTGTTTTGAAGTGGAAATAGGTAATTTTATTATAAAAATTATAAGACCACACCATAACTTATATAAAACTAATGATGATAAGAATCATGAAAATTATAGAATTGTTTTCAAAAGTCACTATAATTTGTTTAGATAACCACTATATTATAGTGATGTCCACCATTATGACTGACCATATCATAGTCGATGTTTGAAATTAATAGCCTAAAATAGGTTGAAACTAGGAAAAAATAATTATATATTTAATGAAATATGATTATGCATGACCAATACGACATATCTAAGGATGCGATGCCATAGCCTACCCAAAATAGATTTTCAAAACAGCAGTGAATTATGGTATAATCAAAAAACTAAAATGAATTCAAATCTTGGGAAACAATCATGGTTATATTATAGAAGGTTTTTTCACTTTTAGGAAGACCAAAATATGGTCAAAATAAAAACAGTGATAGTGTGTATAATTTTAAATAAAAATTAGTTTTTATTAAAATTATCAAAAAACCTTCATGAATGTAGGCCCTATGGAACCAAATTGAATATGTTGGGGGTAGGTCTTTAAAACATATAAATAAAATTTTATCATATTTTATCTATGTTTAATGTTGATTTATATGGTTCAATAGTTAATAAAGTGATCATAAATTAAAATAAGTTAAAATATTATTGTGTTTATATAGATTTTTTAATTTTTCATAAATAAGAATATGAAATTTTTATATTGAAAAGAATTATTTATAGAATATTTAAAGTTTAACTCATATAAAGTGTTTAAATAATATATAAAATGTATCTATATTTATAATTTTTTTATAAATATAAAATATGAAAGAGTACATATTAAATAGAATGTCAATTTGGAATATGAAATGGTTTATATCATAATTAATGTTAAATTTTTATATTTATTTATGTTATGAAATTTCTATAAGAGAATTCATAAATTATAAACTGTTTATAATTTATTTATTTATAAATTATTCATCAGTGTTTTTCTCATGTATAATTTTATTAATCCCTCATTTATTTAGTATTATTATCTTCTTTATTCATAATCATAAATTTCTAAATTTTTAATTGATTTATTGTTTTGTTTAAATTGATAATTTCCTTCCTTAAGTTATCATACATTCATTTAAGGAGTTACATGGTAAAATTTATTTTTATTTCTCCTACCTTGTATTTTTACTGTTCATGAGTTATGATCTTGAATTTAAAGATTTATTATAGATTATAAATTTTAGGTTTTGTAATTATGATGTAATTAAAGACTCTATTGAGTAAATAACTTTGGTTATAGGGACTTTGGGTTGGACTTCTCACAACCATAGGATCTTAGGCTATTTCTTAGAATGTGGGGTTGACTAAAAATCTCTCCATGCCTACTTATGTGGGGATTATTTGGTTTTATATGACTCTAATACATTACTTAAAAGTATTACATGTACCTTATTTATTTCAATAATTTGGATATGTTTAAATGTGGTATGATTTTGAATTGGGTTTGGAACACAAGCTATGATTTTTTAAAAGGGTGACACAATAATATGGTTTGAAAAAATTTATTCGTAGAGGGGAAAGGGATTTAAAAAATCATTATAAGTATGAATATATATAGAGGAAATAAGTGTGAAAATATGGTGAGACTTAAATACATTTTAAATACTAAGTGTTAGATTCCTTCCAAAGAAACACTTGTTAAGACCTTGACAATTCTACCAGGTAGGTTGGACAAACCAGTGTTCCTATAGATTATCTTGTTTCAAGAAAGTAATTTATGGGTGACCCTTAGAGTTAGTTTCTCATATTCATAATAGTTTTTATGTTTCAATTATCTTTGATACCCTAATGGTTAGAATACCTAAGAAATAAAGTCAAGTTTATTTATATGATGGATTGAGATAGGATTTTTCTTCTTAACTATCAAATATTTATATATGGTATGATTGGAATGATATATTCCCAATAAAACTAATTGGTGATAGGAAAACTAAATAATATTAATTAAATAATTAAATATATATCACGAACCACTAATAGATATAATGAAATTAAAAAATGGTCTATTATTTTAGTGGGAGAACATTTAATAAAAGTCCTTATTAAACGAATGTAAAACATGATACAATTTTGATAAAATATTTTTTTATAGATATAATTGAATCATTATCTTACAAGACTATGAGATCAATTTTAGATAAATAACATTTTAAGAGAGGAAAATTTCTATACTTGTATAAAAACTTAAGTATAGTTCTAAAATAAGAAGGTATGTTTTTTTGATGGATAAAAAACATCCAAAGATACCTCTTGTTGATAATGATAGTCTAGTAAATAATGTATCATATTATAAAAATAGTAAATATTTTTTTTATGTCCTATATGTTGATTCTTGTTTAAATAGATCTGATGGTATAAAATTAGCATGAAAATATGGGTAATTTTTGGATGATAGAAAAACTTACAAGGATCTATCAAGAACTGGAAAGAAATAATAGGTGCAAAGTTTTAGAAGAAACATTTTTGTGTTAGATGGATTATGATACTTCCATCTCAACTCATATTATCAATATGACCAAGTATGTAAATGAATTGAAGAGACCAAGGTCTTTAATCACTCTTGATATAGTCTCTATGTTTATTCTATAGTTTCTATCAAAATAATTTTGATAGTTCATTGTGATTTAAAACTTGAATGAGTTCAATAAAAGTATACTCGATATCCTTAATATATTGAATATTAACGATCAATACATGGTAGGTCTAGCATTGAGTTGAATTTTAATGGTATATAAAATAAATGGTAAATGTTTTCCCAGAAGGATACGAATATAGGTCTCAGAAATTCCACACTACCTTTTAAATCAACTAATGGAGGTTTAAATGAAATAGAAAGTTTGAACTATATAAAAAATAGAAATTGGTGTAGTAATTTTCTAGAATACTTGAAATGGGGTAAGAAATTTCATGGAGATTATATGTTAGGTATTTATGTTATATAATCAATTTATTTATTTTGAAGGATATATGATACCAGCTATACATTAAAAAAATGTTTTTAATATGTATAGTAATTCAAAATTGATTATTTATTGATGATTAGAGTTTAAAGTGTTCAGTAAAGTGATGGAATAAGGGGAGACTACATTAAAGATGAGGATGTAGTGGATTAAATTAATTCCCTATTGGATCATAATAAATATTATGTATTTTTATCTTATTTTTCTCTTGTGTGATAAGAGGGGTTATTGTGAATAATAGTTTCAAATAAATGAGATGACTGTTGTGACATAAATGACTATGATCAATCGAGTTCTATACTATGGTTTAAAATAAGGAAAGGAATGAAATTATTTTAATGAGGACAATGAAATTTATAAAAATATGATTGAATGAGTTCCCACCACCAAATTTTTGGAATATTTTAAATAATAAATCCTTATTTTTATAATAATAATCCAAACACATAGAATACCATAGATGATTTGTATAAAATAGTTTATTGGTTAATATTTCCACTACATGTGAAGATTTTTATTTCCTAAGACAAAGGAGTTTGTGTTTCTTAGCAAGATATTATTTAGAAAATATTGATCTTAGAGACTAGTGGGAGTATGTTTGGACATAAATAAGTTAAAATATTTTTTTAAAGATTGGGGCAGATGCCTCATTTTTATTATTAAAGAAAAGTCCTCCTTTTGTCTGGGTAGATAGAGACCCATTACATAGCCTGAAGGCATAAGGCTAAGTGGAATGAATAAAAGGATTGAAAGCCCATTTTTTGTCCCAAAGGGCCCTTTGGTGAATAGTACTACTATAGTACTCAGGCTGCTATAACACCTGGTATAGTACCGCCACCGCCACAATGCCTCTACTGCTATAGTGGTGCCACTGCTATAGTTCCGCCACTGCTACAATACTACTATAGTGCCCTGATATAGTACTCCTACAGTATCCCAGAAATTTATCACTACCCAAATTTGATCCTGGGACTTTTGGATGCCAAGTGGGATCCTTTACCACTTGGGTATGGCCTCGTTTGGAAAATAAGTTAAAATATTGACAAGTAAAATATTAAACCATTAAAACCCAATTTGAAATCCAATTTTTTATTTAAAATATTTTATAATATAATATTAAAGAATAATAATAAAGTAAAGCGGTAAATTTTTTTACCATAATGATATTAAAGGAAAATGTTTTATGATGATGATGATGAACTTAGAAAGAGTTTTATCTAGACAACATAAAGTATTAACTACATGGTCTTGATGGACTATATAACACTTATACAAGATGAAATAAGAAAATAAGAAACCCAAATCTAGGAACTCCATTCATGATAAATTAAATCATTCTATTGTAAAAGCAAGAAATAGTATGTGTACCTTAAACCATATCACTACAACATCCATCTTCATTATCTATGGTTAATGAAAATCAAAAAAGAAGTTGTCATTTGAAATTCCTCTTCCTTGGTGTATGCATGAGTTTGATTAATCACTAATCACATGTGAGGGACTTATTTATTCATCCTGAAATTCTAGTGCTTCACTTGGTATTGGTAGAAGAAAGAGAGAGATTCTAGAAAATGGAGTTTCAACTATAGACATACAAGAGTATATCATCCCCTTTGAATGAGAAATACCTCTATATATAGTCCCCTTAAAGAATCTCCTTTAGTGAACATGCATTAAATTATATATTATGTGTTAATTATTGTTATTACACCAACTATAACCTTTAGATACGCCAACCCTATGCATTTTAACAAATAAAATTCTTTTTTTATGCAATATGGAATATGAGGATTCCAATGATAACACTTATCATTAGGTAGTAGAATATTATCAATTATAATAGTTTTTAAAATATCAATTTTTCAAAGGCATACAATATTCCATTTTTTTTTCATGTCATACCTTAGCAATTAGACTAATTGTGTCTTAAGATATTGAAAAAAAATCATCTTATGTACTAAAGGATTTATAGTGTATCTACTTCATTATCCCACATGAACTAAAACTCATATACCTTGTTATATTTTAATTCATATTGTATCTTTTACAGTAACTTGTGAATCCATGTACAAAACTAATTTTGATACCCCCCAAAAACACTTTTGTAAATCTATCATTAACTTCACTATGTATTACATCATATACAATAACTTGTGAAAAAACATCAAAAAATCCTTTTAGATAAACTATAAAACAATTTTAGATAATATCTCTGAGTCAAACTCAATCCCAATTCAATAAAATATAATTTATGAACCCATATACCTATTTAGAATTGAAAAAAAATTAATAAATAGATCTATAAATGTAATAAAATTTCATCTTTAAAAAAATCTCCAAAGCTACTCGAGCTATAAAGAGATCTGACATGTTCTCCATAAAACATATGCATCATTATACCCATGTCTAGAAACTATATCATATGAAATCATGGATTTTCAAATGATTCATTTCCCAAAGCAATAGCGAGATAATACAAAACATAGTATTTCAATTTCATATAACCATCTTAAATGATCTCAGCTCTCAGAGTATAAACTAAACAGGTCATCAAATACATCACATTTCACCCTAATTTTTAGAGGATAACATCACATATCTAAAACCTAAATATACAATAACATCATATGTACTATTTATGAATAACCATGCACTTTCTAATCATATATCAATCATGGTCTAAGATTTTACACACCAATTTCACTTTGGTGTTTTTTATGTTTCATTATTGACTTAATGGGAGTTGGTGGAGTTTAGATTAATTTTATTTTAAAACAATTCACGACTTTTATAACGATGTATGCTTGGATAATGGTTTGGTAAAATGTGTATCCAATATGTGTATATATTCCTAGGTGTCTCAATATCTCTATCAAAATTATTTTATGGTTGGGAAAACTAGTTAGATCCTAGAGAAAACCATGAGAAGTTCCCCTCATCTAGGGGAATATTGTGAATGGATGACATAGAGTTTGGAGAAACCATGCTTTTAAATCATGAAACATATCCTTGGAGGACTAGTGTTTTTGGCATTGTTAGAACATGATTTGACAAACCATAAAGCTAAACCTTGCATCATACTGAGCTCTTTAAAATCAGAGAATTTTTATTCTATCAATCCATGAATTAAAACCCCTTGATCCCTATTACACTCTCACCCACATGACTAGGTCATGGAGGAATCTTATTCATAACCACCCATCTTCTAATCCTTGTATTTAATGGGTCCTCCTACGATTCCATGAGGGTTCTTAAAGGTTAGACCTTTTTTATATTATCCATATTCTTCAACCCTCTCATTTCTTGTTATTCTCAAAAGGGTGCCATGGAATCCAAATCCCAGGTCATGGTGATTGGTATAACTTGTTTTTATCAGATATTATGACTATTGGTTCTCATCTTGAGACCCATTTATAATTTTCATTGAAGATGTTGTGATTTATTTACTTTAAGGTAAGTGTTTCTATCTGATCATATTTCTTTATCATAACTTGAGTTATTTTTCTCTATAAAATCCGCCATTTATTTATAATCCATATTATTATACTAGTTTTGAAAATAATATGTGCGACGCCCTAAAAAAAATAAGTAAGAACCTTGTATTCAATAGCGTGTATGACAAGCAACACCGAGCACACATGGTAATATCCTAATATTTTATAATATATTTACTATTTAAAATAGATTCTATATATATTTCAATGAACACAACACTAATTTGGCCAAAGTTACAAAAAAGAGAGACCTTCCTCGATATCTTTCATTACAATAAAGATCGAAATTCCTTTATAGCTTGCGATATACACAAGAGTGAACTTCCTCAATAGTTTTTGTTACACCCAAGACCGTGTTTCACCAAATAACAATGTATTATTAAAATATTATTATTTAATATAATATGATATAACCTAGATGTTATATTAGCAGTTATGAATAGTATTAACTATGTTATGAAAATATATGGTTTATATAAATATAAATTGAATTCATGGGTTAAAAATTAACGAGAAATGAAAATAAGAACCAATTGGATATAAAAAGAATTATTATTCTTTTTATGTTTCCAATGGAGTTTTCTCTTAATAAAAATAATTAATTATAAAAAGTGAATTATTTTAATGAAATATATATTTTATATATTCAATAAAATATTTTAGATATTCATCCATTGGATTTTATATGTATAAGACCAGAATAAACCCTATTTTACTCATAAAACCTATATTTTTATAAAGGCAATTTTACTGCCTTTTAATGGATAACCCATTTTAAATATGATTTTTCACACATTAATTTATTTAAAATGTCTAAATAAACCTTTTATGTGAAATAAAAACATAATAATTAGGTTAGGGTGATTTTTTTATATTTTTCTGAGATATTTTATTTTTTAATGAATAATAAAAAATATTGAATTTTATTTCAAAACTACCTTTTAATCCAAGTAATTTATATGGTGAAGTTATGTTTTTATTTATTTTAAAGATTAATTTTATAATGTTGTTTTTAAATTAATACAATTTATCTGATTAGGATCAATTTTAATATTAATTTTTTTATAAAAACACAACAAACTTTCAGATGTTTTTACTTTAAAAACATGCATTGTCGTTCTGCATGCAGGTTTAATTTTAATTTAATTTCTTGCACTTTTATGGTTGGAATTTGAAAAAATGGATTCCATATTTTTAATCATAATAATTTATAATTTATAATAATACCAAATTTGTTTTTGACTAAATATATTAGTGGAAGTGATTAAAACTAACTATAATTATTAAGGTTAAATTGAGCATAATAAAGGACTAAACCTTTATCTTAAGAACCCAAATGACCTATCCACTTGTCCAAAAACCATTTTATTTCCATAATTAGGCCACTAACATTCTGGTATTGAGTTACTTTAATTTGTTACTTTTTTTAGGTAATAACATGTCCACACCTAACTTGTTTTACAAAATTCCAAGTGAGTCCTTTTCCTTCCCTATAAAAGGCCATCACCTCTCTCACTTCTTCACACCTCTCAAACCTCTTAGGTTCAACCATTCCATGAACAAATAGTCTCCAAATTTAGATAACTTGGATGTATAATCCTTCATTTTGGTAGAAATAAATCCAATGTATCTTTTGGTTCAAACCAAAAATTAGTTACCCGATGAAGAGTTAACATCAAGATTTTTAGTTTCATTTCTATTCCCCACCACCTAAATTTTTTTTTCTATTATTTTACAACAAAAACTTATCCTAAAGATACTAGTATGTTTTTATTCAAAGTTTTTAATCTAAACTGAAACACATCTTTATATAATGGAAGAAAACATACTATTTTTGTGTACGATGAACTATTGCCTCACGAAATGACGATTGATCAATTTTCCCTTACCACCTCTCATGGTGTCCATTATGATGGGAATTTTTTTTATATATGTTACATATGATATTTATTATGTATTTATTCTTCTTTAAAAAAATTTATATTACATAAATTTAATACTTTCCATTTTACGTTAATACGATAACATCATTTGAGGAAGTGTTGACTATCGCCCCTCAAAGCGACGCGATTCATTCACACGATACATAGAATATATAAATGAATGGCTATAATTAAACATAAGTGTCATGAAAAAATATTATATTAATGACATAATTATCTTTCTGAAAATAATATATATATATATATATTTATATATATCATATCCTTTATTACCCTTTCACACACTTTAAACGAGATAATGTCATTTGTGGATGTGTGGACTACTACCTCTTCGAAATGATGTGATTCCTTTTACATCACATAATTATATATATAATTATATATATAATTATATATATAATTTTATATAATTAAATAATATTTTATTTATTATATAATTATCATTCTGAAAATATTTAAGTTACTTACCTTCTTTTCACAATGATCATTTAAAAATGGGAATGTTACCCATATGTACGTACGTCCTACCGTCTCCATGATTGCAACGATGGATAATTTTCATAACCATATTTAATGGTTAATTTTAAAAGTATAATTGATTTATAAATATTATAATTATGTCATGTTTATTATTATGAAGATTTTATATAATGAACCCTTTGACCATAGTTGACCGACAATAGTTGTTTTAAAACATAAAATGAATTTGGACAAAAACTCACATTGTAAACTTAATTGTTAATGTAGTTATAAAAAACATGGTAATAAGTGAAATAAAAGTAAATATAAACATGAAAAGGGTTCTGAATAAGTTATTAAATTAATATAATTTTATTATATAGGAATTTAAAGGATGTTCCCCCAAAAGGTAACAGAAGGTAAGAAATTCATATCTCACATTTCTTTCCATTAGGCATAATTTATTTCTGTGCACCTAATTTCTTATATATGGAGTACATAAATCCACATTGACATATAATATAATGAATTATATTATATTCATGGCAGTTTAATGTTTTATTTTATTATTATTACCTTTGGGATTTCTAGTTCTTTTATTACCACATTGGTAAGGAAATCCGTCTCACTTTTTACATCCATGAGATAAATGTCATATTCACCACTCACTTCCTTTTTGTGGTGTAACTAATGCCCATTTTGATATATAATATCATGAATTAATTTATATTTATGGTATTTAGATGTTTCATTTTATTATTATCACTTTTGATTCTTTCAATTGATATATAATGGATTTTCTTCTCAATTGACAGTCTATTGAGGCTTAATTATTGTTATAAACCTAGTTTCTTTTATATGGTGTGTGTACTTACCTTTACATGATATATCATGAATCTATTTAATCTCATGATATTATGACTTAAATTTAATTTTATTCCTTGATGAGGGTGTTATTTAGGATGTTTCAAAGTGGTATGGGACACTTTGGAATGTTTAAACATTATTTACCTCATCAAGAACTCTAATGATATTTCAATGGTATTTTCATTTTAAGAAATTATATAACCTTTATTAAATAAACCCTTACAGTATTTTATGTTTATTCATGAAAATTTACAATTATTATTACCAATATTCAATTATTTTTTTACTCAAAATATTCCAGAAAATGTTTTCATAAAAACCGACGTTATTTTTCTCTTTAGTCGGAGAACATGTTTTCTTCTAAAAACCATTCTTTATTAAAATGTTTTAAATGTTTTTTTTAATTTTTTTACACTTTTTTGTCTTTTAAAAATGATTTCAAATAAATATTATTATCAATTTCTGAATGAGGAATTTTCTGACCATTTGGCGTACAAAATGAATATTATTTTTTTACCTCATATGACATGAATAGACTCATCTGTTGTCATTTAGTTGATGCATCATTTTTAAGTTTTAAAGGATTATTTTTGAAGAAAAATATTTTCAAAATATTTTTCAAAATAAAAGGGTATTTTCCTCAAGAATATTTTTATAATTTAATATTTTATTTCATTAATGACAACCACACTGTATTTTACTCATCTTGGGTTTGTTGTATTGATACTATCCTTATTATTCATCTGGATGGTTTTTTATTGATTTGGACATGGATAGTATTCAAATTAACTTCCTTGGTGAATTATTGAATTCCCCATGAAACATTAAACTTCATATGATCATTGAGAATTGAATCTCTCTAAATTATCCATAACATTTTTCATGGATATAACTATTGCCTAAATTGTATACCATTGTACGTACAGTGCCTATTTTGACTGTCATTTGATTAATTTTGGAATTATTGATAGATCCATATTCCTAATTAAATACATTAAGTTGATAAGGAAAACAATTTATTTTGGTTATTCAACATGAAAAATTATTTGGATTGGTAATGGTGGGTGGAGCCCAGACATTATACAACTCCTCGATGCATCGACAGGTTCTCATGAGACAAATAATTGTGCAAATGGGTTTCTACCCTTAGTTTTAAATTGTCTTGTGAAAGGTATTGAGGGTAATAGGTCCTAATGTTCCTTATAAGTAACACCAATTAAGAAATAATTTCCCTCATAGTAGTTTCAGTTATTATTCATAAATGATATTTTGCATCGACACATCTACGGATATATTTCATTTTAGTTTATTGATTAAAGGAATGTGTTTTAGTTTCATAAATTTCCATATTTATTTCTCCTTATCTATTTATTTTAATGGAATGTATTTCCAATAATTTACCCTTCCATATTGAATATTCTCATTGATTCTTTATTGCTTCTGTTATATTTTTCTCTTATTAAGCATTTTATATCTCACTTATTATGTTTCATTCCCTAGGAATCCAAAAAAGCGTACTATGAAATAAATTTCAAAAATATACTAGACGGATTATAGTTATCCTCAAAGTTGTTTATTTTTTTATAAGGGGAAAATGTTGTAATTAGTGTATCCATTTTTAATACAATTCTACTTCATGTATCTAGTTTTCCAAGACTACTAAACGGATCGGTCCTTCGAGGATTTATTCCTTGTAATCATGACAATGTAATTGATAGCAGACACCGACACTAGGAGATTTTGGGCTGGGACACTATAGTTGGTATCAAAGTAAGTTTAGTAGAAATCTTGGTAACTAGATTTAGGAAAACCTAGATTAAAGAACATAAACCTTAGGTAAAATTTGAGGATATGTATATGTGAAAACCCTAGAATTTTGGTAAAGTATAAATTATGCAGGTCTTCTATAAATACATTCTAGTCTGAATACTATAAGTGGATGTGGTTCTGGTATATGTTTACTTAAGAGTAACAACTCTCTCAAGGTGATCTGGGCCTAAATCGGTGTAACCTGGTACACAACAATGTGCCTTATTGAAAACTTGGTTTGACACTCCCAGTGGATATTCATAGGATAATCCACTTTTTCCATAAAAACCATTTTGAAGGATTTGGATTCATAATAAGTAACATAATTTAAATCTAGTAAGTTTTAGATTGAAGATATGATGTCATGATTTAGAAATCCAACTAATGACATTATAGATAAGCTCTATACCGTGAAAGGATATATGGGGAAATAAGTGAATGAAGTATTTATGTATTGTGGTTGTATTAAAAAACATAGTTAAAATTATATTTAGTGATTAAATTATTTTCAATGATGTATATAATATATATTTTAGAAATTATATTAAAATGGGTTTAGAAAAAGATAACCTATAAGACGGGTGAAAACCAATCAAATCCAACAAGTATGTGGGTCTTGAACCCATGATTAAAGGATGATAATGTTTTCACGCCAACCACTAACCTATACAATGTCCTTGTTAATTTTCATTGTTTTTAGTTAAAAAATTTAATGAATAAATATTAATGATGAACCTGTAGTAACACTTTTGAGGATTACAAATTAATCTATTAACCATATTTATTTTGGGATATATTTAACGAAAAATAGTAAGACTTGTCACTATTTTATAGGCTTTACGATCCTTTAAAAGTTTCATTTAGTGCTTCAGGAAAAAAAATTCATCATTGATAATTAATTTTTTCCGAGTAAATGGATTAATTATAATTTTTCTGAGAATAAAAAAAATTGAGGATTTTTTATATGATATTTAAAAATATCATGAAAAAATATTTTGTTGTATTCTTGGATAGTGAAATAATTACCCAACATTAGTAAAATGGCTTGGAAATAATTTTTTTCCTAATACCTAAATTTATATTGAACCGATGGCCTTCTAAATCATCAAGTATTTATGGCTTGGAGGCTCTCAACTATCTATTTATCATTCACTTTTTTGTGATTGATGACCTCACTCTCTCCATATAAATATTTACGTTTTTCTTCTAAGAATGTATCTCTACTTGGCACTAATGTTCAACTACTTAAAAACATGGTTAAATGGTAGTCCATGGGAACTTTATACTTTTCATTCTCTCTTTTATAGAGGATGACTTATGAACCCTTCTCATGATGTGGGATTTAAAACATAGTAAGTATCAAAAAATTTATCACCATAATCGAGTTTAAATTATGAGGATGCAATTTAAATAAATTGTGGATAATGTGAAACCCAGAAAAAATCAGGTAAGAACCTTGTATTCAATAACATGTATGACACGTGACACCAAGCACATATAGTAATATCCTGATACTTTATAATATATTTACTATTTAAAATAGATTCTATATATATTTCAATGCATGAAACATTGAGTTGTCTTGAATTACATGCAAGAGTGACCTTACTCGATAGTTTTCATTACACACAATACAGACCTTCCTAATTAGCTTGTGATACGCACAAGAGTGACCTTCCTCGATAGTTTGTGTTACACACAAGACTGAGTTTCACAAAATAACGATGTATTATTAAAATATTATTATTTAATATAATATGATATAATATTTCCATTAAATTTCCATTTATAAATAGTATTAACTAAATTATGAAAATATATGGTTTATATAAATAAAAAATGAATTCACGGGTTAATAATTAATGATAAATGAAAATAAGAACAAATTGGATATAAAAAAGAAATATTATTATTTTTATGTTTCCAATGGAGTTTTATCTTAATAAACATAATTAATTACAATAAGTGAATTATTTTAATGAATTATATATGTTATATATTCAATCAAATATTTTGGATATTCATCCATTGTATTTTATATGAATAATATAAGAACAAACCCTATTTTACACATAAAAATCCTATATTGTTATAAAGGCAATTTTATTGTCTTTTAATGTCAAACCCATTTTAAATATGAATTCTGATAGTTTAATTGATTTAATATGTAAAAATGAACTTTTTATTTTAAATAGAAACATAAAAATTAGGTTAGGGTGAATTTTTGATATTTTTTGGAGACATTTCATTTTTTAATGAATAGTTAAAAACACTGAATTTTAGTTAAAAAATATTTTTTAATCTAATTAATTTATAAAGTTAATTTATGTTTTTGATTAGTTTTAATATTTAATGAGATAATATTTTTATAAATTAATAAAATTATGATATTGTGATAAATTTAACATTTATATTGATTATAAAAACATAGCAAACTTTCAGACGTTTTTACTTTAAATACCCGCATTGTTGTCCCGTCTGCGGGATTGATTTTAATTTAATTTCTTCTACTTATGTGATTTGAATTTGAAAAAATAGATTCTATATTTTTAATAAGAATATTTTATAATTTTTATAAGACAAACGTTTTTTGACAAAAAATATCAGTGAAAGTGATTAAAATTAATTACAATTAATAAGGTAAATTGAGTTTAATAAAGGAATAAACCATTATCTCAAGGGCCCAAATGACCTAGAAACTTGTTCAAAACCCATTTTATGTGCATAAATATTCCATTAATCTTAAATTATTATGTTTTTTTTTTGTTTTTTTTTAATTTTTTATGTAATAATATGTGCACACCTAATTTAATTCTTAAAATTTCAAGTGATCCATTTTCCTTCCCTATAAAAGGCCACCACCTCTACCTCTTCTTAACACCACTAAAACCTCATTGGTTCAGCCATGACCTGAAACAATTATTTCCCAACATATCTCCCCTATACCTATAATCCTAAATTTTGCTAGGAATCAGTCCAAAGAATCTTATGGTTTAAACAAAAAGTAGTTACCCGATTAAGAGGTAATGTCTTCTCTCAAGCTTTTTAGTTTCATTTCCATTCTACACCCCCTAAAATTTCTCTTTTGTATTATTGTACAAAAAAATAATTATCCTAAACATAATATGATGTTTTTAATCTAATTGTTTTACCTACACTTATACACACCTCTGTATAATGGAAGAGAACATTATGTTTCTATGTACAACGAACTACTGACTCATAAAACGATAATTGTTCAATTTTCCATTACCGCATATAATGGTGGACATTATGATAGAAAATTTGTTTATATAAGTTATATATTATATTTTTTATGTCTGTATACTTCTTTATACCTTTTATAATACATATATTAAATATTTTCTATTTTACGTTAATTCAATAACATCGTTTGAGGAAGTTTGGATTACCGCCCCATCAAAGCGATGTGATTTGTTCACACGATACATGGAATGTATAAATGAATGGTTATAATTAAACATAAATGACATTAAAAAAATCAATAATATGTTAATGGAAAGATTATCTTTTTGTAAATATAATATAATATATATATATATCATCTCATTTATTACCTTTTCACACATTTTAAAAGAGATAACATCGTTTGTGGACTTGTGGACTACCGCCTCATCGACATGATGTGATTCCTTTTACATCACATAATTATATATATAAGTATATATGATTAAATAATATGGAATTTATTATATAATTATCATTCTTTAAATATTTTATTTACTTACCTTCTTTCCACAACGATCATTTAAAAATAGGAATATTACCCACGCGTACGTATGACCTACTGTCTCCATGATTGTAACATTGACTAATTTTCATTACCATATTTAATGATTGATTTTTAAAATATAATTTATGTATAAATATGATAATTATTTCATTTTTATTATTCTGGAGATGTTATATAATGACTCCTTTGACAATAATTGACCAATAATAGTTGTTTTGACACATAAACCGAATTTGGTCAAAAACACTCGACACAAACTTAATTGTTTGAGTAGTTGTACACATAATGGTAATAAGTGAAATAAAAGTAATTATAAACATGAAAAATGTTATTAATCAAATATAATATTAACATAAGTTCATTATACATGAATTTAAAGAACGTTCACCCAAAATGAAATGCAAGGTAAGGAATTCTTTTCTCACTTTTCTTTTAGTGAGGCATAATTTGTTGTTATGCAACTAATTTCTTATTTATAGTGTACACACTTCCACATTTAAATATAATATCAAGAATTATATTATCTTCATGGTATTTAAATGTTTTATTTCATTATTATCACAATTTTTATTTCTAATTCATTTATTACCACATTGGTAAGGATTTTCGTCTCACTTTTTAAATATATGTGACAAATGTCAAATTAACCACTTAATTATTTTGTGTGGTGTACCTATTCACCATTTAGATATATTATATCATTAATTAATTTATCTTCATGTTATTTAGATGTTTCATTTTATGATTATCTCTTTTGAGTCTTTTTATTCATATGTAATGGATTTTCTTCTCAATTTATATTAAATTGAGGATTAATTATTCATATGCACCTAGTTTCTTTTATATAGTCTATGTAATTAAATTTACATTATATAACAATAATATCATTAATCTCATGATATTATTACTTTAATTTAATTTTATACCTTAATGATGTTATTATTTAGGATTTATCAAAGTTGCATGGGACACTTTGGAATAGTTAAAGATTCTTATCCTCAACAATAACTTTAATAATATTTTAGTGGTATTTCCATTTAAGGAAATTATATAACCATTATTCAATAAACCTTTTCATTTTACCCTATTTATTCATTATAATTTTCAAATATTATTTCCAATCTTCCATTATTTGATACTCAAAAATTTTTATAAAGAGTTTTCATAAAACCCAACTTTATTTCCCTCTTTAATTAGAGAACCCATTTTCTTATAAAAACTATTCATTATTAAAATGTTTTAAAAAAGTTTTTAAAATTACTTTTGCCTTTTTTTTCTTTTACCAATGTTTTAAATAGAATATTATTTTTGTTTTCCAAATGAGCTATTTTCTAACAGTTTTTTGTACAAGAGGAATATTATTTTTTTACATCATACGACATGTATAGATTAATTCGTTGTCATTTCTTTGAAGCCTCCTTTTCAAATTTAAAAGGTTTATTTTTAAAGAAAAATAATTTAAAAAGGTTTTTTCAAATTAAATGAAATTTTCCTCAAAAATATTTTTAAAAGTTAATATTTTATTCCATCAATGAAAAAAACCCTCTATTTTACTCCACTTGGGTTTGTTGTATTGATACCATCCTTATTATTCATTTGGATGGTATATTATTGATTTGGACAATGATAGAATTAAAATTCACTTCCTAGATTCATTATTAAATCCCTGTCGAAATATTAATATTTATATGATAATTGAGCATTGAATTTATCCTAATTATCCATAACATTTATCATGTATATTATTATTTCCTAAACCATATACCATTGTACATACATTGACTATTTTGAAAGTTATTTGATTAATTTGGGAATTATTGATATATTTGTATTGCTTATTCAATAAATTTATTTTATAAGGCATATTATTTATTTTGGTTATTCAATATGATAAACGATTTGGACTGGAAATGATGGGTGGAGCTCAGACTTTATATAGCTTCTCGATGCATCGACAAGTTCCCATGAGATGAATATTTACATAAATGTGTTTCTGGCCTTAGTTTTAAACCATCTTGTGAATTTTATTGATAAAAACAGGTCCTTGTGTTCCTTATAAATGACGTCCATTATGAAAAAATTTCTATCATAATAGTTTTATTTATTATTCATCCATGATATTTTGTTTTGACATATCTATGGATACATTTCATTTTAGGTCATTGATTAATGGAATTTGTTTTAGTTTCACACCTTACCATATTTATTTTTCCTTCTATATTTATTTGAATGGAATGTTTTTCTAGTTATTTACCATTCCATATTGACTATTCTTATTGATTCATTATTTCTTATGATATATTTTCCCCTTACTGAGCATTTGAGATCACCCTTATTGTGTTTCATTCCCTAGAAATCCAAGAAGCATACTATGAATGATATGTAAGAATATAGTAGAAGGATTAGATTTATCCTCGAAGTTGTTTATCTATTTAGAAGAAGAAAATAAGTGTAACTAGTGTATCCATTTTTCATACAATTCTCATTTATGTATCTGATTTTCCAAGACTACTAAACTGATCAGTCCTTCAGGGCTTGATTCATTTTAATCATGTCAATGTAAATTATAGTATACATTGGATCATGGATATTTGAGGATGGGTCACTACAATATCGTTATTTCCCTTTTTTAGTGATCCCAAATTCTTATAAAAATGGGAATTTTGAAGGCACTTAGGGCTTGTATCATTAAAGTTGATTTTAAAGAACCCCAATTATTTAATAAAATGAAACGTCAACTTATACATGAAAATTAAAATTAAAATAGATTTTTAAGATATATAATGTTTTTAAAATGTATTCTAAAATTAATAAATTAAGAGTAATACTTAGTTTTAAATTAAATATATACTTTTAAAGGTGTAGATTTATTATTTATATTTGGTGTTCTTTTGTTATTACATTTTGTTTTTTCCTTTAGATTTAGTTCTTAGGATATGTGATGATATCTAAAATTATGTTTGGGCTCATTTTGTGTGTTTTTAATATTTTTATCCTGAAACTAATTTTCAATTTGGTTTAAAAGTTCCATTTTCAAGGTATAGAACCAAATTTGGTTTTAAAAATAAATTTCCTTATCTTGAACCTTGTTTTAAATCTTTAAGGCCCATTGGGAAAAACATTAATGGGATTTCATGATTTATGTTCTCAAATAGGTATCAATGGACTAGATGGAATTTTATGAAAGTGGTTTTCATTGAGCTCCTTACCTTGTATTAATATTTAATCTTGATGGATATGTAGAGAATATTATGTTTTGAGAAAAAAATGGGTTGTTTCCATGAAGGGTGATTGGATGTGAGAAGTGGGATGTCTTCTTGTGCCATTGATGTTTTTTTATTGATTTCTTGAACGATTTATTTAATTACATTTTGTTTAAAATGACATCTTTGGAACTTGGGTAACGAATACTACGACAAGTACCACAAGGCATTGACATGATCTCCTTAGACTTCATAACACACTACAACACTGAACAAAAATTTCAATGATATGGATATGGTGCCCTTTCTATGGCATCCTATTTTGTCTAGGAATTAATGATTCTCCCCCTATAGTTTTTGGAACAAGTGAATATGATTGGTTCTAATCAAAAAATAATTCAATGATTCTAGTTTTCTCTATACTTAGTTTCACTAGGGCCACTCCCATATATTGTTAATTTATTTTCATTCCTTTTAGTTATTTGATGCTATCATTTCTTATATTTGGTCATACATTTTTATTTACTTGAGTAGATTCTATTTTTTGTTATATTCATTTTGTATTTGTAATTTTTTCCATGTTTTGTGATTTTTTATTACATTTTGTCAATGGATTTTATCTATACTTTTACACCTTATATAGTTGGATTTATTCATAATCTATCATTTTATGGATTAAGTTGTAAAATGTTCTTAGGAATATATCAATATTTAATTTAATATTAATTAAAAATATCACTTTATTCAAATGTAATTTATATACTAATTTAAAAAAGGTTTTAAAGTGATTTTTTGGAACTATGATATTTCCCAAACTAGAATGGTTTTGTTCATTAAAGAGAATGTTTTCTGTTAATTCTTTGATTTGGATTACATAATTTTTTTAAAAGGGAATATTTTAATGAATCATATATTAAACTATCATTAATGAAATTAATTATAAAATAAATCACATAGAGAATTTTACTAGTGACATCCACTGGGCTTCTATCTCACACCATATTTATACAATTGATGTCTATAGGATGAGTGGATTTTGTATGTAATGGTTTGTGTTATCTATGAGTTCTTTCTTTTATACTCCTTTACATGGTTCAATCATGGAGTATATTTGATAGTAGTATTTTTTCATGGCCATGGGTCATGATGAGATTTTCAATTATGTATTTTTAGTATTATTTTAGTTTGTAAATTAAATTTCTATCCTCTTGAATCTCATGACATATTATTTGGTTTCGCTATATTCCTTTTTTATTATGTTTGTGTGATAGATGATTATATTTTAGTTACTCTTTATTTGGTATGTCTTTTATTATAGAAGAACTTATTGGATCTTCATGTATTCCCAACTTATTAATGCACCATTCCATATTTACAAAGAAACACCACTACATTAGGATTATTATTTATTTTGTGAAACTATCCCCAAGTGTGATTACCTGATTCCCAAACACTAGTTTCCAACTCGTAGGGATCTAGAACACTATTTGATCCACTCTATGGGCCATATTAGGTATCTTGGTTTGGTTTCTGAGAAAATGGTATTAGATTTCTCTTTATTATTTGAGAAATTATGACATATTAGAGATAATATTGTTAGAACATAGGTGTTAGGTATGGAGGTATTCTAGTTAATTATATCCCATTCAAATCCTTGAGTTACCATGGGTTGTTGGGCTATGAGTCAAAATATTGAGCTTTTTATTATTTATTTATGATGTATTTTGTTTTATATTGATGGTGTTTTGAATTGTATTGATATTTTTATGTTGTTTGGATAATTTATATGTTCTAGGGTAGAAATGGGTGTCAAAATAGGGGTTTATAGTTAACGTATGTGCTTCGGTAAACCATACAGATCTTATGGACATGGTAATGAGAGAATCTTAGTGACAATCACACGGTTGGTGAATGGTCCACCAAAATATGTATTCAAATCATGCACAACCACTAACCTATATGAAAATCTTTTTTTAGACCCCATTTCCATCTAGGTATCTTTTGATAATGAATGGTTACAATTTAGGATAAATTAAGAAGATATTTTATGATGATTTAATGTTTCATGGTTAGATTTTGTTAATAATTTTTTTTAAAGATTGGTTTATTTTTTTTTAAAGTTGGGGCCAAAGACTCAATTTATAATTTAAAGCAAAGACCTCTTTAGACTGGGTAGAGGGTGACCCATTACATAGCACGGAGGCCCAAGGCCATGTGGCCTGAATACAAGGCTTAAAAGCCCATTTTTTGGCCCAAAGGACCCCTAGGTGAACAGTACTGCTACAGTACCCGCACTGCTACAGTGCTTGCTACAGTAACCGCAGCCGCTACAGTCCCTCCGCCGCTACAGTGTCGCCGCTGCTACAGTTCCATGGCTGCTACAGTACTGCTCCAGTGCCCTGCTGCAGTGCCCTGCTACAGTACCCCCCAGAATTTTATAAACCCCTTCCATTGTGTTTTACCATGTAATGGAGGTGTCAATCGGGTGATCATAGTCTTTTACCTCTTTAATTTCTATGTTTTCTCATTTGGTTGCTTATATAACTCTATAGTCACTAGTTTTTGCAGTCTATTGACTGATCCTGTGATAGTATGTTTGGTCATGCAGTTGATCCTTCTTTCATGTGCCTACATGTTTGTTCACATAGTGGATCAATCGTATGGTTAATCCATTGGTCATGTGGTCGATCCATGGTGATTCGGTAGATCCTTTCCTTCATATGGTCGATCCATCTTGTGCTTTATGTGGTCGATTCATGGGTTATGTGGTAGATTTTTGGTCATGTTGTCTATCCTTTTCTTTATGTGGTGAATCCATCCTCTACTTCATTTGGTTTATCCCTTGGTCGTGTGGTTGACCTATATAGCATGATCAATCAATATTTTCAATTTTTGTTTGTGAATTTGATCTGTGCTGTTACTTTGCATGAACGATCCCCATGTCCAGTCATCTCCTTAATCAAAATAAATCCATGTTTGTCGAAATTGAATTAAAATATCCCTTTTTAAAAAAAATATAGAAATCAAATCTTAAATCATGGAATTTGAAACCCAAATGAATAATGATAATTTATATTCTTTACTTCCTTGACAATGAGAGCTATACATGAGTAGTATAGAGGAAAATAAATGGGATTAAATCAAAACTGAATTAATGAAGATTAAAATTGGTAAAGTCTGTAAGAGTTTCTTATAAATATTTAAAAACATATATGTTGTTCCTAAAAACCATAGTATCCTTCTCTGATAAATATTATTATTTTAGCTCATGTTTTGATGGTCTAAGCTTCCATCTTTGAGTCTTCCAAACCCTTCTATAATAATTTAATGCTATTTTTAGGAGTTTCCCAACTTGTATACATCCTTCTTTCCTATTTTATTAGAGTAGAAAAATCATGAATCTTTCATGTGCCATGATATCTGATTCTTCATTATTTTTTTTCAAGGTGTTATTAGATCATTCTTTATTCTTTCCAGGTAAATTGATGTAATTTATCTTAAGAAGGTAATAATATGAAAATAACATGAATGTTTACTTAATAATCTAGGAAATTGTAAGGAATAAGAAGATGATAATATCACATGTTGGTGATAAATATTATAATCTTAAAAATCAGTAAATCACACATGGTTTAATGTTCCTTGCATCAAATAAATTTAATTTATTGAACTAATAGATTTATCAGATACTTTTTATATATTTAATTGTAATAATTAACACATGATGTAGAATGATCATAGTATATATCCTTATTATTATTTCAATAATTGAAATCAAAGATATATTTCTTTTTTATAATCATTGAATATTAATTCATAATATATGAGTTATCAAAGAATGAGAATAAGGGATAATAACATGCATTGGTATATTATTAATATTTTTTGTTTTTACTTTCTAGCAATGTGAATTTAAATAATATGCATGTTGTAGTTTAATGTATAAATATTTTATAATCTGGAAATTTTCTAAGGGAGATGAATTATAAATGCATGTGGTAAATTAATTTTATTATTTAAAATAAAAAAATAAGTTTCCAATTCATATTAATTTTATAATTTTGGTTAATAGTAAATTGAAATAATATAATTATCATATGTCATAGATAATTAATTAATCATGATATGGAGATTTAATAATTGGTTGGGGAACTATGTTTGTATGACTTTTACAATATTATTAATGTTTCATCATGATTTACTAGATATCAAGACATCTTTTTATCAGCTACATTATTTTTTCTTTGTATCATGATTTAAACACATGTTTAAAAAAAATATAAACCTAGTATGAGGTTATAATTTAAAGAAAGAATAATGAGTAATTGCTTACTGTACATCATTGAGATTAATGAACTATATAAATAATTATTTCTATATATTTCCTATAGGTCGCTCGATGTGGAAAAACATTTCATAATATACTAATTAATTAAATATATAAATTAAAATGGATATTTTCTACACAAAATTTCCCAAGGATGAAGGATCCCATGTTTATTATAGGAGGATTAATTTTTTTATGCTTTGGCCAAATTTTGATTTGTTGTGTGCATAAAATAAATTTAATATATATATATAATAAAGGGTGATTATAGCTCGGTTTTTAATTACATTGGTTGATTTTGACCCTGATATGGCTAGGAACATTGATGAGTAATGGGTTGGGAGACCAAAGATGTAGTAATGGTTGATGGTAGTGATGATATGACATATTATTCTATTCACAGTGGTGCAGGAATTACACTGTGGTGGTTAGGATGAGTTTAGAGTAGGAATTTATCATTGATATATGTAGATATATTATTTATTGATATTTTAAATGGTCGTATGGACATATATTATTTGATCAGTTGCAATCTTCTTACATAATTTTAATTTATGCAAGACAAGTGTGTATTGGTTGAGGTAGATTTGGATTAAATCCTAGAGTACCCATATAATATATGAAATCTTAAAAGAATTAATAATATAATAGTATGGGTTCTTGGTGATCACAGATTATGATGTTATACATGATAATGTAATAAATAGAACTTGTTGTTCCTATGGAACTTGGTTTAGAATATTAAAATTTTAATCAGGGAAATTATTACAGAATATAATTAATTAAAGTCTAATTAATTAAGATGGAAATATCATTCTTGTATTATTGTTGATATATAGTATTTAGTAGTGGTAGACAAGTGTATTGTGTGATGATAGAAACATACGAGTCTAATTTTGTGTAATTTCCCTTAGTGTGGTTATGAGTGATACTATTTTTATTTTTTTATTTTTTTGATTTCATACACTTCACAGACCATACTGGTAGAGAAAATGACACTGAAATTTTGGGAGGGGGGTGTTTTCTCTAACATCTAAAATGGTAAGGGAACAAATGGATGGCTTTTCCCAATATCGTATTATCTCCTTGGATATAGTTATGTGCAAGCATATCTCTGGCTATAATGTATTTTAATATAATGTGTGTTCCTACTTGGCTATGAAGAATCTCAGTTTTCCTATACATTTATGTTAGATCAGTAATGAATTTAGGTATACTACATACTTTTATCCAATCATGGTGGCTATGGATTATCATGGGTGTACATGCATGGTAAGTGATGGATTGAGGTATAATGAATTTACACAGGTTGTAGTGCCTTCGTGGAAAACACATGGTTACTAATTTAGATAATGATAATGAGGTGTCGAGCTGAATGGGATATAGAATGGATGTGATACAATTTCATGACATGCATGTGGTCTTATCAAAGTTATGAGCACATCATGTGTGGAATTGGGGAATGAGAGTAAATAACTAGCGAGGAAGTGGAAACATGGAACCTTCATATTTATATATTTTATTTGGATAAATTAATGACTTTATTCGATGTGTTACTTATTGAGTGATCCATGTAGAGGATAGGGAAAATACATTAATTTATCTAGATGGAGATTTAATCTCAATTGTTTATTCAATGTGATTTAGTATGCTCCCTTCACATTTTTTATGAGGGGTTTCAGGGAGGATCTTACTGAGTATCCATGTTATTATCTCCCCCCATATATATAAATATATTTTCTGGTCTACATAATCTTCTTGGTGATTGAGTTAGGTGTTACTAGCTTGAGTATTTCTTTAGGATCTATAAGAGGTCTGTGGTTTTTACTAATGATTTACTTTTTCTACTTTGAGTTTTATTTTAGTTATTTCAGTTTTATGACATTACATTTTTTATTGATATTTTATTTATTTATTTATGGATGATTTTAGTTGGGGGTTACTTATCTCATCTCTTATTCCTTAAATATATTTAAGGGTAATGCATCCCATATGTGTGATTGATATACCTTTAGCATTAGTCACCAACCCATGGCCTATTGGAGATAGTCCTGGGTGGTAATTATCTCCATTTATTTATTTTCATCCTAGGAGGGGTACCTTTAGAAAGACGGGGTCATGAAAATGTGGTATCAACGTTAATGGTTGAGAGAAAAGATAGAGTTTGGAGTTAGGCATTGGTGAGGAATCATGGGCTTATAGGTAAACCATATCAGTTGGAATTACTACATTTTTTAAATATGAGAGACTGGATAGGACATGTGGTTTTATTTCCCACTATGATTGAGTCATGAAACTTTAAATTTATTGAACATGCTAAGATAAATGGTTCTGCTAGTGGGGTAAATATCTAGGTATAAATCATCCATCATTATTATCTAGTCCTATGTTTGAATTGGGTAGAAAATGGTAAACTTGGTTAAAAAAACTAATTAACCTTCAATATTTATTTATATTGGTTTTTGGAGTACCTAATGTTTTTTATTTTTCATGAATGGATCCATGTCAACATAACCATAAAATTCATGATGAATACGTTCAGTAGGATGTTCTAGCAGATCATCATAGAGTGGAGGTCGATGATGATGATACATTGAGGAGGTGACTATAAGATTTTTAGTTCTAGGGTCTATATAAGTATGATGGATTTGTTTTAGATTATGTGGAAGAGTATTGAATAGAGGGGTGTGAGATAACCTTCAATTTTATTCATGATTGGAAGGAGAAATTGGTCTCTTGGGCTATGATGTTGTTGCATGAGTCAGCTCAACAGTGAAGGATTTTATTCTTCAAATATTACAAGGAGTATACTACTGTGTGGGAGAATATCATAGATCACATCCAGGATAAGTCTCTATGTTTAAATACTAAGGTCTCCTATTATTAGGATATCCTTTACCTTTATCAGTGAAGTTCTAGTGTGTGATATTTCAATATCAAATACATGAACATTTTATGTTGTGCTTCAAACCTTCTACTAGATAAGGAGGATGAGGAGAGGCATTTTGAGGAGTCATTGCATTTATAGTTCCAATGATAGGTCACCCCATATATATTAATGTTATATTACAATGTTCTGATAAAGACATAGTTCATTTAGAGGAAATTTTCTAGGACTATATTTTCATTATATGGGAGTCGTCAAGATTTTACATGGATTAGAGTTATTACTATAATTTTTATATTTCTTGCATCGAATAATAAGTTTTAGTCATCATAGAGTAGGTTCCAAGCTTTATAAAATAACCTCACATGGGATAGTAGTTATTGGACCCCTTCTAGTGGATCAATCATGGTTTATTTCACTTTTATAGATCATGAACATAATAAGTGAGAGTATATGGACCTGATCAGCATTCAGTGCAGAGTTAGTGACCCTCTTCAAGCTCAACCTCTGAAGTAGTATCTACCACGTTAATAATAATAGCTTGGTGTTCCATATTACTATCAGTAGATAAGGGAAATGGATTATATAGGGAATACCCATGATATCCCTCTTCCTTAAGTAAAATTATTTGATAACAACCATGGAGGTGGTCTCTATTAGGGCCCAAGAGGCCATAGAGTTGGGCATGGTTTGATAAATACCATTGATTTTACAAAACTATGTGAGCCAAATTTCATGTGATGTATAATATTCCTATATTCTACTTAGGTTAATTCCTTGTTTAATTCAATATCTATACACTCTTTTTTCTCACTAGCTCTAGTATATACTTTGGGAATTAATGGGTAGAGGCTTCCAGGTCCCTTGAGGTTGATTATGCTAGTTGGAGGATGATCTATATTTTATAATGTGTGTTGATTCTATCAGTCAGTGATAGGGTAGCACCACTCTTGTGGAGAATTCCTATGTCTGTGGATATTTCTATACAAAATCATCCTCAACATGGATTTTTAATATTCAGTTGAGGGTATCATGTATTTATTTAGGAGTTTAATCATATTCTATGACATTTATAGAGACTTGGTTATGTTTATTGGTGAGTGAGTACCTCAGATGGGTTGGAGTCAAGTTGAGTCTCTATCATCATTGATGCTTAGGATGATACTGAGTTCTTTGGAGGATCAACCAGTGGTGTTTCCTTGGGTGGTAGAATAATACACTGATGACTTCCTTGAAGAGGTTTTGTCATTACCCCTTGATGAGAGAACAAGTTTGGATAGAGCTACAATCAAGTGTTTATCTGATATCAATGTATTTATATCAAATGGAACCTTATAAGTTGGAGGAGCTATGGATTCAAATTTATGATCTCTTAGAGAGATAATTCATTCAACCTAGTGTGTTACCTTGGGAATATGTAGTTCTATTTTTGAAAAAGAAATATATAATTTTATGATTTGGAATTGATTAACATAATTTTAATTAGGTGACGGTGAATAATTTCAATCCCCTCATATGTATTTATTGATTATTTGATTAGTTTAAGTGATCTATTTTGTTCTCAAATATCTATATATGGGATGCATTTCATTATATGTGATTAAAGGACAAGAATACCCCATAATCTAATTTCAGATCCATTATGGGTGTTATGAGTTCATTTTGATTCCATTCAAATTTATGGACAATCCATCTGTGTTCATGAGGATGATGAATGTGGTGTTTAATTATTTTTTGGACCAATTTGTGGTGGTATTTATCGATGAAATCCCCATGTTTCCCACATATGAGTAGGACCATTCAAAGAATCTTAAATATACGGTACAAGTTCTTTAGTTTCATCACCTATTTGGGAATCTTTTGAAGTGTGAATTATGAGCTCTTGATGTTTGTTTCTTGAGGAATGTCATATCACAGTTTCGATAATCCACATATCCTTTAAAGATTAATGTAGTGGTTTCTTGGTTAGCTACCAAGAATGATGTAATATTATTATGTTTTATTGATCTCACTTACTATTAGTGGAGGTTCATTCCCAAATTCTCTTAGATTGATACTCCTATAATAGCATTGACCATGAAGGACCAATAATTCATGTGGACTAACAAGTTAGAGGATTATTTTGATTATTTAAATGAAAAACTTAGTCAATGCTACAGTTATTCATTTTTCAATGGAATATATTCTCTTCTAGGTTTATTGTAATGATTTTCACATTGGGTTGATTTGTGTTTTGATGTAGTAGATGGAAATTATCTATTATGGTTCTTAGCTGTCACAATATCATTAATGAAACTACACTACCCATGATCTTGAGTTTGTTATGGTAGTGTTTTCCTTGAATTTGTGGTGGTATTATCTCATCATTTAAGGTTGTGTGGTCTTTATAGATCACAACAGTATAAATCATGTCTTTTCCTAGAATGAATTGAATTTATAGTAATTATAGGGCATTAATTTCTTAGTGGATTATTATTTAAAGATTTATTTTACACTTGGTAAAGGAAATGTTGTGGTGTATGCCTTAAGAATGAAGTAGTGTGGTGTTTTTTATTTGTGTTTAGAGACACTTTGAGAGTTATAGAATATTTATTTGTGGTAAACCTTATTATGAGAGAAGTTTATGGTTGAGGGTGTGTTTATAATATTAAATTTCACTCATTTTTGGTGTAATAGGTGGAGGATCCCCAATTGGGGGATTATGAGGTGGAGGCTTTTCGTGATCAAGTTGTGTATGGTGATGCTCCCAAGGAATTTTTAGAGGACAAAAAACATCATGTATTATTTTAGGGGAAGCTTTTAATTCCTTCATAGATGCATGAGTTGGTTATTTTTTTGTTTTATAGTTCTATCTTAGTTATACATACTAGTGTGGTGATGATTTATTGTTCACTAAGAGAGAATTTTTTGTGATTTGGTATGAATATATCAATTATATAGTTTGAATTGTGAAGTCTGGTCTTCCAGAACGTGAATTTTGAGCATAATGTCTTGGTGGTTTGATTCAACCACTTAACATTTACCAATGTAAGTAGGAGGAAATCCCAATGCAATTCATAAATAGTTTTCCTAGAGATTTGGGTGGTTATGATGCTATATGGGTGATCGTAAACCACTTGATTAAGTGAACTCGCTTCTTAACATTTAGAGATGAGCTTACTAAAGGATTTTTGAAAACGTTCATGGAGGAGGTGGTCAGACTTAATGGTGTACCAAAGATGATCATATCTAATCATGATCCCCATTATACCTCTAGGGTTTTTTGAGGTCTCTAACATTATTTTGGAACTCGAATATTCCTAAACACTACATTCATCCCTATATAAATGTTCATAAAGAGTAGACTATCTGAAATTTATAGGACATGTGGCATGTATGGATTATAGATTTAGGAGGTTAGTGGGTGAGAAACCTAACATTGGTGGATTTTTCTTAAAAAGACAACTATAACTATACTATTAGCATGGAACCATTTTAAGTGATGTATAACCAAACATTTAGATATCAAATGTGTTTGATAGAAGTCATAGAGTCAACTATTGTCAGATGAAAATTTGTGTAGAGTACCATAATGAAGGTACATGTGATCCATGAGTGAATGTATGTAATGCCCCAACCCTAGTTACACAGAGTCGAGGATTTTTTAAATAACATTGTTATGATACAAGGAATCATGTCTTGAAAGATCGATCAATTTAGTATTATTGGAAACAAGATTCATACATAAGTTCAACATTACAACTTGAAAAGAAATAAACAATAATTTATTCCATTAGAAACATCTAATACTACTATATTATGCCTCCAAGTCACTCATAATTAACTTCTTTATATCCTAGGAAAATGAAACATAAGAAAGGGGTGAGCTCAAATGCTTAGTAAGAGTAAGCAATACAATAGAAGATAACATAAACATTAGGTATGGTGAATAATTAAAAACACATTCCTTTACAAATGATAAACATGATTTTTTTTTCAAGAATATGAGCTGATTAAATAATTCCATAATAAAACAAAGTCATGGGTATTCTACTAGTCTAATAACTACATGAACCGTCAATATTATTTTCATAATGAGGGAATGTATAATTCCAGACATTCTGAAACATTTTGGAAAGGCATCGACCAAGACGTCTAAAAATGGTTAAGGCCTTAGCCAAAACCATATATCAAAGTTGGAAAGGCCTCATCCAATTCCACATCTAATTGTCTCATGATACCTACCGATGCACCATGGAGCTATATTGGGATCCACCTGTCACTTACTAAGTCTAATACATTCCTTATATGAAAAGGTTGAAACATAACATAAACATTCGTATCAAAACTAAAATACAAAATGTCAATACTTTAACCATAAACCATGAATGGTATAAAAATAACAGATCCATAGTAAAACATATCACAAAACAATAAATACAATATGGAATATTTGTATCATAATAAATCAACTTCAAACAAGTGTAAAATTTATCAAAGGATGTTGACATAGATGAAATCAAAACTATTTGAGAGAAATATCCCTTTCTATTTCGAAATCATTTAAGACTCAGATAATTATAAAAGAAAACATTTATTTTGAAAATATTCTTATAAGCCTGTAAGGGAAGCTTAGATGATGTTATAATAGCAGAAAATAGTTTCACCCGCCATATAAGTTAAAAAAAGACATTCTTAACATAACTTTGTCGAAAAGTTCATAAAGTACCTTGTTTGGAAAACGAAGAAAATATTCATTTCAAAATATATAAGGTCAAATAAGGGTATAAATGAATTTAAACCATAGTCTAGTAAATAGTAAAAATGTTTTGAAGTAAATTTTTATGAAAACATGGAAGTGGATGATAAAGAGGTCCCTGAAGATACTTATGTAAAAACTACCTCGGATAATAAAGAGATTGTGAAATTAACCCTTACCTTGTATTTTTCCTTGGTTGAGGGTACTTTAACCTCATGTATAATAGTTAAATCATTTTTTTTAAATTTTACAAGAACCATATACATAAATATGATATCATATATGATCTTCTAATATTGTTTTGTTAATAATATTTTTAGTATTATCGTCGTTTCAGGTGTTAACTGATTTGTTTTCCTTTATATGTTTTGTTACATAAGTCATGTTTGTTATGGATAGGATGTATCTTATTCATATACAGAATGATATAAAGAATTTCGAAATTATTTTTAATCATCAAATGAAAATTAGTCTGGAATGGTTACGATGGCGAAATGAATCTCATCGCATTCGTGGAGACGGTAATCCGTACGTACGCACGAGCGACAATATCATTGTTTTGATGGTGAAATCGTATATAATTGGATGGTATATCATATATACAGAATAATTATCATGCTAGATTTATTATTTACATCATTTATACTCATTATTATACTCATCCAAATAATTAAGTGTTTGAATAACAAACTTCACCACGACGTGGAGATGGTAAGCCGTACATACACACGTATGGTGACTTTTTCATTTATAGGATGGATAGAATAACGAATATAGTTATACCATATTTATAATGACATCACAATAGATATGAGATACTAGAGTTATTATTTCATAATGGAAACAACAAAGAAAAAGCAATTCGAAGAAGAAAAGAACATGAAAGTGGGTGGTGAAATTATTACCTCTTCTTCGGGTGCTTCTTTTTAAGTTGGTCAAAAGTGATCCTTAGGATGGATTTATGATCAAATTAAGGACTCTAACATAAAGTGAAGGAAGTTGTGAGGATATTAAGGCAGGGGTTGGCCGATCCAAATGGCTTTGGAGGTGTGATTTTGAGATAAGGGGAAGTACCCTTTTATAAGAGAGGTGAGGGCCACTTTAAGAAAAGCTTGAAATATTATTTTATAATAAAATAATTATCACTTTCTAATGGATTCAAAAGGATTTATTTCGAGGATAAGGTGGGAATGGGTAGAAATACTCTCAACCAATAGGTTTTATATTGGTTTAGGTCACTATATTAACCTTATATTTTAGATTTAACTCTCGGTTAAATAGTTTAACATTTATCATGTCTCCTTGTATTTTTATATTATATGGTTAATAAAATTACTATAAAATGTCAAACAAACCCCAAATGGTTAATTAATGACATACATATTATTTAATAATTCATTCTTCAGAACCTTATATTTTTAGGACTATTATATTGTAACATCCCAGCTCCGGAAGCCACACAACGAGTGCCCCGAACCCTGTTGGTCAAATGACCTGAAACACATTTCCCAAAATGCCAGAAGCTGCTGACTAGCAGAGAGGGCCCATGTATGATAGTGGGGAAACTATTACCTCATTTTTCAAAGTGTATCACAACAAAGAAGAAAAATAACATACAACAACGGAAGCAGTAAACAATATACAACTGAAATGGACAACTGAAGTAAAAGAGAACCAGCAGTCATATATATAAATATGCAGCAAGTCACTAATTCTGTGAAAGAATCCAGAACAAGATAAAATGCATTAAAATACAATACAACTCAAAGTACAAGGTACAACCAAACAAAACAAATCAGAGTAAATAGAACACAACATTATCCCAAGCCTAAGCTCGATTTCATGCCCTCTTACTCGTCTGCTACAATCATGTACCTGTAAAGGGACCCTTGCCCCTATCGACACCTGCAACAATATAGTCTATTTGGTCCAAATACATGACTCAAATAGGGTGTGAGAAATAAATCCCAGTAGGCACCCACCAATGGACCGTGCCCAACTATCAGTGAAAATATGCAACAGTAGTGTGAAAAAGTAAATGCAGTAAACTAGTAAGTACCCAAAGTAACTATCACTGCCAGTTTCATTTACATTTTAATTATTACTTATCACCTCCAAGATTGTGCTTCAGCTTGGAAGGTACAACATCAAAAATCACCACAGTGAATATATGAAATAAACAATGTCCTCAGACATGCCAAACCTTACCCTCAGGTAATCAAAATCGTGCCCTCAGGCTAACAGAGCCACGCCCTCAGGCTAATCAGAATATTTCCCCCAGGATAACAGAACCATGCCCTTGGGATAATCAAAATCATTCCCTCAGGTGATTTCCCTTAGGTATAACAAGTATTTCCCTCAAGCGTAAGAGATAATGTCCTCAGGAATGGAAACAACTACCCTCAGGCATATGAAACATTTCCCTCAGGCTAGACAAACACTTTCCCTCATGCCTTTCCCTTCGGTGAATAGAATAAAAGAAATTAACCAGGCCGACCCTAACACATATAAAGAATTTACATACAGTTTCTCTCAAGAAAACTTAAAGCATGATAAATCATTGCATACCCTCGGGCATTCTGGCCAAATGGATGAACAGAGAAACGCACCCACAGGGTGGCCCTGGATCCAAGCAATGATCCCAAACAAAAATTTTAATTTATCAACAGATTATCTATGCAATTACAATATTTTCAACAAATGAACCATCCATATGACACGCCAACCATGGGTGCGTATCACAACGGTACATAATTTCAACACAATAGTTGAAAGGAACATCAGAACACCTACCTCGATCGTCTCTGATCTGTATACGTGACGACGCCTCCCGAATCGTCCAAGAACGACATAGATCTGGGATAAAAGAATTCCCATTAAAACATAAATAACATCCCTTAGAAGAAGAATTGGTAATAATAGTGAAAGGAGGGTGGAGGTATTACCCATACAGTCCCAACGTGATCGACGAAGGCGGAATCAGATTCCCAGTGCGCGATCAGGTGATCCTCCAAGGTTCGACCGTCCTCCTGAGCTCCAAAACGAACTCAAGGCCTCCTCTACCAAATGAGGATTCCACTGCCTATTTTAAGAGAATAAAACAAACTACCCGGCGTGTAATCTCAAGTACACAGTGTGTACTTTTCATTTTTTAAACTGTTCCTCTGGCGACTTCTTTCCACCGCGGCACTGTTCATCCGTCGACGTGAGTACACGACGTATATTCCTGAATACACAGCATGTACGGTCACTCTGCTGGTGGCTACTTCCACCAGATTTCTGTTCACCTTCCAACTTATTACACGGAATGTAAATACCTAATACATGGCGTGTAGTCAGTTTTTACACCCTTCATTGCCGACAGGCCTACACGCCCCGTGTACTCATCTCACAAGGCCAAAGTACACGATGTGTACCAACAAAAATTGGGATTTCCCCCATTTTCCTTATTTTCTCAAAAAAAATAAGGAAAAGGGAAATGGAGAAACCCTTACCTCAATAATAAGAACCAGGTTCTTACATATATCATTTAATAAAATAGTATTTGTTTTAAAAACTTAGTTATGTCAATTTTGGAACTATTTTGTATTTTTTTTTGTAAAAGTCTTAACAACATGATTAATTCAAACTAAATTCATTAAATTAACCCTAAACTATCATATTCAACTATAAAATTAGTTTATTGTATAAAAAATTTCAAATTATATTTATTTTAATATTTATAATATCATGTATTTTATTATTTCATTAATAAGTAAAATACCGCATCATTATTGTGTCATATATACATATTTTTTTGTCTAAAAATTATAAATAAAATATAATGATGTAGGAAATATTTATATCTTTCTAATAACTATTTATAGTCAAATAGATCAATTATATAACCTCATATAAAAATTGTTTTACTAAAATATATTTTCTTTTGATATTTTTTTCTTTACTTTAGATTATTTAAAATAATTGTTATTATCACTCCCAAGTGGTTCCATGGGGTCCCAAAATCAACTCAAATATGCCCATGGTCGGACATGTATCATCCAATAGGAATATGACACATGTTTGGGTAATTTATTATTATTATAATATTATTTATTTTACCCTTATTTACTGGATTTACCCTTTAACCACGATAAATAAAATATTTACCGAAGTAATTATTAATAATGTCTAAAAATAAAAGTTTCTTATTTACCCAATTTAGACCTCTGAATTCCAAATATGGAATCCATTTTTCCAAATTTAAAACACAAAAGTAGAAGAAATTAATTTAAAATTAATTCCTGCTGTAAAAAAAGCGTGTTTTTAAGAGATAATAACTATCAAAAGATTGACACTTGTTTATGTCTAGTTTAAATGTAAAATTACATATAATGACCTAAATTATATTAAATGATAAAAATATAATATAATGACATATTAAAACCATTAAAATGTATAATTGAACACTATAAATTATTTCTATTAAAAAGTTGTTTTCAATTAAAATTTTGTATTTTCACTATTCATTAAAATAAGAAAGTTATCAGAAAATACCAAAAATTTATCCTAATATAATTTTGATATTTTAAATCCAAAAATGAAGTCCATTTTGAATAATAAAATTTATAGAATTTCAAAAAGTGTGTATTACTATTCATAACAGCTAGTTTGATTGGCCGTGGTGTGTTAGGAATCAAAATTGCGTACAATGAAATCTATTGTATTATTCAAAGAGAAGCATACTATGGAATCTTGGGGTGTTACATTATTCCCTCCTTAAAAAAATTTCATCCATTAAATTTCTAGAATACTACCATAGAAAAATATTCGGGTGGTTCTTCATCATATGTTCCTCGGGTTCCCACGTTGCCTCTTCCATCTTATGGATTCTCCATAGATCTTTTACCAGATGAGTCTTCTGTTTTCTCAACACTTGTTCTCTAGTATCAAGAATTATGATTGGATCTTTGAAATAAGACAGATCAGGTTCCAGTTCTATTTCATTATAGGTGAATACATGCGTTGGGTCTGGCATGTATTTTCTCAATAGTGATACACTACAAAATATTTCACTTTTTCCAATAGAGGCATATCTATTGGTAAAAGTGTATTTTCTGTTGGTAAAACGTTTTACCAACATATATGTCCCCATCACTAAACTGTCGGTAAAAAGTATGTCGCTAAATGCTTTTGCAACAGATAAAATATTTCTATTGTAATTATAATAATACCAACAGATAACATATATATTGGTTACAGTATTTAGCAACAAGTTCTAGTAATTTTTTTTTCTGTTGGTAATAATTTTACCAACATATAAAATTTGTTTATAAATTACATTTGAATAAATATTATAAATTTTTTATGGTAAGATTTTATATTATATTTATTAATTTATCATATGTAATACATATGTTTTAATTATTAAACCATAGATGATTTTAACACATATTCATCATTAAAAAAAGTATATTAATAATGAAATTAATTAAAAAACCAATAAATACCAAAACTTTGGACACCCACCCCCACCCCAACTCCTGCGAGTCAGCTCTAGCAACAACAGCTCCAACAAGTCAGCTCACCAGCAGCTCTAGCCCATCATCATCTGTGAGACAAATCTAATTCATCCAAGCCAATGAGCCAGCTCCAGCGACCAATGAGCACAAGCAACCCATCCATGCCTGTGAGTCACCTCCAACACCATCTCATCCATGCCAACAATCCACTTCCAGCAACCCATCCATTCCCCAGGACCAGCACACTATCTCCACAGAGACCTCATATCACAATAATACCGAAACCTTAAGCTCTAAGATCTCCACCACACAACCCAAGAGGATACCCAAAAATGAGCCAGCTACAATATCTATTCTATGCCACACCCTTCGGCTCCAATATCTACATCACTAACAACCAAATAGAATAAGCACAAATCAGTGAAAAATATCTATATTAATTGATACCAAAATAGAAATAAATGAAAATTTAAAAAATGATTACAAAGACTTGCAGAAAAATCACACAAAAAAATAAAACAATTCACCTCCAAAAGAATCCATCCTTCAGCGTTTGAAGAATGATGCACTATCTAACCAACTATGAACAAATTAAAACCATTGAATCTGGTAAAATATCTCAACAACCATCAAAGTGATACAGACACAGCTTCTGGCAAGCTTCATGTCAACTTTCACAACATCTTGGGTTGTAAACACAAGCATGTTGTAATGTTGTCCACAAAATCGTGAAAACCAAAGCTCTAGTGACAAAAACATCCCAGCGGGTCCAAAAGAGATAAAACATCAATCAGATTTTGTGCCAAAAGTATAAACATCCTCCATGATTAGTAGTTAATATGTACATAGCTATCAAACAATCATCAAAATTTCCATGAAAGCAAGCCTTCTTCCAAGAATACACGAAATATAGCAGCTCCCAAACACCATCATGTAGGAAGTATATAGACCAAGTGGAAAACATGACCTGAAACTTCATTTTCAAAATTAACTCAAAGGCTACAACTTCATATTAACATCCAAACCCAAGGAATGTTTCTTTTATTTTATTCTTGGATGAAGGATAACTTGTACTTTTCTAGTGTAAAAAAATTAACATAAATATAAGCATTTAACATAAATCAAAAATATGAAAGTCATTACCCTTTTTTACATATAACAACCACAACTCCATATTCAAAAACATGGAAATCATTACCCTTTTACCACACTGCCTGAAACTTCATATTCTAAATTAAAATCCAAACAGAAGGAATGTTGCTTACTCATGTTTTCTTTTCATTCATTGATAATTGATAAATGGTGATTTTCTAGTGTAAAATAATTAACATTAAGTAAAAACCAGCATAATAACACTAATACATCAAGAACACACCACTCAAGCATGTGACTATAAGTTGAGATCACAAATAAATAAACTGCATAACAGCTACTCAGTAAAATTGAAATACAAAATTAAAACAACCATGTTAATCCACCAATCATTTAAAATGGTAAAAAGAGATGACATAAAATGTATTCATATGTAATGTTTATAAAATATTGGTTATGATTAAAATAAAATGGTGGAAATTAATTACCCTTTTCCACATATAACACCCACAACTTTACTCTTTATCATTAATGAATAGAAAAAATGGTGCAAGAGTCTCCAGTTCATCAAAATTTGAGTAATTTATATGGGCTTGTGCTCTAGGAAGGAAGTGATCTGCATAAAAACAATATATCCAAGACCGATGATGGAAGCATAAAAATGGGAATATGACATTTATATGTGATCATCCACATAAGCCTTCCACAACATGTTTGTGTTTTTTTTCTAAGACCCAATACCCAGATAAATAAGGGATGAAATCACATTAGAAGTATATAAGAGGTCAAAAAAACACTACTAAATACATAATTTCTTAATTCTTTAAAAAAAACCACTATAAATTAAATATTCAACCTTCCAATATTGATTTGGAAACCATCACTAAATAACCTATACTAAACATATTTTTCTTATAGTGTAAATTTTAATCACACCATATTGGATCACTCTCCAATACTTCTCTAATTATAAGGTCTATCTATGGTAAAAAATAACATATATTTGACCAAGCTTTGGATACAGAATGGATATTTCTATATTTTATTCAGTATTAATGGAAAAATCCATTACAAGTCCAACATTATTTGACCCTGTCAAATAAATTGTGGCATCCCAAATCCCCATTTATATAATAAGAGATTGATAATATTGAACAACCTATCTCTAAGAATGTACAATGAAACGAGATATAAGGAGTGGGTATTAATTTTCAACAAAGGCGGGATGTTGATCTCTTCTAAAGAAAGGATGTAAAGATTAATTAGTTGAACAACTAGATAGAATAGTTGTAATATGAGAAATATTGTGTCCTATAGGTTACAGAATGGGATATAAATATGGATCCCTCCCCACCAACAACAGATTAATTTCCATGACAATCACCATCAACTGTTTAAGTAGTAACTGTATAATGGAACTTATAAACAATCTGATCATTGTAAACTTGTTGACTATTTTTTTGAATTAAAATTCATGTTCACCTTTGATATACATAATCCTTCTCCAAGTAGAGTTATTATCTATAGGATAGGTACCCATTTACATCTTCTTAAAGTAAGACAAGAAAATAGATTTTTGGATCTTATTCCAACCTAAAATACTTCTATTTTGAGTCATGTCCACATCCTTAACTTGAAAATATGAAAAAGATGAAGATGAACACCAACAGGTGCCATTTTGGTTAGAGTTTAGACTAGAGAAACATTGATATATTCCACAGAGCCCCTAATCATGGAAAATTCCATTATCGTGACACGTAACTTGAACCTAGGTTGATCATCTTGATTCCCAGGCTGCACTCCTATTATACCATTTCTAGGGGTACCTGCAATAGAAAATTATACCTGCTTATGGGTTTTACATTCTACCATATTGGCTTCCATTCTATTTCTCATTTCTAGCATAGATCCAACTTGTAAATCAATTCAACCATTTCCCTTTACAAAATTCACAGGCTAACTCAACTAATAAAATCAAGTCCATCGCCCATTGGTTCAATCACTCATAACACATTCAGAATGATCCTTGGAAAAATAATATTCTTTGGCCGAACAATCATTTCTTTCACATGAACATAAGCCTAATTGGCCCTCATTGCATCAACCCAAACAAAAAAAATTCCCCTTGCCGCAGTGTTCATGACAGTTCCCCTAAATCTCAAAATGGTGAAAATATTTAGTCAATCTCTCATAGCAAATCATTTGACCTAAACCCTCACCGTCTATCACACCAAACTAAACAGAAAACGGAAGAGGTTGGGAAAAATCCAGTTCGATGGAAACCATATCCATAATTGGATGCTTCCCAGTTGATGTGTGTCGATCAGCCTGTAAGATCCTCTTAGTAGCATTTCCATGGTGATGGAGTATTGTAGAGTAAGGGAAATGAATGGGAAGACCTAAAAGATAGATACAAATCACGAGAGTAGTACTAACCATCCTAAAGTAAATCATTGGTGACCATCGTGCTCCTAGACCAGATATCCCAAGGGATATGAGACCACACATTCAGAAAGTACACTCAGTCATCATAGATGATAGCGATCAATGGGGAATGAGAATCCCCATCAATTCTTTGTTCTTCAGACCCCATTCTGTATTCACATGCTTTTATAAATTTTCTTTAGATGGCCTTCGATTCCCAAATCTCCCAACAAGGGTAAATTTCTACGAATCCAATTTGGAAGCCTGTACGATGGTCGAAATGTCCATCGCAATAAAACCATTCACCGACCGAGGGATCCTCAGATCTGAAATGATAGCAGAAATTGGAGATTCAAAATTTTTGAATGCGGTGTGGGTTCATTTCAAAAAGTATTTCTCAATTAAAATTACTTAAATTCGATGAAAAAAAATATGTTTATTAACAAATTTTTTGTTGGTATACATATATATTCAATTATTTGTATAATGTTTTTTTATAAAAAAAATAATTGGAAAAAAACATCTAATGTTGAAATATTTTTGGTATTAATAGGTATTAATAACATATTCAGGTGTTGGTAGAAAAATGTCGGTATTAATATGAAAAAATAAAAAATTTAATTGTTTGTAAAATATTCTTTGGTATTGGATAGATAATACCAAAAGATATACCTATTAGTAAAAAAATTATTGCTAGTTAAAATTAATATTGAAAAAATTCAATATCTGTTGGAATTAATTATTTTTACCAACAAATATATTGTGTGTCGCAAATATTATGAGGGTAAAAGCCACTTTTTTTTGTAGTGATATATGGAACATATCATGAACTTTGGAGAGACTTGGAATCATTTCCAAATGGTAAGCTACAACCCCAATTCATTCTAGAATTTTGAAAGGTCCAATGTACCTGGGACTTAATTTACCCTTCTTACTGAATCGTATAACTACCTTTCATAGAGATACCTTCAAGAAAACATTATCTCCTACTTGAAATTAAAAATCCTTCCTTCTTTTATTGACATAGCTCTTTTTCCTACTTTGAGATTCTTTGATGTGGGTTTGGATAACCTTCACCTTTTCTGTTGTTTCCTCAACAAGTTATGGGATTACGAGTTTTCTTTCACCAACATCATCCCAACAAGTTGGTGTGCGACATCTGTTTCCATATAATGCTTTATATGGTTCCATATGAATATTTGAATGGAAGATATTGTTTTAAGAAAATTATACCAGAGGTAAATACTGATCCCACATACCTTGAAACTCAATTGAGAAAGATCTCAACATGTCTTCTAAGGATTGAATAGTCCATTATGATTATCCATCAGTTTGAGGGTGGTAGGCACTACTCAAACAAAGTTCAGTATCCGGGGATTTCTGAATACATTTCCATAATCTTGATATAAAATGGGGAACACGATCAGAAACAATCGATATGGGTACTCTATTAAGTCTTACAACTTCGTTAATATATAGTCCTTCTAGATGCTGAGGTGGTAAATCTTCTCTTATTTAAAGAAAATTTGATGAATTGGTATGATGATCAACAATGACCCATATTGCATCATTCCTTCTAGGAGTCTTCGGTAACACCATGAAAAATTCCATTGTAATATCAGCCCATTTCTACTCATGTATGGGAATAGGTTCCCGAACTCCTAAAGGTTGTTTCCTTATAGCTTTCAGTAGTTGACAAACTATACACCTTGACACATAATCAGCAATCTCCCTCTTCATGTTGTCCCACAAAAAATGTTCCTTTAAATCTCTATACATCTTGGTGATACCAGGGTGTATATAGAAATTAGAGCTATGAGCATCATCCAACAATTCCCTTTTCAGATCAGGTATATCGGGAACACAGAGTTCTTCCTAAATTTCAAAATCCCATCTTCATATAATAATTCAATCAATCCCCCATCATTCACAGCTTTAATTTTCTTTTGAAATTCCTCATCATCAGTCTAGGAACTTTTTATCCTTTCTAGTAAGGATGGTTTGGAAACCATTTGAAAAATAATTGATGTTTCACCTTCCAATGTTATTCCCATATCCATCTTTACTAGATCCATGCATATAGGATCCATTTCAACTCTCATCTTATTCTGAACTCCATGATGCTTTATGATCAAAGAATCATCCACCTTATTTTCCTTCCCTGGGTGGTAGTGTATAGTGAAGTCACAATCTTTGAGTAGTTCAATCCATCACCATTTCCTCATGTTGAGTTCTTTTGGTGAGAAAATATACTTCAATCTCTTGTGATCGGTATATATCTCACATTTTTAACCATAGAGATAGTGTCTCCATATCTTCAAATAAAATATTATAGCTTCTAACTCAACATCCTGAGAATGATAGTTTTTTTCATGATTTTTTAGCTATCATGATGCATAGGAAATAACTCTATCATTCTACATAAGGAAACAACCAAGTCCTTTCTTTAAAGAATCACTATAAATAAAAAAAACCCATCATTCCCCAATAGTAGAGTCAAGATAGGATCATTGACTAATATTCTCTTCAGTTCTTCAAAACATTCTTCACACACCTTTTTCCAAACAAATTTAATCCCTTTATGCTTGAGATTAGTTAAGGGGTTAGTCAATTGTAAAAATTATGGACTAAACGCCGATAATAACCTACTAAACCAATAAAACTGCATACATCAGTTATACTCGTTGGTGCTGGCCATTCTTGAATTGATCTTGTATTAGAAAGATCAATGGAGATTCCATCCTTAGAGAAAATATGGCCAAGAAAAGCAATCTCTTAAATCCTGAATTCAAACTTGCTAAACATCCCGTATAGTTCATTTCTTCTAAGGGTTTTCATAATAGAGCACACGTTATTTTCATGATCTTCATAGAATTTGGAGTGTACCAAGATATAATCAATAAATACCACTACAAAGTCATCAAGATATTCCTTGAAAACTCTGTTCATTAGATCCATTAAAACAGAGGGTGCATTAGTCAGTACAAAAGGCATTACTGTAAACTCTTAATGCTCATACCTGGTTCGAAATGATGTTTTTGGAATGTCTTCATTCTTCAGACACAACTGATGATATGCAAATCGAAGGTCAATCTTTGAAAAATATTGAGCTCCATGAAGTTGGTCTAAAACATAATCAATGCGAGGTATGGGATACTTGTCCTTTATTATTTTAGAATTGATCTCCCTGTAGTCAATGCACAACCTCATAGATCAATCTTTCTTCTTGAAAAAAAGAACAGGGGCTCCCCATGGAGAAACACTAGGGTGAATATAACCTTTATTACTCAACTCCTATAGTTGTTTCTTTAGTTCCACTAATTCCATAGTTTCTATTCTATAAGGGGTCTTCGATATGGGCCTTGGACAAGGAATTAAGTCAATGGAAAACTCAATTTCTCATTATAGAGGATGTTCAGGTAAATACTCTAGAAACACATCAACATATTCTTTCACAATAGTTACATCCTCTATTTGAACATTCCCTTCCTCACCCATAGTTATTTAATTCTCTTCCTAACCAATAATTTAATTTAGTAGAGATACTGTGGTGGATCTAGATAAGAATTATTTGGTGATGTTTCTTCTCTAAAGATAAGGTACTTCTTATCATCATCGATAATTTTAACCTCCTTCTTCTTACAATAAATTTTCACATCATGGTCTAAAAGCCAATCCATACCGAGGACTATATCAAATTAAATCATGGGTTTGACGATGAGATCAGGAATATAAGTAATGTCTATATGCCTTAATGGGGACTGATTCACAAAACTTTGTTGCAACGATACATCCCTTAAAAGTTTTGACTGACAAATCGCTTGTTAAATCAAATTGGGAATATATAATTTTTATAGCAAACTGGGAAGATATGAAAAAATGTGATGATCCAGAATCAAATAAATCATTCGCTAAACTTAAGGAAACCGTTAAATTATCTACCACAACATCTTTCAGAGATTCAACCTCATCAGTAGTGATTTCATAAGCTTGGGCTTGATCCCTTGGCTTTTTCTAACGTAAGTTTCCCTGACACTTATAAAATTCATTTTCATAATGTTACATACCCTTTAAATTGTATCATTGAACATTGGTAGCTTCTTTATTCCCCTTAAAATCACTAGTAAGATGGAATTTTTTTCCATATTTGTAGCATAATCATTTTCCTTTTAGACAGGCACCAGGGTGCTTCCTTCCACAATTATCATAGGGGGGAAATTCAACTCTTCCCTTATTCCTTGTTTCCTTGTTTCCATTCCCAGGGTGTTTATCAGATATCTTCTTCTCTTTCTTTTCTTTAAAGTCATATGACATAGACAATTCATTTTCTATCTTGATAGAACATGATACAATATCTTCATATGATGAGAAGGATTATGATACTAATGCTTGATAGAGAAATGGTTTTAACCCATCAAAGAAATGATCAATCTTACTCCTTAGGTGACGTATATAATCTAATTCATGCCTTGATATCCTTGTAAAGTTATCTTCATACTTTGTGACATTCTCATCCACATTTTGCCTCAGACTCACAAATTTCCTTTCTATATCCGATCAATGGTCACGAGGAATGAATTTTTCTAAAAAAATTTCTTCAAACTCCCTATATTCCATACTTGATACTTCTTTATACTTGTTTGTGTTTTTAATCAATGACCACCTTTGATATACATCTCTTATGAGTCAATAAACATCCAGGACAACTCTTTCCCTTTCACTACTCCCCAAAGCATGAAATATTTTCTCTAAGGAACTTATCCATTTCTCAACTGTAAATGGATTTGTATTCCCATTAAATGTTGTTGTTTGTTGTCTCATGAAGCATTCTAACATTGATCCTCCATGTTGTGGATCAGGGTGCTCCATACGGGTAAGGTTATTATTCATAACCTGAGTGAGTTTTCCTAGTATGGTGATAAGCTGATCATCACTAGTTGCATCACTAGCTCCAATAAAATTATCTTGATTAGGAGGTAAATCCCTACATGGATTACATACGTTGATATGGTTTCCATTCCTTCCACTAGGCTCCATTTCTACACAATTCCATACACTAGATTAGTTCATGAATCAAAATACATAATTCCAAACTTGTAAAACACTTAACATAAATTGAACAGTTTATAAATATAATCCATAATCATAAAAATGTTTTCTTTGAGAAAGTATATACTCATAAATCCTTCATAATGTTCTGTAAAGAAAATGTGAACTATCCTAAGAATATTCCCCGGGAGTGTCATAACCAAGAGTGTTGCAAGGCCCATTGCCGTGCACCAGTTATCGTTCGATTCTAGATCAAAGTGGTGTTTTCGGGTTTTACCCCTAGGTACATCTGTGCCAGATCCGCCCCTACCTACTCATATCTGGACAGGGATGTATTTCTTGGAAAACTCACAAAATATCTACATTACCAACATTCTAGTAGGTTCTTCTATACTAATACTCAAATTCTATCTTAGGGTAGTGCTCTCTAATCAGAGTTTTTATAAATCTAGTTTCCAAGGTTTGTACAAAACTTCCTCTAATACCAGCTGTAATGCCATGACCCCAGTTACCCAGAGTTGGTACATTATTACATAACATTGGAATGATACAAGGAATCATGTCCCGAAAGACTACTCATTTTAGTATTATTTGAAACAATATTCATACAAAAGTTCAACATTACAACTTGAAAAGAAATAAACACTGATTTATTCCATTAGAAACATCCAATCCTCCTAGATTATGCTTCCGAGTCACTCATAATTAACTTCTTCATATCCTAGTAAAATGAAACATAAGAAATGGGTGAGCTCAAATGCTCAGTAAGAGTAAGCGATACAATGGAAGATAACATAAACATTAGATTTGTTGAATAATTGAAAACACATGCCTTTACAAACGATAAACATGAACAATTTATGGCAGGAATATGAGCTGAGTAATTAATTCCGTAATGAAACATAATCATCAATATTCTACTAGTCTAATAACCACATGAACCATCAATATTATTTTCATAATGAGGGAATGTATACTGCTGGACATTATGAAACATTTTATCAAGGCCTTGTCCAAGATGTCTAAAAATGGTTAAGGCCTCGGCAAAAACCATATATCAAAGTGGGAAAGGACATGGACAATTCCATGTCTAATTGTCTCATGAGACCTACTGATGCACCGATGAGCTATAGGAGGCTCCACCCACCACTTTATAAGTCTAATACATTCCTCATATGAAAAGGTTGAAACATAAGATAAACATTTGTATCAAAACTAGAATACAAAATGTCAATACTTTAACCATAAACCATGAATGGTATAAAAATAACACATCCATAGTCAAACATATCACAAAACCAAAAATAAAATATGGAATATTTGTATCATAATAAATCAACTTCAAACAGGTGTAAAATTTATCAAAGTATGTTGACATAGATGAAATCAAAACTATTTGAGAGAAATATCCCTTTCTATTTAGAAATCATTTAAGAGTCACATAATTATAAAAGAAAAAATTTATTTTGAAAATATTCTTATAATCTTGTAAGGTAAGCTTAAATGATTTTATAACAGAAGAAAATATCCCCACCCTCCGTATAAGTTAAAAAAAGACATTCTTACCTTAAATTTGTCGAAAAGGTCATAAAGTACCTTGTTTGGAAAAAGACGGAAAAATTCCTTTCAAAATATATAAGGTCAAATAAGGGTATAAACGACTTTAACCCATAGTCTAGTAAATAGTAAAAATGTTTTGAAATACACTTTTAAGAAAACATGGATGTGGATGATAAAGAGGTTCCAGAAGATATGTAAAAACAACCTCAGATAATAAAGATATTGTAAAATTAACCCTTACCTTGTATTTTTCTTTGGTCGAGGGTATGTTAACCTCTGGTATAATATTTAAATCATTGTTATTAAATTATACTAGAACCATATACATAAATATGATATCATATATGATCTTCTAATATTGTTTTGTTAATAATATTTTAGAATTATCATAGTTTCGGGTATTTACTGATTCGTTTTTCAATATATTTTTTATTACATAAGTCTTGTTTGTTATGGATGGGATGTATATTATTAATATAAAAAATGATATCAAGTCTTTCAACATTATTTTTAATCATCAAATGAAAATTAGTCTTGAATGGTAACTATGGGGAAATGAATCTAATCGCATTAATGGAGACGACAATCCGTACATACACACGAGAAACAATATCATTGTTTTGATGGTGAAATCATATATAATTGGATGGTATATCATATATACAGAATAACTATCATTTTATATTTATTATTTACCTTAGATATACTCATGATTATACCAATCCAAATAATGAAGTGTTTGAATAACATACTTCACCACGATGTGGAGACGGTAAGCCATACGTACACACGTGTGGTGACTTTGTCATTTGTAGGATGGATAGAATAATGAACATGGTTGTACGATATTCTTAACTACATTATAGTATATATAATATACTGGAGTTATTATTTTAGAATGGAAACAACAAAGAAATAAGAAGTCGAATAAGAAAAGAACATGAAAGTGGGTGGTGAAATTATTACATCTTTTTCAGGTGCTTCCTTTTAAGTTGATCAAAAGAGATCCATAGGTTTTCTTTATAATAAAATTAAAGACTCTATGTTGAAGAGAAGGAAGTTGGGAGGATATTAGGGAAGGGTTTGGCCAAGCCAAATGACTTTTGAGGTGTGATTTTTAGACAAGGGGATGTTCCCTTTTATAGCAGAGGTGAGGGTCACTTTAGTAAAAGCTTGAAATATTATTTTATAATAATTTTTTTTTTGTTTATAATGGATCCAAAAAGATTTATTTCAAGGATAAGGTGGGTTTGGGTCGAAATCATCTCAACCAATAGGTTTTAGAGAGGTTTGGGTAACCATATTAAGTTTATCTTTTAGATTTAACTCTTGGTTAAATAGTTTAACATTTACCATGTCTCCTTGTAATTTTATATTATATGGTTAATAAACTTACTATAAAATTTTAAGAAAACCCCAAGTGGTTAATTAATGAAATATTAATTATTGTTCGTGGTGTGTTAGTACTCGATTTTGTGTACATTGCGATATATTTTATTATTTAAAGAGAAGCGTACCGTGGAAGCTTGGGGTGTTACAATGTAGGTGGTATATGATCATCACAAGTCTTATGATGATCATTGGAGGAGGCCTACATGGTTCAATGCCGAAGATCACATGTTCATGAAGGTATTTAATAATTATTTTCACTGGAGGTTTGGTTATATGAGTATATGTTCTCCCTAGTTTTTAGGGCCTTGAGAGGTGTTGTGACATGTCGGAGCTATGGTGTATCAGTTAGCACTACCACCGTAGATGGGCTAGATTCATGAAATTTTCTATGTGTCACAAATTCTTCGATATATTCATGATTGTTCCCACAAAATTTATTGTGGGAATATTTATTTTCAAAATGGTATGATTATAGGGGAATAACCAATTGATATTTTGGATCATTAGGATTAGTTTATATGTGAGTTCTCAATTTCTGTGGTTTGTGTCCTATAGAGACACAATGACTTGGAGGAGAGAACTTCAAAGCGGGTGATACAGATGTGTGATCAACATCTTGATTTGTTCAAGGGTTTATATTACTTATTAATATGATTTTTCTATTTTTCTGATAGGATTTTTTTGACTATATGATGTTTTATGAGAACATTTCTATTCCTTAATGATTTTTCATGGTCACGCGCTTTGTTCCTCTATTGCAAGGCTATGTTGTTTATCTAGAGAGGTCGTTGTGAGGTATATCAGGGGGTGGTTGTTCAAATCCCTTTATTTTATTTTTATCTTTTTCTTAATTCATTAGGAAGATAATTTTGTATAGGTATCTGATGTAAGGTACCAGATTTATAAAACTGTGACATTTTTATTTTTCATAGGTCTACAGGTTTCGATTGGGTACATGATGAATTTTCTAACTTTAATTTATAAGTTTTTTCATGTGGTCAGTTATATGATATTTCAATCACTGGTTTATTTTTTAGGTCATTTTACTGTATATTAATTTTTATGTTTTTTTGGTTGATCATTCCTTCTTATAGTTTGTTGTCTATTCCCATGGTCGATCTTTCATGAAGTTGACCCCTCATTCCGGCAGTTGATATGTGGCTATGAAGTTGATCCTTTTCTTCATGTGGTAAATCAATAATTTTCTTCATGTGGTCAATAACTTGGTCATGTTGTCTATCTATGGTCATGTGTTTGATCCTTTTCCTCATGTAGTTGATCCATTCTTTGTTCTATGTCCCTGATACCTTGGTTGTGCAGTCGATCCATACAGTTTGGTCGATCCATGCGGTATGGTCGATTGACACGGTTGATGGTTGTACATGTGGTAGATCCATGAAATCAAATTTAATGTTTAATTATCATGGTCAGTCAATCCATTAATTTTAAAAATCCAAATTTTTCTTGAACTATGTAAAATACACACTTTTTATGAAAATTTGGAAAATGCATAAATTAAAGATTACAAAACCTGAATGAATAAAGATAACTTATATCTTTGAATTCCTTGATAATGAGAGCATAAAATGTGTAATTTAGATTGAATTCAATGTCATTAAATATAAACCTTATGAACTTGGATTAAAATAGAAAACCCTAGATGATTTATTTGCATATATACAAAGACATATTTGTTGTTCCTAAAAACAAGAGTTTCCTTCTCCATTAATTCTACTTGTCCTCTCTAGTCTATATGATCCATCCTTACCTCTTAGAGTCTTTTAAACCCTTATGTAATCATTCAACGTTATTTCTATGATTTTCCAATTCTTTGGGAAACCTTCTTTCCTCTATTCTTAGTGTAGGAAATGTGAATCTTTCACAAGGTAGGGGATTCGATTCTTTTCGTTTGTTTTGTTTTTCATGGTGTTATTTAATCACACCTTAGTATCATTAGGTAAATTAATGAGATTAAACTTATGAAGATAATAATATAGAAATCACATGAATTATTATAAAATAATGTATAAAAATATAAGGAAAAAAGAAGAATATAATATGAGGTTTCGAAGATAAAAATTACTATCTTAAAAATCTAGAAATCTTATATAGTTTAGTATTCCATACTACCCATGAATTTAGAGGGTCAAACAAAGTGATTTATCACACGATGATGTTTGGTTTAATTGTTATAATAAATGATTTTTTAGAATGTTATTAATGTATATTATTATTAATATTTTATTAATTTAAATAAGTGATATATCTTGTGATTTAATTTATGAACTTAAATTCAAAATATAGGGTTTATCGAAGAAGGAATAAAAATGATAAACACATAAATGGGTATATTATTATTATTATTAGTACATTCAAATGATGATAATTTAAAAAATATTCATGGTGTATCATAAAGTAATAATATTTTATAATTTATACAAGCATCAAAGTGAGTGGAAGTATAAATCAATGCAATAAAATAATTTTTTTGTTTCATATTTAAAAATAACCTGCCAATTTATATTTATTTTGAAATTCTTACTGTTAGTTAATTTAAATTAGAGAATTATCACATTTCATAGTGATTTATCATTTCATGTCATGGATATTTAATGATTGGTTAGGATACTGTATTCACATAAGTTTTACATTATTCTTTATGTCACCTATTAATTTAATAGATAGCGTGATATCTTTTTATTGGTTGGGTGTTTGTTTTTTTGTATAATTATTTATATGTTGGGATATTTTTTAACAACATAAAACTGGTATGATTTTAAAATTTATTTATAGAGTCTTCTTTAATTTTTTATTATACCTACTTGAAATTTATGATCTATGGATGTAGTGATTTCAACATATATTTACTTACTTTCTATTGGTTTCTCATTGTACAATATACCATTACATTCTATCAGGTATTTTACATCTCTATTTTCATTTCCATATTTGTTTTATTGCATTTTGAGACTTCTTAGGATAGATATCCTTTACTGGGGAAATGAATTAATTTTTAGGGATGTATGTCTATTTGAGTTAATGTAATATAGGTATAAATATATAAAAGGCTTAAGAGGTTGTCCTTTAGAATCAAGACTATTTTATTTTTGTTGGATTCTTCCACATCATGAAAGGTTTACATGACATGAAACCTTTATCATGATGATTTCATGAATTGGTTTAATATGTGAAAGGTTTACACACAATGAATCAGGTTCACATCATGAACTATTTTAAGTCGATATTGTTAATTCAAGGTAATGTGTTTTTACCATCTTTTTATAATTAAGAAATTCACATCGTGAAATGGTTTCATGTCATGAATTCTTTAGCATTAGTACTTTTTATGGAAGTGTATGGGTTATTTCTTTTTCATTCAATTTTTTTATTTTCACTCAAGAACTAGGAGAACTCCAAGTTTATTTGAAATATCTTCTCTCCTTCCAATCTGATCATTCAATGATTGATATTCGTTGTGATTTCAGTGCATCTTTCCAGGTAATAGATCACGTTGGTTCTTCATCACCATTGACTGTGATAAAAAAATTTCACCACATTTACTAATCATTTTATCTATGATGATAATCTTCTTGATCCTTTTTGGACTTGTTTCATGATCTTCATTTAGAGGCTGAACCTTATTTTGGTTGTGGTGAAGTGTGAGTATTCTTTGAGGAATGTTGTGACCTATCCTCTATAGTGAAATATTTTCATGTTGAATTAATTATAATATATAAGTATTAATTCTAAGTCCTTTGTTGTTGTCCTATCATTATTAATTTTTGGTGGATTGCATTCTGGGAATGTGTTAACCCATATTGAGGTAGGTGGTTTAATATGTATCCTATGTTGGATGAACTATATTTCTTTGGTTTTATAAATTTATTTATTAATGAATTAGAAGGATTGAAATGTGTGTGTAAATGGATTTTTGAGAAAATATGGGTTTTCTTTTGTTTTGAAAAAATAAAAGGTATTTTCAAATAATTATGAAATGGATTTATTAAATGGTTTGAAAAATATATCATATAGAACTCCTTGGGCACTTAGGGGGATAATAAAGTAATAAGACTCGTCTGTTGATACCATTGGGGTGGGGTGGTGGGTTCACTCATGGGTGTTCTTTTGTTCCCTAAGACTATTTATCTAGGTACTTATTAGACCTATTAGGAGGTCCACTTTCTAGGGTGTTTCTATGCTCACTATATTCGATGCATATATCTAGAGACTTGAAGTGAATGCTTTTCTATGATTAGGTATGAGTATACTAGTTAATTTTACCTACCGTGATCCTTGTAGAGATGTTACATGTGCTTTGGTTTTATTTTATTTTATATCATATGTGACACATTATTTGATTTTACTACATTTATTTATAAGAAATTATTTGAAACTTTTTTACTTGGATTATTTGAAACTGTGGAAAAAGGGAAATTTTTTTACCATGATTTTGATACAAAAACATTTCAATTAATTATAATTCCATGTTTTATTCTATGTTGGGAATGTTTTTATTTTTGTATAGGGACTTAATTTGGAAAACATCAGTGGGATCCTATTGATCCTGTTCATTTCATACTCAGAGAACCTATTTTGTTGTGTGTAGACCGTGTCATGTATTTTGATTTAGGGAAAGGAAAGGCTTCATAGTGAGGCAGTGAAGTTTCTATCATCTATTTATGGGTTGCTTGTGGTGAGATGGCTAGATTTTTACCATTCTATCACATGGAGTATCTGTTTTAGTTGTAGATATCCTTTTCTGGTAGACCTATATCTTGGATATTATTTAGATACTTTTGAGTTGTATCGCTTCCATTGTTTCATTTTTTACATGAAATATATTTCTCATTTTATTCTTAAACTTTTTCTTCCCATTGTGTATATATATGTCATGTTATATTCTTTTTGTTGGGAGAAATAATTCCCTCTAGTTTTTGTTGATGCTTGAGTTCCAGTCACCATCCTATGGAGATCGGCAATTACCTTTAGGTATGTGATGGTTTAGATCAAGTATCAGTTTGAGAGGGTATCTGGTCTGGGTTCAACACATGTTTTAGAAAGCATATGTATAATATAATGGTTAATTGAATATTCTCGATAAAAAGGTTTTTTACTAATGATTTTTTTTGGGATGAATGAACCCATCTTTATTGATGGTGGATCGAATTACTCAATTCATTTTCTTATGTTTCCTTTATTGTGTGCATTAAATAAATTTAATATACATGTATTATCTATGGTGATAAAATCTTTATTGTGACTTTATATGATTTATTTTTAACTTGATATAGTTTGGAATATTTACGGTCAATGGGATGGGAGCCCAAAGCGGTAGTGTTGGTCGATTCCAGTGATGGATGGATGAATTAGGCTATATAAAATGGAGTGGGACTAACACCAGGGTTGCTAGGATGAGTTTAGAGTGGGGCTTGTTCAATTATATATATATATATATATTTCTTGGCACTTTTAAATGGATGGATATTATTTTATCAACATAAAATTTCCTGGAGTAGTTGGCTCTATGCATGACAAGTGAATTTTGGATGTGGTATATTTGGATTAATTTCTAGAGTACTTGGATAATTTATGAAATTTTGAATTAATTAATAACATAATAGGATGGGTTCTTAGTGATCATTGATGGAAATTCCATACATGAGAATATAAGTAAGAGAATTTTTGGTGATAATGAAAATTGGTTTAAAAGATTAAATTCATAATCTTGGAAATTATTATAAAATATTATTAATTAATGGCTAATGAATTAATTAATAAATAATTTTTATGCTTGTATACTTGTTTGGATCTATTCCTCATTGTTGGAAACTAATTTTCATTTACAATAATAGTGACATATGAGTCTAAGGCTAGCTAATTGACCTTAGTTTGGTTATTCATGATACTATTTTATATTTTCAAATTTTATATGCTTCCCCACCCACATATATAGGGAAACATGCACCCAAATGTTTTAGGGGGTATTTTATCCAACATCTTGGAAAATGAGGGAACATATAGCTGACTCTTACCTCTCCCCCACTCCCCCTTTAAGAATAGTTATACAAAGGCGTATCCTAAGCAATAATGGATTATGATATAGGTGTGTTCCCACTAGGCTATAATGGAACTTGGGTAAAAAATACAATTATGTATAGACTTTAGTGGTTTGAGGTATATCACATACTTATATCTGGTTGTGGTGGATATGGATTCCCATGGGTGTACATCAATGGGCTATGATGGATTATTGTATAATGCATTTACATAGTCTATAGTGGCTTCCATGCGTAAAATCAATTACAATTTGGGATACTGATGATGAGGTGTCAGGATAAATTGGATGTAGAATGGATGTGATATGATTTCATGAGATCTAGAATGACTTATAGAGGGGTTGAGAAGATGATGTGTGGAATTGAGGCTTTAGAGAAACAAACCAGTGGGAAAACAAAAGAGAGGTACCTTCCTATATATATATATATATTATTTTGATAATGGAATGACTTACTTCTATGTGTAACATGGTGAGTGAACCATAATGAGGATGAGAAAAATAAATTTACATGTCTAGGTTACGATTCCACTTCATTAGTTTATTAAAAATACTTTAGTATGCTTTATTTACATTTTTAATGAGTATTTTCAGGGTGGATCCTACTAAATATAAATGATCTTCTCACCCTATGTAAATATGAACTATTTTTCAGGTCCACATAAGTTGGTTGGTAATCTAGTCAGATGTTACAATCATGAGGAGTTGTTTAGGATCTATTGAAGAATCATGGTCTCTAATAAGGATTTAATTTTGGTACATTCTGATTTCTTTTAGTTGTTTTGATTGTATAGCATTAAATTATGTATTAGTATTTATTCATTATTTATGAATATTATTGGTTGGAGGTTTCTCATATTTAAAATTATTCCTTAAAATTATATAAAGGTAAATCCCCCTATATGTGGTATTAATATACCCTCAGTGCTAGTAAAAAATTCATCGTCGATTGAAGGTTAGATTTATGGGTCATTATCTCCCTTTATTAATTACCGTCCAAGGAAGGGTACCATTGGAGGAAGGGGATATTTCATTTTGAAAGTTAATTGAAATTATTTAGATGCATTGTACTTGTAAAATAATTTCAATAAATCAATTATAGAATTTTAAAGTGATTTTAAGTGGATTTTTGTAAATTTGAACTCAATAGATATTATTGATAACCTCATTTTGATGGAATTTTAAAAAAAAGTCTAGTTTAGTTTGTGGTTTTGAGGGGAAGGCTTGGATTTATATTGTGGATGCATAGTTTTGAAATTTAAAAAGGGATAAAATAAAGATAACTAAATTGGGTTTGATTATGAGGAAACTATAAATGATTTTAAGGATGAACATGTGAATCTAAAGATTTATTTTAAGAAAAATTTCATGGTTTTGAATGAGTTATAAATTGACCTAAAAATATGAATTTGCATTTAATTACATGAGTGGTGGTTTTGATTTTCTCATTTGGGTTTTTTTTGTTTTTACCTGTGATCTTTGTTTTTTGGTATTTGTTGAATTTTTTGGTTCTTTTGAGTGGTTATAGTAGTCTTTGTAATTTATAGTATACCTCCTTGAAATATTAGATAAATTTTATGTATCATTGGATCTTCCCTAGATATATATATATATATATATATATATTGGTTAGAGTTTTTTCTTTTACCATTACCGAACATACCATGTCTCTCATTATAGTGGTAGAATATAACCTTTCTTAGTGTTTTTCCTTACCTAAGAGTTATTCCCATAACTTTTGCTTGTATATCATGGCCTTCATATGGACTCAGTTCAAAATAAAATTCATCTAGTTTGGACATGTTTGATATTTCAATAAAAATCCTATGATGGTGGATTTTAATACTAGAATATAACCAATGATGGGAGAAGCCTTTGTTTCTTCTATTTTGTAGGAGTGTTATATCTCTTGAGTAGTAGAGGAGGATGAACCATGATGGATAGTTAGGATGATTAGGGAAAACATTCTCATCCAGTTTTCATCCTAATGTGAATATGTTATTTTCTGTATGTTTCCAGTTTTTTGATCTTGGATATTCTAAGCCCTCTATTTGAAAATTTTCTTTTATTGTCATTTTTTAGCTCAGTTAATTACCTTTATATGTTATGTGAGTTGATGAATTTTGGTTGGGAGATAGGTAGTAGTTTGTTGGGTCCTTTTTTTCTTGTCTCACTTCTTCTTCTTTCTTACCTCTCTGTTTTGTCATTATGGCTAGCTTATGTTGTTATCCTTTTAGAATTTTTGATATCCATTCCCCTTTTTGGGATAATGTTATGATTTTTTCCATATGGTTGTATATGTATTGTTTGATTGACTTCTCTATTTTAGAATCCTAGGTTGAGGGTGGCTCAGTTCGTTGGGATATTTCCTTAGATTCTTCCAAGTTAGTGAAAAACTTAAATGGTAGGGAGACTAATTTTAGGTATTGATCATTAAATTTTGGATTTATGTGTTTATGTATCAGATCAGTTGCATCTTGGGTTTTTGGGGGTTCTGTAATGTATTTAAAGATGTGATTTTCATTGGTGTTTCCCTTAGTTCAAGATGGTTTGAGAAATGTATCTCCTAATGTCCTTACTTATTAAATTAGTTGGATATTCCATATCCAAAATTCTTCATTCATAATATGTGGGAAATGTGTTATGGTTGGGATAATTGTAACAAAAAATTTTAAATTTGGTGTATTTTTTTGTTTAATTTTTATTTTCTGGGTGTTTCAATAGTTGGGAGTGAATTATTATCTTCAAAAAAATTATTTTTTTTGTATAGGTGCATGCTTGGTGAATATTTTTCTAAATCTTGTGGCCAAGATATGTAGGTCTTCCCTAGGTGTCTCAATGCCTCTCTCATGGATATCACATGGTTAGTAAAACTATATATATCCTAGGGTAAACCTTGCGAGGTTCCTATAGTGTGTGGGACACTTTCTTGTAGTTGTTTCATTGTTAGGAGGAACCATACAACCAACCCATGAATAATCTCCTTAGTGGACTAGTACTAGCTACAGGGTTACTAAATAGTTTTATAAACCACATTTAAACTTTGTGTGACCTTCCAATGTGCTTAAAATGTTGTAATTCCTCTTCTAACCCTCCCCAAATTAAAACCACTTTGATCCTTCTTCACCCCTCACTCGAAGGAGGCAGCCGAGGAGGACCCCTAGGCCTGAACTACCCTCTCCTCCTCCTTAGATTTCATTCATCCTCCTTTGATTCCATATAGATTCATAAATATTAGGCCATGTTTATCTTCTCCACCTTATTATTCCCTCATGTTTTATCATATATTTCTTACTAATGGCGGACATTGAGGCCAAACCCTATGCCCTGGTGGTTGTTGTAACCTGTTTTTTTAGTGTTTAGGGATTTTATAGCTCAACATGAGGCCCATTATAGTGTTTTTAATTTGAATCAATGTGATTATTTTGGTGTAAGTTTGTTTTTAAGGCCATTAGATTTATTTTTCACACCTTGTGTTATTTTTCTTTATAAACTATTTTATTTATTTAAAATCACTCATATTAAGATAGCTTTAACAATTATACGATTCTTTCCTCGTTTGGTGATCCATAAAACTTGAAAAATGGGAATTTTTATGGAACTTAGGCCTTGTATTGCAAACACATATTTTTAATGCCCTATAGGTCATGTATAAAATAAGTAAACAACTTATCCATGAAAATTGAAGTTAAAATGGATGTTTAAGATACCCAATGACGTTTAAATGTGTTATAAAAGTAACAAATTCTGTAATAAACTTATTTTTTCAATTAAATGGTTTCTTTTTAAATCGGTTGACCTGTTTTTAATATTTAGTTTTCTTTCTTACCAATCTATGATTAATGATTTCCATTCAGTTTTTATGAGATGTGATGATATTTTAAATGATGGTGGGTTCAAATTATTCTTGTTAAATATGATTATCATTAAATGAAGTTTAATTTGGGTTTTAGTGTGATATTTATAGGTTATGGAACAATATTTCATTTTAAAATGGGATTTCCATGTCTTAAACCATGTTTCAAAAATTTAACACCCATTTTAATAAACTTTAATGGGGTTTTGTAATTTAAGCTCTTGAAGATGTATCAAAGGCATAGTTGGTATTTTATGAAAGTGGTTTGGATTGATCCACTTTTCTTGTTTAATTATTTTATCTTGATGATTATGTGAAGTATGTTATGTTTTTATAAAAGGGGTTTATTTTTATATAGGGTGATTATAGGTGAGATAACGGATGTTTTACCGTACCATTGATTTTTTATTTGATTTATTTCATGATTAATTTACTAACCTCCAATTAATTTATCATGGGTGCATGATAACATGGTTGAGGAATTCTAGGATAGTACCGATCAGAATTGACACACTATCCCTAGCCTTTGGATTGTACTACAATAATAACTAAACACTTCTATATTATAGATTGGGTGCCACTTTCTCGGGTGTACCCTTTATTCTAGTAATTCATGATTATCTCCCTAGAAATTTTTGAATGGTTGGATATGATTGGTTCAGATCATGATATGGTATAAGGATACTAGGTTTCTATGACCATAATTTATCATGGGCCACTTCCATGTGTTGTTTATTTATTTTCATTCCTTTTTTTGAGTGGATGATATCACTTTTAATATTTTGTTATATATTTTTACTTTGATTAGATTCTATTTCTTTTTATATTCATTTTGTATCATTAGTTATTTCCATGTAATAATGTTTTATATTTTTTATTTTCTAGGGGTTTGACTTATAATTGTGCACCATATGTTCAAGGTTTTGTTCATTCCTTTTCAATTTAAGGATTAAGCTATGAAATGTTTCTATGAATAAATAAATAATGGATTTTAGCTCAATTATAGATCTATATTTATTATAATGTAAAGTTTTTACATATTTCAAAAAGGTTCTAAATTAATGTTTCTAGAAATATTGTATTTTCTTAACTAAAAATGTTTTGTTCTTAAAAGGGATTTTCAATTTTACTTATATGGTTTGGCATACTTAAACCATAAAAGTGATTATTTTCTTGAAATTAATTTCAAAATATAATTAATGAAATTTATTATGAAATAAATGGAAGAGATAATTTTATTGGGGATATACTATTTGGATTCTAGATCACACCATTTTTAAAACACTATGTGTTGACAGACTGAGTGAGTTTTGTAGGTCCAGGATTATATTTTTTGGGATCTCCTTTTGGAATCCATTCCTTGAATCTATCATAGAGAATTCTGGGATATAGCATTGTTTGGTGATAATGAGTCATGAAGAGATTGTCAAATATATATTTTTTATTATCATTTCTCTTATAATACATTGTTTATATTGTCAATTTCAGATCTCTTATATCTCAAGATATTTTATTTGGTCTTATTCTAATCATTTTATATCATGATTTGGTAAATGATGTTTATCATTCAATTATTACTTGTTTGGTTTGTATTTTTAAAAGAAATCACTTATTGTATTTTCATGGATTCCCAAGTTATGGATACACCATGCTGAATTCCAAGTATAAATCCTGAAAATGATTATTATTATTTATTAGGAGAAACTAATCCCATGTGTGATTACACGATGTTCATACACTAGTTTCCATCCAGTGGAGATCATGAATGACCTTTAGGGTTTTTCATGGACCAACTTATATAGCCCGGGTTAGTTTATGACACCATATTTGATACTCATCATATTAGAAGGAAAATAACATCTTGATTGAGCTTCAATAAATGACACAATCAGTAACATACCCAACCACCCTTGATTAGATAAGCTATTAGTATTTTATAAAAAAGGTATTAGAAACGTCAATGAGGATTAGGAACCCCCATTAAGCCTTAACATGATCCATCATGGGGATACCATATTGGTTTATGAAACCATATTTCATTATCATCATATGAGATGAAAAATCCCATCTTGGTCGAGCACCAACCAATGACATGATTAACAACATACCAAACTACCCCATGGTTTACTAATGATAAAGGATTTCATAACAAATGTATCAAGTTATAAAGGCCCTAATGATACCTATCTATCAAAACACAGGTTGTGGGGATTTTAAATATTAACCATTCACCCCTTGTATACCAATGACATAATGTAAGAGACTAAATTTGGTATAATTCATGGCCCATCCTACATAAAAAACCATTTTGCACCTCATGAATGAAGATTAAATTTTTTATTTCTGGACACATTTTAGGAAAAAGTGAGAAACCATGGGTTTAGACACAAAATGAAATAACTGAACCATTAAAAGAAAATTTAGGACTACCCAAATTTGGATCTCTAAATAGTTTCCATTATATATTGCATACCTGAGTTTCTGGTTCATCCGTAAAGATCACAGAGATTACTCATATTTTCCACCTTATATAAAGACATGTTCGGTGAATAAATTAAATGCCAAGTAGATGGATGGTGATGTTCCTGATCAACCATGATAATAATACTCACACAAACCTTAAAAATTTTATTATAACCTATCATACTTCATGATGAACATTGGTCAGTGATACCTCAAAGTAATACATTGAGTGGTCAATTATCATTGCACTTCATGATAAGTAAATCAATATATACATATATGAAACCAATAGGAAATAATGATAAAGTGGAGATATCATTTTTATAATCATGATATTAATTATATTATTATAATATTTTAAAAATAATTAACAAAACACAAGTTCCTATTTAATATATCATATATGATAGAGTACTAGATTGATGTTATGGTTGGTTCACTTTCAGGGGTTTTCTAAAATCATTACAAACCTATGTAATTACTACCACAAATCTATGTGACAATGTAATAAAAACCTCTAAATAAACTCTTTAGTGAGTAACATCTATGAAGATATTCAGTTTGAATAATGGTGGAATTTAAGAATTATATTCCAAATGTTAAACTCCATAAAAAATTTCAAACTCTCTAAATCCACAACATGAAATATTATAATGTTAATAGTTTCTTTTGTTTATTTATAACTTTTTCTAATCACATGATCATCATTTTTGGAACACTTTCCATCAAAATTTTACTTGAAATATTTTTGTAACTAATGTAACTATATATATTAATCTTTTATCAGTATATCATAAATATTTTAGGACATAAATTGGAATTCTATTTGACTGTTAAATTTATCTATTAACATTGAAATTCCCTAAGTCCAAACATAATCCCACTAGTCTTATAGACAATATATTCCCTTTAGAATAAAATTATAATATTCAAAAACACCTTTTTTATTTAGTAAATAAAAATTATGTTCTATTAGTAGTAATATTTAGCAAATAAACTATTGCATCCATATATTATATGGAATTTCATGTGTTTGGGGTAATAAGATTATTCTTAAACATATTCTGGTAAAATTGGTGGGATGAAAGCCCTTATATTTTAACAAATATCTAGATAAAACTTCTTTCTAGAATAAAACATTTTTTACCCTTATCTATTTTTCAAAACATATTATAAAACCCATTTAATCATAAACCATGTCTTTTGAAATATTTATATCATATTGTTTATAATAATTTTTTTTAAAAATAACTCCACTTATCATATAATTGAGATGGGATAAGTATAAAAATTATTTAAATAGATATATCTAAGATTTATAAACACATTTACATTTATAATATTTTATTTAGAAAATATTTTCTCCACCACTTGAATAAAAACTTCAAGACCTATCAATTATTCACTTTATTTTGAACTCCTATATATTGAAAATATTTGTAAAGTATACAGTTGGTATCAAATAACATTTAAAATGGAGAAATGTATTTCTATAACATCATTAATAAAAATTGGAATTCACGGAGTTTCAAAAATCACATTAGGTATCTTAGGAAATTCCATTTTACAAAATCGTTACTCATCTCTTCCTAATAAATTCTATAGGCTTCAATGCCCTTGACTTTCTTCTTGAAGAAATTTTTTTGGAATTTACGAATAACTTTTATTCTTCCAGTTTGAAGTTTTACCCACTTCTAGTATTTGTATAGAATCTAGAAATCATGTGAACAATCTATCTTTCCACAAAACCAAGAGAGAATAAGGTAAATATTTTTTTTAAAATCATTCAAATCATCATAATTTTTTTAATGATAACAGAATGAAATTATTAACCAAAACAAGCCTTATAATAAACCTTTTGTTCACCAAGTCATCAACATACCCAATAATATCAAGTATGTTGGTAAAGAATAAAATTCATAATGTTATTTTGCATCTAATTACTTCAACACCTCAAGTGAAATGTTATATTATTATCATAATAATATAAATTAATTTAATGAACTAATTCAACACTTTATTTATTAGGAACAGGTTATTATAACACATAAAATCCTTCTTACTTAAGAAAATTGATTAAGATACTAGCCTTATGTGTTTCTTTCATTATGACCCTCTCTTTCAAGAATTATTCTCGATGTTACGTTTGATGATGACGATTATATTCTTCTAAAAAAAATATTTTGTAAGATGAGTGTCATGTTTTACAAAAATTTAATAAAATATTTTATTAAATATCCCCCACTAAAATAATAAACCCTTCTAAATTAAATCGAATCAATTGATGGAATAATATCCATATTTTACTAATTAATGAATCTACTATAGTTTTCCACTCACCATTTAGCTACTTAGATATGTTATCATCCCAAACCCATCATATATTAATTCTAGATTGTTGAGTAGACTAATCTTTGTCCAATAAAAGGTACAGAAAAATAGAAATCATTTCCTAAGGTATCCTAAATCTTAAGGTTTTCTAGCCAAGCATTATGAAAATTAAAACACCAATAAAATGAACCTATTTTCATTATATTTACCCATTAAATGATTTCATTACACAAGACAATCCAAATGCACCCGGCTTTAGTAAGAACCTACCATGTTTTGTTACCAAGTGCACGATGGAAGCTAATGGGAAAAGGATTTAAAATTTTCATCGCCAAACTGATGTTTGTTCTCCATATCTAATGATGTGAGAGCTAGTAAATCCCCTAAGATATCGTGTGAATTCATTTAAGAAAAATAATAATGATTACCTCATTCAAATTGATAGTGCATTTGACTATAGCTCATCTTTGGCGATTGTTTCTCAAAGGATCCAAGGTATAATCCATCTATATTGTCTCACACACTTGAAGATTAGATGAGGAAACTGATCATCAGAATCCTGGTTCAAGTATAGAGGTCCAATTATACCTTTGATGTCTCTATGGTGACCACAAATATGTTTCTTCGATCCACGATGATGATTGATGATCAAAACCAGAAAACATATCTCTCTAGGATGTTAGAAGGATGGGTGAAGAGCCCTTAAATTATATTTTATGAATATTACTTTGGAAAAGAGTTACTTTTTTCATATATAGTTGTAATTAAACACATGTAAAGGTTTGACCGAGGTCCACATATTTAACAATCACTAAATATGCCATAAATGACATGTTATGAAAATCTAGGTGCATCATAAATATCATTTATATTTTACTACCTAATTTTAAAATATTATTAAATTTTACATGATAAATTCAAGTCTTTAACTTGACTCATAATTTCCAAAAATATTAATCATACCTTTTATATTAAAATAATATTCATTCTTACAGTAATTTTCCATATATTCACTCAACACATTATAAATAATTTTAAAAAATATTTTAAACTCCAATCATTCTATACTCAAATAATAATGAATTTATTTATTCATTATATATTTTTTAACACATGGACATATATCGGACCCTGTGGTGTGTCCCACCATGTTCTATACTCCTATTTACTAGAATAGGGAAGACTTTTTAATGCAATATTGTGTGTGATCCTCTAAGACCTTTTATTGATAACAGTGAATACTATTCACTAGCTAAGAGTGGGGTCTAGAAACCCATCAAGACCTCTAAAGAGATAAGGAAAAGTCATAACAATGAAAACATTTCCTATGAACAAACACAGTGTAATATAATTTCTCTGTCATATGATATATCATAAAGTAGGATATAAACATTGTTTCATTATCCCTTATTGCATTATTATTTTTTAATTAAGTTAAAGAACTTACCATCTTCTAACATGGATGTGGATTTAGTGAAGGTCCCCATATTGATCAACTAGGTCTAAAATATCACTTCCTTTTAGATGTGAAAATTTATATCTTGATTATTTAATCAATGTCATACCACCAATGACATGACTAACACAAGATACTTTGCTACGACATCAATGTCATAGTTTTTTCCTAGAATCAATGTATATGATAAAATAGTAGACACATATAATAATCTCAATTGAGGAGGCTGTTACACATGTTCCTAGATTGGAACAACCAAAACCACCTAAAAAATGTGATGTTTCTATTTGAGGCTCAGTCCTCATAATCTCATATACTCGATTTCACCAAGTGTGCAATTCTTGAGAAGAAGTATTAATTCTTATTATCCCATAACACCTAATGGCCACACATCATTTGTTTTTCCAGACTATATGAAATATGTTTAAGATTACTATCATGGTATATTTATGTTCACATTATAGCATTGGAACCACTATAACATTTTTATATGACATGTAATCTATGGACATTACCATAAATATTATGGTCTTATAAGTATTAAAACTGTTATGGTAAGATAAAACATGTATATATGAATCTGTATAAATGTAATGGTAATCAAAGTAAATACATGAGTTGGATTCAAGGATCCAACTTTAAACACTCCCATTTTTACTAGATCTATATGCTAACAAGTATCAACATGATATCTATAACATGAGAATCATACTTATACAAAAATATGGATTTAGTCAGGGGTTTATAATGTTCTCCTCTATGGCTATTATACTAACTATTAACTCATATTTCCTTACTAAAATCCCCAGATAGATGAAACTTCTAATATATATAATTTTTTCTCTAGTGTAAAATGGTCTCCTTTTCAAGCACCACTACTGTTGTATTATCACAATGAACTAGAATATGGTTGGAAATTCTAGGCACAAAAACAATGTATGAGAAAAATATGCATATCCAAACTACCTCATTTTTTGTATCAGAATCCACTATATACTCAGATTATTCCATATAGTTAGAGACCATTGGTTTCTTCTAGCTTCTCCAGCTCGCTGAACCACCATTCTTGAAAAAAATCATATCCTAACTGTCATTTCAGATCATCATGATTTATCTAGAAACTACAATCAGTGTATCCCCTCATTACAAGTTCATTATCTCCTCTATATAATAGGAAGACATCCTTTGTACATCTAAAGTACTTTAGGATAGTTTTTACAACTTCCCAATGTAGTTCTATTAGATTATCATGATATCATCTGACCATACTTAATGAAAAGGAAACATCAAACCTAGTACATAGCATGACATACTTGATAGATCCCACTGTTTAGGAATAAGGGAATCTACTCATTCTTTCAATATCTTACTATTTTTATAGACTCATTGTAATGTCCCATATTTTCATTGTATTATTTTTAAATATTATATGAATTTATTTTGATACTAGGTACTAAGATGGCGTGTGATTATGAGGCCTGGTGTTCCCGTAAAAAATGTTTTAAATATAATAAAATATTAAATAGCATGCATGTGTGGTTTTCTTGAAAAGGGATTATAAATCTGAGTAAACTACTATGTTCAGACTTGTGACTTTACCCTAGGTTCAACCTAACATTGGTTGGTGCTAGTCGGTAGCAAAAAGTAATCATGGACATTTTAAAGGAATAAAATAAATTGATAAAAATTTATTTTATTTTTGTCTCATTAATGCAACAACACAATGATGTGCTTATTTTAAATAATCCCTTTGGCAGAGATCTATGGTTACGATCATAACTCTAGAATCCTCTAGAGTTCCTGGAAATAGAGATCTAGAGAATCCTCTCAGCAGGCGACAATAGAACATTGGATCAAAGAACGAAAAATTCCATTTTTGATGGATATCACCAACAACGATGATGAAGTGACTGATATTCATCAACAAGTGATCCACAATTTATGTTGGATTCATTATTTTGAATCCTCTTTCCCATTATTGATTCCTATGATGAACACAAACTAATCCAAGAATAGATTATCCTACATATCGATCGTATATATTGTATGGGATGATATTTGAGGGTATTATGGGGATATTCTCCTAGAGAACCATTAATTGACTCTATTATCATTATTATGGGAACAGGGTAAGGCTAGAATGAACAACATCCGAGGTTCGTTCCTTAGGATTATTCCTTATGCCATTTCCTCCCCAAATTTTTGGACTTTTTTTGACTTGTATTCTTTGTTATTCCCTAAAATATTGAATAATCAATCATTGTGGCTTCTATTCTTGGTGAAATGATCCAATAATAATGATATAAAATCATAATGACTCAATGGAGGTGTGACGGTAGGTGCGTCGGTAGATCGAATGATGGTGGTTGTTGAATTTTCATTCTTAGTAAATGATGAAGAATGCCTATAATCATGTTTTCTGAGACATTTGAGGGCCCTAATCCCATCGAGTCGGTGTTAAAGAGATCAGAAAAAATTTGAACTTGAGTTTTGCGGTAGAATGATCTCTAGAGCAGAACACGATCGATTGGCTGAAGTGAGTGGGAGGAAAAATATGCATTTTGGAAAACCCGATACACACGATGTTCACTCCTATATACATGATGTGTGTTCATCATTGGACCACTCGGTGTGTACATGAGATGTACAGAGACATAGGGTGGAGTACATGGGTTTCCTAAATAGTGTGTACTCCGCCACATGGCATGGCCTGAACCTATTAAATAGTTTACCCTATGTACTGGTACAAGAGAAAGGTTACACGGGTAGAAACCGTGTACTAGAATGTGGATGTAGTACACTGGTGGATTCCAGATGGAAGGATATAGTGTGTGACTCCTTCTATACATTGTATAACCATATTCTACATGACACGGTATGTAATGACATAGTATGGTGTACATGAGTAGTATATGGTGTCAATGGACATTGGGTGTGACCCTACTACAAGTTATTCACCCCCTTTATGCATGGAATTATTCTCTTTCCCTCCAAAATATTAAACAAGTTTTGTTAGGGTTTGTTTTATTTATCATTTCCCTGAAGGTTGGTACAAAATCATTTCCTACTCATAGGACTATGATCACTTCAATAAGACTTCTTGGGTAGGGTTGTTGGAATCCATCGAGGGGCCTGGAGAAGGATCCTTTATTCATTATTCATTTCGTAGGTCGAGTTCTCGGTATCGATATGACTAACACTACGCGGGCGCCGATCCTCTACTTAGCGGGTGAATCTGGGTTGAGGTGTTGTTATCACCCCATGGACCAGGCTATGATCCTTTTCTATTGTATCATATCTCTCTTCATACCTATTAGCATATATTTCTCATAGCGAGACCTAATGGGGAGTACCTCTCATACAAATATCATCAATGTTATCAGACTCAGGAGTGTCTTCTCTTGGATGGGTGATTCGTTGAATCTTTGAGTTGAATTCCTAGGATTATAATGTAGTGGTGGTGAATTAACTCTAGACTATGTTTCTTGGTTGATTATATCTATATATTATTATTATATGTGCTCTAGACATATACCTATTTTGAGAAAACCATATCTTTCCTTTTTTATATTGCATTATGGTTATAAATTGTCTTACTAAGTATTGTTATACTCACGCCTAAATGGGATTCTCCTACATGTGTTGCGTCTTGTACAGATGTTTGGCCAATTGATGGATCCTAGGAAGAATAGGACCATACAGTGCTTTTTGAGACTGGACAGACTGAGGTGCATTCCTACGACTACAAAAAAATAGTCCCATTAACATTTTATTACAGTTTGAACTTGTGGTTACAGACTCTTTTTGGTGGGATTGTATTATGTCCCCATTTACATTAATTTACTTTATGTCATACTCTATTTGTGGGATATAGTGGTATGCATGAATTGTTTACTTAGTGGTTTTTTTACATTTTAGAATTTTGTGACCTTGGAAATATGTGCATGCATACATGTACATAATAAATTCCTCCCATGTTAGTGATATTCCTAATCGGTGCCAGTCACCTACCCCTGGACTATTGGTAGAGGGATTCAAGAGTCATTGAACATGCCCCACTAGAGAAGGTCATGAAAGATTGGTATGAGAAGTGGTCGGTTCTACCTTAGGATCAAGATTCTATGAGATTGTTTTGGGGAAATAGTGTAAAGTGTTTTGAGTTCAGCTTTTAGGCCAGAAATTCCAATGTTTTTGTGGAAGCCGACGTATCCATAAACCAGAACTATGATAAGCTTTTTTTACTTGATACATGAGAACACTGTTTGTAGGAAAAAAATGGTATAATAATCATATAGGAATAGGTTGTGGTTTCCATGTCCTTCTTGAGTTAGCTCTCCAGACATACTCATTGACCATGGTACATCTGGTTTGTTTTAGGATGACTCCACAAGTCATACCATCTAGGATTAAATAGATTGATCAAGAAGATGACCCCCTCAATGAAGAGCCTTTGATATAGGTACCAGTTCCCCATATGTCACCTTAATGTGGTACACTATACATACCGCCACCGGTAGTGTAGCAAGTGGTACCCGAAGTACCAGTGGATGAGGAGTACAGGATGAGCATTCTTCATTAGTTTTAGTGATAGAGATTCCTTAGGTTTCTAGGAGTGCCCAAGCCACTAGTGGATGAGGACTAGATTGAGGTGGTGACTGAGGTTTTCCATCTATTCAGGACACCAATGGATTAGATGGTGGTCCTGGCGGAAAGCCTTATACATATCTTAGTAGGATTATGGTGGAAATTGGATATCCAAATTCACAATGAGGCAACCCTTTCATGGACAGAGTTTGAGGGCCTCTTTAGAAAGGAGTTATCACTAGTGACTCTGAGAGATGTGGGTATATAGGAGCTTCTCCACCTCTATAATGGAAACCTGATAAAGGATAATTATTCATAAATGTTTATTAACCTTTTTAGATACTATGTGAATATAGTTAGAGATTATTACTTCATGGCTGAGATCTTAGAAATATGTACGCATAGAAACATATTATACAACATTATCCCTATATTCATTCAAACATATACTGGGGTGATTGATCCAGCTTTGGTGGTTTAAAGATTCTTTGATGACTAGATAAACTGGTGATATTTAGTAGTGGATGACCAGGTTCAGAGACCTCAGTAGTAGCAAGCCGACATTAGTCCCCATGACCTAGACATGGGAGACATTTCAACAGGAGGTCCCAAAATATAGGATCTGCAGTTCCCATCTCACAAGTTGGTTCTAGTTAGCCAAACGATATGATATTATAATCATGTGACAATAGGGTAAATCTCACTCGAGATTCTCCAACCCACCGTACTACTAATATGGATATTGTTGGTGGACCACCAAGGTAGAGACAATAATAGGAGTGTGGATATCTGCAGGGAGGCAGATGTGGTAGAGGAGTTGGGAGAATAGTAGGGGGTGGTCAACATTTCAACTTGATACCACCACCACCACCCCAGGTGGTCCATGCCAGGATCAAGGATCTGGAGGGAAGGGGACGAGATAGTTTTCATTTAGTTGAGTCATATGAATCATGGGATCAAGGAATGATTCTAGGTATGATATGTGTCTTTTTATAATTTAGTTGCAGTAACGATAGACATAGGTTGTAGTTATTTATTTCTTGTCGCATATATTTTTTGAGACCTAGAGATTCAGGTTTAACCATTAAATCAACTCTTATTATTATAGAAACCTACCGGACTAGACTCAGTGATGACACACTTGTGCCGACAGTGTGACCAGGCCCTTGGAGTCAATATTTTCACTTGGAACCTCTTGGCGGTGGAGTTGAGGCCTTACAATGTCATTCTTGGTATGGATTGGTTATCTACTGTCCATGACCAGATTGAATGTTTTAGGATAAGGGTGAAGTGTGTTCTTAGTGATGGGATGAGGTTTTCCTTTTTTGGTGTAAAGGAAAACTTGGAAACATATGATGGATTCATTCATAGGAGCATTCATCCAATTACTCATCAGTTGGCTAGCATATTGCTAAGTGTAGTAGATTTTATGAGCTTCTAGTTTCCAACATTGGTGGTGGAGTATGTGGATTTCTTTCATGAAAATGTTCTAGGATTACCTCTACATAGAGAGATTGAGTTATTCATTGATTTACACCCCAAGATGACATCGATTTCTTCACCATAATATCAGATAGATCCCTTAGAGTTTCGTAAGATTAGGTTGCAATTAGAGGACTTAATGAGGAAGGGATTCATGAGACCCATTGTTTCAACCTAGGTTACCACTGTTTTTTTTCATAAAGTTATATGGGATATTGAGGTTGTGTGTGGACTAATATTTCTTAAACTAGGTGATTGTGAAGAACAAGTATCCACTACCAAGAATCGATGACATCTTTGATCTGTAGAAAGGGGAATGATGGTTATCGAAGGTTAACCATAGATCAGAATATCACCAGTTATGAGTATGAGATGAGGATATACTGAAGATGACCTTTAGATATCATTACATTCATTATGAGTACTTGGTGTTTCCCTTTGGTATGAAAAATTCCCCATTAGTGGTCATGGGACTCATTAACCGAATATTTCAATCTTACGTAGACTGGTTCTTGGTGGTATTCATCGATGATATCCTTGTATACTTTTTGTATATGGTGGAATACAAGAGACACTTAAGGATAGTTCTGGATGTACTATGAGATAACCATGTTTATTGAAAACTCTCAAAGTGCCAGTTCTAGATTTAGGAAATCCAGTTTATGGGATACATTATCTCAGTGAACGGAGTGGAAGTAGACCCGACCAAGGTTGAGGTGGTGTTAGCATGGGAGCCACCTAAAAATGTGATAGAGGTGCATAGATTACTTGAGATAGCTTGCTATTATCAAGGATTTATACATGATTTATATAGGATATCATCACCTATGACAGCTTTGACTCAAAAGGGGTCGCCATTCATGTGGATAGAGAAGTTTCAGTAGGATTTTTAATAGCCGAGGTAGAGTTTGAAGAGTGCTATGATCTTGAGATTATAAGAGGAGGGGGTTGGGAATGTAGTGTTCTATGATTCATTAGGAACAAGTATTGGTTGTGTCCTTATACATAGGCAAGTGGTGATTGCCTATGGATCATTCCAGTTTATACCGCATGAGAATAACTACACAACCCATGATCTTGAGTTAGTAGTGACAGTCTTCTCATTGAATATGTTGCAACACTACCTGATGGTAGAGCAGTTTATATTCTACTATGATCACAAGTGTTTCAATTATATCTTTTCTCAGAAAAATATGAACTTGAGATAGTGGTGATTGATAAATTTCATCTAGGATAATCAATTTTAGATTTTCTATATTCATGGTAAGAGGAATGTGGTGGTAGATGCCCCCAGAAAGAGATTTAGCTTATAGTTATTAAATGAGGTGTCTGAGAAGTTAGCATCATTGTAGTTATCCTTTATGGATGGAGATGGATAATCTTACTTTCAGTAGATGGTTGTTACCCATCCACTCTTATAGAGAGTCAAGGATGCAAAAATTTCCAATATCAATTGTGAGACCCTACCTACTTAGATGTCCATAGGGCATGCTACTGATGGATAATCAAAATGTAGGGAGCATATAATTTTTTTCAAAGGACATATAGTAGTACCGGTGGAGTTTCAAGTGAAGTTTCTTTGGGAGGTTCGTTCATCTTATTTGGTGGTACATCCAGGTGTGGTGATGATGTACCGGGACCTCCAACATCAGTTTTAGTAGCCATGGATGAAGAAGAGAGTGGCATAGTTTGTTTTTCAATACCTTACTTGTCAAAAAGTGAAGGCTGAGCACCAGGTTCTAGTGGTATTTTCTCAGCCTCCTGAGGTTACATAATTGAAGTGGGATGGGATATTGATGGAATTCATGAAAGGTTTACTACATATGTCTAGGGGAAACGATTCCATATGGGTGATCATTGACTGAATCACCAAGTCTGCCCACTTCCTAGCTATACAAGAGCAGAGTTAAGTAGAGATATTGAGACGTATTTATGTGAAAAAGATAGTTTGACTCCATAAAGTTCCATTGACAATTGTTTTATATCATTATTGTTTCTTTACATCTCAGTTGTGGAAGGGATTATAATAGGATTTTGGGACCTATTTATTCTTGAGCATAGTGTTTCACCCATAAAAGGATAACCAAATGGAGTAGAAAATTCAGGTTCTAGAGGACATGATGCGGGTTTTCTTGTTAGACGTCAACCGTAGTTGAGAGGATAACAAACCATTAGTGGAGTTTTCATGCAACAACACCTATCATTCCACCATTGGTGTGAAACCATTAAAGGATTTGTATGGGAGACCCTATAGGTCACCACTTTACTGGACAAAACTAGGAGAGCCAACACTCAAGGTCTCAAAGTTGGCGATATTTACCACTGAGAAGGTGAAAACCATCTTGTATCATATGGGACTACACATAGAGTTCATAAGTCTTATGCAGAAATATGGAAGAGGCCTTTGGAGTTCGAGAAAGGAAACCATGTGTTCTTATGGGTTTCACCTCAACATGGCTTTTGAATATTTGGATATAGAGGCTAGATATCTATGAGATTCATCATCCCTTTTAAGATATGGTGTATAGTAGGTGAGGTGGCATACCACTTATCTCTACCCCACTGTTAGACCGGGTACACAACATCTTCCACATATCGCAGCTAAGGATGTACATGCATGAACCATCACACATCATTGAATGGGGATAGATGGACATTGATAATGAAGAGGATTTTGTAGAGTAACTAGTGGATATCAAGGATCAGCAGTAGAAGATCTATTTCAGATATCAATTCCTTTTGTTTGTGTCTAGTGGAAGAATGAGAATCTCCAGGAGATCACTTAGGAGTGGGAGGCATAGATTCATGCTCAGTACCCACATATTTTTAAGTAGATTTTTTTTGGTTTTCTAGGGATTTAAATTCCCATGGTGGGGATAATTTAATGTCCCAAAGTTTATGTGAAATATTTTTAAATAGTACATGGATTGATTTCGAGACTATGTGCTAAGACGACATGTGATTCTAAGGCCTAGTGTTTCTGAAACAAATGTTTGAAATATATTATAATATTAAATAGCATGCATGAATGGTTTACCTAAAAAAGTATAATAAAATATAAAAGGTTACCCATATCATAAATATGGGGGCACCATTTCATTCCAAGAAACAACTTTACCCTAGGTGTGACCTAATATTGGTTAGCTTTGGTTGGTTGTGGGAAGTCATCACGGGTGTTTTGAATGAATAAAATAAATTGATAATATTCTATTTTTATTTTTTTTCATCAATGAAATGATGAAGTGAAGTGTTTATTTTAAATAAACCCTTTGGTAGATATCCAGGGTTAGGATCATAACCCATAAATCCTCTAGAGGACCAAGAAAGAGAGATCTAGAGAATCCTCTTGGCAGGTGATTACAAATCCTTTGATCAAATATTGATGAACACCGTTCTTGATTGATCTCACCAATTGAGATGATGTGGCGATCGATCTTCATCAGTGAGAAATCTAAAATCTTGGTACGATGCATTATTTTGAATCTCCTTTCTTGTTTTTTATTCTTACAATGAATATAGACTAATACATGAACAAATTATCTGGTGGTTCAATCGTATATGTGGGATGGAATGATATTTTAAGAGTTTATCAGGATTTGTTCATGGAGATTGATTTCTGGATTCTTTTTCATTCTTGCAGGAATGGATCGAGGCCGAAATGAATAATGGATAAGGTTCGTTCCATGGGATTGTTCCTTTTGAAAATTTTTCTCCTGGTTTTTGGAATTCTTGACACATTTCCTTCATTATTCCCCCAATCATTGAATAATCGATCATTGCACATTTGATTTTTAGCACAATGATCCAAAACTACAGATCCGACATCGGGATTACTTAACAGAGGTGTGACGGTGGGCGTGACAACGAACTGAATGATGGTGTGTGTCGAATATTCATTTTCTACAAATAATGAATGATGCCTAACATCATATTTTACAAGCCATTTGAGGGCCTGAATCCTATCGATTCAGTTTTAGAGTGACCAGATGACCTTCGATCTTGAGTTTTGTGGTGAACTGGGCACAAGAGTGGAACCTGGGTGATTGGATGAGGTGAGCGGGAGGAAGAATATGGGTTTTGAAAAACCTAATACACACAGCATGTAGTCCCAGCTACACTGAGTGTGTTCATCGTCGGACCACTCAGTGTGTACATGGTAAGTACCCAAACACGGGGTGGACTACACGGGTTGCCTACATGGAATGTACTCCCCCACATGGCATGGCCTAAACTGGTTACATGGATAATACCATGTACCAGAACATGGTTATGTTTATACGGGTTGAAACCATGTACTAGCACATGATCGGAGTACACAGGTGGACCCCAGATGAAAGGACACGGTGTGTGACTTGTTCTACATGTCGTGTACCCATCTTCTACATGATATAGTTTATAATTACATAGTCCATTGTACATGGGCAATACTCAGGGTCAATGGACATGGTGTGTGACTCTACTACACACCATATACACCCTTTCTATATGGATTGATTATATTGTCCTCCACATCTTCAAAAAAACATCATTAGGGATTGTTCCATTTATGGTTTCCATGAAGGTAGGTACGAATAATTTCTTACTCAGTGGACTGTGATCCCTTCAGTAGGACGTCCAGGATAGAGTCTTTTGTAATTCCTCGAGAGGCCTGGAGTAGGATCCACTATTCATTCTTCATGACCTTGGTGGAGTTCTTGGTTTCGAATTGACCAAAAAATGTGGGTGTCAGTCCTCTACCTGGAGGGTTAATCCGGATTGAGTTGTTGGTATCACCCCATGGAACTAGATGTGATCCAAATTTGTTCTATCAAATATCTCTTCAAACCGCTCAACATATCTTTCTCATGGCGAGACCTGATGAGTAGTTTCTCTCAGACAGATTTCGTCAATGCTATCAGACTCAAGAGTATGTTCTCCTAGCTGAGTGCTTCATAGAATCTTCAAACTGAATTCATAGGGTTAGTAAGTAGTGGTTGTGACTTACCAATAGACCATGTTTCCTAGTTGAGTATATCTGGATATTTCTGTTATATGTGCTATAGACATATACCCTTGTAGATATGTCTGTATATTTCCTTTTTTATATTGTTTTGTGGTTTTGGGGTGTCATACTGAGTATTGTTAAACTCACTCATGTACGTGATTGGCCCGTATGTGTCATTTCTTTTAAATACTATCAAACTTTTGATGGAGTCCAAGGTAGACCAGGACCATACAGTGCATTGTGAAACTGGAGAGACTAATGTGCATTCCTATTGCTACAGACAACAACCCTAATACCGTTTCCTTATAGGTTGGAGTTGTGGTTACAAACTCTTTTTGGTGGGATTGTATTAAGGCCTTGTTTACTCTACTTTACTTTCCATCGTACTCTGGTTATGGGATATAGAAGTATGCATTCATTGTTTACATAGTGTTTTTTTACATATCATAATTTTGTAGGCTTGGAGATGTGTGCGTGTGTATAGGTAAATAGGAAATTCCTCCCATGTTAGTGATATGCCTACTCAGTTCTAGTCACCAACCTCTATCCTATTGGGGGTAGGCTTGGAGAGTCGCAACATGGTGTCCACTGGGATTGTTCATGACACACATTTTATTAGAATTATTGATACTGTGTGACATTGGAAACATACCTCTATTGGATTTATTCATATTGTACCTATTGAGTACATTTTAAATATATGTACTGAGACAAATCTCAAGAAACCTATGGGATATATCATGATAGATCTTGATTCCTAAGTTTTATGTTGTTTCGCCTAAGTCTTTCTTGGAGAAGAATTCATTCAGCAGTCTTAACTGACTGCATGTCTTTGACTTCATTTTCCATATTTAATATGTCATTATATAATAATATAAGGGAAAAAATTATCATTTACACTAACTATATTATAGAAACATGGTACACTTTTATTATTGAAAAAACCAAATACTTTAATAAACTCATAAAAATGAATATTACATGACAATGATGCTTGGTTCAAACCATAAATCTATCATTCCAGCATAGATACATTACTGGAACCCTTTGAATTAATGAAACCTTCAATTTGAGTCATAAAGACGTCATCAACCAACTTTCCATTTATAAATGAAGTTTTGACATCCATTTTCTAAATCTAATAATTATAGAAGGTTGTTATTGCAAGTAATATTTTCATATAATTCAGCATCACTACTGGTGATAAGGTTTCATCATAGTCTATTCATTGATGTTTCCTGGAACCATCCATAACCAATCATGATTTGTATATATTTAATCTACCATCCATGTCTTGTTTTCTCAACTATCCATTTTCATCCACTATGTTTTAAATTAGCTAGAGGGTCTACCAAAATAAAAAAATTATTTAGATACATGGAATCAATATTAGAACTGATTGAATATTTCCATTTAGAAGTATCGTTGTCTTCGATTGCTTCCTTACAAGCTATATGTTCATCAATATCTAAGATTAATATGTCCCTTAACTATGTTATAAGAAAAAAAAAATATCTATGGTTTTTTAACCTCTTGAGTTAGCTGCATAATAATTGTTTCTCAAGGGTATATTCATCTCTCGTTGTCTCTTATGGAGATGGTTCCCATACCAACTCTTGTGTATCTAGAGAATCTTCATCATTAAAGATAAAATTTCTCTCACTATTTCCATTGGAAATGTGTTCTATTTATAGAAATATAGAATTTATTTCCACGATCATTTTTATATCAGAAGGGTTATATACGTAATATAATTTAGTCTATTTAGGATAATTTATAAGGATGTTCTTTATGCATCAGGATTATAATTTATCAATACGTGTTGTTTTGAAGAAATCCTCACATTAGAAATGCTTTTGACACAATGGACTAGAGCTTTATCTTCAAAGTCCTTTAAGGTTTTGGTTTTAGCAACTCTTTTATCACTGCAATCAGAACTCTATTCTTCTTAGCGCCTATATCCATTTTGATCAATGGATCTCCAAAGGGATATTTTAAATGCACCAAAGGTGTCAGGCACGGTGACCCCTATCTACCATTCTCTTCTTGATGGTGGAAGACTACCTCAGTCGTCTGATCAATCTTCTGGTGGTCCCGAATAAGGTGAAGCTCATCCATGTCTCTAGGAATATGAGTTATTCTACTCATCTTTTTTATGATGATGACATCATCCTTTTCCTTCAAGGTGATAAAAGAGACATTTTTCACCTCAAAACTTTGCTCTCACACTATGAATAGGTTTCTGGTCAAATCATTAGTTGGAAAAAATCATGTTTCTTATTTGGGAAGAACTTTACTCCCAACAGAAATTGTAACATTATTAGTGAATTATGTCTGAAAGAAGGTACGCTCCTTTTAACTTATCTTGGTGGTCCCATATTTTGGGGCAGGCCCAAATCTTGTCACTTTACGACTATTGTTGAGAAATTTTAAAATTAGATATCTTCTTAGAAATGTAAATACATCTATATGGAAGGTAGTACATTCCTTATTAAATCCACTATTGTTTCCAAGATGGTTTACTCCATGATGGTCTACAAATGGAATTTTGTTCTAATTAAAAAAATGAACACCGCTATAAATAATTTCATCTCAACTGGTTGTAGTCTAGAAAAAAAACATGTGACTGTTCCTTGGTCAACTTGTTGAAAACCCATTGAGAATGGTTGTATTGGGAAAAAAATATAAAATACTTTAATTAATGCCTTCAAGAAATACTCACTTGTAATATTTTTCACAATAGTTCTAAATCTATCACCTTTCTCAAAATAGATTACTTGAAAAAGAAATGACGGGTAATTCAAATTCCATTAACTCACCCTTTGCCATTCATCAAACACTCCTTTTCCAATATTGTGAATAATTCCAGATAGATGGTCTCTAGAGACTCTCCCATGAAATTTTAGTTGGATAACTAGACTGACATGCCTTTAATTTCTATGATATCTCCTAATCAAACTCCTGAAAATACCATCTTCTGTATCTAAACAATTTTAAACTCTCAATATGATCTCCATCATGATACTATTATGAACATCATTTAATACTACTCTTTCACTTACACTAATGATTTCATAATTTGGGAACCTACTCAAAATGGTATGCTTAACTCTAAAAGTTTCTACAATCATTATTTATGTAACTCTGAGAGTGATTATAGATGGGTAAAACATTTCAACAAACCTTGGATAAAACCTTCATGATTCAATATCATCTGGCGTCTTTATCAAAATAGAGTTCCCACTGAAATTGGCCTCCAATATTTTGGAATATAGCTCTTCTATAAGTGTAAAATCTGTAATCAACATAGAGAAGATGATAAACAACTTTTCCTTTCTTGTGCTACTACTTCTAATATTTGAAACTATATTCATGACCTTTTTGATTGCAGATGGTCGATTATTGACTCCATAAAAACTCAACTAAAGAAATGTGCAGAAATGAAAGGCTCTCAGAAAATCAAGAACCCTTTCCTAGCTGTAGTTTATGAGCTCCACCATGTGATCTGGTATGATCGGAATGTTATTATTCATTAAAATTACTCACTCAATTAAAATGCAGGTCGGATGCATGTCCTTATTTCCAAACATGAATTTGCTTTAATGCAAAAGGGACTTTTCCTTAACACCATACACAACTTTGGAATCCTATAATGTCTATGGATTAACAGAAATTTCTATCAACCACATCGCACTCTATAGTTATTCTGGAGAGCGCCTCTCCCTGGATAGATCAAAATCAATATTGATGGCACCACTAAGGTAAATCTAGGACCTGAAGGGTGTGGTGTTCTTCAAAAATCACCTCGATCAGATAATTGCATGTTTCATGGGTAAATGTGGCATTTCCACATTCCTTGAAGCTGAGATGCTGAGTTTTATATATGCTATTTCATTTGCCAAGCTCTTTGGTTGGAACAACCTATGGATTGAAAGTGACTCAATGACCATCGTACAAGAAATTTGGAATGGAATAACACTTATTTCATGTCCAATTACTACCCGTTGGATGGAATGAACCCATTCACTTAATGATCTTAAATATATCATCACATATGTTTATATAGAATAATACATGGTTGTAGATGGCCTTTCCAACATGGGAGTAAATGAAGACATTACCTGGTTCAAAGACCTCCTCTCTACTCTTATTTACTTTCATGAATATGATTGTAATACAATCCGAACGTTTATACTTATGTAAACTTTTTTTTAATAATAATTGTTCTTCAGTCGTTTTGGACCAAGGAATCACCTTATTAAAAAAAAGAAATATGACACTTTCTACAATGTGTATCCCTAGAAGGATAATAGAATAGTTCCCTGACTCATCATTGATTTGACTATTTCTAGAAATGGTTGATTCCCCCTTTCACTTACACCATTCCACTTAGGTGTATAAATAAGAGTGATTTGATATAATATCCCACACTCCTTTAAGTTATTAATGAAATATTGGTTAATATACTCTCTACTTCAGTTTGAGTGTAGGGCCTTAATCATCCACCAATATGGTTTTCTACTTCATTATTGGTATTCCTTAAATATATAAAATGAATTTGACATATACCTCATTAAGAATATAAATCCATACCTACTATAGTCATCAGTAAATGTAATGATGTATTAAAACCCACCCCTTTCCTTGACTATAAATGGGCCACATATGTCAGTATGAATTAATTCCAATAATTCAATGGCTCTCATTTCTTTCCAAAAAGAGGGATTTGGTTATTTTATATGGTAAACAAGTGCGACATACATATAAGAGATTTTACTCTATTGAGTTTAAAAATAATGATTGATATAATCTTTTTAAACAATTATCATTTACATGACTATGCCAGAAGTTCCATAGGTGGGCAGTGTATGAGTTATTTTTGTTGATTTTTTAATTGATTTCCATTAAAGGTTTTTCACGTTCTACTATATTTAATCAACTATTAAGATGTTACATACTATAACATTTGTTATCTTGATAAAATAGAAAACATTTGTTTATAAAAATGAAATAAAATACCATGGTTTCTAAACTCACCAATGATATTATGTTTTTGGTATGCGAAAGAACACAATAAAAAATATCATTCAATTAAAAAATATCTGAAGTATAAGTGTTTCCTTGATTCTTTTTTCAAACATTGAAATTTTTTTTCTAGTTTCCTTTAATACCAAATACAAATAAGAAAACCTTCTTCTCATTTCCCCCCTCTATATCTTTGGATTTTTGGAAGGATGGTGTGTCCACTTCTTCAGATTAGGTTTAGCCTTATACCTTTTAGCCTTTCACTTCCTCCTATTTTTCACTATAAAGACTAAATAATTGTTTTTCTTAACATCATTATCCACTTGTAGAACTAAATAAAAAAGGTATGGGAGAAAAAAATTCATGTTATTAAGGTTTTAGTTAAGAATAAAAGTCAAAAACATTGGCGGTAAAGTTGAATGAATGGGATTAGTTGTGGGTCCTTGGTTCAGTTTGAACCCAAGAGATTCCAGTCAGTCAATGTACTTTATTATCTTTGAGGACAAGAGGTCCTAATTGGTTCCCCTCTATTATCATGTCCCTATACAGCGCACTTGATATCTCATACCTTTATTTCCTTGCTTTCCATGATTCCTCCTAATATAACTATTGGATATGTGATTAAATTTTATAGGCATCTCCATTCTCATGCATTTTCTAAAATTTATTTGGCATAAATGACAACAAGATGCACTATATATATATTGAATCATCTATATGCTGATTATATTTGTCTTTATCCACCTTGATTTCTCCGTAAGGGGGATCAGCTAGAAGCGAGGACTCCAACACATAAAGACTCCTCTCTTGGCATAGTACTATGTGCAAGAGCATGTACTACTCTTGGATGTTATAGCTGGTCAATATAATTTTTTTCAAAATTTGATCATCGTGATAATGTACTGGTGGTGGAAATTTACATTTTATCCATTAAAAATAAATTTATCTATTAATATGTTAGTTTTATTACCTTTTTGACATTATTGATTAATTAATTGAATCACTAAATGTCACCCACTATTTTATCAAGCCCTAGTATCTCTCACTACTAGGCTCGAAATATCGAGTCAGTTGAGTATTCTAGTAGAAAGGATCCATGCAACCTCTCTTTATAGTCCAAGTTGTGTCCATGGCACTACTTGGATAGTTTCAATGTAAGAATTAGACTAAAAAACCACATTGACTCGTAGTTCTTTTAAATATTGAGTAAAGTACAACTTCTTGGAATTGTAATCTTGATTCCCTTAACACTTTTCCTCTAAAGTGGTAGAAAAATAGTCATAGATACTTTTTTTTCTACCATCTTTAGTTAAGTCGACCCATTATTCTCATGAAAACTCCTCAGTAGTAGGAGGCACCCTCAACTAGGGCTAATGAGCACCTCATACACCTAGTTTTGTTCAAATTTAAGTGTCATAATACATTATAAATTAATATTTATTTGAGGGATTTAATTAATACTTTATTAACGATATCATTTTCTATTTATTATTATCATACTATTAGTCCACAATCACAATTGAACATGAAATAACTAGAAATCATTCACCAGACTTTTTTTTATTTTGTGTGTTCCCACAAACATAAATATTAAAAAAACAATAAAAAATGTATAAAAAACTACTAGAATGGTCTTGAGAATATAGTATTTCTTGATACATTTAAACTCTATGGATCAACCTTGTCTAAGGGGTATAATACCCGATTTCACTCTGGAATCGCATCGCATCTCAAACCCTGGTCTATAGCAACAACGTCTCATTTGGGATACCACCTCATCTTGGAATTATTCACATCTTATAGCATCATCGTAACAATACATACATACTCACACACAAGAGATGTGGTCTTAGTAAGTGTAAAAGATACACAAATAAAACTAATGAATGCACATACCTTTATAAAAATTAAAAGAAGAAAGTTAATGCACAAACCATAAAAAATAAATTATTATTACAATCGTAGAATGTTGTATTAATAATTAATTAAATAAAAATAAACCCTAGAAAACAAGGTGGTTCAATGATCATGACTAGTCGATAGATAAAATTAAAGCATAATAAAAATTTAAATTTGATAAATTCAAGTTCATGGGAAATTAAATAAATAAATTGATTTATTTTAATTCAAATAATTTTTTATTTCCATAATTAATTTAAACATATTAAAAAATTAAAATAATTATCAAATAATATATTTAATATTGTTTTTAAGTCCAAAAAAATAAAATGGATTTTGGAATATATTAAAATATTTTCCCCGAGCCACAAAAATCCATTAAAAGGATATTTTGGACTTATCTAGGTATGTATGGGATCAGGAAGGTCAGGTAGGACACGCCTCAGCCCATTATGCATTAGGTAGAGCCACCCTTTCCTCTCGCGAGTTTTTCAAGACCTGGCCCACCCAGAATAAGGTTGGGATGTCCTGAATTTAGTATTGGTTGGCTAAATCGAAAGAGGCAGTAGGGGAAAATCCATGACAAGTGTTGTACTCCATGGACCCGTGCATAGAAGTAGGATGTTGTTAGAAAATGGAGGGTCATGCATGGTGGATCTCATAGCCAAATTGGATGACACTAAAATGGGGATCTGATGGTAGCATTCGTTGTTGTAGAGGTCGATGACGACACAAATGTGCTTGGGGTGATTGATAATAGTGATGTGGTTGACTGGGGAGATCGTGCATGTTAGTGGAATATAAGATTCTAGAACATATGGTGGTGGCTAGGCGGGGTGTTTGTTGGTAAGGTTGATGATTGAATAGAGTATCCCCAAGTGGTGGTGGGTGGTGGGAGAAGACAACATGGGGAGGGGGGGGGGCGAACCACTTCTAGTTTTTTGACTTCAACATTCCATGAAAAGATTTCCACCCATTTTAGAAAAGTTTTTTTATTAATTCTTACAAACTCCAACATATAAATCATTTGATTTTCCTTTTTTTTAAAAACATTGTTTGATTGTGAATCATTATCCTTAATTTTGGACTTGTACATTTTTTTCAAATGATTGTGCATTTTCACAGATGTGTAGAAATTCATCTGGATGGAGATTACTATTCTGACTACCATATTCTAGTTGAAATGTATGTTTTCACTAGAAAATTCCATCGATGACCCAACATGCGAATTCTTAACACATATATGTGAATACATGTTCTTTAAAAAATATACCTGTAAAAGTGGTTTCCAATCCGAATTAAAATTTTAAATGATCGTAACCTGGCCATTCGAAATCCGATTAAGGAAAAGTCTTTTCTGTTGTGACTGAAATGATGCCCTCTTCTAAAATTTATGAAAAATTAATTTTTATTAGATCAAAAAATAACACGATTTTTCTAATACCAATTATTGGTACTGGGTCATTCATTATAATTTTGTGGGTTGGGGATTTAAAATTTTGATCACTAGCTCAATTTGACTTTACAGTCTTCAGAAATCTAAGCCTAAATAAAGTACTAATGATCTCATGTGGATTTATTCAAAAAAAATAACTAATGGATACCACATTTGAATAAATTATGTGTTTGACTATAGCTCATCACTGATGATCATTTCTTGAAGGATCTGAGGTTGAATCTCTCTAGATCGACCACACTTGATACAAGAGTCCATGAGAACAGAGATAATCAGAATTAGGGTTCTAGTTTGGAGGTATGATGATGCCTTTAACATTACAATGATCACCACTAGTCCTTTCCTTTAATCCATGATGGAGATATAAGATCAAAATCCTTGAATATGGATTTATCTCTCTTGGATGTGATAATGAATAGAGTGTAGCTATCAAATTCAAGTGGATGAATATTATCTTGTAAAATAGACCATATTTTCTTATGTAGGGGTATTTAAACACCTATAAAGGGTTTCCTAAACCCCTTACATATAATAACCACTAAATAATACATAAATGAAATGTTATGATGATTTAACTGCATCATAAACATAATTTATATTTTATCACCTAGTTATAATATATGATTAATATATTACGTGATAAAGAAAAGTCTTTAAATGAACTCTTAATTCCCAAAAACATTAAATGAATCTTAAATATTAAAATAATATTCATTCATATAATATTTTATATGTAGTTAATTAAAACCTTGTGAATACCTTTAAAAATAAAATCATATCAAATTATTATATACTCAAATAGTAATGAATTTATTTTTTCATTGGTGATCGTTAAATACCTAAACATATTTCTAACCTCATGGTGGGTATCACCATGTCCTGTACTCTTATTCACCAGAATATGGAATAATTTTGAATATTATATTGTGAGTGACCCAATAAGACTATATATTGGTAGAAATAAATACTATTTATACACTTGGAGAATATTCTAACAACCCATTAGGGACCCTAAGGAGATAATGAAAAGTAATAGCCACGAAAACCATTCCTACAAACACACTCATTATAATATAATCTCTTTATCATAAGATATCTCATAAAGTTAGATAAACTCTTTGTTTCATCATCCATCATCCATTTATTATTTTTCGACCTAACTAGATTGACTTACTTTCTTGTACTATGTATATGAATTTAGTGAAGGTACTACCATCATGATCAACTAGGCCTAATATATCACTTACTTCTGAAAGTTAAAATTCTATAGTAATTATTCAATCAATTTCATACAACCAATGAATTACCCAAAAGAAGATATACCAACATGAAATTAATTCCATAGTATTTTACCTTCATGAAATTACAAGATTAAACAGTATACACTAATAATAATATCAACTTAGAAGACCATTACATGTGTTCACCGATAGGAACAACCAAAGATAACTCAAACATGTGGTGTTCCTATTGGAGGGTTGGTCCTCATGATCTCATATACTTGAGATCACTAAGTGTGGACTTCATGAAAAGAATTATAAATTCTTATGAGCCCCCAACATCTAATTATTGCATATAATATATGTACTATTACTATCAGGTATCCAGACCATAATACATATGTTTCTCATCATATCTTGGGAAATGCTATAACCTTTTGATGTGAAATTTAATATAAGGACATTACCATAGATATAGTGGATGTTAAAGTATCCACACTATTATGGTCAGAGAAAAACATGTATATATAAAACAATATACATGTAATTGTAATCAAATTATATACATGACTTGGGTCTAGGTAACCCACTTTCAACACCACATTGGATTATTGAGGTCTTGAAAACTGATTCTTTGGAAGGAATATAAAACTTATTGCTTTTTTTGGATTTAATCTCACAAAATTTTCTCATGTATTACCTTTAGATGTATGCATGATTTTAATAATTTAGTTTTTTTACTCCTATTACTTTCACCATATCAATATAGTTAAACCATATTTAGATTTAAATATTTACATAAATTTTAGCTTGTGTTACTATCCAAAATTATGCACAAATTATATTTATACACTCCAAAATGAATCACATGAATTAGGTACATGAAAATATTTCATGTAACGACTTATAATTACATGTAATTAATAATCTTCACATGATTAAGCTTGAATCCATAGATAGTTGGTACCTACTTTTCTATTACAAGGTATAACCCTCTAACCGAGTGGGAAGTCCAAACCAAAGTCCCTCTACCTAGTGATAATTTACTAAAGACAGATCTCAATTAAACCATAACTCTAGCACCTAATATATGTATATTATAATTAAAAACTTAAATCAAGTTCTTAATTCAATGCAATCCAAATTCAATATTGAAATAAAACTAAATACATTATCATACCCAGTATAAAACTTATTAGATGAATTCATGATAACATAGAATTATTTTAATAACATTAAACTAAATCCTACACATATTCCTAAAATATAAAAATTATAAATTCGATAATAAAGAAGGTAATAATAAATAATTAAACAAATTAATTATCTAAAGATGATATACAATATGTATTAAAATTGTATAAATAATGATAAAAAACACTTTAGAATTTTATCTAATCTTATAGAATTTATATAATATTTAATATAAACACTTTGTTTTTTATTCACTAATTTCACATCTTTCATATTATTCTTTATATGGAATTTTACATTAAATATATGATATTACATGAAATATTGACATTTTATATTTCAAATCTAAAATCTAAAAATACAAATTATCTAAATCTCACACATTAATATTTTTTAAACCTTGGTCAAATAAAAAATAAAAACCCAAATTTTTATGTTTTGACTACATTATCAAGTAAGGATTTAATTTTAACAATAAAAATTAAGTATTAGGAAAAATATATAACATAAATAGAAACTCTTCTATATTTTTTACTTATTTAAAAATTTATAAATCCTTTTTAAATTAAAGTTATGATTTTCTTATAGTTTTTTATCCAAATACTAAGTCATGCCAATAATTTAAAAAATATTTTAATTCTAAATTTTTTTTTATTATAGGATATTTAGTAATATGTGTTTCATAATCATTTAATTAATTAATTATAAACACTTTATAATTAAATAATTCTTAAATATTTATGTATTTATAAATATCTAAAAATTAATTTTATTATAATTTATATATTATTTATAAATAATATAATTCAATTAATTGTTTAATTTTAATAAAAACCTATTTTTCTATAAAATAATATTTAATAATATATAATGAATCATATAATACTATTGATAGGGTCGTGACACTTAAAACATTGAAGTGTTATAAATATTATTTTATAACTGATTACCCTATTACCATTTATGAAATGTGTCTTGAATGAGGTGACCCTTATTTATAAAGGTTTTCACTATTGTAGCAAAGGTGTGACCATTACGTATTTAGGGAACAAAATGTAACCATTATACATATAGACCCTTATGTGTCAACTAGCGTAACTCTTACATATCGATTAACCCTTACATAGAACTATATATTTAATTCTATGATAAAATCATACGTAAAGGTTAATTTATCCACACAAAGGCATATGTAAAGGTTACTTGGATGGAAACCTTGGTACATAAATGTTACCAATGGTGTAACCCTTACAAAAAAAAACTAAGGTACCTATAATGTTTATAGATATATGATATGTTATTATTACGGAAAGATGATATATCTTCTCATGACCCATATTGTAGTCATATCTTATGATACTACCTATATAATTGCCTACAACACAGAATTTAACCACAAGTTTTAATGTATCGAAATCTACAATACACGCCAGTTATAACCTATGACTGAGAAATTCATATTACATATCCTATAACATAATTCCTAGTACATGAAATACACATTATATTATCCTATAATAGAAAGGAAGTCTCTTTATTCCATGATTTCATTATCAAAAAACATAATCTCAGTAATAGTTCATCATTTTAAAACAATATTTCAAGAATAAAAATGCATGGTATGTCGCTGATACCATTGTTGGGTGGTAGAAACACCTTCACTCATATGAATATATTAAAAATAAAATCCATACATATTTAACAAAGTACTCCATTACCCCCAAACTTGGGCTATAAAACTCTTTACTTCCGTAATGGTTCTCTTGGGTGGAGAGCCACACTTCCCTACAGATCATATATGAGAGTTCCCAGGAATCAGTTAACTCTTTAAATTTAGCTTCAATACCAATACTTAGTTTCATAGGATTATATAATTCTAGAAAATTTAATAAAATTATAAAACCAATTCCATGAATTCCATTATTGATAAATGAAATCATTATGCTGTAAAATAAATAAATAGTACATGTACCTTATAATATAGAACTATAAAATTCTTCTTCATTGTATGTGATCGATAAATATAAAAAATAGGAAGATATATAACATCCTTACTTAATTTTGTATCCACAAATAGATTAATAATTCATGGCATGATCATGAATTCTCTGCTCACCATGGAATACTAGTTCCGTAGTAGGTAAAAGTGGGAGAACGAGAGAGATTTAGGATTAAGGGATTTTAGTTATATACACACTACAATATCTCATCCCTATCTAATGGGAACTACATATTTATAAAGGTCCATTTAGAATACTCCTCAAGTGAGAATGCATTAAATCATACATTATGAGTTAATTTATGTGGTTACACTAACTAAATGCTTTGTCCCTGAAACCCAATGTGTTTCATCTTATAAAACACTTTATTTATGATATCTGAGGTTTGATTATATGAATGACAAAACCTATAATTAATAAGTACCATATCATCACTTATAACATTATTTATGATATCCCTTTTCCAAGTCATACAATATTAATTTTTTATGCATGTATTACATTATGACATACACTAATAACATATTATGTTGTGGGAAAAAACTCATCAAATGCGTTAAAGTATTTTGGGACTATCTTATTCATTAAAATAAAAACACTTGATGTTGTGAAGTAAGGTAGTTTGAATACTATGTTTAAATAGTTGAACATTGGGAATATGATTCATAAGTATCACTGTTATTAAAAAAACTATCTTCATTGATGTTACTGAAATATATATAGTCTAAATCCATATATACAAATATATATTTTGGATATATCAAAAGAGATTGAATAGGTATATTGTATGAAATGATTTAGAGAAATCATGACACTACCTTGATCACTTTTAAAGTATGATTTCATAGATAAATTCTAATAATATGCAAGGAAATAATATAAGGGAATTTATAGCAAACAATTGATGTCCCAAAATCAATGAACCATATCTCTTATATAATGATACATCAATCTCCAATAAATATCTTCCAATCTCTATGAAAATGATCCCTCTAATTGATATATCTATAGTGGATCATCCCATAAACCATAGATTGTCTCTAAAATTTGAATTTATAAAGAGAATATTGGTCATGGACATAATAGTAGAATAATTAATTTAGTATAAAAATATCTCAAAAATGAAAATACACCAATGCATAATGACTTAAAGTTGATCAAAATTTGTGAAAATACTATCCAATGATAAACACCCCATTCTAGGATCAACATCTCATCATGTTTATCGATACGAAATTATATTTATGAATGATTTATTATTTTACCCTCTTTCATAAAAGATTAATATTTCCACTAGAAACCACCCACGATGATCAATACATTTTCAAGAGTAATAAATTTAAATTTAAATGGGTGCCAATAAATTTACCAACATTTAGTTGGGAATCCAAATCCATTCATATGTAAAGTTTTATTGAAATATTTTTAACTCTTACATCATCCCCACCATAAAACTATTAATCCTCATAAATAAAATAAACCATAAAAATTTCTCCCATACATACTCCACCCTAAAAGAAAGAACCCTCCAAAAATTACTATCCAATAAATTGAATTGAATTCATAGCGCGATATTCAACAAAAAATTCCACACACCTTACCAAAATTTCAAGGGGATATAACAAAATATGTTGGACCTCATTGAGCTATCCAACATGAGAATTACATTCAAGAAAAATTTAGTTTTCCAAATGAACATGAGATGACCATCACATTTATAGAAACCATTCCCACACTATTACATATCTATCATGAGGCTCTAATACATCAATGATTATAACTAATATAATAAAATAAGATTTATATAAAACTTATCAATCATTAATAGTTTATAACATATATAATATTATAGATCAAGAGTGTGAGTCTTTCCCAACACATTCTTTCATATCTCTTTAACATTAATCATGAATATGAAGAGTGTTTAGTTATATAACTTTAAAAAATTAACAAGTTCTCTATGAAAATACATATCATTAAAACATCTTCCTGGAAAACCACTTCTCGTGGTTTGAAAATAAAACATAAATATTTTCAATAATTAATATAGGATGACCTGATAAAACCACATATTCTTAACCACACACTTGCTCATAGGAAAACTAAATATCCCACCTAAAAATATATCCTCTAATGTCCAAGGTGACAACTAATATAAATCACATAAGATCTCAATAACACGCCAACACTATAATATATACCTTTAAATCATTTCTTTAAACATGGATCATTAAAAAACATACTTCATGGGCATCCTTGGATTAATCCAAGGGATAATAAAAAAGCAAAAATGATATTGTATACCTTTCAATAAAACTAACGATCATAGATAAAAACACATAGAATATTTCAATTCCATATGGAGTTGATTCACAAATAATTATGGCCATCACTTCAACCATTTCATAATCTAATTTCTACATCATCCAAGAACCCTAGTTTCATGGATTTTCAGCCATGATAGAAACAAAATCTATTAAACATCCACTCATATCCATGATTCATTACTAAACCATACCAAATAATCTCATCAAACTAGGATTTTTGTCCAATAAATAATACTACCATCTACTAACAACCGATCAATGTAAAAACCTAGGTAATTGTAGAATAAATGATTTTCCTGTTTATTAAAATTTATGAATTAAATAGTTATATTCATTATAAAAATAATATGTAATTTATTAATCAAAAAACAAATAGTTTCAATTAAAATATTTTATTATAACATTTTATTTAAAAGTTTATTTTAAAAATAACTAATGTTAATTTTAAAAAATAAATTTTATTTTTGAAATAATAATATAAAAATGAGCTTAGAGTTATTTTTTATGATCTTTTATATAATGTTTATTTTTTGGTGAATAGTGAAAAATACCAATTTTTGTAAAAATGTAATTTCTTTTCAATAAATTAAGTAATTTAAAAGGCCCATTATGTTGTAAATCTGATTTATAATGAAATAAGTATTATTTATTTACATTTAACCAACTTAATTAAGTTTTAATCATCCTTATAGAGGAATTTAGTATAAGTTTATTTTTGGGTTTAAAAATTGGGTTTTTTATTCTGAAAACAGTTTTAATGTGAATAATATTCCTACATTTTAATTAATTAAAAAACACTAATGAATAATTATTTAAATGAAATTTAGAGATTATATATCAATAAATATAAATATAAATTAATATAATGATTATTACTAGTCCTAGATTTAATATGAAATCATCTTATGGTTAAAAACACCTTTCTTGAAAAACTGCTTTTCATCGCATATGAGGGTTTTATTTTAAATTAAATTTGGAAACATATATGAATTGGTTTTACTAAAATGGATTAAATATTTTGAATAATAATAATTTATATGATCTAATATTGTGAATTAATTTTTTTTCATAATGAATAGTGAAAATAGTAAAAAACTATTACTGTTTTTAAGGTGAAAACATGTTTACTGGGGATTTAACTAAAAGATAATGGATAAATGTCCTAAATACTTGTATAAATTTTATTTTATGTGAATATTTTGACCTTATAACATATAATTCTAGATAATGGCCAATTTTAGAAAGTTTTTTATGTGAAAAATGTGAGTATCACATTATCTTTTTAAAAATTACAAGTGTGCCATTTACCTAACCTATAAAAGGCCACTCATTTCATCTCATACTTATACATCCAAAGAAATTTATCTTTAGATAATACCTAATAAAATACATTAATTAATTTCCTTCGCAAATTTTATAGTAATTTTTTTTATCATAAAGACAATCTACAAAAGCTCTTGGTGTTAGCCTAAGGAGGTTGTCCAAGGAAGAGGTATTGTTCATAACTAAACATCTGTATTTTATTTTTTATTCCAACGCATAAAAAAATTATTCAATTATGATAATATAACTAAAAAACACTTCTGATATACTGATATTTTATTATGTTAGATTAATATCCTAAATCCATCTTCTATTCTATCATATGGGAAGCGAAACAATCATTTTTGTGTACGGTGGACTACTACCTCACGAACTGATGTAATTCATATTTCATAATCCCCTCTAATGACATGTTATAATGATGGATTTAAAGTATATATATATATATATATGATATTTTTAATATAAATATAGTTCTTTAATTATTATATCATATATAACTTCTTACTTTCTATTCCGCGTGGGAAATGATAACATCGCTCATATGTATGAAAGACTACTACCTCACAAATCGATTTGATTCATTTTTCCCTAAGGATTTATATAGAAGTTAATAAGTATAAATTTAATGAATATATGTGATATATATGAAATAATTAATATATTAATTAAATATTTTATGTTATGAAAATATAATATATCATTTTCTATCTTAACTTTCCACTTAGTAAGAAATGATAATGTCGTGCATGTATAAGTGTGGACTACTACTTCCATGAAGCGATATGATTATTTTATCATTACCAAATCACATGGATGGTATATATAAGTACATTTAAAGAAGTAATATGTTATTTTTTATAAGATTATAATTATCTAAATAAAAAATAAAATTAATATGCTTTCTATAATGATCAATGAAAAATGGAAATGTTATTTATTCCTACATATGACCTACCATCTCCAAGATCACAACATCATTCATTTTTTATATGAAAATTTCATGATTGAATTTAAAAGTAAAAATGATATACCAAAATTATAATTATTTAATGATTATTATTTTGGATAAGATGGAACAATGATCTCTTTGACCATAGTTAACCTACCGAATTCATTTTGGATGCTTAAGCCGAATACCGTCAAAACATCCGAATTGAACTTAAATGATTAAATAATTGTGTATAAGATAGTAAGAGATAAAATAAAAGGAATAATAAACCAAAAAAGGTTCTTAATAAATTAAAAATTTTCAATAATTTTATTTTTAATGATGATAAAGAATATACATGGAAAATTAGACTCAATGTAAGGTACTTTCTTCTAAAAAATATTCTTTTAAAGATTAATTTTTCTAATCATTTTCTTAAATGTCCATATTTTTAAAATTATTTTATGGATGTTTATCTATAGACATAAAATATTTAAAAATTACATTTTATGTCTCTTTTTACTTTATTTAATGGTTTTAAAAAGGAATTTTATTATCTGTTTTATATTAAAACGTAATGAAAAAAAGAGAAAAGAATATTATATTTTAATGTGTATAGAAATAATGAATTTTTTCATCACTGTAACCATTACTTATAGTTTAGATTTATAAAACCACGAGATTTTGTGATTTTTTTGAATTAATTTAATATTTTTTATATCATTCATTTCACTCAACACAAAAAATAGTTTATTTTATAAGTTTGGCTTGTGTTATATGAAAAACCAAGTTAATCGTACACTACATGCAACATAAATTTTATATTTATCTAATTGAACCCCCTATGATTTATTTCATTACACACAAAAATGTATTTTCTTGATGGATTATGTAACACGCAAGACAAAATAATGATAATGATATATTATTAAAATATTATTTAATATAACCTAACCATTAAATTAGTAGTTATGAAAAGGGTTAACTAAGTTATAAAATTATATGGTGTAAAAATATATAAAATTAATTCATTTGTTACAAATTAATTAGAAATGTATATGGAAAAACCGATTGAATATAAAGTAAAATATTATTATTTTTATGCCCACAAAGTTGTTTTACCCTAATAAATTAAATTAATTATAATTAGTGAGTGATATGAATGTGATATATATATATATATATTATTGATTCAAATAATTTTTTTATGTTATTCTAATATATTTTATACTCTTAAGATAAAAACAAACCCAATTTTTTCATAAAATACTATATTTTTATTAAAGAAATTATTCCAGATTTTTAACGGTGAACCTATTTGGAAACAAAATTTTGGAAGTTTTATGGATTAAATATATCAAAATAAACATCATAATTGAATTATGAACAAAAAAATTCGGTTATGGTAAATTTTTTGTATTTTTTGTAAAGATTCACTTTTTAATGAATAGTGGAAAATATTGAAATTTAATTCAAAACTAAGTTTTCATATAATTTATTTATAGTTTTAAATTAAATTTTAAATTGTTTTTAAAGTTTAACTAGATCAAATTTTTATCAATTAATTCAATTTAGGTCATTTAAATCTGTTTCACTTTGAAATTGACTATAAAAACACAGCCAACTTTTGGATGTTTTTACATAAAAAACTTGCTTTGTCATCCCATTTTTGGGATTAAATTTAATTAATTTATGCCACTTATGTGATTTAAATATCGAAAAATTTATTACAAATTTGGAATCATAATAATTTATAATAAGGTCAAATTACTTTTTGAAAAAATTTATAAGCGAAAATAATTAACATTAATTACATTAATTAAGGCAAAATTCAGCTTAAAAAGGGACGAAAACTTAAACTTAAGGTAATAAATGACCTATAAAATTTTCCAAAAACCATTTTATATTCATATTTCATCCATAAACTATACATTATTGATTTTTTTGGTACGAGACTAATTTTTTTAGGTAAAAATGTGGGTACACCAAACTTCTTTTCAAAAATGCCAAGTGTGTCCCCTCTCTCCCATATAAAGGCCACCACCTCTCCGTCTTCTTCACACCTCTCCAACCTATTAGTTTCTACAAATATCTACCCAATACACTAAAAAAACCCTAAATGCTTCATTGAAGCCTCCATTTGGGTATAAACCAATCCAAGGAATCCCTTTGATAAAAACCAGAAGGAGTTATCCAAAGAAGAGGTAACATCCATCCTTAAGCTCATTTATTTTATTTTCAATTACCCACTTCCTCAACTAATATTATTCCATGATTTTATAAAAACAATAGTATCCTCAATATAATAGTATGTTTTTAATTTTAATTGTTTAACCTACACTTACACACACTTTCATCTAATGGGTGATGAACATATTATTTATATGTACGACAAACTACCACCTCACGAAATGATTATTGTTCATTTTATCCTTTACCCTCTCTCATAGTGGAAATTATGATGGATGATCTATTTATATATGATATATATGATATTTATAATTTCTTTATCCTTATTTAATTATTATTTAGAGTATACCTTTATACATTCTATCTTGTGAAAGTATGATAATTTCAATTGAGGAATAGTACTACAAAATAAGCCTTTAACAAATGCTAGAATATGCCTTTATCAGTGATAGAAAAGTGCTGGATAACTCAGTATAGTTAAAAGGTAAAGGATTTTATCAGTGTAAGAAACTCGCTGATAAATGGTAACTTATCAGTGTAAATAAAAGTGATGATAAAACATAATTTTATCAGTGCTGATAAAAGACACCATTTATTATCACTTTTAATAGCATAGATAAAGGGATCCTTTATCAACACATTTAGTAGTGATGATAAAGTGGAATACTGTAGTGCGATGAAACACCATACTTTAGAACCAGAAATAGGTAATGCAGTGTGTTATAACAAAACATTGCACAATGAGAAATAACAATAGAAATTATCAAAATAATATACAAATACTGAATTTAAATGAAATAAACTTTATAAAACAAATATAATAAAAAAACTATTATAGAGTATGTGAGTTGTTTTTTTTTACAAAAATTAATGTCAATTTTAAATAAAAAGACACACTTAGAGTAACACTAGTCACACCATGAGTTGAATTATGGTGTAACTGATTCATACACATCACAAATGACTTATGTATCATTTTTTTTAAAGAAACAAAACAATCAAAATTCATTTTCTCAGTTTTGAGTATGTTAGTAGTTTTTTTATTAAATTTAATGCCAGTTTTGAATAAAAAGATGCATTTGGATTCATACTGGTCACACCATTCATCATATTTAGGTGAATTTGATTCCTACATATCAAAAATGAATTATGGATCATTGTACTATATTACCAAAACTATCTGAATGCATTTTCTCAGTTTTGAGAATATGAGTTGTTTTTTTACTAAAATTAATTCCAATTTAAGATAAAAAGATGCAATTAGATTCATACCTGTAAAGACCTATATTTTTTCATGTATTATTTTTAAATTTTATGGAATTATTACAAGTCTTTGAAAATTGACGGCTCATGATTTCGAGGCCCGGAGTGCCCGAAATGAATTTCTGAACTTTTTTAGGTACGTTCAGTAAACGCATGAGAGGTGTTTTCTAACTTTTTAACCAGTGCTCGGATTGAAAATTTGAGGGCATCGTTGAATCCACAGTGTCGGGATTCACTTAAGGGAGACTTTACTTTGACCATAGTAGGTCTGGAGAAAAAGTTATGTTTCATGACTTTTTAAAAGAAATAAAACTAAATAACTTTATTATTTTATTTTCTTTCATATCCTCCAATGGAAAAATTGAGTGTGGGACCTGCGATGTGTCAAGCCAATAAATGGCTTGACCTTTCATTCCTATGTAACAGTATGATTGGAGAATTGGAAAGCTTAGTAATTAATGATCCCCCATTAATTCCCAACACCGTTAGACACCGTCCCCCTCTCCTATTTATATGGAGCTTGGGGAGAGTTTTCATCACAGCTTCTCCAAGCAACGAACTGACGAAGGAGTGCTGAGATGACAAAACCTCAGAGGATGGAGCCGGTTCCAGTGATCAGTTAAAAGCAATACGGAAACCTCGAACCGAAGGACGACGTGCAAGCGGCTTCGTTGGAAGCCTATTGCAGGAACGAAGATCACCGATCCAACTTAAATCACGGATGTTCTCCAACTAATTTACGAGGTAGGGGTTGGACACTTGTTTATTTCAAGTGAATTTATTGAACTCTTAAACCCTCCCTTGTGATTTCGAGCAAACACAGAGGGCATGGGCCTAATGAACCTGGTCGGAACCCTCCACCTTTTTAATGGAATTAATGTGTTCTTCACGAGTGTTAAATTTGGAAGTTGGAACACTGGGTGACGTCAGCGACCAAAAATGGATGGCCGTAAAGGAGGTGGTGGCACACCATCACCCACTACTAGAGAAGGGAGAAGGGAGAAGGAAGCTCACCCCCGCTGCTAGAGGAACCGTCCGTGGTGGTCGGAGGAGGCGGTCGGCAGTAGAAGGGGAGGTGGCACGACCAACGCACCGCCGGTGAAAAGAAGTCATGGCCAAAGCCATGGAAGAGGCAGAATCCATGCCTCTGGCAGGTTCCGGGGCGATCGGGCGGCACCCATGATGCACTTCCACTACACAAACTGAACGACCTCTGTGTCATTTGGGAGTTCAGGAGACCGGGGGTCACCCCCCCCCCCCCCCCGCACCGGCTAGGGCAGACTCCACAGCGGTCCGTGCTCCACCTCGGACTAGACCGTGCCCCACCTCAGCCTGGGCCGTACCATCATGGGTCGTGCCCCGCGAGCCCAGCGGGCAACCCCTTATGGGTCGGGCCGCCCCCTTGCGGGCCGGTCCACCCCTTTACGGGTCAGGCCGGACCGCAGCCCAACGGGCCAAGAAAGACACGACCCAATCTTGTTGTGGCCTAGCCTAGCTGGATCAGACAAAGAATAGGTCGAGTCGACCCGAACCAGGTCGGGTCGGCCCAGGCTGGGTCGGGCCGAGTCGGTTCGACTGGGTCGGATCGGACTCGGGCCCAGAAACACTGAAGGGGTTATATCTTGAGAAATGGACATCCGTTTGATGAACTATATATGGCACTGGGATACTTGGATCGAGATGGTCTTTTTGGTATACTCCACTTGAGTTATGGAAATAGTTGGAGTACGCCCAGGTTGGATCGAACTCGAATCCAATCGGGCCCTCAGAACAAAAACGCTTATAGCTCACAGACCGGGTGTCCAATTGATGAACCGTCTGTCAAATTGGAACCCTTGCGACATGGATATCCTTTGGGTTAATCATTTTTGGAGATTAGTGGTGGTCGAGTTATGAATGATATCTCAAGGAAAGATTCTATGGAACTTGAGTGCACCGGGTGCGAGGAATACTGTGGCAGGATGCAACATGGAGAAAGAACATTGATCCTGTGTGGGTCAGCACTCAGCGATCCTATGTGGGTCAACACATACTGAATATGTGTGGGTTAGCGCTCAGTGATCCTGTGTGGGTTATCTCATACCGATCCTTTGTGGGTCAGATCTTATGTGGGTCAGTAGGGGTTAGTTAATTATCGATCTAGAGGGGGTCAACATGGGTTAGTTACCTATCGATCATGTGTGGGCCAGAAGCAATGATACTTAATAGAATAATATGATCTATTCTTATGACTAATCACCTGTACTTCTGTACTTATGTTATACCTATGTGATCTGAGTCATCTACTTTTGTGGTATTATCTTCATGGTGTTACCTGTGTGGTACTTCTATCTTCGTGGTGTTACGTGTGTTGTACTTCTAGCTTCATGGTGTTACATGTGTGGTGGTTCTACCTTTGTGGTTTTGTCTTCGTGTTGTTACCTATGTGGTACTTCTATCTTAGTGGTGTTACATGTGTGTTATTTCTACCATCATGGTGTAACCTTTGTGGTTTTCTTCCCTCATGTATGAGATGAGTATATCTTGATAACATAGGTATATGTATGGGCATATACCTAAGTAGAGTTTAAGTCTTTATTTGTGGTATTTACTTTGTAGAACTTTAGGATACCTACAAGGGTCTCAGGGTCCCTACTGAGTATCGTTATACTCACCCCTACACGTGCTTTTCTCGAACCTTCTTGTGTCTTGTGCAGACAACGTACATCTTTGATTGAGGCTGAGGGAGCCCGGACAGGATGGTGCTCAAAGACAGACCATTTGTTTTGATGTGACATAGGGACTACTGATCGTGAGTTGTACCAAACCTTCACATAGGATCCTCGGTGGACAATACAGAAGTTGTTTCCCCCTTTTCAGTTTTATTTTTTACTTTTCTGTTGTACTTGTACTTTCAGTTGGTCTTGTATTCCCTCCCCTTTACTTTCTACACACTTTTACTATAGTAGTTTACTTTGTGGTATCTTCTTATTGTGTTCTTGGACTGTGTATTTGTACAGGTTAAAAGGAAATGACTTCCCAATATTGGAAAATGCCTTTCCAGTGATAGTCGCCAGCCCCTGGCCTATGGAAGGCGGGCTTGGGGCAGTCACGGCACGGGCCTTGAGGGGCGGGTCGTGACAATACCAGTCACACCATGCGTCAAATTGAGGGGAAACTGATTTATACATTTCCCAATAGACTTATGCATTTTTTCCTAATGTATAAAAAAATAATGTGTTTTCGAAATTTTGAGTACGCCACATGTTTTTTTTACTAAAATTTCACTTGAAACTAGAAACACACAATTTGAGCCATATAGGAGGAACCATGTTTGGTTTTTACATGAGACTAATTCATACACATCAAAAAGGAATTATTAATCATTTTTCTAAATTATAAATACAATATGAGTGCATATGATTGGTTTTTAGTGAGTAACACTTTTTATATTAAAATGTCAATTTTAAATTGATAATGGACACTTGGCGTCATATCGGTCACACCGTGCGTAGGATTGAGGTGGATATTATTCCTACAAATTAGAAATGACTTATGTATTGTTTTCCTAAATTAAAAAATAATCCTAATGAAATTTCTTGGTTTTTAGTATGTTAGTTGTTTTTTCACTAAAATTAATGTCAATTCCGAATAAAAAGATGCACTTGGAGTCATATCAGTCACACCATATGTCGAATTGAGGTGAGGTTGATTCTTAAACATCTCAAGTGACTTATTGATCATTTTATTAAATTGTACAAACAATCCTAATGAATTTACTCTATTTTGAGTATGAAACTTTTGTTTATTAACTAAAATTTCATTTCAAAGTGGAAACATGAACTTTGATCCATAAATGTGGCATCATGTATGGGTTTTACATGAGACCAATTCCTACATGTCAATAATGAATTATGAATCATTTTACCAAATTATCAAGACAACCGGAGCATGTTTTCTCCATTTTCACTGAGTGAAACTTTTATGTATTAAAATATAAATTTAAATATAATAATAGACACTTAGAGTTATACTAGTCACACATTTTTTGGATTGTGGTGTGGTTAATTCCTATATGTCAAAAATGACTTATGTATTATTTATATAAAGTACCAGAACAATTCTAATGTAACACTTAGATGTTTTTATGAAATATTTTCTTTAAATAATATTTATTCTTTAATATATAACTTTTAATTCAATTGTGAGTTTAAACGAACTGCGAGATGCCCTTATTATAAAATTACCATTATAGCATAGCGATTAGGTTAGCAAGAATAATTATTACTAACATATGAAAATGCACTATGAATTCACTGGATATCAATTATTTATGAAAAATATAAATCAATTAGATATTTTTATTTTAGAGTGAATTACATTTGGTAATTAAATTAATGATATATATATGTGTTATATACATAATAAAATATTTTTGATTTTCATCAAATGGATATTTTAGTCATAGCTTATGAATAAAACCTTATTTGATGTATAAAAACTTATTTTTTGAAAAGGATAATTTTACAAATTTGAATAGAGAACCCATTTTAAATTAATATTTATATGACAACAAAAAAAATTTATTTTTAAGCAGGATATAAAAATTTATTTTGGATAAATTTTGGATATTTTTCTGATAATTTTAATATGTGGATGAATATTAAAAATACGCAATATTTTAATTAGAAACTAATTTTTTCATCGAGATAATTTATATAGTTAAATTATAATATTGAATGGTTTTAAATTATAAATAGATTATATTTTTACCATTCAATATAATGTATTTTATTTTATTTATTTTATATTTAATTCATAGTTAAAAACATTTCAATCTTTTCCAATGTTCTAACTTTTAATACTCGTTTTCTAAACAAGTGGATTAATTTTAAATTAATTACTAAAACTTATTAGTTTTTAATTTTTTTAAAAGGATTCCATATTTGGAATCATTTGGTCCAAATTATGTTAATATGTTACTTTTATTTTTGGTCATTATAAATAGTAACTTTGGTAATTATTTTTGTTACCATGGTTAAAGGTAAATCGGGTAATTAATGGTAAAAATGATATTATAAAATTACCTTAAGACCTATAAAAATTCTATTGGATGACTTAATATGACCCTTATCATCTATTTTTCTAAATGGAATAAAATTATGGAAAAATACTTATGAATATGACAGGAATGTAATAAAAACTAATGAATGCGACAAAATGTAACAATTTAATTTTATATAAGTATATAAATTTTAATATATGGATAACATGGAGATAAAATTGACTATATATAGTATATATAAAATTAAAAAAGTTACCTATATCATAGAAATTTATTTATAAATTTTAAAGATTAAATAATTACCATTGATAAAGACACAATAGTGATGTAGATATTATTTTATTAATTGAAATATCAAACAAATTGATTTAAAAGTATTAAAATAAATATCATAAGAACTAATTAATATGCTCAACAAATTTCTTATGTGACTATTACATGTTAGGAGTTTATTAAATATTTTTATTCGAATTTATCTTCTGTTTGGATTTTATTTAAATTCTAATAAATGAATAGTGTCAAAATTAACAATATTGACATTTTATAAAAATAAAATTTTTTTAAATTATTTAAAAATCATAAAAATATTTAAAATTTTAAAATTTAAAATTATAAGGTCTAAAATTTCCTAAAATATACATTAATGTAAAATTAACACCACATAAGTAAATATTTATAACCATAAAAAATTTATAATGTTATTACAATAATGAATATTTTAAAGAATAACTAAGTCTTAATTAAAATAATAATAATTAAATTGACATAAACACTTGTATAAAATATATTAGTTAATGATATTACAACCCTATCACATATAATCGTATTAATTGGGACATTTTGGAGGATTTTATATGGGGTTTGAATTTATTATAAATTAATATTTTTAGGCTTCCAAAAGTGCCCCTCACCTCAATTATAAAAGGGAGCCTCCTCCCTCACCTCTTCACTTCATTTTGAGCCTTCAACATCAGCCACCCCCTGAAATATTTCCTTATAAACATTCCTATTTTCATTGTAGTGGTTTTTTTCTTCTACAATGACCAACTCTAGTGCCCTAAGAGGAAAGCTAAAAGAGGTATGTCGAGGAAGAGGTAATCTCTTCTACCGATTCTTTCAAATTTATTTCTTCTTCTACTTCCTCTTCATAATTTGTTTCATTATAAAGTAATAACATAATTATCACTCATATATTGATATTTTCTTATAAATATTAAACAACCCTATCTCACCTTTTATCCATCCTTCGAAAAATGAAATCATCGCGTGTGCGTACGTACCGCTTACCGTCTCAACGTCGTGGTGTAATATTTTTTTCACCACCACCTTATTTGGATGGGTATAATGGTCGAAATAATAACTATATATGATTATTATAATATGATACTAATTATGAGAAACTATGCACCATCCACTTTATTACCATTCAACAATTATGGGAATGATATTGTCACTCCTGTGTACGTACGGCTTACCATCTCTATGGTGTGATGTGATTTGTTCTACATAATCATCATTAAACCATTATTATATAATTGAATTTAATTAATAAATATGATATATTTTATACCAATACCATGCTGTAAATTATATAACTATAACCTAAAAAGATGAATTAGAACTTATCCGACAAAACATGCATAAGAACATAAAGCAATTAATACCTGAATAACAAGTAACAATGAAATGTTTTTAACAAAAGGATTAAAATATGATCATAATTGTTATCATAAAAATGATTATGATTTTGGAATAAACTAGAAACATTATTTAAATCATTAAACAGGATGTTCTGATACATACAAAGCATATCCTACCTAAGGTAAGTGATAATTTTACAATCTCATTGTTATCCGAGATTGTTTATATGTAAGTATTTACTGCAATATATTTATCATACATATCCATGTTCCCAAAATATGTATTTAAAAATATTATTTATATCCTTAAATAATTTTTCAATGTCAATTTTACCCATTGGTAAATTTTTTCTAAAAGGTATGAATGGAATCTTTTGTCGTTTGTGGTACGATGTACTTTTTTACTTTTTTTAGAAACAGTACGAGAAGAATGTTGTTTTTAAATGTATGACATGAAAATATTTTTATACTTTTATAATTATTTATTTCCTTGAATATTACCCTAAATTCTTAGAAGTTTATTTTCACATAAAAAGATTTATTGTAAAATTTTGTGATATTTTGAAGAAGTAAAATGTTTTTTAAAAAGAATGGATATTTTCTTCAGGAATAAAGATGAACTGTTTTAACAAAATTATTTTCCATATAAGATTTAATAGGTTTATGTTCTCATCCCTATTATTTCTTTCATTTTATTGGGTAAATAATGGAATTATTTTTATGAAATCCATTTATGGATTATGTCATTATGGATTGATATTTAAGAAACCCATTTTAATTCATGGGTTATGCTATAGTGAATGTTTTTATGTATTTGTGGAACACATAATAATGGTGTCATTATGAGATGGATGGGATCTATATTTTCCTCTAATTACTTTGGTAAAGATTTATATCTTATGAGATAGACATGGCTGGAAAGACAAGTAAATCTAGTTCAGTAATACAGGGTTGCAATGAGGAGTGAACTCAGTTAAGTAATGGACTTTGTCTGCTATGATGGTCTTGGAAATGATCCTTGACTAATATGAAATGAATTTATATACTTATGTTAGTATGACACAAAATTTAATGTCTTATGTCATAAATATAGGGATTACATTTCACTTTTATGATTTATCTCATGACAAGATATTATGATCTTTTATATGCTAGACAAGATTTTCAAATGTTATGTTCTTATGAATATGATATGATTGATATTTCCTTTGTTTACCCTTACTGAGAATTTGAGATCACCCTTTAATATGTTTCTTTTATCTAGGTCAGGAAGAAGGGTATTAAGTATGATATGCCAAAAAGGAGTCTAGTTATGAAGAAATAAATAGGAGATAATGTAGATGTTTTATGAACTATTTGTTTATGTTTTCCAGTTTATAAATACATTGTACCTATATGGTCCTATCATGGTTTTGTTATATGTTGTAATGGATTTAATTCAATTATAAAGTAATGTAAATGTATGTAAAGTTTGGGTCATTATTGTTGGTATCAGAGGAAAGGTATAGTTAACCTTTGGTAACTTGGATGAGAGAGTCTTAGTAAGAACTCAAAGGATATGTCTAAGTATAGGAAAAAATCCTGGTGTTTTAGAAATGACCATGAATAACCAAGGATAAAACCAAAAGTGTCATAAATTGAAATTTTATTCTTAATTATGCGGTTTTCTTGTTATGATTAGTGTTACTCACACTATGCTTCTTGGTTTTAGTCATTAGTTGGAACCCGAAGGAACCATGTTAATGTTGAATGTGATGGGAAATGCAATGATTGTCCCCCTGAGAAACCAAATGTTACAGGATTTGGAATGAAAATATTGTATATATGATAACACAACTTTCTCAAGATATGAATCATGTTGGACTTCCAAACAAGAAAAGGAGGGAGAAACATTCTGTTGAGTCCTTCATGAGACATCTTCCACCTTCATTCAGTGGTTCTTCTGATCCATTAGTGTCTGAACAATGGATCAGCACCACTGAAAAGATATTTTCAGTTCTACAATGTTCTAAACAAGATAAAGTAATCTTATCAGTATATTGTTTGGAAGGTGAAGCTGATCAATGGTGAAATATTATCAAGAATACGAATTAATGTGATGAAATTGAGTCCATGGAATGTGATGAGTTCAAGAAAATATTTTTCAATTAGTAATTTCCTCGTATTATTTGGTCAAAGATAAAGAAGGAGTTCCTTGAACTTAAGAACAAGGATGATGAATCTGTGGGTACCTTGAAGAAAATTTTACAAGACTTGAAAGGAACGCTTCTAGAATTATTATCCAACCTGCGAGTAAAATTGATCGATTCTTTAGTGGATTAAAACCAAGTCTCCAAAGGGAATTATCCATAAGGTACTTCAATAAATTTGAGGAAATTGTTTGATGTTCTCTCAAGGTTGATATGGAGATTAGATTAACCCAATAGTCATATGGGTTTGATAAGAAGAGAAAAATGGAATTAAAAGGAAAATCTAAATACCACACTGAAAATAAGATTAGTTTTCCCTTATTATCAAAGTGTGGAAAGAAACATGGACTAAATTTTCTTAAAGGGACTAGTAAATGTTTTAAGTGTGGAAAGGAAAGTAATCAGGCTGTTGAATACCGAAGTGAAGGGAAAAAGATGTCTAATGATGCGAACAAATAAAATTCTACACAAAATGCACCTCCTACACATAGATGTTACAAGTGAAAGGAAATGGGGCATTATGAAAATAAATGCCCTAATCCAATAGTTATTTATGATGATTGATGCCAACAAACTCTTAAGGCCAAAGATAAAGGAAATTCACATGCAATTACTATCGGTGAAGTGGAGTACAATAATGAAGTGGTGAAAGGTACACTTACCATCCACTCTAATAAAGAAAGTTTTCTATTTGATTTTGGATCCATAAAATATTTTATTTATAAATAATTTTCTAAGTTTTTCACCATAATACTTCAACATTTATATGTTGAGTTAGTTGTGACAACTTCTAATGGAACAACGGTCGCATCAAAAAATTATAATTCTTCTCCAGTTGATGTTTGTGTGAAAGTGCTTCCTACAAATCTTGTGATCCTCCCTATAGTGAAATTTGATGTGATTCTTGGAATGGATTGTCTTTCCTTATATATATATCATATAAATTTACAAGGAAGGGAAGTCATATTTCATATTACAGATTAATCTATGACCATCTATCGATGCAAGGATGAATATAACATTCTAGTAGTAATTTCTTCCATCTTATTGGTATTTTTTCAAATAAATGAAGGTTTTTTATCTCAAATGGTTGGGGAGAAACTCATGATTAAGAATAAACCCATTGTACGGGAGTTTGATAATGTCTTTCGAGAGGAATTTCTAAGTCTTTCACCAAAGCATGAAGTTGAGTTTTCAATAGAACTCATACCGGGTGCTATTCCTATTTCAAAGACACCTTAAAGAATGGACCCAATTGAGTTGCAGGAATTGAAGAAGAAAACCCAAGAGAATCTTGATAAAGGATTCGTACACCCTAGTGCATCACATTGGGGAGAACCTGTTCTATTTTTTATGAAGAAAGATGGATCAATGAGACTCTAAATTGATTATAAAAAACACAACAAGATCACTATCAAGAAAAAATATCCTCTTACCTATATAGATTACTTATTTGACCAACTATGCGAAGCTCAATACTTTTCAAAGATTTATCTTCATTCAGAATATTATCAATTAAGGGTAAAAAAAGGATATACCGAAGACAACATTCCATACAACATATGGAAACTATGAATTTATAGTGATGCCTTTTGGTCTTATTAATTCCTCTTATATCTTCATGATTATAATGAATAGAGTCTTTAGATACAATCTTGATCAATTTTTGGCAGTCTTTATAGATGATATTTTTGTTTATTCAAAGAGTAAGGAAGAACATCAAGATCGCTTGAGAATTGTACTAAAGACCCTGAGAAAGGAGAAACTTTATGCCAAATTTACCAAGTGTGAATTTTAGCTTCATAATGTTTCATTTTTGGGTTACATAATCACAAGAGAGGGGATAATGTGGATCAAGAAAAAACAGAGGTTATTGAAAGATGGTCGAGACCAACAACAGTAACTAAGATCCGAAGTATTCTTGGTTTGGCTGGATATTATCAACGTTTTTTTGAAATATTTTTCATGATAATCTAATCCACTCACCAAGTTGACTCAGAAAGGGATTATGTTTTTTTGGATGGAGGGATGTTAAGATAATTTCAAAGATCTAAAAATATGGATATATAGTGCACCTGTGCTCACACTGCCTTGTAGTGGAGAAAGGTTTGCGATCTAAAGTGATACATCCAAGAAGGGGTTGGGATGTGTTATCATGAAAAATGATATGGTGATAGCTTATGCCTCACGGTAGATGAAAATTCATGAGAAAAATTACCCAACTCAAGATTTGGAGTTAGCTACGATAATATTTGCATTAAAGATATGGAGGCATTATCTTTATGGTGAAAGTTGTGATATTTATTTTGATCATAAAATTTTAAAGTATATTTTCACACAAAAGGAGATGAATATGTTCCAAATAAGATGGTTGGAGTTGATTAAATATTACGACTACTCAATACATTACCACCCTGCGAAAGAAAACAAGGTGCCATATGCATTAAGTCAACAAGACCATGGTAGCCTATCCATGATGAGGAAAAAAAGATCCAACATTTATGGATTTTCAAAGGATGGATCTAAAAATCTTAAAGGAAGGGGGGATATTATCTTTCTCAAATGAATTTTCAACAATCAATACAAGTGAATATTAAGGAAGTGAAAATGAAATATGTAGAGCTACAAAAGATGGTGAGAAATGTTCCTGAATTTGACCTTGATTGTGAAGAAATAATAAATTTCAATAACCGAGTTTGTATTACTCATATACCAAAATTAAAGAAGGATCTATTGGATGAGTCTCATATTTATTAATTATCTATTCACCCTAGTAGAACAAATATGTACAGGAATCTTAAAGAGTACTTCTGGTGGGATGGCATGAAAAGAGATGTTGTTGAACATGTATCTCGATGCTCGGTTTGTCAACAAGTTAAGGATGAGAGATAGAAGTCTAAGGGTATGTTATAACAATTACCCATACCATAATGGAAATGGAAAAACATCACTATGAACTTTGTCATCAGACTTACCAAAACATCCAAAGGAAATAATGCTATCTGGGTTATAGTTGATCTTCTTATGAAGTTAGCACACTTCATTTCTATTAGAGAGGATTTCTATCTTGATCAGATTGACAAGATATATATACAAGAAGTGGTAAGATTGCATGGAGTACCACTTTCAATTATATTTGATTGGTATATGAGGTATACATTGAAGTTCTGGCAAAGTCTTCAGCATGATCTGAATACATAGTTATGTTTCAGCACTACTTATCATCCTCAGACAGACGGTCTGAATGAGAGGACAATTCAAACTCTATAAGACATTTTGAGAGCTTGCTCTATGGATCTCAAATGTGTTTGGGATCAACACCTACCATTGGTATAAATTTCTTACAATAATATCTTTTACTCAAGTATTATAATGGCTCCTTATTAATCCCTATATGTAAATAAGTGCAGAACTCCAACTTTTGGGGATGAAGTTGGGGAAAGAAATCTATTTGGACCTGATCTTGTTAATGAAATCGCATAAAAGGCCAGATCTATTCAACAACACATAATAGCATCTCAGAGTTGACAAAAATTTATGATGAAAACCAAAGAAAAGACCTAGATTTTGAAGTGGGTGATAAGGTGTTCTTATGAATATCTCCCTAGAAGAGAGTAATGAGGTTTGAAAATAAGGGAAAGATGAGTCCTTGGTATATCATTCCTTTTGAAATTATGGATCGTGTTGGTATGGTAGCTTACTGATTGGCACTTCCATAATATCTATCTAAAGTTCATGATGTGTTCCAAGTATCTCCCCTGAGAAAGTACATACATTATCCTTCACATGCACTAAGCTCATAATTCATACTGTTGGATCAAGATATTTCTTATGAAGAACAACCGATAGAGATTCTAAATCATTGGAAAAAAAGTTCTAAAAAACAAGACAACTTGCTTGGTTTAAGTTTTATAGAGAAACCACCGATTTGAGGAATCTAATAGGAACATGAGAATAAGATGAGGGAGAGGTATCCTTATCTATTTTTTCCATGTGACGAATTTTGAGGTATAAATTCAGTTTAAGGGGGGTAGAATGTAACACCCATGTGTTTTTATGAAATATTTTCCTTAATTAATTTTTTTTCATCAGTACCTTTCTTTGCATGCAATCGTGAGTTTAAACAACCATGAAATGACCTTATTATAAAACTATAGTTATAGCCTAGACGTTAGGTTAGTGCGAATAATTATAACTAACATATGAAATGCATTATGAATTTATTGGATATCAATTATTTATGAAAAATATAAATAAATAGGTCATTTATATTTTAGAGTGAATTACATTTGGTAATAAAATTAATGAGGTATATATGTGTTATATACTTAATAAAATATTTTTGATATTCATCCAATGGATATTTTAGTCATAGGTTATGAATAAAACCCCATTGGATGTAAAAAAATTATTTTTTTAAAAGGTTAATTTCACATCTATGAATGGAGAACCTATTTTATATTAAGATTTATATGAAAAAATAATCATGTTATTTTTAATTGGGATATAAAAATTTACTTTGGATAAATTTATTACATTTTTCTGATGACTTTTATATTTTGATCAATAGTAAAAATATGCCAAATTTTAATTAAAAAAAACTTTTTTTATTGAGATAATTTTTATGGTTAAATTATAATATTTAATGGTTTTAAATTATAAATAGAATATAATTTTATCATTCAATATAATTTATTTAATTAGCATTAATTTTATATTGAATTCATAGGTAAAAACATTTCAATCTTTTCCAATGTTGTAACTTTAAAAACACATTTTCTAAACAATGGTATTAATTTTAAATTAATTACTACAACTTCTTTGTTTTGAATTTTGAAAAAATAATTCCATATTTGGAATCAGTATGTCCAAATTATAAATAGTAACTTTCATAGTTATTTTTATCACCATGGTTAAAGGTAAATCTAGTAATTAAGGGTAAGAATAATATTATCAAATTACCTTAAAACCTATAAAAATCCTATTGGATGACTAATTTCGACCCTTATCATATATTTTTCAAAATGTAATCACTTTATGGCCCCTTACCTATGAATATGGCATGAATGTAATAAAAACTAATGAGTGTGACAAAATGTCACAATCTCATTTTATATAAGTATATTAATTTTAATATATGGATATCTAGAAGATAAAATAGACTACAGATAGTATATGGAAAGATAAAATAATTACCCACATCGTAGAGATTTATTTATAATTTTTAGATATTAAATAGTTACTATTAATAATGACACAATAGTGATGTAGAAATTATTTTATTAATAGTAATATCAAATAAATGGTTTTAAAAATATTAAACTAAATATCATATGAACTAATTAATGTTCTCCATGAATTATATAAGTGACTATGACAATTTATAAGTGTATTAAATATTTTTTTGGAATTTATCTTCTGTTTGGATTTTGTTTAAGGTCAAATAAATGAAGTGTCAAAATAGACACAATTGACATTTTATAAAAATAACTTCTTAATAAATTATTTAAAAATAATAAAAATATTGAAAAATTACAAAGTTAAAATTATAAGGTCTAAAATTTCTTAAAATATCCATTAATTTTCAATTAACACCACATAATTAAATATTTATAACAATTATAATTTTATAATTTTTTACAACAATTAAAATTACATAGAACAACTATGTGTTAATTAAAATGATAATGCTTAAATTGACATAAAAACGTGTCTAAAATTTATTGGTTGATTTGATTACAACCCTATATCATCTCAACGTATAACTTGGGATATTTTTTAGTATTTAAAGTGGGGTTTTATTTTATTATAAATTATTTTTTTCAGGTTTCCAAAAGTTCCCATCACCTCAATTATAAAATGGCCCATCCTCTCTCACATCTTCTCATCATTTTAAGCCTTCAAGCTCGGCCAAACCTTGAAATATTTCCTTATCAAATTCCTCATTTTCATTCTATAGGTTCTTGTCTTCTTCAAAAACCATATCTAGTTCCCTAAGATAAAATCTAAAAGAGGTATGTTGAGGAAGAGGTAATCTATTCTACCGATTCTTTCAAATTTATTTATTCTTAAACATTATCTTAATTAGTTGTTTCATTATAAAGTAATAAAATAAGTATCACTAATATACTTATATGTTATTATAAATATAATAAAACCCTATTTCACCATTCATCCATCCTACGAAAAATTAAATCACCGCACGTGGGTCCGTACGTTTTACCATCTCCACGCCGTGGTGTAATATGTTTTTCAACACCACCTTATTTGGATAGGGACAATGGTATAAATAATAGTAATATAATATTATTATAATATGATACTAATTCTTAGATTCTATACATAATACACTTCAATACCATTCAACAATTATAGGAATGATACTGTCGCCTATGTGTACGTAAGACTTACCGTCTCCACGGTGCGGTGTAATTCGTTTTACATAATCTACATTAAATCATGATTAAATAAATGAATTAAATGAATAAATATGATATATATTATATTAATACCATGATTTAAATGATATAACTATAACAAAAAAAAGGAATAAGAACTTATCTGAAAAAACATGCATAAGAATATAAAGCAATTAATACCCGAATAACGAGTAACAACGAAATATTACTAACAAATGGATGAAAATATGATCATAAATGTTATCATAAAAAATATTATGATTCAGGAATAAATCAATAACATTATTTAAATCATTATACATGAGGTTTGGAAATATATTAAGCATATTAGACCTAAGGTATGGGATAATTTTACAGGCTCAATTTAATTCGAGATTGTTTATACATAAGTATTTACTGCGGTATATTTATCATCAAAATCCATGTTTCCTAAATATGTATTTAAAAATATTCTTTATACCCTTAAATAATTGTTAAAATTCAATTTTACCCATTGGTAAATTTATACTAAATGGTATGAATGGAATCTTTTGTCGTTTGTAGTACGAGGAACATTTTGAATTTTTTTAGACAATAGTATAGGAAGAATTTTTTTTTACTTGAACGGCATGAACGGATTTTTATGATTTCATAATTATATATTTCCTTGAAGCTTACCCTATAATAATACAAGGTTATTTTTACATAAAATTATTTCTTCTAAAATTGTGTGATATTTTGAGGAAGGAAAATGTTTTTGAATAAGAAATGGTATTTTCATCAAGAATGAAGCTCAATTGTTTTATCAAAATTATTTTCCATCTAAGAATACATTGGTTTATGTTTCTATACCTATTATTAATTTTATTTTATTGTTTATATAATGGAATTATTTTTATGAAATCCATTTATAGATTATGTCTTGATGGATTGAGGTTTAAGAAACCCATTTTATTTAATAGGTTATGCTATAGTGAATGTTTTTCTATTTTTGTGGCACATGTAAGAATGGTTTTATTATGAGATGGGTGTGACCTAAATCTCCCTCAAATACATTAAGTAAATATTTATGTCTCATGAGATAGACATAGCTGGAAAATCAAGTACATCCAGTTCAATAATACAGGGTTGGAATGAGGAGTGAACTCGGTTTAGTAATGGACTTTGTCCACTTGGATGGTCTTGGAAATGAGCCTTGACTAATATGAAATGATTTTCTATGAATATGTGTGTATGACACAAAATTTCATGTCTTATGTTATGACTATTGGGATTAAATTTCACTTTTATGATTTATCTCATGACATGATATTATGATCCTTTATATGTAGGATAATATCTTCAAATGTTATGTTCTTATAAATATGATACGATTGATATTTCCTTTGTTTACCCTTACCGAGAATTTGAGATCACCCTTTCATATGTTTATTTTCTCCAGGTCAGGAGGAATCATATTAATTATGATATTCCAAAAAGGAGTCTAGTTAAGAATAAATAAATGAGGGACAATGTATATGTTTCATGAACCAATTGTTTATGTTTCCCAGTTTCTAAAGACACTATACCTATACGGTCCTGTCATGGTTTTGTTATATTTTGTAATGAATTTAACTAAATTCTGAAGTAATATCAATGTATGTAAAGTATGGTTTGTTATACCTAAATATTTTTCTCCATTTTGATAATTTCAGTTGTTTTTTCACTAAAATTAATGTCAATTTTGAATAAAAAGATGCACGTTGAGTCATACCGGTCACATCATACATTAGATTGATGTGAGGATGATTTATATACATCCAAAATCACTTATTTATCATTTTAATAATGTATAAATACAATCAAAATGATTTTCATCAGTTTTGAGTACGCCACTTATGTTTTTTACTAAAATATCATTTTAAACTGGAAACATTCACTTTGAGCCATACATGTCATATCATGTGTGGTTTTGACATGAGACTGATTCATACACATCAAAAATGAATTATGAATTTTTATTCTAAAATTATCATGACAATCTAAGAACATTTTCTTGGGTTTTATTGAGTGATGCTTATTTTTATTAAAATATCAATTTTAAACTGATAATGGACAATTGGAGTCATACCAGTCACATCATGCATCAGATTATGGTGTGACTGATTATTACACACACAAAAATGACTTATGGATAATTTTCCTAATGTACCAAAATAATCGAAATTCATTTTCTTGGTTTTGAGTATATTAGTGGTTTTTTTCACTAAAATTAATCTCAATTTTGAAAAAAAGATGCACTTGAAGTAATATTGGTCACACTGTGTGTCAGATTGAGGTGAGGATGGTTCATAAATGTACCAAATGACTTATTTATCCTTTTAATAAAGTATAAAAACAATAAAAATGAGTTTCATCATTTTTGAGTATGCCACTTGTGTTTTTTACTAAAATTTCATTTTAAATTGGTAACACATACTTTAATCTATACAGGTGGCATCGTGAGTGGGTTTTAAATGAGACTAATTCATACACATCACAAATAAATTATGAATCATTTTAATAAATTATTAAGAGAATTCAAGCACATTTTTTGAGTTTTCAATTAGTGACACTTTATTGTAAAAAAATGTCAATTTTAAACTGATAATGGAAACATTGAGGCCATCCCTTCTCAATGAACATGATATATCAATGCTGGTTTTCCTCCAATAGTTCTTTCATACACCTACTAAATTCAGTGGTTGATTAAACACATATTTATTCAAACATTCATATGGGATTATTTACCAGTTTGATGATTGGGAGTTGTACAAATGTTTCTTCAATAACACTAGTGAAGAAATTAAATATTCCAATACAGAATGATATTACAGGTGGATTACTGCCCTGTATAAAATCACATAAACAAGTGGTGAAAACATTATTTAAATAAGACACCTAAAAAAATTTCACAGTGGATTTTATCTTAAGTGAAAAGTGTTTTGGTCACTTTTAAACGGTTATTCTCAAACACAATAATGGTATGATGATCATTCTAGTTCATTTCCCAACAATTTTGTTATTTGTAGGCTAGTGTATCTTAACCTCCTTTACCTCAGTCTCCACTTTTCTCTTTGACTCTGCCTTCTCATCCACATTGATCTATAACTTTGACTCTGCCTCTGACTATACCTCTATATCCACCTCAACCTCCATATTCATCTCTTCCTCCACCTATGCCTACACCTCTGTGATTGCCCAAAAATTTTACTGTTTGTGCTTTAAAAAATCTACCCTTTGTATAGTTGTGATATAAATTCCTATATAAAATATGAGTATTTATTAAACATAATAAACATATTATCTTACTATTTGGAAAAAATTAATATAAATATTTACCTTATGTATATATTCACAATTGATATGCCCATTTATTAATGCATGAGAATCTTCTTTAGAGTCTTGAGACCAATTATTCCTGTTAAAGAATCTCCATACATATCTTTGTCATATTCAATGCAAGACATAGTATTATATATAAATTGGCATTAGAATAATGTTTTAATAATAATAAATGTTTCTATGGAAATGGATGGAAGAAGGAACTCTGGAAAAGTCATTTTGTTTTCATGGTCAATTCAGTAGTTTTTTATTAGAACTTTCATTTATCCATCATTTTATCCATATCTAATATCATACCTCACTTCAGACATTTTATTATAAACTATTACATGTTTTTCATTTTATTTTTTTTTTCAAATATGTACCTCAGGTATCCTTATAATATTAGACATCCAAGATATGAAAGATCCAATAACAAATTTGACCATTGTAATATTCAGACCATCCAGTAGAAAAGGAAAATCAATAGTCTGATCATAAGCTACCTTAATCCCCACTCCCTTATAATATTTTGGAAGTTCTTGATTCTCTATATGGTCTCTTGGGATATTATACATTTTACCCATCGAAACATGATGTTATGTGGTTTTTAAAGATATAAATCACATACAACAATACCCTGTATAATTTTAGTAATATAAAGTTATCAGAAGTTGTTTGATTCAAATTTAGGAGAAAGAGTAATGAAAATATTAATTACCATGGGTAAGATGTGTGGTTTTGGGGAATTAATAGCCTAAAATATAGAGGGATTATTTGGTTCATGTGTGTATCTTTGATACAATGATAGTTCGATTTGATCCTTTCTTATACATTGGTCTTCCAAATCGGATTGAAACATAATATCTTATAGTGAGAATATTTTATCTGCAATCTTCTCACTATATTATATGTATCTTCATGTGGTTTTATCTTCTCATAATATGTTTGAGGAGAGACTCAAAAACCTATTCCTCTAATGTGACCATATTGTTCAAGATGCTTCAAAGCTACTGAATGTAGCTTTTCTTCTGGTATGATCATTGTCGATTCATATGTCTAAACCATATAAACAAATATGAACATAAATAGGTATTTCTATGTAATATTGATATAAATCATAACAAATTAAAATTATGTCATACTTATACATGCTTCCCAAACTATTTTTTTGTTTTCATCAACTGATTTACCCTCCTTATTTACACGATCTTCCTTCCATTTCACATTACGTGGGATGAAAGTGGATTCAAATTTTGATTCACTAATCTGCGTATAAAAAAGGAACATATTTTATTTCATGTCACATAATTAAAATTTTATTATTTATTTAAAATACATAAAAATTTCTTCATTAATAAAGTATACCCTATCCTTGCTTTGAAATAGGGGTACATTAGTTTTGTTGCATGTTCTTTATTTAAATCACTCTTTTATTATTTTATAAATTAACAATTTTGAATCAAGTTGAATAAAATAAATAATTTCATATGATATATTTTCAACTATAATATACATGAAAATATTTCTCATTACGATGATTGATGAAATCATCCCATGTTTCTTGCTTTAAAATGTGTTCATAACTATGTGGTGGGTGAGGCTTTATTTTTCTCTAAGTATCACTAAGATGTAACTTCATAAAAAGAGTTTAAAATCCTTTAGGTGTTGTGGCCATTTAGGAAAATTTATTATGGAAATATTCTAAAATAAATGAATTCAGAAAAAAATAATGAAAAAAATAAATGTTTCATTATATACCAGAAAAGCCAAGAACCAGTGGCAGCCGACCCAAAAAACATTAAATAAAAAGGAAACGAGTGAGGCGTACAATGGGTTATTACATATTTGAGTGTGTAACACACCACATCTATCTACCTCCACCAATGGGGAATAGTATTTCGGGGCGGTGAAAGACCACATCTCTCCAGGATCAATGAGCGCCCGCTTTACTAAGATAAATAATGAATATTGACCTATTGGGTTCAATAGGTTGGCCAAATTGAATACAACCAACCTCAAATTGTATACCCTGACTTCTTATCTTTATAATTTTATTCACCAATGTGATGTTACATAGTTGTTTCTTCATCAAAATGTTTTTTATCCCATAATAATTCTCCAGTTTCATCATAAATAGTTTGTTCTGCCTCGGGATTGGTAACATCATCATGTGAAAAATACAGTTTCTTCATAAGTATTCAAACAATTAATTTTTCTCGAATGACAATAATAAAATACGCTCCATGCATAAAAGTATAAATTTTCAGGCATCTTGAAATAAAATTGCTACTACCTTGAACAAAGATATAATATTTTAATACTTAAATACATCTAAATTTCATTACCTTTATTTAATCTGTCCCCATATGTTTATTTCCTTCTATCTATTGATGATGGATTGGACCCACCCTTTCAAACAATCCTTCCACCTTCCATTGTGGTTCCAAAGTTCCTTGATGAAATACCTCCCAAATAGTCATTATTTAATTTTTTATTTGATAATTATCTCACATAATTTTTGGATGTACACCTATGTTTCTCAAACTGCTCTGACAAAATTCATCCCATACCATGTAATGGTGATCATTTTGGATGAGTACATCTCAGAGTAGTTCAAACAACATATAAGATATAGGGGTTGAGTCCCATGAAACAAAATGCAATAATAACTGTTCAAGATATTAAATTCAAGTTTTCATTGAGGTTCAAAAATAACTTAGATTTAATGTTAATTTTGGATTATAATATATTACATTACAAAAATGAAAGATTGAAAATTATAATCTACATGAATTCCAATCACAGTAATCTAATTCCACTCACAAACATTTATTGTTTTCCACTTAATTTGAAATGTTTTTTTGGTAGGGCTTGGAAGAGATATAAACTTGTGGTGGTATTTGTGTGAGGTGGATGAGAGAGCTTGACAACCATCCATTTCTCTAAGCTTACAAGATAATGTATCCTGAATTTTAATATGAAAATAGGGTTGCAGAGATCTTCTTATTTTGGTAGGAATACCTTTGAGATTTATATTGACACCCATTTAAATTTTTCATGGTTGAAGGGGTAGAGAACAAAAATTTGTGTTTGGTGTGTTTTTTCACTAAAAGATGTGAATCATGAGTATTTTAATGATGTCACTCATAGTAGTGTTATTATCATTCAATTATGCTTAACTAAGGTGTTCTAATAGGATCCACTTTGACTACACTCAAAATAAAAGTAATTTTTGATGAAGTGTTGTCAAAAGTAACTAAGTGAGTTGTATAAAAAGTGATATCAAGAAACCAAAAAAATCATTCGTTATTTTTTGATTAATTTTTTGATGCCATTTATTTATTAGGAAGTACAAAATGAAGATTATAAAAGGATAAAAGAGTTGACGAATGTGTTGGGAGATGTGGTATTCAAAGACATGATAGTAGGTTTGACATAGATTAATAAATACAATCCGAGTGGGAGGTGTGTCATCAGGGAAATTTGGAACTAGAATGATGGGAGGAGGTGTAGTTTGAAAGAGGGAGTCCAATACATCATCAAGAGATGGAAGGAAATCAAGTATCTGATAATGGATTAAATAAAGGTAGTAAAGGCTAGTCATACTACATTATTGAAGTATTATATCTATGTTCATGAAAGTAATAATTTTTATGCAAGATGCCTTCAATTGTGGAATTTTATGCATGGAGTGTATTGTATTGTATATATATTTTTCCAAAATGAATCCCTATTTACACAACCTTATTTTTGAAACTCGTGGTCCTTTTTTATGACATTTTTTTTATGTTTCTTATACCTATTATGTATTGTATACTTCCTTCACAATAGTAGATGTATATGCAGTTCGTTGTGGTCTCGTATGACGATGGAATGAGTTTACAGAGTAGGGGTGGAATTGGATTGGTATAGTTAAGTGAGAGAGAAAAATATTGTTGTTTTCATGATGTTTAGAGATTTTGGTTCCCATGTGGATCCCTAGAGGGATTATGCACTTGGATCCAGCATCACAAAAATAGTATGAAATATTCAATTCAACATCGATCATAGTGAACATTGTTAGATCATTTTCAATTCAGGAAGATATACCCACTTTGTAACACCCCAAGATTTCATAGTGTGTTAGTTCTTCAAAATAATTCAATAACTTTCACTACATGCAACACAATGTTCAATCACACCATGACTTACCAAACAAGCCGTTCAAAAGAGGTTATGAATAGTATTAGATAAATTTTAATGTTTATATAATCCTTATAATTTTAGAATCCATATTATGAGTTTCTTAGATATAATGCAAGAACAAATTCATTTTCAGTATTGCACTTTTATCAACTTTAATAGTGAACCCTTTTTAAATACTATATTTTAAACTTTTTGACTAAATGGGGACATCAAAAAATTTAAAATGAAACATCCCAAGCTTCCACGGTACGCTTTCCTTTGAATAAAACAGTAGCGTGTGTTGTACGCAACGTCGAGTTTTAACACACACCACAACCGATCAAACTAGCCGTTATGAATAGTAATATCTACTTTTTGAAATTATATATATTTTATATTTGAAAATGGACTTCATTTTTTGATTCGGAATATCGAATTTAGCCTAAGGTGAAATTTTGGTACATTTCGGATAACTTTCATATTTTGATGAATAGTGAAAATTACTAAATTTTAATTAAAAACAACTTTTTTAATCAAAATAATTAATAGTGATAAATTATGAATTTGAGTGGTTTTAAAGTATATTTGGAATATATTTTTACCGTTTAATATAATGTTGGTCATTGGACATAATTTTACAATTAAACCAAACATAAACAAGTGTCAATCTTTTGATAGTTATTATCTCTTAAAAACACGCTTTTTGTTTTGACAGCGGGAATTAATTTTAAATTAATTTCTGCCACTTCTGTGTTTTGAATTTAGAAAAATGGATTCCATATTTGGAATCAGGATGTTCAAATTGTGTAAATAGGTAAATTTTATTTTTAGACATTTTGAATAATTACTGCGGTAAATATTTTATTTACCATGGTTAAAGGGTAAATCCGGTAAATAAGGGTAAAAAATAATATTATAATAATACAAAATTACCCTAAAACGTGCCCTAACCTTATTGGTGGACACATACCCGACCATGGGCATCCTTGGGTCAATTTGGGGACCCCTTGGAGCCACTTGTATGTGGTAGGGACACATTATATTAATAAAGTTAAAATAAAAATAAAAATGGCATAAGCTTACATCTTTTAGAAGAACAATTTTTACATAGGGTTATACATGTTGGATTTTCGATTATAAATATTCATTAGAAAGCTAAAAAGATTTCCTACATAATGATATTTTATTTATAAGTTTTAGACATAAAATAATTTATTTAATTTATGACACAATGATGATGCAGTAATTACTATAATAGTGAAAAATTAAAATAATTGATATTATAAATACCCAAATAAATATAATATGAAACTTTTAATGAATTAAACTAATTTTCTAGGATAATATGATATATTAGGATTGATTTAATTGACTTTTTTCGAAGTAATCAATCTGTTATGAGTTTCACAAAAATCAACTATTGAATAGTGTCAAAATTGACATAAAAGAGTTCTTAAAACAAATATTATATTATTAATTGATATTAAATTCATAAAAATCTAAGGTTCGGCAAAGAGACTTATATTATGATAGGTTCCTCATTAATGGACCACTTGGGGGTCGCTTGGATGTATATAGTAAGTTTATTAACCATATTATATAAAAATACAAAGAGACATTGTAAAAGTGAAACTAATTAACTTAGAGTTAATACTTAAAGATAAGGTTAATATAAGTACCCAAACCTGTCTAAATTCTATTGGTTGAGTGGTTTGCGACCTATCCCCACCTTAACCATTTAATAGTAAACTTTGGAGCCATTAGAAACCGAATATGAATTTATTATAAATTAATATTTCTAGCTTTTCCAAAGGTGCCCCTCACCCCTCTTATAAAAGGGCACTCCTCCTTCTCATTTATTCACACCTCTAAAGCCTTTTGGTTCGGCCAAACTCTGCCCAAATAATCTCCCAACATCCCTCACTACAACCTAGAGGCCTTAGTTTGATCAGAAATCCAACCTAAGGAGCCCTTTTGATCAAATCAAAAGGAAGAACCCGAAGAAGAGGTCATGATTTCACCACCCTTTTCTAAGTTCATTTCTTCTTCCACTTCTTCTTCCTTTGTTCTTACCATTCTAAAATAATAACTCCAGTATCTCACATATACTGTGATGTTATTATAAGTATGGTACAACCATATTCAGTATTCTATCCACCCTTTGAATAACATGTCACCATACGTGCGTACGTACGACTTACCGTCTCCACGTCGTGGTGTAATTGTTATTCAATATAATATTATTTGGATGGGTATAATAGTGATGTGTAACTCATGTAAATAATAAATATAACATGTTAATGATTCTGTATATATGATATACCATTCATTTATATATTATTTTAATATCAAAAGAATGATATTGTCGCTCGTGCGTACGTACGGACTACCGTCTCCACGAACGCGATGAGATTCATTCTCCATCGTATCCATTCAAGTATAATTATCATTTTATAATTTAAAAATGATGTTTAAGGACTTGATATCATTCTGGATATGAATAAGATACAACAAACATGGCTTATGTAACAAAACATATAAAAGAAAATGAGTAAGTTAACACCCGAAACGATGATAATTCTAAGATATTATTAATAAATCAATGTTAAAAGATCATATATGATATCATATTAATATATATGATTCTTGTATAATTTAATAAAAATTATTTCACCATTATACAGGAGGTTAACCTACCCCAACCAAGGAAAAGTACAAGGTAAGGGTTATTTCACAATCTCTTCATTATCCGAGGTTGTTTATATGTAATAATCTACTGGGATCTCTTTATCATCCACATCCATGTTTCTTAAAAATGTATTTCAAAACATTTTTACTATTTACAAGAATATGGGTTAAAGTCATTTATACCTTTTTTTTGACTTTTTATAAGAGGTTTATAAAGGAATCTTTCCGTCGTTTTCAAAACAAGGTCCTTTTTAACCTTTTCGACAGAATTGAGGTAAGAATGTTTTTTTTAACTTATACGGCGGGTGCGGTTATTTTACGCCGTTATAAAATCTTCAAAGCTTTCCTTACAATCTTATAAGAATATTTTCAAAGAAAATGTTTTATTTTATATGGATCTTAAATGATTTCAAAATAAAAGGAGATATTTCTTTAAAAAGAATTTTGATTTCATCTATGTCAACATCCTTTGATGGATTTTAAGATTATTTGAAGTTGATTTATTATGATACAAAACTTCTATATTGTATTGAAGGTTTTGTGATATGTTTGACTGTGGATGTGCTATTTTTATACCATTCATAGTTTATTGTGAAAGTATTGACATTTCGTATGCTAGTTTTAATACGAATGTTTATGTTATGTTTAAACCTTTTCATATGGGAATGCATTGGACTTAATAAGTGACGGGTGGAGCCCGCTATAGCTCCTCGATGCATCGGTAGGTCTCATGAGACAAACTAGTGTCTTGGCACAAGGCCTTGACAAAATCTTATTTGTAGTCTTGGCACGAGGCCTTGGCTATGTGGTTATGATAGTCTGGCATTATGCATTCCAACATTATGAAAGTGGTTATTGATTTTTGCATGTGATTATTTGATTAGTAGAATATCCATGTGAATAAGTAAATGGCATTATTTCATTTTTACTTTTGCCATACTATGTTGAAGTTCAAGTTTAAAAGGCTTTTGTTTTAGTAATGCATTGCCTTAAATGTTTATTCTTATTTGTGAAAGTTTCTGCTATATTGTTATCCTTACTGGGCATTTGAGCTCACCCCTTTTCTATGTTTTATTTTTCCCAGGATGTGAAGAAGTAAGTAATGAATGACCTGCAGGGATTTTATGAGGGGTTAATAGTGTGGATATGAAGACTTTGTTGTTGTAGTAGTTTTTCACTTTGAAAAGTAATGTAAAACAATATGATTATATCTAGTGTTTCCAAGGCTACTAAACCAATCGGTCTTTCGAGATTTGATCTTTCTTGTGATCATGCCAATGTTATGTAATTAATGCACCGACTCTGGGCAGCTGGGGTCGGGGCGTTACAGTTGGTATCAGAGGAAGTTTAGTACAAACCTTGGAAGCTAGATTTAGATAAACTCTGATTAGAGCACATAGACCTAAGATGAACTTTGAGGATTAGTATAGAAGAACTTCCTAGAATTTTGGTATTGTAGAGACTTTGTGAGTTTTCCGAGCAATACATCCTTGTCTGGATACGAGCAGGTAGAGGCGGCTCTGGCACAGATGTACCTAGGGGTAAAACCCGAAAACACCGCTTTGAGCTAGACTCGAACGGGAACTGGTGCACGACAACGGGCCTTGCTGCACTCTTGGTTACGACACTCCCGGGGGATATGCTTAGGATAACTCTCATTTTCTTTACAAATCATTATGAAGGGTTTATGAGTATATACATCCTCAAATGAGACATTTTTATGATTATGGATTATATCCATAAATAGTTCAATTTATGTTAAGTGTATTATAAGTATGGGATTATGTATTCATAAACTGATCTAGTGTATTCCATTGTTTAGAAATGGCGCCCAGTAGAAGGAATGAGAACTCCAGAAATGCACATGATCCAAAGAGAAGAAAGGATCATATATTTCATGGTCTTAAGCTAGAATTTATAAGAGAAATAGTCTCCCATGTATTATCATCATATGAAGAAATAATATCATGTGTTGATAAGATAAGTAAAGAGTTTACTGAGTCCTATGGCTTTGAAGGGAAGCAAGAGAAGAAAAGGATGGAAGAGAGAAAGATGGATAAAGGGAAGAGGGAAAAGAAGAATTTTCCCATATGTGGTAACTGTGGAAAGAAACACCCTGGAACTTGCCTGAAAGGAATGGGAGTTTGTTATAAGTGTGGAGGAAAAGGGCACAAAGTACATGACTGCAAGGGTAAGAAAATGGTTTCAAATGTACAATGCTTCATTTGCAAGGAGTTTGGACACTACGCGAACCTATGTCCCAGTCATTAGACTATGCCGCAAATGATGTTATTAGATAATAACCAAGTTATGATACTACCACAGATGAAGAGGAGTGATTAGAGTTCTTATGTTGATTATGTCAATTGAGTGTTGTATCAACAATGTACTCGTTATAATAATTATGGAGTATATAAGGATTGTACTGCAGTACTATTTCATTAAGGACTTGAGATTGTGTGGAACAAAGAAAAGTGACTCAATAGCAGGATAAATTTTTGGAAAATATATGGTTGAGAGAATGATAAATCACAATATAGTTCTGATACTGAGGTAGTGATTTTGGAATAATATGTGATTGTTTTGGATAAATTATATTGGATATTCTTGACTACCTTGGAACTGATTAATGATTTGTATATTCCATTATTGTTGGGGTTTAAAACATTTTTGGATTGATGAAGTATATCCAGCATTCTATATGGAATAAGGGAGAATGAATGTAATCAATAAGGAATATGGTAATTCAGGATGTTTCAGTGTATTAAAAGAATACAAGATGAAGGTATTCATATGCTATTATGGGGTAAAAAGGATCTACATTATTCTTACCTTCCTTATAAATGTTGGACTGTGAGTTTGGACAGAAGTATTTTGGATAGTTCTAGTTTGGATTATTTTGGATTGCCATAAAAGGACAACCCGGAGGTCGGGCGGCAACCCGTCGCGTCCGGCAAGGCTGCAAGACTTGAACCCGCAACCGAAGGGCGACAAGAGTGTATCACCTACCACTGGCCCACGAGATGTCTTGGATTAAATAATGTAGTTTTTTTTTAAAAGATCTGGTAGATGAATTATAAATTCATTTATTTTGGAACCCTGTACGAATAGTATAAATAGAAATTTTTTTTACGTTCTATTATCTTTTAGAGTGAAAGATGAATTTGTGGTAGAAACTTATTAATGGATAAAAGTATAATTATAATGTAAGTATATCTCCTTATGATCTTAGCCAATCTCATAAATAAATTCCTCAACATTAATAAAAGGAACTTAGAACAAAAATGTTGTCCTAGATGGTACCTTAAATCATCACTAATTTATGGCTTTGGGATTGTTGGCCTTTTCATAGCCATGTTCTCTACCACTCTCCATCATATAATTGATGGTTAGATTTCTCTTCCATATCCATATTTTCCTACATGGAACCCTAGTATGTGTTATTTTCGGTAATCTTTATACTTTCCACTCTTTATTTTAAAAAGAGGCCTCATTAATTCATTTTTCGATGTGGGATTTCAACTAAGATATTTTGAAACGTCAAAAATGTGTTATCCTAATACCCTATGTTTTGTTGAACCGATGGTATTTCAAATCATCATAGATTGATGAATTTAAGGACCTCAATTTTACACTTGTTTGTGATTGATGACCTCAATCACCACCTATAAATATTTACGTTTTTCCTCCAATTATATGTCTCTAATTGCCACCAATGTTCTCCTAATCGAGATCATAATTTGGTGGTGACCCTTTCATTTCTCTTTTCCTCATATTAAGACTAAATTTTAGTAACCCAATTTCCGATGTGGGTTTTCCCACATATACATTATCTATTTTCAACCATTTATTTTCAAAGAACAATTTCAAATTGCGAGGACGCAATTTATTGAAGGAGGGGAGAATGTAACACCCCAAGATTTCATAGTGTGTTAGTTCTTCAAAATAATTCAATAACTTTCACTACATGCAACACAATGTTCAAGCACACCATGACTTACCAAACAAGCCGTTCAAAAGAGGTTATGAATAGTATTAGATAAATTTTAATGTTTATATAATCCTTATAATTTTAGAATCCATATTATGAGTTTCTTAGATATAATGCAAGAACAAATTCATTTTCAGTATTGCACTTTTATCAACTTTAATAGTGAACCCTTTTTAAATACTATATTTTAAACTTTTTGACTAAATGGGTACATCAAAAAATTTAAAATGAAACATCCCAAGCTTCCACGGTACGCTTTCCTTTGAATAAAACAGTAGCGTGTGTTGTACGCAACGTCGAGTTTTAACACACACCACAACCGATCAAACTAGCCGTTATGAATAGTAATATCTACTTTTTGAAATTATATATATTTTATATTTGAAAATGGACTTCATTTTTGGATTCGGAATATCGAATTTAGCCTAAGGTGAAATTTTGGTACATTTCGGATAACTTTCATATTTTGATGAATAGTGAAAATTACTAAATTTTAATTAAAAACAACTTTTTTAATCAAAATAATTAATAGTGATAAATTATGAATTTGAGTGGTTTTAAAGTATATTTGGAATATATTTTTACCGTTTAATATAATGTTGGTCATTGGACATAATTTTACAATTAAACCAAACATAAACAAGCGTCAATCTTTTGATAGTTATTATCTCTTAAAAACACGCTTTTTGTTTTGACAACGGGAATTAATTTTAAATTAATTTCTGCCACTTCTGTGTTTTGAATTTAGAAAAATGGATTCCATATTTGGAATCAGGATGTTCAAATTGTGTAAATAGGTAAATTTTATTTTTAGACATTTTGAATAATTACTGCGGTAAATATTTTATTTACCATGGTTAAAGGGTAAATCCGGTAAATAAGGGTAAAAAATAATATTATAATAATACAAAATTACCCTAAAACGTGCCCTAACCTTATTGGTGGACACATACCCGACCATGGGCATCCTTGGGTCAATTTGGGGACCCCTTGGAACCACTTGTATGTGGTAGGGACACATTATATTAATAAAGTTAAAATAAAAATAAAAATGGCATAAGCTTACATTTTTTAGAAGAACAATTTTTACATAGGGTTATACATGTTGGATTTTCGATTATAAATATTCATTAGAAAGCTAAAAAGATTTCCTACATAATGATATTTTATTTATAAGTTTTAGACATTAAATAATTTATTTAATTTATGACACAATGATGATGCAGTAATTACTATAATAGTGAAAAATTAAAATAATTGATATTATAAATACCCAAATAAATATAATATGAAACTTTTAATGAATTAAACTAATTTTCTAGGATAATATGATATATTAGGATTGATTTAATTGACTTTTTTTGAAGTAATCAATCTGTTATGAGTTTCACAAAAATCAACTATTGAATAGTGTCAAAATTGACATAAAAGAGTTCTTAAAACAAATATTATATTATTAATTGATATTAAATTCATAAAAATCTAAGGTTCGGCCAAGAGACTTATATTATGATAGGTTCCTCATTAATGGACCACTTGGGGGTCGCTTGGATGTATATAGTAAGTTTATTAACCATATTATATAAAAATACAAAGAGACATTGTAAAAGTGAAACTAATTAACTTAGAGTTAATACTTAAAGATAAGGTTAATATAAGTACCCAAACCTGTCTAAATTCTATTGGTTGAGTGGTTTTCGACCTATCCCCACCTTAACCTTTGAATAGTCAACTTTGGAGCCATTAGAAACCGAATATGAATTTATTATAAATTAATATTTCTAGCTTTTCCAAAGGTGCCCCTCACCCCTCTTATAAAAGGGCACTCCTCCTTCTCATTTCTTCACACCTCTAAAGCCTTTTGGTTCGGCCAAACTCTGCCCAAATAATCTCCCAACATCCCTCACTACAACCTAGAGGCCTTAGTTTGATCAGAAATCCAACCTAAGGAGCCCTTTTGATCAAATCAAAAGGAAGAACCCGAAGAAGAGGTCATGATTTCACCACCCTTTTCTAAGTTCATTTCTTCTTCCACTTCTTCTTCCTTTGTTCTTACCATTCTAAAATAATAACTCCAGTATCTCACATATACTGTGATGTTATTATAAGTATGGTACAACCATATTCAGTATTCTATCCACCCTTTGAATAACATGTCACCATACGTGCGTACGTACGGCTTACCGTCTCCACGTCGTGGTGTAATTGTTATTCAATATAATATTATTTGGATGGGTATAATAATGATGTGTAACTCATGTAAATAATAAATATAACATGTTAATGATTCTGTATATATGATATACCATTCATTTATATATTATTTTAATATCAAAAGAATGATATTGTCGCTCGTGCGTACGTACGGACTACCGTCTCCACGAACGCGATGAGATTCATTCTCCATCGTATCCATTCAAGTATAATTATCATTTTATAATTTAAAAATGATGTTTAAGGACTTGATATCATTCTGGATATGAATAAGATACAACTAACATGGCTTATGTAACAAAACATATAAAAGAAAATGAGTAAGTTAACACCCGAAACGATGATAATTCTAAGATATTATTAATAAATCAATGTTAAAAGATCATATATGATATCATATTAATATATATGATTCTTGTATAATTTAATAACAATTATTTCACCATTATACAGGAGGTTAACCTACCCCAACCAAGGAAAAGTACAAGGTAAGGGTTATTTCACAATCTCTTCATTATCCGAGGTTGTTTATATGTAATAATCTACTGGGATCTCTTTATCATCCACATCCATGTTTCTTAAAAATGTATTTCAAAACATTTTTACTATTTACAAGAATATGGGTTAAAGTCATTTATACCTTTTTTTTGACTTTTTATAAGAGGTTTATAAAGGAATCTTTCCGTCGTTTTCAAAACAAGGTCCTTTTTAACCTTTTCGACAGAATTGAGGTAAGAATGTTTTTTTTAACTTATACGGCGGGTGCGGTTATTTTACGCCGTTATAAAATCTTCAAAGCTTTCCTTACAAGCTTATAAGAATATTTTCAAAGAAAATGTTTTATTTTATATGGATCTTAAATGATTTCAAAATAAAAGGAGATATTTCTTTAAAAAGAATTTTGATTTCATCTATGTCAACATCCTTTGATGGATTTTAAGATTATTTGAAGTTGATTTATTATGATACAAAACTTCTATATTGTATTGAAGGTTTTGTGATATGTTTGACTGTGGATGTGCTATTTTTATACCATTCATAGTTTATTGTGAAAGTATTGACATTTCGTATGCTAGTTTTAATACGAATGTTTATGTTATGTTTAAACCTTTTCATATGGGAATGCATTGGACTTAATAAGTGACGGGTGGAGCCCGCTATAGCTCCTCGATGCATCGGTAGGTCTCATGAGACAAACTAGTGTCTTGGCACAAGGCCTTGACAAAATCTTATTTGTAGTCTTGGCACGAGGCCTTGGCTATGTGGTTATGATAGTCTGGCATTATGCATTCCAACATTATGAAAGTGGTTATTGATTTTTGCATGTGATTATTCGATTAGTAGAATATCCATGTGAATAAGTAAATGGCATTATTTCATTTTTACTTTTGCCATACTATGTTGAAGTTCAAGTTTAAAAGGCTTTTGTTTTAGTAATGCATTGCCTTAAATGTTTATTCTTATTTGTGAAAGTTTCTGCTATATTGTTATCCTTACTGGGCATTTGAGCTCACCCCTTTTCTATGTTTTATTTTTCCCAGGATGTGAAGAAGTAAGTTATGAATGACCTGCAGGGATTTTATGAGGGGTTAATAGTGTGGATATGAAGACTTTGTTGTTGTAGTAGTTTTTCACTTTGAAAAGTAATGTAAAACAATATGATTATATCTAGTGTTTCCAAGGCTACTAAACCAATCGGTCTTTCGAGATTTGATCTTTCTTGTGATCATGCCAATGTTATGTAATTAATGCACCGACTCTGGGCAGCTGGGGTCGGGGAGTTACACACTTGGTCCTACCATTGTTGTATAAAATTGAAATGGAATACTCTTTTTCCATATGTTTACTGATAGATAATATTAATGTTAATAACATTATGAAAAAGATATAGTCCCAATCCTCGATGAAATATAAGATACTCATAAATAATGAATAGGAATATTTTGTTTCCTAAGACCATAAACAAGAGTATAATATACTAGGATTGTACCTATCACTATAGAAGAACCCTATCTAGAATAATACAAAGACTACTCAGCCATAAATAATCTACCAGTCATACATAATGACCCTTACTAGAAGGGATATCTTAAATTGAAAATTAGAGGATCCCCAAATAACCACATCGATAAAAATGTTTTACATCAAAGATGAAATAAGGACTAAAGTGTCCTAGGAACCTACACTGATGGAATCACTAAAAAAGTATCTTATATTGAAGAGGAAATGGATTACCTCCACTATAATGGTATAGAAGAAATTAATATCACCCCCAACATTCAAAATCATTTTTTTCAACTCAAGGATTACTCACCTTCCAATTTTGGATATTTTTTTAATCCACCATTAGATCCCTCCAATAACATACATCCTATTAAAGGGTGAACCTTTCAAATTATTATCAGTGTTCATCTAGAATTTTTTTACTCTTATAATTGAAATTAATCTATTAAATTCAATACTAAATTTATTATTATGATATATTACCATAAAATATTAGAGTAATCATAGATATTATATATTCCCATCAGTGAAAATTATACCACATAGCTTGATGTAGATCTATAATTACCTCTTAGACATGAGGATCAATTTAAGTTCTAGAATACATAGGATGTTCATTGGATCCTTCCTATAGATATATAGGGGTTAGAGTTGTGACGTATTATATATTAATGTAGAGATTCACATAATTTTCCCCTTCCAGAAAACAATAATCCTTTTAGAAATATGCACAATCTATTTTCAATTTGAACCCCTTACCCTCTATCTAATTCGTTTACTTTTTAAAAAGTATTTTGATACTTTAAATATAATTTAAAAGATGTTAGAATCATTATTTTTAATATAATTATGAAACAAATAACTAATAGTATCGATAAAGGGGGTTGATAAATAAACTCAATCAATTAATAAGTCATATAAACTTAATAATCACAAATAAGTAAATAAGAATACACTATTTAATTATTATTCATGTTTCTATTAATATAAATATATAATTAATTCTAGAAAAAAATCCAAGACAAACAACAACATGAAATTTAATATATTCTTACTGATTCTTACTTATCAACTCCTAAATAAGAGGCATGATACTCGAGAAGATAGGTCAAGAAAATAATAAACAAAAAACAACCAAGACTTCATATGGTAACTCAAGTATCCAATATAATTATACTATATAGACATATTTATCGATTACTTATTAGAACTAGATTTTTTTTTCTTTTGGATATAATCAATACCCAAATCCCTAGTTTCACTATGATTCTATTTTGTAACATTTTTGACCTAGTATACCCAAATAATTCCCAATTTGGGTCAGCACATCACCTTAGACACACTCATCGATCGCGAAAGTCTTGTGTCAAAACGACGGGATATAGATAACATGTTTGAGAAATGGGTTAACCTCTTAAATTTTTAACTAAACTAAATTTTATCATGCTATAAAGCCAAAAATACATTTTTAGTTGCGTGTGCTAAAAAATCTATTCTATTTATTCATATAAGCCCATACACAAATGTTGACTAACCTTACCATATGAAAACATCATTCAATTTCTTAGAAATGATTATATACAGAGGAAAAGGATGAAATAGAACCAATCGTTGTATTTTAGTGGTGAGGAGATGAGATGTAGGATTCATCATTGTTAAGAATAGTGAAAAGACGCAAAACATATAACCCAAAAAACAAAAAAAATTATGGAGGAAAATTAGAAAATAAAAAACATTGTATTATAGCCTTGATTCTTCTGAGGGAACATTGAGGAGTTGCGCTAGCTGTAGAGGAGTTCTATGAGAGATTGAGAATCAAGAGTGACTGAGTCACATTTAGGGTTCTTTTAAATAGATCATGGACACTTTTAATAGCACTTTCATAAAAGTGATGATAAATATCCCTTTTATCATAGCTAAATTGATAAGCACCGATAAAATGTATATTTATCCGTGGTAAAAAAGTGCTAAAATATACTCCTTTTATTCATGCTAAAACATTAGCACTGATAAAGGATTTATAATTATAATTATATAAATAAAATTTATTATAAAATTATATTTATTTAAATATATATATATATATATTTATTTATAATTATATAAATACTTATTTAAAAAATAATTATTATTTATTTATAATAATTATAAATATATAAATTTTATAAATATAGTAAATATACATTTATAAATATATTTATTTATAAATATATATTTACAAATATTTTTTTACATTATTAGTGGTTATATAATCTTAAATACATTCATTTTAAAACTGAGTGAAATTAAATAATTGAAAATGAGTAAACGTTAAAAATATTAAAAAATGGATAAGTTTTATTAATTAAATATAAATTATTAAAAAAATATGGATGTATAAATAAATATATATATATTAATGTAAATATGATTACATATTGAAAATACAAAAACATAGAAAATAAATAAATATAAATAAATAATAAGAAATGATTGAATTCAAATATAAAATAAAAAATAAAAAATATCAGAAAACTAACCACCTTCCTGTAATATTATTAAAAATAAATAAATAAACTCGAATGATTAAAAGAATAATATATTAAATGTATCATGTTATAATGAAATTCTAAAATATAGTAAATTTTGAATAAATTAAATAAATATTAGTTGTATGTGTTTCTATATATTGTGTAAATATATTTGTGTTTGTGTTATAAATATATGAAAATACATTAATATATATGTGAAATCAATGTAACACATGACATTTGATATATGTTAAATTGAAAAATCAAATAATAATAAAGATAAATAAGACATAAATATGTTTTTAATTAACATTTTATTATTTATATATATATTTATATTACATATATATATATATATATTATTTATTACTATTTATAAGAAATATATATATATATATATATATTATACTTATTAATTTTTATGAAAAATTGTTTCATTAATCAATTTTTAAATAATTTTGTAATTTATTCATTTGTAATTTTTTTGTTTAATTATTAAAATTTATTAATTTAATAAATATATATTAAATATATACTATTTATTCATATTTATAATATATATATATATATGTATATTAAATTTATTCATTTTTATCAATAATTATTTAATTAATAATTTTTTTGATATTTTTCTTAATTTACCCATTTTAAATTTTTATTTGTTTAATTATTTCATTTTATTCATTATATATATATATATATATTTAATATATACTATTTATTAATTTTTAAAATTTATATATATGTATATTAAATTCATTAATTTTTAACAATAATTATATAATCAATGAAATTGTTAAATTTTATTATTTTTATTTTTTTAATTATTTCATTTTATTTTGGACATTTATCCGCACAAAAAAAAGTGATGATAATGGGTACCCTTATTTTTTTATCAATGATTTTTTAGTACTGATAAGGGGATCCCTTTATTAGTGCACTTTTCTAGCGTGGATAAATGTCATTGTTGTTAAAGACATGTTTTGTAGTAGTGGAAGTGTGGACTACCACCCCCATAAAGTGAATTGAATCATTCACACACTACATGGAATGTATTAAGGATGTGTTTAGTGAACTTATATGATAGATATTAAATAAAAATTTTACTATAATTTTGTTATATACATTTATACATATATATCATTTTCTTTCTTCCTTTCATTACGACAATAAAATAAAAACAACGTTCATGCATACAAACGGCCTACCGTCTCCATGAATAGTGAATTCCATTTTCATACTTATATACTCTATAGACGATTATAATACACATATAATTAATATATATGATATTTATATCATGTTTTACATTCTGGAAATCATGATATAAGTATAAGGACCAAAGATACAATAAATTAAGACACATGTGAAAAACAAAGCAAATATTACCCAAAGCAAATCCTTAACATAGAAATATTATTAAGGAGGTAATTTAAAGTCATAATAAAACCATGTAAGGTATTATATATAAGAATATTATTATTTTATAGATTTATAATAAAATTATATTTATTATATAGGATGTTTGAATGAGTATGACGAGAGTCAAGACCCAAGGTAAGGGAATTTCTTCTCACTTTTTATATCTGTGAGATACATGCCTTATTCAATACTCATTTCATTTGTGTGGTGTGTATACTACCCATGGATGTATTATAAGAATATTATTCTAAAATTTAATGGTATTTACATATCAATTCTATGATATTTATTTCATGGGGTTTATGTTTTAAAAGTAACCAATTCGGTAAGATAATTTTGTCTCAATTTTCCTTCTTTGAGAAACATGTTTTTTATACACCTATATTCTTTTCTTGAGGTGTATTTTCCATGTAATATATTGAATCTCCATCCTTTTTTGATATTTTAATATTTATTAAATTTAATTTTCTAACATTAGGATTATGATTCAAAGTTACAAAGTGAAAAAGATGTTTATTGAAACAATCTCATCTTTTATCGAGATTGTTTATGATTATGATTCCATTGATGAAATAATATTATCCAAATCTCAAGATATATAATGAATTTTTTTACCCTATGGGCATTCATTTTATACCAATTTAATGGTAAAAAATCACTCTTTGGTACTTAATATAATTAAGTAAATGTTTTTATAAAAATGTGGATATATCTTTCCTTTCGATCGCAAATCGATTTTCCTTAAAAACCATGATTTCTAAAAATGATTTAAAAAATGTTTTACTTTAATCCTATAATGTTAAAGGACATTTTACCCATTTTTACCATTTAAATAATTTTTAAGAATTAATCATAATTTTTCCCATAAATGCATTTTTATGAACTTTTAAAGTAATAAGAAATTTTTGGCATGTATGAACATACCCACCGTCATTATCATAATTTCCTCGATGATTGCATTATAAGTTTACATGTTTATTTTTAATGAATTTTTTTACTTAATATTTAGGACATTCATTGTCTTTAAAGTAGTTTTCATTGAAAAAGGTTTTCAAAATTTTTTTGGTTATCAATGCTTCCTTTAAAATATTTCAAAAAGATATTTTTTAAATAAAAGTTTTGTCAAAATGTTTTTATGTTTAAAATATTTTTTTAAACGTTTTCAAGAATTATTTATAAATTTTCAATGTATTTATAAAGAAATGGTTTTCAAAAAGTTTTCAATTCTCTTTTATAAGTTTTCCTAGAAAATGATTGTCAAAACATTTTCATGATCTCTTTATATGTTTTCAAATAAAAAGGCGTACAACATTTCTTCAAATATTTATTTATAATTTTTCAAGTTTATTATCAAGAAAATAGTTTTCTAAAGGTTTTATGTTTTAAAGATACTTTTTCATATAAGAACAGATATTTTCCAATAGAAATGTTTTTAAAAGATATTTCAAAATTATTTTACATCTAAGATGATATATGTAGTTGTTACATATTCCCTTATAGAAAATGATTCTAAGGTTACATTAATATTCTTTATCTGAATGGATTATGTTTTAATTTCATGATTTTTATGAAACACGTTCCTCTTACACAAGTTTTATGCTTATGAAACATGATTGTTTTCATATGTTAGTCCTCGATGAAATGATTGTGAAACCTATATTATTCCATAGGTTAAGATATAATTACATGTTTATGACACCCATTTAGTTTTATGGGATTTTGATAGGATTATTATAAGACACATATCTTTTTATGGGTCATGATATGATAGAAGTTTTATTATCTTGGGTCACATGTATGAATGATTTTTTTATGGTATGGGTGGGACCTATATCTCACTCCAATTCATTGGATAAATATTTATATCTCATGATTTAATGATGTGAATCATGTTGATGGGCTCAATCCATTATGGTAAGATGGGGAAACCCGATCCCTTATAAAGAAATGGCTATGAGTGGGGATGGTAGTGTTCCCTTCCTAGTAGGTTTAGTCACCATAAAGTTCTAAGATGGGGAAACCCAATCCACTATGGGAATAGAGGGAAACCTGATCCCTTTCAAGGAAAGGATTTCAAATGAGTATATTGGTGTGTACCTCCTAGTGGGTGAAGTTCCCATGAAGTGTCTTGAATGTTTCTAGAAATGGATCTTGACTTATAAGGAATTATATCACATGTATATGTATTCCACAATTCCATGTCTTATTCCTATGATATGATTTTATAGATTTTGTTATTTTTTCCTTATGATTCATTTCTTATGAAAGACCAATATTTATGACATTATTCATGTTTAAGGTCTTTGATACGAAGGGTATGATCTTCTAATTTTACGATCATGTTATCATACCCTATTTTCATTTTTATGATTACATGTCTCCCTTGTTTACCCTTATTGAGCATCTGAGATCACCCCTTTATTATGTTTCCTTACCAAGGTTATGATGGTATATATTAAGTATGATTTGTCTATGAAGAGATATAGTCATGAAGAACCTAGTGAGATATAATGTAGCTCACTTATATATCAGTGTTTATGTTTCCATGTTTCCAAAGGCATTAGAATAATACAGTCTTTGGGTGTCTATTTGTTTAATATTTTAAGAATTATGAAAATATAATGTAACATCTATGTATATTAATACTATGACATTATAGTTGGTATAAGAGAAAAGGTTTAGTTAACCATTGTAAACTAGGATGATAAAAATTTAGTGAGATCCCTAGGTATATTTATAAGGATATTTCTAGGGATGTCTCTAAGGATAAGTATAAGGACGAGTTAAAGTTTAGGAAAATGTCCTAGAATTTTATTAAAGGATAAAGTGAGTGATTTCCTAGAAATAAATCACTTTATTGATAATACAAGTGGATTTGGATCTACAATATATGTACCTAGGGATAACAAATCTAACAAGGTGCTTCGGGCCTGACTCGATGTAACCTAGTATACAACAATAAGACTTACTGCACACCTAGTTTGAAACTCCCAAGGGATATGATTTTGGAATTAAAAAACTCTTTACAAAACATCATAAAGGAATTAAATATAGGATTTATATGAATAAAATAGGATAAACCTAATGTTTCATAGATTAAACAATTGGTTATTATGATTTAGATATCCTATAAGTAATTATCTTTCATGATTATGCAGGTTTCTTCTATGATATGTGTTTCTCACACTATGTTTTATAGTTTTTGTTAATGGAGAGAACTAGAAGGAACATGGTTATTATTTAATACTTCAGATGTAGAAATTTTGGGAATTATGAAAAAAAATTTCTTGAGTGAAAACATAATAAATAGAATCATGAAAGTGGTATGAGTATTGGTTATACTTTTTAAGATAAAGAGACAGTAAACATTTGAAAGGTATGTTATGCTCATCTAGTATTGTTTACATTATCATAAAAATCATGAATATATTAAGGGTGAGGAGCCTTAATACATGATTCATATTTCATATTATATGAAAGTGGTATTGAGGAATTAGTTGATGAAGCCTTAGAAATGGTTTAAGAATAAATTTAGATGAATGAAGTATTTATATTTTTGAATTCAAATATTATGTTATATGAATCATGAAATATATAATTATTTTTAGTTTAAGTTTTAATGAAGTATTGAAAAGGATATGTTGAATGGTTGTGAAGACATAGAAAATTTATATTTGTATTAGTGCGAGGTAAACCTTAATTAATCCATAGTGTTTATATAATTATGTTTGGATAAAAATATGTTGGATATGAATAAGTAAATTGGAAGGTACAAATTACCCTGGAACTAATTGTTGAAAAAGTTGTATATATCACCACGTATGAAGATTATAACTTTTTGGATCTAAATAATGTATCCATAAATCATTAGAATAAAGAATCATGAAATATTTCCAAAAGGATTTATGGTAATTTAGGTTGTTACCATTTTTCATGGGAATATTCGATGAGGGTATTCACATGTTTAGAATGTGAAAACTAAGTGGTTATTTGTGATATTTTAAGAATAAATGTTAAGTTTATTTCATTAATTTTGTTCTACTGTTTTGGATTTTCATATTTTATAAGGTTTATATGGTTAACCATTCATGAAAAGTTTATGTTAAACTTCTAATGAAGTATTTATGTATTGATATTGTATTAAAAACAATGGATAAAAGGCTATTTAGTGATTAAAATTATTTGAAGGATGCCCATTATATTTATTTTAGATATTATATTAGTGAGGTTTTAGAAATTGACATCATGTATGTTGGGTGAAAACAAATCAATTATATAAATGTTCTGGATATTAAAACCATGACTAATAGATGATAAGGATTTCATTCCTACCAATGGCCTATGTGATGTCTTGGTTAATATATATAAATTTTTTATGAATAAATATTTATGATGAAAGAGTAGTCTTACTTTTAATGTTTATAGAATTATGTATTAACCTTATTGATTTTAAAGGATTGTTATAGACAAATTGTTATACTTTTAATTATTTTATGCGCCCTGATATCTATGAAATGTGTATTCTACTTCTTTGGGCATCAAAGTTAATTTATAGACATCCATTTTTTGAAGTAATGGATGAATTAGAAATGGATAAAAGCATAAATAAAAGAATGAAAATTTGTTTACACAAATATATCAAGTAAGTATATTTCCTTATAATCTTGGTCAATAGAATAATTACTCAAGTATAGGAGAATGAAGAAAATACGTTGTCCTAATACCTTTATTTTTGTTGAACCAATGACCTTTTAAATCATCACAGATTTATGACTTTGAGGAACTAGAATTTTCTTTGATCATTTACCTGTTTGTAATTGATGAACTCAATCAATCCCGATAAATGTTTAAAATTTTCCTCCATTTCCAATCTTCACTCCCAAACTATGTTCTCCTATGTGAAAACCTAGTTATATGCTACTTTGGGTAACAATTATGGTTATAAATTACTTTTTTTAAGGGAAGTTTTAATATTTATTTTTATAAGGTGGGTTTCTATGAATAAAACATCCAATTATTAATCTTTTGATAACCCAGATTAATTTCTAGGTTGAAATTCATTTTAAGAAGTGTATAATGATACTTCCTAAGATTTTGTGAATTATTTGTTTCGAATTAATTTAATCTTTTTGATATTTTTCTTTTCATGTAATAATAAAAATAGTTTATTTTATCTGTTGGATTGGGTTATATGAAAAAAAGTTAATCATGAAATACCCAAAACATAAATTTTATCTTTCTCTACATGGAACACCGAAGATAGCTTACATTACACACAACTATGACTTTCCTCGGTGGCTTGTGTAACACTCAAGATTGAATAACGATAATGACATAATATTAAAATATTATTTAATATAACCTAGAAATTAAATTAATAGTTATAAAAATGGTTAACAAACTTATGAAAATATATGGTTTACAAAAATATAAAATGAATTCATTAGATACAAATGAATACAAAATATTTATTGAATATAAAGGAAAATATTATTTTTTTATGCTCGCAAAGTTGTTTTAAATTAATAAATTAAATTAATTACAATTAGTGAGTAATAATAATGTGATATATATTATATATTCAATATTTTTTTTTTATATTCATCCAATAGATTTTATAGGATTAAGGTAAAAAAACTCAATTTTATGCAAAAAATACTATCTTTTTAGTAAGGCATTTTTATCGTCTTTAGTGGAGAACCTATCTTAAATAAAAATTTTGTAACTTTTATGGATTATATATGTCAAAATAAACATCATATTTGAAATATAAGTATTAAAATAAGGTTAGAGTAATTTTTTTCAAAAAATTGTGAAGTTTCATTTTTTTAATGAATAGTGAAAAATACTGAAATTTAATTCAAACATGTTTTTTATCTAATCTATTAATAAGAATAAAATTTATTTTAAATTGGTTATAAATTTTAATAAGATAATATTTTTATAAATTAATCAAATTTATTTAATTTGACTCAATTTCACGTTGAAATTGACTTTAAAAATAGTAAAAGTTTGGATGGTTTTACTTTAAAAACCTGTTTTGTTGTCCCATCTATAGTATTAAATTCAAATTAATTTCATCCACTTTAGTTAATGGAATTTACAAAAATGGATTCCATATTTGAATCATAAATATTTATAATTTATAATAAGGTAAAATTAGTTTATGACCAAAAAGATTAGTGAAAGTAATTAAAATTAATTACATCGATTAATGGAAAATTAAGCATAACAAGGGACTAAACCATTAACATAATAGACTAAATAACCTAGAAACTTGTCAAAACCAATTTTATGGCCATATTTTGGCCATTAAACGTCCATTAATGAGTTTTTTTTATTTTGGAAGGCTTTTTTAGGTAAAATCATTGGCAAACCTAACTTGTTTTAAAAAAATGCCAAGTGTGTCCCCTCCCTTCCCTATAAAAGGCCAACACTTCTCCATCTTCTTCATACCTCTAAAAAAACTCAGGTTTGGAAAATATCTACCAAATATAATTTCCAACATACCTAACTTCCTCCTTGATTCATCCCTTTTGGAATAAACCAATCCAAGGAATCCATTTGGTGAAAACAAAAAAGAGTTTGCCAAAGAAGAGGTAACACCCCTCCTCAAGATCCTTTCTTTTATTTTCCATTATCCTCCCCATAAAATATTATTATTCCACGTTTTAATAAAAAAATTAACCTAAATATACTATTATGTTTTTATGCTATGTTTTCTACCCACACTAACACACACTTCCATCTATTGTGTAACAAACATACTGTTTACATGTACGACGAACTACCACCTCACAAAATAGTTATTGTTAATTTTTCCTTTATAGCCTATCATGGTAGACATTATGATGGAAAATATAATTATATTTGATATATATGATATTTATAATTTCTTTACTCTTCTATAATTTTTATATATAACATAACTTTATGCTTTCTATCTTGTGTAAATATGATAATTTTGTTTCATGATGTGTAGACTACCGGCCCCCTCAAAGCGATGTGATTCGTTCACAAACTACATGGAATGTATTAAGGATGGTTTTAGTGAAATTATATGACATATATGACCTAATAATTCTAATATAATATTATTATATACATATATACCTATATGTCATTTTCTTTCTTTCATTTAATACGACAATAAAACAGAATCAGTGTTCATGCATATGTACGACATACTGTCTTCATGAACGGTGTATTCTATTTTCATAGTTATATAGTCTAAATATTATTATAATACCCATATACATAGTATAAATTTTATTTATATCATGTTTTAAATTTTTGGAAATCATAATATAAGTATAAGGACCAAAGATACAACAAATTAAGACACATGAAAAAAACAAAGTGAATATTAACTGAAGTGAAACCTTAACATATAAATTCTAATAAGAAGGTAATATAAAGTAATAATCAAACCATATATGGTATTATATATAATAATATGGTTTTTTATAGATTTATAATAAAATTATATTTATTATATAGGATGTTTGAACGAGTATGATGAGAGTCAGGACATGTGGAAAGGGGATTTCATCACACCTTTTATTTTCGTGAGATACTTGATTTCATCACCACCCATTTCATTTGTGTGGTGTGTATATGTCCCAACCAACCTGGGTCGACCCTGAACTGGTCACCTGATTTTGACGGCATCATGGCTTGAAGGGCATTCCTGATCCTCATGGGCTGTAATTGGTGTCGGGCATCAAAACTAAGAAGTGGGAACGATTTTCCCCATAAATAAAATAAATATAAATAAATAAATAAATAAAAACTAAATAAAAAATATAATCACTAAGAAAAAAATAAGATAAATTACACATACCTCCATGTGACCATCTGTTTCACGTACCAACTCAGAACCAAGTTCACTTTGAGAGTGCTCCAGCATTAACAGAACCTGAAACTGAAAACATATATAAGGGGTTAGCACCGAAATGATTAGTAGAAAATCATCACAGAATCCACATGTTTTCTTTCCCAAAAACATTCCATTAACACTAGTTTGAAATACAGTTATTAAAATAGGTTTTGACACTTTAAATAACAACACATTTTTTCTTTTAAAAAAACTCACACCACACTTTCATTTCCAAAACCAATTGTCATTTTATATTTAAAAACCAAAACAATGAATGTAAAGGCAATGTTAAAAGAAACAGATAAACATTGCAAGATAAAATACTAGTACTATATAAGGTAAAAAAACTATATAAAGAATAAACATTGGTGATCCCAAAATTACCTAGAATACCCCTGTACGCAATTAGTTCGGAACAACCTTCTGACATATGGTGAATCCCCTAAGTCAATAACCACTAGATTCCTTAACCTCGCCTCACCAGTGGAACATACCTCCTAGACTTTATACAACTCTTGGGGGGTAATAACCTATCTAATTAGGGTTATCAAGCCACCATCACTCGATCATCTAATATATTACTAGGAACCCATAATTATAGTAAATTGTGTAAGTAAGAGGCCCTCATATGCATGACTCACCTTACCTACCACCATCGTACTTGTCTACACAAAACACGAACATTCCCTATGCGATAACCCATAAATAGAGATCATAGATAGGGGTTCCCTAATAATATATGTATATATGTGTGTTTGCTTATATCACATAAACAAGTTTCTAACAAGGCCATCAAGTTCTTTAGAAATTTAAATCATTTCATAAAACATTTTGAGTTTCCAACTGGAAACACCCATTTACCAAAGAACAATCCTTTCTATAGATTTACAAAAGACCCATATTTGAATTGGAAGTTCCAAATGGGACTTCATATTGATGTGACCAAAAAATATTTCCAAAATATCACACAAACACCACTTTTTCTTTTACAAATCTAAACTAGCCTCTACCCTTTTCAAACTCACACCAAAAAATGCTTCAATGCCAAATGACAAAGACATAATGAAAAAATGTAAAAAAATGCTTTCGTAAACACTTGAAGCAATACTTTAATAAATCTTATTTGAATCCTTTGTTAGAAATCACACAATGGGAAAAACAAAATTTGAAATATAAAAACCATTTAAGAAACCAAGTTTTAAAGAGAACACCATTTATCAAGTGCCATCTCCATTTGAGACCACATATATGTTTATAACAATTGGACCCTTAGATGTGACAATATCCAATGGTACACCATAATCCAAAATAAAACATGATAACCACTTTCCCAAAGTCACCAACCCCAATGCACCAAACCAAATTAACGAACAAGAAACTACCATCACCATCAAAACTAAAGAGAAACATTTATTTAAACCCCCAATTTAAATTAAAAGAAAAATAAAATTTAATGTAATCACCCATGGTTCCTTAACTGAGACATTTTACCCAAATCGTATTAGAAAACTATTTTTAATAAATTCAACAAACATAAAATCATCATTTTCATCTAGCCATGGGTATATTAGATGTGCGAATAACATTTAAAAATAAATTGGAAACACACAAGTGATCATGGAATTATTAGGAAATGGAATGGTTAGAAAAACCTATCTTAATCAAGTGTGGATGAAAAGATGGTTCAACGGAAGGAAGAACATACCCCAAAGCCAAATCCGACCACCCTAGACAATGAAGAAAACACATAAATCACAAACCAAAGAATTAGGGTTTGGTTAATTTGAATAAAAACACCATGAATAAATGAAATACAACTATACCATAATATGAGAGGGCTACTGATGAGGGGAGACATAGTCAAGACATAACGTGATAGAGGTGTTGCGCAGGAGGTTCATGCCGTGTTGGGAAGCCGCCAGATAGGGGGTTGGATTCACCGAAGGAATGTTGGGAAGGGGGGCAGGTTTTCTGGAGGCACACTCTGATGGGAGTAGGGAGGCCGGATAGGGATCTAGTTGTAGAGGTAGAGAGGGGATCCTGTTTGGGGGTTGCATGTGCACAAGGGAGATGGGGAGGAGTACAGTCAGAGAGCTGGAGGGCGTCGGTGGTAGGGGAGCACCAGGATTAGGCCGTTCCAGAATAGGGGAAGGGAGGCATGAAAAAATCAAGTCACTGGGAATAGGGAGGCATGCCGGGATGTAGGCTGACTAGAGGTAGGGTTTAAGTGGGGAGATGGGGTGGGGTTGGCCATGTAGAAGGGAGAACGAGGGAGGGGGGGTGCACTGCGCCACAAGGGAGAAGAATAAGGGGTGTTTTTCTAGGTTTTTCATTTTTTTTACAATAATAATAATAATCATCATCATAATACTAATGATAATAATAATTTTAAGAATCATGATAAAAATAAAAATAATAGTAACAATAATATGTTGATTATTATTATCAAAACATACTCTTATATTTTTTTTCCATATTTATCATTTTATTTTATTTCTCATTTCACTTTAAATAGTAATAATAATAGTAAATACCATTTAATAAAAATATTATTATTGTCGAAAAAATAGTATTATTATTATCATGGTTTAAACATTCACTGAATGTTTTTCATAATATTTTATTTTTTTAAGAATCAGGCATCTGCACGGGCATCTGGGCCAACCGCGTGGTTACTGCCAACCATGAGGTGCTCGTAAACTGGTACGAAACCCACCAAAAACATCAAATATCAAAAAAAAACTAAACATGCACTCAACCCACACCTTGATGAGTCTAACTGAATCCAATAAATAATAAAATAAAAATAATTTTAAAAGGTTGGGGTTTGACAAATCTCCCCACTACAAAACTTTCTACCCCCAGAAAGTCACCAAGACAAAAGTTGGTCATGAATTGAGTCCATGCCCCAACATAACTAGAAGAAACAAGGAATTTATAGGGTTAATATTTGTTCCCCAAGTCACACCCGACCGATCTAGATGAAACTATAACTCAAAACAAGGGGGAACACAAGGGGATTCTCTCCACCACAAGGACTCAAATAGAAATGGAGTTTCAAAACCCAACAACAGCAATACCTCAACCAGGAACAAGGGAACTCCCAACCTGAACTCTGTCAATTTTCTTACACAACCAAACCATACCACCAAGACAAAAACAGGAAACCCACTACAAGGGACCCGATAAATTGGGACACTTGGATGGGAGAACCAACACAACCCTTTTCTCCAAATTAACCGAAAACACCACAAAAAAGGTTGGGAAACTCTTGAGAATAAGTTATCCTAAAAAATGAACCCAAGCACAACTACAAGCATCTATTCTTCCATAGGTACTTACATCTCAAAATCATCATAACTAAACATATATCAACATATAAAAGGGTCAAACACACTTTTAAGAAAAACACACGATTTAGAAAACCCTATTAAAAAATAGGATTGTGTGGATTAAAATAGAATAGGTTCATCACAATCTCTCAAGGACACTATGGTCATAAAATGGGGGAAAACCTCAATAGCATTAAAAAGAAGAAAAATTCGTTAAATATTCCAATCCCAGTATGGAAAAAAAAACCTAGACCGATGCTTCACACCCCCAGAAACTCTTGACTGTGCGAGAGATTTACCTCGAGACCTATGGGGGGGGGATCTAATGGCTAATGTATCTCCTGCCTCATAATCAGGTATGATCATCCCCTGGTCACAACTCTTTCTCCATGCAATGCTTCCTACATGGTGTTTCATGGTGACCAAAATGACCACATCAAGTGTAGGACTTTGGAGGGATGCGAAAAAATGGAAGACTCCCTATGAAAAATATCCTTCATCCTAATCTTCGTTCCATATAAGAAACCCTCAATAACAATAAGTGGTGCCAAATTTTCATCCACCATGAACTGCACCCCAGTAACCAGCTCTATGAATCCGTCAACATAAACTTTTTACAACTGCTGACCCTACCAAACATCCCAATAATATTCCATCTTCCTCAACATCACCACCTCAGGTATGAACTTTCGGACAAAGGTAGCCTCAGACATTTACCATGTCACAGAAACTCCAAATAAATGTGTGACAACCATCTAAAACTGGTCAATAAATTGGACTCTCAAACAACTCCAAAACAGCATGAACCCTGATACCCTCATGAGTTTCCAACACACTAAAGACACACTATACCTATTCAATCCAAATATCTACCTCTAACATAACTTTAACACCACAAAAGATAGGAGACACCCAAGATAACTCAAGAACTAGTCAAGGATCATTAAAATTTTGAGGGACCTTTCTGGCCATCACATTCCAAACAACTCAAGATAAAATAAACAAAACCAACATCTAACCAAAGCACAACTAGAAGAAACACTTCAAGACAAATCAATAGACTAATAGGTCAATCACATAAAAGAATAACCAAATATTCTTTTTTAAATTTTAAATTTCAAAAGAACCTTCTTTCATGGTCAGTTCCTAAATACCAAGAAGCCTCTTTTAAAACCAAAGTAAATTTACAAGAATCATTCCATTTTCCAAATTCATTTAGAAAAATAGATTCCATGTCTTTAATTTCAAACAACATCCCTTGGCACCACATGAACCATTTCACATGTGTTCATCAACTTTTATTCATATGTTCTATCATGAAAATTCCATACACATACCTCCCACATGTGAAAACGGTCATAAGGGACACCATGGGTCACACTAATCCATTTAATTACTAATTCAAAATAGGCACAAAAATTTTGAGCCATAGAAATCTTAATGTTTTGATGCATTTTACTAATGTAATTCCTTTTAAAAGGGAGCATCTTCATTCCAAAAATCCTATTCATTTGAATGTTTTAAACCTACTTTAAAAATTTCAAATTATTATTATTAAGTATTTCCATTTAAAAACTAATTTAATCTTAAAAATTTCACTTACACCAACCAAAACTAAGATAAGGAACAACTTACACCAAATTACCAGGAAGGACTAGAATTTATACCTAACTCAACGACATGGTAGTGGGCCATTCCCTAAGTAGGTCATATTGCTAAGAGGAACTTGAAACATTCAATTGGACTTCACAAGGGACACCACTCTATATGGTGTCACAACGTGACACCGGCTCACCTCTGTTTTCATCCCTCAATCCAAAACAAGAACAAAAGACTCGAATCATGGACTACCCTTGGTAACCTGAGGTTCAGTGAAAGCAAGAATTCACGATGATCTTCCCGCACCTACCTCTCGAGTCCTAGTAGTCCTAACCTCCATCTACCAGACACCCCAAATAACAAGGGTCTCCTCTAATACCATTTTTTCAAAAACCAACCTAGGTTGACCAATGACCAGTCTTTTGAGCTAGTCTTCGACATGGCCCAAAGGAAATTCATGATCCTCACAGGCTGACAATAAGTGTCGAGCATCAAAACTAACAAGTGGGAATGATTTGGCCCATAAATGAAAGGAAAATAAAAAAATAAAAATAGAACGACCTAGATAATCACTAACAGCGGAAAGAAGATGAACTGCACTAACCTCCATGTGACCTTCTTGGTCACCTCCAAACTCAAAACCATGTTCACTCTGAGAGCAATACAACACTAAAAAAACCTGAAACCAAAAAGATATAGTAGGGGTGAGTACCAAATTCTTCAGTAAGAAATCATTATAAAATATATGTGTTTACTTTCCTAAAAACATTCAATTAACACTAGTTTGAAATAAATTTATAAAAATAGGTTTTGCAAATTTAAATAACAACACTGTTTTTTTTAAAATAACCCACGCCACACTTCCATTTCCAAAACCAAATGCCATTTTTTTGAAAACCAAAACAAATAATTTCAAGGTAGTGCTAAAATAAAAAAGATAATAAGTTCGGGTTGAAGGAATAGTACCACTAAAATTAAACAAACTATATTAATAATAAACATGGGAGATCAAAAAATTCCATAAAAGACCCCTGTATGTACTCAGGTTGTAACCACCTATCGACGTATGGTAAAGCCCCTAAGTCAATAACCAACTATCTACCCTAACCTGGACTAACTAGTGGCATTACCCTTTTGTCCTGTCTACAAATCCAGGGGATACTAACTCATCTAATTGGGGCTAGAAAAAAACCATCACTCAATCATTTAAAAGACGCTCAGGAACCCATGTTAATAGTAAAATGTGTAAGTAGGAGGCCCTCAAACATGTGGATCACCTTACCTCTCGCCGCCACACCTGTCCACCCCAAACAAAAACATTCCCTATATGATAACCCATAAAGGAAGATCCTAGATAGGGGTTAGCAATAAATATATGTATATATATATATATATGTGTGTGAGTGTGCTTATATCACATCAACAAGGTGTCAACTAGGTTGTCAATTTATTTATACATTTATATCATTTCATAAAATATTTCGAGTTTCCAACAAGACACACCCATTTTCCAAAGCACAATCCTTTCTAGATATTTACACAAAACCCATCTTTGAATTGGAAGTGAAAAATGGTTCTTCATCTCGACGTGTCCAAAAATATTTCCAAAATATCACACAAACACCACTATTTATTTTACAAAGCCAAAAAGGCCTTTACCATTTTCAAAATCACACCAAAATGTGGTTCAAAGACAAACATCCAAGAATTAGTGAACATATTTAAAACAATTCTTTCCAAAACACTTGAAGTAATACTTTAAAATATCTCATTTAAAACCTTATTTAGAAATCGCATAAGGGGAATAACTTTATTTGAAAGCTAAAAACCATTTAAGAAGCCGAGGGTTAAAGAGAACACCATTTTTCAAGTGCCATATTCATTTGGAAGAACAACCATGTGTGCACCTAGTGCACCAATGGATGTTCCAACATCCAATGGCACACAAAAATATAATAGAAAACTTGAGAACCACATTCAAAAACTCACCAAACCATAAACAAAAAACAAATTCATGAAAAAGAAACTACCATCACCATCAAAACTAAGTCTAAACATTTATTAAAAATCCATAATTTACTTTAAATGAACAAAAACATTTAAAATAAGTAGCCAAGGTGACTTAACTGAGAAATTTTATAAAAATCATCATAAAAACTATTTTTTTATAAATTTAATCAACTTAAAATTGTCATTTTTATCTATCCAGAAGTATATTAGAGGTTAAAATAACATTTAAAAATAAATTAGAAACACACCAGTGCTCATGGAATTCTTAAGAAAGGGAAAGGTTTGAAACACCTAACTTAATCATGTGTAGATGCAATGAAACTTTAGAAAAAAGAAGAACATACCCCAGACACCAATCCACCCACCCTATATAATGAGAAAAATGCATGAATCACAAACTGAAGCATTAGGGTTTCGTTAATTTTCTGGAAAAACACCATGAAGAAATGAAATATAACCTGACTAGAAGAGGAGAGGGATGTTGGTGATGGGAGATGCAGTCACGCCAAAGAACGGTAGAGGCATTGCATATGGGGTTTTTGCAGCTCTGGGAAGCCCCCAGATAGGGGGGGGGGGTTGGGTTTGTCGGAGGCACACCGAGAAGGGTTTTCAGGTTCGTCGGAGGTGCACTAGGAATGGAGTAGGGAGGCCGGACGGAAATCTGGCTAGAGTGGGGGAGAGGGGATCCAGGCTGGGGGATGTGTGCGCACAAGGGAGCAAGGTAGGAGTGTGGCCGAAGATCTAAAGGGCACTAGAGGTAGGGTGCAATAGGGGAGCTGGGGTGGAGTTGTCCCCGCAGAAGGGAGCACTATGGAGGGGGAAACGTTGTGCCACAAGGGAGAAGAAGGGGTTTTTTCTAGGTTTTTCATTTTTTTTACAATAATAATAATAATAATGTTATTAAAAAATATAATAAAAATAATAATAATATAAATAATAATATCTTGATTATTATTATCAAAACATCCTCTTAATTTTTTTCATCTTTCTCACTTTATTTTATTTCTCATTTCACTTTAAATAATAATTGTAGTAATAGTAACAATTTAATAATAATATTATTATTATCAACAATATAATATTATTATTATAATGGTTTAAAAATTCACTGAATTTATTTTCAAATTTTATTTATTTATTTTATGAATTAGGAAATAGCGTGGACACCTGATCCAACTGCACGGTTACCACCAACCGTGTGGTTCCCATGCACCAGTTCATAACCCACCAAAAATGTCATATATCAAAATAAACATGCACTCAAACCACACCTTAACGAAGCAAACTGAATCCAAGAAATAATAAAATAAAATTAATTTTAAATGGTCAGGTTTTCACAATATAATACCCATGAATTTATTATATGAATCTTATTACTAAATTTATGGGTATTTATATATCGATTCTATTATTTTTCTTTCACGGGGTTTATGTTTCGAAAGTTACCAAATCGGTAAGATTGTTTTGTCTCAATTTTTCTTTTTTGAGAAAGATGAATTTTTATACAACTAATTTTTTTTCAAGGTGTATTTGACATGTTATTTAACGATTCTAATTCCATTAATTATGTTTTAAGATTTTTTTGAGTTTAATTTTCTTAAATTGGGATTATGATTCAAAGGTACCAAGTGATAAGATATTAATTGAAATAATCTCACCATTTATCAATATTATTTCTGACTATGCTTCCATTGATGGAATCATATGACTAATATGTCACGAAATATCATGAATTTTCTTACCCTATGAATATTAATTTTATATACATGCAATGTTACCATTTATCCATTCTATTTAACTTAAGATAATTAAGAAAATGGTTTTATGAAATTGTGGATATATCGTTCCTTTCAGTTGGAAATTTGTGTTATTTCAAAACCTTGATTTCTAATAATGATTTAAAAATGTTTTTATTTTGTACTATGATGTTAATGGACATTTTAAACCTTTTTTAACTTTTATAGAATGGTCTTAGAAGGAATATTTTTGGTGTTTTCTGATCAAGACACTTTTCGAAACTTTTATGGTAAAAAGTAATGTTAGGCATATACGAATATAGCACTCCCATTTTCTGGTAGGTATGCCTTTATTTATTATTTTAAGTATATATAATATATGGGTTATTTTTGAAAAGTTTGGAGAAATTTAGTTGTGTTTTTAAGGCTAAAGGGTAGGCACAAGGGAGACATACATTTTGTCCAGACCGTGCGACAACCTAAGAGAAACCGTGTGGTTTGGGCAGTTTGAGGTAGTGGCTTAAACATAGTTGGAGCACAATTTTGGAGACTATGAGAGGATACAATGTAAATATTTATCTTTAAGTTATTTTCTAACTCATGGTTAATTCAAGGTTTGTATAATTGTTTGACTAAATCGTGTGAAGAATAAAAGTTAGATCCTAAAAAGTGGATCTAATGCGCTTTTTCCTTTAAGTTTCCTGCTTTCCCTAATATGTGGAACTAAATTTGGATTTTAATTCCTAAAAGGTCAATTAAGGTTCTCCCATCAACCTAAATTCTATATTAAGTCTTAACATGAATATTAGAATCTGATTCATTGCAGTAAGTATTCGTTCTTCTTCATTCTTGATGTTTCCTTATATCTTCTTCACCCATCTTCTCGGTTTCTTAAATCTACACCTATTGTGGGTAGATATAGGGTTTTAGATGCTGCATAAGTTTATATTTGGTTTATTTTTTGATAGGGTAAGATATATAACGTGGTTTCATGAAGGTTTATCCCTGTTTAATTGATGTTCTTCATCCGTTTATTGTTTTCGCCAAAACTCTCGAGGTAGGTGGCTTCACTCTCACCTCCTCTTTCAAGAACTGATTAGATCAATTTAAAAATAATTATTTTTTGTAAAAATAATTATGAATTGTATATTTAATGATTCTTTAGAACCCTTTTGGTTGACGGTTTGTGGGAACATGGAAATTGGTTGTTTTGTATAAATTGCTTTGGTTCATGGTTTTAAACTGTTGATTTTAAAATGTTGTTTTTTCGAAATTTTGGTAAATAGATTAATAAAAAAATTCATAAAAAGGGATTATTTTTTTGAAATTAAATTAGGATGGTTGATTTGAATTGGTTTTTTAAAGTTATTTAATAAACGAATGGTTTTATTGAAAAGAATGAAATGGTTGTTTTTGACATTAGTTCTTGGCATAATAGTTGTGTGTGTTCATGTGAATTCAAGATGAATAAGGGTAAGGAGTATCCCCCATAATTTGTAGGATGGATAAGGTTTAGGTCTCTCTCCCTTCAAATGGTTCACTAGGTGATGTCTTAGAGAAAGGATGAGTCACCACTCCTAAGTATAGGGAGGTCTAGGTTACATGTATAGTTGGATGTGTGGATAGGTGGGATTGAATGATTATTCCAAAATAGATATTGTGAAATGTATTTAAATAATTTTGTGGTTGTCATCATGAAACATATCTTTTTCTTGAAAATTGGGTGACAAAGTAATTTTTTATATTTAGTTATAAAATATTTTTAGTAGTTGATTATATTTTTTAGAAAATTTTTCTAAAATTATATATATAAATTTTTTTATATAAATATTAATAACATTTATATCCTAGTGGAATGAGTAAGGAATTCATTGGGTAAAACCTACTGAGTTTTAGTACTCACGCCTACTTTGGAAATTTTCTGGTTTTGCAGATGTCATCTTCCAGCACTTGGGAAAATGTAAAGTTTAACACGCCTCTAGAACTACTTCATGATACATGGGTTGTTTGGTGGAGTTGAAGAATGTAGCTTATAGAGCATGGAGTCTTTTGGTTGTGTTGGAGTTTTTTATATTGTATTCAACTATATACTTTGATATTATTATCTTCCACTATGGTACTTTGTTTTTGTATGACATTGATAAATTAAATGTCGAGTCGTCTTTCATTGTTATCATACCTTATTTAGTGGTTGTTTGGTTAAGGATTTTTTGTTTGGTTGTTTTATTATTAAATGGTAAATTATCCCACACATGTATTTAAACCCTTCAACATTTATTTCCATCCTTTGGTATCTTAGGGATGTCTCTTAATGCCTAGTATCATCCTCCCACCTTCTCAAGCTAATAAGGATAATGAGGGATGTTACAACGGAAATAACCACTGTCAAGACCATCATTTCCTTAAATATTCCATTGTAAGTTTACATATTTATTTATATAAAGAATAAGTTTTTATTAATATTCAGGACATTCATTTTTTTAAAAGTGTTTTTCACTGATTTTTTTTCAAATCTTTTTATGGTTATCCCTGCTTCTTTTAAAAAAAATTTAAATATTTTTTAAAGGAAATGGTTTTCAAATACAATTATGTTTTAAAAAGTATTTTAAACGTTTTTAAGAATTATTTATTGGTTTTAAAAGTATTTTCGAAGAATTGGTCTTCAAAACCTTTTTAATCCTCTTTTATAGGTTTTCAAGGAAAATGGTTTAAAAAAATCAAGATATATTTATATGCTTTTGAGTAAAAAGGATTCCAAAATGTTTTCAAATATTTTTTTATAATTTTTCATTTTTATTTTCAAGAAAATGGTTTTCAAAATGTTTAACGTTTTAAATATCATTTTTCAAAGAAGAAACGATATTGTACTCAAGAAAAGTTTTTAACATATATTTCGAAATTATTTTCAATCTAAGATGACATCTGTTGATGTTTTTCATGCCCTTATCAGAAATTATTCAAATTTTGTATTCATATTATTTCTTTTAAAGGTTTATGTTTTTATGGAATGATGTATATGAAACTCATGACTTTTCTATGGGTTTTATTCTTGCAAAACCCACTTCTTTTCACAGTTTGGGATTTCATGAAATGAGTATGAAACCTATATTATTCCATAGGTTATGATATAATTACATGATTATTAAACTCATTTGATTTCATGGTATTGTGATAGGATGTTTATAAATCCCATCTCTTTTTATGGGTCATGATGAATTGAATGTTTTATTATATTGTGGCACATGTATGAGTGATTTTATTATGAGATGGGTGAAACATATATCTCCCTCCAATGCATTAGGTAAAGATTTAAACCTCATGAGATAATTATGTGAATCAAGTTTATGGGCTTTATCTACTATGGTAATATGGGGAAACCCAATCCCTTACAAGGAATGGAATGCGACTGAGGATGGTGGTGTTTTCTTCCCAGTAGGTGTAGTCACAAAAATGTTGGAAGATGGGGAAACCTGATCCACTATTCGAATATGGGGAAACCTGATACTTTACAATGAAAGGGATATGTTTGGTGATGGTGGTGTATTTCTCCTTGTAGGTGAGGCTCCCATTAAGTTCCTTGATATGTTCTAGAAATGAGTCTTAACTAATTGGTAATGATATGATATGTCTATGAATGCCATAATTTCTTGTCTTATTCCTTTGATAAGATTTCATTGATTATGTTCTTTATTTACTTAGTATTCATGTCTTATGAATGACCAAAATTTATTCTATTATTCATGTTTATGATATTTGATATACTAGTTTTGGTATTTTTAATGTTATGATCCGGTTGTTATTCCCCTATGCTCATGATTACGCTTACATGTATCCCTTGTTTACCCTTACCATGTATATGAGCTGAACCCTTTTATATGTTTCCTTCCCTAGGTTATAAAGGTATGTATTAAGTATGATGTGTCTAAGAAGGGTACTATTCAGGAAGAACCTAATGGGAGATAATGTATCTCGCTTATGTACTAATGTTTATGTTTCTATGTTTCTAAAGGAACTAGATTAATGCGGCCTTTGGGAATCTATATGTTTAATATTTTATGTTTTCTAAAAACATAATGTAATGTATATGTATGTTATGACTAGGTTTTTGTAATATTACTTTAAAAAATTTCATGTTTTATTCAAAGAAAAACCCTCTTTCACCTTTTCCTGATATTTTTTTATTGAGAATTGTGTTTTAAAATAAAATTGTACTTTGAAAGTTAAAATGATTTTTCATATGGGTTTAAAAGAGTGTTTCAAGGATTTTATGATGAAATTTGCATGATTAAAATGTTTTATTCATGATATGAACCATGGAAATTATTTTTTAGTGGTTGATCCCCATTATAGATCATGGGTGAGCCTGATAGATCTTATATGAACGGTAGATCCCCATTATATTTCAAGGGTTAACCTGTTATAGATTATATGATGGGTGCACCCATATAGGGATGCATTACATTTGGTAATGATTATTTTTTCCCAATAATTATATTGGAAGTTTTTATTATGGCTATTCTAACTTTAAGGGTTCTTGTAATGGTTTTGTAAGGGATTTATGATGATGATGTCCCAAGGAAGATACATGAATTTTCTATGTTTTCTAATGTGTTTTCATGGAAATCATTTGTTTTAATGTTGAATTTTGTTAATATTTTTCATGAAAAAAATTCTTTATATTAAAATATTCAGATTATGAAAATAATAGATATTGATTATAAGTTCCCACTTTGTTTATATATGGGTTTTTATGTAATAATTATGACCTAACTCTCTTAAAATTTAAAAATAAATGATATTTGGGAATGTGGGAATATAAATTCTAGTATAATTTCACTAAATATGTAATGTTTATAGCTGAGTCCTTACATTTGGATTCATTGAAAATGATTAGATAATTTTAGTGGTTATTGTAATGTTAATATAATACCCTTAAAATATTTTAAGTAATGGTTAAGTTGAAATGATATTGAATTTAATATTACCATGTTTATTAATTTAAAAAATGTTTGTTTATAATGGTTTTCTATAGAAGAAACATGGAGGTTATAGTAGGAAGGAATCAAGAAGACAATATCATTCCAAATCAGTATCCTAGAATGGCTAGAATTGGGACTAGTTAGATTTTTTTAGAGATTGATCATTTGACTCAATATATAAATGGTTTTTAAATAGATGACAGAGAGAATCCGGATACACCATAGAGAAACATAATGATAGTTGAGTAATTTATGAGACAAAATCCTCTATAATTTAGTGAATCTTCTAACACTTTGGTAGCCAAAGGATGGATCATTTCCCTATAGAAGATATTTAAGGTCCTGGGTTGTTTAGAAATTCAAAAGGTAACCCTTGAAATTTATTGTTTTTAAGGTGAAGAGGACTATTGAAAGTTGGTGAACTCTTGATGAAGAAAGAATTATTGGAATTGAGGTAAAAGGATAAAGATTATACAGTTTCATATGAATAAAATTTTACAAGATTATCTAGGTATGTACCAAATTTTATCAAGGATATTGATATTAAAATTAATTGGTTTTACTCATGGTTGAGACAAAAATATCAAAAGAAATTATCATCCCATGCATTTCAATGTTTTAGGAAACCTGTTTAGTTTTCGAAGAAGGAAGAAATGGAGTTCGATGATGATCATGTATTCCATAAAAACAAGTAGAAAAAGGCGTAGATATCCAGAAATGGGGAATAATTCATTAAAGAAATCCAAAGGTAAATAAATTAAGGACTCATCTTATTATAAGTATAGTAAAAAGAATCTTGTGGAATGTATGGTAAATTTTATAAAGTGTTATCGATATAGTATGTTTTGTACAAGGATCTTGATTGCAATGAAAAAAGTTATGAACAATCAAGGAATGAGGTAACTGATAATCATTTATTAGTGATATGTTTTAGTTGAAATGAGTTGGGACATTATGTTGTTGTTTGTTTGAATTTGGTTATCCAGGGTGAATGAACTAAACTGTCATTGAAGCTGGTCAAAGATTCATATTTATATTCCTACTAACTACAGTATATGTGGAAAGCAGGGTTGAACCCATAGAGAAGGCGAATTTGACCACTATTCTTCTAAAAACTTACAAAAACACCCCACTGTTGTCAGCAGTGGAATAGATTTTCTATTTCTTTTTAATATATATATTTAATATTCTTTAAATTTTACTCTAATGAAATACTATACTCTTTTTGAGTTTTTGTTCCAAAATATTATGAAACAAAAAAGAGACTAAGAAAAGTAATAAATAGAGATAAAATTATGAGAGTGAACAATAAAGTAAATTGCTAGGAGAAAATTCTCCATTCTACTGGTTTAATAGGTATTCCGAATCACTTTAAAGTTATTTCCTTGCACTACCATAAAAAGAGTGAATGGTCCCCCTCGCCAAGAGTTAAGTCACACGGGATGTTTCATTTTAGAGTTCGCCACTCGAAAACAAATCAGTCGTGAAAAGTTTGAAAAGATAATGACAACAGGACGAACTCGCCATAACCCCCGAAGCATTTGTGTATTGATTATTTTTTAAGATGTTTCCACGATCAATATCGCCGATTTGATTGTGCAGTTTTGAAAATTAATTACTAGTGGTGAAAAGCAATTGAATGAACTCAGCATCAATCTTGCTGATCTTTACTGAATTTATTGAATTGATTAAGTGATATGAGAATTAAAAGTAATCATTAGAACATCTATTCATCCCCGAACTAAAAATTTAGCTAACTAATATATTTTTCATTATCACTAGATCGATTAAAAAAGACATTCAATTATAGAGGAAGAGATTTGGAAGAAAACAGAGGAAGGAAACTCCCTCTACTTTCATCAATTACTGATGCTCCTAGCCCTCGGAACTTCGAAAAGCGGCTCTCTGAGAATTACTCCAGGTACTCTGCTCTGCTCCAAGACTGCTGTGTTCGTCGAGTGAGTGTGTCTCGGTGAATGAATTCCCCCCTCCAAAATATACTACTTTCTCTTCTTAAGTATCATCTGTCATCTGCAACACGTCACTGCCACATCTTCCACTGACTTCAAAAGTTCTTCACCCTCGCACTGCAAAATATGTGTTTTTTCCACAACAAGCACATCGTACTTGAATTTCCCTCGTAACTAACTCCTGATAAGTTAGTTGAATGTACCAGGACATGTTTTTGTCTTTTGAATGAACATGTAAAATTAAATAAGTCGGACAAGTAAATAAATAAGGACGCAAGAATGAAAAAAGATTATTATTAAAGATAAATGTTATTTTTAATCGTTATTAATTAACTAAAGTTAATTAATAAATATCTTAATTGATGATTATTATTTACTTTTATAAAAGATTATTATAAATTTATCAAACTATATTTATTTAATTAGATTAATAAATATAAATACTAAATATTAATTTTTTAGTTTGACAAACTTAACTAAATCATTAAAATTTAACATCATAAATAAATAAGTAATTAGAAATTAAATAATTTAGATGGAATTAAATATTTCATTATTAATATTTAAGAAATTAGAATGCTAAATAAATTCATTTATTAGTTTATTTGTATAATGAGAATTTAATAATTTAATTTTAAATATTTTAAAATCAATAAGTATATTTAGTAGTTTATTTATAATTACTATTAATTATATATTTATACTATTAAAAGTGTATTTATTTTTATTTAAATTTATTATTAATTTATTTTTATACTTTAATTTATACTTAAACTATTTATTAATTATGTAATTGTTTAATATTTATAACTTTTTTAAATTTTATTATATTCTTTTGATTTTTTAGAGTTTAATTTTTTTACTATAATTTTTGTTTTCTTTTGCTTTAGCTTTACTTTTGCTTTAGCTTTACTTTTCCTTTTTTACTTTTATTATTATATCTTTTTATTATTTAATTGTTATATTTTTTTATTTGTGTTATCTTCTTCCTCCTCCCCCCAATTTTGGCACACAAGGGTAGGGGGAGGGTTTTCTTCGGTGATGAAATGAACCCTGCGACGGCAAATTTAGGATAGGGGGGTTTTTTAATTTTTTTTTAATTTAAAGGGTCTGTTTTTTTTTATTTTGATAAATGGGTGTGTCTTGCGCCAAATGAATTGGTGCTAGACACTTTTACCCTAGAGCGCCAATTCATTTGGCGCTCTTGGGTTTTGGTTTCCAAAACCCAGCAACCCCACCCCAACCCTTATATATATCTCTTATTTATTATAATTATATTTATAATAAATATATTTATAATAAATATAATAACTAAAATAAATACAATAAATTTATAATAATGTTTATTATAATTATAACAATTATATAATTATAATAAATATATAATTATAATAAATATATAATTATAATAAATATATAATTATAATAAATATAAAATTATAATAATTATATAATTACAATAATTAAATAACTATAAATATAATAAATATATAAATATAATAATTGTATATTTATAATAAATATATAATTATAAATATAATAATTATATAATTACTAAAATTATAATAATTATATAATTGTAAATATAATAATTATATAATTATAATAAATATACAATTATAATTACAATAATTCTATAATTATAAATATAATAAATATACACTTATAATTATTAAATAATTTTAATAAATATATAATTATAAATATAATAAATATATAAATATATAATTGTTATAATTATTAATAATTATATAAATGTTATAATTATAATAAATATATAATTAGTGTAATTACATAATTATTATAAATATATAATTATTGTAGTTATATAATTATTATAATTATATAATTATTGTAAATATATAATTATTGTAAATAAATACCTATTATATATATATATATATAATTAATAAGGTTTATATATATAAAATATGATTATAATAATTAATATATAATTAAAATATAATAAATATATAGTTATAAATATAATGAATATATGATTATAGTAATTACATAATTATAATAAATATGTAATTATAATAATTATATAATATTTAATAAAGTTTATTTATATCAAGATAAATAATTTTAATAATGTTTATTTAAATATAAATTTATAAATTTATATATAATTATTTAAATACATTAATAAACCATATTAAATTTATTTATAAATTTATATATATATATATATATATAAATAAACATTATTAAAATTATTTATATTTATTATATTTATTATAATATATTATAATTATATATATATATAATTACATTTAATAATAAATAATTACAATTTTAAAAATATATTTATAAATGTAAATTTAAAAATGTGAGATTATTTATAATTATACTTATAAATCTATATTTAGATAGTTATATATAAATATATCAATATATTTAATAAATTTATTTATCACATTAATAAATATGTATTTATTTATAATAAAAGTATAATAAAATAAATATATAAATATAATAATTATAAATATAACAAATCCATAATTATAATTAATATATAATTATAATAAATATCTAATCATAATAAATATATAAATATAATAAATATAATAAATATATAATTAAAAATATAATAATTATATAATCACAATAAATATATAATTGAAATAAATATATAATTATAATAAATACATAATAATAAATATAATAAATGCATAATTATAATATATTTATTACAAACATATATTTAATATATAATTATAATAAATATGTAATTATTGTAAATATAATATTATAATAAATATATGATTAAAAATATAATAAATATATAATTATAAATATAATAAATATATTATTATAATAATTATGTAATTATAATAATTATTTAATATTTCATAATGTTTATTTATATAAATATAAATAATTTTAATAATGTTTATATATATATATAAATTTATAAATAAATTTAATATGGTTTAATTATGTATTTAAATAATTATATATAAATTTATAAATTTTAAATATAATGTTTATTTATATTTAAATATTTATATATAATTATAAATATAATTACAAGTAATTTCATATTTTTAAATACATATTTATAAATATATTTTAAAAACTGTAGTTATTATTTTCAAATGTAATTATAAATATATAATTATATATATTTATGAGTATATATATATGTGACTATATTTATTATATTTATGATTATATATTTATTATATTTATTTATTTATTTATTACTTAAATATATGTTTATAAATATAAATTTATTTATGTAAAGATAAATTTAAAATTATAAATAAATATAATTATAAATATATATATTTAACTACATATACAAATATAAAATTATATATTAACAACTATAAATAAATATAATTATAAATATATGCATATTTATAATTATATATATATGTGTATATTTTAATTTTAATTTTATCATATTTATAATTATATATATTATAATATTTAAAGATATAATAAATTTATAATATTTTTAAATATATAATATTTTATATTTATTATAAATTTATTATATTTTTAATATATTTATTATATTTAAAATATATTTATTATATTTATAATGTATTTATCATATTTATAATATATTTATGATAGTTATAATATATTTATTATATATTTATTTAATTATATGTAAATATAATAAATTCTTACAATTACATATTTATTATTATATTTACAATTATATTTTTATTATATTTATTATTATATTTACACATATTTTTATTATATTTCTTATATATTTAATCCTATTTATATTGTATTTTACATTTATAATAAATTTATTATATGTATATTATATTTATTATAATATATATATATATATATAGGTAGGTTAAGGGGATGTGGCGTGGGGTGCAAAGCGCCACTTCAAGTGGCGCTGCATCACCCCATTTCCCCAAATAATAAACCCCCTGCCCCATTAAACTAAAAAAAACCCCCCACCACCTAAATCAGCCCTCAACATTCCCTTCTGACCCTGGTGGCGTGGTTCTCAACCTCCAGCACAGCGGCCACTTCAGCAGCACACACACACGACGACTCGACTCAAGAAGATAGCGCGACTACATCTTCAGCTTGACCCTCTTCCATTTTGGTGTGGCGCACAGTGTAGCAGTGATGACAGTAGTAAACTCGACCTCCTCCAGTGCGTTGCGGAACGGTGGACTCCAGCGGACTGCAACCTCTTCACACCAGTGCAGCGACTTCACCCACAACCTTTAGTGGTGGATAACGGTGGCTTCGGCTCCTCAAAACAGCATAAAAAAAGGGTTCCTTCCATGAGAACCACGATGTTGGTGGAATCCAATAGGTTCGGTTCCACGGCTTCGACGACTCTATCTCATCTGACAAAAACCTTTAACGGTAGCAGATCATGGTGGAGATGGATCCCTGGGTTTCAATGTACACTAGCAATGTGGCGTTGGCATCAACATCGGCATGGATTCTTCCTCTTCTGTGGTATGGTTCGACCTCCTCCGGTTCAAAAGTCGTGGCCATGGTATGTTCTTCTTCACACTGCACCTCATCCCGATGGTTGACCTTCGATTCAAGAATTAAAAAATCATGCCATGTTTCTTAGGGTTTGATATAAATTTTTGTGTAAAACTTCTTTGAATATGGGTTGATTTCATTATTTAGTCTTAGTGAAAGTGAAACTTCTGGTTTGAGTCAATTCGAAAAGTTGGATGAAACTCTCTTTGCGGTGATGCGTGGATAAAGAAGTGGAAAGAATCATTGGTGTGTCATGAGACACCGAAGATGGAAGAAATGGATTAGAAGCATGGAGGCTCTGGCAACTAATGCTGTGAAGACACCGACAGTGTTTTGGTGTGAAGCCGTGAAACCGAAAGAAGTATTAAATGGTGAGTATGACTCACTGATAGAATGATTGAAGCAGGGGATTAGTGAGACATTGAGAGACTGACGTGAAAATAAATCGGTGTGATGTGAATGAGACAAAAAGGGTTTTGGGGGATCGGTGAGACCGATAGTGTAAAAAAATGGGGTATCGGTAGTAGGGAAGATAACAGCGGCTTCGATGCATGGGTGGATGGAAAGGATGGAGTAAAGAAACTGATGTTGTATCGGTAGCTGAACAGGGGAGCAGTGAGACCGAAAATAGGATGGCAACAAACTCACCAATAGAAGAAAAATATAAATAACGACCCACAGATAATTAAAATGATAAAAGATAATCGGCGCTACATGACACCGATGATGATTTGGGATAACAGTGAGTCATTGAATCACCAATAAAATGAGAGACCGAAACCAATGCAAGAAGAAACCGATGGAAGGATCGGTTCGTCACAACATCAGGGCGTCACGACTCACTGATAGTTAAAATACATCGGTGTGTCACGACAAACTGATAGTTATAGAAAAATTTCAATATGACATAAAACGTTAACCATTAATTTAAATTAGATAATAAAATGGTAAGACAATAATTAATTAACAAAAAATAGAAATTAACCAAATTTTTTAAGATTAAATAATTAACTGTAACTAAAAACTATACAAATTATTTAACAAACTAAAAAAAATAAAAGCAACTAACTAGTTACTAAGAAAATAAATGCTAAGATTAATTCAAAATATGTCTAATTAAATTCAGATCACCTATAATTAATTAACTGTAAACATATAATTAAAATAATTTTAATTAACTAGAGTTATTAAACGATAAAGTTAATTAGTTAGATGCTAAAATGAAACTTAACATTAAAAACACATTATTTTATTAAACTTTAACTTAAAATTATTTACTTAGAAGAACATATGAACCGGTTAAAAAGTAAAGTTAATTTATTTAAATAAATCAGAATTAAATGGTAAAGTCTTAAATCGAAAACTGAATTAAACAAATGAAAATAAAAAAAATAATTAATTAATTAACAGACATTTGAAATTATTAACCAGATTAAGATTATTAAACTAAAAATTAATTTAATATGTTTAGAATAATTATAAAGACTGTAAAAAAGGACTAAAAATGTATATTTAATTATAAAAAAGATTAATTAACAAATGTAGTGATAAAATTACAAAAGTGCCATTATTTATTAAAAAGTGTCAAAATAGATAATTAAATTGATAAAATTAAATAAAAGATGTGGAAAAACTATATAAAAATAGATCCATGTCAAATTCCCCCATACTTAAGTATTGTTTGTCCTCAAACAATACTTGTTATATTTTGTTTAAAAAAACAGTAAATTGTATTAATGATTTTCTTTCTCAAAATGTAACATGTCCAGCACTCCAAACAGAGGACCATACATAACAATAGGCTTTAAGAAAATTAGTTACTCATATGAATATTTCTTATAACAAATACTCAAAGGTAATTAAGAACACAAAAAACCTCCATCAAAGAAGATGCCATGCCTCATATGTGATACAACTTAGTACCTAACATCCATCCAATCTCAAGTACTAATTCCAAGAATGACAGGAGATAAAATATCAATGGAATTAAGATCATAACCAAGGAACTTTGTACTTTTACTCAATATTAGGTTCCAAAAATAATTATTATTTTTTGAATCACCTCAATGATACAACATAAATGATTTCCATATAACTCAATTGATCCCTTCTTCATCTGGCGTTCATCATTCCCCTCACCTTAATGAGATCATTTTTGACCCTAGACACTTTATTTATTTTTCCTAAGACATTTATCATTGTGCTAAGCACTGTGCAATACACTTATTCAATGTGTATAGAGGGATTATAGTAAACAGAAATGCACCCATCATCTAGGGTCTTAGAGACTCACCGTGGGATCCCAGATGCCCAAACTACTATAGTTTCAAAAGATTTATAAAAAATTCATTTACATTGGATCATTAAAGTTATTAATTTTAATAACTAAAATAAAATGATTGAGGCCCCAAGAATCAAGATCAAACTTCCATTTCCAAGGGTTATGATCACAACTCCATTAAAAAGGATGCCCAAATAAATTCTAGAAGTAGTTCCTAAACCATATTTCCATGAAACCACCAAGAAAGACAACTCAACAATCATCCAACATCATTAATTTTAGGTTCAAAGCAGAAATTAACTACCAGCAAGGACTTATCCTATGGTAAGACCCAATTGAGAAAAATGTGAAGCCTAAAATTATGCAAGAATTTTGAAAATAAAATCCATTCTTTCCATTTTTTAACAAACAGTTTCAAATTGTAGTGGTAATTGATGGGCTTAAATTAAAGCATAGTTTAGCATAGTCAAGAATGGACCCCCTCCCACACACTTAAAACCCAACTTTGTCCCCAATGTTTACTTCTAAATATGGAGAAAAACAATTAATCAATTAAGGTTCAAAACCGATTTTCAATTAAGAAGATTTATGACATTTTTAAAGGGTCTCAATGAGATTCCAAAATTTTAGTTTTCCACAATAAATAAATAATAAGCAGGTTCATATCCAAGTACACCCATTAACATTTATGTCCAGTGAAATTTTTTTCATTAAAGTTCAACCAAGTCATGAAACTTGTGGGTGTAGAGTGGAGAGGGTGTAGCATTTTAACAAATTATGATTCAAAAATTTGTTCAATTAAGCAGTAAGATTCATGCTAAAAAACACTATAGACTAATCAGATCCAAAAGAAAAACAGCATGTACCTAGAAATGGCACAAAAAATATGACCTAAACCATCATTGAAGTCGTTCAAAGTTTAATATTTATATTCCTACTAACTACAGTATATTTGGCAAGCAGGGTCGAACCCATAGAGAAGGAGAATTTGACCACTATTCATTTAAAAACATACAAAAAGATCCCACTGTTGTCAATAGTGGAATATATTTTCTAAATAATGCAATTCAGTTTTTTCATCAAGAGGCACATACAGATTTTATGCACAACATACTGACAAGTAGCAGGGTTTCTTTTAATGCAAGAAAAATTATTCAGAAAGGAGAATTTTATTTGAGCATTAAAAAGCAGAGAAAAAAAATGCAGCAAGTTGAATTACTTCCCTGAATATATTTTTCAATTTCCCTCCAGTATGGGATTTCTACTCCATTTATTGACACAAGCAGCAGCATCCTAAGACAGAACATTTAAACCAAGAACAAAAATCCAGCAGAGACAGTGCATACAGGAAGTAGCGCAACATGACATTATTCAAAGTTAAACAAGAACACAAATAAAAGTAAAAAAATTAAAGAACATGGGTTGACTCCCAAGAAGCACTGATTTTAATGTCTTTAGTTAGAATTTATTTAATTACAATATTTTTATTTATTAACAAAACAATGACCATGGGTTGCCTCCCATGAAGCTCTAGGTTTAAAGTCCCCAACCAGGCTTAATTTCCCTAGATATCTCTATCCATGGTTATTTAATGGGAAATAATTATTAATAGTGTGTACTTTACTATTATTTAATGATTCAAGAAAAGGATCAACCAATACATTATCATCAACAGTTCCAAAAAATATTCTCAAGTGTTTTTTTAGAAAAACAATTTCTAATATATTGTCCAACCTATTTTGTGCTCTAAAGGCCACTTCCTCATCTTTAAAAATGTTCAACAGCTTCCTAAGAAAATCACAAATTTGACAAGTAATACTTACATGGCTTCCCCCACACTTAGAGGTCAGCTCTATCCCAGAATCAAAAGAAAAACCATGAACAAACTCTTCAATATTTTCCTCAAATATTCCTAGAACAACTTGCACAAAAGATAATTTAGAAAACTCTCGGAAGAAGGAGTCATATTCAGGTTCCAACAAGTGGTACTCAATGAACACAAACGACTCAAATGATGTGAATCTTTCAAGTTCAGGTTGGAAGTATTGAAAATAAATATCAAACTGATCAAAGAAATAACGTTCCAAGAAAATACACTTTCACATAATGGGCACAATTTAGTTTTTCATCAGGACTTAGACCAGAACATTCTCCAACATCAGAAAACCATAGACAGTCAAATTCATAAGGAAAACATTCAAAAATAGGTTATGAATGTTCAGGACAAGAATGTGAATCACTTTCTAGAATGGTTTCTAGAGAAAGATTTTTCTTATCTAGAGGATGGAGTGGGACAGGAATAGAAGCTTGAAGAAAAGTTTCAATAGGCTGGGGAATCAAAATCTTTGTGACCTCAAGAGGAAGACAACCATATTTAGCTCAGACCTCAATTTTAAAACATTGATTCTCAGTAACATCTATTAAATCACAGCCAACCACATATTGAGGCTTTTCAAACACTAAAAACTCCTCCACGTCATTAATAGCTTGGAGAGTGAGTTTCCCCATGGACACATCTATGACAGCTCCAGTTGTAGTATGGAAAGGTCTCCATAAGATGATTGTGACTTTTTCATCACACTCCAAATCTAAGATAAGGAAGTCTGTAGGTAGTGTCAATTTTCATACACTCACTAATAGATCATCCACCCTCTTTGAAGGGTGTGTGAGTGACTTGTCAGCAAGTTGAAGACAAACAGAAGTTAGTTGCAAGTTCATAAGACACATACTTATAAACAGAAAGTAAGGCATATGATTGTTTCTTTCCCCTAATTCGTACAAAAAATTAATTTTCTCACTTGCTCCAATTTTTCATTTAATAATAAAGTTACTTGGATCCTTCAATTTTGGAGGCAACTTCTTTAACAAAATGTCACTACATTCCTCATTGAGATTAAAAGTGTCAAACTTCTTCCAATCATTTTTAGGTTTTAGAAACCTTTTGGTAAAAGCAATATATTAAGGGATTTTATCTAAGGCTTCTACAAATGGCATGTTGATACTAAAGTTTCAAATCATTTTAAGAAACCTCAAATAGTCAGGTTCATTATTCTTCATCACTCTTTCAAGGAAGGGAATGGGAGGGGCATAATTTTTAAGAACATGTTGATTATTCTCCTTATCCTCAATTACATTGTTTTTCTTTTCTTATTTAATTAACTCCCACTTCATTTTATTCGGTTCTTTAACTTTTTCATGTGTATAGTCAACATTCTGTTCAGGTAGAACAAAGCTTTCCAGATTCCCAGATTCTGTTTCAAGCATAGTTTTCTTTATAGATTCAGTTTTTTCATCAGTTTTAGTATTCCTAGAGTGTTTCATAACTTGTTCTTGGGTTTGAAGTCCATATCTAGTGGTTAAAACCATGATATTATCTATTGGATTAAGAATTTAAGTGTTTGGAAGCTTTCCCTTTTCCTTATCACCTTGATTCTTAGCCATTATAATTATTTGATGTTCTAAATTGTGAATCTTACCATATGTTTCCTTCCTAAATGAACAAATCTCTCCCAAAACATGTTGTAACATCCCCTTTAACTCCCCTTTATAATTAGAAGATTCATCCCCATATTGGTTTGAGTTATAAATTTTAGGGTGTGATTGGTAGTTAGGGGCATTGGTCTATTTTAGGACAACTTGTTCTTTCCAGGACAAGTTTGGGTGATTTTGATAAATAGAAGTGTACTGATTGCATTATTGATCATTTTACCCTTGGTTCCTAGCTCTAAAATCCACAAATTTAGTTCTCTCATCAAACTGTATAGGGAGATCAAAATTAGGATAACATGTATGAGTGTGACCAAACATCCCACAATGATTACATTGCTCCCTTAGGACCCCATCAGAAACAACAACAGCTTGAAGATTGTCTTCACCTCTATGGAGGAACCTCTTCCTAGAGCACTTGTGATATGATTTTTGAGCAAGTTTGTCATACATAAGTTGTATCTCATCAGAAGTGGATTCAGATTAGTCACCCCCATATAATTGATAAACTAAATTTTGGTTGTAAGGGGTGAGAGCATTATAGAAAGTCTCCACGAGTAGATGGGAAGAAAATTGGTGATTGGGAATTTGCCTATGGATACTTCTAAACCTATCCCATGCCTCATGAAATAACTCTCTCTCATCATAGACAAACCCAGTAATTATGTACCTAATCTCAGAAGTGGTGTTCATAGGATAGAATTTTGATATAAAGGCTGTAAACACCTCTTCCCAGGTCTCAAAAATTTCTTCATCTAAGTTCGGAAACCTAGTCCTAGCCCTCCCCTTCAGACAAAATGGAAACTACCTCAATCTCAATTACTCTTCACAAATCTCTCTCAGAGGTATTTTTTGTACATATCTATTGAAATCTCTAACGAACTCAAGTGTATCCTCTCCTATAAGACCATTGAATGAAGGAAGTTGAGAAAGGTGAGACTACTTAATTTCATAGTTCCTAGACCTAGGAGTCAACCTAATACAAGATGGGTTAGTTGATACAATTGTAATTTGAAACTCCCTAAGTCTAGGCAACTGAATGGATGGAACTACGGGTTGTGGAACATTCATATTTTGATCAACACTATTATCTTGATTTTCCATTACAATGTTTTTTAGGAGATGCTAAATGTTTGTCTAGTTAAAGTTTAGTGGCTCTAATGTAACAATGAATTCTCTTGTGCTCAAGGAAAGTGTAAAACAATTCAAAATAGAACAACACTAGAACTAAAAAGAGTTCATAAATAAAAGAATATTAGAAATACAGTAGTAAATGAAGAAGATTTTACTTACAGTTTTAATTTTTTTAATTTTTTTATTTTTTTATATGTTATTTATATATATATATATTTTAGAAAAATAATTGCTCTTGCCTTACCTGGAAACGATGCCAAAAACTTTACCGAAACCATCGTTGAATATAGTCAAAGTTTAATATTTATATTCCTACTAACTATAGTATATGTGGCAAGCAGGGTCGAACCCACAGAGAAGGTAAATTTGACCACTATTCTTCTAAAAACATACAAAAAGATCCCACTTTTTTCAGTAGTGGAATAGATTTTATATTTATTATATATATATATATATATATTTTAATATTTTTAAAATTTTACTCTATTGAAATACTACAGTCTGTTTGAGTTTTTGTTCCAAACTATTATGAAATAAGAAACAGACTAAGAAAAGTAAGAAACAGAGATAAAATGCTGATAGTGAACAATCAAGTAAATTTCTTGGGGAAAAGTCTCCATTCTACTGGTTTAATCGGTATTCCGAATCAATTTAAAGTTATTTCCTTGCACAACCATAAAAAGAGTGACTGGTCTCCCTCTCCAAGATTTAAGTCACACAGGCTGTTTGATTTTGGAGTTCACCACTATAAAACAAATCAACCGTGAAAAGTTTGAAATGATAATGACAACAGCACGAACTCACCGTAAGTCCCGAAGCATTTGTGAATTGATTATGTTTTTTAAGATTTTTCCATGATCAATCTCTCAGATTTGATTTTGGAGTTTTGAAAATTAAGTACTAGTGGTGAAAAGAAATTGAATGAACTCAGCATCAATCTCATCGATATTTACTGAATTCAGTGAATTGATTAAGTGATATGAGAATTAAAAGTAACCAGTAGAACATCAATTCATCCATGAACTAAAGATTTAGATAACTAATATATTGTTCATTATCACTAAATACATTACAAAATCCATTCAATTACAGAGGAAGAGATTTGCAAGAAAAGAGAGGAAGGAAACTCCCTCTTCTTGCATTAATTACTGCTGCTCCTGGCCCTCGGAACACCGAAAAGTGGCTCTCCGAGAATTACTCCAGGTACTATGCTCTTATCGGAGACTGGTGTGTTCGTCGAGTGAGTGTGTCTCGGTGAATGAATTCCCCCCTACAAAATATGCTGCTTTCTCTGCTTAAGTATCATCTGTCATCTGCTACACGTGACTGCCACATCTTCCACTGACTTCAAAAGTTCTTCACCCACGCACTGCAAAATGTGTGTTTTTTCTGTGACAAGCATGTCACACTAGAATTTACCTCGTAACTAACTCTTGCTGAGTTAGTTGAATGTACCTAGACATGTTTTTATCTCTTTAATGAACCTGAAAAATTAAATAAGCAAGACAAGTAAATAAATAAGGACGCAAGAAAGAAAAAAGATTGTTATTAAAGAAAAATGTTATTTTTAATCGTTAATAATTAACTAAAGTAAATTAAGAAATATTTAAATTGATGATTATTATTTACTTTTATAAAAAATATTATAAATTTATCAAACAGTATTGATTTAAGTAGATTCATAAATATAAATACTAAATACTAATGTATTAGTTTAACAAAATTAACTAAATCATTAAAATTTAAAATCATAAATAAATAAGTAATTATAAATTTAATAATTTAGATTGAATTAATAATTTCATTATTACTATTTAATAAATTAAATTGCTAAATTAATTCATTAATTAGTTTATTTTAATAATAATAATTTAATACTTTAATTTTAAATATTTAAAAATCAATAAGTATATTTAGTTGTTTTTTATAGTTATTATTAATTATATATTTGTAATATTAAAAGTGTATTTTTTTATTTAAATTTATTATTAATTTATTTTTATACTTTAATTTATAAATAAACTATTTATTGATTATGTAATTGTTTAAAATTTATACATTTTGTAAATTTTATTATATTCTTTTGATTTTTTAAAGTTTACTTTTTTACTTTAATTTTTGTTTGATTTTTCTTTAGATTTACTTTTCCTTTTTTACTTCTATTGTTATATATTTTTATTATATAATTGTTATATTATTTTTTATTTGTTTTTTATTCTTTCTCCTCCCCCAAATTTTAGCGCACAGGGGTAGGGGGAGGGTTTTCTTCGGTGATGAAATGAACCCTACAGTGTCTCCACATTCCCTTCTGACCCCGGCGGCATGCTCTTCAAACTCAAGTGCGGCGGCGGCTTCAGCAGCACACACACACGGCGACCCAGCTCATGCAGATGCCGCGACTCCCTCTTCGACTTGACCCTCTTCTATTCTGGAATGGCACAAAATATAGCAGTGATGACAGCAGTAAACTCAACCTCCTCCAGTGTGTGGCGGAACGGTTGACTCCGGCGGATAGCATGCTCTTCACACCAGTGCGGCGACTTCGCCCACAACCTTTAACAGTGGATAACGGTGGCTTCGTCTCCTCAAAACAGCGGACATCCAGGGTTCCTTCCGCGATAAACCACGACGAAGGAGGACTCCAACAGGTTCGGTTCCACAGCTTCGATGACTCCCTCTCATCAGAAAAAAACCATTAACCACAGCAGATCACGGTGGAGATGGATCTGTGGGTTTCAATGTAGAGTAGCAATGTGGAATCAAAATCAACATCAGCCTGTATTCTTACTCTGCTGTGGTATGGTTCAACCTCCTCTAGTTCAGAATTCGTGGCCACGACATGCTCTTCTTCACACTACGCCCCATCCCGATGGTCGACCTTCGATTCAAGAATTACAACATCAGGTTATGTTTATTAGGGTTTGATTTCAATTTGTGTGAAAAACTGCTTTGAATTTGGGTTGATTTCATTATTTAGTTTTAGTGAAAGTGAAACTTCTGTTTTGAGTCAATTCAAAAAGTTGGCTGAAACTCTCTTTGCGGTGATGTGTGGATGAAGAAGTGGAAAGAATCATCGGTGTGTCGTGAGACACCGAAGATGGAAGAAATGGATCAGAAGCATGGAGGCTCTGGAAACGGATGGAGTGAAGACACCGACAGTGTTTCGGTGTGAAGCCGTGAAACCGAAAGAAGTATTGAATGGTGAGTATGACTCAACAATAGAAGGATTGAAGTAGGGGATCAGTGAGACATCGAGAGACCGACGTGAAAATAAATCGGTGTGATGTGAATGAGACAGAAAGGGTTTTGGGGGATCGGTGAGACCGATAGTGTAAAATAAATGGGGTATCGGTAGTAGGGAAGATAACAATAGCTTCGGTGCATGGGTGGATGGAAAGGATGGAGTAAAGAAACTGATGTTGTAACAGTAGCTGAACAGGGGAGCTGTGAGACAGAAAATAGGATGGAAACAGACTCACCGATAGAAGAAAAATAAAAATAACGACCCACCGATAATTAAAATAATAAAAGATAATCGACGCTATGTGACACTGATGATTATTTGGGATAACAGTGAGTCATTGACTCACCGATAGAATGAGAGACCGAAACCGATGTATGAAGATACCGATGGAAGGATCGATTTGTTGCAACATCGGTGCGTCACGACTCACCGATAGTTAAAATACATCGGTGTGTCATGACACACCGATAGTTATAGAAAAACTTCGATGGGAAAAAAAATGTAAACCATTAATTTAAAGCAGATAATAAAATGGAAAGACATTAATTAATTAACACAAAAGAGAACTTAACGAAATTGTTTAAGATTAAATAATTAACTGTAACTAAAAAATATCCAAATTATTTAACAAACTAAAAAAAACTAAAAGCAAATAACTATTTACAAAAAAACTAAATCCTAATATTAATTCAAAATATGTCTAATTAAATGTAGATCACCTAAAATTAATTAACTGCAAACATATAATTAAAATAATTATAATTAACTAGAGTTATTAAATGAAAAAGTTAATTAGTTAGATTCTAAAATGAAACTTAACATTAAAAACACATTATTTTATTAAACTTTAAATTAAACTTATTTACTTAGCAGAATATATGAACTGATTAAAACGTAAAGTTAATTTATTTAAATAAATCACAATTAAATGGCAAAGTCTTAAATTGAAAACTGAATTATACAAATTCAAATAAAAATAATAATTAATTAATTAATAGATATTTGAAATTATTAACCAGATTAAGATTATTAAACTAAAAAGTAATTTAATATATTTAGAATAATTGTAAAGACTATAAAAAAGAACTAAAAACTAATATTTAATTATAAAAAAGATTAATTAACAAATTTAGTGATAAAATTACAAAAGTTACATTATTTATTAAAAAGTGTCAAACTAGTTAATTAAATTGATAAAATTAAATAACAGATGTGGAAAAACTCTGTAAAAATAGAGCATCGTCAGTGAAAATCATCAAAATCAAAAGGAAAAGGCAGTGAAAAAATATTTTCTACTACCACAGTTGATATTGGGATATTAAATAAAGTGGTGGAAAGTATGTTACTTTTTTATTCAAACTATTCCAATTTCCAATTGACTTTGTGTCTTAGAGTTCATTCATTTTTGAGAAATTTTCAAGTAAAAGGAGAATATCAACACAATAAAGAGGGAAAAACTTTTGGTAAAAAGTCACGATTAAAATATTAAAGAAACTAATATTTGTAAGAATATTTCTGTTGTTATTATTAGAATGGTATTTCCCGAAAAAAAATTGATCTTACCATAATTGAGTTTTATTTTATTTATGGTATGTATTAGATTTAATTTTATCATTTTATTATATATTAAAAAGATAAGAAAGTTTTATTCAATGATTTCATACCTTTGATTACATAAAATGAAGTTGATAAATTGATTAGATATTTTAGTGATAGTTATCTGGATTATATTTTTGAAAAGAAATAAACTTTTCAAAATAGTGATGTGCCAGTAGTGAATGAATACATGGATGTATTTCTTGATGATTTTATTGGGTTTCTTCCTGATATGGTGGTTAAATTTACTATTTAATTATTGTATGATGTTAATCCTATTTCAAAAACCTCTTATCAAATGGATATAGTGGAACATCTATAATTGAAAGATAAATTTCAAGAGTTGTTAGCTAATGGTTTCATTAAACCTACTACTTCACCTTGGGCTGATCCTATTTTTTTTTGAAAAGAATTATGGTTCAACAAGGCTTTTCATTACTTATAGATCCTTGAATAACATCATTTTATAGAACATGTATTCTTTGCCTCATATCAATGATTCGTTTGATCAGCTCTAGGGATCTCATTATTTTCTAAAGGTTGATCTATGGTCTGGGTACCATCAACGGAAGGTGAAAGAGGATGAAATTCTTAAGATAGTTTTTTCTGACTAGATACGAGCATTATGGGTTTTTAGTTATTCCCTTTAGGTTATCTAATACACCAGCTATATTTATAGATCATATGAATTGATTTTTTCATGATTATGTATACACATTTTTTGTTGTGTTCATTAATGATATATCAGTGTATTATAAAATTCATGTGGATCATGAAAGACACATGAGGATTGTTTTTCAGACCTTAAATGAAAAGAAACTATATGGAAAATTTAGTAAGTATAAATTTTGGTTCCAACATATTCTTTCCTTGGGAACATTTTCTTTAAAGATAGAATAACTATTGACCATGTTAAGTGTTGAATAATGTACAAGACCTATAAATGAAATATAAATTTGTATCTTTCTTATATAATTATGTTACTATAGTCAGTTTGGTGAAAACTTCTCTTGGTTACCTGGCCCACTGATTAATCTCACTTGAAAATGATTGAAATTCATTAGGTCAAATGAATATGATGTTTATTGTTGGGAATGGAAAATCATATAATTGAATGCTCTAGTTTTAAAAATTCCTTCCAGATATGGTGAATTTTCTATATATAGTTATGCCTATTTAAAAAGAATTGGTTTTGTTTCGATTCATAATGATTAAGTAATTTTTTATGCTACATGGAAATTTAATCCTCATGAGTTATGTTATCTTACACATGATTTTGAATTAGATACTGTTATTTTTTTCTTTATAAAATTGGATGCATCAGTTGTATAGATTAAAGAATGAAATATACATTGATCATAAATTTTTAATGTAAATATTAATTGAGAAAAACTTTAGCATGGTATAAAAAAGATAGATGGAACTTATCAAGGATTATGATTATATGATTCATTACCATAATAGAATATAAAAAAAAAGTATATGATGATTTAATTTAGAAAAATAATTCTACATTAACCATGTTACATTTAAAACATGATCCATTGGTTAATGGTTTGATGAATTTTGGACTAGAAGTTGTGGAAACAGGGACATCCTTTTCTTTTTTCTCAGGTTTTAGCGCAGTTAACTCTATCAGAAAAAATTAAGAAAAATTATAAGAAGTATAATGATTTTTTGGAAAAGTTAAAAATTTATTAATAAGAATAAGTTTCCTATTTTCAATATTGATGAATAAGTTGTTATCATATTTTCAAAAAGATTATTTATGCCCTGCGATTTCTAGTTGAAGAGAGGGTTGTTGAGTGAAGCTCATAAATCTCTATTTTCCATTTATCATGGTATCACTAAGATGTATCAAGACTAAATCACAATTACAAAAGGTAATTATGTAACCTTTTCCAATTCCATAGTTGAAATAGGAAAATATATCAATGGATTTCAAGGTGGGTTTGCTAAAGACATCTTGAGGAAATAATATGATTTGGGTTGTTGTAGATTGACTAACTAAATCTGAAAATTTATTTCCCATTTGAAATGCTATGTATTTGGATCATATTTCTGTAATATATATGTCAAATATTGTTAGGTTACATGGTGTTCCTCTATATATTGTCTCTAACCATGATCCCAGGTTTACTTATAATTTCTAGGAAGTATTTTAGTAGTCGTTGGGTACTGAATTAAATTTCAGGAAAACATTTTGATCGTCAAACTGATAGACATTCTAATTAGACGATTCAGAACTTGGAAGATATGATTCACACTTGATCAATGAATTATAAGGGAAGTTTCCATCAAAATATTTCTTGGTTTGACTTTTCTTATAATAATATTTTCATTCTAGTATATAGATGATACCATTTAATGAATTATATAGAAAGTGGTGTTAGAAGATAGATTTTTGGGATGAAGTAGGAGAAATGAGTGTGATGTTACTAGATTTGGTATAGGAAACGGATGATAAGGTGAAGTTTATTTTTCAACAAATGAAGATGGCTCATATCCGGAAGGAAATTTATGTAGATAATCAAAGGAAATATTTTTCTTTTGAGGTAGGTGATCAGTTTTTTCTTAAAGTATCTCAATGGAAAATTATTATATATTGTTTCTAAAAAGGATGAAGTTAATTCCTGATTAATTAAATTGTATGAAATCTTAGATAAATTTGGACTAGTTTCTTACGGAGTGGATTTTCCTCCGAGTTTATCCCAGGTACAAAATATATGTCATGTTCCAATGTTGAGGAAATTTATGCAGGATACCTCTCATGTTTTGATCCCTGAAATAGTTTATTTGGAATATAATTTTAAATTTTTCTTATGAGTAATAAACAGTTAAAATTATCTACTATAGAGATAATGTGTTACTAAATTAGGAGATTCATCATGGTAAGGTTTTATGTAAAAACCGCATGGTTGAAGAAGCAACACAGGAATTTCAAAAATCCTGTGAGGAAAATATGTCCTCACTTGTTTAAAATGTGAATATAATTGTGATGAATAAATTTATAAAATGGGGAAGAATGTAAAAACCTAGGTAATGATAGAATAAATCAAGTTCACAGTAATTAATATTTATGAATAATAAAATTAAATTCATTATACAAATATAATGAAAATTTTAAATAAAAAAGAAAATACTTCTAATTAAAATCTATTATTACAATGATTTATTTATATGTTTAGCTTATAAATTATAGAATATAAGTTTGAAAAGAATGATTTTAATTTGTGAAATATTTATATCAAAAATAACTTGGAGTGAATGTTTTTGATTTTTTAGAAAATATTGATTTTTTGCTGAATAGTGAAAATAATGATTTTTGTAAAAAATGTCATTTATTTTCAAAAAATTAATAATTTAAAAGTATAATTATGTTTGAATATAATTTAAAACAACATAAGTATTCGTTATTTATATTTAATCCACTTAATTACATTTTAACTATATTTATATTGGACTTTACTACAAGTTTTTTTGGGTTTAAATATGGTTTATTCCTGAAACCCATTTTAAAGTGCATAAAGGTTATATATATTAATTAATTATAAATCCCCTAATGAGGAATGATTTAAATTTAATTTATATATTATATATAAAAAAATATTAATTTAAATTCATATAATGATGATGACTAATAATAGTGTTAATGTAAAACCATCTTATACATAACAAATACATTTCTTGAAAAAAATACATTTTCATAGAGTATACAGGTTTTATTTAAAATTGAATTCTTTTAATTATACAAATTTAATTTTGTAAAAATGTATTCAATATTTTGAATCAGAATAATTTATATTATCTAATAATTTCAACTTAATTGTTTTTCATAATTAAGAGTTAAAATAATAAAAATCTTTTACCGCGGTTAAGGTGAAAATGAGTATACCAGAGGTTAAACAATAAAATAAGGGTTAAATTACCTAAAACATGAATAAATTATATTATATGTACATAATTAGATATTATATCCTCTAAGTCCAGATAATGGTATATTTTAGAGCATTTTGGCATGTGAAAAACATGGGTATCACTTTTTTATTTTCACAAATTACAAGTGTGCCAGTCACCTCACTTATAAAAGGTCACCCCTCTTCTCTCTTATTTACACCTAAAAAGCCTTTTGATTTTTCCATTAACTACAAAAATATATTCCTTACTTCCATAACCACATAATAGATTCCATTTTTTGATCAAAAATCCAATCTAGCTCATTTTTTTGTGCTAACCTATAGAGGATGTCTGAAAAAGTGGTATTGAACTTAACTATGTATTTTATTTTATTTCTAATTCCACCTCATTAGAATATTGTTAAATTATTATGATATAATAAAACTAGTATCTCCAATATAATATTATTTTACTATGTCATTTTAATAACATAAATTCATCAACTATTCTATATATAATAAATTAAACCATCATTCATTTTTATGAAGGACTACCGCCTCACAGACCAATGTAATTCGTTTTTCAGCATCCCCTCTCATAGATTATTATAATTATGGGTTTAGTATATATATTATATTTGAAAACAAAATTATACTTCTTGAATTATTATATCAAATAAAACTTTTTACTGTCCATTTTTTTGGGGATATGATAACGTCACTCATGTGTACAGTGGATAACCGCCTCATGAAGTTATGTGATTCGTTTTTCACTAACACTTAACGTGGAAGGTAATAAAGATCAATTTAATGACTATATGTTATATATATGATATTATTATTATATTAATTGAATATTTATCATTTTTAAAATATAATAAATTATTTTATTTCATAACTTTCCACTCCCTGAAAAATGATAATGTTTTCCATGCATACATGTAGAATATCGCCTCGACGATGTGATTTGATTATTCAATCATTACCACATCGCATTGAAAATATATATAAGTATATTTAAAGAAATAATATGGATTGTTTTAGATTATTATATTTTTATAAATATAAAATAATACTTACCTTCTTTCCATTATGATCATTGGAAAATTGACAAATTATCCATATGTACATACGACCTATCGTCTCCATGATTGTAACATCGTTTATTTTTCATAACCAAAATTCCTTATTGATTTTAAAAATATAAATTATGAATAAAAGGGATAATTATTTTATGATTATTATTTTATATATGAAGGAATAATAACCAATTTTACCATATTCAACCATCCAAAGTCATTTTTGACACATAAGATGAATACCAACAAAACCTATGAAGTGAACTTAAATGATTAACTAATTATTTATAACATGGTAAGAGATAACATATAAAGAATAATAAACATGAAAAATGTTCTTAATAAATTAAATAATTAAAATAAGTTTATTTTTCAGGAATATAAATAACATACGTGATGATTCAGACTCAAGGTATGATACTTTCTTTTAAAAAAGTTATATTAATGATTTATTTTCCACTCTTTTTCATCCATGTAAATATTTTTTAAATTATCTTATGGGTATTTTTGTATGGATATAAAAGATATATAAAAGAAATTTTATGTCTCTTTTTAATTTATTTTAATAGTTTTAAAAAGGAATCATTTTAAGTGTTTTATACATAAATTTTTGATAAAAAACTAGGAATGTTCTCTTTTAATGTATATGGAATGAACAACAATTCCCACTATTGTAATTGTTATTTTATGTTTGAATTAATTTATAATACTTAATATTTTAATCAAATAAAAACACTTTTTCCATTTTTCTATGAATTTTGGTATTGAAAATGGGTTTTTAAAAGAAAAGGGTGGGCTGATATTCGGAAGAGTTTTGCATATGGGTTTAAAAGAGTGTTTCAAGTGTTTTATGATGAATAGTTGCATGATTAAAATTTTAATTTAATGATATATTCCTTTTAAGTTGTTTATAAAGGGTTGAACTCTATTATAGCTAATTGGTTATTTTGAAACATCTTAAACGAATGTTTGGGCCTCATTATAGCTCATCGGTGATCTTGTTATAGATTATACGATGGGTGCACCCAAATAGCACTCCAATGCATTGGGTAATGACTATGTTATCCACATAATTAGATTATAAGTTATCTGTATGGTTATTCTAATTTTAATTTTTACAATAAGGTTATTATGGGGTTTAAGATGATTACTTACCAAGGTAGCTACATAAAATTTTCAAATTCTTTTAATGAGTTTTCTTGGAAATAATTTTTTTAAAGGTAAGATAAATGATATTTTTAAAAGAAATATTATTATATTTATGGGTAAAAGGTATTTTTTTAAGATAATGTTTCTCAAGAGTTCTCAATCTTTTCTATGGGTGAACAGTTATATTTATTTTTATGTCCCTTGCTAATATTTTTTTCTCTCCCCACATTTTAAAATGTCTTTCACAACATTTAAGGATGGGTAAAGTAAATGAAAAATTCAAGTTAAAATTCATGAATATTTTTCATGAAAAAAACAATTTTAAAAGTTTTATGTTATGGTAAAAATTGATACTCATTATTAGTTTCTACTTTTAATATATATGAGTTTTTTATGAAAGATTTATGACCTAAATCCGTAAAACTATTTACCTAAAAGATATTTGGAAATGTAAGAAAGTGAATTCTTTTTTAAAGTAACTAGAATATATAGTTTTTAAGGATCGGTGCTCAAAATCAATGTCATAATACACATGAATGACTCAACATAAGAATATCATTTCATTAATTACTCATAATTATATTCCAAATAAGCAAGATGATTATATAATATATATGAATTCTATCTAAGGTAAGAAACCAATCACTTCACCCTTTAAATATTATCACAATAACAATCAAAAACTATAATATTAAAAACAATTCATATGTATTTTGTTTCCATATTAGATAATCACCACCTAAATTGATCAGTTAGAATTTCATTAATATTGAGTGAAAGCTCTGGTCAACTAATTATCACTATATGAAAGAAGATAGTATTAACGAGGTACAATATATATATCTTTTTCTCTTAAGCTTTTCATATAATTATTTTAATTTTTTTGAGACCCATGTCACCACATCAGAAATAGAAAATCTTATCCATGTAAAAGGGAATCTAAATAGTCTACTCCATTTTCCATCAGAAACCATAACCAATGTAGAGAGGTGATTGTTATGCTACAAAGGACTTAATAAAAATCTCTTTATGATCCTTGAACTAACCTAAATAGTTACTTCCTATTATATACATGAATCCCAAATCAATATGAATTATTTAAATTAATGATAATCATTATAGTACATTCCCATTTTGTGACCCCTCAATATGAAAATGGAGGTAAATGTGCTATTTTGTCCCTTCAATAAATTTACATATATATTAACCATAATAAATATTACACTGTAATAAATTTCTCAATAGAGAATTATTATCCACTGGAGATATCCTACATCCCACTATACCTTCATTGTCTCTCTATGATGATAAATATCACACCCATCAAATATATTCATGAGTCATACTCTAATTGGTGAAAAATTAGTGGAATACATCTTAACTTCATGATGAAGTCTATATAGTCTCAAACATAATGTAAGAAAGTTGTCAAAGTATTAATCATATAATATCATATAAGATATAAATTAAAAATTATTGGAAAATTTCTATATTATCTCATGTGTAATTAGTACCACTAAGTAGTTGGAATACGATCCGAGTCTACTTGAGTCCTCTGTAATCATCTATCTAGGTCTATGCCACAAAATATAATCTATTGTCTCTTTCTCATATTTTCATCAAAACCATTGACACACAATGTAACATTCCAATCTCAAAAATCCATTCCAACATCCAACAAGATAATATCTCAAACTTGAACTCCTATAAAATGATGAGGATGTCGATATATATTCTACTAGTCTCTACAATGTAAACTACCAATAGATGCAACCAAATATATTGTAAAATTTCCAAATCATAACTTGTGTAAACATAATTAATGATCCCCTCTATTAAAATCCTAGTTTAGATAAGAAGACTTCAGTTTTGTGTCTTAATAAAGATTTATTCTCAGAAATACTTTGGCCACCAAAAACTTTGTTGAGTCTCCTATTGGGACTACCTAATGTTTAGTTCGTTAGTAAAACTATATCTAATCAATCACAACCATTCCTCACATGTTCCTAACTCTTATCTCTATGTTATAAATTTTTATACCAATATATCTTGTCATGATGTATTAGTTTGTGAACTATCTATGATCTCCTACACAAGGCCAAGGGTGACCAACAAGCATTGAGGTAACCACACAGTTATGGGTGGAATTTACAGTAAAAAAATTATCAACTTCTATAATACATAAAATGCAAGATGAAATTTATAAATTATAAATTAAATAATGAAACAAACGTATATACATAATAATATATCTAGGATAAAATAAGAAATTATAAAAATTAAATTTCCAGATACAACCATGAAGTCCAAAATTGATGTAACCCCAAACAGTAATTATATAAGGCTGGTTGTCATACTGTGATTTTTACTCCAAAATATATCCATACAAGATATACATCTATAGGATACATGAGAATATCTAACCCTTGTCTAATTATCTACATGAATATAAATAAAAACACATAAAAGTGAACCTGTATGGGTAAGAATAACAATCCAGAGTATTTCCATCTCTAACAGTGAGCCGACCCATAAAACACCTAGTATATATGTGCATCAATAATAAGAAATGTAAAGATGATCCAACACCACTCAACATTGTCAATAGACTTACAAATTATCATGATCAATCATGATTAATTTAATCATGGATTATTTTCATCCTTCTCACCAAATAAGAATGGTTATTTGGAATAGAATGGAAAAATGATGTCACAACCATTGATGAATTTTATGGATGATAATTCATCCTTAATGCACCAATCATGAGATGTTGGAGGAAATATACAAATACATCTATATCTAAAGTACTATAGTAAATACCCATATCTAAATCTAGAATCAGTATACATGTTTGAATAATATAGAAAATACATATCTCTAGGGTATATCTGTACACTAAGGTACCATAGGAAATAAAAATACCTAAGGATGAAAATATATATCTTATCTTTCTACATCCTAGTGATATAAATAGGAGAAGAAAATAAAATCTGTTGTAACATCCGCCACCAAAATCCCATAGGTAAATGGGAGGAAGAGTGTCACTACTCTAGTGAATTATTATCTATCACACTCTCATAATGGTGATTTAAGAGGAACTAAACATCTCCACCTATCCTATACCAAAGAGAAATTATACATATACACATATATTCAAGAAATATCTAATCTATTTTGACACATAACTATGGGTCAATGGGAATATATACACGTATAGGGATAATGTGGGTTGATAGTTTCTTTACGTTTCTCACCCATTGATCAGGTACAGATGGATGATGGCTTATAATGTTGATTTATTGTTGATGTATTGTTGATGTATTTTTAATTGAAATCATTATAATCTTAGTTGATTCTATACCTTTATCCATAGAATGTTTTCACATCTACTAGGTGGAAAACACGAACCGAAAACCACTTCCTATGGTTAAGATAATTATCTAATTTGATCAATTAAGCCCCTATCATAAGTTTAGAGATATCCCACTAAATATTATTATTATAAAATATTAATAATACATTACCTAGTAAACTAAAAACACTACTGACATATTAGTCCAGTGTTTTATATTGAACTGAGTTCCTCTTACTCAATAATTTAGTACCTGATAAACGATAGTAATGATATTAGGGTTTACTCTATATTTAAAAAAGATCAAAGATATTTTTTTATAATATTACATTTAATACTTATTATTTATTTAATTGACTAAATTCCTCATCAAATGATATCAAAATGACCAAAACTTGGTTCCATGGGGTCTACAATGTCAAGGGAAATCTGATGCAATTTTAATTATCCAATTTTGGACCCTATAAAATTATATTACACAAAGGAAGAAATCATAGACTATTATGGGGTTTCACATAGTACCCCTGCATATTCTTCTGAGACACTCCAGTAATAGAAACTACCCAATTGAATCTCAACCATATGATTATTCAATTGATGACCCTTGTCATGTCAAATCACAGCCATGAATCTTTGTCCCACTCACAAGGTAGTTGTATGATTTATCAAATTAGATGGTCATGTAATGTTTATAATTCTATCCATATTACAATCATATTGGGATATAATAGAAACCTTAGTTATATAAGATTTTTTTAATGGAAATCAAGGCAGTATTGTGCTAAAATGTTTTGCGCTGCAGTCCCTTGGGCTACATTGAACTCTCTAGATCCATCCAATTTAAGATCATATGGATAATAATATATTTAAATTATTTCATAGGTATTCTCATAAACATATCCATCCTCTAATCTATTTAGTGGTTTAACCATTGGTGAAATACAATATTCTTCACCAAAATCCATGCCTTGACAGAACTCACCCCCAAATTTTATAGCTGTACTTAGTTATTCAAAATGAGGACTCAAAATCTCTAAAAATTTCAGGATAGTGCGAAACAAAAAATATTCTCTAATATTTATCCCAAAATATTACTTCAATTAGAGTGAGTCCAAAGGGTTTAAATTTTTATTTTTAAGATATTTTAAACCATTTATGTTAATCTCATTGAATCATTCAAACAAAAATTTTATTAATCAATTAGAAAAAGGACTATAGAACATATCTAAATAATTTATCTAAATACACGTATTAGATTAAATAAATTACATTGGAAATTGGATCTCTTAAAAACATTATCATAATTTAATATCACATATGAATTAAATGAATATACAATGAAATAATAACGGAGAAGTTCTAGCTAATAACTAGCGTGAATGAATCAAAGAACTATACCTGTTACACAGTGATTCATTAATATCTAACTAGGATTCTTCAATATCTATTAAAAATGACCACACTAATTGTTTGTTCCATATTGGATCCTCCATTAAATATTAGCTTGCATTTTTATAGAGGATTTATTAAGGGATGTTAGTTCATGCTGACATTGAAATAATAGTTCATTTATTCTAAACATCTCCAAAAATTAAATTCCACCGCTTTGTAATGACCTAGCATCACCTAGAAATTATGGAAATATTATATCTGTAAAAATACCTACTCCAGTCTCAACGACACATTCCATTTCTTAATGTAAAATTATATTTTATAGGAATTTAATATATTTTCCCTTTTAATCAAACAATAAAATTTCCAATAGAGACCTCCCTTGATTATTAATACAACCACCAAATCAGTGAATTTTAATTCATATTAGTGCTAATAAATTCATAAACACAAATTTATTCATTAAATTCTAATCATATGAAAATTTTGCATTGGGATAAAACGTGTACTTTCACACCCAATTTGGAAAACTTTTCTTGAACGTAATGAATCCTCTATGCTTCACTACCAATGTGAAGTAATTATTGATGTTGAAACATCCAAATGTAATATTACCAAAACCCCTAGGAGGGTTTTGGTAAAAATAAAAGGAGTAGTGAGGATGGTGTAATTTTATTCATGGAATCCAGATTCCTAAACCTAGCTAGAAATTTCATTTCATTTTATGTAATTATGTTTCTTTGAGTTAACTTTTATTAATATATATTTTTCACCTGGAATAATCAATTATATATTTCCTAAGTTCATGCTAATTAAATTATGTTCATTTTTTATTTTCATTGTAATAATTTTTTGTTGAATTATTCTAGTGATAAGATGATTATAATTTCTTGTGTATCTTATAAATTCACAATAATTTTCGTCTACTTCATGTATTACAATACTTCCCCTTCCATGATCATCCATAATATGTTGTAGAAGGGTGTTTATAAAGGGATTGATAAATAATCACCACCATTTGCATTGGGGAACACTACTTGTGACTACATATCTTGAAATAGATAACCATAAATTGAGGATATTTCATTTATTGCAATCTATTACATCGTTAGATCACTCATTAATTGTTGAGTAATCTATAATAGTATTAAAATGGGATACAAAGAAATATGATAAGGTATTACAGTGATTTTATGCTAACATGGGATAATAAAGGAGGGTTGAATCATATAATGACATTGATTTGAGTCATTTAGAGAGGATAAGTCTTGGATATTCATTAAGAATAACAATTATTGATTACTCTAAAAAATTACCCAAGGATAACAAACATATTAATTCAATTTTTTTATTTTCATATAATCTTTATCATTGAAAATCCAAAATCATTTTATACGCTTCATATATTTAAAAAATATATTTAATGAATATTTAAAAAAATATAGAATAAGTGATAATAATAATAAAAACAAGGGATTAACATGCCTAATTTATTGATGAACTAGTGTTTATACTATGTTTTATTTTTTAGAGTATAATAAATACTATTGATGTAAATATCATGAATATCTACACCTATCAAGGTCCCCCAACCATAACCCAAATCAAAGTCACTATAGATCATGTTTTACTATTATATGCTAGCCATAATATCATAATCAATAAGAATTGAAAATTAATATTTATCCCCACCGTCCAAGTTGTCTCCCAAATAAAAATTAATCACCTCTTCATCTCAGTAATCTTAGTATCCTATGAACCTAAGAGTTTTAATACCTGATAATTAATCATTATATACTAGAAAAAAATCTTTCATAATATTCTTTTTATCCATCACTCCCTTTTTCATTTAAACATACATTTAGGAATATAAGAGAGGTCATTATAAGGGATAAGAAATGTCAAAATTCATTACAACTTGTTACAGTTTCCTAAAATTTCACTATACACCCCCATATCTTTTACAAATAAGAAAAAGTAAAACATTATGTGACACAAACCCCATGTATGTTTAGCATTTCCATGTGTCTTTTTACTAATTATAAAGAAAGTACAAGATTCCCATGTAAGTCACTAAGTAAAATTTCATCTTATTGATTATATAAAAAAAATATTTTGCTACTTGAAACACTCATGCTTTTTCTTAATATTCTCTTGAATTAAACTACCTCAGAATCCAAATAATAAAATTAATTAATTTTTTTTATAAAAGTGTAAAAACCCCCATTTCATTTGGGATAGACTCATTCCAAAAGTCTTAAACTAATAAATCATTACACACAGAGATTAATTTCATCAAGAAGTAAAATCCTAATCAAAAATCATATTTATAATATAAAAATGTATAAAATATAAAATATAATTCAATTTACACCATTAATTAATAAAAAAATACATATTATAATTCCTCGTGATTAGATTTATATAGTTCTTTACCATTATTTATGATTCCTCTATTAGATCACTTCATCTCAATCATTAATAATTTTTCATATCCAAATATTGTTATCCAAAATATTCTATATTAATATATCATTATAGTATTTTTCTCATATTACAATGAATCATGCATCCATCATGCAATAAACATATGATGATAAATTTTGATTAATTTAATAAAAGAGAATCATGACCCACCTTAGTCAATTTCTATAATGATTATTGATGTTTAACCATTATCCATTGCTCATATCATATCATTATTAATCCCCCTCAATTGAATAACCATTATATAAGATATCATTAACATTTTCTTGATTGAAAATATAAAATTTTCCTATTATAATTGAAACCAAAACAAGTAATTAAAATTACACCCCATCAAAAGTTTAATCAAAATGGCACATTAACTCTTCATAACACCTATCTCACTTTCAATTTAATTATTATCATTAAATTGATGAGCAATCCACATTCCATATCATTGAACAAGAAATAATTATCTACCATACTACATTATTATTCTATTTCAATGTCCTTTATATAATATCATATTATTTATTTATAAAAAATAATTCCAAGAATATATACATAAATAAATAAGTAAATCAATTTCTTTAAAATTAAACATTAACAAAAAATTACAACCATTTAAAATTATTACCAAAATTCCACACAAGGAGAATCATATAATCCCAAATAAAATGTATCACTCAAAATATTATTCCAAGATGTGTAAATTTAAACAATATTAAATTTACCATTTTTCTTCATAGTTTATCATAGAAACATAGCCTAAAATTTTCATAAACTTATAAATATAAAATTCCAATATCTATACGTTATATATATCTCTAAGAACATTTCATCATGAAAAATATTAACCATAATCAAAAGTGAAAAATGAATCTTATAAAAATTTATAATATTACAACCTTTAATATTATAAGAAAATTATATATCAAAATACATTAGAAACAACTAAAATAGTCAATTATATATCACTCTCATATGTGATTCAACTTTCCTAAGTTCAATCCTTTACTCCACCTTATTTCAAAATATACCACAATAAGGGAATAACTGATACACACAGGACATTATGTATATAATAATAAATTTTATTCGATAGTCAACAAGATTCATATATTCCTTAATGTCAAGATCACTTAAATCAATCACATGTGAATAATTATGATAATAATTTTAAAGTAAATACACATGAAATACATCAAGAATATTTTATGGTTATAGAATTTGTGACAATAGATAAGATGCTTCTACAATATGTTTTATCATTCAAAATAGGCTAACAAATATTTCTGAATTTTTTCTTTTATTTTCAATCTTTTATTATCCACACCAATGAAAACACCATACCTATAAATAAAAAACATAAAAACTCATCTATATTTATATTCATATGTTTTTTATACTTTGATTAGTCCTCATGAAATCCTAAATAATCTATACACATTTCTTAATGACCTATATAATCTCTGACTTAATAATTGTAATCTCAAAAATATCAACCTAACAAATTGAAATGTAACATGGTTATCCACAAAAAACCTCACATGGTTCCATTCAATTAGAAGAATTATAAAATGTTTATAATAAAACTAAAATAATGATAAATTCCCCACTTCCGATCCACCAAAAATAGGATAAATACGCACAATGTTTCATTAATGTCTAAATAATCTTCGAAGATTTACTGTTAGTATATGGGTCAAATACAGTGCCAAATAACAACACCCAAATTATATTATAACCCCCTTCACATTTATGATGTAAATAGAATGTCACAGTGTTAAATAATCATCTATAAAACCCCAAAAATAATATCCACATATATTAAATAATGTCTTTCTAAACTGTCCATATTTCTAAATTCCTTGATCAGTAAAAAGTTAGCCAACTTTTTGAACGAATAAATATTGACCCCTATAGAATCATTTCCTTTTAATGGAAAAGGTAATTTAATAAAAATATCCAATGACATTTCCTCCCATTTTCATTTCATAACATCTAAGTGATATAATAATCCTTTTAGAGAATGTTGTTCTAATTTTATATGATAATATATAAGAAACATATATACAAACTCAACAACATATTTCTTCATCCAAGACCATAAATACAACTACTTAAAATATGGTACATCATTTAGATAAACAGATTTACTGGTGAAATAATTTATTAAAATAATTTTAAACGGATTCCCTTATTCCCCTAGGAATATATATATCTTCCCATATAATAATACTTGATGTTACTAATACATTTTATAACCATAAATAGCATCATCATTGATTATCCGATCAATTTATACCTCTAATTAATAATATATTATCTAAGATGACATCACTTTATGTAACAAAGGATAATGTCTTTTTACTTAATTAAGATATGATTTATCACTAATATCATTAAGTAAATTCTATAATTATGGCCATAACTTCAGGAATTAATATTCTATACTCCTTTGAATAGAAACACCATGATTTTAATTCTAACATAAAGTTGTTGCTATCACATTATTGATCCTTAGGGTATTTGTAATATTAATTCATAATCTTAAAGAAACTCCACCCATATTCTCTTATATAAATTCAATATTTTTTAAGAGAAGATATTTCATAAACTCTTATAATTTATATAAAAGAATATTCTCTAAAAAAATAATGCCTCCCTAACTCAAGGAAAAAAATAAAACTAATGAAAGTAAAAAATCAGTACTAACATAGTTATATTCATGAGGGAATAAATTATTATATTTGAATGCAATTATTAATCTCTTTTATATGAAGAGACACCCATATTTATAATGAAACATGTAACGCCCCGACCCCAAACAGTCGAAGATGGTGCATTATGTTATTACATTGGCATGATTATAAGGAATCAAATCTAGAGGGACCTATTAGTTTAGTAGTATTTGAAATACTGATTAGATACATGAAACCAATAATACATTGGGAAATAGGAAATAAAAACATGATATTTAAAAAATAAATTGAATCCTTAAAAGCTTATTCAATGATTTTTTCTTCAGAACCTCGTAAAAGGAAACATAATAAGGGTGATCTCAAATTCTCAGTAAGGGTATGTAAAGTGGAAAAAATAATGAATTTAATAGAATAATAAACATGGTAAGGTGAATAACCTATAACACATGTCATTCAAATAATTAATTAAGTCGATATAAATATGGAAAGGTAAGAAAATGAAAACACATGACATTTAATGAATGAACAAAAAATGAAATGCATCCATAGATATGTAAAAACCAATATCATGGATAAAAATGATAATGAAAATGAAGGTAATACTTTAAAATTGTTCATCATGTATCTAGAACATGAGCCACTATACCATCAGTATCTATTCTCAAGAATATTTAAACTATTCTGATTTGGCCAACTGATTCCTCTCATGAGACTACTGATGTATCAAGGGGATATATATAACTGGGCCTCACCCGTGTATCCTAGTCCAAATAATCCCTCATATATTAAATAATCAATTTAATTAATAATAAATTTACCTAATCATCAAATATCTTTATTGAATAAAGGATACATATTTATCAATAATTCCTCTATTAATCAAATAGTTTTCAAAGTAAACATCCTCTATAAAATGATATAAGGTTCAGGAAGTAATAATATTGATCATATGAAAATATGTATATTCAATTAAATTCTCAAAAAAATGATAAAATAAATTTATTATTTTAATATAAAGATAAAAATCACAAAATTAAGATAGATTTCAAAGATAATCATTATGAACATTCTTTAGGCGAATAATCATTAAACATTTCAAAGTGTCCCAAACCACTTTGAAACATTTAAATCATAATACACATGAAGGAATAATATTAAATGAAACTTATAATATCAGTATAGTAAGTATATTCATGAGATAACATATCAAGAGGTATTATGTACAAAAAATAAAAGTGAATTGGTGCATAATAGCAAATAAGTCACAATAGAATGTAAATTGAGACAAAATTCCCTTACCTTTACCTTACTTTTTGTGTGTGGTATTAATCCTCCAATATAGTGGTTTAAAATATTTACTAACTTATACAAGAAATATAATCATAATTATAATATTATATATCATCTTCTTATAATATCTTATTAACCATTTGTTAACCATATTTAATTATTGTTACTATTTTTGGTGTTAATTTCCTAGTTTTCTCAAGTATGTTTTGACTTGTTAGTTGTTGATCCTATTACATGGATAATTATTTAATAATATCTATAATTCAAACCATGACTTAATTATATTATATATTCATTAAATGTGTGTTTATAATAATCCATGAAGTTTGGATATAGAAAATGTTGTTCACTGTTCATGGAGACGATTGACCATACGTATGCAAGAATGCTAATTTCATATATTTGTCATATTAAATGAATGAAAAGTAATTGTTAAATATTTATATTATAATTCAAGTATTTTATATATATCATATATGTTACATAGGTTTATTAAAACCATACTTTATATATTTCATGTATAGTGTGAATGAATCACGTTGCTTTGTAGGGGCGGTATTCCACACTTCCACAAACAATGTAACATTTTTAACAAAAAATGGGAAGTATAAAGATATGTTTTGTAAAATAATTATAGAAGATTAAATCCATAATAAATATCATATGTAAATATATTTTACATCATAATGTCCACCATGAGAGGTAATAATGGAAAAATAAACAATCATTGTTTTGTGAGGTGGTAGTTCACCGTACATGTAAACAATATATTAATTACCCATTAGATGTAAGTGTGTGTGAGTGTAGGTAGAAAAACTAGAATAAAAAATCATAATATATTTATTATACTGGTTTTTTTATACAGTAATGTAATAAAAATATTTTAGGGACTGTAGAATTGAAATAAAACTAAAGAGATTAAGGAAGGATGTTACCTCTTAATCAGGTAACTCCTTTTGGTTTAAAACAAAGGGATTCATTGGATTTATTTATGACAAATGGGAGGATTATAGGACGATTTTAGGGATTTTTGTGATATATTTTGGCAGATATGATTCATTTCAAATTGTCTTGATATTTGTGAGGAAGTGGGAGGATATGAGCCCATTTATTGTGGAGGTGGAGTGACACTCTTGTAATATTGTGACAAAGGAATTCCATGAACGTTTTTCACATTTAAATTGGCTCAAATATTGTTCTAATTTCTATAAAGGTTTCTATAGGGTATAAATATGGCCATACAATGGATCTTGGAGAAGCGTTTATGGAATTTGGGCACTTAAGAAGGTTTAGTACCTTGTTAAGCTTAATTTTACCTTAATCATTGTAATTTATTTTAATCACTTTCACTAATATTTTTGGTCAACAACTAATTTGACCTTATTATACATTATAAAATATTATAATTCAAATATTTAATTCATTTTTATGAATTCCAACCACATATGTGGTAGAAACTAATATTAATTTAATCCCACAGACAGGATGACAATGCGGGTTTTTAAAGTAAAAAATTCTGAATGATTGCAATGTTTTTAGCCAATTTCAGAGTTAATATGACTAAAATTATGTTAATTAGATTAATTTATAAAAATTGGATGTATTTAAACATTAATATTAATTTGAAATGTAATTTAACATTGTAAATAAATTAGATGAAGAAGCAGTTTTGAACTAAAATTCAATATTTTTGACAGTTCATTTAAAAAAATGATACTTCATAGAAAAATAACAAAAAACACCCTAAACTAATTTTTATATTTATATTTAAAATATTATGTTTATTTTAAAATATTAAATTTATGAAAGGGTAAATGTTTTTAATTAAAATGGATTCTCCATTAAAATGCGATAAAAGCACCTTAATAAAATATTGATTTTTATGTGAAGTATTCGGTTTGTTCTTTTGTTATTCTTATCAAATATATTGGATGAATATATAAAATATTTTATTTAATATATAATATATATTTCACAATAATATCACCTGTTCATTGTAATTAATTTGATTTATAAGGGTAAAATAGCTTTATGAGGAAAAAAATAATAATATTTTTTATTTTTATTCAATCGGTTTTCATATTCATTTCTATTTAATTTGTAACCAATGATTTTTTTATATTTTTTTGAACTATATATTTTAATAAGTTATTTAATCTTGTTCATAACTACTAATTTAATTACTAGGTTAATCCATATTATATTAAACAACAATATTTTAATAATATATTATTGTTCAGTTAAAACTTGGTCTTGCATGTGACACAATCTATTGAAAAGGTCATTCTTACGTGTATGGAAAGGTAACATATTGTTTGTATTAATTGAAAGAAAAATAATATATCAAATCTATTTAAAATAGTAAATATATTTTAAATTATCGGGTTATTATATTACCTTACGTGCTTGGTGTCACGTGTCACACACGCTATCAAATGAAATGTTCTTACTTTAGAATTTCAGGGTGTTACATTCTATCCACCATAATTAAATTTCATCCTCAAAATTTTAAATTGATCTCGGTAATTAAAAGATTTTTATTTGAAAATAACTATTATTGGAACACCCACTTCATAAATAGGGTTAATTAAAAATCTTCTTAAAAAGAGAGAAAGGAAAGTACAATGGTCAAGTAACAAGTTTCCCTAGTAGGATAAAATAGGTGGGAAATGGAATCATGTATAGAGAATTAAAATATAATAGCAAATTTTTATGTATAGTTATAGATAGATGTCTAGATGAATTTGTTTGACCACAAAACTGTAAACCTTAGGTGTGAATAAAAGTTATTGATATCATTAAAAATGATGACAATAAGAAAAAAAATTTGTTTCAAGACCATTTTTCCAAAAGTTGAGGAATTGTTTCACTATATAAGAATATATGTAAATATACTTGGTACATTTCTATAAGAACATTATTATCCTTTGGTCATTCATGAACTATTTTTACTTCATCTCTTAGAACAAGATTTATCATATAGTGATGTAATATATCAATCTCTAAAACCAGATCCAAAGTTGAATGAAAACCATTTCATAAATGGTTATCTTTTACAAAATATTTTTATCCAAAAAATTGTAAGGATGTTTGCTAAATTTCAAAAACAAACATTCATTAGCCTTTAATCAACATGAAGAAACTCTAAATTTTCACATTCCAGACATGTGAGTAACTTCATCATATATCCTCTTGAAATATGATAATAACTTGAATCACCATAAAACCTTATTTAAAACGTGTATTATCCATTATTCCTTATATAAGAATGATTTTATTAGATATGTTCCTTAAATAAATAAGTTTTTTAAAATCCATCAATGATAGCATAGACCACTTTTTGAAAAGTCATTAATCAGTTTCACACTATTCAACACTTGTCTAAAGCAGTCATTTATTTATCATTATCTCAACATCATGAACATATTAAGGGAAGTATTTCCCTCAAACATTTGTTTTTTGAAAATTTTAACTTTCTACTGAATAAATTTTCTTAGTACCATTTATCGTTTGATCTCAAATATTTATTGAAAAGGCATTGATATAAATTCCATATATATTTCACAATTAATATTATGAGAATATCATCAATGAAATACTTTTACAACATATTTCTTAGATCCAAATATAGAATTAAATTAATTATTCAATTTTGGTCATGTCAATAATATATACTTGAACATAATTCCTTATCTTCTTCTTAGGTATTCTCTCTTGATTCATGGATAATTAATTTGCATAGTGTCCCATCTCCTTACAGTTGTAACATTTAATAGTAACCTTTTTATTTTTCCTTTTTCATTCTTTATCATGGTGACCCTTATATATAAACATATAAAAAAATCTCATTCCCTTCAATTATTTACTAGGGTGATTCTTCCCGTAGTTATTACAGGTCGTAAAATCATTATTTCCCTTATTATTATACTCATTCGCATTTTCATAGTTCTCTGATGGCCTCTTATACTCTTCGATTCCCCTGAATACATAGGATATTGATAATTCTTTCTCTATATTGATGGCACATAGAATAGTTTCTTCGTATGGTGAAAAATTCTGAGAAACCAGTTCCCTTCAAGGATTTTCATTAATACCTTCAGCAAAGTTGTCAATTTTCCACGTCGTGTTGAATATATCCATCCAACGGCCCGAAGTCCTTCAATTGTTTTATTATTATGATAAATCCCCCTTTTAAGGGAAGAAGTGGGAAACCCAAATAGACTTCTTCATTCATTGAACTAAGGAACTACCTCTTCATATCTATTTTTTGATCAATATGAAAGTATTTATTGAAGAATTTATCCTTAATTTTTTTCTATTCCATGAGTTCTATATCCTTTTCCACCCTTGTATTCTAGATCATTGACCACCACTAATCCACATCCCCATTTGGACAATATAATATAATTGTAACCTTTTCCTTTTCACCACATCCCAAATCCATGAATATCTTCTCAAATGACTTAATCCATTTCTAATATTGCATTGGATAAGTAGTCCCACTAAATGATGGGGGCCTTTGTTTCATAAAGTGATCAAAAATTGAAAATTTTTACTATGAAACATGTTTCTCTATTCGAGAAAGGTTACATTTCACAATATGATTACGCTACCATAATATTTACATAACATTATAAGTTCCAATACAAGCTCTATTGGTTTCCTCAATAGGGAAATCTCTATATTTTCTTGAGTACTGATACCATTCTTCCTTCTAGGCAATATTTCTAAAAAATGGAATATACTTGATTAGCTCATAAAATTATGAACATTGTATAAATATAAATATGTCTTAACAAAAATTATAAAATTTATTTATATCTAATCTCATTATCATAATAATTTATTCTTTGGGGATATATTTACTTCTAAATCCTTCATAATGATAGGTAAAGAAAATGAAAACTATCCTATGTGTATCCCCCGAGAGTATCAAACAAGGTGTGTAGTAAAGCCTGTTTTCATATACTAGGTTACACTGATTCAGGCCCAACACACTTTATTATAGTTGTTACTCTTAGATACATCTATTCTAGAACCATGTACACTGGTAGTATCTAGACAGGGATGTATTTTTAGGAATACTCACATAATTTCTACCTTACCAAAATTCAATGATGTTCTTCTATACTTATCCTAAATTTTTATCATAGGGCCATGTTACTTAATCTATGTTTTCTAAATTTAGTTCAAAAGGTTACTACTAAACTTTCCTTTCTACTAACTGTAATGTCCCTACCCCAAAAGCTTGGAGTCAGTGCATTATTTTATTACATTGGCAACATTACATGGAATCAAATCCTGAAGGAATGATCGGTTTAGTAGTCTTGAAAATCCATATTACATACTTTATACCCATAATACGTTGGTAAATTGGAAATAAAAACATGATACATAAAAAAATAAATACATTAAATCCTTAAAACCTTATTCAAATATTTATTCTTCATAACATGGGGAAAAGAAACATAATAAGGGTGAGCTCAAATGGTCAGTAATGGTATGTAAAGTAGAATAAATAGTTAATTGAAGTGAATAATCTATGTAAATATGTGAATAACTAATAACACATTACATTAAAATAAATAGATATGGAAATATCAGTATGGAAATAAAAGAAACTAAAAACACATTCCATTTAATCAATGAACTAAAAATGAAATTCATCCATAGATTTGTCGATGAAAAATATCATGGATAAAACTGATAACTAAAATAAAGGTAATGATTTAAAATTGGATGTCTTGTATCTGGAACATGAACCACTATACAATCAAGATCTATTCTCAAGAAATTTTAAACTATTCTAATTTGGTTAACTGATTCATATCATGAGACTATCGATGCATCGAGGGGATATCAATAATCGAGCCACACCCATGTATTCCAGTCCAAATTATTCGTCATCTATCAAATAATTTATTTAATTAATAAAAATGTTCTTTATAATCCAATATCTACATTGAATAAAGGATACATATTTATCAATAATTCATCAGTTAATCAAATAACTGTCAAAGTAAACACGGTTGGTAAAATGATATACAATTTATGAAATAATAATATCTATCACATAAAAATATTGATATTCAAGTAAATTCCCGATGAAAAATTATTAAAACAAAGTGATAATTTTAATATAATGTTAAAAATCATGAAAATAAGTTATATTACAAAAATAATCATTAAGAACATTCTTTAGGAGAATAATCTTTAAACATTCCAAAGTGTCCCATACCACTTTGAAATATTCAAATCATAATACCCATGAATGAATAATATTAAATGAAACTTATAATATAATAATAGTAATGATATTAATGATATAAAATTTTAAAAGGTAGTATACACACCAAATGAAAGTGAATGTGTGCATACTAACAAATAAGTCTCAATTGAATGTAAATTGCGATGAAATTCCCTTAACATAACCTTAATTTTTTTGTGTGGTCATTATCTAATTGTATCGTGGATTAAAATATGTTAATAACTTATAAAAAACCATAATAATAATTATAATATTATATATCATCTTCTTATAATATATTATTACCCATTTCTTAACAATCTTTCATTATTTTTACTATTTCGGGTTTTAATTGACTAGTTTTCTCAAGTATATTTTGACTTGTTATTTTATTATCCTTTTACTTAGATCATGATTTAATAGTCTTAAAAATGAAAACCATGACTTAATTAACTTATATATTCAGTACGTATCTGTTTAGAATAATCTATGAATTTTAGAGATAAGAAATTAATTGTACCATTCATGGAGATGGTTGGTCATACCTACACAAGAACGCAAATTTCATTTATTTTTCATATTAAATGAATGAAAAGTATTTGAGAAATATGTATATCATAATTATAGTATCATATATACGTCATATATTTTACATAGGTTTATTAAAACCATCATTTATACGTTCCATGTGTAGTTTGGACGAATCCCATCACTTTGAGGGGGCGATAGTCCACACTTCCACAAACGATGTTATCGTTTTTACACAAAATGGAAATTATAAATATATATGTTATAAAATAATTAAATAATATTAAATATATAATAAATATCATATATATATCATATATAAATATAGTGTTCATTATAATGTCTACCATGAGAGGTGTTAAAGGAAAAATGATCAATCATCATTTCCTGAGGTGGTAGTTCACCATACATGTAAATAGAATGTTCATTACCCATTAGATGAAGGTGTGTGTGAGTATAGGTATAAACATTAGAATTAAAAAATCATAGTATATTTAGGACTTTTTTTATATAATAATGAAATAATAATATTTTAGGGGGTGGATAATGAAAATGAAACTAATGAGATTAAGGAAAGTCGTTACCTCTTAATTAGGTAACTCCTTTTGATTTAAACAAAAGGGATTCCATGTATTGATTTATTCCCAAGGGGGGATTATATGATGAATGTTTTAATTATGAGGATCTATTTGTTTAGATCGTGGTCAATCCAAAGTGGCTTGAGGGGTGTGAGGAAGTGGGAGGAGAGAAGGTTTTTTTATAGTGGAGGAGGAGTGAAACTCTTATAATATTGTGAAAAAAGAATTCCATACATGTTTTTCACATTGAAAATATAACGTCTCGGTTCCAGAAGCCACCTAGAGGCACCCCATACTTGGGTGGTGAAATGGCCTCAAGCGCATTTCCTCATACTCCAGAGGCTATCTACTAGTAGCAAGGGCCTTTGGGTGAGATAGTAGGGAAACGATTCCCTCATTGGCAGATTATCATAGAGGAAAAACATAATAGTAACAATATAAACAGTAATAATCCATACAAAAGTGAACAGTAGACAACTAGAAGAGATAACATATGGAACGTATATATAATGATTCATGATACATATGTCTAGGAATGCAGCCAAACAGTCACAATGCTGGAATAAAAATAGTAACAAACCAAAGTATAAAGGAAAAACAGATAAATATCTCCTTAGCATCGCAAGCCTAATCTTGGTCCCATGCTCTCCAGCTCCATAGAAAGTCAAGTACCTGAAGTATAAGGGTGTTTACCATTATCTATACCTTCATTAATATAATATGTTTGGGCCCAAAAGCATGACCCAAATAGGGTGTGAGACTAAATCCCATTAGGCAACCACTCGAAGATTTGTGCCTAAAAGTTAGTGAATATATATGACATGTAATAATCAAAGATGCAGTAAACAAAAAGGTACTCAACAATAACAATTCAAAATATCAAATAAGTAGCTAATCAAGAAAGGTAACCCTCTGGGAAGTACACACAACCTATCCCCTCTGGTTCAGTCATAATAATATATAAAGACTCTTTGAGGAATCGCTCACAGTCAATTCCCCTTATAGTCAAAAGTGATTCAAGACTCTCTAAGGAACCTCACACGGTAAATTCCCCATATAGTCAAAAGTTATTCAAGACTATCTGAGGAAGCTCCCATGATCAATTCTCCTTATAGTCAAAATTGATTCAAGAATATCTGAGGAAGCTCACATGGTCAATTCCCCCTTATAGTCCTAGGTAGTCAAGGACTCTCCAAGGAAGTTTACATGGCCAATTCAACTTATAGACCCAAAGCGGTCAAAGAATCTCTGAGAAATCTCACTCAGTCAATTACCCTTATAGTCTAGAATGGTTCAACAACTCTCTGAGGAAGATCACTCGATCAAATATTCTTGTAGTCTACTAAACCAGGTTCTCACGGCCCTGTCTAAGTCAATGCATAACAATGAAATACAGCCAAAGTAAACCTCATGTACTAATTAGCTAATCGGTCTATAGCATATCAACCATGTAAGAAAACAAACACTCCACCCTACAACACTAAGCATGGGAAAATAGGCAAGGCGGCCAAAAGGCTAAGTAGGACCAAACCGTCATAAACAGAACATGCATGGGAAAACACATCCAAAACATGGAAATCAACCCTATTCATATTAAAATAACCTCTACTCAGGCATACAAGCATGAAAGAAAATTAAAAGAGGTAAAATTGTAAATGCATAATACCCCGATTAATGGTATTGGCCAAAATTTCACATATAACTCAAAGAATTTCAACAGAAAGTAATAAAACACCTAATTCTTAGGGTTTGGAGAAATCAACCCTTCGACCAAATGCACTCCAAACTGGGGTAACTCTTACTCAAAACCACCTCAAAACCCCTTACCAAACATCAAAAAGATCAACCTTTAACACACAAATGCAACACAACCCTAGATCAACATGCAACCCTTGTAGATCTATGAAACTAAGAGAGGGAGAGGGCTAACCCTAACCAAGACCTCAAAGAACCAAATGAGGGACTTACCTGAGGAGAACCGCCTTCGAATCTCTAAAAAAACCCCTTCGATTTGCCTCCAAAATGAGCTAAGACCTCCCCCAACCTCTGAAAACTGGAACTCCCATGTGATCCATGAGTTGGAGGAAGAATGAGGGGAAAATGGGAAATCCCGAGTGGGTCGGGAATTAAAAACTTAAACTTCAAGTGGTCACACAGTTAACCCACATGGTTTGGAAAACCGTACGTCCACCGTGCGGTGGCCACTATTTTACCCAGGGACTTCGCATGGCTTGACCACATGGTTTGAAAAACTGTGCGCCACCCATGCGGAGCCCACTATTAAGGGTACACGGTTTCTTGGGCTGTCCACACGGTTTGTTCATACCGTGCGCCCCTTCACAACCTCCACAACTTTAAATGTTTTTCCCAGAATTGTCCAAACATCAAACAACTACTTCAAAAAGCACAAAAGAACTGAAACAACGGTCACATACCTCAAACAGGGGGTACTAAATAACCGTGTACATGGCATGTACTCATAAAGTACATGTTTTGTACTTAGAAATTTTTTAGAAATTCTTATTTTTCCCTAAAACGACCAAAAAAGGAAAACATACCTGAAAAGAAGATCCGGGTTCTTACAAAATTCCCACATTAAAGAAATTCAGCCCCAAATTTCCCTAGCAAGGTGGCGTAGAAGAAGAAACTCTGAACAACTCCGGACACTGTGCTCGTACATCAGCCTCCCTCTCACAAGTATCATCTTGTACTCGCCCGTGCTGCCATAGCACTCATACCAGAGGAACATACCGACCACGAAGAACCTTTGTACTGCGATCGACAATCCATATAGGATGCTCCTCGAAAGATGTGTCTACATCCAACTCAACCTCATCGGGTTGGAAAATATGAGATGGGTCTGAAAAGTAATGTCGAAGCTGTAACACATGGAAGAGTTCTTGCATAGCCCGATACCTCTGAGGTAACTGCCATTGATAGGAAACTGGCCCAACTCTCTCCAACACCTCAAACGGCCCAACGTACCTCGGAGAAATCCTACCCTATATCCTGATCCTTCTGTGCCCCAATATCGGTGTGACACGTGGAAAAACCTAATCCCCGACCTCAAATTCTAGAGGTCGTCTCCACTGATCAACATAAGACTTCTGTTGAGACTATGCAGTAGCCATCCTCTTCTGAATCAACTATATTTGTTATGTGGTCTCTTGAACAAGATGAGGTCCAAATATAGCCGCCTCTCCTGCCTCCAGCCAACACAAGGGTGATCAGCATGTCCTACCATACAGAGCCTCATAAGGTGCCATTTAGACAGTTTCTTATAAACTATTATTGTAGGAAAACTCCACAAGAGGTATATGTTTCTCCCAAGAACATCCAAAATCCAGAATGTGTGCTCTAACCATGTCCTCAAGAACCTAAATCGTACGCTCGGATTGGCCATCTGTCTGGTGATGGTAAGTTGTACTCAAAAGTACCTAGGTACCCAAAGACTTCTTCAGCCCATTCCAAACCCGAGAAGTAAAATGTGTATCCCTGTCTAAAACAATGGAATGTGGAACTCCATATAGATTTAAAATCTCACAGATATATAACCATCCCATCTAATCAACACTGAAGGTATCTTTGATCATCAAGAAGTGAGAGAGCTTCATAAGTGTACCAATGACTAACCATAATGCATCATTCCCCTGAGGCGACCTCAGAAAACTAGTCACAAAGTCCATCGCGACATCATTCCATTTCCACTCGGGAATGGGTAACTGAGGCAAAATCCTTGTTGGTCGTTGATGCTCCGCCTTCACCTACTAATAGGTGGAACACCTCATGAAAAAACCTGAAACATCTCTTTTCATACCTGGCCACCAATACTGATGGTGTAGATCATGATACATCTTGGTGATTCCAGGATGAACTGTCCAAAACGAGGAATGAAAGTCCCACATAATCTCCTCAGATATGTATTCTGGCACCCATACGCACCCCTAGAAATGAAAGATCTCATCCTCTCCTATGGTCCATCCAAGAATAGGGTCCTCTCAAGACACACTCTCCCTTAGGACTAGGCCTTCAGAATATGATAACTGCCTAATTCGTACTCGATCAAGAAGGGTAGAGGTAACAGCTATAGAAGAAAGGAAATCCTTCCCTAGTCTATTGTGCACCTCCAAAGAATCTCAGAGAACATATCCATAAGCTGCCACTCACTACTGGCATCTTGAAGTGCTTGTATCTGAGTCCTACTGCTCAATGTGTCAGCCATTACATTGCCTTTCCTAGGCCTGTAGGCAAGCTCAATGTCAAAAGACTGAAGGTACTCAAACCACCTTCACTGTCTCAAATTCAGATCATACTGAGTGAAGATGTACTTGAGACTCTTGTGGTCAGTGAAAACAAAAAAAAATCTCTCCTATAAGCTAATGTCTCCAATAGCGTAAAGCATAAACAACTTCTTCCAACTCGAGATCATGCGTTGGGTAATTCCTCTCATGTGGAATCAACTACTGATACCCATATGCAATGACTCATTCTCCCTGTATAATCATAGATCCTAGCCCGACACTTGAAGCATCACAATAAACCATATAGCTCTTGACCGACTCTAGAAATACTAGTATCAGTACAGAAGTCAACATCCCTTTTAGCTCCTAAAAGGCTGACTCACAAGAATCTTACCACAAGAACTTCTCACCCTTCTAAGTCAGACTTGTTAGGGGTGTTGCTAAGCGTGAAAAGTCCTGAATGAAATGTCTGTAGTATCCATCCAGCCCTAGAAAACTCCTCACCTCAAAGAAGTTCTTCAGCTACTCCCAGGAAACTACTTCTCTCACTTTCCCTCAGTCTATTGACACTCCCGTCTCTGAGATAACATGACCCAAGAAGTGAATTTGATCCATCCAAAAGTAACATTTTGAGAGCTTAGAATATAACAAAAGCTCTCTCAGTGTACTCAAATGATCTCAAGATATGAGGCATGGTCATGTCGAGTGTGAGAGTACACCAAGATATCGTCCAAAAATACAACCATGAAGGAATACAAGTATGGATGGAACACTCGATTCATCAGTCCAAAGAAAACTGCAGGCATGTTCATGAGACCGAACTGCATAATCATATACACGTATGGACCATACCTACATCAAAAGGCTATAAGAGGTATATGAGATGATCTAATGTGAAACTGATTGTAACCATACCTCAAGTAAATCTTCGAGAACACCTGGGATCCTCAAAGCTGATCAAAGATATCGTCAATCCTCAACAAGGGATATCTGTTTTTGATTGTCAAGTAGTTCAACTTCTAATAATCCACAAAATGTCTGAGGGTACCATCTTTTTTCTTCGCAAAAAGGATAGACAAACCCCAAGGAGATGTACTAGGTCTAATGAAACCCTTTTCCTACAACTCTTATAACTGTTTCTTGAGCTCCTGCAACTCTAGTGTAGCCATCTTATAAGGAGTAATCGACACCGATGCTACTCTCGGCACGAGCTCAATCAAAAAATCTACCTCTCTCTCTAGGGGAAAACCTAAAAAGTCCTCTGGAAAGATATCTCTAAAATGATCTACCACTGGAGGAAAGTCCATCTGCGAAGTCCCCTAGTCATCCAGATACAGACTAGCAATCTGGGTTGTAACTCCTCTTAACCCATGATGCTCTGGGCCCACTCTACTCACCTATAAATCCCATTTGCCCTTATTTAGAAATGATCCACCCTCTGGTGATATGAAAGTCACCCTATGGCGATAGCAATCGACGACTAACTGGAAGGGAACCAACCAGTCTATTCCACGAATGACATCATAGTCTGTCATCTCTAGGACATAGAGGTCCCATAAAAAGTGACACCCACCAACATCAAGGGGGAACTCCTTTCACTTACGTACACTAGATGTTCGCGTCCCCAACGAAGTGTCTAGCGTCAAGATATCAGCAATAGATAATATGTTGAGCCCAAGGCTCTTCACAATAGTAATAGATATAAATCTATGGGAATACCCTATGTCGAAAATAGCTGAAGATAAAACTAAGGAAACTAGAATCATAACTAAAACTGTAGAGAGGCCAAGATCCTGCTCCTACTGGGTCTGCTCCACTATAAAAGTCTATCCTACACCGCGACCCTGTGACCCTGCCTGACCACTCTGAGCTGATCCACTCTATTTTCACCAGTAACCTGGTGACTGAACACCACACCCATTACCTCAACCTCAGCCTGAATGGCCGAAATAACTCCAGTTTCCACATTGATGAGAAAGTTGCGGTGCTTCTCCTAAATGTGGGGTCATAGAGGAACCCCTGTCACCAGCTACTGATGAACAGATATGACAGAAGCGCTGAAGGTGACCCATCTTTCCCCAAGATAAGAACTCCACTGGGTCCCTCAGGAAATGTGGAATTGTATGCCCACTACTCCCCTTCCTGAGTCCTTCTACATGGTTAGGCCACAAGGATCTCCTAAGACCAGACTACACAGCGCGTTCAAGAGAAACATGACGTATACTAGGTGAGCTTCACCGACTCGTGTTGTGAGTGAAATGGCCGAATACATAGCTCACACTACACGGCATGTTCTATATGGACATGGAGTGTACTAGGACGATTTTTCTGACTCGTTTTGTTAATTACACGGCCGGTTACACGACTCACACTACACGGTGTGTTCCAGACGGACACAAATTTTACTAAAAAGTCTCAACCGACCCATGTTGTTAGCTACACGGCCGAGTTCATAGGATTACACTACACGGAGTGTTCAATCCTGACACAACGTGTATAACTGCATATTTATTCGTCTGTGTCGTTAGTCACACATGCAGACACAGGGTCAACACCACACGTCGTGCACAACCAGTACATTGCGTGTTCCCACAAGAATTTCTATATCCCGTGTCTCTGCCCACACGGCCTATAACCCGGTTAGAGACTACACGGCATGTACATACGGTACATGGCGTGTAATTTAGAAAAATAGTTTCTTCCCAAATAGAAGGACACATGGCGTGTAGTCAAAACTACATGGCGTGTATTCTAGGTTTTTTTGGACCGTAATCCTCAGAAACAACTTCAGAACCCAGGAAAACACTAAAACGAGCATTGAAGGTGCCAAATTCTATTTCTTGAGGGTTTATACTCCTCAGAAATCAAATCATTGCATCTTATACATGTTATAACAAGGTAAAAAAGTCAATGATCCACCAAATTACGGTCCATGAGGGCCCATAATAACCTCCAGAACCAAATATTGGTATTCATTCAGACAAAACCTTACACAAACAATACCCTATCAAACAATAGGTATTTTATCAAGGAATCTTTCACCACAGGATGTGTATTCTACACAACATCTATCACAATAACATGAAAGTGATAATGCACCGTAAATGGTATGGAAAGAATGTATAACATGTGATTTATTGCAAGTGCCTATATGATGCATGAGAGGGATTACCCTCATCTAATCAGGTTGAGATAGAAATAGAACCTCAATAGCATCAATGGTAACCACAAAAAACATGTGAATCACCCAACAGTGAAATCAAATCAACTATAAAATTGCAAAACCAGAAAAATTGTAAAAAATGATCTAGATTGGATTTTCCTTGTACATGGGTTAGCTACTCCCGGGCATAGATTATTACCAAGTACATATTCTATCTTATCCCTAACTATAGGCTCGAAACATAAATTCAAGAAGAAATGAATCCCTCTGATACCACTTTGTAACATCCTGGTTCTGTAAGCCACCCAGAGGCACCCCGTACCCAGTTTGTCATGTGGCCTCAAGTGCATTTCCCCAAACGCCATAGGCTTCTGACTAGTAGCGATAGCCTTTGGGTGTGATATTGGGGAAGCTATTCTCTCCTTGGTAGAGTAACATAGTGGATGAAAATAATAGCAACAATGGAAAAATTAATAATCCATACAAAAGTGAACAACAGAAAACTAGAGGAGATAACTGATGGAACACATATATATAATGATGCATGATACATATGTCTAGGAAATTAGCTAAGTAGTCATAATGTGGGAATACAAATAGTCTTAAAATAAAGTACAAAATAAAATAGATAAATGGCTCCTTAGCATCGCAAGCCTAAGCTTGGTCCCTTGCTCTCCATCTCCACAGCAAGTCAAGTACCTAAAGTATAAGGGAGGTTTCCCTTATCTATAACTGTATCAATATAATCTGTTTGGGCCCAAAAGAATGACCCAAATAGGGCGTGAGACTAAATCCTAGTAAGAAACCACCTGAAGATATGTGCCTAACAGTTAGTGAATATATATGACAGGTAACATGCAAAGATGCAGTAAACAAGAAGGTACTCAACAATAACAATTCCACATATCAAATAAGCAGGTAATCGTGCAATGTAACCCTCTAGGAAGTACACGTACCCTATCCCCTCTGGTTCAATCATAAGAATATATAAAGAATCTCTAAGGAATAACTAATGGTCAATTCCCCTTACAGTCAGAAGTGATTCAAAACTCTCTGAGGAATCTCACATGGTCAATATCCCTTATAGTCAAAAGTGATTCAAGAATCTATAAAGAAGCTCATAGGGTCAATTACCCTTATAGTAAAAAGTTATTCAAGACTCTCTGAGGAAGCTCACATGGTCAATTCCCCTTATAGTCTAAGGTAGTCAAGAAATCTCTGAGGAAGCTCACACAGTCAATTCCCCTTATAGCCCCAAGCAGTCAAATACTCTCTGAGGGAGCTCACTCGGTCAATTCCTCTTATAATATAGAATGGTTTAAAGACTCTCTGAGGAAGCTCACTCAGACAATTCCCTTTGTAGTCTTATACATCAGGTTCTCACGTCCCTTTATAAGTCAATGCATAGAAATGCAATACATTCAAAGTAAACCTCAAGAACTACTTGGCTAATCAGTCTACAACATATCAAGCATGCCAGAAAACAAACACTCCACCCTACAACACTAAGCATGGGAAAACATGAAAGGCGACCAAAAGGATAAGTAGGACCAAATGGTCATAAATAAAACATTCATGGGAAAACACATCCAAAACATGGAAATAAACCCTATTCATATCCAAATAACCTCTACTGAAGCATACATGCATGGCATACAATTAACATGGGTAAAACGGTAAAAACACAATACCCCGATTAAGGGTATTGGCCAAAATTGCACATATAAATCAAATATTTTCAATGGAAAGGCACAAACCACCTACCTCTTAGGGTTTGGTAAAATAGACCCTTCGCCCAAACGCACTGCAAACCGGGTGAACACCTCCTCAAAACCACATCAAAAACCCTTGCCTAACATTAACAAGGTCAACCATTAACACAAAAAGGAAACACTACCCTAGATCTATATACACCCCTTGTAGATCTAGGAAACTAAGAGATGGAGAGGCATAACCCTAACCAAAACCTCAAAGAACCAAAAGTGGGACTTACCCGAGGAGAACCGCCTTCAATCCACCAAGAAACCCCTACGATTTGCCTCCAAAACGAGTTAAGGAGCTCCCCCAACCTCTGAAAACTAGAAATCCCTTGTGATCCACAAGTGGGAGGAAGAATTAGGGGAAAATGGGAAAATATGATTGGCCCAGGACTTAGAAACCCTAACATTAAGTGGTCTCAAAGTTACCCTGCACGGTTTGGCAAACCGTAGGCCAACCGTGCGGTTGCCACTATCTCACCCAGGGATTTCACACAGCTTGCCCACATAGTTTAAAAAATGGTGCACCACCTATCCGGAGCCCACGATCATGGGTGCATGGATTTTTGGGCTGGACGCATGGTTTGTTCATACCGTGCGCCAACTTTGTGCCCCTGCACAACCTCCACAACTTTAAAAGTTTTTCCCATCCAAACTTCAACCAACCACTTCAAAACATACAAACAAACCAAAACAAGGGTCACATACCTCAAACATGGGGTACTACATAACCGTTTAAATGGTGTTTACTCATAATGTACATGATGTGTACTTTAAAAACTTCCATAAATTCCTCTTTTTCTGAAAAACGACCAAAAAAGGAAAACATACCTAAAAAGAAGATCCGGGTTCTTACAGAAACTAGATCCCATAATGGTCACATTTTTATAAACTTATGTATAGGGTCGAAATAGGGCCACCGAATGTCTCTTGGTAATGTTTCTAGGGAATTTGGGCCTTTAAGATTAGGATTTAGTCCCTTATTAAGCTTAATTTTACCTTAATCGTTGCAATTAATTTTAATTACTTTCACTAATATTTTTGGTGAAAACTAAGTAAAATTATTATAAAATTTAAATGATTATGATTCCAAATATGGAATCCATTTTTCAAAATTCCAATAACGGAAGTGGCAGATATTAATTTAAATTTAATCCCGTAGATGGGATGACAATGTAGGTTTTAAAAGTAAAAATGTCTAAAATAATGCTATGTTTTTATAGTCAATTTCAAAGTGAAATTGATTCCAATGACATAAATTTGATTAATTGATAAAAATTCGATCTAGTTAAACCTTAAAACCAATTTAAAGTTTAATTAAACCTTATAAATAAATTAGATGAAGATGCAGGTTTGAACTAAAATTTAGTATTTTTCACTATTCATTAAAAATGAAACATCATAGAAAAATACCAAAAATTCACCCTAAACTAATTTTTATGTTTTTATTTCAAAGATGAATTTTATTTTGACATATAAAATTTATAAAATGGTCAAAATATGATTTAAAATGGGTTTTCCATTAAAAGGCGGTAAAAGTTGCTTAATATATTATTATTTTTTATGTGATGTATTGGGTTTGTTTTTATCTTATAATTATCAAATATATTAGATGAATATAAAAAAAAATTATTTAATATAATATATATATATCACATTAATATCACCCACTAATTTTAATTAATTTTATATATTAGGAGAAACATCTTTGTGAGGATAAAAATAATGATATTTTCCTTTGTATTCATTAGGTTTTCATATGAATTTCTAATTAAATTGTAACCAATAATTTTTTTTATATTTTTGTAAAAAAAAATATTTTCATAAGTTAGTTTATACTATTAATAATTTCTAATTTAATGGCTAGGTAAGGAATTATTATAATAAATAATAATATTTTAATAATATATTATTGTTTGGTTAAAACTTCGTTTTGCGGGTAATGCGATCTATAAAAAAATGTCGTTCTTGCATATAAGGAAAGCTAAATTAGTGTTTGCATGAATTGAAAGATATATAATATGTAGAATCTTTTTAAAATAGTAAATATATTTTAAATTATCATGGTATTATATTACCTTGCATGCTTGGTATCATGTGTCACACATGCTATCAAATACAATGTTCTTACTTTAGAATTTTAGGGCGTTAAAAACACATTACAATAATCATCATAGGGAATACCTTCTTTAGGTTACCAAATACTTGGGGTAGTTATTAACTTTTCTTTTGAACAATCAAAAATAGGTTAACATTCTTCTTTCTAGAAAAAAATTAAATTTTTTAGGGAAATTCTATTATGGTGTTATAATTTAAGAAAATTTTAGAACAAGTCTCTTATAATAACCATATAATACTATGAAAATATGAACTTAAAAAAATTATTTAGTGGTTACTATATAGAAACTATTTATAAATTTACAATGTCCACTACGACACCATAATATGTAATGACATAACCCCAAAAGTGAATCATTAATTTAAAAAAAGGAAACATTGACATTTTCACAAGAAACATATGTCTACTACGTATATTTAACAACATATTAGGATTTTGTGCATGATCCTCCCATATCTTTGAATTAACATAGTAAAAAAAATCTCAAAACACCCTAAGTGGGAGGGTCTGGGTAAAATAGGGTGACAAAGATTTCTCATGAAGTGGAACTTTTCCTCAAATTAGAAAGAAAACATTGAACACCTCAAAACTAGTTATGAATCTAAAAACATATATATATGAAAAATATAAGTGACAACATGGTTATTTTATCTAGTTGACCCAAAATATTACAACCAAGGAGAATACATAAAAAACATGTCAATATACTAAGGAAATCACTATACATTACTATGATTACAAATTTTAAGCCATGATCAACTTTAAAAATAAATGTCACTCCCTTCTCCTATTTATTCACACGGTTTTTATAGATATATTTACAAGAATAAGTCAACATGCATGTAACTTCTAATGAATATTGAATTAGTATTCAAAACACCATTAATGTGAGGTTGTTTCTCTTAAGCTCTAATATCTTGGAAAAGTCATAATATTTATGAATATGTTCATATTAGCATCATATATCTCACTAAAAACCTTTAATATGAATTTTTCCCTCTCTTTCTCATCCAATATGTTTCACATACCCTTTAATTTTTCTAATTATTCCATTTTAATATTCAAATATCTTATTAAAATTCTTATCTCATTTTATAAAACAACTCACATCTTCATTTTAAAATTAAAAAATACATTATAGTTGAGTTAATGATCCATTAAATCAAATTTTATTTTCTTAAATTTGAATTGAATAAAATATTATCTACTTCAAAAAAAACTTGTAAACCTTGGCGTGGACATGTCTTAAAAATCATGTTTTCTAAGCCAAAGGGTTTGCCTCCTGAATCCGTTACCCTAAAATATAAATCTCCCAAGAAACATAGTCTTTTCAATATATGAATTTTTATACCTCTAACACATCATGCCATAATGTTATCCAAAAAACGTGGTTTTTTCCTCAAAATTATGAAATCACCCATAAATCATCCCCAAATAATGTCATAGTCCTTGAATTTGAAAATTAAAACAACCCTTTTAAAAAAAAAAAAATCATGTTTTCAAAATGAAAATTTAATCATTATGAGTTTTTTTAATAAAAAAAATTGAATTATAAACACTTTAAAATGGTTATCAATTAAAAATGGTCACCACTATGAATTGGTTTCATCCTTATAATCATTTTGACAAATATATAAGTGAACCAAAACCATATTCCCTCCATGTACCATGCTGAATATCCCATTTTATACTAAACTGTCACATAAATAAAAATATTTCTTATAATCCCATAACCTCTATGGATTTTGTAAGAAAAATACTACACTAAAGAGACCTGCAGCAAAAACATTTCCCTCACTATGACATTATTAAAATTAAAATGATATATTTTCTACTTGTAGCCACTATTACTAATTCAATTTATCTTCCTATATATTCTTCCAATGAACATGACATATAAAACACTGTAGAATAAAAATGATGGTTTGATAGACATGACTTATTCTTAATTATAATATAATACTATGGTTTACTTCAATAAAAACTTCATCAAATATTTCCAAGTTAGCTCTATACTTCTTCAAGTACAAAACCAGATCATATTATATATTGCAACCTTAACTTTAAAATATTTCTAAAAAATAAAATTTATTTTTAATCACGATTCATTAAAAATATAAAATTTATCTACACTGATTCCATTAAACTTCTCTTGAATAACATAGGTTCCAACATTTTCCACCTTTAGGGTTCTTGGTAATCCTAAATGAAATTCAAGACTACTTATACTCTATTAAAGAAAAATAATAATATAAAACCGCAACTATCACTCTAAATCTATGTGAGAAATTCTTATTATAGAAAATAAGAGTCCAAGATGTAATTCTATTCTTCAATTATTACATTTTATCTTTATCTGTCACTAACCAAATATAAATCACTAAATTCATATGAATCCCAATGAAGTCATCCATCCTTGATACTATTACCTATACATCATATATACCCAAATATATTGTAGCAAAATATCCCCCCAAGACGAGAACATTTTAATTCCCTATGACATAAGAGTGACACTATAGTTTCTCTTTTCAAGATCTATCTCTTCCACCACTTTTTATAACTTGTTAAAATATTCTATTCACTCTAAAATTTCATAGATCCCCTCCCCTTTGAAAATAAAATCAATAGGTAAAGTCTCATAAAACATAAAAAATAATGTTAAATAATAAATTCATATAGAGGGGGAAGGTGAACAAAACATTATTAATCTTTGTGAGGTATATAAACACTAATATTCAACCAATGTTTCTCAAATTCCATTTGACCAATGTTTTTGTAAATATATCCACAATTTACTAATTTTTTTCAATCTCATCCACCTTGAAAATTCAGTATTCCACCATCTATTTAATACAATGGAATATTATTTCAATGTGTTTTATATTCAATTATTGTAGTAGATTATAGATTTACTCAATATAATTTCTATTATCACACAAGATCATTATTGACACATTCAAATCTCCACCAAGATCCCTTTATTTCCTTTCATCCAAAATAATTGAGTATATGAATTTCTCTTGGAAATATACTACACTTACACTATGATACAAGAATTCATCTCGTATTTTTTTTCTTATCTAGGTATCAAATTCCCTTCAAATAAAGAGTGATATTCTATTTTTGGATTTTATATCCATAATATTTATAATCTAATCAACATATGAACATGTCATTAAATATTTTTATTTTATTACATCAAACACCAATCCATAATCAAGGGTACATTGAAGATGCATAGTATTCTTTTCAATATAGTGAGATATTCTCCCATATGATCACATTAAAACCTTATATCAAAACAAGTTGAGTAAAAAATATCTAGACTTGTTATTATCAAGTATATTAGGATTCCAATAATTTATTAAAACAAAATTTATTATTGAATTTTTTTTGTAATCATGCTTCATGAGTTTAGTTCCAAGCTTGATTCATGTAGAAACTAATTTCAATAACACATTTAAAATCTTTTAGAAGCTCACTTTCATACCTTAGTTGAGATAAATAGTAAACTCTCCCTTTTGGTTGACTAGAAGACCAATAAAATAACTACATTCACCTATAATCGTTATCTAAGAATTTGATCACATTAATTTCGTTAATTTTTTCATTTATTATACCTTGCTTCCATGAAATATTATATCATCCATATATATATAAGTTCCCCAAAATTATCTTCATTTTATTATTTCTCATAGCATTTATGATTAAAACCTATTATTTTAAATTCAAAATTCCTCAAATGAAAAACTAAATGAGAACATAAATCCCACAGTTCTTGAATCATTCCATATAAATCATTTTTCTTAAAACATGCTATTTTATTCGTTATAAAAAATTTAAAATCCAATTGGTTGTTTAATATATACTTCCTCTATAAGATCTCAATTCATGAATTTTATCTTCATATAAATTTGATATAATTTGGATCCCCTTTGAATATAAACAACTAATAATTGTCTAATTTACATAATTCTAGATAGTGGTACCCAATTGAATTCCATTTCCATTACTATAATTTAATAATATCCTTAAAATATAATCCTATATTTTCTTTATATAATATTCCCATTATCATTTTATTAATTTTTAAATACTCACTTTGTTTTAATAAAATCATGATCATTCAAAAAATTTATAGGCTCCCTTGTTTGATTCTTTCTTATTTGATCTAAATCTTCATTCATTGATTTAACTAATGATTTATCATTTTTTTTATTTTTTTGAAATGTTCTCTTATTTAACTCTAATGTAGTTGGATTCATTCATTTTATCTATTATCATTCTGATTTATGTGTATTTTTTAGACTCTTTAGTACAAACATATTCTGTTGATTTATATATAAATCTTCTTTATGAGGTAAGATTTTAGTTTCACTATAATTTTCAACAAGATAATCATATTCTTTATTTATTTACACTACATCTGAATTTATACATTTATTTCCACCTTTTTCATTGATTAAAAAGATCTTCCCTATAACAACTATGCCTTATTAACAAAATAGGTACCCCTATTTATCAAGATCGTCAGGTCCTGGTCCACCAGGTTCCACCAGTTTCCCCAGAAACACATAGTATTATTCCTAGGTCCCACCCATGTGATTGAATGGATCATATTACTATTGATTATTCCCATAGGAAAACATATATTCTCTCTAGTGTGCATTTTACTCACTCACACAGACCCTAATAAACTTTCTATGAGGTCACCCATTCTGAACACTTCTTTAGGCCACACATACTGAACTACGATGTGATAATCAGAAAAGATCATAAAAATAAAGGTTCACCTTATTGACATGGGTTGTTACATTTATCCTTTTAACCAGTTATCTTTATGGGGTGTTACATTCACCCTTAGAACAAAACAATTATAATAATGGACCCTATATATCAATCATTTATATGAAAACACACTTCTAGCCGGATTCTTCCTTAGATACCAATAAAAGAATTTGGCCACACTAACAACACATACACCCCACCTTAACATGGCCATCAGGTACTAGACCACCAGGAGTCACAAGTTACCCTGCAAACATGTGGTTCCCAACCTTGGTTCCACCCACATGTTTGAGAAGATCGTCAAACTAATGACTATTCCCACAATCCAACACATGGTTTTTATAGTGTTCTTTTTTATCACTCACACACACCCTAGGAAAATTCCTAGGAGGTCACCCATCCTCACCACTCTTTGAGCCAATCACACTTAACTATGAATTTATAATTTGGTAGGTTCCTAATAAGATAGGTGAACCATGTTTAAATGGGTAGTAATATTTTGACTTTTAACCCTTTATCTTTATGGGGTGTTACATTGTTTCTTTCCAAAACCTTTTTGATCATCTTATTAAAACATTTTTATGCTTTAATATTGGTTGAGTAAATAATAAAGACTCCTTCATAAACAATATCTCCATATTTTGTAAGATTTATTTCCTTATTTCAAATAAATTATTTACTTTCAAATACTCCATGGTGTTTTAGAGTTATATTTTTTTCTATGATACATATCATATGATGTTTTCTTCTCATCAGGACATAAAAAATCCCCACATTAATCACACAATACCACTTTCACCACTAATTTCCAATAGTTATGTATGATAACACCCTTGATGAGTAGTGTATATTTCATATTGTTCACTATTATGCTTATCCTTTCCATAAATATTTTTTTTAAAGTCCTAAAAAATAAGAAATCATGTTTTATTATATATTTTCGCAAATTTTTTCCATCCTAAGAGAAGTTCTCTCTATTTAATGTTTTGATCATAAGATCATAATTTGTCTACCTATTTCATTTTTTGATCACCCATGGTATGTTTAGATACATTGAATTACTTCTTATCTGGTTTGTGAAAACCTAATGAAACTTATTATACTATTTTATTCCAAAAATACTATAAAAATGTTTTCTCTATGAAGTTTAGGATGTGTCTTTAGACCACACCCCTCGGTTTCGAAAAAATTAATCAAGTGTAAATCTCATTTATTATTTTAATTATAGTTCATTATCACTGTCTTATATATCAATAAAGCATTGAAATTATTTTACCTATCTCATTTCATATTTTTAATATCAATCCAAACCATAATCATTGATTGATTTTCCATAATTTTTTGATTAATTTGGCTAGGGATATGATTCCAAAAAACTACTCTCTACCATCATCATGAGGATATAAGTGTTCCCCTTGTTATTTACATGATATATATTTTCATTTATTATTTATTATTTCATCAATGAATTAATATATTACCCTTGTATTATATAGACCTTCCAGTTAAATGTAACATTGACTCATGAGTTTCTAATTTAAATTATGCTCAATAGATTACGTTGAATTACATCCACAGAAATTTCTTATGATTTATTTAACTATACATTTATAGGCTCATTTTACTACGTACATTAATATTTAAGGATATACCATTGGAAATGTCTACCATTCCATCCACCCAACCCTTCACATTCTTTAACAAGTTAATATTTTGAATCATTTGGTATGGACACCCTCCATCAAGAGTCTATGAGGTTGTATTATTTGTAATTATAAGAAATGTTTTGGATAATATATTCTTCTTCTTCTCCTTATTTTACTTCTCAGAGGAAATGAGTTGAGTTGATACTAGTTTGGGTGTCTCCTCATTCTTTAAGAATGGGCAGTGAAATATTCCTTCTCCTCTTCTGATGGGGGAAAATTTATTTCATGAACAAATTATGTTTATTTCTTGATTCAGAATTCTCTTTGAGCCTCTATATGAGTTATTTGTTTTTTTCTAACCCTTTAATAAACATAATAATTCCCCAATATATGGAAGTTAAAAAATATCCATAAAATACATTTATCCTTTGAGATATAGGATATGATCTAATTCTCTTTTATTTACTTTAGGTTCCATGCCTCATAAATATTTATTTTCGTCTTAATATTATTTAATTTTTTGGTCTAAATAACCATATAATTATAACATTATTAGGGGTAATATCTTTCCACAACTTCTATATATTTTTTCTTTTGCTGAATATTTTTCTAGTATTTAAAAAATACTCATTGATAAAGAGTTGTCACCAAACTTATGATTTTCTTATTATTTCTTTCATTACTTTGGAGGATTGAAAATTAAATTTAATTAAAATTTCTTTTATGTTATTGGATACTTTTTCCTTCAATAATTTTTGAAAACATGTTATGCCTCATTCATGAGGTTCATAATACCCACACTCTTGGATCTGGTGATAAAAAAATATTTAATTTCTAGATTTCATACTAAGAGAGATGAATCAAGACAAACTTACATATATTTTCATAACTTAAACATTAAGTCTCATAATAATAAAAAAATCTTAGAACCTAACAGTTTTTATTATTTGGATATTAGCTACATTATTTTAAATAATTTGAATATTTATCCATTATTAAACCATATTAGACCTTCTTCTACACAAATTGTATGTTTTATTCATATTTATAACTTATGTAATAAAAATAAAAATAAGAGGTGAGATAAAATTATTAGTAAGAGAGAAAAATATCCACATGTCATAAAGGGATAAATCCTAAGCATGCAAGTAATCATGATCATGTGGGAAATATTAAATTAAAATACCATTAAATAGTAAGATTAATACATGAGTCATAATAGATGTAAATATAATCTAAAACCATCAAACATATACCGAGACATAGTATTTTAAATACATGATAAATTAATAATGATATAGGAATCATATAATATAAATATAATAATGAAATTTTGGAATAAGAATAAGATTATAGAATCAAAACATTGTAAACCTAGAATAATTGTAATTATTCCCACACACAATATTATGAGAATATCTTGATCGTAATTACACTCCCAAAAGATATTGTGCAGAAATATTAATTATACTTACACCTACACACAGTCTTTTAAGAATTTCCAAATCATAATGACACCCAAATAATAGTTTTTGAGCATAGATTATCCACAATCACATATACTCATAGCCATGTGAGAAAATATTAAATGAAATTATTCCTGTCAACAATCTTTTGATCATAATTTAAACACAACTACATCCTCACAAAATTTTTTAACGTATATTAAATGTAATTACACCCATGAAAAATCTTATGATCATAGATTAACTCAAATTATACCAATGAAAAATCCGGTGATAAAATCTTAAACAAATAAATAAGGGTTAAATTACCTAAAACTTGAATAAATTATATTTTATGGAAATAATTATATATTATATCATCTAATTATAGAAAATGGTCTATTTTAGAGCATGTTGGCTTGTGAAAAACATGGGTATCACTTTTTTCTTTTCTAAAATTACTAGTGTGCCACTCACCTCACTTATAAAAGGTCACCCCTATTATATCTTCTTTACACCTAAAAATCCTTTTGATTTGGCCATTAATTACAAAAATCCATTCCTTACATCCATAACCACATATTAGATTCCTTTTTTTGATCAAAAATCCAATCTAGCACTGATTTTTGTGCAAACCTATAGAGGATGTCTGAAAAAGAGGTATTGTACTTAACTGTGTATTCTATTTTATTTCTACATCCACCTCATTAAAATATTATTAACTTATTATGATATAATAAAACTAGTATCTCTAATATAATTATATGTTACTATGTTATTTCAATAACATAAATTCATCTACTATTCTATAAATAATAAATTAAACCATCATTCATTTTTAAGAAGCACTACTGCCTCACAAACCAATGTAATTCGTTTTTCACCATCTCCTATCATAGATTATTATAATTATGGGTTTAAAATATATATTATATTTGAAACAAAATTATACTTCATGAATTATTATATCAAATAAAACTTTTTACTCACTATTTTTCTAGGGATATGATAATGTCACTCATGTGTACAGTGGATTACCACCTCACGAAGTGATGTGATTCGTTTTTCACTAACACTTAAGGTGGAAGGTAATAAAGATAAATTTAATGAAAATATGTTATATAAATGATATTATTATTATATTAATTGAATATATTTAATTTTTAAAATATAATAAATTATTTTATTTCATGCCTTTCCACTTCCTAAAAAATGATAACATTGTCCATGCATACATGTAGAATACACTACTAGAAAAGGGGGCAGTGGAGCCCCCCTGACTCGGGCGACCGCCATTGGTGGTCGCTATAGCCCACCATTAGCGACCGCCAATGGCGGTCGCTAACCTGCCTAAAATTATTCGGGGGGTTTCTGCGCCCCCCCCCCCCCCCCCCCCCCGCGCCCTCGATCTCGCCCTAACCCCTCGCCGCCCTCCCTCGCGCCGCCCTCCCCTCCCCCGCCGCCCGGCCTCCCCCGCCGCCCGGCCTCCCCCGCCGCCCGGCCTCCCCCGCCGCCCGGCCTCCCCCGCCGCCCGGCCTCCCCCCTCCGCCCGGCCTTCCCCGCCGCCCGGCCTCCCCCGCCGCCCTCCCTCCCCCGCCGCCCGGCCTCCCCCACCGCCTGCCTTCAGGCCTCCGGCCGCCGCCCTCCGCCTTCGGGCCTCCGGTCGCCGCCCTCCGGCCTCCGACCGCCGCCCTCCGGCCTCTCGGCCCTCCCCCCCCCACCCCGGACGGCACCCGCACCCCGGACAGCCCCCGGCGTGCACTCCGGACCGCCCCCTGCACCCCGGACGCCTCCCCGCACCCCGGACAGCACCCCCCCCCGCGCACTCCGGACCGCCCCCCGCACCCCGGACGCCTCCCCGCACCCCGGACAGCACCCCCCCCGCGCACTCCGGACCGCCCCCCGCACCCCGGACGCCTCCCCGCACCCCGGACAGCACCCCCCCCGCGCACTCCGGACCGCCCCCCGCACCCCGGACGCCTCCCCGCACCCCGGACAGCCCCCCCTGCACTCGGACACCCCCCTCCAAACCCGGACAGCCCCCCCCGCACCCCGGACAGCCCCCCCCCCCCCCCCCCCCCCCCGCACTCGTACACCCCCCCTCCGAACCCGGACAGCCCCCCCGCACCCCGGACAGGCCCCCCGCACCCCGGACACCCCACCCCGCACCCCCGACAGCCCCCCTGCACCCCAGACAGCCCCCCTCCCCCGCACCCCGGACACCCCCGCACCCCGAACACCCCTGCCCGCACCCCTGACAGGACCCCGACACCCCCGACACCCCTCCCCGCACCTCGGACAGCCCCCCCCCCCCCCCCGACCCCGGACACCCCCCCCCCCCTCGCTGCCTGTCCCCCGTCCCCTCACCGCCTCCTCTCTTCCAGCTCCCCGCCGCCGCCGCCGCCCGTCCCCTCCCTTGTCGCACCGCCTTTGGCTCCGGCTCCCCTTCGCTGCCTCCTCTCCCTCGCAGCACAGCCTTCGGCTCCCCTCCCTTTCAGGTTTGTAGCTCAATCAGGTAACATGAGCTTTCAGTTACATTATTATTTTATCAATGGTTCATAAACAAATGGTTAATATTTATTTTGAATATAGTTGATTTGAAAAATGTAAATGTAATAAGTATTGTGTAAATGTTTGTTATACAGATATTATTATGGATAAGAGTTGGATTGATCTTCCAAATCGAATGTCTAGAGAATATTTCAATGGCATTATGCAGTTTATTGAGTTCACGAGAGGATTTGAAAGTGACTATATTAGTTTTCCATGTAGAAAATGTGCTAACAGATATCAATTCACACGAGATACTGTGAGGGAGCACCTTTTCTTTAATGGATTTCTGAAAAATTATAAGAGTTGGACTCGTCATGGAGAAGAATATGTTCGTTGTCAAAATACAGATGCAGCTCAGATGGATGTTGATGCAAGGATGACTGATCCAATGCATGAAATGCTTACTGAAATGGTACGTGGGTTTGATCCTGAAGGCATTGACATCCAGAATCTTGAGACCGGTGAGATAAATCTTCGCTCTGGTGCAGATCGTGATTCGAGGAGGTTTTATGAAGTACTTGATGATGCGAAAACAGAATTATATCCTGGATGTACTTCTTACAATAAACTGTCGTTTATCGTGGAGTTGTTGCATTTGAAGACTTTGAATAATTGGTCAGACACATCATTCGACATGCTTTTGGTTTTATTGAAAAAAGTTCTTCCTGTCGACGCTAAGATTCCTGAGTCGTATTACTATGCTCGTAAGTTGACAGAGAACTTAGGTTTTACATATGAGACTATAGATGCATGTGCAAACAACTGTATGTTGTTTAGAAATGAAACTGCTCATTTGGATATTTGTACGGATTGTGGCGCTTCCAGGTGGAAAGAGAACAGGGGAAATAAGACTCATCAAAGTCAGATTGCGATACAGGGGAAACCGATTGTCGTAAAGCAAATGCGTTACTTTCCCCTTAAACCGAGGTTGAAAAGATTTTTTATGTCATCTAAAGTTTCTAATTTAATGAGATGGCATGCAGAAAGAGTTCATTAAAGTGACATGTTAACCCACCCGGCAGACTCTCATGCATGGAAGGATTTTGATAAGAGACATCCCGACTTTGCTAAAGATGTTCGTAATGTCGGATTGGGATTGGCAGCAGATGGTTTCAATCCATTCAAGTCTATGGTTGGTGCAACTCATAGCACATGGCCCGTGGTGTTGGTTCCATATAATCTTCCTCCGTGGCTTTGTATGAAGCAACAATTTATATTACTTTCCACTCTTATTGATGGACCTAAAAGTCCGGGGGATAAGATTGATGTTTACCTTCAGCCATTGATTGATGAGTTGAATGAATTTTGGGGCGATGGTGTGAGGACTTATGACTGCGAAACGAATGAAATCTTCAAACTGCATGCAGATTTATTGTGGACAATCAATGAATTCCCAGCTTATGCAAATTTATCAGGCTGGAGTACGAAAGGGGAATTTGCTTGCCCTTGTTGCAATAAAAGTAAAAAATCTGTATGGCTTAAACATTCCAAAAAATGGGCATACATGGGTCACAGGCGTTTTCTCCCTCCCCAGCACAGGTTCAGAAAGGACAGAGTGGCATTTGATGGTTCTAGAGAGTTCAGCCCAGCACCAAAGATCATGACAGGAGTCGAAATGTTATCGCAGATTGAGGAAGAAAACATTCGCACGGTATATGAAATTCAGGATTTGGTGGCTCCTCCAGTACGTAATATTCGTGCTGCGGGTAGGCAGCGCAGTCACAATTGGAAAAAGAAAAGTATTTTTTATATTCTTCCGTATTGGAAAACTAACATGTTGAGGCATAATTTGGATGTCATGCACATTGAAAAAAATGTTTGTGATAACATATTGTGGACCATTTTAGGTGTCAGTGGAAAGTCAAAGGACCATGTTAATGCACGCCGTGATTTGGAAGAAATGGGTTTAAGGAAACAGTTGCATTTACAGTTAGCTGAGGGAAACAAGGCATATATGCCTGCTGCACAGTATTCGATGACTACAGAGGAGAAAAAGACATTTCTTTCCATTTTGAAGATGGTCAAGGTGCCTGATGGTTACTCTTCTAATATTTCAAAGTGCGTGAATCTGACGAGCAAGACATTGCAAGGGTTGAAAAGTCATGACAATCACATATTACTTCAGCAGTTGATTCCAATCGCAATTTGTGATTGTTTATCCCCCAATGTTGTTCAGCCCTTGATTGAGATGAGTAATTTTTTTAGACAGCTTTGTTTAAGAAATCAACGAATGAGTGATTTAAAAAGTTTGCAGGACCGAATTGTACATACGCTTTGTCACTTTGAGAAACTTTTCCCCCCCACATTTTTCGATGTTATGGTCCACTTGACAGTGCACCTAACTGATGAAGTAATGGCTGCTGGTCCAGTGCAATTCAGGTGGATGTATCCTATTGAACGGTATTTGAGTACATTGAAAAGATTTGTACGCAACAGAGCTCGTCCAGAGGCATCAATAGCCAATGGTTATTTGATGGATGAGTGTACTACCTTTTGTGCAGAATATCTTACGGATGTTGAAACAAAATTAGATAAGCCCTCTCGGATTCATGATGGTCCAGTTGGAGAAGGAACCACATTTGATATGGACAACATCGAGTGGATACAAGCACATCGATATATCTTGTTCAATACTCCATCAGTTGCACCATTAATGCAGTAAGTATCTTATCAATGTGCTTGTATAACTTTTACATGTTTTCTTTGCATAAGTTGATCTTTTAAACATCGCGTAATCATTTGCAGGAAACACATTAATGAGATAAAAGAAGAGATGCATCGTGCGACTGAGTTGCAAATTCAACAATCTCATTATGCGACATTTCATGATTGGTTCAAGAATTATGTATGTATAAATTGATTTTCATTATGAGTGAAGTATTAAACTAATTCTTTCTGCATATATCAGTATTGATTTTTATAAATTATGTAGGTTCGTAAGCTGAGGGAGTTAGGGGACCCCACGCTACCTGAAGTATTTATCCAACTGGCTGAGGGTCCATCTATAACGGCTCGTCGTTATAAAGCTATTGATGCTAATGGTTTTCGATTTCGCATTAAAGATGTTGACGACAAACGAGCAACACAAAACAGTGGCATCGGTTGTCCCTTTGTCGATTCTGGTTATTACTATGGTCAATTGATAGACATCATTGAAGTTGTATATACACACGGTTTGAAGTACATATTGTTAAAGTGTAATTGGGTTGATCCAGTGCGTGGATGTAAAGTCGATCAATATCAGTTTTCATTGGTGAATTTTAACTATATGTTATACAGAAATAATGAACGAGTTGAGAATGAACCTTTCATTTTGACATCACAAGCGGAACAAGTATTCTTCGTTACTTTGCCTTCGGATCCAAGTTGGCAACTTGTTGTCAAAATGTCTCGGCGAGGAGTGTTTTTATTTGAAGAAGATGAACCCGAGACTGTTCCGTTTGTTTACCAACAACTTGATCAACATACCGTAGTTCAACGTGAAGAAGATATTTATTGGGTCAGAGCGGCTGTTGAAGGAGAAACGGTCGATTTGCATGCTTAATGAAAGGTATAATTGTTTTCCCGCTATTCAGTAGAATGTCCTAGGATATCATAAATTATCTAATCATTTTATAAATCCTTATAAGTTTTAATCCTCACTTTTGTAAGTTAATTCAGTCATAAATATTTAGGTTGATTAACTTTCTGATTTTTTAAAATTCATTCACAACTAATTATTCAATCCATTTTTTGTTTGATTAACAGTTGTAAAAGTTTGATTTATTAAGAACAATCCAATTTATCTTTTAAACACTTTGGACTCATTACTGATATTTTGTATGACTGCAGACATGTCAGGGGAAGAGGCAGAAAATCCACATCATCCATCTGAGGCATCTACGTCTCAGGGTCGAGGTATGTTTGAATGTCATTGTCTATATTTTTTATGTAATTGACATATATATATATATATATATATAACATTTGTCAATTTATATATAAAATTGTTTTCAACAGGATCAGACTCGGCTGCTTCTTCCTCTCGCAGGAGAGGCCCTGGTCGTGGCATATTATCATGGAATTCCGACACGACGATAGATGTTTCATTTGATGAGGTATTTCATCCCGTGGGACCGAATGCCCCGGCATTTATTCGTCAGCTGGGTCATATCATACGTGACCCACATCGATTTCCATTGACCACGCGTGATTGGGCTTCTATCCCTCAGGACACATTAGATCGTCTATGGAGGGAGGTTCAGGTAAGAAAATAATTTTACTTTGTTTTCTATTTATAAATAATACTAATATGTTTGATTATTTTCATTATAGCAAAATTTGAAAGTATGCCCTGAAGAGTTTCGGCCGGTGTGTATGAGCAAATGTCGTAAGCTGTGGAAAGATTATAAAGGCAAAGTGAAGAGGGACCACTGGATACCAAATGTGGGTGCCCTTGACATTTTGGAAAAGGTCCCGAGAGGTGTCCTCCCAGCTCAGTGGCGTGACTTGGTTGCATATTGGTCTACTGAGGGTGTTGCGGTTAGTATATTAATTATTTTTCTGTATATATATTTTCAAGAATATGTGATTTGTTTGAAATTTGAATGAATTGAATGTAGGAGGTGTCAACACGCCATTCGAAGAATCGAGCGTTGCAGGGACCAGCTCACAGGCTCGGGACTCGTCACGTGTCTCAGATCCGACATGAGGTATATATCATTCATTTTTTAATTTATTAATTAATATGGTTTTGTGTTTATATTCTTTTAATATACAGTTGCGAGGGCAAGGTGCAGCAACTGATAAAATGTCGGTGTGGATAAGGACTCGTGATCGCAATGATCCAGAGGTTGCAGCATTGATAGTAAGTGTCTGTACTTACCAATAATTACATAAATCTATATATTAACATATATATATTTAAATATTTCACAGGATCAATTTGAAGCTGAGTTAGAACATCTGCCAGAGGACCAGCGACAGCTTCCCATGCGACGGGATGAGATCTTTCATCGCATTATTGGTCGGGACAGGCATGGCTATAGTTTGACCTATGGAGCAGGGATTCCTCGTTCTGTAGTGTCACGCGCTGCGGTTGTCGGTCCTGTTGTTGCTCATATGACACAACAGATGTCAGATTTTGAGGCACGGCTACGCGCTTCCGAGGAGACAAATGCGCAATTGACAGCTGAGGTTAGAGCACTGCGGGAATATGTGCGTCGAGCTGATGGTACAGGGGATCATACGACGCAGGTATATACTGTATTTATTTATTTAATTTAAATTATTTTTGTTATTAAAATATTTATAATGTTTATTTGTTGTAGGCACCTGGCCCACCAGAAGGAGGTAGCAGTGATGGCAACGCGTGACGCACCATATATTCACGAGATATGTTTTTTGTTTTTAGTGGTAGGGTTGACATTGATGTACTGTATTTATTCATTTAAGTAATGCATTATTACCATCCATGGTGGTCTTTTAAATATTTTATACACATTGAGTTTTTGATCAGATAATCTTGAATGATTCTACATTTGAAAAAGTCGACCTAATTCCAACAGATCAATAAATCTGATATTATAGATTATGTATTATTAATATATTTTTTATAAATTTCTGTATGGTATCGATAAAAGAAATATGTATTAATTAGATGTTATCATTTTTATTTTTCACTTTTTTAATCAATGGGATGGCCTTTGCACCCCCGGAGAACCCCCCGCACCCCCGTACAGCCCCCCGCCACCCCCGTACAGCCCCCCGCCACCCCCGTAGAGCCCCCCGACACCCCCGTACAGCCCCCCGCACCCCCGTACAGCCCCCCGCACCCCCGTACAGCCCCCCGCACCCCCGTACAGCCCCCCGCCACCCCCGTACAGCCCCCCGCCACCCCCGTACAGCCCCCCGCCACCCCCGTACAGCCCCCGCCACCCCCGTACAGCCCCCCGACACCCCCGTACAGCCCCCCGCCACCCCCGTACAGCCACCCGCACCCCCGTACAGCCTCCCGCACCCCCGTACAGCCCCCCGCACCCCCGTACTGCCCCCCGCCACCCCTGTACAGGCCCCCGCCACCCCCGTACAGCCCCCCGCACCCCCGTACAGCCCCCCCGCACCCCCGTACAGCCCCCCGCCACCCCCGTACAGCCCCCCGCACCCCCGTACAGCCCCCCGCCACCCCCGTACAGCCCCCCGCCACCCCCGTACCGCCCCCCGCCACCCCCGTACAGCCCCCCGCACCCCCGTACAGCCCCCCGCCACCCCCGTACAGCCCCCCGCCACCCCCGTACAGCCCCCCGCCACCCCCGTACAGCCCCCCGCCACCCCCGTACAGCCCCCCGCCACCCCCATACGACAACATCCGGGGCGTGAATTGTGAAATGGTCGGCCAGACGGCACCTCATTCGGAGGTGCCGTGTGACCGCGGCGGCCGGAAACGCGTTTCCGGCGCCATTAAACACCAAAACGGCGTGCGGCGGTCCAATTCGGAGCAAACGTGCTCCGAACGACCTGAAACCGCACGGGAACGATAGAAATATTATTCCTGAGATGCAGGAGGAGGCCGCACGTTCATCGGACGTGCGGTTCGCGCGGCACGTCCGATTGTGCCGTTTTCAGCAGCGCGGCGCGCGCTGAAATGGCGCGTTGGGGGGTCAAAACCACCCGAACGACCTCCGAATACCACGAAACCGTACGAAAACATCCGGGGCGTGAATTGTGAAATGGTCGGCTAGACGGCACCTCATTCGGAGGTGCCGTGTGACCGCGGCGGCCGGAAACGCGTTTCCGGCGCCATTAAACACCAAAACGGCGTGCGGCGGTCCAATTCGGAGAAAACGTGCTCCGAACGACCTGAAACTGCACGGGAACGATAGAAATATTATTCCTGAGATGCAGGAGGAGGCCGCACATTCATCGGACGTGCGGTTCGCGCGGCACGTCCGATTGTGCCGTTTTCAGCAGCGCGGCGCGCGCTGAAATGGCGCGTTGGGGGGTCAAAACCACCCGAACGACCTCCGAATGCCACGAAACCGTACGACAACATCCGGGGCGTGAATGGTGAAATGGGCGGCCAGACGGCACCTCATTCGGAGGTGCCGTGTGACCGCGGCGGCCGGAAACGCGTTTCCGGCGCCATTAAACACCAAAACGGCGTGCGACGGTCCAATTCGGAGCAAACGTGCTCCGAACGACCTGAAACCGCACGGGAACGATAGAAATATTATTCCTGAGATGCAGGAGGAGGCCGCACATTCATCGGACGTGCGGTTCGCGCGGCACGTCCGATTGTGCCGTTTTCAGCAGCGCGGCGCGCGCTGAAATGGCGCGTTGGGGGGTCAAAACCACCCGAACGACCTCCGAATGCCACGAAACCGTACGACAACATCCGGGGCGTGAATTGTGAAATGTTCGGCCAGACGGCACCTCATTCGGAGGTGCCGTGTGACTGCGGCGGCCGGAAACGCGTTTCCGGCGCCATTAAACACCAAAACGGCGTGCGGCGGTCCAATTCGGAGCAAACGTGCTCCGAACGACCTGAAACCGCACGGGAACGATAGAAATATTATTCCTGAGATGCAGGAGGAGGCCGCACGTCCATCGAACGTGCAGTGCGCGCGGCACGTCCGATTGTGCCGTTTTCAGCAGCGCGGCGCCCGCTGAAATGGCGCGTTGGGGGGTCAAAACCACACGAACGACCTCCGAATGCCACGAAACCGTACGACAACATCCGGGGCGTGAATTGTGAAATGGTCGGCCAGACGGCACCTCATTCGGAGGTGCCGTGTGACCGCGGCGGCCGGAAACGCGTTTCCAGCGCCATAAAACACCAAAACGGCGTGCGGCGGTCCAATTCGGAGCAAACGTGCTCCGAACGACCTGAAACCGCACGGGAACGATAGAAATATTATTCCTAAGATGCAGGAGGAGGCCGCACGTCCATCGGACGTGCGGTGCGCGCGGCACGTCCGATTGTGCCGTTTTCAGCAGCGCGGCGCGCGCTGAAATGGCGCGTTGGGGGGTCAAAACCACACGAACGACCTCCGAATGCCACGAAACCGTATGACAACATCCAGGGCGTGAATTGTGAAATGGTCGGCCAGAAGGCACCTCATTCGGAGGTGCCATGTGACCGCGGATGCCGGAAACGCGTTTCCGGCGCCATAAAACACCAAAACGGCGTACGACGGTCCAATTCGGAGCAAAAGTGCTCCGAACGACCTGAAACCGCACGGGAATGATAGAAATATGATTCCTGAGATGCAGGAGGAGGCCGCACGTCCATCGGACGTGCGGTGCGCGCGGCACGTCCGATTGTGCCGTTTTCAGCAGCGCGGCGCGCGCTGAAATGGCGCGTTGGGGGGTCAAAACCACCCGAACGACCTCCGAATGCCACGAAACCGTACGACAACATCCGGGGCTTGAATTGTGAAATGGTCGGCCAGACGGCACCTCATTCGGATGTGCCGTGTGACAACGGCGGCCGGAACCGCGTTTCCGGCGCCATTAAACACCAAAACGGCGTGCAGCGGTCTAATTCGGAGCAAACGTGCTCCGAACGACCTGAAACCGCACGGGAACGATAGAAATATTATTCCTGAGATGCAGGAGGAGGCCGCACGTCCATCGGACGTGCGGTGCGCGCGGCACGTCCGATTGTGCCGTTTTCAGCAGCGCGGCGCGCGCTGAAATGGCGCGTTGGGGGGTCAAAACCACACGAACGACCTCCGAATGCCACGAAACCGTACGACAACATCCGGGGCGTGAATTGTGAAATGGTCGGCCAGACGGCACCTCATTCGGAGGTGCCGTGTGACCGCGGCGGCCGGAAACGCGTTTCCGGTGCCATAAAACACCAAAACGGCGTGCGGCGGTCCAATTCGGAGAAAACGTGCTCCGAACGACCTGAAACCGCACGAGAACGATAGAAATATTATTCCTGAGATGCAGGAGGAGGCCGCACGTCCATCGGACGTGCGGTGCGCGCGGCACGTCCGATTGTGCCGTTTTCAGCAGCGCGGCGCGCGCTGAAATGGCGCGTTGGGGGGTCAAAACCACACGAACGACCTCCGAATGCCACGAAACCGTACGACAACATCCGGGGCGTGAATTGTGAAATGGTCGGCCAGACGGCACCTCATTCGGAGGTGCCGTGTGACCGTGGCGGCCGGAAACGCGTTTCCGGCGCCATAAAACACCAAAACGGCGTGCGACAGTCCAATTCAGAGCAAACGTGCTCCGAACGACCTGAAACCGCACGGGAACGATAGAAATATTATTCCTGAGATGCAGGAGGAGGCCGCACGTCCATCGGACGTGCGGTGCGCGCGGCACGTCCGATTGTGCCGTTTTCAGCAGCGCGGCGCGCACTGAAATGGCGCGTTGGGGGGTCAAAACCACCCGAACGACCTCAGAATGCCACAAAACCGTACGACAACATCCGGGGCTTGAATTGTGAAATGGTCGGCCAGACGGAACCTCATTCGGATGTGCCGTGTGACCGCGGCGGCCGGAAACGCGTTTCCGGCGCCATTAAACACCAAAACGGCGTGCGGCGGTCCAATTCGGAGCAAACGTGCTCCGAACGACCTGAAACCGCACGGGAACGATAGAAATATTATTCCTGAGATGCAGGAGGAGGCCGCACGTCCATCGGACGTGCGGTGCGCGCGGCACGTCCGATTGTGCCGTTTTCAGCAGCGCGGCGCGCGCTGAAATGGCGCGTTGGGGGGTCAAAACCACACGAACGACCTCCGAATGCCACGAAACCGTACGACAACATCCGGGGCGTGAATTGTGAAATGGTCGGCCAGACGGCACCTCATTCGGAGGTGCCGTGTGACCGCGGCGGCCGGAAACGCGTTTCCGGCGCCATAAAACACCAAAACGGCGTGCGGCGGTCCAATTCGGAGCAAACGTGCTCCGAACGACCTGAAACCGCACGGGAACGATAGAAATATTATTCCTGAGATGCAGGAGGAGGCCGCACGTCCGATTGTACCGTTTTCAGCAGCGCGGCGCGCGCTGAAATGGCGCGTTGGGGGGTCAAAACCACACGAACGACCTCCGAATGCCACGAAATAGTACGACAACATCCGGGGCGTGAATTGTGAAATGGTCGGCCAGACGGCAACTCATTCGGAGGTGCCGTGTGACCGCGGCGGCCGGAAACGCGTTTCCGGCGCCACAAAACACCAAAACGGCGTGCGATGGTCCAATTCGGAGCAAACGTGCTCCGAACGACCTGAAACCGCACGGGAACGATAGAAATATTATTCCTGAGATGCAGGAGGAGGCCGCACGTCCATCGGACGTGCGGTGCGCGCGGCACGTCCGATTGTGCCGTTTTCAGCAGCGCGGCGCGCGCTGAAATGGCTCGTTGGGGGGTCAAAACCACCCGAACGACCTCCGAATGCCACGAAACCGTACGACAACATCCGGGGCTTGAATTGTGAAATGGTCGGCCAGACGTCACCTCATTCGGATGTGCCGTGTGACCGCGGCGGCCGGAAACGCGTTTCCGGCGCCATTAAACACCAAAACGGCTTGCGGCGGTCCAATTCGGAGCAAACGTGCTCCGAACGACCTGAAACCGCACGGGAACGATAGAAATATTATTCCTGAGATGCAGGAGGAGGCCGCACGTCCATCGGACGTGCGGTGCGCGCGGCACGTCCGATTGTGCCGTTTTCAGCAGCGCGGCGCGCGCTGAAATGGCGCGTTGGGGGGTCAAAACCACACGAACGACCTCCGAATGCCACGAAACCGTACGACAACATCCGGGGCGTGAATTGTGAAATGGTCGGCCAGACGGCACCTCATTCGGAGGTGCCGTGTGACCGCGACGGCCGGAAACGCGTTTCCGGCACCATAAAACACCAAAACGGCGTGCGGCGGTCCAATTCGGAGCAAACATGCTCCGAACGACCTGAAACCGCACGGGAACGATAGAAATATTATTCCTGAGATGCAGGAGGAGGCCGCACGTCCATCGGACGTGCGGTGCGCGCGGCACGTCCGATTGTGCCGTTTTCAGCAGCGCGGCGCGCGCTGAAATGGCGCGTTGGGGGGTCAAAACCACACGAACGACCTTCGAATGCCACGAAACCGTAATAAAACATCCGGGGCGTGAATTGTGAAATGGTCGGCCAAACGGCACCTCATTCGGAGGTGCCGTGTGACCGCGGCGGCCAGAAACGCGTTTCAGGCGCCATAAAACACCAAAACGGCGTGCGGCGGTCCAATTCGGAGAAAACGTGCTCCGAACGACCTGAAACCGCACGGGAACGATAGAAATATTATTTTTGAGATGCAGGAGGAGGCCGCACATCCATCGGACGTGCGGTGCGCGCGGCACGTCCGATTGTGCCGTTTTCAGCAGCGCGGCGCGCGCTGAAATGGCGCGTTGGGGGGTCAAAACCACCCGAACGATCTCCGAATGCCACGAAACCGTACGACAACATCCGGGGCTTGAATTGTGAAATGGTCGGCTAGAAGGCACCTCATTCGGATGTGCCGTGTGACCGCGGCGGCCGGAAACGCGTTTCCGGCGCCATTAAACACCAAAACGGCGTGCGGCGGTCCAATTCGGAGCAAACGTGCTCCGAACGACCTGAAACCGCACGGGAACGATAGAAGATATTATTCCTGAGATGCAGGAGGAGGCCGCACGTCCATCGGACGTGCGGTGCGCGCGGCACGTCCGATTGTGCCGTTTTCAGTAGCGCGGCGCGCGCTGAAATGGCGCGTTGGGGGGTCAAAACCACACGAACGACCTCCGAATGCCACGAAACCGTACGACAACATCCGGGGCGTGAATTGTGAAATGGTCGGCCAGATTGCACCTCATTCGGAGGTTCCGTGTGACCGCGGCGGCCGGAAACGCGTTTCCGGCGCCATAAAACACCAAAACGGCGTGCGGCGGTCCAATTCGGAGAAAACGTGCTCCGAACGACCTGAAACCGCATGGGAACGATAGAAATATTATTCCTGAGATGTAGGAGGAGGCCGCACGTCCATCGGACGTGCAGTGCGCGCGGCACGTCCGATTGTGCCGTTTTCAGCAGCGCGGCGCGCGCTGAAATGGCACGTTGGGGGGGTCAAAACCACACGAACGACCTCCGAATGCCACGAAACCGTACGACAACATCCGGGGCGTGAATTGTGAAATGGTCGTCCAGACGACACTTCATTCGGAGGTTCCGTGTGACCGCGGCGGCCGGAAACGCGTTTCCGGCGCCATAAAACACCAAAACGGCGTGCGGCGGTCCAATTCGGAGCAAACGTGCTCCGAACGACCTGAAATGAGATTATTTCTTGAATCAAAGTTTTTAAATTATTATAACACAATGATTTGATATTATATATGTATTAAATATATATTAAAACATTTAAAATATATTATATATATATATATATTTAAAATATTGTATTTAATAGTATATATATGAATATTTTTACATAAATATATATATATATTTATATTGAATTCAATAAAAAAAATTTTAAATTTTTTTTTTTGAATAGCGACCGCCAGAGGCCGTCGCTATAGGGTGCCATGCCGGCCCACTATAGCGACCGCCAGGCGGTCGCTGAAGGCCGATCTGCCGGCCTTCTATAGCGACCGCCATTGGCGGTCGCTAAAGGCCTCTAGCGACGAGGCAACAGCAACCGCCAATGGCGGTCGCTGCGCGGCCGCTAAAGACCTTTAGCGACCGCCAATGGCGGTCGCTAATAGTCTTATTTTTAGTAGTGATACCACTTCAATGGTGCGATTTGATTATTCAATCATTACCACATAGCATGGATAATATATATAAGTATATTTAAAGAAATAATATGGATTTTTTTAGATTATTATCATTTTATAAATATAAAATAATACTTAACTTCTTTCTATTATGATCATTGGAAAATTTAAATATTATCCATATGTACATACGACCTACTATCTCCATGATTGTAACATCGTTTATTTTTCATAACCAATTTTCCTTATTGATTTTAAAAATAAAAATTATATATAAAATCAATAAATATTTTATGATTATTATTCTATATATGAAGGAATAATAACCAATTTTACCATATTCAACCAACCTAAGTCATTTTTGATACATAAGATGAATACCAACAAAACCTCTGAAGTGAACTTAAATGATTAACTAATTATATATAACATGGTAATAGATAACATATAAAGAATAATAAACATGAAAAATGTTCTTAATAAATTAAATAATTAAAATAAGTTTATTTTTCAGGAATATAAATAACATAAGTGATGATTCAGACTCAAGGTATGATACTTTCTTTTAAAAAACTTATTTTAATTATTTATTTTTCAACTATTTTTCATCCATGTAAATATTTTTTAAATTATCTTATGGAGGTTTTTATATGGATATAAAATATTTATAAAAGAATTTTTTTGCCTATTTTTAATTTATTATAAAAGTTTTAAAAAGTAATATTTTTATGTATTTTATACATAAAGTTTTGATAAAAACACAAGTAATGTTCTTTTTTAATGTATACGGCATGAATGACTATTACCACTATCGTAATTGTTATTTTAAGTTTGAATTCATTTACAATATTTAATTTTTTATTCATATAAAAACACTCCTTCCATTTTTCTATGTATTTTGGTATTGAAAATGGGTTTTTAAAAGAAAAGGGTGCGCTGATATCCAGAAGAGTTTTGTATGTGGGTTTAAAAGAGTTTTTCAAGTGTTTTATGATGGAAAGTTGCAAGATTAAAATTTTTATTTAATGTTATATTACTTTTAAGTTTTTTATAAAAGGTTGTACTCTATTATATTTAATTGGTTATTTTGAAACATCTTAAACGAATGTTTGGGCCTCAATATAGCTTATTGGTGATCTTGTTATAGATTATATGATGGGTGCACCCAAATAGAACTCCAATGCATTGGGTAATGATTATTTTATCCAGATAATTAAATTATAAGTTATCCATATGGTAATTCTATTTTTAATGGTTACTATAATGTTTTATGTGCTTTAAGATGATTACTTACCAAGGTAGCTTAATGAATTTTTCAAATTTTCCTAATGAGTTTTCTTGGAAATAATTTTTTTAAAAGGTAAAATAAATGATATTTTTATAAGAAATATTATTATCTTAATGGGGAAAAGTTATTCTTTTAAGATAATGTTTCTCATGAGTTTTCATTTTTTTTCTCTGGATGAATAGTTATATTTATTTTTATGTCCCTTACTAATATTTTTTTCTCACCCCACATTTTAAAATGTTTTTCACAACATTTAAGGATGGGTAAGGTAAAGGAAAAAATTCAAGTTAAAATTCATGAATATTTTTCATGAAAAAATTTTAAAAGTTTTATAATATGGTAAAAATTGATACGGATTAGTAGTTTCAAATTTTAATATATACGAGTTTTTTATGAGAGATTTATGACCTAACTCCGTAAAACTATACACCTAAAAGATATTTGGAAATGTAAGAAAGTGAATTCTAGTTTAAAGTAACTAGAATATGTAGTTTTTAAGGTTCGGTCCTCAAAATTAATGTCATAATACACATGAATGACTCAACACAAGAAGATCATTACATTAATTACTCATAATTATATTCCGAATAGGCAAGACGATTATATAATATATCAGAATTATATCTAAGTTAAGAAACCAATCACTTCACCCTTTCACTATTATCACAATAACAATCAAAAACTGTAATATTATAAACAATTCATATGTCTTTTCTTTCCATATTAGATAATCACCACCAAAATTGATCAGTTATAATTTATTTAATATTGAGTGAAAGCTCCGGTCAACTAATTATCACTATATGAAAGAAGATAGAATTAATGATGTACCATATATATAAATTTTTCTCTTAACCTTGTCATATAATTATTTTAACTTTTTTGAGACCCATGTCACCACAACAAAAATAGAAAATCCTATCCATGTAAAAGTGAATCTAAATAATCTAGGGCAAGTTCCATCACAAACCATAACCAATGTAGAGAGGTTATTATTATTCTATAAAGGACTCAATAGAAAACTCTTTATGATCCTTGAACTAACTTACTTAGTTACTTCCTATTATATACATGAATCCCAAATTAAAATAATTTCTTTAAATTAATTATAATAATCATAGTACATTCCCAGGTTGTGACCCCTCAATTTGAAAATGGAAGTAAATGTGTTATTTTTGTCCCTTCATAAATTTACATGTCTATTAACCATAATAAATCTTATAATGTAATAAATTTATCAATATATAATTATTATCCACTGGAGATCTCCTATATCCAACTATACCTTCATTGTCTCTCTATGATTATAAATATCACACACATCAATGATATCCATGGGTCATACTCTAATTAGTGAAAAATTAGTGGAACATATCTTAACTTCATGATGATGTCTATATAGTATCAAACATAATGTAATAAAGTGGTCAAATTATTAATCATATAATATCATATAAGATATAAATTAAAAATTATCGGAAAATTTCCCAATTATCTCATGTGTAATTAGTACCACTAAGTAGTTTGAATACTATCCGAGCCTACTTGAGTCCTCTGTAATTCTCTATCTAGGTCTATGCCAAAAAATATAATATACTGTCTCTTTCTCATATTGTCATCAAAACCATTGACACACAGTGTAACATACCAATCTCAAAAATACATTCCAACTTCCAACAAGATAATATCTCAAAATTGAACTCCTATAAAATAATGATGATGTCGATAGATCTTCTACTAGTCTCTACAATGTAAACTATCAATATATAAAACCAAATGTGTTATAAAAGTGCCAAATCATAACTTGTGTCAACATAATTCATGATCCCTCTATTAAAATACTAGTTTAGATAATAAGACTTCAGTTTTGTGTCATAAATAAGATTGATTCTCAGAAATACATTGGCCACCAAAAACATTTTTGAGTCGCGTATTGGGACAACCTAATGTTTAGTTCGTTTGTAAAACTATATCTAATTAATCACAACCATTCCTCACATGTTTCTAACTCATATATCTATATTATAAATTTTGATACCAATATATCATGTCATGATGTGTTAGTAGGTGAACTATCTATGAACTCCTACACAAGGGAAAGGGTGAGCAACAAGCATTGAGGTAACCACACAGTTATGGGAGGAATTTACTGTAAAAACAAATTATCAACATCCATAATACATAAAATGAATAATGAAATTTATAAATTATAAATTAAATAATGAAACAAAGGTATATAAATAATGATATCTCTAGGATAAAAGAAGAAATTATAAAAATTAAATTCCTAGATACAACCATGAATTCCAAAATTGATGTAACCCCAAACACTAATTATATAAGGCTAGTTGTCATACTATGATTCTTACTCCAAAATCTATCCATAAAAGATATACATCTATAGGATCCATCATAATCTCCAACCATTGTCTAATTATCTACATGAATATAAATTAAAACACATAAAAGTGAACCTGTATGGGTAAGAATAACAATCCAATGTATTTCCATCCCAAACAGTGAGCCGACCCATAAAACATCTAGTGTATATGTGCATCAATAATAAGAAATTTAAAGATGATCCAACACCACTCAACATTGTCAATAGACATAAAAATTATCATGATAAATCATGATTAATTTAATCATGGATTATTTTCATCCTTCTCATCAAATAAGAATGGTTATTTGGAATAGAATAGAAAAATGATGTCACAACCATTGATAAATTTTATGGATGATAATTCATCCTCAATGCACCAATCATGAGTTGTCAGAGGAAATATAAAAATAGAAATATATCTAATGTACTATAGTAAATACCCATATATAAATCTAGAATCAGTATACATGTATGAATACTATTGGAAATACACATCTCAAGGGTATATCTGTACACTAAGGTACCGTAGGAAATAAAAATAAATAAGGATGAAAATATATATCTTATCCTTCTACATCCCAGTGATATGAATAGGAGAAGAAAACAAAATCTGTTGTAACATCCCCCACCTCAATCCCATAGGTAAATGGGAGGAAGAGTGTCACTAGTATAGTGAATTATTATCTATCACACTCTCATAGTGGTGATTTTAGAGGAACTAAACATCTCCACCTATCCCATACCAAAGAGGAATTAAAAATATACACTTATCTTCAAGAAATATCTAATCTATTTTGACCCGTAACTATGGGTCAATGGGAATATATACACGTATAAGTCATCATCCATCTATACCTAGATCAGTGGGTGAGAAAGGTAAAGAAACTATCAATCCACATTATCCCTATTCAAAATGTGAATTTAATGGAGATCCACCATAGAAACCCATTACCATAGATATACAATCCTTATAAACTACATCACATCTTTGAGGAGGTAAGTACACACAATCTATCCCCTAAAAGAAAAATAAGTATCGACTATCAGTGTAAAGACCCGTAAAATTCAAGGGAAATTTTTTCTTAATTTTCTTTGGGATTTTACAAGAACTCAGTTTCTGACGGCACTTGATTCCGCGGCCTGGTGTGCCTTGAATTTCTATCCAAAGTTTAGCTCGGGTACGTTCAGTGAACGAACGAGCGGGAATTTCTATATTTTGAACCTGTGCTCGGAATCAAATTCTGATGGCACCGATGGAACCGCAACGCCGATAATTTTTTAGGAACGCTTATTCTGGAGTTGCGTTTACATGAGAGAAGTTGATAAAAAAAATTGTGGTAGTTAAAAATAAAGATTTAACAACAATTTTTATTTTTACTCTAAGTGTTTAAATCCTTTGGATGGAAGTTGGGTAACTACCCAACCTCCCTTGGAAGGTTATGAGGGTGGAGGGGACCACACGAACCCCACCCCTTCATATCCTCTAACCTCCTCAACTCCCATTAATGTTGTTAACTTAATTTTATTAACTTATGGAATTAATGAGGTCAGTTAATGTAGAATTCAAACACTTGAATTTCAAAAGCCTTGATGTGTTAATAAAATAAGTTAAGAACTTATTTTATTGGGTTGGTGTTTAGTTGTTTGAGAGCCTTTGGAGAAAAAGCTAAGGAAGTCTTGAGTTCTTCTTTCTCTATGACGAAGAACGCGAAAAACGAACGATCTCCGATGTGGAGCGCCGAGCCCTCGGAGACCGTCTTCCGCGACACCGACCCGCAATGCGACATCTTCTTCCACGACGTTTTTCTTCCGCGGTGTCTCTTTTCGTGACGGTTTTCCGCGACGAAATATCCATCAACGTCTTTGAATCCTCGCTCCGCGATGCCGACATTAGACATCTCTTTTATCAAGGTAGGGGTTTAAATTTATTTAATTATTTTCGTTCATGAATTCTACTTTGTTGTCCTTCGTGAATTTACGACCAGTTGCTATCAATTAACGAGAGGGGGCCGGACCGTACAAACACAACCGATCCTCCTCCAATTTGAATGATTGATTCTAATTTGGTTGGGATGGAATGGCTTGGTGTCGTCGCACCACGCAGGATCGTACGGAAAGTAATGTGCGGCGCCGTGAAGTTGAACAAGGACGCGACGCCGTCGTGCAACGTCGAAGAAAACCGAAGACACCGCGGCCTAAGCAGGGCCGCTGCAGAGGGGAGCGGTGCCGTCGCACCACACCGGATGAACCAAAACCGCGGCCGGTTCCGGGCCGCGGCGGAGCAAGGAGACCGACAGCCGTTTCCGGGCCGCCGACGTCGGAGTAGGGGGGGACCGACCGTCGCCGGTCCCGTGGAGGTAGAAACCAGCCGGCCAGGGCAGGACGGCTAGATAGGTGAGCAGCTGTGGGTTCAAACCCCCGGTCAGCCTACAAAATGGCCCCCATTAAAGGGGGGCTGCGGTTACACCGGGGGGGCAGGCGCCCCCCCCCCCCCCCCCCCCGTTGCCAAACTGCTCGGCTGGTTGGCCGAGCGCCTGCCCAGCGCGCTGGGCGCGCTGTGCCCAGGCCGGACCGGCCGCCGGGCCGGTCCACTAGGCCAGGCCGCACCCAGGTTGGGCTGGCACGGGCAGCGCCCCAGCGGGCCGGTCCCGGACCCGGTTCGGGTCGACCCCGGGGGTATCGGGCCGGGTCGGACTGGGCTCGAACCCCTTAATACCAAACCTTTTCCGGTCGGACACCCATAACTTATGCTACGGGTCTCCGATCGACTCACCGTCAGTTGAGATACGATCCTTGGATCGAGACGGTCATTTTGGTATATTTCACTCAAGGTTTCAGAATACATTGGGTTCGGCCGGGTTGGTTCGGACACGAAACCAACCGGGTCCTCGGAGCGGAAACACTCATATCTTGAGCTCCGGGCATCCGATTGATGTGCCGTCGACTTTGATGGATTCATATAAGTGAGATGGATCTTTTGGCTTACTCCACTCAAGGTTTAGATGTCGTCGGAGTGCGGTCAGGTTGGTTCGCTCACGAAACCAACCGGGCCCCTAGAACAAAAAAGCCAATAACTCACAGACCGGGCGTCCGATTGACGCACCGTCTGTCTCATTGAATTCCTCAAGATGAGACGGAACATTTGGCATACTTCTCCTATGTTTTGGTTGCTGTTGGATAGTGTCCGGGTTGGATCATACCCGAAATCCAACCGGGCCCCTGGAACAGAAAAGCTGATATCGTTCAGACTGGACATCCGTTTGAAGAACCGTCAGCGGCATTGGTGATCACGTTGAGAAACGGTCTCTATGAGTATACCCTATGAGAGTTTGGGGTACAGTTGAGATACGTCCAGTTTGGTTTTCATAAGAAACCAACCGGGCCCCGGGGACAAAAAGGCTAATAACTCACAGACCGAGCGCCCGATTGACGCACCGTTTGTTGCGTTGATACCCCTATGACGAGGTGGTCCTTTGAGAAACTTCTTCGTGGGACATTGTGATACTTGAAGTATCGACCTGTAGCTCATGGAGCGGACCCTCCCCAAGACGAGCGTACGGAGTACGGAGACCGTGTAGCCGGCTGAGACATGATGACTGCTTGACCGACTCGACATGGAGTGAGTTGAATAGCCTAGTGGATGGAGCGCCCGGTATTTGGAGACAGACCCATGGTGGACAGAGCTCCCGGTAGTTGGCCGCAGACCCGCGGTACTCGATAGGAGGAGTACCTCTGTAGGCTATTAGGGGGAGCTCCCGGTATTTGGCAAAAGACCCAAAGCGGACGGAGCGCCCGGTAGTTGGCCGCAGACCCGCGGTACTCGACAGGAGGAGTACCTCAGCAGTCTTAGGTTAGTGAGTAGTATCTCGGAGTCATGAAATAACCACTCTACACTCCAGAGACGGGGCTCTTCAGCTCTTACAGTTTCGATAATGAAAATCCTGGTTTGATCTGAGTCTATGACCTTTGTGTTTACCTCATGATTGAGATAGGTCACATGATAACTTAGGTATATGTAAGGGCATATACCTGGGTAGTGGTTATCCGTTGATTTCATAAACCTTGTGTTTCCTCATGATTGAGATGGGTTACTTGATAACTTAGGTATATGTATGGGCATATACCTAAGTAAAGGTTATCTGTTGAGATCTTATTTGTGGTTATCCTTGTTGGTTTTAGTGAGACCTTGAGGGTCTCGGGGTCCCTACTGAGTAACTTTATACTCACCCCTACATGGGCTATGCCCGTACCTCGTTGTGTTGGTTGCAGACATCGGGTAGTGCTGACAGAGGCCAAGTGTTCGAGGACTGGGCGGTACTTAGAGGTGGACTACACGAGGATTCAGTATCCAGAGATGGACTTCACGGCGAGATGACACTCGGAGGAGGTTTACGGGTGAGAGAATTGTGGAGGCTATCTGTACCTACCCATTAGGTAGGATCCATGGTGGACGATCCAGGAGCTGCGCCATCTGTACCTACCCTTCAAGTAGGATTCGAGGAGGACGACCCAGGAGCCGCTTCCGTCCTTCCAGATGTTATTTTTTTCTGTTGTAATTTGTTCAGTTGTAGTTGTACTTTCATTTGGGTTTGTATTCTGGCCCATTTACCTTTCAGCACTTCTCTTTGTACTTAGTGTTTTACTTCTTCTTGTACTCTGTGGTGTTTTGTTTACTTTTATAAAGGCAATGCCTTCCCAGTTATTGGGATTTACGCCTTTGGTGCTAGTCGCCAGCCCCTGGCCTATGGAAGGCGGGCTTGGGGTAGTCACGGCACGGGCCCTGAGGAGGGGTCGTGACAAATTGGTATTAGAGGAGTTCGGTTCTACAGCAGAACATGGGACTCTGATCTTTTTCTATGTGAAGCAATAATGTTTAGCGTATTGGGTGTGGTTATCAGTCTAGGGAGTCCAGTGTTGGTGCGGCAACTGACGTATCCGTACCCCCGGACCCTGACAACTGATTTCCGACATTGTGCACGAAAACACTGATTGCGTGTGTGTTTCCAGAAGTTTTTAAATATCAACTCAAACAAGTTCAGCTCACAAGGTATAAATCTTTTGACCATGTCATGTTTGTTTCTTTCAGGATGCCTCCCCGTGGACGGCCAGTTAGAGCCCCGAGAGTTATTCATACTGACAGCCCGCCGAGCGACGTGGCCTCAGTACAGGGCCCTATCCTAGTTGAGGCACCAGCAGGCGCACCAGCGGTCCTACTACCCGTTGGGCCACCGATTCCACCATCACCAGTAGAGGAGGGTTCACGTCGCTTGAGCGCACTGCACGAGTTCTAGCGCCAGAGGCCACCCAGGTTCCGGGGATAGACGGACCCGCAGGAGGATGAGGATTGGCTGGAGGCTGTAGTGAGAGTCTTCAGGCTAGTGGGGACGCCGAAAGACTTCATGGTGATCCTTGCTGCCAACCTTCTTCAGGAAGCAGCAAGCAAATGGTGGAACTTGATGCTCCAGATGCATGACGAGGATACACTTCTTTCGGCAAAATTCGAGAGCCTGTTCCGAGCAGAGTTTGTACCAGCCACCCTTCGAGCAGTGCGTATACAGGAGATACTTTAGCTGCGGCAGGGCAGCATGAAAGTGGCACAATATTCAGCGAGGTTCACAGACCTCTCGTTCTACTCCACAGATATGGTACAGGACCCGTTCTTCAGGGCCCGAACCTTTGTGCAGGGGCTCCGGCGGGAGATTAGAGCTTATGTTGTTTCTCGCAGCATTCCGACCCAGACAGGGGTGTTGGAGAGAGCCCTCTTAGTGGAGTGTTTCCTTGTTGAGCAGTCTCCAGCAGCACGACCCACCACTACCCGGCTTGCGGCAGAGTATTCTATAGTAGACAGTAGACAAATGACGCAGTGGTCCAAGAGGAATAGACCTACCGGTGGCCGACTGCACGACTCAGGTTCAGTTGTGCGGGGGAACTGGGGTGGAGTCAGAGCCAGTCATGCCGAGAGTGGACAGTGTTACTCCTGCGGTGGGATTGGTCACATGGCACATGACTGTCCGAACCGCAATGCAGATGAACAACAGTTAAATGAAGAACCTCCCAGGCAGAGGTAGAGGTTCGATCAGGGCAAACTGCAAGGAGCATGGGGCCATGGTAGAGGAGCTGGCCGTGCAGCTGGAGGTGGACGACGCTTCGGGGTATTGCCACCACCACCACCAGGAGGCCCACCCCGACCGAAGGGGACTGGAGGACATGGGAGAGCTTAGCTTCAGGTAGATGAGGCCTATGGTCATGGAGCTCCGGAAGCAGATGAACTGGAGCGGGACTAGCTTCAGACCTGGAGGCTATTGATCATGTTGCTTCTAGTTTTGTTGTTGTTACATTTGTGTCTTTGTACTATGAGCTGCAATAATTAAAAGACACTTATCTTTGTGATGTTTTCTTTCCTGTCCTTTTGTTTGGTTGATACTAAGTGATCCTGGTTAAGACTGTTGACTTGAACCTCACTTTCGAGATTTGTACTGGAGGAGACCTAGTGACCTCACACTGATGCCGACTGTGTGATTCGACCCTTGGAGGCGAGAGTGACAGTTGGATCTCTTGGTAGTTACGTCGAGGCCTTACGACGTCATCCATGGCATGAAAGCATCATTCATGTCAGGATTGACTGTATTAGGCAACGAATGTGGTTCATCCAGGGGATGAGACCGGATTTCTCTTATCAGCAAAGAAGAAATAATAGAAGCTCTTATAAGACTAGAGAAGGTCCAGGTCATCCAAGAGTGGATGAGGACAGCACAGGGCCGACAGAATCCTTATGATAACAGGAATTGGAGACCTCTAGAGTTTGAGGATCGCAACCACGTCTTCTTATGAGTTTCAGCTCGATGAGGTTTACGGAGATGTGGCCAAGGCGGCAAGTTATCCTGGAGGTTCAGTGGACCATTTCTAGGTCCTCAGCTGGGTAGGCGAGGTGGTTTACCGCTTGACCCATCCACCTCAGTTGCACCAGGTGCACGACGTCCTCCACCTATCTCAGCTGAGGAGATACGTGCGTGATCCTTCACACATCATCGACCATGGTAAAATGGACGATGGTGGTGGGGTGTCTTTCACGGAGGATCCAGTGGGAATTGAGGATCGACAGGAGCAGATCCTTTGAGGATGGATGATTCCTCGGGTGCGCTTTCACTGGCAGTATGGGAACCTCCAGGTGAGAACATGAGAGCAGGAGGCTCAGATGCGTGCTCAGTACCGTTTTTGTATCCCTGATTTGTGTTGTAGCTTTACGGGGACGTAAAGCCCTGAGGTGGGAGTAATGTAAAGACCCGTAAAATTCAAGTGAAATTTTTTCTTAATTTTCTTTGGGATTTTACAAGAACACAGTTTTTGATGACACTTGATTCTGAGGCCTGGTGTGCCCATAATTTCTATCCGATGTTTAGCTCGAGTACGTTCAATGAACGAACGAGCGGGAATTCCTATCTTTTGAACCGGTGCTCGGAATCGAATTCTGAGGGCACCGATGGAACCGCAGTGCCGGTAATTTCTTAGGAATGCTTAATCCGGAGTTGTGTTGACACGAGAGAAGTTGATAAAAAAAATTGTGGATGTTAAAAATAAAAATTTAACAACAATTTTTATTTTTACTCTAAGTGTTTAAATCCTTTGGATGGAAGTTGGGTAACTACCCAACCTCCCTTGGGAGGTTATGAGGGTGGTGGGGCCCACAAGAACCCCACCTCTTCATATCCTCTAACCTCCTCAACTCCCATTAATGTTGTTAACATAAGTTTATTAACTTATGGTATTAATGATGTGAGTTAATGTGGAATTCAAACACTTGAATTTCAAAAGCCTTGATGTGTTAATAAAAAATATTTAAGAACTTATTTTATTGGGTTGCTGTTTAGTTGTTTGAGAGCATTTGGAGAAAAAGCTAAGGAAGTCTTGAGTTCTTCTTTCTCTTTGACGAAGAACGCAAAGAACGAACGATCTCCGACGTGGAGCGCCGAGCCCTCGGTGATCGTCTTCCGCGACACCGACCCATGACGCGACGTCTTCTTCCACGATGTTTTTATTCCACGACATCTCTTTTCACAATGGTTTTCTGTGACGAAATCTCCGTCAACATCTTCGAATCCTCGCTTTGTGACGCCGACGTTCGTCATCTCTTTTATCAAGGTAGGGGTTTAAAATTATTTAATTATTTTCATTCATGAATTCTACTTTGTCGTACTTTGTGAATTTACGACCAGTTGCTATCAATTAACAAGAGGGGGCCAGACCGCACAAACACGGCCGACCCTCCTCCAATTTGAATGATTGTTTCTAATTTGGTTGGGATGGAATGGCGTGGTGCCGTCGCACCACGCGGGATCGTACGAAAAGTAATGTGCGGTGTCGTCGCGCCGCGCCGTGAAGTTGAACAAGGACACGACGCCGTCGCACCGCGTCGAAGAAAACCGAAGACACCGCTGCTAGAGCAAGGCTGCAGCAGAGTGGCGCGGTGTCGTCGCACCGCGGCGGATGAACCAAAATCGCGGCCGGTTCTGGGCTACGGCGGAGCAAGGAGACCGGTGGCCGGTTCCGGGCCGCCGGCGTCGGAGCAGGGGGGGACCGACCATCGCGGGTCCCGTGGAGGCAGAAACCAGCCTGCCAAGGCGGGCCGGCCGGACAAGTGAGCAGCCGAGGGTTCAAACCCCCGGCCGGCCTACAAAACAGGCCCCATTAAAGGGGGCCACAGTTACACCAGGGGGGCAGGTGCCCCCCCCCCCCCTTGCCAAACGGCTCGACCGGTTGGCCGAGCGCCTGGCCAGCGCGCTGGGCGCGCTGTGCCCAGGCCGGGACGTGCCCTAGCAGGCCGGTCCCAGACCCAGTGCGGGTCGACGCAATTCGGGTCGACCCCGGGGGTATCGGGCCGGGTCGGACCAGGCCCGAACCCCTTAATACCGAACATTTTCCGGTCGGACGCCCATAACTTGTGCTACGAGTATCTGATTGATGCACTGTCAGTTGTGATGCGATCCTTGGATCGATATGGTCGTTTAGGTATATCGAACTCAAGCTTTCGAAATGCTTTGGGTTCAGCCGGGTTGGTTCAGACACGAAACCAACCGGGTCCTCAGAGCAGAAACACTCATATCTTGAGCTCCGGACATCCGATTGACGTGCCGTTGACTTTGATGAATTCCTCTATGTGAGACAGATCTTTTGGCTTAATCCGCTCAAGGTTTAGATGCCATCGGAGTGTGGTCGGGTTGGATCGCTCACGAAACCAACCGGGCCCGTGGAACGAAAAAGCCAATAACTCACAGACCGGGTGTCCGATTGACGCGCCGTCTGTCTCGTTGAATTCCTCAAGATGAGACGGAAATTTTGGCATACTTCGCCTAAGTTTTGGTTGCTGTTGGATAGTGGCTGGGTTAGATCGTACCCGAAATCCAACCGGGCCCCTGGAACAGAAAAGCAGATATCTTTCAGATTGGACGTCCGTTTGACGAACCGTCAGTGGCGTTGGTGATCACGTTGAGAAACGTTCCCTATTAGTATACCCTATGAGAGTTTGGGGTACAGTTGAGATACGGCCGGTTTGGTTCGCATAGGAAACCAACCGGGCCCCGGGGACGAAAAGGCTAATAACTCACACACCGGTCGTCCGATTGACGCGTTGTCTATTGTGTTGAGACCCCTATGGCGAGGTGGTACTTTGAGATACTTTTTCGTGGGACTTTGTTATACTTGGAATATCGACCTGTAGCTCATGGAGCGAACCCTCCCGAAAAAGAGCGTATGGAGTACGGAGACCGTGTAGCTTACTGAGACCTGATGACTACTTGATCGACTCGACTTGGAGTGAGTCAACTAGCCCAGTGGACGGAGGGCCCGGTATTTTCCGACTGACCCACGGCGGACAGAGCGCCCGGTAGTTGGCCGTAGACCTTCGATACTCGACAGGAGGAGTACCTCTGTAGGCTATTAGGGGGAGCGCCTTGTATTTGGCGACAGACCCACAGTGGGCGGAGCGCCCAGTAGTTGGCCGCACACCCGCAGTACTCGACAGGAGGAGTACCTCAGCAGTATTAGGTTAGTGAGCAGTACCTCAGAGTCGTGACATGACAACTGTACACTCCAGAGATGGGGATCTTTAGCTGTTACGGTTTCGATAATGAAAATCCTAGTTTGAGCTGATACTATGACCTTTGTGTTTACCTCATGATTGAGATGGGTCACTTGATAACTTAGGTATATGTATGGGCATATACCTGGGTAGTGGTTATCCGTTGATTTCATAACCATTGTGTTTCCTCATGATTGAGATGAGTTACCTGATAACTTAGGTATATGTATGGGCATATACCTAAGTAGAGGTTATCTGTTGAGATCTTCTTTGTGGTTATCCTTGTTGGTTTTAGTGAGACCTTGAGGGTCTCGGGGTCCCTACTGAGTATCGTTATACTCACCCCTGCACGGGCTATGCTTGTACCTCGTTGTGTTGGTTATAGATATCGGGCAGTGCTGACGGAGGCTGATTGTTCGAGGACTAGACGGTACCCGGAGGTGGACTACATGACGAGTCAGTATCCGTAGGTGGACTTCACGGCGATACGACACTCGGAGAAGGTTGACGGGCGAGAGCATTGTGGAGGCAATCTATCCCTACCCTTCAAGTAGGATCCGTGGTGGACGATCCCAGAGCTGCGCCATCTGTACCTACCCTTCAGTAGGATCCGAGGAGGATGAACCAGGAGCCACTTCCGTCCTTCCAACTGTTGTCTTTTTCTGTTGTACTTTGTTCAGTTGTAGTTGTACTTTCATTTGGGTTTATATTCTGGCCCATTTACCTTTCAGCACTTCTCTTTGTACTTAGTGTTTTACTTTCGCTTGTACTCTGTGGTGTTTTGTTTACTTTTATAAAGGCAATGCCTTCCCAGTTATCAGGATTTACGCCTTTGGTGCTAGTCGCCAGCCCCTGGCCTATAGAAGGTGGGCTTGGGGTAGTCACGACACGGGCCTCGAGGACGGGTCGTGACAATCAGTGACATAATACATCCCATATAGCCATCTAGATTTGTTACACTATTCATAATGTATTAACACTTTCTTAATTATAAAAATTTATTGATATATTAATAAAATGGAAATCCAAGTCATTCAATTATATATCTATAATAATTATAACCTGATAAAAAATTTCATTTCACATGGTCAATACAGGACATGATAAAACCATAAATAGATTTTATCATTTTCAAATAATTTTATTCTAGTAATGATAATATAGTAGTGATAAATATTATTATATAATTACTCTACAAAGAACAAAAAACTATGTTTATATCACATATCACACCTTGATTCATATTCATACCGTCTAAAGTTTCCAAGGACACCATAATAAAATTCCTAGCCATTCAATTGATCATCTAAATACTTACCATAAATATTCCAATACTGTAGTATTTAAATATTTTGTCTCAATTTATAATTCTATTCTCATTAATCATTGAAAAATCATTTCAAACTTATCATCCTTTTATAATGGTGTTCCATCATTGGTGGATTAATCCATCACTAGTGTTATTTTCAATTCATTACTTTAATATATTTTAGAACTAGTCATTGTTACAAATATCCATCATTCAATGTCTTAATCCAATATTATTGATATTAATAAACTTCATGATTTTTTATAAATAAAGATACTTAGATCACCAAAATGACTATTATTGAGTTAATTCCTGAAAATAATTATTATATATTCCATAATTCACTCAATAAGTGTTTTCACATTTATAAATCTGTGTTTACAATGTATTTAATACATCATTTAACATTTCAATAATTCCCATAAACCATAATTTGGAACCCTTGATTTTAGTTCATCATTATGTCAGAGCCCTATTCCTTAGACTATCATCTAATTTTCATTATTTCATTATGGATTCATAATATCCACAAGTATTTTTATGTATTTTGAATAGAAATCATTATAATGTTAGTTGATACTCTATCTTTATCCATATAATGTTTTCACATCCACTGGGTGGAAAACAAGAACCCAAAACCACTTCCTATGGTTAATAGAATTATCGAATTCATCAATTAATCCCCTATCATAAGTTTAAAAATATCCCACTAAATATTATTATTATAAAATATTAATAATACATTACTTATTAAACTACAAACACTACTGACATCTTGGTCAATTGTTTTATATTCATCTGAGTTCCTCTTACTCATTAATTTAGTACCTAATAACCGATAGTAATGATATTAGGGTTTACTATATATTAAAAAAAGATCAATGATATTTTATTATAATAAGACTTTTCATACTTATTAATTAATTAATTGACTAAATTCCTCATCAAATGATATCAAAATGACCCAAACTTGGTTCCATGGGGTCTACAATGTCATGGAAAATCTAATGCAATTTTATTTATCCAATTTTGGACCAAATAAAATTATATTACTCAAAGGAAGAAATCATATACTATTATAGGGGTTCACATAGTACCCCTGCATATTCTCCTGAGACTCTCCAGTAATAGAAACCACCCAATTAAATCTCAACCCTATGATCATTCGATTGATGACCCTTGTCATATCAAATCAAACCCATGAATCATTGTCCCCCTCACAAGGTAGTTGTATGATCTATAAAATTGGATGGTCGTGTAATGTTTATATTGTTATCCATATTACAATCATATTGGAATTCAATAGAAACCTTATTTCTATATGATTTAATTTATTGGACATCAATGCAGTATTGTACTAAAATGTTTTGCGATGTAGTCCCTTGGGATACATTGAACTCTCTAGATCCATCCAATATAAGATCATATGGCTAATAATATATTTAAATGATTTCATAGGTATTCTCATAAACATTTACATCCTCTAATCTGTTCAGTGGTTTTACCATTGGTGAAATCCAATATTCTTCACCAAAATCCATGCCTTGACAGAACTCACCCCCAAATTCTATATCTGTACTTTGTTATTAAAAAGTAGGACTCTAAGTCTCTAAAAATTTCAAGATAGTGTGAAATAATAAATATTCTCTAGTATTTATCCAAAAATATAACTCCAATTAGAGTGAGTCCAAATGGTTTAAATTTTTATTTTTAAGATATTTTAAACCATTTATGTTAATCTCAGTGAATCATTCAAACAAATATTTTATTAATGAATTAATAAAAGGACTATAGAACATATCTAAATAATTTCTCTAAATACACTTATTAGATTAAATAAATTACATTGGAAATTGGATCTCTTAAAAACAATATCATAATTTTATATCACATATGAATTCAATGAATATACAATGAAATAAGAAGGGATAAGTTCTAGCTAATAATTAGCATGAAAGAATCAAAGAACTATAACTGTTACACTGTGATTCATTAATATCTCACTAGGATTATTCAATATCTAATAAAAATAACCACACTAATTGTTTGTTCCATATTGGATCCTCCCTTAAATGATAGCTTGCTTTTTATAGAGTATCTATTAAGGTATGTTATGTCATTTAGATATTGAAATAATAGTTCATTTATTCTAAACATCTCCAAAAATAATATTCCACCACTGTGTAATGACCTAACATCACCTAGAAATTATGGAAATATTATATGTGTAAAAATACCTACTCCATTCTCAATAACACATTCCATTTCTTAATGTAAAATTATATTTTATAAGAATTTAATATATTCCCCCTTTTAATTAAAAACTAAAATTTCTAATAGATACATCCCTTGATGATTAATACAACCTCCACATCAGGGTATTTTAATTCTTATTAGTGATAATAAATTCATAAAAACTAATTTATTCATTAAATCCTAATCATATGAAAATTTTGAATTGGGATAAAACTTGTAATTTCACACCCAATTTTGAAAACTTTTCTTGAAACTAAGGAATCCCCAATACTTCACTTCCAATGTAAAGTAATCATGGAAGTTGAAACATCAAAATGGAATAGTACCAAAACCCCTAGGAGGGTGTTGGTAAAAATAAAAGGAGTAGTGAGGATGGTGTAATTTCATTCATGGAATCCAGATTCATGAACATAGTTAGAAATTTCATTTCATTTTATATAATTATGTTTCTTTGAGTTAATTTTACTTAATATATTTTTTCACCAGGAATAATCAATTATATATTTCCTAAGGTCATGCTAATTAAATTATATTCATTTTTTATTTTCATTGTAATAATTTTTTGTTGAATTATTCTAGTGATAAGATCATAATAATTTCTTGTTTATCTTAAAAATTCACAATAATTTTCTTCTATTTCATGTATTATAATACTGCCCCTTCCATGATCATCCATAATATGATTTCAAAGGGTGTTTATAAATGTATTGGTGAATAATAACCACCATGGGCATTGGGGAACACTACTTGTGACTACATATATTGAAATAGATAACCATCAATTGAGGATATTTCAGGTATTGTAATCTATTGCATCGTTAAATCACTCATTAATTGTAGAGTAATCTATAATAGTATAAAAAAGGGGATACAAAGAACTATAATCAGGTATTATAGTGATTTTATGCTAACATGGGATTATAAAGGAGGGTTGAATCATATAATGACATTGATTTGAGTCATTTATGGAGGATAAGTCTTGGATATTCATTAAGAATAATAATTCTGGAATACTCCAAGAAAATTACCCAAGAATAACCAATGTATTAATTAATTTTTTTATTTTCTTATAATCTTTATCATTTAAAATGAAAAATCATTTTATACACTTCATATATTTTAAAAATATATTTAAAAAATATTTAAAAAAATATAGAACAAGTGATTATAATAATAATAACAAGGGATTAACATGCCCAATTTATTGATGAACTAGGGCTTATACTATGTTTTATTATTTAGAGTATAATAAATAATATTTATGTGAAGATCATGACAATCTACACTTATCAAGGTCCCCCCAACCATAACCCAAATCACAATCACTATAGATCATGTTTTACTATTATATGCTAGCCATAATATCATCATCAATAAGAATTCATAATTTATTTTGATCCCCAACATCCATGTTTTCTCCAAAATAAAAATTAATCACCTCTTCATCTCAATATTCTTAGTATCTTATGAACCTAAGAATTTTAATACCTAATAATTAATAATTATATATTAAAAAAAATATTTCATAATATTCTCTTTATCCACCGCTCCCTTTTACATTTAAACATAGTTATTTACCATTATTTATGATTCTTCTATTAGATCACATTAACTTAATCATTAATAAATTTTAATATCTAAATAATGTTATCTAAAATATTTTATGTTAATATATCATTATAGTATTTTTCTCATATTACAATGAATCATACATCCATCATGAGATAAACATATGATAATAAATTTTTATTGATTAAAATAAATGAGAATCCTGACCCACCTTAGTCAATTTCTATAATGATAATTGATTATTAACCATTATCCTTTTCTGATGTCATATCATTCTTCATCCCCCTCCACTGAATAACCATTACATAAGATATCATTAAAATTTTCTTGATTGAAAATATAAAATTTTCCTATTAGAATTGAAACCAAAACAAGTAATTAAAATTACACCCCCTTCAAAAGTTTAATCAAAATGGCCCATTAACTCTTCATAACACCTATTTCACTTTCAATTCAAGTATTATCATTAAATTGATGAGAAATCCACATTCCATATCATTTAACAAGAAATAATTATCTACCATACTACTTTATTATTCTATGTCAATTTCCTTTATATAATATAATATTATTTATTTATAAAAAATAATTCCAAGAATATATACATAAATAAATAAGTAAATAAATTTCATTAAAATTAAATATTAACAAAAAATTACAACCATTTAAAATTATTACCAAAATTACACACAATTAGAATCATATAATCCCAAATGAAATGTAGCAATCAAAATATTATTCCAAGAAATGTAAATTTAAATCATATTAAATTTACCATTTTTTATTCATAGTTTATCATAGAAACATAGCCTAAAAATTTTATAAACTTATAAATATAAAATTCCAATATCTATACGCTATATATCTCTCTATGAAGTTTTCATCATAAAAAATATTAACCATAATCGAAATTGAAACATTAATCATGTAAAAATTAATAATATTACAACCTTCATTATTATAGGAAAATTATATATCAAAATACATTAGAAACAACTAAAATAGTCAATTATATATATCTCTCATATATGATTCAACTTTCCTGAGTGAAATCCTTTACTCCACCTTATTTCCAAATATACCACAATAAGGGAATAACTGATACACATAGGACTTTATGTATATAATATTAATTTTTTTTGGATAGTCAATAAGATTCATATATTCCTTAATGTCAAGATCACTTAAATCAATCAGATGTGAAGCATCATGATAACACTTTTAAAGTAAATACACATGAAATACATCAAGAATATTTTCAAGTTATAGTAGTTGTGATAATAGATAAGATGCCTCTAAAATATGTTGTATCACCAAAAATAGGCTAACGAATCTTTCTAACTTTTTTTTCCTATTTTCAGTCCTTTATTATCTATACTAATGAAAAACATCATACCTATAAATAAAAAACATAAAAACTCATCTCCATTTATATGCATATGTTTTTTCTACTTTGATTAGTCCTCATGAAATTTTAGATAATCTATACACATTTCATAATGTTCTATATAATATCTGACCTAATAATAGTAATCTCTCATATATCAACCTAAAAAGTGAAAAGAAACATGATTATCCACAAAAAACATCACATGGTTCCATTCCAATAGAAAAATGATAAAATTTTTATAATTAAAGAAAAATAATGATAAACTCCCCACTTCTGATCCACCAAAAATAGGATAAATACGCACAATGTTTCATTAATGTCTAAATAATCTTCGATGTTTTACTGTTAGTATATAGGTCAAATATAGTGCCAAATAACAACAACCAAATTATATTATAATCCCTTCCACATCCATGATGTAAATCAAATGTCATAGTATTAAATAATCATATATAAAACCCCAAAAATAATATCCACATATATTATAAAATGTCTTTATAAACTATCCATATTTCTAAATTTCATGATCTGTAAAAATTTAGCCAACTTTTTGAACCAATAAATAATGACCCCTATAGAATCGTTTCCTTTTAATGGAAAACATAATTTAATAAAAATATCCAATGATATTTCCTCCCATTTTCATTTCATAACATCTATGTGATATAATACACCTTTTGGAGCATGATGTTTTAATTTTATATGATAACATATAAGAAACATAGATACAAACTCAACAACATATTTCTTCATCCAAGACCATAAATACAACTACTTAAAATACAGTACATCATTTAGATAAACAAATTTAGAGGTAAAATAATTTATTAAAATATTGTTAAATGGATTCCCTTATGACCCTAGGAATATATAGCTTCCCATATAATAATACTTTATGTTCCTAATAAATTTTATAACCATAAATTTAATCATCATTGATTATCCGATCAATTTACACCTCTAATTAAGAATCTGTTATCTAAGATGACTTCACTTTATATAACAAAGGATAATTTATTTTTATTTAATTAAGATATTCTTTATCACTAATATAATTAAGTAAATTCTATAATTATGGTCATAACTTCAGGAATTTATATCCCACACTCCTTTTAATAGAAACACCCTCATTTGAATTCTAACTTAAAGTTGTAGCTATCACATTATCCCTCCTTAGGGTATGTGTGATCTTAATTCATAATCTTAAAGAAACTCCACCCATATTATCTTATATAAATTCAATATTTTTTAAGAGAATATATTTCATAAACTCTTATAATTTATATCAAAAAATTATTCTCTAAAAAAATAATGCCTCAATAACTCAAGAAAAAAATACAACTAATGAATGTTAAAAATCTGTACTAACAATGTTATATTCATGAGGGAATAAATTTTTATATTTGAATTCAATTATTTATCTCTTATATATAAAGATACACCCAAATTTATAATGAAACATGTAACGCCCCAGAACCAGACAGTCGAAGATGGTGCATTATGTTATTACATTGGCATGATTATAAGGAATAAAATCCGTGGGGACCGATCAGTTTAGTAGTATTTTAAATACTTATTAGATACACAACACCAATAATACATTGGGAAATATTAAATACAAACATGATATATAATAAAATAAATTCAATCCTTAAAATCTTATTAAATGACTTTTTTCTTCAGAACCTGAAAAAAAAACATAATATGGGTGATCTCAAACTATCAGTAAGGGTATGTAAAGTGGAAAGAATAATGAATTAGATAGAATAATCAACATGGTAAGGTGAATAACCTACAACACATGTTATTCAAATAATTAATTAATCCAATATAAAAAGGTATGAAACTGAAAATACAAGTCATTTAATGAATGAACTAAAAATGAAATGCATCCATAGATATATAAAAAACAATATCATGGATAAAAATGATAATGAAAATGAAGGTAATACTTTAATATTGTTCATCATGTATCTAGAACATGATCCACTATACCATCAATATCTATTCTCGAGAAAATTTAAACTATTCTGATTTGGCCAACTGATTCATCTCATGAGACTACCGATGCATCAAGGGGATATATATAACTAGGCCCCACCCATGTATCCCAGTCCAAAGAATCCCTCATATATTAAATAATAAATTTAATTAATAATAAATTTACAGTATCATCAAATATATTTATTGAAAGAAGGATACTTATTTATCAATAATTCCTCTGTTAATCAAATAATTTACAAAGTAAAGATCCTATATAAAATGATATATGGTTTAGGAAATAATGATATTGATCATATGAAAATATTTATATTCAATTAAATTCACAAAAAAATATTAAAATAAAGTTATTGTTTTAATATAAATATAAAAATCACAAAATTAAGATAGATTTCAATGATAATAATTAAGAACATTCTTTTGGGGAATAATCATTAAACATTTCAAAGTGTCCTATACCACTTTGAAACATTTAAATCGTAATACCCATGAAGGAATAATATTAAATGAAACTTATAATATCAGGATAGTAAGTATATTCATGATATAACATGTCACAAGGTATTATGTATAAAAAAATAAAATTGAATAGGTGCATAATAGAAAATAATTCCCAATATAATGTAAATTGAGACAAAATTCCCTTACCTTAACCTTAATTTTGTAGTGTGGTATTTATCCTCCAATATAGTGGTTTAAAATATTTACTAACTTATACCAAAAAAATAATCATAATTATAATATTATATATCATTTTCTTATAATATCTTATTAACCATTTGTTAATAATATTTCATTATTTTTACAATTTTTGGTGTTAATTGCCTAGTTTTCTCAAGTATGTTTTGACTTGTTAGTTGTTGATCCTATTACTTGGATAATTATTTCATAATCTCTATAATTCAAACCATGACTTAGCTACATTATATATTCATTAAATATTTGTTTATAATAATCTATGAAGTTTGGAGATAAGAAATGATGTGCACCGTTCATGGAGACGATCGACCATACGTATTTCAGAATGATACATTCATATATTTGTCATATTAAATGAATGAAAATTAATTGATAAATATTTATATTATAATTAAAGTATTTTATATATATCATATATGTTACATAGGTTTATTAAAACCATCATTTATACATTTCATGTGTAGTGTGAACGAATCATGTTGCTTTGTAGGGGCGGTATTCCACACTTCCACAAACAATGTAACATTTTTTACAAGAAAATGGAATGTATAAAGATATGTTTTGTAAAATAATTATAAAATATTAAATCCATAATATATATCATATGTAAATAGATTTTACATCATAATTTCTACCATGAGAGGTGATAAAGGAAAAATAAACAATCATTATTTTGTGAGGCGGCAGTTCACCGTACATGTAAATAGAACATTAATTACCCATTAGATTTAAGTGTGTGTGAGTGTAATTAGAAAACCAAAATTAAAAAATCCTTTTATATTTATTATACTGGTGTTTTATAGAGGAATGTAATAAGAATATTTTAGGGACTGGAGAATGGAATTAAAACTAAAGAGATTAAGTAAGGATGTTACCTCTTAATCTGGTAACTCCTTTCAGTTTAAACCAAAGGGATTCATTGGATTGATTTATGAAAAAGGGGAGGATTATAGGATTATTTTAGGGATTTTCATGAGATATTTTGGCAGATAGTTTTCATTACAAAGTGTCTTGAGATGTGTCAAGAAGTGGGAGGATATACAGTCATTTATAGTGGAGGAGGAGTGACACTTTTGTAATATTGTGACAACGGAATTCCAGGAACGTTTTTCACATTGAAATTGGCTAAAATATTGGTTTAATTTCTATAAATGTTTTTATAGGGTATAAATATGGCCATCCAATGGATCTTGGTGATGTTTCTATGGAATTTTGGCACTTAAGAAGGTTTAGTCCCTTGGTAAGCTTAATTTTACCTTTATCGTTGTAATTTATTTTAATCACTTTCACTAATATTTTTGGTCAAAAACTAATATGTCCTTATTATACATTATAAATTATTCTGATTCAAATATTTAATTCATTTTTCTGAATTCTAACCATATAAGTGGTAGAAAATAATATAAATTTAATCCCACAGATAGGATGACAATGCGGGTTTTGATGTAAAACATTCTGAAAGTTTTCTATGTTTTTATAGCCAATTTCAAAGTTAATATGATTAAAATTACAATAATTAGATTATTTTATAAAAATTAGATCTATATAAAATTTAAAATTAATTTTAAATGTAATTTATCATTGTAAATAAATTAGATGAAGAGGCAGTTTTGAACTAAAATTCAATATTTTTGATAGTTCATTTAAAAAAATGAGACTTCACAGAAAAATAACAAAAAATCACCCTAAAATAATTTTTATGTTTATATTTAAAATATTATGTTTTTTTTAAATATTAAATTTATGAAAGGGTCAAAATTTTTAATTAAAATGGGTTCTCCATTAAAATGAGATAAAAGCACCTTAATAAAATATTGATTTTTATGTGAAGTATTCGGTTTGTTCTTTTCTTATTCTTATCAAATATATTAGATTAATATAGAAAATATTTAATTTAATATATAATATAAATTTCACATTAATATCACCTTCTAATTGTAATTAATTTTATTTATAAGGGTAAAATAGCTTTATGAGGACAAAAATAATAATATTTTCCTTTTTATTCAATCGGTTTTCATATTCATTTCTAATTAATTTGTAACCAATGATTATTTTATATTTTTTTTAACTATATATTTTAATAATTTAGTTAATCTTGGTCATAACTACTAATTTAATAGCTAGGTTAAACCTTATTATATTAAATAATAATATTTTAATAATATATTATTGTTCAGTTAAAACTTGGTCTTGTATGTGACACAATATATTGAACAAGGTCATTCTTGCGTGTATGGAAAGGTAACATATTGTTTGTATTAATTGAAAGAAAAATAATATATCCATTTTAATTAAAATAGTAAATATATTTTAAATTATCAGGGTATTATATTACCTTACGTGCTTGGTGTCGCATGTCACACAGTCTATCAAATGAAATGTTCTTACTTTAGAATTTTAGGGTGTTACATTCTATCCACCTCAATTAAATTTCATCCTCACAATTTAAAATTGATCTCGGTAATGAAAGGGATTCGTATTTGAAAATAACTATTGTTGGAAAACCCACATCGTAAATAGTGTTAATAAAACATCTTCTTAATAAGAGAGAAAGGAAAGTACAATGCTCAAGTAACAAGGTTCCCTAGTTGGATAAAATAGGGGGGAAATGGAAACATGGATAGAGAATAAAAATATAATAACAAAGTTATTATATATAGTTCTAGATAACATGTCTAGATGAATTTTTTTGACGACAAAACCGTAAACCTTAGGTGTGAATAAAAGTTATTGATATCATTAAAAACGATGATAATAAGAAAAAAAAATTGTTTCAAGATCATTTTTCCAATAATTGAGGAATTGTTTCACTCAATAAGAATATATGTAAATATACTTACTTGGTACATTTCTATAAGAACATTATTATCCTTTGCTCATGCCATGAACTATTTATACTTCATCTCTTAGAACAAGATTTATGATATAGTGATGTAATATATCAATATCTAAAACTAGATCCAAAGTTGAACTTACATCATTTCATAAATGGTTAACTTTTACAAAATATTTTGATCTAAAAAATTGTAAGTATGTTTGCTACATTTCCAAAATAAACATTTATTACCCTTTAGTCAACATGAAGAAACTATAAATTTTCATATTCCAGATACGTGAATAAATTCATCATATATCCTCTTGAAATATGATAATAACTTGAATCACCATAAAACCTTATTTAAAACATGTATTCTCCATTATTCTTTATATAAGAAACATTATATTAGATATGTTCCTTAAATAAATTTTTTTTTAAACTCCATGAATGATAGAATATACCACTTTTTGAAATGTCATTAATCAGTTCCACACTATTCAACACTTTTCCAAATCAGTCATTTCTTTATCATTATCTCAACATCATGAACATATTAATGGAAGTATTTCCCTCAATCATTTGTTTTTTTAAAAGTTTTACTTTATATTGAATAAATTTTCTTAGTACCATTTATCATTTGATATCAAATATTTATTGAAAAGGCATTGATATAAATTCCTTATATATTTCACAATTAATATTATGAGAATATCATTAATGAAATACATTTACAACATATTTCATAGATCCAAATACAAAATTAAAATAATTATTATATTTTGGTATTGTCAATAATATATACTTGAACTTGATTCCTTATATTCTTCTTAGGTATGCTCTCTTGATGCATGGAGAATTCATTTTCATAGTGTCCCATCTCCATACAGTTATAACATTGAATAGTAACCTTTTTATTTTTACTTTTTCATTCCTTATCATGGTGACCCTTATATCTAAACATATAAAAAACTATAATTCCCTTAAATTATTTACAAGTGTGATTCTTCCCATAGTTATTACAGGTCATAAAATCATTCTTTATATTATTATTATACTCATTCGCATTTTCATAGTTCTCAGATGGCCTCTTCTACTATTGGATTCCCTTGAATACATAGGATCTTGATAATTATTTCTCTATATTGATGGCACATAGAATAGTTTCTTCGTATGATGAAAAATTCTGAGAAACCAATGCCCTTCATAGATATTCATTAAGACCTTCAACAAAGTGGTCAATTTTCCACCTCGTGTTTAATATATCCATCCAACGGCCCAAAGGCCATCAATTCATTTATTATTATGATAAATCCCCCTTTTAAGGGAAGAACGGGGAAACCCAAATAAACTTCTGGATTCATTGAACTAAGGAACTACCTATTCATATCAATTTGTTGACCACAATGAAAGTATTTATCGAAGAATTTTTCATTAAATTTTTTCCATTCCATGAGTTCTATATCTTCTTCCTCCCTTGTATTCTAGATCATAGACCACCACTAATCCACATCCCCATTTAGACAATATACAAGAAGTGTAACCTTTTCCTTTTCACCACATCCCAAATCCATGAATATCTTCTCAAAAGACTTAATCCATTTCTTATATTCCATTGGATAAGTAGTCCCACTAAATTATGGGGGCCTTTGTTTTATAAAGTGATCAAACACTGAAAAATTTCACTATAAAACAAGTTTCTCCATTTGAGAAAGGTTACGTTTCAAATTATGTTTAAGCTACCATAATATTTTCATAAAATTATAATTTCCAATTCCAGTTGTATTGGTTTCCTCAATAGGGAAATCTCTATATTTCCCCTGAGTAATGATATTATTCTTCCTTCTAGGAACTATTTCTAAAAAATGGAATATACTGGATTAACTCATAAAATTATGAACTTTTTATAAATCTAGATATCTCTGAATGAAAATTATGTATATCTAATCTCATTATCAAAAAATTTTATTCTTTTGGGATATATTTACTTCTAAATCCTTCATAATGATATGTAAAGAAATTGAAAACTATCCTAAGTGTATCTCCCTGAGAGTATCAAACTAGGTGTGTAGTAAAGCCTGTTGTCATATACTAGGTTACACTGAGTCAGGCCCAACACACTTTATTACAGTTTTTACTCTTAGATACATCTATTCTAGAACCATGTATACTGGTAGTATCTAAACAGGGATGTATTTTTAGGAATACTCACATAATTTTTACCTTAACAAAATTCAATGATGTTTTTCTATAATTATCCTAAATTTTTATCTTAGGGCCATGTTACATAATCTATGTTTTCTAAATTTAGTTCCCAATGTTACTGCTAAACTTCCTTTTCTACTAACTGTAATGTCCCCACCCCCAAAGCTTGGAGCTAGTGCATTATTTTATTACATTGGCATCATTTCAAGGAATCAAATCCTGAAGGACTGGTCGGTTTAGTAGTATTGAAAATCAATATTACATACATGATACCCATAATACATTAGTAAATTAGAAATAGAAACATGATACATAAAAAAAGAAATACATTACATACTTAAAACATTATTCAAAGATTTATTCTTCATAACATGGGGAAAAGAAACATAATAAGGGTGAGCTCAAATGATCAGTAAGGGTGTGTAAAGTAGAATAAATATTGAATTGAAGTGAATAATCAATATAAAAATGTGAATAACTAATAACACATTACATTAAAATGACTATATATGGAAATATGAATATGCAAATATAAGAAACTAAAAACACATGCCATTTAATCAATGAATTAAAAATGAAATTCATCCATAGATATTTCGTTGAAAAATAGCATGGATAAAACTCATAACTAAAATAAAGTAAATGATTTAAAATTGGATTCCATGTATCTGGAACATGAACCACTATACTATCAAGATCTATTCTAAAGAAATTTTAAACTATTCTATTTTTTTTTTTGACTAATTCATATCATGAGACTACCGATGCATCGAGGGGATATCAATAATCGAGTCACACCCATGAATTACAGTCTAAAGTATTCGTCATCTATCAAATAATTTATTTAATTAATAAAATTTTTCCTTATAATCCAATATCTACATTGAATAAAGGATACATACTTATCAATAATTCACCAGTTAATCAAATAACAGTCAAAGTAAACATGACTGGTAAAATGATATACGGTTTAGGAAATAATAATATCCATCTTATAAAAATATGGATATTCAAGTAAATTACCAATGAAAAATTATTAAAACAAAGTGATAATTTTAATATAATGTTAAAAATCATGAAAGGAAGTTATATTTCAAAAATAATCATTAAGAACATTCTTTAGGAGAATAATCTTTAAACATTCCAAAGTGTCCCATACCACTTTGAAAGATTTAAATCACAATACCCATGAAGGAATAATATTAAATAAAACTTATAATATCATGAGAGTAATGATATTAATGATATAAAATTTTAAAAGGTAGTATATACACCATATAAAAGTGAATTGGTGCATAATAACAAATAAGTCTCAATAGAATGTAAATTTAGATGAAATTCCCTTAACATAACCTTACGTTTTTTGGGTGGTCATTATCGTATTGTATAGTGGATTAAAATATGTTAATAACTTATACCAGAACAATAATAATAATTATATTATTATATATAATCTTCTTATAATATATTATTACCCATTTGTTAACAATCTTTCATTATTTTTACTATTTCGGGTTTTAATTGCCTAGTTTTCTCAAGTATGTTTTAACTTGTTATTTTATTATACTTTTATTTATATCATGATTTAATAATATTAAAAATGTAAACCATGACTTAATTAACTTATATATTCAGTACATATGTGTTTAGAATAAACTATGAATTTTAGAGATAAGAAATTAAGTGCACCGTTCATGGAGATGGTTGGTCATACCTACACATGAACCCTACTTTCATTTTTTTTTCATATTAAATGAACGAAAAGTATTTGATAAATATGTATACTATAATTATAGTATCATATATATGTCATATATTTTACATAGGTTTATTAAAACCATCATTTATACATTCCATGTGTAGTTTGGATGAATCGCATAACTTTGAGGGGGCGATAGTCTACACTTCCACAAATGATGTTATCATTTTTACACAAAAGGGAATGTATAAATATATGTGTTCTAAAATAATTAAATAATATTATATATATAAAAAATTTCACATATATATCATGTATAAATATAGTGTCCAATATAATGTCTACAATGAGAGGTGTTAAAGGAAAAATGATCAATCATCATTTCGTGAGGCGGTAGTTCACCATACATGTAAATAGTATGTTCATTACCCATTATATGAAGGTGTGTTTGATTATAGGAATGAACATTAGAATAAAAATATCCTAGTATGTTTAGGATATTGTTTTTTATATAATAATTAAATAATAATATTTTAGGGGGTGGATAATGAAAATGAAACTAAAGAGATTAAGGAAAGTCATTACCTCTTAATTATGTAACTCCATTTGGTTTAAACAAAAGGGATTCCCTGGATTGATTTATTCCCAAGGGGGGATTATATGATGAATGGATTAATTATGAGGAGCTATTTTTTTAGATCTTGGTCAATCCAAAGTGTATTGAGTGGTGTGAGGAAGTGGGAGGAGAGAAGGTTTTTTATAGTGGAGGAGGAGTGAAACTCTTGTAATATTGTGAAAAAGAAATTTCATACATGTTTTTCATAGTGAAACTGTAACGTCTTGGTTCCAGAAGCCACCCAGAGGCACCCCGTATCTAGTTGGTCACATGGAATCAAGTGAATTTCCCCATACACCAGAGGCTACCGACATGCAGCGAGGGCCTTTAGGTGTGATAGTAGGGAAACTATGCCCTCATTGGCAGAGTAACACAGCGGAAAAAAATAGTAGCAACAACAGAAACAGTAACAATACATACGAAAGTGAATATTAGAAAACTAGAAGAGATAACAAATGGAACGTATATATAATTATTCATGATACATATTTCTAGTAAATCAGACAAACAGTCACAATGCTGGAATACAAACAGTACTAAACCAAAGTACAAACAAAAAACAGATAAACAGCTCCTTAGCACCGCAAGCCTAATCTTGGTCCCATGCTCTCTAGCTCCGTAGCAATTCAAGTAACTGAAGTAGAAGTGTGATTATAATTATCTATACCTTCAGCAATATATTTTTTTTGGGCCCAAAAGCATGACCCATATAGGGTGTGAGACTAAATCCTAGTAGGCAACCACCTGAAGATCGCTGCCTTAAAGTTAGTGAATATATATGACAGGTAATAATCAAAGATGTAGTAAACAAGAAGGTACTCAGCAATAAAAATTCCAAATATCAAATAATCATCTAATCAAGCAAGGTAACCCTCTGGTAAGTACACACAACCTATCTCCTCTGGTTCAGTCATAAGAATATATAAAGACTCTCTGAGGAAGCACTCACAGTCAATTCCCCTTACAATCAAAAGTGATTCAAGACTCTCTGAGGAAGCTCACACGGTCAATTCCCCTTATAGTCAAAACTGATTCAAGAATCTCTCAGGAAGCTCACACGGTCAATTCCCCTTATAGTCAAAATTGATTCAAGGCTCTCTGAGGAAGCTCACATTGGCAATTCCCCTTATAGTCTAAGGTAGTCAAGGACTCTCCGAGGAAGCTCAAACGGTCAATTTTACTTATAGACCCAAGCGGTCAAATAATCTTTGAGAAATATCACTCTGTTAGTTCCCCTTATAGTCTAGAATTGTTCAAAAACACTCTGAGGAAGCTCACTCGATCAATTCTCCTTGTAGTCTACTAAACCAGGTTCTCACAGCCTAGTGTAATTCAATGCATAGCAATGCAATAAGACCAAAGTAATCATCAAGAACTGCTTAGATAATCGGTCTACAGTATATCAAGCATGTCAGAAAACAACCACTCCACCCTACAACACTAGGCATGGGGAAAAAGGCAAGGCGGCCAAAAGGCAAAGCAGGACCAAACGGTCATTAACAAAACATGCATGGGAAAACACATCCAAAACATGGAAATAAACCCTATTCATATTCAAATAACCTCTAATAAAGCATAAAAGCATGAAAGACAATTTTAAGGGTAAAAATTTAAATTCACAATAAACCAATTAAGGGTATTGGCCAAAAATGCACATATAACTCAAAGAATTTCAACAGAAAGGAAGAAATCACCTAACTCTTAGGGTTTGGAGAAATTGACCGTTCGCCCAAATGCAATCCAAACCGGGTGAACGCCTCCTCGAAACCACCTAAAAAACCCTTCCCAAACATCAATAAGCTCAACCTTTAACACACAAAGGCAACATAACCATAGATCAACATGAAACCCTTGTAGATATAAGAAACTAAGAGAGGGAGAGGGATAACCCTAACCAAGACCTCAAAGACCAAAAGAGGGACTTACCCGAGGAGAAACTCCTTCTATTCACCAAAAAACCCTTCGATTTGCCTCCAAAACGAGATGAGGAGATCCCCCAACCTCTGTAAACTAGAACTCCCGTGTGATCCATGAGTGGGAGAGAGAATGAGGGGAAAATGGGAAATCCCTAGTGGCTCGGGAGTTAAAAACTCAAACTTTATGTGGCCGCACGGTTAACCCACATGGTTTGGAAAACCCTACGCCAACCGTGTCGTTGCCACTATTTTACGTAGGGACTTCCCACAGCTTTCCCGCATGGTTTGAAAAACCGTGTGCCACCCGTGCAGAGCCCACTGTTAAGGGTACATAGTTTCTTCGGCTAGCCGCATAGTTTGTTCCGACCATGCGCCAACCATGCGCCCCTACACAACCTCCACAACTTTAAAAGTTTTTCCCAAAATTGTCCAAACTTCAACCAACCACTTTAAAAAGCACAAACGAACCGAAACAAGGGTCACACACCTCAAATCGGGGGTACTACATAACCGTGTACATGGAGTGTACTCATAAAGTACATGGTGTGTACTTCAAAAATTTCCAGAAATTCCTATTTTTCTCAAAAATGACCAAAAAGGAAAACATACCTAAAAAGAAGATCTAGGTTATTACAAACTTCACCCCTTAATGAAATTCATCCCCGAATTTCCCTAGCAAGGTGGCGTAGAAGAAGCATCTCCGAACAACTCTGGCCACTATGCTCGTACATCAGCCTCCCTCTCCCAAGTCTCATCATGTACTCACCCATGTTTCCATAGCACTCATACCATAGAAACAAACCTGCCACAGAGAACCTTTGTACAACGATCAACAATCCGGATAGGATGCTCCTCGAAAGATGTTTCCACTTCTGACTCAACCTCCTCAAGTTGGAAAACATGAGATTGGTCTGAAAAGTAACGTTGAGGTTATGAAATGTGGAAGAGTTAGTGCATAGCCCAATACCTCTGAGGTAACTACAACTGATAGGCAACTGGCCTAACTCTCTCCAACACCGCAAATGTCCCGACGTACCTTGGAGAAATCATACCCTATCTCCTGATCCTTTTGTGCCCCAATCTCAGTGTGACATATGGAAAAACCTAATCCCTGACCTTGAACTCTAGAGGTCGCCTCCACTGATCAACATAAAACTTATGTCGAGACTATGCAGTAGCCATCCTCTTCCGAATCAACTATAATTGTTATGTGGTCTCCCAAACAAGACGAGGTCCCAACATAGCCACCTCCCCTGCCTCCAGCCAACACAAGGGTGATCAGCATGGCCTACCATACAAAGCCTCATAAAGTTCCATCTAGATAGTTTCATGAAAACTATTGTTGTAGGAAAACTCCACAAGAGGTATATGCTTATGCCAAGAACATCCAAAATCCAGAATTCATGCTCCGAGCATGTCCTCAAGCACCTAAATCATACACTCGGACTGGCCATATTTCTGGGGATGGGAAGCTGTACTCAAAAGTACCTGTGTACCAAAAGCCTTCTGAAGCCCATGCCAAACCCGAGAATTAAAACGTGCATCCCTATATGAAACAATGGAATGTGGAACTCTGTGTAGACATACAATCTCATGGATGTACAAACATCCCATATAATCAACACTGAAGGTCTCTTTGATCAGCAAGAAGTGAGAGACCTTCATAAGTCTATCAATGATTACTCATAATGCATCATTCCCCTGAGGCGGCCTCAGAAAATAGGTCACAAAGTCCATCGCGGCATCATTCCATTTCCACCCGATAATGGGTAACTGCTACAAAATTTCTATTGGTCGTTGATGCTCCGCCTTCACATATTGACAGGTGGAACATCTCATGAAAAAACCTGCAACATCTATTTTCATACATGTCCACCAATACTGATGGTGTAGGTCACGATACATCTTGGTGATTCTAGGATGAACTGTCCAAATTGAGGAATGAAAGTCTCACATCAGCTCCTCACATATGTCTACTGGAACCCATACGCACCCCTGAAAATGAAAGATCTCATCCTCACCTATGGTCCATCCAAGAGTAGGGTCCTCTCTTGACACACTCTCCCTTAGGACTAGGCCTTTATAATATGATAGTTGCCTAATTCGTACTCGATCAAGAAGGGTAGAGGTAACAGATATAGAAGAAAGGAAATTCGTCCCCTGTCTGTCGTGCACCTCCAAATGCATCTCAGAGAACAAGGCCATAAGTATCCATTCACTACTGGTCTCTTGAACTGCCTGTATCTGAGTCCTACTGCTAAACACATCAGCCACTGCATTGCCTTTCCCAGGCGTGTAGGCAAGCTCAATGTCAAAAGAATGAAGGTACTCAAACAACCTTCACTGTCTCAAATTCAGATCACGTTGAGTGAAGATGTATTTGAGACTCTTGCGGTCGGTGAAAATAAAAAAATTCTCTCCCAGAAGTTAATGTCTCCAATAGCGTAAAGCATGAACAACTTCTGCTAACTCGAAATCGTGCATTGGGTAATTCCTCTCATGTGGCCTCAAATGCTGAGACCCGTACGCAATGACTCCTTCTCCCTGCATAAGCGTAACTCCTAGGCCGATACTTGAAGAATCACAATAAACGATATAGCTCTTTACCAAATCTAGAAATACTAGTAACGGTACTGTAGTCAACATCCCATTTAGCTCCGGAAAGGCTGACTCACAAGAATCTTACCACAAGAACTTTTCACCCTTCTTAGTCAGAATTGTCAGTGGTGTTTCTAGGCGCGAAATTTCATGAATGAAACATCTGTAGTATCCATCCATCCCTAGAAAACTCCACACCTCAAAGATGTTCTTTGAATACTCCCAGGAAACTACTTCTCTCACTTTCTCTGAGTCTACTGACACTCCTCTCTGTGAGATAACATGACCCAAGAAGTGAATTTGATCCATCCAAAAGTAACATTTTGAGAGCTTATCATATAACCGATGATCTCTTTGTGTAATCAAATGATCTCAAGATACGAGGCATGGTCATGTCGAGTGTGAGAGTACACCACGATATCATCCACATAGGCAACCACAAAATAATCCAAGTATGGATGGAACACTAGGTTCATTAGTGCCACAAAAACTGCAATCGCATTCATGAGACCGATCTGCATAACCATATAATTGTATAGACCATACATACTCCAAGAGGATGTAAGAGGTATATCAGATGGTCTAACGCGCAGCTGATGGTAACCATACCTCAAGTCAATCTTCGAGAACACCTGGGCTTCTCCAAGCTGATCAAAGAGATCAGCAATCCTCGGTAAGGGATATCAGTTCTTGACCGTCAACTTGTTCAACTTCCGATAATCCACACAATGTCTGAGGGTACCGTCTACCTTCTTCGCAAAAATGATAGATGAAACCCAAGGAGAAGAACTGGGCCGGATGAAACCCTTTGCCTACAAATCCTCTAACAGTTTTTTGAGCTCCTACAACTCTGGTGTAGCCATCCTATAAGGAGGAATGGACACGGACTCTGCTTTCAACACGATCTCAATCAAAAAGTATACCTCTATCTAGAGGAAAACCTAAAAAGTAATCTAGAAAGACATCTATAAAATGATCCACCACTGGAGGAAAGTCCATCTGCGAAGTCCCCTGGTCATCCAAATACAGACTTGCAATATGGGATGTAACTCCTCTTAAACCATGATGCTCTGGGCCCACTCTACTCACCTAGAAATCACATTCTCCCTTATTAATAAATGATCCACCCTCTGGTGATATGAAACTCACCCTACGTCGATAGAAATCAACGACTGTATGGAAGGGAACCAAACAGTCTATTCCAAGAATGACATCATAGTCTATCATCCCTATGAAATAGAGGTCCCATAGAAAGTGACAGCCACCAACCTCAAGAGGGCACTCCTTTCACTGAAATTCACTAGATGTTCTCATCCCCAACGAAGTATTTAGCATCAAGATATCAGTATAAGAAAAGATTCAGAGCCCAAGGATCTCCACAACAGCAACAGATATAAATCTATGGGAAGCCCCTATGTCGAAAAGAGATAAAGATAAAACTATGGAAACTAGGATCGTACCTCGAACTATAGAGGGGCCAAGATCCTGCTCCTGCTGGGTCTGCACCACTACAAAAGTCTGACCTACACCGCGGCCCTGTGACCCTACTTGACCACTCTGAACAGATCCACCCTATTTTCACTGGTAGCCTGGTGACTGAACACCAAGACCATTACCTCCACCTCAGCCTGAATGGATGAAAGAACTCCAGTTCCCATACTGGTGAGAAAGTGGTTGTGCTTACCCTAAACGCGGGGTCATAGGGGAACCCTTGTCACCAGATACTGGTGAAAAGATATGAGAAATGCTGAAGGTGACCCATCTTGCCCCAAGATCAGCACTCCACTGGGTCCCTCAAGCAATGTGGCCTTGAATGCCCACTCCTCCCCTTCCCAAGTCCTTCTACATGGTTAGGCCCCATGGATCTCCGAATATAATACTACACGGTGTGTTCAAGAGAAACACGACATGTACTAGGTGAGATTTACCAACCCGTGTTGTGAGTGACACAACCGTATACACATCTCACACTACACGACATGTTCTATACGGACATGGCGTGTACTAGGAAGATTTTTCCGACTCTTGTTTTTCATTACACGACCGGTTACACGGCTCACACAACACGGCGTGTTCCAGAAGGACACGACTTGTAATAAAAAGCCTCAACTGACCCATGTTATTAGATACATGGCCAGGTTCCTAGTATTACACTATACGGCATGTTCAAGACTTAAATAGCGTGTATAACTGTAGATTTATTCTTTTGTGTCATTAGTCACACGAGCAGACACAGGGTCAACACCACACGATGTGCACAACCGATACACGACGTGTTCTCACAAGAATTTCCCTATCCCGTGTCTCTACCCACACGGCCTATGACATGGTTAGAGACAACATAGCATGTATATATGGTACATGGTGTATACTTTAGAAAGTGAGTTTCTTCCAGAAAAGAAGGACCCATGGTGTGTAGTCAAAACTACACGGCGTGTATTCTGGGTTTTTTTGGACAATAAGCCTCAGAAACAACTTCAGAACCTAGGAAAACACTAAAACGAGCATTGAAGGTGCCAAATTCCAATCCTTGAGGGTCCATACTCCTCTCAAATCAAATCTTGGCATCATATACATGTTATAACAAGGTAAAAAATTCAATGATCCACCAAATTAAGATCCATGGGGGCCCATAACAACCTCAAGAACCAAAGTTTGGCGTTCATTCATACAAATCCTTACACCAAAAATACCCTATCAAACAATAGGTATTTTATCAAGGAATCTATCACCACAGTATGTGTATTCTACACAACATCTATCACAACAACATGCAATTGTTAATCCACCCGAAATGGTATGGCAAGAATGTATAACATGTGATTTATTGCAAGTGCCTATATGATGCATGAGATGGAATACCCTCATCTCATCAGGTTGCAATAGAAACAGAACCTCAATAGCATCAATGGTAATAGAAAAAAACATGTGAATCACCCAAAAGTGAAATCAAATCAACTATAAAATTGAAAAACCATAAAAATTGCAATAAACGAGGTAGATTAGATTTTACCGGTACACATGTTAGCTACTCCCAGGCATAGCTTATTACCATGTACCTATTCTATCTTATCACTCGCTATATGCTCCAAAGAGTAAGCCAAGAAGAAAAGAATCCCTCTGATACCACTTTGTAACATCATAGTTCCATAAGCCACCCAGAGGGACCTCGTACCCAGTTGGTCACATGGCCTCAAGTGCATTTCCCCAAATGCTAGAGGTTGCCGACTAGTAGTGAGAGCCTTTGGGTGTGATAGTGGGGAAACTATGACCTCATTGGCAGAGTAACATAGTGGAAGAAAATAATAGCAACAGCGGAAACAGTAATAATCCATACAAAAGTGATCAACAGAAAACTAAAGGTGATAAGAGATGGAACATATATATATAATTATGCATGATACATATGTCTAGGAAAGAAGCTAAATAGTGATAATGCGAGAATAAAAACAGTACTAAACTAAAGTACAAAAGAAAATAGATAAACGGCTCCTCAACGTTGCAAGCATAAGCTTGGTCCCATGCTCTCCAGCTCCACATCAAGTCAAGTACCTGAAGTAGAAGGGTAGTTTTACTTATCTATACCTGCAACAATATAATCTATTTGGGCCCAAAAAAATGACCCAGACAGGGTGTGAGATTAAATCCTAGTAGACAACCACCCGAAGATCTGTGCCTTACAGTCAGTGAATATATATGACAGGTAATAAGCAAAGATGCAGTAAACAAGAAGGTACTCAACAATAACAATTCCACATATCAAATAAGAAGCTAATCAATCAAGGTAACCCTCTATGAATTACACATAGCCTATCCCCTCTGGTTCAGTCATAAGAATATATAAAGACACTCTGAGGAAGCACTAATGGTCAATTCCCCTTACAGTCAACAGTGATTCAAAACTCTCTGAAGAAGATCACACTGTCAATTTCCCTTATAGTCAAAAGTGATTCAAGATTCTCTAAGGAAGCTCACATGGTCAATTACCCTTATACTCAAAAGTGATCCAAGAATCTCTGGGGAATCTCACATGTTCAATTCCCCTTATAGTCTAAGGTAGTCAAAGACTCTATGATGAAGCCCACACAGAAAATTCCCTTATAGCCCCAATTAGTCAAAGACTCTTTGAGGAAGCTCACTTGGTCAATTCCCCTTTTAGTCTAGAATGGTTTAAAGACTCTATGAGGAAGCTCACTCGGTCAATTCCCCTTATAATCTACTACACCAGGTTCTCACGGCCCTGTGTAAGTCAATGCATAGCAATGAAATACGGCCAATGTAAACCTCAATAACTACTTGGAAAAGTAGTCTACAACATATCAAGCATGCCAGAAAAAAAACACTCCACCCTACGACATTAGGCATGGGAAAACATAAAAGGCGACCAAAAGGCTAAGTAGGACCAAATGGTCATAAATAGAACATGCATGGGCAGAAACATCCAAAATATGAAATTGAACTCTATACATATCCAAATAACCTCCACTAAAGCATACATGCATGGATGACAATTAATAGGGGTAAAACGGTAAACACACAATACCTTGATTAAGGGTATTGGCCAAAACTGCACATATAACTCAAAGATTTTCAATGGAAAGGCACAAACCACCTACCTCTTAGGGTTTGGTGAAATCAACCATTCTCCCAAATGCACTCCAAACCGGGTGAACAACTCCTCAAAACCACATCAAAAACCCTTCCCTAACATCAATAAGCTCACCCATTAACACACACAAGAAACACAAACCTAGATCTACTTGAAAACCATGTAGATCTAGGAAACTAGGAGAGGGAGAGGGATAACCCTAACCAAAACCTCAAAGAACCAAATGAAGGACTTACCCGAGGAGAACCGCCTTCGATCCACCAAGAAACCCCTTCGATTTACCTCTAAAACAAGCTAAGGAGATCCCCCAACCTCTAAAAATTAGAACTCCCATGTGAGCCACAAGTGGGAGGAATAATGAGGGGGAAATGGGAAATCCTAAGGGGCCAAGAACATAAAAACCAAAACATTAAGTGGTCTCATGGTTACCGTGCACTGTTTCGCAAACCGTACGCCAAGCGTGCGGTTGCCACTGTCTCACCCAGGGATTCCACACAGCTTGCCCACACAGTTTGACAAACCGTGTGCTGCCTGTGCGGATCCCACTGTCATGGTCGCATGGTTTTCTAGGCTGGCCACATGGTTTTTTCAGACTGTGCACCAACCGTGTGCCCCTGCACAACCTCCACAACTTTAAAAGTTTTTCCCCAAATTGCCCAAACATCAACCAACCACTTCAAAAAGTACAAACGAACCAAAACAAGGGTCACATACCTCAAACCAGGGATACTACATGACTATGTACATGGTGTTTACTCATAATGTACATGATGTGTACATTGAAAATATCCCTAAATTCATCTTTTTCTCAAAAATGGACAAAAAAGGAAAAAATACCTGAAAATAAGATCCAGGTTCTTAAATAAACTAGATCCCATAATGGTCACATTTCTATAAACGTATCTATAGGGTTGAAATAGGGCCATCAAATGGCCCTTGGAAATATTTCAAGGGAATTTCAGCCTTTAAGATTAAGGTTTAGTCTCTTATTAAGCTTAATTTTACATTAATCGTTGCAATTAATTATAATTAATTTCATTAATAACACTCATCACATCTTCATTACAATTAATTTTAATATTTTTTAGTGTTTACATGAATTTAAAGATATCGAATATATATAATATTCTTAAAATAGTAAATATATTTTAAATTATCATGATATTATTTTACCTTGCACGCTTGGTATCATGTTTCACACATGCTATCAAATACAATGTTCTTACTTTAGAATTATAGGGTTTTAAAAAACACAATACAATAATCATCATAGGGAATAACTTCTTTAGGTAACCAAATAATTGGGGTAGTTAATAACTTTTCTTTTGAACAATAAAAAATAGGATAACATTTTTCTTTCTAGAAAAAAAATTAAATTTTGTAGGGAAATCCTATAGTGGTGTCATAATTTAAGAAAATGTTGGAACATGTCTCTTATAATAACCATATAATACTATGAAAATATGAACTTAAAAAAATTTCATTGGTGGTTACTATATAGAGACTATTTATAAATTAACTATGTCCACTACAATACTATAATATGTAATGACATAACCCCAAAAGTGAATCATTAATTTAAAAAATTGAAACATAGATATTTTCACAAGAAACATATGTTTACTAAGTATATTTAACAACATATTAGGATGGTGTTCATGATCCTCCCATATCTTTTAATTAACCTAGTATAACAAAAAAATCTCAAAACACCCTAAGTGGGAGGGTGTGGGTAAATTAGGGTGACAAATATTTCTCATGAAGTGGAACTTGTTCTCAAATTAGAAAGAAAAGGTAGAACACATAAAAACCAGTTAAGAATATAAAAGCATCCATATATGAAAAATATATGTGACAATATGGTTATTTTATCTAGTTCACCCAAAATATTACAACCAAGGAAAATTCAACAAAAACATGTCAATATACCAAGGAAATCACTATACACTACTATGATTACAAATTTTAAGCTAGGATCAACTTTTAATATAAATGTCACTCTCTTCTCTTATTTATTCACTCAGTTTTTATAGATTGATTTACAAGAATAAGTCAACATGCATGTCACTTCTAATGAATATTGAATTAGTATTCAAAACATCATTAATATGAGGGTGTTTCTCTTAATCTCTAACATCTTGGTAACGTCATAATATTTATGAATATGTTCATATTAGCATCATATACCTCACTAAAACCCTTTAATATGAATTGTTTCCCTCTCTTTCTCATCCAATATGTTTCACATAACCTTTAATTTTTCTAATTATTCTCTTTTAATATTCAAATATCTTATTCAAATTCCCATCTCTTTATATAATACTCATCACATCTTCATTGTAAATTTAAAAAATACCTTATAGTTGAGTTAATGATCCATTAAATCACATTTTCTTTTCTAAAATTTGAATTGAATAAAATACTATCTACTTCAAAAAAACTTGTAAACCTTGGCATGGGCATGTCTTAAAAATCATATTTTCTAAGCCAAAGGGGTTGCCTCCTGAATCCATTACCCTAAAATATAAATCTCCCAAGAAGCATAGTCTTTTAAATATATGAATTTGTATACCTCTAACACATCATGTCATAATGTTATCCAAAAAATATGTTTTTTCCTCAAAATTATGAAATCACCCATAAATCATCCCCAAATAATGTCATAGTCCTTGAATTTAAAAATGGAAACAACCCTTTTTTTGAAAATATGTTTTCAAAATTAAAATTTAATCATTGTGAGTTTTTTTCCTCAAAAAAATTGAATGATAGAAACTTTAAATTGGTTATTAATTAAAAATGGTCACCACTATGAATTAGTTTCATCCCTCTAATCATTTTTTGAAATATATAAGTGAACCAAAACCATATTCCCTCCATGTACCATGATTAATATCCCATTTTATACTAAACCGTCACATAAACTAAAATATTTTTTAGAATCCCATAACCTCTATGGATTTTGTAAGAAAAATACCTCTCTAAAAAGACTTTCAGTAAAAACTATTCCCTCACTATGACATTATTAAAATTAAGATGATATCTTTCCTACTTTTAGCCACTATTACTAATTCAATTTATCTTCCTATAGTTTATTCCAATAACCATGACATATAAAACACTATAGAATAAATCTGATGGTTTGATAGACATGACTTAGTCATATTTATAATGGAATACTTTTGTTTCCTTCAATAAAAACTTCATCAAATATTTCCAAGTTAGATCTATACTTCTTCAAGTACAAAACCAGATCATATTATATATTGAAACCTTAACTTTAAATTATTTCTAACAAATAAAATTTATTTTTAATCATGATTCATTAAAAATATAAAATTTATCTACACTCATTCCATTAAACACCTCTTGAAAAACATAGGTTGCAACATTTTCCACCTTTAGGGTTCTTGGTAATCCTAAATGAAATTAAAGACTACTTATACTCTATAAAAGAAAAATAATAATATAAAACCTCAACTATCACTCTAAATCTATGTGAGAAATTCTTATTATATCAAATAAGAGTCCAAGATGTAATTACACTCTTCAATGCTTACATTTTATCTTTATATATCACTAACCAAAAATAAATAACTGAATTCATATGAATCCCAATGAAATCATCCATCCTTCATTCTATTACCCATACATCATATGTACCCAAATATATTGCAAAAAATATCCCCTGAAGACTAGAACATTTTAATTCCCTATGACATAAGAGTGACACTCTAGTTTCACTTTTCATGATCTATCTCTTCCAACACTTGTTATAACTTGGGGAAAAATTCTATTCACTCTGAAATTTCATAAATCCCCTCCCCTTTGAAAATAAAACCAATTGGTAAAGTCTCATAAAACACAAAAAGTCATGTTAAATAATAAATTCATATAAAGGGGGTCGGCGTACAAAACGTTATTAATCTTTGTGAGGTATGTAAACACTAATATTAAACTAATGTTTCTCAAATTCAATTTAACCAACGTTTTTATAAATATATCCACAATTTAATAATTTTTTTCAATCTCATCCACCTTGAAAATTCAGCATTCCACCATCTATTTAATATAATGACATATTATTCCAAAGTGTTTCAAATTAAATTATTGTATTAGATTATATATTTACTCAATATAATTTCTATTATCACACAAGATCATTATTGGAAAATTCACATCTCCACCAAGATCCCTTTATTTTCTTTCATCCAAAATAATTGAGTATATGAATTTTTCTTGGGAATATACTCCACTTAAACTATGATACATGAATTTATCTCTTATTTTTTTCTTATCTAGGTAAAAAATTCCCTTAAAATAAAGAGTGATATTATATTTTGGGATTTTATATCCCTAATATTTATAATCTAATCAACATATGAATATGTTATTAAATATTTCCATTTTATTACTTCAAACACCAATCCATAATCAAGGGTACATTGAACATGCCTAGGACTCTTTTCAATATAGTGATATATTCTCCCATATGATCACATTAAAATATTATATCCAAACAAGTTGAGTAAAAAATATATAGAATTGTTTTTATCAAGTACATTAGTATACCAATAATATATTAAAACAAACTTTAATATTGAATTTTTTTTGTATTCATGCTTCATGGGTTTAGTTACAAGCTTGATTCATGTAGAAACTAATTTCAATAACACATTTAAACTCTTTTATCAGATCACTGGCATACTTTAGTTGAGAAAAATAGTAAACTCTACCTTTTGGTTGACTTGAAGACAAATAAAACAACTATGTTCACCTATAATCGTTATCTAAGACTTTGATCACATTAATTTAATTAATTTTTTCATTGATTATATGTTGCTTCCATGAAATATTATATCATCCATATATATATAAGATCCCTAAAATTATCTTCATTTTATTATTTCTCATAGCATTTATGATTAAAACCTCTTATTTTAAATTCATAATTACTAACATAAAAAACTAAATGAGAACATAAATCCCAAAGTTCTTGAATCAATCCATATAAATCCTTTTTCTTAAAACACACAATTTTATTCATTATAAAAAATTTAAAACCCAATAGGTTGTTTAATATATACTTCCTCAAGAAGAACTCACTTCAATAATTTTATCTTTATACAAATTTGAAATAATTTGGATCCCCTTTGAATAGAAACAACTAATAATTGTCTAATTTACTTAATTCTTGATAACGGTATACAATTCAATTCTATTTCCATTACTCTAATTTAATAATATCCTTAAAATATAATCGTATATTTTTTTCGTATAATATTATCATTATCATTTTATATATTTTTAAATACTCACTTTTTTTTAATAAAATCGTGATCATTCAAAATTTTTATAGGCTCCCTTGTTTGATTCTTTCTTAATTGATCTAAATCCTCATTCATTTCATTAACTAATGATTTATCATTTTTTTTTATTTTTTTGAAATGTTCCCTTATTTACCTCTAATGTAATTGGATTCATCCATTTTATCTAATTTCATTCCGATTTATGTGTATTTTTGAGACTCTTTAGTAGAGACACATTCTGTTGATTTTTATTTAAATCTTCTTTATGTGGTAAGATTTTAGATTCACTATAATATGCAACAAGGTCATCCTAGTCTTCATTTATTTCCACTACATCTGAATTTATACATTTATTTCCATCTTTTTAATTGATTAACAAGACATTATCTATAACAACAGTGCCTTATTAACCAAATAGGCACCCCTATTTAACAAGGTCTTCAGGTCCTGGTCGGCCAGGTTCCACCAATTTCCCTAGAAACACATAGTATTATACCTAGGTCCCACACATGTGATTTAATTGATCATATTACTATTGGTTATTCCCATAGGAAAACATATATTCTCTCTAGTGTTCATTGTACTCACTCACACAAACCCTAATAAACATTCTATGAGGTCACCCATTCTGAACCCTTCTCTAGGCCACACATGCTTACTACGATGTGATAATCAGACAAGATCCTAAAAATAAAGGTTCACCTTATTGACATGGGTTATTACATTTACCCTTTTAACCCTTTATCTTTATGGGGTGTTACATTCACCCATAGAACAAAAAATTATAATAGTGGACCATATATATCAATAATTTATATGAAAACACACTTCTAGCTGGATTCTTCCTCAGATACCAATGAAACAATTGGGCCCCACTAACAACACATACACCCCACCTTAACATGGCCATCGGGTACTAGACCACCATGCATCACATGTTACCCTACAAACATGTGGTCCCCATCCTTGGGTCCACCCACATGTTTGAACATATCTTCAAACTAATGACTATTCCCATAAACCAACACATGGTTTTTGTAGTATTCTTTGGTATCACTCACACACACCCTAGGAAAATTCCTAGGAGGTCACCCATCCTAACCACTCTCTGATCCAATCACACTTAACTATGGATTTATAATTTGGTAGGTTCTTAATAAGATAGGTGAACCATGTTTACATGGGTAGTAATATTTTGACTTTTATCCCTTTATCTTTATGGGTTGTTACATTGTTTCTTTCCAAAACATTTTTTATCATCTTATTAAAACATTTTTATGCTTTAATATTGGTTGAGTAAATAAGAAAGACTCCTTCATAAACAATATCTCTATATTTTCCAAGATTTATTTCCTTATTTCAAATAAATCATTTACTTCCAAATAATCCATGGTGTTTTAGAGTTATATTTTTTCTATGATACATATTATATGATGTTTTATTCTCATCGGGATATAAAAAATCCTTACATTTAGCACACACTACCACTTTCACAACTAATTTCCAATAGTTTTGTATGATACCACCCTTGATGAGTATTGTCTCTTCCATGTTGTTCACTATTCTGCTTACAATTTCTATAAATCTATTTTTTAGAGTCTTATACAATCACACATCATGTTTTATTATATGTTTTCACAATTTTTTCCATCCTAGGATAAGTGATCTTTATTTATTTTTTTGATCATAAGATCATAATTTGTCTAGCTATTTCATTTTTTGATCACCTATGGTATGTTTAGATACATTAAATTACTTCTTATTTGGTTTGTGCAAACTTAATGAAACTTATTCTACTATTGTAATCCAAAAATACTATAAAATAGTTTTCTCTATGAAATTTAGGATGTGTCTTTGGACCACACCCATCGGTTTAGAAAATATTAATCAAGTGTAAATCTCATTTATTATTTTAATTATAGTTATTTATCACTATGTTATCTATCAATAAAGCGTTATAATTATTTTACCTATCTCATTTCATATTTGTAATATCAATTCAAACCATAATAATTGATTGATTTTCCATACATTTTTGATTAATTTGGCTATGGTTATGATGCCAAAAAACTACTCTCTACGATCATCGTGAGGATATAAGTGTTCCCCTTGTTATCTACATGATAGATATTTTAATTTATTATTTATTATTTCATTAATGAATTAATATATTACCCTTGTATTATATGGACCTTCTTGTTAAATTTAATATTGACTCATGAGTTTCTAATTTTAATTACACTCAATAGATTACGTTGAATCACATCCACACAAATTTCCTATGATTTCTTTAACTAAACAATTATAGATTCATTTTACCACATACATTAATATTTAAGGCTCTACTATTGGAAATGTATACCATTCCATCCACCCAACCCTTAACATTATTTAACAAGTTAATATTTTTAATCATTTGGTATGGACACCCTCCATCAAGAGTCTATGAGTTTGTATTATTTGGATTTATAAGAAAGGTTTTGGATAATATATCCTTATCCTTCTCCTTATTTTACTTATAAGAGGAAATTAGTTGAGTTGATACTAGTTTGGGTGTCTCCTAATTCATTTAGAATGCATAGTGAAATATTCCTCCTCCTCTTCTGATGGGGGTAAATTTATTTCACGAACGAATTAAGTTTATTTCTTGATTCGGAATTCTCTTTGAGACTCTATATGAGTTATGTGTTTTTGTATAACCCTTTAATCAACATAATAATTCCCCAATATATGGAAGTAAAAAAATATCCATAGAATACATTTATCCTTTGAGATATAGGATATGATCCAATTCTCCTTTATATACTTTAGGTTCCATGCCTCATAAATATTTCTTTTCGTCATCATATTATGTAATTTTTTTGTCTAGATATCCATCAAATTAAAACATTATTAGGGGTAATATCTTACCATAATTTCTATATATTTTTTCTTGTGCTGAATATTTTTCTAGTATTTAAAAAATACTAATTGATTGAGAGTTATCACCAAACTTATGATTTTCTTATTATTTATTTCATTACATTGGATAATTTAAAATTAAATTAAATTACAATTTCTTATATGTTTTTGGATATTTTTTCCTTAAATAATTTTTGAAAACATGTTATGCTTCATTAAATAGGCTCATAATACCCGCACTCTTTGATCTGGTGATAAAAAAAATATTTAGTTTCTATATTTCATTCTAAGAGAGATGAATCAAGACAAACTCACATATATTTTTATAACATAAACATTAAGTCTCATATTAATAAAAAAATCCTAGAACCTAATAGTTTTTATTATTTGGATATTAGCTACATGATTTTAAATAATTTGAATATTTATCCATTATTAAACCATATTAGACCTTCTTCTACACATCTTTTATGTTTTACTCATATTTATAACCTATGGAATAGAAATAAAAATAAGGGGTGAGATGAAATTATTAGTAAGAGAAGAAAATATCCACATGTCATAAAGGGATAAATCCTAAGCATGCAAGTAATCATGATCATGTGGGAAATATTAAATTAAAATACCATTGAATAATAAGATTCATACATGAGTCATAATAGATGTAAATATAATATAAAACCATAAAACATATACCATGAAATAGTATTTTAAATACATGATAAATTAATCATGATATACGAATCATAACATGTAAATATAATAATGAAATTTGGAATAAGAATAATATTATAAAATCATAACATTGTAAACCTAGAATAATTGTAATTATTCCCACACATAATCTTATGAGAATATATTTTTCATAATTACACTCCCAAAAGATATTTTGAGGAAATATTAATTAAACATACACCTACCCACAATATTATGATAATTTCTAATCATAATCACACCAAAATAATAGTTTTTGAGCATAGATTATCCACAATCACACATACTCATAGTCGTGTGAGAAAATCTTAAATGAAATTATTCTTGTTAACAATCTTGTGATTATAATTTAAACACAACTACATCCTCACATAAAGTTTTGAATGTATATTAAATGTAATTACACCCATTAAAAATCTTATGAGAATAGATTAACTCAAATTATACCAATGAAAAATCTTGTGATAAAATCTTAAACATAATTACACCAATGCAGAATATTGTGAGTATAACGTAAATAAAACTACACACAAGAAAAATTATGTGACCATATATTAACAATAACTACAACCATACATAAAATCATTATATCATGATATATCAAAATTTTCCCAATGGATTGGATGGATATATAGGACCTCACCCATCATAACAATAGTCATCCGTACATATGTGTTCCATATGCACATTAAAAAATCCATATTATAAACATAACATAATTAATCCATTGAAAAGAGTCTGGTTTCAAGAAGACAACCCTAAAAAATTTCATAATCCTTCTAAATAAACAAGGCAGCTTTTACCATGATAATATATCCCCATGGAATATTATAAAATTTGATGTATATTAACACAGATGAAAAAAATTTATAAGAATTACACGTCAAATTGTGCCTCATAATAATTGTTCAAGAATTGGATTATTTTATAGAAAGAGTTTAATCCCACAAAATAAAATAAATATAATGGAATTTATATAATAATTCATGAAAATTCATTTCCATGGAAATAATTCATTTTTAACATAAATAATAAAATGGAAGTGAAGCCAAACAATAGTATTTAGAATATATTTTTAACATTTTCATTAAAGATGAAGCTTTGAGTCACGTTAAAAAGTGATTTTCCATAAAGTGAAGTGAATTTTTTTCAATTTCTTTTAAAAAATCATTAATGAAGTACCATGAGAAATAAATAAAGTTTATCCAAATGAAATAGAGAGTATAAGATAACACACATAACAACGAAATGATTTTTTAAAATATTTTAATAACATTATTTGAAACCCACATTATAAAAATGGTAATAAATAATATTTTCAAAAATAAATAAATAAAATTATGGAGGTAATAAGAAATAATAAATATTTGGATTTTGAATTCAGAATGGAATTTTTTTTGGGAAAGAATGAATATGGATATGGAAGAATAAAATTCATTAAAGTGGATGAGAATTATTCTTAATAATGTTATACTTTTATGTGAAATAAATTAATCATGGGAGAATAATTGAGTAAAAATTTTAATTTTTAAAAAATATAAATAAAAATTTCTATATAATAAAAGCTTAGGGTGGGATAAACCAGACATAAAAAAAATAAGTTCAAGAATAAATCTTATTGTTCAATGAATGGGAGTTGAGTTTTCAAAAAACCTTATGGATTTGGTTACATTTTTATTGAAATAACATTAAAAAAATAAATTATGATGTGTGTGTAAATCAATTTAATTTCATGATATCTATTAAAATGGAATCCATATCGAAATATCTAAACCAAAAAATAAAATAAAAAAGTGGTGAATACAACATATGTCTCAAAGAATGAAAAATGTGGTGAGAAACATTTACCTTAACTCTTTACTTCTATGAATGTAATTGAACATCCAATATAATAAAAATATATATTTAATAACAAATTTTAAAACCTTATTCACATATATTAACATTTATACTCTTTAATTATAATCATTCATTATATATTCATTAGTTAGTTATCATTTATTTTCATCATTAGATATTGGTAATTTTTTATTACTTCTCACATATTTCATAATGGGGATGTTGAAAATCATTCTTAAATACCATATTCAACATTAATATATTAGAAAATTTATTTAAATCACTTTTTTACAATTATTAATTTATATAATTGTTCATTTAACAAAAATTGTGTTTGTCGATCAAGAGAGTGTGAAACAAGAGAGCTTGTTTTAGGTAATTTACCTATATCAACAGATTACTTTATAATGGTCATTAATTTTTTACCATAATTACAAAACCATATTCATGATTAATATAAATACTTAAAATCATATATATTCCTCAAATACATTTTTATGACCATCTATGTAATGAAGTGATTAAAAGTGAAAGACAGTGTCCATGGAGGCGGTAATCCATAGTTACACAAATGTGACATTTTACTTTTTCAAAGGATAGATAAAAAAGAAGAAGAAAATGTATTATATATAAATAATAATAATTATTATATAGATATAATATTTATTAATTAAATATATATTTATAACCAGCCATGTATGTTGGGGATGAAAAATAAATCATGTTGTCCATGGTGGTGGTAGCCTGTATGTATACACAAGCGATATTTTAATTTTATGCATGTATGAGAGGGGAATAGATAATGGTTTTACTATAAATATAATAAAATTTTAGTATTATAATTATACTGATTTCATTATACTAATATTTTTATAATTGTTTTGGAAGATGATGATATAGAAAATAAATGGTTATGGAGTTGATAATACCCATGTTGAGAAATTGAACCTTATTTTAGAGGAACTCTTTGACACAGTGGACTTAGGGATTCTTCTAAGAATAAGGTTCCCCCAAAATTGGAATAATAATCTAGGGGAGGTTCAATTATTAGGGTTTTAAAAGTAATTTTATGGATATATTGGTTTGAATAGGGTGGAAGTGAGATCCTTTTATATGTAAAAAAGAGAAAATGTTCCTTAAAATTAAATGGTAGGTGTAGGGTAAAGATGGAATCACATGGTAGTTAGGTGATTTAGGTGAGTAAATTATTGTGATACATTTAGGTATGAATTTCTAGTCTAAAAAATTTATTTTAGTATTTTTATGTGTCATGTTAATTTAGTATAAATCATGCCACATTACGTTACCCATTTTTACCCTTATTAAATTTGATTAAAAATTTTCCATGAAAAATATTTTTTAAATGAAAATATAAGATGAACCATTTTACCAAATTTCACCTTTTTAAATCAAATTTTAGACACAATTTAATTCATTAAATTTCTATATAAGAGAAAATTAAATTTTTTATTAATAAATAAGATATAGAAAAGGTGTTTTGTAGAAAAAAATTACTATTATATATTATGTGTTTTTTTATTTAATATTGATTCATATTTAAGTTAGAATGAATATATCCCACCAAATATGTAAACATTTTATTAGATTCATAATTTAAAATTTTACAATTTAATTTATTTATATACAAATTTCACATTAGTTGTGTAAAACATTATTTGAAAATAATTCTGTTACCATTACTCTGGAATTTAATTTAATCCTAATAAATTAATTTTATAAATAAAAATAAAAAATCATTTATTATTTAAATTGATTTTTTATTAAAAATAAAAAATATGTTTATTTGATTCAATTTCTAAAAATGATAAATATGAATTATAATGTAAACACACATATCACATAAATGCAATTTTACAATAAACGTATCTCATTAGCATAAAATGTTATGACTCGTCCTAGTGGGGCCTGTGGTATGAATCCCTAATCCCACATCTAATAAACCAAGATTAAGAGAATATTAGAGAGTATTTATATCACTAACATGGGAGGAATTTCATGTGTACCTGTACACACTCACACATCTCCAAGCCCACAAAATCCTGAAATGTGAAAAAAAATCTCTATATAAACAATGCATGCATACCAGTATATCCCCCCAACCAATGTATGAAAGAAATAAAAGTAAATTTAAAAAAGAAAAAGAAAGTCTCACCTCAATAAGTATGTAACACAAGTCCATCCTATAAGAAAATGGTATTGGGACTACTGTCTGTAGCCATAGGAACACACATCCGTCTTTCTGGTCTCACAAAGAACCGTCTAGTCCTGATCTTCCTAGGACACTGTCAAAAGGTCGATCATCTTCAAAAGATACAACACATGTAGGAAAGGACCATGAAGGGTGAGTATAAAAATACTTAGCAGGACACCCTTAAATCATAAATAAATACAAAAAGGAATGATACCATCATTTCTATATAGGTATATGTCTATAACACATATAATAGAAATATAAAAATATACTCAACCAAGACACACAGTCAAGAGGTAAGTCAAAACCACTATATACCAGAACTAGCAATTTAAATGAAAGGTTCCACGAAGCACTCATTTGAGACAACACACTACTAATTCTGATAACACTGATGGTGTCCATCTGAGAGGTATTTCTCATCGGTTCTTTCCCTGAGAAAGATATGTTGAAAGATCTGAAGAGAGATATGATAAAATAGAGTAGGATCACAACTAGGGCCTTGGTGTAATACCAATAACTCAATATATATTAACCCTCTATGTAGAGGATCTAATCCCATATATTTATGGCCAAATAAATACCCTGAACCCCACCAAGGGCATGAAAAAATGAATATGTGATCCAGCTCGGGGCCTCTCAAGGGGATTCCAACAACTCTATCTAGGAAATCCTACTTAAGGGATCGTATTCCTAGGAGTAAGAGATGATTATTACCACAATTTAGGGAGATAATAAGAGGTAAAACCCTAAAAAAACTTTTCCAAGATAGTGGGGAAAATTTGATCAAGCCAAATAAGAAGGGGTACAAGATGTGTTGTTGGGTTACACAACAAGTCCCTTGACCCCAGGTACTTGTATAATGGAACGTGTCATTTAAGAAATGTGGTATAGAAGAGGGATACATGGTGTGTAAGGTTGACTCCACTCCATGTCCTTATACCAGGGGTACATCCTGTGAACTCTAGTCATGTGCCAGTACACATCATCATCCTATGTAGTTGTGACCATGTTCCAGTACAATGGGTAGCCCATGTACATGGTCCAGGCCAAGCTGTGTGGGGAAGGTACACACCATGTATGAAACCTGGGTATTCCACCCCGTGTCTATGTACCTCCCAAGGTATATGCCAAATAATTAAAGGGGGACTACATGTCGTGTATTTAGGGAATACACATTGTGTATATCAGGTTTTCCAAAAACCCATATTCTTCCTCCCGATCAAGCTATCGATCATCCAAATCTCATTTCAGTGGTTCGTTCACTATAAAACTTTAGAGACAAGGTTTTTTCTCCACTCAAACACATAATTGATGATATTAAAGACTTAAATCAGATCCAAAAATGAAATTATAGGTTTTCTTCATTATTTCCTAAGAATGAGGATTCAACACTCACTGTCGTTCAATCCGCTGCCACGCCCACCGTCATACCTCCATCTGGTTGTCCTGATGATGGATCCATTATTTCGGATCATTGTGCCAAGAATCAAAGGCACAATGATCAAAGTTTCAAAATGGATTCAAATACAGGGAAGAATGAATAATTCACAATGAAGAACACAAGAATTGAGTGAGAAAAGCATAAAAAAATGAGAGTGACAAACCTTGATCGATGTTCTTGTTGATCTTGGTTTGTCACTATTAGAATGGTAAATGAATCCAAAAAATTCTCAAGAATGAACTCCCAATAAATCCCACAAATAAACTATCCTATAAATATGGTCGATCCTTGAGGTTATCTATTTTTGGATTAGTCCTTGTTCATCCTAGGATTTTATGAATGGTAAATAAAATCAAAATAATGCATCCTACCTCGATTCGGATCATTCTCCAATGAAGAATGGTTGTTGCGTCACATTAGAAGGATCTTCTAGAAATTATCTCTCAAATATCTTTAGTTAATTTTAGGGTTATGAGTCTAATAATAGATCTCTTAAAACGTTTTATTAATGGTTAAACCACCTCATTATGATAACAACATAATTGAAATAAATTTAGTGAATTATTTTTATTCATTTCGCACCCATGATAATTTTTGTACAAATTACTTGTGTTGACCAATGTTAGTTCAAGACTAAGATAAAACCTCCATTATGAACTCAACAGTGCCCTTAGATTTCTGATCCATGAATCTGTTTAAAAGTTATTCTACTTTTTTAGGAAAACTGTGTGCACGTGATATTTTATATTTTAATAATTTTTTCAGACATTTGTTCTGGGCGCATCGAGTCTCTGAATAACAGGTCGTCTCAACACCTGGTCTAAAAATCAATCCATATAATATTTAAAAATATTACATAGAAAATCTATTTAATTACATAAAATTAATTTATTATTTTCCTAATAAAAAAATATTGGATGGAATTTAACTTATTTTATCGTATATATTATCAATATTAAAATCATTATTTCAATATAAAAAAAGAAATGTACCTAAAAAGTTGTTTTTTTAGTGAAATATATTTTTATGTGAAATATGAGACACTTTGGAATATATTGTATATTCCATCCCCGTCTATTACTCTAGAAGTTATATGAAACTATACATTTATTTGATGGATCAAATGCAATTCGGATGGGGCATCCCGGGGAAACCCAAGACCATTGAGATTTAGAACAGTCTTTCGAAATTAGAATGAAGATATCATGTGCTATATTTATAGTCCCTATGGATTTGATTCAAATTTTAAGGAATAAATTTTTTGTTTGATTAATGTGGTTGATATGAAAAAATAGAGATGTTGGAACACAATTTGGATAAAGTGTGGCTCTACCACCATTATGCGTTATGTGAGAATTTTCCATACACATATCTGAGAAAAAATTACTTATCATTGGAAAAGATATATATCTATTTTCATCCATGTGTAATTTTATTAAAAATTAATACATAGTATCAAAATTCTAGATTTATGGAATTCAGAATAAAGGGGTTATTTGTGATGACCTCATTTTTTCATACAATTTACCTGATGAGATTTAGAACCTTTTTATAGTGTTTTTTAGTAAATTTCAAAATGTTATACTTCTTTAATTTGTTTTTTCATAATGAAAGAGACTTTTACATTTGTGAAAGTTCTGGTCTATCTATTATTTTTATGAATAAAATTATTTTCTCAGTTCTTTAGCTACAATAATTGAATTTCATCAATGCATTATTATTAAAAATGAACATATTTCTTTTATATATATATTTATTAATGTAGTTAGATTTAGTTATACTCTCTAAATTAATGGATATAATACAAAAATTATATTTACTACTTATAATTTTATCTTAAGAAAGGTACTTTTATTTGTTTTCTTTTAAATATCCATGTTAAATGGATATTCAGTATGGGTTTTATTAAATAGAAATCGATACTAAATTATCATAGTTCTATACTTAAACACATTCCTTAACTTATTCTTTAGAGAACATCCCAGGATAATATTTAATCTTAAAAATTCAGGATATCAGTTCATCATCAAGCATATTTTTTGGGGAAACCACCAATTCCTCAAGATATTTAATCCTCTTTCTTTTCTCCTAAATTTAAGAGTTAAGTAGAACCATTACCGTAACATGTTCCAAAATGTTTGTTTTGAAATTAAAAATTTATTTTTATGTTTATTGAGTATATTTTTATCACTATCGAATCTTCTATAAGAGGATAATTTTTACTTTTATTTGGTTGATATATTTTAAATTCTCCACCAACAGTCCACTAATATTCATGTTCTTATTTAATTTGAAAATAAATTTATCTAGTACTCCTTAAAGATCATCTTTGAGGACAAAAAAACCTTTAAATTTATTTTCTTATTCTTTTTTAATTTTTTATTTGTCAATATTTTCTATCATGGATTAATTTTTATATGATTTAAAAATAGTTTCACCTTCTTCAATGAAATAAAATCATTATACAAAACTTTACAACCCAATATCTTTCATTGAAATTTATTTCTCTGTGTGTTTTCAAATATGATGTTTTTAGGACAAATTTCATTTCCAATTTTTTTTATTTTCTATCATCATCACCATAATTACCAAAATTTCTCCTTGTATACCTTGTATCTATGTTCCTAACCTTTTCATATTTGAGAAAAATCTAATGGAAGATTTCCCTAAACATTTAATTTTCTTCATTTGAATTTTCTATCTAGGTTTAGAAAAACTCATCATTAATATATTTTTATCTATATTAATGTTAATTGATATCAAAAGTTTTAATTTATTTGAGTTACATATCGTTGGATGAATGTATTGTCTCCCCTTCTGATTTCACATGCATCTCATATGCTGTTAAACTACCTTAAAAATCATTAAATGATAGTTCTTCTAAATTTACTTCTTCAAGAACTGAAAAATTTAGATTATATAATGGTTTAAATACAATCAAGAATTAATTAATGATATTGACACCCTTTATATCTAATACATTTCAATTAATGTATTTTAAAACATCATTTATTTAGTTAAAGATGTCATAAATTTTTTTATGGTATATCTTCAAGTCATTGAATTTACCATGTGGTACTTAAAAATTTTCTTCACTCAAATTGTTGTACCCTTAGTAAATATTAGAAATTTTTATATATATATACTTATTGGATGATCATATCATCACCTTAATTTTGATTTTATTTAATAAATCTCCATATATGTCAATTTTTTCCTTTGCATCGGTGTTAAGAAGGTCCTTATCTATTTCATTTGAAAACATATTGGTAAGGTCACTAACATTAATTATATGAATTATAGTTGAGAAAAAATCATGTTTATTGGATCGTAGATGTAATATCATTTAGTTATTTTATATTTGATAATTTTATCTATCAAGTATTGGAACTTCTTTCATATTTACAATGCTCTTCATGTCAATGATTAACTTCTATCAAACTCACCAAGAATAAATATTTTTGTTCTAATATAACTTTTTGCAACGACAAGGCCCAAAAAAATTATTTTGGGGTGGGGGTGAACTAGATATTCAATAATTTCATTTTTAATAGATCTTATCATCATGTTGGTAAGACAAAATTCAAATTTTTAGAACCAATCAAACATCCACATTATACATATATGAAAAATATGTACGTTGAAATGATTATTTTATATGGTTCACCAAAAGAGATATATCTAAGAAATATAATATGAAAATTAATAGATATACCATCGAAATAACTATAAAATATTATGATTATAAATTTTAGTTTTGATGCAATACCCAAACTGATGGTCACTCTCTACTTTTACTTACCCACACACTGTTTCAAGTTAAAGTTATAAAAGTAATTCAATATATAGGAATCTAAAAATAAATTTAAAAAGAATATTCAAAAAACAATGATAGATAGGATGTTTCTATTTGCCTCAAATAAACTCAAGTAATCATTGATATAAAATCATACATTCATCACAACAACAACATAATCATTAAAAACATGGGATATGCTATGATTCTCTCAATAATATTCTGTACACACCCTTTAATTCATAAAAATATTATCATTAAATTTTATATAAGAACTTCTTCAAATTACTCTCTATTCATATGAAAAAATTAAAATATTTATTTTTCTATAGAAACATACATTTTATTTGATTCAAGGATCTTTTAAAGAACTATATCTTTTTATAAATTTAAATTAAATTTAAAATTTTTATTTCGTAAAAAATAATGTAAACCATGACATGGACATGTCAAAAACATCATGGTTTATTATTCAAATGGTTTTATTATACAAACCACACACTTATATTTTATATATTATGATAAATATAGAAATTTCAAAATTTTTTTCATACCAGACCACACGATGATGTAGTGATATATAAAAAATGATGTGATTTTTTCCTCATAATTATAAAATTATCTTAAATCATATAATAAAATCTTATATTCCCTGACCCTTAAAATATTCATATGCCTATTTTTTAAAAATGGTGTTAGTAATAATTATTTATTCTTCATAAGCCATTTTTTTCCAAAAACAATAGAATGATCATCACTTTGACGAAATCAAAACCATGATGTGGTCATTTCTAGCTTCCAATTTTTCTAAACATATATGGGAATCACATTCATCATTACCCTGTAATATAATGACTATACCATTTTATACTAAACTGTGATATAAAAAATCACAATTTAATATCACAAGTATTCTATTTATTTTAAAAAATCCTTTAAAAAAATGACTTCCACCATAGTCTTGGTTTTTTTACTATAACATTATCAGAATTACCAGGTAATTTTTTATCCATGTGGTCCCATTGATGAATTCTTATTTTATTTTTTATAGTTCATTCCATATACCATTAACTCTAAAATTCTATAAAACCATGAAAGCACATTAATAACCATTATGTGGTTGTCTTCATTATAACATTTATTGCGTTATTTCAAGATAACTGCTTCAAAATTTTCCATGTCTTCTTCAAACATCTTAAATATCTAAAAATAATCATATTTTATCCTAAAACATTTATTTTCAACAATTTCTAATAAAAATAAAATCAGTTAACCTACATATATTATTAAAATAATAAATATCAATAACTATCCCATCCAACTCATATTAGATAACCTAGGTTCAAATAAAACTAAAATTTTAGTGATAAATACAATAAAAAAATCTATAATGGTAGGGATTAAACCCCTATTCTAAGTTTATAAACATATATCATGAATTTAGAACTCTAAATGACATCATTATAAATTCAAAATTTCTATAATGACATTGAATAATCTATTAGGAATATCATTATTTAAACTATCATATAAGGACATCTAGTTCGTAAATAAATATTAAAATACCAATTCAACCTTTTTAACTAGTAATATAAATTATCAATCCCTAATAAGAAATAATGATTATTTATAGTCACCTATTTCAACCACTAATAATCTATATATAATCTTTTCCTTAATTATAAATAATACTATAGTAACCCATGATGATAAACTATAATAAATAAAATCTCTCTAAAAAATTCATCAATTGGGATCATAAACTATTGATGTTCATCATATTTTATAAAATAATATTACATAATAATCTCAAAAACATATTTATATAAATTTATTTTAAATTTAATCTCTCACCTAAGAGGTAAAATCACTACATTTTCTAGAAAAACATCAACATACTCACTCAAAACACTTGTAATTTACTATATATTATCTTTAGATGAAAAAATAAATAAATTTACCAAATAAGATATTATACTCGAAGGCTCGATTAATATTTTTTCAAATAAAATATCTTTTTTATAAACCAATACAACCAAATATCCTTCAATTTTGTATAAAATATCCATTTATAAATAAAAATAAATACAATATTGTCTATAATATAACCAATATATTCCATGTATAACATAGTATGGTAAAACCAATATAAAAATTTGGTTTTAAAAAAATAATACTCATCATAAAACCTCCTCAAAACTATAAAACATCGTATAAAATCTTTTTTAACTCCCATAATCACAGTCATCCTCACCAGATTTTTTATCATATCCATTAATATTTATAAATAATTAACTAAGGTAGTCATAAAAATTAAATTTTAAGTACCAAAATCAGTTAAAAAATAAGTAAAAGTATAGAAAAAGAAAATTTTACCTAAAATAACCTTGGGTTCCACCCCCATTATACATTTATTAGTTGATGTTTTTCTTTACCAACCCTTAATCTTGGTCACCCTAATTCCTTTTTCTACCTTTTCTATAGTTAATACATTGTCCATAAGGACTTGAATTTCCTCTAAGATGTTCTCTGCTATTCCCACCCTATGTTAGTAGTATTAATAGTCATTTATCCTTACTTAGATGCATAAAATACTACATGGGAGAATAATAAGAAAACAGGGATCCCGGTAAATATTTATAATTGATTATTCCTCCTTGATAAAATATGAATATAAGGGCATAAAATATAGTTATGGATGACACCACCACAATATAAATATTTAATTCCCTAACTTCAACCAAATTAATTCTTACTTCTTAATACAAAATAAATATAATTAGGCTATAATTTAGTTCTTATTAAATTGAACCAATCTAAACATAGTGTAAATAGTATAATAATATCCTGATTTAGATAATACCAGGAAAGTCTGAACCAGGCGAAAGCCTGGTCCCGCAAATTTATTGAAGGAAAAATCCAAGTAAATATAGTAGAAAAAACGTTACATTACATCAAAACCATATGCATCCCTTTCCCCATCATCAGATAACTCATCACCAGGATCTGCTGACTCCCATTCAGAAGACTCGTACTTCCGCATCATCTCAAGATACATGTTTTTCTTTCTAAGCATTTCTGCAAACATTTTCTCCTTGATTGGCTGTTTCCCATTGGGCCCTTTATCTATCTTAGGGGACCCTTCCCTTTGCTTGCCACTGTTACCATTTGCAAAGACATTTCCTTGGGTCCCAACATTCTTGTATACCGACCTTGTCCCCATTGTTTGGGAAGGTCCAAATAGTCCCTCAGTGGCTTCCTCCTACTTTGAGCTTTTTCTTCCACTTCCTTGCTTAGGGTCTCATGATTTCTATTCTTAACAACATCACTGTAGGATGTTTTGTGTCTGTGGAGCTCTTCTTCACAATCAGATCTATCCCCCCATTTCTTTTTATGGGCCATAGGAGGCCTAAAACTGCCATTATTCCCACCCTCTAGATGAGGTGTCTTGATTGGGTCATCAGAACAGGGGCTTTTGCATTCATCTGTCATTCTGTCCAGAGTACCATGGTCATCTTTCTCTATAATTTCCTCTGCCACTTCAAGCTCTTTTGTCTCATTTTCTCCAGCATCAACCAGCACTGCAAATCTGTTTGTAGAACAATTTAACAGTTCATGATGATTTACCTACAGCAGGACATCAGGTGTGTTTTTCTGTTCAGACACTAGTTCCACAGATTCAGTGATATCCTGCATCACAGCAAACCCCCTGCCAGTGTACTGAGAGTCAGTATTTGATCTCTCCACTTCATTCTTTTCCTTGGATCCAGAGTTTGTAGCTCCTGCCATATTTAACTTTTGTAAATCTGGATCTTCTATCACATTCATAGATGTGGTGCACTCATCCAAAGTTGAGTCTCCAAGCCGGATCACAGCCCGACCAGTGTTGTCCAGTTGAATTTCCCTAGCATCATCCACTAAAACCTGACTGAATCCAGCATTCAAAGAGTTTCCATTCATCAAATCCCCTGCTGAAACTCCCTGCTCCATAATAGCAGCAATAGCCAGATCATTAGAGGGGTGAGCTTCATCATCCTGGTTTGCACCTGGAGTAGGATCAGCAACCACATTGCATGCCTCCACTGGCCGTGCAACTAGTCCACTTCTACGAACATTTCCCCATAACCATGGCCCATTAGACCCATTAGAAAAACCTCACATGATAAAGTGATAATCATATCCTTGGGAATATTAACATAAGAAATGGGTGTGATTAGAATATCAGTAATAGAAAAATATATCATAATGTGTTATATCATAAACATGATGGAGAACCTGAGTAATATATAAATATATTAACTAGATATCATAATAATATATATGAAAATTATAAAACATTTTAATGAAACATAATATCATAACTAGGTCATTAAAGAATATTAAAAGTTATTAATTGGATCAAAATAAAAATCAATAATAATAATAAATGGGATCAGGATATAAAAGTGAAGAATACTTTAAAAAAGTAATAGTCAGGAAAACATGTCATTTCATGGAAATTAAATGCATCATGAAAATTTAGCATAACTTGATAAACAACTTTGAAATGTGGCACAACCATAAGTGCAGGAAATGATTTGTGAGAAAACCCATTATGACCTTGCTAATGTGAACCAAATCATTATGACCATGCCTAAAAATGTGAGCAAACCCATCATGCTTATTCCTATATGAAAAAAAATCATCATTTACATGCATGAATATATCATGAGATAAAAACTAAAACCAATGAATTTTAAAAGGATATATGAACCCACCCACCCTCATCTATACATATTTTTTCTTTTTGAACCAACCATAAACAAGTCTCAATGAACCCGTGAAAAAAAATATTTATTCAACATTCCAAAAAAATAAAATAAAATAAAATTTAAGGATCATAGGATATCTAAAATAATAATTTAATAAATAAATTGTATCATAGTAAAAAATATAGGATGATCGAAACAACACTTTATAAAAGATAAATCTTTGATTTAAAATCAAGGTGAAAATAATTTTTTTTTTCATAAAACCTTTCAAACATTGTTATAAAATATTTAGTTAAAATTGCATTCAAAAAAAATTGAGTAGGTAAAGAGAATACTTTTTATAAATTTGTTATAAATATTTATAAATAATATATCCTTGAAAATACCAAATCATTGTCAAAAAAATTTGATTGGAATAGAAAACAATTTATTTTGAATGGATGGAAACCTTTTTTTAATCCTTTGAAATATCATTGTTTGGAAACCCACGTCATAACAAAGAGTAGTAAATTTTCCTTTTGAAAACATGTAAAGATAATATTAAGAATAACCAAAAATAATCAATATTAAATTTCCCATAAATATTGGATAACATTATTAGGAAGAAAAATATGGACATTGAGGGAAATATGCATCAGTAAGAATGGTATTTATTATTAAAAACATTAAACTTTTATTTTGGAAAACATTTTATCAAAGTATTTGTTATTGATGATGAAAGTAATTTAACTAGATAATAAAATAGAATAAAATTTAAAATATTGTAATTGTAGGATTAATTAAATCTTGAATAATATATTCATGTAAGAAAGACTGTGACCCAATGAATCATAAATTATGTCACTAAAAGTCTTATAGTGTTGGAAAGGTAATAATAAAAGGATATTGAGAGTAAGAACATGAAATAGACATTAAAATTTCATAAAATTGGTGAAATATTCCAATGCTAATGTAATTTGGTAGTTAATGCACTATATAAATGAAATTATGGTGTATAATATCAAACATGTTCCATGAAGTTAAAAATGAGACAAAGAAACCCTTACATTTACTCTTGATTTCCATGAAAGTGCACTATCCTCATTTATAAAAAAACATAATTATCTTAATAACTAATTTCAAAACCATATTAAACCTTAAATCCATTTATAGTTTACCTTTATAATCTTTATAAAAATTTATATCTATTAGTTTTTAACTATTCTCCCATATAAAGTGTTTATAATTTTGACCATTTATACTGGTTTCATAGGAGTAATGTCAGTATTTGTTCTGATTCCAAATTTCATCATTCCAAGATAATTAAATCTACTATGATGGACTAATTATATTGATTTATTATACTTCAATTTCCTTTCATGAGTGTTTAATTTTTTATCCTTGAAGATGAAATCGACAACAAGCATGTTTGGGTGATTCTTGATGAACAAGAGTTGTTTTCATAATCAATGGGTTTAATAATAATATCATTATTCCACAAAAAATAATTATTTAATTGTTTATATCATATATTACTATAAGCTAAAGTCACATTTTCATCCATGAAATAAATTTATAGAACTATTCAAGAATATGGTTAAACTAACCCAAACATGAACATGATATAATTAATTGTTGATTATGTGGTGGTTTAGTTGTGATAATATTGTACCAAAAGAATAATGATTATTTTTAGTGTTTTTAGTATGTAATATCATTATTTTAAGGAATTATAAGTAGATGTAATGGATATAAAAGTATTACATAATATGAATAAATTATTTTATCTTCTTAGTTCTCTTATTTAAGATGATTAATTTTATAATGATGTTTTACCATTCATATAGTTTATAGGTTATTCAATTTTTATCACCAAAACATTATTAATATCTTGAAAATAATATTTATCCAATAAACCCATTTTCATGATTGTCCATGTAAGGTGGTGATGAAACGAAAAATGGAAGTCAATCATTATAGGGATGTGATATTCCACATGTACATAAGGTTTAAGATTTAATTTTCAATAGAATTTAGAAAAGGATTAATATGATTTATCATCTTAGAATCTAAAATATGTCATAAATGTCATAATTATATAATAAATTTCCTATTATGACCAGACGTGTAAGGATGTGATGGAAAAAAACATTTCATCGGGGAGGCAGTAGTCCACACAACTCATGATTCACATTTTTGATAGTGAACCTAGCCCTTTTAACATATTATTACATGATTTTAAAGATAATTAACCATTAAATACAAACCAAGTATCATAAAGTCTAGTGCCTTCGGATGATTAGGTATGTAGAACTAGAAACAAGGAACTTGAATAAATCCTTTAATTATTAGTCTTCCATAATGAGCTTCTTTGTTATTTTTATCTATTATATCTACATAGAATAACCTGTAGAATAAATAGACAAAATGTGTGAGATAGAATCCTTATAAGAGAATAAACATGTGAGTAAAACATAACACATGAGTTAGAAGTCATAATATGATAAAATAAATGGCATGGCTCGTTAATAATCATATTGAAGCATAGTACATAGAACATGGAATCACATTATAATGGAAACATAGGAATGTGATAGTAGCATATAACATGACATAAACATGAGTAAAGGATAATTTCCAAGACTATATCATATGGTGGATAAAGTCTCATAATTGATTATATTTACTCCCTAATCCCATACATGATATCTCATGAGAGAAAAAATTACCCAATGCATCAGTTCACTATCTAGGTGAACCTATACAACCATTTTCATCATATGTGTGCCACATAAATAATCATGTATAAGGAATAAACATAAGGGTTACCCTTGGAATGAAATGGGTATTATAATCATATCATATGGTATAACCAATGGGCTTATCATAATGTTGTAGATGAATAAATGGATTTAAATCATAATCAGACCTTAATAAGGGAAAATAGAAATATAGAAATATATATTATGTCTAACTGAAATGATTTTTTTTAAAAAGAGTGTTCATGAAACCTTAGAAATGAGAAACTTTAGTCTGGTTTAAGGGAAATATAATAGATTATTTAATGTAAAAAATGAATAATTATTTTTATATAATTTGAAATTAATAATGATAGTTTTTCATGATAAAATTCGTTATATTATAAAAATATTGGTGGATTAAAATTTTTTATGGAGTATACATGAAATTGGGAAAGAAATTGGGATGTTCCTTTTAATAGGGCTTTCTTATCAGGAGGAATTGAAAATGGAGCCTTATAAAATATGTATTTCCCCACAAAATAAGGATGAAATGTTGGGATACATAATATTGAAACATTAAAATATAATTTAGAATAATTATATAAAAATAATTAAGAAATAAATTGGTTTAAATAAAAATAAGGGTAACCCAAATGTAATTTGAAGCTTTAGAGAGATCCCTTACCTTATATCCGATTATGTTTTGCACTTGCAATTAATGTCCTTGATAATAAAATTATATTAATTAATAACTTAACTGAAAACATATTAAAAATATATTTTATTTATTATAATTTATATTAAGTTCATTTATATCCATTATGATGGGTCATAATGTTTAATTTCATTATTCTGGGAGCGTTCATTTGATGCTTTTATGGTTGGTTCCCTTGAGTATAATTATGGGAGTTATTGTAAAATTGAAAAATAATATATAAGTGGAATTAAATGGTATTAATATACTTCCATAGTTTTAAAGAACTATATCTTTTTATAAATTTAAATTAAATTTAAAATTTTTATTTCTTAAAAAATAATGTAAACCATGACATGGACATGTCCAAAACATCATGGTTTATTATTCAAATGGTTTTATTATACAAACCACACAGTTATATTTTATATATTATGATAAATATAGAAATTTCAAACTTTTTTTCATACCAGACCACACGATGATGTAGTGATATATAAAAAATGATGTGATTTTTTCCTCATAATTATAAAATTATCTTAAATCATACAATAAAATCTCATATTCCCTGACCCTTAAAATATTCATATGCCTATTTTTTAAAAATGGTGTTAGTAATAATTATTTATTCTTCATAAGCCATTTTTTTCCAAAAACAATAGAATGATCATCACTTTGACGAAATCACAACCATGATGTGGTCATTTCTAGCTTCCAATTTTTCTAAACATATATGGGAATCAAATTCATCATTACCCTGTAATATAATGACTATACCATTTTATACTGAATTGTGATATAAAAAATCACAATTTAATATCACAAGTATTCTATTTATTTTAAAAAATCCTTTAAAAAAATGACTTCCACCATAGTCTTGGTTTTTTTACTATAACATTATTAGAATTACCAGGTAATTTTTTATCCATGTGGTCCCATTTATGAATTCTTATTTTATTTTTTATAGTTCATTCCATATACCATTAACTCTAAAATTCTATAAAACCATGAAAGCACATTAATAACCATTATGTGGTTGTCTTCATTATAACATTTATTGCGTTCTTTCAAGAATAAATGCTTCAAAATTTTCCATGTCTTCTTCAAACATCTTAAATATCTAAAAATAATCATATTTTATCCTAAAACATTTATTTTCAACGATTTCTAATAAAAATAAAATCAGTTAACCTACATATATTATTAAAATAATAAATATCAATAACTATCCCATCCAACTCATATTAGATAACCTAGGTTCAAATAAAACTAATATTTTAGTGATAAATACAATAAAAAAATCTATAATGGTAGGGATTAAACCCCTATTCTAAGTTTATAAACATATATCATGAATTTATAACTCTAAATGACATCATTATAAATTCAAAATTTCTATAATGAAATTGAATAATCTATTAGGAATATCATTATTTAAACCATCATATAAGGACATCTAGTTCGTAAATAAATATTAAAATACCAATTCAACCTTTTTAACTAGTAATATAAATTATCAATCCCTAATAGGAAATAATGATTATTTATAGTCACCTATTTCAACCACTAATAATCTAAATATAATCTTTTCCTTAATTATAAATAATACTATAGTAACCCATGATGATAAACTATAATAAATAAAATCTCTCTAAAAAATTCATCAATTGGGATCCTAAACTATTGATGTTCATCATATTTTATAAAATAATATTACATAATAATCTCAAAAAAATATTTATATAAATTTATTTTAAATTTAATCTCTCACCTAAGAGGTAAAATCACTACATTTTCTAGAAAAACATCAACATACTCACTCAAAACACTTGTAATTTACTATATATTATCTTTAGATGAAAAAATAAATAAATTTACCAAATAAGATATTATACTCGAACGCTCGATTAATATTTTATCAAATAAAATATCTTTTTTATAAACCAATACCACCAAATATCCTTCAATTTTGTATAAAATATCCATTTATAAATAAAAATAAACACAATATTGTCTATAATATAACCAATATATTCCAAGTATAACATATTATGGTAAAACCAATATAAAAATTTGGTTTTCAAAAAATAATACTCATCATAAAACCTCCTCAAAACTATAAAACATCCTATAAAATCTTTTTTAACTCCCATAATCACAGTCATCCTCACCATATTTTTTTATCATATCCATTAATATTTATAAATAATTAACTAAGGTAGTCATAAAAATTAAATTTTAAGTACCAAAATCAGTTAAAAAATAAGTAAAAGTAGAGAAAAAGAAAATTTTACCTAAAATAACCTTGGGTTCCACCCCCATTATACATTTATTAGTTGATGTTTTTCTTTACCAACCCTTAATCTTGGTCACCCTAATTCCTTTTTCTACCTTTTCTATAGTTAATACATTTTCCATAAGGACTTGAATTTCCTCTAAGATGTTCTCTGCTATTCCCACCCTATGTTAGTAGTATTAATAGTCATTTATCCTTACTTAGATGCATAAAATACTACTTGGCCAAATAATAAGAAAACAGGGATCCCGGTAAATATTTATAATTGATTATTCCTCCTTGATAAAATATGAATATAAGGGCATAAAATATAGTTATGGATGACACCACCACAATATAAATATTTAATTCCCTAACTTCAACCAAATTAATTCTTACTTCTTAATACAAAATAAATATAATTAGGCTATAATTTAGTTCTTATTAAATTGAACCAATCTAAACATAGAGTAAATAGTATAATAATATCATGATTTAGATAATACCAGGAAAGTCTGAACCAGGCGAAAGCCTGGTCCCGCAAATTTATTGAAGGAAAAATCCAAGTAAAGACAGTAGAAAAAACGTTACATTACATCAAAACCATATGCATCCCATTCCCCATCATCAGATAACTCATCACCAGGATCTGCTGACTCCCATTTAGAAGACTCGTACTTCCGCATCATCTCAAGATACATGTTTTTCTTTCTAAGCATTTCTTCAAACATTTTCTCCTTGATTGGCCGTTTCCCATTGGGCCCTTTATCTATCTTAGGGGACCCTTCCCTTTGCTTTCCACTGTTACCATTTTAAAATACATTTCCTTGGGTCCCAACATTCTTGTATACTGACCTTGTCCCCATTGTTTGGGAAGGTCCGAATAGTCCCTCAGTGGCTTCCTCCTACTTTGAGCTTTTTCTTCCACTTCCTTGCTTAGGGTCTCATGATTTCTATTCTTAACAGCATCACTGTAGGATGTTTTGTGTCTGCGGAGCTCTTCTTCACAATCAGATCTATCCCCCCACTTCTTTTTATGGGCCATAGGAGGCCTAACACTGCCATCATTCCCACCCTCTAGATGAGGTGTCTTGATTGGGTCATCAGCACAGGGGCTTTTGCATTCATCTGTCATTCTGTCCAGAGTACCATGGTCATCTTTCTCTATAATTTCCTCTGCCACTTAAAGTTCTTTTGTCTCATTTTCTCCAGCATCAACCAGCACTGCAAATCTGTTTGTAGAACAATTTAACAGTTCATGATGATTTACCTACAGCAGGACATCATGTGTGTTTTTCTGTTCAGACACCGGTTCCACAGATTCAGTGATATCCTGCATCACAGCAAACCCCCTGCCAGTGTACTGAGAGTCAGTATTTGATCTCTCCACTTCATTATTTTCCTTGGATCCAGAGTTTGTAGCTCCTGCCATATTTAAATTTTGTAAATCTGGATCTTCTATCACATTCATAGATGTGGTGCACTCATCCAAAGTTGAGTCTCCAAGCCAGATCACAGCCCGACCAGTGTTGTCCAGTTGAATTTCCCTAGCATCATCCACTAGAACCTGACTGAATCCAACATTCAAAGAGTTTCCATTCATCAAATCCCCTACTGACACTCCCTGCTCCATAATAGAAGCAATAGCCAGATCATTAGAGGGGTGAGCTTCATCATCCTGGTTTGCACCTGGAGTAGGATCGGCCACCACATTGCATGCCTCCACTGGCCGTGCAACTAGTCCACTTCTGCAAACATTTTTCCATAACCATGGCCCATTAGACCCATTAGAAAAACCTCACATGATAAAGTGATAATCATATCCTTGGGAATATTAACATAAGAAATGGGTGTGATTAGAATCTCAGTAATAGAAAAATATATCATAATGTGTTATATCATAAACATGATGGAGAACCTGAGTAATATATAAATATATTAACTAGATATCATAATAATATATATGAAAATTATAAAACATTTTAATGAAACATAATATCATAACTAGGTCATTAAAGAATATTGAAAGTTATTAATTGGATCAAAATAAAAATAAATAATAATAATAAATGGGATCATGATATAAAAGTGAAGAATACTTTAAAAAAGTAATAGTCAAGAAAACATGTCATTTCATGGAAATTAAATGCATCATGAAAATTTAGCATAACTTGATAAACAACTTTGAAATGTGGCACAACCATAAGTGCAGGAAAAGATTTGTGAGAAAACCCATTATGACCTTGCTAATGTGAACAAAATCATTATGACCATGCCTAAAAATGTGAGCAAACCCATCATGCCTATTACTATATGAAAAAAATCATCATTTACATGCATGAATATATCATGAGATAAAAACTAAAACCAATGAATTTTAAAAGGATATATGAACCCACCCACCCTCATCTATACATATTTTTTCTTTTTAAACCAACCATAAACAAGTCTCAATGACCCCGTGAAAAAAAATATTTATTCAACATTCCATAAAAATAAAATAAAATAAAATTTATGGATCATAGGATATCTAAAATAATAATTTAATAAATAAATTGTATCATAGTAAAAAATATAGGATGATCGAAACAACACTTTATAAAAGATAAATCTTTGATTAAAAATCAAGGTGAAAATAATTTTTTTTTCATAAAACCTTTCAAACATTGTTATAAAATATTTAGTTAAAATTGCATTCAAAAAAAATTGTGTAGGTAAAGAGAATAATTTTTATAAATTTATTATAAAGATTTATAAATAATATATCCTTGAAAATACCAAATCATTGTCAAAAAAATTTGAGTGGAATAGAAAACAATTTATTTTGAATGGATGGAAACCTTTTTTAATCCTTTGAAATATCATTATTTGGAAACCCACGTCATAACAAAGAGTAGTAAATTTTCCTTTTGAAAACATGTAAAGATAATATTAAGAATAACCAAAAATAATCAATATTAAATTTCCCATAAATATTGGATAACATTATTAGGAAGAAAAATATGGACATTGAGGGAAATATTCATCAGTAAGAATGGTATTTATTATTAAAAACATTAAACTTTTATTTTGGAAAACATTTTATCAAAGTATTTGTTATTGATGATGAAAGTAATTTAACTAGATAATAAAATAGAATAAAATTTAAAATATTGTAATTGTAGGATTAATTAAATCTTGAATAATATATTCATGTAAGAAAGACTGTAACCCGATGAATCATAAATTATGTCACTAAAAGTCTTATAGTGTTGGAAAGGTAATAATAAAAGGATATTGAGAGTAAGAACATGAAATAGACATTAAAATTTCATAAAATTGGTGAAATATTCCAATGCTAAAGTAATTTGGTAGTTAATACACTATATAAATGAAATTATGGTGTATAATATCAAACATGTTCCATGAAGTTAAAAATGAGACAAAGAAACCCTTACATTTACTCTTGATTTCCATGAAAGTGCACTATCCTCATTTATAAAAAAACATAATTATCTTAATAACTAATTTCATAACCATATTAAACCTTAAATCCATTTATAGTTTACCTTTATAATCTTTATAAAAATTTATATCTATTAGTTTTTAACTATTCTCCAATATAAAGTGTTTATAATTTTGACCATTTATACTGGTTTCATAGGAGTAATGTCAGTATTTGTTCTGATTCCAAATTTCATCATTCCAAGATAATTAAATCTACTATGATGGACTAATTATATTGATTTATTATACTTCAATTACCATTCATGAGTGTTTAATTATTTATCCTTGAAGATGAAATCGACAACAAGCCTGTTTGGGTGATTCTTGATGAACAAGAGTTGTTTTCATAATCAATGGGTTTAATAATAATATCATTATTCCACAAAAAATAATTTTTTAATTGTTTATATCATATATTACTATAAGCTAAAGTCACATTTTCATCCATGAAATAAATTTATAGAACTATTCAAGAATATGGTTAAACTAACCCAAACATGAACATGATATAATTAATTGTTGATTATGTGGTGGTTTAGTTGTGATACTATTGTACCAAAAGAATAATGATTATTTTTAGTGTTTTTAGTATGTAATATCATTATTTTAAGGAATTATAAGTAGATGTAATGGATATAAAATTATTACATAATATGAATAAATTATTTTATCTTCTTAGTTCTCTTATTTAAGATGATTAATTTTATAATGATGTTTTACCATTCATATAGTTAATAGGTTATTCAATTTTTATCACCAAAACATTATTAATATCTTGAAAATAATATTTATCCAATAAACCCATTTTCATGATTGTCCATGTAAGGTGGTGATGAAACGAAAAATGGAAATCAATCATTATAGGGATGTGATATTCCACATGTACATAAGGTTTAAGATTTAATTTTCAATAGAATTTAGAAAAGGATTAATATGATTTATCATCTTAGAATCTAAAATATGTCATAAATATCATAATTATATAATAAATTTCTTATTATGACCAGACGTGTAAGGATGTGATGGAAAAAAACATTTCATCGGGGAGGCAGTAGTCCACACAACTCATGATTTACATTTTCGATAGTGAACCTAGCCTTTTTAACATATTATTACACGATTTTAAAGATAATTAACCATTAAATACAAACCAAGTATCATAAAGTCTAGTGCCTTCGGATGATTAGGTATGTAGAACTAGAAACAAGGAACTTGAATAAATCCTTTAATTATTAGTCTTCCATAATGAGCTTCTTTGTTATTTTTATCTATTATATCTACATAGAATAACCTGTAGAATAAATAGACAAAATGTGTGAGATAAAATCCTTATAAGAGAATAAACATGTGAGTAAAACATAACACATGAGTTAGAAGTCATAATATGATAAAATAAATGGCATGGCTCATTAATAATCATATTGAAGCATAGTACATAGAACATGGAATCACATTATAATGGAAACATAGGAATGTGATAGTAGCATATAACATGACATAAACATGAGTCAAGGATAATTTCCAAGACTATATCATATGGTGGATAAAGTCTCATAATTGATTATATTTACTCCCTAATCCCATACATGATATCTCATGAGAGAAAAAATTACCCAATGCATCAGTTCACTGTCTAGGTGAACCTATACAACCATTTTCATCATATGTGTGCCACATAAAGAATCATGTATAAGGAATAGACATAAGGGTTACCCTTGGAATGAAATGGGTATTATAATCATGTCATATGGCATAACCAATGGGCTTATCATAATGTTGTAAATGAATAAATGGATTTAAATCATAATCAGACCTTAATAAGGGAAAATAGAAATATAGAAATATATATTATGTCTAACTGAAATGATTTTTTTTAAAAATAGTGTTCATGAAACCTTAGAAATGAGAAACTTTAGTCTGGTTTAAGGGAAATATTATAGATTATTTAATGTGAAAAATGAATAATTATTTTTATATAATTTGAAATTAATAATGATAGTTTTTCATGATAAAATTCGATATATTATAAAAATATTGGTGGATTCAAATTTTTTATGGAGTATACATGAAATTGGGAAAGAAATTGGGATGTTCCTTTTAACAGGGCTTTCTTATCAGGAGGAATTGAAAAGGGAACCTTATAAAATATGTATTTCCCCACAAAATAAGGATGAAATGTTGGGATACATAATATTGAAACATTAAAATATAATTTAGAATTATTATATAAAAATAATTAAGAAATAAATTGGTTTAAATAAAAATAAGGGTAACCCAAATGTAATTTGATGCTTTAGAGAGATCCCTTACCTTATATTCGATTATGTTTTGCACTTGCAATTAATGTCCTTGATAATAAAATTATATTAATTAATAACTTAACTGAAAACATATTAAAAATATATTTTATATATTATAATTTATATTATGTTCATTTATATCCATTTTGATGGGTTATAATGTTTAATTTCATTATTCTGGGAGCGTTCATTTGATGCTTTTATGGTTGGTTCCCTTGAGTATAATTATGGGAGTTATTGTAAAATTGAAAAATAATTTATAAGTGGAATTAAATGGTATTAATATACTTCCATAGTTTTAAATTGACCCATATAATTTTTTTTTCTTGTATGAGGATGATTAATTTTATAAAACGTTAATAGTAAACATTTAGTTTATTTTAGTAGTTTTTCGATCATCCGGAGCTAGTGTTGTTTTATTATTTAATATTATCTATTTATCTTAGTTACAGAACATGAAACAAGTTATAATATATATTTTACAATATTTTTTAACCAGTATAATTTTTTATATCTAGCAATGAAGGTGGTAATGTAAAACAAAAACTCATCATCCATGAAGGTAGTGCATCAACATATCATGAATGATTTTTTTATTTTTAAGATAAAAGGGGAAGAGAAGAGATTTTATGATTGATATTCCACGAATACAATACAATTACAGTATATATATTATCGTGTATTTATCATTCTATTTTTTCATATAGGAGGTGATGATAATGTCGAACAAATAATGAATTTAAAAAAAATGAATGAGGGTTTACCTCTTGAATATCGTCACCTTGAGAAACTCCTTAGGGAACTTGGGTGTGGTATTTTTTCCAGACTCGTTGCTCTTGGATGTGTGGAAGATGCTTTAGAATATAATTTTTAAGAATTTAGACAAGATACAAATATTAGGAGGTGTGAGGAGAAGGGGAGATCAAGGGTTGTATTTATAGGGGAGAAGAGGGGTATTTTTGATTATTGTACTCATTTGTTTATTATTTTGGCTCAAGACTATCAATAGTGTTTATTGCTATGAATAAATAAAGTAAATAGTGCATTTGAGTTCAAAATAATGGTTTATTACATCCGTAATGACTCAAAAATTCATTTATTTAGCTTATAATGTAAAATACTGTAAATTACCATATTTTACTATTCACCAAAATTTCAACTATTTTAGTAAAATTAAAAAACAAATTAACCATAACATTTTTAATCACATAGATTCTAAAAATGAAATCTATTTTATGAAAATAAATTTAAAAATTTGATAAAATCAAATTTTAAATAAAATCATTATTTATTCAAAAAAATATTGATTTTAATATTATTAATGTTTTTTTTGACACATTCAAGAATTAATTAAGGTCTCATTAAATTAAATTATAATTATAATACCTCAAAATATTAATTTTTTATTTCTTTTTATGAAATTAAATTTTCTTTTAAATCGTTATATTAGTTATGAAATTATAAATAAATATTTACGTTTAAAAAAAATACCAACACTTAATTTATCATTTTTAAAACACTTATTTACTTATATCATGATATTATTATATCATTTTTTCGTTTATAAAATACATAAATTTTATTTATAGTTTTATTGGTAAGCTTACTATTTTAATGGCCAAAAAACTATCCCTAATGGTCATATTACTATTCCAACATTCAAGTTACTATTCCATCTGTATAAATTCCAAAATTTCAATAAATACCACTTATATCATTAATTACTCATTCACTTATATATTATCTCAAGGTTATATATTAAAATGAACATTATTTTATTGACATTATTTTTTATTTATACATCTTTTTTCATGGGTACAATCATTCTAGTGGATCAAGTAGATCCAAATTATCATATTCTTATTATCATTTTTTCTATTTATTGACCCATTATAATATATGGAATTCTTATTAGTTTGTCTGTTGACTAAATTATGATTCTTAATTTATGAGAAAAAATTTTTTATTTGGTTTTCTATGTGATGTATGTGCTTTATACTACATGGCATAATTATAAGACAGAAAATTACATTGATAAAAGTATGGGTCGTTAAATTATTTCCCCTTATGAAATTTCATACTTGAAATTTCATTTCTCATGATAAGGTGAAAATATTTGAGTTTAATTATCCTTCATTAACTCCCCATGTTCCCATGTTTCCTCTTTGTATTTATGGTTCCTCTATATTAAATTTACCAAGTGAGTAGTCTTGTTGAGTATAAATTTATCTCTATTGTTAAAGATCTTCACTGGATGATCCTTGTAAGAGATATCATTTTCCAAATATATGAACTATGAATCAAATACATGTGAGGTATATAGTATATACTTACTCAAGAAGGATTAGTGTAATGCATCATGTACTTGATACATCATTGATGGAATTTATAGTTTGATATGCCACAACTCTGACTCGGTCAAAAATCTAAAAGGGGACGATGTACCTGGGACGTAACTTTTATTTCTTCACAAATCTCTTGAATATCTTCCATGGGGATTTGTGGAGGAATAAAATTTCACCAACCTCAAAATATAAACCATATCAATGATTATTTTTATAGATATTTTTTCAACTTTGGGATTTCTTCATGTGCTGCTGAATGGTTTTGAAATTTTATACCACTTATTTGACCATTTCATGTACCAGCAACTTATGTTCACTGAATCCATCCCAACATGTTGGTGTTATACATATATTCCATTAAAGGGATTCATATGGAGACATTTGGATGTCTGAGTGGAAACTATTATTGCAAGATAACTTGACAAAAGATATAAGTTTGACCCATCCTCCATTGAATCCCATATAACATGCTCTCAACAAGTCTTCTAGTGTCTTAATAGTTGACTCAGATATTCCATAAATTTGAGAAAGATAAGATATAATAATGTTCAGCTCTATGTTTAGAGCATGTTAGATACTCTTCTAGAACATAGAGGTAAATCTTGGATCACAATCAGATATAATAAATAATGGTACTACATACAACCTCTCCACTTCTCTAATATATATTCATATAGGTTGGTCGAGTGAGAAGTCCTCTTTAATTATGATAATGTGAGCTGACTTTGTTAAACGCTCCATAAAAACCCATATAGTATTATTTCCTTTATATATATTTGTAATTACAATGACAATGCCCATGATGATGTTTTTCCATTTAAATTTTTGTATGGGTAATGGTTTAATCACCCCGTAGACTTGTGTATTTAAGCCTTCAATTTTTTACATATCAATCACTTTGATATATATTCATTGATCTCTTTCATCACATTCCCCACCAATAGTGCTCTCAGATATCTCAGTACAAATTTTTGGTCTTTAGATGAATAGATAATTTGGAGCTATGTGTATCATTTAGAATCTATTTCTTTATATCAATATTTGACGGTACACATAATCATGACACAAATCTTACAACTCCGTCCTCGTTAATCTTGAACTCTAAGGATTCCCCTTTCTGAGAGCTTCTACCTTATTCTAAATTTAAAATAATCTCTTTGAGTACAAATCATTTCCCCATAAAGGATGGTTGATAAATAATTTGATAAAGGATTGATGATGTTACTTCATTAATTATTCCCATGTCCATGCTTTTCATGTATAAGAAGATTGGATCCTTCTCAATTATCATCATTGATAAAGTTGCAAGACCCTTTCTACATAGATCATCTGTTACTTTATTTTCTTCACCTTGATGGTAGTGGATTGAGTAGTCAAGATCCTTTATGAGATCTAACCATCTTCACCGGTTCATACTAAGTTCTTTCTATGTGAATATATATTTTAGGCTCTTATGACCAGTATATATTTCACACTTCTCCCCAGAGAGATAATTCTGCATTATTTTCAACAGGAAGATCACAAATGACAACTATAGATCACACGTGTGATATTTTTTCTCATGAACTTTTAGATTCTTTGAGGAATAGGTTGTCACTTTATCATTTTTTATCAGCACATATCCTAAGACCTTTTCTAAATCACCACTGTATACCATATAGAGCTCCCCACTTGTCGATACAGTATGTTTTAGTGTAGTGATGAGACTCTTTTTTAACTATTTAAAGAAATATTCTCATTCATTAGTCTCGAAAAACTTCAATCCCTTATGATTCAGCTTGTTTTGTGGGTTTTAAAATCATGATAAGTTATTCAAAAATCATTGGTAATAACTATCTAGACCAAGGAAACTAAATATTTTTGTTACACATGTTGTCCTCATACAATCTTTCATTACCTTTGTCTTGGAAGGGTCTACAAATGTTCCTTTATAGGTGATAACATGCCCCAATAATGATACTTCCTCCATCTATAATTCAAATTTAATATACTTTTTATAAAGTTTTCCCTTTGAAAAGTCTTTAGTAGAGTATTAAAATTATCCTCATGTTTATCCTTGCTCTTGGAGTATATTAGAATATCATCGATAAAGAGTTCCATAAATTTGTTGAGGTAGTATCTAAAGAACTACTCATTAAGTCCATGAATATTTATAAAGAAATAGCGAGTCCAAAGTAATCACTATGAAATCATAGTGTCTATAATTCATTTGAAAGGTATTGTGAATAAATTATTTCCTCACCTTTAATTTTTTACATTCTTCCCAAAGGTCCACCATAGAGAAATACATTTCCCCACGTAATTTATTAGACAATTCATCTATACGTGGTAGGGGATAATTGTTATTTATTGTGATTTTATTAAATCATGATAATAAATGAATAGGATCATTGATTTATACTTTTTCTGATTAAGAGGAGTGGAACACCCAATTATGAAGCACTCGGGCATATAAAAACCTTATCTAGATTCTCTTGTAACTGATTTTTCTATTCCTATAACTCAATAGTCGCTATTATATAAGGTTTATTTGATATGTTAAATGATTTATGTATAAGATCATTTGAAAACTAAACATCTTAGTCAAGAGGGAGACTAAAAAATTCTTTTAGGAATACATCAGTGTAGTCCCTAACAATGGGCATCTCTACAGCATGATCCTCCCCTTTTTCTCAATCATTTTATCTAGATATGCTTTCTCATAAAGAAATAATATTCATATTGAGGTGATAATTCTAAATTATATTCAAAATCCTCTTTATAAATGTAAATAATTGATGGTTTCCTTGAGATATGAAGAGTGATCTACCTTTCTCTATAGTTGATGTTGGATTTATATAAGGACACACAATTTATGCCCAATATAGAATCAATCTCCACAAAAGGAAGAAATACATGATTTTATGGGAGGTTCAGTCCAAAAAAATTGACTAGGGATGAATTATTTAAATTGGATTCAACAATTTCCCAATTTTCTATTCTCATAGATAACACATCCTTCATATTTTGAGGTGGTGTTTGAATATCTTAACTGGACTTTCCAGATATGAAAGAGTGTGTAGAAAATAATCAAAAAAGTAAGTTTACTATTCTTGAATGAATAACCAGCATACCTATCACCACATAATCATCAGGATCCACCTCAAAAGTAGTGATATCATATTCCCTTCCTTGTTTCCTTGATGTTTTTTATTGTTTATTTCCTCCAAAAAATCATGGATTATGGAATTAGATTTCATAATTCTCATATTCCTTTAATTTGAAACACTTCACTACATGCTGAGTGTTTTTTGAACCTTAAATTCTTATTCTACATTAGTGGGATTCTTTAAATCCCTTTAGAAAAAATTATATTGAAGACCCTCTATTACACATTTGAAGCATCTCTTGGTTACCCTTACATAGTTTACAGGATGATTTTTCATACACCATTAACATGTGGGATATCGGGTTTTATTTAATTCATAGGATTTTTCTATTGATACTCACATATTAAAATCCATATTCTTATTTTTATCTCTGGACCCAAAATACCACTTAGAGTCTCCGATATTCAGTTCAATGTTAAGGGAAAAATATAAAATATTCTCCTAACATTCCAAATATCATGTTACTAAGGATTTGTGTTGAATCAACCTTAATCCAATAAATAATTGTTCCACTTTGCTTTCAGAATTCAAGAAAAAATCTAGAGGTGTATCATGCATGTCCTAATAATTTTACTTAATATGCCCTGATAGACTGATCTTCCTTTTACTTCAGACTAAGGAAATCTCTCTCCATCATAAGACAAAGACTTTGGGGAAAATATTTATTGAAAAACATTTTCTTGAATACTTACCAATACCTGAAGTCAATTTCCTCCTTATACTTTTTGTTTTTGATTAGTGTCTACCATTTGTCAAACTCTCTAACAAAATGATAAACCTACAAGACTAATTTCTCTTTTTTGAGAATTAAAGGAAAAGTAATATCTTCTCAATGGAGTTAATCCATTGTTTAAAGAAAATGGTATTAGAAGATCCACTAAATATATGTGGCCTTTGTTGAATAAAGGATTATACCACAACTTTATCTTTATTACTAGAATGATTTCATTCCATATGATCCATGTTATTATTAATAACTTGTTCCAGTTGTGTGATCCCTTTAATAAAGTTTTTTTCTCCTGTTCTCATCAGATTTGGCATATTAATAGGGAAATCATAAAATTATATATCTCATTAACTATTATCATGTGTTGTCTTATTTGACTCCATTAACTAATAAAAACAAATAAAATAAAATTTTAGGGGCTTGAATACTTAGATAATAAGAATAAAAAAAGGAAACTTTGAACATAGATTGATAAATGTATAAATGAAAATTATATCCTAACCTGTGATTCCCTATGTTTAAATATATGTTATCCATGGTGATATAATTATCCCTATGTTATTATAAAATTTTTATAGTCCTTGTAACACCCAGACCCCAGAAGCCTAGAGCAATTGCATTATTTTAATACATTAGCATTATCACAAGAGATCAAGTCTCAAAAGACCAATTAGTTTAGTAGCCTTGTAAGTACTTGATACATAAAAAAGGTTTACATTACATTATGAAATAGAAAAACAATGGCATTGTTTCCCCTTTGAACACACTCATATCCCATAGACTATCCTTATAGGCCAATCATAATATACTTCTTCGCATCCTGGGAGAAATAAAACATAAGAAATGGGTGAGCTCAAATGCTCAATAAGGATAACAATATAACAGAAACTACCATAAATAAGTATAAACCTTTAAGTCAATGTATAAGAATAAAACACAATAATTTTAAACTTAAACTTCATCATAATATGGAAAAATTAAATCAAATAATTCCATTTACTTATTTACATGAATATTTTACTAGTCGAATCATCACATGTAATATAAATATCAAATTTCATAATGATGGAATACATAATGTTGTGCATAATAACCATATAGTCAAGGCCTCATGCCAAGAATAAAAATAATGATTCTATCAAGGCCTTGTTCCAAGACAGTAGTTTGTTTCATTAAACATACTGATGCATCGAGGGGCTATAGGGGGCCCCTCCCATCACTTATTAAGTCCAATTCATTCCTCATATAAAAAGGTTGAAACATAATATAAAAATTCATATTAAAACTATCATACGAAATGTTAATACTTTAACCATAAACCGTGAATGGTATAAAAATAGCACATTCACAGTAAAAAATATCACAAAACGATCAATAAAATTTGGAAGATTGTATCACAATAAATCAACTTCAAACAAACGTAAAATCCAATGAAGGATATTGACATAGATGAAATCAACTCAAAAAATATTTGAGTGAAATACCTCTTTATACTTTGAATTCATTTAGAAGTCATGTAATTATAAAATAAAACATTTATTTTGAAATTATTCTTATAATATTTTAAGGGAATATTTGAAGGTTTTACAATGTAAGAAAATAGTCGCACTCTCCATATATGTTAAAAAACATTCTTTCCTTAATTTTGTCGAAAAGGTCATAATTTACCTTGTTTGGAAAATCAAGGAAAGATTACTTTCAAAACATTATATAAAAAGTAAAACAAGTGTATAAATGACTTTAACCATTGTCTAGGAAATAGTATAAATGTTTTTAAATACATTTTTAAGAAACACGTATGTGGTTGAAAAAGAGGTCCTAATAGATACTTATGTATAAACAACCTCAAATAATGAAAAGATTGTAGAATTAACCCTTACCTTGTATTCCTCCTTAGTTGAGTGTATGTTAACCAACTTTATAATGGTTAAATAATTTTTATTAAATTATAAAATAATCCACATACATAAATATGATATCATCTATGATCCTCTAATATTGATTTGTTAATAATATTTCAGTGGTATCATTGTTTCGGGTGTTAACGGACTCATTTTCCTTTATATGTTTTGTTATGTATGTCATGTTTGTAATGGATAGGATTTATTTCATTCATATAAATAATTATATTATGTTCTTACACATTATTTTTAATCATAAAATGAAAATTATTCTTGAATTGTTGCGATGAGGAATGAAATCCAATCGCATCATGGAGACGGTAAGTCGTACGTATGCATGAGCGACAATATCGTTCTATTGATAGGGGAATAATATGTAATTGGATGATATATTATATATAAAAAATCACTAACATTTTATATTTAATATTTACATCAATTTTAATAATTATTATACCCATCCAAATAAAGAATTGTTGAATAAAAAACTACACCACGACGTGGAGACGGTAAGCCGTACATACACACATATGGTGACTTTTTCATTCATAGGATGGATAGAATAATGAATATGGTTATACCATATTTATAATAAGATCATAGTATGTAGAAGTTACTGGAGTTATTATTTTGGTATGGAAACAATAAGGAAAAAGGAAGTGGAAGAAGAAAAGAACTTTAAAAAAGGTGATGAAATAATTACCTCTTCTTCAGGTTCTTCCATTTGATTTGAACAAAATGTATCCTTAGGTTAGATTTATGATAAAATTAAGGCCTATAGGATTAATTTAGGGTAGTTGGGAGGCTATTTGATTAGGTTTTGGTCGAGCTAAATAGATTTTGAGGTGTTAATTAAAGGGAAGGTGAAGTACCATTTTATAAGAGAGGTGAGGGTCACTTTAGGAAAAGCTTGAAAGACGGTTTTATTATAAAATAATTTTCTGTTTCTAACGGCTCCAAATGAATTTATTTAGAGTATAAGGTGAGGATGGGTTGAAAACCTCTCAAATAATAGTTTTTAGACAAGTTTTGGTTACCATATTAACATTATCTTTTAGATTTAACTCTTAATTAGATAATTTAACTTTTACCATCTCTCTTTGTATTTTTATATTACATGGTTAATAAACGTACTAAAAAATGACAATAGAACGTCAAGTGGTTCATTAATCACATGTGTATTATTATATAAGTCCTCCATTAGAACCATATATTTTTAAGACTATTATATAATTTAATAAAATAGTATTGGTTTTAAAAACTCATTTATGTCAATTTAGAAACTATTTAGTATTTGGTTTTTTTGAATGTATTAAAAATGTTTTTACTTAAAAAATATTTAATCAACCCTAACATGTCATATTAACCTGGAAATTTTTTGGAATTAATCAAAAGTCTCAATTTACATTTATTTTGATATTCATAAAATCAATTATTTTAATTTTTTATTAATAAGGTAATTATAACATCATCATTGTGTCATAAATAAATTTAATCATATAATCTATAAAAATTATAAATAAAATACCATTATGTAAGAAATATTTTTATATTAATAATGAATATTTATAGTCAAATTTATATTATGTAAAACTCTATATTAAAAATGGTTTAGTTAATAAAATTTGAATTTAACACTTTTAACACTTCTTTCAATATAATATAATAAATGTCTTAATATAATCCAAGTGGATAAAAAAGGATAATATTTTTTTTCCTAAGGTTTATTTTGGTCTAAATAAACTTATACAATAGAATTAGGACATGTTTTAGGGTAATTATAATATCATTTTTACCTTTAATTACCCTATTTACTTTTAACCGTGGTAAATAAAATTCAAATGTTAAAATCCACCAAAAATTATTTTCATCCTATTGAACCCCATTTTACATAATTATGTCAACCGTGTCTCTCAAATTTCTTTAATTCAATTCACAACAGTGGTAAAATTATATTTTATGAAAAATTTTAAATGTGCCTAGAAGGTGGGTAAAAGACATTAAAAGAGTTCAATAAAATTATACATATATAATCATATTATAAAATTACTCCAATGAATTAAATTATACTCATATAGGTATTATGTATCTATTTTTACATTAAAATAAATTTAAATGAAAATAACTATTATTTAAATAAAAGTCGATTTTAAACAATAACGTAGAGTTTTTCTCTATTCATCAAAAATTGAATGTTTTCAAAAAAAATACCAAAAATTTACCCTACGATAATTTTGATATTCTGAATCCAAAAATGAATCCAATTTTGAAAAATAAAATTTTAAAAATTCTAAAAAGTGGGTGTTACTATTCATAATTTCTTTTTAATGGCTAGTTTTATTGGTCATGGTGTGCTAGAACTAGATGTTGCGTACAATGCAAGCAATAACATTATTCAAATAGAAACGTATCGTGGAATATTGGTGTGTTACATTCTTACCTCACTCTATAAATTGCTTCCTCGAAATTTAAAATTGTTCTTTGAGAAAAAAGGTTATAAAATAGAAAATTCCGTTGTGGAAAACCCACATCGGAAATAGGGTTAATAAAATTTAGTCTTAATAATAGGGAAAGGAAAATTAAAAAGTCACAAAAAAATTAGGATTTCAAATATAAGAACAATGGTGGAAATTATAATTGGATGAAAAATTTAAATATTTATATTGAGTGATTGAGGTCATCAATCACAAAAAAGTGAATGGAAAACTGAGGGCCTCAAAGCCATAAATCTATGATGATTTAAAATATCATTAGTTCAAAAAAAAAAACATAAGTTATTAGGATAAACCATTTTTGGTTTTAAGATCCTTTCCCTAAATTTTAAAAATTTATTTCTTCATAGAATAAGAAAAAAAGAATACTTGGCAAGTATAGATCCATCCTTTAACTAATTTCTACTACAAACTCATTTTCCACTCCAAAATATAATAGAACTCAAAATATTATATTTACCCTAATTATATAGGGTTCCAAAAAAATGAATTTATAATTCATCTATCATACCATTTTTTTAAAAAAAACTACATTATACAAACCAAGATATCACGTAGGCTAGTGGTAGGTGATGCACCCTTGTCGCCCTTTGGTTGCGAGTTCAAGTCTCACGGCCTTGTCGAACGCGACAGGTTGTCGCCCGACCTCCAGGTTGTCCTTTTTATAAAAATCTAGAAATAATATTAAAAAATATTTTAACCTTAAACAATAGTATCCAATGTCTAACTTAATCCATTCTAACCTTTATAGTTAACCAAAATACTTCTATCCAAACTCTCCCTAAAAGGTCTCTAAATTCCAAAATCAATTGTATCATCGGATTACCCAAACAAAGTAATGTTGATCTTATTTTCACATACTGAAAATATTATTACCTTCATCACATTAAAACCTTAATGAAAAAAAATACTATAGTATAATCCTTATATATCACAATCTTTCTATAACCAGAATATAATTCTTGAATCCAAAATCACAAATACATTAATTATTCCACTTCAATTGAAGTAACAACATAATCTTGGGCTTGCTCCCTTGGCCTTTTCTGGGGTAAGTTTCTGAGGTGCTTAGGACATTCATTTTAATAATTCCCCATTTGTCTACAATTGTAGTATTCAACATTGATATCCTCTTTCTTTCCCTTGAAATCACAAGCCTGGTGACCTTTTCTCCACATTTATAGTAAACATCCATTCCTTTTAGGAAAGTACTAGGGTGTTTCTTCCCACAATTATCACATAAAGGAAAACCCTTCTTTCCCTTTTTCCATTTATCTATCACATTCTCCACTGTTCTCTTCTTCTATTTCTTTACTTTAATTTCATTAGACTTAGAGAATTAATTTTCTATCTTGATAGCACACGAAACTATATCTTCGTATGATGAGAAGGATTGTGAGACTAATGCACGATGGAGAAATGTTTTTAACCCATTAAATAATTGATCAATATTAATTCTTGGGTTACATATATAGTCTTTATCATGCCTTTCTAACCCTGTAATGTTAGACTCATACTTTTCGACATTCTCATGCTCCTTTTGCGTCAGACTCAGAAATTTTTTTTCCATATCAGCTCGATGTTCATGAGGAAATTATTTTTCTAAGAAATCATCTTTAAACTAACTCCATTCAATATTTGATACCTCTTCATCCTCCTTTGTTTTTGGAATTAATGACCACCATTGATATGCATATCATGTGCAGTTATAATCTTCCATGAAAACTTTTTGCCTTTTGCTACTCTTTAAGGCATGAAATATTTTCTCTAAGGAACTTATCTATTGTTCAGATACAAATTGATTTATATTCCCATTGAGTGTTGGTGGTTGTTTCGTCATGAAACGATCTAACATTGATCCTCCACTTTGTAAATCAGGGTGCTCCATATGGGTAAGGTTATTATTCATTACCTGAGTGAGTCTTCCCAGTATGGTAATAAGCTGATTAGCACCAGTTCCATCACCATCTCTACTATAATTTTCCTAAGTAGGAGGGAAATCCCTACAAGGATTACATGTGTTGATACTATTTATATTCCTTCCACTTGGCATAATTTCAAAATAATGGAACACACTAGATTAGTTTATGAATCACAATTCATAATAATTCCAAACTTGTAAAATACCTAACATAAATTGGACAGTTTATGCATATAATCCATAATCATAAAAAAATGTTTTCATTAAGGATTTATTTACTCATAAATCCTTTATAATGGTTTGTAAATAAAATTTGAATTATCCGAATCATATCCCCTAGGATTTTCATAAACAAGAGTGCAGCAAGGCCTGTTGTGGTTCACCAATTCTCGTTGGAGTCTAGGTCAAAGCGGTGTTTTTGGGTTTTACCCCAAGAAACATCTGTTCCAGAGCCACCACTACCTGCTCATATCTAGAAAGGGATTTATTTCTTGGAAAATTCAAAAAATATCTACATTACAAAAATTCTAGGAAGTTCTTCTATACTAGTCATCAAATTTTATCTTTGGGTAATGTTCCCTAATCAGAGTTTTTCTAAATATAGTTTCAAAGGTTTTTATTAAACCTCCCTTTGATACCAACTATAATGCCCCGACTCCAAAAGCTCGGAGAGAGTACATTATTATAATACATTGGCATGATCACAAAAGGTCAAGTCTCAAAATACCAATTAGTTTAGTAGCTTTGGAAGTACAAGATACATATATAAGTTTTACATTACATTATGAAAATGAAAAACAACAAAATTGGGTCCCCTTTGAACACACTCATATCCCATAGCCTATCCCTATAGGTCAATCATAATATACTTCTTCACATCCTGGGAGAAATAAAACATAAGAAAGGGGTGATTTGAGATGCTCAGTAAGGATAACAATATAGCAGAAACTATCATAAATAAGCATAAACATTTAAGGCAATATATCAGACTAAAACACAAGCCTTTTAAACTTAAACATCAATATAATATGGAAAAGATGAATCAAATAATTCCATTTACTTATTTACATGGATATTATACTAGTCAAATAATCACATGTAATATCAATAGCTAATTTCATAATGATGGAATGCATAATGTTGGACATCATAACCACATAGTCAAGGCCTCGTTCCAAGACTACAAATAAATATTTTGTTAAGTCATTGTTCCAAGACACTAGATTCTCTCATGATACCTAATGATATATCGAGGAGATATAGTGGGGCCCACCCATCACTTACTAAGTCCAATGCATTCCTCATATGAAAAGGTTGAAACATAATATAAACATTTGTATTAAAAATAACATTCAAAATGTCAATACTTTAACCATAAACCATGAATGGCATAAAAATATCACATCCACAGTCAAACATATCACAAAACCTTTAATATAATATTTAAGATTGTATTATAATAAATCAACTTCAAATAAATATAGAATCCAATGAAGGATGTTGACATAGATGAAATCAACTCAAAAATCATTTGAGTGAAATATCTCTGTCTACTTTGTATTCATTTAAAATTAATGTAATTATAAAAGAAAACATTTATTTTGAAAATATTCTAAGAATCTTGTAAGGAAATATTCTAAGGTTTTATAATGGAGGAAAATATCCACACCCGATACATAAGTTAAAAAAACATTCTTTCCTAAATTTTGTCAAAAAGGTCATAAAGTACCTTATTTGGAAAACGACAGAAACATACCTTTAAAAACATTTTATAAAAAGTAAAACAAGGGTATAAATGAATTTAACCATTGTCTAGGAAATATTAAATATGTTTTGAAATAAATTTTTAAGAAACATGTATGTGGATGGTAAAGAGGTCCTAGTAGATACTTACGTATAAATAACCTCAGATAATGAAGAGATTGTAGAATTAACACTTACCTTGTATTCTTATTTATTCGAGTGTACGTTAACATCTGGTATAACGGTTATGTAATTGATATTAAATTATAAAATAATCCACATCCATAAATATGATATCATATATGATCCTCTAATATTTCTTTGTTAATAATATTTCAGTAGTATCATTGTTTCAGGTGTTAACTGATTTGTTTTCCTTTATATGTTTTGTTATGTAAGTCATGTTTGTTCGGGATAGGATGTATTTGATTCATATAAAAAATGATATTAAGTTCTTAAACATTATTTTTAATCATAAAATGAAAATTATTCTTGAATTGTTGTAATGGGAAATGAAATCTCATCTCATCGTGGAGAAGGTAAGTCGTACGTACACACAAGCGACAATATCATTCTATTGATAGTGGAATCGTATGTAATTGTTTGGTATATTTATATATAAAATCACTAATATGTTATATTTATTATTTAAATCAATTATATTCATTATTAAACTCATCCAAATAATGAATTTTTGAATAACAAACTACACCACAACGTAGAGATGGTAAGTCGTACGTACGCACATATGGTGACTTTTTCATTTATAGGATGGATAGAATAATTAATATGGTTTTACCATATTTATAATAACATCAATGTATGTAGAAGGTATTGTAGTTATTTTTTTTATGGAAACAACAATGAAATAGGAAGTGGAAGAAGAAAAGAAGTTTCAAATAGGTGATGAAATAATTACCAATTCTTCTAGTTCTTTATTTTGATTTGAACAAAATGGATTCTTAGGTTGGCTTTATAATCAAATTAATTCCTCTATGATGAATTGATGGTAGTTGGTACAATATTTGAGTAGGTTTTGGGTGATACAAATGTATTTGAAGGGGTTAATTAAAGGGAGGGGGAAGTACCCTTTTATAAGAGAGGTGAGGGTCACTTTAGGAAAAGTTTGAAATATTATTTTATTATAAAATAATTATCAATTTATAATGGCTCCAAAAGGATTTTATTCGAGGATAATTTGGGTATGGGTCTAAAAACTCTCAAATAAAAGGTTTTAGACAAGTTTATGTCACCATATTGATGTTATCTTTTAGATTTAACTCTTAGTTAAATAGTTTAACTTTTACCATGTCTCCTTGAATTTTTATAATACATGGTTAATAAAACAAATATAAAATTCCAAGAGAACCTAAAGTGGTTAATTAATGACATATCTATAATTATATAAGTCCTTTGTCCGAACCTTGTATTTTAAGACTATTTTATAATTTAATAAAATAGTTTTTTTTAAAACTCATTTATGTCAATATTGACACTATTTAGTATTTGGTTTTTGTGAATGTCTTAAAAACTTTTTTACTTTGAAGAAAAAAATTTAATCAACCCTAACATGTCATATTAACCTAAAAAGTTCTTGGAATGCATCAAAATTCTCAATTTACATTTATTTTGATATTTATTATATCAATTATTTTAATTTTTCATTAATAAGGTAATTACTATATCATCATTGTGACATAAATAAATGTAATTATTTAATATATAAAAATTATAAATAAAAAACCATGATTTAGAAAATATTTTTAGATTTCTAATTAATATTTATAGTCTAATTTTTAATATGTATAACTCTATATTAAAAATGGTTTAGTTAATAAATTTTGAATTTAACACTTTTAACACTTCTTTAAATAAAATAAAATAAATGTCCTAATCTAATTCAGGTGGATAAAAAAGGATCATATTTTTGTCCTATGGATTATTTTGGTATAAATACCCTTATCCAATATAATTAGGACATGTTTTAGGGTAATTATAATATCATTTTTACCTGTAATTACCTTATTTACTTTTAACCGTGGTAAATATAATTCAAAAGTGACTATTCATCAAAAATTATTTTCATCATATTGAACCACATTTTACTTATTGATTTCAACCATGTCTCTTGGAATTTTGAAATTCAATTCACAGAAGTGGTAAAATTATATTTTATGTAAATTTGTAAATGTGCCTATAAGGTGGGTAAAAAAGTTAAAAAGTTCAATAAAATTTTATATATCAAATATTATTATAAAATGACTCTAATGAATTAAATTGGACTAATATAGGTATTATTTATCAATTTTTACATTAAAATATATTTAAATGAAATTAATAATTATTAAAATAAAAGTCACTTATAAACAGTAACGCAGTGTTTTTCACTATTCAAAAAAAATTGAACGTTTTCAAAAAAAAATACAAAAAATTTACCCTAAGCTAGTTTTGATATTCTAAATCCAAAAATGAAGTATATTTTGAAAAATAAAATTTATAAACTTTCAAAAAGTGGGTATTACTATTCATAACTACTTTTTAAATGGCTATTTTGATTGGTCGTGGTGTGCTAGAACTCTATGTTGCATACAATGCAAGTTATTGCATTATTCAAAGAGAAACGTACCGTGGAAGCTTGGGATGTTACATTACTAATATAAAAAAATAAATTGACTGATATCTGATACCAATATAGTGACCCTAGACTTTTTCACATATTATTAAATTATTTTAAGCATGATTAACTATCAAATACAAACTAAGGATTGTAAAGTCTAATGTATTTTGAAGAATAGGTATATAAAAATGAAAAAATGGAACTAGAATAAACATGTATTTATTAGTTTTCCATAAAATGCTTCTAATTTATTTTGATATACTATATCCTCATAGGATAAATTGGGGAATACATAGACAAAAGGGATGAGCTAAAAAGCTGAAAAAGAGAATAAACATGGGAATAAAACATAAAACATGTTCTAGAAGGAATAACAAGATAACATAACAGGAATGGAACATGAATAATAATATAGAAAAATATCATATAAAAAAGAATCATATGATCATGGAAACATAGGAATGTGGAAACAAAATATAACATAACATAAACATGACTCAAGGCTAACTACAAAGACTATATCACATGGTGGACAAAGTCCTATAATAGATTAAGTTTTCTCTCTAATCCCATACATGATATCTCATAAGACAATGAATTACCCAATAAATTAGATCACTATCTGGGTACACATAACATAACCTTTTTATTTATATGTGTTCCACATAAAAAATCAAATATAAGGAATAAATATATGGGTTACTAATAGAAAGAAATTGGCATCTTAATCATGTCATATGGAATAACTGATGGGAATATCATAATGGTGTACAAGAAAAAATATAGGTAAAAAATACTTGGAAATTCATAAGTTAAAACATGCATACAACATGATAAATTATATACAACTAATGTTAAAAGGTGGAAAAATAGTTTTCAAGAAACTTTAGAAATTATCCACCTTAGTTCGGTTTAAGGTAAATTATTTACGATTCATTAAAGATAATAAAAGAATAATTGTTTGTATAAAACATGAAAAGATATGAAATAGTTTTTCATGATAAAATTAGTGATTTTATAAAAATATTTTTTTATTAAAATACTTTATTGTGTGTATTGAAAAATATGTAAGAAATTGGGAAGTTCCTTTTAATCGTGCTTTCTTATCAGAAGGAATTAAAAAGAGAACCTTATAAAATATGTATTTACACATAAAATAAATATGAATTGATATAGATATATAATATTGTAACAATTACCTAAAATCTATATCAAGTATATAATAATAATGAATAAGTACATTGGTGAGAATAAAGATAAAGCATAACCCAAAGGTAATTTGGAGGTTCAAAGAGATCCCATACCTTATGTCCGAATTTCCTCTGTACTTGCACTTGATGTTCGGGATAATCAAATTATATTCATTAATAATTCAATTAATAACAAATTAAACATATATTTTATTTATTATAATTTTATTGTGTTCATTTATGGCTCTTTTGATGATTTATAATGTTTGATTTTATTGTTCTATGAGTGTTTGTTTCATGGTTTTATGGTCGGTTCCCTCTAGTATAATTATTGGAGTTATTGTGGAATAAAATACAAATTATAGAAGTGTAATGAAATGATATTAAAATAATTATATAATTTTAAATTTTCTAATATATCATTGTTTTTATACGAGTATGATTAATTTGATAAAATGTTAATAATAAATGTTTAGCTTATTTTGGTAGTTTTTTTATCATCACGAACTAGTTTTGTTTTATTCTTTAATATTACATTTTTATATTAGTTTTAGAACATAAAAAAGTTATAATCTACATTTTAGAATCTTCTTTATCCATTATAAAGGCTTGAAAACTATCCTTGAATGTGTTAACAGAAAACGAAAACTTGTCATCCATGAAGTCTGTGAATCAACCAATCAGGGATGATGTTTTATTTTTTAAGATAAAAGTGGAATAGAATAGTTTTTATGATGGATATTTCATTAACATAGTAAAACTATAGTATATATATGATACTGGAGTTTTAATTTTGTTTTTTATAGGGTAGTTTAGGATAAGGTAGAAGAAATAATTAATTTTAAAGAGAATAGAGGTTTTTACCTTTTGAATATCATCTCCTTTAGAATATCCTTAGGGCATGGGGGTTTGGCCTTTTGTTGAGACCAAAAGATCTTGGACATGGGTAAGAGGCTTTAAAATTTTTTTTGGAAGAATTTAGATAGGTTACAAAACTTAGGATGTGTGAGTAGAAGGGGTGGCGAGGGGTGGTATTTATAGGGGATGAGAGGGGTGTTTTTTATTATTCTATTCATTTGTTTATTATTTTAACTCAAGACTATAAATAGTTTTTATTATTACGAATAATTAAATTTAGTTGTGCATTTATTTTTAACTAATGGGTGCATACATCCTTAATGAATCAAAAATTCATCTATTTAACTTATAATTTCTAAATACCGTAAATTATCATATTTCACAATTCACAAAAATTCTACTATTTTAGAAAAAACCAAAAAAAAAAATAAATCTAACCATATTTTGATGCAAAGATTTCAAAATTCAACTATATTTTATGAAAAATAAATTTCTAAATATGAGTTATATAATTTTTAAATAAATTCATTATTTATTCAAAAAATATCAATTTTAATATTATAACAAATTTTATTACACTTTATAAAATTAATTAATGTCTCATAAAATTATTTTTTAATTATAATAAACAAAAATATTTATTTTTGAATCTATTTTATGAAATTAAATTTTAATTTAAATCATTATATTAATTATGATATTGTTAATAAATATTTATTATTTTAAAAAAATACAACCACTTAATTTATCGTTTTTGAAAAATTTATTTACTTATACCATGATACAGTTATATAATATTTCATTTATAAAATACGTAAAATTTATTTATATTTTCAAAGATGTGGTTACTATTCTAGTGTCCAGATTATTATTCCATATAGTCATTTTATTCTAATGGTTAGGTTACTATTCTATTACTATAGGTTCCTTAATTTCTATAAATTCCACTTATTTCATTCATTATTCATTAAATTATAATTTATATCAAGATTATATATTAAAATTAATATTAAATTATTGAAATTATATCTTATTTCTAAATACTTTTTCATGAGTGTAGTCATTACAGTGGATCAATTAGATCCAAATTATCCTTTTATCAATATCTTATTTTCTATTTAATTCTCCACTGTAATATTTGGAAATATTATTGTTTTTTTATAAATAAAGTATGAATCTTAATTTATGATAATAATTTTTTATGTTGGGTTTTCTATGTAATGTATGTTCTTTATACTACATGACATAATTATAAAAAGGAAAATTCCGTTGATAAACTTTTGGGTCGTTATATTCTCAGTTTCTTAATAGAAAAGGTAAGGGTGGTTAATTATTTTACCATAATTATAATAACATAAAACTATAATAATGATAAATATTTTATCATTTTAATATATTGAAATGAGATTTTATTATGAATTAAGGCACATTATGAAATATAAAATAAGAATAAATTTAAGGAACTTCTACCTGACTGCATGGATTATCTTTTTTGTGAATGGGATTAGAAACATTAAAGAAGATATTTTAGGAAGAAAAAAACCGAATTATATAATTTAAAAGTGTTTAGGATATGTTTGATCTAGTCTATACAGAACATAAAGGGTTTTTTGGTGTGATGGAAAGTGATGTGAGGAGAGCCTCATTTATAAGTGAGAATGGATGAAATTGTTTTAAGTACTCAAAACTTTTCAATAATGGGAATTCAGTCTTATGAAAAGTGGAAAAAATATTGAGATATAAAAAATATTAGAGTATATAAGGTTGATAAACATTGGAAATACTCAACTAAAACATGTTTTTATTGTGATTTACTCTTTACCTCTTAGGTTACTCATTTATACCATTTTGGTTTTTACCATAGTAATTAGTTTTTAGCTACGTAATTTATACTTTATAACCCAAAATAAAATGGTTCTTATTATATAGAATGGAATTAATTATTAAAAAATTTAAAGCCATTTTTCTTTATTCAATTCTTAAAATTGATAAAAAATAATTTTACGATACTAAATTTATAGTGTACTAAAAATAATGTTTTCTAAAAAAAATATAACTTAAATTCTAAATTTAAAAATATTGGTTTAAAAATTATAAAAAAAATTGAAAATAATAAATTCACTTATAAAATAAATATTTGGTCTTATAAAAAGTTTTCATGAATTTTAAATTCATACTCATATACTAGTAAATTCATAAAATTCATGTTATTTGTAAAAACAGTATTTTTCACTATTTACTTAAAAATAATTGTTTCTATAAAATACTAAATTTTCATGGTAATGTAATTTTGTAATTATAAATCAAATTATTATTTTAGTTTTATCTAATCTAGAATATAAAATTATTAAATTTTATCTTTAAACAAAAATTATGAAAAACAACTTTTATTGAAAAATGATTTATTTAAACATTATGTTTTTTAACATTATCTAAAATCTATTTCTGATTAGAAATATATAAATTTTTTATTTAATATATAATACTATTTGATAAGAATTTCAATAAATCTATTAGGATAAAATATTCAATAATTTATAAAATAGTTCATAAAAAAATATTACATTTATATTAAACACATTTAAAAAATTAAAACTAATTATTTATATTATAAAATTTATTTTTACAGTTCCACTGATATTAAATTTTTTGGGAATTTATATATTCATAATATCATGATTTAAAAATAAGAATATAAATATTTAAACATAACACATATATACATATATATATTTATATATTTATAATATTTTGAAATCAAATTTTTTTTTTATTATTTTTATTATTTTAAATTCATTACTTAACAACATACAACTTCATTATACCTATGGGACAAATGAACAACAACTATATTTATAATGACTATATTTGTAATGACCATATTTTCAACCACCCGATTTCTTTCCTATATATATACTTAATAAATCATTTGATTGTTTCAATCTCACTTCACAAGGCCTAGTTCCTTTTTTCTATTAAAGATTTTGCATAAATATTTTTCCTTTCATGTATATCTTCTTTATTTTATTTTTTTGGCTATTGATGAACCTAAAAGTTGAAGATGATTTGGGGACTTCCTAGTCATGAGAATTTTATCCATTTCTATTTATTTTTACTATTTAATTTTTTCACTCTTAATGGATGTATTTTATCCATGGTGAGTAATAATTCATGGTGTAAAATATTTAGTTTTATGTGATTTTTTTTGTTACATTCCTCTTATTAACGAATAAAGTGTTGTTAGTTCAATTTCATATCTTGTAGGACTTATTTCATTATCATTTTAAATTTATTTAAATAAATATAATAAAAATATAGCTTAGAATTATCAAGATATGGTTTTTAAAAAGAATATGCTTCCAAAAAACCTGGGGTGTTGCATTCTCCCCCATAAATATATTGTGTCGTTAATATTTTAATTATAAAATTCCAACATAAATAGATAAGTTCATATAAATTATAGAGATAAATGATGATATAATTTCTTGAGAGATATCGACCTTAGAAACTTGGGAAACATATATGTTTCCTTGGAATAGTCTTATCTTTAATATTGAGTTTTTCTCCAACCATTTGGACCAAGAGACTACCAATATTGGATATTAATACCAACATTATATAATATTTTACATGAGGATTCTTATTATAATCCATTCATAGAATATGATATGTTAATATGAAATGTGTTTTAATAACTCTAAATAAATTTTCATTTAATTGCATGGAACCAATCGATAAAAAATATCATGTTAAATTTATCTAAATTAAGGATAATTATATTTCTACAAGGCACAATCCTATAACCTTTAACTTGGACTACAATAACCATTCCCGTAGAAGACTTGTTGTAAAATAAAATCATTGGGGTGGCAATTTAAGGAAAATACAAAACATCATAGCTATACTAGAGTTCCTAGAATCAAATTCTAAAAAGATATCTATAACTTATTATTAGAGGGTATGTGTACCTTAAATATTATTATTCACATCAGGAGTCGTTCTTTCATAGGTATTCTATTTTCCTCTCGGTCTTAAAGGTTGTTGAGGCTCATCAACTTGTTTAGTCAGTATATTAGGGCAGTGAATTAGATAATTATAAATCCCACACATAAAAAATATATTAAATTATTAGTGGTACCATAGGATGAAATATATTTATTTCAATCATGTTAACAAAATTATTCGTTTTCCTTTATATTTTTATGCTCAATGACCCCCTTCCACATGTATAGCATCTTCTAATACACTTGAAGTGATTCCCTTGGTTCTTCTTTCCACATTTGTGACATATAATAAATTGAACATTTTTCCTTTATCATATTCATCACATGATATTTCTGGATATTCCATTCTTATATACTTTGATGGGTTTGGGAATTTGAATATGTTCACATTGTTAATAATATTTTAGGATAGCTAGTTTTTCATAATCACAAGGTTTCTCAACCAATCTCCCATTTTGATGGGTTTCTCATTAGGGTATTCTTCACATTATCCCCTGCATCCATGGTTCCTTCTATTCCCATCCATTACTAAAATAATTTTTGATGTGAGTAACGAAACATTGATAATATGGGGAAACTATCATAATCATAAATGGACTTCAACATTAAATCTTTTTTTATTTTATATTTTTTTGTTGTCCCGTACTTCCTTTATGTCAACTTATATCAATAATAGTTTCACCTAGGATACTTTATGTTGGGTTATATTATGATTCTCAGCCTAATCCCTCAAATTAATAAACAAATAAATCCTTAATATTAGTTTTTAAGGAGTATATGATCAATAAAAGAATATCCCCCAGGAGTTTAAAACTAGGTGTGCAGTTAGATCTATTTTTCATGCACTAAGTGATGATTGAGTTAACGAAATACACTCTTTTAGGGTTTATTAGACCTATTTATATCATTTTAATGGCCTTCATACACTTATATTATGTAGAAAATGATTTGTTTCTATGGAAAACCATATCATATATACTTTATCAACATTTCAAGATATTATCCTATACATAGACTCATCTACAAGTTTTTCACTAAGGTTATCTAAAATAATCAAAAAAATATCTAAAATAATCTCCAAAACGACTAAAATCAGATTTGATACCAACTAAATTGACCCAAGATAAACATATCATAACAAGTATAATAATTTTGGGATTTAGATAATACGTCTCAATAACAATCACACAACTCAAGGAACTAAAGGTTTAGTGTCTTAAGGAATAAATGTATAAAAAAATTATTTTAAAAACATAAAACAAATTCCATAATCATCCTCTTATAGAAATTTTCTATATATCTCACATTATATAGTTATCCTCATAGCCTTCGGAATAGAAACCAAATAATGGGTTGAGATCTGATGCTTAGTAGGGGAAAAACATATCATACCTTGTCAAATTATAAACATGAAGGATAACATAATAAATACATAAATATATCAATAAAATATCATAAGAACATATATGATAATAATAAAACATGTTAGAGAAACAAAATATAATGAATGGATTGTTAAGGAATCATAATAGTTATGACTTTTCTCAAAATACATATCAATAATAATAAAACATGGGAGCATGATATAAAAGTGTTGGATTATTAAAAAAGTCATCATACTGAAAACAAGGAATTTCCTAGAAACTAAATACATCTTTAAAATTTTTCATAACTTTATCAACAAATTATAAATGTGGAACAACCATAAGAATATGAAAACTATTATGTTAAAACCCATTACACCCATGCCTATGTGAACAAATTCATTATGTCCGCATAAGAAAATTTTAATAAAACCATCATGACCATGTCTATGTGAAAAAACTAATTATTTCAATTCCTAACCATCTCATGAGATATAAACTTACAGAAATTAATTGGAATGTGATATAGGATCACATTGGTCATTGTCCTTACGTATGTGTGCCACTTAAAATAAATCCTAAACCTATCTTAATGATCCTGTATAAAAAAATAAGTTTCTTAAAATTTCTAAAAAAATAAAAAACCTAAATGTAAAAGAAAAAAAGATATCAAAAATCAAATTTTATAAAAGTAATCATAACATTATAAAATATATAGGATGATCAAAAAATCACTTTATGAAGTATTAAACTTATAGGAAAAGTATAAGTATAAATATATAAATTTTCAAAACACCTTTCAAACATTTTTATAAATGATGAAGTTAAAACTAATTTCCAAGCCATTATTGATGATGGAAAGAGAAAATTTTAAAAAACTATATCCAAATGAGTTCCAAAAAATATATCTCATAAAATATATAAAAAATATATAAAAATGTGGAGTGTAAGATAAAACATTTAATTTTTAATGGATGGAAAACCCTATTTTAAAATATTTTGAAATATATATTTGTGGAAACTCACATCATATAAAAGATAATTAAATTTTAATTTTGAAACAGAATATATATAATTATAGTAATTATAAAAAATAATCCATATTAACTTTCCAAAAAAATATAGGATAACATTGGCATAAAGGGAAATATGGACTTGGAAGAAAATATTCATTGGTAAGAATGGGATTTATTATTTCCAGTGTTACAATTTTATTTTGAAAAAAATAATTATCAAAAAAAAGGTTATTTATGATTAAAATTTATTTTCCAAGAGAATAAAATTAATTAATATATAAATTTGTGGAATGGTAGGACCAATGAAAACTTTAATATTATTTTTATTTAAGAAAGACTATAAACTAATAAATAAGAAATTGATTTGTTGAAACTCTTACAGAGTTGGTCATGTAAGAATAAAATGAGATTGAGAGGAATAACAAGTGATGGAATGTACTTTAATATGTGAAATAAATTGGGTGGTTAATACACCATATAAATGAAATTAAGTTGTATAATACCAAACATTTTCAATGAAGTCAAAAATGTGAAAAAGAAACCCTTAATTTTACTCTTGATTTACTTAGAAGTGATTTATCCTCTTGTATAAAAAGCATAAATATCAAGTTAACTAATTTCAAAACCATATTAATATCTAAAAACATTTATAATTTTCATTTATAATAGTTATCTCTATGTAATAAGTTAGTTTTTACCTATTTTCTCACATCATGAATTTATGGTTTTGACCTCTTATACCAGTTTCATATAATATGTGTCATTATTTTGTCATTATTCCAAATATAATCATTAAAATTTCATTCAATTTTCTATAATGTATGATTTAAAATTATTAGTGAATCATTACTTTACCATGATTATTGTTTCATTCATTATCCTTGAAGATGAAATTGATAAAAAGCATGTTTTAGTGATTCTTGAAGAACAAAAGGTTTTTTCTTAATTAATGAGTTTAAAAATAATGTCACCATTCCAAAAACAAAATAAATCATTATTTAATTATTTATATCATACATTACTAGAAAATAAATTCACAAATTAATAAATTGTATAAATTTATATCATTTTTCAATTATGTTCTTAAACCGACCCAATCATGAACATGCCATGAATAATAGTTGATCATGTGGTCGTCATGTTGTGATGTCATTATGAAAAAAGCATACATATTTAGTTTCTTTAGTGGTATTTATCATAATTTTATGTATATATAAGTATAATTGAGGGACATGAAAATATTATATAATATGAATAAACGGGTTTTTCTTCTTTGTTCCCTTATTTAAGATAGTTAATTTTATAATTATTCATTACCATTCATATAATTAATATGTTATTAAATATGTGTTAAATGAACCTTATTAATATACTAAAAATAAAACATATCCTTGTAACACATTCTCATAACATTCATATAAGGTGTTGATGAAATTAAAAAATAAAATTTATCATTCCATGGTTTTGGTAGTCAGTATGTATGCATGGATGCTGATTTTGTTTCCCATATAATTTATAAATAGAGTAATGTGGTTTATTATTTAAAAATAAAAATTTTTATAAATATAAAAATTAAATATTGAATTCTATATTGGTACTATCCTTGTATGGTGGTGATGGAAAACGAAACATGTTGCGTCGTAGATTCGATAATTCGTAGAATACACATTCACGTTTTCATTTTTGTTATTGAAAAAGAGGATCGAATTTAATTCTTACCATAATTATAATAATAAAAAATTATAATAAATATAGTAAATTTATAATTATAATATGGTGAAATGAAATATGTGGAATAATAAAATAACAGAAAAATAGAAAATAGGAAGAGTGGTTCAGAACTTACACCTCACTTCTTGGATTATCACTTTTGAAAAGGGGATTAAACCATTAAGAGATATTCTTTTGAGAGGAAAATAACATCATTAAGGTTGACAGGTATTTTAGTAGGGGATTTGGTATATTTTGGGACTAACTTAAGGGGGTTTTAGTGTGAATAGTAGTGGGGATAGGAGATCCCCATTTATATGTGAAAACGAATGACAATTTTCTAAATGGACAAAAAAATTTAATAGTGGGAAGTCAATATCAAGGAGAGTGGGACCAAAATTGATAAACAATATATATTATAATAGATAAGGACAATCCACTACTCAAACAATCAATTAAAACATGTCTTTAACATTTCTACCCTTTTACGTCTTTGGCTACACCATAGTAACTAGTTTTTACCTAGGCAATTTATCATTTATGTCAAAATATAAAATGTTACTTCTTATATAATTAGGAAATAATGATTCAAAATTTTAAATATGTTTTTTGGATTCAATTTTTAAAGGTGAGAAAAATTAATTTAATAATTCTAAATTTATAATGTTTTATTTTTTTTTTGAAAAAATCTACATAAATTCTAAATTGTAAAATATATGTTTATAAAATAAATATAAATATTTTAAAATAATTAATTAACTTATAAAATATTTTCCTTTATAAAAAGGTTTCATAAAATCTAAATTTAAACTTAAATACTAATAATGTTATGAATGTCATGTTATTTGTAAAAATGATATTTTACATTATTAAACTAAAATCAATTTTTTAGAAAAATCAATAAAATATAATCTACTATAATTTTGTCCTTATAAATCAAAAATTGAAATTATTTTTACCTAATTTATATTCTAATAATTAAAATTTGAGATTTTAAATGAAAATAAAAAGAAAATACCTTTTATTGAAATATTTTTTTAAACATTAAGTGCTTTTTATATTGTTTCATATCAATTTAAAATTAAAAATATATTAATATATTAAATAATATATGATAATATTTTAAAATTTTTCAATTTAATTTATGAGTTTATAATAATCAATAAATAACTAAACATGTCTTTTAAAAAAATTATACTAAATACACTAAAAGAAATCAAAGTTAATTATTTATATTTTAAAATTTAATTAAACTACTCCATTAATGGTAATATCTTTATTTGAATTCAGTATACACAATATATCATACAATAATTACAGTAATATTAATATTTATATGTAACACACAGACACAAATATATATATATATAATATTTATAATTTTTTAGTATAATATATTTATTTCATTGTGAGTTATATTAGTTTAGATTTACTGATTAATAATAAAAGACTTCAGTATAAATATTGGATATATTACCAACGATCATGCTTACAAAGACCAATTTCTCAACTACTAAACTTGAAAATACCTTATTTTTTTTCCTATGTATATATATTATTAAATCATTCATTCATTCTACTCATATATAACAATGAATAATTCTAATTTTATATTAAATATTTTTCATAATTATTTATCCTTTATTGGTTATCTTATTCATTATTGTTTTTTTGGGTATTGGTGTTCCTCAATATTTGAGATGATCTAGGGTATTTTGTAGTTGTAAATATTTTTTTATTTTCTATCTATTGCCCCTAACTGATTTATGTAATTTTAATGGATGTATTTTATTCCTAGTGAGTAATAATATATGGTGTGTAATTATAATGTTTTCTTATTATGTATAACACATCACTTAGGAATAAATGAAGTGATGTTAGTTTTAACTCATATATTGTATAAATTTTTTACTAATCATTTTCAATTCCTTTAAATAAATAGAATAAAAAATATAGACTATAGTTATAAATATATGGTATTTAAAAATAATATTGCTCCTAAAAACATAGGGTGTTACACTCATGGTTACAAATAGACTATAATTTACGTGTAAACCAAGCACACTCACCCATATAACCACTCTAAACATTTATATTCTAATCAACCTATTATAAATAAATCAATTGAGTCAATAAATTTTCTTCCATATTATCATTTTATAATATATTTGTTAAATAACTTAGAGAAAATATAAAAAAATATCCCTTTATCTCATGTTTTAATGATCCATGGAATCTTTTAGCTCTTGTATTTTTATCAATTATAAAATCTATGTAGAAATGTGATAACCAGATAATACTCAAAATAAACTATCATATGGAATAACTTCACCTCTTGATAATGAATAACTCTTGTCATTTATCAACCCTACGAGTATAATGAATGATTTTTTTTAAATACCTATAAAAATTAGTTTATCTTTTCATATACACATCATGATCTCCCAAAAATATCATCGACAAAAAACATTCAAACCTCATAACTAACTCACTAGTATATGACAATGATGATTATCACAAGTATAAATCAATTAAAATTAAATATCAACATTTACCAAATATCATTGATTCTCATGTATAGAGATAACCCATTCAAAATTCAAAAAATTATTTTTCTAACATTCAAATAAAGGTTATATTTTAAAATTTTACTGACATTGGGTCTTTCCTATGGCGTGTTGCTACATGTTCCATCTCCTCTAACTAATTTTAGAAATCATGATTACATATCATTAATGGTATAACTATTGGATGATAAGACCAATTCAATTCATGAATATATAATTAATGTTGAAAAAAATAATATTCCATCATTTTCCCCACATGAAACATTACCCCTACTATATACATGAAATGATAATGATTGAATACTATATGATGCTTGAATAAATTCCTATAAAAATTCCCAATTTCCAAAATTCAATTCTCTATGTATTAATCCCTATATCATTATATCTCTTTTTTATAATCACAAAGTCCATAAAACATCCATACAATATTTATCTTGTAGGATTACAAAGCTAGGTTCATGAAATATAATTAGTTCAACAACCCTTGAAATCCACACTAATTCCTATACTAAACTCTATCATATAAATTCTCCTCTAATACCATTTTATCTTAGTCTGGCCTTTCTAGGATGCCTCCTAATCGAAAAATGAGAATGATTATGATCCACAATGCCTTCATTTAATAGGTCCTTGGTTGATGACTAACACCAAGGGTTTAACATCAGAGGAATGAATGGAATGACCCTTTAATAGAAAACTCTATAACACTATAAAGTATAAAAATTTCAAATATGAAAAAATATATATTATTATTATATGAAAACATGAAATCAATATTATATAAAATTTCAAAATCCAACTTGAAATGTTGAAAAATGAAAAATATAAATAACACATCTATACCACTATCAAATTATAATATATAACACCACAATAAAAAGTATATTAATTTAGGATATAAAGTATCATTAAACTACCAATTACTCTATAACAATTTTTTAAAATAATATATATATAAAAGGGGTGATAAAATATATATATTCAACGGGTTTGTCCTAAAACCCCTATAACACCATATAGATAGATAATGGTAATGAATGTATGTATGATGTAAATAAAATAATATAATCATACAAATATTCCACCACAATAACTACTTCTTTTATTCATAATGGCTAGAAAAATCTAAATAGAAACAAGGGAACACCATTCAAACTCAGATCAGGGGGGTCTATAAACAAATCTCACTTTTTTAAATTTATGTATCCTATATAGCTACCCAACTCAAGTGACCTCACTATAAATTATATAATGTTTCGGATCATGTCCATATGTTGGTACCACTCTTCTATAGGGTTTTTCAATTCGAGATCTTCCCACTATATCCCGCCCCTTATATAATATAATGGTTAAGAATCCTATAACCTATAGGGACCTTTCTAATATCTAGTTTCAACCCTCAAGTACATCCCTAACACAAAAACATTCCTCATATTTTGATTTCTATAAGTTTCAAAAAATATATTTAATAATAATTACACACACCACATGTACTATTTACACCCTTGTATCATTAATAGAGAGTATAGGGTGAAAAACTTGGTGGAACGCCTCACATATTGACTTTGTATGACCACATACCTAATTTGGAATGACCCATGTAGATACAACACAACTCCATGTAATTCACTAGGTTGGTGTTTCTATTTATCAATATACGGTATAACCTTTATGATACTTTGAATCACCCCATGTAAATCAATTTTTCATCATCCAAATAATACCGTCAACATGGGAAACTTACAAAACATATCATGGAACCCATGATATTTTTCATGAACACATGACAAAAATTAATAAACACTAAATTCAAACCAGTTAGAAATAAATATTGTCAAATAATAAAATCATTCGAGAAATAATATTTTATTTTTATCATAGTATTAAAATATCAAACAAAACTTAATTCCCACCATCAATTCATTGTACCAAATATATCAAAGTTCGCTTATTTTAGATTTCAATAGTTTTTCATCGTTATTTTAAATTATCCTATTAAACTAGTACAAATAAATCCTGAATCATATTTTATATTTATGCAAAAAAGTATAAATTTTGTTAATGTATTATTATAATATTTATCTTATATTTTAATGAACTATTCAGTCGTGGAAAAAATTAAAAAATCATGATAAATTCATATAAATTTAAATTTGTGAAATTCCTGAATTAGAAACGACGATTTACATGATGATCATTGATCTTAAACCATCACCATAATTTTATATTACCTTATTTATTGTCATAACCCTTCATTATACATGATACATGGAATACAATAAATTTTTTGAGATAACATAGAAAATTTTATCAGTGGAAGAGAAATGAAGATGAGAGTGTCAATGTTTTTCCACAATGAATATTCTTTTCAAAATGGTCTATTATTTTTCACTAATATTTATTTTGAAATTTTATTCAAAACTTTTCTTTAAAAAACTATTTATAATACAGGTCATTTCATGGACCAAGGGATATTTATCCACCACATTTCTATGTTTCTCTCTATCAATGTACACTATACAATACCACATTACTTATTTAAAAAATATTTTATAGATAATTAAATAATTAAATAAATACAAAAATAAATACATTATATTAAATTATAATATTATCCAAAAATTTCATCTACTAAAAATTATTTCCAAAAAATTATCCCAGGTATAAATATCTCATCTAGAATATAATAAAAAAATAAAAGAAATATTCCAAGACAAGGGAATCAATCATTTTATACCTCATATTGAAAATGAACAAATTAACCTCAACAATTTCACAAAAATATAAAATTTAAATTTTTTGGTATCAATACTTTATATCTATTTGATAATCTTGATCTTTATCTCATTATATTCTATACTTGATTAAATTCTCCATTCACATGAGATAATTTATTGGATTCTTCTTCCCACATTTTATCATGTGGTTAATTTGATCATTTTTTTCAACATTACCCTCCTCCTTTGACCCTCTAGAATGAAAAATAATCCTTAGTTTTGTACTTACATGTCCTAAAGACCATTGATACTCCCTAATACCCATTTCAAATTTGACAGAACATAAAACAATTATTTTATAGCTACCAATTTCCTAAATTTTTAAATAGTTTCAAATAACTAGTAAAAGAAAAGAATTATTATTTTTTATTTAAGGGTTGATGATAATTATAGAGGAATACCTTTTAAATCTTATTAATGTTTCCTTATATGACCTGATATATTCAATTTACATTTACATGAGTTAATGAAATTTTCTATATATCTTAAGGTAAAGAGTGTGAAGAAAATAATTATGAACAAAATATTCTCTTGAATTTATCCCATTCCATTGACGCAATTTTCACCATTTATTTGGTGTTCTTGTGAACTTTCCACCACTTATAAGCTTATCCTTTTAAATAATTGTTGATTAAGTTAAAATTTTCTTTCTTATAAAATTCATGAATATAATGTACCTTCACAAAGTTATTGATCCACTAATTCATTTTTAATGGATCAAATAATCCAATTATGAATAATGGTTATTATCACATAAAGGTCTCAATGGCATGTTTTTCCTTGTTTAGATATTTTTTTCACTTTACACGACTTGTGATATTGTTTATAATTTGAGTTGGTTGAGTTAATATCACTATAATGTTTTAAAAACCAAATTACATGATTCCTAATATATCATTGGGATAAAAATTGTACTATCCATCACATTGATTATTCAAAAACTCTCATCACATTTCAAACCATTTTATAAAAACATAAATATTTTTGTGGAAAAAATAATATCATTTAATAAAATATAAGTGAACAAAATATTTTGAAAATCACTGATATATCCAACTTATGATTTATTAAATTCATCCATGGTGTTTTTCACTTATTCCCTATTATAATATCTAAACTACTCCACAAAAATAACTAAAACATTTTTTGATACCATCTACGAGGACACATAAATGACATTAATTGTTTTTATCTCATTTTAACCTAAATTTATATATAATAAATTATGTAAAATATCTTCTATAACCAAAAAGTTTAGTGTCATTAGAGATTGGATATATAATACACATCATTTTAAAAATTAATGTAAAAACAGATTTATGACTAAATTATAGTTCTCATATGAACACATATTTTACACACCAATATATTATAAATCTTAGTCATATATGCAGAGAAAGGAAAATTGTAGATAACAACCAATTAATAATAAAAACATAAGAGGTATCAAAAATATGTATGATGTATCATGTGTTATAGAATACATTAATGAAATTTTTTGAAACATGATCATTATGTAATAATTTGTTACATACATGATCATAGGAAATATTAAGTATAAATTTGGGCACTCTGACAATATATCCTATCATAATTGTCTTGTTTAACTACACATTTATTATACATAAAATCCCATATGATATATACTTTATGAAATTCATTGGAAGACTATATAATATCCATACGAGTGATAAAAAAGTAACATAACCATAAATGTGATCATAAATAAATCATATATTATTACATATTTTTCCCATGAAAATAAAATGTGGTTATGTAATAAAATCAAAAAAAGTATTATAATGTTAAATCTATGAGTTAGAGTTATAAAACAATATAAACCCTAAAAAATGAATTTTCATGGTAGGTGTTTAAATAATGACATAAGTGGAACAAATAAATGAAAAGAGGTAAAGCCTTGAAGTATATGAGAAGAAATTTTATAAAATAAAAAACAAATTTTCTTATGCTTTTTAAAATTTTGGTAGTAACCATTAAAAATGAAATGATAAACAAATGAGAATTAAATAGAAATAAAATGGGAGTATGATAAATTCATAGTAAATATCCAAAAAATAGGAATGGACCCTTACATAAACTGCATACTTTCTTGAATGCTCTATAAATCTATGTATAATCAAATTACTTTTATTAATTAAATATTTAAGAACAATGTTTATATGTATTTCATTTAATAATTATTATTTCAACTTATATATTAATTATTTATTTACTATTCATGGTCTATATAGGTCATTGGATATTAAACATTCCAAATGGTTCATTATCTCTTCATTATGATGATTTTGGTCATTGATCGATTTTCTTAACCTCCAAAATTTATAAGGTGATAGATACAAGATAATATAAAGATTTTTTAAGTTTCATGTGCATCCCTTGGAAAGGAGATTTATGATTCATAATGAAATGATCTATGATTTGTTCATTTGTGATGGTTTTATCAACTATAATGAGTTATCTTAACAATGATTTTTTATTTCAATTTTACTATAAAAGGACATTAAGATTAAATTTAAAAAATGATTAATTTGGTATCTAATAATTATTTTGGTTTTATTAACCGTCCATGATTATGGTCACCAAAACATGAACATGTTAAAGGAATGATGCTTATAAATCAATCAATCTTCCATTATTATCAATATTATAGAAAAATTATTATACTAATCTTATATACATGTAATTATAATAAATATTTATAATAATAGAAGATAAAATAAAGATTTTATGGCATATTTATTATGTAAATACCAACATCATCAGTGTTAAATGGAAGATGAGAAGAATATAACTTCACTGTTGATAGATCTGGAGTAAATTTAAAAATTTTGGATTTAGAATAAAATTGTTAATTGTTTGATATGTTTACGGTTTTCTAAAATAATTTATATAGGTATAAATAAATGTAGAAAAGGACAAATATTAATTTTATAGTCTTCAATAAATTAAAATTAATCCAAGGATGGATATATATTCTACCAATTTACCATTGAGAAGGGTATCATTGATATATTACTCAAAAGACCATTTGGTAACTGGTGAAGTCCCACTTGGTACTCTATATTCTGAATTACTATTTTTTTATAGGGTAAAAATGGCAATTATGGGGAAATTTTCTTAACCCCTCATATTGGGGTATATTTATCTTGGATTTTTAAAATAAATATTGGATCCCACATTGATTTGTATTCTTCCATATTTTCTTCTCTTGGATTGTGGTGAGTTGTAGCATGTTGGTTTATTGATTGAGGAATTTTGAGTGAGGTTCTGCTAGATGGTGGTGCAATCCCAAAACGATGATGAAGATTTCATATTTTATGGGATAGAGGAGGTTGAGAGATGATGAAATAATGTGGTTTTTCTATATCAATTTTTAGGTCCATGATTATTTTATTGATGGTCACACCTTATTTATTTATGTATTAATGAGGTTTCGCCACTTATAGATTAGTGGTACCATAGAAATTTAAAAGGGATAGTTGGGAGTAATGGGAATAGGGGATAAAATTATAAAAGGTAGGTGGAAACTAGTTTTACTACAATTAAATGTGTTTTACATGGTGTTTTATATTATAGATAAAGAAATTAGGTATGAACAATCTGATATGATGTTGAATTGAGTTCTTACATATGGGGAAAGGAAAGTGAGGTTCATTAAGAACATCATGGGTCCTTTGAGTGTATACCCTAATTTTATATTTTTTGATAGATATTTTATTATTATAATGTTTAGGTAAGATTAAATGTGGAACCCATGAAGGGTTTTTAACCTTAGGTAGTGGCTCTCATGATATAGGGAGGATTTATGTATCAGTGTGTGTCGTTCACCAAGGGTGACAAAAAACAGTGATTCTAGTGAATTTTTTTTGGAGAAACCGCATGGTTTGTTGTTTTTCCCTAATTGGTGTTATATTAATTAGAGTTGTGATTATTGAAAAAAAATATTGAGACTATTGGGTGGGTTTTTAATAGTTTTCCACTTAAGATGTATTTTTATTTCACCAGCTAATGATTAGTTCATCTTGGTGGGTAAAGTGTGGTTTTAGCTCATGAAGAGACTCTTTTGTAACAACCAATGTTTTTAAGAATTATTTTTTTCAAATAAATTAAATTTATTTGATATATTTCAATACACAAAAAAAACCAATTTATACTTGCATTACACACAACACTTAGCTATCTGTTGTTATACATGACACAAAGTTTTAAGAAAACCACTATATATTATTAATATAGTTATTTAAATGTGGTCGTTATAAACTAGACATTAAACATAGAGATATTAATAGTAAAAAATAGTTCTAAAAAATAATTATAATTTTTTTATATAAAGGAAGAATATTGATAAAAAAATACTTAATTTTCTTTAAAGTCATTATATGTTTCAAATTTTTTAAAAAATGATATTTATTTATTTATTTGATCATTAATAAAATTATTTTTTTAATAATTTTAGAAAAATATGTTTATAAAATAAGATTATTTTTTAAAATCATCATTTAAAAAATATCTTAGGGTATGTTTTTTTATTTTTCTGAAAAGATTCATTTTTAAATGAATAATGAAAATTACTAAATTTTAATTGAGAACTTCCATTCCATTTAATTTATTTATGAAGTTAAATTATTTTTTAAATTGGTTTTAATGTACTTTTAGTTAAATTATACATCAATTAATAAAATTAAGGTCATTTTAATCAATTTAATATTTAATTTCAATATAAAAACATTGTAAACATTTGAGAATCTTCTATTTAAAAAACCCTTTTTCTCATTTCTTCTGTGGGATTATTTTAAAATTAAAATTTTAAACATATGTGAATTGAAATTGGAAAAATAGATTCAATTTTAAGAATAAAAGTAATTTATATTATCTAATTATTTCAACTTAATTTTTTACCAAAAATAATAGTAAAATAGTAAAAATTATTTAACATGGTTAAGGTAAAAATGGGTTTATCAGGGGGAGGGATGGTAAGTTAAAATAAATTTATAATGGTAAAAATAACCCAAAACTTTTCCAACACTCATTGGATATAAATAGTTAGACCTTATATCTTATTGGATTGATAATAGACCATTATTGGAACCTTGTGACATGAAAAAAACATGGTTGGAATTATTTCATTAAAAAAATTACAAGTGCGCGACTCACCTTATTTATAAAATTCCACCCCTTCTTCTATATTATTGAAACCTTATAACCTTTTTAGTTTTTAAAATAACTACCCCAATAAGTTCCCAAATTTCCTATAATAAATCTATAAGACTTATTTTGGATAGAAATCTAATGTTGGAAGGCTTTTGGAGAAAAGCTAAGGAGGATACAAAAACAAGAGGTAAGGTTCATCTACACGAGTTTTTATTTTATTTATTCTTACACCTCCTTAAATTATTATTATAAAATTATGGTATAATAAAATTAATATATTCCATATAATTATTTTTTATTGTTCATAATGTACAACCATATCCACTTCCATCAAATGGGTTACGAAATCATCATTTATGTGTATGATGGACTACCGCCTTGCGAACTAACGTCATTTGTTTTTCCATTACGACCTATAAAAGTTTAAAATAATGTTGGATTTATTATTCATATATTATATTAATTATATTATTATACTTTTTTAACTATTATATCACACATATATTTGTGCATTCTATTTTATGGGAATACGATAACGTCACTCGTGTGTACGGTGGACTACCACATCACGAAGCGATATGATTTGTTCATGCTTTAAATATAATGTACTAACGATGGGTTTAATGAAAAAATGTGACAAATAAGGCTTAAAAATTATTCTTAATTGATAAATTTTTTTATCTTTCTTTCTTTAAATTTTAAAATAAAATGTAATCAACACCCATGCGTACATACGACCAACTGTCTCCATGATTGGTGTATTTAATTTTCTATCACTAAATTAAATATATTACTCTAATGAAAAATAAAATAAATATATATGATATTTATATAAAGTTTAATATTCTAGAGATGATGAGATCATGATCATAGTAAGAGGAACAAAAATAAAAAATAAAAACATACACGAAAGACAGATCACTTTTTCCCTAAAACACGATTTTAACGTGGAATTAATAATAAATGGGTAATAAAAGGTCATAAATAAATAATATGTGGTATAATATATATATATATATAGTTTTATGATAGATTTATAACAAATTTATATTTATTATAAAGAAGTGTAACGTGTATTAAAGAAATTAAGACTTATGGAAAGGGATTTCTAATCTCACTTTTATTTCTTGGAGACATATGAAAATTAAGAACTTGTTTATTTTGTGAAGTGTATATAATTACCCTTTGACATGTTATATCATGAATTCAATTATTTTCACGAAATTTAATTTTTCATTTTATGTTATTATTTATTTGGTATTATGATAAAAAATATTACGAAAGAGGTGGGGATTTTTATCTCAATTTGTCTTCTTTGAGAAGTACATTATGTTATGCACCTATATTATTTCACATGGTGTATATAAAGAAATTATGTCATATTATATAATTAATTTATTTATCCTCAGGATATTTCATATTTTAATTAATTTTGATCCATCATGGGGCTAACGATTCAAAGTTACCAAAGTGGTAATGATTTTATGTTATAATATCATCGTTTATTGAGATTGTTTATGATTATGTCTCTCATGATATAATATTATAATCAATATATCAAGAAAATTGTGAACTTATTATCCTATGGTTATTCTTGATATTAATATTACCATTTTCTAACTATTAGGTACTTTAAAAAAATTAGAATTTTTTTTATAAAAATGTGACTTTATCTCTATCATCGATCATAAATTTATTTTCCTCCAAATTTTTTTCTTCCTAAATTGTTTTACAAAATCATATAATTTTTTTTTAAAAAAATTACCCACGTTTTAATTTTTACCATTTTTTAAATTGAATATTCATGTCATTTTTCGAACAATTCTCATTTGTCTTTTACCAAAAATGTGAAAGGAATATTTGTTTTAACATGTAAGACATGAACAAAATTTACCATTATCATGACCATTATCCTATTTAATTCTTAAATTATAAGTTTTTAATGTTAATTATTTTCAAAATGATATAGGTTTTAAAATTTATTTTCAAAGATAAAATGATATTTAAAAAAGATATGTTTTGAATTATTTTTAAATCTTCCTTTATAAGTTTCAAATTTTATTTTAAAATAAAGGAATTTCCAAAAAAAAGTATGAATTTTTACTCTTAAAAATGGATTTTCAAATAAAATTTATGTTCCAAAATAAAATTTCAAGTGATTTATCTTTCAAAACTCATTCTCCATCATTAATGACATCCCTTTATGTAATTTATTATTTATTGGTTATATGAACCAAGGATACCATTATTATTATTTATATGAATAGTTTATAATGAAAATATGTTTAAAAAACCTATTTCTATTTTTTTTAAGGTTGGGGCTGAAACCTCATTTATTATTAAATCAAAGAAAAGTCCTCTTTTAACTGGGTAGAGGGAGACCCATTACATAGCCCGGAGGCCCAGTGGGAATTTATCCCATTACATGGCCCGTAGGCCCAAATTTTTGGCCTAAGGCCCATTCTGTTAATAGTAAAACTACAGTACCCACCTGCTACGGTACCACACAGTACCTTCCACTTCTATAGTGCCCTGCTGCCACTATAGTGTCCTGCCACTACTACAGTGCCCGCCGTTGTTATAGTTCTGCCGCTGCTACAGTACCTGCACCCTATGTGTTATATCGTGATAAAATAATTTCAAATAATTATTTTTTTCCATGTTTTATACCATTAAATAATTATTATGAAGCCCATTTCCTTCTCCATGAGTTATGATATGATGAAATGACAAAATAATTTTAAAACTATTCTCTTTTCCACAGGTCATGGTATTTTGAAATGATTTATGAAACCCATTTATTTTCATTGGTTATTATATTACTAATGTTCTATGATCTTTTGTCACATAAATGCATGGATTATATAATTTTTGGTACATATATATCCCTCTAATAAATTGGGTAATGATAAATTTTCTACGAGCTCTATAGGGTATACAGGTGGTTAGCCCAAGACCAAAATGAGGCTACATGAGTGCTTAGAAAAATCCAGAAAAAGGGTACATGAGAGGACATCTCAAGCCCAATGTAGGTACACAAGTGTTTATCCAAGTTATAACATGTTATGAATGTCTTAGTGGTTATTATTGACATAATATTTTCTATGATTACGAGTATTCAACAAATCTATTCCCTATTCTATTTTTATGCTCTCATGGCTCATGTTATTTGATTTATTTATGATCCATGTATTGTAGAAAACCAATATTTTTTCAATGAATCAATATTATGATCATTGATATGTAGGGTATTATATTAAAATGTTATTTTCATGTCCTTGTACCCTTATTTTAATGTTATACTTATGTATCTCTCTTCTTTACCCTTACTGAGAATCTGAGATCACATTTTCTTAAACTTCCTTTCCCCAGGATATGTCGAAATGAATTTTGTATGATATGTCTATGAAGGGTGATAGTTATGAAGAACATATCCAGAGATGATTTATTTCACTCACGGACCAACAGTTTATGTCTCTAAGTCTCCAAAGATACTAAACAATTATGCTTCATTAACATGTGTTTGTATAATGTAATGAATATTCATCCATAATGATGTAATATCAAATTATGATAAGACTGGGTCTCTATAGTTTATATCAGATCATAGTTTTATTCATCCTTTATAAAATAGGATAATAAAAGCTTCATTAAATCCCTAAAGAAATGTTTATGGATAAGTCTAAAGATGAATCAAGGTATAGGAAAATATCTTGGAATTTTGGTAGAGGATAAAGAAAGTGGTTTCTAAGAAATTACATCTATGTATAGATACTACAAGTGGATGTGGATCTTGAAAAAAGTAACCTAGGGTTAATAAATCTAAAAAGGATGCATTGATCTAGACCTAATCATCACCTAATGCACAACAATGGGCCTTGCTGCACACTTAGTTTGACACTCCTGGGGGATATGGTTTGGAAATTCAAAAACTCTTTATGAATCATTAGGAAGGATTTAAAAATATTATTACTATTAATAACCTAGGATAAACTAAGGTGTCATTAATTAAAAATAAGGTGTCATAATTTAGGTATCCTATAAGTTATTTTTCAGGATTATGTGGTTCCTACCTATGATTATTATATCTAACACTATGATTTGTGTTTTAGTCAATTTATGAAACCTGAAATAACTATGTTGATGTAGAATTTGATGGATAATATAATGATTTTCCCCCTGATCAGTCAAAGGTTATTGGATATGGAATGGAAAATATCATTTTTATTCTCACAAAAATTTCTCAAGACATGAATCATGTTGTACTTCCAAATAATCAAATCATGGAAAACATTCTATTGAGTTATTTATGAGGAAATGTTCAACTTATTTTGTTGAGACTTCTAATCTGCTAGTTACTGAACAATAGATCTGTACCACTGAAAATATTTTTTTATTCCCTAGTGTTTAGAACCTGAAAATGTAATTTTAGTGAGCTACCATTTTTAAGGTGAAATAGGATCAATAGTGGGTTCTTATAAAGAATACGATGCAACATGATGAATTTGACTCCATGGATAAGGATTAGTTCAAGAACTTATTTTTCAATAAGTACATTACTTATATTCTTTGTATAAAGATAGAGAAGGAGTTCTTTGACCTAAATAAAAAGGATGATGAATCTGTTGGTACCTATGAGGAAAATTTTACCAGAATTGAGAGGTATGATTCTGGTCTTGTCATCCAACTTGAAATTAAGGTTGATCATTTCTTCAATAGATTAAAACCAAGTCCTAGAAGGGTTTCATCCATAATATTATTTTGTATCTATGAATAGATTGTTCGATCAGCTATGAAAGAAGAAATAGAGTTTGGAGTTATATATCAATCTCATGGTCTTTATAATAAGTAAAAATTGAAAATAATGTAAAATTCAAGAACCAAGGAGAGAAGATGATAATATTTATTTTATTCTCAAAGTTTGGGAAGAAGAATGGAATAAATTTCCTTAAGGGGACTAAAAAATGTTTTAAGCGTGGAAGGGAAGGTAACCATGTGACGAAATTCTGATGTGTTGGGAAGAAATTATCCAATGATACAAATAATGAGGAAGATCCATTTAATGAACAATCTACACTTCAACGTTTCAAATGAATGGATTTTGGTTATTATTCTAACAAGTTCCCAAATTGTAGGGTAAATGATGATGATCAATGTAAGTAGCCTCCTATGCTAAGGGAGAAGGGGAAATATCATGAGATCAATGTTTCTGATGATGGTTATGATAACAATGTGGTGAAAGTTACACTTACCATCCACTATAGAAATTATATTATCTTAATTGAATCTATATATACACATTCATTCATATATGAATAATTTTATAAGGGTATCAAGATTCCACCCAAATGAAAATATATATAATTATTAGTGAAAACACATAATGGGTAGATGATCACATTCATGTATATTATTCTTCTCTAGTTGATGTTTTTGGGAATGTGCTTCTTAAAAATCCCATCATTATTCACATGGTTGAATTTGATGTTGTCTTATACTTGGATTGGATTTATCTATATAAATACCACATCAATATTGTAATAAGGGAAGTCAAATTTGATATTACAAACTAACCTACAATCATCTATTAATGTGATTATAAGTAGGAACTTCCAATAGAGATCACATCCATTGTATGGGTCTTGATAACCATTCATAAGGGTTGTTTATCTCATATAGTTGGGGTTAAACTCAATATCAATGATATAAATTTTTTTTGGGAGTTTTCTAATGTATTTTATGAAGATTTACCCAACCATACAAAGACTTGATGTTGAGTTATCTATATAACTCATACCTAGTGTCACGCTAATTTCAATGACTCCCTTTATAATGGCCCTAATTGAATTTTAGGAATTGATGAAGAAACAACAATAAAAACTTTATAAGGTATTAATTCAGCTAAGTGTGTCACCTTGGACTACACCTATTGTTTTTGTTAAAAATAAAATGGATAAATGAGACTCCACATTGATTATTATAATCTTAACAAGATTGTAATTAAGAAAAAATATCATCTTCCCTATATTGAGGAATTTTTTGATCAAATGAACATAGATCAAAAACATTCCAAGATTGACCTTCATTTTGGACATCATCATTTTAGGGAAAAGAAGGACGATATACCCAATACAGAATTATTTAAAAGTAATGGTCATTCTGAATATATATTGGTTCCATTCGGTCTCACCAATTCCCTCACTATTTTCATAGATTTAATGAATAGAGTATTTAGAGATTACCTCGATCAGTTATTGGTAATATTTATAGATGATATTATTATCTATTAAAATATTAAGGAAGAACACGAGGATCCGATGATAATTATACTGAAGATCCCGAGGAAGGAGAAACTATATGAAAAATTTACAATGTGTGAATTTTTGGTGTAAATTTTTTCATTTTTTGGTCATATAATCTCAAGAGAGTGTATATCGGTAGACCCCTCAATGATAGAGGCCATTGACTATTGGCCTAGGACAACCATAGTGAATTAGATCCATGGTTTTCTTGGTTTAGCTGTATATTATTGATATTTTTTTGGATACTTTATCATGACTCTATAATATACTCACCAAGATGACTTGGAAGGGAGCTAAGTTTCTATGGACATATAAAAGTGAGGAAGGTTTGAAGGAATCAAATAGAAGGTTAGTCTGTTCACCTATGCTTATATTAAGTTGTAGTGGAGAAGGATTTGTAATCTACAATGATTAATCCAAGAAGGGATTTGGATGTTTTATTATGAAAAATAAAATGGTTATTGAATATTCTTGAAGACAAATAAAGATTCATGAGAAAAAATACCCAACTCATGATTTTGAGTTAGTTGTGGTAATATTTTCATTAAATCTATGGATGAATTATATTTATGGAGAAAAGTGTGATATATATACCAATCATATATTTTTAAATTATACACTACTGGAAGAAAGGCTATACCGATGGTTTGGAATTGTTGGTATAGGCTCCTAAACCATTGGTATAGCCTATACCAATGTTTTGGGTGACCGTTGGGATATTGTCCATTGATATAGACCTATAACTATGTTTTGACTAATAAATTTCTATAGAACACCTATACCAATGGTTATCAAACTATTGATATAGGTAATTTCCTTGGGAAGACCTATACCAATGGTTTGGTCAAATCGTTGGTATACATTATCTATTAAAAAAATCCAGCACTGAGAATTGATCCCACTACCACTCACATATATTCATGTGACTTTAACACTATCCTATTAAATCTTATATGTTCATTTATACAAATTTATATATATATATATATGTAAAAAAACATAAATTTATATATTTATTATTATTAATTATTCATAAATAATGTCCCCAACTATACTAATTGTTTGACCAAGCCCTTAGTATATGGGACCTATACAAATTTTCTGGGAAAACCATTGGTATATGTTTCTATAAAAATTACCTAATAAAGGGTTTTGTACCAACTATTGGTATTGGTATACGGAAAATTACTTTTACCAATTTTTTGAAAACACCATTAGTATAGTTTGATATATTTATACCTATACCAATATTTTTCCCAAACCATTGGTATAGGTGTTCAAGAAAATTATCTATACCATTGGTATCATAAGGCCAATGGTATAGGTTCCCATACACATACCTATACTAATGTTTTCCAAAACCACTGGTATAGGGCTCCTATAGCAACAGTTCTTCAAACCGTTGATATAGAAGCATTGGTATAACTGAAATTTCCAATGGTGATATATTTGCACAAAGGAGTCGAATATGAACTAAATAATATGGTTAGAGATAATAAAATATTATGAATTATCATTACATTACAACCATAGGAAAGTGAAAAAGGAGGCCAATGATTTGATTCAAAAGATTCATGATATCCTTTCCATGATAGGGATTACAAAATATCCAATATTTTTGGATTTTCCATGGATGGAGCTGGAAATCTTGATGGAAATGGAAAAAACTTATCTTTATGAACTGAATTTTCAACCATCAGTCCAAATGATTATTAAATATCCATAGAAGAAAGAGATAGAGCTGAAAAAGGAGGTTATAAATGTTTCATAGTTTAACCTTGATCACGATGGAATGATAAGTTTCTTGAATCATGTATGTGTTCCATCCATACCAGATTTAAAGAAGAAGTTTTTAGGGGAATCTCATGGTTATTAATTCTCTATTCATCCAATAATTATGAAATTGTGTAGATATTAAAAAGATTATTTTTTGTGGGATGTAATGAAGAGAGATATCATAGAGTTTGTATATTGGTTCTTTTTCTATCATAAATTTAAGGTTATGAGACAAAACTCTAAGGGGGTATTACATCCATTACCTATACTACATTGGAACTGGGGAAACCATCACTCTTTATTTTATCACTGGACTCCAAAAATTTCTAATGGGAATAATTATATAGGGGATTTATTTGACAACCTTTCTAAGTCAGAACAGTTCATCGCTATCAAAGAATAATTTTCCCTAGATCATCTTTACAAGATATATATTAATGAAGTGATAAGTTTTTTTGGATAAGCACATTCAGTTTTGTCAGATTAGGATTTAAGGTTTACCTTAATGTTTTTTGAAATCCTTCAGAAAGATCTTGGTATAGATTTGAGTTTCAGCACTGCGTATCATCCTCAAACAGATGGTCAATCTAATAGAATAATAAAAACACTAGAGTATTTTTTGAGATCATTTTATTTGGATGTCAATGGTGGTTGATATTAACACCTTACTCTAGTTGGTGTTTATTACATCAATATATTTTACTCAAGAATTTAGATGTATCCTTATGAAGACCTATATGGAAATAAATATAGATCTCTAATTTTATGGAATGAATTTGGAGAAATAAAGCTATTGGTAACTGAGATAGATGAAGAAATGACATAGAAGGTTAAATATATTCAGCAACACATCAAAGAAGCTTAGAGTAATCAGAGAAGTTATGCTGACAATCTATAGAATGATATAAAATTTTAAGTTGGTGAAAATGGGTTACTAAGAATTTCTCCATAGAATAGTATTATGAGATTTGGGAAGAAAGGGAAACTAAGAACTCGGTATATTAGTCCCTTTGAAATTCTGGATCGTATCAGGACAATATCCTATCAGTTGGAACTTCCACCAAACTTCTCTCAAGTCTACAATTTGTTCAATGTATCCCTCCTAAGTAATTACATACTTTAACCTTCACATGTACTGAACCCATATGTTATACACTTGTAGTAAGACCTTTATTATGTGTAACAACTGGTGGAGATTTGGGATCATACAAAGGTAGTTCTATAAAACAAGAACACTCACTTGGTGAACGTTTTTGGTGAAACCACTAGATTGAGGAAGCTACGTTGTAAATTGATGATATAATGAGGTGGAGTTATCCTCATGTGTCTGTATTAAAGTTATGAATATCAAGGGGGAAATTCATTTTAAGGTGGGGGAATAATGCAACAGCTCTAGTTTTTATGATTTTTTGAATAAATTAAGTTTATTTAACATATTTTGTTTCATAAAACACCATGCTAAGCTTTCACAACATGCAAGATTGGGTTATCTTTCATTATATATCGCACTAAGTTTTATAAAAACCAAAAAAAATTAATATAGTTATTTAAATGTGGCCATTGTAAACTTGTTGTCAGAAATAGTGATATGAATAGTTATAAATTATTTTTAAATATTAATTATAATTTTTTTATTTAAAGGAAACATATTGATAAAAAATTTCTTGATTTTCACTAAATTTTTTATATGTTTTAAAAATAATTTTTCTAGAAATGTGTGTTTTATTAATGTTTGTGAAGATTAATAAAATTTAATTTTCACTAATTTAAAAAATTAATTTGATAAAATAAACCTCATTTTTTATATCATCATTTAAATATTATCTTAGGGTTAATTTTAGGGATTTTTCTAAAAATTTTCATTTTTCTCATGGGTGGTGAAAAATATTGAATTTTAATTGAAATATGAAATTTTGATTAATTTATTTATAAAGTTGAATTATATGATAAATTGGTTTTAATGTAATGTTAGTTCAATTATACTTCTAATAATCTAATTTAGGTTTTTTTAATTAATTTAATACTGATATTTGATATAAAAACTTTATAAACCTTTGAACATTTTCTCTTTAAAAACCCACATTTCCATCTTGTTTGTGAGATTAATTTTAAATTAACATTATCACCTTCTGAGAATTTAATTTGAAAACATGGATTCCATATTTTTAATCATCATAATTTATATTATCTAATAAGTTCAAATTGATTTTTTACCAAAATTAATACTACAAACAGTAAAAACTATCTATTACGGTTAAGGTAAGAATGGGTTTACTAGAGGTTAAACTAAAATGATAAGTGTAAAAATTAACCCAAAACATGTAAAAAACAATTTTATGATCATATTTAGAATTTAACTCTTATATAATCTATAATATTACATTATTGGATCCTTGTGACATGAAAAATTTAAGGGCATAATTATTTTTTCAAAAAATTATAAGTGTTCCACTCACCATAGTCAAAAAAGGCCACCACTTATCCTCTCTTATTAACACCTTATAAATATTTTTTCAGCCAATTAATACCAAAATAACTTCCTAAAATCCATACCCTCTTCATATAATCTTTATTTTGGGCATAAATCCAACCTACGAAGGCTTTTTTGTGTAAACCTAAGCAGGATACCCGAAGAAGAGGTAATGTTCATCCATGAGGATTTCTTTATTTCCTCCTACACATCGTTAAATTATTTTTAAAATATTCAGATATAATAAACTTTGTATACTCAATATAATTATATTTTTTATGATAATTTAAATCTCTAAATCCATCTTCACTTTCATCAAATAGGTTACGAAATCATCATCATGTGTAAGGCAGACTACCTCATCACAAATAGATGTAAATAGTTTTTTCCATTACCACCTCTCACGATTGTAAATAATGATGGATTTATATTTTATATATTATATTTATGATATTATTATTTATATATAATTACTATATCACAAATAAATTCATTATCTATATTTTTTCATAATACGATAATGTCACTAATGTGTACGGCATACTACCGCCTCGCAAAGAATTGTGATTTTTTCACACTACATATGGAAGGTAATAAAGATGGTTTATTGAAAAAAGGATACATATATGAAATAATAATAATTTTATAATTATATTACATTGTTTAAATTTCTTTATTTCAATTCAACATGAAAATAGAAACATAGTCCATGTGTATATACGACCTACAATCTCAATGAACTGTGTATTTAATTTTTAATCCCTAAATTTCATAGATTAATCTAAAAACATATGTAATGAATATATATTATATTTATATCACGGTTAAATTTTTTTATATTATGAAACCATGATCAAAGTAAATGGAATAAAATTAATAAATCAAAACTTACATGAAAAATAATGCAGTTATTTCCCAAAACATGACTTTAACATGAAGTTTTTAATAAAAGGATAATAGAAGGTCATAAGTAAATAATATTTGGTATAATATATATATTTATGATTATATAAAATATTTATATTAAATTTTTATTTATTATATGATAGGTTTGAACATTCATTATGGATTTCAATATATAAGCTAATGAATTTCTAGTCTCTCTTTAATTTCTAGGAGGCATATGAAAATTCATCACAAGTTTATTTTGTCTGGTGTATATACTACCCATTAGAAATTTTATATAATAAATAAAATTATTTTAATTATATTTAATGTTTCATTTGATGCTATTATTTATTGGGCATTATGATTCAAAAGATTACGGAAGTGAAAAAAGAATTTTTTTCTCAATTTGTTTTATTTGAGATGTATGTTATGTTATAAACCCATATTATTTCATGATGTGTATATACATCCCATTTTACATGAAATATCTTGAATTTTTAATCCTCATGGTATTTTAATTTTTATTTAAATTTATTCCTTCTTGGGGATTATGATTCAAATTTAGTAAAGTGGTAATGATTTTATGTTACGATCTCATCATTTATCAAGATGGTTTTTATTATATTTCCAATGATAAAATATTATGATCAATATATAAAGAAACTCATAAATTTTATTCTACTCTATCTATTCATGATATAATTAATACCATTTTCCTACTCTTTAGTACTTCAAATAATTGGTAATATGTTTTTATGAAAATATGACTTTATCTCTCTCTTCGGATGGAAATATGTTTTATTCCAAAACCATGTTTTCAAAAAAAAAAATACCATTATACTATGGTTTTTAAAATAAATTTGTACCCATGTTTTATTTTTTTATATTTTCTTTAAAGGAATCATCATGATTTTTTCCAAATAATACTCATTTGTCTATTACCATAAATATGAAAGGAATATTTTTTTCAACATGTATGCAATGAATGAAACATCCCATAATCGGGGACATTATTTTCTTTGATGTCTGATTTATAAATTTTAAAAGACGTTTTCAAATAAATTTATTTTCAAAATGTATTAGGTTTTATTTTTTTAAATTGGAAGGTATAGTTTTTTCAAGAAATGTTTTAAATGAATTTTAAATATTCCATTACAATTTTCTATGTTTATTTTCAATGAAAATAATTTAAAAAATGTTTTATAAATTTTTAATTATAAAAATTTATATTGAAATAACATTTATTTCCCTAAAGAAACATTCCATGTGATTTATATTTCAAAATCATTATCCATCTAAGAGGACATCCCTTTAGGTAATTTATTCTTTGTTGGGAACATGAAAAAATGATACCATTATTATTATTTCTATAAATTAGTTATCATGAAATAAATTTTATGAAACCCTTTTCTCTTCCATGGGTAATACCATGATAAATTTTTTATAAAACCTGATTCTTTTTCCATGGTTTATAACATGACAAAATTCTTATGAAACCCTCTTATTTTTCCATAGTTTATGCTATGATGAAATTATTAAATTAATATAAATCCTATATCTTGTTAATAGGTATGATATGTTGAAATGTTATATGAAAACCACTTATTTTCATGGGTTCTGATATAATTAATGTTAAATGATATTTTAGAACATAAATTTATTGATTATGTGATGGGTGGGGACTATATCAACCTTCAATGAATTGGGAAATGATAAATATTCTATGATATCATAGGGTATATGGGTGGTTAGACTAAGCCCAAAAAGGGGGTACACGAGTGGTTAGTCGAAGACCGAAAAATGGTACATGATAGGTCATCTCAAGTCTAAAGTGGGTACATAGGTGGTTTTCCCAAACCTAACATGTTATGAATTTATTGGTGGGTATAATTGATATGATATTTTTTATGATTATGTGTATGCCACAAATCTATGTATTATGAAAATGTTATGATCCCATGGATCATGTTATTTTATTTACTTATAATCCATGCATTTTGAAATTCCAATATATGTTCCATGACCCAGTATTATGATATTTGATATGTTGGATATGGTTTTAAAATGTTATGATAATTTCCTTATACCCTTATGTTCATGTTATGCTTATGTATCTCCCTTGTTTACCCTTACTTAGAATCTGAGCTCACCCTTTCTTATGTTTATTTTCTCCAAGATAGGAAGAAATATATTATGTATGATATATATGAGAAGGGTTCTAGTTATGAATAACATAGTGGGAGATTATGTAACTCACTTATGGAAAAATTGCTTATAATTTCAGGATTCCAAATACACTAAACTATTATGGTCCTTAGGCATGTGTTTGTGTAATGTAATGAATATTAATCAATAATGATGTAATATGTATGTATGATAATCTTGGGTCTCTATATATTTGGCCAAGTCATCAGGATGTTGGTGACTAGGGATATGATATTGTTCTAATGACATAAAATGGTAGAGATATTATGAGATAGTGAGTGATGGCCTTTTGAGGGTAGAGTATCATGTGGCTAACCCATAATTGATCTACTATATGACTTAAATAATAATTTTTATGGATATGGATAAGGAATTATGGTTGATAGTAAGGGGATGATATTTGGAATGATAATCCTATTAGTACAATTGCTTTTTAAAGATGCATATAAAATAATTAAGGATATTAACTATGGTTTAGTGGTGGTTAAATTAGGACATGTTTTGTATAAGTTAGGATTGGTTATAGTTGAGGGTTTTGAGTTGGGTAGGGTGATACCAATTATTATTATTTTGAATTTCATACTAATATTTCTGTAGATATGATACATCAATTGACCTAATAAATTTATATAGGTTCGTCCAACTATTCATGTGATTATTAAAGGATATAAGATTTAGAGATAGTATCCATTATGAGGATTTTTATAGATGATTTAATTATTTACCCAAGACTATAAATGTTGCTCATATTATTGGGTGATGATCTATTCAATACAATTTTTTGATAAGAATAATAATGACCGATTAATCGTTGAATTGTATTACTATTTATTATTTTTTATATCTAATTCGCTATGAGAGTTTATGATAAATCATTTTCTAATTACTTGATTCGTGATTGGTGATACATCATTCCCCATAGGTGATATACTATTGAACTGATTTAGTATTGGAGATATTCTATTCACCACATGTCATATCCAATTAACCATATCTTGTGTTGGTAATACTTTGTTCACTGCAGGTGATACTCCATTCATGATAGGTGATTTCCTTTAAGGACCCAACTCCAATAACCCATAACAAGTGTCTATTTTATTACATTATCATATGATACAAGTGATCACATCCAAAATGGTCAAATAGTTTTATATACTTTGTAAACTAGATACATACATTATTTCAAATTTTACATTGAAAATAAAATAAAAAATGCAGTTAAAGTAAATATTCTACATCTTTGAACTCATTCAAAGATTTCTTCTACATATCCTGGGGAAAAGAATAATATATAAGGGTGAGATAATATTCTCAATAAGGGTTACATATAATATAATATGTCATGTTTAAATAAGTAATAATTAATATCTAAAGGTAAACCAATAAAAAAAATCCACTTAAAAAAATAACTTGATAATGAAATAAATCCATGGTAATATCAATGCAGTAATCTTACAGATAATAATAAATGAATTCTCATAAAGGTGTAAAACCATGACATTTTTTGAAAGTTCCTCATCCTCATTTATAGGTACTATTTTTTCCTTGCATTGACTTCTTTTCTATTGGGTTTCAATTAGGGGTGTATTGGGTGAAAAGTTTGATAAAAATGGAAGAAAGATGGTAGTGCATGGTTGGAACATGGTTTTTGCTCACCGTGCACCCTAGCCTGATGAACTGTGCAACCCTGGATAGAGTGGTTTTTCATTAATGGTGCATGGTTTGTCAAACCATGCACCCTAAATGGAGAAACGGTGAAGCCCCTTAGAATAGGTTCATGATTAAGGTGCATAGTTAGGGGAAATCGTGCACCACATTAGAGAAAAGCATATAGGTGTTTTGAATTCACTCGAAATTCTATTTTAATGTTTTATGATCCCCCATTTTAATCCCAAATTGACCCCATTCAGACCTATCATTTCTTTCATGATTTTTTATCCCTTCAAATAGATTCTAATCCATTATTCCCTTTGTTCTTTGTAATTTGAAGCTAGGATTGAAGATCATCACCTCTCCTTGTAAGGGGATCTCATCCTATCTAGTTTCTCCTCTCTTTTTAGTTCTTCTTCTATCCTTTGAAGGGTTTTATTCCCTATTTTTTTGGTTGAATCTAGATTTATTTTTGGATATAGATCTACGGATCATGGATATAGATCCAGAATTTATGGACCTTTATTTGTTAAACCTTGAATTTTTGGTTTTAGATCTGGATTTTGCGCTATGTTGCTATTCCATTGAAATTTGGGATATCCATTTAGAGATCGTTTATCAATGAATTGAGGTTGGTGGTCTATAATTCAAATCCCAATGTCTTCATTTAAATTATATGTATGCAGTTATAGAATTTATATTCGATTTTGAGTGATTTATTTCTTGATTGAATTAATTAATTTAGTGAATTAATTAATTAAGACAATGTGAAATTGGGGATTTTGGGATTATAGATTTGGATAATTAATTGTGGAATTAATTATGATATATTGAGAATGATGATTTTGGATAATTAATAGTTCAATTATTTCTGAGACATTGTGATTTTTGATTTGAAATAATTTATTGTTGAATTAATTATGATAAATTAATATTGTTGATTTTAGATAATTAATTATTGAATAAATTATGAGATATTGAGGTAGATGATTTGAGATAATTAATTATAGAATTAATTATGAGATATTGAGATTTCTGATTTGAGATAATTAATTGTTGAATTAATTAGAAGATATTGAGATTGTTGACTTGAGATAATTAATTATTAAATTAATTATGAGATATTGAGATAGATGATTTGAGGTAATTAATTATATAATTAATTATGAGATATTAAAATTGCTTATTTGATATAAATAATTGTTTAATTAATTATGATATATTGGGATTATTTATTTGAGATAATTAATTATTGAATTAATTATGAGATATTGAGATAGATGATTTGAGATAATTAGTTTTAGAATTAATTTTGAGATATTGTGATTATTGATTTGAATAATTAATTTTATAATTAATTATGGGATATTGAGATTCTTTAATTGAATAAAAAAATCATAGAACTAATTATGAGATATTTATATTATTGATTTAAATAATTAATTATGGAATTAATAATGAGATATTGAGATATAATAATTGAGATAATTAATTGTGGAATTAATTATTAATTATTGAGATTATTAATGAGATAATTAATTGTGGATTTAATTATGGGATATTCAATTGGTGTCTATTGATTAATTAATTGGTGAATTAATTAATTTGATTTATGTGATTAATTAATTTGTAAATGAATTAATATAAATTATATGATTAACTAAATGTTGAATTAGTAATGGAATTTATGTGGATAATTAATTGTTGAATTAGTTATGTGTTGGTGAATTGTAACATGGACATTCGGTCATGTATTATAAATTATGAATGTCAACATGGACATCCAATTGAGAAATTATGAATGGTAACATGGTAATTCAATTTTGAAATTAGGAATGGTTACATTGTCATTAAATTGTGAAATTAAAAGTGGTAACATGATCATTCAATTGTGAAATTATAAATGGTAACATGGGAATTCAAGTCTAAAATATGAATGGTAACATTGGAATTTAAGTTTGAATTAAAGAATAGTAAAAATGAATTTCTGATTTGTGATATCCCTTGGGAATAGTTTAGACTCTAGAATGGGCCAAAATAGATATTGAGATATGGGTTTCCATGGGAAATCGTGGGTTTATGTTGTTAGATAAAGAATAAATGATAATGTGGTGACCATTTACTTATTAATTGTACTTATTCCTTTATAGAATTTCATAAATTGTTTTGGATTGGATATTATTTTAAACTCCATTGGTGGTGTCCTACTGAGTTGTACTCAAACCCTACTTGGGTTTACTAATCAGTACCCGAATAGATTTCATGGTTGCAGGACATGATAAGGGAAAAGGCACACGTGTTATATGGATGAGTAAGGATGTATCATGGTTGGGGGAACCTGACATGGTTCAGGACCCACTTTGGAGTTTTCATTTTCTTTATTTTTGTGTTTCATTTTAACACTTTTCACGTACTTTAACATGGAATATGTAATGTTCAGTATGATATTGCATTGCATGTTTTGGTCATCATTTTTTGATTGTATTTTATTATTATTATTATATCATTTGGTTATTATTTATTTAATTTAAACTAGTGTATTACTTTGAGAAAGAGGGTATAGTCTCCCCATAAATGATATTAGACCCTTTCTACTAATTAGAAGCCTCTAGTATATGGGGAGGTGTGCTTGAGGTCATGTGACTGACTAGCTTGAGGCACTAGTGTGTGGAACCCAGGTCAGGATGTTACAAAGTGGTGTTAGAGGGCATTTGTTTCTTTTTCTTTTGTCTTAATATTTGGTAAAGGTAGACATGATACTTGGAAGATTTGGTCCTTGTTTATGAGTTCGTTCATGGGAGTATCTAACCCATGTATGGGGGATAACCCAATTACCTAGGGTGGGATTTTTTATTGTTGTTTTTAGTTATAGTTGAATATTATTTAACCTTGGGTGGAACACTTGTGTCATGATATGATTATTTTTTATTATGTTTTGTGATAATTGACTAATGACCGAGTATGGAATGGGACTTGAGTTTTCATGGATCATTCTAGGTACTCATTATTATTTTTTTGATAATAATAATTTTAGGAACACACAGTAAAATGAGTTATGGGTATGTTGTAGAACTTGAACTATTTACCTTTCTTATGAAATTGAACTAAAAATGGAACATAAAATGAAATTGAGAAATATTTTAAAATGTTTCAATATGAGAATAAATGGGTGTATAAATGAGAAAATTGAAAAATGAGAATAATATTTCCCTTTTTTGAACCATGACATAGGTGTAGGACGATTAAGGATAGTGATAGCACCTCAGTTTTGACCGTGTGGTGGGGTTTGGGGAAATGACATGGTGTAAAATATTGTGTATCCTGTAAATGTGTTAATATGTTTTTATGTCTTCATATGTTTGTTTGTAATTGTATAGATATACCTCCATAATGAATCTTATTGAGAGGATGAAAGGATGACATGGTTGGAGATGTTCCTCCAGTAGAGAAACCCAAGGCACCAATTGTGTTGGGTGAGGAATTTGGGGAGTAGTTTTGAGAGAACTTTTCTTGATTCATGATGTTCATGGAAATAGTCAAAGGGTGATTTGTGAAGAGTATGTCTGACATGATGTGTGAGTTCTAGTTGCATTACCCCCCTTGACTTTACTATATAGGGTGGACTTGAGGGGAGCTGAGTTCTAGATAGATCCCAGTGGAACTATAATTGACCATTTGAATACTCTTACTGAGAGGAGGGTCAAGTTGGAATCTTTTAGGCTCTGACTGGATAGGATGATGGTATGTTTGGAAGGGGATGAGACAATGAAAAATATGAATTTATAGGATGAACATAACTGTGAGATTAAGTCCTAGGATAACCTTTTTGTGTTAAATATGTTTTCTGATGTGGTGGATCAGGATCTCATAGCTGAGGGGAACCTGAAGTAGGATTCATGTATATGATAGGTGGTTCTAGTTGGATAATCATAAGGTACATATTCTGAGAGAAGGAAGTATCATTACGAGGGTGTTAGTTAGAGGAATATCAGGAATATTGGCCAAGGGGATGGGTCATTCACACATAACCGTACCTAGATTGTATGCCATTAGTATTGTTGGAAGGGTCACTATCATAGATATTATCCTGACCACTACTAGAGTGATGGTCTTGTGGCAATATGGTACATATATATAATTTATGCAGGACCCAGCAATAGAGATTCGGTGATGGTGCAGCTATGAAGAATCATAATATATTAAGGGGATATACTACACCATATCAGGTTCACAACTGAGGTTCTACTAGATGTAGTGGTAGAGGCAATGGATTTGGATCTTTCATACTAGAGCTCTCTTACCAGTAGTGTGGTGAAGCTCAGGGGAGTCAGTCTACATCACAAGGAAGAGGGGTAGGATAGTTTCATGTGGTGTATCATAAAATTATACATAGAAGGATAGACCATAAATAGTAATAGGTACTATTCTATTAGATACTACATTAGTTAGTGCCTTATTTGATACAGGTGGATCTCATTCCTTTATTTCTACACAACTTGTAAATGGTTTGAGCCTGGTAGTAGAGTTCATGAGAAGGGTGTTGATGATAGATACACCATTGATAGTATGGTTGAGGCAAATTTTCTTATGCAAGGGGTGTTCTCTAGAGGTTGGAGAGTATTTATTTCTGTGGGATCTTTATATACTATACAAGTTAAGATTTGACTAAATTTTGTTTATGGACTGGTTAGTATCATACTGAGCCTACATATATTTTTTTATAGAGAAGAGTTAATTTTACTTCTCCTAATGGTGAAAACCATATTCATCAGGGAGATTGGAATATCTAGGCATGCCATGTAGGGCCAATTACTCAGCAACTGGAAGAGATCACTGCCCAATTTTCTAGTCTATTGTAAGATGATATAGGTATAAAGAAGGACGTTTTTTCACTTATAGTGGACTAGTTTTAGGATGTGTTTCCTAAATATTTCTTTAGGTTACCACTTTAGAGGGATGTGGAATTTTCTATTGATGTAATTCTAGGTGATGATCCAATTTATATTCCACTTTAAATAATGGAACTGGTAGATCTTCAAGAGATCAATACTTGGATGGATGATTTGGAGGATAAGTGATTTATTCATACAAGTATGTCACCTTGGGGTTCACTATTTTTTTTGCTAAGAAGGATGATGATACTATATGCTTGTGTGTTCATTATTAGAAGTTGAACCAAATGACAGTGAATAACTGATATCCTCTTATCCATATCAATGACCAGTTTGACCAGTTAAGAGGAGCTTTTTTCTTTAAGATCAACTTGAGATTGGGGTATCATCAATTTAGAGTTTATACTTATGATATACTGAAGGAATCCTTCAAAAGTAGTTATAAACTATTTGAGTTCTTTGTAGTGTTTTTGGGGTAACTAATGCACCAATAATGTATATGGTCATGAAAAATAGGATCTTTCATCTATACCTAGATTAGTTTGTGGGGGTGTCTTTGGATGGAATCATAGTGTACTTCAAGAATAATGATGATCATTCCCAAAATCTTTACTTCATATTGAGTATAATCAGATAAATCATCTATATTCCAAGATATATAAGTGTTAGTTTTGGATTTATTGGGTGCACTTATTGGGTTACATCACCTCAGAAAAAGGTGTGTCGGTATACCTATAGAAGGTTCCTGAAGTGGCTCCCTGGGAGAATCCAAAGAATGTATTCGATATCCATAGATTTAAGGGGTTGGTAGGTTAATATTGACTATTCATACAAGACTTTTCCCATTTGAAAGTGCCACTTTTGGTATTGATGAAAATGGAGATAAAGTTTAATTGGTCTAGTTCATATGGTAATTCCTTCTAGGATTTGAAGAAATGATTGACATCAACACCGATCTTGAACCTACCTGAGATAGTTGAGGAGTTTACAACGTATTATGATGCTTCTAAAAAAGGTCTTGGAGTAGTTTTGATATAGGGAGACTGAGTTTTGTAGTATGAGTCTCAACAGTTGAGGCCACATGAATTGATATACCCTACACATGACCTTGATTTGGGAGCAGTTAGTTATGCCTTGAAGTGTTGAAGGCACTATCTATTTGGTGACATTTTTTTATTGTATATAGACCACAATAGCATAAAGTATATCTTATTCCATTGATATTTAATCTCCAGTAGCATAGATGGGTTTAGTATATGTTATCATTTTATTTTGATCTAGAAAATATTCTCGGGAAGGAAAATAGTGTGACTGAATCTTTGAGCAGGAAAACTCAGACTCAGGTAGTTTAGGAGTCTAGTATTGAGTGTAAGATGATTAATTTACTAGCATAAATGCACATTGTGGTTCAAGAGAGTTAGGAGAAAACGACTCACATATCAGTTCTAGTGGAGTCTATTCTTATAAGATAGATCAGAGATAGGATGTATGAGGATCTGGAGTTATTAACCTTGATGTAAAGACTTTAAGGTGGACATACACCTTCTAATTGGTCCATATATGAGGATAAGATCATATACGTAGGGAATTAGGTTGTTGTACTTATGATAATTTGAGATGAACTGATGCGTGAGTTTCATGATTCAACGTGGGTGGTACATACAGGTGTGAAAAAAATGTATCGTTACCTATATATATATAGTTTTGGTGACTAGGAATTAAAAAGGAGATAGCAGGGTATGTGAAATGATGCTACACCTCTTAGTAGGTGAAGGAGGGGTATCAGCGGCCTGGTGGTTTGTTGAAGCCATTGAACATTCCAAAAAAAATTGGGATAACATTACCAGGGAATTTTTAGTGGGTATTCTGAGGATGACTCATAAGAATAATTCTATATAGGTTATTGTGGATAGGCTAATGAAGGTAGCACATTTCTAACCTATAATGGAATCTTTATTAGTAGAGAAGTTGGGAGAAATTTATGTTCGAGAGATAGACTGTATTCATGGGGTTCCAAAACCTATTATTTATATCATGACTTTCATTTTACTTCTCACTTCTGCTAGGGTTTATAGAAGGTTTTTGGTCTGCAGGGTTTTTTGAGTATGACTTTCCACCCATGGATAGATGGGTGGTCAAAGCATACTATACAAGTTCTTGAGGATATGTTTTAAGCGTGCATTCTAGACATTAGTTAGTCGTAAGAGAAGCACCTAGATTTTTTGAGTTTTCCTATAACAATAGTTATTAGTAAAATATTCAGATGGAATCATATGAGGCTCTTTATGGTAGTCTATGTAGATCACCTCTATGCTAGATGGAGAAAGTTGGGTCATAGCTACTGGGACTGAGTCTCATGCATAAGACATCAGAGAAGGTACAAAATATTCAAAATAGTATGGATACAAATCAAAGAAGATATAATTCATATGCTGAAATATATTGATTACTTTAATAGTTTACATAGAGTGATCATGTATTCTATTGGGAATTTCTTAGATTGGGTCATCGTAGGATACAGAGATAGGGAATGTTGGTGCCCTAGTTCGTTGGACCATTTAAGGTTATGGAGAGAATCTTTCCAGTTGAATACTGATCAGATATTACATAGAGATAATGTTCTATAAATGATTTTTTCAATGTGTCAGAACATTAGAGGTATCACCCCGACCATTCTCATGTGATCGATGTGAATGATGTTGAGTTTGAGATAGATGTGTCCTTTGAGGAGCATCTGATATGTGTGTTGGGTCATAGTGGGAAAGTGTTACATGTAAATTTTATGAAGATGGTTCATGTATTATGGAATCATGGATGTGTTTAGGAGGAACCTTGTGAGATATAAGAAGATATAAGGGATTAGTTGCCCAATTTTCTTTACTCAGGATCTTAGAGATTCTTGGGAGTATAACTCAAGGACAACCTATTATAAGGTGGGAAAATTGTAAAACCCCTACCATTTCTAGAGATGTATAGGGCTCATTTACCTGAATGCTTTTTTCCTTGTGTTGATTAATTTTTTCTTTGTATTTACTTTGGGTTGTGTTGGGTGAATAATTTCAGAAAAATGTGAGAAAGAGGGTAGTGCATGGTTGTTACACGGTTTGCCCTAACTGTGCGCCCTGGACCAAAAAAATATACAACCCTGGATAGAGGGGTTTTCTTTGGATGGAACACAGTTTGTTAAAACGTTCACCCTAAAATAAGAAACTGGTCACCCCATTAAAAGAGGATCATAGTTAAGGCACACTGTTTGGGGAAACTCTGAACTTCTACCTGAAAAACTATGCATGGGTTTTTAATTCACCTAAAATTTTATTTTAAATTTTACCAATCCCCCATTTTAATCCCAAGTCAACCCCCATTTGACCCTAAAATTTATTTCACAATTTTGGAGACCTCTGGACACATTCTAATCCATTACAACCTCCAGTATTTATGATTCAAATCTAGTATTGAATATCTACACCCCTTTTAGTAAGAGGATCTTATCTAGTATCGTTTCCATTCTCTTTTCCATTCTTCTCCCATTCATTAAAGGTTTTTATTCCCTATTTTTTGTTGGATTTAGATCTATTGTAGGATCTAGATTTATGGAAAATATATCTAGAACTATAATTAAGGGATATTGATTTTTTCTTTCTTGAATTTAGGTTTTAAATATGGATCTCATGCTATGTTGTTATTTCATTCAAATAGGGGATTTCCATTAAGTAATTGCTCATCAATGACGTTATGTTGGTGGTCTATAACTCAAATAAAAAAGTCTTAGTTTAAATTAGATGTATATAATTGTATAATTTCTATTATATGTTTAGTAATTGAGTTCTTGATTGAACTAATTAATTTGGTGAATTAATTAATTGATGAGATGTGGAATTATGGATTTTTAGATTCTTGATTTAGAGAATTAATTTTTGAATTAATTATGAGATTTTGATATTTTTTATTTGAGATAATTAATTTTTGAATTAATTATGAGATATTGATATTGTTGATTTGAGATAATTAATTTTTGAATTGATTATGAGATGTTGTGATATATGGTTTGAGATAATTAATTGTATAATTAATTATAAGATATTGAGATTGTTGATTTGAAAAATTACTTGTAGAATTAATTATGAGATATTGAGATTGTTTATTTGAATAATTAATTCTAGAATTAGTTATGATATATTGATATTGTTGATTTGAATAATTAATTGTGTAATTAATTATGAGATATTTATATTTGAGATTTGAGATAATTAATTGTGGAATTAATTATGAAGTATTGAGATTATGAATGAGATAATTAATTGTTTATTTAATAACTGGATATTGAATTGGAGGATATTGATTAATTAATAGGTTAATTAATTAATGGAATTGATTTTATTAATTAATTGGGAAATTAATTAACAAGAATTATATTATTATCTAAATATTGAATTAGTAATTAAATTTATTTGGATAATGAATTGTTGAATTAATCATGTGTTGGTGAATGGTAACATGAACATTCATCCATGTGTTATAAATTATTAATGGTAAAATGGTCATTAAATTGTGAAATTATGAATGGTGACATGGTCATTCAATTGTGAAATTATAAATGGTAACATAGTTATTCAATTGTGAAATTATGAATGGTAACATGATCATTCAATCGTGAAATTATAATTGGTAACATGGGCATTCAAGTCTAAAATATAAATGGTAACCTGGGAAATCAAGTATAAATTAAAGAAAGAAAATAATGGAATTTCGAGTTATGATATACCTTAGGAATAGTCCAGACTCTAGCATAGGCCAAATCAAGTATGGAGATATAGGTGTCCATGGGAACATGATGGTTTATGTGGTTAAATAAAGAATAAATGATAATGCGATAACTTTTTACTTATGCATTGTACTTATTCCCTTATAATACTTCATACACTATTATCGATGAGATATTGTTTTAGACACCATTAGTGGCATCCTACTGAGTTATACTCACACCATACTTGGGATTCCTGATCGGTACCTGAATAGATTTCATGGTTTCATGAAAAGATAAGGGCAATGGACCTGTGTTAGATGGATGAGTCATGGTGGATCATGGTTGTGGGAACGAGACGTGGTTCAGGACCCACTTGGGTGTTGTTAGTTTCTTTACTTTTGAGTTTAATTTTTATACCTGGCACATAATTTAGCATGGAATATCTAATGTTTAGTTTGATATTATATTTCCTATTTGGTCATCATGTGGTACTGGGATTTTATGGTTATTATTATATCATTTGGTTATTGTTTCTTATTTTACACTAGATTATTACTCTAATAAAGAGGGTATAGTCTCCCCATAACTAATATTATACCGTATCTTCTAGTCAAAAGACTCTAGTTTACAGGAAGGATCCCCTAAGGTTAGGTGACAGACCAGATATGGGGCACCAGTGTGTGCAACCTGGGCCTAGATGTTGCAGAATGAAATAATTAATTTTTTATGTCATGATCTCAAAAATCATGATATCTTTATCCTCATGGACTTGTTATAAGGAATTTTAATCGACAGGTAGGTTTTCACAAAAGACACATTTAATAAAGCTACCCAACTAATATGTCCCATGAAAATTTTCTTTTAAATGAGGGGTAATCTATAACATAGACCCAACTATCATGCCATGTCTAATTAATTAATCAAACATTGAATGATAAAATTAATTTATAAAAAGTATGACTGGTCAAAGAATATATGTACTAAGTGTGGGATACAAAATATCAATATATCTCCAGTCTAACAAACTACATTCATAGTAAACCACCATATGTAGAAATGGTATATGATTTATCCAATAGTAATATCCATGGTCCAAAGAATATATATATTTATGAGAAATGAAAATTATAATTAAATATGATTATAAAAAATTTAATGTTTCAAGAGAATTTTAATTACCAAAATATTAATAAGAGATAAAATATGACCATAAATTCATAAGAAAAGTAGATTTCATTAGTAAAATAATGTTTTTTTAGAGAATTTAATCTAAAATTTTCAATATGAATTTTCATTAAATATGTTTCTTTATAAAACTAATGAAAACATGTAGAGGAATCTGAATATCACAAAACGGTTACAACGATACGAAAATATGTTAAAGTTATATATGTTAAAAGAAATATTCAATGTGAATTTGTATAAAAGAAATTAAAAAATGAACCTTTCAGAAGATATTAAAATGATTCCTTCAAAAGATTTTAAAAATTAAACTATAACTTATTAAATCATTTGAGTAAAAAAATAACTTTAGTAAAACAATTTAGAAAAATATGAACATAAAAGAGAAATATACCTGATCAAAAAGAGAAATATACCTGATCAGAAAGAGAAATAATATTTATTTTTTATTTTAATTTTTTTTATCTTGATTCATGTGCAAAAGAGATGATTTTTTTTAAGAAAATATATAAAATACTTAAATATAAAGAGGGTAAGAAAATATATGGAGTTTATAAATGATAGATTATAACATTACTTTATTGAAAATATGAGAAATTTTATAAACATTCATTGTTAAATAAATTCATACCACATTGGTAACATTAAAATTATAACCCCTTGAATGAATAAACATAAATTTAAACATTAATTATCATGAATAAATATGAATTGTTATCAAATAAATAAAAGGGGAAATATATACACCATTGAATGGAAAAAACATGAGTTATAGAATAAAATTCCATCATGTGTGAAGGATTTATGATAAAACGTGTAAAATTGAAACATATTCACCATATTAATAAAATTAGTTGTATAACAGTAAAACATGCCTCAATGAAAAAAATGGGATGAAATACCACCCAATGATCATATCATTGAAGTGATAATTAATAAATTTACATATTATGTATGAAAAATTTAAATCCAAACCAAACAATTGTAAATAAAAATTAATATAATCTTAGTTAATTTTATACCTATTCATGGAATAACATTTTCAATGAAGTATAAATATTACCCAATGAGTTGAAATTGAGTTAAGAACCCATTACCCCATAATTTCAATTAGTTGAATGTGATATAACCTCATGTATAATGGTTTTAAAATGGTTATTAATTTATTTTAGAACCATATTAAAATTTATAATATCATATATGACCCAATTATAACATTTAAACACTTTTTTATTCATAACGCTTTTTTAAAATTTTTATTTCAAGTGTTAACTATCTCATTTTTTATGTAAGTTTTAGTTCGATAGTTTCAGTCCTTTCATATTTATAATGTTTAATTCATATAAATATTGATATTGATGTTATGTATTTCATATTTATTCATTAGTTTAATTTTTAAAATCATTATTGAATAGTGGAGAGTGAAAAATGAATTACGTCATTCCTAGAGATGGTAGGTCATACATACATTTGAACAATGCTTTCACTTTTTTGAGGGATAGAAAAAAGAAAGGTAAATAATAATTAAAATTTATATAATAATTATTATATCATATATATCATATATATTAGTTAAATATATCTGCATTACTAACCATGTAAATAATAAATTGGGAAAGAATCACATTGATTCATGGAGGTGGTAGTTCACACGTACACACGAGCAGCATCATTGTTTTCCAATGGATTGAAAGATAAGAAGTAATGAATGATATTATAATTAAATAATCATAATTATATGATAAATATCATATATATTCATTATTTATATATTTTTTAACCATCTATTTAAAATGTTGAGTGAAAATGAATTACACTACTATGTGGAGACGATAATCCATACGCACGCACGAGTGATGTTTTCACTTTTCATATGATGAAAAATAGATGGTAAGAGGTTGAAAAAAATAATAACATATGATAATATTTATTATACTATATTCATTATTTTTTGAAAATTAAAATATATTTTTTCATGTATAAGGAGAAATAAATTTGAATGATTCGTTAAATAAGATTACCTCTTCTTTGACATACTTCAGTTGGATTCCATCTTAAGGACAATTAGGATGGTATTTTTAGAATGCCATCACATATATTTATTGGAAATTTATGTTTATAAGATAAACTTTAGGGGGTTTGTGAGCTATATGGCTCAATGTGGTGTGAAGAATTGAGGGGAGGAGGTTTTCTTATATAATTGAGCAGAGGGGAAAATTTGGGATTACAGAAAGTATTTAATTAATATAAATTGATTTTCATTTAAAATTGGATATATAATGTTAAAACATTAATATAAGATAATTATGAGTCAAAATAATCTCATCCAATAGAATTTAGATAAGTTTTGGTTATGTTTTTACCTTTCTCTCTTAGTTTTAACCACATGTTAACCCTTTTGACCATTACCATGGTATCAATGCTTTTAAATCATTAGGAGTCAAGGAAGTTAATATAAAAAGACTAATGAAACATAAAGGAACATGTTTAATATTTTTAAAAATACGACATTTAATTTTTTAAATATTTTATATTAATGAATTTTAAATCATTTTTAAAAATAATTTTTATTATAAAATATCATTAATGTCATATTTAGAAATACATAAAATATCATATAATAATATTTGTATAACTCTTGTAAAATGGTTCCAAAATGACATGTATTATATTATAAGTAATATATAGTCTTAATATAATCATACAATAAATATTTTATAGGTTTAGATGTAATGTTATACATTATCTTTTGTTTTAACCCCTTGGCCAACAAATTTTAATCTTAGTCATGGTAATGAGTTTTTTTAATATTAAAGGGCTATAATTTTACTTATGTGGTTATAGTAAAATGGTTCCAAAATGACATGTATTATATTTTAAGTAATATATAGTCTTAATATAATCATATAATAATAATTTTATAGGTTTAGATGTAATGTTATACATTATCTTTTGGTTTAACCCCTTGGCCAACCAATTTTAATCTTAGTCATGGTAATGAGTCTTTTTTTAATATTAAAGGGCTATAATTTTACTTATGTGGTAAAAATTGGATCATAAATGTAAAAGGGATTATGTTTTTACCATTTATCATCCTGGTTTTTCTATACCAATATATTTATATTTTTTAAATAATTTAATAAAGTATATTTAACATAAAATGTTATTAATGTAATTTTAAGAACCATTAATGTAATTTGACATTGAAAACAACATGAAAAAAATGGAATTCAAATTTAAAAACATAATATATATATATATATATATGTCATATTTATCTTTAAAATTCATGGCATACTTTATCTTAAACAAAAAAATATTTTTTTAGAGCGTTTAAAATAATTTATTTGATTTTTTCAATACTTTCACAAGCATTGTGTTAGTGTTGCATGAATAATTAAGTTAATTATTTCATCACTAAAAATTAAGAAAATAATAACCACGATAAAAAATACATCATATTTCAAATAAATTATCATAACCAAATATAATTTTTTATCCCTATCATAGTATATTATAGATATTAAAACGAAGAAAGTGATATTTTTTATTTTATCTTTTACTTAAATCTTACAAAGGCCAAAATAAATGTTAAATGGAAAAAGTCATATTTTAAATGTTAAAAATAATTATGGATGAAATTTACTCATCCAATAAAATAAATAAATAAAATTGGATAAATTTATGGACTTGAATAATTTAATTAATCGATTTTACCTTTATTGTACTTAAAAGAATTTATTATGGTCACTATTCATATTCAAAAAAAATAAAAGGGATCTATGTCATAAATTTGAAAATTTAAATTCACAATATGGTATCCATTTTTCAATATTAAATCACTATAGGTTTTAGAAAAAAAATTTAATATAAATGAGTAAAACATAATGAAAAGTAGTTTTTTTAGAAAATATGTGTTTTTAAGAATAAAAATCAAGTTATCTTAAAATCATGAATACTATTGATTGAAATGAAATAAATTAGATAAAATGGATGATGTTTCACTTTAAGACTAAATGCAAAATATAACGGGACTTTCAAAATTCTTTATTTAATGAAAATAAATGACTATATTTTTAAAATTGATATTTTCACCATTCCCGGAAAAATCAATCATTTTAAAAAAATTACCAAAATTTATCCCAAATTTGATTATTATATTATGATTAAAATAATTATCGTCATTTATTAAAATTTAGATTCTAAATGTTTCATAAAATATTTATAAATTTTAATTAAAAAATTAAATAGAAATTCACTTTTGAATAAATTTTATTTTGGAAGCATAAAATGATTTCACTAAAAATGGAGTGGTTATTACCTAGACATTGATCAATACATTTTAATAGAGTAGATACATTATATATATATATATATCATAATGTGGTTAATCATATTCATACCCACCAATTCCATGGCTAGGTCACATTTAAATAATAATATTTTTATAATATATCTAAATTTTCTTAAAGTCCAGTGTTTTGTTTTAGTCAATATATCATTCTTATTATAATTTTAAAATAAATTTTTAGGGTTTTACATTCTACCCCCTTAAATAAATTACACCCCTGATATTTTAACTCAATCATTTATGGTTCAATATTTTAAAATACCTTTATTAAATACCCCATCGTAAAACATCCATTAAAAATGGAAAGTGGGAACATATAGGTCACCTAAAATAACAGATAATTATGTTACCATAAAAATAGAAAATTTTGTGGGAAGTTTAAATTTAGACAATTAGAAAAACTACATTCCAATAAATAATATAGAGTGACAGAGAATATGGTCATTAGGAAGTTTATGACCAAAAACCCATAAATCAGTGTGTGGGGAAAAGACTTTCAGTTCATCAGAAACGAATATAAAAGGACAACATTTTTATTTCATGATCCTTTTACAAAATTTTAGGGATATATCTACTCCTAAGATGGATAAAATATGAGAATTTAATTTTTTTTATAATCTTATGGATGAAAACACCTTGAGTCAGGGGTGAATCTGGGGATTGGAGATTATTTCATTGATTAGGATCTGGTTCTCTCACCTTGAGGGACACTTTAGTTTATATATTTATTTTATCTTAATTAATGATTAAAGTAGTAAATGAAACATATGTTTTTAATTGGTTCACCCACTTTGGGATATATACAACGAGAATGCTGAACAATGTAACTATTCAATGAATTCACTAGAAGATCGCTACATAAAGTAAAAATTTTAAAGCAGTCTCATAAACCCTTAAAGTTCACTACCATGAATAAATGGATAACTTACCATTATCTTTCAACAATGAACTCACTGCTCCATTTTTTGAATTTTACTTCTTCACAGATAATAATTTTATGAACATGTCCTAAGAAATGGTGTTCTTCTTCTATATAATAATGTCTATTTATAGTGATAATGTAACTCTTGGATGACCACCTCCTTCAAACTTCATCCTTCTAGATGTGATCTAGAACCTCTTATGAAATATCTATTGTGTATATATACTCTATGCATTCTGTCTCTTTATGTGTGTGCATATTAGTATAGTCTCCCTTTAAAATTAAATACAAAGGTAAGGGTGTATCTTTATATCCCATTATTGTTCCTAATGTATCCAATAATTAATGGTCTTAAGTTGAACCGTGAATTTTGAATTAATTGGTGATAGTTTCAACCTATAACATCCTCTAACCAAATTAGTTAGAAATCAAAAAACCACCAGGATATGGAATGGTAAGATGTACTACATCATAGTGCCTTGCCTTTGGAACTTTCTATGGCATGTACACCATTTCTAGGATATAAACATGATACACTCCATTCTCTTTGTGATGTGGTAAACAATACCATAGTGTGTAGAGTCATTATTGATCATATCCACTTATCATTGAGAATTATCTTCTCATTAATTCCACATGATATGCGGTTTGGACTCCTCATAACTACTTCTCACACTAAAATAGATATGGTGTCGGTCCATTTCTTGTGTCATAGCATCTTGTTGGAATAGAAATCCCAAAATATTTTCCTCTACTGATTTTAAGCCATATTTTTCACAAATCCTATGTATGTTATGTATTCCTTCATGTACAACTGGGGATACTACATAACCTAAGTGATGTGGAATGGACACTTTGAAATTTATAGGATCATTAAAACCCTATTAACCATGTTTTATTCCATGGTGAACTTTGTTGGGGAATAGTGTGAAAACTACCTTGTCCCACATTGAAAAAACCTCCATTTTTCTCATGGGATATAAGTTCAATCGATCAGTTAACTTAGTTGACGCGAGTAACTGGATCCACTCCCAACCTCCTCCATAGTGCCCCCTATGTCATGGTCCACCTTATCCATGTTGCCACCCCTATGTCATAAACCTATAATCCATTGTGAATGGTAACCCATGTGCACATTTTCTTGTTCTATGGTTATACCACGAGTTATCAGTCTTGATAGGTCTCTTTCATGGTCGATATCTCTCCCACATATGTGGGGTTGAGCCGGATATGATGGTTGACCGGAGTTGGCCTTATTTGTATAGAATAACACACATTGATCTGGAATAACCATTGGAATATGGAAGATCCTCTATTCCACTTCCCTCCATAATTCTCATTTTTTCAATAAATACAACCCACAACCTCCAAAAATATTTTTTACAACAATATACCCCTTTTTCTTTGTTGAAAATCCTCCAAGAACTCCGATTATTCTCTCTTTCAGAAAATGTATCCATGAGTCACAAATCATAAATTATAATCCCATGTGAGAAATGAAAAGTGTGAGAAAAAATAACTGAATGAATTGTTTTTCATGATCACCTTCTATCATTTCAACCAACAAAAAAATAAAAATACCACCTAGTTTATTAATGTTATACCTCCAAACTTCTATTTTTTACTTCTCACTCTATGAAAAACACTTGTATATTTCTCATCAAATTATATATTTCTTTCACACCCCCTATAAAACACACATGGATATTTCTCTCACACTTTGTAAATAAACCCAAAGATCTTACTACTCTAAAAAGTTATTAAAATTGGGTTATAAAAACCAACAACATGAGGTGAGAAGACATTCCTTTCTCATAGAAGAATCTATGGGAGTGGGGGTTCCATCTCTTCCCAATTAGTTTGTTAGAGGATGTTAGACTCCATGTGAAAAATGATGCTTCTAAAACCCTACTTTATTCATTTCCTTTGTTAAAATTTCTATAACATGATTATGTGCTGACGCATACTCTAATTTTATAGATCCTTTCTCCACTTACCCCTTTATGAAATGATATTTGATCTCAATGTTGTTGGCCTGTGAATATTGGATAGTATTTTTTCCAAGATTTATTTAACTTGTGTTTTAACATATAATTAGAATAGGATAAGTCACCTCAACACCCACATCATCAAGTTTTTACATCATCAATAAAAATTGGGTGCACGGTTGAGTGGATGAAACATAATCAGCTTCCACAGTTCTCAATGATATACCATCCATCTTCTTTAATTCCCATGAGATACATAAACTCCCAAGATAAAAGGCACCTCCAAACATTGATTTTCATTAATCTATAGAAGTGGTCCAATCCATATAAGTGAATCCCACCAAATCCTATTATTCTTTATTCCATTAAAACATTCTAGAGTCCATTGTATGATTAATATAGTGAAGAATTATTCTCATAGTTTTCAAGTTACATTACTTGGGATCACTTTGAAAATAAGTTTATTTACATGTAGAATATAATTTTTATGGTCATGTGGATGTAAAAAAAATAAAAATCCCAACAATGTTTCAATACATTGTCACATTGACCTTATTTCCCAACTAATCTTTTGATAATTTCATCCTTTTTTCTTTTGGAGTTTCCATAGGTCCTGAGTCATCCATTTTAAATCTTCTTAAGACTTCCTTGGAATATTTTTCTATCGAGTAAATAATGCATCCAATATTTGATTGACCTATAAGACAATGAAAAAAGGAATTTCACCAATTAAATGCATATTGAGTTCACACCTCATAAAATTATAAAAATTTCTTTCATTGGTTTTCATTTGAGCCTCCAAATATTATGTCATCAATATAAAATGAGAACCACCAACCAGTTTTCATTATCCTTCATGATATAGAGGTTGTGATAAAATACTTCTACATGAATATTGATCTTAATTGTAAATCTGTCCAATCTTGAATAACATGTCTTTGGTGATTTCTTATGCTCATACAATGCCTTTTTTAGTTGACACACTTTTTATTTCATCTTATTCAATGAGGAACCAATATAGTTTCTCAATATACACTTTTTATTCAAGGAAACTATTCAAAAAAGGAATATTTAAGGTCTATTTAATAAATTTTATCCCATTATGAATTTCTATAAATCTAAATAACCAAATGGTCTCAGGTTGTAAAATGGTGCATATGTCTCATCAATATTAATGCCTTCCATCAAAAAATACCATTTTCAAAAAAGATGTTCTTTTTTTTCAAATCCTAATGTCATATTAATTTATTTTATTCTATAATACCCACCTGATTCCTTTGTAATTATTATCATTTGGTATTAGATAAAAAACTATATATTATGTTTCTTTATTTGGTCAGCCTTCTAATTCATAGCTTTGACCAAACTCTCAGTATTTTCTACTTCTTTAAAAGATTTTGGTTCTACCAATGATAATAACTATACTGGATACTGATAATTCATTCATCTGGTTTGGATTGTGGATTTATAGCCTCTAAAAATATTTATTTTAGTGATTTTAGATATACTTGTATATCTTTGTGAACCTACTGGAATATTTGTTCTTTCTTCAAAAATCAAGTCTTCTTCAAAGTTCTTCTCATGAGTAGTATCTCCCCATGTACCCTTCACTTTAACATCACTTTTAGATCTTGAAAATTGGTGGTTTTCATATTCCTATATGCTATTACCTTTTCCCATCTTCAACTACAACAAAATAATTGATTTCAATCATCTTTCGAAGCCTTTTATTGTGACATCAGTAAGATTTTCTCTTTAATTAATAAACATGAGATATGACTCAATATCAGTCATATTTAATTTTTCTATACTTTTCCTTATTGAGAAAAAAATATTTTATTCCAAACTCTCAGAATTATTTTAGAGTAGGTTCCTTTCCATACCACATTTTATATGGAGTTATCTCTTTATTTTCTCATAACATTTATCTCTTTGATATGTAAATTGCTGCATGAATCATTTAATTCCTATATTTTATTATAAGATACTTTTCAATCAATATATTTTGATCCATATTGTTAAAAATATGATTTAATATTTCCAAAACCCCATTTAGTATAGAGTCACACATATGTAAACTTCATTCTTGTATGTGATAAGTGTGATCTATGCCATTTTTATGTAATCATCTATAAATAGAAAATAGTACATTCTTCCATCTATTTCCTTGGGTAAAAATTCCCACATATATCCACATTCATAGGTTCAAGAAACCATGACTTCATAAACCTCATTTTAATAGAGGTATTTAGGATAATATTCCCCTTTTAACATGAATCAAATGTATGATTGTAATCATATATGAGATAGGTAATGTCTAGAGAACCACTACAATTTATCAACATTTCCAAAGATGCTTGTCTTAGATGGAAGATATGCCTATGATATAATTTGTTCTCTCCTTCTTTATAAAGGACACATAATTTTTCTTTCCCCACAATATATGGATTACCCTTTGTTCTTTTTTCCATTTATAATTAGTGAACCATCATTAGATTTTATGGTATAATAATTTTTATTTAAATCCATCAAATTTCAATGGTTACACAATTGACTAACATAGAGAATAATATATCTCACCCCATTAATTAAGTAAAATTTAGTTCACCTGATATATTTCCCTCAAATCTTGTAATTTCTAGAACCAACAATTTTTAGACCCTCATCATTCCCAAAATGTATGATTACATCTTTATTTCACTTTATGTTCAAAGTTAGATCACTATTTCTAGTCAAGTTTGATGTGAATGCTCTGTCCAAAATATATGAACTTGAATTATCCATTGGTATCATGAAATTTTTAGTGACATTATACTTATATGATTTCCCTTTTATCACCCATTTTGGTGAGGAGTGTTCCTCCACAATAGCTAGCTCCTTAGTCTCTTATTTTTCAATGAAGAATGAAAATTTGTTATATGTATCTACACTTTTGGATAATGTTTCTAGCCTCTAATTTTTTCTACAAAAAGGTGTTATTGATGAAAATTTTCTTATTTTTTAAATCCAATAAATTTCATTATTCTCTTAGACTTCACAACAACAAAAAATCTATAAAAAATAAATCAATAATTTGAAATTCTTCTTCCATGATTGGGATAAGGTTTCTCATATATTGACCTCTAGGTAATAGTGAATGCATGGTAATTTTATCCCAAAATTCCATAAAAAATATAGAACTCTTGATTTGATTGTTTGATACTTGGTCACATAATTTTATTCCATTCTAGTGTTGTGATGATATGTCTTCTTCTAAGGAGTTGGTCTTTGTGATTTAACCACTAATTCTCCTCCTGAATCAATGACTTGAGTGATGGATATTTGTTCCTCCTCCATAGATTCTTTGGTTCTTTTTGTTAAGATTATTGATTATTTTCTTATCATTCAAGGAGTTAATAGTCATTCTTGATCTTTATAATTTTGATGCAAGTCTATAAATTCTTCTTCCCACTATTCAATCCTATTTACTCTATCGTTGATTGTTCTATCCAAACCATTAATTAATTGTGTTTTTTATTTAATCATGAGTTTAAAATAAACTTCATTATATAGATTTTAGAAACTTTCATATCCTAGTTTTTCAATTTCATACTTTATCTCTGATTTCTCTTCTTAATTATATTACATTTATATCTTGGAATCATGCACCACTGTATTGGAATTACATGTATTTACTATTCACACATTATGTTCATAATGATATCCTTAAATTCATCCCTTCAAATTAAACATTCCAATAAATATTTATTCTAATAATCACTTTCATAAATTCTTGGTTTATTTCCAATATCCATAAACAATCCTTCATCTTTATAGTTTTCACCTTCTTCTCCTTCACTTTCACTGGTTCTATCTTCAACTTTAAAGAATATTTATTATTTTTAATGAATTACATTGATAATTCTTCCAAAATTATTTTATCATTATCTAGGGTGGTTAACCATCATTTTCTTGATATTGTTTGTGACATTTCATCTCAATATGACCCAATTTTTCACATTTAAAACAATAAAGAGTAAGCTTACCCTTAAACCTTCCTTTACCACTTGTATTATTAGTGAATAAAAATGAAATTACCTCATCAACTTCATATCTTTCCATGACTGAGATATTCTTCATGGAGATAAAGAATAATTAATTATTAATTCATTTTATTATTTTCTCATTGTGTTTATTTATCATATCATAAAACACCAAACTGCAAAAAAATATTTTAAGAGAAATTTTATTTAGATATTTTTCTTCTAGGGAAGAAAATTTCACATTAAAACATGGAGGTATTATTTTCATGATATTCAACATTAGATTTACATTATTGATGTATTAAATAAGACATCACATATCTTCAAAAATAATATTTAGTCGATCAAAAGAAACATAAACCATTCCTTTTTTTCCTTTTAAAATATTCATACTTATTCCATAGAATCTTCAACTTTTCCTCTTTAAACATCAAAATCCCTTCATATATATTCTATATTTTATCTCACATAACATTATAGGTTTTACAAGACATTGCCTTTGTGAATATGTGATTTACAAGGGAACTTTCTATGAAATTTATGGATTTGGAATCCACAACCAATTCTTGATTTATATCTTTATGTAAAGGATACACTTTCAATATCTATAGTGATTTGATATATGGACGCAACATAAAAATTCATTTATAAGTAATTAAAAAATGTTGAATCTAGATTTTCCACAACTGCACATTACTACCTTTAAACATGGGGAATCCTTTTTGTTTGAAATTCATTATCATGGTTTCAAGAGATAAAAATAATAAAATACCATTTGATACCAATATTCATAATCCTATAGATGATAACACCCTGAAAGGGGGGTGAATTAGGGTATTGGAGATTCTTTCTCTAATTAGGATCTTACACTCTCACCAAGAGTAACTATTTGATTTCTCACTGTGATTTCTCTCATTCATTTCTCTAAATGAGAAATGAAATCAGTAAATGAAAAAAAGATTTTTACATGGTTCACCCACACTAGAAATGTTTTTGTTAGGTTTTTTACCTTATCTCTTAGTATTAACCCCCATTAACCATTTTTTAATTACCATGATATCAATGTTTCTACATATTTGGGGTAAAGTACATTTAAAAGGAAAATTGACCCATAAATGGACCATTATTGATATTTTAAAACATATCTCATTCACATGGATGAATACATGATTTTTTGGGTATTAAATAATTTAATAAAATATTATTTATTATAAAATATCATTAATTTTATAATTGTAATTACATTAAATATTATAATATAATATATTTCTAACTCATTTAAAATGGTTCCAAGATGAAATGGGTTCTAATATTATTAATATATAGTATTAATAAAATCATAAAATAAAGTTTTGAGTGTTTTAGATATCGTTTTAAACCTTATCATTTTGTTTAAAATCTTGGTTAACAAATTTTTATCTTAACCGTTGTAATGACTTTTTTAATAGAAAAGGGTTATAATTTTACTTATACGGTTAAAATTGGAACATAAATGGATAATGGATGAATTTTTTAACCATTTATTATCCTAATTTTCCTATTTAAGTATTTTTATTATTTATAAATAATTTAATAATATATATTAACATAAAATATAATTAATTTGATTTTAATAACTATTCACATAATTTGACTTTGAAAAAAATGTGAAAAAATGAAATTTAAATCTAAAAATTTCACATAAATATAATATGTTATATTTATCTTTAAATTATGGGGACACTTTATCTCACCCAAAAAATATTAATTTAGATTTATGAAAATCATTTATTTAATTTGTTCACTGCTTTTATAAGCATTATGTCAGTATTGGCTAAGCATTTAAGGTAATTACATTATCACTAAAAAATTACCATGATAAAATAATTCATCCATATTTTAAATAAAAATTTATAATTGAACATAATTTTTTTTATCCCTTTCAAAAAATATTACATAAATTAAAGTATGAAATTTTAATTTTTTTTACTTTATCTACTATTTAAATATTACAACGGCCAAAATCAAAGTTAAATGGAATAAAAAGGTAATATATTATTATTCTCGATGATTATATATAAAATATACTCATCCCAATAATTAATCAAAAGTTTTGGTATGAATTTGAATCCATATAAGATTTAATTAACCCATTTTACCTTTACTATGATAATAAAAAAAATTAATATGGTTACTATTCATATTGACAAAAAATACAGGGACATATTTACATAATTTAAACTCATAATTAGAAATATGGTATAATTATTTAATGATTAAATTTCAATAATTAGAATAATTGAATTTTAATATAAGTATATAAAAATCAATGAAAAACAGTTTTTAGAACATATGTTTTTATGATTTAAAAATAACTTGTCTAAAAATCATGAATACTACCAGTTAAAATGAAATTAATTAGATAAAATTAATAATATGAATCATTAAGTGAAAATAAAAAATATAATAGTATATTTTAATTAAATTATTAAATTAAAATAAATGAGTGTATTTAAAAATTTCGTTTTTCTGACGATTCACAGAAAAATTAATCATTTTAGAAAAATTCAAAAAATTTATTCTAAGTTAATTTTTATTTTCTAATTTAAAACAAGATTTTAATTATTTTTTTTAATTTATTTTTTTTAAAATTTTAAGAGCATAATTATAATTTCTACACACATAATTCAATAAAATTTCACTTTTGAAGAAAATGTATTTTTGAATCATAAAACGACTTCAATAAAAATTGAGTGTTTCATTACTAAGAATTCATCAATACATTAGTATTTTGTAGGACCATTATATATATAATAATGAGGTTACTCATATTCACACCCACCAATTCAAATATTTGGTCACATTTAAATGATAATATTTTTATAATATATTTTAATTAGCTTAAAGTTTGATGTTTCATGTTATGAAAGGTATCAAAATTATTATTTTTTTAAAATAAAAGTTTGGGGTGTTAAATGTATCATTGATATTATTTATTAACATTTATACTCCTACATTCACAATAGTTGATATCATATTTACTTGATCAAATATTGATGACACTTCACTCACATTAGGTGATATCTATTTCACCTAATTTAGTGATAGTGATACTCTATTGAGTGTAGGTGATACCCAATTCCCATGATTTAGTATTGGAGATAATCCTTTCATTAAAATTGATATCTTATTAACCAATTTTTTGGTTGGTGATGCTCCATTCACAACCTACTAGGAATAAATGTCCTAATTTTATGATAATTGTGTAAATACCATGCCACTTATATGATGTATTCTGGGAAACTCCATCCCACTGGAGGGAAAACCATTATATAGCATATTTTCTATATTTAAGAGATTATAAATTTGGAATTCCCATACCATATAAAACCCTAGTTGATTAATGAATGATTTGTTTGTTAGGGTGGCTTCTTGAGTACCTAATAATGTGATAAGTGTGCCTTTTATATGATTATAACTTTCTTTCCATTCAGTACATGAATAAACAAATATAATGGTTATTAATAAGGGAACCATTGGTTGTGAAATACTTAGTTGATGTATATGTATAATTTATAGTTGACATAAATTTTAAGGAGTGTTTCTTATTACTAGTGAGGGTGTCTAGAAGATTTCAATGTGGACATAAAGATAAGTCTATGTCTAGGATGAGGATGGTGCGGGGGTGGGGTGGGGGTTTCCTGATATTTTATTCATAGTTTTTTTCATTTTTTTATATGATCGGTCTATTAGGAAACCTTGCATTGATTAATCATTGTGTGATATGTATAAATTTCATTTTGTTATAGTATGATATTTTTATTGTTATAATATATATATATATATTTTAATTATAGAGTATTTACTTTGATTTTATATTTGTTTTATTAATACTAGTATTGTTTATTTATTATTTATTATGATGATATTTAGGGTATAGTCTCCCAATGTGGTTTTATTCAACCCTCACTATTATTCAATATTATATAGCACAATGGGAGGTTGACCTGAGGTCATGTAGTGACCAACTCATACAGTAAAGACTAATTTCAAGTTGGGATAATAAAAACAGGTATCAAATAATTGGTATCATTATTTTATGATTTTGGGTAGTGATCCAACCTAGTACATCATATATCGATATCTAAGTCATACTATCATAAGGACCAATCAATATTCTCAATTATCATGGAATGGGAACAAGTTCCTCAGGCATCAACTATAAATGTTGGGAATAATTGATCCCTTAAAAATTTAATATCTAAATGAAAATAAATAATCATTCAAATAAAAAATCAATGATTAATATATATATTGTATAACATGAATCTCGAATAAAATATATAAAGTGTTAATAAGGGATATAATAGGCATGAGATAATATATTAATGAATAGAGACAAACAAATAACACCCCATGATACATGGTCAACCTTATATTCCACCACCTCAATTACTCTAAAAAATGATCCAATAATCTAATTCGTATGAATGGAAGAGTTTCTATCCTCACCTAAAAAATAGACATAGGGAAGGAAATCTACATACACATGAGGGTGTATGTAGGGTCTCAGTGAAGATTTGTAGTTGGATCTAACTAGATTCTTTATGTATAATCTTTATTAAATAAACCATTGCATACTAGTTCAATATACAACTAAAAAATATTATTTAAATTTTTATAAAAAAATTCATGGAGATATTACATTAGAAATAATACATTACAAGGAATCAAGCTATAAATTGTCAATGAAAACATACAAGTTAATATATGAAAATAATAATTTCAAATAGTTATTTACTAAAAATATGGCTAAGAATCATGAGGGTTAATATAGGGTCTTAAGGTCATGATAATAGGATGATCCATTTAAGATCAATCACGTATCAGCCAACATAAAGACCCCTAATTTGAGTGGAAACCTAAACTAGTGGGTGAAGTCACTAGCAAGATAAAAACCATAAACTAGTGGTGATATCAGAATATATATAACCTAAGTGGAATGCATAACTATTCTATAATAGTAAGATAATATCAAAATTTGATAAAATGTGGACTAGGTAGAGAGTAATCATCACCTAGTGTAAGAACTTTTTTTTGGGTTTCCACACTATAAGTAACTATAGATTCTGATGAAAAAATTTTCAATATCAAGGGACTAAATCTTTCAATAAAAAAACTCATAGAACCATACTTTCATAATAAACCATAATTCCATATCAAGAAAATTCTTACATCTGTCCTTCCAAAGCACATTGGTGTTATTAATAAAATAATGAAATCAATGTGAAAACATATTAAATGATCCAAACACTTATTAAACCATAGGTCTCATCCTGTGATTAGTTATATAATTCATTATAGTTCATGATTATTCATTTTCATTTTTTCTTAATAATTCATTATTGTAATTTTATCAAACACTTAACAGAAATTTATAACTTAAAAACCAAATCATAACTTTTTAAGGAAACCCCTTTCTCTTATAATTTGGAAAAAATAGCCAATTAAAAATTTGATATTATCCATCATAAATAACTTTTATAAAATAAAACTAGATTAAAAATTATGTAAAATCTTGAATCATTAAAAATTTCTTAAATAAGGAATGATTCTTAGAGAACATATTTATTAGGGTCATTCTACAACATCCCCAACTTGGTGCTCGGTCAAGTTACCAATTTGGGTGTCTACATAAAATCAAACATGCGTATATATATTCCAAAGGCTACTAGATAGTAGTGAGGCTATAAGGAATATATTGGGAGACTATATGCTCTGTCACAGAGTTGCAATGACTGCAAAAAAATAATAGTAGAGTAGAGTAAATAATAAAAACAGTAAGAATAAATAAACGAGAAATCAAATATGATAATGGAAAACTTAAAAACATAATAGAATAATTGAATAATTTAATTATATTCTCAATGAAACTACATTAAATGATGAAATTAATATAGATAAAAGACTAAGTAGACTCAAATAAACACTCCAAATACCCTGATATCGAACCCCATGTCAATCTCATCCCCAATATCAAACCTATCCAACTAGTTACAGATAAACAACTAGGTCCCTTTCCCTTCTCCAAACTTGAATCCTTGAAATATATATGGGTACCAAATTATGAATCTTCCAAGATGTTAGTACAACTTAGTAGGTCGATACCACCATGTCTAAACAAACCCAGTTAGATAAAATTGGTGCATGCAATAAAAATATTATCAAGAGTATTATTTAAATAATTAATATAATATAAAAGTTAACCATGTTTGGAACCATAATGAAATATTTATTACCATATAGAATAACCATTCCAACCATAACCATGTTTCCATTTCATAATAACAAAATCTAGTTAATTCCTATAAGCATTACAATGCTTTCAGGGGAAACCCATATATAACAATTTTAGTATCACATAGAAAAACCCTTTATATAAAAATTTCAGCATCACTGGTAATATACCTTAATATAATCATTTCAACATCACTAAGAATATCCATTTATAAAATCATTTCATCATCACCAATCGTAGCCCTTTATATAATTATTTTATCATCACAACACAAGTCATAATAGAAAGTATAAAACAATATAATATCATGAGACACAATGGTCAATTCTTCCAATTACCATTTATCTTTCAATTACCTATTCATTAATTAAATTATATCTTAAGCCATTTTCATTCTATTTTGTACTAAAAAATTATATAAATTTTCACCAATCATTTCAATAATCCATTAGCCCATTTCAAGGTGAATCTATCATAAGAAATCACCTGATGGTTCATGTCATGCAAAAAATATCTTTAATCCATTATCATATTATTAATTATTCAATTGTATTATCACCCCATAGTTAGTTGTAATCTAGGTCTCAACAACATTCGGTACAAAGGGATCTAAGGAGTAGTTTAAAACGTATTTACCATCACCCATTTTTTTGTTTGTTAATATGCACATTGTGTTTGTGAAATCACATAATATTGAACATACTTGATCTAATAGAAATGAACCATAGTGAATGGTTTTAAAACACCTAAATTTATCTTGTGATCTAAGAATCACTAACTTCTGAAAAAACTAAAACTCAATGAAGACAAATAAGATAATAACAGAAAACCTAGATCACATAAGATCAAACCTGGTTCAACAGCGGTTAAGATATTAAACTGTGATAATGGAGAACAAGTAGAGGAGAGGGGAAAACCAAAGAAAAAAACTAACAGGGGATCATACACTTGATCGAGACATCCTAAAGAAAATAAATCACTATAAAATCATCAAGAGTTACCTATGTTCAGAGGGATAAGGCTGTAGGGAAGATATAAAAATAAAAAATACTCACGGTATGACTTATAACTATAGATTATGAGAAATTCATAGTGTGAAAACCATTCATGGTATGAAATTATTGACTTATTTGTTATTCCAAAAAACACATCTCTTAGGGTTAAAACAGCCTTTATAAACTATTTCATGTCATGAAATAGTTTCACATAGTGTAAACATTTCATGACATGAACTAGTTCATGAAATATTCATGGCTGTATTTTCACATCAAGTAATATATTCATGACATTAAAGTGTCTAGCAAACAACATTTATCCCAGTTCTGTAGGAAAATACTAAACCACCTCCAAATCCTTCCAAAACATGGATAATCTCTCAAAATCCCTTAAAACATTTATATTCATAATCCATTAGTTTAAAAAAACATTCATACACAAACTTTATGTCATTTTTACTAGAGAATAATCTTCATCCCAAAAGAATATCAACCACCAATGTTTATAGAAAATGGAAACCCATCTAAAATAGGTTCATTAGAAAACTCAAAGAGGGACGTACCTAGAAAAGATTTTATCTTACAAATTCACTCATTTTTAATGGGTATTATTATTATATTATCAACATTAAAGACCTATATAACCACTAAAAATATATTATAACCATAATAACTCAAGAATCAAATAAATTTAAAAGATTTTAAAGAGATAGCAACTTATTGAAAACCTTACCAGAAACAATTCCACGTGTAATAGAGTGACTATATTATATAGATGAATCCCTTTTCCTAAAATGAGGAAAGACCTATGAGTTTCAAGTGTATCTCTATAATATATAAAATCAACTAAAATCTAAGAACCCTAGATATATAAAACCCCATGATGAAGAAAAATATAGGTAGGAAGATGAATAAGTAAATACAGGATAAGGACCTACCTTTTCTTCCATGGAGGGTAATGCATATTTCCCCAGGAACTAAGGAGATAAGATAAAGGGGATTTCTTCATTCCCTTGGATCATTATTTGAATGAGAGAGGGGGGAAGTGTTTCTCACATTATATATAATAATTATTCAAAATAATAATGTTAATACAATGATAATATTGAAGTATAACTCTAAAAACCTATAAGTTTCTGAACACCTCTTTGACCAACCATGATTTCTTTATTCAACTAATAAAATTAATAATTTCATTCCATGTTATTTAAAATTCAACATAACATTTGTTAATAATATCATTAATCAATTATATATATATGAGATAATAAAGGAAACATATATTTTATAATAAAATCCAAGTTAAATTTATAAAAAAAACATTACTAAATTACATGATGATATTAAAAACTTAAAAATAATAATGTAAGCATTTATAGTTAACTTTGAAAATCCTTAGGAATGTGGGACATGGAAATTAAAGATTGGGGATGACCTTTATGAGTATAAAATTGATGTTTATGGTTTCCGAAATCATGAAACACCTCTTCCCTAAGATAGACAACATCTCATAGTTGTCTCACATGGTTTATCGTATAGTGTATTGACCACATGTCAAACAAAAATCAAAAAAAAATCAAAACTACACTCCATTTTATCTTAAAAATGATATTATGTTACTTATATATCTAAAAATGGAGAATGTGGGGTTTTATAGTTATACCCACCATAACGGTTTTAACCCTCATAATGATCCCCAAAATTTGGTAACATAAATCAATGTTTAATTGGCACATGATAATTAAAAATCATTTTGAAAATAATATTATATACTAGAAATAATTTTTCATTTATGAAAAAACTTTCATGTTATATCACCAGTTTTAATACAATTATTTTATTCTCATTTTTTGTACTCCCATCCATTTAAATGATCTTATTATACCTCAATCTGGAATAATGGAACCATGAAATTAAACATCTTTACTCTAGTGGATACTCCATACTATAATGAAAACCCTTTCAATTAGTGATTCCATACGATGTATTTATTCTCTAATTTCCCTTTCATTTCAACAGTTTCCATGTCCTAAAATTGCGTCTCATTTTAATAATTTATGCATGTGTACTATGAACATCAAGTCATTTTTAATATGATGTATAAATATTCATGATTATGAATTTATATATTCACTTAAATCATGTATATATGTTTATATTATATCTTAGTGATATTATCAGTTGGATATAATTCAAATTAATATATTTAATTTTTGATAGAAAATGTGGTTAATATAAAGTATTCAATATATTTTTTTAAATGATTTATTATATTGATATATTTAAATAATTTTTCAATAGAATTATATTTCATAAGTGGATACATAAATAAATTCTATAGAATTTTGTAAATTATAATTATGTTAGAAATAATTTTGTTAAGGTATGTAATAAGAATGTGATTTTTCATTTGAGAAATAAATAGATTTTACTTTAAATAAATTGTTTTTATGTGTATTATATGGTTTTATTTAAATGTTAAATCCATAAATTTTAGAATTTTAATTTTATAAAAATGGATTCATTTTTGGTTTTATAATGTTATGATTATATAAGTATTCTTTTTTGGGATTTTTCTAAAACGGTTTATTTTTAGGTGAATAGTGAAAATACAGTTTTTATAAATAATATAAATTTTATTCCATAATTATTATATAAGGATGGATAAAAAATATTTAAACTTTGTATTGAACAAAAATTAATTTACATGGTAAAATAATACATTTAAAATAAATATTTTTAATTTACAAATGTATACTCAACTTTTTGAAGCCTCGATTATATTTTATTCTAATAAAAAACTATTTTTCCTATTTTTTATTAAGTATTCAAAATGATCCATTCATTCTGGATTTATTTGAAAGTAACATAAATCTCCTTTGTTTAAACATACCCTAAAAATTTTCATGTTAATCAATACTAGACATGATTTTGTGATGCCCTTGGCCGGATTGACCAATGAGATGGGGGGTGAATGAGTGGTTTACTTTTAAAAAATTATTCCATTTGAATTAAACCTATTGAACTTCTTAAGGTTCTATATCAACAAAATTATATTTAATATTCTCACTTTTTATGCATAATTAATAAGAGATAGCACACCATTGGATATTTACAAGGTTCAGTACAAAGACTAACTCCTTGTCATGTTGGCTATTCACCCCAACATGAATTCTATAATATTGTTTTATTTTAGTGATTACAATAGTCATTATAGAGTTAAAATATATCTCTCTTGATTCCACACAAGTGGTTATTTATACTAAATCTCATAATGTAACAAGAATCCACAATGGCCTACTCTAGAATCCACAATAGAGAATTCTCCCCCTAAATCACACAAGAGATTTCTGGTCTGGGTCCAACTGGAGACTTCCATATTTATTCTTGGTTGATCCACTTAATGATTATTTTTTTATCTTCCTCAAAAATATCACTAAATAACTATATATTCTGTATCCAATCAAGTACCTTTGTAGTCTAATGGTCTTGCTCAATCAATTCTGATCATCTTTATTTGATCAGTTTCCTGAGTGCAAAAAATGCTCAGAACATTCTTCATTCTGATGATAAAGCCTTGACCTCACTAAAATGTGTGCAAGAGTTGAACAAAAATTATTTAAGAATATTATATACAATAAAGATCTTTAAAATTTTCATATTCGTATATGTTATTTAATTCTCAAATACTATCAACTTAGATATAAGCATGTCTGATAATCTTCCCAGCGTTAGTCTCAAATTAAACAAACATTGTGCATGGTTTACATGGAATCCAAAATCATAGAACATTTATTTATTAAATTCATTATTTTATATAAAATTTTAAAATGTGTTTCTAGTATCTCAATTAAACATAAAGGGGTTTTAAGCATTTCATGGAACTTGGTCCTTCCTTTATTCACTATATTATGTGGAGCAAATTGTCTATAAAATTTTGTGAGATATGATCCCCCTTCTCATGACACTGGTACAACTACTCATTCACATGAAGGTATCTTCATATCTCACTAACTCCTTCACATTATCAGGTCAGGCTAATGTGAACTATGCTTCCTCAATCACACTACCTTTACATAATACAATAGTGTGACAAGAAGTACTTTTCTGTGGTGCCTCCTCAAATTCCTTGTGTAAGAGAATTGAAAGAGGGATCTCGCAAATGATTATTCCCTTCTCATGATTTAGGTGATGTCTATAAGTTCCTTTATGAGACATTAGGTATGTCCATGATATTATTCTTCTTTTCTTCTCAAGTCTTGTGTCTCATAATTTTCACTTTCATGAGACAATGGTCGCTATCCAAATATTCCTTAGTGAGAAAATTTGTTTGTCAATGGATACCTTCTGAGCAAAGAGATGTCCAAGGTTTTTTGTCATAGTATATTTTCAAGACCTATGTCTTGTGGGTTACATTTAAATGACATAGGTTATGTCTACAGTGTAACTTCTCAGTTCCGGAAGCCACGCAACGGGTTCCCCGAACCCGGTTGGTCACATGACTTCAAGCGCATTTCCCCAAACACCAGAGGCTGTCAACTAGCAGAGAGGGCCTAGGTCTGATAGTGGGGAAACTATGACCTCATTTTTCAAAGTGTAGTGTAGTGGAAATAGATATAAACATAAAAAAGCAGAAGCAGTAAACAATACCAATGCTGAAATGGACACAGTACGAAAATAAAGAAAAGACCAACAATCATATATAATGATGAAATATATCCCAAAGTCTAAGAAAGCAACCAAAACAGAATACACTGCTATCTAAAACAAAAAAACAATGGAAAAATACAGAAAAGAAAAATAAAGTAGTGCAGCAGGAACTCAGCAGCATCGCAAGCCTAAGCTCGGTCCCATGCTCACCTACTCCTCTGCAACAATAAAGTACATGTATAGGGACTTTTTCCCTTATCTACACCTGCAACAATAAAATTTGTTTGGGCCCAAGACATGACCCAAACTGGTTGTGAGAAATAAATCCGAGTAGGAAACCACCTATGGCCGGTGCCCAATTGTCAGTGAAAATGTGCAACAGAAGTGTGCAGTAATAAAATGCAGTAAACTAGGTAGTACTCAAAAGTGACTATCTATACCAATTACATTTCCATTTTATTAATTATTTATCAACCCCAAGCTTGTGATTTATCTTGGCAGCTACAACATATTAAATCACCACAGTGAATATACAAAGTAAATGTTGTCTGCAGACCTGAAAATCCTTACCATCAGGTAATCAGAATCGAAACCCGTAGGTGACTGCCCACATGCATAATGAATTTTTCCCACAGGCCTACGAGGTGTTACCCATTAGAACATAAACTGCTGCACATAGGCATGAGAAAGGTTTCCCACAGGATAAACAAAACACTTCCCTCAGGATAAGCAAGTAATTGGGCTCAGCCCAACACATAAGCAAGCAATTTATATAAAATTTATCTCAAGACAATTTAAAGCATTCTAAATCATGACATACTCATGGGTATCCTAGCCAAATGGATAAACAAGGGAAACACACCCACGAGGTCACCCTAGATCCAAGAAATGATCCCAAACAGTAGTTGGACATATTCATTAAATCGCTTACGCAGTTCTAGGTATTTAATTACTCAAGGCCTCAGCCATACGATACCCCAATCATGGGATCCTAGCATAATGGTACACACAAAAAACAACATGAAAGTTTGAATTAAACATCAGACCACCTAACTTGATCTCCTATGATCAATATACGTGAATGGCGCCTTTCGAAACGTCTGAGAACAACGTAGATCTGGGAAAAATGATAACCCATTCAAACCCAAATAACTTCCCCTTGGGAAAGAATTGGTAAGAACGGCTCAAGGAGAAGGAAGGTCTTACCCGCACGGTTCAAACAAGATCGATGGTGGAAGAAACGGATTCCCGACATGCGATTGGAATCTCCTCTTCACTCTGGCCTCTCCTTTTGATGATCCAAATGCATCCACTGCCTCCTCTGTCAAATGAAGAGGCTACTTCTTGTTTTAAGCAATAAAAAACAAACTACGCGGCGTGTACTCTCTAGTACAATGCGTGTACTTTTCATCATTTAACTGTTCCTATGGTGGATACTTTTCACCACCACACTGTTTATCTGTCGACATGAGTACACGACATGTATTCCTGACTACACAGCATGTACTGTCACTCTGCTGGCGGCTACTCCCCCCCACCTTACTATTCACCTTCTGACTGATTACACGACATGTAAATACCCAATACATGGCATGTAGTCAGTCTTTACACCTTTCATCGCTGACAGGCCTACACGCCCTGTGTACTCATCCTACACAGCCAAAGTACACGGCGTGTGGAAGAGTACATAGCATGTACCCATAAAATTCGGGATTTTCCCCATTTTTCTTATTTTCTCAAAAACACTTAAGGAAAAAGGAAAAGAAGAAACCTATACCTCAAGAATAAGAACCAAGTTCTTACAAACGTCCCCCCTTAAAGAAATTATTCCCGGAATTTCCCTTATAAGGGTGGTGAAGATAAAGCTATGAACAATTCTGGCCACTGAGCACGTACATTGGTCTCCCGCTCCCAAGTTTCATCCTGCACTCTGCCATTCTATCATAGAACCTGTACGAGAGGAACTGACCGGCCTCGGAGAACCATCATGATCCTATCAACAATACAAATCAGATGCTCCTCAAAGGATGAATTTTCATAAAGCTCAAACTCCTCGGGCTGAATGATGTGAGATGGCTCTGAGTGATAACGGTGCAGCTGAGATACATGGAATACGTCGTGCATAGCCCAGTACCTCTATGGTAACTGCAACTGATAGGCAACTAGCCCGACTCTCTCCAAAATCTCAAATGGCCCCACATACCTTGGTGAAAGTTTACCATATCTCCTGATCTTACTATGTTCTAACCTCGGTGCAACACACAAAAAAACTTGATCCCTGACCACGTACTCCATGGGTCATCTGCGGCGATCTGCATAAGATTTCTGATGATACTGTGGAGTATCCATCCTCTTCTGAAACAACTGGACCTGCTCTGAAGTCTTCCACACAATACATGGTCCCAGTAAAGCTTCCTCACCTGCCTATAACTAGCACAAAGGTGATCGACATGGCCTACCATATAAAGCCTCTTCAGGTTCTATCTGAATAGTTTACGGAAAACTATTATTATAGAAAAACTTGGGGCGTACCACCTCTCAGATATACAACTTCTCGAGCTCGTCAACACTGAAGGTCTCCTCAATCTGTAAAAAGTGATCTACCTTTGTAAGTCCATCCACAACAACCCACATGAAATAATTGCCTCAAGGTGACCTCGGAAACTCGGTCATGAAGTCCATCACAACATCAACCCATTTTCATTCTTGAATGGGTAACTGTTGTAACAGTTCGGCTGGACTCTAATGCTCTTCCTTCACCTACTGGCAGGTGGAACATCTAGTAACAAAACTAGCTACCTCTCTTTTCATACCTGGCCACCAATACTAACATCTCAAGTCACGGTACATATTGGTGACTCCATGATGAACTTCCCATTTTGAAGAATGAAACTCCCACATCAACTCCTTGCATATATCCCCTCAAACTCATAATCATCAATGGATACATTGTACCTCATCATCGCCTATCGTTTAACCAGGAGGAGGGTCCTCACATTCCACCAACTCCCACAGAACTAGGCCTTCAGAATCTGACATTTGTCTCATCCTCACTCTATCCAGGAGGGCAGAAGTCACATCTAAGGAAGAAAGATAGGTTTTCCCCTAAATGTTGTGCACCTCCAAATGCATCTCAGAGAACAAAGACATAAACTTCCACTCACCACTGGCCTCTTGCACTACCTGTATCTAAGTCCTCCTACTCAGTGCATCAGCTACTGCATTACCTTTACCAGGTGTATAGGCAAGCTCAAAGTCAAAGGACTGAAGGTATTCAACCCACCTTTACTGTCTCCAGTTCAATCCATGCTGGGTAAAAATATATTTCAAACTTTTGTGGTCTGTAAACACTAGAAAATGTTCTCCCAGGAGATAATGTCTTCAACAACATAGCGCATGAACAACTGCGGCCAACTCGAGATCATGCATCGGGTAATTCCTCACATGTGTCCTCAAATGTCGGGACCCGTACGCAGCTACTCGATCGCCCGGCATCAACACTACTCCCAGCCCAATACCTGATGCATCACAGTAAACTGTATAGTTCTTCCCTTGCTCTAGAAGTATCAAGACTGGTGCTGATGTCAACTTCCCCTTCAACTCCTGAAAGGCTGTCTCACAAGCTTCTGAACAAACGAACTTCACACCCTTCTTAGTCAAACCCGTCAATAGTGCTGATAAGTGGGAGAAGTCCTATATAAAGCGCATGTAGTAACTAGCCAACCCCAAGAAACTCCATATTTCAAAAACATTCTTAGGTTGCTCCATATAAACTACTACTCTCACTTTCTCTAGGTCCACTACAACCCCAGCCTCTGAGATAATATGACCCAGGAAGTGTATATGGTCCATCCAAAAGTGGCACTTTGAGAGCTTAGCATATAGATGATGCCCTCTCAGTGTACTCCGTACGATCTAATGATGGGTATCATGGTTGTGTCGAGTCTGAGAGTACACCAAGATATCATCCATGAAGACTACCACACAAGAATCTAGATAAGGGTGGAACACATGATTCATCAGAGCCATGAAAACTTCTGGCGTGTTCGTGAGTCCGAATTTCATAACCAAGTACTCGTATAGACAATATATACTCCAAAAAGCTGTGATCAGTATGTCTGATGGTCTAACGTGTAACTGATGATATTCATATCTCAAGTCAATCATCAAGAACACTCATGATACTCTCAGTTGATCAAAAAGATCATAAATCCATGGAAAGGGATATCGGTTCTTTACCGTCAGTTGGTTCACCTTCCGATAATCCACAGAAAGTCTGAGGGTACCGTCTACCTTCTTTGCAAATAGGACTGGTGAACCCCAAGGATAAGTATTGGGTCAAATGAAACCCTTTGCCTGTAAATCCTCCAACTACCTCCTGAGATCCTAAAACTCTGGTGTAGCCATCCTATAAGGAGGAATGGACACCGGTGCTGCTCCTGGAACAAGATCAATAGATAAATCCACCTATCGCTCTAGAGGAAGACCTGAAAAGTCGCATGGGAAGACATCCCTGAAATGATCAACCACTGGAGGGGAATCCTTCTGACAAGTTACAAGGTCATCCAGATATAAACTAACAATCTGGGCTGTCACACCTTCTCACCCACGATGCTCGGGTCCAGCTCGGCTCACCTAGACATCCCATTTTCCCTTGTATAGAAACTCTCTACCCTCTAGTTTCTTGAAACTCACCCTGTGATGATTGAAATCTACAACGGCTTTAAATGGTACCAATGAGTCCATCCCCATAATGATGTAATAGCACATCATCTCTAAGACATAGTGGTCCAATAGAACGTGACACCCACCAACCTATGGGGGGCACTTCCTGCAGTGACGCACACTAGTCGTTCTAGTCCCCAACGGAGTGTCTAGCATCATAATATCAGATGAAGAAGAAGAAGAAACACAGATCCCAAGGCTCTCCACAATGGGAACATATATAATGCTATGTGTAACACCATATCGAAAAGTACAGAAGATAAAACATAAGCTACTAGAATAGTATCTCTGATAGTGGAAGGTATGAGATCCTTCTCTTGTTGGGTCTGTTACACTGCATATGTCTTCCTAGGGCCATGGCCCTGTGACACATCCTAGCTTCCATAAGCTGACCCACTCTGTTGTCTCTGAGATCCTGGTGTCTGGATACCATGGCCACGACCACCACCTTGGCCTAAACATCCCAATGTATCCCAATTCCTAGACTGGTAAGGAGCTGCTGGCCCTGCCCCCACATGTGGAGTCTGCACAGAACCCCTCTAACTAGCCATTGGTGGAAACTCCCTACAAAAAAACTAGAGATGACCCATCTCTCCGCAAGCTCGGCACTCCACTGGGTCATGTGGACACTGAGGTCTCTTGTGCCCCTATCTACCACACTGGTAACACATGACCTGGCCACCTGAAGAAATATTATGTCTAGTACTACCATCATGAGAGAAATCCATCTGTCTCCTCCTCTTACCGGTAGAAATAGTACCAGAAACTAGTGCTGAACCGCCCTGGCCTGCACCACTAGCTTCCCACAGGTTCTGATCAGTAATCAGTGCCGGGTTCACAATATCATGCACTGTAGGAAACCATAAAACATTTACTAGTACAAAGATGTTATATCTAAGACCATCCTCAAAGCGTCTAGACACCAATGTCTCGTCACCCACCAGAACAGGTGAAAAACCTTACAGCTCGGTGAAATGGGCAGAATAGTCCATCACTGACATAGTGCCCTGCTGCAGATTCCTGAAATCTTGTGCTCTATCTATCCTCAGTGTCTCTGGAAATAAAAATTCATAAAAGACTGCCTAGAAATATTCCCACGCCATGTCTCTGTGATGCTCTGTATGGGTGGTAACATCCCACCATCTCTTGGTGGAATCACGCAACATGTATATAGTGAGCTTGACCCTCCGCCTTGGAGGCATCTCTTGATGCTCAAAGATAGTCTGCATAGAACCCAGCCATGACTCTACAGCCTGTGGTATGCCATCCCCTGAAAATGTAAGTAGATGCTGTTGTTGTAATATCAGTGTCAGCTCAGCCATAGATGTGGCAGCCGGTGGTGCTCCTTGAAAGGTCTGCATGAACTGCATGAAGCCTTCATGGAACTATGCCTCCGTGCTTGTGTCTGATATAACAGTCGGTGCCACATCTGGCTATACTGGAGGATCCATTTGTTTCCCATGGCCTACCATCACTAGAGTATACTCATTTCCGCTCTCTTGGCGAAAAATGCGTGTTTGTCTCTGCAGCATGACTCTACAAGGTCAAACACATGCCATAGATTAAGATCATTAAGGACCGGAAGCAAGGAGGCTTATAAGGGAACCAGAGAAAGAAAAAATTCAAGTTTTAAAAAAACAAGACTATATGGCGTGTATAATAACTACACATCATGTTCCTTCAAGTCTTTCACATGGGTGTGTACTTTTGCCAAAACTGGTCGTGTAACACCCCAAACACACGACATGTTGTTCACACACACGGCGTGTACTTAAATTTTCTTCCCCTTCCCAAGTCCTTATACACGGCTTAGCCACACGGATCTCTTTTGAACACAACTACACAGCATGTATAAGGTCTACATGGCATGTACTAGATGAGATTCACTGACCTGTGTTGTCTGTTACACGGCTGGGTACATAGATCACTATACACAACATGTTTCAGAGAGACACAGCGTGTATGGATTAGATTCCAATTGCCCGTGTTGTTAGTGACATGGCCGGCTACTCGGCTGACACTACACAGCGTGTTACACCCACACACGGCGTGTACACCACCCTATTTCCCTAGCCACATGACCGAGTCCACACGGTCTCTCACTGGACAATACTGCACGGCATATCCCATAGACACATGGCGTGTACAAGATAGGGTAACACCGACCCGTGTTGTTAGTTACATGACCGGATTCCTAGGTTACACTACATGGCGTGTACAATCAGTACACGACGTGTGCTCTCAAATTTTCATTACCCTGTGTTTCTGCCCACACAGCCTATGACACGGGTAGAAACTAAATGGCGTGTACATATGGTACACGATGTGTACTTAAAAGTTTTTCATTTCTTCGCGAACAGAAGATTACATGGCATGTAGTCAAAACTACATGGCGTGTATTCTGGGTTTTTCCAGACAGTAAGCCTTAAAAATACTCTAAAGCCCTTATTTCATATATTTCAAGCATCAATATTCCAAATTCCGATTCGTGGCGGACCATACTCCCCTTGAACCAAGGTTTAACACCTGACCATTCACAATATAATATAAAATGCAACAAAACCTGGATCATGATCTGCTAAATTCTGTTCCAAGAGAGCCCATACTTATTATGAACCAAAGTTTAGTATTCATTAACACATCCGTAACTTGTACCAATAACCTATAAACAGTAGGTGTATCTATCTAGGTACCTATCAAAATAGAATACATTTTATAGCACAACATCTATCACAACAACATGCAATTTCTTATTCACCTACATGGCATGGAACTATGAATGGAATGTGATTATAACATGTGCCTAAATGATGCATGACAATCCATACCCTCATCTCATCGAGTCGCAACTAAATAGAACACAGTATAAAAATATAACAGCATACCATAAGTGCATCACCCAATGGTGAAAACCAAATCAATTGTAAAATTGAAAAATCAGAAAAATTGAAAGACGAGGTAAATTGGCTTTTCCCTATACACGGGTTAGCTACTCCCAGGAATAGATTATTAACAAGTACCTATTCCATCCTATCCCTGACTATAGGCGCCAAACAGTAAGTCAATAGAAAAGAAATGCCTTTGATACCACTTTGTAACGTCCCAGTTCTGGAAGCCAGACAACGGGTGCCCCGAACATAGTTGGTCACATGACCTCAAGTGCATTTCCCAAAACACCAGAGGTTACTGCCTAGCAGCGAGGGCCTAGGTCTGATAGTGGGGAAACTATACCCTCATTTATCAAAGTTTAGTGCAGCAGAAATAGATATAAACATACAAAAGCAGAAGTAGTAAACAATACCAATGATGAAATGGACACAATACAAAAATAAAAAAACAATATGTCCCTAAATATAATAAAGCATCCAAAATAAGATACACTACTATCTAAAACAATAAAAAACATGGAGAAAACATATAAAAGAAAAATAAAGTAGTGCACCAGGAACTCAGCAGCATCACAAGCCTAAGCTCGGTCCCAGGCTCTCCTACTCCTCTGCATCAATCAATTACCTGTATGGGGAATCTTTACCTTATATACACCCGCAAAAATATAATTTGTTTAGGCCCAAGATATGACCTAAAAAGGGTGTGAGAAATAAATGCCAGTAGGCAAGCACCAAAGGCCCATTCCCAACTGTCAGTGAACATGTGCAACGACAGTGTGCAGTAATAAAATGCAGTAAACTAAGAAGTACGAAAAAGTAACTATCTATACCAATTACATTTCCATTTTATTAATTATTTATCAATCTCATGATTTTGCTTTAGATTTTCAGATAAAACATATTAAATCACCATAGTGAATATACAAAGTAAATGTTTTCCGCAGACATGCAAATCCTTACCCACGGGTAATTAGAATCGAAACCCACAGGTGACTGCCCACAGGCATAATGAATATTTCCCACTGGCGTACGAGTTGTCTCCCACAGGCACAGAAACTACTAACCAAAGACATGAGAATGGTTGCCCACAAGCTAAGTGAAACACTTCCCTCAGGCTAAGAAAGTAATTGGGTCGAGCCCAACACATAAGAAATCAATTAATATACAATTCCTCTCAAGGCAATTAAAAGCATGATAATCGCGGCATACACATGGGTATTCTGGCCAAATGGATAAACAAGGGAAACACACCCACGGGGTGGCCCTAGTTCCAAGAAATGATCCCAAACAATAGTTTTACATATTCATTAAATCACCTATGAAATTCTAGGTATTTAATTACTCAAGGCCTCAGCCATACGACACCCCAATCATGGGCGCGTAGCACAATGGTACACAAAAAAAAAACAACATGACAATTTGAATTAAACATCCGACCAGATACCTTGATCTCCTCTGATCAATATATGTGAACAGAGCATTCTAAAACGTCCAAGAACGACATAGATCTGGGAAAAATGATAACTCATTCAATCCCAAATAACTTTCCCTCAGGAAGTAATTGGTAACAACGGATCAACGAGAAGGAAGGTCTTACCTGCACGGTTCAAACAAGATCGACGGCGGAAGAATTGGATTCACGGCATACGATCAAGAGCTCCTCCAAGCTCCGACCTCTCCTTCCGATGTTCCAAATGCGTCCACTTCCTCCTCTGCTAAATGAGGAGGCTTCTTCCTGTTTTACGTGAAAAAAACAAACTAAACGGCATGTACTCTCAAGTACACGTCGTGTAATTTTCATCATTTAATTGTTCATCTGGCAGCTACATTTCACCGCCACACTGTTCATCTGTCGACATGAGTACACGGAGTGTATTCCTCACTACATGGCGTGTACTGTCTCTCTGCTGGCGGCTACTCCCACCGCCTTACTATTCACTTGTCGACTGATTACACGGTGTGTAAATACCCAGTACGTGGTATGTAGTCAGTTTTTACACCCTTCATCACTGACATGCCTACACGCCCTATGTACTCATCCCACACAGCCAAATTACATTACATGTGGATAAGTACACAGTGGGTACCCATAAAATTTGGGATTTTTACCCATTTTCCTTATTTTCTCAAAAATACTTAAGGAAAAAGGAAAATAAGAAACTCATACCTCAAGAATAAGAACCGTGTTCTTACATACAGGTTCCTCCAACTATCCTTTTCACAACCAAAGGGGTTTTAGATATATCATTTTGTGTGTTTGGATCACCAGATAACTCCTCTCATATGAATGAATGAATAATGTGGATTATCTATTTTCATGATATCTCTCTCTAGTTATTTCAATATTTTAGCAGTTTCTTTTCCTGAATAATCCATGGTATTTATAAGGGTGAGTTCATACCCTTTTCATGTTGTGTTGAAGACTTGTTCAACCACTCCAAATGATATCCAGATATTCTTTAATTATGAATACCTTGGCTTCACCATACGGTTCTTGAGTGATCATGTGAACTATGTGTATATTTCTCATAATCACTTCATTGATCATGTGATTTCTTGGTGAGCTTCTTGTGATGCCATGTTGATTGTCTGCATGCCTTCATGCGACACCACTTCGTATCTTGGTTTTTTGTCACCTTAATTTCATTTTTTCAATAGATCATTATGTGATGTCTCTATTTTTTGTTATTTCTTTCATGTTATGAAACATTATGACACCTATGGATCTTGATATGGCATCGATTATCCTTGGTCGAGTATCGATATATTGATTATACTAGTTTTCAAGAGATAATGTGGAAAGGAACCTCATCAAGAGTTTTAAGGGGATTGGATCATTTAAACTGGTGGGGGAGGGATTTTAATGTATGGATTAGATCAATTTCATCTGGCAGCATGTCTTATTTTCAGCATTTAAAGGTTGTAGGAATAGTTCCAGAACATTGGCCACACCACATTGACCTTTTCTAGTTTCTCCTCTTTATTTTATAAGAAAAATGGTGACCACCATTTTCTTAATACATCTATAACAATAGATAAATGTTCCACCTTCATACATCCACCTCCAAGACTCATCCCAATAGGCTTCTAGCCCATGCTATGTGTGCTTATGGAAAATTCACTCCTTAGGCCTTATACATAGGGCTGACCATGAATTTTGGTCACTATGACCCTGAGGGATTATACACATCCTTGGCCACCATACTCTTTCTCATTGGGTAGGCTCTCCCAGGGGGTTTTACCCCTTGGGCCCCCTTATGAGTGGTTGAGGGTTATCCCATTGGGACTTGTGTGGGTTGGCCCTAAATATTTAGTATGCACACCTCAAAATACATAAAAATATTTAAAAATGTGTAAATGAAATTCCATAAATTTGTCTCCCCGAACATTAAAACCCAAAATCATTCCCAATATTCTTTAAGAATAAATAAACGCTATTTTTAAATGAACTCCTAATGTGTTAATAAATTACTTTTTGCATAGTCATAATTTAGTTCCACTTGTTGTAGAATTGTGCAATATCCTTAAGAAAATTTGTTAATAAATTAAGATCACTTCAATAAATAATCATATTTAATAATAATAATTTTCCAAGAATGATATAAAATGACATTAGCTGAATCCATAACAATTTTCCAAGCATCACCACTTCACTCACATCTCACTAAACACATATTGACACGTCATTGTCAAAAAATGTGACACTGGGCCCAATAATATCCACCTCTGTATTTTAATGTCAATATCTTTTTCATATTTTCAAAGGTTAATATGTTTGGTGAAAACATTCTCCCCCTTTGAAAATAAAATGAAAAGGATAAGTGTGGGGTTCTAAACTAAATATCTTTTGAAAATAATGATCATCTCCCATATGAAAATTTCAAGATCACTTCTAATAGAAGAATTATCTCATATGGTTCTCTTAGAAAATACCCTTTAGTTAATCAAATATAATTCTACATGGGATAACTCAATGTTGAAAACAAGATAGATACATCAAAAGTGGTTATTAGAAATCCATAAATATCATTCATGTTAAATCATGCTCATAAATTCTTGATTATAATGAAAGAGGTTGAAAATAATCAAATTTATTAATGAAATGAAAAATAATTCACATATTTCAACAAATACATCAAAAAGTTTTGGTAAAAAAGATAAATCTACCCCTTTGTCTCATACTAACATCAATCAAGAAACCCATTAATTGAAATTATTAATATAATTATAAACAAAGGATGAATGTTTTATTGGCATAACTCATCTTCAAATTTTAAAAATCTATTTAAAAGTTTCACATTCACTATGTAGTGAAGATTTAACAACTTCATCACATAAATTATTACCCTAATAGGTTGCATATATCTCCTTTAATTCATATCATATTAATACCAAAGCATTTATATATATAAGGGAATAAGGAGTGCCTATCTAATTCATCAAGAGTAATGTTCATGCTGATAACTATCTCTCAACCTTGGCCACTCTTTTCTCCCAATCTCAGTATTTTGATTATCTGAAGTATCCTTTTCCCATGTAGTATTTTGAGTAAATCAAATCTCTAGAGATTTCATCTTAACTTTAAATAGATCCCACAAATTAGGGATAATATCCATATAGTTTTGTAGGGAATTTATTGATTTATAACACATTACAGACAAGTAACCAACTTTGTGTGGAATAGATTTTTCTACCTTAATTTCTATATACATTTTCTTTCCTTTGGATTCATCGTGTTTTTCATATTCCTCAAGTTTTTTTAGAGAATTTCTATTGATTTGGACAAAAAACTAGGAACTCTTTATTTACATTATCTATCTTCTAAGAATCTTCACAAGGATTACCGCTATTTTTTATAGACTCTTCACTTTTTTAGCATAGGGAATATCTCTTGGAATTCTTGTAATACATTTCTCAATTTTTTGACCCTTCTATTTACATCTTCAATGAACGTATTTTAAGACTTTATATCTATTTTTTCTTGGAATATTGAATGAATTTAAGTTCCCATCATTCTTTCAATGAGAGTTGGTTGTAATTTATTCACCATGACTCCCACTTAATTCATGTAATTTTTTTTAAATGAATTGTTATACAAACAATAGTAGTATTTGTGCCCATATGTTTCACAAAACCATCAAATATTATTGAACCATGATATTCCACCTCGATATGTAATCTTTATAGACACATATTTTTTCTGTACTTATTTAAATAAAGACATCTCTTTCTTAGATGGTAGTGATTTCCTTGACTCAATTATTTATCCCTTTGATATAGGATAGGATATATCATTTTTCTTCTTAGTGACAATTGGTTTAATAGTCTTTTTATTTTGTTCACATCTCTAGACTAACTTTTGACCCTCTTTTCTGACCTACATTAAATTTTTGTGGTCTTCTCTTCGTATTGTGAAAGATAATAATATACCATCACTAATAATAATAGTGAATACTTCTATTGTAACACTCATATAAATATTCAAAGCATTCAAATCTATTATTTTTAGATAAATTTATTTTCAGTTAATTTTTCTTCTCTGATATAGGTATCCTATTTTCTTCAACTTTTATCCCCCTAAATGCATGCCTTATATTATTTTCAAGAATTTTCATGTTGTTCCAACAATACAAAGAATCATGATCAAACATCTAGAAACACAAAAAATAGGCAATGTGCCTTCTTCTTTTCTTTTATGGATTAATTTTTTTAGTTGTCACAAATTGTGACCCTTGATGATTTTGAGTGAAATAACCATTATTTGGGATTCTTATAGTGGAATAGTTCTTCATGATGTTTCTCTCATCCTCCTTTGATGTGGTGGATTTAATAGTTTTTTTAACTAACCGTACTTTCCCAAATCTTTGTTTAAAACCTATACCAGCACCTTAAAAAACATTATTACATAAAAATGTTGTTGGGATATGTGGTAATTTATTTTTAGAGGATGGTTCCATTTTATTAGAGGATGATCTCACATTCTTTATAGAATCATGGTCCTTAATAAAAACATGAGTGGGGGAATATATTCTTTTAGTTATTTGTGAATTTATAACTTGTGGTGATTAGTTATTTTTTTAGTCTCACATACATCTCTAAATAGTTCGTGTTGAGGGAGTTATTCTCATCCTCAATTGATCTCAGTTTGGATTCCCAATCCTCTTTCATCTTCTTTATTTTTTTCTTCATCCATCCATTTTTATTTTTAAAAATAATTTTAAATCTCATTTAACTGATTATATCTACCCTCTTATTGAGAAATATTGACAACCATAGAAACTTTGAGCATTATTTAAAATGCAAGGAAATATTAAAAAAACACAATATCAAATAATTCTTTCTCACAAAAAATTTCTTCCATTTATTCAATAGTTTCAACATATCTTTCATTATAAAGTGAAATTTTTTCATCATTTTCATTCAGAGCATTTGTATGAGTGTTGGAAATACTGAATCTTTTATCCAATGCCTCCACCATCGCATTAGAATCTTCTTATACCTATAATGTTTAATCATATAGACCCTTTATTCCTTCAACAATATTATTTATAACTTCTTTAGAATGTTACTTTAGATGTTATTTGAATTCAAGGAGTATATCACTAATTGATTCATCCTCATCAAATATTGAATAAGATTTATTAGAATGAAAATAATAAAAAGAATTACTAAAACATATAATATTTTTACCATATTCATTTATAGGTATCTCTATATGACGTCCCGAACCCAGATTCTATTTAATAGGAACCCTGAGCTCAGTGGGACACATGGCCTCGAGCGCATCTTCCCAAACACCAGAGGTTGCCGACTAGTAGCGAGGGCCTAGGGTGTATCTGTGGGGAGAATATTCCCTCTTTACCAAAGTGGGGCACAATGGATGAATATAAAATGAGGTAGATAGAGGAATAAATATATGTAAACAGAAGTCACATCAGAAATAGAGACAATATTAACCATAACTAAATCAACTGGAATAACATACTACAACATATGATCATATTTCAAGTCATTAGAAAACTAGAAAACATGGATACAAGAAATAAGGCATGACATGTTCCATAAAAGTATAAAGGAAATAAAAATACTTTCACAATCATGCCAAGATCCGGCTCGGTCATCTTTTATCATGATCTATCCTAAATAGAAAGCAATCAAGTGTTCAAATTTGTATGCTTCCTTTTATCAACACCCACATTAATGTAATCTTCCCTGGGTACCAAGAAGCACTCGGAGAGGGTGTAAGATAAATCTCAGTGGGCCACCACCAACAGGGTCTATAACATATGAACTGCGTAATGAAAATGTAACAGTGTGAAATAATGAATATAAAAGTAAATTAGTACAATGTAACTAAAAATCCAAGTACCTGCTTCAACCCTCAGTTGGTGTCTGAACATGTAACCAGTTCATTATTTTATAGTTACATGTTTATGAATATGTCACATGTTACCAATAGTGATGGATCCAATATGTAATAAGGAAACCTATAACAATATTTAAAAATTAAGTTCTATAGTAGTAACTAAAGAAACATAGACCTCAATAAGATACCTAATGAGTCCAAGGAGTTCATCCAAGGTAAAATAGGGCTAATAAATGACTAGGACCGATGGGATTTAACCATGGAACATGATTTTCAAAGATGGATCCAAGGTGTGTATCCAAGGCATCCTATAAAAATACATGATGGATTGTACAGTGTCATACCATGCATCCAAAGTCAGACAAAGATCAGGTTCTAGGCCAGTCTCAACCTAAGAAAGACATATTCATGAATTTGGAATGGGGTCATCAAGTGATTAAGGAATTACCTTGGGAATCCAAGGTGGTATTGAGTTAGGCCACTTCTATTTTGATAAATAAGTCATATATAATTCATACGGTTTAAGCCACTGCCTTTCATTAGTGTGACAAGTCTAATTAAGCATGAAACCATTTAATCATGTCAAAATTAATCAATAGTTGGTTCAATAAATTCCTTTCATTATTGTGACAAGGACTAGTAGCATATAACCATTAATTTTGGTGTTTTGACATAATTCATATTGTGCACGGTATTTCAAATGGTATGCCAACCATACATAGGAACCTATAGGAAAGGGGCGTAATGCACATTTTTGCTACACGGTTAGGGAAACCATGTGCCAACCATGATATATGTATTTTCATGAAAATATATTCTATCTTCATAGTTAGATCTAACCATGTACCCTACCCATACGATTGTCTCTAACCGTTCGATAGGACCATTTTTTTAAAAATATGGGTTTTAGGCTCCAAATAAGCCCCGAACACCCTTGAAACCTTTTTAACTCATTAGGAACCCACTTTAGGTACAAAATAATGAATTAGCCGAAAATTTAAAGGATCCATACATGAGTGAAAAATCAGGTTCTTACATTCTTCCCCCATTAAAAGAAGTTTTCCCTGAGATCACCTTCTATGGGTGTTGAAGTACTATCTGAGAACAACTCTTGCCAATGGGCATATACAATGGACTCCGACTCCCATGTCTCATCCTGTATGTTTTCGTGATTCTATAACACTCATACTAGAGTGGAATACCAGCCTCATAGGGCCTCCGTACTCCGGTTGATGATGCGTACTAGATATTCCTCAAAGGTAGCATCAGCATATAACTCAACTTTTTCAGGATCAAATGTATGAGACGGGTTGTCATGATACAGGAGAATCTTTGAATCATGGAAGACTTTATGCATGTCATGGTGCCTCTATGTTAATATCAACCAATAGGATACTAGACCAACACTTTATATAATTTCAAATGGCTCTATATAATGAGGTGATAGTTTCCCTTGATTCTGTAACCATATATGACCTAGCCTGGGCAATACCCAAAGTAAAACATGATCCCTAAACTCAAACTCTAGAGGTATTCAATGACGATCAACAAAATATTTCTATTTAGACTGATACGTAGTCATATGCTTTGTAATTAGCTGAACCCACTCTGAAGTCTCCTGAACGAGATGAGGACCAAGTAGGGTTTCCCCAACTACCTCTATCCATCACAGGGGTGAACGAAACAACCAACCATATAAGTCCTCAAAAGGATCCATCTAATTTTTTTCCTAGAATCTGTTATTATATGATAACACAACGAGAGGGTTATTCTTATCCCAATAACTGATGAAATCAAGGAATGTTCTCAGATCATGTCCTCTATGACCTATATTATTCATTCCAATTGTCCATCGGTCTGAGGGTGAAAATTTGTTCTTAGAATCACTTTTTTTCCCATATCCTTCTGCAATCCATTCTAGAGCTATGATAGAAAACAAGAATCCCTATCTGAAATGATGTTATAAGGGACCCCTTGTAGTCGTAGGATCTCACGGACTTACAGTCTTCCAATATCATCAACTTAGAAAGTATCCCAAATATGAATGATTTGATCCACTTTCGTTAGTCTGTTAATCAAACCCCATATAACATCATTACCACTAGGCAACCTAGGTAACCCGAAAACAAATTCCATGGAAACATCTTCCCATTTACATTCTGGTACTGGAAGCAGCTATAATAAGACTTTAGGTCTCTGGTGCTTTGTCTTCACCTAATAATACATAGAACACCTAGTGATAAAGCCTGTTATTTGATGTTTCATCGCATGACACCAATATTGGAATCAAATATCTCGATACATCTTGGAGATACCTGGATGAACTGCCCACTAAGAAGCATGGGAATCGAAAATCAACTCCTATCTCATATCTATAAAAACCAAGAAACATCCATGAATAAAAATTAGTTCGTCTCTATCCATAGACCAATCCAGAGGTGGGTCAGCTCCAGATGTACTCTCATGGAGAACCAAGCACTTAGGGTCTGAAAATTGTATACTCTTCACCTTCTCAAGGAGGGAATAGGTTACTGGAAAGGATGATAGGTAAGTCTACTTGTGACTATCATGAAATTATAGATACAAATTATAAAATAGGTCTATAAAAAACTATTAATCACTAGTTTCACGTACGTCCTGTGTCTAAGTTTTATGATTTTGTGCATCTGCAACTACATCCCCCTTCCAAAATGTATAGGCAAGATCAAAATCAAATTATATTAGATTTTTGACCCATATCCACTGTTTGAGGTTGAATTCACACTGATTAAATATATATTTCATACTATTCTGGTCTCTGTACACCAAAAAGTGCTCACATAATAGATAGTGTCTCCAAAAATGTAATGAATGGACAACTAATTCTAGATCAATGTTGTGCATCAGGTAATTTTCCTCATGAGGTCTCAACTACCAAGATCCATATGCAACAACTCTGTCCTCCTACATCATCACAACATCTAGTCAGATGCTTGATCCATCATAGAAGAGGATAAAACCTCTACCTAGCTCTAGAAGAATCAGAATAGGTGTTCAGAAGAGCCTCCCTTTTATCTTGAGAAAGGCTTTATCACATGATTATGACCACAAGAACTTTAAAACCTTCTTTGTAAGCCTAGTGAGAGTTGAATAAATGTGTCAGAAGTCCAATATGAAACTTCTGTAATATCTAGATTATAACAACTAGGTATCAGGGACAACACAAACACCTAGTCATTAGCATGGTTGTCGGTTCGTGGCCTACCAATTTCCCTACATATACATGGTCCCCACCCTGGGGCCTACCCATGTGCCCAAATGGGTAATCTGACTAATGATAGTCCCCATAGGCCAACACACATCCTTTCCAGTGTTCATTTTCCCTAACTCTCACACACCTTGGGAAACTTCATATAATGTCACCTATCCTGATCACTACATCAGGCCAAGCACACTTAACTATGGAGTTCTAATCAGGTTGGCTCCTAAAAAGGAAGGTTAACCTTGTTTACATGAGTCATATCATTCATTAATTTAACTCTTTATCATTCTGAGGTGTCACTTAGCTATCCCCATGAAACATAGTATATCAGACACATTCTTGGGATTCTCCCTAGAAACTACAACACTAACCTTTTTTGGGTAAATATATACTTTTAATTATGATATGATATAAACCTAGAAGTGAAAATTATTTATCCAAAAGTGGAACTTTGAATTCATAGCATAAATATGATTCTCTCTCAGTGTACTCAGAACAATCTGAAGATGATTGACATAGTCATTATGAGTGTGATATTACACCAAGATTCCATCCAAAAATACCATGAGAAATGAATCGATATGGGGACCCAAAACCCTATTCATTGAAGCCATGAAAATTCTTGACACATTGGTAAGACCGAATGGAATAATAAGGTACTCATACAGATCTAAACTACTATAAAAATAAATATGAGGTATGTATGATGTCATGACATTCACTTGATGATAACCTGATCTTAGGTCAATCTTAGAGAAGATCTCAACTCCATGGATCTGGTCAAGAAATATTCTAATCGATGCAGTGGATACCAGTTTGTGACCATAAGATAGTTAAAACTTCGGTAATCTACTCATAGATATAAGGTTTCATTCACCTTATAGGGGAAAAGCACAGATGAACCCCAAGATAATGTATTGGGCAAGATAAATCGTTTTTCCTCCAAATTGTTTAACTACATCTTGAGATCTTGAAGCTCTGTAGGTGCCATCCTATATGAATAAATTGACATTTGAGTTACTCCTAGAATAATATCAATTGTAAACTCTACCTCTCTCTTAGTAGGTAAGAAAAAAGCATCAGGAAAGACGTCCATGAAATGATCCACTATTGGAGGGAAATCAGCTTGACCTAAACCCTGATACTCTATGAATATATTTTCAATCCGGGTGGTCACTCCACATATCCCATGATGATCTGCTCCTGCTATACCAGCTTGGACATCTGGCACACCCTTATGTAGATAACTCCTTCCCTATGGTGATGTAAAAGATACCATGTGGTGATAAATGTATACAAAATCATGATACTGAACCAAACAATCCATCTTGGGAATGAAATCGATGCCTATCTTTTAGAGAATGGAGAGGTTCAATAAGAAAGGGTGACTACCTACCTCAAGGGGGAAGTCCATACATTATTTTATACCCTATGACCATACTCCTAATCGTGTATATAGGGTCATTACACAATAGTAATATTGTATCTCTAGTACCATAATTTCCACGATTTATAAAGAGATAAAATAGTTCTAAGTGACTCTATCAAATAAATAAGATACTATGGTAGATTCCACAAGAATAGTACCTCGAACTGTCAATGTTCATGTAGCCTAATCCTTGGGTATCGGTTGTAGTGCACGCAACTAGATTGATCTATTACCTTGTGCAATATCTAGGATAATATGATCATAACTACTCTGTTGACATTACTGGCGATTAGGGGTCTGACTTCTATGGCCATGACATCCTTCTCATCTATTCCTTCGAGTATAATTCCATCTCCCTGTTGGACATGGTGCAAAATAACCCACTCTTGAATATGGAGTTGGTACTGATCCCTTTTCACTTGAATCTAGTGGAAAGGTCCTACAGAACCTACGAAGATTCCCCATATGGCAATAATACCAACACTCCATTGGGTCTCTATCACAATGAGGGTTAATGTGCCCCCATTTCCCATACCTATGACATGATATGAAGTTACCAAAATGGATACTCTGGTTTTCACTTCCCTAATTAGAAACCTCAAAGGAATGCTTCCTACCACCGGGAGAACTATTGGCCTTCAACAAAATTGATATTTTAAACCCGGTGCTATTTCTGTCCCTCAAGTTCTGCTCAGTGATAAGATACTGATTAACTGTTTTAGAAAAATTAGGCAGGAAAAATACATTCACTTGCTTATGGATACCATACACAAGCCCATCCTTGAAGTGTTTGACATGAGAAATCTCAACATCGGCTAGAAGTAGTGAAAAGTGCTGTAACTCAGTGAAACATGATAAATATTTCATAACTGACATAGAAACCTTCTCTACATGAAATAAATCCCTAGCCATGTTAGCTCTCATCATTTGAGAAAATAATTGATCATAGAAAAAAGTCTGGAAGTCATCCCATACCATTCCTTGATGGCGATCAGTCTGGGTAAAAACATCCCACCAATGCTTGGAAGAATCCTAAATCATGTTTGTGGAAAGCTTGAACCTCCTCTCTGGAGGTGACTCCATATGCTCAAAGACGGATAGGGTGGCCTCTATCCCAGACTCAACAACCTATGGACCACCATCCCCAAAGAATGTATGAGAATGTTGCTACTGGAACTCTTGAGTCTGATCATCCATCGTAAGTGAAACTTGTGGAGCATTATTCATGGACTACATCAGATGTAGGAAACTATCACGGACTTGGGAATTATTTCCTAGATCAGGTACATCATGTGGTGCATCAAACGGAACTACTAGAGGTAATACTAGATGGTTAGGTCCCACCATGTTTAGTTCATGGTTTTTACCACCGTCTTGGTGTATTATATGAGGAAATCATGGCAGTATTGGTCTAAAAATTCCTAGAACACGCCTCAGAACAAGATTTATGTAGATAGATAGAAATGCTTATGGATGGTAAACTAGAAAAAGCTCACTACCTAGGGTATACTGCCCCAATTACTAGTGTATATGGCTAGGTATCAGTATGTTCTCAAGTAAAAGTTTCATTTCATTTTACATTTAATTACCAAGTTCACTCCTTTCCCTTTCATAAACATGACATGGAGGGATAAGGACGTGCATCCATTTAATTTTAGATTTCAAGTTTAACTTTAGAATGGATAATCATTCCCATTGAATCAGTTCCCATACATATTATCACTGGAAAAAAACTCATTTACTTATAGCATAATGGTTTGACTTGATAAATTACCCCTTCCAACCCATGAGGACCCATACACCTCATTAATTGAGACAGAGAATCATTCAATCGTAAAAATGTAGTATGACAATCATAAGTTAACTATCATAACATCACTCAACAATCACAAGCATATCAATAAATGAAAGTAGTGAAATGAACCTATATGGGATGGAAATATGCATGACATGTAAAATATAGGTGCCTATAATTATGCATGAATTGTTCTCCTTGAACTCATATCATCAGGATGAGTATAGATGAAATCCTCAACCAAAGTAATAATAATAACCTCAACACAACATGTGTGTCACCCAATAATGAAATAATATAAACTATAATAGGAAAAAATATAACACCAATTGTATTTTCAGAAACTCAGCTTTTACCCTGAACATGGGTCCGTGATGCGCAAACATTTCTTATGACCAACTCCTAAGAATTAATAATCTCCAATTTATTGTATCCAAATAGTAAATCAAGAAAAGAACCCCCTTTTATACCACTTTGTGACCTCCCAGACCCGGATTCCACTTAATTGGTGTCTCAAGCCCGATGGGCCACATGGCCTCAAGCGCATCTCCGTAAATTCCAGAAGAGGTTGAACAATAGCAAGGGCCTAGGGTGTGTTTGTGGGGAGACTATGCCTTCATTACCATATTGTATCATAATATATGTATATAAAAAGAGGTAGATAGAGAAAGAAATATAAGTAAACATAAGGAACCATGGAAATAGAGATAATAGTAACAATAAATAAATAAACTAGAATAACATACTACAATAGATTATGATATTTCATTTCACTAGAAAACTAGAAAAAATGGTTACAAGATATAAGGAATAACATGTTCTACAAAAGTATAATGTAAATCAAAATACTATCCGAAGCATACCGAGATCCGAATCAGTCATCTACTATCAAGCTCCATCCTAAACTTCAAGCAATCAAGAGTTTAAATCCATATGCCTCCCTTTATCAACACCTTCATTCATGTAATTTTCCCTAAGTACCAAATAGAACCCATATATGGTGTGAGATAAACCATAGTGGGACATCACCAATGGTGTTTATAACATCTGGCCCGTGTAATGGAAATTTAACAGTGTGTAAGTATGCATATATTATGTAAAGTAGTACAATGTAACTAAAAACCCAAGTACTTAATTCATCCCTCGGCCAGTGTCTGAACATGTAACCATTTCATTTCTTGATTGTTACTAGTTTATTAATATGTCACATATCAATAATAATGAAGGTTCCAATATGTAACAAGGAAACATGTCACGATATTTAAGAAGTTCCAAGGTAGTAACCAAGAAAAAGTATACCTCAAGGGTAGCCAAATAAATAATGACTATATCCTGGATAAGGGTAAGATTGTAATCAAAGGATCATAGAACAAGGAATTCCACAATAAGATTCCTACTGATTCCAAGGAGTTCATCCAAGGTTGAACTCACCTAAGTAATGACTAGGCACAATGAGCTTTAACCATGGAACCTATTTTTCAATGATGGATCCAAGGAGTGTGTCTAATGAATCTTGTATTAATGCATGATGGATCCTATAGTGTCATATAGGGAATAAAAATTCATACAAATATGGGTTCTAGGTGGGTCTCAACCTATGTAATTTGTATCCTTGAATTTGGAATGGGTTCATCGAGTGCTTAAGGCATTACCTGAAGAATATAAGGCTGTCTCATGTCGGGACACTCTTATTTTGATAAGTCATATATAAGTTATAAGGTTCATTCCATTACCTTTCATTAGTGTGAAAAGGATAATTAAGCATGAAACCATTTAATCAATTCAAACTTAATGAATAATTCCATTTGGTTCCAGCCTTGCCTTCTGTTATCATGGTAAGGCCAAGTAGCATGAAACCATTCATTAATTATATTTAAAGCAATTTTAAATAATCAATGTTCACTCTATTACCATCTATTAACATGGTAATGGGTTCTACAGACATGCAGTCTATTATTTAAGTGCACTCAATAAGGCCAAGTCATATACTTAGTATACTTTCCAATTTCCATTTAACATTAATTTATCAATTTGAAGCACTTAACTTAGGAAGGTCAAGTGGTAAGAAAACATGGATATTTCCATTATGAAATTCACAATTTAAATCAAGCCATTTAATATATAAAAATATTACCCTTAGAGGGGTCAATCCAAGGAACATGCGAACGGTGACTCAAATGTATCAAAACACTAAAATGACAAATTTGGAATACCGTCCTACATGGGACAGACGAAGTTGTAGGTGTAACTAGTAACAACTAATCATCGATTTAGAAAGAGCATAATTATACATTTATAATGATTATAAGAATGGAAAACAAATTTGATAAACGAAACCTAATGAAATCAGCGGGACCTATAGGACAATTCCAAAATCAATGAACTTTCGAGTTGAGTTATAGACCACCCACCTTAGGCTTTCACAACTCTCCTACTCAAGTATTTGCCTCTATTTTGGATTTAAATGCATTTAATCTATGAAAAAGGTCAAAATTTTCACACCTTGAAAACATGGTCAAGAGAAAGAGAAAAGAAGAATGGCTCTAACGAACTCGAGTACTAAGTATTGTGCATCCAACATGACGAACGAAGGCTGAATAGATCTCAGTTGAATGAGATCTATTATTCCGTATCTTAAGACTCCAGAAAATTTAAAATGGGAGAAAATAGAAGTTCTTTCTGCTAGAATGAAAATTAGGGAAGAATTAAGGTTTAATTAGATCATTAAGGGTAAAATTTTAAAATTAGACAAAATCTAGCTTGTGCACGGTTTTTCAAACTGTGCGCCAACCACTCATGGTAACATATAGGAAAGGGGACTACCACATAGTTTTTCCACGCTATTAGGGAAACCATCCATTAACCATGATAGATGTCTCTATCAAAAAATGAAGGCCATCCACACTTCTATATCTAACCATGTGCCCTACCCATACAGTTTTCTCTAAATGTGAGACATGGACAATTTTTTTAGAAATATGGGTTTTTGGATTTAAAAAATCCTCAGAAACCCCTAATACCTTTTCTAACTCATTAGGTATCCATGTTAGGTACAAAATAATGAGTTATATTGAAATTTAAAAGATCTATACCTGTGTGAAAACTAGGCTCTTACACTTTATCCATACTGTAATATTCTTTTTCATATTAATTTCCCATCTCTTCTTTCCATTCTTATGAGGCTTGGTAAGAAATTTTAGATTAGTCTCCTCATGATTAACTTTATTTTTATCTATCTAAGGTAGATAATTTATTTATTGTAATCAACAGTTCATAAAAACTCTCTTGGATCTTTATAGGTTACCAATGATCTGATACCACTTGTAGTGCCCCAGGCCAGATTGACCACTAGGGGGGGGGGGGGTGAATCAGTGGATTACTTTTTAAAAGTTATTTGTTTTGAATTCAATCACATAAAATTTTTAGGGTTCTTGATCCAATAAGTGATATCTCATAGTATCACTTTGTACAAAGAATTAATGAGATAGATCATAACACACGATATTTAAAAGGATCGACACAAAGACCTACTCTTTAATCTATTGGATATTCACTGCAACAGGGACTCTCTACTATAATATTATTTTAGTATATAGAATGGTAAATAAAAATTAACACTCTATATTTCCTAAATAAAAACTAGAGTTTATTTATACTGCATCTCATAGTGTTACCAGAATCCACATTGGCATGCTCTAGAATCCACACTAGAGACTTCTGCTCTTGAATCACAAAAGAGACATTTGTTGCAGCTCCAACTGAGGACTTCAATACTACATCATGTTTAATAAAATTATGGATACTCTATTAATATTAATCCACTATATAGACAAATAAAACTTTATTATATACCTATTAAAGTACCTTTAGATTCTTATGGTCTTGCTTAATAAATTCTGATCATTTAAATTTGGCTATTTACCTTAGTGGAACAAATTATTAGGTTATGCTTCCTTCAAATGTTGAAGTCCCAACATCATTGAAATGAGTATAAGAGGTGAAAACAACTTATTTAATAATATTATATTCAAGAAAGATTGTGCACAATGTCATATCAATCTATCTTATTGAATTCTAAAATACTGTCAACTCTGGATAAGATCTTCTAATAATATTCCTAGATTCAGTCTTAAATTAAACACACTTAATACATGGTTTTCATAAAATCCAAAACAACAGAATATTTATTTATAAAATTTATTATTTTATGTTCTATTTATTAATATTTTTTTTTATTTCAATTAAACATAAATGTTTTTCATGTGTTTCTTAGAACATTATCCTTTCATTCTTAACTATATTAAGTAAATTACATGATCTTAAAAAGATTATATGATCTACTTTCCTTTTCATCACCCTAATGAAACTAATATTTTATATAAAAAGATATTGTGATATCTATGCCTACTTCACTTGAACTGGTGAGGCTCATGTGAACTACGCTTCCTCAAGAATTATTCCTTTACTTAAGACAATCATATGACAAGAAGTTATTTCTCCTAGTGTCTCTTCAAATGTTTAGTGAAAGAGCTTCACAAGAGTGATAATGATAATTATTATACCCTCCATGTGATTCAGGTGATATCCTAGGGTTACTTAATGAGACAAGAGGCATGTCTATGGGATTATTATTCTTTCATTCATAAGAGCTTTGTCTCTTAGGTTTCACCTTCACGAGGCCATGGTTGATGTCTGCGGCTTTCTTAGTAATACAAGTTTTTTTTTCAATGGTTTCCTTCATGAGACAAAAGGTGTTCATAGTTTTTTGTAATAGTACATTTGGAATACCTATGTCTTGATGGTTAATTCTACATGACATGATTAGGATTACTCACACTTTCCTTCACCAACTAGTGCAGTTCGTGAGATATTCATTCATGTTTTTTGATCATGTGAGAACTCATCTCCTTAACATGTATGAATCATGTAGTTGCTCTATTTTAATGATGCCTCTTTCTATCTCAATTTATTTCAAGGTTTCAGTATCTTCTTACCTCGTCTGAGACTTGGTATTTTTAGATGAGAGTTCCTTCACTTTTATGTCATACCGAGGACCTATTTAACAACCCTAAAGATCTCAGTTCTTTTTTAATTCTGAAAATCTATAGTTACCATATAGAAATAGAGTGACTTCATAAATCACATGAATATTTTTTATGATCACTTTGTTGACCATTGGATTCTTAGATGAGCTTCTTGCGCTACCATAAATATTGTATGCATGCCTTCATGTGATGCCTCTTAGTAGCTTAGTTGGTTTTCAAATTACTGTCGCATGATCTGTCAATCATCATGAGATTTCATAGAGGGTTGTTATTTCATTCATGATACAAAACCATTTTATAGCTGTGGATCTTGTGATGGAATCGATAATCCTTGGTCATGTATCGATATATTATGGTGGTTGGTTGTCATGAGCTCATACGGGATGGTGCCTTGTTGATAGGTGGAAGATGATCACATAATTTAAACTAGAGGGGTGTCATATTTCAACAAATTTCTATAATCAATTACATTTGAATATTTATGTATTTTTCATCACATTAATGATGTGGGAACAGTACCCGCACATCAGCCATTCTGCATCAACCTTTTTAAGGGGCTCCCCTCTACTTTATAAGAAAAATGGTGATCACTGTTTTCTCCAGAAATCCATAGGGTTTGGAACCCATTACACCTTCACACATGCACCACTAGGCCTTATACTTGCGAGAATATATCCCAAGCTATGATTTACTAAGAGTGTTCCCCCGTTATGGGCCTTATATACTTTCCCACCCATGAATTGTGGGCACTATGCTCCTCAGGGCTTACACATGACCCTGACAACCATACTCTGCCTCATTGGGTTGGTTCTCCCATGGTGTTGACCTCTTGGGTACCCCTATGAGTGGTTGAGGGCTAGGAAATTGAGTCTTTTGTGGGATGACCATTAATATTTGGTAAGGAAACCATAAAATACTTACCAAAATATCTATGTGTGTAAATAGAATCCCAAAAATCCATGTCCTCGAACACTAAGACACTCAACGTTTTTCGTTATTCATCAAGTATTAATAAACACACTTTTATACTAAATTACCCATGAATTAATAAATTAATTTTTAATGGACATATTTCACATATACTTGTTGAATAAAATATAAAATCTCTTTAATCATGTTATTTAATTATTTAAGATAACTTCAATCTATCATCAGATTTAGCAAGAATAATTTTCCAAGCATGACATCCAATGCCAATAGATGAATCCATAACAATTATCCTACAATAAACACTTCATAAACAACCTAAAAAAAATATATTTACACATCATTGGATAAAAATGAAACACTAGGCCCAATATATTTTAATTTATTTTTATTTAAATGCTTAAAAATGCATTTTTCCTTGATCTTTTTTCGTTAAACATATATTTATTAAAATTAATTTGTATGACCACTATAAGTTGAATATTATGAAATAGTTTTATAATTTTGAATCACCATGTTAAAATTAGGTAATAAATTACATTTAATTTTTAGTCATAAAAGTAAGTTTACCATAGTAAAAGTAAGTTACCACAGTAAAATATAAAATAGGAGAAAAGTGTTTATTCAAGGTTTAAATCTTTAGAATAAAATTAAAACCTATAATTAAATGAGTGTACAGTATCTTTATTTTCCTCCCTATTAATTATTGTGAATTTTTATCCATTTTTTATCCAATATGTTTGAGTATGACATTTCCTTTTATAATCCAAAATTTATATTTACAAAAATAATACCCCTCTCACTTATTATCTTAAAAACATTGTAATGGTAAGGATAAGAATAAAAATATATTATGAATGTTTTTAGATGATAATATTGAGTTTTAATAAATTAAAATTATTTTCTTAACTTATTTTTTGTTTTTAATTAAATTATTATTTTGTAAAATGGTTATGCAGCGTCGACAAATCCCTTGTGAAAACGGTATAAAATTCAATGTAAATGGTTTTAACAATATTAAAAGTTAATATTTTTGAATAAAAGGGATCCTTAAATAAATTTTAAAGATAACCATGATAGTTAAGAGGTATTTTTATTGTCTAAAATCAAATTCATGGTTATCGAGATATCATTGAAGTGAAATTATGTTAATAATCAATCAAATGACTTTCAAGGGTATTTAATGCCAAACAATATTTTATTAATTTATTTAAAAATCAAAAAATGACATCTTGAATAAATTTTATGAGAAAAAATATATAATTTAATACATGTTTCATTTATGATCCACTTGTTATTTTTATATAATATTTTTGATCCTTAAAGATTGAATATTTGTGGAAAATCCTTTGTATTTTTCCAATGAAATGGGACTCAATATAAAAATTTGAAAGACACAAATGAGTTAGATTTTATTTTTATATTATAACCAAATATAAAAAGAAAATTAAATTCACATATACCAAATCCCATGGTATGTTCGTAAAACACTTTTACAAATACATTAAGTTCAATCAAGTGGAGGATATCAAAGGAAGTGGTAATTGTCTTAGCTGAGTACTCTCATGATTATTTCTTTATCCAAATATATTATGAAAACAATAATATAATGAAATAAATATTATTAGTATATATAAATGTTATTATTTTTATGTAACAACCATTATATACCTCACTACCAACCAATAGAAAATGAAAATGTCACCGAGGTTACATGTAGACTACTGATTTCATCAAAGTTATATTTCATATTTCATCACTGCCTAATGTGACCAGTTATAAAAATGGATTTTTTGAAGAAATATGTTATTTATAACATTATTAAGATTATGGAAATATAATTTGGCTATTCTATTAATAATATTAACAATAAATTCCATCCTATAATTTAATCACCTAAAGAAGCACATTCAGACACATTTCATTATTTAAATATATTTTAGTCAACCAATCAAATTGATTAAATTTTATGATACTATAATGATATTTAAAATATATATAATAAATTATGTAGATTATGAAACTATTTTATAACCCCTTTTACCATGTTAAATTTAACAAAGTATTTTTTGGAGGACTTGACCGAATGACACCAAAACCACCATCATCGATGAAGTAAATTAGTGGAATATGATAACAAAAGAACTAAAAGGAATAATAATAACACAATAACTAGGAAAATGGTTCTAAAAGGAATATATTTTTTATAATTTTATTGTTCATGAGGTTATATTATATATGAGGTGCATCAATGTTTTGATGTTTTCCTTGAAAATATTGTTCAACCATGTCCATATTATTTATATTGTTTCAATGATACTACTTATTATACATATATTTTTTATTAAGGTTATTTCCTATTGGCCTTTAATTTTTTTATACTGTTTTCAGAATTAATCTTATAAAAAAATTGTATGATTTATTTGTGAATTTCTTTATAAATTTGTGAAAATAACGTTTTTCAACTTTTACCACTTGATATACTTTCCCAAAAATCATGTCTATTATTCATTATGAAGCTTAATTTTCGTGTATTTATTTTTTTATAAAGTAAATTCAATTCCTATTATTTTTAAAATTTTCTTAAGGTTGTCCAAATAAAGGGGTTACTTTATCTTATATTATAAAATAATTTTATAGTGTGCATATAATATACCAGATTTCATTTAAATTTACCTTAAATAGATAATCGGATAATTAGTTTTTAATATCATCAAATTCTTATGGAAAACTATAGATCTTGTGATTGTGGGTTGAAAATTAATGTTTTATGTGTTTTATAGTAAAATGAATGCTCATACATGTTTTATTCTTATTATTGTTCTTGTACATTATAGATGATGATGAGTGACACTGATATATATCTATATAATGAATAAGGTAATAATTTATTCTCTAGAGATATGATGTTGGACTTAATTTGTTAAGTTATTCCATTAAGGGTTTATGATGATGGAATTAACCAGTTATGTTATTACATTATGAGTTAATACAGGTGATGAATATAATTTCCCAAGACACCTAAATGGGTTTTTGATAGATTTCATGAGTTTTAATACAAATCATTTGATTTCATGACATAAAGAAAATTTATGGTCATTTAAAGGTTAAAATTTTGTTTTCTAAGAAAATATTTTCATAGGTTCTCATGTTTTTTCCAAGTACTATTTATGCTTATTAATTTCTTTTATGCTTTATTATGAGACATTTTTAGGAAACATTTTAATAAATGAACATGGTTTCAGGTTTTTAATATAAGTTTATATTTTTTTATAAGGAAAAAGTTACTTGTAAAATGAAATTACATTTCAAGGCATTTCTAGTAGTTTTATGGCCTAATAAGTTTTATATTATTATTTTATTCCCCTTAGTTTTATGCTCATCACATTTTTTCAAAAGGTTTATCATAAGGATAATTGATTAGTGGGTATTATTATAAATTCTAAATTTTAATACGTGACACTGTTTTTGAAAAAATAAAGTGTATAGTTTAAAGGGTTTTAGTGTAAAATTGTTAATTAGATGAGAAACATATTTGTTTCTTTTGATAAAGTTTTTTATTAGTTCTAAAAAACTCTAAAACTAAAAGGTATTGGGTATATAGGTGAATAAAATATTTTTTATTGATATTGTAATTATGGATGCTTAATTTGGGTTGCTTCAATAAGTATTAGATCCATTTTGTAAATAATATATTTTTAGCATGATATCATAATTTATGAGTTTGTGGCTAATAAATTTGGAATCATATTTGATTTTAGATCAATTTAGAGGTTAGGATGATATTAGTTGATGAAAAAAATAGCTTTTAATATACAATTATGGGTTTTTAGTTTTAAGGAAAATCATAATTAAATAGTATGGAAATTATTTTCACATTTTTATATGATTTAATTTTTGAGAATTTATTATTGTGTTTTAGTAATAATACACCATAAAGGTATATATAACCCTTAGGTTTAATATGTGACTTAGTGTGAAAGTGATTTGTGAAGGTTTTTTTATTTTTTTATATTTATAAGTAGTTTTTTATAACCATTATGACTAGTATGTAATTTGACGTTGAGGTAATTGTGGTTATTTGAGGAAAGAGTTATTTTGTTTTGGAATGTGAGTTGACTATTATGGATAACTTTGAGAGATTCAAAATTTATTTTGAAAAAAGATGATTAATTCTTTTTGAAATAAGATTATTATATTTTAGGAACGAATTTTATTAATAAATATATTGTAAATTAGTAACTAGTATGTGTATTTATGTTATAAAGATTGAGTTACTTTTATTAAGGTTTAATGTCATGGTGATTTAAGTTATTTTATAAAAATATTAATCTATTTTGGGTTTATTAAATGGAAAACAATATCTTGTATTATTATTGATGTTAATAATTATGCGATAAAAGTTAAGTTTTTTTTGGAAGAATATGTGATCATGATTTTTATTTTTAATCAGGAATGTGTTGATGATTTTTTGGGTTTAGTTGTTTAATTTTAAAATGGGTAGTTATTTTTTTAAGATTTTTTTAGAGAGTACAGTATTACTTATTCATATTATGTTTTATTTATGTTTTATTGGGTATTATCTTTACTCATTATAACAATTCTAGTTTTTTATAATTGGTTTGAAATAGGAGGAATATGGTTCTATAATAACACTTCATAAAATGACGATCTTTATCTATTGGGGAATCTCATGATCCATTAAGAGATTATTTTCATGCTTCATGTAGGAAAAATTTATCTTAGATATTCATTATTTGGAAATTAAGATGAAATATATGTAGAAACTGATCGATACCCATAAAATAAGTGTGAAATTAAACTCATTGAAATGGAATAAAATCAAGTAACTATATTTTCTCATATTCTCTATCTTGACGGTAAAATAATCCCACAAAATCAATATAAAGGATGATAAATGTATCTTGTATTATATGGAAAACATCACATGAATATTAAGGTATGACTTAGAAATTCATTCAAAAGTATGGGTCTTATAAAAGTACAAACACTATTTAAAAAATTTGTATGATAAGTTTCATAGTCTTAACCAAGAATTTTTTTAATAATATCTAAGATCTATTTTCTATATTTCTATTCATTATATTAAATAAAATACCTTGAAAAGAATATTTTACTTTAATCACCTTTGAATTGAATGTCCATTTTCCATTCTTATAGATTTTTAGTTCAAACACAATGTTGTTAATATTAATTTTTGTTGAATCGGTCAACCATTATTTATTCAGGTACCCTTTTATTTGAATATATTCTTATAATATTGGTTACTCTACTATATGATTTTGTAGTATTATAATTACTTTTTTTTCTTCTGATTTAACATTATTTCTCATAATTTTTAACTGTTTCTAGTCTTAATTTAAATTCTTTGAGATATGTTTAATTTTTTGAAATATTTTTTCTTTTATAAAGTGTTATTTTGATTAAATTTTTTTTGGGGGGTTTCATGGCCAATAAAGACCAAAGCAGAAATTTTATAAAATAATGTGATTATATGAGTCTAAAGTATGAAAGCATATTACAATCCTTATCATTAAGAAGAAGAAGATCAGTGGGGAGATCATCGAGTCAGGTAATGTCTTTATTTACTCACTTGTTAGTAAGGCCATCTAAAACTGTATTAGGTTCATGATAAATATGAATTATAATGTATTTTATGTCACAAAGCGAGTGGGTGCAGTCCATAAAATGGGTTGTAATTGGCCATACATGGTGTGTCACACTGTTCCAAATTGATCGCAAAAAGGTAGTCGAATCACATTCAATCCAAATATTGTTCCAACCATGGCTCTTTGCGAAAGTAACAACATGAATGATTCCTATCATTTTGTCCTCTAGAGAAGATGCAATGCCGCATTTACCAAGAAAACATCTGAGGATCTAACCAAGGTTATTTATGAAGATAACGCCACAACCTGGAAGACCTGTATTGCCTTTGGGGAACTATCCACATTTAATTTACTTCAACCAGGAAATGGATCACGCCAAAACCCTTCAAAGGTATAACGTGGCTGAAAAAGATTTCCATCAATCTAAAGACGATGTATAATTTTGATGTCATAAATAGTGTTATTACATTGACCCTTTTTCATTGATGCAACTTCACATATGGTAATAAGAATCTGCATCCAAACTGCATTATGATTGAGTGGATAATTGCTATTAATAATATCATTTCTATCATACCATATCACATGATGAAGATCAGCAACAGTAGTAAGGAAGAGGTTCTTAATTTGCTGATAATTTTTAATTTCCACACATCTCCTTAGTTGATTGTTGAAAGAGTCAAGAATCGACCATCTATAGTTAAAAATGCCAAAAATATAGTTCCAAAGAGCAGAAGCAGTATCATAAGAAAGGAAGAGATGATTAGTGGCTTTTTTTGTTGATTGAAGTGTCTACATTTAGAGCAAAGTTAAATACCAAATGATTGAAGGAACCTATCTTTGGGAACTCTATTTTGATGAAGGCGCTAAATAAGAGTGAATCTTGAGGGTTTTATACAGGGATGTCAAAGAGTTTTATCCAACAAAAATAACTTTTAGAATTACATAAATAATGATTATAAAAGTTTTTTGAATTATGCATACCATTGTGGGAAGAATCCCAAATTAAAAAGTCATCAGTTTTTTAGAAAGGGTAGTTGTTAATTACATGCATAATGGCTTTAGGTAGATGATCATTTTGAGAATTTATCATATCTATAATTGATTAGTTGGTTCTCTCAGGGGTTTTCTCAGGATGAATCATAGATATTAGGGGGGGGGGGTTCCATTCCAATTATCCAACCAGAAATTTATGGAGGAGTGCCCAATAACCATCCATCTGGAATTATTCATAATGATGAAAAAATATTACTTAATAGATGGCTAGATAGAGGAGATGAGGAAATTAAATTTTAGCTCCTTAATTTTTCCAAGAAATCACTTTTTTAGAAAAGAAAAAGAATCTAAATTATTGTAAAGAAGGTTCCAGGTGAGTCTGGATTTAAGGGCCTCATTAAAGTACCTAATAGTTTTTATGCCAATCCCACCCTTATCAATAGGTATGAAACAAGTCGACTAGGGGATGTTCACAAGCTTTCCTTCTAGCATGCTACCAGTCCAAATGAAATTTTTTATTGAGATATTAATTTTTTTGATAATCCCAATGGGCCATTTATAGACCATCATAGAGGAAACCATTTTAGAAACAATAGTTGATTTGAAAAGGCATATTATGCCTGCCATAGAGAGGGATTTACCTTTCCAAGAGGATAGTTGGTTGAAAACTCTGTCAATTATTTATGAAAAGTGAGAGGACTTGGGTCTGTCACAAAAAATGGGAACACCAAGATAAGTAAAAGGAAAGGAACCATATTTAATTCCTAAGTCACTGATAATATTACATTTCCTACTAGGAGAAAAAAATTTCCCCAAGAAGATAGAATATTTTTTCAAACTAATGTATTGACCAGAAACCTCTTAATAAGGAGAGAGAGTATTTTTTAGGTTTCAAATATTTATTTTATCACCTTGTAAAAAAGGATGATATCATCATCATATACAAGATGTGTGGGAGCATTCACATTCTGAGAAACATGAATGGGCTTGAGTTTGGTCACATTTAAAAGATGAGTGAGGGGGAGACTAAGATAATCTTCAACAATGGAGAAAAGAATGGAAGAGAAGGTGTCACCTTGACTTACACCTTTATTGCATTTGCAGTAGCCATTAGGAGATCCATTGACCATTATAGACATAGAGGCCGAATTGAAAAGGGTTCTGATTGTAGTAATAAAGGAATCATTAAAACCAAACCCTTGAAGAACCTTAAAGATGAAGCTCTAGTACATGGTATCAAATGATTTTTTAATATTATGTTTAAGGGAAATATTACCCCCTCTGTTAACATTGTTTAGAGTGTTAACACACTCAGAGGAAAGACAAATACAATCATGTATGGATCTACCCTTAATAAACCCAAATTGGTTCCAGGAGACAATTCTATTGGTGATAGTTTAAAGTCTATTATCAATGATTTTGGTGATGATTTTATAAAGGGTTCTAATGAGAGAAATGAGTCTAAACAAGTGGATCTCAAAAGCATTGTCCACTTTAGGATTCAAAGAAATAAATTGAGAATTAAGACCATGAGTGAGGACACCATTGGAGAAGAATGATTTGAGAAGTTTACAAACATCCAATTGGATAACGTCCAAATAATGTTGAAATAAAACATTATTAAAAACATCAGTACCTAGAGCACTATCAGGATTCAAACTAATGGTAGTTTCTTTAATTTCATGATCAATAGGTATGCTTATAAAGAAAGTGTTGTCCTCATAATTAACCACCTTCAGAAGGACCTTGGGTAATATTAATTTCTTATTGTCAATACCATAAAATTTGGATTCAAAGTAAGATGAAATAAGACTGGAAATATCATCCTAATTCACTAAGAGGTTTCCCCCATCTTTTAATAGAGATAGAGGTCTTCAGGCTTTCTTGACTCTATGAAGCGAGTTATAGAACATGGTGTTTCTATCACCATCTGATAACCATTTAATTTTAAAAGTTTGTTTCCTCGTGTTCTCTTTAAAGGTGATCAAAGAGTTTAGTTTTACTGACAGGTTGATTTCTTGAGTCAGATCGGTGTTGAATTCAGATCTAGTGTTATTATTTTGAAGTTGTTTAAGCTCATCCTGAAGAATAAAAAGTCATATAAACTTGGTTGGTTGTAGAACTGCACCAACTTTTGAGAATCTGTTTGAGGTATTTTAACTTAAAAAAACAATCAAAGTTCTTTTGATTCAATTACACTTGAATATGTTATATTATATTATCCATGAAATTCAAGAGATTTACATATCCAAACAATGTTCTTTTTTCAATGAGGTTTGATTCAAGTTTTATAAAATTTGTAGGGGTTGTTTATATCAATTTCCATCTCTTGAGGAATATTTATAATTATATACCTATTAATATATGAAATTATGTAATTTTTACCATTGAATTCTTTTATCCTAAATCACATTTTATTCATGTGATTTATAAGACTATATCATGTTCTATATCCATGTTCATTAGATTCATTACCAATCCTAATTAGTGATTATTAACTCAATTTACATTCATTGAGTTATTTCCTTCCTTCATTGATTATGTTATTCTATGATTATGTGAACTATAACAACTGGATTTTTTATGTTGTATATATATATATTTTTTCTGTATATGCATTTTTTTCTCACAAGATATTCATTTTTATATTCTTAAATCATGTGTTATTATCTTATAAGGGTCTTTCATCTCAATATTACTTCATTGAGACATATTTTAATTATGAAACTATTTTATTTAATATGGTGTATATAGCACCTTTTTGATGTATTATATCATGATTATATATTTATTTAGGTATTTAATGTTTCATTTCAAATTATACTTTTCATTTGATTTTTATTCTTACATTGCCGATATCGTAATGATATTTATTGACTCAGTCACTTTTTTATTAAGTCAAAATATTTCTTCTTTGAACATGTTCTTATAAGATTGATATATTCTTCCATTACCTTTATCAAATGGTAATTTCTCATTCTCTTATGAAAATTAAATTTTCTTGTAATGTTATTTTTTTATGATTAAATTTAAATTTCTTGAATGATATATTTTAAAGAACAATTCCCCTCATCTATGATTATTATTTTTATCCTATACATAATTTTCATTACTACATTTTTTCCTTATTTTTTATTAAAATTATGTATTATAGTATGAATAATTGAAATTTCCTAAAATACATTTATTTATACTTCTATATTTTTTATTTATTGTCGAACATGAAAAACACTAACTTCTCAGACATGAAATAAAATTATGAGGATGCAATTTCCATAAGAGGCAGAATGTGACAACCCATGTATTTTTAATTTTTTTTAAATATTCATGATTATAAATTTATAAATTCAATTAAATAATGTATATATGTGTATATAATGTCTCAAATGATATTATCAATTAGATGAAATTAAATTGATTTGTTTAATTTTTTTCAGAAAAGGTGTTTAATATAAAGAATTAAATATATTTTCTAAAAATGATTTCTAATTATGATATATTTCAATAGTTGTTTAACTATAAGATATTTTAAAAAATAGATATTAATATTATTTATATGGATTAATATTAATTATTATTAACTTATAAATAATTTTCTTAAGTTATGGAACAATAATATCATTTTTCATTTTCAAATTAAATAGTATTGATATTAAATAAATTGTTTTTATGTTTATGATATGGTTTAATTTAAATGTTAAAAGTGTAAATTTTATAAATAAAATTTCATATAAGGGAATTTTTTTTTAGTTTCATAATGTTACAAATATATTATGATTATTTTTTTGTATTTTAATGAAAAGGTAAATTTTGAAGTGAATAGTGAAAATATTTTTTTTCAGAAATACTGTAATTTTTATAGAATCCATATGATATAATCATGAATAAAAAATTATATGGAAACATTATCTGAATGAAAAATCAATTTAAAGGGTAAAATAATGCATTTAAAAAATATTTTGGATTTTGATATCCATACTTAGACATTTTAGAGCCTAAGTTATATATATTATAATAAAAAAGTATTTTGGTCCTTTTACTTTAATTATGTATTCACAATGATTAAAATATTTTTGGGTTGATTTAAATGTATCATAACTCACCTTTATCTAATCCTAAATAAATAAATTTCATTTGAATCAATACTATAGAATATTTTGATGAAAATTAATTTTTATGTTAAAATGCATTTTTTTCTAAAAAGAGTTTTGTTGTGTTACATGTACTTTTTTTAAAATTAATTTTTACCACCTCAAGAAATTGAATGTTATAAAATTGTTTTCAAATTTTAAATTACCATGTTCAAATTTTTTAAAATGTTTCTTTTCTTTTTTAGTCAATAAGATAAGTAACCATAATAAAATTCAGTCACCACAGTAAAGGCTAAAATATGGAAAAAGTGTTAAATTGAGAGTTAATGTTTTAAAATATAATAATACCTGATCCATAAATGAGTTTATAGAGTGATTAATGACCTATATATTATATATTTTCAAATTTCATCCATTTTATTCCCTTTCATTGCGTATGAAATTTATTTTATAATATGATAGAAATATTTATAAAAATAACCCCTACCTTTTATTATCTTAAAAATATTATTATCAAAAGGTTAAGAATAATAATGCATTATAAATGATTCTATAGTATAATATTTATTATTAATAAATAATATTTATGTAACTAATATATTTTTAATTTTAAATAATAGTATTACTATCTAAAATTCTTGTGCCGCATTGATAGATATGTGCATGAAATTTTAATGTTAATGGATTTAGACTACCCAATTCCATGCAAGATTTTTTTTGTAAAAATTATATTTAAAATGTGATTTTTAATGTTTAAAATTTTATTTATTATTCATCCAAATATCTTTGTTTTCAGCTTATGTAAAACTTTTTTAAAACGAGTTGAAATGGTATTTAATAATAATCAATATTTTATTAATTTATTTAATAAAAGAAAAACTTTTCTCAAGTAAAGTAAACTATAATTGGTCTATAATATCATATAAAATCTATTTATGATCCATTTCTCAGTATTAAATTTCATTCTTGACCCAAAAATATTGAATATTTTTGAAAACACCATGGATATTTTCCTATAATATCAGACTCAATTTGACCTTTCCAATGTCACATATGAGTTAAGTTTTCTCTCAAAAATATGAAAAAAATATCTCTAAAAAATTCCCTTGAAATGTATTAAATCCCATTTCTGACCATATAACTCCCTTATAAAGGCCTTAAGTTCAATATAATAGAGGATATAAAAGGAAGATGTAATTGTCTTAATTGAGTTATTTCATGTTTCATTCATCGTACACCTCCTATAAATATATTACATCCCTAATAATAAAATCAAGATAGTATAACTAATATTATGAAATAATATTATATTGATTAATCAAAAATTATATACCTTCCTTCAATCCATTGTAAAATTAAACCACCACTCATGTTACGTGAATAATACCGCCTCCATGAACAACATATATCATTTTCCATTACTGCCTTATATGAATGGTTTAGGAATTATTTTAATGAATAAATATAATTTTTAAAATATTATTATATTTTTAGAAATATAATTTTAATATTAAAATAATAATATTAATAATAAATGGTAATTGTAAAATTTAATAACCTAAAACGATCATACCGGAACACTTTTTTTAAAATAAATTTTGGGAAACCTATTAAACTGTGTAATTTTTTCCTCCTAGAATGATATGGAATATATATTTATAAAATTTATGATATGATTAAACTATTATATAACCACTTTAAACATGGTCAATGTACCATTTTTTAGAGTAATTGACAGAACATCCTCAAAATGACCATCACTAATTTAGTAATTAGATTAAACATGATAATAAATAAAATAAAAGGAATAATAACAAGATAATTAACATTAAAATGGATATATATCATGTAAAAAATTAATATAATTTTATTATTAATGAGGTTAGACGATTTACTAAATGAGTGAGGACTTGAGGTAAGAGTATTTTTCTTTCAAAAATTATTTTAAATGTTTTAAAGTATTCATATCAACTCTTTTTCCTTGTACATATTATTTATATTGTATAAATAATTTTCTAATTTATTCATATTTGGTTTTTAAAGGTTATCTTCTATAAGATTTTAATTTAATTACAATTTTTTAAAAGGAATCTCTTAAATGATTTCAGTACAAAATTATTTTTAAATATATTTGCAATAGTTTGAAAATAGTGTTTTTAAACATCCATCGCTTGATCAACTTTTCCAATTGTTATGTCCATACTTTATTATCAAACTTACCTTTTCATGTTTTCATGGTTTTCCAAAATAAATTCAATTGAAATTGTTTTGTAAATTTTTCATTTTTAAGACTATCAAAAGAAATGGGTTACCTCTTCTTGATTTAAAAATGATTTTTTAAAGCTATTATAATTTACCAGGTTTTTATTTTGTTTTTCTTAAAAAAGGAATTGGTTAACCCATTTTTCAAAACATTATATTTTTATTGGATAACTTAATAATATCTGATTGTGGTTGAAAAATATGTATTTATGTATTTTATCGAAAAATGAATTATCATGTGTGGTTAATTCATGTTATGGTTCTTGGAAATTATAGACGATGATGGGTGATACTAGGGTATAACTCTTTAATATATTTAGTAATGATTTATTCTATGGAGATATGAAATTGTAATTAACTAGTTAAATTATTCCAATATTATTTTATGATATTGTAATTAACTAGTAATTTATTCCATTATGAGTGAATACATGTGGTGAATATTACCCTCCAAAATTATCTCTATAAGATTTAATGGAAATATTTTTCTTTTAATAGATATGGAAAATATTTGATCTTTTAAATGTGAAAAGTTTGTTTTCTAGGAAAATATTTTCATGGCTTTACATGTTTTTTCAAGTAACCTTCATGATTATTATAATATTTAACAATTGATTTTGAGATTTTATTAATGAATATTTTTAAGAAAAGAACTTGGTTTTTGGTTTTTAATATATGTTTATGTTGTTTTACAAGCTCAAAGTTCTTTGTTTAAAGGACGTAATTTTTAATGTATATGAAATTTTTAAATAGCCTAATGGGTTTTATTTTTTATTTTATACACCTTACTGAGTTTTATACTCATCCCATGTTTTCAAAAACAATCACAGTTATTATAGATGTGTAAGAATTATTATGAAGTCTAGATATAAATGTGAGAATTTGGACTTTAAATAAGCCTATGTATTATTTAAATAGTTTTTTAATGGATAAAAATTCCTTTGGATTTGAATGATATGGGTTTTTAGGTATTTTTTCGTAATTATCTAAAACTATAACCTAAATGGTCATGGGTATATAAGTGAATGAAATATTGGTTATTGATATTATAATTATGCTTGGTAAATTTGGGTCACTTCATTCTTTATCAAATCATGTATGTAAATGGTATGTTTTTATCATTGGATCTAGGTATACATGTGTGAGGTTGTTATATATATATTAATGAATTTTTTTTAGAAAATAAAACTAGTGAGAAATTTTTATTTCATTCATAAATACAAATTAATATACGAATACCCATGTTTTAAATGATATTTTCTCACATTTACACAATTTATGATCCCCCATGTGTTACTCATATTTTCCATTAAACATGGAAAACATGACACTACAATTTAAAACTCTGTTTTGAAGGACTTATACACCACTTTTGGATGATAAAATTCTAGATATATAGTGTCCTAATAATAAAAATTATAAATCCCATCATGAATTGATTTTGAATCCCATGAAGACTAAAAATACACTTAGATCAAAAATTTATGTCTATTTGAAGTTGGGTATCTATTTATAGCTTTTTAAAGACGTTATAGAAGTCTATAGACTCATACTAAGGCCTAGTGATATTTGTAGAGTCAAAGGAGAGACAAAAATAAGGGATTTATGAACTTTACACCATTCACGGTTAGTGTGAATAGTTAACAAACTATAAAACAACTATCTGTAATGTCATATAATGCGATTTTACCATATATGGTTTTCATGAACAATTTAAAAAATATTGAACTAATCATAAAATTGGTTCTATGGGAATTTTCAACACCTGTTGTTTTTTGGAATATTTCACTAGAATATGAACCAATCATGAATTTAATTATATAAAAATCTACATGGTTTTCTCAGGAACCAAGAAGACCTATCCCAAACCATGATGATTTTATAGAAAATTATTCACCATGGAAAATACCACGTTTTGATGCCTATTTTGGATGATTTTGTCTTAAAATATTCTCGAGACATCTTAGAAACTAAAATTCATTGATTAAAACATATTTTAGCCTTTATAAATGTGTTTAAATTATTTTTTTATCATTCTATCATAAGTTGTTTTAGAAACTATGAAAATTTTCATTGCTTTAAAGGTCACTCTAGAACTCAATATTCCAAAATAACATTTTATATGAAAAACTATTCGAAAAAATTTATAGTATGTCTCTTTGGATATTTTTTAAAGTTTATAAACTTTAATTACATATTTTAAATCTATATGTGACCCAAAAAAGTAGCGTCCCTTAAATATCATGATACAAATTTATAAAAAAAATCATAATATAATCCTAACAAAACATGATTTAACTTTATTTTTAGTCACCCAATAAATATTTTAAATCAATAGGTGTTAAAAATACAACCATCCTTTATTAATAAAAGAGGATCACTCATTTAAATAATATTTTTAGAACTTGGTATATTATGAAATAGGCCTACACCTCCATCTACACTATAACGACTTGAACTTTTATGAATGAAATTTCCCTTTTCTATTTAATTAAATATAGAAAACATATGGCCTTATTTTATTTTATTATATCCCATTGGATTAAAATGACCATTATGTATCTTTACTATTGATAATACAGCCGTTGAACAATGTTCAAATGAATAGTATAAATATGGGGTTTTAACAAATCTATTTGGTATAGAAAAAGGAAGTGATGACCTCAACTAGTAGGATCATATCCAATAAATCCCATTTATTGGAGTATCAAGGGAGATATAATTTCTTTTATTTCCCCTAGACCAATCCCAATCTGATATCCAACAACTTAATCATGGGTGAAATTGTTTATGAGAGAAGTTCAAGATCATCGTGATCACAGCCCAAACCATGTTAACTGAACAACCCCATGAAAGCTCCACCATCGCGCACATTACTCTTAGGAAATATGTTTTTTAATAAAGGATATATATCAAAAACCTAGAGATAGGAATATTTACATTATTTTTGTATAAAATAATAAATATATTTTCATCCTATTATTGTTATTTGTAAATGATTTTTAAAGAAAAAATAGTATTTTTGATTAATTAAAAAATCAATTTTGATGAATTAATGAATTTTTAAAATAAATAAAATATTAATAAAATATTATTATTCATTAAATTTTATTAAATATAAATTATTATATAATTTTTGTGAATACAAATGTAAATTTTTAGGGTTCAAAAACTATTATTGTCAAAACCCGTCAATTCACAATTGAATGTTAATTTTTATTTCAAGAGTAAATATCCACATATTTAGAAAATTATTTAGATAAAATTAATAATTTTTTAATCAGGATGTCAAAATAAAAAAACGGTTAATTTTTTTATAATTTTCTGAGACAGTCGGATTTTTGGGTAAAAATTAAATACAGTAAAAATATACAGTGTGTTTTATGACATCATAATGGCCCAATATTGATGTAATGAATACTATAAAATGTATCCTCAGACAAATATATTTTTTTCTTTAAAATAATGTGATTTTAGGTTTGTTTGATTTGTTTTATAATTCCTTAGTGAATCCTCTAAGACTTATAATATATTTTAAGATTTTAAAATCATTTCCTTAAAAGTGTGACTCACCTAAACATAATCAAGGACAATATTTTATTATCTTAAGCACTTGGAATTATAAAAAAATTTAAACTAATCCCCTTTGGGAGAAACCATGGGCCAAAATCATGGGATGGTTTGTGGTTTTGAATATTTTATTATGAAGTGTCCAAAATCTAAATAATAATGAATTCCCCATAATTTTCTATATAAACCCATGCAAGCTCCCATTTCACTTCACTCAAACTCCTGGAAGCATATAAAACCTCTTCCCTTTACTCCCTATAGTCATCCCAAGGCACCACCAAGCAACCAAGAAGCATCTATCAAGCCTTTGGAGTAACACATTCAAGTAAGGGATTCTCTCCCTCTCCACTTTTTATCAAGAATTCCATTTATGATATTCCATTTGATTTCCATTTTCTTAATTTGGGATACATTCTTACCAATATCCTTACTATAAATTTAATTTTTAAATTATTTGAGCACCTTTCAATCTCATTTATCTCTCTTATGAACCATTAAGTACACTCATTACTATGCTAAAATTTCATAAGGGATCCTCACCTTCATCTCTTTTCTTAAATTCAAGAACCTTATTTTGAAATTAACCTATGTAATTTCAATTGGTTATATATTAATTCAATTATTATCACACTCTCACTATCTAGTTAATTTTATTTTAATGGGATACCATTTACACTCTCTCATTTTTACCCTTACCTAAGTCGTTACTATATTGAAATTCTATAAGGAATCTTTCACCCTCCTCAAATATCATGCATTCCTTTTATGTTATATATTCTAATTTACTTTTTTCATATGTTATAATATTTTCTTAAATATCCCCCTGACTATCCATTTCACGTATAAATGATTATCACCCCCTTTCACTCTCATAGTCCCATGTTTATGAACTTCTATATGACTCCATTATGATGCCAAAATTGCTACACAATTTTCCATGAAAAAACAATAGTGTAGTAAATACCATACCCATTACTGTTATGATGTTCGTATGGTTTAAATGTTGGAGTTATATGATGTATATATGAGTATAGTGGCAATGTCAGTCTCCAAAGGTCTCTAGCAACTGGTGTGGTGGTTGAACAATGCTTTGATGGCGGTGATATGATGACAATGGTGAACCATGATGATATGGATCTAGAATTGACTAAGGTTGAAATGGGTGATGGATCATGATCTCCCAAGGAGTTGTGTATTTTGAATTTTGTACATTGAATGTGGTTTTTTGGTTCCCTCTTGATGGTGTGTAGTTCACCAGTCAGCCTTAAAAAGCAGATTTTGAAAATCTATAAAAAAAGTGAATTTACTGTCAAAATGAAATGATTATGAAGGGTGAAACCAAATAGCACTCTAATGCATTCAAAAAAATTTAGTATCATGATACATCATGTTAGGATAGGGGTGTACCTGATTCCTTTATGGTACTTTTTCCACCATGGGGTCTTGGTAGGTTTAGAATTGAGATATTTATGAGGGAATGTTCTAAGTTGTTATTATATTTCCCATGTTATGATTATCATGTTATATCAAACATTATTATTAATGTTCCTTTTAGGCACCATTGATATGCCTATTGTATAACGTGTATTGTTTTATTCATGTTATTTCTTGTTTATTCTCTTATTAGGCCTTATGGATCACCCTTTTATAATGTATTTCGTCAGGTTATCCCATGAAGTGTTAAGTACAAAGGAACGTTTTGGTTATGTTAAAGAAGTTTTCAATAAAAAAAATGTTCTTTCATGTTTTAAGTTGTTATGTAATGTACCTAATTTACCAATGAAACTATACCTATCAATATTATGACTTGTATTAAGTGTAATTTTATATGATAAATCATGTTTAAATTCTAAATAAAGAGCATGGTTGTTATAGTTTGTATAAGATGATAGGTTTGGTTATTTTGGGGATTCAGATTAGAAAGCTCTAGAGAAATCCTTAAGATTAGAGAACTCTAGAAAATTCCTTAGAGATAATACTAAGTGTAAGAAAGCATCCCTAAATTTTGGTATATATAAATTATGTGGTTTATAAAGAAAATACATTCATGTGTGGATACTACAATTGGACATGGTTCTGGATCAAATGTAACTAGGAGTAAAAACATCAACAATGTTTTTTGGGATTGAATTAGGGTAACATGGTACATAAAAATAGGTATTAATATGCACCTGTTTTGACACTCCTGGGGATATGCTTTGGTAAATTCATAACCTCATTACGAACCATTACTAAGGGAATAATGAGAAAATTCCCATAAGAATATATTTTAGGAAGTAGATCATGGATAACATATATTGAATCCTAGATACTCATATGTTAAGAAGATAAATGTAATTTATAACTTATACCTTTAATTTCATTTGATTCCCCTTTATGTGTTTAACTGATTAAGATACTCATCCCAAATTTTTCTTTTATTATAGACAATGTCTGGAAATAGGAGGAATTGTGCTAACAACTGATGAAAAGGGTAGTGTGACGATTTACCCAATGAAATGCCCAACCTGATGAGAGCATGAATATTTTTTTGTGTGATAATCTCTTAGTTAACTCAAGTTCAGAATCCAAACATGGATCAAGAGGAGTACCCAAACCTCCCTAATAGAGAACAACCCGCATTTGAGAGCTTCATACGACAAAGGCCTCCTACTTTGAATAGATCATCCGATCCCTTAATTGTCGAACGATGGATCAACTCCATTGAAAGGATATTCTCCATCCTTCAATATTTCAAAAAAAATATGGTTCTTTTGTTTGTTTATCATATAAAGGGTTAAGCTGATCAGTGGTTGAAATTGTTCAAGAAAAAAAAGCTCGAGGAAGAGATCAAAGCAATGGAGTTGAAGCAATTTTAGAAAATAATTTTTGATATGTATTTTCCCACCACACTCTATCTTAAAATGGAAAGATATTTCCTTTCACTCAATCAAAAAGGATGACGAGTATATTGGGGCATACGAGGAAAACTTTGCAAGACTTTCACGATATGCCGCTAGTATTTTCATTGCCCCTGAATTCAAGGTTGTCCGATTTTTTGGTGGGATAAATAATAGTATATGAAAATCCTTGTAAATTTGTGACTTTGATAACTATGAGGAAATTTTTCAATGTTCCCTCAATGTTGAAATGGATATCAGTGAATCTTAGGGGTATCACAGGGAAAATAAGTGGAATGTGGAGTTTAACTCTATTGGTTTGATGTATAAATCAAATGATGCTAACAAATTTCAGCATCCCACTTATCAAAGGTATGAAAAGAAGCACCGAAAAAATTTCCTAATGGGAACAAGGAATTGATTTATGTGCGGAAGAGAAGGGAACCTGGACAATGATTTTCGATAAGAGAAACCCACCAATTTAAAAGCAGAAAGGAATTATCTGGTCAACCCTCAATGCATTTTTCACTACTTCAATTGCAAGTAACTAGGGAACTTTTCAAACTAGTGTGCTAAGCGAATGTTTTTTGGAGGCAAACATCAACCTCCAAGGTAGAATGGGATATATTTTTCAATCACTACCACTGAGGTGAATCACAAAAACGAAGTGGTGACATGTATTCTAGTTATACATTCATGAATAGTTACATAATGTTTGATTCTATATCTATGCATTCCTTTATATCATGAAAGTTTAGTAGAACAATCCAAACACCATCATAATTAATAGAAGTAGAGATGTCGGTGAAAATGATAAATTGGTAAATTATTACATCCCATGTATATAACTCCTCCCTTTTCAATGTTTGTGGGATGAACCTACTAGAAAACTTTTTAATACTTCCCTTGATGGAATTCGATGCAATTCTAAGCATGGATTGGATTTCCCTATATAGAGCCAACATAAATTGTTGTGAGAGGGAAATCACTCTCTATATGGTGAATCAACCCTTGATTCTATAAAAGTGCAAGGATGAGGATGAATCTTCTTTATCACCATCATCTCAAGAATGGATATTATTACCCTATGAGAAATCATATATTTCTCATATTATTGATTATAAGGAAAGGATCATCCTCGAAGACATGCATATTATGATGGAATATGATGATGAGTTTCCTGAGGACTTTCCTAGTATTCCTCATAGCCGAGAGGTCGACTTTTCAATTGATTTTATACCTTGGCCTTTTCCAATATCCAAGACTTCATATAGGATGGCTATTCTATAACTTGAGGAATAGAAGAAACAACTATAGGAGAATACAGATAAGGGGATTATATGCCCAAGTGATTCACTATGGGGAGCACCAGTCCTCTTTTGAAAGATGAAGGTTGGGTCAATGCACCTTTGAATTGATTATCATCATCTTAACAAGATCATGATAAAGAACAAGTATCATTTTCCAGAAATTGATGACTTTTTTGATCAAGTATGTGGATCATAATACTTCTCCAAGGTTCATTTTTAGTCGGGATATTACCAAGTAAGGGTGAAGAAAGAGGATATCCCCAAGACTACTTTTTGTATGAGGTACTGGCATTAAGAGTTCATAGTGATTCCATGAAAACTCACCAATGCTCCAGTAATCTTGATGGACTAGATTAATAGAGTGTTTACAGATTACCTCTATAAGTTTTTAGTATCTTTTATTGATGATATTATAATAAACTCCAAAACCAAGGAGGACCATGAGGAGATTTTGAGCATTTTGTTGAAGACCTTACGGAAAGAGAAACTCTATGTAAAGTATTTAAAGTGCAAGTTCTGGTTAAAAGAAGTCTCATTCTCGGGTTATATCATCACAATCAATGGGATATCTATGGATCCTTCAAAGAAAAAATAGATTGAGGGATGGATGATGCCATCTTCTATGATAAATATTCTTAGTTTTCATCAGTTATCTAGATATTATAACTAATTTGTGAGAAATTTTTCATGATTTTCAAACCCTCTTACCAAGCTAACTCAGAAGGATGTAAAGTTTTCATAGAGTGATGAATGTGAATAATGTTTCACAGATTCGAAGATAAGGATTATCACTTCCCCTATGATCACATTAACGAAAAGTGGGGAACTCTTAGTAATTTTTAGTGATGCTTATAATAAGGTATTGGGATGTGTGTTGATGCAAAAATGATAGACTCATTGCCTACTCCTCAAGGAAGTTGAAAATTCATGAGCAGAACTATCACATGCATGATCTAGATATGGATTCTATGATCTTTTCATTGAAATTTTGGAAGGATTATATCTTAGGGGAGAAGTGTGAAATATATTTAGATCAGAAATATTTTAAATATATACTCACATAGAAAAATATGAATATGCACCAAAAAATATGGTTAGAGATCGTCAACAATTATGACTGATCAATACACTACCATGATGGGAATGTGAACAAAGTGGAGTATACTCTAATTAGAAAGGATCTATCAAAAATGATAATTGAGAAGGATATGATCTTATTATATTTGAAGAGGATGGACATAAGAATCATAAAAGAAGTAATATCATCAATCCTTTGAAAATTTATTTCTCAACCATCTCTTATTGAACGGTTAATAGATGCTCACAAAGATGATATGAAAATTCAAAATAATGTGGAAACTATAAGAAAAGATAAATCCTCATAGTTAAATGTTAGTGAAGAAGAAATTGTGAGATTTGGGTCAAGATTATGTGTTCCATAAAATCCTGAGTTAAAAAGGGAACTATTAGATAATGCACATAGTTTCAATTTCTCCATTCACCCAAGAAATACAATGATGTATCAAGATCTCTAAGAGCACTATTATTGGGATAATATGAAGAAATAGATTGTAGATTATACATCAAAGTTCCTGGTATGATAGAAAGTGAAGGTTGGAAGGAATATGTCTAAGAGGATGATGCAACCATTTCCCATACCAACATAGAAATGGGAAAAATCATCATAGAATTTGTCACCGGACTTCCAAAGACATCTAAAAGAAACAAAATTATCTAGGTTATTATGGATTGTCTTATAAGGACTTCACACTTCATTGAAATTCAAGAGGATTTCTCACTAGATCAACTAGAACAGATATACATCAGAGAACTGGTAAGGCTGGGAGGAGTACCACTATCTATTGTGACTGATCGAGATCCAAGATTCACCTCTATGTTTTGGAAAGGTATCCCGCATGCTCTAAACACTAAGTTAAGCTTCATTAAAACTTATCAACCTAAAACTAATATACAATCTAAGTGGACTATCCAAAAACTTGAGTACATGTTTAGAGAATGCTCAATTGAATTCAATGGAGGATGGGACCAACATCTCCCCTGGTCTAGTTCTCTAACAATAATAGTTTCCACTCGAGTGCCCAAATGGATCCCTATAAAGACCTTTATGGGAATAGGTGAAAAACACCAGCATTTTGGGATGAAGTTGGGGAAAGAAAACATAAAGGTCTTTAAATGGTAGATTAAATAGTGGAGAAGGTTAATACCATTCAAAAACACGTCAAGGATTCATAGAGTTGAAAAAGGATCTTTTCTGACATTAATCAACATGACCCAAAGTTTTATGTTGGAGAAATAGTATTCCTACACATATCTCCATGGAATAGATTGATTATATTTGGGAAGAAGGGAAATATTATTCCAAGGTACATCATCCATGTTCATATCCTTGATCACATCAGAGTGGTGGACTGTCGACTAGAACTACCATCAAACCTGTCTCAAGTACATGATGTATTCCATGTATCCCTCTTGAAAATGTACATACCAAAACCCTCACACGTACAAAATCCAATGGTGGTACCATTGGATAATGACCTTTCCTATGAAGAGCAGTCAGTAAAGATCTTAGATTGTAGAGAAAAAGTTCTACGAAATAATACAATTCCCCTCATCAAAGTATTGTGGAGAAACCAAAAGTTTGAAGAAGAAATGTGGGAACCAGAGGAAGTGATGAAGTAGTGTTTCTATAATGCCCCGAACCTAGTTACCTAGAGTCAGTGCATTATTATGTATCATTGGCATGATCACAAAATATTAAGTCTTGAAAGATCAATTAGTTTAGTAGCCTTGGAAGTACTAGATACATTCATAAGGTTTACATTACATCATAAAATGAAAAAATACAACAACATTGTTTCCATAGACAACACTGAGATCCCATATACTATCCCTGCAGGTCAGTTATAATATACTTCTTCATATCCTAGGAATAATAAAACATATAAAGGGATGAGCACAGATGCTCAGTAAGGATAACAATATAGCGAAAACATTTATAAATAAGCATAAAGATTTAAGGAAATGTATAAGAATAAAACAAAATCCTTTTAAACTTGAACTTCAGCATAATATGGCAAAGATAAAATAAAAATAATGTCTTTTTCTTACTCACATGGATATTCTACTTGTCTAATAATCACATGCAATATCAATATCCACTTTCATAATGATAGAATGCATAATTCCAGACTTTCATAACCACATAGTCAAGGCCTTGTTCCGAGACAACAAATAAGATTTTTTCAAGGCCTTATGCCAAGACACTAGTTTGTCTCATGAGACCTATTGATACATCGATGAGCTATAAAGGGCTCCAACTATCACATACTATGTCTAATGCATTCCTCGTATGAAAAGTATTAAATATAACATAAACATCCGTATTAAAACTAGAATAAGAAATGTCAATACTTTTTCCATAAACCATGAATGGTGTAAAAATAACAAATACACAATCAAACATATCACACAACCTTCAATACAATATGGATGTTTTGTATCATAATAAATCAACATCAAATAAGCTTAAAATCCATCAAAGGATGTTGATATAGATAAAATCAAAACCTTTTTTAGAGAAATATCTCTTTCTATTTTGAAATCATTTAAGAAAACATTTATTTTGAAAATATTCTTATAATCTTGTAAGGGAAGCTTCGACGATGTTATAATAGAGGAAAATAGACGCACCCTCCATATAAGTTAAAAAAAGACATTCTTACCTTAATTTTGTCGAAAAGGTTATAAAGGACCTTTTTTGGAAAATGACGGAAAGATGACATTATAAACATCTTATAAAAGTAAAACAAGGGTATAAATTACTTTAACCCAATGTCTATAAAATAGTAATAATGTTTTGAATTACATTTTTATGAATCGTGGATGTGGATAATAAAGAGGTCCTAGTAGATAATTGCGTATAAAAACCTTGGATAATGAAGAGATTGTAGGATTAACCCTTACCTTGTACTTTTCCTTGGTCTAGGGTAGGTTAACCTCCTATATAATGGTTAAATAATTGTTATTAAATTATACAAGAATCATATACATTAATATGATGTCATATATGATCTTTTAACATTGCTTTGTTAATAATATCTTAGTATTATCGTCGTTTCGGGTGTTAATTGATTCGTTTTCCTTTATATGATTTGTTTCATAAGTAATATTTGTTATGGATAAGATTTATGTTATTCATATTTAGAATTATATTAAGTCTTTAAACATTATTTTTAATCATCTAATGAAAATTATTCTTGAATGGATATGATGGGGAATGAATCTCATCGCGTTCGTGGAGATGGTAATCCGTACGTACGCACAAGCGACAATATCATTATTTTGATATTAAAATAATATATAGTTGGATGTTATATAATATACAAATAATAATTATCATGTTATGTTTATTATTTATATCAATTACACATAATTATTATACTCATCCAAATAATAATGTATTGAATAACAATTACACCACGACGTGGAGATGGTAAGTTGTACGTACGCACGTAAGGTGACATGTCATTCAAAGGATAGATAGAATAATGAATATGGTTGTAACATATTTATAATAACATGAAAATATATAGAAGATACTGGAGTTGTTATTTTAGAATGAAAAAACAAATAAAAAGGAAGTGGAAGAAGAAAGGAACTTGAAAGAGGTGATGAAATATTTACCTCTTCTTCGGGTTCTTCCTTTTGATTTGATAAAAAGAGATCCTTAGGTTGCCTTTATGACTAAAGGAAGGCCTCTATGATGAAGAGAGGACAGTTGAGAGGGTATTTGGGAAGGTTTTAGCCGATTCAAATGGCTTTGAAGATGTGAACTAGAGAGAAGGGTAAATTTTCTTTTATAAGAGGTGTGAGGGGAACCTTAGGAAAAGCTAGAAATATTATTTTATAATAAAATAATTTTCGGTTTCTAATGGCTAAAAAATAATTATTTAAATTATAAGGTGGGTATGGGTCTAAATACACTCAACCAATATGTTTTAGACAGGTTTGGATAACTATATTAACTTTATCTTTTAGATTTAACTATTAGTTAAATAGTTTGACATTTACCATGTCTCTTTGTATTTTTATATTATATGGTTAATAAACATACTATATACATCCAAGAGAACCCCAAGTGGTTCATTAATGATACACCTATCATTATATAAATCTTTTTTCCAAACCTTATATTTTTATGAAGAGAATTTCAATTAATACTATAATATTTGTTTTAAAAACTCTTTTATGTCAATTTTTACACTATTTGGTATTTTGTTTTTTCTAAATTCATAACAGAATTATTACTTCAAAAAAATCATCTAACAAACACTAACAAGTCATATTAGCCTATAAAAATATTTTAATTAATAAAAAGTCACAAATTACATTTATTTGGTTATTTATAATATCAATTATTTTAATATTTCACTAATTGGGTAATTACTGCATCATCATTATGTCATAAATAAATTAATTAATTTAATGTCTAAAAAAATATAAATAAAATATCATTATGTAGGAAATATTTTTATCTTTATAATGATTATTTATATTCTAATTTATCTTCTGTGTAACCCTATATTAAAAATGGTTTAGTTATTAAACTTTGAATTTAACACTTTTAACTCTTCTTTGAATTAAATAATAATAAATTTTCTAATCTAATCCAAGTAAACCTAAAGGATAATATTTTATTCCTAAGGTTTTTTGGTCTAATTACACTTATCCAATATAATTAGGTCATGTGTTGGGGTAATTATAATATCATTTTTACCCTTAATTACCCTATTTACTTTTAACCGTGGTAAATAAAAGTAAAAAGTTATTATTCACCAAAAATTATTGTAATCTTATTGAACCAAATTTCTCTTACTAATATAAACTATTTCTCTTGGATTATTGAAATTCCACTCTTATAAGTTGTAAAATTATATTTTATGTGAATTTGTAAATTCTCCTAGGAGGTGGGTAAAAGACGGTGAAAAGTTATATAAACTTTTTATATATCTAAAATTAGTATAAACTGACTCCAATGAATTACATTGAACTTATAAAGGTATTATGTATCTATTTTGACCTAATATAAATTTAAATAAAATAAATAATTATTTAAATAACAATTTGGTTTTAAACTATAACTCTATGTTTTTCACAATTCATCAAAAATTGAATGTTTTCAGAAAAATACCAAATATTCACCCTAAGATAATTTCGATATTCTGAATCCAAAAATGAAGTCCAGTTTGAATGATAAAATTTATAAAATTTCAAAAGGTGGGTATTACTATTCATAAAGACTAGTTTCATTGGTTGTGGTGTGTTTGAATTCGAAGTTTCATACAACACACGCTATTATATTATTCAAAGAGAAGTGTACTGTGGAGATTGGTGTGTTATAGTTACCCCAATTTGTTTTATGTATGGGAAATGGAAATTTTGAAGGAAAAATTTTTAAAGGGGGAAGATTGTAATGACCTGAACTTTTATGAATGAAATTTCAATTTTCGATTTAATTAAATATAGAAAACACATGAAATTATTTTGTTTTATTATATCCAACTATATTTAAATGACTGTTAAGTACATTTATTATTGATAATATTTCTATTGAACAATGTTCACATGACTTGTATAAATATGGGGTTTCAACAAATCCATTTGGTATAGATAAAGGCTCTGATGGCCTCAATGAGTAGGATCGTACCATATGAAGCCCATTTATCAGAGATTCTGAGGGAGATAGAATTTTTTGGCTTTTCCCTAGACCAATCCCAATCTAAGATCCAATAACTTAAGAATGAGTGAAATCATTTACTGTAGAATTTCAATCTCATTAAGATCATGGGCCAAACCATGTTCATCGAACAACCCCATGAAATCCCCACCATCGCACACCATACTCTTAGGGAATATGCTGGTGTAATAAAGGTATATGTATAAAGAAACTATAAATTGGAACATGAACATTTTTTTGTATAAAATAATGAATATATTTTCATCCCATTATTGTTACTTTCTAAATAATTTTTAAAGAACAAATAGTTTTTTGGTTAATTATGAAATCTATTTTGATAAATTAATGTATTTTTGAAATAAATAACATTTTAATAAAGTATTATCATTAAATTAATTTTATTAAATATAAATTATCATATAATATTTATGAAGACAAATGTAATTTTTATTAGGGTTTTAAAACTTTTATTGTCAAAGCCAGTCAGTTTTCAATAAATGTTGGGTTTTTTTTAAAAAGAGACAATTCAAATATTTATAAAATTATATATATATATATATATATATAATTAATATTATTTTTGGAATTTGGATTTCTAAATTATCCAACAATGATTTTTTTCATCATCTTCCGAGACATTCAAATTTTTGGGTAAAAGTTAAATACCGTATAAATATATAGTGTGTTTTCTGACAACGTAATGGCCCAATAGTGAAGTAATAAATACTATAAAATGTATCTTTGGCCAAATTTATATTTTTCCTTTAAAATAATGTGATTTTTGGTAAATTTTATTTATTTTATAATTCCTTAGTGAATCCTCCAAGACTTATAATATATTTTATGATTTTAAATCATTTTTTAAGAGTGTGAATCACCTCCACATAAGAAAGGGAAATATTTTATTATCTTCAGCCCCTGGACAAATAAAATAATCTAATACAATCCCATTTGAGAGAAACCATGGCCAAAAACCATGGATTGATTTGTTGTTTTGAATATTTTATTATGAACATTCCAAAACCTAAGTAATAATGAAATCCCCCTCCTTTCCTATATAAACTAACCCAAGCCCCCATTTATCTTCCCCAAAACTCCTTGAAACACGTCCAAACTATTATATATACTCACAAGAGTCCCCAAATGTGACCCAATCTTTAATGAAACTTCTTCCAAGCCTTTGGAGTCAGACATTCTAGTAAGGGATTCTCTCTCTCCTTGTTTTATCAAGCATTCACCACTACAACTATGGCCTTTATCAGTTCTAGAAGTGTCCATTCATAGCGCTAAAAAATCAATGTTAATCTCAGCAAAGATAAAAAGGGGGCCCCTTTTAACAGTGCTAAAAAATTGATAATAAAAGTTAAAAACATTAAAAAAATAAAAAAATCTACATTTTGGGGAGGGGCTTCAACAACGCTTGAAGTGCCCTTCAAGAGCACCCCCCACACCACCCCACCCCAGCCCGCATTCCCCAACCACCCCTCCCCATCATTTAACAATGATAGAACTTATTCCCACCCAAGTACACGACCTTCCTTTGCCTATATTCGAACTCAGGACCAATTGCCTACACACCTAAACCTTTACCACTCCACCATATTACTTTGCTCTTCATTTATTAGTATATCTATTTATTTATATATATATATTTAGTTATATTTAGTCATATATTAATATATATTTATATTAACACACATATATATATATTTATATTAGTATATATATTTAGTTATATTAATATATATATATATATTTAGTTATATTAATATATATATATAGTTATATTAATATATATATATAGCTATAATAATATATATATATATAGGTATATTAATATATATATATATATATATATCCATATATTAATATATATATATAGTTATATTTATATATTAATATATTTATTCATATATTAATATATATTTATAATATCAATTTTAAATACATTTATAAAATAAGTTTTTTTCTATGTTTATAAATAAATAAATACATATACACAACACACACACACACATATTAGATGTGTATTTGTAAGTATAATTAAACATATTTATATATATTTACAAATATTATATAATAATATGTATAATAATATGTTTAGAATATATAGATAATATATATTAGTTTTCCAATACAAACACACACAAATATATATAAACACACACACACACATCATATAGGTATATAAATATTAATATATTTGTATTTTAAATAAAATGGATAACATTTTTTATTTAGAAAAGACTTTGAGAAATATACTTTATATGTAAATATGTTTAATTATTTATTTATAAAATTAAATTTTTATTGGTGATTATATATAAAAAATATGTATATATTGTTATATAATTGATTATAAATAACATTACATTGAGAAAAATGATAAAATTTCAAAGCCATAATATCAATATAAATGTAACCCCTTAGAATAAATTGTGTCCCTAATGAAAAAGGTCAAAAGGACCCCATGAAACAAAGCTGAAATTCCATTGAAATTAAAATTGTGAAAATATTTTATGCAGTTAATTGTCAAACTGAAAAAATAAGACTAACCACAGTATGACGCTGGCGATCACCTCTAATCTCTTCGATTGCTGGATCATTGTACATCCTCCGATAAACATCTTACTCTATAATATCAGGATGCTCGACTGCCTATATGAATATAAAATATACTATTTATATTTGAAGTTATATAAAATATTGGAAAAATATACTTACCAGATGCTCTCTATGTGCACTAAATGTACGACTCCCAGCTCGATGCGTCACCTCCTGTCTTCCCCGGTTCTGCCGACCCAATGAAGACCTCATCTGAAATCCACCACCCAACCAGTGTGCACATAATCTATCCCAAATCTGAGATGAAATGTACTCTGGTCGGTGGGCTCTACACGACTCATCAAATACTGTCGCTCCTGTTTTCTTAATGGCCATCTTTCTCAAATTGTGCAAAAACTGACGCAAACACTCACGCATAGCCACCTCCCATGCTGTGTGGATATCGTCACGCATTCTATCATCGATGGGATACCATAAACCCTACAAATAATTTATAATATGAAGTTATTAATAAAATAAATTTCAAAATAAATATTATTTATTTACGTACCAACCAATGATTGTACATGCCGAGCTTTACATCAACAAGAATCTGTTCCCATGTGGTCCCTGACTGAGAAAAATAATTGTGCAAGATAGCGCTCCCCTGTCCAATAGCTACATGCACACAACTATGAAAAAAGAATAACTAATCAAAAAATTAGTATATATATAAATAAATTAATGAAATCTAATTAAAATATATAGGTTACCATACCTCTGTGTGTGTGGATCGAAGCCAAGACGTGGACATCGCTCAGGGATAGGGTCCAGAATCATCTGTCGTGCAAGACCGCACCCCCTCCACGTACCTCCTGAACCATATGTAGGCTGAGGGTCAAATGATCCCACACCCCCCTCATCAAAAGGTAGCTCAGCCTCCTCTAACTCATGCAATAGATCAGAGTCCATCTGAAACACAAAATTATTGTTGTTAGCAGATAGTTGAAAATAACTATTATATATATATATATATATTAGTTATGATCATAACCAGTATTAAACTATGCCAATGTTCACCTTCATCATCATCTTCAAATTTAACGATGTCAATGTGTAACATACCAAGTAATTAATTAATAATATATATTTTTATCTATGTATATTAATGAATTAGATAGTGTTATAGAGGCTTAAAATGAAAATAAATCCAATCTTAAGCATGGAATACACTAATATTTTTAAAAGATTGTTTTACTTACTTTTGATGGAAAACCATTTTTAAATCTATCTTTTGACAATTGTATAAGCTATGTTTGTCAAAATAAACTTATTCTTTATGATCGGTACATCAAAATTTACATTGTGTGAATTTTTGGTATTTTTCCGATAAAGTTTATTTTTTAATGAATAGTGAAAAATGTTTTATTTTAATTCAAAACCTCTTTTTAATATAATTTATTTATATTATTAGATTATCTTTTGAATTGGTTTTTAAGTTAAATTAGAATATATTTTTACCATTTAATCCCATGGTGGTCATTGGAATCAATTTCACTTTGAAATTGGACTTAAACTGGTGTCAATCTTTTGATACTTATTGTTTCATAAAAACACGCTATTTGTCATGACAACATGAATTAATTATTAAATTAATTAATGTAACTTATATGATTTTAATTTTTTAATGTATACATCAATTTTGAATTCATAATATCAAATATATCTTAGGGTGATGTTTTGGTATTTTTCTGAAAAACTTCAATTTTTGATGAATAGTAAAACCACTAAGTGGTAGTTAAAGAAACTGATTTTTCGTTTAAATGAAACTTTGGCACTTCTATGATTTGATTTTCAAAAATCCAACATACATGGTTTTCATTAAGAAGTAAAATGTGGTTCAATGAGATAAAAATAATTTTTTGGTGAATAGTGACTTTTATGTTTTTAATCATGATTAGTGGTAATTGGTGTAGTTTAAGGTAAAAATAATGTTTTAATAATATGAAATGACATAGAAACATGTCCTACCCTTATTGGATGTGTCATGGCCGACCAAGAAAATCCATGGGTCAACTTGGGGACCCCATGAAGCCACATTGGTTGGGAAATGACATAAATAACTTTTTATTTAATGTAAAAGTAAAAATGACACAAACATGAGTTATTTTACTAAAGAAATTTTTACATGGGGTTATACAAGTCAGATTTTTTATTATAAATAGTAATTGGAAAGATAAAAATATTTCCTACATCATAGTAGTTTTTTTATAATTTTTAGACTTTAAAGAAATTAAATTATTTATGACATCATGATGATGCAGCGATTACCTCATTAATAAAGGATTTAAATAAAATGAAATGATAATGTAAAATCTATGACCTACACACGTCCAAAACCTATTGGATGGGTGGATTTCAAACCGTTATCACCTTAAACTCGAATTATATCAATTTGGGACCTTTTGAATCCGAAAATCATTTTAAAATAAAGTAACATTTCTTTACTTTTCAAGAGTGCCCCTCCTATCCTCTTATAAAAGGCCCCCACCTCTACCTCCTTACCCACACTTCCAAAGCCTTTGGATCGGCCAAACCCATCCAATTTTCTCTCTCCAAATCCCTCTATTACTCCTTTAAGCCTCACTTTGGGCATAAGTCTTCCCAAGGAAGCCTTTGAGCTCAAACCAAAGGGAGTTACCCGATTTTAAGGTAATGTCTTCACTTGAGTCCTTTTGTTTATTTTACTTCTCCAACCCACTAAACACTTTTTATTCATTTATTTTGTAAAAAATCCAGTATATTCAATATAATAGGATGTTTTTATAAGAAGGATTCGAGCTACACTTACACACACCTACATCTAATGGTTAAAGAACATACTGTTTCTGTTGATAGTGAATTTCGGCCTCCCGAAACGATGATTGTTCAACATTCTTTTAACACCTTCAAAGGTGGACATTAAGATGAAACTATATTTATATATGATATATAATATGTTTATGTTATCCTTAAGTTTCTTTATTTTTCATTTTGGGCATTCTTTTATGGTTTCCATTATGGGTAAACGCGATATCTTCATTTAAGGAAGTGCGGACTACCGCCCCCTCAAAGTGATTTGATTCGTTAAATACCATATGTGGGACGTATAAAGGATGGAGTATTGATATTATATATGATATTACACTGGAATTATAATATAAATTTATATCATTGTGATTCCATTCTATAAAATACGAAATAGAAATGAAAGTAGCATTCATGCATATGTACGGCTTACCGTCTCTATGAACAGTGGATTTCATTTCTTACCTCTAAATGATTATGTAATATTATAAATGCATGTATATATTGGATATATATGATATATATGATATATAAATCATGATTATAATTCTGGATATAATGGATACATGAACAACTTGTAATTATAAAGGGTTTATTTTTGACACAAGTACCAATGATCGTTAAAACGACCGTTATTAACTTAAATAATTACATAGTGTTCATGACCTTGCAATAAGTGATATAAAAGGAATAATGAACATGAAAAATGTTCTTAAACAAGTAGAAATTAAATCAATTTTATTATTCAAGAGATTAAAGAACGACCGAGTCATGTCGGACCCGAGGTATGGGACTTCGTCTCAATCTCCTTTCATTGAGGCATATTTTGTTTTATACAAAACCTTCTTTTATACGGTGTATAAACCCCTTTGAATTTTACATTTATCCAAAAAAAATCTTTTTTTATACGAAGCATTTTACTAAACGACAAATGGGAATGTTTTTGTCGTACGTATGCAGCGACAACGACTTCTCCGCCACCGTGACCATTATTTGAGTTTCGGCTTCCTCTACAAGCCATACCTTTTTTTAAAAGAAAAATGAATACCATGTTTTACTTTTATTTTGTTTTGGTATTGAAAATGGTTTTCATAATGTTTTTATATCAATGTGTTGTATTGATATCTTTTGATTGAAATGTGGAAATGTTATGTTTCATATATGCATGTTTTATGTGATACGATTATGTTTAGGTTCTTGGGAATTATTATGAAGACGGGTGGTTCCGTGATAAACTAAGGGCGGGTGAGCCCGATATAGCTCTCCAATGCATTGGGTAACGCGAAGGAGTGAAACATTAAGGTTTCTCCGTTAAGATTTTGGGAATATACTGTGATGGGTATTCCAAACGTAACCAAGAGGGTTACTCCCTACGTAAGAATGTTATGAATGCCGCAAGTTACCTTTATGTCCTATGATTTCTATGATTTATTCATGATTTGATGAGGTATGTTAAAGTGATTATTTTTTATGGGTAAAGTATGATTTCATTCTTATGTATATATGAACTGATGTTTCTTTTCCATATTTTTATAACACATACTGAGCTTTTTATGCTCATCCCAAGTTTTTTTTGAAATTTTTTTCATAGGTCAAGGGAGTGGTACATGATATGATGATAGTGTCAAGGAAGTGTCAAGAAAGAATCCATGTTTTATTTTAAATATGTTTTTGTTGATGGGAAAAAATGAATACTATCTTAATGTAATCATTTTTTTTAAATGTGTAATGTAATGCAAGTTTTATGTTCTAATTCTCTAAAACTCTAAACCTGAAAAGATCCTCAATGTGTAATCTTGTAATAACACAAGATTAAGTAAGGTTTAAGGTCAGGGCCTTATAGTTGGTATCAAAGGTCGGTTTAGATAACTTTAGGAGTTATAATTTTATTAAATGATTATCTAAAAATATTTTTTTTCTTAAATGATATAGCATTTGAAGATTACCATGTTGCTTCATCTAAGACATGTTGGTTCAGAATGGTTTTTCGCAGAGGAAACAGGGAAGCAATGCTAGGAAGGCATACAGAAGGAAATAACCTTCCGAATCAGCATCTTGAGATGGTCGGAATTGGAACTGAACAGTTTGCTTCATTAATAGCGCAGTTGACTCAAGCGATAAATGGTGGTGGTATCCATGCATGAGATCTGCCAGATCAACCGCAGAGGAACATGTCAGTGGTGGAACATTTCATGAGGAAACATCCCCCATCATTCAGAGGATCATCTGACCCTGTGCTAGCTGAAGGGTGGATTAAAGCACTAGAGAAGATTTTTGAAGTCATGGGGTGTTCAAACAATCAAAAGGTTAGTCTTTCTATTTACCGTTTGGAGGGTGAAGCAGATCAGAGGTGGTCGATGGTTAAAAATATCAGGGACGCTGATGAGATTGATGCTCTCGACTGGGATGAATTCAAAGGTATGTTTCTTGAAAAGTATTTTCTTAATTCTATTCGACATAGGATGGAAAAACAATTCTTGGAATTGAGGCAACAGGAAGACTTAGTGGCTACCTATGAAGAAAGGTTCACTCGATTGGCTAGGTATGCTCCGAAATTTTTCCGAGACCTTGATTGTAAAATCAATCGTTTTTACTTAGTATTAAAGTCAAAATATCAAAGGGCATTAGCTTCTCGTGAGTTTAAACATTATGAAAATCTTGTTAGATGTGCTGAGAAGGTGGAAATGGAGTTTTCCGATGATCAAGTGTTCTATAACAACCAACAGAAGAAGAGACCGAGGTGGCAGGAGAAAGGGAAGAATTCTTCAAAAATGTCTGATGGTTAAAAAACTAAGTTTTTAGTTTGTGATAAATGTGGGAAAAGGCATGCTGGGGAATGTCTTCTGAATTCTGTAAAGTGCTACCGATGTGGTAATATGGGACATAAGGCTCGTGATTGCACTGAAAAAGATCAAGGTGATGGTAAGTTCAAATTTGATTTACAGTTAGTGAAATGTTTTAAGTGCAATGAGATGGGTCACTATGAAAATGAGTGTCCGACAAAGAGCTTGAGTGAAGGGAAGCAGTTAGACTTCAAGCAGAAAGGGGTGGTGAAATCCTTTGCAACTACTTCAGCAGATGTCGGGCCATCAAATGAAGTTGTATCAGGTACTTTGTTTTTTCAGATTATGCCAGTGTGTTGTTTGATTCGGGGTCTACACATTCTTTCATCTCTGAAAATTTTTCTAGTAAAATGGGAATACCATCTCAAGAAATGACTCCTGAACTTTTGGTAAAAACACCTAGGGTAAATTTTGAGGAAAAAAGAATTTATAAGAATCTTCCTATCCTTATATGTGGAATGAACCTACTTACAAACCATATTGTTCTACCTATAGTAGAGTTTAATGTTATCCTGGGTATGGATTGGCTCTCTATAAATCATGCTATGATTGACTGTAGAGCTAAAGAATTTTTTTTTCAGAAAGACTTTCAGTTTGTGTACAAGAATGAACCCTTACTATTGATAACTTATCAACTGGCTGAGAAACTTGTAAAAGATGGAAATGAATGTTACCTTGCACATATCTTTGAAAATAAAGGAACTGTTCAGATTAATGATGTGCCAGTGGTAAATGAGTATCCTGATGTTTTTCCTGTTGAGTTGCCTGGAATAATACCAGATCGGGAAGTTGAGTTTACTGTTGACTTAGTTTCTGATGGTAATCCAATTTCAAAACCCCCTTATCGAATGGCTCAAATTGAACTTTTAGAGTTGAAGGAGCAATTGGAAGAATTATTAGAGAATGGTTTCATTAGACCTAGCACATCACCATGGGGTGCTCCTGTTTTATTTGTTAAAAATAAAGATGGTTCTATGAGACTTTGCATTGATTATAGAGCCTTGAATAACATCACTGTTAAGAACAAATATCCTTTGCCTCATATCGATGATTTGTTTGATCAGCTCCAGGGAGCTAAGTATTTTTCAAAGATTGACCTTATATCGGGGTACCATCAGCTGAATGTAAAGGAAGAAGATGTTCTGAAGACTGCGTTTCGTACAAGATATGGCCATTATGAATTTGTAGTAATGCCTTTTGGGCTAACCAATGCAGCTGTTATATTCATGGACTTAATGAATAGAATTTTCCATGAGTTCTTGGATAAGTTTGTGGTGGTTTTCATTGATGATATTTTGGTGTTTTCTAAAAGTAAATAGGAGAATGAAAGACATTTAAGGGTTATTTTGCAAACCTTAAAAGAAAAGAAATTGTATGGGAAATTCAGCAAGTGTGAGTTTTGGTTGCAACAAATTTCTTTCCTTGGTCACATTGTTTCTATAGATGGGATAACTGTTGATCCTATAAAAACAAAGTTGTGGAAGACTGACCAAGACCCACAAATGTAACTGAGAATCATAGCTTCCATGGTTTGGAATGCTATTACCGAAGATTTGATTGAAATTTTTCACGGTTATCTATTCGAATGTCTAAGCTAACTCGGAAGGGTGTTAAGTTTATCTGGACAAAAGAATGTGATGATTTTTTTCAGGAGTTGAAAAGAAGATTAGTGAATTTTCCAGTTTTGGAACTACCTTTCATGAATGGTAAGTTTGTTATCTACAGTGATGCTTCATTTAAAGGACTTGGTTGTGTCCTAATGCAGAATGATCAGGTAATTGCTTATGCTTCACGACAGTTGAAAACTCATGAGGCAAGTTACCCAACACATATTTGGAATTAGCTGCTGTTGTTTTCACTTTAAAAATTTGGAGGCATCATTTGTATGGAGTAAAGTGTGAAATATATACCGATCACAAAAGTTTGAAGTATATATTCAATCAGAAATAATTGAACATGAGACAAAGGAGATGGCTAGAATTAATCAGGGATTATGATTGTACAATTCATTACATCCATGAAAAGAAAATAAATTGGCTGATGCTTTCAGTCGAAAAAGTAATTCTTCATTAACAATGTTGCGTTTGGAACGTGATCCTTTGGTTGATGATTTGATGAACTTTGGCATAGAATTTGTTAGAGTAGGAAGTTCTTATGTTTTGTTTCAGGTAACAGTGAGAACATCTCTATCAGAGAGAATCAAGAAAGCACAGAAGCAAGACAGTGAGTTGCAGAAAAAGGTAGAGCTGGTTCAGAAGGGTAAGTGACCTGAATTCAACATTGATAATGATTGTGTTTTGAGATTTGGGAAGAGATTGTGTGTGCCTTGTGATTAATATTTAAAGAGAGAGTTGTTATGTAAAGCTCATACTTCTCCGTTCTCAGTTCATCCTGGCAGTACTAATATGTACAGAGATCTGCGGGAGTATTACTGGTTGGATGGAATGAAAAGAGATATTGCTGATTTTACTGTGAAGTGTTTGACTTGTCAACAGGTTAAAGCAGAGCGGTAGTTACCGAAAGGGATCCTTCAGCCTTTACCAGTGCTAGATTGGAAATGAGAGAATATATCCATGGACTTCGTTGTGGGATTGCCGAAGACCCCTCGAGGTAATAATGCAATCTGGGTTATTGTTGATCGCTTGACTAAATCTGCTCATTTCCTTTCTATGTGAGATACTTTCTCTCTAGATCAACTTTCCTGTTTGTATCTTAAAGTGATATTCAGGTTACATGGAGTTCCTCTCTCCATTGTATCTGACCGTGATCCCAGGTTCACTTCTATCTTTTGGAAAGGCCTTCAGAAGTCGTTGGGTACTGAATTAAATTTTAATACAGCTTTTCATCCTCAACCAGATGGGCTGTCAGAACGAACAATTCAGACTTTGGAGGATATGCTACGTTCTTTCTCTATGGATTATCAGGGATGTTGGGACCAACACCTTTCTTTGGTTGAGTTTTCTTAAAATAATATTTTTCATTCCAGTATACAGATGGAACCATTTGAGGCATTATATGGGAAGCGGTGTCGAACTCTAGATTTTTGGGATGAAGTGGGTGAAAGAAAGCTGATGGGACCAGAATTGGTAGAAGAGTTGGCAGAAAAAGTTCAACTGATACAGAAACACATGAGAACAGCTCAGAGTAGGCAGAAGAGTTATGCGGACAACAGGAGGAAGGATCTATCTTTTGAGGTAGGTGGTCATGTTTTTCTCAAAGTCTCACCATGGAAAAGTGTGATGCGATTTGGTAAGAAAGGAAAGCTGAGTCCAAGGTTCATTAGACCATATGAAATTCTGGAGAGAGTTGGATTAGTTGCTTACCGAGTGGCTTTACCTTTGAGTTTATCGCAGGTACACAATGTTTTTCATGTTTCGATGTTGAGAAAGTATATGCCAGATTCATCTCATGTTTTGAGTCCAGAGGTAGTTTAGCTGGAAGAGAACCTATCTTATGAGGAACAACCAGTCCAGATTCTTGACCATAGGGATCAAGTGTTACGGAATAAGGTGATTAATCAGTTAAAGGTTTTGTGAAAAAACCACATGATTAAAGAGGCAACATGGGAATCTGAAAATGCAATGAGGGATAAGTACACCCATTTATTCGATAAGTAAAATAAATTGCGGGGACAAAATTTTCTAAAGGGGGAAGGATGTAACATCCCAAGTAAGTAATGAATAATATATATTTTTATCTATGTCCATTAATGAATTAGATAGTGTTTTAGAGGCTTAAAATGAAAATAAATCTAATCTTAAGCATGTAATACACTAATATTTTTAAAAGATTGTTTTACTTCCATTTGATGGAAAGAAATTTTTAAATCTATCTTTTGAAAATTTTATAAGCTATATTTTTCAAAATAAACTTATTCTTTATGATTGGGACATCAAAATTTACTTTGTGTGAATTTTTGGTATTTTTCCGATAAAGTTCATTTTTTAATGAATAGTGAAAAATGTTTTTTTAATTCAAAACCTATTCTTAATCTACTTTATTTATATGATTATATTATCTTTTGAATTGGGTTTTAAGTGAAATTAGAATATATTTTTACCATTTAATCCAATGGTGGTCATTGGAATCAATTTCACTTTGAAATTGGACTTAAACTGGTGTCAATCTTTTGATACTTATTGTTTCATAAAAACACGCTATTTGTCATGACAACGTGAATTAATTATTAAATTAATTAATGTAACTTATATGATTTGAATTTTTTAAAATAGAAATCATTTTTGAATTCAGAATATCAAATATATCTTATGGTGAAGTTTTGGTATTTTTCGGAAAAACTTCAATTTTTTATGAATAGTGAAACCACTAAGTGGTAGTTAAAGAAACTGATTTTTCATTTAAATGAAACTTTTCCACTTCTATGATTTGATTCTCAGAAATCTGACATACATGGTTGTCATTAAGAATTATAATTTGGTTCAATGAGATTAAAATAATTTTTTGGTGAATAGTAACTTTTATGTTTTTAATCGCGATTAGTGGTAATTAGTGTAGTTTAAGGTAAAAAATAATGTTTTAATAATATGAAATGACCTAGACACATGTCCTACCCTTATTTTATGTGTCATGGCCGACAAAGAAAATCCATGGGTCAACTTGGGTACCCCATAGAGCCACTTTGGTTGGGAAATGACATAAATAACTTTTTATTTAATGTAAAAGTAAAAAATGACACAAACATAAGTTATTTTACTAAAAAAAATTTACATGGGGTTATACATGTAAGATTTTTGATTATAAATAGTAATTGGAAAGCTAAGAAGATTTCCTACATCATAGTATTTTTTTTATAATTTTTAGACTTTAAATAAATTAAATTATTTATGACATCATGATGATGCAGCGATTACCTCATTAATAAAGGATTTAAATAAAATGAAATGATAATGTAAAATCTAGGACCTAAAAATGTCCAAAACTTATTGGATGGGTGGATTGCGAACCCTTATCACCTTACCCTCGAATTATATCAATTTGGAACCTTTTGAATCCGAAAATCATTTTAAAATAAAGTAACATTTCTTTACTTTCCAAGAGTGCCCCTCCTCTCCTCTTATAAACGGCCTCCACCTCTACCTCCTTACCCACAATTCCAAAGCATTTGGCTCGGCCAACCCCTTCCCATTTTGTCTCTCCACATACCTCTCTTACTCCTTGAAGCCACACTTTTGGCAGAATTCTTCCCAAGGAAGCCTTTGAGAACAAACCAAAGGGAGTTATCCGATTTTAAGGTAATGTCTTCACTTAAGTCCTTTTGTTTTATTTTACTTCTCCAACCCCTAAAATCTTTTTAATCATTTATTTAGTAACAAATAAAGTATCTTAAATATACTAGGATGTTGTTTTATGAAATATTATAGCTAAAATTACACACACCTACATCTAATGGTTAAATAACTTACTGTTTCCGTGGATGGCGAATTTCGGCATCCCGAAACGATGATTGTTCAACATTATTATAACACCTTCAAAGGTGGCCATTAAGATGAAACTATATTTATATATAATATATAATATGTTTATTTTTTCCTTAAACTTCTGTATTTTTCATTTTGGGCATACCTTTATGGTTTCCATTATGGGTAAACGCGATATCTTTATTTAAGGAAGTGCGGACTACCGCCCCCTCAAAGTGATTTGATTCGTTAAATACCATATGTGGGACGTATAAAGGATGGATTTATGATATTGTATATGATATTACACTGGAATTATAATATACCTTTATATAATTATGATTCCATTCTATAAAGTACAAAATAGAAATGAAAGTAGCGTTCATGCGTACGTACGGCTTACCGTCTCCATGAACGGTGAATTTCATTTCTTACCTCTAAATGATTATGTAATATTATAAATGCATGTATATACTAGATATATATGATTTATATGATATATACATCATGATTATAATTTTGGATATAATGGATACATGAAAAACTTGTAATTATAAAGGGTTTATTTTTTACTCAAGTACCAATGATCGTTAAAACGACCGTTGTTAACTTAAATAATTACATAGTGTTAATGACATGGCAATAAGTGATATAAAAGGAATAATGAACTTGAAAAAGGTTCTTAAAAAAGTACAAATTAACTCAAGTTTATTATTCATGAGATTAAAGAATGATCGAGTAAAGTCGGACCCGAGGTATGGGACTTCGTCTGAATCTCCTTTCATTGAGGCATATTTTGTTTTATACAAAACCTACTTTTATACGGTGTATAAACCCCTTTAACTTTTACGTTTATCCAAAAGGAATATTTTTTTATACAAAGCGTTTTACTAAACTACAAAAGGGAATGTTTTTGTCGTACGTATGCGGCGACAACGTCTTTTCCGCCGTCGTGACCATTATTTGAGTTTCAGCTTCCTCTACAAGCCATATGTTTTCTTTAAAAGAAAAATAAATACCATGTTTTACTTTTATTTTGTTTTGGTATTGAAAATGGTTTTCATAATGATTTTATATCAATGTGTTGTATTGATATCTTGTGATTGAAAGGTGGAAATGTTATGTTTCCTATATGCATGTTCTATGTGATACGATTATGTTGAGGTTCTTGGGCATTATTATGAAGATGGGTGGTTCCGTGATAAACTAAGGGAGGGTGAGCACGATATAGCTCTCTAATTCATTGGGTAATACGAAGGAGTGAAACGTTAAGGTTTCTCCGAAGAGATTTAGAGAATATACTGTGATGGGTATTCCAAACATAACCAAGAGGGTTACTCTCTACGTAAGAATGTTATGAATGTCTCAAGTTACATTTATGTCCTATGATTTATATGATTTATTCATGATTTGATGAGGTATGTTAAAGTGCTTATGTTTTATGGGTAATGTATGATTTCATTCTTATGTATATATGAACTGATGTTTCCTTTCCATATATTTATAACCCATACTGAGCTTTTTATGCTCGTCCTAAGTTTTTTTTGAAATGTTTTTCACAGGTCAAGGGAATGGTACCTGATATGATGATAGTGTCAAGGAAGTGTCAAGAAAGAATCCATGTTTTATTTTAAATATGTTTCCATTGATGAGTAAAAATGAATACTATCTTTATGTAACCACTTTGTTTAAATGTGGAATGTAATGCATGTTTTATGTTCTAATTCTTTAAAACTCTAAACCTGAAAAGATCCTCAACGTGTAATCTTGTAATAACTCAAGATTAAGTAAGGTTTAAGGTTGGGGCCTTATAAAATGTCTTCATATTCCTCCTCAACATCATCAATATCCATATGAGTTTCACTTTGATCATCCATTTCAATTTCATTTTCATTTTTAAAATCATTAACATCTTCATCACCATGGACCATTAATTGTGGGGTGTCCTCATCGATATTCATGTTTCTTTGTGAAAAAGATAGATTTTGAGTAGTCTCTTAAAAAATTTCAATTTCTTCCACTTCAACAGAACCACATTCAGTTTGAGTAAATTGATTTTCTTGAGATTTTATTTTTATTATACTCCACCAATCACCCAGGTCTATTGAAGTAGCACATTAATTTGCATAATAAATTTGATGTGCCTATTGAGCCTCTAATAATGGTTCATTTTCTGCAAGAATACTTTTATATCTAATATCGACGATTCCATGAGTCGGATGAACATGCAATCCTCTCTCAGTATCCATCCACCGAAATTTAAACATTGTTATGTAATTTTTTCCAAGATAACATAGCTTAATAATTTCATCCAGAATGCCGTAAAAGTCAATATCAGTTTCTCTATGATGTGATCCTCTCAAACAAACTCCACTATTCATTGTTTTTTTGATTCCCCATATGCACATGTATGAAATCGAAAACCATTCACCACATATTCATTATAAGATTAAACCATTTTGGATGGTGGGTTACTCAATATACACAGTCGCTTATCAATTTTATCAGCATGTTAGGACACCTGAAAATTTTTAAAACAATTATCAATATAATAAATTGTAAACTGAATTGATATTAAACCATCAATAATTTATGTTACCAGCTTTTGAAACCATTGAGAAATTTTTTTTGTCTGCGTTCTTCAAGAGAAACTGCTGTAATTTGTGGAACTTGTTTCTTGATATGATTATCATATAACCAACCAATTAAATAAGTTTACATACTGTAATAAAAATTATAGAATAAGTGATAGAAGCAATCATAGTACAAATGGTGTCATTTCATCACAGTTGAGCAGAACATATGTATGAGCTCTGTGATGTTTATCGTCTGAAAGTCATCGTTCTTGGACTCCACCGAAGCCAAGATTTGGCTGATTAAAAACTGATAAATGATTATCCATTTCATCATTAACATTTACCTTATTCTATCCCATGCGGTTTGTTTTTAGGGATATTCAGATTCAAAATAGTGAGAGAAGAAAAAAGAAATTTCCTCTTGCAAATAAGCTTCAGCAATTGAGCCCTCAACTGATGCTTTGTTACGTACTTTTTTCTTCAATTTTTGCATGCATCTCTCGAATGGGTACATACATCGAAATTGAACTAGATCACCACATTTAGCTTCATGTGGAAAATGTAATATCAGATGTTTCATTGAGTCAAATAAAGTAGGTGGAAATAGTTTTTTCAGTTTATATATAATTACAGAAACATCTTCTTCCAGTTTTCTTAGCGCATCGTAGTCAGTTGTCTCTGCACAAATGTCTCAAAAAATATGATATGTATGTTATCGAATCCAAAATCATAGAATTCAACAAACCTCTGAATCCAATCGGAATAAGGCTTTCCATTATAACATGACAATCATGAGTTTTTAATCCGGTAATATGACCATTCTTAACACATCTGCACAAATTGGAAGCATAGCTATCTGAAAGTCTCAAATATGCAATCCAATGACAAAATAATAAATGACTATCTTCGGAAAATTTATAAGCTACTTTTGGCTTCATTAACCTCTATGATCTGGCATTTTCAAATAGTTCAAGTTCTGGTCGCCTGTAAATTTGGGAAAGATCTAATTGTGCTTTTACAGTATCTTTGGTCTTACCTGGTGTATCCAAAAATGTATGAAATAATTTATCAAAATAGTTCTTCTCAATGTGCATGACATTCAACATGTGACAGACCAATAAATCAGACCAATATGGGAGATCCCAAAAAAAATTCGTTTTATCCAATTATGTTCTTTCCCAAAGCCATGAATTTCTTGTTGGTTTACTGTTGGCCCGAATGTGATGGGAGGTAATGAAAATACAACTGATTTTAACTCTGTACCTGAGATCATTTTTGGATTTTCATCTCTTTCAATTATGCATTTTTGAAAATGAGATTTGTTCCTTCGAAAAGGATGATCGGTTGGAAGAAACCTGCGATGACAGTCAAAATAGCAAGGTTTTTTTCCATTGAAAATCATAAAATCTATGTTGTCTTTCATACAGTAAGGACATGATTTCTGACCATGTGTACTCCAGCCAGATAACATGCCATATGCCGGAAAGTCACTAATCGTCCACATTAATGCAGCTTTTAATGTGATATTTTGTTTCGCAGCAAGATCAAATGTACTAACACCATTACTCCACAATGAATTTAACTCATAAATCAATGGTTTCAAATAAACATCAAATTCTTTTTCGGATGTCCTAGGATTAATAAGGTCAAAAAGATATAAGGATCCTCCATCAACATCCATGGAGGTATATTGTACAGAGTTATAAAGATAGACCAACATGAATACTGACTACTATAAGAACCAAACAGACAGAAATAGTCAGTAGAAAGACTCAATCACACATTTCGGGATTCTAGAGCAAAAGACGGATGCAGGCGATCAAAATGCATCCATGAATCCCCATAATATGGATGATTCAAGCTTTTACCTGTTGAAATATGGGTTTTGTGCCATGACATCATTGACTTTGTCTTATGAGACATAAATAAACATTGCAGCCTGGGTGTAAGGGGGAAATATCTCAACTGTTTTACAGGAATCGATCCAGACTTACCTAGTTGAGCTTCTTTATGCTTCGATTGTCCACATGTTGGACAACTATCCAACGACTCATTTTCACCAGAATATAAGATGAAATCATTTTCACATGCATGAATCTTCCGATAACTAAAGCATAGATTACGAACCAACCTCTTTCTCTCAATATTAATTTGTAGGCAACACATTTCCTTCAGGTAACAGTGTTTTAACCGAAGAAAATATCTAATCAAAATAGTTGTTCGACATTACATTATCTGATTTAATAGCCATAAATTTTGAAACTGCTTCTAATTTGATTATCTTGCAACCAGGATATAATGCATCATCCTCAGACCTCAACAACTCATAAAATTTGGATGGTGCCAAATCAAGAGTTAAATCAATATCATTGTGAGTTTTAGTTTGTTGAACAAATGGACCTACAACATCATGTACTAAATTTTGGAATTGTGATGGATTCGAAATCAAGTTATTAGTATCTTCTCTGGAACTGCGTTCACCATGTTGATACCAAAATAAATAATCTGGTTGAAAACCAAACCGCAAGAGATGTCCCCCAACCTTTTCAAATGTGTCAAATGTTCTCAGAGCACATTTTTTACAAGGACACTTAATTGCGCCTTCTGAAACATATTCTGTTTTTGATGATGCAAATGCTAAGAAAGCTTCAACACCCTCAATATATACAGGATTTAAACTAGAACCATTTGGATTTATGTGCTAATTTATCCAAGGGCGATCATCTAATAATGACTGATGTTGACTTCATTGTTCCATAATTGTCTATAAAATATGAAATCATCACTGATTTTGAATAATTTGAAATTATAAAAATACTATCTGAAAAAAGAAGATAAATAATTACTACTACTTCTTACTAATTACCATTAATTAAAGGAAACAAAATTTCTAGTGGATTGACAACTACTCTTTTGTCGAACGGCTCATTTTCTTTCATCTTTCTGCCACTAAAATCACAATGAAGAATCTGGTCAGAGATACGTATATTCCTTCTCCTGCATATGAGAATGAATATGCGTACCTCCGACCAGATTATTCATTGTGATTTCAGTTCGAGAAAGATGAATTTAAATGAGTCGTCGGACAAAAGAGCCCCCTTTTCGTCGATGAATCGTCTTCTTCCAACTTTCACCGCCTAAAAACATTATAAAAAATATGATCCAATGAATGCATATCCAATCTCGTGTATATGAGATTGAATATGCCTATGTAGCAGCACATTTTTCATACTGTTTTGAGTCGGTGAGAGTTGAAAGTAGAAAAGTCATCGAGCTAAAGGAGTGTCTTCAATCCACTAGAACTTGTGCCAGGTTCATGACATTTATTAAAATTTATTACAATTTCTTTCTAAGTGTTCCTAACTAATTATTACTAATTATTACTATTTATTGCTAATTATTCCTATTTATTAATAATTATTCTTATTTATAACTAATTATTCATATTTATTACTAACTATTCTTATTTATTACTAACTATTACTAATTATTACTATGTATTACTATTTATTAATATTTGTTACTATTTTTTACTATTTTTTAATAATTATTACAATTTATTACTAATTATTACAATTTATTCCTATTTATTACTAATTATTCTTGATTATTGCTAATTATTCCTAATTATATCTAATTATTCCTAATGATTGCTAATTATTTCTATTTATTTCTAATTATTGCAAATTTGTTCTAATTATTAGTAATTATTCTAAATTATTGCTAATTATTAAAATTTATTTCTATTTATTGCTAATTATTGCTAATTGTTGCTAATTATTTCAAATTATTGCTAATTATTCCTAATTATTGCTAATTATTCCTAATCATTCCTAATTATTAGTATTTATTTGTAATTATTACTAATTATTAGTATTTATTAGTAATTATTTATAATTATAGCTAATTATTACTAATTATTGCTAACTATTCCTAATTATTCCTAATTATTCCTAATTATTGATATCCTAATTATTTCTAATTATTTTAAATTATTACTAAATATTAGTAATTATTAGTATTTATTCCTAATTATTAGTAAATATTACTAATTACTAGTATTTATTCTTAATTGTTACTAATTATTTTTAATTATAACTAATTATTCCTAATTATTACTAATTATTTCTAATTATTACTAATTATTCATATTTATTTATTTTTATTGCTATTTATTACAAAATATTGTTATTTATTACTAATTATTGCTAATTTTTGGTAATTATTTCTAATTATTCCTAATTATTGCTAATTATTGCAATTTATTTTTATTTATTTCTAATTATTGCTAATTATTGCTAATTGTTGATAATTACTGCTAATTATTACTAATTATTGCTAATTATTTCTTATTATTGCTAATTATTACTATTTATTTCTAATTGTTGCTAATTATTTCTAATTATTGCTAATTATTCATAATTATTTCTAATTATTGCTAATTATTAGTATTTATTGCTAATTATTACTATTTATTAGTAGTTATTACTAATTATTAGTATTTATTACTAATTATTACAATTTATTACTAATTATTACAATTCAATACTAATTGTTACAATTTATTACTAATTATTATTAATTAGTGCTAATTATTGCTAATTATTGCTAATTATTGATAATTATTACTAATTATTGCTAATTATTCCAAATTATTGCCAATTATTCCTAATTATTACTAATTATTACTAATTATTAGTAAGTATTACTAATTATAAGTATTTATTACTAATTATTCGTAATTATTCCTAATTATTAATATTTATTCCTAATTATTACTAATTATTCATATTTATTAATATTTATTTCTATTTATTACTAATTATTCCTATTTATTACTAATTATTGCTAATTATTGCTAATTATTACTAATTATTCCTAATTATTCCTAATTATTGCTAATTATTACTATTAATTACTATTTACTGCTAATTATTTCTAATTATTCCTAATTATTGCTAATTATTGCTAATTATTAGTATTTATTAGTAATTATTAGTAATTATTTGTAATTATTGCTAATTATTACTATTTATTACTAATTATTACAATTTATTACTAGCTATTACAATTTATTACTAATTATTATTAATTATTCCTAATTATTATGAATTATTTCTAATTATTACTAATTATTCCTATTTATTGCTAATTATTCCTATTTTTTACTATTTATTGCTATTTATTGCTAATTATTGTTATTTAATTCTAATTAGTGCTAATTATTTCTAATTATTGCTATTTATTTCTAATTATTGCTAATTATTTCCAATTATTGCTAATTATTCCTAATCATTAGTATTTATTGCTATTTATTAGTATTTATTGCTAATTATTAGTAATTATTAGTATTTATTACTAATTATTACAATTTATTACTAATTATTACAATTTTTTACTAATTATTATTAATTATTACTATTTATTATTAATTATTGCTAATTACTGCTAATTATTACTACCAAGGAAGGCGTAGGACTCGGCCGAGTGCCCAGTCCCCCAGAAATATATTAATAAAATGAGAGTACAAAGTGCAGAGGAGAGAAAGAAAGTAAATAGCAGACCTCACAACATCATATGTCAGTTGCTAATTATTACTAATTATTGCTAATTATTCACAATTATTTCTAATTGTTTCTAATTATTACTAATTATTACTAGTTATTGCTAATTATTAATATTTATTCCTAATAATTCGTAATTATTACTAATTCTTCATAATTATTACAAATTATTCATATTTATTACTATTTATTGATATTTATTACCAATTATTATTAATTGGGTTTTATTTGCACTGTTCTTGAGAGTTTTGGGTTCAGTGGCATCTTCATCAACTGGATCAAGGCTCTTCTCGGATCGGCTCAAATTTATATTCTCATCAATGGATCCCCAAAGGGGTACTTCAAATGTTCAAGAGGGGTGACACAAGGAGACCCCCTCTCAAACATTATCTTTGCCATTGCGGAAGACCATCTTATCCGGCTTCTTCTTTCTATGGTGGAAAATGGGGATACGAAAACCATCCGAGAAGAACGAGGTATTTCAGATCCATCCCATCTTTTTTTGTGACGAAATCATCATTTTCACTTAGGGAGACAGGATGAACATCAAAAACATAAAGAGGTTCCTCATCCATTATGAATGTATCTCATGCCAGGAAATTAGTTGGGGAAAGTCTTTCATCTTCTTTGGTAAGAATATCTCATCCTCCTGAAAGCTAGACATGATCAATGAATTGGGAATCAGGGAGGGACCCTTACCTTTCATCTATCTCAGAGTGTCATTTTTGGGGTGGCCATGGGCTTCCTTCTTCATTAATATTATGCATCAGGTCATAAGATCTCTTGCATCCTGGAAAGAAAAATCTATATCCATGGTAGGAAGATCTTGACTAGTAAAACATGTCATCATCTCTAAATTAGTGTACTCATTTATGGTTTACTCTTGGCTGGCCTCTGTCATCAAATACACCAATTCCTTGATGAGGATCTTCATTTGGAGTGAATGCATTTTGGAGAGAAAAATTATTATAGTCCCATGGAAAAAATGCTTCCTTCCCTATGCTAGGGGGCCTTGGGATGGAGAATATTGCAGTTTTTAATCAGCCTCTATAGGCACACTTTCTATGGAAGCTTCTCAATTCCACATTAGAAGCTCTAAATTTCCTTAGATGAAGGTTTGTCGAGAAACTGAATGCAGGCCACACATCCTACATGCTCTCTTCGGCTTGTCCTGGTCTTAGATCAGTTTTTTACAAGATCTTCCTAAACTCCCACTGGCTAGTTAGTTCTAGCTACTCTATCAACATCTGGACCGACAACTTGACTGTAAATCCCTTTATGGATGGTATCAACAACAATGATTCTGATATTAATTATGATATCTCCATTAATGGCCAATTGAAAAACTAGGAAAACCATTCTCATGCAATTCTCCAAACCGTGACAAGTTACTCCTTAACCCAGGGGTATATGCCAGTTTGTGAACCAGTTGCGAATGGACAGCTTGACTCAAAGTCCTTTAACAAGCACCTCACATAGGGACCAAGCAATTGGGTTGTAGCTTTCAACAAGAAATGGAAAATCCCATCCAGATTTACCATGCTGTTGAGGCTGTCCTTCAATAAAATCTCGGCAGAGACTAATCTTCAGAAAGTGGGTTTCTCCTCATGCTCCAGGTGCATCCTATGCAACCAACACCCTGAAGACGTGAACCTTTCTCCCTGCATCGCTCAACATCCTGATGTCTGGCCAGCTTTCCATTCATTTCCAGGTTGCCTGTGTAGAGATAATTCATTTTATATGGAAAGTGCGTAATAATGTGACTCAAAACCATTCCTGATTCTGCACAAATAATGCTATGCCTAAAGTTATGTTGGCCATCCGACATGCTACCACACTGCATACAGCGTGCTGTAGTAACTCGGTGGCTGATTTTATCATTCTAAGATGTCTTAAGGTTCGTGGCTGCTTCCCTCCTCCTCATAGAACGACTGAAATTTTATTGACCTCTCCCCTTCTAGATGGATCAAATATAACAAGGATGGAGCCTCCAAAGTGATCCTTGGACCAGTAGGTTATGAGTTTGTGTATAGAGACTTGGCGGGAGATATTCTCATTTACGAGTGTGGCTCTTGTGGCACTGCGACAACCCTGGAGGTTGAAATGAATGGTCTGATAAATGCAGTCTGTATGAAACAACAAAGGAATCTGAATAACATTTGGTTTGAGTGTGACTCCACGACCTTGGTCCATGCTGTTAGAATGAGAAAAATATACCTTTCTTGGAAGTTGATAGCGAAGTGGATTGCCTACCTTGATCAACTTGCTTCAATGAGACACATTATCACACATGCTTATTGGGAAATCAGTACTCTAGCGGACACACTTGCAAACAAGGGAGTGCATGTGGAGGCTTTCCCCCCTTCCAACTCTCTTCCCACTGATTTTTTGCCATTGCTTCAAAAGGATAAATGTAATCTTCTTACTTTTAGACTGTTTTAATTTCCTTTCTTTTTCCATCCAACACCCTCTGTGCTCATCTTTCTCAAGAAAAAGAAGATATATAAAATATGTTTAAATTAGAGCCTCTGTTTTCATACCAAAACCAAAATTACCAATCACATTGTCAATGGGATGATATTTATGAATACTCCATGATCTAGGATCAGATTGAGAAGGATTCCCCCCCCCTTAATAGATAAATTTTCTAATGGTTTTTCTTTATCAAAATTGAAATCCCTTTAAATTGGGTAATTAAAAAACATGTTCATTCTAGGATAACTTGTGTATCATTCGAAAATGATAATATGAAATCTTTTTATGGGAGAGAACATCATCTATTTCCATATAACTGACACACTCAACATTTTTATTAGATATATCAGAGAAATTAATAGAATAAATATTATTATTTCTATTATCATAAAATGAAAGATTTTCATTTTAAAAAACTAAACATTTATTATCATCAATTTTAACATACATACCACCATCCAAAAAATTGATAAATACTAATTAAGTTATCTTCCAAACCTTCAATGTATAAAACATTAGTAATTAATACAATATTACGAATACCCACTCCACTAAATATCTTAACCATTCCTTTAGAGTTATCTCCAAAAGTTATAGACCCTCCATCACTTTTGGTATATGAGAGGAAATTCAGAAGCTTATAATTCTTATTCTAGGAAAACCAATTTCCACATACCATGTGTCTTTATTGGGACATCCAAGTTATTTTTCCAACAAAAATACATTACATGACATTTTTTTACCCATTCTAGTTTTGGTCCAACTTGGTTAGAAATATAATTCTTAGGTACCCAAACAAATTTAAAACATTTATTATAAGGTGATATAGTTGATAAATTCTTTTGAAATAAAAGTCTTGGTATAACCAAGAGATTGGGGAAATATAATAGAACATTCATTAGCATAATGTCCTCGCATAAATTTTTTTAAACATGTATCATAAGAAACCTTTCTGTCAGAACATTTAATTAATGCAGTCTTGTATAACATAGGAATCTATGGATTATAACAAAAAAATGTTTTATCTTTATTATGTTTAATCATAGCTAACATCTCTTCATATTTTTCATTTTCTTGAAAGAAAATAGTTGTTGTATCTTTTAATCTTAAAGCTTCCATTCTAAGATTATCATTTTCCTTCTGAGTAGACTTAAAATCATCATATATTTTACCTTTAAAAAATGAATCTAAATTTATTATAATTTCCTTAAGAGCATAATTTTTCTTATTTAATTTCATTCTTTCCTTGATAAGACTCTTATTTTCTTCTTTTAATTCTTTATACAATTTAGTAACACTTTTGTTTCCTTTAGATTTTCATTTTCATCATTAAACTTATCAAATATATAACCATTACTATTAAAATAATAACTTGAATGAGAATCATTACTAACATCATTTATATTTGTGTCCATCAAACATGGGATAAATGATTATTTTTCACTACTAGATTCATCACTTGAAATAGATTATTTGGTGCAACTCCATCCATCATGATAAGTATGTTTAAATTAGTTTTTTATTTATTATCTCTACCTTCTTATTCATCTCTAGAAGGTAAAGTTTAATATGTCCCTTATTTAAACATTCATAACACATTACATCTAGCTGATATGTAATAACCTTCTTTTATTTCTGATCATTCTTTTGATATTTGTTTGGTCGCTTCTTGAAAATTTTCTCTCTATTCAAAGAATTATAAATACCTTTTCTTATATTGACAATTTTTCCTTTGTCACATTACTATGGATCAAATTTCAAAGAGTTATAAATAAAATTTATATATGATTTGAGTATAATACCTATCTAATTTGGACTCTCTTCTTACATAATATTCTTTATCTCATGTTCATATTTAATACATGATCCGATGAGTTCATTGAATGTGTATTCCTTGAAATTATTACTTTCATCAATTGAAATGTTCATTACATGCCATTTATTTGGTAGACCTATTAGGAATCTTTCAATAAGTATGGGGTTAAACATAGATTCTATAAGGGAATTCATTCCATTAAAAATTATTTTGAATCAGTGGAATATTTTATTGAAAATTCTCGTTTCACCCATCTTGAAAGCATGGTACTCTACTCAAAGCATTCTGAGTCTGATTCGAATTAACTAGTACAAGTCAAGGTAACTAGCTTGTAGAATCTTTCATAGATCATGAGTTGTCTTACATGTAGAAAAATGACTAAACAAACTTATGCTAATAATAAAATATAATATATTTACTTCATTTTAATTTAAAACATATCCACGAACATCGTTTCCTGTAAGAGAATATGGGATAGCTTCTTATAACTTGTAATTTTTTTCCATGATCGGCCAATGTTTTATGATTAAATATGTGATTTATGAATCTATTCTGGATTTCTAGTAACAATAATCATTATGATCAAAGTGAGATGATTTTTAAGAAATCCATTCATCGTTTTCATTTATTCCATCCATCTTATAGATATTTTCCCTAGAATACGAGGTCTAGGAACATGTTTTCATAATAAAATATAAATAACAACTCTATAGAAGGATTGAAAAAATTTCAAAAGGAACTAATTTTGATACCAATTGTTAGGTCAGATAGAGTGATAAGAAATGGTCTAGGGGGGTGAATAAATTAGATTATAAATTTTTAATTGGCGGATTAATTATAAAAATATATTATCCAAGTTAATTTAGTGATTTATGTAAGAACCCAGATCTTCATTATCTGGTATTCCTTTCCTTTTCCTGGAGTTTTTGAGAAAATATGAGTTTCTAGAAATTTTTGAAATACATGTCGTGTACTTTATGAGAACACGCTGTGTACTTTGTTGCCGCGCCAGGCCGTGTGCTGGCCATGTCCAGGCCACACACACGGTGTGTAGGGGTGATGTAGTGGCCACTTAAAGTGGAGTACGGAAAGTCCAATTACATGCCATGTACCCCAGAAGTACACTATGTGTACTTTTTTTTATTAAACGGACCGGGGTCACGCCTGATGGACATAACTTGCTTCTTCTTTAGGTTCTTTGTCCGAGAGAACCCATACAACCGCGGAACTTCCCCGAGCCCCCGTGCCTCCGTCCGTTCTCTGAATCGACCGTCGTCAATTGCGTTGGAAGAGCAGTGGTAATATCTTCCTTCTCCAAGAGATTTGTTGTCCAATTTTCCCTCTTTCTCAAGATATCTTGGGTTGAGCGTTTTGGACATTTTCTTAGATCTTCAACGTTATAAGGAGAATCAATCATCGTGATTCAAGTATATCGATCTCTTAGCATCGAGGTAGGTGGTTTGTGCCTTTCTGTAGGAATTATTTGAATATTTTTTGCAATTCAACCAATTCCCTTTAACGGGGTATTGTGTGTTTCCTATTTTTGCCCTGTTGTTTGTCTTATTTGCTTCATTTCTTGAGTAGAGGTCAATGCTTGTGAATAGGGTAATTTTTACTGTGCTCTGGATGTTTTTCCATGCATGTTTTCTTGTAGGCATTTTTCCAGTTGCCATGCCTAGTTGTAGGATAGTGGAACTGTTGTACTGTTATGTTGTTGTGCCTTATAATGATTGCCATGTAGTTCTTGAGGTTTACTTGGGTGATACGCGCGCTATGCATGATTGTTTTACACGGGGCTATGAGAACCTAGTGTAGTGGAACATAGGGAGAATGGACGTAAGGACTTCTCCAGAGTGTCTTATTAATTCGATGCGAGACCAAAGGGCGAATTGACGATGAGTGATTCCTCAGAGAGTCTTTAGTTCCTTGACGTAGGCCATAGGGGGAATGAGATGTTGAGTTCTTGCCCAAAGATCCTTTAGTACGATACGAGACTATAGGGGGAATTGACAGTGAGTGCTTCCTCAGAGAATCTATTCTTCAGCTGAACCAGAGGGGTGAGATGGTGTGTGCCTCTAGAGGGTTGATAGTACTTTTAGGTTGAACCATAAGGGTTAGGCTGTGAGAACTACCCAGGGGGTTACCTGTTGTTCTAGTTGTTGTTTTGGATGTTACTTGGGTACTTTATATACATGACATTGTGGATTGTAGCTACTGTGTGCTTTCCTATTTTCTGCTTCCTATACTTTTACTGGCCATGTATTCACTGACTGTTAGGCATAGAACTTTGGGTGGTTGCCTAGTGAGACCTTATCTCACACCTTGTTAGGGTCATGCTTTTGGGCCCAAACAGACTATGTTTTTGCTGGTATAGATAAGGGAAAACACCCTTCTACTTCAGGTACTTGACTTACTGTGGAGCTGGAGAGCATGGGACCAAGATATGGCTTGCGATGCTGAGGAGTTTACCTATTTTATTTTTCACTTTGGTTTAGTATTTTATTCAGAATTGTGACTCTATTGGATGCTTTCCTAGACATATGTATCATTCATCATTTTATATATATGTGTGTGTGTGCTCCAGTTGTTTACTGTTAGTCTTCTGTTGTTTACCATTTACACTTTTATGGATGGTTACAGTTTCTGCTATTGTGTATTTGTTTTTCTTCCGCCGGGTAGTCTGCCAATGAGGGCATAATTTTCCCACTATCACACCCGAGACCCACATTCCTAGTCAGCAGCCTCTGGCATTTGGGGAAATGAGCTTGAGGCCATGTGACCAACCGGGTACGGGGTGCCTCTGGGTGGCTTCCAGAACCGGGACGTTACAAAGTAGTATCATAGGGTTTCTTTTCTCTTGAATTATTGTTTGGAGCCGTTATCCAGGGATAGGACAGATTTGGTACTTGGTATTAAGCTATGATCGAGAGTAGCTAACCCGTGTATAGGGAAAATCCAAACTACCTCACTTATTACAGTTTTTGGTTTTGCTATGTTACAGATGTTCTGATTTCACCTAGAGTGATTCACATGCTTTGTGTTGTTATTTTTGTTGATATTGTGGTTCTATTTCTATCGTAACTCGATGAGATGAGGGTATTCCATCTCATGCATCATACATGCACTTGTTATAAATCACATGACATGCATTCTTGCCATGCCTTCTAGGGTGCATTCACAATTGCATGTTGTTGCGATAGATGTTGGGTAGATTATGTATGCTTTTGTGATAGATGCTTTGATAGAATCCCTGCAATTTGATAGAGAGGTTGTTTGTATTGTACCTTGCTTAAATAAACGCCAAATTTTGGTTCTTGAGGTGTTATGGGCCCTCATGAATCGTTACTTGGTGGATCATTGACTTGTTTTAGTTATATATGATATATATAATATTCCAAGATTTGATTCACAGGGAGTATATGACCTCGCGAATCGGAATTTGTCACCTTCATGATTGTTTTTCAGTGTTTTTCTGGGCTTTAGTGCAGTTTCAGTGATACTGCCCGGAGAAACCCAGAATACACGGCATGTACTTTATATATACACACCATGTAGTTTTTAAACCGTGTCACTAACTGTGTGAGAAGATACACGGGTTGTGAAAAATATCCATGAACATGCAGTGTACGGTAGGTACACACCGTGTAGTAGTGAGTCATGCACCCGGCCGTGTCACTAACAACACGGGCCGAGGAAGCTCGTGTCATACACGCCGTGTATTGTATGAACACGCCATGTAGCCTTGTTATAGGTACCCAACTGTATAACAAACAACATGGGACAATGTTATCTCTTTATATACATGTCATGCTTGTTCGGAACATTCCGTGTAAGGGTCAGCCATGTACCCGACCGTGTCACCAACAACAAGGGTCAGGAAAAAATTTCAAGTACACGCCGTGTCTGTTCGGAACATGCTGTGTAGTCTCATCCGTATAACTAACAACATGGGTCATTGAAACCTTGTCTACTACACGTCATTTCCACAGGGACACACCGTGTAGTCTCAGTTTAAGAAGACCGTTTCGATTAGCCGTGCAAGGATACTCGGGCAGGGTAATAGAGTTAAGTACACGTCGTGAAGAGATTATACATGCCGTGTAGTCATGTTTTGTAAAACTTGAGTGTTTCCTTCTCCTGTTTCCATTTTTTACTCCTTTGTTCTCTGTCCTTGATATTCCTGATCTAAGGTATGATTTTGATCTTTCAGAGCTATGCCTCTGAGACGTCCTCCGGTTGTACATCAGTTGAAGGATAGTGGTCAGACGCCAGATATAGCTGATCAGGGACTTCCTGTCGATCCTCCAGTCATGCCAGCCTTGGCACCGACTATCATACTAGTTGCAGGCGCTAATGCGCAATTTAGGAGAGGATTTATGAGTATGATGCAGAACCTTTAGGGAGAACCACCTCCTACCACGTCTATGGAAGACTTGATGAGGGTTTTCCAGAAGCAGCATCCTCCAACCATCTTGGGGGAAGGAGGACCATAGGCTGCAGAGTCATAGATGGAAGCCATGCTGACTATCTTTGAGCATCTGGAAACGCCTCCAGAGAGGTGGGTCAAGCTCACTACCTATATGCTACGAGACTCTGCCAAGAGGTGGTGGGACGTGATCACACAGGCGGGTCATCAACAGGTTATGGCTTGGGAGGAGTTCCAGCATGTGTTTTACGACTACTTATAACTAGAGAACCTAAGGGCTGATTGAGCCCTGGAGTTCATGAGTCTAGAGCAGGGTAATCTTTCTGTTATGGATTATCCCTCTCGTTTCACCAAGCTGCAACATTTCACACCCCTCCGGAGTCGAGATGGGATGTTATTAGCAAGGAAGTTTGAGGATGGTCTCAGGAAGGAGATCTGCTTGCAGTTGAATATCTTCCAGTTGACTTCCATCACTTCCATCATCAACCAGGCACAGATTGCGGAGCACAATCTGAGAGACTCCAAAGCTGTGAGCTAGGGTGGTTCTGCTTTCAGAGCTAGTACTCCTCCAGTTGACAGCAGGAAGCACCACAGGCAGTCTACGCACGGTGATCCAAGGAGGCGAGATACATCTTCAGGTAGCCAGGTAGTATGCTACCAGTGTGGAAGGGTAGGGCACACGAGGCCTCAGTGCCATAGAGACCTAGTGGAGTGCCGATCTTGCGGCAAGATGGGTCACCTTCAGCGTTTCTGCCAGGTTTTCTCACTATTAGCTGGTGACAGGGGTTCTTCCATGACTCCTCGTTCAGGAGCAGCACCACCAGTTTCTCTCCAGTCAGGGAATTGGAGTTCTTCTGGCCATTCGGGCCGAGGTGGAGGTCGATGTAGTGGGATTAAGTCACCAGTCTTTCAGCATCAGTAGGGTGGATCAACTCAGAGTGTTCAGGTAGGGTCACAGGACCGCATAGCAGGCCAGACTTTTGTGGTGGAGTAGACCTATTAGGTGAAGGATCCCGAACATTATACAGTTTGAGGTATGCTTTTTGTACCGTCAGTTTTATCTTCATCTCTTTTCGATACTGGTGCTACGCATTGCTTTATCTCTGTTGCTATTGTGGAGACCCTTGGGCTCTGTATCTTTTCATTTACTGACTTGTTGAAAATAGACACACCATTGGGGACGAGGACATATAGTGTACGTCGGTGCAGAGAGTTCCCTCTCAAGGTTGCAGGGTATCATTTCTTATGGGATATCTATGTCCTATAGATTACATGCTATGATTTAATTCTCGGGATAGACTGGTTGGCTCCCTTCCTGGCAGTCGTCGACTGTTATAGCCGTAGGGTGAGTTTCATTTCACCAGAGGGTGAATGTTTTCTTCATAGAGGCGAGTGGGATGTTTAGCCGAGTCGAGCAGGACTCGAGCATCATGGGCTAGGAAGGGCTACAACCCAGATTTCTACTCTTTATCTAGATGATTAGGGGACTTCACAGTTGGACTTTCCTCCAGTGGTGGATCATTTTAGAGATGTCTTTCCAAAGGATATATCAGGTTTGCCTCCAGAAATTGAGGTATAATTATCTTTTTTCTCATTCCAGGAGTGGCACCGGTGTCCATTCCTCCATATAGGATGGCTACACCTGAGTTTTAGGAGTTCAAGAAGGAGTTGGAGGAGTTGTAGGAAAAGGGTTTCATCTGACCTAATAATTTTACTTGGGGTTCGCCTGTCCTATTTGCAAAGAAGGCAGATGGTACCCTTAGGCTCTGTGTGGATTATCAGAAGCTGAACTAGTTGACGGTAAAGAACCGATATCCCTTACCAAGGATTGATAATCTTTTCGATCAGCTTCGAGGAGCCCGGGTGTTCTCGAAGATCAATTTGAGGTCTGATTACCTTTAGTTGCACATTAGACCATCAGATATACCTCTAATAGTGTTCAAGAGAAGGTATGTTCTCTACGAGTATATGGTTATGCCGTTAAGTCTCACGAATGTGCCAGTAGTTTTCATGGCACTGATGAACCGAGTGTTCCATCCTTACTTGGATTCCTTCATCGTGGTCTTCATGGACGATATCTTGGTGTACTCTCACACTCGACATGACCATGATACCCATTTTGAGATCATTCTGATTACACTGAGAGAGCATCAGCTTTATGCTAAATTCTCGAAGTTCCATTTTTTGGATGGATCAGATTCACTTCTTGGGTCACGTCATCTCAGAGGAAAGAGTATCTGTGGACCTAGAGAAAGTGAGATTTGTAGTTTCCTGGGAGAATCCGAAGAATGTTTTTGAGGTATGGAGTTTCCTAGGGCTGGCTGGATACTACAGATGATTCATTCAGGACTTTTCATGCCTAGAAGTACCATTGAAAAGTATTACCAAAAAGGGGGTGAAGTTCTTAAGGCCAGATTCTTGTGAGTCAGCCTTTTACGGAGCGGAAGGGAAGGTTGACGTCATCACCGATACTAGTCTTGTGAGAGCCAGGCAAGAGCAATACCGTTTATTGTGATGCTTTATGTATCAGGCTGGGTGTTGTTCTTATGCAGAGAGATGGAGTCGTTGCATACGGGTCTCGGCAGTTGAGGCTGCATGAGAGGAATTACCTGACGCATGATCTGGAGTTGGCAGCTGTGGTTCATGCCTTGTACTATTGGATACATTTTCTTCTTTGAGATCACATTGTGGTTTTCACTGAACAAAATAGTCTCAAGTACATCTTTACTCATCATGATCTAAATCTGAGACAGCGCAAGGGGGTTGAGTATATTCAGTCTTTCGATTTCGAGCATGCCTATACGCTTGGAAATGGCAACGCAGTGGCAGATGTGTTGAGTAGGAGAACTCAGATTCAAGACGTTCAGGAGGCTAGCAGTGACTTCGATCTTATGGATCTGTTCTCTGAGATGCATATGGAGGTGCACGATAGACAGGGACAGACTTACCTATCTTCTGTAGCTATTACTGCTACACTTCTTGATCGGGTACGGATGAGGCACCTATCAGACTCAGAAGGCTTAGTCCTGTGGGAGAGTGTGTCAGGAGAGGACCCTCTTCCTGGATGGACAGTGGGCGAGGATGAGATCTTATGTTTCCAGGGACGCGTATCGGTGCCAACAGACATATGTGAGGATATTATGCGGGATCTTCATTTCTTAGTTTGGAAAGTTCATCCTGGCGTCCCCAAGATGTATCGAGATCTTCATTGCCTGTACTGGTGGCCAGGTATGAAGAGAGATATTGTTGGTTTCGTCTTGAGGTGTTCTACTTGTCAGCAGGTGAAGGCAGAGCATCAGTAACCACTAGGCCTTTTACAGCAGTTACCCATTCTGTAGTGGAAGTGGAACGATGTTGCGATGGACTTCGTGACCGGATTGCTGCGGTCGCCTCAAGGGAATGATTTTGTTTGGGTTGTCGTCGACAGGATTATGAAGGTTTCTCACTTCTTACCAATCAAGGAGACCTTCAGTGTTGATGATATGGGATGACTATAAATCCAAGAGATTGTACGTTTGCATGGAGTTCCACACTCCATTGTTTCAGACAAGGATGCATGCTTTACTTCTCAGTTCTAGCAGGGGCTTCAGAGGGCTTTGGGTACATAGGCACATTTTAGTACAACATACCATCCCTAGACAGATGTCCAGTTCGAGCGTATGATCCAGGAGCATGAGGATATGCTCCAAGCTTGCATTCTTGACTTTTGTGCTTCTTGGGAGAAGCATATTCCTCTTGTGGAGTTCGCCTACGACAACAGTTTTCAGGCGACTATTCAGATATCACCTTACGAGGATTAGTATGGTAGGCCATGCCGATCACCTTTATGCTGGATGGAGGAAGGAGAGGCAGCTTTACTGGGACCCCGTCTTGTGCAGGAGACCTCAGAGTGGATTGAGTTGATTCAGAAGATGATGGCTACATCATAGTCTCGAGAGAAGTCTTATGTTGATCAGCGGAGATGACCTCTGGTGTTCGAGGTTAGGGATCAGGTTTTCCTGTGTGTCGCACCGAGGTTGGGACACAAGAGGATTCGGAGACATGGTAATATTTCATCGCCGTACGTCGGGCCATTTGAGGTATTAGAGAGAGTTGAGTCGGTTGCCTATATGTAGCATTTACCTCATAGGTACCGAGCCATGCATGATGTCTTCCATGTCTCCCAGCTCTGATGTTACTTTTCAGAACCGTCTCTTGCCTTTCAGCTCGAGGAGGTTGAGCTCAAAGTGGATGAATCGTTTGAGGATCATCCTATCTAGATTGTTGATCACAGTACGAAGGTACTTTGTGGCTGGTTTTTTCCTCTAGTATGGGTGATATGGCAGCACGGGCGAGTGTAGGATGAGATTTGGGAGAGGGAGGCTGATGTACGATCGCAGTGGCCGGAGCTGTTCGGGGTTTCTTCTTCTATGCCTCGCTAGGGAAATTCGGGGACACATTTCTTTAAGGGGGAAATTTTGAAATAACCAAGATCTTCTTTTTCAGGTATGTATTTCCTTTTCCTGGAGTATTTTAGAAAAGAGGAGTTTCTGGATATTTTTGAACTACACGAAATGTACTTTATGAGTACACGTCGTGTACATCAATGATGTGCCAGGCCATGTGCTTGCCGTGTCCGAGCCACACACACGGTGTATAGGGGCGATGTGGAGGCCACATAAAGAGGAGTATGGAAAGGCCTAGTACACGGTATGTACCCCAAAAGTACACGCCATGTACTTTATTTTTTTTATTAAACTGACCGGGGTTGCGCCTAACGGACATAACTCGCTTCTTCTTCAGGTTCTTCATCCGAGAGAACTTGTACGGCTGCAGAAATTCTCTGAGCCCCCGTGCCTTTTTCAGTTCTCCGAATCGACTGCCGTCGATTGTGTTGGAACCACAGCGGTAAGCTCTTCCTTCTCCTTGATCTTTGTTTTCCAATTTTCCATCTTTCTCAAGATATCATGGGTTGATCATTTTGGACATTTTCTCAGATCTTAGATGTTCTAAGGAGAATCAATCATCATGGTTCATGAATATCGATCTCCTAGCATCGAGGTAGGTGGTTTGTGCCTTTCTGTAGGAAGTTTTTGAATATTTTGTGCAATTCCACCAATTCCCTTGAACGGCATATTGTGTGTTTTCTATGTTTTCCCTGTTGTTTGTCTACATTGCTTGATTTTATGAGTAGAGGTCAATGCTTGTGAATAGGATAATTTTTACTCTGTTCTGGATGTTTTTCCATGCTTGTTTTCCTGTAGGTGTTTTTCCAGTTTCCATTCCTAGTTGTAGGATAGTGGAAATGTTATAATGTTATGCTGTTGTTCCTTAGAATGATAGCCAAGTAGTTCTTCAGGTTTACTTGGGCGATACGCGCGCTATGCATGTTTGTTTTACACGGGGCTATGAGAACCTAGTGTAGTGGACCATAGGGAGAATGGACGTAAGAGATTCTCCAGAGTGTCTTATTAATTCGATGTGAGACCAAAGGGGGAATTGACGATGAGTGCTTCTTTAGAGAGTCTGTAGTTCCTCGATGTGGGCCACATGGGGAATGAGACGTTGAGTGCTTACCCAGAGAGCCTTTAGTACGATACAAGACTATTGGGGGAATTGATGGTGAGTGCTTCCTCAGAGAGTCTATTTTTCAGCTGAACCAGAGGGGTCAGACTGAGTGTGCCTCCTGAGGGTTGCTAGTATATGTAGGTTGAACCATATGTGTTAGGCTGTGAGAACTACCCAGGGGGTTACCTGTTGTTCTACCTACTGTTTTGGCTGTTACTTGTGTACTTTATATGCTAGAAACTATGGATTGTAGCTGTTGTTTGCTTTCCTATTTAATACTTTCGGTACTTTTACATGCCATATATTCACTGACTGTTAGGTACATATCTTTGGATGGTTTCTTACTGGGACCTTGTCTCACACCCTGTTTGGGCCATGATTTTGGGCCCAAACCGACTATGTTGTTGCAGATATAGATAAGGGAAAGTGCCCGTATACTTCCGGTACTTGACTTGCTGTAGAGATGGAGAGCATGAGACCAAGCTATGGATTGCGATGCTGAGGAGTTTGCCTATTTTCTTTTTCACTTTGGTTTAGTATTGTATTTATCATAGTGTCTTGTTTGGATGCTTTCCTAGACATATGTGTCATGAATCAGTTTATATATATGTGTGTGTGTTTGTGCTCCAGTTTTTTACTGTTAGTCTTCAACTGTTTATCATTTACTCTTGTATGGATGGTTACAGTTTCTGCTGTTGTCTATTTGTTTTTTTCCACTGTGTATTCTGCCAATGAGGTCATAGTTTCCCCACTATCACACCCACGACCCTCACTGCTAGTCGGTAGCCTATGGCATTTGGGGAAATGCACTCGAGGCCATGTGACCAACTGGGTACGGGGCGTCTCTGGGTGGCTTCCCAAACCGGGACATTACAATTTAATTAATAGTACGAGTGACTGATGGATCTTTCTAAGAAATATAAATCATCTAGTCATTGGAATTCCATTTTCACTATTGTTCAGCAGAAATACTCATCGGATAATTCCTCATCGACACTGCTAGGTCATTTTTCTCCTCTTCCCATGGTGCTGCTGTCAACTTCAAAGGGCCCTTCTAGGGTGAAAGTGGTTTTGGGGGTTCATTTGTTCATGGAAGATCTTACATGGCCACTTGTGGCTTATCTGAGACAATTTTTACTATACAGTAATGCCATATCACTTTTCCCTCATTGTGTAGATTTGGTGGAAGGGTGTCCGATGGTGGATATTTTGATTGATGAACTTGGAGAAGCAGAGGAACTTCATAATCTTTCACTGGAGGTGAGGTTTATTTGGGAGAAAACATATCTTCCATTCATTAATGATTTTGTGGTTTTATGGTCTCGAACATCCACCTGTAGTGTCTGTTCCTTCATGATCGACTCTCCGTATTCACCTCTTCTCTAGGAGAGACTTTGTGAGGGAATGGTGTTGGGAAGTTAAACATTATGAAGTGTGGAAGTTATACCTTTCTCATTGGTCTTGGGATTCTAATTATTAGAAGGAGTTTAGATCATCCGCTGTGTGGGCCAAGTTAACTGTGACGCTGCTACCACTTCATAACCCACCCACTCTTCAATAGTTGGGTAACACACTGGGTAAAATTTTATATTCGAACGAGGACAAGAATTTTTTGTAGTTGGAGTTTCCTCCTCGCATATGCGTTGAGGTGTATCACATGGTATCACCCCCAGTGAGGGTTCCGATCAGGGATGGTGATGGATTTTCCTAGTTGTAGCATGTTTTTTACTAGGTGCTTCAAAAGTTTTGTGTAGAGTGTCACTTGAAGGGAAATTAATTGGCTGTTTTCAAAAGATGAGCTCTTAGTTTCAAAGTGGCCAAGATTGTAACATGTTCCTATATAGAGGAGGTCAGTCCACTTCTGGGGAAGTCTATGACAGAGGTTCAGGAGTCTGGTTATCCAGTCTCAATTTCATCTAAGGCTCTGGTCCCCTCTCTGGGTTGCAAGCCTAGTTTTTCTACTTGAGTCGTGGTTTTAAACATTTAATCCTACACTTACTATTTCTCTTATGGTTCCTGATGTGAGATATATTACAATCTAAGATCCGTGCATAGATACAGACCTTAGGAACTCAGAACCTGGTTGCTGTGACAATGGTGGCATTTTCTCATATTCTCTCTCAAAGGTTTTTTACTTGGGGAAACCCCTTATCTTGTTGCCCTAGTAGTTAATAGGGTTTCCTCTTTAGCAGCATAGTTTTACAAACATGCTGGCGATGAGTGCGATATCGACAGACCATTGGGGGTATCGTGCACCTTATTTTTGAGACCCTTCCAAGATTCCCCATGTTCTATGAAAAGAAGCTGGAAAGGATGACACCATAGACCTGGTCTTTACAGAGAGTGAAAAATAGGTTCGATAGTCTCAGGTTGGGTTCCCTTCGGTTTCTCAGTGCTCTCTTGTGTGCTCTATGAATAGGTTCAGGTCTCTAGAGGTTCTAGAAGATTTAGTGGAGGTTCTTGGATCCCCATATCCCATTGGAGGAATGGTGCACACCTGTATTATCCTTTTTGTTAAAAGAGGTCTCCTTACTCATGTTATGTTGAGAGAAGATTTGGTTAATAGTTCATCAGTAAATTTTGGTACCTCTACTGATCATAAGGCCATAAATATCAATTCTTTTTTACTTCATTTATCATCTGTAATGTTAGGGACTTAGGTTCTTGAGTGAAGGGTTACTTCATCTTTAATGAAGTGTAGAGTCGACATTATGCTTTGGGTATTTTGGAACAAATTTTTTTGTTCATATCTATCCATTTTCTAGATGTATTGGGTTGTTAGACTTCTTACATGCAATCCCATGCCATGTTTATATATGGGGTTTCTAGTAGTGCAATGTTTCAATGACATTTTTGAATGTGTATGCCCAACATGTTTCATATAAGGTCAGTATAAGTGGTGCATAATTTTTCCTAACATATTTATTTCCTAAATGAGATGTTTCATCCAAAATAGTGTTATGGAAGTAACATTCATGCTTCTAACAAAGATGATTTTCTCGGATTATTGGAGGCGACTTCAACACCATTTCTGATATTTCTAAAAAAATAGGTGGATAGGCTTTCACTAGCATGGCTATCCATGATTTCATAAATTTTGTGGCTATCAATGGACTTCTCGATATGAGTTTCTCATGGGAAGTTTCACTTGGTAAAACAACCGAATAGAAAATCAGAGGATTTAGTGAAGGATTGACTAGTGTCTCTCTAAGTTTCAATCTATTGATTCATTTCCACAAGCCTATGTAATTCATCTTCCATAGGTTCTTTCAGATGAATTAATCATTTTAGTGCAACTCAAGCGGGGAGATAACAAGAAAAAACATTTTCTATTCTCCAGAAACTAGACTCAGACTGAAGCTTCTTAGATATTGTGTGATCTTCATGGGATAAATCAGAGATGGTGGCATCATGGGAGGGATTTTCCAGACTTTTAAAACATTTGGAAATGTATATGATGGAGTGGAATAATTCCAATACATACTCTGATGATAATCTGGAGGGGATCAAAGAAGAGATTGAGATGATAAAGGAGTGTCTTTAATGGGGTTTGGATGGAGATATTTTTATCAACATGGTTTCCAAAAAAATAGTTATCATTCGAGAAATAGATGGAAATCAAAAGGGTGTTAAGAGACAAATCTAGGGAAACTAGTTTCATGGAGGGGGATAATAACACAGATTTTTTCTTGGTGTGTGTGATGGAATGTCGGGTTTCTAGGAGGATCAACTTTAAAATTGAGGATGGGTCTTTGAAATTAGATGTTTAAGTGGTAGGGATGTTGTCTTTATATCATTTTGAGGGCCTTCTTCCAGGAAGGGACTACTAAAATAGAGGAACGAGGACTTTAGTTAGAGAGGGTGGTAATCTCTTATACTATATTCCAAGGCTCGTGGAGGATAAGGAAAATGATTTTTTAGAAGCTATTCTAGAAAAATAAAAGATTAAAGAGGTAGTGGATAGTCTAAAACTTGATAGTTTATGTATTTTGGATGGTTTTCCATGCCTGTTCTATGTGGATTCAGGGGAGATTATAATGGGATAAGTGAAAGAAGCAGTTCATGATTTTTTCAGAGTGGGGTGACTTAATATGTTAGTGTGTGCGTCCAATTTGGTACTCATTCCAAAATTGAAGGACCCCACAATACTCAAACATTATAGAAAAATAAGTTTTTTCAAATTTTCTTACAAGATCCTCACTTTGCTTTTAAACACGTGGCTCAATCATCAGATACCAAGGCTGTTCTCGGAGGAGCATCTCAGTTTCATTCAAGGGAGTAGTATACAAGGGGTGATAGGAATGGATAAGGATATGGTGGATGATATTAATAAAAATATTTTGGGTTCTAAAATCATGGTTCAGTTAGATATGGACAAATCTTATGACCAGTTAGATTGAAACTTAATTGTTAAGGACATGAGGGATTTTGAGTTCATTGAAGGGGCCTATAACCTTTTTTTCAAGTGCTATACGTCTTTATGGCTCTCCAAATCAATTTTGAGAAGGGGATTCAACTTCTTTAAGAATGTATGTGGTTTAATACCAATTTATTCCTTGTCTCCAAGTCTTTTTATCTAGGCATAGGAGTTCCTTACAAGGAATTTTAAATTTGGTCCCAGTGAGGGGAGGATACTAACTTTCAAAAAGAGGTTCAGGGATACCATTTTTTCCCATCTCATGATTTCTAACTATATGATTTTATTTATTATTTTCAGGAAAAGTTTGATCATTGGATTGATGGAAATTTTAGAAGAATATAGTAACTGGAGTGGAAAAAAGATTAATTAAGGGAAAACTAATGTTTTCATTTTGAATAAGTGATCGAGATGTCTTATAAGAGGAACTGAAGATAAATTGGGTATGTAGAGACTTGAACTAGCAATGAAGTGTCTTGGCACTACCATTCCAGCTAAGAGGATCAAGAAATATTTATTTGATAATATCATTAACCATGTAATAGGACACATTTGTAACTGAAATAAATCAATTCTTTTATTTTGGAGGTCCAATCACACAAGTTAACAGTGTGCTATCATCCATTTCGATTCACATGCTATCTATAATTAACACTCCCAAAGGGACTATTGCATGGATGGAAAAAATTATGATTGTATTTATGTGAGATGCCAATCATTGTGAAAGATATCATTGGAGTGATTTGAAGAATATGAAAAAAATAATTTATAAGGGCCACATCAATTTATGGAATGTGCTGGAAACCATGAAAAGTATGCAGGTGAAGCTTCAATGAGATGTCATTGAAGGGTCCACACTATGGGTGAGATTCATGATGAACAGATATTTTAGAGACTGTAGAAAGTGGAAATACCATTATAGTAAGGTGTCAAATCTTGTAAGGTGAATCATCAGGAATTTGGAAGTTCTATATGAGGAGGTTCGATGGGTTGTTTTTCACAAAGTTTTTAAGTAATAGAAGGATATTTGGGTTGGTAAAACATTATTATTATTAGGATTCCTATTCCCATACATATCTTTCATGTATGCTATTTTATTTACTACTGTAATTAATAAGACACATGATCATCACCATAAGGAATTTTATGATAATATTTTCCTTGTCGAGGAGCTTGATAAATGATCCCTCTTGGATTCTTCCCCAGGAAGGTTCAATAGATGTGAATATCAGACATTTTTTCTTACAGGTAGGGAGATAGACTAGTTATAACCAAAACTATGGTCCTTGGTGATTCAATAAAATATGTGTTTTCTAATTTGGTAGTTGAGGGACCATGCACTATGCACAAATGATAATGTATAGAAAAAATGTATTTTCGTGGCTTCAAAATATTAGTGATTCTATTGAATTATTTTGGAAAATGTTTGGAATATTTTTTGAATGTGAATGGGAACTTTGCATTTGATGTTTTATTGGGAAAAGAATGGTCGTTAAGGGAGTGGGAACACTATTTCAGATTTTGTTAGAGCCTGGTATCAAGGTTCCTGTTTGTATGGTGTTTATTTCTTTATTTAGAGTATTTCCTTCACTATGGTTTTCTAGGTGATCTAATAAGAAATAAATAAAGGAAAATATGGAAAGTGATGCTTCTAGTTATTTTTTCAGGTATGTTTTAAATCACTGTTGGGGGAGATGGGTCAACTAATAACCAGAGGTGGTTCAGTTTTATCGAGAAGGTTTATTTCAAGGTTGGCCACTACCATGGTGGAGGGAGGTGTTTATAGACAAGGGATGTGGGTTAAGTGGAATCCTCTAAGTTATTTTATAAGACTCAAGGCTGGTGGATCACATGCAATTGGGGAGATGAGATTTGGTTGTCTAGTTTATAATATAAAGGGATCTATGATCTTCACAATCAGTGAAAATTATGGTTCAGGTAATTCTATCTGGGAAAAAGCTAGATCTTTTTCCAGCGGTCTTCCTTTATGATTACTCTATAATATTGACATAAATGAGGTTGAGTAGGACAAAAAAGTGTTGGTTTTTTTTATTTTACTGAAGGGAAATACCCCCATGGGATCCAATTTACATTATTAAGAATGAAATTAAGTTCATAGAGCAAGGAATTGAGAATGAACACAATTTGAGGGAGGGGAATTTTACTGCCAATTCCTTAGATAGTAAATGGATTCCTAGAGATGATATTGAATTATATTGTAATCCCAGGTCTTTATAGACTGACTAAGAACCGATTTTAAGGTATTATGTGCTTGGTCTTCATTCCTTTCACCCCCATGATCATGGTCCTTCTTTTATAATCTAATAACAAGTTAATTATTATTCAGAGAGTTAATTTATAGCAGAAAATAAAAGAATTAACGTAATGATTTATTATAGTAGTATGATCCAAAGTTAACCTAGTCTACTCTTATATATCTATCCTCATTAAGATATATTTGTTTACTAATATGATTTTTCAAGGGGAACCTTAATTCAATTACAACCTACTTTTTCTATTATATGTATAACCAAAATACACCTGATTTTTTATGGGGAGTCACAACCTAATTACAAACCTGATTTAAGATATGAGATTCATGTCCCAAATTGTCCCAACATTAGATTTCGAGAGTCAAAATACTATGATTGAGAATGTTTTTTATATAAAATCATAAATGTAATGTGAAAAAATATAAGAGATGAGAATATGTGTTAAAAACTCAAGAAACCATAATGAAATAGATATTAGACGAATAAAAGAAAAATATTGGTTCTTGAGTGTATGATCAGCTTGATTGTCTCATCAAGGAAGTGAAATAAGGTATAGAAGTTTTTTTTTCATCCCTTGAGATATCTTCCAACATTATTGAGAAATTTTCAGCGCGTGTATAATGTACAACACTTCATAGTATCAACATCACCACAGTCTTCACACTGTATAACTTGAAAACATAAAATCTCTTGTCAATGAAGTATATCTTGAGTAGTATGTAACATTTTCACTACACTGCAATAAATACCTATTCCATTTTTAAAATAAATAAACTAAAAATAATTGGGAGAGTTAGAGAATTCAAAATGGAAAAATTGTTAACCTTGATTATTATGGAGAGGGAGAAAAGAGAGAAATTTTCATTGCATAATAATTGATAAACTCTTGGATGAAATTTAAAATAATAAATAATAATTCAAACTAATATAAATTCACCTGTTAAATAATTTAAATAGGATCCATAATAATAGTTAAAATAAATATCCCTTTCAAATATCATGTTTGAATTTAAAATACAAAATAAAAAAAATCGTTTCAAACAAGTAGTAAACAAGTGAAGAATATAAAAAATTTGAAACACTTCATTAAAGACATTAAAAAAGTTTAAATTAGTTTAATATCAACTAATATTAATTTATAAACAATATAATCTAATAAAACAATATAATTTTTTTTTGATTTTGAAGCCATACGTTTCATATCTAAAGATTGAAGCCCCTTTGATCTTCATAAAAACATTTTTTAAAACAAAACAAAATAGTCTAAATAGGTTATAAATAATTACTATTAATTTATAAAGTAATTATAATAAATTAAATAATAAAAATGAACATGAAGAAAATTTAAATATGAACCATTATGTTAAAAAATATAATTTCAGATTTTACAACAACATGTACAATTTCATTAAACCGTGTAAGAAAAATTTACGCATGTGTTTTTCAAATAGGACTTTTTATTATGAACCATACATTACATAAATTGATATTACTTCAGAATTTAAGTATATTCATTATAACATATAAAAAAATCATGATAGGACTGTATAGGTATAGTGTCTTTAGAAACAAGGATACATAAACAACTAGTTCATAAATCATCTATATTGTCTCATGTTTATTTCTTCATAACTAGAATCCTTTTTGACATATCATACTTAATACCATTCTTCATGACCTGTGGAAATGAAACATATAAAAGGGTGAGATAAAATTCTCAGTAAGGGAAAACAAAGGAAATATCAATCATATCATATTCATAAGAACATAACATTTGAAAATCTTATCCTACATATAAAAGATCATAATATCTTGTCATGTGATAAATCATAAAAGTGAAATGTAATCCCAATATTCATGACATATGACATGAAATTTTTTTTCATACACACATAAGAATATAAAATAATTTCATATTAGTTAAGACTCATTTTTGAGACCATCATAGTAGACAAAGTCTATTACTGAACCGAGTTCACTCCTTGTTCCAGCCCTATATTACTGAACCAAATTTACTTGTCATTCTAGTCACATCTATCTCATAAGATATAAATATTTACTCAATGCATTGGAGGGATATATAGGTTCCAACCATCTCAAAATGAAACCATTCTTACGTTTTCCATAAAAACATAAAAACATCCACCATAGCATAACCCATGAAATAAAATGGGTTTCTTAAACATCATTCCATTATAATTGATATAAAAAAATGGATTTACTAAATAACATTCTGTTATAAAAACAATAAAATCATAGTAATAATAGGGATAAAAATATAACCCTATTTAAAATGTGTCATCTTAGATAGAAAATAATTTTGAGAAAACACTTGAAATTATTTCCTAAGGAAAATAACCTTTCTTCTTCAAAAATGTTTTCCTTCCTCAAAATGCCACAAATTTTTTGAAGAAATCATATTATGTGAAAATGAAATTGTAAGCTTAAAGGGGAAGATTCAAGGAAATAAGGAATTATAAAAACGTAGAAATACATTCATGCTGTACAAGTTAAAAGAAACATTTTTCTCATACTTTTTCTAAAAAAGTCAAAAAGTATCTCATACCGAAAATGGAAAAAGATTCCATTCATACCATTTAGAAAAAAATTTACCAATGGGTAAAATTTAATTTTAACAATTATAGAAGGATATAAATAATATTTTTAAATACATATTTAGTAAACATGTATGTGTATGATAAATAACCCCCAGTAAATACTTACAAATAAATAATCTCAGATAAAAACGAGATTTAAAAATTTATCCCTTACCATAGGTTCGATGTCCTTCTTATGTATCCGAAACTCCTATATAATGATATAAATAATGTTACCGATTTATTATAGAATCATAATTATTTTTATGATAACATTTATGATCATATTTTAATCAATTTGTTAGTAACATTTCATTGTTACTCGTTATTCAGGTTTTAACTGTATTATGTTCTTATGCATGTTTTGTCAGATATGTTCTTATTAATATTTTTTAGTTCATAGTTATATCATTTTAAACATGGTATTAGTATAATATATTTCATATTTATTCATTAAATTCATTTATATAATCATGTTTAAATGATGATTATGTAAAACGAATCACACTGCACCGTGGAGATGGTAAGCCGTACGTATGCACGAGCGACGATATTGTTCCCATAATTGTGGAATGGTATTGAAATGTATGATATATAACATCTCAGAATTAGTATCATATTATAATAATCATAAATATTTATTATTTCCACCATTATACCCATCCAAGTAAGGTGGTGGTGAAAACAGATTACACCACGACGTGGAGACGGTAAGTCGTACGTACGCACATGCGGTAATTTTTTTTTTCATAGGATGGATAAAATGTGAAATAGGGTTGTTTGATATTTATAATAACATATCATTATATGAGTGATACTAATATTATTATTTTATAATGAAACAACTAATGAAGATGAAGTAGAATAAGAATTTTTTTTAAAGAATCGGTAGAAGAGATTACGTCTTCCTCGACTTGCCACCTTTAGATTTCTTCTTAGGGCACTAGAGTTGGTATTTGATGAAAACTAGAACTTCTAGAATGAAAATAGGGAATTTAATAAGGAAAATGGCAGGGGGTTCCCGAGCTTGAAGGCTCAAAATGAAGTGAAGTGGTGAGGGAGGAGGTGCCCTTTTATAATTGAGGTGAGGGGAACTTTTGGAAACTTTGAAAATATTAATTTATAATAAAATAAAAACCCACATAAAAACCTCAAAAATGTCCCAAATTTGATGATGAGATGAGATAAGGTTGTAATATCTTGAAATAATAAATTTTGGACTAACTTATTTTTACATTTTAAGCATTATCATTTTAATTAACACTTGGTTATTATATTTAATTTTAATTGTGATAATAACATTCTTAATATTTAATGGTTATAAATATTTACTTATAAGGTTTTAATTTACTATAAATGGATATTTTATGACAATTTTGAACTTATAAATTTCACTTTGTAATTTTTAAATATTTTTATTAATTTTAAACAATTTAATAAAATGTTATTTTTATAAAATATCAAGTGTCAATTTTAACACTATTCATTTATTTGACTTTAAATAAAATCCACATAGAAGATAAATTCAAAAAAAAATGTCTAATACACTTATAACATGTCATAGTCACCTAGAAATATCGTGGATCACATTAATTAGTTCATATGAAATTTATTTTAATATTTTTAAAAACATTTATTTGATATTTCTATTAATAAAATAATTTTTACATTATTATTGTGTCATCATTAATGGTGATTATTTAATCACTAAAAATTATAACTAAATTTACATGATGTAGGTAATTATTTTATATATCCAGAGACTATTTATATTCGATATTATCTACTAGTTATCCATATATTAAAATTATTATATTTATATAAAATGAGATTATGACATTTTGTCAAATTCATTAATTTTTATTACATTCATGTCATATTCATACGTAAGTGGACATAAAGTGATTACATTTCAAAAAATGTATTATAAGGGTTGAATTTATTTATCCAATAGGATTTTTATAGGTGTTAAAGCAATTTTATAATATTATTTTTACTCTTAATTACCCGATTTACTTTTAACCATGGTAATAAAAATAATTACCAAAGTTACTATTCATAATGCCAAAAAATGAAAGGAGCCTATTAACATAATTTAGACATAATTATTCTGAATATGGAATCCATATTTTAAATTTCCAAACACAGAATTTGTAGTAATTAATTTAAAACTAATCTTGTTGTAGAAATGATAAATCATGTTTTTAAAAGATAAAAAATTGCAAAAGATTGATATGTTTTTACCTATGAATTCAATGTAAATTTAATGCTAATTACATACATTATATTTAATGATAAAAACATATTCCATTTATATTTTAAAACTATTCAATATTATAATTTAACCATATAAATTATCTCGATGAAAAAAATTGTTTTTAATTAAAATTTATCATATTTTTACTATTCACCAAAACATGAAAGTTATCAAAAAAATATCAGAAATTTATCCAAATTAAATTTTAATATCCCAGATCAAAATAACATGTTTATGTTGTCATATATAAATTATTAATGTGTGGAAATTTTAACGTAAAATGGGTTCTCTATTCAACGGTCTAAAACTACCCTTTTAAAAATAGGTTTTTATACATGAAATAGGGTTTTATTCATACCCGATGACTAAAATATCCATTGGATGAATTTCAAAAATATATTTTTTACTATATAACACATATATATCTCATTAACTTCTTTAACAAAAGTTATTCAATCAAAAATACAAATCTAATTGATTTATATGTTTTATAAATAATTAATTTCCAATGAATTCATAATACATTTTCATAAGTTAGTTATAATTATTCTTGCTAACCTAAACGCTAGGCTATAATGGTAATTTTATAATAAGGTCATCACATGTTCATTTAAACTCACGATTGTGTGCAAAAGAAGATACTGATGAATAAAAATTACTTAAAAAATATTTCATAAAAACATCCGGGTGTTACATTCTACCCACCTTAAATTGAATTTCACTATCGAAATTAGTCACTTGGAAACAAATATATGATCATACCTCTCTCTCATAATATCCTTAAGTTCCCATGTAGCTTCTTCAAATTGGTGGTTCCTCCATACAAATTTAACCAACCGATTAGTATTGTTTCGTAGAACTTTTTCGCTACAATCCAAAATCTCTATCTGTTATTATTCATAAGAAAGATCTTGCTCTAGTAGTGTGACTTCTGATATTAGTACATGTGAAGGAGAAGGTATGTAATTTCTAAGGAGAGATACATGGAACACATCTCAAACCTGAGAGAGATTTAGTGGAAGCGCCAATCGGTTTGCTACCTTCTCAAAACGATCTAGAATTTCAAAAGGACCGATATACCTAGGGCCCAGCTTGTCCTTCTTTCCAAATATCATTACTCTCTTCTAGGGTGAGGCTTGTAAGAAAACCTTATCACCCACTTCAAACTCTAGGTATTTTATTTGGTTGTCATCATAACTTTTTTTTTCGACTCTGAGATGATCTTATGTGTTGTTGAATAGATATGGCCTTTTTCTGTCATTTCATCAACATGATCAGGTCCTAATAGCTTTCTTTCCCTAACTTCATCCCAACAAGTTGGAGTTATAAAATTCTTTACATAGAGGGATTTATAAGGAGACATATGAATATTGGATTGAAAGCTATTATTGTAAGAAAATTCCACCAATGGTAGGTGTTGATCCCAACTACCTTTTACATCCTTTGAGAAAGCTCTCAACATATCTTTTAGAGTTTGAATTGTCCTCTCAGACTGAAAGTCTTTCTGAGGATGATAAGCAGTGATGAAACTTAACTTGGTATCCAGAGCATGCTGACTACTTCTCCAAAACTTCGAGGTAAATCTCGGATCCCGATCAGATATAATTGAAAGTGGTAATCCATGCAATCATACCACTTCGATTACTTATATCCTGACAAGCTGATAAAGAGAGAAATCTGCTCTAATAGTAATGAAGTGTGCCGAATTCTTAAGACGATCAAGCATAACCCAGATAGCATTATTACCTTTGGATGTTTTGGGAAGTCAGATGAAAAAGTCCATAGTAATGTTTTCTCATTTCCATTCTGGTATGGGTAATTGTTGTAACGACCCCTTAGACTTCTATCTCTCAGCCTTAACTTACTGACAAGCCAAGCATCGAGAGACATATTTGGCGAAATCTCTTTTCATGACATCCCACCAGAAGTACTCTTTCAGGTCCCTGTACATATTTGTGCTTCCAGGGTGAACAAATAATGAAGAACTACGAGCATCATCCAATATATCTTTCGTTAATTCTGGTATGGGGGGAATACAAACCCAGTTTATAAACCATATTATTTCATCATAATCAAGGTAAAATTTGGGAACATTTTTCACCTTCATTTATAAATCGAAATCTTAATTTTTTTCCTATTTAATCTTCACTTGTATATATGGTTGAACAGTCATTTTATAAAGATAATATTTCTTATAGCATCTCACCTTTTTATTACATAACTTTTCATTACATTTTACAAACAGAGGATCTTTAAAGTCTAGTGTCTTGGAAACCAAGAACAATAAAACATGAAAACATAAAACATTCTTTTAAATCCGCTTGAAAATATTCTTGATAAGTTTATCCTATGTACAATTACTTAATCTCAGAACTTAGAGACATATATTCAAAGGAAAGGGTGAGCAGAAGGCTCAGAAAGGAAAACAAGTGAAAGAGTTGACATTTGATCTTGAGTAATATTAATAAGAACATGATAAAAATCATAAATGCATGAGAAATGGAAGAATATGAATATCATGATAAAAAGAAAATTAATCATAACTGGAATATGTGGATACAACATTTTATTTAGACATTCATGAACATATCAACAAGATTCATCCCCAAGGTGTTATAAAATAATTACCAAGGTTATTCACCAAGGTATCTTAAAACTTGTCATCTCTATAGATTAATTCATTACCCAATGTATTGGAGAGATATTAAGGATCAACATTAATATGTATTTATTTTAATGTGATCTACATATATCATAATCAAACATTTCATAAATATCCTTTAGAGAATAAAATAAATGAGTTTCATTCCAAAATTTTGACATTTTAAGAGTTCTTAAAAATAAGATCATTATGTCATTTATAACCCATGGTAAGGGAGTGAGGGTTTTATGTATGTCAATTATAGAATAAAATATATCATTTTTGAATATTTATGAACACCCATAGAAACTAAATAGGTATGGGTATTTACATAAATAAAACAAGACAATTTCTTGAGATAAAGTTATAAAAGCTTTGAGGCGAAATTTATGCAACATAACAACTATATATCATGGTTTTAGAAAATAAAAAAAAGAGGGGACATGGGTCTACCATCCATAAATGAATCATTTTACAGTAAAGGGATATAATAAAATGAAATAAGATCACGGTGCGGACATTTGAACGTCTTGGGGTTCAGTCCGCACATGGGTGCTTCTATTTTTTAGAAATGATATATCTTTTAGATTTCAAGATATATATTTTGGAAATTCAAGATTCTTCCAATGTATATCTTCTAGAATGAGATTCAGGTAATATCTCATGATATCATTTTGAGATATTTTCAGATTTCCATTTCAATCAATATATGTGGAATATGGGTTCCTATTAAAGGGGAAGCAGTGAATCAAGGAAGGAAATTGGGTGGTGCACGACAACCCAAGGAGAGCAGATACATGGGTGACTGTTTTCTAGGGCATGGGTAGCAGCGTGAAGCGGCAAAACAGGTTGTGAAATGGGGTGCTGCAATGATGCCCCCAAGTTTGATTTTGATCTCCAAAGGGTGACGTATTGTTACAGACTATTACCAGAGAGGTGACAGAGGCAATCAGGGTGTGGTTTTTCGCACAGGTTTTTATGTTGTATTTTCGATTCAAGTTTCAAGTTTAACATGGATTTTTTTACTCTCTATTTCATAGTGAATTTTCTCGGAGTTACCCCATGGTTTTTTAATCCTTCTAAAGGAGGGTTTTTCCACATTAAATATTCATGCGTGTTGATTTTATTTATTCTGCTTATATCGCTTCCATATTGCTTCAGGTTTCTCAAGATATTTTTGGAATGAAATTTTCAGCCCAGAATTGGGATTCTCCCTAATAAGTGGTATCAGAGGAGGTTCGTTTGTGATTGCAGTTTAATGTGAGGATTTTGGAAGTTTAGAAGAGGATCACATATGTGTGCGTGGAGCAGAATAATGTTTAGAAATTAAAGCAGGTTGAGAGAGGTGATACACATGTCCTCTCATAGTATGTTGAGTAGGGGGAGTAGTTTATTCCTACAGGTGATCAAGATTATGTGGAGATCACGATTATGGGGGAGCCAGATGTTTCTAGTTCTTTTCTTGTTCAGCCGGATGAGCAAGATGGTGCAGATACAAATGTGACAAATATTTCGGTATATGGATTTCTTTTGTAGGGGGAGCTTTCGGGTTTTTGTCAGAGATGCAAAAGAGGGATATCATATTTTAGAGGATGGCAGTTGGTGGGATACCAACCTGTTTTGTTTCCAACTGAGTCTGATGGATATGATCTCCTTCTTCGATGGGCTGAAGGGGGAGATTGTTGGGGTTCATCCCACAAATGGTTGCTTCTATTTTTTAGATATGATATATTTTTTGGAAATTCACGATTCTTCCACTATGTATTTTCTAGCATGATATTCAGGAAATATCTCATGATATCTTTTTGAGATATTTTCATATTTCCTTTTCAATCAAGATATGTGGCATATGAGAGCCTATTAAAGGGGAAACAATGAATCAATGAAGGAAATTGTGTGGTACGCGACAACCCAAGGCGAGCAGATACTTGGGTGAATGTTTTCTAGGGCGTGGGCAGCAGCGAGCAGTGGAAAATCAGGTTGTGCAATGAGGTGCTGCAACGACACCACAATTTTCATTTTTCTCTCTGAAGGGTGATGTATTGTCATAGACTATTATCAGAGAGGTGACGGTGGCATATCAGGCTGTGGTTTTTCGCACAGGTTATTATGTTGTATTTGCGATTCATGTTTCAGGTTTAACGTGGATTTTTGTACTCTCTGATTCATATTGAATTTTCTCGGAGTTTCCCCGTGGTTTTTTAATCCTTTGAAAGGAGGGGTTTTCAACGTTAAAAAATCCTGCATGTTGATTTTATTTATTCTTCTTATATTGCTTCCATATTGCGTCGGGTTTCTCATGATATTTTTGGAAAGCAATTTTCGGCCCGGAATCGGGATTCTCCCCAACAGAACGACATACCACATGAAAAGTAAACATGAAAGAAAAGAGAAGATGAAATTTCTTTTATGAAAATTCGGTAGCCTAATGGCGTCACTTAAAAATACAAAAAATACGTTGATGAGAGTGGAAGGGGTCTCTCATCATTTTGAAATGAAACAAAAAATAGTAAATATATAGAAGAACAAACCCCCACATAATAACATGGAAACTAGAAGAAATAACATAAAGGAATTCATGACTTAAAAGAAGAGGGTGTAAGGTTCCATTACCTTGAAGAGTGACTTCTAAAGCTCTAAGGATGGGACCTTGGGGGCTTGAGGGCACCTTGGGAGGACTCCTTGGGAGGTTAAGAGACCATACATTCGTTGATGAGGATTTAGGAATAATAAGAATGAGGTAATGGCTTGGTATTTATAGAAAAAGTGAGAGAATATTTAATTAATTTCCAAGGGACACCTCATCGGTGGTATTTGCAAAACCATGGGCATCCCCATAGTATTTGCCCATGGTATTGGAAACTTGAGACACCTCATAACATATCTTACTATTCTCTAGTCGACCAGATTTATTTCAACAAGATTACATCATCAATGATGTCATTAAACACCTGAAACTCAAAACTGTATTTTTTATATTCACCGAAAATTCAATTGTTTCTGACAAAACCCAAAAATTCACCCAAACTTAATATCGATGCTCTGAATTAAGAAGTGAATTCCATTTTATGGAAATAATTTTCTAAATATTTTTAATCTAATTTTAAATAAAATCCTTATTTATTCAAAAAAACTCTAAACTATAACTTTTTTTGTAACACCTTGAAAAAGTAATCAAGGTCCCGTAAAATTGTCGTATAACCATAAGTCAATAAAGTAACAATTTATTATTAAATTTTATGAAAATACATTTTCATTTTAAATTATAAAATTAATTATAAAATTTTAAATAAAATATTTATGACATACACAAATACCAATACTTATTTTATGACAATTTTTTCACTTTTAAAATGTATAAATTATATTTATACATTCATGGGTGAAGTTTCTATTTTTTTGGTTGATTTTCTATTCATTACTATTCATAAGGTTATATTACTTTTAATACTTAACTATTAACCAACAATTATTTTGATTATATTAGACTCTAAATTTCTTACTGGTCACAATTGTAGAAGACCATTTTTTGAAAATCATTTCGCATTATTAATTATTTAATGTTTACATGAATATTTTAAATACCCTTTTTTCAAAATTCAAAAATAATATTCATCCTATATTTATCCGGACATTTGAAAATCACAAATTTTACTATAATAAGAAATAACAATTTTATTTATATCAAATGATTACAAAAGTATCTAAGGCCTCATTACATAGCCCCTTATAACACCTGAAAAGGACCTAAGTGTAAGGTGTGTTATGCTGATAGAATCATGGGGTGTCTCAGACAATATTTCCCGAGTGGTGATTTATATCTACATGAACTTCTCCCTTAGGCGATTCTTTTCAAGCTTCACAAGTTAGAGTTCAGCTTGATCTTGTTCCAGAGCAAATCCCAGTGATGCAACCTCCTTCCCAAGCTCTGACAGATGGGGTTCATATAGACCGAGTCTACTAGATGAGGCCATCCACTCCTATTTCTGTATTAATTAACCAAGATCACTTGTATTTATAAACAACAATTTTAATATTATGAGTTTATCTTCCAACATTTATATTTACCAACAATCATATAACAATTGAAACCCAACAGTCTCATTTAATTATACTCACTTCATTAATTAAAGGATATAGTTTTGTTGAGTATAAAATGAAATAACACACAAATATAGGAAATAAAATTTATTCAAAAGTTTGGGTCATCACATTTCTCCCCTTCCATTAAAATTGCAAGATCCATCCTTTGGAAATCTATAAATATTCGATCTTTCATGATCCTCATCATAGATAAGAAAGCATGGTCTTTTTGACATAAAGCATCCGCCACCTTATTCTCTTTCCCAGGGTGGTAATGTATTGAGCATTTATAATCGTTGATCAACTCTAACCATCTTGTTTGGAACATATTCAGATCCTTTTGAGTAAAAATATACTTTAAAATTTTATGATCAATATAAATATCACACCTTTCACCATAAAGATAATTCCTCCATATCTTTAATGCAAATATTACCACAGTTAACTCCAAATCATGAGTCAGGTAATTTTCCTCATGAATTTTCAACTATTGTGAGGCATAATCTATTACCATATTATTTTTCATGAGATCACATCCCATCCCCTTCTTGGATACATTACAATAGATCACAAGCTTTTCTCCACTACAAGGCAGTGTGAGCATAGGTGAACTGGAAAACCTTCTTTTTAGCTCTTTGAAATTCTCTTCACATTACTCCATCCAAATGAACTTAACTCCTTTATGAGTCAACATGGTGAGTGTATTAGATAATCATGGAAAATTATTCACAAAACGTCTATAATATTCATCCAAACCAAGAAAACATTAGATCTCAGTAACTATTGTTGGTCTCAACCATCTTTTAATAACCTCCATTTTTACTGTATCCACATATATCCCATTTCTTGAGATTATGTGGCCCAAAAATAAAACTTTCTGACGCTAAAATTTACACTTGGTAAATTTGGCATAAAGAATCTTCTTTCTCAGGGTTTTCACTACAATTATCAAGTGATCTTCATGTTCTTATGTACTCTTTGAATAGACAAGAATATCATCTATAAAGACTAACACAAACTAATCAGGATTGTCTCTAAAGACTCTATTCATTAGATCCATGAAGATTGCGGGGGCATTAGTATGACCAAAGAGAATCATTATAATTTCATAGTGTCCATACCTTATACGGAATTTCAACTTTGGTATATCCTTATTTTTGACCCTTAATTGATGATATGGTGAATGGAAATCTATCTTGGAGAAGTATTGAGCTTCATTTAGTTGGTCAAATAAGTCATCAATGTGGGGAAGAGGTTATTTTTTCGTGATAGTGATCTTATTAAGTTCTCGATAATCAATGTAGAGTCTTATTGATCCATCTTTTTCTTAACAAATAGAACTAGTTATCCCTAAGGTGATGAACTAGGGCGTATGAATACCTTATCAAGACTCTCTTGGAGTTGCTTCTTTAATTCCTGAAACTCAATTGGGGCCATTCTATAAGGTTTCCTTGAAATAAGCATATCACCCAGTATGAGTTCTATTGAAAACTCAACTTCACGATTTAGTGGAAGATCTGGAAATTCCTCTAGAAATACGTCATCAAACTCCCGTATAATGGGAGTATTCTTAATCATGAGTTTCTCCCAAACCATTTGAGATAAATAACCTTTATTTATTGGAATCAAGATCCATAAGATGGATGAAATTATATCGAAAGGTTATATTCATCCATTCATCGATAGATGATCATAGATTGATCTGGAATATGAAATGTGACTTCCCTTACTTGGAAATTGATATGATATCCATACATAGAAAGACAATACATGCCATGAATCACATCAAATTTCACTATAGGAAGGATCACATGATTTTTAGGAATCACTTTACCACAAAATTCTAATAGAGAATAATTATAAACATTTGATGTGATCGTTGTTCCATTAGGAGTTTTCACAACTAACTCAACATCTAATTATTGAGATTATACAGTGATACAGTTAGAAAATTCTTCATAAATAAAAGAGTGGCTGGATCCAGAATCAAATAAAACATTTTCTACTTTAGATTGGATGGTAAGTGTACCATTAAACACTTCATTATCATGATCCACATCACCGATAATGATTGCATGTGAATTTACTTTTTCATTGGACTTGAGAGTTTTTTGACATCAATCATCATCAATAAACCTTTTATTAGGGAATTTATTGGCATAATTCACCATTTCCTTGCACTCATAACATTGAAGTGTAAGAGGTTCATTCTATGTAGACTTTTATTTGTATAACTAGACATCTTTTTACCATCAATTTGACATTCAATTGCCCGATGAACTTATTTTCCACACTTAAAACATTTAATAGTACATTTAAGACAATTCCCTCCAGGTTTTTCCACATTTTGAGCATAAGGGAAAACTCATCTTCTTTTTAGTGTGGTCTTTAGATTTTCCATTGAATCACATTTTTATCTTCTTATCAAAATCATATGACTGATGGGTTACTCCAATATTCATCTTAACCTTGAGAGGACATTGAAAAATTTCCTCGTAGCTATTTAAGTCCCTTGTGGATAATGCCCTTAAGAGACTGGGTTTTAAGCCACTAAATAATCGATCGATTTTACTCTCTGGTTGGATAATAATTCCAAAATCAAACCTTTCATGTTTTGTAATATTTTCTTCATAAGTACCAACAGATTCATCATCCTTTTACTTAAGTTCAAGGAACTCCTTCTCTATCTTTGTTTGAAGAATACGAGGAAAGTACTTATTAAAAAATAAGTCATTGAACTCATCCCATTCCATGGAATCAATTTCATCTCTTTACCTCATATTTTTGATAATATTCTTCCATTGATCGACTTCATATTCCAAATGTTGTACTGCTAAGATGACTTTATCATGTTCAGAACATTGTAGAACTAAAAATATATTTTCAGTGGTACTTACCCATTGTTCATCCACTAATGGATCAGAAGACCTGCTGAATGAAGGTGTACGCTGTCTCATGAAGTATTCAATAGAATGTTTCTCCCTCCTTTGCTCATTTGGAAGTCCTGCATAATTTATAGCTTGAGAAAGCTATGTGATCATGGATACCAAGTTTTTCATTCCATCTCCCATAACATTTGGTTGATCAGGGGGACAATAATTACATTACTCATCGCAGTCATCATTAACACGGTTCGTTTGAGTTCTATCCATTGACTAATACCAAGAAGCATAGTGTGAGAAACACTAATCAAAACATAAAAACCACCTAATCAAGAATAAAATATCTATTTAGGACACTTTATGTTTTATCCTAGGTTATTCATGAACATATCTAAAACATTAGGATAGGATTGTAACCTATACTTAGACATATCCTTAGGGGTCTTACTAAGGACTTCTCATCCTAGTTTCAAATGGTTAACTATACCTTTCCTCTGATACCAACTATAACGACCCATACATTACATACATTGTTATTACATCAGAATTGAAGTATATTCATTACAACATATAAAAAAACCCTAAAAGGACTGTATAGGTATAGTGTTTTTATAAACTGAGAAACATAAACAACTGGTTTATAAAATATTTACATTGTCTCCCATTTATTTCTTCATAACTAGACTCCTTTTTGACATATCATACTTAATACCCATCTTTATGACCTAGGGAAAAGAAACATATGAAAGGGTGAGCTCAAATGCTAGGTAAGTGTAAAAAAAGTAAATACCAAGAATATCATATTCATAATAACTTAACACTTGAAAATATTATCATGCATATAAAAGATCATAATATCATATCATGGGATAAATCATAAAAGTCAAATGTAATCCCAATAGTCATAACATATGACATAAATTTTTTTAGCATACACATATAAGCATAGAAAATCTTTTCATATTAGTCAAGGCTCATTTCCAAGACCATCATAGCAGACAAAGTCAATTACTTAACCGAGTTCACTCCTCATTCTATCCCTATATTACTAAACCTAATTTACTTGCTATTCCAGTAATGTCTATAACATGAGATATAAATCTTTACCCATAAAATTGGAGGGAGATATAGATCCCACCCATCTCATAATGAAACCATTCTTACGTGTTCTAAAAAGACATATGAATATCCACCATATCATAATGCATGAAATAAAATGGGTTTCTTAATTATCATTCCATAACAATTGATATAAAACAAATGGATTTACTAAATAAAATTACATTATAGACACAATCATACCATAGTAATAATAGGGATAAAAATATAACCCTTTTTAAAAAGTGTCATCTTAGATGGAAAATAATTTTGAGAAAACACTTGAAAATATTTCCTGAGGAAAATAACATTTCTTCTTCAAAAATGTTTTCCTTCCTCAAAATGACACACAATTTTTTAAGAAATCATTTTATGTGAAAATAACCATGTAATATTTTAGGGGAAGCTTCAAGAAAATAAGGCATTATGAAAGCGTAGAAATCTGTTTATGCCGTACAAGTTAAAAAAACATTATTCTCATATTTTTCTAGCAAACTCAAAAAGTACCTCATACTAAAAAGGAAAAAATATTCTGTTTATTCCATTTAGTAAAAATTTACCAATGGGTAAAATTGAATTTTAACAATTATAGAAGGATATAATGAATATTTTCAAATACATATATAGAAAACATGGACATGGATGATAAATAACCACCAGTAAATACTTTCAAATAAACAATATCGGATAAAAATGATATTTTCAAATTTATCCATTACCATATCTCGATGAACAAATTTGTTTTTAATTAAAATTTAGCATATTTTTACTATTCATCAAAACATAAAAGTTATAAGAAAAATATCAGAAATTTATCCGATGTAAATTATTGTATCCTACTTCAAAATAACATGTTTATGTTTTCATATAAAAATTATTAATGTGCCAAAATATTAATTTAAAACGAGTTCCCCATTTAAAGGTGTAAAATTATCCTTTTTAAAAATAGGTTTTTATAAATCAAACAGGGTTTTATTCCTACCCAATTACTAAATATCCATTGTATGAATATAAAAAATATTTTTTTACTATCTAACACATATTTATCTCATTAATTTCATTACCAAAATTAATTCACTCAAAAATAAAAATATCTAATTTATTTAAATTTTACAGAAATAATTGATATCCAATGAATTCCTAATGTATTTTCATAAGTTAGTTATAATTATTCCCGCTAATACAATGGCTAGGATTTAACAATAATTTTATAATAAGGACATATAATAGTTTGTTTAAACTCACAATTGTGTGCAAAGAAATGTACTGAAGAATAAAAATTATTTAATGAAAATATTTCATAAAAACATCCAGGTGTTACACTTTTTGTCTACGTATGTTAATTTACCAAATAAGTTAATGGATGTAACAAAATTCATATAGGTGAATCAAATAGGTGAATCACATATGTTATTCATGTATCTGATTCATAGAGGTTATTCACATAGGAAATCCATGTAGGTGATTCACATATATAAATTTTATGAAATCAATAAATAAATTGACTCATCAAGTTTCAGACCTAAAACATACATAATAACTGATAGAATCAATATGTAGTCTAGTTGAATTATATTTTTAAAATATAATTAGGTTTCTATATCATAAATAATCACCTTAATCAGATATCTATAAATCATGTTACCATCAAATAATATTAGCAAAATAGTTTTGAAAAACTGTATGAATCAGACTGAAAGAAATAGAGTTAATTATAACCCAATTTCTGACATTATAGATATTGATTCAAAAGATTATTTCTTATAAATAAATGTATATAAATATTTTATATTTCCAACAAAAATTATTCAGTCAATTTAGTGTTTTGTATCCCATGATATTGTCAAAATACAGAGGGAAACCAATTTTGAAAAATCGGCAACATCGATTTCAAATCAGATATGTGAATTTCAAAAAGGCTACATGGATTTCAAGATGAATATATGAATTTGGATAAATATTATTTTCTTTAATAGTATAAAATATGACTAAAATATATTTTAAGGACTCAAAAAACTTTTTTATCCTAGGAACTAAATATAAAACTTGTAGGACATATTATGACCATTCAAAACATGAAATCTATTATTATTTTAAGGATATAAATATTATGATGTACTCAATGATATGTATACTTGAATTAATACAAAATTAAAATTATTAATAAATTTAATGGAAATAAATAAAATTATGTATTTGTAATTATCAAAACAAAAAGTTATTCAAAGGGACACTCAACAAAAAAGATCAAAATTCCCAAACCCAAGACGGTTGCATGGTTTACCCCATGGTTTTCTTAAATTTCTGAAAATAATATGATAAACACTATCTAAAAACTAAATAGGTTTCATTATTTTAACAACATAGTTTAAAAAACCATGTTCCTGACCATGCAACCTATGAAAAACTCTAAAAAAATCGAAATATCACCCTGAGGCTCCATGAAACTCAATGGACTAAATAATGGACTAATATCACCCAGAAAAGTGGAAGTATGGGTGCCATGTGGTGTCATAAATGAAAAAAACATATTTAACTAGTTCATAAAAATGAATAACTTTTTTAAATTATAATAGAGGTGAAATAAATCCTTATCTTTCAAAATACCCCTTTCTTCATTGAAATTAGTTGTATTTTAATTATAGTCCCAATATAAAAAAATAAATTCTATTAAATATCTTTTTTATAAAATCACATCTAAACAAAACATGACCTTATCCCCTAAGCCTAATTTCCCTCTAAACATATTTCGCACACTAAGTGATGAAAACCCCCATTTTAAAAATTTTATAAAATAAAAAAAATCAATTGAAGTAGACCTTTTAAAACTATTCCATACCAATGAAAACAACCCAAACACTAATAAATAAAGGATTTTAATCTTATATTACTATTTATAATAATTCCATAGTGTAGTTTAGGAAAATAAGTAACACAATTATGCATATATATGTCATTTAACTTATTATTCTAATCTAGTAAAGCATTAAATTAGAAAATATGTTACCCTTACCTCGAAAAATAAATTAAATAAAATAATTGAAATAAAAAAACTCAAACCCTTATTTAAAAGCTAACACTATATATAGAATACATTTAAACAATCAATTTAATGTTCCATTATATTCAAAACTAGAAGTTTTTAAACACTAAGCATGAGAAAACATGAGGTTGAACAATAACATCAAATATAGAATAGAAAACACATTAATCAAAATCAAACGACAAAAAAATAAAACTATAAAACAACTATCAATCATGAAAACATTATATATTTTATATGAAAAAATTTAAATACACCCCAACATAACTCTATCTCATGAAACTACATTAAAAAATCATTGGAAATAAAATTCATTAGAAATTAGTAGATTTTTCCTTCTCAATGTACATGAATTTTAATAAATAAAGCATGAGAAGAAAATTTTAATTACCAATTACAAACTAAACCATTAAATCAAAATAATACTTTCAAATCGAGAGTAATAAAGGACCATTCACTCACTTTGAATGGAGGGGGTAAATCCGGGGTGACGAACCTTTACCGATTAAGTTTAACTTGAACTTTTTCTTCCTTTAGGTTGATCAAACCTATGAAACTGGGAAGGAAATATGAATTTCATTTATGACCCCCACCACTTTTCCCATATGAAATGTAGATAATGTAAAGTAAACATCACTCATGAATTTTTACAAGGGTTGACCTCATTATGAGGACCTACTCCATATTTCCTCTGCTTATTATCCTGAGATAGAAATTTTCCACTAATCATCTTATTATCAATTATAAGTTGTTTTCGAATTTATTATTCTTAAATTATTGGGAATTCCACACATAATAATACCACCTCAAATTTAACTTATACTACATCCTTCCCATTACAATGTAAACACCATATATCCATATACATGTCTTTAACTACCAAATCTCACTACTTTGAACTTAATTAATCTCCATCCTTATGCTTCTTCCTATAAAATTATTTATGGAACTCTAAATTACTAAATAAATTTAACATATGAATATTTTATAGGTTTAACATGAATTTGGTCTTTCTTATAACTTCCAATCTTTAAAATCTAGAGATTTTACTCTTTGTTCATAGAATTTAATTTTCTTTTCTTATTAAATCTTCCACCGAAATGAAATTCTGACTAATTTAGATCAAACAATCACTCTATGAAAATATTATGACTTTATAATATTCTCTACTCAATGATAATAAATCTCACCACACTTAACATATATTTTGTAGCCTATTATCAACTCAACGATTGATTTTTTTAAATGTTTATAGTATTTGAACTCCATAACATTCACACTTTATTATATTTTGGTTGATCAGATTTCAAAAATCCTATAATTCCAATTAAAATATTATTCATAATTAATTACAAAATTTTTGACCATCTCTATGATTCCTAATATGTCAGTAAAAATAACACGACTTACTTTGTGAATAGACCCTTGGATGTCCAACATGGCATCACCAAACCATGAATTTTATGGTTCTTTGACCACCATGAGTTATATTCACCTAAATTATCTCTTTAATTTATTTCTTATACTACTATTATTTAACTCAAAACACTCTCTATATTTTAATAATCAAATCACATTGAATATGCATGCTTGCACCCCTCAACTTCCTTTCCCCCTTATACTTCTGATCACCTTAATTTTCCGCTGCACGTTACGTGAACAATCTGAATATATATAAATTTTAAGAACCTCAAAAATATATCATATTGTTTCAATGTAATACATTTGTTTCTCTTATAATTTTTTGAGAATTATCTTCTATTTGTTCAACTCGTCTTTTTACATTTCCAACTTTCTAAATCTGTCACTCTATTCATTTTAGGCTCAAAATAGTATATAGTTATACATGATTTTGAACTAAATAATACATATAGAATATAAACGTATTTTTAATATTATATGTTGTTTCAAGAAACATTATATACTTTTATCAATTACTTATATTCATCTTAAAAATTATTCTTCAGTATTTTAGTGAATGATACATCTTGTTGTCATACCATATTATGGTAACCTTCCTCTAGAGGTCCCTCTACCGACTACATCATCAAATATTATCTCATAATAAGCTTTTGAAAAATTGAATTCAACATGCTTGAGCACTCGTATAAAGAAGAATTAAGGCCATGACGATCATATTAGATTTTATTGTAATATAAATTTCTCTTCTTCATGATGTATCTTCTGTGCACTCTTTACACAAGATTATTACCATCATATCAGTTCTCAATGGAGTTATTTTAAGAAACCCATGTTTATGAAACTAATATTTACCCAAAATATGAAGATTCTATTTGGTATCTTCAAAAATAGTTTTTATATAACCATAATCCTACATCAGGTATTTTAATTCTTCTTTGCATAGGTACATTGCGCCACTTCTCACCGCCTTCCAAAAAACTCATATATCTTTTAAAAAAATATAGGTGAAAACAAAATTCATAATTAAAATATATTTTATGGATTTATGTATACTCATTCATTAAATTAATTATAGTTTTCATATTCTTCTTCTTCTGAGAACCCATAAACACTACATCCAATTTGATCAAAGTATATTTATCTCATGATGTCTTCTAGTTATCTGCTACCATAGCCTGAAATAATTCTATTATAATTATATATATTCATTAGGAACTAATATATATATAGTGAAATATCATCAATCTCACTAAAATTATCAATAAATAATTATCATGTTTATTGAAAATGTTGAGTTATGAATGTGCGAACATCTTCATCCTCTGCTACACCCTTTTCGATCGAATTGGCCTGGTCATATTTATAGTGTATTTTTACTTGGACATGTTATAATTTTTAACAATGTTTTTATGGAGAAACACAATTTAAGTGAATTTTTTTATAAAATCTATTTGATCATACATTAACACTTTCCCGCTCGTACTCTTAAACTGGATAGGTCCATAAAATTATTGACTACCTTACCTACTACATGCATAAACCTCTATATATCAGATGGATTTTTATACCACTAGTAACTTCTAGTATTATTTGATGTATCATTGTTCCAAAAAATCTACGAAGACTTCATATAATCCATTCATGCTTTCACTACCATCATTGTCCACTATTGATGTGACATAATATATAGAGTGCATGCTAATTCCATGACTGTTGTAGTTGTTGTACTCTCTAGTATTTATAGACCCTTAGAAAACTATTGACGATGACATGAATCATCACATATTTCATTAAATATATCTTAAATACTTTTTAAAATAGTGAAATTTATCCTCTATATGTGTATTTCACATAAAAAATATCATCTGACATGCACTTATTCAATAATCAGGATGTGGAAGTACATATTTTTTATAGTATGTTGCAGCGACCCGTGTTGAGGCCATGATGTTTCTCCACACTCACTATCCTCTTACTATGACTGAAATTTAGTAATATCATACTCTTACTCCATTAATGGTAATTTTTCTGAATAATAATTTTCTTTAAAAAATATTCTCAAGATAATTTTGCCACAAAAGGATGTAGTAAAAAAATCCGACATTATTAATATAATCTCTTTCAAATTACATTATTTTGATATAATTCCATGAGTTTTTTTGTTGGATTCAACTTATATCATCATAATATAATTATTGTGGTGAAATAAATGAATTCATTTCAAACCATTAGAAAACTTTATTTCCACTTACTATAGGTAGTTGAACATGCATGTATGGTGTTACAACTTCATTTCATCAACCACCAGTATGATATTAAACTAGATTCACATTAATATTCTGGTGAAATTACATTCGGAATAACTATTGGTATATTCAACATGTTCCTATCTAAAGATTATTTATTTTAATAGAAAATAGTGATTGAAAACATATATAATTCTTCATCACCATCATCTGATGGAGTATTTAATACTCCCTTTGGATTAGTGGTAAATATCAACTTCTTTTTATGTAAATAATTTATTTTCCCCGTTATTAATAATAAATTAAAAGTTTCAATTTGTGAGGGATTTAAAATTTCCATAATATAAGTAAATCTTCTACTGAACTGAGATTTAACCTTGAAATTCTTTATAAAAGGTGATCATCATGTTCATTAATGAAATAATCCATAAATCAACCAAATTAAATTCCATGTGAGAAATGATATATATAGATAACAAGTATTATTAACATGGAAATTATAGTTGTCCATAAAAATTTCACCATGTGATACCACCTAACATAACGTGTTTCAAGGATCCATAGTATCAGAAATATGATTATTTTTTTACCGCTAGATGGAAATATATGGTTTTATAAAACCATTCATCCTTCATGGTATCCTTTTATCCAGGGATAGTACTGGGTGGATATATAAAGAAATATTAAAAGTATATCAAATGAAATCACCATGTTGATGAATGGAAAATTGAATTCATGAAGTAATCTAAAAATAATTCACGATTAATTTTTATAAAATTTATAACTTGATATAAAATAATTGGGATGATGAAACTTTCCTTCCTTGGAATTTCATGAGAACAAAATGAAGAAGGATATGGAGAGATATGAAAAGGGTGTTATAGAGCTATCCAAGGTCAATTGGCTTAGGGAAGGTGACCATAATACAAAATTAATTTATGCATGCATCCATGAGAAGAGTCTCACATAGAATATCACCATGAATTGTGCATATGGGTAACACACTAATGATTCATTAACCATTGGACCCTTTTAGTGCCCTCCATTTCTGATTTGATCATATTTCTAGAGAATATGGAGAGACGGGGAGCCATAGTTAAGGTTATAGATAAATACTTTTTAATATAACCCAAAAACATTCCAATTATATTTATAACACTATTATGGATATCATCCTAGAGTGGCATGAAATTAATGGAGATATCTCTGGATAGTCTTATAAGCCTAGATGGATTTCTAGGATTCCAATACTACTCAGCATGGGACGTCATTATGTGAGATTCTATTGATGTTTTATTATATTTTTTGAAAGGGGGATCTCTTACCAGATTCAACACTACCACTATCCTAGTTTCCATTCCCTATGTGAAGGAACCTAATGGTTTGGTTGGTTTTGATTCATTAGCATGTGAATGTTTTTGTAAAAACATTTAGTCACTATTATGAATAGAAATATATCCCAACAACTCTCCCTCAAAATATTTGATGAACAACTTGTCTTTATTAAGGGAATAAGTATCCAAAAGAGCTATTTTCATGACCTGGAGATGATTTATATGTTTTATAGAAGCATGGTGGGCTCCAATATTATGATTAAGGTTGACCTAGAGAAGACATATCATAGTCCATAAAATATGTGGATTATCTATGTTGGTTTGTGACCTTTTATTTCAGTTATTATCTTCACCATGGTTTATAGCCTCCCTCAGGGGAAGGATTTTCAGGTTGTACAAATAAGTTAGTGGTTTATGGAAAGGACACCTCATTCATCAAATAATTTTTATGATTTCTTAGTATTTGCTTATTTTATATCCTCAAAATGGAATACCAGATATATTGATTTACCCAATCATGGGCCAATAAATCATCATTAGTATCTATAATTTATTTATCACTAATTATATTATGATATTGATTAAAAGTGGTTGTATTTTTATTCAACATTTCATGTTGATCTTGAAGGAGTATAATACTACAAGGGGGTAATGTTCTGAGATGTATAATATTATTGTTTTAATTTTCATTAAGTGTGTTGTAAGATGTCACAGACTAATTTTGGGGAGAATATTTATCCCAGTCCAGTAAATTTAGATAGACTATATTTCTTTCAAATTAAAATGGTAGGGTTTTCATCAACCACATTGATGGTATTTTTAAAATAATACTTGGAAGGCTTCTTAATTGGAAGTGATGCTTTTATACATTGGTGGTATAATTACTCTTTTTACCAGAATCTTATCCACTATTCCCATTCATTCCATATGTAGTTTTAAGGGACCCATGATTTTCAATAATAACATTGAAATAATACCCCATAGTTTCATATAGGTCACTCTCCAAAAGGGTATTACAACTAGGAAGGTTGGGATTTCCTGAAAATGCCTATTTATTAGGGGTATTGGACACATTTATATAGTGTAAAATATGAGGTGTTTATATGTGAAACTTTTTTTGGAATCAATTTTAGGATGATTTATCTGGACTAGATTTATTAAGAAGATGTTTGGGAATTTTCATAATCAATGGTTGGATTATGATTCTTATTCAGTCTTATCGAATATTATCCAAGAATAAGTGTTTATTATTCTAGTCAACTCATATTGTATTATTATGGTGGGTTAATTAACTTTGTAGAAAGATAATTGAGTGGGCTCTCATCTTTTACCCCATGGTGTCTAGTCCCGAATATTAGCTTCAAGCGTGCTTATACACACTAACATTTCATCACAGCTATGCTCAGTGATGATTATAAGTCACTAGGTCATAGTACTCATATGGGGGCTATAATAGATTGACTTGAATTATCACCCTCCAACTAATAATAGTTTATTTTCCTGAGATTTATTAATACTATTCACTATAAGAACCATCTAGATAGATTGGGAAAAAATATCTGGGACAAAACAACCCCTACCAGTATCAAATTCATATGATGGAGGATTCAGAACCAAGCCATTTAAAAAGATGAAAAAATTCAATGAATTTGAATACCACATCCCTAAAAATTTGTTTTTTATGTGAATGGAAGAATTAAATTGGTACTATAAACAATTAATAAAAGAAAATGTGTAACATACATTTTTTTATTCTTAGTGGGGGGGGGGGGGCTTTAAAGGTATGATCATGGTCTGTTTTGGTTGATGAATTATTAATGGTATGTAATATATATTTTGGGGATATGAGTTTTGAAACCCAGAGTAGGATGATTCTCATCACTTTTGGTTGTTGGATTCTCTAGTAAGCACATAACTTCACACATTATTATAGGTACAAATATTTTGATTCATTTCTTTAAATCCATTTTTTTTTATATTTTCTTCACTTGGTTCGCATTGTATAATGATGAAGGTCATGCATATCATATAGGGAATACCTTAAAACCCCTTTATATTGATGAAGGTGACTATATTAGTGATCAATTCCCCTAGGCGTGCTATAAGATAGTGGATCATGGTTTCAATCTTAGCACCAATGACTCATATGTGAAATTTATCACACCTGACCTGTGAAACATTCAGGATTCTTCGAGATCTATCATTTTAAATTCTCATCCTTATTCACAAGGTATATCTTTTGAAGGAAAAAACTCATGTGATCCCCACTATTATTTCACTATATAGGAATAAAAATATTTGTATCATCTCGTTTTAATTGGACCCAACCATAATTATCAATGCTTTGGTGACTAAATATAGAACCACTCAAAATATTTAATATTCACTTAGATCTTATAGAAAAATGTTTATTTTGAATGTATAAATAATCCATGACCAAATGGGGGGAAACATTGAGGTTGTAATTATTTCTTCTAATGTTGATGAGTTGGAGAGACTAGTCATTTTTTCCAATTTGGGCTTGATTCATTTTTAAGGTAAGAAAATTATCTAACTTGATTCCATTAGTATGAACTAATTATAAAATCCATGAATTTTATTCCTTTTATTTCATATACATCCTTATGAATAAATTATACAATTACAACATCTATTGTTTTCCATGTACTATTTTTTTCATTTTCTATTGTTTGATATCGAGAATAGGTGCTATGATGGCCTGTGATACTGAGTCTCGGTGTTCCCTGAATAAAAGTCTGAAAATACTAATCATTTTAATATAACATGCATGTGGATTTCCTAAATAAGTGATATAAATCTTAAATAAGTTCATAACTTAAATAATATAAGGGCATATTTGAGATGATAATGGAATATTAACCATAGGCACGACTTTGCTTTAGTGAGAACGGGTCATTTGTGAGAAGATGTTACAGGACATAACAAGAATACAATAAATTAATACAAATTATTTTATTGATGTAGTGGATGAAAATATTTAAAATGATTGTTATGGATTATTTACAAGGATAGTTGTACAACCCTATAAATCTCTGGAGAGTCGTTGGATAGAACCTTTAATGAACTCTATCAAACAAACAGTGATAGATTGTGGATCAATGATCAATGCAAAACAGATTAAACGGAACCTCACCAACAACAATGACAAAATGATCATTTTTCTCAAAAGACAGATCCGAATTGATCTAGGATGTGTTATTTTGATCATCTTCCCCATTCTAGTTTTATATAATTAATGTGGACTAATCCAAAAATAGAGTAGCCCTCATATCGATCATACATGAAAGATGTATTAATATGTTGGATTATTGGGAGTTATTCATTTTGGTTTTGTAACCCAAACTCCATTATCAGGTTTATTGTCCAAGAATTCTTATAAAACGATGTTAAAACCATAAATATTGTGCTTTTATCACTCCATTATTCATGTTCTTTTTTTAGAAACCCACAGGTCATGGATTATTGTTTCTTTGTGGTTATGAGCATGATCAGAACCCCATATTTGATGTAAATTGAAAACTGAGGATAGATCTATGTATATAGTGAACCAAGGAGCTCAGATTTGTAGTCATTTGATTTTTCATGGATCATAGGAATCCCATTGGTTACCGGAAAATACCGACAATGTGGCATCGACAACTAATAACCGGCGGGGGAACATGGCGGTGGAGACACATGCAACATGTGTGACAAGCAGTGTTAGTGACAACGTGAGACGACGGAGATGACAGTAACATGAAGTAATGATGGTTCAGGATTGAAATCGGTGGTTCCCTCAGGGATGATGGAGTTGGACATAGTGGTGAGCAGTGTGGGACATGGGCCAAGCAAAGCAGGCCCGGTCAGAGCGGGTCAGGCCATGGTTGGTTGAGCTAGGTGGGCTGGGTTAGGACAGTGGCCTTGGATAAGAATCAGGTCAGACCTAGGGTCACCAGGATGACAGTGGACATTATTGACCATGATGGTTGACTAGGAGGCACTACATCTTGACCGGTCATGAGGGATAATGAAATCGGTGGTTGACCATGATGGTCGACCATAGGTGCAGTGGCTATGTAGCCGGTCAGTTCAATCACTAGACCGACCACAACGGTTGACCATGGTGGTCAACCACTATGGTAGGTTGAACCTACCATGGTGGTATGACCGCAGTCTAGGCTAATCCTTTGGGCGGTTTCTCATAAACCAGAATATAATCTTAAGGAGTTCCCAATTGATGATCTATCAATGGTGTTGAGATTGTCATTTTGGGATAGGTGGTGCATTTTTAATTTGGCCCATTATAGATTGTGAGTTTCCCCTTGGTACATTCCGTGAGGGTTTAGTATGGTATTACATCCACATAACTATATTTTATTCCCCTCTAGAGGCCAAGTCTCAGATAGAGTATGGTATCCTTCTCCGATATTGGAGTGTGATCCTCTATCACCCCTATTGGAGTATGTGGAATCATGTGACCTCATTGCCTAGAGCACTAATCATCCATCATGCATTCTATATCAGTAGGGTTAGTTGTATCACCCAGTGTGTTTGGACATGATCTCCTGTATTAAAGGTTGACCCATATTGGTAATGTGGTATCCTAAAATGAGTCTTGATGCGATCCATGGTGTCCCCCGGTTAGTTCTAGGCATGTCCCCCCTCTATGTGTATCATAATATTCATTGACCAAAACATAATCTTTGGTAGATACCAAAAGAGATAGACTCTTTGTGAGTGTCTGTAATGATATCATGGCTCGAGGAGTGAGTTCTCCTAGAACGAACATACTTCGAGTAGAGTCTTGTGCCTGGTAGTTGGTTATAACCACATGATAGCAATGTGTCTCTATTGAGTATATCCAGATATTCTTGTTATATGTGTTTTAGAAATTTACCTATATAGAGCTTATTATACTTTTTTTGTGGTATTTATTTGTGGTTTTGAGGTGTCCTACTGAGTATTAATATACTCACCCAAACACAAGATTTTCCTGCACATGTTGGGTCTTGTGCAGATGATCAACCTTTTGATGGAGTCTTTAGTGGACCAAAACCAGTCGGTGCTTAACGAGACCAGATAGACTGATGTGTTTTCTTATGACATTAGACACTTTTACCAATTCTTTTACATCATGACCAGACTTGTGTTAGAGACTATTTTTTTTATGGTCTTGAATTTGGACATGTCTAATTTTTACTAATTTTATTTTCATACTCTATTGTGATATCTTAGTGTTATGCATGCATTTTTTACTTAGTGGTTTTTTACATTTCATAATTTTTTGTCTTGGATATGTGTGCGTCTGTACAGGTACTTAGGAAAATTCCTCTCATTTGTGGGATATGCCTTCTCGATGCTAGTCACCATCCCTTGGCCTATTATAGGTGGGCTTGATTTTGTCACAAAATAGGCCCCTTTAGGACAGGTCATGACAGAGTGGCATCAAAGGTGGTGAGTTCTACTTTAAGATTGGGAGTCTGTGAGGTTAGTTTGGGGAAACAACGTTAAGTGTTTCAAGTTTGGCTTTCTAGCATGGGACTATAGTGTTGGTGCGGTGGCTGACATATCTATATACAAGGACTTTGATTTACAGCATTTTGGATTTCTACATGAAAACACTTGTTTCACTAAAACTAATGGTACATGAAACCTATAATAAGGGTTTTATTTTCCATGTACTTATTGAGTTTTCACTCTAGATATACTCTATTAATTGTGGTGCATATTTCTTCTATTTTAGGATGCCTCTACATATTTAACCATCGAGGATTCCATTGTGTGATCACAAGCATGATCTACTTGTGACGAGGCATTAGAATATGGGCATGTACCAGAGATAACACATTCGAGTGGTTTACCATCTATACCACCACCCGTAGAGTAGCAGTTATTACCAACACTACCAATTGATGTTTCACGTAGGATTAGTTCATTTTGCGACCTTCATAGGCAGAAACCTTCCATGTTCTGGGGTTAGCTAAACCCCATATGGATTAGGATTGGCTAGAGGTAGTCACATGTGCTTTCCTCCCTGTGATGATGCCTACCAACCAGATTGCAGTCGTCTCCACGAGTCTTCTTTAGGGCTCTGAAGGGTGATGGTGGATCTTGTTGAATCAGTCACACAATGTGACATTTCTCTCCCGGGAAGAATTCATGCTCTTTTGTAGAGAGGAGTTCAATCCGGTAACGTTTTGATCAGTACACATACAAGAGCTTCTTCATCTGCATCAGGCTAGTATGACCATGGTGGAGTATTCATAGAAGTTCAATGATCATTCATGATACTCTTTGGATATGGTATGAGACTAGTTCTTTAAGGTACATACCTTTGTGAAAAACATACAATAGGAAATCAGGGTGTTATTGGTATTCATTAGCATTCAAATATATTATGGGTCACTTGAGACACATGCTACTGGATATTTTTCAATTACGGTAGACACTTGTAGTGGGAGCATGAATTGTGTACTAGGTAGCCGAGACCTCAGCAGTAGTCCGGCGATAGTCACAGGGATCCAAGAGGGTGACACACTTCATGGGATGATCCTAGGACTCATGTTTAGTTTTACTAGGCTCCTATGGAGGCTCAAGATAGCCCACAGATAGACAATGTTACTCATGCGGTAGTCGAGGAAATCTGGCATGAGATTTCCCAACCCATTGTATAGCTGATTGGGAGATAGTCAAGGGACTACTGAGGAAGAGGTAGAGATAAGAGTAGGGTAGACCGTTAGGGTGGTAGACATGGAATATGGGAAGTTAGGGCAACATGAGTTGGTCGGAGGATCAACCTATTACTATCACCACCCCTGGGTGGTCCATGCCAGGATCATGGAGCTAGTGAGATGGAACGAGAACAACTGTAGGTGATAGAATCTTATGGCCTCTGAGGTCCAAGGATGATATGAGTTACGATATATGTCTGTTCCACCTTAGATATAGTTTTGATAGGCATAGGTTCTAGTCATTCCTTTCTTCCAAAGAACCTAGTTTGAGACTCGGAGATCTCAGTTGAACCTTTGACTCGACCCTTACGATCTAGGACTCCTATGACAGAAGATTTAATGATCACACACTAGTGTCGATGGCGTTACCTGACTATTTGAGTCAAGAGTTTCAATTGGGATCTCTTGGTAGCAGCATAGAGGCCATATGATGTCATTATTTGTATGGATTGGTTATACATATTTCTTTCTCTGATTGACTATTTTAGGCACAAAGTAAAGTGTCCACAGTGATGGGACCTAGTTATCCATTGTTAGAGAAAAGGAAACACATGTAGTGCAGGATGGACTCACACATAGGAGGGTGATATCGATTACTCATTAGTTTTCTAGACTCAACCTCACTACAGTGGATGATATGAGTCCTCAGTTTCCATTAGTAGTGGAAGAGTACGAGGATGTCTTCCTAGAAGATGTTCCAGGTTTACCCCAAAGGGAGACAAAATTTTGCATTTATCTGATCACTGGGATGACTCAGATATCTACACCTTTATATTAGATGGATCCTAGGGAAGATCATGAAATGTGTATACAGTTGGAGGACTTGCAGAAGAAGGGCATTGTGAGACCCAATGATTCACCATAGGCATCCCTAGTTTTGTTTTCCAAGAAGTCAGATGGGGGATTGAGATTTTCTGTGGATTTCAGAAACTTACCATAAAGAACAAGTATCCATTATTGAGGACTGAATAACTCCTTGATAATTTGAAAGGGGCATGCTGGTTCTCGAATAATAACCACAAATTTGGATATCACCAGCTATGAGTATGGGATGAAAATATACCGATGATGACCTTCAGATGATGTTATGGTCACTATGAGTACATGGTGTTGCTATTTGGAATGAATAATTCCCCATTAGTGTTAACAATACTTATGAACCAAATATTTCTACCATACATAGACTAATGCATGGTGGTTTTCATCGAAAATATCCTATTGTACTCGTAGTCCAAGGAGGAGAACACGAGACACTTGAGGATAGTCCTAGAAAAACATAGAGAGCACAAAATCTATGTAAATATATATAAGTATATGTTATAAATTTGATAGGTCCATTTTATGGGACACGTCATCTCATAGGTTGTAGTTTTAGTGGATCCATCGAAGGTTAATGCAATTCTTGCTGGGGATCCACCCAAGAGTGTTACCGAGGTGGAGAGTTTTTTTGGATTGGAATGGTACTATCAGAGGTTTGTACATGACTTCTATAGAGTAGCATCACCCTTGATGGATTTTCCATAAAATGGGTAGCCTTTTTTGTGGACCAAAATGATCCTGTAGTTATTTAAAGAGTGGAGGTTGATATTGAAGAGAGTTTCCATCAAAAATTTATCAGAGGAAGAGGTCAAGTACGTGGTGTTCTGTGATGCATCAAGGTATGGGATTATGTATTTCTGATTTAGGGGAAGGTAGTGTTTACTTATGGTCCATTGTAGTTGAGACTGCATGAGAAGAATTATATGACCCACGATCTTGAGTTGGTAACTTTATTCTTCAATTCAAAGCTATGACACCACTACCTTATGGGAGAGTGCTTTATCATCTACTTTGACCACAAGAGACTCATGTATGTATTCTCTCAGAAGGACTAAACACGAGTTAGAGGTGATTTATAGAGTTACTCTAGGTCAATGAATTTAGATTGTCTTTACTCCTGGGAATTGGAACATGGCGGAATATTATCTTAGTAGGAGATCTAGTTTGCAGTTACTGAATGAGGCATTAGAGTAGTTCACCTTGTTGTAGTTATCCTTTGTGGATGAAGATCGAGTAGCTTACCAGTAGTAGATGGTTGTCACCCCACCTCTCTTACAATGATTCATGGAGGCACATCTTGGGGATACTAATTGTGATACCCGACACGACCAAATTCCCACATTACATGCTCTTGATGGGTATTTGAAAGGTAGGAAGCATGCCCTCCTTTTCAGAGGATGCACTGTTGTACCAGTGGAATTGTGAGAGGAAGTTATAAGGGAGTTTCACACATCCCCTTTGGTGGTACATCCCAGTGTGGAGAAGATGTACTAGGACCTATGATGTTAGTTATGGTAGCCAGGGATGAAGAGGATTTTAGATTTTGTCTCTTGATGCCTTACTTTTCTGCAAGAAAGAGCCGAGAACTAGGTTCCAGTAGGTTTATCTCAACATCTTGAGGCGCCAGAATGGAAGTGGGATGTGATACCGACAGAATTATTTATGGTTTCACCATCTTTGTATAGGGGAAATTATTCCATCTAGGTTATCGTTGACCGACCCACATAGTTGGACCAGTTCTTGGCTATTTGAGAGAAGAGTTCAGTAGAGAGATTGGGACGCCTCCACCTGCAGGAGATAGTTTGACTCAATGGAGTTCCATAGATTATAGTTTCATATTGTTATGATCAATTTAAATCATGTTGTTTCAGGGGATTATAGGAGGAATTTGGGACCCAAATGCGCTTAAGCACAACGTTTCACCCATGAACGAGCGGTCAGAATGAGTGGACCATTCAAGTTCTAGAGGAAATTCAATAGAAATTCATGTTATATTTTGACCAAAGTTTGGAGGATCACCTACCACAGGTGGAGTTTTCATAAAACAATATCTACCATTCCACCATTGGTATGGAACCATTTGACTCTTTGTACGGGAGACCCCACAGGTCACCACTTTTCTAAACTGACCATAGAGAGTCAACACTCTTGGTCCTAAAGTTGGTGAAAACTACTATAAAGAAGGTTTGAATCATCCAGGAGTAGATGAAGACTACATAGAGATGATAGAAGTCTTTTTCTGATAGGTGGTGAATTCCTTTAGAGTTTGATGAAAGACACCATGTATTCCTTTGGCTCTCACCTCGATGAGGATTATAGAGATTTTATAGGGTCATCAAGCTATCTCTGAGGTCCATCGTCCCTTTCTAGATTCTTTATATAGTTCTCGTGGTAGAATACCGCTTGGGACTAAAACCAAAGATAGATCAAGTACATGATGAATTCCAAGTCTCATAGGTGAGGAGGTATGTGCATGACATATAGCAATTATTTGAATGGGGATATTTGGAGATCAAGAATGGAGTGACATTTGATGAGTACCTTGTGTATATTGAAGATAGGAAAGAGAGGATCTTTCAAGGGTGATTGATTTCCATGGTATGTGTCTGGTAGTAGCATGGGATTCTCTAAGAGATAGAATGGGATTGGGAGGCTCAAATTCATAATCAGTACCATCATCTGTTTTAGTAGACTTTGTTTAGGATATCCAAGGACGTTAATCCCCAAGGTGGAGAGAATTCAATGTCTTATATTTTTTTTGAACTATTTTTGGATACTATATTTTTTGATTTTGAGACTAGGTGCAATGAAGAAAAGTGATTCTGAGGCCGGGTATTCCTAGAATAAATGTTTAAAAAATATTAAAAAATTTAATAGCATGTGTGTGAAGTTTTTATGAAAAATTGGAATAACACTTAAATAGGTGAACATATAAAAATTTCAAGAGAACAATTGAGATCATAATGGAGCTTTTACCCTAGGAAGAACATAATATTAGTTAGTGCGGGTCATTTGTGAAAAAACAATTGTGGGAAATAATGAGAATAAAATAATTTAATAAAAAATAGTTTGTTGATGAAACGATAGAAAACATTTAAAAATATTGTCAGGGACAATATATTGTATTAGATACAGATGCATGGAAATCTCTAGAGAGCCACTGGAGAGAAAATTTGACGAAATATATCAAACAAATAGTGACAGATCGTGGATCGATGATCAAAGCGCAACCGATTTGAAGGAACCTCACCAATGAAAATGGCATGTTGACCGTTCATCAACCATAATTTGTTTTAATTGAGGTAGGATGTTTTATTTTGATATTTTTTTCCATTCTATATTCCTACATTGACGTGGACTAATCCAAAAATAGATTATCCCATGGATCAATCGTACTTGCGGGTTGGATTTATATGTAGGATTATCCGGAGTTATTTTTTCATTTTCTAACCCGAACTCCTGATCGTTACCATTGGACAATATCTCTTTAACAAAGATGTCAAACCTATCTTTATTAGTATTTTCTCCCTCCGTTATTCACATTGTTCATCGTTGGAACCCCTTACTTTATAGCTTGACATTTCTAGCTGGTTCCAGGCACGATCGAACCCTAGGATTCAAGGAGAATCAAAAAATGAAGTTGGATATATGTATATAGGGACCCAAGGAGCTCATATCTATGAATATTCAATTTTAGAGGCATTAGGGGAGTCCCGATGGTCTATGGAAGGGACCATCGGTGCGGCACTGGTGACTGGCGGATGACAGTAGTGTGCAGTGGTGCAGATGCGTGTGATGGGTGAGGCCGGCGATGGAGACTGCGTGAGACTGTAACAGTGGAGAGGATGAGGAGGTGACGATGGAATGGGAGCAACAGTGACATCTTTGACAGGGCTGATAAAGGTGGATGTGGTAGAGAGTAGTCTGGGATACGGGTCGAGTGGAGTGAGATAATTAGAGTGGGCCCAGGCAGAGTAGGATGAGTAGAGTGGGCCTAGGAGGAGAAATCTGGGCTATGGTGGGTTGAGCCAGGTAGTTCAATTTTGAACCTAGGTCACCGGGATGAAGGCAACCACGGTTGATTGCGGTGGTTAACTGGGAGCTGCGACAGCTTGAGCAACCATGAGGTGCAGTGACTACACGATCGATGGTGGGTGTAGTAACTGCATGACTGGTCTGCTTGGATGGTTGAATGAATACAATGGCTGACCACACAGGTAGGTTTGACCTACCATACCAGTAGGTCAGCAAGCCTGATCAAGCATGTAGGAAGTTTCACTTAAACAAGTATATATCCTAAATGGAGCATCCAATTGATGATCTGTCTATGGAGTTGAGATCATTATGTTGAGACGGTCATTTTTGTGACAAGGGGTGAGATATTAATTGAGAGTAATATAGGTTGAGATTTTTCCTTTGGTTCTTTCCTCAAGTGTTAAGTATGTTATTATGTACACATCACTAGAGTGTGATCCTCTATCACCTGTTATAGAGTTTGTGGAATTGTGTAACATCCTTGAACAGGGAACTGATGCTCTATCTTGGGGTATATATTAGTAGGTCCAATGATATCCCTTAGTGTGTCTATACATGGTCCCCTACATATTAGGTTGATCCAGATTGGGTACGTGTTATCCCCATGTGAGTATGGGCACAATCCGTGATGACCCCCAATCATTTTTGGGAATTCCCTCATCTTTGTGTATCAAAACAATTATTGGGAAATATATTCTCTTTGGGTAGGGCCCAAATTAGATAGACCTCTTTGTGAGTGTATCTGATGATATCATGGCTCAATGAGCGAGTTCTCTAGGAATGATCATGCTTCGAGAAAAATCCCATGGATAGTTGTTAGTTATGACCACCTGATGAAATTCTGTCTCTTCTTTGTATATGTGGATATTCTTGTTATATGTGATGTAGATATATACAAGTTTTTAGCTGACAATACCTTACTTTTTGGTATTCCTTTGTGTAATTTTTTTTTGGTATTACTATGTGGTATTCCATTTTTGTATTTCATTGTGGTTTCCTTTGTGGTATTCCTTTATGTTATTCCTTAGTGGTATTCCTTTTGGGTATTTCTTTGTGGTATTGTTTTTTGGTTTCAGGGTGTCCTTATGAGTATTGTATAACTCACCCCGACATGGGATTTTCCCACACATTTTGTGTCTTCTAAAGATGATTGACCTTTTTGCGGAGTACTAGGAGGACCAGGACCAAATGGTTTATAACAAAAACGGACAGACCGAGGTCTATTCCTGCAGCTTCTGACAGTTGTCCCAGTTCCCTTAATTTCAAGTTGGACTTGTGTTACAAACTCTTTTTTTTTGTGGTCATGTATTTGGTCCAGCTTATTTACCAACACTTTTAATTTTTTAGTCTATTTTGAGATCATAGTTGACTATATCCATTTTCTACATATTGGTTTTTACATTTCATGATTTTCTGGCTTGGAGATGTGTGAATGTGTACTAGTACATTGGATAATGCCTCCCATTTTTGGGATATTCCTACTTGGTGTTAGTCAACAACCCATGGCCTATTAGAGGTGGTCTTTGGGTATTCATGAAATGATCCCATCTAGGACAGGTCATAATAATAATTGTCAGTCTAACATTTGTGGGAAAATTTATAAAAGAAAATATGAAATTACCATTGATTGTTTGTTTTATCAGGTTTATTATTCGATCAGTTATGAGGGTAAAAAATGTTCAAAATTTAGATGGAATATAATGAGTAAGGTTGAGAGATAAAACCAAAATTATTCTATGTATGAATAAAAAAGTAATAATCCTATAACTTTTTTTACTTCACTGTGGAATCATAATAAAAAATATTATTTATGTCATAATAAATAGTCAATAACATTGCAATAATCCATGTTTTTGAAAGAGAATATATTTATTTAAATCTTTTTAATAGTGAAAAAATTATGATTTTTATTGAAAACTACATTTTCTTTTAAATTATTTACAAAGTAAAATAATATATTAAATTGATTTTAATGTAAAATTATTTAAATAATATTATGATTAACAAACTCTATTCATTGGAATAGATTTTTTATTTAATACTAAAATAAAAAAATTTCAACCTTTGAATGTTTTTCTTTGCAAAAACCATTATTTCGACGTGACAATGAGATTACTATTAAATTTAATTCAACCACTTATGTGAGTTTAATATAGAAAAATGGATTCCATATGTCTAGAAAAAATAATTTATATTTTATGATAAGGAAAAATTAAATTTTTTCCACTATTAATAATGAAAATAGAAAATAATGAATTTCCACAATTAAGGAAAAAATAGGTTTACTGGGTGTTAAACTAAGATGACAAGGGTAAAAAGTTATCTATACCTTATTAAATACTCATATAATTGGCATATTTAGACCTTATAACTTCAATTTTTAGATAATTACCCATTCCTAATCCCTTTTGAATTTGAATAATGCAGGATCACTTTATTCATTTTAAAAGATGAATGTGTGTCCGCTCCCACACATTTAAGTGGCCGCAACATACCCTCTCATCATAAATATAACAAATACCGCTATTTCATCTAATAATTTCCTGAATATATTTTTAATTACCTCCAATAATCCTAGAAACATTGGTTTTATCATAAACGTAATCTATAAATGCTTTTGGTATAAACCTAAAGGGGTTCTCCAAATAAGAGGTAAAATTCTTAACATGTTTATTTTTTTATTACTTCAACATCCTACATAATATATTATTAATTTATAATAATATAGTAAAAATATTATATTATATGTAATTATATTTCATTATGGTAAGGGAATTATCTATATCCATATCCCCTTCTGTCAAATTGGAACCAAAATTGTTGATCTTATGTACGGCGGATTATCGCCTCGCGAACCGATGTAATTCATTTTCTATAACCACCTTTAATAGAAAGAAATAATGACAGATTTAAAATTTTTATTTGATATTTATGACCACGATATAATTATTTAAATATAACATCACATTTACCTTATTAAATTCCATTATGTGGGGGATAAGATAATGCCACTCATGTATATGACAAACTACTAGCTCACGAAGTAATGTGATTCATTTTTTACTAATGATTTAGATAAAATGTTTTAAGGATAAAGTTTATTAATATATGTAATATTTATGAAATAATAAATATTTCTGAAAACATAATACCATATCTATCATATTACATTCCTATCTGTTTGAAAACAGTAACGTCTCTCGTGCGAACATATAGACTATCTCCTCCACACAACGATGTGAAATTTTTTTCATTTTATTTTCACATAGATTTTCATATAGATGAATTTTATTAATATAAATGATATATATAAAATAATAATGATTATGGAGTGTGGAAATAATATTATTTTTTATTTCATTCCATTCATCAATAAAATGGAAACAATATTTATGCGAACTTATGACTTTCCATATCCATGAACAATATAATTAATTTTATATAATTAACTTATATGGTTTACTATAAAGAAAAATATAATGAAAATACATGATGTTTATATTATTAAATAATTTTTTTATTTTATTTAACCATGATCAATGTAAAAGTATCATAATTACCAATCCAAAACATACACAAAAAATGAATCAATTGTCACCCGAAATAGTGATTTTAACAAAAAATTGTTAATACACGAGTGATAAAAGACTATAAGTAAATAATATATTTTATGATATATATGAGTATATTTAATTTATATAATTATAATAAAAATATATTTATTATATAATACATTCCTAAAAAAAGGAATTCAAACCTGATGTAAGGGTTTATTGTCTCACTTTTAATTTCATTAGAAATATCCCATATTAACCACATATTTTTTTGGTGTATATTATGCCCCTATGATATGTTATATCATGAATATATCTATATTATTTGTATTTTTAATTTTCATTTTATTTCATTTATTTTATGGAAATTACGATTTATATGTTATCAACATGGTAGGGGTATATTTTACAATCTCATTATTATTATTCAGGATTGTTTATGTTTAAGTATCCCTTAAGGGAAACTTTCCACATTTCCATCTTAAAACCAATAAATTTCTGTAGCCTTTGGTTATTATAGAACATATCATGTAATATTACCAATTTCCCACTCTTTGGTACTTAAAATGATTGAGAATTGTGCTGTAATAACATCTAACTTTATTTCTCTCCTTGGTCGAAAATCCTTTTTCTTCCAAAATGTGTTTTCAAAATATGTTTTAATTTTTTTATGATTTTCCCAAAAAACAATTCTAGAAATGTTTTCCACTTTTTTAAATTTTCTAATAATTTTTTGAAATTATGATTCATTCCATTTTCCAAATAAGAACCATTTTCTATTTATCTAAAATGTCACAAGAATATTTGTTTTATAGTGTACAATATGGACCACAATTCTAGTCATATTGGACACTCAATGTTTTAAAGATTACTCTATATGTTTCAAAGGTTATTTGGAATGATATTTATTTGCCAAATATTTTTTTAACATTTAGTTTTAAAAATATTTTCAATGTAAAAGAGGTTAATTTCCTCAAGAATGTTTTTGATGACATTTTATTGTATTTATATCCATCAACAACATCAATAATTTATTCGACATATGATCCAATGAGGATATATTGTATTTATATAATCCTTATTTTCTCTATGGATGACTTATGATTAGTTTGATTGAGGATTTAAAATTTTATTTCCATTATCTATATTACTTTGGATGATTTATGGTTGTGTTTATTTGATTGGGGTATGTATAAATATTTTGTATGTTATCTTTTTAGTATAAAAGTGAATATTGATTATGTTTCACATGTTTATTATAAGGAATTAATTGGTGTTAGTAGGTTTCATGTGGGGACTAGTTATATATATCACATTAATGCATCAAGAGGTCTCATGAAAAAAATATGTTGTAAAAATTATAATGGTTTTAGCCATAATTTTAAATTGTATTGTGAAAACTCTTGACAATATGTTTTAGATATTTGAAATTTTTCATTACCATGTTATGAGATATGTTATTGATACAAATGTAATTATTTGATTAGTTAGAATACCCATTGATATGTTTCAAGATCATGTATTTATTCATGTGGAATTATTTTATCATACTTTTTCCCCTCCATATTATTCATAAGTTTTTGTTTAAATGTAATGTGATTCAGTAATTTACCTACCATATTGGTTATTCTTATTTATAAATGATAGATTCTACGGTATGTTTACCCTTACTGAGTATCGAACATTACCCATCTATTTTGTTTTATTTTTACTAGGATACTAAGGAGTATTTTATGATCTATATATAGGGATAAAGTAAGGGGAATAATGGAATTATCAAAGAAAATACTTTTTTTATTTTTTATTTTAATAATTAATGTGAATTTCTTGTATGTATATACTATACCTAGAGTAATAAACAATTCAGTCATTTGGGAATTAATTTCTTGTATATACTTATAATGTATAAAATTAGACATCATCTTTAAAATACAAAAGTGAAGGTATCCATACATGGTATTAGATAATTTTTAGATGAAACATTTGGAACTATATTTAGGAAAACAAAAATTAGGGAACATTTTTATAGGACTTACCCTAAGAATAAGACTATATACATGATAATATACTATTTGTTTTATTAAAGTAGATATTATGTGGTTTTCTAAGAAATATAACCCTATCTAGATACTATATGTGGATGTGGTTCTAGAATTAATGCACCTAGGTGTAATAAATCGAAAAATGATGTTTTGTACATGACTCAAGTGTTACGTTGTACATGAAAAAAATCCTTATATCACACATAGTTAGACAGTCCTTAGAAATTTCTAAGGGATAATTGATATTTTATTTTATAAACATTATGATGTATTTGAAACAAAATTTATTTTTTGATAACCTTACCAAAGAAACCATGATTATCATTATGAGAATATCTATTTAGAAAATTTTCAATTTATGATATGTATTTTAGTATTTTTGGGATCAAACATTATGATTTTTCATGTTATGATCTAATATAGTGTATTCCATTATTTAGAAATGTATCCTAGTAGAAGGAATATAAACCATAAAAATTCACACAACCTATTTAGGGATTACCCACATGGTCAGGATAATGAAGCTGGAGCCAGAGCTAATGTTGTAGATAATCAAATTATAACTATATTGGTGTAGCTCACTCCGGTTAGGATCAATAATAATGATCGTATCGAGTAGCCTGTAGATCCACCACATAGATTATAAATGTTATAACTCTTTATGCATAATCAACATCCATAATTTTATTGAATTTAAAATAAATTTTTAGATGAGAAATGGATAAGTTTATTAGAGAAGATACTTCATGCTATGGGTAGTAATGAAATGGCGAAGGTGTTTTTTGAAATTTATCTGCTCTTAAGTTATGCAGATTGATGGTGTTTATTTATTAAGTAAATCAAGGATGGGGAAGAAAATTAAAACATGGAATATAAGTCTTTTAAGATAAAATTGTTGGAAAAGTATTTTCATCATCAGAAATGAGTAGATATTGAGAGAAATTCTTGATTTTAAGGAAAAAGGATGATGAAAATGTTTCTAAGTATGAGTAAAACATTATGAGGATATAAAGTCATGATATAGACCATGTACATAATCTAAATAGATGGATTGACCATTTATTTTATTGGTTAATAAAATTTTTTCTAGGGGAACTAGTATACCACTCCTTATAATCATAAAAAGAAATAATGACATGTGATATCAAGAAAGAGAAATAATTTTACAAGCCTTATGGATTAGACTGAAATCATGTGAAAAAGAGGATGATAGAGAAAAATACGGATAAAGGGATGGAAAAGAACAATTTTACCATAGGTTATAATTGTGTAATGAAACACCCTCATACATTCATGATGGGAAATCAAGTTTTGTATAAGTTTAGAGATAATGGAAACCATGCTCCAGATTGTAAGGGAAAGTAATAAGTTTCCAATGTTCAATGCTTCAACTCTAAATATTTGGGGATCTAAAATAATTTCTATGCCATCACTGGAATATACCTTAGATGAAGATAAGGGATCAAGGTCAAGATTATTCTATAAATATATAAAAATGTAATTCTTTAAAGATATTCTATATTTAGACGTAAAAATTATGTGGTAGAGGTATTTTATCAATGATTATATCATTATAGGAATCATAAATTGTACATGGATTATACCAAAGTATATTTTCATTATCTATTTGAATTAATATGATTAATAGTACCAACAACCACGAAAACTGATTCAATAGAGAGTTGATCTTTTTGGGAAACACAAGATTGAGGGAAGATAACTCTTAATAAGTGGATAATGTTAAGATAATAATAATAAAGATATGTTTTTGGGATGGTATTGGTAACCTTTAATTTGGTTAAGGATTTAGTTTTTCTTTTTTGGAGTTTAGTGCATGTTGGGATTTATAGAATATTTTCAGAACCTGAAATTTTAGTTTCTGGATCATGAATGTTTTCATTAAGGTTTTATGGTGATCAAGGTATTAACATATTTAGAATGTGACATTGAGACCCACTTTTTATTGTGTGGGTAATATAATATTTATTTAGTTAACTCACTTCGAATTTTTTGGAAATTAAATTTTTTCAAAAATATTTTGGGTGAGTTTTAAGGTAATCCATTTATGAAATTGATTATATTGATCTTTGGGGATTACTATTTAATAATTAGATATTAATATACAATATTTTATAACTTTTTATATACTATCTAGTTTTATTAAAGACATGATGAATAACTGGATATTCATTCATTGATCTTATGATCTATTAAAAGTTGATTATATTGATTCAAGGATGGAATATTCGTCTTGAATACTCATCATTTGGAAACAAGAAGAAATTCTAATGAAAAATATTATTGGGTGAAATTTTACTTATAATTCAAGTATATTTATTATGTTCTCAGTCTAGATAGTAAAATGGCTTACTCAACTCTAATAAAAGGATCTTGAAACAAAAATGTTATCGTAGTAAATTCCTTTATGATGACTCAAATGGTATTTTAACTCAATAAAAATTTATTATTTTATTTTTTAACCTCATATTTATCATTTAATTTCTTATGATCAATGACCTTCATCACTATCAATTAATCCTTGGGAATTAGTATAATCTTCCCTATCTAGGTATTTATTTCCCACAAATTCTGTTTTACTTGGAAACCTAGTAATGTGTTATTATGGATAACTATCATACATTCATCTCTATCTTATCAAGAGGAATTTTTATTAACCCTTATTAAAATGTAGGTTTCCAATAAAGATATTTCGATGTTTCAATTATTTGTATATAGAGATCAATACTAAAATGTGATGACACAATTTGTTTAAGGGGTAGAATGTAACACCTGAAGATTTTAAAATATGAACATGATGTTAGATAGATTATATGACATGCTACACTAGGATTATAAGAGAATATAACACCCAAAGACTATATAATATATTTATTTTTAGATAAATTCAATCTATTTGATATCTTTCGAGACATGGAACACTAGGTTTAAACCAAACATGAAAGTCTATTAAAATTTTACAATTTAAACACGACTGTTATAACCTAGACGTGAAGATGGATTTCATGAATTAGGATAACTAAATTATGAAAATTTTATTAATTACACATGTATAAAATTATTGTAATTTTTATCTATTGACTACAAGGAATTATAATCAATTTTAAGAAAAGGGATTTTTTTTAAAAAACTTATTTTCAAAAAATGATGATTATTCTGGATATGTGCACATAATTTTAAAATTAATTTTTACCACCTATAGAAATTTTATTTTTAAAATTAAAAAAATATTTTTTAAATATAAATTTCTAAATTATCTTCGGCTGAATTTTTCATTATTTTCTGAAAATAATATTTTCTTTGATAAGTAGTGGAACATACTGATTTTTATTGAAAACCAATTTTTTCATTTAAAGTATTTACATAGTTAAATTATATTTTTAATTAGTTTTAAAGTACTATCAGTTCAATTATATTAAAATTTAACTAACTTAGGTTATTTTAAAACATTTTATATTGAATTCTTATATAAACATTTGTAAATATTTGAATGTTTTTCATGGGAAACCATTTTTTGATGCACAATTAGGTTTAATTTTTAATCTAATTCTTTCAAATCTATTAATTTTAATTGAAAGAATAGATTCCATATTTTTATCTGAAAAATTTATATTATATAATAAAATTAACCTAATTTTCTACCATAATTAGTATTAAAATAGTTAAAATTAATTACCACAATTAAGGTAAAAATGGGATAACTATGAGGTTAAACAACAAATATGAATTTTGAAAATGATAAAAAAACTTTTCCCAAACAAATTTTATAGCCATATATAGACCTTATAACGTCCATTTTTTTTGGAAATTCTGATTTTAGAGTCTTTTGGTATGTGGAGAATGTGGATACATGTAACAGACCAAGAATTTAAAAGAAGAAAATTATATTCAATATATTAAAGAACACAAAACACTTATTTTTTTTTATTATTTTACACACAACACTCATTTTATCTTGTGTTTCATGGAACCATGATAATATTTATGTTCGGTAGTGTATTCAACACATAATAAAGAATTTAAAAGACCCCTGATATATATTACCATTCTAACCTAATAATTAAATTTGTGGGTCTGAATAGTATTAAATACATTATGATATATAAATATATATATATGAATGTATTAATAAGTATAAATTATTGATAAATTTTTAATATGTAATAAATCAATTTTTATTAAAGTGAGTTTTTTCTTCAAAAATATGTTTTGTTAAAAATTATGGTTATTTATTTTCATAAAAAAACATTTATAATAATTTTTTAGAACTTTAAAAAAATTTATTTGATAAAATGAAATTAATTTTTTAAAATTAGAATGTTATAATTTATTCAGTGAAATTCTAGGAATTTTAAGAATGTCTTGATTCTCTAGTGAATAGTAAAAAATACCAATTTTTTTGAAAGTCATTTTTTAAAAAAAATTAATTAATTTAAAATCACAAATATGTTTTGAATAAACCTAAGTATTATTTATTTATATTTAAATCCATTAATAAATTTTAAATCAAATTTATATTGCTATCTAGTATATGTTTATTTTTGGGTTTATAAACTGGTTTTTCTAAGAACTATTTTAAAATGAAAAATATTTAATAAATTTAATTAATTAAAGTAATAAATAATTTCAAATTATTTAAAATAAAGGAATTGAATACATGACATTAAATATTAATTTATTTTCATATAATTATAATTATTAGTCATAATGTTAATATTGACAAATATTTTTCAAAAAATTACTTTGATTAAAAACTCTTGTCTCACTGAGTCTGGGAGATTGGTATTAAATTAATTTTTTTTGATTTTGTGAGTTGAATTTTAAAAAATGGATTTAATATTTGTAATAATAATAAAATAAAATTTCTAACAATAAAAATTTAATATTTAATGAAAATGAATAATGAATACAGTTAAAATTAATTATTGTAGTTAAAGTAAAAATGAGCTTACTATGGGGTTAAACTAGAATGATAAGAGTGAGAATGGTATTAAATATTATCTTAATTTTATTAAATGAATTTCTTTAGACCTGTGGAATTAAATTATCTGTAATATTTCAATTCCTTTCCACATTCCTTTGAATATGACTTATATAATATGTTAAGTAGTGAAAAAGACCAAAAAGATACTTTTCTTTCTTTTATTATTTATAATGCTTTGGGATAGGGTTGTGTAACAAAATTATTTGGTTTATAAATATTATCTTGAAAGGAAAATTAGTTTTTTACCACAATAATCTATCTTTAATTTTTAGTGATGGACATGTTATTTAAAATTCCTAATAAATACCAACAATGAAATTATTTTGTTAATAAATAATAAAATACCTCATACAAAAAATAATTAAACTGATGTACATTGAATGAATTATGTTCAACTAATTTTTAGATTAATATACCATTTTATATTGGAGTCAACATAATATATTCTAATTATATCAATTTATTGATATTTTTAAATACATTTTAAATTAAGAATGTTAAAATTTATATAAATTCTATTTTATGATAAATTATATATTATTAAATGATTTAAAATTAATAAAAACTTTATTATTCATTATAAATTTTTAAATTTAAATTAATATCACCTATTTTTTAGTAATTTAAAATTTTTTATCTTTAGATTATTATAACAAACTATAAATAAAAAATACTATTATAACACTATTATAGGTAAAATAGTGTTTTTGTATAGTCATACCCTTGTGTTAAAATAAATAACCAATATACATTGAATTTTTATTTGATAAATAGTATTTAATAATTATATTAAATGGTACTAATTTATCTAATAATGATAAATTTAACATATTATTAAAAGATAAATTTCCTAGGTCAGAAAACTAGCTAACATGGTGAAAAACCAAAAATTGTAAAAAAAGAAACATAGAAGTTAAGGAGAATTTTTTTTATAAAATTTTTTATTTGTGTGGTGGAGGTTTAAATTGAAAATATAGTCTATAAAAAAAATTTATTTATCAATTTTGGATCCAAATTAAGTATTACTCACTTTATAATTGTGAATACTTTTGAGTATTTACCAAAATGCCATACCTCAACTACAAAAGGGCACTCACTCCCCTAACTTCTTCACACCTATCTACTAATTTATATTATATAATATATACCTAAATAATTTATCTAATTCCATCATCTACTACTAGAATCATTAAATTGTATATAAATCCAACGATGAAGGCTTTGGTGAAAATCTAAAGGAGTTTCCCAAAGAAGAGGAAACATTCGACAATAAGAGTTTTTTGATTTTTTTCATTCTCCAACCATTACATTATTCTTATACCATGATTATATAATAAAATCAGTATCATCCATATAATTATATTTTTTCTCGTTTTAAGGGTATGATCTAAAAGCACACAAAATTCCAAGAAATGGGTTTATAATTCATCATTTATTTGTACAGAGAACTACATAATTTCTTAATGATGTCGTTAATTTTTTTTATCATCACCTATCACAATTGGATATATTGACTGATATACAGTTTATTTATGTTATTTATAAAAAAATTATCCCTATTTAATAATTATATATTTTTTTTTAAAATTCCATATCTTAGTGGATACAATAACATCGCTCGTGTGTACGACATATTACCACCTTGCGAAGCGATTGATTTATTTTTCACTAACGTGCCACATGAAAGGTAATAAAAGTAAAGGTAATAAATATATGTTATATAAATTAAATATTTATGTTATTAACTCCATATTTTTAATTCTTGGAATACAATATAATATTTTATTTTACATTATCAATCATTGAAAAAATGATAATGTCATTCGTAGAGGTGTGGGCTAGTGGCACCTCAAAGAGATGTGATTCATTTTTCATCTCCACATAAAATGAATTACATATATAAGTATATAGGATTAAATAATAAGGTATTAGTGATATCATTATCATTATTTAAAGATAAATTTTACTTAATCTTCTTTCTATAGTGATTATTGTAAAATGGGAACGGTACCCATGCGTACGTAAGACCTAAAAATGGAGGAATTTCACACAAATGGAAGGCTTTTTCCTAAATTCATGTACACAAACACAGAAAACCAATACAAAGATATTGGATAGTACAAATCAAATGTATCTATGCATAGAAACCACTAGTTATAACACAAATAGAGCGAAACAAAAAGTAAAGAACATGGTGGAAAACTGTGCCAGTATACAAGCCCACCAAAAGAAAGACAGAACACAAGAAAAACTCTATGTCTCTGAATCTTGTTTACCAAAAACCCTACCTGAAGGGTAGGTGATGGGTAGATATATGTATCCATAAAAGTATGCCATGTCTATATAATCTCACTGATAACCACCTTGTCCGAGTCCACCCTGAACTTCATCCAAGGGTCCATCATCTGCACAAGAAACGATATGTGCAGGAAAAGCCTGTGAAGGAGTTAGTAAAAAAAATACTTAGTTGGAGACCCTAAAAACCCAAAGGTAAACCACAAGGTAAAAAAACACAATAAAAACACAGTCATCTCGACATGGGTATATTCTAATAAATATACTAATAACATCTAAATATACTCATTTCTGACACTAGGAATCATAAGGTTCCAACCTCATATCTAGCATTAGGATTCTCATCCTTGGTTTGGGAGGAAACTCATAAATATAAAACATTTCCATCCAGGAGCCCATCCATTCTCAAAGGCACCTATTTGAGAGGTACACTCCATCAGGAAAAACTCTACCATTCCAATTGGTACGTCTGAGAGGACATGGTCCATCGGGAACATTCTATTAGGTCCAGCTCTAGTGCCCAGCACCAGAGGTTCTTCCACGTTGTCTTGCTCCCAATGTAAAACTATCTAAACACAAGTGGAGAGGCCCACCCTCACCACTTTACATGAAAGAGGGTTCCTTACTCCTAACCATCTCACAAAAACATTTTCACTCCTATATGGAGTGGCTTGCACATCAGTCCATCGAGGGAGCACTATCACCTATTAAGGTAATGTTTACACCAAGTTGATGGGACCACTCCTTGTATCTGTTTCAGACAACTGAGGGAGATCCGACTCCAATAGATTACCCACCCCCCAATGCTACTTTGAGATAGGGGAGTACAAATCCATAAGTGAGGACCCACGACCTACCTAGTAGAGGAGTACCACTCAGTGACTAGAGGACCCACAGAATGGTATGATAGGGGAGTACCGAATTTGTCAGTTCATTTGCTATTGGGGAACCACAACCTAGTATGTCAGGGGAGTACTGACCCCAGGCTAGAGGACCCGCTCCCTAGCATGGAAGGGGAGTATCGAATCTTCCAGAACAAGTTGTATAGAGGAACCGCATCACGGAATGACAGGGGAGTACCGACTCTTATAAGAGAGCACCCGAACTCTACCCACTAGGGGATTACCCACTCTATTTATACTTCAATTATGATGGACCCACGCTCAGGTATGGTAGGGGACCACCGACTCTATAGGTAGAGGACCTTATCCATATAACAGTATCTTCCAGGGGAGTACCTACTATACCGCCAACTTTATTGTGATCCTCAAGAAAAAAGAGATGAGATGGGATACTCATTCATCTAAAATAAACACCTGGTGAATAGGCTACATTTCACCAAAAAACTCAAACATGTCTTCATGGGGCCTGTGCCTTGATCTCGATTTAAATACCCAAAATTGGTCATGAAATTCTCGTCTTAATTTCAGGGTTGTAGCGTCAAAGACAGTTCTTCAATCTGATACTGTATGAGGGAGACATGTCAGATATAGGATAACGTAGTAATAATAATTTTATTATTATTGGGTGTTTCAGTAACCTAAGGAACAAGTCAGAAAAAAAGTATCCAACATTGGTCTCAAAATTACCAGCTCAATTTCAGGGAAATGCTTTCCATTGACGGTTCGTCGATCAGACATCGTATGAAAGAGTTACAGCCAAATTTATGTTTGACACCCAAAATAATAACAACAACAATAATAATAAATTATTATTATTATTAAAAAACGTGTTGATTTATTTAATGGGGAATGCTCAAATTCCCCCCTTTAAATTGGTGCACAACACATGCCACGAGGGAATATCCCCTTTTTATCTCCCATTCAAATCCATTATTCTATCTCATAATAATATCTAATAATATTATTGTTACTTTTATAATTATATAGAAGGTAATGTGGAAGATATGTGGGATCTCAACCCCTCCATAAAATGCACAGAGCACAATGCCCCTCCTTTGGGGTGTCTTAAATTATTTCAAAATTTCATCAATTCATAAAATTATTAATATTATAAATAATATTAATAACTCCTATTAGATACAATCAATTTAATATTATTATCCCCTCACCCATATTTTATGTCACCATTATTATTATTTTTAATATATTAATAATAAAAATTGATCATTTCATTTTATTAACCTGCATCCAATATTATATTTAATAATAAAAATATTTACACTCGTCGCATTGACCACGTTCAACCACACCATTATATATTCAAATCCAATCATTTCAATGTCAATGTAGAGCAGCCACTATCATGGAATCTCAAAAATGACCTTTGTTTGAAATATAATTTGTCAAACTTCAAGTCAGCATCGCCAACAACATTGAAAAATGGAGATTTTCGACATGATCCCGAACCACATCCGATCATAAACACGGACCAGTGGTATCGATCAGATCCATTCACCAAACACCATCATGCTTGTTTATCAATATTCCCCCAAACCATCGATCTGAAGGTTGTTCGCATCACCATAACAAGTTTGGTGGTTTGATCGCACTCTAAGCCACCCCACCAACGTCGAATAGTGACCATGTGGTCTAACAATGAAGAACAGAAAAAATGGTGGGGGGAAACACCAATAACAATGGTTTTTGGATCGATGCCAAGTGTTTTTGGCCAGTCAATCAAGAAAAGGTATCCCATGGTTAGAAAACAACATAAATAAAAGAGATTCCAATACATAGGCACATGAAAAGGATATAATAGGGCATAGATAGAACAATGTAGAATGATCTACTAAACCAATTTAATTATAAGGGTGGAAAACCACAAATAATGAGTCCCACCTGGATTAGATCGATCATTTATGACGAATAATGCACTTTCCAAGATCTGTTGTGTTTTTTCACATTTCAATCTGCATGGATCTGATGTTTTTTCATTGTTCTCCATCATTCATCATAGTTTTTCCAAAAGAAGGTTTTTCCAACTATTTTATTCTACTGATCTTCTTTGGAATTTCTCTAGGATTGTTAATATAATCTCATACCCTTACCAAGAAATTAAAAGAAGAAACTCGTTTAAGAATTTTCATGTCACTGTTATTTCAATAAGACTATTTTGTCTCATTTATTAAAGGAAACGAGAAGCCCCGTCATGACATTCCAACATCGCTGTGTCACTGTGAAATGTCAAAAATAAATATTTTTTTAAAATATTTTAATGACGTCCATGTCCAAAAACTAACATTCACCCTCGACCCGTGTTATTCAAGGTTATGCCCCGCATAAGGAAAGCAAACCCTCATGAGTTCAATAATACTCTCATATTTCCAATCCATTTTACCTTTTACGAGTTATAGGATTTTAAAATAAAATAAAATAATTATTTTATTTTTAGTCATGTCCCAAAAAATACCTTCCACATTTGGCCCATGCCGGCCAATGTTAGGATCTGCCTAATGAAAGCATGCTCTCACTAGGTCAAAGGTTGTCTCAAATTTTTAATTTGATTCACCCTTAATGAGTTGTAAGAATTTGAAAAACAATATAGTTTTATTTAATTACCTTAGTTGCGGTTATTACATTTTTGGGGTTTCTCATAGGAGGCTCGCACCAACTAATGTTAAGTCACACCTAGGGTAATCCTGCCATCCTGAATGCAATGTTTCCCTTAGATCTCTAATTTGGGGACTCGTTCGAGAGTTTTTCAACTTTTTAAGGAAAATATCTCATGCGCAATATTTAAAATCATAATATTTTTCAACGGACCATTACAGGCACAACATGCCTTGGAATCACATGCCGTCTTAGCACCTTGATTTATAATTTTCCCAAATAATTTATAAATATAAATATTGGAAAAATTACAGGTCTTTAAATTCTTCCCATCTTAGAGATTTTGAACCCCGAAAAGCAACAGGCTATACTCATGGGAGGAAAACTATGATATCTACTGGACCCCCACTCCAGTGAGCTCAGCAAGGGTCCCTATGCTACTTACAAGCACACACTTTGAGGAACCACCGATATCAACCACTCTCATGTACAACTTATTCCAGGCCAAACCTATGCACAATGGTCACATGTCTCTTTAGCTACGACAAGTGGGAAAGCACCAAGTACCATTGTCCATATACTATCATAGGGCATAGCGACTCAACTATATGATAACCTGACATAGATACTAATGGAACCCCATATTTAAAATCTACATCTAGATGAACTATAATATGTACTTCCTAAAAAGAGGTATTTACGAACAAAATAGGGCTACCCAAGAGTGGACTCTGGGTCTTACTAGGCCCTCAGTCTACAACCTCCAACTATTACACAGCTTGTCAAAAAAAAACACTACCACACGCTTTTGCCTAAAAAAGTAAATCTGGGAATGAATGATAGTTGCCCGTAAAAATAATGACATCATAAGGACTCAAAACTGTGACTAAGAGATCCCAACTACAAATATCGCCTCCACGAGTCTGGTCACAATATCAGCACTAGTGTGTGATCATTGGGTCTCCTACAACATGAGTCTCTAAGCATGGGGGTCAAGTCCGCAGTTTGACGGGAACCTCTATGTATCAAACAAAGCTCACAAAATAATGATAAAAACTATAACCTATTTCCATTAGTGTGACAAAAAAAGAAATGACACATGTCGTACCTCAAATCTCTCCAGGATTCTCCAGGTCATAATCCATGACCGCATGTAGTTTTCCTCATCCATCCCCTCTTGATCCTTAAGACAGGCATAGACCACCTACTATTATTCCATCTCCTCTTCCTCACCCTCCATCCTAAAAAAATTCATTCTCCATGTGATGTCTCTGCCAAGGTGGCTCGTCAGCCGTCTCCCTCTCAATGGAATGATGGGTCGTAAAATCTCTAGTGAGATGCCCCCGAATATTGCAATCATAACACAATATCTCTTATGGTTATTATGTTCCTTGGTGCTACTCCTATTCCAAAGTCCCACGCGTCTAAGTTTGGGAATGGGTATGCCTCCTACTCTGCGATACCATCACATGTCATCTGGTAGCTCCTAATGACGCCTCCTTCTAGTGACCCCTACTGTGGGTCACATCCATATATTCATTATCCAGAAAACTCTCGACCACCAGGGCTTGATCCAGCACCCCAACATAGGTAGGAATATTCCATGGAACTACTGACACCCTGATATATTGGAATAATCCCTGCACGAAGGTTCTATCTCTAAAAAACTAGCCTCGCACCTTGTCCAGGGAGTATCGCAACAAGTTGGTGAACCTCGTCGCGAACTCCGCCACTATCATGCTACCTTGTAGAAGATGCAAAGTCTTCTGGATACATACCGACCACAGCATGGCTGGATAAAACTCTTCCTTAAAGATTTTTTTTAAATCCTCCCATGTGAGTGTTGCCTCATTATGTGACTATGTCACCAAGATTCACCAACTTCTTGCTAAGACCTAAAGAAGGCTCGTTGTTATGATAAACATTTAATCGTGAGGTTTCCTCACTAAGAAGAATAATTGAGTGACTACCTCAATCCATTAATCTACTACTTGGGGATATGAATCACCCCTGTTACACAATGTTCATTGCCTTTGGAACTCATGTAGCACACTTATCCTATGCGCATCCTCGGTCTGAACTGCCAGAAAAACATGCTTCTCTACGGGTGGTGGAACCAATGGTAGACCAATTGGAGGAAAATCCTCAAACTCAGTGCCCCGTAATAAATATTCATGATGGGTAATATTTTCATCATGATCACATTGTAGAATACTATCTATTTTTCTTCGTAGAGGCATCCTAAAATAGATCAGGATGAGCCATGGTTAGTAGACTATATCTGGAGAGTTGAATCAAGTAGGTTACGGAAAACACAAATCATTCCTATATGATACATGTTCCAATTATATCCCAGTGACCAATTTCCTTTTGTACCGAGTCTAATAGTAGGTTATTAGAGTCCCAGTGAATTGATATGTTGCCTACCACAACAACACTAGAACCTATAATCTGAGAGCTTAACTCAAAACATCTTAACACTGCCGATACACATCCCAAACCAAGATCACGACACTACGGTCCTAAGGTAGACCGACCACCACTCATACCTCTCTATAATGAACCGTCCCCTAGGGATAATGGTATGACTTCCCCAAGACCACCTCCAATAGGCGAGGGGCTAGAGACTAGTGCCGAGTAGGCATATCCCACAAATGGGAGGCTTTTTCCCATGTACCAGTAAACACACACACAACTCCAAGCCAAAGGTATTGGAAATTAAAAATCCAATGAAGCTATGCTTGAAAACCACTAAGTATAAAACATCTATAGTTCCAAAAAAGTAATGAATAGGGTTACAAACTAGGCCAGTATACAAGCCCATGAAAAGAAATACAGAACTAAAGTAAAACTCCATGTCCCTTAGGCTCATCTGCCAGAAAACCTACATGAAGGGAAGGTGATGGGTAATTTTCTGTAGCCGTTGGAGTTTTCCTCATCAGTATGATATCCCTGAGAACCCCTTGGTCCTGGTCCTCCCTGGACATTGTCAAAGCATCAATCGTCTCCACAAGACACAACATTTTCGGGCAAAGCCCGTGTAGGGGTGAGGAAAACAATACCTAGAAGGACACCTCGAAACCACAAAGGTAAAACACAAGGTAATTAACACATGAAAATCACAATCAGCTCGACATGGGTATATTCCTATACATATACCAATAACATCTAGATATACACGTTTCAAACACTAGGAATCATAATGTTCCAACCTCGTACACAACATTAGGATTCACATCACAGGTTTGAGAGGCAACAAATAAATCCAAGATATCACACTCCATGAGCTCATCCATACTCAATGAAACCCATCCAAGAGGTAAAATCTATCGAGACTAACTCTACCATTTCAAATGGTACGTCTAAGAGGACGTGATCCATCCAGAACAATCTACTCGGTCCAGCTCTAGTTCCAAACACATGAGGTTCCTTCATGTTGTCTTGCACCCAATGCTAAACATAGGAAACCCAATAGGAGAGGCTCTCCCTCACCATTGTACACAAAAGATGGATCCCTGCTCCTAACCATCTCACGAAAACTTTTTCAATCCTATAAGGAGTGGATCTCCCCTAAATCCATCAAGGGAGCACTAGATCTTATCAAGGTAATGTTTACATGAATTGGATGGGCCCACTCCTTGTATCAGTGTTCGACAGTTGAGGGAGATCCAAACCCAATGGAGGACACGCTCCCCATTGCTACTCAGAGATAGGGGAGTAAATCTCCATAAGTGAGCACCCGTTACCTACCCTATAGGAGAGTACCACTCAGTGACTAGAGGATCCTTGTCCTGGTATGATAGGGGAGTACCGACTATGTCAGTTCCTTTTCTATAGGGGACCCACACCCTAGTACCTCAGGGGAGTACCAACCCAAGGCTAGAGGATCTGCTCCCTGCATGGAATGGGAGTATCGACTCTGCCGGAACAATGTGTATGGAGGACCTGCACCCTAGAATGATAGGGGAGTGATGACTCCAATAATAGAGTAACCTCACTGTACCCATTAAGGGTGTACCTACTCTATTTATACATCAATTATAGAGGACCTTCACCCTGGTCCGATAGAGGAGTACCGACTCCACGGGTAGAGGACCTACTCTCTGTAACTTTATCTTATAAGGGTGTATCTTCTCTAACGTCAGACCCATTGTGATCCTCATGAAAAAACTCATGAGATGGACAACTCATTCATCCAAAACGGACACTTGGTGAAAAAGCTGCATTTCACTGCAACACGACTAAACTTAGCTCTGTGGGGCATTTCTTCAAGCTTGATTTAAATACATAAAATTGTCCTTGAAATGTCTGTCTTAGTTTTAGGGTTGCAGTATCACAAACATTTTTTCATTTTGATACTGTATGATGGGGACATGTTGGATAAAAGATCCCGTAATAATAATTATTTTATTATTATTGGATGTTTTGTTGACCTGAGGCACGAGTCCAAAAAAAAGTATCCAACAACATCCTTAAAATGACTATCCGAATTTCAGGGTAATTCTGCCCATCGATGGTTCATCGATCCGATGCCGCATGAATGATTTACTTCTAGATTTATTTTTGACACCCAAAATAATAATAATAATAATAATAATAATATTATTATTATTATTATAAAAAAACTCATTGATTTCTTTAATGGGACATGCTTAAATTCCCTCCCTTTAAATTGGCGTACAGCACACGCCACAAGGGAAAATCCCCTTTTAATAACCCATTAAAATCCATTATACTTTCTCATAATAATATCTAATAATAATATTGTTACATTTATTATTATAGAAATGTTAATGGGGAAGATATGTTGGATCTCACCCCCTCCTTAGAACACACAGCGCACAAGGCCCCTCCTTTGGGGTGTCTTCAATTATTTCCACATTTTATCAATTCTTAAAATTATTAATATTATAAATAATATTAATAACCCTTGTTAGATAAAATCCATTTAATCTTATAATCCCATCACACAAATTTTAGGTCACTGTTAGTATTATTATTATTTTAATACAATAATAATAATAATAACAATTGATCATTTCATTATATTAACTCACCACCATTATTATTCTAAACAATAATAATATTTACGCTAATAAAATTGACCACGTTAAACCACCATATTGGATATCCAAATCCATACATCACCACATCAAAGTCGAGTAGCCTCCATCATGGAATCTCACACATAGCCTTTGTTTAAAACTGACTCTGTCAAACTGCATGTTGTTGTCACTGCCAACCAGCAAAAATAGACATTATTAACACGATCTCAAACCACATATGATCACAGACATGCACCCATGGTGCCAATACAATCCATTCACCAAACACCACAATGCTCATTTATCAGTATTTCCCCAAACCTTCGATCCACATGTCGTTCGTGTCACCACAATGAGTTCGTGGGTTCGATCACACTCGAACCTGCCCTACCAATGTCGAATCGTGACCATGTGGTCTAATGATGAAGAATGTGATGAACGGTGGGGGAAAAACCAATAATAATGGTGTATGGTTCGAGGCCATGACTTTTGGCCTATCGAAGAAGAATGGGGATTCCATGGTTAGAAAACAACTTAAATAAATGAGATTCCCATACATATGCACATGAAAAGGATGCAACATGGCATATATCGAAGAATAGAGAATGATGTTCTAAATCTATTTAATTATAAGGGTGTAAAACTAAATATAATGAGTCCTATATAGATTAGGTTGATTTTTGATGATGAATAATGCACTATCCAAGATCCGTTGTGTTCATCACACTTCGATCTGCCCAGTTCTGAAGTTTTGTCATTTTACGCCATCGTTCATCATCATTTCGATAAAATAAGGTTTCACCAATGATTTTTTTTCTCCCGATATATAGGGGAATTTCTCTAAGACTATCAATATAATCCCATACCCCTACAAAGCCATTAAATGAAGAAACTCATTTCAGCATTTCTGTGTCGCTATTATTGCAGTGTTGCCATATTGTTCCATTTCTTAAAGGAAATGGGATTCCCCATAGTGGTGTTCTAGCATTGCTGCAAAACATCAAAAAGAAATATTTTTATTAAATATTTTAATTCCATTCATGTCCAAATACTAAGTTTCACCCTTGACCCATTCCAGTTGATTTTAGGCTTCACCTAAGGAAATCACAACCTCACGAGCTCAATGGTACTCACAAATTTCAAATCTGAGTTACAGTTTATGAGTTATCGTATTTGAAAAAAAAAATATTTTATTCATGGTCACGTACAAAAAAAACCTTCCATAGTTGGCCTATGCCGGCCAATGTTAGGCTCTGCCTAAGGAAAGCATGCCCTCACAATATCAACAGAGGTATAATTTTTTCAATCCAAGTCACCGTTTGTGAGTTAAGGTTTTAAAAAATAAAATAATTTTAATTAATTATTCTATTTATAGTTATGAAATTTTTGGGTTTTCTCACAGGAGGCCTACGCCTACTAATGTTAAGTCGCACCTATGGTAAACCTGCCATCTTGAATGCAATGGTGCCATTAGATCTCTGAACTGGGAACCCATTTGATATTTATTTGACTTTTTTCAGGAAAATCGTTGAAGCACGTTATTTTAAAACATAACATTTTTTTATGGACCATTCTGGACCCAAAAGGCTTCGGAATTTCATGCAATCTCAATGTCTGGTCTCAGAATTTTCCAAAATAATTTCAAAAAATAAATCCTGTAAAAATTTAGGGTCTTTACAACACATAATCCAAACATGGTCAAAACATCTCATGTAAACATAATTGATTTAGTAATTGTATATAACATGCGAAATAAAAGTAATAATAAAATTGAAAAAGTTTATCAATAAAGTTAATAATTAACATAATCTAATTATTCTAGAATATAATGAATAAGCATGATGAATCTACATGACGTATGGGGGTTTCTCATCTATCATTTATCTCTATGAGATATATTCAGTAGTCACCACTTATTTTTGTTTCATAGTATATATAATGAACATAAATTTATTTTATGGATCCTATACATAAATTTATGGGTATTTAAATATAAATGTTATGATATCTCTTTCACAGGGTTAATAGTTTCAATGTTACCAATGTTGTAACTAGATCTTGTCTCAATTTTTGTTGTTTGAGTTTTTTGTTACGTTATACGACTTTCTTATTTTATGAGGTGTATATAAGGAACCTATAACATGTTATATCATGAATATAATTATTTTCATGATATTGTGGGTTTCATTTAATGTTATTATTTCTTGTGTATTATGATTAAATGATATATAAGTTTTAAGAGTCCATTGTTACAAAATTAACATTTACCATGATTGTGTATGAATTAGTCTCCATTATTGAAATTTTATAATTCTAATTATTTAATTATCCTCTAGTTATTAATGATATTTTCCTATTAATGTAACATTTTCCCACTCTATGGAATTGAAAATATTTTAGAAAGTGTTTTTATGAAAATATAACTTCATTTATATCTTACATTGGAAATATGTTTCCTTCCAAAAACCAAGTTTTCTAAAAAAATGGTTTAAAAAGTAATTGTCAACTCCAAAAAATTATATTTTCATCAATAAATATTTTAATTTTTTAAAAAATATTCCTTAAAAATATATTAATTTTACTCTCAAAGAAAAATATTTTCAAATTTTTTTTTGTTTTAAAAAGTGATTATCAAAATTAATTAAATATTTTCCTCAAAATTAAAGTAATAAAATCTAAATGGTATTTCCATTCATCAATATCTAGAATCCTTGTGGTAAATTCTGAAATTTTTTTGATATTTTTTAATGATACCATCCTCATTATTTATCTATATGGATTAATATTGTTTTAATGATGTTGTTATGAAACTTGTATCTTTTCAACAGGTTAACCATGTTTCAAGAAGAATGTTATGGAACCTGTTTCTATTAAAAATGTTAATATTATTTAAAATAGATTATTATGAAACCATTTTATTTTCCTTTGTTGAATAATTCTTGAAATATTTTGGCATGAAATCCATTTATTTTCCATTGTATGATCATGTTATAAAATATTAACAATTGTTTCTATGATTTTTATGATGAAAGCTCTATGAAATTTATTCATGTTGTTATTATTAGACATTATATATGATTCTTGAACGTGATACAAATTATAAAATTTTTTGATCCCAATTTTAGCTCATAATTGAGCCCAACATATCTTATATAAAGGGTTCATACCCTTTATAGCTCATGAAAAATGGGTGTGCCTGATATAGATTACATGTAGGGTGAGCCCCATTGTAGCTATCTAATTAATTGTGTAATGATTTTGTTCTCCAAATAATTATATTTAAATTCTTCCAAATGGTTATGCTAATTAAAAGGGTTTTATAAGGGTTCTATGAGTTGATTTTCCAAGATACTAATATATTTTACCTATTCATTATATGGTCTTATGTTTTTTCATTTGATCAAAATTAATATCAAATGGCTCATGATTATTGATTCAAATAATTCATTTTTTTAAGGAATATTCCATGTTTACCTCTACTATACTCTATATATTGATGGGTATTTATATTCTTATGTTATACGTGTGATCATTGATTATGTCATCATACCTTTATTCCCATCTCATGATCATTGATTACATTTATTTATTAATTCTTATTTTTTCCCTTAATCAGAATTTGAGATCACACTTATTATATTTCATGATTCCCATGTTATAAAGAATTAAGTGGATGGGTTATGTATTTAAGTGATTTCATATAGATGATTTTGACGTATTAATTTGAAAAATAAAAGTTACGTTATGTGAGAGAAATGACCATTCAAATTCAGGCGAAATCTTAATGTATGAGTTTATATTAATTCTCTAAAACACTAAACCTAAAAGGTCTTCAAGGTTGTAAGTGTTCCAATTTATTTACTGTTGATTTTTTCTATTTTGGATGTAAAACTTTGGCTCAAAATTAGATGTATCAAAGAAAAAACATTAATGTTTACGACATTAGCCCAAATTTGGGAGTGTGGGTTCTAGGCTGTTATAGTTGGTACTAAAGTTTGGTTTAGATAAATTTGGGAATTATGATTTTTTTATGTGAGATAATATTAAGAGTGATTGATACCATCATGAGTCTATATGATTAAGGCTGATCATATGTTCAATTTCTTATATACCCATTTAGGGATTTAAGTATTAAAAATTTTAAGGTTATTAATGTCATTTTAGGAGATGTTTTATTGAGTTTTTGTATTTATAATAACAATAATAAACATAAAATATTATTTATGGTGGATTTTTTTAAGAAAAAAATGAAAACATTAAGGTCGGGTGACAACTAGTTGCTTCCTGGAAGGCCGCAGGGAATGAACCCACAACTGAAGTGAGAAAATGGTGTAGTTACTACCATTGACCTACATGATTTACTAGTAAGAATGAAATTTTTATAAGTAAATATTAAGTAAATTATTGAAGCATATGATATTTTATTAGAGTAATAGTAGTGGAATTTTCTTGGAAGAATATATGATAAAATAACTCTAATCATAGGGTTTCAAATTGAGTCTGTAAAAATTTCAACAATTTTGAGGGTAATTATTTATGGAATGATTTAGTTTGAAAATTAGGTATTACTGATGAAATTTGGTTATTAATTTATGATGTTTTATTTATTATGGAAATTATTTTACAATGAACTAAAATTTTGGTTTTAGTTAATGTTTAAAGACATATGTAAGAGCTTGTTACCTCTTTTATAGATATGTGGTCTTTAAAATTTATTTTCAGTTCTTTAGGAATGAAAAAGTAACCTTAAAAACTCAACATTTGGAGAAAAAGATGATATTCCAGGGGGAATTGGATGAAGGAGGAAATTACATTTCCAAATTATGTATATATCACCATGTTTTCAATACAACTGGTTAAAGAAAACCCCAAATCATGGAAATTGATATTGAAACTGATGTATTATTCTAGTACCGTCAATAATGTATAAGAAATGATATTTTTTATCATCATAGATTTATGGTATTGATGCCATTAACTTTCCATTGATCATTTACTTTGTTGTGATCAATGAACTTAATCACTCTCTATAATTAATTACAATTTTCATCCATTCCCACAGATGTACTCCTTTTTGGAATCCTAGTTCTATTTCCTTAAATATTATTGAAAATAAATATTTGATATATTGATATTAGGATGGAAAAAATATTTTATTGATGGTTTAATTACAAGAGGGTGGGTGTAACACCCCGACCTTAGTCACCCAGAGTCGGTGCATTATTACATAACATTGGCATGATCACAAGAGATAAAGTGCCGAAAGAACAATTAGTTTAGTATACTTGGAGGAAATAGTTATATACATAAGTTTTAAAGTAGATTATGGAATAAAGAAACATCATTCTATCTACTTTGAACACACTAATATCCCATAACCTATCCATGTAGGTCAATCATAATATACTTCTTCACATTCTGGGAAAAATAAAAAACAATAAAGGGGTGAGATCAAATGTTTAGTAAGGATAAAAATATATTGGAATATTTTATAAATAAGCATAAATATTTAAGGAAATGTATAAGACTAAAATACAATAATTTTAAAATTAAACTTCAGCATAATATGGAAAAGATAAATGAAATAATGCCATTTACTCATTCACATGGATACTCTATTAGTCGAATAATCACATGTAATATGAATAGATAATTTCATAATGATGGAATGCAAAATGATGGACATCATAAGAACATAGTCAAGGCCTCGTTCCGAGACTAAAAATAATATTTTGTCAAGGCCTTGTTCCAAGACACTAGTTTGTCTCATGAGACATACCGATTCATCGAGGAGAAATATCAGGCTCCACCCATCACTTACAAAGTCCAATGCATTTCTTATATGAAAATGTGGAAACATAACAAAAAAATTCATATTAAAATAGGTATAAAAATGTAAATACTTTAATAATAAACCATGAATGGTATAAAAATAGAACATCCATACTCAAAAATATAATAACTCATTCTATACAATATGGAAGATTGTATTATAAAAAATCAACTTCAATCAAGAATAATATCTTGTAAAGGATGTTGAAATAGTTAAAAATGATCTGTAAAACTCTTTGAGTAAAATATCAATTTTGTGTAATAATTTAAAAGTCACGCATTCTTAAAGGAAGTCATTTAAAACATATTTTTGAATCAAAGTGTCTTATACAACTTTGATACTTTTGAAAGGAATCAACATTTTAAAACAATCGTGTCCTTTTAAATAAATCCTTAAAATCATGTTTAAAACATGGACATCAATTAAAAATATATAGAAAAATAAATCTTTAAAACATTTAAAATGATGATCTTGAGAAAGACTCACATCCACAAAACCATAAAATATTCATTTTGAAAACATTTTTACGGAACATATACATGGATGATAAAAATTTCCCAGTAAATACTTACACATAAACAATCTCTGATAATAATGAGATTCAGTAATTAACCCCTATATTGTACTTTTCCTTAGCCGAGGGTAGGTTAACCAATTGTATAATGGTGAAATCATTTTTTAAATTATACAACAACCACCAAATATGATATCACATATGACATTCTAATATTTCATTGTTAATGGAATTTTAGTAGTATCATTGTTTCGGGTGTTAAACTGATTCGTTTTCATTTATATGTTTTGTAACGTAAGTCATGTTTGTTATGGATAGGTTGTATTTAATTCATATCCAAAATTATAATAAGTTCTTATACATTTTTTAATCATAAAATTATATTTATTCTCGAATGGTTATGATGGGGAATGAATCTCATCGCGTTCTTGGAGACGGTAATCTGTATGTACGCACGATCGAAAATACCATTATATTGCTGGGGGAATAATATGTAATTAGATGTTATATCATAAATAAATAATAATTAACATGTTATATTTTTTATTTAAATTAATTATACTCATTATTATAACCATCCAAATAATTAACTGTTGAATAACAAACAACACCAAGATATGGAGACTGTAAGTCGTACGTACAAACATATGGAGAATTTCTCATTCATAGGATGGATAGAATAATGAATATGATTGTACCATATTTATAATAACATCACAGTGTGTATAAGGTGCTGGAATTTTTATTTTTGTATGGAAACAACAAAGAAATAGGAAGTGGACAAAGAAAAGAACTTCGAAAGAGGTGATGAAATTATAACCTCTTCTTCGGGTGCTTCATTTTTATTTGATAAAAATGGATCATTAGGTTGCCATTTTTATCATAATAATGACTCTAGGGTGAATTTAGGGTAGTTGGGAGGACGTTTGAGTAGGGGTTGGCTGATCCAAATGGCTTTGGAGGTGTGATTTTGAGAGAAGGGGAAGTACCATTTTATAAGAGAGGTGAGGTTCACTTTAGTAAAATCATGAAATATTATTTTATTATAAAATCATTTTCGGTTTCTAATGGCTCTAAAATGATTTATTTCTAGGATAATGTGAGACGTGGTCGAAAACTTCTCAAAAAATAGGGTTTAGACAAGTTTATGTCACCATTCTAACATTATCTTTTAGATTTAACTCTTAGTTAAATGGTTTAACTTTTACATGTTCTTCTTATATTTTTATATAACATGGCTAATAAAGTTATTATAACATGCCAATATGACCCCAAGTGGTTCATTAATGACATATCTATCCTTATAAGAGTCCTTTTTCCGGAACTTATATTTTTTCAAATATTATATCATTTAATAATATAGTATTTGTTCTAAAAACTCATTTGTGTCAATTTTGTAACTATTTAGTATTTGGTTTTTGTGAAAGTCATAACAACTTTATCACTTAGAAAAAAAATTTAATCTACTCTAACATTTCATATTATCCTATAAAATTCTTTGAATACATCAAAAGTCTCAATTTACATTTATTTTAATATTTATAATATCAATTGTTTTAATCTTTCAATAATAAGGTTATTACATCATCATCATTGTGTCCTAAATAAATTTAATTATTTAATGTATAAAATTTATAAATAAAATAAAATTATTTAGGAAATATTTTTATCTTTCTAATGAATATTTATAGTCGAATTGATCTTATTTATAACCCTATATCAAAAATGTTTTAGTTATTAAAATTTTAATTTAACACTTTTAACTCTTATTTAAATAAAATATAATAAATATATAAATCTAATAAAGGGGGAAAAGGATCATATTTTATTCCTAAGTTTGATTTTGGTCGAAATACATTTATCCAATAGAATTAAGACATGTTTTGGGGTAATTATAATATCATTGTTACCTTTAATTACCCTATTTACTTTTAACTGTGGTAAATAAAATTCAAAAGTTATTATACGCTAAAAATTATTTTCATCTGATTAAACCAAATTTTAATTAAAGATTTCAACCATGTCTCTTTGATTTTGTAAATTCAATTTACAGAAGCGATAAAATTACGTTTTATGCAAATTTACAAATGTGCCTATAAGGGGGGTAAAGACGTTAAAAAGTTCAATACAAATATATATATATAATATTATTATAAAATTATGTAAATTAATTACATTGGAATAATAAAGGTATTATTTAAATATTTTTACATAAAATAAATTTAAATAAAATAAATAATTATTTAAATAAAAAGACAGTTTTAAATAAGACCGCTATGTTTTTCACTATTCATCAAAAATTGAATGTTTTCTAAAAAATAAAAAAAATTCACTCTAAGATAATTTTGATATTCCAAATTCAAAAATTAAGTCTATTTTACCTAATTGGAAACATATAAGTTTCATTAATTAATTTAAAATTAATTCCTCTTGTCAAAACCAAAAAGCGGGTTTTTAGAAAGTAAAAACTACCAAAAGATTGACATGTGTTTATGTTCAATTTAAATGTGGAATCACATATAATGACCTAAATTATATTAAATGAAAAAATATAATCTAATTATACTTTAAAACCACTCAAATGAAAAATTTAACACTAAAAATTATTTCGCTTAAAAAAGTTTTCAATTTAGTATTTTCACTATTCATAAAAATATGAAAGTTTTCAGAAAAGTACCAAAAATTTATACAAACTAAATTTTTATGTCCCGATTCTAAAGAATAATTTAATTTCACTCAATTGAATATATAAAAGTTCAAAATAATGGATTTAAAAATCGTTCACCATTAAAATGCGGAAAACCCGTTTTCTAAAATACATCTTTTATCAGAAAATTGATTTTTTCTTTATATAATGTCTAAGAAACAAAAAACGTGAATGGTAAAATTATATAGGATATATATATATAATAAAAAATGTGGTTAATACTATTTATAACTACTTTTTGAATGGATAGTTTGGTAAGTCATGGTGCACTCGAAGTCGGTGTTGCGTGTAGCGCAAGCTATTAAATTACTTTAAAAAGACAACATACTATGACATCATGGGGTGTTACATTCTCCCCTCCTTCAATAAATTGTGTCCTCACAATTTGAAATTGTTATTCAAAAATAAAAGGTTGAAAATAGAAAATACCTTTGTGGAAAACCCATATCAGAAATAGGGTTAATAAAATTTAGTCTTAATATGAGGGAAATGGAAATGAAAAAGTCGCCATCAATTATGATCTCTATTAGGACAGAATTTGTTGAAATTAGAGACACAAAATTGGAAGAAAATTTTAAATATTTATAAGGAGTGATGAAGGTCATAAATCCCAAACAAGTGTAAAGTTAATGGCCTCAAAGCCATCAATCTATGATGATTTAAAATATCACCAGTTCAAAAAAACATAAGGTATTAGGACTAAACATTTTTTGTTTTAAGATCCCTTCCATAAAGATTAAGAATTAGTTTCTTCATAGAATAAGAGAAAAAATATACACTTGAAAAGTAGAGTATCATCCTTCAACTAATTCCTACCAAAAACTCATCTTTCACTCCAAAAGATAATAGAATTCAAAAATCTTCAATTTATCCTTATTGTATAGGGTTCAAAAAAAATGAATTTATAATTCAAATGTTAGAATATTTAAAAAAAATTATACAAACCAGGACATCATATAGGCCTGGGGTTGGTGATGCAACTTTGTCGCCCTTCGAATGTGGGTTTATGTCTTGCAGCCTCGCAGGATGTGACGAGTTGTCACCCGACCTCCAAGTTATCATTTTTATAACAGTCCAAAAACAATCTTAAGAAATGTTTTTTCCTTAAATAATAGTATCCAATGTCTAACTTATTTAATTAAAACCTTTAGACTTTTCTAAAATAATTCTATCCAAACTCATAGTACAAAATTTATAAGGAATGTAAATCTAATGAAGGTCTCTTTTGCCACGTAATAACATGTGAATACCTTCATAATGTATTATTTTAAAACATGGTAACACCCTAAATTACCATAAAACCTTATTTATTACATTCACGCTCCATTAATCCTTATATAATAATGGATATAATCCTTATATCCAAAAATGTTGTAAACTCTAATAATGATAGAATGAACAAAAACTTAATTACTTTTAGAGTAGTCAATAATATCAAATTAAATTTATCCAAATCAATCATATCGTATTCCAAAATCACGACCCGAGCTTCAGAACTATATTATGGTTTATTTTTCCTTCAACCATGTATTTTCTAAAATGTTTAACTTGTTATTGAGTCACTTTTCTTAGGAACATATAATCTCAAATACTAAATGAAATTTTACTATGGATAAAACACTCAAATGACATTATTCTTTAATAACAACATAAGAACACTAGTCATTCCTCTTCATCTGCGGTAGTATCATAACATGATTATTATCCAATAGCATCATTTGTTGAATACTCTGATGATCTATACATTGATTCTCGTAGTGTCCCAACATGTTGTAGATAAAGGATTGTACATTTGAAACCATTTTCTTACCCTTGCAATCACGTTCTTGGTGTCCCTTTTCTCCACCCTTATAAAAACATCCCATTCCTTTCAAGAATTTACCATGGTGATTCTTTCCACAAATTTCACAAATGGGAAAATCCTTCTTTTCATTCTTCTCTGTATCCATCTTTCTCTCTACCATATTTTTCTTCTCTTACTTCCCTCCAAAGCCGTAGGACTCCAAGAATTCTTTACTTATCTTATTAACACAAGATACTATTTCTTCATATGATGAGAATACGTGGGAGACTATTTCCCTTCTAAATGTTGTCTTAAGACTATGAAAGATATGATCCTTATTACTCTTTGGATCATGCGTATTGCTTGAGTTCTCATTATTTCTACTGGGCACCATTTCTAAACAATGGAATAGAGTAGGTAAGTTTATGAATTTCACATACATAATTCCAAACTCGTAAAATACCTAACATAAATATTATATGCATATAATCCATTATCATAAAAAAAAATTTTATTCAAGGAGGTATTTACTCACAAATCCTTCATAATGGTTTTTAAAAAAATATGAATTATCCTAAGCATATCCCCCAGGAGTTTCCTAACCAAGAGTGCAGTAAGACCCATTTTCATGTATGAGGATGCCCCTGGTCAAGCCTGAAACTCCTTGTTAGAGTTTTCACTCCTAGGTACATCTGTTCTAGATCCGCCTCAACTTGTTCGTATCCAAACATGGATGTATTTCTGGGAAAAATAAAAAAAATCTCCAAATTACTAAAATTTTAGGATGTTCTTCTATATTAATCCTAAAATACTATCTTACGGTAATGTTATCTAAGCATAGTTTTTCTAAATCTAGTTTCCAAGGTTTGTACTAAAATTCCTCTGATACCAACTGTAATGCTTCGATCCTAGTTACCCAGAGTTAGTGAATTATTACATAAAATTGGAATGATCACAAGAGATCAACTCTCTATAGGCGGATTATTTTAGTAGCCATTGATGTACTAGATACATATATAAGTTTTCCATTACATTGTGTAGTAAAAAACATCATTGTTTCTCCTTTTAACACACTCATATCACATATCATATCCCTGCAGGTCAATCATAATATATTTATTCACATTCTGGGAAAAATAAAACATAAGAAATAGGTGAGCTCAGATGATAAGTAAGGGTAAAAATATAGTGGAGACTTTCATAAATAAGCATTAATATTGAAGGCAATTTATTAGACTAAAACACAAGCTTTTTAAAATTAAACATCAGCAAAATATGGAAATGTAAAATCAAATAATTCCATTTACTCATTCATAGAGATATTCTAATAGTCGAATAATCACTTGTAATATCAATATCTAATTTTATAATTATGGAATGCATAATACCATAAATCATAACCACATAGTGAAGGCCTTGTTCCTAGACTAAAAAAAGATTTTGTCAAGGCCTTGTGCCCAGACACTAGTTTGTATCATGATACCTACCGATGGATTGAGGAGCTATAGCGGGCTTCACCTGTCACTTACTATGTGCAATGTATTCTCATATGAAAATGTTGAAACATAACCTAAACATTTGTATTAAAACTAGCATATGAAATATCAATACATTAACCATAAACCATGAATGGTATAAAAATAGCACATCCACAGTCAAACATATCATTACTCATTCAATATAATATGGAATATTGTATTATAATAATTAATTATCAATCAAGAATAATATCTAGTAAAGGATGTTGACATAGTTGAAAATGATTAATAAAAATCTTTGAGAGAAATATCACATTTTGTGAAATCATTTTAATGTAACTAATTTATAAAGGAATTAATTTAAAAGAGATTTTTGAATCAAAATTTCCCATAAAACTTTGAAACTTTTTAATGTAATTAACATTTTAAAACAATCATGTCTATATAAATAAATCCTTAAAATAATTTTTAAAACATGGACATTAATTAAAAATATTTAGAAAAATAAAAACTTAAAACACTTAAAATGATGATTTTAATAAATATTTTCTTCCAAAAGACCATAAAATATTAAATTTGAAAACCTTTTTATGAAACATAGACATGGATGATAAAAATGTCCCAGTAAATATTTACACATAAACAATCTCAGATAATAATGAGATTGAGGAATTAAACATTACCTTGTAATTTTCCTTAGTCAAGGGTAGGTTAACCTCCAGTATAATTTTGAAATAATCTTTATTAAATTATACAAGAACCACAAAATATGATATCATATATGATCTTATAATATTGTTTTGATAATGATATTTCAGTAGTATCATCATTTCTGGTGTTAAATTATTCGTTTTCCTTTATATGTTTTGTTAAATAATCCATTTTTGTTATGGATAGGATTTAGTTGATTCATATATATAATGATATTATGTTCTTAAAAATTATTTAATTAATCATAAAATTATATTTATTCTTGAATGGTTATGGTGCGGAATGAATCTCATCATGTTTGTGGAGACGGTAATCCGTACGTATGCACGAGCGAAAATAACATTCTATAGGTGGTGAAATCGTATGTAATTTGATGGTATATCATATATATAAAATCATTAATGTGTTATATTTATTATTTAAATCAATTATAATCATTATTATACCCATCTATATAATTAAGTAATCAATAACTAACTATACCATGGCGTGGAGATAGTAAGTCGTATGTACGCACGTATGGTGACATTGTCATTCATAGGATGGATAGAATAATGAATATGATTGTACCATATTTTTAATAACATCACATTATGTATAAGGTACTGTATTTATTATTTTGGTGTGGAAACAAGAAAGAAATAGGAAGTGGAAGAAGAAAAGAACTTTGAAAGAGGTGATGAAATTATTACATCTTCATCAGGTGCTTCCTTTTGATATGATAAAAAGGGATGCTTGGGTTGGATTTCTGGTCATAGTAAGATGTATAGGTTGGATTTAGGGTATTTTGGAGGATATTTGAGTAGGTTTTGGGTGATCCAAATGGATTTGGAGGTACGATTTTGAGAGAAGAGTAAATACCCCTTTATAAGAGAGGTGAGAGTCACTTTAAGAAAAGTTTGAAATAATATTTTATTATAAAATCATTTTCGGTTTATAATCACTCAATAATGATTTATTTCGAGGCTAAGGTGTGGATGGGTTTAAATCCTTTCAAACAGTAGGTTTTAGACAAGTTTAGGTCACCATTTTAAACTTATCTTTTAGATTTAACTCTTAGTTAAATGGTTTAACTTTTACAATGTCTTCTTATATTTCTATATTACATGGTTAGTAAACTTATTATAAAATTCCAAGAGAACCAAATGTGGTTAATTAATGACATATTTATCATTATAATATTCATTTGGCCGATCCTTAGATTTTTAGTAGTATTATATCATTTAATAATATAGTATTTGTTTTGAAAACTAATTTCTGTCAATTTTGACACTATTTAGTATTTGGTTTTTTTGAAAGTCATAATAACTTTATAACTTAAAAATAAAACTATTTAATCAACCCTAACATGTAATATTATCCTAGAAAATTATTGGAATGCATTAAAAGTCTCAATTTACAATTATTTTAATGCGTGTAATATCAGTTATTTTAATATTTCATTAATAAGGTAATAATCGTATCATCATTGTGTCGTAAATAAATTTAATTATTTAATTTCTAAAAATTATAAATAAATTATCATTATGTAGGAAATATTTTTATATTTATAAATAATATTTATAGTGGAATTTATCTTTTGTGTAACCCTATATTAAAAAACATTTAGTAATTAAAATTTGAATTTTACACTTTTAACTCTTCTTTAAATTAAATATAATAAATTTATAAATCTAATCTAGGTGGACCAATAGGATCATATTTTATTCAGAATGTTTATTGTGGTCTAAATAATATTATCCAATAGAATTATGACATGTGTTGGGGTAATTATAATATCATTTTTACCTTTAGTAAACCTATATACTTTTAATTGTGGTAAATAAAATTAAAAATTTACTATTCACTAAAGATTATTTTCATCTTATCAAACAAAATATTACTTAATGATGTCAACCATGTCTCTCGGATTTCTTAAATTCAATTCATTGAAGTGGTAAAATTATGTTTTATGCAAATTTTTAATTGTGCCTGGTAGGTGGGTAAAAGACGTTAAAAAGTTCAATAAAATTTTATATATGTAATATTATTATAAAATGACTCTAATGAATTAAATTGGAATAATATTAGTATTATGTATCTATTTTGAATTAAAATAAAATAAAATAAAATAAATAATTATTTAAATAAAAAGTCGGTTTTAAACAAGAACATAGTGTTTTTTACTATTCATCCAAAATTGAATGTTTTCAGAAAAATACAAAAACATCACCCTAATATACTTTTGATATTTATAATTCAAAAATGATGTCTATTTTACTAAATCTGAAACATTGAAGTTGCATTAATTAATTTATAATTAATTCCTGCTGTCAAAACCAAAAGGCGGGTTTTTAAAAAGTCAAAACTATCAAAAGAATGACACGTGTTTATATCTAATTTAATTTTGAAATTACATATAATGAAATAAACTATATAAAATGTTAAAAATATAATCTAATTATACTTTAAGACTACTAAAATTCATTGTTTAACACTATAAATTAATTTGATTAAATAGTTATTTTCAATTTTGAATTTTTCCCTATTCATAAAAATATGTAAGTTATCATAAAAGTACCAAAAAATTATCCAAACTAATTTTTTATTTCCCTATTCTAAATAAGAACATAATTTTTCTCAATTGAATATATAAAAGTGTCGAATATTGGATTTAAAAAGTGTTCTCTATTAAATGGTGGAAAAACAACATTTTTTTGAGAAATACTTCTTTTATCTGAAAATTGATCTTGTCCTTATATTATGTCTGTGAAACAAAATAGTTAAATGTTAAAATTATTTAGGAAATATATAAAATTCAAAATGTGCTTAATACTATTCATAACCTCTTTTTTAACGGGTAGTTTGGTAAGTCGTGGTGCACTCGAACTCGATGTTGCATGTAGTGGAAGCTATTGAAGTACTTTAAAGAGATAACGTACTATGAAATCATGGGGTGTTATAGTGGGGGGGGGGGTAATTTCATTTTCCAAAATATTTTTTAAAATAATTAATCTAAAAAATTAAAAAATCCATTTTTTTAAAATGAATGGATTTAGAAATAGTCCATATTTTTATTTATCAATGTATCATCATCAGGATTGATTCTGATAAAATTAGAGTATAAAAATCATAATAAAAATAGATACAATTATATCATAGTGTCTCAGAATCATAGTAGATTTGGTTAATAGTTTATATTGTGTTTATTTTATATTTAATCATTATGATGAAACAAATACATACAAGTACATAATAATAAAGAACATATGAGAAATAAGTAATAAAATTGTAAAAAATTTAGAATGACTTGAAACTATTTAAAATGAAAATATTTATTTTAAACAGAAGAGTATTTTATCCATAATAATTGACTAAAGGTTTCCCCTATTTTATACATATAATAAAGTTTGTATTTCCTCTTCAAGGAAAGGCCTTAATATTATGAGGTTCTTTGTTCTGTCTACATATCCCCAATATCCCTCTATCAGATAGATCATATCTATCTTGTTATCCGTAAAATAATTAGATCATCAGAACTGATTCTCTATCATCATATCCTTACAATCTCTCTATTGTAACCAAAACAATCAGATGAATGATTACAAATAAAAATTACATAAGGAGACAACCCTAAGGATTTATTAGAACAAAAAAACTCTATGAAAAATACAATGAAAAGTAATAATATTTCCATGCTATGTAATATCCAAATCTATCGCACAGCGAGTACTGTAGAAATATATTCAAACTCTTTGAATGACCAGGTATTTATAGGTAACCATCACAACAATCATATTTTCTTCCAAAAATCATATATCACTAGGTTTTTTCAATAACTTGGACACCAGGCACATCACTTGATATATTGTAACTTATTGTCTAATGTTATATTTTTTACACCATCAAAGTGTAAAAAGTTAGCTTTAAATTAGAAATATTTTTTTGAATACAATAATGAACATAAGACAGCCCGATGGGATTTCATACAATTGTTATTACCATATATCCAATGAGTATCAATATGATATTTATCAGCACCAGTATCAGTATGATTATTAAGACTTTTTCAGTAAAAAAGAAATGTTAGAAATAATAAAATATGTTCTAATAAGGTTGAATCTCAGGTTTATAAGACACATACTAATTATAATAATTGAAAAGAAGAAATATATTTTTATTTTAATAATTAATTATAACTTCTTATAAGTATGCTAAAATATTATGTTTTCTACAAAAACATTCTAAAAAATTTAGGATAAGAAACATTTATTCAACAAATGTTTAAGAACGTTTTTGTAATTTCAAAAACAAAAGGAATGGAAAAGTTATATGTATAAATTTTGATTAAATATATATAACCTTCATACTTAAATTAATTTATTATTCATATGATATTTTTTATTATTTTATGATATGGGTTTACAAAAAAAATTATTTTCATTTCTCCAATCAATGATTTCTAAGATAAATATCAAATTTCAAGGACACAATTTTTTAAAGGGGGAAGGTTGTAACACCCCAATATTTTAAAATAATAATATTAAAGTCAATGCATTAGTTGACAAGTAGTAATGATTTTATCTTTTGGTGCACAAAACACTTAGTTTATCTTGTGTTACACATTACCCAAATCTTTTTAATGTATGATAACATATTCAACACTCAACTCCTAATGTAAATAACTCATGATATATATTTTCAATATAACCTAACTGTTAAATTAACGAGTATAAATAGTATTAACTAATTTATGATAAATATAGATACAAATTTTTTACATAATATATATTACTAATTATTTTTATTAAATGTTAAACCAATTTTTTTAATGTGATTTTATTTTTCAAAAATATATTTTCTTCAAAAAGGATTTATATAAATTTTCATGAGACAAATATTATAATTAATTTTTCAAAATATTAGAAAACATGATTGATAAAATGATATTCATTTTCAGGAATTGTAATGTGAAAATATACTTTGGGTGAAATGATTGTACTATTCATCAAATATTGATTTTTTTAGTGAACAATGAAAAATATTAATTTTTTGTAAAATGTATTTTATTTTAATTTAATTAATTAATTTAAATGGCCCAACACCTTATGAATATGTTTAAAAGTATCCAAAGTATTATTTTGTTATATTTAATTATGTTGATTTATTTTTAATAATCTTTATATTGTATTCAATGATAATTATGTTTTTAGGTTTTGAAACGGGGTTCTCTACACACTTCTAAAAAAGGCATAAACTTTATCCATTTCAATTAATTAAAATAATACCTTATGGGGAATGGTTTATATGAAACTTATATAATATATATCATTAAAAACTAATTTAGTTTCATTAAATTATTATAATCATTTATGGAGTAAATATGGAATCATCTTTTTCTTTTTTTTTAAAAAAATTCCCTCTCTAGGAATCATTGATATTAGTATTAAATTAATCATTTCCACTTTTATTTATGGTTTTTTCTTAAAATATATTAAAAATATTGAAAAAAATAGTTTATAAATTATAATATTTCATACCTACTTTTTGACCAAAATCAACAGTGAATTCATTAAAAATTAATTACTACAATTAAGGTAAAATGAGTTTACTATGGGGTTAAACTATAATGATATGAGGGACAATGACCCAAAATATTATATTAATTTTATTAAATTATTTTATTTCTAACTTTTACGTCAAATTATATGAAATTTGGTAATTACATGGAACATTCCTTTGAATATGAACTATATAATAAGTTAGGGAAATAAAAATAAAAACAAGACACTTTTCTTCTTTTTAATAACTATTTTTCATTAGAATAGGGGAAAAACAGGTTCAGTTATACATATTATTTTAAAATATAATTGAGTTTTTTATCATAATAATATATCTCTAAATTTTTTCAATGGATTAGTAACTAAAAATTCTTAATAAAGGACAATAGAATAATTATTTACATAAAAAGAGAATAAAATATCTAATATGAAAATAATAAAAGTGATTTAATTTTTATGATATGTTATGATAAATTATTTTTTATATTAACATATCATGTTACAGATGTGTGAAAATTTTATATTATAATTACATAATTTTTTTGATATTTTAAAATTCTATTTTAATGAATAATGTAAAAATTGATATAAATGTTCTTTTATGATAAATTATATTTTATTAAATGATTTAAAATCACTAAAAAAGACCTATTCTACTAATTAATTTTTATATGGAAAAAATATCAAATATTTTTTTTATTAAGGGACCAATTTTTATCTTATAATGAATATAATAACCCATAAATAATAAGAACACTGTTATCAGAGTTAAGGTTAAAATGATGGTTTTGGAGGATCATGATCCTATGATAAAATAAAATATAAAAAAAATCATATTTTTTGTTTATAAATAGGATTTAAAGTTTACAGTCAATGGATATAAATTATATAGTATGTATAACTTTTATTTTTTCCTTAAATGATTAATTACATAGGTTATAAAATTAGTTTCCATAGTGAAAATCCAAAATGGTAAAAATAAGGAAACATAAAAGTTAATAAAAAAATGCTTAAAACATGTATTTCATTATTTAGTGGAGGTTTTTCTCAGAAATATAATCCCTAAAACATTTAATTATCAATTATTAAGCCACATTCGGCAATATCGACCTCCCAATAGTGAATACATTTGAGTATTTACATAAATTCCACTCCTCCTAAACTATAAAAGAAATTTCACTCCCATCACTTATTCACACCTATCAAGAAATTTGGTTCATCAAAAACCATAACAAATAAAACCTAAAATTACATAATATCATCCTAGAAGACTTAATGTGGGAATAAATCTAAACCATTATGGCCTTTGGTGAAAATAAAAAGGAGTTACCAGAAGAAGAGGTAATGTTCATTAATGTGAAATTTTGTTTTATTTCTTTCTACATCCATTCAATTATTCTTATATCATGATGATATAATATCCTCAGTATGTTAAAAATTCTTATATGGTTTAATATTAATGTTAATAATTAAAAAACACACACTTTAATCAAAAGTGTGAGGAAATTAGCATTCCTATATATGGAAAACTACCCGCTCGCGAAACAATGTCATTTTTTTCGATTACAACCTCTCACAGATGAGTATGATGATAGATATAAAGACTATATATAAAATATAGAACATAATTATACATATTGAGTAATTATATCATATATACCATTTTAAATTTCATACCCTAGGGGACACAATAACGTCTCTTGTGTGTACGAAAGCCAACCACCTCATGATGTGATACAATTCATTTTTCATGAATGAATTAATTAAAAGGTAATAAAGGTAAAAATAACAAATATATGTTATATAAATTACATATTGATGATATTAGTGACATATTTATCATAATTTAAATATAATATATTTTTCTCTCTTGACCATTTCAGTCTCTAAAAAATGATAACATTGTTTGTGGACCCACAGACTACCACATCATCAAAATGATGTGATTCCTTTTTGCATCCCAACATTTATATAAATAAATATATAAGTTTATATATATTTTAATAATATGGTATTTATGATATTATTATCATTATTAAAATACAAATATTATATATGTTATTCCTATAATGATTATTGATAAATGGAAACAAGCATTACGAATCGAACACGAGGTAAGGATATTTCATGTCATGCGTTTATTTCTATAAGATATATTCCATATTTCCAGTTTTTTTTGTTTTTTGGTGTATAAAATTCACATGAATGATTTGAATTATTATTATACTCCGGTTTATGTGTATTTAAATATCCATTTTTGGATCTGTCTTCTATAGAGATTATGGTTTCAATGTTACCAAAGTAGAAAGGTATTTTTTTTTCTCAATTGGTCTTCTTTGAAATGTTTGTCATGTTATACAACTATATTATTATGTTATGTGTACATAATATCTCTTTGAGATTTTATATCATGAATATAATATTTTATGATATTATACGTTTTATTTAATTTTTATCATTCATTTATATTAAAATTCAATGTTATTTTAGTGGTAAGAGTCTTTTGTTACAATCTCATTACTTATCGGGGTTGTGTATAATTAAGTATCCATTGTTTAAATATTATTATTCCCATTAATTATCTAATAATAATGTTATTAATGATATTTTCATTTATTTTTACCATTTACTCTCTTTGGTAATTATAATTCTTGATAATGTGTTTTTAAGAAATTCTATCTTCAATTCTCTATTTGGTCATAAATTTGTTTTCTTCCAAAACCATGTTTTATAAAAAATGATCTCAATAAATGTCATAAAAATTTATTTTCATATCAAAAAGGTTATTTCATCATGATTTTTTTTTATTATATTTAAAATATTTTATTTTAATATTTCATGGTTATTTTTAAAGAAACATATTTTAAAAAATGCTTTAAAATAGAGGTTATGGGCTTTGAATTGGCCTTAAATCCCTTAAAAAATTCATTTTCACCCCTTTGACATTTTTCATGACGGTAAATGCATAAAAAGAATTTTTTATGGGATTTAAGGCCAATTCAAAGCCCATAACCTCTATTTTAATATTCTTAAGTGTCTGGGTGCCTTTAATCGTTCAAACCACAGAGTCTTGATGAGATCTTCCTTTAATGAAAAATGTAAACTCTATCTAAACCACTGATCTATTTTGATTTTTAAAAGGCCGAGATAAATTTCTCAATGTTATTTATTTTTTCTTTCCTTAGTATAGGATACCCTAGAACTTTATTTACTAAGGAGTTGTGTGATTGTGGTGTTGACCTTGTATAAGGTTTTCCCTTGAGTTCTTGATACTCCATGCACACCCCCTCTCTTGGTGAAACTGGGAAGTGTCAATCTATATTTGATATAAGGTATGTTATACATCCATTATTCTGGGTTCCTCAATTTGTTTTCTTCAATTCTTATTTCCATTTTACAGAATGCGAACTCCATTTTTCTGATGGACATTTCGTGGGTGTTGTTTGATGCGATTGTGTCTCAGCGCCCTCGGGTGGATGCAGTACTTACAGGAGAGGTGATCGTGATTCGTTGTGTTGGTTGTTCTCATGAAAAGAATATTGGAAACCATTTGAGGTAGGGTATTAACAGATTCTATATTACATTATGTGTAGTCATAGAGTTATCATATTTTAGCCATTAGATCACAAATAAATTGACATAATAAATATTTGAACATGATTAATGAATATGAAGTGATCGTATGTTAATACATTATACAATGATAACGGGTTGCCTCTTGATTTACCAGATAGTGTGATATCTATATTGTTCCTATCTATCATGTCATTATTGATGGAAATTAGTAAATAACAAAAAGTTAGGATTAATTGATGATTAATTTTCTAAAGATAAAGAGGCACATTAATGAATCTGATTTTAGTTGTTGTACTTTGATGATAATCAAATTGATGCAGTTATGCATGTTTAAATGAATCAGTTAATTCAATAAGGAAGAATGATCTAGTTGTGGGATAGAGATAATTACTTTAAGAGTTCTATGTTACCCTCTTGCATGTAATGGCCATGCACCTTATGATTTGGACTTGTGAGTTCTTGTGGTGTATGAAGGATGCATTTCTTATTTAGGGCTAGGAGCCAAGTTTCTTTGTTGTTTGTTTCTTAATGCTTGTGTTGTGATGTGAGCCTGAGATGGCTATATCTGAAGGGTTTTTGTGGTATGTAGGGGTAGGTAGGCACAGTGGTTGTGTTAGTAGTTAAAGCCTATAGTGGTGAGATTCTTTGTTTTATGCATATGTGTGTCCGGGAGGACACTGGGGATGATAGAATAGGTTGTAGCAGAGATTACCATTGATATGAAATTGATTTCTATTGAATCTATTATTTTTTATATACTTTACTTTTCCAACTTCTTCAGGCACCTGGTTTTTCTTACTATCCTTCCAAAATAGATGAAGACACATGGGATATGCCACATGCTTTAATTACTTATATTATTGAGGATGTATGGGTCTATACTCTTTGTATTGGTGGAAATGACTTGATGAGTAGTTCACCTACTCACCATGTTGAGACCATTCTATTTGGTAGCATAGAATGATTTTCTAGAATGCCTAATAATTATGGAAAAATTATAATGTAATTAGTTAATGATTGAATAAATTTTGTTAACCCATGGGGATGGAGTTTTCTGTGATGCAATGCCGATGTTACAATTTAAAGGAACTATGGACATGGTTTGGTTATTCCTGGAGGGCATGCATCATTGTTGTGATGCTAATGACATGTAATATGGAAACCCATATGGTTAATTAATGGTTAAATAATTGATAAATGTAAAGTAAAAATGATAAAAAGTGATAAAGTAATCTAATGTAGCTCTTTAAATGGTTGTGTACTTATAGGATATATTGTCTTAACAGAGTACCCCAAAGTCAGAGAGATGTTAACAATAGTTGAGTCTAAGACTAGGTTTTTCTCATAGTGTGGTTTTGAGCTCTATTATATAATTTAATTTTTTGTTCTTATACGAAACTGCACCCAATAGGTTAGGGAAACAAACACCCCAAGAATTCATAGTGCTGGGGGGGGAGTGTTTTCCCCAATATCCCGGTGGGAGGATAGATGGAATACTACCCCTTTTAGCCCCACTTACTTCTCTTGGTAGTTACTTGTGTTGGTAGGCACGATAGTTATATTTCTGCATATATGAGGGTAGAGGGATGTAATGCCTCATGGTTATTCATACACATATATTCTGGATATAGTTTCTATAGACTACTATAGGTGTAACGTGTATAGGTTATGATGGAATAAGGATCCTTACATAGGGTATGTGCTATAATGGCTTGAGGTATAATAACTAATGTATGATATATGTTATGAAAGCTATAGTGGCTCCCAAAAAATACCTCATTACCTTAGTTATGTGGATGTGGTGGTTGTGTTGCATGAGATGCGTGTTTTGGTTCTTCACACAGGTGTCTGCGGGCAAGCCTCTTTGGAGAGATATGATTAGGGCATGCGACATTAGGGAAATGCAAAAAACCAGTGGGGAAGTGGTAGTGGGGTACCCTTTATATTCATTATTATATTATATAATCCTGTATGCTATGCATGGTGAGAGTAACCATGGTGAGTCTAGGAACATAGAATAACTGTTTAGGTGATGAGTTAGTTTCACTTTTTGTTACTATGCATTAGAATTATCTCTTTACTTTTTCAAAAAAGGATCTGGGGAGGATCTTAATGAGTATATAAACTAATTTTCAGGTCACTTAGAGTAGGTTTGTTGATCATGTTTGTTATTACTATATTGGGGTTGCTGAAGTTATTCAGGCTTCATGGTCACTACCATTTTACTTTCTTTGGGTACATACAGTTTTCCCATTTAGTTTTAGAAGTTTTTTGATGACATTACAAATGTGTAGATGGGATTTATTTTATACTCTAGTCTGAGATGGAGTTATTTGGTGTATGTCTTATCTCTCTCTTTTGCTTGTGTTCTCTTATATGGTATTGCCTCCCATTTGTGTGTTTATTATACCCTCAGTAATAGTCAACAAACCGAGGCCTACTGAAGGCGGGACTCAGGGGGTCATTATCTCTCTTATTACATTTCCAACCCAGGAGGGGTACACTTTGTGGGGAGGGGTCATGACAGAGTGGAATCAGAGGCCTGGTTTAGGGATAAGATGGAGTTTGGATTTAAGCACAGGTGAGATGGCATGGGTTAGTCGGGAAACAGTTTCAGGTAAATTTAGAAAGCACTATAGACATGGGAGACTGGCTAATACATGGGTATTTGGGCCCCCCTATGATGTAATGCACAAACCGTTAAGTTTACAGTGGCTACTAAATGAAGTTCTGTTGGTTATTGGGTAGAGACATAGGAATGTATCATGCATCATCTTCTTTACGATTGTGTTTGAATCGTTAGACCTTGGGATAAGATAATCTAAAATGAATAAAAGAAAAAAATTAATTAATAAATGTTGAGTCTTTCATATTCTAGATTTTGGATCTTTGACATTTTTTTTCTGCATGTATGGTTTTAGGTCAATGTCATTGTTATGTTCACATAGAGGATGTTCAACAGGTTGTGCCATCCGATCGCCACAGAGTAGAGGTTGATGACGACAACACGTGGAGGAGGACACTTTGAGAATTTCATTGCTAGAGTCTGCATAAATATGAAGGCTCTATTTTAGATTCAGGCATGAAAGACTGGTTAGAGGAGGTTTAGATAGCTTTCAGTTTGATAAGTTCTTAGAAAGAGCATTGGGTAGCTTTGGTTGTGATGATTATGTATGGTGAAGTGATTAAGTGGTGGTTCTTATTCATCTGGGACCGTGATGAGACTAAAGTTTCATGGGAGGAGTTTCAAGACCAGTTTAGAGTCGAGTTTCTCTCTTCGACCATGAAGGTGGCTAGTCACCAGGAACTTCTTACCCTTCAATAGGGGATATCTAGTGTGTGATAGTTCGTAATACATTTCAAGAAGATTCTACAACATGCTTCAGACCAATTTCAATATATGCAGGATAGGGTGAGGAATTTCGATGAGGCTTTACATCCAAAGATCCCGCACCAGGTCACCCCATTTATGCTGAAGATGTATCTTGAGGTATCGGAAAGAGAAGAGGTCACTGAGTGGATGTTATCAAGAACCAGATAATTATGAGAGGGGAGTTTTCAGGATTCATCACAAATCAGAAACGTGGTTCTGGGTTCCCAATTTTTATGGTTGAATAGTTCTCATTCGGCCGAAGGTAGGTCACAACCCTCAATATCTCATTTCTCTCGGAACAACATCTCTCAAACCAATTCTAATGGACAAAGAACTTTTTTTATTTTTCAGGTTAAGATCATTATCAATGAGAGTTCCCGGCCTTTCTGAGCAGTCATTGTGTGATAGTTGTTCCACTTCATGTTCCTCTATTGATACAGTTTTATCCGAGGCAGCAACAATAGGTTTCACCTGATTTTGATCAACATAGAGTAGATGGGGAAGGTAGAGTACAACACTGGGATGATCCCTATACATAGTGAGTAGAGTGAGACCAATATGGTGGTCTTCATTAGGGTCAAAGAGGTAATGGAGAAGGTCTTGATCAGCTTCATGCTTTTTTGTTTCCAGCGTCGGGTGAGCCAGACATCGTTTGAGGAACCATTTTCATTTTTTATATACTTCGGTGTATGCCTTTTTTTATTCAAGAGAAACAAACTCCTTCATATCACTTACCTTATTTCATGTCCAGGTACTTGGGGTAGGGAGGCTTCGAGTGCCCTTGGAATTGACTACGCCAGTTGGAGGTTGAGCTGACTTGTTTGAAGTATGTAGAGATTGTGAGCTAATGCTATGGAAGCACCGCTCTTGGTTAGATTTTCAATGATTACGAATAAAACCATACGATTTCATACTCAAAATGTATTTTTTATATTTAGTGTTTGATTTTGTGGATTTCTTCAGGAGGCAGGTGGTGTTCTTCGATGCTGATGGAGAGCCACCAGTGTTTGTTGGCGAGCGAGACCCTTAGATGGGCCAAAGGTGTATTTAGTACTCATCATCCTTGATGGATGACCTGATGCTGAGTTCGTCAGAGGTAATTAGTTTTCATTTCCTAGATTTGTAGATGAGTTCCCTAATGTCTTTCCAGAATAGGTTGTATCATTACACCCTCAACATCGAGTTCAATATTGAGATACAATAAGGATAATCTCCTATATTGATTTCTCTGTATAGGATGGATCCTTTTGAGTTGCAGGAGATGTGTATATAGCTCGATGATCTATTACAATATTGTTTTTTTATCCAAGTGTGTCACAATGGGGTGAAGTAATTTTTTTCATGAAGAACATTTATGACAGTTTTCTATTGTGTATCTATAATAATTGCTTGAACCAAGTTATAGTGAGGAATCGATATCGTCTTCTAGGGATTGATGATTAATTCGATCAATTGAATGGTGAAAGTGAGTTCTTAAAGATTGAATTGTAGTCTGGATATCATTAGATGCATGTGAAGAATGAGGATATCCCAAATACTTCTTTTGGTTGTCGTTATGGGCATTATGAGTTCATTGTGATGTCTTTCGATGTGTTGTATTCTCCATCTGTGTTCATGGGGTTGATGAATGTTGTGTTACATGATATCCTAGATACGTTTTTATTGGTCTTCATCCATGAAATCCTTGTGTACTCCACATCTAAGGAGAAGCCTACAAATAATATAAATATTGTTTTTGTAGGTCTTTGTTAGCAATTGTTGTTTGGGAAGTTGTCGAAGTGTGAGTTTTGGTCTCGAGAATTCTATTTCATAGGTCATGTTGTATCCCAGTAGGGAGTATCTATGAATCCATAAAATATAAATCAATCATTTCTTGGGAACCCCCAATATAGTGGTGGAGTTTTAAAGTTTCCTTGGTCTTTTAGGCTAATACAGGAGGTTTGTAGATAATTTATCTCAGGTTCTGACTCCTATGATAGAAATGAATATAAAGGATCATGCATTCTTATAGACTAATTAGTGTCATACAACTTTTGAGTATCTGAAGGAGATGTTGGTAAGTGCTCCGGTTCTTTGTCTACCATAGAGGGAGTTCAGTTTGAGGTTTTATGTGATTCTTCATGTCTGGGGTTAGGATATGTTCTGATGCAAATGATATCAATAATTTCTTATGGGTCTCAGTAGTTACTTCCCCATGAGAATAAATATTCCATCCCTGATCTTTAGTTTTCAATAGTTGTGTTTTGTCGAAAGATGTGGAGACATTACCCTATTGGAGAGTGTTTTCTGGTCTTCATTAATCATAAGAGCCTGAGAAATGTTTTCTTCCAGCATGAATTGAACTTATTCCAGCATCGGTGGATGGAGTTCTTACTGGATTACAACATCGAAATTTTTTATACTCTTATGAAGGGTAATGTTGTATCCAACGTTCTAAGAAGGAAGTTGAACAATGATTCAGTGTGCGAATCCAATGATTCTTGGAGGGTGATAGAAGAAAATTCAATGTTGTGTCGGGATATGGGAGAATTTTGGGGCTCAGGATGTCTATTTTAGATATTGGGGCAATCATATCTAGTGTTGTAGGTGGAGGAATCCTAGTTGGGGGATCTTGAGGTAGAGTTCTATAGGGACCAAATTGTTTATAGAGAGGCCCCTAATGGTTTGTGTGAAGATGAAAAAAATAAGTATTGTTTTATGGATGGATTTTCATTCCATTGGAGATTAAGGATATGGTTATTATAGAGTTCCATAGTTCTCCCTTAGCGGTAAATGCTGGTGTGACAATGATGTACTGAGATTTGATGATTCATTTTTGGTGGCCTATGTTGAGGCGTGTAGTTTCAGAGTTTGTGTCTTGGTGTTTTTTATGTAAGAAGGTGATGTCTAAGCACCATGTTCTCGATGGGTGTCTACAACCATTAGATTTTCCTCAGTGGAAGTGGAAGGAAATCAAAATGTAATTTGTTACCGGTTTACCTCGAGATCAAGGAGGATACGATGCTATATGGGTAGTTGTGGATCCATTGAAGAAATCAACCCACTTTATAGTAATCAAGGAGTCAAGCTTAGTGGAGGTTTTTTGAGGAAGTATCTCAAGGGGTGGTAAGAATCCATGGAGTCCTGAAGATGATCATTTTTTATCTAGATCCTCGTTTTACCTCCATGGTATGGAGAGGTCTCCAGCATGCTTTCCTTTATTAACAACTCCTTTGCACTACTTTTCATCCACAGATATATGGTCAGACAGAGCAGGCCATCCAGACTCTTGAAGGCGTGTTTCACTCTTGTGTCTTGGATTTTAGATGTTCAAGGATGGGGAAAATTCTCTTCATGTAGTTCTCTTACAATAATATTGTCCACTCCACTATCAATATGGAACAATTTGATGCCTTTTATGGTTGGAATTTCTGTTCTTTGTTGTGCTGGACTGGGGGTGGAGAGTTAACAAATCTCAGGCTAGAACTAGTATAAAATATTACAGAGATGGTTCATGTGATTCATGAGAGGATGAAAGTAGCATAGTATCATCAAAAGTCTTATTTCGATCATAGGAGGAGACCTTTGGATATTGACGTTGGGGATAACATGTTTCTGAAGGTGACTCCCAATCATGGGTAGCGTAGAATTGGTTGGGTGAGTAAGCTTTATCCTCAGTTTATGGGGTCTTTCAAAGTGTTGTCTCTTGTTGGATACGTGGTGTAATAGATAGTACTTCCCCCCACAGATGAGTAGGATACTTGATGTTTTTCATGTGTTGAAACTCTGTCGTTATCATTATGAATACTCTCACATCATTAATTTTGGTGAGATCAACATTGACAATGATGCAACTTTCGAGGAGTGACCAGTATAGATCTAGGACCGAGAGGAGAATGTGTTTTGTGGGAATGTTATCCCCTTGGTTATTCTCTTGTGGAGGCATAGTGGTGTGGAGGAGAGCACTTTGGAATGTTATTCATAGATACACACTCATTACCCTGAGCTATTTTATGTTTAGCACTTTTCTTGAAATGATGTTCATTTGTGGTTGTAGACCTTTCCTATTTCCGAGTTGGATTTATTTTGTTGCTTGTTGTGGCATGCTCTCCTATAATAGGTATCTCCCACAAGAGAGTGTTTAGGAGGAGGTTGTGACTAACTCATATTTTTTCATTGTTACTTTGAGTAAGCGGTTGAGCTCCTTTGGTGGAATGATCCTTGAGAGGAATGTTGAAAGGTTGTTGTTCAGACCCCTTTGTTTGTTTCCTATCCAGGTTGGTTTTAGATTCTTGAGGAAGAGAATGTTTTAAGAGGTATATGAAGTAATGAGACAGACCTCTCTAGTCCATTATGTTGTTGTAATATGGTGTCTGCTGTGTTCTGGGAGGTCAAGATGACTTATTTACAACACTTTGCAAAAATTTCAATTCCGCGAACAATGTTTTTGGTTCTGTGAATAGTGTCATCAATGAGTAATGTGTCAGTGAGTCAAGCGTTAGTGATTCAACTGTCGATGAGTCATCTATCGGTGAGCCATTTATTAGTGAGTCATCTATTTTTGATTCATCTATTGGTGATTCATATTTTGGAGAGTCATCTGTTAGTGAGACACATGTAAACAATGTTATTGGTGGGACATATGTGAACATTGTTTCCAACGTCTTATAGTTTCAACTATTTGAAATTTTCTATTACGTTAAATGTATTTAAAACCTTTGTTTTATTGGATTTAACGCAGATTGAAATCCCATAACTCCTATCATAACATTCATAAGTGTTTGGCTGCCTTTACCTGATACAACTACATAGTATTGATGAGATCCATCTTTAATGGAAAATAAATTGTATCTAAAATATTGCTCTGTTTATATTTTCAAAAGGTTGAGATACATTACGCCTTGTTCTTCCTTCTTAGTTTCCTTGGTATAGGATTACCTAGACCTTTCCTTCCCAAGGAGTTGTGTGATTGTGGTGTGGACCTTAGATTGTGTTTTCCCAAGAGTTCTTCCTTATGCATGCCCTCCCCCTGTCTTGGTGCAACCAGGAAGTGTCGATCCATCATCGATATAAGGTATGCTATACCACCGTTATTCTAGGTTCCTCAGCCTATTTTCTCTTTTTCCCCTTTCCTTGTTACAAAATGTGATCTCCATGTTTCTAATGGACCTTTCTTGGGTGTTGGTTGATGTGGTTCTGCCACAGTGTCCTCAGGTGGATGTATACATTGTGGGAGAGGTGATCATGATCCATTTTTTTGTCATTCTTGTGTAAATAATGTTAAAAACATTTTGAGGTAAGGGATTCATGGATTCTATATTATATTATGTTAATTCTTAGAGTTAGAATGTTTTAGCCACCGAATCACAATGAAATTGACATAATTAAGATTTGAACTGGATTAAATATTTAGAATCGATCATATGGTATTTCTTAATACTGTGATTACGGTTTGCCTGTTGATTTTATAGATAGTGCGATATCCGTTCTTTTATTATCTAGCATGTAATTCTTAATGGAAAGTGGTAAAGAATGTAAAGCTTAAATTAATTGATGAATAACTGTCTAAAGATAAAGAAGTATGTTAATGAATCCAATTGAGGTTGATGTTGTGCTTTAATGATAATCAAATGGATGTAGTTATACATGTTTAAATGAATTGGTTAACTCAATTTGGAATAATGAACTGGTTGTGCGATAGGGATAATTCCTTGAAGGGTTATGAGTTACACTCTTTCTTGTAAAGTCCATGCACCATATTCTTTGGAGATGTGAGTGCTCGTTGTGTGTAAAGGATGAATGCCATGTTTATGGCCAAGATCCAAGTTGTTATGTTGTTTGTTTCATACTAATTATGGTGTGATGTTATCCTAGGATGGATGAGATGGGAGGGCTGTAATGGTATGTGAGGGTAGGGAGGCCTAGTGGTTGTAGTAATAGTTAACGCCTAGAGTGGTGAGATGCATTAGTTTATGCATATGGGTGTCGAGGAGGACATCGAGGATGATGGAATGGGTCGAAGCACATATTACAATTCATATGAAAGTGAGTTATATTGAATATTTTGTTTTTTAACTACTGTAATTTTCCCACATATTGAGGTCTCTTGAATTTCTTACTCTCCTTCTAAAATAGGAGATGACATGTAGGGTATGCCACATGATTTTCATGTTTAGTTTCTCAAAGATGGATGGACCTATGCTCTTTATATAGGTTGGAACAACTCGATGGGTAGTTCACCTACTGACTGTGTTGATCCCCATGCGTTTGGTGTCTTAGAATTCTTTTCTAGAATTCCTAGGAATTACTGAAATGGGATAATGATATTAATAAAAGATATGGGGACGGAGCTTGCTGGGATGCAATGATGAGGTTACAATTTAAAGGAACTTTGGACTTGGTTTGGTTATATCTGGGGGGCATATAACCTTGTTGTGATGCTAATGAAATGTAATGTGGAAATAATAATGGTTAATTAGTGGTTAGATAATTAACTAATGTAAAGTGAAACTAATAAAAATGGATAAAGTAATATACTGTATCTCTTTAAATGGTTATGTGCTTATAGGAAATCTAGTCTTAGTAGTGTCATCTAGGATTCTGAGAGACATTATCTGCAGTTGAGCCTAATAATAGTTTTTTCCAATAGTTTGGTTATGAGAAATTTTATATCATGTAATTTGGTGTTCCTATATGATACTCCACCCTTTCGGTAAGGGAAACTGACACCCCAGGGATTCTATGCCCTAGGGGTGGGTGTTTTCCTCCACATCCAAATGGGAGGATGGATAGATGACTACCCCCTTTGTCCCCAGTCTCTTATCTTGGTAGTTACAAGTGTTGGTAGGCGCGGTGGCTTGATTTACCCATATATGTGTGTATATGGTTGTAATTACATGTGGTTATTCGAAAACATATATTCTGGATATAGTTTCTTATGGACTACTATAGGCGTAATATGTATAGTCTGTGATGGATTGAGGATCCTTACTCAGTGTGTGAGACTTAATGGATTGAGGTATAATACCCAATGTATGATACATGTTATGAGAGATGTGGTGGCTCTCAAAAACTACTTGTCTACCTTGGTTATGTAGAATTTCCGGTTTTTTCCATGAGGTGCATGTTGTGGGGCTTTTTCCAAGTTTTTGCAGGCAAGCCTTTTTAGAGAGAGATTCTTAGGACAAGCAAAGATGGGGAAAAGTGGAAAACAAGTGGGGAAGTGGTTACGGGGTACCCTTGATATTCTTTATTATATTATATACTATTTTATGCGATACTTATTAAGAGTACCCATGCTGAGGATGTGAACCTTGTATATCTGTTTAGGAGATGAGTTAGATTCACTTGTTGTTCACTGTGATTTAACATGATCTATTTACTTTTGAACGAGAGGCTACGAGGAGGATCGAAATGATTATACTGTTATACTCAATATATGTATTTATAAAAAAATTAGGTCACTTGGAGTAATTTGGAGATCAGGATGGTTACTACTATATTTGGGTTGCTGGAGATGTTTGGGCTTCATGGTCACTGCTTTTATTCTTTCTTTTGGTACATGTAGTTTTCCTTATCAGTTGTAGTAGTTTTTTGGACGAAATTAAATATGCATACTTGGGAATTATTTTATATTGTACTCTAAGTAAGAGTTTGTTAGTGTCTGTATTATCTCTCTCTTTCGCATTTGTTCTCTTAGAGGTTAATGCCCCCCATTTGTGTGTTTACTATACCCTCGATGTTAGTCGAACAACATGGGCCTACTAGAGGCGTGAATCATTGGTCATTATCTTTCGTCTAATATTTCTGGCCTAGGAGGGGTACACATTGTGGGAAGGGGTTATAACATGGGCCCCATTATTGAGCATGAAAAATAGGAGAGGCTGATATATCTTATATGAACAGTGAGCCTCATTATACTTTCCAAGGCATTGGATAATGTTTATGTTCTCTAGAAAATGATATTGGAAGTCATCTGTATGGTTATTCCAATATCAAGGGTTCTGTAAAAGTTTTATGAGATGACATCCCGGTATACACATATGTTTTTTCTATTATTTCTACGAGTTTATGATGTCTAATTTGATCATTATGGATATCACATGGATCAAGATTATTGATTCTTATGATTATTCCCAATGTTAAATATTTATCCCATGTTTATCTATTTAATGATCTAGGTATTTATGAGTATAAATACTCTTATGATGTACTCATGAAATTTGATTATATAATCATACCCTTATTCTCTTATTTGGTCCACTAATGATTTTCATGTTATAATTCATACATTTTCCCATACAGAGCATTTAATCTCACCCATCTTATGTTTTCTTTTCCGTATATTATAAATAATGAATTTTAATGAGTTATGTCCAAAAGTTATTTCATATGAATGATAATTTTGTCTTAATGTGAACAAACATGGGTTATGTTATAAAAATTATCATGTAAAGTCATGTGAATTGTTTATGACAGAGTTTGTCTAAAATCTATAAAACTGCAATCCTAAAAGGTATTGAAGGATGTTAGTGATCCAGGTTTTCTTTTTTATATTTTAATTTTTTGTTGAAATAAATAGGCTCAAATTTTTTGAAATTAAATCTAGAAATGAAATGTTTCTGATTTCAGCACCGAGCTCTGGATTTTGGGTGTTGGGATATTATAATACAGTTTATTATTTTGAAACATTCCATTTGTGTCCTCTCCCCCACATATAAAACGCCACCCCTTATCCAATCCACTTTACACTCCCAAAACACATTAGTTAATATAGTTCTAGAAAAAATATCATTCTTAATACCCACCATACATCCTAGAGACCTTGGTTTTTATCATAGGGACTATCTAGAAAGGCTGTAGGTATAAATATAATGGGTACACTAAATAAGAGAAAAAATATGTAATGTATGTATTTGATTTATTTATTTCTATAAATTATTCAAATATTATTCATAAATGATAGCATAATTAAACCACTATAACATATATATTGAGATGTTATTACGTTATGGTAATGAACCTTATCCATATCCTATTCCATCCAATAGAAAAAACATTCGATTGCATGTACGGTAGGCTACCATCTCACGAATCAATGTATCTCATTTTCCATCAACAACATTCATGTATGGACATAATGATGGAATTAAGAGATTTATATGATATTATATAAATTATTAAACTTTTTTTTAGTTTTGAAATCACATATAAATTCCCACATTCCATTTCATAGGGGATATGATAACATCACTTGTGTTTACGGTGGACTGTAGCCTCATGAAGTGATGTGATCTTATTTTTAATTAATCATTATATGGAAGGTAGTAAGGATAATGTTAATGAATATTTGTAATATTTATTACCTAAAAAAATTATTAACATATAATATCACATCTAACAATTTTTCCTTTCAATTCATTGGAAAAAAATAACATCAGTCATGTGTATGTGTGGACTACGTCCTCCACGCAACAATGTGGAATGTTTTTTTTTCAATTTATTTGTATGAGGATGGTAATATGTATTTATTTATTAATATTAATAATCTATATCAAAAAATGATTATTTTGGAAAGGATAATTTATATTATTTTTCATTCTTTCCCTCGAAAAAATGGAAATAATGTTCATGCAGATGTATGACTTACCATCACTATGAACGATCTAATTCATTTTATATCTATAAATTATATGAATTACTCGAAAATATATATAATGAATATATAGTATACTTATGTCAATTTATAAATTCTTGTTACGATGTTACCACGATCAAATTAAAATTACTAAAAATTCCCTAACCAGCTCTATTATCGCCTAAAATAGTGCATTTTATAAATAATTGTTAATAAATGGGTGATAAAATACTATAAGTAAATAATATATGGTATTAACTATATGATTATTGTTTTTTAATAAATTTATAATAATCCTTTATTTGTTATAGCATATTTTAAGACACATATGAAGGAATTTGAACCTAAGGTGAGGGTTTATAATGTCACCTTTACTTTGGTGACACATATGAAATTGTCACTAGTAATTAAGTGGTATATATAATACCAATATGAAATGTTATATAATGATTACTTTTATCTTCATAGTATTTAAATATTTATTTATGATATTGTTTATGTGTCTTACAGTTCAGAAGTTATCAAAGTGGTATGTGTTTATTTTATAATATCATCATTATTCAGGATTGTTTGTGTTTTAGTCTCCCTTAGAAAAATTATTTTTTATTTACATATTAAAATGAATATATTTATTTATCAATTTTTTATCAATGAACATTGAATTTAACAGTACAATTTTTCACTCTTCAGTACTTCAAATGATTGGAAAAATGTTTTTAAGAAAATCTGAAATTATTTCTCTCATTAGCCAAAAATAATTTTAATTCCAAAACCATGTTTTCTAAAAATGATTCCAAATTTTTTCCCACATTATCAAAATTTATTATTCAATTAATTATAATCTAATTTTTAATTTTATTTTAAAAATATTTTTTAACGAATCTATTTGTCGTTTTCCAATAGTGTTCGGTTTGGATTTTATTGAACATGTGACCAAAATATTTTTTTAATGTGTAAAATAAGAATGAAAATTACCACCATCAAGAACACTAATTTTTTTCTAGAATAATTTTTAATTTCCAAAATTAATTTTTAATAATTTTTTATAAAAATATTTCATGATCTTTTAGATTTAAAAATATTTTCAAAGTAAAGGGTTATTATCTTCAAGAAGGTTTTAATGAAATTTGTATGGTATTTCTATTCATTAATGACATAAAACTATTATTGTAATTATTATTTATTAGGTATATATTTTATTTATATCATCTATATTCTATCATTGGAAGGTTTATGATTAGTTTTTCTAAGGATGTACAATTTTATTACCATTCGCCAAATTACTTTTTATGGTTTATGGTTATGTATTTTCATTTGGTTATGTATTAAAATATTATAGGATAGTTATTTAGAATTTGTATTTATGTTTATCATGTTTACCCACATTTAAATAAGAAATTAATTAGACTTTTTCTATAATGGGTGTCCATTGGTTTTAGATAGATTCCCGATGCATCAATAGGGGTCATGGGAAATATTAGTTGGGAAAATTTTATGGGTTTGACCCACTATTTTAACTATCTTGCAAAAGGTCTTGATAGACTGTTTCAGATGCTTAGAATTTTGAATTACCTCATTATGAGACCTATTATTGATTTCCATGTGATTACTTGATTACTTAGAAAATCTTCAGATAAGTTTCAGGCTCATGAGATTATTTATAGGGCATTATTTGATCATCCTTTATAACAACCATATTATGTTCAAATTATAGTATAAATATAATATCATTTAGTTATTTACATTTCCATAGTTATTATTATTATTTATTCAGGATATATTTTATTTTATTCTTACTGTAACTAGGCATATGGGATCAACCCTATATTATGTTTTATTTTTTCTTAGATACTAGGTAGTGTTTTGTGATTGATATATAAGGATATTATAAAAGGAATAATGAAAATATCATTGAAATTATTATTTTTATATAATTTTATATAATGTATTTTTAATTTTATTTATATATTTAGTTTACCAAGGTTAATGAAATATTTAGTCATTTGGGACATGATTTCATATATATAATTCTAATGTAATAGACTTTATAATGACTCTAGGCCACTAGAGTTAGGCTCTATTGAAACATGAAGTTGAATGATATGAAAATAAATACAGTGGGTTCTTCCCACATATAAAGGATTCAAAATACTAGAAAAAAATTTGATTCATTATATCCTGATTAGTCATCCAATCTATGTAATGTTAAATTATGAATATTTACTGATAGATTCTACTAATTCACTAATTTCAGTACTAGTTATAAAATTTAACCACATATTTTTACCCCTTATAATGTTATTTCATGGATATATACTCTTGAAACATCATTAAACATTTAAATTACTATTACTTTTAATCAAATTCATAGGAATGACATAGATTTATACTTATATAGTCAAATTTAATAACTTTTATTGTTATAGAAGACTTTTTCTGTAAAATTTGATTCATATACTTTAAAAATGTTCATAAATGAATGCTACTATATAATGTATTATTAGTTACCTCTTTGGACGTGGGAAGTTGTCTGGTTAGAACACTTATACTAGTTTGGATCTTCAAATTTGAAATGTAGATATTGATCCCAAGCTACTACATTATTATAAAAAATGGTTCTTCTTATTATAATTTGAGATTTCTCATTTAATATAATATAAATTTATTTTAGAAGTCAAAAGTGAAAGGAAACATTGACCATATAACAAAAAAAAATTACTCACTGTTATGAAAATATAGTCAGTACTAGTAAATACTTAATTAGAATTTAGGATGGTCCAAAATTTTGACAATAGAGGGAAATTAGTTCAATTTATATTTTCTATTAAAACTAGATAACAAAAATGAAATAAATATAGTAACTTTTTTTCAAACATTTATATTGGTAAAATTATTTTTAATCTCATTATATTAATGTAATGAATAATTAAATAAATATATGTCAAAATTTAATTTTAAAATTAGGTAATGAGAATGGGAAATCAGAGAAATTTATAATAATTATAAAATTATATAATCAATGAATATAAAGTGTTATGTATGGTTACATGAGAAATAGATGTTTGGTTCAATAGAATTTTCAATTATAATTAATGAAAAATATGCATTACATCAAATATTAATTAATTTTAATGTATTTAAAGAATGTTTAATTAACATTAAAATATTTGTGGACTCAAAACATCATTGGTAACATGGATGAAAAATTCATGAATTATATATATTTTTCTTGAGAACATTTAACATTTTTTATTATGTATTGTCTAATGTGAAAATAGAAATAAAATAGGAATGTAATGTTTTAAATTATTTATTAAATTTATTGAGGAAACTATATGAACAATTGAGCTTGAAATGTTTCAAGAAATATGTTTTCTTATACTTTTCTATATCAATATGATCATTCCCCATTCATGTTTTACTATTATGATACATATAATTATACATTTGGTCAAGAAACTTAAATTATGAGGTTACACACATTTTCAAAATAAGTATCCAATTAAGAATAATATTATTTATTTTACACATAAGTAAAAAAATCCATCAAATTAAATAAATGGATAATTAATTTTTTTTCCTTTTTTATAGTTATCACAATTATTGGAAATCATATGTGAAAAAATATTCCAAACTAGAAGGATATATTCTAGAAATTCTCTTTGAAAATGAGTGTCTCACCATTTTTTCTATGTACTTATATGATATTTAGATAAGGATAAATTAATTTGGTTGTGTTAATGATATGTAGTTTCAATATCATTATGATAGGAAATCGATAATCTTTCAAGACATTAGAAGAGTAGTTTTGTGGACCTTAAATATTACACTAAAAAAATAAGATATATTATAACTATATAGGTACGAGGAATTGAAAAGTGACATTGTAGATTCATTAATTTTAGAACATATGATCATAAAAAAAGAGATTCATGAGAAATCAACTGAAAAATGAGAAAATTTTAAAAACATCAATTGATAAAGTGTTGATAGAATGGTTTTTATTTTGTTTAAGTAAAAAAATATTGGCACGCATTTATATAACTAGTTTAAATATATTCTATAGGTGTAATAATTTATGTATTTTTTTCAATCATTAATATCAATATTAAAACTAAATTTCTAGGAAATATGATATTTCTAGATTGAGTTCCACAAAATTAGGATAGAATGTTCGACACTTACAATGTGATTGGTTTTAAATTTCACACATTTGATCACAAAAAGGATTCAAAACACATAATGGTTGTATATTTTAATTATTTAAACTAGTACGATGTGTAATGATGACTAATACTATAAAAATAAACTAGCAGAATAATTTTCTATTATTTTATTCAAATGAATATTGTATAATATTAATAGGGGAATTCAAAGAGATACCTCAATATTTACAACCTTGAAATTATACGACATGATGTATATTAGTGACCAAGATGAATATGATCTTTATATCCCCAAATCCCTAGAAGAATTGTTATAATATTAAGAATATATAGTTGATGAATTATGGAGTGAATTTTTTCACAATAAATAACCACATATGATATTTGTGATGAAAGGGAATAAATTTCTTGTGATATTGAATCCAATCCAAGAAAATATATTACTTTTTTTGTATATAATGATATTAAAAATATTAATCTTATAATTGAGTATTAATTATCTCAAGTGGAATAAATATAGATAAAGAATGATAATGACATGACCATTAAAAAAATGAATCTATGTGGAGTAATTTATTTACTTATCAACTAAAATATGAATTATGTTATTTAATTTCATTACTATGTATTTTATTATCATATTTTTTATTTTAATTAAATAAAACATAAAATTTTGATAATTGTATTTTTAAATTTTTTGTAAATTATATATTCTAATAATTTTGATAATTATTTATTATATAAATACCATGGATAAATCATTTCATTGACAATACATGATCGATTAAAAATAGTCCACTTTACCTATATGAATCATCCTCTTTTCAAGATAATGATTTGTATATTGTTTCTAATAACCCTTTATTTATCTTGGGTTTTGATAATAAAGGAGGATCTACATGTTCCTATATTTGGTATGTGAAATACATGATTTCTCATTTTAGTATAGTTTCTTTTTATTCACATGAGTTTCTATCAGCATAGTAAATTTTTTTATGATATTTTCAATTATACATTTTTTCCAAATGTTCTTAATGAACATGTGACCACTAATGTTTTTTATTCAAGGTATTAAAAATAATAATATAAAACATTAACTAATTAATAAAAGGCTATGATTTATTTTTTTATGAAAAAATATAATAGTCCTTATAGTATTTATTTATGATTCAATGACATATATGTTTAGAAAAATAACTCATTAGTAATAGAATATATTTATTGACTTTAATTAAAATGATTAAATGTTAGTGTTGGAAATGTATACACATAACAACTATTCGAGTAAAAAATTGTAAGGACCCAAACATAAACTTTACATAATAGAGGACATTTTACCGATCTAGGTTTTGGAGAGTTAGACACAAGCTTACAATTTATCAAATTTACAAAGAAATTAAACAAAGAAAATCCAAACATCGCTTCTGTGTGCGTAAAAATTATGGCGCCCAACTTTGGACTTCAATGTTGCATGTGAAAAATAATCTAAAAAAGGGGTGAGCATTGGAAATGACCAGTATAGGGTTTTAAAAAAATACCATAAAGATATAATTTTTCTTTAAAACTTTTATATAAAACACATTCATTAAAATCATGAAATTAATATTTCAGATAACATGTCATCATCATTTTCTTGATAGATTCTGAAACAGATTTTAGGATAAACTCTTGCTCCAAATTTCTAAACTTATTTAAGGGTTACAAACGAAAATTCATTATAAAAATATCCTTTCACATGAACAGAATGGCATGAAATTCCATCTACAAGTTAGATAATGACCATAATTAGTTATTTATGACTTGCCAGGTGTGATGATACAGTTATTCCCATGAAATGTTACATGTTTGAATTTTCATAGATAATGACATAAAATTACATATATGTAAGCCATGAAATGATAGATAAGTTTTTAACCTCTATTTATGGATTAGAAGTGAAAAATTAACCCTTTTTAATAAATGATATACATAAGTATAAATCATTTTTCCATGTGCACTTGAAAATGAATAACTGATTAACAAATGTTCATAAGAGAATTATCAATAGCCATTGATATTCTAATAGTTGAATAATCACATGGGCATTCACTTAATATAATCATTATTAGGGAATTCATAATGTAGGACATCATAAAAAATCTTTCAAGGCCTCATGACAGGACTATAGATAACTATTTTGTCAATGCCTTGTTCCAAGACCTAATTTGTCTCATGAGACCTACTGATGCATCGAGAGGCTATAACGACCCTCACCTAACACATAATAAGTCTTATTCATTCCTCACATGTCCAATAGAAGTATGTATTTAAATCAAAGTGTCCCATACAACTTTGATTTATTTAATCCTTATTCAAAGATGAAATAAATTCACTAAACAATTCAATGTATAAATACCCATACTTAAAACATTACATAATCTTGAATATTTTAAAGAAAATACATTATTACACATTAAAGATATTTTCAGGATTATAGTTTTAATGAATTAGGATATCTATCATATATAACATACCAAATCCATACAAAAAGGATACTACAAAATAGTATCCATTTTTTCCAAATGAATAAAATATTTGAAATAAAACACAATTTCTTGAAAAAAAATCATAACATTCATCATGAGTCCATTATTTCTCTTACCCATCATTATTAACTATGAAAACATTTTAAAATATCGATATGAGTATAAAACTCAGTAATGGATAAAAAAAGAAATCATTAATTAAGTGTTAACATAAAAACCAATAAATCCCATAACATAAAAACTCAAATGCACAGAAACATCATGTAGTTGCATTGGGAAATATTTACCATATCACTCTTATAATCACCCTTACACATGGAATAACCATTCAGTCAACTTCCATCTCTGGAGTACCCAATGCATTGGAGAGCTATAATGGGGCTCACCCGTCATATTTTGATCTATAACGGGCTTAACCTAAGATATCTTGAGCTATAATGGTTATCACCCATCATATCATGATATATAAGGGGATAAAACCAACATAAATAATGTCCATGGAACATATCAAGAATAAAACACTTCATAACTCATTGACACCCTTGAGAAAAACACATTCACATTTCAAAATACCATTTTTTCGTAAAAATTACTCTTATAACATGAACACTTCACAAAATATAATGTAATATTATTATTCAGAAAACATATAATAGAGAAATGTGGTAATAGAACATCAAGAAATCAAAAGAGTACACTCATGTCATAAAAAACAATCTCTTTGGATTTCATAAAAGAGGGTTTTAAAAGAATTTTAAGAGGAAGGTCCTTTACAAATACCATAACATTGAAGAGAGAATTGATTAAATGAAGGTAATTTGTATATATACTATAAATATGAATAATAAAACATAATATAATCAAATTAAATTTCTCAAGTCATCATATCATGATAAAAAACAATGATGTTGAAGGTTAACCCAACAAATAAAAATTTGGTTTAGAATTCACTTATGAAACTTCAGCATGGTATCAGGTATACATGGGAGGGGTTAATGAGAGAAAAAGGGTTATCTGATCATTAATACATCATATGTAAAGTATTAAAGAGGTTTGAAAATATAAACTATCTTTAAGAATTAAAAATAAAAAATCATAACATAGTGGAGATTCTTGAATAAAATTGAGAAAAAGAGGATCCCTTACCTTGGGTTAGACTTCCCTAAAATGTGTTTAAACCTCATTTATAAAGGATAAAATAGTTTTTTTTTATATTTTACAGAAACATATTCATGTTTATTACACATTTCATGATCATTTTATAACATCATTCTACCCACTCATTAAAAATATTTTGTTAATTCCATTTTTTGGTGTGTTCTTCACATGGTTTTTATGATCAGTTCATGATGGATATTCCTTCCGATTGGATGTGAAACTCCAGAATTGAAATGGTATGGTATTTAAATATTTCTGGAACAATAAATTATACCATTATCAATGACCCATATATCGGGGCCCATGTCGTGACTACCCCAAGCCCGCCTCCTAAAGGCCAGGGGATGAAGACTAGTGCTGAAGGCATCAACTTGCAATTGGGAGGAATTTTTCTAAGTACCTATACGCACAAACATGCCCAAAAAAGTCCCACACACAGAAAAGAAAATGGTATCACTAAAACAAAGTGGTTTATAAGTAAAACTAATTTATGTGGGACAATATACAAACCCAACAAAAGAACCAAAAACAACAATGTACAAAAAAGCACCTCTGATAGCCGCCTGTGGAAAAACCCACATCTTGTCAAAGTAGTGTAGCTACAAGAATCCAAAATAGAACGTCGTGTCCACCTAATCCTACTAGGCCTCACCTGGTCCTCAACCACCAAGTCCACCATCGTAGCTTCCGTTGGTCACGTCTCCCTGAACACCTCTGGGTCCTAGTCCACCAAAGTCTCAGTCGAAACATCGATCGTCTGCACCAGACACAAGACATGCCAACGAAGACCATGAATGGGTGAGTAAAAAAGTACTCAGTAGGGACCCAAAACCATAAAGGAAATACCACACATCAATCCTCACGGTAAAGAATGATGCACAAGATAGTTTACACTAGGTATATTCTAGGGTAGTGATAGTAGCATCATTAGTGATATCACCGAACTACTCGGCTACTGGGGAAATCCTCCTCTATCAAGTACATTGGGCCTCTTGTGTCACATAGAGTCACTTTCCACTAACCTTGGACTTCTATGGTTCCCATCCTTGATGAGTACTATGGGTATGCTGGGTCACACAAAGTCGCTCCCCACCGTGGGCCTTTCATGTCACATAGAGGTGCTTCCCACCTTTCTTGAATTGATGTACTCCTCCTGCTGAGTAACATGGGTATGTTAGGATACACAGAGCTGCTCCACACTATGGGCCTACTGGGTCACACATGGCTGCTTCCCACTGCATCGTCGTCGAGTTGTCTTCATGTCTCAGACAACCATAGGGTTCTTTACGTAGCACGCTTGAGAAAACTGATTCTAAATCCATTCGTATCATATTTATTTCAATTAAAGTCACCAAAAAAAATTGAAAAAAATCCAAATCATCATGAGGGTCCCAACACCGCAAATTTCTCGCCAGTCGGACATGTGATTTTCAAGATACGAGCGTTTTAGTAAATAGGGGACCAGTTGCGACAAGGCCTGGTCCGACCTAGTCGGGCCGACTTGACCAACCTGGCCTAGGGGTCCCACAAACCCCAGTATAATTAGACAAACTAGAAATGACTTGGTTTGGGTCAGGGTCAGTCTGGTATGGCCTAACCAGTGGGCCAGGCCCAATAAGCCTCGCTAGACCAGGTTCGATTTGGAAAATGGTCCCGTCCACCGGGTTGACTGATGACCCGGTTTAGTCCGTCCCGGCCCACTCAGTGGGGGTCTGGACAACCGGACTGGGGCCTACAAGTTGGGACATGGGACCAACCCTCTAGGCCTGGGAAAAACCCAGCTCGCTAGGCTACAAACGTGACCCGCCAGCCTTAGTCCTGTTTTCCAGGGGGCGGACTGACGGTGTGTTGCCCGGACGAGACATGACAACCAAGCTGTATCTAGTTCCAGCTAGCCCCATAGATGTGGGGACCCTCTAGTTATAGTCGAAAGATCATGAAATTTTGCTGCCTGGGTGGCCAGGACACGGGCCACCCCCTCCACGCAGCGCCTGACGCCATGTCACCCAGTCGCCACAGCGCACCGACGAGCGTGCCGCCTCCACCTCCCATAGCTACCACCGAGCCCCACCATTGTTGTCGTTGTTGACACCGAGGCACCAACATAATGTTAAGCCGACTACCAAACATGCTCTGGTGGTCCATTCCTCTCCCCGACTATGCCTACGTCCCCCGAAGATCTCCCTCTTCATCATAGATTCCTCAAATTTCTCCTACCATCACTTCGAGAATACAACCACCAAGAACGCATGAGCGATGGTTTTCGGTCCTTGTTCATGTTAGCCAAGGCCCTTCATGTTAGAGTTTTAAATTAAGGGTGAGGTTTGGGGATTAAAGTTCAATCACTCCATGTGAGGTTTGAATCCCAGATAAAGAATCCCCAAATAAAGTTACCCTCCCACATAAATGCACGAATCACCTATTGAATGGTCCGTGAGTTGATATGTTTTCATTGTTTCTAGAATAAAAAGAAGGGCGGGGAAGAACACTGAAATAAAAATCAAACCCCTACCTCATTTATGTTCGATGTTGGAGTGATCGTCCTTGAGAGTTCAATGTGTCGATGTCGTCACATATGGATCTCTATTTGGAGGATGTGTCGAAGACTATGAAGTCTCACCGATGTTCTTCGTCATTCTTTATTGGAGAGGAATTCCATTAGAGATTCTTCATAGAGTCACCAAGGTTTAATTCTGTCATGTCCAACGTGCCAAATAATTAAAGGAATCATGTCATAGTGTTTCAGTTACGATGTGACATCACGTCGTTACACTCTTTCATTTATGAAACAACATCAATGTTACGCTTCATTTATTTCATTGTTTTGCTACATTATATGGTCCATTAATGAGCCTCATTATAACGCCTTGTCGTCACTTCGTTGCAACACCGCAATCTCACCGTCTGCTGCTCAACGGATGAGAAGTGATATAAAATAACTTTTTAAATTTATTTTATTATTTTTTGAAAATTCCAAAAATAAACATTTTCATTCAGCCCTTGCTGGCCGAAGTTAAGTCCATTCTAGGATAATCCCAGCATTTTTAGTTCAATGGTGTCATCAGATTCTTGATCTGAATACCGACTCAAATTTTTTTAAAACCTTCTTGTGCGTTTACTGAAGGCACCTTAAAAAAATAGAAAATTCTATTATGGGATCTCTTAGACTCGGAATCACATGCTGTCATAGTGACCAGTCTTAGAATAATTCTATAAAAAAATTTACATGTATTTTTCAAGACATTCAATTCTACCCACCTTAGGGGTTTATGTTCCCAAAGGCCAAAAAAATCTAATCAAATATATGGGGGTACTAAGCACGAATCTGAGCCTCCCGCTCCCATGTTCTCTCCTGGAGATTCCCGTGCTGCCACCAAACTCACACTAGAGTAATCAACCGCCCAAGTAGGACCCACTCCTATCGATCATCTATCTCCACCGGGAAATACAGAATCGTCAAACCATCATAAATTTATAGCTCTCCCCAGTTGATGACGTGTGATGGGTCATGCACGTACCTCCTCAGCTGTGACATATAGATAACATCATGCACTCGGTGTATCTGTGGGGGTAGGGCTAGGTGGTACGCCACCTTGCCAACTCTTCTCAGGATCTAAAATGGTCTGATGAACCTCAGAGATAGCTTGCCACCCTAGCCAAATTTTTGTAACCCTCATCGGGGTGAGAGTCAAAGGAACACATGGTCACCCTCCTCAATATACAAATGTCTTTGTCTCCTATCAGGATAAGACCTATGCCAGCACTATGCAGTCCTCATGCACTCGTGGATGATCGTCACCTTTTCAGTCGTAGCCTATACCAACTCTGGACACATGAGTGCCGAATACCCTGGGTCATTCCAACAAACTGAAGATCTGCAAGGCCGCCTGTAAAAGGCCTTGAACGATGTCATGCCAATGGTAGAGTGGTAGCTTTTGTTGTATGCAAACTCCACCAATGGAAGGTGGTCCTACCAACTACAAACAAGGTCAAGTACACATGCATGAAGCATGTCCTCCAGGGTCTGTATGGTCTGCTCCATCTGACCATCCATCTGGGGATGCACATCTATGCTAAAACGCAGCTGCATATTGAAAGACTCATATAATCCCTTCCACAATCGGGATGTAATGTGAGCTTCATGATTTGAGACAATCAGAGAAGGAACCCCATGAATCTGCACTATCTCCTGGACATAGAGGCGTCCTAATCCCTCTAATGGTCCCTACTCCCGAATGGGTAGGAAGTGATCCGACATGGTGAGTCGGTCAACAATCACCCAAATAGAATATTGTCCTATGGATATACGTGGTAAGCCTATAAAGAAGTCCATAGAGATACCATCCCACTTCTACTCTGGTACCTCAATTGGATGGGCCAAGGCAGCTGGAATCTGATGCTGAGTATTTATTTGTAGATATGTGAGGCATCTTGAAATGAACTCAACCACCAAATTCTTCATCCCCAGCCACCAGTAATGACCACTACTACAAATATGGATTTTATCAGCGCTAAAAATGGCCATTAACAGCGCTAGAAAAATCGCTCTTAATTTTGGTGAAGATAAATGGGGGGTCCCCTTTATCAGCGCTAAAAAAGCGCTGATAAAAGTGGTCTTTTATGAGCGCTAAAACGAAGCGCTGATAAAAGGGTCTTTTATCAGGGCTTTCTTTTTAGCACTGATAAAAGACCGCATTTACCAGAGCTTTTTTTAGCAATGATAAAAATAAAAAAAATACTGCCAATCTCGGAGGGGGGGGGGGGGGGTTTACAGCGCTTGGGCCCCCCTTTATCAGCACTTTCTGACACCTCCAGCGCCTGTTCGCACCGCCTACACCCTTTATCAGCGCTATCCCTTTAAATCACCCTTGCGCGCGCACCCGTGCCTCCACCCGGATTTGATCTCGGGACCTCCCCCCTACAGACCTAAAGCCTTTGCCACTACCCTATATTGATTTGTTCTCTTATTCATTATATATCTATCTATTTTTATATATATATTTAGTTATATTTATTCGTATTGTAAAATATATTTATATTAATATATATAGTTATATTAATATACATATAGTTACCACAAAACTGGGTAAGGCCAGTGCCACCCCTTTATCAGTGCTAACGAAAAAGCGCTGATAAAAGTACCCCTTTATCAGCGCTTTTTTTAGTGTTGATAATGGTCCCCCCTTTATCAGCGCTTGTTTAGTAGCACTGATAAAGGGGGGGGGGGGGCTTTATCAATGCTTTTTTTAAAAACTCTGATTAAGTGTCAACTTCAAACAAAATATTAATATATAAAAATAGTTATATAGTTATATTGATATAAATATAATATATAACTTTTAAATATATTTTAGATATGTATAAATGTACATTTACACTTAATATACTTAATATATAAGATATTTAGTGAAAATGGATTCTTAAAAAATTTAAAAAATATTTTTAGTTAATAATTTGATATTTATCATGGAGTAATAGGCATTTAATAACAATTTGAAGAATAAAAAAGTAAAAACAATAAAAAAAGATCCAAAATATGGTGAAAACGTAACTCAAACTTCAAACGGCCATAACTTTTGATCCGGGTGTCCGTTTGAGGTCTACCACATATCAAATCAAAGCCTGCGACGAGGCCTACGTCGCTGTGACTTAGAGGGACCTCGATCAATCGTTTTTCGCGGCCAAAAGAGGCCCATAAGGCCTCCAAAACTTAGTTTTTAGTCGGGGTACCCTGATTGTTTAACATTTTGTGGATTTTCAGCCTCGTTTAAGGGGTTATTATTGGATTTTTTTGGTGGGGACTGAATTTATTCCAAGGTATTACATTCATATTGATATTATGTCTTTGAAATTTTATCGTTTATTATAATTCACTGCTATTTATAATCAAATATATAACTATATGTACATATTTTTTATATATTCACACCTAAAAATTGAATTTTTTAAATAAATAATAAAACATATTTACATGTAATATATACTATATTTATCTAAATAATAACTAACATCCATTTATTTAAAATACAAATATATGAATATTTATATAACTACTTTATATTAATATAACTTTATATATATTAATATAACTATATATATTAATATAACTATATATATATATATTAATATAACTATAAATATATATTAATATAACTATATATATTTATATAAATACATGTTACTGTATGAATAAATATAACGAAATATATATATAAATAAATAGATATATCATGAATAAGAGAAAAAATCAATATAGGGTAGTGGAAAAGGCTTTAGGTGTGCATGGGGGAGGTCTCGAGATCAAATCCCGGTGGAGGAAAGGGCGCACGCGCAAGGGTGATTTAAAGGGATATCACTGATAAATGGCGTAGGTGGTGCGGGCGGGCGTTGGATGTGCGGCAAAGCGCTGATAAAGTGAGGCTCAAGCACTGTTAAAGCCCCCCCCCCCCCCCACGAGATTGGTAGTATTTTATTTTTTTTTATTTTTGTTATCAGCGCTTTCTTTTTAGCGCTGATAAAGGGGACCCCCCTTTATCTTCGCTGGCATTATCAGCTCCTTTTCTAGCGCTGTTAATGGCCATTTTTAGCGCTGATAAAATCCATATTTGTAGTATTATATTAATATATATATAGTTATATTAATATATACATATAGTTATATTAATATATATATATAGTTATATTAATATATGTATAGTTATATTAATATATAGTAGTTATATAAATATTCATATATTTGTATTTTAAATAAAATGGATATTAGTTATTATTTAGATAAATCTAATATATTTTATATGTAAATATGTTTAATTATTTATTTTAAAATTTAAATTTTTAGGTGTGAATATATAAAAAATATGTACATATTGTTATATATTTGATTATAAATAGCAGTGAATTATTGAAAAAGATGAAATTTCAAAGACATAATATCAATATGAATGTAATACCTTGGAATAAATTCAGTACCCACCAAAAAAATCCAACAATACCCATGGAAACGACACTGAAAATCCATAAAATGTTAAAAATATGGGTACCCTGACTAAAAACTCAGCTTTGGAGGCCTTCTGGGCCTTTTTTGGCCTCAAAAAATGCTTGATCGGGGTCCCCCCGGGTCACAACGATGCAGAGCGCGTCGTAGGCTTCGATTTGATATTGGTAGGGCTCAAACGGACACCCGGATCAAAAGTTATGGTTGTCTGATGTTTGAGTTGCGTTTTCAACATATTTTGGATCTTTTTTAATTTTATTTTATTTTTTTTTATTTTTTAGTCTTCAAATTGTTATTAAATGTCTATTACTCCATAATAATTAGAAAATTATTAACTAAAAATATTTAATTTTTAATTTTTTTATAAGCCATTTTCACTAAATATGTTATATATTAAGTATGCTAAGTGTAAATGTACATATATACTTTTCTAAAATATATTTAAAAATTATATATTATATTTATATCAATATAACTATATAAATATATTTATATATTAATATATTTTTTTAATTTTTTTGAAGTCGACCCTTTATCAGCGCTTTTAAAAAAAGCACTGATAAAGGCCCCCCTTTATCAGCGCTACTAAACAAGCGATGATAAAGGGGGTCCCTTTATCAGTGCTAAAAAAGCGCTGATAAAGGGGGGACCTTTATCAGCGCTGAAAAAAAGCGCTGATAAAGGGGAAATTTTATCAGCGCTTTTATCAGCACTGATAAAGCCCCCCCCCCCCCTCCTTTATAAGCACTTTTTCGTTAGCACTGATAAAGGGGTGGGGCTGGCCTTGCCCAGTTTTGTGGTAGTGGACATCGGAGGTCCTGGTACATTTTCGACACTCCAGGATGTAGTGCCAAGGAGGATGTATGGAACTCCCTCAACACCTCCTCCTTCAATGTCACTGGTACTATGGTGCTCCCTTTGAAAATAATGGCATGCTCCCAACCTATCGAAAAACCATCATGAGCCTATCTAGAGGGTAACTGCGCATGTCAGGCCTCACAGTCAACATCCACCAGCTGTGCCTCCTTGAATTGTTATAAGAGTGGGGGAGTAACAGTCACTAACTGAAGGTAAGCCTCTCCTCTATCATCCAAGAAGGATATGCTCATCACAACTAACTACTCTGTTGCCTCACTCAGCATCTGCAATCCAGATCTCCTACTGAGCACGTCTACCACCACATTCAACTTTCTAGGAGTATAGACTATCTCAAAGTCATTGTCCTATAGTAAATCGATCCATCGCCGCTATCTCAGGTTCTAGTCCTTCTGGGAGAAGATATACGAGAGAATATTGTGGAGAGAGGAAACCATAAAATGTTCACCCATCAAGTAGTGCCTCCACATCTTCAAGGAAAAGATTACTACTACTAACTCCAAGTTGTGGGTCGTGTATTTATGCTTATGTTGCCTCAACTAGTGTGATCCGTAAGTGATCACTTCTTGCTCCTACATCAGGAAGAAACCCAATTCGGTTCTTGATGCATCGTATTAAACTACATAACCCACACTCTCCTCTGGTAGTCTCAAGATGGGGGAACTAGTCAGTCTCTGTCTCAACACCTGGAAACTCTACTGACATTACTCCATCAACATGAAGGGCTATCCCTTCTGTGTCAAATCCTATTGGGGAAATGATACTCTGGAGAAGTCATGCATGAACCTATGATAGTAACCAGCTGGCCCCAAGAAGCTCCCCATGTCACGACCCGTCCCCGGGGCCCATGCCGTGACTACCCCAAGCCCGCCTTCTATAGGCCAGGGGATGGCGACTAGCACCAAGGCGTAAATCCCGGTAAAAAGGGAAGGCATTGCCTTTGTAAATTAAACAAGCACCACAGAATAAGCAAGCGGAAAAGTAAACACTAAGTAAAAACAGAGTACAACTGAAAGTGCGGAAAAGTAAATGGGCCAGTATACAAACCCAAACTGAAAGTAAAGTACAACTCGAAAGGGAAAACAGAAACTGTAAAGTAAAAGCCGCTACACCGAGCCGTCCACTGGAGATACCACCTGAAGGGTGGGTATAGATAGCTCCACTACTCCTCGGGTCCCGACGTCCGCTCCGGGCACGTCCTGCCCAGTGGTCCACCTCCAGGTACCGTTCTGCTCTGTAAGCCTCAGCCACGATCAACGTTGTCCGTCGTCTGCAATCAACACAACGTAGTGCGGGCATAGCCCGTGTAGGGGTGAGTATAAGCTACTCAGTAGGGACCCCGAGACCCCTGAAGGTCTCCCAAAATCCACAAAGGATAAACCACAAAGGAAGATACAATCATGAAGTAACAACCGACACTGCTTAGGTATATGCCAATACATATACCTAAGTCATCAATTCCAATACGCTCCAACCTCCGAGCCCAAGTACAACTCAGTCCACACAGGAAAGTAAATGTCTTCCACACAGGAAAGAAAAACGTAATCCACACAGGATAGCACAACACAATCCACACAGGAAAGCAACAGGATTCATCTCACACAAGTATACTTCATCGAAAGACAATAAAGATGATCTCTGATCCATCTAAGTCGTCGGACCCACGAAAGATCGATAGGTAACTAACCCCCGAAAAGACCCACACATGATCGGGCCCACACAGGACCTGTAGGCGTTGGTTCACACAGGACCACTGAGCCAATGACCCACACAAGATCAGACCCACATAGGATCGGGCCCACACATGACCTGTAGCACTGATCCACGTAGGATCGCTGAGTGCTGTAGTCGTCGTCAAATCCACCAAGGACCTCTGTACCGTCGTTGTCGCAGTCACATTAGCAGTAGCAGTAGCAGTCACAGTCACAGTAGCAGTAGCAGTCGCAGTAGCAGTAGCAGTCGCAGCCAGCACTAGGGTTCCCGCACACAGCAAGCTCGTTCGGGAGGGTCCGCTCCACGATCCGAGAGGCTGATACATCAACTATCACACAGTCTAGAGTTGATGTGTCCAAAAGTTCCGTATCATCAACAGGAACTCAACGCAACAGACGGCGCGTCAATCGGACGCCCGGTCTGAGAGTTATTGGCCTTTTAATCCCAGGGGCCCTGTTGGTTTTTAAGGAAAAACCAACCCGACCGTACTCCACTTGCGTCTAAACCTCATGCGGAGTATTCCAAATATCTGTCTCACTAAGAGGAACACAACAAAGCTGACGTCACGTCAATCGGACGTCCGTATCCCAAGATATGAGTGTTTCCGCTCCGAGGGCCCGGTTGGTTTCGTGAACGAACCAACCCGGTCGAACTCAAAGTATTCCGAAACTTTGAGTGTGATATACCGAATCGACCGTCTCGATCAAAGGATCGCATCGCCGCTGACGGTTTATCAATCGGAGGTCCGTAGCTCAAGTTATGGGCAAAAGACTGAAGTCGATTTGAAAACAGGGGGTCCGGGTCCGGGCCGACCCGGCCCGACCCCCCAGGGTCGGCCCGAACCGGGTCGACCCGAACCGGCTCGACCCGACCCGGGTCCAACCCAGCCCGACCGGCAGTGCGGTCCGGCGCGGCGGCGCGGCCTGGCACGGCGGCGCGGCCGGTGCACCGCTCGGGTGCCACGCGCGGGGGGCAAGGCCCCCGCCCTTCCTGCTGGCGGTGCGGCTGAAAGCCGCGCCTTTGATCAAACGGCCCCCCTCGTGGGGGCCTGCCTTTGAGAAAAAATGGGGGGGCTCTGCCCCCCCTTTGTGAACCCCCCCCCCCCCCCCCACGTGGGGGGCCTGCTTTGAAGAAAACAGGGGGGGGGGGGCGCTGCCCCCCCTTGGTGTAACCGCGGCCCCCCCTTTGTGGGGGGCCGGTTTTGGCCAGCCGGGGGAATTTATTCCCCCGGTCCTTCTCCCTTCCGGCCGCCCCAACATGACCGGCCGGTTCTTCCTCAACGGGACCGGCAAGTCTGGTCCCCCTTCCATCTTCCGACACCGGCGACCCGGATAGCCGCCGGTCTTCACGTCCCGCCGCATCCCGGAACCGGCCGCGACCCCACTCTAGCCGCGGCGCCTTCAACATTCTTCGACGCGGCGCGACGACGTTGCGTCCTTGCATTGTTTTACAACGCGGCGCGACGGCGCCACGCATTTCTTGTCGTATGATCCTGCGCGGTGCGACGGCACCGCGCCTCACCCGTTTCAATCCACAACAAAATCAATATGAAATGGAGGAGGGTCTACCGTGTTTGTACGGTCCGGCCCCCTCGCGTTAATTGCTAACAATTTGATAAATTTAACGAAGAAATATTCTCGGGTATAATTCATGAAAAAAAGTAATAAATAAACCCCTACCTCGGTTTCAAGTACGATGTTCTTCAACGACCCGCGGAAGACAAACGTCGCGGAGGTCGAGCGTCACGGTAATCGTTCGTCAATTCCATTGACGAAGAGGTACGTCCGAAGAGGTACGTTGTTGGTGAATCTTCGTAAGCCAATGAAGGAAGTCCGAGGAGGAAACTACGTTCCCTTTCGTTGACACGGAAGTCATCGTCGATCTTCGGAAACAAACCGGCTACGAAGAAGAGAGGAGTGGTGTTCTTCGTCGGAGCATGAGTGTTCTTCGTGTTCTTCATCAAAGTTTGAAGAAGAAGAAGGAGCTCTCAAATCCTCTCAAGATGGCTAACAAAAATAAAATAAGCTAAGGCTTATTTTATTTATACAAATATCAACTTGAATTTCAATGGTTTGAAATTCAAATCAACCCACCTTAATTAATTAAACCAAGTTGTCAAACATTAATTAAAGGGGGTTATAGGGGAGTTTTGAGAGAAGTTGAGGAGTTGGGGTTCGTGTGGGCCCCACCACACTTAATCCTCCCAAGGGAGGTTATGTGGATGTGGGTCCCAACCCTAACTCCCTTTGGGAGGTTAAAACTAACAAAAAAAAAAGAAATAAAATATGTTTCCACATTTTATTTAACTTTATTTAAAAAACCCAAAAACTAACACTCAACCCGCAATAAACGCAACCTCGGAAAATGTCTCCTTAAGCGAATATCAGCGTTGCGAGTTCATTGGTGCCCTCGGAATTTTATTTCGGGCACCGGTTCAAAAGTTAGAAATTCCCGCTGGTTCGTTCACTGAACGTACCCGAGCCAAACTTCAGAAATTGATTCCGGGCACACCGGGCCTCGGAATCAGGTGCCATATGAAACCGTGTTCTTGTAAAATTCCAAAGAAAATTAAGAAACAATTTCCCTTGAATTTTACGGGTCTTTACATTACTCCCACCTCAGGGATTTACGTCCCCGTAAAGATACATCAAAAACTAGGGAAACAAATGAGGGTACTGAGCACGCATCTGAGCCTCCCACTGCCATGTGCTCTCCTGGAGGTTCCCGTGCTGCCATCTGATGCACACAAGAGGAATCGACCGTCCATGTAGGACCCACTCCTGTCGATCCTCTATCTCCACCATAACCTCCGTAAAAGTCGCCCCATCATCAACGTCAAGCTCCCCATGGTCAATAATGTGCGTCGGGTCGTGCACGTATCTCCTAAACTGAGATACGTGGAAGACGTCGTGCACCCGGTGCAATTGAGGTGGTAGAGCCAGACGATAAGCCACCTCGCCAATCCAGCTGAGGACCTGGAAGGGTCCGATGAAGCGTGGAGATAATTTTCCGCCTCGGCCAAATCTCCGTATATCACGTCGAGGTGAGACCCGCAAGAAGACGTGGTCGCCATCCTCCAACTCCAGTGGCCTCTGCCTCCTGTCAGCGTATGACTTCTGCCTGCTCTGAGCTGTCCTCATCTGCTCCTGGATGAGCTGGACCATCTCTGTCGTGGCCTGGACCATCTTCGATCCCACAAGTGCTGACTCCCTAGGGTCTGTCCAGCACAAAGGAGATCTAAAAGGTCAACCGTATAACGCCTCGTACGGTGCCATCCCGATGGTGGAGTGTTAGTTGTTGTTGTACGCAAACTCAACCAACGGTAGGTGGTCCTCCCAGCTGTGACCAAAGTCGAGGACACATGCGCGTAGCATGTCCTCGAGAGTCTGAATGGTCCTCTCCGTCTGACCATCCGTCTGAGGGTGAAAGGCTGTGCTCAGACTTAACTGTGTCCCGAACGCCTCCTATAAGCCCTTCCAAATCCGGGAAGTAAAGCGAGCATCTCGATCGGAGATGATATATGATGGAACACCGTGGAGTCGCACAATCTCCTGAACATAGAGACTTCCCAAGCTCTCCACTGAGCCCTGCTCTCTAATGGGTAAGATGTGTGCCGACTTGGTGAGTCGGTCAACAATCACCCAGATGGAGTCGTGACCTCTGGAAGTGCATGGAAGTCCAGTCAAGAAGTCCATAGATATGTCGTCCCACTTCCACTCTAGGACCTCCAAGGGCTGTACCAAGCCTGCTGGTACCTGATGCTCTGCCTTCACCTGCTGGCAGGTGAGGCATCGAGAAATGAACTCTGCTACAACCTTCTTCATGCCCAGCCACCAGTGCTGTCGTCTGAGATCCTGGTACATCTTCGCCACTCCAGGATGTACCGCCAAAGGAGAAGTATGAAACTCTCTCAGCACCTCCTCTCGCAAAGCGACTGGTACCATGGTACGTCCTCTGAAAAGGATGTCGTGCACTGCTCCAAGGGAGAAACCATCAGGTGCATGTTCCAAGGATATCTGTGCAGGCCGTGTATCACAGTCAGCGTCCTCACGCTGTGCCTCTCTGACCCACTGCAGTAGTGGAGGGGTGACTGTGAGAGATTGAAGGAAGGATTCTCCATCTCTATCCACGAAGTATATCTGCAAAGAGGCTAGCTGCTCCGTCGCCTCCTCAAGTAGCTGAATGCCCGTCCTCCTACTGAGGGCATCGGCTACTATGTTCCCCTTCCCAGGAGTATAGACTATCTCAAAGTCATAGTCCTGGAGGAACTTGAGCCATCGCCACTGTCTCAGGTTCAGTTCCTTCTGCAAGAAGATATACCTGAGACTCTGATGATCAGAAAAGACTGTAAAGCGCTCTCCCATCAGGTAATGTCACCATGTCTTCAGAGCGAAGACCACTGCTGCTAACTCCAGGTCATGGGTAGCGTAGTTCTGCTCATGCGGCCTCAACTGAAGTGATCCATAGGCGATCACTGCCCACTCCTGCATCAGAACACATCCGAGTCCGGTCCCTGATGAATCGCAGTAAACTACGTATCCTACTCCCTCCTCAGGAAACCTCAAGATAGGTGTGCTAGTCAACCTCTGTCTCAGCTCCTGGAAGCTCTGCTGACATTTGTCTGACCACACAAAGGGTTTCCCCTTCCTCCTTAACGTACGACAAAGCTGAAAAGATTTCTCCTTTGCCGAAAAGTGAAATCCGGTCTCATCCCCTGGATGAACCACGTTCCTTGCCTAATACAGTCAATCATGTCATGATTAGTTAATTCATGGCATGGAGGACGTCGTAAGGCCTCGACGCTGCTACCAAGAGATCCAACCGTTACTCTCGCCTCCAAGGGTTGAGTCACACTGTCGGCATCAGTGTGTGGTCACTGGGTTTCCTCCAGTAAGAATCTCGCAAGTGAGGGTCAAGTCAACAGTTTTTTAACCGGCACCTCTTAGTAAAAACAAACAAAAGACAAGAAAACAAAAGTCACCAAGGCAAGTATCTTTTATTACATCAACTTAAAGTACAAGGACACAAGGCAACACAATCTACGAAGCTAGAGGCATTATGGGCAAAGGCCTCTATGCCTGGAGTTAGTCCCACACTAGTCCACCCGCTTCTGGAGCTCCATGATCGTAAGCTTCAGCTGCCTGAAGCTGTGCTCTCCCCTGAGGTCGGGGTGGACCTCCTGGTGGTGGTGGTGGTAGAGCCTTAAAGCGTCGCCCACCACCTGCTGCTCGTCCAGCTCCTCTGCCTCGTCCGCCTCCTCCCTGCGGACCGCCACTGTCGAACCTCTGCCTCTGCCTAGGTGGTTCCTCAACCGTTTGCTGCTCCTCTGCATGGCGGGTCGGGCAGTCACGAGCCATGTGGCCCTACCCGTCGCACGAGTAGCACTGTCTACCTCTCAAAAGACTGGCTCTGCGCTGTGTGCCCCGCACTACTGAGCCAGTGTCCTGAGGTCGTCTTCCTGAAGGTCTGGTCTGCCTGGACCCCTGAGTCATCCTTCGACTGCCAGCTGCAGAAGACTCTGCCACGTGTCGCCCTGCGGTGGGTCTCGGCACTGGTGTAGACTCAGCAAGGAAGCTCTCGATCAGAAGGGCCTGATCCAGTAATCCTGTCTGAGTCGGTATGCTGAGGGAGATTAGCGATGCCCTGATCTCGTGTCTCAAACCTTGCTCGATGGTCCGGGCCTGGAAGAATGGGTCCCGTACCATGTCGGTCGAGTAGCGCGAGAGATCAGTAAATCTCACCGAGTACTGAGCGACCGTCATGCTGCCCTACCGCAGCTGAAGAAGCTCCTGGATACGCACCGCACGAAGGGTGGCTGGGACGAACTCCGAGCGGAAGAGGCTCTCAATGTCCATCCAAAGTAGAGATGCCTCATCGTGCACCAGGAGCATCAAGCTCCACCATCAGCCCGCTGCTGCGTGCAGTAGGCTCGCAGCGAGGATCACCATGAGGTCTGCTGGTGTCCTCACTAGCCTGAAAACACGTACCACTGCCTCCAGCCAGTCCTCTGTTGCCTGGGGGTCTGTCTCCCCACGGAACCTAGGCGGTCGCTGGCGCTGAAACTCATGCAGTGCGCTGAGGCGACGTGCATCGTCAGCGGCTGGTGCTGGAAGCATCGGTGGCTCGACGGGTAGAGCTACCACCGGTGCCACTGCTGACAAAGGGCCCTGCACCGAGGCCTCGTCGCTCGATGGGCTGTCATCACACTCGACTCTCGGAACCCTAGCTGGCTGCCGTCATGGGGCCATCCTGAAAAGGAACAGGTGCGCCATGGTCAAACAGTATACCTGGTGAGCTGACACAAAGTAATCACAAAGAAAACATTGAAACACACATGCAATCAATGTTTTCGTGCATTAAGTCGGAAATCAGAAGTCAGGGTCCTGGTGTACAGATACGTCGGCCGCCGCAGCAACACTGGACTCCCTGGACTGATAACCACACTCAATACGCTAAACATTATTGCTTCACAGAGAAAAGATCAGAGTTCGCGGTAGAACCGAACTCCTTTGATACCAATTTGTCACGACCCGTCCTCGAGGCCCATGCCGTGACTACCCCAAGCCCGCCTTCCATAGGCCAGGGGTTGGCGACTAGCACCAAGGCGTAAATCCCGGTAAAAATGGAAGGCATTGCCTTTGTAAAGTAAACAAGCACCACAGAATAAGCAAGCAGAAAAGTAAACACTAAGTAAGAACAGAGTACAACTGAAAGTGCGGAAAAGTAAATGGGCCAGTATACAAACCCAAACTGAAAGTAAAGTACAACTCGAAAGGGAAAACAGCAACTGTAAAGTAAAATACGCTACACCGAGCCGTCCACTGGAGATCCCACCTGAAGGGTGGGTACAGATAGCTCCACTGCTCCTCGTGTCCCGCCGTCGGCTCCGGGAACGTCCCGCCTAGTGGTCCACCTCCAGGTACCGTTCTGCTCTGTAAGCCTCAGCCACGATCAACGTTGTCCGTCGTCTGCAACCAACACAATGTAGTGCGGGCATAGCCCGTGCAGGGGTGAGTATTAGCTACTCAGTAGGGACCCCGAGACCCCTGAAGGTCTCCCAAAATCCACAAAGGATAAACCACAAAGGAAGATACAATCACGAAGTAACAACCGACACTTCTTAGGTATATGCCCATACATATACCTAAGTCATCAATTCCAATATGCTCCAACCTCCGAGCCCAAGTACAACTCAGTCCACACAGGAAAGTAAACGTATTCCACACAGGAAAGAAAAACGTAATCCACACAGGATAGCACAACACAATCCACACAGGAAAGCAACAGGATTTAGCTCACACAAGTATACTTCATCGAAAGACGATAAAGATGATCTCTGATCCATCTAAGTCGTCGGACCCACGAAGGATCGATAGGTAACTAACCCCCGCAAAGACCCACACAGGATCGGGCCCACACAGGACCTGTAGGCGCTGGTTCACACAGGACCACTGAGCGCAATGACCCACAGAGGATCAGACCCACACAGGATCGGGCCCACACAGGACCTGTAGCACTGATCCACGTAGGATCGCTGAGTGTTGTAGTCGTCGTCGAATCCACCAAGGATCTATGTACCATCGTTGTCGCAGTCACAGTAGCAGTAGCAGTAGCAGTCACAGTCGCAGTAGCAGTAGCAGTCGCAGTCACAGTCGCAGTAGCAGTAGCAGCCGCAGCCAGCACTAGGGTTCCTGCACACAGCAAGCTCGTTCGGGAGGGTCCGCTCCACGAGCCGAGAGGCTGATACATCAACTGTCACACAGTCTAGAGTTGATGTATCCAAAAGTTCTGTATCATCAACAGGAACTCAACGCAACAGACGGCGCGTCAATCGGACGCCCGGTCTGAGAGTTATTGGCCTTTTCATCCCAGGGGCCCGGTTGGTTTTTAAGGCAAAACCAACCAGACCGTACTCCACCTGCGTCTAAACCTCGTGCGGAGTATGACAAAAGATCTGTCTCACTAAGAGGAACGCAACAAAGCGGACGACACGTCAATCGGACGTATGTAGCTCAAGATATGAGCGTTTCCGCTCCGAGGGCCCGGTTGGTTTCGTGAACGAACCAACCCGGTCGAACTCAAAGTATTCCAAAACTTTGAGTGTGATATACCGAATCGACCGTCTCGATCCAAGGATCGCATCGCCGCTGACGGTTTGTCAATCGGAGGTCCGTAGCTCAAGTTATGGGCAAAAGACCGAAGTCGATTCGAAAACAGGGGGTCCGGGTCCGGGCCGACCCGGCCCGACCCCCCCTGGGTCGGACCAAACCGGGTCGACCCGAACCGGCTCGACCCGACCCGGGTCCGACCCGGCCCGACCGGCGGCGCGGTCCGGCGTGGCGGCGTGGCCGGTGTGCCGCTCGGGTGCGACGCGCTGGGGGCAAGGCCCCCGCCCTTCCTGCTGGCGGCGCGGCTGAAAGCCGCGCCTTTGATCAAACGGCCCCCCTCGTGGGGGCCTGCCTTTGAGAAAAACGGGGGGGGTGGGGCGCTGCCCCCCCTTTGTGAAACCGCCCGCCCCCCCCCCCCCCCCACACGTGGGGGCCTGCTTTGAGGAAAACGGGGGGGCGCTGCCCCCCCTTGGTGTAACCGCGGCCCCCCCTTTATGGGGGGCCGGTTTTGGCCAGCCGGGGGAATTTATTCCCCCGGTCCTTCTCCCTTCCGGCCGGCCCAACATGGCCGGCCGGTTCTTCCTCAACGGGACCGGCAAGGCCGATCCCCCTTCCGGCTTCCGACACTGGCGACTCGGATAGTCTTCGGTCTTCACGTCCCGCCACGGCCTTCATCGTTCGGCGCGGTGCGACGGCACCGTGCCCCACCGCCGCGGCACCACTCCGGCCGCGGCGCCTTCAACATTCTTCGACGTGGAACGACGACGTCGCGTCCTTGCATTATTTTACGACGCGGCGTGACGGCGCCGCGCATTTCTTGTCGTATGATCCTGCATGGTGCGACGACACCGCGCCTCACCCGTTTCAATCCACAACAAAATCAATATGAAATGGAGGAGGGTCGGCCGTGTTTGTACGGTCCGGCCCCCTCGCGTTAATTGCTAACAATTGGATAAATTTCACGATGAAATATTCTCGGGTATAATTCATGAACAAAAGTAATAAATAAACCCCTAACTCGGTTTCAAGTATGATGTTCGTCAACGACCCACGAAATACAAACGTCGCGGAGGTCGGGCGTCGCGGTAATCGTTCGTCAATTCTGTTGACGAAGAGGTACGTCCAAAGAGGTACGCTTTTGGTGATTCTTCTTAAGCTGACGAAGGAAGTCCGAGGAGGAAACGGTGTTCCCTTTCGTTGACACGGAAGGCATCGTCGTTCTTCGGAAACAAACCGGCTACGAAGAAGAGAGGAATGTCGTTCTTCGTCGGAGCTTGAGTGTTCTTCGTGTTCTTCGTCAATGTTTGAAGAAGAAGAAGGAGCTCTCAAATCCCCCCAATATGGCTAACCAAAATAAAATAATCTAAGGCTTATTTTATTTATACAAATATCAACTTGAATTCCAAAGGTTTGAAATTCAAATCAACCCACCTTAATTAATTCAACCAAGTTGTCAAACATTAATTAAAGGGGGTTATAGGGGAGTTTTGAGAGAAGTTGAGGAGTTGGGGTTCGTGTGGGCCCCACGACACTTAATCCTCCCAAGGGAGGTTAAGTGGATGTGGGTTCCACCCCTAACTCCCTTTGGGAGTTTAAAACTAACAAAAAAAAGAAATAAAATATGTTTCCACATTTTATTTACCTTTATTTAAAAAACCCAAAAACTAACTCTCAACCCGCAATAAACGCAACCTCGAAAAAGGTCTCCTTAAGCGAATATCGGCGATGCGAGTTCATCGGTGCCCTTGGAATTTGATTCCGGGCACCGGTTCGAAAGTTAGAAATTCCCGCTCGTTCGTTCACTGAACGTACCCGAGCCAAACTTCGGAAATTGATTCCGGGCACACCGGGCCTTGGAATCAGGGGCCATCTGAAACCACGTTCTTGTAAAATTCCAAAGAAAATTAAGAAAAAATTTCCCTTGAATTTTACGGGTCTTTACACCCCACCTCAGTCATGCTCCTGGGTGACTTCTAACCAAGAACCACCTCTATCTTCACCGGATCCACTACAACTCCATCCTATGAGATGACACATCCTAGAAAGTGGACTTCTAGAATCCAATATTGAAACATTGAGTGATTTTGACAAAGCCAGTTCTATTAGAGTGTATCCAAGACTATTCGTAGGTGTAGTGTGCCCCTACTCTGACACTATGTACACCAGGAAGTCATTAACGAAGACCACAACAAACTGGTCAACATAAGGCTGGAAGATCTTGTTTATGAGGCTCATGCACACTACTGGGGTGTTGGTCATGTCGAAAGGCATCACCATGAACTCATAGTGGCCATACTGGAACCTGAAGGCCGTCTTTGGTACATCATCATCCTGTACCCGAAGCATGTGATAGCATGATATAAAGTCTATCTTTGAGAACCACTTTGCTCCCATAAGCTGGTCGAAGAGGTCATAAATTCTCAGCAGTGGATACTTTCTCTTCATGGTCACCTATTTAGGCACTAGAAGTCCACATACAACCTCAAAATCTCATCCGAATTCTTGGAAAAAAGCACAGGGGCTGCCCATGGTAAAACACTGGGCCTTATGAACCCCTTATCCTACAAGTCCTCTAGATATACCTTTAGATAGAGAATCTCAGAGGGAGCCATCCGATTTTCAAGTGTAAATATATGTTCCATCTCATGGTACAAGTCGATGGAAATGTATACTTATCTATGAGGAGGTAGTCCCAGAACATCCTTAGGAAAAACATCATTGTACTTATCCACCAGTACAAGAAAGATCAAACTCCTCTCATCCACTGCACCAAGGGTGATACTAGAAAACTGGTGAGTGACTGGGTGCACCCTCCTCTGAGATAGACCGTCTTGCACTGCAAGGGTATCCTTCTAACAGGTGAAGGAAAACCTGGCCCCATCTCTACGGACACACCACACTGTACAACTAAAATAGTCAATCTGAGCATGGACTGTGGATAACCAGTCCATACCCAAGTTGACGTCGTAAGGCCTCGATGCCATTCTTAGGAGATCCCAACCGAAGATCTCACCTCCTAGAGTAATCTCACACTGTCGGAACCAGTGTGTAATCATCAAATTGTCTCCCATAGGAGTCTCTAGCCATAATTATCGAGCCAACAGATCCATCATAATATTTGAGCTCTGAATGAGAGTTGGGGAAAGGAAAGAGTGACTAGCACCTATGTCTATAAGAACATCAGCTATGATGGAGAATGTAACGCCCCGACCCCAGCTACCCAGAGTCGGTGCATTACTTCGTAACATTGGCATGATCACAAAAGATCAAGTCTCGAAAGACCGATTAGTTTAGTAGCCTTGGAAACACTAGATACATTTGTAAACGTTACATTACATCATAAAGTGAAAAACTACAATAACAAAGTCTCCATAGTCCACACTCATATCCTCTTCCGACTATCCCTGCAGGTCATTCATAAAATACTTCTTCACATCTTGGAAAATATTAAAACATTGAAAGGGGTGAGCTTAGATGCTCAGTAAGGATAACAATAATGCGGAAGCTTTCATAAATAAACATTAACATTTAAGGCAATGTATAACTAAAACAAAAGCCTTTTAAACATGAACTTCAACATAATATGGCAAAAGTAAAATGAGATAATGCCATTTACTTCTTCACATGGATATTCTACTGGTCGAATAATCACATGCAATATCAATAACCACTTTCATAATGATGGAATGTATAATGCCGGACATTCTGAAACATTTTGTCAAGGCCTCGGCCAAGACATCTAAAATGATTAAGGCCTCGGCCAAAACCATAAATCAAATTGGGAAAGGGCCTCGGCCAATTCCACGTCTAGTTGTCTCATGAGACCTGCCGATGCATCGAGGAGCTATAGCGGGCTCCACCCGTCACTTATTAAGTCCAATACATTCCTCATATGAATAGGTTTAAACATATCATAAACCATAACATAATTGTATCACATAAAACATGCATAATGTAAACATAACATTTCCATATTTCAATCACAAGATATCAATACAACACATTGATATAATAAAAATTCTTTCAAAACCATTTTCAATACCAAAATAAAAGAATGTTAAAACATTGTATTTATTTTTCTTTTTTTTAAAAAAGGTATGGCTTGTAAAGGAAGCCGAAACTCAAATAATGTTCACGGCGGCGGAGAAGTCGTTGTCGCCGCATAAGTACGGAAAGAAAAACATTCCCTTTTTGTCGTTTAGTAAAATGCTTCGTATAAAAAGATTCCTTTTGAATAAACTTAAAAGTCAAAGGGGTTTATACACCGTATAAAAGAAAGTTGTGTATAAAATGAAATATGCCTCAAAGAAAGGAGATTGAGATGAAGTCCTTAAAAAGATCATTTTTAAAATAAAATAGATATATTATGTGTATTCACTATAGGAACACATAAATAAAGTAAAAATATAAAATAAGACATAATAATATCATGACATAATTTTAAAGTAGGAGATTAACCCAAAGAATTGAAATTGGGTTAAGAAGTTCCCTTACAAAGAGCATTTTTAAAATAAAATAGATCTATTATGTGTATTCACTACAAGTACACATAAATAATGTACAAATACAGGATATGACATAATAATATCATGACATAATTTGAAAGTAGGATATTAACCCAAAGAACGAAAATTGGGTTAAGAAGTTCCCTTACCTTGTGTCCGACTTGACTCAACCGTTCTTTAACCTCCTGAATAATAAAGTAGAGTTAATATCTACCTTATTAAGAACCATTTTCAATTTCATTATCCTTTTTATATCACTTATTACAATGTTATGAACATTATGTAATTATTTAAGTTAATAACGGTCGTTTTGTCGATCTTTGGTACATGAGTCAACAATAAACTTCTTATAATTATAAGTTGTTCATGTGGTGAAATATCCATTATATCCAGAATTATATTAATGATTTAGATATCATATATATCATATATATACAGTATATACATTCATTTATAATATTACGTAACATTTAGAGGTAAGAAATGAAATGCACCGTTCATGGAGACGGTAAGCCGTACGTACGCATGAACGCTACTTTCATTTCAATTTCATATTTAATGGAATGAAATCATAATGATATAAATGTATAATATAATTCCAGTATAATATAGTGTATAATACCATTTACTCCATCCTTTATACATCCCACACATGGCATTAACGATTCAAATCACTTTGAGGGGGCGGTAGTCCGCACTTCCTAAAATGAAATTATCGCGTTTTACCCATAATGGAAATCATAAAGTATGCCATAAATGAGAAATACAGAAGCATAAGTAAAACAAAAACATATTATATATCATATATAAAAATAGTGACATCTTAATGGCCACCTTTGGAGGTGTTATATGAGTGTTGAACAATCATCGTTTCGTGAGGCAGAAATTCGCCATCCACAGAAACCATATGTTCTTTAACCATTAGATGTAGGTGTGTGTAAGTGTAGCTCGAATCCTTCTTATAACAACATCCTAGTATATTGAGGATACTGGTGTTGTTACAAAAGAAATGAATAAAAAGAGTTTAGGGGGTTGGAGAAGAAAAATAAAACAAAACAACATTAGAAAAGACATTACCTCAAAATCGGGTAACTCTTTTTGATTTGAGCTAAAGGCTTCCTTGGGAAGAGTTCTGCCCAAAGTGAGGTTTCTAGGAGTAAGGAAGGAATGTTGGGAGAGTATTTGGTCAGAGTTTGGCCGAGCCAAATGGCTTGATGGTGTGAATAAGGTGGGAGAGGTGGGGGCCTTTTATAAGTGGAGAGGAGGGGCACTTTTGGAAAGTAATGAAATGTTACATTATTTCAAAATGCTTTTCGGATTATAAAGGTCCCACATCTATATAATTCGAGGCTAAGGTGATAAGGTTTCTAAATATCTTCATCCAATAGGCTTTGGACAAGTGTAAGCCTCGGATTTTGCATTATCTTCTCATTTTATTTAAATCGTCAAATAATGATGTCATCGCTGCATCATTATTATGTCATAAATACTTTAATTTATTTAATGTCTAAAAATTATAAAACAAATACTATGATGTAGGAAATCTTTTTATCTTTCCAATGACTATTTATAATCAAAATTTGGACTTGTATAACCCCAATTAAAAATTGTTTTAGTAGAACAATTTATGTTAGTGTCATTTTCACTTTAACATTAAATAAAAAGTAATTTATGTTATTTCCCAACAAAAGTGGATCCATGGGGTCCCCAAGTTAGGCCATGGCTTGTCTTGGTCGGCCATGACTCAACCAATGAGGTTGGGACATGTGTCTAGGTCATTTCATATTATTAATGTATTATTTATACCTTAAACTACACTAATTACCACTAATCGCGATTAAGAACTTAAAAGTTACTATTCACCAAAAAATTATTTTGATCTCATTGAACCACATTTTACTTCTTAATGACAACCATGTATGTCGGATTTTTGAAAATCAAATCACAGAAGTTGTAATATTTCATTTAAACGAAAAATCAGTTATTTAACTACCACTTAGTGGTTTCACTATTCATCAAAAATTGAAGTTTTTCAGAATAAGGCCAAAATTTCACCCTAAGCTATAATTGATATTCCGAATTCAAAAATGATGTCTATTTTACAAAATTCCAAACATATAAGTTGTATTAATTAATTTCATAATTAATTCCCGCTGTTACAACAAATAGCGTGTTTTTAAGAAACAATTTATATCAAAAGTTTGGCAATTGTTTATGTCCAATTTCAATGTTAAATTAATTCTAATGACCACCATTGGATAAAATGGTAAAAATATTTTCTAATTATACCTTAAAACCACTAAATAGTATAATTTATCTGTATAAATTATTTTGATTAAAAAAGTTGTTTTTATGTATTTTTCACTATTCATAAAAAATTAGAAGTTCTCAGAAAATACCAAAAATTCAACATAGGCTAATTTCGATATTACGAATACAAAAATGAAGTCCATTTTGAAATACAAAATTTCTATAATTTTAAAAAGTGGTTATTACTATTCATAACGGCTATTTTGATTAGTTGCGGTGTGTTAGAACTCGAACTTGCGTACAATGCAAGCTATTGCATTATTGAATGAGAAGCGTATCGTGGAAGCTCAGGGTGTTACATTCTCCCCTCCTTCAATAAATTGCGTCCTCGCAATTTGAAATTTTTCTTTGATAATAAAAGGCTGAAAATAGAAAATACCTTTGTGGAAAACCCACATCGGAAATAAGGTTAATAAATATATAACATTAAAAGAAAGCAGGATAAGTACAAAGGTCACCCGATATAGCCCATTCTAGGATTATATGAAAATATGGATATGGAGGAGAAACAAACCATCAAGGTCTGATGGAGAGTTATAGAAAACAGGATTAGGAGAAAGTTTAACCATAAGAAAATCACAAACTTGTGATTGGTTAAACGGTCATTGAATCCCCAGTTGGAAAAGTTAACCGACAACATTTTTGTTTTAAGTTACCTTTTATTATGTTGAGGAATTTATTTATGAGATTTACTAAGAACGTAGGGGAATATACATACTTGTTATGTATACTTTCATTCGTTAATAAATTTTTACCACAAACCCAACTTTTACTCCAAATGGTAACGGAACTCAAAAATATTCTATTTATCCTAATTGTATAAGGTTCCAAATGTTAACACATACCATTTAGATTAGTAAAACGATTTTGTAATAACCAGGGACTTCCTGTAGGCTAGTGGTAGGAAATAAAGGCTTGTCTCACTATGGTTGTGGGTTCGATTCCTGCAGCTTTGTCCGACGCGACGGGTTATTCCCCACCCTGCAGGTTGTCCTTTTCCTAAAAATATAGTACTATACTATTCCAAAAATAATCTTCATAAATGTTTTAACCTTAAACAATACTATCCAAAGTTCAACTTAATCCACTCCAACCTTTATAGTTATCCAAAATACCTTCATCCAGACTTTCTCTAAAAGGTCTCTAAATTCCAAAATCAATTGTAACATCAGATTCCCCAAACAAAGAAAAGTTTCTCTTATTGTCACATACTAAAAATATGATTACCTTAATCATATTAAAACCTTACTGAAATCAAAAAGTACTGCAGTACAATCCATATATATATATATTACATTATTCTTATAACCAGAATATAATCCTTGAGTCCAAAAGCACCAATACATTAATTATTCTGCTTCAACTGTAGTCACAGAATAAGATTGGCCTTGATCCCTTGGCCTTTTCTGAGGTAAGTTTCCCTGACGCTTAGGACATTCATTTGCATAATGACCCATTTCTCTACAATTGTAGCATTCAACTTTAATAGCCTCTTTATTTCCCTTGCAATCACGAGCCTGGTGACCCTTTTCTCCACATTTATAACAAACTCCCATTCCTTTTAGACAAGTACCAGGGTGATTCTTCCCACAATTATCACATAATGGAAAATCCTTCTTTCCCTTTTTCCCTTTATCTGTCTCTTGTTCCACCGTTCTCTTTTTCTCTTGCTTTACTTTGTTGTCATAAGACTTAGAGAATTCCTTTTCTGTCTTGATAGCACATGAGACAATATCTTCGTATGATGAGAAGGATTGTGATACTAAAGCTCGACGGAGAAATGGTTTTAACCCATCAAAGAAACGATCAATCTTACTCCTTGGGTTACGTATATAATCGGCAGCATGCCTCGCTAACCTTGTAAAGTTAGCCTCATACTTTGCGACATTCTCATCCTCCTTCTGCCTCAAACTCAGAAATTGTCTTTCCATATCTGCTCGATGGTCACGAGGAAAGTATTTTTCTAAGAAAAGCTCTTTGAACTCCCTCCATTCCATATTCGATACGTCATCATCTTCCTTTGTGTTTTGAATCAGTGACCACCACTGATCGGCATCTCCAGTGAGGCGGTAAACTGCCATGACAACCTTCTCCCTTTCACTACTCCCCAAGGCATGGAATATTTTCTCTAAGGAATTTATCCATTGCTCAGCTACTGTAGGATTTGTACTCCCATTGAAGGTTGGTGGTTGTTGCCTCATGAAGCGGTCTAACATTGATCCTCCACGTTGCGGATCAGGGTGCTCCATACGAGTAAGGTTATTATTCATAACCTGAGTGAGTTGTCCCAGTATGGTAATAAGTTGATCAGCACCAGTTGTATCTCCAGATCCACAATAATTATCTTGATCAGGAGGGAAATCCCTACACGGAGTTCGTGCATTGATACGGTTTCTATTCCTTCCACTAGGCGCCATTTCTAAACAATAGCATAAACTAGATTAGTTTATGAATCAAAATACATAATTCCATACTTGTAAAACACTTTACATAAATTGAACTATTTATGGATATAATCCATAATCATAAAAAGAAATGTTTTCTTTGAGGAAGTATATACTCATAACCCTCCATAGTGGTTTGTAAATAAAATGAGAATTATCCTAAGCATATCCCCCGGGAGTGTCGTAACCAAGAGTGCAGCAAGGCCCGTTGTCGTGCACCAGTTCCTGTTTGAGTCTAGCTCAAAGCGGTGTTTTCGGGTTTTACCCCTAGGTACATCTGTTCCAGAGCCGCCTCTACCTGCTCGTATCCAGAAAGGGATGTATTGCTCGGAAAACTCACAAAATCTCTTCAATAACAAAATTCTAGAAAGTTCTTCTATACTAATCCTCAAAGTCTATCTTTGGGCTATGTGCTCTAATCAGAGTTTATCTAAATCTAGCTTCCAAGGTTAGTACTAAACTGCCTCTGATACCAACTGTAACGCCCCGACCCCAGCTACCCAGAGTCGGTGCATTACTTCGTAACATTGGCATGATCACAAAAGATCAAGTCTCGAAAGACCGATTAGTTTAGTAGCCTTGGAAACACTAGATACATTTGTAAACGTTACATTACATCATAAAGTGAAAAACTACAATAACAAAGTCTCCATAGTCCACACTCATATCCTCTTCCGACTATCCCTGCAGGTCATTCATAAAATACTTCTTCACATCTTGGAAAATATTAAAACATTGAAAGGGGTGAGCTCAGATGCTCAGTAAGGATAACAATAATGCGGAAGCTTTCATAAATAAACATTAACATTTAAGGCAATGTATAACTAAAACAAAAGCCTTTTAAACATGAACTTCAACATAATATGGAAAAAGTAAAATGAGATAATGCCATTTACTTCTTCACATGGATATTCTACTGGTCGAATAATCACATGCAATATCAATAACCACTTTCATAATGATGGAATGTATAATGCCGGACATTCTGAAACATTTTGTCAAGGCCTCGGCCAAGACATCTAAAATGATTAAGGCCTCGGCCAAAACCATAAATCAAATTGGGAAAGGGCCTCGGCCAATTCCACGTCTAGTTGTCTCATGAGACCTGCCGATGCATCGAGGAGCTATAGCGGGCTCCACCCGTCACTTATTAAGTCCAATACATTCCTCATATGAATAGGTTTAAACATATCATAAACCATAACATAATTGTATCACATAAAACATGCATAATGTAAACATAAAATTTCCATATTTCAATCACAAGATATCAATACAACACATTGATATAATAAAAATTCTTTCAAAACCATTTTCAATACCAAAATAAAAGAATGTTAAAACATTGTATTTATTTTTCTTTTTTTTAAAAAAGGTATGGCTTGTAAAGGAAGCCGAAACTCAAATAATGTTCACGGCGGCGGAGAAGTCGTTGTCGCCGCATAAGTACGGAAAGAAAAACATTCCCTTTTTGTCGTTTAGTAAAATGCTTCGTATAAAAAGATTCCTTTTGAATAAACTTAAAAGTCAAAGGGGTTTATACACCGTATAAAAGAAAGTTGTGTATAAAATGAAATATGCCTCAAAGAAAGGAGATTGAGATGAAGTCCTTAAAAAGATCATTTTTAAAATAAAATAGATATATTATGTGTATTCACTATAGGAACACATAAATAAAGTAAAAATATAAAATAAGACATAATAATATCATGACATAATTTTAAAGTAGGAGATTAACCCAAAGAATTGAAATTGGGTTAAGAAGTTCCCTTACAAAGAGCATTTTTAAAATAAAATAGATCTATTATGTGTATTCACTACAAGTACACATAAATAATGTACAAATACAGGATATGACATAATAATATCATGACATAATTTGAAAGTAGGATATTAACCCAAAGAACGAAAATTGGGTTAAGAAGTTCCCTTACCTTGTGTCCGACTTGACTCAACCGTTCTTTAACCTCCTGAATAATAAACTAGAGTTAATATCTACCTTATTAAGAACCATTTTCAATTTCATTATCCTTTTTATATCACTTATTACAATGTTATGAACATTATGTAATTATTTAAGTTAATAACGGTCGTTTTGTCGATCTTTGGTACATGAGTCAACAATAAACTTCTTATAATTATAAGTTGTTCATGTGGTGAAATATCCATTATATCCAGAATTATATTAATGATTTAGATATCATATATATCATATATATACAGTATATACATTCATTTATAATATTACGTAACATTTAGAGGTAAGAAATGAAATGCACCGTTCATGGAGACGGTAAGCCGTACGTACGCATGAACGCTACTTTCATTTCAATTTCATATTTAATGGAATGAAATCATAATGATATAAATGTATAATATAATTCCAGTATAATATAGTGTATAATACCATTTACTCCATCCTTTATACATCCCACACATGGCATTAACGATTCAAATCACTTTGAGGGGGCGGTAGTCCGCACTTCCTAAAATGAAATTATCGCGTTTTACCCATAATGGAAATCATAAAGTATGCCATAAATGAGAAATACAGAAGCATAAGTAAAACAAAAACATATTATATATCATATATAAAAATAGTGACATCTTAATGGCCACCTTTGGAGGTGTTATATGAGTGTTGAACAATCATCGTTTCGTGAGGCAGAAATTCGCCATCCACAGAAACCATATGTTCTTTAACCATTAGATGTAGGTGTGTGTAAGTGTAGCTCGAATCCTTCTTATAACAATATCCTAGTATATTGAGGATACTGGTGTTGTTACAAAAGAAATGAATAAAAAGAGTTTAGGGGGTTGGAGAAGAAAAATAAAACAAAACAACATTAGAAAAGACATTACCTCAAAATCGGGTAACTCTTTTTGATTTGAGCTAAAGGCTTCCTTGGGAAGAGTTCTGCCCAAAGTGAGGTTTCTAGGAGTAAGGAAGGAATGTTGGGAGAGTATTTTGGCAGAGGTTGGCCGAGCCAAATGGCTTGATGGTGTGAATAAGGTGGGAGAGGTGGGGGCCTTTTATAAGTGGAGAGGAGGGGCACTTTTGGAAAGTAATGAAATGTTACATTATTTCAAAATGCTTTTCGGATTCTAAAGGTCCCACATCTATATAATTCGAGGCTAAGGTGATAAGGTTTCGAAATATCTTCATCCAATAGGCTTTGGACAAGTGTAAGCCTCGGATTTTGCATTATCTTCTCATTTTATTTAAATCGTCAAATAATGATGTCATCGCTGCATCATTATTATGTCATAAATACTTTAATTTATTTAATGTCTAAAAATTATAAAACAAATACTATGATGTAGGAAATCTTTTTATCTTTCCAATGACTATTTATAATCAAAATTTGGACTTGTATAACCCCAATTAAAAATTGTTTTAGTAGAACAATTTATGTTAGTGTCATTTTCACTTTAACATTAAATAAAAAGTAATTTATGTTATTTCCCAACAAAAGTGGATCCATGGGGTCCCCAAGTTAGGCCATGGCTTGTCTTGGTCGGCCATGACTCAACCAATGAGGTTGGGACATGTGTCTAGGTCATTTCATATTATTAATGTATTATTTATACCTTAAACTACACTAATTACCACTAATCGCGATTAAGAACTTAAAAGTTACTATTCACCAAAAAATTATTTTGATCTCATTGAACCACATTTTACTTCTTAATGACAACCATGTATGTCGGATTTTCGAAAATCAAATCACAGAAGTTGTAATATTTCATTTAAACGAAAAATCAGTTATTTAACTACCACTTAGTGGTTTCACTATTCATCAAAAATTGAAGTTTTTCAGAATAAGGCCAAAATTTCACCCTAAGCTATAATTGATATTCCGAATTCAAAAATGATGTCTATTTTACAAAATTCCAAACATATAAGTTGTATTAATTAATTTCATAATTAATTCCCGCTGTTACAACAAATAGCGTGTTTTTAAGAAACAATTTATATCAAAAGTTTGGCAATTGTTTATGTCCAATTTCAATGTTAAATTAATTCTAATGACCACCATTGGATAAAATGGTAAAAATATTTTCTAATTATACCTTAAAACCACTAAATAGTATAATTTATCTGTATAAATTATTTTGATTAAAAAAGTTGTTTTTATGTATTTTTCACTATTCATAAAAAATTAGAAGTTCTCAGAAAATACCAAAAATTCAACATAGGCTAATTTCGATATTACGAATACAAAAATGAAGTCCATTTTGAAATATAAAATTTCTATAATTTTAAAAAGTGGTTATTACTATTCATAACGGCTATTTTGATTAGTTGCGGTGTGTTAGAACTCGAACTTGCGTACAATGCAAGCTATTGCATTATTGAATGAGAAGCGTATCGTGGAAGCTCGGGGTGTTACAGAGAAGACACAGATCATACCTCAGATCATCTATGGAGCATCGTGGTCAGCCTCTACTGCCATGAGCTAAGTTCACCCTTGCCTGCCTATTCCTTGAGGTTGTGGTGGACTACCTGGTGGTGGTAGAGGTAACACCTCAAACCATCATCCACCGCCTGCCAATTGTCTGTCTCCCCTGCCACGACCGCCACCCTACAGACCGTAGAATTTGAACCGATACCTATTCCTTAGAGGTCCCTCGACTGCCTGCTAGTCATTCATCTAGTGGTTCAGGCAGTCACATTCCATGTGTCCCTACCTACCACATGTGAAGCACTACCTAACTCCATTTATATCGGGAGTCCTACACTACCAACCCTGAGTCATGGGGTCAGCCTCTGAAAGACCTAGACTATATGAGCCCATGTTTTTTCTATCTTCTACCTGATGAAGAATCCACCTCCTGGGGTCTACAAACATCTCTAGAAGTCATCACCTTCACCACCAAGAATCTCTTCTCAAGAAGGGATTGCTCCAGCACCCCATCTAGGGTAGGGATGCTGAGAGACAACATTGATGCCCTGATCTCTCGCCTGAGTCTCTAATAAAAGGATAGATTTCTAAAGAAAGGGTCTCAAACCATGTCTGTAGATTAGGGAGATAGCTCAGTGAACCTCATTGAGTACTTAGAAACCGTTATTATGCCCTGCTGAAGGTGAAGCAGCTCTTGAATGTGCACGGAGTGAATGTTCGTGGGAAAAAACTCCTCCCAGAAAAGTCTCTCAAAGTCTACCTAGGTAAGGGTATCCTCATCATGTGTCTGGGGGGTCAAGATCAACCATGTTTTTGTAGAGCCCTAAAGAAGTCCCTCTTACATGATATCCATCTGGTCAGGTGGTTTCCTCACTATGCAGAAGACCTGCATTATAGCCTCCAGCCAATCCTCTGCGACCTGAGGATCTATCTCTCCCATGAACCTTGGATGTCTCTGGCTATGAAACTCATGTAGGGAACTGATCCTATAAACATCCTCTTCTAGATCCACCTAAAAGAGATGATAACCACTGGGTAGTGGTAGTACTAGTGCATTACCCAGTGGGGAAATCTCAAGCATTGGTCCCTAAATGAATGGCTCATCGCTAGGCGGGCTGTCCTCACTACCTTGTATCAGGATCCTAGATGGTCGTCCACTTGGAGGCATCCTGAAATAGATCAAGATATACCATGGTTTGAAGGATATACCAAGTGAGAATATTTTTATTTAAAAGGACATTATGATAAACTTATGCAACTAATGTTTTCATGTATTGATAAAAAAAAGAATTCAAGGTCCTGGTGTATGGATATGTCGGCCGCCACAACAACACTGGACTCCCCGAATCTGAAAGTCGAACTCGCAACACCTAACACTATTTCCCCCAAACAAAATACAGACTCCTAATCTTTGTGGTTGGAACGACTTCACTTTGATACCACCTTTTCATGACCCTTCCCCCGGGGCCCGTACTGTGACTACTCCAAGCCCACCTCTCAAAGGCCAGGGGATGGTGAGTAGCGTCGAAGGAGTCAACCTGCAAGTGGGAGGCATTTTCATGAGTACATGTACACACATACATGCCCAACCAAGTCCCACACACTAAAAAGGAACATGTATCACTATGGAAAATCATGGTATAATTAAAACTAATATAAGTGGGCCAAAATAAAAACCCAAAAAAGAACCAAAAACAGCAAAGTACAAAAAGGAAACTCTGATGGTCATCCACAGAAAACCCCACCAGACCATGAGAGTAGTGTAGATAATAGAATCCAAAGTGTAATGTCATGTACACCTAATCCTATTAGGCCCCAAATGGTCCTCCTCCACCAAGTACACCATCATAGGGTCTGTCAGTCCCGTCTCCCTGAGCACCTTTGGGTCCTCGTCCACCAAAGTCTCTGTAAAAACATCGATCGTATACACCAGACACAACATGTGTGGGCGAATCCTGTGTAGGGGTGAGTAACAAAGTATTTATTAGGGACCCCAAAACAAATAGGAATGACTACACAGTAATCCTCATCATAAATCATGATGCACAAGGAAACTCACACTTGGTATATTCTTGGGTAGTGATAGTTGAATCATCAGTCAAATCAGCAAACTCCTCTGCTGTTTGGGAACTCCTCCTCTATCAATTACATTGGAACTTTTAGGTCACATAGATCAATTTTCTACTAATCGTGGACTACTCTGGTTCTCATCCCTGATGATTAGCATAGTTATGCTGGGTCTCACAGAGCTTCTCCCCACAGTGGCCCTGCCGGGTTACCTAGAGCCGCTTCCCACCTTGATAGAAGTTGGGTATTTCTACAATCGAAAAATGTGGGTATTCCAGGTGACACAGAGTCATTCCCAAATATGGACCTATAGAGTCACATAGAGCCTCTTCCAACTAGGCCTTCATTGGGTAGTTTTCAGGTCTCAGCCAACCATAGGGTTCTGTACATAGCGCGTTTGGGAGAACCTCGCCTCAAGCCATTTTCACATCTAGATTTCCACGAAGGTCACAAAAAATCATGCCAAAAGAACCGATTCATCATGAGGGTCCCAATTACTCAAATAGATCATTAATAAGACATGTTGTTTTCATGAAACATGCATTTTTATAAACATGAGGGCGGTTGCGAAAGGGCCCTGTCTGACCCGGTCAGACCGTCCTGACCAACCCAAACTGGGGGTCCCACATACCCCGGTTTAATTAGATGGAATATACATGACATGGTTTGAGTTAAGGTTGGTCTGGTCTAGCCTGGCCAGTTGACCATGCCCAATAAACCTCGCTGGACCCGACCCTGTTTGGCCAAGGGTCCAGCCTACTGGTTTACTCGGCGACCCAGTCTAGTACAACCCAACACGAAGGGCGTGGGTCGGGCCTGTGAGCACGGGTTCGGCCCGCTGGGAGGGGGTCCGACCTGCAGGCATGGGACCAGCCCGATGGGTTGGGGACGCAAGCCGACAGCCTTAGCTTAGTCTTCCAGGGGGCGTACCAATTGTGCACCACTTGGTCGGGATGCAGCAGCCGAGCCGCGACACATCGGTGCTTGGGTGGACCGTACACGGGCCACCCCCTCCTCACAATGCTAGGTGCTACATCACTAAGCCGCCGCGGTGTGCTGATGGGTGTACAACCTCAACCTTCTGTGGCTGCCTTCAATGCTGACACATTGTCATGATGTTTAGAGGACTACCGAATGAACTCTGGCAGTCTGTTCCTCACACCGACTATGCCTACGGCCCCCTAAGATATCTCTCTTCACTGTGAAGGCCTAAACATTGTCATGCCATCACTTTGAGAATATGACCACCAAGAATGCACGAGCTGAGGTGATCATGCCTTGTTTTTGTCAGACTGAACCCTCCATATTAGAGGTTTAAATAAAGGGGTAGGTTTATGGATTGAAGTTCAATCACTCCATGCATGGATTGAATCCCAGATAAAGAATCCCCAAAAAAAGATACCCTCCTACATAAACATATGAATCACGGATCAACCAATTCGTGGGTTGATCCATGTTCTTCATTTATATAAGGGAAAGAAGAGAAGGGAAGAATACTGAAATAAAAATAAAACCCTTTGCTCTTTGACGTTTGATGCTGAAGTGATTTTCCTTGAGAGTTCAAGCTGTTGACGTCGTCACTTCCGGCTCCGTTATTCAAGGGTGTGTCGAATACGATGATTTATCGCTAGCTTTCTCCATCATTATTCATTGGAGATTTATTAGAGAGTTTCCAAGGTTTAATTCCTTTGTCTCAAATATTCTAAATAATTAATGGAAACATGTCACAACTTTAGAGTTACAATGTTTCATTTATGAAACAACGTCACTGTTACCCTCCCCTTATTGTATCGTTGCGCTACGTGATAAGGGCCATTAACGAGACTCATTAATACACCCAGTCCCTTCTCCATCACCACACCTCAACATCATTGTCTGCCTCTAAATGGATGAGAAATAATATAAAATAACTTTTTAATGTTATTTTATAATTTTCCAAAATGTCCGAAAATAATCTTTTCCGTTTGGACCTTGTCGGTTGAGGTTAAGTCCATTCTAGGTGAATACCAACATTCTGAGTTCAATGGTTTCTTTAGATTTTTGTTCAGAGCACTGGTTAAAAAGTTATAAAAACCCACTCGCGCTTTTACTGAACATACCATAGAAAAAGATCAAAATTCTATTCCAGGCTCTCCGGGCCTCGTAATCACGTGCTGTTAGAGCACGCGGTCTAATAATAATTCCATATAATAAAAAAAATCACATGGAATTTATGAGATATTACACCATTTATAATTTTTAATTATTAAATGAGGATTATTAAAAAGTTAAAACATTATTGATATTTTTTAGGTCATTTTGGAGATTCTCCGATCACAATGAACTCATTTTGTTTTATAAATTAATAACATGTGTATAAAATGATTCTAGAACCTTTTATAAGATATAATAAATAAATAAAAATATTTTTCAACCATAAAAATGTTTTCATGACCAACCTTTAATGAATTAAAGGAAATTAAAATCACATCATCCATAAAGTCGGTAAATCGACACCTCATGGACGATGTTTTAATTTCTAGAATAAATTGGAGAGGAGAAGAATTATAATGGTGAATATTCCATAAATATGATAACAACCAGAATATATATACGATTATGGGTCATTAATTTATCTTGGATAAGGGACGGTGAGGAAAGAATAAAAATAATAAAGAAAATAAAAATAAAAGAAGGAAAATAAAATAGGATGTTTAACTCTTGATCTCTTCTCCTTGAGATCCTCTATAAAGCCTTTGGTTTTGGCCTTTTGATGAGACTAGACGGTATTGGACATGGGAAAGGGACTTTAGAGGAGTATTTGGAAGATCTGAGGCAAGGCTCAAGGCTTGAGAGGTGTTAGAGGAAGAGGGGGGAGTGGGTGGTACTTATACTGGAGGAGAGGAGGAGTTTCACATTATTTTAATCATTATTTTATTCTTTCACCAAAAGAAATGAAATAATTATGATTTCAAGACAAAAATAGTAGTAAATAAATGCTAGTTAGAACCAAGTGTGCTTACATTAGCATTAGATCATACATGACTCCATAAATCATGTATTTAGCTTAATTTTTAAATTATCGTATTTCAGTATTCATAAAAAATTCAAGTATTTTAGAAAATGACGAATAATTCACCCCAACCATTTTTCAATGTGTAGAATCCAAAAATAAACTCCATTTTATCAAAATAATTTTATATATGTGAGAAACTAAATTTTTAAATAAAATAATTTCTTATTCAAACAATACCTGTTTTAAATCATTTTTTACATATTCTAAGATATGTGTATATCATACTTTCAATTAAATATTACATATATATTATCATATGTGATGTTACTATTAAAAAGGGTATGTTACAGTTCCTGAGGGTAATATTATTATCCATAAGGGTATGTTATTATTAACGAAAAATTAAGTTGGTCTTGTCAGACTATAAATAACATATGGATTGCAACCCTGTATGTCTATTAATTGAAATTTAAAACACATAATTGGGAAAATTAAGTTTAATAATAATTATATTATAATTACCTAGGTTGTTATAATCTCCCCACCTTCTGGAAATTGCATCCTCACAATTTTATTTACTCATTAAACAAGTGATTATACCTTTTCCCCATAGCATTTTCTGATTCCCATGATGCTTCTTCAACCATATGGTTTATCTACAAAACCATTTCATGGTGGATTACCTTATTTATCAATACTTACTCTCTTCAATAAATAACTGAATAGGTTTCTCTTCATAAGAAAGGATCTTTTCTAGCTTAACCAATTCTGGGCTCAAAACATGAGATGAATCAGGAAAATACTTTCTCAACATTGAAACATAAAAAACATTGTGTACCTGAGATAGACTCAAAGGAAAAGATACTCGGTATGAAACTTGTCCAAATTTCTCTAGGATTGGAAATGGGCTGATGAACCATGGGCTTAGATTTCATTTCATACCCAAATGATTCACAATATTCCAATAAATTATTTTAAAAAAAACAAGGTCACCTACCTCAAAAATGAATTATTTCCTTATGTTATCTCAAAAAATTTTCTTCATGCTCTAAGATTTCCTCATGTGTTGTTGGATCATATTCACTTTTTGTGCCACATACTCTATTAATTCTGGAACCATCAAATTACTTTCAATAACTTCATCCCAAAATGATGGATTCGAACACCTCTTCCCATATAATTCCTCAAAACATTCCATCTGTATAATGGAATGAAAACTATTATTATGCAAAAACTAAACTAAAGAAATATGTTGATCCCAACTTCCCTGGTAATCCATTGAAAAAGATCTAATATTATCCTACAATGTTTGAATTTTTCACTTGGTCTATCCATAAAATTAATGATGAATAGAAGTACTGAAATTTAATTCTATTTCCAATGACTTTTGAAGGCCTTTCCAAAAGTTAGAAGTGATCCAAAGATCATGATCAACTACAATGGAAAGAAGAACTCCATGTAACCCGACAATATCTTTGAGGTACAATCGAGAAATCTAATCCAAATAAATTATATCTTTAATAGAGGTAAAATTTTCATATTTAGTCATTTGGTCAATAATAACCCATATTGCATTGTTACCTCGAGAAGTATTTGGTAGTCCTACACTGAAGTCCATAGATATATTCTCCCATTTACACTAGGGAACTAGAAGAGGCTGAAGCATCCCCTTTAGTAACTGACACTCTGCTTTAACCTATTGACAGGTCAAACATTTAATGGTAAAATCGGCAATATCAACTTTCATTCTATCCCACCAGTAATACTCTCAATAGACTCTATACATCTTAATATTTCCAGGATGAACTAAAAATGGAGAATAATGATATTCACAGAACAATTCATTCCTCAACAGGGAATGACAAGGAACACTCAACCTTTTATGAAATATTAAAAAACAATCATTATTGAGGTTAAATTCTCTAAAGTTACCCATTTTAACCAATTATACCTTTTTCTTTGGCTCATGGTATTCCTTCTCCACTTGATTAATTTTATATAGTAATGATGACTGCACTAAAGACTGAAACAAAACAGTGGTATTTCCTGCACCAATGACTTCTAAGCCAAAATTAATCAAATCATTAATCAAGGGATCATGTTCTAAATGTGACATTATTAATGATGCATGATGTTTTCAACTCAAGGAATCTACTAGTTTGTTATCTTAACCCAGATTGTAATTGAGCATGCAATCATAATCCTTTATCAGTTTAATCCATCTTATCTGCCTCATGTTCAATTCATTCTGAGTGAATGTATAATTCAATATTTTATGGTCAGTATATATTTCACATTTTCGTGCATATAAATTATTCCTCTGAATTTATAAATAAAGAACCATAACTGCTAATTCCAAATCATGTGTAGGGTAATTCAACTCATGGGGTTTCAACTGAAGTGAAACATAAGAAATTAACTAATCATTCTATATCAAAACACAACAATGTCCCTTCAAACAGGCATCATTATATATGAAAAAGTAACCATTTATGGAAGATAGAGTCAAAAATGGATCATTCAGCAATCTTATTTTCAATTATTAAAACCAAACATCACATTATTTTTTCCAGATGAACTTAAAAGCATTTGGATTTAACATAGTCATTGGGTTGGATAACTGTGGATGGTTTTCAAAAAACCATCAATAATACCCGGTTAGACCAAGGAATCTATGAATATCAGTTATATTTGTGGGTCTTTTCCATTCTTAAACCACATTGGTTTTCTCTGGATCAACAATTATGCCATATTTTTAAACAATGTGATGAAGAAAATAAATTTTGTTGAAATCAAAATGCACACTTGTAGAATTTTCCATACAACTTATTTTCTTTTACGGGTTTAAAAACAACCCTTAGATGTTTTTCATGTTCCCCTTTACATTTAAAATATATAATAATTCCATAAATAAAAAAATACACAAATTTATCCATGAACTCATGAAATATTTTTTTCATATGTTCCATGAATACAACAGGTACATTTGTAAAACTAAAGGGAATAACAAAAAACTCATAATCCCCATATCTAGTTTGGACAACTGTTTTTCAAATTTCATCATCCTTCACCTTCAACTGATGGTACTAAATCTCAAGTCAATCTTGGAAAATTACTGAGCTCCCTAGAGCTGATCGAAAAAGTCATCGATATGGGGAAATGGATACTTATTCTTAATAGTAATACTATTCAATGATCTATAATCAATGAAAAGTATCATGGAACAGTATTTCCTTTTAACAAAAAAATAGAAGTACCCTATGGTAAAGTTCTAGGATGAATGAATCCTTTTTCAATCAGCACTTTCAACTTCTATTTCAATTCAAGGAGTTCTATTAGTGACATTTGATAGGGGAGTTTTGAAATTATCTTATAATCAGGTATTGAGTCAATTATAAATTCAACTTCTTGAACATGTATTACAATGGGAAATTCATTGGAAAAAAAATCCAGGTATTCATTTACCACTGGCACATCATTAATTTGAATAGTTCCCTTGTTTTCAACATTTTGATAAAAATAAATTTCATTTCCATCTTTTAATAGTTTTCAACTTTTTGATACGTTAGCAATGGTATGGGTTCATTATTTTATACAAAAAATACTCATTTTAAAAAACAACTTATTTATCTCTACAATCTATCTTTTCCTGATAAATAGAAATCCAATCCATACCCATTATAAAATCAAACTCTACCATGGGAAGAACAACAAAGTTTTCACATAATGACTTTACACAAATAATAATATAATGATTCTCATAATGTCATTTTTTCTTAATATTTATCCCGAGATTTTTAACCATATGTTATGATTTAATTTCAATAGATTAAATTCCCAATCTACCAAAAAATTTCCTAGAAATAATGGAATGTGTATACCATATTTCAAACAAGACTTTAGAAAAAATTGAATAAAAAAATAATTGACATGATACCACTTCATTTAAAGGATCAATATCCGCTGAAGTAGTCACAAAGGATTTTTCCACAACCTTTTGCATCCAATCATGTTGGGTTCTTGTCTGAGTAACCAACTTTGAAAAAACATTATCATAATAACCTAGTTCTTAACAGTTAAATCATATCACCATAGACTTCCCATTATTATTCGGATCATTTTCCATTAATTCACAAGACATGTTCCCAAATTTCCACATAGGTAGAACTACCCAAATTTATGAGACATTCTGTAGGATGCTTTTTACAAACACTTTTCACATGAAGGGAAATTAATTTTCTTACCACAATATTTATTTAATGAATTCATTCCCATTTCCTATCAACCTGAATGCTTCTTATTATTTTCCTCACAAGTTACATACGTGTTAGAAAACTCCATTAAAACTTTTTCTGCACACCAAAAAAGTTTCTCATAGATTTTAAACTCTTGTGAAGCCAATGATCTTTGTAGAAAGGGTTTCAAACTAGAGTAATATCCATTAATTTTACTACCAAATTACCGAGTAAAATATGCTATGTAGCTAGCCTGTCTTTTAAAACTGGCTTCATATGTATCCATAAATTCTTCTTTTTTCCCCTCAGTTCAAAGAATTGTATCTCCATTCTGAGTCGAATAGTTTTAGGAAAATATTTTTCAAGAAAAAGATCCTTAAAATCATCACATTCCATACTATCAAGATCATATCTTTCTATCATATTTTTAACTAAAGACCACCATTGATCTAATTCACCTTCCAAATGAAAAAAGGATAGTATTAGAAATGGAACTTCTGATCATCCCATGACATCAAATATCTTTTCTAGAGCGTTGATCCATCCTTTGGATATCACTAGATTTTTGGTTTCACTAAATGTTGGAGGATTTTGCCTCATAAAATAATCTAAAAAAGACATGTTTCATCATGGCAGATCATGTTTGTATCTATCATGGAAACCACCACCATTTACTCCAGGAGTAAACTGTGCCATTTATTTCACAATCTTATCAATTTTGATTCCCACCATTCCAGGCTACAGATTCAGAAAAACATTATCCTCTTGGTGCCTTCCTGTCACGACCCGTCCTCAGGGCCCGTGCCGTGACTACCCCAAACCCGCCATCCAGAGGCCAGGGGCTGGCAACTAGCACCAAAGGCGTAAATCCCGATAACTGGGAAGGCATTGCCTTTATAAAAGTAAACAAACACCACAGAGTACAAGCGGAAGTAAACACTAAGTACAAAGAGAAGTGATGAAAGGAAAATGGGACAGGATACAAACCCAAAAGAAAGTACAACAGAAAAAGAAAAAAGCTGGAGGGACAGAAGTGGCTCCTGGGTCGTCCTCCTCGGATCCTACCTGAAGGGTAGGTAAAGATGGCGCAGCTCCTGGATCGTCCACCACAGATCCTACCTGAAGGGTAGGTATAGATAGCTTCCTCCACGCTCTCGTCCGTCAACCTCCTCTGTGAGTCGTCACGTCGTGTAGTCCACCTCCGGGTACCGAACAGTCCTCGAACACTTGGCCTCCGTCAGCACTGCCTGTCGTCTGCAACCAACACAACAAGGTGCGGGCATAGCCCGTGCATGGGTGAGTATAATGATACTCAGTAGGGACCCTGAGACCCTCAAGGTCTCACTAAAACCAACAAGGATAACCACATAGAAGATCTCAACAGATAAACTCTACTTAGGTATATGCCCATACATATACCTAAGTTATCAAGTGACCCATCTCAATCATGAGGTCAACACAAAGGTCAAAAGTCTCAGCTCAAACCAAGATTTTCATTATCGAAACCGTAACTGCTGAAGAGCCCCGTCTCTGGAGTGTACAGTGGTCCTGTCACGACTCTGAGGTACTGCTTACTGACCTAAGACTGCTGAGGTACTCCTCCTGTCGATTACTGTGGGCCATCCGCTACAACCAAGCACTTCCCACCATGGGCCTGCCGCTACAACCAAGTGCTCCCATGTGCCGCTACAACTAAGCGCACCTCTGTCATGGGTCTGCCGCTACAACCAAACGCTCCCTTGTGCCGCTACAACCAAGCGCACCACTATCGTGGGTCTGCCTCTACAACCAAGCGCTCCCCTGTGCCGCTACAACCAAGCGCACCTCTGTCGTGGGTCTTCCGCTACAACCAAGCGCTCCCCTTTGCCGCTACAACCAAGCGCACCTCTGTCGTGGGTCTGCCGCCACAACCAAGCGGTCCCCTGTGCCGCTACAACCAAGCGCACGTCTGTCGTGGGTCTGCCGCTATAACCAAGCGCTCCCCTGTGCCACTACAACCAAGCGCACCTCTGTCGTGGGTCTGCCGCTACAACCAAGCGCTTCCCACTGGGCTATCAGAAACACACCGAGTCGATCGGTCAAGCAGTCGTTAGGTCTCAGCTGGCTACACGATCTCCGTACTCCGCAAGCTCGTCTCTGGGAGGGTCCGCTCCATGAGCTACAGGTCGATACTCCAAGTATCTCAAAGTCCCATGAAGATGTATCTCAAAGGACCGCCTCGTCATAGGGGTCTCAACGCAACAGACGGCGCGTCAATCGTATGCCCGGTCTGTGAGTTATTATCCTTTTCGTCCCAGGGGCCCGGTTGGTTTCGTAAGCGAACCAGCCCGACCGTATCTCGACTGTACCCCGAACTCTCATAGGGTATAATCATAGGGATCGTTACTCAATGTGATCACCAAAGCTACTGACGGTTCGTCAAACGGACGTTCTGTCAGAAAGGTATCAGCTTTTCCATTCCAGGGGCCCGGTTGGATTTCGGGTGCGATCCAACCCGACCACTATCCAACAGCATCCAAAACTTGGGCGGAGGATGCCAAAAGTTATATCTCATCAAGAGAAATTCAACGGAACAGATGGCGCGACTATCAGACGCCCGGTCTGTGAGTTATTGGCTTTTTCGTTCCCAGGGCCCGGTTGGTTTTTAAGTTAAAACCAACCCGACCGTACTCCAACTACGTCCAAACCTTGAGCGGAGTAAGCCAAAAGATCCGTTTCACTTAGAGGAATTCAACAAAACTAACGGCACGTCAATCGGACGTCCGTAGCTCAAGATATGAGTGTTTCCGCTCCGAGGGCCCGGTTGGCTTCGTGTACGAACCAACCCGGCTGAACACAAAGTATTCCGAAACTTTGAGTGAGATATACCAAAACGACCATATCGATCCAAGGATCGCGTTGCCGCTGACGGCGAGTCGTTTGGAGGCCCGTATCTCATGTTACAGGCTTTTGACCGAAAGTGGTCCGAAAATGGGGGTCTGGGCCCGGGCCGACCCGGCCCGACCCCCCTGTGTCGGCCGAACCGGGTCGACCTGGACCGGTCGGCGACTCGGCCCAACAACCCGGCCCGGCCTGGAGCCCCGGCCCAGCCGGCGGCGCAGCGGCGCGGCCAGCGCGGCGACCAGCCAGCGCGGCCAGCGTAGCGGCCAGCACGACCTTTGTGCCGCGCGCGAGCCAAGGGAGGGGCGTTTCCCCTCCTTTATGAAATGGAGGCCCCTTTAATGGGGCCGCTTGCTGCCAGCCGGCCGGGGGAATTAATTCCCCCGGTTCTCCAAGTCCGGCCGGCCCGTCATGGCCGGCCGGTTCCGGCACCACGGGACCGGCGACGGCCTGTCCCCTTCCAGCACCGACGCCGGCGGCCCGATTCCTGCCGCCGGTCACCCTGCTCCGCCGCGGCCCGGAGTCGGCCGCGACCCTAGACGTCCGGCGCGGTGCGACGGCACTGTGCCTCTCCGCCGCGGCCCCGTTCCGGCCGCGGCGCCTATGATTTCTTTCGACGCGGCGCGACGGCGTCGCATTCTTGAATTCTTTCCACGGCGCGGCGTGACAGCGCCACGCATATCCTCCGCATGAAACCGTGTGGTGCGAAGGCACCACGCTTTCTCATACAAACCACAAGAAACCAACACGAAAATAAGGAGGAGGGTCAGTCGTGTTTGTGCGGTCCGACCCCCTCGCGTTATTCGTTATCATTTGGTTTCAAACCACAAAGTTCAAATTCGATAACAAATGGTTTTTAACCATGAAAATCATCAAGTCTGAAATCTCGAACAAATATAAATAATTGAAGACAAACCCCTACCTCGTAATTGTCGTTCGTTGACGATCTCGGAAAAAGGGCGAATATCGATTCCTCGATTGTCGTGTTCGTCACACACTCCCAATTCTCACGCTCATGCGTTGGAAAGGAAGAAGGGTACTCGTCGTTAGTGGATGAGCGTTCGGAGGTGACGTCATCGTTGACGATGTTCTTCGCAGGCGACGTCTTCTCCTTTGACATGGATGAAGGTCGTTGGAGATGTCGCGGGCGTCGCTTCCCTTTCCTTGCCTCGGTTGAAGAACGATGAAGAAGATGGCGTCATTGTGCTTCGGTGGCAGAAGAGATGTTCTTCGTGTTCTTCGTCGTCGAGAAAGAAGGACTCAGGATTTCCTATGCTTTTTCTCCAAAGGCTCCCAATCAACTAAACTCCAACCCAAATAAAATAAGCTCGAAACTTATTTTATTAACACAACAAATCATTTGAAATTCAATTGATTGAATTTCAAAAACCTACATGTAACTCACCAAATTAATTACACCAAGTTGTCAAATATTAAAGAAGGTGATTTAATGGGGAGTTGGAAAGTGAGGGGTTAAGAAGGTTAGGGAGTTTAAGGAAATTTGAAAAGGTGGGGGGTTCGGGTGGGCCCCACCCTTTCAAATATCCACACTTGGGAAGTTGGATAGATGTGGGCCCACCACCAACTTCCCATGGGAGATGTTAACCACAAATCATGAAATAAAATTGATTCAACAATTTTATTCACTTTATTTAATTAATCCCCAAAAATTAACTTCTTCTCCCGCACAAAAGCAACTACGATAAAGGTTCCCTTAAGCGATTACCAGCGTTGCGAGTTCATCAGCGCCATCAGATTTCAATTCCGAGCACCGGTTCAAAAGATAGGAAAACCCGCTCGTTCGTTCACTGAACGTACCCGAGCCAAACTTTAGAAATTGATTCCGGGCACTCCGGGCCTCAGAATCAAGTGCCGTCAGAAACTGCGCTCTTGTAAAATTCCAAAGAAAATTAAGAAAACATTTTCCTTGAAATTTTCCGGTATTTACATTACTCCCACCTCAGGGATTTGCATCCTCGTAAAGCATTAACACAAACTAAGGTTACAAAAGCGGTACAGAGCACGCATCTGAGACTTCCGCTCCCATGTGCTCACCCGGAGGTTCCCGTACTGCCAGAGAAAGTGCACCCGAGGAATCGACCATCCTCGTAGGATCTGTTCCTATTGATCCTAGATCCCCACTGGAACCTCCATGGAAGACACCCTATTTCCATCGTCCAACGCCTCATGGTCGATGATATGCGAAGGGTCGAACACGTATCTCCTCAGTTGAGATACGTGGAAGTAGTCATGCACCTGGTGCAACTACGGTGAATGGATCAAGTGGTAAACCACCTCTCCTACCCAGCTGAGGACCTAGAAAGGTCCATTGAACCTCGGAGATAACTTTCCGCCTTGGCCACATCTCCGTAAACCTCGTCGAGGTAAGACCCGTATAAGGACGTGATCGTCATCCTCGAACTCCAGAGGTTTCCAATTCCTGTTAGAACTGGAACTCAAACGACTAATGCCACGAGGGTAAGGTTGGCCGACTCAAGAGTGATCGGTCGAACCCTCCCGTGCATGAGTTTAACTTGTGCTGCCCAGGGTTTCCTTTTCACCGACCAAGGAAAACTCATCCTGACGTTTGACTAATACCGTCAATTTGAGTAAGAATAGTGATTGCCAAATCCATACTCAAACTAACATCATAAGGCCTCGACGCTGCCACCAAGAGGTCCGAACCAAGACTCTCGCCTCAAGGGTCAGATCACACCGTCAGCGTAAGTGTGACTATCGAGTCTCCTCCCAAAGGTATCTCCAGACGTGAGGGTCAAGTCAACAGCTTAACCGGAAACTCTAGGTCTGGGACTAGATTCAGGGAACGAAGGGATGATTTGTATCGATGTCTGTGGCTACGGCAGCTAGTAGAAGACAAACTCCACACTTCGAATCATCCTTAGAGCCCTTTTTGGTCGAACTCCATGACCACAAGCAGCTAATCTCTTCCCCTGCTCTCCAACTCCCTGAGTCTAGTGGGGACTACAAAGGCGGGTGATGGTAACATGTTGAAATGTACACCACCATAAGCTGCTCTCCTAGCTCTCTGCCTCCATGTCTGCTGCTCTGCAGATTCATCTGTCCTTAACATTTCCTCTTCTTGAAACATTTTACACGCCCAAGTCCCCGAGACTGGCGCTAGTTTCCTGCTTTCCAAAATTCTATCATTCTATGGCTGTATTTGTTCAGCAAAGAATTCTCAACCAAAAAGGATCCTTCTATCACTCTAGCCTAAGTAGGAATGCATAGAGAAAAGGTGCTGGCTCAGAAGCCCTTAAACATACCATGATCAGAGGTCCGACCTCTATTTCACTGATCAAAACGCATCCATCGAGTACCCGGTATGTTCGGTATGCCTCGATGAATTCTCAGCTATCAACACTTCGTCCCGCCGAAACAGTATAAGCTCTAGAAAACTCTCTGCCACCCCCTCAAGCAAGTCCTTAGCCGCCTGTGAGTCAGGTTCGCCTCAGAACTTGAGGGTATCTGATGTTAGAACACTTGTAAGGTAGTAAGCTTACATGTGTCACCTACTAGTACTGCCGGTTGTAACTGTTGACCAACAGGTAGTGATGTATAGCTGACACACTACCCAAAGGTACTATCCCTGGAATCGGTCCACATACCGAAGCCTCATCACGTATGCGGACCATCCTCATGGTCATTCACTGGAAAAACACTAGTGGCCAAGTCCACCATCCACTCTACTGATGTCTCAGCTAGGCGGATAACCCAGGCAATCGCCTCCATCCACTGCTCTGCTGTCTGGGAATCTATCTCGCCTCGTAACCTCGGAGGCCGCTTCTGCTGGAACTCGTGCAACGTGCTCTGCCAGCGTGTACGGTTTGCTAGTATAGCTGTTGGCATCTACTGCCCAACAGGTGGTGGTGCGGCTGGTACACCACCCGAGGGTGACAACATAGTAAAAAGGGCCCTGCACCAGATCCTCGTCGCTCAGTGAGATGTCATCAAGTACAATCTCCGAACAACTGACTGTCTGTGTAGACACATCCTGAACAGATACGACACAGTCAAATGATTTATACCTGGTGAGCTGACCTGGTTTGAGATGACTTTAAAACTCTTGGAAACACACACACAATTAGTGTCTTCGTGCACAAAGTCGGAAATCAGTTGTCAGGGTCCTGGTGTACGGATACGTCGGCCGCCGCACCAACAATGGACTCCCGGAACTAAAAACCACACTTGGTACCCTTAACACTATTTCTTCATAGAAAGGGAATATCAGAGTTATAAGTTCTGCAGTAGAACCAACTCCTCTGATACCAATTTGTCACGACTCGTCCTCGGGGCCCGTGCCGTGACTACCCCAAGTCCTCCTTCCATAGGCCAGGGGCTGGCGACTAGCACCAAAGGCGTAAATCCCAATAACTGGGGTGGCATTGACTTTATAAAAGTAAACAAATACCAAAGAGTACAAGCGGAAGTAAACACTAAGTACAAAGAGAAGTGCTGAAAAAAAAATGGGCCAGAATACAAACCCAAAAGAAATTACAACAGAAAAAGACAACAACTGGAGGGACGGAAGCAGCTCCTGGGTCGTCCTCCCCGGATCCTACCTGAAGGGTAGGTACAGATGGCGCAGCTCCTGGATCGTCCACCATAGATCCTATCTAAAGGGTAGGTACAGATAACATCCTCCACGATCTCGTCCGTCAACCTCCCCTGTGAGTCGTCACGTCGTGTAGTCCACCTCAGGGTACCAACCAATCCTCGAACTCTCAGCCTCCGTCAGCACTGCCTGTCATCTGCAACCAACACAACGAGGTGCGGGCATAGCCCGTGCAGGGGTGAGTATAACGATACTCAGTAGGGACCCCGAGACCCTCAAGGTCTCACTAAAACCAATAAGGATAACCACATAGAAGATCTCAACAGATAACCTCTACTTAGGTATATGCCCATACATATACCTAAGTTATCAAGTAACACATCTCAATCATGAGGTCATCACAAAGGTCAAAAGTCTCAGCTCAAACCAGGATTTTCATTATCGAAACCGTAACTGCTGAAGAGCCCCGTCTCTGGAGTGTACAGTGGCCCTGTCATGACTCTGAGGTACTACTCAATGACCTAAGACTGCTGAGGTACTCCTCCTGTCGAGTACTGTGGGCCTGCCGCTACAACGAAGCGCTTTCCACCCTGGGTCTGCCGCTACAACCAAGCGCTCCCATGTGCCGCTACAACCATGCGCACCTCTGTCGTGGGTTTGCCGCTACAACCATGCGCTCCCCTGTGCCGCTACAACCAAACTCACTTCTTTCGTGGGTCTGCCGCTACAACTAAGCGCTCCCATGTGCCGCTAAAACCAAGCACACCTCTGTCGTGGGTCTGCCGCTACAACCAAGCGCTCCCCTGTGCCACTACAACCAAGCGCACCTCTGTCGTGGGTCTTCCGCTACAACCAACCGCTCCCCTGTGCCGCTACAACCAAGCGCACTTTTGTCGTGGGTCTGCCGCTACAACCAAGCGCCCCCATGTGCCGCTACAACCAAGCGCACCTCTGTTGTGGGTCTGCCGCTACAACCAAGAACTGCCCACTGGGCTATCCGTAACACACCGAGTCGATCGGTCAAGCAGTCATCAGGTCTCAGACGGCTACACGGTCTCCGTACTCCGCACGCTCGTCTCTAGGAGGGTCCGCTCCACGAGCTACAGGTCGATACACCAAGTATCTCAAAGTCCCACTAAGAAGTATCTCAAAGTACCGGCTCGTCATAGGGGTCTCAACGAAACAGACGGCGCGTCAATCGGACGCCCGGTCTGTGAGTTATTATCCTTTTCGTCCCACAGGCCCAGTTGGTTTCGTAAGCGAACCAACCCGGCCCTATCTCAATTGTACCCCGAACTCTCATAGGGTATAATCATAGGGAACGTTACTCAACGTGATCACCAAAGACACTGACGGTTCGTCAAATGGACGTTCTGTCAAAAAGGTATCAGCTTTTCCGTTCTAGGGGCCCGGTTGGATTTCGGTTGCGATCCAACTCGGCCACTATCCAACAGCATCCAAAACTCGGGCGGAGGATGCCAAAAGTTCTGTCTCATCAAGAGGAATTCAACAGAACAGACGGCGCGACTATCAGACGCCCGGTCTGTGAGTTATTGGCTTTTTCGTTCCCGGGGCCCGGTTGGTTTTTAAGTTAAAACCAACCCGACCGTACTCCAACTGCGTCCAAACCTCGATCGGAGTAAGCCAAAAGATCCGTCTCACTTAGAGGAATTCAAAAAAACTGACGGCACATCAATCGGACGTCCGTAGCTCAAGATATGAGCGTTTCCGCTCCGAGGGCCCGGTTGGCTTCGTGTACGAACCAACCCGGCCGAACCCAAAGTATTCCGAAACCTTGAGTGCGATATACCGAAACGACCGTCTCGATCCAAGGATCGTGTTTCCGCTGAAGGAGAGTCGTTTGGAGGCACATAGCTCAATTTACGGGCTTTTGACCGAAAGTGGTCCGAAAACGGGGGTCTGGGCTCGGGCCGACCCGGCCCGACCCCCCTGGGTCGACTGAACCGGGTCGATCCGGACCGGTCGGCGACCCGGCCCAACAACCCGGCCCGGCCCGGAGGCCCGGCCCGGCCGGCGGAAAGGCGGCAAGGCGGCGCGGCCAACACTGCGGCACGGCGGCTCGGCCAGCGCGGCGGCCAGCCAGCGCGGCCAGCGCAGCGGCCAGCACGGCCTTTGTGTCGCGTGCGAGCCAAGGGAGGGGCGTTGCCCCTCCTTTATGAAACGACGGCCCCTTTAATGGGGCCGCTTGCTGCCAGCCGGCCGGGGAAATTAATTCCCCCGGTTCTCCAAGTTCGGTCGGCCCGTCATGGCCAGCCGGTTCCGGCACCACGGGACCGGCGACGGCCGGTCCCCTTCCAGCACCGACGCCGGCCGTCGGTCACCCTGCTCTGCTACGGCCCGGAGTCAGCCGCAGCCCTAGATGTCCGGCGCGGTGCGACAACATCGCGCCTCTCCGCCGCGGCCCCGTTCTAGCCGCGGCGCCTTCGATTTCTTTCGACACGGCGTGACGAAGTCACGTTCTTGAATTCTTTCCACAACGTGGCGCGACGGCGCCGCGCATATCCTCTGCATGAAACCGTGTGGTGCGACGGCACCACGCTTTCTCGTACAAACCACAAGAAACCTACACGAAAATAAGGAGGAGGGTCGGCCGTGTTTGTGCGGTCCGACCCCCTCGCGTTATTCGTTATCATTTGGTTTCAAACCACAAAGTTCAAATTCGATAACAAATGAGTTTTAACCATGAAGATCATCAAGTTGGAAATCTCGAACAAATATAAATAATTGAAGACAAACCCCTACATTGTAATTGTCATTCGTTGAAGATCTCGGAAAAAGGGCGGATATGGATTCCTCGATTGTCGTGTTCGTCACACAATCCCAATTCTCACGCTCATGCGTTGGAAAGGAAGAAGGGTACTCATCGTTGGTGGATGAGCGTTTGGAGGTGACGTCGTCATTGACGACGTTCTTCGCAGGCGACGTCTTCTCCTTTGACGCGGATAAAGGTCGTTGGAGATGTCGCGTGCGTCGCTTCCCTTTCCTTGCCTCGGTTGAAGAACGATGAAGAAGATGGCGTCATCATGCTTCAGTGGCGGAAGAGACGTTCTTCATGTTCTTCATCGTTGAGAAAGAAGGACTCAGGATTTCCTAAGCTTTTTCTCCAAAGGCTCCCAATCAACTAAACTCCAACCCAAATAAAATAAGTTCTAAACTTATTTTATTAACACAACAAAGCATTTGAAATTCAATTGTTTTAATTTCAAAAACATACATGTAACTCACCAAATTAATTACAACATGTTGTCAAATATTAATGAAGGTGAGTTAATGGGGAGTTGGAAAGTGAGGGGTTAAGAAGGTTAGGGAGTTTAGGGAAATTTGAAAAGGTGGGGGGTTCGTGTGGGCCCCACCCTTTCAAATATCCACACTTGGGAAGTTGGATGGATGTGGGCCCACCACCAACTTCCCATGGGAGTAGTTAACCACACAACATGAAATAAAATTGATTCAAAAATTTTATTCACTTTATTTAATTAATCCCCAAAAATTAACTTCTTCTCCCGCACAAATGCAACTACGGTAAAGGTTCCCTTAAGAGACTACCGGCATTGCGAGTTCATCGGCGCCATCAGATTTCAATTCCAAGCACCGGTTCAAAATATAGGAAAACCTGCTCGTTCGTTCACTGAACGTACCCGAGCCAAACATTAGAAATTGATTCCGAGCACTCCGGGCCTCGGAATCAAGTGCCGTCAGAAACTGCGCTCTTGTAAAATTCAAAGAAAATTAAGAAAAAATTTTCCTTGAAATTTCCGAGTCTTTACATTACTCCAACCTCAGGGCTTTACTTCCTCGTAAAGCTTTAACACAAACTAAGGTTACAAAAGCGGTACAGAGCACGCATCTGAGCCTTCCGCTCCCAGGTGCTCACCCGGAGGTTCCCATACTGCCATAGAAAGTGCACCTGAGGAATCGATCATCCGCATAGGATATGATCCTATTAATCCTCAATCCCCATAGGAACCTCCGTGGAAGACACCCTATTGCCATCATCCAATGCCTCATGGTCGATGATATGCGAAGGGTCGAGCATGTATCTCCTCAGTCGAGATATGTGGAAGTCGTCATGCACCTGGTGCAACTGCGGTGAATGGATCAAGCGGTAAACCACCTCGCCTACCCAGCTGAGGACCTAGAAAGGTCCGTTGAACCTCGGAGATAACTTTCCGCCTTGGCCACATCTCTGTAAACCTCGTCGAGGTAAGAACCGTATAAGGACGTGATCGTCATCCTCTAACTCCAGAGGTTTCCAATTCCTGTTAGAACTGGAACTCAAACGACTGCTTCCATGAGGGTAAGGTTGGCCGACTCAAGAGTGATCGGTCGCACCCTCCCGTGCATGAGTTTTAACTTGTGCTGCCCTGGTTTTCCTTTTCACTGACCAAGGAAAACTCATCCCGATGTTTTCCTAATACCGTCAATTTGAGTATGAACAGTGATTGCCAAATCCATACTCAAACTAACGTTGTAAGGCCTCGACGCTGCCACCAAGAGGTCCCAACCGAGACTCTCGCCTCAAGGGTCAAATCACACCGTCGGCGTAAGTGTGACTATCGAGTCTCCTCCCAATGGTATCTCCAGACGTGAGGGTCAAGTCAATGGATTAACCGGAAACTCTAGGTCTGGGACTAGATTCATGGAAGGAAGGGATGATTCGTATCAATTTCTGTGGCTATGGAAGCTAGTAGAAGACAAATTCCACACTTCAAATCATCCTTAGAGCCCTTTTTGATCGTACTACATGACCGTAAGCAGTTATTCTCTTCCCCTGCCCTCCAACTCCCTGAGTCTAGTGGGGACTACAAAGGCGGGTGATGGTAACATGTTGAAATGTACACCACCACAAGCTGCTCTCCTAGCTCTGCCTCCATGTCTGCTGCTCTGCAGATTCATCTATCCTTAACATTTCCTCTTCTTGAACCATTTTACATGCCCAAGTGCCCGAGACTGGCAGCATTTTCCTGCTTTCCAAACTTCTATCATTCTCTCACTATATTTGTTCAGCAAAGAATTCTCAACCACAAAGGATCCTTCTATCACCCTAGCCTAAGTAGGAATTCATAGAGAAAAGGTGCTGGCTCGGATGCCCTTAAACATACCATGCTCAGAGGTCCGACCTCTATTGCACTGATCGAAACGCATCTATCGAGTACCCGGTATGTTCAGTATGCCTCGATGAATTCTCAGCTATCAACACGTCGTCCCGCCGAAACTGTATAAGCTCTAGAAAATGCTCTGACACCCCCTTAAGCCAGTCCTCAGCCTCCACTAAGTCAGGTTCACCTCAGAACTTGAGGGTATCTGATGTTAGAACACATGTAAGGCAGTAAGCTTACATGTGTCACCTACCGGTACTGCCGGTTGTAACTGCTGACCAACAGGTAGTGATGTATAGCTGACACAATACCCAAAGGTACTATCTCAGGCATCGGTCCACGTACCGAAGCCTCATCACTTATGCGGAACATCCTCATGGTCATTCACTGGAAAAACACTAGTGGCCAAGTCCACCATCCACTCTACTGATGTCTCAGCTAGGCGGAAAACCCAAGCAATCGCCTCCAGCCACTGCTCTGTTGTATGGGAATCTATCTCGCCTCGTAACCTCGGAGGTCGCTGCTGCTGAAACTCGTGCAACGTGCTCTGCTAGCGTGCACGGTTTTCTAGTATAGCTGTTGGCATCTACTGCCCAAGAGGTGGTGGTGCGGCTGGTACACAACCCAAGGGTTCCAACATAGTAAAAAGGGCCCTGCACCAGAGCCTCGTCGCTCGGTGAGCCGTCATCGAGTACAATCTCAGAACTCCAACTGACTGTCTGTGTAGTGACATCCTGAACAGATACGACACAGTCAAACAATTTATACCTAGTGAGCTGACCTGGTTTGAGATGACTTTAAAACTCGTGGAAACACACACACAATCAGTGTTTTCATGCACAAAGTCGGAAATCAGTAGTCAGGGTCCTGGTGTACGGATACGTCTACTGCCGCACCAACATTGGACTCCCTCAACCGAAAACCACACTTGGTACCCTTAACACTATTGCTTCACAGAAAGGGAATATCAGAGTTATAAGTTCTGCGGTAGAACCAACTCCCCTGATACCAATTTGTCACGTCCCGTCCTCGGGGCCCGTGCCGTGACTACCCCAAGCCCGCCTTCAATAGGCCAGGGGCTGGCGACTAGCACCAAAGGCGTAAATCCCGATAAATGGGAAGGCATTGCCTTTATAAAAGTAAACAAACACCACAGAGTACAAGCGGAAGTAAACACTAAGTACAAAGAGAAGTGTTGAAAGGAAAATGGGCCAGAATACAAACCCAAAAGAATGTACAATAGAAAAAGACAACAACTCGAGGGACGGAAGCAGCTCCTGGGTCGTCCTCCTCGGATCCTACCTGAAGGGTAGGTACAGATGGCGCAGCTCCTGGATCGTCCACCACAGATCCTACCTGAAGGGTAGGTACAGATAGCTTCCTCCATGATCTCGTCCGTCAACATCCTCTGTGAGTCGTCACGTCGTGTAGTCCACCTCCGGGTACCAACCAGTCCTAGAACACTCGGCCTCCGTCAGCACTGCCTGTCGTCTGCAACCAACACAACGAGGTGCAAGCATAGCCCGTGAAGGGGTGAGTATAACGATACTCAGTAGGGACCCCGAGACCCTCAAGGTCTCACTAAAACCAACAAGGATAACCATATAGAAGATCTCAACAGATAACCTCTACTTAGGTATATGCCCATACATATACCTAAGTTATCAAGTAACCCATCTCAATCATGAGGACAACACAAAGGTCAAAAGTATCAGCTCAAACCAGGATTTTCATTATCGAAACCGTAACTGCTGAAGAGCCCAGTCTCTGGAGTGTACAGTGGTCCTGTCACGACTCTGAGGTACTGATCACTGACCTAAGACTGCTGAGGTACTCCCCCTGTCGAGTACTGTGGGCCTGCCGCTACAACCAAGCGCTTCCCACCATGGGTCTGCCGCTACAACCAAGCACTCCCATGTGCCGCTACAACCAAGCGCACCTCTGTCGTGGGTCTGCCGCTATAACCAAGCGCTCCCCTGTGCCGCTACGACCAAGCGCACTTCTATCGTGGGTCTGCCTCTACAACCAAGCGCTCCTCTGTGCCGCTACAACCAAGCGCACCTCTGTCGTGGGTCTGCCGCTACAACCAAGTGCTCCCCTGTGCCGCTACAACCAAGCGCACCTCTGTCGTGGGTCTTCCGCTACAACCAAGCTCTCCCCTATGCCGCTACAACCAAGCGCACTTCTGTCATGGGTCTGCCGCTACAACCAAGAACTCCCCTGTGCCACTACAATCAAGCGCACCTCTATCGTCGGTCTGCCGCTACAACCAAGCGCTCCCCACTGGGCTATCCGTAACACAACAAGTCGATCGGTCAAGTAGTCATCAGGTCTCATCTGGCTACACGGTTTCCGTACTCCATACGCTCGTCTCGGGGAGGGTCCACTCCACGAGCTACAGGTCGATACTCCAAGTATCTCAAAGTCCTACGAAGAAGTATCTCAAAGTACCGGCTCGTCATAGGGGTCTCAACGCAACAGACGGCGCGTCAATCGGACGCCCGGTCTGTGAGTTATTGTCCTTTTCGTCCCAGGGGCCCGGTTGGTTTCGTAAGCGAACGAACCCGGCCGAATCTCGAATGTACCTAGAACTCTAATAGGGTATAATCATAGGGACCGTTACTCAACGTGATCACCAAAGCCGCTGACGGTTCGTCAAACAGACGTTCTGTCAGAAAGGTATCAGCTTTTCCGTTCCAGGGGCCCGGTTGGTTTTCGGGTGCGATCCAACCCGGCCACTATCCAAAAGCATCCAAAACTCGGGTGGAGGATGCAAAAAGTTCTTTCTCATCAAGAGGAATTCAACGGAACAGACGGCGCGACTATCAGACGCCCGGTCTGAGTTATTGGCTTTTTCATTCCCGGGGCCCGGTTGGTTTTTAAGTTAAAACCAACCTGATCGTACTCCAACTGCGTCCAAACCTCGAGCAGAGTAAGCCAAAAGATCCGTCTCACTTAGAGGAATTAAAAAAAACTGACGGCACGTCAACCAGACGTCCGTAGCTCAAGATATGAGCATTTCCACTCCGAGGGCCCAGTTGGCTTTGTGTACGAACCAACCCGGCCAAACCCAAAGTATTCTGAATCCTTGAGTGCGATATACCGAAACGACCGTCTCGATCCAAGGATCACGTTGCTGCTGACGGAGAGTTGTTAGGAGGTCCGTAGGTCATGTTACGGGCTTTTGACCGAAAGTGGTCCAAAAACGGGGGTCTAGGCCCGGGCCGACCCGGCCCGACCATCCCCCCCTGGGTCGGCCGAACCGGGTCGACCCGGACCGGTCGGTGAACCGGCCCAACAACCCGGCCCGGCCCGGAGCCCCGGCCCGCCCGGAAGGGTGGCGGCGCGGCAGAGTGACCAGCGCGGCGGCACGGCGGCGCGGCGGCGCGGCCAGTGCGGCGGCCAGCCGGCGCGACCAGCGGCGCGGCCAGCGCGGCCTTTGCACCGCGCGCTAGGCAAGGGAGGGGCGTTGCCCCTCCTTTATGAAATGGCGGCCCCTTTAATGGGGCCGCTTGCTGCCAGCCGGCCGTGGGAATTAATTCCCCCAGTTCTCCAAGTCTGGTCGGCCCGTCATGGTCGGCCGGTTCCGGCACCACGGGACCGGCGACGGCCGGTCCCCTTCCATCACCGACGCCGGCGGCCCGATGCCGGCGGCCAGTCACCCTGCTCCGCTGCGGCCCGGAGTCGGCCGCGGCCCTAGACATCCGGTGTAGTGCGACGGCACCGCGCCTCTCCGCCGCGGCCCCGTTCCGGCCGCGGCGACTTCGATTTCTTTCGACGCGGCGCGACTGCGTCGCGTTCTTGAATTCTTTCCACGGCGCGGCGCGACGGCGCCGCGCATATCCTCCGCACAAAACCGTGTGGTGCGACGACACCACTCTTTCTCGTACAAACCACAAGAAACCAACCTGAAAATAAGGAGGAGGGTCGGCCGTGTTTGTGCGGTCCGACCCCCTCGCGTTATTCGTTATCATTGGGTTTCAAACCACAAAGTTCAAATTCGATAACAAATGGTTTTTAACCATGAAGATCATCATGTCGGAAATCTCGAACAAATATAAATAATTGAAGACAAACCCCTACCTCGTAATTGTCGTTCGTTGATGATCTCGGAAAAAGGGCGGATATCGATTCCTCGATTGTCGTGTTCGTCACACACTCCCAATTCTCACGCTCATGCGTTGGAAAGGAAGAAGGGTACTCGTCGTTGGTGGATGAGCGTTCGGAGGTGACGTCGTCGTTGACGACGTTCTTCGCAGGAGACGTCATCTCCTTTGACGCGGATGAAGGTTGTTGGATATGTCGCGGGCGTCGCTTCCCTTTCCTTGCCTTGGTTGAAGAACAATGAAGAAGATGGCGTCGTCGTGCTTCAGTGGCGGAAGAGACGTTCTTCGTGTTCTTCGTCATTGAGAAAGAAGGACTTAGGATTTCCTAATCTTTTTCTCCAAAGGCTCCAAATCAACTAAACTCCAACCCAAATAAAATAAGTTCTAAACTTATTTTATTAACACAACAAAGAATTTGAAATTCAATTGTTTGAATTTCAAAAACCAACATGTAACTCACCAAATTAATTACAACAATTTGTCAAATATTAAAGAAGGTGAGTTAATGGGGAGTTGGAAAGTGAGGGGTTAAGAAGGTTAGGGAGTTTAAGGAAATTTGAAAATGTGGGGGGTTCGTGTGGGCCCCACCCTTTCAAATATCCACACATGGGAAGTTGGATGGATGTGGGCCCACCACCAACTTCCCATGGGAGAAGTTAACCACACAACATGAAATAAAATTGATTCAACAATTTTATTCAGTTTATTTAATTAATCCCCAAAAATTAACTTCTTCTCCCGCACAAACGAAACTACGGTAAAGGTTCCCTTAAGCGATTACCGGCGTTACGAGTTCATCCGTGCCATCAGATTTCAATTCCGAGCACCGGTTCAAAAGATAGGAAAACCCGCTCGTTCATTCACTGAACGTACCCAAGCCAAACTTCGGAAATTGATTCCGGGCACTTCGGGCCTCAGAATCAAGTGTCGTCACAAACTACGCTCTTGTAAAATTCCAAAGAAAATTAAGAAAAAATTTTCCTTGAAATTTCCGGGTCTTTACACTTCCTACTTCTTCTTCCATGTTTCTTCTATGGAAAACATTTTCGAAAAGAAATCTTATATGAATCAAATTAATAATCATTAAATTCTATAACCTTTTAAATTACTATAGAGTAAAAATCATTAATGGTATTCTTTTAACATCATCCTAATCCCTAAGGATATCTAGACCATCCTCTAATAGAAACTTCAAGGACCCAGCCTTAAAAAATAACTTAATCGTGAATATTTGTCAAGAACTTATATTATTAGTAATCGAGTATATTTTTGGGTTTAGAGATTTAGATAATTAGGATATCTTACACACAAAACATTCCATATTCATACAAAGAGGATACTATAAAATAGTATCCATTTTTTTCAATGTATGTAATATTAGATGCAAAACATGATTTCTTGACAGAACTTAAGAACATTCATCACCAGTCTCTTATTTCTCATACCCATCATTATAACCTGTGAAATTTTTTTAAAATATTGGGATGAGTACTAAACTCGGTATGGAATATAGAAACAATGAAATTGTTAGTGAAGTGTTAACATAAAAAGAAATAAAATCTATAACATAAAAACTCAAATGCATATAAACATCATGTAGTTTCCTTGGGAAATATTTACCATAAAACTCTTACTATCACCCTTACACATGGAATAACAATTTGTTGAACTTCCATCTATTGAGTATCCAATGCATTAAAGAGCCGTAATGGGGATCTCCTATCATAGATTGAGCTATAATGGGATAAACCCAAGATATATTGAGATATAATGGGGCTCAATCATCATATAATCAGACATAATGGGCTCAAACCAACATAAATAATGTCCACGGAACATATCATGAATAAAACACTCCATATCTCATTTGCACCCTTGAGAAAAAAACATTCACATTTCATAATACATTTTTTTTGTAAAAAATCACTCTTAGAACATAAAAACTGCACAAAAGATAATGTAATATTATTATTCAAAAAACATATAATGGAGAAACTATGGGAATAGAACATCATGAAATCAGAATAGTATATTCATGCCATAAAAAACAATTTCTTTGGATATCATAAGTGAGATATTTTAAAGGATTTTAAGAGGAATGTCCTTTCCAAATACCATAACATTGAAGAGAGAATTGATTAAATGAATGGAATATATGTATACACTATACACTCCCATAATGAAAAATAATATAATCAAATTAAATTTCACAAGTCATCTTATAATGATAAAAACCCTTGAAGTTGATGTTTAACCCAACGAGTGTAAATTGATTTTGGAATTCACTTAGAAATTTCAACATGGTATCAGGTGTACATGATAGTGATTAGTGAGAGAAAAATGGGTCTATCATCACTATTACATCATAAGATAATTATGTGGGAGGTGTGGTAATATACCCCATCCTTAGTAATTAAAAATAGTAATATACCCCATCTTTAGTAATTTAAAATATAAGAGCACAACACAGAGGATAGTTTTGAATAAAATTGAAAAAAAGAGAATCTCTTAACTCGGGTTCAACTTCTCTCAACCATGTTAAAACCTCTTGTATGATGGTTAAAATAGTGTTATTAATATTTTACATTGAAATATACATGTTTATAACACCTTTAATTTTCATTTTATAACATCATTTTACCCATTCATGAATAATATTTTGTTAATTCCATTGTTTTTAGGTGCGTTCTTCACATGGTTTCCGTGATCGGTTCATGATTATATTCTTATCGATTGGAAGTGAATATCCATAATTGGGATGTAATTTTATTTACATATTTCTAGATACACAAATTATACCATTTATCAAATTGAATTTTTACATGAAGATGATTTATAAGTTAAAACCTTATTGATATTTGTTTACCTCATTTCAATGATTCTTTGATCAAAATGAACTCATTTTGTTTTTAAAAATTAATAACATGTGTACAAAATGATTCCAAAACCTTATATAAGATATAATACATAAATTATAATCTTAATCAACCATAAAAATGGTTTCATTACCAGCCCTGATTTAAGTAATGTAAATTTAAATCACATTGTCCATGATGTCGGCAAATCGACACATCACTAACAGTGTTTTAATTTCTAGACTATGTGGGAGGGGAGAAGAAGTATAATGGGTAATCTTCCATAAACATGCAAAAATCTAGAATATATATATAAGATTAATGATCATTTATAAATATTTGATAAGGGGTGGTGAGGAATGAATAATAATTGGCAAGAAAATGAAAAAGAAAGAAAGAAAAATAAAATAAAAAAGAGGTTGTTTACCTCTTGATCTCTTCTCCTTGAAATCATTCTTAAGGACTTTGGTTTTGGCCTTTTTATGAGACTATAACGTATTGGACTAGGGGAAGGATATTGGGAGGAGTATTGGGAAGAACATAGTCATGGATCAAGGCTTGAGAGGTTTGGGAGTAATAGGGGGAGTGAGTGGTATTTATAGTGGAGGAGAGGAGGAGGTTTACATTATTTTAATCGTTATTTTATTATTTTTCCACAAGACAAGAAATAATAATGTTTGCAATACAAAAAATAGTAATATGTTCATTTGAGTTAGAACCATGTTTTATTACATATGTAGAATATCATCAATGACTCCATAAATCAAGTATTTATCACAATGATTAAATTATCGTATTACACTATTCATAAAAATTCAAGTATTTCAGAAAATTACCAAAAATTCACAAAAACCATTTTTCAATATGTAGATTCAAAAAATGAACTCCATTTTATCAAAATAATTTTCTAAATTTGAGATATTAAATTTTTAAATAAAATAATATCTTATGTAAAAAATATCATTTTTAAAACATTTATTTACTTATTCCAAGATATGAGTTTAACATACTTTTAATTAAATCATATATATATACTATCGTAAGTGTGGATAATATTCATAAGAGAATCTAAATATTAATAAGGGTAATATTACTATTCATAAGGGTATGTTACTATTCACCAACAATTAATTTAGTCTTATCAGAATCTAAATAACATACTGATTACAACCATTTAAGTCTTTTTTTAAATTCAAGACACAAAATTTGGATAATTATGTTTAATTATAATTATCTTATAATTACTTGGGTTTTTATAGAAAGTGTCCCATATCACCTTTAGGAGATTAAAAAATCCATATAATATCAAAAAAATATTATTCTTATACTTGAAATAATTGTTTATGTTTGCAGGTTATCAAAAAAATGAACGATGAAATAAATGCATATTTAATCAAAAAATTCATATATAGTTCTTTCTTCCCAAAACAATCTTATTAAATAAAAAAATATTTTTCTCACTTAAAATTATAAAAGAAAACATTTTTAATTAAAACAACAACAAACTTATAGAAATATTCATATTTAATAATTTCTAAAGTTATCATTAAAATTTAAAATGAAATCACGAAATTATCATAGATGTGAGGTATGCCTCATGTCGTGATTATATACAGATGAGACATCCTTAATTAAAATATATCATGATGACATGTAATTCACATTTTTAGAAATGTGACAATAAACTTATTAATAGGTGAATACAATTATATACATGAAAAATAAACGTTTCATCAAAATATATACACATATACCTTGATATATATATATATATCCTTATGGTTTTGAAAATAATTTTATCCCAAAATAATTTTATCTCATATATATACATGATTCTTTTTGCGCATTCAAATCTTATAAAAATAGTTTAATATGTCGATAATTATATATGTATATAAATGATATTGAATTTACTATATTAGTTTTCACAGAATACATGTTTGAACCAAACTTCTAAAAATGAAAAAAATTCATTAGCAGATCAAATATGATATTAAATTACAAACTTTGATAATAAATTATGTTGTGAAATATTTATTAAAACATAAATTTTAAGGACATAATATATTTATTTAACCAAATCAAAAAATTAAACTTACTACACATCTATGAATTAAAATATGAATTAATATTTAAAATCAAAATAATAAAAATATGTAATCCCTCATTAATTATGTTTTCCAAAAATAGTTATACAAAGTTGGATAGTTATACATATATATGTATATATGTATTACAGATCAACATAGTGTGTTAACATTATAAACCATCCCTTGTAAAATCCTAATAATAAAAACAAAACCCAAAATAAATAAATTTAAGAAGAAAACCTTACTAAGAAAGATTTTAAATAAATAATACCCAAATATAAAAATAGAACCAGAGTACATTTTTATCTTCAATGAAAATTAATAATGAACATAAAAAAATGTAGGAGATATTGGTGTGATCAAATATAAATACAATGGTGTGCATACAAAGTGCAAGACTCAACTTTGATAAATTGATCTCCTTACTATTCTGATAAGTAAAAACCATAATTGAAAATATTATTTTCACCCTTACAAACTAAGTTTAAACCTAAAAATAAATAAAAAATCCCTTACGATAAATGATGAAAGTAACAAGAAATTAAACGTTTGATTTTGAAATAACAAACAAATAGATGTTTGAATTATACATTTCTATTTCCTTTAAATTTTCTTATAAAATAGACAGATAGGAAAACATGTAATAATATATTTTAGAGAATACAATTTAAACACTTACACATATATTTTATTGAATTGGAATTTGAATCAAATATTCCATTACCAATAAAATTATCAATGAAAGGAATTATTTGGAAATAAGACAAATAACCAATCCCTTAAATATAATCTTATTGAATAAAATTCAAAACTAAAATAATGCATGGTTTTGAATCCAAGAAAAAAACAAATTTTTGAAATTTTTTTTCCCTTAATCAAATATAAATTAAAATTTGACACTAATTCTTAGTTATATATGAATACTATAATGTGTAATATTTCTTACAATGGACATGAAAAACATAATTTAGATAATAAATAAATTGATTCATTGAGGAATTGAGATTATATATTCATGTTGTTTGTAAATCAAACTCAAAATGTCCAATAAATTAAAATATAAAAAATTTTATTCCAAAATTAAGAATAAAAAATAATGATCATAATATCTCACTTACAACAGATTTTAGAAACATAAAACATAAATATAAATAAATATTCCCCTTAATAATAAAACAAAAATTTTATAAAAGTATTTGAATTAATTTAACCCTTACTTATATTTCAATAGAAAATAGGAGTAACAATTGATTATAAGTTTTAGAAAAACTATTAATTTCCCTTACTGAATAATTTGAACATAAAATTAAATATTAAAATTTATTACACATACTTAAATAAAACTTGAATTAATAAGTATGCATAATTATTTTAATTCTCAACTCTTAAAAGTAATTTATAGAATCTCCCTTACCTTATAATTTTCTGAAAATTAAATAGATATGAAATCTTGTATGTTCATAGATATATTTTAATAAATATGTGCATCCATATCTATGTAAAATCACATAATTTGGAAAATATAATTAAAAAATTACTTTATTTTGAAGGATCAATATCTTTTTTTTATACAGAAGACACCATTTTTCATGTTTAAATATTATTATATTTATTAATGGAGAATGTATTTCATAGCCATTTACATCACTGTGTCTGAACAGTTATAGAAGATGTATATATGTATTATATTAATTCGTTGTATGAACAAAACAATCAATTCTTGATTCTCTTTAAAAAATCAATGCATAGTCATGAAATTTTAGAGCAAGAATATACCACATTTGGTTAAAACATGGGTTTGAAAATCATGGCTTAGATCAAACCAAATCAAAAAAAGTTGTAGTTGAAAAATTAGCCTAATTATTTGAAAAAAACAGACCATAATAAGGTTGACTAATTTAAAATTTTTTGTAATAAAACAAAACAAATAAAAATATAAGTATTCAATCATCTGAAATGAAATAAAAGGATCAAAATATACTTTTCATAATTCAAACATAAAGTAGATAGTAATAGGTGAGCTGTAGAGAGTCAAAAATTCATAGAAGATAGATAATGATAAAAATAAAAATATATTAGGTAAAAAAATAGTGAAACAATGCTTCAGACACTTTATAGGAGAATGAAGACCTATATCACACTAGATTTTAGTAGACTTGAACTTTCATTTCACCATTTTTCTCTCGGAAAGAAAACCTAACCACTTTAGGTTTGATCCTTCGACGGTGGCTAATTTTCATCATTTTTGTTCCATAATGGCTTTAGATATTAGGGCATGACTCCCTCACAGGTACTTGGCCTCGTCAGTGCTTGGCTCAGCCCGTTCAGTTGGAATCTCCACAGAGGCCCATCCTTGAAACCCCCTCGGAAAAAACACCATCACATATCGATTCCCTTGACCTCAAAAGAAAGTCAAATGCGGATCGTGACTCACCTCCCCTATATCCCAATTTTCACATTTGTTCTTTGATCAATTAACCCACTTTGAAATTATTATTATTATTATTATTATCATATCATTGTTATTATTTATTTAATTTATTTAAAAGGCCTCATTTATATAAGAATTATCTTAGTATTCCGAGTTTAACTTTAATATTAAAACTGTTATAAGTTTAAAAAAATATTCTAATTTAAAACTAATAATTATAATTTTATATAGACATATATATCATATTTTAAAATATGAAAATAAAAAAAATATTATTAATGTTTAGAATACATTTCCCTAATTTTATAATAATGAAATAATTTAAAATTATTAATCACTATTTTAATTTTATATTGTTATAAAATAATAGATATTATTTATGAAAATAATATTTACAGTAAATAAAATTTAAATGAAAATATAAATAATTTATAAGTAATATAATTTAATTTTTATTTAAACTATGATATAATTTATGTCATTATATATATTACAAGGAAACACACACACACACACAGATATATATATATATATATTATGTTTTGTTTATTTAAGGTAATAATAATACATTTTATATAAAAATATAATTTATTACCAAAAAAATTAATACAAATGTTATTGTTTCCAATATTTTCTGTTTAAAGAATTATTTATACCAAAACTCCTTTTTTTAACAACTTACCATAGTATTAGAAAAGTTTTATTAAATCCATTCTTGGGCAGCTTTAAATTATATAATATTAAATAATTATTTAAAAATACTATATGAATTAATGGATTTTTACAATTATCCCCCCTTAAAAAGAGTTGTTCCCTCACAATTCGTTTAATTGGACTATATAGAATTCTTAATTTTCATCTTCAAAATTTATGAAAACTGGGACTCATAAAATCCAAGACACGACTACATCTAATCTCTAATGTTAACTAGACCATTCCTTTGATACCAACTATAAGGATCCAACCTCAAAAATTACATAATAGATGAACTTTTACCACTATAATTTTTTGAGAGTTATACACAAGATTAAAATTTATTATAGTTGCAAAAAAAGTAAACAAACAAAATCCATAGTTCTCTTCTGTGTGCGTCAAAACGATGACGTCCCAATTTGAACTTCAAAGTTACCTCTGAAAAATAATTTCAAACATGGGATGATAATTGGAAAATCCCAATAAGGGGGTTTAATAAAAGACCATAAAGAAATAGTTTTTCTTTAAAACATTTCCTTAAAACACTTGAATTAAAAACATGAAATTAATATTTCACATAACATGTCATCATAATTTTCTTGAGAGATTATAAATCCTCATTTAGGATAAACTCATGGTAAAAATTTCTATAATTATTTAAATTTTAAAAAAAAAACTGAATAATAAAAATATGATTTTACTAGAATACAATGACATAAAATTCCATCTAAAAGTTAGTTAATGACCATAATTGATTATGTATAACATGTAAGGTGTGTGGATACAGTTTTTCTCATGAAATGTTACATTTCTGGATTTTCTCAAAGATTGAAATCAAATTATGTATATAAAAACCATTAAATGATAGAGAAGTTATTAACCTATGTTTATGGATTGGAAGGAAAAAATTAACCCTTCTTAATAAATTATATACATAACTATAAAACATTATTCCATTCACACTTGAAAATAAATAACTTATTAAGACATGTTTATAAGAGAATTGTCAATAGCCATGGATATTCTACTGGTAGAATAATCACATGGACTTTCACTTATTATATTCATTATGAGGGAATATGTAATGAAAGAAATCATAAACATAATGTCAAGGCCTCGTGCGAAGACCATACATAACCATTTTTTCAAGTCCCCATGTCATTACCTAGTTTCTCTCATGAGACCTACCGACGCATCGAGAGGTTATAGCAGGCCTCACCCATCACATAAAAAGTCATATGAATTCCTTACACGTCTAAGAGAAGTATGTATTTAAATCAAAGTGTCCCATAATAATTTGATTTATTTAATTCTTATTCAAATTTCAAATAAATTCATTAAATGGTCCAAAGTGTCCCATACCACCATGAAAATGTTACTTAATCAATATAATATAAAAAAATAATAATATCATACATGAAGTAATTGTTTTATTATAGTTGATCAATAAAATGAATGATCAAATAAATGAGCATTTAATAAAAAATTCATAGATTGTTCTGTCTTCTCGAGATAATTTTATACAATAAACTAATATGTTTCACACATAAAGTTATAAAAGAAAGAATGTTTAATTAAAAAAACATGAAACTTGTAGAATTCTCCTAATTAATAATTTCTAAAGATTCATTAAAATTTTAAATGAAATCAAGAAATTATAACGCATGCAAGGTATGTCACATGACCCTGATTATATGAAGATGCAACATTCTTACATTAAATATATCATGATGACATGCGACAAACATTTTTAGAACTGTGAAAATAAACTTATAAACAGTTCTATACAATTATATACATGAAAAATAAACGTTTCATCCTTATATATATATAATTATACCTTGATATATATATATCCTTATGGATTTGAAAATAAATTTATCCAAAAATAAATTTATCTCATATATATACATGTTATGGTTTTCACATTCAAATGATATAGAAAATGTTTAATATGTCGAAAATTATATATGTATATAATTGACATTGAATTTACAATATTTATTTTTGTGGAATACATGTTTGAACAAAACATCAATAGATGAGAAAATTAATTGGTAGATCAAATATGATATCGAATTATAAACATTGATAATAAATTATGTTATGTAGGATTAATTAAAACATAATTTTATGGAAATAATATATTTATGTAACAAAATTAAATAATTAAACTCACTACACATACATAAATTAAAATATGAAGTAATATTAACAATTTAAATACTATAAATATTTAATATCTCTTTCATTATGTGTTCCAAAAATAGTTATGCATTGTTGGATAGTTATATATATATATATATATATATTTGAATATAGATATATATGTATATATGTATTATAAATCAACATAGTTTTTCAACATTAACAACCTTCCCTTATAAAATCAGAACAATAAAATAAAACCCATACTAAATAAATTCAATAATAAAACCATATTGATAAATATTTTAAATAAATAAAAACCTTATATCAAAATTGAACTATTGAACATTTTTATCTTGAACATACATTAACAACAAACATAAAAAATGTAGGAGTTATTAGTGTGCTCAAATATAAATGAAATGGTGTACATACACAGCTCATGGATCAACTTTGATAAATTGAACTCATTATTAGTTTGATAAGTGAAAACCATAATTGAAAATATAATTTTCACCCTTAAAAATAAGTTCAATTATAAAAATAAGTAATAAATCTTCTATGATAAATAATAAAAGTAACAAGAAATTAAATGTTTTATATTGAAATAAGAAAAAAATAGATTGTTCGAACTATATATTTCACTTTCCATAAATTTTCTTATAAAATAGATAGATAGGAAAACATGTTATAATATATTTTGGAAAATACAATTTAATAACTTACAAATATATTCTATTTAATTGGAATTTGAATCCAGTATTCCATTGCCAATAAAATTATCAATGAAATGAATTATTTGAAAATAAGACAAATGAACAATACCCTAAATACAATCTTAAAAAAATAATATTCAAAACTAAAATCATGCTAGGTTTTGAATCTAATAAACAAAAAAATGTTCGTGAATTTTTTTCCCTTACTCAAACAAAAATTAAAATTTCAAACTAATTATCTATTAAATATGAACATTATAATGTATACTTTTTCTTATAATGGACTTACAAAACTAAATTTACATAATTAAGAAATTAATTAATTTTTTAATTGAGATTATATATACATGTTGTTTATAAAAGAAACTCAAACTATCGAATAAATTAAACTTTGACAAATTGAATTCGAAAAACAAGAATAAAAAAGAAATATCATAATATCTCCCTTAAAATAGATATTTAGAACATAAAAAATAAATAAAGATATCCATTACTAAGAATACATAAATTGTATGAAATTATTTGAATGAGTTGATCCATTACTTGTATTTCAGTAGAAAAGTGGAGCAATAATTGATTATAAGTTTTTGAAAAACTAATAATTTCCCTTTCTAAATAATTTTAACATAAAATTAAATAATAAATTTCATACCCATACTTAAATGAAACATGAATTTATATGTAAAAATAATTCTTTAAATTCTCCACTCTTAAAATTAATGTACATAGTCTCCCTTACTTAATATTTTTTTTTTAAAATTATATATATATGAAATCATGTATGATCATAGATATATGTAAATATATATTCACATGCATATCTATATAAAATCACGTAATTTGGAAAATATAATTTAAACACATTATTTTTCAGCCTCAATATTTCTTGTACGTAGAAGGCACCTTTTCTCACGTTTGATGATTTTCATATTTAGTATTGGAGAATGTGTTTTATAGCTATTTACATAAATGTGTCCGAATAGAGATGAAAGATATATATATGTATTATATTAATTTCATGCATAAACAAAGCAATAAATTCTTATTTCTATTTTAAAAAATGTGTTGCGCACTCATGGATTTTCAAGCAAGCCTATACCAATTTTGTTTAAAACATTGTTTAGAAAATAATTGCCTCAATCTGACCAAAACAGAAATAGTTGGAGTTGAGAAATTGGCCCATTTCTTTGAAAAAAAAGAACATAACAAGGTTCCCTAATTTAAAATGGATCAGCATAAAAAAACAAGGAAAAATATACATATTAATCAGCTAAAAACAAATCAAAGGATCAAGACATATTTTATATAATTCAAAAGTAAAGAAGATAATAACATGTGAACTATAGCGAGTAAAAAATGCAAAGAAGATAAAAAAACATAAGAAGAAAAACATCCCAGTTAACCAAAAAAATTTGTGCAACAATGCTTCGGACATGTAAAATGATAATGAAGACCCACCTCACACTAGATTAGAGAAAACCTGAAATTTAATTTCCCTAAATTTCTCTTGAAAATAAAACCTAACCGCCTTATGTTTGATCCTTCCATGGAATCCAATTTCCACCATGCTTGACCCACAAAATCTTCAACTACTAGGGCATGAATCCCACCCACGGGTACTCAGACTCGTTGGCACTCAGATCAGCCCGCTCGGTCAGAATCTCCATGGTGTCACAACATCGACAATCTTGTGAATGAAACCCCATCATAGTTTGATTCCCTTGACATAAAAAAAACTCGAATGCGTACCGTGACTCACCTCCTTTAATACACAGTTTTCACATTTGTTTTTTTCTTCAATTAACAACTTTTATTATTATTATTATTATTATATCATTGTTATTATTTTTTTAATATATTTAAAAGACATTATTTATATAAGGAATATCATAATATTGTGATTTAAACATTAATATTAAAATAGTTATAAGTTTATAAAAGTATTCTAATTTAATAATAATAATAATAATAATAATATATATATATATATCATATTTTCAAAGATAAAAAATAATAAAAAAATAATATTTTTAAAATAAATTACCTTATATTTATAATAATAAAATAATTTAAAAATATTAACCAATGTTTTGATTTTATATATTTATAAAAAATAGATATTATTTATGAAAATAATTTTAACAATAAATCAAATTTATTTTCAAAACTAATTACTTTATAATATAATTAATTTTCATTTAAACTAAACTATAATTGATGTGAATATATATATTACAAGGAAACACACACACATACACATATATATATTTAATATGTCTTTTTATTCAATGTAATAATAACACATTTTTCAGGAAAATATAATTTCTAACCCAAAAAAATTATACGAAGTGTTATTATTTCCAATATTGCTCATAAAGTAATATTTAAATAAAAAATCCTTTATTTAACAACTTACCTTAGTTTTTGAAAAGTTTTTATTAAAACCATTCTTGGTCAGTTTTAAATTATAAAATATTAAATAATTATTTAAAATTACTATTTGAGTTTCTAGGCTGTTACAACAGATATAAATAAAAGTATCATTTTAAATGTGGAATACATTAATAGTGTTATTTGAATAATATTTTATGTTCTTTTCATTGATTAAAGCTTATATGTATATATATTTTTTGTTGTGGGGATTATTACGATGGACTGAATTTATTGTGTATGAATTTTTTGGTTTGTATCTTTTTCTTCAATTTGTGCTGTGGAACTACCAACTAAATTTAATTTTTTTACAATCTAGTAAATAAATGACGTTCAAAATATCAATAAATAATGAAAATTACCTAGATGTGGTATAAATTTCCTCTTTTTTTTTTGTTTTTGTGTAATTTTAAATTATATCTAGTTTCAGAACCAAAAATGAAAATATAAACAACTTCTAAATATATAATAATAATTGATAAATAATTTTTTTATATTTCCATAAAAACAATTAATTTAAAATATTCATCATGAAATATTCCTTGAATCCATATCTTGGGATGTTTTCAAATGACCACTATGAATTTATTTAAAGTAGTTTAAACCATATGTAAACTAAAGTATAGCCACCACTATAGAAACATTCTCATATATTGTGGTAAACTCCAGCTACCTCTTCTGAAACTTATATAAAAATTCATATTGAAATACATCTAGAAAATGATCAACCAGTAGAGTAATGATATACCCCTTTATAAACTCCACTGATCCAAAAATATTACTTCCCATTTGAGTAGTGATGGATATAAATTACACAAGGATATGTACCATGTGATATACCATTTAATAATATTGTTTGATAAATATATAACTATCAAATTTCAATGAAGTGAATAACATAAACATTTAATAATACTATACAAACCGATAAAAAATATTCAACCAGTTAAAACTAATGATAACATTAAAACTATTTATATCTTGAATAAAAAAGTTACCAAAATTTCAATATCAACTCAATATGATGAATGCATACAAATTCACATAACCCATATTCCCATAAAAGTAACTATAAATAATACTCATGTATGGTATTCTATATCATAGAAAAAATACTCTAAAATAATAAAATATTGTGATTCACCTATACCAAATAAAACATAGAACAACATAGACATCAAAAAAATAAAAACTAAAATAATCGATTACCACTTTAAAATATCAATATATTCTCGATTAATATCATAACTATCCTAAAATTAATCCATGTATGTATATTACATGATAAACCGACCTACATTACATTTATATCTTACAAATATAACTACCACTTTCAACAAATACACATTAATATAATCGTTAAATCAATGTCAGTAAAACATGACATTATAAACACAATAAAAGTCATACCATCCTAAAAAATGGATTCCAATATAGATATGTTGAAAAAAATAACATAAACATAAATTAATTCTCAAATATTCCAACATCCATTCTAAAAATATACTAAAAAAAATATTTCTTTAATACCATTTTGTGATATCCCAAACGAGAACATGTGTCAAGGAACCACATGACCTCAAACAAACTCCATAATCTCTATAAGATGGGGACTACATTCATTGGTTTATTAATCCTTCAGTGGGGATTCATTTACCCATTATTTCATAACAAAAAATAATGGAATATTAGCATTTATCAATAAGAACATAGAGAAAATAAACATAATAATAATAATCATAACATCCCAAAAAAATTATATATTAATTTTGATTTAGATATATTTACAAATCCCTATTATGTATCATCGAAACAAGAATATATAAATTCTATATCATATAAAATACTCTAGAGGATAGTAATATATACATTATTGGACAATATATACAATATATTCAAGTATTGTGGTCTTTGAAGTATCCGTGCATTTGTAGTTTTTTCCACATCTCCAACCTTCATCCCCAATTATAGGACCTCTAACAATACTGACATCACAAACCATTCGATATTTATATAAATATAATTTATACATATATAATGTATGTAGAATGACTTGATATATTATTATTTAAATAATTATAGAATATCCTTCAATAAAAAAAGCAATCATATGATTTTATGTGATAAATCATAAATAAAATAAACTATTTAAAGTCATTTTATTCTCAATAGGTCAAAATTATACCTAGACCAAATTAATATAGACAATGTGTATCTTTATTTTTATTTATAAAATTATAAGATGAGAAGAAATTGAATCCCTCTCTAGGTAAAAGAACAAAATGAAAAACTAGTATATATAATCATAACTCCAGATCAATATAAAATGACTACATGATCCATATATATTAACCATATGGTATAAAAATAATGATGTTTTCCGAATTTCAATGAGAATTTAAGATGGTTTCTATTTTTATCAATATATTTTATGTTTTAAAAAAGTCATTATGTGTTGGAGTTTCATTGTAACATTTTGTGAGTTTTTTATGTTTTTGGAAAAATCAAAGGAATTTATGCTAGTTATAATAATATAATAAAACAACACAATATCACAGATTGAATTATGTGTACAGAAGTTCTGGATTATTTTTTATGTCCTGCTTTTCATGTATATTCCATGAAATAGAAGAATTTGAGATCTAGAAAATCTAATATAATGATGAATCCTACTCCATGAATGATGTTTTGCATCATGGTGGGTTAGCCAAATGTATTTTTATAAAATATCACCATTCCATGAATATTGGATTTTGTTCCATGATTTTCAAATGAGAATTAGTTTTCAGAAAAATAAATATCATTACATAATAAAGACACATTATTTAGGTGGATCTCATTTTTTAGAGTAAAATTGAAGGAAGAAATTATGTTTTTATATTTATAGACACATTACAACAATATTGCATTATGTAATTTTTCAAAAAATCAAGGTTCTTATATTTTATGAAATTTTTATAATCATAATTGAATGAGGATCACTCAATATTTCTGAAGGGGTTTTAAGAACATTTTTTAGAGACACATGGACATTTAAATTAGATAAAATATAGGTTCAAACATTATATATCTATATTAGAACAATAGTTTTTAGTCAAATAAATAAATTCATTATTAATTCTTGGAATGAAGTCAAGGTTTGAATAAGGATGTATAAATTAGACATATTTTTCTCTAGAATAAATAATTTGAAATCGTTTCATGGTGGAATGATTGAATGGATATGTTTTGAAAAATTAATGGAAAATACTTGGAAGTAAAGAGGATGATTTGACCAAGATATGTTTTCCCATTATAGTAGGATATATGTTTTTGGAATATATATATTATTATAGAGAAGATATATGAGTTTATGGCTTTAACTCAAATTTAATGAAGATGAATGGATGAATTCCCTCTTACTATTATATAATTTAATATCATAAATGGGGACAAGAATGATAATTTCTCTTAAAAAAATATATGATGCTTATAAAATATGTTGAGATATATATCTCTATAATAATTTGGTAATTGTTTTTTTGAAATGGATTAATGAATGAGTTAATATTTAAAAATTATTTGATAAAATGAGTTCTATAAATATAGATAATTAGAGAAAATATTTGTAGTAACTCTTTAAAAATGATTTCATAAAGAAAGAGGTATTCCTTTATTACTAATTAGGGATCATTTTGGAATTAAAAGATTCATTAATGGAGGTTTTTATAAATTTATTATGATGATATGAAATTTCATGGGGATCAATGAGAACCTCATAAAACGTTCTATATTAATGATTAAGGTGGAATTTTTCATGTATTTTATGGAATTCGAAATTAGTTTTCATCCTCATGTTTTTTGAAAATAGGTAGGAGGGTGTATAAGGTCTTTGTGTAGCAATGAATTATCCCTAAAACTTGTAAAGGGTGTAACCCTTAGCTTGGGGAGGGCATTCCAGAACCTAACACCAAACAATTCATTTAGTTGATTCCATTATATTGATGGATTATCATTGTATGATCCCAAAATTATCCCCATGTGACTAAATCATGTGAAATTATATTAATTTTTTTTCTTTAGTCAAATAATTATTGATAGATATAAATTAATATGTGTTAGAGAAGTTGTCATTAATAAACTTTTTTTAAGGAAAATATACGTGAAATTATAATCATATTGTAATAAAAATAAAAACTTAATAGTGAACCCTAAAATAAGTAGTTAATTATCATTATAGTATTTATAGTTTAGTTATTAGATAATTTAATTTGGAACAAGTTGCATCCCATAATTCATAACCCTGACATGTAATCTCTCACTAAAGACCCTTGTGGTCCTAATAATTGTTATCTAAACACATGCCCTTCCTAATGGATTTGTTTCTTCTGAATTCTTCATGTTATATATTAGATTTATATTATAATTATTGATATTATAAATTATAATACTTTGATGACATTAATATGGAAAGGAATTTTAAGAATAGGTGGATATATAATTAAATTCCGTTTATTAGAACCATGTTTTGTGATATTGAAATGTAAATGAGAAATTTTAAAAAAATTGAAAAGTATGTTAGGAATTAGATTGATTTTGAAAATATAAATTTATTTAATGATAATATAGTATTAGTTAAGGTACCAAATATCTAGTTTAAACAAGGATCTATTGATTATAAAGATATGCCAAGGAATTAATAGGTGCATGTTTTTTTCTTATATAAGGAATAAAATATATGTCCATAAGAAGATTTATTGAAGTAAATAAAGGATAATGGGGCACACAAGATCATTATTTTTCAACTAATTATTTATGTATCAATGTCAATAAGTGTAAAGAAATTGGTTGAAGTAGATACTGATAAAAGTGATCAGAGGGTTATCCAAGATAATTATTTAGAAGATAAATCCTCAAAGATGCAGAGACTAATATTTTATTATAAGGATATGGTACCTATCATACAATAATTTAATTTTTTTGGGAAAAAGGTTTTAATTGTATACGAACATAAAAAATTAATCAAGGGGAATTGAAGTAAGAAAAATAAGGAGGTAATCCTTCAGAATTCTATTTCTTAGATAATCCCCAATATGTATGAAAAAGTGATATACTAGATGGTCAATCCCTAACATTAGAGGATGAAATTACAAATGTTAATATTCATAAATAAGTAAAAAATAATCAAATTGATGAAGGATACAAGAATATCATGAAACTAAATAAGGAATTGATCTTGGTTTAAAATAATTTAAAATAATAAAATTAAAAAGAAAATCCTATTCTAAAATATACATCATATTTTTTATTTGATTATCCCATGTATGTGGTAGTGATATGGATATATAAAATTATAAATCATATAAGAACCATTATAAAATCAATAATTCTCAAAAATAATATTCCATAATTAAACCGAACATTTCATTTAATGAAGACTCCCCACATTTTGAGATAATGAAAGCTGTAGGAGTTCCTAATAAAATGAAATTATTGTATATAATAAAAAATCTCCCAATAAGATCCCTATATGTTATAATGATAAAATGTGTAGTTCTAGGATGACATATGGAGATATGTTTTTTACTATGGAATACATGGTCACATTTCATGATTTTATTATCTTATATCGATAAATATTAATTACATTTATTTTGATGAATGTATTTAATAAAAAGTTACCCACATATGTAATTTTGTATAAGTTTTATTCAAATAACTCTAAACATGTTAATAATTCCTCTTTTAAAAATCATAAGAAATGTTCAACGTAAATGAGTGGTAAAATATTGCGTTAATTCAATGAAAAGTATATTATTTTAATAATTAGATTTCATGAGTTATTTTAAGAAGATCAAAATTATCAAAGTGGCATCTAGAGGATTTATAAATCTATTATTGTAGAAAAGATGTCATGGAAATATAAGAAGAAAATTTCAATAAATAAAATAAGTTCATGTGTTGAAAATAAAGTTTCCAAAAATAAGGTATGTGTTATGAATGCTAATGAATATTATAGGGATATAAAAATTAACATAGTTTGGAGAATAAAAATTCAATAAGGAATTAGAAAATCTATCCTAGATGGAATGAAAAACTAAGGATAAAATTCTTATGAATAAATACCTGAATAAATAAAAAATACCTATGAAATTGGGGATTAATTATATTCTATAAAAAATATTTTATGTATCAAGATGAATTCGAAATTTAAGGATAAATTGAAATATATTGTTTATAGAAACTCAATATCATTCTAAACATAAAGAAATTCGGGTATCCCCTCTCATATTGAATTTAAATTTAATTAATATTATTGAATAGTTTAAATTCATATTTTTAGATGTAATCCATTGGGAAATTGAATTAAAAAATAAAAGTAGTATTAATGAATAACCCATAATTATAATTAGTGTTGGAGAAGTTCATGTAGTGTATTTATAAATCAATAATTTCATGTGAACACATGAAACAAGAGGAATATATTCAATCAAAACAATTATCATAGTCTAATATAATTATTGATTATATGATCACATATTTTTAAAACGGAATAAAACATCTAATATGGAATAAGGAACCTTTTTAGAGAAGTAGAAACAAAAAAAATTAAGGATTGGTATCAAGGTGTAATTGGATATTTTGTATCAAGAGGATATACTAATCACTCAACACAAGACCCTGAAGATAGAAGTGGACACCCTGATGGAGAATAAGAAAAAAAGCTTTCATGATTTATTTTTTGATAAAATATAAAATATCATCTAATTATTTTTAGGATATCAAAGACTTCTATAGATAGATTAATATCATGATAAATATCAACTGTATATTTGGAGATAGATTTGGGATAATCAGTGGAGGATCTAATTATTTAGAAGCACTTATCCCCATCAACCAAGGAATGAAACTTTGCAGATGGAAAATTTTTTATTCAAATTTTTGTACTAATCAAACCATAGGAAGGTAAAATAACGTTGATTCACAGACATAGTGGTGTATGATTATTCAGTAATAGTTTCACTGGAAGTGTGTTAGGTCTAACAGGGGAGTTCCCTGGTACAATGTAATTTCCATGTATGTTTTAAAATTATTGATTTAAGTAAATAATATGGAAAAATGATTTAATTAAGTTAAATAATCTTTCTTTGCTGGAGTTTTGAATCAACTTGCATAGATTCTTTGTTGAAAAATCTTTTATATATTTTATGTTTAATCATAAAAAATAATTTATAATGAAACCATATTGAAAATAATCCTTTTAGTATAATTGTAAAATATATAATCATGGATAACAAATAATGGTGGACATAGAAATTGAAGGATACACAAACTGTATTAAAAAAGAGGGATACCATTATTTATAAATATAATAGTAAGGACCACTTCATTAATGGGTGATAAGATCCATTGACGATTACATTATTATTTTCAAAGACAAATGAGAATACTTCCATGGTAATTTTTTTATTAAACCATAATGGACACTCCTAGAATAATAGGTATGGTGGGATTCAAAGTGTTTCTGTTATAAAATAAGATGTATCAAAGGATTGGGTCTTGTCTTCATGGATATCAAGAAGACATTGTAAAATGGTATCGAAGATGAATAATAGTTTCATTAACTCTATAGGTAATAGTTCTTAAAATATTACACAATTTTTTTACATTTTAAGGAGATTTTGATTTTGATTTGATGCCAAAAAAGGAGAAGTGGAAACATAATTAATCAAATAAGTGAGATAAAAGACATATTATAGTTTCATTATTATCAGTATAGTAAATATCATAGCTTTAAATTCATGAATATTGTTTCCATTAAATAGATAGGGGATGTTTTTTTCATCCAATTATGAATTTATATTGGAGTTGTATATGTGGTTAACCACCTTCTCTATTACCAGAAAAAAGAAGTATGTGTTAGAGTGTATTTTAAAGATATCATAAATATAGTGGTGTTTATATGAAGCTAATCACGTTATCTTTATTGGATGGATATCATTTCGTCACACTATGTGCGACATAGAAATGTGCCCCATTTAAAATTAAATTTCATGTGGGTGAATGAATAATTGTTCCATGATAGAGAATGCTACACAAATATGGAGTTTTATAAGAAACAACAAGACTTGAGTTAGAATAATTCAAGGATATTCAAGAGTATTCCAACTCTATGGAATATTTATTGTGAACATATCACACCACATCAATATAATTTTACTATGAATAGGTGGGCCCTAAATCTTCGACGATGCACTTGCAATAGATGGTAGCAGAACCATACCAGAGTGGTTAATGATACACCATAAAGAAAGTTTCATGTCTTGATTTTCTATACTTATCCATGAAGTAGATGGAGCTGTGATATGATAATATTCTTAGTAAATTAATACTATGATGTGATGGTTGTCTTAGTCCATCGTGTGTTAGTTGAATATATTTCCTGGAAATAATAGCATGCTATGAATATGAGACAATAACTTATTATTTTAGACGGAAATGGAATTTATGAAAAAATATGTATCATTTCACCTTGAAGATTAAATATTATGAAGAATTACATTTTTTAGTATCTAAGTGAAGAAGAAATTAAGTTATGATATAGATGGTGACACTACAACTTGGTTAAGTTAAATTTATTTTAAATGTCAAATCTCAACTCCTTTGTGGATATAATTAATTTTTAATTAAATTTTGTTGGATTGTTATTTCATGAATTTTTTATACTATAATTTATCAGTAACACATGGTATTTTGAAATTGAGACTTTATAAATTAATAATTAATCAATATATCTTAAACATGTGTTTATTTGGTAAAATATGGAAGGTCATGGTGATTAGGTGGATAATAATTATTATTGGACTAGAGTGATAGAATTTTTTTCTATATTTGAGGTTGGCATCAAATATTTGGGATCGAGCCATGGTGGAATATTTAATTTGATATTTTTGGAAATAGAAATGTAGTACTTATAGTGGGAAATAAGTTGATTTTTTCCAATACATGTAAGAACATTAAACAAGAGGTATTTTTGTAATATCAGGATGATATATTCAGTGACATATTTCTTGATATCAACCAAAAAAATTAAAAACAATTTGATGTTAGGATTTTACCATCATGATCATGGTTAATTAATGATATAAAACAAGAGAAGAAAGAGAATGTCTCCCAAATAGATAAATGATGATTTTGGAAAAGGAAATTATAAATATATCCATCTATATAATTATATGTTTAATTTCATTATAAAAGGGATGGAAGGATTAAAAAATTTTGACGGATCAAAGATGAAAAATATACACATAAATAAATAGAAGAGGATAAGAAAAAAATATTGAATGTTACAGTATATCTGTCAAAAATGAAGAAGTCATTACTTAAAAAATCATTGAATATCATTAAGGAATATACATAATCAATACTTTTGGTTTTCATAAATTGCATCTGAAGAGGAACAATAATGTGAAGATCAATGATCTAATTTATATACATGCTGAACTAATGAAAATAGTTATTTTTCCCTTTCATATATTTCATTTCAAATAGTTTTCTTATTTTGAGTAGTGAGAATGGGGAGAGGAGCGATGGAGGAACCCTATAGATATAGTGAACCATATATAAAAACTTTAAAGGGATAAATACATGGATTATGGTAAATATGGCCTAATCCACCACAAAAAAGAAAATTTATACATTTTTTGAATTTAGAAAATTATAATTTTATGATCATTTGATTATATAAATGTGTGTAAACTTGAGGAAAATATTTAGTCTTATGTGGATGCTTTAAATTTTATAATATAGAAATAGTTGCATGTTGGCTCTGTAAATATTGTTCAAATTGAAATAAGATAAATATGATAGAAGTGACAATAAAATACAAATCTAAAGATGAAAATAATTTTTTCCCTACTAATTATGAGTTGAAGATCATTATGGTGGTGAGATTTTGAGGTTTTTTTATTTAAAATTTTTATAGGATTCATACCATAGTGTAACCCACTCTCTAGATATCTCTTATAAAGACCATTATGGACCACTAATATCCTGTTTTATATAATAAAAATTACAATGAATTATAAATTTATACCATATTATATTAGAAAAAAAATGTTTTATTAGAACTAACAATCTATCCCCATGTAAATTATCCCTTATCTCTCATACACCAACCCCCTAGTCTATTTAAAATAACTCTATATTGCTCATTAACCCCTATAAAAATAGAAAGTAACACCAGAACATGTATATTAATCATATGAATATTTATAAATTACTCTTTTTCTATATACACAAATCCCTAGTACATACATACTATAAAATTGTCCATTAGAAACAAACCCTTGTCTATGTGCATAATATGGATCATTCTAAAACATTTTAATCTCAAGGATAATTTTAAGGATGCAACCACAAGAATTATATATTATAATTAAATGAGATGGAATTTACAATAATAATTCTGAATGATCATTTATGTTTATATTTTAAGAGAATTAGGAAGACTTCTAAAATTGTGAACTGATACATTACATGTGTACACATATACTCAGGGCCCATTTTTTCCACCGACTATTTTTTTTCAATTTAACAATTTTTCTTAAAAAAATTCATCATGGCCAAACATTATCCCTAACATTACTTAAAACATGTTATTTTCATAAAAAACAAGGAATTAGTAAAAAATGATCATTAAGGGAGAAAAAAGAGAATAAAACCATAAGAACATAAACACTTATATAAAATTTCCCTTTTCTTAATAGACTTTGAGATAAAAATAAATATTTTATTTTCCAATAAATAACCATATCTTCCCAAAGATATTCAAAAAAAATCATAATAAATTTTAAAGGAAAAATCAAACCTATATAGGTATATTTGAAAACATGGAAATCCCATGAATGTTTTTCAAAAATTTATACTTTCCGCCCTTAATAAGTAATATATGTTTTCCTTTGAATATAAACACATTAACATACCTTGTGATAATAGAGGTATCTGTAAAAACATAGAAAGAGTAAATAAATCATATAATTATCTTTTCAAATCATTTTATTATCATTCTTATTTTGATGTAACCATCATGGCTACCCCAAAACGAACCGCATGGTTAAACATGACATAACCCTCATGGTTATGGATGTGACCCTCACAATTACACTTAGAATAAGCATCAAAATAAAATTCCAACATGCCTACTTCATTAGAGGGATATCAGACAACCACTAATATTTTGTGTAAATAGAACCACCATTTATCATAAATAATTCCAATAAACTGCATAATAATCATAAAACTTGAATGCTTGCATCCTAAAAACATTCATTGAGGAAAATCACTTATTTTAAAAGAACATTGTATATATAGAAAATATTTTATTTGAACATAACCATGAAATATTATAAAGGAATAATCAAAAAATTAATATTTCATAAATGTGCGAAAATCCACTCATACCATATAAGTTAAAAAAATAAATTTTATTTTTTAAAAAATTAACATTAAAATATGATTTATCTTAAATGAATGTCCTTTGCATAAAACCGTAAAAAGATCAACTTTTGATGAAATTTTTTAGAAATTAAAAAAAAGACTTCCTTAAGAAATTCATGTAAATATAAATATATTCATAAAATTAATTTTAAAAATGTTGGAATGAACGAGAAATATTTTGAAAGTAAATATTTAAATCATTTAAAAAGATGTATTTTTTGTTACAAAGTCGCTTACCTCAAGTCTGACATAACAGATATGTTCTTTTCATTCCCAAATAATAAAATTATTTTCTTTTTATACTTTATTAATATCCAATTTTATGTTTATTATACCTTTTATATCATTTATTTCAATGTTGTAAACAATTAATTTATTTATTATGTGCACATTAGATATTTTGATGATATTTTGTTCATAAGTCCAAAATGACTTCATTAATTTCAATATGGAAATAGAGTTCATTATTCCAACATATTGTAAATAATAATCTAGAAATAGATACGATTTTTATACATAAATTATACTCTCAAATTAAACAATCACACAGGGTTATGAAAAATTGACTACGTTAGAATCATGGATATAGTAGGTCGTATGTACGCATGAGTAACATTTCCATTTTACATCGATCATTATAGAGAGAAGAAAATATAATCATATAATTAAATTATTATAATATAATCATATATAAAATATCATTTCGTTAAACATACTTATATATATATCATCCATGTGATGTGGTGATTGAAAATAAATCACATCACTTCGTGGAGGTGTTAATCCATACATACGAATGAAGGATGTTATCATTTTTCTATTCACGGAAATATAAGAACATAAATTATAAATTCTATTTTATGAAAGATAAATATTTATTTAATATCATATATAAATATAAATTCCATCATTATCAATAGTATTGAGTGACATTGATAGAAAACGAATTACATCGGTTTGTAAGAAGGTAGTTTGTTGTACACACGAATGATAAATTCTTTTCGAATTTGACCGAAGTGGAGATGGATATTGGTCAATAAAAAAACATAAAAACATTTATATATAAGGTGGGTATTGGAGTTATTATTTTAAAAAAACTAATAAAGGTTGAGGGATGTGTATGAAAAAAATAGAAATGCTTAATTATAAGCCATACATATTCTTTAGACAATTTGTTTTTTTGAACACCTTAATATCATTATGTTTGGCGTTATACCTAAAATAAGACATCTTTAATGTTGGGATGTATTACAGGAAGGTATTTGGATAGGGATTCACCAAAAAAGGTTTTTAAGTGTGTTCATATGAGAGGAAGAGGTTTCCATTTATAAGACAGGGGAGGGGAAATATTTGAATTTCTCAAAAATCTAAAATATGATAAGTCTATAATTGATCAAAATTAGAAAATATGGATATAAATGAACAAGGGATGAAATTTTTAACCATATATGATCACCCTATTATTATTATTTTTTTATTTTTAAATTATTTAATAAAGTCTTATATTAATAAAATATCATTGTTTTCAACTTTCATAATAGTTATTACTTTAACATTAGAAATATAAATAAAAAAATTTAAAATTTAAAAAAACTATTTTCTAATATCCTAATAATATTATGCTAATCTAGATAATTATTTTATAATAGTAATTATATAAAATGTTAATTATTTTAATTTTTTTCATTTCATGTATTTAATTTTATTATAATTGAATAATTTCAACATTAGAGTTTTGAATGTATTTAAGGTAATTATTTTTTACCTAAAATTTTAAAATAATTTACTATGATGAATAAAATTTTCTTTAAAAGTAAAATTTTTGGTGAAACATATCCTCACTATAACACTATATTAAAAATATAACAGTCATTAAAAACAATAGTGTGACATGTTTGAATTTTCTCTAAATAAAATACTATAAAGGTCATAACATAAATAAAGATGCTAAAAATGGTAACAAATTGAATTTATCAATGATTATTGTTGATAATCAACCAATATAATTTATTCATGTTATTGGTTCATTTAATTTTTCTTATAATTTAAATTAAAATCATTTTATTGATTTTCCTTCTCTTAACATGAGAACCTCTTCAGTGTTCCACAAGCAATAGAGGTAATTATTTCACATATAAAAATTATAAAAATATTAACATTGTATAAAAAATTTATCAGTATTAATAAAATCCATTATATTATTTCATTATGTATATTTAATGATATCGAGTCCAAAAAAACTTGTTTAATTTGTATATTTGGATTTTATTACATTTCATAAGCATTGCTCAAACATTTGGATACGATTATTATCTCAAAAATTAAAAATTACAAGTAAAAATAATATTTATTGATTATATTTAATAATAATTTCATTAATAGAATTTATACCACACATTTTTTTTACTATAAAACAAAAAATTTGACTTTTCAAGTGATGTATAATCTCTAAAACATCATTGAAAATGATTTTCAAATTTGTAAATAAATATATTACACTTTAAATGTTATGAATAATTTTTGAATGATATTTATATTAGACTATCATACTTTAGTCTTTCCAAAATTTTAATATAATTTTATATCATAAGTATGTGTTGAGGATATCACAAAAGATACTATATTAAAAAAATTTATTTTTTAATATTCACAAGAAAATTTACTTTTTTTTTGAAAATATATTAGAATATTACAATTGAATAATTTTAATATTCTAATTTTCAAGTTGAATTTCATTTTTTAAAAATAAATTTCCTAAAACATGCTGAATTTAGTTTTAGTATTCATCCATAAAAATATTGAAAATCCATTATTGAAGAAAATATATTTATGAATATTAAAATGAATTTTAAAATTTTTATGTTATTATAACTACTAATTACTTACCAATACATTTATATTGATTAGTTCCAATATATTTATTTCTTAAATTACTTATTCCCATTCATACCCTCCAAAGGAATTTCTATTGATTAAATTTATACTATAAAATTAATCATGCTTGATGTGGCATAACTTTTACATTATCGAACATGGCGTTTATTTTTAGAATATTACGATGTTACAAAAATAACTAAATATCATGAATTAACATGATTTGGTGGGTAAATTCTAGAATAAAAACCAATATAAACACCTTTAAACCACTATCCTTGGAGATAAACACGTCTACAACCCATTTATCATTTATATTCAACAGAAAAAGGTTAATTATTAATTTAACATAAAATTTAATAAAATTATCCATTATATTTAAATAAAATTAACTTAATATAATATTATCCTCTATATTTAAAAATAATTACTTTTTCGTTAAATGGTTATTTAATTAAATTATCTACAGATTAATTATTAAAATAATATTTTTCATTTTATAGACTTAATAATATAGTTGATTTGTTTTTTTTGGAATCTCATATAATTTTCATCATGTAGACAATAAATGTCATGCTTTAAAAAGATAGATTAAAATTAAGCTAAAAATGTAGAATTTCAAAATATAATAATAAAGCATGGCTTTGATCCTTAATATTGGTTAATAAAAAATTAATATAATTATGTATAGTTCAAAATAATCAAATTAAGGGGAATATTTATAATTTCAATGAAATAAAAAATAACGTGATAATTAATTTACAGAAAAATTAAAATATGATATTATATTAGATATATTTATTTAAGAATAATTGTATAATTTTTTATGAAATTTATTTATTTAGATTAAAATTAAAATATCGACTAAATTCCAAAAAATAATATAAAATTAATATTAGGAATGTTGTGTTGAATCACTTTATTATAATAAAAAACATTAAAAAATACCCCATTCATGGAAAACATTTTACTTATAATTTCAATTAACATGCACATGGATCATGGAAGATAATATTTTTGAAGAATTGAATTATATATACAAATTTATTTTAGTTGTTATATTATTTTCCACAAAATATTTAAATTCAATAAGATTAGAATAGTCATATTTCATATACTCTTTATAATTTTATTCATTACAAGATTATCTAGTGAACATTATACACATTATTGTTGAGTAAATTTTATTACATTAGTATTTCATTATTTGAATAAGTAATTAGTCTCTAGTATCCTATATTTTATTTATATAATTTCAATTAATGTATTTTTTTGGTATGGTGTTCAATAAATATCAAAGGTATAATTATTTTAGTAATAAATTTTAGGGAACCACAATAGCCACTTCAAAATCTATTTCTCATCCTACTAAGTCAATTATTAAGTCCACAGATAACTTGTTTTAAATTATCATGATTTTATTTTATATATATATAATTATCTATAATACCTTCCAAAACATTATTATATAATATAGAAACATTTATAAAATTTTCACCTACTATTGATTACTTCTCGGTAGAGGACACCACAAAGCATTAAATTATTTAATCCACCATAGAATTACATAGAAAAGGGGATAGAGTATTTAATAAATAATTTATTATCTATACATCTAATATTTGGATTCACTAATTTTAGAAACAATTTCACTACTTTATGTATAGTAGACATCCCAATCCATGAAATCAAAAACAGTGAAAGAAGATTAAATATTTTTTAAATTATCGCCTACCAATACTTCTTACTGAAGTTGATATTTCTATAATGGATGATGAATCTCACATCCCATATCAATAATTTAAATTTCATTCATATATATTTTTGACCCTCTTCTAATCTCTAGAAAATTTTATTTTTCTTTTGTTAGCATAAACAAAAACACCAATTTTTTCCACATATGTAATCTTGTTAGAGGAAATACCTCTTTCTTTAATGGGGTGATCCATAAAATTCAATGAAATATAACTAATAATATAAATCAATCCAAAATAATATAAAATGTTACGATAAACCCCCTCATAGGAAAAACCTTTTGAACCATTATTAATCTAATTTATATTATATAAAGGTGTGGAGTCATTAATTTCATGAAAAATTTGTGGTAAAGATAGTCGAGTCACATTTTTTCCCATAAATCAATAAAAAATAATATTATGAAAAATTAATAATCGATTAACTGACCTATTCATCAATGAAATAAATGGTAAGTCTATAAAAGGGGACCAAAATCGTAATCCTTCATTGAAATTCGATTGTATATTTAAAAAATTACATTACAAAACAAAAAAAATCTCAATAAATTTTAATCAAGTATTTATAATATGATTACTAAAATTAAAATTTATGAAATAAATTCCATTCATCAGTCACCACAATGAAAATTTAAAAAAAACCATCACCTAATGAGAATTAATTATTATAAATACATTTTGATGATTTTTTTTTCAACATAACAAAAAATTAATACTTGAATTTTAATAATAAATATAAATCCCTAACCATTGTAAGAAAATTATGTCACGAACCGTCCCCTAAGGCCCGTATCGTGACTACCCCAAGACCACCTTCCATAGGCCAGGGGCTGGTGACTAGCACAAAAGGTGTGATTCCATAAAAATAGGGAAGGCATTTCCTTTATAAAACATAACACACACAACCAGAGTACAAGAGGAAGCAAACACTAAGTAAAGTTGTATAACAAGTATGATGAAAGTACAAAAGAGGCCAGAATACATGACCAACAAAAATGTACAACCACAACTGAAATAAAGTACAACTGAAAACGAAAAACAATTGGATGGTGTCTTGCAGCTCCTGGATCATCCACCACTGATCCTACCTGAAGGGTAGGTACAGAAAGCCTCCTCAGTGCTCCATGCCCATCCGTCTCCTCCAGATACCATCTCATCATGAGGTCCACCTCCGATACCATCCAGACTTCGTACTCTCCACCTCGGTCAGTGCTTTCGGTCGTCTGCCTCCAACACAACGAGGTGCATGCATAACCCGTATAGGGGTGAGTATAACGATACTCAGTAGGGACCCGGAGACCTTCAAGGTCCCACAAAATCCCACAAGGATCAACCACAAAATATGATTTCAACAGATAACCATTACTTAGGTATATGCCTATAGATATAACAATGTTATCTAGTAACCGATCTCAAACATGAGGAAAATAGAAAGGTACTTGACTCAGCTCAAACTAGGATTTTATTCATGATGTCAAAACCACGGATGTTGGAGAACACCTTCTCTGTCGAGAAAAATAGTCATGTCGCGACTCCGAGGTGCTACTCACTTACCTTAGACTGCTGAGGTACTCCTCCTGTCGATTATCGTGGGTCTTCCGCCTCACACAGTATCGCTCCTCGCCATGGGTTTACTTCCTCACACAGTAGAGCTCCCCATGATATCCTACAGAGTTACTCCTCATGTCGAGTACAGCGGGTCTCCCACCTCACATAGTAGCACTCCTCCTCCATGGGTCTGCCACCTCAAATAGTAGTTCTCCCCACTGGGCTAGTCAAGTCACTCCGAAACGAATCGGACAAGCAGTCATCAAGTCTCAACCACCTACTAGGTCTCTATAGTCTACTCGCTTGTCTCTGGGTGGGTCCACTCCACGAGATAAAATCCAATACTCTAAGTTCCATGATGTCCCTCGAAGAAGTATCTCAATGGTATGCCACATCATAGGGGTCTCAACGCAACAGACAACACATCAATCGGACGCCCGGTCTGTGAGTTATTAGACTTTCTGTCATCGGGGCCCGGTTGGTTTCGTGTAAGAAAAAACCTGACCGTATCTCAACTGTACCCTGAACTCCCATGGGGTATACTCAAAGGGACTACTTCTCAACGAAATTACCAACGCCGCCGACGGTTCGTCAGACGGACGTCTGGTCTGAGAGTTATTGGCTTTTCTGTTCCAGGGGCCAGGTTGGGTTTTAAGCTAAAACCAACCTGACCATACTCCAACTACGTCCAAACCTAAAGTGGAGTATTCCAAAAGAACCATCTCAACAAAAGGAATCCAACGTAGTTGACGGCATGTCAATCGAACATCCGGTCTATATGTTATAAGTGTTTCCACTCCGAGGGCCCAGTTGGTTTCAGGTTCGTACCACCCTGGATATACACAAACTTTTCAAAAACCATGAGTGTAATATACTGAAACGACCGTATCGATCTAAGGATTCCTACACAATGGACGGTACACCGATCAGATGTCCGTAGCTCATGTTATGCACGAAATACTAAAAGGCGTCCAAAGAGGGGGGTTTGGGCCCGGTCCAACCCAGCCCAACCTGCCCTAGGTCGGCCCGATCCGGGTCGACCCAACCTGGATCCTGGTCTGGCCCGAACTGGCTGGCAGATCCTGGCCTGACGGTTGCGGCACAGCCCGCACGAGGGTGGCCCAACCCGCGCGGTAGGCGGCCCGACCCGCGCGTAGGCGGTTCGACCCGTGCGCAAGCGGTCTAGCCTGGAGGTCGGCCGCGGCTCGACCAGACTGGCCGAGCGGGGAGGGGGTTGGGGGGGGGGATCTTCGTAATGGCAGTGCAAGGCTGGCACCACCCACTCTTCCCAGAACCCACATGGCGTGGGTTCCACTCCACTGCCCCCGCGGCCGGTGCCGCGGCGGTCTTCGGCCGGCGGCGTGCTCGGGCGCTGCTGCCCACAGGCGGCCGGCCGGTCACCGACACCGCCGCGATGGCAACCCGTGCCGTCACGATTTTCCGCGGGCCACCAGAGTCATTCCGGTGGTCCATTTTTCCTCTCGTCTACATCTGCGGGCCTCTCAGGTTTTTCTCTACACTACGACAGCCTCATAACTTCGTTACCCTTCCGTTCACTTGTCGCCCAACAAACCACACATCAAGAACAATAAGGCGGAGGGTCTGGACTTGTTTGTTAGCCCGTACCCTCCGCGTTAGAGGCTCAAACCAAAATTCATCAAAAAAAACACCCAAGTACGAAGGTACAATACAAATATATAAAATTATACAAAACCCCCCTACCTTTTAAATTGTCAGGTGTTCATTCACCATGGGGGAAGACGATGTTGTCTTCGTTCGCCATTCGCTTCCACTTCCGAGCCTGTGCATCGGTCCATTGACAATGAAGAGGAAGGTAGAAGAGTCATCTGAGAAGTCCCGCGTCGGAAGGGGGTTCCGAGGAAGAAGGCAAGGTAGAAGCGTCGTCGTCGGCGTCTTCACATTCTTCATTGGGGTATATGTTCCTCCACTGGCTCTTCCTCTCCCAATCTTCCACCAACAAAAAAAATGAAATAATAGATCACCTATTATTTAATTTGTTGGTATGAATTGAAAAGAATTAAAATTGTGGAACGTTAATTAAATGAGCTCACACACTTAATTAATGGGGTGGGTTAGACTATTAATTTGGGAGAAACTCAAAGGATTCCCTCACATTAAGAAGGTAATAAATGTGAGGAAAACCCTTGCCACCTCCCTTGTTAAAGGGGAAGTTCATGAGTCGGGTGGTCCCCACTTCTTTAAATCCTCCCGCGGGTGGTTTTTCTCAGGTGGGCCCCACCACCAAAACCTTCCGTGGGAGGTTAGGGTGTGGTGGTCCCCACCTTCGATCTCCCCTTGAAGAAAACAAATACCCATCCTTTGTATGGAGGATAGAAAAGAATAAAGTGTTAAACACTTTATTTTATTAATTTTTTATAAAACCCCAAAAAACTATCTTCCGTTCTCAAAACAACACAACTGCGATGAAGGTCTCCTTAAGCGAAAATTGGCGCTGTGAAATCAACGGTGCCCTCAGATTTCAATTCCAAGCACTGGTTCAAATGATAGAAAAACCCCCACATACGTTTACTAAACGTACCTCAACCAAACTTCTTAAAATGATTCCGGGCACACCAGGCCTCAGAATCAGGTGCCGTCAGAAACTGTGGACTCGTAAAATTCCAAAAAATTTATGAAAATAATTTCCCTAAAATTTACAGGTCTTTAAATTACCACCACCTTAGGGCTTTACATCCCCATAAAGCTACAACACACACTAGGGAAAACAAAAGAGGTACTGAACACGCATCTGAGCCTCCCTCTCCCATGAGCTCTCCTGGAGGTTTCCCTGCTGCCAGCGAATGCGCACCAAAGATATCGACTGTCCACGTAGGACCCACTAATGTCAATGCTCAATCTCCACTGGAACCTCCGTGAAAGTTGCCCTGTCATCGATGTCCAGCTCCCCATGGTCGATGTTGTGGGACGGATCGTGCACGCATCTCCTCAGCTGAGATACGTGGAAGACGTCGTGCACCCGGTGTAACTAAGGTGGAAGGGCCAGGCAGTAAGCCTCCTTGCCTACATTGCTGATGAAGTGGAGGAGTGACTTTAAGAGACTATAGATAGGCTGCACCATCTCTATTTCCAAAGTATATATTTAAGGTAGCCATCTGCTATGTCGCCTATCCTAACAGCTGAATACCATTCCTCCTGCTGAGCACATCTGCAACAACGTTCCCCCTTCCCAGTAGTATAGACTATCTTGAAGTCATAATCCTGGAGGAACTCAATCCATTGCCACTGTCTCAAGTTCAGATTCTTCTGAAAGAAGCCACACCTGAGACTATTGAGATTTGAGTGAACTGTAAACCGTTCGCAAAACGAACAATGGGTGAGACTAGACAATTATAAGAACTTGACTTCACCCATCTTCGCCTACATTCTACAAGAGCTGCTAAGATTTATCCTTTTCCAAAAAGGGAAATCCGGTTTCATCCAATGGATGAACATTGTCCCTTTCCTAATACAGTAAATCCTTACATGAATGATACTAATTCATGCCATGGATGAAATCGTAAGGCCTAGACGCTACTACCAAGAGATCCAACTGTTTCTTTCGCCTCCAAGGGTTGAGTCACACTTTCGGAATCATTGTGTGGTTACTGGGTCTCCTCCAGTAGAAATCTCAAAAGTGATGGTCAATTTAATAGTTTAAACCAAAACCTCTTAGTATTAACCACAAAAAAGGATGAAAAGAAAATATCACAAGGGAATGTGTCTTTTATTTATGTATCTCAAAGTACAAAGAAACATTGAAACCACAAAAAATGACATTAACAAATATAGAAGCATCATGAGCAAAGGCCTCTTTGCCTGGATCTAGTCCCACTCCTGTCCACCTAATTCCGAAGCTCCATAGTCGTATGCTTCAGTTTCTTAAAGCTGTGATCTCCCATGTCCACCCATTCCCTTCGGTCGGGGTGGACCTCCTAGTGGTGGTGGTGGCAACACCTCGAAGCGTTGTCCACCACCAGCTACACAACCTGCTCCTCTGCCACAATCGCCTAGTCCTTGTAGTCCTTCACGATCGATCCTCTGCCTCTACATGGGAGGTCCTTCATCTGTCTACTGATCGTCCGAGATACGGGTCGGACAGTCACGAGCCATGTGACACTGTCCGCCGCATGAGTAACACTGCCTGGCAGGTCTGGCTCTGTCTCAACCCTGGGTGCCCCGCACTAACGACCCTAAGTAATGTGGTAGACCACCTGTACGTATGGTCCTCTTGAACCTTAGTATCATCTGTGTTTTTCCAGTTACAGAAGACTCTGCTGCATGCCGACTAGTGGTGGGTCCCGCTACTGGAGACTACTCAGCAAGAAAACTCTCCACTAATAAGGCTCGCTCAAACACCCCCGTCTGTGTGGGGATGCTGTGAGAGATAAATGAAGCTCTAATCTCTCTCTTGAGTCCCTGCTCAAAGGTCCGGGCCCTGCAGAACTGGTCCTATACCATATTAGTGGAGTAGTGAGAGAGGTCAGTGAACTTTGCTGAGTATTGCGCCACAATCATGCTACCCTACTGTAGATGTAGTAGCTCCTGTATCTGCACTACTCAAAGGGTGGATGATACCAACTCCACCTGGAACAGGCTCTCAATGTCTGCCCATAGAAGTGTCTCCTCGTAATGCATCTAGAGCATCAGGCTCCACCATCTGCCTGCTGCTGCCTAAAGGAGGCTGGCAACAAGGATCACCATGAAGTTTTCTGGTGTCCCTACGAGCCTGGAAACTCTCACCACAGCCTCTAGCCAATCCTCAGCCTCCTGTGGGTCTGTCTGTCCCCAGAACCTGGGTGGCCTCTAGCGCTAGAACTCATACAGCGTGCTCAAGCGGCGTGCATCACCTTCTGCTAGGGCTAATTGCATCGGTGGCCCAACGGGTGGTAGTACCGCTGGTGCCTCTTCCAGTGCTTCAACTGGAAGAGGGCCCTATACTAAGGCCTCGTCGCTCGGTGGGATGTTAGTACGTAAAACTCTCGATGCCCTAGCTAGTTGTCCGTGGGGTGGAATCCTGAAAGAAACAAATGTGACACGGTCAAAGATTATCCATCGTGAGCTGACCTGGTTTGAGATGACTTAAAGAAAACTTTTGAAAACCCACATGCAATCAGTTTTTTCGTGCACTGAGTCAGAAATCAGAAGTCAGGGTCCTCGTGTATGGATACGTCAGCTGCCCGCACCAACAATGGACTCCATGAACTGAAAACCACACTTATTACCCTTAACACTATTGCTTCATAGAAATAAAATATCAGAGTCCTAGTCCTACGGTAGAACCGACGTCCTCTAATATCAATTTGTCACGACCCGTCCCCCAGGGCTCGTATCGGGACTAACCCAAGCCCACCTTCCACAGGCTAGGGGCTGGTGACTAGCACCAAAGACGTGATTCCCTAAAAACATGGAAGGCATTGCCTTTATAAAAAGTAACACACACAACAGGAGTACAAGTGGAAGAAAACACTAAGTAAAGCTATATAAAAAGAATGATGAATGTACAAAAGAGGCTGGAATAAAATCCCAACAAAAAGGTGCAGCTACAACTGAAAGAAAGTACAACTGAAAAAGAAAAACAATTGGATGGTGTCTAGAAGCTCTTGGATCGTCCACCAGGGATCATACCTAAAGGGTAGACACAAAAATCCTCCTCAGTATTGCATGCCCGTCCGTCTCATCCGCATACCATCTCGTTGTGAATCCACCTCCGGTACCATCCAGACTTCGTACTCTCCGCCTCGGTCAGTACTGTTCATCGTCTTCATCCAACACAATGAGGTGGGGCAAAGCCCATGAAGGGGTGAGTATAACGATACTCAGTAGGGACCCAATGACCCTAAATGTCTCACAAAATCCAAATAGGTTCGACCAAAAAGTATGATTTCAACAGATAACCATTAATTAGGTATATGCCCATACATATACCTATGTTATCAAGTAACCCATCTCAAACATGAGGAAAAAAAGGTCATTGACTCAGCTCAAACCAGGATTTTATTCATGATGTCGAAAACATGGCTGCTGGAGAACTCCAACTCTGTCATGCACATTAGTCCTGTCGCGACTCCGAGGTGATACTCACAAACCTTAGATTGCTGAGGTACTCCTCTTGTAGAGTACTGCGGGTCTGCCTCCTCACACACTAGCACTCCCCGCCGTGGGTCAGCCGCCTCACACAGTAGCACTCCCTCTGATAGCCTACAGAGTTACTCATCCTGTCGAGTACCGCGGGTCTGTCACCTCACATAGTAGCACTCCTCCTCCATGGGTCTTCCACCTCACACAGTAGTGCTCCCCACTGGGCGAGTCAAGTCACTCCGAAACAAATCAGACAAGCAGTCATCCGGTGTCAGCCAGCTACTAGGTCTCCATAGTCTGCTCGCTCGCCTCCGGGAGGGTCCACTCCATGAGCTACAAGACAATACTACAAGTGTCACGAAGTCCAATGAAGAACTATCTCAATTTTCCGCCACGTCATAGAGGTCTCAACGCAACAGATGGCGCGTCAACTGGAAGCCCAGTCTGTGAGTTATTAGCCATTTTGTCCTGGGGGACTGATTGGTTTCATGTACAAACCAACGCGGCCGTATCTGAAGTGTACTCTGAACTCCCATGGGGTATACTCAAAGGGACTGTTTCTCAATGAAATTACCAACGCCACCGACGGTTCGTCAAACTGAGGTCCGGTCTGAGAGTTATTGGCTTTTCCGTTCAAGGGGCCTGGTTGGTTTTTAAGCTAAAACCAACCTGACCATACTCCAAATGCATCCAAACCTCAAGTGGAGTATGCCAAAAGAACCGTCTCAACAAAAGAAATCCAATGTAGTTGACGACATGTCTATTAGAGGTCTAGTCCTTAAGTTATAAGCGTTTTTTCTCCTAGGCCCCGGTTGGTTTCGGATTCGAACCAACCCGAACATACCAAAACTCCACCAATACCTTGAGTGTAATATACCGAAATGACCGTCTCAATCCATGGATTTATACACAAATGACAGTGCGTCGATAGGATGTCTGTATCTCATGTTATGGGTGAAATACTAAAAGGGGTTCGAAGAGGGGGGTTTGGGCCCGGTCCGACCCAGCCCAAGCCGCCCTGGGATGGCCCAAACTGGGTCGACCCAACCCGGATCCTGGTCCGGCCCGACTCATCCGAGGGTGGCCCGTCCTGTGTGGCAGGCGACCCGGCCCGGTGGCCCGATGTGGCTCGGCCCGGCTGGCCGAGTGGGGGTGGGGGGGCTCTTCGTAATGGCGGCACCAGGCTGGCGCGGCCCGGCCTTCCCAGAACCCACGCGATGCGGGTTCTGCTCCATCGCCACCACAGCCGGTTCCGCAGCGGTCTTCCGCCAGGGGCGCACTAGGGCTCCGATTCCCCCAGGAGGCCACCGCCATCGGTCGCCGGCGCCACTGCGCCGGTGACCCACGCCGTCGCGATTTTCCACGGGTCACCAGAGTCATTCCGGTTGTCTGTTTTGCCTCCTGTTTGCACCTGTGGCCCTCTTGGTTTTTTATACACTACGACGACCTCAAAACATCGTTTCCCTTCCGTTCAACCATCGGCCAACAAACCGCGCATCAAGAATGATAAGGCCAAGGGTAAGGACTTGTTCGTTAGCCCGTGCCCTCCGCGTTAGAGGCTCAAACCATAATTCATCATAAAACTCCCACGTATGAATGTACAATACACATATATAAAATTATACAAACACCCCCTACCTTTTTAATTGTCGGGGTTCGTTCTCCATGGGGGAAGACAATGTTGTCATCGTTCGTCGTACGCTTCCACATCTGGGCTCTTGCGTCGGTCCGTTGACGATGAAGAGGAAGGTAGAAGAGTTGTTAGAGAAGTCCCACGTCAGAAGGGGGTTTCGAGGAAGAATCCGTGGAAGAATCGTCATCACCGGCGTCTTCACGTTCTTTGTTTGAGGATATGTTCCTCAAGTAGCTCTTCCTCTCCAATGCTTCCACCAACAAAAAAAATGAAATAATAGATCACCTATTATTTATTTTGTTTGCATGAATTAAAAAGAATTCAAATTGTGGAACATTAATTAAATGAGCTTACTCACTTAATTAATGGGGTGGGTTGGACTATTAATTTCGGAGAAACTCAAAGGACTCCCCCACATTAAAGTGGTAATAAATTTTAGGAAACCCCTTGCCACCTCCCTTATTAAGGGGGAAGTTCATGAATCGGGTGGTCCCCACATCTTTTAATCCTCCCGCGGGAGGTTTTTCTCAGGTGGGCCCTACCACCATAACCTCCCATGGGAGATTAGGGTGTGGTGGTCCCCACCTCCGACCTCCCCTTAGAGAAAACAACTACCCAACCTCCTCATGGGGGATAGAAAAGAATAATGTGTTAAACCCATTATTTTATTTATTTTTTATAAGACCCCAAAAAACTAACTTCCCTTCTTGAAAGAATGCAACTACGATGAAGGTCTTCTTAGGTGAAAATAAGTGCTTTGAGATCAATGGTGCCCTCAGATTTCAATTCTAAGCACCAGTTCAAAGGATTGAAAAACCCACATGTACGCTTACTGAACGTACCCGAATAAATTTTTTTTAAATGATTACAGGCACACCAGGCCTCAGAATCAGGTGATGTCAGAAACTAAATATTCGTAAAATTCCAAAGAATTTATGAAAAAAAGTTTCCTTCAAATTTTCGGGTCATTAAAATTTATTTCCCTTTTTGACATTTGATTCAATTTTATATTCATATATCCATTGAAGGAAAAACTCTTTCGTACCTTTATTAAACGAAAAGAAATTATCACATATTCTTGACCACATCAGCAAAGAATCTTCTTCAATTTTTATGACTATTAAATATTTCCCATTTGATTCCAAATATAGATATCCATGTAAGTTACTCTTGACCCTATTTACATTGGTTTTGTTATGAAAAAAATAGTTATTTAATAAAAAATTTATTGCACTTTACATTCCTAAAACATATTACTGAATGAAATGTTGATTTTAATAGATGTTTATTGAGTATTTATATAATATACAATGATTCTTGTCATCTTCGTGACTATTTAATTCAATATTTGTTAGTTTTCCCTGATAATTTTTTAGTGGGCCCCCCAAATGTTCTTATTTTCTTTCATATGTTAAATATTTTATATATTCATATATTCAAAGATTTAAGATTATAGAAATAAATTATTTTTGGAATATTAAAAACCAAAAATGAAATTAAAAAAATAAAATAAAAAATAAATTAGAGGTATTATATATATACATGCGATGTGATGAATATATAATTCAAAAAATAAAAATTGTTGGTTACCTCATTTAAATATTTTGTAGTTGATATATCCCACTAATCACCAATCAAATGACTCATTATTTCTTGTGTAATCTCTTAACTATAAAATCCCAGATATCATAAAACATAACTCCATAACACCATGGTGTGTTAGAACCAATATACAATGTTAAAATGGATAAATAATGAGTTTTAATTAGAGAACAATTGACTACTTAATATGATCATGTTTTAAATATAACAACAATTTTATCTCATTATCTCTATTAATTGGATATATAATGAGGGTATTCAATTTTTCTTCAACATTACATAATATTAATAGAGAAATATTATAACCTTTTATATATTTAGTATTTTATTGATTCAAAATTTAAATTTTATTATCTTCAATAATTAATTCAATCAATTTTGAACTCCCCAAAACATTTATTATGTTATGATTTGACTGATTAAACATATCTATGGTAGAATAAATGGGCTAATAAAGGTTATATCGTGTACCTAACATTTTTATATAATTACTACTCTATGAATCTTCCATATTAAATATAGATATATATATATATATATGATTAAACAAATTCAAATACAATACATTTAGTGAACAGATATTTCTATGTTCCACATTCACTGATTCCTCATAGAATTTTTTACTATCACCCACTATGTTACATTGTATGTAATAAAATATGAAAACATATATAGACAATTTTGGATAAAAATCTATTATGTAAGATCTATCAACAATGGGAAAAAACTACTTTTTATTTAAATCCTTATTTACATAGTCTCATGTGTACCCAAAAAACTTTATATCATATAAAATGATAATTAATTTATAACTAATAATACTATTATTTAGGGGTATAGTTTTTTCTAGTCCCTTAAATTGTTTTTTCAAGGATTGAGGGTGTTAAGTGGGAGTTCGAAGGTTGTATGTAGGTGAAGGGTACTGGTTTGTATCACTAGGTTCAAAATATATATTTTATGATCCAATTTTGGAGGGAATTTTTTAGTTTAGGTCCTATGATTTGGAACTTATGACCCACGATAAACCTTGATGTGTGAAACACCAATTTTTAGAGCATGTTGTTTGGTATAAGATAGTGAAATCTCATGATAAATAGAGTGGGATTGTAATTCCCATGTTTAAGGGTCTATAATCACAAGGATTCTATAGATACCCTTATTCATTGTTCTAGGTAATTGCGATGACCTTTACATATCACCCATTAACAATTATTCATTCCCATTATGAAAATATTCATAGATTAATATTCTATAAAGATGGAACATTCCTGTGAATGGGAACATAGTATATTTCCTTGTGGGAAATGGGGATGGTAAAATACCAATTTCTAGAGTCGTGGTGGTGTCTTTTATATGTATAGTTAGATTTTATTGGTGTGTTATAATGGGGATGGTGGATCCTATATCCCATGTCAGCATCCATGGATTATTAGATATACTGAAGAAGATTTATCCATTCTTTGGGGATTCTTGAGGGGGACTGTGGTTGAGGTCTATCATAGTAATTTTTGGAACCCACATGATGTGGTGTTGTTCGAGAAAACATTAGATAGAAAATATGGATTCTAAGAATATGGTAATAAACCATTTTGGAGAACTGTGATCTCAAATCTATATTTGATTAGAGACACCATATTCATGTATATTGTATCCATGTCATAGTGATGAATCATCACGGTTTCTCTATAGATAAAGGTTTTAGTTTTACATATTCCAAATTTAATTAAATTCATTTAAACTCTCAATAAGCCCATGTTTTGTATTCACCACTCTAGTCATCTATTTCTGTATTTAAAGCTTTTGATTATTGGAGATATTTCTCGTTCAGTTTGAGGTGGATCTCTTATGATTTTATTTTTATTTCCTATTACTATATATATTTAAAGTGGTTATGGCTATGAGTATTTTCTAGTTTTTGTTATATTTTATGTACAATAGATGATGTTTCCTTTTGGTTAGGTATTGAGGTGTTTTACATCGTATTTAAGTTTGTTGATCATTTGTTATTTATTTATTTTGTGATGTCCCTTGAAGACTAATATAAACGTTCAGGATTGAAGTCTATCCTTATAGGGTATGTAATTTTTTTTAATAAAATTATTTATATTTAATGAGAAAATTTTTAGGGATATCATAATGAATATAATAATATATAATTTATGAATTTAAACTATAGTTTCTTACCATGAGTTTATGTTGTTCTTCATATTTTTTTCATAATGTTATTTTCTAGGCAGTGTAAAAGCCTATTCATTTGATTGCTTATGATCCCAATATATTTTCTAGGATGAAATTGGTTACTGAACAAAAAAATGGAAAGGTATAAACAAGAAGGAATTATAAATTAATTTGAATTACCATTTTTATTTTGAAGTGTTGAGCTTGTTGGATCACTCATTGAGGTTATTAATTTTATGATTATTGAAGCTATTGTTTGATACTATACTAGGTTTATTTTTCTTGGAACCTTCTCAAAATGAGTTGATGAATCAAGGTAATCAGAAATTAAGTTGATTTCTATAATTTATATTAGAAACCAAAATCCTAAGGCCCTAATTTTTTAAACCATTCATTCTTTGGATAAAGAATTAATACACTCCCTTGATATTTTTTATTTCTGAATGTTTATTCCTACTAGAACAAAAAATTAAATAAAATACCCCTTACTAGAATTCAATATTAAATCATCTATTTATTCTTTGGAAAAGTGTATTATATGTTTTATTGATGTTTTTGTGACATCAAATTGATGTTGAATATTGTGAAATGGAATGGATGACATGGGAAGCTCAGAAGTAAATGTTTTAACATGTTGGGTTATAGATATTATCTAGTTATAATTTTCATTCATGAATGTTTATGTTTTATTAGATATATGACTATATTAGGTCATTTAGTTACATTTTTTATCATTATTATTATAGGACATGTCGATTTATTAAATTCCATGAATTATAGAATTCTAATAAATTATTCATTAACATATTTAGACGATTCATGATGATTAATTATGATAATGGATAAAGGGATTAGAAATGAATCTATAATTAAAATATTTAAAATTAATTAAAATTAGCTTATTTGGATAATAATTCTACCAATCCTATGTAGCATTTTATGTATTGAGAAATGATCTATAATTTTTTAGAGATAGGTTCTTAATGATGGTGTTCTAATTGACGTTGGGTTCATATAACAATATATCCTTAATCCATAATAATGGTAGAATATTTTTCCATTAGTGGTGAGTTATATTTTGTGTCTTGGGTGGGATAATATCCCATTTAGTGGTAGTATTATATTATAATTAATATGTTATGGTATCTCTTACACACCACAACCAGTGTTGGAAGGGGAATTTTCCTACTATATTTACCATTCGGATATTTTTTCATGCTTATGGATTGATAAGTACGCCCGTACACCACACTCTCTTATAGATAAATATTGATATGTGGGATTTTCTATGAAATTTTTACTTTAATTTATAAGTTTCATACCCATTCAATATGTAATTTTGCCAGTTATAATATACATGTATATGAGGGATATGATTTCTTAATGTTAAATTAAATACTTATATTTGGATATAATATATAATGTTCATTATATCTATACATAAAAATGGGTTATTATGGATTGTGGTATTTTTTATTTGTTTACATGGGCTATAATAGATCTTGAGATGATGATGTGGATGAAATATTCTTGCATTGATGTAATTGTTAAATTAGTGAGGGGACGGTATCACTAAGACATAAGATGTTGGGGTTTGGGGTGTATGATTTTTTAAGAATTTAAAAGTGAAATATTATTATATATATGTGATTAATAATATGTTAGACACTTATTTTCATTATTTGGAGATTCATCCTTGGTGAGATGGGAATATAGTCTACCCAATTTAGGCAGATTATGGATTTATCTATTTATTCCTTAGGGATTTAGTATGCTTCATTCACATGAAAAGAAAAGTGTTTTCGGAGGATCCTAGTGAGTATTATTATATGGTAACCACACACACACACCCAAATATATATATATTCACTTTCTATTTTAAATAGAGTGGGTTGGTAATTGATCTGGTCATTAGAAGCTTACAAAGTGTCTTTATGAGGTTCCAATGTCTATGGTTTCCCTTGTAGGAGTTGTTGCGGTATATTTATGCACTCAATTTTAATTGTTTGAAATTTAATTTGTTTGGATTTGGTTATTTATTTATATTCATGAAGTTTATTGGTGTATTAATTATCATTTTTTGAGGGGTTTTTAGTGTAAATATTACCATATATGAATGTTTTATAGGATCAGTTCTAGTTTTTATCTTATAGCCTATTGGAGGTGAAAATTACGGATCACTACATTCTTCAATACTAGTCCAGGAGGGGTATTGTTGGGGGTGTGTCACAATGGAGCGGTCTGATAGATTTTTGTGGATAGAATTGAGTGAAACATGTTGATGTGAACTACTAATGAGTACATCTTTAGATTGGGAAATACTATCCACTAACGATATTACATGATGTATGAAAGGGAGGGAGGTAAGGGAACATGATTTTAGGGCTCCATATGATTAAAATTAAGAGGCATAAGTCTAATAAACATACTATATGAAGGGTTTCTTCATATCATGTCAAGACCTAAAAAGGGATCATGAATCATGATTTACTACACCTATCATTGAATTAGGTAGATAATGTGAAACTAGGATGTAATTTAATTAACTAATATTAAGTAATAAAAATACTATATTAAATAAGACCCAAATGTCTTATCTTTCTTCATGCATATAGACATGTCGATTACCTCATCAAGACCATTCCAATGAAGTTTTATGAGGATGTTCTAGTAGAACAATGATGATTTTAACCCATTTAATATGATGATTAAAAGAATATGTTTCAACAATACTAGTTCTTTTATTTATAAATTTATTAGGGTTTTGTTTCATATGAAGATACAAATTATTATATAGAAGAGATGTTAATTTATTTTAGTTTGATCTGATCACGAAGGGGTGAAAAAGATCCCATTGTATATTATTAAGTTGCATGGACCTATATGTAAGTGGTGGGTTTTTATCCTTCACCATTTCGAGTCGTCGAATATTTCATCAAAAAAGATATATGATGGGATTTTTTTCAAGTTCCATTATTCTACCATGAAGGATACATTTAAATAATATAATCCTAATCTCATAAATGGGAGATCCCACATTTAAGAGTTTTCATTTGGTTAAGTAAAATTCTTTATTTATATTGTAATCATTTATTAGATAAATTTATAGGGATAATCATTTTTATGAGGCATCATATTCCAAGATCCAACTCCATGTCACCGCATTTATATAGTAATTTGTTTGTGAGATACCATTAATGTAATATGTTTTTGGGAGGATGCTATCTCGAACTAGATTCTCGAAATAGAGACGTATTTAAGACTCATAGGGGAGCCACTCTATGACCAATTTTTATAATTTTTATAGTCAATAGAAGCTTTATGTAGTAGAAATATAGACTTTAATGTATTATTATTTTTTCATTAAAGTTGGAAATTATTATAACCATGCATGGTGATTTTTTTTTTATTTTCTTATAAATTTCAGTCCCATTATAACCTTGTGTGTTTATCCTCCCTCAAAAGACAAAATGGTGACAAAGACATGCTTAAGGTTATTGAATTACAAGAGTATCCACTGAGAAATCAACCATAGAAACATGTTTTCAATTATTTGGACAATTTCTTGGTAAAAGATTTTGTATAGGATATCTATATGATTCTCCTCATCAACTAGGGTAAATAGATGAATGTGGATATGATGGTAGTATTCCTCAATATAGAGAGGTTTTTGTGAATGTAATGGATTAATGGTTTCCCGAAAGTAAAAAGTTACATGAAATATTAACAATGTTTGATGTATTACGCTCCTATATCAAACATGGGTGTATCCCTTTTTTTTATTAGGAGATAAACAGACCTTCATTTCCACTTTCTAGTCCATGCTTTATGACATGGGTTATAGAGGATTCCATTTTCCATGGAATTCACTACAGTAGTTAGAGCTTGAGTTTTCTTATATGATATATATATTATTAGTTTATTTTAGGGTAAAATCATCCACCAGAGATCTCCAATTTTAAAAATATATCCACAAAAATTCATAACCATCATAGATTTGTTATATTCTATTTAGGCTATCATTAATGGATTTTTAGGCGAGAAATATTATTTTTTGTTGATAGAGAGAATGTTTTGTTTATTATTGATCAATTACATCAAATAGGAAGGAGTAATTTACAATCATTTTGTTTTATAAAGGATGAGTTAATTTTGAGTTCATTATAGATTCAACCAGTGGTGTTTCCTAGGATTTTAAAATAATACCTGAATGTATTTATGGAGAATGTCAGGATACTACCCATTGATGTGCGATTTATCTAAAGATATGTGTATAAACAAGTGCATATTTGAAATCAAAGTATATACATTGGATAATGAATTATGTGTTACATTACAACCATATTCTGATTAATGATATTTTGTAGATAGGTCTTCTTCATCCCAGTGCATCACTATGGTGTGCTATGATCTTATTTACGATGACTGTTTTTAGAATTATATGATTTTTTTATTATCATCACATAAATCAAGTGAAAGTGAAGAAAAAAAATACCCCATTAATATATTGATGATCTTTTATATTAGCTAATGGGAGATAACTAGTTCTAAATGATTGATTTATGGTCAAGGTTTCATTTGAAGTGGTTTAACAATAGTGTAATTTTGAAGACTACATTTAGGTTTATTTGTGGGAGATATGAGTTCATGTTATTGAATATAGGCTTCATGAAAACACCATCCATTCTCATGGGACTAAATATATATGTGTTCTATGATTTACTTAGACAAATTTTTGTTATATTCATTAATGAAATACTCATGTACTTTATGTCCATGAATGTGTATTCATAGTAGCTGTGATCTATTTTTCATGTTCTCTAACATCATCAACTATTTAAAAAACCATCAAAGTATAAGTTATCAGACCATGAGTTGTATTTCATAGAACATGTTTTTCTTAGTGGTGTCTATATGTGGATCCTTTGAAGACTGAGTTTTTTTATTCTTTGTTATCCCCCATGAATATAGTGAAAGTTTGGAGTTTGTATGATTTTGTAGGTTATGATAGGATTTTTGTGATATATATATCTTGAATTGAGACTCCTATGAAATCATTGACTATTAATGAATATTATTTTTATTGGATTGACTAGTTCTAGGATACTTTTGATTATTTTAAAGAGAGTATATTTAGTACTCTCATTCTATTTATTCATGAAGAAGGTGTTATGTTTATGGTTTTCTATCACACATATTATCTATTATTGGGATATTATATTATATGATATAGATTAGTAATTAATTATGTTTCCCCATATTTATAACCTCATAAATGTAAATACATTAACCCTAATCTCCATATATACATGGTTTTGTTTTCATTGATGTTATGGATGCAATATCTCATTAGGGAGTATTTTTTGGACTTTATGAATCACAAAATTTTTAGATATATCTTCTCATAGTGTAATATGAACAATTGAAAATGATGGTGGATGGAATTACTATAAATTTGGAATTAACTATACAAAATTGTATGGAAATGTTATTATTGATATGTTGAGAAGGATGTCATGTGGTGATGATTTTATTAATTCCAATGATTCTTATAGAGTAAAGGGGAATCTCGTAACTATACACATTGATATGGGGGTTTTATATGGTAGATGTATTATCTATCAGATGACCGTTCAAGGATATTTGGTGAAACAATTAGAGAAATCATAGTAGTTTAATTCTAAGGTAGTGTTTGGGGAGAATTAATTTTTTGGGATTGTCTTCAGGGATAGTCTAAGGATAATCAATAATAGACATTATTTGAGGGAAATATTTTTATTCAATTGGTGATGCCAGAGATGGATCTTCATGAGCACCATTAATTACCCATAGTAGAAAATTCTAGAGTAGCTTAGATGTTTGGTGTTCAATGATTATGAGGTTAGTTTCAATGTTCATATATCAATGGAAATTTTTACAGAAGGTAATGGTCATACATCATATTCTTGGTGGGTTACATCAACATCTAGATACACCATATAAGATGTTGAAGGAAATATGATAGGATTTTGTGATATATTTACCTTGAGATGATTATATATTTAATGATAAATGGGTGATTCTGGATATTTTTCTTAGGAAAACTATCATTATAATTATTAATGTGTTAATTTAAATGGATGCCTTTTTAGGGAATATTTGGAGGATTTTTTATGGATCCATTGGGTTTGAAAAACTATCCTCTCTACCCATTATCCTTATTTTACCTCAAATGTTTAAATATTTCTCTATCCATATTTTAACTGTCAACTATGCCTTAACATAAATTTTCATCATCCAATGGATATATGTAGATAAATATCCAAATCGTGGAAGATATTTTGTGGGAATGTTTATTTAATTCAAGGGGATCATGGGTGAAGTAGATACCATTGGTTGAGTTTTCTTTTTTACAATATCTATCAATCCTTCATTCATATAATTTCATTCAAATAATTACAGTACAGACATTGTAGATCTCTATTTTTTAGACCACAATAAGATAGGAAAATATTCTCTAAATGGAATTGGTGTAGTCAATGATAGAGCTGGCTTATGTGATACATAAGTGAATTAAAAATCATTAAAATTTATATATTTAAATTTACAATCATATTAAAATTCCACTTTATTTTGATATTAGAGAACATATGTTTGTGAATTAATTTCATCACCCTTGGAAATAGAGTTTCAATTATGGGAGTAATATTCCTACTTAATTTGTTAGTCTGTTTGACGAGTTGGAGAATGTTACTGATGTATCATATCAATTTGTAATTCCTCAAAAGATAAAATGAATCCATGAAACAATCCATATATCACTACATCATTGGTATCTTCATGATGATTCTCATGATATTTACTTGGGTGAGTTAGATTTTGAAGATGATGCAAAATTTGAGGAAGGATTGGTTGAGATTTAATATCTTTATAATATGGTATTATATATGTTTTATATTCCTTTGGTTCGTTTATTATAGTAGCATGATTGATTATAAGAGTACACTTAATTATATGAATCATAGATGCATGATAAATGTCTTTATTTGTTCGATGATTGATTTTTTTGATGATATGTACGATATTTCCTTGATTTGTATGGAATTTATGATCTTCTGGGGTTTTGATCCCAATATTTATAATGGGATTATGTCTCATTTTTAATTCGATATTCCTAGGAGTTATCTCATGGGGTGATCAAATTATAACCCCTCTCTTCCCTTATTTTATGGGGGTTTTTATTCTTTACGAAAATAACCATTTGAGTGGAATATATTATAAGGGACTAATTTTTTCTTAGCCCTTCATTTTTAGGCTTAGTGTTGTTGAGAGTGAGTTTGAAGAGGGTCTAAAGGGGAATACATATTTTTTAACTGTTATAGGATCCAAAATTACCATGGAGGTTCACATAGTGGTGGTTATTTAGGAATTGTAGACATAGGAGAAAGATGATATGATACATCATGGAATATGTGGTATGAAACACCTATCTTGTTTTGCATGGTTACATGGAGAATCTAGTAATATCTCTATGAAAACAAGGAAGGATAATAAAAAACATATTGAGAGTAATGGAGGCACGTGTATTCTACCATTAAATATTACTATGGGTCATGTAGATTACCTTTGTATATCACATGATGACCTTTAAAAACCCCTTTTAAAAAATAGCCATAGTTCTCTATGTCGTGGTGATGGATATATCATGGTGTAGTACTTATAGGGTTTTCCATGAGAATCATTAAAAGATAAAACACCCATTTTCAGTTCTATATTGGTGTTTTTTCATAGTGTGGTTGGGATTAATGTGTTATGGAAGGGTGAGTCTGGTTCCTCTATGTTGTGAAATGATGTAAATGATGAAGAAGATACCTTCAAAACGTGAGGAGTCTTTGAGGGGTAGTAATTATCTAGGACTATTATAGATTTATTTGGAACCAAAAAATTGACATGTTATTTATTCCAATATTTTTATAAGGGAAGTAACATACCATAATTGGGGGATCATCCATCTTGAAGATGTGGGTAATTTGACCAATATTTGAAAAAATACACTACGTTCATGGTTGATGTTTCCACAACCTAGGGACAACCCATCATTTTTAACAATAAATAAACTGACATGTTTCTCTTGGTTTTAAATTTAATTATTTATTATTTCCCAAAGTCCACCCCATATCTTCTTGGTCCCATTCTAGTTATCCCTTGCTATATTTAATCCATCTAAATCATGGGGATAGATCTATCCAGATCCTTGGTTCCCCTACTCACCATTTTCATCAATTTATTCTTAATTTCATTATTGGGGGAGGTTAAGGATGTGATATTTTAAGGTTTTCATATTTATTTCATTATTGTTGATGATGTTTCACTATGTAATGGCCATGACATGGTTTTTTTGGATGTGGTTGATCTCTATTTCTTTCTTTCATATGCAGTGGTTCTCAAAATATCATATAATTATACAAGATTCCAGACCAGTATTTATGGAATATAAGAAAGTGTTGGTGTGACAAATATAGTATCGTTTTTAGTTTCTAGATTCATTATTTATCTATTTTATATATTTTAAATCCTTATTGGGTCCTACCATGTGAAATTTTGGAAAAAATGGGATTCATATCGGTAGTTGAAAGAATAGGAATTTTCCTGAAAAGTCTATAGTTTTTCATCAGGTCCATTTTTCAAAAATTATAAAACTATTTATCAAACCTTGTAGTCAAACCGTGAATGTATATCGGTGAATAAACTACCCCTACATGATTGGTGCATTGTTTTGCAGACAATTCAGTTAGAAACTAGAACCCAAAAATACCAGATCTAATATCATTCTACCTTTACATTGACATGATTACAATGAATCAAATATCTAATTTCCAAAGATTTTAACAGTTTTAGTAAACCAAAAACAAACACGAGCCTTTTATTACAAACGAATACACTAATTAAAACATTTTTTAATTCAATGAAAACGTTATTCAATCTAGTATATCCCTTTATATCTTTCATAGTATGTTTCTTGGATTTATGGGGAAAGGAAACAAAATAGGGTTGATAAAAAATACTCAACAGGGTTAAAGTATAGTTGATGAAATTATGAATTAATGAGAATAATATTTATATAATGTTAAATAAATTAACACACATACAATTTAATCATTAAAATGAGGATGAAATGAATACATTTAATTTTTCATATTGAAATTATCATGGATATTAAATATTTAATAAAATGAAGGCAATGCATAAATATTGGATTTCATGTCTCAGGAACATAAAAACCTATAATTTCAAGATCCTTCCTCCAAATAGTTTAAAACTACAGGTATAATAAAATTTAATTTGTGCAACATTTTTGTCTCATGAGATCATATCGATGCATCGAGGGTATATATAATATATGGCCCTGCCCATAACTCCATGTCCAAAGCATTCCTCATACCACGTAATTGATTTAATTAATAAATAGTATGCCATACCAAATATCCATATATAATATTGGAAAAATATTATGAAATATTTCCAAAAATAACCAAATAAATTTCAAATTAAACACCATATAAAAAATGGTATATGATTTAGGAAATTAACTTGCCCATGAAAAATTATATGGATATTTTATTGAAATTCAATGACAAATGATCCTTGGAAATTTAATTTTTCTTGGGGTAACAAAGTAAATAATGATGTGAATATCAATAATATCCTTGAAAAAATCAATCATAAACTACACAAAGGAGTAATATGGACGGTATTAAAACAACATATCCTAAGTGGTGTAAAAATAAGGGGTTGTTGTCCTTGATTAATACGAAAACTATAAAAAATAATTTAAAAAAATTCATGAGGAAAATATCATTTTTCTAAAAAAAAATTTCATTTAATATAACTATTGAAAGCATTTAATTTCAAAATAAACACTTTAAATATGTAATGTAAGCCTCAATTAAATTATGGTAGGTAAATCCCTAAATTTTGTTTAAGTTAAAAACAACATTCCTTTTTTATGGTCAAAATGTCAGAAAAAATTATTTTTTCAGAAAGAGACAAAAATATTCTATTGAAACATTGTTAGAAGAAAAAGGGTAAAAATTTATTTAATAACTATTTTTTAAAATTTTAAAAAATATTTTTTAAAAAACATTATTATAAAATAGGGGTTTTAGAAGAAAACATGTTCTCTAACTAAATAGATACTGATGGGGGGTTTTCTTAGAAACATTTTCTAAAACATTATATAGATCAAAAATTGAAAAAATGGAACTATTATTTGATAAAGTTCATGAATAAATAGATTATAAGAAAACAAAAGTATTTATTATACAGTTATAGAATAATTTCCTTTGATGGAAATTTTATTGTAAACATTCCCGAATAGAAAAATAATGTAACATCCCAATTAAGTAATGAATAATATATATTCTTATCTATGTCTATTTATGAATTATATAGTGTTTTAGTGGCTTAAAATGAGAATAAATCCAATCTTAATCACGGAATACACTAATATTCTTAAAAGATTGTTTTACTACCTTTTGATAGAAAACCATTTTTAAATCTAAAGTTTTACAATTTTATAATCTATATTTGTCAAAATAAAGTTATTATTTATTATTGTGACATTTAAATTTACATTGGATATTTTTTTGGTATTTTGTTGACAATGTTCATATTTTTTAATGAATAGTGAAAAATACTGCATTTTACATCAAAACTACATTTTCATCTAATTAAATTATATGGATAGATTATCTTTTTAATTGGTTTTAAAGTGTAAATAGAATATATTTTTACCATTTAATAAAATGGGGGTCATTGGGATGAATTTCACATTGGAATTGGGCATAAACAAGTGCCAGACTTTTCATAGATATTGTTTAAAAAAACCCGCTATTTGTTTTGACAACGAGAATTATTTTTAAATTAATTATTCCAATTTATATGTTTGGAATTTGGTTAAATGGATTCCATATTTTGAATCAGAAGGTCCAAATTATGTAATTACGACTCTTTTTTTGGACATTATGAATAGTAACGATGGTAATTATCTTTAATTATCTTGATTATTGATTAATCGGGTAGTTAAGGATAATAAAATAATATCATAATAATAAAAAATGACACAAAAATGTGTCCTAATGCTACTAGTTGTCTCATGGCCAACCATGGGATGCATTGTACCAAACTTGGGAACCCCATGGAATCACTTTTGTGTGGAATTGACTTTTTATCTTTTTACTTTTAAAGAAAGTTAAATATAACAAAGAGTGTATAACCTGAGTAAAACATTTTTAAGATTTTCTAAATAAATGATATATAGGACTATAAATAGTCATTGGAAAGATAAAAATATTTCCCACATCATAGTATTTGTTTTATAATTTTTAGACATTAACTAAATTAAATTATTTATGACATCATGATGATGCATCGATTACCTCATTAATAAAGGATTTAAATAAAATGAAAAGATAATGTAAAAACTATAACTTAAACTTGTCAAAGTCCTATTTGATGAGTATATTTTGAACCCTTATCACCTTATCCTCGAAATACATTAATGTGTGACCTTTAAAATCTGAAACTCATTTGAAAATAAAGTAACATTTTGTAACATTCCAAGAGTGCCCCTCCTCTCCTCTTATAAAAGGCCCCCAACTCTACCTCCATACCCACACCTCTCAAGGCTTTGGCTCGGCCAAAACCTGATCATTTTGTCTCTACACAACACTCTATTACCCTTTGATGCCTCACATTACGCAGAAGACTTCTCAAGGAAGCCTTTGAGATCAAATCAAAAAGAGTTACCCATTTTAAAGGTAGTGTTTTCTCTTGTGTTCTAATGTTTTATTTTGCTTCTCCAACCCTCTAAACTATTTTTATTCCTTTCTTTTGTATCAAAACCAGTATCTTTAAAATACTAGGAGGTTTTTATAAGAAGTTTTAGAGCAACACTTACACACACCTACATCTAATGGTTAAAGAACATACTGTTTCTGTGGATGGAGAATTTCTGACTCAAGAAACAATGATTGTTCAACACTCATATAACACATTCAAATGTGGCCATTAAGATTTCACTATATTTATATATGATATATAATATGTTTATGTTTTACTTAAGCTTATGTATTTTTCGTTTATGTCATACCTTTATGGTTTCCAATATGGGTAAACGCGCTATCTTCATTTTAGGAAGTGACGACTACCGCCACGTCAAAGTGATTTGATTCTTTAATACAATATGTGTTATGTATAAAGGATAGATTGAATGATATTATATATGATAAAACACTGGAATTATAATACTATTATGTATCATTATGTTTTAATTCCATTAAATATGAAATAGAAATGGAAGTAGCGTTCATGTGTACGTACGGATTACCGTCTCCATGAACGTTGCAGTTCATTTCATACCTCTAAATGGTTATGTAATATTATAAATGAATTTATATACTGGATATATATGATATATATGATACACACATCATGAGTATAACTCTGTATATAATGGATACATGAACAACTTGTAATTATAAAGAGCATATTTTTGACTCAAGTACCAATGAAATTTAAAACGACCTTTATTAACTTAAATAATTACATAGTGTTCATGACATGGTAATAAGTGATATAAAAGGAATAATGAACTTGAAAAAGGTTCTTAAGCAAGTAGAAATTAAATCAAGTTTATTATTCAGGACGTTAAAGAACGATCGAGTCAAGTTGGACCCGAGGTATGGGACTTCGTCTCAATCTCCTTTCATTGAGGCATATTTTGTTTTATACACAATATTCTTTTATATGGTGTATAAACCACTTTGAATTTTACATTTATCCAAAATGAATCTTTTTATATGAAGCTTTTTACTAAACGGCAAAATGGAATGTATTTGTCGTACGTATGCGGTGACAATGACTTCTCCACCGCCGTGACCATTATTTGAGTTTCGGCTTCCTCTACAAGACATACCTTTTTTTAAATGAAAAATAAATAAAATGTTTTACTTTTCTTTTATTTTGGTATTGAAAATGGTTTTCATAATATTTTTATTATATCAATGTGTTGTATTGATATCTTGTGATTGAAATGTGGAAATGTTATGTTTCCATTATGCATGTTTTATGTGATACAATTATGTTATGGTTCTTGGGCATTGTTATGAATATGGGTGGTTCCGTGATAAAATAAGGGTGGGTGATATCGATATAGATCTCCAATGCATTGGGTAACGTGAAGGATTTAAATGTTAAGGTTTCTCCATAGAGATTTAGGGAATATACAGTGCTGGGTATTCCAAACGTAACCAAGATGGTTACTCCCTACGTAAGAATGTTATGAATGCCTCAAGTTACCATTATGTCTAATGATTTCTATGTTTTATTCATGATTTGATGAGGTATGTTAACGTTATTATGTTTTATGAGTAAGTATGGTTTCATTTATTCTTATGTATACATGTACTCATGTTTTCTTTTCATATTTTTATATCCCTTACTAATCTTTTTTATGCTCATCCAATTTTTTTGAAATGTTTTTCACAGGTCAAGGGAAAGGGACATGATGTGATGATAATGTCAATGAAGTGTCAAGAAATAATCCATGTTTTATTTTAAATATGTTTTCATTGATGGAAAAAATGAGTACTATCTTTTATGTAACCACTTTTTTTAAATGTGGAATGTAATGCATGTTTTATAATCTAATTCTCTAAAACTCTAAACCTGAAAAGATCCTCAACGTGTATTATTGAAGTAACTCAAGATTAAGTAATATTTAAGGCTGGGGCCTTATAGCTGGTATCCGAGGTCGGTTTAGCTAACATTAGGAGTTAGAATTCTATTAAATGATTATCCAAAAATATTTTTTATGGTCAAATTGATATGATGTAGCATTTAAAGATTACCATGTTGCTTCATCTAAGATATATCTGTGTTAATAATTCTTTTTCATAAAATAAATTGAAAAACTTTTCTGGGAATGCATACAGAGTAGAATGACTTTCCGAATCAGCAACCAGAGATGGTCAGAATCAGAATTGAGCAGTTTACTATAGTGATGGCTCAGTTGAATCAGGTGATAAATGGTGGTTGTGTTATTGATGATATTTTGGTGTTTTCTAAAAGTAAATAGGAGCATGAAATACATTTAAGGGTTATTTTTCAATCCTTATAAGAAAATAAATTGTATGGGAAATTCAGAAAGTGTGAGTTTTGGTTGCAACAAATTTCTTTCCTTGGTCATATTGTTTCTAAATATTGGAAAACTGTTGATCCTGCAAAAACAATGGTTGTGGAAGAATGGCCAAGACCAAAAAATATAACTGAGATTCGAAGATTCCTTGGTTTGGCAGGCTATTACCAAAGGTTTGTTAGAAATTTTTCACGGTTATCTAGTCCAATGACTAAGCTAACTCGAAAGGGTGTTAATTTTATATGGACAAAAGAATGTGATGATTGTTTTCAGGAATTGAAAAGAAGATTGGTGAATGCTCCAGTTTTGGAACTACCTTCCAGGAATGGAGAGTTTGTTATCTTTAGTGATGATTCATTGAAAGGAATTAGTTGCGTCTTAATGCAGAATGATCAGGTAATTTCTTATGCTTCACGACAGTTGAAAACTCATGAGGTAAATTACCTTACACATGATTTGGAATTAGCTGCTGTTGTTTTCGCTTTAAAAATTTGGAGGCATCATTTGTATGGAGTAAAGTGTGAAATATATACCAATCACAAAATTTTAAAGTAAATATTAACTTAGAAATAATTGAACCTGAGACAGAGGATATGGATAGAATTAATCGAGGATTATGATTGTACAATTCATTACCATCCGGGAAAAGCAAACTAAGTGGCTGATGCTTTGAGTTGAAAAAGTAATGCTTCATTAGCAATGTTGCATTTAAAATTTGATCCTTTGGTTAAGGATTTGATGAAATTTGGAATAGAAGTTGTTGGTGTAGGATGTTCTTCTGTTTTGTTTCTAGTATCAGTGAAATCTTCTCTATCAGACAGAATTAAGCAAGCACAGAAGCAAGACAACGAGTTGCAGAAAAGGATAGAGCTAGTTCAGAAGGGTAAGTTGCAAGAATTCAATATTGATAATGATTTTTGTTTTGAGATTTAGGAAGAGATTGTGTGTGCCGCGTGATTCACAGTTGAAGATAGATTTGTTATGTGAAGCTCATAGTTCTCATTTTTCAGTCCATCCTGGCAGTACAACGATGTATAGAGATCTTCGGGAGTATTACTGGTGGGACGGAATGAAAAGGGATATTTCTGATTTTACTGTAAAGTGTTTGACTTGTCAATATGTTAAAGCAGAGTGGAAGTTTCCAAAAGGGATGCTTCATCCTTTACCAGTTCCAGAGTAAAAATGGGAAAATATATCTATGGAATTTTTTGTGGGATTACTGAAGACATGTCGAGGTAATAATGGAATCTGGGTTATTGTTGATCGATTGACTAAATCTATTCATTTCTTTGCTATACGAGATACCTTTTCCCTAGATCAACTTTCCCATGTTTATCTTAATGAGATAGTCTAGTTACATGGAGTTCTTTTATCTATTGTATTTGATCGTGATCCTAGGCTCACTTCTAACTTTTGGAATGGCCTTCAGAAGTCATTGGGTACTGAATTAAATTTTAGTACAACATTTCATACATAATCAGAGGGGAAGTCAGAAAGAATGATTCAGACTTTGGAGTATATGATACGTGCTTGTTCGATGGATTATCAGGGAATTTGGGACAAACAACTTTCTTTGGTTGAGTTTTCATATAATAACAGTTTTCATTCCAATATACAGATGGCACCATTTGAGGCATTATATGGGAAGCGGTGTCGAACTCCAGCTTTTTGGGATGAAGTGGGTGAAAGAAAGTTGATGGAACCATAATTGGTAGAAGAGTTGGTAGAAAAAGGTTATTTGATACAGAAACACATGAGAACAGATCAGAGTAGGCAGAAGAGTTATGCAGACAATAGGAGGAAGGATCTCTCTTTTGAGGTAGGTGATCATGTTTTTCTCAAAGTTTCACCATGGAAAAGTGTGATGCGATTTGGTAAGAAAGGAAAGCTGAGTCCAAGGTTCATTGGACCATATGAAATTCTGGAGAGAGTTGGATCAGTTGCATACCAAGTGGCTTTAACTCCGAGTTTATCTAAGGTACACAATGTTTTTCATGTTTCGATGTTGAGAAAGTATATGCCAGATCCATATCATGTTTTGAGTCCAGAGGCAATTCAGCTGGAAGAGAACCTATCTTATGAGGAACAACAAGTCCAGATTCTTGACCATAGGGAGCAAGTGTTACAGAATAAGTTGATTCATCAGGTAAAGGTTTTGTGGAAAAACCACATGATTGAAGAGGCAACATGGTAATCTGAAAATTCAACGAGGGCTAAATACCCACACTTATTCGATAAGTAAATAAATAACGGGGACACAATTATCTGAAGGGTGGAAGGATGTAACATCCAATGTAAGTAATGAATTATATATATTCTTATCTATGTCTATTTATGAATTAGATAGTGTTTTAGAGTCTTAAAATGAGAATAAATCCATTCTTAAGCATGAAATACACTAATATTCTTAAAAGATTGTTTTACTGCCTTTTGATGGAAAACCATTTTTAAATCAAACTTTTTACAATTTTATAAGATCTATTTGTCAAAATAAACTTATTATTTATGATAGGGACAATGAAATTTACATTGGATTATTTTTTGTTATTTTTCTGACAATGTTCATTTTTTTAAAGAATAGTGAAAAATACTGGATTTTACATCAAAACTGCTTTTTCATCTAATTTAATTATATGGTTAGATTATATTTTTAATTGGTTTTAAAGTGTAAATAGAATATATTTTTACCATGTAATCCAATGGTGGTATTTGGGATGAATTTCACTTTGGAATTGGGCATAAACAAGTGCCAAACTTTTCATAGATATTGTTTAAAAAAAACCCGCTATTTGTTTTGACAATGGTAATTATTTATAAATTAATTATTGAAATTTCTATATTTGGAATTTGGTTAAATGGATTCCATATTTGGAATCAGAAGGTCCAAATTATATAATTAATACTCTTTTGTTTTTGGACATTATGAATAGTAGCGACGGTAATTATCTTTAATTATCTTGATTAATGAGTAATCGGGTAGTTAATGATAATAAAATAATATAATAATAATAAAAAATGACACCAACATATGTCCTAATGATACTTTTTGTCTCTTGTCCGACCATGGGATGCCCTGTCCCAAACTTGGGGACCCCATGGAATCACTTTTATGTGGAAGTGACTTTTTATCTTTTTTATTTTTAAAGAAAGTTAAATATAACAAAGGGTGTATAACCTGAGTAATTTTTTTAAGTTTGTCTAAATAAATGATATATTGGACTATAAATAGTAATTTGAAAGATAAATATATTTCCTACATCATAGTATTTGTTTTATAATTTTTATATATTAAATAAATTAAATTATTAATGACATCATGATGATGCAGCAATTACCTCATTAATAAAGGATTTAAATAAAATAAAAAGATAATGTTAAAAATATAACTTAAACTTGTCAAAGACCTATTGGATTAGTATATTTTGAACCCTTATCACCTTATCCTCGAAATACATTAATGTGGGACCTTTAAAATCTATAACTCATTTGAAAAAAAAGTAACATTTTGTAACTTTCCAAGAGTGCCCCTCCTCTCCTCTTATAAAAGGCCCCCACCTCTACCTTCTTACCCACACCTCTCAAGCCATTGGCTTGGAAAACCCCTATTAGTTTTTCCTCTCCACATACCTCTCTTACTCCTTGAATCATCACATTGGGCAGAAGTCTTCCCAAGGAAGCCTTTGAGCTCAAATCAAAAAGAGTTACCCGTTTTAAAGGTAGTGTTTTCTCTTGTGTTCTTATGTTTTATTTTGCTTCTCAAACCCTCTAAACTCTTTTATTTCCTTTATTTTGTAACAAAACCAGTATCTTTAATACACTAGGATGTTTTTATAAGATGTTTTCAAGCTACACTTACACACACCTACATCTAATGGTTAAAGAACATACTGTTTCTGTGGATGGCGAATTTCTGCTTCACGAAACGATGATTGTTCAAAACTCATATAACACCTTCAAAGGTGTCCATTAAGATGTCTCTATATTTATATATGATATATAATATGTTTATGTTTTACTTAAGCTTCGGTATTTTTCATTTATGGCATACCTTTATGGTTTCCATTATGGGTAAATGCGATATCTTCATTTTAGGAAGTGCGGACTACCGCACCCTCAAAGTGATTTGATTCGTTAATACCATATGTGGTACATATATAGGATAGATTTAATGATATTATATATGATAAAATACTGGAATTATATTACTACTATGTATAATTATGTTTTAATTCCATTAAATATGATATTGAAATGGAAGTAGCGTTCATGCGTACGTACGGCTTACCATCTCCATGAACGGTGCTTTTCATTTCTTACCTCTAAATTATTATGAAATATTATAAATGCATGTATATACTGGAAATATATGATATATATGATATATACATCATGAGTATAACTCTGGATATAATGGATACATGAATAACTTGTAATTATAAAGAGCATATTTTTGACTCAAGTACTAATGATCGTTAAAACAACCATTATTAACTTAAATAATTACATAGTGTTCATGAAATGGTAATAAGTGATATAAAAGGAATAATGAACATGAAAAAGGTTAGTATGAAAGTAGAAATTAACTCATGTTTATTATTCAGGATGTTAAAGAACGATCGAGTCAAGTCGGACCCTAGGTATGGGACTTCGTCTCAATCTCCTTTCATTGAGGCATATTTTGTTTTATACACAACCTTCTTTTATACGGTGTATAAACCACATTGAATTTTACATTTATCCAAATGTAAACTTTTTATATGAAGCGTTTTACTAAACGACAAAAGTTAATGTTTTTGTCGTATATATGCGGCGACAATGACTTCTCCGCTGCCGTGACCATTATTTGAGTTTCGGCTTCCTCTACAGGCCATTCCTTTTTTTTAAATGAAAAATAAATACCATGTTTTACTTTTATTTTATTTTGGTATTGAAAATGGTTTTCAGAATGTTTTTATTATATCAATGTGTTGTATTGATATCTTGTGATTGAAATGTGGAAATGTTATGTTTCCTTTATGCATGTTTTATGTGATATGATTATGTTATGGTTCTTGGGCATTGTTATGAAGATGGGTGGTTCCATGACCATCTAAGGACAGGTGAGCTCGATATATCTCTCCGATGCATTGTGTAACGCGAAGTGGTTAAAGGTTAAGGTTTCTCTGAAGAGATTTATGGAATATACTGTGATGGGTATTGCAAATGTAACCAAGAGGGTTACTCCCTAAGTAAGAATGTTATGAATGCCTCAAGTTACCTTTATGTCTTATGATTTCTATGTTTTATTCATGATTTGATGAGGTATGTTAACATTCTTATGTTTTATGAGTAAATTATGATTTCAATGATTCTTATGTATACATGTACTCATGTTTTCTTTCGATATATTTATATCCCTTACTGAGCTTTCTATGCTCATCCCAAGTTTTTGAAATGTTTTTCACAGGTCAAGGGAAAGGTACATGATGTGATGATAGTGTCAATGAACTTTGAAGAAAGAATCCATGTTTTATTTTAAATATGTTTCCGTTTATGGGAAAAATGAGTATTATCTTTTATGTAACCACTTTGTTTAAATGTGGAATGTAATGCATGTTTTATGATCTAATTCTCTAAAACTCTAAACCTGAAAAGATCCTCAATGTGTATTCTTAAAGTAACTCAAGATTAAGTAATGTTTGAGGCTGGGGCCTTATAAATAATGTAATGTAAAACCTTGAAAAGATTAAAATGATTATGTGAGAATCAATCAATGAGAAGATTATTTATATCAACTAAAAAATAATGAAGTTGAAATAAATTAATAGATAATAAAATTAATTATTAAAAAAATAATATAATATTAATGAAAATGTCGTAATAGTGTAACCCAATAGCATTGTGAAATTATTTTCCACTTAGTAACATTTTAATCAAATTCCCTTTGATGAAATAATTCAAATTGAAACTCAAAATATCATGAATAATGAATGGATCATGATATTATATGGAAAATTTAAATTATATAGATCATTTATAAGAAATTAGATGCATAAAAATAAAGTTTTTATTTCAATAGAAAGTTAAAAATAAAAATAGAAAGTGATATTGAAAAGATAATCATTAAAAATGATCTTGAGGAAAATAATATTTAAACATTTCAAATTGTCCAATACCACATTAGAGAATTTGAAAAATAATATAAATGAATTAATTACCTTAAATAATATTTATAATATCATAGGTATAAAGATATTCATGATATATAATATTAAAGGGAAATATATATACCACATAAAATAAACTAGGTGTATAATAACAAATATGTCTCAATGAAATGTAAATTGTGATAATATCACTTAAAATAAATTTAATATTGTGTGAAATCCAATTAAACTAATGTATAATGTTTTTAATATTATTAAAAATTTATTATAGAACTATTTTAATGATTATAATATTCTTTAACCTGTTTGATAACAATCTTTCATTATTTTCCTTATTTCTGGTTTAATTCCCTAATCATTCGAGTATGTTTTAAATTGTTACTTGTTTTTATTCTAATTTCAATCATGATATCATCATATCCATGATTTAAACCATGATTTAATTATATATATTCATTATATATGTATTTAAAATAATATATAATATTAGGAGATAATGAATGAAATGAACTGTCCATGGAGATGGTAGGCCCTACATACACATGAACACTACTTTCATTTCATTTTCATATTAAAAAAATGAAATGAATACTATAAATATGTATATTATAATTAAAATATCATATTTATTTCATATATTTCATATAGTTATATTAAAACCATCCTTCATACATTCTATTTATTGTGTGAATGAATGACATCACTTTCAGGGGGTGTTAATCCAGACTTCCACAAATGATGTTATCGTATTCCCACAAAATGGAGAACATAATGGTGATAATTATAAAATAATTATATGATTATAAGTAAATTATAAATATCATATATAACAAATATTAAAATATTTTCAGTCATAATTCCCAACAATGATATGTGTTAATGAAAAAATGAACAACTTCATTTAATTAGGCGGTAATTCACCATGAAAAAAAATGGTAAGTTCATTAACCATTAGATTAAAGTGTGTGTATGTGTAGGTAGAAAAATTAACATAACAATATATAAATATCTTTATGATATGTTTTTTATATAATCATGGAATACTAATAATTTAAAGAGTTGATAAAGAAATAAAACTAAAGAGCACGAGGAAGGATGTTACCTCTTAATCTAGTAAATCCATTTGGTTTGAGCCAAAGGAAATCCATAAATGGATTCATGACTGAAGTGATGATTCTATTTTTATGGGGGGATATTGAGGATATATTTTGGAAGATTATTTTTTTAGAAAAAATGTCTTCAGTGGTGTGAGTATGTGGGATGCTTTAGTGCTATTTTATAATTGTGTAGGAGTGTCACAATTGTAAATTTTGGAAAAGTGAATTCCATCCTTGTTTACCCATTAAAATTGGAACAAATAAAAGAAATAGTTATATTAAATTGATTATATTGTATAAATATAGATAGGAAATTTATTTTATACAAGTTTATACTTCATTTTCCCCTTAAATTTAACGTTTAGTCCCTTGTTAAGGTATTTTTTATCTTAATCATTATAAGTAATTTTAATCATTTTCACAAGAATTTTTTGTAAAAAAATAATATGACATTATTATAAATTATAAATTATATTCACTAAAAATATTTAATTTATTACTCTAAATTCAAATCACATATGTGTGAGAAAATAATTTAAAATTAATTCCACATGGAGGATGACAATACAGGTTTTTAATGTATAATGGTCAAAAGATTGTTATGTTTTTTTATCCAATTTTGATGTTAAATTTATTTCAATGGACTATATTTTATTAAATGATATTAAACTTATATAATTCTTATTTCAACCAAATTAAAATTAAAATTTAATATTATAAATAAATTAGACAAAATAGAAGTTTTGAATTAAAATTTAGTATTTTTTACTAATCATTAAAAAATACAAATTCACGGAAAGAAATCAAATTTCAAACAATGAAATTTTTTTATGTTCCAATATCAAATATGAAGTTTATTTTTACATAAAAAATCAATAAAATAATAAAAAATTAATTTTAAATAATTTCTAAATTGAAAGGTGGTAAAAGTGCCTTTATAAAAATATAGGTTTTTATGAAAAATATTGTGTTTGCTCTTATCTTATTCTAATCAGATATACTGTATGAATGTAATTTTTTTAAATAAATATATAATATATATATTACATTAATATCACTCAATAGTTATAATCAATTTATTTTAATAAGATTAAACAACATTGTGGGCATAATAATAGTTTTTTATAAAAACATTTTCTTTAAATTCAATTGGTTATTATATTCATTTTAATTAATTAGTAACCAATGAATTGATTTCATATTCTTGTAAACAATATATTTTCATAATTTAGTTAGTATTATTAATAACCTCTAATTTAACTACGAGGATATATCTTATTATATTAAATAGTAATATTTTAATAATATATTATTGTTTGGTAAAACTCGGACTTGCGTGTAACACAAGCCATTGAAGAAATTTGTTATTGAAAGCGATGGTTGATAACTCAATGTCATGGTCATTTATAGATATAAATTATATATAATTTATAAAAAAGTATATATATATAATAAATTCATGGGATATTATATTCTTTTACCTACTTGGTGTTCCATGTCAAACAAGCTATCGAATACAATATTCCTAATTTAGATTTTTAGGTTGTTAAATTATCCCCACCGTAATTAAATATCCAACTAACAATTGAAATGAGATGTTGGTGATAAAATATTTTATATTTACAATGTTTTAAATCCCACATCACGAGAAGGATTTATAATAAATACTCTATAAAAGAGAGAATGAGTAGTACAAAAGTTACATGGAATCACGTATAACTAGTTCTCTAAGTTGGATAATATTAGTAGAATGTTGAGATAGGTACTAAGAGGAAAATAGAAAATATTTATAGGGATTGATTAATTCCTTGAATTAAAAACATGTGAACCATCAAAGTAAACTAGAGGGCTTCGAAGCATAAATATGTGATTATTTAAAAGACCATTAGTTAAACAAAAAACAATTTATTTTGACAACATTTTTTAAAGATCATTTTCATCATGTTGTGTAATTATTTTAATTCATGTGAATATAATGAAATATAAATAATTAAAATATTTATATAAACTGAATTTTAACCCATTTTTTGTGCTTTGATCAATTTTCAATTCATCTATTACTTCAAGAAACAGATATCCAAAAATTAACTTTGATTCATGAAGTACCAAAATAAAATTTAAATAGATCATAAGGCCCATAAAAGAGTGAACAATATTTCTATATATCTCTAACTATTATCCAACTCTAATATGGTTAATCTCACAACATAAAAATTTGTACTATTTTTTCATCACAAATATTTATTCATTAAATTGTTCAACTAAATATAACGACATATTAACTTTGGAATTGTGTAGGATAGTGGTTGGAATTAAACCCTTATCATCCATCAGTCATGGTTTAAACTCCCACTACCATTCCTGTAATGATGAGTTATCAGCTAGTGTATACGCTGTACATTTCGAAAACCATATTGAAATCAGTACACAAATGATTCCAAAAATTATGATAAACATCCTTGAAATAAGGTTAATCACTACATAGTGTTTTATCTATGGTTTATAAATATAACCCCAATACATAAATGCTTCATCAATTTATTTCCACATGGGTCTTTCCTTAGTATAGATTTCATCCTATAGTGGAGGGAATTTCTTAAAACCAAAAACCATAGTGCGAGTAATAATAGTCATAGTGAGATAAATGTATAATGATTTATAGGTTATTTAAATCTTGACACATTATTTTCAATCTAGGAAAACATATGCTTTAATGTAGGACATTAATTTTTATTATCTATTCAAATCCTTTATAATTGTTTGTAAACAATATTTAATTATCCTAAGTGTATCCCTTAAGAGTTTCAAAACAAGTGCACATTAAGGCCTATTATCATATAAAAGGTTATGACCAGTCAGGCCCAACGCAACTTGTAAGAGTTGTTACCCCTAGGTACATCTTTTCAAGAACCACATCCACATGTAGTATCCTAATAGGGATGTATTTCTTGGAAGACCCATATAATCTATACCTAACAAAAATTTTAGGTTTTTATTATATATTTATCCTCAAAGTTAATCATCGGGTTATTTTCCTTAATATATGTTTTTCTAAGTCTATTTCCCAGGGTTTCTACTAAATCTCCCTCTAATACCATTTGTAGTGACCCAACCCTAGATAACCCAGAGTTGGTGTCGTGCTACCATTATATTGGAATGATTATAAGGAATCATATCCCAATCTACTGAATAGTATAGTAGTCCATGTAAACCAAATATATAGATGATTCTTATGTTACTAATTAATAAACTAATTACAACATAATATTTTATTTATTTTGGTGATAACTGTATTCCAAATTTTATATCCCTATATATCATTCATAGTTTTATTCTTGGATTGCCTTGAAATAGAAAAAAATTAAGGGTGAGCTCAAATGATCAGTAAGGGTAAAGTATAGAAGGAAAAATAATGAAAAAAAGAGGATAATAATTATGTAATGGTAAATAACTAACATGTATATCATTTAATGAAAAAACAGAGAATGAAATGCATCCATAGACTATGTTGTAGTGAAAATATCACCATTAATAAATACTGAATCAAAATAAAGGAAACACATAATTATTGGACATCATACTCATGTACATGAAAACCTCTACTGTCAAGATCCATCATAAAGAGAGTTTAAAACTAGAGGTAGAAAACACTTTAATTTGTGAAAATTATTTTCCTCATGAGAAACTGTTGATGCATCGAGGGGCTATATAATGTATGGTCCCCACCTATCATTAAATGTAAAAATCATTCCTCATATCGATTAGTATATTTAATTAATAAAAAATATTCCTTATAAAATATACTTATTCAATAAATGATACACATTTATCAATATTTCCCCAAATAGTCAAATAATATTCATAGTAAACACCATATGAGAAATGATATACAATTCAAAAAATAATCATATGAATTCCAAGGATATGAATATTTTTGGTAAAATCAATGTCAACTTACCATAGGATATTCAATAATTTAAGGGGACGAAAAGGAACCATGGAAGTGAATATCAATAATATACTTGTCCTAATCAATAATAAACTATGTAGAGGACGAATAAGGATGGTATCAGTACAAAAAATACCAAGTGGATGACAAATAATGGGTTTTTGTCATTAATGAATAGAAATACAATAAAAAAAATATTTTAGAACCATTCTTGAGGAAAATATCCTTTTATTTCAAAAAACATTTTGAAAAAACTTTTATTTGAAAATAAATATTGAAAAATTTTCCTTTAAAAAAGTATCATTGGAAATATGGAAATGAAGAAATTATGAAATAATTGTGGGTAAATCCATACATTCCATATGAGGAAAACAGAACATTTATTTTGCACAGAAAATTGGTTATACAAAATTTCATGTTTGGAAAGATACAATAATATTCCATTGAAAACATTGTTAAAAGAAAAAAATGGAGAAGGTTTATTTTTAAAGGATTCTTTCATGGTTAAAACACTGTTTTTGATATCCTTTTTTGAAAATATGTTTTATAAGAAAACATGTTGTCCATCAAAATAGGGAATGATGTCGGTTTTTTAAAAACATTTTATAAATCATTTTTAGTTATAAAGAGTTTAAAACTGGCACTATTATTTTATAAGATCTTGAATAACCATATGAGATAAAAATGGAAGGGTTTTTTTTTGGAAAATGATAAAATAATATCTAATGGCAGAAATTTAAGTGTAAACAATATCGATAAAAATAGATTTTAATGTAATCCCTTGAAAATATTATAATGTTGTTGTGAAAATCTATCAAGGAGTAGATTATGTGTATCAAATATAAATCCACATATGGAAGTGTAAATACATAGATAAATAGAAAAATTCACTATACACATAATCATATAATATTGACTACAATGAGGTAGTCGTATAACCCATTTGGGTATGAAATTGTTTTCCACTTAGTAACTTTTAACTCAAATCATATTCAAATAAATAATTCAAATTAAATATCAAAATATCACGAAAAATGAATTAATCATGACATTATATGAAATATTTTAAGTATTTACACTATATACAATACATTTTTATCACAATAATAATGTGATTGTTTTAGTAGAAGGATATAAATCAAAAAAGGAAGTGATATGGAAAAGATAGTCATTAAATACATTTTTCAAGAGAATAATCATTAAACATTCCAAAATGTACAATAACACTTTGAAACATTTTAATAATAATATTCATGAATAAATAACATTAAATTTAACTTATAATACCATGAAAATAAATATATTCCCAACACAACCTATCAAATGGATGTATAAACATAATATAAATGAATCTTAGTGCATAACAACAAATAAATCTCAATGGAATGTAAATTGAGACGAAATATCTAAACTTGTGTTTAATTTTGTGTGAAGATAATTTAACCTCCTTTATAATTATTTTAAGAGTTTTACTAACTTATTATATTACCATATTCAGGTTTATAAAATCTTATTACCCATTTGACAACAATATTTCATTGTTTTCATTAATTTAAGTGTAAATTGGCTTGTCTTTCGTGTATGTATTGAATTGTTACTTGTTGTTTTGCTTATTTCAAACATAATTTTATCATCTCCAAGACATAAACCATGATTTAATAATATATATTGATTAAATATATATAATATACTAATGTTTTATATATGGAAATCACCTTCTTATAATTATGTTATATGGTATAAACACAAGGAGAATACAGTAAAAATATTATAAACGATGAATGAGTGAAATAATAAGCATTTGTAAAAGATAAGGAACATTATCTGATGAAATAGTAACATGACATATGGAATATTAGTGCTCCCTTATGAAAATTTAACTGACCAATTGAATAGTAATATCACCAATGAAGGTATAAAAAAATTTATCCATCATATAAGTGAAAATATGATATAATTATATCATAGTATTGGTAAATAAAAATTATAAAAAATATTAAGTGTTGGTACATTTTTATGTCATAAATATATATTTATTATTTTTTGAATAATTTAACAATTTAAAAGAAAATATATTTTCATTAAATGTAATCATAAATTAATATTTTTATGTTTTATGATTAGGAGACAAATTTATGTGACCTTAATTAAATTTTCAAAGTGTTAGAAAAGAAGATTTAATTTTAAAATTTTTATTTTCCATGTAAATGATGATTTTAATTAAAAATTATATAACTCATATTTAGAAAACTATTATCATAAACTGTAGTTAATTTTTTAATTCTACATGTTAAAAATGGCTAGGGTAAATTTTTGGGATTTTTTTGAAATACATGAATTTTTGGTGAATAATATAATACGATAATGTACAGTATATATAAATTATAAGTTAAATACACTATTAATTGAGTCATGTATGATTTAAGAACAATTGTTTTGAAATCACATGATCTAATTAATTTATTTATTCTTAGTAACAAACATTATTTCTTTTCATGAGTAAAATAATAAACTAATGAATTAAATAATAAGAAAACACCCCTCCTCCAGTATAAATAACACCCTCCCCACCTATAATACTCACAAATATAAAGCCTTTTGAATTGTCTATATTATTCACATTACATGTCCCAAATCTCTCCCCCACTTCCAGGAGCTATTTTTTAAACAAAATTCCAACAACAATCCTAGAAATAGGATCTCAAGAAGAATTAATCAACAGGTAAAACCCCCTTTCGTTTTCATTAAATTTCTCTTCATGTTATTTTATATTTCTTATCTTATCCTCACTTCCCCTTTTAGAAGTGGAATTAAAACCAAATTATCTTATATATATTATAATTTTATTATTTTAATAGAATAATATTTTTTATCATATCTCTTCTCCTTTCTCTTTTATTTTAAGAGTGAAAAAATCGTCTATGAGGTGACGATTTACCACCTTTATGGATGCTGTGATATCATATTTCAATTCCACCTTCAAGGCTGGTAATGAAATAATTTTTATATTTGAAAAAGAATATAATATATTTATTAAAACCTATTTAATGTTCTTGAGAAAGTAGATGCATGATATTAAATAATATAAGAAAACTAGTATGTGATGATCATAAAATGCTAAATCAATCTATGTGATTATCATTAACTATTTTTCTAATGATATATAAACATTCCACAAAAAAAGAGGATATATAAAACCAATTTAAACTCTTTAATTTCATTAATAACTCACAATTTAAATTCTAGATAATTACCTACAATTTATACAACCTTTAATGCATGTATACAAGTAAACCAATCACGAAAACCAAGGAAACCAATGCCCATAAAGGATTAAATTGAACATATTAACCCATAAAAGGCCATAAATTAGCATAATAAGGTTATACTAAATTAGATACATGTAGAATGGGTTTTCTAATTAATAATTAAGGAGTGTAATTTGATTATTTTGGAAGTTAAGATTAAGTGAAGAGAACCTTTAGACATAAGGTAAGGGATTCTACCAGAACCTCCATTATTGCTTCAGGTTGCTCCTTATATATTTTTACCCAAACGAAATTATAATATATTTTTATTTAAATCATATAATTTTTTTATATAATTTCAAAACTCTTGTATCATGATCTATCCATCCTTCTTTTTCAAGTATCTATATGTTTTCATAATGTTTTTTACTAATTGTTTTTAGACCAGCAAGCCAGATTTTAATGGATATCCTGTATTTCTTCCAATTTTCTAGTTCACTCTATAATATATTTTAAGACACCATTATTTATTATAAAATAAATGTTTTATTATGAAAAAAATTCCTCGTTCACTTATGGTTTTATATAAAAGTTTATTCCCTGTTCTACTTAAAATTCTCCTTAATATTTTCCTTAAACTGCACTAAAATGTTTTATTTCTAATGTTTCTTAAACAAAATTTTTACATGTATTGAATGTAGTTTGACATAAATTATCCCGATATATTCCTATTTTCCCTTTTAAATGTTCATGTATGATTTAAATTTTTTCTTTCATGGACACGACTATGATATTCCCTTATATTATGCCTTTTTGACAATATTATAATACCCATTTTTTTACCATGGGTAACCATTAGAAGCTCATAAAGTATGATAAATAGAGAAATGTTTTATTTAGTCCCATGTTTTTAGTTTTATGTACCTACTATTCCAAATACACTGGTCTTTATGATCCTTGTCTTGTAGTTTTCTATTTATTTATGTTTTAAATCATGTAACACTACTACAAATATGGATTTTATCAGCGCTAAAAATGGCCATTAACAGTGCTAGAAAAAGCGCCGATAATGCCGGCGAAGATAAGGGGGGGGGGGGGGTCCGCTTTATCAGCGCTCCAAAAAGTGCTGATAAAGAATAGTGAACTTTAGTATATACCCTATGTATAAGACTGTGTGTGAGAAAACATCATGAAATATTGGTTAATATATAGTATTTGGTTTATCAAGGAAATACACCCTTGTCTAAATACTATAAATGGTTGTGGTTCTGGAACAAATTTACCTAGGAGTTACAATATTGTCAAGGTGTTTTGGACCTCACTCAAGATACTTGTTACATGATAATGAGACATACTATTAACCACGTGTAACTCCCCTAGGAGATATTATTTGGTTAATTCATAAGCTCATTATGAACCATTATTACGAGAAAAACCCCAACAAGAATATATGTTAGGATACCTGTTATAGATAACATAGATTGAAAATAATTGAATCACAAGTTAAGATATACTTTCACTTTTAGAGTTTATCTTTTATGTTTAAATATTCAAATTTATAATTAGTATCTATATATTTAAGCCCCATAATATCACATCATTTTTTATTAGTTAACGTTACAAAACACAAGAACACGTGCAAATAATAAATGTGATAGGCTATGTGATAGTTTCTTCAATGATATTCCAAATATGATGGTAACAGGTGATATAAAATTGATGATAGTACTTTTTCAACTGGATAAATTTATGAATAATAACTTGAATTTTGTGTAATTATATACTTATCCTATTAGATAGAAAGTATCCATCAAATCATTCATGCAGAAAATGCCTCCCATGTTTTTTGGATCTTCTGATCCCCTCCTCACAGAACAGTAAATTGTGTCCATTAAAAAGAAATTATCTCTCCCTCATTGCTCAGAAGAAGGCAAATTTGTAATAGTGGTCTATCATTTTGATGGTAAATCCAATATGTTATGGAAGTTGATCAAAAATACAATTTCTAAGGAGAAAATCGATTCCATATAATGGGAGGAAATTATGAAAATGTTTTTCAAAAAATATTTTCCCTGAACCCATTTTATCAAGATGGAAAGTGAGTTCCTCAAACTTAAGCTAATGAAAGATGAGTCCATTAGGGTGTATAAATAAAAATTTATAAGGATTTCAAGATACACATCCCAATTTTCCATGAACATGAAATTTAGGGTGGATATATTGTTTAGTGGAATAAATCTGAGTCACCTAAATGCATTTGTGGTTTGAGACATCAATAGTTATGTGGAAATTATATTTTTTTCCTCTCAAGGATGAAATGGAGATTGGAGACTCTCATTGGTATCATGTTCCTAGTGAAAAAAGCTAAAAAATGGAGTCTAATATGGGTGGATCTATAAATAGTCCCCATGATGGATAGAATACTGAATATCCCTTGTGTCAAAATTATGTGGAGAATCATACTAGGAACAATATAAAGGGGACCAGAAAATGCTACAAATTTGGAAGAATAAGGAATCTATCCAAGATTCACCAAAGGGATATGAAGAATCCCACCAACATGGATGAATAAAGGAAGGGTTATAATAATTCTTAGCTAGTAGTGTAGTGTTTAAACAAAAATAAATAAGATCATTTTGAAAACCAATGTCATAAACCCAAGGTTGTCAGTGGAATCCAACCACAAACCCCATGGTAGCAAGGAAAGGAAGTTGCTATCACTACTGATGATGTAGAACCTTACAATGATCTGTGGGACAAGTATTCTTGTTATTCATTTAAGAATATAAAATGTAATATTTGATTACGGTTCGATGAATTCCTTCATATATTTCAGTTTTAGGAGAACTATTCAAACACCACCTCAAAACATGGAGGTTTAGGTATATGTGAGAATAGGAAATGGGGAAATTATTACATCCAAAGTATATAACTCCACACTGGTTAATTTTTATGGATAATACATCATAGAAAATATTTTCATACTCTATTTTGATGATTTTTATGTTATTTGGTCATGGATTGGCTATATTTATTCAATGACAACATCAACTATCGAGAAAGGGAGATCACTCTTCACATCTTGAGGCATCATCTCATTAATTAAAAGTGTAATGAGGAAGATGAATATCATTCAAAATAATCATCTCAAGAGTGGATATTAATTCCTCATGAATAATCATATCTAACTCAAATGATTGAGAAAAGTATATGATCATGGTCGAAGATATTCCCATCGTAAGGGATTGCACTGATGTATTCCCTAAAATATTTGTTGTTCTTTATTCAAAGAAATAGGTTGGGTTATCAATTGAACTTATTATTGGATCTCTTTTTATATCAAAGTCAACTTATATAATGGACACCATTGAGCTGGGGGAACTAAAGAAGCACTTTCAAAAAATCTGAACAAGGGTTTTATATTCCCGAGTGCGTCAACGTGGGGTGTTCCAGCCCTCTTCATCATGAAGAAGGATGGATAAATTTTACTATACATCAACTATCATGATCTCAGTAAAATCAACATGATGATAAACTTTCCCCTACCAAAGATATATGATTTTTTTCTATCAGCAAAATGGGGCAAGTTATTTCTCAAAGGTGGACCTTCGGTCGGGATATCACCAATTAAAGTTAAGGAAACAAGATAATCCCATGAATGCCTTTCAAATGTGGTATGGAAACTATGAGTTCATAGTGATTCCCTTTTGAATTAATAATGCTCCATAAATTTTCATGAATTTAATGAAAAGAGTATTTATAGATTACCTCTACAAATCTGTGGTATTATTTGATGATGATATTCTGATAAACTCTGAGATTAAAGAAGAACATGCAGATAATTTGAATATTATGTTGAAGAATTTTTGAAGGGAGAAACTATATTCAATGTATATTAAATGGTATATGTAGGAAGAATCATTCTTGGGGAATGTTATCACTATAAAAGGAATATATGTGGACCCTTCCAAGATAATGAAAATCAAAGACTAGCCTATTAAAACTTCAATAATGGAGATCCATAACTTTCATGGTCTAGATGGGTATTAATGATGATATTTTATGAACTTATAATGATTTTAAAACAAAAAAAAACATGATTACATGGAAGATAGTGATGTTTTTTATGACTTAAGAATTCTAGGAATGATTTAAGGAGCTCAAAAATTGGCTTATCACTACACCAGTGCTCAAACTCCCAAGAAGTGGAGAACTCATTTTGGTGCACATAATTGTATAAAATAAATTTTTATGTTTTGTACTGATACAAAATGATAATGTGATAGCCTATTACTCCATGAAGTTAAAATTACATGAGCAATACTATCATACGCATGATCTAGAGTTGACAGCTACAATCTTCATGTTGAAAATATGGTGGCATTATATACGTGGGGAGAAGTGTGAGGTATATATTTATCAAAAGAGTATCAAATATACATTCACGTATAATTAGATTTATATTAACCCTTGAAGATGGTTAGATCTCATCAAGGATTATGATTTCTCAATCCACTACCATCCTGGTAAGGAAAATATGGTTGATGATTCTCAATGTTGATAGGATCCTGCATCTTTACCAATGAAAAGAATTGGAAAGGATACAATATCATTATACATACAATGGATATACATTGGAACAATTAATGGATGATCATCATCAATAATTTATCAAATTATTGTTTAAACATCCCCTGTTGATAAAATAAAGGATGCTCAAATTAATGATGTGGAAATTTAGAAAAGGGTGGAAGCAATCTGAAATGGTATATACTCCAGGATCAAGATTTATGAGGATGGAGTCGAATGACTTGGGTAATGACTATGAGTACCATCCAATCTATAGATAAGGAAATATATTTTGAATGATTCACATAGCTCAAACTTCAATATTCTCCCAGGGTTCTCAAAGATGTATCAAGATCTCTGAGAGAACATTTGGTGGGGCAATATGAAAAAGGAGATCAGTGATTATACATCAAAGTGCCTGGTATGTCATCAAGTGAATAATTAAATGAAAAAAAGTCTAAAGGAATTATGTAAACATTTCCTATACTAACATGGAAATGGGAAATCATCACCATGGACTTTGTCACTAGACCTCCAAAGACATCCAGAGGAAATAATGCAATTTGGGTTATTATGGACTGTCATACAAAGACAACTCACTTCATCACAGTTCTAGAGGATGTATCACTAGATCCACATGCATAGATATAAATCATGTAATTTTTAAGGATACATAGAGAACCATGATCTATTGTATTAGACCAAGATCCACTATTCACCCCCTAAGTTCCAGAGAATTCACCAACATGCTCAAAGTAATGAGCTGAACATTAGTACGACATATCATCCTCAAACTAATTTCTAATATGAGTGGACTATTCTGACACTGGAATAAATGTTGGGAGTCTGTTCTATGGAATTCAAAGGAGGATAGGACCAACATCTTCAACTAGAAAAATTACCCTACAATAACAGTTTCCTCTCGATCATCGAAATGGCTCTATATGAAGCCCTTTTTGAGAAAATGTGTAGAACACAAACATTCAAGGATGAAGTTAGTGAACACAAGCTTCTAGGACCAAATATTTTCTATGAAATTATGGAGAAGGTGATAACTATTCATCAGTACATAATGGAATCCCCCAATCAACAAAATATCTGTATAGAAAATCACCGATGGGACCTAGAGTTTATGGTTAGAGACGTGGTACTCCTCCACATATCTCCATAGAAGACGATTATGAGATTTAGGGAGAAAGGGTAGCTAAGTCCAAGGTACATAGGACCATTTGAGATCATTGATCATGTAAGATATATGGCATATCAACTACCACTTCCACCAACCATGCATCAATTACATGATATATTCCACGTATTCCTCTTAAGGAAGTATATACCAGATCCTTCACATGTACAGACTTTAGAAGTGGTGTAGTAGGAGAATGATCAATCTTACAAAGAAAAAATAGTGAAGATATTCAATCATAGAGATAATTATCTATGCAAAAAGACTACTAACATGGTCAAAGTTGTTTGGAAGAACCATAAGTATGAATTGGAAACTTTTGAACTAGAGAAGGTGATGAAAGATAAGTACCACACCTATTTTCAACATAGATTGTGAAACAAAATTTCAAGGGAGAAATTTTATAAGGTGGGAAGAATGTAATGACATGAAGTTTTATCTATAGAAATTAACTTCTTATAATTATTTCATATAAAATAAAAAAATAGATAATATAATATAATATTTATAAATCATTAATGAATGAAATAATAATCCTTTATCCAAGTTAAGGAACCTAAACAGATGAAATAATAACTTGACCTTTGGAATAGTAATGTGTCCCTCATTAAGTGTTGGTATTTGCGTATGTAATATTTATTTAATTACAATATTATAAATAATTGAATAATTTAAAAGATTGTTTTTCATGAAATAATTTTTTGATGCCTTATGATTATGAGATAATTTTATGGAACATTAATTAATTTATTAAAGTATTTGAAAAGAAGTTTTAATTTTAAAATTTATATTTTCAAAGTAAATGATGGTTTCTATTAAAAATTATATTTCTCATATTTAGAAAATTATTTTCATAAAATGAATTAATTTTTTAATTTACATGTTGAAAAATTCTTTGGTTACATTTTTTAATTTTTTTAAATACATTATTTTTTTTGAATATTAAAATATTATTATTTAGAGTGTATATACATTATATGTTAAATACACTATTCATTGAGTCATGGATGATGTAAGAATAATTGGTTCGAACTCACATGATGTAATTACTATATTTAGACTCAAGAATCAACACTATTTATTGTCTTGGGAGAAATAATAAACTAATGAATTGAATAATGAGAAGACATCCCCTCATCCGCTATAAATACCACCCCTCACCACCACTTCTCCACACACCTCTCAACCATTGATCCTTGTCTATTTCCTACCCAATTTTCTTTCCAAACCTATCCCCCCACTTCTAGGAGATTTTTTCTTAACAAATGACCAAACAAAATCCCCTAAGGAGGTTCTCAATAAAAACAAATCTAGAGGTAAAACCCTTTTCTATTTTCTTTGAATTTAATTTCAAGCTGTTCTATTTTCTTTTCTTCACCCTACATCCCATGTCCAAGTTGCATGAAAACTCTTGTATCATATATAGAGTGTAATTTTTTCATGTATATAGAATAATTCATTATCAATGATCTTCACCTCTTTCCATTATTTTATGAATGAAAACTTCACATGTGAGGTGCCGATTTACCACCTTCATGGATGACATGATTTTATGATTAAATTAAACCTTAAAGGATAATAAAGAAAACATTTTTTTGGTTTAACCAGATTATACTATATGTATTTAAAAATATTTAAGGTTTTGGTGTAATTAACCCTTAAGATATTATAAAATCATTCTATTTATCTTCACGGTATTAAATTTTTTAGTTAATTATTATTAATTTTATGGGTCATATAGTTTGACTAACCATAAGTGGTATGGGACTCCATATGAATTTTCATTTGAGGAGTCATATTTTAATTCAATACAACAATTTTATTTTATGTTGTGTATATAAAAACAATTTTACATGTTATATGATGAATTTATTTACTCTCATAATATTTAATGTTTTTTTATATGTCATTCATTCATGGGAAAAATCAGTTGTCTAAATCAGGTGGTTCTCCACCCACAAATGTAAAATAGAAAGAGGATTGATCTTAAAAGTATATATCTTGAGGATATGTCATAGTAGTTATGAAATCAGACATTATTCATTCCCTCTTCATTATTATTCCATTTTATTAATTGCTTTATTATACTATCCATGGTCAATTTCAAAGATACTATAATTATTTTAATGGATTGATTTTATAAAACTTTATTTCGGCCATATTTGTAAGATGTTATTGATTATTTGAATTTCTGAATATTTAATTTATTTTCCATGTTAATTAATCTCATTAATTCATTATTTTTTCAACTATACATATCCCTTACCCAGAATTTTTTGTGATCCTTTTCTTAAGTTTTATTTTCCCATGTTTTCCTAGAATTTTCTTACGTTTAATGAAAAATGTTATTCTATAAGAAATAATGATGTCATAAAATAAACTAATTTTTTAAATTTATGCATAAAATTAAATCTTAATGTCAATTTTTTATGTTTTATCATGAAATCCGCAGTATTGTCACATCCCATTACAAATCTGATAGGTATGTCTTTAACCATGTCATAGTTTTTCCATTTTTTTGACTGGGAAGGGTTGAACAATAATTGGGAGGATACCTATAATGGTTATGTCAAATATTTTTTTGGAATCTTAACTTTAACCAGCCTTTTCTATAAGCTCTCTGAGGGTTTCACACCACGTAACTATATTACACGACATGTAATGGTCAATAGATGCATACTATGAGAAGGTTCATGTTGTGATGATATTCACACCATAAAGGTTTATAGAATGTGACGATAATTTACACTTCATAAGTCATTTAATGAATGGTTTTCCATTTTACAGTGACACGTTTTTTGGTTGTTATGAAACATAACTATTTCAAAATGTGTAGTGGGATTTCATGCCATGTAATACCCTTAATGTAGTTTTTTAAATTAGCAGTATGAAAAAGATCACTTTTTTCACCATCTACTATATCATTTCCCTTAAGTAAAATCATTCCCTAGGTGATCTTGGATCCCTCTAGCCCTTGCAGGTTCCTTTGGTCGACATTCCATCGTCATTGTGCTTGTTGTGTGGATTCTCATATAAGATTTATCATTATTATTTGTCGTTTTCTATTTACCCTCATTTTTAATTTCAGTGAATCATCTTCAAATTGATGGATCTATTCTCATTCCAACTATATATCATTTCTTGGTTGAGATTTCTGGTCTTCTACACCTTGGTTCTTATTTAAAAGCTTTGTTGCGAGTGTTGGTTTTTCTATAAAATTTAAGTGGTTCTGACCCATTTGGATAAATTAATTAACCTTGAATATCATGATTTATTTAAAATTTTAATTTAAATTCAATTGGTCAAAATTTATTTAAATTGATTTTATAGAACAAAATTATAGTGAATTGGGATATTTTGAATGGTTTTGGAATGAAAATTGGGAAAACCCCCAATTCCATTGAATTGGAGAGCATTTTTGAAAATTGGTTAATTTAAATTGAAAATTTTATGGAAGATATTTCAATTAAATTTTTGAATTTAATTATGGAAGTGAATTTTATATTTATGGAAATGGTTTTGAATGGATTTCAAACTTATTAAAATGGATTAAAAAGTTTTGATTGAAACACATGGGTTCTATCTTGTTAAAAAGTCATGTTTATGATTAAAACATGTTTTCGTGTAAAATGAAAAATTATAATTTGAAATAGGGTACTGATATTTAATTTTATTTTAAGAAGTCATAAAATAAATGTCCCATCATTGTTTTTGTAAGAGAACCTAAAATCCTTAGGTAGTTTGTGAGTTATTTAGACACAATCTATAAATATAAAATGTTATAAAACATAAATGGAGATGTTGACATCCGTGATGGGATGGTGAAAAGTCACCTTTGGACAATGTTAAAGGGACGTGTGTATACACATATTTCCCAGATCACATAGAGAGTGTAGAGTCCTATATATTGAATACTTTCTTACATATTTGAAAGATGACTGTGTTACACACTTATTATTGATATCTGAGATATAAGTGTATTCAAATGTTGAAAAACTACATTACATGGCTTTTAAATTTACATAAACTATTTTATGTTACTATTTTATTTAAGCCATTGTTTTAGAAATATTCCATCATTTTTATTCCATTACTTAAATCATCTTTCCATTATTTGAGTTGTATAACATTATTTTTTTAAACATGATTTGAAATAAAAAACATATTTATTTTAAAATTGAAATAACTTCTTTGGTTAATCTATTATTTGAATCTGTTATGAAAATTGTGGTGACACCCAACTGTGAATTTTAGCTAAAAACATAGTTGTTCCTTCAGGTGTTTGTAGATTATCTCCTTCCAGGTTCGAGTATGGGGAAAGGATCTCTTGGAGGTGGATCCAGCTATTGAACCTTGGATATGGTGAGCTGTTTCCTTAGGTACATGTGTTTTTTCCTGTTTTGATGTTGGGTGGTAGTACTTTGGGATTTAATACCTTGTTGACTTTTGGTACATTACACCCAATAGAGTTTATTATATATTTATATTGACTTTCTTGTATTTCTTCCACAATGTTTTGTGGAATCTTTGTTCCCAATTTAATGTTATATAATATGAGGTACTAGTCATCAACCCGTGGGGATCGAGAACTCCCATCAGCCTATGTCAGGGCTGCCTCAGTTATAAATTTACTAGGGTAATCGAGATGGTTGTGCCAAAGTGGTATTTGAGGGAGGTTGTTTGGCTTTATATCTTGATGTTAATATGCATTGTGAAATATTTTCAGGACATGTGAGGTATTTCTGATTGAGTGCCTAAAAATCTCTAACCACAATGAACCTTAAGTCTCAAGGGGTTGTTAAAAGAAGGCATCATGGGAAATTGTTCTAGTATTTTACTTATTTCTATTTAGATATAGTGAAATCTAAATGTTTTTTGTTCTATCGGCTGTGATCTTGTTTCCCTAGTTGCTCAGTTTGAGTGTTAATATGAATTTATACTTATTATTTGTGGATGTTGTGTAACAGAATGTCTCCAAGAATCTATGAAAAATAGATCCATGAGTAAGTTGCTGCTGAACCACAGCGAGAGAATCCTCCTATGGACATGAATAAATTTGAGGTTATTTTGCACACTGTCCAAGCTATGGGACATGCACCACCTCTATCTCCCATTTTGGCTCCAGTTGTGTAAACTTAGTGTGAAATTCATTAGAATCATTTTGATGATTTCCTCTACCTGGAAACACCATTTTCCAAAACATCCACCAATCCCCAACATGCTGAGGAATGGTTAGAAAAGATATAATTTATGTTTGAGTTCATGGAGACACTAGATGTGATCAAGGTGAAGTCGTCCACATTTGTGTTTGAGGGACCAAGAAGGATATGGTGCTAGAAGATGGTGACATCAATGTAATATGAGTTTATAGAGTGGAAATACTTTATGTTTATTTTAAAAAACTAGTTATATCAATAATCAATGTTATTGGCCAAGTCTGTTGAGATTTTTTAATCCTGATAACGATGAAATAATAATGATTGTGTATTAAAATCTCATTGATGAACTCATGTAGTTGGCGCCTGATATAGTATGTAATGTGAGGATAAAGGATTGATAGTTCTAGTTGGTAATTCATTTAGATATCTTTTTTGAGGTTTTCATGAAAAAGATGCATGCTTATGTCGTAATACTTGATAGATCATTGATGGTTGAGATGGATATGGCTGTTATATCTAGTTTATCAAGATTTTCTTTGTCTCCCAGTGGAAGCATGGGGTCCTTCAAGGGAAAATAAAATCGTGATGATTATTGTGCCAGTTTACATTGGAAGATTCATTATAGACATCCTAAAGTTCTAGGAGGAAGTACATTGATTTTCTATCACGTGTTGAAAGATGGGACATTCTAAGAGGTTTTTCACTATGGTACCCAAGAACTGTGGTGCCTATATACATTTAGGAAACTTTAATTGATTCTTCAATAAATTATCTACTCCTTATAGTGGAACTTGAAAATGAGATCATCCTAAATCGTATGGGAAATAATATTATTTACATATAAAGGGTTCCAACCATAGGAATCCATAAATAAGATACCCCACGCAGTGGAAGAGTATCTAGAGGAAGCAGATATAGGTCCAACCATAGTAAGAGGTACCATTACTATAGCTTCATCCTTAGTGGATGATTTACTTGATACTCGTGCATCACATTTTATTATTTCAAACTATATTTTTAATATGATTAATCTAAATATAGATCTTTTATCTTATGAAATGGATATTAGTACACCCCTTGGGATGAAGAGAGACTTGGGTGTAAGTAGTCCTTATTGTGTCTTCTATCTCTCAAATGTTGAGATGGCTTGGAGTTTTCTTGTTCTAAAAGTGAAACCTATTAAAATCATATTCTAAATAAGTTTTTTCATTGATAATAAATAATGTGTTAAGTTTTATCATCGTTGGGTCTACCATACTGCACCTACTAGTGTATATCTAGTTATTCATTAATATTAGGACCCATGATTGACCAGATCCAGTAATTATTATCTATAGTTGGGGAATGTAATCTCAAAGTTTTCTTTTGATCTGGAGTATGAATCTATGAGTGGTGATTTCACTCCAGTTATCATCAAGTTTCATGACATGTTTTCTTATGACTTCACCACTGTACCACAGGTAATGGAGGTTGAGTTTTACATGGAGTTAATGCATGGTACTCAACCTATTTCTATTCCCTCTTACCATATGACTCCATAAGAAATGAATGTGTTGATGTATTAGTTAGAAGATCTTTATTGGAAAGGGATTATATTCATGAGTGTTCCACCTTGGGTGGCAACAACTATCTTCTCCAAGAAAGATGATGGTTCTCTTGAGTTATGTGTTGATTACCGAAATCTCAATCAAGTTATGGTGAAGCACATGTATCCATTGTAGTGAATTGATGATCTATTTTATAATTTGAAAGGGTTGAGTGGTTTTCAAAGATCATGGTTCGATCGGGTTAGCATCGGTTAAGGATAAAAGAATCTAACATTCCAAAAACCTCCTTTCACATCAGGTATAACCATTATGAGTTCCTTGTTATGCCCTTTTTTCTAAAAAATGATTATATAGTTTCCATATCTTTATTGAATAGTATTTTCCATGAGAATATGGATACCTTTGTGTATAAAATCCTCATATACTCTAAATATGAGGAGGACCATGTGCATCATCTAAGAATATTTTTGTGTCTGCTAAGGAATCACCAACTTTATGCCATGATTTTTAAGTAGGATTTATATATTTTTGAAGTGAATTTCATCAGACATGTAATGTTGTAAAAACAAATATAAGTTGATCCCGAAAAGGTGAAGGATATTATGACTTGGGAGGAACCACGTAATGTATTCTAGATTTAGATATTATTAGGATTTACTAGATATTATTATTGGTTCATGAAGGACGTATCCAAGTTGGCTTATTCAACGACTTCTCTAAATCGGAAGGGGTAAATATTGGATAGAATGATAATTGTAAGATTTATTTTGATAAGATAAAAAGTCTTTTGACTACTGCATTGGTGAATACTCTTCCAAATTTCGGGAAGTGCTATGTGGACTTTTGTGATGCATCAGTTTTAGGCTCGGTCCGCGTTTTTATGCAAGTTGATCATGTAGTTTCTAATTGAACACATCATTTTAGGCCACACAAGAAGTACTACCCTACCCATGACCATGAAATTTCTTCTCTGATGCACACACTTAATATTTGAGTAAATTAAATTTATGGAAAAATATTTACTATGTTTCCATACCACAAGTGAATGGTTTTATCTTCTACAAAAATAATTGAATCTCCTCCAAAGGTGTTGGGTGGAATACCTACAATATTTTTATTTCAACATCACCTATATAACATGAAATGGAATTGTCATTATAGATGCATTGCAAATGACATTTCCAACCCAAGTAGTGAAATAATCTCTAGACGAGTGTAATATGATGTCCCTCTTTTCTCAGGTTATTATTAGGGTCTAGGAATCATGGGATGATGTTTCTCTACATATCATTTAGTTATTATATTCTAAACCAAAGAATAATATTCAAGATCAACAACTTGATGATTACTTCCACACAATTATTTACTATCTATATAGTGGGGAGACAATTACGCAGTGTTTGTTCGCCAAAGAGAGTGTTCCATGTTATTAGAACAACTTTGTTTTCCCGTTTTCGGAATGGAAGGTTGTGATGGGGGAGTTTCCTAATTCCTAATAGGATGTTCACTCAGAAAAAAAAGATATTATATGAATTGGGACAATAGTTTTGGTGGCTTGGTATGAGATGGAGTATTTTGAGTTTGTCTCTCATTTCTGTACATGCCATCAGGTTAGGTCTAAGCACCAGAAAACTTCTGGTTTTCATCAGCCACTTCAATTCACTACTTGTAAGTGGTATGATATCTCTATAGACATTGTGGTATGTTTTCCACATACCTAGAGAAGGAGGAATGTGATATGGGTTGTGATAAACAGGCTATCCAGGTTGGATCACTTCATACCCTTTGTGATATATCCAAATTTGAGGAGTTGAGAAATATCTACGTGAAAGATATTTTTCATTTGTATGGAGTTACATATGATATAGTCTATGATAGGTATCCTTGGTTCACTTCTAAATTTTTTAGAGGCTTTTAAGATGAACATGTTTCTCAAGTGTAGTTGAGAAATTTTCTACCATCCGCTATCAGATGGCCACACAGAGAGACCTATACATATTCTTGAGGATATGTTTCGTGCATGTGTTCTAGACATCAGTGGGGCTTGGGATGATTAGTTGGGGCTAGTTGAGTATTAATATAAAAACTTTACCATCCAACTAACATAATGGATCATTTTGAGGTCATCTATGGTCATCATTGTAAATATCTGTTTTGTTGGTCAGAGATTGATGAAAGTTCTTTGGTGGGACCAAGATTGGTTAAAGATACAACAACAAAAAAATCAGTTGATTCATTCGATAATGTTGATGAAGAATAGATGATATAAGTCTTATGTTTTTTATCAACATAAATCATTTGAGTTTTCAGTTGGTGAGCATTTTTTCTTTAATGTTTCACCCCGGTTGGGTCATTGATAGTTTGGGAGGCAAGGGAATCTTGCTCCTCATCTTGTTGGACCTATTGAGGTTGTATAATAGGTGGGGATAGTTTCTTACCATTTTTCATGTAAAATGTATATAACATCCATAAATAATGTATTACATGTATCAAAGATGGTAAAGTATCTTTATGATCCATCACACGTTTTGAGCTGGATTGATATTGACTTTGAACCTGGTATATCATTGACTAAATGACCAGCCAGGATAGTTGATTCTAAATTCAATGTAATTTGTGGGAGGATGATTCCATTAGTATATGTGCTATTGAAGCATGGTTCTAAACATCACGAGTCATGGGAACATGACGAACTGATGAGAGGGTAGTTGCCTCACCTTTTTGGTAAGGAAGCTTCATCATAGGCTTTCTAGGGGAAGAACGTTTTTACCATGGGGAGATTGTAACATTCTGTTACCATTATGACATGTGTATATTTATTATTATAATGTTTTTTATTTTTTTACTGGGTAGGAATGAAAATTTATTAGGGGAATACTAATAACGGTGAAGTCAAATATTTTTTAGACTCTCAAATTTAACCATCCTTTTCTACAGGCTTCTATAGAGTTACACGCTGTGTAACTAGGTTACATGATGTGTAATGGTCACTAATTGAATACCATGAGAAGGTTGATATTGTGAAAATATTTATAATATGATTGGTTACACAACGAGACTATCCTTTACACTTCACGAGTCATTTAATGAACGTTTTCTCATGTTAAATTGACACGTTTTTCGGTGGTTATGAAACATAAATATTTCATGATGTGTAGTGGAATTAGATGTCGTGTAATACCATGATTGTGGTTTTTAAAATGAAAATTGTGGAAAGATATCCTTTTTACTCCTCTAAAATTTTATTTCTCTTGACCCAAATCCTTCCCCATGCAATCATGGACCCCTCCAATCCTTTTGTCTTCCTTTATTCGACTTTTTATCATGATTACGCTTGTGGTGTTGATTCCTAGGGAAAGCGTTCTCTTCATTCGTCAACATTTTGTCTTTCTTATAATTTGGGGTTTTAATTGATCATGTTGAAATTGTTATATATATATTTATATATATTCATTTGGACGTTGGATCTCATTTCTAGGTTGAGTTTGGAGGTCTTCATCATTCTCGTCCTCATGGATGGATTTCACTGTGAGTGTTGGTTTTTTGGATAAAGGTAAGTTATTCTGTCCCATTTGGCCAAATTTATTAACCTTGAATTGAATTATTTATTTTAATTGTTGATTTAAATTCTATTTCTCAGACATTGTTTCAATTGATTTGATAAAACCCAATTTCAACGAGTTGGGATATTTGAAATGGTTTTGGAATGATATTTGGGGAAACCCCCAATTCCATTGAATTGGTGAGTGACTGAAACATAAATTTTTTATTATCAAAAGAGTTTTGAGTAAAATGTGAGAAACCAAGTTCCATAAAATACATAAAAATAAAACCATAAATAATGTTAACTCTGATCAAGACTACATGAACTACCCCTCCCCAATGACTATATCGTAATGCCAAGCATCCACCATCACAAGACCTCTCAGCTAGCTATCCCATGCAAGGTTGCAAGGGCCTGATACCGATGGTAGAGCCATACCATATCAAACTTAAAAATCTAAATGGCATTTCTCTGGTGGATTATTACTAATCTGATCTTCATTTGGATCTGATCCTTGTAGCATGCTGGTTGAATTCAAACACAAAGTATAGAAAAAACCAAATTCAAAAATTCCACCTGAAATCACACTCATTACTGATCCCAAAAACACTTCACCACCATAAACACACCACTATAAAAACAAAATCACCATCTTCACATCCACATACCACCTAATACATCATCCTAAATCACCTACCATTGCAACATCACAAAAAATACAACTTAAAAAATAAATATAAACCAAGGAAAAAATGAAAACAAACATCACTTGAAACTTTATGAAACAATGATAAGAATAGATCTCAAGATGAATTTAGTCAAGAATTCACTTTCAAGGAAACGTTATCTACAATAGAAATCTTGTGATGGTATCAACCAGGAAGGAAGAATCCATATCCGGAAAAAGGCAAAACTATGGACCAGAAAAGAGATCCCCATTCGACAGAGAGAATCTATCACGGAATAGTAATTTCAGGAACTAGTAACAGACCTAAACCACAAATTAAATCTTCAAGAACATAATGATTTTTTTTTAAATCATGATTAGTTTTTGGAAAAGGGAACCCCAACGGTGCAATAGAACCAGAGAACCAAGCCACAAAACTAGAATTGTAAGAAACATAATGTTTAAATTATAAATTTGGTGGAAGAAATTTTAATTAAATTATTGAATTTAATCATGAAATTCAATTTTTAATTTTCTGCAATTGGTTTTGAATTTATTTCAAACTTTTGAAAATGGATTCAAATGTTTTAATAGAAACCCAGTGGTTTTATCCTATTGAAGGGAATGATTTTTTATTAAAAACTTATTTGGTTTTAAATATAAAATTGTAGTCTGAAATTGGGAAATAAGATTTAATTATATTTCAAGAAGTCATAAAAAAATTTCCCATCACTGATTGTGTAAGAGAAAATTCATGTCCTATATAGTTTGTGAGTTATTTGGACACCTTTTATGCTTGTCCAATATTATAAAATATTAATGCAGCATGTCATGTCCTTAATTGGATAGTGACGATTAACCTATGTCTAGTGTCAAAGGGAGGTGCATGTACACATATTTTTTGATCACTTAGAGAGTGCAGAGTATTATATACTGAAAGAATTCATCCCAATTTGTAAGATGACTATTTTTATCACTTTTTATTTATAATTGAGATATTAATGTATCCAAATGTTGAGAAACTACAATACATGTCTTCTAAATTTACATAAACTATTTTAAGTAACTAGTTTATTTAATCCATTATTTATAAATGTTCCATAATTTGTAAGCCTTTGTATAAACTATTTTTTCATCATTTCAATTGTATAGTATGATTTGTTTAAATATGAATTGAAATTCCAAAACTGTTTATTTTAAATTTGAAATCATTACTTCGGTTAATATTTTATTTGAATATGGTATGGAATCCATGGTGAGACCCCATTGGTATTTTTAGCTCACACCCTACTTATGCCTTTAAGTGTTTGTAGATTGTCTTCTGTAATGTTCAAGTAAGTGGAAAGGATATCATGGAGGTGGATCCATATTTTGAACCATGGACATAGTGAGTTGTGTCCTTGGGGACTTGGGTAGTTTTTCCTTTTTTTGGTGCTCAGGTTGTCGTACTTTGGGATTTTATACCTTGTTCACTTCATGTACATTACTTTTAGTGGAGTTTATTTTGAATGTGTTTTGACATTCTTATATTGCTTCTTCTATGTTTTTTTGAAAAATTTGTTCCCACTTGCATGTTTTATGATACTAGGTGCTAGTTGTGGACATATGGGGATCAAGAATTCCATTGGGCTATTTTTGGGTCAGCTCAGTTATCAGGATACTAGGGTAACCAGGCTGGTTCGTGACAACTATTCTATCTTTTGGGATGAAATTCCTTTTATGAATTTCAATTTCTTTAAGTAAGGAACTAACTCTGGGATACTGGAGTCTCATCCTTATCTCAATATTTTTATCCCAATTTAGGGGGAATTTTTTACCACCATGATATTGAAAATGATACTATTTTATATATTTATTTATTTCCATTTTATATATACAATATATTCCTTAAGTTGGGATTTGATAAATTTAAAATTTTTATATACTTATATGAAATGAACATGTTTTTTTTCGTGCTAGAAAAAATAACAGATCATAAAATAATTAAAATGAGGATAATTCATTCATTATATCATTGTTTAGTATAAACCAAAATGGTTAGAACATGTTATCCAATATTCATAAATATTCATATGGTTAAATAGTACATTAATCCCTAAAACATCACATAAATTTTAACTTAAACCAATCCATAAATCCTTAGTTATATGAACCATACAATATTATAAAATTAGTATAGAAGGCCACTATATTTTATAGAATTAATGTAAAATTAATCCTCCAAATATCATAAAGTATCTCTGAATAATCATATACTAAATATAGGAATACCTTTTTTATATAATCCCTAGGAACATGTTAATAAGCAAAATTACCCTAAAACATCATTTAAAACAAAAATACTCCCTTATTCTTTAAATAAAACATTGATTATTTGATATATTCCATGAATACAAAAAAATGTGATGAACTCCCTAAATGATAACATAAAACACTTTGTTATCAAATTATTAATCATTTCAAAGGTAATCAATAGTATCCTACTTACTTAACCCATATTAGTAATTTATTTATCCCAACTAAACTTCATAAGCCCATCATCATGAAAATATTAAGGGTTTTATTTCCCTTAATCACATTTTTCTATGAAATACCACATTTCTAGTAAATCACTTTTCTCAGTCATCATTACCATTGTTTATATTCTTTCAAATATTTAATTGAAAAAATGATATAAAAGATACATATATATTTTATAATTCATGAATTCCAATACATATACCCTTCAGTAATTCCACTTCATTCCTAAAACATTAACTTGTATACATCAACTTATTACATAAAAAATCCTTCCTTTCATATTTTATTTTTAGTCGCCTCATAAACAATAGTAAAAAATTTACTCGTAAAAACTTGTTGATCTACATATTGAGATTTCACCCTTAGACATAATTTTGAATAATGCCCATACATTCAAAATTGAAGACATTCATCAATTGGTAATGCCTTATGGATACCAATATTATCATCCATTGTATGAACTGAAATTTTCATTTTTCCCTGTAAATTCCATACATTATTCCCTTATTATCCAAACATAAATCATCTTCTCATTCCATTGAGTCATTCTATTGATTTATTATATGAAAATTCTTGACATATAAGAAACTAAATCTTCTTTCACACATGGTCACCTCCACCCGAGCTCTTAGTGAAATCTATCATTCTATTCTTTTGTTGGTTTTGTGAGTTTGTTGGGGTGTAGAGTTGTCAATCATATATCATGATCAATCATAAGCAGTAATTACAATATCATTCACTCAGTCATCACAGCATTTTTTTATCATAAAAAAATTGTTTATCACATTCAACATTAACCTAGTTGCTTATGTTTAAATGTATTTCCTAAAATGAAAAAAATATAGTGTATGAAATAATAATAATAGTGGTAAACCACATAAAAATGAAAAATCAATTATAGTATATTTGTATCTTGAAATATTCATTTCAATATGTAACACCATAGGATTAAACTAATTCATTCATGGTCATAATCTATTAAAATCCATCATAATGGCTCATAAAGGAATTATGAAATAACCCAATCATATCCCCTAAGAAGGTAAATCCATGTGAACAGTAAGATTTATTTTCATTTATTGGGTAATGATTGATTCAATCCTGAAATACCTTTTTAGAGTTATTATCTAAAGGTACAAATGTATCAGAATAATGATCACTTATTTTATCTTGAAATGGATGTGATATCTTAGAAACCACTAACTCTATGCTTCACTAATATTTATGGATATTTTCATATATTTAAAATTAAGGATATAATTATCCTTATATATCTTCTTTGGAACATCACTAATTTTTTTTCATCATAGTTTTAAAGGATAACTAATCAATATTTTGATGCAAACTATAATGACCCAAACATTTCATATATAAATATTACATATTAAAAAATAAATATTCATTTTATAATACAAGGATCAATGCCAGAATCATCTAGGTATAGTGACATTGAAAGTATGGAAACATAAAAACTTATCTATAAGTTAGATACGTCCACTCCCACAATGTCCTCATAACTAGAACATTTTTGAGACATATCATACATAATACCTTTATTGAAAAACTATGTAAAGGAAACATAAAAATGGGAGATCTTAGATGATCAGTAAGGGTATACAAGGGAGATATCAATATTACAAGACCATAAGGGTATGTGAACATGATAATAAAATTTGAAAAACTTTACCCAATATATCTTTGATCATAAGCATGATTCATGTCAAATATTTTGGTTGTTCAAAAGACATGTAAAAAAATATTAGAGAACATGGTCCATGAGATCATATCATTGGCACAAGGTAATGATTTGGGTCATACACATAAGCATAGAAAATCACATGTTAAGGATATCCACCAAACTATTAATAATAGTTCATTTTTGGGATAACCACATGTGTTCAAGATTAAATATTTTGGAAAACCACCCATTTACCATCTTTCTGGCTTGGGATAACACACAATATACCCTATTTAAAGCATGAGATAACCTTCAGTGTACACATTGAGATAATATAATATTAATCATTACCCAAGTAATTGATGGGAGATATAGGTTCCAACTTCCATATAAGGAAAATCTTACACATGTTTTCTATAATATCCAAAACAATCCTCATATCAAAACCCAATAAAAATGGGTTTCATAAAAAATCATCATAACATAACCTAAGAAAAGGAAATGGTGTTCATAGTCATATCTTCAATTTATTATTGCAAAAACCTTGGAAAAGAAATAGGTTTCATGAAGATATCTTAATAATAATCATAAACCAACTAGATAAATAATAAAAATTTCTTCATTGGTTCACATCTATATTAAAAAATATGTAATTTCAAATTATGTCAACCTAGATAGAAAATTATTTTGAAATATCACATGGAACAATTCATTAGTAAAATAATAATTCAATTTGATCATAACCTTTTAAAAATAAATTTTAAAAAAACTATCGAATCCATTTTCATTGAAAATAACATTTGAAACATATAATGGATGATTTAAAGAATTGAGTGATAATGATAGTGAGAAATTATTTTCATTTTATTCAGGTTAAATTAATTATTTCAATCGCGTTTTTGATAATATCCAGATATGACTTGATTGAAAAAAGTATAAATATTCCTCTTATTTTTTTTAAATGTCAAAAAGTTTAAAAATTACATTAAACATCATATATGAACATTAAAGAAATTCTAAAAACAATTTAATAAACATTTATATGGAATAAATTTTTGTTTCAAACATAGAGAGAACCAAATTCTGATTTATTTGAATCATTAATTTGGAATCTTGAGTAAATAAAGAGAGGAAAATGAAGGAATAGATATAAATTCTCACGAAATAACTACATGATGATAAAATACATGATTATTTTGAGAAATATATCACAATTTTTCATTATTTAAATTATATTCATAAACAATTCCAATAAATAACGAGACTATAACATCAAACCCTTAACACATTGGTAAAATTTGAATTGTAATTTCCCTAAATGAAAGAAACATTAATTGATATGTATATCCCATAATTTCTATGAGATGAATCATAAAATACATTCATGTTTAGTATTGATATCACATAAAAGAAACCATTGGTGAATATAGCGTATGTCTCACAGAAATAAAAGAGAGGCTATAATTAATTTACCACTTTAATTGAATTTGAATCATATTCACCATGAAATAAGTAAATTAAATGAATGACAAAATAACATTATAATAAATAAATTCATTATATATCATGACAAATGGGATGTATATACTCTTTGTAAAATAATATTGGTGCATAAAAATCTTATGTCCAAAATAAGTCAATTGGATAGGAAAATACACTACGTTATGAATTGAATTATTTAGTACACATTAGAACCTATTTTATAATATATAATGGTTCATTACACATATATTATAGGGATATAATCATATTTATCAATCCATATGTGACATAATTATGAATTTTTATTACAGTTTTATTCATAATTCCTTTTTAAAATCATGTTTTGGGTATAAATACTTGGATTTTCATGTATGTTTTGGTTTGGTATCTTCAATATTCTCTTATTGACCATTGTTCCATAATATCCAAAATTTTAATAAAATTATAATTATCATATATATTCATTTTATATGTATTTATACTAATCCATTAATTTCAAATACTGACAATTAATTACTTAGATATTGGAGATAATAGATTGTACGCACACATGATGGTTATTTACATTTTCTCATTAGATGAAACAAAATGATATTAAAAAATATATTACATTCAAAATATTATTTATATGTAATATATATCTGATATATTCATTACATTTACTAGTAATAACTTCCATGTAGAGCATAAGTGAAAAACTAATAACACCACTTCGTGAGGAAGTAGACCGCCATGCACATGAGTGGCATTGTGATATTCAAATAGAATAGAAATTAAGAAGGTATATGTTATATTGAAATTACATAAGTATAATAATATCATATATAGAATATATAAACATTAAATATCTTATTAAATTTATCCTTGAGAGGTTTTGATGAAAAATGAATAAAATCGGTTTTCGAGGGGGCAGTCCACTCTACACATGATCGATGATTTCATTTTCATGAATATTTTAATTTGGTGGAAGAATAAATAAATCAAAAAGAAAATGTTTAATAATTTCAATTCTTCTTCTGAGAACCTCTTTAGGTTCATACCTAATGCCTTCCTAGGAGGGTTTGATAATAAAACTATGGAATCTTTTATTTTTTATCTAAATAAGAAATAATTTTTTAGGTATTTTCCAAAAAACAGTATTTGAAGTGTGGAGAGGAGAGGAGAGGAGGTGGTGTTTTGTAAATAGTGGAGAGGATATACAAGAGATTGTGTAAAAGAATAAGTATTACCAAAAAATTTCACACGAACAAAGCTTCAAAAAAATTTCATTGTAAAACCTTATAGTGTATATGTTCCAAATATGACCATCCAATAGGTTTTGAAAAAGTTTCATGGTCATTATAACACATATCTTTTTAGTTTAATTATATGTTAATACGTTTCAACCATTACCATAGTAATTAATTATTTTTTTTTTGAATAATAATTTTGAACAAAAAATATTTTTAAATTATTAAATAACATTATTTTTATTCTATCAAATTTTTTATTAAAATTTTCAAAAATTTAAATTTTAAATAATAGTGAAAATATGAAAAAAGAGTTTTTTAGAAAAAATAATGTTTATGAATCAAATAGGATTTATTATTATCTTAAATATATGTATCACTTAGGTATAACGTTAATTTTTTTATATAATATTGTTATATATATTTAATAAAATAATTATTCAAAATTGATATTTTAAATTTATTTTTATTAAATTCAATTTTCTGCATAAAAAAGTTTTTAGAAAAGATTTATTTTATTTTCATATGGTATTTATCTTAATATTTAAACAATTTCTAAGAAATTAATTCATTATATATATTTTCATAGTGTATCTTTTTATTATAATTCCCAACATTTCAATGTCTTGATGATAACTATCAAATTAAATAATAATGTTGTAATAGTATTTCATATTTTGTTTAAACACATTGTTACATGAAATACTAGCTATTTAATAAATTTAATTTATTTGGAAAGAAATTTTAATAAAATATAATGGTGTTAATATATAATTATCTCATTATTTTATATGATCATCAATTGATATCTACCATGTTTACCCTTACTAAACTTCAGAGGACACCCTTTCTTATGTATAAAATTTTCCCAGGTTAGAAAGAAAGGCCCTTAATAGTATATGTATAAGAAGAGTACCATGAGAGAAGAAACTTATGGGAGTGGTTTAGTTTATTTTATGTAGTATATTTATTGTGAATCTAGTTTCTAAAGAGTGTAGTAAATTATTTTTCAATGGAAAGTATTGTTTCTAATTGTATTGAATATTCCTATAAAATCAAACAATATTTATGTATGGTGTGCTTCAGTCTGATTAGTTAGTACCAGGGTGGGGTTTAATCAATTATGTAGATTAGGTTATAAAGAATACGTGTCCATAACATAAAAAAAATATAATGAACATGGAGTGATATAAGGTGGATTTAAAATTTTCATTAGTCAATAACAAGGTTCTATATTTGAAGGCATCTTTGGAAAGATTTTCATGATTATATGAATACTCATTATGATTATTGTATCATGACACATATACTATTATTTTATGTTTTTCTAAATTTATATAAGTAGTTTTAATCATGTTAATAATGATTGTAGTGGATAACACAATTATTTTCTGTTGAGAAACTGAGCATTATGGGAGTCGGAGAATGAAATAATGGTTCTATAGTCATGAAAGTATATTAATCCATGAATGATCTTGGGATTAAAAATGATATGAGGAAGGAACAATGAATAATTGATTATTTCATGAGGAAAAATCAACCTTCTTTTACTAGGTCCTCTGACCTACTTGTTGCTATGAAATTGATTTATACCACTAGTAGACAATTTTTCATTATTTGGTTCTTAGATAATGAAAACGATGTATTGAATTTGTATTATTTGTAAGTAGAAATGTATTAGTGGAATAATATTATCTATAAAGTGATGGAAGAAGTTAAAATCTAATCCATGGAATGATATAATTTTAATATGTTATTTTTCAATAATTTTATTCTATGAACTCTTCATATGAAAATGGGAAGTGAATTATTGGAGCTTAAGGATATTAATGATTAATCTATTGGAATGTGTTAGGAACATCTTAAAAGACTTGTGAGGTATTTTTTTAGGATTGTCATCATCATAAAAAGATTGATCAATTCCACTATTGAAAAAAACAAGTGTCTAAATGGTGTGTTCCATAGGGGACAATAGTAACTATAAATAAATTTTCTTATATGAAGGTAGAAATATAGAGTGAATATTACCAACATTCTCATAGTTCTGATAAGAAGATAAATATTGTGTTTCATGAATGTTTTATAAAAAATCACATGGATGAGATGAAATTAATATTCCTATATACTAGATGTTCATAAAGAAGCATGGGGGAAATATTATTAATATAACTGATAAATGTTTTAAGTATGGAAATATTTCTTATTAAGAAAGATAATTATGGAGATATTTAAATACTCATGACAATGAGGTCAATGTGGAGAGTTCTTAGCTGAAGTCTACACACACACTCTAATTTTATAACTACATGTAGTATGATAATTATGAAAAAAATTGTATGAATCCATGGTTAATGATGATAATTATCGTAAACAACTTTTTAGACCAAGATAAAAACGGAATGATAATGTGATGAAAACATATGACGTGCATCATAATGATAATTTTTTGAATGATATGATAACCAACCACCCTAAAACTAAAAATATCATATTTTATTCTTGTTCTACCCAGTATTTTATATCTGAATAATTTTATAACGACATCAAATCACCTAATTAATTATTAAATTTTGAATTATCAGTGAAAAATCATAATTTTATGATGACTAAATCTTAATTCCATATACCTCAATGATATAAGTGGTGATAATTCCCATCCTATAAATATTTATATATCTTACCTAGTTAAATTTATTTGATTTTGGGAATGCATTTTAAATATCTTTAACGAGAGAACATGTAAATTTATGAGGAAAATTATTAATTTTTTATTTTATTAATCAAAATATGATCAAATATAGATTAAAGTATTAATGTAAAAATCTAATTGAAACTACATAATATTTATGGGCCTTATTACATGTTCATGAGGGGATTTTATCCAAAATGGTTTGGGAGAAACTCAATATTTAATATCGTACCATTGTATGAGAATGTGCTACCATATGTTTGAAATATTTATATTATATTAACTTAAATTGTAAAAGTGACTAATAAATAGAACCCAAAATTGGTGATACGTAAATTTAAAATACTCCATATAGAATGCCACAAACTGAGTTGTGGGAATTGAAGGAGAAACTCCAAAATAATATTAATAATGTATTAATTCATCATTGTGTATTACCATGGGTTGTATAAATTCATTATTTTTTTAAAAAATATTGGTAAATTCATATTTTCAATGATTATCTATAATGTAATAAGATAAATATCATGAAAAAATATCCACTACCTAGTGTGGATGATGTGTTCCATCACCTCTAAGTAGCTCAAAAAATTTCAATGATTGAATTATATTCGATATATAATCAATTAAGGTCATGAGAAACATTCACCTAGGGTATGATCATTATGAATTTATTATAATTCCATTTATACTTACAAATGATGTATATATATTTATAGATCAAATTTGTAGAGTATTCCTAGATTTCCCAATTCTTTTTTAGTAGTATTTATAGAAGATATTAATATATATTACAAGAAGAAGGAAGATACAGAAGGCCAATTTAGGATTATATTAAATTCCTTCATAAAGTAGAATCTATATAAAAACTTATAAAGTGATATTTCTGGCTAAAAATTTATTATTCTTGGGTCACATACTTACAAGATATGTTATATCAGTGCATCCTTAAAAGATTTCAGGTATTTAAAAAAGGTAAAGACCAACCATAGTGATAGAAATGAATATTTTTACCTGGTTGATTGCATACTACTGAATATTTTTGTGAAAATTTTTCACAGATACCAAATCCACTAAAAATGTTTACATTTAAGAAATCTATGTTTATATGGACCAGTGAATATGAAGAAAATGTTAGGAAATATAAAGAGAAGGTCTATCAGTGCACTTGTTCTCACACTACTCTATGATGGAGAATTGTTCGTGATCTACAAAGAATCATAAATAAAGTACTAGGAAGTTTTATCATAAATATTGACAGGGATGTAGCTTATGAGTGATTACAAATTATGCTTCATGATAAAAATTACTCGATTAGTGATTTTGAACTTGTAATGATAATTTTTTCATTAATGATTTACATGATTTATCAATGTGGTAAATGTTTTGAAAAATATATAGATACTAAAATAAAGAAATATATATTCACATATAAATAGTTTAATATATACTAAATAAGATGGTTGGAAAAGATTAAATAATGTTACAAATCAATGCACCACCACTTGGTGAAGGTGAACAAGGTGGCTAATGCTATGTGTTGGAAGGACCGTGATAATTTTTCCCTGATGAGTATTGAATTTGATCAAAAGATTAGGAATATTCATAAGATGAACATTGTAAAAATAATGATGGGAGAAAGATACTGTCTTTCTTAGATGAATTTTAAATGACCTATTATTATAATGATTAAATAGAAATAAAAGGAACATGAGGGGATTCAAAAAAGGGAATGAATGGTCTCAAGTTTATTCATGACATTTATCGAATGATATGATACTGGAATAGAGTATTTCCCTTCAATACCTGAATTTAAGAATGATAATTTAGTTAAAGAGAATAGGTCATAATTATCTAATTATCCTATATGTATAATGATTTATATTGATCTGAAAGAGAATTTTTGGTGAGATAACATGAAGAGATATATTGCAGATTATATATGTAAATGCTTGTTATGAATGAAAGCTAATTCAAAGAGATAGAATTATATGTGGATGTTATAAAAATTTCCTATGAAAAACTAGAAATGAGATAACACAATTATGGATTTCATTAATGGAATCCTGAAAAAATATAAATTTTATAATTTTATTTAGGTTATTTTTTATCACTATAAAAAATTATTATTTTCCATTTCTATTATAAATTTTTACTTTCTAGATTATCCCACCAGGATATATGATGAGTAAGTGGTATGTTTTCATGGAGTTCCAATATCAAATTTATCCAATGATGGTATACATATTACCTTAATGTTATGTATAATTATTCATAAATATTTTTATACATTTTTGAGTTTATCATTTCATATTTTTCATAGAGATATGGTTTGTTTCAGAGGACTATTCAATCCAATGAAGACATATAAAAATATTTCTTGATGGATTTCAGTGGAGGTTGAGAATAAAAATTACTTCTTGTTGTATTATATTACCACTGTACCTTTCACTCGAGCATTTATATGGATACTTTTGAATACCTATATATAAATAACTGTCAGACTATAATATACTATGATGAAGTTTGGGAAAAAGTGTTTATTTTTTGAAATGTATAAGGAGATGAAAGATAAAGTTAGATATATTCAACAAAACATTAAGGCATCTTAGAGTTGATATAAGTGTGATGTTGATAACCATATATTATATTTAGAGTCCAAAGTTGGTGAGAAGGTGTTCCTATAGAGATTTCCTTGTGAGAAATTTTTGAGATTCAGAAGGAAGGGATAAATAAACTCTTAATAAATTCGTCCCTATGAGGTTCCTAATCAAATAAGGTTGTTAACTTATCGATTGGTGCTTCCTTTGAATCTATACAAAGTTCATGATGTGTTCCATGTATCTATTTTACGAATGTATATATTATATAATTAGTATGTACTGATATCATAGGAAATACCATTATAATTTGATCTTTCTTATGAGGAGTAACTGGTAGAAAACATGGGTTATACAGATAATTTGTTATCGAACAAGACTACTCTCATGGTTAATTATCTATGTAGGAATAATAAATTTAAATAAGAAACATGGAAACCTGATGATGTGATAAAGAAAGGTTATCCCTAGTTTATTATTTTAGGGTGATAAAATTTTGAGTTTAAAATTATAATATCAGGGTAAAATGTAATAACTTATGATTTTAGAACTTATATTTCCACTTCGATAACATATAAAACATGAAAAACTACAATTATGTAAATAGTGTTCAAAGAATATAAAACTATGAGCATATATGGAATTAAAATGAAATATAATTGAAGAAAATAATTTCTAATTAAATAATTAAATAATGTTGATCCTAAATAACTGTATTGAAATATTTTATTAATGTGAATTGGTTTTTTCAAATATGATATATTATAAAAATGATTCATAATATTAATTTTTTGAAACCTTATTATTTATAGATATAAATAATTAATTCATTGGTATTCAATTGGTAGGAAATTAAAATAATATATTCTAAATGTTAAAAAGAGAAGTTTTTTTGGAAAGTTTCTTTTATATTCAAAATGTGTTTATATCTTAAAATATTAAATTAATAATTAATAATAAATTATTTTAATGGAATGTGTAGTTTATATATTCCAAAAAAAACATTAACATTCATTTTATAGTTCTTACTAGGTTAGTACTACAAATAAATATAGTTTTTTTACTTAAAATATTATTTTTATAAAAATAGTTGCTATTTCATTTTTGATACATTCACTTGAATATCCCTTTATTATATTCTAATTCTACAAGTATTTACATGTTTGAAACCCACCTCGCTTATAAATGTAGGTACTCGCCCACTCACTCTTTTACACCTTTTTATCCACTTAGCATATCCACGGCCTACCCAAACACATTACAACAATCCTTCATCATATCCAATATATTATAGATTCTCTAAAGGCCATAATTTGAAGGTATAAGGTTTCAGACAAAGGAGATTTCCCAAAGAACAGTTAATTATTATTATCAATACATTTCAATTTTAAAATTTATTAATACATAAAAAATGTTTTATAACCATATTATCATGATGAGATTGATTTAATTAATATACTAATTTTTCATGTTAATGGTGCATCCATTTTTTACCTACTTTCTATATTATGAGAAATGATACTATCATTTGTGCATACGTGTGGACTAACACATCCACGAGAAAATGTGATTCGGTTTTCATTTATTCAATACAAGGTAGATCATGTGGATTTATTTATGTTCAATATATGATTTTGTTTATAATATTAAGGTTATATAAATCTATATTATTATTTACCTTTATATCATTCCAATTTGTTATAAAATGAAAATTTTACTCATGCGTACTCATAGAATACCTTACCAATGATGTGATGTAATTAATTTTTTTATCACAATCATATATTAATGGCTATAACCATTTATATAGTGAATACATATGACCCATATAGATCATGGTATAATTTATTGTTATAATGAAATGATGACCAAAGTGCAAGGACTGAAAATATTGATCCAGAACATGCATGGAAAACTAACAAGATTTCACATTAATAATGTTACTAATTATGAATTTTTAATTGATGAGATATTAAAATTTATAATAAAATTATATAAGTAATATATGAATTAATATATTTATATAATGGTTTCATAATAAATAAATAAAATTATATTTGATATTACGGATTCGTATGAAGAATGTTAGGACCCGTGGTGAGGTTTCATGTTGAATTAACAATTTTATTTGACATTGTTTGTTCATGAATATAATTTTGGGGAATTATATTATATTTATCTATTAAAACGCACATATTTTATTCTAAATTGTTTTTAGGGGTTTTTATGTTTTTTTATTCATTACCCCTTATGTGGTACTTAAAATGATTGAGAAAATGTATTTAAGTAAAGATGACCATATTTTTTCTATTATCAATGAACCTTCTCTAACATGTTAACGTTCCTTAAAATAACTACGTGAATAATATTTTCTATGATAATATTGTTATTTAATTTAGTTTTCAACCATATTTTAATTTATTTTCATTTTACTATAAATTATTTTTTACATTGTTTTCTGAAATCGTTAATTTTGACATTTTATAAAAATTTTGAATGGAATATTTTTTTAAACATTTTCGCACATGAAGGTATTTTCATTCCATAAAGACCATTATTTTATATTAATATTTTTTTAAATGTGTCCATTGAAAATTTTAAAGTAAAATATTTTCTCAATATTCATCAATTGTTTTACATTAACTCTGATAAAAATAAAATAATTTTTTCTCATTTATTCATAGAATGTTTATAAAGTTATTTTGATGGTATTTTTTGTATTGTTCAAAAAAAATTATATATTTTATATGTGATTTGGTATATGATATAATGATTCTATACATGTTTTTTTATGGATGGATTATGATTATGTGATGATAAAATAATTATAAAATCCATTACTTTTCCATAACTAGCACTAAGATGGAATGGAGAACAATTATATGATATGGTGGATTATATATACACATCTAAAAATTTCATTATGTTAAAACATAGCCTTGAATTATATTATTAGTGACCCTAGCCTTTTACACATAATATTACAGGAATTTAAGCATATTACAAGTTGTGGATCTTAAATTCTAGTGTCTGGGAATATTAGGTACAAAAAACATAAAACATGGAGCTAAAAAATATTCTTTGTTTATTATTAATAAAGATTTAATAACATAATTTGATCCCTTAAATATTCATTGGGTACCCTGGGGATCACATGAATGAAGGGATGAGCTAGTATCCCAGTAAGGGAATAAACATATAAATATGGATTTAGCACATGGGTTAGAGATCATGACATAAAGTTATAAATTTCATATTGATTCATAACATATAAACATGGGATCATATAAAAATTGATTCAAAGGAATGTGGAAGCAACGTAAAACATAACTTTATCATGAGTCAAGGATCATTTTATATTTAGGAGCACATTTCAAGGTTAACCACAAAGATAGTTTCAACTCGTAGTAAGATTAAAGGCTAACTTCCGAGAACATTTTATATAAAGTCCCATGTGACCAAAATTTACCCAATGAATTGGAGTTCTATCAGGGGCACCAATCTCAACATGTTCATGAATATTATTTCCACAAATAAAATCATACATCAAAAATCATTAACATAAGGGAACCAAATGGATAGAAATGGGTATCATAATCATGTTATAAAGAAAAATGAATGGATGTATCATAAAATTGTCCCTAAAAGAAAAGAATTAGAACATACATGGACATTCATAATGTAAAAAAGGCATATATCCTGGTAAGTGATTTCAAACCAATGTGACAACAGGTAAAAAGATCATTTATGAATTTTTATAATGAAAATCATTTTAGGGTGGTTTTAAGGAAAACACTAACCAATATTTAAAATAGAAAATGGAATAATATTTGACAAAAAACTAGAAGTGATACAAGAATGTTTTCATAATAATGAAAATGGTTTTATAAAAGTAAAGTTGGGATTAAAACATATTGTAGGGTAACTTGATATTCGGTACAAAATCAAGAAGTTCCCTTAAAACAGGTTTTCTTATCAGGAAGTAATGAGGAGAGAATCATTTAAAAACATTTATATCCCAATAGATAATGAAGGATGGAGCTTGAAACAAGAGTTTGGATATTATAAATAGTTTGTAAAATATTTACATTAAAAGAAAATACAACTTTATTTGTGTAAAAAAAGATATTGCAACCAAATGAAATATAGGAGGTTTGGGTTGAATCCCTTATAGAATATCAGCATGGTATCAGGTGTACTTAGGTGGGATTAATGATAGAGAAATAGGTTTCTAATCATTAAAAAATCATAGGGGATGCATGGGGGAGGTGAGAAATCATACCTGATCATTATAAATTACTCATAAAATGGAATAACATAGAGGATATTCCTGAATAAGAGTGAGATAGAGAGGATCCCTTACCTTAAGTCCGATGGTGTTCTTCAATTTATCTTAATGACATGAATAATCATATTCAGTTCATTAATTAATAATTACAGAAGTTCCACTATATTTTATTGATTTAGTATAACCTTATTATGTACATTCATGTCATTTTTTATGAGTTAAGCTGTTCAATTTCATTGTTTGGGAGCGTTTGACTCCTTGGTTTTAATGATCGGTTCACTTATATTCATGTTCAGATAAACATGTATGATGAGAATGGTCATACAAAATTGAAGTTATATGACATTAGTAAACATATAGAATGTTAAATGGTTTTAAAGTTCATTTGGTTATTTATAATGAATGTATATAATTATATACAATATTAATGATAAACACTTGGATTAATTTGGTGATTTTTCTCATAATTAACATGTTTTGTATTATTATTTTAAATCATGTCTGAAAAAGGATTATAGAAAATCACATAAGATAAAATAAATATTTAATAGTCCATTTCAACCATAAAAATGGTTTCATGACCATAATTGAATATGGAAATAAAAATTGATAACTCCTCATTATTGAATGTGATAAATTAACACATCTCGGACGGTGTTTTCATTTCTTTAGTATAAAAGGAGGGGAAAGGAGATATGATAATAAATTATCCAATTAAAATAAAAACATTATAGTACATTTATGGTACTAGGTTTTTCATTCCATTTGGATGAGTAGAGGTTGGGAAAGAAATGAGAACAAAGTTACATGAAAAGAAGATGAATGAAAAGAAATGAGAAATTTACCTCTTGGTTTAATACTCCATGAGAGCCTCTTAAGGGCAGATGATTTAGTATTTTATGGATAAAAAGGGATGATTGATGTAGGGGAGGATATTGGCAAGATATTTGGGCAAACTTTAAGGAATACAGAAGGCTTTAGAGGAGTAAAGGTAAGTGGAGAGTGTGCATGGTTTTTATAGTTGAGGGGAGGAGAGTTTTCTTAATATTGTAAATATTAATTTATTATTTTTCCATAAGAAATGCAATAGTAATGATTTGTGTTACCCAATATAGTAAATTTTTCATGTGCATTCAAATTAATTTCCATTTACATCACCCATGACTCATGAATGATGTAGATATTTTTGTTTTATCATTTATTGTGAATTATCATATTTTACTATTCCTTAAAAATTCATGTATTTTAGAAAAATATGAAAAATTCACCCATCCTTTTTGAGATATGTAGAATCAAAAAATGATCTGCATTTTTAAAAAAATTAGTTTTATAAATACGATTAAATTAATTTTAAATTAAAATCATAATTTACTTAAAAAAATATAGATTTTAAAATTTTCATGATGTCTTATGAAATTATCATAAAACCAGAAGACATAAAATTGTTAATTAATTAACACATTTCAGAAAAAAATTTCTTTTAAAATATTTAATTAATTTTAATTAATTATTTTTGGCTTAAAAATATACTAATACTTTTACTATGGTAATATTATCACATATAAGATGCCTAAATTTTATGTATACATTCATGCATGAGGTTACTATTATTTTGAACGATTTAATATTCATAAGGTTCATATTACTATTTATAAGGGTAGGTTTCTATTCATAAGGGTAGGTTACTATTCACAAAAAATTAAGTTTGTTCCATCAGACTCCAAAAATCACACTGAACACAACTGTTTATGTCAGATTTTCAAAATTCAAATCACAGAAGGGACAATATTATGTTTGAAGGTCACATAGTACTAAGTAGTTCTTTTTTGTGATTTTTTATGATTATACAACGTAATTATAATAATGAAATTTCCATGGATAAAACATTGGGTCATCATATTATTCCACCCTTAAGAAATTTCACCCTTGAAATTTCGTTTTACAGTCCAATCCATAATTAGGTGAAGGTACTTTTCTTTCATTGCCTCATCTAGTTCCCATGTTTCCTCTTCATAGTTATGGTTCCACTATAGTACATTGATTATGTGAGTATTCTTTTTATGTAGAGCTTTATCTCTACGATCCTAGATCTTCACTAGCTTATCCTCATAATAAAGATCACTCTCTAACTGTACCGACTCTGAAGAGAGTACCTGAGAAGGGTCTGGTATGTACTTTTTTAAGAGGGATACACGGAAGACATCATGTAAATTCTACATTGTAGGTGGAAGTGATAGTTGATAGGACACACTCTGACATGATAAAAAATCTTGAAGGGGTGATGTATCTAGGACTTGACATTCCTTTTTTCCCAAAACATATGACCTTCTTCCATGGAGATATGCGTAGAAATACCATGTATCCAACATTGAACAGAAGGTCTCACTAATGATTGTCCGCATAACACTTCTATTGACTTTGAGATGACTTAATGTGCTACTGAATGGTTTTCACCTTCTCCACCATTTCTTTGACCATTTCAATTCCTACCAGCTTATGCTAACCAAATTCACCCCAACACACTAGTGTTCAATACCTTTTCCCACAAAGGTCTTCGTATGGTGCCATTTGTATGCTCAAGATGAAACTATTTTTGTAAGAGAATTTGATCAGTGGAAGAAGTTCGTCTCATCCTCCTCTATTGTCCATAGAATATTAATGCAATATATCTTTTATTTTCTGAATAGTTTCCTCATATTGGCCGTCGGGTTGAGGATTATAGGCCATACTGAAGTTCAGTTCAGTGCATAGAGCCTGTTGGAGACTTTTTCAGATCATCAAGGTGAATCTCAGATCTCTATTGTATACAATAGATAGTGATACTCCATTAAGCCTTAACCCCTATTTGATACATATCCGTGAAATTTTATGCAATGATAAGACCTCTCGAATTGCGATAAAAGATTTGTCCTTGTAAGACAATGCATAATAACCATTATATAATTTCTTCCTCGTAATTTCCTTGGAAGTAAAGTGAAAAAGTACATGGTGATGTTCTCCAACTTCCATGTTGGTATGAGTAGTGGTTACATCAACCCCGTATAATTTTTTCCTTTCATCATTCACTTACTAACATACCATGCACTTTGATGTATACTCGACAATCTCCTTCTTCATATTGTCACAACAAATGTTCCCTCATAGATCTCGATACATATTTGTGCTTTGTGGGTGAATAGAGAAGGTTGAGCTATGTGAATCATTCAAAAGATCCTTATTTATCTATGTATTAGATGGTACAAATAATTTGGACCCAAATCTTACGACTCCTTCCTCATCAACCACGAACTCATAGGATTTCCCATATCTAATGGCTTCAACCCTTTTCTGAATCACTATATGTTTTCATTGAGAATCCATTATTTTCACCATGTGGGATGGTTGAAATATCATTTGAGAATGGGTTTATTATGTTCCTCCCATAATTATTCCCATGTCCATCCTCTAAAAATCTAAGAAGATTGGATCCTTCTCAACTCTCTTCATTGATAAGGATACATGAACCTTTATACTTAGAGCATACTCCACCATATTTGCCTTACCAGGATTGTAATAGATAGATCATTAATAATCCTTTATGAGATCTAACCATATTAAATAGATCATATGAAGCTATTTCAGTATGAATATAAATATTTTAGAATCTTATGATCAGTATATATCTCACAATTCTCCCAATTGAGATAATGCCACCATATTTTCAACGCAAAGATCACAGCTTCTTACTCCAGATCATGTGTTGGATAGTTTTTCTCATGGATTTTTTATTTCCATGAGGTTTAGGCTATCAATTTATCTTTTTTAATCATCACATGGCCTAATCCCTTCTTTGAAGCATCAATGTACGCCACAAAAAGTTCTCCACTCAATGGGTGTGTGAGTATTGGTGCAGTGATAATCCTCTTTTTCGACAACTTAAAGAAGTATTCACATTCTTGAGTCTAGATAATCATCAATCCCTTCCCATCCATCTTATTCATTGGGTTTGAAAATGATGATAGGTTCTTCACAAATCCTCAATAATACCTGGATAGACCTAGAATACTATGGATCTCCATTATAGATTTTGTCCTGGGCCACTCTTCAATTGGCTTTGTCATGGAAGGGTCCAAAAATATCAATTTGCTGGTGATAACAAGGAATAATAATGATAATTCCTCTATCCAGAACTAACATTTATAATTTTTTTCATATATATTCTCCCTTCACAATTTCTGTAGCACAATATTCAAATGCTCCTCACGATCCTCCTTTCTCTTGAATTATATCAAAATATCATCGATAAATACTACCAAAAAATTGTCGAGGTAACGAAGAAATAATATATTCATTAAATACATGAAAAATGATGGAATATTTGTGAGTCTTAATGGAATCACTATGAACTCATAATATCTATATATTGTTCAAATTTCAGTCTTGGTAATATATTCCTTCCTCACATTTAATTGGTGATATCCTAATCGAAGGTCAACCTTAATGAAATAACTGGCCCCTTGAAGATGATTGAACAAGTGATCTATCCAATGTATTGGATACTTGTTCTTTATTGTGATTTTATTGAGCTGATAATAATCAATTCAAAGGTGCATTGATCTATCCCTGTTCTTGAAAAAGAGGACTCGCGTATCCCATGGTGAACCACTCATGGGTATAAAATCCCTCTCCATATTCTCCTGTAACTAGCTCTCAAGATCTTCTAGCTCTACGATGGCCAATCTATATGGTTTCGTTGATATAGGTAGGGATCCAGGAATAAGATCAATTTAGATTCACCATCTCGATTAGGAGGAAGACCAAGCATCTTTTTAGGGAATTCATCAATGTAATCCATCACGACGAGCATATCTTCGAGCATGATTTTCTCATTTGACTCAATAATTAGTGCTATAAATGCATGCTCATATGGAATTAATATTCAAACATGAGATAATGATTCAAAAGGATACTCATCTTCATTCGTACAATTTTATAGAATTGGTGTATGATTTTGGATGTGAAGAGTGATGTACCTTTCCCAACAGTTGATGCTTGATTTGAATGAAGACAACCAGTCTATGCCCATGATAGGGTCACGCTCCACTAATGGAAGTATGAATATATTTTTTGAGAGGTTCATTCCAAAATCGATAACTGGTGGGGAGTTATAATTATTGGATGTAATAAATTATCCATTTTCTATTCTCACAGATAACATATCATCCAAATATTGAGGTGGTGTTTGAATAGTCATACAATAATTGAATGGTATGAAAGAATGCAAAGAACCAGAATCAAATAGCACGTTAACTATTCTTGAATGAATAACTAGAATACATGTCACCCCATCATTGTTTGGGTCCACCTCAACAACAGTGATATCATATGACCTTCCTTGTTGCCTTGGAGGTTGTTGTTTATTTCCTCTAACAGCTATGGGATTACAGAAATTGTTCGCATAATTCCCATGCTTCTTTCAATTGTAACATTGCACTACTGGCTGAGCGTTTATTTGAACCTTCCTTTCTTCTTATACATTACTAGTATTCTTCATACCCATTTGGTAGTTAATTTCTATATGTATCATATTTCCACATTTGAAGCAATTCATAGTTCCCTTTAAACAGTTCCTAGGATGCTTCTTACACAATTTTGACATGTGGGATGTTCAATCTTCTATCCATCATGGGATTTATTTTAAAAACCACCCATATTAGACATTATTTTCCATTTCTTTTTCACCAGGCCCATGATAGAATTGTGAGTCTCTGATATCTATTTCAACTATGAGGGCACAACGAACAATATCCTTACAACTGTCAAAGTCTCGAATATCCAATGATTTTCATGTACTCATGCTTAGTCTACTAAATAAGTGATCCACCTTTCTTTAATTATTCATGACAAATACAATGGTGTATCTTTCAACCCATTTGTTGTCTGTTTCATACGACTCATTGGACTCATCTTCATTCTTCTTGTGTCCAACGAACTGTCTTTCTATCTTGAGAAAGAGGGTTTGGGGAAAATTTTTATTGAGAAATATTCTCTTCAATTCCACCCAATCCATGGAATCAATTTCATACATGGACATCATATTCCTGATCAATTTCCACCACTTATTTTCTTCCCCATCAAAATTATATAATGATAGTATGAATTTCTATTATTATGAGCGCCGGAGGATAGAGAATATATTTTCAATGGAGTTAACCCACTATTCTATGGGGAGGGGATATGGAGATCCACTAATCATGGGAGGCCTTCACAATATTAAGGATTCAATGAAAAAAATTCTCTTTTCTTAGAAGAGGTGGGGGTTCACCATGATTCAAGTTATTATTCATAACTTGATCTAGCTAATAAAGTACCTTCATGATGTTTTGAGAACCCATTCCTATCATATTTGGCATATCATTAGGAAAATAATTATATTCCCTATCACGTTGATTTTTCGCACGTGTTCTTCTATTTCCCACCACTAACTAATAAAAAGAATGTACAATTAGAGGGATTAAATACTTAGCTATTAAGAATAAAAAGGAAACATTTAACATTAAAGGATAAAAATTTAAAGGAGAAATATATCCTAAGTTGTGATTCCCTAGGTTTAAATCTATGTTATCCATAATCTATTTCTAAACTTATATTCTTATAGGCTCTTTTTATTCCCTTAATAATGGTTTATACCAAGATCATGAATTTATAAAATCATATTCTAGAGGAGTGTAAAACCACCAATAAAGCAAGGACAATTGTCGTTCACTAGTTCACATTCGAGTCTAGCTCAAAGAGGTGTTTTTGGGATTTACCCCTGGAAACATCTATGCTAGAGCCACCTCCACCTATTTGTATCCAAACAAGGATTTATTTTATTGATAAACAGCTTATTCTATACATACCAAAATTTAGTGATATTTTCATATAATTGGTATCATATGTATTATTTTTACTAAATAAATCTATTCTCAATCTACAAAAATAACTATACCATCCAATAATACCAACTATACCAACCCTAGACTATACACATAATATTAAATGAATTTAAGTATATTACAAGCCAACGATTGTAAAGTCTAGTGTCTTGGAAGACTACGTACATAAAACATAGAACATAGGATTAGAAAACACTTCTTTTTTAAATATTTATAAAGATATCCTAACATACTTTGAGCCCCTACATCTGCATAGGGTACCCTAGGGATCACATGAATGAATGGATGAGTCAAAATCACAGTAAGGGAATAAACATAAGAATAAGGCTTTAGTACATGGGTTAGAGATCATGACATAAAGATATAAATGGCATATAAAATAATAACATGTAAACATGGGATCATATGAACATCTAATAATAGGAATGTGATAGCAACATAATCCAGGAATTTAGTACGAGTCAAGGCTCGTTGCATATAGAGGATCACAATTCAAGGTTAACCACCAAGACCGTTGCGCATGGTAGCACGAGTCAAGGATAACCGCCAAGAACATTGCACATAACGTCTCATGAGACCCAAAATTACCCAATTTATTAGAGCACTATTTGGGAATATCCATATTAATATGTTCATGAATATGCTTTCCACATATATAATCATATATAAATAATCATAAACATAAGGCCACCCAATGAAAGTAATGGGTATCATAATCTTGTTATAAAGTATAATGAATGGGAATATCATAAAAGTGTCCATGAATGAAAGGAATTCTAACATACATCGATATTCATAAGGTAATATAGTCATATATCATGTTGGGTGATGTAAAATATAAGTGACAACATGTAAAAATAGTATTTAAGAATTTTTAGCATGAAAAACATTTTAGTACGGTTTTAAGGAAAAAACCAACATGCATTTAAAATAGAAAAGGGAATAATCATTTATACAAAACCATAAGTGATCCAAGAAGGTATTCATAATAAAAATACAGTTTTATAAAATAAAAGGTGGCTTAAAAATGTGGTAGAGGGAACTTGAAATTGGGTAAAAATTCAAAATGATCCTTTAAAAAGGATTTTCTTATCAAGAAGAAACGGGGAGGAAATCATATTAAAACATGAATATCCCCAAAAGAGAACGAGGGATGGATATTGAAACACGAGTTTAGAGTATATAAAAATTATGTAGAATATGTACATAAAATGAAAAAGACTACTTCATTTTGGTAAAAAGTAATATAGAGCTACCCGAAGGAATATTGGAGGTTCAAGTAAAATCCCTTATAGAATATCGGCATGGTATCAGGTGTACATAAGAGGGATCAATGAGAGAAAAGGGGTTTCTAATATTTTATACAGAATAAGGAATGTATAGAGGATGTGATAAATCATACTCCATCATTAATAATTACACATGAAACAAAATAACATAGAGGACATTCTTAAATTAGAGTGAGATAGACATCATCCCATACATTAAGTATTATGGTGTTATTCTCTTGATGTTAATGACCCGAATAAGGAAACCGGTTCATTAATTAATAATTCCATTACCTAAAATACACGTTATTGAATTATTATAACCTTATTATTTTAATTCATGTCCTTTTTGATGAGATTAGTGGTTCAATTTCATTGTTTGGGAGGATTTTTTTCCTTGGTTTTAATGATTGATTCACTTATATTCATGTTCAGATAAACATATATGATGAGGATGGTTGTCCAAAATATATGTTATATGAAATTAGTGAACATAAAAAATATTAAATGGTTTTAAATTTCATTTGGGGTCTTATTGTGAAGGTGAAACATTATATAAAACATTGATGATGAACTCTTAGATTAATTTTGGGATTTTTCTCAAAATTAATATGTTTTGTATTATTATTATACATCATCTATGAAAAAGGATTCCAAAACATCACATAAGATAAAATAAGCACTTAATAGTCTGTTTCAACAATAAATTTTTTCATGACATGAATTGAATATGGTAATATAAATTGATAACATGTCACCCTTGAGTGTGATAGATTAACACATCTCACACACTGTTTTCATTTCGTTCATGCAAAAGATGGGGAAATTAGAGATGATAATTAATTATCCTGTTATCATAAAAAAAATACAATACATCTATGGTAAGGGAGTTTTCATACCATTTTTATGAGGAGAGGTTAGGAATGAAAATATAACAATGAAACAAGAAAAGAAAATGAATGAAAAGAAAAGATGAATTTACCTCCTGATTTAATCTTCCATGAGAGCCTCTTAAGGTGATAGGATTTGCTCTTTTGATGAAACAATGGGATTCTATATGTGGGGTCGGATCTTGGGGAAATATTTGTGCAGATTTTAGGGAAGACACAAGTCTTGTGAGGAGTGTTGTGAAGAGGGAAATGATGGTGGTTTTTATAGTGGAGAGTGAGGTTTTTCTTAATATTTTAATTGTTAGATTGTTATTTTTCAGTAATACAAGAAATATTACTGATTATTGTAACACAAAATAGTAAACAATGTATGTGATTTTGAACCAATGACCATTTATATCATCCCTGACATAGGAATGATGTATAAATTCAGGTTTAATCATTTATCGTGAATTATCGTATTTCACAATTCATCAAAATTCATGTATATTAGAAAAATCACAAAAAACCTCACCCCAAACATTTTACGACATGTAAAATCAAATAAGAAACTCCATTTTTTTAAAAATAATTATATATATATGATTTATTAAAATTTTAATTAAAATCATAATTTTTTTAAAAAATATAGATTTTAAAACTATAACTGATTTTATAATGCTTTCAAAAATTTAAATATGTCTTATTGAATTATCTTAAAACCAAAAGACATAAAATTGTTAATTAATGAACACATTTCAGGAAAAAAAGTTTCTTTTAAAATAATTAATTAATTTTAATTAATTATTTATGACTTTCAAAAATACCAATACTTTTTCTATGGTCATATTATCACTTATAAGATGCCTAAATATTATTTATACATTTAGGGATGAGATTTCTATTATTTTGAATGATTTACTATTGATAAGGGTTATATTACTATTTATATTGGTATGCTACTATTCATAAGGGTAGTTTACAATTCACTGAAAATTATGTTTGTTCAATTAGACCCAAAAAATTACCCTGAAAGCAACCGTGTATGTTAGATTTGTGAAATTCAAATCACAAAAGTGACAATATTATGTTTAAAGGTCACCTAGTACATAGTAGGTCATTGTATTGTGATTTTATGTGGATATATGAAATAATTAATAGAAGGGAATTTCCATTGATAAATCAATGGGCCGTTATAATATGTCCCTTCAATGCCTTGTGTAATGATAGATATCTCATTGGATGATACAAATAGGATGGGGAATTACCCATTAATGAAATGAAAATAATTTGGGGAGTTAACCTAATCCATTATGTGACACTGTTCATTTTGTGTTGATAATCTTATCAGTGATCTCCAACTAAAAAAATTATTTTCTAAGAATATTATTGATCCATAATTCTTATGACATGATTTTATAATTATGATATTCCCTTAGGCGTTATGAATTATAAATGATGACTTTTCAATCTTATGACTAAATTATTTTTAAATGTTAGTGATTTATTCCATGAATTACGATTTATGATATATGATTGATTGTTTCATGACCCATCCTAGTGGGGCCCATGTTTTGAATCCCAAGCCCACCAACAATAGGCTAGAGGGAGGTGACTAACACCTATTAGGCATATCACTCACAATGGAGGCATTGCCTATGTACCTTTACACACACAAACATATCCAAGTCCATGAAATGATGAAATGTAAAAACCACAAAGTAAATAATGAATTCATACCACTATATCCCTAAACTAGACTATAATGGAATGTAAAGTAAAGTAAACATGTATAGAATACATGACCACCACCAGAAGTTTGTAACCACAAGTCCAACCTATAAGTTAATGGTATTGTGAATACAGTCTGAAAGACATAGGAAAACATCTCGGTACGTTTGGTATCACTAAGAATCTTCTCATCCTAGTAACTTAGTATTACATCAAAAGGTCAATCATATACACAAGACACGACATGTTTTGGAAAATCTCATAAAGGGGTGAGTATAAAAATCTTCTATACGACACCCAGAAACCAAAAAGAAATACAAAAAGGAAATTAAAATAATCACTATATAGGTATATTTCTACATTACATATAACAAGAATATCTAGATATAAAAATTCCAAGACACACAACATAGAGGATAGATAAAACCATATGATCCCAACCATAGGAATTCAACAAGAATATTCCACGAAGCACTCATCTGGGAGAAAAAAAATTATGATTTCGATAGCACTGATAACGTTCATCCAAGAGGTACTTATCGTAAGGAATTGTCCTCAAAAAGATACATGCTGATAGTTCTCAAGAGGTTATGATACATTAGATGAATATCACTATCAGGTCCATAGGATGGTGGAAAAAACTCATCCTATATGAACCTACTAAGTAGATGATCAGTGTCCGAATGGTGTTGATCATGTCTTTACCAAGAACTCCACCTATGGCACGAAGAGTGACTAGAAGATCTCATATCACACCCCTTGATGTATTTTAAAAGAACTATCTAGGAAGTTCTATTGAAGGCTTTGTTGTCGTAAGACTAGGAAATTAATCACACCAATAATCACGGTAACAATAAAGGGAATGAACCCAAATGAAATGTTTCCATGATATGGAGGGAAAGAAGCTCACACCATATAGACAGGGGTAATGGATGTGTATCAGGGTCACATGTCATGTCCTTTAACCCCGAGTACTGATCATGTATTATGGAAAATGTCTTCCGACCATGTCATGTAAAATAAGGATACACATCATGTATAAGGGTTTAGATGCCATTTTCTTTCATCTTGGGTCTTCATGTGTACTCTGGCTATGTGCCGGTACAAAACTCCAACCCTTATGTCCCTACCCATGTACCAGTAAATGAGGTAGTCCATGTAGTCAGTCCAAGCCATGCAGTGGGGGGGGGGGGGTACACACTATGTAAGAAACCATTGTACTCTACCTTATGTCTGTGTTCCTCTAACATTATATGACAATTCCGTCCATTGGGGACTCACAACATGTAGTCAGGGACTACGTGTCATGTGTATGAGTTATTTGGATAACCTATTTTCTTCCTCCCAATCACACCTTCAATTTCCTATATTTTATTCAGGTGTTTTGTTCTCCTCAAAACCCTATACCCAAGCTCTTTTTATTAACTCTAACATTGGATCTATGGGATTTGGTCCATCAATTGATTTGGTAAACACAATTTAAAAAATTCTTCATTTCCACTGAAGAATATAGATTCGACATCCAACATCATTCGTTCAACTATCGTACCAACATTCACACTTACTTCATTTCATCCCGATTCCTGATACACAGTTTTAGAACATTTAACCAATAATCGAAGGTTCCAGGATGAATTTTTCGCAAAGTTTTCAAAACTGAGGAAGAACAAAGAACACATAAAAAATAACGTAATATTCATGGAGTGATGAACAATAAAAGAGAGAGGGATGGAACTTGGTTGATGTTTGGGTCAATATTTTCTCATGAACAATATAATGGTAAATGAGTCAAAACAACATTTCAAATCATAGAGATTTAATCTTCCTGATAAACATAAGAAATACAATCCAATCCTGAAAATACGTCTAATTCACATTATTATATATTATTGTATTAAATCTATGTCCTTCAAAGGAATCAAGAATTAGAAATAAAAATGAAATAACACATCCTTCTCAGATTTGAATCTCTCACTAATGAATAATGTCACCATGCCATCATTGTTGGTGAGATCTGACAAGATTGGTGTGTGATGATCTTGGATATGAGATTTTATCATCCCCTTCTTGAGATAATTCTATAGATATCTCTCTTAAAATATCTTATGGATTATAGGGTTATGAGGATAAGCATTGATCTCTATAAAGTGGATTTATTTAACCAGAAAAGTTTGCACTACGTCACTACATTAACAAAAGAAATAATATAAATTTTCTTCAATTTCTTAATACATTTTTAATGACCGTGATGAATTTTCACAAATTACTGTCAACAAAAAATGTTGTTTTGTGCATAGGGTTGATCCAAAATTATGAACACAATGGTTGCCTAATATTTATGATCTAATCAACTGTTTATATGTTCTTTCAATTTTTTAGGAAAACTATGTGCATGTGTTATTTAATATTTTAATATGTTTAAAAAATTTGTTATAGGAACACTGTGCCTCAGAATCTCACACTGTCTAGTTCCTAGTCTCCAAATTAATAAATATAATATTTAAAAATAATACATGGAAAATTTGAGTCATTAGATTCTCTCTACTATGGGCCTTTACATCCCCGGGAAGCTAAAACCAAGGCTACTAAAACAGATGAGGGTTTTGAGCTTGAATCAGAGCCTCCCAATTCCACGTTCTCTCATAGATATTATCATGATTCCACTAGATACACACCATGGGAATATATTTCCCATGAAGGATTCACTCTTACAGATATTCAGTCTGCACTTGGTACTCAGAAAAAGTATATCCATCCTCGATGTCTAGCTCATCCCAATCAATAATGTGATATGGGATGTGCATATACCTCCTCAGCTACGACAAATGGAAGATATAATGTAACCAATCTATCATTGGGGATTTAGCTAAGAGTTACACCACTTCACCCACTCTATTAATCTAATTAAAAAATTGGATATAACTTTCCACTTTAACGAAATCTCTATAATCCATGTCGAGGAGAAATGCAAAGGAAGACATTGCCTCCTATATATGATGAAAAATTCCTTCAATACCTATTAAAAAATACTTCTTATGTATTTTTGTAGAATTTAACCTATCATGGATTCTTTACACCTTCTCTATTATAGATTTCACCAAATCAAGGACCATTAGTGATGGTTCTCTTGGGTTAGTCTTGTAAAGTGGTGACCTATAGGGTCGCCCATAAAATTCCCCAAATGGTTCCATACAAAAGGTGGAATTGAATATTTTTTTGTATGTAAATTACACCAATGGCATTTGACCCTCCCAACTATGAAAAAATATATCATGAAAGCTGACAATATGTCTTCCCTAAATTAAATGGTCTGCTCAGTCTGACATTCATTTTTCAAGTGAAATGATGTGATCAAGTGAAAATGGGTTCCCAACTCCTCCTATAATCCCTTGGACAACTATGATGTAAAATGAGAATCATATTATGAAAATATAATCAATGGTACTCCATGGAGTCGACCTATGTCTCGAATATAGAGGCACCCCAAGCTCTCCAATGAACTCTGCTATTAGATTACTAGGAAGTAAGCTGACTTGGTGAGTTGGTCAATAACCACCCCGAGGGATTCATGTCCCATGGATGTACATGGTAAAACCATCATGAATTCTATAAATATTCCATCCCACTTTCATTCTATAACCTCAAGTGGTTTATCTAAACCTACTGGAACCTGGTGCTCAACCTTCACCTACAGACAGGTAAGGCATCATGAAACAACTCAGTAAATACATTCCTCATACATGGCCACCAAAAATGAAGTTGGAGGTTCTGGTAAATAATCACGACGCCTGGATGTACCACCAAAGGGGACATATTAATCTCCCTTATAACCGCCTCTTGCAATAGCACTGGTACTATTGTGCGTCCTCTAAAAATATTGATGTGCTCCTTAACATTTTATTATCAATTAGGAGGACGCCATTTGGATACCTGAGCACATAGAGTCTCCTAATCGGTATTCCCAAGTTGTGTATCACTGAATCGTTGTAAGAGTGGAGGGGTGGCAACCATCAATAGGAGGTGTGATTATCCATATACATCCACAAATGATAACTCCAATTAGGCAAACTATTCTGATGAATTTTTCAACAACTACGAACTAGATCTCTTGTTGAGATGATTTTCTACCATGTTCCACTTCCCATGATCAATGAAAATCTCAAAGTCATTGTTCTAGAGGAACTCTATCTATCACCTCTATCGAAGGATTAAATATATATGAGGGAATATATACTTTATACTCTTATGATTAGAGTATATGAAAAACCACTCATCCATCTAGTATTGTCACCACATATTCAAATCAAAGATTACCGCTACTAACTCAAGATCATGGGTCACATAGTTCTTCACATGTGGTATCAGTTGGCATGAACCATAGGCAATCAATAATTTCCTATACATTAGGATAACACCAAGACCTTTCCATGATGCATCATAGAACACTAAATTATTGAAACCCTCCTATGACAATCTCATTATTGGAGAAATCATTAAACTCTATCTCAACAGCTAAAGGGACTCTCGAATGTCCTTATCCCCATGAAAGCCTGCGAATTTAGAGTCAAAGCTATCGTAGGTGCTAATATCCTCGATATATAATGTATGAATCTCTCATAATATCTTGGTATCCAAAGGAATCTCTGAACCTCTATGACGCTCATATGTGGATCCAAATATAACACTACCTCAACTTAGGTCGGGGCCACTACCACGCTATCTTCTGAGATAACATGTCCCAAAAAGTTGAATGTCAGATTCTAGAACGGGAACATTGAGAAATTTTTTTAAACCTATCCCACTCAGAGTATGTTGAAAACCATCAGTATGTGTCTTGCGTTCTCCTATTTGGACACTCACTACACAAGGATGTCTTTGAGGAACACTACCATGAGGTGGTCTATGTAAGAATGAATGATCTTGATCATGAGTCTCATGAACACTAATAGCAGTTTTGTTATGCAAAAGGGAATCATGGAGTACTCATAATGAGTGTAACGACATCTGAAATCCATTTTTGGTATATCCTCTTCATGTACTCACTGCTGCTGATTGCCTAATTAGATGTCACCCTTCGAGAACCATCATGACCCTCTAAATTAATCAAAGAGGCCATCCATCCTTGTTAGTTTGTACATGTTCTCCGAGGTCACCTAGTTTAAGAGACAATAATTCACACAAAACCTGAAGATCCAATCTACATTTATGTAAAACAAAATGGGTGTTGTCCAAGGTGAAATAATGGGTAACATGAAGCCCTTCATCTGTAAGTCCTCCAATTACAACCTCATATAATGAAGCTTCATGTGAGCCATCTGATATACTGGTGTAGATATTGGTCTATGATAGGGTGTTAATCAATGAAGAAGTCTATATCTCAATAGTTAGGTAAACCTAGAACAGATTCAAGAAAGGCATCCTCATACTTTACCACCAATGTAGGAAATTGGAAACTCAAAACATCAACTACACGAAGGGTTAGGAAACCCAACTGATGAGTAACCAGTTTCACCCTCCTATGCATGATTCCATAATGTGCTTCCTAGGTTTCCTTCTCACCAGCAAAGGAAAACCTCATTCCATCACTACTAACACACTACACCCTTCACCTAAAACAATCAATGTGGGCATGAACTATAGATGACCAATACATTCCAATAATGAAATGATAAGGCCTCGTCGTCACCACCAAGAGGTTCCAACCGAAACTCTCACCTCCAAGGTCTAGGTCACACTATTTTCACAAGTGTGTGATAAGTGAGACTTATCCCATAGGTGTCTCCAATCATAAGGGTTGAGTCAATGGTTCAAATGGAATCACTAATTCTTGTATGAGATATGTGAAAAAATAAGAAGGACTAACACATGTTTCTATGAGTACAATAACTAAATTAGAAAATACATAGATCATACATTGAATCATTCTCAGAACCCTTGGGTCATAATCCTCAACTGCATGCAGCTATCCCCTCCCCATACTCCTTCTATCTAAGCCTACTGTGGACCACCTACAGGTGGTGGCGACAATAAGTCAAAATGTAGACCAACCACCTCTTAACACTCTCCCAACTCATGTACCATGTCCAACACATTTAAGATCATCCATATCATATCACTATCTATGCTTCAGTGGTCCACCCTAAATCTAGATATCATCATCCCAAAGGGTTGAACAATCTCATGCAATATTTCCCTTTCCACCACATGAATAACACTACCTTTCTATAGGATGGCTGGACCCACCCTGTGATGACTGAACTGTATATCCTCTATCCTAAGATATCCTCCTAAAACGCCTCCCTTGTATAGATCCCTATGAACAACATCATATCCCATATTCCGAGGTATGTACTCCTACATACCCACAACTAACTATCAACAGATATATATACTCATCCAATAAACATTAAACCACCAAAGCCCACTCTGGAACCCCATCATAACTAGGAATTCATTGAGGGACAAAACTAGCTCAGATGTTTCTACGTAAATCTCACTCAATGGAATGAGCCGTGAAGTACTGATTATGATCCATAGAACTTGAGTACCTGTAAAGGCTGGTGAACCTCATTGAATAATCATCCACTAACATGATTTGATTTTGGAGATGAAGAAGCCCTTGAATATGAACATCCATCAGCAAAACTGGTGAGAAATCCCATATGAAGGGGCTCTCAAACTCTATCCCTAAAATATTCACATTGTCGTATGTTTGGATAGAAACAATACACCATAATTCCTCTAATATATGTAAAATTATCTCATCTAGGTCCCCCATATGATCTGAAGATGTTATGACTAGATAAAAAACTCTAGTCACCATGTTAAGAGAGTCCTCATCCACTGAGGGTTAGGATCTCCGTAGAACCTGAGGGGTCATTTTCACTAAAACTCATTAAGCATGATCAGCCAATAATCTTCATTCACTACTACTATGGGTACCACATGATTCTCTACACATTGCAGTATGCATGATGCACTACCTAGAGATAACATCTGGGTAACTGATTCATGTATCAAAGCCTCATCATTGAGGGGGTCATCCTCATGATCAAGATTCTAAATCCTAGCTGGTATGCATCATAGAGGCTATATTTAAATAACAATATGTACCATAGTGTATGAGATTATATGGACAGGTGACTCATGAAGTACATGAAAAACAACCATTCCCATATTATTCATGTACAATTGTTTTTCATGAAATGATTGTTCTCACACATTGAGTCAAAAAGTAGGTGATCAGAGAATGGGTGTATGGAGACATTTTCCACCATACCAACAGTGGGGTACCTATCCTAATATTAGAACTTGAATCACTTAACACTACTACCCTAAAACAATCTCATAGATTCCTGCTCTTAACGTAGAACCGAATACATTAATACCAATATTTCTAAAACCATCCTAGTGGGGACCATGACACAACTCCCTATGCCCATCTAAAAAAGTCCAGGAGCTAGTGACTAGCATCGAGTATACATATCATTTAAATTGGAGGAAATTCCTATGTACCTATACATACACACACATCTCCAAGCCCACTAAATGAAGAAATATAAAAACCACTAAGTAAATAATGCAATTATAACACTATATCCTACAACTAGAGCGTAAAGGAAAGTAAAGTATAGAAAATAGGGCTATAATACAAGCCAACCACAATATGTATGTATCCAAAAGTCCATCTTGTATGTAAAAGGTACTAGGACTACTATCTGAAATCTGCAAGAACACACCTCGGTATGTCTAGTCTCACTACGCACCATCTAGTCATTTTCCACCTAGAACTCCATCAAATGGTCAATCATCTGCACAAGAAATGACACATCCATGAAAATCCCATACATGGGTGTGTATAAAAATACTCTATAGGACACCCTAGAACCAAAAATAAATACAAAAAAGGAAATACTAGTCACCTCTATACAAGTATATGTCTACATCACATGTAACAAGAATATTCTGATATACTAGAATCCAAGAACATAGTCTAGAGGTAAGATAGAACCATAGTATACCAAACCTAGGAATTCAGATCGAGGATTCCATGAAGTTTTCATCCTGGATAACAAAATCTAGAGTTTAATTTCACTAATGTTTTCTGTCTAAGAGGCATTACTCATAAGGAACCGTTATGAGAAAGATACACCCTGATACATCTGAAGAGGATATGATAAAAAAATATGAGGATCTCAGCAAAGGAAATGGGGTGATGACGACAACTCAATGTTTATTGAAATATTATTTTGTGGATCAATTCCCAAATGGTGTTAGTCAAGTTGATACTATGAAATCCACAAAGGGAATGAAGAATGAATAAAGGATCCCTCACTGAGCCTCTCGCGTGATTCTAAAAACTCTATATAGGAAGTAATGTTGAAGGTATCATAGTCCTAGGAGTATGAAATGATTCATAATGTCCTTCAAGGAAATAATAATGTGAACTAACCCTAACTAAACATTTCCATAATACAAAGGAAAACAATCCCAAGAAATGTAGAGAGGGGTATATGTCATGTAGTAAGGTCACAAACTATGTCCCTGGACCCCTAGTAGTAATCATGTACATTGAACTATGTCTTCCAACTATTTCATGTCAATTATTGATACATGGTTTGTATAAGGGGTTACACATAGTTTCCATTAATCCAGGGTCTGTCAGCGTACTCTGGCCATGTGCCAGTAAGTTGCCTCAACCAGTGTGTCCCTACCCGTGTACCAGTACATGGGATAGTATGTGTAGCTAGTCTTGGGAAATCCATATGGGGGGAGGGGGGAGGGGGTACAGACCGGGTAGGAAACCCATATACTCCACCTCATGTAGATGTTCCTCTTAGGTAACATGCTAAATCAATACAGTGGGGATATATGCTTTGTAGCTAGGGACTACACATCGTGTGTATCCGTTTTTTCTAGAACCTATGTTTTTCCTCCAACTCATGTAATCGATCTCCCAGATTATGTTTTTTTGTTCAGTTTTCCTCAAAACCCTAATCCCAAGCTCAATTATCCAATATAACCCTGAATTGGTGGGATTTTCACCTTCAATCGGCTCAGAAAATTCAATCATAACCTTTATTCATTTGCACTGAAGTATGAAGACTATGAAATCCCCATCATTGGATCCACTGTCATTCCCACTCTCTCACATCCGCCAAGTCATCCTGATTCCAGAACTATATTTTCAGAACATTGTGCAACGAATCTATGGAATAATGTCTAATTTTTACCAAAGGATTCAATTCCAAGGATGAATAAAGAATGTAAAATGAAGAATTAAAGAATCAGGGAAAAAAGAATAAGAAATAGAGAGGGATAAACCTTTATTGATGTTCATGTCGATCTTGGTTCATCACCGTAAGAACATTAAATGAATTCAAATATCAGTTCTAATCATAAATATTTAATTATCCCAATAAAACCACAAAATATAAAACCATACATTAAATATGATCGATCCATGAGATAATATGTTCATGGATTAGTCCATGTTCATCATAGGAATCAAGGGTAGGAAGGAAAATCAAAATAATGAGGCCTAACTCGATTTGGACCACTCACTGATGAAGAACTGTCACTGTGTCTTAATCGTTGATGAGATCTAAAATGATTATTCGGAACTGATCTTGGATCCACGATTTCATCATCTATTACTTGAGAGAATTATTTGGATCTCTCTCTCCACATATCCCAAGGAGTGTAGGAATATGAGTATAGCCCTGTATCTTTGAAAAAACAATTTATTTAAAGAGAAAATATGTCTATACATCACTCCATCATCAAATGAAATAAAGAAATTTTTTTCAAATAAATTTATTCATTTTAAATTCCCATTAGGACTTTAAACAAACGTCCCATGTCGTACAATGTTAGGTCATGCCTTGGGTAATGCAACTATTCTAAACCCAATGGTTCCCTCTTATTTTTGATATGGTAACTGCTTTAGATGTTATTCTAATATTTTAGAAAAAATGAATGCACATGTTATTTAATATTATAATATATTTATAACATTTTTTCTGAGCACAACAGGCTTCATAATCACATGTCCTCTCAACACCTGGTCTTGAAATAAATACATACAATATTAAAAATAATACATGGAAAATCTAAGTAATTATTGATTGGGTTTGAATTCTGTATGTTATTATCATGATATTATAAGGTAAAGATTATATTATTATTACAGATAATCACTTATTGATATCTCACATTTTTTCCATTACTGAGAATCATATCTCACACATTCTAAGGTTTTATAATCTATTGGTTATGTGGAAATGCTTTAAGTAGCATATTCCTAAGAAAGTTACTATAAGAGACAAAAATTAGAGGAGATGTTGAAAATGTTTCGAGAAATTAGTTGATAATCTATGCAGTCTCCAAAGGAATTAAAATATTAAATTTTTGGGGTGTGTATTTATTTGAAATATATTGAATATTCATCTTTAATGGTAAAATATCTATGTATGTTTTGTATATTTTTTCACATAACACATGGTATGTACTAACTATGTGGCAAAAATAAAAATTATTTAATTTACTTTCATAACCATTTACTATGGTAAGATTCTAGTTTCCATATCTTTTTAACCATACCCTACAAATTCTAAGGTGAATATCATATATATATCATAGTCATAGGATGTTTTGGAAAACATGGTAGAAAAAGCACACACTCATTCTAGTTTTTAATAATTTTAAAATTACTAACCATCCCGTTATTGACCAAAATATCTCTGCCCTCCATTTTCACTATCTATCAACCTCGTACTCTCCTCCATCAATAAAAACACTCATCCCCTCCACTATGAATCATTTTTGTTACATTTACTTTAATATACATCTAGGAAATAATCAAGTATGTTATCATGACTCATCCACTTAGTTTTTTCCACCCATAAATAATGGATTTACAACTACACTAAAGCCATGATGAATTTAGGTTTTATATTCATTGTTTTTATGGAATTTGATTTAATATATATTGTTTTTTATTGATTTCTAAGGATATTTTTTCTCATTTTCATGTGTAATCATCTCAATTAAATTTTATTTCACTATCAAAGGTAGTTGGTTCAATATTATCCCCTTTTTGTAAAATATTTTTGTTATAATTATTAAAATAAACAGTTTTAAAATTCTATCAAATGAATATATTATTGTTTTGTATAAGATAATTATATAGAAAGGGTGTTCTTTGGTGTTCCTTTTAATTTGGACAATAGAAATCGATGTTGAAGAATGTTTTAAGATAAGAATATAATGATGTCCATTTATTTTTTGAAGAAAAATATTTTACTAAAATTTTCCTATAAAATTAACATTTGTTGGAACCTTTGAAGATTTGATAGGATTTCCAAGATTAGTTTAAGGCCTCATCCCACTAGTTCTAGTTATGATTATTCTAGTGAGGTTATGTAATATGGATCCCACTACCCTCGGTAAGTAGTTATAGTCACATTAAACTATGTTATGGACTCACTAATTAGTTACATAAGATTACTTCTTTCCACTAGACTTTGTGATCATTGGGTATTATCCCATGTTTCATGTTGAAATAATGTTCACCTGGTTTTTTCATTATATTTTTTCAATTTACATTTCCCATATTATAAAAAAATAGTTTTATTAGAAATGTTTTAAATGTTATTATGTAAATAACGAAACTTGGGTCTCATTGAAGGAAAATTGAGACAAACATTTTACCGATTTGGTAACTTATGAAACATAGACCCCATGAAATAATGATCATACAATTGAAATGTTAATGCCCATAAATTTATATATAAGCTAAATATAATACAATAATATGATTTAAATACACCACATAAATGGAACGAGTGGCGAACAAAACATGAATCTCACCGAAATTAAAAGTGAGATGAAATCCCCTTAACCTATGTCTTGACTCTCTCAATACTAATTCATAACACCTATATAATAAAAATAATTTTATTATAATTTTTTACATAACCATGTTATTATATATAATACCATATATGGTTTGATTATGACCATATACTTCTCGCTTATTAATGATCCCATGCTAAGGATTCACTTCTGATAATATTTGCTTTGTTCTTCACATGAGTCTAAATTTGTTATATTGCTGGTACTTATATTTATCTCATGATTTACATGATTTATATCATTATATAGATATCATTTATATACAGTATATTTATATTATAATTTTTTTTATAATAAATGGATATTAAATGGAATACATCATTCAAGGATAAGGTAAGTCGTACATACACATGAACGTTGTTTCAAAGTTAATTGCCCTATTGAAAACAAATAATTACATTAAAGTTTATATGTATATATTATAATTTTATAATGATTTTAATATTATATATATCAATTAATTTCACTAAACCCATCCTTTATATATTCCATATAGTATATGAACGAATCATATTGCTTTGTGGGGCGATAGTCCTCACTTCCTCAAATAAAATTTTCATAATTACACCAAATGGAAATTACAAATATGTGTATTTATAATTAATAAAGAAGATTAAAAATATAATAAATATAATATAAAACACACATAAATATATTTTCTATCATATTTGAAATCATTATTGTTGGTAAAGGAGAAATGAACAGTCATTGTTTCATGATGCAGTAGTTTGTCATACATTGAAATAGTATGTTCAATATCCATTAGATGGACGTCTGTGTAAGTGTAGGAGGAAACATTATAATAAAAAACCTAGTATATTTATTATAATTTCTTTTTCACACAATAATGTAAAAAATATATTTTATTGTAAGAATAAGTAAAATAAAGGGAAGAATCTTGAGAGATGACATTACCTCTAAATCGGGTAACTCCTTTTGGTTTGTTCCAAAAGGCTTCCTTGAGAGGAATTCTTACCAAGGGAGGACTAAAGGTAAAAGGGAGGAATTTTGAGAAGTGTATTTGGAAAGGAATTTCATAACATAAGAGGTTTGAGAGGTTTTATGAATGTGCAGATGTGGTGGCATTTTATATGGAAAGAAATGGACTGAATTGGAATTTTTGGAAACAAGTTAGGTGTGCACATGTTCTTACCTAACAAAAGTCATAAAAAATCAACTAAAAACAAAAATATTTTATTTATTTACCAAATACGGACTTAAAATATGTGTTTTCCATGTTTCAATGTCATTTTGGGTTTTTTATTTAAGGTTTAGTACTTCATTAACCTAAATTATCTCTTAACTAATGTAATTAATTTTAATCACTTTCAATAATATTTTTTGCAAAAAATATGTACATATAAGAAGTTATAAGTTATTATGAATAATAATATAGAATAATTTTTTTTTAATTTTAATCACATAAGTGGATGAAATAAATTTTATATTAATCAGGCTAACGGGACGACACTACGTGTTTTTAAAGTAATACCATCCAAAAGATTGATATGTTTTTATATCTGATTTCAATTTGAAATTGGTTAAAATTACCTAAATTGCATAAATTGGTAACAATATTATCTAAATAAAATACTAAATTAATTAAAAATATAATTTATCTTTATAAATAAAATTTATGAAAAATCATATTTGAATTAAAATCCAATAGTTTTAACTATTAATTAAAAGTTGAATCCTTTCAAATAAATCCCAAAAAATAATACTAACCTAATTTTAATATATCTGTTAATAATATGATGTATATTTTGACATAACAAATATATACAATTTCCAATTATTGAATTTATGATGTTTTCTCTATTAAAAAGAGGTATAAATGCCTTAATCAAAATATAGGTTTTAAGAAAGAAATTTGGTTTATTCTTATATTCTCTCTATAGAATATATTAGAATAATATAATAAATATACTATTAAATATATAAAATATATATTTAATTAATATATATTACCAATTTTAATTAGTTTTATTTACTATGCTAATATAGCTTTGTGACTATAATAGTATTTTTTTGTATTCAATCAGTTTTCATATTCATTAATTGGTAACCTATGAATTTATCTTATATCTGTGTAAACCACATATTTCCATAATTTAGTTATTAATATTCAAATCCATCAACTTATCAACTAGGTTATATCTCATTATAAAATTATTTATAATAATATATTACAGTTTGGTAGCCCTCAGTCGTACATGTTACGCAATCCATCGAGGAAGGTCAATTTTGCATGAAATTTATTGTAATCTTGTTTCCGGAGACATACACCAAGATGGGATTGAATGTAACATAAAACATGTTGTCTTAATGTGAAAGAAATGTTTAAAATAGTGATAATATATATTTAGTGTTGTATGAATAGAAAAAACATCAAAAGATTAAATTAATTCGAATAAAATAAATCACAATATCTCGGGGTGTTACGGTCTGCACCCAATAAATCTAATTTCACCCTCGAAATTTGTCTAGGTTATCAAAGGATTAATAATTGAATGTTTTATTAATATAATCCCACATTGTAAAAATAAATACTAAAACTTCCCTTAAAAAGGGATGGTCAGAACCATAATGGTTTCCTGATCTAACTGATAATAAGATTACCACATAAGAGAACATATGTGGGAAGTGAAAACATTGAAATGGAAGGGAAATAATACCCTAATGTTATAATTGAGAGTGATAGAGGAAATGGTCAGGAGAACGTTAACAATAATAAATCTATAAATCTGCGATCAACTAAGGAACCTTCTAGTACTTTTGAAACAGATGCACAATGACAGCATTTTTGGCATGAAGATACTTTTTCCGAAAGTTAATGAATTTTCATAAAAATGTATACTTTCATGATTCAGGGAAACATATCCCTTTTTATTTATTTGATTCACTTGACCTATTTATGTAAAATGGAAGGTTACTCTTTCATTTCTGATGTACTAACAGATCATGAGACCCATGATATGCCATCCCATTTTTCCTTAGTTACCATCCACAAAAGGTAGTTTGAACATGCTATCCAATATGCATAAATAATCATATAGAGAGATGACACTTTGATATTACCGACTTCATCTAATGTTTAATATAAACTTTCTATAAATGGTTAACATTATAACCCCTCTAAAAGTTGAGAATTTAAATATTTAGAATTAATGTTTTGGAATCATCTTAAATTTGGCCCCCCTTATATCACCACGCATGACATGGTTGTCCCATTCCAAACATGTGAATAACCACATCATATATTCCCTTGAAACATGATAACAATCTTAATTACCATATCTCCTTTTGGAAAACATGCATGCTTACTGGATCTCTACTTTAAATCCAAGATGTGTTAAACATTGTACTTGATAACCTATTTTTTTCAATAATCACTTATAGTGTAATCCTTACAATCCAATTTCCTTATTCATATCCAGAATATCATTATCCAAATATCATTATCTCAACCTCAAGCATTAAATAAGTGTTACATTACATTAATAAATTCCTATTAAATAACTTTTATATGCCTTCATAATCATTCAAAATGTACTCTTCAATCCTAAATGAAGAAAATATACTAAAAATACTTATATGTTTCATGATTTATATAACATAATCTTAGAATACACCATTCACCAAACATTATTTATAATCCATTACTCATACATCATCAACATATTCTGCAATACCTCTTTCCAAGAATAATAAAAAGAATAATTTATTAAAGATCCTCAATGTCAATCTAATCATTCCTTTTATGCTTAATGTATAAAATGCTGGAAGAACATCATATACCTTTCATGTGTCATTTTTGGCCTCTTCTATATTAGTAGAAAAACTATCACTTGTACCACCTTTTTTATTCACTTCACGAGAAATAAATATATGAATTTTTTTTCATAATGCCCATTATTTCCACATATAAACAAGTCATCAACTGATAATACATTAGGAAGTCCAATGTTCCCTTCCATTCTGTTAACCGAACTCTTCATTTTTCCCTAACAGTCACATTCTTTTCATACTTATTTATCATTGTAAAAAAAATTCTTATTATTATATGAAATTTACTTAAGTGATAAATTCAACATTTTTGACATAAAGGAAAATAAATCTTCTTTAATCATTGGTCTCAATTCCCCAAATTCTCAGTGAACTCATTCTTTCTCTTCTTTGGTGAGTCTAAGAGCTGGATAGGGTACACATTATTAATCAAGTTTCATGGAAACAGATTTGGAATGATAATAATTATTTTTCACTCTAGAGATCATCCCACTTAACGTATCATTATAAAATCATCCATCACATTCAACATTAATCCAGTTCCTTTTGGTTCTCTCCATTAACTAAAACAAATATCATAGTGAGATCATTACATATCATAAAATAAAATCACAAAGTCATGAAATGAATTACTTATAGGATGTATAAATTATGTCATAATCTCTAAATATGTCACCTTAGATTCATCATAGGTTATTCAAATATGTATTATATTTAAATCCTTCATAATGGTTAATGAAGAGTCTATTAATTCCCAATGTGAATCCCCCATCAGTGTCAAACCAGGTGTGCAACAAGGCCCATTTTCATTCACTAGATTATCCCTAGTCAGGCCTAGAATATCTTGACAGACTTTTTACCCATAAGTACATTTGTACTACTGTAAAATCCATTTGTATTGTCCATACATGCATGAATTTCTAGGAAACCAATCACTATACCATTTACCAAATTTCCACGGCATTTTCTTAAATGTCAACTTATCCTTACTCATATCCTTAGAGACAACACTATAAATACCCTTAAAGGTATTCCAAGGGATCTCATTAATGTTTCTTCATCCTAGTTTCCAAAGGTTGAAAACACCTCTATTTGATATCAATTATAGAGACCCAGGCTTAACATACATCAATATTACATCAATTTAGATGAATATTAAGTACATTATAAAAAATACATTCCATAGGACTGTAATAGTTTAGTGTCATTAGAAACATGGAAAAAATGTTCTATCCTAGTGAAAGATCTTCAACATATCCTATAAAGATCTCCACCATTAGTAATTTTACATATAACCTTTTTTCATAACCTAGAGAAAGAAAACATAAAAAATGGGTGAGATTAGAAGCACAATAGGGATAAAAAGGGAGACATGTAATCATAAACCTGAACATAGGGGTATGATAATGCGATCTTAACATTATGAGATCATACCCAACATATAAAAGGAAAATAAACATGAGTTATGGAATAAATATTGGTTGTTCATAAGACACAAACCATAAGGAAAAAAACATCTTGAGCCATGAAATCATAACATATGAGTATGAAATATAGTTTTTGGAATGAATATAGTAATAATATTCTTTATATCAAGGCTACCTACTTTATAACATGTTAGGCATGGGCTACGACCCATGTACCTACATCGGTCTTGGGCTACCCACCTTGTACCCACATTTTATTAATCATGATAAAACCCTTCTATATTTTTGTTTTTTTTTTGGATTGGGATACTACCTATGGACCCTCTTTCTTTTAGGCTTGGGAGAAAATCCATATACCTTCTTCTTTTCGGGCTTTGGATACAAACCGTGTACCTTATTTCTTTTAGGGTTGGGCTGTAACCCATGTATATTCTTGTTTCTAGGCTTGGCTACAACTCCTATACCCTATTTCTTTTAATCCTGGGATATATCCCATGAACCTTATTGTTTTTAGGATTGGGATACAACCCATGTACTATCTTTCTTTTAGTCTTGTGATACAACTTATAGACCATCATTATTTTCATGACTGGTCTAAAACCCTTACTCCCTCATTCTTTTAAGTCTTGGGATACAACCCACAAATCATTTTTCTTTTCAGTATTGGGCTAAAACTCATACACACTCTTTATTTTATAGCATGGTCTTCAACCCATCTACCATTTGAGATCATATAAAATATATCATTACCTAATGTATTGTAGGGAGATATAACTCCCACCCATCTAAAAGTAAAATCATTCATACATGAGCCACATGATAATAAATCATTAATCATATCATGACCCATAAAATGACATGGGTTTTATAAAAATAAAATCATAAACTATAAAATGCAGTAGGTGTCATTAAAATTCCATCACATCATAACCTATTTAATAGTGATAGGTTTTATAACCATTTCAATGAAGCAGAAGTCATGAATGAGAAATGGATTTCATAAACAATTAACCCAGGAAAGTGAAACATGTTTCAAAAAGACTATGAAATTAATTGTAACCCATTCTTATAAAGGCTATGAATGTATTATTTATATAATTTCTTACAAGGGAATGATTAACATCAACGGATGTCATCTTATATGGAATATAATTTTTAAATATCGTTAAAAACATTTCTTCAGGAAAATATCATTTCTTCTTTCAAAAATGATATTTATAATGTAAGCCAATTTGAAAATCATTTTCATTTAAAATATATTTGGGAACATATATATTAATATTTTAAAATAGTAAAACATTTTTATAATACTTTTCATTGAATATGATCTTAAATTATATTGATAAGAAATTTTAGGAATCATTTTAAAAATCATGGTTTTCATAAAATATATATTTCCGACCAAAGAGGGAGACGATCATAAAAAGTTATATTAAGTACCAAATAGTTCAAAAATGGTACACATTATGATATTTTAAGAAAATAAATAATAATGAATCTCCTGAGTGTTCTTGAGAAATGGATCATGAGAATTCATTAATAGAGGCACAAACCTAAACAATCTCAAAAAACAATGAGATTATCTCAATAAAATATTATTACATGGTATATTGGGATCATAATCTCCATGCAAGAAAATGAAATTAAATGAAGAATATAATGTCATGAAAATATTGATATTCTTTATATATAATGTAAAATTTAAGTATACACATGTCAAAAAAGTGTTCGGGTGCATAACAAAACCTGAGTCCTAAAGAATTCCAATTGAGACAAAACATTTTGCTGATTTGGTAACTTTTAAACCATAGACCCCATGAAAGAAGGAAAATAAAATAGGTATTATAATACACATAAAATTAATTATATAATACATATAATACAATCCTATCAAGTATATACACAACTAAAAAGGAAAGAGTGGTGAACATAACATGAATCTCAAAGAAATTAAAAGTAAGATGAAATCCCCATACCTTGTGTCTTGAATCTCTCCGTACACATTCAAAACACATGTATAATTAATATAAATTTATTACACATATTTTACATATCCATATTATTGTATATAATACCATATATAGTTTTATTATTTCCTCTTATTAACCAATAGTTAATGATCCTATGTTAAGGTTTCACTTCAGGCTATATACACTTTGTTCTTCGCATGAGTCTTAATTTGTTATATCATTGGTCCTTACATTTATTTCACGATTTCATTAGTGTAAATGATTTTATATATATCATTTATATAAATTATATTTATATTATAATAATCTATAACATAAATAGGTATGAAATGGAATACACCGTTCATGGAGACGGTAAGCTGTATGTACGCATGAACACTGTTTTAGTTTAAATTGTCGTATTGCAAAAAAGGGAATGGAATATAATTTTATATGTATATAATATTAGTACAGTATCATTATAATGTTATATATATCAAATAGTTTCACTAAACCCATCTTTCATACAATCCATTTAGTATATGAAGGAATCATATCACTTTGAGGGGGCGGTATACCACATTACCTCAAACGAAATTATTGTAATTACACAAAATGGAAAGTAAAAATATGTGTGTTGAAAGAGGAAAAAAATATTGAATACATAATAAATAATATATATATATATATATAATATAAATACATTTTCCAACATAATGGATAATATGATTTTTATTAAATGATAAATGAGCATTCATCATTTCGTGAGGCAGTAGTTCACTATACATAAAAACAGTAGGTTTGATATCAATTAAATGGCGGTGTGTGTAATTTTAGGTCAAAAAGTTATAATAAAAATATAATAGTATATTTTATATACTTTTTTTGTCCCAAAATAATTGAACAAATAGAGTGTAGGGTGTGAAGAATTAAAATAAAGGAAAGGATCTTGGGAGATGCCATTACATCTAAATCGGGTAACTCATTTTGGTTAGTGCCAAAATGAATCCTTGATAGTAATTATGACCATTTTCAAGCTTTAAGGTACAAGGTATGATTTTTGGGAAGTTGATTGGGAAGGTCTTTGATGAACATATGAGGGTTGAGAGTTTTCAGTATTGGGTAGATGTGGTGGCCATTTTTAGGGATGGAAAATGATTCACATGGAATTTTTGGAAACAAGTTAGTTGTGCACATGTTATTACATAAAAAAGTAATAAAAACCAATAAAATTAAATAATTTATTCTTTATGGCCGAAATACGGACATAAAATGGATGTTGGAAATTTTTATTGGTTGTTTTGTGCCTTATATTTAATGTTTATTACTTTATTAACCTCATTTTTCTATTAACTTTCTTAATTAATTTTAATCTCATTCAATAATATTATTCTTCCAAATTTTTTTTCACCATATTAGAAATTATAAATTATGTTGATTCCAAATATGGAATCTAGTTTTCAAAATAATAATCACAATAGTGACAGAAAATAATCATAAGATAATCCCACAAGTGGGACGACACTGAATGTTTTTAAAGTAAAAATATCCAAAATATTGCTATGTTTTTATATCCAATTTCAATTTAAATGTGGTTAAAATTAAAAAAAATTGTATTAATTGGTAAATATATTATCTATCTAACCTATTAAATTAATTAAAAATATATTTTATCCATATAAATATATTATATTTAAAAGTAGTTTTGAATCAAAATCCATTATTTTTATCTATTCAATAAAATATGAAACATTTCATATAAACACAAAAAATTTATCCTAACCTAATTTTTATTTATTTATTAAAAAATTTTATTTTAATTTGACATATTGAATTTATACAATTTCAAAAAAAAATTGAATTTTAAAAGGGGTTTCTATTAAAAGGCTGTAAAAATGCCTTAATAAAAATATAGGGTTTTAAAAAAATGTGTTTGTTCTTATATTCTAACTACAGAATCTATTAGATGAATATTGAAAATATTTCATTTAATATAAAACATATTTATTATATTAATAACACTTACCAATTGTAATAATTTTAATTTATTAGGTTAAAATCCCGTTGTCACTATAATAATATTTTCCTTTATATTCAATCGGTTTTAATATTATTTAATTGGAATGAAAAAAATTTATTTTATACTTGTGTACAAAATATAATTTCATTATTATAATATTTTTAATAATATATTATAGTTAGGTATTACTCTATATTTCACCTTATGAAATCCATCAAGGAAGGCCAAACGTGTGTGAAATGTTCGCAAACCTTGATGTTTCAAGTAACGTATGCCACGTTGGGTTTTCATGTAACATACATAAAGTTGGATCATTGTGAAAGGAATGTTTTACTTAGTGAAAATCTATTTTAAGGGTTGCATGATGATAAAAAATATCAAAAGATTAAACTAATTTGGGAAAACATAATTCACAAAGTCTCGTGGGGTTACAGGAGAAGACATCTTGGGCTATAATCTCGATGAGATTGAACTTATATCATAAATGTTTTAAATAATTCATATGTGGTTGGTTCTTATACTGGTCTTGGTCAAGGGAAAATCTTAGGGATGTTGAAACACCCTGACCCCAGAAACCCGAAGCTAGTGCATTATTTCATTACATTAGCATGATTACAAGGAATTAAATTCTGAAGGACCGATCTATTTAGTAGTCTTGGAAATTCATATTAAATTCAAGATACCCATAATATATTGGAAAATTTGAAATACAAAAATGATACATAAAAAATAAAAAAAATTGGGTCCTTGAAAGCTTATTCAATGATATCTTCAACATAACATGTGGAAAGGAAACATAAAAAGGGTGAGCTAAAATACTCATTAAGGGTTAGTAAAGAAGATATAAAAATTATTTGAAGAGAATAATAAACATGTAAATGTTAATAGATAATATCAAATTCCATTAAATTAATAATAAAATTAAATATCAATATTTAAAGGTAATAAACTAAAAACCAAATCTATTTAATCAATGAACTAAAAATGAAATGAATCCATAAATATGTTGATGAAAAATCTCGTTGATAAAAATGATAACAAAAATAATGAAAATAATTAATATTGGACTCTATGTATCTATAACATGAACCTATTTACCATCAATATATAATCCCAAGATAGTTTAAACTATTATGATTTTTCCAACTGATTCGTCCTATGAGACTACAGATGCATCAAGGGGATATATATAACCGGTCCCACATATGTCTTCTAGTGCAAAGAATTCACCATATATAGAATAATATATATAATTAATAATAAATTATCATTATCATAAAATATCTATATTGAATAAATGTTACATATTTATTAATAATTTTTCAGTTAATAAAATTACTCCTAAAGAAAACACCACATGTAAAATGATATACATTTTAAAAAAAATATCTATCATAAGAAAATATGGATATTAAATTAAATTACCCATTAAATATGATTAAGATAATCATATTGTTTCCTGATAAAGCTAAAAATAACAAAAGTAAGTTATATTTCAAGGATAATCATAATGAACATTCTTTTGGAGATTAATATTAAAACATTCCAAAGTGTCCCTTACCACATAGAAACATTTAAATAATAATCCCCATGAAGGAATAATATTAAATGAAACATATAATTTCATTATAGTATTTATATTCATTATATAAAATTTCAAATGGAATTATATACAAAAAAAATTGAATTGGTGCATAATAACAAATAAGTCTCAATGGAATGTAAATTGAGACGAATTTACCTTACCTCAACCTTCCTTTTGTTGTGTGGTATTTAACCTCATGTATAGTGGTTTAAAATATGTTAATAAATTACACCATAACCATAAAAATAATTATAATATTATATATCATCTTCTAATAATATATTATTACCAATTTGTTAATAATAGTTCATTATTTTTTCAATTTCTGGGGCTAATTTCCTATTTTTTTCAAGTATGTTTTGATTTGTTATTTGATGATACCATTACATGGATCAAAATTAAATATTATAAATAATATAAACCAGGAGTTAATTATCTTAAATATTCTGTAGACATGATTTTATAATAATCTATGACATTTGTAGATAATAAATGAAGTTCATTGTTCATGGAGATGGTAGGTCATACATATGCTTGAACACTACATTCATTTCATTGTAATATTAAATGAATGAAAATTGTTTGATACATATGAATATTATAATTCTTGTATAATATATATTTAATATATGTTTCAATGGTCTATTAAAACAATTATTTATAACTTCCATTTATAGTGTGAATGAATCATATATCTCTGAGGGAGAAGTAGTCCACACTTCACGAAACGATGTTATCATTTTTACAGGAAATGGAATGTATAAAGATATGTTTTATAAAATAATTAAATAAGGTTAAAGATATAAAAAACTATCCTATATATATATCATTTATAAATACATTTTACTTCATAATTTCTAACATGAGAGGTGATAATGTAAAAATTAACAATTATTGTTTTGTGAGGTAGTAGTTCACCGTACACGTAAACAGTAAGTTCATTTCCCGTTAGAGGGATGCGTGTGCGATTATAGGTATAAAACATAGAATGAAAATATAATAGTATATTTAGAACAATTGTTTTATATAATAATGTAATAATACAATATTAGGGGGTAGATAATGTGAATAAAAGTAAATAGAATAAGGAAAGGTGTTTCCTCTTAATCGGGAAACACCTTTTGGTTTGAACCAAAGGGATTCCTAGTACTGATTTCATACTAAGGGGAGGATTTTATTATTATTGTGGATATTTTGATAATTCATTTGGTTAGATCATGGTTGATCCAATGTGGATTGATATGTGTGAGGAGGTAGGAGGAGAGGAGGCCTTTTTATAGTTGAGAAGGAGTTGTACTCTTTTAATATTGTTACAAAGGAATTCCATATACAATTTTTAAAATATAAATTGACTCCAGTAGTGGTAAAATTTTAATCAAAATAGGGATAGTGTCATAATATGTACATTAAATGGCTCTTTTACATGTTTATATGTCATTTTGGCCCCTAGGATTAAGGTTCAGTCCCTTGTTATGCTTAATTTGATTTTATTAGTTGTAATTAATTTTAATTTAATTCACTAATAATTTTGGTCTAAAAATAAGTTTATGTTATTATAATTTAAATAAATACTCTTATTCCAAATATGTAATCCTTTTCTTAAAATTCATACCTTCTTGTGGAAGAAATTAATTTAAATTTAATCATGCAGAAGGGATAACAATACAAGTTTTTAATGTAAAAACCTCTGAATGTTTCCAATGTATTTATAGTCAATTTCAAAGTAAAATGGATTAAAACGAACACAATTAGATTAATTTAAAACAAATTATCCTGTTAAACTTTAAAACCAATTTAAAATTTAATTTAAATATATAAATAAAGTAGATTAAGAAACACTTTGGAACAAAAATTCAGTATTTTTCTCTATTCATTAAAAAAAGTAAACTTCACATAAAAATAAAAACAATTCACCCTAACCAAAATTTTAAGATTATATTTCAATTATGAATTATAATTTTACATTTTAATTTATAAATCTTTCAAATATTTTATTTAAAAAGTTTTCTCCAATAAATGGCGTTTAAAGTTCTTAAAAATATTGATTTTTATGTGAATTATGGGGATTATTCTTATCTTATACTTATAAATTCGATTAGATGAATATAAAAAATATTTTATTGAATATATTATATATATATATATGAGATTAATAAAATACACCAATTATAGTTAATTGTATTTTTTAGTGTAAAATATAGTTTAGAGGATAAAAATAATAATATTCTCTTTTGTATTCAATCAGTTTTCATATTCATTTATAATTAATTAGTAAAAAACGAATTATATTTATATTTATGTAAACCATATATTTTCATAATTTAGATAATCTTATTCATGATTTCGAATTTAAAAACTCGGTGAATGTTTGTTATATTAATTAATAATATTTTAATAATATATTTTTGTTAGGTTGAAAATTGGTGTTGTGTGTAACACAAGCTATCCAAAAAGGTTCTTATTTTTTGAAATGAAATATAATATAGTGTTTCCATGAATAGAAATATATAGAATATATCTAATCTATTTAAAATTTTAAATATATTTTAAATTATCCCTACATTATATTACCTTATGCGTTTGGTGTCGCGTGTCACGTGCACTATCAAATACTATTTTCATAAATTAGAAATTGGGGGTGCTACATTGTCCCAAACATAAATTATTTTTCCATTGAAATTTATTATTGTTTTTAGTAATCAAGGGATTTACATTTGAAAATAACTATTTTTTAAATACTCATATTGTAAATATGTTTAATAACACATCTTCAAAATAAGGGAGAAAGGAAAGTATAATGGTCACATAACTCAGTTACCTAGTAGGATAACATAAGTGGGAAATGGAAATATGGATATAGAACTAAAATTAAAAAATCATTTTATCATGGAGAGTTCAAGATATCATGGTCATATGAATGTTTTTGAACACAAAACCATAAACCATTGGTGTGAATAAAGGTCATTGATATCATAAAAAATTGTTATAATAGGACATCATTTTTGTTTGATGACCAATTTTCCTATTGTTGAGGATTTAATTCACTCAATAATAATATAATTAAATATATTTATTTGGTATGTTTCAATAAGCTCAATCTTATCCTTCATTCATGCCATTAACTATTCCGACTTCATCTATTATAAAATGATTTATCCTATCGTGATGTAATATATAAATTTGTAAAATAAGATAAAAAGATCAAAATTACCAATTTAATAAATGGTTATATTTTCCAAAATATTTTTATCCAACACATTGTAAGGATGATCGCCAAATTTCCCAAATGAACTTATCATTAGCCTTTAATGAACACGAAAAAACTCTAAAATTTTACATGCCAAACAAATGAATAACATCATCATGTATCCTTTGGAAATATGTTAATAAATCTAATCACTATAAAATCGTATTGGATACTTTCATTATTCCTTATTTCTTATGTAGGAGACCTATTATTGGATATATTCATTAAATGAAAATGTACTGTAAAATTCTTTAGTGACGGTATAAAAAACATTTCGAAATGCCACTAATCAGTTCCAAAGTAGTCTTCACTTTTCAAAATCAATCACTTCTTCATCATGATCTCAACATATAGAACATATTAAGGGGTTTAATTCCCTCAATAACATGTTTTCTACAAAATTAACTTTCTACTAAATATATTTTCTTATTAACAATCAGTATATGATCTCAAATAATTATTGAAAAATTACTAAAATACAATCATTATATATTTCATAATTCACATGATGAGAAAATAATCCATGAAATAATTTTAATACATATTTATTAGATCCAAATACAAATGTACACTAATCAATCTACTTCAGTTGTGTCAATAACATATTCATAACCATGATCTCATTGTTAATTCTTTTGTACGTTATCTTAATTTTTAGGGAATTCATTTGCATAGGGAATGATACACTTTCAGTTATAACACTGAATAAATGAATTTTCTATCTCTTTTCATTCATTATACAAGTGACCCATATATCCACACTTACAAAAATCCCGCATTACCTTCATGAAGTTACCATGGTGATTCTTTCCATAGTTATCACATTTGAAAAAAATCATTCTTTACAATCTTATTTAAATCATTCACTTTTTCATTATTATCGGATGGCTAATTCTTCTATTAATTTAGCATGAATACATAGAATCATTAGAATTCCATCTCTGTCTTCTTAGAATGGAGAACTATTTAATCATATGATGTAAAATTCATAGAAACTAGTTCCCTTCTATGATTTGGTTTAATATCATCAAAAAATTGGTATATTTTTACTCTGTGTGGTGTATATAATCCATATCCTACTTGGATACCCTTATAAATTTAGCTTCCTAATCATGATTATTATATATTTCTTTTTCCTTAATCTAAATAAATTCCTCTTCATATCAATTTGTTGATCACGAGGGAAGTATTTATCGAATTATGTCTCCTTAAAATCTCACCATTCCATGAGTTATATTTCACAATCCTGCCTTCTATTCTAGATCAGATACCACCATTAATTCACATCACAATTTAGAAAATTTATTTCAAGTGTAACATTTTTCTTCTAACCACATCCCAAAGACCAGAATATATTCTCCAAATACTTAATCTATTGCTCAAATTCTATTAGATTAGTATTCCTGTTAAATTATGGGGTCCTCCTTAGCATAAATTGATCCAATATCAGATAATATTGACGTGTAATATGTTGATCCATCTGGGAAAGGTTACATGTCATAATTTGATTAAGGTTCCCTAATATTTCCATGAAATACTCAGTTTCAATACCAGTTATATTGGTTTCCTCAGTAGGGAAACCTCTATATTTTCCATAAGTACTGATATCATTCTACCTTAAAGGCTCCATTTATAATCAATGGCATACACTCATAAAACTATAAACATTGTAAAAATATAAAAAAAGAGAAACAAAAAATAGGAAATATATGGAAAACTAATTTCATAATCAAAAACATTGATTCTTTGAGGATATATATACATCAAAATCTTTTATAATGGCAGGTAAATAAAATTAGAACTATCCTTACTGTATCCACCAAGATTGTAAAACATGGCGAACAACAAGTCTTTCTATCATGTACAAGGTTACACCTAGTCAGGCCCAAAATACATTGTTGGAGTTGTTACTACTAGGTTAATTAGTGCCATGACCATTCCCACTTATAGTTGTAGATTAGGGTTTGCTGCTGGGAATAACCACATAATTTACACATTACAAAATGTCTAGTATGTCCTTATATTATTATACTCAACTTTTATCTTAGGGTCAAGTTCCTTCATCTATGTTTTATAAATATAATTTCTGTTGTTTCTACTAAACATCTTTCAATACCAACTATAACACACTGACCCCATAAATAAGGAGCCTATTCATTATTTTGTTACATAAGAATTATTACATGGAATAAAATATCAGAGGTCCAATCAATTCAACACTCTTGTAAAGCTATATTACATACATGTTACCCATAATACATTGTAAAATTGGAGATAGGGACATGATACTTAAAAAAATAAATACATCATTTCCTTGAAATGTTATTGAAATGCTTCTTCTTCATAACATAGTGAAATGAAACACAATAGGGGTGAGGTAAAATGACCAGTAATGGTATATAAAGAGGAATTAATAATTAATTGATGATAATAATAAAACATTAATGGTTAATGACTAATAAGACATTAATTTAAATAACAAGATAAGGAAATATTAATGCGGAAATGTAAAAAACTAAAAACACTTACCATTTAACCAATGAAATAAAAATGAAATTCATCTATAGATAGGTCGACACAATATATATTGAAATTAAATTATAACTATAATCAAGGAAAGGAATTAATATTTTACATCATGTATCTTGAACATGAACAACTATAACATAAAATTCAATTCACATAATAGTTAAACTATTTTTATTTGGCCAACGGATTCGTCTCATGAGAATACTGATGCATCGATGGGATATCTATACCCGAGCCCATTCCAAGTATTCCATACCAAAGATTCTAGAATCTATAGAAAAATATATTAAATTAAAGGGAAACTTTATTTACCATAAAACATACATATTGAAGAAAGGATATTTATTTATCAATAATTCCTCAGTTAATCAATTAACATTTAAAGTAAACATGATATTTAAAATGATATACAATTTAGAAAATAATAATATCAATTATATGAAGATATATATATTCAATTAAATTAGAAATTAAAAATTATTTAATCAAATTTATCATTTCATGATTAAGTTAAAAATCAAAAAATTAAGTTAGATTTCAATGATAATCATTATGAAAATTATTTTGGGGAATAATCATTAAACATTACAAAGTGTCATATTCCACTTTGAAACATATAAATCATAATCCACATGAAGTAATAATATAAAATTTATCGTATAATTTCATGAGAGTATGTTTATTAATGATATAACATGTCAAAATTCATTATATACACCAAATAAAAGTGAAATGGTGCCTAACAACAAATAAGTTTCAATGGGGTGTAAATTGAGACGAAATTCCATTACATTAATATTAAATTTTTTTGTGGTCATTAACATCATATATAGTAATTTAAAATATTTTAATAACTTATAATATAATCATAATCATAATTATAATATTATATATCTTATTTTATAATATCTTGTTACAATTTTTTAACAATCCTTCATTATTTTTACTAACTCAGGTGTTATTTTCCTAGTTTTTTCAATTATGATTTGATGTGTTATTTTCCTATCCTATTAAATATATCATGATTTCATCATCGTAATAATTTAATTCATTACTTAATTATCACATATATTCAGTACATAATGTGTTTATAATAATATATGATGTTTGTAGATAAGAAATTAACTTCACCATTCATGGAGATAGTAGGTTACATACGCATGAATGCTACATTCATTTATTTTTAAAATAAAATGAAAGAAAATTGATTGATACATATGTATATTATAATTATAGTGTCACATGTATGTCATATATTTTATATAGGTTTATTAAATATTTCCATTATACGTTCCATTATAGAGTGAATGAATCACATAGCTTTAAGGGGGCGATAGTGCACATTTTTACAAAAGATGTAATCATTTTTTCATAAACTAAAAAGTATCATGATATGGGTTTTCAATGAATAAAAAAATCATAATTAAATAATTAATATCATATATATTTTATATAAAAATAGAGTTCCAAAAATAATATCCATCATTATTGGAGTTAAAGGAAAAATGAACAATTATTATTTCATGCGGCAGTAGTTCACCATACACATAAACAATATGTTCATTACCCATTAGATGAATGTTTTTATGAGTGTGGGATAAAAAATTAGAATTAAAACATCCTAGTATATTTAAAATAGTACTGTTTTTATATAATAATGTAATAATAGGAGTTTAGGTGCTGGAAAATGGAAATAAAACTAATGAAATTTAGGAATGATGTTACCTATTCATCCTGTAAGTCCTTTTGGTTTTAACCAAAGGGCTTTCATGGATTGATTTGCTAAAAAGGGGTGTCTTCTATGATGAGTTTGGAGATTCTAAGGATATATTTTCGTAGAATTGGGTCGAGCCAAAGTGGATTGAGAGGTGTGAGGAAGTGGGAGGATAGGATGCCTTTTTTAGTACAAGAGGAGTGGCACTCTTTTAATATTGTGACTATGGAATTACCTACACAGTTTTCACAAAGAAAGTGGCTACCATATGGGTGAAATTTCAATAAAATTTGGTATAGGGTCTAAACATGGACATAAAATGTCTCTTGGATAAGTTTCCAGTGTATTAGGCCTTTAAGATCATGGTATGGTCCCTTTTAAAATTAATTTTACCTTAATCATTGTAATTAATTTTAATTATATTCACTAATATTTTTGGTGAAAAAAATTTCACATTATTAGATATTATAAATTATTCTTATTCCAAATATGGAATCCAATTTTTTAAAAAATTTACTCATTTATGTGGTATAAAGTAATTTAAATTTTATCCATAGACAGGATGAAAATACATGTTTTTAAAATAAAAACATTTAAAAGTTTGTAATGTTATTACAGTAAATTTTAATGTGAAATTAATTTAAATTAACTAAACTATATTAATTGATAAAAATATATCATATTTACAATTTAAAAATAATTTAAAATATAAATTATCATTGTAACTTAATTATTTGAAGAAACAGTTTAAAACAAAAATTATGTATTTTCACTATTCAATTAAAAAATAAAACTTCACAAAAGATACAAATAATTTTACTATAAAATTAATATTATGTTTCTATTTGAATTGATAAGTATATTTTGGCATATTAAATTTATAAAAGGGTAAAAATTTGTATTTAAAATGTGTTCTCCATTAAAAGACAGTAAAAATACATTAATAAAATATTATCTTTTATGTGAAGTATTAGGTTTCTACTTATATAATTCTTATCAAATATATTTTTTTAATATAAAAAATATTTGATTGAATATTATATATATATATCACATTATTATCACACCATAATTTTATTTAATTTTATTTGTTATGGTAAACCAACTTTGTGAGAATAAAAATAAGAATAATTTTATTGTATTAAGTATGTTTTCATATTAATTTATATCTAATTTGTAACCAATGAATTATATTTATATTTTTGTAAACCATAGATTTTATAAATTAATTTATTCATATCGAAAACTATTAATTTAATGTCTACAATATGCCATATTATATTATGTAATAATGTTTTAATAATATGTTATTATTCTATTAAAACATGGTTCTTCATGTAATGAAAGCTATAAAAAAGTTTATTCTTTCTTATAAGGAAATATAAATTAGTGTTTTATTCCAATGCAAGATATTGAATATATTTAATCTATTTAAAAAAGTAAATATATTTTAAATTATTAGGGTATGATATTATGTATTGTTCTTGGTGTCTCTTATCACACATTTTATCAAGAACAATGTTCTTACAGTATAATTTTGGGGTGTTACAGATTTTATCACCCTCAAAAGAATTGATAAATGGGATTTAGAGGGTATGATCATACTCATTGAGGCCATCACATCCTTTTTCTATGTCAATTTGATAGTTTAAAACCCAATTTTTTATTAATAATTTTATCACTATTCAAAAAACTATTTAATCAAATTTAATGATTCTTACTGGTCTTCAAAATATGATATGATATAATAATACCAATGACATGCATGTGTTTTCTATAACAATAATACAGAATAAGACATTTAATTTAAATCATAAGGGGAATTTTATTTATAATGGTTTGGGTCATTACAATCTTCCCTCCATAAAATCTATATCTAACAAAATTTTGATTCCACACACTAAAACAGGCGAGGGTAATTATATTTCATCACTTCCTCCAATTCCCATGCTTTTTCTTCAAACATGTAGTTTCGCCAAATCAATTTTAATAGGTTTATTGTTATATTCCATATAAATTTGCCGCTATAATATAAGATATTCACCAAATTCTCTTCATATTATTTTTCATTCTAAAATAGTACTACCTATGGATTGAGTATATGTGAGGGGTATGGTATGTACTTCTTCAAGATAGAGACATAGAATACTTCATATAATGGAGATATGTTATTTGGGAGTTCTATTAAATAGTCAATTTCTTTGACGTGATCAAGGATCTCAAAGGGGTTAATGTATCTTTGGATATACATTCCATTATAATTTTTTTTTTCATAAATGTATTTTATAGTGATACATGGTGGAATACCATTTTTTTAAACACAAACTCTTGGTCTCATCGACGCCTGTCATCATATATCCTTTTTGTCTCAAAGATTCCTTGATGTTGTGATGAATGATCCTATTATTTTCCACATTTTTGTCAATCATTTTAGGACCTATCTGGTGTGGTTCTCAACTTCATCCTAGAATGAATGTGTTATGAACCTCTTCCCATAAATGGATTCAGAGGGAGTCGTTTACATTCTTGAGTGGAAACTGTTATTGTATGAGAACATTACCAGGTGATGATTTTTATCACATCATCAATTCCATTCAATTGAGCATGATCTCTATAATTTATTTATTTTATGGATAGTTCTTTTATATTAGACCTTAGTTTGAGGGTGATAAGCCATGATGATGTTCAACTCAGTATTTAGATCATGTTAGGGACTCTTCTAGAATGTAGAGGTTAATCTTGGATCTTATCTAGTTAAAATCTATATTACTATTTCATGCATCCTCAACACTTCTATGATGTATATCCTTGAAATTTGATCGAGTGATAATTCCTCCAAGATCACAATTAAGTGATAAGCCATTGTAAGATGATCCCCAACAATCTAGACAAAAATACTTCCTCTTAATGTCTATTGAAGACCATTTACAATGTCCATGGTGATGTTTTCCAATTTACATATAGGTACTAGAAATGGTTGCATAATCCCCTTTGATTTCTTCCTTTCCACCTTCCCTTGCAAAAATATAATAAATCATGATGTATATTCCAGGATATCCTTCTTTATATTTTCCCACCAGTAGTGCTCTTGGAGATCTTGATACATCATTCTGCATCCTAGATGGATGGATAAAGTTAAACAATGTGAATCATCCAAAAAATATTTTTTATCTCCAGATTAAATGGTACACATAGCCATGAACCAAATATTACAACTCCTTCTTGTTTAAAATTTTACTCTTAGGATTTTCCTTTCCTTATAGCTTTAAATTTTATCTGTTTTCAATCATCAAATATTTTAGCATACTTTATATTTTCTATAAGGGAGGGTTAAACAATCAGTTGTGGAAGGATTAATGATGTTCCTTCATTTATGATTCCAAATTCCATCCTCTTAAAATATAATATGATTGGATATACCTCAATTCTCATCAATGATATAATTTCTAGATCTTATCTACTTAGATCGTCTACCACTATATTCACATTCATAGGACTACAGTGAATTTGGTAGTTATAGACCTAGATTATCTCAAACTATATTAATTAGTTCATATTCAACTATTTATGTATGAATATATACTTGAGGATTTTTTATTCGTTATATTTTTCACACTTCTCTCGAAGGAGATAATTTTTCCATATTTCTAAAGTTAAGATCAGTACATCCAAATCTAGATCATGTATTGGGTAGTTTTTTTCATCAAATTTCAATGTCCTTGATTCATAAGCTATCAATTTTTAATTATTCATTAACACATAGACCAATCCCTTGTTCAAATCATCATAGAATACCATGAAAATTTATCCACTTGTGGGTACTGTGAGTACATGTGTACTGATATTATTTTTATAAAACTCCTCAGAAATCTCTCCACATTCATCATTCCACTCAAACATGACTCCATTCTGATTTTGATTTGTTAGCTGGTTTCAAAATAAGGATATATTTCTCAATGAATCGATGATAGTACCATGGTAATAGTAGGAAACTAAATATATTTCATAGATTTTGGCATCGAGCATCCTCCAATTAATTTAATTTTTGAAGGGTCCATATATATATATACATTATCATTTCTTATCATAATATTCCATAGGAAATAGAATACCTTCAGAAAGAACTCACATTTCATGTACTTATCATAAATCTTCTCATTTAACATGGCCTTTAACATTGAGCTTAGATTCTCCTCATGCTCAACCATGATTTTAGAGTATATTATAATATTATATAATTATACTATAAAAATTTTGAGGAGGTAATCTATAAGTAAAATATTCCTAAATTCCTTGATGTTTCATGGAAATTATAATGTCTAAATGAAATTACTATGAACTCATAGAGCTCATACATTGTAAAAAAATAAGCCTTGGTGATATCTACCCCCTTCACCCTATTATAGTAATATCTTGAATGTAGATCCAACATGGAGAAGTTATTTTCTCCACAGATCCAATCAAACTAGTCCTCAATCCATGGAAGAGGATAATTTTTCTTTGTGATGATCTCATTAATCTCACCATAATCAATAAAAAATCCACAATCGACAATCCTTCTTCATGAAAATGAGGACTGGCACACCCCGTGATGAATCACAAGGGAATATGAACCCCTATATATATTCTCTTATTGTTTTTTTTCAGATCCTCAATTTCCAAAACTACAATTCTATATGGTTTCTTGGATAATGGAAAACATTAGAAGTATGATTGATTGGAAATTCAACCACACAGCTAAGATGAATACGAAAAGGTTATTTGGGAAACACATCAATGTATTCACTCACAATGGGAATGTATTCAATGATGTCATTTTCCATAAAATCAATAATTTAGGATAGATATACACACTCGAAGGGAAATAATATCCATGATTAATATATTGGGAATAAATAATATTCATTAATCTCCTTGAATTGGTACATAATCAAATAGTTATTCATGATATGAAAAGAGATTTCCATATCCTAGAAATTTATGTTGGATCTATATTGGGAAATCTAGTCCATACCTATTATTTAATATAATTCCCCCAAAGGGTGTATGAAAAGTTTGAATTGGATTTCCATTCCACATATTTTGATTGGGGAGGATTAATGTAATTGAGATGCAATAATTTCCCAATTTTTCGTTTTCCGTAACATCTCTACTTCCATTTTAGTTTTGGTGTCTGAAAAGTTATACTAAACATTATTGATATGAAAGAATGTGTAAAACCTAATTAAAAAAGAATGTTCTATATAAATTAATTAATAAATATCATACATATCCTCGCAGAGTTGTTGAGATCCACCTTAGTGGTTGTGATGAAAAAATATCACCCATTATACCTTGGTGGTTTTTGGTTGTCTACAAAATCCCCTGGCTCAGTTGATTAGATTGAAAATTTCTCTAGTTCCTTTCAATTGATAAAATAAACAATATAATGAAGGTATAATATAGAATTAAATTCCGTTATCACATTAGTGGGTTTCCCCCTTCAGTAAAAGAGAGCTATGTGTCAGTTGTTCCAACACCTAAAACATTTCATTTTCACACATAATCATTTTATATGGTGATTCATTCCACAGCATTGTAAAGTGGTAATTTAAAATTTATTATCACCATTATATTTCTCCATCAGACTGCTAGAATTAAAAACCACTTTCCTCTTTATAACCCAATTATACCATTGAGATTAATTGGTCTCCATTTCAACTATTATGGGACATCATATAATTTTCTCATCATTATCAAAATCTCAGATATCCAAGACATTTTGTATACTAGGTTTTAGCACATACAAAAAAGCATCCAACATTGCATTAGGGGGTGAGGAAAATGTTAGAGGCATATCTTAGAATTCATATGAAGGTTTCTTCATATTCTTTGATAGATTTTAAACTTTTTTGAGGGTAGTTAAATCCCTTTCTATTTTATTTCATAGAGTATGAAGAAAATATTTATTGATTTTTTTTCCATAATTATGTCACCCAATTGCTTTGATCTCTTAATTATAATTTTTATTATTAATGAATGTCTAATACTGATCAGATATTCCATCAATATGATAAAAACCAAGTGTAACATTATATTTCTCAAAAAAATTAATGATGGAGAAGATATTCCCAAGGTATTTGAAACATTGTTTCTTCATTAAAGGTATTAAATAATCCATCGAATGTGAGAGGATTTTTTCTCATAAATCTTTCAATTGATGTTTATTCCTTCTTAGGTGGATTTCAGAACTACTCCAATAAATTTATTCTATTAATAGATTGAGTCTACTGAGTATATATCATGAAGAATTTCACTATTCCTACTCACATCCTCTTTGGCATCTCATTGGGGCAATCATCACATCTTCTATCGCATTGGTTTTTTACCCGATTACCCATATTCTAACCCATTGGATATTATAAATGGAATATTAGGGAAGTGTATTTTTAAACTATCAAAAACCTAAATATGAATCCATTTTACTTAATTATATAACTTATAATTCACAATAATTGCATTAACATATTAATTTATAGGCTTCATTCTAGGTTATCAGTGATTTATTTTCTAATATAGTATTTTATTAGTATATTTTTGTTTCCATAATAATGGTTTGTTATAAGATCATGAATTTAATAAACATATCCCTTGGTGTTGTTAGACCAAGTGTGCAATAAGTACCATGATCATGCACCAATCCCCAATAAATTCTAGATGAACATGGTTCTTTTATGTTTTACCCCTATGTAGATCTATGCCAAAGCCAAATCCAATTGTAGTATCTTTGCAGGGATGTATTTTCATGAAAGAACACATACTATATACATACAAAAAATTTAGGTTTGATTCATTATACTTATTCATATCCATATGTCTTTTGTCTCGTGTTTTCTAATCATGATCCAAAAAATAACAAAACATGTCCTTTGATACTGATAATGATAACCCAAATCTTTATTACAATTTATTTCATGGTTTATTACATAATATTACACATAATACAATCCCACCAATCAATAATTATATGGAATATAAGAATTAGGTACATTACATAATAAATTAAAACAACAAATACATCACCTTTATTGAATACCAATTTAGATATTCATAATGTTCTTTTATACTTAAAATTGTATGGGGTAAAATTGGGACACACATAAGAAGGGTGTGATCTATAAATACGAGTAATGGAATAATCATAGATGAACACGAGAAAATAATAATAAATGTTATAAAATATGCATATAAATGGGGCATAAAAGGGGTAGGAATCAAAAACATGAACAATGAGACATGATATAACATAAAAGTCATAATGGGAACATGGAAAATGTGGAAGAAAATATTGTATCATGAATATAGGTCAATGATAAATTACAAAAAATAATTATATAAAAAGAATCATGATGGATTAAAATCACTAACTAATCCATTTCATATCATATCTTAAGAATAAATCATTACACAATGCATTGGAGTGATATATAATTCCGGCTCCACACATCAATTTCATTTCATTATAATTATTAAGTGTGTCACATATATCATATAACATGGATTCATTTATGAACAAATATTATTAAAAAATCATGGTGTGTTAAATAAATACATTTATGTCCCCCAAAAATATGTGTAAAAATTTCATAAAGGTGAGAAACATTAATATGAAATGAGTATGGATATTGCCAAATAATAGTTTATCATGGAAAATCTTTGGGAGATTTAAACAGAATAAATACATTACATAATGTTTTGATAAAATTGTAGAGTGATAGATAAATTAGTCTATCAACAATTTTTAATAATTAGGGTAGTGATGGGTATATAGAAGATCATATCCCATCATTATGAATTTGAGAAAAAATGGAATAAGATATTGATGAAATAAGAAAAAAAAGAGAATGAAAAACCCTTACCTTGATACTATGACTCTTTTATATCTAGGAGAATATTGAGAGCTTTAGGGAACCTTGGGAGGAATATATATATAGTTTTAAAGATTAAATAATCTCTCCATCGATTTTGGGGGAAAATGGGGATTAGGTGGGTTTATATAGGAAATTAGCGGGGAATTATTTATTATTTCCAAAATTTGGTTTTACAGTCCATATAATAAAATAAAATACAAAAACAATCACATGTTGTTTGAAAAGAGTTTAAACAAATGTAAAAAGGTATTTATTATTTTATTAGGCTAAGGGATGAACATAATAACATAATTCCCTTGCTCACGTGGAAATGAGGCACAGTCTTATAGAAATTATTTTAAAACCTGAAAATATATTAATGGATTTAGAGGATTCATATAGGATATATAAAATTAATAAATGAAGAATAAAATAAAAATATATAAAGGTGAAAGAAAATATTGTTTCATGGATACCCATTATATAATTTTTTTCATCACTTTTTTGTCATTATGATGTTATAATACACCCCTTATTTTTTTCTTTATTTTATTTTTCCCATAAACTTGTCTATCTCAAGAAATTATGATAAATTAAATATTAGATAATTATGAGGTTTTGGTTAAAAAATAATATTAATTTTATACAAATAATTTTTCAAATATATTAAATTTAAATTTTAAAAAATAACTAACATTTATTGAAAATTATTGTTTTTTACAATAAAAGATTTAGAACCCTTAAAAATTACATTTTACTTCATAAAAATAATATGATAATTTTTATTTACTTAAAATAAATTTGGAATAATATTATATTAAATTCTTTTTTATTTCAAAAATACATTAATTCATAAAAATAAACATCTTCATTGAAATTGAATATTAATTAAAAATATAATTTGTTTTTTATTGTACAAAAATCAATATCATTTATAGAGTAATGATAAAAAAATATGAAAATTATTATTTTTTAAATTAAATATATATATATATATTCATATTATTATGGTCTTGATACATATCACATTAATACACTAGAAATCACCCCAAGGGTAAGGTGCGCGATGGTGATCCATTCATGGGGTGGTTTCACATACATGGTTTTAGCCGTTATCTTGATTAGCTCGAACTTCTCCCATAAATGGTTTCTCTCACGCATACATTATTGAATATCAACATGGGATTGGTAAAGGGTAAATTCTATTTTTTCTATCTCTCCAAGATTTTATTCTAAATTTTATTCATAGGGTATGATCCTACTCGTTTAGGGCATCACATCCTTCTATTTATGTCAATTGGATTTGTTAAGCCTATATTTATAATAATAATGTGATCACTATTTAATAAGTGTATTATCAATTGTAATGATGATTAATAGTCTATAATATTTCATCGAATATAATAAAACCAAATAAGTGAATATGTTTACTATAACCATAATACATAATAAGACATTTAATTTAAATCATAATGGGAAATTTATTTGTAAACATTTGGGTCGTCAGAATACCCATCCCCATTTTGATGGTACGTAGTGTGGATATATTCATGTTTTTATATATGGTGGGGTTCTTTCATGGTGTTTTCAATCCTACAACAATTTATATATATCATTCAACATTTTTCAACATTGCATGCATAATGACTCAGCTTATATTTTGTTGTGGGAATTTATGAGGTACAGGACATGTACAAAAGATACACACCATGCTACCTCTGTGTTTCATGTATTGTAATCCCTATGAATTTTGTAATAAGTAATTTTAGTTTATTTTACTATGTTGTTTCCATCATGAAAACATGTCGACAACGGGAAATGTATTCCATCTAAAGGTTGTTTAATCAAAAAACCCATGTCCCATTCTGGAATGGTTGACCCATGACATGTAATGATGTCAGATTCTTTTAATTAGTAGATTCATTGGAATAAATTAACAACTCACACTATTTTGAAATTTTTTTATTGATTATGTGTATACATAGGCTATATTCCACTTAGTTTCATGTTTCATGGATTAAATCCTAAACACATATTAATAGTGTCATCTGATCTTTTTAACTTCTTCATGGGTATAAAAATGTGAATAGAGAATAAATATTGACATTAAAATTATTGAATGAATACAAATAAATAAAAATTCTAAAAAAATAACCACTTAGTGATATGAAATATGATCTAAATATCATATAAAATTCACATTGATGAAATTTAAATATGTGATATGGAGTTTTTTAATATTCAATATATGGATATTTAGGTAATATAAAGTATAAATGTTTCATCTATTGGAAGAAAACTATAAATAATTACTTTATATATAATAGTGAACATATAAAAATTGTTATCTTATTATATATCGCATGTTATTCATGTGTCTACTGAAATGGGGAATTAATCAATATATATTCAACATTTCCTTCCATGGATACTATAAATACCGTGACATCACACATTTGATTAAAATATCTTAAGAGATGACACCCAAAGAGTATGTGCTTCATCCAATAATGTGGCCATGGATCGATTATAATTTATATCATTATAGTATTATCATATTATAATGTGATGGGATATTTATTAACAAGAAGAACATAAATTCATTATATGAAATTACATTTATAAACCACTTCTCTAGTTTCTTCGAAAGCTGTAATGTGTATGGAATCTTTAATAAAATCATTTTCCATGAGATGCTTTGAGATATTCAAGATCACAAAACCTCAATTGATATTTAAGATATATCTATATTTACATTATTAAAAATATTTATTTATTTTGAAAATGACATATGCATATCCCTTGATGATCAGTTCCTCATCTCCCCCTTAAAACTGGAACACATCATTAATATGGATGTTGTACTCTAGAATATTCTTCATTACTTTCCAGAAATGATCTCTTAGGTCAATATAATATCTACCAACTACATTTGAGGTATAATAAACATATATCATAGTAAATAACAAAACATATATGAATAAATCTATCACTGATACATATGGGATCCTTCTAATCCTCAGTATCACCTCATGTATCTGAGTAAAAAAAATTTGAAAGATGATTTCCATTTTACATTAGAAAAAATCACCTCATGTAATATCATATACTGAAAATATTTGTTATGTTTTCAATGTTTATACCCTTACTTAGTCTATATTGTCAATTGGATCTATTAGACTGGATATTTATCAAATTAATATTTGCTACTCAACTAATGCCCTTTATCCAAAAAAATGTATTTAACCATCTCTTATCATGCTATAATATTGGAATATACTTTCTGATTAGTATATTTTCATCAACATTTAATACAAAAAAACTATTTCACTCCCATTAAACCATATTTATATAAACTATTAACATTATTGTTTTATTAAAAAAACATCCATTAGGTCTTCATCAAGGAAAATGCACTATAAAATAGATGGTTTCTTCAATTAATAAATCAATCTCATTATCTTGTAAAACCTGTTGGAATAATTTGTAATTACTGACCATTCTAGTTGTACCACACACACACACACACATATATATATATCATTTTGATTGTTACCATTAAGAAAAATTATTTTGACATCTGTAATCCAAATCTAGTATTTATGGTAAGATTCTATGGTGGATATAATTCAGATGTATTCAATCACTGTAATGATAGAAAATTTTTCATTTTAGTCAATTCATTAAAAAAATAACACTCGTTTTCCACAAGTCATTCATTATTGGTACTGACTTGTCCATCAATGTAATGTTTTTTACTAAAAACCATTTGAATCCAATATGATTCACATAGACTAGAGAATCTACTAAATTCCACTACTACAAATATAGATTTTATCAATGCTAGAAAAGTGCATTAATAGTGCTAAAAAAAGAGCTATTAATCGAGGCGAAGATAATGGGGGGTCCCTTTTATCAGCGCTCAGAAAATCACTATTAAATACCCCTTTTATCAGTGCTAAAAAAAAGTTCTAATAAAAGTAAAAAAAATAAAAAATAAAAAATAATTTATATTCGTGGGGGGGGGATTTTAACAGTGCTTGACTACCCCTTTATCAACGCTAGGAGCCCCCTCCCACTCCCACGCACTGCCCTTGCTTGCGCGTCCCGCACATGCATGCACAATTCCTTGCTTCCACCCGAACTCGAACCTGTGATCTCCCCCTTGCGCGTCTGTACCTTTACCACTAAGCCATTTCATTTTCTTATTTAATGATACATCAATATATATATATATATATATAGTTATATTTATTTGTATATTAATATAGATTCATATTAATATAAATATATTTAGTTATATTAATATATATATGTTTATTCATATATTAGTATATAAATATTCATTCGTATATTAATATATATTTATATATATTTATATGTATATATTTGTAGTTATAATTTTTATCCGTATATTTATTTCTATATTAATATATATTTATAATATTAGTTTTAGATACATTTATAAAATATGTTTTTTATGTGTGTTTATAAAAGAATAAATAAATACATATATACATATATATAACACACACACAAAGACACACACACATATATATATATATATATTTATGAATAAATACATATATATGTGTATTTGAAAATACATATAATCTTAAAACGACCATAACTTCTAATCCAAAAGCCGTTTTCAACTCCAAAACCTGTAAAATCTAATAAAATAAAACAATATTCGATATGATATGTGGTACACCCATAACAGACAACCGGATCAGAAGCTATACTTGTTTGAATGTTAACAAATTGGCGTATCCTGACTAAAAACTCAATTTTGGAGGACATCTGGGCCTTTTTTGGCCTCGAAAAATGATTCAAACGCTTTGCTTTAGATAAAAGTATGCAGATCTCGTCGCTGGCATAGATTTGATATGTTGTAGAGCTCAAACGGACACCCGGATCAAAAGTTATGGCTGTTTGAAGTTTGAGTTACATTTTTCAACTTATTTTAGATCATTTATTAATTATTTTGATTTTTTGTGTCCTCAAATTTTTATAAAATGATTTTTAATCGATAATAATCTGAAAATTATTAATAAATTATATTTTTTTAAATATTTAAAAGCGATTTTCACTAAATTTATTATATATTAAATTCAATGGTCTATTTATATGTATATTTAAAAAATATATATTATATTTATATCAATATAATTATACTTATATAAAAATATATTATTTTTCATGAAAATTTATTATTTTTTAAAGATTAAATTTATCAGCATTAGGAAAAAGCGCTGATAAAGCCCCCCTTTATCAGTGCTACTAAAAAAGCGCGGGGTCCGCTTTAACAGCGCTGGAAAAAGGCGCTGATAAAGGGGGGGCCTTTATCAGCGCTAAATAAAGCACCGATAAAGGGTCACTTTTAAAAGCACTTTTTAGCACTGTAAATGGCCCCCCTTTATCATTTATTATTTAGCACTGATAAAGGCCCCCATTATCGGTGATTTTTTTAGCGCTGATAAAATGGCAACGCTTCCCTTTCTAGTTTTTGTAGTAGTGTCCTAAACATGGTTTTCGTATATGTAATCCAGTTTATAAATCATTAAATCCTTCCATTTTGAATAATCTGTACCACGTACTATATCCTTATGGTTAACTAGATAATTCTTATCAAATAATTATGATTAACCATTATAGATGAGTATAATACCATATTTATTCGAATAAATAACCTCTCTTGTTCTTTATACAGTACATGTTTCTCTGAAATTTAGTCTTCCATGTTTCCTCATAGAATCTAATCATGTGAGACTCATGTGTATCATGAGCCACAATTTTATCAAATTATATTTTTGAGGGGTATTATCCCTCTTAATTAATTCCTGATTTATTTCAACCACAACAATATTTTTTAAGGGAACATATTGGTAATATAATTTATATTTATTTTGATATCCTATAAAGATATTATTATTTCATAGTGTTTTAAGTTTTTTACTTAAATAAAGTTGACAAATACTATGTAACCCCATACTCATATATATATATATGAGTTTTATTACATTTTACAGATAATATGGGATACCATTTTCCATTTTAGTTGGAAAAAAATTCAAAATTTGTAATTTTTCATATACTACATATCCCCAAAATGATAATAAAAAAATTTAATGAATCATTATCCATCTAATATTTACTAAAATGGTGTGGTTACTTCTAAAACATTAACAGTTTCATTATGGTGTATATTGAGGTCTGATTTTGGATAATATCCCAAAAAAAATTACATAGTAAAATTATTCTTAGTTTAAATATTATCCTCAATGGTATGATAAAATTTTATTTATATTCTTTCCGATATTTTTATTAGCCTTTTTATTTTATTCCATGAATTTATCAAAGGAATTTCACTTATACATCATTATGAAGATATATACTTATCTAGTAAATTAATCTATAAAATTAATGAAGTATGGGAGTCCCGCACTAACATTAATATGAAATAGTATCCACACATATGTATCAACATTCTCCAGATGCTCTGTAGCCCTTTCAAATTTTTCACTAAACTGAGATTTGCTAATTTTTACATGACAAAATGAATGAAATAAGAAAAATGGGTTTCTTGAATGAATCAAAATATATATCCTGTTAAAAAATATTCAGCCACATTTAATTTATGTTATATTTTTAGTGATGTTATAGTTGGTTGTGATATGAGACATGAGAAGTAGATTTGTTATTGATTTCTATTTCATGGTTTTGGTAATACAACACATAATGATATACTTATGAGTTTTATTACCATAATTTATGTTATATTTATAATAGAAGATAAAATTATTCTGATATTTTATACCAAATCCAAAGAAAAAAGGATAGTCACAAAAAATTTGTTATTGGTAACAGAAAACACATAATATAAATTATTTAAAACCGAGACTATTTCATTTAGTAACATGAGATGATTTTCTCTAATAGCTACTATAATGATCTTGGATACACTGACATCTCGTAGATATACCTCACATTGTGAATCCCATTTGTGTATACATAGTGTTGGTAATTAAATAAATATGTGTGTAACAAAGGCTATATCTAATAACAAATTTTTAGTAATAGATATATTTAAGTTGATAATAAATGAATAAGAAGATTCCCATTGTTAATTTTTATGTTGTGTAGTCTTTCTTCTAGTAGACCTTCTGGCCACACGATAAAAGACAACATAATAGGGCCACCATTTCCCTTGGTCCTCCTCTTCTTGGAATGTATTTATAAAGATTAATTAACATTGAAGTTATTGTCAGAAACATTTTCACAACCATTTCTTCTATTCATCATAATAATTGAGGGGTTTTTTTGCTTCAAGTCATTATCAAACTAGTAATTTAGAGTAAGGGGATCTAGGAGATAATTATCAATGTTTTTCATATTGTTATTTTTAAAAGTGATATAGAATCTCTGGGGATGTGATGTAAATATGATATTGGTGGGTAATTATTCTGGAGACATAATCCCGGGAACCTCTAAACACTAAATATAGAAATCAATTTTGTTTATTTGATTCCCAAATTTAAAATCCTCTCTATGTATTATATGAGTACTACCTTAGAGTTCTCAAATAGCTCATGTCAAGATCTTATGATATATATTATAAACATGTTTCATCTTTATTTAGTTATCCATGTTTTCATACAATTTAATGACATCATTATAAATTGATTATATCATCAGACACTAGGAATCAAGCACATCATCCATGATTTTTCATTGAATACATCTTCATCACTCACCTCTATATCATGTAGATAAATAACTACATATTTTATAATTTCAATCTTTTATTCATAGTTTATCAAAATGTGAATGTGGATGTAACATTTATAGATTTTAATGCTAACCAGTAACAACATCCAAAATGTGTATTCTTGATCGGGAGACTGTGGTTGATTGAATTTATAATTTTATAAATTAATATACAAGAAAATATAAATACTTTATCTTGATTACCTAATTATATGAGATTAAATAATTATATTTTTTGATAAGTATGCAACTATACTATCATGTCTAAATATTCCCCACAACTATTAAAAAATTTTACTTTTCTGTGAAATATCTAGTAGAAAGGATAAAAATTTTCTCATAATACTATCTAGATAATGTCCCAGAGAACTATATAAATGTATTTAAGTATGTTTTATTACCAAATTCTATATTATATCATATTTATCCATTAATTGGTACACCCAATTCAAAAATCTATTATTTTATTTTATTAATACTTAACTAAAAATTTGATTACAACAGATATTGGTCCTTAATTCCAAGACATGTTTTATGAAATTGACAAACAATTATTCTGAAGACATTATGATATTTAATAGTCCTGCCATGTAGGGCCTAAACAGAAACATTACCTATGATATATTCATAATTTATATTATAGAACACATATTTTATAATAATAATTGATTAATGCGGTTTTTTTTTAATGAGTATTAATATTTTAACCATTTACTTGTATTGTTAATATTAACTGGATTTTAGTTACGTGACTAACATTATATTGATAAAATATTTTTTCATAGCCCTATTAACTTATTCCATCTGATGACGATTATTATTTAATTCATTTATTAATGACATCATGACAAAACATCCATAAAATAAAAAATCTTAATCAATAAATAATAAAACATGTTTCATGATCATGAGCGTTGTCTATCAGTTTTATTACTTGGAATATAAAAAATCATTTTCTATAAGGAAAAAAATCAATGAGATATTATAATATTGAAATGTAGAATTCAACCTTTGTCCCATGTATCACTTGTGTTGGTTTCAATCATGCTCTATGACGAATCTAATATCCTTGGAGCTCATCATTAGATATTATTTAAACAACCATTTTCGAGGAGAACCAATACAATAGTTATGGTGTTTATATAAAATAAACCACATATATAGAGGTCTATACATTATAAGAGAAGGTTATTCCCAAAAAACAACTATATTTATATAATATTAATAATTTCCAATTCCATGAAATATTAAAATTATTATAAATCCAAACTACGCATAGGAGGATGAAGATCATGATCATCAAAACATATAGTGAATGAAAATTTATTAAACAAGATTTAATTTTAATCATTCTTAATTATGATAAAATATAATCGTGTTAATTGTGTATCTTATTTAATTAAATAATTTAAATTAAAATCAATACAAAAAATAATTGACATAATATTCAACTATAATATTAATGAAATTCATTTGTTAAAATAAATATGAAAATAGTGTGCACGTGGAGGAAACATTGTGTATACGCTTCTAAAGTACCTGATATGTTCATTATCATGATGTGTGCATACAGAAAGTGTATAGGGTACACAATATGTGATGAAATTATTATTTATTTACTGTAAATTAATGAAACAAAAAGATAGATAAATTTAAATGAATTTTACTAATTTTAATGCACACAATGTAGAAAATGTGAAATGAAACCCATATGTGGTAGGTAGTTTGGAATTTAATGTAGTAACTAATTACTCATTAAATATTATTAATAACTAGTCAAATGGTATGAAATTTCACTAAATTATAGAATAATACATGTTGATTAGGTTTAATGGAATAATTAATTTTCCACCCACTTAAAATTAATTACATAACTTATAACCTGAAATGTTGTTTACTCTATTACAACATGCTTGGGTCACATTATATATATAAGGGACACACTCCATGTAATGAATTTCAACCATTTTCAAAAGACACACCTTTGGAATATGAGAGTGTTTTTTTCCTTACTCATTTATGAGGTATGTGGCGTGTATTACATTTACCAAACAAGTCACATTGATATTTATTAGTTAACAATCACACATATTATATGATAAATATTCAATTCATATATGACTAAATGTTTAATATCTTCAAAATTCATCAAATAAATTATGTGCACACCTTTTAATATAATTTAGTCTTTAAATTCATCTTCCAACCATTATAGTCATCATGAATGATGTAATAACACCACATTTTATTTATTTTATGACACGTAGGAATAAATTATTGACTTATCCCTAGGTAATGAACTAGGATACATGGTGTGTACCCTTTAGATACATGTCACATAATCTGGTATTATCTGACTAGAATACTTGAAACCACTATATGGGTTCATCATATGTTATTTATATATTATTTTGCTTCCCTTGGTTATATAAATGTGACAAACAAAGAGGCCGAAGATATATCAATCTCCAATTTTAATAATCAGTTTTATTGAAAATAATAACAATAGGTAAATTCATATAACATTTGTTGATTAATAAATAATTATAAATTTAATTGTGGCCACATTAATAACACATGGAGGTTTTTAATTTAGTATGAATAGTTAGTTATGTTGGTCTAAAATAAAAATTTGTTCGATTCATTGATTAATTATAATTTTTTTTGATAAAATACTCCACGACCAATGAATTCACATTTAATTAAGTGAACATTTTTGTTGAAAAATGAAAAACAATTGTTCATGTGAATTTTAAATTTAGTTAAAATAAAAATATTCATCAATCTTTAGTACTTTCATTATTTTAGATTTTTAACATATGAACATAGTTCATGTTTTACTACCATTAAAATATTATGATCAAAAAATAAAATCTATGTAGTGGTAATCCAAACATGCTCCTTTGATCTAGAAGAATCAATGATGATACTTTAAGAGCTTTCATGATGGAAATGTTCACCTTGTATCACTCTCCTTTGTTCGATAGAGAATCCTTTGACTGAAAATATTGAATCTTTCACTATCATTTGTGGGAGGAGGAAGTCAGTAAAGATTCTCCCAATCTTGATAGAGAAATAAATGGAATTTTGTTAAGTAGAGAAATCTCTATATTGGATAAGTGTTTTGTAAACCTTGGTATATGAATAAATAATTTCACATAGGTACTTAATAATTATTATAATCCTTAGGAAACCTTTAATTGTAATTACCGTTTCGGAAACCCATGTCTAATTGTAGAAGTAGTAATAATAAAAATAATACTAGTATTCGTATTAATTCATTCAAAACCATATCTCATATAGATGAACTAAATATCATTCCTCAAGTTAGTAAATAAAATTTATTTAAGTTGTATTTAATATATTATTCCCACCAGTATTATCATGCTTCCACCATGTTATTTACCATACATGGTATGTTATATATTAGTCATTTGATAAATAAATAATTATTTATAATATTTATAGTTAGGTGAACAAATATATATTTAATAATCTACTCACTTAAAATTGTGACAAAATATATGATATCAAAATATACCAAATAAGTAAAATTTATTGGTTTACATAATAATATTTATTCCAATAATTAAATTGAAATATAATTTATTTGAGCACAACAGAAAAAACAAGGTGTGACCCCCTAGGATTCTTTGATAGTGGCATTAGGTGGGTTCACTAAAAGTTCAATATAATTATCTAGAATCTTTTAAAGGAAACTTAGAGGAATAATTTAATTTCTAAATGACAAAAACCACATATTAATTCACATTGTGTAATATAATCATTTTGTTTCAATGTCTAAACAATCAGGTTGCACACTTGTGTCACCAAACTATTTTGTCAATTTTTATTCATTAACATCCTAAAGTAAACTCATCCTTATGCCACATCCCTTTAATTTATTTATATTATTTCATTTCAATAAATGGACTATATATCAACTTCAATAAATCATGAATAGGAAAATTATTCGTTTACTAAATCATTAATTACATATCCCTCATGAAAAACCCAATGTACTGAAATTAACTATTAATATGTTTTTATGGTCTATTGAAGTAAATATATGTACAAAAATACGAAAATAAACTAATAATAATAATTTATAAGGATAAAAAATTCATATATTACCATCCAAAGACATGTAAACTTATGGAATTTATATAGGAAGTTTTATCCAAATAACTTATCATATTGGAAATTACCAAGTGTGAACATCATGAGATGACGTCTAATCCATTTAATATAATATGAATCTTAGAAGTTCATATTATATGTGTCTCATTAGAATACATAATATTTATGTATGAAAAATATTTTAAGAATATAGTCAAATATTTTTTGGGTTCTTATCATAGAGTGGAATTATCCATACCTAATAAATGTGCAATCTATTCTAGGATATTATCACATTAAATTAACATATAGAAACAATCCATATGTTCATAGATAATTATAAATATTTATGTTTAAGAATATATAGGTTATATAAAGTAATAATTTTTCATTTATAATCCAAAAACCTTAACAATGATTTTGATTTTATTCATGTTTATGATACCAAAATGTTCTAGACATGAGATGTGCGGATGAGATAAAAAATGTTGAAGTTGGTATGGTATAAGGAAGATATGTTAATGGAATGAGGTATGAATTTTTGTATGATTTATCATGTGATGAATTGTGGGTATAAAATCTTTTGGGATCCCATTTCATTTGATGTTAGCACATGAAATTGACAAACCTATGTCAATGCGGTATTGAGGAACATTATTATTATATTAATAGATATTATTTCCCTATGATTTGACTAAATATTTGGTGTGCACACCTTAGTGAGGGTGGGTCATAGGTTACATAATAGGTACCTGTTGGATCTATATATTTTTAGTTAATACATTAGTATGATCATTCCATATTAATATGAGAATCATTGATTATGATTCTACCAAATATAAATTATTTGATCCACTTGATATAAATAAATATATAAATATTTATAATTTTTTTCCACATTTTTATAGATAGTGTGGTTACCAAGATGGATAGTATTATCGTGAATCATGGAATGGATATGGATTTATTTCCTAGGAAATTATTTTTATATTATAATTGGATTTTATTTTTATTAAATTTTTATTCATTATGGGATTATTATTGTAATAATTATTTATATTACTGTGTAGAATTTGGTATTTTATTTTTATTAATAGGTTATATGATTTGAAATAACTCCTATATGTATCTTTTATACCCTTGGTGACAATCACCAACCTAGGGCCTATTATTAGATGGTCCTTACAAGACACTATAACCTTCACTACAGGGACATGAGGGGTTATCAGTGTGGTTTATTTGTGAATGTGTGGTATCAAATATTTTTGTTGAGAGTTGAGATATAGTTTGGTGTTTTGGGATAGTGAGGACAACATTGGTTGGTTAAGATAAAGTTCCATCTAATCATTATTCATGATGTAGTAAAGTGAGACTAGATATGAAAAATAATTTTATCCCCCTATGATATAATGAATAGAACCTATGATTACTTAAGAACAATGAAAAATATTGTTTTATTCAGGGTGGAGACCTAAGAAGGGTACTTTCATGACATTTTTTTCTATTAGGTTTTAATTATGTATTATTTAATACAATTAAAATAATAAAAAATTAAAATGTAAAAATGAATTTAGTGATCCTTGAATTTGGGTATGTTTCGTTATTATAGGATCTATTTACCGGTCATCATTCCCACATGATTCAGGTTAGTGAGGTTTAGAAGTCTTACTTGGTTTAATAGTGGAGGGTTTACTTGGCCGATGAAGATGAGATGTGGAGTAATATTTTTTGTGATTTCTAGACTTAGGATAAGTTTATACATGAAGGGATAATATCTAATATAGAGAAGGATCACTATCTAGAAGTGATAGAGATCTCTCTTTTGAATGATTAGAGCTATGACTAATTATTAAGTTCCGCATTCCCCTTGTTAGATATGGAGAGTAATATAGTAGTAGTGGATACTATATAATGTAATAAAAAATAAGAATAAGTTTCCCATTATGATGTTCAAAGACAGTTCCATAATAATTTTATATATTTGATGATGAAGGGGAAAATTGGAAGGACCTTATCTCCCTTCAGTAGTGGATCCTTAGATTGTATGAGCGTAAAGCCATGTTTAACAAAATCTATCTCATCAACCTTAATATATTCATAAATGAGGATTTTAGATCTAGAAACTTGAATGTGGAATTATATCTAGTTATTAGATATATAGTCACACCATTTATATTTCATATGTACATGGAGATGTTGAAGAAGGATGAGGTGTCAACCTCAACTATTTTCTTCCACCCATATATTTGGGACTAGTATTTATTATTTTATTTAATGGGGTTGTAGGATGATGTGATTTACTTTTGAATACATGGTCATTATATGTTTTAAGGGATTCCACTTTTGAGGACTCCTATGGTATGGATGGTCAATTTCAGGTTTAACCCTAGTAGGAACAACTACCTCAGAGAACATATTAAGAGTATGGTCATGAGGCTTATGTTCCATTAAAGGAATATGTAGCTAGTATATGATACCCAAATTATGTTCCTCACCCTCATGGAAATATTCCCAATCATGAAAAAGGAGGTGGTCTATAATAGGGAGGAATATTAGGAATACTTTTGACAACATATTACTATAGTTCATCCAAAATTAGAGTGACAAGATATTGACCAATGTACCAATTTCTTATCTTCAACATTGGTATATTACTTTTTAAATTTGTGAGAATCACACCCCTCTATTACAGCAACAATGGTCCATGATTTTGGACTCAGGGTATGGAGGTCTCTAGTTACAATGGTGTTCAAAATGATATTTAGATATCATATGGGTATTATTAATGAGTTATGGGATATAAGTTTGATTTTGGGATATATAAGACATCTAAGGATTTTATTTTTCATTAGATAAAACCATATGATTGAATTATAATCATCTTCTAGTTATGTTGTTTATACATGGTTATTTATTGATTTTATAATAGGTCTGTATTTTGAATTGAGGAGGTAAAGTGTGCAGTGTTTATTGTTGAGCAGGAGGATTAGATGAGTCCTTGATATTCATATTCATTGTTGTTTTAAAAAGGAGATCTATCCATTTATATTGTAGAGGTGTAGGTGGTGAAATATCCTATAGTGTTGGGGTATTTCCATTATATGTTTTCCAATTATGTTGTGTCTTAACCCATTCAGTGCTATTTTGAGATTGAGATATAGTCATATCCTAGAGCCTCCCTATGTTATATGTCTACATATTAGATGGAATATTTCAGTATGTAAGAGTTAAAGAGTAAGGTCTATTACCTAATTAGAAAGGGGTTTATCTAGTTCATTGTGTCCCCACGGGGTGATAAAATGTTTTTTATGAAGGTATATGATGGTATGTACCAATGTGTAGACAACTAATGAATTAATGAAGTGGCATTAATAACTGATACCCAATACTGTGATCTTATAATCCATTAAAATATATGATGAGAGTAATATAGATTTCATAAATCAATTTTCAGTTAGGATATGAACCAATGAATGTTTTATTTATGGTGGTCCCAAAATCCACTTCTAGGTGAAATTATGGGTACATTACTCTCATGGTCATGGTATTTTATGCTATAATTCTCCAACAATATTGGTGTGACTCCGTAACTATCTTGTAAGAACCAATTTTTTCAATTTGATATAGATCCATTAATTTTCAGTCCAAATCTCTAAATTGGACCTAATTTGGATGCCTATTGAGTTAGTAAAGGTTCTATGGGTGTCTGGGGCATGTTCGAAGCCTAGAACCCATATTTTTTGGAGAAAATAGACTCTGCGCACGGTTTAGAGTAAATTTTGTAGATGGTGTTTTTTCATATAGTGGCACCTCACAGGGTCGTGTAGCCAAACTGTGTGAATTCCCCTTTTCCCCAGGTAACCATACATGTATGGTGCATGATTTGATCAAACCGTATGTTGGAAGACTTTTTGGGTAGAACTATCTCACTTGGTTTGCACACCGTTTAACAAACTGTGCAGACAAACTATGTGAAGGCTAAAAACCTATGTAAAATGTCTAATACGCCTTTAATGATCTATTAATCCTCTTCATTCCTCCAAATCCGATAACCATTGGTATTTTCCTTCATTTTCACCCATTTGGAGTTTTTATAAGGACAATGCTATGGAAAATGAGATCTCTTTTATCCAACATCCGACCATTCTTCTGTTTGTCACATTGTATGTGCAACATTATGTACTCAAGTCCTCTTTATCTGTTCTTCTTCTCTTTCACTCTCAACCTAGATATCAAGAAGGGATTGCTTTTTACCTTTTCTTAGATCTACTCCAATCCAAGGAAAATCATGGGATGGTACCATAGTAAAAGGATCGTACAACCCTAATGTGGTTGGTCTATAACATATCCCTAAAGTTCATTATTTTTGTAATATTCATGTGGGGCCCATCAATTACATTGGAAAACTTTTCTTAAATTTACATACCATGATTATACTTGTTAGAATCGTATGATTATTCCCTTTCAAAATATGTGATTAGTTTTTAGCCGTTTCACCCAAAACTCTATCTGCCCATGGTCAAGGTTTTGCTATTATTGGGTTTTAGTGTTTCGACACGTTTGAGCCACCATTCTGGTGTGAAATTTCTTATCTTTATTAAAAGTGAGACTTCTATAGTAAATGATTTGTTGTAAATGATAAATTCATAATTCCATGTACCATGTATGCTCACCACAGGAACTGTCTAAGGTAAGTGCTTCTAAATGTTTATTAAAAATGAAATATGAAATGTGAAATGGAAAGTATAATAAGTATATAACATGGAATTATTTAAAGAAATTGAATTAAAGTTACATCTTTGTAGCACCCCTTTCCATTTTTATGGATGGTAGTGGAGTGAACCTCAATAATTGAATGTTCCGTAATAGAAAAATAACACTTGATTAAATGATTGGAACTCTACTTGTCATATACAAAATAATGGAAGAAAAGGCTTGGAACAATAAATAAAATATTTCAACTATACTTGACCTATCAACACTAAAAGGATAAAAGACTTGATCCAAATGAATTTTACCTGATTAAAATATCAAATAGGAATGGACTGACTCGAGCTCACCTTAGATTATATAAGGAGAATACATTGGGTCTTAAGAAACACATTTCGATTCAAGGATACAGTTTTCTTAGGTGGATACCCAACTAGACTCTGGTTATTGTCAATTCCTCATATGCCTAGTATACAACCATAAGTTCCTTTTCATTTTAACAAGATACCTCAGATACAATCCTTGGATCCATCATTGACTAGTAGGTTCCATGGTGAAATCCCATTAGGCCCTATTTGTGCATAGCCCCATTTTACCTTAGTTGATCACCTTGGACTCGGTAGGTGCCTTATTATAGAATTTCGTGGATAGCGCTCCTTGGATTACAGTCTTACCCCATAGCTATACTGAGATGCTACTAAGTTATCATTCAGTGAGATTTACGTTACCTTGCTTATTACCCTATAAATCCCTCACTGGATATCATTTGATGTTACCTTGTTACATCTTTGGACCTTCACTACTTACTGTATCATTAGGTGATGTTAGTGGGGACTATGACTCACGTGACCTATTAACATTAAATGGTAATTGATTAATTAATGAAGTGGTTACATGTTCAGAAACCCTCCAAGGGATGAAGTAGGTACTTCATCATTTGTTATATTGTATTGAATTCATTACTTACATATGAATGCTTGCACACTGTTATATTCTATTACACGGGCCAGATATTATAGACACAGTTGGTGGTGGACTACTGTGATGTATCCCACACCCTCTTCGTGTGCCGTTTGTTACCCAGAATAGATTACATGGTTGTAAGTATTGGCCAAGGGAAGCATAAAGCGTCCAAAACTTGATTTCATGTATATAGGATGGATCTTTATCGTAGATGAATGAGTGGGATCTCAGGATGCTTGGATTAGAATTTGTTTTCTTTTACATTGTGTAATATGTTATTCCTACTGTCATGTATCCTTGTTTTCTAGTTTTCTAGTAACATTAAATTACATCATCTTTGTTCTAGTTGATACAGTTATTACTATTCTCATTTATCTTTTTCATCGGTTTTCTTCTATTGTTAATTTGTATCACTTATATTGTTTCTATTGTGTACTGTTCATTTATATTCCTTTTGCAGTGAAATAATCTGATTACGATGGAATTGTCTTCCCACAAACACACCCTAGGGCCCCGCTGCTAGTTAGCAGCCTCCAGCATTTAGAAAGATACTCTTGAGGCCATGTGTCCAACCGGGCTCGAGGCACTCGTTTATTGGCATTCGAGTCCAGGTAATCAAAAAGTGGCAATAGAGGTGGTTTCTTTTCTTTATTTACTATTTGGAGACAATAGATTGGATAATAGGAACTCGTGGGACTTGTTCATAAGTTGTTATTGGACGTCGTGAACCAATGTTCAGAGTAAAATCCATGTTACCCATAATGCAATTGTTGTTATCTATTTCCTATTTTATTTGATATTATTTCACCATTGGGTGAAGCCCATGCTGTGTGGTGTTTTTGATTATTACACTATTTTGGAATTTACTTCATATTTGTCCTGATGATATGTGGGAGAGGATAACTGTTACATGAATCACTATAGGCACCTAGAATTCACATTCCAGGCATATTTCCATTCCATATAAGTGGATTTCAATTACTTTCATTGCTTGATATGCCTCTGATTGTTGAGTGATGTTGTGATTGTACTTATATTACTTTGGGTGTGATTGATTGATTTCCTATCCCAATTCATGAGGTGTATGGGCCCTCATGGGTTGGGTGAGTAATTTACTGAGTCAAACCATTATACTATATGTAAATGGGTGTTGTTTCTGGTGACATGTGTATAGGAACCGATTTGTTATGAATGAATATCCATTATAAAGTGAATCGTGAAATCAAAAATGAATTGGATACACATCTTTATCCCACATTGTCATGTCCATGAAAGGAAAAGGAGTGAAACTAGAAATTAACTGCAAAATGACATCAAACTTATACATGAGTGATTAATGATACCTAGTCATATTTGTAGGTATTTTGGGTAGTATGTCTTGGATAGTGAGTTTTCCTATGTTCTGTTTTCACAGTAATGTTATCTTATACTTCTAAGATAGTTCTAAGGAACATGCATGACATTTTTAGATCAGTTCCACCATAGCGTCCTCGTGTCATTCGTCTTGAGTGTGGGGACGACCATGCTCCAGAAATGGTGGGTCCTAAGTCACCACTCTTACATCCAGAATTTCCACTTGATACACCACCTGTTGTACCTATTCTGGGCACTGATGCTCAATTCTGTGATAGTTTCTTACATCTGATGCAGTCTATGCAAGGTGCTCCATGGTTTGCAGCTACGATGGATGATTTGACATGCGAGTTCCGACCGCAACATCCTCATACTTTTTAGGGGATGGTGGATCTTAGGCTACTGAGTCTTGGATAGATGCCATTATGTCTATCTATAATCATCTGGAGATGTATCCATTGAAAAGAGTCTATATTTATACACAAATGCTTCATTATTCGGCCAAGCATTGGTGGGATGTCATTACCCAGGCCGGACATCATCAGGGCATGTTATGGGTTGACTTCCAGACTTCTTTATATTTTCAGTTCATTCCTCAGTCACTAAGATCTAATAGAGCCAGAGAGTTTGTGTATCTCAAGTAGGGTTCTATGTAAGTTATGGAATATTCATCACATTTCATTGATTTACAGTGATTTTCACCACTTCTATTCGGTGATGAGCTTTCATGTGCTAGACATTTTGAGAATGGGCACCAGTACACCATCCTAAATCCGGTGAATGTCTTTTTTTCCTTCCAAAATTCTCTACAATAGTTGACCTGGAAAATATCACTTAGCCTTACCTGAGGGTCAGAGTGAGTACATGGATTAGAGGATCAGAGATGCATCAGGCCAGTAGTTCTTCTAGTGGAAGGAAACATTCCCATGAGGCTTTTCATCTGGGAAGTGGCAGCGAGAGTATCCAATTTGATAGATATGTGGTGTGTCATTAGTGTGAAAAAATAGGGAATAATAAGACACATTGTGATAAAGACCCTATGGAGTGCCGATCTTGCAGCCATATGGGTCATCTTTACTGATTTTTTTAGGACCATTCCACCATCTACGAGTGGAAATTGACCAGCTTCAACTCCACCTTCAGAAGTAATTTCTTTTACACCACGCCAGGTGGGGAGTTGGAGTAGCACTGGTAGGTCTAGCTAAAGAGGAGGTTGTGGATGTGGAAGTATGATCCCTAATCACAAAATATTCTAGCAGAGTAGTCCAGATCGTGGTATTTCATATGTTGCACGAGGTCGTGGATCAGTTCAGTTGCATTCCTTACAGCCAATACCCTAGGATCAGGCTGCTGGACCATCTATAGTATGAGGCACTATTCTAGTAGCCTCTACTATTTTATCTGATTTTTTGGATACAAGTTCTTGAAACTCTTTTATTTCTGTATCTATTGTGAAATGTCTTATACTAGAGATACAATATCACTATGGTGTAATGACCCTCAATACACCATTGGGAATACGGGCAGAGGGCATATTCCAGTACATGGACTTCCACCTTGAGGTAGGTAGTTACCATTTACTATGGAATCTCTTTATTATAGATATGAAGGTTTTCTATTTCATTATCAGGATGGACTGGTTATCCCACTATCATGACTTTGTAGACTATTACTGCTGATGTGTTTCTTTTACATCACCAGTAGGCAGAAATTATCTTTTTAAAGGCAAGTGGGATGTCCAGGCTTAGAGAGTGGGAACAAAGCAACATGGGCTAGTTGGAGTGACCTTCCATATTGAAAATATTATCATTGATGATCATGGTTTGCTTCCAAATAATTTAAATCTAGTAGTTTATCATTTTAGGAAAACTTTTATTGATGAATTTTATGGATTTCCTCATAAGAGAGAGGTAGAGTTTTCAAAATATCTTGTTCCAAAAGAAGCTCTGGTGTTCATTCCACCATAAAGTATAGAACCTACTGAGCTTCAGGAGCTCAAGAGGAAGATATAAGACTTAGAAGAAAATGGTTTTATATGGAATTGTACATCCTCTTGGGGTTCACCCATTATTTTCACTAAGAAGGTGGTTGGAACTCTCTGTTTATATGTGGATTACAGAAGGTTAAACCAGCTTATGGTCAAGAACTGATATCCACTTCCTTGAAAAGATGATCTCTTTGGCTATCTATGAGGATCAAAGGTGTTCTCTAAGATCAACATGAGATCACATTATCACCAGGTGCGAGTCATACCATTATATATACCTCATACAACTTTCCTAAGAAGGTATGGACTCTATGAGTATCTTGTTATTCCGTTTCGTCTAACGAAAGAACTTACCATTTTCATGGAATTTATGAATAGGGTTGTCCACAAATATTTTGACTCTTTTTTCATTATACTTGTGGATGAAATCTTGGTGTATTATTTCACTCATAATGACCATTCCAAACATCTTGAGATCAATCTGAGTACACTGAGAGAGCATCAGATTTATGAAAAGCATGATAAAGGAGATTTATGGATCGACAAGGTACACTTCTTGGGAAATATTATTTCAGAATCAGGAGTACATGTTGACCCTAAAAAGGTTAGGGATGTAGTCTCCTTGGACCATCCTAAGAACATGTTTGATATCAAGAGATTTATAGGACTCAGTGAATATTACTGGTGTTTCATAAAAGGATTTTCTCATCTTGTAACACCTTTTAATATTCATACAAAGAAGGGTGTAAAGTTCACATGGTCCGAAGCATGTGATAAATATATTTTGGAACTAAAAGGGAGGCTTGTCTTGACACTGATTCTAATTCTTCCAGTACCAGGTAAATGGTATATCGTCTTTTTAGATAAATCATGCATTGTGTTACGAGCAATGTTGATGTAGGAAGACAAAGTCGTTTCATACAGATCTCAGTATTTGATGCCTCACGAGATTAATTACCCAACCCATGACTTTGAGCTAGTAGCAGTTGTCAATGGCTTATTTTTTCTAGAGATATTATCTTTTGGATATTTGATTTTTGATGTATACAGATCAAAAGATCCTCAAGTATATCTTTTCTCAGTGTGACAAGAACCTCTGTCAATGAATATGGGTTGAATAAATACAATCCTTTGATTTTGAGCTTGCATATACACCTTCAAAAGATAATGTGGTAGCATATTAAATGAGTTTGAAAACTCAAAAATAGTCCCTACAGGATCCCAATGATGGATGGAAATTAATGGACCTCTTTTATGAACATCATTCGGAGTTTCATGACAATCACGAGAAGTATTACCTCTCATCCTTAATAGTTACATATTACCTCCATGAGAAGTTGAACAGTTGGTAGTTTTTAGATCTTGAAGGTTTGTTTCTCTGTGAAAGTATATCAGGATATGAACCACCTCCGGATAGGTCTATGGATAAAGATGACATCCTGTATCTACGTGGACGTATCTGGGTTTTTTGAAGATGTGAGAGAGGAGTCGATGAAAGATTCCTTTGTTTCCTAGTGGTAAGTTCATTGAGGAATCTCAAAAATGTATCGAGAAATGTGACGCCAGTATTGGTGGCCTTGGATGAAACGTCATATTGCAGGCTTTATCACTAGTTGTTCCACCTGTCACCAGGTGATGTCATAGCATGAGAGAGTTGTAGAATTGTTATAGGTACTTTTACTCCCAGAATGGAAATGGGAAGATGTTTCTATGGATTTCATAGTTGGCTTACCTAGGTCACTGAGGGGTGGTGATGCTATCTGGGTGGTCATTGACCAATGAATGAAATCATCCCACTTCATTCCTATTCATTAGACTTTCTCAGTTGACGAGCTGGGGAGACGGTATGTCCGTGAGAATAGGCGACTACAAAAGGTTCCATGTACTATTGGTTTAGATAGGGATGCTTATTTCACTTCAAGATTCTGGAAGGGTTTGCATAATGATTTGGGACCTCATGTGCTTATAATCACATCTCTTCACCCTCAGACCGATGGACAATCGGAATAGACAATACAAGTTTGAGAGGATGTGCTATGATCATGTGTCCTTGATTTAGTCGATTCTTGGGTGAATCATATCCCTATCATAGAGTTCTCTTATAATAATAGTTTTTGGTTGAAATTTAAGATGTATCCTTTTGAGGCCTTATATGTTGTTCTATTCTGTTCACCCTTGTTCTAGGTTGAGGCCGGTGAGGCAGCCCTACTAGGTCATCATTTCGTTCAGAAGACTTCATAACAGGTCCAGCTGATTAGGAAGCGTATGACTACTACTCAGCCTTGACAGAATTCTTATGATGATCTCCATCAATGACCTCTTGGGTTTGAAGATTTAGATCATGTTTCTCTTTGGGTATCGTCCATGTTAGAGCATAGATTGTCAAGAAATCAAGGAAAGATCACACCTCGTTACGTCGGGCCATTTGAATTTCCTGAGAGAGTTGGTCTGGTAGCCAATCAGTTGTTGAAACCTTAGAGGTACCAAGCCATGTTCAATTTATTTAATGTCTCACAACTTCTCCAATATCATGTTGACCCATCTCATACCTTTGATCCCGGGGAAGATGAGTAAGATTTCAATTCTACCTTCGAGGAATATCTAGTACACATTATTGACCGAAACATGAGGGATCTATTAGGAAATTTTGTCCCTATCCTACAAGTGTTATGGAAGAATTTCCAATTATAGGATGTGACTTGGGAGAGGGAATCTGATCTATATGCTCAGTGGCCATATTTTTTCTCAGAGAGTGTTTCCTTGGAAGGAGAATTCTGGGGAGAGTTCTTTTAAGGGGGAAAGACTGTAAGAACCCAATTTTTCAATCATGTATGGAATCTTTAATTTTCTATCTGAATCTCTAATTTGTACCTAATTTGGTTTCCTAATGATTTAGTAAAGGTTAAGAGGGTGTTCGGGGCTTTTTCGGAGCCCAGAAACAATATTTTTAGAGAAAACATACTTTGTGCACTATTTAGAGTAAACTGTGTGGATGGCGTTTTTTCGGACATTGGAACCTCTCACGGTTGGTGCACGACCATGTATCCAAACCACACTAATGCCCCTTTTTCCTAGGTAAACGTTCATGGATGGCACATGGTTTGATCAAACTGTGTAGAGGAAGACTTTTTCGGTGGAACCATCTTGCACGGTTTGTACACGGTTTGAAAAACTGTGGGGAAAAACTGTGCATATCTAGAAACTTGGATTTTGGCCCTGTCAGACTTTGGAATATTCCTATGAATAAATCCAGGCTAGGCACAAAGACGACGTGTGATTCCGAGCCCCAGTTTTTCCAAAATTACTTTTAAAAAAATATTATGTATTTTAATACTATGCACGTGGTGGGGTTGTGTCTTCCCCTAAACGGTAGCATAGATTAGAAATACGAGGGCACAGTTGTGTCCAAGTCATGCTGTTTATACATGGCGGGGTGTAAACTTTGAGGGCGCGAGCCAACTATGGAAAACTGCACCTGGGGCATTTTCGTAAATGAATGGAAAAGTTTATTTATGAGCGTCATTGAGAGTAACTCTTAAACGGAGTCTCGGGTCAAAATTATGAGCTCTCTGTTGCATTCAGAATGCCACTTTTACCATAGGGTCAACCTCATCTTCTATGCACCGACAGGTTTTTTCTGAGGCGGGGTCGTGTGTTGATTTAATTGAAAAAAAATGAAATAAATATCAACTCCCCGCCCCTCCTTCATTTATGCGCTGACGAGCCCCTCCACCTTCCTCCTCCATTCTTCATTGAAAATCTGCCGAATCGAGCAAATGAAGTGCCCACGAGCTCTGATCTTGACGGAGGACGCTCCTGGATCGTGCAACAGCAGCAGTGGAGCATACAAAGTGTCCGCGATCTACCAAAAGGTAGGAAGTTGGAGTTTTAAAATCCTGGAACCCATTTTTTTGTTTTTTTTTCTTAAATTTTTTTTAAGGGCTGTGTAGTTCGGGTCTTGAACTATCCGAACCAGGTTTTGGATCTGAATTTGGTGCACCGGGGTGCATCCGGTGTCTCACGGAATGTTTTTCTGCGGAAAACCCAGTTTTTCGGTGGTGAGGGTGGTAGCTATGGTAGATTCCGGTGAAGCAGTAGTTGCATGGCGGTGGTTTCCGTTGGTGGCTCGGAAAAATATGGCTGTGTCACTGCAGATTTCGACGGTGGCGTTGTGGTTTCCAGCTAGGCAGGTGATGGTCCAGCAATGTTTTTTCGGGGGTTCTTCAAACCCATGTAACTCGCAAAACATAAGTCCAATCTGAGATCCATTTTTGGCGATGCGAATCTTGCATCGAGAAGGACCTCTTGATATTCTTTAGGGTATTTATGTGGGTAAGTTTTTTTCCCTGGGGCCATGAAACGTTGAAAATAATAATAATATTTTTTTTTATTTTCAACTTCGATCTGCCATAACTTATGAATGGAGTGTCCAAATGACATGCCATCAGTGGCGTTTAGACCCTGATGGGATGAAACACTTTTCAAGATAGGTTCCAGGTGTTGGGACCAAGAACAGGGTGTGGGCCCCACGAGGCTGGGTACCGACGTTTACGGAGAAAGGTGACTTTTTCGCCGGGTGTCTGTTTTGGAAGATTGAGTAGTCGATCCCGTGTATTTTTCTGAGGGGATCGCAATGGGGTGATCCGCATGATGAGTTTTGAGATTGTGGTGTGGGCCCCACCAGGTCTACCTATGGTGAATAGTACTTTTTTCCCTGGGTGTTCGTTTTTTGATGATCGAGTAATCAATCTCATGGGTTTTTTCTGAGGGGATCGCAATGGTGTGATCCGCTTGATGAGTTTTGAGATCATGGTGTGGGCCCCACATGGGCATGCTATGATGAATAGTACCTTGTTCACCGGTTGTCCGTTTCAGGCTAGTAAATAGACTATCGTTCTTGTTTTTCTGCGTAGACCACGTTGGTGGCCTCGGTATCGGCCTAGGAGGTGCGTAGTATGACGATGTTGCGGGTCGCTTGGGTTTGCAACGTTTGGACCATTAGAGGTTGAGGGTACTCCCTTAGTTCATTTCTATGAGGGTTCTCGTGGCATCACAAACATAGTATAGGTTTTTGATCTTCTCGATGGAATGTTTAATCTGTTAGAGTTGTGGCATCCCTCCGGTGGGCCCGTAACGAGATCCTATAGCATCATTTCCCTAGATATGGTTCTTGTTATCACTGTGACCACATATCCATGGGCGACGATCCCCTATCTAGTAGGTTAACCCTGTAGGGTTTGTAGCATCATCAAAATTATGATCCCCTACGTAGTGGGACGTGCTCAGTAGGGTAGTGTCACCATCAGGTATATGATCCCCTACTCAGCATGCGGATTATAGTAGGGTTTCAGTATCGTTGGTTATACGATCCCTTGCTCAGCACGTGGTTTCTGTAGGGTTGCGACATCGTCAGTTCAATCCCCTACAGCATGTGATGTACCATATAGGGTTTCACCATCGTCACAACCATTCTGACATGGGTGATTATCCTCTATCTAACTAACGTATTTCTCACGACGCCAGATCAGGTTGTGGTATCCCCAAGCATATACTCGGAGTGATCCCCTATCTGTGAGTTCTACGAATGCCGGATCGGGTTGTGGTATCCCCCGGTGGACCCTGGGACTGATCCCCTATCTGTGAGATCTTTGTATACTGGTTTAGGTTCTTGAATCCCCTAGTGGAACCTAGGAGCGATCCCCTATCCGATGAGTTTGGTGTATATGTTGTTTCAGGGAGTTTTCCTCTGTGACGATATCCGACAAGCGTGATCTCTCGGGTGAACATCTGAGATGTTTGTGTGGGACCAGATGGAGTGTATCTCTCGGAAGAGTGTCATCTGGGATGACGGTGATTGTGGAGTGTGATCTCTTAGTTGTGAACCATTGCGGTGATGTGGTCGGTACCTCATGTGGCTTGGTGCGTGAGTTGAGTATATTTGGATGTTCAAGGTGTATGTATGGGGATACACCTGGATTGAGAAGACAAGTTATGTTTAGATGAGGATGGTCATGAGATGGAGTTTCTCTCTCGTTTGGGTTTTCTTTGGCTGCGATGAGCGGACTGTTGCCATTTAGTTTCACTCTTTTGTTTTGGGTTTTTGGGGTACCAACTGAGTAATGTTATACTCACCACTACACGAGATTTTCCCACACATGTTTGTGTCTTGTGCAGACCACATGCCTTTCGATGGAGTCCTAGGAGGACCCGGAGCAGGCGGTGCTGAGTGAGTGGGACTGACCGTGGAGTCTTACTGGAGTTGTGCCGAGGAGCTTTCCCATGGTACTTTTTGGTAGCGTACCCCTTTTTCTGAGTATGTTGGATGCCTTTGTAGTTTTCTTTTGGTGGCCCTGTTTTTCCTTTTTCATACTGCTATTGCACTCTGGTCTGGGAAAGTTGTATGCATGCATTACTATTTACTTCTATATATCTATGCACTATTTCATAGAGGTGTATGTGGTTGTGTGTGTATAGGTACCTAAGGCTAATTCCACCCATGTGTGTGATAGCCTACTCGGCGCTATTCGCCAGCCCCTATCCTATTGGAGGTAGGCTTGGGGAGTCACGGCTCGAGCCCCGTTGGTTGGGTCATGATAGAGTGGTATCAGAGAAGGTTCCACCTTTGGGATCTCAGAGTGTAGCTGGTCTAGCTGTGAGTTTGGTTTGGGTTTCATAGCGGTAGTGTTAGGATGTTTCGAGTTTGGCTTTCAGGCCAGGGACTCTAGTGTTGGTGCGGCGACCAATGTATCCATTCACCAAGACTCTGAAAACCTGTTTTTCAACTTAGGACATTCGTATAAAGGTATTAGGGGAAAAATAATGGTGCATGCATCATATTGGACTGGGTTTTTGGGTTTCCCTTGTTCTTCTTGAGTCATCTCCCATGATATACTCTTTAACTATGGTATGTCTTGATTGTATTCCAGGATGCCTCCACAATGACAGCCGGTGAGGGTTCCACAACAGGATTGTGGTGACGATCCTCCCCGTGTATAGGCTGTAGACCAGGGTGTAGGTTCTGAGGTTGCACCTCCATGTGGTACACCAGTTGAGCCACCACCTGTCAAGTAGTTGGTTGTACCAGTATTGTTGGATGAGGTTGCGTGCAGGTTGAGTGCACTGCACGAGTTCCAGTGGCAGCGAACTCTGAGGTTTTAGGGTGATCCAGACCCTCATGTAGTTGATGACTGGCTTGAAGCAGTAACCCGAGTTTTCCACCTAGTGAGGACACCCCCAGATTAGATGGTGGTCCTAGCGGTGAGCCTTCTGCATGGTTCGGCTGGGAAATGGTGGAGTTTGGTGATGCAGTACCGCGAGGAGGAGACGCTCATGTGGGTAGAGTTTGCGTGGCTGTTCATGAAAGAGTTCTATCCCATGATGCTGAGGTTAGTGCGGATTCAGAAGCTTCTACAGCTTCGGCAGGAGGGCATGACTGTGTCAGAGTACTCAGCGAGGTTTACAGACACGTCATGCTACTCCCTGGATATGGGTTGAGACCCGTTCTTTAGGGCACAGACCTTCGAGCATGGCCTACAGAGAGACATCCGAGTAGGTGTGGTTTCTTTGTGTCTTCCCACCTATGCTGGAGTGCTGGAGTGAGACATGGTGGTGAAGAGATTTCCGGTTTAGCAGTTTTATCCCGTCTGTGTTGGGCCATTGGTAGCTGAGACATCGGCAACTTTATAGCCGGGGCAGGCGCAAGGGTCTGGACATGGATGATGTTTCAAGAGGTGACCCTAGGATGGAGGATCTGAGGCTCAGGGATCGTAGTCCATTTTGGATAGCTATAGGAAAGGTGGTGTTATGCTTGGGACGATCAGGGACATCTTACTAATGATTTTCTGAACGGTCATGCAGCTGAGAGGGAGCTGGTTGACAGGCTGCCTTGGCATCAGCAACATCTTGAGTTTGGAGGTCCGCAGGGCAACGGATGTGGCGACAGAGCTAGTGCAGTAGTGGGAGGTGATAGGTGATATCAGATGACACCACCACCACCACCCCCAGGTGGTCTGTGCTGGGCTCAGGGAGCTGGTGGCTGAAGGAGAGGACAACTGCATTCCCTAGAGGCTGTTTACCCAGAGGCTCTGTAGTTGATAGAGGTACGCCTTGTGTCCTTTCTACTTTCTGCAATAGTTTTGATAGACACTGTTTAGCGGTACTCTTTCCTTTCTATTGGTTGATAGAGTTTGTTCAAGGCTTTGGTAAGACCCTGTGTGGGTATTGCTCGGCGTGCTTTGAATGCGTGTGGAAGAGGGATCCTTCCCCCACCGAGACACATTTTTTAGACATGATCAAAACCATAATGGAGAGTCAGTACTGTCCAAAGCGGATAGTGATGAGGTGTGGTGGATGAGTACCTCTGACATATGTGTTCAGGAATGGGTGTTTTTCGGTGAACTCGCTGGAGTGGGGGACCCAGTTGAGAGTCTAGTTTCTTTCCTTGTGCTTATGGCTTTTTAGGGACGAAAATTTCTAAGGTGGGGATGATTTAGGGACTCGGTTTTTGGCCCTATCAGACTTTGGAATATTCCTATGAATAATTCCAGAGCAAAACATGAAGACGGCGTGCGATTCTGAGCATCAATGTGCCCGGAATTAGTTTTATAAAAATATTAAATATTTTTATACTATGCACATGGCGGGTTTTTGATTTCCCCTGAATGGTAACTCAGATAAAAAATTCGAGGGCACGGTTGCGTCCAGAGCGTGCTGCTTACATTAGGTGAGGAGTAAACATTATGGGCACGGGCTTGCTGTGGAAAAATCCACCATGGGCATTTTCATAAATAAATGGAAAAGATTATTTATGAGCGTCATCTTGAATAAATCTTGAAAGGAGTCTCAGATCAAAATTAAGAGCTCGTTGTTGTGTTCAGAATGCCATGTTTACCCCAGGGTCGACCTCATCTTCTCTACGCCGAGAGGTTTGGTCTGAGGTGAGGTCGTGTGTTGATTTAATTGTTTTAAAAAATGAAATAAATATCAAATCCCCACCCCTCCTTCCTCTACGCACTGACAATCCCCTCCACCTTCCACCTCCATTCTTCACCAACGATCCGCCGAATCGAGCAAACTAAGCGCCCACGAGCTCGGATCTTGACGGCGGACGCTCCCGGATTGTGCAACAGCAGTATCAGAGCATGAAAAGTGTCCGTGATCTACCAAAAGATTGAAGGTTTGAGTTTTAAAATATATTATCCAGTTTTTTTGTTATTTGTCTTCAAATTTTCATGAGGTTTGTGTAGTTCGGGTCCCAATATTTCTGAAACATGTTTCCGATCTGAATTTGAAGCCCCGGGGTGCTCCCGGTGGCTCCCGAAAGTTTTTTGGTAGCGAGGGGGGTGGGCATGGTGGATTCTGGAAAAGCAGTAGGGGTGCGGTGGCGACACAGTTGTTTCCAGTGGAAGCGTGGTGGAATCCAACTGCAGCGCGGTGGATTTCGATGGCGACGCGGTGGTTTCCGGCGAGGCAGATGGTGTACCTGCCTGGTTTTTCTGGGGGTTCTTTAAACACCTGTAACTTGAAAACTGAAAGTCCGATTTGAGATCCATTTGAGGAAACATGAATATTACATCGAGACAGAACCCTTGAGATACTTTAGGTATTTTTTGGTTGGTTTTTTGCCCCGGGGCCATGAAACGTTGAAAATAATAATAATATTTTATTATTTTCAACTTCGATCTGCCATAACTATTACATAGAGTGTCCAAATGACGTGTCGTCTGTGGCGTTGAGACCCTGATGGTATGAAGGAATTTTCATGATAGTTTCTAGGTGTTGGGACCATGAACATGTTATCGGCCCCACAAGGCGGGGTTCCGATGTTTATGAAGAAACGAGAATTTTCTGCCTGGTATCCGCTTTGGATCATCGAGTAGTCGATCCCATGTGTTTCTCTGAGGGGATCACAATGGTGTGATCCACTTGATGAGTTTCAGGATCATGGTGTGGGCCCCACCCAGGCTGGCTACAGTGAATAGTACCTTTTTAACTGGATGTCCATTTTGGACGATCGAGTAGTCGACCTCATGGGTTTTTTAGAGGGGATCACAATGGTGTGATCCACATGATGAGTTTCGTGATCGTGGTGTGGGCCCCACAAGGGCAGGCTACGGTGAATAATATCTTGTTAACTGGTTGTCCGTTTCGGGCATGTAAATAGCCTATCCTGTGTATTTTTCCACATAGACTGCGATGGTGGCATTAGTATTGGCCTATGAGGTGCGTAGTGTGACGATGTTCCTGATCGCTCGGGATTGTGACGTTTGGACCAGCAGTGGTTGAGGGTACTCTCTTGGTACGTTTCAATGTGTATTCTAATGGCATCAAAACCTTAGTATAGTATTGTGATCCTCTTGATGGGAGGTTTAATCTTTTAGAGTTATGGAATCCCTTTGGTGGTCCTGGAGTGGGATACTCTAGCATTATTTCCCTAGATCACGTTCTTGGTATCACTGTGACCGCTTTTCAATGGGAGACAATCCCCTATCTTGTAGGTTAACCCCATAGGGTTTGTAACATCATTGGGAATATGATACCCTATGCAGTGGGCTATGCTCTGTAGGGTTGTGGAATCACCAGGTATACGATCCCCTACTCAACATGAGGATTATAGTAGGGTTGCAGTATCATTGGTTATACGATCCCCTACTCAGCGCATGGTTTCTATAGGGTTTCAGTTTCATCAGTTCGATCCCCTACAACGCGGGATGTACAAGATAGGGTTTCGGTATCATCATGACAATCATGACATGGGTGACGATCCTCTATTTGAGTGAAGTTTTTCTGAAGAGTACCAGATCAGGTTTTCATATCCCTGAGTGGATGCTGGGAGTGAACCCCTATCTATGAGATCTACGAATGCCAGATCAGGTTGTGGTATCCCCCAGCGGACCCTGGGAGTGATCCACTACCATTGAGATCTTTGTATACCGGTTTGGGTTCTGTAATCCCCTAACAGAACCTAGGAGTGATCTACTATTCGAGGAGGTTGGTGTTTATGTGGTTTTAGTGAGGTTTCATCAGTGACGATATCTGACGAGCGTGATCTCTTGGGTGAGCGTCTGTGATGATTGTTTGGGACCTGATGGAGTGTATCTCTCGGACGAGTGTCATATGGGATGATAGTGACCATGGAGTGTTCTCTCCCGGTTGTGAACCATTTCCTGTGATGAGGTCAGTAACTCATGTGGCTTGGTGTGTGAGCTGATTATATCTGGTTGTTCAAGGTGTATGTATGGGCATACACCTGAATTGATCTGACTAGTTGTGTTTAGCCGAGTATGGTAACGAGATAAAGTTTCTCTTTCATATGGGTTCCCTTTGGCTGGGATGATCAGAGTGGTGCCTTTCAGTTCCTCTCTTTTGTTTTGGGTTTTTGGGGTGCCTACTGATTATTTTTATACTCACCCCTGCACGGGCTTTCCCCACATATGTTTGTGTCTTGTGTAGACCACACACCTTTCAATGGAGTCCCAGGAGGACCCGGATCAGGCGGAGCTGAGTGAGTAGGATTGACTGTGCAGTCTTATCGGAGCTGTCTAGAGGAGCTTTTCGGTGGTACTTTTGGTAGAGTACCCCTTCTTCTAAGTAGGTTGGATGCCTTTGTAGTTCTTTTTTGGTGGGCCCATGTTTGTCCCATTTCGTACTACTATTGCACTCTAGTTTTGTATAGTTGTATTCATGCATTCAATATTCAGTTTTATATATCTCTGCACTGTTTCATGGATGTGTATGTGGGTGTGGTGGTATGGGTACCTTAGGCTAATGCCTCACATGTGTGTGATATCCTACTCGACACTAGTTGGTAGCCCCTGGCCTATTGGAGGCAGTCTTGGGGAGTAACTGCTCGAGCCTTGTTGGGTCAAGTCGCAATATTGTAGGTTTAAAACCTGTGTAAAATGTCCAAAATGATGTTAATGATCTATTAATCCTCCTCCTTCCTTTTAATCTGAGAACCAAAAATATTTTCCTCCATTTTCTCCCATTTGGAGTTTTTTGAAGGCCAAGTCATAGGATCAAGAGATCTTTTTCGTCCGACATCTGACTGAGCATCCATTTGACATGTGGGATGTGAAACAGCATGTACTGGATTCCTATTTATCCTCTGTTATTCTCTTTCAATTTCATTCTAGATATCTCCATGTGAGAGTTTTCACCTTTTCTTATATCTACTCTGATCTGAGGAAAATCAAGGGCTGATACCAGAGGAGTAGGATCGTACAAGCCCAAGGTGGGTGGTCTATAACTTATCACTAAAGTTCTTTGTTTTTGGAGTTTTGAGTGGGCCCTACCATGTTTGTTGGAAAATGTTTCATAAATTGAAATACCATGATTATACTTATTAGAATCAAATTATTATGATCTTTCTAAATATGTGATTAGTTGTTAGTTGTTATACCCACAACTCTCTCCACCCCATGTCAAAGGTTATTCCATAATTGGGTTTATAGTGTTTCGACATGTTTGAGCCATCGTTCGGGTGTACCTGTGGTTGACCTTCCTAAAGTTGAGCCTTCTACAGTAAATGACTTGTTTTTAATGAGAATTGAATAAGGGAAGGTACCATGTATGCTCACCACTTGATCCATCTAAGGCGAGTTCTTCTAAATGATTATTAAATGTGAAATGTTAAATGGATAGTATACTAAATATATAACATGTACGTAATAAAATTAATTTAATAAAGGTTACATTTACATAGAACACCTTTCCATTTTGAAGGAAGGTAGTGGAGTGAACCAAAATAATTTTGTATCCTTAATGGATAACAAAGACTTGAATAAATTGTATCAGCACTAAATGGCTTATCCACACTAATAGAAGACATGGCTTGGACAAATAAATAAAAGGTTTCAACTTTACTCGACCTATCAACAGTAATGGAGGTAAAGGATTGATCCAAATGAATTTTACCTAATTAAAATATCAGGTAGAAATGGAGTGACTCGAGATCACCTTGGAATCTGTGAGGAGAATACCCTGGGTCTCAGGAACCCCATTCTGATTCAAGGATATAGTTTTTAGGTTGTCACACACCTAGAATCTGGTTCTTTTCTATTCCTTGGATGCCCGATATACTACCATAGGGTCTTTTTCATTATTAAATGACACCTTAGATACACTGCTTGGATCCATCATTGACTTGTAGCTGCCATGGTGAAATCCGATTGGGCCATGTCTTTGCGTATCCCCATTTTAACTTGGTCGATCATATTGGACTCGGATGGTACCATATTGTGTAATTCCTAGGATCATTCTTTTGGATTACAATATTACCCCTTATCTAGACTCAGATTCTATATAGTTAGCTTTCCATGAGATTTACGTTACCTTGGTTATTACCCAGGAACACCCTCACCAGATATTATTTTAGGTTACCTTGGATTCTCTTGGTACCTTTCGTAAATATACTATCACTAGGTTATGTTAGTGCTAGATTTCCCTCACGTGACTTGTTAACATTAAATGGTAATTGATTAATTCATGAACTAGTTACATGTTCAGACACCAGCCAAGGGTTGAAGAAAGTACTTGGTTATTTAGCTATATTTTACTAGATTCTTTAATTACATATACATGTCGCGACACTATTATATTCCATTACATGTGCCAAATGTTATAGACACCGTTGGTGGTGGCCTAATGATATTTATCTCACACCCTCTCTCGGCTCAGTTTGGTACACAAAGTAGGTTACATGGTTACATGTATGGAAAAAGGGAAACATAAAACATCCAATACTAGATTGCATGCATATAGGATAGAGCTTGATAGCAGATAATCGAGTTGGATTCGAGGATGCATAGAGTATCATTTGTTTTATTTTACTTGTGGAACATGTTATGGGTACTATCATGTATCTAGGTTTTCTAGTGTTCTTGTAACATGACATTACATCATTAATGATCCAGTTTATATAGTTATTATTATTCTTGTTTATCTATTGCATCAGTTTACTTTTGTTGTTTATTGTTAACACTTATATTTATTTTGTTATTTACTCTTCCTTTATATAAATTCTATTGTGAAATACTATACTAATGAGGTCATTGTCTTCCAATAGACACACCATTGGCCCTCATTGCTAGTCGATAGCCTCTAGAATTTGGGAAGATGCGCTTGTGGCCATGTGTCCCACTGGGATAGGGTCACCCGTTTAGTGGCATTCTAGTCTGGATCGTCACATATATGTTCCATTATTTCTTAGAGTAGTTTATGGTCATTCATATCATGGAAATCCTCATACACGTGAGGTCATATAAAGATCATGCTGAGTAACATGGGTTGATTCTACAGGTCCTTCGACACAATTATCAATATGATAGTATTTATAAGTGTATTTTTTACGTGGGAGGTTCACTTGCATTAACATGTGAGGTCTCAATAGGGAGTGTAATATTGAGGTCGTTATTTATTAGATAGAACCCAAGAATGATATAGTGGTATATGGATTCCCTGATCTCGTAGTAGATTATTTAATGGTTGTATCTCAAATAAGTCATATCATTTCTATATTTATATCATTTATAGTTACACACCCATGTTCTTAATTATATAACCATGATGTTTTCTATTTAATTTTATGGTGATATTACCACATCAATGGATGAATTAAGGCCATTACTAATAAAAATTAATGAGGTGTGTTTCCTCTTAGAGGGATCTAAATCTTGGAAAATATAAGTGGATGTAGTTTCCCTAAGATTATTAACTTGATATCTCTTACACCCCAAGGATGGGGAATGTTGTTTTAGATGCACTGAGCTGAAATTACATTAGATATATTATTAGAGAATTAGTAGATTCTATAGGGTTGATGTAGGATCTTTCAAAGATCCTCTTAGATATAGAAGAGGCTGGTGTAAGTAGATTCATGTTTCAGAAGACATTTATATCTTCCACGATGCTGTGGATAGATGAGTCTCAATGGTAACAATTGAAGGTAGTTTTCATGTGGTACTATTTACTCACTAGCGATACGATAATGAGTTCATCATAAGAATACTGTTACTAGATTATGGGTTAGGATTTCATGTTTTTCATTCAGTTGACAGTGCATGTGGTGGTACTCTAGGAGCTCATCAGCTCAGCAGTGTTCTGAATCATGGTGTGTACATTTTACATGATTTAGAATTCCTTGAGTGGTAATCATAAGTGGACTAGAATGAATAGTTAAATAGTATTTCTTCTGTCATGGTGTTGGTTATACTATTTAGTGATGGTGTAACATCATTTTCTAGCTACTTTCATCCACCAATTAGGTGCTCACAAGTGGAAATGAGAGGATATATTTATTGACATCATCAATTGTATAAAAAATAACAAATATTTGTAATGTAATTTGGGTGATTATGGATTATTTAATGATGTTGAACCACCTCAAAGTGAGTCAAGAGTTAGGTGCTACAAATTTTTTTCTAAGATGGGTTTTTAAAAATTAGCATGACTTCTCTTGATATCAAGGTTAATAATTTGTACTCATGATACTTGTTTTAACTTTTGTGGCTTGAGAGGACTGATAAAATATTTTTGTATATAATTTTCCCATAATAATTTTTTTTCATCCTCATATGGATTATAATATGAAGATGACCATCCAAATGTTGGAGGATATGGTGGGAGCTTATATTCTAGATTTTGGGGGACGTTAGGAAACTTATTTTCTCTTGGTTGAGTATTATTATAACAATAATTTTCATTCCTCTATTAGTAATGAACTATTTAAGGTGTTACATGGGTATCATATTAAGTATATATTATGTAGGACTAAGGTTGGAGAGTCAGTAGTCCTTGGGCCAGATTTGGAATTCAGTAGGGATGATAAGGTTCAGATGAAAAAGAAAAAAAATAAATGTGGTGAAGGACCATCATAATTTGTATGATTCATGGATAATGATACTTATGGAGTTTATGGTTAGTGAAGATGTGTTCTTGGTGGTATACCCTCACAATGGTAAATATATTATTGGACGATAGATTAGGATCACTCCCTATTTTATCATTCCATTTGAGGTGATTCAATTAAGTGGATAAGTTGAATATCGTTCAGATCTTCCTCTGTAGTTTTCTAGGTGCCATGACTTATTTCAGGTGTTTCTGCAACCATGTTATCTTATGGATGATTCTAATATCACTAATTACATATTATTTTAAATTGAGGATTAAATTCTATTCATAGATTTGATGGTTGAGATCCCGTATTATTGGGAAAATTTGCGACGTGGGTGGGCCACCCCATTGTATTGAGTTCATTAGAGGCATAGTGGTATAAAGTGTTGTACTTGGGAACATGATTGATAAATATTTCTCAATATCTAAATCTATTTAAATAACTATTTAATTTGATTATATAATTTTTTAATTGTAGACAATATAATATATATGGTTTTCATTGGTTATTTTTTAGTTAATGGTGTCACCATGTTTGAGATGTATCTCCGAGGGTGGATTTTTTTGGGATTCGATGTATCCTTATAGATTTATTTTTGATAATATAGGATTTTAATAATTTAAAAAGTATCTAATTTAATGGTTTGGACCGTGTTGAGTACTAAATTTGATTATTTTCATGTTTATAGATTCTAAGATAAGACTTGAGGAAATATTTATTGAGTTTGAGATGAATTTTTGACTATAGGAGGAGGTTGTGGGGAATATATATAGATCTCAGTATAGTGTAATTCAATGATTTTTTCAAGTGGAGTGGCAATGGTACTTGCAGAGAGGAGGGTCATGAGGATATTTTTTGTGGTTCAATTGGTATAGAGGTTTATATGGAATGGGATATGAGTTTCACTATGAAGCATGAGGGGTTAGGGATTTTATTTTTTGATCCAGAAAGGTTACCATGGCTCCACTAGTATACTGAAACGTGGGAACATTTTGATTTATACCCATGTCTCTACCATTATGGGGACCATTGTGGTATGATAAATAGGTTCTGTTTCATCCAAATTCCATGTTTATAATATATGGATGTAATTTCCACATTGAATTAAAATGGAGTTTGTTTACTGAATCATTGAATCATAACCTCTCATGAAACCCCAATGTTTTGGTGGAAAACATAGTAATTGTGGTATGGTAAGGGGTTATTCAATTTTATCTTGTTAAATAACATATCCATACAGATTATTTAGTGATATTTTAATAATTATATTTCCTAAATTTTATTAAGAACACTAGGAATCCCATTGAAAATTTTTCGTGAATTTTGATCCCCCTTTTCTAGGATATATCTGTAGACCTATAAGGATAATTTCATGGTAATACAAGGAGATTCAATCCTCCTTTATTCATGAAATTGTATGTATTTATCATTCAAGTATGGTTTTGGATGTGTGATATGGTTGTAATTTTTGAGTCTAGAGTAAGTGGATTATGATGTACATTGAGATTTAGGATATTATAGATTCTATTGGCATGGTATCAATAATGATATAATATCCTTCTCATGTTGTTCTTATAAAATAGATTGTGAATGTCCAGTTAAAGTATAAAATTTGATAAATCTCTGTTATTTCTTATGATATGGAGATATTGTCTATCATATTCTTTGAATGATTAGTATGGTTGGAAATAATAAATATAGTGAACATTTCTATGGGTGATTGAATTTTATGGGGTGATTGACATGTGTTTTATAATTATCGTGGGATTTATCTCAAAACTTGTTCTTTTTTCTACTATTACTAAAACTTATTTATTTTTTGAGACTTTTTTGATGATTAAATGTTTCTTGAATTTGAATCTACATTTAAAAAATAAATAACAAAATTATGAAAATTAACATTTTGAATTGAAGAAAGGAATTGATATGGCACCAGGTTTGATTATAGAGGAAGGTGATTGTACATGATTCCATAATTTTTTGGTGGGTATTGTGATAAATATTATTTTTGTGGATATGTTTGTATGATTAAATTCAGATTTTTCATATGGTTTGAGTAGTCGGCACAACAGAAAATAAAATGGGAAGCATATTGGGATATGGTTGAGGTCATGGATTGTGTAGAATAACTAAGGATAATTTTCCATTTTTGGAAAGAGGGAATGAGTGTGTTGTTAAGGATTATGAATTTATATGTTGATGGGTTATTTTTTGGAATTTCCTTGGTGGAATAGAGTATAGTTTGTAATAATTACATTTAAATGGTTTTTTAGAAATTTGATTACCATATGAAAAAAAACTGAAACCTTAATTCTCAAAAGGAATGGGAAATGGCTTCAATTAATGTGGGTAATGGCTGGAATTACTGTTGTTAATACTGGTAATTTGTTCATTATTATATAACTAATTTAATTTCTTAAAAAAATTAAATTGGTTGGAAAATTTTAATTCTAGAATGTGAATAATGATATGGATATATAGGAAATTGAAAATCTTTGATGTATCATTTTTCATGTCACGAGGGGACGACTTTGGTTTTATATTTGGAATTATTGGTAGTGTAATGATTTTTGTGAGGCATGGTTGTGTCATAGTGGTATGGACCCATTCTATTGGTCTTGTTGTTGGCATGTTTATGATTTACTTTCCATCTTATTTTAAAATGGATCCCACTAAATATGGATACCATTATCATCACCTGAAATGATTTGGTTTTCATGTGCTTTCCCCTATTGTCTAGGATAGTGAACGAAAGGATTTCTAAATACTTCATCACTCATCTATACCCATAAATGTGTATCTTGAGTTATGATGGATAAAGGAAGGTACAGTCATACTACCTATATATGTGGTGTAATGAAATATCCCATATAGTATTAATGTGATGGTAGGTATATGATGTTCTAGATGAACTTGCAGGGTATGGAAAAATAGGTATGGGTGCACTACTAGATCCTCTGGGGTTTTAAGATGGGTATGTGGGAAAAGTGCATAGGAAGACCCTATGGGATGTTGATGGGATGTAATGTGGTGATGTTAATGTGAATATATGTGTTGGGGGTCCTTAATGGTAGAATAAGAGTATTTTATTGATTCCCTTCATATCAATTATACTATATCATATAGGATATGAGTTGTGAGAATGATATAAACTATGAAGAAGTGGATAGGTGATGAGGATGATATGGTTATGTGATAATGTATTGATTACATTATGAGATATGATGTGATGTGGAACTACTGTAGAAGATAATGGGAATATAATATTCTTGAAATCATGGTTTGAGAGTGATAAAATAACGTGGAGGCATTTTCATGTTCCATATCATTATATTAGTTGAAATTATGTTAATATGATTGGATGTGATATATAATGTGTGAGACTTGTTGAGGATAGGTTCTAGTTGTCATGTTATGTGGTGAGTTTTATTTTTGTTTTTATAATGATACATTAGTATGATCCTTTGATATTTAAACAATAGGTATTAAGTATAATCATACTGAGTATACATGTTGTGATCGTCTTAATATATATCAATTAATTTTAATATTTTCAGGGGATACTATGTGATCTATATAAACAACATTAGCTTAGATAATTGGTTGGTTGTGAAGTAACTATGTAGGAATATATTATAATTTTATCTTTGGATTGTATTTCTTTGATATATTCTTGAACTGTGGGATTGTTGTGGATCTTGGTTTATTTATATTAATGTCTTGAAAAAATGTTTTTTTCTATATTCTTGTATTATATGATATAGAAACCTCTCATTTATATATTCTATACCATCAGTGCTTGTTAGAAACACATGACCTATCAGAGGTAGACATCTGGAGTAACTTTCATGTTCACTAAAGGACTAGGTGCGGTTTCTAGTGGGGTCAGGTTATGACAATGTTCAATTATTAAATTTTGAAAAATCATGATATTAAAAATTGTATATAATTATATCCAATGAATATGGAGATAATAATTGAACAATAAAATGAACTCTGAAAAGTTCTTTAAAAATTGAATAAAAATACCATGATTTAATGTTTTTTGAATAGAAATATATATCAATGCGGGTTCTATATTTTGAGATAAAATCATTTCACTAATTCAGTTATCAAACCCCAACTACATTGACTATATCGAAATGAGGTTTTACTCACAAAATGAAGAAAAGTTATTCAAAATGATGTTTTGTACATGAAAAAATTCATAGAAGCGCAGATAAAATAAAAATACATCATTTTTTGAGGATTAATAAAATAATAATCCAAATTATATTTTTTGATTCATATAAGTTAAAATAAAATCATTGTATGGGATTGAATGATAATAGAGGAGAAGAACACAATGTGTCTTATTAAGAGAGATTTCCAAATTAAAGTACGGAAAGAATATGAACATAATTTTGAATAAAGAAAGTAAAGAATAACATGGAGGACCAAAGTATAGAGAGAAAGAAGTTGATACTTGAATTCATTTACATATTCTAAGTATCAAGGATTAATAGTGAAGAAATATATTAATATTGTGAGACTATTTGTATCGAAGATTCAAATTTCTGATGCTACTAATATTGTCACCAGACATGGCTGGTGAATGAATATAGAAGTGATTCCTACCATATAACTATTAAAGATTCATCAAGAGAAAGTAAATGTAATAATGATTCCATCCTACTATATTTTTGTATTGTAATATGTTATGATTCTTGAGGAAGCCCTGAACATTTTATTCAGACAATTAAAAGTGATGTGATTCATTATTCCAAGAATGAAAACCAAAACTTCATTGATATTATTCTACAGGATCATTCCAATAACATCTATTTTTTAATGAAGGTACTTATTGGTTCAAGATCATGAACTACATGTTTCTCCATATTATACCTTGTTGGTTCTAGCATTAAAGGTGAATTGATATACCCTTTCCCAGGACATTTATTGATAATCAACTGGGATTTTTGGGTATGTGAGATAAAAACACAATACACTGGGTATGTATTCATCCATTTTGAAGAAATCCTCATTTACCTATCATGTGTTTATTAATTGTTTTTTTAGGAATATACAACATAGAAAAGGCATGTAAATAATGATATATTAATTAAATGAATAAGTGCAGAGGTAATAGAGGGGAAAATATTTAATTACAAATAAGTTATCACACTAACTCACCCCCACCCAGTTTGGAGCACAACCAAACTGATCCTATTAATGTGACACATTTTTCCCTAAAATTTATCTTTTAATTAAATTCATTAACTCTCTATCGTATCGAGTACACCGAGAATCAAAATGATATTTAGTGAACAAAAACATGTCAAAAATAAATCAATGTCAATTTACTGAATGTATCATTATTATATGAGATCATTTTATCATTTTGGAGCTTGTAGTGCATGATTTTAATAAAATTGTATATTATTATTAAATATAAAATTCATAAATTCTTCTATACAGGTCATAATTCTTGTTAATGAAATTTATTTCATTTAAAAAATAAAAAACAAGTCATAGAATTATTTTAGTAATGATTATTTATAATTTTATTATGTTATATTAATTTTTAGTATGTGTAACATGATTTGAACTAGCATATATATTATTGTTAAATAGAGATCATTCACTGGATGTCTCATAGAATACACCACTTATATTAATAATGTCTTGTTAACTCATAGAGGCCACATATGAATATTATATATTTTTTAATAATTATCATTATAATATGTGAATGTTTTTAGGATTTGACTATGTGAAAAACATTGTGAACATAATCATATCATATAAATTTAAAACACATTATTTCAAAAATACCTACCACACTGCATGTCAAAATGTTGTGTAGTTAATTCCTACATGCCAAGAAGGAATCACTGTTAAGTTTCATGAAGATCCATAATAGTCTAATATCATTTTCAATATTTCACTTAATTTTTGAAAAATTTATATATAATTTTTAAATTAAGAACATTCAATTTTAGTAATATCAACAACACAACATGTCATAATGATAGATAACAATTTCCAGTGGTCACAAGTGAATCATGGACCAGTTTACTAATGTTTCATGATAATCCAATCATTTTTTCTTTGGTTTTTATTATTTGACCTTTTATTTGAATAACAATGTCACATTATAATTTGAAACACACTTGATCAACTATACCGACCACACTACTTATTGAATTGACATGACATTACTTTATACATGTAAAAAAGGCACCATATGTCATTTTGTAAATTTATTATGACAACGGTATCATGTTATATTATTATTTTATACATTAAATTATTTTGTACAAGTATGTCACTTTAAATTGAGAATACATACTTTTAGTCTTACTTCCCACACCACGTTTCTAACTTCCAAGTGATTAGTTTCGTCAAGTAAAAAATGAATCATTAATCATTTTCATTATGTGAAAATAAACTATATATTCATTTTCTTTATTTTTAGTATTTTCCATATATTTTGAAATAATGTTTCACTTTTAATTTATAATCACACAGTAATGGTCATGCTAATTACACCACCTGTTATAATGAAATGTTGTTATTTTGTACATGTCACAATAGAATCATGATTCATTTTATGATAGTGTATTTAAAATGAAAATTTTTATAACTATGAACATTAGAATTAATAAAGTTTATTCTTCATCAATTCTTATTCTATTATTGATGAATCTTAGAGAAGAGAAAAAAAACTAGTCTTACAAGACTGAAAGGGTTCAAATACCGATGCTCATTCCTTGGATCAAAATGATTTTTAATCAACTAAGCAAGATAATAAACTAATAATATAAATATTTTATATACTAATACCTAATACGATTGATATATAATTATAATACTATTTAAATATATATAAATATTATTATATTTATGTTAGAATATAATTTTATATATATGATTATAGTAAGTATATTTAAATTTAAAATATTATTATTTATAATAAAAAAATATTAATATGTATAATTAGAATATTTAGAAAATATTAACTACATCTTAAAACACTATTATATATTATTAATATTCCAATATAAAAAATTATAGTTAATTTTTGTATAATTATTTAAATGTGAAAATAATTTTTATAATATAATATTCATTATACAAATATATATTTAAGTATAAAAAATATTAATAATTTCACCTATGTACCTGTAGATTTATAAAACGCTAGAAATTATATAATTGTAAAAAATATTAATTATATAGGCAATGTAGTAATAATTATTATTTGTTTTTAATTATAATTATTCACATTTAAAAATTATTATGTATTCTATAAATGAATGACATATTAATTATTTATAAGAAAACAAAATGTTTGTTAAAATAATAATGTCTCTATTCAAATATAGAATATTATATTCAATGTATTATTATGTAAATATAATTATTAAATTTATGATCAATTATATTTAAAAAACTACACATTCTTATGTTTAATAAAATTATTGCTATTTTATAAAGATTATTATTATTGGATGGAGGGTCAAAGTAAGTGACATGAGGGTAATCTTGGAATTGATTGACAACCCCTAGATCCATAATAAAATTATCAACTTTTTAACCTATTTTTTTAATAACAAATCCATGATCATTGTTTAAAAGAATCCATCCAACTTGGAGGATGATAATTTGTGGAAACAGAAGAAATTTGATCGAACATGCATTGTCATCCAACACAACTATGTTAAGGAAAATAGTAAGGGAGGAATCATAATGAAGGGGAACATTTAAAGAGTTATAGGGAATAAATATTCCATCTCTAATAATCTTTAGATCAAATAATTCATAATGATCATCAATGGTATTTTATAAAAGAGGTAAAAGCACATGAACCCTTTGGATTTATCTAAATGGATCACTATATTATATAGATTTAATTATTGGATTATGATAGAAATTGGTCAAGGATATTTACATATTATCTATGCATTGGGTGGACCAATAAAAGGAACAAGGGTGTTTGTATATCTTTTGTTCAAGTAGGACACACCATACCTACAAGAATACAATGCTTCCGTTATTCCCTTTACATTATTAGATTATCATGTTTGAGATTGGATTAAAATCCTAATTAATTATATATAATGAAAATAAAATATCCATTAGTATAGTTCATCAATTATTTGTGTTCTTGTTGAAATTAATTAGGAAAATATGAATGAATAGGATGGATACATTCCTAGAGATCTGGTTAAAATTAATTATTTCTAAACACTTATTAAAAATTTTGTGAATGAATTTTTAGAGGATGAAATTTTAAATAATGTTCAGTTTTAAAACCACTATAATTTCTATTTTATATGTAAATCTATAGGGACTTTTTTTGAAATTTCGTGATAGAAATATTATGAAATTGTCATGTTCTATTTATAATCTATGGGGATATGATAATACAACATATAAGAAAAAAATATAATTTTGTGGAAAATGATAAGATATCATAACAACATAATAAAAATGATATGTCATAATATATTTCATAGTATAATTTTATATATATCTCACTCAATAATTGTGGAGAGATAAAGGAAAAATCTATTGGTGTGATCATGGAAGCAGTTTATATGGATCAATTTGGTACTATAACTATGAAAAAACATAGCAATAATTGGAATATAATGGCCTTATATTCATCATATTATCCTAAGACTATCCCACCATCATATAGTGGTAATATAATGAAATAATATGTAATTAATATGATGGAAAATTATGTTATGAATCAACTCATTAAAACTATTCACACACTTGGGTATAATGAGATGTTAGATTACGAGTCCAATGATGACGGATTCAAAAAAAATACATCTTGAAAATATTATAATCATAAGCAAGCCACTCATAACACTCATACTCAATAAAAGATTTATTATAACATTTATAAACATCATAGTGATTCTCAAGCGATAACACCGCTATGAAATTATTTTAAAGATTCTGAGGAAATGGAGAATAAACACCATCATTTTAATTTTGATAATGATACTAATGGAATGGAGGGGACTGAATGGATAAGTAATGTAATATCTAAATGCATCTTTAATTTTCTAAAATTTGAGAAAAAAGGGTAAAATTCATGGAAATAAAAATGAGAATAAATATATTCCCCAAACCAGGGACTCTCATTCCACGAAATGAATATCCTATTATGTAATTATAATGTGATAAATATTTCTAGAACTTATTCAACAATTCAAAATTACATTTTATAGAACCCAAGATAAATATATACAATTAATACATTTATAACATCGATTAATTAATACATACAAAAATATTCACCAAAAATAAGGACTTAAAGATTGGTGTCTTAGATAATAGAAACATAAAACACTAATTTTACATGTTAAGAAATATTCTACACAATATAAATATTTTCATATAAATTTAATTTGAATTATTTATCTTCAAATGTATGGTAAATAAAAATGATAATAAGTGGTGAGCATAAATATATACTAAGGTATAAAATAATAACGGAAAAAATTGTTATACCATAAACATACAGAAAATAATGAATAATTAAAATATTATGATAAAAAGAACAATTTTTTTTATAATAACTATCATGAAAGAAAGAAATAATAACATAAATGAAAATACTTTTACCATGTAATGATAAGAGAGGATATGTATAAAATGGTCCATGTATTGTATTAAATAAAGTGGAAAATGATAAACATAGGATTTCTCAGCTTTATAAGCTAGGAGACATAATGACCATTTTACTTGTGATATTGTGAGTTATGGTATAAAACAACACACTAAACCTTGGAGAAACATTATACTTGTAACACCATTCACAAATCATTTTAATTCCCTTTGAAAAAATCCTTTCCCAAATGAATTATCGGGAGATATAGATACTATTGTTATATTAATCAATATATTCCTTTTGGAATTGAAAAAATAACCATAACATAAAATATCTTGTTAAATTAAAATTATTTTAATGAAATTTCTAATTCATCATATAAAGAAACTATGTAAATAAAATAGGTTTCATAAAAATTCCATATAACATCTTAAATTTAATCTCATGATACAGAAAAACATTATCTACAACAATGAAAACATTACGAAAGAATAATATGGAAAAAAATGAAACATTACTTTATTGGAGGAATATCATTCATGAAGACAATGAACATTATATCAATAAAATGGTGTTTTGAAATCAATTTATATTGATCATGGTAAAATTCATAGTTACCAGTCTATTTTGAAAGAAAATCCATTGTTTTAAGAAAAATGAAATGAATACCTTTCATGAAAAGGTAATATGATCAAAAAACGTTTTCCCCAAAATAAATGCAGAATAATTTAAAATGGAATTTCTTGGAGAAATGAAATTCGAATAAGAAATTTTACAATGAAATGAAATGAGTTTGAATTACCATACCACTTACCTTTTCCTTTTATTTCAAATGAAGTTATTTAACCTATCAAATAATAACAATAAAAATATTAATTACCTATTTCAGAACATTATTCATATATATTTATGTTTATAAAATTCACTAATGAAAAATATCTTTCTCTATCAGATTGTTTTAATCTATTTTGAACAGTCAGGTGACAATAATCATTTCTATTTTGATATAGGTACATAAATTTGGAAATTATCTCTCTTTTCTCCAAATATCATCATAACTCATTAAATTTATTGGATTTTATTTTTTATAATGAATTACCATGATATAGAGGTATATCTGTTACATGCATGCATCCTTGATTTCAGTGGTTCTTGGGTGAAGCATATACCTCTCATTGAGTGCTCTGATAATAACAGTTTTCAGTTGAAATTTCAGATGAATCCTTTTGAGGCCTTATATGGTATTCCATTCTATTCACCCTTGTGCTAGGTTGAGGCAGGTGAGGCAACCCTATTAGGTCCTCATTTTATTTATAATACATCATAACAGGTCCAGCTGAACTGGAAGCGTATGACTACTGCTCAGCCTTGATAAAATACTTATTTTTATCACCATAAATTACCTCTTGGGTATGAGGATTGAGATTTTTTTTTCATTGGGTATCACCCATTCTAGGGAATAGATGGTTAAGAAATAAAGGAATGATATCACCTCGTTACGTCAAGCCATTTAAATTTCTAGAGAGAGTCAGATCGGTAGCCAATCAGTTGTAGAAACCCTAGAGGTACCGTACCATGAACGACATCTTTAATGTCTCACATCTTCTCCAATATAATGCTAACCCATCTCGTACCTTTGATCCTAATGATGTTGAGTTAGGTTTCAATGCTACCTTTGAGGAATATCCAACACACATTATTGACCGAAGCACGATGGATCTCTTAGGAAAGTTTGTCCCTATCGTATGGGTGTTATGGAATAATTTCCAATTATAGGATGCGACTTGGGAGAGGGAATCTGATCTACATGCTCAGTGGCCATAGTTTTTCTCAGACAGTGTTTCCTTACCCTTGGAAAGAGAACTCAGGGGAGTGTTCTTTTAAGGGGGGAAGACTCTAAGAACCCAATTTTTCACTAAAGTATGTAACCTTTAATTGTATGTCTGAATCTATAATTTGGACATAATTTGGTTTCCTAATGATTTAGTAAAGTTTACGAGGGTTAATGGGGCTTGTTCGGATCCTGGAAACAATATTTTTGGAGAAAATGTAATTTGTGCACTGTTTAGAGTAAATTGTGTGGTTGGTGTTTTTTCGGACATTGGAACCTCACAAGGTTGGGGAACGGCCATGTATCCAAACCGTACAAATTACCATTTTTCCTATGTAAATGTGAATGGATGGAATATGGTTTAATCAAACTGTGTAGAGGAATACTTTTTGGGTAGATACATGTTTCACAATTTGTATACGGTTTGAAAAACTATGGGGAAAACTGTGCATAGGCAAAAAACCTGTGTAAAATTTCCATCATGACATTAATGATCTATTAGTCCTCTTCCTTCCTCCTAATCTGATAACCAGTAGGATTTTTCTCCATTTTCACCCATTTATAGTTTTTTGAAGGCCAAATCATGGGATCAAGAGATCTTTTTTCTCCGACATCTTGCCGAGCTTCCATTTGTCATGTTGGATGCGAAACGGTATGTACTGGAGTCATATTTATCCTCTCTTATTCTCTTTTACTCTCAACCTAGATATCTCCATGTGAGTGATTTAAACTTTTCTTATATCTACTCTAATATGAGGCAAATCAAGGGCCGATACCGGAGGAGAAGGATCGTACATGCCTAAGGTGGGTGGTCTATAACTTATCCCTAAAGTTCTTTGTTTTTGTAATGTTTGGGTGGGGCCCACCGGTTATGTTCGAAAACGTTTCTTAAATATACATACCATGATTATACCTGTTATAATTGTATTATTATGATCTTTCCGAATATGTGATTAGTTTTTAGTGGTTATACCCACAACTCTCTCCACCCCATGTCGAAGGTTATGCCATAATTGGGATTATAGTGTTTCATCATGTTTGAGACACCGTTCGGGTGTACCTATGCTTCACCTTCCTAAATGTGAGACTTCTATAGTAAATGACTTGTTGTTAATGAGAATTGAATAATGGAATGTACCATGTATGGTCAAAACATGAGCCATCTAAGGTGAGTTATTCTAAATGGTTATTAAATGTGAAATGTTAAATGGAAAGAATACTAAGTATATAACATGGCCGTATTAAAATTAATTTAATAAAGGGTACATTAATGTAGAACCCCTTTCCACTTTGATGGAAGGTAGTGGAGTGAACCACAATAATTGAATATACCTTAATGGATAACAAAGACTTGATTAAATTGTTTCAGTGCTACATGGACTATCCACACTAATGGAAGACATTTCTTGGACCAATAAATAAAATGTTTATACTTTACATGACCTATCCATAGTAATGGAAGGAAATGATTGATCCAAATGAATTTTACCTGATTACAATATCAAATAGGAATGTACTAACTAGAGCTCACCTTGGATTCTTTAAGGAGAATACCTTGGGTCTCAGGAACCCCATTCTGATTCAAGGATAGTGTTTTTTAAGTTGACACACACCTAGAATCCGGTTCTTTTCTATTCCTCGGATGCCCAGTATACTATTGTAGGGTCCTTTCCATTATTACATGATACCTTAGATACAATCCTTGGATCCATCAATAGTAGGTGCCATGGTGAAATCCCATTGGTCTATGTCTTTGCGTAACCCTGTTTTACATAGGTTGATCATCATGGACTCGGTCGGTGCCTTATTGTGTAATTCCTTGGGTTTTGCATCATGGATTACAATCTTACCCCTTAGCTAGACTCAGATGCTACAGATTTAGCTCTCCATGAGATTTACGTTACCATGGTTTTTACCTTAGTACCCCCTCACTGGATATCATTTCAGGTTGGCTTGGTATCTCTTGGGACCTTCAATACATATACTATCACTAGGTGATGTCAGTGCCAGATATCCCTCACAAGACCTATTAACATTAAATGGTAATTGATTAATTCATGAACTGGTTACATGTTCATACACTAGCCATGGGCTGAAGAAAGTACTTTGTTATTTAGTTATATTGTACTAGTTGCTTTACTTACACATACAAGCCAACACACTATTATATTCCTTTACATTAGCCGGATGGTATAGACACCATTGGTGGTGGCCCACTGAGATTTATCTCACACCCTCTCTTGGCGCCGTTTGGTACCCAGAGTATACTACATGGTTACATGTATTGAAAAAGGGAATAATAGAGCTTCCATTACTTGATTTCATGATGATATGATGGAGCTTAATACCAGATAACCGAGTTGGATCCTAGGATGATTAGAGTAGAATTTGTTTTCTTTTACCTTGAGGAACATGTTTTGGCTACTATCATGAATCTATTATTTCTAGTATTCATGTAACATGACATTAAATCATAATTGATCCAGTTTATAAAGTTGTTATTATTCTTGTTTATCTATTGCATCAGTTTTCTTCTGTTGTTTATTTTTAACACTTATATTTCTTATGTTGTTTACTATTAATTTATATAAATTCTACTATGCAATACTATACTAATGAGGTAATATTCTTCCAATAGAGACACCCTAGGCCCTCATTGCTAGTCAGCAACATCTAGCATTTGGGAAGATGCGCTTGAGGCCATGTGGCCCACTAGGCTCAGGTCACTTGTTTAGTGGAATTCGAGTACGGATCATCACATATAGGTTCTGTGATTTATTATATTAGTTTATGGTCATGCTTATCAAGGAAATCCTCATACATATAAGGTCATATAAGGAGCATGGTGAGTAACATGGGGTGATTCTACAGGTCCATCGACACCATTATCATTATGAAAGTATTTATAAGTGTATTTTTTTTATGTGGGAGGTTCACTTGCCTTGACATGTGAGGTCTCAATAGGGAGTGGAATACTTAGGTAGTTATTTCTTGGATAGAACCAAAGAATGATATTGAGGTATATGGATTCCCTGATCTCATAGTAGATTATTTAATGATTTTATTACTAAGCTCATGGGTTTGTAATGACCTTAATACATTGTATATGATTTATCATTCCTTGAGTGGTAATCACAGGTGGACTAGAATGAGTAGTTAAATAGCAGTTCTTGTTTCATGGTGCTAGTTCTATCATTTAGTGATGTTGATACATCATTTTCTTGCTACTTTCTTCCACCATTTGGGTGTTCACAAGTGTAAATGGGAGGACATATTTATGGACATCATCAATTGTATAAAAAATAACAAATATTTGAATTGTAATTTGGGTGATCATGGATTCTTTAATGATGTCGATCCACCTCTCAATGATTCAAGACTTATGTGATACAAGTGTTTTTCATAGATGGTTTTTGTATAAGGTAGTATGAATTCACATGATACAATGGTCCATAATTTTGAGTCATGATACTTGTTTTAACTTCTGTGACATGAGTGGACTGATAAATTGCTTCTTTCTATAATTTTCCCCTAAGGATTCTTTTTCATCATCATATGGATGAGAAGATGAATATGACTATCCAGATATTGGAGGATATGTTGGGAGCTTATATTATAGATTCTTGGGGACCTTAGGAAATTTATTTTCCCATTTTTGAGTATTATTATAACAATAATTTTCATTCCCCTATCAGTAATGACCTATTTAAGGTGTTACATGGGAATCATATTAAGTATATATTATGTAGGACTAATGTTGGGGAGTTAGTAGTCCTTGGGCCAGATGTGGTAATCAGTAGGGATGATAAGGTTCATGTGAAAAAGGAAAAAATAAATGTGGTGAAGGACGATCATAATTCATATGATTCATGGATAATGATACTTATGGAGTTTATGGTTAGTGACGACGTGTTCTTGGTGGTATACCCTCATAATGGGAAATATAAAATTAGTTGATATATTAGGATCCCTCCCTGTTTTATCATCCCTTTTGAGGTGATTCAATTAATTTGATAAGTTGAACATCGTTCAGATATTCCTCTGTAGTTGGCTAGGATCCATGACTTATTTCAGGTGTTTCAGTAACTGTGTTAACTTATTGTTGATTATCATATCACCAATTAGATATTATATTATATTGAGGATTAAATGATATTTATAGAGTTTATGGTTGTGATCCCGTAATATTGGGAAAATGTGTGACGTGGGTGGGCCACCCCATTGTATTGAGTTTTTTAGAGGCATAGTGGAATAAAGGGTAGTACTTGGTAACATGTTTTATAAATACATTCTCAATATCTAAATATATTTAAATAACCATTTTTTATTATATAATTTTTTAATTATAGATGATATAATATACATGGTTGTTTCATTGGTTATTATTTTTAGTTAATGGTATCATCTTGTTTGAGATGTATCTCCCAAGGTGGAATTTTTTGGGTTTCGGTGTATCCTTATAGGTTTATTTTTGATTCTCTAGGATGTAAGTCATTTAAAAGGTATCGAATTTAATGGTTTAGAACCTGTTGACTAGTAAATTGTAATATTTTTGTGTTTAAAGATTCCAAGAGGAGGCTTGTGGAAGTATTTATTGAGTTTGCGATGAATTTTTTAATATTAGAGGACGTTGTGGTGAATATATCTAGATTTTAGTATTGTGTAGTTCAATGATTTTATCAAGTGGAGTGGCCATGGTACTTGCAGAGAGGAGGGTTATGAAGATATTTTTTGTGGTTCAATTGGTATGGAGGTTTATATGGAATGGGCTAAGAGTTTCACTATGTAGCATTAGGGGTTATGGATTTTATTTTTTGATCCAGAAAGGTTACCATGGCTCCACGAGTATACTGAAACATGGAGACATTGTGATTATACCCTTTTCTCAACCATTATGGGGACCATTGTGGTATGATACATAGGTTGTGTTTCCTCTAAATTCCATGCTTATAATATATGGATGTTATTTCCCCATTGATATCACATGGAGTTTGATTACTGAATCTTTGAATCATATCCTCTCATGGAACCACAATGTTTTGGAGGAAAACATAGTAATTGTGGTATGTTAAGGGGCCATTCACTATTATCTTGTTAAATAACATATCCATATTTATTATTTAGTGACATTGTAATAATTCTATTTCCTCAATTTTATTGAGAACACTTGGAATCCCATTGAAAAGGTTTCATGAATTTTGATACCCCTTTTCTAGGATATATCTATAGACCTATAGGGATAATTTCATAGTGATCCAAGGAGATTCAATACCTATTTATTCCAAAAATTGTCTATATTTATCATTCAAGTATGGTTGTGGATGTGTGATGTGGTTGTAATTTGTAAGGCTAGAGTAAGTGGATTATGATGTAAATTGAGATTTAGGATACTATAGATTCTATTGTCATGGTATCATTCATGATATAATATCCTTCTCCTGTTGTTCCTATAAAACAGATTGTGAATGTCTAGTTAAAGTATCAGATTTTATAAAACTCTATTAATTTTTATTCTTTGGAGTTATTGTCTTTCATATTATTTGAATGATTAGTATGGATGGAAATAATAAATATAGTGAACGATGCTATGGGAGATTTATGTTTATGGGGTGATTGACATGTGTTTTATAATTATCATGGGATTTATCTAAAACATAGTTCTTGTTTTCTACTATTACTAAAACATGTTTATTTTTTGAGACTTTTGTGATGAATAGATGTTTCAAGAATTTTAATCAATATTTAAAAAATAAATAACTTAAATATGAAAATGAACATGCTGAATTGAAGAAAGGAATTGATATGGCACGATGTTTTATTACAGGGAATTTGATAGTACATGATGCCATAATATTTTTGGGTATTGTGATAAATATTATTATTATGGATATGTTTGTATGATTAAATTCATATTTTTCATATGTTTTGAGTTATAGGAACCATAGAAAATAAAATGTGAAGCATATTGGGATATAGCTGAGGTCATGGATTTTATAGAATAACTAAGGAAATTTTTTCATTATTGTAAAGACTGAATGAGTGTGTTGTTAGGGATTATTAATTTACATGTTGATGTGAGATTTTTTAGAATGTCTTTGGTGGATTAGAGTATAGTCAGAAATAATTACATCTAAATGGTGTTTTAAGAATTTCATTACCTTATGAAAATAAACAAAACATTAATTATCAAAAGTAATGGGTAATGGCTTCAATTAATGTGGAAAATGACTAGAATTACTATTGTTATTTCCTGGAATTTGTTTAGTATTATATAAAAAATTTAATTTCCTAATAATATTAAATTGGTTGGAAAATGGTAAATCTAGAAATAAAATAATTATATGGATAACTATGAAATTGAAAATTTTTGATGTATCATTTTTTGATGTCATGAATGGATGACTTTGGTTTTATAGTTGGAATCAATGGTAGTGTATGGATTTTTGTGAGGTATGGTTGTGTCATACTGGGGTGGAACCATTTTATTGGTCTTGTTGGTGGTGTTTTTATGATTTATTTTCCACGTCATTTTAAAATGGATCCCACTAAATATGGATACCATTATCATCACCTGAAATGATTTGTGTTTCGTGTTCTTCTCTCTATTGTATAGGTTGGTGAATTAAAGGATTTCTAAATAATCCATCACTCATCCATACCCATAAATGTGTATCTTGAGTTGTGATGGATCGAGGAAGGTACAGTCATACTAGTTATATATGTGTTGTAATGAAATATCCCATATAGTATTAATGTGATGGTAGGTATATGATGTTCTAAATGAACTTATAGGGTATGAAAAAATAGGTATGGGTGAACTGCTAGAACCATAATGGTTTTAAGATGGGTATATAGGATAAGTGCACCGGAAGACCATATGGGATTTTGATGGGATGTAATGCGGTGATGTTAATGTGAGTATATGTGTTTGGGGTCCTTCATGGTAGAAGAAGAGTATGTGATTGATTCCCTTCATATCAATTATACCATATTATATACGATATGAGTTGTGAGAATGATATACACCATGATGAAGTGGATAGGTGATGAGGATGATATGGTTATGGAATAAGGTATTGATTACATTATGAGATAAGCTATGATGTGGAACTATTTTGGAAGGGAATAAAAATATAATATTATTGAAATCATGGTTTGAGAGTTATAAAATAACGGGGAGGTAGTTTCAAGTTCCATCTCATTTTATTGGTTTAAATTATGTTAATATGCTTGGATGTGATATATAATGAGTGCGACTTGTTGATGATAGGTGCTAGTTTTCTTGCTATGTGGTGATTTTTATTTTTGTTTGTATAATGACACATTAGTATGACCCTTTGATATTTTAACAATAGGTATTAAGTATAATCACACAAAGTATACATGTTATTATCATCCTAATATAAATCATGTAAATTTTAATATTTTTAGGGAATACTTAGTGATCGATAGAAGCAACATTAGCTTAGATATGTTGTTGGTTGTGAAGTAAATATGTATTAATATATTATAATTTTATCTTAGTATTGTATTTCATTGATATATTATTGAACTGTGGTATTGTTGTGAAAATTGGTTTATTTATATTAATATGTTGATCAAATGTTTTTATCTCTATTCATGTATTATATGAGGGGGAAACCTCACATTTATATATTCTATACCATCAGTTCTTGTCAAAAAACACATGACCTATCAGAGGTAGTCATCTGGAGTAACTCTCATATTCACTAAAAGAATAGAAGTGGTTTCTAGTGGGGTCAGTTTATAAAGTTGTTCAATTATTCAATTTTGAAAAATCTTGATACTTAAAATAGTATATAATTATATCCAATGAATGTGGATATAATAATTGAACAATAAAATTAACTGCGAAAAGGTCTCTAAAAATTTCATAAAAAGACCATGATGTAATGTTTTTTGAATAGAATTACCTATCAATGTTGGTTATGTATTTTGAGAAAAAATCATTCCACTAATTCATTTTTCACACCCCAACTACATTGACTATATCGAAATGAGGTTTTACTCCCATCTTGAAGAAAAGTGATTCAAAATGAGGGTGTGTACATGAAAAAATGCCTACAACCGCGGATAAAATAAAAATAAATCATTTTTTGATGATTTATAATATAATAAGCCAAAGTATATTTTTTGATAAATATAAGTTAAAATAAAATGATTTTATGGGATTTAATGAGAATATAGGAGGAAACACGATGCATCATATTAAGGGAGATTTTCAAATTAAAATACAGAAAAATATGAATGAAATATTGAATAAAGAAAGTAAAGAATAAAATGGATAATGATACGATAGAGAGAAAGAAGTTGATACTTTAATTCCTATAAATATTTTAATTATCAAGGATTAATAGTGAAGAAATATATCCATATTATGAGACCATTTTTATCAGAGATTCAAATTTCTGATTCTACTAATATTGTGACTATACATAGCTAGTCAATGAATACAGTTGTGATGCTTACCTTAGAACTATTAAATATTCATCAAGGAAAAGTAAATGTAACGATGATTCTATCCTACTATATTTTGGTATTGTAATATCTAATTATTCTTGAAGAAGCCTTGAACTTTTGAATCACACAATTAAAACTGATGTGATTTATTATTCCAATAATGAAAAATAAAACATTATTTATCTTATTCTACAGGATCATTCCAATAACATCTATTTTTTAATGGAGGTACTTATTGGTGCAAGATCATGAATGACATTGTTGTCCATGCATTGTACCGTGTTGGTTATAGCATTAATGGTACATTGATATACCCTTTCCTAGACTATTTATGGATAATAAAAAGGGATTAGTGGGTATGTGAGATAAAAAACACAATACACTGAAGATGTATTCATCCATTTTGAAGAAATCCCCATTAACCTATCATGTGGTTATTTATTGTTTTTCCTTTATTTTTTAGTCATATACAACATAGAAAAGGTAAGTAAATAATTATATATCTATTAAATGAATAGGTGTAGAGGTAATCGAGGGGAAAATATTTAATTAAATATAAGTTCTCACACTAACTCACCCCCACCCAGTGTGGAGCACAACAAAACTGACCCTATTAATGTGACTCATTTTTTCCCCCAAATTTCCCTTTTAATTTAAATCATTGAATCTCTATCGTATTAAGTACACAGAGAATCCAAATGCTTTTTAGTGAACTAAAACATGTTAAAAATAAATCAATGTCAATTTTTGAAATGTATCATTATTATATGAGATCATTTTTTCATTTTGGATCTTGTAGTGCATGATTTTAAGGAAATTGTTTATCATTATTAAATAGAAAACTCACAAATTCGGTTATACGGGTCATAATTCATGTTAATGAAATTTATTTCGTTTCAAAAATAAAAAATAAGTCATATAATTATTTTAATAATGAGTATTTATAATTTTATTAGGTTATATTCATTTTTAGTATGTGGAATATGATTTGAAGTAGCATATATATTATTGTAAAATAGAGAACATTCACTGGATGTCTCCCAGACTACACCACTTATTGTAATAATTTTTTTTACTCATAGATGCCAAATATGAATATTATATTATTTTACTAAATTATCATTGTAATACAAGCATGTTTATAGGATTTGACTATGTGAAACACATTGAGATCATAAATATATCCTATAAATTTAAAACACATTATTTCAGAAATACCTACCACACTGCATGTCAAAATGTTGTGCAATTAATTCCTACATGCCCAGAATGAATCAGTGTTAAGTTTCATAAAGATCCATAATAGTCTAATATCATTTTTAATATTTCACTAAATTTTTGAAAAATTTAAACATAATTTTTAAATTAAGAACATTAAGTTTAGGTAATATCAACAACACAACATGTCATAATGATAGATAGTAAATTTATAGTGTTCCCAAGTAAATCATGGATCAGTTTACTAATGTTTCAGGATAATTCAACCATTTTTTCTTTGGTTTTTATTATTTGACCTATTATTTGAATAATAATATCACATTATAATTTAAAACACACTCGATCAACTATACCGACCAAACCACTTATCAAATTGACATGTGGTTACTTTATACATGTAAAAAAGGCACCATATTCCATTTTGTTAATGTATTATGAAAATGTTGTCATGTTATCTTATTTTTTTATTCATTATATTTATACTGTACTAATATGTAACTTTAAATTGAGAATACAGACTTTTAGTCTTACTTCCCGCACCACATATCTGATTTCCAAGGGATTAGTTTCTTTAAGTAAAAAATTAATCATTAATCATTTTCATTTTGTGATAATAAACTATATATTCATTTTATTTATTTTTAGTATTTCATATATATTTTGAAACAAAGTTTCTCTTTTAATTTATAAACACACACTACTTGTCATGCTAACTACACCGCCTATTATAATGAAATGTTGTAAATTTCTACCTGTCACAACAGAATCATGATTAATTTTACGATTGTGTATTTAAAATGAAAAATTTTATAACTATGTAAATTATCATTATTAAATTTGATTCTTTATCAATTATTATTTTAGTATTGATGAATCTTAGAGAAAATGAAAAAAACTGGTCTTACGAGACTAAAGGGGTTCAAATACCGAGGCTCATTCCTTGAGTCAGAATGATGTTTAAATCAACTAAGCGAGCTAATAAAATAGTAATATAAATTTTCTATATATTAATACCTAATAAAATTGATATATAATTATAATACTATTTAAATATATATAAATGTTATTATATTTATTTTAAAATATACTTTTACATATTGGATTATAGTAAGTATATTTAAATTTAAAATATTAATATTTATAGTAACTAAATATTATTATGTGTAATTAAAATATGTATATAATAATTATTATATATTAAAACACTATTATTTGTTATTAATATTCCAATATAATAAATTAGAGTTAAATTTTTTTATAATTATTTAAATTTTTAAATACTTCTTATAATATAATGCTAATTATAAAAATATATAATTAAGTATAAAAAATATTAATAATTTCACCAATGTACCTGTCGATTTATAAAACATTAGAAATTATATAATTGTAATAAATATTAATTATATAGGTAATGTAGTAATAATTATTAATTATTTGTAATTTTAATTAATCACATTTAAAAATTATTAGGTATTCTATAAATGAATGACATATTTATGATTTATAAGAAAACAAAATTTTTGTTAAAAGTAATAATCTCTCTATTCGAATATAGAATATTATCTTCAATATACTAGTATGTTAATATAATTATTAAATTTATTATCAATTATATTTACAAAACTACACAATGTTATGTTTAATAAAATTATGGTTATTTTATAAAGATCATGATTATTGGATGGGGGGCCGAAATAAGTGACATGAGGGTAATCATGGAATTGATTGACAAACCCAAGATCCAAATTCAAATTATAATATTTTTTATCATTTTTATCACTAATCCATGATCATTGTCTAAAAGAATCCATCCAACTTGGAGGATGAGAATGTGTGGAAATAGAAGATATTTGATAGAACAAGCATGGTCATCCGACACAACTATGTTAAGGAAAATAGTAAAGGAGGAATTATAATGAAGGGGAACATTTAAATAGTTGTAGGGAATAAATATTCCATCTCTAATAATATTTAGATCTAATAATTCATAAAGATCATCAAGGGTATTTTATATAAGGGGTATAAGCACTTGAACACTTTGGATTTATCTAAATAGATCAAAAAACTATATAAATTTAATTATTGGATTATGATAGAAATTTTTCAAGTATATTTTCATATTATCTATGCATTGGGTGGACCGATGAGTGGACCCTGGGGGTTTGGCTATCTTGTGTTCTAGTAGGACACACTATGTTTTGGCTATTTTGTGTTCTAGTAGGACACACTTTACCTACAATAATATGATTATTCCTTTATTCCCTTTACATTATTTGATTCTTATGTTTTGGATGGGATTGAAATCCTGATAATTAATTATATATAATGAAAATAAAATATCCTTTAGTGTATTTCATCAATTATTTGTGTTCTCATTGAAATCGATTATGAAAATATGAATGAATGGTATGGATAATTTTCTATAGATCTTGTTAAAATTCATTATTTCTAAACACTTATTAACAAATTTGTGAATAAATTTTTAGAAGATAAAATTTTAAATAATGTTCAGTTTTAAAACCCCTATAATTTTTATTTTATATGTAGATCTATAGGGCTTGTTTTAGAAATTTCATGATAGAAATATTATGAAATTTCGATGTTCTATTTATAATATATGGGGATATGATAATACATCATATAAGAAAAAATTATAATTTTAAGGAAAATGATAAGATATCTTAACACCATAATAAAAATGATATTTCATAATATATTTCATCGTATAATTCTCTATATATCTCACTCAATAATATTGTATAGAGAATGGAAAAATATATTGTGGTGATCAAGGAAGCAGTTTATATGGATCAATTTGGTACTAAAACTAAGAAAAAACATAGCCATAATTGGAATATAATGGCCTTATATTCATCATATAATCCAGAGACTATCCCACCATCATATATTTGTAATATAATTATTTAATATGTTGTTACTATGAAAGAAAATTATGTTATGAATCAACTCATTAAAACTATTCATACACATGGGTAAAATGAGATGTTAGCTTACGATTCCAATGATGATGGATTCAAAAAAATTACATCTCAAAAATATTATAATCATAAACATGTCACTCATAACACTCATCCTCAGTAAGAGATTGATTATAACATTTATAGATATCATAGTGATTCTTAAGAGACAATACCACTAAGAAATTATTTTAAAGATTCTAAGGCATTGGAGAATAAAGACTATCATTTTAATTTTGATATTGATACTAAAGGGATGGAAGGGCCTGAATGGATATGTAATTTAATATCTAATTGCATCTTTAATTTTATAAAATTTTAGAAAACAAAAAGGCAAACCGCATGGAAATAAAAATGAGAATAAATATTTTCCCCAACCCTGGGGCTCTTATTCAACGAAATGAATATCATATTATGAAATTATAATTTAATAAATGTTTCTAGCACTTATTCAACCACTAAAAATTAAATTTTATGGTACCCAAGATAATTATATATAATTAATACATCTATAACATTGATTAATTAATTCACACAAAAATATTCACCCAAAAAAGGACTTAACGTTTGGTGTCATAGGTAATAGAAACATAAAACATGTATTTTACGTGTTACAAAAGATTCACCACATTATAAATCATTTCATATAAATTTAATTGGATTTATTTATCTTCAAATGTATAGTAAATAAAAAATATAAGAAGGGGTGATAATTTATACTTAGTAATGTATAACATAATAATGGAAAAAATAGTTATACCATAAACATACAAAAAATGATGAATAATTAAAATAATAGGATAAAAAGAACATAAATTTTTTTATTATAATTATCATGAATGAAAGAAATAATACCATAAATGATAATACTTTTACCATGGAATGATAAAATAGGATGTGTATAAAATAGTCCATGTAATATATGAATGAAAGTGGAACAATGATAAACATAGGATTTCTCAGCGCTTTATGCTAGGAAACATACTGACCATTTTACTAGAGATATTGTTAGTGAAGGTAAAAAAATGCACTACACCTTGGTGAAACATTATACTTGTAACACCATTCACAAAAAATTTCAATGTCCTAAGATAAAAGCCTTTACTAAAAGAATTATAGGAATATATAGATACCATTGTTATATTAATCAATATAATGAATTGAAAAAAATAAACATCACCTAAAATATCTTGTTAAATTAAAATGATTTTAATGAAATTTCCAAATCATTATATAAGGATTCAATGTAAATAAAATTGGTTTTATAAAAAACCCACATAATATAATGATTTTAATCTCATGATACATAAAAACATTATCTATAATAATGAAAACATTATGAAAGAATAATATGGAATAAAAAATGAAACATTACTCCATTGTAGGAATATCATTCATGAAGACAATGAAAATTATATCACTAAAAGGGAGTTTTGAAATAATTTTATATTGATCAAGAGAAAATTCATAGTTAATAGTCTATTTTGAAATACAATCCTTTGTTTTAAGATAAATGAAATGAAAACCTTTCATGAAAAGGTAATTCATTCAAATAAAGTTTTTTTCAAAAAATATAGAATCATTTAAAAGGTAATTTCTTGGAGAAATGAAATTCGAATAAGATATTTTATAATTCAATGAAAGGAGTTTGAATTACAAAACCACTAACCTTTTCCTTATATTTCAAATGAAGTTATTTAACCTAACAAATAATAACGATAAAAATATTAATTACCTATTTTATAACCTTATTCATATAAATTTATAGTTATACGCTTCACAAAAAAAATTCTCGATTATATTGTCGTATTCTCTTTTCAATAGTCAGGTGACAATAGTGATTTCTATTTTTATATAGGTACCTAAATGTGGAATCTATCTCATTTTTCTCCAATATATCATCATTTAAAACTCATTAAATATATTTGATTTTATTTTTTATAATGAATTAAAATGTTATAATATCATTAAATGAGATTTTTATTTTATTTATTTGAAATCAAAAAATGATAATGAAGTAGTTTTGGGTTATTTAACCATATAGATGAATTGACGTATAACGATAAAAAAGTTTTTGCTTATAAATTAGAAACATATTAATGTTATATTATATATATTTATATCTTATATACCCACACACTCTAAACTAAATCAACTAAGTATTGGAGGTGAATAAAAAAAATTGTTTATTTAATGAGGGAGTAGTCCGCACAATGCCTGATTAGCATTTCTGGAACTCGATGAATGAGTGAGTCGAAAGAGGATACTAAGTTATAATTTAGAAATCCTAATTAAATTATATAAATCACATTTATTGATTAATAACATCCTTATGTCAACCCAATATAAGTGGTGATGGAAAACTAAAATTGTTGATTCAAGGTGGCGGTACTCTACACACACACACACTAATGATGATTCTTGTTTTTCAAAATAGAATGAATAGAGTAAATAATTTTTGAGACTATATTATAATAATATATGAAAACAATAATTAAGTTGAGTTTGTTTTTATACTATTAATATGGATGGTATATATAGGAAATAATAAGAAAAATAAAGTATGAATGATGTGTTACCTATATTGAGACATAAAACATTCTCTTGATTAATGTCGTATATTTGAGGGACAAATGAGAATTTGTTTGAGAAGGGGAAGTAGTTAACGTAAATGAATTTAATGAGATGTAATTTGGGAAGTGTTTCATGAAAATTTATAAATATAAGTCAATTATTTAAATGGTGGAAGTTATCACCCTTTATAAGCGAAAAAGATGGACTTTTCTATGGAAAAATTATTAAGGGGTAGGAATGGAATGGGCTCAATGTAAGGTGACCTAAATGAGGAAAGGTTGATAATTCATGTAGTTATGAAATTATTAACAAAAAAATTATTTCATTAATGTCTAAAGGTCATGACAATTGAGGAAAACTTGAGCTACCATATATTAGACATTTAATCACTTTTTTACTCTTAGTTAAATATTTTTCACATTAATTATTTTATTACATAAAATATAAGTAGAACCTTATTAAAAAATAGAAATAATTTTTCCAAAAATTGTATTTATTTAACCTAATACATTTCATAATGATGTAAAATGGTAATTTTTAATTGAAAAAACATTAGACATAATTTTTTTTAAATAAAAATAGTATTTTTAAACATTAAAAATCTATATAAGATAAAATTTTTATGTTCAGTTATTTTTATCATAGAAAATAATTTAATAAAAAAATGTTTATGTCCTTAAAATCAATTAAAATAAAATTTACCCATTATTTTTTTTATTTAAAATAATTATTGGAAAATTGCTTTTAAATTATAATACATTTTTTATTAGGCCCTAAATTTCTTAAAAAATAATCAATAATTGAAAAGGTAAATTTATTGTTTCATAATTATAACCATAAATCATATATTTTTTAAATTTAAAAATTTTATAAACTTTTTGGTGTTTCACACAGACTGAGAAATTGATAAAAATCATCATTTTGGGAAACAACTATATTTTTTTCACTATTCTCTTTAAAATAAATTAGTTTAGAAAAATAAAAAAAAATTAATACTAAGTGAATATTCACATAGTGAATCAAAAATTGTATATTATTTTATAATGCAAACCTTAAATTAGTCATAAAAATGAACTCTAAATTATTAAATATATAATTTATAAAAATATGTTTAAATAAAAGTATAACATATGTTCTAAAATAGAAAATATGTGATTAAATTTTTAAAAAACCTGAATAAAAATATAAAATAAATTATTAAATACATATTTGTTATTATAAAATGGTATCATGACTTTTAAATTAATATATTTATTGTATGAATTTCATAAAGGTCATGGTATTTTGAAAAAAACATTTTTCATTATTCTTAGGTAAATAATGTTTTTAGAAAACCCCAAAATTCATTTCAAATAATATTTTAATTATAATTACATTATTTTTATTTTTTCAAATTTAATATATAATTTTATAAAAACAATCATTTATGAAAAATATATATTACATTGAAAAGTTATTTTTATAGGAAATCAACTATTTTTAAAATACTAGTTTTTCTTATTCTTATTTTTTGTGAAAAATTAATAATGATATCAGTAGTAAATTATTATTATATTTCAATAAAATCATTACTTTATATTAAATAAAATGTAAAATACATAAAATAATATCTTCTTGAAAAAATAAAGAAATGTGAATTTTTTTAATAAAACTACCTAGATATATTTATATATATTTATTAATTTTGTTAGTCATATTAAATTATATTAATATCATTACAATTTTTTAACTATCTAAACATATCATTTTTTCAATTTGGTTATGTGTTTCCTGTGAAGTTTGGTATCAAACATATATCAATTAATTATAAGAAAACATATATTAAAATATTATGTGGTTACATTGTATCCGCTTAAATAAATTAAATCCATGAAATTTTAAAACTCATATGATGGGACTAATTTCCATTTTCATATCCTAATTGGTCATAATATGGAAGTTGATCGTGGGTCGATTTTGGCTATGATGTGAGATTTCCCTATAATCAATTTTATATAAACTATTATAAAATGATGAAGTTTATTACTAATTGAATCCAAATATGTGAAGAGGGTACAAACCTATAAGGAATAAAATTACACTCTCCTTAAATAAAATTCATATACTATTTGTATAATAAATATAAACCCAAATGTTTCTTATATTTTTAGATCAATAAATATTAGGTGAAATATTTTATAAAAAAAGTCATCGACAATTATAATGTGAAAAATTAATATCTACCTCAGTAGAAGTCATTGCATGGGATTTTCCTAATTCACACGATTTAGGAGGAAGTTGGTGTCATCCATCCACATTAACCCTTATATTGGTGAACTGGTTTTCATAGTGACCAAATTTGTCACATATAAAACATTTAATTATTGGTGGATACATATAGAAAACATTATCTTCCTTCATTGAATCCATATTTTTTTCTCAATAGGGTGTCTCTCGATTCCATCCTTTACAACAAGTAAGGCATATTCCATTACACTTGAGGCAATTTCATTGATAATTCATCTCACATATTTGATATATAGGTTATTGAATATCATGAATTAAATCATATTCATTTTATAAATGGTTTTGAGTCTCTATACTTATATTAATTGGTTCACATAGGAGATCAACTACAGTGACATTGATAGTCATGTTTCATGAGTATTGGTTTTTTGTAATCACTATATTTATCAGTCTACATCCTATTCCTATTGTTTTATTATTGATCTAACCATCATATTACACTTCACACCCAATGATAACACTATTCCTTGAAGTTATATCCATCTATACAACCATAATGGGTTAACATGAGTGAAAAATTGTTAATATCGTAGGGGAATATTAAAATCAATAACATAAAATAGATTCATCCAAAAAGAGTCATGTCATTTTATATTATAATATTTTGATATAGTTCATTTAGTTCAACCTATATTAATAATAGTTTGTTCTAAGTAACATTATGTTAAATTATCTTATGTTTCTTAACCTAATCCCTTAAAAAATAAGAAATTAATCATTCGTAGGGGTTTGAAAATAGTGTATGATAAAATAAAGAATATCTCTCGGAGTGTTATTGTAACACCTGAGACTTTTTTGAGAAATATTTCATTTTTATGTTATATAAATCATAAAAGGAATCTTTCACTACACACAACACTCGCTTGGCTTGCTTTACATGCAATCACAAACTTCCTCGATAGCTTGCATTGTACACAATACCGAGTTTCCCTAAACAACAATATGCTATTAAAATATTATTAAAACTAGCCATTAGGAATAGTAATACACTCTTTTTGAATTTTTTTTCAAAATGAACTTCATTTTTGGATTTGGAATATCGAAATTATCCTATGGGGAAATTTTGGTATTTTTCTGAAAACATTCAATTTTTGATGAATAGTGAAAACACTGGGTTACTATTAAAAAACTGAATTTCTATTTAAATAATTATTTATTTTATATAAATTTATTTTTGGTCAAAATTGATACATAATACCTATATAAGCTCAAAGTAATTCATTGGAATCATTTTATAATAATTTGAGATATATAAAAATTTTATTGAACTTTTCACCGTCTTTTTCCTACCTCCTAAGAGAATTTGGAAATTTACATAAAACTTAATTTTACCCCTTATCTGAGTGGAATTTCAAAAATACAAGAGACATTGTTAATATCAAGGACTAAAATGTGGTTCAATGAGATGAAAATAATTTTTGATGAATAGTAACTTTTAACTTTTTTACCACGGTTAAAAGTAAATAGGGCAATTAAGGGTAAAAATAATATTATTACCCTAAAACATGTCCTAAATCAATTGGATAAGTTTAATTCAACCAAAAACAACCTCAAGAATAAAATATGACCATTTAGGCCCACTTGGATTAGATTAGGACATTTATTATTGATTTATTTAAAGAAGGATTAAAATAGTTGAAATCAAAGTTTAATAACTAAATTATTTTTAATATAGGGTTATAAATAATATAAATTCGACTATAATTATTCATTAGAAAGTTGAAACTATTTCCTAAATAATTATATTTTAAATTTAATTTTTAGACTTTAAATAATTTAATTCATTTATGAAACAATGATGATGCAATAATTATCTTATTAATGAAATATTGACATAATTGATGTTATAAATACCCAAAAAATGTAATTTGAGACTTTGTATGAATTAAAATAATTTTATAGGATAATATGACATTTTATTATTTATTTAATTAACTTTTTTCAAACTAATAATTCTGTTATGATTATCAAAAAAATCAATTACCAAATAGTGTCAAAATAGACATAATATTGTTTTTAAAACAAATATTTTATTATTAATTGTTATTTTATTCCTAAAAATCTACGGTTATTCTAAATGACTTATATAGGGTTATATATATTAATAATAAACAATTTGGGGTTCTTTTGGCTTTTTATAGTACGTTTATTAACCTTATAGTGTAAGAAAACAAGAAGACACGGTAAAAGTTAAATTTTCTAACTTAAAGTTAAATCTAAATGATAAGGTTAAAATAGAAAACTAAACCTCTCTAAATTCTATTGTATGAGAGGATTTATACCCATACCTACCTTATCTTCTAAATAAATAAATTTGGAGCTATTAAAAGCCGAATATGACTTTATAATAAAATAATATTTTAAGTTTTCTTAAGGTGCATGTCTCCTCCCTTATAAAAGGGCACCTCATCCCTCTCTTCCTCACACCACATTGTGCCTTAAAACTCGGCCAAACACTGCCAATTTCTACTCTACACTTCCCTAGAAACATCCAAGAGGTCCTGGTTGTCTTCAAGGACCATATTGAGTTCCCTAAGAGGAGGTTAAGAAGAGGCGCTTCAAAGAAGAGGTAATGTCCGTTATCGATTCTTTCAACTTTATTTCTTCTTATACTTCTTCTTATTTAGTTGATTCATTATGAAGTAATAACATCAGTATCACTCATATAATTATATGTTATTATAAGTATGAAACAACCCTATTTCACCATCTATCCATCCTACAGAAAATGAAATCACCACACGTGCGTACGTACGGAATACCGTCTTCACACCGTGGTGTAATCTATTTTCCACCACCACCTAACTTGGATGGTAATAATGGTGTAAAGAATAACTATATATGATTATTTTAAAGTGTTATTTATTCTGAAATATTATACATACACTCCAATACAATTCCATGATCATGGTAATGATATTATCGCTCGTGGGTACGTACGGAATACCGTCTCCACGATGTGATGCGACTCATTCTACATGATCTTCATTGAATAATGATTATATAAATGCATTGAATGAATAAATATGATATATATTACACTAATACCATTATGGAAATGAGGTATCTATAACCTAAAAATAATAATAAGAATTTATTCGACAAAACATGCATAAGATCAAAAATTAACAAACACCAGAATAACAAGTAGCAATGAAATATTACTAATAAGAAGCTAATAATATGACCATATATGATATAAAAAAAATATGTATGATTCTTGAATAAGCCAATGAAATTATTTATATCATTATACAGTAGTTTCGGACACTTACGAAGAAAATCTGACCTAAGGTAAGGGAAAATATCACAGTCTCATTTTTATCCGAGATTGTTTATACTTCAGAATTTAATGGGGAATATTTATCATCCACATCCATGTTTCATCAATATGTAAGATTATTTTTATCCTCATAAAAATTTTTAAATCCAATTTTAACCTTTGGTGAGTTTTTAGTAAAAGATACGAAAGGAATCTTTTGTGGTTTTTTGTACGAGGTACTTTTTGACTTTTCCGGCCAAAGTTCGAGAAGAATGTTTTTTTAACTTATACGGCTTCAATGGAATTTTAGGAAATTATTTCCATGAATCTTACTTTACATGTTTTAATTATTATTTTTAATCAACTTCTTTTACTTTAAAATTTTATGACATTTTAATGGGAAAATGTTTTTGAAGTAGAAAGGATATTTTCCTCAAGAATGGAGTTCAAACAATTTATCAAAATTATTTTCCATCTAAAATAATATAGGGTTTTGTTTCTATCCCTATTTTTTACATTGTTTTGATTATGTTATGAGGGAATTATTTTTATGATGTCATTTTATCTTATATGGATTTTGTTATGATGGCATGATGTTTAAGAATCCCATTTTTATTACATGGGTTTTGCTATGATTTATGATTTTGTGGCACACATAAGAATGGTATCATTATGAGATGGGTGGGACCTATATCTCCCTTAAATGCATTGGGTAAAGATTTATATGTCATGAGATATACATGGTTGTAATGACAGGGTAAACCGGTTCAGTGAAACAGGACTGAAACGAGGAGTGAACTTGGTTCAGAAATGGATTGTGTCAGCTAAGATAGTCTTGGAAATGGGTATTGAATAATAAGAAATGATTCTCTATGATTATGTGTGTATTCCACAAAGTTTCATGTTTTATGTTATGATTATTGGGATTACATTTCACTACTATGATTTATCTCATGTTGTGAAATTATAATCACTTTTCCAGGTTAAGATTTCCAAAATGTTATGCTCTTATGAATACAATGTGATTGAGATTTCTTTTATTTACCCTTACTGAGAATTTGAGCTCGCCCTTTTGTATTTTTTATTTCCCCAGGTCAGGAAGAAGGTTATTAAGTAGTATATGCCAAAAGGGACTCAAGATATGATGAAAGAAATGGGAGTCAACATAGATGATTTATGAACTAGTTATTTATGTTTCCCAATTTCTAAATACACTATACCTATACGGTACTTTCATGGTTTTGTTACATGTTGTAATAAGTGTACTTAAATTCTGAAGTAATAATAATGTATCTAAAGTATGGGTCGTTATAGTTGGTATCAAAGGAACGGTATAGTCAACTTTAGGAAACTAAAATGTGAAATCCTTAGTAAAGAACCCTATGGATAAGTATAAGAATAGAACACAATCATAGTGTTTTATAAATGGCCATGAATAACCTATTATAAGACCTTTAGTGTGAAATTTTATTCTTGATCATGTCGTTTTCCTTTTATAATTGGTGTTGGTCACACTATTCTTCTTGGTTTTACTCAATGGATGGAACCCGAAGGAACTGTGTTAATGTAGAATGCGACGAGCAATGCAATGATTGTCCCCCTGAGAAAACAAACGTTATGGGAGATGGAATGCAAAATCATATTGCCATGCTCACACAACTTTCTCAAGGTATGAATCATGCAGTACTTCCAAACAAGCAAAGGAAAGAGCAACATTCTGTTGAATCCTTCACGAGGTAGCATCCACCTTCATTCAGCGGGTCTACTGATCCATTAGTTACTGAAAAATGGATCAGTACTACTGAAAAGATATTTTCAGTTGATCAATTTTCTGAACATGATAAAGTCATCTTAACAGTGTATCGTTTGAAAGGTGATGCTGATCAATGGTGGAATCTTATCAAGAATACGAGGCAAAGAAATGAAATTGAGTCAATTGAATGAGACGAGTTCATGAACTTATTTTTTAATAAGTACTTCCCTTGTATTCTTCCTACAAAGATGGAGAAGGAGTTTATTGAAATGAAGAAAAAGGATAATGAATCTGTTGGTACCTATAAAGAAAATTTTACAAGACATTCAAGATACGCTTCTAGTATTATTATCCAACCTGAGAGTAAGATCGATCGATTATTTAGTGTATTAAAACCAAGTCTTCAAAGGGAGTTATCCATAAGGGACTTCAATAGCTACGAGGAAATCGTTCGATGTGCTCTTAAGGTTGAGATGGATATTTGAGTAACCCATCAGTCATATGGGTTTGATAAGAATAGGAAAATGGAATTCAATGGAAAATATAAAGAGAACACTGAAAAGAAGATGAGTTTTCTCTTATGCTCAAGGTGTGGAAATAAACATGAAGGGAGTTGTCTTAAAGGGACAAGTAAATGTTTCAAATGCGGAAAGGAAGGTCATCGGGCATTTGAATGCCGCAATGATGGGAAGAATATTTCTAGTGATGCGAACAAAGAAAAGGCTGCAAAGAGTGCACCTCCAACAATTCAATGTTACAAGTTCAAGGAAATTTGGAATTATGCCAATAAATTCCCTAAACCAAGGTTTGTTGATGATGATTGACATCAAAAAACTCTTAAGGCTAAAGACAAGGGAAAGTCACATGAAATTTCTATAAGCGATGTGGAGTATGAGAACGAAGTGGTGAAAGGTACACTTACCATCCACTCTAAAGTAACAAATGTTTTATTTGATTCTGGATCCACCCACTCTTTTATTTCTGAAGAATTTTCTAAGGGTATTGTCATATAACCTCAACAATTAGATGATGAGTTAGGTGTGACAACCCCTAATGGAACAACAGTCACATCAAAAGTTTATAATTCTTCTCCGATTGAAGTTTGTGGGAAATTTATTCCTGCAAATGTTGTGATCCTTCCTATAGTGAAATTTTATGTGATTCTTGGCATGGATTGGCTTTCTTTATATGGATATCATATCAAATTCCAAAGAAGGGAAGTCACATTTCATATTCCAGATCAATCTATGATCGTCTATCGATGAAAGGATGAAAATAACCTTCCAGTGGAAATTTCTTCCATATCATGGGTCTTGATTCCACTAAATGAAGGCTATTTATCTCAAACGGTTGGTGATAAACTCATGATTAATAATATTCCCATTTTACGGGAGTTTGATGATGTCTTTCTGGTGGAATTGTTGAGTCTTACACAAAATCGTGAAGTTGAGTTTTCAATAGAACTGTACAAGGTGCTTTTCCTATTTCAAAGTCACCTTATAGAATGGCCCGAATTGAGTTTCAGGAATTGAAGAAGCAACTCCAAGAGAACCTTGACAAAGGATTCATATGCCCTAGTGCGTCACCTTGGGGAGCACCTGTTCTATTTGTTAAGAAGAAAGACAGATCAATGAAACTCTGCATTGATTATTGAGAACTTAACAAGATCACTATCAAGAACAAATATCCTCTCCCACACATTGATGACATATTTGACCAACTACAGGAAGATCAATACTTTTCCAAGATTAATCTTCGTTTAGGGTATCATCAATTAAGGGTCAAAAGGGAGGATATACCAAAGACAACTTTCCATACAAGATATGGACACTATGAATTTATATTAATGCCCTTTGGTCTTACTAATGCCCCTACTATATTCACGGATTTGATGAATAGAGTCTTTAGAGACTATATTGATCAATTTATGGTAGTCTTCATAGATGATATTCTTGTCCATTTAAAGATCAAGGAAGAACATGAAGATCACTTGAGAATTATATTGAAGACCCTAAGAAAGGAGAACCTTTATGCCAAATTTACAAATTCTGAATTTTGGCTTCAGAATTTTGAATTTTTGGGTCACATATTCTCAAAAGAGGGGATATCTGTGGATCTAGCAAAAACAGAGGTTATCGAAAGATGGTCGAGACCAACAACAGTAACTGAGATCCGAAGTTTTCATGGTTTGGCTCGATATTATCGACGTTTTGTGAAAGCTTTTTCAGGATAATCAAATCCACTCACCAGGTTGACTCGAAAAGGAGTTAAGTTCGCGTGGACGGAGGAATGTGAAGATAATTTCATGGAGTTTAAAAGAAGGTTATATAGTGCCCTTGTACTCACACTTCCTTATAGTGGAGAAAGGTTTGTGATCTATAGTGATGCATCCAAGAAGGCATTGGCGTCTGTTCTCATGCAAAACGATATGGTGATAGCTTATGCCTCACGAAAGTTGAAAAAAAATGAGAAAAATTACCCAAATCATGATTTGGAGTTAGCTGTGGAAATATTTGCATTAAATATTTGGAGGAATTTTCTTTATGGAGAAAGGTGTGATATATATACTGATCATAAAAGTTTAATGTATATTTTCACACAAAAGGAGCTGAATATGCGCCAATGAAGATGGTTGGAGCTGATTAATGATTATGATTGCTCAATTAATTACCACCTTGGGAAAGCAAACAAGGTGGGAGATGCATTAAGTCTACAAGACCAAGCTAGTTTATCCATGATGAAGATCACAAAAGATCCAATATTTATGGATTTACAAAGATTGGATCATGGAATTAGAATGGAAGGGAAAAAATCATATCTTTCTCAAATGAATGTTCAACCATCTGTACATGTGAAGATTAAAGATGCATAGAAAAGAGATGAAGAGTTACAAAAGAAGGTGAGAAATGTTCCTGAATTCAACCTTGATTGTGATGGGATAATAAGGTTCAGGAAACCGGTTTGTGTTCCTCCCATCCCAGAATTAAAGAAGGAGCTGCTGGATGAGGCACATAATTCTTCATTATCTATTCATCCTAGAAGAACAAAGATGTATAAGGACCTAAAAGAGTACTTCTGGTGGGATGGCATGAAAAGAGATGTTGCTAAATATGTCTCTCGATGATTGTTTTTTCAGCAAGTTAAAGCTGAGAGACATAAGTCTAAGGGGATGTTACAGCCCTTACCCATACCTAAATGGAAATGGGAAAACATCACTATGGACTTTGTCACTGGACTTCCTAAAACATCCTAAGGAAATAATGCTATCTGGGTCATAGTTGATCATCTTATAAAGTATGCACACTTCATTGCTATTAGAGAAGATTTCTCTCTGGATCAGCTTGCCAGGATATATGTAAAAGAAGTGGTAAGATTGCATGGATTACCACTTTCTATTATATCTGATCGGGATCTGAGGATTACCTCAAATTTTTGGCGAAGTCTTCAGCATACTCTAGATACAAAGTTGAGTTTCAGCACTGCTTATCATCCTCAGACAGAGGGTAGGTCTGAGAGAACAATTCAAACTCTAGATGATATGTTAAGATCTTGCTCTATGGATTTCAAAGGTGGTTGGGATCAACACCCGCCTTTGGTGGAATTTGATTATAATAATAGCTTTCACTCCAGTATTCAGATGGCTCCTTATGAAGATCTCTATGGAAAGAATTGCAGGACTCCAACTTTCAGGGATGAAGTGGGGGAAAGAAAGCTATTAGGACCTGATCTTGGTGATGAGATGGAAGAAAATGTCAGATCTATTCAACAACACATTAGAGCAGATCAAAGTCGACAAAAAAGTTATGCTGACAACCAAAAAAAATACCTAGAGTTTGAAGTGGGTGATTAAGTGTTCTTACAAATATCTCCTTGGAAGAGAGTAATGAGATTTGGAATGAAGGGAAAGGTGAGCCCTAGATATATCGGTCCTTTCAAAATACTGGATCATGTTGGGATGGTAGATTACCAATTGGTTCTTCCACAGAATCTCTCTCAATTTCACAATGTGTTCCATGTATCTCTCCTGAGAAAGTACATACCTGATCCTTCACATGTACTCAGCTCAGAAGTTGTACCGCTGGAGCAAGATCTTTCTTATGAAGAACAACAGATAGAGATTATGGATCGTAGAGAAAAAGTAATTCGGAACAAGACCACATGCTTGGTGAAAGTTTTATGGAGGAACCACCAATTAGAAGAAGCTACATGGGAGGTTTAGGATATGATGAGGGAGAGGTATCCTCATCTGTTTGTTACAAAGTGATGAATTTTGAGGGAGAAATTCAATTTAAGGGGGATATAATGTAACACCCGAGACTTGTAAGAGAAATATTTTGTTTTTATTTTATATACATCATCAAAGTAATATTTCACTACACACAACACTATCTTGGATTACTTTACACACAATCACTACCTTCCTCGATAGCTTGCATTCTACGCAATTTCGAGTTTCACTAAACAACGACATGCTATTAAAATATTATTAAAACTAGCCATTATAAATAGTAATACCCAATTTTTAATTTTTTTTTTCAAAATCGACTTCATTATTGGATTCGGAATATCGAAATTAGCCTAGGGTGAAATTTTGGTATTTTTCTGAAAACTTTTAATTTTTGATGAATAGTGAAAACACTAGGTTACTATTTAAAAACAGACTTTTTATTTAAATAATTATTTATCTTATTTAAATATATTTTAGGTCAAAATTGATACATAATACCTATATAAGGTCAAAGTAATTCATTAAAGTCATTTTATAATAATTTTAGATATATAAAAAATTTATTGAACTTTTCACCGTCTTTTACCCACCTCCTAAGAGAATTTGGGAATTTACATAAAACGTAATTTTACAACTTCTGTGAGTGGAATTTCCAAAATCTAAGATACATGGTTAATATCAAGGAATAAAATGTGGTTCAATGAGATGAAAATAATTTTTTGTTAATAGTTACTATTTACTTTTTTACCACGGTTAAAAGTAAATAGGGTAATTAAAGGTAAAAATGATATTATTATTACCATAACACATGTCCTAATTCTATTGGATAAGTTTAATTCGACGAAAAACAACCTTAGGAATAAAATATGACCATTTAGGACCACTTGGATTAGATTAGGACATTTATTATTAATTTATTTAAAGAAGAGTTAAAATAGTTAAAATCAAAGTTTAATAACTAAATCATTTTTAATATAGGGTTATACATAAGATAAATTCGACTATAAATATTCATTAGAAATATAAAAATATTTTCTACATAATGGTATTTTATTTGTAATTTTTAGACATTATATAATTTAATTTATTTATGACACAATGATGATGCAATAATTATCTTATTAATGAAATATTGACATAATTGATGTTATAAATACCCAAATAAATGAAATTTAATACTTTTTATGAATTAAAATAATTTTATAGGATAATATTACATGTTATTATTGATTTAATTAACTATTTTCGAACTAATCATTCTGTTATGATTTTCAAAAAAATCAATTACCAAATAGTGTAAAATTCACATTAAATTGTTTTTAAAAAAATATTATATTATTAATTGTTATTTTATTCCTAACAAAATAAGGATAGGCCAAATAACATATATATGGTTATATATATTAATAAAAAACAATTTTGGGTTCTTTTGGCTTGTTATAGTAAGTTTATTAACCCTATAGTGTAAGAAAACAAGAAGACACTGTAAAAGGTAAATTATCTAACATAAAGTTAAATATAAATGATAATGTTAAAATAGAAACCTAAACTTTTCTAAATTATATTGGATGAGATTATTTAGACCCATATCCACCTTATTTTCGAAATAAATAAATTGGGAGCTATTAAAAACCAAATATGACTTTATAATAAAATAATATTTTAAGTTTTCCTAAGGTGCCCCTCTCCTCCCTTATAAAAGAGAACCTCCTCCCTCTCTTCCTCACACCACATTAAGCCTTCAAGAACAGCCAACCCCTGCCAATTTCTCCTCTACACTTCCCTAGAAACATCCTATAGGTCTTAGTCTTCTTCAAAGACCATCTTTAGTGCCCTAAGAGGAGGTTAAGAAGAGGCGCTTCAAAGAAGAGGTAATGTCCGTTACCGATTCTTTCAACTTTATTTCTACTTATACTTCTTGTTATTTAGTTGTTTCATTATAAAGTAATAAAATAAGTATCAATGATATACTGATATGTTATAATAAGTATTAAACAACCCTATTTCACCATCTATCCATCCTATGGAAAATGAAATCATCGTGCGTACGTGCGTACGGAATACCGTCTCCACACCGTGGTGTAATCTATTTTCCACCACCACCTTACTTGGATTGGTATATTGGTGTAAATAATAACTATATATTATTATTGTAAGGAGATATTATTTATGAAATAGTATACATACACTCCAATAAAATTCCTCGATCATGGGAATGATATCATCGCTCGTGCGTACGTACGGAATACCGTCGCCACAATGTGATGTGACTCATTCTACATGATCTTCATTGCATAATGATTATATAAATGAATTGAATGAATAAATATTATATATATTACAATAATACCATTCTGTAAATGAGATATCTATAACCTAAAAAGAAGAATAATAATTTATTCGACAAAACACGCATAAGAACAAAAAGTAATAAACACCCGAATAACAAGTAGTAAGGAAATATTAATAATAAGAAGCTAAGAATATGACCATATTTGATATCATAACATTATGTATGATTATAGAATAATTCAATGACATTATTTAAATAATTATACAATAGTTTCGGATACTTACGAAGAAAATCAGACCTAAGGTAAGGGAAAATATCACAATCTCATTTTTATCTGAGATTGTTGATACTTCAGAATTTACTGGGGAATATTTATCATCCACATCCATGTTTCTTCAATATGAAATATTATTTATATCCTAATAAAATTTTTTAAATCCAATTTTACCCTACGTTGAGTTTTTAGTAAGTAAAAGGTACGAAAGGAATCTTTTTTCGTTTTTCGTACGAGGTACTTTTTGACTTTTCTGGCCAACGTATGAGAATAATGTTTTTTAACTTATATAGCCGGAATGTAATTTTAGAACATTATTTCCATGAAGCATACTTTACATGTTTTAAATTATATTTTTAATAAAAAAATTTAGTTTAAAATTGTATGACATTTTAAAGGAAAAATGTTTTTGAAGTAGAAAGGATATTTTCCTCAAGAATGGAGTTCAAGCGTTTTATGAAAATTATTTTCCATATAAGATAATATAGGGTTCTGTTTCTATCCCCATTTCTATATTGTTTTGATTATGTTATGATGTAATTATTTTTATTATGTCCTTTTATCTTATATGGATTATGTTATGATGGCATGATGTTTAAGAATCCCATTTTTATTACATGGGTTATGCTATGATTTATGATTTTGTGGCACACATAAGAATGGTATCATTATGAGATGGGTGGAACCTATATCTCCCTCCAATTCATTGGGTAATGATTTATATCTCATGAGATAGACATGGCTGGAACAGCAGGTTAAACCGGTTCAGTGAAACATGACTGAAATGAGGAGTGAAATCGGTTCAGAAATGGACATTGTCCGCTAAGATAGTCTTGACAATGAGTCTTAACTACTAAGAAATGATTTTATATGACTATGTGTGTATGCCACAAAGTTTAATCTTTTATGTTTTTATTATTTGGAATAAATTTCACTACTATGATTTATCTCATGTTATGAAATTATGATCACTTTTGCAAGGTTAAGATTTCCAAAAATGTTATGTTTTTATGAATATGATGTGATTGATATTTCTTTTGTTTACCCTTACTGAGCATTTGAGCTCACACTTTTTTATGTTTTCATTCCCCAGGTCAGGAAGAAGGTTATTAAGTAGGATATTCCAAAACATACTCTAGATATGATAAAATAAATGGGAGAGAACGTAGATTATTTATGAACCAGTTGTTTATGTTTCCCAGTTTCTAAAGGCACTATAACTATACGGTTCTTTCATGGTTTTGTTATATGTTTTAATAAGTGTTCTTTAATTCTGAAGTGATAAAAATTAATGTAAAGTATGGGTCGTTATTGTTATACCATTTGTAAATTAAGCCCTATTTATCATACACCTAGTGATTATTGATTTAATAGCCAACATACTGTTTTATGGTTATTATACATAGACACATATTTTTTAGATCCCACATCCACTTATATTCTTTATTCCAGAATTTATTCCTCAATAATACCATCTTATCAATACATTAAAAATATTTTAGGTTATCCCTCTATACATATATTCACATCTATATATTAAACTAAGGATCTCTTAATTTATTAATAATATAGATGAACTAATATAAAAAATAATAATTAAAACGTACTTTAATACAAATAGAGGCGACCCATGATAAACATAAATAATTAATACATTGAAAAATGGTTTAATTATTAAATCCTAAAATAGTCTCACAACCCAGTAAACTAATGAATTAGTGTCTTCGACACTATAAACATAAAAAATATATTTCACAAGATGTGAGCATTTCTTTTTAATATAAATCCACTCATCGAAACTCCATGGGACATAATCATATTCAAATCCTAGGGAAGGGAAGACATAATCAAGGGTGAGATAAAAATCACAACAAGGGACAACATGAAAAAATACAATAATGTTATGATCATAAATATCTGAATAATCAGGAATAACCGAATTTGACTGATTTAAAAGAAAAAGAACAATAACTATTAGTCTTAAGAATTAAATATAAACAAAATATCTAAAACTATATTAAATTTACTATGGAATGACAATATAAAAAGAGAAGCATATAACATAGGCCATTTAACATAGGAAGGGAATTTTAATTATCATTAAAAAAGGATTTCTTATCTTTTTGAAATTGGATACCTAGAACCTATTATCTCCTAAAATTGTGAGTAGATATAAACACTATTATAGTCACACTTTGTGAATCAAGATAATTGATAACACATTCACATAACATTTATATCTCATGAGATATAATGATTTAACCAATTCAATGGAGGGAGATATATGTCCCACACATCACTTAATACATATATTATTTTTCATATTTAATATAATTAAAAAACATAAAATGATCCATATATGGAAAATGGGCTTCATGAAATTTTCTAATCATTATATCTAGAATCTATGGTAATAAATTGGATTTTATAAAAATCCAAATAAAATCATGAATTAAATCGTGTAATAGAAAAAAATGATCACATAAAATAAAAAAGAATAAAAGAATAATATACAGTGAAACAAAATATATAAATTCATTTGAGGTATATCATTTATGAATAGGAAAAATAAATATGGAAAAGATATTTTTGAAAACATTTTGTATTCATCATTGTAATATTCATAGTTACGAGTCTCTATTAAAAATGTCTCATTTGATTATAAGAAAAATAAAAATGAAAAATATCATGAAAATAAGATTGGTTTAAAAAATATTTCCCCCCGTAATTAAAAACTAAACATAATTTCAATGGGAAATTATTGGAAATTCATTTTCAAATTTAAAATTTTATTACTCAAATACTTGATTATGAGTTACCAGGTCGACTAACATTTACATCGATTTACATGGAAGTGAATTAACCTATTATTTAATAATTATTGAAATATTAATTACCTAATTTAGAACATTATTCATATAAATTTCTATTTATACTCTCCCTTAATAATAATTCATTTCTTGTATAAGATTCTTGAAATCTCTTCTCAACATCAGGTTTTGGTAATCCTGATGGTTTTAAACTAATCTTGTAAATGTGTAGTTGATCTTAATATTTATCCAACTTAGATTTGTTTAAAAACTATAAAACATAATTTAATTTATTTTATATAAATTATATAATCTTATAATATCATTACATGGGATTTTTAGTCAATTTTCAAGAAAACAAAACTGTAATGACCTAGTTTTGGATAATTACGGATATTGATAGATTTCCTTTTATGATTCATTCCATTTTGGGTTATAAGAAAATACAAATATTAATTTTATATATTAATTATATGTATATAATATATAATCATATACTATAAACTAAAACCATCCTTTTTTGGAGGTGAAATAAAATGAAACACCTTTATTCATTGATGTTATAGTCATCACAATGCATGGTTAGAGTTTTAATTAATGAAAGAATATGAGTGGTTAATGTGGATGGTAAATGATCATTTTTGAATCATAAATACCTTATATATTTCATATTTATTGAACAATACAATTAAATATACAATCAATGAGCAGTGATAATGAAATAATGAAAGCATCACTCCGTGTATACACTAATCCACAGACACTGACTAACGATGATTATTGTTTTTCATAGTAGATTAATGAGAATAAATAATGGTGGAATTATTACTATCAGAAAATAGAAACATAGTAATTATGATAAATTTTTATAATAAAATGGTTATGTTTGGGTTAGAATGTAATGAATAATAAATAAATGATACGAAATATGTGTTGCTTATATTGAGACATTAAACATCCTCTTGATGAAGGCCTCAGATTTGAGGTACATATTTTAATTGATTTGGAACATGGACGTTATGGAGTGTAAAATAAAATAATATAGAGTAAATTTGAGTACATTTTTAACACAATATCAAAATAGGGGAATGGTATTAAAAGTGTGTTATTGATCTCTGTTTTATAAGTGATGAAGAGGGACTTTTCCAAGGAAAAGAATGTTATGTAAGGGGTAAGAATGTAATGACATGAAATTTAGGTGACTTTGGTGGGGTAAGTTGGGATAGATATGTATATAATTCTTTAAAAACTGAAAAAATTATTTTTGTAAGGTCTATATTTCATTTTGATTTGGGAATATTTAATCATCATTAGAATTTATATTTAAACAATTACAATATTAAATAAATATTAATCATATGAATTATTTTATTACTAAAATTATAAGTAGACCATTATTAAAAAAATTAAATTTGATGATTCTAATTTTTTATCCCTTAAATTTATTTAATCTCATAAATATAATAAATGATGATATTCAATTAAACCCACATAACACATCATAATTGTTTTTAATTAAAAGAGTATTTATAAACTGTAAACATAGGCCTATGTTAAATTACTAATGGTAATTGATTCTCATAAAAATAAATAATTTATTATCAAAAAATTAATATATATGTGTATTTTAAGGGAATAAAAAATAGAATTACAAGATGAAAATATTTTATTAAAATTACCAAACAAAAATTGTTCTAAAATTTTAATAAAATATTTCATGAGGCCTAAAATATTAAAAAAAGAATTTATATTTTCAAAATAATATTTTATATTTCAAAATATTACCGACATATATATATTTTATCCATTAAAATATTTTATAATCTTTTATTCCTTTCACATATTCTGATAAAGTGATAAAAGTAACAGTTTTCTGGAAAACTGTTTTTTTCACTTTTCACCAAAAATTGTTTACTTTATAAAAATATTTAAAAATAATAATAATATCATTTTCCCATTGTGAGTAAAAATATTCTTTTAATTTTATTATATTCAACTTTTATAATTGATTAAAAATTAATTTGAAAAAGTTAAATGTATAATGTATTTGAACAATTTTTGAATAAAATACAACTTATATTAAAAAATGTCAAATTTGAAATTGTAAATAAGTAAACATTTTAATAATTTTAAAATATATTATTAAGTAAATATATTCTATTAATAGAGGTTTCATTAAAAAAAAATAGATCGACATACAAATAATTTTATAAATGAGATGTTATTTATAAAAATGATATTATTCATTATTTTTCTAAAAATTAATATTTTTTTGCAAAACCCAAAAATTATATTAAATTTAAATATCCAGGAATTAATTTTATATTGAAAAATTTCTATTTATATAATTTAAAAAGTAAATTTTTATTGAAAAAAATTAAAATGAAATTTTTTTTATAGGATTGAAACATTTTTTAAAATACAAAATTTTCATGTTCATAATTTCACTGAATCATTATCAAATATACCAATAATAAATAAATATTATATTTTATAAAAATAATCATTATAATATAATAAACATATTTTAATTAATAAAATGTAAAACCCAAAAAAAATATAGATTCTGGAATACAACAATAAATTATGTAAATTTTTATAAAATAACCAATATAGATCCATAAATATTATAATTTGGTTACTCCTATTAAAACACATTAACCAAATGGATACGGATTAATGATCTAAAAATATCACATTTCTATTTTTGAATGGTGTTTCTTGTGGATAATTCTATCGAACATATTTTATTTATTTAAAAGAATAAATTTATTAAAATCAAGGGATGTTATAATATGAATTCTTATAAAAACCTGTTTTTTCTCAACTGAAACTATGATGAACATCACTAAATTATATTTTTTCAATTGGTAAAGTGTTGGATATAATCTTATGAAACACACACACACACACACTAATAGTTACATTTTTGGAGGAATTAATGGTACTCATTCATAATATACTTTTTACCTCTAACTTTATGTTAGATAAGAATATATTTTATTTCATATGTCAACTTATAATAATATTGTCATGGTTTATTTGGTTTATATTGATATATCAATCATTAAATTATGAGATTTATAGAATTAATACTCAGATATTTAATAGGAAGTTTCCTTGATTTTTCTGGAATACTTCAACATTATCTTTTCTCCATACAAAAAACTTAAAAATGTATTTAGTATAGTTTCCATTAATCAATTTAGTGTGGTTTTTGAAAATTACCATCTATCTAATAATAAAATTACATGTTCAAATTAAAAATGGACTAGGATTATAGAATTTTAAAGACCAAAAAGTAATGTAGTTTTTTCAATCAATCCTTAATCTAGTGAAGTAATATATATTTTTGATAAATTTCAATAAAATTTATATATTATAAATTGATCATTAGATATTGTGTTAATCCTTTATTAATCCAAAATGGTTTTATTTTTTACCATTTAGGTTCAAAATGGAATGGAATAAACATAGTCACAACATTTATTTTTTCAGTATAGGTTGGTGTAAGATAGAGATATGAAATTTTATCCATATTCATTCCATAATGGTGTATAGAATCAAAAATTACATTTGGATATTGAGTAAGTATAAGTTTAGTAATAATAAATTAAAAATTAAGGTTGGTTATGTCATCTTTTAAGAGATGAAAACCAATTATTAGAAATTGATGTCCCAAATGTTGAAGATATCAAATATCAGTGTCATCTAGATGAGTTAATAAACCCAAGGGATAACACTCTCAATGAGAAGTGTTGTCTGTGAAGGATAGAAGGATGGTATAAAAAATCAATGTTTTTCCAAGTATTCCATTGATATAAAAATATAATACGGATTTCCTAATTTATTAATATTTATGGAATTACATACTATAATTACCATGTTATTGAGAATTTAATTATTTGTTAAATTACATTTCTTTTTATGTAATCTACTAATAACATAGATAACATATTTTTTTGAAATTACATTTACCTATTTAGTTAATATGAAAATATTACCTTTTTATAGAATTCCTACTAGGGATGTGGTTAATTATTTGTTATTATACCTTAATACTAAATTACTTACGGTCCCTAATGTATTTTCAAACATATTTTTCATGCACATCTGTGAAAAATTTAATTCTATAGAATTTTTTTAATTAATTTTTTAGAAATTATATTCATACAGAGTTTATTAAAAACAAATTAATTTTTCTCGTTAAGAAATTGGATCATGACCTCAATATGATGGAATATATTTTGAACATTTTTAGAAACACATAAAGCATGATCATTGGGAATGTTGTAGAATTATGGATTGAATATTTTTTGTTAGAAATTATTTTAGATAATAATTTTTGTTTATTCTATGTCAGAGAATCACGGTATACATCTAAAATACTTCAGATGAAATCAAACAACACTAGTAAAAAATGGAAATATATCTTTGAATTGTAACATCATGAACACCTTTGGTACATTAAAATCGACCTCCATATTTTAGATTTATGAAAATAAATTGTTATATTTAATAATTATACATCTTCATTATTATATTATTACTAAATAAAATAATATTTTTTATAGTGAATGGTTCCCTCAAATGATACATTCGTTTCTTTCATCGATTAAGATAGATTTTTCCACTCTAAACTCTTATTTCTTTTGTGATAATTAGTTGTTATAATTGTAGATGTTTTCTTAAGATTCTTATTAATGGAAGTATCTACTGTGTTAAAAATCCTAGTAATTTGTTTCTCCCAACACAATGTTTATATAATAACGATATTCTTATTCTTTTTGATGTTGATAACTACAATCTATCATTTTACAAGGATATTTATTAACATTATGATGATATTTTTTGTCAGTTTATCAACATAGGAAAACACTTCATTATATTCAAAAAAGGATGACCATCTAGTAAAATGAATCAAATGATCCAATTATAAATTTTAAAAAAAGATAATCTTATCATTAAAAATCCTGTTATAGCTCTATTTTATGGAATGGTTAGTTATTCAAATTTGGATAGTATTGCTTCTAAAATAAGCATTCAAAGTACTATCCAAAAATAAAAAAATTTCATAGTGGTTGATAGGAAATGTCTTATTAATTCAATAATCCCTTATCAATTTAATTTTGTTTTTGTTTTTTAAAAGGACCAAGGATTGTCATTTATAAGTTTTAAGATCCAATTGGATATTTTCATGGTCATTGTGAATTGAAAAAATGAATAATTATAAATTTGGTTTTGAATAACTATATTAAACAAGTTCACGTGGGTGGAAATTTTATCAGGAACATATACATTTAATCTCTACTATTATTTAAAATTATACATGGAATATCTTGGTAAATTATACCTATATATTGAATATCCAGGATAGAAATTTATTAAATAATTTTAGAGGGATATCAGTTTTTATAACACATCATTAATATATCCATCTAGATGGGAAACCCTTTATGAGCTGATGTCTCAATGAAAATGGATTGTCTAAAATAATTAAACCTTGAATTAATGGGATTATAATTATATTTATAACCTTATCATTGATACACAATTATTTATATAGGATAAATAGAAAAAATATATCACAAATACTCTAACATATTGACTAACATTGAAATATATTCCTACTAATATCATTATGGATATATGAAATTATATTGTTGTTAATTATGATGTTGTGTTTTTGAAAACACATCACTTAAGTAATCCTTATTATAATTCTGGTGCCTATATTTTTTTAACATATTAATATATAAATTTTTGAGTGGCTGAAATTATTTAATATTTTTTTTCTATAGTGTAGTTGATTCTAATTTTGTGGGTTTGATTTCAAAAATATTAACCTAAGAAAAAATTCCTTCCTTATTATATTCCTATTCCATTTAACTTCATATTTTTATAAATAATTAAATAAATATATATATATCATATTTTATTTCCTTACACATTTGATTATTCAATATATAGAATTTTTAATGGTTTATTATAGGGCTGTTTAATAAATAATAATGAGATAAGTTATTTCATTGGAACTATTATAGATAATTAATTTATTGATAAGTTTTATTATTATATTAATGTATTTTTTTATATTTTTATTCACTATATTTTGAAAAAAATACAACATAAATTTAATGGTAGTTCATACACTAAAAAATATATGTTCAGATATTAATTAAAATATTTAATTGGATAAAATACAATTAAAGGGATACATGAAAAAAATTTGAAAGATATTATAATTATTTTTCCACTTAGTATCTATAAAAATAAAAGGATTCATCCCTTATAAAAATATGCTCATTTTATTCCTCACATTGTAACTTGGATCATAATTAATAATAATGGAGAAGATACAGAAAGTCTTGGTACTATATGTTTTGAGGGAATATTTCACTCTTATAGTAGATTAATTAAATGATAATTATCTGGATATCTTGGAATTATTTATTCATTATAATCTAATAATTAGGTTGGTATATCTTCAATAAGAAATGTATAAATCAACAGTTTGGATTTTATTTACATAAAAAGTGATTCTTCATATGTTATTGATTTTATCAATTGAAAATAAGATATTATTATATAAATAATATATAGTGAGTTCATTATAAGCATGATGTTCTTATATATTATTAATTTGAGTAAATAATGCATTTATAATGAATGAAATTATGTTACATATACTCCACACAAATTAGTAGCTAAAGAAATGGAGATTGATAGGATAAGTAAGGTATGTGTCCAACACCATGTGGTGGGGAGGGGGGGGAATATCAATGTTGGTATAATTTTAAAATAATATTTAATTTTATCCTTTAATAACCTATACCCTTTTTTAGTGATTATATATTCATCTATCTCCCTCTATATCATTAATTTGGTAATTATGCATGTATATTTAAAAGAATAGTGAAGCACAAGAGAAAACTAAGGTATTTTTATTAGGTTTACCTCCCAAAGGATTTCTACATCCCCTATTCATTGTTTTTATTTTAACAATTTAATAATATTATAATCATTATCAATGAAATAATTAGTAAGGGTATAGACTTTAAATAGTTTTCTTGGGTCTGTATAGATACAAAATATGAAATGGATTTTTACTATATAGCTCTTTATAGAAAGAAGGAATTTGAATGATTCTCTTGAATTTTTTCATAAATGAAACATAATTTCCCATATAAATAATATAGTCAATCTCCATATTAAGATATATAAATATACAGGGATAGATCATTCTTTCAGAAATAAAATCTTCAAACTCAATACTAATTCAAAATTAAACAATATATACTATAGGTTGGGCAAATCATTTTCCCAACCCAAAAATAATTAATAATATATAATATGACTCAACTTCTCTTATTCTTCTCTAATTCATGGGAAAATAACAATATAAATATGAAATAGTCCTCTTGCTTTGATACCCTCAAAATTTCCAAAATATCTCCATCGAATTCCTTTTCTTGAACTTGATGAATATTAAGTTCACCCCAGAGTTAGGATTTCATTAGACTATTGTTCTTCAGCAAAGAATGAATATGCCTGGTTTTTTGTTTTATAAATTGTATAATATTCTTATATTTAAGATCCGAGTTACCTGAAATGTAAATTTTTTATTGATCTCTAATCCGGCCATGATTTTGGGAAAAATTTTGACCTTCATTCCTTGTTAAATTATTTCCATAAAATGACAACATCTATTATCCTAATTAATTCACCATAGAATATATTATGATATATTTACATGTATGTATGAAACATGCAACACCATTTCATATCCTATGAAATTTTTATCCTTGTAAATGGTTATATAAATCTTCCAATATCAAAGGGATCACATAATAGTCACTTAGAATGCACCATATTATGGTATACGTCAATATTTCACACAATATATATTTTAATAAAAAAATCATTATCACTTTGTATGGATTCCATCAACATTATAGTTTGTACCCTTATCACTTATAATGTTTTTACATGATGATCATAATACTCATTAAAATTATCCATGATGTGTTTTTATCTTATCCTCTTAATGAAGAAACATCTATGATCATGATACATATCTGATCATCACAGTTTTTTATAAATGTAGATCATTCTATATTCATCATCATGATTAGTTTATAATCAATTTATAATATATTAATTAAATAATTCTCACAAGATCCCATCTATGAATAGCTTTACATAGTATACCATTATGTGATTCTGATTTACCCAAACATATCTTTCTAGAATCTGAGGTTGATTATACATATGACTTAGTTCATCATTTCATAGAAATGTATTAACCTTTAGGAATCCTATGAATCTCTATTATTATTTCTATATTTCATTTTAATATTTATTCCTTATCATTACATTGATTGTAATTTTAAGAGTACCTTTACATAAATTCCCAAAATCTCTAAATTTACAGCATTATTGAATTCATCATATTATGAGTGTTTAGAAATTTAAATTTGTAATTAACATAGTGGTTTTATATGTTTTTTTCATCAAATTTATGTTTCGTCATGTTATTTGTTAGGGCCTGTGTTTTTTCAGATGACAGTTTTTAGCAGAAAATTTAATATTTGCTGTTAGATGCTCATTAGGGGTAAAATGGTCTTCTCACCCTACAATTTGACATCAGATAATTTTTATAACCACTCAATTAGTTATAGAATAGGGTTTTTACCCTAGGAAATGAGTTTGGTGAAAATATGAGGTATTCAAACATTAGTGAAACAGTTAATATTTAATATTATTAAATTAAATATTAATTTATTCGCGCAGATTCATTTAAAAATGCCCATTAAAAAGAGAATCATATTGAGATTTTTTATAAACCGATGAGTCCGGAATGGGGTGTTTATCTTTGGAAGGGCCAAAACTCAAGTCGGACGTTGGGGCTAGGCCGATACACTTTTTATTCCTTTTTTCCTTTTGTTTCTTTCTTTTCTCTTCCTTCCTCCTCCTTGCACATGCCTTTTGTGTGTTTGTAAGCTCCTTTGTCATGACCTATGATAGAAATGGGATATGTAGAAATATTTATAAAGTTATGGAGAGGTTGGTACCATTAAAAATCCCTCGACCCACTGAGTCGGTGTACAACATCTGTTGATGGTGAAATTAATCGAGGCTTTTGCAGTTTCTTCCATAAGGTAGGCCCATTTAGGTTTACTACATATAACCCCTTAAAATGTGTTGTTTTATGTTTTTAAATCCTGTTTATTTCTTTCTATTGTCCTCTTTAGGCTTGATCTATTGTTTCGGGGGCGAGAACATGTGTTTCAGGCAATCCGAGGGATATCTTGTCGAGAAACCCAGGTTACACAACCTGTGTTCTAGGGGAACACATCATTTGTTCTTCCCATTTGGGGAATAAGATTTTTTCTTATGTAAACATCATGTACTCTAAGTACACGCCTTGTGGTGGCATGGTCACGTCTCAAACTATGTGAGAAAGAACATATGTTTTTTGTTTTTAAATAGTACACCCTGTGTACTTTGAAGTACATACCGTGTACTTTTACATAGGAAGACCCCATGTGTTCTGGGAATGTATATGTACAGAAACAGGGAGAGGGATAAGAGTACATGCGGTTTACATTAATGTAAACTCCATGTACTTCTTCCATTTTAGTAGTTTGGGGTATTTTGTGCCCCAGAAGACAGAATTGGGCGACTAAGTAGTTCATTATGAGCGTTTTTACGCATATATCGCAACGGTGGAACCCTTTTGGCATCTAGAGGTCATATAAATAATGTTTTAGGGGTTTATAACTAAGGTAAAGGTTCTTCCTCCAGCTATCAAGTTTAGTTGTCACCTGATAGTGAGACTTGGCCTGGATGATAGGTTGGTTGTTTGGACCAACCTAGTTTAGACATTTGATCTGAGTTGAGATATGAGATATATCCCATGACCCGGGCTTTTGAGGATGTTCCCCTAATGAGACATGAGATTCTAGCCTACGAGGCCATGACATGGATGCTTCCAAGGATCTCTTGAGGGATGCATCTTCTTATGTGCTGACTGAGGGAGTCCCTTGTAGGATGACTCTTTTATATTCCTTTGAGAGGATCCATGTAATCTTATTACTATATTGTAATTCATTCCAGGATCCAGTATTGGATTCCTCCCCTACTCTTCAATAAGGATCCAGTGTAAGATTAGTTCAATCGTGTTTACTCATAAGATTTTGAGAAGGATTCCTCCTCTTTGATTGACTTGAGGGATCTAATGGGTGACCAGTGTTGTATTGTATTGCATAGATGTTTGGGATTTTATATCATTTTACTATTACAACTTTTTCAATTTTAGTTGTTTATTTCTTCCGCACTCTTTTTACCTTTTGCTATTTATTATACATAGTTATTTCTGCTGTTTTCTTACTCTGGTATGAGGGAATTTTCTCCCCAAAATCACAACCTAGGCTCTCACTGCTAGTTGGCTGCCTCTTGCTTATGCGGAGGTGCGCTAAAGGCCTTGTGGTGAATTGTCTCAAAGCACTAGTTTAGTGGCTTTTGAGTAATATGTTACAAAGTGGCATCAGTAACGAACCAATGTTTTATAAATAAAAATTCATTTCTTATAAATATGTCATGAAATCACAACATAATAAACTAATATGTTCTATGTGACCTTTAAACATAATTTTTTTTACTTCTGTGTTTGGAATTTCAAAAATCTGATATACATAGCTGCGATCAGTTAGTAATTTGGAGTCCAATAAGTAAAACATAATTTTTTGTGAATAGTAACATAACCTTATGAATAGTAACATACCCTTATGAATAGTGATATTCTAATTAATAGTAACATTACATTTGATAATATATAAAAAATATTCAATTTGAAAGTACAATATACCTATATTTTAGAGTATGTAAATGAATGTTTTAAAACTGGGTTTTTATAATAAATTATTATTTTATTTAAAAATTAAATTAATCATATATAGAAAATAATTTTTGAAAAATAGATTTCATTCTGGTAGTCTAAACGTCAAAAAATGGTTAGAGTGAATTTTTGGTTTTTTTCTGAAATACTTGAATTTTTTATGAATACTAAAATACCTTAATTTACTGTATAAATATATTATAATTCAAAACCACTATTACTAACATTAAAAGTGATGTAGGTACCCAAATATAAAACTCACATGAATTTATGATTATTCATTGTCTTGGAATCATAGCTATTTCTAGTTTTGAGAGGAAATAATAAACTAATGATAAAAAATTAAAAAAACCCTCCTATGCTCTCCTATAAAAACCACTCAATCCCTCTTATCTTCACTCCTCTCAATGCTTTACCCTTGCCAATATTTTGCAAAAATCTCTCCCCAAGATCTTCCCCCATGTCCAAAGGCCCATATTCTGTTCAAAATACCAAAACATATCCATGTAAGAGGTTCTCAAAGGAGATAAACTCAAGAGGTAAATCCCTCTTTCCAATTATATTATTTCTTTGAAGTTCTTTTCCTTATTTTTTCCTTCCTAATCTCCATTCACCAAAATGGTATGATAACTCCAGTAAAATACATGTACTGGAATTTTTAATTTCTAATGGGATATTTCATTATCATCTCTTCTTTCCCTACCTTTTATTTGAAAGGAATGAAAACACCATTTGTGATTTGTTAATTTGGAACATTCAAGGACAACCGTTTATCAATTTTTATCTTTAATTATGGTCATGAAACCATTTGTGTAATGGTTGAATTAGATTATTATACATCTAATATATCATTGTTATGGTTCGTTAATCCTTTTGTACAAATGGTATTGTGTTATAAATAAAAACATGTTCATTATAATGAAACCCACCATTTAACCAAAAAAGTTATTACTAATGGTATATAAAATAATTCATCTACACACCCAATAAATGAATGAATTTTTACAATCATGTAATCTTCTAGTTTTTCACTAATAACCTATGAATTCAATTTTGGACAACCATTCTCATCTTACAAGATTATCCATTCATAAGTAAACCTGTAATGAAAGTTTAGGAAACAAACAGACCTGAACAGTAAAATTGAACATCATAACCCATCAAAAATAATAATAATGAACATAAAAATGTTATACAAAATCAATTAAATATAGATAAGGTTCTGGAATTATTAATTATTAATCCTAATTTTTTTATTCATGTCATAAATTCCAAGTGGAGAACACCACCAGACTTAAGGTAGTGGATCCTCTCTATTTCACTCTTAAATCAAGATTGTCCTCTATGCTATTCCATTTTTTGTGTAATACATAATGAAGGGGTATTATTATGAACTTCCACCATACTATCCTCATTATATCTTGGTGATGAGAGACCCCATTTCCCTCTCATCAATCTCTCTTAAGTAAACCCAATACCATGTTGGTAAACCGTAACGAATTTACCTGATCCTTCTTTGTTCTTTATGGTTTCATTTTCATTGATTATATCGAAATAGAGTTATATAATATATTTATTTACATATTCTAAATTCTATTTAGTTTTAAAAACAACATTTATAAAGTCCCTTTAATCACTCTTTATTGGGGATATACAAGTTTTTTAAAATATTCCCTCCATAGAACATTCCGATAAGTAAACCTATTATAAGGGAACATCCAGAATTTTTACAAAATTTCATTTTCACTATATCCTCTATTTTAAGCCACTAGTGCCTTTATAAAATCATTATTTTTTAATGAAAAAATTATTTGGTCAATTCTGGTTTTATATAAATTATTTTTTTTAATTTTAAAATCTCTATTGTATTTTCCATAATAGCGCACAAAAATGGTTTGATGCTAATGTTTCTTCAATACATTTCTTATATGTTGTAACTTATGTTTTATAGGACTTACCATGTTATATTCCTATTGTACCCTATTAACATCCATATATGTTCTAATGCCTTTATTTTGTGGAAACATTCATGATACACCCATTGGGTATGATTTAAGTCATCATTATGGTACCGAATTTATTCCATGGGTACACTTATATTTATGTATGGTTTATTATGTATTAATATTTATGTGGAAAGAATATTTATGAAAACATTCAGATGGTGTGCCCAGATAGCACTCCAAAGCATTGGGTAATGTTATATCTCATGATATGTGATGTGAAACAGGATTGGGGGTTAGCCTTGACCCATACTACAATGGGAAATGGGATTAGAGGTTAACCTTGACCAATACTACAATGGGAAATGGGATTGGCAGTTTGCTTTCACCCGTACTATAATGGGAAACGGGAATGATGGTTAGCCATGACTATTACTACTATGGGAAATGAAGTTGGTGGTTAGACATGAATCGTAATAAAGATATGTTTTATTATTCTACCACATTCATATGATTCCATGTTTATATTATCCCTTGTTTATATGTTATGATTTTATATGTTCAATGATTTTGATATAATTATTTCATGCCTCCTAGCTCATGTTTGTTATGATTTGTTCTTATTCTCATTCCATTACTGTGATTTTTAACTCATCCCTTTGTTCATGTGTTCCCCAGGGTACCCTATGTAGATGTAAGGACTCAATAGAAGTTAGGATATTTTTACCCGAATGGCCCGAATGCCTTCATTTTTATTGATTTTTGATAACCCCGTTTCATGGGATTAGGGGGGACCCTTACAAGGAAACTATGCATAGTGATTATAAGGACCGTAGGATTAAGATACATTACAGGAAACAAAGGTATTACTGAATTCAACCAGACTATAACTACAAGTAACTATCCCTCCCCAGCCTCTACATCGTGATGGTAGCTCTCCACTGTTGCATGACCATGTGGCTAAGCATCTTTTGCAAGAATAGGTTGGTCCCGATTGCGTAGCCATACCCTCTCATTGTTCCAAATCCATTTTTTATTCTCTGGTGACTGTGCCTGATCTTAATAATCTTCTAGGGCTGATCCTTTTTGTAGATTCTGCTTGGGGCAACTGCATGTGGCCCAAAGGCCTTGAGGTGGTCCGAAGGCCTTATAGGTGGCTCGAAAGCTGTACTGACCCGAAGGCCTTGGCGGCCCAAAGGCCTTATGGACTCCAATCCCAAACTGGTGGACCATGGTGAATAGTTATGGCTACTATAGTACTAAATAGTACTTGGTACAGTACATGCAACAGTACCACACAATGTACATTCCTGCTACAGTTCTTGCCACAATACTGCTACAGTACCCGGAAATATTCCTCCACTTGGTTTAGCACCATGTTGTGTGTTTTATTTACCTAGTATTCCAAGACACTATACATAACAATACATGTCTTGTACTCTAATGTATAATTATTCTTAATATCAGTTAATGTTATATTTAAAAGGATTGGGACTCTATTGATGGTATCATAGGATAGTCTAGTTATTTTGAGAGATTAAGAATAAAGCACATTAGTGAGAACCTTATGTATGAGACAATGTATAAGAAAACATCCCTAAACTTTGGTAAGTATATAGTACATTTTTTATCAATAAAATACATTACTGTTTGGATACAAATAGGTAGAGGCGGCTCTGGAATAGATGTACCTTAGAGTGAAAACATCGACAAGGAGTTTCATGCTTAACCAGAGGTATCCTAGCACACGATAACAGGCCTTTCGTCACACTTGGTATTGAATCTCCTGGTGTATATGCTTTGGTAAATTCATGAGATTTGTACAAACCATTATTAGGGGAATACAAAAATTCCATAAGAATATATGTTAAGAAATCGATCTTGGATATCCACGATTTAAACCTAAGGAATCAGAAGTTAGGATATACTTCTCCATTATGATTTTATACTCTTATGTTCGAATTTTCCTTTTTATACTCAAAATATAAGTATTCAAGACCTCTAATAAGACTTTCTTTTTCTTATTTAATGGAATGAAATTGAATAACACATTCCAACAATCAATGTGATAGGAAATGTGAATATTGTCCCAATGATATGCCTGATATGACGGGAATGAGTGCTCAAAACATTGTGATAATACATTCTTAGGTGGATCAAGTGATGAATAATAACATGAAGCATGTGGAACTCCCTCCTCCTCAAAATAAAGAACAATTTTCCATAGAATCCTTCATATGGTAAAGGCCTCCCATGTTTAGCAGATCATCTGATCCCCTCCTCATGAAACAATGGATTAACTCCGTTGAAAAGATATTCTATGTCCTCTAGTGTTCAGAAGAAGACAAAGTCATTATGGCATTCTATCGTTTTTATGGGGAACCATATTAGTGGTGGACACTAATCAAGAATACAAAGTACGAAGAGAAAATTGATTCCATGGATTGGGATGAATTGAAGTTGATATTTTCAACATATATTATCCTCGAACACTCAGTCCCAATATGGAAAGAGAGTTCCTCGGACTCATGTAGTATAAGATGAGTCCATCATGGTGTATGATGAAAACTTTACAAGGCATGCGAGGTACACCTCTTGCTTTTTCTTGAACACCGAAAGCAAGGTGGATCAATTATTTAGTGGACTAAAGCTATTTCTATGAAAATCATTGTAGATTCAAGATATCAAAAGTTATGAGGAGATTATCTGTTGTTCCCTCATGGATTAAATGGAGATTGGAGACTCTCAGTGGTCTCATGGGGCCAGTGGAAATAAGCAAAACATGGGCAACTACATGGGTGTTTCGACTGAAAATACCATGATATAAAGAAGCCTGACTTTTCCCCTTGTAAAAGTTGTTGGAAGATGTATCCTGGGAACTATCTGAAGGGAACCATGAATTGATTCAACTGTGGAATGTTTTTTCATGTGGACAAGAACTACTTAAGGGATGTGAAGAATCATGATATTGAGGAAGAAGAAAGGTAGGTTCAAGTCAACACTCAGCCTGTAGTGCAGTGTTGAAACTGCAAGGGGCATGGTCATTATGTGAAAAATTGACCAAATCCAAGGGTTGTCAGAGGAAATCAACAACAACCTCCAAGGAAAAAATGAAGGGATTATGCTATCACTACGGCTGAGGTGGATCTAGAAAACGATGTGTTTATAGGTATACTAGTTATTTATTCAAGGATAGTGAATATTCTATTTGATTCTGGTTCTACACATTCTTTTATATCTTGCATGTTTAGTATAACTATTCAAACTCCACCTCAAAATTTGGAGGAAAAGTTATTTGTGAGATATGTGAATAGTGAAATCGTTGCATCCATGGTTTATAACTCCTACCTGGTAAACGTTTTGGAATGAACCTCCCCGCAAATCTCATCATACTTCATTTTTTATAGTTCAACACTATCTTGGGCATGGATTGGATATCTTTATACAAATCCAACATCAACTATTGGGAATGGGAGATCACTATTCACATTTGAAAGCAATCTATGATTCCTTACACGTGTAAGGAGTAAGATGCCTCTCCTTTAGAATCTTCATCTCAAGTGTGGATATTGTTGCCTATTGAGAAAGAATATCAAGATCAAATGATTGAGACAAAAAAGAGAATCATGCTTGAAGACATTCCCCTTGTGAGGGACTACATGGATATATTACCTAAAGTGTTTCCTAGTCTTCCTCTTGACTGAGAGTTTGAGTTCTAAATTGAACTTATCCCTGGATCTCTGATTATATCTAAGACACCTTACAGAATTACTACCGTAGAGCTGGAAGAGCTGAAGAAACAGTTACAGGTGAATCTAGATAAGGGTTTTATAAACTTGAGTGCATCACCTTGGGGTGAGCCATTCCCCTTCGTCAAGAAGATGGATGGGTCATTGCACCTCTATATTGATTATCTTGAGCTGAATAAAATCATGAAGAACAATGTGTATCTATTTCCTCGGATGTATGACTAGTTCGATCAGATTTGTGGGGCATGTTATTTCTCTAAGGTGGACATTCGGTCAGGATATCACCAACTAAAGGTGTGGAAAGAAGATATTCCCAAGGCTGCCATTCAAATGAGGTATGGACAATATGTTTTCAATGTGATGTCCTTTGGACTCACTAATGCTCCAGTAATTATCATGGATTTAATGAATAGATTCTTTATATAGTACCATGAAAAATTTGATGTAGTCTTTATAGAAGATATTCTAATATACTCCAAGAGAATGGAGGAACATGAAGAACATTTGAATAATGTGTAAAAGACACTATGGAGGGAGGAGATGTATGCAAAGTACAATTAAATGTGAGTTCTGGATGGGGGAAGTATCATTCTTGGGGCATGTTATCACCATCAAAGGGATATCTCTAGACCCTTCCCAGGAAAAGGAAAATGAATAGTGTCCCAGACCAATATCCGTAACTGAGATCCACAACTTTTTGTGTCTAGCCAGGTATTATCGATGATTTTTGAAGAACATATCATGATTTTCTAACCCAATGTCCAAGCTTAAAAAGAAGGGAGTAAATTTTGTTTAGACTTCGGAATGTGAAGACTATTTTAAGGAGTTGAAAAAGTGGCTTATCACTGCACTAGTACTCACACTCCCAATAAGTGTAGAACCCTTTGTGGTGTACAATGATGCTTTAAAGAAAGGATTAGGTTGCGTGCTAATGAAATGTCATAAAGTGATAGACTATGACTCAACGTAGTTGAATATCCATGAGAAAAATTATCCCACTCATGATCTGAAGTTGGAGGCTATGATCTTGGCGTTGAAAATCTGGCGGCATTATCTCTATGTGGAGAAGTGCGAGATACATACTGACCACAAGAGTCTAAAATATATATTCACACAAAATTATCTTAATATGAACCAGATAAGATAGATAAATCTCATCAAGGATTGTGAATTATCAATCCACTACCATCCCATAAAGGAAACCAAGGTGGCAGATCCTGCAAGTAGAAAGGATCATGCATCATTATCAATGATGTGTTTTGAAAAAGATCCAATCTTCATAGATTTGCAAATGAGGGACATGGGAATCATTAATTTTGGAACATCATAAATACTTTCTCAAATTATTGATCAACCATCCCTCATTGAGAAAATAAAGGATGCCCAAAGAAAGGATGTGGAAATTATGAAAAGGGTGGAAGCTATTAGAAATGGTAAATCCTTGGAGTTCAATATTGCTGAGGAAGGAGTTGTAAGATTTGGGTAACGATTATGTGTACCATATGATCCCTAGATAAAGGAGTAGATTTTTAATGATGTTCATAGATCAACCTTCTCTATCCACATAGGGAGCACAAAGATGTATCAGGATCTCCGAAAAAACTTTTGGGGGACAATTTGAAAAGGGAGATTGATGAATATACATCAAAGTGCCTGGTATGTCATCAAGTAAAGGATGAGAGGAAAAAGTATAAGGGGATGATTCAACCACTACCCACACCAATATATAAGTCGGAGAACATTACCATGGACTTTGTCATTGGACTTAAAATGAAATTTAGAGGAAAGAATTCCATATGGGTCCTTGTGGATCATCTTACGAAGACAACTTACATAATCATGATTTGAGAGGACTTTTCATTGGATCAAATTGCATGGAATTACATTAAATATGTGGTAAGTATGCATGGAGTACCAATATATATTTTATATGATCATGATTTGAGATTCACCTCAATGATTTGGAAAAGTATCCAACATTCTCTAAGTACAGAATTGATCATTAGTACAACCTATGATCCTTAAACTAATGGCCAAACTGAGTGAACTATTCAGACACTGGAAGATATGTTGAGATAATGTTCTATGGACTCTAAAGGAGGATGATAACAATATATTCCACTTCTTGAATTCTCCTACAAGAACAATTTCCAATCAACTATTCTAATGGAATCATACGAAGCCCATTATGGAAAAAGGTGTAGCACACCGGTGTGTTGGGATGAAGTCAGTGAGCTTAAGCTGCTAGGACCTTCAAGGGTCGAAGAAATGGTGGAGAATTTGAAAACCATTCAGTAGCGTATTAAGGTATCGCAAATTTGATTTATGATTTTTGCAGATAATCATTGTGGGATCTTGAATTCATAGTTTGAGACATGGAATTTCTACACATATCTTTGTGAAAGAAGGTAATGTGATTTGGGAAGAAAGAAAAGCTATGTCCCAGGTATATCAGCTCCTTCGAGATCCTTGATCGAGTCAAAGATATGGAATATCGACTAGAACTTCCACCTACCATGTCAAAATTACATGATGCCTTTCATGTATCCATCTTAAGGAAGTACATACCAGACCCCTCCCATGTGCTCTCTTTATAGGTGGTATAGTTGAATTATGATATTTCTTACGAGAAGCAGCCAGTAAAGATCTTAGACCGTAGAGAAAAATTTCTACGTAACAAGACTAATCACCATGTCAGTGTACTATGGCAGAACCACAAGTACAAAGAGGCAACATGGAAACTATAGGAGGAAATAAAGGAAAAGTACCCGCACATATTCATAGATTAGAATGTAAAACAAAATATCGAGGGTGAAATTTTATAAGGGGGGAAGAATGCAACGACCCAATGTTTTATTAATGGGAATTGTTTTATTATAAATATGTCATTAAACAACATCATAATTAACTACTAAGTGCTATGTGACCTTTAAACATAATTTTTTCGCTTATGTATTTTGAATTTTAAAAATGTAACTTACACAATTGCGATCAGTTAATTATTTGGAGTCTGATAAGAAAAACATAACTTTTTGTGAATAGTAACTCCCCCTCATGAATAGTACCATAACCTTATGAGTAGTGATATTCCCTAATAAACAATAAAATTTCTTATGATAATATAAAAATAATATTAAAGCTGAAATTACGATATACCTATATTTAGGAATAAGTAAATAAAAGTTTTGAAATTGGGTTTTTTAATAAATTATATTTTTAATTAAATATTCAATTAATCATATTTAGAAAATTATTTTGGAAAAATTGATATATTTTTTGGATTATAAACATTTAAAAATGGTTGGGGAGAATTTTGGGGTTTTTTCTGAAATACTTGAATTTTTGATTAATAGTAAAATACATTATTTTACTGTATAAATACATTATAATTTAAATCCACTATTACTGACATCACAAGTGATGTAAGCACCCAAATTTTGGAATCACATTCATTTACGAATATTATTGGTCTTGGAATCATAACTACTACTGTTCTTGATGGAAAATAATAAATTATTGATTAAAAATTTATGAAAACCCTCCTCTCCTTCACTATAAACCACCCCTCACCCCCTCTTCTTTTAACTCCTATCTATCCTTTTTCCCATCCAATATTCTTCCCAAATATCTCCCAATGATCCTCCCCCATGTCCAAAGGCACATAATATCTTAAAAATACCAAAACCTCTTCCCTTAAGTGGTTCTCAAAGGAGATAAACTCATGAAGTAAATTCCTCTTTCCAATTCTTTTATTTCTTTTAAGTTATTTTCTTTCTTATTTTTGTCCTCACATCCATTCTACCAAATGGTATGATAACTCTAGTAACATTAATGTATTGTAATTTATTTATTCTAATGGGATATTTCATTATCATACCTTATTTCCCCACCTATTATTTGAAAGGAATGAAAACACCATTTGAGATGTGTTAATTTGTCACATTCAATAACAATAGTTTATCAATTATTATCATTAATTATGTTCATGAAACAATTTGTGTTATGGTTGAAGAAGATTATTATATATGAAATGTACCCCTATTATATTTCTGTAATCCTTTGGTACAAATGGTATTAAGTTGTAAATTAAAACATTTTTATTGTAATCAAACCCACTATTTAACCAAAATGGATATCACTAAGGTTTTACATATAAATTGATATCCACTCCCAATAACTGAATGGATTTTTACAATCATGAAATATTCTTGTATTTCAATAATAAACTATTATCTGAATTAGGCAAAACCATTCTCATCTTACATGATTATCTGTTCATAATTAAAGCCGTAATGAAAGTTAAGGAAACAAACATACATGAACAATAAAATTGAACATATTGACCCATAAAAAAGGACAATAATGAACTCAAAAAGGTTATAGTAAATTGATTAAATATAGTTATGGTTCTATAATTATTAATTAATAATCTTAATTTGTTTATTCAGGTCATTAATAAACAGTGGAGAACACCACCAGACTTAATGTAACAGATCCTCTCCATTTCACTCTTAAATCAAGATTGTCCGCTATGTTATGCATTTTTATGTGTAATCCCTAATTATGGGGTATAATTATGAAACTCCCCCATACTTCCCGCATGATTTCTAAGTGATGATAAACCCCTTTTCCCTCTCATCAATCCCTCTTAGGAACACCCGACCCAAGGCCAATAAACCGTAACGAATTTAACCCGCACCTTCATTGTTCTTTTGGGTTGCCTTATCTTTATTTATATCAAAATGGAGTTATCTTATCTGTTTATGTAAATATTTTAAATAATATTTAGTTTTACTAAATTCATTTATGAATACCCATTTATCACACTCTTTTGTGGATATGCATGTTTTTTTAAACTATTTCCTCAAAACATTCCGATAAGCAAACCTATTTTGTGGGAACTTCCTGAATTTTTACCAAATTTCATGTTCACTCTATCCTCTATTTTAAGACACCATTTCATTTATAAAATCAGTCTCACTATTATTAAAACCATATCGGTTTGATTCTGGTTTTATATAAAAAATTTTCCTCTTTTATACTTTAAAATCAATATAATATTTTCCTTAAAACCGCACAATTTTTTTTAATGATAATGTTTCTCAACTACATTTATTATATTTTTTCACTCTTTTTGACATCACTTTCTATGTTATAAGCCTATTTTACCATATGAACATCCATGTATGTTCTAATTCCATTCATTCATGGACACTTTCATGATACTCCCATTGATTATGCTTTATGTCATGATTATGCTACCCAATTATTTCTGTGGATATCCTTATGTTTATATATGGTTGATTATGTATAATTATTTATGTGGAAAGAATATTTATGAAAATTTTTATATGGGTGTTCCAAGATAGTACATTAATGAATTGGGTAAAGTTAGGTCTCAAGATATGTCATGTGAAATAGGATTGGCGGTTATCCTTGACCTGTACTACAATGAGAAACGGGATTGGCGGTTAGACTTGACCCATATTACAATGGGATATGGGATTGGCAGTTAGCCTTGACCAATACTACTATGGGAAATGAGATTGGCGATTATCCGTGACTCCTACTAAAGACATGTTTTATGATTCTACCACATTGATATGATTCCATGTTTATATGATCCCATGTTTATATGTTATGATTTCATATGTTCCATGATTTTGATATCATTATGTCATTCCTCATAGCTCATGTGCTTAATCTTTACTCTTATGTTCATTAACTTTCTGGTATTTTTAGATCATCCATTTCTTCATGTGTTCCCTAGGGTACCCTATGCAGAAGTAAGGGTTCAAATGAAGTTAAGATATTTTTATGGAGATTAAATAAAGAATTATTTTTATCCCCATGTTTTTTGTTTTTTGTACCTAGTATTCCAAGACACTAGACTTAACAATACTTGTCTTATACTCGAATGTATAATTATTCATAAAATCATGTAATTTTATATGCAAAAGTTTAGGGATGATATCGAATCAAATGAGTTTAATTTTTTCTAGTGTTTTTAATTTTGGATATGGTGTGTAGGTTTATTAGAAATGTGTTGGAACTTGTGATGGATATTGGACTGGTGTGTCGATAACACTTGTTTTAGTAAGAAGTATCAGTTGCTAGGGTATGGGATTTCTATTCTGATTTTTCGACGTTATAGTTGTATATTATTTTTTCCTTGATATAATCCCATGTTGTGTGGGTGTTTTGATTTACTAAGGATCTCGGGCTCTTGGCCATCAGCAAGAATTGAGTGATCAATTTTGAGTCTTGGCCAAAAAATGAAAGAGGCATGTTATGCAAAATACTAGTCATGTAGGATTCATAGTATATAGGCCTTCTAGTGTGTGTTTTTACTAATGACCGAGACCTTGGGTTTTTCTTAGACATAATTTTTACTCTGATGGAAGGTTATGTGGATATATGTTGGGGTATTTTTGTTGAGAGGATGATGACTCAATCCTCATTCATTTCTTGTGTAGTGACCCTCATAGGTCAATGTGACACATGATTCCTTTCAATTTAACCCCTTGTTGGATGTTGTTTCTCGTGTATATGGTTTTCAAGTCGGATCAGTGAGTACGATGATGATAAATACCAAGAGTTTTCTTATGAACTGATCCTCCAGGGGTATTTCTATATATAGATACCCAATGAGTGTTAGTTTAGTTTGTCTTCTGTGTGGATTGGGACCTTAATGGTGTCATCCCTCTTGAGGAATCTTGGAGTGGATCATGGCCCTTTTAGGTTGTGTTTTCAGTTTGAACCTCATTGGTCATATTGATCCATCCTACTTTTTAGAGAATTGGATCTTTTGGGTTTGGTGGTTAGACCTTGTGACCCAGTTGTGAGTATTTTATTATTGTTCTAGGTGGGGGACCTAGTGACTCATTTTTTTAACGCAGACCCTTATAGGTCGATGTCTGTACTATTTTAGGGGAACCTGTGTGAGAGAGGTTGTCCTGTGTTTTAAAATGACTTTTTGGTAGGGAACATTGTTTTATGCTCGTTTTGTGATCAAGGCACGATAGGATATAGAATTATTCTGCGTTATAGGAATATTGAGGCCTTCGGATTTTGATCAAGGCCCCTGGGTTTCTAGATTTTAAGGACTATATTTGAAGGGAATGACTGTTCAGGAGCCTGTCTTGGTTGACCAGTTTTTTTGCAATTGCTAAAGTAGTTTGGGCACGGGTAGACAATTGTGACTAGATCAATGCCATGTGTACATGTCGGGTATATAGGATTTATTCTTGTTTTGTGTGGTATCGTTTGAATCTAAATTGGTGAGTGTCCAGGTGCGAGATGAGGTCTGATGTTTCAAGACATTCCATGGTCTTTATGCCCTGGAAGTCGGAATTGGGTGGGCGAGTTGTCTATTCTGAGTGTTTTTTCATGTAGATAAGAATGATGGAATCCTTTTTAAATTTAGAAGTCATTTAAATGGAATTGGGGGGGGGGGGTATATCTAATGTATAGGTTCTTCCTCCAGTTATCATGTTCATTTTCACATGAGAGTGAGACTTGGCATGGAGTATAGGTTGGGTTTTCTGACCAACCTAGTTGAGACTTTTGATCTAAGATGAGCTATAAGATATCTCCCTTGAACTATGATTTTTAGGATGTTCCCCTTACGAGATGTTCCTTTCTGGCATACGATCCTGTGAGACTAGATGCTTCCAAGGATCCCTCGAGGGATGACTTTGCTTATATGCTGACCTAGGGAGTCCCTTGTAGGAGCACTCTTCTGTTTTCCTTTGAGAGGATCCATGTTATTAGATTCCTCTGTTGTTCTTTGATCAAGGACCCCATGTAGGATTCCTCCATTAATCTTCTATAAGGATATTGTTTAGGATGCCTTCACTCGTGTTTACCTGGAGGATTCTGAGAAGTATTCCTCCTTATTGTTTGACTTACGGGAGCTAGTGGGTGACCAGTGTTGTATTGTATTGCATAAAAATTTGTTCTTTTACAACATTTTACTATTAAATCATGTTCTATTTCAGTTTTTCATTACTTACACACTCTTTTTTACTTTATATTGTGTATGAAACTTAGTTATTTCCACTATTTTCTTACTATGGTATGGGGAAATAGTCTCCCCAGTATCAGACCCTAGGCCCTCACTGCTAGTTGGTAGGCTCTGGCATACGGGGAGGCATGCTTGAGGCCTTTTGGAGAAATGACTCTGAGCACCAATTTATTGGACTTTGGGTTGGGATTTTACATTTTGATATTCATAGTATAACATATATATCATGACATCATTTTTCCTAGATGAATATGTGGTTTTGGTCATCTTGATCTATTTTTCATATGGTGAAGTCTTACCAGGTGTGACAAGATCATCTCTTTGATTTAAATATTATCGTAGAAGTGGTTGAATATGTTGTGATATAAGATAACATGCATGTGGAACTACCACTTACATAGATGAATAATATCATGTTCAAAACACATCCCACATATATTTAATATTGAGGATAACTCTATATTTTAACAATAATAATCACTCGGTAGATCAATAATGTTTGATTGGATATGGTTATCTACCATGTTTCATTATTCTGACTAACATGTGTTGACGGTAATATCCCTTTATTCTTCAAAATTATGTTTAACCATATAAATGATATGTATCCCATACTACCGTTGTCAGATAGATCTTGGTTTTAATCTCGGACTCATGCTAATGGTGACTAGGAATCTTAGATATTTTATATGGCTAATAGTTGGAAAATTCCTTTTTCCAATGTACTAGTATCATTCATTTTTTATGAGGTAAATAATACCACACATATATATCATAAAAAAATAAATTTCCATTTCCCAAAAATATAGAACCATCCATTAATAAATCATCATCCTTATCTTTCAATCATTTCTCTCGGTTTTGGTGACTTGATGATGAAACATAATAATAAACGCCTTTAACATCCATCCATTTAAACGAACTAAATCTCAATGAAATAAATTAATATATATATATATATACTATATTAATTTGTAGAACTATATCCCAGTTCAATCAACATGCCTGAAAGAAAATTAATCTCATATTTCTATATTGGAATCCTTCAACTCATTGTGATCATGATTGGTAACTCCAATTGCCATCCAAGACATTCCATAAACATATTTAAATCATGGTTTAAATTCATTTAAAATGAAAAAATAAAAGATAAATTATAAAATTTGGATAAATAATATCCCCCTATTAATTTTGTGTCAATTCTATCTGCTAGATAATTATATATGAATAAGTTTACTCAATAATTCTTGTTCTGTCATCACCATTTCTTCTCGCAACATTTCTCAATGAATTCCCTCATTTTATTCTCTCCACATTTTTATCATCAAGATAAAAGTACATGAAGAAGGATATATCAATTGATTCTTATGTAATGTTCCATTATTTATCATAATCAAAGTCCATGTATACCATTTTCGGTTTAGAAAACATGATGGTTTGAAATTTATTTTCTTCCATTGAAGAATATAAAATGATACCAATTATAATTACATAAAAATGTATATCTATAGTGTGTAGTCAAATAAATTTTGGTCGAACACCCTTTTTAAACCAGTTTTTACAATTATTAATAGGACTTTTTGTAAACATGATTTAATTTTAATAACTTTAATTCAAATAGATTTTATATTTTTATATTTGTAGAAAAATTAAAAAAAATGGTTTCCCATAACTGATTAATCAAAAAAAAATAATGAATTTTATCGATAAGATATAGTTACTATTGGTTACTGCACATCAGTTGTTATCTATTTAAGAATACAAATAACCATTAATTCCCTACATAGTTAGTTCGAAAATGAATCACAATTTATTTAGGGAATAATGTTTTATGTAATTTCTCATTAATATGATATTGTAATTATGAATTTTATTTCACATTAATATGAGAATGTTTTTCATGAATTCCTTCTCAACCATCGCTCCATGTTAAAGTGGACTCTAATTTCTTGAAAAATAATTTTTAAATTTTCTTTATTGTTATATGAAGGGGTTCATTAATTATATCTTTATATGGGACCTTCTATTTAGTATAATCCGTGAAGACACTTGAATCACATGTTGTAGTCTTTATATTCCTCAATATATAATCTTGTCCTAGTGTGATTGTCAAAAAAATATGTTTATTAATGTCAAAATATCATTAACCATCCCCAAAACACTTCGTAGATTATTTAATCATTATTTTTTGACAATGTATGTGGAAATTTTATTTCATTATATTGAAAAAAACATATATTTACCATTTTAACTTATTCATTTATTAGGATTATTCCATAATTTTTTAGTCAATCAAATTGATCATGCCAAATAACATAAAATTCCATCGATATGTGGTCATATTTCATGATTTCTTCACATGAATCCTCAAGTTCTCTCTTAACAAATTTAATCCATTAATTTCCCAGATGGACTATTTTTAAATTCCATTCCATAATAAGAGGAATAGTTTTGGATATTCCTAACACTGAGAGGGGGTTGAATCAGTGTTGGGGTATTTTTCAACCAATTCCAACTATTTAACGCTACACCTATAGACCTATTAGGATCTTGATTCTCTTATTTTGTTTTCGTTGTCACATGAAATAATATAAAGAAGTAAAAATATTCACATGATATTTTTACATGGTTCACCACTCAATAAAAGTAGCTACGTCCTTTACATTATTGGTAATGACTTGTGCATGGATTCTCCACCATAATGTTATTTTATGTTACAATGGAGTGGCTAGGAAAATAATCCTCTGGCCAGTGTGAGTCCCTAAACATTGACAGGGGGTGGCAAATAATCATCTTCCCTAGACTGATGATAGCCTAGTCCAACATGACGCATCTATTTATTCCTTTATACTTCCTATAGAGACAATCTTATTCTATATTTATAATGTTAGTTCTACTCATGGTCTTCTTTAGTGCTCTTTACTTGATTACTTGTAAAGTAGTAAGAAATCAATTCTTCCTTCTTTATTTTTCTTCTGTTCCAGTGCAACACCAAATACACTAGAATTATTATTTCTTCTTCTCAGTGCAACAACCAACTACACTAATACTTCTTCACTCTTATTGGATAGAATCACATACACCAATGTGATTATTGAGACAATGAAGATAAGTTCACATGGAATCATGTAAACCAATTATTTTCTTCATGTTCATGTATGCATGTGATCATTCATATGACATTTGGGTTGAACTCTTCCTTATCCTTCTTCACATATGTGCACACAAAATTTTGGTTATTTATTTTGAGTGTCTTCACATATGCATGTGAATTCATGTAGGGATGCATTCAACTATTCTTATTCTTGTGTGAGAACCCTTGATGGGTATGGTTTTTTAAGCACACACACACACACTCGACCTCTTATACTATTTATCTTCTTTTTTCTCTTTATTCCTCTTTCACTAGGTTACAGTGATTGTTTATGTTTATATGTGTGTGTTTCTTCATACCCGAATGGGTGAAACCCTTTATTTGTGTGAGATTCTTCTTCAAAGACTGAAATAATGGCCTCAGGATTCTTCAAATAATACACACGTGTGTATGAATGTGTCTTGGCCTTCTCTCCTTCTCCACCAAAGAAAAAACCCCTACAAATAGTAGAGTGTAAAAATGCGTACCTCAAAGAGTTCTTCTTCACCTTGTGAAACCGAGGTGGACTTGAGTTGTATTATTTGTGCAAGGATACATGTTTCTTCATTGTGAAATAAGTTCATAGTTTTTCCTCTTTGTGAAGCTCAGTGAGAGAGTATCTTATGTACTGGTTCATGATGGCATGGCCTTTGTGAAGAACAAAGTGGTTTTTACAAAACCTATCATGTATTTGGGTGCCGATTCTTCTCAAACCTATTTGAGGGTGCGTAGAACCTATACAAGGATTGCGGGAAATCTTCTTTGCAGAACATAAGGCTCACGGGACTCATGGTTTCTCTTTGAAAAGTGGTTCACTTGGAGATGCTCTATTTTTCGAAATAGGAGATCTCGGGTATAAGGGAGCAGCAACTCTTCTCATCTCGGGCTCCTCCTTTTATAGGAAAGGGATACATCATCTTCTATGTTAAAAAAACATCGTATCTAACATTATGATCAGGGATTTGAATTCCCAAGATCTTTGGCTTCATGATTTCGAAGCTGCGGGTCAAGGATAAGCCCCATGTCTCAGGTATTTCCCTTTTCAAATGTGGGATCCTATCTTCAAGTGTGGAGTCAGGATTGTGTGCACAATTCTCGTGCATGAATCTTGCTCGATCTTACATGGCCTCAGCAACTCCATTTTAATCGGTTGAACATTCTTCCTCAAGATACCACATGCATGCAATATGTAGATTGCATGCATAGTCTCAAATCAATATAGTAGCCTTCATTATGCTGAAATGTTCATTATTTTATAGTCATAGGTTGTACATGGTGATCAACCTTCTTCTCTGGTGAGATACAGTAGTGATGGAATGTGATGGATGTTGCAGAAGATAGCGTGGCGGGTTCAAATCCATAGGAGGATCAGACGGCTTAGATTCATATTCCCAGGGTGTCAGATCAGATGAGTGGTGGAGATTACATCCTTTTAATTCGAATTGATCAGATTGTCGACTAAGATGCGGGATTTGATGAGCAGATGAGATTGCATCCACATTATTAAAATATAGCCCCACATTGAAACAGACATGCAGGAGTGGCACAGTTTATCAATCAACTTCCCTCAGCATCAGTTCAAAATTCTCCTCCCCCCTCCGGTGACGCCCCACACCGGTTCTCTACTGGCGTGCTTCTGCACGCACCCATGCCTCCTACGGGCATACTATTAGCACCCACTATGCATCCAGGCACACAGGTTGATCATTGTGTGTGCACTCTTGTGGCCTTGCTTATACACGGCCCTCATGCCCCTCCACCATGTGGGGCTGGCCTTGAGGGCTTCCCTCGAGCACAGTTTACCCTCAGGTCCTGCATGTGCTTAAGGTGAGGTCCTTGGCTAGCCTCCATGGTTGGATAAATTTTTGTAAGATAAAAATAAAATTTTCAAGTGAAATGCATGTCCATATTGAAATATGTGCATGTCCACTTCAAATATAAACGTCTTCTGCTTCAAATTCCAATCCCATGCATCCACTTCATCACCTTTTCGTTTTGGAACTTGAATTCCAAAGATAACAGCAATCATCTTTAAGAGGACACTACTTCAATGTTGTAAACAATGTATCACACATGATACATGTTCTATGAACTTAGGAGCATCACAACAATCCTCTGATTTGCAACAACATGGAGAAATTCCCAAGCATGGAATAAAATGAAATGAATATATATAAATTCTCCAGGCTTCTTCACTTTAACCAATATTCATTTACTTTGGTTTTACTTCTTCATTTAGACCATTATTGACACTAGTTGACAATAAATACAACTTACAAACAATGTGGTCCCAAAAATGTAATGACCCAAACATTTTCAATGGAAATTCCCTTCTTGTAATTATGTCATAAAATAACATGAAAACAAAACATAATGAACTACTATGTGAAAAGTGACGTTTTAACGTAAGTTTGTCACTTCTGTGTTTGAAATTTTGAAAATCTGAGATACACGGTTGTGTTCAAGATTTCTTTTGGAGTCTAATAAAAGAAAAATAATTTTTGGTGAATAGTAACCTACCCTTATGAATAGTAACATACCCTTACGAATAGTGATATACCCTTATGAATAGTAACCATACCTATGATTGTATGAAAATAATATTCAAGTGAATGTATGATGAACCGATATTTTAGAATAAGTAAATGAATGTTTCAAAACTGGTTTTTAGTAATAAACCATGATTTTAAATAAATATTAAATTAATCATATTTAGAAAATTATTTATGAAAAATGGAGTTCATTTTGGGATTCTACACTTTGAAAAATGGTTGGGGTGAATTTATGTGATTTTTCTAAAATACTTGATTTTTTGGTCAATAGTAAAATACATTAATTTTCTGTATAAATACATTATAATTAAAACCCGCTATTCCTGATATCACAAGTAACGTAAGCAGCCAAATATTGAACTCACATTACTTATTTACAATTCATGGTCACTCAAGACTCACTATTCCTTGTCTTAGGTGAAATTAATAAACTAATGAATTTTATATTAAGGAAACCCCTCTCCCCTCCACTATAAAAACCACCCTTCACACCCTCATTTCCTCAAACCTCTCAAACACCAAGACTTCTCTAAACTCTGCCCAAAAATCTTCCATATCACCTATCCCACGTCCAAGAGCTTCTGGTCTCATCAAAAGACCAAGCCTATCTTATTTAAAGAAGATCTCAAGAGGATGATTTAAGAGGTAATTTCTCTCCCTATGCTCTTTTAATTTCCTTTAAAGTTTTAGATCATTTCTTGATCTATCCCCACCTATCTTCATCCAAATGGTATTGTAACGCCATTATTATACATGTAATTAATTTTATAATTCTAATGGGATATTATATCATCCAACACCCTTCCCCTCTTCCTTTTTATTTTATTAAAGAGAATGTTGTTCGTGAGGTGTTAATTTCTCACCTTCAAGAACGACATGCTTTCTTCGTCAATTTCTACCTTGAGATCTGGTCATGAAACCATTTTTATGGTTGAACAAGAATTTTATATTTTTATTTTTTTATTTAATGTTCTTGAACTAACTTATTACTATATTACAAGTGATAAAATAAAACACGTTCATTATTATCGAAAAATCGCTCAAATTAACCAAAAAAACCATCAATTAATTCTTATTTAATGATTCATCCACAAAGATCTAATATGATTAATTATAAGATCATTCAGACTCCTGTAATATCATTAATAACATGTAATATCATTTCAATATGTTTACCCATGTTTTACCTGATGTTCAATTTATGAATACAAGTGAACCACAAAAAAAAAACGATAAAAATGAACACCCCTGAACAATGTTTTTAAACTATATAAGTCTTTTGAAGGAACATAATATGACATAATGAAACCATAATTATCCCTATTAATGTATAAAAGGTTTTTAAATTTTTAATTAATGAATATAATGCCATTATAGAGGACATTAAAGAGAAGGAAGCATTCAGATACAAGGTAAGGCGAAATTCTCGAACCTAACTTTCATCCTTCGGGTTCTCCCTCTTTCACTCCATTTTTTGATACGTTTACTTCTTAAAGATCATTTTTTCATCATTATATTACCTTTTATGGGATATAAATGTTTTCTAATGAATTTTATTTCATACTAAATGTTTTCCAAAAGAACTCTTCTTTTAATAACTCAACTTTTACCTCTCACTCATGGTTGATGGTTCTTATATCAAGTATGTTGTTCCCTCTTTCTTTTGGGAACCCAAATCTTATGAATGTATTCTTATGAGAAGAAACCCATTCCTTTACATGGGTTAGATATGTTAATTATTGATATATGTTCTCTGTGGCATGCATGATAATGATAATATTATGAGGTGACGGGTGCACCCAGAATTCTATAGTGCAATATTAATGTTTGAGTGTGATGGGTGCGCCCAGAATTATACAACACTCCAATGCATTGGGTAAAGGGATTAATTTCATGAGTAAATATGAAATTATGTGTGAAAAGGATTCTATTTTGGTTCAAAAGTATGTGTGGTAGTTGACCACTATGAAATGATGTTTCATTTTTTATGTATTGTCTCATTTCAAGTCTTATATTTATGCTTCCAATAATGTTCATTATCTTTTTCCCATGTTATAATTATGCTCACCCCATGAAATATTGTTCTTATCTATCCTTTTACTGGGCTTTAGCTAAACCCTTTTGATGTATATCCTTAGGTGGCTACATGTACCAAAGAGAGGACACGTGCCAATAAGAAGCTAGAGAAGAAGAAATAAAATAAATGTTTATTCTTGTTGTTGTAATTGTTATGAATGGTCCTAGTTTTCCCAAAACACTAAACCATTGGATCCTCTATATGTAATACTATTATATTGTTTATCTTTAAAATTATGTAATAGTAATTTATGAAAATGAAGGTTCGCTATAGTTGGTATCAGATTAAAGTTTTAGTTAATTTGGGAATTATGATTAGTGAACACCAGAGAAAACCTCTAGAATGAGACCAAGTACAAATATGAACACAAGAATATTTACATAGGGATCCCATATGCTATCTTTTTGTGACAATTTTTTCTAAATGAATATGTAATTCATGACTTTTTTACATATGTTTTGTTCTAACCTTTTTTGTTTTAGAAAATGGTGGGAACTAGGAGAAATCAAGCCAACAACTCGTGCGAGGGCCAATGCAACGATTTATCGAATGATCCCCAATGATTTGGGAGGTGGAGTTCAAAACTTAATGGTGATGCTTACCCAATTATCACAGGTTATGAACAATAACCATAATAATGTGGAACATCCTCCTCCACCAAAGAGGGTGAAACTGGCTGTCGAATGTTTTATGCGGCAATGACCACCGATGTTTAGTGGATCTTCTGATCCACTAGTTGTAGAACAGTGGGTCAACTACATGGAGAAGATATTTTATGTGCTTCAATATTCTGAGATGGATAAGGTGACTCTTGTCATTTATCGTCTAGATGGAGATGCTTATCAATGATGGCATTTGATTAAGAACACCAAGCAAAGGGATGAAATTGAAGAGATGGAATGGGAAGACTTTAAGATAATGTTTTTTAATAAGTATTTCCCATGAACACTTCATATGAAAATGGATAGAGAATTCATAGAGCTGAACCAAAATGAATGAGAATCTGTCACAACCTATGAAGTGAATTTCACAAGGTTTTCAAGGTACGCTTCGGGTTTTGTTATCAACAATGATAGAAAAATTGATAGATTCTTTAGTGGATTAAAACCGCACCTTCGAAATTATCTTGAAATTCGAGACTTCGGGAGTTATGAAGAAGTTGTTCGATGTTCCCTCAAAGTGGAGATGGAGTTTGTAAAATGGTCCCATGGCTATGGTGATATGAAACAAAAGATGGATTTTCAGGGCAGTTGATCTAATGATAAAGGTGAAGAAGGAAGATATTCAGAATACTGCCCTCCAAACAAGGTATGAGAACTATGAGATTTTTTTTATTCCCTTCGGACTTACTAATACCCCTGGAATCTTCCTGGATTTGATGAATAGATTCTTTAGACATTACCTCGACAAATTTTTTGTAGTGTTTATCGATGATATTCTCATCTAATCAAAGAGCAAGGAGGAACATGAAGAACATCTAAGACTTGTGATGGTGACTTTGAGAAAGGGGAAGTTGTACGCCAAGTTCAAAAAGTGTGACTTTTGGATGAAACAAGTCACGTTCTTGGGACATGTGATCACAATTGAGGGAACTTTGTGGATCCTTTAATGACAAAGGCTATTGAGGAATGTACCAGGACATCTAGTGTCACAAGAATCCGTAGTATTCTTCGATTAGCTAGGTACTACCGACGTTTTGTGAGAAACTTCTCATGATTGTCAAGCCCGCTAACTAAGTTATCAAGGAAAGGGGTAAAGTATGTCTGGATAGAAGAATGTGAGGGAAGCTTCAAAGAGATAAAGAGAAGTCTGATCACTGCACCTGCACTCACACTACCAAAAAGTGGAGGATGTTTTGTGATATACAGTTATGCTTCAAAAAAGGCATGGGTTGTGTGACGCCTCACAATTGTTGAAGATCCATGACCAGAACTACCCGATACATGATCTACATATGGTAGCTGTTATTTTTTCCTTGAAAATTTGGAGGCACTACCTTTATGGTGAGAAGTGTGACATACACACCAATCACAAGAGTCTAGAGTATATATTCACACAAAAGGAGATCAGCATGCATCAAGGGATATGGTTATAGCTAATCAATGATTACGATTTCCCTATTCACTATCATCCTGGAAAGGCGAACAAGGTAGCTGATTCTCTACGTAGAAAAGAACCCGCTACTCTATCCATGCTGCGGATTGAGAAGGAACCTATCTTCTTGGATATGAAAATAATGGATTTTGAAATCATAAGGGCATGGGATACATCCTACCTTTCCCAAATGATTATGCAACAATCCATCCAGGAGAATATTAAGGAAGCACAATGGGATGACCTGGAGATACCAAAAAGGCATAATGCAATAAAGTAAGGGAAGCTACAAGAGTTCCATATCGACGATGATGGTTTGATTCTGTTTCGAACGTGGAATTGTGTACCTTCATCACCTGGGATAAAGAAGGATCTATTGGATAATGCACATAGCTCAACATTCTCTATCCATCAGGGGAGTACCAAAATGCACCGTGATCTCCGAGAACACTTCTGGTGGGATAAAATGAAGAAGGAGATTGCAGAATATATATCAAGGTGCTTGGTATGTTAGCAAGTTAAAGATGAGCGAAAAATTTCAAAATTTATGATGCAGCCATTGCCTATATCCATGTGGAAATGGGGAAATGTTACTATGGAATTTGTCACGAGTCTCTTGAAGATGTCAAAGGGAAATAATGCAATATGGGTTGTGGTTGAAAAAATCACCAAGACATCCCATTTTATCACTATTCGTTAAGATCTCTCTCTTGAAAAACATGCAAAGATATATGTGAAGGAAGTGGTGAGACTTCACGGTGTTCCACTCTCAATTGTCTCTGACTGTGATCCAAGGTTCACATCTAAATTCCGGAGGATCCTTCAACATGATTTGATTACTGAATTCAATTTCCGCTTGGCCTATCACCCCCAAAATGATGGCCAGTCAAAATGAACTATTCAGATGCTTGAAGATATGCTAAGATGCTGCTCTCTAGAATTTAAAGGTGGATGGGATCAGCATCTCCCATTCGTTGAGTTCTCATACAACAATAGATTCCACTCGAGTATTCAGATGGCTCTATAGGAAGATCTGTACAGAAAGCGATGTATAACTCCAACATGTTGGGATAAAGTTGGAGAAGGAAAGCTACATGGACCCGATCTTGTTCAAGAGATGACAGAGACTGTTCAAGTCATCCAAAAACACATCGAAGCTGCTCGAAGTCGGAAAAAGATCTATGCTGATAAAGTCGATGGGACATGGTGTTCAACGTTAAAGATATAGTCCACCTTTGAATATCCCCATGGAAGAGAGTCACGCGATTTAGGAAGAAAGGGAAGCTAAGCCCATGGAATATTGCCCCCTTTGAGATCCTTGACTACATAGGAGCTATAAGGCCCCGACCTTAAACCATACTTAATCATTAGTTATTATAAGATTACACCTTGAGGATCTTTTCAGGTTTAGAGTTTTAGAGAATGAGAACATAAAACTTGCATTACATTCCACATATAAACAAAGTGGTTACATAAAAGATAGTAATCAATTTTCACATCAATGGAAAAATATTTAAAATAAAACATGGATTCTTTCTTGACACTTCCTTGACACTATCATCATATCATGTACCTTTCCCTTGACCTATGAAAAACATTTCAAAAACATGGAATCATCATAAAAATCTCAGTAAGGGATATAAAAATATGGAAAGGAAACATGGGTACATATATACATAAGAATGAAATCATACTTTACCCACAAAACATAAGCACCTTAACATACCACATAAAATCATGAATAAATCATAGAAATCATAATACATAAAGGTAACTTGAGGCATTCATAACATTCTTATGTAGGGAGTAACCCTCTTGGTTACGTTTGGAATACCCATCACAGTATATTCCCTAAATATCTTCGAAGAAACCTTAACGTTTCACTCCTTCGTGTTACCCAATGCATTGGAGAGCTATATCGGGCTCACCCGCCCTTAGTTTATCACCGAACCACCCTTCTTGATAATAATTCCCTAGAACCTCAACATAATCGTATCACATAAAACATGCATAAATGAAACATAACATTTCCACCTTTCAATCACAGTATATCAATACAAAACATTAATATAAAAACATTATGAAAACCATTTTCAATACCAAAACAAAAGAAATGTAAAACATGGTATTTATTTTTCTGTTAAAAATAAGGTATGGCTTGTAGAGGAAGCCGAAACTCAAATAATGGTCACGGTGGCAGAGAAGTCATTGTCGCCGCATACGTACGACAGAAACATTTAGTTGTCGTTTAGTAAACGCTTCGTATAAAAAAGTTTCCTTTTGAATAAATGTAAAAGTCAACGGGTTTTATACACCGTATTAAAGAAAGTGGTGTATAAAACAAAAATGTGCCGCAATGAAAGGAGATTGAGACGAAGTCCCTTACAAAGACGGCATCCTTGGCTTAAGGATAAATCAATTACATAATTATGTGTTACAAACAAATAAACCCAATATAAGTGGATATTAAGTGTAAAACAATCAGACGTTATTCAGACATATTCATAGAATGACATATCCAAGGAGTACAAGATTATCCCAAAGATTCAAATTTGGGTTAAGAAGTTCCCTTTCAAAACATTGATGGCCTAACAGCGTCACTACAAAATTTAGAAAATGAGTTGATGAGAGAGAAAAAGGGGTATCTCATCAGTTGGACATAAAATTTAAATCAATAAGGATATAGAAGAATATATCCCAACATAATATTATGTGAATTAAAAGACATAACAAAATAAGTCTTTCACAAAAAGAGGAGGGTGAAAGGTTACCTTACCGACATGGGTATCTTTCGAGACATGCACCCCGTGAAAGAAGGACAATACAACATCGATGTTAATACTCATAAATGAAAGTATATTACACAATGAGTAAAATAATGGGCAGTACATACACCACTGAAAGGAAATTGTGGAAAATGTAGAATAAATCTCACGGGAATAAAAGGGAGATGAAAAATCCCTTACGGAAACTCGGCAGCCTAACGGCGCCACATAAAACTTACAAAAATGAATTTATGAGATCAAATAGGGTCTCTCATAAAATGATCATAAAAAGTACAGTATTAGGAATATAAAATAATATCCCCAAACATATGAAAGATGAGCTTAAAATAAATTACATAAAAGAGAGTACTTAAAAAGAAAGAGAGAGGTTAGATCTCTTACAAAAATTCGGCAGCCTAACGGCGCCACTCAAAACATCCAAAATGGATTGATGAGAGAGAATAGGGTCTCTCAACATATGAACATAAAAATTACAGTAAGATTAGTATAAAAGAACATCCCAATAACAATAAATATGAGCTTCCGAAGGAATGACATAAAAGAGTGTACTTAAAAAGAAAGAGAGGAGTAGGATCCCTTACCTCGGGTCCGACTTGACTCGATCATTCTTTAACGTCCTGAATAATAAACTTGAGTTAATTTCCACATCATTAAGAACCTTTTTATAGTTCATTATTCCTTTTAGATCACTTATTTCCATGTTATAAACATTATGTAGTCATTAATGTTAATAATGTTTGTTATGTCGATATTTGGTTCTTATGTCCAATGTTGACTTCTTACAATTACATGTTGTTCGTGGTAAAATGTTCAGTATATCCAGAATTATATTCATTATTTGGATATCATATATATAATATATATCCAGAATATAAATGTATTTATAATATTTCATAATCATTTAGAGGTAAGAAATGAAATGCACCGTTCATGGAGACGGTAAGCCGTACGTACGCATGAATGCTACTTTCATTTCTATGTCATATTAATGGAATTAAAACTAAATGAGAGGTATTATATTTTTATTCAAGAATTATATTCATCATTTAGATGTATCATTCGTCATATATATCCATTTTATACATGTACTTATAATCTTACATTACATTTGAGGATAAGAAATGAAATGCACCGTTCATGGAGATGGTAAGCCGTACGTACGCATGAACACTACTTTCATTTCTATTTCATATTATTATGGAATGGAATAATAATGATATAGTGGTATATTATAATTCCAGTATAACATAATATATAATATCTTTAAATCCATCCTTTATACGTCCCACATATGGCATTAACGAATCACATCACTTTGAGGGGGCGGTAGTCCGCACTTCCTTAAATGAAGATATCGCGTTTACCCATATTGGAAACCATAAAGGTATGCCCAAAATGAAAAATACTGAAGCTTAAGGAAAACATAAACATATTATATATCATATATAAATGTAGTGTCACCTTAATGTCCACCTTTGAAGGTGTTAAAAGAATGTTGAACAATCATCGTTTCGGGAGGCCGAAATTCGCCATCCACGGAAACAGTATGTTCTTTAACCATTAGATGTAGGTGTGTGAAGGTTTAGCTCTAATCCTTCTTATAACAACATCCTAGTATATTTATGATACTGGAGTTGTTACAGAAGAAATGAATAAAAATAGTTTAGGGGGTTGGAGAAGCAAAATAAAACAAAAGGACTCAAGTGAAGACATTACCTTAAAATCGGGTAACTCCCTTTAGTTTGAGATCAAAAGCTTCCTTGGGAAGACTTCTGCCCAAAGTGAGGCTTCAAGGAGTAAGAGAGGGAATTTGAGAGACAACATGGGCAGAGGATGGCCGAACCAATGTCTTTGGGAGTGTGGGTAAGGAGGTAGAGGTGGGGGCCTTTTATAAGAGGAGAGGAGGGGAACTCATGGAAAGTAAAGAAAAGTCACTTTATTTTAAAATGATATTCGGATTTAAGAGGTCCCACATTGTTATAATTATATGATAAGGTGATAAGGGTTCTAAATCCACTCATCCAATAGGTTTTTGACATGTTTAGTTCATATATTTTACATTATCATTTCATTTTATTTAAATCCTTTATTAATGAGGTAATCACTGCATCATCATGATGTCGTAAATTATTTAATTTATTTAAAGTTTAAAAATTATAAAAAAATACTATGATGTAGGAAATCTTATTAGATTTCCAATGACTATTTATAATGAAAAATACGACTTGTATAACCCCATGTAAAAATTGTTTTAGTAAAACATCTCTTGTTTGTGTCATTTTTTACTTTAACATTAAATAAAAAGATATTTATGTCATTTTCCAAACAAAGTGGCTCCATCGGGTCCCCAAGTTGACCCATGGATTTTCTTGGTCTTCCATGACACATCCAATGAGGGTAGGACATGTGTCTAGGTCATTTAATTTTATTAAAACATTATTCATACCATAAACTACACTAATTACCTCTAATCGCGATTAAAAACTTAATAAGTTACTATTCACCAAAAAATTATTTTTAACCCATTGAACCACATTTTACTTATTAATGACCACCATGTATGTCGGATTTTAGAAATTCAAAATACGAAGATGGAAAAATTTCATTTAAACGGAAAAATCAGTTTTGACAAGTACCACTTAGTGGTTTCACTATTCATCAAAAATTGATGTTTTTTAGAAAAATCCCAAAAATTTACCCTAAGCTATATTTGATACTCCGAATTCAAAAATGAAGTATATCTTACAAAATTCAAATCATATAAGTCACATTAATTAATTTAATAATTAATTCCCGCTGTCAGAGCAAATAGCGTTTTTTATGAAACAATATGTATCAAAAGATTGACACTAGTTTAAGTCTGATTTCAATGTGAAATTAATTCCAACGACCACTATTGTATTTAATTGTAAAAATATATTCTAATTTCACTTTAAAACCAATTCAAAAGATAATCTAATCATATAAATAAATTAGATTAAAAGAGGTTTTGAATTAAAATACAACATTTTACACTATTCATTAAAAAATGATCTTTATCAGAAAGATACCAAAAATTTACACAAAGTAAATTTTGATGTCCCAATTCTTAAAGAAGAGTTTTATTTGTTCCAAAGGGATGTATAAGAGTGAACAAAACTATATTTAATGACGGTTCTCCATCAAAAGGCGATAAGTGAACCTTCAGTGAAAACTAGGGCATATACGCCTAAAATTGAATTCTTTTCGTATTTTATGCCTTTATCTTTTATTGGATAAATGTAAAAACATTTAAAAACATATATAATCATATGTTAGTTATTTCTATCCATTCCATCCAGTACAATTGCTACATGTTAACTACCATTTAAAATAATATTATTTTATTATTAGAGTGCAACGTAAGATTTCAATGAAACTCGTTGTTGCGTGTTGGGTACGCCATCGAGCATAGCATCCCCTTTAAAGTCATATTAATATTTTATTCACAAATATGGATAAATATAAAAATTTCATATTATTTATTTACCTGGGGTGTTACATCCTTCCCCCCTTTTGGGAATTGCGTCCTCGCAATTTTTAAAATTGAGCTTGGAAACATCCTTGAAAGTCCCACATCGGAACAAGAGTCGGTAAAACAATCACTTTAAAATAAAGGAAGATAAGTACAGAGGTCACCCGAGTTAACCCATATGTAGAAAAACATGGACATGGAAGAAAAGGCAAAGGGTCATGTTATTGAGGGAGAGTGATAGTAAACATTTCTAGGAGAAAGTTAACCATAAGAAAATCACAAACTTGTGATGGGTTAAACGATATTTGATTCCCTAGTAGGAAAAGTTAATAGACAACATTTTTGTTTCAAGTTACTTTTTATTGAAGAATTTATTCATAAGGAAACATAATCACTTATCATGATGACTTTAAACTTTTACTAGATTCCTTAATCAAACTCATATTTTTTTCCAAAAGACGAGTATTTAGGGAGGCTTGTTCGCATTAAGAGTAATATAATAAACATCTAGAGAATCACCTAATCCACCAAAGAGAACTATATAAATCCCATGTCTTTAGGCTTTAACCAAAACCAAAACCAAAAAGGTTAGTACAAGGTTAGATAATCCAGAAAAGGATAACCCATTAAAAAGAAAATCTATGCTTAATCTCCAAAATTTGTCCAACAAAACCCAATGTTCAATGAGGACAATCTGATAAAAAATTTGTCCATAAAATTCTTCAAAGTAAACCAATCTAATATTGAAACCCAAATATTTGAAGGATTTAGTCACATAGTATTCCAAGTTAAATTGTAACATTTATCTCCAAACAACATCAGTTGCTCCTAAAGTCTCTTATTGAAAAGTAATTAACCTAATCACATATCCTCTATGATAGGTTAATCATTTTCATAAATAAACCAAAATCAACATACTCTTAATTCATAAAATCATATAACTAAAAATAATAAGTCAAACTAACCAGGGACTTCAAGTAGTCCAGTGGTAGGCAATAAATACCAGTCACACTTTGGTTGTGGGTTTGATTCCCACATCTTTGTCCGGCGCGACGGGTTGTCACATGGTCTGTGTGTTGTCCTTTTTCCAAAACTATATAATTCTTAAATCATTACCCAAAAAGAGATTAAATCATCCAAAATGATCATAACATATTTTACCCTCAAGTTTATCTCATTCCATTCATTTTCCAGAATATTATATAATAACCCATAATTACCTCAAAAGTAAGGATCATATAAACTCTAAGGGTTACCTTTATAATTATTACCTGGACTTCCACATCAATTGGTCATCTCATACATGATGCATTACAGAACATACCAAGGTTTAAGTGGTTGATCATGACTCCTTGATATTTGGTTTAGAACAACCACGATTTTCCTCATTGAATCTTCCATTTTATCTAGTATCTTAATCAGAGAACCCCCATAGTTTCCTACAAACCTGTTGTCTCTTTGGTGCCTGCTAGATCCATCCATTCACTAAAAACAGAAATGTCAGTGTGAGTATATCAACAAAACCATCATGTACTAATGGGGAAGGTAAACACTAAGATATACTTACTCATTCACTTTATCTAAAACTAGGACTCTTTCTGAAATCCTAACCATTATGGTAATGTCACTTATGCTTAAAGAATACCCTAACCTCTAATGTTATCTAAACCGACCTCTGATACCAACGATAAGTCCCAGGCCTTAAACCTTACTTAATCTTGAGTTATTAAAAGATTACACCTTGAGGATCTTTTCAGGTTTAGAGTTTTAGAGAATTAGAACATAAAACTTGCATTACATTCCACATTTAAACAAAGTGGTTACAAAAAAGATAGTATTCAATTTTCACATCAATGGAAACATATTTAAAATAAAACTTGGATTATTTCTTGACACTTCCTTGACATTATCATCATATCATTTACCTTTCCCTTGACATGTGAAAAACATTTCAAAAACATGGGATGAGCATAAAAAGCTCAGTAAGGGATATAAAAATATGGAAAGGAAACATGGGTACATATATACATAAGAATGAAATCATACTTTGCCCATAAAACATAAGCACTTTAACATACCTCATAAAATCATGAATAAATCATAGAAATCATAATACATAAAGGCAACTTGAGGCATTCATAACATTCTTACGTAGGGAGTAACCCTCTTGGTTACGTTTGGAATACCCATCACAGTATATTCCCTAAATCTCTTCGGAGAAACCTTAACGTTTCACTCCTTCGTGTTACCCAATGCATTAGAGAGCTATATCGGGCTCACCCGCCCTTAGTTTATCACCGAACCACCCATCATCATAATAATGCCCTAGAACCTCAACATAATCGTATCACATAAAACATGCATAAAGGAAACATAACATTTCCACCTTTCAATCACAAGATATCAATACAACACATTGATATAAAAACATTATGAAAACCATTTTCAATACCAAAACAAAATAAAAGTAAAACATGGTATTTATTTTTCTTTTAAAAATAAGGTATGGCTTGTGGAGGAAGCCGAAACTCAAATAATGGTCACGGCGGTGGAGAAGTCGTTGTCGCCGCATACGTACGACAAAAACATTCCATTTTGTCGTTTAGTGAACGCTTCGTATAAAAAAGATTCCTTTTGAATAAACATAAAAGTCAAAGGGGTTTATACACCGTATTAAAGAAATTGGTGTATAAAACAAAAATGTGCCTCAATGAAAGGAGATTGAGACGAAGTCCCTTACAAAGACGGTATCCTTGGATTAAGGATAAATCAATTACATAATTACGTGTGACAAACGAATAAACCCAATATAAGTGGATATTATGTGTAAAACAATCAGATTTTATTCACACATATTCATAGAATGACATATTCAAGGTGTACAAGATTATCCCAAAGAATCAAATTTGGGTTAAGAAGTTCCCTTGCAAAACTTTGACGGCCTAACGACATCACTACAAAATTCAGAAAATGAGTTGATGAGAGAGAAAAAGGGGTATCTCATCAGTTGGACATAAAATTTAAGTCAATAAGGATATCGAAGAACATATCCCAACATAATATTATGTGAATTAAATGACATAACAAAATAAGTCTTTTACAAAAAGAGGAGGGTGAAAGGTTCCCTTACCGACATGGGTATCTTTCGAGACATGCACCCCGTGAAAGAAGGACAATAAAACATTGATGTAAATACTCATAAATGAAAGCATATAACACAATGAGTAAAATAATTGGCAGTACATACACCACTCAAATGAAATTGTGGCAAATGTAGCATAAATCTCATGGGAATAAAAGGGAGATGAAAAATCCATTACGAAAACTCGGCAGCCTAACGGCGCCACATAAAACTTACAAAAATGAATTTATGAGATCAAATAGGGTCTCTCATTAAATGACCATAAAAATTACAGTATTAGGAATATAAAATAATATCTCCAAACATAATAAAGATGATCTTAAAAGAAATGACATAAAAGAGAGTACTTAAAAAGAAAGAGAGAGGTTAGATCTCTTACAAAAATTCGGCAGCCTAACGGTGCCACTCAAAACATCCAAAATGGATTGACGAGAGAGAATAGGGTCTCTCATCATATTAGAATAAAAATTAAAGTAATATTAGTATAAAATAACATCCCAATAACAAGAAATATGAGCTTCAAAAGTATTTACATAAACGAGTGTGCTTAAAAAGAAAGAGAGGAGTAGGATCCCTTACCTCAGGTCCGACTTGACTCGATCATTCTTTAACGTCCTGAATAATAAACTTGAGTTAATTTCCAATTTATTAAGAACCTTTTTCTAGTTCATTATTCATTTTAGATCACTTATTTCCATGTTATAAACATTATGTAATCATTTAAGTTAATAATGTTTGTTTTGTCGATATTTGGTTCTTAAGTCGAATGTTGACTTCTTACAATTACATGTTGTTCATGGTCAAATGTTCATTATATCCAGAATTATATTCATGATTTGGATATCATATATATCATATATATCCAGAATATACATGTATTTATAATATTTCATAATCATTTAGAGGTAAGAAATGAAATGCATCGTTCATGGAGACGGTAAGCCGTACGTATGCATTAACGCTACTTTCATTTCTATGTCATATTAATGGAATTAAAAATAAATGAGAGGTATGTATATTTTTATTCCAGAATTATATTCATCATTTATATGAATCATTCATCATATATATCCATTATATACATGTACTTATAATAGTACAATACATTTGAGGATAAGAAATGAAATGCACCGTTCATGGAGATGGTAAGCCGTACGTACGCATGAACGCTACTTTCATTTCTATTTCATATTATTATGGAATGTAATAATAATGATATATAGGTATATTATAATTCCAGTATAACATCATATATAATAACTTTAAATCCATCCTTTATACGTCCCACATATGACATTAACGAATCACATCACTTTGAGGAGGCAGTAGTCCGCACTTCCTTAAATGAAGATATCGCGTTTACCCATAATGGAAACCATAAAGGTATGACCAAAATGAAAAATACAGAAGCTTAAGGAAAACATAAACATATTATATATCATATATAAATATAGTGTCATCTTAATGGCCACCTTTGAAGGTGTTAAAATAATGTTGAACAATCATCGTTTCGGGAGGCCGAAATTCTCCATCCATAGAAACATTATGTTCTTTAACCATTAGATGTAGGTGTGTGAAAGTGTAGCTCGAATCCTTCTTATAACAAATCCTAGTATATTTATGATACTGTATTTGTTACAAAAGAAATGAATAAAAATATTTTAGGGGGTTGGAGAAGCAAAATAAAACAAAAGGACTCAAGTGAAGACATTACCTTAAAATCGGGTAACTCCCTTTGGTTTGAGCTCAAAGGCTTCCTTGGGAAGACTTCTGCACAAAGTGAGGATTCAAAGAGTAGGAGAGGGAAGTGGAGAGACAAAATGGGAAGATTCTGGCCGAGCCAAAGGCTTTGGGAGTGTGGGTAAGGAGGTAGAGGTGAGGGCCTTTTATAAGAGGAGAGGAGGGGCACTCTTGGAAAGTAAAGAAAAGACGGTTTATTTTAAAATGGTATTCGGATTTAAGAGGTCCCACATTGATATAATTCTAGGATAAGGTGATAAGATTTCGAAATACACTCATCCAATAGGTTTTGGACATGTGTAGTTCATATATTTTACATTATCATTTCATTTTATTTAAATCCTTTATTAATGAGGTAATCACTGCATCATCATGATGTCATAAATAATTTACATTATTTAAAGTTTAAAAATTATAAAAAAATACTATGATGTAGGAAATCTTATTATCTTTCCAATGACTATTTGTAATAAAAAATATGACTTGTATAACCCCATGTAAAAATTGTTTTAGTAAAACATCTCTTGTTTGTGTCATTTTTTACTTTAACATTAAATAAAAAGATATTTATGTCACTTTCCAACCAAAGTGGCTCCATGGGGTCCCCAAGTTGACCCATGGATTGTCTTGGTCGGCCATGACACATCCAATGAGGGTAGGACATGTGTCTAGATCATTTCATTTTATTAAAACATTATTCATACCGTAAACTACACTAATTACCTCTAATCGCGATAAAAAACTTAATAAGTTACTATTCACAAAAAAATTATTTTTAACACATTGAACCACATTTTACATCTTAATGACAACCATGTATGTCGGATTTTTGAAATTCAAAACACAAAGATGGAAAAATTTCATTTAAATCGAAAAATCAGTTTTTACAAGTACCACTTAGTGGTTTCACTAATCATCAAAAATTGAAGTTTTTCAGAAAAATACCAAAAATTTACCCTAAGCTATATTTGATATTCCAAATTCAAAAATGAAGTCTATTTTAAAAAATTCAAATCATGTAAGTCACATTAATTAATTTAATAATTAATTCCCGCTGTCAGAGCAAATAGCGTGTTTTTACGAAACAATATGTATCAAAAGATTGACACTAGTTTAAGTCTGATTTCAATGTGAAATTAATTCCAACGACCACTATTGGATTTAATGGTAAAAATATTTTCTAATTTCACTTTAAAACCAATTCAAAAGATAATCTAATCATATAAATAAATTAGATTAAAAAGAGGTTTTGAATTAAAATACAACATTTTACACTATTCATTAAAAAATGATCTTTATCAGAAAGATACCAAAAATTTACAGAAAGTAAATTTTGATGTCCCAATTCTTAAAGAAGAGTTTTATTTGGTCCAAAAAATGTATAAGAGTGAACAAAACTATATTTAATGACGGTTCTCCATCAAAAGGCGATAAGTGAACCTTTAGTGAAAACTAGGGCATATACGCCTAAAATTGAATACTTTCCGTATTTTATGCCTTTATCTTTTATTGGATAAATGTAAAAACAACTAAAAACATATATAATCATATTTTAGTTATTTCTATCCATTCCCAACAGTACAACGTCTACATGTTAACTACCATTTAAAATAATATTATTTTATTATTAGAGTTCAACATAAGATTCCCAAGAAACTCATTGTTGCGTGTTGGGTACGCCATCGAGCATATCGTCCCCTTTAAAGTCATATTAATATTTTATTCACAAATATGGATAGATATGAAAATGTCATATTCTTTATTTACCTGGGGTGTTACACGAGCTGTAGCCTATCGTCTTGAAATTCAACTGAATATTTCTCAATTTCATGATGTGTTTCATGTATCACTAATGAGGAAGTATATACCAGACCCCTCACGTGTATTAAACTTAGAGGTGGTGCAGTTTGAAGATGATATCTCTTATGAGGAGCAACCAGTAATGATTCTGGATCGGGGTGATAAGGTTCTTCGCAACAAGACAACTCATCTTGTTAAAGTGTTTTGGAGGAACCATAAGTTTGAGGAAGCCACTTGGGAACTCGAAGAGGAAATGAAGGAGAAACACCCTCACCTATTTGTGTAAACTGAAATTTATGGGGAGAAATTTCTTAAGGGGGGAATAATGTAACGACCAAAAGTTTTCAATGGTAATAACCTTCTTATAATCATGTCATAAAATAACATGAAAACACATCATAATGAACTACTAATTTATAACTGACCTTTAAACATTAGTTTGTCACTTCTCTGTTTGGAATTTTGAAAATCTGACATACACGATTGTGTTCAAGATGTTTTTTGGAGTCAAATAAAAGAAAAATAATTTTTGGTGAATAATAACCAACCCTTATGAATAGTAACATACCCATATGAATAGTGATATACCCTAATTAATTGTATCCTTACTTATGATTGTATAAAAATAATATTCAAGTGAAAGATGATGTACCAATATTTTAGAATAAGTAAATGAAAATTTTAAAACGGTTTTTTTAGTAATAAACCTTGATTTTAAATAAATATTAAATTAATCATATTTAGAAAATTATTTTTGAAAAATGGACTTCATTTTTGGATTCTACACGTTGAAAAATGGTGGGTGTATATTTTTGAGATTTTTCTAAAATACTTGAATTTTTGGTGAATACTAAATACATTAATTTACCGTATAAATACATTAAAATTAAAACCCACTATTCCTAACATCACAAGTGATGTAAGAACCCAAATATCTAACTCACATTCCATATTTAATATTCTTTGTTTTTCAAGACTCACTATTCCTTGTATTAGGGGAAATTAATAATCTAATGAATTTTATATTAAGGAAACCCCTCACCCCTCCACTATAAAAACCACCATTCACACCCTCATTTTATCACACCTCTCAAGCTCCAATCCTTTCCTAAAATCTGCCCAAACATATTCCCTAGCCCCTATCCCACGTCCAAGTGCTTCTGGTCGCATCAAAAGACCAAACCTAGCTTCCTTAAGGAGGATCTCAAGAGGAGGATTTAATAAGTAATTTCTGTCCCTCTTCTCCTTTAATTTCCTTTCAAGTTCAATTTCATTTCTTGATCTCTCCCCACCTATCTTCATTAAAATGGTATTTTAACTCCATTATTATACATGTATTGTAGTTTTATAATTGTAATGGTATATTATATCATCCAACACCCTTTCCATCTTTCTTTTATTTTATTAAAGAGAATGATGTTCGTGAGGTGTTAATTTATCACCTCCAAGAATGACATACTTTCTACTTCCATTTCTACCTTCAAATATGGTCATGAAACAATTTTAATGGTTGAAACAGAATTTTTTATATGTATTATTTTTTATTTAAATTTCTAGAACTAACTTATGACCATAGTACTAGTGATAAAATAAAACAAGTTCATTATGATTGAAAAATCACTCAAATTAACCCAAACAATCATCAGTTAATTATTATATAATGATTCTTCCACAAGGATCTAACATGATTTATTATAATAACATTAATAATTATGTAATATAATTAATAACATGCAATATAATTTCTTTATGTTTACCCATGTTCTACCCGAACTTCAATTTATGAATACAAGTGAACCACCCATGAAAAACCATAAAAACGAACATCCCCGAACAATGTTTTTAAACACTATAAGTCATCCAAAGGAACATAATATGACATAATGAAACCATAATGTACCCTATTAATGTTTAAAAGTTTATTGAATTTCTAATTAATGAATATAATGTCATTATATAGGACATTAAAGAGAAGGAAACATCTAGATACAAGGTAAGGGGAAATTCTCGAACCTAACTTTCATCTTTCGGGTTCTCCATCTTTCACTCCATTTTTGATATGGTAACCTCTTAAAGATCATATGTTCATCATTATATTACCTTTTCTGGGATATATATGTTTTATAATGTTTTTTATGTCAAACCAAATGTTTTCCAAAAGAACTATTCTTTTAAGAACTCAACTTTTACCTCTCATTCATGGTGGATGGTTCTTGTATCAAGTATGTTGTTCCCTCTTTCTTTTGGGAACACAAAGCTTATGAATGTATTCTTATGAGAAGAAACCCATTCCTTATCATTAGTTAGTTATGTTCATTATTGATATATGTTCTATGTGGCATGCATGATAATGATAATATTTTGAGGTGATGGGTGTGCCCGGAATTATATAGCACAATATGAATGTTTGAATGTGATGGGTGTGCCCAGAATTATATAGCACTCCAATGAATTGGGTAAAGGGATGAATCTCATGATTAAATGTGAAATGGTGTGTGAAAAAGATTCTATCTTGGTTCACAAGTATGTGTGGTAGTTCACCACTAAGACATGATGTTACATTTTTATGCATTTCCAAATTTCATGTCTTATATTTATGCTTCCTATCATGTTCCTTATCTTTTTACCATGTTATGATTATGATCACCCCATGCTATATTTTTCTTCTCTATACTCTTATTGGACTTCTATCTCACCCCTTTTGATGTATATCTTCAGGTGGCTCTATGTACTTAGGAGATGAAAAGTTCCAATAAGAAGCTAGATAAGAAGAAATTAAATAAATGTTTACGCCTATTGTTGTAATTTTTATGTATGGTCCTAGTTCTACCAAGACAGTAAACCGTTGGATTCTCTATGTGTAATACTATTATGTTGTTTATATTTTAAATGATTTAATACTAATGTACGAAAATCAAGGTTCTCTATAAACAATCTCCCCCTTTCTATTTTTTTCAATACCTTAACAGTTATCATGAAATGAATGTGTCAATGTCAAAATGAGAATCTTCTGATAATATTTTCTCTCCCCTCACTTCTTTCTTTCTCCTATATTTTCATTTCTCTTTATATCCCCCTTATGGAAAAGAAATACAATGTTCATGGAAGAGAGGGAATCATTTCATACATAAGAAATGTACCTTCAATCATTTAACTTTATGTCTACTTGAGAAATGCTCGATTTAGAAAACATGGGGATTTTATTTAGACAACCAAGTTGTTCATTTCCCACTGAATCATGATAACACATGAGATGAGAACTTATCCAATATTCCAATGTCACTGAGTAATTTAGTTACTCCACCTTTGTAGAATGATATTTTTTTGATTAACCAAGGATGAGATATTGGGAAGTGACATACCATTTCAATGACATAATCTTCAAAAAATTATCAGAGCAATTGAATTTTGATACAAACTAAAGTTGATGCTAATTAGAATAATAACTCTGGAATCATCATTTGACTTCCCATATAGGGAACATTTCTTATCACTGACTCATAGGTTCTCCCCCTAAGAGGTTGCTTCACCTTTAATTCATTGTAATATAAGAACAAATACAATATACAATGATTTACGGGAAGAAGGGGGATCCTACATGCTTCATCAATGTGAAAAAAAGGATAAGATTAATTTATCAACCAATATACTCCATTATTCACACTTTCAGAATAGATAATTAATGTTGTTTGTGATTGTGTGGGTCACAATACTTCTTCCATTTCTTTATGTGTGTGTTTTCTCTCTTAAAGGGATTTTAGTGACCTTGAATCTCCTGGTGAAACATTCATCTTCAAGAGGAATTAATGTTGGGCAGGATTAAATTCAAGGAATCTTATAACAGTGTGACCAAACCTTTTTCAACTCACACACATAACTTCTTTGTCTTCAGGTAGAATCTTATTTTTTTTGCACTAGCCTTATCCTGTGTAATTTTTAGCTTTCTCAATATTTCCAAATCTTTATGACAAATCACCATTTTATCATTAGGGACTGAGGGATAAACATTTTATCTTCTAAATGGATTTTTCTTAGTGTCACCCTTCTTAGTAGTTCATTTGGATGCACTACCCTTCAACTTATTGGATTTAGAATTTAAGAAATTTTCATCATTACTTCATGAAATCTTTCTGGGAGAATTTTTATTCACATTATTTATCTAATTTTTACCAATGTAAGATTCTTCATTCTTACCCAGATTTTGTGGTATTCTTTTACTATCAGCATTGGGTACCTGTTTAATCGATCATGCACCATTCATGTGACCACCACTATTGCATACATCACAGATTCCAAATCATTTTGCAGTATACAGATTCTTCTGGATCTGTGGATGTTGCTTCCTGTTATCTTGATTTCTTCCTCTTGAGATGGACTTTCTTAGTACTTTTAAATTTAAGGTGTTGAACCAACAATCCTATGCACAATGCCCAAATCTATTACAGCACCAACATTGACAAAAAACATTTACTTATACCCATCATTTTTATATGGTTTCTAAATCTTCCTATTGAATTTTTGTGCCTTCTCTGGGGAGATTTCTTCCAAATTATTCTTCCTATCCACCCTAGTCATAGTGGTAGGTATCTTTTCACTTTTCTTCATCCATACTTGTTTAGAATTTTTCGTCCAACTTTCACTTTTTAAAGAAAAAATTTTAAATACATTAGTAGAAGTTAGTATGGATGGTATATTCACTTTCTCACCTACTTATGGTAGATCAATGAGTGAAGCCATGATCTCCTTATCACATTTTGGAGGTATTTAAAGAGTATATTCCTCCACTGAGCATTGAATGCTATTATATACTATTTCCTTCTTTTGTGGAGACTCAATATGTGACTTCTAAATATTGGTCAGCCGAAATTCCAATTCAAGACATCTCATATTGAGGATGACTTTCTGATTTTCAATCATAGTCATCTTCTCTTCACGAGCTTTCTTCAATATTTCAACTTATTCTCCATTCAACTTAAATTTGTTTTGTCACATAGAGTCATGTTATTTGATCTTCTTGGATTTTTCTTCCAAATATAACTCCTTGACTTCAATACCCTTTTTAGACAATCTTCAAGTGCATGGACCATATCTTTTATAGTCTTGTCGTGTTTATCCTTTTCTCCAACTTCTTTGAGTCAATTTTAAGAACATAATTCAAATCCCCTATTTGTTTCTTCAAAGGCTCCAACCTGTCTAGAGAGATTTAAATAGTAAACAATTTTTTCTTGTAAGATTTTCTCCAAAACATTAGTTTCCTCTTCCAGATGAGTGATATTTTCCTGCATGCATTAAAATAATCCACAAACCATGGACGTACTTTCTTCAATAATACCATGTAGAATCATCCATAATCTATCAAATGATATTTTTTAAGATGTTGTAGATTGATCATCACCACATGTTCTAGAATTTTCATCATGAGAAAAATTCCCAAATTTACTAACACATACCTCTTGAACATTTCATGTAGGAAGGTTGTCCATATTTTTGGTGGGGACATGAGGAACGTTCTGATTACCATCCAAGTCTTTTGTGTGTTCATTGTTAGCCAGATATGAATAACCATAGGCTTCCTCTTCATTAGAAAAGAGGGTCTTCTTCTTCAACGATCTCTTATCCCTCTTTTTCATGTTCATCATAGTTTTTATAGATATAAAATTAAACTCATATATATCTGAATCTTTATCTAAACATCAATTCATTGTTTACACATGAAAGAATATCTACTCTTCAAAATAGAATATATTCAATGTAGAAAATCAAATAGAGGTTAACCAGATCTCTGATTCAAATTGAGGGAACCATTTATGGATATTCATAACACTGATGGGGGGGGGGAATCGGTGTTGGGGAATTATGAAACCAATTCAATATTTTTATCCCTACACCACTTGACAAGTTAGTATCTTGATTCTCTTATTCTAATTTCCCTGCCACACGCAATAATAGGAAGCAAGATAAATATGCACAAGATATTTTTACAAGGTTCACCACTCAATAAGAGCAGCTATGTCCTTTCCATTCATGGAAATGACCAGTGCATTGATTCTCCACAATAATGAGATATGATGTTATAATGGAGTGGCTAGGAAAACGATCCTCTGGCCAGTGTGAGTCCCTACACTTTGGAGGGGGTGGGAATCAATCCTAGTCCCTAGACTAGTAAAATCCTAGTCCAACATGCAGCTTCTAGCTAGTTTTTTATATGGCCTATAGAGACAATATTCTTCCTTCATGATAAGGTAGGTTCTTCTCTTAGACTTCTTTATTTTTCTTTACTTGATTACTTGCAAAGCTGTAGGCAGGCAATTATTCCTTCTATATTTCTCTTCTTTTCTAGTGCAACACCAAATGCACTAAACTTCTTCTTTCCTATTCATAGTGAAACAACAAACTTTACTAAAATTTATTCACTCTTTTTGTCTAGAACCACCTACAAAAATGTGATTATTCATGAAGTGAAGATTGAATCACTTGGAATCATCTGAATCAATTCTTTTCCTACTGTCCATGTATGCATGTGAAAATGAATATGAAATTTCGATTAAACTCATAATTTTCATTCATCACATATGTGCACACACAATTTTGGTTCTTTATTTTTATTGTCTTTACATATTCACGTGAATTCATGCTTGCATGAATTCACTGATTCTTCTTCTTGTGCGAGGAAAATTAATTAGTATGGTTTTTTAAGCACACACACAAACATGGCCTCTTATAATCTTACTATTATTTTCTCTACTTATTCCTCTTGCACTAGGTTAGGGTGTTTGTTTAGGTTTATATGTGGGTGTTTCTTCAAACCTGATTGGGAGAAAACAATTTCTTTATGCGACCTTATTCTTCAAACAACCAAAGCATGGATTCGTACTTCTTCAAACAATAAACTTGAATGTATGAATGTGTGTTTCCTTTTCTCCTTCTCCACCAATCCAAAAACCCATGCCAATAGTAGATTGTAAAAATGTGTACCTCAATGTGTTCTTCTTCACCTTGTGAAAATAAGGTTCCTCATGTTGTATTCTTTGGGAAAGGATGAATAACACCTATCGAAGGCTAGAAGTAAATCTTTTTCACATAGCATAAGGCTTGAGGGAATACTGGTTTCTCTTCACGAAGTGGTGCACATGGAGATGTTCTATTTTTCAAAACAGGAGCTCTCAGGTATAAGGGAGCATCAACTGTTGTCATCTCAGGATCCACCTTTTATAGGTGAGGGATAAATCCTCTTACATGTTCAAAATCCACATATCCAACATTACGATCGGGGATCTACATGCCCAAGATCATTGAAATTAATATTTCGAAGTCATGGGTCAAGGATAAGTCGTAAGTCTCGGGTATTCCCTTTTTCAAATGTGGGATCATATCTTCATGCATGGAGTCAATATCGCATGCACAATTCTCATCATCAATCTCGCTCAAACTTACGTGGCCACAGCAAATCCGTTTTCCCTGACTGAACCTTCTTCCTCGAGATTCCACATGCATTCAAGACATAGATTTATCATATAGTATCAGTTCAATCCATTAGCCATCATAGTGATGAAATGATCCTTCTCTGATAGTCAGAGTTTGTCCATTGTGATCGGGCTTCTTTTACAATGTGATACAACAACGCTTGAATGTTTTGTGGGTTGAAGAGGATGATATGCCTGGTTCAAATCCACAAGAGGATCATATGGCTCAGATTCAAACACACATGGCACCAGATAAGATGAGTGGCAGATATTACATCCATATTCTTTGAATTGATTGGACTGTTGACTGAGATGCGAGATGTAATGAGCGGCTGAGATTACATCTGTGTTATTATAATTTTGTCCCACATCGAATCAAACAAGTAGAGAGACATATTTTATCAATCAACTCCCCTCAACATCAGTTCATAATTCTTATATCCAACCTCTGGTGCCACCCCATACCAATTCTCTCTAGGCGTGCTTCTGCACCCACCCATGCCTCCTATGGGTTCTCTCCTACCTCCCACTATACATCCATGTTCACGGGTTGATCACCGTTCACTCAATTCTGTGGGATTGCTTATACATGGCCCGAACACCCATGCCTCATGAGGGGCAGGCCTTGAGGGCTTCCATTGACTGCAGTTGACCCTCGTGTCCCGTATGAGCTTGAGGTGAGTTCCTTAGATGCCCTCCATGGTTTGAAAAAAAATTAAACGATAAATAACCATTTTATGTGAAATTCATGGACATATTAAAATATGTGCCTACAAACGTCAAATACAGACCTCTTCTTATTAAATTTCCAATCCCAAGCATCCCCTTATTCACTATTTATTTTTGGAACATGAATTCCAAAGAGCACATCCATCATACTTAATAGGATGCTACATCAATGTTGAAAACAATGTATCACACATGGTACATGTTATTTGAACATAGGAGCAACACATCAATCTCCTGAATTGGAACAACATGTAGAATTTCCCAAGAATGGCATCCAATGCTATGAATCCATAACAAATCTCTAGGCTTCTTCACTTAAACCAATCATCATTCACTTTGGAGTTCCTTATTCATATTGACCATTATGGACACCAGTTGACAACAAATACAACTTATACACAAAGTGGTCCCAACACAAAACGTTTATTTTAACTATCATGTTGATGGTGAGTTTTGAGGACCATTATAAAGGTGCACAATTTGTATAAACCACACATATTCTCCCACAAATCATATAATTTGACGTATTATCCCGAATGGTAGTGTAATAGTGTTGTTAATGGTTGTAAAAACCTTCTGGCCTCACCTAGAAGCCCATTTATAAAGGTCTTCTGTCCAAGGACATGTTTGACTCATGGTATAGAAAAATGAACTACTTATCCAGAATCCAAGAAATGGTGCATATTCGACAAACTATTTTACAAAAATTTGGCCAAACTGTTTGTGCATGAAATGAATTATATAAAATTTACATTAATAGTAATTTATTGTATTTATTGATATCTTATTCATTGTATAAGATTATCTACCCATTTATTAGGCTTCTATAGACATCCCTATTGAATTCCCCTAATCTAAAGCTAGATTAATGGAAATCCAAGTGATTTCAATATATAGAATAAATTAATATGAATCAAAACCCTATGTTCATCATTTTCCCCATTAATCTACCAATTTGTAAAAATATTATTCATAGATCTAGGATATTGAGTCCTGATATATGAATTAAAATTACACATAAGAAATGATTCGTGATTCTTTGAAATATTTTTGGTGGTTTTAAGATGTTAATGAAATCTATTTTTATAATTGAGAAATTACACATGAATGATGGATGTTTTTGGATAAGATTATATTCATAAATAAACATGATACTCTCATTTTCATAATTACCATAATGAATTTAATTTCAATTAACATATTATTGATGGATCAATTTTTATTTTCAATACCTGAGGGTATCTTCTTGAATTGATGATAAATTCCTAATCAATTTATAGATTGAAAATGTATATTGTTATTTGGTGTCCTATCATTTGAAATGTATTATAATTGGGTTTATTTATTGTCTTAGTGAGGAATGTGATTATACAAAAACTTTTAATGACATAAAATATAATTTATTCTCATTCATAATCATCCTTTTAGATAAACTATATTACTGGTTAGGAATCATTGACATGAGAGCTTATAATTTATTGAAATATGATGATATTTAGGCTTTAGACCTTTGACTAACATTGGATTACCTTATCAATAAATTTTAGGTAAGAATCTCCTTAAGATTTTGGTCTCTTGTATTCACATATTTTCATTAAATTTTTTTTATATTGACATACTATGATGAATGTTCTTGATTGTAATCACAGATGGGGGTATTTGTAGTGTATGCGACCCATTTATGATACTTAATTATATGAGTATTCTAGTAGGATGTTTGATCATGATATTATAATTTTCTACAATTTCCTCATAATTATATGATCTGATTTTATTTGTATACTCTACCATGTTATCTGTCTTACAATATCACTAGAAGTATTATTAATTGTGCTCAGAACATGTGGACCGTTGTGACATGGTTATCTCTTAGATGGGGAGTGCACATGACTTCGAATAATGATTATAGACATGATTATTGAGTAGAGATATTATGATTCCTAATTGATTCTGTGTGATTCAATATGTTCATAGTTGATTCTATGTATCATGCGTACTTGATTCTTAGTGTATATCAGGTAGCACAATCACATTATGGACATTATAGCTATGTAGCTTGATTCAATTGATTCTTAGTGGATACTGAGTATTATGTTCAAAAAATTATTTGAGGATATCAAGTAGAACATATACAAGAATTTTTTTTCTTAAGTTCTTGATTACATATTATATATTGATATTCCTTTTGGTATAGAGATGAATCAGTTACAGCCAAGGCTCACGGTGGCTTGGTTAGCACATAGATTCTTGGTAAGTGATAATTTTTTCAATATTATTTTTTCATTACTATAATGGAATACACCTTTATACATATGAAATCTTGTTATGGAATAATTTGTTTCATCTTACATGGTTTTATTACTCACACTCTATATATTTATCATTCTGTGTGTGTATACTTTATGTATAGAGATCTAGATAAGGGAAAGGGTCCCATGGAAGATGGTTTAGATGAGGATTATGGAAAAGGTACAGGTATTGGGATTTAGTCTGGAAGACTCTGAAATGTTTTTTACCTATCTTTAGGAACATGATTATATGGTTTGTATTTTGGCATTGGGATCCTAGATTGTTTTACATGTATGAATTGGGTGCCATTAATTATTACATTGTTATAATTTATACATTCATATGATACTATAATTATATGTTATATTTCCATATGATTTTTTTGAATCTGATACGATACTGAGTTTATAGTCTCCCCACTAGGAGAATTTGTAGCCTCACCACATTTCAGAAGCTTCTTTCATATTGGGTGGTGTGCAAGAGGAGTTTTGGGCTTCTAGATCAGACTTGATGGTTGGGATCGTGGTGTTATAAAATTGTATTATAGTAGAGTTTCTTACTTTTTTGACTGGCCTGGGACATGGAAGAAATATACGTTGTATGGGACTTAGGTAGGGGAGTTTCCTTGTGCATGGAAAACTTATGTGTAATAGACATCTGAAATCCCATTGATGGGATTTTGGTTATGGGTTTATAGGATTTTGGATCATTCATTCATCATGAGTACGAACTGAGGATCACATCATATATATATATATATACCTATTGTTTGAAGAATAGTATTTCATTAATTTGATTAGTTGTATTTTTAACTCTATATATTATAGACTTGTGTTCTTTGATTTATTGATAATTTCATGCTATTTTGATATATGATATGGAATTAATTTTTTGAAAATGTGGATGTTGTTATGTTTTGTATATATATGTGACTATGAATAACATATAATAATGGTGACCTTGTTTTGTATAGAAGGTATTTAAATTTTTATATGTGTAAACTCCAAAGATATCCTCTTGAAATACAGTATAATGATTACAATGTATCATAATGTCAAATTTTCTTTAAAAGTGTTTCCTTAAGGTTTTGAAGGGTTCCACCCTGAAGGAATCTAAATAAAACACCATATATCTGTAATGGAATACCCTTAATTTAGAGACTTACCATATTCTTCCACATATTGAATAGGAGGGAGTAATATAGAATTCTCCCACACATTCTCTAGGGGCATACATAGTGGGACCACAACAGATATAAGCCTTTCCAGTTGTTCTTACCTACGGTATAAGGGCATCGAGATCCATGGATGAAAAATCCATAAACATTTATCTCTATCATCCAAAGAAAAATCTATGAAATAGGGTTATGTAGGACAAGGAGTACTAGATAGAAAAAATTAAGGTTTTATTTTATCTCATGGAGAAAACTAATAATATGAATATGAAGATGTAGTGTTCATGTTATAGGGGCCTTATAATAGATTGTTGGGGCATGATGGGACAAGATAGAGGATATCATTGTCTCACCTTGGAGGCCTTCAAGGATATGTTCATTGGGGAAACATTCTCCGATATTCTAAAACTAGATAATATATCGGTGTTATGGTCAAATAATATGGGTTCATGAAATTATATATATACTCAACACGATTCAATGTGATACTTCACTTTTTTTTACTTCTCTTGGTTGTAAATGATTCCCAAATGTCGTGAAGGTTAGAGATCATACATGATCCTAACATTAGATGAAATATAAAGGCTATTGAAAAAGTTATGTAACCTAAGGCTATATTCAAGGACATAACAATAAATAAGGGTGTCTAGAACGATCATACAATTTCCCTTTTTCTAAATTTTAGTTGTCTGGTGAGTGGAACTCTTACTGATACTATAAATGACTCTTCTAGTATCAGGAAGTGGAAGAATCGGGATTCATAATAGCATAGCAGTAAGTAGGTGGATTTGAGTTTCTCTTCTTTAGTTCCACCTATAGGAGTACAACATTTATGGAACTATAGGATGTTAAATAATTTCCATAGGGTCTGACGAGTGCCAAAAAACATGTGTTTTTAAAGTGGAAAAATGGGGAATCTTAAGTATTTTTTATGCATATATTTTAGGACAATAACATATAAGGGAGTGATGGACAATTTTTTAGGTGACTAATGATCGGGATATGGTCCTAAATAGTACACCAAGATTAAAATGAATCATGCATGTTATGTTCCTTTGGGATATGGCCATAGAGTTGATATATTCCATGTTTATATAGGGAAATAAACTCTAGAAGATGGTGGAAATTGGTAAAATAATTTTTGAGGTATGTTATTGACAACATAAAATTTTTCTACATATTTATTTGATAACTATACTTATGATTCCATTATATATACATATTTTATTCTCAAACTAGACATATATGTTAGTTTATCTTCTAGGATTATTTGCCTCATAAAACCATTGATCTTGAATGTAGACCATCATCCGAAATTTTGATTGTCTAATATATTTGTTTCCATTTATGAAAATATTTACGTGTTATTGATTATAGAGATAAATAGCATCAATTTTATTCTTTTATTATAAATGAAAACATGATTTTGATCGCACATCATCAACTATCAGAGACAAGTATTGTTTACATCACATATGGGAGTGAATTTTATAATGATCGTTGTGTGGGATTTTGGAGAATGTGGAGTCGGTCCAAAAATGAGTATGGTTAGGATGAAAATAGAATATATTTAAATAGTAATTATTTTAATAGGATCAGTGATAGTCCCTATTTTCCCAAAATATTGATCTCTATTGGGATTTATTTTACGAGAACTTCATCGAACAATCACCTGATGGAATTGGAGTTGAGTTCTTCATAGAACTCATGATCAGCGTGGAGACCATTTTAATACCCCCTTATCATATGTAACATGATGAGTTAAAGTGATCATGTTATAGGATTTGGACTTAAAACATGATGGATTTATCAGCCCAAGTACTTCATTATGAGGTGAAACTATTATATTTTATAAGAAGGTGGATGGTAGTATTTGATCATACATATATTAACAGCCATCGAATTAGGTGGAATGGAAGAGTAGATTTTATTTTATTAGTATCTATGATATTTTATGTCAATTATGGGGAGCTCAGTCGTGCTTCATGATTGATCATCGACTGGACAATCAATAAATTCATTTTTGAGAGGTGGAAATCCATAAATGTTGTTTTTGAGAATCTATGAGATATATAAGTTATTGGTGATGTCGTTTGTTCTATAATATGTGAATATAGGTTTCCCGATTATCATTTATAATATATTCCATCCATATCATGACTTATTCGTAATACTGTTTTTTGCATATATCATCATTCAATATCCATAGAAAGAGTAGCATGTAGGACATCACGAGATAGTCTTATGTACACGTTGAGCACATTTCAGTTATGAAATAAAATGGAAGTATATTTTTTAAGAGGTGAAATTATTTTATCATATAGTGTATAAAAATGTATATCCATGGGTCCATAGAATGTTGAGATAGTGATGTCCAATTCATATCCCCATAATTTGCTTGAGATAAGGATATTTTTTGATTTAGAGGGATACTACCAATGTTTTATGAAGAAAAATTGCCATTATTAATCACTTATGTATACGCTTACAATGTATGAATTAATTTTCTTGTTGTGGGACTAGTGAGAATAAGAGTTTCATTAGCTAAATTGAATGATGAATATAGTTGTATTGTTGATCATTCCAAATGTAGTTATTGTTTATGTTGTTTGTTATGATGCATCAAGGGTTTTTGTTGGATTAGCATAGATGCAGAGGGAGAATGTAGTTTCTTATAGGTAAAAGAAGCTATTAACACATGAGTGTAACTATCCTACCCAAGACATGGAGGACGAAGATTTGTCACACACATTGAAGTGTTGGTGAAGATATCTCTTCTATGAGATGATTTTTTCTATATGGACCACAAGATACTCTAATATATCTTTCCACATTAGAACCTCAATTTTAGGTAATGGTTCTAGGTAGAGTACAAATAGACATTAGATTTTGAGTTGGAAAATGAGCCTTGTAAAGTTAATTTCAGTGTAGCTACTCTTATCCATGTGATGTTGGAAGATTATGATCGTGATGAATGAACATTAGAGGAAAAATGATATAGAATGATATTTTTGGAAACTGGATGATGGATGATCATGAGGACCAATTATTGATAGATTATTACCCTTTTAGGTCACATAAATTTGTAGACCACATTAAGGATTTATAGCATACTAACCCCGTGTGTATTGTGATGAAGGAACTGCTAGTAGGAGGTGACCCCAAACCCATGTGGTTGTTGGATGATGAAGATGTGATAGGAGAAAATGGGAGAGTTGTAACCCTTAAATTTATCTTGTAATTATTGATGAGAATCTTCCGTATCTATAAGTTATTAGTTCATCCTAGGTTTGAAAAATGTACAATGACATAAGTTTATAATTATGGTGTCTAGAAATGAATAGGAACATTGTCATATTTGTTCCCTGACGCCTTACCCAATAGAGGATAAAAATCATGAACCAACTTCCCAATGGTTTTCTCTAGCCACTTCCTATACCCATGTGTATGTGGTATAATTTTATGATGAAATTTTTTATGGGGTTACCTAAGATCCTATGGATCCATGAGACTGTTTGAGTTAATTTTTATCAGATTAGTATGGTTTCTCAATTTTGACCAATATGTGAGACTCACTCAATTGATGAAATAGAAATGCTATATGTAAGGCCCCAGACATAAACATTATGTAGTCATGAGATAAGTCAATAATTATACATTTAGGGTCTTTTCAGGTTTAGAGTTTTATATAATGAGGCCATACCAATTACATTACATCTCAAAAATTACAATGTAGACACTTCTACTCTATCAAATTTCTTTCACAACAATAATAATACTTAAATAAAATATGAATTATTTTCTTGGTGTAAATCCTCTTGAATTATTCATTTCTCATATCCTTCCTTATACCCTATGAAAAACATTTCAAAAACATGGGATACTCCTAAAACGTTTAGTAAGGGATATAAAATAAGGGAAGAAAATATTAGTCCAACAATACAAAAAAATCAATGAAATCATAATTTTCAATCATTAAACATAAGCTATTTATCATACATCATTAAATCATATGATTTATGAGTAACATAGAGTAATTAAAAATCATAAAGGTAAGTTGTGGCAACCATAACATACTTTCATTGTAGCTTTCAAAGCTACAAAGGGAGTTAGATTTGGAATACCCATCATAGTATATTCCATAAATCACTTAGGAGAAACTATTAAGTTTACCAACGTCATGTTACTAAATGAATTGGAGAGATATATCAGGCTCATGCACCCTCAATTTATCATGAAACCACTCATATAGGTAAAAAATTCCCGAGAACCACAATATATTCATTGCACAATAAAAAATAATAAAAAAAGAAAAAATTTCCACATTGAAATAACAATATATCATTTCAATATATTGAAATAATAAATTCCTTATAAAAACCATTTTCAATACCAAAATATGTAAAAGGGAATATGGTATTCATTTTTCCTTTAAAAACATTACAGTTTTTTTAGGGATCCAAATATCAAATAATGGTCATGGTGGAAGAATGTTTGTTGTCACCACATAAGTTAAAATGAAACATTTTTTTTGTCATTTAGTAAAATGCTTCATAGAAAAAGATTACTTTTGGAAAATTTTTAATTTAATTAAAAGAAAAATGGTATAATTACACACAGTATAAAGGAATGTCGTATATAAACCAAAATATGCCTCAATAAAAGGAGATTAAGACAAAGTCCCTTACAAAGATATTATCATATGATTAAGGATAAATCAAGGACATAGTTATGCGTGAAAGATATAAATAAAAAAAATAAAAGAGTATATTATATGTAAAATAATCAAAAGTCATTCACACATAAACTTGAAAAAAAACCAATGACATGAATATTTAACTCAATGGATTGAGATTGAGCTATGATTTCCCATAAAACGTTTGTATAAATGAAGAAGGAATTCATAAAATGGGTAATTATGTGTTTAAAAATTATATATACACAAAGGGAAGTGGAAATTATAACATAAATAAATATACTGTGATTCCACACACAATCTTGGCATAATATAATCAACGAAGTATGTGTAAAACCCAATGAGTGAAATTGAGTTTAGAAATTCCGTTAAAAATATCAATTTTTAAATAAAATGGATTGATCATGCATTTCATGTATGAATAAAAGATATTATATTAAAAGTTATTTCCAAAATAATCGTAGATCAACATAATCAATAAGTAGATGATTAACCCAAAGAACGGAAATTGGGTAATGAAGTTCCATTACCTTGAGTCCGACTTGTCTCGTTCATTTTTATTATTCTTGAATAATAAAAATAAGTTAAGTTCTTCTTTCATGAAAACATTTTTCAGATTTAATTTTCTTTTTATATCACTTATTACTTTATTATATCAATCATATATATATTCATGTTCATATCGGTTGTTTTGTCACTGTTCGGTATTGGAGTCAATGATGAACTAGTTATAATTATAAATTTTTCATGTGGTCAAAATTAAATTATCTAAAGAGTATTATTAATTATTAAAATATCATATATATCATATATATCCATTATATATGTATTTTTAAAAGTGCATAACATTTGGAGATAATAAATTAAATGCACCGTTCCTGGAGACGGTAAGTTGTACATACGAATGAACACTATTTTCATTTATTTTTCATATATAACAGAATGAAAAATAACAGATACATTATTATATAATAATTTCCATATAATATCATATTTTATTTAAATTACAAAAATTCAGTAATTCCATCCTTTATATGTTCCATGTATGGCACAAACGTGTCATCTCACATTAAGGGGTGTTAGTCTACATTTCCTCCAATGAAATTATCATATTTACACATTATTGAAAGAATAAAGGTATGATGTAAATAAAAAATACATAAGAATAGATACAGTATAAATATAATATATATCATTTATAAATATATTTACATATTAATGGCCATCATGATAGGTGGTAGTGTAAAATTGAACAATCATCGTTTCATGAGGTAGTAGTTCCCCATAAACAGAAACAGTATGTTCATATCCATTAGATCTAGGTGCGTGTAAGTGTAGTAATAATAATTCTCATAAAAAATAATATTATATTGATTATAATAGTGTTTTTATGGAATAAAATAATAATAATAGAATATGGAGTGGAGAAGAAAAATAAAATAAAATAACTTGAGAGAAGACATTGCCTCTTAATCGGAAAACTTATTTTCATTTGAGCCAAAATACTTTCTTGAATTTCCCTCTACCCATGGTAGGGAATCTATAATGAATGTATATATGATGGTAGAATATTTTAGAAAACTTTTGATGAGTCAAGGTTCTTGAGAGGTGTGGGTATGTGGGTATATGTGGTGACCTTTTATAAGACGGAAGAGGGGCACTTTTGGGATGTATTGAAATATTATTTAATTACAAAATTATTTTCGGTTTAAAAAGCTCCAAAATTCATTTATTTCAAATATAATATGCTTTTGGGTCAATTAAAGTTCAAACAATAGGTTTTAGACAAGTTTAGGTTACAATTTAACCTTATCTTTTAGCTTTAACCCTTAGTTAAACATATTAACTCTTACCATGACTTCTTGAATTTTCATACTATAAGAAATCTATAGTTACTATAAATACCAAAAGAACCATAAGTGGATAATTAATGAAAATGGAAAAATTATATATGTTAGTTGGCTAAATACAAGATTTATAGTACTATTATATCATTTAATAAAAAAATTTTTGTTTTAAAACCTCATTTATGTCAATTTTGACACTATAAAGTAATTGATTTTTTGTTAAAGTCATAAATATTTGAATACTTCAATAAAGGCATTAAATAAAATATAAAATATCAATATAATCCATAAAATTCATGTATGGAATAATAATATTCGAATTATATTTATTTTAACATCTATAATATCATTTATATGAATATTTCATTATTGAAACAATCACTCCATCATCATTGTGTCACAATTAATTTTTATATTTAACGTATAAAAATTATAAATAAAATACCATCATGTAGGAAATATTTTTATACTTATAATAACTATTTATAGTCTAATTTATCAGAAATATAACCCCATATAAAAACTGTTTTAGTAAATGATACTTATTTATGTTATATTATTTTTTATATTAAATTAATTCTTATAAAATGTCATTATCAGAGCCATGTGAATCCATGGGGTCCCAAAATTGACCCCCAGATTCCCTTAGTTAGATATATCTCATTCAATAGATGTAAGACATGTGTTAGGGTAGTTTTATATTATTATGATATTATTTTTTACCCTTATTTACTCGATATACCCTTTAACTACGGTAAATAAAATAATTGCTGAAGTTACAATTATAATGTCCCAAAAATAAAAGGTATCTATTTACAAAATTTTAACCTTATGATTAAAAATATGGAATAAATTCTTGGAAATTAAAAATATATTAGTTTCAGTAATTAATTTAAATTAATTTTTGTTGTCAAACCAAAAATTGGGTTTTTATGAAGTAATAACTATCAAAAGATTGACATGTGTTTATGTCCAATTTAAAAGTGAAATTTCTTCCAATTACCATAATATGATTAAATGAGAAACATTTAATGAAATTATACTTTAAAAACAATTAAATGGACAATATAAATATATAAATAAATTATATGAAAAGGAAATTTTGAATTAAAAAGTTGTATTTGTTCACTATTCACTAAAAAAATGAACTTTCTCAGAAAAATACCAAATTCTCATTCAATAAATATTTTAATTTCCCACTTCTATAGGAGAAGTTTATTTTTTTCAAATACAAATATAAAAGTGAAAATAACTAAATTTAATAAGGGTTCTCCATTAAACGGTTATAAAACTACATTTTTAGAAAAATGATTCTTTTATCTGAAAAATCGAATTTGTTCTTATATAATATCTAGAAAAAATATAATATGAATTTAAAAAATTACATAGAATATATAACATATATTTCTATAAAATAAAAATCCACAAATATTGATATGGTTGTATAAACACAATTATTATACATTAAATAGGTTTTCATAAAAAACACATCCATTATATTTTTTTTATTTTTATTTCCATTTCTAATAAATTTGGTAACAAATGAATCATTATTTAAACATGTGTAAACCATATTTCAGAATTTAGTTGATATTATTAATTCCCTCCATTCATACTACTATATTTTAACTATGATAATAACAATATAATTATTGTATTATTATTCGGTATAACTGAATATTGGGTGCAACATAAGATTTCAGGGAAACCCATTATTGTGTGTTACGTACAATATCGTACATAGTGTCCCATTTAAGCTAATTATAATATCTTATTCATATGTATTAATAGGAATAAAAGAGTATTATTCTCTAAATAGTTGTGCAGTTACATCCTTACCCCATTTTGGAAATTGTGTCCTCACAATTTTAAAATTGGGCTCAGAAACGTCATTAAAAGTCCCACGTCGGAAAAATAGTCAATAAAACCATAACATTAAAAGAAATAAATATAAGTACAATTTTCAACCAAGATAAGACATCCTAGGATTCAATGTAGGAAAACATGGATATGGAAGAAAAATTATGTGTCATGTTCTTGATGGAGAGTGATAGAAAACATGACCATGAGAAAGTTAATTACCAGAAAATCGTATAATTGTTATGGGTTAAACGATCATTGATTTCACAGTTATAAAAGTAAAAGAAAAAATGTTTTTGTTCTAATATCCTTTTCATAATGTTGAGGAATTTATTTCTGAGCACCACTAAGAACACAAGGAAACATACATACCTGTTATGTAAGGTTTCATCCTTTAATAAATACCTCCAACAAATTCATATTATCTCCATATAATGATCAATAAGAATAATTGGTCACACCTGATGTTCTAGAATAAACATCTAGAGAATCAAATAATCCTGAAAATGTGAACTATAAATTATCAATATCATTATTCATTAACCAAAACCAAGATGGTTAGTACGAGATCATGTAATCCCCGAAAAGGAAAATCTTTATAAAAATAAATACTTCAATTAATATCCAAAATTCCACAAACAATAACCAAAGTTCAAAAAATACCATTCAATACGAAGTTGTCCTTAAAATTATTTAAAATAAACCAAATTAATATTGAACCCCAAAACTTAATAGGATTTGATCACATATCCTTCCACGATAAATTGTTAAATTTATCTTCAAATAACATCGACTCCTCTTAGAGTATCATACTAAAAAGTAGTTAACCTAATCACATATGCCCTATGATAGGTTAATCATTTCCATAAATAACCCAAGATGGTATAAGTCCATAATCAAAACATATATTATTCCAAAATAAAATTTAGTCATTACTCTTCAAATTAAATCACATAGCATCATATGCTCCTTAGGTATATAGTGTTACCAAAAGAGAAACAATATTCCAAAATAACCATTATCACTTAATCACCAATAATTTTCCTATATTAAGGATATACATTTGATAAAACACAAGTTCCAAAATCAACATATTCTTGATCCATAAAATCATGTAACTCAAATTAATAAGTCATTATAACTAGGGACTTCACGTAGCCTAGTGGTAAGCGATGCACCATTGTCACCCTTCGGTTGTGGGTTTGACTCCCATGGCCTTGGAAGACGCGATGGGCTGTCACCCATCTTTAGGGTTGTCCCTTTTTATAAAACTCTAAACTAACCCTAACTTGTTTTAACCTCAATGGTTGTCTTATACCTCTTATTTTCATCCCAACTCATAAGGACCTCAATATCATAATTCATGAATTCTTATATATATATTGACATTTTTAAACCTTTATATGATAAAATAAAACTATTCCCAATATAAAGAACATCATACCTCGATCATAGTGTCCACCTAGATTCATATTCATCTTGTTAACGTAAATAGAAGGCCCACACACTAAAACAATTATTTAGAGATCATTCTAAGACATTTTATTCTTCATCCAAAAACTCATTCTAAAAATTGGGTACTATGGGTGTTCGTAGGAAAATAGTTTTAGAAAATAATCATTTATAACATATAATTTTAAAACATCTGATAAAACTTGATCATTATAAAATCATTGGTCTGAGTTTGGGTTGAAACATTCCATCAATGGTGCTTTTAAAATACCATATTTATGTCTTGGAAGACTATATTTTAAAATATAATATAAATAGGTTGTGAAAGGGTCTTCTTCATTAGCACCTTTTTCAAAATTAAAATATGATTTAAAATCCAGGTATAAGGTAAAATATTTGAAAATTCATTGATAATATTTACCTTTCATAAAAATATGAGAAAATTGAGAAAATAATATTTGATTAAATACAACCCATAATCCACGATGTTATCAAGGTATGTTGTAGGTGTTTGATATCTCAAACAAATACTTTCAAGTGAGTTGTATGCAATAAAAAGTTTCAAAATACTCCAAATATGGATTTGGAATAATTTTTGCAAGAATGTCATCAAGAAGAGATATGAATGTTGTTTGAGATCATCTAACATCCATTTTGAACCGACTTTTCTTAACCTGAAAAGGTTATAAAACAATGAATTAACTAAATGAATAGATATAGAGACTAACCAAGTGTTTAACGAAAACTCCTATTCTTTAAAGTTGTCTAAACCTTTCCTCTAATACTAACGGTAAGTCCCCAACCATAAACATTACATAGTACTGAGTTACGTAAAGAATTCAACATTGAGGATATTTTTAGGTTTATAGTTTTAGAGAATTAGGCCATAAATATTAAATTACATCTAAAATATTACAATGTAGACACTTCTACTCTATCAATTTTTTCACAATATTAAAACTCCATAAAGAAAATATGAATTATTTTCATGTTATAAATCTTCATGAAATATTATTTTTTCATACCCTTCCCTATTCCATGTGAAAAACATTTCAAAAACGTGGGATGAGGATAAAAATCACAGTAAGGGATATATTATATGGGAATAATGCATTAGTCCATGAATATATACAAATCAAGGAAATCATACTTTTCAATCATAAAATATAAGCTCCTTAACCTACCTCATGGGATTATATGATTTATGAATAACACATAGAAATAATAAATCATAATGATAACTTGTAGAATCCATAATATACATATATTGTAGTTTTTATAGGTACATTGGGAGTTACGTTTGTAATACCCATCACAATATATTCCCTAAATATCTTAGGAGAAACTTTAATGTTTACCCCATCATGTTACCCAATTACTTGGATAGCTATATTAGGATGAACCGCCCTCAATTTATCATAGAAACACCTGTATCCATAAACAATTCCCAAGAACAATAACATATTCATAACACATAAAACAAGCATAAGGGAAAGATAGAAATTCCACATTGAAATCAATATATATCATTTCAAGATATTGACATAATAAATGATTTTTGAAAACCATTTTCATTACCAAAATATGTAAAAATGGTATATGGTATTTATTATCCATTTAAGAAAATTACATATTGTTATGGAATCCAAATATCAAATAATGGTCATGGTGGCGGAATGGTCTTTGTCACCATGTACGTTAAAGTGAAACATTATTTTGGTCGTTTAGTAATATTCTTAGTAGAAAAATCTTCCCTTTGAAAACCATTGAATTAAATTAAAATAAAAATGGTGTAATTATACACCGTATAATATAAGGTCATGTATAGACCAAAATATGTCTCAAAGAAAGGGGATTGAGACGAAGTCCCTTACAAAGATCATATCAGTAAATTATGGAAAAATTAATGACATAAGTATGTGTGAAAAATATAAATACATTCAATATAAGTAGATATTTAGTTTTAAACAATCATAGGTCATTCACACATAATCTTGGAAAAACAAAACCAATGACATGAATAGTTAACTCAATGAATGAAAATTGAGCTTGGATTTCCCTTAAAAAAATCGTATAAATGATTAAAGAATTTATCAAAGTGCCGATTATATGTCTCTAATGTTTATTCAAACAATGAGATGTGGAAATTATAACACAAATAAATAAATAGTGATTCCACACATAATCATTGAATAATATAATCAACGATGTTTGTGTAAAACCCAACGGGTGGAAATTGAGTTCAGAAATTCCCTTAAAAAGATCATTTTGTAAATAAAATGGATATATTATCTGTTTCAAGTATATATAAATGATATTATATCAAAATTTATTTCCACATAATAATAGAACGATGTTATCAAGAAGTAGAAGATTAACCTAATGAATGGAAATTGGGTTATGAATTTCCCATACCTTGAGTCCGACTTGTCTCATTCGTTCTTTATATTACTGAATAATAAACATAAGTTATTTTATTATTTCTTAAAAAACTTTTTAAATGTTATTATTCCTTTTATACCACTTATTACCTTATTATAACAATCATATAAATATTGATGTTCATATCCGTCATCTTATCGATGTTTGGTACTTGAGTCAATGGTAAACTTGTTATCATTACAAATTGTCCATGTGGTCAAAATTAAACTATCTCCAAAATATTATTAATGATTTAAATATGATATATATTAGATATATCTAGTTCATATGTATTTATAATAGTCCTTAAAATATTAATATATGAAATGAAATGCACCATTCATTGATATGGTAAGCTGTACGTACACATGAACGCTACTGTCATTTATTTTTCATATTTAAATAAATAAAAACTAAATGATACATTGTTATATTATAATTACATTATAATATAATATTTTGTATAAATTAAATATGTTCATTGATTCCATTCTTTATTCAATCCATATATTTAATGAACGAGTAATTTCACTTTGAGGGGCGGTAGTCTGGACATCCTCAAATGAAATTATCGTATTTACACATTATGGAAAGCATAATGTTATGTTGTAAATGAAAAATAGAGAACAATATATAAAATATAAATTTAATATATATCAATTATAAATTTTTTTCCATATTAATGAATACTATTATATGTGGAAGGGGAAAATTGAACAATCGTCATTTCGTGAGGTAGCAGTTTACCATACACAGAAACAACATGTTTGTATACATTAGATGGAGGTTTATGTAAATGTAGAAAGAATAAATATCATAAAAATCCTATTATATTTAGGATTCAGGTAATATTATTTAATCAATGAATAATAATATCACAGGGAGGGAAGAAGGAAAATAAAAGAAAAGAACCTGAGAGAAGACATTACCTCTAAATCAGGGAACATCTTTTGATTTGATCCAAAATGATTTATTGATTTTTTTTACCCAAGTAAAGGATTATAGGAGAAAGGGAGAGATTTTTGAATCTTATTAGGGACTAATTTTGATGATCCAAGGGGCTTGAGAGGTGTGAGTAATTGGGTAGAGGTGGTTCCCTTTTATAAGATGGAGGAGGGGCACTTTATGAAGGTCTGGATATATTATTTTATTATAAAATCAATTTTGGTCTTAAATAGTCCATAACTCATTTAATTAGAATATATGATGCTTTTGGGACAAAAAACACTCATCCAATATGTTTCATACAATTTTAGGTCACAAAATTATCCTTTTCATTTATCTTTAAACCTTAGTAAAAAACATTATCTCTTACCACGCCTTCTTGCATTTTCATAATATATGGTAACTATTGTTACTATAAAATTCCAAGTGAACAATTAGTAGATAATTAGTGAAAATTTTAAAATTATAAAAGTCAGGTGGATGAATATTATATTTTTAGTACTATTATATCATTTAAAAAAAATAGTATTTGTATTCAAAACTCATTTATGATGATTTTTGACACTACAAAGTAATTGATTTTTTGTTAAATTCATAATAAATTTATTACATAAAACCAAAGGAATTAAATAAAATATAAAATTTCAATATCATCCAAAAATGTTTTTTATGGAATCCAAATATACAACTTACATTTTTTATAATATTTATAATATTAACTATTTGAGTATATCAATAATGAAGATATCACTACATCATCATTGTGTCATAATTAAATTTCGTTATTTAATGTCGAAAAATTATAAATCATATACCATGATGTATGATATATTTTTATATTTCTAATGACTATTTATAGTCAAAGATATCAGTTATATAACCCTTTATAAAAACCATTTTAGTAAAAGATATGTGTTTATGATTTATTTTTATTTACATTAAATTAATTCTTATAAAATGTCATTTTCACACCCATGTGGCTCCATGGGGTACCAAAATCGACTAAATGATGACATTGGTTATAGATATATCATCCAATTGGAATAGGAAATATTTATGGTCGTTTTATATTATTATAATATTATTTTTACCCTTATTTACTAGATTAACCCTTTAACCATGGTAAATAAAATTATTACTGATGTTAGTATTCAAATTGTCCAAAAATAAATGGCACCTATTTACAAAATTTATAATTTATGATACTAAATAAGGAATCAATTTTTCAAATTTTAAAACACAGAAGATGTTGTAATAAATTTAAAAATAATTCTCGTTTTCAAACAAAAGAGCGAGATTTTATTAAGTAATTACTACAAATAGATTGACCATTGTTTATGTCCAATTTAAAAGTGTAATTACTTCCAATGAAGATAATTGGATTTAATAATAAAAAAATCCAATTATACATTAAAACCAATTAAATTTATAATCTAACTATATAAATAAATAATAAGAAAATGTAGTTTTGAATTAAAGTGTAGTATTTTTTTATTATTCATTAAAAAAATTAACATTATCCTAAAAATACAAAACATTAATCCGAAGTAAATTTTTATGTCCCTATTCTATAGAATAAATTATGTTTTTCAAATAGAATATATAAAAGTGACAAGAACTAAATTTAAAAATGGTCCACCATCAAAAGATGCTAAAACTGCCTTTAAAAGCAAATACTTATTTTATTCGAAAAATTGAATTTGTTCTTATATAATATCTAAAAAACATAAAAGATGAATTTCAAAAATTAAATTGAATATATAAAATATTTTTTTTAATAAATAAAAATCCATAAAAATTGATAAGACTTTATAAACACAATTATTCTAATTTAAATAGGTTTTCATATAAAACACATCTTATATATTCTATTGATTTTTATTTCCATTTCTAATAAATTTGGTAAAATATGTATCATTATTTAAACATGTGTAAAAAATATTTCAGAATTTATTTGATACTATTCATTCCCTCCATTCCAACGGCTATGTTTTAACTACCATAATAACAATATTATTATTGTATTATTTTTTCGGTATAAATCAATGTTGTGTGCAACGAAAAATTTCAGAGAAAATCGTTATTCCGTTTTTCTAAGATATCATACATAGTTTCCCCATTAAACTAAAATTAATATATTGTTGAAATGTATTAATAGAAATAAAAAGGTTTTATTCTATAAATACCTGGGTCGTTACAATATATTCCTATAAGATAATATACTTTCAAGGAGTTACTGTGATAATTTTATATGAATGCGATTCACTTTGTTAAAGTATGGGTTTTTAGTACATAAAGAAGGCCTTAAAGACTCATATTACATTGAGTACAGTATACCATCCTCATATATATGTAATTCTAGAGCTTTAAACTCACATATTAAAGGATATTATTTGATAAGTCATTATAGATTTCAATGGAGAATTATTTGATCACCTTTCATTGGTTGAGGTTAAAAATTATAATAGTTATTAGGAATCAATTCCAAAGTAACCTTATGAGGATCTTTTTGGAAGGCCATATCATTCACCATATTATTGGAACAAGGATATTTTGAAAGAAATTGTAGGGTCCAGTATTGTATTGGACACCTCCACGATAATGAAACTAATTAAGGCGAGTTTTGTCATAAATTATAGCATGCATAATTCTTATAATGACCATAGGAATATGAATTTGGATTTTATAGTGGGTTATCATGTTATCCTGATAGGGAATCTTTGTCAAGGCCACTATTGTTTGAGAAATAAATGGAAGGTAGAATAATGATTTCTTGGTTATTTTAGGATCACTGAGATGATGGGAATATTGGTGTATGATATGGAACCGACCTCTATCAATCAATTTATGACCAATGTGTTTCATGTGTCTTATCTTCAAAATAATAATGATGATCCCATGCATTTTATCAACTATAATGATTTTATGCTAGATCAAGACGCATCATACATTGAATTCCCAATGCAGAATGTAAACTGGAGTGAGATAATCCTACAATGGATGGAAGTACCTATTTTCGATATTCTATGGTAGCATAGACAAATAAATGAGTGTAATTGGGATTTATATAAACATGTTTAGGATTATCGGCCTATGTTGTCCATATAGGATTCCTAGAGACACATATCTTGGATTAATAGTCGTTCAATGGGGAGACTATAATGGCCTCAGAATATTTAGGTGGTTTATGAGTAGAATTTATGATTTAGTAAAAAATAACAAATAAATGTTTTGTTTTTTATTATTTTTAGGTTCTTTATTTATTTAGATAGTTCTATGGGATATTTTAGTGGTTAACATTTTGAACATGTTTTTTATAATCCATGAAAATTCTATAGGAAACTATTTAACTAGAAGAAGCAGATAATAGGGTAGTTCATGGTTAAAGGGAATTGTTTGAAAAATAATTTTTCCTCATGTTTAAAACTATGTTGAATCATAATGTGTCCAATTTTTTTTCACCTTGTGTAAGCCACTATAAAACCAAATAGTTCATATTATCCAATAGGTACGAAAGAAAACATAGTTGGTGATTTTTTTTTTCAAACCATGAAACCATTCAATTCACATGTGATGTTAATTATCTAAAGTCCCCATAAAAAAACAAGGTCCATTTTTATCCATTATTATTTTTATATGATAGTCTCCCAATTTCTAAGACTCTTATAGGATTACATGAAAAATTCAACTCCTCTAATGAAATATTCTTGTGAGTAAATTATTTTTTAATATCCAGAATTGGGGTATGGGATACCAAACCCTATGTACATTGAGTTTCCTCCCTGGTCCACTTATTTTATCATGTGATGATTCATAGATATGACATTACTATTATTAATTTTTAAATTCCAATCCAACAAACAATGGATTGATTAATAATTTTAATATCTAATGTGGTTTTGATGTATTAGTGACATCCCTCTTGATCAATGATAAATAACTCATGAATGGTGGAACTTTCTAGGTATGTTTATATTTAATGATCATCTTGAGATATCTTCTTCTCTATTATAATATTTAATATCTTTTTATTCAATATAATAAAGGTGGATCAATGTTAATTTTATAGATCCAATTATATCTTCTAGAGTGGATGATGTAATCATAAACTATTCATTGTTCGACATAAATTACCATGATTTTTCATTTTGTCATTTCAAATACCTAGAAATTGGTTCATTTGAAAAACTCTATATGTTATGTGGTTCTAGTGAAACAATTCATAACATGGAATATAATTGAATTTTTTTAAACCTCAATCTCGATTAAAAAGATACAGAGTTAGGAATCCTTGACATGCTAGTTAATTCATTATGATTGTGAATCATGGTTTGGGATTCTCTCCTTTGATTAATTTTGGAGTATATCATAAAAACCCATGATGTAGGAAGATCCTTATGATTTTAGGATATTTTCTGCTCAAGTTTCATTACTATTCTTCTCATGTTGGAAAATTTTAATCATAGTGCATGCTTGTGATTATATGTGGGTGAGTGCATAGTTCATGATACCTATTTATAATAATTTTTGTTATGAGTATTCATGTAGCTTATTTTATATTGTTTTTATTGATCACATGTATTGTATGTTTCTACTATTTTAACATGATTACATGTTATTCATTAATTTTTATGATCAATCATATCATGTGTGTTACAACCCATTTAGAGGTATTGTTTGTGGTGCTCAGAAGTGGTATCACATCATGATGTCGTTATCCTTGATTCTGGTAGTGCACAAGACCTATGATGATGGTGATGATGTTACTGAGAATATGGTTGTGATATAGTGATTCCTTATAGACTATTTTTGATTCACTCTGTTCATAGTGGTTTCCATACAGCATGTTAAATCAATTTCCAGTGGATTCTGAGTAGAATGATCACTTGATTCCTAGTTCATATCAGGTAGCATGATTCACTTGATACATAGTTGATGTCAAGTAGCATGTACACTAGAATTCTTCTTGACTGTAAGTATTGTGAAAAATTTTATTAACGATAATTGTTGATAACTTATTCTATATTAATATTCTTTCCATCATGGATTTGATGAAGATATAGTCAGGGAATGTAGTGGAAGGGTTAGTACATGGGTTCTCAATATATTATTGTTTATTATTTCTTATGATCTTATTATTATCATGACATAATCCATTTATAAATGTGAACACATATTAAGGATGAATTTGTTGCTTCTTATTGGGTTTTATTATGGACACCCGATATGGGCATCTTGATTCTCATAAAGACTTCATGTATAAGGATCCAGGTAATGGTTAGGGGCCCGTGGCTAATTTTTGAGCTATGGAGAATGGAGTAGGTATCAGTATCTAGATGTACTACTAAAGAATCTATAATGTTTATTTATTTATCATATTTTACTTATTACTTTGGATTATCGATCCACTTTAGGATCCTAGAATATTTTATTTTTATTACTTGTGTTCCATATGTTACTAAATTATGATTATTCATCCTTCTATATGTTAATCTGATTGTTATATTTTACATTTTTGTATGGTTTCCATATATATGTGTTGTGATAAAGAGGATATAATATCCCCAATGACATAATTTAGTCCCTTAAAATTAATTATATACCTCTAGTGTATGTACAGGTGTTCATAAATACTCGTGGATCTCTATCATGACCTTGGTGGGTCGGGTCGGTGTGTTACAAAATATTTTCTCTTTTTTTACAAATTCTATTGTTGATATATTTGGATTGTTAATAACTAAATTTCCCTCCTTATTATTTCTCAAGGTTGACTAGATTATCTTCTTCACTGTGTTCTAGGGTATGTTCATATAAACTTTATTATTTTTATTATTTTATATGGAATTCAAACATTATTTTATCTATTTATATGATCATATTTATTTAGTAACATATGTCACACTATTTTTAATGTTGTACGATTATGTTTCGTTAATATTTTTGTATCCATTAATATTTCCAAATATGGTTATCATGTAATCAAATTATTTTGAAATATATATATAAATTTTCTTTATATATGAATTTTTCCTCATTCCAGAATTTTTATGACTTGATACATGGCTTATTTTTTTCCAATGGTTCAAAATTATACAAAAATTTGATATAATTATTCCTAAAATTATATAATATAAAAAATATCCCTCAATACTTAATATTTTTCATTGAGAGAAAATATATCATAAATTACATGAATTTAGTTTTTGTGCTTTATCATTCATAAAATGGGGTTGTTAAGGGGAGAAAGTCCAGAAACACTTGATTTTAGAAATCTTGGATGTGGTTTTTGGATCATCATGGTTTCTATTCATAAATCCTTGTAAATACATTGATTTTAAATATTAGTCAAACATAAGAACATATCTAATAGGAACAAAATTTTCAGATTACGATAATACCTTTGGTTTTGAATATGTTTATGAATGAAAATAATATGATCTTTGGTTGTTTTACCTCCATGTAGAGGGTGTTTCACATAATAAACCTCATGGTTATTTCCTATCATAGAAATATAGTTTTCATATTATTGTGATGAAATTATTGAAATGTTTCTAGATTCAACAAATTAGTTTTAATTTTAATGCATTCCATATTGGGGATTTTTCTCTCACCACACACTGATATAAATTTTCATTCAAATTTATTCACAATTTTTCATTTTATTTTATTGTATTATACTAACATCATTAATCATATATTATTTCTTCATAAGTTGATCATCGTTGGTTTTAAATTCATCATCCAATGAAAGGGACCCTTTACTTTCTTTTTATAGGATTCTTTATTAATTTGTTTGTAACACCTTATATATAGTGAGAGTGAAACTACCCATTTTAAATTACCTATAAATGAGAGTAATTATCCAACAAAGAAATGTTAGGTTATCACACACCTCAACTAAACAAATTTCCAAGGATAGATCTTTATAACATCAATCTTAATGACTACTTCAATATATCCTTAGACTTTCGCAACATATAGTATTTGTTTTATAACTCATCTTCATAGATTAGACTAAATTCATAGAAGATAAGGATGATATGAATTATCTTATCATTCATTAGTCCATATGAAAATATATATGGTAGGTAGTACTTGTTCTCTTCCTTTGATAGACCCATGTTTACAACATGATCCACATTAGATTACATTTATATTACTTACATAATATATAGTTCACCCCAGAGCTAGGATCACATAATTATTTTTTTCTTCAACCAACATAGAATATATATGGTTTGAAATTTCAATTTTCTTATATTATTATTTCCTTAAAAATTATTATTTTCACACCAATATTCTCTGTATTATTCTATTTTAATGGGATGATGTGTTGAAACCTCATCAGTTTCCTTATTTTTAAATTACATAAACAAAATTAGAAAATACCTTTTATTTAATAAAACTCCATGAAATACAATATGATATATTTTTATGTATTAATGAAAAATGAAGTCCCACAGTGCATCATATTATATGGAGTTCCTCAACCTGGGTATTGGAAAACTTCTTTTGTAAATTTTATCTCAATGTGATAACAATGAGTGAATTATGAAAAGCTACAACCTATCATTTATCATAGTAAATCTATTGGTATGAAATATTTTTTAATAATATATGGAGTTCATAAACATTCCATTCTCCTCTTGAATTTATTTTACATTATTATTTTTTCCACTCTAACTAAAATTATCACTCTAACTTAAATTATCACTCAAAAACCACCATGGTATTGTCACACATCCTCTTACTAAAACATCATTTATGATCAAGATAAAACTCTCATAACCATTATTTTTAGTCAATTAGATCATGATGACTATATTGTAATGATTAGTTTCTGATTTTATTAGAATATAAAAATTCTAAAATTCAAATAAGATATCGTTTAATATTACCCTCATCCATATTTTCATCACACCATTATTTTCAATCTTCATGTATCTCATTATGTAATGAGGGTACCATTATGTAGGTCATGTATGAACATTATGTATATATCATGTTACCTTCTTGAAAACTGTTAAGACTAAAAATTACATTTATATAGCCATAATGATTTCATCTATACATGTATGCATATGTCATTCATAAGGATATCTTTATATAAACTTAATTTATAAGATTACCTTTACATTGATACTAAAATTCTCCAAATTAACTCAATCATCAAAATCATCTTAACATGAATTACAAAAAATTATAAAGGTTATATTTTCACATTTATCAAAACACATATGAGTCATTATATTTAAGTGTCCTTTTATTATTTGTATTCATATAATCTCATATATTTCTTGAATTCGTGTTCTATGTCAAATTATTAGGGAATAATATTCTCGATCAATTATTCTTAGAGAACTGTCGAACTAGAAACACCAAGTGCCTCTATTCACATGAAAACATGAGTTGGATGTTGACAGATTATTTCACCATATAAGGAACCTCATGAGTTCCTTGTTACTTAAATGAATTAACCATTCCATTTTGATAAATCATCCAAGAAAAATTATATCTTCATAGTATCTTTCATTTATTAACAATCACAAACACTTTTTAGCTAATTGAGTTTTATGGGAGTCGATGATCTCCCATTGTGCAACATTCCAAACCAAACATGTGGATGCTATGAAAGCTTCACACTTCAGAACCACTCCATCCCACACATATGCTTTGTTTCCTATACTACCATAGTTATATGCCTGCTCATTTTATGCTTGACTATCTGCCAATAATTGATAGGCTCTATGACTAGCTAAGGTAGATTACAGTTGAATTTTCCTTATTCCTATGTATGCGTAACATTATATTACTTTGATATAGACAACAATAAACTCACATTTTGAAGGAAACTAAATTTCATATGATAGGTAAAACAAAACCTTCCTTAACTTCATCTATTTTAGGGTATTCTCAAGCTAAATAATTTAATGATGTACACTCTTCATAAACATGTTCACCATTTCTCCATTTCATACTCATTAAAATATATACAAGAAATTAAAATATAGGTTTTGAATATATATATATATATATTTATAATCATTTAATCTTTTTCGAACCACCACTTTACACCAATCAATATTAATAATAGATAATAGATCACCTACTGACATTTAGGGAATATCAAAATCCTTATCATCATGGTTGGAAGATCCAAAAGACCTTATTATCCTTTATATATATATATACTAAAATCAAATTTACAATTAATTTTTATTGAAAAAATAAATTAGAAACCAAAAACTAGGCTCAATAGAGACATTATATATGTTTATTATTCATGATAATTTCATGAATTTTTATTTTTTAAACATAAACGGAAACACATAAAAACACCAATGTAATATTTTTTTGGAATTATTTATCCATTTTCATTTATTTTAATAAAATTATATTATATGGGATCCTTCATTATGACCCAATAATTGTTTCAAGTGGAATTTTTAAAAATTAACAAATAAATAAATATTATTTATTATTAGGAAAATTATTAATATATATTCAAAAAGTATACAATTTTAAAATGAATAATTATCTATCAAATATATATTTTACTAGAATTTATATAATATATAATACTACCTATATGTGAATAATATTAATAATAACAAACATAACAATTTTTTATCATTTTTTTATAATTATGTGAAACATTCTAACAAATATTAAATGAAATTTACATTACGAAATCAATATTATATATTTTTTATTCTGATATAAAAATTCATATATATATATACATATATTAATATATTAATGTAACAACATTGTAGTTCTATATATATATATATGTAATTATATAATAGTCATGTGAAGTAGAAATATATATAAATATATATTTGTTATAGTGACCAATATGTATATATTGTTATAGTGACAAATATTATGTATTGTTTTTTATTATAATATGTATATATTCTAGTACTACTATGAGATATGTGAATGTGTGTGTAGATATAAATTTACATTCATATATTTATATATATACATGTGTTTATTGTGAAAAATATGTATATATATTTATACAGACTCTCTAGTATTATTATAGTGACTTGTGATTGTCTTTAGAACGTTTGGATAAAGTTTGTGTATTTATATTTATATATATAACATGAATACTACTTAATTTCTTATTTTTTAAGATAAATATTTTATCAGTTCTGAAGCTTGAAATAGTCAAATTTGAAATTTATCAATGAAATAATATCACTGGAATAGTTTTATTTTTATCAATTCTACATTTTAAAAATAATAAAAGACACTTATATAATTACTTAATGAAATTAATTATAAAATTAAGTTATTTTTACTCATTTTTATAGTAGTGAAGTACTATAAGAGAAATATTATCTCATTCCTCATTTCTTTTTTGATGATATCTCTAAATGAAAGGATTAGACATTTATTTTTGTCAATCAAAATAAAAAATAATAAATTATTTTGACTAAGTAACATGTTTAACTAAATATCATATAATTGAATTTATTTAATATGGCCACATAAAATCAGTTACCCATAAAAATATTATGTCCCAATGGGTGAAAATGCATATTTCATTAGGTTTATAAATCACTATGGATTTTATTCCAGGAAGAATTTATGTAGACAGATTTTTTTACAATGGTATCATATAAAAACCATTAATATCTAGATATAAAAACTATCCTAGAATCAATTGATAAATAATCTAAAATCCATTTATTTAGGAACATGATCAAATTAGACTCTCAAAAAAAGTGTTATTCAAATCATAAATTCAGATAATAATTTCTACTATGTCTTGCAGATGATGAATAAGGGGTGTTAGCTTTGGTCTGACCCACCCATTTTTTTGATTGAGTTGTTCATAAGTGAAAATATTGGAATAAATAAGTAAACTTATTATTTTGAGGGAATATTTATGATTTGATAATTTATCAATTATTTACACCTGATGCATAATGTATTACATCTCATCTAATACATATATTTATTCTTGTTTTTGTTGAATCAAATCCTCAACAGACTGAATATTTAATTAAATTAGAATATTTCAAACTTTTAGGATAAAAACATATATTCAATTTATGATTTATATTAAAAAACTATATAGAAATGTAATTATAATATTATTATAAAATATCCTTATAAGGATAAAAAATTATTCAATATACTCATACATAAATATGATAGAAAATGTAAAAAACAAAATTAATACAATTGAAAAAATATGTTTTACTAAATTCATAAAATTTAATATTCTCTGTAAAAACTATTACTCTAGAGAAAGGAGATAATTGTCCCAATAACTAGAAATCCTCGTTTCTACACATTAGAGTGGTCAATGATAAAATTAATTATTTTATGTCCAAAATATTTTATAACTTGTATCAAAAAATATATAATTTATTTATAAAAAATCATTAAGTAATCATGGATTTATTGAATTTTGTGAAAAATAAAAATCATTTCATGATATAATAAAAATAAATTTTATGAAAAATAGAATTAATCATAAAACCAATTTCTATGGAATAAAAATGAATAAATCATTTATATTATCCATTAATGATTTTAACCTCTATTTTTTTGATAAACTTACACAAAAAATTGTTACATGTTAATAAGACACATTCTAATAATGTTTTTTATTTTAGGGTTATTTATATGAATATATAATTTTTATTAAATTAAATATTATATATATAATAATAACTTATTCTTTTTCAATATTCATTGATTTTCACATTGAACCATTAAAAAATAATTAATAATCATTTCATATTGAAAATATATCTTAATTTAGTATATTTAAAAATTATATTTGATCTCAAAAAAATTCTTTAACCTTGAAAAATTATATTCCATTTTGAATTATATGATTTAATTAAAACTAATTAACTATTATGAAAACTTCATATATATGAATTTATATGTGTAATAAAAAAGAAAAATTATTTTATTAAATAGAATGATCTAGGTTTTGATAAATTTGATCATTGGAGATTCAGTATCTCATTTTGGGAGGTAAATATTAGGTAATGAATATGTATATATGTATATTAATAGATTTATTAATTTTTAGAGGTGTTGATAGTGTAAATTTTATTAAATAGGTATCTTGTACATGAAACATATTTTCACACACTATTTGGGTGACTTGTATGGATAACCATGATGCAGTGGAGAGGGGGACAATGTGAGATAAAAAATATAAATAATTTGAAAAAAAATTTATCCTCATAAATTTAATGTGAATCTTTATATTTTTACTCAAAATTACCAAATTTTCTGTTATATCTTCAGCTTCTTGTGGGATATAATTTTTTTGATGATTTTAAGAAATTATAATCTTTTTTCCTCTATAGGTGGATTCAATTTTGGATACATTGATATTTGGGACTATATTGATGGGGAAAACTACAAGATCCCTCTTTTTTACATTTTATTATATTTTATTGAAGGAAAAAACCCAAATTGGTAGGGGTTTGATGAAATAAAATTTTAAGGATATAGTAAATTAGTATTTGTTTCTAGGTGTCAAGTAAGGGTAATGGGAGGTTTCATGTGGGTGGTGGAATTTTTGTTCCCATTTAGTATATTATTTGATTCTAGAGAATTATTATTTTTTATTTAATGGGATATCTTTTTTTTTGGTTTCATGTTGGTTTTCAAATAATTTTTTTTCAATGTTTTAAATTATATATGTGTTTTGGTTTTATTTATTTTTAAAATTTATTTTGATGTACATAAAATTAAAGAGAAATAATATTGAATTTCAATTAGAGTATGTGTTTTCTGAAAAATAAAAACATAAATACATAGTGATTTGATATTCTTATATTGCTAAATTTTTATTTTATGATTTTTTTTCATTTCTTATTTATGAAATGAATTGTACATTTGGATATGGACTTTTGGTAGTGGGCTTAGCATGATTGAGGCGTCCCACTTATGAGTGAGGGAATGTGATATATTTGGGTTGAATAAAGATGGTTAGGGGTCATGTTAAATATTTGGGACCTTATTTGTGTTAAAAATGAATTTAGATGGGAAATACTGAATTATTGTGGAATAGGCTCAGAATTATCTTTAGATTTTTTCACATCCCACCCTAGAAGCCACTAATCTGTGAACCAAGAATATATGCCAGAAGACCAGACTCACACATTTTCATACACTAGAGGCTTCCCACTAGCAGTGATGGCCAATGCTGTATCAATTAAGATACTATTACTTCTTGAGTAAAATTTTAGCATTACAGAAACATAGAAGCGATAAGAAGTCGAAATAAAAAAAGGCTGAAAAAATAGGGTAATAAGAATAAATCATCCAATATAAATAAATAGTTGGAATCTGAATAAAAAATTTATATAAAATGATGAATATGTCATTTAGGTATATAAAAATGGGGAACATGTGATACAAGGGAAACAATAATATACCACATTCTATGAAATAATACAGAAGGAAAAACTATATCTATACTAGTTTCATGAGAAGATGATCAATCCATTTCTTTCATAATCCATCCTTATACTAAGGAATCAAGTGTTAGAATAATCCCAATTCCCCTTGACTTTTGCTACAATCATAAAATCTACTCTAGTACCAAGGGTGGCCTAGGAGGGGTTTGAGATATACTCAGTAGGTCACCACCAACGATGTCTAGAACAATAAAGTATGTGCATATAAAATGTGAAGTGATCCAATAATAAACAAATTTGAGTAATAAATAAATAATATATATCGGAATAGGTTCAACATGGATAGCCAAAAAAATCTACCTGGTATGGATTTAACTAGATGTATTTGAACCAAGGTAAACTAGTATATATATGATATGTGTCCAATGATAATATTTTGTCATGAAACATGTATCAAGAGATTAACCGACCTCAAGTGTGTGATTTTTCTTGGTGGATGCATCCCATGATACAAATATGAATTATTTTTCATTGATATAAAATTCTACATTATAATTTCACAATGGGAACCCTTATCCAATCCATGGTGATCTGAAAGGAATCCCATGTATCGCTCCGTGGCTACTATAAATACCGAATACCATATAACTCCATTCATGGTGGTCCATAAATGGAATCTTAAGTATCACCCTCAGCATAGTGGGATATAGGACCCCTCTAATACCATCTTGGTATCTCTCATAAAGTACTGAGTGTCATGCATGGCATGGTATAACCATCTACCCACCGAACGCATCCATAGTGCTTCCCCTACATAACAGGTGTCTTTCATAAAAAGGTATGGAAAATGAACAGTGGTCTATTGCAAATCATACCAAGTATAATTCATTGTATAGTTTCCATTCAATAACAAAAATAAATAATAGTGCACAATGAGCATGTACTAGATATACTTATGTGTTGAACTTGAGTCATACTCATCATAACAAGAATATAGGTTTTAGTTATCAAGATATCAGGTCATTCGTCAAGTCATTTTAACCATGCATCATTATTCATGTTGTCCAGTTTATTTAATTAAGAAATTCTTGATATGGAATAAACCATAGGGGCTTATCAGTCAGCTAATAAATTCTCATTTGAATTTCATTTATTTAAACAAAACCACATATAAACAATGGTTTAGCAATATAGGAAATGGAGAATACGTTACATTATGTTAAAGATCACCTAGGGGTGGATGAAGTCAAGGAGATCAAAAAAATAAGTTTTTTATCTATTATCTAGAACCATATCAATATTTATAAGAACATTTAATTTCATGTAATGTACATTATGATGGTGACACTAGAGGATTTCTCTGTGATGAATAACATTTTGTGATATAAATGACATAAGACTTAGGAAAAATAACCAAACCACTTACCTTAGTCCTATAGTACTCTCCCCATACAGTTTTGACCATTGAATTATTTGAGAATAAGAGAAATCAGAAGAAAAACAATTCATTGAAAATAGGGTATATGGACTTGACCCAAAATTGAAATAATTATGGGATGATAGACAAATAAAGAATAAAGATCATTATAGATCATACAATTGTGGATACAATTCATTAGACATGAAATAAAATGGGGATCCAATAGAGTTGAAATTGAAGAGCATAGCTTGGATTGATAACGAGAGATTCACATGTGGTGAGTGACATCTTATGGAGACAAAAGTGGTTTTAGGGATTAAAACCATTTCATTGGATAATATTAAGTTCCAATTAAAATAATGGTCACATGGTTTGGTCGCAAAGTTTTCTAAACGATGTTCTAACCTTGCAATATGTATTTCCTCTAGAAACCAATCACATGGGATGTTCAGATGATTTGACTAACTATGCATACCATGTGAAGAAGGAAACTAAACAGATTCCTATATCACTCACATGGGAATGAAATCCGAGTTGAATTGTTTTAGAAAAACTGTGTGTCCTATGGATGTGCACTAAGTGACCCTCATGGTTAAGGTGAAAAGTTATCCCTAATTGTGCACTAACTATTCTGATCATTATGTATCCACGAGTTTTAGAGATACAAGTTATAAACAAGACTCAGACTCCACTGAACAAGCTCCTAGCCTTTTAATTTCATTATTAACATAAAACAAGAGTTTTTGGATAGTAAAATTAGTGTCATAAAATCTCTGAAAATCTTTACACCTAAACCTACACTCTGTAAAGCAACTCATACCCATGTCTTCCTTTTGATGTTGGTAAAGAATAGGTTAAGAAAAGATTGGATCAATAAGCATGGATATCAGCCATTCATGGCTGGGTCTCATCCTCTACATGGTCATGATTCCATAGAATCTAGACCATATGAAATGACCTACCATAAGAAGACTTGGTGCTCTGATAAACAATACATATCACATGCTCCTGAAAGGACGCATCCACCTCCAGCTCGATATAATCATGATCAATCAAATGATATGGGTCAGAAAAACACTAGAAAAACTATGATACGTAGAATATGTCACTCGTGGAATATATCTTATGACAAAAAAAATGAAAATTTAGGATACCAAATCGACACTCTCTGTGATCTAAAAAGGCTCGATGTAATGATGTGATAGCTTGACCTATCAACGAATCCGTTTGCAAACCAATTTAGGTGAAAAATATAGAACGAACAGATATCTAACTAGAACTCCAAAGTATTTCGGCAATGATTGGTATAAGATTTATTACTAGACTCAAATATGTCCATAAGTATCTCAATCCGATATAATTTCTATAAAGTCTTCTAAATGGGATTGTGAATATGTAGTGTTTTGTCTTCTACCTATAACAATCATAAGGTTGAATAGAACAACCTAACATAATGGGACTCCTATGGAACCATCCAAATCTTTTTTTGAAAGAAATTATTATATGAAACAATCAACCAAAGGAATATTATTTTCTTAGGAACCACCAAAATCAAGGAAGAAATCCTATAGCTTGTCCACTAAAAACCATAAAGTATTCTTGACCCATCAATTAGAGGGGGATATTTTTTACTCAAGAGTACCTATGACCCCCTTTAATTCTACAACCCATTCTAGAGATATAATGTCAATTGGGAATCATTATTTGATATGATAGAATGGGGAACACCATCAAGGTGTATATTCTCCTGAATATAAATCATTCAATGGTCATCAAATGATAAGGTATCTAAGATAAACATTACCATGCTAAACCTATTTATGACCACTCTTAATGAATATTTTTCTCAACGTGACCTCAGTAATACCATCAAAAAATCCATTGTGATATCCTTACATTTTCACTCAGGGTAGGATAAAGGATTTATAAGTCCAGTTGGTCACTGATACTCCACCTTCACCTATATATTTTTGGAAAACCAAATTGTAATACCTACAATATACGACATCATACATGGAATCCAATTCAGATGTTTTAATTCACTATACATCATAGTGATACCATAATTATGTTCCCAAATAGAGGAATAATATTCATGTATCCTCACTTCATGTATATCTGTTGAAACCCAGACACTCCCATAGAAGTGATGGAATTTATTTTCATCGAAACCCAACCAGGAAGTGGGTTATCTCATAATAGTCTCTCCTGCATGACCATGTCATTGGGATCTGGTAGTTGGCTCGCCCATAACTATTCCAAAATGGAGGATTTCATATCTAATGGTAATAGAATAGGGTTACAATGACACCCCTAAAACTACAATTTCTTCTCAAAAAATAGAACCATCAACTGGAAATAACCACTACCCTCTTCATTGGAATGTTTCTGAGTCTTTCGGATAAACACATCAGCCAAAACATTAACATTTTTGGTTGTAAAGAAAGATCGATGTCCAAAATCTGAAAGTATTATTCTTACCCGTGTTTCCTGAGAATCATATCACACATTGTGAAAATGTATTTAAGACATTTATGACTTGTGTAAATGATGAACTGCTATCACAATAGGTATTTTCTCCAACAACATAAAACATAAAACACAACTTCTTTGTCATGGATGTTCATATTTTAATTATACTTGTGATGTATCTGTTGGAAGGACCCTTACACATAAACCTAATCTCAATATATGAGCAATACTCCAACGATGATTTCTAATGTATAATAATAAGAAATATAACTCATGTCTCACATCGTAAGGATCACGATCGATGTTGACGTAAGTCTCCCTTTGAACTACTAAAAAGCTATATCATAAGCTTCAAATCATAAGATCATTACACCCATTCTATTCTGGATCATAATATTTTCTGTTATGCTAGGGACATACTTCAAAAAATACTATAATAGATAGAAAAATCCATGAAACATCATAAATTAAATATCTTCTAGGGTTGTTCATAGTAAACCACAACTCTCATATTCTCTAGGTCAATAGATAGTCCTTCCTCTAAGATGATATGAGCTGATAATTGAACATTATCTATCCAAAAGTGGAATTCTTTCATCTTATAAAACAATAGGTTCTCTATTTTTGTATTCAATGAGATCTCAAGATGGGCAGAATGATAGTTCCAAGTGGGAGATTACACAATGATTCCTTCCACAAATAACAAAATAAAAGAATCTAGAAAAGGATGGAAAAAGAAGATTCATTAGATCTATAAAACTAATGGTGTGTTCATGAACCCAAATAACATAACTAGATAGTCTTATAAGTTTTCCATGATTAAAGACACTATACATGATATATATATAATGGTTTCTCATGCGCCTAATATTAAACTACCATCAAATTGATCATAGAGAAATTAGAATCTTCTTAGAGATGGATGAAGAGGCCATCTGATCAAGGTAGTGAATATGAATTATTTACAAAAAATGGATCAATGAGTGGTTTTACACAGTCACGATGTGGGTATAATATGATTTGTTGAAAAAAGTATATCTGAACCCCATTTTGAAGTACTGGTTCATATAATACCCTTATATTCTTAATATTTTAGCTTCATTTTGTGTTCCTGGAGCTATATAGGTGCATTCATATAGAGATGAATACTCATTGGTTCATCTCTTGGCACTATCCTGGTAGTGTACTCCACCTATCTCATAATAGGTAAACCATATAAGGCATTAGGGAAGGCATCTAAGAAATGAACCACCACATGAGGGTGTTCCAGAAGCCACATCCCCAGATTTCTCATAAATATGATAACTATCTAGGATATTAATCTACTAAATCCATGATTATTGGGTCCATATTTAATCTCTAGAAAATCACATTTTCCTTTATGAATATACAAAATTTTGTCATGTGATGTGAGTGACACCCTTCGGTTATTGCAGTAAACATGTGAGTTGTAAGGAACGAGTCAGTCCATTCAATATATGAAGTCAAATCATATCATGTCATGGAAAAATAAATTACATAAGAAGTGGTACCCTACAATATCATGGTGGAATTACTTACACCAGATTATACTCTATAATTTAATTCCTTTAGGTTTTTCGAGATTCATTATGCAATCGACGTATTCCATCTCCAGGACCAGAAATTCTATAATTTCTATAGATATAAAACATTGTGATTAAGATGTATCAAATTATATTGAAACTAAAAAAGATTAAACTATAATAGTAGGGTATACTATAGATGGACCTAGACCCTACTACTAATTTGTATAATATACTCCATATATATGGTCTGATCAATGACCCAAAGATGAAACTTCAATACCATTGAGTAGGTCAAATTTTCTGGTGATGCGCCTCTTATGTCATACTACCTTGTCCACTAACACCTCCTTGACCTGGTCATCCTATAATATATTATATCTCAACCTAAAATATATATATTAGGATCATATTCCTGAATTTTGTTTCATCATAGATCGAATATCACTAGGTACTAATGGAATATTTTAGTACAAATGTTGTAGGTCACAAATTCTACCAAAATGACGGCACACCATTGGGTTCCGCGTGCACCAGGAATTCATTTTTGATGCCCTACCACAGTAATGGAACAAAAAATTTCTATGGGTACATGTATTTTGAACGGAAATTACCCCTAATAGACACTTAAATTGAAATTTCCTTCCACTAGACAAACCATCTACCTATCTCTAAGATGAACCATTCTAGCTCACATTTCCATCTTCCCTTATTTTTCTCTATGTGTTGAGTGCGTGGTTTAAAATTTCAAAAACAATAGTCTATCAGATGACGTTCACCTTTGATTGGATTGAGTACACAATCCCATATTCAAATAGTATCACATAAATCAGGACACATCCACCTCCTTCCATAATCCCATGGCCTTCCTGGTGAGGACCCTAATAAACATCGCAAAGAGTATCACATAGTGTGCTCCACCATGAAACCCCAAAATGTGTCTGAGGACATGATTACGTTTATGAACTTTCCATTAACACTTGATGGTCTATCCAAAGACTAACTATACCATCTACCAACTATAATTGGGGGATGTAATGACCATAAATGACTCTTTCTATATAATGTTTTCCCTACCTCCTAAACTACATCAATTAGAAAAGAAATCTATGGAATTAGGAAATCACAAGGAGAGACCCTTCATGAATATTGGGAACGATTCAAAAGACTTTACTCAAGTTTCCCCAACTACCAAATTAGAAAAAAAATTCCTAATTCAATAATTCTATGAGGTACTTATCCCCATGGATTTTGGAATGATATATTATGCAGCTGGAGGTTCCCTAGTTGATAATACTTCTTCCACTGCACATGAAATAATATCCCACATGGCTCAAAATACAAAACGATTTGGTACAAGAGAAATTTCACCAGCCTAATGAGTTCATGAGTTATGTCATTCATCCCTTTGACAAAATATATATAATAAACATAATGAGATCATAACCATATATGGAAATTATCACAAATAAAAGGAAACTCACAATCTTTTCATACTCCATTACATTATGTATTTTTTCTGATAACATTCATTTTTCTGACCAGTACCCACAACATTAGAACTCAACTGAGTCTTGTGTAGTAGTATTCTCTGGAAATCAATTCCAACATGCACCATCCTTTATGAAAAAACTATTTATGAAAAATCCAAAACCCGAGTGGAAAGCACAATTATATTACCGACAAGGATGAAACTCAAGCTACCCCAAGAAGAACTAGTATAAACATGGCCATGGAATGAAACCTTGTTATCCATAAACATCTCAAACCAAAACTCCTTGTCCACAATTTGAACCAAGTCTCAAGGACATGGGGATGAAAAGAGTAACCCAGAACCTCCATTTACAATGTACCATACAATTTTCAATTGAAGACCTATGAACTCTAGCGGGATAATGGGAAAACACCATAGGTAAAATCAATATGTAAGGTTTAGAAAACTACCATCCAAACCTATTTCTAACAAAAAGGAAAAATTTAATGTATGTGAAATTACACTTCATAATGGTAATGAATCTCCTCCTTCTATGGATTGTACACAATAGGTTTGTACCCTACTTGAAAACACTCATTCTGCACCCATTAATGATTCTAGTGAAGAAAAAAACCATAACGGTAACCAATTATCATTGACAATTCCCATGAGAAATCCATTACTCTATTTTCCCATAAAGATTCTCTAAATTTGAGATGAATTTTGATAATGAAATTGATAAATAAATAATGGATACATTTAAAAAGGTGAAAGTTGAAATTCTTTTATTGGATGTTGTTATAACAATTACACTATATTGCAAATTTCTTAAGGATATTTTCACCTCTATAAGGAGAATGAAGGAAAATGCGATAGTCACCCTAGTAAGGAATGTCTCAATATTTATTCTACAAGAAAATTAAACCAATTTCAAGGATCCATGAACATTCACTATACCTTTCACCATGGGGAAGACATTATTTTATGATGCTATGCTAGATTTAGGTGCTTTAGTTAATGAAATAACTTAATCTATATATACCTATCTATGGATTGGAGAGGTTCAATTGATAGGAATCATAGTGAAACATGACAACCAGAGAACAACACACCCATTAGGAGTGGTCGAGGAAGGCGTTGTAAATGTGAGTAATCTAATATTCATTACCGACATCAACATTCTTGAGATAGAGGATACCAAAACCCAAAGACATGCCCCTATCATACATGGACAACCATTCTTGAAAATAACAAATAAAATTATCAATTATCACAATGGTACACTATCCATGGAGTTCGGAGGAGAAAAGGTATGTTTTTACATCCATGAGGCTATGAAACACCCCCATTTTAGAGCTATCCAGTCTACATATATATTCAATGGAAGTTATATCAAATGACTCCCACACACATAATTCTATCCTCAACCCATAATCTAATTCACATTACAATTCCTGACCCCTGGATGATTGATGTTTTGATTCCAGTTTTTATTGTTGTGTGGGTTTTAAAAAAGTGAAAATTTTGTGATTTAATTGATGATTGTGTTCATTTAGAGGTACCCATGACCGTTGATGATTCTTCAAATATCATTTCAATAGATTATATATCCTTAGAGAAAAAAATAAGAATATAGATAGTTTGATGGACCAAACACCCCCTAAATCCCATCCCTCAATCCAAAAACCACCGATGTTTGAATTAAAACCACATCTATATAATTTAAAATATGTCTATATTACGTTTATGGACCAATTTCCTATCATTATTTCCAATAACCTCTCTTAACAATAGGAATCAAAACTGATTGATCTTTTGAGAGAGTGTAAAAAGTTTATAGGACAAACATCGGATGATATTTTTTGGATTATCCCATCTATTTGTATGCACCATATACTTTAGGATAATGAGGTTAAAACTATAAGGCAAGCTAAATGCCAGTTAAATCCCATTATCTATGATGTGGTAAAATTGGATGTGATTAAATTACAATATACTGGGATCATTTATCCTATATCTGATAGTAAATGCGTTAGCCTAGTAATAATTATGCCTAAAAACCGGAAGGACGGTTGTTTCAAATGAAAAGAATGAATTGGTTTCAAAACATGTGTAAAAAAGTTGGTGACTCTATACTGACTATCATCGAATGAATCATGCTACATAGAAGTACCGTTTTATTTTACCTTTTATTGACAAATTATAAGAATGATTGGTTGTTAGGTCCCATTATTATTTTTTGATGGCTATTAGGGACATTTCCAAATTCATATAGCTCATGAGGATCAATAAAAGTCAACATTTACCAATATATTTGGACATTTTCATACAGAAGGATTCCTTCTAGTCTTTTTAATTCTATTGGTACTTTTAAAAATTGTATGTTGAGTATATTTTCATAATACCTTGAGAATTTAATTTATTTTTTTGTGTATGATTTCATAGTTTATGGAACTAATTTTGATGTCTGTTTGTCACACCATGTTATATCCTTCGCCTTTTCATTGAAAAAGATCTTTTAATAAATTACGAGAAATTCCATTTCATGGTTGAGATAGGGAGAGTTGTTGGGAATGTTATTTCAAATGAGGGGAACCAAGTGGATAAAATAAAAATTTAAATAATTTAATCCCTTCCATATCCAAAATTAATTCATGAGGTGCGATCTTTCTTGGGTCATGTTGGATTTTACTTCCGATTCATTAAAGACTTCACTAATAGCGTACTTACCATATCCCAGTTATTACAAAAACGTTATGAGTTTATGTTTGATAAAAATTGTAAGGATTCTTTAAATTAACTAAAAAAGAATCTCACATCACCTTCCATCATCCAACCACTAAGGTGGGATATCACATTTGAGCATATGTGTAATGCCTCTAACATCGAGTTTGGGGTAGTATAATCACAAAGGGTTGAGAATGCTCCCCAAGTCATTGTGTATGCCTCATGTACACTTGAACTTTCCCAAGAAAACTACAAAACCTCTAAAAACAACTTTTATCTACAAGGTTTTCATTATAAAAATTTCCTTCATAACATATCTGGTCAAAAATCATTGTATTTTCTTATCATGTGACCCTTCATTTTCTCATAAATAAAGATTCAGCTAAGTACCACCTCTTTCAGTGGATGATCCTCCTCTAGATGTTTTAACTAAAGAATAGAGATAAGAGAGGAGTGGAAAATGTTGTATCTAACCACATTAGTATGATTTCTCCACCACTGGACAATCATGTTGACTAACCCCTCCCAATTGGATAATTCTTCCCTCATGAGAACCTTTGTGATATTATGGCCCTTACCCTATGTATGCGGACATTTTCAATTTTCTAGCAACATCTAGGGTCCCCACTGATTTCAGGACATCACAATCCTAGAGAATTAAGAATGATTCTTGATGGTACATATGGGATTCCCCATATTTGTAGAGAATTTTTAGTGACAAAGCTATTTGTCGTTGTGTCCCTGCTCATGATTTTACCTCTGTTTGGACCTTCTGTCACACTTTATCTTATGAGGGTCACTTTGGATCTCAACGTACTACTCAAAAGGTTCTTGACTCATGAAATTATTGTCCTGCATTATATAGAGATCCTCATCATCTTTTCAAGTTGTGTACTCGATTTCAATTCACAATGAATATCTCAAAGAGGAATGAAATTCCCCAACATCCCAGGTTATTTTGTTAGATCTTTGATGCATAGGGAATTAAATTCATGGTGACTTTTCCAAATTAATTTGGATTTTTGTACATATTATTGTCTATTGAATACGTATCTAAATGGGTTGATGTAAAGGCCACCAGAACAGATGACTCTCGAGTGGTTATTGATTTTTTGAGGTCCTAGAATTTTAGTACGGTTGGTTTGCTGAGATTTATCATTAGTGATCATGGTTCATATTTTTTCAACTGAAACATGAAAAATTTCATTCATAAGTATAGATATTTTCATAAAGTCACCACAAAATTTCACCCACAAACTAATAGATAAGCAGAAATAACAAATTGGGAAGTTAACAGAGTCATGGAAAAAATGGAACATCCCAATAGGAAAGATTAAGGATTGTTCATCAATGATGCCCTTTGGGAATACCATACTATTTTTAAAACTCCAATTGGATTTTCACCATATATTATTATATTTGGAAAGTCATTTCACCACTTGGAAGAGGTTGAGAACCATGCATATTGGGCTGTTAAATAATGGAATATGAATCTCTCAGATGCATTAGAGCATAGAAAGTTGTAGATTCATGAGTTAGAATAAATTTGATGTAATTCATATAAGAACTAATAAATCTATAAAGAGAATAAAAAGGCATTCCATGATGGGATTATTCACCAGCATAAGTTTCATATTGTTGATAAGGTCCTCTTGTACAATTACATGCTAAAGCACCACCCAAGTATGCTTCATTCCCGATGGCTGAGTCCTTATATTATTACTGATGTTTACACTTTTTGTGACATACATGTTTTGCATGATAAGAGTGGAAATAGGTTACTTTAAATTGGATAAGGCACAAACACTTCTATGTAGATTTTACAAACCATTTTGTTAAGGAAATCCAATTGATAGATGCCACACATAACACCACTTAGTTGGCTATCCGTTCCCCTAACTTTATTAACACGTCTATTTGTTTAAAATATATTCATTGAGGAAATTGTAATTTTAAGGTGTGGGGGATAGTGATATGTTGTATTTTTTATTAAAAAACAAAAAAAATGGAAAAAAATGAAAAACTAAAAAAAAAGATGTTTTCATTTTAGATTTATTTTTCCTTATTTTTTGTTTTTAAATATTTATCTTAGAAATAATATCCAAAATCAATTTTTTCATGCATGAGTCAATTGTGTGGATAATTTCATGGGTTTGGGAAAAATTTTTTTCAAATAAATTTTGATATGTAATTATTTTCTTGAATTTGTATTTTCAAATCATTCTTAGGTGTTTAATGGATTTTTTATTTTCATGCCTCATTAGCACTAACAAATATTATAATCCCTTACTCAAGAGACATTATAAGACATTTTATTTTATTTTATTCCATTTAATAAAATTCATCAAAGTCTCCAGTTACGTAGAGAAACTAGAAAATTCCATGATACGCTTTGATGCCATAAGATTCAAGTATGCTACATTCATGATAGAATCCATATTTCTTTGAAAATCACTTTTTACAATTTACCTCTATTTTCAGCCACCATGACATTGTATCCTTATTAATCCTTAGAGACCATGAAATTACTCTTAGGTAGAAACATTACAGGATAATTTATACCAAACTACCCAGCTATTATGTATATTATTGTTTTATTTTCAACAATAATGGGTGAGAGGGGGTTTTAATGGGAATTCCATAGAGGGAATCATTATTATGGGTTGATGTAAAGGGATCATACATTTTCCTTTGGAAATGGGTTACCAAGCCATACTACATCATTGTTCTACACAATATTCCCTCTTTATCTAAAAAAAATATATTGAAAAATATATAGTTCTTGTACATAAAAAAAGAACAAGAATATAAAATGGAGAAAGAGGATATTTACTCATTATTTTTCACTCTTTGGATGTGACCAATAGAAATAGACAATGGGGATAGTGATTTAGAGGTGATAAACATTGTGAGGGGTTGAGTGTGTACAATCCTTGTGAACACTTGATATATTTTGGATTGTTTTATGCATAACAGATTAAATAATTTTCTTCTTCTTGAGATTTTTAAATAATAAATACTATTGACCCATGACCCTCAGAATAAGCTATTGGATATCCTCTGAAGTGGAACATTAGTTTTTGTAGGTAGAGAACTGAGAATCATGGAAAGTGTATGGTAAGATTAAATGAACTCTTGGAAAAGATAAAAACTCAAATTTATTATATTCCTTATGTGAAGAGGGAAAATATCTAGGTGAGGTAGGTTGTAACATGTTTCATGGATGAAAAATGATGTTGAAAAAATTTGAATTTGAGGGAAGAACAATTATAGGAAAATTGATTTCATAAACAAGACATGACGAATTTCATTTCCTAATAATATTGTCATTTCTCTCACCATTTAGATAGGAATGAAAAATGATTAGGATAAAATTATTTTTCCAGGTGTGAAAATTTTTAGCTGTGGGGTTGTGATTGTACCATAATTCACTATTTTATTTCACCCTTATACCAATGTATTAATCTAGTTTTGTATTTAAAATTACACATATAAATAAAATTTTCACTTCATTTTTGTTTCAAATACTTATTTTATAACACTATTAAAAAGGGAAATGTTTCTTGTTTTGAAATTTATATTATAGGTGGACATGATGTGGAGGGCCCATGATTAAGTCCATGAAAAATGCGCCAATATGCATAGGATCCAAGCATACCAGTGGAATAAACCACATAATTCTAAAAAACATGAATCCAAATGGGATAATATTTTTTGGGATGGTCCAAAATTTAATGGGATACATTTCATATAAAGGAACCCAAGCACCATTCGGATTCTACCATGACCATCTGAACTGATCTGTCTAGGGAATCAAATAATCACAAAGTCCAACATGGTGTTCTGTATTTTATAAATATCTCATGCACTATTTCTCCAATAAGTGGATTTTTTAGTTGATGTAGTAAATAGGTGGGGATACAACTTTTTAGTTTTCTGCAATTTGAGATAAGACTGTATGGTGGTCTAAAACAATAGTCCAATTGGTATAACATAATCTGTGAGCTCAAACCACCTTCCAATTTGCCTATAAAAATAGACATTGGGCACCCCATTTGAATGTTCATCCAGGAGGAAAGGTGCTACCATTTTTGAGTCCCAAATGAGTATTCTCCTAATTACTAGAATTTATGGAGGCTATGGGAAGTGATACTTCAACATCTCCTTCTTCTTCCCCTCCCATGGTTTTTTTAAACCCCTTGTGATCACCTGGGGAGGAACATAATCTAATCCCGAGACTTGTTTATGTAATATTTGAATAGACTTTAAAATTATAGGTTTGTGTGTAGTTTTTTATAATCATCTATTATTATATAATGGAGTCATGTAATGGTATGTCATGCTCAACTCATATGATCATGTATGGGGGAACCCATTCTTGTGATGTTTCACACACTGTTCAACCATTCTTCTTCCCCTTATCAATTGTAGAGTTTGTGTGGTTAATATTGTTAAATTGAACTCACATAAACTCAATCATGGACATGTACATTCAATTAATTTTAAAATTTTAAATAACATACAAAACCGTAAAACACATTGAGTTCTTCATGTCTTTCATTGGTTAGTTTCAGTTATGATGTCGAACAAAAACGACCCAATCATCAATGGTATCTGGTGAATCATTGTGTGTTTCTGACTAAACCATAGGAGGTATACTAGTATTAAAACAGTGAATTTCTAGTAATAGGTGTTGAGAATAGGTATTTAATGATCATAACCCTATCAATTTATGCGATGAAGGCTGTGCATCATGAGATTTTCCTGAGTTGATCACACTTAATTAATCGTTTTCATTTCTCCAATGTTTTATTGCTTTATTTTTCCATTTTCATCTTTAATCGTCAATCCCCATGTTTTCCAAAATCCCATTACCCTTATATTTCCAAAATCACAACCCTCCTTTTAATTTAATGATCTATGGATCCATCAAGAGATGACCTTGAGTTATTTCTATACTGTAGAAATTCTCGTAAAAATTAAACCTCTAATTTGACACGCTCGACAATACTATCAAAACATATTTGAAATGAATATATAAAAATAGAGTCTCCTAAAAAAATTACTTTGAAACAAATCCACAAGATCCATTTCCCTCATAATTTAAAACATGAAAATAGAAGGAAAAATAAGGAGTTACTCTTTCTCTTTCAAAACAACTACTTAAGAAATTATTTTTAAACTAACCTCTCATTCACTATATTTCTTAATAAATACCAAAACTAGGTTCAAGGAATAAATTTCTACACAATGAGGGAAGTGGATCTAGTAGTGCTCGTAATGGGTAACCATACGAAATCCTAGGAACTCAATGGAGAACCATAACATACTATACATGTGATTCACCTTAAAGGAATTCTTTACTCAATGAAATCACAATTCCCTAATGCCTGACCGCCACCCTACCTATCCTGGTCGAGGGGCCCGATCCCATTGCAATATACTAACCATGTATAGATGTACTAGCTGACACTAGCTAGTATAATAAACCAGTCTAGTGCATCAATCATTCTTAGTAAAACTCTTTGCTATGCTTGGTTCCCATGAATATTTCACAAGGGGGTGTTCTATAGATTTCAAACAACAAGCCACACATATAAAGCCATGCTCCCAAAAACATGGCACCACCTTGGCTACCATAAGGTTATTCCATTTACTTAAAAAAATATTATACAAAGAAGGTCCCATACCCAGGACCTGGCCATATCACGACCAACCTAGATATTAAATAGATCTAATATAAGAGGAGTTTTCCAAACAACCATTTTCAAAATCCAACCATCCCTTTAGCTTCGAAACATTCAACCATTTACCCCAAACCCATGAAAACCATTTTCTATGAAACAATAAAAATCATCTTTTTATTAACATGATAAAACACGCCTTTAAACCAATCATTTACCAAAATTTGGCCAAGTAAATTTCAATGCCATGATAATCCTAACAATCATACTAAAGTGCCAAATGGGCTTTCAGACTACTTATAAGCCAAACCTCTTTTACAAACCCCAAACTGGCCAAATCTACAGAACATGTAACCCATGCACGATTCAAGGCCAACCATTCAAAACCTTAAGGAACCTGTTAGGAACCAATTTCGACCATAGGAGACACTACATCTCTCATTTTGGAAAACATGGAGCCAATTTAGGGAAATAAGCAAAAAGGGTGAAGAGATGTTCTTGAGGGATATTAGCTTCAGAGTGTCATGTTCATTTAATTTCATATCCATGTGCGCACCTAGTGCACCCATGGATGTGCCTTCATCAAATGAAAAACTCTATAACCAATCAAAACAATCAAAACCCATTTCTATATAACCACCATTTTTTTCAACCCAAATAAGTCCATTTCACTTTTTTATAAAATACAACACAAGTTCACAACCAATATGATAGTCTCAAATTAAGATACAATCAACATCAAATGAAATCACCATGTTTCACATATAGAATAAAAAACATGACCCAAATCAATTTGACAAAAACATTTTAAATTGGAAAAACCTCACACAACCATCAAATTTCACCCAAAAGGATCAATAAATTTTTTATCATAAACTGATTACAAAAATAGACATGGGATTAAACAAACATTCATGTAAATGCAAATTTTTCGTCGAACCTACCCACATGAAAACACTAACATGGATTAACTATGAATATATTATGGTGAGAATCATTTTTTTAAGAATTAATTATGAATTCATGAGTATCACATGGAATGAAATTAAAAATAAGTTCTTGGAGAAACCTACTATAACCATGTGCGAATCGGATACATCTATAATGAGGGGAAGAACCAAACCTTAATAACAATTCAAAATCCATAGACACAAGAAAACAATCCAAAATCAGCCAACCCAAGCCCTAGGGTTCGAAAAAACAAGAACCAAGCCATGAAAGGGAAATGAAATTCCATTAGAGGAATAAGAGAATAAGAATCCAAGAAGAACCACTAGCATTTGGCGACAAATATTCCAAAACATGACCCAAAATAATGGATGATGATGGGGGAGGTACCTCTGGTTGATGTGAAAATCTTAGGGATTCAATTTTTAGGTGGAATCGTCCAAAACAAATACCTAGTTAAAAATTTGAAAAGATTGTATGTGGATGCATGGGTTTTCTGCATAGTTTTGTAAACCATGCACAAACTATGAAAATTCTTCTAAAAAAATTCAAAAACATTGAAGATTTTAGTTTCATAGTTTTGAAAAATCATGCTCAAACATTGATATCCCAAAAATTGGACAAAAATATTCAAATGACTCCTCAAACACTAGGGAAGTACCACCCAATTATTCATCAATGATTTAAACACAATTTAGTGACATCATGGGTGTACCAAACTCTCCACCATTCCATTTTCTCCCAATAACAGTCATGATAACAAGGAATAAGATTTGAAGAAAAATGAAACCACCAAAACACAAATAATTTTGTTTGAAACTCAATCTAAATTACAACCAAAACATCCAAATTTGAGAAATAAATTTAAAGAAATGATAACCATGGTCGGTGTGTAACAATTATCCCCACCACAAACAATTTCTTCCCCCAAAAAATCACCTAGTCAATTGTCTAAAAAAAATCAAGTCCATTCCCAAAAAACCAAGATGAAACTATTAAACCTGAGGTGACTATTCACTCCACATGTCACACCTGACTAATTAAGAAGGAACCATGACATAAGGAAGAGGGGAAAAAAGAGGGGGTTATCCCCACCAAAATACATAGCTAATACGAACAAAATATAATTCCAAAAAAACTCCCCCACCACAACCATGAATGAGGGATATCAATATTTAAAATTCCTAGGTACATCCTATGATTTGGCCACATGGTTTACTAAACCGTGAACTAACCATAGATGAGCTACTGGAAAGAAGGGGAACCCCACATGGCATGCCTACATGGTTCCCAATCTGTGCGCCAACTGTGCCAAATGCCTCTGGCTGAAAATGAGACCATGTAGCACATTTAACTGGGTAAGGAACACAATTTCCTCTAAATTTGTTCAAACCATTCATAGGAAACAAATTCTCCAAAAACATCCAAAATTTGAATATTTTAACTAGGAAACTACCCAAAGATTCTGGCAGAAGTTGGACACTAATCCTACCGAAATAAGGAACCTCCCACACGAACCAAACCCACAATACATCAATTCCACAAAACTCAAGAATATAAAATTTATCACAACTCAAACTAGACCCAAAGCTAGTCCAGGTCAATTCATTCATGGGTCCAACGCCCTTCAAGGAACAAATATGATTTAAAATTCACATTTAGAGTAGATAAACCCACTTGGATTGCAGTTGAACACCCTCATCACCCCACCACTACAAGGATGAGCATACACCAATGAAAAGAATAGAACAAGTAATATTTGGTTGTTTCCATCCCAATATATAAAAATGAAAACTAATACAAGTCATCAGACACTTTTAGAAACTCCGGACTGTGAATGAGCTTCACCCCATGAACATTTGCTGGGGCCCGGATTGCTGAGGCATCTTTTGCCTCATAGTCAAGAATTTGCATTCTCCAGTCCCCAACTCCATATTCCCCCCTGACGATTAAAATGACTACAATGGTGGTAAATTTTCAAAGGGATTCAACATGAATGATTATAATTCCAAAAATATCCATACAAGTTTAACACAATAGAACGGTCCGAAAAACATGGATATGACCCTGATGAAGATATCTTCTTGGAGATAGGTTACTATTGTAGCCACTCCTTGCCAGATAGGGAACCCATATAAAATTTGACAACCATGAACTACACCCCACACTATAATGTCGTTGAGACATATTTTCATTATGAGTCCAGATCTAGACCCTCAAATAAACCAAAGACCGTATGACCCTTAACACCCTCTGGAGTTCCCCGCAACCCAAAGACACACTTTACTTCTACCAACCACACCACTGTCTCTAATAGACCCTGATCCCCATGATAAAAAATAAACCGTAAAAATGAACCACAACATGGTAAAGACTCATTGGAAACCTTGGGGACACTATACGGTTGAAAAATCTGAAAACACAGAAGACACATAAACTAAAACTGGTATGAAGCCCAAAAAAATCAAAAGAAACCCGCTGAGCTCAAAACAACCTCCTCGAAATCCATAAAACTCAAGAACAACATAAACAACTGTCATAAATCAAGTTTAATATTAGTTTTTGAAATAAACGATTTTTTTAGACACTTTAGAAATACCGAAACTCACTTTTTATACCAAATCCAATTCCCAAAAAATCATTTCTTTTTTTAAACCACTATTTCCCTTTAAATATAAAAAACACACCTATGTAACCTTATGAACCATCACATGTACGTTCATCAAATGTCGCTTACATCATCCATATACATGTTCCCCAACATACTTTACATACATACCTATGAACAATTGAGTATCCATTAGGATTTCCAATGATCAAATATCTCTTTTCCTAATAAAATTCAAACACATATGAAATTTTCCAAATAAAAACAATTCCTCTTTAAAAACCGACATCACCAATTTGAAAATAATCTAAAAGAAACCCTATTCCATTTGAACAATACATTAATTTTAAACACACTCCCCCATCAAAATAGATCAAAATGGGTCACAACCAATAAAAAATCTACTGGAATGAGGAAATAGTTCTTATTCCTAACCCGACGACCTAGTGATAACCCATGACCAAAGTAAGGTATAACACTAAGAGGACCTTAAACCAGGAACTTGAACTCCACAATGGTCACTGCAACATATGAGGCCACAACATAACCCAATTCCACACCATTTTAATCCCTCAATAAAAAAACCCAAGACAAAAGACTCAAACCGTGGACTACCCCTTCCGACTCGAGGATCAGCGTGAGAAAGAGTTTGCAATACTCTTACGGCACCTACCTCCTGAGTCACAATAGTCTTAATCTCTGTCTACTAGACACCAAAAATAACAAGCGCATATTCTGATACCATTTTGTCACAAACCAATCCATTTTGACCCTGAACCAGTCTCCAAATCTGGCCCACAACATGGCCCGAAGTGCGTTCTCGATACCCACGGGCTGGTAACTAGTACATGGATTCAAAACATACAACCAAGGGGGACTATTACATCTCAAAAAATAGGATCAAAGAAATAGAATCAAATAATCTAGAAGATCTATAAACTGTACATAAATAAAACAAACAAATTTAGCTACAAAATACACCTCCACAAGTTAAAAACAGAAATATGAAATGAAACTAAAACAAACAAACTGAACCGCAAATTTCCAATCTTCGTGTGACCTCTTGGTCACCTCCAACCACAAGACCATACATGCTCCAACTGTGAGAACCTATTAGGGAACTTGAACATAAGATGAACATACACAATATATTTGGTCTACCGACACCGAGTTGTTACGGTAGGGTTTGAGCTTGACAGCTCATTATTTAATCACTAGAGATTCCATGCCGTTCCTTCCCCCAAAAACAACCATTAAAAATAGTTTAGAATACATTTAAAATAATAGATTTTCATATAAATTTTTTAGTTTGAAACAAACCAACATGATCCATTGATCTCATTTTTTAAAATAAGGTACAAGAAGGGAAAAATGGAGCTACACATTCTATTTTAAAAAACTACATATGAAATTCTTTTTATACAAACAACACATTCACATTTTTTCCAAATATAAACCAAAAACAGGTAAGAAGAATATGTTTATACACAACGAGGGAAAAGACTCTAGTAGGGATCATAATGGGTAAAGAAGGGAAATCCTAGGAAATGAGAGGAGAACTAGAACATACTTTACATTTGACTCGTCCTGATGGCATGCCCTACTCAATGTGGTCATAACACCCAAATTCTTGATTGTTTCCCTACCTGGCCTGGTCGAGGGGCCCAATCCCATAGCAATAAACCCATGTATTCACCTACAATGGGACACTATCTAGTACAATAACCTATACTAGTGGATCCATAATTCCCAGCAAACCTCATTTTTTATGCTACGTTCCCATGTATATTTCAAAAGGTGGTGTTCCATACAATTCAAACCTGAATCCACACATATAAAACCATACCACACATAATTTGGCACTACCCTACAACTTTCAAGATAGTCCCTTAACATAAAATAATTACCATAAAAAGGACGTCTCATACACATGAACCTCTCATATAACGACCAGCATGGATATTCACAATATGTAACTGAATAGGGGTTTTCCAAACATCCATTTCGAAATACCAACCGGTCTTTTAGCTTCACAACATTCAACTGTGGACCGAAAACCCTTTGAATTTTTTTTCAAAGAAACAATGAACATCATATTTGTATTAAGGTGTCCAAATAAGAAATCCTTATGAAAAATGTGAGGAACCACTTTCAATCACAATATATGCTACTTGTCACGACCCATCCCCTGGGGTCCGTACTGTGAATACACCATGCCCACCTTCTATAGGCCAGAGGCTGGAGACTAGCACCTAAGGCATATTCCATAAAACCAAGAAGGCATTGCCATTATAACTTGTAAACACACATATCCATTCACACAACAAGATACGAACAAAAAAAAACTGTCTAGTAAACATTGTAAGTACCATAAGTAAACGGGGCCAGAATACAAGCCAAACTGGAATGTACAAGAAACTAAAAGTGAAAATAAACTGAACATCTCTTGTGAATGCCCGTTTAGAATCCTACCTAAAGGGTAGTTACAGCTCTCGAATAGTCAGATCTGTGGTACACCTCATCTAACGTCCACCTCTAGCTACCACCAGTCCTAGTTACCCTCATCCTCAGTCAGCGCTGTCGGTCGTCTGCACCAAACAAAACATGGAGCAGGCATAGCCCGTGCAAGGGTGAGTATAACGATACTGAGTAAGGACCCCGAGACCCTCAAGGTCTCACAATATCCACAAAGGATAAACCTAAAATCATGAAAACAACTGAAAACCCTACGTAGGTATATACCCATACATATACCAAATCTATCAAGTAAACTCATCTCATTCATGATGAAACAAAAGGCCCAACTCATTAGCCCAAAGCTCAACTTTTCCACAATAGAAGGAATACCATGAAGGTAACACCACAAATGTGAGTACACAAATGTAAAGCCACACTGAAAGATACCACAATGGTTTCACCACAGAGGAAAGTACCACATAGGTACGCCACACAGAAGATTACCAAAAAGGTTTCACCAAAATGGTATCACCAAAAAGGTATCACCACAAAGGTATGTACCACACTGGTATGCCACATAGAATAATAAAACCAAGGTATCACGAAAAATATATCACCACAAAGGAAAGTACCACACATGTATGCGACAAAGAATAATACCACCAAGGTATCACCACGAAGGAAAGTACCACACATGTATTTTACACAGAAGAATACTACCAAGGTATCACCATGAAAGAAAGAACCACATGGGTACTGACTCATCTCACACCAAGTATATCATAGATATAGTAGTGGAGATGATTAGATTTAACTACTAATTCATGTTACTCTATTAAGAGGCAGACCCAGAACATACGCTAAATCATCATCAAACCCATAGAGGATTGTAGTATATCGTCAAAACCACAAAGGATCCTAGTTCCTCGTCAGAACCACATACGATCCTAGTACAACATCAGTAAGTCGTCAGACCAACACATGATCCTAGTACATAATCAGTATGTCATCATACCCACAAAGTATCCTAGTACATCGTTAGTACGTCGTCAGACCCACACAGGATCCTAGTACATCGTTAGTACGTCGTCAGTATGTCATCAGACCCACACAGGATTCTTGTACATCATCAGTATGTGATCAGACCCACATAAGATCCCAGTACATCGTCAGTATTTTGTCAGACCCACATAGGATCCCAGTACATCATCAGTACATCATCAGACCCACATAGTATCCTAGAACATCGTCTGTACGTCGTCAAACCCACTCAAGATCATAGTACAACATTATACCCACAGAGTATCCAAGAGTTGTTTTGCATGGAATCCTATAGCAGTTTAATGTGGGACCCTTAATTAAAAACCCATGAAGGATCCCTTTCTCATGTCACAGCCAGTTACAGGGTTCCCACACTAAGCTCACTTGTCTCTGGAAGGGTTCGCTCCACAAGCCACTATTCGATACTCCAACTTCCACTAAATCCCACAAAAAAGTATCTCAAAGGACCGCCACTTCATCGGGGTCTCAATGCAATAGACGGTGCGTCAATAAGGGACCCAGACTGTGAGTTATTATCCTTTTAGTCCCAAGGGCTAGGTTGGATTCATGCTCGATCCAACCTAACCATACACCAACTTAATCCAAATCACTAGTGGGGTAAACTTAAAGAGACCGTCTCACTCCATGGATTCCAGCACTATAGATGGTTTTTTCAAATGAACACATGGTGCCAATGTTATGGCCAAAAGAGAGTATAGTGTAAAACTAGTCTGGGGTCGGTCCGACCCGGTTGGACCAACCTGGCCCAACCCAAACTTGGTCGACCCAGTTCAGGTATACACCAACTAACCTGTTGGGTCCGACCCGACCCGCAAGGGGCGGCCTGGCCCACTGAGCAGACCATCTTGGGAAGCAGAGTGGAGGCTGCGGGTGCCGCGTAGGCCACGAGGAATCTAGAGTCCGCGAGGGCTGGAGATGCCATGGGGCGTCAGAGCACCGTGGGGCGTGGAGGATGCAGGGCGGCGGAGGGCGTGGGGTGGCAGAGAGCCATAGGGCCGCGGAGGTTGCGGGGTGGAATAGGCTTCTGGGCGCAGAGGTTGTGGGGTGGCGTAGGCCGACGGGCGGTAGGGGCCGCGGGGCCTAGAGGCGGTGGGGTAGTGGAGGCTGCAGGGCGGTGGAGGTCGTGGGGCGGTGGAGTCCATGGGCGGTGTAGGCTGCGGGAGGCGCGGGTCCATGGAGGCCATAGGGTGGCGGAGCACCGCGGGGCGGCGGGGTGCCGTGCCTTCACTAGTGGCCAGCTTGACCGACCGCCCGTTGTTCATCGCCTTCTTCATGACCAGAAATAGTGCTGGACCCGGTTCTCATGTTCGGCCGGTGCCAACCATCGACATCGGTCACCGTCACCATCTCGAAGATCACACAAAAGAACCATAAGATTTGCGGCGGGTTCATGCCACGTTTGTTTGGCCCGTACCCTCTGTGTTAGGGTGGTGTCATACGTCTCAAAGAAGATAATTCAATGTAAGAGGGAAATTAAAATTTATCATTTTAAAAGACACCCCTACCTCAGTGATTTTTTGAAGGAGGTCACGAGGAAGGAGAGAATGTCGTTGGGGAAAGACGGATGTCGGTGACGTCGACGTTTCCTTGATCGTTTGTTTGTTGTCGCTAAAGAAGTTCCTCATCGGTGTGAGCATTCTTAGTTGGGAAGCACGTTCATTGTTGGAGAAGGAATTCTTAATTGGAGAAGTGTAATCCTCTCAAGGTTCTTCTTTACTTCTCCTTTTCCAAAAACCTTCCCCCAATCCCCACCAAAAATGAAATAGACAACATAATAGAATATGTTATCTATTTTGTTTATTGGCATAATTTCAAATTGGATTAATTAATTTATTGATGAGTTCATATAATTAATCAAAGGGGTGGAAGAATTATTGTGGGGATGTTCAAGAGGATTCCCCACATTTAAGAGGGAGTTTAAGGGTTTATCCCATTGAAGGGGCGTTCAAGAGGTTTGGGTGCTCCCCAACCTTAAATTTAAAATTGAATGAGAGTTTAGGTGGTCTCCACCTATTAACATCCACATGGGAGGTTTAGGATCGGGTGGTCCCCACATCCATAACCCATGTTGTGGGGTTTCAGAAAATAAAAATGATATACATTTTTATTTTTATTTTAATCGTTCACGAATAAGTGTTAAACTAACTTCCACTATCGACCTACTGCGGTCGAGGTGAAGGTATCCTGAAGAGTATATCGGCATAGTGAGTTCAACAGTGCCCTCAGATTTCAATTCTGAGCACCAGTTCAAAAGATAGAAAAACCTTCTCGCACGTTTACTGAACGTACCTTAAAAAAAGTTCAGAAATTTATTTCAGGCACTCCGGGCATTGGAATCACGTGCCGTCAATTTTCACAGGCTCGTAAAATTTCCATACAATTAAAAAAGATTCATGGAATTTCCAGGTCTTTAAATTCTCCCCACCTTAGGGCTTCACATCCCTAAAATCAATAACTCAAAACTAGGAAAACATGTGGGGGTACTGAGCATGAAAATGATCCTCTCCCTCCCATGTGCTCTCCCGAAGGATCCCGTGCTACCAACGAACATGCACTAGAGGTATCGACCACCCACGAATGACCCGCTCCTATCGATCCTCAATCTCTACTAGATCCTCCGTAAAAGTCACTCCATCATTGACGTCCATCTCTCCATGGTCGATGATGTGAGAAGGGGTGTGCGTGTATCTCCTCTACTGGAATACGTGGAAGACGTCATGCACCCGGTGCAATTGAGGTTGAAGAGGTAAGAGGTAAGCCACCTCGCCAAATCTGCTAAGGACCATGGAAGGGTTTAATGAACCTCATAGATAACTTGCCGCCTTGTCTTAATCTCTGCAAACCTCATCTAGGTGAGACCCATAGAAAGACATGGTCACCATCATCGAACTGTAGAGGTCTCCATCTCCCATAATAATAAGTATTCTTCCTTCTCTGTGCAGTCTTTATCCACTACTGGATGATCTACAACTTCTCTGTGGTATCTCGTACCATCTCTAGTCCCACTATTGCTGACTCCCCTAGATCAGTCGATCACAAAGGTGATCTCCAAGGTCACCCATATAACAACTCAAAAGATTCCATCCCAATGGTGGAGTGATAGATATTTTTGTATGAAAACTCTACCAAAGAAAAGTTATTCACCGAGATACGACCGAAGTTGAGAACGCAAGAATGTAACATGTCCTCGAGGGTCTGAATGGTCTGCTTAGTCTGGCTATCTGTTTGATGATGATAGGTGGTGCTGAAATGAAGTAGTATCCTGAAATCCTCCTACAAACCCTTCCATATGTAGGAAGGTAAATGTCTATCATGATCAGAGACAATAGATGATGGTACTCCATGTAGCTACACATTCTCTTGCACATAGATGCGTCCTATGCTCCCTACTGAACCCTGCACTCTGATCGGTAGGAAGTTTGATAACTTGGTTAGGAGGTCGAAAATCACCCAGATAGAGTCATGAACCCTATATTTATGTGTATACCATGTCATGAAGTCCATGGATATCTCATCCCACATCCACTCTAGGACCTCTAAAGGATGAAATAAGAAAACTGCTTTCTTCATTCCCGACCACCAGTGCTATCATCAGAGGTCCTGGTATATATTCTCTACTCCAGGATATACCACTAGAGAGGATGTGTGAAACTCCCTCAAAACTTCCTCCCAAAGAGACATGGGTACCACGGTATGTCCCCTGATGAGGATGACGTGCTCCCCACCTTCAGAAAATCCATCAGGTGCATGCCCTGAGGATATCTGAGCATATCGAGTCTCACAGTCAGTGTACCCATGCTCCGCCACTCCTATATGGAACTGAAAACTGAAAACTCCTACCGCCACAATGGTAAGGCTTCCCGACTCATGAGTGTCCGGTTGTACCCTCCTATGCATGAGTCTATCCTATGCTGCTTGGGTTTCCTTTTTCGCTGACCATGGAAAACCACATCCCAACATTGTAGATAAACAAAAACCTATTTGCCTAATATAGTCAATCTAAGTATTAGTTTTGGATGTCCAGTCATACCCAATGTAACGTTGTAAGGCCTCGACACTGCCACAAAGAGATTTTAACCAAAACTCTCACCTCATGTGTAAGATCACATAATCGGCATAAGTGTGACTATCTAGTCTCATCCCAAAGGTATCTCCAGACAAGAGGGTCAAGTAAACGGCTTAACTAGAAACTCTAGGTCTTGAACAGGATTCATGTAAATAAGTAATGATTGGTACCTATGTCTATTTATATGGCATCTAGTAATAAACATATACCATACCTCGAATCATTACTAGAGACATTGGGTCACACTCCTTGACTGTATGCAGCTACTCCCTTCCCCTGTCTTCCAGTTCCATGAGCCTAGTGGGGTCCACAAAAAGGGGGGGGGGGTGGTTGTAACATGTTGAAAAGTAAACCACCTAATGATGCTCTCCTAGCTCTGCTTCCACATCTGGTGCCCTACAGATTCATCTGTACCTAACACTTCTTCTTCATGAATCATTTTACATGCCTATGTCTCTAAGACTGGCGCCAGTTTCCTGCTTTCAAACTGCTAACATTCAGTAGATATATCTACTCAGCCAAAGAACATTCACCCAAAAAGGCTCTCTCTAGAACCCTAACATAAGTAGGAATGCATAGAGTAATAGATCTGGCTCAGATTTCCTTAAACACACCTTGCTCGGAAGTACGAGCCCTAAAGAATTGATTATATCATATCGTATTCATCGAGTACCAGGAATGGTTGGTACACATCGATGAATACTCAGGTACCAAAATATCGTTCTGCCAATTCTATTGAAGATCTAGAGAACTCTGAACCACCTCTTCAAGCCATTCCCTAGCCTCATGTGAGTCGGGATCATCTTAGATCCTCAGGGGTATCTGGTGTTGAAACACGTGTAAGGCACTAAGCCCAAAAGTGTCCTCTACCGATACTACCGGTTGTAACTACTGACCAACGAGATGTGATATAACTGACACAGTACCCGATGGTACTATCTTGAACAATGATCCATGTACCCAAGCCTCATCACTATCTTCTCTACTAGTGTCCCAACAAGGCGGAAAACTCCAGCCACAGACTCCAACCAGACCTCAGCTTCCTGGGAATCTGTCTCGCCTCGAAACCACAAAGGCATCTACTGCTGGAACTCATGCAATGCGCTTAGTCGTCATGCACCATATTCTAGTGCGGATGGTGGTAACTTCTTCCCAACGGGTTTTGGTGCTGCTGGTACACCACTCAAAGGTGCCCACATAGTTTGACGGCCATGCACCGAGGTCTCATCACTCGGTAGGCTATCTATGCATACAATATCTGAAACCCAAAATGGCTGTCTATGTGGAGGCATCCTAATAAGGAACAAGTTCACCATGATCAATAAATTATTCCTAGTGAGATGACTAAAAGAGATCCAAAGGAAAACTCTTGGAAACACTCACACAATCAGATGTTTTCGTGTACTGGGTTGGATATCAGATGTCAGGGTCCTGGTGTATGGATACGTCGGCCACCGCAACAACACTGGATTCCTTAAACTAATAAACACATTCATTACAATTAACACGATTTCTATTAAAATTATCAGAGTCCTATGTTCCAATGTCGAACAAACTCATCTAATGCCAATTTGTTACGACCCGTCCCCCGAAGCCCGTACCATGACTACCCCAAGCCCACCATCCATAGGCCAGGGGTTGGTGACTAGCACCGAAGTAATATTACCTAAAAATGGGAAGGCATTTACTTTATAAAATATAAAAACACACGACCAAGCACATAGCAAGACAAGAACTAAAGAAAACTGTATAGTAAATAGAGTAAGTACAGTAATTAAAAGGGGCCAGAATACAAGCCCAACTGGAAAGTACAAGAAACTGAAAGTATAATTAAACTGAATAACTATTGTGAAAGTCCGCCTATGATCCTACCTGAAGGGTATGTATAGCTCTCGAACATTCATCTCTGCGGTAGACCTCGTCTAACGTCCACCTCAATCTATCTCAGGACCTGATACCCTCATCTTCAGTCAGTGTTGTCCATCGTCTCCAACAAACACACCATGGTGTGGGAACATCTCGTGTAGGGGTGAGAATAATGATACTCATTAGGGACCCTAAAACCCTCAAGGTTTCACAAAATACACAAAGGATAATCCTCAAATCATGAAAACAAATGACAAACCTAGTTATATATATACCCAAACATATGCCGAAGTTATCATGTAATGCCATCTCAATCATGAGGAAAGACAAGGCCCAACTCATTAGACCAAAGCTCACCTGTGCCACAATGGAAGGAATACCATGAAGAAAACACCACAAAGGTGAGTACCACAAAGGTAACGCCACAAATAAGAATACCACAAAGGTTTCACCAGGAAGTAACGTACCACATAGGTACACCACAGAGATGATTACCAAAAATTCATCACCACGAAGGTATGTACCACAATGGTACGCTACACAGAAGAATACGACCAAGGTATCGACACACCGATATCACCACGAAGGAAAGTACCACAGAGGTATGCCACATGGATGAATACAACCAAGGTATCCCCACAAAAGAAAGTACAACACAGGTATGTCACATAGAATAATACCACCAAGGTATCACCACAAAGGAAAGTACCACATAGGTACGAACTCAGATTACACCAGGTAGATCTTAGATATAGTAGTAGAGATAATTACTTGTAACTACTAATTCAACTTACTCTGTTAAGAGGTAGACCCACGAAGGATCTTGAATCATCATCAGACCCACATAGTATCGTAGTATATCATCACACCCACAGAAGATCCTAGTACCTCTTCAGACCCACACATTGTCGTAGTACATTTTCAGTACGTCGTCAGACTCACACAAGATCCTAGTACATTGTCAGTACGTCGTCAGACCCACACAGGATCCTAGTACATCATCAATACGTCATCAAACCCACATAGGATCCTAGTACATCGTTAGTACGTTGTCAGATCCACACAGGATCCTAGTAAATCATTAATATGTCATCATATCCACACATGATCCTAGTACATTGTTAGTATGTTGTCATTACGTCGTCAAACCCACACATGACCTGAGTAAATTGTCAGTACATCGTCAGACCCACAAATGATCCTAGTAAATCGTCAGTACTTTTTCAGACCCACACAAGATTCTAGAACATCGTCAGTATGTCGTTAGTATGTCGTCAGACCCACACAAGATCCTATTATATCATCAGTATGTCGTAAGACCCTCACAGGATCCTAGTAAATCTTCAGTACATTGTCATACCCCCACTGGATCCTAGTACATCGTCAGTAAGTCATCAGTAAGTCGTCAGACCCACACAGAATCCTAGTACATCTTCAGACAAAATTAGGATCCCAGATTTGTCCCACATGGAATCATATAGTGGTTCAATGTGGGAACCTTAATTACAGACCCACAAAGGATCCCTTTCTCAAGTCACCGCCAGTTACAGGGTTCCCTCACTAAGCTCACTTGTCTCCAAAAGCGTCCACTCCACTAACCACCGGTCGACACTCCAATATCCACAAATTCCCAAAAAGAAGTATCTCAAAGGACCAAAATGTCATAGGGGTCTCAACGCAATAGATGGTGCGTCAATCAGATGCTCATTCGGTGAGTTATTAGATTTTTAGTCCTAAGGGCCGGTTGGATTTGTGCTTGATCCAACCTGACTGTACCCCAACTTAATACAAATCGTTAGTGGGGTAAACTTAAAGGGACCGTCTCTCTCCATGGTTTCTAGTTCCACAGAATGATTGTCAAACATATTCCCAATGCCATAGCTATGGATAAAAGAGAGTATAGGGTCGAAACTAGTCCGAGCCTGCTCCGACCCGGCCCGTTGGGCGGCCTGAACTGCTGGGTCTGGCCTGACCCCCACATGGCGGCCCAGCCTAGAGGCCCAACCTAGGAAATGGAATGGAGTTTTTGGGGGCCACCAGGGCTATGGAGGCCGCGGAGTCCATGAGGGACGTGGAGGCTATGGAGTTGAAGTGTCCAAGAGGCGGCAGAGCGCCGCTGGGTGCGAAGGCTGTAGGGTGGCGGAGGCTGCGGGGCACGAAGGCCATGGGGCAGTAGAGGCCGTTGGGCGGCAGAGCGCCGCTGGGCGTAGATTCAGTGGTGTGGCAGAGGCCATAGAATGCAGAGGGTCCGGAGCAATAGAGGGGTAGGGTGGCAGAGGTCGCGAGGAGGCGGAGGCCGCATGGCGGCGGAGGCCCCGGGGCAGCGGAGGCCGCGGTGCGGCGGCGGCGAGGGGGGGGGGGGGGGCAGCGGGGGTGGTTGGGCGGTGGAGGTGGTGGGGCCACAAGGGCTGTCGGGTGGCGGAGGTGGCAGGGTGGTGGTGGTTGCGGGGAAATGGAGGCCGCGGGGCGGCGGAGCACTGTGGGGCAGCGGGACACTAAGCCTTCGCCGATGGCTGGCCACGGTTCTCGAGTTCCACTGGTGCCAACCGCTGGCACTATTCGTTGTCACCATTACGAAGATCACACAAAAGTACAATAACATTTAATGAGGGGTCATCCATGTTTGTTTGGTATAATTAATCAAAGGGGGCGGATTTATTAAAGTGGATAATTTCAATAGGCTTCCCCAAATTTAAGAGGGAGTTTAAGGGTTTCTCCCATTGAATGGGAGTTCAAGAGGATAGGGTGGTCCCCACCCTTAAATTCAAAATTGGCAGTTAGATCAGGTTGTCCCCACCTCTTAACATCTACATGGGAGGTTCAGGCTTGAGTGGTCACCATCCCCATAAACCATGTTGTGGGGTTTATTAAAATAAAAATGTTAGACATTTTTATTTTTATTTTATTCTTTCACGAATAAGTGAAAAAATAACTTCCACCCTGGACCTACTGAGGATGAGGTGAAGGTATCTTTAACTGAATATTTGTGCTGTGAGTTGAACGATGCCCTCAGATTTCAATTTCGAGCACCAGTTCAAAGGTTAGAAAAAACCACTCGCATGATTACTTAACATACTCGAAAAAAAGTTCAGAGATTCATTCCTGGAACTCCGGGCCTTGGAATCATGCACCATCAATTTTTGCGGACTTATAAAATTCCCATATAATTAAAAAAATACATGGAATTTCCGAGCAATTACACTACTTATCCCATTTTGTAAAAAATGGAGCCATTTTTAGGGAAATATGGAAAAGGGGATAAGATATTTTCTTGAGGGAGATTTGCTTTACAATGGAATCTTCATTTTATTTCACATCTAGGTGTTCACATAGTTAACCAATGGATTTGACATTATCCAATGGAACACTCTATAAGCAATAAAAAAATTAAATTCCATTTTCAAAATAATGCTATTTGATTTCCACCCAAATCCATACATTTCACTCTTTTATAAAATACAACAGAAGTTCACATCCAAGATCCTCCTCTGAAATCTTATTCCAAGACACATCAATAGAAATCACCATTTTCACGTATAAAATCCAAAACATGAACCAAATCAATTAAAAAAAATATTTTATGATGAAAAAACCTCACACAACCATCTAATTTCAGTCAAAAGGTTCAATATACATTTTATAAAACACTTACGACACAAATACACATTGGCATAAAACAAGATTTATGTAAAAACCTATTTTATATTGAATCTACCTATAAGAAAAAACTACCATGGATTAACTATGAATATAATAAAGGTGAGAACCACATTTTACAAATTAATTAAGAAATCCCAAGCATTATATGAATTGAAATTGAAAGGAAAGGCATGAAAAAACCTAATGAAACCTTGTGCGGATATGATAACACTCCAAATAAAGGAATAACTGAGCCTTATGAACAATCAACAATCCCTAGACACAGGAAAATGACCCAATATCATCCAACCCTAACCATAGGGTATGGAAAAACAAGAACAAAGACAAGAGAGAGAAATGAAATGAGAGATACGGAAAATAAGAAGAGGAAACCAAGAAGAAACACCAATATTTGGGAAAATCACCCAAAAAATGTCCCAAAATAATGGGGTATTAAAGGGGACATTACTCTGGTCGATTACAAATTTGTATGGCTTCATTTTAGAGGTGGAATATCCCAAAATAGTTCCATAGGTAAAACGTTATTAATCCCATAATTGGCTGCACAGTTTTTATGCATGATTTTGTAAACTATGTGAATATCGTGCAAATGATTCTAGAAAACTTATGAAAATTTCTAGATTTAAATTGACCAGTTTGGGAAAACCATTTCCAAACCGTGCATCCCCAAAAATTGGTCAAAATATGAAATTTAACCCGAAAAACTAGGGAATACCCACCCAATGATCCTTCAATGATGTAAACACGATATAGTGACATCATGGGTGTCCCAAACTCTCCACCATTCCATTTTATTTGAATAACTATCATCATAAAAATGAATATGATTTTAAGAAAACCAAAACAACCAAACCACAAAGTCTTTTGTTGGAAAATCATGTCGAACCTCAACCAAATGATCCAACATCAGGAAATAGATAAAAAAATGATAACTGTGGTTGGGTGTGACAACCTACATAATGGTTAGATAGATTCTCTTGCCTATGTATCCTTATATTAACAATCCTCAGTGATACCCATAGTAAAATAGGATCCCCAACCTCAAACTCTATAGGTCCTTAGTAGCAATAAAATTAAAATTTCTATATAGACTGAGTGGTTGACATACACTTCCTAAACAACTAAACCGTATCTGATGTCTCCATTATAACATAAGGAACTAGTATGATTTTTCTACTTCCACTACACATCACATGGGTGAAATTAATGAATTTCCATAAATGTACTCAAATGGATCAATCAGAATCATATACTGAAAGAAATCATTTTAGGAAAACTCATGGAGATGTATTTTCTTCTCCTATTAACCACTGATGTCACAGATGCATTCCCAATGCATGTCCTCTAAACATTTATAGTTTGTTTGGATAGACGATTAGTTTTTATGTGGAAAGAAATGCTCAGAAGAATCTATGTACCCATAACTCCCTAAAACCCCTTCCATAAATGTGATGTATAATGACAATCCATATCTGAAATGATATTTTTAGGTACCCCTTGTAGTCGAATGATATCCTAGATATAAAATCTTCACATATCATAAATTTATAATTTTTCATGATTTTATTGAGAGTTGGATACATTCATTAGTATTTTTATGTTAACCCAAACGAAATCACTATAATGAGACTATGTTGGTTATAAAACTAAAATTTCCATGGAAATACTTTCTCATTTCCATTTTGAGATAGGAAGTAGTGGTAACAAGCAAGGAGGCCGATGGTTCCCTACCTTCACCTACTGACTGGTGTAACTCCAAGTGAAAAAACATAATATCTGATGCTCAATCCCAAGACACCAATACTTATTTCACATATTTCAATGCATGTTAAAGATTCATAGATAAACTACACATTGAGAATCATGGTACCTGTGCATCATTTCCACTCTCATATATGTAGGAACCTGGACACACCCATGTATATCTAGGATGTCGTCTCTTTCCATTGACCAATTTAGAGGTATGTCGTCTCCTAAAATACACACACGGAGAACCAAGACTTTATAATCAGAACATTATTTTCCTTCACCTTATCATGGAGGAAATAGGTAATTTTCAATGTTGAGAGGTAAGAGTTATCATGACTATAATGAAACTCTTAATGCAGTTCATAATATAGGGCCATCAATTTCCATTCACTACTGGATTCACATATTGAATGTGCCTATGTTTTCTCACTCAGTGCATCTTCTACCATATTAACTTTTCCTGAAATATTGGCATGATCAAATTTAATGGACAGAAGATATTCAACCCATCTACACTATTTTAGATTGCATTCACATTTTGTAATGAAATATTTGTGGCTCTTGATGTTCTCATACAACAAAATGAACACACCCATCATATAGTGTCTCCAACTATGTAAGGAATGGAAAAATGATGCCAGATCTAGGTTATGAATCACATCATTTCTGTCATGAGGCATCAATTTATATGATCAAAACACAACACCTATTTCCTCCTGTATCGAAACTACCACTAGATTGATGCCTAATGCATCAAAAAACACAATGTAGCCTCTACCAGGCCCGAATAGAATAAAAATAAATGTTGAAGCAGCCACTTTTTTCATCTCATTTATGTATTTATCTCACTTTTTTACCAAATGAAAATAACAACCTTCATTTTAAAACTAGTAAGATGCAATGAAATGTGTGATATTGGTTGTATGAAACACTGCAAATATCCAACCAGTCCCAAGAAAATGAGTAAAATAAACAAGTTCTTAGGATGCTCCAATGAAACCCTAACACTCTCCCTCTATGCGTCAAATGATTCCCCTAACTCATAAATAATATGACCCAGGAATTGATATTTTTTAATCCAGAATTGGAACATGGAATTCTTGGCATGAATATGATGTTCTCTCAGTGTACATAGAAAGATCTAATGGTGTTTATCATGGACTCTACGGGAGTGAGATCACCCTATGAAGTCATCAAAAAATAAAAAAACAAAAGAATATTGATAGGGGTCAAAACCATATTCATCAGAGATATATAAAAGGATGGTATGTTCGTAAGACCAAACAACATAACAAGATACTCAAACATACCATACCTATTTTGAAATGTTGGGAGAGGAATGTCTAAAGTTCTAAATCACACCTGATGATACCCGATATTTGTTCGATCATTCAAAATACCCCCACTCATCGGAGATGGTCAACAAGATCATCTACTCAATGTATAAGATAGCATTTAATAAAAATAAGGTATTTCAACCTTTTGTAATCCACACATAGGTAAATGGTTCTATCCACTGACATGGTGAACAGTATGTGTGAACCCCAAGATGAGTTTCTAGGCCTTATAAAACCCTTGGCCTCTAGATACTCCATCTATTGGTTGATCTTCTGGAGCTCAGTAGGTTCTATAATATATAGTTGAAATGACACTGTTGCTGCTCCTAGAATGTGGAATATTGAAATGTCCACCTCTTTATTAGGAAGTAATCCAGAAAAATCATTCTAAAGGAGATACCTAAAATGTTATACTACATGAATAAAATCTTCAACATTTACTTTTTTACTCCTCCATGAGTAGACGAGAAATCTAGGCAGTCAATCAACCTATCCCATGATGCTCTTGTCCCCGTGTAATATTATCGACATCCCTCTCCCACTTGTATAGATAACTAGCTCCCTATATTGATGTAAATGATACCCTAAAATGATATCTATCTATAAAGGAATGATAAGGGACCAACAAATACATCATGAGAATAACATCAAATCCTATCATCATGAGAACAAAGAGGCCCGATAAGAAAGGGTAACTACCTAGCTCAGGGGGAAAACCCAAAATTAGAATATTCTATATAACCACACTCCCAATAGTATATCCAATTTCATCACACCATAGTGATACTAAATTAATAGCCTCAAAAATTTCAATATATATATGTATATGTAGTATTATAAAGGACTTGTATCAAACAATGTAGATACTACAGTGTTTGATACTTGAATAATATCTCATAATGTAGATAATCCTCAAATCTAAAACTTGGGTTTTGGCTTTAAATCATGGAACTGACTTATTTCACATCACTATGATATATATGGGCTACCTGTATATGAATTTTCTAATGTTTATAATGATATGGAGTCTGAATACCATGTCCATTAAATCCTCCATAGCCAGTATTTTCATTGGTACTCTTAATTCCCTCCTAGAATGTCTTAAAAGAATGTTCCCTTGTAGTTGGAGATATTGTGTATCCTCTTCCATTGGAAACAGATGGAAATGTACAACGGAGTCTATGTATATTCCCCAAAGGGTTTCATGAACAACACTCCATTAGGTCTCTATCATAAAGTGGATTTATATGACCCTATTTCAACATTGATGGCATACAATAGAGCTTCCAGTATGGTAACTCTAACAGCCATGAACCAATCATTAAACCTGAACAGATCGCTCCTAGATTCTGTAAGAACTACTGTCTCACCTTGGAATTGATTCTATATGCCCAAAATAATATACATTCCTTAAGATGTTCTCAGTTATAATAGTATGATTTTCATTCTCATAGGAACCATGTGGGATAAAAAAATTCACCTGAGTATAGATGGGATAAAAGGTCCCATCCTCAATAAATTTGGCACATGATATCTTATTGCCTGATAGAAATGGTGAAAAGTGATGTAACTCCATGAAAAAATGAATAATCTAAAACAGAAATAATAATATACTCTAGAAGCATGGTTTCTATAACATGGTCATCTATTTACATCATAGGAATGAAGTGATCATATATGGTAGTCTAGAAATAATTCCAAATCATGCCATGTTGATTACCATCCTTGGTACTCAAGTTGCACCAGTGCCTGACTAAATCATGAATCATGTAAATATCAAGCATTAACCTCTTTCCTAGATCCATATCCAGATGCTAAAATATTTATAGGGTGGTCTCTATCTAATAATTAGTAGCATGATGACCTTTATACCCCAAGAAGGTCAGGGGATGATACTGCTAGAACTGACAAGTCAGATCAGCCATCGTAGATTCAACTCATGAAAAATCATACATGGAAGGCATCTGAAATTGTAAACTTTGGAGAAGGCGAGTTTCATCAATTATATCAGGTATAATAGGTGGTACCTTCAATGGAACTACACTAGGGACCATTGTTGGGTTAGGTCCCACCATCTCCCTAGAATATTAATCACCACCCTCTTAGTGTATAACACAATGACATCATGGTGCAATATATCTAAAAATTCCTTGAACACACCTCAGATGTAGATAGTGAATATATAGATAAACTGGAGGAAGCAGAACATAAGAATACGAGCTCACTACAGAAGTTATACCACCCCAACTACCCACAAAGAAGTCTAGGTATATGTAAGTTATCATGTTTAAATTATAAGGATCCGAAAAAATTATGTTTCCAAAGAACATTTTCTCATTTTTAATGGATTTTTTCTTCATATATAATTTTTTAAAAGATAAATTTTCTTATAAAATTACATAAATATATGATTAGAACATATTTTTAATCCAAGGGAATCAGGACCCATACACCTTATCACCGAAATCAACACCCATTTAAAATCTTGTTATCCCTTCCTACATTAGGTCTAAGAAAGTAATAAGTTATATAAGAATGCGTGAATCAGGAAACAACCCATTCCAACACATGAGTGACCATAAAAATCTGGAATTCAAATTTACAATCACTCAATCAAAGCCAAATAGAAGCATTAGTATTAGATAACTACCATAGTATCACTCAACAATCATAATAAAAAAAGGAAAATAAATGTAGTGAAATACATCTGTATGGAACTCCATTTTCATTCTATATTAATTGTAGGTTCCTATGATGATGTATGAATTATTCTCCTTAATATCATCTCATCAAGACATGAATAAATTAAAAAACACAATCCAAATAATTATAATAACCATGACATAGAATTTGTCTCACCAAATAGTAAAAGGATATCTGTGGTAATATGAATAAATAGAACAATATTTATTATTCAAAAATCAAATAATTTACAAAAAACATGGGTTTTCTACACCGAAACAATAATTATAACAAAGTTACATGAACTCCTAATATCCTATATATTGTCTCCAGATATTAAATCAATAAGGGTGATTCTTTGATACCAATTTGTAACATCCCAAACTCATGCTCCACTCAAAGGTTTCAGGATCCATGTTTCCCACACAACCTTAAGTGAATCTCCAAAAATTCTAGAGGCTTTTGAAAATTAGAATGGTCCTATGGTGTGTATACGAGGTGAATTTACCATCATTATCAACTTGAAAACAACATATAAAGATAATAGCTAGAAAATAGAATCAAATATATAAATAAAATATGGAATAATAGAAAAATACACTAATGAAATTGGACCCATAACCCAACATAGCATAATAAGATAGAAATACTAAACATATAAAGAAACTGATAATAGTACACAAATATTATAAACTAAACTTATAAAAATTCTATTGATAATATATTGCATGTGTGTAAAAAATATAAAACATGTATAAAATGATGAATACATAACATGCTATACAAAAAAACATAAACAAGTCATACACTATCTCATCATCCTGAGCTCCAGCTCGATCATCCACTACTAAGCTCCATCTTAAGAATGAAAGAAATATCATGTATCCAAAATGAGGCAATTATCTTTATCAAAACATTCAAACATATAATCTTCATGGGTACCAATGGTTGCATAGATAGGGTGTGAGATAAATCTCAGTAGGCCACCACCAGCGACATCTATAACATTTAGCACGTGTAATATAATCTCAACAGTTTACAAGAATGAATATATAAATGTAATTTATTACATTAATGTACATACCCATGTTCCTAATTCATCCTCTAAATGGTACTAAAATATAATAATTTTATTAATTAAACATGTTCCTTTTTATATAGTATGTCACATGAGGTATAACTAGAACTAACATTATATCATGATAAAAATAATAAAGCACCCAAGGTATGACAAGGAATCCATGATGATGGTAATAATGAAGAGGATCCAAGATAATAACCTGGGAATCCCTGATCAAATTGGTTTATCCAACTTATTAATAACTTGTATCATGGATATATGGGTTAGAGTGTAATCCAAGGATCAACACCGAAGACAATCTACATAATATGTTTCTTACCGTGTTTAAGGAATTCATCAGAGCAAAAAAGGGATATGTAGTGACTATGATAAATGGTTGTATCCAAAATGGCTCATTTCTATAGACATTAAGAGGGATCCATGGAGTGTATTAAAGATATACTATAATAATAACTAAGATATCCAACAATGTCATACTAGTCATCCAATAGTAGAAAAGGATCACGATTCAAGGTGGCTACCAACCTTATGAATTGAAATCCCTAAATTGGAATGAAATCAATTAGGTCTCAAGAAATTACCTCAGGATTACAATAAAATATTGATATTGACCACTCTTATAATGATTTCATGTTCTATTTTATATAGGCACATTATATTTTCTTAATTAATTAATTTAATTCCATGTAGTAATCAATCAATTATATAAGTCAACGAGTTCATTCCTTACTATTCAGAAGTTGGACAAGGAATTTAATGGAAACAAAACCATCAAATTAATTAACTAAATGTTAAATAGTTTTGATCACCCCACATCCTATTGTTAATATATAAATTTTTACTATGTGAATTTAATAAGTTCATTGTATTATTATTGTCCATGAAAAGTTATATCCAGATATATACTTTACATTAACCATTTAAAGGCTAATTTAATTAATTATAACACTTAACTTAGATGGGTAATTTGATATTATCATATTCATGTATTAATATTAAAATTAATTAATTTAATTAAACACTTAACTTTATCAAGGTCATGTAAAGGCACACCTAAAAAAAGGTATATATAATGACAAAAAACCACTATAGGAATACATAAATAAAACACCATACATAGGGTGGTTGATGTTGAGTTCATAACCTCCAATATTTGATGACGTATATGAAAAGGGTCTTATAATATTATTATTACAACTAAAAGAATTGAACATGAATTATATAGGCCATGCTCAATGAAATTAGTGCACACACATAATGACATTTTTTAAGTTGATGAAACATGAGGGATGAGTTATATATCACACACCATAAGCTCATACAAATATCCTCATATAGTATCAACCATATGTTTTTCTTAGATTGGAGGAGATCTAATGAATTTTCCAAAACCCATAAAATAGTGTGTTTGATCCCTTTTCTAAATAGTATCATCGAGCAAAAGAAGAACAACAAATGAAAAAAATGGAATTAGGTACTTACCAATGTGCATCCACTATGATGAATGAGGATCAAATAAATTTTCAAAAGGATTGATGATATAAAAATATATCAAATAGAATTTTCGGATCTCAAAGAGGGAGAAGAGAAACATTTATATCCACATAAGATGAAATGATTGGGGGGTTTTAATAATAATTTATTTAAGGGAAAATGGTCATTTTACATAAAATATTTGGTTATCACTATTTGGCCACATGGTTGGGGAAAAGAGGCACCAACTATGTCCCTCCCACTACATAAGGTTGGAACCCACATGGTGAGGATTCATAGTTAGGGAAACCCTAAATCAAACATTAGATTCTACACTTCAAAAAACTAGAGAAATTTCCTAAATATTTGTGACCCCCTGGCTCATGGTTAGGGAAAACCGTGCACCTTGAATCACCACACTATCCCGCACCGCATGGTTTAGAGAGATTTTGTGTTTTGGGAGGCATAATTTCCACTAATTGTGTGGCATAGTGTTTTTCTCAATCAATAAGGATTATAAGCTCTGAAAAAGACCAAGATATATCCAAAACATTTCTAACCTCATAGGGAATCCATATTATTTCCAAAATATTGAATTAAACCAAATTTGAAAGGATCCATACTAGAGATAAAAACATGATTATTATAGAAACCATGTTGTAATGGTCTAAATACCTATTGTTTTTAGGACGTAAACTGGTAATAGTAAATGTAAATAAATTATGGTTTAGTGTTTTGTTGTTCATGTGTTATTTGATAATTCATGATGAATATATTTCCTTTTTTCTTCACTAATGGTAACCTAATGGTTTTGGATTAGAATAAAATATAACTATATTTAGAGGCGATTGAGGATTTAAATGATATTTTAAACAAAAAATAATCTTATTTAAAATTGCTTAAATATTTTCCAATAATATTAAAATTTAAAATATTTATGAGTGATTGAATTTGTGGAGAATCATTTGATAATGAATTTAGAATAAAGGACAATCCATTGAAGTATAATTTTTTTTTGATCCATATAAAAATGTGTTGTATTTGAGCACATAAATATTTTTATTGTATAACCAAAATATGGGGTCCATTTTTTTAATTTATTCATTAACTCCAAGGATCCTGTGGACTTTGGATTAAAGGGAGTCCTCCCTATTATTAGAATAATTATATAGTCAATGAATTACACTTGTTGGATGGTTGTTTTTTCCTCTTAATGAAAAGAATATTTAGGGTTTTCATAAATAAATAGGATTATTATAAAAAATTATTTACTTTATTTATATTTATTCAATTGAAATGAAAGGATGAATATTATGAAAAAGGTGGTTTTAGTACTCTATTTATGCATTATTTAGATAAAAATTAACTCCTCGAATATTTTTTTAGATATATTTATATCTAGGATTGGTTTTAGCACCTATAGTTTGTTTTTTTGGTTTAATGGATGTTATGACATTAATGGTAACATTGGTTTTCTACGAGGAAATATTTTTACTATCTTTCATATTTTTTTTCGGACATAATATTTACTGTATTTACATTATTTTTGAAAGGACCCACCAGATTAGTGGAATGCATGGGGGGGATTAGAGATTTAAAATATGTATAATCTTATTTTAGAAATATCCATCACAATATTATCATATAAATTATATATATTATTTTCCAACATACATAAGAACACTCGCAAAAAGGAACAACATACATTTATAAGGTTTAATTAAAAAATTAGAGTTATAAAAAGTGGTAGGATTTATATTCACCCACGATTATACAGTCCCCTTATTTTTTTGGAATATTAAAAATGTGGACAACTTAATCATGAGCACATGATAAATATAAGTCTCAAAACTATGTGAATTTCCCCCATAAAAATATAATATATGTAGCTTCAACATTTTATTTATCATCATAAATATTATGAATGATCAAACTTCTAAAATATTAACATGACATCATTTTATATACTCCCTCAATGATCAAAATACAATATTTAATTTAAAACTATGTTCTATTATTTTTTAATGATATAATACATATTATTTCCCATTTTTAATTGGGTTTTATTTTCAAAAGAACATATTACGTGTCATCTAATTTGTTTATGAATGAAATGAATTAACAAAAATTCATCCCCAAATCATAGATAAATCATACAGATACCATTAAATTTTTGACTATCTACCCCATATATTAGCATATACATGATAGGAATGCATACTTAGCCAAAATTTACAACAGAAACAATTTATTTCTAAAAAACCACCATAAAAATTTCAAAAAAATTTAAAAAAATCTAAATACCATTAAAACTTTCAATAACATCACAATCACATAAAACATGGTATTTTATGTGATCTTCAATTTAAAAAATTCATTGAAAACATATTCCAACACAATACTATCATCAAGTATAATTTCATTCATCATTCTTCTATAGAAAAAACCAATTTCTAATGGAAACATATTCTAAATCAGGATTCAACCAACTTATATTTGGTCTTAAAAATCACACAAAATGATCAAAATTTTTAAAATATAGCATCATTTAAACAATATCATCATTTTATTCATTTTTCAACCATTGAAATTAAATTTAATATTTGGATATTTAAAATGAACACTATGTTTGATAGCGTACAGAAGACGCAACACCAAGATTAAACAAATGTCAAACAAATTTAATTTATATTTGTCTAATATAACCTATAAATTGAATTGGAGTATAGTAATAATATTAAATTATCTAATAAATGTGTATAAAATTATCATTCTAAAAACAATATTACTGATTAATTCTTGGGAAATAAGTTCTCGAATTTTTTTTAATATGAATTTATTCATTAATGATACATTTTATTGAAAAATTATTTTTTCGTATTCATATGAAGGAATATGACAATTAATTTCTCCAAATTTAGAAATCTTATTCTATAAACGGATATAATATTTTAAATCCTCATATTGAAATTATCTTAGTGTGAAATTTGGGGATTATTTTGAGAAGATTTATTTTTCTGTTAATATTGAAAAAGCATTGTTGTAAAACTATTATTTCATTTATTTTAAAAATCCCAATGTGATTTTAATTTAATTAAAAATTAACCCAATTGTATTTTATTGAGATACACTATATTTAATTAGAAATGAATTATATTTGTTGTTTTTTTGGAATAATTTTTTTTGTGATTGAAAACGAATTATTCTAAATACATTATTTGTTGTGCTCTACACATTTATATTAAATGTGATTTAAAATTCTTCTATAAAATTAATTTTTAAAAAATATTAAATATTAGGAACTATGATGTTCAATTTTTTTAAGTAGTTTATCTTTATTTGATAATAATGAATGATAACCACGATAAATATTTTTCACCTATATGAGGGTAAATCAGGTAATAATTGTTAAATATAATGCGGTAAGGCATAAAAAATATGTTATAAATATAAATTATATCTATTATATTATTTTAGTTTGACCAACCCATTCATATATTATGAAATATTTTATTTTGGTTCCATTGGTCATTGATAAGGATGGTTTTATGGCTTAAGGGAAAATTCCAAAATATCTCTCTCTTTATTTTAGTTTATATCATATGCTCACATTTGGATAATAAGATGTTTTGAATTATTTGAGAGAAATTTTTTGAAATAAATAAATATAATTTACTGATAGTTATTCATTTTTAATTTTTAATGATGGTATAATTACCATAAATTCTTACACAATGATGACACAATACACATGTAAGCTGTATAAAAATCAATCTGAATATATTTAAAAACTAGAAAAGTACTATTTCGTCATAAATTATTATTTCAAATGGATTATAAGAGTAATAATCATTTCTAATTGATGCTATAATGAATTATATTAGAACTTAATAGATATATTTATTCCATGAAATTAAAAATATGTGAATAGTTTGTAAAATGAATTTAATGGTATTTTTTGTAAAATAATATAGTATTAAATGATTTAAAAAATATTTTAATTTATAAATTGGAAAAAGATGATTTTATGTAGTGAAAATGAAATTATTTAGTAAAATTTTATCCAATTTTATCCAATTTTATCCATATAATTAAAATTTTAACATGTTTTTAGTTAAATAGTTGTCAGCACAATTTCAGCTAAATAGGATAAAAAATGTGGTTTAACCGAAATACATGTTTTAGAATGAGACAAAAAACTATAAAAAATTTAATTTTTGAATGGATTTACAACATAACATATCTAATCATCTAAAAACTGGATACATTTTTTCACATTTAGATGAAAATGAATTTCATTTTTTAAAATATTAAAATTATTTCCAAGTGCCAATACATGAAAAGTGCCATCTATCAATAGTTTTAAACAACTATTTTATGCCATATAAACTTTGGTATAGGTTAATCCAATAAATATATGAATGATGGGTTGTAAATCCATCATTGTATGGATATACCCACAGTTTATATTGAATGCATTGTCACAGCCCCTAGGATATTATGAAAAATCATAGTTTGTAGTAAACCATTGGTATGTGTATACCAATAGTTGAAAAATCCAAGGGTATATATTGGTCTCCCAAATGGGTTATACCACTGGATTTAATATAATTTTTTGATATAGATATACAAAAATGGTTCATTAGTCTATTGTTTTATGTTTTTATCCCCAGACACCACCCCCAGCCTATTTAGCACCTCCAAAAAATCAATACCACAACTTCTAAAAAAATACCTAATTTAGTAAATATTAAATAAAATTAAAGAAAAATACATTTAAAATTTTATTAATTTATTTCTTATTAACATCTATTATTCCATTTACAATTATGTATAATACATATACACTCATTACGATCAATTGGGTTTAGTGGTGAAACAACATCTAAATATTTTCCTATCAACTGTCAACTAAAAAATGGAAGGGATAAGTATATCCCTCATAACCACCACCACTATCATAATCATAGATATAATCATGGACATCCTTACAAGAATCTTCATCTTGATCTGCGAGATAGTCTTCTTCATCATCATAATCATCATCACCATCACCATAACAAAAAGGAGTGTCATCACTTTGAACAACAATAGGTCCCACATTTCAATCCCCCAATGCATCATATAAATATAGAATTGTTTTTGTAGATGAATAAAAATTCATTGCAACCAACAATTGATGTTATAGACACAACGTTTTCATTACATTTTGGAACAACATGATGATCATTTTACCTCTTTCACTCTACATTATGGCTATTTTTAGCCTCAACATCTTCTACATGAGTGTTTTTAGGTTAGGGATTTCAATTATTTGAGAGGAACTTGATGAGGGAAAAAATGAAGTGGGAACAATTCTCTTCTCCTATTGATATCAGAGTTTACCCTAATGTACCTCACTTAATAACTATCTTATGTGATCATTTGGCCTCAATTTTTATTCTTATTTCACATTGAAGACATTTTAGTAAAAATGTTTTAAATATAAATTAGATATATAATAATAAACTAGGTATCAAAATATAAAATATTAATTAAAAAGCATAAAATCTTTTTTGCTAGTTTTTATTTGTGTAACTGTAAATTTTCTTCCTCCCACATGAGAACAATTTTTTTTCTTGAGGAAGACAAACATAAATGATCAGTGTTTCCTACTAGTAAGGAAAGTTATTAGTATAATACTACATTATAATATTTTATCAAAGTAATAAAAAATCAAGTAAATTTGAATTAAATTTATATTATCTTTGATTACACTTGTTGAGGTATATTCAAATTAGTTTCATTATATGTTGTATTGATTCCAGTCGGAATGGATCATTATTTTTGTTTTAATAATTTACATTTATTTTTAATTCATTTAAATTGGTTTGAGTTAGTTTTATTTGAAGAAACATCTATTATTATCATTCAATACTTTTATATTAGTAAGAATATAGTACGGTTCAAATCCTATCAGTTTGGTTGAATATAGGTAATGTGATGTTGTTTTGTTTCATCAAAATTAAATTAAATTCAATGGAATTCAATTTGATTTTGTTTCTATTTTTTAAGAATTATATGATTTATTTGGGTTCATTTACCTTATAATAAATTTGAGTTTTTCTAAATCAATTTCATTTAGTTAGATCCTAATTAAATTGGATTTTTATATGTTGGTTGGAGTGGATACTCAAGAGGGTGGTGAATTGAGTTCCAATTAAAATTTCTGTAAAAAATATTTCTCTTAAAATCCCCCAATTTAAAAACAAGTTAACTTGTAGTGAGTTTATACAGATTGTAAAAGTTCAATTAGTTTCTCAGAGATTGATTAGGTCTCAGTAAATTTAATCAGGAGATTAAATTAACTTTTGAAAATAACATATTGGTCCACAATAAGTATAAACACTTTCTAATTTAACTATCAAAGTATCATTAAATCAAATTAACTTTTGAAAATAACATATTGGTTCACAATAAGTATAAACACTTTCTAATTTAACTATCAAAGTATCATTAAATCAAATTATATTTCAAAGTAATTAGCAGCGGAATATAAAATATATAGTATACCATAGACATAATCTAAGATGCACAATAGATGTAACCAAGAGGTTCAGTCTCAAGCCAAGACATAGTCCTCTCAAACAATTTATATAAATTTGATCCAAACCCTGGATCGGGGAGAACAACAGTACTCATACTGTCCACGTACTAGAACCTCTACCACAGTTCTTCGTGGAAAAACAAAACAACATATCAAAGTCTTTCGAGGGCATACATAACCTCTACCACTATTAACATTGGAATACAAGAGAGTTATTGAAGTCTTTTGTGAGGATTTTAGAGATCCTCTAGTTTAGCACAGGAGACAGTGTGTGTATAAAATATAAAGAGCACAGACACTGCTCAAAATGTCAATAAAAGAATCACTAAGAATGTAGATATGAGTTTTATAATTCTATAGTGATTTGAAGTGAAACTCTAGACTCTTTTGATTAATTAATAATGCTTCTGAGTATTTCTATGGTTTTTTTTTGAAAAACAGAGGGTCATTTCATCAAGTTCAGTTTGATCAGCTTGAGTGCATGAAGAGCTCGTTGTAGTTCTTCACTCCTTGATTGAAGTTCGGTTTGTGTTCTCTTCTTATACGAATCACTTCGTGTATGTCTAGTGTTCTTCCAGTATGGATGTAGTCTTTCCGTATGAACCACTCTACATCACACTTTTTCCCTTTTTGTGTTTGTATTTATGTCAAGCCTTTGTCCTTCCTTATATAGCATTCAACTCGAGCAATGGGAATGATTAAATTTTTACAGGTATGAGGTATGATTCCTTGACATTCCAACAACTATCATTAAATAAAATTAATTGCATTAAAATAATCAAATATGGTCGTTGCTTAATAAATAAATAATATTGAAAAAATTAGAGTTTAGGAATCGGTGACCGGTAAGACATTCAGTAGACTTTTGTCGGTAGATATGTAATGGTGGACTTGGTATAGCAGTGAGCTCTTATCATTAGGTCTTTGATCTTGTACCGGTAGCTCCTTGTATCGGTAGCTGTTACACCATGTATCAGTAGCTCTACGTACTGGTGAATCATTCTATCAGAAGCCTTTCTTCTTTCAGTAAATCGCTTGTATCGGTGGATCATTTTATATCGGTGACTATCTGTATCAGTAAACTTTGTATCAGTATCTTGTGCATATCGGTAGCTTCGTTTTGTACCAGTGATTAAGTGCATACCAGTAGACTTATGCATACTGGCAGACTTATTCTATTGGTAGCTCAGCTTCTATCGGTAGCTGTCTGTATCGGTAGACTTGTTCTATCAATGACATGTGCTTACCGGTGGACTTATACGTACTGGTAGCTCTACGTATTGGTGACCTTTGCTTATCGGTGACTATATCTATTGGTAGACTATGTACCGGTAGATATGTATCAGCAGCTATAAGCATCTCAGTGACTTAGCACCTATCTTCTTTAAGAAAAACATATCTGATTGAGTTAGAATTACTTCAAAATTCATATAAACATAGAGAACCTTGAATACAATATTTTAACTATTATATTAATATTATTATAAACTTTATAATAGAATGTCATATATTGAAACAATTAATATATAGATAAACATTTATTTGGGATTTATCAAAGTATGTGAAAGCATATTTGGGATTATCAAAAAAGGTGAGGTCAACAATCTCCCCCTTTTTGATAATCACAACTTATGATATTATAATCCCAGAATAATCAGCAATGTAACAGAAGATATAGCATTAAATTAAATTATATCATAGAAAACAATATATTATATGTAATGATCCGAAAATTTCAAGGAAATTTTTTTTTCTTAATTTTTTTTTGGAATTTTATGAGTATACAGTTTCTGACGGCGTCTGATTCTGTGGCCCGGTGTGCCCGAAACAAATTTCTGAAGTTTAGCCCAGGTACATTCAATGAACGAATTAGCAGGTTTTTTCTATCTTTTGAACCGGTGCTCGAAATTGAAATCAGAGGGCACCGATGAATCCGCAACGCTAGTAATTGATTAAGGGTATTTTTACCGTAGTTGCGTTTTAAGCGGGTTGAGAATTAAATTTGGGGATCTATAAAAAAATAAATAAAATTGTTAGAGAAATTTTATTTATATCTATGGTAGTTATATCCTACAAAATGTAGTTAGGGTGGGACCCACAACCACCTAACTACTCATGTGTGTGGATATTTGTGAGGTGAGGCCCACACCAGCCCCAACCTTCTTTTCCCCATAACACTCCTCAACTCCCCATTAATTCCCTAATGTTTCCTTTGACAACTCCCCCATTAATGGTGGATCCTTCCTACCTCCCTCATCCCATTGAATTTGCTAACCTTTCAATTTAATATCAGCGTTAAATTAATTGGCACCGCTTTGGAATTAATATGAATTACATGACGATTCTATTAATTGGATAGCTTCTTATTTCTTTTTGTTGGCAATTCACTTTTGGGAAAAGACTCTGAAAAAATTAAAGGAGAGGTAATCCTTCATCGACGAAGAACATCGTTCTTCGATGAGGAACACCGCCGATGAAGAATGTGAATAACATATTCCATCAAATCATCTTCCTCAGATGCACCTCGACGTCAAGGAGCCAACGTCTCCTACAGAAACGACCCTTCCTCCATCGTTGACGGAACGACACCGTTCTACTGCGACAGTCGTCTTCTGTGGATCGATGATGTACGACAACAACTTTGAGGTAGGAGGATTTTTTTGTATATTTACGTTTACGTGATTTATACCCTTGGGCATGGAATATTATTATTTTTGGGTGGTTAATGAAACTACTAACGCGGTGGGTACGGACTAACGATCAAGTCCGGACCCACCACCAACTTGTTCTTGATGTGAAGATTGATGGGAGATGAAGAAACAAGGTCGGAATGGTGTTTTGGAGCCCTCACAGAAAATCTCAAAACCCGAGATGACCGCCGGCGTAGACGGAAGGTAAAAAGGACCACCGGAGTGACTCCTGTGGCCTGCGGAACCTCGGGGTGGCGCGGGTGGCCGGCGCGGCGGTGCCGCGACCAGAGGTCGCGGCACCCCAGCGCGCCGCCAGAGAAAAATCCGATGTGGCAATAGCCACGGCAGCAACACGGTTGATCCCATGTCCGCCTGTGATCTGGGACGATCGGGGTCGGCGCCAGTGGGCACCGCCGGTTCCTAATAGCGTGGGGGGGGGGGGGGGTGGCCCTGCCAGTGCACCCCCCGGCCGAGTCGGGGCGGGCCGGACCATGCCGACCAGGCCTGGCCGTGCCAGCCGGGTCGGGCCACACCCTACCGGGCCGAACCCGGAACAAGGTCGGGTCAAACTGGTTCGGACCAACCCTGGGGGTGTTGGGCCGGGTCAGACCGGGGCCAGACCCCCTTTTTTCAGACTGTTTTCATGTAAATGGCCATAACATGAGCTACGGACCTCTGATCAATGCACCGTCAGTTGCGTAGGATTCCTTGGATTAGGTTGGTCCTTTTGGTATATTACACTAAAGGTTATAGAATATTTTGTGTATGACTGGGTAGGTTTGAACTCGAAACCAGCCATGCCCTCTGAGTGAAAACACTTATAACATAAGGACCGGACGTCCGATTGACGTTACGTAGACTATGATGGAATCCTATTGATGAGAAGGTTCTTTTGGAATACTACACTTGTTATTTGGATACAGTTGGGGTAGGTTCAGGTTGTTTTAGCTTATAAACAAACCGGGCCCCTGAAACAAAAAAGCCAATAACTATCAGACCAGACGCATGTTTGACGAACCGTCAACGGCATTGATAAACTCATTGAGAAACTGTTCCTCTGAGTTTACCCCATGGGGGTTCGGGGTACAGTTGAGTTACGGTCGGGTTGGTTCATACACGAAACCAACTGGGCCCCCGGAATAGAAAGGCTAATAACTCACAGACCGGGCGTCCGATTGACGAGCTGTCTGTTGCTTTAAGACGCCAATGACGAGGCGGTCCATTGAGATACATATTCGTGGGACTTTGTGATACTTGGTGTATCGACTAGTAGCTTGTGGAGAAGATCCTCCCAGAGACAGCATTCGGAGTGCGGAGACCTAGTAGCTATCTGAAACCTGATGACTGCTTGTCCGATTCGTTTTAGAGTAACTTGAATAGCCCAGTGGAGAGCACTACTATGTTGGGGTCATAGACCCATGGTGAAGGAGCACTACTTTTTGGGGTGGAAGACCTGTGGTACTCGACATGATGAGTACCTCTGTAGGCTATGAGGGGGAGCACTACTGTGTGAGGTGGAAAACCCATGGCAGGGGAGCACTACTTTGTGAGGTGGTCGACCTGCGGTACTCGATAAGAGATGTACCTCATTAGTCTAAGGATAGTGAGTAGCATCTCAAATTCATGACAGGATCACTGTTCTCAAAAGAGGAGGAGTTCTCCAGCAGCCGTGGTTTCGATATCGTGAATAAAAATTATGGTTTGAGCTGAGTCAATGACCATCGTGTTTTCATCATGATTGAGATGGGTTATTTGATAACATAGGTATATGTATAGGCATATACCTAAGTAAAGGTTATCTGTTGAGATCTTTCCTTATGGTTATCCTTGTTGGATTTTAATGAGACCTTGAGGGTCTCGGGGTCCCTAGTGAGTATCGTTATTCTCTCCCCTACATGGGCTATGCCCACACCTCGTTGTATAGGATGCATATGACGAAAAGTGCTGACGGAGGCCGAGTGTATGTGGACTGGACGGAAACTGGAGGTGGACCTCACTATGAGTTGGTACCCAGAGGTGGACCTCACAATGAGTCGGTACCCAGAGGAGGTTGACGGACAAGGGCGTTGAGGAGGCTATCATTACCCACCCTTTAGGGAGGAACCGTGGTGGACAATCTAGGAGTTGTGCTATCTGTACCTACCCTTCAGGTAGGATCCGTGGTGGACGATCCAGGAGCTGCTTGTCACCTTCCAGCTATTTTGTCTTTTTACCTTTTACTTTATAGTTGGGCTTGTATTTCAGGCCCCTTACTTTCAACACTACTTTTGTTTTCAGTTTTACTTAGTGTTTGCTTCCACTTGTACTTTGATTGAATGTGTTTATGTTTTATAACGGCAATTCCTTCCTAGATAGAGGGATTTATGCCTTTTGGTGCTAGTCTCCATCCCCTGGCCTATGGAAGGCGGGCTTGGGGTAGTCCCGGCACGGGCCCCAAGGATAGGTCATGACAAATTGGTTTCAAAGGAGGAACCCAGCCTTAAGTGTGGTACTCTATCTGGGTTGATATGTAGGACCCACAACGAGGAAGTTGTGCACTAAAGGGGGGTGTGATTGTAACATACCCAAATGATAAAAGGTTAAATGACTAAATGATATGAATCATGTCAACAAGGTGCACCTTCCTTTTCATGAGCATGTCTGATTAGAACTCCATAGTTAAGCGTGCTTGGTTTGGAGTAGTGATCATGATGGGTGACCTCCTGGTATGTTTTCCAGGGTGTGTGTGAGTGAGGACAAAACACACTGGAAATGACATGTGTTGGCCTGTGGGGACAATAATTAGTCTGATGACCCGTTTGGGCATGTGGCTGGCCCTTAGCGTGGGGACCACGTGTCTGCGGGGCAACTGGTGGTACCTGGCGGGCCAGAACCTGACGGCCATGTTAATGCAGGGTGTCTGTGCTATCACCGGGACACATTTGTCACATTCATACACCAGGACCTTGACTTCTGATTTCCGACTCATTGCACGAAAGCACTGATTGTGTGTGTGTTTTCAAAAGTTTCCCATTAAGTCAGCTCAAAATGAGGCCAGCTCAACAGGTGTAGTATTTTGACCATGTCACATTTGTTTCTTTCAGGATGCCTCCCTGAAGACGACCAGCTAGAGCCCCGAGAGTTTTACGTACTGACAGCCCACCGAGCGACGAGGCCTCAGTACAGGGCCCTCTTCCCGTTGAGGCACCAGCGGTACTACCACCCGTTGGGCCACCGATGCCACCAGCCCTAGCAGCAGGCGATGCACGCCGCTTGAGCACACTGAACGAGTTCCAGTGCCAGGGGGCACCCAGGTTTCAGGGAGAGGCGAACCCACAGGTGGTTGAGGATTGTCTTGAGGCTATGGTGAGAGTCTTCATGCTACTAGGGATGCCAACAGACATTATGGTGATCCATTCTGCAATCCTTTTTCAGGAAGAAGTAGGCAGATTGTGGAGCCTAATGCTCTCGATGCATGACGAGCTGACACTTCTATGGGCAGAGTTTGAGAGACTGTTTCAGGAGGATTTTGTACCAGCCACCCTTCCAGCGGTGCGTATACAGAAGCTACTGCATCATCAGAAGGGTCGCATGACAATGGCGTAGTACTCAATGAGGTTCACCGACCTCTCGCGCTACTCCACTGATATGGTACGAGACCCATTCTTCAGGGCCCATACCTTTGAGTAGGGACTCTGGTGAGAGATTATACCTTCAGTTGTCTCCCACAACATCCTGATGCAGACGGGAGTGTTGGAGCGAACCCTCTTATTGGAGAGATTCCTTGCTGAGCAGTCTATAGCAGCGTGACACACCACTCGCCGACATGCAGCAGAGTCTTCTATAGGTGGCAGTAGACAGATGACATAGAGGTTCAAGAGGACCAGACCTACATGTGGTTGACCGCATGACTCAGGATCGGAAGTGCGCGGCCCACAGGGTAGAGACAGAGCCAGACCTTCCATGTTGTGTTACACATGTGGCGGATAGTGTCATAAGGCTCATGACTGTCCAACACACCACTCAGATGATCAGAAGATAGACGAAGGACCTCCCTGGCAGAGACAGTGGTTCGATCGAGGTGGACTGCAAGGTGTAGGATACTCAGGCAAAGGTGTTGGCTGTGTAACGGTAGGTAGACAAAACTTCGAGGTGTTTCAACCACCACTACTAGGAGGTCCACCACGACCATAGGGAATGGGTGTAAATGGGAGAGCGTAGCTTCAGGAAGCTGAAGCACATGACTATAGAGCACCAGATGCAGGTGGAAAATAATGAGACTAGTTACAGGCATGGAGGCATTTGTTCTTGGTGCTTCTAGTTTTCGTGTTGTTGTTGTGTTTGCTTTGTGTATTTGTACTTTGTGCTGCAGTAATAAAATAAACTAATCTTTGTGATGTTTTCCTTCCTTCCGTTATGTTTACTAAGAGGTTCCGGTTTAAACTGTTTAGTTGAACCTAAAATTTTTTATTTCTACTAGAAGAGACTCAGTAACCACACACTGATGCTGATAGTGTGACTCAATCCTTGGAGGCGAGAGTAATGGTTGGATATCTTGGTAGTAGCGTCGAGGCCTTACGACATCGTCCAGGACATGAATTAATATCATTCATGACAGGATCGACTGTATTAGGCAAAGAACATGGTTCATCCAGGGGATGCGACCAGATTTCTAATTTCGGTAGAGGATAAATCTCTGCAGCTCTTGTAAAACGTAGACGAAGAAGGGTGGAGATAAGTTCTTACAATTGGATAGTCTCAGAATTGTTCGTTGAGAGAACGGTTTACAGTTTACCCTAAAGGGGATAGTCTCAGGTGTCTCTTCTCACAGAAGGACCTGAACATGAGATAGTAGCAATGGCTTTAGTTCCTCCCGGTCTATGACTTCGAGATAGTCCATAGTCTTGGGAAGGGTAACGTAGTAGCATATGCGCTCAGTAGGAGATCAGACATTCATCTATTAGGAGAGGCGAGATAGCAGCTGACCGCATTTCAGATATCCTTTGTGGATAGCGATGGAGTCAGCACGCGTAGAACCAGATATGGTTCTGGCTATGACGAAGAAGGAGCAGATCATATAGGAGCAGATTAAGAATGCATAGAACAGACAGAATTCCTATTCTGATAGGATAAGGAGACCACTAGAGTTCTAGGATGGTGACCACGTCTTCTTACGAGTCTCATCTCGACAAGGTCTATGGAGATTTGTCCAAGGAGACAAGTTATCTCAGCGCTTCATCAGACCTTTCCAGGTCCTCATCCTGGTAGGAGAGGTAGCTTTCCGCCTGGCCATTCCACCTCAGTTGCACTGGGTGCACAACGTCTTCCATGTATCTCAGTTGGGGAGATACATGCACGGCCCGTCACACATCATCGATCATGCAGAGCTGGATATCGATGACGGGGAGACATTCTCAGAGGTGCCGATGGTGACTGAGGATCGAAAGGAGTGGGTCCTATATGGATGGTCGATTCCTCTTGTGCACATTCGATGACATCATGGTAACCTCCATGAGAGCACATGGGAGCAGAAGGCTCAGATACGTGCTCAGTACTCTCTTTTTTTCCCTAGGGTTTGATGAAGCATTATGGGGATGTAAAGCCCTGAGGTGAGAGTAATGTTAAGACCTGAAAATTTCAATGAAATTTTAATTTTCATAATTTCTTTGGAATTTTACGAGTACGTAGTTTCTGACGGCACCTGATTCCGAGGCCCGGTGTGCCCGTAATAAATTTCTAAAGTATAGCTTAGGTATGTTCAGTGAAGTAATGAGAGGGGTTTTTTTCTATCTATTGAACCAGTGCTCGGAATTGAAATCCAAGGGCACCAATTAAATCATAGCTCCGGTAATTTCATAAGGGGACTGTTACTGCAGTTGCATTGTAAGTGGGTTGAGAATTAAAATTGGGGATCTAGAATATAATAAATAAAATTGTTAGAGCAATTTTATTTATATATATGGTAGTTATATCCTACAAAGGGGAGTTAAGGGTGGGAAACACAACCACCTAACTACCCATGTGTGTGGATATTTGTGAGGTGGGGCTCACAGGAGCCCCAACCATATTTTCCCCATAACTTTCCTCAACTCCCCATTAATTCACTATTGTTTCATTTGACAACTCCTCATTAATGGTGGAGCCTTAATACCTCCTTCATCCCATTGAATGTGAGAACATTTCAATGTAATATCAGCGTTAAATTAATCTACACCACATTGGAATTAATATTAATTGAATGAAGATTCTATTAATTGGAGAGCATCATATTTATTTTTGTTGGCAATTCACTTTTGGGAAAAGACTCTGGGAAATTAAAGGAGAGGTGATCATTCATCAATGAAGAACACCATTCTTCAACGAAGAACCCCCCCCCCCCCCCCCCCCACAACGAACGCGAAGAACTTCTTCCAACAATGCATCTTCCTCAGACGCACCTCGAAGCAAAGGAGCCTACGTCGCCTACGACAATGACCCTTCCTCCATCGTTGACGGAACGATACCATTCAACCATGACACTCATCTTCTGCGGATCGATGACGTACGACAACAACTTCGAGGTAGGGGGAATTTTTTTTGTATATTTATGTTTACGTGTTTTATACCCTCAAGCATGGAAGATTATTTTGTTAGGTGATTATTCAAACTACTAACGTGGTGGGTACAGACTAACGAACAAGTCCAGACCCACCGCTAAATTGTTCTTGATGCGCTGATTGATTTGAGATGATGAAATGGGTCCACAACGACGTTTTGGAGCCTTTGCAGTAATGTTCGGGACCCGAGATGACCGGTAGTGCAGACGGAAGGTTAAACGGACCACCAGAGTGACTCCGGTGGCCTATGGATCCTCATGGTGGCGTGGGTTGCTGGCACAGCTGCGGCACCCCAGCGCGATGCTAGAGAAAAATCCGCTGCGCCAACAGCCGCATCAGCGACGCAGAGGATCTCACGGCTGCGCGGGATCTGGGATGACCGGGGGAGGTTCCATCTGGTGTCGTCGGTTCCAAAGAGCGGGGGGGAGCCCCCCCCATGCTCGGCCAGCTGGCCGAGCCAGCGCACCCTCGGGCTGGGCCTGGGCAGGCCACGCGGGCCGGGACTGGGCAGGCCACGCGGGCCGGGCCTGGGCAGGCCACGTGGGCCAGACCACGCCGGGCGGGCCGGGCAGCGCTAGCCGGGCCGGGCCATGCTCTATCGGGCCGAACCCGGAACAGGGTTGGGTCGACCCGGTTCAGGTCGACCCAGGGGGTGTTGGGCTGGGTCGGACCGGGCTCAGACCCCCTATTTTCGGACCGTTTTCGGTTAAATGGACATAAATTGAGCTACGGACCTCTGATCGACACACTGTCAGTTGCGTAGGATTCCATGGATTGAGGTGGTCATTTCAGTATATTACACTCAAGGTTTTGGAGAAGTATGGGTACAGCCGGGTTCGTTCGAACTCGAAACCAACCTGGCCCTCGGTGTGGAAACACTTATAACTTGAGCATCAGATGTACTATTGACGCGCCGTCGACTATTTTGGATTCCTCTTATTGAGATTTTTCATTTGGATTACTCCACTTGAGGTCTGGATGTAGTTGGAGTACGGTCGGGTTGGTTTATCTTATAAACCAACCGGCCCATTGGATCGAAAAAGCCAATAACTCTCAAACCGGACATCAGTTTGACGAAACATCAGCAATATTGGTAAAATTGTTGAGAAACAGTTCCATTGAGTATACCTCATGGGAGTTCGGGGTACAGTTCAGTTACAGTTGGGTTGGTTCGAACACGAAACCAACTGGGCCCCCGATACAGAAAGATTAATAACTCACAGACCGGGCGTCCGATTGATGCGCCGTCTATTGCGTTGAGACCCCTATGATGAAGAAGGTTTTTGAGACACATCTTCATGGGACTTTGTGATACTTGGTGTATCGACCGGTAGCTCGTGGAGCAGATCCTCCCAGATACGAGCATTCGGAGTGCGAAGACCTTGTAGCTATCTGAAACCTGATGACTGCTTGTCTGATTCATTTCAGAGTGACATGAATAGCATAGTAGGGATAACTACTGTTTTGGGGTGGTAGACCTATTGTAGAAGAGAACTACTTTGTGAGGTGGCAGACCTGCGGTACTCGACAGGAGGAGTACCTCTATAGGCTATGAGGGGGAGCACTACTGTGTGTGGTGGCATACCCATGACGGGGGAGAAATAGTTTGTGAGGTGGCCGACCCGTGGTACTCAACAGGAGGAGTACTTCAGCAGTCTAAGGTTAGTGATTAGCCCCTTGGATTCACGATAGGATCACTGTACTCGACAGAGGAGGAGTTCTCCAGCAGTTGTGGCTTCGAAATCGTGAATAAAATTCTAGGTTTGAGCTAAGTAAATAACCTTTGTGTTTTCCTCATGATTGAGATGGGTTATTTGATAACATAGGTATATGTATGGGTATATACCTAAGTAAAGGTTATCTATTGAGAACATCCCTTGGGGTTATCCTTGTTGGATTTTAATGAGACCTTGAGGGTCTCTAGGTCCCTACTAAGTATTTTTATACTACTCCTGCACGGGCTATGCCCGCACCTCATTGTGTTGGATGCAGATGATGGAAAACGCTGATAGGGGACGAGTGTACGAGAACTGGACGACACTTGGAGGTGGACCTCACGACAATTCGGTACCCTGAGGTGGACCTCACGATGAGTCGGTACCAGGAGGAGGTTGACAGACGAGGGCGCTGAGGAGGCTATCTATACCTACCCTTCAAGTAGGAATCTTTGTGGATGATATAGGAGTTGCACTATCTGTAACTACCCTTTAGGTAGGATCCATGTAGGATAATCTAGGAGCTACTTGTCAATTTCTAGTAGTTTTGTCTTTTACCTTGTACATTATAGTTGGTCTTGTATTTCTAGCCCCTTACTTTCAGCACTAATTTTCTTTTCAGTTTTACATAGTGTTTGCTTTCTCTTGTACTCTCATTGAATGTGTCTACGTTTTATAAAGGCAATTTCTTCCCAGTTATAGAGATTTACGCCTTTTGCTGCTAGTCGCCAGCCCCTTGCCTATGGAAGGCGGGCTCGGGGTAGTCACTGCACGGGCCCCGAGGACGGGTCGTGACATTATAAAACACATGTACTAAAGGTAAAATGTAAAACAAAAATACCATTGGGAAATGAATTAAGCTTATAAAAGATTGTATTTCTCCCCCTTTTTCAAAAATGATATTATTCCCAGATATGTTTCCCTTAGATAATATTTCTCCCCTTTTTGATAATCAAAATGTGGGATAAGAAGGAAATATAGCAGAAGAGAAGTAACAATGAGTAAAAATAAGTAAGATCATATGTATTACTTTGAGAAAATAGATACAAAGAGAGACATAAATGAAACAAAAATAAATACAAGTGATTCTTATCAAAAAGCCTAGCCGCTGATCAGTCCACATCCTCAGAATGAGATTTCTCTTTCAGATTAGAAGACGATTCTGGTGTTGTGGAACCAGGTGAAGGCTTAGGAACCCCAGAAATAATCAGAGGTGGCTGAGCTACTGAAACAGTTCCTGGTCTGTACTGGGTAGTTCTTTCTATGGTCATAGGAGTAAGGATTTTTATAGCATAGACTGGAGTCATCTGAGAAGGACAAGTAGCAGAGGCTCATTCATGTAAAGCTTGTGGTACAATAACTGTCCTAACATCGACATTCAAGAAAGGAAACAAGAGATTTATGAAATCCATAATGATTCCTCCTCCACTTTCCATGGATGAAATGAAATCATCTGTGTTTTCCATGAATTTGTCCACCACAGGAGTCAACTCCCTGAGCTTTCTGACTTGTTCTCTGAATAATTTATTGTTTGGTGGTAGCTTCATGTTTTCTAACCTATGATTGAAATGATTATTGTGTTAATGCTTGGTGTAAACCCTTAGGAAATAATAATCTACCTTGTCTTTCACTTCTTTCTGAGAAGCATAAGCTTATCTAATATAGTCTTGAAAAATATTCATAATATCTATATTGGTATCTCTAGTAGAAGTCACCACTTTGGTCAGATCAGATGAGTCCATAGAACCACTAGTTGATGCAGAACCAAGGTCCTCCTTCCTGAAAGCTCTAATCTAGTGTAAATGCACTGAAGGCCTGGAAGAAAGAGAACGAAGAGAGATGGTTATTGTTTCCATGAAACCCTTATTTAGCCTAATAATGAGATTTTTCACTGTATAATCTTGGGCACCAATATGATTCTCCACATACTTTTTAATGCCATCAAAAATAGAAACCATCTGGATCACCACACTCTTCACATAGGCCAAATCCTTGTCTGCTTGAGATTTTGAACTCAAATAGGATTCCAGAGAGACAACTGATTTCTTTAGAACTTCAACATCCTCTACCAGTCTAGATACATGAGTCTGGAAAGCTGTAACTTCATACACTATCTCTTCCATAAATGTTGACACATTCCAACTGAGGGTGAGTTCAAAAGAATTTACCAAATTTCTCATATCTTCAACAAAGTAGTGCTTCAACTCAGCAACAGAAGCACTAAAAGAATCTTTCATCTCAACCTTTAAGGATTCAAGCTCTTCCCTAGTGATCATATTTTCAGGCATAACTGCAGGTGCTCTCTCAGACACAATACTGGTCACTGATTCCATCATAATTGACTGAATTGAGGATACCAGTGAACTTTCTATTCTTATGACTTATTCATGAAAACTAACTTTATGATTTGACATCAACATATTCAGATCACCTCCTCTCACCACATCTTCAGATAATAACTATGACTGAATATCATAACTAACTTTTAGTCTATTGAGGGATACCTCATTATCAGAATCTGGGTACACCAATCCACAAACTACAAACCCTGGATCCTCTTCCCAATCTTCAAACTCAACTGCCACTGAAACACTGCCAAACCCGGTTGAATGCTCCCCCTCAACTGGTGTATTATCTTTTACAACAATGACATCCTAAGCAACTCTTTATTCCTTAATATAATCTTGCACAACCATATCCATTTATGCAAGAGTTGGATGTTCCTCAAGAATAGGTAATGGTCTATCAACTTCATCATATATCTCAGTAGGCATTAGGGAATGTCCAATAAGTGGACTAAGGCTAGAGCTAACAGAAACAGATGCTTCACTAGATTTAACTTCTTCTTAATTTTCTCAAGTAGCCTCTTCCTGATCTTCTCTCTGCTGGTCTTCCACATATATAGGTTCTTATTTGTTGCTTACACCCAAAATAGATTCATTACTATGTAGGTTCGAAGTACTTTTTTTTCTTGTGACACAACATCAGGAGCTGGGCTAGGAGGAAAGTCAGGATCTCCTCCATTTGCTGTAGAGGAATCTTCCTCTTCTAAATCATCACTGTATTGTGGATCTTCTTCATTAGGTCCTAGACCTGGATCCCTTACAACTTTAGGCCTTGAAAGATGATCCATAGGATTGAAATTATCATATAGCTTCTTATCATCATTAACCCACTATCCTCTCAATGGAGTCCAGTTTGTCTTCATGTATTTGAAAACTGTACTTGTGAAACAAAAATTATTCCTTACTACCACTATCTCATCTTGAGACTCAGCTACCCCTTCACTTTAATCATAGCAGAAATCAAATTGGAAAAGAATAGAGCATTGGTTTTTGATTTGATTCTAGTGATATCCTCCATTTGAATCATTATCAACCTATACAGATTCACTTTCACACCATGTCACAAAAGATGTCACAAATAGATATCTTTATATCTTAAATTCACAAAGTCTTCTATTCTTGGGGTTAGTATATGTTGCACAAACTTGAACAACAATATGTTTTCTCCATTCATTTCAGCAACCACCACCTTTCTTTGCTCGCCACTACTAGTGAGCTCCTCTAAGGCAGTCTCATAATCAAAAATATTACTGGTAGGTGGTACTATCATTGATGAATAACCATAAAATCCTTCATGTGGTACTCTCAGGTACTCTTCCCACTCAATAGATGAAAAAGATATTTCTTTACCCTTCACAAATGAAATCGCTCTGTTCTCATCTTCTGATTTCTAAAAACACACAAACTCATAGAACTCTATTACTAGCTTCAGATTGTAGGGGCCATTATTATTTGAGAAGCATTCTACCCACTTCTGATTTTCCAGAACCTCAAGAACTAACGATCTACTAGACATAATCTATTCTGTGCATAGCTCTTTCTTGATTACAATAGCTCAATTTTGTAAATGCAGGTTCACTAGTCCCCTCCTCGACCTTGTTCTACTAACATTGCTACTTTCTTCTGGCTCTGTCTTCTTCTTCTTCACATTCGGCTCATCAATGTCATCTCTAACAGTAAGGAGTTTTGTTTTTACATCTATGGTTTGAGGAACATAGGGTTTTCGAGAGATTTGAGAGATAAGGATTGAGGGTAAAAGAAAGGTTCAGTGGATTGAGAAGTATCCAGGACTTTGTTTTATCATTTAGGAATCATAGAATAAATAATTAAAATAAAATTAGTAAAGTATAAATGATACAGATTCTGGCGGCAGAACGATGTTTAAAATAGTGCATACTTAACGGTATGGTATACCGGTGAGAATTCCTAACAGTGAGGTTTATCTATTAGTGAGGTCCACTAACAGTGAGGTCCATACCAGTGAGGTGTAATAGTGAGGTTTCAAACCAGTGAGGTGTAACAGTAAGGTGTCATACCGATCAAGGTATAACAGTGTGGTTTTTACTGGTCAAGTTATAACAGTGAGGTTTCTACCGGTCATGGTTAATCATTCATAAATCTTGTCTAATGTAACTTAACATATCCGGACATAATGGTTTGGTGAAAATGTCAGCTAATTGATGTTAAGTACCTATAAATTCAAGATTAATATCACCATTTTGGTAATGATGTCTCAACAAATGGTGCCTTACAACAATGTGTTTGGTCCTAGAGTGAGATACACGGTTCTTCAAAATGTCTATTCCACTATTGATATCACAGTTAATTGAAACATGCATAAAATCATATCCATAGTTCAAAAGAGTTTGCTTCATTGATAGAATTTGTGCACAACAACTACCAGCAGCTATGTACTCAGCTTCTGCAGTGGACAAAGAAACTGAATTTTGATTCTTACTACACTAATATACTAAGGATTTCACCAATAAATGACATGTTCCAGATGTTCTTTTTCTATCAAACTTGCAACCAGAAACGTCAGCATCTGAATAACTCATTAGCTCAAAAGATTGTCCTTTTGCTTAAAACAAACCTAAATTTACAGTATGTTTAAGATATTTGAAAATTATTTTAACAGTAGGTAAATGAGATTTTTTTGGATTAGCTTGAATTCTTCCACACATACATACACTAAACATAATATCTATTAATCTATATGTAAGGTAAAGTAACCTTCCAATCATACCTCTGTAATTTTTTTGATCCACTGTTTTCCCAGTTTCACCAGCATCCAATTTACAGACAGTACTCATAGGAGTACCACTTTCCTTAATACTATCCAAACCAAAGCTTTTTAAAATATCCTTTGTATATTTACTTTGATTCAAAATAATACCATTTTCATTTTGAAAAACATGAAATCCAAGAAAATATTTTAGTTCTCCCATTAAATTCATTTCAAATTCATTTTGCATACTTTTTGAAAAATTAGTGCACAAACAATGTTTAGAAGATCCGAAAATAATATCAGCAACATAGATTTTTACTATCAAAACATCGTTAGAATTTATTTTAATAAAAATGGTTGGGTCATCAATCCCTTTAATAAAAAAAATGGAAATAATAAAATTGCTAAGTCTATCATACCAAGCTCTTGGAGGTTGTTTTAAACCATATAAAGCATTAGAAATTTAAAAACATGATTTTGGAATTGGGGGTTTGTAAATCCAAGTTGTTGTTCAATAAAAACTTCTTGAATTATAAAACCATTTAGAATAGCACTTTTAACATCCATTTGATATAACTTGAAATTTAGATGAGCAGTATGGGAATGTAAGATCTTAATAGCTTCTAATCTAGCTATGGGGGAAAAGGTTTCCTCATAGTATATTCCTTCCTCTTGACTATACCCTTGTGCAACTAGCCTTGCTTTGTTTTTTAATATATTTCCAGACTCATCTACTTTGATTCTAAAAACCCATTTAGTGCCTATGGTCAAAGTGTCCTTATGCCTATCAACTAATTTCTAGACATTGTTTTTTCAAATTGATTTAATTCTTCATGCATTACCATTACCCATAATTCATCATAGATTGCATCATTGATATTTTTAGTTTCTAGATGTGAAAGAAAATCTTTATGTTCAACATGATTTCATAGAGAAGCTCAGGTCTATGTCCCTTTATCAAGATTACCAACAACAACATCTAAATGATGATTCTTTAGAATCCATGTTGATCTAGTAAAGGTAGGACTAGAAATTTTATGTTCTTCTGTAGGTTCTGGTTCAACAGAAGAAGGTTCTGGAATGTTTCCAAAATTGGATGTCTTTACAGTAGGTTATTTGGTTTTATCATTAAGGTACAAATCATACAAATCTTCTTCAAGATTATCAATAGAAGACTTAGGTTCATGTGGATCAGTTTCATCAAACATGATGTGAACAGATTCTTCCACACACTTGGTTATTTTATTGAAAAATCTATAGGCTTTTCTAGTTAAGGAATAACCACGAAAAATTCCTTCATCACTCTTGGAAGAAAACTTGTCAGGATTAACCTTATTATTATGAATAAAGACTTTGAAACCAAATACTCTAAAGAAACTGTCTTTAGGATTTCTATTATTCCCTAATTCATAAGGGGTCTTTATTAGAACGGGTCTGATCAAAACTCTATTAATAATATAGCAAGTTGTATTTACAGATTTTTACCAAAAGTAAATTGGCAGTTCATACTCATTAAGCATGGTCCTTGCAATTTCCTGAAGGGTTCAATTTCTTATTTCTAGTACACCATTCTACTAAGGTGTTTTAGGGGAAGAAAAGTTGTGACTATAGCCATTGTGTGAGCAGTAAAATTCAAACTCATGATTTTCAAACTCACGACCATGGTCACTTATGAAAATATTAATCATAAGTCCACATATGGTTTCTATAGACTAGGAATACTTAATATAGTAAGAACAAGCTTCACTTTTGTGAGATAAGAAGTATACCCAAGTATATCTAGGGTAGTCATCTACTACGATATAGACATAGTGCTTCCCATTTAAACTAGAAACTATAGAAGGTATAAGAAAATCCATTTGAACCGACTCGAGAGGTTGAGAAGATGAAACTTCTTCATTTGATTTAAATGAAACTTTATGTTGCTTTCCCTTTTGACAGGGATTACAAACTTTGTCTATTGGGAACTCATGTTTAGGTAGGTCTCTAAGTATGCTTTTCCTAGTCAGTTTTCTAAGTGAATGGATGTTGCAATTTCCTAATCTTCTGTGCCAATGCCAAGACTCTTTATGAAAATCATTTAAGCACGTACTATTTTGTTTAGCTAATGAATTCAAATCAACAACATAAACATTTTCATTTCTCAAAGCAGAAAAAACTAAAACATTTTTAGAGTTAGAAACATTACAAGAATCATTTTTAAATTTAACATTAAAACCATCATCGCACAGCTGAGAAATAGTCAATAGATTATATTTTTGTCCATCAAAAATTAAAACATTGGAAATTAAAACTGAGTCAGTGTTACCAATCTGTTCAAGGCCAATGATATTTCCTTTATAATTATCACCAAAGGTGACATGGCCTCCATAAACACTGATTAAACTCTTTAAGATTGAGTAATCTCCAGTCACATGCCTTGAACATCCACTATCCAAGTACCATAACTTTTTACGAGAACTCTTTAAGAAAGTTTCCTACAAAATAGGTTTAAACAAAAAATGATTTTTATCCAGTTTTTCTTGGGTCTATACAGGTTAGCAAGAAAAGCATCAGGTACCAAGATTTGTCTTATGAGTCTTAAATAATTTACAAAATCGATAGATTCTGAAAGATAAAATTTATTTGATCTATAACCATATGAATAACTAGTTAAAGCATATGAATTTTCAGAACTAGAACTAGCAGTAGTCTATCTAGATTTAGAAATCAATGTAGTTTTGTAAACTGTCTCTGTCCAGGATGATAGCCTATTCTTGTGGTATATTTTTTTTCCACTTGTTTACCTAACATTTGAGTAAGTGTATCTTTTGCATTTGTGAATTTTTCTATGTCCTTCTTTAATTTACCATTAGACAACTACATTTCAGTATTTTCCTTATGTAATTTAGTATTCTTTTCCTTCTCTATATCATGGGTGGATTTAACAGAACTGGTCAAAGCATGATATTTCTTTAAATATTTATACTTGTCCTTTAATTATTTACATTTTTCTTCTATTATATAACATTATTCAAATAACTATTCAGTAGAAATATTTTAAGATTTAGAATCAGAATCAACTCCAGAATAATCTGAATTTAATGTAGGAGTATCCAATGTCACCTCAGATGTGTTTTTCATAAAACACATGTTAGCACGAATCTTTTTAGATTCAAGAACATCAGATTCAATTGTAATATCTTTTGAAGAACTCCAGGTTGATTTTATAGCATTCTTATACTAGTTGTCCTTGTAGTCATATTTCCTTTTGAACTTCAATTTTGTACAGTCTGCTTTCACATGTCCTTTCATTTTGCATTTATTTTAGACAATCTCTTCACTCTTATTAGGATTTTTCCAGTCCTTCTTCCAATGACCTTTGTTATCATATTTTCCTTTGTAATTTTATTTTATGATGAATTTATTCCTCCTGTAGAACTTCTTAAATCTTCTGACTATCTAAGACATTTCAGCATCAATGTCCGAATCTGAACTTTCACTTGATGAGGTTTCAGTTATTATGTTTACTTTCTCTTTTTCTTTTCTCCTCAAGGTAGTAGACTTAATAGCCACTGAATTTATTTTTGGTTCATCATCTTCTTCCTTATTCACTTTGAGTTCTTCCTCATACATAATAAGCTTGCCTATTAATTCCTTAACGGGAAAAGTACCAATATCACATGATTCTCTAATTGAAATAGATGTGACCCTCCACTTTTCTAGCAGAGATCTAAGTATTCTCATGATCTATTCCTTTGTAGGAATAGCTTTTTCCAGTGAGCTCATAGATTTGACAATCTCATTGAACCTGAGATACATATCATAAATAGGTTCATCTAACTTCATTTTAAAATTATCATACTTAATAGTATAGGTATTCAATCTCAATTCCTTGACATTAGTTGTTCTTTCATGGGAAGTATCCAAAGTGTCCCAAATTTCATAAGCAGTTTTACAAGAAGATATTCATTTAAATTCTTCATCACCTAATGCACAGTACAAATCATTCATTTCTACAAAATTATTATTGTAAGTAGTCTTAGTAGGTTCATCCCAAGTTGGTCTAACATTCTCTATAATTTTATATTGATCTTTTATAGCAGTTCAGATGTCAAATCACATACTCTCCAAATGAATTTTCATTTTAAGCTTCCACTGAGCATTATTTGTACCATTAAAGAAGGGTGTCCAGTTGATAGCAGCACCTTCTAGTCTATTGTAAATAATTCTATTTTAAGAAATATATTTAAAGTGATAAAATTTAGAACTAAAAGAAATTTACGATATTCAAGATACAACTAAAATCACAGTTGAAAAAAAGAGTGTTTCGAAAAACTTTAATAATAATATTTCCTCTGATACCAAGTGTTGTTCGGAGTGGATACTCAAGAGGGGGGTGAATTGAGTTCCATTAAAAATTTCTATTAATAATATTTCTCTTAAAATCCCCCAATTTATAAACAAGGTAAACTGTATTGAATTTATACAGAGTGTAAAAGTTCAATTAGTTTTTCAAAGATTGTTTACGTCTCAGTTAGTTTAATCAGGAGATTAAATTAACTTTTGAAACTAACTTGCTATTTCAAAATAAGTATAAAAACTTGCTAATTTAACTATCAAAGTAACTTTAAAACAAATTTAATTTAAAAGTAATTAGCAAAGGAATATAAAATATATAGTATACTTTAGACATAATCTAAGATGCACATCAGATGTAACCAATAGGTTCAGTATCAAGCTGAGACTTAGTCCCCTTCATTCAATTTATATAAATTTGATCCACACCCTGGATTGGGGTAAACAACAGTACTCAAACTATCCAGGTACTAAGACCTCTACCACAGTTCTTCGTGGGAAAACAAAACAATAGCTCACAGGATGTCCAGGTCTTACTTGACCTCTACCACTATTCACAGTGGGATACAAGAGAGTTATAAAAGGTTTGTGTGAGGATTTTAGAGATCCTCTAGTTTAGCATAAAAGACAGTGTGTGTATAAAATATACAGAGCACACACACTGCACGAAATGTAAATAAAAGAATCACTAAGATAGTAGATATGAATTTTAGAATGCTCTAGTGATTTTATGTGTATCTCTGGACTCTTTTGATTAATCTGGAATGCTTATGAGTCCTTCTATGGTTTTTTTCTGAAAAAAGAGGGTTGTTTTCTTCAAGTTTATTTTGATCAGCTTGAGTGCATGAAGAGCTCGTTGTAGTTCTTCACTCCTTGACTGAAGTTCAATTTGTATTCTCTTCTTATATGAATCACTTCATGTATGTACAATTTTCTTCGAGTATGGATGTAGTATTTCTGTATGAACCACTTTATAACACTATTTTTTCCTTTTTGTGTGTGTATTTATGTCCAACCTTTTTCTTTCCTTATATAGGTTTCAGCTCGAGAAATGGGAATGATTACCTTTTTACAGGTACGAGGTATGGTTACCTGAAATGCCAAATACTATCATTAAATGACATTAATTTCATTAAAATCATCAAATAAGACCATTGATTAATAAATAAATAATATTGAAAAATTAGAGTTTAGGAATCAGTGACAGGTAAGACTTTTAGTAGCCTTATGTCGGTAGATATGTAACAGATGAATTTGTAAAGCAGTGATCTCCTATCAGTATCTCTTTGATCTTGTACTAGTAGCTCTTTTTATTGGTAGCTGTTACTCTGTGTATCGGTATCTTTATGTACCAGGGACTCATTCTATCAGTATCTTAGCTTCTATCGGTAGCTTGCTTGTATCCGTGGATCATTTTGTATCGTTGACTGTCTATCGGTAAACTTTGTATCAATAGCTTGTGCATATCGGTAGCTTCATTTTGTAACAATGATTAAGTGTATTTTAGTAGACTTATGCATACCAGCATACTTGTTCTATCAGTATCTCATCTTTTATTGGTAGCTGTCTATATTACTAGACTTGATCTATCAGTGACATGTGCTTACCAGTGGACATATACATACTGGTAGCTCTACGTATCGGTGACCTTTTCTTATCTGTGACTATGTCTATCGGTAGACTAAGTACCGGTAGATCTGTATCAGTATCTATAAGCATATCAGTGACTTAACACTTATCTTCTTTATGAAAATCATATCCAATTGAGTTCGAATTACTTCAAAATTCATATAAACATTGATAACTTTGATTAATATATTTCAATGATTATTTTAAAATTATTATCAACATGATAATAGAATGTCATAGATTGAAAGAATTAATCTATAGATAAACATTTATTTAGGATTTATAAAATTATTTGAATGAATAATTGGGATTATAAAAACAGATGAGGTCAATAGTATATATAGTTTTTGCTTGATTTATTAATTTTTCATCTATTTTTTATCTTCCAGGTATATTCAATGTTATTTTTATTCCTTCCACTTAGTAAAATTTAGTTCATTTACATTTAATTTATTTCATAATGATTCAATTTAACTAATTATTTATTATATTAGTTATAATATATATACTATACATTATTTCACTTTTATTCAATTACCAAAAATATTGTATTATATAAATTGATCCTATTTTTTGTAGTCTGGTTTGTGTTGTATTAGTTCAGTAGAGTTGGGTTATGTTTTTTATTCAGGTCAATTTGATTCATTTAATTTAATTTAGTATTTTTCTATTAGGTAAATAAACATAGATTTTCTTATCTCCCATTTCATTATTTTCATTTTAATTTATTATGCTCTAATTAAATCACTATAATATTATTTTGATCTATTTTTTTATAGTTTGATCCAACTCAATTTATGTCATGGTTTTATCTACATGATTAGTTCAATTTTGATTATATTAGATTTATTTGATGCTATTTATATTTATTATATATTTATGGTATTATTATCTTATTAAGAAAAATTGTTAGGTGTTTATTTAAGTTTCTATTTTATTTAAATTACTTGATAAATATTTTTTAGTTAATTTGAATAAATATTTTATTTCATTTAGTTATTCTAGTGGAATATAAAACATAGGTTTTTATAAAAAATAGTGTAGAAACTCTCACGATCCTATATAATAGTTTACCCTAATGTGATAATATAACTCATAGAATCATTGTTTTATAATTTCAATTCGATTCATATAGAAAACACTAATTCAATACAGTTAATACGAAAAAATAATCAATACATGCCATTAATGATTATGAATACCATAAAATCACAACACGTCCAATAAATTATCATATCTTAGTATTGTGTATTTGGAATGTTGTAAGAGATTTTTACATCATCTAAATCAGTGCCGACACTACTCATCCATGAATCATATATCTCCAGTTTATTTAGATTCCATAATTATATAAATAATATCAACTAGGACACCATTATAAAATGTTAATTGTTAATGTTAAATAGATGATGTAGTGAACATTTAAATTCATATAAAAATATTATAATATGGATTCAATTTGATAAAAAATTCTTACCCATATCTTCTTCCTTAAAATATTCTTGATTTTATTACTAATATTTCTCCATATGATTGGTAACATTATAATTCATTTTCAATTCTTTTATAAATTACTCTTGAAGAATTTAAATTGTCAAGAAGTTTTTCTATCATTTCATTATCTTAATTTTAATCATAAATTATTAATTTTTTTTGGTTATTGGTTTCAGAAATATGGGTACAACCAAAAAAAAATTATAATATCATAGTAAATAAGATAAAAGAAAGAAAAAAGTAAAATAAATTAACATTACCGCTCAAAAAATTATGTGATATAATTTTCCATAATTATAACCACAAACCTAATCAAGGATGATCATTTGCCTCTGATGTATTTCTAGGATGTTATGAATTTATAGCCACAACAAGATGTTTCTCATCTAATGCATGATATGGGTCATCTACATGTGGTGGATTGGAGGTTCAATCAGTGTAACTATTAGATCCTTGATTTATATGAGTAGGAAATTGTGGCAGTGTTGACATGGTATAATAAAGATAGAAGGGATGTGGATACGTCATAGAATATTGAAATTTTGTATGATATGTTTATCGTAAATAAGAAAACTATGGTGTAATAGGAGAGAACATCCTTGTAGGATCATGTGGAAAAAAAATAATTGTGGTAGATGGGATACATGTTGGTGGGTCTAGGTGTGAACAGGTACGATAGGTGCCCTGTCTAGCTCTTATACCACTACCAATCAATTTACCATGCTAGTTACCATTAATAGTAAGATAGGTATAACTCAACATTGGTTTAGATGAATTTACCTAAAATAATTTTTTATAATAAAATGACATTACATATACTATAGAAGAAAATTATTACAATTATTATACTCAATAAGGAAAGTCGAGGAAGAAACTTTAGGTTGAGTAGACATCGATCATTATCGATCATTTTCATTGCAATTATTCAATATATATCATAATATATATAATAATATAGTTTAAATATTGTTAAAAAACTTTTTAAATATGATATATATATATATATATTAGAATTCAATCCAGAGTTAAACAATATCAGAACATCCTCATTTCTAAACATGGATTAAAATTTTTCATAAACCAGGTATAATCCTTTTTTGAGAATTTCAATTAAAGTAGTTTTAAAGTAGAATTTTAAGGATGTTTATTTAAGAACATTTTTAAAAAATTAATTTTAAGAACCAACTTAAAAATGTTTTCAAAAGCATTTTTAATCTAGTTTTTATGAATTGAAATATATGTAAATAATTTTAAAGGACAAAAAACTAAAAGAGAAATACCATTCCAAAATTCATCAAAATTAATATAGTTATAGTACTCAATTAATGGGAATACCTCATCAAGGCAAATAGAATGATCTTTAAAAATTTATGATTGTTTATTTTTAATATCCTCCAGTATATTATGTTCAACATTAATTCTCACAGTTGGAAACTTTAATTCCCCAAATACAATATTTTTTTCAACACCAATGGGGACATAAATGTAGTCAACTCACCATAATCATCATCATCTATATTTATTGGGATTAAATTAATAATTACATAATAATTAGGTCTTATATGATCCTTAGCATAAAAAAATGCGATCTTTTGATGCCAAAAAATATTGTTCGTTAATAAACCGGAAGTGAGTCTTGTCAATAACACTAAATACAAAATCATCAATTATTTTACCTTGTTTTTTATTTAATCAATCCATTTTCATTTAAAAATTATAATATTACATGAGTGTAGTAATGTAAGGAACCTAAACTCACACACCCAGATACAGTGCAAAAATAATATACTTTACATTTCTAGATTTAATATTAATGAAGGTGACCCAATTTTTTACATCCATAACTTACGAAATCAAAATAAAATACTGGATCACTTACATAAGAAAGGAAATTTTATGTTTAGTGTTTTATTGAATTAGGAAAGGAACATATATAAAACTTTAAGGGGAATTAAATTGTATTTCACCCAATTAAGCATGATTTTATTATTTGACATTATTTCATCATTATCATCCATATGAAACCCGTCAAGATATTATTAATTACATAAAATTATTGATAACCATTATAAAAAGAATCATTAGAGGGGTGAACATAATTATGATAAAGGGTAATCATGATAACTATCAACAGAATTTCATTATTGGGAATTAAATCAACATATGGGTATGGTGATATAATAAATTTTAATGAGAACAACATTAGATAATTTATACCCATCATACATAGATCAATAAACCTAAAAACATGGAATAACAAATTAACAAAGTAAATATTCATATGATTCAGTAATCATGACCCATGGGATTTTATTTTTGATCAAATGAATCATTATAACTCATATAATTTATAATTAAAATATCTTAATTTAATGGGATATTATATTTTTAGATCCCTTGAAAAAGACATAAAAATTATTATAAACATACAAATGATATCAAATATAATTACCCAATGTATTAGAGTGATATATAGGTGCACTCATAATATAAATTATATCATGATCACATCAGACCTATAATGGTGTTCAAAGATTTGAAAAAAATTAACAAGAACTAAAAACATTATAATGTACATTGAACATTAATCACATCATAAAACTAAAAAAACATCCATTATTCCATTAAAACAATGGTTAAACAAAGGAAAAAGTAGGATCAATGAAAGTGTCTTTGAAACATGATTATACCGTGGATATGAAATGGATTCCACGACAATCTCTTTGAAAGAATCATAATCAATCTAGAGAAATAATTTAGATAGTATAATTTAAAAATGTATCCAGTGTATACTAAGTAACATCATGGGTTTTTTTCATTAATCAAAGGATATACCATTAAAAGTACAATAAGATTACTCTATAGAAAATAACCCTTTCATTTTGTAAATAACCACTAATAAATAAAAATTTAAAAAATATTATAAACATAATATTATATGACGGAAACATTGGAAACATATAAATTTAACATAAAGTAAAATAATGGAAATGATGGAATAAAAATACTTTTTTATCATAAATGTTATAAATAATCATTATTTTCAAACCTTTTACATGTTAATTTAGAGGTGAATCATTTAATAACATTTATAAATTTATTATTTAAAACCTTTTAATATAATATTAAGAAATACATCTGTTGAAATATTTTATGTTTATAAGAGCACTACTTTGGGATTCTTCTAGAAAACATTGATATAAAAAGAAAAAAAATCATTGATCTGAAATAATGATATAAGTTTGGTATCACATACAGAGAAAATTGTTGATACATAATCAATCAATAAAGAAGGTAATGAATTTTTTAAAAAATTTTCATAAATAGTGTAGAATAAATATATGTGGTTCATGAAAAAATAAATATGGTTTCTTCTATAGAAAACATGAACATAAAAAATCCGAAAATAAAGATTATTAGAATATAATCATTTTCCACTTTGGTACTCTTCAATAATAATACCTAAGAAAGAATAAATTCAAATGCTAATTTTTATATGATGAACATATGGGTTTTAATGACATTACATAGTAAATGGGTTGTCGATGCACCTAATTAGATAATATTCATGTACAATATAAAAAATGTCCCTATAAAGACAAGTTGGTATAGAAAACCCTTACAATGATCATTTTTGTTCGAAGTCGACACTCAAGAGGGGGGGGGGGCGAATTGACTTCCAATTAAAAATTTCTGTTAAAAATTATTTCTATTAAAATCCCCATTTTATAAAACAAGTTAAACTGTAGTGAATTTGTAAAACTGTAAAGGTTCAATTAGGTTCTCAAAATATTGATTAGGTCTTTGTTAATTTAATCAGAAGATTAAATTAGTTTTTGAAACTAATCTAGTGATTTAAAATAATTACAAACACTTTCTAGATTTACTATCAAAGTATCTGTAAAATAGTTCTGTATTTCAAAGTAATAGAATCCAAATATAAATTAGATATTGTATACTTTATACATGAACTAAAATGCACAAGAGATATAACCAATAGCTTCAATCTCAAGCCGAGACATAGTCCCCTCAAATTTATATATAAGTGATCAACACCCTCGATCAGGGTTAACAACAGTACATGACTTTATAGGCCATGTAGGGACCTCTACCACAATTCTTTGTGGGAAACAAAAATAAAGACCAGGCCACACAAGGTCCTCTTCCACAGTTGTCGTGGCTAAACATGAGTAAGGAGTTCACTTGTGAGGATTGTGATATCCTCCAGTTTAGCACATGAGACAGTGTGTGTGTGTATGATATAAAAAGTACAAACAATTCTCGATGAATTAAATAATTCATACATTAGAGAGATTATATGAATGTTTAGAAAGAAATAGTGATTGGCAGTGCAGCTCTGGACTCCTTGGATTCAGCAGAAATGCTTCTGAGTCCTTCTATGGTTTTGTGTGAAAAAACAGAGTGTCGTGGTTCAGCTTGTGTTTTTCACGAGTGAGAATGTTCTCTTGATTTCTGTTCCTCCAGTAGTGTGGGATTGCATGCATGTGAGTTCTTAAAAGATCTTTCAATCACTTATTCAAGCTTAGTATTGTTCTTTTGTTCAGTACAGAGCTCGTGTGTATTGTCTGTAGCTTCACGTATGTTCTAGTATGTTTATTTGTGTGTAGTCCCTATATTGCAGATCAATCCTCCTTATATTCCGTGAGCTCCGGAAATAGGAATGATTATCTTTTCATAGGTACGAGGTACAGTTTTCTAACAGACCAAAAAATATCATTAAATATCATTAATTACAATAAAAACATCAAATATGAACGTTAGAAATATTTAAATAATATTAACAAAAAGAATAAGAAACGGTGTCGCCGTGGTTATGAAAACAGTGCCTCCTTCAAGGTATGTCATTCACGGTATGTTATTCAAGGTATGTCTTTCACGGTATGTCACTCACGACGTGTCTTTCATAGTATGTCAGTCACGGTATGTCGCTCACGGTGTGTCACTCATGGTGTCTTCCTCACGGTGTCTGAGTCACAGTGTCTGGAGGACTGTGTCAAGATGACTGTGTCACGGTGTCTCATTGGTCACAGTGCCTCATTGGTCATGGTGTTTGAGACATAGGCTTCACAGTGTCTGCTTCAGTGTTTCTGCTCACGGTGTCTGACTTACTATGTCAAGATTCATGATGTCTTTTACTTAGACAAATAACTATGTTCAAACTTAAAGAGTAATATGAATAAAATGGATTGAGCTTAACCATTATAAAGTATAAGATAACTTGAAACATAAATACATATGAGTAACAAGATATGTGAGATTTGTGACTAATGATAAGATGTGTAATTTTTACTAAGATTGGTAAATAATTAACAAGATGTGAAATTATGATTGATATTTCTGATCATTAAAACATGATTAATTCATGAGTATTCCAACAATATCCCCAGTTTTGATGATCACAAATCATGTATAGTTAAAGTATAAATTAAATGAAACTGCAGAGAAAGTAACATATAGAATAATAACAAATAAAATACTAAGAGATAACTCTTCTCAATTTTTCTACCCCTTTTTGGATTACAATAAAGTATAGAGAATGGAGTGAAACAATGCATTTTTCATTAAAAACGTTCAGAATAAATCATACAATAGAAATACAAAAAAAAAGACATCCCATCAAAAATTAAGAATCACTGGTTGGCATCACGGATTGGATTTCTCTTTGCCTTTATCAGCAGTAGGAGCTGGAGCTGATGTATAAGAAGTCATGGAGGTAGTATACAAAGATGGTAAAGGTAGACCTTCAAAGATAGTGGGATCCAAAGATGGAGCTGTAGAAGATCTGGTATGTGACTGATCATGAATGACTGGCCTGATCTCAGTTAGAGCTTGTCTTACCGACATGGCAGTGGGGGATAAGGCACGTAGTTCAGGTCTAAAAGGGGCAGCCACTGTAGAAACTATTGCATTACTTTGGACATGATGATAGGGCTTCAGATGGTTTATGAAGTCTGTGATAATTTCTCCTCCATATTTCATAGCCTTTTCAAAATCATATTTATTCTCCATGAATTTACCCAACAATCTGGTGAACTCAGTGAGCTTATGAACTTGAGTTTTGAAAGCCTGAGTCACATGAGGTATCTTCAAATTTTCCACAAGATAATTAATGTGATTTGTCATAACAGATTTGGAGAAAATACGGGTGAGACAGAAATCTATCTTCATAGTGAGTTCCTAATGGGAATCATTGGGAATAATGGAATGAATTTGAACCAACTCAAGTGCTCAATCACTATTCTTAACACCTTTAGATAAAAGAGACAAATGAAAACCACTGAAGGAATTCTAAATTTCTTCCTTGATTAAAGACCTAAGTAGAGAATCATCTAAAAAGGTGCAGAGGTCTGACTAGAGGGAGGAGAAGCCTTGACAACTTCAGTTAGAACTTTGTGCGGTTTCAATACCTTTTGGAGACAACTAGTGTATTCGTCTGTTAGTTTATTCATGTTCTCCACTAGTTCTCTCATGGGTTGCAACATATTTTTGTGCCTTTCGCCAATCATTTCATCAAAATATAACAGATAGGGATTCATTGGGACATAATGTCGCCAGAAATGTTGGAAACAGTAGGTTCAGAAGAAACAACAACAGGTGCTGGAGTAGGAGCAGGAGCATGCTCTGATCTTGATGACAGTTCTTTCTCCATGTCTACTACCATACTTTTCAAAATTGCAACACCAGCACTAAGAAATTTGTTTTCAACTCTTACTTCTTGAATTTCATGGATCATCCTTGGTTGAATGTGAAGAATAATATTTTCCAAAAGAATCGAGGCATCATACTGACATAGTTGAGTCACAGGACGAGGTTGAGAGGACATGATCTTCTCAACTCCAGCTAAGATAGTCACTCCAAAGACTTTCAAATCTGCATTACTTACCAAATATTGCTGATCAGGTAAGGATTCAGGAGAAGAAAGTAATTTTTGGGTAGGTTCAGGGCCAGGTTGCGGTTCTGAGTCAATTTCAGTTTCAGATTCTGATTCAGGTTGAGGTTGAGGTTGAGGTTGAGGTTGTGTGACAGACTTCATTTGAAGCAAAGAAGAAAGGTCAATTCCAGGTGCAGTCACTTACTGTGATTCACTCACATCATAAAAACTGGGGAATTCATATTGAGTATACACAGAGTATGAATCAGATGCTGGAGATGCATCACCAGGATTAGCTTCATCAATCTCAAGATTTTGAGGTTCCTCCCTTTCAAAATGTGCTTCCATTTCATATTCTTGAGGCTCAGGAACTGGGTGAAGATCCACAGGATCAGCTATAATATCCTCACCCATTTCCTACCTTTCCAATTGAAAAGAAATTTCCATCCTATATTTAGTAGAGGGTATGTACTCGGGAAAAGATTGTTCCTCAGGTAGAGCTTCCAGACTTGGATCATTTTTAGTAGGGTGTTCTTCTTCAACATGATCTGTCTCTTCCATTTCTTAATGTTCAGATTCAAAAATGACTAAATCTCTTGCAGCTTCAGATTGGGTTTCTTGATTAACATGGGAATGAGGTACTTATTCTTCAAGCACAATAGAAGGACCAATAGTCCTTTCTTTTTCAACAATAGCCTCTTCTCTTGAAACCACATTAGGAACAACAATCATTTCTTTCTCAACATGAGATTCTTCCTCTTAATGTATTTCAGCCTCTTCTCTATGAGGTACTCTAGCAACTTCTTCTTCTTCTTCTTTTGGATACTCATCCACCTCATCTGGTTGCAAACCAGGATCAGTAATGTTCTTAGGCCTTGTAGGATAATCAATAGTTTTGAACATTTCCTAAACCTTTTCATTATCTTCAACCCACTACTTCTTCCAGGGGTTCCAGTTGATCTTCACCCTTCTGATGGTAGGATTAGATAAATATTATTCAAAATCCACAATATTTTTTTCATTTGGCCCAACTACTCACTTGGAAAATAACATAGTCGAAATCATCATTAAGTAAAATAGGGAAGTGGATTTGGAAGTGACCTTAATCAATTCACACATGTGTTGAATGATATATTTGCACAGATTTACCTTATGGCCATTATTAATTAGATGAATCATAAATACACCCCGATACTTCAAAACAGAAAAGTCTCCTTTCCTTGGGCTAATCAAATTCTAAACAAACTTAAAGAACAGCCTAGTCTCCCCATCCAATTCAGCTGTTATGGCCCTTCTTTTGGTGCGATTTCCAGTTAGAATTTCCAAGGCACTATCTAGGTCAATGATTTCAGTTGTAGTAGGAGGGTCTCTTTGGTAATCATCACAAATCCCTTCATGATGAATCCTTAGGCATGCAGCCCATAACCTCGAAGAGAATGATCATTTTTTCCATTGGTCCAGCTTGTTACCATATATATATTTCTCCTGCATTAAAGGAAAACATTACATACTGATAGAATTGTGCAACCGACCTCGGGTAAATAGGCATATCTTGTCTAGAAAACTAATCAATACATCATTGTTCTCTTAATACTTTCTGGACTAAAGACTTGCTGGACAAAAGCCACTCAGGGCAGATTTCCTTCTTAGGAGCAACAGTACGACTTACTAGGTCAGGACTCAGGGGTCCTTTGGGTGAAAGCTTCGGTGTCCTATTCTGTTTCTTAGACCAGTGCTTCCAAGATGAGAGTGAATATGGATGCTTCTTCCTTTTCATCCACTTAAGATTTGGGAGAGAGGGAAGAAGAGAAGGTTTTGAAGGTTGAGAAGGATCCGGACAGAATTCAGGTGAGGAATCTAGTGAAACCCTTAAGTTTTCTCATTTGGGAATGTCAAACGTTATAAAAATAAAAACGCAGGAAAGGAAATAGTGGTGAAATAAAAACTACCGCAATACAGATTAAAAAAAATGCATAAATACTATTCAAGGTGAGACCGTGAGTAGGTGTTACGGTGTGATGAAAAGCAGTCGTCACGGTGAGACAGCTGGTGGTCATCACAGTGAGACAATGACTATTCTGTGCAGTCACGGTGAGACAGTGAGTATTTTGTGCAATCATGGAGAGATAGTTATGTGACAGACCATGAACACAAGGTGTTAACTATGAGACTATAAGCATGAAACAATAACTGGGAAACAATGAGCATGAAACCGTAATGTAAAATATAGAAATATATTAAATAGTAAGACTGATAAGATATCTATTTATGACTAATCATACCAAGATCATGTATGATGTAATCTAATCTCTCAAAATTTAATGTTTTAGTGAATATATCAGCACGTTGATATTCAGTACCAATAAATTTTAAAGTGATATCACCCTTTTGATAATGATCCCTCAAAAAGTGATTTCTGACATCAATATGCTTTTTCCTAGAATGTGAAACATGATTCTTTGACATGTTAATAGCACTTGTGTTGTCGCAATTTATTGGGACATGTCTGAATTGATATCCACCGTCTAGTAAAGTGTGTTTCATCCATGAAATTTGTGCACAACAAATTCCAGCAGCTATGTAAATAGCTTCTGCAGTAGATAAAGTAACAAAATTTTGTTTCTTACTACACCATGATAATAGTGACTTTCCTAAAAGGTGACATGTTCCAGAGGTGATTTTTCAATCTAACTTAGATCTAGAAAATTCAGCATCAGAATAACTAACTAGTTCAAATGATTTCCTTTTTGGATAGAATAGTCATAGATTGGGAGTATGATTGAGGTATTTAAAAATTCTCTTTACAAAATTTAAATGTGATTCTTTAGGGTTTTCTTGAAAACGAGCACACATTCACACACTAAACATAATATCAGGATGGATAGATGTTAAGTAGAGTAGAAATCCAATCATTCCTCTATATTTGGTTTGATCAATAGATTTTATATCTTCATCAAGATCCAACTTAGAGGTGGTACTCATGGAAGTGTCACTACTTTTTGTGGTATCCAATCCAAAACGTTTTAAAATATCTCTAGTTTACTTACTTTGAGTCAAAATAATTCCATCATTATTTTGAAAGATTTTAAATCTAAGATATAATTTTAGTTCACCCATTAAACTCCTTTCAAATTTGGTTTTCATCATTTTAGAAAATTTAGTACATAGTGAATTTCTTGAATATCCAAAAATAATATCATCTATATAAATTTGAACTACAAAAACATCTTTAGAAATTAGTTTTATGAAGAGTGTAGGATCAACTATTCCTTTTCTAAAAACATTGGAAATAAGAAAAGTAGTTAATCTTTCATACCAAGCTCTTAGAGATTTCTTTAAACCATATAATGCTTTTGATAATTTGAAAAAATTATTTGGAAAATGAGGGTTTGAAATCCAGCGGGTTGTTCCACAAAAAAATCCTCAGCTATATACCGATTTAAGAATGCACTCTTGATATCCATTTTATATAGTTTGAAATTCAGATGTGCAGCATAAGCAAGTAGAATTTTAAAGTCTTCAAGTCTGGATACTGGAGAAACAGTCTCCTCAGAGTAAATTCCTTCTTCTTGACTATAGACTTGTGCAACTAACCTAGCATTGTTTCTACCTATTTTTCCAGCTTCATCTACATTATTTCTAAACACCCATTTAGTACCTATAAAAAAAGTGTCCTTGGGTATTTATACTAGTTTCCAAACATTATTTCTTTCAAACTGATTAAGTAATTCTTGCATAGAAATTACCGAACATTCATTATTAATGGCATCATAAATGTTTTTAGATTCAATCTATGAAAAGGCTTGATGTTAAACCTGATTTATAAGAGAAGATCTAGTCTGTGTCCCTCTATCCAGATTTCCTAAAAAGGCACCTATATGATGATTCTTTAGAATCCCAGTTGATCTAGTAAAGGTAGGACTAGAAATTTCAGGTTCTTCTCTAGGTTCAGGTTTATTAGGAGCAGATTCTGAAATATTTCTATAAGTGGTTGTATTTAGAGCAGGTTCATTGAATTTATCAATATGGTTCAGAATAGAAAAATCTTCATCAAGATTTTCAAGAGAAGGCTTAGGTTCATGTGGATTAGATTCATAAAATGTGATGTGAATAGATTCATCCACACACTTGGTTCTCTTTTTGAAAACTCTATAGGCATTGCTAGTTATAGAATATCCTAAAATGATTCCTTCATCACTATTAGAGGAAAACTTGTCTAGATTATCCTTGGTATTTAGAATAATGACTCTTCAACCCAAGACCCTCAAGTAGCTAACTTTAGATATCCTATTGTTCCATAGTTCATAAGGGGTCTTTCTGAAAACAGGTCTGGCTAAGACTCTATTGATGATATAACAAGCTGTATTTATAGCTTCATCCCAAAAGTAAATAGGTATATCATAATCATTAAGCATAGTTCTTGAAATTTCTTGAAGGGTTATATTACTTATTTCAACCACACCATTCTGCTGATGTGTCGTAGGGGTAGAGAAATTGTGAGTATAGCCATTTTCTGAGGAAAAGGAGTCAAACTCATGATTTTTAAACTCACAACCATGATCACTTCTCTGGGTCATAATCATAAGTCTACTAAGGTATTCTACAGAATTAGAGTATTTAATAAAGTAAGAATGTGCTTCAATTTTGTGAGCCAATAAGTATACCCAAGTATATCTAGAAAAGGCATCTACTAAGACATAGACACAGTGCATCCCATTTACACTAGAACTCTATAAGTTCCAAACAAGTCCATGTGAACTAACCCGAGCGGTTTATAAGTTGACATTTCATTCTTTGGTTTGAAAGATATTTTGTGTTGCTTTCCCTTTTGACAGGGATTACAAACATTGTCATTTGGAAACTCATGTTTGGGTAAGTCTCTAACCAAGTTCTTCCTAGTCAGTTTTCTAAGTGAATGTATATTACAGTGTCCTAATCATCAATTCCATATCCAGGATTCTTTATGAAAAGAATTTAGACAAGTAATGTTTTGTTTAGCTAATGAATTTAAATCAACTGCATAAACATTTTCATTTCTCAAGGCAGAAAATATCAAAAAAAATTTGAATTAAAAACATTACAAGAATCCTTTTCAAACTTAACATTAAATCCATCATCACATAACTGAGAAATACATAACAGATTATATTTAAGTCCATCAACAAATAAAAAATTACAAATTAAAACTGAGTTAGTGTTACCAATTTGGCCTAGGCCGATGATCTTTCATTTAGAATTATCACCAAAGGTGACATTGCCTCCATCAATCATTATTAAGCTCTTGAAGCATGAATAATCACCAGACAAATTCCTTGAACATCCACTATCCATGTAACATATCTTCTTACGGGAACTCTTGAAACATGTTTCCTACAAAATAGTTTTAAATAGTGAATGATTTTGGTACCCAAATTCTCTTGTATCCAGACAGGTTAGCAAACAAATATTTAGGTACCCAAATTTTCTTATGGGTCTCATTAATTTTACAGAATAAAAATATTTTTAAAGATAAAATCTATTTGATCTATAAATATTTGAATAACTAGTTGAATCATATGAATTTCTAGAACATGAACTAGCAGTATTCTGTCCAGATTTAGGAATAAATCTAGTTTTAGTGAACTGTCTTTTTATAGGGTGGTAACCTATTCCAGTAGTGTACATCGGTGCCACTTGCTTTCCTATCATTTGAGATAGAGTGTCTTTTCCATTTGTGAATTCTTAGAAGTCTTTTCTAAGTTTCTCATTATAAATTTGTAGTTTAGTATTTTCCTTTAACAGTTGAGAATTCATTTCTTTTTCTACTTCTAGTGATGATTTGACATTCGAGGTGAGAGCATGCTATTTCTTTAATGAATTATATTAGTACTTAAGTTCATTTCATGTTTCCTCAAGCATGTTACAGTATTAAAATAGTTCCTCACTAGTCATACTTTCTGATTCAGAATCAGAATCAGTTCCAGAATAATAATCATTTAGCATAGGGGAAACACATACCTCAGAAGTATTGGTCACGAAATACATGTCGGCACGATTCTTTTTAGATTCAAAAGATTCAGACTCACTTGTTCTATCTTCTGAAGCACTCCAAGCAGCTTTCATAGCTTTCTTGTACTTACTATCCTTGTAGTAATGTTTCTTCTTGAACTTCAATTTTAGACATCCAGCTTTTATGTGTCCTTTACTTTTGCATTCATAGCAAACAACCTCGTCACTCTTATCATCTTTATTCATGTCCTTCTTCCAATGTCCTTTGTTGTCATATTTTCCTTTGTAGTTTTATTTTATGATTAATTTCTTCTTCCTATATAATTTCTTAATCCTCCTGGCCATCTAAGCCATTTCTACATCACCGCCAGATTCTGAACTTTCACTTGTTGAGATTTCAGTTTGTATGTGAACTTTTTCTTTGTCCTTGCTCTTTGAAACAGTAGACTTAAATTCCACCGAATTTCTTTTTGTTTCATCATCTTCCTCCTTATTCACCTTGAGTTCTTCCTCATACATCATAATCTTACCAATAAATTCTTTGACAGGAAGAGCGGCAATGTCACATGATTCTCTAATTGAAACAGAAGTGCCTCTCCATCATTCTGGAAAACATCCTAGTATCCTCATGATTTATTCCACTCCTAGAATAGCTTTTCTAAGGAAGTTCATAGTGTTGAAAATATCATTTAACCTGAGAAACATATTAGAAATAGGTTCATCAATATTTATTTTCAAATTAATATATTTAATAGTATAAGGGTTTAATCTCATTTCCTTAACAATAGTTGTTCCTTCATGAGAAACACCCAAAGTATCCCATATTTCATAGGCAGTTTTTCAAGCAGATATTATGTTAAATTCCTCATCTCATAATGCATAGTAAAATGCATTCATAGCTTTTCAATTAGTATTGTAAGCTATCTTAGTAAGTTCATCCCAAGTTGTTCTTTCAATTTCAGGAATTTTATATTGAGACTATATAACAGTCCAGATATAAAAACCCATACATTCCAAATGAATTTTCATCTTACGTTTCCACTGAGCATAATTTGTACCATTAAAGAAAGGTTTCATGTTGGTAGAAACACCTTTTAGTCTATTATCCAAAGCTAGATTTTAGAAAATATATTTAAAGAGAAAAAATTTAGAAATAACAAAAATTTATGATCTTTAAAGATGAAACTAAAATCATAGTTGAAAGATAGATTATTTCGAAAATACTTTAACAAAAAAAAACCTCTGATACCAAATGTGGGTCGTAGTGGACACTCAAGAGGGGGGGGGGGGGTGAATTGAGTTCCAGTTAAAAATTTCTGTTAAAAATTATTTTTATTAAAATCCCCAAATTATAAAACAAGTAAAACTGTAGTGAATTTGTAAAACTAAAAAAGTTCAATTAAGTTATCAAAAGATTGATTAGGTCTCAGTTAATTTCATCATAAGATTAAATTATCTTTTGAAACTAACTACTGATTTACAATAATTACAAACACTTGATAGATTAACTATCAAAGTAACTTTAAAATAGTTCTGTATTTCAATGTAATAGTAGTGGAATATAAATTAGATATTGTATACATTAAAAATGAACTAAAATGCACTAAACATATAACCAAGAGGTTCAGTCTCAAGCCGAGACTTAGTCCTATCAAATTTATATATAAGTGATCCACACCCTAGATCGGGGTGAACAACAGTACAAGACTGTCCATGACACACATTGACCTCTACCAAATATCTTCTTGGGAAACAAAAATAAAGACCAGGCCACACAAGGACCTCTTCCACAGTTGTCTTAGGTAAACAAGAGTAAGGAGTTTAGGTGTGAGGATTGTGATATCCTCAAATTCAGAACAGGAGTCGGTGTGTGTGTATGATATACAGAGTACACACACTGCTTCAAGAAGTAAATAATGAATCACATAGAGAGAGTATATGAATTTTTAGAAAGCTCTAGTGATTGGCAGTGCAACTCTAGACTCCTTGGATTGAGCAGAAATTCTTCTTAGTCCTTCTCTGGTTTTGTGTGAAAAAACAGAGTGTCGTGGTTTAGCTTGTGTTCTTCACGAGTGAGAATGTTCTCTTGATTTCAGTTCCTCCAGTAGTGTTAGATTTCATGCATACGAGTTCTTAAAAGATCATACAATCTCTTCTTCGTGTTCTGGATTGTTCTTTTGTTCAGTACAGAGCTCGTGTGTATTGTCTGTAGCTTCGTGTATGTTCTAGTATGTGTATTTGTGTGTATTCCCTCTATTACAACTCCATCTTACTTATATTCCTCGAGCTCCATAAATAGGAATGATTACCTTTTCATAGGTACAAGGTACAATTTCCTGACAAACCAACACCTATCATTAAATATCATTAATTTCATTAAAAACATCAAATATGACTGTTAGAAATATTTAATTAATTCTGACAGAGAGGTTAAGAAATGATATCACAATTGTTATGCAAACGGTGTCTCCTTCACGGTATGGCATTCATGGTATGTCGCTCACAGTGTGTCCTTCACGGTATGTCTTTGACGGTATGTCGCTCACGGTGTGTCGCTCACGGTGTCTGAGTCACGGTGTCTGGATGACTGTGTCTGGATAACTGTGTCACGGTGTCTCATTGGTCATGATGTCTCATTGCTCATGGTGTTTGAAACTTAGGCTTCACAGTTTCTACTTCAGTGTTTCTACTCACGGTGTCTGACTTACTGTGTCAAGCTTCACAGTGTCTTGTACTTAGACAAATAACTGTGTTCAAAGTTAAACAGATATACATAAAATGGATTTAGCTTAACCATTATAAAGTATAATATAACTTGATAAATAAATAAATATGAGTAACAAGATATGTTAGATTTGTGAATAATGATAAGATGTGTAATTATTACTAATATTGGTAAATCAATAACAAGATGTGCAATTATGATTGAGATTTCTGATCATTAAAACATGATTAATACATGAGGAGTCCAAAAATAATAACATTAAAGTGAGAATTAATCAATGAATAAATTATATGTATAAAATAAAAATACCGTTAAGAAAAGTGTAAAAAAATATAATCAAAATTTATTTTTGACATAATCATAGTATGTCATAGAAACTAAAAAAGTCATGTTACCCACTGAAAATAAATTGAGTTATGAAAATATTTACCTTTTGGTATGTTTTATGTCTAATCCCCTTGGATAAATTAATTCAAATAGTTTCATAAAAACAATATTTATTATGTATTCATGATATTACCTGTATGAGGTTGTGTATATACACCATATAAGTTAAAATAGGTGTATAATGTTAGAATATAGCACAATAAAGGAATATTTAGAAGAACTCCCTTACTTGTTTAGTAATCTATGGATCAAAACCTCATCGAAGGGACAACATCATATAGATTCATAAATAAAAATAATTTTACTAAAGGGAATCTTAAAATACAATCCAGAATGTAACATAAAACAACTAATAAGAATATGTGGTGAATCTAGAATATGTCTCACTAAAATAAAATCCTAGATGAGAAACCATTACATTCAATCTAGAATTCCCTAGTATGTCCAATAACTCCTCTATAATAATCAATCATTAATTCTTTGATTTCTTATGAAGCTATTATATATTTAATTTATTATACATAATAAATTTCTATTATTTGTATTTAATGAAAAATTTATAGACCTAATGAGAGGAGTGTACGATGAAGTTTTCAAGAATGTTCGGTTCATTAGTTAAAGATGGATTTGGGGTCTCGACCGTGATCAAAGAGGTAACAAATTCAACATCCACAAAATATTAATCATGAAATATTTATTATATTTTAAAATCAATACTATATTCAAATAAAATAATAGATATTTATGAAAATTGAAAAATTTTAAAATCAGTGAGACAATAGGATTTACGTACGCGTGAGTATCGTTTTTATTTTTCAATAATCATTAGTAAAATATTGTAAGTAATGTTTTATCATTATATAATTATAATAATAAAATAAATAAATTATTTATTATTTATATATAATTATATATTTCTTACTTGTTCACTGGTGATGAAAAAGACTCTCGACGCCTTGTAGAGGAGGTAATCCACACGTACGCACGAATGGCTTTTACAATTTTTAGTGTAGGAGAGAAAATGATTAATTATATTTTAGGATTGATAAATATTTCATGAATATAATGATTATTTCATCAGTACCACTTATATTTATAAAATATAATATTATTAACTTGTATGTTAAGTGTTATTAAAAAAAATAACATCGCTTCATGAGACGGTAGTCCGCCCTACACAGGATTGGTGTTATCATAACCCCCACGTAAATGAAAGTAAGATCTTTTATATGATATCATAACAAAATAAGTATAAATATGTCAAAAATTTCATATATATATATATATATAATTTTAAAATTCCAAGATAGAAGATGATGGATAATGAATGACATCGATTCACGAGGTAGTGATCCTATATACACATGAATGATGATTTTAAATTCTATTTGATAAAAGATGAGATGGATTTATGTTTAAAAATAAATATAATAACATTCATTTGTATTAAAAATAATGTTTTTATTATATTATAGTAATTTAATAAAGTTTTATTGAGGTGGAAGAAGAGATAAAATAATAACACCTGGTTAAAAATAATACATATTCTTTAGACAACCTACTTTTGATAAAACCAAAATAATTCATAGGATGGATTTATAATCAAACTAAGTTCACTAGTGTGTGGGTAGGGATGTAAGGAGGATATTTGGTTAGATATTTTCAAATATAAATGTGGTTTAAGGTGTGACGAGGGGTGAGTAGGGGTGTATTTTTATAAGTGAGGTGAGTAGAATGAATGTAATTTTTGGTATGAAAAATATGTTCCCATGTTTTACATGTTCCAAAGGGCCAAATAATGGTCTATATCAGAGCTATAGACATTATAAAATTAATAAAATCCTATTAAATTTACTTTCAAAATGTATTTTGTTCAACATTACCATTATACATTGAGTTTAACCCATGATAAACCTATTTCCACCTTAAACACTTCAATTTTTTTTTTTATGAATTCACTATTCGTTATGGTCAAATATTAAGTTGGACTTATTTAAAAATATATATTATTCTTACTCTAAATATGGAATAAATTTACCATATTATTATTTATGAAGGGGAAAAAATTAATTTATAATTATACCCATGTACACGATGAAAAGCATGTTGTCAATAAAAATATCTATCTTGAAAAAAATAAGACATTATATTATCTCGATGTATAGTAATTATCATTATATTAATTAAAATTAATATATATATATATATATATATATATATATAATTTTCATTTAATCCATTCATTATTAGGTTATTTTTTATTAATTAAAATATAGAAGAATTATGTACTTTAAAATAGTTTTCAGAAAAATATGTTCTTGAGAAAAAAATAATATTATAATAAAATCCAACATAAAGATGATTAAAAAGTAATTAATATGAAAAAATAACTAAATTACACATTCAATAATTTAAGTCACACTAAAAACATATTGGTACATTTATATTAATAAATTTATTGAAATTAAATGATAGTTTAAGAAAATTTCTCTTATAAACTATTCCTTAAAAAATTAATATTTTATATAAAAAATTTATAGTATGTTAATTTTGATATGATTATTTCAAAATGTATTTCCATTTTATTATAAAAAGTATCTAAAATATATAAAACTTTTTATAATATTTCATGAAAAAAGAAATAATTTTTTTAAAGAAGATATATTTTCAAGATTAAAATTACTTTAATAATATTTGATTGATAATTTATTATGTATTTATAGAAAAACTTATATAAATTCAGAACTTTGTATATATACAGCATAAAGTAGTTAGTACTATTCATAAAAAATGATGGATGGGTTATAATGGTTATATTGAAAATAAAATTATTACATGGTTTTCTTAGGTTTGGTGTTGCTTGTCATGAAACCTATCCAAAATATCATACTTATTTTAAATTCTCAGAGTGTTAAATCTTACCCCATTTAAAATATTTCAACATAGCTGTTTGAATATTATATCAGTAAATAAAGTTTGGACATTTGGAAACATTTTAATTGTAATCCCACATTATAAAATAGTTTAATAAAACTTCCTCATTATAATAGTAAAAATAGAGTACAATGTTCAACTAAATTATCCTAAACTAGGTTTAAAAATAGAAGAACATAAGTTGGAAGTCAATATTTATACATAGAGGAAATATTTAATTCCTGAATAATGATATAGATTTACAAATATCATTTATCATAAGAAATATATTTTTAAGAGAATTTGAACAACCACAAAACCATTAACCTATTTGGTTTGAAAAAGGATATTGATTTCATAAAAAATAATGGTAATATTGAACATTTTGGGTTCAATATCCTTTTCATAATGTTGAGTAATGATATTATCATATATTATAATAGAAATAAACATCATCATTCCTTGATAAGTATAATTTCATCGTTTAATCAATTCCCACCATAGTCTCATATTTGCATCCAAATGAAGAGTATTCCTAATGGATTTTTCATCCCCAATGAACTAAAATAAACATCATACATATAAAAAATCACCTTACAGGAAAACTAGATATTCATATAATCATTATATATTTACCACAAGAAATTTTGGTTTATTATGATATGTTTTTCCAAAAATTAATAATCCTTCATGCGATGAAATGATACATTAATCTCCAATGGAAAAAGAAATTCCAAAAGTTGAAACTATATAATTACATAATTAAATCACACTATAATAAAAATTAAATTTTCATTAAATATTATTTTAACATAAAATTTTATCTCATAGCTTTCACATTTCAAGACCAAAAAATTTGTGATAACATTAATTCCTTAGTAAGTAAATCAATATTAAATCCCATAATTATCAACAGGATATAAAATATATTCCAAACATCAATATATTCATTTTATTTAAAACTTTTTATGTAAATAAATGATTTTATACTTACTATAAAATCACATAGAATAAATATTTCCATTAGAACCTTGTAGCCCTTCTGGTGTGGGTTCAATAACCACAACCGTTCAAGAAGAGATGTGTTTTGTCTAAGCCTTCAGGTTTTTCTTTTTTCCTGTAACTATATCCTTGTAACATCATTAAAAATATGATGAAAATCAATAAAAATACCCATCATTTTCAAAGATCATATAAAACAATACGATTTTAATAGGTTTAACCTTGTGAAAATATATGATTCCTCCTCAAATAGAAATTCATGTTTAACCTAGGGGTTATATATAAATTATAAAAATAAAATAACACCAAAATTTTCATCAACCTTCTAAAAATATTATTACATAAACCTTAAAAAGGACGTATTTTAATTTAAACATATGGACTCCATTTATCATATAAATGATTAATGGAGTCCATAAATATTATGTTATCCAAAAAAATCATATTCTCAAATATTATCTAAACCTTTCTCTTAAACCAAATCTAAGAGTGATAATTTCACAATACCTAAACCAGTGAAAAATCACATATATTACATTTCTATCATCTACACCATTTAAGATAACCCAATTTTCAGCATCAAGAAAATACAACATCAAAAAGAAATATTGGATCATTTATATAACCAATGAAATTTTAGGATTATAGTTTTATATAATTAGGATAAAATATAACATAAAAAATACAGATTTCATTATAGATAAATTTCCCCAAACACCTAATGTTTCTTATTTCAGATTATGTCATTATCATCACCCATATTAAACCTATACAAACTTAGTTAAGCCTCTATAATTTTTGATAGCTTAGGAAGATGAAAACATAAGAAAGTTGTGATCTAATTCTCAGTATCTGTAAGCACAATCATTATTAATTGAATTTCATTAGTGATAATATAATGAGAATACACATATGATGAAATAATAAATATGATTGAGAATAACCTAAGAGAACTCATACCCACGAAACCAGGATCAATGAATAAAAAAATAATTCATAAGTATTTTAAAAATGGAAATTTTATATGAATAAATAATCATAATCCATGTGAGTTCATTTTCAATTATAGGAATCATTAAAAACCATAGAAAGAATAAATAAGGCATGTTCGTATCTTGGAAGAATAACCTCATATCACCCTTACACAATCCTGATAAATATAAATAACCATACGTATCACATTAAATATAATTAACCAATCCATTGGAGAGATATATGGGTGAACCCATCATATAATCTAGACCAGGATCCCCCATGAGATGAAATGGTGGTTAACCCTTAATAGACAATTTAAAATAACAATAACATGAAGAAATTAGATAAGATATTCATCTAATAATTAAACTTATAAAACATCCGTTATTTATTTCAAAACATGATTAACTCATGGAAATGACATGGGTTCCTTGAAAATCTCATTGAAACATGATTAACCAATAGAAAAGAAACAAGATAAATGCATTGAAAAAATAGTAATAAATCTAGATAAATAATCTGTATGGTATCATTATAGAATATACCTAATAGATCATATTATTCTTATTGTGTTTGTGGAGTTGATGAATGGAATTATAATTAAAAGGCTATTTATTACATTTTTAGTGAAATAAAACTTTTATTTTATAAATAGCTTTAAAAAATAAAAAAATCACAAAATATTTTTTGAAAACATTTATTTTAAAAAATCCATTGAAAAATATAAAATAATATTCCAGAAAAGTAATGTTAATGATTGAGGTAAATTCCATTCAATTCAAAAATGATAAAAATAGACATTGTTTTCAAACATTTGGTAAATGGAGTCAAAGGTACGTTATTTGAAAAAAAAATTGTAGATTTATTTTTAAATAATTTTAAATTAATGCCATATAAAATAACATTATAAAAACATTATATTTATGAAATAATAATTTAAGTAAAATTTTTGAAAACATTAACATATAAGAGAAAGGCTCATGATCTAAAAGAATTATATAAGATCGACATCAGTTACAATCAATATTATTTATATTTCATCAAAAAAATGAGGACTATGAAAAAAACATGGTAAAAAGTTCTTACAAATTGGAGAAGAATGAAATTTGCGTCAATAAAATATCATCATTATATTTTCTCCAAATAAAAAATGAACTGAAACCATCACATAAGAAAGAGGATTATAAGAAAAGATTTCCAACTTTGGTACTCATCAAGTGTATTCCCCAAGAATGAATACTGTCAAATGAAACATAAAATAACATAAACATAAGGAGTTTTGTGATATAAAATTTCAAAGTTGTAGTATATAGATGTCATAATGTAATATATGTGTATAAGATTACATATATCCCTTATAAGAAAATTTGAGACGAGTGACCCTTATAATGATCATACTGTTGAAGTGAGAATTAATCAATGAAATGATGTTGTTTATTAAATATAAATTAAAATAAATAACTTTTAAATAAAACATAATATAATAAGAATTTATTACACACATAATTTTCTAATATATAATAAAATAAAAAATAAATATATCACATTGAAAACAATTTGAGAAATTAGATTCTTTACCACTATGTCTATTTCATGTCAAATCATCTTTGTTGAATTAGTTAAAAGTGAATCATAAGATACTAGGATTTAAAAATATTTAATGACATTTCATGTAAAATGGTAATTATATACACCATATAAAATAATTTAAGGGCATAACAATGAAATATGCCTTGATAAAGGATAATTGAGTTGAAGTACCATACTGCTTTGGAAATCCTTGAATCAAAACATCAACAATGGGAGAACCTCATATGTATTCATACATGATAATAATTTAATGGAAAAAATAATAAAATACATTCATGTGTTTTATATAATCCATATAAAAAACAAATGGTGATTAGTAAATATGTCTCATATAAATAAAAAGTTAGATGATAAAACCTTACCTTGGGTCCGCACATTCTAAATAAGTCTTTTAATATATGTATAGTAATCTGACATCATGAATTGTATATCTTAAGAAAAATTTCATGTTTATAAAAATTATTATTTAATTATTTAATTTATTTTTTTAATGGAATATTTAATTATTTATTTAGTTAAGTAAATGTTTGGTGATTTGAGGTCCTTCGATACAATGGTTCAAAACAGATTCAATGTGTTGAACATGGTCAATAAGGTAAATTTTTTAATGTATCTATATTTATAATCATTGAAAATTTATCATATTTTTTAAATAAATTAATCCATTTATACTAATAATGAATTATTACCATGGAATATTAACAATGCTACAATCACAGAGACATTAAGTTGTATGTATGAAAGTGTATAATTTCAAATTTTCAATGATCACTATGGGAAGAAGGTAAATAATATTTTACCAATAACTGATGATAATTATTTCATAAATTATTTAACATTTCTTTAAATATAATAATATATATCATCCATGTCTTCAGGTGATGAAAAAAGAGTTGTGTCTCATCATGTAGGTTATAGTCGATACATACCCATGAACAACAATATCATTTTTCTGTGTAAGAAGAAAACTTATGTATTATCTTTTAATATTTTTACATATATCGTAAATATCATAATAATTTCATTATATAACAAAAATTAATTAAATAATCTTTATTACCATCCATGTAAATCATTCATGGAAAACAAGTCACATTCCTTTATGTGGTGGTAGTCTGCCATACACACGAGTGATGTTATTATATCACACAGAAAATTGAAATTAAGATGGTATATGAGATTTCATAACTTAATAATTACATATAAATTACCAATATCATATATATAATTTTAATCCATCATTATTAGAATCTATTATATGATTTAAGGGAAATCAAAATTACTTTGATTCGTGAGGCGATAGTCCTCCATACGTATAAATGAATATTTCGTATCCATTGTCATAAGAGAGAGAATGGTTTTAGTATATTGAATTAAAATAATAACTTATAATTATATTAGAGATAATTATGTAATTATATAATTAAAATTTAAGAATAATTGAAGGTGGTTGAAGAATTAATAAAATAAAATCACTTGGTAATTCACGGTAGCTATTCTTCAGTCAACCTATATAGGTAACCACCAAAATATTTTATTGGATCGATTTATTATAAAAATAATAGATCCAAAATGTGAAGAGGGAACTATGGATTATATTTTACAAGATATATAAATATTAAAATTTAATTGATCATGTGAAAATGGGGTGATAGTGGATGGCCATTTATAAGTGACATGATTAAAACCCTTTTAGTTTTTGAAAAATAAAATTACTAATGATTTTATCATGAAAAAGTGATCCAAAAATGAAAATTAAGGATAATTAGAAATAAATATGTCTAAATATCTCCAAGAAATATATTTTATAATTTTTAATATTCTATTTAAACACTTATCATTTCATTTTAAACTCAAAATTAATGTTTTTACCTTAATCACTATAAATATTTAATAATATTTTCAATATTAATTGTGGTTAAAAATAATATTTCAAATTATAAGAAAAAAATTATTTGGATTCCAAATTTGGAGTAATTTTAACCAAATCTTATTTATATAAGTAGAAACATTTATTTTAATATTCAAATTAAACACGTAATAAAAAAGAGGTGTTTCAAGAAGTGTTTTTCAAGAAAAAAGTGATTTTATATTAACAATATGAATGGTAATAAAAATTAAATGAATTTTAATTTAATTATATATATATATTCTATAAATTTCATTAATATTTTTTGGGGTTTTTTAATTAATTAAAATAGAGAAACATTATGAATTTCAAAACTGTTTTAAAAAACCCATTCTAAGACCAAAAATAAACTTATACTAAAATCCAATATAACGACACGTAAAAGTTAATTAAATATATTTCATATAACTAAATAATTTTTTATTACATTAAATTACATTGAGAAAAGTTTTTACATTTAAATTACAATATATAATTAAAAGATGTGATCTTTTTTCATAAATCGATATATTATTCACTATTCACTAAAAAACCATATTTTATGAAAAAACATAAATTTATCTATAACATAACATGATATAATCATTTAAAAAATGGATTTAATTTTAAAAAATATATTTTATAATATCTATGAATGTAATTTTAATTTTTTCTCATAGGATTAAATACAAATCATTTTTAAAGGAAATATATTTTTGATAAATAATATTACATACCGTAAAATGATTGATTATTTAATACGAATTTATAAATAAATTTATATTTAGGAAGAAATTAATATATATATATATATATCTATATATATAATAATAATTTAGTTATAATATTCATACCCCCCAACTTACTGGTTAGGTTATAACAGTCATATTTCAAATAATTTTATTTTAGGGTACTCTTAAGCTCGGTGTTGCGTGTCCTTCACATTATCAAGCATATCAACATTATCCTTAAAAATAATGGGTTGTTAAAACTAATCCAAAAAAATTACATTTTTAAAATCTATAATAAGACACATTTTAATATCTAGGCCTGCTATGTAATTAATTTGATTGAAGGACTATTTCTATAGTCTACATAATGACACCATGGGCTGTTATCATATCCACCTTAGGATAATTTAAAAAAATTATACCCATTGTTTATTTTGGATTTTCATTTACATATCAATGAATTGGTAAGAAAATATATTTCTGATAATTCATGAGATAATTATTCGACAAGTAAAATTCATACCTAATATATATATATAATATAATTAAATTAGTATTTATATTTTAATTTTATTAACAAAAGGGTCATACATTTGATCTCCATCACGAAAGAAACATATTTATTTTCAAAGAATCTATCCTTTTTTAGGAAAATAATAATGAAATATAATCATAAATTGTTTATATTAACTATATAAAATAATGAAAATAGTTAAACATATATGTCAAATTAAGTTATATAAGATAATATTTATATATGTATATATATATATTCAAATTTCATACTTGGTATAGTCGTTAAACAAACAATCATCAAGGAAAACTATGTGATGTGAAATATCTTGATATGCACCCATAAATGTAGCTATTATATATAACAATTTAATTTATTGTGTTTCAGGAGAATATGGAAACTATTTATAAATTTACCCATAATCGTCATCTTAATATCTAAAGGCCCTGTTGATAATTTTGTTCACTTTAAAAAAATACATTGAATAAAAAATCCAAACATTCTTGATCCAGATAACCTCTCATAATGAAACCCTCACATTGATTCATATGTTATACATATTAAATCATTTCGAAGATATTCATTTAATAATTTACATCCACAATAATGAAATGGTTCCCCCAAGAAGTGGATTTGTTGGATTTTGAACTGTTAAATTCAACAAGAAAGTGAAATATAATGGAATAGATTTTATCACCCAACCATAATAAATTAATGGTTTCGATTTCTAAATTTTTATAAAAAAAGATTAATCCTTTTAGAATAATCATATATAAAAAAAATGGAACATTAAAATCACCATCACATTAACATTATTGTATAGAAAATGCTAGAATTCTATTGGAGTCAATTCAGGAAGAATGATGTGATAATAGATAGTTTTTACGGATATTTATTTTAAGTACCTTCTATTGAATCATTTAGTTATATTTCATAAATAGAAATGAAGAACCATGAAACTTAAAAATACTTCTAGAATTTTAATTTTTTTTAATGTTTTCATAATATTAGAAGTTTATAGAACATTCAAATTATATTAACTTATACCCAAAAGATTTAGTTCTGGTGGAATACTGATATACAACAATGCACATGGAGTTCGTAATTCCTATTTTCTCTCACCATTGATATTAAAAATATTTGGATGAAACATTTCACATATATTTCTTCTAAATGTGAACATTGTAAAAAAACTTTTAAAAAAATATATTCACTAATATTCAATCTCATTGATGATACTTTCCTTTCTTGAAATAGTAATTGGATTTAGTGAAAACATTATTCAATTATTTTATTTAATATTGCATTTCCTGAATAAAAAACCAACATGTTTAAATTAAATATGTTCTTTAGTTTCTGAAAAATGTTGATGTGTATTTTTAGTGTAAATATTATTATAAAATGTCCAATGATTCATCTTATATGGATGATTCATTGGAAAAAATAATTGATTCCCCAAGAAACTGAAACTATGAAAATAGTTTTGTCTTATAGATCATGTATTCATCATATAAATTTAACAAGATATTTATAACATTGTTATAAGACTCAAAATAATATCAAAATTAGGGAATTCATTTATCTTCCATAGAAGGGTAACAAACATATGAAATATATAATTTTTTTAAAAAACATTGAATATGGGCATACCCACATCCCAATGATGCTTCAAATATTTTATTAAAGGATGCATTTGTAAATATATATATTTTTCAAGAAATGAAGGTATATACACTAGTACAATCAAGAAAGTGAATGGTTTTTTCTTACTCATAAATAGAGGAAGATTAAGAACATTAAATAAATTGAACATATTCTGTGAGGAGTTAACATCTAACAAAAAAAAATTAAACCCATTGCAAGACAAACCGATCATAACATTGCACACGTCAACTTTAAAATCAATATTTCATTCATCAATTATCTACCATGGTAACTCATTTACATGATGAACCAAATCATAATTAGCATTAATTCACTCATCCTCATTCCGTCTCATATGTGTAAAGATTTCAACAGACTTGAATAGATTTTGAGTATAATTAATCTATAGAATCTGACACAAGGCCTTTTGTGGTACAAAATATAGTGTTTATCATAAATTTTAATTCCATAAAGATATTATAGATTACTAATAAAAAATGTGTTCTATTGTTTCCTCCAATAATAATCTTTAATATTTTATCAAATAACGACTTTTATTTGTAAAAATATAATATTTTTAATTAACATCTACACCATATAATGATTTTATTAAATATCTACTTTTTCAAAAAAAAGTATGTCCTTCAAAAAGGTAAAAATATAATCAATGTAGTAATAAAAAATTCAATACCTAGTTTTTCACTGATATATTCACATTAAAAATTTATAATTTATAATTTTAGTACATTCTCGATATATAGGAGACCCCCCATCATCCATTAATTTTTTCCCTCTCTAAATAACACAATTTTCATTACATTCCTCATCTATGTTGTTTTCACTACCTTATTTCATTGGAATTCTATATTTCTTATGATTATGATTTTTTTTGGGAAAGGATCGATTATCAAATTATACATACAAATCCATTAATTTTATTCATGAATAATAGAATATTGCCTGATCTCTATTTTATGATAAAAAAATATTGTTTTTTAATCCATGTTTGTTTATACGGTAGGTTACTTACTATCAGTATAAAAATGGTATTCCAAAAACAATTATAACACACACAATAATTTATACATCCATCTAAAGAATTGATAAATGAATATGAAAAAATAGTCTTTTCAAAGACTATTGAGATCTGATCATTATGATACATCTAGGATTTATATATTTAATAATAAGGAAAAATTTGTTTTAAAATCATCACAATAATCCATAATTAAAAAATTCATTGCAACCAATTTTAATATGAAAGTCATAAAAGCATACTAACAGCTGACAGAAAAATAATAAGATAAATTACTTATACTATTATTTTTCTATACAAATAATGATCAAATGATAGTATAAGTCAACTAATAGAGAAACCAATATTTAAAAATATAATTAAATAATTAAGAATTTGTGAAAAAATTGTTTTGAAAACAACATCATTGTATTGAAATTGCAAAACCATTAAAATTTTATAATAATATATTTCATATTCTACAATAATAGATATTAAAATAAATAATAATAAAATCCAAATATTATAGAAAATAATATTGATATTATATCAAAATGATATAAAAATTGTGTTAAAAGATATGGAAGAATGATGACTTATAATATACATAATGCAATAAATGTTTTTTGTTGAAAAAAATATGCATCTCTATATGGGAAGAAATATGTATCAATTGTCTAATTACAATAACCTTAATAATATCCAATTATAATCCACTAACTCCAAAAATAAATTTCTACTAACATTATCAGAGTAAATTGTCCTACACACACATAGAGTTTTAAAATATTGTTCAAAATAATAATTTTACTAGGCTGACACTAAAATAATCATTCATATCCATTATAATATCATCCATTTCATCTTATTTTGAAATAAAATTGATAAAATAAAAATTTATTTTCAATAAAAACACAATCATAAAAGAAGAAGATTTTCTAAATATCTTTGAAGATATTTAATTTATCCACTTTTAAAACATATATTCCAATATATTTCTTGAAATCTAATAAATCAGGGGAATATAATGGAATTAACAATAAATTATGAAGATGAAAAGTTTCTTTAATTGAAAATGTTATTTAGGCTTAATTAATATCAAGAGACAATGGTTAAATATTCATTCATATAGAAATATGTTTGGGCTAAATGAAATTAAAAATTTAAAACAAAAATCACATTATATCAAAAGACCATGATTTTAAACAGTGAAAATATATTTTCAATTAGATTTCATATTCATTCTTAGGGAATATTAAAGACAGGGGAATTAATAATACACAAAAAAATAATGATGAACATAAGATATGAAAACCAACAATAAAAAAAAAGATTATATGTGAAGAATTATATTAAATAAAGTCTCCTTAATTGAATACCTCTTAATAATGTTTCAAAAATAAGTTTCTAAAATAATTACATACATAATCAGTTAGTATATATTATAAAAAAACATTATATTTGATTTATATAAATTTAGATAAGAAAGATATTAAAAACAGATATATATAATAAAATCATAGTTATTATTAAAAAATATATAATAAAATATTAACGATCATTTTTTCAAAGAATAATATTTTATAATAACCTATATTTAAATTAAATATGTCTTTATATGTGGATATAAATGAATATTATTCTCCATAGATGATATAAATGATTTAGAACTCAATATTTTAATTATGAAAAAAAGAATAAAAAAATTACTTAAATGAGGCGGGATCACTGGAGGATAAGAGATGAAATTTGAACTCTTGGGATTGGTTATATTAGTTACCATTGGTGGATAGAGGATGAGGGGAGGATTAAGATATTATTGGAAGACCCTATACTAATGTTTTTTAAAAAACGGTTGATATAATAAGATATATACCCACAGTTTGTAAAAAACATTGTTATAGGTTCTTATATACAAAGAGATTGTAAAATACATTGGCATATAATGTTTGTAAGGACTCAATACCAACTATTATATAATACCATTGGTATAGTGGTTCGATAATTAAATAAATCTCTAGTAGTGTCTTTCATTTCATTTAATATAAAACGAAACCACAACACCTCTATTTTCCTCAGTAACAAGAGCCACACAAATCTAATAACACATTAAAAATCTACATGTAAGAATAAATTTCCAATTTCATGTGTTTTTTCTTTAAAATTCCATAACTAGGGCCATTATGAATAATTATGAAGGATGTCTATCAATGTGGGGGTAATTAATTCAACCGATATCTTAAATATTACTTCATATTTTACCTCTATAAATTATATCATAACAATTAGAATATAATATCCTTAGTATAGAAAATATAATATTATCTTATTATATCATTTTTATAACATTATTACACTCTTTTATATCATATGGTGAATGAATTTATCTTTCATGTGTACGTGTGGAATATAACTTCCACGAAGTGATGTGTTTCATCTATTATCACCAGTTCATGAGGATTGTGATTATGGTGGATCAAATAACTGTATATCATATTTGAAAAATGTTTATGAATTAATAAATATTTGATATTACTTACCTTATTACCCTTTCATAAGATAAAAAAATTATAACATCTCTCTTACTTACTTCTTGAATACCAACTTAATAATGTGATGTGAATTGTTTTTTAATCACTACCTTTAATGGGTGATTATATTTTTTTACATGATATTCAGAAATTATATTTTTTTAATGAATATTATTCAAAATGTTATTTAGTAACTACTCTAACCACACTCAACATACCAAAGACAGTTTTCAATTATAAACAATACATCCTCAAATCACCTATTATGGACTTAAATGGTTTAGTAATAAAAAATGTTGTTGTAAAAAGTAGAATTAATTATTTAATGACAAATTAATAAATATATAAAATTTTATTAAAGAATTTATTAATTAATATAACTTTATTATATAGTACTTAATTGAATCTAGGAATCATTTTCGGATTCAAGGTAAGGTGATTCTTAACTGAATTTCCATTAATTATGTCATACTTATATATCATTGACTATATTATTCCCATATTATTTATAAAATTAAATATTATTTTATTATTTTGTATTTAGACTTGTTTTATGTGGTTTTATATTTTCTATAATTTATCAACTCTATGTTTAATTATAACATTAGTGATACAATATTTATTAGGATTACACATATCTTTATGTTTTATTTGAGATACGTTTCATATAATGAGCCTAATTACTTTTAAATTGTGTAAATTATCCCCACTTAGATATAATGTTATGAATTAATATTTTACCATGATAATTAATTATCCTTTGATATTATCTTTTTCATGGTATTATTTTTTAAACGATATAATTGTTGTAGTAGTTTTCATGGTCTCAAATACAATTCATTGAGAAATAATTCATGTCATGCACCATGAATTTGTTCTCATGGTATAAATATATCCCCATGAATTTTTACTCACACATTAATTTATTTACATTATGGGTTTCTATAGAATCATGTAATGTTCCATCATTCAATTGATTTTTTATTCATGCATTTCCCTAGATTCAAGTGATTCTTACCAGAAACATCCTTTAATGGGACATGTTTTGATTGGGTAAACTATATTCAATTATAAAATATATATAAAATGTATTGAAATGTAATATAATGATATTTTTTATACTCTTGTTATATTTTATTCCTTCTTATATTCTTTCTATTGATGGGATTTGTGTTCTAAACTTCTTAACAAGTTTAAATTGGAATGCATTGGTTTAAATGTTTTAATTAACTTTAACCAAAATATTCCACAAATTTTTTTAGTATCTATGAAATGTTATTTTATATACAAAAATTATTTTATTAAGTCATTTTCTATGATATTTGAACTTATTTGGACTTATTTTAATGGAAATTTCATATCATTTTTCATTTGGATCACTTTTGTCTCTCTATAAAATAGTTTTAAATGACTATTTATTTTTAATGAATATGAAAATTATTTAACATTATATCATAATTATACTTCATTTATTTGATTATTTTTTTATATGGTGGCCTGGATTTTTTTAGTGAAAACAAATTTCATACTTTTTTTTGAATTTGTCGTATCAAAATAAAAGTGTGTTTTTATGATTTCGTAAGAAATGTATTAAATTTTATTTTAAGGATATTTTCATTTTTTTTAAATCATATTATTCTTATGAATAAATTGGGTTATGATAATATAATAACATTAAATTAATTTCTCTAAATTGTTTATGATTATTTTTTTAAATATTTTTTTGGGAAACCCAATACTTTTTCATGAATAAATAATGCTTTGAATGTTTTAATAAAATTCATGCATCCATGTGTTTAGATTAATTATGTGGTATATGGAGAGTACTGATGATATCAGGATTGGGTGGTAAACCCTAACCATTATGAATGTTTGGACTTTTTGTAATGGGTGGGATTGTCATAGGTCTGCAATTAATTTAGTAATGAGGTAGTTTTAACTATATAGAGGTTACAACTAGGATATAAAAGAGTTATATTACTCCTATGAGATAAGGAAGTCAATTGATTATAATTTTCTCCAAAAAGACAATAGTATTCAATAGTCATAGGATACTCTTAATATTTAGTATTTATATTTTAATGTGATACCATGTTTAATTTTTTATTTTACAATATACCTAAATAATTTTTCAATGATTAATATGTGTTTAAATAGATCTTTTTCTCAGTAATATATACACATAGCTCATGTTTGTTGAATTATATTTCATTTTTAATATGGTAATTATTTATGAAATGTCCCATGAATTTTTATAATGATATTATCTTTATGAATTATATAATGAGAGTAGTTTTTTAGTTTATTCAATTGAATATATCTATATATATCTCTTGAATTTTACTATAAGGAGATGTCATGTTTTGGTGGAATATGACCCCAGGATTAATATATTTAAAATATGTGTATATATTAAATAATTCACATTAATATTTTTATAATAATGGGTGTCCATTTCTTCAAAACATAATATGGGAATTTAAAGACTGTGGTTTATTCTTGAATATGGTGATACCCTAGGTGCAAAAATAATTGTTCATTGTTAAATGTTCGGTTGAAGGAGACTATTGGATATTGTTTTAATTTAATTAATTAATTTAGTTAATTAATTAATTTAATAACAAAATCCCAAAAAATCCTCGATAAATATTTCATCATGTGGAATTCCCAGGGTTAGTTAGGTAAAACTATGGATATTAGAGTTTATTAGATGATCATTGGCATTAAGAGAATTAGAATGAGGTTCAACACTGAATAATCAATTAGAATTGTAAGATAAAAACTAATGTCACAAGATATTATTCTTCTTATCCTTTAAATTTGTTCATCAACTATGATCAACCCACCATTTAATTAGGTAATGTTATTTAATAAATTTACACCCATTCTGTTTTTTAGTAAGCATTAGTTTTATATCTAATTATTATCTGTTTTAGTAATTTTTCATGTGCCCAGATTTGATTATGAATGTTGATCCAATTTATTATTTTTACTATTCCTTGATTATACCATTGTTAATGAAATTATGTAATCATTGGTATATATAACACTGTAATTTAATTGTTTCACCTTGTTTATTTTTTCCCACCGTTCATAATTTTATTCATAATTTGAACATGGGTCAGGGATTAAATATTTCCAATCTCAATTTGAGAACCAATAAACCCCTAGATTTATAGAGGTTGTTTGAAAGACGTATAGATTGGTGTTTTGTGTATATATAAACATATATATATATATATATGGTTTAAATTATTTCTGACTAGGATTAGAGGATGGATCTAGTGTTTTCATCCATGGCTGGGGTGATGTAGATGCATAATAAAACATGGATGATTGACATGGTGTTTGTGTGGAAAAAATACAACAACTGATAATGAACAAGTGTGGTCAACCACATACTTGAGTTCGTTATGGTGATTCATCAATGAATTAAAAACTGTAGTGGTTTGGATGAGATGTGTGAAGACTAAAGATATTTTAAGAAAATTCCTAGTTATATGAAAAGTTGTTTGGATGAACACACGTTGAGTTTCCCCTGTGTTATGATAGACCCAAATTAAAGGAGAATAAGACATCAGATGTCGTATGGGGATTTCAGACAGTATGTGATCTAATGTCGTTTGGTCAACATATACCATTGAGTTAAACAATCATGGTAATATCGAGGTATATGAGCATGACAAGGTATATGGGAAAGAGCCATAGTACCCCAGAATGGATGGGGAGGACATGAACATACCAAATAATTCCATTTGATTTCTTGAACTCTATGTACATGAATTGTTTATTTACATTGTCTTGAAATCCATGTTTAGGTAGTGATATCCCTAGGTTTCCAAGAGTCTTCACTCACCATGTGGGCCTAAGAACATAGCAAGTTTTTTTGTGAGAATCCTACCATTGTTGCCTCTATCTCTAATACATATATTTGTGACCATGATAATCCTATACTGAGTAATTTATATGTATAATTTTGTTGGTTCATCAAATTACACATCAGATATATGATGTGAGGTGATTCTAGTATGATGCACTATTAGTGACTCTAATCCATTGATATTGATTAAGAGTGATCATCGGAGTATTACAAGTACAGTTACTACCCTTTCTATCTCTTTCAGGTAGATTACAGATATACTTTATATAGGTAGAGATGGATATCACCCACATTATAGAGGGAATTTTTACTATATCAAAGGAGGGTAATCCCTTTAATTAAGATCTGGCTGTGTATATGTCCTTTATTGGAGTTGTGATCCCTTGGTTGTTCTCTGTAGGGTTGAGGTGAGACAACTCTATATTCATTAGAGTTTACTTGAGATTTATGGATATGATACAATTTTTCCATAAATGTCACACAATGTAGTGAGAAGAGGGCACTGAACTCTATATGTTATTTGGTAACGTGGGTCATTCTTCGTCAGTGATGGGACCTTTAAAGCTGTTAACAAACTCTTGATTTCCATCTATAGAGATGTAGATCCCTTTTTTATTTGTCTTTGGTTTCTTTTGAAGCATATATACAGTTGAGATTAACATAAACTGTTTATTATGTCTGAATATAATAATTTTTATTAATTATCGTTGTTTATTTTTAGGGATTTAAAGTTGGTATGTATATAATTATCCCAGAATTGGTTTTTCCACCACGATTGTTTAGTATCCTAACAACATATAGATTGGTAGTGAGTTTGGTTGGACAACATTTAGTAAAGAATTATTTTCAATGGATATAAGAATGTTCAGTGGTAAAACATGGATATTGGGACATGGGACCCCATCGATCATTCTTTCTATCCCATTTTTTATAGGTTGATACCTCATCTCTTGATTGGATTTTATTTTTCCCCATTATTTATTTTTTAAATCATTGATTTAAAACTTTGTATTTCCTGAAGGTTGATTCATGCATGTATTACACTCAAGATGTTTCATTACTTCATTATATTGCTAAACCATTTCATGGATATGGTTGTGTTTATGAGTACAATTAAAATTAATAACCCCTCCCATCTCCATTATATATTTTACTTTACAATTATCATCATCCCTAACATCATTGGAGGTTAAATTGTTGTGTTACCCATATCTTACCATTACCCAAGTGGGTAAGGTCCTAAATGGGTGGTATTAATTTGAGGGTTCACCCTTCAGTTTGAACTAGGAGTTGTTTATTTTTTATTATTGATTTGGGAGCATAGGGAAAAAAACATTAGATTGTCTCATGTTTGACTCCTTGGCTAAGGAATATATTGCTGGTGCTGAGGATGATTTATCCATATTTTTGAACTCTATATACCTTATTCTCTCCTTGGAATATTGAGAAATATGTTAAAGGGAACCAATGGTAAATACATCATATAGGATAATGTCTTTTGAAATTCATGTTCTTTTGGAATCATCTCCCTATATATTATTATCTTACCATAGTATGTCTTGATAATTTTCGAGATGACTGAGTGATAAAAATATCTTGGATTCTAACACTATGTATTTACAATGGATTGTTTAGTGATGAATCTTGAATTTAGGGACATATTCATGAGGTGTTTCTTCCACTTTGTTAAAGACCGGTCCTACCACATACATAGGAGTGGATTGATCCACCTCTAGTGGACTGGATGGATAATTGATGATATATTGGGAAGATGGTTGCTCTAGTAGTCCAGGATGAAGATATTCCCATTATTATAATGTTTTGTGAGTTCCAATATCATAGAATTATTTGTTATCCTTGTGATATAGAACCTCATGTAGTGGTTGATTTGTTTGATATAATGTTATGGGTTGTCCAGCATTCAGAACACAACAAAATGGATGAATTCATTTGCAAATATTTTTTAAAATAGAAACAAAGTGATGGTGTAGTCCAGTAATTCATATCCATGTTGTTGTTTAAGTATATTGGTATTGATACGAGCATTTATTAGGGTTCTATTAGTCTTTATAGAACCCATGGGTAACGGTGGTTTAAGTATAGGTGATGGATTGGGTTTTCCTCCTTTCATTCCACCCCTCAAGGTGAGATGGTGGTCATGATATATAGAATTAATGAGGAAAACATAGGGTGTTGATGGATCCCTTTGTCAGTAATATGCGGTGTGATTTCAAAAATTCAATAATGTATGATTCTTCCCATTCCAATATATTCAGTATGTGATGAAATATTAATCCATGTTGTCTATTCAATTCCACAAAAAGATGATAGTTTCGAGGTGTTGTTTTTGGGTTCCTTTTTATTTTATATTTGGTTCCATTATATTATTTCCATGGTGTCATATGTGAACCCTATTTTTTAGAAACTGGTGGGGAAAGTGGAAGTATAACTTCAAGAATTAGTTTCTTATGAACTGAGGTGTTAGAGTAATCCATGGTACAACCCGTGACATCTATACATTATCTATAGTGTTTGTATTTATAGCAACATGATACTGATTCAATATTTCATACCTTTTGAGAATTATACATTTTTGTGGATCTTTTAGCTTGACGTGTACATAAATTGGATCATACTAGATATAGTTAAAAGTTATCACTTTTATTCTAAATGTGTGTCTTGAATATATGAGGATATAGTATCTTAGAGGATATATTGTTCATTGCAATTAAACCTTACAAAGACATTGTTTGGATATATTTGTTCTCATTGTTGTTTCCAATAACTGTATGTCATCTTATGATAGTTATATTACGTCATGATGTTGGAATTTTGTACTCCTTTATGGGAAATTGTGATATTGGGGCTTGGATATTGGGGATAACAACCAAGAACTGAAAACATATCACCATTAATTTTAACATTTTCCCCATGGTGAAAATGTCACTTTTAGTCATCTGGAAGTAGGAGTAGTGGAGGAATATATTGAAGTCATTCATGAAGTTGTTTTAGGAAATCCACCATGGTGGGGGATTTGATTCAATATCAACAATCACACTGAGACTAGACAAATATCTTTCGTATTATATTGGATGGATCCTACTAAACTACAGTATCTATTGGTGAAGTTGTAAGAAATTTGAGTGAATGGTTTTATCAAACCCCATGTACCCCTATGTATATCTTGGTTTGTTCATGAAAAAAGGGGATTATAGTTTAGGCTTTATGTCAAATATCATTTCTTGAATCAGGTAAAAATCAAGAAAAATTATGAATTATTGAGGATTGATGACCTATTTTACTAGTTGAAATGTGTGACTTGTTTTGAAAGAACAATCTCACATCCAAATACCACAAAATGATGGTCCACGAGGTTGATATTCTATAAATGAAATGGTATTTTTTCTATAGAAGCTATATGTTCTATGTGTATCCTTTTGATTTGATGAGTTCCGATGCTATTTTCCTAGAATATCTGATTCAGATCATCAAACCATACTTGGACCAATTTATTGTTTTATTTATTGATAGAATTCATATATATTATTCATTAGAGGAAGATCATGATGGGAATCTGATATTGTTCTTCTAATTTATTCAGTAGAACCAACACTGTTGTAAGACATTGAAATTCCTTTTATAGATATAAAAGGTTGAATTTATAGGTGATGATGTATCTATGAATGGTCTAGCTAAGGATATAGTAAATAATTTTCAACACTATATTGTGAAGCACAGAAGTGTTTGTAATATGAATAATTTTTTATCGGTTTGGAAGGGTACTACATGAGGTTCATGGAAGAATTATAAAGTATTTAATTCATTTAACTAACATGATGATGAAATGGATAATGTTTTTCTAGAATCAAAAGTGTAAGGTATATTCTAAAAAGTTAAGGTGATATTTTTCCTATTCTATAATGTTGATACTACCAGAGGTGGGTGCCAAGTATATGGTGTATTTTTTGATTCCATTGGATTTTGGATCAGTCTAATTTTGATGTAGAGGTTGGTGGGGACTATTTAAGGATTCAGGAATTTGAGACCAAATAAATAGAATTACTTGATCCATTACTTACTACTGGATATGGAATTATTATCATTAATGATATAAAATCACTATCTCTATGAGAGAATTTCATTGTACAGTCATACCACTAGAGTCTCAGGTACATAATCCCTCAGAGATATATCAACTATTGATAGGGGTTTTGGTTTGATTTCTAGAAGTGATATGACTTTCAAATTGTTTATAATATATGGTTGGGTAATATAGTAGGGGAATTTATTTATAGAAGATCCCATAATCATTTGGTGGAGGGTTATTATACCAAGCTGTCTTTATTAAAACATGCCCTAGTAGATAATATGGGTGTTACATATATACAGTAGATAGCATTAACTCCACCATTTCATCAGCATGTGGGTGATACCCATTTGGTAGATGTTCACTATGAGTTTTTTCATGACAAAATAACATCATGAGATGTAAAATATTATTTGTGTAATGTATTGTATAACAAAATCATTTTCTATGTATGGATGGGAATTCAGGTCGCATTATATGAGGAGTTATAGAGGTTATTTTATAACTTTATATTGGATGTTTATTCGAGTCTGGAAAATGTGTAAAAGGACCATCGATGGTAATAATGGTGTATTGGTTTGAGGTTGACTGTTCTCGATCTAGTCTCTTATTAACTCACATGTCAGTAGGTAAAGGTTAACATCAGATTCAGTAGGACCAACTAAATATCATTTGTTTTATAAATGGAAGAGGAATGAAATATAAATCGATGTTTTTAAGGTAATTATATGTTTTTTGATCGGTGATTAAACTTTCCATTTCATTTTTGATTAACATACAATGTCAAAAAACATTCTTACCATTCAAAGGAAGATATCATTTTAATGTTTTGTGAAGTTATATGTGTAAGATATCAGTTGGCATTATGGGTACCCACATAATTCCAATATGACCATGATTTTATGGAATAAATCATGATTAAGTAGGGGATGGAAGGATTATTTTGGGACATAGTTAGATATGATAACAACATGTCACCCCCAAATGGATAGACAACCCATGTGTACTATCCATGTTTAAATGATATGCTGAGAGCATGCGTATTGAACTTTGGATGGACATAAGGGGACTAATTCCCATTAGAGGAGTTCTCTTATAATAACATATGTCTCTCCACTATCATCATTTCACTATTCATAACCTTATATGTGAGACCTTATAGGTTATCATTGTATTGGAATAATATTGGAGAGACGTCACTTTTTGTCCAACCACTAGTTTGGGCAATGAAAGAGAAGGATTAGGTGATCCATGAGAACATGTGGAAAGTATAGAGCTCCCTGAAATATTATGTGGCTCAACAACAGAGACCATTGGAGATCATTAAGGGAGAATATGTTTTCCTGATAGTATCCATATGATGAGGATTGATAAGGTTTCTCCAAGGATAAAAGTAATAGATGAGGTTTTTGGGGACATATTAGGTCCTATATATGGTTGGAAAGGATTCATACTAATGGAAAGTTCCCCCACTTTTTGATAGATTGCATGAAATCATCCATGTGTCCCAACCGGGGGGATACTAATAATGTCTATCACATGTAGTTGGATGGGAAAGGATGCACATCGTGGAATGATACACCTTCTCAAACTATTTAGTAGAGATCCAGAACCAACTAGAGATGATCCATCTTGAAAATATCATCCCATTATTTTTTGTTCTTCGGAAACATGAGAGAATTTAATAGAGATCATGGGAATGTGTGCAATAGATTCATGCCCAACATATGAAACTTGGATTTTTTTCATCATTTTTTCAGATTCAATTTTTCATCTTAGATTTCCTCTCATATTCTCGGGGGTGATGGGTTTTAAATTTGGGAAAATATTTTGTTTCTCTATGTTTCTATGGTTATTCAAAAGTTTCCTCAGGGAATTGTTATTTTAAGTTGATTTTCTGATCTTGACAGGAGGTGGAACATGGTTGGCATAGAACTAGAGGAAAACATGAGGCTAATACCAGAAAACCATTTGGAATTTGGATAGATTGTCAAACTATGATGCAATCAGGAGGGGTGGTTTTTCCTCCTTAAATAACCATGTCACATGGTTGGTGGACAGTTTAACAAACCATGTGGCCAAACTATGTGAGCTACCTAAATCTTAAAATTTGTGTAATGTTAATTTTAACATCATTGGGATTAAACAAAAAAAATCACCCATTATGTTCTTTACATGGTTTTTGCAACATATATAAGGCTTCTCCCTATCTCTCATAGCTTCCTCCTCCCACCCATGGTGTACATCTAGGGTTTCTTCAATGTTTTGGACAAAATTTGTTAAGGTTTTCTCTTCATCTTCTCTCCCTCTTCCTTCTCCTTCCATTTTTTTGATTTATGTTTCTCCTATGGTCACTTAGACATAAGTTTCATGTCATCCCAAGGGTAATTAAGGGGGATTAACATTTTTAGGATTTCTCATCGTTGATCATGGATCTTTGAACCATCAATATTTTCTATGGATATTATTTGTTAAAGCATTGGGAGTTTGAGGTAGGATTCCCTTTGAACCAGGCATTAAATTTAAGAATAATTGGGTTGATGCTCTTCAAACCATCATTTTATGTTAAATATTTATTCATGATCCATGGTGCAATTATTTTTCTAAAAATTGATGTATTCTTCTTTTTATGATAAATTAAATTGTTTTGTTAAATGTTGTACACCAAGTGTATGATAAATGCATATTTGTGTTTTTTGAGTAATTTTGTTATGATTGAAGAATTGATTGAAATTTAAATTTTTTTATGAAATCTGAATGGTGGTTTTTTGGTTCTAAATATGGATTCTTAAATGGCTTTGACATTAAAGAGGTGTGTATTTGGATATTGAAAAATGAAATTGTACGTGATGATGACAGGTGTCCTGATTAGCACTTTTACGAAATTTCCTTTTCTTTTCACATGTTGTGGAAGTACTTAAATGTGATTTTTTAAAATGATTTGGAACTATCCAATGATGTATTTAAATTTTTTGGGAATGGTGGGGTTGACTCATTAAAATATGACTCTTGAGGCTTCTTTGGAACTTTGGTGAAAATGGTGAAATTGATTATTATGAAAATCCTTCATGGATAATATTATTTATTTATTTATATTTAATGGATGGTATTTTTTACCTATAAAATTCTTGTGATCCATTTATTTGAACGGGTAGGACATCCTTATAGTAGACTCTTTATGACCCATTTACATTGAGTAAAATTGGCGATTCTCAATGTGGAATATTTTGAGATCTACTGTCTATGGAAAGAGATTCGTACATGTAGTGACTCAGGGTTATGATGGTTATCTAAATTATTTATATATGATATACAGATATCTGATTGGATGATAGGTTGGAATTTGTTCTCTCACCCTCTTTATACTCTAGATATGAAGACCAGGCATAACTAGCGAATTTTATGAGAACCATTGCTCCTATAGTTAGGATTATACATTTGATAGTAGCCCGAATCAAGGGGATATTTTTTTTATTTTTGTTTTGGGATATTGTCCCTCGATCATTCCAAGTTGGGTTAAATTTAGAATATGGGGATTTTTTATTTCATAGATTGAGTAATTACTTCTGGGTTGAGTGAATATGTAGATTCTTTTCTGAATTATTTCATATTCTCTTAGTTTCCCTTATTTATTTTATCACTTAGCTATTTTTGATAAATGAATGAGATGTTTCAAGGTTGGTTACTCTTGTGTGAATATTTTGATTTACCTCATTATTTGATTATTGTTGGTGATCTCATGTGTAGTGTATTTCATTTCTGATTAAGGAGTCGGTTTTCAATGATTTATGAATTTTTTTGGAAAAACCTTCAAACCATTTCAGTATTTTTAAATGGAATGTCATTGTTATTTTTTAAAATTACAATGTATATTTCATAGTAAATAAATTGAATTTTTAATAAAAAAGTTCAATGGTTTGTGTTTTTATTTAAATTAGAAAATATGCATATAATCATACTTTTTAAAATTTTATATCAAATTAGTTGATGTTTCTTCTTTTAAAGGATATACATTGGGAATATTTTATTTGTGAACATGTACTATGTTTTAATATTAATTCATACAGTTCATTCATATTTTTTACTTGTGGTGTATATTTCAAGCTTGGTATAGATAAGAGTGGATATAGGACTGATTTGGAATTGAAGAGTTACCCTTGGGGTCACATGGAGAGATTGTGGTTTTCAAGTCCCTTTTGGTTTTTGTTGTTTGGTTGTTGTATTTTCAGTGTTTATACAAAACTTGTTCAATTAGGATAATTTTTTATATTGGGATGATCTATTTATTAGTTATGTGTGGATTTTTTATGTTGGTGGAAAATTTTTCCCATTCATTCTTATTTTTATTTAAGATACTGGTTTCCTCCTTCTGACTATCAAAAACACCGATTGGGCCTTGCAACATATTGACTCGGGTGTCTAGTTTAGGTTTGATCTGGGTTGGCTCATGAGAAAATGGAATCAAATAAGGATTATTCATTATAGGAACTATATTTTATATAACCCTTTGTTATTTGTGATTTTAAGGGAGATGGAGTAGGAATATTAGATGTCGGGGTAAATTTTCTGGGGAGTTTCTGGGTAACACTTTTTGGACAGAACCAAGTTTCCCTATGTAGCTGGGTTTGGTTTTGTATCCTTGGTTCATGTTGTTTTTTTTTGTGTTTAGGATACAAAACTAGAGTTGGGATACTGGTCTTAGTGAGATCGCTAGGCATTTCGCTCCATGCAGAGCCAAAGACATAGCCATATAATACTCTCCATGATAGTGGTTTATTAAATATGGAAACCAACCATATAGCCAATCACTCATTGAAAGTAGTTTCACTCTTGTGAGTTTTATGGGCATTTCACGATTTTGAAAATAATTTTTAGAACCTTTGTATTTATAATTTTTAAACATAAATTTCAAGTGATAATGGTTTGGTTTTGGGAAGGTATAAAATGATTTTACAGATTTGTCTTGATGAACGATTTTGAAAAAAATCGTATTTTACATGGTGGTTAGAGATATTTTGAATTTTTTATCAATTTTTGAATTAAAAGTGAATTTATATTGTGAAAACATGGGTGGTATTTTATTTTTTGTGATATGGGAATGTTTTTTTAACCATTGTTATTCTCATGAGTTCTCACATGTATGGACTTGTGTGAGAATGTGGATGGATGATAATGTGGGTAAGTGAGTGCTCTAATTTCCATGAGTTGATGAGTGTCTGAGGGGCATGAGAATATTAATGTGTGAGGCGGAATTTAATTACATTGGTGATCAATCAATCAAATGAGATTATATAACTTAAAAAATTTATGGGGAAATATTTTATATCTTGATTGATAGTAGTTTTGTTTCTTGTTTTACAATGTTTGGAGAATGTTTCTAATGTGGTGCTCATGATTGAGAATTTTTATCAATGAGTCGGTTTTTCATTGAGATCTTGGATTTTGTGTTGCTTAGTGTACTCCCCCCAAAATTATTTTATTGATTTTCAATGTATGTCTATGGGTGTTTTACCATTAATAGGATCTCAATTTGATCAACCTAAGGATTTCCTTCTTGAGTTTCAGAAGTTAAATCCACCTCTCTATTATGATCAAGTTGATCCTATCGATGATGAATATTGGATGTGAAAAATTTAAAGGATATTAAGTATACATAAATTTCATGAGTCATTAAATGTGATGTTTTCTTTCTTTATTCTTGAAGGACTGACCTGTAGGTGGCGGAAGTCGGTCTCTCGAAAAAAGTCTCAATAAGATCTCTCTTAGGAGTTAATCAATGATTCATTCACGTGATTTTATTTCAATATGATAGTGAATGTGAGAAATGAAATGGAGATGAGAAATATTCATTAAATTAATGGATCAATATTGGAGTAATTTCATATTTTGTGGATTTAATTTTATACATTCTAGAGTGGGATACAAATTATTCCTCAGAGGCTTGACATTTTGAAAATGGGTATCTTTCTGATCTGCATTCAATGGTGTTAGAGAATATTATAACATCTTTTTCGAATTTGGTGGGGAAATATATTCATTTTTATGTTGTGTTATCATTATTTTTTGATGTATCCATTACTCTTTCAGTTCTTGGAAATGGTGATTGTATTTCCAGTAAGGATGTTGAAAAAGTGGCCCGAAGCTATTGGTGTTGGTCATGGAATCAAAAGACCTATGGATTGTTATCATATTAATCTGGTTATGGGATCCTAGTGTGTCATTATTGTGAAAATATAGATAATAATAACAATTTTTTTAGTTCTCTAATGAGTTTCCATGCATGTTGACTCATAGTCCAATTCTATAAGTTTTTTTTGTTTCTCAGAAACATCATGGATCCAGATCCATCACATTAGAAGACACTCATATTCATTTTCTAGAGTGGGAGGCTGGTGTGGGTATAGGTTAAAGTCTCTTCTATCATTTCGGTCTTTCTAGCATAAATGTTTCATTTTCTTAAATCAGTTGTGCTTAGTGGTGTTAATTTTTTTTCTGAAATGTTAGGTGGATGTTGTGGATCTCTTGAGAAAATTTTCTTTCAATATAAAAATATATTTATTTTTGGTAATTATTATCTGTATTTGGATAAAAGGGGATGAGGCATATGAACCTTTGAAGTGCCTATTTGGGTGAAAATTCATTATTGTAGGAAAGTGAGTCATCTAGTGTGTTAGACTCTTCTAGTTTTTTCAGGGTGTTGTTTGGCTGCATGTGTCTCCAAAAAAAACATCCAATCGTGGATTAATAGCTCCTAACTATGAGATAGTAGATGTTTCAAGTTTTCTAGCCTCCATATATATTCTCTTGAGTGATTCTTGTGTGAATTCTGAAATTACAGGTGTGTTAGGTCCCTTGGTCGTTTTGACCTTCAATATTTGAATGGAAACTGTTTTAGATTATCTGGTGTAGTTTTTTCATCGTTGGAGGTCACATTTTTTTCGTTAATTTTTTTGCTGTGTTAATTTTTAGTAATGAATTTTTTTTGGATATACTTATTTTATTAATCATTAATATTTGGTTTTGGTTTTTTATTTATCATGTTTCAAGGGTTGGTGTTTCTATAATCGAGTTTTACCCCCTCATCCCCCTATGGTGTTGTTTTCTATGAAGGCATACTATTTAGGAAAGTAGATGAATTTTTAAAATGGTGGTAAGACCCACCATGGGTATCATTATGTTTTCATCAAGGATTATCAGTATTAGTTGTTTTCTTATAATGGTAAGACATTTCTTACCTCTTGTGTTGATAATATGGGGTTATCTTTGATGTTTTCTTGGAAATATGTGGCTCCATTTTATATCATCTAATTTTGAGATTTTTTTGGTGGTGGTTGAGGTGTTCTTGATATGGGAGGTTGGATACTGAGGCTTTGAAAATACTTTTTATTTGATATGTCAACAAGAAAATCATCTGTCCTTCTAAGGATCTAATTCATAATTTTTTGTAGAATTATCACACCCATATTTTTTCATCCTTAAATTAAGTACAATTTTTATTCTATTTTTTGTCTTCAGTTCTGGGTGTGATGGATTTGAAATTAAAGTAAATATTTGTTCTTCTAGGGTTCCGAGGTTATTACTTATATTCATTCAGGACTTATTTTTTAATGTCTATTTTTTGAGCTTAGAAGAAGGTGTATCATTAATGGCGCACAGTTAAGGGACAATATGTGGCTTAGCTCGGGAAACCATGTAGCTTTGGGTTGGTATTAGAGACACAACACTTGAATTGTGCCATATTTGTAAAACTATGTGGTAAAAGTGTGGGTAGGATTGGTCTTGTGGAAGATATATGTGTCATTATTGGTTCATGGTTTTCCAAAACCATGTGGTAAAAAAATTTGACCTAACCAGATCATAAAATTTCTGAACTATCCATTTCACCCACATTGTGATTTAACCCTAAAACGCACATTTTCTCTTCCCCTTAGTTCATGTGGCCCAAACAATGAATATTTATCCCTCTCCATGATTTGTCTTTATAGATACATAGTATTAACATACATGGATATTAGATCATTCTAGATAAATATTCGGTACGTTAAAAAAAATACTTGAGGATTGTAATAGTTTATTATCTTTGGAAACATGGAAACTAAATCGTCTATCCTAGGGGATGATATTTATCATCTCCTATAAAGATCCCCACCTTCAGTAATTGAACCTAATAAAATTATTCATAACCCCTTTAAAGGAAAAATAAGAAATGAGTGAGCTAAGATTCTCATTAAGGGTAAAAAAATAAAATGCATATGAATAACATGAACCAAAGGGTATGGAACTTGAGAATAATATTTTAATATCATAACCTAAATATTATAGATCAAAATAAATATTGTAAATTTAATAGAAATATAATTTAAGAAAATTAATAGAATATTTTATTAAATCATAACATAGAAATAAGAAAAGGAATTTATGGCATGGACATTGGTTAATAATGTAATGAAAATGAATATGTAGATATAGGCTCGCTCATTAAGAATTGGAAGTGAAATTACGCCCCCACGTCAACTTATGGACATGCAACTATGTCCATGAATAAAATTATGAATGTGTTATCAGGTTTCCATAGAATAATATTGATATGAAACCAAGTCCATTCATAACATTTTTAACTTGTAATCATGGTCAGGAATAACATTGTGAACATGAAATCAGGTTCACACATAAACATATGGACATGCACCCATGTCCATCCATAAAATTGTGAACATGTAATAAGGATCAATCATATAATTGCGAACATGTAATAAGGTTTATGCATAACATCATGGACATGAAACCAAGTCCATACATAAAATTGTGAACATATAATAAGGATCAATAATAACATTTTTAACATGTAGTTAGGTTCATGAATAAAAATGTGGAAATTCTACTAGGTCTATACATTATATAAGGAATATGTAATAAGTTTCACTCATAACATTGTGAAGATGTAATAAGGTTCACACATGATCTTTTGTACATGAATATTGGTCCATGGATAACATTTTGAAAATGTAATTAGGTTCACACATAACATTGATACTCATGATTCATACATCATTACCAAATTAATTGGAGTGAGATATAGGTCCCACCAATCTCACAATAAAATCATTTATACATGTGCCACAAAATAATATAATAGTCATCATATCATGACCAATAAAAATATACGGGTTCTATAAAAATCATATCAAAACCCATGAAAATAAATTGGTATCATTAATCATTCATCAAATCATAACCTACGGAAAATTGATAGGTTCAATAATCATTTCATCCAAGAATAACTTGTAAAAATAAGTGGGTTTCAAAATAATATTATGCATGGAAGAGAAAAGGGTGTCATATGAATAATTTCATGAAAACATAATCCATTCAAAATTGAATATGAATGGAACCTTATGATAATTTTCTAGAAGGGCATGATTAATATAAATAGATATTATGGTATATGGAAAATAAATTGGAAGGATATTTTGAAAACATTGGTCTAGGTAAATATCCTATATTATTTGGAATGTATCTTTAAAACATAAATCCCTTTGAAACCAATTTTCTTAAAACTAAACATTAAATCTTTAAAAAAAATTTGAAAACCCATTGGATAATTTTTTACTTTTAATACTTATATAGAGATATTGAAAATGGTTTGAAAACAATTTTCCTTAAAAACATATACTAGAAGATAAAATACATTTTGATAACCATTTATATGAAAATATATTTTTAAAAATAATTTTATTAAAAATCCTATAGAACATGAAATGAATCCTTCAAATAATTTAATGTCGGTAAATATGTTCATTTCTTACCTTGTATAAAGGAAAATCCTTTTTCATGATAAAAATGGTAGAAAATGCATCATTCAGTAGGTGACAAGAATATTTCTTTGAAAACATTAGTAAAACTGAAAATGGAAAATATTTAATAATTATAAATGGATATTAGTATAAAATTCATGGAAACACTTTTTGGAATTCATTGTTTTGAGGTAACATAGATTTCTGACCGAAGAGAGTATAATGTACAATTTTCTTAAAAAACACTTTACTAACTATCTTATATTTCAATGAGAGAAAATATGGTACTAATATATGGATATAACATTAATATCCAGAGTATAATAAAATTCATGATTCATCCTGAGATATGGATATTTAGATTACATCAATGTAAAAATATACATAAAAAATATTGATAAGCTATGAGACTGTTTAAATAATCTCTTACCAATTAGAAACATTGGACCATACTCCCCATGTACGAAAATATGATTACATTAAGAAAAAAATACTAAGAAAAGAAGGATATTTATGACATAACATTTCAAAAATCAATATAAGAAACTCATGGAAAAATATAGTTTCATAGCATGGCATAGGTCTCATAGAAGGAAAATTGAGACAAAATTATTTTACTGATTTTGTAACTTTTGAAACTCAATCCCCATGAAATAATGTTCATAGAATGGATATGTAAAAACCCAAAAATTTAAGTATATGAATATATTTAATATATAAATTGAACATATACACAACAAAATAATTAATGGGTGGTGAATAATGCATTTATCTCATGAAAAAATAAAGTGAGTTTAATTCACTATACCTTGTATCTTCACTCTCATCGTACTCATTCAAACTACCTCATAATCGGGTAACTGTTTTCTGTTTGTGCCAAAAGGATTTTGTGGAAGACATTATTCCCAAATAAAGGATTTAAATAATAATTGAGGTATGGTGGGTAGTGTATTAGGAATATTATTTTGAACTTATATGGGTTTAGAGTTTAGAAGAAGAGGGAGAGATGGTTTTTTTAATAGGGAAAGAGGAGTAGAACTCTTGTAAATATTTGAATAGTGAATTTCACCCAAACTTTTCCTTTAGAATTTAGATCCAATAATGATAAAAATCTATTATATGAAAGTATATGGTCTAAATATGGCCTTTTAATGGCTCTTGGGAAATTTTTTTTGTCGTTTTGGGTCTTAAATTTATGGTTTACTCCTCAGATAAGCTTAATTTTACCATAATTGATGTAATTAATTTTAATTAAATTCAAATATCATTTTGATAAAAACTATGTTGACCTAATTAGACATTATAAAATACATTTATTCTAATTATGGAATTAATTATCTATTAATCCAATCACATAAGTGGTAGAAATTAATTTAATGCTAATTCCGCTGATGTGACGACACTACATGTTTGAAAATGAAAAAATAATCAAATGTTTTCAATATTTTAATATCCAATTTCAAAGTGAAATTTTTTCCAATGAACTAAATTGGATTAATATATAAAATATTATCTAATTAATGTTTTTATAGAAAATTAAATATATAATATTACCTTATAAATAAATTAGATGGAAAAGAATTTTTGAAATAAAGTTTAGTGTTTTTCACTAATTTTTTAAAATGAATCCTTAGAAAAAAATACCAAAAATTTAACATAACATAATTTTTTTATAATATATTTAATATGATGTTTATTTTTACATATTAAATAGATAAATTTTAAAAAAATTTGATTTACAATGGGATCTCCATTAAGAAGTGGTAAAAATAATATTATAAAAATATACATTTCAAAGTATAAAATTTGATTTCTTCATATATTATGTCTTTTAAACCTACTAGATGAATATAAAAAATATCATATTGAATATATAACATATATATGAAATTAATATCACTCAATAATTATAGCTAATTTAATCTGTTTGGGTAAGAAATCATTGTGACCATAATAATTTTTTCTTTTATATTTTATCAGTTTTCATAACAATTTATAATAAATTTGTAACCTATAAATTCATCTTATATTTTTGTAAACCATATTTTTTTATAATTTTTTGTAAAGACCCGAATCCTGACGTACATGGACATTACATTAATTTTGCGGAATACTTAGTACATAACAAAGACACACACACAAGGATCGTAATAGTTTAGTGTCTTTGGAAACTCGGAACGTAATCTTCTAATCGTGGTGAAAGATCTTCAATATCTCCCATAAAGATCTTCCCTTTTTTTACCTAAAAACCTTTCTTTATATCCTGGGGAAAAGAAAACATAAAAGGGTGAGCTCAAATGCTCAGTAAGGGTAAACAACAGAAATATCAATCACATCATATACATAAGTACATAGCTTTTGGAAATCTTAACCTGCAAAAGAGCTCATAATATCATAACATCACAACATGATCAAATCAATGTAATAATAGGGATAAAAACAGAACCCTTTATTATCTTAGATGGAAAATAATTTTGATAAAACACTTGAACTCCATTCTTGAGGAAAATATCCTTTCTTCTTCAAAAAAAACATTTTTCCTTTCATAACATGTCATACGACTTTAAAATAAAAGAAGTTGATTAAAAATAAACATGAAAACTTGTAAGGAATTTTCTTGGAAATAATGTTTTAGAAATCCATTCATGCCGTATAAGTTAAAAAAAACATTCTTCGTACTTTTGTCGGAAAAGTCAAAAAGTACCTTGTACGAAAAACGACAGAAGATTCCATTCATATCTTTTACTAAAAACTCACCGAAGGGTAAAATTGGATTTAAACAATTGTAGGTGGATGGATATAATATTACATATTGATGAAACATGGATGTGGATGATAAAATACACCCCAGTAAATACTTACGAATAAACAATCTCGGATAAAAATGAGATTGTGATATTTCTCTTACCTTAGGTCCGATTTTCTTTGTTCGTGTCCGAAGTTCCTGTATAATGGTTTAAATAATGTTATTGACTTATTCCAGAATCATACATATTGATATGATATCATATATGGTCATATTATTAGCTTCTTGTTAGTAATATTTCATTGTTACTTGTTACTCGGGTCTTTATAACTTTTTGTTCTTATGCGTGTTTTGTCGAATAAATTATTATTCTTATCTTTAGGTTATAGATAATTCATTTCCAGAATGGTATTAGTGAAGTATATACCATATTCATTCATTAAATTCATTTATATAATCATTATGAAATGAAGATCATGTAGAACAAGTCGCATCACATCGTGGAGACGGTATTCCGTACGTACGCACGAGTGATGATATCGTTCCTTTGATCGTGGAATTGTATTGGCGTATATGTATATTATTTCAGTATCAATATTACTTTATAATAATCATAAATAGTTACTCATTACACCATTATACCCATCCTTGTAAGGTGGTGGTGGAAAATAGATTACAGCACGGCGTGGAGACGGTATTCCGTACGTACGCACGCGCGGTGATTTCATTTTTCCGTAGGATGGATAGAAGGTAAATTAGGGTTGTTTCATATTTATAATAACATATCAGTATGTAAGTAATACTGATTTTATTACTTTATCATGAAACAACTAATGAAGAAGAAGTTGAAGAAGAAAGAAATTGAAAAGATCGGTAATGGATATTACCTATTCTTTGGAACGCCTCTTTGAATCCTCCACTTAAGGAACTAATATTGGTCTTTGGAGAAGACCAGGACCTCTAGGATTATTCTAGGGAAGTGGAGAGGAGAAAATGGTAGGGGTTGGCCGAGCTTGAGTGCTCAAATTGGTGTGAAGAGGAGGGGGAGGAGGTGCCCTTTTATAAGGGAGGAGAGGGGCACCTTAGGAATATCTCAAAATATTATTTTATATTAAAGTCAAAATCGATTTATAATGGTTCCAAAGGGTCTTATTTAGAAGCTAAAGTGGTGATGGGTCGAAATCCTATCAATCAATAGGATTTAGACAAGTTTAGGGTATTATTTTAACCTTATCAATTAGGTTTAACTCTATGTTAATTAATTTAACTTTTACCGTGTCTTTTTGTTTTCTTTCACTATATGGTTAATACACTTACTATAACATGCCAAACGAACCCCAAATTGTTTATTATTAATATATATATCCTTATCTAAGTCATTTTGCCGAACCGTAGATTTTTAGGAATAAAATAACAATTAATAATATAATATTTGATTTAAAAACTATTTTGTGTCAATTTTGACACTATTTGATATATGATTTTTGTGAAAGTCATAACAGAATTATATGTTCGAACCAAGTTGATTAAATCAACACTAATATATCATAGTACCCTAGAAAAGTAGTGTAATTCATAAAAAGTCTTAAATTACATTTATTTTGGTATTTATATTATCAATTATGTCAATATTTCATTAATAAGATAATTACTGCATCATCTTTGTGTCATAAATAAATTAAATTATTTGATGTCTAAAAATTACAAATAAAATACCATCATGTAGTAAATCTTTTTAGCTTTCTAATGAATATTTACAATCGAATTTATCTTATGTATAACCCCATATTAAAAATGAATTACTTATTAAACTTTGATTTTAACTACTTTAACCCTTCTTTAAATAAATTAATAATAAATGTCCTAATCTAATCCAAGTGGGCCTAAATGGTCATATTTTATTCCTAAGTTTGTTTTTGGTCGAATTACACTTGTCCAATAGAATTAGGACATGTGTTAGGGTAATATTAATATCATATTTACCCTTAGTTACCCTATTTACTATTAACCGCGGTAAAAAAAAAGTAAAAAGTTACTATTCACCAAAAAATTATTTTCATCTCATTGAACCACATTTTAGTCCTTGATATTAACCGTGTCTCTCGGATTTTCGAAATTCCATTCATAGAAGCGGTAAAATTAAGTTTTATGCAAAATTCAGTTTTTTAACCTACCACTTAGTAGTTTCACTATTCATCAAAAATTGATGTTTTTCAGAACAATGCCAAAATTTCATCCCAAGCTATATTTCATATTCCGAATTCAAAAATGAAGTCTATTTTACCAAATTCATAACATAAAAGTTGCATTAATTAATTTTATAATTAAATCCCGCTGTTAAAACAAATAGCGTGTTTTTAAGAAACAATATCTATCAAAAGATTGACACTTGTTTATGTCTAGTTTAAATGTGAAATTACATCCAATGACCAACATTGTATTAAATTGTAAAAATATATTCTAAATATACTTTAAAACCACTCAAATTAATGATTTATCACTATTAATTATTTCGATTAAAAAAGTTGTTTTTAATTATAATTTAGTAATTTTCACTATTCATCAGAATATGAAAGTTATCCGAAAAGTACCAAAATTTCACCTTAGGCTAAATTCGATACTCCGAATCCAAAAATGAAGTCCATTTTGAGAGCTAAAATTTCTAAAATTTAAAAAGTGGTTATTACTATTCATAACGGCTAGTTTTAATAATATTTTAATAGCATATCATTGTTTCGTGAAACTCAGTATTACGTACCACACACGCTATTGAGGAAGGTTGCGATTGCGTGTAATGCAAGTCAAGTCAAGGATGCGTGTTGTGCAATCTCCTTTTGGGGTAGCGTACAACCCAAGACATTAGTGAAAGAATATTTTTCATAAAATCTGGGGCTGTTACATTCTACCCCCCTTAAAATGAATTTCGCCCTCGAAATTCGTCGGGGTTATAAATGGTTTACTATTCGAAAGTTTCTTTAATAGAAACCCACATCGTAAAAAGGAATACCAAAACTTGGCTTTAAAAACTAAAGTATGAAATGTAACGATTACCCAAATAAACTAATCACTGGGTTTCCACATAGGTGAAAATATGGATATGGAAGAGAAATCTAACCATCATGTTCTGATGGAGAGTGGTAGAGAACATGGATATGGAAAAGCCAGTAATCACAAATCCATAAATTTGTGACGATCTAAGGTACCATCTGATTCATCAGGTATAAGAGAACTAGGACAACATTTTTGGTTTCCAAGATCATTTCCCTAAAGTTAAAGAATTTGAATTAGAATAAATACTTACTTTATTTTGGTACAATCTCACTGTTGTTCGTTCCTTTAACAATTTCCACTTCATCTCTTAAATAAATGAAGTTGAATTTGTTATTCGTGAAGTGTTAGCAGATCATGTGATAGAATGACGGGTCATTCCATCTGTCTCAAAAGGTTAGCAAAATTTATATACATAAGTCGATATATAGTGGGATTAATCATATATGGTTCCTAAAATGGGCTTCTACTTCATATATCATACTGCTTAATATAATAAAACTAGTTTCTACTAAACAGGGACTTCCTGTAGGTCAGTGGTAGGTGATAAAGGCCAGTCACACTTCGGTTGTGGGTTCGATTCCTACAGCCTTGTCCAAAGCGATGGGCTGTCGCCCGTCCTGCAGGTTGTCCTTTTTATAAAACTATATTACTATAACATCCCATCAATAATATCGAAAAAACTTCTATCCATAAACAATACTAACTTATGTCCAACATAATCCGTTCCAATCTTTAGGCTTATCCATAATACTGCAGTCCATTCTCATAACATAGTGAAAACGATTACCAGAGATTTAATACCATCGTTGATCCCCATATATCATAAGATATATCTTGTTGGTCACATTCCAAACATTCAAAGGCCTTAATCTTGTACTCTCTTGAATACCCATTGATCCTTAGTGAAAACATGAATGCAGTTAAAAGTTAACACTTTTCACATACCGAAATCCTCAAAATTCTATATACTCAAACCATGATATCACTTAGTCCTTATATCAATCATGAGCTCATGAATACTATCAAACATTTAATTTTCTCCTTATCCCTTCATTATGCGCATATCATCTACATTCCAAAAATATCTGAATAACCTTTCATGGATACTGGTAACATTAATCATACACTTTCAAAACACAAGGAAAGGCAACAGTGTAACAATCCATAGATGTCTCTTTATTCCAAAATTACACATGATAAACATGTAATCATTCCACTACATTCTCAAACCATTGACTGAGCTTCAAAAATTCTTTCATCTCACATATCATTTGTAGTCTCTTCATCATCATTCACATAAATACTACCCATATGACCATACTGATTCTCTTCATGAGTCTTTCCCTTAGGGCATTTGTTTGCATAATTCCCATACATTCCACATTTAAAACACTTAACCATTTTTGATGTCGTAGCAATACCATTATCCTCATCCATGGTGTTAACCGACCCTTTTCCTTTGCACTTACTTGCTTTGTGTCCTTCTTTTCCACACCCAAATCATCTTCCAGTTCCCTTGAAACATTCTCCTTGATGCCTCTTCCCACATGATTTACATAGGGGAAATTGAACTTTCTTTCCTCTATGATCATCATGGAACTCCATCTTTCTCTTATTAGTCGAGTCATGAAGCTTACCAAATTTCACTTTATTGATCATGTTGTGAGATTGCTGATTCGGCATAATAATGATGTTTGGACATCCAAATCCCATTTCATTTGGTTGCTCATGAAGAATATCATTCCATTGTCCATCATATCCTCCATTATTGTGAATCATCTTGTTTCCAGCCATTTTCTAAAACCCAAACAAAATAGTGTTAGATGCAAAAATCATAATAAAGGGGGAGTAACTTAAATATCTATCATCTTTGGTTTAATTTAATATCGTTACCATAGTTCTATGACTATATCCTATACGTATACTTATCCTTAGGGGCATCCCTATACATACCTTAGAAATATCTCTAGGGATCTCACTAACGTTTTCGCATCCTAGTTTCCAAAGGTTGACTAAACCTTTCCTCTGATACCAACTGTAGAGACCCGTATCTTGACGTACATGGACATTACATTACTTTTGCGGAATACTTAGTACATAAAATTAAAACAAACACACAAGGATCGTAATAGTTTAGTGTCTTTGGAAACTCGGAACGTAATCTTCTAATCGTGGTTAAAGATCATCAATATCTCCCATAAAGATCTTCCCTTTTTTTACCTAAAAACCTTTCTTTATATCCTGGGGAAAAGAAAACATAAAAGGTTGAGCTCAAATGCTCAGTAAGGGTAAACAACAGAAATATCAATCACATCATATACATAAGAACATAGCTTTTGGAAATCTTAACCTGCAAAAGAGCTCATAATATCATAACATGGGATAAATCATAGAAGTGAAAATGAGATCCCCATAATCATAACATAAAACTTGAAACTTGTGGCATGCACACATAATCATGGAAAATCATTTCTTGTTAGTCATGACTCATTGCCAAGACTACCTTAGTGGACAAAGTCCCTTTCTGAACCGAGTTCACTCCTCGTTTCAGTCCTGTATCACTGAACCGAAATAACCTTCCGTTCCAGCCATGTCTATCTCATGAGATATAAAATCTTTACCCAATGCATTGGAGGGAGATATAGGTCCCACCCATCTTATAATGAATCCTTTCTTATGTGTGCCACATAATCATAAAACATACATCATCACATAACACATGTAACAAAAATGGGATTCTTGAAACATCATGACATCATAAATAAATTCATATAAGATAAAGGAATTCATAAAAATAATTCCATCACAAAATGATCAAATCAATGTAATAATAGGGATAAAAACAGAACCCTTTATTATCTTAGATGGAAAATAATTTTGATAAAACACTTGAACTCCATTCTTGAGGAAAATATCCTTTCTTCTTCAAAAAAACATTTTTCCTTTCATAACATGTCATACGACTTTAAAATAAAAGAAGTTGATTAAAAATAAACTTGAAAACTTGTAAAGGAATCTTCTTGGAAATAATGTTTTAGAAATCCATTCATGCCGTATAAGTTAAAAAAAACATTCTTCGTACTTTTGTCGGAAAAGTCAAAAAGTACCTCGTACGAAAAATGACAGAAGATTCCTTTCATATCTTTTACTAAAAACTCACCGAAGGGTAAAATTGGATTTAAAAAATTGTAGGTGGATGGATATAATATTACATATTGATGAAACATGGATGTGGATGATAAAATACACCCCAGTAAATACTTACGAATAAACAATCTCGGATAAAAATGAGATTGTGATATTTCCCTTACCTTAGGTCCGATTTGCTTTGTTCGTGTCCGAAGATCCTGTATAACGGTTTAAATAATGTTATTGACTTATTCCAGAATCATACATATTGATATGATATCATATATGGTCATATTATTAGCTTCTTGTTAGTAATATTTCATTGTTACTTGTTACTCGGGTCTTTATAACTTTTTGTTCTTATGCGTGTTTTGTCGAATAAATTTTTATTCTTATCTTTAGGTTATAGATAATTCATTTCCAGAATGGTATTAGTGTAGTATATACCATATTTATTCATTAAATTCATTTATATAATCATTATGAAATGAAGATCATGTAGAACGAGTCGCATCACATCGTGGAGACGGTATTCCGTACGTACACACGAGTGATGATATCGTTCCTATGATCGTGGAATTGTATTGGAGTACATGTATATTATTTCATTATCAATATTACTTTATAATAATCATAAATAGTTACTCATTACACCATTATACCCATCCTTGTAAGGTGGTGGTGGAAAATAGATTACACCACGGCGTGGAGACAGTATTCCGTACGTACGCACGCACGGTGATTTCATTTTTCCGTAGGATGGATAGAAGGTGAATTAGGGTTGTTTCAAATTTATAATAACATATCAGTATGTAAGTAATACTGATGTTATTACTTTATCATGAAACAACTAAAGAAGAAGATGTTGAAGAAGAAAGAAATTGAAAAGATCGGTAATGGATATTACCTCTTCTTTGGAACGCCTCTTTGAATCCTCCACTTAAGGAACTAAGATTGGTCTTTAGAGAAGACCAGGACCTCTAGGATTATTCTAGGGAAGTGGAGAGGAGAAAATGGCAGGGGTTGGCCGAGCTTGAGTGCTCAAATTGGAGTGAAGAGGAGGGGGAGGAGGTGCCCTTTTATAAGGGAGAAGAGGGGCACCTTAGGAATATCTCAAAATATTATTTTATATTAAAGTCAAAATCGGTTTATAATGGTTCCAAAGGGTCTTATTTCGAAGCTAAAGTGGGGATGGGTCGCAATCCTATCAACCAATAGGATTTAGACATGTTTAGGGTATTATTTTAACCTTATCAATTAGGTTTAACTCTAAGTTAATTAATTTAACTTTTACCGTGTCTTTTTGTTTTCTTTCACTATATGGTTAATACACTTACAATAACATGCCAAACGAACCCCAAATTGTTTATTATTAATATATATATCCTTATCTAAGTCATTTGGCCGAACCTTAGATTTTTAGGAATAAAATAACAATTAATAATATAATATTTGATTTAAAAACTATTTTGTGTCAATTTTGACACTATTTTATATATGATTTTTGTGAAAGTCATAACAGAATTATATGTTCGAACCATGTTTATTAAATCAACACTAATATATCATAGTACCCTAGAAAATTAGTGGAATTCATAAAAAGTCTTAAATTACATTTAATTTGGTATTTATATTATCAATTATGTCAATATTTCATTAATAAGATAATTACTGCATCATCTTTGTGTCAAAATTAAATTAAATTATTTGATGTCTAAAAATTACAAATAAAATACCATCATGTAGTAAATATTTTTAGCTTTCTAATGAATATTTACAATCTAATTTATCTTATGTATAACTCCATATTAAAAATGATTTACTTATTAAACTTTGATTTTAACTACTTTAACCCTTCTTTAAATAAATTAATAATAAATGTCTTAATCTAATCCAAGTGGGCCTAAATGGTCATATTTTATTCCTAAGTTTGTTTTTGGTCGAATTACACTTGTCCAATAGAATTAGGACATATGTTAGGGTAATATTAATATCATATTTACCCTTAGTTACCCTATTTACTATTAACCGCGGTAAAAAAAAAGTAAAAAGTTACTATTCACCAAAAAATTATTTTCATCTCATTGAACCACATTTTAGTCCTTGATATTAACCGTGTCTCTCGGATTTTCGAAATTCCATTCACAGAAGCGGTAAAATTAAGTTTTATGCAAAATTCAGTTTTTTAACCTACCACTTAGTAGTTTCACTATTCATCAAAAATTGATGTTTTTCAGAACAATGCCAAAATTTCATCCCAAGCTATATTTCATATTCCGAATTCAAAAATGATGTCTATTTTACCAAATTCATAACATAAAAGTTGCATTAATTAATTTTATAATTAAATCCCGCTGTTAAAACAAATAGCGTGTTTTTAAGAAACAATATCTATCAAAAGATTGACACTTGTTTATGTCTAGTTTAAATGTGAAATTACATCCAATGACCAACATTGTATTAAATTGTAAAAATATATTCTAAATATACTTTAAAACCACTCAAATTAATGATTTATCACTATTAATTATTTCGATTAAAAAAGTTGTTTTTAATTATAATTTAGTAATTTTCACTATTCATCAGAATATGAAAGTTATCCGAAAAGTACCAAAATTTCACCTTAGGCTAAATTCGATACTCCGAATCCAAAAATGAAGTCCATTTTGAGAGCTAAAATTTCTAAAATTTAAAAAGTGGTTATTACTATTCATAACGGCTAGTTTTAATAATATTTTAATAGCATATCATTGTTTCGTGAAACTCAGTATTACGTACCACACACACTATCGAGGAAGGTTGCGATTGCGTGTAATGCAAGGCAAGTCAAGGATGCGTGTTGTGCAATCTCCTTTTGGGGTAGCGTACAACACAAGACATTAGTGAAAGAATATTTTTCATAAAATCTCGGGCTGTTACATTTATTTAATAAAATTCATAAAATGTAATTTAATATCTCATTTATATCTTATTATATTAATTAATAATAATATTATTCGTTAAACTCGGTATTACACGTTATGCCAGCCATCGAGGAAGGTCATATTTGGGTGCAACGCAAGATAACATCAGTGCTATATGTAGTGAATGTTGATATTATTTTTATATATAGTGTAATGATGATATGGTGGTTCATGAAACTCATTCCAATCATAGTTATTTTATATAAAATAAACCATCTTTAATGTTTCATTAAATTTAAAATAAAAATGTTAAATTAATTCAAAAAATAATAATTCAAAAAATCTTAGGGTGTGACACTATACATCCCTTAAAATGAGTTTTTACCATGAAATTCATTTGGTATATCATAGTATTAATACTATAGAGTTTCATTTAGAGAGTTTTACATTGTAAAAAGTGTATTAAAACATCCATTAAAAAGGGAATGTTTGAACCATAATGGTTACCCAATGTAACATTTAACTAGGTTTACACATAGGGGAAAATAGGTCAGAAGTGAAAACATGGTCATTGAAGAAAATTATAACTAGAATGTTTTGATGGATAGGGATAGAGAACATCATCATAAGAATGTTAACAATCATAAAGTCTTAAATCTACAATAACGTAAGGGAAAATATTGTTCATTAGGGAAATAGGTACTAGGATAATTTTTTCTTTCAATATACATTTTCTTATTGTTAATAATTTTCATGAAAGATATATACTTATATGATTTTAGGAAAACATCACCCTTTGTTGATTATTAATCCAATTCACCTCTTTCTCTAAAAAAGAAGGATAATTTTTCATTCTGAATGTACTAACAGATCAGGAGATCCATGATATGCCATCCTATTTTTCCTTATTTTTCATCAAAAAATTGAATTTTGAATAGGATATCAAATATGAATTTATCCTTAAATTGATACATAATGGATTAATCTTAATAACTACATATTATGTTTAACTTAAACTTAAAATACATTTTTTAACCTTATAACCAATTTAAAATATGAAAATTTAATGCATGGGATATAAAGTTATGAAATCGTTTTAGCATTTATCCCTATATATTACAATGTACCACATGGATGTCCCATTCAAAAAATGTGAATAACCTCGTATTATATTCCCTTGGAACATGGTAGCAACCTTAATTACCATAAATCCTTTATGAAAACATATATTATTACTTATTTTAATTATTAATGGATATATATTTTTAATCCATTAAGTTTTAAAAATTGTCCTTACACTAGTGGAAATACGGGCTTTAACGTCGTCGTAATAATGTCGGTTTTTAAAAAACCGACGCGAATAGTATGTGCGGGGAATTTTTGGCGTCGGTTTTACAAAAAACCGACGCCAAAAATAATTATGCGTTGATATTTCGCGTCGGTTTTGAAGAAAACCGACACGGAAAATATTAGTATACATATTATCCGCGTCGGTTTTCCTAAGAACCGACGCGAATAATATTATGCGTTGATTTTTCGCGTCGGTTTTGAAGAAAACCGACGCAGAAAATATTAGTATACCTATTATCCGCGTCGGTTTTCCTAAGAACCGACACGAATAATATTAGTATACATATTTTCCGCGTCGGTTTTCCTGAGAACCGACGCGGAAAATAAATTTTTAAAATGTTTCGGCGTCGGTTTTCATGAAAACCGACGCCGAAACTCATAATTCTGCGTCGGTTATTTTAAAAACCGACGCCGAAACTAATAAAAAAAATATATATTCTGCATCGGTTTTCCTGGGAACCGACACAGAAAATAAATTTTTAAAAATGTTTGGGCGTCGGTTTTCATGAAAACCGACGCCGAAAATTTTAAAACAACATTTTGGCGTCGGTTTTTCTTAAAACCGACGCGAAACGTCTTTTAAAAATATTCACGGTCAGAAACCCTCATTTTCTTCGTTCGTCGAAATCGAGTTCCGCTGTGGCGCTTCGGACTCCCGACGACCTTCGAACTTGATTTGCGATCATGGACGGCCATTGTTGAAGGTTTTTTGTCGTCTGCACGATTTTGGGTATGTGTTCTTCCTATTTATCTCTTGTTTCATATCCCATTGTTTATTTCTTTATCAATAACCCTATTTTGCGTGATTTTGATTATTGGTTAGATTTTAGTTGTAATTTATCATTATTTTTTGTTTGTATTATCATTGTTGGTGTAGATTTGATATTGTTTGTTTTTGGAAGTAATTATACCGGTCGCAGTTTGGATTTAACATCTCCATTCGGGTTGAACTTCAAATTTTTTGTTTGTATTATCATTATTCCTGTTTAAAATGATCTTTCATTACATTATGAAGTACTATATTTTTAATTCCATTTCCATTTTAATAAATTCTTCTTCAAAAAAATAATTTTATTGTGTTAAATGAATTCACTCACATTTTTGCATGTAGTTTGTTGTTATTTCATTCCTTCTTGAGATTTACCATGCCAAATTCCTCAATTCTTTTTGGTTCTCATCATTTAACTAAGACATGAATAATTACCACTATCTATTATGTTAAAAAAATTTGAATAATTATTTTCATGACATTATATAATAAATAATTTTTCTTGCAATGTCCATAATACGACTAGAATCATAATGTATTGTAATTATTTCTTCGTAGATAATAATATAATAATTATCCCTCTATTAATGTTCAAAAATACCTTTCCACTTTCATATGTGGGGTTAGATTCATGCATTTTTAATAAATGTCCTCTTAAACTAATCTCATTCCATTGATTATATTTATTCATCTTTCTCTCCCTCTAAATAATAGTCATGAAATGATTTACTTCCCCCTCTAAGTCATAGGCTGCAAATAAAAAATTCTCATGATCTAATCTTTCATGGATGGATAATATATTTCTCTTCATGTTGATCCATTCCTTGACATGTTTTGCTGCAATAGACCCATGGATGGGGGTGTAAGTTGTCACCTACAATATGAAATGGAATTTTTATCCCTCCATAATGAATTTATATGTTCACAGTTCCCTATTATAAAACTCATAGATTGAGGGAGTTGAGTTATCATAGTCACCAAAAATTGTATCATGTCTCTTAATACACATTTTCTTAAATAAGGATAGTTATTGCACTATTTTTCACATTAATTTTTCCATGATTCATTCATGTTACATCAAATGAATAAAAAAATAAATATAGTGTGATCAATAGTAGTCATAGTGAGAAATCATATTATCTTGTATGTCATTCATATAATATTTATATCATGAAACTTTATTTTCAAAAAATGAAACCTTTGATTTAACCATTTTGTCCTTGTATTTCAATATAACACACATATATATAATATTAAAATTAATTGTTTACTGTATTTGTAAACGTGTTTCATATCTGATGTCTTTTATCTGATTATCAATAGTTTTTATGGAATATGTTTTTGTTTACAATTTATCTGATAGATATTTAAATGTCTTTATGTTTTAATATATTCATCAATTATATTGTGATATCAGGTATTAATGGATCATAATTGGATTTATCTACGAAGAACTACTAGTGAATATGAAAGAGGAGTTGACAATTTTTTGGAATTTGCTAAATGGCATAATCAAAATATTGATTTGATTTTCTTTCCATGTGTGAAGTGTGTAAATATGAGAAAGTTAAACTTCAGAGAAATCAAAGATCATCTCATTTGTTATGGTTTTAGCCTTAATTATACACGTTGGATCTTGCATGGTGAAAGATGATGAAAGAGTTCAATATATATCCGAGTGATTATCAGAAACAGAGATTCAGTGCTGGTTTTTTCCATTTCTTGATAAGTAAGAATATCAACATAATTTTGAACTCATGATCATTATAATGTCATTAATTATGAACTTTTTGTATTATAGGGGGCATTGGATGTTAGGTGTATTTTGCCCAAATGAATGCACCTTATATTGGTTTTGCTCTTTATTAGGAAAAGTGCGTAAACCTTTTTCCAACTTAATAAACAGGCAAGTTGTTTTTTTATTTTTAGAAGTTTTTTATGTTTAATTTTAATTGTTTACACATGTTTTATTAGTTCTTATATAAAAAAATGCAGTTCATGGAAACATTTTACAAATGAAAAGAAACCAACGAAAATCAAATATGTGGAAGTACAGGTAATTAGTTTTTATATTTTTGTTATATATTGGGTTTCATTATTAGTTAAATGTTTTATAACTGCAGTGTCATCGTCAAAATGGAAATGTTGAATGTGGTTATTATATTCTACGATTTATGTACGAGATAATCACAACTGGGGAAACTACTGATTTTCATAAGGTTAGTTGTATTAACTTTTTTATATATTTTCATCCACTTTCTTCTATTTATTAATTTCATATCATTCAATATTATTGTAGGTATTCAATGATTCACAGTCATATTCTCAATCTGATATGATTCATATTCAATCTACTTTTGCGGACTATTTGTTAAGTCTGATTAAGATTTGAGGTATGTATACTAATATTTATAAATAATAATATATATGGGTTTAAAAAACTAACTCTTATGATATATTAGGTGTTTGAACCTACTAATAATCAAATGAATGCTTCAACAATAACAAACAATGAGCATGTCATATATTTCAGGTACGTGTATTTTAATTCTGCTTTACTGAGTTTTCTCAAGTGCCTCTGCAAAAACTGTTTTATTGAATCTACTAATAATCAAATGAATCCTTCAACAATAACCAACAATAAGCATGTCGTATATTTCAGGTACGTGTATTTTAATTCAGAATTAGTTATTATATTTCTTTTCATTGTTATTTCTTAAAATCATTTGTCTGTACAGTGACAGATCTGTAGGGTGGTACTTGGATCATGAACATAGAGATTCGTATAGCGAAATTACATTCACAAACACTAAAAATTGTCTCCCTTGAATGCACATCAATATCTTCTAGGCCTTTTTATTTTTTATGCAAATAAATATCGAAAAATGATTGCCGAGAAGCATATCACATAATACCTGAAACAGCGCTTAGTGGGTTTGCACAAAGATAAAATAGAAGGCATCAATTTTTAAGGTATGTTTCTTTATGTCTCTTCAATCTGCATTTGATTTCAATTTTCTAACCTATTTTTTGCACTCAAACTTATTACTCTGTTATTCCATAACTTAAACAAATAACAATAGTGAATGGGTAATGCACGTCTATACAGAGCAAATATAAAAACCTGAGGTTGGGGGTGGTGGGGATCCTATGGTGAAAAGACACCCCCAACATCTTCAGTGGGGGAGGTGAGGAAGAGGTTTCATCGGCTGAGTGTTCCTGGAATTTTGATCAGGAGTCGTAACATTTCATTTTGGTAATTTACTTTGTGAAAAAATGAATGATTCAAATAAATTACACATTTTCATTTAATTTTTATTCATTGCACTAATATCTTGGATTGATTTTTTCACGCACATCTCCTTAGTTTCATTACTGTTTTGACAGGATTGGTGCTATCTATGGGAGGAAACTTACAATGATTGATACTGAGTATGGTTATATTAAGAAAATGCACCATGTAGGTACGTGTATTTTAATTCTGGTTTACTTTGAGTTTTCTCAAGTACTTCTGTTAAAGCTGTTTAATTGTTTTTGTATACTTCGTTATTTTTTTTCAGGGTTCCGATTTGTTTGGAGGAGAAAATATATGTATTTTATTTAAAAAAAATATTTACGGCGTCGGTTATTTTAAAAACCGACGCCGAAAGTTTGATATTGCGTTGGTTTTTAAAAAAACCGACGCCGAAAATCCTGTTTAAATTGGTTTTCCGCGTCGGTTTTTAGAAACACCGATGCGGAAAACCAATACTTCGGCGTCGGTTTTATATAAAACCGACGCCGAAAACCTATTCGACTATATTTTCCGCGTCGGTTTTTTAATGAACCGACGCAGAAAGTTTGATATTGCGTCGGTTTTTCAAAAAACCGACGCCGAAAATCCTGTTTAAATTGGTTTTCCGCGTCGGTTTTTAGAAAAACCGACGCGGAAAACCGATATTTCGGCGTCAGTTTTATATAAAAACGACGCCGAAAACCTAGTCGACTATATTTTCCGCATCGGTTTTTTAATGAACCGACGCGGAAAATAATGTCTAAATGTAACTTCGGCGTCGGTTTTATAAAAAACCGACGCCGAAGCTCATAAGCGAATTATTTTTCGCGTCGGTTTCTATGAACCGACGCGAAAACTGTATTTTTAACGTCGCCTATAAAGACTTCGGTTTATAACCGACGTTAAAAATTAAAAAAAACCAACGAGAAAAAGTGTTTTTTCACTAGTGTTAATGACATAAATTTTTTTGTCAATAATCAGTTCTAGGGAAATCAGAACCATCCAATTTATATATTCATCTCAATTATAACTCTATTCAAACATAATTATCTCAATGTCAAACCTTATGTATGTTTAAACGTTCCTTAATCAAAATATCACCTTTTGATGAAATCAATTTTCTAGGACTTCATCGACATTTAACATTTTATTTTAAATCCTTGTTGAAAACACATATTGAAGATACATACATATTAATGATTCATATCACATAGTCTAGAATTCCAAAAAAAGAATAATTTATTCATCCTCCATTATTCTTAAACCATAACTCAGTATTCATCAACTTATTTCTTAATACCTCTTTCCTAGAATATTAAATATTAATCATGTCTTAATATTCCTAAATATAAATATTATTATGATTCTTATGTTTAATGTAATAAATGGAAGAACATCACATAAATTTCACAGGTCATTTTTGGTATCTTTATATTCAAAAGGATAATCAACACTTGTATCACGTTCCTGATTCACTTATAAACATCCCTAGTCATATCCTTAGAAAAATAACTTGGTATCTCACTAATGTTTTAACATCATAGTTTCCAATGGTTGAATAAACATTTCAATTGAATCCAACTATAACAACATAAGATTATAATTCATGGATAACACATAATTTGAGATGAATATTCAGTAGATAAAAAAAATACATGCATGAGGACCATAATGTTTTAGTGTCTTTGGAAACTTGGAAACAAAATTGTCTATCCTAGTGGAATATCATTATCATATTCCATAAATATCTCCACCATTATTACTTATAACTAAAAACATTTTTCATAACCTAGGTAAAGGAAACACAATAAATGGGTGAGCTCATATGCTCATTAATAGTAAAAAAAGAAATCGATAGACATAGCATGAAAAAAATGGTATGGAACACGATCATAACATTTGTAGATCACACCTTGCATAATAGAGATCAAAATAAATACATTCATTTCAAAAGACATAGATCATAATAGAATTATGAGAATAAGTCATAAAATCAAAATAAAAGAATAATACATGAAATTTTTGGCATGAAAATTGTATTATAATGTTGTGATCATGAATAAAGAAGAATCTGGTTTACTCATTATGTTAATGACATGAAATCAGGCCGCCTACATCAACTAATGGACATGAAACCAGCTGCATGCATAAAATTTTGAACATATAATCATGTTCTGACATAACCTTATGGATGTGAAATTAGGTCCATTCACAATATTTTAAAAATGTAATTAGGTTCACAAATAACATGGTGAACATGTAGTAAAGTTCACACATAAACTTATGGGCATGGAACTGGGTCCATTCATAACATTGTGAACATGTAATAAGGGTAAGACATATTATTGTGAACATGTAATCAGGTTCATGAATAAACATTTGGATGTCCAACTAGGTCCATGTATAACATTGTGATAAGGTAATAAGGTTTTCCCATATAATAAATAAAACATAATCATGTTCACACATAAACTTATGGACATGAAACCAGGTCCTTGCATGAAATTGTGAACACATATTAAGGTTCAATCCTAACATTGTGATCACATAATCGAGATCACATATAATCTTATGGACATGAAACTTGGCCCCTGCATAACATTGATAACATGTTATGAGGATAACACATAACATTTATACTCATGAGTCATCCATCATTACCAAATTCATATTGGAGGCAGATATTTGACCCACCCATTTAATAAAAATATCATTCATACATGTTGTAAAAAACAATAAAACATTCATCATATCAAGAGTCATAAAAAGACATGGGTTCCACAAACATTAAATCATAACACATAAAATGAAATTGGAATAAATAATATTTAATCACATCATAAATTATGGAAAATATATTGGTTCTATAATTATTTCATCAAAAAATGACCCATGAAAAGTTGAAGATTTCAATAGAATATAACCTATTGATGATAATCGAGTGTCCTAAAAATAACTCCTTCAAAACAAAAACCATTAAATATAGAATATAAATAGAACATTTCTATCATTTCCTATAAGGGAATTAGTATCATCAATAGATATTATCTTAGATGATAGATAACATGGAATGTGATTTTTAAAACATTTATTGAGGTCAAAATCCTTTCTTATTTGAAATGAATGGTTAAAAATTAAACCTTTTTAAAACCATTTTCATTAAAATAAAAATGAAATCTTATAAATAATTCTTTTATAATCATTTGTAAATCTTTTTTCTCTGGAAAAATATAAATAGAGCATGATAAGTTATTCAAAAATAATTTCATTAAATACTTACAAAAGAAGATTGAAATCCTTTTGAAACCAATTTTTTTAAAATCCCTTTTAAAAATATTTTTCGTAATAAATTAACTTTCAAATATGAAACAGAACGATTAAAAGAATTAATGGATGGTAAATCTGTACTTTTCTTATTAATTAAAAAAGGATATTCTTTTTTCACAATAAAAATGTTATAAAAATACCTCATTTGTAAAGTGACAAGAAGATTCCATTGAATAATTTGTTAAAGAAAAAAATGTTTATGTTTTTTTAATGATCCAAAGAGGTCAGTAAAATTTTTTTGGAAACCAATTTGAGAAAAATTGGTTTTGAGGGAACACATAATTATGAATAATGACAGGTAAATATTAGGCTTTCTTAAAAAACACTTTCATAACTATCATATGTACCAAAGAGTGTAAATTATTGTAAAAATATATGAACAAATTATGAAAACCTTTAGTAGAATAAAATTCAAGATTTTGCTTCAGAGATTCACCATATTATTTCATTAAAGGAATAATAATCAAAAAACAATGTTGATAAAGAATGATATTGTTTCAAAAAACTATTACCAGTTGGAAAATTTTAACCATACTCCCCATGTAAAAAAATTATATTACATGAATCTTAAAATATCATGGATAGAAGGAGTCTAATGATTTAACATTTAAAAGGAAGTATATATTGATGATGGAAAAATATAGGTTCATAACTTTTCATGTGTCTCAAATAATGAAAATTGAGGCAAAATTATTTTTCTGATTTTTTAGCTTTTCAAACATATACTCTATGATATAAAGATCATAGAACAGATATGTAAAACCCATAAATTTAGTTATTAGAGTAACATAATCCATCCATGGGAAGTATAAACACAAAAAAGGGAATGGGTGGTGAATAATTCTTGTATCTCATAGCAATTAAAACTGATATGAATTCACAATATCTTGTATATTTTCTCCCATCATACTTGTTCAAACCACCACTTAATCGGGTAACTCATTTTTGTTCTGTCAAAAGGCTTCCTGGAAGACATTCTAACCAAATATAGGATTCATGGAGGAGATATGGTAGGTTTTGAATTTTATTTGGAATATCTTGGCCAAGATAAAGTGGTTTTATAGTTGTGAAGAAGAGGGACACATAGTGGTCTTTTATAGGGAAAGTTGAGTGGCACTCTTGTAAATATTTGAAGAGATTATTCCACCCACGTTTTTCATGTTTCATGTGGATCCAATAATGACCTAAAGCTTTGAAATAGTAGTATAGGGACGAAATATGGATATCCAATGTCTCTTGGAGAAGTTTCTATGTCGTTTTGGGTCTTAACATTATGGTTTACCCCTTTGTTAAGCTTAATTTTACCATAATCGATGTAATTAATTTTAATGAAATTCACTAATCATTTAAAAAAAACTAAATTGACTATACTAGAAATTATAAATTATTCTGATTCCAAATATTGAATTCATTTTTCTACATTCCAATAAAATGAGTGGAATAAATTAATTTAAAATTAATTCCACTCATAGTACGACACGTCAACTTTTAAAAGTAAAATGATCAAGAGCTCGTTATGTATTTGCATCCAATTTCAATGTGAAATATTTTTGAATGAAATTTATTTAATTAATTGGTAAAATTAATATCTAATTGAAATTCTAAATCAAATAATTTATAATTTGACCTTATAAATATTTAACTTGAAATTAAAGTTTTGAACTAAAAGTAATTATTTTTACAATTCATTAAAAAATGAATCATTACAAAAAATACCACAAATTTATCCCAACCTAATTTTTTTACCTTAGATTAAAGTATGAAGTTTATTTTGACATATTAAATCTCTATATGTTCTAAAATTTTGATTTAAAATGTGTACAACATTAAAATATGGTAAAAATACTATTATAAAAATATACATTTTTAAGCATAAAATTGGATTTGTCCTTATTATATATATATATTAAACCTATTGGATAAATATAATAAATATTTTTTTGAATATTTATCATTTCTATTAAGTTTATATTACTGAATAATTATAATTAATGTAATATATTTAGGTAAAAAAACCTTATTACCATATTAATATTTTCATATATAGTCTCCCAGTTTTCATAATAATTTACAATTGATTGGTAACCTATGAATTCATATTATAATTTTCAAATCCATTTATTTTCATAATTTAGATAATAATATTCGTAGACTCTAATTTAATAGATAGGTTATATGTTATTGCAAAAAAATAATAACATTGTTGTGTGGTAAATTCATTCTTGAATGTTATGAAAACCATCGAGGAAGGTCATTGTTGTGTGTAACTCATGTCATCCTCGGTATTCTATGTAGAGAATGTTAATGTTTATGTTGCATGTAGTTCATGATTAACATGGTGTTTCATATAACACATAGAAAAAATAGTGATTTATTATAAAATAAACTATATTTAATTATGCTTGAAATGAAAAAAAGAAATAAATAATTAATTAAAATAAAATTATTCCCAAAATATTAAGGTGTTACACTCCTCCTTACCATAATGTGGATATAGTTTTTATTCAATGTTTTGGGCTAGATTTATTAATTTATTCTCTTATTATCTTCTACCTCTTCCGTATCCTTACATTTTCTATTTAGTTCTTCTTCTACTATGGTCTCTTGTACATAGGGTTCATATATTACAGTAGTTTATATCAATGGTATTCCTTGAAGGTTGTTTCTCTAGGTGTATATTGGATCTTGGAACCTTTCCATATTTGTTTTTTATGTGCATTTTTGAAGCATCGTACGTTTGAGGATATTTTCCCTTTGTAGTTTAAATTTAATTTAAGAATCATTTGTTTCATGATTTTTAACCATATATATATGTTAAATATTGATGCTTGTTAGTTTTAAAAGACAATTTCTAAAAAGTGTTTATTTCATCATTGTTTTGTGAAAAAGGGCATTATTTTGTTAAATATTTCACACCAAGTGTTCGATAAAATTCTATGTTTTATTTTGTTAGTATTTTTTTATTCATGAAATGATTGTACTTGTAAATATTTTTTTGATAACAAAATGGTGGGTTTTGGATCCTTAAATGTATTCATAAATATTTTGGACTTGAAATCAGTCCGTATTTGGTTCATTGAAAATAAAATGGCATGTGATGATTATGTGTGGTGGTAATTGACTTTTGATAAAAAAAACATTTTATTTTTCAAATGTGGTGTATGTTATTGAATGAGATGTTGTAAAAATATTTTGAAATGGAAAATTTTATTTCTGGATCTTTTTGGAATGGTCATTTTGACTCATTGAAAAATGATTCTTGTGTCCCGTTTGGTACTTTGGTGAAAATGTTGAAATTGATTATTATTAAAACCCTCCTTGCATAATAATCATTTCATATTGATATTTAATTGATGTGATTTCCTTGTTGTGTAATACTCGTGATCTATTTATGTAAATGCGTGGGACACCCTCGTTGTAGACTCATCATGACCCATTTACATTGAACTGAATAGGAAATCCTTGGGTTGGACTTCGTTGATATATATTATCAGGGGAAATAGATTGATCCAAGGAGTTACTTGACGTGATTCCTATTATGTGAGTTATTTATATATGATATACATGCATGTAATTGGATTCATGGTTGTCATCAGTTAGTTTCTCGTGTTTGTACTCATGACATGAAGACCAGGAATAGAAAGATAATTTTATGAGAATGATTTCTGATTTAGTTAGGGTTATTCTCTAGATAGTCGACCATTGAAGGAAAAAATATATTTTATTGTTGATATGGGATAGTTCCCCATATTCAGTCATTGTAGGGTGATATATTGAAAGTTATCATTATTGATTTAATCTAGTGAGGCATGCATTCTAGGATGATTCAACATGTATAATATGTTTTGGATAATTTGAAATGATCCAAGTTTCTCCCATATATATTGGAACACAACTATACATGGCAGATGATAGAGATTTTTTTTAGTTTATTTCTCTCAATTTCTTATTTTCATTTCCATTATTTTGTGATAATTTCTTGTGCTCTCATGTGTAGTGTATTTCCTTGGAGATAAATGAGTTTTTTATAAAAGTTTTATGAAAATTATTTTGGAATTTTCATTTCAAAACATTAGTCTCATTTTTAAATAAAACATCATCATTATTCATTAAAATAATAATGTATCTATCTTAGTACACAAATTCAATTTGTAGTGAAAACGTGAAACAGAATGTGTTTTGATTTAATGTGGAATATGTATGGAAAATATTAATTTGATATATTGTATTTCAAACCTATAATTTTTTTTCTTTATTTAATGGATGTGAATTGGGTATAGATTTGTTCAGTCATGCATTCTATGTTTTAATACTCAAGACAATAGGTCATCATTATTTTTATCTTGTTGTGAAGGTTTTCAGCATCGTCTTGATCAACATGGGTGATACATGGATATGATATCGGTGAGTGACCCTTACGGTCACATGTAGATGTAGTGGTTTTAAGGCCATTTTGGTTTTTGTTGTCCGGTTGTTGTATTTTTGGTTTTTTTATAAATGGTGTTCAGTTTAGATATTTTTATATTTTATGATGTTATTTCTATTTTGGTTTTCTTGTTTATATATATAAGGAGAAATCGTTCTAACTAGTTACATTGATGATACTAAACACAAGTTTCTACCCTGTGGGGATTGGAAATAAACTTTTGGACTTGCGATATATTGACTCAAGAGACTAGTTTGGGGTCTAATTATGATGTTTTGCGACACAACACTCTATCATTTTTGTGTGTCTTGTAATTTTCCATGGAAAAATCCTCGAATGAGTGGAGAATGTTTTAAATCTAGTTTCATTGATTTTTTTCCATTGAATATTCTTATAAATATCTCTAGATTGTTATTTATAGTTGGAACTAATTTTGGGTGTCTCTAGACACAATAATTAATTAATATTAATCTAAAGCTTGTATATTTTTTGAATAATAGTTTTACCATTGTTAGGGACCTCATATGGGAAATTCAACACTAAAGTTGACTCTATATTTTTGGTTTTATACTAGGAACTAGTTAATGATGGGTTTTATGAGGAGTTCGGTAGAAGGAGAACTTTTTTCAGTGCATTTAGTGAAGTGATTAATTTTATTATTAACAAATACCGTAGGACTCCTCTATAAATATATATTTATGACGAATTTCTAGGATGTGGATAATAGAATTTGGATATTAGATTTGGTGATGAGAGAATTGGGGATAATGGATCAGGAATGAGGATTGGGGATGAATGATCCAAGGGTACCATAATGTGGATGATTATTGTAATGGGGTCATCTTTTTCTTTAGTAGAATATATTTTCTTCACCAATGGTTTATCCATTCTTGAGGTAGGAATTGTTACTTATTATATTTACTCCCTTTGAATTATTTTCCATTCCAAGATTTTATATCTTCTTATTTTCTGATGTTCCACTTTTCACATGATCCTGAATGTGATTTATAATATAGGTCAAGTTTAAATTATTTTTGTTCCATGGTTACACATTTGGTTACCAAAGTTTTGTAATCTTTGGTAATGATATAATTGGATAATTATGGTTTCACCTTGTATGTGTGATTTTACCATGCTTTTATTTGTTTTCTTTAACTTTATTCTATATGGTCTTTATTCCACAATACCAATGAAGATTGAAGCTGATCAAACCTACAATTTTTTGAGAATGTGCGAAAAAACCTAGAGATAATTTTTTTTTCTGGTTCAAGGATTATTTTTATTTGTGGATTTTATATATATGGATAAGATGATATATCAATGGTTTTTATCGATGGATGGGTCGATACAGTCATGCAGTGTGATAGTGATGATCCATGTAGAGTTCGTGTGGCTATAATCTAGCCACCATCGATGGAGTGAGTGTTCTGAACCCCATATATGTGTTCTACCAGAGGATTCATTTCAAAATAAGCATCAATTGTGTTGAAGGTGACACATATGTTGATTTTTTGTGTTTTTGGAAAATCAAATGTTAAAATATGTTTAGTTTAGATAAATTTATTTTACGTAGTCCCTTTATTATTCAAGATATGGTTTCAAGTACATTTAAATATAACATTCCTTGTGGGACTACCCTAAACCATTTCATATTAGGATAAAAACATGACATGTTCACCACGTTACATGGGAACATCTATAAATATTTACAAGTACCTTCCTAGGTACATGAGCACATGCCATAGTGTATTGAAATATTTTGGGAGGACACATTCATAGCCCAATATTGTGTGAGACTCCATACAATCCTTGTACAAGACTTGTATATTAACAAATATATCAAAGACATGTATATATGAGTACTTTACTAAGTATCTTATATTGGTCACATGTTATGTGACCTTATGTACATATCATCCAAAATTCTTCTAGATGTCTACCTAGTGTGTATCCCTCTTGAAGACATGTGTTTAGTCTTGCAAGTTTCCAACTGTGAGTTTTTTTCAATATATAATTTTTTGTTGGACTTTTTTTAGGTATAAGTGAATGGAATAGAGGTGATTCTAGAATTAATTTTACTCAAAAATTGTTAGAGAGTGATAGTGTTCATGCTTGATCATCACAGTTTTGTTTGAGTCAATACTCCAATGTTTCACTCCTTATGGAAGGTTCAAATATCCATTATAATATTAGTGGTTAGAATCCCAATATTATTGTGAGAATGGATCCTCTATATATGGAGTGGAACCCTCATTAATGAGATTAACCTATGCGTAATATCTCTAATACAGTTGTTTCCCCTCAACTACATTACATAACATTGAGGTGCGAGTCCTCAATATTCTTTAAAGTCTACATGAGGTTCATGTATTAGTAAATTTTTTCATTTTTTTATAACTCATGTTGGATTTGATAGGGCTCTCCGATCTATATTTAATGTGGTTTCGTGGTGGTATTTGGCACCAGTGATGGGACCATTAGAGTTGTATAAGGACTCTTCATTACTCTCTACGTGTGGGGATGAAGATCTTATTTCATTATTTTTTGGGTTTCTTTTTAATAATATCGCATTTTTTTGTTTTCTTTAAAGAATATATTATGGTTTAATGTTGAAATTTTTATTTCATCCCCATATTATTTTTCAGGGCATACCAATTTATATGTATATAGTCACAACTCCATCAGTTGTTTCCTATATGTAGTATATATTATTCAAACGATAGATATATTAGTAGTAACTTGTTTGGAAATGGTTTCTATTAGGACCAAGTTAGATGGAGGTGGTTTTTTAGAATATTGAATAAGCTTTTTTTAAATGTATATTTCATTTTGATGTCAAATAAGAAAAATCACCATCCTTTTTAAATCATGGAGATTGGAATCATAATCATATTTACGAAACCAATATTAGAATAATTATGAAATTACATTGGATTGGAAAGATGTTTTCTAGAATAAAAGGTTTAACTGACTCACATTGGGATCATAATGAAAGTGAAATCATAATGTGGTGATGATTCGAGTTCTACCGAGCTTCAATTTGAATCTAAAGATGATTTCAAGTTTTTTATTTCAAAAACAACATTAGTTGGTTGGGTAACATGTGAAGAAATCCTTATGAAGGAAATATGGGGAAAAGGTACTTCCATTTGTATTTAGGTTTGATTAGAAATAAATATGATACAGGAATACATCAAAGTTATAATAATTTCCTTGATAATTTAGATGATGTGGAAGCTAACCCTCATTATTTTCAAAGTTATGAAGAAGTCATAATGCAATAAAGAGTTTCTTGAAGAAGAATGTTTGCATATGGGAAAAAAAATTAGTCGCATGTTCATCGTTATGGTTTCACCATAGTTAGAATTATTTGATGTGTAGATTACTTTTATTTCAGATTTAGAAGAAGAAGAAATTTGATGACGATATTTGTCCCCATGTCTTGTTATTCCATGGATAATCTTGTTAATCTAACACTGAATAGTCATTACATAAATATTGTATCCTAGTTAAATTGGAGTCAGCTTGATAAGAAATTCGTTATGATGTTGGAAGAGTTATTTGATTAATTTTAATGGGATATATTGGGATAAATGAATAAGAAATTTTTTTTAAGATGGATATCATTCAATATGGTATTCAATAATTTTCATTAAGATTATTTTTTGATATATTCGTGTGATAAATAAATATTTTATTATCTAAAACAAGTGGGTTAATAGAAAATAATGATAAGAAGATTATTTTTCAATGAATTTATGAAAGTGCTGTTAAAGAAGGACATGAATATTTGTTGACCTTACAAAAATTTGTAACCAATTTTCTAAGTTGCTAAAAAACACCATAATAGGAAGGCATATGTTTTACCTTTGTTACAAATCATTGTGAAAAAATTATTGAAGAAACCATTGTCATCATAATAATTATAAAATCGGAATGGTCAGAATAGTTTCATAATTGATTCATAGAAATTTTATGAGATGTATTCATGTTTAACATTATTACAACATGGTAAAGAAAATTAGAGTGATCAAATGCCTTTATCATAATCGTATTCAAAAATAAAAATCAGAATTGGATCAGAATAAATATTTTTTAGATTGTCTAACCATTGAATAATTAATGAAGATATCCAAAATTAATGTATATTTGATGATTCAAAAAGGTATTGAAGAAGTCAAAGTCAGATATAATATTTGAGGAATATTAATGATTGATAAAATTTGGTGAAGTGGTAAAACCTTTTTTGAATCCCACATAAACTATTTTTATATGTCTATAAAAGGATTGGAATACTATACGTATTCTATTAGCATCATTATTTGAGAAAGAGGAGAGAAAAAATCTAAAATTTAATCAAGAAGGTGATTCTCATTTTCTTCTATAATTGATTTTCTTGAATGAAGAAAGAATGTAATAGAGAGATTATCATAATTAGAGTTTTCATACTAGGAAACATGACTTTGATCTCTCAACTGAATATAATGTACGTTCATATTTCCTTCAATTTGTATTTTTCCAAAGTTATATTATTCTATTGATAAATTGGGCTTCTGAATAAGATTGGGGAATTAGATTGAGTAACATTCTCGAGTCTAGTAATTTCTTACTTTCTCATGAGAAATAATGTCACGAAATGTTTTGAAATTTTATGTTTTTTGAATGTTTTTCATGAAGTAGAGAAATTATGTTACATCATTTTATGATACATGAATTACAAAAAATATTCTATTGAACATTGTGCAAGACGGGTGTAAGGGAATATCCTATTCATTTGATTCCACACAAAAGTATTTTTTTTTCTTATGGATTCTGAGGTATTAGATTATTTCTGAACTTTGCGGAGGAATAAATTCTCTTATCGAGTAGTGAACCTTGAAAATTGTACTGTTCAAGTGGTTTGGTGTTTTATTTTTTTTAGAGGAAAAAGAATTAAATAATAGGAGGTGAAGGTTGTTTATAATTTAAGGAAATGTAAAATAAAAATGGATCACTAATTCACCCTACTAGCCTTAGTGATACATTAATCATGTCTCGGTAATCTCAATTGTTATCCTAGTGAATGGTTCCATTCCTTTATTCGTTACAGATTTTTTAAGGATATGTAGTGATGGAGAATATTATTTGTGTGAATAATAAGGGGATTATGATGATATATGTAATTAATTATCATATTTGGTAAGAAATATTGATTCATTATCTTATGTCTCTTGGTAATGATGTTCTTTAAGATAAAACATATAGATTTCATACTATTAATTATAATGTTCATGTTACACCTTTCCATAAGATGAGTATTTAGAATTATGTGAGTGATAAAAAATATTTACAATCACCACTTTATAGAAGTGAGTTTTTAAGAGTGAATGGTGTTTCAAATTACAATGTAATGTGGGAAAAGATTAAAAACTATTACAAAGGTAATAGAAATATAAAGAAGTAAATGTTTCCAATATATATATTAATGTTTCAATATCTTGATTTGGGTGAATACGAATATGTTGGTGGCTTATTTACCAACATGAATGAAATTTTTAGCACTATTATATATCTTTTTGAAAAATGGACTATTAAATAGTTTTGGAAACAATTTAAATAATCCTTTCTGACAAGTTTCATTCCATTGTTCTTTCATTGGAAGACATGGATCCTAAAAATCTATCTTAGGAAGATCATTATAGTACTCAAATTACTTAAATTCTTTTAAGGTAGAAATTTATGAATAAAAACACTAAAAGGGAAATTTATTTCAATGAAACAATGAAAGAAATGATTATGAAGTATATTTAATAATATTACCTTTCTGAATTTGACTCCAGAAATGAGGTATTTAAAATTCTTGGTAAAATTTTATCATTTTCTCTAAAAAAGAGATTATTGGTGTAAGAATATATAAATGGAAACATCCATTTATATGTTTTGAATGCGGAGATATTGGCTACATTACAACAAATTATATTTAAAGAATGAAATAAGAGGATGGTGAGGAATTAAAAATAAGTCTTAAAATATCATGGAAGAAACAGGGTAATAAGGATAAATATTTTTCTAGAGGGAATGATAAAAAATTCTTCATATATAAAATAATACTTTTCTTATCGATAGTTGATTAAGAAGAAGAAAGTGAACCTGAAATAGAAAAATTATTTGAAAAGGATTGACAGAATAATTTTATTTAATTATTGAATAATAAATAGTTCTAAAAATTAATGCTAATGAAGAATAATAAAATCAAACATAATTTCATATGAAATAATTTTTGAAAGAGTGTATGAGAAAGATTTGAAAGAAAGATAATGATAATAGGTAACTAAATAATGAAAAATCCTAAAAAATAATCAATAATATTTTCATGATGATAATATCAATATTATGAAAGCGGTTTATGATTTTAATAAAGCTCTTGATAAATAAATATATAATACTGAATATACAGAAGCAAAACTGATGGAAAAAATAAGAAGTGTTTGAACTTGTAATTTTTATTTAAAAACTATATCGATGGGTAAAGGTTTTAATAAATATATATCTAAACACTGTGGTAGATATCATAAATATAAACATTATATGGATAAAAAAAATTAACAGTCAATGTTTTATGAGATAGTTGAAATTATTCCTAAGAATAAGAAAGGTGGGAATGTTATGTATGTGTCCAAATATAAAAAAGTTGATCAGAGATATATAAAACATCAGAGTGAGAAATTATTTTTAATAATTCAAAATATAGAAATGTTCTTATATCATCTAATTTCGAAAATGATGAAAAGAAATCCGAGCTATGATAAAAGACCCTAGTGTAAAATTGAATGGTTTGTGGTCAAAAATGTTAAGATAAAAAGGTTACTGAGAAACTGTAATGACCCTAGCTTGATGTTCATCTAAATAACATTACTTTTTCTGAATACTTAATACATGATACAAATAGATGACATTATACCATACTATTTCAGTGACTTCAGAAACTGGAAAAAATGAATAACTAGTTCATAAAACCTCTACATCATCTTTGGATTTATCCATCAAAAATCAAACCCCATTTTGACACATATTAGTTAATACCGTTCTTAAAATCATGGGGGAAAGAGACCTGAAAATGGGTGAGCTCAAATTCTCAATAAGGCTATTCATGGTAAATATCATAAAAACATAAACATAGGATCATAATAACATTATCATAACATTTAAGAAAACATTCCACATTTATCATATACCAAAATACTGGGTCATGAAATAAATATTGGTAGTTAATAAGGCATAAATCATAATGGAATCATGAACCAGGTGAAAATTGAATTTTCATAAAAAATGGAAATTGTGGAAAACAAATAAGCACATAATATCATTTCTATATTATCCAAGTAATTGCTTCCAAGACAATTATAGTGGACAAAGTCCATTATGGAATCGAGTTTACTTGCCATTCCAGACATGTATTACTGAACAAGATTAACTTGTCATTCCAACCCTGTATTACTGAACCGTATTTACTTGTCATTATTGTCATGTATATCTCATGAGATATATGTCATTACCCAATGCATTAGAGGGAGGTATAAGTCCCAATAATATCATAATGAAATCCGTCTTTCATGTGACACAAAATCATAAATCATTTATTATAGAATAATCCAAAAAATGGGTTTCATAAACATCATTCAGTCATAAAATAATACAAATAAAATATCATTCCATCATTAACAGAATAATATTATAGTGATAATATGGATAGAAACATACCTCTATTTTAAGATCATCATCTTAGATGGAAAATAATTTTTATAAGACACTCAATCTTAATTATTGAAGAAAATATACTCTCTTCAACAAAATCATTTTCATTTCTCAAAATGTTACACAATATTAAAATAAAATAATTTATTTGAAAATGAAAATTAAATAGTGTAATGTAATATTCATAGAAATAAGGAGTTATAAAGAAGTAAAATTCATTCATTTCGTGTAAGTTAAAAAACATTCTCCTCAAACATTCACTAGAAAAGTCAAAAAGTACCTCGTATTAGAAAATCCAACTGATTCTTATCATACCGTTTAATAAAAATTTACCAATGGGTAAAATTGACTTTAATTTTTTTTTTAAGAATAAAAATAATATAATATATTTTCGAAACATTTATTTGGATGATAAATATACCCCAGTAAATACTTACATATAAATAATCTCAAATGTTAATGAGATTGTGAAATTATCCCCTACCTTATGTATGATAAGATTCATATGTATCTAAACCTTCTATATAGTTATTTAAATAATGTGATTGAATTATTCTAGAATCATAGTCATTTTTAAGATATCATATATGATTATATTATCATCCGTTTGTTAGTAGCATTTCCTTGTCACCAATTACTCAGATTTTAACTGATTTATTTTCTTATGCATTTTTTTGGTAAATTCATGTTACACTTCTTTGGTTATAGTTATATCATTTAAATAATAATATTATTATAAAATATTATATTTATTTTTTCAATTATTTTATATAATCATAGTATAATTAAGTTAATGTAGATTGAATCGCATCACATTGTGGAGACGGTAAGCCGTACGTACACACGAGTGATGATATCAATCACTTCATGGACAAATGGTATATAATTGGATGGTATATTAATTATACAGAGTAATTATCTTGTTATATTCATTATTTGAAGCCATTATACTCAGAACTATACCCATCCAAATTATGTAATGTTGAATAACAAATTACACCACGACGTGGAGACAGTAACTCGTACGCACACACATATGAAGATATTGTTACTCCTAAGACCGAAAAAATATATATAAGGTTTTCCCATAATTATAATAAAATATCATTATGTATAAGTTACTAAATTATTACTTTACTATGGAAACAACATAAGAAGTATAATTATAATAATAAATTAATTTTCTACGATGTGATAAAACAATTACAAATTTTTCGAGTATCTCATTTTGATTTTCACAAAATGTATACATAGGAAGGATTTCTGTCCAAATTGTGGCCTCTAGAATCATTTAAAGAAAGTTGTGAGATGGAATGGGGAGGTTTTGGCCTCAAAAAAAGATTTAGAGGTCTGATTTAAATATAGGGAGAGGTTCCCTTATATAAGTGTTTGGAATGGAACCTTTGGAAATACCAAAACAATTAATCTAATATTAGTTAATTTTTAACATAAAATGACTCCAATGTGGATTATTTAAAAGATAAGATGAGTTTGGGTGGAAATAATTTCAACCAATAAAATTTAGACATGTTTTTTTAACCCATATAATTTTGATTTATCCTTATTTAATCTATTTAATTTCAATTGAGGTAATAATACTATAAATATTAAATGGTTATGAATATTTACTTATGTGTTCTAAAATGTCCATAATCGGATACATTATGATATTTTAGACCTTATAATTTTCAATTTGTAATTTTTATATATTTTTTAAATTTTTAATTAATTTATTAATATGTTTTTTTATAAAATATCAATAGTGTCAATTTGGACACTATTCATTTATTTTATTTTAAATGAAATACACACAGAAAATAAATTCAAAATAAAATATTTAATAAACATTTAACATGTCATAGTAAACTCTAATTTTTTTTGATCAGATAAATTAGTTCATATTTTATTTCTTTTAATATTTTTAATACAATTTACTTGATATTTCTATTAATAAAATAATTTTTCATCACTATAGTGTCTTCATTAATGGTAATTATTTAATATCTAAAAATTATAAATAAATTCACATGATGTAGAAAACATCATTATATTTCTGAATATATTTTATGTTTGACATTTTATCTAATTTATCACTACATTAAAATTATTATACTTATAAGAAATTAGAGTGTGGCTTGTTATCTCTGTTTTTTGTTTTATTTATAATTACATAACATTCATTGAAAAAGTCCATTAAATGAATAAATTAAAAACCATAGGTGACATTGGTCGACTTTAATTCATCCAATAGGATTCTTATAGGTGTTATAATAATTTTATTATGATTATTAAATTATTTGATACCCAAATTTATGTGATTTACCATTAACTTTAGTAAATAATATTACCATAATTACTATTCATAATATCCAAAAAAAATAAATGTAACGTGTTAAAAAAACATGTAAAAAGTAATTAAAAATGTGGAATACATTTTTCAAAATTCAAAACACATATGTTGTATTAATTAATTTAAAATTAATCCCTGTTGTGAAGACCAGAAACAGAGTTTTGAAGAAGTAAAAACTATCAAAAATATTGACATGTTTCTATGTCCAATTTAATTGTAAAATTAAATGAAATGAAAAAACAGTATTAAACGATAAAAATATAATCCAATTAAAATTTAAATCCAATTAAAAAGTCAATATAACTATAAAAATAAATTAGATAAAAAGGAAGTATTGAATTAAAATGTAGTATTTTTCACTACTCAATAAAATATGAATTTAATAAGTAATTTTATTATTTTATATACTCACTTATTTTCATTTAAATAGTTTTTTTCTTTAGAAATAAGTTAATACTATTCATACCCTCCATTTTAATGACAAGGTAAAATATTTATTAGTCACATATAATAAGTTTTCCATGAAATTAATTCTATCAAAATAACTTAATATTTTATGTAACACAAGACAAGAATAGTGTTGCATATACTGCAATCTAATATGGTGTTGCATATAGCACACACTAAAAATGGTGTAGTGTAAAACATAATACATAAAATAAATTAACAAGAATCTATATCATAAAGTATCAGGGTGTTACATTCTACCCTTATAAAATTTATTTTTCCTTCAAAATTCATCAAGGTTATAAACTGTTTAATACTTGAACGTTTTAGTCATAGAAGCCCAAATCATAAAAAAGAATATTAAAAATTCATTTTAAAATGGAATATTCGAAACATTAAGGTTACCCAAATTAACTCATCAAATTTGTTTCCACATAGAAGAACATATATGGGATGTGAAAAAATGGATATGGAAGAAAAATATAACCATCATGTTCCGATGTATAGTGATATGGAACAAAGATTAAAAAATGTTAACAACCAGAAAGACATAAATATGTGATGATCTAAGGGACCATATGATTCATCAGATAAGAAGGTATTAAGATAACATTTTTGGTTTTCATGATCCTTTCCCTCATTTTAAAGAATTTTTCATGAGATTAAATCCTTTATTTTTTTTACAATCTTACAATTGTCCATGCCTTGAACAATTTCCAAATTATCACTTATTTAATGAAATGAAGTTTAATTTTTCATTAATGAAGTGTTAGAAGATAGTATGATAGAATCACACGTCATTCTGTCATCCACAATAAAATTGTTAGCACAAGAAATCAAATATGTGTATTTCCACTAGTAGAGACATAATACATTAATCTAAAAAAATTCAACTGGAAAATAACTTATACTATCCATAAATTTATAACATTACAATCCTTCCAAAAATTGAAAATATAAAACTTTAGAATGATCTAAAATTAATCAAAAAAAAATTTATCTCCCATATTTCATAAGGTAAGTATTGGTTGTCAAATTCCAAACATGTGAATTCCTTAATCATATATTCTCTTGAAACATGATAATAACATGAATTACTATCGAACCTTAGTGAAAACATACATTAGGTCAAAATTAACTCTTTCCACACAAAAAAAATACAAAAAATTATATATACTCAGTCCATGATATCACTTTGTCCTTATATCAGACACCAGTTCATTAATAATATCAAAAATCTCATTATATCCTTATCCCTTCATTATGTTCATATCATGTGCATTCCAAAAATATTTCAATCACTTTTCATGGTTTCTGGTACCATATACTTATGGAAGACCACAATGGACAAATACACAGATATTCAAAAATTTCATAATACTATAAAAGATATTATAAAACACTATTTTTGAATCCAATTACATAAACACTTAATGATTCCACCACATCCTTGTCATACTCAACATGTCCAATAGTTACTGCTTGTGATTTTCTTGTGTCAAGGGACTTAAGAGGTTTTTTACTTTGATACTCATCCATAACTCTTGGATTAGGGCATTGTTTAGCATAATTCTCCCATTTTGTGGCACTTATAGCATTGATGTGTGTTTGTTATGTTCTCTATATTCTTTTCTCAATTATCATCATTAATAACATTTTTCTCTTTACATCGGCACTCAACTAACCGATAAATGTTTTTCCACACATAAAACCTTTTCGAGAACCTTTATGAAAATGTCCACCCTAAGTCTTTCCACACTTTGAGTATTAGAAAACATCCATCTTCTTTTCACCATCACATTTATATTTTCCCTTGAAATATATCTTTAGATTATTGTCAAAACTTTGAGAATGATATGTACCAACAAATCCATTTCAACCTTGATAGAATAACTTACAATCTCTTCATTGCTACTAAAGTCTCTTATAACTAATTCCATTTATTTAAATGGTTTAATTCCACATATTAATCAATAAAATTTATATTTCTGTTGAATGATAAAGACAGAAGCATACCTTGAAATTCTTCTAAAATTTTCATCATATGTACCAACAGATTAATCATCCATTTATTATGCTCATGTAAATCCTTTTCCATCATTGTTCAAAGAATGTGAGGAAATTTGTTATTGAAAAATAAGTTCATGAAATCATCACATTTTGGGTATTCAATTTAATATTGTTGTTTGTATTCTTTATTTGAGTCCACCACTTGTCTTCTTTACTTGCTAAATGATATACACCCAAAATGACTTTTTCAAGTTCCAAATAGTGAATGATGGAAAATATATTTTCAATGGTATAGATCCATTGTTCATAAACAATTGGATTATAATAAACACTGACATAAGGTAGACTTTTCCTCATAAAGGAATCAATAGAATGTTGTTCCCTTATCTGCTTATTTGGACGTCCAAAATGATTAATAGATTATGTATGTATAGAAATAAGATTTTTCATTCCATGTCCCATAAAATTTAGTTTTTAGGAAGAAAATCGTTTCATTTCCCAGTGCATTGATCATTAACAGGGTTTCCTAGGGTTCTAGGCATTGTCTAAAACTCAAAAATAATAGTGAGAGAGTAAAAAAGTATACTAGGAAAACAACATAATCATGGGGGAGAACATTCAATAACTAACATCATTAATCATAGGTTATTCAGGATCATTACCATAATTTTAGAACCATTACCTATAGTTAGACATATCTTTATGGACATCATTATTCATATATTAGAAATATCTCTAGGGACCCTATGTAGGTTTTTGCATCCTAGTTTCAAAATATTTACTAAATCATCACTCTGATAAAACTATAAATCCCCAAGCATGACGTAAATGGATATTTAATTAATTTTTTGGAATCCATAATTCATGACACAAAAATACCCCCAAAGACCACATTAGTTTAGTGCCATTGGATACTGGAAAACATAAAAACCTTGTTTATATATCATCTACATCATCTCTATCTTTATCATTCATAACTAGAACCCACTTTTTATGCATCTTACATAGTACCCTTCATATAATCATAGGGGAAAAGGAACATGAAAAGTGGTGATTTAAAATGCTCGGTAAGGGTAAGAATGGATAATATCTTACAAAAATTAAACATAATAATGTATAAACATGAACATATCGTTCAAAAAATCCCATATATAATATATACCAAAATCTTGAGTCATGGAATAAATCATTGAATTTCATGAAGCATAATTGAAAACGAAATCAAGAACCATGAGAAAATATCAATGAAATAAAAAATGGAATTTTGGAAGACCAATAAGATGATATTATTATTTCTATAGTATCCATGGAATTGATTCCAAGAACATTATAGTGGAAAAATTCCATTACTGAACTAGGTTTACATGCAATTTCAGCCATGTATTATTGATCCAGATTTACTTGTCTTTCCGGCCCTATATTACAAAACATGATTTACTTATATTTCCAATCATGTCTATCTCATGAGATATAAATCTTAACCCAAATAATTGGATTGATATATTGGTCCAACCCATTTAATAATGAAATAATTCTTACATGTTCCACAAAAACATAAATCATTCATCATAGCATAACCAATGAAATGAAATGGGTTTTCTAAATATCATTCTATAATTACATAAAACATATAAAATATCATTCCATCATTAACACAATAAAATCATAGTAATAATAGGGATAGAAACATAAAGATATTTAAATAGAATCATCATAGATGGAAAATAAATTATGTATAACACTCGAACTTAATTCTTGAGAAAAATATCATTTGTTCTTCAAAAATGTTTTCTTTTCTAAAAATGCCACCCAATTATTAAATAAAATAATTTATTTGAAAATAAACATCGAATAATATAATGGAATATTCCTGGAATCAATGTGTTATGCAGATGAAAGAAAACCATTAATTCCATTTAACATAAAAAACATTCTACCCTTACTTTTATCTAAAAACTCAAAAAGTACCTTGTATAGAAAAACTCCAAAATAATCCGTTCATAATGATTAATAAAAATTTACCAATCTGTAAAATTGACTTAAAAATATTTTATAATAATAAAAATATTATTACACATTTATGAGAAATTTATTTGAATGATAAATATACCCTAGTAAATACTTACATATAAATAATCTCAAATAACAATGAGATTATGAAATTATCCCTTAACATAGCTTTGATATGCTTTATATGTGTCTACAAATACAATATAATGATTTAAATAATGTTATAGACTTATTAAAGAATAATTTTAAATTTTATGATATCATATATGATCATATTATCGTCTATTAGTTAGTAGCAATTCATTGACAACCGTTATTTGGATATTGATAGCTTTATGTTCGTAAGCATGTTTTGTCGGATAAGTTCATGTGCCCACTTATTTGGATATAGTTATATCATTTACATAATGATATTATAATAATATAGATAATATTTATTCATCCCATTCATGTATATAATTGTTGTTTAATGAAGATCATATAGAAAGAATCACATCACATCATGGAGATGGTAGGCCATACGTATGCATGGTCATTGATATGATTCACTTAATAGTTAAAAAATATAGGATTAGATGGTATATTAATTATACATAATAATTATAGTGTTATATTAATTATTTAAATCCATTATACTAATCGTTATACCAATCCAAATTAAGTATTGTTGAATAATAAATTAAACCGTGGCATGGAGACGGTAAGATGTACGTACGCTCACATGGTGATATTATTAATCATATGATGGATAAAAGGACGTATAAGTTTGTCCCATAGATATAATAACATCTAATAATTTATTATATACTATATTTAATACTTTATAAGGGAAAAAAATAAGAATTTAACTGGAATAAGAAAAGAATTCTAAAAAAGATGATAAAACAATTAACTATTTTTTTGAGAATATCTAATTGATTTGAAAAAAAGGTCTCTATATGATAGATTTCTACCCAATTTGTGGAAAATATGAGGATTTTAGGGAATTTGAGATAGTAAATGAGTATGGTTTGGCTGGGAAAAATTGATGTAGAGGTGTGATTAAAAGAGAAGGAGAGGTGACCTTTTATAATAGAGGGGAGGGCCTCTTCTGGAAATGTCAAAATTATTAAATTAATATAAATTAATTTTTATATTAATATTCATCCAAAGTTGATTTTTTCTAATATGACATGAGGATGGTTTTAAATCCCATCAATCAATAATGTTTAGACATGTTATCATTTTATTTTAAGCCTTATCATTTAGATTTATCCTAATTTAATGTGTTAAATTTTTATTATGGTAATACTATTCTAATTATTAAATGATTACAAACTTTTACATATGTGTTGTCAATTATCCATAATGGATTACTTTTTTATATTTTACTCCTTATAATTTTTAAATTTTAATTTTTAAATATTTTTGTGATTTTCAAATAATTTAATAATTTTTTATTTTCATAAAATATCAATAATGTCAATTTTGACACTATTAATTTATTTTACATTAAATAATGTCCACAAAGATTTTAAATTCAAACAAAAATATTTAATACACTCAAAAATGACATTGTCATGTAGAAAATTCATATAGCATATTAATAGGTCATAATATAATTATTTTAATATTTTTAAGACCATTTGTTTGATATTTATATTAATCAAATAATGTCTACATCACTATTGTGTCATCATTAATGATAATTAGTTAATATCTAAATTATTTATATAAATTCACATGACGTAGATAATCTCACAATATTTCGGGAAAATTTTCTATGTTTGATGTTTTATCAAATTTATTACAACATCAAAATTATTATACTTATAAAATTCAAGAGAGTTACTTGTTGTAACTTTCTTTTGTTTTAATTATAATTACATGACTATCATTGAAAAAAGTCCATTATATGAATCAATTATGACCCTTAGGTGATATTTTTCTATATTAATTCATCCAATAGGAATTTAGATGGTGTTAGGGTAATTTTATTATCATGATTATATTGTATGTTACCATAATTTTCTAAAATTACCTTTAATTATGGGTAATAAAAATTACCATAGTAACTATTCATAATATCCAAAAAAATTAATTTAACACACTAAAATAATTTGGATTAAATGATTAAAAATACTGAATCCATTTTTCATATTTCAAAAAAAATCTATATTAATTAATTTAAAATTAATTCCCATTGTCAAACCCAGAAAACGTGGTTCTATGAAGTAAAAAACAATCAAAAAAATTAACATGTGTCTATTGCCAAATTAAACGTGAAAATACTTTCAATGAAAAAAATGGATTATATGATAAAAAATAATTCAATTACACTTTAAATATAATTAAAATTCAAATCTAAAAATATAAATAAATTATAAGAAATGGAAGCTTTGAATTTAAATGTAGTGTTTATCACAATTCATTAAAATATAATTTCATCCAAAAAATTAAAACATTTCAACCAAGGTAAATTTTGATATCATTATTCAAAATAATAAGTTTATAATTTCAAATAATAACTTATACAATTTTCAAAAAAAAATATTTTAAAAGGGTTCACCATCAAATGGCGGTAGAACTGTGTTTTTTTTGAAAAATGATTCTTTTATCCAAAAAACTGATTTTTTTTCTTATAATATCAATAAAACATATAATATGAATTTAAAAAATTAAATTGACTATATTATATAAATATATATTTTACTAATAAACTCCATAAAGAGGGATTTTATTATTTTATAGGCTTACTTATCTTCATTTAAATATTTTTTTCTTTAGTTGGAAGTTAGTACTATACATACCTGCCATTATAATAATTGGGTGTAATATTTAGCTACCACATATACCTAATCTTGCGTGAAATAAATTATATCAAAATAACAAGATATTGTTTATAACACAAGACAAGAATAGGTTTGCGTATACTCCAAGATAATATATTGTTGCGTATAACACAAGATATTCTTGGTATAGCGTACAACGTAAGACATAAAATAAATTAAATAGAATATATCTCATAAAATCTCAGGTTGTTACATCCTACCTCCCTTAAAATGAATTTATCCAACAAAATTCATCGGTGTTATGAATGGTTTACTACTTGAATGTTTCTTTCAAAAAAACCCACAACATAAAAAGGAATAGTAAAACATCATTTTAAAAAAGGGATGTTAGAAACATAACGGTTTCCCCATGTAACTCATCCCTGGGTTTCCACATAGGATAACATTTGGGGGAAGAAAAAACATGGAAATGGACGAAAAATATAACCATCATGTTCTGATGGATAGTGGTAGATTACAAGGTTTGGAGAAAGTTAACAACCATAAAGCAATAAATCGTTTATGATTTAAGGGACCCGCTAATTCATTAGATAAAAAGGTACTAAGATAACATATTGTGATTTCAAGATAATTTCCTTAAAGATGAATAATTTTTTATGAGAATAAATACTTACTTTATTGAGGTACACTATCACCATTTTTTGTGCATGAATAATTTCAAATTCTTCTTATATTTAAAGAAATGAAGTTGAATGTCACATTCTTGATGTGTTAGATGATCATGCGATAGAATGATATGTCATTCTATATATCTCAAAAAAAATGTTATCATAGGAAATAAAATATGTACGTGTCAACCAATATTGAGATAACACATTAATATATAAAAATTAAACCCAAATTTATCTTATAAAATTCATAAATGGGAAACATTAAAATCCTCCAAAAAACTAAAATTATAAAAATGTAGAAAGAGGTTAACTAAATCGACTTAAAAATTATCTACAATATCTCATAATGCAGTTCTTGTTTTTCACATTCCAAACATGTGAATATCTTAATCATGTATTCTCCTAAAACAATATAATAACATGAATTACCATATAAACATAGTGAAAACATTCATTCTATCAAAAATATAATCTTTCCACAGACTAAAAATATGAAAAATTCTACACACTCAAAACATGATATCACTTTGTCCTCATATCAGTCATGAGGCCATTAATACTATAAATAATATCATTATCTTCTTTTACCTTCATTATTCACATATCTTTCACATTCTAAAAATATTTCAATCACTTTTCATGGATACTGGTACCATATACTTTTGGAAAACCATGATGGACTAATACATAGATATTACAATATTTCATAATACGATAAATTAAATACTATAACCATATTTTGGAGTCCCATTACATAAACACTTAATCATTCCACCACATAATATTCATACTCTACATCACCAATAGTGATCTATTGTGATTTTCATTTTTCATTGGCCTTAAGAGGTTATTGACATTGATAATCATCCATAAACCTTAGATTAGTACATTTTTTAGAATAATTCTCTATTTCTTGCACTTGTAGCATTGAAGTGTGGGTGGTGTGTTCTCTGTAGTCCTTTATCTATTCACATCATTAGTAATCTTTTTTCCCATTACTCTGACACTCAAAATCTCGATGTCCTTCTTTTCCAAACATTAAAAATTTTCCAATAAATTTAAGAAAATATACACAATTCTACTTTCAACACTTTGATCATATGGAAAAATTCATCTTCATTTCACCATAACTTTGAGATTTTCACTTCAACATCGTCTTTTATTTTTTATCAAAACCATGATATTGATATATAACAGAAAAATCCATTTTTACATTAATATCATGACGCAAAATATCTTCATAGATACTAATGTATCTTATAGGTAATGGCATTTGAAGAGTTGGTTTTATGCCACTGAATAATTGATCAAAATTACATTTAGGTTGAATGGCAAAGCTAGAATCATATCTTGAAAGTCTTGTAATATTTTCCTCACATGTACCAACAGATTAATCATCCCTTTGATTAATCTCTAGGAACTATTTTTCAATATTTGTTCAATGAATGGGAGGAAATTATTTACAAAAAAAATATGTTCTTGAACTCATCCCATTCTATGGATTAAATTTCATCTTGTTACTTGTATTCTTGATTACAGTACACTGTTTCTCTACTTAACCTTCTAAATGATAAACAACCAAAATGAATTTTTCATGTACCTAATAATTAAGGATGGAAAATATTTTTTCAAAGGTACTGATCCATTGTTTAGAAACAAGTGGATCAGAATACCCCCGGAAAGAAGGTGGACGTTGCCTCAGGAAGAGCTAAACAGAATATGGTTCCCCTCTATGATCATTTGAAAGTCCCTCATGATTAATAGCCTCTGTAAGTGTAGAAATAATAATTTTCATTACATCTCCCATAACATATGGTTTTTTAGGAGTACAATCATTACATTTCTTAGTGCATTGATCATTAAAATGGTTGTTTTAAATTCTAGACATTGTCTAAAAAAAATAAGAGTATTGTGAGAGAAAAAATCATACTAGGAAAACAACATTATCAAGGGGGAGTACTTTCAACCTCTAAAATCGTTAATCCCAGGTTATCCATGATCGTTACTATAATTCAAGGAATGTAACCTATAGTTATACATACCCATAGGGACATTCCTAGACAAAGCTTAAAAATATATCTATGTATATCACTATCATTTTTGTATCCTAGTTTCCACTGGTTAACTATACATTCACTCTGATACTAGCTATAAACCCAAGATTGAAGTATATAAAAATTACATTACATTTTTTAAATACTTAATATATGACACAAAAAGATTAACAAAGACCCTATTAGTTTAGTTCCTTTGGAAATTTAAAAACATAAAAAAATAGTTCATCAAACAACTACATCATCTCCTTCTTTATCAATCAAAACTAGAACCCCTTTGGGAAACATCTTACATAATTCCCTTCTTGAATTCATAGGGGAAAGGAGACATGAAATGTAATGAGCTCAAATTCTAAGTAAGGGTATTCATGAAGAATATATTAAAAAACTTTTTCATAATAATGTAAAAATATGAACATATATTTTAAAAAAACATACCACATTTAACATATACCATAATATTGAGTCATGAAATAAATCATCGTAGTTCATAATGTATAAATCATAATGGAATCATGAACCATGATGAAATAGAATTTGCATACAACATGGAATTATGTGAAACAAATAATCACATAATATGATTTCAATAGTAGACAAGGCAATGCTTGCAAGACCATCATAGTGGAAAATGTCCATTACTAAACCGGGTTTACTTGTCGTTCCAACCATGTATTACTAAATCAGATTTACTTATCATTACTGCCCTATATTGCTGAATGAGATTTTATTTCCATTCCAGTCATGTATATCTCAATAGATATAAATCTTTACCTAATGCATTGGATATAGATAAAGGTCCCACCCGTCTCATAATTATATCATTCTTACATGTTCCACAAAAACATAAATTATTCACCATTACATATCCCAAGAAATATAATGGGTTTCATAAAACTTTTTCGATCATAACATAATCTATATAAAAAATCAATCCATCATAAAAAAAATCAAATAATAGTAATAATAGGGATATAAACAAAATAAAACTTAAAGAGCATAATCTTAGATGGAAAATAATTTTTATAAAACACTCAAAATTTATTCCAAAATAAATTTTTTTTATATTTTTAAAAAACATTTTATTTTCTAAAAATTCCACGCAATTTTAAAAGAAAATAATTTATTTGAAAAAAAACATAAAATCATATACCGTAATCTTCATTAAAATAAGTGGTTATGAAGATTTAAAAAACCATTCATGTTGTGTATGTTTAAAAATAACATTATCCTTGTACTGTTACCGAAATAATCCAAAAGTACCTCATATCAAAAAACACCAAAAGATTCATTTCACGAAATTTAATTTTATTTACCAATGGGTAGAATTGATTCAAAAAATTTGTATAAGAATTAAAATAATATTATATATTATTGAAACAAGGATGTGGATGATTAATATAACCAAGTAAATTTTAACATATAAATAATCCCAAATAACAATGAGATCATGAAATTATACTTTCATTTAGGTCTAATCTGCTTTTTTTGTATCTAAACTTCATGTATAATGATTTGAATAATGTTATTGAATTTTAAAGAATAATTTTTATTTTTATGATATCATATATGGTCATTTTATCATCAGTTTGCTAGTAACATTTCACTGTCAACCATTATTCAGATATTAATTTCGTTGTGTTCTTATGCATGTTTTGGTGGATAAGTTCATGTTTTAATTCTTTGGTTATAGTTATATAATTTAACGAAGGATATTATTATAATTTATATAATATTTATTCATTACATTCAGGTGTATAATCATTTATTAATTAATATCATGTATAATGAATTACATCGCATCATGGAGATGGTAGGGTGTAGGTGCACATGAGCGACGATATCATTCACTTAATGGTTAAATGATATAAAATTTTGTTGTATATTAATTATACAGAATAATTATCAGGTAATATTAATTATTTAAATCCATTATATTCGTCATTATACCAATTGAAATTATGTATTTATGAATAACAAATTACACAATGAAGTGGAGATGGTAAGTCATACGTACGCACACATATTGATATTGTCATTATTAGGATGGAAAAAAGGATTCATAAGGTTTTAAAATAATTATAATAACATCTCAATATGTATAAGACACAATATTTATGACTTCATTATTTAAAAAATTAATATTAGGAATTAGAATATGAAAAGAATTTTGAAATTTGTGATAAAACAATTTCCTCTTTTTCAAGTATCTCCTTTTTATTTTCAGAAAAGGTATCCTTAGGATGGATTATTACCAAAAGTGTGTCCTCCAGGATTAATTGAGGGATGTTGGGTGAGGAAATGGGTAGGTTTTGGCTAAGAAAAAGGCCTTTATTGTTGTTTTTAAAAGATAAAGAGAGGTTCCCTTTTATAAGAGAGGGGAGGTGCACTTTTAAATGTACGAAAACTATTAAAATAATAAAAATTAATTTTTAAACTAAAATATATATGAAGTGATTTATTTGTAAGATAATATGATTATGGGTCGAAATATTCTCATATAATAAAAATTATACTTGTTTTTTTGTTATTTTAAACCTTATCATTTTTATTCATCCATATTTAATCTTTTTAATTTTTATTGTGGTAATAATATTCTAAATATTAAATGGTTATACATATTCACTTATGTGTTAAAACTTATTAACAATTGGATACATTATGACATTTTTGGCATTATAATTTTAAATTTTAAATTTTTAAATATTTTTGGGATTTTTAAATAATTTAATAATATGTTATTATTATTAAACATCAACATTGTCAATTTTTACACTATTTATTTATTTGACACTAAATTAAATCAAAAAAGAAGATAAATTTGGAAAAATTATTTAATACACTCCTAACATGTCATAGTCTCGAATATAATTCGATTAGAACAATAATTAGTTTATATTTTCTTTATTTTAATATTTTATAAAACCATTAATTTGATATTACTATTAATAAAATAATTTTTACATCATTATTGTATCATCATTATTGGTAATTATTTATTATCCTAAAATTATTAATAAATTCCCTCGATGTATATAATTTTATCATATTTCTAGAAAAAATTTATGTTTAATTTTTTATCATTTTTATCACTAAATAAAAAGTATTATACTCATAAGAGATAAGAGAGTGACATGTTGTCACTTTCTTTTGTATTAATTATAATTACATCACTTTCATGAAACAATCTCCATTAAATGAATCAATTATAACAATTATTTAATATTTGAAAACTTTAATTCAGGAAGTAGGATTTGGGAAGCTGTTAGGGGAATTTTATTATCTTTATCATATTTTTTGTTACCCTAATTTACCAGATTTACCTTTAAATGTGACAAATGAAAAGAATCATAGTTACTATTCATAATATCCAAAAAAATAAACGAAACCTATAAAAATAATTTGGAACCACTTATTCAAAACATTTAATAAATTTTTCAAAATTCAAAACACACATTTTTCATTAATTGATTTAAAATTAATTGTCATTGTAAAACTAGAATGTGGGGTATTAAAAAGTAAACCACAATAAATTAAATTAATATATGGCTCTGTCCAATTTAAATGTTTAATTAATTCTAATGGAAACAATTGTATTTAATGATAAAATAATAATCCAATAATACTTTAAAACCAATTTAAAAAGATAATATATCTATATAAATAAATTAGACAAAAATACTGTTTTGAATTAAAATGCTGTATTTTTAACAATTCATTAAAAAATGAATTTCATCAGAAAATTAACAAAATTTCATTAAAGGTAAATTTTCATTTCCCACATACAACAAAAAATTTTATTATGTCAAATTGAACTTATAAAAATGTAATAAGCTAGATATAAAAATGCACTCCATCAAAATGTGGTAAAATAGTATTTTTGTGAAAAAAACTTCTATTATCCAAAAAATTTAATTCTTTCTTATACAATAACTAGAGAAAATAAAATATTAATTTAAGACATTAAATTGAATATATTACATATATTTTTCTCCAATAAAATCTATAATGGGTGATTTTATGATTTTATAAACACGCATATTTTCATTTAAAATGTTTTTTTCATTAAAAGAAAGTTAACACTATTCATACCTGCCATTATAATGAATAGTTTATAATACTTTTTTATCACATATACTCATTATTTCATGAAATTAAATCTATGAAAATAACATGAAATTATAAATAATACAATCCAAACAAATTGTTGTGTATAATACAAGCTAATACAGTTTTGTGTAAAGCACAAGATAATCTTGGTGTAGCATTAAACACAGGACACCAAATAAATTAAAAATAATCCTTAAAATAAAATCTCAGTGAGGTATAGAAACATACTAAAAATTAATGTTATTATAGAATCTAGAGTTGAAAATTATAATTCTATGGATACTGCTGGTATTATGGTGGATTTGGGGTTAGGGAAAATATGTTTTTGTTTAATGAATAACATTACCACTATTTGAAAAATTACAGAAGGCAATATTTTTTGGGGATTTAATTCCCTAAAATATAGATGTATTAGAAGGATGTTTGGATGAAACCTGAGATGGTTGTTATAAATATTGAAAATAGATTCCAACCTCTAGAAAATATTTTTGAATATTGTTAACAACCTAGAAACCTTCAAAAAGGTTGTATTATTTTGTTACCACCACAAAAAATGTAATTTCAAAATTCTCGAAATAAAGAGATTCAAAATGGTAAAATATAATAATCATATAATATAAACCACTTAAAATGATACAAAATGGGAATACCTTGTATTCTAGATATTTTTTGTTCTTTTAATATGAAATGATTCATAAAATTGATGACTAATGTGAAATACATAAAAGAGGTAATGGTGAAATTAAACAATGTGGAATTACTAAAAATTAAATGTATTGGATCATCCATAATTGGGAAATAAATTATGATATCAAAGATTGTTTTATATGTTAATGGGCTAAAAGAAAACCTGAAAATTGTTTCCCAACATTGTTATGAGTGTAGTAATTTTATCTTAAGAAAATATGGGTTTGTTGGGAAATATGAGAATGATTTAAAGATAGTTAAAAGAGGCCAATGTGCAAAAATAAAATTATTCCATGTTGTAAAAATAAAATACACTTCATACATGGGTTTGGTTGAGGAAAATTAGATGTGGAATAAAAGTATAGGGAGCATGTGTTAATAAAACCTGAAAATGAAATCATTGAGATAATGTGTCCATGATATTCTTGATATGTCATGAATATGAGATTGGTGTTGCATTGTTTGTCAAAAAAGAAAAATTTCTAACTTAGTGCGTAAAAAGGTTGAGATTTGTTGAAAACAGTCCATCGAACCTAATTGTTGTGTTATCTTTGGGCCAATGAGAAAAAAAATAAACTAATGGATACGAGTACTTTTTCACATAAATTTATTCATTTACCCGCTTTACTTTTGTTATGTATATGAAATATATGTAAGATTCTCTGAAAATGTTTAAATGTTTAAGGAGAAGAGATGAAAAGGAATGTGAGAATTCACTAATGAAATTGAAAATTGAAAATGTTGTTGAGAACATAAATGAATAATTCTAATTTTATCTTTATAATCATGTAATTTGTCATGTGTTTAGTTTACCATACACTCCTCAACAAAATGGTGTTTCTTAAAGGAATAATAGATGTTTAAAGGGGATGGGGAGACCTATGTTAATTGATACTCATTTTTATCATTAATTTTAGAGGTAGTCCATGAGCACTACTGTGAATATCCAAAACCTATGTTTCTATAATGAATATTCTGATATCACACTACATGATTTCTTTTTTGGAAAAAATACTCATTTGAAACACCTAAGTGTTTATTGGAGACTATGAAAAATAAATAAGTAAGGTGGAAGACACGTAATGTTTGAGTAGAGAGGTTAAGATAAAAATTTTCATGGTTATTCTTTTGAATAAAGAGGATACATATGTTTCAAAAAAAGATAGGAATAATTTTTTATTATGATAATGTAAATGTTATTCAAAATTATGTAGAAGATAAATGATGTCACATAGATAAGAAAGATGTGCAGAATAAGGAAATTTTTGTTAATAATTGTAATAAGGATCCTAATAGTGGTAATCCTACTCTAGAAGAAGACTGAAACTCATCTATTCTATGTGACAAGGATGAAACTATAACAACTAATCCATGGATGGGGAAGATATTGTAATCTTATCACATTATTTTTTATCAATATTACATGGTTCAAACATGATGAACTTCAAAAATTATTACACATACTTCTTTGTATTCAAAATACGAGATGAAATATGTGAATAAATCATTTGATCATCCAAAATGGGTAACATCTATGAATGAATATTGTTATTGTATATAAAATAAATGAAACTTTGGAACTTGAACCCAAGCTGGATAAAAAAAATTATTATTAAAATGTTTGTTTTCGAGAACAAGCTAAATTAAGAAGGCGAAGTGATAAGGAATAATTAATGATCACCACGAAATGGTTACTATAAAACTAATGGTGTTCATTTTAATGGGAATTGTTTTTCTATTGGAATGTATTAAACCAATTAGTGAATTTCGTGGGATATATGTTCAATGATGTTACAAAAAGGTTCAAATGGATGTGATGTTTTCATTTCAAAATGATTATATTAATGATAATGTTTTCATTAAACAACTATGTGACGTTGTTGACATGAAATATTAATGTTTCATGTGTAAGATGATGAAATCCTTTTATGGGATAAAACAAGCTATATGATCATGGTATTCTAATTTGGATACTTTCTTGAGGAAAATGTATTTTACCAATGGAAGAGATAATAACAATAATTACATAAAGAAGAGTCAGTACATTTCCTTTGTCATGATTGTTTATGTTGATGAAATTATAATTTCGAGTAATGATGAAAGATAATGTGATAGATTTGTTGAAGAGTTGAAAATTTTTGTTTGAGATATCCATTCTTGGATAAATGATATACTTTCTTCATTTAATAATTTTACATATTAATAAACACATTTTTCTCTCTCAAGAATTGAGTTTTAAGGAATATCTTAATAAGAATATCATAGAAAATTTGAAACCTTTGTCCACACGGATTTTAGTTGGAACTAAGCCATCTAAATATAGAAAAGTCAAGAAAGTTGATCAAAATGTGTTTCAGAAGATGATTAGATGTTTTTTAAGAATTGACTACCTCAAGACCCGACATTGAATATATTGTTTCCATATATTCAATATTTCTATGTGATCCTAAATAATCAAATTTACATCATGAAAAAACAGTTTTTACATATATCAAATGTAGATTTTTGTTTGAATCAAGTATGATGTCTCAAAAATTATTAACTAGTTTCGGTATTCAGATGTATATTGGGCAAGAACTGTTGATTATAGAAGATCCAGAAATTATGGAGTTCTATTTTTGGGGAAAACATGTCTCTATTGGCATAAAGATAAACAAAATTTAGTTACTCTTATCATGGATGATGATGAGTATGTTACTTGTACTGAAGCTACTAACCAACTTATATGGATGAAAACATTGTTTGAATAATTAGTTGTTGATGTAAAGTTATGCTTTCTATGGGGGTGTGATAATCAAAGTGAAATCAAAATGACAGGGAATATGGTACATCATTATCATTCAAGACATATTAATATAACTTACCACTTCATCAATGACCAAGTGGAGAAAAATTAATTGAAGTTATATTACATCCCTACATTGGAACAAGTTACTGACATATTCCCAAAACCATAACCAATTGAACCTTTTTATAAATTAATATTGATCATGGGAATCCAACATCATTCTCATCATGTTTGATGTTTTTGCTTTAACATATGTCATATTATTTTTGGATAGTGTTGTCAAGGTGATAATTTTTTCATTAATTTGTTCATATCGAAGCATGTATAATCGTAGAGTTGTGGGTAAGCTATAAATTCATCATATGAGTGTGTGAACTGTTCTAATTATATGTTGGAGTGGATGTAGGATATAATTTTTTTATTATATGGTAGTGAAAGTGTGAAGATAGGTGAAGAATAAATGTTGATAAATACATCAAAGGATGAAATCTAAGGAAGAATGGTTGAGTAACAATGGTGGGGAAATTTAAAATTTATCACCACAGTGAGACAACATGGTTATGATGTCAATTATTATTTTTTCCTACATGGAGTTAGGTCACATTGGCTAAGATGTTTTGATAATTAATCAATTCTTTGAGGTTACAATGTTCAATGAATCACAAACCATGATTGAAAATAAAATCCAATGGGTGAGATTATTAGGGCCAATTTGGATGAAAATGGATTTCTAGAAGTCAGAAGAAATTTTTTATACATGTAAGTTTTATTTTTTATGAGATAATTAAAATCACCATTCATTGTAAATCTAAGTAACCAGAATCAAAATTGTAGTATGAAAACTAGTCTCACAAAGGATAAGAAATTCCATAAGAATGGTAATATGTTGTTGTAAATAAATAGTTTATCTGTCTCACTCTGAATCCAGAATAAATATAAAATTTTATTTGGGTGCTACTTCAGAGTCTACAAAGATCAGATATAAATCAAATGATGTTTTTCTTATTTTATTTGAAAAATATAAATATTTTTCTGGATTACATGTGATAATTTTCTAATTATTTAAATAAAGATAAAAGGTGTTTCCATTCATATTCAGCATTGATTGGAAATAAAGATGTTATTGTAAGTATGAAAATTACAATAATTTCCTCGTCAAGTCAAATGATGTTTAATCTAATATTCAATGTTTTTCAAATTCATGATGATGTCATGATTGAATAATGAGATTATGGAAGAATAATCTATGATGAAGTAAAAAGTTTTCAATCTCAAGTCCATCGATATGAGATCAGCATATTGATAATTATTTGATGTCTGGATAAATTATAGTGTCGTATTTAGAAGAAGAAATATGATCCTAAGGATACCCTTACATCATACATGATATGGTACTAATAATTAGAGTTACTCTAACACAAATTAGGTATAAAATTGTTTCATTATTCCTATGGCATGAGAGATAGATTAATAATAAATTATGTTGAATAAGAAATGTTTTTATGAAGAACATTCTTGCATGATATTAGGATAATTAAATTAGAATTTTTTTTAATATAGATTTCAATCAACAATATAGAAAATCACTACAAGTCAAGATGATTTGTTAATAAAGTCAAGTGATAATGAAATTTTTTAGTATCTCTAACAAGTGGGTCAAGGGAAAATAAGAAGAAGAAGACTCTTGTATAAAGTCCTTTTGAATGTGTTTTCAAAGTTGATAAGAAGCTTCATTAATGTTAAAATAATTTTATTTCGTTTATTATCATTATTTTTTACGAAGCATTGTAGTGGTAATACATATGTTATACATTTTTCAAAATTGATAAAGACCAAAATATTGGAGAAACTACTAGCTGAACCATAATGATGAAATAATAATGGGAATTTTAGTTTATAAATTGATGCAGTGCAACATTTGGAGATACCTTTAATTTTTTTTGATTACTAGAGGGAAAAGTATTGGTAGGAGTGGAATCTCAAAGGGGGATGAATTGAGTTCCTACTTAAAGATTTCTGTTAAAAAGATTTGAATAAAGTTCCCCCAAATATGAGAGGGCCCAATTAATTAAGGAAGTAGCGATATAAATGTTTAGTTGTTCAATAGGTTTCTCAAAGGATAATTAGTACTCAGTTGAATCAGTGTAAAACACTTAATTAACTATTGAAACAAGTTTAATGAATTAAACACATACACACACTAATAAGAACTAACTATCAAAGTCATTGCAAAACAATTTTTTGTTTTATAATTAATAAGCATCAGAAAATAAATAAAATAGAGTATTACAAAAATAATAAACAGTAGAGTTAAAAAAGTGGTTCGATCACAATCCAATTCTTAATCCTCTCCACTTGGTGATCACCTGACACCAAGCAGTTTATATAAACAATATACTCGATACACAGCCTATATCGGGATTTACAATAGTTTTCACAAACTATCCAGGGTTTACACCCTCTACCACAGTTCTTCATGGAAAAAAACAATACAGACCACACAAAGTCTCATCCGCAGTTATACATGGGAAACAAGATGTAAGTGAAGTTTGATGTGAGGATTTTTAGTATCCTCCAGTTCAAGAATAAGAGATAATGTGTGTAACAGAGAGACACACACACTTCCCAAAAATGTAAAATGAAGGAACACAATAGACCTAATATAATAATATTGAGTTTAGAAAGCTCTATGTATTTTCAGTTCATCTCTTGACTCCTTGGAATGAAGAATTAGCAATTCGAGTCTTTCTCTAGAAGATGACCTCAGAACAGAGTGTCACAACTCCAGGTTCTAGCATTGAGTGTTTGGCTTCTAGTGTTGAATGTGATGTGTTGATCGAGAGTTTATGAAGCACAAAAGGAAGCCTTGAATTTGTTCTCCGGAAATGATCTTCTTGAGGTTCATGGGTTCACAGTGTAAGTGCTCGAATTTTTATTCCATGTTTTCTTTGATATAGCGAGTATGTTCTTCTGCATACATCCTCTATTGTTTTATGCTTCTCTACCTTCTTCAGTTTTTTCCTCGTACTTCTCTTTTATATTTGAGATTCAACAATAGGAATAAGAAAACCACGTTTGGTCATCCTTGTACCTCGTATAGTCCCAATATATGGTCTCTTGATATGTCTACAATCAGTATTAATTAATGTCAGAAGCATTAAACATACCAAATATAATCGTTAGAATAATCTTTAGAATTTGACAAAGTATGCATTAGAAGGTTAAGCATCAGTAGACTAGTAATGGTAGCCTTGTCAAAGGTAGGCTTCAATAGTAGTGTGCATCAGTAGCCTTCACCAGTAACCTTCATTAGTGACATTTAGTGGTGACCTTTCATTGGTGACCTTTCATCAGTGACCTTTCATCAGTGACCTTAATCAGCGACCTTTAATCGGTTAACTTCATCGATGACCTTTCATTGCTGACCTTGATGGTGACCTTACATCAGTGACCTTCATCAGGTAGCTTTTCATCGGTGACCTTTGCATCAGTGACCTTTACATCGGTGACCTTTCGTCTTAGATAAAATTTTCACTGTATGCTTATACAAGAGAGTAGTGATATTAAAAGTATATGGTTATTGCTTGATAAACACTAGTAATATTAATGAAACATGGCTATTGTAGAATAGAAACATGATTATCACATAGATGAAACATGATTTGGGATTATCAAAACAGGTGAGTCCAACAATCACCCCCCTTTTGATAATAAAAAATTATGTTAGTATTTTCTGAATTATGATTAAGTACATTTACTAATATCTTTAGAGTTGTGTATAATTAAAATTGAACCATTGTTATATTGGAAAATATAAATATTTTATATATACAAAAATTCTAGGTAACTTAAAAACTTCTCCCCCTTCTGGGAAACTGAAAACTTATCCCCCTTTGTGATTAACAAAATGAAGGTAAGACAAAAGTGAGAGAGTATTTTAATAAAACTGAAATAAGTGTAAAATATAAAAAATGTGTAAAAATATCCCTATAAACTAAGATATTCCACATTCAATCCATATTAGATATGTCCATGGGAGATTCATCTTTGGAAGATGAGGAGGTAGGTTCTATAGATGGAGGGATATGCCTAGGTATGGTAGTCAGCAGGGTAGGAGGAACTGCTATAGAGGCATTAGTAGACCTATAGTGATTGTATCTCTAAGGAATCACATTGGTCAAGCTTTTGATGTCCTGTACAAGAGTCATCAATGGGGCAACACTGGTAGACCCTGAAGCAGCCGATGAATAAGGAAAGGTTGGAGGAACAATAATGGGAGAGAATTCCACATGAAGGAAAGGTAACATAATATTTCTTAAATCCATAATAATTCTTCCTCCACTTTCCATAGATGAAATAAAGTCATCCTTATTCTCCATAAATTTCTGTAAGGCCAGAGTTAGCTCTCTAATCTTACAAAATTGATCCTTAAATGCCTGAGTGATATGTTGGATCCTCATGTTCTCCAATATAAGCTTAAAGTGATAATCCATCTGATGCTTAGTGTATACATTTTATAATATAAATCAAATTTTTCTTTTATGGCCTTCTGATCTAGAGAAGATTCCCTTATATAATCTCCCACAAGCTTATGAATTTCCCTGGTAGTGTAAATAGCCTGAGTCATAGTCTGAGGGTCTGAGGTACTAGTTCCAGAGAACTTCTCCACTTCTTCTCTCACAACTGATTTGAAGGCTTCTAGATCAATAGGAGTATAGGCTGAATAAGATGTAGATGCACACAGAGGTTCCATAGTGAAATCCACTGTCTCCATAAAATATTTGGTCAGCCCACTGATCCGCCTTTTCACATCATCATCCTGGCAACTCAAATGTGTCTCCATAGACTTATTAATTTCCAAAAACACAGTGACAATCTTCTAAACCAAACTTTTAACCTATCTATGATATATGTCCAATTGCACTCTAGAATCCATATAGGTGTCTAATATGAAAATAGACTGTTTCATATATTCCATAGAATCATCCAAGGTTCAGACCTAATTCTATCACTCCTTAACATCTGGTAGTAAATTTGAGTGAGAGGTAGAAATAACTCATTCTACGGAATATGCTACAACTTATTGATTAAGGGACACTACATTCTCTATCCCAGCAAATTTATCATCACGGTATCTCCTAAAATATGACTTCAAAGATTCCAATACAACCTTCTTCATATAGTATCTATGAAGTATAACTACTGGTTGTACAATAGTATTAACTGTAATAGAAGGAATCAGATGACTTCTGATAGGCTGGTCATCATCAGAGTCTCCATAATCTATGCCTAAGATTACAAATCCAGGGTCTTCTGACCAATCTTCTATCCAATGAGCAACAAAAATAGAACCTTTAGCAACATGTTCCTCCCTCTCACATGGATAATTCTACAGATCAACCACATTCAACTCTAATATACCTCCATGAGAAACTGTATCAATAGGGGAGTTCGCGGCCACATCTTCCATAGAATCTTCAACTACTGCCAACAAAATTGAACTTTCAACTGAATTAGCAGCCTTATCATCCACATTTTCTACCATTAATTTATGTCCTAGTAGAGGGATGATACTTAGACATTATTCTTTACTTTCACCAGCAGCTGTCTCAAACTTATCATGACTAGATTCAGTGTCATCTTCCTTCTCTATGTTCTCCCTGATGTCTCTTAAGACATTTTCCCCCTTATTCTTCACTATTTTCCTCATCATCATTATCCCTTAAGACAATATCCCTTCAAGGAGGCCCTTTTGGTGGTATATGATCACCAAAACATACAATATTGGCATGAGGAAGGTTATTATCACTCCTGTCATCTATAGAACAATCCACTCTTACATGCATAACAAAAACATGTTCTTCATCATATGAGTATTCATTCCCCAATTCATTATGCTTTAGACCAGGGTCTTTATTATCTTTAGGCCCAATAGGATGAGTAACTAGGTTAAATTCCTCAAATAGCTTAGCTTCGTCATCTACCCATCATCGTTTCCAAGGGATCGAGATGATCTTCCTAAACCTGTAAATTATCTTGGTAATGTAGAAATTGTCACTCACAACAACTGTTTCCTCCTTATTTCCAGCAACTCCTTTCACTTTCAACATTAAGGATATCAATTTGGCATGAAACAAATAATTGTAATTGGAACCTTTCATTTTCATATCCTCTAGTTGAATCATTATAAATAAACACAAATTTATCTTCTATCCATGCTTAAAAAGATATAAAAGAAATACCTCATGATACTTTAAGGTATAAAATTCCCCTATCAAGGGACTCAAAACATACTTAACAAATTTAAACATAAACCTCTCTACCCCTTCCATTTCCGTAGAAATTACATTCCTAGGGATCCCATTCCTTGTCAGTTGAGCTAGAGCTTCTTCAAAACAGAAGAACTCACTAGTGAGAGGCACCACTCTTGAGAAGTAATCAAAAATCCCTTCATATGGTACTCTTAAACACAAATCCCATTAAATAGAGGAGAATCTTATACTTACACTATTTACCATTGAGGACATTCTATTATCATCCTCAGTCTTCTCTAACTTCATAGATTCATAAAACTCCTTATCTAGGTTTGGATAATAGGGTCAATTGTTATTTGAAAAGAACTCAACCCAAACTTGATCTTCAAGTTCCTTCAGCACTAAAGACCTTCTTGACATTTTCCATTCTGAGATTAGTTCCATCTCAACCACGATTTCCTTCCTATAAAATGAGGGTTGATTAGATTTTCCACTTCCCAGCTTCCAATACTCAACTTAGCTTTTGGTCTCTTTGGATTTGGCACATCTCCTTCATCACTGATAAATAGTCACTTCAACCTTCCCATTTCAATTTGGAGCAGTTTGAGGGTTTCGGTAGAGGGTGAGGATTTTATGATAGGGATCAAGAGGTTCGTGAGAGAGTATAAGTGGATAAAAATGTAGTGTGTTCTTTAATTTTTATCATTTAGGGATTGAAAAACAAATCAAAAAATAAATAATTAATACAAATTTTTTTTCAAATTCTAGAAAATAAAATGCTAAGTCCCAAAAACATCGACTATCGGTAAGGTAAAAACATTGAGGATTAACATTGAGGTTCCAATGGTGAGGTCTATCGGTGAGGTTCCTAATGGTGAGATCCCTATTGGCGAGGTCAATCAGTGAGGTTACTAATGGTGAGGATTCTAATGGTATGGTCTATCAGTGAGGTTCCTAATGGTGAGGTTCCTAAGGGTGAGGTTCCTAATGGTGAGGTTCCTAACAGTGAGGTTCCTAATGGTGAGGTTACTAACAAAATATTTTATCATAGATAACTCATGTTTGAGGTAATTTAACCTCTCATAATTTAAAGGCTTTGTGAATATATCAGCCAATCGATGTTCAGTGCCAATGAATTCAAGAGTGATATCACCTCTTTGATAATGATCTATCAAGAAGTGATGTCTCACATCAATATGCTTAGTCCTAGCATGAGATACTAGATTTTTAGAGATGTTAATAGACCTTTTATTATCATAATTTATAGGGACATGTTTTAATTGATATCCATAATATATTAAAGTGTGATTCATCCAAAGAATTTTTGCACAATAACTACCAGCAGATATATATTATTCTTCAGTAGTAGATAATGCAAGATAATTTTGTTTCATACTACACCATGATACTAGTGACTTGACCAAAATGTGACACGATCTTGAGGAGAACTTTTTTATCGAACTTGCGACCAGAAAAGTCAGCATTCGAGTAACTTATTAAATAAAATGATTGTCCTCTTGGATAAAATAGTCTTAAGTTTGCATTATACATGAAACATTTGAAAATCCTTTTAATAATAGTTAAATGAGACTCTTTGGGATTGGATTGAAAATGAGCACATAAGAATACAGTAAAATTAATATCAGGTCGGCTAGAAAGTTAGATATTGTAGACTCCCAATCAAACCTCTGTAATTGGTTTGATCCACTGGTTTACCAGTTTTATCAGAATCCAATTTACAGGTGGTGCACATAGGTGTATCACTACCTTTATTACTATCAAAACCAAAAATTTTCAAAAGATCATTAGTATATTTACTTTGATTTATAACAATACCATTTTTATTTTGAAAAATGTGAAATCCACGGAAACATTTAATTTCCCCCATTAAACTCATTTCAAATTCATCTTGCATGCTTTTTGAAAAATCAGTACTTTAAGATTTTTTAGAGGTTCCAGAAATAATGTCATCTACATAAATCATTAATGTTAAAAAATATTTGGAAATCCATTTAATAAAAATAGTTGGATCCACTATTATTTTAGTAAAACATTTTAAAATACGAAAAGAACTAAGTATATCATTCCAGCTTTTGGAGATTGTTTTAGACCATATAGTTCTTTACAATATTTAAAAACATGCTTTTAAAAATGGGGATTTGTAAAACCAGTGGGTTGTTCAACAAATACATCCTCAACTATTTACCCATTTAGAAATTCAATTTTGACATCCATTTGATAATGTTTGAAATTCAGATAAGCTGCATAAGAAAGAATAATCCAAATTGATTCTAGTCTAGATACATGTGAAACTTTTTTAACATAGTCAAATCATTCTTCTTGACTATATCTTTGTTTAACTAGTCTAGCCTTGTTTCTAAATATGTTTCAAGATTCTTCAACTTTATTTACAAACACCCATTTTGTACCTATGGTCAAAGTGTCTTTAAGTTTTTCTACTAATTTTCAAACCTTGTTTCATTCAAACTATTTTAATTCATCTTGCATAGCTATCACCCAAAATTCATCATTGATTTCATCATTTATATTTTTAGGTTCAAGATGTGAATGAAAGGCTTGATGTTCAACTTGGTTTCTCAGAGAATCTATAGTTTTTGTTCCTCTATTTAAATCACATACAGAAAATCTAAAGGATGATCCTTGGAGTTCTAATACATCTAGAAAGAGTTGAACTAGACTCCTCATGATTTTCTATAGGTTCAGATGCACCATTCAGAGATTATGGAAAATTTATAGAACTAGTTTTTTTTAACTATGGGTTCACCGTCTTTATCATTAAGCTTGAGAATTGAATTATCTTACTCAAGATGTTCAACAGAGGTTTTGGGTTCATGTGGATCATCCTCATAAAATTTGACATGAACTGATTCTTCCACACAGTTGGTTCTCTTATTGAATACTCTATAAGCTTTACTGGAGGTTGAGTAACCTAGAAAAATCCCATCATCACTCTTGCAAGCAAACTTTTCAAGATTTTCCTTAGTGTTAAGTATAAAGAATTTACAACCAAAAACATTAAAGTAATTAACCATAGGATTCCAATTATTCCAGAGCTCATAAGGGGTCTTCTTAAGAACATGTCTAATTAAGAGTCTATTGATAATTTAATAGGATATATTAACAGCTTTAGCACCAAAATTGACAGGTAGATTATACTCATTCAGCATATTCTGGGAAATCTATTGCACTGTCCTATTTCTTCTTTCTATAACTCCATTTGGTTGAGGTGTTATAGGAGTAGAGGAATTTTTATTATAGCCATTTTTTGAGAAAAAATATTCAAGCCCATGATTTTCAAACTCAAGACCATTATCACTTCTCATGGTTTTATTTCAAAGTCCACTAAGGGTTTCTATAGATATGGAATAGTTAATGAAGTAAGAACATGATTCAATTTTGTGAGCCAGAAAGTATACCCAATAATATCTAGAAAAATCATCTACAAGAACATAAAAATATTTCTTCCCATTTAAACATGAAACTCTTGACGGTCCAAACAAATACATGTGAACCAACTCAAGTAGTTGATAAGTAGAAATTATTTTTTTTGTTTGAATGAAACATTGTGTTTTTTTACATTTTGAAAAGGATTAAAAACATTGTTAAGACGAATTCCAATTTAGGTATGTCTATAAATAATCCTTTCCTTGTTAGTTTTCTATGTGAGTGCACGTTTCAGTTTCCTAATCTTGTGTTCCATAACCAGGATTTCTTATAAAAAGAATTTAAGTAAGAAACACTTTTCTTAGCAAAAGAGTTTAAATAAAAAACATATACATTTTCATTTCAATGAGAAGTAAATATTAAATCATTTATAGAATTAAAAACAATACATGAATAACTTAAAAATTTAACATTGAATCCATAATCAAAAAAACTGATAGATACATAGTAAATTGTATTTTAACCCATCAACAAAAACTACTTATGAAGTTAATATATTATTAGGGTAACCAATCTCGCCTAAGGAAATGATTTCCCCATTAGATTTATCCCTGATTGAGACATGTCCACCTACCACTTTAATTGGGCTCTTGAAGAATGAATAGTCTTCTGTCATATGTCTTGAACATCCAATATCGAAGTACCATTGAGTTTTAAAGGACCCTTCAGACACTTTTCCTGAAAAATAGATTAAGTGTAGGGTAACTTTGGTACCCAAATTTTAATGGGTCCGTAGAGGTTATCAAGTAAATATTTGGGAAACCATACTTTTATTACATATTTCCTATAATAAACAGATAGATTTTGATATATGAACACTTTTTAGGTCTTTTAGAATTTATTTTTTCAAAATATGGTCCAGAACTATATCTAGTAGAGAACTGTCCATATTTTGGAACAAGTTTATTTTTAACAATCCTTTTTGTCCTGGTGGATATACTTTACTAGTTGTATACGTTATATCAAATTTGTTCCCTATAAACTGAGTCAAGGTATCTCCACCATTAGTAAACTTTTCCAGATTCCTTTTTAATTGTTCATTTGATAAATTAAGATCAGTATTTTCTTTTAACAACTAAGAACATCTTTCTTTCTCAATTTCCAAATCAGACGTATAATTAGCACTAAAGGCATGTTGTATTTTGAATAATGTTTATTTATCCTTGATTTCATCAATGTATTCCTCAAGAATTCTACAATATAAAAATAGTTCATCCTTATTCATATTCGCAACATTATTTGATTCAATTTAATTCCCCGAATAATATGAATTATGTAAAGGAGAATTGGGTGTTATGTCAGATTTTTCTGTCCTGAAGATCAGGTTTTCATGATTGTTCTTTTCAATATCAGTAGTGTCAGATCCGCTGGAGGTATCTTCTAAAGCACTCCAAGTAGGTTTCAGTTGACGCCGAAAAAATAGTTCGTAACTCTTGGAGGAAGTTTCGAAATGATGATGCGAAGTCATATTTGGAATCAAAGGCCCGATCCGGAGGCCCGGGAAGTGGTGCGCGAACAAAAGGAGGGTCCGTGTGAAAAATTGTTCTGGGTGCGTAGAATCACCGGGTTTCTCAGAATTGATCTGATGCGGTGCGCAATCTTTGCCTGCCCCGGTTCTGCACGGCGAGTTTTTGCGCGCCGGCTGCGCTCGGCGTGATGAATTTCACGCGCCGCCTGGATTCCGCGTCGGAGGTCGCCTATAAATAGAAGGTGACCCCGAACGGTTTGAGGGTTCTGGAATTCAAAGTGACTCTCGTGCGCGCAATTCGGCATCCCCCGCATGCAAGATGGCTTCCAGGAAATCCCTCATTTCACGCAACCTCACCTCGGGGTCCGCCTTTGCGCGCCACTCCGCCGGCTTCAGTGAATTTGCCCCCTTCCCCGGGTTCCAGACTTGCACGCAATCCGTGTCTCGTGCGCGCAATACCCTACCGTGCGCACAAAACCTTGCATGTAATTCCCTCTCCGTGCACAATTCCCTTGTTCCAATTGCGCGCCGTCCTGGTGTCTTGCGCGCAAACCTTCTTCTTTGAGCGCGAAGCCCAGGACCCTTCACCTTGACGCCCCTTGGTTGCCCGCCTGCACCGGCACCTGATGTCTCCCCTGCCGGGTGTGCGCGTCATGCGTTGTTTTCCCGTACGTCCTTCCAGGCTCATGCGAAGTAACCTCAAGGTCCCTTGGGTTGTGTTTCCCATTGCGTTGCTTTGCCTTATGCTACTCCGCATAGGCACGCTAACGGCTATTGCCTCTTCGCATAGCCACGCTAACGTGGACCCCCCCCGGTGGTTCACCCTGCGGCCCCCCTTCGCTATGGCCTTGCCAATGCCTTCCATCCCACAAAGGGTAGATGGCGTTGGGAATGTAAGCCCTAGGGGTGTGGACCGAACCCACCTTGTCCAAGCTACATGACATTAAACTGATAAGCACCTCGTCCTTAACACAAGACGTTAAACTGTGGTCCGACCCCGTGCTTCACACATAGGGTCCCCCCAGCTTGGACATTTTTTACGCCCACTCGTCTCCACGGTAATGGACTCTTCCTCACATGGAATGAGATCCTCCTTGTCGGAGTGGCGTTTGTCCGCGGGGGAAGGGCCGCCTCAGAGCGTAAGCCCATAACCATTCTTGCGGATGATTGCACATGTGCATCTCCGTACATCCCCCCTGCCAAGGCCAGTGGAGACCTTTTCCCACTGCACTTTGACACACCTTGGGCCTCCACCCTAGAGTAAGCCCCAGCACCAAGGGCCGCTAACCACACGTAAGCCCCTTTTTCCTCTTTGGGCCGCTCAACGCATAAGCCCCATTCCGCTTCTCACGGACGCACCCTTTGCAACGTGATCGTCTGGTCCCTGCTGCCTCTTGTTTCCCACACCGAGCATGACTCACGTGGGCTTAGAGCACGCATCGACCATGAAATCCTCCTTGGGCCGCCCTAGAGCGTAAGCCCCATCCTAGCGAACTACGTGGAATTTGATCCGTGCTAACGCATGGTACGTAGGAAGCCTCCATGAGGTTCAAGCCCACTACCTGGTCATCTCGACCTCTCCATGTCGGTTCCCTGACCACCTTGGGTTGCCTCAGAGCATAAGCCCCAAACCCCTCGTCTCGCATGATGTTAAATTGTATCTCATCCCGCATGACGTTAAACTGAATCTCGTCCCGCATGACGTTAAATTGTATTCCCCCTCTTGGGCCTTCTCAGGATGTAAGCCCCACGTCTCACACCATCATCCATGTTGATCTTTACCTGGGCCGTCTCATCCCGGTGAGATCATGCCACCCCATCTAACTCCATGGCATCCGGGAAGCCGCCCACGTGTTGGCCCCAACATCGGTGTTCCCCCCTAGGGGTCCTTCAACTCGATCCTCCTCCGCAAGACATTAAAATCGTGAAATACCCCGTGTTAAACATGGGAAGATGAGGAAAACCTCAGATGGTACACATTACCCACGTTTGATCTGGGATGCCTCGGGATTCCGCGCCCTCCAGAATCCCTGTGATGAGGGACCGAAGATAGACATGCCAACGACGCCCCAACATGACCATTCTCCTCACCGAAGGTTGCTGCCCCGACAAAACCCCTTGGAGCATCTCGACAGAAGCAGCGTAATGAACTGGAGTCCATGTAGATATGGAACTAGGAATGGGCTTCACGAACCCATCTTAAATCTATGAGGGAGACCCGTACTAGGTGATGAGCTCCGAGGAGGAATCCACAGAAGGAAGAACCGACATCCCATCAACACAGTTTCGATCAAGGAGCAGACATACCTGAACAAGTAACAGATGCCACCCGCCTTTGGAAAGTGGGAATGCGGGGTAACGAGCAGCACATCCTCCCCACAGACGGATGCATGCGCCCCGACGAAAGTATCAGAGCAACAAAAATGGTGAACCCGACGTGAACCTCTTCTCCTAAATACAGGGAATGGTAGCCGTCGGGGCATCAGAAGAATAGCATGTCACCAGGTTCGGGTAATCGTCATCGGGACGTGAACCCGCCAGGGGGCAAGGCCGTCAGGACATTGACCACTCCATTCTGTAACGTCATCAGTGTGGTTCCCTCTCACTGACCATGGAAGACGACATGATGATGGGCCTTGGTTGTTGATATCCTTTCCTATTGACGCTAATGGGTTCATCTCCCTACTTCCAGGAATCAGATCGCTACATTCGAAGCTCGATCACCACCCGCCCACCGACGCAGGGGCAGGGGCAGTACCGACGCAACTACCCCGCGTGGTCCCACCTATTCCACGGTCATTCTGACTTCGACTTCCGTAGCAGCCGGGCACTCGCACCCCCTCTCCCCATCAGAAATCATCCAGCGAAGGGTGATCAATGACCCGGTTCGTAGGTATGACAAGGAAAGGATCATCCCCACCAGGGTCATGGCCCGCTTAGATCTAGAAGAAACTGTGCCTCACCACCATCGTCGACCTCGAGGGCCACGCAGGGAGCCACCGCTCCCCACTCCGACGTTCAACCGCTTCAGGAGCCTATCCCTGGAGCTCTTTGACACATCCCTCCCCTACGCCAATGAGGTGGGGGATGTCCGAGCCCACTCGATCGGCGATCCGTCCCAGGGGTTAATGGAAAGAACACCCGCCAGTCTGCGTCGACGATGCCTCCCAACTCCCCTAGTTGAGGAGCAGGCAATCTTCATGCCCGCACCATCGGTTCCGACCCATATGACTCGACGCCAGCATCGGGCGCGAGCAGGAGAGAATGCCCGTCCTAGGGCATCAACATCAGCAACCACTGGGGCCCGAGCCATTACTGACTCCTGTTACCAGATCCCCGCGTACGTTGAGCAGGGGCAGCCACGTCCCTGACTGGGATCGAAACCCCGACCGCCCTACATGAAAGTTGGGTCGAATCTCCCTGTCGCGGACACTGTCAATGGACACTGTGGACCAATCCGCGGTAGTGCCGCTCACCGTGAAGGCTGATTGCGTTCCACCGATCTGGAAATCCGGAAGCTTCTTGGCGACAGCTATGCTCCAGGTATGACTCCTTCCAGCGCCCACTGCATGGGGTATGAGGTCACTCCCCCTACTACCAGCCGCGGGTATGGATCCATTGTGTGTCCAGTCGCTCACTCACATGGAGGTCCTCCCCATGTCCCTTTCGACATCTATCCCAGTGCTTATCGCACCCCGGCCTTCATTCCCCTCTGCCCCAGCTCTATTATGGTCGGGGGACCCCATGATGGAAATCATCCTTACCCTGAGGAGCTACCCAGGGGCAGGAAGGCCGAGATTCGTCACCGTAGGAGGAATTTCAGGGGAGTCCGGACGGAAATTAGACCAGTCCGTTTCTCGGATTCTTAGGCAGAGTACGGCTCGACGATCGAACCTCCCCCCAACCATTCAAGTTGAGGGAAGGGATGGGGATGCGGCACATCAGTCTCCTACTCCCCAAATGCGAGATCCGTAGGATTCCCTCCTCCCTTCGAAGGTATATCGAGGAGGACGAGGACTTGGCGTACCTCCAGGGATCAAGCCCGCAGTTGCCATTGGCATCCTCGGGAGCACTTCCCGCCCCTGTTAGGGAGGGTGGGGGACTTTTCTGGGGGCTGACCGAAGATTCGCAAGGCGACACACCCTCGAAAAGCACCGATGCTGTGACAGGAGGCCCATTCGCTGGCCCATCCTATCGCGACGTGGCAGCCATGGCACTGTAACCCCTGGAGGATGACCCAGCGATCGGCGGCCAATCGGCATGTTTGCCGTATTCCCCGCCGGCCAGCGGACCGCCACGATGGGCTGCCTCAGCGCCATTGCCAATTCCCTGACTTTCTTCGGTGGACCAGCAGGGGAGGCAAGGTCCGGACCCCAAACCAAAGCCGTGGAGCTTCTGGACCATTCTTGCAGTGGGCCAAATCCTTGAGAAGTTTTGGCCGGTCGCAGAATCAGATTTTAATGTGCCAGAGTCACTCACCCCGGGTGAGTTTGAATGCTTCTGCTAGATTCTTCGGGTGACTCACTCCCGCCTCCTTCATCAGCTAGAACCCTATCCAGGGAACCAAGCGCATCTCGAGGAGATCAGTGAGCAGTGTCGTCGGGTCGACCTAGCAGCACTCCACGAGGTCCGGAACCCCGAGTCGCTGGACCACCACGAGGCCCTCCAGCAACAATGTGTCCAGAGTTTTCAAGTACTCCACAAAGTTATTGAGGAAGACACCCCCACACAGACATCCACGTAAGGGGGCAGTATGCTACTATCCTCTTCTATGCGATCCAACGACAACCCGATCCACTGGGCGGCCCTGAGGGAACATCTCCAAGGGCAGTGGCAGTCAACATGGCTTACCTTTCAGATGAGGGAAACATTGTGGATCCCCATGACCGGGACTCACCCCCTGAGGACAGGCCACTACTGGACCCATCTGGGAGGATTACTCACCAACAAAGGATCCTCCTTGGTCTTCCTGTACCCACGGAGGCACTGACACTAGGCTGAAACATTGACAAGGGTAAAGAGCCCATCGGGTCTGTCAAACTCGCCGACCCATATTCCTCGGTGCAGAAGGTAGAGGAAGTTCCAAAGAAGGCCAAGTTGTGCCAACATCTAGCTAAGGAAAAGAGGCTAGTTGATGAGCTCCTGGCCGAACGCATTGTGGAGCGGCGGCCTAACTACGGTGACCCTAGACCAGGACAGCAGGGGTGGGAGCATCTACCCCTTGCTGAGATCCCCCCATGCAACCGTCCTCCAGGGCTGAGCCTGCTTTTGTGGCCCAGATAGAGGCCCCCAGATAGCTAGAGTTGATGCCAGTGAGGCCAGCTCAGCAGTCTCATAGGGGTCCACCCCCACGGGCACACCCTCCGGCCCAACAACGACCACCTCAAAATCAGCAGGTGCCTCCGCGTAACGCACCGCCACCACCTGGGCGAGGTAATCCGGCTCCGCCTCCTCGGCCTGCTCCACTGGGCCTGGTCATGGTCAGCCCCTAAGAGTCCCCTTTTTAGACAGAAGGAATCGGGCTTACTCATTTGGCGAGGCCCAGATTCCCAGTTATTTCCTTAGTGCCTTGAAGCAGAGGATCATGCGACTGCCTGAGTGCCGGAAGCCAGAAGAGGCGTGTCTCACTGATCACCCTAACTACTGCCCTTATCACCAGATCCTGGGACACACCATCCAGCAATGCTATGTGTTCAAGGACTGGCTCCAAGACCAGATTGACAACAACATACTTAAGATGGGCCCAGCCCCGACACATGTGGAAGGTGTCTTCATGGGATCATATGGCAGTAGTGACAACGAGGATGGGTGGGAACAGGTTTCCGACCGTGGGTCCCTGATGTATAATGACTGGATGTCCTGCAGGATGGTCGCTTGTGCCCATGGCATCATTCGTGCCCGCCTGAGTCAGCCAGAGCCCTCGGAGTCTGCGAGCACCGCTTTGGCTTCGTCGTCCCAGCCTACTCCTTCCCAAAGGAGAAGGTGGCAGCGCAATAAGAAAGAATGTGCCCTGCCATTGCCATCATCTTCTCGCACACATGGCGATTTCATGCCCCGGAAATGGGGATCCCTCCGAGACCCCGTCCGGTATTGGTTGACTTCTCGAGTGAAAGTCCGGGGTACGCTTCGGTTAACACCGTAGAGTTGGTAAATCCATTTTTGGCTCCTGACGATGAGGAGCGCAAGGTAGACCTCCCCAATGTCCCCAGCCGTCGCCAACGTCGACGGAGCCGTGCCTACGTGAATCGCAGGGGCACATCTGTCATTACCTCCAGTCAGGCCATGCACTCTACCAAGACCAGGAAGCAAGCCCGGTACAGAGAGCAGCACTCGCGGCTCCCTCGCCCGGTGAAAACAGGTTCGCTTCCACCACTGTTTGTGTTGCTGGATCGGGCGGAACCGCCTTGCCCGCGTCGCAACCAGCCCAGTCCTTCCACTGGCCGACTATGGCCTTACGGTCCTAGCATGACAGCCACCTCCCGGGCTTCAGTTAGTGAACAGCTGGACGTGCCTAGTACCAGTCAGTCACTGGTCCCGCCAGCAGGGCCCATCATGCCCCCAATCGCAGAGCGACCTCCTGTAAGCAGATGCTCATGTTTGGCACGAAAGTATGATGTCCTGAAGCATCTGGACGACATCCTGGCAAGGCTTTCCATCCTTGAGGCCCTTCTCCTGTCGTCTGAAATGCGTGAGGCGCTCGCCGAGGCTCTAAGGAGCCCCCTTCAGTTTGAAACGGAGGTAGCATCCGCAGAGGCCTTTTACACCGAGGTGATTGAGGATGCTGAATTTCAGGCAGTTATCTCGTTTTCCGGTGAAGATGAAGACCTTCCCATACAGGGGCACATCCACCCGCTATACATCACCAGCCAGTTCAGTGGCGTGGAAGTACATCGTTGTCTTGTCGACACGGGTTCTGGGATTAACTTTATCCCAACACAGACACTACAAAAACTGGGGTTGTTTGAGGATGATTTTACTCCCTCCGACCTCAGAATCCTGGGGTATAACAGGACTGAACAAACTCCACTTGGCAATATTCATCTGAAGACCCAGTTCGGGGGCTTGATGGCCAATACCGAATTCATGGTTGTCTTTCATGACACCTCCTACAACGCGTTGATGGGCAGGATGTGGCTCCACCTTCACGCAGTGTTTCCATCATCATACCATCAGTGCCTCAAATACTCCCTTAAAGGTCGAGTGGATGTGCTCCAAGGAGATGCGTCTCTGTTTTCCTCTTGTGAAGCTCGTTACCTGGACGCTGACTATTACAAGGGCAAGGAAAAGAAAATCCTGGCATGTGAGGTTGAGCCCGCCGCTGTCATGAGTGATCCCTGGGCAGGTCTAGATGACGCATATGTCTTCCCAATCCATCGGTTGGAGGCCACAACTCCTAATGTGGGAGGGTGATTTCTTGTCTCGGGTACCAGAGGAAGGCATATTTCCAGGTCTAAGTGACGGCGGGAAATCACCTCGTACTCTTACACCAACTAGGCTTAGGTGATCCTCGAGCCTCCTACCCCTGTACGATATGGGGACGTTGGGCTCATGGCAACGGCTCTACGTCATACGTGTCTGTTTCGCCAAACCGGAATCAACTGTTGGGCGGAGAAAAACAGAATGATGGCAAGAGGGGGGGTGAATTGCCTTTTAAAAAAATGATTAACAATTTAAAATCAAAGTGAAAGTGCAGCGGAAATAAAGAGGCAATCACACAAGAAATTGTTAACGGAGTTCGGCCAAAAACCGGCCTACGTCTCCGCTCCCAACTCAACCGTTGAGAGATTCTACCGCTTGTTTTTCAATGGTTTTAGCAAGAAACCCACTAGGCTTTGAGGTAGCACTAGGACCTATTACAGCTTGCTTTTGAAATGGTTTAGCAAGAACCCACTATCCTTCTTACAGGTGAAGGATAGCTCACCTATGTCTCAAGCTATTTAAAGGAAAGCTTGACAACCTCTTCACACCTTAGTGGTGATGTGAAACCCAAAAGAAAGAGGGATGAAGAAAGAGTTTGGGGTTTGTAGGCACAAACCCAAATTTAAGCTCAAAATAAATAAAACAATGAAAAACCGTATTTGGAGAAGCCTTGGGCGCCGGAGGATGATTGGAGTTGAAGACGTGCACTCCCAAGCTTCTATGATGGAGCTCCTTGGATGTGGAATTGAGTTGGAGCTATTGGGGTTCCCTTGGAGGAATGCGCCGGAGGTACGCCAAATGATCAACAAGGTGTCTGTGGGCTTCCGTATGGTTCCGGTAGGTGTCCGGGGCTTCCTTGTCCTTTATTTATAGGCATGGAACCCTTTTGGAGTCTTCGGAGCCGTTGTAGAGGCTTAAAGAGCCGTTGGGAGCCAAGTGGGCCAGCCTGGTCAAACTGCAACTGCTAGTTTGACTGGCTCCACCGGCTGGCCGGTACAGTCCCACCGGCTGGCCGGTGCTTGAGGAATTTGGGAGATTTCGAGTCTTGGATCCACCGGCTGATCGGTGGATGGGCCACCGGTTGGCCGGTGGCTTGGCAGTAGCTGATTCTTCTTTTCCAGGCACCACCGGCTGACCGGTGCCAGAGCCACCGGCTGGCCGGTGGTGAGGCAGTAGCTGCCACTGTTGACTGGATTCCACCGGCTGGCCGGTGGTCAAGCCACCGGCTGACCGGTGGAGCCTGGCAGTGGGCAATGCCTCTGCCAGGTCCACCGGCCGGCCGGTGCTATCACACCGGTTGGCCGGTGGACTGAATTTCAGTCCACTTCTTGTCCATACTTGGTCCAATCCTTTGGCAATCTTTTTCCTATCATTCACAACACTTAAAAACAAGGTTAGAAAAAAAAATAAGGTGATTGTGATCATGAAAATCAAACAACGAGGGGAACGAGAGGTACAACAATCTCCCCCTTTGTTGATGATCACAATCACCAAAACAATTAAAGTAAAAACACATAAAAGAAAGACATGCATAAAGGATAAGGAAAGTAAATGCTAAGCATGATCAAAAGGATTCTCCCCCAATCAATCAAGAATTTCTCCCCCTTTGTGATTATCAAAATAGCTTGGGGCATAAAAATTTGATTTAGGGAAAAGAGATTTGAATAACAAGATTTGAGATTTGAAAATCAATTGAAATTTTGGAAATAAAAATTCGATACCAAGAGTTGAAGAATTTGAAATGAAAATTTAATAGAAAATTTTGAATTGAAAAATTTGATACCAAGTGTTGAAATTGAAAGATTGAATAACAGTTTGAATTGAATGTTTTGAATCAAAATCGAAATGAAATTTTTGAACCAAAAATTGAATTGAAAGTTTTGAATCTAAGACAAGGTTTTGAAAATTCTCCCCCTAAATAAAAACAATGAATCACCGGGGAGAGGGATTTTGAAAAGAGACAATTTTAGGCCCGGAGAGACTCGCTAGAAGGGATTTTTCAATCCATACTTGTCTCATGGCGGGTCTTCTCCTATAAAACTCGTCCGAATAAAAAATAGATTTGGGTTGACCGTACCGGGCATTTTTGCAATCACACTCATAAATGTGGTGCCTGGGTTTTTTACAATAGTTACAAAATTTAAAACTAGATCTCCCCCTTACAAAAACAGTGGGTGCATGGGAGGAGGAAGCTTGCTTGGAATAGCCAAGCCCTTGGGTGGTTCGGGAAACGCGTTGGGAACCAAGTATATTGTTCAAATTTTGTTCCCCTTGGGTGAACTTGGCTAGTGATTCTCTAAGATCCTTGATGGTTGATTCCAAATAATCAATATTGGGTAAATTTTGGATTTTTAGGGAGAGTTCCTCCTTCTCTTTGAGAAGTTGGTCTTTTTCGGAGGAAAGCTTTTTGAAATTCTTTTTTAAAGCAACAAATTTTGAAGAGAGTTCATGAAAACCATTTTCTAATTGGTCTCTAGCATGTTGGAGTTCTTCATATGATAAATGATTAAAAGAATTAGAAGAACTAGAGGAGGAAGAAGAGGAAGAGGATGATGATACCTCATGTTTTGCCATTAGGCATTTTGTACCTTGGTCGCTTGAGGAGGAGGAGGAGGAGGAGGATGAGGTGTCACTCCATGTCGCCTTGAGGACCTTTTTATTTCCTTTTTCCTTTGGCATGGCCCGTTTTTTGTTGAGTGGGAAATCGGGCTTGTAATGCCCCTTTTCGCCGCACCCGTAGAATTTTACCTTGGGCTCGTATTTTTCGGTGGGTTCTTGCTTTCGGTGCTTGCGGGATTTCTTCTTCTTGTGCTTCTTCATAAACTTGTGCATTTGGCGGGCGAGATTCTCCATTTCTGAGTCTCCACTTGATGATGAAGAAGATGAAGATGATGATGATGAGGAGGAGCTTACTTCTTTTTGTACCTTGAGGGCGATGTTCTTTGGTGTTTTGATTGGTGTGCCCTCCTTTTGAGCTTGCCTCCTCATGGTGATCTCGTATGTCATGAGGGATCCAATGAGCTCCTCGACCGGCATGTTTTTGACATCCTTAGCTTCTTGTATTGCCGTCACTTTAGGTGCCCATGAGCTCGGAAGGACCCATAGAATCTTCTTGACCATTGCTTCAGCTGAAACATCATCACCAAGAGATTTTCTACCATTGCAAACGTCAGTGAAGCGTGTAAACATTTCAGAAATAGACTCATTTGGATGCATTGAAAAAGATTCAAAGTCTTGTCTATACATATCTAATCTAGTATCTTTGACTTTATTAGTGCCTTCATGGGTCACTTCTAAAAGCATCCAAATTTCATGTGAAGTGGTGCAAGTGGACACTCGATTGAATTCATTCCTATCTAACCCGCAATGAAGAGCATTCATGGCTTTGCCATCAAGCTCGAAATTCTTAATATCGGCGGGGGTCCATTTGGATTCGTCGGGGGAAGACAACGTATAACCTTGCATGAGAATTTTGTAAATAGGATATCCTATGCTTCTAAGAAAGGTAGTCATGCGGGTTTTCCAATAATTATAGTCGGTCCCATCAAAAAATGGAGCCCGACCCAATGAGTAGCCCTCAGGGGCGAAAGAGGTAGATGCCATCAAAAAGGATCTTTAATTTGAAACCGGTTAGGGAATTATTCAAATACTCCCTCTAATACCAATTGTTGGGCGGAGAAAAACGGAATGATGGCAAGAGGGGGATGAATTGCCTTTTAAAAAAATGATTAACAATTTAAAATCAAAGTGAAAGTGCAGCGGAAATAAAGAGGCAATCACACAAGAAATTGTTAACGGAGTTCGGCCAAAAACCGGCCTACGTCTCCGCTCCCAACTCAACCGTTGAGAGATTCTACCGCTTGCTTTTCAATGGTTTTAGCAAGAAACCCACTAGGCTTTGAGGTAGCACTAGGACCTATTACAGATTGCTTTTGAAATGGTTTAGCAAGAACCCACTTGCTTTTAATGGTTTAGCAAGAACCCACTATCCTTCTTACAGGTGAAGGATAGCTCACCTATGTCTCAATCTATTTAAAGGGAAGCTTGACAACCTCTTCACACCTTAGTGGTGATGTGAAACCCAAAAGAAAGAGGGGTGAAGAAAGAGTTTGGGGTTTGTAGGCACAAACCCAAATTTAAGCTCAAAATAATTAAAACAATGAAAAACCGTATTTGGAGAAGCCTTGGGCGCCGGAGGATGATTGGAGTTGAAGACGTGCACTCCCAAGCTTCTATGATGGAGCTCCTTGGATGTGGAATTGAGTTGGAGCTATTGGGGTTCCCTTGGAGGAATGCGCCGGAGGTACGCCAAATGATCAACAAGGTGTCTGTGGGCTTCCGTATGGTTCTGGTAGGTGCCCGGGGCTTCCTTGTCCTTTATTTATAGGCATGGAACCCTTTTGGAGTCTTCGGAGCCGTTGGAGAGGCTTAAAGAGCCGTTGGGAGCCAAGTGGGCCAGCCTGGTCAAACTGCAACAGCTAGTTTGACTGGCTCCACCGGCTGGCCGGTACAGTCCCACCGGCTGGCCGGTGCTTGAGGAATTTGGGAGATTTCGAGTCTGGGATCCACCGGCTGACCGGTGGATGGGCCACCGGTTGGCCGATGGCTTGGCAGTATCTGATTCTTCTTTTCCAGGCACCACCGGCTGACCGGTGCCAGAGCCACCGGCTAGCCGATGGTGAGGCAGTAGCTGCCACTGTTGACTGGATTCCACCGGCTGGCCGGTGGTCAAGCCACCGGCTGACCGGTGGAGCCTGGCAGTGGGCAATGCCTCTTCCAGGTCCACCGGCTGGCCGGTGCTATCACACCGGTTGGCCGGTGGACTGAATTTCAGTCCACTTCTTGTCCATACTAGGGTCAATCCTTTGGAAATCTTTTGCCTATCATTCACAACACTTAAAAACAAGGTTAGACAAAAAAATAAGGTGATTGTGATCATGAAAATCAAACAACGAGGGGAACGAGAGGTACAACATCAACTGGCTCAAGCCAACGGGTCACCACTACTTTGATATCGTAAAGCGTGGCCCCTTGGGCCAAAGGCTTGATGGGATTGGATCAACCGAATTCGTCGCCATGGTCTCTACGGTGCATGAGTCTCCCATCGTGATGACCTCTACCGCCCAAACCGGTGCCAGCTCCCCATCAGGGTCGAGTAGCCCCGAAACGGCTCCCCCCGTGGACAATCCTACCACAAGCGGAGAAGAAGACATGGAATATTCTCCTCCTGCCTTTGAGGAGGGCGTCTCCACCACGGTCGACGAGCTAGTACAAGTGAACCTCAGTAGTGAGGCGGACCTGCGAACTACATTGGTTAGCGCCGCTATGCCTCCCGAGGAACGACAACGGTACATAGACTTCCTCAGACAACACTGTGATGTGTTTTCCTGGAGTTATGATGAGATGTCGGGACTAGATCCCCAGGTAGTCGTCCACCGCCTTGGCCTCCCAATGAACCATCGCGGGTTCATGCAGCCTCCCTTGAAAATGCACCCCTTTCATGGTTCCATGGTTGAGGCCGAAGTTGACAAGCACATTAAGGCCAACATCGTCAAGGAAGTCAAGTACCCCAGGTGGCTAGCCAACATTGTGCCCGTTAGGAAGAAGAACGGGCAGATCAAGGTCTGCATCAACTTCCGCGATCTTAATCGCCACTGTCTGAAGGATGACTTTCCCCTTCCCGTGACAGAGCTGTTGATCGATGTAGCGGCCGGGTTCCAAGCCCTCTCCTTCATGGATGGGTACTCCGGATACAACTAGATCCGGATGGCCCCCGAGGATGATGAGTTCACTGCCTTCAGGGCCCCCCAGGGTACTTTCTGCTACCAGTTTATGCCCTTCGGCCTGAAAAATGCGGGTGCCACCTATCAACGGGCTATACACCGAATATTTAAGTCGATCCTCAGGACACTGGTGGAATGCTATGTAGATGACCTGGTGGTTAAATTTCGTCAGCACCAGGACCATCTCAAAGACCTTGAGAAAGTGCTCGGTCTCCTCCGTTCTCGCCAGTTGAAGATGAACCCGTTGAAGTGTGCCTTCGGGGTCACCTCCGGAAAGTTTCTTGGATTCATCGTTAGGTATCGAGGTATCGAGATCGACCCCGAGAAGATCAATTCCATCAGTCAGATGCCTCCCCTGAATAATATTTGGGAGCTTCGAGGCCTCTAAGGCCACTTTGTTTATATGCGCCGACTCATTGCGAATCTGACCGACAAGTGTAATCCCTTTTCTCGACTAATGAAGAAAGGTGCCACCTATGGATGGGACGATGAGTGTCAGACCGCTTTTGAGGAAATCAAGCAGTATCTTCTTTAACCTCCGGTCCTGATGCCACCCGTTCCCAGGAAGCTGTTGGTCCTTTACGTGACCGCCCTTGAGCGATCCCTCGAAGCCCTTCTCACCCAGAAGAACAACGAGGGAACAGAGAATAGCCTCCACTACCTCAGCCGCATGCTCCTCGATGCCGAAATTAGATATTATTCCATCGAGAAGAGCTTCCTGGCGCTCGTATTCGCCATACAGAAATTGCGGCACTACTTGCAGCACCATGATGTACAGCTGGTCTCTCGGGTAGACCGGTTGAAATACATCCTGAGCTGGCCTATGTTGACCGACCGATTGGAACGTTGGGCGGTAATACTCCAGCAGTTCGACATTAGGTTCGTACCTCAGAAGGCCATCAAAGGACAGGTGTTGGCAAGCTTCTTAGCTGCCCACCCAACCTCTACAGACCAACCACTGGATTTGGGATTTCTTAATGAGGAAATCCTCTCAGTCGATCATGCCACCCCATGCTGGCATATGAACTTTGATGGTGCCTCCCGAAGCCCTACTTGTAGAAGTCTCAATGATCCTAGGCTTAACAGAGTGGGCATGGGCATCGTCTTCACCACCCCAGAGAAAGTCATTCTGTCATATTCTTTCTTGTTGTCAGAAGGGTGCACCAACAATGAGGCAGAATATCATGCCCTCATCACTGGCCTCGAGTTGGCTCTGGAGGTTAACATACCCCACCTGTATGTAAAAGGGGACTCTGAGCTAGTCATCAAGCAGGTTACCGGTGACTATGTTGTCAGGAAGCCAGAACTCATGCCATTACAGGAGTGCACCCTCCATCTAATGGCTAAGTTCCTCTCCCGACCAGATGTCGTTCACGTTCCCCGGTCGCAGAATAGTCGAGCTGATGCTTTGGCTAGCCTGGCTGCATCACTCGCGGAGCCCGAACAGGATGACCTAATCATCCACGTGGCACACCGGAGAGTCATTGCTCCAGTTATCCCAGAGGGCAATCGTGGCCCGCGAGTGAACCATCTCACCACTAGTGCCCCTATATCAGGACCCCCCGGGGCTTCAGGCATGGTGATCTAGATTGTTTTTGACTGGAGGACACCCTTGGTTGAATATCTCTAGCACAACAATCTTCAGATGGACCGAGCAAAGCGGGAATGAATCCGGCGCTGCGGGCCGCAGTTCACCCTTCAAAGCGGTCCTAGCCGTGAGAAGCTCCTTTACAAGTGCGGGTTTGACGGTGTTATCCTTCGTTGTCTTCAAGGAGTTGAGATCCCACAGGTCATGCAGGAAGTGCACACTGGTTCCTGTGGCGCCCACAAGGCCGGGTCGAAGTTGTCCCAGCAGATTCGGAGGCTGGGATACTTTTGGACCTCCATGATCCACGACTGCATCGAGTACGCCAAGAGGTGTCATGCGTGCCAAGTTCATGGTAACTTTGTGCATCATCCACCGGAGCCTCTCCATACTACTAACGATTCTTGGCCCATTGCAGTCTGGGGGTTGGATGTCATAGGGCCTTACCCGCCGGTGACGGCCTGCCAGTGCCAGTTCCTCTTAACTGCCACAGATTTCTTCTTAAAGTGGGCAGAGGAAGACTCGCTCAGGGAAGTCAAGGCTAGTTCTATCGACGACTTCGTGAGCTCCAATATCATCCACCGGTTTAGAATACTTCACGCTATCCTCACGGATAATGGAACCAACTTCTGAGCAGCCGAGCTGGAGAGATTGTACGCCAAGTACAACATTCGCTCTAACCACACATCCCGCTATCATGCGCAGGCGAATGGACAGATTGAGGCCTTTAAGAAAACCCTCTCTAACATTTTGAAAAAAATGGTTGGTCAGAACAAGAAAAGTTGGACGGACAATCTCCCCAACGCCCTCTGGGCTTATAGGACGACGACTTGCAATTCCAGCCTGGTGACTCTGTATTCCCTGGTATACGGAGCTAAGGCCGTCCTTCCCATCGAGGTCCAACCTCCCTCATTGTGCACGGCGGTATACGACCATAAAGCGCCGGAAAGAGTTGTTGAGATCCGTCTAGCCGAATTTGAAGCGATGGAAATAAGTAGGCTTCGCACTTTACATAACTTGGAAAGGCATTAGAGCAGGATGGCTCGAGCTTTCGATAAGAAGGTTCGCCTCCGATCCTACCTGCAAGGTGACTTGGTGCTGGCTCTTAGAGCGCCAATGATTCCCAGTAGGAAACCACCCAAGTTGGAGCCTAAGTGGGAGGGGCCTTTTATTGTCCACAAGGTCTATCCCAATGGCGCGTATTCTCTGGTGACTATGGATGGTGAGCGTGTCACTCCTCCCACCAACGCCAGGTTCCTCAAGAAGTACTTTGCCTAAAATATATGGTATGGCATGACCTTAAACTGTATGGTCCTTCATGACCTTAAACTGTATGGTCCTACATGACCTTAAACTGGGTGGTCCTGCATGACCTTAAACTATATGGTCTGAGTTCTAAAACCTAAAACTAATATCCTCTTGGTCCGAGCTCTAAGACCTAAAACTAAGATCTATATTTCATCCAACATGATGTTAAACTGTATATCCAGAACTACGTCTATCTTGATTCCCATCCTAATGGGATACGTAGGAACGCCCATACCTTTCGTCTTTGGGTCCAGCCTGAGGTCCGCTGTCGCGTCTATTTCTCCTTTGGGACCTTGACCATAGTATCGCGTGGCGTGGTGTGAGATTATGTCCCTATTCACGTCGGGTTTTCAATAGATGCACCCACGTGAACCCTGTCCTCAGGATTTAGCCCTCTTATTTCTGATGGCATTTAAAGACGCTTTCAAGAACTATGTATAGATTGATTCACATCCTTATGGGTTACATAGGACCACCTGAACACCTAGATTTCAGGTCCAGCCCCATCTCTTAGGAGATCCCACGATCTCATGGTTCCCAGGGTGTTTGGCATTACACCCCCTCTTTTGCCTGGGGATCCGCCATCTTTTGGCCGTTCTCGGACTTTGCCCTCTGACCCTTTCCAGTGGTCTGCTGATGTGATCAAGGAACTCTGGTCTAGGACATGGACTGCCAGATTCAACTTAGGCAAGTTCCATCCACTTGCCAAGCTTCGTGTTCCCCTTCATTTGGGCCCCCGTCATCCTTCACACCCGGAGGGACCCCCAAGAACTGCCTGGATACAATGCCCAAGGGCTCTCCTCCCGTCATGGGCCAACGACCCCGAGGGTTTTAGACCACAAATTGGTACAAATCCCTGGTTGCGAACATGGTCAGCGGTTGATGCTCATTTTTTGGTCCCCATGGCTGACACGACCCGATGCTATGTTGCGAACATGGTCAGTAGTAATCCTCAGTCGTCACACTGGTTTCCCCGGGCCCTGAATTTTGGTGGCATGGTTCATATAATGTTCTTCCCCGATGTGTCAAGGTGGAATATAGACACTCCTTGTACTAACCCTCAGTACACCCCCACGCATCAGACAGACCGAGCTGTGTAACGGTGTCTCTCGGGGCTCCCGCGATCTGAGTGCTAGAGTATGTGCTTGGGTCTCTTCTTTATAGGTTTCATGCAGCTTGAACCTGATCCCCATGGGGAACGAGGAGTCTCCCAGACATTTCATTTTGGGCACAGCATAGCTGTGAGCTGGCATCTCCTGCCCCCCTGATTGTCGAACCCTCGTAGGCCCCTTTGGCCCGAGGCTCTTCTCTCGGACGGTCCAATCCTTACGACCATAAACTGTGTTGTTGGTCCAAACCTTACGACCTTAATCTGTGTGCCGGTCCAAACCATACGACCTTAAACTGTTTTGTTGTTCCAAACCTTACAACCTTAAACTGTGTGCCGGTCCAAACCTTACAACCTTAAACTGTGTTGGCAGTCCAAACCATACAACCTTAAACTGTGTGCCGGTCCATACCTTATGACATTAAACTGTGTTGTTGGCCTAAACCATATGACCTTAAACTATGTGCCGGTCCAAAACTTACGACCTTAAACTGTGTTGTCGGTCCAAACATTACGACCTTAAACAATGTGTTGGTCCAAACCTTACGACCTTAAACTGTGTTGTGGGTCCAAACCATATGACCTTAAACTGTGTTGTCGGTCCAAACCATACGACCTTAAACTGTTTTTCTGGTCCTATCACACGACCCTAAACTGTGACATTATCGTCCTGGCAGCAAGATGAAAAACGACACTACATTGTGATGACCTCGTTGTAGAGGACATCACATTGGGTATTGGTCACGTGCCATGCCATTTTCCAATGCCTACCACGGCTTTATTCTTATGGTGATACCACGACCTACTACTCCAGGCCTGTCACTTCACAAAAAAACCACTCACCTTAAAGGACAAACAATATTTGTCAAATTCCACTTCTTTTAGTGCAAGGGCCATGCATGCACTCCCCTTTTCCCCTGGAACTGGTATCTTACCATGTCACCTTTAAGAACTACGTATGGCTTGATTCTCATCCTTATGAGATATGTAGGAGAACCTGGGGCACTTCCCCATGGGCCCGACCTACCTTCGTGTTCGGTCCCTTGACTCGAGCATTTCCCCGGAGAGCACATGGTAAATAGGGCTTAGGTCCTCATTCATGTCGGGTTTTGTAACCGCGTTTCCATGTATCCATTTCTCCCCTTTTCCATTCACGGTCTAAGCTCTAAGACCTAAAACTAAGATCCTTTTGGTCCGAGGTCTAAGACCAAAAACTAAGATCCTCTTGGTCCATGTTCTAAGAACTAAAACTATGATCCTCTTGGTCTGAGCTCTAAGACCTAAAACTAAGATCCTCTTGGTCAGAGTTCTAAGACCTAAAACTAAGAACCTCTTGGTCTGAGTTCGAAGACCTAAAACTAAGATCCTCTTGGTCCGAGCTCTAAGACCTAATACTAAGATCCTCTTTGGTCTGATTACTATGACCTAAAACTAAGATCCTCTTTGGTCTGAGTTCTAAGACCTAAAACTAAGATCATTTATTTGACTCTTTACGGCTCGCTCTCTCTTGTGGGATTGTGCGATGTGGTGCTGGATTATGTCATCATTTACGTCGGGTCACTCGTCGTGCCATTCTTATCCCCAGATGAGACGTCTTCTGTCCCGCATGACGTTAATCTGTATTCCGTCCCGCATGACGTTAAACAGTATTCCATCCCTCATGATGTTAAACTGTATTCTGTCCCGCATGACGTTAAACTGTATTTCGTCCCGCATGACATTAAACTGTATTTCATCCAACATAACATTAAACTGTAATTCAAGAACTACGTGTGGCCTGATTCTCATCCTAATGAGATACGTAGTATCGCCCGGACATTTCATCTTGGGTCCAACCCCAGGGATTACTGAACCCCATCCTTCCTTATTGTCGGCCCCTCGGTCCGACTTCATGGGAAGTGCTGTAATCAGGACATCTACCCCGAGCAGGTTCGGGATGCCCAATGATAATAACAAGAAGCAGAAGTTCTCTCACCAAAGTGGTCCCGCCTGGAAATTGGGACGGCCCGTGATTAGGTCGGTATGTCCGCCTCATGCGCCTTCGCCATGGTGGAGCTTTTTCAGGAGTGTTGGACTCTGTTCGAACAAACCACCACTCCAACTTCCACACTTTGTGTCCCCCCTTATTCGGATCCTCATTTCCTTTCATGTTTGACGGGACCCCCAAACAGTATGGATGCTCAACCTATGGTTCGCCTACTGTCCTGGGCCAATGTTCCGGAGGACTGTTCATGTTTGACGGGACCCCCTAATAGTATGGATGACAGACCTATGGTCTGCCTATTGTTTTGGGCCAACGTTCCAGAAAACTGACCGACGATATTTGAGTTAGGCCCCGTTTTGTGAACATGATCAGTGGTCCGCCCTCATTTATTGTCCCCCATTCCAGGCCAACATGATATAGATGTTGTGTTTCCACCACAGTTGACAGTTATCCTCCATGGTTGCACCCCATTGGGTTCTGAATTTGGTCAGAGTGATTCACCCTTCCTCTCCATCCCCCTATGTTCGGAGGGATTTCAATACCCCCAGCATCGCCCCGCTCATCTGTTAGAGCACATTGAGGAGTCGACACGTCAATCGGCCCTGGGTATCCTCAGAAATCCAGGCCCAATTTTTGAGGCCTGATGCTTGGTCAATGCCCCACAGTTGAATGAAATGATGGTAGGAGCATCTTCTACTTCTTGCGTTGGGCACGACCCATAGGAGCCTAGGGATGAGTTGTTATTCATTTTGAAACTGTGTTTGAGCATATTAAACCAAGAGTACAAATGAATGGATTTGGCCACGTATTGGATTGAGATGATGAGCATTATAAGGAAGAAGTTCATGAGATGGCCAGAACAAGCCCTTAGGTATTAGCATGCTGAAGTGATCTTTCCAGCGCTGCTACCCTCTGGCTGGTAGCCTCCAGGACCGCTTCTCTCTCTTTGAAGACTCTCTGCTCGTCGGCCACAATAGAGCACAGATCGCCAACCCTAGCTTGTGCCTACGCCCACTCGGTTCGAAGTACGGTCATCTGGTGACTCACCTTCACCAGTTGCTCCTGCGCATCGGCCAGCTGGGCCTTCAGTTGCTCCACGAGCTCATAGCATGTTGCGATGAAGGCCTCTTTATCTTCCGCATGCCCTTCGAGGTGCCGGACTTCCTGCTCCGCCCTCAGCAGCGCTTGAGCGCTCACCGATCCTCCCCGGCACTGGGCAATGTCGGTGCACTGGCTGCTCTCACGTATCTTCTCGGATATGCAATCACGCACCGTCAGAAGAAGACACTGAGTGTTAGCCCCTCCGGCACATAGGAAGAGCAGCCAGGTCTCAAGTGATCCCATCTACCTCAGCCAATCCGACTGGGGCTGTCTGGGGAAGCGTTGTATACACATCCACCCCTTGCGTCATGTCATCCGGCTCTCCTCGGCTACCTCTGAGTGTGAGTCATCTATCTCCTCGGGGTCAGCGGGTCGGTATATGGGGAAGGCAGCCAGCTGATCGGCAGTAGGATCCGCCACAGGGACGCCTTCGTGAGGAATAGAATCCTCGATGCCTGGGTGACCTTCTTCTCTCGCCCCAGTAGCAATGATGCCTCCACCAGCTTTGACCTCATCTCGGGAACATCGCCGCTGATGTCCGTCGCCCCCTGTTCATCAATTGTCGGTGTCGACTCCGTGTAGGGAGCATGGTCTAAACGAGGTGGCATGTCTCTTTCTGGTCCACTCGTAGATGGCCCGGGCTCCGCAGCCTGATGTGCCTCCAGTATTGAGATCAATGCGCAAGGCATACGCTGGTCAGACGAGATCCTTTTACACCAGGCACCGGTAGTGAAGCGTGAGACATACATGAATCCATAGCGTCAGTCCCTAGTATTTTGGCCGCTGTAGGAGCCGCCGTAAGGGGAGACCCCTCCCCACTTGTCAATTCAATGATGGGTGTCGGATCCCCATCATGTCCCACTGGTTCCTCTCCTCCCTCCTTTGATGGGGACGCACGTCCAACGCTCAACTACTCCTAAGTAGGATGGGGAAGTGAGTTAGAATTTGTAATGGAGAATGGATGATTAAGGGAAATGAATGAGGACAGAGACAAACCTCGAGAATCTCAGTTATGTCGATATCAGAGTTGGAAATCTCGCCGCTCTCTCGGAGACTCCCGTGGTAGGTCGCCCCTTGCGACCCCTCACCTTCGGGCTCTTCTTCTTTGTCTTCTCCCTCGCCTTCGTCCTCTCCGGTTTCCTCCTCCCCCTCCGGCTACTCGTCACTATCGCCTTCTCCCGGCAGCATTTCTTCCGGATCATGCTCCTGGCCGAGCATCACTTTCACTAGGAAAGGTGGCTCTGCACGCCTCCCCCTTTAGCATGTGTATGCATCCATGGCCATTAGATAAGCATTCCACCGATGGAATATTACTCGGTCGGTAATTCGAACGAGCCCGACCTCTAGCAGTTGGATCCCATTTTGCATTATCTTCTGCAAGATGGCTTTGACGCTGATCGATTGCCGCAGGGTCATCCAGGCCGACCACAGTGCCAGGAGAATTGCGTCTTAGGAACGTTCGATCAGATATCTTATCTACTTCCCGGGAAGTTCCCTGGACACCTCATGTGCCCCCCCTGCTGGTAACGAGGATGTGGCAGCACCATGAGATGTTCCCACTACCGAAGTCCCGGCCTTCTCAGTCCTCGCTGTCTGACGTGCCCTTGGTCCTCCCCTTTCGACGGCACCGTGCCTTCTTTCCTGTTGCCCGATTTCCGCGCGAGTAACCTCGAGTTTTCGGACGCACTTGCGTAATATCCCCTTAGGGTACGCAATGGTCCAGTGTTCGGCGTATTTTGTTTCTATGCCGGCATCGACCCCGGTCTGAGGAAGAGTAACGACATCGCCAGAACCAAAAGTGGTAAACATCAACCACAACTGGCGTAGGATGCATGGATTCTTCTCCTTCCATACAGTCGTGAATACTTTCTTCGGCATTCGTTGGAGGCACCCGAACTGCCTGGCGAATCAGGATGGCACGTAAGGATTGTAGATCACCTTCCCGTCGATCCAAGCCACGAGAACCCCTCCAAGAATGCTCTGGAAGTATTCCTGCTGTTCCAGAGAGCCTTTCCCGTTGTCCACTAGCTGGCCGACTGGGGTGGGGAAAGGGATGAAGATGAATTTGGCATGGTTTCTGACGCGGATCCTCTCGCCCTCCTCATTGAGCGTCATTGGCAACACCCCTGCGATGTTTAGAAAGGACAGTCACAGATCGTTTCCCAGAGGACGGACGGAGTTTGGGAAAGTATACCTGCCGAGATGAGCCGCCACCAGCCATGGAAGATCTGGAAGGGACCACACACTCTCTGATGCAACCCCCCTCGTGATATGCACCCCAGGATGGTATAAAGCTTGGCTAGTACGGGAATGCCCAAGTTGAACCGCTTGTTGGCAGCCATGGAGCCCGCCATCACCAGTGTTGCTGGACAGACGCCCATCCTCGCGTCCCACACCGGCAGGAGCCACCCGCTCAGGAAGGCGACAAGGAACCAGGCATGTCGGACGTTCGGGTCCCGGTCCTCAATGATGCGGTAGCCCCATGATTCGTATTTCCCTGCCTCCAGGGTCCTCCAGTATGACCCGTCCTTGCACTTCTGAGTCGCGGTTGGGCACCGTTTTCCCCGTCCAGGAATCTTAACGACCGGATCCTTCTCAAGGAACAGGCTGAACCAGCCCTTGTAGGTGATTTCCTTCAATAAGTCCTTGACCCCAACCTCTCTTTGTCCAGCTGCAGTAGGTGCCATGTCAGCATTGGTGTCCGCGACCTGTCTCCCCGGGTGTTCTTTGGGGGAACGAACTCGTCGTATTGGAAACCCTCCAGTGGGATACCTCCGATGCAGTGAACGTCCCAGAGATTGATGCCGACTTCCCCATGATGGAGGTGGGATGTGTTGGTGTCAGGAGACCACTGGGTGAATAGCACCGGTCCGAGTTCAGGCTGGCGGTGGAAGTGGAACTGCGATGTCCATAACGCCTCGAACAGGCCGATATACCGCAGTTCGTCCCCGAACTGGTCACAAGTATGCAGAACCCAGAACGCCCAGGCCCATTCGCTGGTGAAGTTTCCCCCAGACTGCAGGTCCCAATCCTTCAGCCAGCCCTTCGTGTCATCCATGACGCTCTGACGGAATGTGCTCGCGTAGAGGGATGGATAATCCTCTACCGCAGGCTCGTCCTCGGTAATGGTCCTAGTCCTCGGGTTCAGGACATATACGTCCATATGTCTAGTTTCCCTGGCAGTATGGCTGTTGTTGGTGATGTTGTAGAGAGGAAGTTCGTCCTCCCGGGTCACCCAAGACCGCGGCGTGTCCACTTCAAAGCCCGGTGGTGGAACCTCCTCCATGATTCCAAAATTCCAGAGAGAGAGGTTGTTGGAAAAGGGATAGGTCCTCTGGGCCAGAGTCAGCAGATTGAAGAAGGTCATTTTGTTGGAGACAATCACCTTGGCGCCATAAACCTCCTCATTCACCGCCATTTCTGTCCTACAGGTAGCGGCTTCCCCCTAATCAACTCGGGTTGCAGCCATCTTGATTCTTTCAGGAGTTGGGCGAAATCAGGATGTAGTGTGCGGAATCAGAGAGTTATGTGCGAAATCTGAATGAGTTGCGTGGAATCCTAGAGATGAGCACGCAATCGGCACGTGAAGCACGGAAAAGCCTGAACATGCACGAAATCATGGACGAATTTCGGATGGGATTCCGCGCTGCCAGAGCATTATTACACACAGCCGTGGAAGCGATTTTGCGCACGAGAGCGATGAGCTTATCGTGCAGAAAAAGCAGAAGTACGGATTTGGGACCCAGCGCCCCTTTTTATAGGCGAGGCCAGGGTTTCGTGCCGCGCATAAAGAGGATTCTGCGAGCGTCTGTAGGATTTGCGCGCCCCATCAAAATTTTGCGCCCAACTTGACCAGGGGACTTAACATTTCAGTGTTTCGGCATTTCCCTTGGAATTCGATCGTTGCGACCTCTCGCTGATCCAATTCCAAGGGGGGCATTTTTTGACGCTGAAAAAAAGTCCGTAACTCTCGGAGGTAGTTTCGAATTGACGAAGCGAAGTCATATTCGGAATTAGAGGCCCGATCCGGAGGCCCGGGAATTGGTGCGCAAAATAAAGGAGGATCCGCGTGGAAAATTGTTCTACGCGCATAGAATCATCGGGTTTCGCGGAATTGAGCCGATGAGGCACGCAATCTTTGTGCGCCCCGGTTCTGCGCGGCGAGATTTTGCGCACCGGCTACGCTCGGTGTGAAGAATTTCGCGGGCCGCCTAGATTCCGCGCCGGAGGTCGCCTACAAATAGAAGGTGACCCCAAACGGTTTTAGGGTTCTAGAATTTGAAGAGACTCTCATGCACGCAATTTGGCTTCCCCCGCAAGCAAGATGGATTCCAGGTAATCCCTCATTTCGTGCAACCTTGCCCCGAGGTCCACGTTTGCGCGCCACTCCACCGGCTTAAGTGATTTTTCCCCCTTCCCCAAGTTCCAGGCTTGCGCGCAATCTGTGTCTCGTGCACGTAATACCCTGCCGTGCACGCAAAACCCAATGTGTAATTCCCTATTCGCGCGCAATTCCCTTGCTCCAATTGCGCGCCGTCCCAGTTTCTTGCACGCAAACCTTCTTCTTTGCGTGAAAATCCCAGGACCCTTCACCTTGATATCCCTTGGCTGCCCCCCTGCATCGGCACCTGATGTCTCCCCTGCCGGGCATGCGCGCCATGCGTAGTTTTCCCGTACAACCTTCCAGGCTCGTGCGAAGTAACCTCATGGTCCCTTGGGCCATGTTTCCCGTTTCGTTTCTTTGCCTTATGCTTTTCTGCATAGGCACCGTAACGGCTATTTCCTCTTCACATAGCCACTCTAACATGGACCCCCCCGGTGGTTCGCCATGCGGTCCCCATTCGCCATGGCCTTGCCAAAGCCTTCCCTCTCACAAGGGGTAGGGGGCGTTGGGCATGTAAGCCCTAGGGGTGTGGATTGAACCTACCTCGTCCAAGCTGCAGGATGTTAAACTGCAAAGCACCTCGTCCTTAACACAAGACGTTAAACTGTGGTCCGACCCCGTGCTTCGCACGCAGGGTCCCCCCAACTCGGACATTTTTTACGCCCACTCGTCTCCACGGGAATGGACTCTTCCTCACATGGATTGAGATCCTCCTTGTCGGAGTGGCGTTTGTCCATGGTGGAAGGGACGCCTCAGATCGTAAGCCCATAGCCTTTCTTGCAGATGATTTCACTCGTGCATCTTCATACTTCCCCCATTCCAAGGCCAGTAGAGTCCTTTTCCCACTGCACTTTGTCGCACCACGGGCCTCCACCCTGGAGTAGGCCCCGGCACCAAGGGCCGCTAACCACGTATAAGCCCATGTTTCCTCTTTGGGATGCTCAACGCGTAAGCCCCATTCCGCTTCTCACGGATTCACCCATTGCGACGTGATCGTCTGGTCCCTGCTGCATCTTGTTTCCCACACCGAGCATGACTCACGTGGGCTTAAAGCGTGCATCGACCATGAAATCCTCATTGGGCCACCCCAGAGCGTAAGCCCTATCCCAGCAAACTACATGGACTTTGATCCGTGCTAACGCATGGTATGTAGGAAGCCTCCACGAGGTTCAAGCCCACCACCCGGTCTTCCTGACCTCTCCATGTCGGTTCCCGGACCACCTTTGGCCGCCTCAGAGCAGAAGACCCAAACCCCTCGTCCCGCATGTTGTTAAACTGTACCTTGACCCGCATTACGTTAAACTGTATCTCGTCCTGCATGACGTTAAACTATTTTCCCCCTCTTGGGCATTCTCAGGACGTAAGCCCCATGTATCACTCCACCATCCTTCCTGATCCTTACCTAGGTCGTCACATCCTGGTGAGATCATGCCACCCCATCCCACTCCATGGCTTCTGGGAAGCCGCCCACATGCTGGCCCCAACATCGGTGTTCCCCCTAGGGGTCCTTCAACCCGATCCATCTCCGCAAGACGTTAAACTTGTGACATACCCTGTGTTAAGCATGGGAAGCTGAGGAAATACTCAGATGGTACACATTCCCCGCGTTTGATGTGGGATGCCTCAGGCTTCCGCGCCCTCGAGAATCCCTATGATGAGGGACCAAAGACAGACATGCCAACGACACCCCAACGTGACCATTCTCCTCACGGAAGGTTGCTTCCCCGACAATACCCCTTGGAGCATCTCGACGGAAGCAGTATAATTAACTGGCGTCCATGTAGATATGGCACCAGGAATGGGCTTCACAAACCCGTCTTAAATCTATGAGGGAGACCCGGACTAGGTGATGAGCTCCGAGGAGGAATCCACAGAAGGAAGAACTGACATATCATCATCCCGGTTTCGATCTAGGATCATACATCCCTGAACAAGGAACGGATGCCACCCGCCTTTGGAAAGCGGGAATGTGGGGTAATGAGCTGTGCGTCCTCCCCACAGACGGATGCGCGCACCCCGGCCAAAGCATCAGAGCAACAATTTCATATCATTTTTATATCCCTTTCACTTATATTCATATTTCATTTTAAATTTTGGCTTGGGGAAACCATCCTTCACACGGAATTTTTGTTTACACTCATAGCAGACTATGTCATTTGTGTTTTCATTCATTTTTTTTCTTTTTCCACTATCCTTTATTGTCATACCTTCCTTTATAGTTTAATTTTCTGAAGAAATTATTTTTAAGGTTAAACTTTTTGAATCATCTATCAACATGAGCCATCTCATCATCAGTATCAGATTCTGATTCTTCACTGGAGGAAGTGTATACATGAGCTTGAACATTTTATTTATCTTTTCTCTTTGAATTAGTAGTCTTTAATGCTACAAATTTCTTTTATGGTTCTTCATCTCCTTATTAATTTAACTTAAACTCTTCTTTGTATATCAAATTTTTTCCAATTTGATTCCTTACTGGTAGGTTTCCTATGTCACATGATTCTCATATAGAAACAAAAGTTTCTCTCCATCTGTCTGGTAGGCATCGAAGTAATCTCCTAATTTGATCCTTGTTTTCCACTGGCTTCTTATGTAGACTCATGGTATTCACTATTTCTTTGAACATGATATACACATTAGATATAAGCTCATCATGCTTAATTTTAAAATTATCATATTTAATATTATATTTATTTAATCTCATTTATTAAACATTGGTTGCTCCCTCATGTGAATCAAATAAAGTATCACAAATTTCATATTCAGTTTTACAGGTTGATATTTTATTTAATTCTCCATCACCTAAAGAAGAGTACAATACATTCATTGATTTACAATTATTTTTATATGTAGATTTAGTCAACTGAGACCATGTTTCCCTAGAAGTAGTAGGCAATGCATGTTGATCTTCATTTATGTCCCAGATTTTAAGACCCATGATCTCTATATATATTTTCATTCTTAATTTCCCCTGAGCATTGTTATTATTATTAAAGAAAGGTGGTCTGTTAGAAGCATCACCACCAACTCTATTATCCATTGTTAATTAGAATGTTAAATAACTAAAAATTTATATATGATAGAAATTTTAAGATCATTAATATACAACTAAAATCACAGTTGAAATTAATTTTATAACATTCACAACAGTTCATATAGTCGCAATAAAGATTGAAACCCTCTGATAGCAAATGTTGGTCGGAGTGGAATCTCAATAGGGGTGAATTAAGCTCCTACTTAAAAATTTCTGCGAAAAACCTTCTTATAACAATCTACCAAATCTGAAACGGCATAGTTAATTACAGAAGTAGAGATATAAATGTTTAGTTGGTCAACAAGTTTCTCAAAGGGTGATTAATCCTCAGTTTAATTAGTGTAAAAAACTTCTTCAACTTTTGAAACAAGTTTAAAAATTTAAACACCTACACACACTAACCAGAACCAACTATCAAAGTAAATGAAAAAAATTCGGTTTTAGAATTAACAAGCAATGGAAAAAGATAAAACAGAGTATTACAAAAATAGTACAGAGTAGAGTTAAACAAGAGGTTCTGTCTCAAGTCGAGACTTAATCCTCTCCAGCTGGTGATCACCTTCCACCAAGCAGTTTATATAAATAATAAACTTGATATAAATCTTGTATCAAGATTTATAATAGTTTTCACAAACTGTCCAGGGTTCACACCTCTACCACAAATTTTCATGGAAGAAACAAACAATACATACCACACACGGTCACTTCCACAGTTATACATGGGAAACAAGATGTAAGTGTAGTTTGATGTGAGGATTTTCAGTATCCTCTAGTTCAGTCAAAAGAGACAGTGTGTGTAATAGATAGACACACACACATCTTAAGAATGGAAAATGAAGGTACACAATAGAGTTGATGTAATAACATTGAGTTTAAAAAGCTCTATGTGTTTTCAGTTCAACTCTTGACTCCTGGGAGTGAAGAATTTTTAGTTGGAGTCTTTCCCTAGTAGTTGTCCTCCGAACAGAGTGTCACAACTCCAGGTTATAGCATCGAGTGGACAGATTCTGGTGTTGATCGAGATGTGTTTATGGAGAGTTGATGAAGCACAAGAGGCATCCTTGAAATTGTTCTCCGGAAATGAACTTATTTAGGTTCTTGTGTTCACAATGTAAGTTCCTGAATGGTTCTTCCTTGTTTTATTTGATCTAGAGAGTTTGTTATTTCTCATGTATTACTTTGTTGTTTCATGCTTCTCTACCCTTTTCAGTTTTTTCTTTTTATTCTATTTTATATTTGAGATTCGACAATAAGAATAAGTAAACCTTATGCGGTCCTCCTTTTACCTCGTACAGTCCCAAGATACCATCTCTTTATTTGTCTACAATCAGCATTAATTAATGTTAGAGGCATTAAATTTACCAATTATGATAGTTAGAATAATCATAAGAATTTGAAAAGGTATGAAGTAGAAGGGTAAGAATCAGAGGAATTATAAAGGTAGCCTTCTCAACGTTAGGCTTAAATAGTAGGTGTGCATCGGTAGCCTTCATTAGTAACCTTATGTTGAAACCTTTAGTGGTAACATTTGATCGGTGACCTTTCATCGGTGACCTTTCATCGGTGACCTTTCATCGGTGACCTTTATTTGTGACCTTTCATCGGCAACCTTCATCAGTGACCATCCATCGGTGACCTTGATCAGTAAACTTTCATCAGTGACCTTTACATTGGTGATATTTTCATCAACGGCCTATACATCGGTGACCTTTATACATAGTTAAATTTTGCACTATAAGCTTAAACAAGAGAGTAGTGAGATTAAAAGAATATGACTATTACCTGATAAAAACTAGGAATATTAATGAAACACAAATATCAAAGAATAGAAATATGATTATCACATTTATGAAACCTGATTTGGGATTATCAAAATATGTGATTCCAACAAAATGAAACGCAGCATTATCAAATGCCTTTATCCAAGTTATATTATGATATCAGGATTGGAATCAGATACATATTGAATAATTGTTAGAAATTTTAAATAATTAAATAAGTAAAATAGATATCTAAAATGCAATGAGATTTGAGGAATCTAAAATTCATTTAAAAATTAAAAGAGCGATCCAATACTTAAATAATATTAATGATTTGGGAATTTTGGTGAAGTAGGAACTCCTTTTCCAAATCCCTCTTAATTTTTTTGAATGTCTATATAAGTATGGGAATACATTATGTATTAATTTAATTAAAATATTCAAAAATTAGGAGAGAGAAAGTAATTAATTTATGCATGAAGAAGTTCCTAGGTTATGTTTTTTTCATAGGTTATCTAAATAGATGAAATAAAGCAAAATAGAGAAGATAAAAAATATAGATAATTAACTGGGAAACCAGACTGGGATTTCAGAACTGATGAAGATGTATGTTTAGATTTTTTCATGTAGTATTTTGACAATGTTATATTTTCAAATTAAGAAATCGTACCTGGTAATATCATTGGAGAATCAGACTGATTATCATTACAAAGTCCATAATATTATTACCTACTATTGGTTAAGAAAATACATATTTTCTTTTGAATGTTTATGTATTTTGGAAATTTTTTTAGGAATATAAAAAATTATATTACATCATTTAGTAATACTATAATCACATGAAATATTTTATTTAACATAGCATTATATGAGTGTAAGGTTATATCAAACTCATTGTATTACACACAAAATGATTTTTTTCTAGTCTATTGTGCGGTATTATGTTAATTTTGAACCATACAAAGGTCAAGCTACTATTGTAGAGTAGAGAAGTATCTAAATACATTTATTTGGTGTTTTTTTTGATTAATTTATAATAGGTAGATAAATTTAAAAGGAGGCTCTTTTTGTTTCTAATTTAAGGAATCCTAAAATAAAAATATATCATTGATTCACCCCTCTCCCTCCCAATGATACTTGAATCATGGATAGGTAAACTCAATTTTAGTTGAGAATATTGGGTCATGGAAGTAACCATGTTCATAGTTCAACAATAGTTATTTGGATCCTAGATATTATTATTTATTCTATCTTTCTATTTTTTTAGTTTGGGAGATCATTTTTTAGTTTGGAATAAATTTTTTTTCTTTATAATTTTTGTACTATAGTAATTTGAATTACTATAGTTCCAATAGATTGTTTCAAAAATGGTATATACAGTTTATTTTTTAGTCTTTTATAATATCTGAATAAAAATATAGGGATAATATTGTGTTTTTCATATAGGAACTCAGGCTAAGTGATCCAATTTCATTGATATTTCTAATCGACATTAGTCTTCAGCCTCTAGCATATTGAATGTGGGCTTGGGGGGGTCAACCTCAGCTTACCACCGGCCAGGTTGAACCTAGTGTGTCGGGTCACAAAAAATTCTCTCATGTTATTCTCATTCAAATTAATAGTGTCATTATACACTTTCATTAATCATCTATTCATGGACAATATTCAGTTATTTATGATTATGAATACCCATATAGATTTTTTTTCTCACCGTTTATTTTTTACATTTTTCAAAGGATACGATGATTGATGTTATATGAATTATGTCTATAAATGTTTCATGTTGGAAATTTTTTTTGGGGGATGTTAATGGCATAATTTTAAATAAGAAAATAAAATAGTTATAAAAAATCACCAGTTGAATACATGGGTATTGTTATGTATGAGTTTTTCCTAATTCTGTAAAACTGTAATCATTAAATTCCTGTAGTTATGTCAGTGATCAATTTTTTCCAAAGATTTTCTATGTTATGTATATCTCAAATTGAGTGATGATTATTTTTTCAAAGATTAATTATAATCCGAAATTTTTAATCATTGTATTTGGGAATGTTGTCATTAGGATGTTTTCCATTGAATCCTGGAAGGGTTTATATACAAATGAACATTATTTTTTTCATGTGAGGATAATTTAAGGGTTATAGATACCATGTGGGGTAAATTTGATTATTTAGAATCATAATATAAAAGGAAAATAAATTAATTTTTTTGTATAAAATGATATTTTAAAGTGACTAATTATATTTTATTATATGTTCGGTTATGGTGAAGTATAAACAACCATTAGGAATGTCATGTGATTTAACATGATGGATTATTTTTTAAGGATGATATTATATTTTGGGGATATAAGGTAAATTCTTTAATATAAAATTGGAGCTTAATATCTTTTCAATGATGTTTTTTGGGATATGGGGATAATTATTTGTGGAATGATTTAATTTGAACTTTGGGAATTATTATTTAATTTTTGAGGGTAATTTAATATTTATTCATTCAAAGGGTTATTAATTTTGTGTATTAAAAAATATGTTTATCAATTTTGGTTTTAGTATAGAGATGAATATAATATTTTCATCCTTTTACAAACATCATGGAAAGTCATAAATGGATTATAGTGCTACAAAAATTAAATATTAATAATAATTATTCAGGAAGAACAATGGGATATAGGTGGGAATTTATTGAAACACATAGATAAGGATAAATTTATGTGTAGGGATTTGAATAATATCACGTACGTATATTTCATTATTTTCATAGTGTAGATGGTACATGAATTCCTCAACATTTAGAAAAAAAATATCTTAATAGGAATTTTATCCTATTGCCTTCATTTTTTTGATGAGTTCATCATCGTTTTCACACTTCGTTAGTTTATGTTTGAGTTGATATTGACACTCTATTTTTTTCAAATTCGTGTTATCTGTATTCTATATCACTTTCCACAATTATTCGGATATTAATTTTTCCATACATGTCTATATTTCTAGATAAAAAAAATTTCTCATATTTGGAAACCCCATTATCTGTCATTCTATATAACCGTCATATTTCCTTTTTCCAACATAAGGAAGTTTTATTAACCCTTATAAAGATGTTGGGGTTTTAAAAGTGGAATTTGTGAATGTAAAACACTTGACTAATAATATAATGTTTAAATCATGAGTATTAAATTAATTAAAGATGGTGGGTGGGAGAATTTAAACATATATATTATTAAATAACTTTATTTTGAATAGTTCATATGACAAACAACACGGAGAAAACAAATCATGAAATATTATTATCTAATTATGACTGATATAATGTAACAATGGAATTAAATTATATTAGTTAGAGTAACTTGTTAATGAAATATATATAATAGCCCTACTAAATAAAAATAAATTGATTAATTCTAAGTAAATACACACTCAATTTTAAGTAATGCATATTTGTTCTTCAAAAATACATTTTCTACAAAATAGGGTTCACAATGTTTTCTAAGTAAGCATTATTCTTAATTTCTTATACATTTAGAAATTCTATTTGGTAAAAATAATACCAATTTTGATATTATACTATAATAATAATATTAGGGTGCTTTTTTCGAATTTTTAAAATTATAGATTTTATAGTGAATAGTGAAACCCTATTCTTTTAAATCTATAATTTATTTTACTTGAAAATAATACTTATGATTTGAATTTAATCTTAATATAAACTAACGATCATTTAGTAATAAATTTTCTAATTAATTCCATATTAATATATTTTATACTTGAGTCTATTATATGTAAATTATTACCCTAAAACTCAATTTTCTAAAAACTATTTTTCTTTTTATTTTATGAATTTATTAGAAAATTAATTTCTTCCACTTCTAGAAATTTAATTTGGATTTGTTTTTCCTTTTTTCAAAAATAATACTCAAATTTAGTAATTATTAGATTTTTTATTTTGAATTGTAAACATGGTCAATAATGAAACACCTCTATGGTTAAATCATGTAATCATGGCTCAAAATAATGTGATATGGAATTAGAAATCTATCTAGTACCTACCTTATTAAAATAAGGTGATCTTATTTCTACAACCGCATTAATATATTCTAAAATTTGAAATTGTGGTGTCATTTTTCATTGATAAATTTCATTCATTATTTAATGAAGTGGAAAATTCCAAAATATCATTTTCTTGATTTTAATATCACTTATTTATCTACATAGTGATAATAAGATGTTATTAATGAATATAAAATATTATTTTAGAATTACCAAATTTAATTTTCATGGTGGTTATTTATGTTTTATTATTAGTTATGTTATAATTTTTTTTACTTCATACACAACACTAACACATTATCTAGGAATGTAGTAGGAAAGTCAATGTAAAGGATTTTCAAAATAACAAAAGTAAAATTATATGGAAGAATTGTGGAATAAATAAAATATCAGGGCCAATAATAATTAAAATTTATGGTCAAATACTTTATTGTAACATCCCCTCGTAGTTTACCACTAAACCGATATCCAGACTGGTGTTTCACATGGCCTCAAACATGTCTCCCAATATGCCAAAGGCTGCCGACAATGAGAAAGGGTCTTCCGTGGTGATAGTGAGAAGACTATACCAGCATATATAAGTTTATCAATGGTCAAATCGGGTTAAATAGAAGATAATAGTGAAAGTAGTAAATACAAATGAAAAAGTAGTGGAAGATAGATTTTATATAACTAAACAAAAGTGGCCGACGACAATTTATACAGTGTTGGGATGATGTAAGATAAATAAAAATATGAAATAAACAAAAAATATTCTTTAATTATTGTAAAAAAATGAAATCACCATAAATCCATATGGGAGATTTCAATGAGCATCCCAAGCCCCATCTCGGTCCTTTTCTCATAACTCCCAGGTACAAGAAATACCAAAATCAACCATGACCCTAAAAAGATAATGTCTACTTGGGTAACAAGGGTACTGATGTAGGGTGAGAGATATAATTCATAGTGGGCCAGCAATCATTGTATCTAGACCAATCTAAATAGTGAAAAATTATTTATTAATTGTAGATGCATAAAGAACAATAACCAAAGGAATAAATTGGAATAACCCATTCAGGTCCCTATACGACACCTGGTGACCATACATTCTTTGACCTTTGGATGGTTTCTAAACATGTAACAAGTTTATAAATTTATTTTTAACAAATTGTAAATAAGTCACATGTTTGTAATAATGAATGTTCCAAGATGTCACAAGGAAACCTGCAATGATATTTAATTATGATGTTCCAATGTATTAACCAAGGAAACATATAAATCAAGGGTAGCCAAAATATTATTGTATATGTCCTTTCTAATGGTAAGAGTGTAATAAATGGTGCATTGTCAAAGGAATTCCATAATAAGACACCTGTCATACCCAAGAAGTTTATCCATGCTAAAATGGGGCTAAGAAATGACTGCGCCTGATGGGAATTAAACATTGAACCAACATTTCAAAGCTAGATCCATGTATAATATCCAAGGAACCCTATATAAGGGTATGAGTGTAATCCTAGGAGCCTAATCTAAGGAATTCAATAATAATATTCCTACTGAGTCCATGGATTTAATATATTATAAAATTAGGATAATCAATGCTTGGGCCGGATGGGATTTAACCATGTCACCTACCTGTTAGTGCTAGATTCATGGTGTGTATCCATGTAATCAAGTAGTTCTATGTGAAGGATCCTACAGTGTCATACTAGGATAACATGGTTAGACAATGATCTGGTTCTAGGTGGGTCTCAACCTAAGAATTCTATATCCTATTATTCTGAATGGGGTCATCGAGTGATCAAAAAATTCCCTCAGAAATCCATGGTGATATAAAGTCATGCCATTACAATATTGATAATATAGTCATTTAAAATTCATAAGTTAGAATAAATTACCCTTCATTAGTGAGGAAAGGCTAATTGGGTATGCAACGATTTAATCATTTCATAGGTAATCAATGAGTCTATCAAGTCCAGCCCCTCTTTTTTATTACTGTGACATGGCCATGTAGAATGAATCAATGAATTTAATCCATTTATGGAATTTTCATAAATCAATATTCACTCCTATACCTTCATTTATCATGGTTAGGGGTGTTAAATACATGTAAAGAATTATTTATTTATGAACATGAGTCGGTCCATTGAATTACTACATGGGAATCCAAGTATCAAGCAATTTATATGTATGAAAAACCAATTAGTCTGTCCATGACATTCCTATATGGGAATCCATATATCAATCATGGTATACAAGCAATCAATTCACCAAATATTGTCAATTTTATTTATAAGTATCCATGGATCACATATGAGGTTTCAATGGAAAAAAGTAAATCTCCTATGTGGAAAATTCTAATCTAAAAACTGGTCCAAGAACAGAGATGATGCCTTGGTTCTTTACTAATTGATAAAAAAATAATACAATTTTCTAATACCATTAGGGGACATGTAATAAATATTCCATATCTCAAATATAACATCAATGAATAACGAATATCAACAAATCAAGCTAAAAAGCATAAATATCTAATAAAAAAAATTTATCTTGAAGAATACACAACATTGTATGATGGGTTTTATTATAAAATTATGTCATTTATCTAAAAAAATCATTTATCATATTTGTCATCTCAATTATGAAACAAAATCAATTAATAGGTAATTAATATAAATACCATACTATATAAATTAAAATATAAAGGAGGTGTGGTAAATGTATAATTACTGAATTCCTTAAATTAAAGGGGCAAGGAGAGGGTACCTACCTCAAAGAGGAGACCAAATCCTAAGAAAACACTTAGGCACCTGAATGAATTGTCGGGGAACAATCGAAACAACTCTGTACATGCACACCCATACCTTAATATATATATATATATATCCCTAAACCCAATGCATGTATTTCGCATAACATGGGAGAATACCTTCATGGATTATATATATATATATATATACCTAAGTATATGGATACATGGCTTCAATGATCACAAAAAATCACTACAATTTTATGCTCGAGACTCATTAATTAAAAAACCCCCAATTATAATTTAAGAATTTTTGAATAATTACAGAAAATTCACCTTAAAACTTTTGTGATGAACCAAAAAAATACCATCCACCAATACTCTAGATGAATATGTCATAATGTGTACAATTGAGTCCTGATATATGCATCACATACCCTACCACCAGATGAAAACCAAAAAATGCCTCAACCCTAACACTAGGGTTTTGGAAGAGATTGATGGGAATCAGGTAGACCATAAATTGGTCAGAAAAGGGGAGGGAACAAAGCATAAACACTTTCTTCGATGTATTGGACACAAATTACTATGAACTTGGTGAAATCAAGCAGTAAGGAGGGTGTTATAGAGGGGACCACGCAAGAGGGACAATCAGTCAAAGGGGTGTGCCACACCATGGGTAATGGGAGAGGGAGAACCCAAATTTGTTCTTTAAAACCTAAAACTAAATAATAATAATGATAATAATTATCATAATAATAATAACATTATTATTACTATTATTATTATCCTAAAACATTTATTTATTAATTATTATTACCCCCTTAATCTCATTCAACAACTTTTATTTTTATATTTACATTTAATTACTTTTAATTTTTAATATAGGGTATAATGCATTGTTTGGGGAACACAACTTGGAAACTCGTGCTCCAACGGTTCACCCTCTACTCGATAGATGGGGTAGCCCACAGGGGATGGCTACTATGTTATCCAAATAGGGTGATACCTATGTGCACAACCACTTTCCAGCTTCATTAGCCCAATAATATAGAAATATTGGGACACATGGTTTCTGATAATTTTTTTCATCTATCAGTCCACCCAAGAGTTTTTTTGGTCCCCAGTGCTCCCAAAACACAATGCGGCCTCCAAAATATCTATTGGAAATTTACCCAAGTCCAACAACATCACATAAATTTGTCCCAACTCTCTAAAATACATAAAAAAGTTCAGTTTTAAATTTTAATTGTGTAGTAAATGAAAAAGTTAAAATCCCTAGGATTTTGTTTAGTAAAAAAATACATCACACTACAATCTCCCAATCTTATAACTTTTCCTCACCGAGAATCCTTCATGAAACAATTAAAACATCAACTAATCTACTAGGGTCTTGATGCCTTGATAAAACTATCATGTTTCATTTCTAAGGCCTATTATACCTTTAAAAAAATCTTAATGATTCCACACCTAAGTCATTACAACCCGATACAATGATGTCTTTCATACTAGAACACAAATACCGAGCATAAATGATATTGTTAAGATAGATGCTTGATCATGTCATCATACTGATAAACATTTGTTTGATGGTGCTCCCAACCATATGTCTTATCTTAAAGAATGCTCCAATTCAAAGACACGATTCCACCAATTTTGGAATTTCCATACAATGAACACCTCTAAGCATGCTAATGACGCTACTAGCATGATTTACTTAAAAAAGGAACAATCGAATCCTGATCAACCTAACAGAAACTGACCACACAAGATTTCTCAGAAGACACTATAGACCATAAAACAAAATTCAACATAACTGGTAAATTTTATTTTAAATAGACCCTTATTACATTAAAAATTGAACTAAAATAATAGATAACAAGTCATTCCACATAGCCGAATTATCTTGAAGATACCTATCTTATATGGAAAGTAGAGTTCCAACTGAACTACAATGCCTTCCTGCAAAGAATATTGTGTTTACAATGATCACATACTCGAAAACCCATACATCACTCCTAGTGATGATTCTTATGTCAAACCATCACCTGGACATTTATACTGGGTTTTGAGGAACTATTCGAAGGTACATTTCACTGTAATTTATAAATAAGACATTTTTATAATCCCACAACATCCAATGTTGAAAAATAGCTGATCCCAGAGTGGCATCTACATAGACGTCAAGTAAAAACAAATTGCTGGAGTCCATGTGTCAGAATAAAACATTCCTACATGGAAACTCAAGAACCACACTAGACTTATCAAGACATGATAGGAACCACACTTCAGCATACTTCACTGATAAATATCACACTACATTCTCAACATCTTTTAATGCTTTAGAGTGGAGTAAGAACAATACTATCTTATTGCATCTAAGACGAAATGAAGATAAGGGAATTGATATTAACTATGAAGAATACACTTTGAGGACTTTCACAGCTTCTAGTAAAACATACCAAACTACTAGAAAGAAGAACATTATAACCATAATTGGATGACTTCTTAAAATAATATATGATTCACCACCCAACACGTCATTACAATAGATTACAAGTCTTTACCCCTTGAGGATTTTTGTGATCACACTTGATTTAAACCAATGAAGTCATCTATGAAAAATGGTTTTTTCAAATTGTTTTCATATACCACAAACTAGATTGATGTCATGATACCATCCATGCACCGACATTCACAAACCCCAAGTTCCATAAGGGAATTTAAGCATAAGTGACAATTTTTAATGGTCCTCTTGGATGGTGTTCCTTATATTTGGATGGAACACATTTACCAGAACCTACAAGACAATCCTCATCTTATGAGTGTCCCAGCAATTAAAGAAAAATAACCTAAACTACCCACGCACAATAATTATAAAACTAAATAACATTACCAATACATGTGTTAATCCTCTGTCATGTATGTCAAATCATAAAAATAAATCCAAACAAAAAGTATTTACATGCCAAACACCAAATTAATTATAAAATATATCACAATAATTGGGAAAAACATTATTCCTTATCGCTCAGGTCACTGTTCTTAGATATGACCCAAGATCATGCTCGACACCAAAAGATATTTATCTTATAGTTTCAATACCTCATATAAACACTACCCTTGAAAACATCAAACCAATTTATCCATCATGATGTTAAATAAAGGGTCACAATACCTATGAAAAATTCTAAATTTCTCTAGCCATGTCATCCCTATATAGAACAATAATCACTCACTACTCATTCCCATAACAAGGCCAAATAAACCATGAACACCAATACAAAAAAAGTTATCATTGTAAATAGAAATTTCTAATTGGGATAGTTTTTCCTGAATGGAACCAAATGTATGAAATCTCATAGAACTAGAAATGGTTTAAATTATATGGGTTATACCTACCATGAGATAGCCCCTAACATTGTACAATAATAAAATGTAACACTAGGTCATGTAAAAAATTTCCAATAAACTCAAAATTTACCCATCTAAGTCATTAATAAAAGTAAAATAAAGCAAATGGAAAGAATTCATTATTCTATTCTAAGAAAACTCAATGAGAAACTCAACCTAAAAATATATAGGGGTTTAAAAAAAAGGAAACCATTACAGGTTCCATTTCCAAACAACAGGGGTTCCCCTTTGAAAACGCGGGTTCTCTAGAAAGTAACCCTATATAAGTTTCTCAACAATAAAACATTTAAACACACATATTAGGTATTCTCATAAGTTACATGTTCCAACTGACCTACTTTGGTCCTGTTGCACATTTTTGAAGATAAACAATTTCATTTCGATCAGAAATAAACATTCCATTAAATTTATAGTAATTTTACGATACATCATGCCATTACATTTAGTATGGGATGTCATTTACCAATTCATAAAGCACCAATAAACTTCATGGATTGAGAATCGGTTCCCATTAACTGAAATGAAACTCAATTAAAAATTCAGAATGATCACATAAAATGATCTAGTCATATGGGTGGCCACCTACCAATCTATAAAGTGGCCACACACGTTATTGTTTGGTATTGGGACCCCATTAGTGAAAACCACTTTACCTTAGAATTTTAATTGATCAACCTTCACACATTAACAAGTGTCTGACAAATGTATATATATAGATGGTTCAAATATACATGTTTCTATTTCCTAGTTACGAGGCTCCCAAATTCCATACAATCAAAAACTGGTTCATGTATATTCCCAACCTACATAATTTCATCCCATGAAACAGACTGTATATATCCAAAACAAAATACTCAATCAAAAGAAATAAACATAGAGTCATTCTATAACACATGATCATAGAACCAAATGAATATAATAATAATGTTATGTTATCACCTAGGAATTTTATATCTATAACCAAAACAAGATATCTAAATTGGAATGCTAATAAATACACAATATATCCTACATTTAAGACGCAAAATACTAATTCGCTTGAAAGCTAAAGTGGAACTATAATTCATGGAACTATGAAATCTACGTGAATTTATATGTGTACAATATGATTCATCAAATAAATATTTCATTATATATAAGGAAAATGGTAAAAACACCCTAAATTCTATAAAACATTACGCAGGGGAAAAAATAGTCCAACAACCAAGATGAAATCACATCTAATGTAATAGAAAACACCAAAAACACAATTATTAGCCCTGGAAACCCGGCATTTACCCATAAGTGGAGTGATCATGTCTATACATAACTATTTACTAGAAACTAAAAAATTCATAGTCTAATGTATTCCAAACCCAAATAGTAAGAAAAAGTGAACAAATAACATATAATGCCACTTTTTAATGTCCAGACCTAGCCTACTAGTAAACCAATAGCCGGACTGGTGGGTCACATGGCCAAATGCATGTCTACCCATACACCAGTGGATTCCCACTAGAAAGGACGGTATTGGGAGATGATATTCGGGATACTATATAATCATATCATAGTGGAACAATGGTAGAATTAGTATAAATAGTATATAATAGTGGAAGCATTAAATTGAAATGAAAATAAGAAGAAGTGAGATTTTATATAACTACAAAAAGTAGAAAACATTTTTTTATAAAATCCAAGGAAGATGGATGATACATAATATAAAGTAGTAAATAGATATCATGTTTTATGTTATAGCTCAAAAATAATTAAATGATAGAAAGGATTCATGGGTGATCTCCCTGAACATCCTGAGCTCCATCTAGATCCATTTCACTTAACTCTAACGTATATGAAATACAACAATAAACCTAGATCCTGAAAATATTAGTTATACTCTGGTATACTGTGTTCCTGAGGATGGTCTAAGATATAAATATCTAAAGGCTTCCACCAATGTTGTCTATCTTAATCAATATTGTGCAACATAATTTAATCATTTTGTAGGTATAGAGAACAGTAACAAATAGAATAAATAAACATCACTTTCTTAGATTCATATATGGAACCTGACGGTTGAACCATCTTCAACCCTTAATTGACTTCTAACATTTTACCTATTTATTATTTGATTATTACTATATTATAAATATGTTATATGTTTTCATCAATTAAGGTTCCAATATGTAACAAGTCACCCTGTAAAGATATTTAATAATAAAAAATCCAAGGTAATAACCAAGGAAATGTAGAACACATGGCACAACAACCCAGTGATGAATGTAGTTTGGATAAGGTTAAGAGTGAAATCCAAGGAGCATAGTCCAAGGGATTCCATAATAAGATTCTTACTGATTCCAATGAGTTCATTAAAAGAAAGAACGTGGTTAAGAAATGAATAGGCCCAATGGGCTTTAACCATGGAACCTACAAGTCAATGTTGGATCCAAGTAGTGTATCCAATGCATCTTTTATAGGGGTAAGAGTGTAACCTAAGGAACATCTTCCATGGAATTTCATAACAGGATGCCTACCAAGTCTGAGGAGTTTATCCAAGGTATAACGGGGCTATGGAATGCCTAGGCCGAAGGGGATTTAACCATGACACCGAGTTGTCATTGTCAGATCCAAGGAATGTTTCCAAGGCATCATGTAGTTCTAAATGAGGGATCCTATGATTTAATACTATTCATCCAAGGTTTGAAATGGATTGGGTTCTAGGTTAGTCTCAACCTAAGAAAGCTGTATCCTTGAATTTAGAAACGGTTCCTTAAGTGTTCAAGGCATTCCCTCATAAGTCCAAGGTGAGATCAAATGAGTCCATACTTATTTTTTGATGATAAAGTCATATATAATTAATAATGTTCAAGATATTACCTTTCATTAGTGTATCAGGGATAATTGGCCATGCAACCGTTAAATCAAGTAAAAAGTAATCAGTAAGTCAATTTTTTCCAATACTTTCATTAACGTGACAAGGCCAAGAAGCATGAAACCATTCATTTAATACATTTAAGGTATTTAAAAAATGAGGATCACTTTTCATCCTTCCATTATCATGGTGAGGAGTGAAATATACATGTAACTACTTATTTATTTATGAACCTATGTCCATCCTTGGAATTCATATATGGGAATCCATATATCACCCAAGGTGAAAGTATGATAAACCAATTAGTTTATCCACAGAATTTCAACATGGGAATACATGAATAACCCCATGTTTAATAGGATTCAATTTACCATATAATTTGATTTTATTTATAAGGCTCTATGGGTCACTTAGGAGGTGTCAATAGAAAAATAACTCACCAATTTGGGTAATTCCAAACTAAAACCTGGCCAAGCACTTTTAACGGTGCATTTGTTCTTTAATTATATAAAAAAGGAACATCTATTTTTCTAATTCAATTATGGCCCATTTCCTTAAAATTACATTTCTTAAATGCGACATCAGATTATTTTTAATTTCAATACAAAAATCCAATCAAGCATAAATATTAATAAATTCTTTATCTTGAAGACATCACAACTCCATTGGAGGGGTTTTATAATAAATTCATCACATTACATTTCAAAAAATTCATTTATCAGATTATTAATCTCTACAATGAAACATATTAAATATATATTTAATTATAATTAAATATGAATACCATACTGCATTGATAAAAAATAAATAAGGCAAGATAAGTAAATAATTAATGAGTTCATTAAATTTATAGGGAAAGTAGAGGGACCATATCTAAATGAGGAGACCAAATCCATGTCAAACACTTAAGAACCTAGAAAATATCTCAATGACCAATCTAAACTATTCCACACATGCATGCACATAGAATCATATATATATATATATAGATATATATTTACATTCTTAAACACAATGTAATGACCAGATCATTTATGAATAAAATTCTAATTCATTTAATATTTTATGGATATAAAAAACACATGAACTCTTTATTATTATTATTTTTGGATTTAAATTACAACTAACTATCATTACAATTGATAATATAGTCATTGTACAATGATCTCACAACTGATATACATATATGATTTTAAAAAAATACTTCCAACAAAGAGAAAGGAGAGGATGTAGTCATCCAGTAGACTCATGTTATACGAAGCTCATTTGTCGAAGCTTAGGAAGGAGGCAGTGTCACTGGTCTTTTCTCCTGACCAAGTGTAATATGTGCTTCAATGTGCTAATATTTATCAAAATCGTATATGGGATAAGATCAGGTTAATTGAGATTACCACCCAGGAGATGATATCCAACCCACCCCAAGAGTCTGTCACTATCCCACAACTTACACATGGGTCTTATGTAGGTGTTATAAAGGGTTATGTAAAAACGTGTTAGCGACTCATTGTGTAATAAATTTTTATAAATAAAAATATTATTCAATTAATTCCTTTATGGTAATAGTCTTTCAAAAAATAATGATAAATTTGGTAAATTGAGATTTCGTGTAGAAATAGTAATTTTGAGAAATAAATACATTATTATATTAGAATAATGTTTTTTGTTTATAAAATTATAAAAAAATTATTATAAATTATGATTATATCAGTTCGTTGTCTATAAATGATTAGGTAATCGGTTTGATAAGAGTTATATAACATATACAATAAAATAGAATGTTTATATTTAAATTATTTATTTTATGGAATTAATTTTTTTATTGTAATAATTAAATTTTTAATAAAATATTATTATCAAATTAATTTTATGAATAATAAGAGAGTATAAAATTTTTATGTAGTCAAATGTAATTTTTATTAAGGTTTGAAAATAATTTTTTTCAGAACCAATGAATTTTCCATAAATTTCAATTTTTATTTTTAAATTTATAATTTAAAAATTTGGAAAATTATTTAGAATAAATGAATATTATTTTTTGAATAAATATATCGAAATAATCAAACATTGAATTTTTCATAATGGTTTGAGACAACCAATATTTTTGGGAAAAATTAATTACGATATAAATATATAATGTGTTTTATGACATCATAATGTCCCAATAGTAATGTTAAAAATTACTATAAGTGGTATATTTGGTGAATATATGTTTTAAAAATAAAATAATATGATTTTAGAAATGTTTTTTTCAATTTTATAATGCCTTAGTGGACCTTACATGAATTATAAAATATTTTATCATTTTAAAATTATTTCCTTGAGTGTGTGACTCACATCCACATAAGAAAGCCTAATATTTTAATATTTCCTGCCCTAAGACTTATAAAATATTTTTATACCACTCCCCTTATATAAAATCCATTTGAAAAATCATGGCATCGTTTGTGGTTTTGAAAAGTTTAATTTATAGTGTCCAAAAAATAAATAATAATGATTTCCCTCTCATTTCCTATATAAAACTAGCAAATCACTCATTCCTCTTCACACAAACCATTTGGAGATCATCCAAACCCTGATCCATACTCTCTAGAATCCCCCTATGGTGCCCTAAGACCACATGAATCCCCTCTTTAAGCTTTTAAAGTCACACATCCACGGAAGCAATTCCTTCATTTCCCATTTTCTACAAGTTTCTTTATGTCGTTATACAATTTTATTTTGGATTCAAAATTTTGGGGTATTATTTATAACCTCCCCACTACTACCCTAATTATGTTTTAATTAGTAGATAACTCATCCTCTATCATATATTCCTTCCATGTACACACGTTACCCTGCCGAAATTCTATAAATGAATTCTCTCTTCTAATTTACATTCAAGAATTTCTTCTATATTATCCATATAAATTACATTTTATATATTTGGATATTATGTTCCCTGATTTCTTTACTATCTATTTAATTTATTAATTATGAGAGACCCCATTATCTCTCATCAACCCAATTTATGGATCTCCATATAATGTCGGTTTGCTGCTGAAATTGCACCACGATTTTCCAAGCCAAAATCATCGTGTAGTGTATACCATTACAATTACTCTATCAAGGTTATTTACCATTATGCACATGTACATATTGAATGGTACTGGAATGTATGTTTTCCAAATCTGTTGATCTTGAAAAAAATGATAATGTTGATTGAATCTATGTTATATGATCTACGTGAAACGCTTAAACATGAGATTGAAATGATCATGAAGGGTGAACCTAGATGTCACTCCAATGCATTAGGTAATGTTTAGTATCATGATACGTCATGTTTTGTAAAATGTTTTACCTGATTCCTTTATGTAAATGACGTAATTTTTTAAGTGGTTTCCACATTTCATTGTTATGATAATCATGTTATATCATGCCTTTATGTTCTTGTTTCCCTTGTGATCTATTGATATTACCATTGACTAACATGTATTGTATTCTTCATGTTATACCTTGTTCACTGGATTACTATTCTTTATAGATCTCCATTTTCTTATGTACGTCCTCAGTTTAACCCATACAGTGCTATGTACAGAGGAATACTTTGGTCATGTAAAAGAATATTTCAATATAGATGGTATATTATATATCTTAATTTGTTATGTAATGTTATTAAGCCCCAAAGACACTAGACCTATCAATATTCTAAGTTGTATTAAGTACATGTTTATTTAAATAAAGAATGATTAAATGTGTAATAAATATTAGGGTTATTATTGTTGGTACCAAAGGACATGTTTATTTATTTTTTGTATTGGGGTTATAAAACTCTAGGGAACACTATAAGGACAAGACTGATTATAATTAAATAATCCATAAATATGTGTGAGTATATAGTAATTGGTTTACCAAGAATATCCACATTTTCTTGATAAAAACATGTAGATGTGACTCTGTTAAAACTATATCTTTGGGTAAAACCCGAAATCGTTGCTTTGAGCATGACTCAAAAAGGAACTAGTGGACGTCAACGGGCCTTGTTGCACTGTTGGTTTGACACTCCCTGGGGATATGATTTGGTAAACTCAAAATCATACTATGAACCATTATTATGGTATAAAAAAATTCAATAATATCGTACGTTAGGAAATAGATCATGGATAATATAGATTGAATCCTAAAAAATTCATAAGTTAACGAGATAAATGTAATTTATAGTTTATCCCTTATTGTAATTGGATTACCATTTACATGTTTAATAGTTTAAAATACTAACCCATAATTTTCCTTTTATTATATCTGATGGTTTTTAATAGGAGGACTCAGACGAACAACCGATGTGAAGGTCAATGTGATAACTGTTCTAGTGAGATACCCAATCTAATTGGACTAGAAATCACAAACATTTTCATGATACTCTCTCAATTCACTCAAGTTTTTAATAGATCCATGGGTCATGAGGAATGTTAACCCCCCCCTAATAAATAATAAGTCACAATATAGAGTTTCACGAGACAAATTCGTCCTACTTTCAGTGGATCATCTGATCCCTCAATCACTAAACAATAGATCTACTCCACTGAGAAGATCATCCCCATCCTTCAATGTTCCGAACAAGAGAAGGTTCTTCTAGATTCTTATCATATGGGGGGTGAAGCAGATCCATGATGTACATTGATAAAAAATACTAATCCTGATGAAGATATCGAGGAATTGGAATTGAAAGATTTCCAGAAAATGTTTTTTAATAAATATAGTCCCCAAACCATCCGTCTTAAGATGGAAATAGAGTTTCATTCACTGGAGAAAAAAAGATTATTAATCCATTAGAGAATATGAGGAAAACATCAAAATTCTTGTAAGATAATCCTCTCTCTTTTCCGTTACCCTCAAAAGTAGGGTCGATCACTTCTTTGGTGGGATAAAAACTAGCTGACATGAAGCCCTGGAAATCCACGACATTGAAAGCTATAAAGAGATTGTATGATGTTCCCTCAATGTCAATATGGAGATCAATGGACCACAGGTGTACCATGGGGACAAGAATCAGAATGTGGACTTTAATTCAAGTGGTATGATGGAAGAAACCAATGGTGCTATGAAATTACAGCATCCTATATGCGAAAGGTGTGGTAAGAAGCAGCCTTGATATTTCCTAAATAATACAAGGAAATTATTTAGGTGTGAAAGAGAAGGGAACTTGGATAATGATTACCAATGGGAGAATCCCACTAGTGTGGCAAAGGAAAGGAATGCTCCGATGAATCATTAGTGTGTTTTTCATTACTACAACTAAAAATAACATGATCACATTGTGAACCAGTGCCCTATTCTAATGGTAATTGGATGAAACCAACAACCTCTATGGTAGAAAGGGTGAGATTTTTCCATTACTACCACCAAAGAGAATCTCGGGAATGATTTGGTGATAGGTAAACTATTTATTCATTCAATAATAGTGAGAATAATTTTTTATTATAGTTATACACATTCATTTATAATGAATTTGTTTTATAAAAATCAAAACAAACAAATAATCATTGAAGTATATATGTCGATGAGATCTGAAAATTGGAAAATTATCACATCCAATGAATATAACTCCTCCCCTATCCCAATTGGTGGATTTGACATCCCATGGAACCTTATAATATTACCTTTGGTGGAATTTTATTCTATTCATGGCATGCATTAGATTTCCCTATATAAAATAAACATGAACTATTGCGAGAGGGAAATCACTCTCCTTATGGTGAGTCTACCCCCAATTCTGTACAGGTGCATGGAGGAGTCTGAGTATTCTTTAACACTATTAGAACAAACAAGGATATTACTTCCCAATGAAAATGCATTTCTTTATGAGATGATTGAGTCTATAAAAGGAACCCTCCTTGAAATAATTCTAATTTTAGGGTAATTAACTAATATATTTCCTAAGGAATTTCTTGGTCTTCCACCTAGAAGAGATGTCAAATTCTCAATTGATATTATACATGGGGAATTTCCAATATCCATGACTCTATATAGAATGGATATTGTGATGCTTCAATATTTAAAGAAACAACAACATGATAATTTAGATAAAGGGTTTATACACCCAAGTGCTTCACCATGGTGTAGAACAGCCCTCTTCATCAAGAAGAAGGATTGTTCAATGTGCCTTTGCAATGATTATTGTGTTATCAACAAAATAAATATAAAGAACATGCATCCTTTTCCAAGAATTTAAGACTTGTTTGATAATCACTGTGGATCACAATACTTATCCATGGTTGATATATGTTGGGGATATTAACAAGTAAGGGTGAAGGAGGAGGATATACTAAGGACTAGTGTTTGTACATGGTGTGGGAACTAAGAATTCACAGTAATTCCTTTTTGACTAACTAGTGCTCCAAACATCTTCATGTATATGATTAATAGAGCCTTATATATTACCTCGACAAATTTGTGGTTTTCTTAATTAACAATATTTTAATATATACCAAATCCAATTAGGATCATGTGGAGTATCTAAGAACTATACTAGAGTCCAGGATAATAGAGAAGATCTATATAAAGTACAACAAGTATGAGTTCTGATTGAATGAAGTCTCATTCATGGGGAATATCATCATAAGAAAATGTATTTATGTGCATAAGTCAAAAAAATCAATTGAGGTATGGTCGAGGATGACATGTCGGATGGATATCCATAAATTATGAGGGATAGATGGATATTATCACTGATTTGTGAGAAATCTCTCACGATTGTCAAACCCTCTTACCAAACTAACTCAGAAGGGATTCAAGTTTTCATGGAATTATTAATGTGAAGAATGATTTATGGAGATGAAGAGGAGTATTATCACTTCTTGTATGCATAAAAAAACCCACAACTGGCGAGATTTTTGTAATCTTCAGTTATGAATCAAAAAAGGGCATGGGATGTGTTTATATGCAAAATGAAAAATTCATCACATATGACTCAAGGAAGTTGAAAATTCATGAGAAAAAACTACAACATGGATGATTTTTGAGTTGGAAAATATGATTTTTTCATTGAATATATGGAAGAATTATCTCTTTGATGAAAAATTTGAAATATATATGGATCACAATAGTCTCAATTATATTTTAAATCAAAAATAGATGAACATGTGCCAACGAAGATGGTTTGAGTTTATCAAGGATTAAAACATATCCATCCATTACCACATCGGGAAAGAGGACAAGGTGGTAGATGATCTATATAGAGAGGACCCAGAAATTATATCATTGATGAGAATTTAAAAGGATCTAGTCCTCTATGATTTTATAAAGATGGACATGAGAATCATAATGAGGGGAACATCACCAATATTTTCAGAAATTATTGATCAACTGTATCTTTTGTAAAACATAAAAAATGCGAAAAATGATGATGTAGGAATTCAGATGAAGGCAGAAAATATCTAAAATGTGAAATTCTTGGAATTCAATGTTAATAAAGTTCAAATTGTGAGATTTTGGTCAAGAATATTTTTTCCATCAAATCAAGAGTAAATGAAAGAACTTTTGGATGATTCAAATTGTTCAAATCTCTCCATCCACCAAGGTAAAAAAGATGTATTAGGATATCCAAGAGCATTATTGGTGGGATAAAATGATTAATGCGACATCCAAATATACATTAATGTGCCTGGTATGCTAGAAAGTGATGGATAAGAGGCAGAAGTCTAAGGGCATGATAAAACCATTTCCCGTACCATCATGTAATTGGGAGAACATCGCTATGGAATTTGTCACTGGACTTCTGACGAAATCATATGGAAACCATGGTATCTATATTGTTTTGGATCATCATACAATGACTACACGATTCATTGAAATTTGAAAGGATTTCCTATTGGATCAACTAGAACAGATATACATCAGAGTAGTAGTAATGCTTCATGGTGTACCACTATAGATTATATCTGATCAAGAACCATGATTCACCACTATGTTCTGGATGAATCTCCAACATGATTTGAATATTGATCTGAACTTTAGTATGGCTTATCATCCTCAAACTAATGGCCAGTCATAGTGGACTATCCAGACACATGAGGAAATGTTGAGAGAATTCTCAATAGGCTTCAAAGGAGGATGTGATCAACATATATTTATGGTTGAGTTCTCTTGAAACAATATGTTTCCCTCATGAATCCAAATGGATCATTATGAAGCACATCATAGGAAGAGGTGTAGAAAACTAGCATATAGGGATAAAGTTGGGGAGAAAAAACTTCAAGGTCAATAAATGGTTGATGAAATGGTGGAGAAGGATAAGACCATCTAGTAGCACATAAAAGCTGCTCATTGTCAACAAAATAGATATTCTGACAACTGTAAATGAGACCATGAGTTTGATATTGAATATATGGTTTTCCTCTATATATCTATAGATAATAGCGTGATGAGATTTGGGAATAAGGGAATGATTGTTCCAAGATAAATTGACCCCTTAGAGATCCTCGATCGCATCTGAGATGTGGCCTATTTACATGCACTCCCACCGTACATGTCTCAATTAAATGATGTATTCCTTGTAACACTTTTGAGTAAGTATATAACTAACTCAATGCATGTACTCAATCAATAGGTGGTACCATTGGAGAAATACCTTTCTTATTAAGATAATAAAATGAATATCTTAGATCATAGAGAAAAAGTTCTATAAAATATGATGATGACCCCAATCAAGGTGTTGTGGGAAAAGAAGAAGTTTGATGAAGCAATGTGGGAACCATAGGTATTGATGAGGCAAAATTACCCTTATATTTTTTAGTGTGGTAATAGGAAAATTTTATGGAGAAATTTATTAAGGGAAGAATTTAGTAGTTACCCCAAAATTTATGAATAATCTTCCATTTAATTTAATGTCTTGTGGATTTAAAAAACATATGAACTATGTTTTTATTATATATGGGTTCAAATTACCATAAAGTATCATTACCGTTGATATTATATCCATTGAAAAGTGATCACACAACTTATATAAGTATGATGTTTAAAAAATTAATTTTAACATAGACAAAGGAGAGGATGGCCCCATCAAGTATACTTGGTTCATACGAAGCTCATTTTTAAAATAATGGGAAGGATGTAATGTCACTTGGCATAACACTTGAGCAAGCCCATGTTGAGCTTCATCATTTTAATCCTGAATGAAATTTCCTACATGATAATTTCAGGTTAATTGAGATTACCACCCAGGAGATGTTATCCAAGCCTCCCCAAGAGTTTGTCGCAATATCACACCTAACCCTTAGGTCTTATGCGGGTGTTATAAAGGGTAATGCATTAAGGTATTAGTGACTTGTTTTGTAATCAAATTTTACAAGTAAAAGTATTATTCCATCAATTCCATTATGAGAATAGTTTACTTAAAAGAATTAAAAATTCGATATATTGAGTTTTCGAGTAAAAATAGTAATTTTTATAAATATATTTATTATTATATTAAAATATGGTTATTTATTAAAATTATTATAAATTTTTTTTTATAAATTAATATTATATCAGTTCTTTATCTGTAAACTAATAAGTAGTCAATTTGGTAAGAGTTATATTTTTTAGACAATAAAATAGAATGTGTATTTTAAATGAATTTATTTTAAGGAATTAATGATTTTTTTTTGAAATAATTAAAATTTTAATAAAATATTAATATCAAATTAATTATATGAATAATAAAAGATTATATATTTTTATAAAGTAAAATATTTTTTTATTAAGATTTGAAAACTATTTTTTCAGAACTCTTGAATTATAAATAAATGCCAGTTTTTGTTATAACAGTGAAAATTCACATGTTTTGTAAATTACTTAGAAAAAATGAATAATATTTTTGGAATAATGTTGTCAAAATTATACAACGGTTATTTTTTATAATATTTTGAGACAATCAAATTTTGGGTGTAAAAATTAAATACCGTATAAATATATAATTTTTTTTATGACATAATAAATAGCCAATAGTGATGTAATAAAATACTATAAAAGATGTATTATGCCAATATATATTTTACCTTTAAAATAATTTTATTTTATATTAATTTTATAATGCCTTAGTGGAACCATCAAGACATATAAAATATTTTAACATTTTAAATTTATTTCCTTGAGAGTGTGACTCACCTCAACATATGAAAGACAAATATATTAATATTTTTGACCCTTGGCCATATAAAATATTTTATAGCACTGCAATTTGTATGAAACCATTCAAAAAAACGTTGGATGGTTTGTGGTTTTGAATATTTTAATGTGTAGTGCCCAAAACGTAAATAATAAAGAATACCCTCTCTTTTCCTATATAATCCCAACCAATATTGCATTATCTTTCAATAAAAACATTTGAAGATCGAAAAAACTCTTCCCTATACTCTCTATAATCCCCCCAAAGGTTCCCAATCTCTCAAGAATCCCATCTTAATGATTTTTAAGTCACACATCCAAGTAATAAATTCCTTCATTTCTCATATTTTCTATGTTTCTTTATATTGTTATAAACTTTTATTTTATATTCCATATGTTGGGGTATGATGTATCACCAACCCCATGTTTCCCTCCTTATATTATAATGATGATAGTCCTCTTTCTCATTATTTCCTTCCATTTACACCTGTTACCATGCCAAAATTCATTAAGGGATTTCTCACTTCTTATTTCCATTCAAGCATTTCATCTATATCACACATATATAATCCATTTCATATATTGGAATGTTATGTTTCATGAATACCTTAATATAAATATTTCATGTATAAATCATGGTATACCCTTTCCTATCTCAATAACAAAATTTATGAATCTCCATATAACACTGTTATGCTGCCGAAATTACACCCCGATTTTCCAAGACAAAATCATTGTGTAGTGAATACAAACCCATTTCTCAATCAAGGTTATTCCACATTATAAAATTGTACATAATTAGTGGAACATACATGTATGTATTTCACATTATTTTATTAAGGAAAAATTAATGATGTTCAATGAATCCATGGTATATGATCTATGTGGCACACATAAACATGAGATTTATATGAATGTGAAGGTTGCACCCTAATAACGTTCCAATGCATTATGTAATGTTTAGTATCATGATACGTAATGTTGGGATAGGTGTTTACCTGGTTCCTTTTAAAAAATTTTTCCACCATGTTGGGAAAGGGGTTTACCAGATTCCTTTATGTTAATGATGTAGTGTTTTAAGTTTTTTCCACATTTCCATGTTATGATAATCATGATATAACTTGACTTTATGTTCATGTTTATTTTGGGATCCATTGATATTACCATTGACTAACATTTATTTTATTCTTAATTTTATACAATTTTTACTCCCTTTATGGGTTTTATATATCAACATTTTATTATGTATGTTCTTCGGTAATCCCATGCAATACTAAGTATAAAGGAATGTTCTGGTCATGTAAAAGATGTTTTGAATAGGGTTGTTTTATTTTATATCATAAGTTGTTATGTAATGTTCCTATTCCCTAAAAAAAGGCATTTAGATCTTCTGGGTTGTATGATGTGCATTTTTATGTAATAAAGAATGTTTAAATGTGTAATAATAAGGAGGGTCATCATACCCAATGCATGTACTCCCCATGATATGAGGTCAGACATTTATGGAGGTGATATATATATCTATATATATATATATAGCAATGTATATAAACACACAACGTCAAGGATGACCAAAATTCACTACAATTTTATACCCATGACTCATAAATTTCAGAACCCCCAATTATAATTTAAGCGACATCGATGATTAAAGGAAAAAATTCATCTTTAGCCATTCGAAATGAACCAAAATGAACCCATTATCCTCGCCTTTGATGGTGGATATTAGAATATTCTTAAGGGAGTCCTGATATAAAATTTTCATGCCCTAAGACATGAATAAAATTGAGAAACACATCAATCCTAAGACAAGGGTTCTCGACAAAGCATGAGGGGAGATGCGACGACTATAAATTATTCAGAAAGGCGAACAAAAGGGAGAATCTTGAAAAAATAATATCGAAGAAGAACCCTATGAAATCATTTCGGAAGGAGGAGACAGAGAGTGGGTCATGGGAGAGGGGGTTAATATGAATGGGGTGTTGTGATGATGGTATGGGGAGAGGGAGAATCCATTTGAGATTATCAAATCCTAAAACTAAATAATAATAATAATAATAACAATAATTTTCTTATTGTTGTTATCCTTAAGAATTTAATTATTATTTATTATTTTCATCCTTATAATCTTTAGCTAATTTTTGTTATTTTAAAATTTAATTAATTTTAATTTTAATGAATGGTTATCACACAAGGATTGAGCCACATTGTTTCGAAACCTATGTGTCAACAGTGCACCCTTTACAAGATACCCGGGGAACCCTGCATGGGCTAGCTATACGGCTAAGAAAACCATTTGCAACCCATGCACACAGCCACTATCCACATAAATTATCCCACATGATCAGTTATAGGGGAACACATTATTTCAGACAAACAATATGAATCTGTCAGGCCACACAAGCCTAAGGATTCAAAGCCCGGAACTCCCGGAACTCAATGGGGCCTCCACGGGAACACTTGGCCTTTACCCAAGTCCAAAATTATCACTTAAAATGGTCCTAAATATTATAATTTCATTCAGAATTTTAGTTTTAAATTTTTCCAAACTAATAAACAAAAAAATTCCAAATCCATTGGATTTTTGTAGGCTTAAAAAATATGGATCACCACATTTATATTCAAAATCCATATCAATATTAATTTCTTTAAAATGAAAATATGTGAAATGTTTATTAAATTACATTCATTGAATATTAGGTTAAATAAAATATTATTAAACTATTTGAAAGTCAAAAATAACTTGAAATATGAAATAAGAGACTATTTATGGTCTATAATGTCATCCTTTTGGAATTATTGATGAAATTGTTATATTTGATGTTACTTTATCACTTTTTATGGTTGAAAAAATTGTAACCATTATAATAGTTAAAATTCATTAATGAAGATATTAAAACAAATAACAATGTTTATAATTATAAAGTACTCAATAAACAATTTATATATTAATGTTATTTGAACCCCAAATTTTCATAGACTCTAATTTCTTCCATCTTTATGCCACCTTCAAATTAAAAATAATTAATTATATTTAAATCCTTTAGGTAATTCTATGTGTTTCTTTCCATTCAGTATAATATAACACCATGTATCCTCGATTCTTAACATAACGATGACACAATTATCTCTACTAAAATAAAAAAAACCACTCATGAAAAACAGTTTCCAGGTTCTAGTGATTTAGGTATCCTCACAATACCATCCCTAATTCACTTAATAATTAATCTAAATTAGTTCTCTCAAAGTGGAGGTAATCATTTTAACAGATCTATTTCATTTTACATCGTCTTTTATATCCTCAAATTATATCATACAAATTAAAATATAATATCTTCAGTATCAAACATATAATGATATTTTATTATGGGAATGGAATAATTATATTCATTTACTTTTCCATTCTATGGGGAATGAAATCATCATTCGTGTGTACAGGTGGACTACCACCTCCATGAATTGATATGATTAGTTTGACATCACTACCTACGAAGGATAGTTATTAATATGAATATAATAATTATATATGATATTGTAGATATAATTATTAGTATGTAAATATTTTATGTTACACACCTTTTTACAAATCTGCTGGTTATAAAATTACGACTACTCTCATGCATACAGGTGAAATACCTCCTCCTCAAATCCATCTAACTAATTTTTTCACAGACTACTACCTAGGTTGATTCTAACATTTATTTGATGAGTAAAAATTATTTTTACTTAATTTTTATTATTAAAGAGATAAATTAACAATTAACATTTGGCCATAATCTTCCTACCAATGAAATTGTGCAATTATGAACCTAACATCCTGAAAACTAATGTTTTCCACTTAACCAAATTATAACTTAAATATGTCCTTATAATAAATGAAATAAATTATTTAATTATAAGGTAATTACCATGGAGGAATCTATTAAACATTTAATTAATTAAATGAACATTATTATATAGGAATATAATGGATATAAAAAGAAACATTGGAATTGACATAAGGATTTTCTAAATAAAATTTCCATTCATTGGGTTATTCATTTACTTAATTGAAAATTTTATTCCATAATTATGTATTAAATAACTTCTTGTTGCATTATTTTGTACTTTAAAAAATTTATATGGTTGTATATTTATTTCATATAATAATCACAATGAGTAATTCCCACTGTATTGGTAAAAACTTTTCATGTATTACACATCTCAATATTATTTTATTAAGAAGTGTTTCCAATTATGCACTTAATTTTATATAGTGTATATTCTTACCATTTGGATAAATAAAATAAATAAATAATTGATCTTGATATTTAATATTCAATTTAATTTATCTATTTCATTAGGTATTGATTCAAATGTTAAAAACACTACTAGGGTTTTCAAAGTCTCAGTTTCAATTCATTGAGGCACAATTCATGTTATACAACATGAATTATAGTTTATGGTTTATATACTTCTCCATCATTGTGTTTCCATAAATTATTTCATGAGTATTATGATTTTTTATAATCAAGTAATGTTAATTTGTTTAATTGTTTTTGGATTCAAACATTATCCATGTTTTAAAAGCTTCTCATCTCAAATCTCATTCTGCATGAATTAATTTGACTAATAAATCTATATTTATATAAATGGTATATGTACTGGATATTTAAAAATATAACCATGAAAATTTAAATACACTTGTTATTTTGTACTTCTTATGTTCATTATTTCAAAGGATTTTTGGTATCAAGAGGCCATAAATGGTATTTCTTTAATTGGTTTAAATACATTTAACCAATAATTTCAACCATGTTCAATTTCATATTTCAAAAATATTATTTTATAAATAGAAGTTACATCATAAATTTATCTACCATTACCTATTGAATTAATTTAAAATTATTTACAAGGAGATTTATTTAGGTTCTCTATACGATTCACTTTTGACACTCTTATAAAAAGTATGAAAGGAAATATTATTTTATGATTTTTGACTTGAATGGATTTTTAATTCATTATAACTATTCATTGATTTTAATATTAATTTATATTCTTCAAGGATAATATTGAATGAAATATATTTTAAAAAAATTTTATTACCTAATAATAAAGTATTCCCCCTCATTTTCATGAAATATTTTCCAATTTTTTTATTATATTTTCACCTATTTAAATAACGTAAAATGAATCAAATGATTACCTATTGATATGATTTAATGATTCCACCTAATCTATTTAACTGAATGGTTTATGAATATGTTATAATGAGATTTTGAGGAAACTAGTTTCTTCTCCATGGGTAAATAACACTACGAACATATTGATTCATGTAAAGAATCATGTGTTTTATTCCATGATATAGTTCGTAGAAATTATTTTTGAATGTATGATTGGTGATTGAACCCAAATACTTATGGTAAATTGACAGATATGTGATTATAGGGTCAATTTTTTCTCTATAAAATTGTTTAATGAGATAGAGTTAACTAGATTAAAGTTACTCATATGAGATGACATAGTTATGTTTCCCCTAACAGTTGACATAGTTAACAGATAATTATTAAATCCTAAGATTTGATGATGTTCACCGATTATAGTTTACTCTTAAGAGATATGAAGAAAATATTTTTAGGTTATTCTATGATTAATGTATAATTTTTCACATTATGTATATATTTTTATAAATATTTATATGTACCCAAATAGTTCCATTGCTAAATGATTATTTTCATATGGGTTTTGATCGTTGAATTATATGACTATTGTATAATGTTAATTATTTATTCCATGTATCAAAGTTAATTATCTTGGATTTATTGGTATTAATTAATTATTTGTGTGACTGTGAGAAATTATTAATTCATCATACCACTATTCTCAACTTATTCCAACAAATAACATTTAATTTATAATGAATATGATTTCCCTTAGTGTACATTTACGATTACCCTTATTATATGCTTCATTTCCCAGGTTATGGAGATTAATGTTAAATTACTTATAAATAGAATGTTTTTAGGGTGACATAGTTTTATGGTACATTTTGAGGATAAAAATGGAAATAATAAAATTACAGAATATTTGATAAATTTTCACATGCAGACATATATATTATTTTGTTAGTGTTTCCCTAATTGTGTAAGACTCTAAACATAAAATTTCTCTAGTTATGTGGGTGTTACTATTTTTTTGATAATTATTTCATTTTGAGATGACTAATATTGGTTCACGATTATTTTTTTTAAATCCATAAATTTAAACATTATGATTTTAGTAGAGGATCTACTTATGTGGGTTCATGGTTACTATTGTTTTTGTAAGACTCATGTTTTGATAAAATTTTATATTATGATGTTTTAATGTGTGATTACATTGAGGGTTAAGGATAACATCCTGGGATTCAATTTTAAGGATGATCAAAATTTAGAATTCATAAATACCCCTTTTATTGTATTTAATTGATTGGATTTAATGTGATTATTAATGATTTTAGAGATATTTTATCAGGTAGATGTATATTTAATGATTATGTTTATCAATTTCTTTAATATGAAGGATTATTTTGGGAGAATGATATTGTATTTTTGGGATGTAAGATAAATTTTATAATATAATCACTGAACTCAATATTTTCCCATTCATATTACATGGGATATAGGGTTAATTGTTTTTGGAATAATTTAATTTTAACATTGGTTATTTTTTATGAATATCGAGGATTGATGTGTTATTTATTCATATGAAGGATTATTCATTTTGGGTTTTTGATTAAAATTTCCTTATAATTTTATGTTTTAGTATATAAAGGGATAATTGTTTTTCACTATTTTATAATCCTTATGGAAAATATGAAGTTGATTATAGTTCTTCTGTCATTAATTGTTCATATACATTATTTAGATTAAATGATTGGATAATGGTTGAAACTGATAAAAAACAAAAATTTAAAGGGTTAAATTGAGTTTACGGATATGAATAAAATAAACTATTTAATTTTTTTTATTTTCATAGTCTTGATTTTTATGGAAGTCAATAACTCTAGCATGAATATATTTTAAAAAATGTTATCATATTACCTTCAATTATAATGAAGTTGTGGTGTTTTTGACACACCATTAATTTATGGTTTTTTGGACAATGACTTCCCATAATCATGAACATAATATTTATAAATTATATATTTCAGCATCCATCAATATTTGATCATTAATATTTTATTACTTGTCCTTATTTTTTGTTCTTGATAACAATACCCTATTCAGTAACCAACTTATGTCTTATTCTAGATGACCATAATATTTCACTTTCCCTATTTTTAAAAGGAATTTTTATAAACCATATTTATAATGTTGGGATTAAAAAATGTAATTATAAAATATTAAAAACATTAATAATGATAAAAAGATAAAACTTTGAGCCCATAATTTATTAATGGGGTGAAAAAAACCCTCCATGGTTTCGAACAAATAATATACTAAATAGCATATATGAAATGAAATGAAAAAAATAAACACCACATAAAATATTAAAATTTAAATATGTTTAATATAACCTAAAAATTGAATTAGTAGGAAATATTAGTAATCTTATTATGAAATATACATAAAATGGTCGTAATCAATAATTTTTTTTGTTAATATTTTAACATAAGAACCCAATTTTATGTAATGAAATTTTATGCTTCAAAAAAAATATTCAAAAATGGTTAGAATTTCAATTTTTTTGATTGAATATTATAATTAATTTATACCAATTTAAAATTATTTATTTTATAAAAAGGTTTTATTTTTTTAATAAAACTATAATAATATTATCTTAGTGTGATATTTGTGGGTTTTTATGAAATGATTTATTTTTCAGTAAACATTAGAAAATATGATGTTTTATAACATTTCCATCAATTTTCGTTGAAAATTAAAATTATTTATTAAATTTTACCATAAAATAAATTAATATTTCCCTTGTTAAAATTAATATAATTAATTACATATTTACTAGTTTTGTACATTATTTGGTATAGGATTATATTTTTGTATTAAAACACTTTTTTTGAAGTATATTTTTTATTGTGTTTTACACATTTATATTCAAACTTTTTAACAAAAAATATATATATTAAAAGTGAGAAAAGGATTTCATATTTTGAATTAGGATGTTCAATTTTTTTTACACTTCATCATTATTTTATTGCATAATTAATAATAAATATGGTAAATAGTTGTAACCTATATAAGGGTAAAATAGGAAATAAAGGTTAAAAGTAATGTGGTGAGGATTTAAAAAATTTATTAAGAGTAGTACTATATATATTGGGTGATTTATGTTCCACCTCCCCCTTAATATATTTATTAAATATTTTAATTTGGTTACATGTTTCATTGATGAAGACCTTTTATTATTTTATGTAATGGCGAATTGAAAAAATCTCACCCACATGATTATAATTTCAATTTTATGTTGACATAGGGATAATAATATCATCAAAATGGATTTAATTGTTTTTAATTCATTTAAATATTTTCATAATGGTTACATATTTTTAATTTTTTGTGATGGTATAATTACTCTAAATCATAAAAAATGCTGACGTAATCCATGTTTAGGTAGAAGAATAATCAAGGTAAATAATTTCAAAAACAAATAAAGTAAAATTTTACGGAAAAAATATAGGTAAACAATTTTATGATTACTAATAATATATAATTGTTGTTTAAGGAGTATATGTTATATATATTTACTTTTATTGAGATATAAAAAATTTAAAATATATGAATAGTTAAGAAAAATGTTATAGTAATTAATGTTAAATTATATATTATTAAATTATTTTAAAAAATCATGAATAAGGATTAGGGGATGTGATATGTTCTACATTTTAATTCAGTGACTAATTTTTGTTAAAATTTTTATTTATAAATTAAATTAAATACACTTTTGTATTGAAAAATTTGTTACCATGTATATGGTGAAAACTGATAAATTAAGAGGTTAACGTCAATGAAATGATATACAATTTTATATAATCATATCAAAAATTTATTGTTTCAATGGGGTTCAACAATAAAATATCAGATCTTATATTTTTTTAATTTATGCCACTTTAACAGGAAATATAATTTATTATTTTGAAATATTTTATTTATTTCAAATGTGACATTTCCTTCAATGAAAATTGACACAACCTCTCTGTTATTATACAAAACACATTGACCCACTTAGTTAAAAAAATTATTACGAAAAACACTTACAAAAAAACAAGCCTTAGTTTTTGAGGCTTTTTAACCTCATAAGACAATCCCAGAGGTCATTAAGAATAAATCCAACGGAGTTCTCTCAAAAGGGAGTTAATAATTTTAATCTACCAATTTGTTTAGTTATTATTTTATCTCCCTTAATTATATCATCACATATAATATATAATATCACAATTATCATCTATATAATTAAATTTTATTATTTAATTTTAAAGATTTTAATTATCTCCTTTTCCATCCTATGGAATTTAAAATAATTGTTCATGGGTATCTGTGGACTAACACTTACATGACACAATGTGTTTCATATTTCACCAACACAACCAAGGATGGTTATTTATATTTACCCATTAAATATGTATTTTATTATTAGATAATTATAATTCTTGAAAAATAATATATTACATACATTTTCCATTCCATTAATTAAAAAAATATTGTGTCGCTCATGTGTACGTGTGGAATACCACCTCCACGAAAAGAATTTCTTTGTATCTCAACTATACGAGTTAATGGTTTATTAAAAAATAATATTATATATATTTAAATGATAATTAGGTCCTTATAATTATTATAGATATAATGTTATAATGATCACTTATACCATGGTTAACCTACTAACGCACGCCTGTCATAGGGCGTTGAAAAACAATTGTTTCCTAAGTTGAAATGTATTAATGTGGTTGACCAAGGATGTCTCCTGAAGAGGAGTGCACACAAAACAGGTTGTCACTTTAAAACAGGGGTAAAAATGTTGTGAAAGGAAATTTGAAATTCAAATGATTGAAAAAATATGAAATTAAAAGGGTGATTAGGTCGTGGTAGGTATCCTAATTATAATGCTATCCTTGTTCAATTTAATTCAAACCTCTTCTTCTTAGTTGATTAAAGTGAGTTTCCAAAATCATTTCCTCTCACTTCCTTGGTGAAATTATTATTGTGAGAGAAAACCTTACCAAGAACTTGGTTTGGTCAACTCTCCTTCCTTGTGTAAAATAGTTGTATTGAATATACTTAATTTAAATGGGAAATAACCGATCAGGTTTTGTTTATCCCAAACAATCAAAAACATTCACTACACCTTTTACACGTACTGACGATCGTCGAATACTTCACCACTAATTCTTGGTTTATTCCATCATATATAAACCAGAAATTAGAGGGAGATATTGATTATTTTACCAAGGAAAAAATCAATAATAGAATTAATATTCAAGAACGATCAAACTTGATAATAAAATCTTTTATAAGAAATTGAAAACAACTTTGAAGGAGAAAGAAATTTATTCAATTGCGTCCAAGAACTCAAACATTACAATGTAGAAAACCAACCCTTCCCCAATTACTCCAAATGTTTACCCCACTATGGTAAGGGTAATCGAGTTGAATGGGGAATAAGAAGGAATTACAATACTATGAAATAGAAAATAAATAAAAGAGAAAGCTAAAAAGTTCCTCTTCTTGGTGTCCCAGAAGGAATGGGGTGGAGAATGGGATGCTTTGAGAAGGTGGAGCTCTCCTCCTTTTATAGCCAGAATGTTTCCCCCGATTTTTGACGCGTTGTAGCCCCATTAAATGACATCTTCACGCATTGAGCCTTTCTTCAATGTTTTTCATAATTCCCTTGGACATGTCCCCTCGAAATCGCAGCGGATTTAGACATGTATTCCGAGAGTTATGGCCGTTTTACTATGAGCATTTATTCTATACAGTAAGACTCTCCAAAACGAAATCCTCCAGATTAGGGTGATTTAATGACCCCATAAACGGCCAATTCACTCGGTGCTTACTTCGTAAAAGATGCTCAAAACCACTTTCGCGTCCACCCACCGAATTTCACAAGCATTGTTCCCACAGTGGATGCGTTATGGATCCCACATCAAAACTAGGCAGAACTGAAAACAGTTTTCTTGAGCCAAATTGTGAGCTCCTTTTGAGCTTCCATATGGCCGATTCAGATTTTAGTCCAAAAATAGTAAATGAATCCCTGGATTTGTAGAATCTGTAAAAGAAATAATTTTTCAATTTGGATCATTGCAGATAATTTTATGGCCAAACAACCGAAATAATTTAAAACTGATAAAAATCCAAAATGGCCAATTTTTACTATTCAGCTCAAAATAACACCATTATCATAATCCTAAAACAATTTATCTTAGAGGAACAATTTTTGGGGTTTAAAAAAATTATATTCAATATAAATTAATTTAAAATATTTTCTCTATCACCTACCAAAGTCATTTTTCAAATATGAACTGAAGGACCTCAAAACACCCAACGTGGAGTTGACTGAAGAAGTATTTAATTATGCCATTGTAATAAAGAATAAAAATGGTTATATGATAAAGGATTAAACATAAAAAATTAATTAAAAAATTAAATAAATAATATAAATATAATATATTGTAATTCAATGGATGTACAATGAAATTTTGAACACATGATAATGGGTTTTGTAAATCAGTTTCAATATATTTAGTTATAATTACAATTCATTGACTACATGAAATAATGAATATGTGTTTAAAAAATTGTGATTATATTATTTATTATTTATTCTTTTTATATGATATTTTAAAATATTTACACATAAAAACATTACTGACTAATTATCACTTCTTTGATAAGATCAATATATGGATTATTGGTCCCAATATTGATTTTTTGAGACTTATAATGTATTATGAACCTAAAAAATTAATATTTTGTATATAAATAACAATTAGATATTATATCCTAAATGAATATATTATAATTATATTTAATTTTAATTTTAATTTCCTTATTTTATGAGATGTATATTCAATGGTTATAAAAATGAAAATGGTCTCCACAGTATCAATTTCAATTATTTATGACATAATTCATGTTATTTTGCTGGATTTATTCACAATATATTATTTAAATCCCCATGAATATGTTATCACATATTATTTAATGTATATTTAATATTTTATATATTATTTTTATGTCTCGTATTTTAATAAATTTTTTATTCAATCATTACCCATGTTACAAGTGGTTATGATCTCAATATTCCTTCTTGGAGAAATATTTTGATTGACTTTCATATATTAATTTTGGTGGTTTATATAGTACATATCAACATGTAATATCATGAAATGTTATGGTATTTTTGTATCTTTATTATGTTCCTGATGTTAATGTTTTTTAAATGGTGGTAAATGGTTATTCATAAAAAAACATTTCATTATGGGTTTTAATGACTTTTACCCAAAATCCTCCTCCATATTATTTTTTTGATTTAAATAATTTTATTTTATAAAAGTAACTAAATCCAAAAAGTTATTTTCTAGGATCATTGTACTTATTTATATTATTTTTAAAAGTATATTTCTTAATATATTTTTTTCATGGGTCACTTTTGACCCAATTTATAGATGACTGAAAATAAAAGGTATTTTTATATTTTACAATATGATTTAATTTTCATAGATTCATGACCATTATATGATTTAAATATTATATTATATGTTTCCTTGTTTTTTTAAAATGTTAGGTATTTTTTGAATATATTTTTTGAATATTTATCATTGAATGAAAATGTTATTTCCCCATATTTTCCATGAAATTGATAAAATAGTATTTTGAGGAAATTTTAATCTATTTTTAAATCATGTTATGATCCATATTCTTCAAAAGGGATATGATATTTTTATAAAATTAAATTATTCTACATAAATGTTTTTATATAAATTTTAATGTTATATTCTTATTAATCCATTTCTATTCTAGGGGTGAATCAAGCTAAGGAAATTTTGATGAAATGAAAGAATCCATTTGTTTTGTTTCAAAATAGGGTAATTTGAAAAAATTAATGAAAGGTATATTGGATAGTGAACCCAAATACATATGGGAAATATTAAAATATGTGATGGGTGGTTCCTTTATATCCCTACAACATAGTGGCTAACAAGAAAAAGTTAACAAGATGGATGTTACACATAAGAGACGATGGCATTATGTTACTCTTAATAGAATACAATGTTATCTTATCAAATTTTAATCATTTTATAGTACATAGAGTAACATTTATAGGATATTAAAAAAATTTATAGTATTTATAAATTTATAAAATTCCATGATAATTGTTTATGAATGTAAGATACCTAATTTTTTTAATTGTTTATATTTATTCAAATGGATCCTTTACTAAATGATTGTTTTAACATGTCTCATTATTATTGACTTATATGACTCTATTGATTTCTTGAAGAATTATTTTATGTCTCGTTATTCATTATCCATGTTTTATTGTAATGGATAATCTTATTTATGATGATTCAAAATAATTTTGTAATTGTACCATCATACCCATCTAATGATCACAGATGCCATTAAATTATAAATTTATATGTTTACCCATACTATGTATTTGAGATGAAAATTCCTATTTTTCCAATATCCCCATGTTAATATAATTTATTTGTAATGAATTATTTCTATAAAGGATGCATATGTGAAAACATTAATGCTATATGCTAATTATGTAATTTAAAATAAGAGATGTGGGTAATAGTGGGGAAAATCCCACTTGGAAACATTGTATTTGTTATGTAAGAGTTTTTTATATATACATAAAACTCTAAAACATAAATATTGGTTATTATATAAGTGATCCATTTTTATAAAAGGATATTGAATGTATTGGATTACAAAGATTGGGTCATGATTAGTCATGTCAAATACTAAAAACTAAATATTAAGTTTTTCTCCCCAAATCCATTAATGTAAAATTTATTATACTCTAAAAAACAAAATTTAAAAATAATATATATATAATGAATAATTATTCAGGAATTTTAATACTATAAAATAAAATAATTTTTAAGAACCACGAACATTGAAAAATAATATCACATTGTCAGTAAATAAAGTGACACACATTCTTTTCTTGTTACCTCTTACACTCATGAAAAAACAATGAAAAAAATACGTTATTTTCCCGTGAAATCACATTATACCAATAAGGAATCAATAATTATTAAACTATTCAAATATATCATTAAAAATCATTATATGAAGGAATATTATATATATACAACCCAAAACCATAAAAATGTTCCCAAACAAACAGACACACACATGTTGACCTCATATCTCCATCCTTTAAATTACCGTTAAAAAATACATGATCTTCCTAAAAAAATTATATTTTCCAAAAAAATTATAAATAAATTCATTATAATTTTTATTTAATAGATTTCATGCCCTTTTTAAATACCTAATAGAATAAACATAAACAGATCTATGTTTTATTCCCCCCTGAAAATAACATCTAATGAGAAAGTGACATAGAAAGAGGATTAAATAAACAATATCCATGTAATTTAAACTCCTATCATCAACCATAATATTTGAAATATATCCTTTATTAGTGGATTATTGAAAATACCATCTATTGTTTTTTGGAAAAAATTTCGTATTCATTAATATTTTCACAACATGAACATTAATGAAGTAATAATTGATGTCAATGTTATTTTATCAGGAATGTGGAACAATATCTCAAGAAACATTGGCAATAAATTTATTATCAAAACCCCTAATAAGTTCCATATTTACTTTTACTAAGATATATTAAAACTATATCCTCATTCACATCAATTGGAATGTATGAAGAGTTAAAAACATTTATTTTTTACTATTGGTACACACAGTCAGAATAATTTACATAATTTTCATCTAAAATACACAAATTTATCTTAAAAAGAAAACTAAATTTGTTGTAAACCATTAATCATAAATACTAAGGTGACCAAAGAATAACATAGAGAAATATTACATTATTTTATACAAGAAATAAAATAATAATTGATGATATATAACCAAAATCTATAATTAATTATTATATTATGAGACTTAAAACATTTTAAAATAATACAATGAATGGTCTTAAACATCTCCCATAATTTTCTAATCACGTAGTATTATTCTTATACATACAATATTGATGTCATTTTTATTTAATTTGAGGAAATTAGAAATAGAATAAATAGAGAACTTAGATAATGAGTAAGGGTAAACATGGGAGACATCAATTGATGATAATATAAAATCATATCATAATAATAATGATACACTTTCAATATTATAACATATTGGATTAATACCTATTTTTTCATTGATCATAAATCATGAGTGATGAAATAAAGCTCTAACATTTAAAAATACAATTTCCCTAAGAGTGAGGAATTATCATCAACCAATAATAATCTATGAGTGTATATAATAATAATAATAATTATATTTCATAGTAATTAGGGTGAAATAAAAATCACATAAAATAATTTAATTATTCAATTATTACTTCTATGAATATCATCGCAATGTTTATAAAGACCCATAATTGATTAGTTTCACATTGAAACATCTTTTTGTTCATGGATTGGGTTCAATCCCAATCTTATTTATACTATCTCATAATATATCAACAATTATAAAATTAATTTGATGGATTTAATGCAACCACCAATTATAGATTGAAAAACATATATATGTTTGTTCCATAAGGTCATAAAAACGTAAATCAATTCATTATAGATTTACTTATGAAAAATAAACTATTTTACTAAATAATTCAATATAAAATAATCAAATTCCATCAATAGAAATAAAATTTAGGGTATCATTGAATTATATCACCAATTAATTTTATGAAAAATTATAGGATGTTGATATAAATGAAAAATAACATTAAAAAAACATTCAAACCATTAATTTAATATATTATAAAAATATCATTTTCTTTTGAATAAATTTTAAATAAATAGTCCAAGAATATTTATCAAAATATTTTATTTGAAAATAATCAAGGAAGTTATTAAATTTATACTATATTAAAAAAATTATAATAAAAGGAATAACAATTCATGTAGTAAATGATAAAATAAAGCTACATTTTCCACTTATTATTAAAAATAAAAAAATAACCTCCTCAAAAAGCATTAAAAAAATTATTTTTTATAATTTGAAATGAAATTAAAATTTGGTTAAAATTTATTTAAATTTTTATTGGAAGATATAAAGGTTAAATCTTGATGACATTTTAAATAATAACATAACAGAATAAAAACATCACATATTGAAGTGGAAATAATGTCAACTTTTATAAACAACTTTTTCTTTATCATTTTATAAACAAAAGAGAGTTGAATGAATTGAAATTGAGAAAAAAATGAAATAACCACAGGCAAAGAAAATATATTGTATTAATGAAATAAAGAAGGTACAATATCTCAATTACGATTCAATCCTAAACAATCATGATTGAAAATATGATTCCAACATAAACACATACCTGAGGTCATAAATTTCATAACACATTATCTTAAGTTCCTTTCAAAAGAATTTATATTTTTAATAACTCATATTGTGAAAATAGTTTTTCTTGAATTATGATATATCATTATTTTATAATTTCAATTTACCCATTCTTTTATAATTAATCATTAATATTAATAACTCAATGGTAACTATTTTGTTTCCCATGGATGTTTCTGTTTAAAGGTTTTTTTCCATTCAAATTTCTCATTTTTAATCATTTTTACTATAATAATAATTTTTAGCATATCATATTTATCCATTACATACACCATTATAATTATTCATATAATGTTGTGATGATAAATGAAATACGTCACTTCAGGTAGATGATAATCCACACATATTCCTGAGTATTATTTTCACTTTCAGGTAAATGAAAATAATGAAATAAAAATAATAAAATATAACTATATAATATCCATAATATCATAAATATAATATATATTCCTCAAATACATACATATGACCTTCTATGTATGGTTTTTCTTAATAATCCCTCACAGATCTTTATTGAGGTGGTAGTCAACTCGTTTTTGTGAATGACATTATCACTTTCCATGGAATAAAATTTTGGTAGAAAATTTATTTTCCATTAAAATTAATAAATTTAATTATAGTATTAATATATATTCTATTATTTTAATATATTTTTATAGTCATTATAAGTGTTAAGAGATAAGGGAATTAATAAATGACCAGTAAATAATTTTTTTCAAAACCTCGAATTATATCCCTAAACACCATAGCTCACACCAAAACCAATTTATCTTCTTTTTTGAGACTCCCATAACGTATATATGGAACCAAAAAAAAATATTATAGATAAATCAAATATCACATGATATATTTGACCCACTCTCGATAATAGTTTCGCATCTCGATTAGTTTCCTCAATATCTCTCTACATTATCTGATCCTTTAAATGGATGTTTTCATCAGTTTGTAATAGATATATATATAGGTTTTAACGGATATAATTCATTTTATCTTGGAGATATGTTTCATATCTTTGTCTCATTCATTTTCTTGATATTGATTGTTTAATTTCAATTTGGGATTTCCCTTAGTGGTCGTTAATCAATGATCTTGAGGTAGGTGATATAAATTTAACTCCCATTGCCTTAAATTATAGTTGTAGGTATCTATTATAAAATTAAAATTGCAAGGATTGATAATTAATGCTTGAACTTAATTAATTAGTTAATTAAATAATTCATTGATTCATTGAATTTTTTAAATGATTTTCAATGTGATTTAAAAATTAATTTAATTTGGAAAAATTGAATTTTGGAAATTTTTGTTAAAAAAATTGTGGAATTGCATTACTAAATTGATTAATTAATTAATGGAATTTTGTGATTGTGTAATGGAATAGAAATTGGGAATTTATAATCGCTCAATTATTATTTTTATGATTTTTTTTCAATGGAAAATATTATATAATTAGATTATCTTTAATAGGTTTAGGGTTTATATGATTTTACTAATGTAAAATTGATTAACGGTGTTTTTTAAAATTATTTTATGTGATTTAATTATTGAACCATGATGTTTTTCATAGATGAAATGGAATACCATGATGTTAAAAGTGATATGAGGTATAATATTGATTAACCAGTATTGATGTGATATATGTTATTTATGTATGATAGATTGATATATGAGTGAGAGATAAAAACTGATACACCAAAGACCCATATGTGGTTGACTAATAAATGATGTTGAATGATTTACCAAATAATCCTAGGGTGATAAGTGTGGAATTAATGGAAGAAAATGTTGGAATTATACAATAGTTCCAATTTCCCATTCTATGAATTGAAATAAAATGGATAAATATATTCCTTGTGTAATTATGATTTATGATTTAGAAATGTGTTATGGATTAGAATTTGGAAGACGATGAAGCATGTATTGAGGGTTTGAGTGTCCTTGATAACCTTAGAAGTTATCTGGTTAAATTATAAATAATTGATTGTGGGGACTGTTTAATTTTTTTATTGTATTTTTTCCTCATAAAAATGGATACATTAATATTGACTGGATATTATTTTAAAAACCATATGTGGTGGTCTACTATGTTTTACTCACACCCTAAATTGGATGCCTGATCAGTAACAGAAAAGACTACATGTTTGCTGGATAGGATAATGGAAAGATCCATATATTAGATGGATGAAATTTGATAGGGAATGGATAAGAGAAATAAACATGGTGTCATGAACATCTTGGTTGTTTTCAATGCCTTTATTGTGGTTTTTTTCAATCAACACATGATGTGTAATTGGTATGAAATATCTAATACGTTAGTTTTGGATACTTTATTCCAATTTTTCTAACCAGATGTTACTATTAATAATCTGTTTATGGTTCTATATTTTGGATATTATTTATTTATTTCCATAATAATACTACTTTGTTAAAGATATCCTCCCCTTGACCCATATTTGGCCCTCTCTTGTAGTTGGTATCCTCTGGCGTACAAGGATATGTGCCTGATGTCATGTGGCCAATTGGCCTAGGGCACCAGTTTGTAGTTCTCGATTCAGGACGTTACAAACTGGAATCAATGGAGTTTTTTTTTCTTGCACATAACTATATTGTAATGTTATAACAAATACAATGATGAGTTGAGCCTCGTACATGATCTTATGCATGGTTGTAGCTAACCCATGTATGGGGTGTAGCCCAATTTCCTAGAGAGGGAAAATTATTATTTTTTTGGTGTTGTTACTATAGGATGTTATTTCACATCAAGTGATTCTCTTATTGTGTGATGTGATTACTATTTCTGTGATTTTTTGATATTTCAAACTTCGCTCAGAATAGAAATAGATATTATGTAACCCCCCAATCTTCCACGGTGCACTTCTCTTGGAATAATACAATAGTGTGTGTTGTACGCAACATTGAGTTCTAACACACCACAACCAATCAGGCTAGCCATTATGAATAGTAATACAACATTTTAAAATTTTATAAATTTTATCTTTCAAAATGGACATTATTTTTGGATTTTGAATATCAAAATTATCTTATGGTGAATTTTTGGTATTTTCCTCAAAACATTCAATTTTTAATGAATAGTGAAAAACACTGAGTTAAAATTTAAAAGTGAATTTATATTTAAATAATTATTTATTTTATTTAAATTTATTTTATGTCAACATAGATATAAAATAACTATATATGATCAATGTAATTCAATGGAGTGAGTTTATAATAATTTTAGATATATAGAAATTTTATTGAACATTTTATCGTCTTTTACCCATATCCTAGGAGATTTTTCAAATTTACATAAAACATAATTTTACCGCTTCTGTGAGTTGAATTTCAAAAATATGAGAGACACGGTTGACATCAGTAAGAAAAAAGTGGTTCAATAAGATGAAAATAATTTTTTGTGAATAGTAAATTATTACTTTTATTTACCACAGTTAAAATTAAATAGATTAATTAAGGGTAAAATGATATTTTTATTATTTCTCTAAAACATGTACTAATTCTATTAGATATGTATAATTCGACCAAAAACAACCTTAGGAATAAAATATGAACCTCTTTGGTCCACTTGGATTAGATTATGAAATTTATTATTATTTTATTTAAAGAAGAGTTAAAAGAGTTAAAATCAATGTTTAATAACTAAAATATTTATAATATTGGGATATACATAAGATAAATTAGACTATAAATATTAATTATAAATATAAAAATATTCCCTACCGAATGTTATTTTATTTCTAATATTTAGACATTAAATAATTTATTTTTTTATGACACAATGATGATGTAGTAATTACCTAATTAACGAAATATTTAAATAATTTAAATTATAAATATCCAAATAAATGTAATTCGAGACTTTTTATGAATTATAATAATTTTTCAGGTTCATATGACATTTTATGGTTTTTTAGAAGAATTTTTTTTGAAGTAATAATGTTTTTATGAATTTATCAAAAACAAAATACCAAATAATGTCAAAAATGATATAAAAGATTATTTAAAAAAAATATTATATTATTAATTGATATTATATTCTTAAAAATCTAATGATTGGACAAAATACTTATATAATGATAGGTTTATTATTAGTTAACCACTTGGGGTTCTCTTGGAAGTATATATTATGTTTATTAACTATATAATATAAAAATACAAAGAGACATGGTAAATGTCAAACTATTTAACTAAGAGTTAAATCTAAAAGATGAATTTAATATAATGACCCAAACCTCTCTAAAAAATATTGGTTGAGTGGTTTTCAACCCATCCCCACCTTATCCTCTAAATAATTCATTTTGGATCCATTAGAACCCAAAAATGATTTTATTATAAAAACATATTTCTAGATTTTCCTAAGGTTCTTCTCACCCCTCTTATAAAAGGTAACTCATCCTTCTCTCTAATTCACACCTTCAAAGCCATTTTTCTCCACCACCCCCTACCCAAATACCCTCTCAACTGTCCTCCCTTAATCCTAGAGGCCTTACTTTAGTTGTAAAGCCTACCTAAAGAGCCCATTTGATCAAATAAAAAGGAAGAACCCGAAGAAGAGGTGAATATTTCATCACCTCTTTCAATTTCATTTCTTCTTCCGCTTCAACTTCCTTTTTTTATTTCCATTCTAAAATAATAAATCCAGTATCTTCTATATAATATGATTCTATTATAAATAATGTACACCCATATTCATTATTCTATCCATCTTTTCAATGAAATGTCACCATATGTGTGTATGTACGGCTAACCGTCTCCACGTCGTGGTGTAACTGTTATTCAATACATTATTACATGGATAAGTATAATAATGATGTTTAATTGATGTAAATAATAAATATAACATGATAATTATTCTGTATATATGATATACCATCCAAAACGAATCAGTTAACACCCGAAACGACGATAATACTAAGATATTATTAACACAGCAATGTCAAAAAATCATATATGATATCATATTAATGTATATGATTATTTTATAATTTAATAACAATTATTTCACCATTATACAGGTGGTTAACCTACCCTCTAATAAGGAAAAGTAAATCGTAAGGGTTAATTTCACAATCTCTTTATTATTTGAGGTTGTTTATACGTAATTATATACTAGGACCTCTTTATCATCCACATCCATGTTCCGTAAAAATGTATTTCAAAAAAAAATTACTATTTACTAGACAATGGAGTAAATTCATTTATACCCTTATTTGACCTTATATGTTTGAAGGAAATCGTTCCGTTATTTTCCAAACAAGGTACTTTATGACCTTTTCGACAAAATTAAGGTAAGAATGTTTATTTAACTTATACGGAGGATGCAGCTATATTACGCCGTTATAAAAATGTCAAATCTTCCCTTACAAGATTATAAGAATATTTTCAAATATAAATGTTTTATTTTATAATTACTTGACTTCTAAATTCAATTTTGTATTCTAGTCTTAATATGAACGTTTATGTTATGTTTGAACTTTTTCATATGAGGAATGGATTGGACGTATTATGTGACGGGTGGATCCTGATATATCTCTTTCATGCCTCGAATGGTATCATGAGACAATCTAGTGTAATTTCATAAGGTCTTTTCAAAATCTTATTCATATTCTTGGAAGAAGTCCTTGACTATGTGGTTACGAAAGACTGACCTTATGCTTTCCATCATTACGAAAGTGGATATTGATATTGCATGTCATTATTCGACTAGTAGAATATCCACATGAGTAAATAAATGGAATTATTTTGATTTATATTTTTCATATTATGATGAATTTTTTGTTGAAAATGATTTTGTTTTAGTTTTAAGCATTTCCTTAAATATTTATTCTTATTTATGAAAGTTTCTGCAATATTGTTATCCTTACTGAGCATTTGAGCTCACCCTTTTCTATGTTTTATTTTTCCCAGGATGCGAAAAAGTATATTATGAATGACCTGCAGGGATAGTCAATGGTATCTTAGTGTTTTATATTGAATCAATGTTGTTGTAGTTTTCCATTTTATGATGTAATGCAATCCTTATGAATGTATCTAGTACTTCCAAGACTAATAAACTAATCAGTCTTTCGAGAGTTGATCTTTTGTGATCATGCTAATGATATGTAATAATGCACCAAATCTGGGCTTCTAGGTTCAGGGTGTTGCATTTTGTATCATAGGAAGTATAGTACAAACCATGGAAACATGATTTAGATAAAACATGATTAAAGCACATAGCCCTAAGATAGACTTTGAGTATTAGTGTCAAAGAACATCCTAGAATTTTTGTATTGTAGAGATTTTTTGATTTTTCCAAGAAATACATCCCTATCTGGATACGATCTGCTAGAGGTGGCTATGGAATATATGTACCTAAAGGTAAAACCCAAAAACACTTCGTTGAGCTAGACTCGAATGAGAACTGGTGCTTGACAACGGGCCTTAGTGCACTCTTAATTAAGACACCCCCAAGGGATATGCTTTGGATAAATCCCATTTTCTTTAAAAACCATTACGAAGGTTTTATTAGTATATAATTCCTTAAAGAAATAGTTTTTTATGATTATATCCATAATATTTCCAATTTCTGTTTATTGTTTTACAAGTTTGGAATTATGTATTTCGATCCATAGAGTAATCTAGTTTATGCCATTGTTTAGAAATGGCATCTGGTGGAAGTAATGGAAACTGTATCAATGCACGCACTCCATGTTAGGATTTCCCTCCTGCTCAAGATAATTATAACGGAGCTGGTGATACGACCGGTGCTGATCAACTTATCACTATATTGGGGATTCTCACTCAGGTTATGAATAATATCCTTATCGTATGGATCACCCTGTTCCGTAGCATGGAGGATCAATGTTAGATCACTTCAGGAGGCAAAAAACACCAAAATTCAATGGGGGTACAGATCCACTTGTATTTAAGTAATTGAAAAATTCCGTAGAGAAAATATTCGATGCCTTGAAGACTAGTGAAAGGGAAAAGTTGTCATGGTAGTTTACCGCCTCACTGGAGATTCTGATAAATGGTGGTCATTGATTTAAAACACAATGTAAGATGATGAAGAATCAAATATTTAATATAGGGAGTTTAATGTAATTTTCTTAGAAAAATACTTTCCTCATGACCATCGAGTGGATATCACAAGACAATTTCTGAGTCTGAGGAAAAAGAAGGACGAGAATGTCACAAAGTATGCAGCTAAAATTACAAGGATAGCGAGGCATGCTACAGATTATATATGTAACCCAAGAAGTAAGATATATCATTTCTTTGATGGGTTAAAACCATTTCTCTCTCAAGCAATAGTCTCACAATCCTTCTCATCATACGAAGATATTGTCTCTTGTGCTATCAAAATAGAAAAATAATTCTCTATGTATTACAACTTTAATGAAAAGAAAGAGTAGAATAGATCTCTGAACACTCTAGAAATGGAAATAAGGGGAAGAAGGGAAAAGTTGAATATCCATACTACAGTAAATGTGGGAGGAAAAACCTTGGTACTTTCCTGAAGGGAATGAGAGTCTGTTACAAATGTGGTGAAAAAGGCCACTAAGATCGTGATTGTAAGGGGAAGAAAGAGGTTGTCGATGTTGAATAACACAATTCTATAGAAAGGTGGAATTATGCGAATGAATGACTTAAGTGTCAGTGGAACTTACCTTAAAAAAGGCCAAGGGATCAAGGCCAAGAATATGCTATCATTACTGCTAAGGATGAAGCTCCAAAAGATGTAGTGGCGGGTAATTAAATTGTTTCCTCAAGTTTAGAAAATGATTTATTTGATTCTATATCATCATTGGTGATGCTCCTTTCTGCCAGAGATTTGAACAAATGGAAAAGTGGAATACCTTAAGCACAATGAGGGTCACCCTTTGATGAACATCAAATATTGAAAAATGGATGGACCAGGAACCCATTTGGAAGGAGTCGTGTAGGTTTCTAGCACACCACACAAGTCACTTGCGTGACACCTTTAGGTCATGCAAGTCACTTGCGTGCCCTATTGTTTTTTTCACCCAAGGTGCCCAGTGGCCTATAAATAGACCCTATGGGCCCCCCATTTTAAGGAAGAATTTTCCAAAACATAAATTCAAGCTCTAGTCTCCCAATTCATTGTCTAAAATATTCCAAGCACATCTAAGGTAATTCTTTACCTTGATGGGATGATCTGAAGAGGAATAATAGAGCCTAAGTGTTCGAACTCTTGCACGCCTAAGTGTCCAGCCCTAAAGGGAAATGAAGACACTTATGTGCTGCCTTTCACACTCAATGGAACTTGAACTCCACCCTTATGAAAGTCTCTAGTGATGATACTAAGGGCTTGAGTCCAAAGTCGCCCATGTATTACCCTATAGATTCTTTGTCGCCCAAGGTGACTCATGTCGCGCAAGTCTACTTGCACGACTAGTACTTGCACGCCAGAACAATACTTTCATGTCTCCTTCCTAGTCACCTCATTTACTCAAATCCACCTCTCCTCTTCAAAACATAGCCTTAAAAACCCTCTTTAAAGACATTTATGGCACGTTTCCTTTGTTGGATTCCTTATCTGAAAAGAATTCTATAAGAACCTCTCCCAAAACCACTTGACATAAAAGATTTATGTCACCACGGTTAGTGGATTTATATATAACCTCATCCTTTGAGATGAGAAGATCATTTGATTTGGGCCTCCTTCTTAGGAGTAAACCCCAATTTACAAGTCTTTTTAACATGGGCCTCCTTCTCAGGAGTAAGCCCCAATCATAGTTGCCTTAAACATTGGGCATCCTCCTCAGTAGTATGCCCCAATCTTAATTTCTTTTGATTTCGGCTTCCTTCTCAGGAAACAAATCCAATCATAAGTCCCTCTTAATTTGGGATTCCTTTTAAAGAGTAAGTCATGGGTTAAAATTCCAAATCTCTATGAAGTACAAATACCTTTATGGACCCTGCTCTTGGGATTCATTCCAAAGTCCTGGTCTTCATTTACTTGGGCCGTCATACATACGTAATTCCCACATCATTTCTCATAACTGCATCTTTCATGGAACCATCATCTAGTTTATTGATACATTTTGTTTCTCACACCGATCATGGCTCTAGTGATCTTAGAGTGTAAAAATAATCACAAAATATCTTTTTTGGGCCATTAACTATGTATAAACCCCATATTGCTTTGCCCGAACTACGTGGACTTTGATCTCTGCCTTAAAAGTAGAGTACATAGGAAGCCTTTATAAATTTCAAGACCATCATTCAAGAATAATTTTCTATCCCATATGATGTTAAACAATATCTTTCATATCAAACTACATGGGTTATGATTCCTTTTTAACAAGGATACATAGGTAGCCCATCTGCGGGTATGATCACAACTATAAAATAATTCATATCTCTCTGAATGAAAATAGACTTCAAGTGCCCACTGAGTGTATTTAAAACTAGCATGGTCATCATAATGACCAAGATATTTCTATATAATGTATTTAAGGATACCATTGACTAAGGATCTCTAATACATAAAGATGATTCTCCATCGATGAAGAATCTCAAATATATATAAAGCTTCTCTAAATCCCATACATATCAATCCTCGATTGCCAAATCTAAAGAAAAACTCATTTTCATGCACGGTGAATTAAAAAGGATTCATGAACATAACATAAATCTACAAGAGAGTCCCAGAGTAGACAATAATTCCCCCAAAATGTTGTGACGAGCCTGACCTCCCATTCTCTCAACTAATGAAAATTCATAAGCCTTCTCGGTCCACAACTAATGAGCACCTACCTTTGGAAAGAATTTCCAAATGGATATAGAATCATTGGGTATTTCTGGATCTACGAATGAACCCGTTATAAACCGATGGGAATTTTTGAACAATAAACAAACAGGGTCATCTTAATTTCAAGAAGAAACAAAAAATAGTGAACCCGATGTGATTCCTTAACCACGTTAAATGATGTTTTACTTATTTGTTAGGCCCCTATTAAACTCAATATGAGGTCCTATAAAGAAATTATACACATATGTGTTCATCCAAAAGATGTAGTCTGACCAAACCTATCTTGATTATGTCTGCGATATTAAATATTAAATCTTTTCCAAGATCTCTCTACAACACAAAATTACTTCTTTAAAGTTCACACCTGTGAATGCATCAGTCGCTACTCCTGCTAGATCCTCATATGCTCTGATGATGACATCACCTACTCAGCATCTTTATCGCTGGGTCTCGAATGAATTGTTGAGGGAATATTGTCAACACGGTACCATCCTGACTTTGGAGGCCACTCGACAAGCCCTCCATGTTAACAACTCACCCTGGTTGTCCGGACAACGATGACTAGTGGTCAAGAAGCAGGTGGTGCCAACCACCGTCTCCAACTGTTTCGGGTTGTTATCCCCGAAATTAAATAACTAGTCCCTCCCATATTACATGGAGGTGAATGAAGAGGTCATTCATGGCCTCAGTTCACGAATACAAGAGCCCTTCGTGAGGACTCCCACCAACAATCGCCGCCAGACTCGTGTGGTAGAGCACCCTCAACATGATGAGGGTATCACCTCTAGAAGTTCGGCTCAGGTCCCTTAGACCCGAGCACGCAAGACGAACCATCAGAGGTGAAATTTGTCAAACAGGGAGAGGGTTCTTACCTTTTCCCCCTCCAGATTAGTCCATCAACCAAACTTGATGGAAAGAAATACGCAGGTAGACACACCCATCCTTTTTAATCCCACTTTCTAGAAGACTCATCTGGCAGCAACCTTCCATTCCGGACAGGAAATTCTAGTGGAGTACTGTAGGCATGCACATACACCTGTTAATAATTCATCAGACAGTCAGCAAGCTCGTATGACGGAATCCATGCATGCTCACGAACCAAATGTGGTGACCAACTGTAAACATGCATATACACCTGCTTATACTCATCAATTATATTAGCAATCTTGTATACTAGTATTGAAGTATGTTTATCAATAATATTTGGTGGAGAACAATCAGCAGGCACATACACCTGCAATTAATCAAGCAAACCAACAGTCTCGTTTAGTAGAACCCGGAGATGTCAATTGGAAATCCCCAATGAGAAATAGGAGGTAGACACAACATTCTTCCCCCACACATGAGGAATATAAAAATTCATTAATAGAAAAAGGAGGATAGGAGAAAGAATGCAAACCTACTACAAACACAAAATATACATATATTCCGTTTCTGGCCCTTGAAGTCACCAAGAACATTCTGAGAACGGTAAAAGAGCAGAAGCAAATTCCTGTCCATATTATGGATACCTGTCAGAATATTATAACAACTTCAGCGACATCACAGGTAAAGAAACATAAATCTATCCCTATCAGTGAATTGACTAATCAACACGTCACTCTAGAGTAGATACACACCTATGTTCTATTCCAAGAGGGTTGTGGGGGCATACTCCCCCATGTCATAAAGACAATCAAGTCGGGCACACACACCCAATTTAAATAGAGATAATCATCCAAACCTAACCATTTCTAATGAGCTGGCACATACACCTGCCCATAATAACCACTTTCGGAAACATGTGTTTTCCAATGTGTGTAAAAATCCATATATGATAAATACCCATATAGACCATTTGAAAAATCAAGAGACAATATGCAATAAGGCCTTTCTCAATGATGGAGTTCTTGAAGCCCTCAAACAATTGTCTGTTGCAACTCAAGATTATACACTCTCATTTCTAGATTTCAGAGGTAACTAAAATTATTCCCAAGGTCTTCATCAGATAATTTTTCATGAAGGCTTGCTTCATGATAATTCGGTAAATCTTGAAGAATTATCTTATGATAAGAGCCATGAAAACCATCTGCATGGCCAGAAGACCAAGGAGATAGAGGTTTCATCGTTTGTTGTAACCCATCATGGTGGTCCTCCACATGATGGTAAATTTATCTGCAAACATCCACTCCACATTAGTAATTCACATTTCCTAGAAAATTATTCAATGGACAATGCAGTAATGAGAAAGCCCTCTTATCTCGAGGCACTTGAAAATGTGAATCCAGTCATGTCTAATGCATTACCGCTAGCAGGTGAAATACTTTATCAATTAGAAGATTTTCCAGGGTGTAGGTCATTCTTTGAATCACCCATGGGTCATCCATCTTCTAATTTGGCAATTGAATTCTTTACCAATCTAGTTGAATCTGATGAAGAAACAAAGAAGCACTAGCTTTGGTCTAATAATGTAGAGTAATATTCTTCAAATGACAAAGAGGATGTTTTGAATATGAGAAAACAAATGTCAAAAGCTGAAATAATAGTCATGTTTTGGCTTTTGGATGACTCTCAGTATGATATTCCAGAAATATTGACAGAAGATTGTATTCACGATATTCATCTCAACATATGGAAAACTCGTTGTCACTTAAAATAGAAGATATTATCTTATGATGAATATCAAAATCTTGTTAAGGTAATATATGGGTTGTAAGGCCAAATTGACTTCACATCTCTCTCTGTTTCCCGACATCCAATGGTTTAAAATCAATAGAGATCCCTTCAGCATTCATGCCTTGCATTGTTGAAAAGGTTGTGCCAATTAATTACCAATTCCCCTTCTAGTATTCATATGAGGGGATGGGGTGTTCATGGATAATTCCATTTCACTGTGCTCTCCAGTCAACAAATCCCGCCAAAAGTGGTCTCATGCAATGTTATTGTCTATGGATGGCCACATTTAACTCGTTTTTTGCATAATCAAAGGCTTACCCAAGAACATGCCTCAACTAGTTCTTCCCAAAGTGAGGCATATAAAGAAAAAGTTGTCAAATAACTCTTGCATCAAGAAAATGTGAATATCAAACAAGCTTAACATTTAAAGCTTGCACATCATTAGATGACAGAGGTGTTAGAAATAATCCAACGGTCATATGAGCTAGGTGATTTGAGTGGATGTAGGATGACACATCCATCCAATTTCGAGACTAAAGTCCACAAAATCTGGAGAGATTTTAAGAATGTTTCAGATGTATTAGCTCAAGAGCCACCTCAGCTTTCCAGACTGGGGACTCTTTTAATCCAGACATCAGGATCAACAGACAAGATTCAAGGAGTTGATCAGAAAAAATAGGAACATCCCCAGTCCACCGGACTGGGGACTATTTCAAATTCTCAATCTCTTCCTCAGTGAAAGTCAGTCTTCTCTCGATTAGAGAAGAAGCTACAAGAGGAACATAGGGATGAATTATCCAGATATTCCCTCAAAATTATAGTTCATCCCGAATTTATTTAGGGAACAACCAAACAAAAGGCGATGTCTCATAAAGGACATGGATGAAGATTGTATCACAGAAGCACTGACAGAAGGGATGCAATGCGTTATGTAAAGATAAATGTCATCAATGTCACTCTTAATAATCCCCTAGAACATGAGGCTCACTCGGAGGAATTAGATGAAGATGTTCATGTTCAAGAAAATGTACACACATAATCAAATGAAGGAGGTTTGCATACCAAAAGATAGAGGGTTGCCCAGGGGCAAGACATTCCTTTACGTAATGCCCTTCCATACTCTAGAAAGGCCCAGGAAATGGATAAGGGTAAAAGTCTGGTTACATTCCACCCTACATCCGGAGAAGGACAATCAATATCAGTAGAGGAATGTTTCACACAACAAGAGGAATAAATGAAGGAATTAAGGAGGTTAAATGTAGAACTAATTCAAGGTATTCTTCCTCCTAAGATTTCTGAAGTTAATAAATCAAAGGAATTTGTTGCAGCTACTAGGATGGATCAAAAATATACCCCTTTACATGTTTACCTTCACAGGACCAATCCTACAGGTCATACGCGACAACAATCGACAATACTACAATCAGTGGAAGTACTGGTCGCCACACCCGTCCAAACTCAAGTTATTGCACCTGCTCAGGTTCAAGCTCAACCAAATGTTTCTAAAAAATTAATGAATACCATTGTGTCATTAAAATCTCGGTTAGAAGCTATGGATCGAAAGTATGCACAGGTTCAACCAGAAAAGGGAGCTTTCCCTGAATGGGTGGATGAAATTCCTCCCCCATCAAATTTTGTGTATACTACATTCCCAATTTTTAATGGTTTAGGAATCCAGAACAACAGTTAACACATTTTGTTTTTAATTGTGATCCTATAATGGTAACTCTTAAACAACAAGAATCAGTTATGCTCAGGTGTTTTTTGCAGTCATTACGTGGACCTACTTTTGTTTGATATACAAGTTTTCTATCTCAGTCAATTACTGGATGGGAAGATCTCTGTCAAATATTTAATCATCAATTTACCTCAACGTTACTAAAGATGACCGTTTTTTATCTTACCAATTGTAAGAAAAGGGAAAATGAAAGGGTTTCAGATTTCATTAATTTTTGGAAGGGATTAACATATTTCTTGAGTTTAGCACTCCCTCATGAAGAGTTGCTTCCAATCTGTGTGGAATATTTATGTGATAAATTACGCACACCGTTGATCCCTGTGAAATACACATGAGGGTTTCAAGACATTACTTTGATCACTCAGTAGATAGAAGACTCTCCTATAAAGACTAAGGCTAAAACACATGTAATTACATCAGTTCCAGGAAGGAGAATAGGGAAAGAAGAGACTTCTACCGTAACAAAAAGACAAGAACCTGTACCAGCTTCCAATTCTAATCCTTCATCATATCGAAGGGCCCCAACTCTTGAGAATCAAAAAAATGACCACCTCATCAAGATGATCAAAAATATCAAAGGCAGAAACAGTTTGAAGATTTTAAGAACAAATGTTATTTTTTCTAGAATGAACATGTTCCTGGCTATTTCATCTCGGCTCTAGAAAATAATCTGGTTCAGTTTCCAAGGTCCAAAAGCTAAACAAGGAAGGGGATGAGGACCTCCCCAACTACTTCCCATTTAATCAGATGTTGGGGCATCCCATTCAAGAGTGTTTTGTCTTCAAATAACTCCTTAAAAATATGGTGGACTTTTGACAAGTAAAACTAAAAGGTTCTTCAGCCTAGGTAGCATGTGTTACTACTACTAATCCAAAGGAAGAAGGCGAGTGGCAAGGAGTAAAAAATAAAAATGTGCAAAAATATGATGATTGGATTGTCAGGAAAATGATCAACCGAACTCATGCCATTTTAGGAACACTATTTAATCAACCAATTGTGTCTTATGCTATGAATTCCAGAGAAAAACCCCCTTCATTAAAAGGAAAATACTCAAAGACTCAGTGTAATTTGAAGAAACAAGAGAAGTCAAAATAAGACGAACTCATGTCAAAAACTAAATTTTCTTTTACTTTTGATGATTTTATTCCATTTTCATCAAAAGAACATGCACTGCCCCACCAAACAGCATAGCCTGAAGTGGTTAATCAGGCAAAATCTTCATCAGATGAAGAATTGATCTTTGGTTTTATTAACATGATTCATTTAGCAGATCCTTATACCAATGACAGTTTCAATTATGATGAGCATAACTTCCCTGTATCTAACAGAGGAATTAGAGGAATAGAAATAGGTCTAGGATATAGGGGAAGATGTGGATATTCCGGAATCCAATATTTCAATCCAAACCCAGCTATAACTATATATGCGGTAGAAACTCATGGAAAAGCCCTTAAACCTGATCAACAGGAACAAGAATGTTCTTCCACACATGGTAGATTTGGTCCTGACAGTTATTTTGGAACACTGGTTAGAGGTCACACCTTCTTCTTCTTAGAAAAAACATAGACCTAGTCAGTCATATCTATATAATCCATGAGTGTTTCTAATTCCAGCCCCAATATAGGATGCATCTACTACCAAAGCATTAACTTCCAAGGAACCTTCAAAACAAAATTTTCCTGATGGTAAACGCAAACTTTGGACCAAATGTATGATGTATTGAAACATTTGGCCCAGTTACCGGCCATGTTATCAATTCTGGATGCCTTGATTCAATCAAAAGATCTTCGGAATGTGATTATTGACGCTTTGTCAAGTCGGCAAGAATTCGAAACTGAAATTTCAGTGGCTGAGGTCTACCATATAGGGAATGATCCTGCAGAATGCCATGTAGTGATATCTTTTACAAATGAAGATGAAGATGATGTTTAACATGGAATTATCAGACCATTGTATCTATCGGGAAACATCAATGATATAGACATCTGGATAGCTTTCTTTGATAATGGATCAGGAGTAAATCTCATTCCTATTCATACACTTCATTAATTAGGCCTCAGAAAATCTGATTTATCTCCTTCTACATTGATTTTGAAAGGATACGATATGAATGAACAAGAACCTCTGGGCGAAATTAGACTCAAAATTCAGTTTTAAGACATTGTATCTAATTCAGATATCATGGTTGTTCATCGGGACACAACTTTTGACATTTTTCATGGAATAACTTCTCTACATCAACATGTGGTCGTACCTTCATCATACCATCAATGTTTAAAATATTGTTTCAATAGTCAAATCCGGACATTGTATGCTAACAAAGCCACATTCAAAACATGTGAATCTCAATACATTGAAGAAAAATTTTATCACAAGGATGGAAAAGAAAAATACATGCCAAATAATGTTACCAAAATTATTTTTACAAGTGGTTTGGAAAAGATTCCAATAAACACATTCATACATGTGAGTACAAATTATGTGTTTCCTATCGGTCAAATTGAGACGATGGACCTAAATCTAGACACTCTTATGAAAATTTCCATAATGTCAATTATGGTTACCAAGCCATACAACATGGGAGAAATTTTTGATTAGCCAAGTAGTGATGAAATCTTAAATGGGGATGTCTTCATTTCCTCCACTGAAATCTAGAAATTATATACATCATCAACCAGGCTAGAAGAAGTTATAAAAATACTAGAGGAAAAAAATGATGTCAATTCTCAATCCATAATCTCCTCTCTATCACCCCTGAAAGACCCTTCATCATCAATGGGGTCATAAATGGAAGCCTCTTCTCCATGATGTTTAAATGTTAACTTCTCCCCTGACCATGTAAATTCTACTTCGTCATCTAATATGAAAGTAGAAACAGAATAAGTAAGACTTATTGAAGAAGAGGATGATCTCAGGGATGCTCCTCCAGCATTTGAAGAGGGTATCTCTACCAATGTGGATGAACTCAGAGAAATAAACTGAGGTACAAAAGAAGATCCTTGCCCACTTTAATTAGTGTAGCCATAACACTTGAAAATAATGAAATGTATACTTCATTTATAAAGAAAACCTGAGATTTATTTTCTTGGAATTATACAGAAATGCCTGGTCTTGATCCCAATGTTGCCACTCATCATTTGTGTTTTCCAGAAGAACATCGAAGATTCAAGCATGCAGTAAGAAAAATATACCCAACGTGTGCCTCTAAAATTGAAGATGAAGTTGATAATATTATCAAGGATAACATAATTAGATAAGTTCAATATCCCAAATAGATATCCAATATTGTCCCTATGAAAAAAAAGAATGGAAAAAATTAGAGTTTGCTTTGACTATAATGATCTTAATCGGCACTATCCCAATGATGATTTTCCAGTTCCAATCACAGAACTATTGATTATTAAAACAGCTGGCTATGAAGATCTTTCCTTTATGCATGGTTATTCTAGGTACAATCAAATATGAATGTCCCCAGAAGATAAAGATTTTACAGCCTTCAGAGCTCCTCAAGCTTTGTTTTTTTATCGGCTAATACCCTTTGGACTGAAGAATGTAGGTGCATCATATCAACGTGCCATGCACCTTATCATTAAACCATTTTTAGATAAATTTTTTGAATTTTATGTGGATGATTTTGTGGTTAAGTCCATACAACTTTCATATCATTTGGATGATCTGGAAATCATATTCAACAAACATTGACAACAATATTTCAAGATGAACCCCTTGAAATGTGATTTCGGGGTAACCTCATGAAAATTTCTCAGCTTTGATGTACTCCATAATGGTATCATAGTTGATCCTGAGAATAAAAAATCGATCCTTGACATGTCACCACCTAGAAATTTTAAGGAATTAAGAGTACATCAATGAAACTTGGCCTATATTCAGAGTTTTAGTTCTAATTTGGCAGGCATGTGTCACCAACCAGTGGACATAAGAATGTCAAGAAGCATTCAATATCCTCAAGAAATATCTCTTGAGTCCACTGGTATTAATTCCAACTATTGAAGGAAGACCAATTATTCTCTATGAGACAGCTTTAGAGCGATCATTTGGTGCCTTCCTTTCCCAAAAAAATGATGCTGGGAATGAAAACTGCCTTTACTATCTCAGTAGGACTATGCTTGAGGCAGAAACTTGATATTCATGTATTGAAAAGTGCTGCCTAGCATTAATATTTGCAGTTTAGAAATTGAGACACTACCTGCAACATCATGAGGTCCAATTGATATCTCGCAAAACCCTGCTTAAATTTATCCTTAGTCATCTAATGCTTATAGGACGTCTCAAAAGGTGGGCATTTATTTTCCAGCAGTTTGATATACAGTATGTGTCTCAAAAGTCAATAAAGAGCCAAGTTCTGTCCGATTTCCTTGTTGGGAACCCATATGTAGAAGACACGTCATTAAATATTGAACATTCTAATGAGTAAGTCTTCTCTATTCAAGATAATCCTCAAACATGTGAAATGTACTTTGATGGTGCCTCCAGTAGTCCAACAGGGAATAAAATGGATGATCCTAAATTCAACAATGTTGGGTTAGGAATAGTTCTTATTTCCCTAGAAAAGGCAGAGCTACCCTATTCATTCTTATTGTTGGAAGGTGATACAAACAATGAAGTAGAATATCATGCTCCCAACGTAGTCTTGGAATTGGTGCTTCAGGCATAGCTGAATCACATGAAGGTAAAAGGTGATTTAGATTTGTTAATCAAACAAATCAATAAGGATTATTCCATCAGAAAGGAAGAGTTAAACCCTTTGTGTGAATACATTAGAGAGTTAATGGTGTAATTTATTTCACAACCGACATTTTCTTATGTCTCGCGATCACAAAATTCCAAAGTTGATTCATGGTCAAATGTAGCCACAACCCTAGAAGATCCAAATCGGGACGAAACAATCATCAGTATTTCCCACCGTCGGGTAGTTTCACCTTTTGTTCAAATCAAAATAGAGGAAATCAATGAAATCAGTACCATTTCAAAACCATATGTTCGTACTATAGGATGGATGAAAACTATTAGGGAATACTATAAAAATGTAACACTCCCACCTGATAGAGCCAGGAAAGAACATGTCAGGCGACGTGTGGTCAGTTTTACTCATTATGATAGACCAAATCACCAAAAATTTCTTTACAAGTGATGTTTTGATGGAATTCACTTCAGATGTATTGATGGTGAAGAGAAAATGGATATCGGGAGTGATGTTCTTGGAGGAGTTTGTGGTGCCCACCATTCTGGATATAGACATTCTAGTCAAATTCGAAGGGTTGGATACTTCCGGCCTTCAATGATACAAGATTGTGTTGATTTCACAAAGAAGTTTCATTATTTCAAATTATGTTCCAACTTAATTCATCAACCCCTAGAGTTTCCCATTCTGATAAATACTCAGTTCAATTGTCACATTGAGAATGGATGTAGTAAGACCTTATCCTCTGGTTACATGCAAGCATTTTAAGTATATTCTTACTATTACTGACTACTTTTCCAAATGGGTAGAGGAAATACCTCTCAAAGAAGTTAGTTCTAAAGGAATTTTTATTTTCTTCAAGTCAAACATCATTACCAGATTTGGTGTCCCTCATACCATCTTGACAGACAATGGAACCAACTTCTATTCATATTAGGTGAGAAAGTTATATCAAGAATACAACATCAAATCCAACAATTCATCTATGTATCATGTAGCAACCAATAGCCAAATAGAAGTCTTCAATAATACTGTTTCAAACATACCTTAAAATATTATTGATAAAGATAAGAAATCATGGCATCATAAACATTATCATGCTTTATGGGCTTATCAGACAACCACGCGCACTACAATGCAATAAACTCCATATTCATTGGTATATGGAACATAATCAGTCATTCCTAATGTGGTTCAATTAACTTCTATCAGAGTAGCCATTTTTGATCATTCATCCACATATGAACAATCTTAGAAGCGATTTGATGAATTGGAATGATTAGATGAAAAAATATTATACACCCTGCACCACTTGTAAGTCTATCAAAATCGAATAGCACAGACTTTCAATAAAAAAGTTCATATTCGTTCATTCATTCAAGGAGAATTGGTATTGGATATCATAACTCAAATGATACCAGGACAGAAACCTCCAAACCTTGAGCCAAAGTAGGAAGGACCTTATTCAATAAATATGGTGTACTCAAATAGAGCTTATTCTTTAATCTCAATGAATGGAGAACTCATCATGACTCCAACCAATGCAAGATTCCTGAAGAAGAATTTTGAGTAATAAAAATGCAATCGTACTACATGACGTGAAACTGTAAACAATCCATTATACATCCTATATGACATTAAACTGTACGTATTTGTCCTACATGACGTTTAAACTGTGGAAAAGTCCCTTAGTATGTCCTACATGACGTTAAACTGTGCACATGTCCTGCAAGATGTTAAAATGTACAACAATAAGTCCTAGATACATGAAGCTAAACTAGACAACACCCTTTGTCTCACGTGACATTAAATTGTGCATCTTTAGGGTTGTTTCTACCTCTTGTTTCTCACACCGAGCACGAATCACTTGAGCTTTGAGTAAGTTTTAACCATAACACCCTCTCTGGGATGCTAACCACGTGTAAGTCCCAAAACCCTCTTCAGGTCGTTTTCCTCAAGTACAACTCGGTCACCAATTCATTCTCAATCAAACTACGCAGTCATTGATCCTTTCCTTCTAGGATGGGTACATATGAAACCTCATGAGGTTAAAGCCAAAAACCAATATATTCACATCAGTTCACTTCCATCTCATACGATGTTGATCCCTGAAGCCCCCCCCCCCCCCGAAACCAATATCTTTACATTGGTTCACCATTTTCCTACATGACGTTAGACTATGTATGTCCCTTTTGTCCCTGCTACATGAAACTGAACTATGAAACACCATCATCCTTGATATATGACGTTAAACTATACATTCCACCATTTTCCTCGCTAAAAGACATTAAACTGCATAGCAATACGTCCTAGCTACATGACGCTAAACTGTGGAACACCAGTCTATGAATACGACCTTAAAATATTCACACCTTTTCCCTGTATGACAATAAACTACAACAGTCTCTGACACCCTCACCTAAGATGTAATCATTATTGACATTGATCTCCAATCATGTCATATTCCAAGGACTACATGCATACATGGCAATGCCCGAACCTTTAATGTTGGGTCCAACCATCATTGCCCTAAAGTTCCCTTTCACCCTTCACATATACGAACCAAATCGGCACAGAGGATATTTCAAGAACTACGTATGGCTTTATTCCAATCCGTATGGGATACTTAATAATGTTCAAGCATCCCTCAAATCCATCCCCAAGTCTTTCGGCCTAACACCAAACTTTACTTTCAGTCCCTAGGTTGAAAAGTCCCCATGCAAGCACATGAATGTGATATGAAAACCCTGGTCTCCTTCATGAATTGGAAAATACCCATTTTGTGTGTCATAATTCTAACCTGAAATACTTCCAGATCTCCATAACCATTTTCGTGACTTCAAGTCACAAAATTTATGATACCTGGAAATTCCATTTCCTGACCATGTAACACGTGCCCTTAGGCGGCCTTGCATAAATAGTCTACATAACGGACCTGTCAGCCAAAAGATTTGATTATTTGACAATGCATCCAATTCCCTTAGGTGGCCCTGCATAATTCAACCCCCCTAATGGGTTTTTCAAATAGTGGTAACTTCATTATTGGGGGGAAATCCTATTTTTTACTTATTGGTCTTAAAGAAGATATGCATGGATACACAAAAATAGTCATCCTTAACATATTTTCCCAATACTCTTTTTCATGATCTGAAAGTATTCAAGTCTATGGTTTATAATTCCCTTCCTTACATTTGGGTTATACCTTCCCAAGAGTGAAATTCAACCAATTATTTTACAATCATGATTGGGAATATCCTCTCCATATTCATGAACCTCTTTCCATATATAAGACTCTATGATTTGGGAAATTTGAGTCTCCATAAACCTTCAATAGCTTTTAGCAATAGAAAAGTAAAATTTCTGAGAGTTCTTTTGCCTGAATATGCAGCACATGCCTTGAGGTGGCCTTGCATTAGTTTTCTACATAACAGAACTGTCAGCGAAAATATGCTATTATTTTACTATGCAACCAATGCCCTTAAGTGGCCCTACATAATTCAACCCCCTAACGGGTTTTTCAAATAGTGGTAACTTCACTCTTAGAAAATACTTCCTATAATACCTTATAGCCCTTTTTTAATATCATCCCTCAGATTCAAAATTTCTCAAGTCATAGTTTACCAGTTTTTCCTATACTTTAATTTAGTAATATGTTTTAAAACAAATTATCACGGAATTGAGTCAATTTTCATCCATTCAGTCAAAGTTATTCGACCATAAACATTATCATTTTTTATGTCCGACATGCATGACTTTAAAATTCCAACAAGAGAGAGGGTACTCATTAAATCGGGAACTTTTAAAAGGAACACTGAACAAAAGTCGAATCCCAACTCGCTTAATGTAATTTTTTTAATATTTATACAATATTGAGCAACAAAAAGTTGCAATGTTTGTGGGGTAGTTTGTATAACCCTAGAAAAAATCAAACTATGCCTACTAGGCCCATTGGCTTAGGTAAAAAAATTTAAGTAGTTAGAAAGAGAATGTAGGTACAAATGATTGAAGATGAAATGTCTTTTTCATTGATGCACAAGATTAGAAGATCACCCACAGATTGGAGTATCGACTCTTTTTCATGAATTAGAAGAGGCTTTCAACACAAATTTACATTTGATTTAAGACATCACGAGCTTCATCAGCAGCCAATTCATGTTTATTCACTCGACCAACTTCACTCTTTCCAGATTGATGGAGTGATTTATTGGCATCTTACATGGATTTCATACCATCTTTTTGGACTCCTTCCATTGAATTGTTATGCGGGTCAAGTTACCCAGTTATGACATCTAGCTGTTGCTGAAAGTGAATCTGCTGGATAACATTCTCCATGATTTTATGCTTCATCTCCTTTATCTTTGTAGCATGATCAGCCTTATCTTGGGACACCACAACCTCAAAATCACAGATATTGGTCAGCAGCCTCACTCTGATCAGATCTTGACAGCACTTTTTCTCCTGCTCCCTCCTTAAGATGAATTGTTTCACCGCGGTATAGATCTCTTGAAATCCAAAACCACCATGTCCCAGCATGACGAACAAGGATGAAAGTCGCTGGATCTTCGAAGACATCTCTTCAAGAGGCACTTTATATATGATCTTCCATATATTCTATCACACCTTGTGATGTGAGAATTGGAGTGCCTTTTTCACCTCTAGGTCTGATTCAACATCGCTATCATAGGGGGGAATATAGTCCGAATTTAATGCACTTAAGGAAGTAACATGTTCTGCTCCTTCCCCCTAGACCCTTGGTGCTTCACTTTCTACTCCCATTGGGGCTGAGGCTGAGGCTTCACCTTTAGATCTAGCCACTGAAGTTGATGTCCCATCATAGTCAATTGAAAGCTTTTGTTAGTTTCAATGGATAAAAAAAGTTTATTAGCAGTCTTTAAAATTAAGTAAAACCACAAATATTATCATCTTTTACCCAACAGTAGATCAACAACATGATAAGGATCCTCCCTATATTTCCTAGCTTCAACAGGATTTTCTGAAAGGGTTTCATGAAGCTATTCCGGGCTAATCTCCATTTGAGCTAGCATCTCTACAATGATAGTGTTATCTCTACACCCTTCAGGCATCGGCAGATCAGCAGATTGCTCAGACGGAACTACACATTTCAACTAATCATGGTCAGAGATGTAATTAGAAAAATTAATGTTATGATGGATAAAACTCACATCCAAAATCTCCTAAATCAAATGGTTATTTATCATGATTTAAAATTTGGTCAAAAGATGCACCATGTTTCATCATTTCATCCAGTGATATCCCAGATTCATGGTTAGTCTCACAGGTGGGAGCATTTGACATGTCTTCTTGGCGACCCTCATCCTATGACCTCTGACCCTAGATAGCTTCCTCAGAGAAAATTACGGAGTCAATGGCAGTGGTCACCAAATGTTCTAGTTCAGGTGTTGAACCTAATGCATCACAGAATGGATGTTAGTTGATTTTTTTATTCAACGTTCCATGAAGTATTGTTAATTTTCTAGAATATGGCTCTTCTCTCCTTGTAGCAACAAGAGGAGCAGTACTGGGAACAGGCGCTGGCACTTCTTCTCTCATCGTTTCTTCAGGAGCAGCCAGGTCAGCATGAATTTGCGAGTATTCAGCAACATCGTTTGTCTTCCTCAGAAGAGGGTCAGTCCTCTCCCTCATAGGGGAAATCGAGGAAGCCCCTGAAATCCCACGAATTATGAGTAACCCTTTCACAAGTTAGGATTCATGACTATCCTAAGGACTTACCACTACTGATGAAGCATCTAACTATGGACATCTTCCTTCGATGCCTTGGATTATTTGAAACTTTGGGTGTGTTGACATCATCACCTCCAAATACAGGTATCAAAGAGTGTAAGGCCCTGTCTAACTCCTTGTCCACGACTTGCTGTCCTGGAGATAGTTCGCCTGGATGACGATGAGATTCCGCGATTACAAGATCTATGCTTCTGGGGCTGTATGTCAGTGAAGAGACCTCTTTAGTTACTTCCTTAACAAGATTCAGGATGAATAAAGTAATTTCCTTGAGTAACAAATCTTTTACTGAAATCAAGTTGAAAAAAAATAAGAAAAGAAATTTATATCTTCCAGAGCCACGTAATTGTGCCACTCCTCATCTACTAAAGCACCAATACCCTCAGTGGTGCCAGGAAACATCATTTACTTCTCCCTCTTGGTGATAGGAATGGAATCATCAGTGGAATATATGAGCATTTCCATCTCTCTAATGCATGCCCGCTCATCATTGGGTTTATCCTCGAAGCAGATATCAGCAGAAGCCCGGAGATCCCCCACTCCTGGGATATGTAGCCCATTGCATAAGTCCATCCAAGTGGTTTCAGCATCACAATATAAAATCTTCCATGTATGGACAGCCTCTGGTTATAAATATTCATAATGTGCACTAGAAGGCCACGAGGAGGGTCCTACTATCTGGGACTTCAACTTTTTCCCAGCTCTAGCAATCACAGATAAAGGATAAGCAAAATGAAAATTGGTGCACTATAAAATAATGGTGACTAAATTTACTCAATGATATAACTCACCATGAGTCAATGTAGTTGGTATCTTGACTCTGACAGGAGTATTATATCATGCATGAGGCTATTTTGACGCATGTCATACCTCAACATCCCCATCCTAGGAATCCGGTGAATCTGCCCCAGGTGAAGAACCTGGTGAATCAGCTCTGGGTGAGGAAGAGTCACCTTTCAGATGAAAGGTTTATTTCCTAGCACTTCTATTTTTACTCCCCACCTGGGAAACTAGATTATTCAATACCCCAGATGGGTAAGATGATACCCAGTTATCGGCATACCATGTAGTCAATTGAATCGCCGCTCCAACAAATGGTAGATCAAACACTGCCCCGATCTGCTGTATATCTTTCAGCAACCATAGTTGTCAGGAAACAATTGGATGCTGCTCTAACCTGAAATTAAAGGGAGGGGATTCAACAATCTGCTGCAGACACTTGAATTGGCATGCCAATATATATGGAGTATAGGCCTCGTATATAATCACTCCTTCAATTCTGGTGGCCAATACACCATCTCTGCAAGCCTGCATATATGATCTCAATTCTAGGCTAGCTGTTCCATCATCAACAAACTGCCCTATTTTCCGGTTTTGATAAGGAATGAAATGAAATTCCTTTAACGTGCTCATCCTCACCTTCAGATCGTAGGAATTGAGGGTCAATGGAGAAATTCCAGAAAATTTCTGCACCGATGGCCTAAAAGAACTTCCCGGAACTTTTACTACACTCTGGACAACATATTTCCTGAAGTGAGTGGCGATCCATCCCCACAAAACGTGGAATGGTCCCACGATTCTCAAAGGAGACTAACCTATATAGACACGGAGTAAGATCCTATGAATCTTCGCCAAAACTGGGGTGTCCAACCCAACCATTTTTCTCTCAACCAACATGGTTGCAACAACGAAGGTCCCTAGCATGACGCCTCCCTTCGAATCCCTAACTAGTAGAAGATAAAGGATGATCCACATGGCTATGAATCCTTCCAGACCAGTCTTCACTGGGATTATTTGATCTACTTCATACTCCCACATTTCAAACTCTCCCGCTTCCAGAGTTGGACAGAATGTGCCTAGAGAACCCCTATTCTCTACTCTTAGGCAACTTGTAGGACGAGTACAGCTGGGACCCTTCTTCCTCTTCATGATGAGAAACATATCCATCCACTCCTATGGATGAATATTCTTTCTTGAATGAGTTTTGGTGGACTTTGAATTCTTGTTCTTGAAAAAGATCTTCATCAACTCCCGAGCAGGAGCCGAAGTCTTCTTAGAATCATTCCAGGTCACCTTGGGGGTGAGATGAATTCATCATACATATATCCAAAAATTGGAGCACCTAAAATCTTGTAGGCATCCCACAAACTAATTTCTACTTATCCATTAGTCAGATGGAAAGAATTCGTTTCTGGGATCCAATGATTGATTAACACCGACACGAAATTCTAATTCCTGTAAACATATGTCTGTCCAGCCTAGACGACTTCATATATTACATCTCAATTCAGATCATCGACAACCTCTGCACAGGTTTGTCACACCCAATATTCCCATATCAAATTCGGCTTCACGCCTCCTCCAGGACATAAATCCCAACTCTTTTTCCATCGTTTAGATTGGTCCATCTGAGAATTTCGTAAAATAGATGGATAGCAATGAGGCTGCAGCTCATGCTTGTGAGGCTTCAGATCTGGAGGACATGGGCTATGGTATATTTTTAATGGCTTCTCCACCGTTCCAACATTGACAAATGATCCCGCAACTACGACATTTTCCGAAGAGAAATTGGTGTAATCCTGAAATTTGGAATGAGGAATATAATTCTTTTCCTCTGGAACGTTGACTCCCTGCAGATGAAAATGGCCATATAAAGGCATGAAAAAGCTATATGGGAAATTTGAATGATATTTCATCAAGTAATTAGCTATTTATGAGTGAGTTTTGTTGTATATAACATAATAATCATGGCCTAAAACGTTCATCTTGTCATCTATTCTCTTGCTGGCCATCTCCTTAGCATATCCAATATTCCTTGGAGCCCTTGAATCTACAAAAAGATCAAAAATTTATATTTTATGTAAGTTTTTTATGAAATATTTGTGAATAAAATAAAATAATGTATAAGTAATTAAGGCAGGAATGTTTTTCCTTGAAAGTGTTTCCACACATGTTTTTCCACGCATGTATTGATGCGCATGTAATGTCACGTTAATTTATGTTGTGGAAGTCAAAATCCTTACTGGAGAAGCATAACACAAAGAAGAGCGATCGACCGAGAAAAGAAACACACTTGAATTCTGAGATCTCAAAAGATTTGTAGCCAGTATGGTTTGTGTGAAGTGAAACACATATATATAGGAGATCCCGCAACCATGCGTGCCTAAAACTTGCGCGCCGCTTAACCCTGGTTTCTTTTTTTCCTCAAATTCAAATGCCTTTTTTTCCAGATCCAAATATGAGGGGGGACTTTTTTTATGCTCGTTTCCATCATAGAGTCCAAAGAATGGAAAAGGGCAATACCTGAATTATAATGAGGGTCACCCATTGAAGAACATAAAAAATTGACAAAGGGATGGACCGGGAACCCATTTGTATGGAGTTGCGTAAGTTTCATGTGTGCTGCGCAAGTCAATGGCTCCCCACCTATGGGTCATTCAAGTCACTTGCATGCCCTATACATTTTTTCCAAGGTTCCAGGTGGCCTATAAATATCCCCTGTGGGCCCCCCATTTCAAGGGAGAATTTTCCAAAACATCGATTCAAGTTTTGGTTTCCCATGTCTTTGTATGTTGTCTTCCGAACACTTCTAAGGTAATTCATTAACTAAAATGGAAACTCTAAAGATGAAGAATAAGGCCTATGTGTCAGAACTCATCAATACTTGTGTGCCTAAGTGTCCAGACATTAAGGGAAATAAAGACAGTTGCATGCCACCTTTCCCTCTCAAGGGAACTTGCGCACCACCCTTCTGAAAGCCTCTAGGGATGATACTAAGTCTTTGAGATCAATGTCTCTGGAGTATTACCCTATATATTCTTCATCGCCCAAGGTTAATCATGTCATGCAAGTATACTGGCATGACTAGGACTTGCGCACCTGAATGATTCTTGCACGCCTCCTTCCCACTCACCTCCTTTCCTCAAATCCACCTCTCCTCTTCAAGACATTGCCTTAAAAACCCTCTTCAAAGACATTTATGGAATGGTTCCTTTGTTGGATTCTTAATCTAAAAGTAATTCTGTGAAAACCTCTCCCAAAACCTTGTGACATACAAGCATTATGTCACTACTGTTAGGGGTTTACTATATAACCTCATCCTTTGAGATGAGAAGATCTTTTGATTTGGGCCTCCTTCTTAGTAGTAAGCCCCAAGTTACAAGTCCCCTTAACATGGACCTCCTTCTCATGGGTAATCCACAGTCATAGTTTCCTTAAACATTGGGCATCCCCTTCAAGAGTAAACGCCAATCTTAATTTCTTTTGATTTGGGATTCCTTCTTATGAATAAAACCCAATCAAAAGTCCCTCATAATTTGGGGTTCCTTTTTAGGAGTAATTCCCGAGTTAAAATTCAAAATCTCCATAATGTACAAATACTTTTATGGACCCTACTCTTGGGCGTCATTCCTACATGATAATTTCAGGTTAATTGAGATTACCACCCAGGAGATGTTATCCAAGCCTCCCCAAGAGTTTGTCGCAATCTCACACCTAACCCTTAGGTCTTATGCGGGTGTTATAAAGGGTAATGCATTAAGGTATTAGTGACTTGTTTTGTAATCAAATTTTACAAGTAAAAGTATTATTCCATCAATTCCATTATGAGAATAGTTTACTTAAAAGAATTAAAAATTCGATATATTGAGTTTTCGAGTAAAAATAGTAATTTTTATAAATATATTTATTATTATATTAAAATATGGTTATTTATTAAAATTATTATAAAATTTTTTTTATAAATTAATATTATATCAGTTCTTTATCTGTAAACTAATAAGTAGTCAATTTGGTAAGAGTTATATTTTTTAGACAATAAAATAGAATGTGTATTTTAAATGAATTTATTTTAAGGAATTAATGATTTTTTTTTGAAATAATTAAAATTTTAATAAAATATTAATATCAAATTAATTATATGAATAATAAAAGATTATATATTTTTATAAAGTAAAATATTTTTTTATTAAGATTTGAAAACTATTTTTTCAGAACTCTTGAATTATAAATAAATGCTAGTTTTTGTTATAACAGTGAAAATTCACATGTTTTGTAAATTACTTAGAAAAAATGAATAATATTTTTGGAATAATGTTGTCAAAATTATACAACGGTTATTTTTTATAATATTTTGAGACAATCAAATTTTGGGTGTAAAAATTAAATACCGTATAAATATATAATTTTTTTTATGACATAATAAATAGCCAATAGTGATGTAATAAAATACTATAAAAGATGTATTATGCCAATATATATTTTACCTTTAAAATAATTTTATTTTATATTAATTTTATAATGCCTTAGTGGAACCATCAAGACATATAAAATATTTTAACATTTTAAATTTATTTCCTTGAGAGTGTGACTCACCTCAACATATGAAAGACAAATATATTAATATTTTTGACCCTTGGCCATATAAAATATTTTATAGCACTGCAATTTGTATGAAACCATTCAAAAAAACGTTGGATGGTTTGTGGTTTTGAATATTTTAATGTGTAGTGCCCAAAACGTAAATAATAAAGAATACCCTCTCTTTTCCTATATAATCCCAACCAATATTGCATTATCTTTCAATAAAAACATTTGAAGATCGAAAAAACTCTTCCCTATACTCTCTATAATCCCCCCAAAGGTTCCCAATCTCTCAAGAATCCCATCTTAATGATTTTTAAGTCACACATCCAAGTAATAAATTCCTTCATTTCTCATATTTTCTATGTTTCTTTATATTGTTATAAACTTTTATTTTATATTCCATATGTTGGGGTATGATGTATCACCAACCCCATGTTTCCCTCCTTATATTATAATGATGATAGTCCTCTTTCTCATTATTTCCTTCCATTTACACCTGTTACCATGCCAAAATTCATTAAGGGATTTCTCACTTCTTATTTCCATTCAAGCATTTCATCTATATCACACATATATAATCCATTTCATATATTGGAATGTTATGTTTCATGAATACCTTAATATAAATATTTCATGTATAAATCATGGTATACCCTTTCCTATCTCAATAACAAAATTTATGAATCTCCATATAACACTGTTATGCTGCCGAAATTACACCCCGATTTTCCAAGACAAAATCATTGTGTAGTGAATACAAACCCATTTCTCAATCAAGGTTATTCCACATTATAAAATTGTACATAATTAGTGGAACATACATGTATGTATTTCACATTATTTTATTAAGGAAAAATTAATGATGTTCAATGAATCCATGTTATATGATCTATGTGGCACACATAAACATGAGATTTATATGAATGTGAAGGTTGCACCCTAATAACGTTCCAATGCATTATGTAATGTTTAGTATCATGATACGTAATGTTGGGATAGGTGTTTACCTGGTTCCTTTTAAAAAAATTTTCCACCATGTTGGGAAAGGGGTTTACCAGATTCCTTTATGTTAATGATGTAGTGTTTTAAGTTTTTTCCACATTTCCATGTTATGATAATCATGATATAACTTGACTTTATGTTCATGTTTATTTTGGGATCCATTGATATTACCATTGACTAACATTTATTTTATTCTTAATTTTATACAATTTTTACTCCCTTTATGGGTTTTATATATCAACATTTTATTATGTATGTTCTTCGGTAATCCCATGCAATACTAAGTATAAAGGAATGTTCTGGTCATGTAAAAGATGTTTTGAATAGGGTTGTTTTATTTTATATCATAAGTTGTTATGTAATGTTCCTATTCCCTAAAAAAAGGCATTTAGATCTTCTGGGTTGTATGATGTGCATTTTTATGTAATAAAGAATGTTTAAATGTGTAATAATAAGGAGGGTCATCATACCCAATGCATGTACTCCCCATGATATGAGGTCAGACATTTATGGAGGTGATATATATATCTATATATATATATAGCAATGTATATAAACACACAACGTCAAGGATGACCAAAATTCACTACAATTTTATACCCATGACTCATAAATTTCAGAACCCCCAATTATAATTTAAGCGACATCGATGATTAAAGGAAAAAATTCATCTTTAGCCATTCGAAATGAACCAAAATGAACCCATTATCCTCGCCTTTGATGGTGGATATTAGAATATTCTTAAGGGAGTCCTGATATAAAATTTTCATGCCCTAAGACATGAATAAAATTGAGAAACACATCAATCCTAAGACAAGGGTTCTCGACAAAGCATGAGGGGAGATGCGACGACTATAAATTATTCAGAAAGGCGAACAAAAGGGAGAATCTTGAAAAAATAATATCGAAGAAGAACCCTATGAAATCATTTCGGAAGGAGGAGACAGAGAGTGGGTCATGGGAGAGGGGGTTAATATGAATGGGGTGTTGTGATGATGGTATGGGGAGAGGGAGAATCCATTTGAGATTATCAAATCCTAAAACTAAATAATAATAATAATAATAACAATAATTTTCTTATTGTTGTTATCCTTAAGAATTTAATTATTATTTATTATTTTCATCCTTATAATCTTTAGCTAATTTTTGTTATTTTAAAATTTAATTAATTTTAATTTTAATGAATGGTTATCACACAAGGATTGAGCCACATTGTTTCGAAACCTATGTGTCAACAGTGCACCCTTTACAAGATACCCGGGGAACCCTGCATGGGCTAGCTATACGGCTAAGAAAACCATTTGCAACCCATGCACACAGCCACTATCCACATAAATTATCCCACATGATCAGTTATAGGGGAACACATTATTTCAGACAAACAATATGAATCTGTCAGGCCACACAAGCCTAAGGATTCAAAGCCCGGAACTCCCGGAACTCAATGGGGCCTCCACGGGAACACTTGGCCTTTACCCAAGTCCAAAATTATCACTTAAAATGGTCCTAAATATTATAATTTCATTCAGAATTTTAGTTTTAAATTTTTCCAAACTAATAAACAAAAAAATTCCAAATCCATTGGATTTTTGTAGGCTTAAAAAATATGGATCACCACATTTATATTCAAAATCCATATCAATATTAATTTCTTTAAAATGAAAATATGTGAAATGTTTATTAAATTACATTCATTGAATATTAGGTTAAATAAAATATTATTAAACTATTTGAAAGTCAAAAATAACTTGAAATATGAAATAAGAGACTATTTATGGTCTATAATGTCATCCTTTTGGAATTATTGATGAAATTGTTATATTTGATGTTACTTTATCACTTTTTATGGTTGAAAAAATTGTAACCATTATAATAGTTAAAATTCATTAATGAAGATATTAAAACAAATAACAATGTTTATAATTATAAAGTACTCAATAAACAATTTATATATTAATGTTATTTGAACCCCAAATTTTCATAGACTCTAATTTCTTCCATCTTTATGCCACCTTCAAATTAAAAATAATTAATTATATTTAAATCCTTTAGGTAATTCTATGTGTTTCTTTCCATTCAGTATAATATAACACCATGTATCCTCGATTCTTAACATAACGATGACACAATTATCTCTACTAAAATAAAAAAAACCACTCATGAAAAACAGTTTCCAGGTTCTAGTGATTTAGGTATCCTCACAATACCATCCCTAATTCACTTAATAATTAATCTAAAGTAGTTCTCTCAAAGTGGAGGTAATCATTTTAACAGATCTATTTCATTTTACATCGTCTTTTATATCCTCAAATTATATCATACAAATTAAAATATAATATCTTCAGTATCAAACATATAATGATATTTTATTATGGGAATGGAATAATTATATTCATTTTCTTTTCCATTCTATGGGGAATGAAATCATCATTCGTGTGTACAGGTGGACTACCACCTCCATGAATTGATATGATTAGTTTGCCATCACTACCTACGAAGGATAGTTATTAATATGAATATAATAATTATATATGATATTGTAGATATAATTATTAGTATGTAAATATTTTATGTTACACACCTTTTTACAAATCTGCTGGTTATAAAATTACGACTACTCTCATGCATACAGGTGAAATACCTCCTCCTCAAATCCATCTAACTAATTTTTTCACAGACTACTACCTAGGTTGATTCTAACATTTATTTGATGAGTAAAAATTATTTTTACTTAATTTTTATTATTAAAGAGATAAATTAACAATTAACATTTGGCCATAATCTTCCTACCAATGAAATTGTGCAATTATGAACCTAACATCCTGAAAACTAATGTTTTCCACTTAACCAAATTATAACTTAAATATGTCCTTATAATAAATGAAATAAATTATTTAATTATAAGGTAATTACCATGGAGGAATCTATTAAACATTTAATTAATTAAATGAACATTATTATATAGGAATATAATGGATATAAAAAGAAACATTGGAATTGACATAAGGATTTTCTAAATAAAATTTCCATTCATTGGGTTATTCATTTACTTAATTGAAAATTTTATTCCATAATTATGTATTAAATAACTTCTTGTTGCATTATTTTGTACTTTAAAAAATTTATATGGTTGTATATTTATTTCATATAATAATCACAATGAGTAATTCCCACTGTATTGGTAAAAACTTTTCATGTATTACACATCTCAATATTATTTTATTAAGAAGTGTTTCCAATTATGCACTTAATTTTATATAGTGTATATTCTTACCATTTGGATAAATAAAATAAATAAATAATTTATCTTGATATTTAATATTCAATTTAATTTATCTATTTCATTAGGTATTGATTCAAATGTTAAAAACACTACTAGGGTTTTCAAAGTCTCAGTTTCAATTCATTGAGGCACAATTCATGTTATACAACATGAATTATAGTTTATGGTTTATATACTTCTCCCTAATTGTGTTTCCATAAATTATTTCATGAGTATTATGATTTTTTATAATCAAGTAATGTTAATTTGTTTAATTGTTTTTGGATTCAAACATTATCCATGTTTTAAAAGCTTCTCATCTCAAATCTCATTCTGCATGAATTAATTTGACTAATAAATCTATATTTATATAAATGGTATATGTACTGGATATTTAAAAATATAACCATGAAAATTTAAATACACTTGTTATTTTGTACTTCTTATGTTCATTATTTCAAAGGATTTTTGGTATCAAGAGGCCATAAATGGTATTTCTTTAATTGGTTTAAATACATTTAACCAATAATTTCAACCATGTTCAATTTCATATTTCAAAAATATTATTTTATAAATAGAAGTTACATCATAAATTTATCTACCATTACCTATTGAATTAATTTAAAATTATTTACAAGGAGATTTATTTAGGTTCTCTATATGATTCACTTTTGACACTCTTATAAAAAGTATGAAAGGAAATATTATTTTATGATTTTTGACTTGAATGGATTTTTAATTCATTATAACTATTCATTGATTTTAATATTAATTTATATTCTTCAAGGATAATATTGAATGAAATATATTTTAAAAAAATTTTATTACCTAATAATAAAGTATTCCCCCTCATTTTCATGAAATATTTTCCAATTTTTTTATTATATTTTCACCTATTTAAATAACGTAAAATGAATCAAATGATTACCTATTGATATGATTTAATGATTCCACCTAATCTATTTAACTGAATGGTTTATGAATATGTTATAATGAGATTTTGAGGAAACTAGTTTCTTCTCCATGGGTAAATAACACTACGAACATATTGATTCATGTAAAGAATCATGTGTTTTATTCCATGATATAGTTCGTAGAAATTATTTTTGAATGTATGATTGGTGATTGAACCCAAATACTTATGGTAAATTGACAGATATGTGATTATAGGGTCAATTTTTTCTCTATAAAATTGTTTAATGAGATAGAGTTAACTAGATTAAAGTTACTCATATGAGATGACATAGTTATGTTTCCCCTAACAGTTGACATAGTTAACAGATAATTATTAAATCCTAAGATTTGATGATGTTCACCGATTATAGTTTACTCTTAAGAGATATGAAGAAAATATTTTTAGGTTATTCTATGATTAATGTATAATTTTTCACATTATGTATATATTTTTATAAATATTTATATGTACCCAAATAGTTCCATTGCTAAATGATTATTTTCATATGGGTTTTGATCGTTGAATTATATGACTATTGTATAATGTTAATTATTTATTCCATGTATCAAAGTTAATTATCTTGGATTTATTGGTATTAATTAATTATTTGTGTGACTGTGAGAAATTATTAATTCATCATACCACTATTCTCAACTTATTCCAACAAATAACATTTAATTTATAATGAATATGATTTCCCTTAGTGTACATTTACGATTACCCTTATTATATGCTTCATTTCCCAGGTTATGGAGATTAATGTTAAATTACTTATAAATAGAATGTTTTTAGGGTGACATAGTTTTATGGTACATTTTGAGGATAAAAATGGAAATAATAAAATTACAGAATATTTGATAAATTTTCACATGCAGACATATATATTATTTTGTTAGTGTTTCCCTAATTGTGTAAGACTCTAAACATAAAATTTCTCTAGTTATGTGGGTGTTACTATTTTTTTGATAATTATTTCATTTTGAGATGACTAATATTGGTTCACGATTATTTTTTTTAAATCCATAAATTTAAACATTATGATTTTAGTAGAGGATCTACTTATGTGGGTTCATGGTTACTATTGTTTTTGTAAGACTCATGTTTTGATAAAATTTTATATTATGATGTTTTAATGTGTGATTACATTGAGGGTTAAGGATAACATCCTGGGATTCAATTTTAAGGATGATCAAAATTTAGAATTCATAAATACCCCTTTTATTGTATATAATTGATTGGATTTAATGTGATTATTAATGATTTTAGAGATATTTTATCAGGTAGATGTATATTTAATGATTATGTTTATCAATTTCTTTAATATGAAGGATTATTTTGGGAGAATGATATTGTATTTTTGGGATGTAAGATAAATTTTATAATATAATCACTGAACTCAATATTTTCCCATTCATATTACATGGGATATAGGGTTAATTGTTTTTGGAATAATTTAATTTTAACATTGGTTATTTTTTATGAATATCGAGGATTGATGTGTTATTTATTCATATGAAGGATTATTCATTTTGGGTTTTTGATTAAAATTTCCTTATAATTTTATGTTTTAGTATATAAAGGGATAATTGTTTTTCACTATTTTATAATCCTTATGGAAAATATGAAGTTGATTATAGTTCTTCTGTCATTAATTGTTCATATACATTATTTAGATTAAATGATTGGATAATGGTTGAAACTGATAAAAAACAAAAATTTAAAGGGTTAAATTGAGTTTACGGATATGAATAAAATAAACTATTTAATTTTTTTTATTTTCATAGTCTTGATTTTTATGGAAGTCAATAACTCTAGCATGAATATATTTTAAAAAATGTTATCATATTACCTTCAATTATAATGAAGTTGTGGTGTTTTTGACACACCATTAATTTATGGTTTTTTGGACAATGACTTCCCATAATCATGAACATAATATTTATAAATTATATATTTCAACATCCATCAATATTTGATCATTAATATTTTATTACTTGTCCTTATTTTTTGTTCTTGATAACAATACCCTATTCAGTAACCAACTTATGTCTTATTCTAGATGACCATAATATTTCACTTTCCCTATTTTTAAAAGGAATTTTTATAAACCATATTTATAATGTTGGGATTAAAAAATGTAATTATAAAATATTAAAAACATTAATAATGATAAAAAGATAAAACTTTGAGCCCATAATTTATTAATGGGGTGAAAAAAACCCTCCATGGTTTCGAACAAATAATATACTAAATAGCATATATGAAATGAAATGAAAAAAATAAACACCACATAAAATATTAAAATTTAAATATGTTTAATATAACCTAAAAATTGAATTAGTAGGAAATATTAGTAATCTTATTATGAAATATACATAAAATGGTCATAATCAATAATTTTTTTTGTTAATATTTTAACATAAGAACCCAATTTTATGTAATGAAATTTTATGCTTCAAAAAAAATATTCAAAAATGGTTAGAATTTCAATTTTTTTGATTGAATATTATAATTAATTTATACCAATTTAAAATTATTTATTTTATAAAAAGGTTTTATTTTTTTAATAAAACTATAATAATATTATCTTAGTGTGATATTTGTGGGTTTTTATGAAATGATTTATTTTTCAGTAAACATTAGAAAATATGATGTTTTATAACATTTCCATCAATTTTCGTTGAAAATTAAAATTATTTAATAAATTATACCATAAAATAAATTAATATTTCCTTTGTTAAAATTAATATAATTAATTACATATTTACTAGTTTTGTACATTATTTGGTATAGGATTATATTTTTGTATTAAAACACTTTTTTTGAAGTATAGTTTTTATTGTGTTTTACACATTTATATTCAAACTTTTTAACAAAAAATATATATATTAAAAGTGAGAAAAGGATTTCATATTTTGAATTAGGATGTTCAATTTTTTTTTACACTTCATCATTATTTTATTGCATAATTAATAATAAATATGGTAAATAGTTGTAACCTATATAAGGGTAAAATAGGAAATAAAGGTTAAAAGTAATGTGGTGAGGATTTAAAAAATTTATTAAGAGTAGTACTATATATATTGGGTGATTTATGTTCCACCTCCCCCTTAATATATTTATTAAATATTTTAATTTGGTTACATGTTTCATTGATGAAGACCTTTTATTATTTTATGTAATGGCGAATTGAAAAAATCTCACCCACATGATTATAATTTCAATTTTATGTTGACATAGGGATAATAATATCATCAAAATGGATTTAATTGTTTTTAATTCATTTAAATATTTTCATAATGGTTACATATTTTTAATTTTTTGTGATGGTATAATTACTCTAAATCATAAAAAATGCTGACGTAATCCATGTTTAGGTAGAAGAATAATCAAGGTAAATAATTTCAAAAACAAATAAAGTAAAATTTTACGGAAAAAATATAGGTAAACAATTTTATGATTACTAATAATATATAATTGTTGTTTAGGGAGTATATGTTATATATATTTACTTTTATTGAGATATAAAAAATTTAAAATATATGAATAGTTAAGAAAAATGTTATAGTAATTAATGTTAAATTATATATTATTAAATTATTTTAAAAAATCATGAATAAGGATTAGGGGATGTGATATGTTCTACATTTTAATTCAGTGACTAATTTTTGTTAAAATTTTTATTTATAAATTAAATTAAATACACTTTTGTATTGAAAAATTTGTTACCATGTATATGGTGAAAACTGATAAATTAAGAGGTTAACGTCAATGAAATGATATACAATTTTATATAATCATATCAAAAATTTATTGTTTCAATGGGGTTCAACAATAAAATATCAGATCTTATATTTTTTTAATTTATGCCACTTTAACAGGAAATATAATTTATTATTTTGAAATATTTTATTTATTTCAAATGTGACATTTCCTTCAATGAAAATTGACACAACCTCTCTGTTATTATACAAAACACATTGACCCACTTAGTTAAAAAAATTATTACGAAAAACACTTACAAAAAAACAAGCCTTAGTTTTTGAGGCTTTTTAACCTCATAAGACAATCCCAGAGGTCATTAAGAATAAATCCAACGGAGTTCTCTCAAAAGGGAGTTAATAATTTTAATCTACCAATTTGTTTAGTTATTATTTTATCTCCCTTAATTATATCATCACATATAATATATAATATCACAATTATCATCTATATAATTAAATTTTATTATTTAATTTTAAAGATTTTAATTATCTCCTTTTCCATCCTATGGAATTTAAAATAATTGTTCATGGGTATCTGTGGACTAACACTTACATGACACAATGTGTTTCATATTTCACCAACACAACCAAGGATGGTTATTTATATTTACCCATTAAATATGTATTTTATTATTAGATAATTATAATTCTTGAAAAATAATATATTACATACATTTTCCATTCCATTAATTAAAAAAATATTGTGTCGCTCATGTGTACGTGTGGAATACCACCTCCACGAAAAGAATTTCTTTGTATCTCAACTATACGAGTTAATGGTTTATTAAAAAATAATATTATATATATTTAAATGATAATTAGGTCCTTATAATTATTATAGATATAATGTTATAATGATCACTTATACCATGGTTAACCTACTAACGCACGCCTGTCATAGGGCGTTGAAAAACAATTGTTTCCTAAGTTGAAATGTATTAATGTGGTTGACCAAGGATGTCTCCTGAAGAGGAGTGCACACAAAACAGGTTGTCACTTTAAAACAGGGGTAAAAATGTTGTGAAAGGAAATTTGAAATTCAAATGATTGAAAAAATATGAAATTAAAAGGGTGATTAGGTCGTGGTAGGTATCCTAATTATAATGCTATCCTTGTTCAATTTAATTCAAACCTCTTCTTCTTAGTTGATTAAAGTGAGTTTCCAAAATCATTTCCTCTCACTTCCTTGGTGAAATTATTATTGTGAGAGAAAACCTTACCAAGAACTTGGTTTGGTCAACTCTCCTTCCTTGTGTAAAATAGTTGTATTTAATATACTTAATTTAAATGGGAAATAACCGATCAGGTTTTGTTTATCCCAAACAATCAAAAACATTCACTACACCTTTTACACGTACTGACGATCGTCGAATACTTCACCACTAATTCTTGGTTTATTCCATCATATATAAACCAGAAATTAGAGGGAGATATTGATTATTTTACCAAGGAAAAAATCAATAATAGAATTAATATTCAAGAACGATCAAACTTGATAATAAAATCTTTTATAAGAAATTGAAAACAACTTTGAAGGAGAAAGAAATTTATTCAATTGCGTCCAAGAACTCAAACATTACAATGTAGAAAACCAACCCTTCCCCAATTACTCCAAATGATTACCCCACTATGGTAAGGGTAATCGAGTTGAATGGGGAATAAGAAGGAATTACAATACTATGAAATAGAAAATAAATAAAAGAGAAAGCTAAAAAGTTCCTCTTCTTGGTGTCCCAGAAGGAATGGGGTGGAGAATGGGATGCTTTGAGAAGGTGGAGCTCTCCTCCTTTTATAGCCAGAATGTTTCCCCCGATTTTTGACGCGTTGTAGCCCCATTAAATGACATCTTCACGCATTGAGCCTTTCTTCAATGTTTTTCATAATTCCCTTGGACATGTCCCCTCGAAATCGCAGCGGATTTAGACATGTATTCCGAGAGTTATGGCCGTTTTACTATGAGCATTTATTCTGTACAGTAAGACTCTCCAAAACGAAATCCTCCAGATTAGGGTGATTTAATGACCCCATAAACGGCCAATTCACTCGGTGCTTACTTCGTAAAAGATGCTCAAAAACCACTTTCGCGTCCACCCACCGAATTTCACAAGCATTGTTCCCACAGTGGATGCGTTATGGATCCCACATCAAAACTAGGCAGAACTGAAAACAGTTTTCTTGAGCCAAATTGTGAGCTTCTTTTGAGCTTCCATATGGCCGATTCAGATTTTAGTCCAAAAATAGTAAATGAATCCCTGGATTTGTAGAATCTGTAAAAGAAATAATTTTTCAATTTGGATCATTGCAGATAATTTTATGGCCAAACAACCGAAATAATTTAAAACTGATAAAAATCTAAAATGGCCAATTTTTACTATTCAGCTCAAAATAACACCATTATCATAATCCTAAAACAATTTATCTTAGAGGAACAATTTTTTGGGTTTAAAAAAATTATATTCAATATAAATTAATTTAAAATATTTTCTCTATCACCTACCAAAGTCATTTTTCAAATATGAACTGAAGGACCTCAAAACACCCAACGTGGAGTTGACTGAAGAAGTATTTAATTATGCCATTGTAATAAAGAATAAAAATGGTTATATGATAAAGAATTAAACATAAAAAATTAATTAAAAAATTAAATAAATAATATAAATATAATATATTGTAATTCAATGGATGTACAATGAAATTTTGAACACATGATAATGGGTTTTGTAAATCAGTTTCAATATATTTAGTTATAATTACAATTCATTGACTACATGAAATAATGAATATGTGTTTAATAAATTGTGATTATATTATTTATTATTTATTCTTTTTATATGATATTTTAAAATATTTACACGTAAAAACATTACTGACTAATTATCACTTCTTTGATAAGATCAATATATGGATTATTGGTCCCAATATTGATTTTTTGAGACTTATAATACATTATGAACCTAAAAAATTAATATTTTGTATATAAATAACAATTAGATATTATATCCTAAATGAATATATTATAATTATATTTAATTTTAATTTTAATTTCCTTATTTTATGAGATGTATATTCAATGGTTATAAAAATGTAAATGGTCTCCACAGTATCAATTTCAATTATTTATGACATAATTCATGTTATTTTGCTGGATTTATTCACAATATATTATTTAAATCCCCATGAATATGTTATCACATATTATTTAATGTATATTTAATATTTTATATATTATTTTTATGTCTCGTATTTTAATAAATTTTTTATTCAATCATTACCCATGTTACAAGTGGTTATGATCTCAATATTCCTTCTTGGAGAAATATTTTGATTGACTTTCATATATTAATTTTGGTGGTTTATATAGTACATATCAACATGTAATATCATGAAATGTTATGGTATTTTTGTATCTTTATTATGTTCCTGATGTTAATGTTTTTTAAATGGTGGTAAATGGTTTTTCATAAAAAAACATTTCATTATGGGTTTTAATGACTTTTACCCAAAATCCTCCTCCATATTATTTTTTTGATTTAAATAATTTTATTTTATAAAAGTAACTAAATCCAAAAAGTTATTTTCTAGGATCATTGTACTTATTTATATTATTTTTAAAATTATATTTCTTAATATATTTTTTTCATGGGTCACTTTTGACCCAATTTATAGATGACTGAAAATAAAAGGTATTTTTATATTTTACAATATGATTTAATTTTCATAGATTCATGACCATTATATGATTTAAATATTATATTATATGTTTCCTTGTTTTTTTAAAATGTTAGGTATTTTTTGAATATATTTTTTGAATATTTATCATTGAATGAAAATGTTATTTCCCCATATTTTCCATGAAATTGATAAAATAGTATTTTGAGGAAATTTTAATCTATTTTTAAATCATGTTATGATCCATATTCTTCAAAAGGGATATGATATTTTTATAAAATTAAATTATTCTACATAAATGTTTTTATATAAATTTTAATGTTATATTCTTATTAATCCATTTCTATTCTAGGGGTGAATCAAGCTAAGGAAATTTTGATGAAATGAAAGAATCCATTTGTTTTGTTTCAAAATAGGGTAATTTGAAAAAAGTAATGAAAGGTATATTGGATAGTGAACCCAAATACATATGGGAAATATTAAAATATGTGATGGGTGGTTCCTTTATATCCCTACAACATAGTGGCTAACAAGAAAAAGTTAACAAGATGGATGTTACACATAAGAGACGATGGCATTATGTTACTATTAATAGAATACAATGTTATCTTATCAAATTTTAATCATTTTATAGTACATAGAGTAACATTTATAGGATATTAAAAAAATTTATAGTATTTATAAATTTATAAAATTCCATGATAATTGTTTATGAATGTAAGATACCTAATTTTTTTAATTGTTTATATTTATTCAAATGGATCCTTTACTAAATGATTGTTTTAACATGTCTCATTATTATTGACTTATATGACTCTATTGATTTCTTGAAGAATTATTTTATGTCTCGTTATTCATTATCCATGTTTTATTGTAATGGATAATCTTATTTATGATGATTCAAAATAATTTTGTAATTGTACCATCATACCCATCTAATGATCACAGATGCCATTAAATTATAAATTTATATGTTTACCCATACTATGTATTTGAGATGAAAATTCCTATTTTTCCATTATCCCCATGTTAATATAATTTATTTGTAATGAATTATTTCTATAAAGGATGCATATGTGAAAACATTAATGCTATATGCTAATTATGTAATTTAAAATAAGAGATGTGGGTAATAGTGGGGAAAATCCCACTTGGAAACATTGTATTTGTTATGTAAGAGTTTTTTATATATACATAAAACTCTAAAACATAAATATTGGTTGTTATATAAGTGATCCATTTTTATAAAAGGATATTGAATGTATTGGATTACAAAGATTGGGTCATGATTAGTCATGTCAAATACTAAAAACTAAATATTAAGTTTTTCTCCCCAAATCCATTAATGTAAAATTTCTTATACTCTAAAAAACAAAATTTAAAAATAATATATATATAATGAATAATTATTCAGGAATTTTAATACTATAAAATAAAATAATTTTTAAGAAACACGAACATTGAAAAATAATATCACATTGTCAGTAAATAAAGTGACACACATTCTTTTCTTGTTACCTCTTACACTCATGAAAAAACAATGAAAAAAATACGTTATTTTCCCGTGAAATCACATTATACCAATAAGGAATCAATAATTATTAAACTAGTCAAATATATCATTAAAAATCATTATATGAAGGAATATTATATATATACAACCCAAAACCATAAAAATGTTCCCAAACAAACAGACACACACATGTTGACCTCACATCTCCATCCTTTAAATTACCCTTAAAAAATACATGATCTTCCTAAAAAAATTATATTTTCCAAAAAAATTATAAATAAATTCATTATAATTTTTATTTAATAGATTTCATGCCCTTTTTAAATACCTAATAGAATAAACATAAACAGATCTATGTTTTATCCCCCCCTGAAAATAACATCTAATGAGAAAGTGACATAGAAAGAGGATTAAATAAACAATATCCATGTAATTTAAACTCCTATCATCAACCATAATATTTGAAATATATCCTTTATTAGTGGATTATTGAAAATACCATCTATTGTTTTTTGGAAAAAATTTCATATTCATCAATATTTTCACAACATGAACATTAATGAAGTAATAATTGATGTCAATGTTATTTTATCAGGAATGTGGAACAATATCTCAAGAAACATTGGCAATAAATTTATTATCAAAACCCCTAATAAGTTCCATATTTACTTTTACTAAGATATATTAAAACTATATCCTCATTCACATCAATTGGAATGTATGAAGAGTTAAAAACATTTATTTTTTACTATTGGTACACACAGTCAGAATAATTTACATAATTTTCATCTAAAATACACAAATTTATCTTAAAAAGAAAACTAAATTTGTTGTAAACCATTAATCATAAATACTAAGGTGACCAAAGAATAACATAGAGAAATATTACATTATTTTATACAAGAAATAAAATAATAATTGATGATATATAACCAAAATCTATAATTAATTATTATATTATGAGACTTAAAACATTTTAAAATAATACAATGAATGGTCTTAAACATCTCCCATAATTTTCTAATCACGTAGTATTATTCTTATACATACAATATTGATGTCATTTTTATTTAATTTGAGGAAATTAGAAATAGAATAAATAGAGAACTTAGATAATGAGTAAGGGTAAACATGGGAGACATCAATTGATGATAATATAAAATCATATCATAATAATAATGATACACTTTCAATATTATAACATATTGGATTAATACCTATTTTTTCATTGATCATAAATCATGAGTGATGAAATAAAGCTCTAACATTTAAAAATACAATTTCCCTAAGAGTGAGGAATTATCATCAACCAATAATAATCTATGAGTGTATATAATAATAATAATAATTATATTTCATAGTAATTAGGGTGAAATAAAAATCACATAAAATAATTTAATTATTCAATTATTACTTCTATGAATATCATCGCAATGTTTATAAAGACCCATAATTGATTAGTTTCACATTGAAACATCTTTTTGTTCATGGATTGGGTTCAATCCCAATCTTATTTATACTATCTCATAATATATCAACAATTATAAAATTAATTTGATGGATTTAATGCAACCACCAATTATAGATTGAAAAACATATATATGTTTGTTCCATAAGGTCATAAAAACGCAAATCAATTCATTATAGATTTACTTATGAAAAATAAACTATTTTACTAAATAATTCAATATAAAATAATCAAATTCCATCAATAGAAATAAAATTTAGGGTATCATTGAATTATATCACCAATTAATTTTATGAAAAATTATAGGATGTTGATATAAATGAAAAATAACATTAAAAAAACATTCAAACCATTAATTTAATATATTATAAAAATATCATTTTATTTTGAATAAATTTTAAATAAATAGTCCAAGAATATTTATCAAAATATTTTATTTGAAAATAATCAAGGAAGTTATTAAATTTATACTATATTAAAAAAATTATAATAAAAGGAATAACAATTCATGTAGTAAATGATAAAATAAAGCTACATTTTCCACTTATTATTAAAAATAAAAAAATAACCTCCTCAAAAATCATTAAAAAAATTATTTTTTATAATTTGAAATGAAATTAAAATTGGTTAAAATTTATTTAAATTTTTATTGGAAGATATAAAGGTTAAATCTTGATGACATTTTAAATAATAACATAACAGAATAAAAACATCACATATTGAAGTGGAAATAATGTCAACTTTTATAAACAACTTTTTCTTTATCATTTTATAAACAAAAGAGAGTTGAATGAATTGAAATTGAGAAAAAAATGAAATAACCACAGGCAAAGAAAATATATTGTATTAATGAAATAAAGAAGGTACAATATCTCAATTACGATTCAATCCTAAACAATCATGATTGAAAATATGATTCCAACATAAACACATACCTGAGGTCATAAATTTCATAACACATTATCTTAAGTTCCTTTCAAAAGAATTTATATTTTTAATAACTCATATTGTGAAAATAGTTTTTCTTGAATTATGATATGTCATTATTTTATAATTTCAATTTACCCATTCTTTTATAATTAATCATTAATATTAATAACTCAATGGTAACTATTTTGTTTCCCATGGATGTTTCTGTTTAAAGGTTTTTTTCCATTCAAATTTCTCATTTTTAATCATTTTTACAATAATAATAATTTTTAGCATATCATATTTATCCATTACATACACCATTATAAGTATTCATATAATGTTGTGATGATAAATGAAATACGTCACTTCAGGTAGATGATAATCCACACATATTCCTGAGTATTATTTTCACTTTCAGGTAAATGAAAATAATGAAATAAAAATAATAAAATATAACTATATAATATCCATAATATCATAAATATAATATATATTCCTCAAATACATACATATGACCTTCTATGTATGGTTTTTCTTAATAATCCCTCACAGATCTTTATTGAGGTGGTAGTCAACTCGTTTTTGTGAATGACATTATCACTTTCCATGGAATAAAATTTTGGTAGAAAATTTATTTTCCATTAAAATTAATAAATTTAATTATAGTATTAATATATATTCTATTATTTTAATATATTTTTATAGTCATTATAAGTGTTAAGAGATAAGGGAATTAATAAATGACCAGTAAATAATTTTTTTCAAAACCTCGAATTATATCCCTAAACACCATAGCTCACACCAAAACCAATTTATCTTCTTTTTTGAGACTCCCATAACGTATATATGGAACCAAAAAAAAATATTATAGATAAATCAAATATCACATGATATATTTGACCCACTCTCGATAATAGTTTCGCATCTCGATTAGTTTCCTCAATATCTCTCTACATTATCTGATCCTTTAAATGGATGTTTTCATCAGTTTGTAATAGATATATATATAGGTTTTAACGGATATAATTCATTTTATCTTGGAGATATGTTTCATATCTTTGTCTCATTCATTTTCTTGATATTGATTGTTTAATTTCAATTTGGGATTTCCCTTAGTGGTCGTTAATCAATGATCTTGAGGTAGGTGATATAAATTTAACTCCCATTGCCTTAAATTATAGTTGTAGGTATCTATTATAAAATTAAAATTGCAAGGATTGATAATTAATGCTTGAACTTAATTAATTAGTTAATTAAATAATTCATTGATTCATTGAATTTTTTAAATGATTTTCAATGTGATTTAAAAATTAATTTAATTTGGAAAAATTGAATTTTGGAAATTTTTGTTAAAAAAATTGTGGAATTGCATTACTAAATTGATTAATTAATTAATGGAATTTTGTGATTGTGTAATGGAATAGAAATTGGGAATTTATAATCGCTCAATTATTATTTTTATGATTTTTTTTCAATGGAAAATATTATATAATTAGATTATCTTTAATAGGTTTAGGGTTTATATGATTTTACTAATGTAAAATTGATTAACGGTGTTTTTTAAAATTATTTTATGTGATTTAATTATTGAACCATGATGTTTTTCATAGATGAAATGGAATACCATGATGTTAAAAGTGATATGAGGTATAATATTGATTAACCAGTATTGATGTGATATATGTTATTTATGTATGATAGATTGATATATGAGTGAGAGATAAAAACTGATACACCAAAGACCCATATGTGGTTGACTAATAAATGATGTTGAATGATTTACCAAATAATCCTAGGGTGATAAGTGTGGAATTAATGGAAGAAAATGTTGGAATTATACAATAGTTCCAATTTCCCATTCTATGAATTGAAATAAAATGGATAAATATATTCCTTGTGTAATTATGATTTATGATTTAGAAATGTGTTATGGATTAGAATTTGGAAGACGATGAAGCATGTATTGAGGGTTTGAGTGTCCTTGATAACCTTAGAAGTTATCTGGTTAAATTATAAATAATTGATTGTGGGGACTGTTTAATTTTTTTATTGTATTTTTTCCTCATAAAAATGGATACATTAATATTGACTGGATATTATTTTAAAAACCATATGTGGTGGTCTACTATGTTTTACTCACACCCTAAATTGGATGCCTGATCAGTAACAGAAAAGACTACATGTTTGCTGGATAGGATAATGGAAAGATCCATATATTAGATGGATGAAATTTGATAGGGAATGGATAAGAGAAATAAACATGGTGTCATGAACATCTTGGTTGTTTTCAATGCCTTTATTGTGGTTTTTTTCAATCAACACATGATGTGTAATTGGTATGAAATATCTAATACGTTAGTTTTGGATACTTTATTCCAATTTTTCTAACCAGATGTTACTATTAATAATCTGTTTATGGTTCTATATTTTGGATATTATTTATTTATTTCCATAATAATACTACTTTGTTAAAGATATCCTCCCCTTGACCCATATTTTGCCCTCTCTTGTAGTTGGTATCCTCTGGCGTACAAGGATATGTGCCTGATGTCATGTGGCCAATTGGCCTAGGGCACCAGTTTGTAGTTCTCGATTCAGGACGTTACAAACTGGAATCAATGGAGTTTTTTTTTCATGCACATAACTATATTGTAATGTTATAACAAATACAATGATGAGTTGAGCCTCGTACATGATCTTATGCATGGTTGTAGCTAACCCATGTATGGGGTGTAGCCCAATTTCCTAGAGAGGGAAAATTATTATTTTTTTGGTGTTGTTACTATAGGATGTTATTTCACATCAAGTGATTCTCTTATTGTGTGATGTGATTACTATTTCTGAGATTTTTTGATATTTCAAACTTGGCTCAGAATAGAAATAGATATTATGTAACCCCCCAATCTTCCACGGTGCACTTCTCTTGGAATAATACAATAGTGTGTGTTGTACGCAACATTGAGTTCTAACACACCACAACCAATCAGGCTAGCCATTATGAATAGTAATACAACATTTTAAAATTTTATAAATTTTATCTTTCAAAATGGACATTATTTTTGGATTTTGAATATCAAAATTATCTTATGGTGAATTTTTGGTATTTTCCTCAAAACATTCAATTTTTAATGAATAGTGAAAAACACTGAGTTAAAATTTAAAAGTGAATTTATATTTAAATAATTATTTATTTTATTTAAATTTATTTTATGTCAACATAGATATAAAATAACTATATATGATCAATGTAATTCAATGGAGTGAGTTTATAATAATTTTAGATATATAGAAATTTTATTGAACATTTTATCGTCTTTTACCCATATCCTAGGAGATTTTTCAAATTTACATAAAACATAATTTTACCGCTTCTGTGAGTTGAATTTCAAAAATATGAGAGACACGGTTGACATCAGTAAGAAAAAAGTGGTTCAATAAGATGAAAATAATTTTTTGTGAATAGTAAATTATTACTTTTATTTACCACAGTTAAAATTAAATAGATTAATTAAGGGTAAAATGATATTTTTATTATTTCTCTAAAACATGTACTAATTCTATTAGATATGTATAATTCGACCAAAAACAACCTTAGGAATAAAATATGAACCTCTTTGGTCCACTTGGATTAGATTATGAAATTTATTATTATTTTATTTAAAGAAGAGTTAAAAGAGTTAAAATCAATGTTTAATAACTAAAATATTTATAATATTGGGATATACATAAGATAAATTAGACTATAAATATTAATTATAAATATAAAAATATTCCCTACCGAATGTTATTTTATTTCTAATATTTAGACATTAAATAATTTATTTTTTTATGACACAATGATGATGTAGTAATTACCTAATTAACGAAATATTTAAATAATTTAAATTATAAATATCCAAATAAATGTAATTCGAGACTTTTTATGAATTATAATAATTTTTCAGGTTCATATGACATTTTATGGTTTTTTAGAAGAATTTTTTTTTAAGTAATAATGTTTTTATGAATTTATCAAAAACAAAATACCAAATAATGTCAAAAATGATATAAAAGATTATTTAAAAAAAATATTATATTATTAATTGATATTATATTCTTAAAAATCTAATGATTGGACAAAATACTTATATAATGATAGGTTTATTATTAGTTAACCACTTGGGGTTCTCTTGGAAGTATATATTATGTTTATTAACTATATAATATAAAAATACAAAGAGACATGGTAAATGTCAAACTATTTAACTAAGAGTTAAATCTAAAAGATAAATTTAATATAATGACCCAAACCTCTCTAAAAAATATTGGTTGAGTGGTTTTCAACCCATCCCCACCTTATCCTCTAAATAATTCATTTTGGATCCATTAGAACCCAAAAATGATTTTATTATAAAAACATATTTCTAGATTTTCCTAAGGTTCTTCTCACCCCTCTTATAAAAGGTAACTCATCCTTCTCTCTAATTCACACCTTCAAAGCCATTTTTCTCCACCACCCCCTACCCAAATACCCTCTCAACTGTCCTCCCTTAATCCTAGAGGCCTTAATTTAGTTGTAAAGCCTACCTAAAGAGCCCATTTGATCAAATAAAAAGGAAGAACCCGAAGAAGAGGTGAATATTTCATCACCTCTTTCAATTTCATTTCTTCTTCCGCTTCAACTTCCTTTTTTTATTTCCATTCTAAAATAATAAATCCAATATCTTCTATATAATATGATTCTATTATAAATAATGTACACCCATATTCATTATTCTATCCATCTTTTCAATGAAATGTCACCATATGTGTGTATGTACGGCTAACCGTCTCCACGTCGTGGTGTAACTGTTATTCAATAAATTATTACATGGATAAGTATAATAATGATGTTTAATTGATGTAAATAATAAATATAACATGATAATTATTCTGTATATATGATATACCATCCAAAACGAATCAGTTAACACCCGAAACGACGATAATACTAAGATATTATTAACACAGCAATGTCAAAAAATCATATATGATATCATATTAATGTATATGATTATTTTATAATTTAATAACAATTATTTCACCATTATACAGGTGGTTAACCTACCCTCTAATAAGGAAAAGTAAATCGTAAGGGTTAATTTCACAATCTCTTTATTATCTGAGGTTGTTTATACGTAATTATATACTAGGACCTCTTTATCATCCACATCCATGTTCCGTAAAAATGTATTTCAAAAAAAAATTACTATTTACTAGACAATGGAGTAAATTCATTTATACCCTTATTTGACCTTATATGTTTGAAGGAAATCGTTCCGTTATTTTCCAAACAAGGTACTTTATGACATTTTCGACAAAATTAAGGTAAGAATGTTTATTTAACTTATACGGAGGATGCAGCTATATTACGCCGTTATAAAAATGTCAAATCTTCCCTTACAAGATTATAAGAATATTTTCAAATATAAATGTTTTATTTTATAATTACTTGACTTCTAAATTCAATTTTGTATTCTAGTCTTAATATGAACGTTTATGTTATGTTTGAACTTTTTCATATGAGGAATGGATTGGATGTATTATGTGACGGGTGGATCCTGATATATCTCTTTCATGCCTCGAATGGTATCATGAGACAATCTAGTGTAATTTCATAAGGTCTTTTCAAAATCTTATTCATAGTCTTGGAAGAAGTCCTTGACTATGTGGTTACGAAAGACTGACCTTATGCTTTCCATCATTACGAAAGTGGATATTGATATTGCATGTCATTATTCGACTAGTAGAATATCCACATGAGTAAATAAATGGAATTATTTTGATTTATATTTTCCATATTATGATGAATTTTTTGTTGAAAATGATTTTGTTTTAGTTTTAAGCATTTCCTTAAATATTTATTCTTATTTATGAAAGTTTCTGCAATATTGTTATCCTTACTGAGCATTTGAGCTCACCCTTTTCTATGTTTTATTTTTCCCAGGATGCGAAAAAGTATATTATGAATGACCTGCAGGAATAGTCAATGGTATCTTAGTGTTTTATATTGAATCAATGTTGTTGTAGTTTTCCATTTTATGATGTAATGCAATCCTTATGAATGTATCTAGTACTTCCAAGACTAATAAACTAATCAGTCTTTCGAGAGTTGATCTTTTGTGATCATGCTAATGATATGTAATAATGCACCAAATCTGGGCTTCTAGGTTCAGGGTGTTGCATTTTGTATCATAGGAAGTATAGTACAAACCATGGAAACATGATTTAGATAAAACATGATTAAAGCACATAGCCCTAAGATAGACTTTGAGTATTAGTGTCAAAGAACATCCTAGAATTTTTGTATTGTAGAGATTTTTTGATTTTTCCAAGAAATACATCCCTATCTGGATACGATCTGCTAGAGGTGGCTATGGAATATATGTACCTAAAGGTAAAACCCAAAAACACTTCGTTGAGCTAGACTCGAATGAGAACTGGTGCTTGACAACGGGCCTTGGTGCACTCTTAATTAAGACACCCCCAAGGGATATGCTTTGGATAAATCCCATTTTCTTTAAAAACCATTACGAAGGTTTTATTAGTATATAATTCCTTAAAGAAATAGTTTTTTATGATTATATCCATAATATTTCCAATTTCTGTTTATTGTTTTACAAGTTTGGAATTATGTATTTCGATCCATAGAGTAATCTAGTTTATGCCATTGTTTAGAAATGGCATCTGGTGGAAGTAATGGAAACTGTATCAATGCACGCACTCCATGTTAGGATTTCCCTCCTGCTCAAGATAATTATAACGGAGCTGGTGATACGACCGGTGCTGATCAACTTATCACTATATTGGGGATTCTCACTCAGGTTATGAATAATATCCTTATCGTATGGATCACCCTGTTCCGTAGCATGGAGGATCAATGTTAGATCACTTCAGGAGGCAAAAAACACCAAAATTCAATGGGGGTACAGATCCACTTGTATTTAAGTAATTGAAAAATTCCGTAGAGAAAATATTCGATGCCTTGAAGACTAGTGAAAGGGAAAAGTTGTCATGGTAGTTTACCGCCTCACTGGAGATTCTGATAAATGGTGGTCATTGATTTAAAACACAATGTAAGATGATGAAGAATCAAATATTGAATATAGGGAGTTTAATGTAATTTTCTTAGAAAAATACTTTCCTCATGACCATCGAGTGGATATCACAAGACAATTTCTGAGTCTGAGGAAAAAGAAGGACGAGAATGTCACAAAGTATGCAGCTAAAATTACAAGGATAGCGAGGCATGCTACAGATTATATATGTAACCCAAGAAGTAAGATATATCATTTCTTTGATCGGTTAAAACCATTTCTCTCTCAAGCAATAGTCTCACAATCCTTCTCATCATACGAAGATATTGTCTCTTGTGCTATCAAAATAGAAAAATAATTCTCTATGTATTACAACTTTAATGAAAAGAAAGAGTAGAATAGATCTCTGAACACTCTAGAAATGGAAATAAGGGGAAGAAGGGAAAAGTTGAATATCCATACTACAGTAAATGTGGGAGGAAAAACCTTGGTACTTTCCTGAAGGGAATGAGAGTCTGTTACAAATGTGGTGAAAAAGGCCACTAAGATCGTGATTGTAAGGGGAAGAAAGAGGTTGTCGATGTTGAATAACACAATTCTATAGAAAGGTGGAATTATGCGAATGAATGACTTAAGTGTCAGTGGAACTTACCTTAAAAAAGGCCAAGGGATCAAGGCCAAGCATATGCTATCATTACTGCTAAGGATGAAGCTCCAAAAGATGTAGTGGCGGGTAATTAAATTGTTTCCTCAAGTTTAGAAAATGATTTATTTGATTCTATATCATCATTGGTGATGCTCCTTTCTGCCAGAGATTCGAACAAATGGAAAAGTGGAATACCTTAAGCACAATGAGGGTCACCCTTTGATGAACATCAAATATTGAAAAATGGATGGACCAGGAACCCATTTGGAAGGAGTCGTGTAGGTTTCTAGCACACCACACAAGTCACTTGCGTGGCACCTTTAGGTCATGCAAGTCACTTGCGTGCCCTATTGTTTTTTTCACCCAAGGTGCCCAGTGGCCTATAAATAGACCCTATGGGCCCCCCATTTTAAGGAAGAATTTTCCAAAACATAAATTCAAGCTCTAGTCTCCCAATTCATTGTCTAAAATATTCCAAGCACATCTAAGGTAATTCTTTACCTTGATGGGATGATCTGAAGAGGAATAATAGAGCCTAAGTGTTCGAACTCTTGCACGCCTAAGTGTCCAGCCCTAAAGGGAAATGAAGACACTTATGTGCTGCCTTTCGCACTCAATGGAACTTGAACTCCACCCTTATGAAAGTCTCTAGTGATGATACTAAGGGCTTGAGTCCAAAGTCGCCCAAGTATTACCCTATAGATTCTTTGTCGCCCAAGGTGACTCATGTCGCGCAAGTCTACTTGCACGACTAGTACTTGCACGCCAGAACAATACTTTCATGTCTCCTTCCTAGTCACCTCATTTACTCAAATCCACCTCTCCTCTTCAAAACATAGCCTTAAAAACCCTCTTTAAAGACATTTATGGCACGTTTCCTTTGTTGGATTCCTTATCTGAAAAGAATTCTATAAGAACCTCTCCCAAAACCACTTGACATAAAAGATTTATGTCACCACGGTTAGTGGATTTATATATAACCTCATCCTTTGAGATGAGAAGATCATTTGATTTGGGCCTCCTTCTTAGGAGTAAACCCCAATTTACAAGTCTTTTTAACATGGGCCTCCTTCTCAGGAGTAAGCCCCAATCATAGTTGCCTTAAACATTGGGCATCCTCCTCAGTAGTATGCCCCAATCTTAATTTCTTTTGATTTCGGCTTCCTTCTCAGGAAACAAATCCAATCATAAGTCCCTCTTAATTTGGGATTCCTTTTAAAGAGTAAGGCATGGGTTAAAATTCCAAATCTCTATGAAGTACAAATACCTTTATGGACCCTGCTCTTGGGATTCATTCCAAAGTCCTGGTCTTCATTTACTTGGGCCGTCATACATACGTAATTCCCACATCATTTCTCATAACTGCATCTTTCATGGAACCATCATCTAGTTTATTGATACATTTTGTTTCTCACACCGATCATGGCTCTAGTGATCTTAGAGTGTAAAAATAATCACAAAATATCTTTTTTGGGCCATTAACTATGTATAAACCCCATATTGCTTTGCCCGAACTACGTGGACTTTGATCTCTGCCTTAAAAGTAGAGTACATAGGAAGCCTTTATAAATTTCAAGACCATCATTCAAGAATAATTTTCTATCCCATATGATGTTAAACAATATCTTTCATATCAAACTACATGGGTTATGATTCCTTTTTAACAAGGATACATAGGTAGCCCATCTGCGGGTATGATCACAACTATAAAATAATTCATATCTCTCTGAATGAAAATAGACTTCAAGTGCCCACTGAGTGTATTTAAAACTAGCATGGTCATCATAATGACCAAGATATTTCTATATAATGTATTTAAGGATACCATTGACTAAGGATCTCTAATACATAAAGATGATTCTCCATCGATGAAGAACCTCAAATATATATAAAGCTTCTCTAAATCCCATACATATCAATCCTCGATTTCCAAATCTAAAGAAAAACTCATTTTCATGCACGGTGAATTAATAAGGATTCATGAACATAACATAAATCTACAAGAGAGTCCCAGAGTAGACAATAATTCCCCCAAAATGTTGTGACGAGCCTGACCTCCCATTCTCTCAACTAATGAAAATTCATAAGCCTTCTCGGTCCACAACTAATGAGCACCTACCTTTGGAAAGAATTTCCAAATGGATATAGAATCATTGGGTATTTCTGGATCTACGAATGAACCCGTTATAAACCGATTGGAATTTTTGAACAATAAACAAACAGGGTCATCTTAATTTCAAGAAGAAACAAAAAATAGTGAACCCGATGTGATTCCTTAACCACGTTAAATGATGTTTTACTTATTTGTTAGGCCCCTATTAAACTCAATATGAGGTCCTATAAAGAAATTATACACATATGTGTTCATCCAAAAGATGTAGTCTGACCAAACCTATCTTGATTATGTCTGCGATATTAAATATTAAATCTTTTCCAAGATCTCTCTACAACACAAAATTACTTCTTTAAAGTTCACACCTGTGAATGCATCAGTCGCTACTCCTGCTAGATCCTCATATGCTCTGATGATGACATCACCTACTCAGCATCTTTATCGCTGGGTCTCGAATGAATTGTTGAGGGAATATTGTCAACACGGTACCATCCTGACTTTGGAGGCCACTCGACAAGCCCTCCATGTTAACAACTCACCCTGGTTGTCCGGACAACGATGACTAGTGGTCAAGAAGCAGGTGGTTCCAACCACCGTCTCCAACTGTTTCGGGTTGTTATCCCCGAAATTAAATAACTAGTCCCTCCCATATTACATGGAGGTGAATGAAGAGGTCATTCATGGCCTCAGTTCACGAATACAAGAGCCCTTCGTGAGGACTCCCACCAACAATCGCCGCCAGACTCGTGTGGTAGAGCACCCTCAACATGATGAGGGTATCACCTCTAGAAGTTCGGCTCAGGTCCCTTAGACCCGAGCACGCAAGACGAACCATCAGAGGTGAAATTTGTCAAACAGGGAGAGGGTTCTTACCTTTTCCCCCTCCAGATTAGTCCATCAACCAAACTTGATGGAAAGAAATACGCAGGTAGACACACCCATCCTTTTTAATCCCACTTTCTAGAAGACTCATCTGGCAGCAACCTTCCATTCCGGACAGGAAATTCTAGTGGAGTACTGTAGGCATGCACATACACCTGTTAATAATTCATCAGACAGTCAGCAAGCTCGTATGACGGAATCCATGCATGCTCACGAACCAAATGTGGTGACCAACTGTAAACATGCATATACACCTGCTTATACTCATCAATTATATTAGCAATCTTGTATACTAGTATTGAAGTATGTTTATCAATAATATTTGGTGGAGAACAATCAGCAGGCACATACACCTGCAATTAATCAAGCAAACCAACAGTCTCGTTTAGTAGAACCCGGAGATGTCAATTGGAAATCCCCAATGAGAAATAGGAGGTAGACACAACATTCTTCCCCCACACATGAGGAATATAAAAATTCATTAATAGAAAAAGGAGGATAGGAGAAAGAATGCAAACCTACTACAAACACAAAATATACATATATTCCGTTTCTGGCCCTTGAAGTCACCAAGAACATTCTGAGAACGGTAAAAGAGCAGAAGCAAATTCCTGTCCATATTATGGATACCTGTCAGAATATTATAACAACTTCAGCGACATCACAGGTAAAGAAACATAAATCTATCCCTATCAGTGAATTGACTAATCAACACGTCACTCTAGAGTAGATACACACCTATGTTCTATTCCAAGAGGGTTGTGGGGGCATACTCCCCCATGTCATAAAGACAATCAAGTCGGGCACACACACCCAATTTAAATAGAGATAATCATCCAAACCTAACCATTTCTAATGAGCTGGCACATACACCTGCCCATAATAACCACTTTCGGAAACATGTGTTTTCCAATGTGTGTAAAAATCCATCTATGATAAATACCCATATAGACCATTTGAAAAATCAAGAGACAATATGCAATAAGGCCTTTCTCAATGATGGAGTTCTTGAAGCCCTCAAACAATTGTCTGTTGCAACTCAAGATTATACACTCTCATTTCTAGATTTCAGAGGTAACTAAAATTATTCCCAAGGTCTTCATCAGATAATTTTTCATGAAGGCTTGCTTCATGATAATTCGGTAAATCTTGAAGAATTATCTTATGATAAGAGCCATGAAAACCATCTGCATGGCCAGAAGACCAAGGAGATAGAGGTTTCATCGTTTGTTGTAACCCATCATGGTGGTCCTCCACATGATGGTAAATTTATCTGCAAACATCCACTCCACATTAGTAATTCACATTTCCTAGAAAATTATTCAATGGACAATGCAGTAATGAGAAAGCCCTCTTATCTCGAGGCACTTGAAAATGTGAATCCAGTCATGTCTAATGCATTACCGCTAGCAGGTGAAATACTTTATCAATTAAAAGATTTTCCAGGGTGTAGGTCATTCTTTGAATCACCCATGGGTCATCCATCTTCTAATTTGGCAATTGAATTCTTTACCAATCTAGTTGAATCTGATGAAGAAACAAAGAAGCACTAACTTTGGTCTAATAATGTAGAGTAATATTCTTCAAATGACAAAGAGGATGTTTTGAATATGAGAAAACAAATGTCAAAAGCTGAAATAATAGTCATGTTTTGGCTTTTGGATGACTCTCAGTATGATATTCCAGAAATATTGACAGAAGATTGTATTCACGATATTCATCTCAACATATGGAAAACTCGTTGTCACTTAAAATAGAAGATATTATCTTATGATGAATATCAAAATCTTGTTAAGGTAATATATGGGTTGTAAGGCCAAATTGACTTCACATCTCTCTCTGTTTCCCGACATCCAATGGTTTAAAATCAATAGAGATCCCTTCAGCATTCATGCCTTGCATTGTTGAAAAGGTTGTTCCAATTAATTACCAATTCCCCTTCTAGTATTCATATGAGGGGATGGGGTGTTCATGGATAATTCCATTTCACTGTGCTCTCCAGTCAACAAATCCCGCCAAAAGTGGTCTCATGCAATGTTATTGTCTATGGATGGCCACATTTAACTTGTTTTTTGCATAATCAAAGGCTTACCCAAGAACATGCCTCAACTAGTTCTTCCCAAAGTGAGGCATATAAAGAAAAAGTTGTCAAATTACTCTTGCATCAAGAAAATGTGAATATCAAACAAGCTTCACATTTAAAGCATGCACATCATTAGATGACAGAGGTGTTAGAAATAATCCAACGGTCATATGAGCTAGGTGATTTGAGTGGATGTAGGATGACACATCCATCCAATTTCTAGACTAAAGTCCACAAAATCTGGAGAGATTTTAAGAATGTTTCAGATGTATTAGCTCAAGAGCCACCTCAGCTTTCCAGACTGGGGACTCTTTTAATCCAGACATCAGGATCAACAGACAAGATTCAAGGAGTTGATCAGAAAAAATAGGAACATCCCCAGTCCACCGGACTGGGGACTATTTCAAATTCTCAATCTCTTCCTCAGTGAAAGTCAGTCTTCTCTCGATTAGAGAAGAAGCTACAAGAGGAACATAGGGATGAATTATCCTGATATTCCCTCAAAATTATAGTTCATCCCGAATTTATTTAGGGAACAACCAAACAAAAGGCGATGTCTCATAAAGGACATGGATGAAGATTGTATCACAGAAGCACTGACAGAAGGGATGCAATGCGTTATGTAAAGATAAATGTCATCAATGTCACTCTTAATAATCCCCTAGAACATGAGGCTCACTCGGAGGAATTAGATGAAGATGTTCATGTTCAAGAAAATGTACACACATAATCAAATGAAGGAGGTTTGCATACCAAAAGACAGAGGGTTGCCCAGGGGCAAGACATTCCTTTACGTAATGCCCTTCCATACTCTAGAAAGGCCCAGGAAATGGATAAGGGTAAAAGTCTGGTTACATTCCACCCTACATCCGGAGAAGGACAATCAATATCAGTAGAGGAATGTTTCACACAACAAGAGGAATAAATGAAGGAATTAAGGAGGTTAAATGTAGAACTAATTCAAGGTATTCTTCCTCATAAGATTTCTGAAGTTAATCAATCAAAGGAATTTGTTGCAGCTACTAGGATGGATCAAAAATATACCCCTTTACATGTTTACCTTCACAGGACCAATCCTACAAGTCATACGCGACAACAATCGACAATACTACAATCAGTGGCAGTACTGGTCGCCACACCCGTCCAAACTCAAGTTATTGCACCTGCTCAGGTTCAAGCTCAACCAAATGTTTCTAAAAAATTAATGAATACCATTGTGTCATTAAAATCTCGGTTAGAAGCTATGGATCGAAAGTATGCACAGGTTCAACCAGAAAAGGGAGCTTTCCCTGAATGGGTGGATGAAATTCCTCCCCCATCAAATTTTGTGTATACTACATTCCCAATTTTTAATGGTTTAGGAATCCAGAACAACAGTTAACACATTTTGTTTTTAATTGTGATCCTATAATGGTAACTCTTAAACAACAAGAATCAGTTATGCTCAGGTGTTTTTTGCAGTCATTACGTGGACCTACTTTTGTTTGATATACAAGTTTTCTATCTCAGTCAATTACTGGATGGGAAGATCTCTGTCAAATATTTAATCATCAATTTACCTCAACGTTACTAAAGATGACCGTTTTTTATCTTACCAATTGTAAGAAAAGGGAAAATGAAAGGGTTTCAGATTTCATTAATTTTTGGAAGGGATTAACATATTTCTTGAGTTTAGCACTCCCTCATGAAGAGTTGCTTCCAATCTGTGTGGAATATTTATGTGATAAATTACGCACACCGTTGATCCCTGTGAAATACACATGAGGGTTTCAAGACATTACTTTGATCACTCAGTAGATAGAAGACTCTCCTATAAAGACTAAGGCTAAAACACATGTAATTACATCAGTTCCAGGAAGGAGAATAGGGAAAGAAGAGACTTCTACCGTAACAAAAAGACAAGAACCTGTACCAGCTTCCAATTCTAATCCTTCATCATATCGAAGGGCTCCAACTCTTGAGAATCAAAAAAATGACCACCTCATCAAGATGATCAAAAATATCAAAGGCAGAAACAGTTTGAAGATTTTAAGAACAAATGTTATTTTTTCTAGAATGAACATGTTCCTGGCTATTTCATCTCGGCTCTAGAAAATAATCTGGTTCAGTTTCCAAGGTCCAAAAGCTAAACAAGGAAGGGGATGAGGACCTCCCCAACTAATTCCCATTTAATCAGATGTTGGGGCATCCCATTCAAGAGTGTTTTGTCTTCAAATAACTCCTTAAAAATATGGTGGACTTTTGACAAGTAAAACTAAAAGGTTCTTCAACCTAGGTAGCATGTGTTACTACTACTAATCCAAAGGAAGAAGGCGAGTGGCAAGGAGTAAAAAATAAAAATGTGCAAAAATATGATGATTGGATTGTCAGGAAAATGATCAACCGAACTCATGCCATTTTAGGAACACTATTTAATCAACCAATTGTGTCTTATGCTATGAATTCCAGAGAAAAACCCCCTTCATTAAAAGGAAAATACTCAAAGAATCAGTGTAATTTGAAGAAACAAGAGAAGTCAAAATAAGACGAACTCATGTCAAAAACTAAATTTTCTTTTACTTTTGATGATTTTATTCCATTTTCATCAAAAGAACATGCACTGCCCCACCAAACAGCATAGCCTGAAGTGGTTAATCAGGCAAAATCTTCATCAGATGAAGAATTGATCTTTGGTTTTATTAACATGATTCATTTAGCAGATCCTTATACCAATGACAGTTTCAATTATGATGAGCATAACTTCCCTGTATCTAACAGAGGAATTAGAGGAATAGAAATAGGTCTAGGATATAGGGGAAGATGTGGATATTCCGGAATCCAATATTTCAATCCAAACCCAGCTATAACTATATATGCGGTAGAAACTCATGGAAAAGCCCTTAAACCTGATCAACAGGAACAAGAATGTTCTTCCACACATGGTAGATTTGGTCCTGACAGTTATTTTGGAACACTGGTTAGAGGTCACACCTTCTTCTTCTTAGAAAATACATAGACCTAGTCAGTCATATCTATATAATCCATGAGTGTTTCTAATTCCAGCCCCAATATAGGATGCATCTACTACCAAAGCATTAACTTCCAAGGAACCTTCAAAACAAAATTTTCCTGATGGTAAACGCAAACTTTGGACCAAATGTATGATGTATTGAAACATTTGGCCCAGTTACCGGCCATGTTATCAATTCTGGATGCCTTGATTCAATCAAAAGATCTTCGGAATGTGATTATTGATGCTTTGTCAAGTCGGCAAGAATTCGAAACTGAAATTTCAGTGGCTGAGGTCTACCATATAGAGAATGATCCTGCAGAATGCCATGTAGTGATATCTTTTACAAATGAAGATGAAGATGATGTTTAACATGGAATTATCAGACCATTGTATCTATCGGGAAACATCAATGATATAGACATCTGGATATCTTTCTTTGATAATGGATCAGGAGTAAATCTCATTCCTATTCATACACTTCATTAATTAGGCCTCAGAAAATCTGATTTATCTCCTTCTACATTGATTTTGAAAGGATACGATATGAATGAACAAGAACCTCTGGGCGAAATTAGACTCAAAATTCAGTTTTAAGACATTGTATCTAATTCAGATATCATGGTTGTTCATCGGGACACAACTTTTGACATTTTTCATGGAATAACTTCTCTACATCAACATGTGGTCGTACCTTCATCATACCATCAATGTTTAAAATATTGTTTCAATAGTCAAATCCGGACATTGTATGCTAACAAAGCCACATTCAAAACATGTGAATCTCAATACATTGAAGAAAAATTTTATCACAAGGATGGAAAAGAAAAATACATGCCAAATAATGTTACCAAAATTATTTTTACAAGTGGTTTGGAAAAGATTCCAATAAACACATTCATACATGTGAGTACAAATTATGTGTTTCCTATCGGTCAAATTGAGACGATGGACCTAAATCTAGACACTCTTATGAAAATTTCCATAATGTCAATTATGGTTACCAAGCCATACAACATGGGAGAAATTTTTGATTAGCCAAGTAGTGATGAAATCTTAAATGGGGATGTCTTCATTTCCTCCACTGAAATCTAGAAATTATATACATCATCAACCAGGCTAGAAGAAGTTATAAAAATACTAGAGGAAAAAAATGATGTCAATTCTCAATCCATAATCTCCTCTCTATCACCCCTGAAAGACCCTTCATCATCAATGGGGTCATAAATGGAAGCCTCTTCTCCATGATGTTTAAATGTTAACTTCTCCCCTGACCATGTAAATTCTACTTCGTCATCTAATATGAAAGTAGAAACAGAATAAGTAAGACTTATTGAAGAAGAGGATGATCTCAGGGATGCTCCTCCAGCATTTGAAGAGGGTATCTCTACCAATGTGGATGAACTCAGAGAAATAAACTGAGGTACAAAAGAAGATCCTTGCCCACTTTAATTAGTGTAGCCATAACACTTGAAAATAATGAAATGTATACTTCATTTATAAAGAAAACCTGAGATTTATTTTCTTGGAATTATACAGAAATGCCTGGTCTTGATCCCAATGTTGCCACTCATCATTTGTGTTTTCCAGAAGAACATCGAAGATTCAAGCATGCAGTAAGAAAAATATACCCAACTTGTGCCTCTAAAATTGAAGATGAAGTTGATAATATTATCAAGGATAACATAATTAGATAAGTTCAATATCCCAAATAGATATCCAATATTGTCCCTATGAAAAAAAAGAATGGAAAAAATTAGAGTTTGCTTTGACTATAATGATCTTAATCGGCACTATCCCAATGATGATTTTCCAGTTCCAATCACAGAACTATTGATTATTAAAACAGCTGGCTATGAAGATCTTTCCTTTATGCATGGTTATTCTAGGTACAATCAAATATGAATGTCCCCAGAAGATAAAGATTTTACAGCCTTCAGAGCTCCTCAAGCTTTGTTTTGTTATCGGCTAATACCCTTTGGACTGAAGAATGTAGGTGCATCATATCAACGTGCCATGCACCTTATCATTAAACCATTTTTAGATAAAATTTTTGAATTTTATGTGGATGATTTTGTGGTTAAGTCCATACAACTTTCATATCATTTGGATGATCTGGAAATCATATTCAACAAACATTGACAACAATATTTCAAGATGAACCCCTTGAAATGTGATTTCGGGGTAACCTCATGAAAATTTCTCAGCTTTGATGTACTCCATAATGGTATCATAGTTGATCCTGAGAATAAAAAATCGATCCTTGACATGTCACCTCCTAGAAATTTTAAGGAATTAAGAGTACATCAATGAAACTTGGCCTATATTCAGAGTTTTAGTTCTAATTTGGCAGGCATGTGTCACCAACCAGTGGACATAAGAATGTCAAGAAGCATTCAATATCCTCAAGAAATATCTCTTGAGTCCACTGGTATTAATTCCAACTATTGAAGGAAGACCAATTATTCTCTATGAGACAACTTTAGAGCGATCATTTGGTGCCTTCCTTTCCCAAAAAAATGATGCTGGGAATGAAAACTGCCTTTACTATCTCAGTAGGACTATGCTTGAGGCAGAAACTTGATATTCATGTATTGAAAAGTGCTGCCTAGCATTAATATTTGCAGTTTAGAAATTGAGACACTACCTGCAACATCATGAGGTCCAATTGATATCTCGCAAAACCCTGCTTAAATTTATCCTTAGTCATCTAATGCTTATAGGACGTCTCAAAAGGTGGGCAGTTATTTTCCAGCAGTTTGATATACAGTATGTGTCTCAAAAGTCAATAAAGAGCCAAGTTCTGTCCGATTTCCTTGTTGGGAACCCATATGTAGAAGACACGTCATTAAATATTGAACATTCTAATGAGTAAGTCTTCTCTATTCAAGATAATCCTCAAACATGTGAAATGTACTTTGATGGTGCCTCCAGTAGTCCAACAGGGAATAAAATGGATGATCCTAAATTCAACAATGTTGGGTTAGGAATAGTTCTTATTTCCCTAGAAAAGGCAGGGCTACCCTATTCATTCTTATTGTTGGAAGGTGATACAAACAATGAAGTAGAATATCATGCTCCCAACGTAGTCTTGGAATTGGTGCTTCAGGCATAGCTGAATCACATGAAGGTAAAAGGTGATTTAGATTTGTTAATCAAACAAATCAATAAGGATTATTCCATCAGAAAGGAAGAGTTAAACCCTTTGTGTGAATACATTAGAGAGTTAATGGTGTAATTTATTTCAGAACCGACATTTTCTTATGTCTCGCGATCACAAAATTCCAAAGTTGATTCATGGTCAAATGTAGCCACAACCCTAGAAGATCCAAATCGGGACGAAACAATCATCAGTATTTCCCACCGTCGGGTAGTTTCACCTTTTGTTCAAATCAAAATAGAGGAAATCAATGAAATCAGTACCATTTCAAAACCATATGTTCGTACTATAGGATGGATGAAAACTATTAGGGAATACTATAAAAATGTAACACTCCCACCTGATAGAGCCAGGAAAGAACATGTCAGGCGACGTGTGGTCAGTTTTACTCATTATGATAGACCAAATCACCAAAAATTTCTTTACAAGTGATGTTTTGATGGAATTCACTTCAGATGTATTGATGGTGAAGAGAAAATGGATATCGGGAGTGATGTTCTTGGAGGAGTTTGTGGTGCCCACCATTCTGGATATAGACATTCTAGTCAAATTCGAAGGGTTGGATACTTCCGGCCTTCAATGATACAAGATTGTGTTGATTTCACAAAGAAGTTTCATTATTTCAAATTATGTTCCAACTTAATTCATCAACCCCTAGAGTTTCCCATTCTGATAAATACTCAGTTCAATTGTCACATTGAGAATGGATGTAGTAAGACCTTATCCTCTGGTTACATGCAAGCATTTTAAGTATATTCTTACTATTACTGACTACTTTTCCAAATGGGAAGAGGAAATACCTCTCAAAGAAGTTAGTTCTAAAGGAATTTTTATTTTCTTCAAGTCAAACATCATTACCAGATTTGGTGTCCCTCATACCATCTTGACAGACAATGGAACCAACTTCTATTCATATTAGGTGAGAAAGTTATATCAAGAATACAACATCAAATCCAACAATTCATCTATGTATCATGCAGCAACCAATAGCCAAATAGAAGTCTTCAATAATACTGTTTCAAACATACCTTAAAATATTATTGATAAAGATAAGAAATCATGGCATCATAAACATTATCATGCTTTATGGGCTTATCAGACAACCACGCGCACTACAATGCAATAAAATCCATATTCATTGGTATATGGAACATAATCAGTCATTCCTAATGTGGTTCAATTAACTTCTATCAGAGTAGCCATTTTTGATCATTCATCCACATATGAACAATCTTAGAAGCGATTTGATGAATTGGAATGATTAGATGAAAAAATATTATACACCCTGCACCACTTGTAAGTCTATCAAAATCGAATAGCACAGACTTTCAATAAAAAAGTTCATATTCGTTCATTCATTCAAGGAGAATTGGTATTGGATATCATAACTCAAATGATACCAGGACAGAAACCTCCAAACCTTGAGCCAAAGTAGGAAGGACCTTATTCAATAAATATGGTGTACTCAAATAGAGCTTATTCTTTAATCTCAATGAATGGAGAACTCATCATGACTCCAACCAATGCAAGATTCCTAAAGAAGAATTTTGAGTAATAAAAATGCAATCGTACTACATGACGTGAAACTGTAAACAATCCATTATACATCCTATATGACATTAAACTGTACGTATTTGTCCTACATGACGTTTAAACTGTGGAAAAGTCCCTTAGTATGTCCTACATGACGTTAAACTGTGCACATGTCCTGCAAGATGTTAAAATGTACAACAATAAGTCCTAGATACATGAAGCTAAACTAGACAACACCCTTTGTCTCACGTGACATTAAATTGTGCATCTTTAGGGTTGTTTCTACCTCTTGTTTCTCACACCGAGCACGAATCACTTGAGCTTTGAGTAAGTTTTAACCATAACACCCTCTCTGGGATGCTAACCACGTGTAAGTCCCAAAACCCTCTTCAGGTCGTTTTCCTCAAGTACAACTCGGTCACCAATTCATTCTCAATCAAACTACGCAGTCATTGATCCTTTCCTTCTAGGATGGGTACATATGAAACCTCATGAGGTTAAAGCCAAAAACCAATATATTCACATCAGTTCACTTCCATCTCATACGATGTTGATCCCTGAAGCCCCCCCCCGAAACCAATATCTTTACATTGGTTCACCATTTTCCTACATGACGTTAGACTATGTATGTCCCTTTTGTCCCTGCTACATGAAACTGAACTATGAAACACCATCATCCTTGATATATGACGTTAAACTATACATTCCACCATTTTCCTCGCTAAAAGACATTAAACTGCATAGCAATACGTCCTAGCTACATGACGCTAAACTGTGGAACACAAGTCTATGAATACGACCTTAAAATATTCACACCTTTTCCCTGTATGACAATAAACTACAACAGTCTCTGACACCCTCACCTAAGATGTAATCATTATTGACATTGATCTCCAATCATGTCATATTCCAAGGACTACATGCATACATGGCAATGCCCGAACCTTTAATGTTGGGTCCAACCATCATTGCCCTAAAGTTCCCTTTCACCCTTCACATATACGAACCAAATCGGCACAGAGGATATTTCAAGAACTACGTATGGCTTTATTCCAATCCGTATGGGATACTTAATAATGTTCAAGCATCCCTCGAATCCATCCCCAAGTCTTTCGGCCTAACACCAAACTTTACTTTCAGTCCCTAGGTTGAAAAGTCCCCATGCAAGCACATGAATGTGATATGAAAACCCTGGTCTCCTTCATGAATTGGAAAATACCCATTTTGTGTGTCATAATTCTAACCTGAAATACTTCCAGATCTCCATAACCATTTTCGTGACTTCAAGTCACAAAATTTATGATACCTGGAAATTCCATTTCCTGACCATGTAACACGTGCCCTTAGGCGGCCTTGCATAAATAGTCTACATAACGGACCTGTCAGCCAAAAGATTTGATTATTTGACAATGCATCCAATTCCCTTAGGTGGCCCTGCATAATTCAACCCCCCTAATGGGTTTTTCAAATAGTGGTAACTTCATTATTGGGGGGAAATCCTATTTTTTACTTATTGGTCTTAAAGAAGATATGCATGGATACACAAAAATAGTCATCCTTAACATATTTTCCCAATACTCTTTTTCATGATCTGAAAGTATTCAAGTCTATGGTTTATAATTCCCTTCCTTACATTTGGGTTATACCTTCCCAAGAGTGAAATTCAACCAATTATTTTACAATCATGATTGGGAATATCCTCTCCATATTCATGAACCTCTTTCCATATATAAGACTCTATGATTTGGGAAATTTGAGTCTCCATAAACCTTCAATAGCTTTTAGCAATAGAAAAGTAAAATTTCTGAGAGTTCTTTTGCCTGAATATGCAGCACATGCCTTGAGGTGGCCTTGCATTAGTTTTCTACATAACAGAACTGTCAGCGAAAATATGCTATTATTTTACTATGCAACCAATGCCCTTAAGTGGCCCTACATAATTCAACCCCCTAACGGGTTTTTCAAATAGTGGTAACTTCACTCTTAGAAAATACTTCCTATAATACCTTATAGCCCTTTTTTAATATCATCCCTCAGATTCAAAATTTCTCAAGTCATAGTTTACCAGTTTTTCCTATACTTTAATTTAGTAATATGTGTTAAAACAAATTATCACGGAATTGAGTCAATTTTCATCCATTCAGTCAAAGTTATTCGACCATAAACATTATCATTTTTTATGTCCGACATGCATGACTTTAAAATTCCAACAAGAGAGAGGGTACTCATTAAATCGGGAACTTTTAAAAGGAACACTGAACAAAAGTCGAATCCCAACTCGCTTAATGTAATTTTTTTAATATTTATACAATATTGAGCAACAAAAAGTTGCAATGTTTGTGGGGTAGTTTGTATAACCCTAGAAAAAATCAAACTATGCCTACTAGGCCCATTGGCTTAGGTAAAAAAATTTAAGTAGTTAGAAAGAGAATGTAGGTACAAATGATTGAAGATGAAATGTCTTTTTCATTGATGCACAAGATTAGAAGATCACCCACAGATTGGAGTATCGACTCTTTTTCATGAATTAGAAGAGGCTTTCAGCACAAATTTACATTTGATTTAAGACATCACGAGCTTCATCAGCAGCCAATTCATGTTTATTCACTCGACCAACTTCACTCTTTCCAGATTGATGGAGTGATTTATTGGCATCTTACATGGATTTCATACCATCTTTTTGGAGTCCTTCCATTGAATTGTTATGCGGGTCAAGTTACCCAGTTATGACATCTAGCTGTTGCTGAAAGTGAATCTGCTGGATAACATTCTCCATGATTTTATGCTTCATCTCCTTTATCTTTGCAGCATGATCAGCCTTATCTTGGGACACCACAACCTCAAAATCACAGATATTGGTCAGCAGCCTCACTCTGATCAGATCTTGACAGCACTTTTTCTCCTGCTCCCTCCTTAAGATGAATTGTTTCACCGCGGTATAGATCTCTTGAAATCCAAAACCACCATGTCCCAGCATGACGAACAAGGATGAAAGTCGCTGGATCTTCGAAGACATCTCTTCAAGAGGCACTTTATATATGATCTTCCATATATTCTATCACACCTTGTGATGTGAGAATTGGAGTGCCTTTTTCACCTCTAGGTCTGATTCAACATCGCTATCATAGGGGGGAATATAGTCCGAATTTAATGCACTTAAGGAAGTAACATGTTCTGCTCCTTCCCCCTAGACCCTTGGTGCTTCACTTTCTACTCCCATTGGGGCTGAGGCTGAGGCTTCACCTTTAGATCTAGCCACTGAAGTTGATGTCCCATCATAGTCAATTGAAAGCTTTTGTTAGTTTCAATGGATAAAAAAAGTTTATTAGCAGTCTTTAAAATTAAGTAAAACCACAAATATTATCATCTTTTACCCAACAGTAGATCAACAACATGATAAGGATCCTCCCTATATTTCCTAGCTTCAACAGGATTTTCTGAAAGGGTTTCATGAAGCTATTCCGGGCTAATCTCCATTTGAGCTAGCATCTCTACAATGATAGTGTTATCTCTACACCCTTCAGGCATCGGCAGATCAGCAGATTGCTCAGACGGAACTACACATTTCAACCAATCATGGTCAGAGATGTAATTAGAAAAATTAATGTTATGATGGATAAAACTCACATCCAAAATCTCCTAAATCAAATGGTTATTTATCATGATTTAAAATTTGGTCAAAAGATGCACCATGTTTCATCATTTCATCCAGTGATATCCCAGATTCATGGTTAGTCTCACAGGTGGGAGCATTTGACATGTCTTCTTGGCGACCCTCATCCTATGACCTCTGACCCTAGATAGCTTCCTCAGAGAAAATTACGGAGTCAATGGCAGTGGTCACCAAATGTTCTAGTTCAGGTGTTGAACCTAATGCATCACAGAATGGATGTTAGTTGATTTTTTTATTCAACGTTCCATGAAGTATTGTTAATTTTCTAGAATATGGCTCTTCTCTCCTTGTAGCAACAAGAGGAGCAGTACTGAGAACAGGCGCTGGCACTTCTTCTCTCATCGTTTCTTCAGGAGCAGCCAGGTCAGCATGAATTTGCGAGTATTCAGCAACATCGTTTGTCTTCCTCAGAAGAGGGTCAGTCCTCTCCCTCATAGGGGAAATCGAGGAAGCCCCTGAAATCCCACGAATTATGAGTAACCCTTTCACAAGTTAGGATTCATGACTATCCTAAGGACTTACCACTACTGATGAAGCATCTAACTATGGACATCTTCCTTCGATGCCTTGGATTATTTGAAACTTTGGGTGTGTTGACATCATCACCTCCAAATACAGGTATCAAAGAGTGTAAGGCCCTGTCTAACTCCTTGTCCACGACTTGCTGTCCTGGAGATAGTTCGCCTGGATGACGATGAGATTCCGCGATTACAAGATCTATGCTTCTGGGGCTGTATGTCAGTGAAGAGACCTCTTTAGTTACTTCCTTAACATGATTCAGGATGAATAAAGTAATTTCCTTGAGTAACAAATCTTTTACTGAAATCAAGTTGAAAAAAAATAAGAAAAGAAATTTATATCTTCCAGAGCCACGTAATTGTGCCACTCCTCATCTACTAAAGCACCAATACCCTCAGTGGTGCCAAGAAACATCATTTACTTCTCCCTCTTGGAGATAGGAATGGAATCATCAGTGGAATATATGAGCATTTCCATCTCTCTAATGCATGCCCGCTCATCATTGGGTTTATCCTCGAAGCAGATATCAGCAGAAGCCCGGAGATCCCCCACTCCTGGGATATGTAGCCCATTGCATAAGTCCATCCAAGTGGTTTCAGCATCACAATATAAAATCTTCCATGTATGGACAACCTCTGGTTATAAATATTCATAATGTGCACTAGAAGGCCACGAGGAGGGTCCTACTATCTGGGACTTCAACTTTTTCCCAGCTCTAGCAATCACAGATAAAGGATAAGCAAAATGAAAATTGGTGCACTATAAAATAATGGTGACTAAATTTACTCAATGATATAACTCACCATGAGTCAATGTAGTTGGTATCTTGACTCTGACAGGAGTATTATATCATGCATGAGGCTATTTTGACGCATGTCATACCTCAACATCCCCATCCTAGGAATCCGGTGAATCTGCCCCAGGTGAAGAACCTGGTGAATCAGCTCTGGGTGAGGAAGAGTCACCTTTCAGATGAAAGGTTTATTTCCTAGCACTTCTATTTTTACTCCCCACCTGGGAAACTAGATTATTCAATACCCCAGATGGGTAAGATGATACCCAGTTATCGGCATACCATGTAGTCAATTGAATCGCCGCTCCAACAAATGGTAGATCAAACACTGCCCCGATCTGCTGTATATCTTTCAGCAACCATAGTTGTCAGGAAACAATTGGATGCTGCTCTAACCTGAAATTAAAGGGAGGGGATTCAACAATCTGCTGCAGACACTTGAATTGGCATGCCAATATATATGGAGTATAGGCCTCGTATATAATCACTCCTTCAATTCTGGTGGCCAATACACCATCTCTGCAAGCCTGCATATATGATCTCAATTCTAGGCTAGCTGTTCCATCATCAACAAACTGCCCTATTTTCCGGTTTCGATAAGGAATGAAATGAAATTCCTTTAACGTGCTCATCCTCACCTTCAGATCGTAGGAATTGAGGGTCAATGGAGAAATTCCAGAAAATTTCTGCACCGATGGCCTAAAAGAACTTCCCGGAACTTTTACTACACTCTGGACAACATATTTCCTGAAGTGAGTGGCGATCCATCCCCACAAAACGTGGAATGGTCCCACGATTCTCAAAGGAGACTAACCTATATAGACACGGAGTAAGATCCTATGAATCTTCGCCAAAACTGGGGTGTCCAACCCAACCATTTTTCTCTCAACCAACATGGTTGCAACAACGAAGGTCCCTAGCATGACGCCTCCCTTCGAATCCCTAACTAGTAGAAGATAAAGGATGATCCACATGGCTATGAATCCTTCCAGACCAGTCTTCACTGGGATTATTTGATCTACTTCATACTCCCACATTTCAAACTCTCCCGCTTCCAGAGTTGGACAGAATGTGCCTAGAGAACCCCTATTCTCTACTCTTAGGCAACTTGTAGGACGAGTACAGCTGGGACCCTTCTTCCTCTTCATGATGAGAAACATATCCATCCACTCCTATGGATGAATATTCTTTCTTGAATGAGTTTTGGTGGACTTTGAATTCTTGTTCTTGAAAAAGATCTTCATCAACTCCCGAGCAGGAGCCGAAGTCTTCTTAGAATCATTCCAGGTCACCTTGGGGGTGAGATGAATTCATCATACATATATCCAAAAATTGGAGCACCTAAAATCTTGTAGGCATCCCACAAACTAATTTCTACTTATCCATTAGTCAGATGGAAAGAATTCGTTTCTGGGATCCAATGATTGATTAACACCGACACGAAATTCTAATTCCTGTAAACATATGTCTGTCCAGCCTAGACGACTTCATATATTACATCTCAATTCAGATCATCGACAACCTCTGCACAGGTTTGTCACACCCAATATTCCCATATCAAATTCGGCTTCACGCCTCCTCCAGGACATAAATCCCAACTCTTTTTCCATCGTTTAGATTGGTCCATCTGAGAATTTCGTAAAATAGATGGATATCAATGAGGCTGCAGCTCATGCTTGTGAGGCTTCAGATCTGGAGGACATGGGCTATGGTATATTTTTAATGGCTTCTCCACCATTCCAACATTGACAAATGATCCCGCAACTACGACATTTTCCGAAGAGAAATTGGTGTAATCCTGAAATTTGGAATGAGGAATATAATTCTTTGCCTCTGGAACGTTGACTCCCTGCAGATGAAAATGGCCATATAAAGGCATGAAAAAGCTATATGGGAAATTTGAATGATATTTCATCAAGTAATTAGCTATTTATGAGTGAGTTTTGTTGTATATAACATAATAATCATGGCCTAAAACGTTCATCTTGTCATCTATTCTCTTGCTGGCCATCTCCTTAGCATATCCAATATTCCTTGGAGCCCTTGAATCTACAAAAAGATCAAAAATTTATATTTTATGTAAGTTTTTTATGAAATATTTGTGAATAAAATAAAATAATGTATAAGTAATTAAGGCAGGAATGTTTTTCCTTGAAAGTGTTTCCACACATGTTTTTCCACGCATGTATTGATGCGCATGTAATGTCACGTTAATTTATGTTGTGGAAGTCAAAATCCTTACTGGAGAAGCATAACACAAAGAAGAGCGATCGACCAAGAAAAGAAACACACTTGAATTATGAGATCTCAAAAGATTTGTAGCCAGTATGGTTTGTGTGAAGTGAAACACATATATATAGGCGATCCCGCAACCATGCGTGCCTAAAACTTGCGCGCCGCTTAACCCTGGTTTCTTTTTTTCCTCAAATTCAAATGCCTTTTTTTTTCAGATCCAAATATGAGGGGGGACTTTTTTTATGCTCGTTTCCATCATAGAGTCCAAAGAATGGAAAAGGGCAATACCTGAATTATAATGAGGGTCACCCATTGAAGAACATAAAAAATTGACAAAGGGATGGACCGAGAACCCATTTGGATGGAGTTGCGTAAGTTTCATGTGTGCTGCGCAAGTCAATGGCTCCCCACCTATGGGTCATTCAAGTCACTTGCATGCCCTATACATTTTTTCCAAGGTTCCAGGTGGCCTATAAATATCCCCTGTGGGCCCCCCATTTCAAGGGAGAATTTTCCAAAACATCGATTCAAGTTTTGGTTTCCCATGTCTTTGTATGTTGTCTTCCGAACACTTCTAAGGTAATTCATTAACTAAAATGGAAACTCTAAAGATGAAGAATAAGGCCTATGTGTCAGAACTCATCAATACTTGTGTGCCTAAGTGTCCAGACATTAAGGGAAATAAAGACAGTTGCATGCCACCTTTCCCTCTCAAGGGAACTTGCGCACCACCCTTCTGAAAGCCTCTGGGGATGATACTAAGTCTTTGAGATCAATGTCTCTGGAGTATTACCCTATATATTCTTCATCGCCCAAGGTTAATCATGTCATGCAAGTATACTGGCATGACTAGGACTTGCGCACCTGAATGATTCTTGCACGCCTCCTTCCCACTCACCTCCTTTCCTCAAATCCACCTCTCCTCTTCATGACATTGCCTTAAAAACCCTCTTCAAAGACATTTATGGAATGGTTCCTTTGTTGGATTCTTAATCTAAAAGTAATTCTGTGAAAACCTCTCCCAAAACCTTGTGACATACAAGCATTATGTCACTACTGTTAGGGGTTTACTATATAACCTCATCCTTTGAGATGAGAAGATCTTTTGATTTGGGCCTCCTTCTTAGTAGTAAGCCCCAAGTTACAAGTCCCCTTAACATGGACCTCCTTCTCATGGGTAATCCACAGTCATAGTTTCCTTAAACATTGGGCATCCCCTTCAAGAGTAAACGCCAATCTTAATTTCTTTTGATTTGGGATTCCTTCTTATGAATAAAACCCAATCAAAAGTCCCTCATAATTTGGGGTTCCTTTTTAGGAGTAATTCCCGAGTTAAAATTCAAAATCTCCATAATGTACAAATACTTTTATGGACCCTACTCTTGGGCGTCATTCCTATGTCATGGTATTCATTTACTTGGGCCGTCAGACATACGTAAGGCCCACATCATTTTTCATAACTGCATATTTCATGGAACCATTTTCAAGTTTATTGATACCTCTTATTTCTCACACCGAGCATGACTCACGTGATCATAGAGTGTAAAAATAATCACGAAATCTTTTTTTGGGCCATTAACTATGCACAAACCCCATATTTCATTGCCATAACTATGTGGACCTTGATCTCTGCCTTAAAAGTAGAGTACGTAGGAAGCCATTATAATTTTCAAGCCCATCTTTCATTAATTATTTTTTGTTCCATATGATGTAAAACTATATCCTTCGTATCAAACTATGTGGGATCTGATTCCTTTTAAAAAAGGATACAGTGGTAGCCCATCTGTGGGTATGATCCCAACTCTTAAATAATCGTTATATTTCTGAATGAAAATAAACTTCAAGTTCCCCACTGTGTGGTTCAATAACTAGTATGGTCATCATAATGACCCAGAGATTTCTATATAATGTATTGAAGGATACCGTTGACTAAGGATCTCTAATACCTACGAATGGTTCTCCATCGACGAAGAACCTCAAATACATATAAAAGAATCTCTAAATCCCATAAATATCAATCATCGATTTCAAAATATATAGGGAAACTCATTTTTATTCTTGATGAATTAATAAGGATTCGTGAACATAACATAAATCTAGAAGAGAGTCCCGGTGTAGGCAATAATTCCCCACAAAAAGGTGTGATGAGCCTGACCTCCCATCCTCCCAACCAATGAAAATTCTTAAGCCTCATAGGTCATCAACTAATGAGAACCTACCTTTAGAAATTAGTTCCAAATGGATATAGAATCATTTGGTGTTTCCAGTTCTACGAATAAACCTGTTAGAAACCAATTGGAACTTTTGAACCTTATAAAAACAAGTTCATCCCCATTTCTAGAAGAAACAATCGCATTATTTCATATCTTCCAAGTTTTCTAAGGAAATTATATATTTCTAATTTGATTTATCAAGGGAGTTTTAAGTAAAATCTCTCAAGGGAAGTCTCATTGAAATAACGTTTTGTGAGACTGTTCACATTAATGTATATAATCTTTATTTACCTACTGATCTCATCGTCATACCCATGATTTAATTTGATATAATCCTCGCTTTGGATTGGATTTCAGACTATGATGTGAAAATTTATTGTGAGAAGAAGGAGGCTACAATTTTGGATAATTGAAAGGAGTACCTTATCTTTAGATAAGAAACATCACCACCTAATTGTTATCTAGATCCACCCCCAGTAGCAAAACGAAATTCAATTACTGGGGAGGAAGAGAATAAAATAAATGTGGTTAAGGAAAGGAATTTTCAAATATAGGATGTACCTATTGTGAAAGAATATGTTGATGTGATTCGAGTGGATTTACCTGGACATCCTCCAGAATAAGAAATTAACTTTTCCATTGACTTAATTCTGGGTTCAAGGCCCATATCGAAGACCCCTTATAGAATGGCCACTTTGGAATTAGTGGAACTAAATAAATAACTAAAAGAATTGAGAAAAACGAAATTTATTCGCCCTGGTGTTTCTCCATGGGGATCCCATGACCTTTTTCTTATGAAGAATGATGGATCAATTAGGTTGTGACTTGAAAATAGGGAGATAAATACTATAACAATATAGAACATGTATCCCTTACCTCACATTGATGATTTATTCCACGAAATTCATGGAGCTCAATACTTTTCAAATATTGACCTTTGATTTGGATATCATTAGTTGTGTGTGAAGAAGGAAGACATTCTGAAAACAGCATTTCGAACCAGGTATGGGCATTATGGGATTACAGTAATGCATTTTGGATTGACTAATGCACCCTTTGTCTTCATGGATTTAATGAATGTAGTTTTCATGGAATATCTTGATTACATTGTAGTGGTATTTATTGATGATATCTTGGTAAACTCAAAAATCTACGATGATCATGAAAATCAGTTGTGCATTATCCTGAAGACACTTAGAAGAAATGAATTATATGGGAAGTTTAGCAAGTGTGAATTCTAGCTTTAATAGATTTCTTTTCATGTCCATATCGTCTCTAAAGATGGAATATCCATTGATCCTTCTACGACAAGAGAAATGAAATAATGGACGACACCAGCGAGTATAACTGAGGTACACAATTTTATAGGTTTAGTAGGTTATTATCGGCGTTTCATCCAGAATTTTTCCCAGTTGAATAACCCATTAACAAAGTTCACATGAAAAGGGGTTAAATTTTTTTAGAAAAAAGAGTGTGAAAAATGTTATGATGAAGTAAAGGTAAGATTAGTCAATGCCCCTATCTTGACTCTACCATCGGGGAATGATGGGATTATTATTTATAGTTATGCATCAAAGAAATAACTTAGTTGTGTCCTGCAAAATGACCGGGTTATTTCCTATGCATCACAATAACAAAAAATTAATGAGAAAAACTATTCTACTCATGATCTTGAGTTAGCAGATGCAAACATTGAATTGAAGATATGGAGACATTATCTCTATGGTGAGAAATGTGAGATATATACTGATCACAATAATTTGAAGAATATTTTATCAAAGAATGAACTCAACATGAGGCCAAGGCGCTGGCTTGAACTACACAAAGATTATGACTGCACTATACAGTACAACCCGATGAAGGAAAATAAGGTGGAAGATGCTTTGAGAATAAAAGATCATGGAGTTATGGACATGATGGGAGTTGAAAAGGATCCTATATCCAAGGATCTAGTAAAGTCGGACATGGGGATAACCATTGAAGGTGAAACATCAATACTTTTTCAAATGGTTTCTAATCCATATTTAATAGAAAGTATAAAGAGTTATTCAAACTAATGATGAAGAGTTTAAAAAGAAGATTAAAGATGTAAATGATGGGAGATTGATTGACTTTTTGTTTGAACATGGAATTTTGAAATATGGGATGAGAATTTGTGTTCCTGGTATACCTGATCTAAAAAGGGAATTGTTAGATGATGCTCATAGTTATAATTCCTCTATACACCCTAGTATAACTAAGATGTATAGAGATTTGAAGGAACATTTTTAGTGGGACAACATGAAGAGGTAGATTGCTGATTTTGTGTCAAGATGTATTGTTTGTCAACAAGTGAAATCTGGAAGGAAATATCCTAGAGGAGTTGTGAAACACTTTCATATACCTGAGTTGAAATGGGATGATATCATGATAGACTTTGTGATGGGGCCGCCAAAGTCTCATAGAAGAAAAGATGCAATATGGGTCAATCTTGATTGTCTTACCAAGTCAGCACATGTTCATACTATAAGATAAGATTTACCACTTGAAAGTTTAGCAAGAATATATGTCATTGATGTTGCAAGACTTCATGGAGTACCCTTATCGATTTTTTCTGATTGTGCTCAACATTTTACATTAAGTTTCTGGAAAAGTCTTCAGAAACCCCTTGATACTGAACATCATTTGAGCACTGCCTACCACCCTCAAACTAAGGGAAAATTAGAACAGACTATTCAAACCGTAGAAGATATTTTGAGATCATTCCCACTTGACATTCAAGGTATGTGGGATCAATATGTACCTTTTGTAGAATTTTTCTATAACAATAGATTCCATTCAAGTATTCAGATGGCACCATATGAAGAGTTATATAGAAAAATATGTTTCACACTAACCTGTTGGGATGATGTTGGTGAAAGAAAAATTGTAGGCCCTGAACTTGTGGAGGAAAGGATTGGAAAGGTGAAGGTAATCTAAACCACATCAAAGCAGCTCAATGTTGGCATAAGAGCTTTGTTGTTAACTGAAAGAAGGATTTGAATGTTATATAGGAGATCATGTTTTCTTGAAGGTATCTCCAAGGAAGGGTGTTATAGGTTTCGGTAAGAAGGGAAAATTATGTCCCAGGTACATCGGACCTTTCGAGATTATAGAACGAATTGGGGTTGTAGCTTACTATTTGGAAATGCCACCAAGTCTCTCCAAAGTTCACGATGTGTTCCACATATCACTGGTGAGAAAATACATGCCTGGCCCAATGCATGTACCCACCTATGAGTAATTAGAACTGGAACCCTATCGGTCTTATTAAAAAGGGCATGTCAATGTTCCTGATACAAGAGAACAAGTGTTGAGAAACAGGATGACTCGTCTCGTAAAAGTTTTATGAAGAAACCATAAGATGGAAGAGGCAACATGGGAACCTGAGGAACTTATGATAAAGAACCACCAAAGTATTTTTATGCAGTAATATTCTAGAAATTTATAGGACAAAATTATTTGAAGGAGAGGAGAATGTAACACTCCAATGTTCCATGGTACGCTTCTCTTTGAATAATATAATAGTGTGCGTTGTACGCAACTTCGAATTCTAACACACCACAACCAATAGAACTAGACGTAATGAATAGTAATACCCAATTTTTGAAATTTTTTAAATCTTATCTTTCAAAATGGACTTCATTTTTGCATTCGGAATATCAAAATTAGCTTTGGGCGAATTTTTGGTATTTTTCTGAAAACATTAAATTTTTGATGAATAGTGAAAAACACTAAGTTATAGTTTAAAACCAAATTTTGATCTAAATAATTATTTATTTGATTTAAATTTATTTTCTATAAAATAGATACATAATAACTATATATGTTCAATTGTAATTCATTGGAGTCAGTTTATAATAATTTTAGATATATAAAAATTTTATTGAACATTTTACCATCTTTTACCCACCTCATAAGAGAATTTGAAAATTTAAATAAAAACTAATTTTACCACTATTTTGAGTTGAATTTAAAAAATCTGAGAGACATGGTTGTCATCAGTAAGTAAAATGTGGTTCAATAAGATGAAAATAATTTTTGGTGAATAATAACTTTTTACTTTTATTTACCATGGTTAAAAGTAAAAAGGGTAATTAAGGGTAAAAATGATATAATTATTACTCTAAAACATGTCCTAATTTTATTGGATAAGTATAATTCGACCAAAAAAAACATTATGAAGAAAATATGAACATCTTTGGTCCACTTGGATTCGATTAGAACATTTATTATTATTTTATTTAAATAAGAGTCAAAAGAGTTAAAATCAATGTTTAATAACTAAAGATATTTTAATATAGGGTTATATATAAGATAAATTCGTATATAAATATTAATTATAAATTAGAAAACATTCCTTACATAATGGTATTTTATATATAATTTTTAGACATTAAATAATTTAATTTATTTATGATACAATGATGATGTAGTAAATACATAATTATAAAAATCTTAAAATAATTGATTTTATAAATATCCAAATAAATGTAATTTGATACTTTTTTTGAAATATAATAATTTTTTAGGGTAATATTACATGTCAAGTTTGGTTATATGAATTGTGTTCGAAGTAATAATGCTGTTATGAATTTAGAAAAAACAAATTACCAAATAGTGTCAAAATTTACGTAAAATAGTTTTTATAAAAAAATTATATTATTAATTGATATTCTATTCCTAAAAATATGAGGTTTCTTCCAAAAGACATATATAATGAATGGAGTATCATTAATTAACCTCTTGGGGATCTTTTGGAAGTATATAATAAGTTTTTTAGAAATATAATATAAAAATAAAAAGAGACATGGTAAATGTAAAACTATTTAAGTATGAGTTAAATCTAAAAGATAAAGTTAATATAGTGACCCAAACCTATATAAAGCGTATTTTTTGAGTGGTTTTAGACCTATACCCACCTTATCCTTTAAATAATTCATTTTTGGGCCCTTATAAACCAAAAATTATTTTATTATAATAAAATATTTCTAGCTTTTCCTAAGGTGCCCCTCACCCCTCTTATAAAAGGGAACTTTACCTTCTCTCTAATTAACACCTTCAAAGACAATTGGCTCCGCCAATACCTACCCAAATACCCAATCAACTATCCTACCTTCATTCTAGAGGCCATCCTTCAGTCAGAAAGCCTACCTACGGTGCCCTTTTGATCAAATCAAAATGATGAACCCGAAGAAGATGTAAATATTTCATCACCTCTTTCAAGTTCCTTTATAATTACACTTCTTATTTCATTGTTATTTCAATTATAAAATAATAACTCTAGTATCTTATATATACTATGATGTTATTATAAACATGGTACAACCATATTCATTATTCTATCCATCCTTTGAATGAAATGTCACCATACATGCGTATGTATGAGTTACCGTCTCCACGTCGTGGTGTAATTGTTATTCAATAGATTATTATTTGGATGGGTATATGTTTAATTGATGTAAATAATAAATATAACATGATAATTATTCTTTATATATGATATAACATCCAATTATATATTATTTCAATATCAAAAGAATGATATGGTCACTCATGGGTACGTACGGATTACCATCTCTACTAACGCGATGAGATTCATTTCCCATCATATCCATTCAAGAATAATTTAATTAGATGATTTAAAATAATGTTTAAAGACATAATATCATTATGAATATGAATAAGATACATTCAATCAATAACAAACATTACTTACGCAATAAAGCATATAAAGGAAAACGAATCAGTTAACACCCGAAACGACGATAATACTAAGATATTTTTAACAATGCAATGTTAAAAGATCATATATTAAATCATATTATTTTATATTATTATTGTATAATTTAATAAAAATTATTTCACCATTATATAAGAGGTTAACCTAACCTTGACCATGGAAATTTACAAGGTAAGGGTTAATTTCACAATATCTTTTTTATCTGAGATTGTTTATACGTAATTATCTACAGGGTCCTCTTTATCATCCATATCCATGTTTCTTAAAAATGTATTTCAAAACAATTTTACTATTTACTAGACAATGGGGTAAAGTCATTTATAGCATTATTTGACCTTATATGTTTGAATGGAAACCTTCCATCATTTTACAAACAAGGTACATTGCGACCTTTTCGACAAAATTATGCTAAGAATGTTTCTTAAATTATTCGGCGGATGCAGCTATATTACGCCATTATACAACGTTGAAGCTTGCCTGACAAGCGTACAAGAATATTTTAAGATATAAATTTTTCTTTTATAATTACGTGACTTTTAAAAGATTAAAAAATAGAAAGATATATTTCTCTAAAAAGGTTTTGATTCCATCTATGTCAACATCCTTTTATGGATTTTATGTTTGTTTGAAGTTGATTTATTATGATAAAAAACTTCTATATTGTATTGAAGGTTTTGTGATATGTTTGATGGTGGATGTGTTATTTCATACAATTCACGGTTTATGGATAATGTATTGAGGTTTATTATGACAGTTATAATATGAATGTTTATGTTATGTTTGAACCATTTCTAATGAGGAATGCATTGGACTTAATAAGTGACGGGTGGAGCCCGATATAGCTCTTTGATGCATCGTTAGGTCTAATGAGACAAACTGGTGTCTTGGCACAAGGCCTTGAAAAAATCTTATTTGTATTCTTGGCAGAAGGCCTTGACTATGTGGTTACGAATGTCTGGCATTATGGATTCCATCATTATGAAAGTGGCTATTGATATTGCATGTGATTATTCGACGAGTAGAATATCAATGTGAGTAAATAAATGGAATTATATTGATTTATATTTTCCATATTATGATGATGTTTATGTGGAAAAGGATTTTTTTTAGTTTTATGCATTGCCTTAAATATTTTTGCTTATTTATGAAAGATTCATCTATTTTGTTATCCTTATTGAGCATCTGAGCTCACCCCTTTCTATGTTTTATTTTTCCCAGGATGCGAAGAAGTATATTATGAATGACCTGAAGGGATAGTCTTTGGGATATCAGTGTTTTCTATTTAAACAATGTTGTTTTAGTTTTCCATTTTATTATGTAATGCAAACCTTATGAATGTATCTCGTACTTCCAAGGCTAATAAACTAATCGGTCTTTCGAGACTTGATCTTTTATGATCCTTCCAATGATACGTAATAATGCATAGACTCTGGGCATCAAGGTTCACGGCATTACATTTGAGTTTGGATGCATCATTCCGAGAAATCATGATTATTTTTATGACATGAATCATTTTTAGGTAGACAAGGGAATAATGGTTTTGGGAATGTTTATGAAATTGAATTTTTTTTCTTTATTAAGTAATTTATGGAAAATAGAGTCTAATATGGAATTGAATATTCAAAATGATGTAATTTGTTTTTTTATAAAAGGGTGTAGTATGAGAAAAATTGAATAATGAGAATGTGATTACCCTTTCTATACTTAGACCTAAATGCTGGGTTGTGAATGGTTGCGATAGAGCCTTTATTTTTACCATTTGGAGGGGTTTGGTTGAATGAGTTGTTATTTCCAATTACGAGTCCCTCATATATGAATTTCTAAATGTTGTGTTGCATGTAATGAGAAACATATTTCAAAATTATTAGACATGGCTCCATGAATGTTCAAGATTAGGGGATGATAGGAGGTTGTGGGTAGAGATAATATACCACCTGTAGAACTTAAGGCACCAATAGTACTAGGAGGGAAATTCAGAGTGCAGTTCTGTGTGTTGATCAGTTTATGAATCTTGTTCAAAGAAACATTGGGTGGGTCATGAGAAGTATCTATGACATGATAAATCATTTTCCATTGTAGAATCCTCTGATGTTTACAAGAGAGGGTGGACTTGAGGCATTCGATTTCTAGATTTTTATCTATTCTGAAGATACATGGCCTCTTGTGGGATCCTAATTATAATATAGTCAATTTTTTACCAATATGTTATGTGGTTAGGAAAGTAATTTGTGTTAGATATAGAATTAGAATGAACTGTTGGAGAATAATTAGTGAACTTAATTTCATGAGAATTTATTAGAGCATTTTTTACCTTGAGACACACAGGAAGGAGAGAGAAGTTTAATTGATGAGGTTGACTCATGGGCATATGTTTGTTAGGGGCTATGCTGGATGCTTTAAAGATATGTATTTATTTTCCCTAGTGTTAATCGGAAATAAGAAATGGTGGTGAAATGATATTATGATGGTATTTAATGTAAAATAAAGTCCAAGGTGAATATATTTTTTTTACTGAAAATGAATTTTGAGGTGGGGAATCATGCACTCATTTCTGAGGATAACCTAAATAAGGATTTTAGTGGAGGAATAGTGGAATCTATTGGATGGTTAGGAGGTATGAAATTCGAGAGAAGCAAGATTCATTATGAGAATGTTAACCAGTGATGTGGAAAGAATATTATACAGAAGGATGGATTAGTTACAAAATATATTTCATGAGGGATTTTTCAACATTGTGGTAGGCATTATCACTTTTGTAGGAAGTGAACAGGACTATTGATAGATTTTTTATGCTGCGGCAAGATGGCACTACCACATAAATTCTGTAGGAACCCATGAATGATGGGTTTTGATGGAGTGGCTGGATTGAACCAGAGTACGGTAAAGAGTACTTCTACGTCATACTGGTCCTTTAGTTATTTTACAACATGTCGTGGTGGTCGAGGTAGTGGGCATGGTACATAGGGCTATGAGTGTTCATACTAGTATAGTGGAGAAACTCATGGTACTCAGACTTCATCATAGAAAATAGGGAAAAGGCAGTTACATAAAGTTTATCCTATAGTTGTGGATATCAAGGCTAGAATGTCGATAGTTAGAGGAAATATACATCTTCTTTCTAAATTTTCTATTTCCATATTTGATACTGGTTCCCCTTATGTTTTATATCTCTAGAAAATTTTAATGGGTTGATTCTGAAATAAGTTATTTTGAACTGGGTTATGATGATTGATACACTATTAAGAGTATATTTAAGAGACATCTATTAGTGTATGGAGTGTTCTCCTGAGGTTAGGGAGTATCTTTTCCATTGGGATCATTACATCCATGATTTTCTTGGATTTGGCCTAATTACTGGTAGGATTGGTTAATAGAATACGAAATCCCCATAGAATTCTTTGTATAGAGAGTAGAATTTACATCTCATGAGGGAAATAATTATAACCACCACAAAGAGTGAGATATCAAAACATGCCCTGTCAGTCTAGTTCACTAGAGAATTGAGGAACATACCACCAAGGTTGAAATTATATTATTAGATGAAGATGGGGAAGATATAGATGTATTTCCACCCATAGTACACAAGTTCCATAACATCTTTCCTACAGAAGTCGCAAGGCTACCACATGAGATAGCTGAGGATTTTACAAATGAGCTCATGCATTGAGTTAATCCAATTTCTATTCCACCATATAGAACGGAACCAAAAGATATTCAAGAGCATAAGAATCAAATAGTAGTGTTTATGGATAACGGGTTTATCCAACTTAGTGTGTCACATGGTGTTCACCCATTTTGGTTTCTATGATGGATGATGAGACTCGACACTTATTAGTGGAATATTGGATGTTGAAGCATATGGATGTAAAGAACCATTATCACCATCAATGAACTGATTTTCTATTTTACTAGTTGAGGGGAACTTCTGACTTCTCAAAGATAAAATATAGATAGGGGTTTCACTAGTTGATAGTTTGACCTTATGGTAAACCTCTAACTACTTATAAAAGAAGTTATGTCATTCATGAGGTTTTCTTGATAAAATATGGGTTGAAAATGATATGGCATTGCTTATAGCCCTGATTTTTAGAATATTCCACCTGTAGCTAGATTAGTCTATGGTTGTGTTTGTGGTTGACATATTGGTGTGCTCTTTGACTGGTGAAGTTGATTCCCATCATGAAATTTTCTTGATTACAATGAGATAGCATCATGCATATACCAAGCTATAAATGTGTCAGTTTTGGATTGATCATGTACATATCTTATGTAAATAAACTAAGAGGAAGGTGTTTTAGTGTACCCATAGAATGTTCTGATAGTGGTATCTTGGGTTCAACCCAATAATAATTTCAATATCTATATCTTTACGAGGGTAGTAGGTTATTATCATTAGTTTATCTTGGAAATTCTAATTTGAAATCCCTTTTATAAAGCATGAATTAGAAGGGGATAATGATTCGATGTATGGAATAATGTGATAATTCTTTCTAAGAGTTGATGATGCACTTGATAATCACACTAATATTGATCCTACCTAATCCATGTGAGCAGGATATGGCATGTTTTGATGCTTTGGAGATAGTGTTTAGGGTAGTGTAGATGCACGCAAATCAAGTGGTGGTTTCAGGTTCTTTCTAGTTGAGGTCATATTAATTGAATTAACTTATGCTTGACCTTGATCTTATTGTAATGGTTTATTCATTGATTTTTTTTGAATCATTACCTTATGGGTGAGATGTTTACATTGTATATAGCTCATGAAAGCTTAATGTGTTTTGTTCCATTGATATTTTAATTTCTAGAAATAGATTTTGGTTGAGTATATGATTTCTTTTGATTTGACGAAAACATATATGATGGAATAGGTAAATATTGTTACAAAATCATTAATAAAAAAAATAAGACCTACGTATTTAAGGAGTCTATGGCTGAGTGGAAAATGATCAATTTACTTGATGAGATAATTGTTTTGATTAAGACGTCAAGGAGCAGATGACTCTCATAAAAGTTATACTAGACTCTACACCTTTTTGTCAAATAAGGGAAAGGAAGTATAAGTATGAAGAATGTTTAGACATAGGGGAAATTCATAATAGTGGGGGTCACCATGAAAATAGATCATAAATGAGGATGAGATCATATATGTTCAAGAATCAGGATGTGGTGCCTATGATCATCGGGGATGAAATGATTTGTGAGTTTAATTCCATGAAGTGGGAGGTGCATCTTGGTTTGACCAAAATGAGAAATGATAAACATCGATTACAATGGTGGATAGGAATGATAGTAGAGATAGTAAGGTTCATGATATGATGATATACCTATCAAAAAGTGAAAGATGAGAATCAAAGTACTGGTGGTTTACTACAATAGCTTCCTATTACATTAATGAAGTGGGATGATGTTAGCATTGATTTTTGGGTGGTTCTCCCAAGGACACATCAAAATAATGAATCTATTTGGGGGGGGGGGGGTTGTAGACCAACTGATGAAAGTAGAATACTTATTGGTTATATGGGAGACAATATTTTTACATCATTTGGGAGATAAATATGTTCGAGAGATATTCAATTCGCATGGGGTTCCACATTGTATGGTTTTCGAGTGTGACTCGCCTTTTAATTCATGCTTTTGGAATGACTTTTAAAATGAACTTCGGACACAAGATCTACTGAGTACAGTTTCCACCCACAAAATGATGATAATTTATAAAATTCAATAAAACATTAATAAGATATTCTATGAGTGTGTGTTCTTGACTTTGGTGGGTCTTGGGCGAATCACATATCAATCGTTGAGTTCTCCTATGAAAATAGCTATCAAACAAATATTATGATGGAACCATATTTAGAACATTGTGGTTGGTCATGCAGATCACCACTATGTTTGATGGACGTGTGTGAGTAAATGAAGTTGATACAGAGTCATGTGAAAGAGTCATCAGAGCAGGTTAGTCTAATTTATAAACCTATGGATTTATTTCATAGTAGATATAAGTCATGTACTAATATATTCTGACCACCCCTAGAGTTTATAGATGGTGATTGATTAATTTTTTATGTGTCTCCTAGATTTGATTGTAGTAGGATATGGAGACCTGGCATGTTGACACATTGGTTTGGGTGAACATTTTAGATATTTGGATAGAATTAGGTTGATTGAATACTAATTGGTTCTTCTACAAAAGTATAGTGTTATGATTGAAATGTTTAATTTATTACATCATTGAAATTATCACCTCGACCCATGTCATGTGATCATTGTGGATGGTGTTGAGCATTGTACATATGTTTCCATTAAAGAGAATCTGATAGGATTGTTGTATCATCACCATACTCATAGTTCATATATATTGGAATCATGGACATTTTTAACAGGAATATTGGGAGATAATAGTGGATATGTGGGCATAATGGCCCAATATTTTTACCTCGAAATCTTATAGAGGACTGGAGGGGTTTTTGGAAGTGCATAGTTGGATCATGGTTTGGATAAACCGTACCGCTTACCCCAACAACACTTGAAATTCCTAGACATATAGAGATTGAATAGTTGTTGTATGGTATTTTTGTTGTGGTTCCCTCTTAGGAGTTACCATTCACGCCTACAATAAAGGCACACAGTTGAAGCCCATAGTGTAGAAAACCATGCATCCATTACCAAGAAACCATGCATGTGGGTTTACTTATTCTGAACATTCAGTTTGAATTTCTTGAACATCCATATTACATCACTGAAACCCATAGATCATCCCTAAACCGATATTTCTTATTTATTTATGCTTTTGGATGGATTCTAAGGCCCTACAACCTATATTATGAATTAATAAATGATCCATTGATAGATCAGAACCCCTCCCGATAAGATTTTCTCATTCCAATTAGTTTCATCCTTCACTCTTATCATTTCCTCATCCTTTGTAAGGATTTTTCCCTTTGTTGGTAATTGAAATAGATATTGTAATCAAGGATATTTTATTGATATCGAATCTATTTGTAGATATATATTTTATTCTTCATCATGATATCATTTATTCTACTTCAATTGAAGGTTTCTGTTGGTGAGCACTCATCAATGATCTTGAGGTAGGTGGTCTAAATTTAATTCACTATCCTTCAATTAAAATTTCACATTTTTTGGGAAATTTAAATTGGAATGTTTGAAAATTACAAATTGAGATAAATAAATTAATTTATGGAATCATGGAATTGCTTATTTGATTTTCTAAGTGATTATGAAATGAGTTGAATATTGGAAAATTGAATTTTGGTATTTTTGATCATCCAATCGGTGTAATTATATTAATAAATTGATTAATTAATAATTGAGATGCTGTTATTGTGTAATTGATGCGAAATTTGGATTTTTTAATGTGTTAATTAATGTGTTCATGAGTTAATTGCAATGGGAAACATGGGATGATTGGCCTGACCATTACGGGTTAATGGGTTATATGATTTAACTACTGTAAAATGTTTTAATGGTTATTTGATCAGATTATAACTTGTGATTAAGTTATTAAAACATAGTTTTTTTATATTTGAAATGGTATACCATAATGTAAAATGTGATAGGAGGGTTAATGTTGATTAACCTTCATTGTTGTAATATATGTTATATATGTGTGATGAATTGATATAAAAGTATAAAAAATAGGTTGATACTCAAAATACCCATATGATATTGACTGATATATGAGTGTTGGTCATGGATTGATGATCCCAATACCCATTGGTGGTTGACTGGTAATCATGGTGCCAGACACGAACAAACACTCTAAATAATCATGGGGTGCTAGACATGGAATTCATGTCCCAAATAATGGGCATTGGACTATGGTTCCAATTGAACATTCAATGAATTTAAATGAAATGAATAATGAACTCCATGTGTAATAATTATTTTTGAATTGAATATGTCTCATGGTTTAGAGTCCAACATGGGACGAAAAGGGTACTGAGGGTTCAGGTGTCCTCAGGAACCCTATAATTTATGTCACAAAATAAAGAATAATTGATAATGTAATCTATTTAACTTTTTTCTTGTATTTTATTATTAATACAACTTCATATAGTGTTATGGAAACAATATTTATTTTAAAACTATTGGTGGTGGACAAATGAGTTGTACAGACACCCTACTCAGGTTGCCTGATTGGTATATGAATAGACATCATGTTTGCCAAACATGGTATGGAATTATCACTATGTTAGATGGGTGATATGGGATAAATCATGGATGAGGGAACTAGATATAGTTTATGACCCTATTAGGAGGTGTCAGTGTCTTTATTTTAGGGTTTTACGTCAAAAAATGACACATAATTCGAATGACATGCCTATTACTTATGTTTTTGATACAATATTCCAATTTTTTCCACCATGTGATTCTTGTTTTATTTTGATTATCATTATCTATTTTACGTACGTCTCATTTATTTATGATATTTTTATGCCTTGATGAAAATGGAATAGTATCCCCCTGAACTATATTATACCATTTCTACTAATCGGCCACAAATGGTGTATTGAGAGGGACACCTAAGGTCATGTGGAAAATAGGCTCGGGGTATAATTGTGTGACACCCATGTCGAGATGTCCCAAAGTTTTATCAAATGAGTTTTCTTTTCAGTTATTTTGTAAATCTATTTAGAAAAGTTTTATATGATAATAGGTTGAGCTAGGACTTGCACATGAGCTTTTCCATAATAGTAGCTAACCCCTATATGGGGGAAACCAAACTACCTAGGATGTTATTTTTTTCTATTAATGTGTGTTTTTATAGATGAATGTTATTTACCTTCAGTGATTCATTTTTTGTGTGATGTGATTACTGTTTAGGATATTGTATTAGATTTAAATGATTCCCCAATGTGGAACAAGAATGGAGTATTCATGCATCATTAAAAGAATTAATTATTATTAACATGGCATGCCTAATTATTAGGAACTCAAATAAATGATGGTTTTGGGTATGTATATGAAATTAACGTTTTCCATTGATTGTGTAATTGAACTAAAAATGGTGATAGAAATGGATTCGAAAATTGTATAATGATGAAACAATGTCGAAAATATGGTCATTTAATGATTTTTTTATAATGATATGGTTTTTAGACATTGTTATCCAAGACCTAGATGAAGTCTGGTTATGTGTAGTGATAGCACCTAAGATTTGAAACTGTCATAGGGTTTGGGGAGTTCCATATTTTGGATTATGGTCAGCCCCTTTTATGCGAATGTGTGAAATTTGTGTTGCATATTTTGAGATGTATTTTTGCATTATATAGATATATGACCATAATTATTATTACTATGGAGATGAAAGGGGGATATTGATGGAGATGATCAACCAATATTGGAACCAGAGGAACCAATAGTACTATGTGAGGATGTCCGAGGGTAGTTCCCTGAGAAATTTTCTGGGTCTATGGATTTATTGGAAAGAGACTCATGGATGGTTTTGATGAGTATCTATGAATTGACTTGGTAGTTTCAATTTCAGTATCCTAGGATATTTATTTTAGAGGTTGTACCTAGGAAAGATGAGTTATGGATTGAGTATATCTAGACACTAATTGAAAACATGGAGACTCCTTTAGAAAAGAGTGTCAAATTTTCTACCTACATGTTACCTCATTAGGTGAATCATGGGTGGGACATCCAGACTAAATATGGAAAACTAGTGAATATGGAGTGGAATGAAAATAAATTGAAATTATTAGAGCAAGTAAAGACCCGAAATTTCCATGTAATATTTTTTAATTAAACGGGAATTTTACGAGTCTACAAAAATTGATGGCGCATGATTTCGAGGCCAAGTGTGCCCAGAATGAAATTCAGAACTTTTTTGGGGTAAGTTAAGTAAATTTTCGATTGGGTTTTCTAACTTTTGAAATGATGCTCAGAATTAAAATCTGATGACACCATTGAACTAGGAGGGTTGGTATTCATTTAAAGATACTTTCACCTTGACCGTAGTGAGTTGAGAGTGAATGATAATTTTTGGGCTTTTCGTGAAAGAATTAAATAATATAAAATTTCTAACATTTTTATTTTAGAAACCACCCACATGGGTTATGGTGGTAGGGACCACCCGAGCATAAACCTCCCATTTGGATGTTTCAAAGGTGTGGACTACCTGAACTTAAACCACCCACAAGGGTTATGGTGGTGGAGACCACCTGTGACTAAAACCCCCATGAACTCCACTCTTATGGGTAGAAATCTTTGAAATCTTTCTTTAATGAGGGAGGTGACCTTTAGGTTTCCCCAACTATTATTTATGAAGCACTATTCATTTAATTGAGTCAATTAAATGAGCCAATTAATTATGCCAACGTGCCAACATAATTAATAAGTTTAATTTAATTATATTTTCACCTCTTTGTTTGGGATGATTTTTGGTTGGAATGATGTTCCTGGGTGGGATAAAGTTCTCCAAGGATGAACTCCATCGAAGAAAATTCTTCAGAAATCAAGGAATAGGATGACGAATGAGCCCAACATTGAAGCGTGGTTTCAGAATCGATGATCATTGGCACCATTTTCACCTTCTTCGACTTCATTCTCGCTCCATCATCAATTAACCTATGAGGTATGGGTTTTAATTAGGTGTGATCATCGATTCCCATGTTCATACCTTCTAAAAAAATATTGTAGATCAACTCACTAACTAGTTGATCTGTGGATGATTTCTTTTTGCAGGAATAGGAATAATAACTACAGGTGGTTGTACGGATTGTTTTTTGGATTTTCCCCTTTACCCATTTTTGGAAATTCTTCATAATTCAAGAAACAATTGTGAACCGCTTGCTACCACTCAAACACAGAGGGTTCAAGCCAAAAAAAACACGGCCTGACCTCATTACAAACCCTTGTATTCTTGATGAAATCATTATGATGGAGGAATATAGAAACCGAAGGCCGGCCAAACGATGAGGGTGCCGGTGTGCATCCGCACCAATCGGCGATCAAGGAGCCACATCTTATGACATGTCGATGAAAGGAGAGTGGCCTATTCGGCCACCAGAGAAGGTGCGACATGTGACTATGCTGCACGGAGAATACAGTTGGCCATCCGGCCAGCCACAGCGGCACCCCGCAGCACCGTGGGCCTTGCACCAAAAGAGGGACTTACCAGTGGAGAACCACCTTCGATCCACCAAGAAACCCCTTTGATCTACATCCAAAATGAGCTAAGGAGCTCCCCCAAACACTGAAAACATGAAATCCCTCGTGAACCATGAGTGGGAGGAAGAAAGAGGGAAAACTGTAAATCTCGGGTGGCCTGAGACTTAAAAACCCTAACATTATGTGGCCGCACGATTGCCCCACACGGTTTGGTAAACCGTGCGCCAATTGTGTAGTTTCCTTTGTCTCATCTAGGGACTTCTCATGGTTACCCCGCACGGTTTGGAAATCCGTTCGTCAACCATGCAGTTACCACTATCTCACCCAAGTACTTCGTACGTCATGAACAAATGGTTTGTCCAGACCGTGTGACAACCGTGCGCCCCTAAACAACCTCGATAACATTAGCACCAGGCATCTGATTGAAGAACTGTCAGCAGTGCTGGAAACCTTAGAGTGAGACTGTACCTTTGAGTATAACCCAATAGAGATTTGGATTAAGATGGGGTATAGTCGGGTTGGATCGAGCATGAATCTAATTGGGCCCTCGGGACTAAAAAGCTAATAACTTACAGACAGGGCGTCTGATTGACACACCATCTATTTCGTTGAGGACCCAATGATGCGACGGTCCTTTGAGATACTTATTCATGGGACTTTGTGCAATTTGGAGTATCGACCAGTGTCTTGTAGAGAGAACCCACCTGGATATGAGCAATCTTAGTGTGGGATCCTAGTAGCTGGTTTTGACATGAAGATTGGATAGTGATCTTGTGTGGGTCAGCACCAAGCATTCTTGTGTGGGTCCTCACCTAGTGATCTTGTGTGGGTCAGTACCGAGCGGTCCTGTGTGGGTCAGAACCGAGCGATCCTATGTGGGTCATCACTAAGTGATCCTGTGTGGATCAGCACCCATAGATCATGTGTGGGTCGGATAATGAATTAGGATCCTTCGTAGGTCTGCCTCTTAATAGAGTAAGATGATTCAGTAGTTGTATCTAATCATCTTCACTACCGTATCTAAGTTATACCTTGTGTGAGCTGAGTCTGTACTTGTGTGGTACTTTCCTTTGTGGTATTCTTCAGCGTAGTTTACCTCTGTGGTACTTACCTTCATTGTAATGCCTTGGTGGTATTCTTCAGTGTGGCGTACATGTGTGCTACTTAACATCATGGTAATAATTCTTTTTTTGGAATAGTTGATATTTGGGATAATGTGTTGGGCCTTGTGTTTCCTCAGGATTTAGATGGGTTTACTTGATAACATAGGTATATGTGGGGGCATATACCTAATTATGGTTGGCAGTGGTTTTCATTCTTTGTGGTTTATCCTTTGTAGATTTTGTGATACCTTGAGGGTCTCAGGGTCCCTACTGAGTATCATTATACTCACCCATGCAAGGGCTATGCCCGAACCTCATTGTGTTTGGTGCAGATGACGAACAACGCTGACTGAGGATGAGAGTACCAGGACTGGAGGTTGCTCGGAGGTTGACCTTAGACGAGACGAACCATAGAGACAGACATTTGTGATCTGTACCTAACCTTCAGGTAGGAATCATGAAGGATGATTCTGTGGCTTCTTTTCACCAGTCAGTTGTCTTGTACTTTCCAGTTTTTTTTGTACTTTCTACTTGGGCTTGTATTCTAGCCCCCATTTACTTACTGTTCTCACTTTGCTTAAAATACAATTTTCATGAGTTTGTATCGTGGTGTGTGCTTGGTCGTGGCTGTTTATAGGTTATAAAGTAAATTCCTTCCCGGTTCTAGGGAATATTCCTTTAGTGCTGGTCACCAGCTGCTGGCATATGGAAGGCGGGCTTGGGGTAGTTACAGCACGGGCCCCTTTGGATGGGTTGTGACAAATTGGTATTTGAGGAGTCGGATTTATAGTAGAACTTATGACTCTGATATTTATAATGACATTATTATTAAATATAGTGAGTTTGGTTATAGGTTTATGGAATCTAGTGTTGGTGCGATGGCTGACGTATCCATACACCCGGACCCTGACTTCTGATTTCTGACTCAGTGCATGAAAACATTGATTGGTGAGTGTTTTAAAGAGTTTTCTATGTGATCTCTTGAGTCATCTCACCAGGTATAACTTATTGACCATGGCACAACTATTTTTTTAAGACTCCACATAGAAAGCTATCTAGGGTTCGGAGAGTATTACACACTGATGTCCCACTGAGTTATGAGGACTCGGTGCAGGGTCCATTTCCAATAGAGGAACCAGCGGAGGCACCAGTGGTACCGTTACCCATTGGGCCACCGATGCGACCAGACCCAGCAGTAGAGGGTGCATGTTGCTCTAGCGCGTTGCATACGTTCCAGCACTAGGGGCCACCCCATGTATTGGGGAGAGATGGACCCACAGGCAGCTGAGGGTTGGCTGGAAGCCATTGACATAGTATTGTGACTGGCAGGGACACCATGAGATCTCATGGTGATCCTTTCCGCTAGCCTTATATAGGTATCAACAGGTAGATGGTGGAGCATGATGCTCCAGGTTCACGATGAGGTAAAGATTCTCTGGGAAATCATTGAGAGGCTATTTCGGGAAGAGTTTGTTCTAGAGACTCTTCGTGCAGTGCACATACATGAGATTTTTCATCTGTAGTAGGGAATCATGACTGTGGCTCAGTACTCAGTGAAGTTCACCAACCTCTTATGCTACTCCATTGATATGGTGTGGGACCCATTATCCATGGACTAGAATGTTGAGCGAGGACTCAAGTGGGAGATTAGGGATTCAATGATCTCACTTAGAATCCCGACGCAGGCGGGGGTGCTAGACTGAGCCCTCTTAGTGTAGAGTTTTCTTACTGAATAGTCACCAGCAGGGAGATCCTCCACCAGACGTCACGTAGTGGATTCTTCTACAGCTGGCAGTAGACAGATGTCACATAGGTCCAAGAGGACCAAACCTATAGGTGGTCGACCATAGGATTTAGAGTCAGTTGGGCGGGGAACCCGAGGAAAATACAGTCATGCCAGGAGCGGGAAGTGTTACTCATGTGGTGGGAAGGTTCACATGGCTCGTGACTGTCCAACCTGCTGTACAAATAATCAGCAGACGGTTGAAGGACCACCCAGGAAGAGATAGGGGTTCAATCGAGGAGGTCCGCAGGGAGCAGGCGGACGTGACAGATGACCTGTCCATGCATGTGGCTGTGGGGTGGGGGGGTCCGAGATGTTACCTCCATAACCACCAGGTGGTCCACCCGGACCACATGGAGTAGGTTGACAGGGTTGACCTCATCTCCTTGCAGGTGAGTCCTATGACCATGGCACTCTGGGGATGATACGAGGTACGATCCATGTCTATTACACCTGACCTATAGTACTTATAGACACATGTGCCATTAATTCTTTTATTTCCACTTCCCTCGTTCGGAGTTCGGAGATTCCGACGGAGCAGTTGGCTCGATCCTTATTGCTAGAGACTCCTACGAGAGAAGATTTGACGATTATACATTGGTTACGGCAGTGAGAGCTTACTCTAGGAGGTGAGATCTTCAGTTGGGATATCCTAGTTTTAGAGTCGAGGCCTTAAGACATCATATTGGGTATGGACTAGTTATCTATAGTCCTTGTTCAGATAGACTATATTAGGGACAAAGTGTGGTGTGTCTGCATAGATGGGACTAGTTTTACCTTCACCGGTGAGAAAGGAGCCTTTTTAGAATAGAATGGACTTACCCTGATGAGGGTGCAGCTGATTACACATAAGTTGGATAGACTTACCCTCATAGTGGTTGATGTGGAGTGTCTGAGTTATCCTGTAGTGGTGGTCCAGTGTGCAAATGTTTTCCGTGATGATGTTCTGGGTCTACCACCTCACAGAGAGGTAATATTTTACATTGACTTGTTACTAGGGACGGTGCTGATATCTACACCAGCACATCATATAGATACTGTAGAGTTTTCGTGAGTTGCAGGTATTGCTAGAGGACTTTTTGGTGAAGGGATACATTCATGCCAGTGTATCTCCTTAGGTAGCCCCGATTTTGTTCTCCAAGAAGGCGGATGAGAGCTCGAGGAATTGTGTTGACTATAGGTGCCTGAATCAGGTGACCGTGAAGAACAAGTACCCACTTATGAGGATTTATGACTTCTTTGATCAGATGAAGGGAGCACGATGGTTCTCAAAGATAGACCATAGATCAGGCTATCAGCAGCTCAGAGTACGAGATGAGGATGTTCATAAGATTTCTTTCAGATTTCGGTATGACAATTATGAGTTCTTTGTTATGCCATTAGGAGTGACCAATGCTCCAGTAGTGTTCATGGGACTCATGAACAAGATCTTATAGTCACACCATTATTTATTTGTATTTGTCTTCATCGACAACATACTGATCTATTATACTATTTAGGAGGTGCATGCCTACCATTTGCAGGTTGTGCGGGACACACTTTAAGATCACTGGCTTTATGGTAGTATCTCGATGTTCCAATTCTAGATCTGATAGATTCACATTATAAGAAATGTCATATCAGAGGATGGAGTTGTAGTGGAACCGGAAAATATTTAGGCGATACTTTCATGGGAGACACCCTAGAATGTGACGAAGGTATGGAGTTTCATGGGTTTGGCCGGTTACTACTGGAGATTTGTGCCAGATTTCTCCAAAGTTGCAGCACCTCTATCAGCATTGATAAATATGGGGAAACACTTCGTGTGGTCAGAGAGATGCCTTATAAATTTTCAAGAGCTGAGGTAGAGGTTGAGTAGTTCCCTAATCTCGAGGTTTTTGGAGGAGGGCATAGGGTATGTAGTCTATTACGACGCATCAGGGACCGGGCTCAGACGTGTCCTCATAGACGAGTGCGCATCGATCACATATGGTTCTCAACAGCTGAGATATCATGAGAACAACTACTTTACCCATGACCTGGAGTAATCAACTGTGGTCTTTTCCTTGAAGATGTGGTGACATTACTTGATGGGTGATCATTTTAAAGTCATCTCAGATCACATGAGTCTCATGTATATCTTATCTCAGAAAAACATGAACCTGAGACAACAACGTTGGCTTGAGTTCCTCTAGAAATATGACTTTGAGATAGTATATACTCATGGGGAGGAGAATGTTGTTGCAGTTGCACTCAGTAGGACGTCTGGTTTACAGTTTCTAAGAGAGGCGACAAAGCAGCTGGCCGCTTTGCTGATATCTTTTGTGGATCGGGATGGAGATGTTTTTCTTCAGTCACATATAGTCCCTCCCCCATTTCTTCAGTAATACCTAGTGGTGTAGTGTGGGGACATTGACTGCGAGGCTCGGCATGCTTAGATATCCATAGGGCAGGCACCTGATGGATTTTCTGAATGTGGGGAGCACCTCATCCTCTTAGAAGGCGTACCATGGTACTAGTGTCGCTTCCTGTGGAAGTTGTGATGGAGTTACACACATCCCCTCTATTAGTACATCCTTGAGTGATGAAGATGTACCAGGATCTCCGATAACAGTAATGGTGCAAAAGAATGAGGAAAACCGTAGCAGATTTTGTCTCATGATGCCTCACTTGTCAGCAAGTGAAGGTGGAGAATCAGGCACCAGTAGGCTTGGTTCACCCTTTAGAGGTCCCAGAGTGGATGTGGTATCGGATATCCATCATCATCGTGACAGGACTTCCACGTACATCTATGGGACATGACTTGATTTGGGTGATCGTCGACTAACTCACCATGCCAGCCCACTTCTTACCGATCAATGAGTAGGATTCAATAGAGAGATTTGGACACCTCTATGTGCATGGTATTGTGCGGAAACATGGAGTAACCTCGATGATTGTATCCAATCATGATACACATTTCATTTCCCGACTATGGAAGGGGTTTCATGAGGCATTCGGGGAACAACTTCATTTGAGCACCACCTTCCTTCCTCAGACAGATGGCTAGACTTAATGGACCATTCAGACCCTCGAGGACATGCTACGTGCTTGTGTCCTAGACTTTGGTCACATCTAGGTGGATCTATTGCTTTTGGAGGAGTTTTTATACAACAAAATCTATCACTCCACCATTGGAATGACCCCTTTTGAGGCGTTGTACGGGCAAACATACAGATCACCTTTGTGCTAGACTGACCAAGGGGAGTCAGCACTTGTGGGAGTAGAGATGGTTCAGGCTACCACAGAAAAGGTTCAAATCATCCAGGAGCGGATGGAGACTGCACAGAGCAGGTAGAAGTCATATACCGATAGGATATAGAGACCTCTGTAGTTCGTGGATGGTGACCACATCATTCTATGAAACTCACCTTGATGAGGCTTGCAGAGATTTGGCCGAGGTGGAAAGTTATCTCTATGGATCATCGGACCCTTCCAGATCCTCAGTAGAGTTGGTGAGGTGGCATACAACTTAACTTGTTCCCCTTAGTTGCACCAGGTACATGACGTCATCCACGTATACCAGTAGAGGAGATACGTGCATGACCCTTCTCGCATCATCAACCACAAAGAGCAGGATGTCGACGATGGGGAGAATTTCTTGGAGGTTATAGTTGAGATTGAGGATCGACAGGAGTGGGCCCTTCTTGGGAAGTCTATACCTCTGGGGTGCGTTCAATGGAAGCACGAGAACATCCAGGAGATCACTTTGTAGGGGGAGGCTCATATTTATGCTCTGTATCCCCAATTGTTTTTCTAGTTTTTTGACATGGCATAAGAGGACGTAAATCCTTGAGGTGGGGATAATGTAAAGATCTAGAATTTCCATGTATTTTTTTTAATTAAATAGGAATTGTATGATTCCACAAAAATTGACGGCACATGATTCTGATGCCTGGTGTGCCTGGAATAAATTTATGAACTTTTTTTAGATACATTTAGTAAATGTGCAAGTGGGGGTTTCACACTTTTGAACCGGTTCTTGGAATTGAAATCTGAGGACATCATTGAACTCGCAGGGTGAATATTCATTTAAGAAGACTTTCACATCGACCATAGTGAGTCGAAAGTTGTAGAAAATTTTTGTGCTTTTTGTGAAAGAATAAAATAAAATAAAAATGTCTAACATTTTTATTTTGGAAACCTCCCACATGGGTTATGGTGGTAGGGAAAACCCGTTCCTAAACCTCCCTTGTGGAAGTTTCAAAGGTGGGGACCACCTGAACTAAAACCACAACATGGGTTATGGTGGTGGGGACCACCAGAGAATAAAACCCCCTTGAACTCCCCTCTTAGTGGGGAGAAATATTTTGAACTCCCTCTTTTATGAGGGAGCTGACCTTTAGGTTTCCCAAAATTATATGTTTCCAACACCTTTCATTTAATTGAGTCAAATAAATGAGCTAATTAATTATGCCAACGTGCCAACATAATTAATCTACATAATTTAATTATATTGGAACCTCTTTGTTTGGAAGTATTTTCGGTTGTTAAAGATGTTCATGGGTGGGAGAAATTTCTCCAATGAAGAACAACATCGAAAAACGTTATTAGGAAATCAAGGAAGTTGATGACGAACAGGCCCGACATCGAAGCGTGGTTTCAGAAGCGACAATCGTTGGCACCCTCTTCGCCTTGTTTGACTTCTTTCTCATGCCAATATAAATGAACCTACGAGGTAGGGGTTTTAATTATGTGCGACCATTGATTCCCATGTTCATCCCATATAAACAAAGAACACGGATCAAATCACTATTTAGTTGATCCACGAATGATTTCTTTTTGCGGGAATAGGAATAAAAATTACATGTGGTTGTAGGGATTGTTGCATGGATTTTCCCCTTTACCCCATTTTGGAAATACTTCATAATTCAAGAATCAATTTTGAACCGCTTGATATGGATCTAACACGGAGGGTGCGAGCCAAAAAAACATGGCCCTACCCCTCCACAAACCGTTGTGTTCTTGATGAAATTGTTGCGACGGAGGAAGACGACAACCAGAGGCCGGAAACACGTTGAGGGTGATTGCGTGCATTTGTAAAACTCAGCGAACAAGGAGTCATGACTTATGTCATGGAGATGAATAGAGGGTAGAAAAGCCGACCATTGGAGAAGGCGCGACATGTGACCACGCCTCGTAGAGAAGACGGATGTCCATCCGACCAGCTGCAGCGGCACCCCGGTGCACTGCGGCCCTTGCGCCAAAAGGGGTACTTACCCGTGGAGAACTGCCTTATTCCACCAATAAACCCCTTCAACCTGCATCCAATAAAAGCTAAGGAGCTCTCCCAACCTCTGAAAATAGGTAATCATGCGTGATCTATGAGTGGTAGGATGAATGAGGGAAAATGGGAAGTCCTGAGTGGCCTTGGACTTAAAAACCCAAAATTTAAGTGGCCACATGGATACCTCGCATGGTTTGGAAAAACGTGCACCAAATGTGCAGTTTCCACGTTCTCATCCATGGACATCACATGGTTACCCCACAAGGTATGAAAAAACATGCGCCAACCATGCGGTTTCCATTGTCTCACCCATGGTCTTTTCACTGCCTGACTGCATGGTTTGTTCAGACCATTGGCCAACTGTCTGTCCCTACAAAACCTCCATAACATTGGCACCATGTGTCCTTTTAATAAACCGTAAAAGGGAATTGAAACCTTGGAGTAATATAGTACCTTTTATTATACCCCACTAAATATTTTGATTATGATGGGGTACTGTGAGGTTGAATCAAGAACGAATCCAAATAGGCCCTCATAACTAAAAAGCTAATAACATACAGTAGAGGCGTCTGATTGACGCACTGTCTATTGCATTGAGACCCTTATGATGTAGAGGCCCTTTGAGATACTTATTCTGGGAACATTGTGGGACTTCTTTGAAGTTGGAGTATCGACTAGATCCTTGTGGAGCAAACCCTCCCGGAGACGAGCAAGCATATTGTGGGAAGCCAGTAGATAGTTGTGACGTGAAGAATGAATAACGATCATGTGTGGGTTAGCATCGAGCGATCCTGTGTTGGTTAGAACCTAGAGATCCTGTGTGGGTCAGCATCGAGAGATCCTGTGTGAGTCATCACTGAGCAATCATCTGTGGGTCAGCACCGAGTGATCCTGTGTGGGTCAGTACCTAGATATCCTGTGTGGGTCTGATGATGAATGAAGATCCTCCATGGGTCCACGTCTTAAAGGAGTAAGATGATTCAGTAGTTATATCAAATCATCTTTACTACCGTATCTATGTTATACCCAGTGTGAGCTGATTCTATACCTGTGTGGTACTTTCATTCGTGGTAATAACTTCGTGGTATTCTTCAGTGTGGCGTACCAGTGTGGTACTTACCATCGAGGTAATAACATGATGGTATTCTTCAGTGCATCATACTTGTGCGGTACTTACCTTCATAGTAATCCTTCATTTGTGAAGCAGTTGAGCATTGGGCTAATGAGTTTGGCCTTGTGTTTCCTCATGATTGAGATGGGTTTACATGATAACTTAGGTATATGTATGGGCATATACCTAAGTAGGGATTATAGTCGTTTTATTGATTTTTGGTTTATCAATTGTGAATTTTGTGAGATCTTTAGTGTATCAGGGTCTCTAATGTGTATCGTTATACTCACCCCTTCACGAGATATTCCCTAACCTCATTGAGTTTGGTGTAGACGACGGACAACACTAACTGAGGACGAGAGTACCAGGAGTAGAGGTAGCTCATAGGTGGATGTTAGACGAGGCGAACCGAAGAGATGACCATTCATGATCCGTACCTACCCTTCATGTAGGAATCATGGAGGACTATCCATGAGTTGCTTTTCATCTATTAGCTATCATGTACATTCTAGGTTTCTTTGTAGTTTATAGTTGGTCTTGTATTCTAGCCCCCTTTTACTTACTGTACTCACTTTTTTTACTATACAGGTTGCATGAGTTCATATTTTTTTGTATGGTTGGTCATGGGTGTTTATAAGTTATAAAGTCAACCCCTTCCCAGTTCTAGGGAATACGCCTTCGTTGCTAGTCGCCAGCCCATGGCCTATGTAATGAAGGCTTGGGGTAGTCACGACACAGGCCCCAGGGGGACGGGTCGTGAAAGAGAAATTTTGCACCGAGAAACTGAGGTAGGAATGAGTGGATAAATTTATGAGTCTAAAATACGAGATTATGTCTGTTATATGTTATGGTAGTTGATTTATAGATATTTAGTAATTTTCTCCAGCATTATTAGGATATGATGTAATGGTGGAGAAATGATTTTAGGTTTGGCTTAAATATAAAATTTTTTCCTAGGTGAATATCTTTATGATGAAAATGATTTCAAAAGTGGTGAATTACACTCATTTCTAATAGGAAACTGAAGGATCCTTCTTCTAGTGGAAATGTGGTTTTTTTGGTATGTCAGGGGTATGAATTTTGGGATAAAGAAACATATATTTGAGATTTTTTTTTTGAGAATTGGAATGAAAAGTTGATAGGTGGATGTGTCAGTAACAAAGGATCTAACATGGGGAATCTATCACTAGGGTGGTATGTTTGGTAACATTGATAAATAGTACCCCTGGCCACTAATAAGGTTTTGAGCCTATGGAATGATGGGACTTACGCAGTGGTTCTATAAGAACACAAGAAATATGGGATTTTGTGGAGCATATAGACATAACCAGAGTTTGTGAAGGGGTAATTCTACAACATAACAGTCTAGAATTTATAAATATACTATCTATGGTGGTCAAGGTAGTGGATTTGGTACTTCTGGTCATGATTGACCATATCCGCAGAGTGACGAAACTTAAGGGACTAAGACTACATTGCTCGAAAGAGGGAAATGATAGTTTATTTTAGTTAATCCTAAACATTTGGATAGTGAGGCTATTCCAAAGAAAGTATGTGTTCCTATTTTTTGTAGTTTCTCTACTTCCAAGTTACTTATTTGATATTGGGGATTCTATTTATTTTATCTCCACATAGTTTATTAATGGTCTAACACTAGCATTTGAATTTTTAATTGAAGTTAGGATGATCAATACACTCTTGGGAGTACGTTCAAGAGACATCTGTGAGTGAAAGGGGTGTTCTCTCAAGATTGAGGAGTATCATTTTAGTAGGGATGATTATATACATGATATGTCTATAATTGATATAATCATGGGTTTGGAATGGTTTGTGTCATACTAATATCATATTTATTTATACTGATGGATAGTGTCTTTTATGTTTCTTAAGGGTTAAAATTAAATTCCTCATGTAGTGTTGGATACCAAAGTGTTTTCTTCATGTAATGTTCACTCATAACTAGGGGAGGATACCACCCAGGGTGAATGTCTCTTTTTTGATGAAGGTGGGGTAATGCATGATATATTTACACCAATAGTGGACTTGTTCCAAGACATCTACCACGATGGATTATCAAGGCGACCACCTGAGAATGATTTGGAGTTTATAAAAGATCTCATTCATAGAGATGAGACAATTTATATTCTACAATACATAATGGCACTAAGGGAGCATCAATATTTTAAGAATAAAAGGAAGATTTAATGGAGTAGGGTTTCATACATCCGAATATGTCTCCATGTGTAACATCCTTGGTAAATAAAGAATATGAAAATTTCAAATTTATTAATATTTGTGAATTAAGTATATATTTTATTTTTAAGGTGATTTTGTGTCTAATAGATTACTCAACACGAAAGAATAGGTTTCATTGAAATCTTACGTTGCACACAACGTTGAGTTATTCAAAAAAATAATAAAATAATATTATTATTTCAAAAGGTAGTTAACGCCAATCCATTGTATTAGAGGGATATAAAATAATTAACTACAATAATATCACACATGTTTGATAAATGTTTTTATGTTTATCCAATAAGTTTTAGTGCCTTAAAATAAGAATGACTCCATTTTTAAGCTCTAAATACTTTAATATTGTGTAAAAGTTTGATTTATGACCTTTAGCGGAGGACCCTTTTTAAATCTTGTTTTTATCACACTAATAAGGTAAGTTTGACCAAATAAAATTCCACTTTATAAGTGAAACATGAAAATTTACTATTGGTAAAATTTGGGTATTTTTCTGATAAAGTTCATTTTTGATGAATAGTTATTTTTTTGCATTTTAATTCAAAACAACATTTTAATGTAATTTTTTATATAGATAGATTAAACATTTAATTAGTTTCAAAATTTAATTAGATTATATTTTTAACTTTTAATCCAATGTTTTTCATTGGATGTAATTTCACTTTTAAATTGGAAATAAAAAATGAACATCTTTTGATAGATATTAATTCTTAAAAACACGGTTTTTTTTTACAGTAAGAATTAATTATTAATTAATTTCTGAAACTTATATGTTTTGAATTTGGAAAAACAGATTTTATATTTGGAATCAGAAGGTTCAAATTTTTTAAATAGGTAACTTTTATTTTTAGACTTTATGAATAGTAACTTTAGTAAATATTTTATTTACCATGGTTAGAGGGTATATCTAGTAAATAAGGGTAAAAAATAATTTTATAATAATATTAAATTACCCTAAAACATGTACTAATACAATTGGATGATACATGTCCGACCATGAGCATCTTTGGGTCTATTTTGGGACCCATTAATGCCACTTGTTAGTGTAAATGATACTTTTTAAAAATTAATTTAAAGATAATGAAAACGTTAAATAAACATATACCTCTTAGAATATTTTTTATAATTTTTTATATAAGATATATTTTCGACAATAAAAATTCATTAGAAATATAGAAATAGTTCTTACATCATGGTATTTTATTTATAATTCTTAGACATCAAATAAATAAATTTATTTATGACACAATGATGAGTTAATGATTACCTCATTAATGAATGTTTCAAATAAATTAGATTATAAATATTAAAGAAAAATTATTTTGAAACATTTTATGTCATCCCCAAATGTTATGGATTATTATAACTTGTTATATTTTAATTATTGAAGGTTTTTTTGTAACAATCATGTTGTTATAGATTTTTTTAATGTCATGATATGAGTAGTTTATAAATTGAAAGAAATGAGTTTTTAAAATGATTAATATTTTATTAAATGATATAATAAACCTACAAATGTAATATTCTCCAAAATTAATTATATAGAGTTTAAAATATCATTAATTAACCACTTTTGGTTCTATTGGTATTTTTTGGAAACTATTTTAACTATATAGAGTGAATAAACAAGAAGACATGATAGGATTCAAATTAGTTAACTAATGGTTAAAGATAAATGATAAGGTTAAATTTGAAACCAAAACATGTGTAAAACAAATTGGTTTAGAGGATTTCGAATAATAGTCATCTTATCTTGTAATTTAATGAGTTTGGGACCTTTTGAAACCTAAATATTATTTATAATAAAATAATATTTTTCAAACATTCTAAAGAGCCCCTCCTCCGCCTTATTAAAAGACATCACATCTAACCCATTACACACACCTCTCAAACCCTATGGCTCATCCAAACTCTACTCCAATAATTTCCCATGATCCCTAAATTAATATTATATTCCTTAACTTAGGCATAAGGCACTTTAATAAATCAATTTGGTTCAAACAAAAGGGAGTTACACGACTTAAATGTAACATCTTTGATCAAGTTATCTTCTTTTATTTTACTTACTGACTCCCAATGCTCTTATTATTCTTTGTTTTTATAAAAAACCAGTATCATCAATATAAAATGTTGTTTTTATAGGAATTATTATAACTAAACTTACATACTCCTCCATTTAATGGGTATAGAACATACTGTTTCTATTGCCGGTGAACTACTGACTCACGAAACGATGATAGTTCATTCATCTCTTACCCCATCTTATGGTAACCTTTATGATAGAAATGTAAGTATATGTGATATATATGAAATTTATTTTATATATATTCTTATATAATTCTCTTTTATATTATTCCTATATTCTTTTCATGTTGTATATATAAGATAATTTCATTTGAGGATGTGCGGACTACTACCCCAACAAAATGATATTCCTCGTTATACCATATATAGAATGTATAAATTATGGTGTTAATGAACATAAATATCATATATAAAATATTTTATTATATTAGAATAATAATATACCTATTTATTATTATGTTTTATTTCCTTTAATAATGAAAAAAGTGAAATCGAAGTAGCACTCATGCGTACATACGACTTACCATCTCCATGAACAATGTATTTCAATTTCATATATGAAAATGATATGGAATATTATAAATAAATTTGTACTAGATATATTTGATATATATGGTATATAAATCATTAATATCATTCTTGATATAATGGAATTCAGACCACATGGACAATTTGTAATTATAACAACTTTATTTTTGACTGAAGTTCCAAACATCGACAAAATATTCAATATGAACTCAAATAAATAAATAATTGTTTTATCAGGGTAATAAGTGACATAATACAAATAATAAACATAAAAATGATCTTAATAAAGTATAAATTATCTTATGATTATTATTTAGGAAATTAAAGAATGATCGAGTCAAGTCAGACACAATGTAAGGGACTTCATCTCAATATCCATTCATTGGGGCATGTTTTGACAATATACACCCACTTTTATTATACATTGTATAATAAAATCGAAGGAATATTAATTTCATTCAAAGGGATTCTTTTATTCTATGAAGGGTTTTACTAAATGTGAAAATTAATTTTTTAACGTTTGCGGTGACAATGACCTCTCTTCCTTCGTAATCGTTATTTGGCTTCCTCTATAAGCCTTAATGATTTTTAATGAAAAATAAACCAATTATTCTATTTTTGGGTGTTTTTGTGTTGAAAATGGTATTTGAAATGGATTAATTATTTCAATATCTTGAAATGATTTCATGTGATTGAAACTGAAATGATATCAGTGAAATGATTATATTAGTAATATTTAATGTGTTATGAATTTATAATGGTAATCGGACACTTGACGGGTGGTAACGTGATAAATCAATTGATGGGTGGTGTCGCGATAAACCAGGACGGGTGGTTATGTTATAATATCCAATGCATTGGGTATAGAAGTTAGCCGTATGGCTATTCCATTTAGTGATATGTGTGGAAGTCGACCGTATGGCTATTCCATTTAAGTATGTTTATCATCCAAGTTACCTTTATATGTTATGTGTCCTTTATATGGTTTTTATGTTAATGTTTTGGTTAAAAAAGGGTTAGCAATGGGATTTTATTATGTGGATATTATTTAATAATTCATAAAGGTGAAAATTATTACTTATAATAAGGAATTCATGATTTACATTTTTTTAAAAAAACTAACAGTTTCCTTCTTTGTGTATCACTTACTGATATTTTTATGCTCGTCCAATGCTTTCGAAATTTTATTCACAGGACATGAAGTGTAATAGGGTCAAGGATGAGATCAAGGGAAGTTAATGATGAATAAAACATTAAACTAAACCTTTTCATTTCTTTTAAGAGTTTTTTATTTTATGAAAAAAGGATACTAAGTAAAAGTTTCTACATGTAGTATTAAAATTTCTATGTATAATTAATGAAATAATTATCTAAATCATTAAACATGAAAATATCCACAATGTGAATTATTTACTTAATTCTAGATAATGTAATTTTTATTTCTGTGGCCTTATAGTTTGTATCAGAGGTCGATTTTGATAACTTTAGTGGTTAGGGTGTTATTTAAGCATAAGTGACATAATGATAATGGTTAGCATATTAGAATGTGTCATAGTTATTTTAGAAAATTTGAACGGGTTTCAGATAACATGAACAAGTATATATTAGTGTTTACCCTCTTCATAAGATATTATATGCTAATTTTTATACTATACTCATAGTAACCTTTTTCATTTTAGTAAATAGATTGATCTAGCAGTCACACAAGTAACTGTATGTGTGAAGAAAACAGTGAAGATTTTTTGAATAAGAAAATGAATGAAATGGGAGATGCAATGAGAACTCTTATGGTAATTCTCAACCACCTAGCTGGAGTCATGATTAACCACTTGAAACATGGTGATTTTTGTAAGATATCATATATGATAGAAAAAATCCAAATGGAAGGTAAAGTAATAATCACAAAGGTAAGTATAATCAAAATCATATGTGTCAAGTATGTGGAACGAATTACCTGGGAAAATGCTTAAAGGGGATGAGAATATATTGTAGATGTGGTAATGATGTTTATAAATCAAGAACATTGCATCGAAAAATGAAGCATCCAGTTAACATCAGGAAAGGGAAATAATTTCATTCTGAAGGATCAATTGAATGAATTAAATGTGGTGTTCATAGTCATTATAGAAATTGATTTCCTAAGAAGAAGGATCAGGAAAGGGATCAGAATGATCATAAAAATATATGTTAACCAATTCCTAATGCCATTCCAATTGAAGATGAGGAAACTAAAAATGGAATATGAATGTTATGGATCATTTCTTAGCTCATGTTTTGAAATTACTGAAATCTTAGGGAATTTTTCATTATTTTGTTTGTATTAATGAAGTATAAAAAATGAGGCAAAAAAACATGCATAAAGTATTAGGAAGAATGTTCGATTATTATGATGTCTTCATTTTAGGAATTGATGAGTTATGTTGGATCTATGGATTATGATATGTTTAAATATATTAATGATAGGATTACTTTGGAAGACTTTTTTAAGTATGTGTAACCCTATAGTTTGATATGTGAAAATTTTATTTGAGGAAGAATTATATTTTCTTTTGTGGATATAGTTATAATGAACCAATTGGGTTTATTTGATCCTTGAATTTGTGGAAATCACATGTTATTACTATTTGGGATGAAAATGCGAGTTATGAGATAACATTTGGGGTTAAAATAATTTATGGTCATTTATGAGGAATTTATCTCATTTTTTGGAATATTATAAAATTATTTAGTTTTTAAAAATGGACAACATGATTACTGTGTGACAACTTTTCATGTTGGACCAAGCTATAGGAATCGAACCTACAACCAAAGTGCCCTTGGGATTTATCACCTACCACTGGACTAGGTGAAGTCCCTGGTTAGTATGATTAATTATATTTAGTTAAATTATTTTATGGATCAAGAATAAGTTTATTGTAGGAACTTATGTTTTATCAAATGTATATCCTTAGTTTATGAAAACGATTTGGTATTTATGTGATAAATGTTATTTTGGAAGATTTTTGCTCTTTTGCGAACAGTAAATGCCTATGAAAAATAGAATACATTGGGATATCATTTGAGCAGTAATGGTAGAATTTTATTTTGGCAAGAATCTATGTTTTTATTGTGTAAATATTGCGATTCAGGTTATTAATGGAAATAATTAACCTCTCATAGAGAATATTTGATTAGGTTAATTAATTTTCAGTATGAGACTACAAGAGTATCTGATTTTATTCGGAGATAAATGTTAACATTTTGGGGGAAGTCAATATGATAAATTCCTTCTACATTTTGGGTTTCAATCTTAGTTTGGATTATATTTAAGGATTTTAAGTAAAATTGTTTATTGAATGGTGTTTGTAGAACTTTGGGTACTCATTGATAAAATTTTGAGATTAAGATGAGTATTTATTTTTATCATTTTGCAGATTATATGATATTGTAGTAACAATTATTGTTTTGGTTATAATGTCTATAATCAAGAAAAATAAATAGTTCTTATTTTATGGATTTTGTGATTCTCTATAATTTTATTCAAGAAATATTTGTGTGACAAAGTCCACTAGAATACTCATCGTTTGGAGAAAAGAAGAGTTTTTGATAGAAACTTATTAAAGGATGAAACTCTACATGAAAAGTAAGTATATTTGCTTATGTACATAGTCAATCTCATAAATAAATTCATCAACATTATAAAAAGTAACTTAAAATAAATAACGTTGTTCATTTACATTTTCTACTTGGGAATCAAAGACAATTTCACTGATCACACGTTTTTTATTTTCTGGTGGTCAGCTTTCTCCTAATCATGTTTTCTATCATATTCCCTCAGAACATGACTTTTAGTTTCTCCCCCATATCAATATTTTCATACATGGGATCCGAGTATAGGTTATCATGGGTGATCTTATTACTTCTCTTCATTTCTTTTGAAGTGATAGTTTTATTTACTCTTTTTCCGATGTGGGACTTTTAATGATGTTTCGAATCCCAATTTTAAAATTATGAGACAACAATTCCAAAAAGTGGGGAAGGATGCAATATCCCATGTAAATAAAGAATATGAAATATTCATATTTATTAATATTTTTGAATTAAATATTAATTTTAATTTTTAGTGGATTTTGTGTCTGATAGAGTACTCAACACACAACAACAGTTTTCTTTGAAATATTACGTTGCACACAACGTTGAGTTATACAGAAATATAATAAAATAATATTATTATTTTAAATCGATGTTAATTCCTAACCATTTTATTGTATATAAGGAATAGAACTAACTAAAATATGATTAAATATGATTTTTAAAATAGTTTTACTTTTATCCAATATTTTTTAGTGGCTTAAATTAAGAATGAATCTGTTTTTAAGCACGAAATACTTTAATATTCTTTTAATGTTCGATGTAACACCTTTTGATGGTGAACAATTTTTAAATATAGATTTCATCACTTATAATTGTTCCATTTGACCTAATAAACTTATTTTTTATAAGTGGATCATCAAAATTTACTTTTGGTAGAATTTTGGTATTTTTCTCATAATGTTCATTTTTGATGAATAGTGAAAAATGATGAATTTTAATTCAAAACTACCATTTAATCTAATTTATATATATAGTTATCCTATACTATTAATTTGTTATAAAGTTTAATTGGATTATATTTTTAACATTTAATCCAATTTTTTTCATTGGAAATAATTTCTCTTTGAAATTGGACACAAACAAATGTCAATCTTCCGATAGTTATTATTTCTTAAAAACATGCCTTTTGTTTTGACAACAAGAATTAGTTTTAAATTAATTTCAGAATCTTTTTTGTTTTGAATTTGGAAAAATGGATTACATATTTGTAATTAGGAGGTTAAAATTGTGAAAATAGGTAACTTTAATTTTTATACATTACGAATAGTAACTTTATTAAATATTTTATTTACCATGGTAAAAGGGTAAATATGGTAAATAAGGGTAAAAACTAATATTATAATAATATTAAATTACCCTAAAAGCATTCTAATCCTATTGGATGATATATGTATGAAAATGGCCACCATTGGGTTGATTTTGGGACCCCATGGAGCCATTTGTAAGTGAAGATGACACTTTATAAAAATTAATTTAAAGTTAAATAAAATATAACACAATCATATATCTGTTAGTAATACAATTTTTGTTATGTGATAAATAAGTGATATATTAGAGTATAAAAAGTAATTAGAAATATAAAAAAATTTCTTACATCTTGGTATTTTATTTCTAAATGTTAGACTTAAAAGAAAATAATTTTTTATGACAAAATGATGATGTAATGATTACCTCATTATTGAATGTTTTAAATAAATGTGATTATAAATATTAAAATAAATTTATTATAAACTTTGTATGCCAACCACAATTTTTATGGATGATTATAACTTTTTATAATTGAATTAATGTAGGGTTTTAGAAATAATCAAGTTTTCAAAGATTTTTTAATATACTTTATATGAATAGATTATAAATTGACATAATTTAGTTTTTTAAATGAATAATATTTTATTAAATGATAAAATAATCTGAAAAATATAAGATTTGTCTAAACGAATTATATATGGTTTAAAATGTAATTAGTGAACCACTTGTGGTTCGATTGGCATATTATGGTAACTATATTAACCATATAGAGTTGATACACAAGAAGACATGGTAAGAGTCAAATTAGTCAACTAAGGGTTAATGCAAAATGATTACGTTAAATTTGAAACCATATCTAGTCTAAAACCTATTGGTTGAGAGAATTTATAATAATAGTAATTTTTTCTTCTAATTTAATGAGTTTGGGACCTTTTTAAATCGAAATTTAGTTTATAATAATATAACATTTTCAAACATTCTTAAAGAGACCCTCTTACCCCTTATAAAAAGCCATCAACTATAACCCATTACACACACATATAAAGCCCCTTGTCTCATACAAACTCTACTCCAATAATCTCCCAAGTTCCCTCTCTTCCACCTATAAGCCTTATCTTAGGCAGAATACACTTCATGAAATCCTTTTGCTTCAAACCAAATGGATTTACCCGACATAAAGTTAACGTCCTTCCTCAAGTTCTATTCTTTTATTTTACTTCTTCAATCCCTATGATATTCTTATTCATTTATTATATAACAAAACTAGTATCCTCAATATATTAGATTTTTTATTATATTTATTATAACTACACATACAAACACCACCATCTAATTGGTATACTACATACTCTTTCTATGGAGGGTGAACTACTGCCTCACGAAACGATAATTGTTCAATCATCTCCTAACACCTCTTATGGTGCACATTATGATAGAACAATAATTATATATGATACATATGGTATTAATTTTATCTATATTCTTATGTAATTATCTTTTAGAATATACCTTTATGATTTTCATGTTGTATATATACGATAATTTCATTTGAAGAAGTGCGGACTACCTCCCCCTCAAAGTGATGTGGCTCGTTCATAAAATAAAAGGAATGTATAAAGGATAGTGTTAATTAATATATATGATGTATATAAAATATGATATTATACTGGAATAACTATATATCTATTTATCATTTTCTTATAATTCCCTTAAAAATGAAAAAAATGAAATGGAAGTAGCGTTCATGCGTACGTACGGATTACTGTCTATATGAACAGTGCATTTAATTTTTTTATATCCAAACTATATAGACTATTTTAAATACAAATATACTGTATTTATGTGATATATATGATATATAAATGCTAAATATCATTCTATAAATAATGGACTTCAGATCACACTGACAATTTGTAATTATAACAAGTTCATTTTTGACTCAGTTCCGAAAATCAAAAAAATGTACCATATGAACTCAAATAATTAACTAATTGTAATAGAAAGGTAATAAGTGACATAAAACGAATAATAAACTTGAAAATTTTCTTAGGAAAGTATAAATGAACTTATGTTTATTATTCAAGAAATTAATGAAGGAACGAGTCAAATCAGACACAAGGTTAGGGACTTCATCTCAATCTCCTTTCATTGGTGTATGTTTTGATAATATACACCTCCTTATTTTATACGGTGTATAATAAACCCCTTTAAAATTTAATTTCATTCAAATGTAATATTTTTTCTATGAAGAATTTTACTAAACAACAATAGTATTATTTTAAACATTTGGGGTGACAATGACCTCTCCGCCGCCGTAATCATTATTTAGATTCCTCTATAAGCCTTAATGATTTTTAAAATGAAAAAGAAACCATTTATTCTATTTTTTGGGAGTTTTGGCATTAAAATTGGGTTTTTAATTGGATTTATTATTTAAATATCATGAAACAATTTCATTTTATTGAAAATGAAATGATATTAGTGGAATGTATATATTTTCAATATTTTATGTGTTATGATTTTATAATGGTAATTAGACATTTGATAGGTGGTTACGTGATACACCAATTGATGGGTGGTGCCCTAATAAACATGGATTGGTGGTTACGTTATAACCTCTAATTCATTGGGTATAGAAGTTCACCGTATGGCTATTCCATTCAGTCATATGTGTGGAAGTCAGCCGTATGGTTATTCCATTTATGTATGTCTATTTCCTAAGTTGCCTTTATATATTTTCTGTGCATTCTATGGGTTTTATGGTAATATTTTGGTTACAAATTGGTGAGCAATGAGATTTTATTCAGTGAATAGTATTTACTACTTTATAAAGTTGAATAGTATTTCTTATGATAAATTATTCATGGTTTACTGATTGTTTTGAAAAACTAACAGTTCTCCTACATTGTGTATCCCTTACTGTGATTTTTATTCTCATCCAATGTTTTTGAAATGTTTTTCACTGGACATAAAGTGGAATAGGGTCAAAAATGGGATCAAGGGAAAGTCATGATGATTAATACATTGAACTAAACATGTTTCGTTTCATTAAAGAGTTTTTATTTTATGGAAAAAAATGGATACTGAGTAGAAGTGCCTGCATGTATTATTCAAATTTTAATATATAATTTATGAACTAATTTTCTAAAGTTGTAAACCTGAAAGAATCCTCAATGTGAATTATTATCTTAAGTAAAAATTATTCAATGTTTATGTCTGGGGCTTTAATGTTTGTATCAGAGGTCGGTTTAGACAAATTTAAGGGTTTGGGTGTCATTTAAGCCAAAGTGAAATAACCATAATGGATAGAATATAAGAAAGTACCGCATTTATTTTAGATAAAATTAATAGGTTTATGATAACAAGAATATGTATATATTAGAGTTTACCATCTTCATAAGATATTATATGATAATTTTTCTACTATACTCACACTAAAATTTTTGGTTCTAGTAAATAAATAGATCTAACAGACACCAATGTAACAATTAATGTGAAGAAAACTATGATAATTTTTTTAATAAGAATCCAAATTAAATGAGAGATGCAATGAGAAATCTTGTGGTTATTATGAACCACCTATCTGAAGTCATGATTGACCACTTGAAACTTTTGGATTTTTGCAAGACATCATATATGAGAGAAAAAATTCCAATGGACGTTTAGGTAATAAAAATAAAGTTAATAATATTAAAAAGACAATGTGTCATGTATGTGGAAAGAAACAACTAGGAAAATTCTTCAAAGGGATGAGAAGATTCTATAGATGTGGTAATGAAGGTCTTAAATAAAGAACATTCCATTGAAAAAGGAAGCATCCAGTTGACTCTAGGAATGGGAAAGAGGTTTATTCCAAAGGATCAACGGAATGTTTTAAATGTGGTTTGCATGGTCATTAGAGAAATTGATGAATTACGAAGAAGGATCGGGAATGATATGAGCATCATCGTACAAATATATGTTTACTGATTCATAATGTCATTCCAATTGAATATGAGAAAACTGAAAATGGACTATAAATGGTATGGATTATTTCAGCTTATGTTTTGACATTATAGAAATATTAAGAAATTATGCGTGATTTTTTTGTAGAAACAATGTATAAAAGAATAAGATGGAGAAACATGGATAAAAGATCAGGAAAAATTTTCGATGATTATGATGTCTAAATTTTCGGAATTGAAGTGTTATGTTGGATCTATTGATGATGATACATTTAAATATATTAATGATAGGACTACATTGGAAGAATTTCTCTAGTATGTTTAACCATGAAGTGAGATATGTGAAAGTGTTATTCAATGAATAAATCTATTTTCTTTTTTGGATATAGCTATAAAGAACCATTTGGGTTTCCTGAACATGAGGCAATTATAGGTTTTTAATTTTTGGGATGAAAATGTGAGGTCTGAGATAAAATATTTGTTTAAAATATGTTGTTGCCATTTTTGGATAATTTATCTCATTTTTGCTAATATTATATAATTATTTAGTTTTCAGAAATGTTCAAAACACAGACCATGTAAAAACTCATCGTATCAGACAAAGCTACCGGAATCGAACCCACAACCAATGTGCAATTGAGATTTATCACCTACCACTAGACTACGTAATGTCTCGGGTTAGTATGACTATTTTTTTTCAGTTAAATGATTTTATAGATCAAGAATAAGTTGATTTTACAAACATTTGTTTTATCAAATGGAAATATTTTTTATAGAAAAATGATTTTGTGATTAAGTGATAAATGTTATTTTAGAAGATGTTTTCTCTTTTGGGAACACTATATGCTCAAGGAAAATAGAATACTTTGGGATATCATTTGAGGAGTAGTGTTAATGTTTTATTTTGGAAGAAAATAGGTTTTAATTGTAGACATATAGCGATTCAGGTTAATAGTACAAATGATTAACCTATTGTAGAGAATATTTGATTAGGTTAATTACATTTCAGTATGAGACTTTATAAGTAGCTGAAGTTATTTAGAGAAAAATGTTATATTTTTTGTGGAATACTATATGATCAGAACTACTGGAATTATGGGTTTCAATCTTAGTTTAGATTAAATTGAAATATTTCAAGGAAATTTTTTTATTGAATGGTATTTGTTGAATTTTGGGTACTCTTTGTTCAATTTTTGAGATTAAGAGTAGTATTTATTTTTATCATTTTTGGGATTATCCGATCTTGTACTACCCATTTTGGTTTTGGATAATATCTAAATACAAGGTAAATATATACTTCATCTTTTGTGGATTATGTCATTCTCTAATGGTTGATTCTACCACTTTAGGTGCGACCAATTCATCTTAAATTCTCCTCATCTGTTGAAAAGATGAATTTTTTATAGAAACTTATTAAAGGATGAAACTCTATATGAAAATTAAGTATATTTCCTTATGTCCTTGGTCAATATCATAACTAAATTCCTCAATGTTATAAAAAGGAACTTAAAACAAAAAAATTTTCTGTTTATATTTTCTACTATTGAATAAAAGACCATTTAACGCATTACAAGTTTATGATTTTTTGGTAGTCAACATTCCCCTAATCATGTTTTGTATCACAATCCATAAAAACATGAAACATAGTTTCTCCTCCATATCCATGTTTTCTTTCATTGAATACTAGTATGGGTTATCTCAGGTGACCTTTGTATTTTTCTTTATTTTTTTTAACTGATAGATTCATTTACTCTTTTTCTGATGTCGGGCGTTTAATGAAGTTTCCGAGTCCAATTTTAAAATTGCGAGGATGCAATTCCAAAAGGGGAGAAGGATGTAACATCACAAGTAAATTAAGAATATGAAATTTTCATATTAATTTATATTTTTGAATAAATAATAATTTTAATTTTAAGGGGATGTGGTTTCTGATAGAGTACTCAACATGCAATAACATGTTTCTTTAAAATCATACGTTACACACAACGTTGAGTTATACCGAAAAATAATAAAATAATAATATTTTTTTAAATGGAAAATAATGCCTAGTTATTGTATTAGAGAGAATTAATAAAACTAACTAAAATATGATTACACATGTTTTCTAAATGTTTTCACTTTTATCCAATAAGTTATAGAGGCTTAAAATAAGAATGAATCCATTTTTAATCATGAAATACTTTAATATTCTTTACATGTTCGATTTAGCGCCTTTTAATGGTGAACCATTTTTAAATATTGTTTTTGTAACATTTATATGTTTCGTTTGCTAGGATAAAATTCTTCTTTAGAATAGGAACGTAAAAATTTATTACTGGTAATATTTTGGTATTTTTTTATGATAAAGTTCATTTTTTGATTAATAATGAAAAATACTTCATTTTAATTAAAAACTACCTTTTAAGCTAATTAATTTATATAGTTAGATTTTAATTTTAATTAATTTTAAAGTTTAATAGGATTATTTTTTACCATTTAATACAATATTGTTCATTATATGTAATTTAACTTTGAAATTGGACATAAACATATGTCAATCTTTTGATAGTTATTATTTCGTACAAACAGATTTTTTGTTTTGACAACGAGAATTGATTTAAAATTACTTTCTGCAACTTCTCTATTTTGAATTTGAAAAAATGGATTCCATATTTGGGATTACGAGGTCCAAATTGTGTAAATAGATAACTTTTATTTTTAGACATTATAAATAGTAACTTTAGTAATTATTTTATTTACCATGGTAAAAAAGTAAATTTCTTAAATAAGGGTAAAATATAATATTATAATAATATTAAATAACCCTATAATGTTGTCTAATCCTATTGAATTATACATGTATGACCATGGGAATCCATGGTTCTATTTTTTTACACCATAGAGCCACTTGTAAGTGAAAATGACAGTTTATAAAAAATAATTTAAAGTAAAAGAAAATTGAACATAAACATATATCTCATAGTAAACCAGTTTTTATAATGTCTTATATAAGTTATATATTCGTCTATAATTACTAATTATAAAGATAAAAAGATTTTATACATCATCATATTTTATTTTAAAATTTTAAACATTAAATAAGTAAATTTATTTATGACACAATGATAATGTAATGATTACCTCATTAATGAATGTTTTGGATAAATGAGATTATAAATATTAAAATAAATTTATTTGGAATCTTTTTATGTCATATATTAATTTTAAGGATGTTTATAACTTGTTATATTTAAATTAATGTAGGTTTTTCGAAATAATCATGTTGTTATTGATTTTTTAAAAGTCTTGAAATGAATTGTTTATAAATTGACGTAAATGAGTTTTTAAAATGAATAATATTTTATTAAATGATATAAAAATTTGAAAAATATTATATTTTTCTAGATGTCATATATAAAAATGAAAATTACATTAATGAACCACTTTTTTTTATTGGAATTTTATGGAAACTATACTAACCATATAGAGTGAATACACAAGAAGACATGGTAAGAGTAAAATTATTCAACTAAGGGTTAAAGAAAAATGATAACTGTAAATTTGGAACCCAATCATGTCTAAAACCTATTTTTGAGAGTTTTTATAATAATAGTCATATTATCTTCGAATTTAATGTTTTTGGGACCTTTTGAGACTGAAATTTAGTTTATAATAAAATAATATTTTCAAATTTTCCCAAAGAGCCTCTCACACCCCTTAAAAAACGTCATCACCATTAACTCATTACGCATACCTCTAAATCCCCTTAGATCATCCAAACACTACAAAAATAATCTATCAATATCCTTCTATTCCTCCTACAATCCTCAGATAAGGAAGACGACAATTCATGATATCCTTTTAGTTCAAACCAAAGGGAGTTACCCGAGTTAAAGGTAATGTCTATCCTGAAGTTCTATTCTTTTATTTTACTTCTTGACCCCCTATGATCTTATTATTCTTTTTTTATAAAGAAACAATAGTATACTAAACACACTAGGTTTTTTCTATAAAAAATATTCGAACTACAATTACACACACCTCCATCTATTGCGTATAGAATATATTGTTTTTGTTGATGGTGAAATACTACCTCATGAGACGATAATTGTTAAATCTTATCCTATGACCTCTAATGATGGCCATTATAATAACACTTTAATTATATGTGATATTTATTTTATCTATATTATTCTGTAATTATCATTTAGAATATACCATTATTCTTTTCATGTTGTATATATATATGATAATTTAATTTGAGGAAGTCCAGTCTACTGCCCCCTCAAAGTCATATGACTCGTTCATACCATACATGGAATGTATAAAGGATGGTGTTAATGGACATTAATTATGTATATAAAATATGATTTTATAATGGAATAATAATATACCTATATATAATTTTGTTTTCATTTCCATAAAAATGAAAAAAATGAAATGGAAGTAGCGTTCATGCGTACGTATCGCTTACCATCTCCATTAATGGTGAATTTCATTTTAATATATCCAAATGATATAGAAAACTATAAATACATATATACTGTATATATTTGGTATATATGAAATATAAATCATTAATATCATTCTAGAGATAATGGACTTCTGACCACAAGGGCAATTTGTAATTATAACAAGTACATTTTTGACTCATGTTCCGAACATCGCCAAAATGACTGATATGAACTCAAATAATTTAATAATTGTTATAGAAATGTAGTAACCGACATAAGATGAATAATAAACATGAAAAAGGTTCTCATGAAATTATAAATTAACTTAAGTTTATTATTCAGGAAATTAAATAACAAATAAGTCATGTGGGTCACAATGTAATGGACTTCGTCTCAATCTACTTTCCTTGGGGAATGTGTGATAATATACACCACTTTCTTTTATAGGGTGTATAATAAACCCCTTTTAATTTTAATTTCATTCAAAGGGAATCTTTTTTTCTATGAATTATTTTACTAGACGACAAAATGAATTTTTTTTAATGTTTGTAGCGATGATGGCCATTCCGCCGTTGTAATCATTATTTGGATTCCTATATAAGCCTTAATGATTTTTAAATGAAAAATAAACCCCTTATTCTGTGTTTGGGTGTTTTGTTATTGAAAATGGTTTTTGAAATGGATTTATTATTTCAATATCAAGAAATTATTTCATGTTATTGTAATTAAAATTTTATTAGTGAAATGTTTATATTTGCAGTATTTTATGTGTTATGATTTTATAAAGGTAAATGAACATTTTACTAGTGGTTAAATGATAAACCAAATAACATGTGGTGTCATGATAAACCAGGATTGGTGGTTATGTTATAACTTCCAATGCATTGGGTTTGGTAGTCGTACATATGGCTATTCTATTTACTGTTATATTTGGAAGCCAACCATATGGTTATTCCATTTAAGTATGTCTATGTCCCAAGTTACCGTTATATGTTATGTGTGATTTATATGGGTTTTATGGCAATCTTATGATTACAAAAGTGTAAAAAATGAGATTTTATTTAGTGATGAGTATTTACTACTTCATAAAAGTGATAATTATTACTTATGATAAATTATTCATGGTTTACTTGTTTTTTTTAAAACAAACCGTTTTCCATCTTTGTGTATCCCTTACTGAGATTTTTATGCTCATCCCATGTTATTGAAATGATTTCACAGGACACAATGTAAAATAGGATCAAGGATGGGATCAAGGAAGAGTCACGATGATTAAAACATGGAACTAAACATGTTTCATTTCATTTAAGAGTATTTATTTTATAAAAAATGGATACTGAGTAGAAGTTCCTACATGTAATATTCAAAATTTTATGTATATGTTATCACCTAATTCTCTAAATCTCTAAGCCTGGAAAGATCCTCAATGTGAATTATTAACATAATTCAAGATTATTAATTGTTTATGGCTGAGGCCTTACACCATAGGGTTAAAAAAATTATTCTAATAACAATTGATAGACTCATTACTTATGTGTTAATTATGAAAAGTCAAACCAAATGTCTATGAAGAAAAAATATCCTATTAAGTGTATCAATAATCTCTTTGATTATTTTAGAGCATTTTATGTATTATCAATGATCCAATTGTGATTAGGGTATCATCATTTGATATTTATACCTTTTAATATACCTTGGACTTCATTTAGAATTAGGAATGGAATTCGCGTGTTCATTGTGATGTCTTTTGGGTTGATAAATTCCCCTACAGTGATTATGGCCTTGATGAATAGAATATTCCACTTGTTCATAGATTATATTATGGTACTGTTTTTGGATGGAATTTTTGTGTTTCAAAGACTCATGATGATCATTCCCAACATCATGACATATTCCTGAGTAAAATTTTAAAGAATTTCTTATACACAAGAGTGTATAAGGGTTATTTTTTGATTGATCAGGTACATTACATGAGTTAAAACATCTCAAAGGAAAGTGCGTTAGTAGGATTACAGAATTTTCAGGAATTGGTCACTTGGGATAAACCTAATAATTCTTTCTATATCCGTATCTTTCTCGGGTTATAGGGTTATAATCAAAGGTTTCTACGAGAAATTTTCCATTTTTAATAAAATAATTTTGGATTGACCAAGAATATGTTAAATATTTAATGGATGGAAGCATGTGAGAAATCATTATAGGATTTTAAGAAGTAGTTTAAAAATGTAACAACAAGAACTTTTGTGAATAAAATTTCCTTTATTTTAATGTGTTATGGATATAGACAAATCATGAATTATTATTATTATTATTATTATTATTATTTGGTTTAAATTACCATTAATTATCATTATCATTCATAATATATCCATTGAATAGTGATCACATGACTGCAATAAATTTAATGTTTTTAAAAATAATCCTTTCAACACAGAAAAAGGAGAGGATGTTATCATACATTAGACTCTGGTCATATAAAGATCATTTATAGGAGATCATAGAGGAGGTTGAATTATTGGAATTCACTCTTTACCAATCCCAAGACAAGCTTCAACACATTATGCTTGAACAAGATCACATATGGTAGAAGTTCATGTTAATAGAGATTACCTCCTAGGTGATGTTATCCGAGATTCCCTAAGAGTATATCACCATCGCACACCTTACCCTTATGTATTATGTGGGTGTTATAAGGTGTTATGTAACAAGGTATGAGTTACTTATTTTGTAATATCATTTTTTAATTAAAATTCTTATTCCATCAGTTTCATTTTGAGAATAGTCTTTCTTAAAATAATGATAAATTTGATAAATTGAGTTTTCAGGTAAAAATGGTAATTTGTAATGATATTTACAATATTATATTAAACGTAATATTTTTTTTATAATATTATAAAAACAATTCATATAAATGATTCATATATCAGTTATTTATTTGTAAAGGATTAGGTAATAAGATTGATAAATGTAATATTTATATATGATAAAATAAAAAGTGTATTTCTTAATGAATTTATATTAAAGAATTATTAAATTTCTGATATAATTAATATTTTAATAAAATATTATTAACAATTTACTTTTATTAATAATAAATGAATATATAATGTTTATGACGTCAAATGGAATTTTTATTAAGGTTTCAAAACTATTTTTATCAAACCCTGTGAATTTTCAATAAATGTTGATTTTCTTTTAAAATATGAAAATTAGAATATTTAGAAAATTAATTAGATAAAATTAATATTACTTTTGGAATCATGACTTTGATGTTATCCAACTGTGAATGTTTCATAATTTTTTGAGACAGTTGAATTTTTTAGTAAAAATTAAATTCTGTATAAAAAATATGTGCCTTATGAAATCACATTTACCCCAAAATGATGTAATATATGATATAATGGGTATTCATGGAAAAATATAGTTTTTTACATTAATACAATGCGATTTTATACATTTTTACTTATTTTATGATTCTTTAGTGAATCATCTAAAATGAATAATATATTTTATGATTTTAAAATGTTTTCCTTGAGAGTGTGACTCATATCCACATAATCAAGCCTAATTTTTTAATGTTTTATGAAATTGAACATATAAAATTATTTTTCCACTACTATTCTTAAAAAACCATTGGAAAAATCTATGGGAAATTTTTTGTTTAGATTATTTAATTATATAGGTCCCAAAACCTATGTTTTTGAGATATTAAAGAATTCCACTTTCATTTCTTAAATAAACCCACACAGTATCCAACTTAACTTGACTCAAAATCCTTCTATCACGTCCCATATTGACCCTACACTCTCTATATTCTTACCAAGGTTCCCCAATTTCCCCTGATGCCTCTCTGAAGCCTCTTCCAAGCTTTTGGGATCACATATCCAAGTAAGAGTTTCCTTCCTTTCTCATTTTTTTCTAGGTTTCTTAATGTGGTTATACCCATTTATTTTCAATTACAAATGTTGGGTTATGATTTATAACCTCTTCCATACATTCATACGTATGTTATAAGGATGATATACCACTTTATATCTCATTAATTCCTTCTGTGTACACATGTTACCATGCCAAAATTCATTAAGGGATTTATCTTTTCTTATTTACATTCATGTTTTCTCCCATATTATAGATATAAATTACATTTCATATATTGGGATATTATATTAAATGATTCCCTTACTGTATATATCAGGTATAAAATTTTATAGAACCATTCCTCTCTCATTAACCCGATTTTGAATATCCATACGTCGAAGTTATGTTTCCAAAATTGCGTAGTGTTTTTCAAAACCAAAATAATCATGTAGTGAATACAGTATCCATTTCTATGTTATGGGTATTCACCATTAGAAAAATATACTCTTTTAATGGTATATAAATTTCTGTATTCCTCATTATTTAATCGTAAAATATCATAGGATATTTAATACTTCTATTTTATATGATCTATGTGGCACACTTATGCATGAAATGCAAGGTTTATAAAAGGTGTACCCTGATAGAGCTGTAATGCATGGGTTAATGTTTAGTATCATGATATTCCATGTGAAACAAAAGTCAAATCATGATAATTATTTTTTAATAAGGCTTAACTCATGATAATTTATGTGAAATGAGGTTTTACTCATGCTAATCCATTTTCAATGAGCCTTGTCTGATGATAATATCATGTTGCATGTTGTTCCCACATTTCCATGTTATGATAATAATGCTATATCAATCATTTATGTTCATATTTATCTTGTTATTCATTGCCATTACTATTTATGACTTATATTTTATTCTTCATGTTATGCCTTGTTTAATACCTTACTGGGCATTATAACTCACCCTTTTCTTATGTATGTCCTCAGGTCAACCCATGAAATGCTAAGTAAGAATGAGTGTTGTGGTCATGTAAAAGATGTTTTCAATAAATGTGTTTCATTTTATGACTTTTATTGTCATTTAATGTTAATAATCCCAATATTCACTAAACCTATTGATATCATGGGTCTTATTATGTGAGCTTTTAGGCAATAAAGCATGATTAAGATTGTAATAAAGAGTAGGGTTGTTATTGTTTGTATTAGAGTATATGTTTAGTTATTTTTGGGATTAGGATTAGAAACCCCTAGTGAAATACATAAGTATAAGACAAATTATATGAAACAAATACCTTAAAATTGTTGAGTATATAGTATGTGGTTTATCAATAAAATAAATCCCTATCGTGATATGAAAAAATAGATGTGGATCTGGCATAGATGTATGTAGGGGTAAAACCCAAAAACATAGCTTTAAGCTAGACCTAGATGGGAACTAGTGCATGAAAACGGGCCTCGCTAAACTCTTGGTTAGAAAATCTCAAGGGATATGCTTTAGTAAATTAATAACCTTAGTATGAACCATTATCAATTGAATAAAAAATCCCATAAGAATACAGATTAAAAAATAGATCATGAATAACAGATATTGAAGCCAATAAATTGATATGTTAAGGAAATCAATTTAATTTATAAGTTACCTCTTTAAATTGGATTCCTAATTATGTGTTTAATAATATCTCTCCTAACTATCTTTTAATTCCAGCCAATGGCAGGTAATAGAATGACTCTGGATAACAACCGATGAGAAGGTCAATGTGATGACTGTTCTAATGAGACGCTCAATCCGATGGGAGAGGGAATCAAATATTTCTCAAAATACTCTATTATTTAATTCATGTTTTGAATAAAGGAATTGGTCAAGTGGAACGTTCAACCCCCCCCCCCCCCACAAAGAAAGAAAAATACACAATCAAGAGATTGATGAGGTAAATTCCTCCTACTTTCAATGGATCATCTGATCCCTCAATCGTCGAACAATGTATCAACTCTATTAAGAAGTTATTATCCATACATCATTATTCCAGAGAATAGAAGGTCATCCTAGATACTTACCGTATGAATGTTAAATCTAATCAATCGTGGAAATTGATAAAAAAATACAAAGCCTAAGGAAGAAATTGAGGCGTTGTAATATGAGGATTTCTGGAAATGTTTTTTTTTGATAAATATTTTCATCGCATCCTCCGAAATATGATGGAAAGGGATTTTTGTGTCCTAAAAAAACATGGTGAATCAATCAGATCATAAGAGTAAAACATCACAAGGAATGCATGATATGACTCTCTCTTTGGCATTACCCCAGAATGTAACTTGGAACACATCATTGGTGGGATAATACTCGACCTACATAAATCCCTAGAAATCTACGACAATGATACCTATGAGGAAATTCTCTGATGTTCCCTTAAAGTCGAAATGGAGATCATAAAATCTTAGGGGTATCATAGGGATAAGATGAAGAATGCAAACTTTAATTCTAGTAGTATGATGTATAAATACAATGCTGCTAAAAAATTCTAGCACCCCACTTTCTAATGGTGTGGAAAGAAGCACCCCATAAAATGACTAAAATGGATGAATAAATCCTTTAGGTGTGGAAGATAAGAGAACCTGTCCATTAATATCTGACTAGAAAACCCCACTATTGCGACGGAGGAGAGGAATGTTCCGTTCAACCCTCAACACATTGTTCACTACTACAATTGCAATGAACCAGGGAACTTTTCAAACTAGTTTAATAAGACAAGGGTTTTTAGAGTCAACCAACAACCTCCAAGGAATCAAGGGTGAGCCTTTTCCATCACCACCACCGAATAGAATCTCGATAATAAAGTGGTGATAGGATCACTAGAAATTCAATAAAAGAAATAAGACAATGTTCTTTTTTATTCCCGTTCTAGCCACACTTTTATATCCCAATATTTTATTAGAAAAATCAAAACTCCACCTCAAATCATGGAAGTAGAGATATTGGTGAGAAGGAATAATGGGGAAATTATTGCATCCCATGAATATACGCCCTCCCCTATCACAATTTGTGGATTAAAAATGCCACCAAACCTCGTCATACTCTCTTTAGTGTAATTTTATGTAATTCTATTCATGGTTTGACTTTACATATATTGAGACATCATAATTTTCCATTAGATGGAAATCACTCTCCATATGGAAAATCGACCCCCCGATTAAGTACAAGTTTAAGGAGGAAGATTAATCTTCTTTAGAACCATCATCTCACTGGTGGATATTACTTTCATTTGAGAATTCATATCTAGATTAGATGATTGTGTATAAGGAAGGAACCATATTTGAAGGCATACTGATTGTGGCAGAATTCAATGAAGTGTTTCCCATGGAATTTCCTTATCTTCCACCTAGAATAGATTTTGAATTATTGATTGATCTTATACCTGGGGTATTGCCAATATCCAAGACTCCATAAATAATATCTATTGTGGAGCTTGATGAGATAAAGAAAAAACTGCATGATAATCTAGATAAAGGGTTTATACACCCATGTGCTTTACCATGGGGTGCACCAGCCCTCTTTTCCATGATGAAGGATGGGTCAATGCGCATTTTCATTGATTATCGTGATCTCAACAAAAACACGATAAATAATAATTATCCTCTACCACAAATTGATGACTTTTTCGATCACCTACGTAGAGCCCAATACTTATCCAATGTAGATATGATGTTGGGATATTACTAAGTAAAGGGGGAAGAAGGAGGATGTCCCCAAGAATTATTTTTATACAAGTTACAGGCACTATGAATTCATAGTAATTCCTTTATGACTTATTAATGATCCAGAAATTTTCATGGACATGATAAGTGGATAATTTTAAGATTATCAAAAAAATTGTGGCAGTTTTTATTAACATTATTTTAATATACTCCATAACTAAGGAGGAGTTTAAATAGTATCTATAAATTGTACTGGAGACCTTAAAAAAGGATAATCTCTATGAAAATTATAACAAGTGTGAATTCTGGTTGAAGGAAATATCATTATAGGGTCATACCATGAAGAGAAATGGGATATCGATGGATCCATCAATGAAAAATATAATTGAGGGATCGTTAAGGCCAACATATCTGATGGATATTCATAGCTTACTTCGGTTAGAAGGATGTTGTTGCCGATTTGTGAGAATATTCTCATGATTTTCAAACCCTCTTACCAAGATAACTCAAAAGGGAGTAATGTTTTCTAGGAATGATGAATGTGAAGATAGAATAAAGTTGTTGAAAAAGATGATTATCTTCGTTCCCATGCTAAAACTACCCACAAGTAGAGAAAATATCTTTGTATTCAGTGATGCATAGAAGAAGGTATAAGGATATGTGTTGATGAAAAATAACAAATTCACAGTCTATGCTTCAAGTAAATTGAATGTTCAGGAGAAGAACTATCCAACTAATTATCTAGTGTTGGCTATGGTGATCTTCACATTTAAAATTTGGTGAAATTATCTATTTTGGGAGAAGTGTGAAATATATTTGAATCACAAAAACCTCAAGTATATATTCACATAGAATGAGTTGAATCTGCACCAGAAAAGTAGGTTAGAGCTGATCAATGACTACGAAAGCTAAATCCAATACCACCTTGGGAAATCGAACAAGTTGGAAGATGCTCTATATAGAAAGGACCCAGTGATACTATCATTGATGTGAATTGAGAATGATCCAATATTATTAGATTGGATGAATATAGAAATGATAATTATAAAGACACTACAAAAAAATCACTTATATCAACAGAAATTTATTGACAGATGATACATCTGTTGGTAAAAATGAGAAATTACAACACATATTAAATTTTATTGGTATAGATTATATTTACCAAAAATTATTTTCACCAACAATTATATTTTTTTATATTGATTGTTTAACACCAACAAAAATTTTACCAACAAATGAATCTATTACTATTAATTGTTATTATCAATAAATTTTTTACCATTATAAAAATATGTTGTAATAAATTATCCAACAACATAAAATATTTTACCATAACAAAGAGTATATATTTATATATATATATATTATTTTCAATAAATGTTATAAATTATAAATATTTTAATAAAGTCATATAATAATATGTTTTCATTGAAACATTATATGTTAGTGATAATATATATTTAATTATCTAATATAAAATTGATGATAACTGATTGTATTTTTTGGAGATTGAAATAAGATCGAATGTAGTAAAAACTAGAAAAAGAATGTCATGTATGTATAATTTCATTATTTTTATATAATATAATTTTTTATTCAAAAGATATATAAAATTAAAACTTTTTATTATATATAAATTATATAAAAATTTATTATACAACATGATTTTTTTTAAATTATACCAACAATATGGCACTCTCTTTCCTAAATTAAAAGTATCATTGTCTTATGTTAATGTCATTTTCTTGTAGAAAGATGTTTATTATTATTATTTAATTTTATTTTTATGTTCTAAATTTTCTTCTCCCTTCCTCCCCTATGTCGCCCCTTCCTGTTTGTGTCGCACGCCTATCCAGAAGAACCCTAGCGGCGTGCCTCCGTCCTCCTCCGGCCAGAGAATGTGCCATCTCTGCTTCCGATTTCAGACGCAGTATCCTCCGGTTAACATTCCTTCTCCAATACTCTACTATTATTCTATTTTAATTGTGATTTTACTTCTCTTCCTCGTGGTTCACATGACTCGTACGAAACCTGTGCGAGATGGTTCCCCGACTCCCCTTCAGCCTCCTCCTCACGGTGTTTTCCCTCCCTATAACCCATGTCGGCTTCCTTGATTTCCTGAAATTTCTCTATTTACAAAGGCTTTAGGTTTCCATCATGAAGCTTCATCACTGTTGATTTCTCCATCAGAGTTCACAATGTCTTCATTCCTTCTCGACTTATAATTGTTGGCTTGTTTAGAATGGTGACATCTCCTGGCTGGCGTCTTCAACTACATCATTAATGAAACATGGGTCTTTAGAATCAAACTATAGTGAGTCTCTTTAATCCAAGAAACCTTATAAATGTTTCAAAGATTAATATTATTTGGATTGGGCTTGGACAAGCACGCATTGTTCCATTTATTATTTCAAATTCTATATTTTTAGCAGTTTGTTTGAGTTTTATATGAATCGAGATTCAGCTTCCTCAGCCATATGGGTACGTCTCATTGCTATACCTCTCACCTTTCAAAATACAACCATTATTATGATGGTTGATCATTTATAATCATATCTTTATGGAGTTAGATGATTCAAAGGCCCATGTGGAGTACATTTAGATTAAAATATATGAGTAGTATTGTTATAGGAAAGAGGTTCTCAAAGAATAATGGACAGATTTATGAGTGACTTTCCCTCTCCTGGGATATCTTATCGAGGAATATCGCCAACCGATGATTTAAGATCTTCTTGGAGGCATAGCTTTAGTTAATTAACCTTCCCTTGGGGCTGCTATAAATAGTTATTTTTTTGGTTATAACAATTCATCCTCAAACTCTAACCTGGTGTCAATGAATGACCTGTAGCGTGAAAACTCTGTTGATGTCAATGTAAATGATGGTAAATATTCAATCTTTGTAAAGCATTTTAGGGTAGTGGATAATATGTTAATGATTTTGGCTTTATATATGTGGATAACCTTATAGTATGAGAAAAGATTCATTCCACACATTCTAATACTTCGGAGAAAAATTTAATTTCATCAATGTTGAATCATTATTTTAGGATTTTATACAATCACCAAATGATTTTTTCTTTAAAAGTACTTGTGATGTTAAACACATAACATGAACATGTGAACCTTCATCTTACATATAGGGCCTATTTGGAGCGTTCAATTTGATTCAAGATGTCCACAATAGGGGATTAGGAGGGACTCACACAAGATTCAATTGAGGGAATTGAGGGTTATTGGGGTTAAAATTGTGTTTCACTCATGCAGTCTCCCATATATAAACACTTAATGTATGTCTTTCATTATTGGGTGTTTCAGTTTCCTTGCATGATGCATCAAAATTTTCTAAAAGTCCATGATTCAGTGTTGTTGTCATTTGATTTCATTAATCTAAATGGATTTTTGTATTTGTTTCTCAGTGTTATTAATTATTATACACTCTAGAAATGATTGTGAGCTTTCTCCTGGTGCGGCTAATATTATTTAGTGGTGCCTATTCACATACACTTAAAACACATGTATGCACAAACTTTCATAAATTGATAATGTCTCTAAGGATTTTATATAAACATTTCTGAGAAGGATTTTGTTATATTATTAAAATATCCAATTATTTAGTCGATTCCTATGATGTTTGAAATTGAAGGTACATCCCTTATCGATTCCCTTAACATTCAACCTATCTTGGTGAATGCATTTTTCCTCATAAAAACAGAATGCAAATCGTTGTGTTCAAAAAAATTTACTCTCAAGATGATGACTAGATAAATATCTTTCAGTAAAACCATTGTTACTTTTCTTTTGAGTCGTCATTACCTGCATCCTTTTGTGTAATGTTAGAACATGAGAATCCTCTATGTTATCAACTTCTGGATCAATAGTCTACTTATCCCCAACATTGAGACTTCCAAGACCATCCTCATCTATAGGAGTGATTTTAAGCGGATCAACTACCCCTCGCTTATCAATAGCAATCTCATCCTAACGAGTGGTATTCACCGTATCCTATGAAATCTACCCAATATCAGTGGAAACGCTAGCTCTATTTTGAGGTAGATTCAAAGTGTCCAATATATGATTTATTCTCTCTAAGAACAAGCTGCATAAAAATAGAATGTTAAAACATAACATGTTTTCTCAAATCCAGTGATCCAGGGTGGAATATAATCTGCCTAATGTTTGACACAATAATTTCTTCTTGTTCTTTCCCCTGCTTGATGTTAGATTCTTTAGAGTTTTTTTAATGTTATAGGATGTTTGAAATAGTTCTAGATTTCATTTATTTGTGTGTGATGATCTCTATTCGTGATTTTTTTTTTCATTGAGGCTTCTCAAAGGTTCAGGTTTTGTGAGCGAGGAAGTCCCATAAATACTCACTCTGGTGTGGGGAAAGCTTGATATTTTTTTGTATTGGATGTGGGATTTATGGGAAAACTCACATGTGTTAAAACTTTTATGTTCTCATCCCGCCCTACCCTGCAGATCTGGTTCCCCACCTCTATCATTGGATGCTCCAAGATAAAACTTGCTAGTGTGTGGATAACATGTATATGCTATGGCTAAACTGGTTCTAATAGAATGCTAGTTAAATTTTCTTGGGGTGGTTTTATATTATTCACCTTTATAGGTGATATTTTCCCTTAATTTTTGGACATTTTATTTCATTTTTAGTGTATCATGAGTTGGGTAGTTAATTAATGGGTTTCAAGATGGGTTGAAAAGATGATTAAGGGGAATAAGGTGAGATGAATAGGGGCACCACGTTCCTTGTGGTCCTGTACTATGCACCTAGTGAGATTTAGGTGGTGTAGGTGGTTCTCTTTGAACCACTAGGTACCTAAGGGTAATGTACTTTAACCTATTAGACACCAGAAAGAATCCCTATTAAAAATGGTTCATTTTTCATTTCAAATAGTTGCAGATCTCCAATTTCTATTTTCATGGCATGTAAATCCCTTTAATTTCTACGTGTAACTTCCATTTTAGCTACTGCTAGTGTTTTTCTTAGGTGAATCAATGTTAAAAATGTTGTTTCTATTTCCAAATTTACTTCCCTCAAATGGTTGTTATTATGGCCTAGTTGTAAACTTTTCATATGTGTTCAATTATGTCCAGCATTTGCTGGAGAATGGATGAGATGATTGGTGACCTTTCATTATCCCTGACATGTGTGTTAATTTCATGTATACTTGAAATCTCTTTCAATTACTTATGGTAAAATTTCACCACTTAAACTTTCATTTTCATCAATAATATTTTTAGGGGCATGGGGTGGAAAACCAGCACACATCTCATCTGGTTTGGATTTGTTTATAGAATTTTGAGTTATGTGTCACTCCTAATTGAAGTTAGTGTCATTATAAATGGTTTTTGGTCACATTTTATCCAACTCATTCCTTATATGGTTTTCATTTTCTTAATGTTTATTCACCGACCATTTCTTCTATACATTTTTCTATTGTTGTGCTCACTAGTTATTTTTATATGAAATGTTATTGAAATTGTTTTAGTATTCACTGTATAGTTTTGTTGTGGTTAAGATGTATAATTTTATGGTTTTTTTTGGTGTTTTTTAGATTATCTTTTTGTTTGTGTTTCCACTAGTTATATTATCATCATGTTATGGTCACTGGATGATAGTTTTATATCACGCCTTATTATTTTTATATCTTTCATTTAAATAAAAATTATTTATTAATTGTTTTGTTTGTGTGATTAAAGCAATATGATGAATGTCTAATGTTGAGAGTGGAGAAAAGTCATACTTCAAGCATAGAAGGGTGATCCATTGTAGTTAAAGGGATGACACTGAAGTTGTGCATGTATTGATCCACTGCATTAGATAATAGCTCATATAATGTTATGGGGATTCCAGGATAGCGACGTTCGATGTTTGCGAGAAATAGATCGTAGAAGAAGTTTCATTGAGTTCAATGTAATGTCTATCAATGTTTGGACAGGTTTAAACATGTTTGTAATATGTTTCTTGGAGCTTCTTGGATTTTTATGAAGGTTAAACATGTATTTAAATTATATTGGAACATTATTTTTCAAATAAAGCTTTTTGTTTTTTGGTGTTTAATATAACCTAATTTTATAAATATTATATAATAAATACAATAATATGTTATATATAATTGTATTAATAAATAAAATATAAAATTTAAACAATAAATATTGGAATACCAACATTTAGAGTATAATTTAAAAATAAATATTAATTTTTAATGTTGTTTATAAATGTTAATAAAATTACTAACAGATATATTGGTCACATTAATCTATTAAACATTTTTACCAACATATATATTAATTTTTCGTATTATTAAAATTGCCACAGAATCATTTTACCTATCGCAATAACATTTAGTGTCAGAGTTTTAACCAATAGTATAGTGACAAGACAATTTTTGTAGGTAAAATGTTTTACCAACAAAAAATGAACTTTTACCAACAGATATACTCATGTTGGAAAAAGCTAATTATTTTGTTGCGATAAGGGAAAATTATCCACCATTTTACAAATGATTTCTCAACCATATCATTTGGAAAAGTTAATGGATGCTTGAAAGGATGTAGTGGGAATTCAGATGAATGTGGAAACTATCAGAAAAGCTAAGTCCTTAGTGTTATATGATAATGAATAAGGAATTTTAATATTTTGGGTCAAGACTATGTTTTCCATCAAATCTAGAGTTAATGAAATATCATTTAGATCATGCACATAGTTAAAATTTCCCCATTCACCCAAGAAACAAAAAGATATATCGAGATATTTGAGAACATTATTGGTGGGATAATATTAAGAAATAGATTTCTATGTATACATTAATGTGCCTGGTATGCCAGCATGTGAAGGATGTTTGGTAGAAGTCTAAGGGGATGATGCAACCATTACACATACAAACATGTAAATGGGAGAACATCTCCATGGACTTTATCACTGGACTTCTAAAGACATCCAAAGGAAACAATTCTATATGGGTGGATGTGGATCATTATAAAAACATTGCACACTTCATTGTAGTATGAGAGGATTTATCATTGGGTCAACTAGAATAGATATAAATAATAGAAGTGGTAAGGTGTATTGGTGTACCACTATCGATTGTATCTGATCGAGATCTAAGATTCAACTCTATGTTCTAGAAGAGTATCCATTATGCTCTAAATATTGAGCTGAACATCAGTACAACTTATTGATTGATCTTTTACCTGGGGCATTGCTAATATCCACGACACTATATATAATGTCTTCTGTGGAGCTTGAGGATATAATGAAACAACTGAAGGAGAATCTAGATAAAGGGTTTATACACCCATGTGCTTTCTTATGGGGTGCACCAGTCCTCTTTACCACGAAGAAGGATGGGTCAATTCAACTTTTCATTGATTATAGTGAGCTAAAAAATATCACGATAAAGAAAAATTATCCTCTTCCATGAATTGATGACTTATTAGATCACCTACATAGATTAAAAAACTTCTCCAAGGTGGATATGTTGTTGGGATATTACCATGTAAGGGTAAATAAAAAGGATATCCCCAAGAATGCTTTTCAGAAAAGGTACAAGCACTATGAATTCATAGTAATGCCTTTAGGACTTACCAATTCTCCATCAATATTCATGGACTTGATAAGTATAGACTTTGGAGATTATCTCAAAACATTTGTGGTAGTATTTATTAACAATATTCTAATATGCTCCAAATATAAGGAGGAGGTTGAAGAGTATCAAATCACTATACTGGAGACATTTTAAAAGGATAAACTCTATGAAAATTATAACAAGTGTGAATTCTAGTTGAAGGAAATCTCAATTCTAGGGTTATAAGATCACAAGAAATGGGATATCTATGGATCTATCAATGAAAAATGAAATTGAGGGATGGTTAAGGCCAACATATCTGATGGATATTTGTATCATACTTGGGTGAGATAGATATTATTGCCAATTTTTGAGAATATTCTCATGATTTTCAAACCCTCTAAATAATCTCACTCGAAAGGGAGTAATGTTTTATTAGAATGATGAATGGGAAGAGAGAATCAAGGTGTGGAAAAGGAGGATTATCTTCATTCCCTAGCTCACACTACCCACAAGTGAAGATATTTTAATGGTATTCTGGGATGCATAAAATAAGTGACTAGGATACGTGTTGATGAAAATGGACAGATTCATTGCCTATGAATCAAGGAAATTGAATGTTCGGGAGAATAACTATCAAACACATGATCTTGTGTTGGATTCTGTGATCTTCTCTTTGAAAATTTAGAGACTACCTATTTGGGGAGAAGTGTGAAATATATATGAAACAAAAAATCCTCAATTATATATTCACACAGAAACTGTTGAATATGCACTAGAGAAGATGGTTAGAGCTGATCAATGACTATGAATGATCAATCCATTACCACCTTGGGAAAGAGAACAAGGTGTAAGATGCTCTTTATAGAACATAACCAGTGATTCTATCATTGATTAAAATTGAGAAAGATCTAATCTTCTTAGATTTGATGAAGTTGGACAAGAGAATCATAAATAATGGATCATCATCAATCCTTTCACAAAGTATTTCTCAACCATATCTTTTGGAAATGTTAATGGATGATCTAAAGGATGATGCGGAAATTGATGTGAAAGTGGAAACTATTAGAAAAAGAAAAATCCTTAGTGTTTAATGTTAATTAAGAAAGAATAATATGATTTGGTTCAAGATTATGTGTTTCATCAAATCTGGAGTTAAGGAATGAACATTTGGATGATGCACGTAGTTCAAATTTCCCCATTCACCAATAAATCTCAAAGATATATTGAGATATCTTAGAATATTACTTGTGGGATAACACTAAGAAAGAGATTTCTAAGTATACATTAATGTTCCTAGTATGAAAACATGTGATGGATGATAGGTAGAAGTAAAAGGGGATGATGTAACCATTTTCCAAACCCACATGGAAAAGGGAGAACATCCCTCTGGACATTATCAATGGACTTCTAAAGAAATCCAAAGGAGACAATGCTATATGCGTCACTATAGATCATCTTAAAAACACTACACACTTCATTATAGTTTGAGAGGATTTCTCATTGGATCAACTAGATCAGATATATATAATAGAAGTGGTAAGGCCGCTTGGTGTACCACTACCGATTGTATCTGATCGAGATCTAAGATTCAAATCTATGTTCCTGAAGAGTATCCATCACACACTAAATACTGAGCCAAAGCTCAATACAGATTATCATCCTCAACCTGATGGATAATATAAGAATACTATCTATAAAATTAATGAAATTTTGAGATAATTCTCAATGGACTTAAAACGAGGATGAGATCATCATCTTGCTCTGGTTGAGTTCCCTTACAAGAATAGTTTCCACTAAAAAACCTAATTGATCCCTATGATTACCTTTAAGGGATGAGGTGTAGAACAGCTTCATATTGGAATGAAGTTGGGGAGTGAAAACATCTAGGTCCAAAAATGGATGAAGAAATGGTGGAGAAGGTTAAGACAATATAGCATCCCATCAAATATGATAGGATTCGACAAGAGATCTATGCTCGAAACTATCAACGTGACCTAGAGTTTGATGGTGGAGATATGGTTTTCCTCCACATATCTCCATAGAAGAAATTGATGAGATTTGGGATTAAGGGAAAGCTTATACCAAGGTATATTAGACCTTTTGAGATCCATGATCGCATCGGAGCTGTGGCCTATCAACTAGGACTATCAACAATCCTAACCCAAGTACATGATGTATTCAATGTATCACTTTTTTTAAATCACATACTTAACCAATCACATGTAGTCAATCTAGAGGTAGTACCATTATTTAATGATCCTTCCTATGAGGAGAAGCTAGTGAAGATCATAGATCCTAGGGATAATGTTCTATGAAATATAAAAATTCCCCTCATCAATGTGTTGTGGAGAAACCACATGTTCGAAGAAGAAATTTGGGAACCAGAGGAAGTAATGAGGAAAAGTTACCCTCATATGTTTTAGTGTGGGGAAAGGAAATTTTGAGTGAAGAATTTCTTAAGGGGTAATGTTGTAATGAACAAAACATTATTGAATAAAATTAACTTTCTTTTAATGTCTAATGGATATAGAAAACACATTCACTATTATTATTATTATTTTTTGTGGTTAAATTACTATTATGTATCATTAAATTTAATAATGTATCCATTTTACAGTGATCACACGACAGATAAAAATTTGAGGTTTTAAAATGAATCCTTTAGACTGAGACAAAAGAGAGGATGGACTCATCCAGTAGACTTCAGATGTACATAGCACATTTTTTGAGATTTTAAAGGAGGTATCATCAATAGGAATATCTCTTGACCAAGGCCAATCCTAGATTCAACATGTTATTCTTGAATGGAATCACCTTCGAGAGAAGTTCATGTTAATAGAAATTACCACCTGGGCAAGGTTATCTGATCCGCCCCAATAGTGTGTCACCATCTCACACCTTACCGTTAGTTATTATGTGGATGTTATATGGGGTTATGTAATAAGGAATTAGGTACGTACTATGTAATCCATTTTTATAAATAAATGTATTATTTCATCAATTCATTTATGAGATTATTCTTTCTTAAAATAATGATAAATTTGAAAAATCACATTTTCATGTGAAATATGTAATTTTGAAAAATCTATACATTATTGTATTAAAATATTTTTTTATTAAGAATATAAAAAAAATGTTACAAATGATGATTATATTAGTTCTTTAGCTGTAAATGATTAGGTAATCAGTTTGAAAAAACTTATATTTTTATACAATAAAACAAAAACTGTATTTCTTAAAGAATTTATTTTAAAGAATTAAATAATTTTTTAAATAATTAATATTTTAATATAATAATATTAAAAAATTACATTTTTAATAATAAATTATTATGTTAATTTTATGAATTAAAATGTAATTTTTATTAAGGTTTGATAAATGTTTTTTGAAAACCAGTGAATTTTTAATAAATGTCATTTTTCATTTTCAAAGTGAAAATTCTCATATTAAGAAATTTATTTTGTGAAATTGAATATTATTTTCGGAATTAGGATGTAGAAATTATCCAATGGTGATTTGTTTCATAATTTTCTAATATAGTCAATTTTTTGGGTAAAAATAAAATAATGTATAAATAAAATATGTGTTTTATGGCATCATAATGACCTGAAAATGATGTAAAAATGATATAATGGGTATTGTTGGCCTAATATAAGTTTTAAAATTTAATTAATGTGATATTAGAGTTGAATTACTTATTTTATAAATCCTTAGTGAATTCTCCAAAATGTATAATATATTTTATAAATTTAAAATTATTTCCTTGAGAGTGTGACTCACCTCCACATAAGCAAGACTAATATTTTTATATGTTCGGAAATTGGACTAATTGAATAACATTTTACAATCTTACTTGGAAAAAAATCTTGGGCAAAAACCATGTGAAGGTTTTTGGTTTTGAGTATTTAATTATTCCAGTTCCAAAACCTATGATTGGGGAATATTAAAGAATTCCATTATCATTTCCTATATAAACCCCACAAATATCCCACTTATCTTCACTAAAAATCCTTATAGTATGTCCCTATACTGAACTCCCCTCTCTATAATCCTCGAAAAGGGTCCCAACCTCCTATAAAGACTCTCTCAAGACTCTCCTATGCCTTCGGGATCACACATCCAAGTAAGAGATTCTATATTTTCTCATTTTTGTCCAAGTTTATTTATGTTGGTATACCCATTTATTTTCAATTAATAATGTTGAGTTATTATTTAAAACCTCCCCCATACTACCATACTTATTTTTTAATAATGAGATAAAAATTTCACTTTCATTAATGCCTTCCATTTACACACGTTACCATGTCGAAATTCTGTAAGGGAGTTCTTTTTTCTTATTTCCATTCAAGTATTTATCCCATATTATGCATCTAAATTACATTTCCTATGATTTGATATTATGTTCCATGATCCCATTTTTTTATATTTAATTGATAAATTATTAGATACCCATTTCCCTTTCATCAACCCAACTTCAGAATTTCTATATGATGACCTTATGCTACCAAAATGACACTGCATTTTCCCATGCCAAAATAATCATGGAGTGAATACCTTACCGAATTCTATATCAAGGTTATTCACCTTTAGGAACATACACATATTTAATTTTACTTACATGTATGTGTTCAAAAGTCCTTAATTGTGGAATAACTTATGATGTTGAATGATTTCATGTTATATGATCAATTTAGTACACTTCTGCATGAAATAAAATGTTTATAATGGGTTCTCCCTGAAAATGCTCATATGCATCGGTTAATGTTTATTATCATGATACGCCATGTGAATTGAGGGTTTAATCCTGATAAATTATGTGAAATTAGGGTTTACTCATGCTAATTAATGTACAATGATGGTTTACTCATGCTAATCCTTGTGTAATGAGCCTTGTATCATGTTAATATCATGTCGTATGTTGTTGCCACATTCCCATGTTATGACAATCATGCAATATCATGCCATTATATTCATGTTTATATTATTATAAATTAATATTAATATTTCCTAAAATGTATTTTTTCTTCATGTTATTCATTTTTTATTCCCTTAATGGGCTTTATAGATCACCCTTTTCTTTTGTATGTCCTTAGGTTATCCCATGAAATGTTAAATATGAAGGAATTTTGTGGTCATGTAATATATGTTTTCAATAAAGATGTTGTATTTTATGTATTTAGTTGTAATTTTGATGTTTCTAATCCCCAATTACACTAGACCTTTCAATATTTTAGGCTATATTAATTGAATGTTTATGTAATAAATCATATTTAAGTTTGTAATAAGGATAAGAGTTGTTATAACAATGACCAAAATCTTGATCTTACATGATCTAGGGGAGGATTATTTATTCTTTTGTGTATCATATGGGATATTTCATGGATAATTGTTGATACAAGGATATTTATTTGTTGTATATGGGTCTTGGTAGTTGATTCCACATGAACATAATTAACCTACACATGAACTTGAGCTAATCCAGTTGTTTATACGGTGAAGTGTTGGTTGCATTATCTTCTAGGTGCGAAGTTAGTTAGGATTACTAATTATAAGAGATTAAATTATATCTTTCCAAAATGGTATTTTAATCTCTGATGGTGGATGGGGGATGAATATATACATTCTATTCATTTTGAGATTTTATATATTACTTGGAAGGGAACTAGATTTTATGATTCTTTAAGCATGAAAACCCAGACTCAAGTAGTTAATGAGTCTATTGTTAAGTGTCAAATAATGACTTTACTAGCAGAGATGCATGTTGTGGTGATAGGGGGTCAAGGGAATTGGACTCTCATATCAATTTCATTATATTATACTCTTTTGCATCAGATTTGGGAATGGTATTATGATGATATTGAATATTTTTCCTTGTGGGAAAGCCTTGTTGGTGGGGAGTCACCTTAATATTGGAACATAAATAAAGATGAAAACTTGTCATGAATTAGAAATGGTATCACGGTAACCCAATAATCGATCCAGCCAAGACATTTCTTGAAGGGTGTTTCTAATCTACATGGACTATTCACTAGCACCTGACATCATAAAAATTGAACGTGGGAATGAATTGACCGCCAAAATTACATAAGAAAGACAAAAATAAGTATGAATACAAAATAAACTAATCTGGTACATGTGTACCAAAATTCAATCTTGTATGAAATCCCAAAGTACTATAGTAATGTACCAAAAACATGATGGAAAATAGCCAATGTCTAAATAGTCATAACTCTCAATGTCGATGTATCAATAACTCGATCCACCTGAAAGTGGTGCTTTACCCATTCTCTATATTGGATGTAAATAATCTACAAACACCTGAAGGAAAATCTAGTGTGTGAGATAAAATCCCAATAGGGTCTCACCAAGGATTCCATAATAATATTAAAATATCAATTTTACTATATAAATTGATTTCAAATTTTCAAATAAACATCATTGGAATGTAAATTTAATCTTTCAATAAATCATTCTTTGTATTTATTAATATGTAAATACATTATAAAATGTTGTTTCACATTTAAAAATGATGTTGTACACAAATAAATCAAATAAAAACTATTATATATCACCATATATATAAATTTGAAGGCATTAAAAATAGTCCATAACATTGGTATACTTTTATATATCATATATAAAGAAGCACATAACATGGAAATCATCCAAGAGTTATGATAGTTCTATATTATGGGTTCCTCATGCACTCATATGACAAAATAAAATTTGAACACATGGCCCTCAATATTAGAAAGAGAGTAATAGTCAATGTCCCAATAGAGATGAATGATGTACTTACCAATATTGTGTAATTATTTTAATGTTTAAATTTGTTCCTAGGGAAATTCCAACCTAGAAATTTTATCATATTAACTCACTAACTACCTTGTATTTCATGTTCTCTAGTACAAATCACTGATGCTATTTTTTTAAGAAACCACAAAACATAATTAAATCTAATTCCCCCATTTTAAAATTGTTTAATTTCATTTAAAAAGAAAAACAAGTATTTAATCTAAAACATGAATTTTCACCAGATAAAATCATAAGGGTTTTATCAACCCATTTTACCCAATTTTTACAAATAGAGATTTGAAAACAATTTTCAATTCAATTTCACAATATACTTCCCCAATTAAATTCTATAATTTAATTTGAAAAAATTTCCTTATATTTCAAAATAAAACCCCAATCTAATGGATTTGGTGTTTCCACAATTTTACCAATAAATCCATTCCACAATTTAAATTAATCAATTTATATTCCATCTATTTTGTAAGCACATCAAAATTCAATAGAATAGGGGGTTTTCAAATTTCATGCATAAAAACCATTTTAAAACACAGATTCAATAAAATTGTTTTTATGAAAAAACAAATTAAAATCCAATTAATCAAAATCAGGTCGTTTCATTTATTTGAACTATTAATATTAAATAATTAAATATTTGGTTATCAAAAATCAGGCATCATCATAGAACAACCTACAATGTTTCCAATTGATCTTATAACACCAAAGCCCAATACATATTTTCTGCTATAGTGAAACAATTATAGAAATGGGAATCTATCCAAGGATTAAGAACCCAAAACTGAGGTTATTAGATCCATAAAGCAACATAGGGATAAACGGATCCCTGGGTAGGAGAAGTGAGATCATTGGATATAGAGATTGGGGAGAGGAAACCACCAATGATTTGATTGAAGGGAATTCCTCAAGAATCAAATCAATTCTGGGTGGTATTCTTGGGGCCAAGCTCTTCTCTTGGATTCTCCCGAGGTAGATGAAATTAAATGGGGTTGTGATATGTCGGTCTAATAGATAAATTGGGGGTGCATGATTTTTAAGTTGGAATTTCGCATTAATGAAATATTGCACACAGTTAGCTAGAAAGAGACACACAGTTTGACATACCATAAAAACTTACGGTGTGTCTCATTTAAAGGGGATACATGTTCTTTCCTAAGAGGGTTCATTGATTTAATAAAAATTAATAACCCATCAAAAAACCCCTTCCCTGTATTGCTGATTTTTCTTTGAGAGGGTTCAATTTTTTGGAAAAACTATCTGCCAACCATGCACTAGAACATAATTTTGAAATCATCTATAAATTAAACCCAAAAGAAAACAAATAAAACCCTATCAAATATTGATAAATAAATGGGTTTTATTAATACCAAGAAAATATTAACATGATATTATATATCATCTATGTTTTAAAAGCTATTGTGGGGGATATGAGAATGTGGGAGGAGATGATGTATGAGTGTCTTTCCATAAAGTAGTCAGTGCATCCCTATTTGACTAAAATGTACCATGACCTATGTTGTAAATGTTGATGCCCAATATTAAGAATATAGATAAAATGGTTGGTGACATCATGCGACACCATTCAATATGGACAGGTGGACCATTAATGAATACTAGGTTTACTATATCCATTTTACATTCTGAAATGGAAGGGATATGATATTTCCATCGACTTCGTGGGGGGGTCTCTAGATGAAGGATTAGAATAATGATTCTCTTTTGGTGGTTGTGGACTGACTGATGGAGGTAGTGTTTGGTCAGAATATACAATGTAATACACAATAGGTGGGTGAATTGTTTCATTTGAAATTATTTCACAATTCATGATCTGGACACCCAATATAATATATATGAATATGAAGTTATATTATTTTATATTAAAATATGAAATATAAATATAAACATAAATAAAACATCTATTTATAGTGGTTCGAGGAACAAAGATCCCTTAGCCCGCACTACCAATCACTTTTCAGCATGCTTGGTGAATTTCACTAGAATGTTCCTCATATTAGAAGTCCAAGAATACCCAAGTGAGTGAAGGTAGATAACACCATACAAACATGAAAAAATAAATAGCCTTTTGGATCTATAATAGAGAACTACTTATCCACCACTTAGATTGAGAAGATGATACTCCACCACAGTTGAGTATGAGTTGTCGAAACTCAAATAAATCAAAAGAGATCGATTTTTTGAATCGCGTGAAACATTACAATTTAAAAAATAGGCAATTGACACCAGAGGGATATTATTTTTCATAAATAATATTTTTCAAGATGAAAAGAGTCTAAAGATTCCAGATTTTTATATATATCTTCAATTTAGACATAGTAATAAACTAGAGTAGTCACAAACTTATAGTAGTATAAGATAGAAGATGTATATCTAAAAAATTATTCCTTTAACTGAGTTTTCTATTTTTTTTAACACTGTAAGAAGAATTTCAATATTGTATTCTTGTAGGAGAATCACTTATCACATCATTTATTGATGATATAATGTAAGGGAATATATTGAAAATAAAATACTTTCTTTGATGTTCAGATTGAAATAAATAGAATGTATTGTCACAAAAATTCAAATTTCAATTAAAAAAAGAGTCATAAATTCCCATAGAAATTGGAAAGAATTTCTTCTATGAACACTGATCTATGAAACAATCCAAACAATTCATTTCTGATTTGACCATTGCAGTAATCTCAAATTGAAAACAACACTCCAAAAACATCACCAATGAGAACACAACATAGGGTTAAGCTACGTAGCATAGTACACCATTGTGTAGCGTAGGGTTCCTTTGCATTGTGTAGGGATTATTTTTGTAGCATTGGGTTCTATTTAGTAGTTTAGGCTTCCATTTCATTGCATAGGGTTACATTGAGTATCATAGAGGTAATGATCCATATGTTTCATCATTGTCAACATGAAATCCCGAATATATCATTAATTAACAATGCATTCTATATTCCCCAATTTAGGCTTGAGAACAGTAAATCTATACCCTAATGTAGGGTTTCTGATCCATATGCATTTCAATTTTCAGAACGTAACGATGACTATCAAAACAGAAACTATATATCATATCATATGGTTGATTCCATGCACAAAAGTATGTTTTTCAACGTAATGTAGGGATAAAAGAAGTGTTTCTAGAATTAATCCATCATGATAAATTCCTTTATAATAGAATATGAATTACTATAAAACCCATTTAACAAAACATTAATAGAAATAATAGTGGTTTTGTGAATTTCCAAATCATCCAAAATGAAGAGTATTATTTATACATTACATTACTAACAATATCACCCATTTTAGTGATTACAAAACACATAACACAATACATAAAAAATTACATAAAATATAGGATTTTAAATAGAAATGTAAATATAGTATTTTTTTCTAAATATCATTTTCCAAAAAAAAATTGACAAAGAAATTTTTTAAAAAGAAAGTGTTTTGGGTTGAAAAAATTCTCCTCATCTCTCCAAGAGAAAGTTTCCATTACAAATAAAACTCTTACACCTTTTGTGGTATAAAAATGATGGTTGTGATGGAATACAAGAAATAAACCATAGTTAATATTTCACATAACTACACATGAATATATATGAATTCTAACATTATAAAATAAATCTATTATTAGAAGGGAAGTATTTTACATAAATAAAGAAATCTAAAAAAAATAAACTGAAGTGGAATAGACATTTTAATATTTGATAATTATTATGTACAATTCATGGTAAAAGGTCATCAAAATGAATGTGCTATAGTTGAGTTTTAGCAGGGATAAAGGGTTCTTCTAGATGAGGAATTTCTTAAACTACACTATTACAATCAAGTAGCTTCAGCAAAAGTCTCTGAAAATGGATGTTGAACACTTCTTCATATTGCTGAAGTAGTTTCATTGAGTCATTTCCAACCTAAAATCTTTCAACAAATTTGATCTTCACAAACTCATTCACAACTTAATTTGAATGGATAAATGAGATAAAATTGTATTTAACATTATTAATCAATTGACCCAACTAGGATTCATTCAATGCTAGTTGACTCACTAGATGTCCATGACTGTCCCACAGTATATTTGATGGTATGCTGTCACACTGAAGAGTGTGTATCCTATCATTAAAATCATCTTGAACTGAGGTAATTTCTTCAAACATCCTAATAAATCATGGAGGTATCTGTTGAGAAGATGTTGATTCTCGATTGCTTTCTCTGAGAGACTATAACACTCTCCCATTCATTAACTCAAATTCATCAAACTCTATCTTCTTGATATCGTCATCCTTTAATAAAAAATATTCTCTTGACATATTGGAGATATGATCCATAAGATCTCCATGTGAAATGATATTTTCATTAAATTTTCTTAAATGAATATTCAAAGATTGAAACTCTAAAATTAGTTTTGAAACTAATTATTGCTCTTAAGACTATTTCTTCTCAACTACATCATTTCTATTAAAAAATCATTCTAAGATTCCAACAACTGTATCATTATAAAAAGGGAATTATCCTCTAAATCTATAGATTCAATAGAAGTAGCTCCTACTTTATCAACTTCAATTAATGTGAGGTTTGGCTCAAAATCTCCTTCTGGCATGTTTCCCAAATTAGATCCTACCAAACCACTAGGATCTAATACAATTTGATTGCAAGGGTCAGCGATATCATCCATGTGAAGTTCATGACTTTGATCCTCCTACTAAACTTGGTCAACCAATTGTGCCTAAAATCCATCTTCTCTTTTATCAACAAGTGGATTGACATCCACATAACCAATAATAGCTTCATCAACAACCTCAAGAACATTTAATGAAGCACCTCTTATTTCATGAATAAGATATTCCTATGGCCTTAATGTTCTTTCGTCATCATGATTATGAAAAAAAGATCCAACTAAAGGGATAAACCTTTTCTCCCCATAAATAGCTTCTAACAACCCTTTTTGTTTCACCACAACAACTATAAGAAATTGTTTTCATGAGTATATCCAGAAAAAACCCAATTCTTTACTATTCCAACATTCAATTTGTTACTATGGTGACTTTCTTTTCAAAAAACATATTCACTATCATTCATTTTCTTCATATAAATAATGAAGGAATCTTAACATAGGTATAATATACCATCTTCACATCTTATGGTAGAAATAGTTTATATATCTTATCATAAAATGAGAAAAAATTAACTTTACATTATTCATAAGTAGAAACTTGATATGCATGACTCGATAGTGAACATTTTCAACATAAATAGTAATAGGAAAAATTCTAGATTGAATATACTTCATCATGACATGGTGTTCATGAGAGTTTTCATTCGTAAACACCATTTTGATAGTTATTTTACCAAACAAAGAAAAAATAATTTTATTTGATGTATGTCTTCCATTAACGATATTCCATAAATCGAATTGAATATCCCCCTAATGGGAATAATATTGTTTCTCATCCATTTCAATAGAGTACAATGAAAAATAAATATTATCAATCAATGATATAATAGGGTATTTATCAAAACCAATATTAAAAGAAGAATGGTTAAAACACTCCTTATCATCTATTTTGTAAATCATTGGCATTTTGTCTTCACCAAATACATAATCCTAACATAGAAAATCCATCAATTCATTACGGAATGGATTTATTTAATCTAGATAGCCAAAATCTATTATCTTCCCTTGAAACACCTCGATATATATTCTTGATGCATATGAATTGTTATCAAACTCAACATCCATGGATCATCATGTGGATTACATATCAGAAGGTTTCTTAATATATGGGATTCGAGGTTTAGGGATTTTAGTAGATGCAAATCGAAAGAGAGGTGTACTCTGTAAGTCGAAAGAAGTGGAGTACCATAGGGGGAGAAGGAAAATTTTTTTGTCACACTGATCAAGGATGTACTTTTAAATTTTTAATTTTGAAAAGAGAAATTAATGAATAAAAAAATTGAAATTTAAAAAAACATAAAATGAAATCGAATAAAATTTATTAAATAATATTTACTAAAATAAAAACTATGAAATTGAAAATAAATTTATAAAAAATTACATAAACTCAAATATTCTTAACTCCCCCTTAATAAAATCAAATGTTTCATTGAGCAGTGGTTTAGTAAAAATATCATCTAATTGATATTTATTATTATCAAATTCCTATGAAATATACTTTTTAAGGACATGATCTCTTAGAAACTGATGCCTTATTAATATGTGAATAGAATTAGAATGAATTATAGGATTTTTAGAAATATTTGTTGCACTAGTATTATCATATAAAATAGGAATACTATTACAATTTCATCCAACATCTATTATAAAGATTTTTACCCACAATACATGTGCATTGAAACAGACAGTAGAAACATATTCTTCTTCAGTGGATGACATGGTAACTGAGTGTTGTTTTTTATTAGACCATGAAACTAATGATTTACCTAAAAAGAGATAGGTTCTTGAGATACTTTTTCTATCTAATATACAATCTCTAAATTTACCATCTAAATATGATGTTAAATTAAAATCATAAGTTATGGGGAAATGAATAGATTGAAAAAAGGTTCCCTTTAAATATCTAAAATTTGTTTTAACAGTAGTGAGATGGGATTATTTATCATTTTTTTAAACTCCGGTACAGATGCAAATATAAAAAATAATGTCTAGTATTCTAGAAGTATGATATAACAAATAATCAATCATTTTTTTATATATCTTGTTTTCAATTGGTTTTCCTGATTTTTTCAAATGATGTTTTATATTGGTACACATAGGAGTTGTATATGTCTTACTATTGTCAATACCAATTTTTTTATAACTAAATAATTTTCCAACATTGATTTAAATAAAATTCCCAAATCATTTTGGTAAATCTGAAATCCTAAAAAGAAATTTAGTTATACCATTATAGTCATTTAAAATCCTTTTTTGAGTTAAATTTGAAAAATTATGACAATGTTTTTAATTTATTAATCCAAAAATTACATCATCAAAATATATTTGGACTAATAGAATATAAAAAAACAGTTTTTTAGAAAAATTTTGGATCTACCAAACGAATAGTAAATATTTTATTAAATAAAAGAAATTAATCTTTCATATAAATTCATAGGTGCTTTCTGGATTCAATTTAGAGAATTGAAATGTATAAAAACCAAATACTGTGTTTGAGGATTTTCAAAACCAGGGGGTTGTTCAACATTAACTTCCTCCATTAAATAACCATTTAAAAAGGTGGATTTAACATCCATCAGATATAATGTAAAATTCATGGGAGATTCATAGTCTAAATGAATTATAATGGCTTATAATCATGCTATTGGGGAAAAGGTTTCATCATAATATAAAACTTCTTCTTAATTATATCCTTCAACAACTAATCTGTCTTTATTTCAGGTTATGATCCCTCAATCATCCTATTTATTTATAAAGAGCTATTTGGTTTCTATAACAAAATAATTGATTTTTATCTCCACTAGTATCCAAGATTCAATTATTTTGAACTGATTTAGCTCTTATTGAATGGATAACAACCATCTCTCATCATCTATGGCTTCTTCAATAGTCTTACATTGTAGTTGTGATAGAAAGGAAGAAAATTATGCTATGTTTCCTATATCTCATCTTGCTCTAATTCATGTGTCTAGATCTCCTATTACATTTAATAATGGATGGTTCATTAGGGTTATAGATTGTCTAGTAAATAATATTTAAGATTCTCTAATATCATATTATTCTAAAATACATTTAATTTTATCAACATCATTTTCAAAATAATTTTTAATGGTTTAATGTCTCATTTTATCAAAAGAGTTAGTTGCTTCATTAGTTTAATCTTTCTCTTTAATGAAATGGATTGTTTCATCAAACCTCAGATGAATTGATTTGACCTAAAGACTCTCATTTTTATTGAACACTGTATACACTCTAGAGGTATTATAATATCCCAAAAATATTCCATCGTTATATTTTTGATGAATCATACCATGGTTTTCCATAGTATTCCTGGTATACACCATCCATCCAAAAACAATTAAATACATTAATTTTGGTTTTATATTATTCCAAATTTCATAGGGTGTAATTTTGAAAATATTCCATGTTAAAACTCTATTCATGATATCTTAGTTTGTCCTTACAGCTTCTGCCCAAAAATATGTAGAAAGACTTTATTCATTTGGTATAGACGTTTACATTTCATGAAAATTTATAATCTTTCTTTCATCAATTCCATTTTTTGTGGGATTATTTGTGAGGATAATGTATGTTTAAAACCTATATTTGAGAAAAAATAATTAAATTCTTGATTCTCAAATTTTCCACTATGATTAATTATTAATTAGATTTTTTAGAAACTTTTTCATTTTCAACAATTTTACAAAGACATTCAGAAATAGGGAAAATTTTTCATTTGAATTATTGAATATAAACCCATGTAAATCTAGTATAATCGTATACTAAAACATAAATATATAATTCACCTTCTATTATTTATATCCTTGATGGTCCAAAAAACCCATGTGGATATGTGCTAAAGGTTTATATATAGAAATTTTGATAATAGATTTGCATGATGATTTGTTATACTTGACAATTTGGCATGCGTCGCATAATCATTCGTTGACAAACATAATATTAGGAAAATTATAAACTAACTATTTACTATATAATTTATGTAAAACATAAATATTGATGTCTGCAAGTCATTTATTCCAATTCAATGATTCATTTTTCATTGTAGTTAAACAATTTACTTTCTGTTTGCATAAAAAAATTTAAATCCAAAATAAAGACATTATCAATTCTAGGTGATCATATTTTTGTAACTTATATTCAAACACAAAAAAAAATTGATAGATAATTATATTTAAAAATAATGATCACATATTTAATAAATACTTATCAGATTTTTCTAAACCCATGTACATACAAAACAGTGTTGATTGATATATTCATTGGTTCACCCACAGTTCCAACTCCAATTACTTTTCCTTTAACATTGACACCAAAAGTTAAAATACCTCTATCCATTTGCATGAGTGTGTGAAAAATCAATGGATCTCCACTCATATGCCAATAAAAACAACCTTTTATATAACATATAGCATTTTTTGTGGATTATTTCCATCAAAAGTATTTAAACAAATTTTTGTTTTGCTACCCATATTATCTTTGGTCCTGCAGTGTTAGCTAGAAATAATTTGGGGATCCAAATATTCCTTTTATATATATTATTTTTGTCAAACAAAATCATCGAATTAATATCTATTTGAATACCAATTATTTGATTATTTTTTAAATATTAATTATTAATTACATATCCTTATGTTCCCTAATGATAACATGTTGTATTTTTAGAATTGGGAACAAAATAATTTTTGTATAGTTTTGATTTCTCACCCTCGATTCATATTCCATATCATTACCTTTTAATGAAATTTATTCCAAGAATTTCATTTAATATATTTTCCCCTTTTGAAAAAAAAATGTTTAGCTCTCTTCTATGTTTCTATATTGTCTTATAATTCATTGATCTTTTTTTCATGATCATCACAATTTTTTGTGGATGAAATGAATTTTTTCATCAACTCTTGAAGCTTTTTAAGAAATTTATCTCATTTAACTAATACAATATAATGAACATTTTTTAATGAAATATTATTCTTTATCATAGAATCAAAATTTTCCTTTATCATTGAACTGTAGGCAACTAGTTGATCATTTAAGAAACTACTAGTATCAAATTCATTAAAATAATAAGTTTTTACTTGTTCTTATACTTCATTTTCCATAAATCACATGTTGATATTTCTATTTGATTCCTCCATTTCTGAATTATACATTGAAGGACTGTTGGAGTCTTGAAATACACTCTATGTATCTTTCATTTAACATTTTTCATTTATGCTCATAATGTGTATTTTTCTAATATCTATTTTCTGGCTTCTTTCTCTCATCTATCAATTGAGGACAAACCGTCCTGATATGACCCAATTTCATACATTAATATCATCTGACTTCTCAAAGTTATTTATTATCCTTTCTAAAGGATTTTTTGAATCCTATTTTCTTAGTGTAGAACTTACTAAACTTCTAGGATAGTTGAGTCAGTTCCATTTCAGAATTATTTGACTATGATTTTTTCCAATATTTGACTGCTTACATTGATATTATTCTATGTTTATGAGTTTAAACTTATAGAGTTGTATTTTTCTTCCTTATTATATATTATGATCTTCATCTTCATCTTGAGTTTCGGTATTATACATCACCAGTGTCCCAATTAGTTTTTTCTATGAAGATATTTGACAGGGGATGATTGTCTAATAACAACATATATTCAATTCAATTTAAAAGTTAGTTCCCTCAGTAATTCTATTGATTGATTGGATTGTTTAATGGGTTCACCAAAGGATGTAATATTTTAGATAATTCTTGTATTCCTTCCATTCATCTGTCTGATGCTTTCTCTACTGAAAATTTTAATGGTGTCAAACTTTAGTTTTTTTGTTTCATATTTCATATTTAGTACATTGTCTATTCCTTCATAAGAAACTAAAATATTTTCCCCCACTTCATAGGTAGTAGGAAATTGTGAAACATGAATGAAATAATCTAGTCCAAGACCACAAATAATAGAAATCATGGCTTTTAATTTCATGTCATATTCTGCTTTGGTAACAACATCCTGGGTTTCTGGTTTCTTAGGATTCATATATAGGGTAATGATCATTGAGTAAACTATGATTCAATGATTTTTAAGATAAATAATCATCATTAATTTTTATCATCTATAATTTTTACCATTGATGGATGGATCTCTAACTATTGACATTCCATCTCTAGGCTCATTTATTTCCATCTTTGTATTGACTTTATAATTTTTATCTTGGTATATGCTTTTTTCAAAATCTCATCATTAGTACTAATTTTTATATAGGAATAAAAAAATAAATATACAAGGGGGGTGAATTGTGAATTTTTAAAATAATACACAATTCTATCCTTTAACACATACTATAATTTTTGCGAATATAGAGTTATATTATTATTGTAGGAAAATATGAAAAGGTTAAACCTAAATCAAGAACACAACTTTATATAGTGGTTCAAGGCATAAATATCCCCTATTCCACTATACCAATCACTCTCTCCGTGAGATTGGTAAATTACAGTATAATGGTCCTTTTATTAGTAGAATAAAAATCCACAACTGATTGTAGGTAGTTGAAACCTTACAAAAAAGACAAATTACAAATAATTGTGGTTCTATAATAAATAACCAGCTATCCATTTATTAGATCGAGAAGCTAATACTCCACTTCAACTTATTATGAGTAGTTGAAACACAAATAAATCCAAAGTGATTGATTTGATGAAGTAGGTTAAACATCACAATTGCAGCAGCACCAAATTGATAGTACATGGATATTCTTATTCAGAAATAATAGTCTTAAAGGAATAATGATGATGAAGTGATCCAAGTTTCATATATATATATATATATATTCAAATTAAAATACGAAACAAAATAGTGTAGTTTTAAACATACAATAGAACAAGATAGAACACGTATATCTCCAAAATGTAATCCTTTAATAGAGCTGTTTATTTTTTTTAGAATGTAAAAATAATTTCAAAAATAACTCTTGTATGTGAATCACTTATCACATTGTTTTTAAAAGATATTATGAAGGAATATATAGAACATAAAAGACTTTCATCGATGGTACAGATCCAAAATAACATCCCGATTGGTCACAGAAATTCAAATTTCAATTAACTATGTGATTATTAACATTGCCTAGAAATATGAGAGATTTTATAAGAGGAACATGGTTCATTGAAACAATCCGAACTCTTCATTTCTAATTTTACTATTGTAGTAATCTCATATTGTAATCATGTATTTAATAACATCGTCATGGAGGAAAAAATGTTTGGTTGACTTATGCCGGATAGGGTTCCTCTGCATTTCATAGGGTTATATTTTGTAGTGTAGAATTCCTTTTATAGCATAGAGTTCCTTTGAAAAGCATAGGGATAATGATCGGTATATTCTATCCTGGTGAGAATTAAACCCTGAACATGTAATTGATTAACCATACATTTAATTTTCCCAAATATAGGGTTGAAAATTCTAAATCTAGACTCGAATGTAGTGTCGCTGATCTACACAGGTGTCAATTTTCTGAACGTAAGGATGATAATCCAAACACAAACTCTTTAAAATAACATTGGGTAGATACAATATAAAGACATTAGTTTTTCATCATTACGTAGGGATGAAAAAAAATTTCCAGAATTATTCACGTAGCACTAAATTCCTTTAAAATAGAATATGAATTATTTTAAAACTATTAAAAAAATCATTATTTGAAAACAAATAAATGTTATTGTGAACATGAATATATTCATAAAATATAGATTATTGTTGATACAATACATTCCCTATAGGTATTACATTTCATATATATATGGGAGTGATTCTATGAAGATCATTTGGGAGATATGTATGTTAGAGAGATAGTGTATCATCATGGGTTTCCACAGAGTATAGAATTAGAATGTGAAGAATGTTTTACATTTAAAATTTTTCAGTGCCTGTATAAGGATATTGGGACAATGGTTCTACTAACTACATATTTCCAATGATAGATAGATGGGTTGTTACAATGTACTATAATGGTTTTCGAGGATATGAAACGAGCATGTGTTCTTGATTTAGGTTGGTGTTTGGAGAGTCACATAGAACAAATTGAGTTCTCCTATAATAATAGTTATCATAAAACTATTCATATGGAGTAATAGTAGGAACTTTATGGTAGTCTATGAATGTCACCACAACATTGAATGGAGGAAGGTGAGTCAATGTTGTTGGCACCGATCTCACGTAGGAGACAATAGAGGTGGATCAGATGATTCAAACATGTTTCGATATAGCTCAGATTAGAAATAATTAATATGATGATGGATTTCTAATAACAATAGATTTTATAGTGGGTGATCCTTTGTTCCTTCATGTATCTCTTAGAATGGTTCACCGCAGGATACAGAGACGGGGAAAGGAGGAACCTAAGTTTGTTGGACAATTTTAGGGTTTGGAGAGAATTGGGATATGAGCATACTAATTGGCTCTTCCATAGAAGTAAACTGCTATGCATTATGTTTTTTATGCATCACAACATCCGTTGTATAACATTGAACCTCCTCACGTGATCTTTTTGGATGATGATGAGATTGAGATAGATATTCTCATTATGGAGCATAAAATGTGTGTGTTGGATATAAATGGGAAATCATTGCTAGGAATGACCATACTGATAGATCATATATTGTGGAACAACACTATTTATAGGATTTAACATGGGAGATAGATGTAGATAAGCAATCCTAGTGGTCTGATCTTTTATCATCCAAATCATAGAGACTACTGGGAGTACAGATTGATCATGATCTATTTTAAGGTTGGTTAATTTTAAGAGCCGAAAATTTTTATATATATGTCTTCATATAATTTATTGTTACTCATTACCTTGTTTAGGTTAATTATTGTTTGGGTGTTACATAGGTTCTATTTTACTGAAATTTGGATGTTTTTGGAGTAGTTTTGGGTCACGCACGGTTAGCATACTATTTGTCCAAAATATATTCCTTTCCTTATAAAAAGGTGTAACCCTAGAAAGATATGGATGTCATAGTTTGTGTATGGTTTTAAATCCATGTTCAATTTTAGTTATATCCATCCAACCCCCATAGGAGAGGGGAAAGGTTAAGGTGCACTATTTGTCAAACCATGCCCCCTTCCCAGGAAATCATGAGAGCATGGTTAATTAGTATGAAAATTCATTATAAATTTCCTCAACCCTATTATAATGTCCCTAAATACCCTATCTATAGCATAAACCAATTTTATCCATTTTGTAGACTCGTGGATGGATTCCAAGGCCCTCTAACCTCCATTGTTGTTGAATCAATGATCCGTAGATGGATCTGAACCTCTCCCAATAATAGTTTATCATCCAAATTAGTTACATACCTCTCTCATATTGTTATCACATCATTTGAATGGATGGTGTCCGATAGTAAAATATATATAACTATGTCTTCTTGCATCAAAAACATTTGATCTTGTATCTATATTTCAGATATATATCTCATTATTCATCATGATCTTAGTTGTTTTCCCTTCAATTGGGACTTTCCACTAGTGAAAATTTATCATGGATATTTAGGTAGGTCATTGGATTTTTTTTACCATAGTCATTATTTATATTTATGTTTATGTATATTGAAATTTCAATTGGAATTTTTGACCATAGATTCATGAAATGAATAAATTAAATTATTAAATAATTTATGGAATCATGTAATTTATTAAATGATTTTCCATTTGATTAAAATATGATTTTAATATTTGAAACATGAATTTTTGTAATTTGGAATATGTAATTTGGGAAATTATATTAATTAATTAATTACGTATTTAATAGAATGTTGTGATTATGGAGTTGATTGAAAATATAGATTGTATAATGGGTAAATTAATATGTATAGGAAATAATTGGCAATAGAAAATGTGAAATGGTTTTATTAAATTTAATGTTTTGATTAGTTATATGATATAGCTGACATAAAATTGTTTAATAGTTATTTTTTTCATATTATTACTTTTAAATAATATCTATAACCATGATTTGTTTGGATACATTAAAAGATATATGATGATGTGAAATGGGATAAAAGGGTTAATGTTGTTCAACCATTATTTATGTGATATATGTGGTTATTGAGAGATTTATTGATATAAAAGTGTGAGACATAGACTAATTCTCCAAATTAAAATATTTGTTTTTCTAATATACATGTGTGGGACATGGACTGATGATCCAAATACCAATAGGTGATTCTATGATAAACGAGGTGTGAGATAGTGAATGACAGTCATGGGGTTCTAGACACGACATTCTAGGCCCCCTATATTAGTATTGAAAATGGTTCCATGTGGATGTTCTATGAATTGAATTGAAATGTATAATGATATTCCATTTTTAACAATGATTTGTGAATTGAATATGTGCAATGGTTCATACGAAAACAAGGGAAGAAGGAGGTTTTGATGGGTTTTATGTCCTTGGGAACCTGGGAAGTTATGTTTTCAAAATAATAATAAAAAATGTTTCAAACAATTTACATTGGATCATTTATTATATTTTATATACAACAACATTCATTATTATTGATTGAATTTTTTTAGACATTGTTGGTGGTGGAATACTGAGTTGTAATCACACTATACTTAGGATGCTTGTTCGGTAACCTAATAGAATTGATCAATATAGGATAGGATATTGGAATTATCCCTATGTTATATGGATGATACGTAACACCCCAAGATTTCATAGTACATTATTTCATCAAAGCAATTCAATAACATGCACTACATGAAACACCGAGTGCAAGCGCACCATGACTTACTAAACTAGCCGTTCAAAAGCGGTTATGATTAGAATTAACTATATTTTTAACTTTATATAATTCTTATAATTGTAGATTCCATATTATGAGTTTCTTTGACATAATGTAAGAAGAAATTCATTTTTTCAGATAAAAGAAGTATTTTTCAAAAAAATCACTTTTGCGGCCTTTTAATGGTGAACCCTTTTTAAATCCAATATTTGAAACTTTTATATATTCAGTCTAACATAATAATCTTCTTATTTAGAATAGGGACATAATAATTTAGTTTCAATTAATTTTTTGTGTTTTCCACAAAACTTTCATATTTAGGTGAATAGTGAAAAATACAATATTTTAATTGAAAACAACTTTTTAATCAAAATAATTTGTAGTGCTAAATTAAATATTTTAATTATTTGTAAGTATAAATAGATTATATTTTTACCATTTAATGCAATTATTGTCATTTAAAGTAATTTCAAATTGAAATTGGATAGAAACCAGTATCAATCTTTTGATAGTTATTATTTCTTAAAAATACGCCTTTTGGTTTTGACAGTAGGAATTAATTTTAATTTATTAAATGAAACTTATATTTTTTTAATTTGGTAAAATAGACTTCATTTTTGAATTTTTAATACCAAATTATCATAGGGTTAATTTTTGGTATTTTTCCGAAATCTTTCAATTCATGATGAATAGTAAAAAACACTTAGTTATAGTTTAAAACAGAATTTTTATTTAAATAATTATTTATTTTATTTAAATTAATTTTAGCTCAAAATAGATATATAATACCTATATAAGTTCAATTTAATTAATTGGAATCATTTATAATAATTTTAGATATATAAAAATTTTATTGAACTTTTTACCGTCTTTTAACCACCCCCTTGGAGCATTTGCAAATTTACATAAAGCTTAATTTTACCGCTTATGTGAGTTGAATTTAAAAATTCCGAGAGACACGGTTGATAACAGTAAGTAAAATGTGGTTCAAAATGTTGTAAATAATTTTTCTGAATAGTAACCTTTTACTTTTATTTACCACGGTTAAAAGTAAATTGGGTAATTAAGTGTAAAATGATGTTATTATTACATGAACACATGTCCTAATTCTATTGGATAAGTATAATTCGACCAAAAAATATTATTAATAAAATATGAACCTCTTTGGTCCACATGATTTAGATTAGAACATTTATTATTATTTAATTCAATGAGGAGATAAAAGTGTTAAATTAAAAGTTTAATAACTAATCCATTTTAATATAGGGACAAACAGAAGTTAAAATTCAGCTATAAATATTCATTAGAAAGTAAAAACGTTTTCATACATAATGGTCTTTTGTTTATATTTTTCAGACATTAAATAATTTAATTTAGATAGGACACAATGACGATGCAGTAATTACTTAATTAATGAAATATTAAAATAATTGATATTATAAATCTGCAAATAAATGTAATTTTAGAATTTTTATGAATTTCATTAATTTTATAGGTTAATATGACATGTTAGTTTTGGTTATATAAATTTTTGTCGAATTAATAGTTTTTTTAGGAATTTAGAAAAAACAAAATACAAAATAGTGTCAAAATTGACATAAAAGAGTTTTTTTTAAAAATAATATATTATTAATTTATATTTTATTCTTAAAAATCTAAGGATCAGCCTAATGACTAATATAATGATACGTGTATCATTAATGAACTACTTGGGGTTCTCTTGGAAGTATATATTCAGATTATTAACCATATATTATAAAAGTAGAAAGAGACATGGTTAATGTCAAACTATTTAACTAATATTTAAATCTAAAATATAAAGTTAATATAGTGACCCAAACCTGTCTAAAACCTCTTAAAGGGAACTCCGCCTTCTCTCTAATTCACACCTTCAAATATATTTTTCCCGAATAACCCCTTCCCAAATACCCTATCAACTTTCCTCCCTTTATCCTAGAGGCCTTAATTTAGTCATAAATCCAACCAAAGGATCACATTTGATCAAATCAAAATGATGAACTCGAAGAAGAGGTAAATATTTTATCACCTCTTTCAAATTTCTTTCTTCTTCCAATTTCTCTTTATTTGTTGTTTCCATTCTAAAATAATAAATCAAGTATATTATATATACTGTGATTTTATTAATATTATGGTACCACCATATTCATTATTCTATCCATCCTTTGAATGACATGTCACCATACGTGTGTACGTACGACTTACCATCTCCACGTCGTGGTGTAATTATTATTCAATACATTATTATTTGGATGGGTATAATAATGATGAGTAATTGATGTAAATAATTAATATAACATTATAATGATTCTATATATATATATGATATAACATCCAATTATATATTATTTTAACAACAAAAGTATGATATTGTCGCTCGTGCATACGTACAGATTACCGTCTTCACGAACGCGATGAGATTCATTCCCCATCATATCCATTCAAGAATAATTTTTATTATATAATTTAAAATAATGTTTAAATACTTATTATCATTCTTAATATGAATAAGATACATCCTATACACAACAAACATCACTTATATAACAAATCATATAAAGGAAAACGAATCAGTTAACACCTGAAACGACGATAATACTAAGATATTATTAACAAAGCAATATTAAAAGATCATATATGATATAATATTAATATATATGATTCTGGTATAATTTAATAACAATTATTTCACCACTATATGGGATGTTAACCTACCATCGACCAAGGAAAAGTACATGGTAAGGGTTAATTTCACAATCTCTTTATTATCTGAGGTTGTTTATACGTGATTATCTACTGGGCCCTCTTTATCATCCACATCCATGTTTCTTAAAAATGTATTTCAATACATTTTTACTATTTACTATACAATGGGATAAAGTAATTTATACCCTTATTTGAAAATAAATGTTTTGAAAGGAATCTTTCCGTCGTTTTCCAAACAAGGTACCTTATGACCATTTCAACAAAACTAAGTTAAGAACGTTTTTTAACATATTCGGTGGGGTAGCTATTTTTAGCCATTATAATATCGTCAAAACTTCCTTAAAATCATATATGAAAATTATAAAAATAAATATTTTCATAAGTGATTTCAAAATATAAATATATAATTCTCTAAAAAAGGTTTTGATTTCATCTATGTCAACATCCTTTGATGGATTTTAGGTTTATTTGAAGTTGATTTATTATGATAAAAATGTTCCATATTGTATTGAAGGTTTTATGATATGTTTTTCTGTGGACATGTTATTTTTGTACCATTCATGGTTTATGGATTAGATATTGACATTTTTATGCTAGTTTTAATACAAATTTTTATGTTATGTTTAATCCTTTTTTATAAGAGGAATGCATTGGACTTAATCTGTGATGGGTGGAGACCTCTATAGCTCTTCGATGAATTGGTAGGTATAATAAGATAAACTAGTGTCTTGGAACAGGACTTGAGATAAATCTTATTTCAGGTCTTGGAACAAGGCCTTGACTACGTGGTTATGATGTCTAGCATTATGCATTCCATCATTATGAATGTGGCTCTTGATATTTCATATGATTATTCAACTAGTATAATATCAATGCGAGTAAGTAAATGGAATTATTTGATTTTATATTTTCCATATTATGTTGAATATCACGTTTAAAAGACTTTTGTTTAAGACTTTTACATTTCCATAAATGTTTATGCTTATTTATGAAAGTTTTCACTGTATTGTTATCCTTACTTAGAAAATGAGGTCACCCCGTTCTATGTTTTCATTTTCCCAGGATGTAAAGAAGTATATTATGAATGGCCTGCATGGATAGTCTATGGGATATCATTTTTGTATATGAAAACAATGTTTTTGTAATTTTTCATTTTATGATGTAATGTAATCCCTATGAATGTATCTAGTACATCCGAGGCTACTAAACTAATTGGTCTTTCGAGACATGATCTTTTGTGATCATGCAAATGTTATGTAGTATTGCACCGACTCTGGCTAACTTAGGTCGGGGTGTTACAGTTGGTATCAGAGGAAGTTTAGTACAAACCATGGAAACTAGATTTAGATAATCTACGATTAGATCACATAGCCTTAAGATACAATTTTAGGATTAGTATAGATGATATTCTTAGAATATTGGTATAGTAGAGATTTTTTTGAGGTTTCCATGCAATACATCTTTGTTTAGATAAGAGCTGGTAGAGTGGCTCTGGAATAGATGTAGCTAGGGGTAAAACCAAAAAATAGCCCTTTGAGCTAGACTCGAATGGGAACTGGTGCATGACAGCGGGCCTTGATGTACTCTTGGTTTCGACACTCCGGGGGGATATGATTAGGATAATTCTCATTTTTTTTACAAACCATTATGAAGGGTTTATGAGTATATACATTTTCAAAAAAAATTATTATTATGGATTGTATCCATAATCTGTTTAATTTATGTTATGTGTTTTACAAATTTGAAATTATGTATTTCGATTAAATAACTAATCTAGTTTATTATATTGTATAGAAATGGCACCTAGTAAAAGGAATGTGAACACTTGAAATACGTATGATCCAAAGAGTATGAAAAATCATATCTTTCAAGGTATTAATCCAACATTAAGAAGGGAAATATTCTCTCATGTATTCTCAACAAATTAAGAAATAATATCATATGTTAATAAGATAAGTAAGGAATTCTCTGAGTCCTGTGGCATGGAAGTTAAGAAAGAGAATAAAAAGATGGAAGAGATAATAATGGATAAAGGGAAGAGGGAAAATAAGGATTTCCCCATATGTGAGAACTGTGGAAAGAGTCACCTAGGTAAATGATTGATGGGAATGGGTGTTTGTTATAAGTGTGTAGAAAAAGGAAACCAAGTACGTGATTTCAAGCGTAATATAATAGTTTCAAATGTACAATGCTTCATCTACAAGGAGTTGGGACACTATGTGAATCAATGTCCAAATCATCAGAGTATACCTCAAATGCTTCTATCAGATAATAATAAAGTTATGATAATACCGAAGATAAAGAGGAATGATTATATTTATTTGGTTGTTATTAAAGTATTGTGTCATTTGAGTATTGTATTAATGATGTACATGTTATATGAGTTATAGAGTATATAAGGATTATAATGCGGAACTATTTTATTAAGGATTTGAGATTATATGGTTCTAGGAGATCTTACCTAATATTAATATACAAATTTTGGAAAATACCTAGTTGATGTAAAGGTAATCCTTAATATGGTCCTGATAATGAGGTAGTGATTTTGGAATAATAGAACGTTTATTTGGATAAATTATATTAGATATTCATGACTTCCTTGAAACTGAATAATGATTTGTATAATTCATCATTTTTAGAGGTTAAAAAATTTTATGATAGAAGATGTATATCTAGTAATCTATAAGGAATAAGGGATAATGAATGTAATCAATAAGGTTTTATGGTAATTCAGTATGTTCAATTGTTTTAAAAGAATACATGATTAAGGTTTTCACATGTTTTTACATGGTAAAAATGATCTTTATTGTGTTTACATAGCTTATAAATTTTGGACTGTGAGATTGGATAGAAGTATTTTGGAAAATTCTAATGGTTGGAATTGATTATGTTTGAAATTGGATACTATTGTAAAGGTTATTTTTTGGATTTTTATAAAAAGGAAAACACACAGACCTTGTGACAACCCCTCGTGTAAGACAAAGATGCGGGAATCGAACCAAAAATCATAGCACCATTGAGATTTATCACCTACTATTAGACTATGTGAAGTACCTGGATTGTATAATGTAGTTTCTTTTTTAAAGGGTCTGATAGAATAATTATGAATTCATTTTTTTGTAACCCAATACTAATAGGATAAATAGAATAATTTTTTAAGTTCTATTATCTTTTAGTGAGAAATATGAGTTTTTCTTAGAAATTAGTTAAAGGATAGAACTATATTTGTCAAGTATATATATTTTTTCTTCTTCTATTATTATATGATGAAATTAATTCATAAACATTAGGTAAGTGATCTTAAAACTAAAAATGTGATATCCTAATTCCTTATGTTTTGTTTAACCGATGATATTTTATAAATTTATAGATTGATGGCTTTGAGGCCCACAATTCTACAATTTTTTGTGATTGAAGACCTCAATCACCACTATAAATATTTATTTTTTTCTCCAATTATGTGTCTCTAACATCCACTAATGTTCTCCTAATTGATATCATAATTTGGTGGTGACTTGTTCATTCCCTTTTTCCTCTTATGAAGACTAAATTTTATTAAACCAATTTTAGTTGTGGGTTTTCCCAAAAAGGTATTTTCTATTTTATATGTTTAATTTTTGAAGAAAAATTTAAAATTGCAAGGATGAAATTTATTTTAGGAGGGAATAATGTAACACCCCAAGATTTCAAAGTACGTTATTTCTTCAAAGTAATTTAATAACTTGCACTATAAGCATCACTGAGTTCAAGCGCACCACGACTTACCAAACTAGCTGTTCAAAAGCGTTTAAGAATAGTATTAACTGAATTTTGAACATTATATAATCCTTATATTTTCAGAATCCATATTATGAGTTTCAAATAAATAATATAAGAAAAAGTTCATTTTTGATATAAAAGATGTATTTTTTTTAAAAAATGATCTTTTACCTCCTTTTAATGGTGAACCCATTTTAAATCCAATATTTTAAACTTTTATATATTTAATTAGACAAAATAAAATTCTTTTATAGAATCGGGACATAAAGATTTAGTTTCAATAAATTTTTTGTGTTTTTCTGATAACTTTCATATTTGGGTGAATAGTGAAAAATAATATATTTTAACTTAAAAATTTTTTTTTAATGAAAAAGAATTATAGTGTTAAATTATAAATTTTAATGGTTTGGAAGTATAAATCGATTATATTTTTATCATTTGATCCAATTCTGGTCCTTGTAAGTAATATCACTTTGAAATTGGACATAAACAAGTGTCAATATTCTGATAGTTATTATTATTTTTAAAATATGCATTTTGGTTTTGACAATAGGAAAAAATTCTAAATTAAAAAATTCAACTTAAATGTTATGAATTTTGTAAAATATACTTCATTTTTGAATTCTTAATATCAAAATTAGCCTAGGGTGAATTTTTGGAATTTTTTTAAAAACTTTCAATTCATGATGAATTGTGAAAAACACTGAGTTATAGTTTAAAACCGAATTTTTATTTAAATAAATTTTTATTTTATTTAAATTTACATTAGTACAAAATAGATAGATAATACCTATATAAGTTCAACGTATTTCATTGTAGATAGTTTATAATAATATTAGATATAAACAAATTGTATTGACCTTTTTACCCTCTTTTACCCACCACCTAGGAGCTTTTGAAAATTTACATAAACCTTAATTTTACCACTTCTGTGAGTTGAATTTCAAAAATCCGAGAGACACGGTTTATATGAGTATGTAAAATGTGGTTCAATAATATGGAAATAATTTTTGGTGAATAATAACTTTTTACTTTTATTTACCGTGGTTAAAAGTAAATAGAGTTATTAAGGGTAAAAATGATATTACTATTACCTAACACATTTCGTTATTTTATTGGATAAGTATAATTCGACAAAAAAAACCTTTTTAATAAAATATGAACATCTTTGGTCCACTTGGATTATATTTGGACAATTATTGTTATTTAATTCAAAGAAGAGTTAAAAGTGTTAAATTCAATGTTTACTAAAAACCATTTTTAATACAGGGTTAAACATAAGAAAAATTCTACTATAAATATTCATTAGAAATATAAAAGTTTTCTTACTTAATATATATTTTTTTTAGACATTAAATAATTTAATTTATTTAGCACACAATGACGATGAAGTATTTACCTAATTAATGAAATATTAAAATAATTGACATTAAAAATATATAAATAAATGTAATTTGAGACTTTTAATTAATACAACTAATTTTATAGATTAATACGACATGTTAGGGTTGGTTAGATGAGTTATTTTCTAAATAATAATGCTATTATATATTTATAAAAAACAAAATACCAAATAGTGACAAAGTTGACGTAAAAGAGTTTTTAAAACAAATATTATATTATTAATTGATATTATATTCCTAATAATCTATGGTTTGGAAAAAAGACTTATAAAATAATTGGTGTATCATTAATGAACAACTTGGGGTATCTTGGAAGTATATAGTATGTTTATTAACCATATATTATAAAAATAAAAAGAGGCGTGGTAAATGTCAAAATATTTAACTAAGAGTTAAATCTAAAAGATAAAGTTAATATAGCGAACCAAACCAATCTAGGACCTATTTTTTGAGTGGTTTTCTTCCCATCCCCACCATATAATTTAAATAATTCATTTTGGAGCCATTATAAGACGGAAATGATTTTATTAAAAATTAATTTTTCTAGCTTTTCTTAAGGTTCCCCTCATCCCTCTTATAAAAGGCAACTATCCCTTCACTCTAATTGACACCCTCAAAGCCATTTGTCTCGGCGAACCCCTACACAAATACCCTCTGAATTATCCTACCTTAATCCTAGAGCTCTTAAATTAGTCATAAATCCAACCTATTGAGCCCTTTTGATCAAATCAAAAGGAATAACCCCAAGTAGAGGTAAATATTTCATCACCTCTTTCATGTTCCTTTCTTCTTCCACTTCCTCTTTCATTTTTGTTTCCATTCAAAAATAATAACACAAGTATATTTTATATACTGTGATTTTATTATTAATATTTTACAACCATATTAATTATTCTATCCATCCTTTTAATGACATGTCACCATACATGCATACATACGGCTTACCGTGTCCACGTCGTGGTGTAATTGTTATTAAATACATTTTTTATTTGGATGGGAATAATAATGATGTTTAATTGATGTAAATAATATATATAAGATTATAATTATTATTTATATATGATATACCATCCAGTTATATATTATTTTAATATCAAAAGAATGATATTGTCGCTCGTGCATACGTATGAATTACTGTCTCTATGAACGCGATGAGATTCATTCCCCATCATATCCATTCACGACTAATTTTCAATTGATGATTGAAAAAAATGTTTATATAATTAATATCATTCTAAATATGAATAAGATACATCCTATCAATTACAAACATTACTTATGTAACAAAGCTTATAAAGGAAAACAAATCAGTTAACACCCGAAACGATGATAATACTAAGATATTATTAACAAAGCAATGTTAAAAGATATTATATGATATCATCTTAATATATATTATTATTGAATAATTTAATAACAATTATTGCACAATTATACAGGAGGTTAACCGACCATCGACCAACGAAAAGTACAAGGTCATGGTTAATTTCACAATCTCTTTATTATCCGAGGTTGTTTATATGTGATTATCTACTAGGACATATTTTTCCTCCACATCCATTTTCGTAAAAACATATTTCAAAACATTTTTAATATTTACTAGACAATGGGGTAAAGTCATTTATACCATCATTTGACCTTATATGTTTTGAAAAGAATCATTCTGTCATTTTCCAAACAAGGTACTTTATGACCTTTTCAACAAAACTAAGGAAAGAAAGTTTTATTTTATTTATACGATGGGTGAGACTATTTTGGGCCGTCAAAACATCATCGGAGCTTCCCTTAAATTCTTATAATAATAATTTAAATATAAATATTTTCTTAAATGATTTCAAAATAGAAAGAGATATTTCTATAAAAACAGTTTTTATTTAATCTATGTCGACATCCTTTTTTGGATTTTATGTTTATTTGGAGTTGATTAATTATGATACAAAACTTGTATATTTTATTAATGGTTTTGTGATATATATGACTATGTATGATTTATTTTGATACCATTCATGGTTTATAGATAAAGTATTGATATTTTTTATGGTAGATTTAATACGAATGTTTAGGTTATGTTTAAACCTTTTCATATAAGAAACACATTGGACTTTGTATTTGATGGGTGGAGCCTGCCAAAGCTCCTCGATGCATCGATAGGCCTAATTAGACAATCTAGTGTCTTGGTATAAGGCCTTGAAAAAAATCATATTTGTTTTCTTGGCACAAGGCCTTGACTATGTGGTTATAAAGTGTGGCATTATGCATTCCATCATTATGATATTGGCTATTGAAATTTCTTGTGATTATTAGACTATTAGAATATCCATGTGGTTAAGTAAATAAAATTATTTGTTTTTATCTTGTCCATATTCTTCTGAATTTAAAGTTAAAAAGGATTTTGTTTTAGTCTTTTACATTGCCTTAAATGTTTATGCTTATTTATTAATGTTTCTACTGTATTGTTATCCTTACTGAGCATCTGAGCTCACCCCTTTTTATGTTCTATTTTTTCCAGGATGAGAAGATGTATATTATGACTGACCTGCAGGGATAGTCTATGGGATCTCAGTGTTTTCTATGAAAACAATGTTGTTGTAGTTTTCCATTTTATGATGTAATGTAAACCTTATGAATGTATCTTGTAAATCCAAGGCTACTAAACTAATCGGCCTTTTGAGACTTGATGTTTTTTTATCATGCCAATGTTATGTAATAATGAATCGACTCTTGATAACTGGGGTTGGGGCGTTACATGATATGGGGTAGAGCATGGATGGGGGAACCATACATGGTGTTGGGACTCACTTTGGAGATTTCATTATCTTTATTGGGGGTTTTTATTCCATACATGGAATGTACAAGGTTTGAAATATCTAATTCTTTAGTGTTGTATGTTGAATTCTTGTTTTTTTCATTATGTAATACTAATATTATTTTTAGTATGGTTTTATATATTGGTTTATATTTATTTATTTCCACTATGGTGTTACTTTGATAAAGTGGTTGTAGTCACCCCTTATCAATATTTGACCCACACTGTTAGTCGGTAGCCTCTTGCACATGAGGAGGCACAATTGATGTCATATGGTCAATAAGATTTGTCATCGGTTTATGGAAGCTGAGTGGGGAAGTCACAATTTCTTTTGAATAAGTGAATATTGAAATTCCCCTATTATAAGTGAGGTTGGTGATTTTTTTTATAATGAAAATTAAATAAAATATATTATATTCTTATTGAAGTGAATATGATACCATGTATATTGAAATCCCAAGAAAATATAATGTTTTATCTAAATACACCAAAACAATATCATTTCTCAAATTTTTAAATATATTTTATGCCATATCTTTATGTTTAACACCCATTAATAATTTTAACTATTAATGTGGTGAAAAAGTATAACCAAGACAACTATTATTTTGACCAAAAATGCAATTGATCATATTTTTAAATTTGTAAATGATTATTCCATATGGCGAAACTTGTAACATCCCAGGTAAATAATGAATAAAACATTTTCATATTTATTAATATTTACGAATTAAATATTAATTTGACATTAAAAGGGTTTATAACTAAAAAATGATTATATATTTTTGTCAAATATTTTTAATTTTTTTCAATAAATGTTAGAGTAGTAAAAATGCAAATGAATCCAGTTTTTAAGCGTAAACATTCTAATATTCTTTATAAGGTCGATTAACCACCTTTTGATGGAGAACCCCTTTTAAATCCATTTTTTGACAATTTTATAGGCTCTATTATTCAATATAAACATATTTTTTATGATTGGGACATTGAAATTTACCATGGGTAAATTTTTGGTATTTTTATGACAATGTTCATTTTTCAATGAATAGTGAAAAATACTGCATTTTACATCAAAACTGTTTTTTCATATAATTTAATTATATGGTTATATTATCTTTTTAATTTGTTTTAAAGTGTAATTAGAATATATTTTTACCATGTAATCCAATGATGCTCATTGGGATTAATTTCACTTTTTAATTGGGCATAAACAAGTGCCAAATGTTTCAAAAATATTGTTTCTAAAAAACCCGCTATTTGTTTTGACAACGGGAATTATTTTTAAATTAATTTTTGAAATTTATGGGTTTGGAATTTGGTAAAATTGATTAAATATTTGGAATCAGAAGGTCAAAATTATGTATTTAAGACTCTTTTAATTTTGGACATTATGAATAGTAATGACAGTTATTACCTTTAATTATCTTGATTAATGAGTAATGAGGTAGTTAAAGATAATAAAATAATATCTTAATAATAAAAAATGACCACAAAATGTGTCCTAAGGCTACTGGTTGTCTAATGTCCGACCATGGGATTCCTTGTGCCAAACTTGGGGGCCCCATGGAATCACTTTTGTGGGAAAATGACTTTTCATCTTTTTATTTTTAAAGAATGTTAAATGTAACAAAGAATGTATCACCTAAGTAAAATATTTTTAAGTTTGTATACATAAATGATATTTTAGACTATAAATATTCATTAGAAATATCAAAATATTTCCTACATCATGATATACGTTTATAATTTTTAGACATTGAATTTATTAAATTATTTATGACATCATGATGATGCCGCGATTACCTCATTAATAATGGATTTAAATAAAATGGAAAGATAATGTAAAATCTAAGACCTACACACGTCCAATACCAATTGGATTGGTGGATTTCGAACCCTTATCACCTTATCCTCGAAACACATCAATGTGGGACCATTAAAATCCGAACCGCATTCTAAAACAAAGTAAATTTTACTTACTTTCCAAGAGTGACCCTCCTCTCCTCTTATAAAAGGCCCCCATCACTACCACATTAACCACACATTAAAAGACATTGTCTCGGCCAAACCCTGCCCATTTTGTCTCTCCACTTCCCTCTCTTACTCCTTGAAGCCTCACTTTGGGCAGAAGTCTTCCCAAAGAAGCCTTTGAGCTCAAACCAATGGGAGTTACCCGATTTTAAGGTAATGTCTTCACTTGAGTCCTTTTGTTTTATTTTGCTTCACAAACCCCCTAAACACTTTTTATTCATTTCTTTTGTAACAACTACAGTATCATAAATATACTAGTATGTTGTTATAAGAAGTATTCTATATACACTTACACACACCCACATCTAATGGCTAAAGAACATACTGTTTCCGTGGATGGCGAATTTCGGCCTCCCGAAACGATGATTGTTCAACATTATTTTAACACCTTCAAAGGTTGCCATTAAGATGAAACTATACTTATATATGATATATAATATGTTTATGTTTTCCTTAAGCTTCTGTATTTTTTATTTTGGGAATACCTTTATGGTTTCCATTATGGGTAAATGTGATATCTTCATTTAAGGAAGTGCGGACTACCGCCCCCTCAAAGTGATTTGATTTCGTTAATGCCATATGTGGGATGTATAAAGGATTTAATTAATGGTATTATATATTATTTTATAATGTAATTATAATATACCTTTATATCAGTATGATTCTTTTCCATAAAAATATTAAATAGAAATGAAAGTAGCGTTCATGCGTACGTACGGCTTACCGTCTCTATGAACGGTGCATTTCATTTCTTATCCCCAAATGTAATGTACTATTATAAGTACATGTATATAATGAATATATATTATGAATGATACATCTAAATGATGAATATAATTCTGGAACAAAAATATACATACCTCTCATTTAGTTTTAATTCCATTAATATGACAACAAAATGAAAGTAGCGTTCATGCGTACGTACGGCTTACCATCTCCATGAACGGTGCATTTCATTTCTTACCTCTAAATTATTATGTAATATTATAAATACATGTATATGCTGGATATATATGATATATATGATATCCAAATCAGGAATGTCATTTTGGATATAAAGAACCTTTGACCAGACGAACAACATGTAATTGTAAGAAGTCCACTTTCGACTTAAGAACCAAATATCAACAAAACAAACATTATTAACTTAAATGATTACATAATGTTTATAACATGTAAATAAGTGATATAAAAGGAATAATGAACTTGAAAAGGGTTTTTAAGAAAATAGAAATTAACTCAAGTTTATTATTCAGGACGTTAAAGAACGATCGAGTCAAGTCAGACCCGAGGTAAGGGAATTCGTCTCAATCTCCTTTAATTGAGGCATATTTCGTTTTATACACAACATTATTTTATATGGTGTATAAACCCCTTTGACTATTACTTTTATAAAAAAGGAATCTTTTTCTACGAAGCATTTTAAAAAATGACAAAAAGTAATGTTTCTTTTAACGTACGCGGTGACAACAACCTTTTCCACCACCGTGAGTATTATTTGGTATTTGGCATCCTGAACAAGCCGTAATGTTTTTTTTAAATGAAATAAATACCATATACTCTTTTATGTAATTTGTTATTGAAAATGGTTTTTATAATGTATTTTTTATGTCAACATATTTAAGTGATATGTTGTGATCAAAGTGTGGAAATGTTTTCTTTCCATCATATTTGTTTTATGTATTATGATTTTTGTAATGGTACTTGGACATTTGATGGGTGGTGACGTGATAAACCATATGACGGGTGGTGCCTTGAATAACAGGACGGGTGGTTAAGTTATAACCTCCAATGCATTGGGTATGGAAGTCGATCGTATGGAGATTCCATTAAGTATGTATGGAAGTTGGTCGTATGGCTATTCCATTAAGTGATATGTGTGGAAGTCGACCGTATGGTTATTCCACTTAAGTATGTTTATGTCCCAAGTTACCTTTATATGTTATGTGTTCTTTATATGGGTTTTATGGTAATCCTTTGGTTACAAAAGGGTAAGTAATGATATTATATTTAGTGAAGAGTATTTACTACTTCATGAAGGTGTAGGTATTACTTTGATAAAGTATACATGGTTTTTTGATGTTTGAAAAACTAACAGTTTTCATTCTTTGTGTATCCCTTAATGAGCTTTTTATACTCACCCCATGTTTTTTTGAAATTTTTTTCACAGGACTTAATGTGGAATAGGGTCAAGGATGGGATCAAGGGAATTTCATGCTATATAAAACATGGAACTAGACATGTTTCTTTTTAAGAGTTTTTTTATTCTATGTAAACTCAGTAGAAGTGTCTACTTTGTAATCTTTTGAGATGTAACAGTTAGGTCCTAGTTCCCTAAAACTCCAAACCTGAAAAGATCCTCAATGTGAATTATTCATTTAATTCAACATTAAGTAATGTTTAAGGTCGATGCCTTATAAAACTATTTTCCTACAGTGAATTTCTATAAGTTGTAGAAATTCATTTTTAAAATTAATGTACAAAAAGTAATAAAAACCTTGTTTTAAAAATACATTTTTAAGTATAAAAGTAAATATTTTTTATTATATTCCCTGTAATAACCATTACATTAATATTAAAATATTTTAATTAATATACTATTTAATTTTTTTTATTATACTTCTTCAATTGGGAGTATTATAATTTATAAAGTTAAAAATACATTGCATGCATAAAATAATTTTTTTCTAAAAAACATATTTTTGAACATAATGATAATTTATATTGATTTATCTATAATTTTAAAAAATAAGTATATTTTTAAATTAAAACATTTAACATTTCAATAAGTTTGATAGTATTAATTAATTTTTATGTCAAAAAAAATTTGAAAAAACAATTCTCATAAGAAAAATAATTCAAAATACTTATTTCGTATCAATAATAATTCATAATTGAATTATAAATTTTTTTCAAACACTATTTTTAATTTAAATACAATATCTTGTGCGTAAATTTAAAAAAATTTGGTAGAATTAAGTTATTTAGGTTTCATAATTGATAATCAATAAAAATGAAAATATATATTTTAAAATATTCGGGTATCACATTCTACTAATAAATATTAATTTTCTCTAATAATTTTGTAACTCAAACACCAAAAATAAATGATACCTCTAACACATAATGTCAATTGGTTCCCAAGAAACATATATATTTTTTTGATACCACTAGAGAACAAAAAACCCTGCAATTTTCCGTATATCATAACACTCTATCTCGGAGATCCAATATTTCCAATTGATTCTCCATATGGTAATATTCACTCTAGGATCGAGTGACCACCAATTTTAGTATAAGTGGTTGATCTAGTATGTGATTTTTCAAAATAGACACATGAAACACATTGTGAACATTAGATAGGTTTATAGTATGTTAATTGTGATAAAATTACATCTAAATATGATCATGAATATAATTGATACCTATATATATGGGAATTTACATTCCAATATTTCGAGACATAATTACCATCTTCAAAATTTTATCAATATAAATACCTTATGGATAATTTTGAACTCCAAATATTTTTTTGGTTATCTGTATAACTGTTCTACTAACACAACATTGACCCGCTGTGGTTTTGAATAGTTTAAATAGTCACTTCTTTTTCCATATTGATCCCATGTGCCAAAATAATATTCAAAAGATTTTATACAACTATGTTATATTGCAACACTTAATTTGATTGGTATATTTTTAATGATCCATCCAAATGCTCATGTGAAATATATTATTTAGTAAAGTTTGACTAGATGATTATTTTAATGAAAACTAATATTCAAATCCATTGAGAAAAATATCATATCATATATTATATGGTATTAATAGTATTATTAGAATGATCATATATATATGGATGATATTTAATTATAAGGTTCAAATCTATATTCATTGATTACTGGTGAGTGATCCAGATCATTTTTTGAAACCATGGATTATGACCAGATATGACTAAAAGTGGTAATCTGTACTACATTATTATTTACAATAATTATAAACTTGTGAGACAATCAAGAGATTAACATTCACTAATATAAATGAAATCTACTGTCTTAATTAGATGATCAATATAAAATAAAATAACATTATTACCTTTCAATGTATTGGGGACCCGAAAATGAAATCCATAATGGTATTTTTCCCATCAATACTCAGGTGTGTGTAATGGTTGTATCATCCCCTTAAACATATATCTCATAGAATTAAATTTTGGGAAAACCCATGATCTGAGATACATATATAAAAAATATATTTTATAGTTATCCCTTCAAAATTTCTCTGTAAAATATATATACATGTTTATACATCCTAGACGAGTATAGAATTATGAACTATGATCTTAATCTAACAACTCCCTCTTATAATATGGTATTCATGGGGATTATACTATTTTCATAAACCATATAATTGCATAATTATTATTAATAAACTCATAAATATTTATTATATTCTTTAAAAATTCCACATGTTCCTTCTATACCTTTTAATCATCAAATTAATCGATAGTTGTAAAATCAGTTGTGAATATAATCTTCTTTCTTATTTACCAATTATTTCAATTTCTATTCTCTACAAATCTATATGTATTTTATCTATTTTGTTCATACTCATGGATAAACAATCATGTTAATTATGAAATAGTACATAAATGATCGTGTTATCCTTCTTTGGGTGGTAATGTGTTGAGAAATCATTATTCCTAATCCAAATTTACCATATACATTATCATAAATATAATTCACTATGTGTCAATTTATTGGATAATATTTTATAATTTGAACACCCTAATATTTTATAAAATAAAATTTTCAAATTAAATTAATAATTTGAATACATTTCATTTCATGTAACACCGCGTTTAGCATTCATTAAACATAAAATGTTTTTTTCATTCTTTACATGAAACACAAATTTTGGCTTATGTAATATGAAACAACAAGATTATATTTTATTACCACAACACTATTTTTTTTAAAATGTGAAATATTATTAAAATATGATTATTCAATATGAAATTAATTACCTAACCATTAGAATTGCAAGTATGAATAGTACAGTATAAATTATTAAAAGATATTGGTTTCATATGTATATAGAATGAATTATTTGGTGTCCAGTTAATTACAAATAAAGATGAATTCTATTTGTAGAAAAAAATTCATTCTAAACCCCATTTTCTCAAATAAAACACATTTTACCACAATAAATTTACATAAATATATTTTATGAATGATTTTAATGAAACTTATATAGTATATATTCAATACACTGATTAAAATTCAACTTCTTTGTATTCTAAAAAAGTGATAGTAATAAATATAATTTTATGGCTTGAAAAATATTTTTTATAAAATGCTTTTTTTCCCATTTGGGAAATTATTTTTTTTGAAAATTTCTCTCAAAAAAATAAATTTAATTTTTTAAACCATCATATTAAAAATATCATAGGTTCAGATTTTTATAATTTTGTAAAAAAATAATTTTTTTGGTGAATATATAAAATGGTGGGTTTTAATTCAAAACATCTTGTTATTTTAAATTATTTATAATATTAAGTTGTATATAAAATTTTATTTTAATTAAAATTTGTGAAATTATATATTTATTAGTCACTTTTAGTTTATAGGAATAAATTTCTTATTGATATTTGATATATAAGCTTTGTATACTTCTAAACACTTTCTTAATCAAAATATACATTGTTATAACATTTACAAGATTCATGTTAAATTAAAATTTACCACTTAGGAGAATTTAATTTGACAAAAATGGTTCCATATTTTAAATCATTAAAACATTTAATTTCTAATATGTTCACTATAATGAATAGTGAAAATAATCAAAATAAATTATAGTGTTTGAAGTAAAAATGGGTTTACATGGTGGTAAACTAAAACAAAAAATGATAATATATACTAAAAAATTATCAAAAATATATTATAAATAAAATATATAGAACCTATTATGTATATGTCTAGAGAATACTCAATTTTTTGTCTTTTTTTCATATGAAAAACATGGGAACAACTTTTCTTTTCAAAACATAACTAGTGCGCCACCAACCACACATATGAAAGGACACAAACATTCCTCTCTTATTCAAACATTAAAAACAATATATCTCATCGATAACATGATAATTTTACTACAAAACAACCCAAGTATCTCCCTAGAATCCTTATCTTGATTAAGAAGTTGATCCACAATGTCTATTGGTCAAAACCTAAGGCGTTAACCAAAGAATTGGTAATGTTTTTCAATGGGAGTTTTTATTTTATTTCTTCCTCCTCCTAATTAAATTATTGTTAAACAACGGTATATAATAACATAAACATAATAAATATAGAGATATGTTTCTATGTTAATTGAATCACATAAAACCATCAACACTTTCATCAAACGGGTTACAAATTCATCATTTTTGTGTATGGTGTACCTATTCCTCGAAAACTGATGTCATTCATTTTTCAATTAGCATCTCCAAAAATTGGGTATTATGATAGATATGTTGGTTACATTTGATATTTATAAATTTATTATACTTATGGATTCATTATATCATATAAACAATTTTTATTTTTCGTTCCCTAGGGGATATGATAACTTCACTCGTGTGTACGATGGACTACCTCTTAGCAAAGCGATGCGATTGGTTTTTACTAATGATTTATATTGAATATAATAAGGATAAATTTAATAAATATATATGACATAAATGAAATAGTTATGATATTAATGAAATATTTATCATTTTTAAAGGATTATATATTATTTTAATTCTTATTTTTAACTCACTGAATGATGATATCTTCTTTCATGTACATGTGAACTACCGCCTTCATGAAGTTATGTGACTCTCTTTTCATCACCCAAAAACATTGATGATATGTATAAATTTATATAAAAAATTAATATATTATTATTAATATTATTATTATAATTTAATGATATTTTATTACATACCACCTTTTAAACATGATCAATGAAAAATGGTAATGTTATTTTTTCTTACATACGACCTATCCTCTCCATGATTTTAACATACAACATTTTTCAAAACCATATTTCATGATATTTTATTAAAATTGAATATGATTTATAAATATTATTATTAATTATTGATTATTTTTATATATATGAATCATCCCTGGTCTATGTTGGAGGACAAAAAATGAAAATTCAAAATATATAACAAAATAATGTAGTTATTACCCAAAATGGGACTGTAAAATGGAATTATTATTTAAAATGAAGTAAAATAACAATTATGTAGTAATATATTGTCTGAAATATTTATGTGTGGTATAATGAAATTTATTATAATAGATTTTATAGAGTGTACGATTGAATTATGGACATTAGGTAAGGGGATTTTAATTCTCACTTTTTTAATGAAAGGATTATTCCACAACCAACAGTGGATTATTTTGTGTTGGGTATATGAAAAAATATTAAATTTAATATGAATAATATGATTAATCTCATGATATTTAATGTTTAATTTTTTTATTATTTATTTGGTCATACAATTACAAATATTACAAAAGCATTTTGGGGATTTCAAGTCTCACTTTTATTTTTGAGAGAGTTAGACAATATTTAGTACTTTTTCCATTTGTGTAGAATATATACTGAAAATATGATATGATGTATCATGAAATTAAATTATTTAATGATAATTAACATTTCAATTGATGTTATTATTTGACGGTACTTATGCTTCAATATTTACTCATCTGTTATGGAATTTTTTTCCCAATTTTAAATTTTTGGGAAATAAGATATGTAATGAAACTACTTTATCTTAAGAGCTATGTATTATTAATATTTCACAAATTATATCTAGAATATAAATATATTAATGATATTTAAACATATCCTTTTATTTAATTCTTTCATAGTTCTTACAATTCAAATGTTACCAATGTTGTATAGGTTTGATGTTACAATATCATTATTTTGCAAGATTGTTTATGATTGTGTTTTTAAAAATGGAATATTATGATATATTTCTAATTAAATTAATTATTTTTATTTTAATATTGTCACTAATGTACCTTTCATGTAATATTACAATTTCCCCACTCTTTGGAACATAAAATTATCAATAAAATGCCTTTATGAAATGTTGTCTTTATTTCTCTCTTCGGTCGAAAATCTTTTTACCTCTATAACAATGTATAACAAAAATGATTTATATTTTTTTTGAATTATTCACATGAATTATTAATGTCATTTTACCCATGTTTTAATTTTTATAAAATATATTCAATGAAATCATCACGTCATTTCCAAGTACATCTCTTTTTGATTTTACAAAAAATGTGAAATGTTTATTTGTCTAAAACATGAACAAAATGAAGTATATTTTGTGATGTTATATCAATTAAAATAATTAAATACTTACTTAATAGTTTTCAATTTTATTTTAGAATATAATTATTTTGAATTATTTTGATTGTTAAAAAAATTAATTTTTCTACAAAAAGTTATTTTCAACCAAGAATGCTTGAGGTGATCTTTTATAATCATTTTCCATTTATGGTGACATCATATAATGTAAAATATACTCTAAAGTATATATTAACCAATTATACCATTATTAGTATTACTATGAGTTTTTAAGGATGATAATAAATTAATCAAACTCATTTCATTTTCTTAAGGTTATACAATGATTAAATTTTTATGAAACCTGCATCTTTTTTCACAAGTAATTCTATGATGAATTAATTTCATGATTGTGTAAACTGTACTATTCCCACATATTTTTATATGATGAATTGTTTATGAAACCCATTTCATTTCATGGGATATCATATGAAGAATATTTTCTGATATTGTGGAAGACATGTTTTTTATATTCATTATGAGATGGGTGAGACCAATATCTCCTTAAAATGCATTAGGTAATGGTTAATGTTAAATAAGATATAAGGGAACATAGGAGGTTGTCCCAATACATAAATATAATGGTAACTATGAGGTTATCCCAAACCTAAAACAATAGGTTACATGACAGTTTATCCCAAGAAAAAAACAAGAGGGTATACACGAGGTTACCACAAGTTCCAAAAAAGATGGTACATGGGAGGTTATCTAAATCATGATGTAGTTACATGAGGGATTATCCTAAGATAAATAATTTATGATTGTATTTATAGGTAACCTCGATATTGGATTTTCTATGTTTTTATGACACAATTATTTGGATTATTCAAATTTTATTATCTCAAGTATCATGTTCATTGATTTCTATATGACTAATGTCTTAGGTACTACCAATACTTATTCCAGGACTCATTATTATGATATTTAATTTTTTATGTATTATTTACAAATTTTATTCACACTTTATCATACCCCTATGATCATGCAATTATTATGTATATACATTTTTACCCTTATGAAAAATATGTTCTCACCATTTCATGTCTTTATAATCCCCAGGTTATGAAAAATGTATTTGAGTAGGATTACAAGAGGAATATCATTATGGGAGACATTTAAGATCATTATTAAATTAAGAATATTGTGTTACATTTTTCCAATTTCCCTAATCTATTACGGTTCTCAGGTATGTATTTGTTTAATGAATTGAATATTATTATAAAAAGTTTCAATATCCCTTAAAGTGATACATGGTCATTATTGATGTTATTAGAGAAATGTTTTAGTTAACAATTCGGATACTGCAGTTGGATGTGGATCTAGAAAAGAGGTACCTAGTGGTAATAACTATTAAATGGATGCATTTAACAGGTCTCAATCACCACCAAGTGAAAAAAGTTTCTATAATGCACACCTAGTGTGACACACCCATGGAAAATAATTTAGAAAATCCTAAACTCTTTATAAACCATCAATACAGATTTAAATAGATTATTATCTTCTACGACATAGATTAATAATAAGGATTCATAGTTTTAATATAAGGCTTATTGATTTATACATTTTTGAATGTTTTTTCAATAATATTATGTCTTACTTCATTTTTAGTGTTTCTTAGACTAGATTTTTTTGTTTTATTCAATAGATGGAAGTAGAAGTAACTAGTTTAACATTTAATCTGATGGATAATTTTATGATGATAATCCAAATATGATTGTGACTGGAGTGTATGATATTATTATTATTCATAATATGATATCATGAACCATTACTAACAATGTCCAAATTAATTATCTCTCATAATATCCAATGAAGTGAAGTACAATGTTTTGTATGAGTATAAGTAATAAAGATCATATAATAAACGGTAATATGTTTACTATATGTACAATATGTGGGAAGTAGTACTCAAGTGAATGTTGTAGAAATAAGTGAATAGGATTCAATTTTGAAAATTAGGACACAAATAAAGTAATTTCTAAGGAAAAAATAATTATTCCATTAACTCAATGGATAGAAATATTTTTCATCAAAAAATAGTTTCTATGTTTTAATATTTCAAATGTGGATGGTATGAGAAATAAATAAATCAACGTACATAGGGGGAAATCATGAAGTGTATTTAAAAGGTTGTGTGAGTAATGGTTTTTATATCGATGATGGATATACTATGAAGATATACGAAAGGGAGGAGGAATTATGGAATAAGGTGATGAAGCGTAGTTAATGGATTTAATTTGTGGTTGAATAATTGAGGTTTTTATATAATGGAATTCTATTATTGTGATATACGAATCATTATATATAAAGATTGTGTTATTATTTTTTCATTAGGTATTTTAATGAATTTGTCATATAGTACTAATGGATGTGAAAATAGATATAAATGAAATGAAATATTTTATGTTAAACACATGATTAATGGATTATAACATTTAATAAATTTATGAGGTTGAAAAAATAGAATTTATCTTTATAAAGAGATTATTGATACGGATTAAGTACATCTGATTGTATTAATGAACTTATAACTAATAAAACAATTTTTAAAAATAAGACCTACGATATCAATCATAAGGTTTATAAATTTTTTGGATATATAAAATATATTCAATATTATATGGTTTTATTCAATTATTGAGGATACATGAATGTTTTTATTGAGGTTTTAAAATAATTCTAGTTATTACCATTGTTTAAGTGAATATGTTGCCATGGTACTCCCATTTTTTTCATGTGACCATTAATATCTATAAAATGATATTTTAGGGATTAATGATTACTTTGGAATATTATTGAACAATATTTATAAATTTTAATCAATTGTAAGGGTTATTATGTTAACCATTGATCTAATATTTTATGATGAATATTATACATGGACTTTGGGATAAATGTTTTATTTAAATATATAATGATTTTTGTATACTGTATAACATTTTTCAACAATTTTATTGGTATGAAAACTCATAATATATGGAAAAAATCATAATTATATTTATGGATCTTATGCTGCATTAGTCCTTCACACATTACAAATTCACCCTTATTTTTTGGAGTAATATATGAAAAGGAAAATGATCATGGAATAACCAAAAGGTGAGATTGTGCTTATGAGATGGAATTAAATCAAGTAACTATACCTTATCATGAAAATTCATTATAAATAAGAATATGATCTTGAAATATTTTTTTATCAACATTTTTTATGATATCAATTAATTTTTTCCCCACATATATGTTTTATTTTATTTTGTTCATTAACCTTCTATAGATCACCCAATTACTTACAACCAATGATATATGACACTTTTTATAATTATTTATTATTTTAATCCATTTCCAAACCTCTCATATCCACCTAGGTTATCCTATGTGTAAACATATTTATTTGTTACTTTACGTAACATTTATGTTTACAACATTACCTATTTAAGTAATGTATTATTACTCATTTGTACAATATGTGATTCAATGAAAGCATTTTTAATTTTCAATCATCAATGTATGAAATGATTTTTTTTGGTGAAATTCATTTTAAGTGGGTATATTGTAATGAGAAAACTATTTTATGAATAATTTAGTTCAAATGAATTTATACTTTTCAGTACCATTAATGAAGCACAACACTAATTTTATCTTGTGTTACATGAAACCATGGTTTTACAATGTTCTACACCCAACATGGATTTTTGATTTTATGAGTAACATTTTTTGTTAACAATGGGTTAAATCAACAAAATAATTATATAGAAATGTGTGTGTTAATGAATTATTTGAAGATGTGAAGAATTTTATTTAAAAGACAAAATATATTGAATTAATATAACTAACATATTTCTTCAAAAATAGATATTACATATTTTTGGATGAATATTAATTACATTACACAAACACATGATTGATTCCCATAGTAGTTTCGTGACATTAGAAAATTGGAAATCAATGTTTCCTTGGTTCTTCCTCTTTCTAATTGGGATTATTATCACAGTTCATTGATGGAGATAGTTTCATGTTTATAATAATAATATTTTTCATTCATAATCCCATTTCATTTAGTTTCTCAATAGGAAAAGATTATATAATCCACCAAATTCACTACTAAAAAGATTTTTCCTTTTACCAACCATTAAATAAATCTAAAAATAATGGAGTTAATATTATGATATAATAGTTAATATAATCAATTGTGTTATCATATTAATAATTACATATATGTACCAAATTATTAATCCATGTTACCATCGGAAAAAACATTTATTTTTCCACTATATATCACGACGTTCAAAATTTATTATATTATATTACCTGTAAATATTAATCAAAACCTAATTCCTAAAAACAACTTAAACATACATTGATACTAACTGAGGTGACCCTAGAATATCATTCATTAATTTTTAATCACTATATACGAAAAATTAACAAAATACGCAATAATTTTCAACATATAACATTATTGGAATATTTTCTTTAGATATAATATATATAATGATCATATTTTGTGAAGGATCGTCAACATCTCGTACAATGTTATTATCACTTATTACCCATATAATTCATATCATTCTAAAATACATTATTCATAATTTAATATAAATTCAAACTTATGTAAGAGTTATTTATGATATTAGTAAAGGTAAATACAGGAGGTATAAAATTTTGATAGTATAACAGTTTATGATAAGTTAAGTGAATGAGATATTTATTATTACTTATGAAACATATTCCAAATTATATATAGATCATAGATCATGATTCATGAAAAAATCACAATTATATAGAAATACATTATTCATAATAGTGAGGAATAACCATTAATAAATAATGATACATAAGAATACATCATAATCATAATATCATGTCATTGAAATTATGGACCAATCATAAGCACATACTATCACTTAATTAGTCATATATTATTTCTAAGACCTTCACCCCATTGTGTATGACGGCCAATACTCGATTAGGTTATTTATGAAAAGAAATTTCATCAAAATAATGGGATCACACACCCTAATATTCTGATTATATAAATATATATCAATAATTGAAAAATAAAGTGGGGTTAATTATCAAATCCATCCTTCATATAGTCAAAAGAAAATTTGTGTTCAATAATATCAAAAAATAGTCATCAATTCTGCATAGCATAACTTATGGAAATGAAATATATTTCATAAGTATTTAAAATTAATAAAATAATAAAACATACGAAGAATAGTAAATTTATTTTATCGTTATAAAATATCAAAATTGGTGTATAGGAAAAGATAAATAATTTTGACATAGTTTAAAATAAATTAAGGAAAATGGTTGAACAATTAATTAAAAATAAGTGAAAAATATCAGTTCATTTTCGAAAAATTTTAAAAAAATTTAAAAATATTGAGAAAGCCATTTTCTGCTAAAAAAGTCATTGAAAATTTTAAAATATTTTTAAAATTAAATAATGGTTAACATCATTTTAGAATCCATTGATGTAGTCTGTATTAAAAAAATGATTCCTGTTAAACATTTTTTTATAAGTCATTTTTAACATGTTAGGAAAAAATAATAAAAACTAATTTATAATAATATTAATATAATATAAAATATGGGTTTCAATTACATTAAATAATAATTATTTCATATAAATGAATATATTTGAAAACATTTTAAAAGATAATGGACATGGAATAAAACATTTACCAATCAAAGTGGAAATAATTTACTATTTCTAAAAAAATTATCATTTTGTGTACCATAGATAGGTGAATGAAATTAAAACATGAAAAAACACATAAAATTATTGGATAGGTGATTATATATGGTTTAATAAATAAATAGAAAATAATTCCCATAATGAATATTTGAGCATAAACAATCCCGATTAAAAATGAGATCCTAATATAAACCCTTATCTCCAATCATGACGTTCTTCATGTATTATTTTAAGTTAAATTATAATAAGTTTATTTTTATTAAAAATATATCAAATAGTGTATTATTTATTACCTTAACATATAATAATACCTTATAATTTTCAATTAACTATTTATTAATAGTTATTCTTCAAAATTAACTAGCACGTGTTAACTGTTCTACTTCCCTTTCTTGTTTTGGTTTGATAGTTCTGGTCCTTAAATACTGAATATTATTTCATAATATATTTAATCATAATAATTATATAATTATAAAATATATTTATTATATAATCTAAAATAACCATTCATATTATTTGGTGACGAAAAAGGAAGAACAACACCTCGTGGAGATTGTAGTTTGTATATACTCGTGAGTAATGTTTTAATGTCTTAATAAATGAAATCAATGAAAATAAAGTAGTAATATAAATGTACATAATCATAATAATGTCCTATTTTTCATATATATCATATATATTCAATATATTCATTCATATGATCATACATGTATAGTGGACATGAAAGAAAATCACATCACTTCATGGGGGTGGTAGTTCACAGGTACACATGAATGATGTTATTATTTTAAAATATTGTGTAACAGAGGATGAAAATGGTGTTAAAATTAGAATAATAAAATTTAAATAATTTTATGATAGGTTTTTCATAATTTCAATATTATTATTTAATTTTTTTTATGTTGTTAATGAATATGGAAACAAAAAATACACTGGAAAATAAAATCTCCACTTCGTTGGGGAACATCATTTGGATTGAAAATTTATATTTATAATGAAAGTATTTTAGGAATAACAAAAACTATAAAAGGATAGGATAAGAGATAATAGGATACATGGGGTTGGACTGGCTAATTTAGAGAGCACAACGTTTATTAATAATTGAACATAGGGTTGACTTTTTTACGTGAGTTTGTTAAAAAACATTTAAATATATAAATGATTTACAAATTAATAAACTCATTTTGACATTCAAGTGTCACCAAGGAAATCCAAGTTAAATGAGATGATATTTTTAGGACTATATTCACTTATAAAACATATATAAACAACTTATAATGTTATGTTATGCTTTATCTATATGTTTGACCCTCTTAGTTCTCTTCAGTATTTCAGTGGTGATTTATTTTACCATTGTAACAATTAATTATTGAAAAATAGTATTGAAATTATTTCTAAATTAAATATGTATAATAAAAAATGGATTTTTCATGATGATATTAAACTTCTCTAAGTACCTAAAATTCATTTTTAAATAATCATGTAAAAGGTAATGAAATTTATTTTAAAGTATTTTTTTTAAATAGGGAATTTTTTATTATTTTTTCTCTGGTAACAACAATTTAATGAATGTTAAAATATTTTTCATGAGGATATTATCTACATGATAAATTTATATAATTTAACTATTTTGAATAATTTATTTTGTTAGTACACATTTCACAGAAAATTCATGTTTTCTAGAAAATGAAACTCTTTTAACTTCAAATTCATATACGTTCAGTTCTAACAAAATCTAAAACTATGATTTTTTTATAAATATAAAAATATTACTTATTTTCAATACTCATAATTATTTTTAATATTAATCATATATGTTAAAAACATATCTCACAAACAATTTTTTTTTAAAAAAAATCTATGATTAATAATAGTTTGTACGAGAATTAAGAATTACTTTAGAAATATATATTTCAGTTAATGATCATATAATGTGATTTATTTTTTAGTTTTTTAGAGTCATTCACATATTTATTGTATTTAATTATTTATATGCTCCCAAATAGGGAATATATATTCCAAAATCATGAATTGTTACAAATATCTATAACCAAATTCTATCGATATACCCAAACATATCAATATTACCCTAACTTCATATTTTATAATAGAGTCTAATATACATTTTATGTATTTGATAATTACCTTCCCAACCAAGATATGGGACTCATTTGGTGCACTTTTTATTCATGGAACATAATACAAAATCATATAAAATATCCGGACATGATGCATTCAAATAATGTAAACTTATAATATGAATGTTTAATTACCATATGTTTAGTACAATTCCTTTATCATATTTAGATATATTCTTCCCCACCGTGATAAGTATAGAAACATGATCTTAATCCTACGTTACAAAACTCTATAAATGGTCCCTTGAATACTTCTCTGGATAATGAATGATGTTTCCTTCTACTAGAGAAATTTTTAATCATAAGAAATATTTCATTTCTCAAAGAATGTAAGTTTTATAGAACATATTCATTTATAAAGAAAAATATTGAAAATAACATTAATTTGTATACAAAATGATATAATATACACAAAAAAATAAAAAGAGACTCATTGTTATTGTATTTAAATTTGAGATGGATGTATACTATTTATCATTCGGATTGATGGATTGATATATTTTATTGAGTATAAAAGCACGATTTTACATTCGATCTACCTTTAAATATATTTTCCCAAGAGAAAGAGATTATATTTTCTACCATATTTATTGAAAATATGATACCTTCCTATACCAAGACTTAAATGAAACCAATAATCATTGAGTGAACATCAAACTACAATAATTAGAGTGATCAATCATATTATCATAATAATAGTTTATAATAATATTTTAATTATTAAAACGTTTTATAATGCAATGAAACTTTTTATGGTTCTGCATAAAACATATCATATTCCTTATAGTTTGTATTATATTCCATCAAAAAAATACTCTAATACTTACTAGTGTGACATGAGTCCTTTATTCATAAATGTTACATCATTTTATATGAGAAATTTTTATAAGACCTGATAATTCATACCCAAGACCCCAAAGGATTTAGTTTTTTAAAGACATGATATTGAATAATCGTAATTAATAAAATAACTAAAATAACTCCAACATGGGTTTTTCTTTTAATACAGTTTTTAAATATACCATACAAAAAAATTATTTATAACCCATGGGGAATGAAAACATATATATGATCAATATATGATACGTAGAAAAGATTACAATAGTAGATATCAAAAAATGATCCTATGATGAAATAAGGTAATAAAATGGTATAATGTCATAGTAATAACTTATGAAATTTATTCCCAATTAGTCATAGATCAGGCATCATGAATCGGGACATAAATCATTAGTATTTTGAAAGACCCTATTCATTTTGAATAATCATCAACAATAAACAACGATCCATTAGAATATATCATAACCATAATAACATATGATTTAAATTTTGTATTAATAAAAATCTTAAAAAATAATTTCATTAGTTAGGGATTACTAATTAGACCATCGTCAGAAAGTGTATAAAGTCCCCAAATGAATTGGTTTCACTACAAAATGTATTTTTACACTTATAATGGGACCACTCACCATCCCATCATATTATATAATGAAATATTATTAATTAAATTTTTTTTGGACAAATACTATTGATCCACCCATCACATAATGAAACTATATATATTTTTTCCATTGTATTATAAAAACATTCATTAATTATCCATAATGTAACATGTGAAAATTAAACAGTTTTCATAAGTACTTCAGCATCACACAAAAATAATCCATACAAATAATTAAACTGGATTATTTGATTATAAAATATATATTTTTTTTGATTATAAAATATCACAAGTAATGTTTAATAAACATCATGTCATGTTTCCATAGATAAAAAGTTACCCTAAGAATACATTATAACCATTAATTTAAATGAAGATAAAAATGATTTTATTTTGATGAAATTTTAATTGAAAATTTAAAGGATAATGAGGAAATTATTTTATTTTAAAATAAAAAAATGATAAATTTAATATAAGATGAAATTAAAAAATGATCAGGATTGAAGTAAACTCTATTAATTTGGTATTCCATAACAAAAATCTTCCATTCAATGGTCATTTAAATAGTCATTTATAACATGATTGGGAAATATTATAAAAATTCTTTTTAATTTAGTGAAAATAATGTAAAATATTTTCTAAGAAGACACTAAATAATATTTATAGTGTATAAAATAAGATTATTGAAATTATTTTATAACTTGATGAATATAGAGGAAAAATTTCCCCAATCAATGTGGACATAAAGTCATCTTTTCTCATGGAATTTCATTGATTTTTTTATATACCATATGGAGGATAATAAAATTAAAACAACAATAAAAAAATACTATTGTAGAATAAAATATATGTGGTTTATGAAATAATGGGAATATAATTCCTATAATTGATATTAGGGCATAAAAAATCCAATGAAAAATAATATTGCAATATAAACACTTACCTCATCTCAAAAATTTCATTGTATGTGATTTTGATTTAAACTATTTTATTTTTATATTTACTAAATAAATATTAAAATACTATACTATTACTTATCTCACAAAAAAACATCTTATAATTTCAAATTTACTATATATCAAACATTTATAATTAAAATCAACTATCTGGATTATAAAGTTCTGTTTCTCAAACAAGATTTGGATTGATGGATCTAGCCCTTCAAACATGATCATTTTTAATTATATGTTCATTCATATTTTTTTTCAATGATAATATTTCTTCATTTGATAAACAGTCATAACCATTCAAATATGGTGGTGAAGAAATATTAATTATAATACTACTTGGAGAAGAAAGTCCATACGTACTCACGATTAATGTTTTAATTTTCTAACGAATATAATGAATGAAAGGTAAATATTAATAAATTATTAAATAATAATATTTATTTTATAATGATCATATATATTCATTAATTTTATCCAAATGACCATACATGTATGGAAGGCATGACAAACTAATCACAATGCTTCATTGAGGTGATAATCCACACGAACACACATATAATGTTATTATTTATAATATGATTGAATGGAAAAATTAAATTTGTTTAACATTAAAATAATATATATTAATTATGGTTATGATAGTGATTTAACCAAATAATTACTTTTTAAAAAAAAATTGATGATGTTTAATAATAATGAAACTCAAAATACATCAGTAAAGTCAATTTCCACTTATTTGAGATACATTCTTTCACTTAAAACATATTACTTATTAGGATGAAAAATTCAGAATAATAAAAAATCCTTGATGTGGGGAGGTAAGATATGAGTATATTTTGGTGGGGATTTTTTGATCTAGAGTGGTCAATGTTTTGGAATAGTTGAAGGGATTATATTACCTTTTTTATGTGAGTTCATTGGAAAACATGTAAAATAATTAAATAATTGAAATATAGTAATGTATTAGTCATGTTCATGTAGAATCAAACAAAACCAAATATTAAGATAATAATTTTTTTGGTATAAATCAAACAAAAAAACACATTTATGGATGGGAAAATGTATTTTATTCCTTATCTCTATTTTTAAAGATTCTTTTTTTAACTCTTGCCATGGATAAATTTGTTGTCCATGGTAACTATTAATTAAAAAAAATTTAAATTATTTATAAATATGGAAATTATTCTAAAAAATATGTATTTTTACCATATTTAATATCTTTTTTTGAAAGAAACAAAATTCAAATAATCACAGAAATGTTAACATAAACACCTTTTAATGCATTTTTAGCATAACACTGAGATTTTTATTATTCCTTTCCTAGTAACAACAATGTATTGGATGTTAACATTTATAATTGATTATATTATTTAAAATATATTATAAAATGATTAATATCTTGTGATTAATTTAATTTATTCATATAAAGACTACATTGCACCCATAAAATATATTTTTCAAAAAATATCTATTACCTTCAAATACATTTATTTTAATTTTTTACAAACTGAAAACCAAGTAATTTATTTTTTACATTTAAAAAAATTCATAGAGATACTAAACTTATTTAATTTTATTTAAAAATATATATTTTACAAACAATACACATAAAATATACATATAATGAGTTAACTAACATTAATAGTATTCTCTATGAGAATTATAAATTATTTTAAACTATTATATTTCATTTAAAGTCCATATATATTTAATCATTTTATAATATTTAAGACTTATTCACATAATATTATTATTTCATGATTCAAAATATATCTAATAGAAATTTTATATTCCATAATTTCAGTGTGTTACAAATATTTATTACCAAACATGTATCAGAATACCCAAAGTGATCAATCATACCCCTAAATTTATAATTCAATACATAGTATATTGTACATTTTTTAGACATGATTATTTTCTTTCCATCCATTAAATGAGAATCACGTTGTTCAATTTAATAATATTAACATAATTTAACAAAATATACAATATCTGGATGTGAATAATTTAAATAAACTAAATATATAATACAATTCATGAATTCTATTAGGTCAACAACATTCCCTTTCTCATATATAGATAGTTTGGTTCCCATTAAGATACGTATAAAAACTAGATTCGAATACTCTATTAAAATCATCTCTTGAATATGTCCAACAAAAATTCCATTGAGAATGAAATTTTTTACATTACACTAGTGAAATTCATAACTAAAAAATATGTCATTTCACTATCAATGGAAATTCCATACAACTAAATCATTTCAAAAGATAATTCTTAAAAATAACCCTTTTTAGAATATATGATGTCATATACATTAAAATTAATAAAAAGTGACAACTTGTTAATATATTTAATTTTGATATTTTTTAACACTATTACATCCATTATCATTAACCATATGTAAGAGGAATTTAAAATATAATACCATTCTCATGGGGATTATTTTAACCCATATAGATACATTTTTACACTGTAAATATAAAATTCTTCATTTACATGAATGGAACAATTTTTTTTCTTACTATACAGTCCCTCTTAAAAATATACATTAAGGGAGAAATACTTGAAGTACCATTGTAAAATCATGTATTACACATGTACTATAATATATACTAATATTCAAATATTCTAAAATCTATATATCATTATAATGGGATCTAAAACAATTTCTTTTAACATGTGATTACCATTTTTACACAATTATTTACTTGTTTATTAGATACTTATTTCATATAATAATGATATTGTTATTAATTAAAATTTTAAATTCTCTCTTGAAGCTCCAATACCTCATTAACATCTCGTAGTTTAACATACCAATATAGTGAGTTCAGTATTTTTGTCATTGTTTTTATTTTATTCTAAACTAATATTATATGTTTTCCAATGATGATTTCATCCCAAATATTCTTTCTCCTCATTAGATATGATGATCATGTTTCATCTTTATCACTATAAGTTTTTGAATCATTATCTTTGACCAACAATTATACTAAAGTGATATCTTTTCAGAGTCTTGTTCCTAATTATTAACAAAAAAAATCATCATCCATTCTTGAACATACATCTTGAGGTGAATTTTATTTCATTAAATCTTAATATATTTGAAAAAACTATGTCAATAGTCTTACATATATCCTAGATTTTACATTGGTATAATCTTATAGTTTAATGATAATTTTTTATTATTCCATTAAATACATATTTATCAAATATAATTTTTTTGTTCTCATTATTATTATGAAAGGGATATAAAAAACATGAAATATTTCAAACATGAAGAAATCTTATGATACATATCACATGGTCGAATATCACAGTTTTGTGTATACATAAAATGGATATGAATTAAAATAATTTCACCAATATATTGTCTTAAAAATATATATATTTATCATGATCTTTCAATATGGTTTAAGATAACTCAATTAGTATATATTTTTCTTTCAAGGAAAACCAATTTTTTTACCATATATAGGGCACTGAGATCATGTAGAATACTATTATAGTGACCCAACGTTTTTTTACATTACTATTATATCATTATGAAGATAAAAAATAATAGTATTACACCATGAGGATCCAATTGTTTAATACCCTAGGAATCCTAGGAAAATACATAACATTTACAACATCAAACATAAACATTTATTTACTTCCTTCTTCTCTATCTTCTTATTCTCACATGACCTATCCATAGAACGTGTAGTCACTTGAGGATATACATCCAAAAGGGATGGGTTAAAATATTAGTTATAGGATATATATGAACAATGTAACAAAGGGTGAGCATAATCATAACATAGGAAAAGAATCATGAACCTGAGAGTAATCGTTAATAATAGACATGAAATGTGGAAATGCATAAAACATGAAACATCATGTCGTAGTGTTTAACTACAACTCATATATTTCAAAAAATCTCGAATCTTGTTTACACATAATTCCAAATTAACTGAATATATTCATCAAATTACCCAATATAATGGAAAACTGTATAATTCTGGGCACACCCATCATATTCAAACATTCATATTGCACTATATAATTCTGAGCGCACCCGTCATATCATAACATTATCATTATCATGCATGATAGAAAAACTTATATAAACAATTAACATTACTAACCCATTAAAATTAATGGGGATCATCTCATATGAACACTTCCATATACTTTGTGTTCCCAAAATAAAGTGGTAATAACATACTTGATACCATAACCATAAACATTGAATGAGGAATAAAAGTTGTGTTTTTAAAGGAAGTGATCTTTTGGAAAAACAGATGTTTGGTATAAACTCTAGTAGAAAACTTATTTATCGCAAAAAATTTAAGATAATTATGAAAAAATTATTTTTAATGAGTGACCATACCATAAAATGGTGTAAAAGAGGGAGAACCCGAAGAATGAATGGTCGGTTAGAGAATTTCTCCTTACCTTATATCTGGACGTTTTATTCATTTTAATGTACTATATAACCACATTTGATTTATTAATTAACAGCTCCAGAACCAAGTTTACATTAATATGGTTTATTATGGTGTCATTATTTTATGGGTCCCTGTCTGAGTTATAATGTTTAAATCCATTGTCCAAGAATGCTCATTGTTATGCTTTTCTTACACGGTTCACTTGTATTCATAAATTGAAGTTCATTTAGAACATGGGTAAACAACAGGAATTGATATTACATGTTATTAATTATATTATATTATTTTAAGTGATCTTATTGTGAATTATGTTATATACCATGTGGGTGAATGATTAGTTAAATTTTAATGATGATCATTTGGGTAAATTCGGGCGATTTTTTTGACCACAATGAACTAGTTTTGTTTAATCATTTAGTAATATATACATAATATTGTTCCATAACTTGAAATATGATCTAATAATTATGATATAATATTGTTAAACCATAAAAATGGTATCATGACTAGATCTGAAAGCTGTAATGGTAATTAAAAACATGCCATTTAAGAAGGTGATAATTTAACACCTCACAAATAAGGTTTTCCTTTCTAAAATAAAAATGAACAGGAGAATGGGGTTGGATGATATGATATAACATTAGTATCGTTAAATTCTATTAACTTTATGATACTATAGTTAACATATCATGAGGATAGGTGGGGAGAGATTAAGAATAGAACATTAAATTTAAAGGAAATTTAAGGAAATGAAGTTGAGAAATTACCTATTGAATCCTGTTCTTGAGATCCTTGTTAAGGGACCTAGGGTTTTCCTATTTATGAGACTAGAAGCTCTTGGACGTGGGGAGTGGCATAGAAATATTCTTGTGAAATTTTTATGTAGGTCTTGAATCTTGAGAGTTTTGAGTAAATGAGGGTGTGATGGGTGGTATTAATAGTCGAGGGGAGAGGGGATTTATCAATATTATATTCAATAATTTATTATTTCCCCAAAAAGCAAGGATTAATGAGTCTTCTGAGACCATGAATATTAATTTTATCATGTGAATCCGAAATAATTGGGTTTCATCAGAAGAACATCACACATGACTCTATAATTAGTGTATTTTGATTATTTTGTAAATTTTTTTATTCAACTAATCATTAAAAATTCATGTTTTCCAAAAAAACCAAAAAATTCAGCATAACCATTTTTCAATGTGTATAATTTAAAAATGAATGCCATTATTCAAAAATAATTTTTTAAATATGACTAATTTTATTTTTTTTAAATAATTTCATAATTTACTTGAAAAATACAATTTTTAAAACATTTATTTACTTTTTCCAAAACATAGGTACATCTTACTTTTACATAAATGTAATATATATAATATCATAACTAAGGTTACTATTCATTACAGTATTTCACTATCCATAAGTGTAACATTACTATTCGAAATGGTATGTTAATTTTCATCAAAAACATTGTTCCTTCTATTAGACTCCAAAAATAACCTCGAACGCAACAGTGTTTGTCAGATTTTTGAAATTTAAAACATAGAAGTGGAAAAATTATTTTTAATAATCACATAATATTTAGTATCAATATATTTCATTTTGGATCCAAATGTGATTATACTATAATGAAAAATTATTAAAAGCTAATTCCATTGACAAAACTTTGGGTCGTTACAAAAATGCCTCCCATGAAATGAGTCAAATTTTCCATTAGTATATTTAATATAATTATATATAAATTTATTTTTCCTGGAGAAACCACACAACTTTTTAGTAGTACATTTATTTCTCTAGAAAATTTTTATTTCCTCTAAATTACATTATATAATAATTGATAGTTTATATGAGTATATTCATCATAAAAATAAATAATATATTTATAATTAGATTTTTATTACCTCCCCAATAAACCAAAAATATAATATTTAATGATCTGTAGGTGATGATATTATTGAATATCTACTTTCATATATAGAGATAAAAAAATATTTCACTTTTAACAAGAAGGGAACACATATATTATCTCTCCAATCACCATCAGAATGCCATAAAAATTCTCTCCTTGGTTAGTATTAATGGTATAATTTTTTTCTTCTTTCAAGATTATGTAGCATGAGTTTTTCATATAACCAACCTGAAACATGTTTCCCATTTTCACTATCATCTTATAAAAGAAATATTTCATTTAAAATCTATACTAAAATACATCCTTCTACAAAATTACATCATTGAAATCATCGCATTAATAAGATACAATTATGTTATTATGTTTCAAATAATCAAAATATAATTTTTTTAGGATTTCAATATTTATTTTCAATCAACTAATTATCAAACTCGTTTTATTTATTGTTACTAATTCTTTTAATATGAAACTATGAATTACTAGAACATTCATTATTCATTTTTTTAGACTTAAATTTCCAGTCACTTGTAATTAATATCAACAATCTAGAATCCATGGACATCCCACTATGGATTCATTAAATGTATCATAAAAAATTGATTTACATTTTCATTACCCTTCTTCTTATTATAACATTCCATATTGTAATAAGACAATTTCTTTACACATATTAAAAAAACATATTCCAGTGGTTGAAATTTATTATCATCGTTCAATATTAATTATTCAGGATACTTCAATATTTTACATCATTGGGTGATTTTAATCCCCATTATACTTTTACATACATTATTTATAAGATCATATGAATATTGATAAATAAGCCAACATTTTTCCAAAATTTATTAGATCAGTATTTTTTGAATTTTATTCATTATTTTAGTACTCCCAAAATATCATATTTCTAAGAATTGTTTTTTTCCATAAATATGGGTTTCTTCAAAAATTTCCTCGATTAAAAAATTATAAAAAAAATTAATAACATTTTTAGTCATTTATTTTGATATTTCTTAGTCCAATTGATCTTTATAAATCATTAATTCATTAACCCTAGTGAATGGATTATTTTTCGACCATTATAAAAATTATGGAATATAATACAAAATATTACATTAGCATCATCCATTTCCTTTTCATCACTGATTATCTTAATTTTGACAATTTCAATATTATTATCTCAAAAAAACTATCTATTAAATTTCAACCATTAAATCCCCCTCAACATCAATTAATATCTTCAATATATTAATATCTCTATGATTTATTTTATATTCAACATGAAAAAACTCATTGTTTCATTGATAATTATTTTACTTAATTAAGTTTAAAATATAATAATCTATTTTTATAATTTAATGAGACTATATTAGTCGTATCCCTAATATTATTTTCAAATTTTTCAACATTATACCTATCAATATTACTTACATCACCAATGAATTCATATTTATTCACCATTCCAAATAAAATTTTCACTCTAGCATCACTAGAAATCTGAACTTCCTCAACATATTCACTCCATTCAACATCTTTGAACATGGACAAGAAGATTCTATTTTTAAATTTTTAAATTATATCAATATTTTTATTTTAAAAAAATTTTAAATTATTATATTTTTTTTATTTCTTATTTTACATTATCCTTGGACTATCATCATCATCTTTAATAGATTCTTCTTAAATATTACATTATTTTCATAAAAAATTCGAATGGATGAATTCTTACAACACACATGTGTAAAATTACCTTAATCAAATATTTTTCCCTAAATATACTTATATATATGAGTAACATATATTAAACGTATTCTTCTAAATAATAACAATGATATTTATCTTCATCAAATTCCTTCATGATTTTCTCATGTCATGGGGATTTATATTTAATTTTATATTTATTCATTGAATTATTGGAATAAAACTCTTCCACATTTTATATTCAATAAAGATTTATGTAATTAATCCAATGGGAGTGTAAATAGATCAGATTAATCATGTTGTAATACTTTTAGATCAAATCCATCCGGAATAATTCATTGAATTTTCATTAAAATAATTTTATCCTAAAATTTTTCACAAAAAACATAAAATGGTTATTTTAATTTCATTTATTCTAGTGAAAATTAATCTACCATTGTATCTTATAAAATTTTTATGTATCCACACATCAACTTAGAAATACAATACTTTATGTTTCCCCACCTTTATATCTAATCTATATGTGTTTTCTAGTTTATCCCATAGTAACTTTTATTTCTTAATCCATGTAACCATTTAAAACACCTCAGAACTAAGTGAAAGATTGGAATTTTAATCATGTATGTCATTATACATGTTTTGAAAATTAGTTATTAAGAGACAAACAACGTCATCATCATTTAAAAATCTATTCATTGAAAACTCAATAATAATTATTCTGGTGGGTAAATGCTAATTTAAAATATTTTATTTACATATGTAGAAACATTACTAATTAACATGAAAAATGACCTATATATTCACTAAATTGAGGCCATCCATATTTAAAAAATAAATTAAGTAAAAAAATTATAAAAATAGATGAATAAATTCACTTAAAATAGAATTCCAATGACAATGTGAACAAATATTTGGTACCACATGAAAGGATGTTCAAGACTAATGGAAATCATTGAGGGGGAATCGGATATTTCAACTCCTTTTATATATATTTTGGAATCCATTAAACAATATTAAAGTGATTACATATATAATTTTATACTATATTTATTAAAACTAATATAAAGGGGCAATATATTTTTTCTTGATTAACAATCCAAAATAAAAAGTTTAATCCTTGGAATGGGTTGAATTCACCACAGAACATAAAGGATTCTAGTTTGGTCTTATGGATTAAAAATAGTAGGTTTTATATTCGAACACATTTTACACATACATCACTGGATTATGTAATGTTCTCCCACACAAATAAAAACATATAATTTTTTTCTAATCCTATGAGAGTATTCAATCAGATTAGACTATTATCTTGTCATTTGGTGATGCTTAGTTTCCTCTTGTTTTACTTTTTCTATCACAACTAATACTTTATATTTTTCATTTGATTACTGAATAATATTTTTAATTATTCCACATTTTATAATACAATTTTGTTTCCTTTTTTAAAACATATAATGATTAATCACAACATAACATATTCATATATGAACAATCTTAATTAGTTTATCATAAAAACCAATGAAGCATGTTAAAATTTGAATTAAAATAACAAATTCAGTCACTAAACATCCATGAAACACTTAGTTGACTTCTCTTATTTATCCTACATGGTTTAGTTTATTATTTTCTTCAGGATATCACAATGTAATTATATAATTTTCATTATAATTGAGTATGATCATTATGATTTCTTATAAGATTTTCATGAAAATTATATCTCCACAGTGTGACCCATCTTCCTTCATCACTATTTTAATCATAAACTCCATTTTTGACATTTAAACATTGATATATCATATTTATCATTTTCTGGTATGAGGAGAATTGTAATTCTCCCTAATTGTTTCAAAAATAATTTTTTCACAATAATTCCCAAGATATTTGAAAATTACACAAGGACTCCTATTGGACTCATATTTTAAATTTGAGAAAATTATTACATATCATCATGAACAGATAACCTACTACGTAAAAATAAATTTATTCAAAACTATAAATATCATTGGAAACATATTACATATGTATCTTCAATGATACATGTATCATCAAAATTATTACACATACTCAAACATCATACAGATTCACTTTTCAAAAACTAAAATCTTCCCATAATTTTTCATATTTATGATTAAATGTACATATAAAATTATAACATATTATAAGATAAAAAATGCATATTATATACCTTCTAAAAATTTGGATTCTTTCAATTGAGAACATATTAAATATCATATCATATTTTAACAAATTAAATTAATATAAAATATTCATATAATTTCATTATAGAATCATACATATAGATTGACTTCATTGATGTTCTTCCATAACTCTCATACACATTATACATATGAATATTGACCATTCCAAATTTTATGCATGAATCTTCTGAATATAAAATACTTCAATTAAAATTCAAAATATGTATAAATTACTTATTTACACCTTCAAAATAATAAAAAACATTCTTTCAAGATTAATAATCACATTGTATGTGAGTTTTATTAAGATATATCTATATAAAATAATCCAACACAATAAACTTATGTTCCCCAAGATCATCAATACATCATCTATATAAAAAATGACAAATTTTAGCGGATTAGTATTCTAGAGAAGATAAATACATACTCACCTTGGGTTTTAACAATCACCCCATATTATAATCATATTTCCAAGAATATATTGGTCTTAATAGTTTTATTTTATATCAAATTTTAAACGAATATTGTATTTTTATGTCAAGGGGTATTACAGTTGTTAATGACATGTGTCAGTTTTCTTGTTTAATTATTCAGTCATTGGTGTTTAGATGAAAACACTAAGGGTTTTGTAAAATTATAATTTTTTTATAGTTGGTGTTTTAGTGGTCAATTTTGGACATGGTGGTTTAAATTATATCTTTTTTTAGTTAAGGCCTTCTAGAAAAGGAAATATTATATTCCAAGATAGAATAGGTAACAAATAAAAAATTGTTACCAACATTTTTTACTGATACTTGCGCTTCCAAGGATATATAGGGAGTTGATGTTTCAACTGGATATAAATGTTTCAATACATTTTTTAATCCAAATTGGACAACAAAACCATGACAAAATGTCACAATGATTTAACATCATGCATCTTGTTTTACTAATATATGTATTTCAAAGAATATTCTTTAATACAAATGCATGTTTATAAATTTTCTCTATATATTAATATAAAACCATTTAAAAGGAAAGGTTTTTCTTTATTGGAGTATTTTGATAAAAAATGGTTTTAATTTCGATAATGAATGCTTTTTTTAGATAACATTTGAAAATACATTTTTATGTATATTTATATAGAAATTATTTTGTTGTTTGGAAATTGATCATGGTTTTTTATATGAAGGATTATATACTTTCATTGATATTTTTTCATTTTCATTTTATTTTTTCTCTTTGAAGGGTATTAAATAATAAAAATTAATTTTCTAATTATTTATAATTGGGAATTAATTTTATTAACATAAAATTCATTAAATGAGTGCACAGTTATAACTAAATTTTTTATTTTATATTTTCCTAAGTGTTTAAATGTTTGTGGACTACTTTATAAAATTTCTGTCCATTTTTTATTAGGCTATGTAATATAAATATGATAGTTAAGTCTATTTAAAAAATGTAATTTCATTTTTTTGAATAATATAAAATGAGCTATTTACGAAACATGCACTTTCTATGAAAATTTATTTATTTATTGATTGCATTAATATTTTGAAAAGTTAAAATATAAATTTAATATCATTTTTTTCAAAAATAAATGTGTTAAAAATCACATTAATTCAGGAAATTAATATTTTTTTTAATATTGTCAGTATTTTTGGTATATGAAGTATGTTTTTAAAACAATTTCCTGTTTATCAAAGTTTTATAAATGAAAATAAATATAACAGGAAAATCATACTTATATGTTTATTTTAATGGAATTTTATTATACATGTTATTCTTATAGATAATATATCATTTCTAATGTTTTTTGGTTTTATATAATTATGTATCATGATGATTTTTTCCTTTTATGTTGTGGTTTCATTAGTTTTCAAAATTCTGAAAAAATATCTTGTTTCAAAAGTGTTGAGAGTAAGGATTAGATTGGTATAAAAAATATATTTTGAAACATAATTTTTTTTAACTATTATATAAATTATTTTTTGGTGGTATTAGTTATTATGTTAGTGAATATTATAGTCTATTTATTGTTGTGAATCACATGAAATAAATATGTATTAATTTTGAATAATTTTAAAGAAAATAATTTGTATGACTTTGTTTTTTAATATATTGTGATTCATATTAATGTTAATATTTTTAATGTTATTTAAAATCCAAGAAATATTTTGTTTCAAACATGATATTTCTTCACATTGATGAATTTTGAAAAAGAAATGAATTTAATATAGGCTTAAATGGGGGTTCTAATGTATAGGGAAATACATTCTAAAGTGGTGAAAAGGATTAATAAATATATATTTGATTTTATTAAGAATTTGTTTTAAAAAACATTGTTTATAAGTTTTTTTCAATGCTTGATTAATCATTTAGACATGAATTTTAAAAATGTTAATTTTAGTGGTAATTTATTTCATAGTAGAAATTATTTAACAACAGGTGGGTTTGTTTCTATTGAATATGGTTTTCTACCTAGATAGACAATTGGATACCTCATAATGGCTTCGTTAAATTTGAGATATACTCAGATTAAATTCATCTACATAACCTACATTAAATTATCTATAAGTTGCTGAAAATAATGGAATCTCTAAATGATCAAAAAACTGATCCTTATCCTTTGGATGATCTAAACTCATGTATATGATAAGGATTGGGGTATATAAATTAATCATTTGAGTGGTCTAATGTCATGTGTCGATGGGGGAGTCAAGATAGTAGTGTGGGTGATTGATCAGGGGGGTTATTTTTCATAATCAAAGATATTAACTATATGGATTTATTATTTTAAGTTCAATGTGTTATTTTACTATCCAAAATGGGATTGAATATCTGAATATGTTGGAGAACCTCAACCCATATTAAAAATGCACTAAATCCATATGAGATATAATGGGTGGGGAAATTTCCAATATTCTTATGTGTAGATACTACATGGGATATTAAGGGGTCATTTATCATATATTGGTTGGTGAATCCCATTATTTTATTATATATGTTTTCTAATAATAACACGTGCTATTATTATTAGTAATGGTATTTTATTTGTAATTTATATTCCCATTTGGGTAAGGATTTGTAAATATCTGAAATTTTTTGAATGTGTTCTAGGGTAGAAACTAATGTTTTAGTCTTATTTTTTTGATATCAATTATCCAATGTTGTAAAAATTTTGATGTACAAGTTGATTTAGTTTCCACTATCATTTCAGTTATGGTTATGGGAGACTTGGGTTTTTTAAAGGTAATAGAATACCTTCCATGCATTGTAGATGATGATATTGAACATATTGTTCTATTTTATGTAATTGTCAACTATAAAGAATACAATAGTTTCTCTATGATATAACTAAATTTTTTCCAGTTTTATTTTGTTAAAATAAAAAACTAAATTTCTATAAGCGTCTATTGGTTATCAACTGTGGTTAACACAAATAAATTTTGTATAACATATTGGGATTAACTATTTTTATTGTGGTGCATACATATTTTGAATACTCCTCTAACCCAATCCGACTTGGAATTCATCTTATCATATTGGTTGAAATTCGATATATTTATAATATGTGTTTTGTTATTTAGAAGTAGGGAACAACGGTATAAATTCAGTTTCGATTTTAATGGAATTATATTTGCATATTAAATGAAACTATGTGAGCACCCATTGTTAAATTAGAGTATTAATTGGTTTTATAATAGTTTTTATCATGTTATTTGATGTTTTTGGGTTGATTAAATAGTCTATTTTTCATTTTATAGAGTGATTGTAACGTCCAACCACGTCCTTGTAGGCTTGAAAAGGTAGTTGGAAGCCATTTGGCCTTAGGAGACGTTCCCAAGGTGCCAAGGATAGAATTGAATGCTGAGGGATTCAAGATCAACTTGGAAACGATTTTCCTTAGAATAAATTAAACCAATAAAAACCAAAAAAAAATCATTTTAACATGGAAATACATAATTACACAATACCAAGATACAACTAAACAACCAACTCTTCCATAGAAATTCCCAAAGACCAATACAAATAAATCACAATAGTATCTGTATTTGATTACCATGTGGATGACTCAAAAATAATACCCATGGAAAACATGACATAGTCTACTGCTTCTCACTGAGAACAATGATCCAAAAACCACAATACCACCGAAGCATCACAGTGAACCACCCATGAAATGAGATGTTTTATCTTTTATTGTGTCCTAGAAAATGAAATCTTCAAATACACCAAAGTTCCAAATAAGGGGGTGAGTAAAAATACTCTATAGGTTATCCCAAAATTACATACCTACACACACTACTAGGATATAAATATTTTCACATTTATATAAAATAGTTTATATATAACATTAAATAGTTCAACAATTACTATAAACCACACACAACATTACAAAGGCATTGTCACCCAAATATCTAAACATAAGGTACGATCAAGATCAATTCCATACTCCATTTATGATCATATATGACTAAAAAAATTATATCTTGCATAAAAACACATAAACAAAGCATAAATATACAATTTTATATATCAAAATAGATAATGAATCACAGTGGAAATTTCATTTCAAAGCCAGTTACTAGTTTATAATCCTTGTGGTTCTTCATTCCCACTAATCCTTGATAGTGAATCTTCCATCCACAATCTATCCCCCATTTTTATAGTGATAATACCATCACTTTTCTCATCATCCCAACACAACATCATATGTTCAAACCAATAACAGTCATATAACAGAACAAGTTACCAACATTATGAAAACAAATATTTCATAATTAAAAAATCCCCTAGAACATCATCCTTGCCCCAATACATTTCAATAAAGATACCCCCTTATAGAATCCAGTTATACGAACCATTTTTATAAATCCACCCACGAATCTAATTTCTAAAGGAACATTTTAAAATATTACAAAGAAAATTTACCGTAATGACCCATTTTTTACAAATTCCTCACTTTATCACAAAGCGAGTCCCAAAAATATTTGCACACCATAATCACAATTAATTGAAAAAAAAAATTAAATGAAAACAAGGCATCTAATTCTAGAACAGTGGAGTTAGGTGAAAAGCCACCTACCTTTGGGTTTTGATGAAATCAACCAACCGCACACCGAATCCAGGTAAAAAATTAACAAAACTACATAGATCACATTCCCTATCAAAAAAAATCCCAAATATCAACACATTAAGTAACAAAAACCCTATATCTACATGTGATAGGTGTATATATATGAAACAAAGAGAGGGGGAGAAGTAGATCTAAGGAAATCCATTATTGAAACAAAAGTGGAGACTTACTAGAGAATAATCACCTTCACTACACCCAGAAGACCCTTAAAACTACTTCCCAAATGAGTGAGAGAGACTATATAATAGTTGAGAACCATGAATCTAGAGAGAGGATTGAGTGGGACGATGAATCGGGGGTTTAAGACAGATCCCAAGGGGTCTGGATTTTAAAAACTCATTTTTTATTGGCTCACATGGTTATCTTGCATGGTTAATGTCACAACCCATCCCCCGGGACCCATATTGTGACTACCCCATTCCCACCTTCCATAGGCCAGGAGCTGGCGACTAGCACCAAAGGCGTATTCCCCTAAAACCGGGAAGGCATTGCCTATATAAAATGTGAACAGACAACCAGAGTACAAGCAGAAGAAGACTCTAAGAAAAATTGTATACATAAGAAGTGCTGGAAGGAAAAAAGGGGCCAGAATAGAAGCCCAACTATAAAGTACAAATACAATTGAAAGAAAGTACAACAAAAAATGGACAAACAAGTGGAAGGTGGAAGGAGCTCTTGGGTCGCCTTCTGGGGTTCCTACCTGAAGGGTAGGTACAGATGGCCTCCTCAGCACTCTACATCCATTAGACTCCATTGTGTACCGAAACGTCATAAGATCCACCTCTGGGTACCATCCCGTCCTGGTGCTCCTAGCCCCCATTAGCGCTATCCATCGTCTGTATCACCACGAGGTGCTGGCGTAGCCCGTGCAGAGGTGAGTATAACGATACTCAGTTGGGACCACAAGACCCTCAAGGTATCAAAAAATCCACCAAGGAAAAACATAGAAGTATGATTTCAATAGATAACCATGACTTAGGTATATGCCCATACATATATCTAAGTAATCAAGTAACCCATCTCAATCATGAGGAAATCACAAAGGTCATTGACTCAGTTCAAACCAGGATTTTTATTCATGAAACCATGTCTGCTGGAGAACTGCTCCTCTTTCGAGCACATTAGTCCTGTCGTGACTCCGAGGTGCTACTCAATAACCTTAGACGACTAAGGTACTCCTCCTGTCGAGTACCGCGAGTCTTCTACCTCACACTGTAGCACTCCCTGCCATGGGTCTGCCATCTCACACAACAGCGCTCCCCCTAATAGCCTACAAAGGTACACCTCCTGTCAAGTACCGTGGGTCTGCCGCCTCACACAGTAGTGCGTCTCCACCTTGTGTATGCTGCCTCACACAGTAGTGCTCCCCACTGGGCTAGTCAAGTCACTCTGAATGAATCGGTCAATCAGTCATCAGGTCTCATCCAGCTTCTAGGTCTCCATAGTCGGCTCGCTCATCTCCTAGAGGGTTCTCTCCACAAGCTACAAGCCGATACATCAAGTGTCATGAAGTCCCACAAAGAAGTATCTCAAACGTCTGACACTTCATTGGGGTCTCAATGCAATAGACAGCACGTCAATCAGACGGACGGTCTGTGAGTTATTAGCATTTTTGTCCTAGGGGCCTTGTTGGTTTCGTGTACGAACCAACCCGAACGTATCTCAACTGTACCCCAAATTCCCATGCGGTATTTTTGGAAGGTACTGTTTTATAAACATCTTACTAGCGTCGTTGATGGTTCATCAAACAGACATCAAGTGCCAAAGATAAGTCCACCGCAAGCAAAGGGTCAAAAGTGGGCCCGGGTCTGGTCCAACCCAGTCAGACCGACTCGGCCCGAATCTGTCTGGGTCGACCCAGTCTGGGTCGACCCAGACTATTGGGCGGTTCAATCTTCTATGTTTTTCCCAGTCTACTGGGCCCGGCCCAGCGGACTGTATGGAAAATTCAGGCCGAAGTTGCCACATGGGCGACTCGGCCTCAAGGCCAGTGGTAGGTCCGGCTAGCGCCATGAGGTGCGCAACACGGACGGCTCGGCCCGAGAGTCCAACAGAGGGAAACGCAAGGCAGGGTTAGGCCGTGGGATTACCTGGAATGGCGCAATGCAGGCCGGGCAGCCGGCCAGGCTTCGGGTAGGCGACCTGGGCACCGGGGGCACCGAGCATGCATTGGGAGGGCAGACCAGGTGCTGAGGAGGTGCTGGGAGGGAGCCAGGCCATCGCCGGGAGGGTGCCGAGAAAGCGGCCCGGGCTCCGAGAGGCACCGGGCAGGCAGATGGGGTGATGGGGGGTGCCGAGCATGCGGGTTGGGCACCGGTAGGCGCCAGGAGGGGGCTGAGGAGGCGCGGGGTGCGTGTACAGGGTGCCGACGGGCTAGGCGGGCCGAGGTTTCGGCCGGGGTGCCTGCCGGGCAGCGTGCAGGTAGGGCGGTCGGGCAACGCCCGACCAGCGGCGAGGTTCGTGGAGGTCACGTGAAGTACGTCGTCTTTTCTCTATCTTCATCACCGTTGCCACATTTCCATGCCGTTGTTACATCGTCATCGATCCAAGGTTACGAAACCATAAATGTAACGAAGGGGTCAGGCCATGTTCATGCGGCCCGAACCCTCGACGTTAGAACAATAGCAAGCGACTCGAGAAGTTGATTTAACGAGAGATGATTAAGTGTTAAACAACAAAAAACACATCCCTACGATTTTTATCGACATGTGTTGGTTTGTTTCCGGGGAAGACGATGTTGTCGTCGTTTGTTGTATGCTTCCACTTCCAAGATCGTACGTCGGTTCGTGGATGGAAAAGAGGAAGGAAGGAGGGTCATCAAAGATATCCCACGTCGGAAGGGGGGTTCATAGGTAGAACCAGAGGAATAATTTGTCATCGTCGGCGTCTTCGCGTTCTTCATCGGAGGAAGCGTAATCCTCCATGTGTTGTGTGTTGCGTCACTTTTCCAGTGTTTCGATGCTTGGTGAATCCGTCCCAAAACCACCTCCCAAGCTCTATATATATAGTATAGGGGGGATATGTATGTAACCATCATGGAATTTATGAAGGTTCATTTATTAAGAACCTTCCTAAATTCCAACGATGCAGTTAATTAATTTAAAAAAGTGGGTCAAGCGAATTAAAAAGTGTTGGTGTAATTTAATAGGTGGGGTGCCTTAATTATTGGGACGATTCCAAGAGGCTTCCCCCACATACCCTGCATCAAAAAAAATATAGGATTTAATTTTATGTTGACACATAAATTTAATTTGACCGAAATTAATTTTAAGTTGACACAAAAAATTAATTGGAAGCATTTAATTTCATGTTGAGACATAGAAATAATTGAGGGGGTTGAGGGGTTTCCTTTCCCTCCACATTAACTGGGGGTTAAGAGTCATGTGGTCCCCACGTCATAACCTCTCACATGAGGTTATTCTTGGGGGGGGCCACCACCATAACCTCTCATGGGAGGTTTGGGTTTGGCAGTCCTACCTCTAACTCCTAAGTGGATGTTCTAACCAACAAACACTCCACGTGACGGCTAAAATAAAATAAAGTGTGGCTACCATTTATTTTATTATTTCATACAAAAAGCTAAAAACAAACTTTTATTCTCAACCAACAACCATTGAGGTGAAAGACTCATTTAGTGAAAACTAGTGTTTCAAGTTCAATGGTGCCCTCAGATTTTAATTCCAAGCACCGGTTCAAAAGACAAAAAATATAGTGCATATGTTTAGTGAATGTACCCGAACAAAAGTTCGGATAATTATTACCAGTCACCCTCAACTCACACTATTCAAGTTTAGGATCTGCCTAAGTGAAACACACCCCAATGAACCCAACCGTACTCTCGGATTTCTAATTCGACTAACCGTTTAGATGTTATGAATTAAAAAAAATTGTCACTTAATTACTTTATTTGCGGCCAAAAACTAACATTTTTTAGTGGCATGTTCCAACCAAAGTTAGTATTTGATTAAATAAAGCATGCCCTCATGAGTTCAACGGTGGTCTCAGATTTTTAATCTGAGCTACCGTTTTGAGTTATAAGCATTTGAAAAATAAAATAATTAATTTAATTATTTTATTTACGGTTATGTCATTTTTGGGATTTTTCACAGGATGCCCACGTCGACTAAACATAAGTCGCACATAGGGTAATGCTACCATCTTGAGCACAATGGTTCCCTCAGATTTCTGATCTGAGTAACTGTTTAAGAGTTATTCCTCGTTTTTCGGAAAATGTCTCTAGCGCATTAATATAACATTAACAAAACTTCATAAATTGATTTCGGGCCCACCGGGCCTTGGAATCGTGCGCCATCACAAACTATTGAATTTTAAAATTCGCATACATTTTTTTAAAAAAAAATACACAGGAATTTCGGGTCTTTACATTCTCACCACCTCGTGTCTTTATGTCCACATAAGCTACAACTAGAACTAAGAGAATAAATGGGTGGTATTGAGCACACATCTAAGCCTCCCACTCCCATGTGCTCTCATTGAGGTTCCCGTGATGCCCGCGATCATGCACATGAGGTATCGACTCTCCACGTAGGACCCACTCCTATCGATCCTCAATCTCCACTGGGACCTTCTTGATAGTCACCCCAACATCGATGTCTAGCTCTCCATGGTCGATGATGTGGTAAGGGTCGTGCACATATCTTCTCAGTGGCGATAAGTGGAAAACATCATGTACCTCGTGTAACTGAGGTGGAATAGCTAAGATGTAATCCACCATTCCTACTCTAATGAGGACCTGGAAATGTCCAATGAATCGTGAAGATAACATTTCACCTCAACCAAATCTCTGTAGGCCTTGTCAAGGTGAGACCAGTAGAAAGACATGGTTGCCATCCTTGAACTCCAGAGGTCTGCATCTCCTGAAAGCATATGGCTTCGGTCTGCTATGTGCAGTCTTCATCTACTCCTGGATTAACTGCACCTTCATTATGGTAGCTCGTACCATCTCTGGTCAGTAGGAAGTGGGCCGACTTTGTGAGTCAGTCGACGATCATCCAAATAGAGTCATGTCATGTTGACGTACGTGGATGACCCATCATGAATTCAAAGGATAACTCATCACCCTTCCACTTTGGGACCTCTAAAGGATGAACCAAGCCTACTGGTACCTGATGTTCTCCCATTACTTGCTGACTAGTGGGGCATCGAGAGACAGACTCCACTACTTCCCTCTTCATACTTGGCCACCAGTGCTATCATCGAAGGTCTCGGTACATCTTCTCCACTCCTAGATGTACCTCTAGAAGGGATGTGTGAAACTCACTCAACACTTCCTTCTAAAGTGACACTGACACCATAGTACGTCCTCTGAAGAAGATGATGAGCTCCCCACCTTCAGAAAATTCTATCAGGTGCCTGCACCGTGGATATATGAGCATGTCGTGTCTCACAATTTGTGTCCACATGATGCGCCTCCCTGAATCGCTGAAGAAGTGGGGAAGTGACAATAAGAGACTGTAGAAAGGGTGCTCCATCACTATTCATGAAAATTATTTGTAAGGTAGCCAACTTGTATGTCACCTCGCCTAGGAGCTGTATACCAGTCCTCCTTCTGAGCGCATCCACAACAACGTTCCCCTTCTCAGGAGTATAGAATATCTCAAAGTCATAGTCCTGGAGGAACTGAAAACACAAAACTCTTGCTGCCACAAGGATAAGGCTGGCCGACTCAAGAGTGATCGACCACACCCTATAATGCATGAGTTTATCCAGTGCTTCTTGGGTTTCCCTTTTCACCAACCAAGGAAAAAACCCCATCCCAACGTTGTCGATAAACCAAATCCTTTTTTCCTAATATAGTCAATATGTGTATGAAATGTGGTTGCCCAATCAATACCCAAGCTAACGTCGTAAAGCCTCGACACTACCACCAAGAGGTTCCAATTGAAACTCTGGCCTCAAGGGTCATATCACACCATCGGCTTAATTGTGATTATAAATCCTCCTCCCAAAGGTATCTCCAGACATGATGGGCCTGTCAATGGTTTTAACCAGAAACTCTAGGTTTGGGACATGAATCGTGGATGAAATGATTGATACCTATGTCTATTGATACGACAACCACTAGTAGTCAGACACCATATCTCAAATCCTTCCTAGAACCCCTGGTTCACACTTCTTGACCACATGAATCTATTCTCTCCCCCTGCCCTCCAGCTCCCGGAGCCTGGTGGGGAATACTAAGGAAGGTGGTTGTAAAAAGTCAAAATGTACATCACTTCATGCTGCTCTCCTAGATCTACTTCCACATCTGCTTCTCTGCAGATTCATCTGTCCTTAACACATCCTCTTCTGGAAACATTTTACACACCCATGTCTCTAATACTGGCACCAATTCCCAGCTTTCCAACTGCTAACATTCACTACCTGTATCCATTCATCCAAATAACATTCAACCAAAAAGGTTCTATCTAGCACCCTAACATAAGTAGGAATGCATTGAGGAAAAGTGCTGGCTTGAATGTCTGTTAAAAACACCTAAGTCTGAGGTTTGAGATCTAAAGAACTGATCGTATCACAGTCACAAAGTACCAGGAATGATCGGTATGCCTTGATGAATACACATCTAGTGACATGTCATCCTGCCGAAGCTATGTAAGCTCTAGAAAACTCTCAGCCACCTCCCCAAGCCAGTCCTCAGCCGCATGTGGGATGGGCTCACCTCAGAACATGAGGGTTTTCTGATGCTGAAACATGTGTAAGTTAGTATGCGTACCTGTGTCATCTACCTGTACCACTATTTGTAACTCCTGACCAATAGGTAGTGATATAATTGGAACACTACTCGAAGGTACTATCTCAGGAATCGGTCCATGTACAGAATCCTCATCACTATGCGGACCAACCTCATGGCCACTCACTAGAAAACACTAGTAGCTAAGTCCACCATCCAATCTACTGGTGTCTCAACTAGGTGAAAAACTCTAGCAATCGCCTCCATCCAGTCCTCTGCTGCTTTGGAATCTATCTCGCCTCGTAACCTCAATGGCATCTGCTGCTGGAACTTGTGCAACACACTCAGTCGGTCTACACAATCCCTCAGTGTGGCTGGTGGAATCTGCTTTCCAATGGGAGGTGATGCTGCTAGTACCCCACCGGAAGGTGCCAAAATAGTTATGGGGCCATGAACTAGAGCCTCATTGCTCGGTGGGACGTCATCAGGTACTCTCTTGAAACTCCAACTGGTAGTCTGCATGGACGAATCCAGAACATATGTGACACGGTCAAAAGATTATATCTGGTGAGATGACCTGGATTGAGTTGACTTAAAGAGAACTATTATAAACACACATGCAATTAGTTTTTCATGTAATTAATTCATAAATCAGTAGTCAGGGTCATGGTGTATGGATATGTCGGCCGCCGCACCAACACTGGACTCCATGAACTGAAAACCACACTCAATACCCTTAACACTATTGTTTAATAGAATGAAAATATCAGAGTCCTAAGTTATACAGTAGAACTGACTCCTCTGATACCAATTTGTCATGACCCGTCCCACGGGGCCCGTATCGTGACTACCCCAAGCCCACCTTCCATAGGCTAGGGGCTGGCGAGTAGCACCAAAGGCATTTTTCCCTAAAACTTGGAAGGCATTTCCTTTATAAAAGGTGAACACACAACCAGAGTTCAAGAAGAAGCAAACACTAAGAAAAACTGTATAAATAAGAAGTTTTGTAATGTAATAAGGGGCCAAAATACATGTCCAAATGTAAAGTACAAATACAACTGAAGGAAAGTAAAACTAAAATGGTATAATCAACTAGAAGGTGGAAGCAGCTCCTGGATCGTCTTCCGGGGTTCCTACATGATGTGTAGGTATAGATGGCCTCCTCACCACTCTACATCTATCAGACTCCACCGTGCAGCGAAATATCATAAGTTCCACATCTGGGTACCATCCCATCCTTGCGCTCTTGGCCCCCATCAGTGTTGTCCTTCATCTGCATCCAACATAATGAGGTGCAGGTGTAGGCAGTGTAGGGGTGAGTATAAAGATACTCAGTTGGGACCTCAAGACCCTCATGTATTCACAAAATCCCACAAGGAAAATCTACAATGTATGATTTCAACAGATAACCATTACTTAGGTATATTGCCATACATAGACCTAAGATATCATGTATCCCATCCCAATCATGAGGAAAACACAACGATCATTGACTCAACTCACACCAGGATTTTAATTCGAAAAACCATGCCTGCTGGGGAACTCTTACTCTTTCGAGCACAATAGTCATGTCACGACTCCGAGGTGCTACTCACTAACCTTATACAGTTGAGGTACTCCTGTCGAATACTGTGGGTCTCCCGCCTCACATAGTAGCGCTCCCCGCCATGGGTCTGCTGCCTCACCATGTAGCGTTCACCCTAATAGCCTACAGAGGTACTTCTCCTATCGAGTACAGCGGGCCTTCCGACTCACAGAGTAGCACTCCTCCTCCATGGGTCTACCTCCTCACACAATAGCGCTCCCTACTAGGCTACTCAAGTCACTCTGAATGAATCAGACAAGCAGTCATCAGGTCTTATCCAGCTTCTAGGTCTCCGGAGTCTGCTCACTCGTCTCCAGGAGGGTCCTCTCTAGGAGCTACAAGCTGGTACTCCAAGTGTCCCGAAGTCCCATGAAGAAGTATCTCAAAGGTCATCCAAGTAATATAGGTCTCAACGCAACAGATGACGCGTCAATCAGACGCCCGTTCTGTGAATTTTTACTCTTTTTTTGGGGGACTGGTTGGTTTTGTGTACGAACCATCCCGACCATATCTCATCTGTACCCCGAATTCCCATGGGGTATTTCGGAAGGGACCGTTTCTAAAAGATATTACAAGTGATACTGACGGTTCATCAAATGGATTTTTGGTGCCAAATATATGTCCAACGCAAGAAGAGGGTCAAAAGTGGGCCTGTGTCCAGTCTGACCCAGTCGGACCAACTCGACCCAACTCATTCTGGGTTGACCTAGCCCATTGGGCGGTTCAACCCACTACGTTTGACCCAGTCCGCTGAGCCTGGCCCAGGGGACTACGTGGACAATTCGGGTTGAAGTCGCCATGTGGGCAACTCAGCCCGAAGACCAGTGGCAGGTCCGGCTGACACCGTGAGGGGCGCAAATCGGACGGCTCAGACCGATAATCCAACGGCAGGCCACGCAGGGCGCGGGTAGGCTGCGAGTTTACTGGGAAGAGCGCAGGGCCCAGCGGCCAGCCGTACGGGCACTCGGCAGACCGCCCAAGGCGCCGGGCGGGTAGTCGGGGCACCGGGTGGTTCCAGGACGGTGGCCTAGGCACCGGGTAGGTGGAGGGAGGGTGGCCGGTGCGCCAGGAGGGCGTTGGGGGGCACCGGGCATGTGGCCAGGGCACTGGGGGGCACCGGGCATGCTAGTTGGGCACCGGGAAGGCAACAAGAGGGCGTCGGGCAGGCGGACGAGGCGCCGAGGGTCGCTGAGAAGGTGCTGGGAGGGCGCCGTGCAGGTGTGGGGCATGCCGGTAGCACATGTGGTGCATGAGCAGTGTCCCGATGGGCCCAGATGGCCATGGTTTCGGTCAGGGCGCGCACCGAACAATGCTGGGGAAGGCGGGTCGGGCGCCCCTTGACCGACGATGGGGTTCACGAAGGTCACGGGAAGCATGACCTCTATTCGTCGTCTTCGTCGCCATCGCCACATTGCCATACCGCAGTTACGTCATTGTCGATCCAAGGCTCTGAAACCATAAAGGTTGCAGAGGGGATGGGTCTTGTTCATGCGTCCGGAACCCTCCATGTTAGAATGAGAGCAAGCAGCTGAAGAATTTGATTTAACGAGAGATGATTAAGTGTTAAACAACATAAAACACACCCCTACCTTTTTAATTGACGAGCATTGGTTCGTCATGGGGGAAGACGATGTTGTCGTCATTTGCTGTACGCTTCCACTTCTGAGCTTGTGCATTGGTCCGTTGGCATTGAAGATGAAGGAATAAGGGTCATCGAAGTAATCCCACGTTGGAAGGGGGGTTCCTAGGAAGAAGTCGAGGAAGAATTTTTCGTCATTGACGTCTTCGCATTCTTCGTCGGAGGAAGTATAATCCTCCATGTGTTGGGCATCGTATCACTTTTCCAGCGTTTTGTCTCTTGGTGAAGCTGTCCCAAAACCTCCTCCCATGCTCCCTATATATAGGATAGGTGGGAGAAGTATGTAACCATCATGGAATTTATGAAGGTTCATTTATTAGGAACTTTCCTAAATTTAATGATGTAGTTACTTAATTTTAAGAAGGGGGTTAAGCGAATTAAAAATCATTGGCGCAATTTAATAGCTGTGGTGCCATAATTATTGGGTGGATTACCAGAGGCATCCCCCACATAACCTGCATCAAAACAAAATATATGATTTAATTTTATGTTGACACATAAAATTAATTTGACAGCAAATAATTTTATGTTTACACATAAAATTAATTGGGTGTATTTAATTTCAGGTTGACACATAAAATTAATTGAGGGGGTTGAGGGGTTTCCTTTCCCTCCCCATTAATTGGGGGGGTTAAGTGTCGTGTTGTCCACACATCATAACCTCTCATAGGAGGTTATGCTCAGGTGGACCCCACCACCATAACTTCTCATGGGAGGTTAGGGTGTGGCGGTCCTACCTCCAAATTTTAAGTGGAGGTTCTAACTAACAAACACTCCACATGATGGTTGGAATAAAATAAATTGTGGCGACCATTTATTTTATTATTTCGTACAAAAAGCCAAAAAATTACTTTTACTCCTGACCAACCGCCATCGAGGTGAATACCTTTTAAGTGAAAACTGGAGTTGCAAGTTCAACAGTGCCCTCAGATTTAAATTTTGAGCATTGGTTTAGATGATAAAAAATCCTGTGCGTACGTTTACTAAATGTACCCGAACAAGAATTCATAAAATTATTACCAGTTACCGTCTAATCGTGCTGGACGAGGTTAGGCTAGGTGAATGAAACCCCAATGAACCCAACAGTAATCTCGTATTTCTAATCCGACTAACATTATAGAAGTTATGAATTTTACAATAAAATGATTGTCACTTAATTATTTTATTTGCGGCCAAAAATTAACTTTATCTAGTGGCCCGCACCGGCCAATGTTAGTATCTACTTAAATGAAGCATGCCCTCACAAGTTCATCGGTGGTATCAGATTTTTAATCTGAGACACCGCTTGTGAGTTATAAGTATTTGAAAAATAAAATAATTTATTTAATTATTTTATTTACGGTAATGCCATTTTTGGGATTTTTACAGGAAGCCAGCGCCGACTATACTTAAGTCGCGCATAGGGTAAACTCTCCATCTTGAGCGCAACGGTGCTCTCAGATTTCTGATCTGAGTAGCCGTTTAAGAGTAATTTCATTTTTTTAGTAAAACTACTCACGTGCGTTAATATAATCGTAACAAAACTTTAGAAATTGATTCCGGGCACACTGAGCCTTGGAATCAAGCACCGTTAGAAACTACAGACTCATAAAATTCCCATGAATTTTTTTTAAAAAAATTCCACTGGAATTTCGGGTCTTTATAGTTGATAGAACAATGCGCTTGATACTTTCTCAATATAGATATCTCATAGACTGATCACACAGTTAGACAATCGTTGAAAAAATTGAGTCAATACCATCTTCATTTCATTAACTTGTATCTAGGTCGGTTCCACGGTTTCCCCTAACGGTGATCAAAATGTACATAAAAAAAGCATCCAAACATTCCAAAAAACCATCGAAAACTATCCCAAACATTACCCAACAATTTTAACCATATAAAAAAGAATAAAAAGGGGTTATTTACCTCAAAATGGGGGTGCTAAATTCTCCCCACCATTTGAATTTCCATCCTATAAATGAAATAGGGCCATTGCTCGGTCATCTCTTTCTCCCGCTCCTAAGTCTCCTCCCGAATTAGACCATGCTTCCATAAAAAATGATGTTGATTGATGCATTTACCATGAACAACTTTCTATTTCCCATCCACAATCCATACTAGCATGTTCACCAAGGAATCAGCTGACTCTAGCTTAGAATGATCCCATCGAATGACATGGTCATGATCTGGCTGATTCTTCTTCATCTATGAACCATGGAACACAATATGTACCACAATAAACCACAGTGGAAAAGATACCAAATATTCCACCTCTCCACCCCATTCATGTATCTCAAAAGGCCAAATATACCTTAGAGAAAAAATCTCTGCTTCCAAAACTGATGGTGTACCAATCATTGAGAGATTCTCAAGAACACATGATTACACACCTCGAACGAACAATGTTACTCAACTATGGTCTACATAATATTTATGATGACTCACATCCATATCGATTATATTACTACCCAACCTAATATTATCTAAAGACTATTGGACATGGCTCGATGAATACCACAAAATCCCACCCGTTTCAACCCAGCAAAGTGAAGAATGACCCTCACACCGATAAATGCTTCAAACAAATCCATATGTATTGAGGAATGTTTGCTGTTATTGTCGGATAACTCCACTGAAGGAAAGTTATCTTCCCATGAACCACCAATATCCATTACACAAGACCATAACATATGTTACAAACTTTTTATCATCCTCTCATATTTCCCATATGTCTGAGGATGATACACCGTACTCATCATTAATTGAGTCCCAAGGTACTGTTACATAGATTTATAAAAATGGATGTGAACCTCAGATCACTATATGATACAATCAAAATTAGAACACCATTCCTCTTTAACACCATATATATTTTGATTTTGGAATGATCTTCCACTGTATGAGATTCATGAATGGCAATGAAATGGGATAATATTGTGAGATGATCCGGTATCACCCACATGAAATCCTTCTTTCAGACCATTCTTGGGAGACCTATATCAAAATCCATCCTTATATTCTCCCACTTCCAGATAGGGATATATAATGATTACAACATCCCCACTTGTGGATAATTCTCATCCTTGACTATATGACAAGTCAAAAATATCAAAATAAAATCAACCACTTTCCTTTTCAAAATTTCCCACAAAAGTGTGCTTTCATTAATTTATACATTTTTTGAATTCTACGATGGATAATATACATATAATGATGATAAGACATGATAATTTTTTTCATGAAATCAACCATTAAAAACATATGATTCTAGAAACAAAAAACTAAATTCCCATTCAGTTCCTATCCATCAATGGTCTCCCCACCATTGAGTTTCATCCTCATCACCAAATACTCTGAATTAAACATCTATGCCTCTTTAACCAAGCCAACCAAGTACGGAATCAATGATAACAGAATGAAAACAGTTATATCAGCGCAATACCTATATTCCAACCACATCAAGGCTATAAGCAACATTAACTTCTACTGATCAATTACCTATTTCACCACATAAGCATACATCTTCCTACTTAATGTACCCACTAAGAAAATTTCATTACTCGGTGTGTACGTGAACTCAATGTCAAAAATATATAGATACTCCATCCATCTCTTTTTCCCCAATTTAAAATCCATATATGATAAAATAATCATTAAACTCTTATGATTGGTATACACTATGAATTTCTCACCCATGATATAATGAAACCACATTTTCAATGCATGAATCACTGCCACCAACTCCAAATCACATGTTGTGTAGAAATAATCATGAACCCTCAACTTCCATGATCTATATGAAACCACATGATCCCATTGAATGATAACAAACCCAAATCCTAATCTTGATGCATCAAAATACACCACATACCCATTTATGGGTTCCAGAAAAACCATGATTGGTGTTAATGTAAGGATACCCATAATCACGTAAATTAGATTTCTGAAATTTCTCATTCCAATGAAAAAGAACGTTATTCCATTAGAAAGCTCTCATTGGTGTGCCCAATCTTAATTAATCATGAAAAACATTGATAATATCCTCAAGACCAGGGAAACTCCTTATCTAGTAATCTTTCATTAGTGGTTTCCATGATATAACAACATCTATATTTCGTGGATCAATTCAAGTACCCTTCTTGTAAATCACCTGGCCATGAAAATGAACTTACTGTTTCCAAAAATCACACTTTGAAAATTTGGCATACAACTGATGATTTCTAAATATCCCCAACACAATATCCTAGTGTTACTCATTCTCCTCCCTTGTCCATTAATACTACAGTGAATCATCAATGAATACCACCATGAATGAATCCATATATATCTGAAATAATTGATTCATCAATTCCATGAACACATTCTTTGAAATCTTCATACCAAAGGGAATATCCACATATTTATAAGTGTTATATCAACTCTTGAATGATGTTTTCATAATATCCTCTTTTAGAACAGAAAATTGACGATATACATATCATAAGTAAATCTTAGAGAACCATATATCTACCCTAAACTAATCAAATAAAGTAATTAGTGCTTAGAATTCAATATTGGTTCTTTATCATAACATGATTAATCATACGATAATAAACACACAACTGATGAGTTTCATCCCCCTTTTTAAAAAACAAAACGAGAGCTTACCAAGTAGACATGCTATGTTAGATGAACCCTTTGTTTTCAAACTCCAATACTACACATTCAATTCCATCAATTATGTTGGTTCAATTCAATAAGATGGAAGCGAGATATGACCAGTCCCTGGAAGGTGATATATCATAAACTCCACCTCACTCATGGGTGGAAACCCTAAAAATTACCTAGGAATGACATCTAGAAACTGATCCACAACCACTAGAAAAATTATTTATTGCACTCAATCCATTGATTCCAATGAAAATGACACTAAATGAAAATATATTCTTCCAATAGTTTGGGCCAAAAATCCTGTTGTGCACAGATTTCTATTTATCTCTCATCTAAAGAGATGTTCAACACCATAATACATCATTAAGCTAACTGTTCGCATATAAAAATCGATGTGGGCCTTAAAAATTTCCAAACAATATATTCGGAGGAATATATCATTAACATCCATATCAAGAACCGAGAAATCCCACATCAACTCAACCCCATTTACAACTATACAAAATGCTCATCATTGGATTCCTTGACACTCTCTTTGACCCAGATGAGATTTAAGTTTCAAAATAAAATGTATCATTTCGACAGTTAAAACCATATAACTAAAAGAATGACTAGAAATAAATTAATTCAAATCACCAATATCAAACAATCCCTGTATCATAGTATAATTTTAAAGAACCATTCCACTCACCTTGGATGGCCCTGACTGATAATCCATCAAAACCTGCTCAACTCCATACAATTGCTTTCTGGCAACACTCTGGTCTTTACTTACATGATGAGGAGTCATGGATGTCCATGAATCAACAGGACTGACACTCCTCTCACTATAAGTGGTATGATTCTAATGCCATCCTAATGAGGCATACGATTCTTGGAGCCCCTGAGGAGTGTCACAAACACCCAACCTCAGAGCATTATTATAATAATGGTGAAGATGGCTGATATTATTACAGTTGTGACATTCTTGAAGATGTGTCGTCCAATTATTCTTGATGTGACACATAGATCCACACTGAAATTATCCTTGCTTAATCTGAGGCATTGGAGAAATATTCACCGATCCTACTGTCGGATTCTAAGACATAATTCCAAATTGGAAATAAGATTCCCTCATCCTCATTGTCTCAACATTATATTTCTCACAAATATCTGTGGGTACAAACATTCTTGTCTCGTCTGTAGCTTCAAAGATATATCATTCATATATTTTTTTCATTATTCACCATTTATATATAATCATTTAAACACACCACTGCTATATTAGAATGAATTTCATACCTCTACACAACTTCAAAAATATGTTCCTTCAACGATGTACTACCAGAAACCATGGGTGTGGAATACAATATGTTCATAAACATAACTATATACATCTTTATAGAGAGTTATTAATGCTTCATGCTAAAGAAATATTTTGTATGCTGAATTATGAACATATGTGGTTAGAATATTTGGTTATAAAATTCCTCAAAACCCACCCATGTCATCCCCTATTCTTTTATAGTATGGACAACCAACTTCCACCACCAATGGGAAAGACAATCCAACAAGTAAGTTTCTAGCTTCACTTTTATCTCTATTGTTGTTACCCTGAATTCAAATGTTATATTCATTTTTTTCATCCATGCTTATACCCTTTTTGGTTCCAAATCAACCCCTAATGATAGGTGGATTATAATTTATAACTAAACCACATGATCCATATTAATTGGATCATTTACTTTATTCCCACTTTAAACTACTTCAAAAGCGTTCACTATACTCTGCACTAGATGATAGTTCACCTAGGGCTCAGGTGCAACCACATATTTAAATAACTCCTCTGGTTTTTCTCTACAATTCTTACCTGATGTCATTCCTTTCAAGAAAAAATCTACCATGCATATCACACCATTAGTAAAAAAAGTTTTACTATTGAAATTAAATTAGACTGAAAGTATCACAAAAGACCTTCTACAAGATCACATTTCCAATTATGAACCAATTTTTAAAAATTCCCCATGTATTGAAAATTTACCCACTTTCAAAGTGACAAAACAATCTAGGTCTCAAATCCATCCATTTTAAAATCCATTACTATTTTTCAAATATCGCAAATTCATATCACACCATAAATCATTATACGCCATTAAAATATGAATCCTAGTGGGAAGAAATTTATAACATACACTCCATGGTCATCTCATTGGCTATACCCAAGACAATGATATTTTTAGTTCCTATATGTATCTCCAAAAAACATATTTACCCAACTCCCTGATAACATAAATTTCAGCATAAAATGGTTAGCTATATCCTTTTATGCAATAAATTTCATGTTCTGATAATCCCACGCCTTGATACCAACCTGACTCGAGGAATAGGCCACAAACGAAGGCCAACACCAAGACAAGAAACTGATGTCAATAACAAAAAAGACATTATTTACATTTACATCAAGGATCTAACAATATAATACCACTTGTTAGATCCCGCCCGTTCATCATTGGATTGGGATGGTGGTGATATTCTACATGGCCTTAGGTGTTGTTCCCAGGGCGCCAAAGGCTGGTATTGAATGCCTAGGGCTTCATGATCAATTAGGGAATGATTTTCCCATAGAATAAAACCATCACACCAAAAATACATGATGCCTTTCAAAAGGGAAAACCATAATAAAACATTACTAAGAGTCAATTAAACACCCAAATATTCCAAAAAAATCCCAAAAACCAATAGAACTAAAAAACAACTGTCTCAGAATCAGAGTCCCATGTAGAAGACTGAACAAAAATACCCAAGAAAAAAATGATACACTCCACTGTGTATCACCAAGCTCTAGGATCCACGAACCAAAATACCACTCAATCAACATGATGAACTGATATAAAAAATGAGATGCTTTACCTTTGCCCATGTTCCAGAAAATGACATATGCAAAAGCACTTAAGTGCCTATGTAGTGGGTGAGTATAAATACTCATTAGATTTTACCCAAATGACTTCCCTACATACACCACTAGGATAAAAATATTAGCACATTTACATAATATAGTATATATAGAACATTAAATAGTGAAAAAAATTCAATATGAAAAACAAACCATTACCATTCAATTTTCACCAAAATCCATACAACATAAGAGAAGGTAAACAAGCATTCTATAATCCATTTACCATCACATATGAGCAAAAAAAATTCTATATTTCATAACATCACAAAAAATCATAACTATTTGGTTTCAAAAATAAAATCCATTAAAAAAATTATATTGGATATTCCCATCCAAGAGCATTACTACTTTCTAAACCTAGTAGTACTTTATGCAAACTTATCATTGATGGTGGCTCATCCTTCAACTATCCATCCCCTTTTTATAGTGTTACTTTGAACCCACTTCTAATCATCCCAACATAAGATCAAATTTTGAATCCAATAAACAAGAATATTGTATACTAAGGCCACAACATTATGAAAATAACTATTTCATAACCAAACAATCCCTTAGAACATCATCCATGCCACAATATATTTCAATAAATCAACCAATTTTTTGAAAACATTTCCAAAATCCATTTTTATAAAAAATCCTAAGAAACCCATTTTAAATTATAAATTTTAAAATCTACCAACAATGATCCTTTCACTAGAATGACCCATTTTTTTCAAAAACCTAAACTTTATCAAAAAATGAGTTTCAATAAAATTTGTTCACTATAATCATAATTAATTTCAAACAAAACCAATTAATTGAGAACAATGCTTTTATTTCTAATAATTTGTAATTGGGAATGTATCCAAATACCTTAGGGATTGGGTGAAATCAACCCACCACAAAACCGCACACCAAATCCAGGTAAAACATCCACAAAACCACCTTAGATCCCATTCACTATCATCAACATGCCCAAATCTCAACACACTTGGAAACAAAAACCATATATCTACACACGATGGGTTTGGATATAGAAAATTGAGAGGTAGGGAGAACTAGATATAAGGAAAACCAATAATGAAACAAGAGTGGAGACCTACTGAAGAAGAATAACCTTCACCGGACCTTGAAAACCACTTGAATCGCTTCAGTAATGAGTGGGATAGCCCCGCTAACCCTTGAGAACCATGAATCATAAGTGAGGATATTGTGGGAGGAATAATGGAGGGTTCAGGGAACATCCAAAGAGGTTCCCTTTTTAGAAACACTATTTTCTTGTCGTGCCAGGTTAGCTCGCATGGTTATCCAAACCGTGTTCCTGATAGTACGTCAACAATGTTCTTACAAGGCATCCTCAAACAGTTAGAAAAACCAATTACATACAATGTGCATTCTACTACCTCAAAAAATATCTCACATATCCTCCTTCCATGGTTAGAAAAACCATGCGCAAGATGTGAAAATCCCAATGTCCCATGTTGCATGGTTACCTAGTATTGTTCCACAGTTTCCCCTAATTGTGTTTAAACTTTACATCCCCTGAAAAGCATCCAGAAATTCAAATAACCAACCTAAACTCTCACAAACATTACCAAAAAACATTAACTACATAGAAAAGATTAAAAATGGTTTTATACATCAAACATGGGTTGTTATAGTGATTCCCAAATTTTGGAATACAGTATCTTAGTATGAAGAGACTTTAGGTATTACCATAGTAGTTCACATATAATTGATCAAAATGAAAGGAACATTTTTTATGTTCGAAGAGATTCATCATAGGTTTGTTTTTGGAAATAAATATTTGGATTCATTTGTCTAATTCATAATTATCATTTTTTATTTTGAATTTTTGAGGAAATGAATCATTTAAAACCCATTTTAGGTAGGTGGTGTGGAGAATTTAGTTATTTTTTTCATTTTAAAATAGTATTCTGATGAAAATGTATGGATGTGTTAAAGATGATAGAGGTAAGGGAATATATAATTAAAGATATCTTAATTCAATTATTTCCTTTCATCTATATTTTTTATAGTCATAGTGGAATCATTTTATTTGATATTGTATTTATATTGCAATGAAGCACCGTAGGTGAACCTGAAACGTCACACATGTTAGCTCGAAAAAAATACTAGATGTGAATTCCAAATTTACATGGGTTGGTGAGACATCCTTGGGTTTCAACATATAAAAAAAGGGGAATTATGCTTCCCTTAATGATAACACAATATGTATCATGCATACCATTAATAAGATAAACAATCAGATCATAACACCTATGAAATGTACACATCAATGAGACATATAGGGACAATCTAGAAAGAATGAAAATATGTGTAAAACCAATAAAGAAAAAATCCATGCGTAATTATGACTAAAAATCACCACCATCCCAATCCACTATAAAAGAAATATCATTCTACATGAGCATCCATGCCACATGAAACCTTTCCCTTTAACGAAGGCCTATGAGACCAAAGCTATAAACAAAAAATTTATTAATAGGGTGTGAGCAGTAAGAATCAGTGGTCTACCCACAAATAGTATATAAAATTCCTAAAATCTTGTAACAATCATTTTAATTAAAAATAACAGTTTACAATTCCATTCCAATTGAAAAACCAGTCCAGAAAACATTCCATATTTAAATAAATAAGAATATATATATCAACTTTTGTGTCAATAAGGAGTTTATTAATCAAAGTAAACAATACAAATAATATAATGGAGTCATAATTTGAAACATGGTACATAGATGAAAAAATATACATGAATAATTATTGGGCTCTAACATGTGAGAATATAGAAATAGAAAAAAAGGAACAGTATGAAAGTAAGTGGAAACTAATGATATCAATTCCAACCATAGTATTTCAATAGCAGGATACTAATCTACATAAAAAGATTTATAAGAACAGATTTTAAACCTATAATGGTGTTATAAAAAATAAGGATTATGTATATCCAATCATATGTTTCCCAAATGATCCCTTCTTTTATATTTCATAAAAAATCAAAAAAAATAAAGTTATAACATTACTAAACATTTTCAAAAGAGATTTATCTCAACATTAAATAATATATAACCCACATGGAATAAAAACTTATTATCAAAACATGACATAAAAAAATTAATTTTTTAAAAAATCCCTTAAATGAAATTTTTCAGATCATCAACGAATTGATTTGAAACAACGTCCCACACATATTAAAAAATTATGAATTTAATAAATAATCCATAACTATTTTACAAAAAACACAAGGTGTTTAATTGATAGAGACACTATATAGGGACTCCCACTCCCTTGATTTGTATATACAATTTGGAAACAAATCTATCATTGAGTAATTTCATAAAACACAAGAAATAAACAAATATATTTTAAAGAAAATGAAAATCATAAACTATTCATTATTTAGTGTTGGAATCAATAAATATATTGATTATACTAAATAAATGAAATAATCATGAACATATGGTGTTTAATGGTTTAATACTAATTTATTTAGGAACATACTTCACAAAAGGTCAATAGATTCTTGACACCAAAACCTATGATGAGAGGTCCAGGTATGACCATTAATTAAAAAAACAAATATCCCTTCCCATTGATTCCCCAATGGAGAAAGACTAAAAATGATCCAAAGGAATCAAATATTATTATGTGCTATTTTAAATCCGAGAATTATTCTTAATAGGATACCAAAAAATCAAGGGCAGTCAGGGTATATATATTTTTAAATAATTACAAACAGCCTTACACAATTAAATCCTCAAAATTATTATCGTAGATTAATTTTTAATTTTACATAAATTTGGATTACTAATGGTTCAAATTATTTTGAAATAGGGGTTACCAATTTTAATTAATTGAAATTAATAAATTAAAATTGTTTATTACATTCGAAATTTCTAAATAAGAGAACAAATTTTTTATGAAAAAGAAGAAAAAAACCAACATTTTATGTATTTCCCCCAAAATAATGTTGTATAAAATTTACCAAGTAATTACCTTACAAAGATAATATGTATTTAATAAGGGTACTATGTAACCCTTATAAATCCTCGAGAAACTAGGGAATATACCTTATGAATCTAATTCAACACTTACACAGTGGATAGGTTTCCCTTACATATCATTGAAAAAACATGGTTACCTTAACACAATGCTTTTGGTACCCATTTGTATACATTAAAAATGGAAGATTATCCTTATAAAATACATATGAGTTGCCCTTATAATACAATTACAAACTCTATATTATGAGTTCAAAGATGCTATTGTACCATCACACCTCCTTCAAGAATATATGTTTACTATTATGAAGTATATTGAACAAAGGATTTACCTTTATGAATTTAAGGAAAAACTCACCATTGTTTTACACTACTCATACAAATAGGGCCTTACCATTACATATACCATATATAAAAGTTCATACCATTATGTTTCCTGTAGAATATCTATTCAACCCTCAAAAAACTCATGAAAATTATGAGTTACACTTACACGACTACAATAAACACCCATTCCAAAAGGATACAGGTGATTACCATTAGATAGGCCCTAAAAGATGTTTAAAGGTAATGATTAAGAATAAAATAATTTAATTTCCATTTAATGGACTTATAAATTAAAACCATAGTGTTGTAATAAGTATAGCATGAAAAGAATAGAAAATAAAATCTATATCAATGAGTTTTTAAACTAATAAAAATATGATAAACAAATTCATTAACCAGAATGAAAAATCAATGGGAATAAAAATCTCTTAACCATATTTCATTCTTCACCAATAAAGAATTCCTAATTTTCAAATTCAAATAATGAATACCACTTTCGTATAAAATATTATTCATGTTCCCATGTAAAATGTTAATCCAATAAATAGTGACACAAAAATTAGATAATATATAATTTTTTACTATCCAATAATCTATCTTGATGATCCATAATCTAAACAATTTTTCATCTATAGTGATCCCAGCTCAAGATCTTCATCTTCATGTGAAAAAACATTGTAAGGGTCCCGATGATACCACATTATATGAGAACCATGAAACACTTTGTGAACTAATGTTGAGCAAGAATATATGTCCAATCGATTAGAAAACAATTTAATAAATTGAATGACCTCGAAAGGTAAAATAAAATTACAAGGATTACATACCCTTCTCAATAAAAGGTAATATCTTGAACACAAAGAGATTCAATAAGAGTGTAGAAATAAATCACCTCATCCTCTATCAAAAAATGATGGTAGTTTTTAGATCATATCAAATAGATTGAAACTACAACAAATATTTTTTGATATAACAAAAGTTTCCTAATCACCCATTAAATAAACTAGTTCTTACCAGAGAAAATTTACCTTCCATTTCATGACATTAAGAACATTAATAAGGATGTACGTACAATACATTATAGTGTGTGTCCATTATTATAAATTGATAATCAAATGAACAATAATGATCAAAAATAATAATAATAATCTTTAATTGAATTATTTCACTAGTTTACATATCCAACTAAAGACTGAATGATGTTATTCCCTTGATTGAGAATTAATTTAAACAAAAAAAATATTTTATAAAAAAAATAATGGGTATATTCTTAAAATGGTATCTATAAGAACACCATAGTTTTTAAAAACCCAAAAACATAAATTCAAATTATTTTCATCAAACCCATATCCATGATATAAAAGTGAAAACCTAATTTCATGAATCAATTTAAAACTTATACAATTATATATTTATCTAGACAAGGAGTATATGTTGGTAAAATCGTTGAGTTCATGTATTTATTATCCAAATATCAAAATATAATGTATAAAGAGACAAAAAAATGATAGATATGTAGTGTTTCTATACAATTTTCTAATAGGTGGGGAGTAATGAAAAAAAATTATATATTTGATCATCTTTCTCCAGCCACTAGCATTGATGTCCAAATCATGAAATTTCATTATAACCACAATGTGATTAGAAACAATAGACCTTATTTCATTATATATAAATTCATATATCAGGTAAACCAGAATAGAAAACTACCTTTAATGAAAAAGTCACAATCGGATGACCGAATACAGTAATATAAGGTCCCCCCTCCAGAATATTTTATGTTACAATGAAACCAACCATATATGATACTTACCTGATGTAAATATAATTTTTCTAGTAAATACCATATTTCTCACTTGTTGTTAAGTTAAGAATATTACATCCATTATATCAACCCTTACAATTTATATAAGATGGTTCTTAAGGTCCCTTCTATTTTTATTCATCACATCCTACATTATTAAAGCCCACCACAAGCTTGTTGTAACAATTCATCATTCATTAAGAGTTTAGGTTTTACATCCCAGGTAATTATAGAAAAATAATTCTTTCATATATATTAATACTTATGAATTATATATTAATTTTATTTTAATTCTGGTACTTGGTGTGATAGCGGACCTGACACACAACAATGAGTTTCTCTGAAATCTTATGTTTACCATTAGACTGACATATACCAAAAAATAATTCATTATTAATATTATTATATTAAATTTCATTTATCTCCTCATTATTTTCTAATTGGGAATGGATATTACTAATTATATTATGTTTACACATGTTTAATAAATATTTTTACTTTCTTATAATAAATTTTGGAGTCTAAACATAATAATAAATCCAATTTTAGGCATGAACGCTCTAATATTTTCAAAATATTATTTTACCGCCTTTTCATGGAGTACCCATTTTAAATATATATTTTCACACATTTTTTTGTTATATTTTAGAAAATAAACTTATTATTTTAATTTGGGACATCAAAATTTAGTTTGGATAAATTTTTGGTATTTTTTCTGATAACATTCATATTTTAGTGAATAGTAAAAAAACTATATTTTCATTCATAACTATTTTGGGTCTAAATTATTTATATTTTAATATTATAATTTTATATTATTTTTATTTATATTTAGAATATTTTATATCATTTAAATGAATGTTGGTCATTGGAATAAATTTCAAATTGAAATTATTTGTGTAAACATTTAAAATTTTGAACGCATCTGTTTAAAAACCAATATTCTAGTTTTATTTACAAAATTACTTTTAAATAAAATTTATCATATTCATTAAATTGAATTAGTTTAAATGGATTACAATTTTTTAATAATAACATCCAAATTTAGGTTGTGTGGTAAATTTTATTTTTAAGTATAAAAATGCAACAATGATAAAAAAAATTATTTACTATAGTAAATGTAAAATTTTGGCAAGGGTAAATGATAAAAGATAAAATATTAAGATACCTCAAAACTAAAACATTTAATGGTTAAATGAGGTGTATATTGACACTAACCATCCTATAAAAAATTATTTACAATTTAAATTCATGGAATTTAATTCCATCTCTATATGGTTCGCTTTTTATATAAAATAATCAATAAATTAAACACTTGAGTCCACCTCTCATGAAGTATAAATACAACCTCTCCACCACACTATTTCCACCAACAAAGCCCCGTAGCACATAAACTATCTTCCCAAACCAATCCAAAAAACTCTATCCATGTCCAAGTTCATCTGGTCTCAACAAAATACCTAATTCATGGTCCTAAAGGGTCTTTCAAGGATGTGATATTCAATAGGTAATTTTGTCAAAGTACCTCTCTTATTTTCATTCATTTTTTACATTCTCCTCACATAAATCATCTATAAATGCATGATTACTAAATAATAATATATATACATGAGTATTGTGTTTCTAATTTAATAAATCATATTCATTTGATTTCTCACCTCTCGTTATTCAAATACATTAAATTATTGTCCTTGTTATTCCAGTTAACCACCTTCTTGATTAATGTTCTTTTTTATTTATCCTTTTTCCCTCATGGATTGTAGTAAAACAAAATCTTTTGGTAAAATATTTAAATATGAATATTTGAAACTATTTTGTATTCTGGAAATGTTACATTAAACATAACGTTATGCTTTTCATATTGTTGATATATAATGAGATCATTTGGGGACGTGTGGACCACAACATCGTCAAAATGATGTGATTCATTCCCAAATCAAATAGAATGTATTAAATAATGTTTTACTAAAAAAATATGATATAAAATAAAAAAATTCTAATTTAATGATATTATATTTTTTAACATATTTATATATATTTCATTTATTTTCATTCTTTCAGTATGACAAGAAAAAAATCAAAATACATGTTCATGCATACGTACGACCTATAGTCTCCATGAATGATGTTTTTAGTTTTTCATTTTATAATTTTATAAATTCATATATAATTAATTTATAATATATTTATATCATGTTTTATAGTCTTTAGATTTGTTAGTTATGACTAGATGTATAATTTACATCATAAACAAGTTCATTTTTTACTCAAGTACTGGATATCTACAAAACATACAATCTAAAAATAAATAATTATTTAATTCTTTTAACATGTTTATATGTTATATGAAATAAGTAATAAACCTGAAAAATTTTGTATATAATGTTTAAACAACCCTTATTTTATTATTTAGGAATGTAAAAATTGTATTTGATGAGTCAGAATCAATGTAAGTGAATTTCTGAACTCAATTTCCACTAATTGGATTTTACACATACTTTGTGGATTATATTATGCCAATATTATATGTGGAATAAATATTTATTTACTTATGCCTTAATTTCTACATAACTATTTGCGTATATATATTTTTTTACACATAATCACCCCAAAGATAAATTATTACGTCATTTATAGGAACATTGTAAGGGAATTGTTTACCCAATTTACATTCATTGGTTTAAGTTTCCACTTCCTGATTAAGTCATTCGACTATTATGTGTGAAATGAATTTTGGACATCTTATATTTTATTTATAATTTATTTAAGTTTATTTATATTTATTACAGGTAATCAATATATTTTATTAGTATAATGGTCACTAAAACAGGATGTTTAACTAAAACATCATATTTAATGTTTTAATGATTTATTATACTAAAATAATTGTCATTAATGTCCATGTTTTCAAAATGGTTTAAAAAAATTATTTTTACATACATAAATGTATTAAAATGCTAATTCAATCCAAAATTTGCAAATTTTTATAGGATACTTCGATTCAAAAAACATATTTTAAAATATTTTAGTTTTGTTTTAAAAATATATTGATTATTCTTATAATACAGAATGTTTTTTCAACATTTACGTACTAAACTGAATCTAATTATTTGAAGTATATTTTTTGTCTCTTTAATGTATTTATGTAAATTTTAATTTTTTACACTTTTATTTCCAAATAATTTTTTTTCATTTATTAGTGCACATAATTGTGAAAATGAAATTTAATTGCAAAGTGGAAATGTTATTTTTTCCCATTATGCTTATTTTATGCATTAGGATTATTTCATGGTTCTTGGGAGTTATTTTCATATATGGGTGGTTCCATGATAAACCAAGGGAGGGGGATCTCCTGATATCTCTCCAATGCTTTGGGTAATGAGACAGAGTTAAACAATAAGGTTTATCTTAAGAGATTTAGGGAATATGCTATGATGGGTATTCCAAACATAACCATGATGGATACTCCCTATGTAGCTATGCAATCTATAATGTAAGAATGATATGGATGAAAAATTTACCTTTATGATACATGATATCTAAAAACTATTTTGGGAATAATATGATATCATGATGTATGTTAAAGTGTTTTTGTTTTATGGTTTAATAGTTTGATTTTGTGGAAACGTTTTCATGCACTAACCTTTTCATTTCATAATTTATATCCATTAATTTTCTTTTTGTGAGCATCTAATGTTTTTGAAATGTTTTCCAAATTATTTAAGGATGGGTATGAGAAATGAATAAAGCACAATTATTTTTATTAAAAAATTAAATCTAGTGTTATTTTATAATGGTTTAGATTATGTAAAAAATGGATAGCATGTAGACTTGTGTACATTGTAAATTTTGATATATTATGTAATATTTATGGCCTAATTATCTAAAACAGTAAACATGCAAAGATCTAAAATTTAAATTCTTGACGTAACTTAATATTATGATATGTTTAAGGATGGGGCCTTAAAGATGATAACAGAGAGTGGTTTAGATATCATTAGGGGTCAGATTGAAATTTAAGCATATGTTATAACCTATATATTACCAAAAAAGTTATAATAATAAAAAATTTATAGTAATTTTTGTTAAGTTGAATGAATTTTACATAACAGAAATAAGTTTATATTAGTTATTATCTTCCTTATATTATTATTTCATTGATATACTCACGTTATCCTTTTTGTATTTTTTAAATTAATTGATCTCGTTGGAACAAATGTAATATTAGAGGTGAAGGAAATGTGGGGGTTTTATGAATTAGAAACAAAATGAAAGGTGAGTTATAATGAGAAATATCTTGGTTATTCTAATCCAACTATCAAGAATAATTATTAACCACATGAATATTGGTGATTTTTATGATGCATCATATACGAGTAAAAAAACCCTATGGATGTTCATGTAATAATGATCATAAAGATATGTATATTCATCAAAAAATGTGTCTAGTAAGTGGAAATAAGGACCTAATAAAATGTTATAAAGGTATGGGAAGGTGTTATAGATGTTGTGATGTAGGACATAAACAATATCCTACCATGGAAAAAGGATGTTCTCGGTTCACTCCACAAAAGGGAATAAAGCTATTTCTGTGTTATCACATAGAGAGTATGGTCATTGTAAAAGTAGATGACCTATGAATGAGGGATTGGAATGGGATCAGAAAGACTATAAAAATATTTTTTTTATAAATACCTAATTTTAATCCAATAGAATTTGGGGGTACTAAAAATTACATCTAAAAGGTATCGATTATTTCTTGACTCATGTTTTGACATTATAGAAACAAAGGAAATGATTCATGTTTTTTTGTAGGAATGAAGTATTAATGAAATATATATAAAATTATTGTTATGGATACAAGATTAATGCTGAATGATTTTGAAGTATACATATAATGGATTCGAGAGTTATGTTTGAACTATGGATGATGAAATGTTTAAAATTATTAATGCTCTTTTGATGATTTGATTACATTGGATGAGTTTTTATAGCATGAGTATCCAAGATATTTTTTATGTGAAAATGTTATTCGAGTCAGAATTACATTTTCTTTTGTGGACATAATTATCATACTAGGAATAAACTCTATGGTTTAAATGATATTTATTTCGATATAATCATGGGATATAAAATTTTGGGATTAAAAATGAATGGTATGAGATAAAGTTTGAGCTTAAAATATGTTAAGGTTATTTTTTAAGATTTTATTTCATTTTGGGAATGTTATAAGAAATATATGTTATTTGAAAATGAAGAAAACGCAAATTGTGTGACAACTCATCACGTCATACAATGATGTAAGAACAAAACCCACAACCCAAGTGTGATAAGGATTTATCACCTACCAATGGACAACATGATGTACCTGGTTAGTATGAATAATTATTTTTAGTTATATGATTTTATGGATTAAGAATTAGTTAATTTAATATACATATATTTTATTCAAAAGATAACCACGAGACAGTGAAATGATTTAGTGATAAATGTTATTTTGGAAGATGTTCACTAATTTTGGGAACATTATATGATTGGGGTAAATAGAATACTGAGGAATTTTAATTAGGGAAGATTGGTTTAACTATATTTTCGAAGAATATATGATTTTAATTATAGAGATGTGGTGATTCAGATTATTAATGGAATTGATTTACCTATCATGGAGAATATGTGATTAGGTTAATTAATTTTTGGTATAATACATTAAGAATGGTTGATGTTATTTGGATATAAATGTTAAAATTTATCATGGAAGATTATGTGATCAAATTCTTCTGAATTTTGGGTTTCAATCATAGTTTGGATTATTCTTGGTAATTTAATGGAAAATTATTTTTTGAATGGTGTATGGTGAACTTTCGATATTACTGTTTACTCTTGGATATTAAAAGTAGTCCTTATCCTTATAAATGATTAATATTTTTGGTTTAATTATTTGATCTTTTACTAATAATTTTGGATTTGATAAGTGATTAAAGGTGAAATAAATTAATTGTTTACAATTTTTGGTTGATGTGAGTTCTTAGAAGTTAATTACAGTTCTCCAGGCATGGAAAATTTAACGTAAATAAACATCTTTTAGAAAAAAATATGAGTTTTTGGTGGAATTTGATTAATGGATGAAACACCACATGTCAAGTAAGTCTATTTACTTATGCTCTTATTTTAAGTAGTAAATGAATTACTCAACTTTATAAAAAAGATCATAAAAAATGTTTTTTGTTTAATTTTTCTATAATGAAATCATAAACCATTTAACCAATCACATGTTTATGGTATTTAGATTGTTATCTTTATATTTATCATAATTTTTATCACTCTCCATCAAAACTTGATAGTTATTTTTTCTTCCATATCCATTTTTTCATAAATGGAATCCTACTATGTATTATCCCAGGTGAGCTTTCTTTCTTCAGTTTCTATATGTTAAAGTCGACATTTTATTGACTCATTTTTAGACGTGAGTTTTGAGAATTCATACCTCAGTTACTGAAACAAAATTAAAATTGCAAGGATGAAATTTAAAAAAGAGGGGGAATGTAACATCGAAGGTAATTATAGAATAATACATTTTCATATCTATTATTATTTACAAACTAGATATTAATTTTAGATTAATGGTGACAATATGTGTCATAGCATACTTGAAACACAATATTTAGTTTCTCTGAAATCTTATGTTTCACGCAAGACTGATATATACCGAAAAATAATACAGTATTAGTATTATTATTTTAAATGGAATATATCACATAGCCTTTGTATTTGAGGTAATGAAAAAAACAAACTATTTAATATTTACATATGTTTATTAAATTTTTCTACTTTCTTCTAATAAATTTTAATGCCATAAAATAATAATAATTCCAATTTTCAGCATAAAAAAGCACAAATATATTTAAAAGGTAGGTTATTTTATTTTTATTGAGAACCCATTTGAAATAAAGTATTGACAAAATAATATTTTCTATTTGAAAAAATAAAATTCTTTTTTTGGACGATGGAAATCAAAATTTTGTTTGGAAAAAAATTTGGTATTTTTTCTCATAACTTTCATATTTTATTGAAAAGTGAAACAAACTTCATTTTATTTACAACATATATTTCCTAAATTATTTATATTGATATATTATAAAAATAATTGATTTTAAATTATATTTATAATAATTTTTATCGCGTAATAATTTTTTAAATTTTAAAAAATATCAAATTGAAATTTGAGATTATAATATTTCAACCTTTTTGAATGTTTCACTTTTAAATCCCACTATTTAGATTATCATGAAGAAATTATTTTAAATAAACTTTTTCCAATTATGTGAATTGAATTAGATAAAATGGATTAAATATTTTTAATAATAATGTCCAAATGATTTTTTAATGTCAATTATATTTTTAGTTATAAAAACAGTACCATGGTAAAAAACTATTTACCGTAGTAGAAGTAAGATTTTGATAGGGGTTAAAGTAAAAAGTTAAAAATATAACATACATAAAAATTCAAAATTTAAAGGTTTTATTTGGTTTTTCACTACCGTATAAATCCTATATAACATAAATTACATTCTAGAGTCATATATTTTAATGCCAACTAAACATATTTGACTATTTTCATAAAATAATAAGTTAATTATTCATTTGATCCCACCTCTCCTCAAGTATTAATACCACCCATAAACCACCATATTTCTTCCTAAAAAAGACATTTATATCCCCAATTATTTTCCCAATCCTATCCTACTCACTATCCCCACATAAAAGTGCTTTTTGTCTCTCCAAAAGTCAAAATCTAAGATTATAAAGGGTCTTTTAACGATGGGATATTCAAGTAGTAATTTTCACAATGTACCTCTATTATTTTCATTTTTTACTTTCTCCACAAATGCACCGTACAGAAATGAAATATTAATATATAATAATGAATATATTATTGTTTTATGTCTATAATGTAATAACTAATATACATTTCATTTATCACATCCTCTTATTCAAATAAAAAAAATTGGTGTCCAAGTTGTGGTGGGTAATCACCTTCGTGAATAATGTTTTTGTTCTTTTTACATTACTACATTTATAGATGGTCTTAAAACTATTATTCCTGTAAAATATTTTAATATTTATATTATAACATATTTCATATTATTGATATGTAATATTAGCCATACCATTATTCATTCCATTTTGTTGTTATACAATAACTTCATTTGGGGATGTTTGGACTACCACATCCTCAAAATGTTGTGGTTCATTCAAACATCACATGGAATGTATTAATTATTTTTTAGTAAAAATATATGATATAAAATATATATTATTTCAATTTTAATTATATTTTATATGCATAAATATGTATAAATATTTAATTTAATTTCATTCGTTCAATACGACATGAAAAAATGAAAATTACATTCATGCGTATGTATGTCTTAACGTCTCCATGAATTTTGTTTCTTGTTTGTCTTAAAATATTAATATAAATAATAATACAATTAATATATAAGATATTTAAATAATTATTTTTATTCTATAGATGTTGTAATTATGACTAAATGGAAAATTTACATCATAATCATTTTTTTTTCGAGTCAAGAACCGAATATAGGAAAAATGTCTGGTATAAACATAAATAATTATATAATTTTTTTAACATGTTAATAAGTTATATAAAAGAAATAATTAAGAGAAAATGATTCTCAATAATATATCAAATAAACTTAGTTTATTATTCGGGAAAATAATAATTGTATGTGATGAGTCAGACTCAAGGTAAGGGAATATTTGAACTCAATTTCCACTCATTGGGTTTTACGCACAATTTATTGATTATATTATGCCAATATTATGTATGAAATCAAAATTTATTTTTTTATTTTTTAATTTCTCTCTTTGTTTAGATATAATTTTTATACACATTATCACACAACTGATGAATTCTAACGTCATTGATATGAACTTTGTTAGGATGTTTCTTAAAACAATTTCTATTCAGTGGGACAAATTTCTATTTCATGATTATGTCATTAAAATATTATGTATGACATAAATTTTTGATATATTATCATTTAATTATACTCGAATTATGTGGATTTATATTGGATACACATAATAGATCTATTTTATTATAAAAATGCACTTTGTAACAGACTCTTTAGAAAAACGTCTTTTTAAATTATTTGAAAATTAATTCTTCAAAAATCATTATCACTAATTTACATATCTCAAAATTTCTTTATAAATTTATTTACATTGACATCAATGTTTTAAAATTTTAATTCCTCTCAAATTTTTTGATGTGTTATCGGACACTTTGATTCATAAATCATCTTTTTGAATGTTTTAATTGTGTTTTAATAATTAGAAGATTATTCCAATTAATTGGTATTTATTTTTAACATATAAGTCCTAAATTTAATTTCTTACTTTTATATAAAATTAATGTATTGATGATAGTTTTACATGTTTACAATTTTATATCCACGTAATGTTTTTTTATATATGAGTGAGCACATTTGTAAAATTGAAATGTTATTGAGAAGTGAAAATGTTATTTTCCCTTATTCTTGTTTTATCTGTTAGGATTATGTTATTGTTTTTGGGAATTTCTTAGGTATACAGTTGTATCCATGATAAAACAAGGGCAGGTAAGCCCATGATATATCTCAAATTCATTATGTAACCAGATGAAGTGACAATAAGATTTCTCCTATGTGATATAGGGAATATATATTATGATGGGTATTCCAAATGTAAACATGAAGGTCATTCATAATGCAGTTTTGAAAGATAACATGTAACTATGATATCGATGCCACAAGTTACCTTTAAATAATATGATTTCTAATATTTTTTTTATAGATTATTATGATATCATGAGGCAAGTTAATGAGTTTACGTTTTATGGGTGAAAATTATGATTTTGTTGAAATGTTTTCATGGAAATTCAGTTTCATTTCTTATTTTATATCCCTCACTATCACTTCTACGCTCATCCAACATTATTGAAATGTTCTCTACATGGTTAAAGGAAGGGTAAGATAGATAAGTTAGTCATGATTATTTTTACCAAAAACCAAATTCATGTTTTATTTTATAATACTTTAGATTATGAAAAAATGGATATCATGTTGGCTTTTCTATATTGTAAATCTTGAGATGTGATGTAATAATTTTGTGATAATTCATAAAAATATAAAATTGAAAAGATCCTCAATGTGAATCTCTCACATAATTCTAGATTGTATGATGTTAAAAGATGGGGCCTTATATTATGAGAAATAAAAATCAAATATGTGAATTCACAAAACCTAATCTTTAATTTATAACATCATATTTAACTAGTTATGTGTATACACCAAGAAATTATTATCCTAATTTATATTATAAATTTTTTATGAGGTGTTAGTGTCAAAAAATTTTTAGAGCATGAAAAAATATTATCAACATGAGGTCCATGTGATATATATTATTTTCATGAGGGTATAATTGGTGAAATCCATAAGACATCACCCAATATTTTGACAACAAGACATATCACAAATCCATGAATATGGAATCATAGTTACATAGTAAAAAACCCACTAGTATTAGTGTGAAAAAATCACTAAATATTATAATTAACTCCATTCTATTCTTTTAAAGGTTTTTTAGTTCTTAGATTATACAAAATTAGTATCTAAGGAACAAATACACAAGATACATCACCCCCACTTTTTTGAATCAGTCTTAAATGGTGAAATAATAAGAGAATTCACTAAAACAAGGGAGGGGTCAACCATAAAATCATGGACATTCCTTTTAAAGAAAGGAACCCCCAATTATCCCTTCATATAACTATATGAAACAATATTATTTCATATGATAAAACAAGAAATGGGATTTATATCAATAATATGAAATAGAACTATCACAAATAAATTTTTAAATGATCAACCAAAAATATCATTAACATGAAAAAAAACATAACACTAGATCAACCACATCTTGAAAACCCCATAAATAATTTAAATAAATACATTCCTCAATAAAAACTGAAATAATTGTAATCTTGGGATTTGAGACTACATCTATTTTAGATTTGGTTTTGAAAACACATATTGGTTGTCACTACTATCAAAATGAAAATAAAATATCACCAATTAATCTCTCAACTAAATCAATCATTAAAATAATTCTTGTAACCCATTTACATACCAACAATTTTACCATGTCTGGGGAATGAAGACTAAAACCATGGAATAAATTTTTCTAAAAACACTAGATTTTGAAACAATGTTAATGTAGTGAATTTAGAAAATGAGGCATGACGAAAAGATGTATGAAAACTTGTCACAATAAAAAATCACAAGTAAGATATCAAAGATTAAACAGAAACATTTCAATCGAAAGGAACATAATAAAACTAAGAAACTTTTCCTTGAGGTCCAATTTACATATCCAAACATATAACACATTTTGTCAGTCCACAAAAATATTTTATCCTGATTTGACTCATAAACATCCATGATTAGAAAATATCATGGGTAGAAGAAACATTACACTATATTAAATGTTTGGTAATTACTAAAGAAAAAATGGGAATATGGGTACTCTAAGATAACAAATCATACTCAAACCCACAACTGAAGACTCAATCTGACCACAAAAGAGCTGAACATCATATGATAATGTCCTATGGATAACATTATATAATCCATTGAAATAAGAAAAGGTAAAAAAAACCTATAAGTGAGAAATAAATGTAAACTCATTTATATTGGTTTAAAAGATACACTTAAGGAGAAGATGATTCTTTGAAAAAAATATTATTTTGAAATGCAACAAACATTACATGAAAAGATGTCATATAAACAATTGGTTTTGTATGTAAATAATTATAATTACACTATAATAATGAATCAAATAAATCTAAATTTCACAATTCCACAATTATAATATGAATCATGAGAACCTTTTATAGCCATATAATTAAAAAGTATTCATTTTCTTCTTGAATCATAATTCACATGATCAAATATCTTTTGAATGTAACTACTATTCAGGTTATTAAACTTATTTTCAAAAAATAATATAATTTCCATTAAATTTATCATTAAAAGTTTAATAAAAATTTAATAATATTGATTGGACAATGAATATAACAATTAATTTATTAGAAAAACTAGAAACCTTCCTTCTATAACTTCATTGTTAAAACCCGTTTTTTAATACTAAATATTCTTGAAAAACTTCCTCAATGGTGTGAAATTTTTTCATGAATATTTATAACTAGTATGTAAAACAAAAAATTCCATATGATTTATTAGATGAAAAACCTTTTATATGTTATTGGGCATGAAACAAATAAATACCTCGAATGAAATTCTATTAAAATCACTTTTTAAATATAATTAATTGTCATAAAATTTATTTCGTCATAATAAACATGTTATTCCATTCCCATATAAAAATATTCCATAACTCTTAGTGAATGTAATTCTTAATAAACACATATCCTAAAGAATCTATATGGTTTTTATATATTCAATGAGATTAACTAAAAGAATCCAACAATATGAAGTTATAAATAACATGAAATATGGACATGTAGTAATTCTTGACCTACATATGTTCTAGAAAAACATGTGTTATTCTTTATTATAACCCCAATAATTCTTTCAAAACCAAGTTCCCACCAATTGAATGATTTATTTGGACATCCATATATACATAAATACATTATTCTCCTTTTTGTTTACACCCAAAATCATAAATACGCCAAATTAAAACCAACACATTCCAATAGAAATATCTAGTCAATATATCAAACCAAAACCCATTTAATTTTTGAAACATAAATTAGATCATGTCTGACAAGCATAACCCAGTAGCCTAAAAATGTTGTAGATCAATGGCCTGTTATCCATATACTCAATGATACCCTAAATGTTCAAGATCAATTCTTTCACACCCTAAAAAAACATAATTAATGTCATTAAAAATTCAATATTCTATTCCTCTAACATGATTTTGTAACGAACCAAGCTAGGTGATAATATAACATCACATGAGTGGGATTATAAAAAGACCCAAAGCACATTCCAAATCACTATGTGTTGGAAAAAACCACATACAATTAAACATATAAATCATGTGAATGTTTTTACATTGAATGATAACACATCATGTCTCATATATACCTAAAATAAAATAAAAAATCAATGTATAATGTGGAAGAAAAATATGAAACCATTAGACAAGCATGGAATACAAAAAGGTTGAACCTAAAAGGTAAACCAAGAAATAACTAAACCATCATTCCATGTGACTAAAAATCACAACCATAAAAATTAATATTGAATAATATATCATCCACAAGAATTTTATATTCCACATGATTCTTATTAGTTTACCAAAATCATTCAAGACAAAAGCTATATATTTCCAAAGGGTACATTAGGTTGTGAGTACTAAATCTTAATATGATACCATAAAAAAAATATACAAGGGATAACATCATATTACGGTTAGTTCAAGATTTAAAATTGATCCACATTATAATTTCATTTCCACTAAATTTTTTTCATAAAACATTCCATATTCATTGAATTAAAAATATGAGTATCAATATGAGTGACAATTTGGAAGGACATAATCAATGTAATTACTAAAAAATTATTAGAAATTTACAATATAAAACAATATACTTAGATGAAAAAATTATACAAGAATAATTTTTAGGATCTGGCCTATACGAATACATAAATACGAAATAATGAAAAACTATGTTGATAAGTGATTCATAATGATAATGATTCATACTATAGTTTTTCAATATTTGGATAACAATTTGATTTGAGATCATAGTGTGCACCGATATAAAACCAGTCATGTTTTCACAAATTAAGGTGTGTATATTTCTATATCTTATGTACCCATATTCTCCCTTATTCTTTGTTTTAACATAAAAGTCACAATTCCACTAAACATAATCAAAACAAAAGTATCACCACTCCCATATATTAAAAAATTACATTTTAAAAAAATATTTAACAAGACATGAAGATAAAAAAATTATATTTTATTAAATAACTTTAATTACACATTTTAATTCATTTAATAATGAATTTGAGAAATCCTACCTCATATATTCAATATTATATATTTTATAAAATCAACTATATGGATTTTACAAGAACAAAAAGTATTCAATTTTTTTTTCAATTATATAGATAAACCCTCTACCAATCCTAGAAAATCCACTTTTTAATCAAATCCATCACTAAAGAATTTAATAAAACATTAGAAAATCAAAATTATATTTTAATAAAAAAACGTTTTATGAAATTAATTTTATTAAAAGGGGAAATAAATTATTTAATTTCACAAACTGAAATAATGAAATTTTAAATATCATCTTGTATCACATTGGTTCGAACTAATTTATAGAGACACCTACCATAGTCACGGTTTGAGATTTATTAAAAAGAATACATTCGACAGATATTTGAGGATTAAACGTTCAAGGTAAAATAACAAATATCCCTTCCCATTAATTTCCCATAATAGTATAATATAAAATCATCTAATTTTTTTCCTTTAATGGTAGTTGAAAAACATGAAAAATTCTCAAGAGGATTCAATATAAATGAGGGAATGTTTTTTTTGATATTATAAAAAATTAATCATGGTGTGGTGTCATCAAAACCCAAAACATGTGAGTGGATATAATTTTTCCATTTCACTCGAATATATAATACCAACCATTAATTTTTTTATTATGAGTTACCATGTTTAATGAGTTAAAATGATTATATTCCCTTGACTTTTGACCCTTTAAATTTATAAAAGTCATTACAATTTTATTATAGATGAGAAGAAACAATAAATAATGTTTTTTTATTTTTTCCATAAAAGAGTGTTGCGTAAGAGTAATAGTGTTTTACCATTATATAGAGAGTAGGCAATATGTAAGGGTATTGGGATACCATTACTTATCATATAAAAAAAATTAACTGACCTTATGCATCACATACCCCACATACGTGGTAGTCAGCTTACCCATAATTTCCCATTGGAAAAGCATGGTTACCAATTCAGAACACCTTAGGTAGCCTTACAAAGACTATGAAAACGGGACAATAATTTTATATAGAGAATATAAGTCACCATTATAGAACCACTAACAATCATATTAACTATAAAAAGTGAATGAGGATCCCCAATGAATCTTTTTGAAATACAGGGTTACCATTATGTCCTATATGTAATATAGGACATACCTTTACATAGCTAAGGGGAACCCCTTACTATTATGAAACTCATATATATTGGGTTATAACATTACACTACACCTATATTCTACATCCAATGGCCCTAAAGCCTTTATTTTTTTATTGATTTTGATATTCAACCATTAAAGGGGTGAGGTGGAACCCTTATAATGCCCCTAGTCATATGTATTACATGGCCCGTAGGCCTTAGAGGAACTCATTGACTGTAGGATTCAAACATTACATACAAACCAGACTAACTACTTGGAACCGATCCTCCCCATCATCTTCATCATGAAATCAACTCTCCCCCTTCGCATGGCTGTTCGGCTAGGTTATCCCATGCATGCACAAACATGTCCTAATGGTAGTTTACGTACCCACTAATTCTTGCAATCGGTGTAGCTTCTGATCTGGTGAAAGCTCCTTGCTCATCCTTCTATAGAGCTTGTTCCGTGTAGGTTTTCTGGTTTGCATCTGCACTTAAGGTGGCCCGAGGGCCTTGAGGAGTCTTTAAAGCCTTATTGGCCCAAAGGCACAGGAGTCTCGAAGTACTAAAAGGAGTTGGGGACCAAATTGGTGGCCTGATAGCCCAAACGAGGGGAAAATTCCTAGCTACTGTAGTGCCAAACAGTTCCTTCTATAGTTCCCTCTACAGTACCTGCTACAGTACTGCACTGTTCGGTCTACAGTACCTGCTACAGTACTTCACAATTCTACTATAGTACCTGCTATAGTACTGCATAGTTCCTGCTACCCCTATAAACATGTTAATAACCTTAAAAATCCCATAAAATCTCAATAATACACTTAGAAAACTCATAGAAATATGGAAACCATCATGTATATGGGTAAGAGGAACAAACCCTTAAATAAATTCTATAGTGTACATAAGTGTAAAAATTATGTAAAAAATATTTAATTTCATTTATAAGGACTTATAAATTTAAAAAGGGTTCTAATGAACATTCAAAAAGGTATTAAAATAAAAATCATATTTGACACTTATGAAACTAAAATAAAGAATCATAAACCTATGGATAGAATCGAATGAAAAGGTTGATGGGTTACATAATTAATGTTTTCTAATTTATTTTGTAAAATTTATATTGTAGTCGGTTGATAGATTGGTTTGAGAATATGAAAAAATAGATTTTACTAATGAATATGTTGTGGAACCAGAGAATAGGAAGAAGTAATGAAACTATTTTATTGGAATGGTGTTTAATAATATAGTATATGAATACTTTCAGAAACCATTTTGTAGTGAAGAATGATTCGTTATTGTTTGGATTGAAAACGCGATCCATGGTATTTAGTGATGATAGTTATTTTATAAGTATTCTTTGTATATTATTTTGGGAAAATATAATTTCTTTGGGGAGATTTAATATATATACATATTTCATTAACAATTTGAAGATGGTTTCTAAATTTTTGAAGTTATGAAACAAAATTAGTGGTTTTGAGTAGTGAGGGAGTTTTTCATATGAAGATAAATATCTATGTTTTTTGGTCAAAGTAATTGTGAGAATTTTGTGGCCATTAAATGGATATAATATTTCATGGAGTAGAACATATGGACCTTATATGGTTTTTGGTAATGTTCATATGAAATAATTATGCAAAGGAAAAAAATTTCATTTAGTGTATAATGCACAACTGGGATCAATGTATTAGTTAACCATATCATTCAAACATTAATGTGTGATTGGGAGTCCATTCAAGGTACACAATATAATGAATTATCTTGAAGACCATGTTCATGAACCATAAAACCATATTATGTTTCTCCAAATGTTTTACTTAAATATCCCTATTATTATTTGATTATTCCACTTTCATATCGGAGCTCCAGCATAAAGATAATTTTATATAATTAACATTGGATTTATCACTACGGATTTGTATTCTTATGGATATTTAAATATTCTATAATTGAATGTAAATCAAATATTGATATATCATTTGAAGTCATTTCTTGATTAATCCATGATAGATATCCTAACCGTGGTTCAGTTGATTAAATTGGAATTTAAGTCTAATTTAAATTTTTTTCTAGGTGTCTCATAAGGTTAATGGAATGTGGGATCATTGTGGTGGAATTATAATATTGCTTCAATGAAACATTCAAGTTAGATGAAATCTTTTTCATTCTATTTTGTGATAAATTTAATTTTCCTAAATGTGGGATTTCAAATAAATATTTCACAAATTATTTAATATTATTTATAAATTATTATTTTTGGATTTATGAAAATTGGTGGAAATGAAATGTTATCTATTTAGTTATTATGTGTTTTCTATAAAATATTATTTTATGTAAATATTGATTTTTTATTCATACATTATTAATTATAATCAAAGAATTGATTTTGTTTTTTTATAATTTATAAAAATAAATGAATGTTAAGGTATGGAAATTTTGTATTGTTATTAGAATGGTTAAATGATTATGATTAAGTGTTGGAGTAAAGTTTATTTTTGCATAGATGAGGGGTGGTTGGGAATATCTCTCTTGTGTATGGACCATGTTGGTAAGACTAGGATGAACTGGAGAATGAGATAGAAATTTTTTTGGTAAGTTATTAGTGTTATATTATTTTGGTCTATTAGTTGGAAAACATTGAATTCATAGTGATACAATGTTACATTGGTGAACTTCAGAAATATTTTAATATTTATTATGATTGATATATGTTCATTAGACTATATCAAAGGAAATGGGTGGTTGTTTTCTTAATAAAACTCCAATGAGATACATGTTTTTTCACGGATTAAGTACATGGGATGTAGTCATCGATATACCATTGAGTTGTTATACATACCATATTCATGTTCATTAATGTTTACATATGGATGATATCTTATTTGGATTTTATGTTTTGGATATGGTTTTACTGTTATATTAATCAAAGTAGTAGATTTAATCATGTGGATAATAGTGGAGGTTATATTATTATTGGATGATGTGGTTTTGTCAGATATTGAATTTCTAATATTAAGGATATTATTATATTGTTGGATGTATTTTTATATTTCATTTTATGTTTTGGAAGTATAAAATTGTCTAAATATATGTGGTTGGAGATGTATATAGGTACAACACCATTTCCCATTCCACATTCTAGTTTTATAGTTGTATTATTAATTATTTTATTTTCAAGGGATAGAGACAAGGTGGATGTTACTTATTTATTTGTTTCAATTACAGGGTTTGAGGACCAAGTTTGGTAAGGATGTTATATTTCATCTTGAGGTATTATTTGAAATATCATCATATCAGCTAAAATTTATACGAAGAAACATTATTTAATATGCATTTTCACATTTTATTATTATATTTTGAAAGGTCAATATATTATCGAATACCAATATATTACATCCTTTAATGAAATTAAAACATTAGGTAATTAACTATGTGTGATTTTATGGTAGAGGTCACGTCAAATTTATGTTATGGGGATATAATTTGTGGATTTTAGTATCTTAATATAGGCATACTATTTAGTTTGAAATTTCATATTATATGACTAAAATACTAACTATTCAAAAATATTAATCATCTCATAAGATATGATATGTTTTTTTATAACTTAGTATATTGTAATTGTTCTAAATTTGAAAAAATTTCATTTTCTAAATTTTATCCCAAAAATAATCACGTGTGTTCGATAAAGCTGTTCAGTATTTTTGGGTTAATATATTATATAAATTAATTTGGAAACAATTTTGGACTCATTGAATACCTTTGAAATATATAGTGATGTACATGATGATAAAACATACATATTGTATATATATTCCATTTCACCTCCTTTATTAAATGTAATAAAAAATTTCAAATAAAATGAATAAATTGTCCTAAAAAATCCAATGATATACAATCATGAATATAATTTAAATTAACTATTATAAAACATATTTTGATAAATCCAAATTATGAAGAAAACAAAAGAAATGATGATTTTTATTTAGGAATCAAATAATCACTCGGGATTATCATGTTATTATACTTGATATTGTTTTATCATATTACCTACATTACAGTGAGTGAGTTTAAAGATCTATATAATTTATGAAAACATATATAAATTTTTAGTGATATATTATAACGTCTATGATGATCAATTCATAAAAAAAATCATTCATTATTTATTTCCATTTTTTAAATTAATGTGATCAACTATAAAAGCCATCAATCAAAATATCATGTATTTTTCTATCTACATAATAAAGGATTGTGTTGATGAAATGGATTACTTAAGGATACATATTGTATGTAATTTTTAAATGTTATCCATATTAAATATATTTAACTATCATAAAACATAATATGTAAAAATTTAATAAAACATCTTTATTTATTATAGCTTGAGTTCGAAACATCCTTAATTATGTTTCATCGTTTTTATATTTAATCTTTTTGATAGATGGTTTTTAATATAATATAAAATGATTTTTTATATTTATAATGGGTAGATTTTATTTGAAAAAATGGATAGAATTTAATATCTTTCTTGGTCAATGAGAAAAACAAAATTAGCATTATTATCATGGGATTATTGTATTCATTGAAAATGATTTTTCATTTTTTTATCTTTTAATCATTTCATTTTTAATTTTTTATCTATTCTATTCATTCATGTCCATTGATCACAAAAACGGAGGTGATTTTTTCATTAATATACATTTTGACCATCAATAGTCTTATTATCAGAAATTAATATTTTGGGTTATTATTCAGTATATCTAATATTGGAATGGAAATGAAATGATTTTTTGAAAAATAACCAGTACAAAAATAAAAAAATGATTCTTGGAGTATTTTAAATCACAAACTTCCTCAAATTAATAAAATTAATTATTCATCTAGTTCCTAGAGTAAATTAAATTGGATAATTTCTATATTTTTTAATTCAATATGGTTAAATCTTAAACACATTGAAAAGAAACTCAATATTTGATATTTTCAAAAAAATTAAAATCAATCATTTATGAAATGTGGATAATGGGTGTAGAAAAGGGGTATAACCATAATAAAATATTATAAATCATTTTGGGATGGAATTATGACTAGAGAAACAGAAATGGTCCCTTTGGTGAAATTTTGAGAGTTTGAAAACCCTCTAGATAAGTCACATTACCAAAAATATAGAATAATATATTTAAAATCAAATAACTATTGTGACTATAATTTTTGGTGGTGTGGCGAAATATTAGACCTGAATGATATTAAATGAAATATTATTTTTTTGTATAGTTTCATAGGTCAATATAACCATTATAATAAATTGAAAATAATCAAATATGAATGTAGTTATTCAGTTATAACTTCCTATAGATGATGTTTTGAAAATTATTTTCCTCCAATTGTTGTAAGAGTATTATGTTTATTTTTGGTTAGTTTTTTTTCACTTTCAATTCAAGTAAGGGAGATTATTTTGAAATTGGACTCTTGTATACCATAGAGACTAATGGGTTGGTTTTTTAAAGTGAAATGACTTGATAAACGAAAAATTTGATGCAGTTCTATTGTGGTCCATTTTTTTCTCTAATTTACTTCTTAGTAATGATATTATGTTATTAGGATAAATGGTTATAGTAAAACATAACAGGTTATTTAATTAATATTTCTTTTTAAATCCTATGAAAGTGGATTTTTGACATAATAATTATATAACAAAATTTATTTAAAAACATAGACCTCTATTTGATTATATGATCTATAAAAATATATAAAAGAAATTTATTATTTCTCACAATGAAAAAACATGTAAAAAATTAATGAGTTTACATTTATTTTTAAATATATTTTTGATTTATACATGATTTATCACTTTATGATTATAATATTATCAAAAAACAATAAATTTTATATAGATAATATGTATATTATATATTTATTGATAGTATTTGGAAAAAAACCTCATTTTCCTTCATATCCCAATTTGAATGAATTATAAGACCCAATCATATAATGAGAATTACTAGTTCAGTGAATGGGAAAAGTATGCCACAGAAATCCCCCGTAAAATAAATCATGGGATGAAAAAAGAAACCATAAAGGTGTATACTAGTTATAGGATGTGGTATCCCATAGAACCTATAACCATATACCATAAAACTACTAACATAAAAAATAGTAAATTGAAATAAATGAGTTAAATAATGAAGGAGAAACATATATTTATAATTTTGTGAGACCTCATCCATAAGAAACCATAAAAATAAAAGTCCTATACAAAAAATAGATATAAAAAATGAAACATTTTAAATAATAAAACAAATGATAGTGTCTCATCAATTGAAAATAATATTTTCAACCATCAATATAAATTCATTCTCATCGATCAACACTACCAATACCGTGCACATTATTATCCCCTATAAAATATAATCAGTTTCTATATACATAATTTTATTAACAAATATATTCCAATCAAGTGTTGGGGATAAAAATTCCCAATAGGATATATTCATTACTAAAAAACACCAAAACATATAATCATACATAAATAATAATTAAGTAATAATGTCATAATATTGAGTCATGATATGACCACAATTTTTTTACCAAGGAATATTTTCAAAGTTAATTACTAAATTTGGATAAAATTTCAACTTTTGAATCTAAATTAAATATTATTATTATTATTCTTTTCCATGTAACAAGCCTCATGTATATCTACCCCACAAAATTGGCGATCCATGATCTTTTAAATAACTATTTTAGAATATGTTTTATTTTCAAATATGGTAGATGAAACATCATAAAGAAGCTCTATAAATAGATAAATGATATTAGATATATCATGGTATATCATTATAAAAAGTGGAATGTATTATTCTAAAGATTATTTAAAATCCATATGATAGAATATAGACAATTACACATTAATATATTTATATATATGAGTGATATGAATTGAGAAAAACATTACAAATAAGTATCCATTAATTAACACTATAAATATAGCCTTGTACTCGGGATTCAAAATAAAATAAATTAATGTCGCTCTAAATAATTATGTTACCACCAAAATAACAAGGAAAAATCGAGAATATCTAATTATATTTTCATTATTCAATTTATATTTAATGAAAAAATTCATATATATTACTCTTAAGATTTATCACATAGTTATAAAATAACCCCCATCAATACCTCATCTGGATTTCACTCATGTTTCCATGGACACATATAAACATTTATAAAAAACACCAAATATCAAAAATCCATAAATAATTAAAAAATAAAAATTATTAAAATATAATATTGAAGTAAAATTATAATATGATATCTTTATTAATATATTTAATGATCATTGTCTTACTGTATGAAATTCCTTGGTATTATTTTTGTTTTAAATCAATTATCATTTATGAAGGTTAAAAAAATTATTTTCCCTATGAAAATGACATTATATAATTATTTTAATAGTTTCATTGATTTTGGAATGTGGTTTTTAAACTAGTGTAAGAATTTTTTGAGATTTTGAGTGTATATATTAAATTAAGATGTTTAATATAAGGTTGATTACATCCTTCATCAGAGAACAAAATGAATGGAAATAAAACTACAGTACAGATATAGACCCTAGAATAATACCTCAAAACCGTCAACTAGACTACCCCCCATTGAAGAAAAAAACTACTCAACGACACGAGGTGGGCCTCATGATGCTTAATAAATATTAAAAAATGATAATTATAAACTATGTGGTAAAATATTATCATCTCATAAAAAATTAACTAGTTTGTAATTTTAACATCACTATTTGTTCCAAAACATGGGGTTTTACATAGGTGAGATATAATGAATATTTGGTTTCTAGTGCTAGGTCAAGACTATTTAACTAGACTACCAGTTTAAATAATTAATGTTATTGACATATCATATTACACTTCCCTTTTTCTCCTTATACAAATACTCAAGATTCAATCTCCCTCTATTTTCATGATTCTAAATCGAGAGGATAGGATAATGGGAGAAAACTTCTTATATGTATTATACACGATTATATTTGAATTCACGACAATAGATTAGCAATAAAAGGTTCATGAATGTGATTATATTATGATATTTTATGTTGTAGGCCTCATAATTATAATTTATCCTCATTCAGATTCATAAACCAATCCTAATTTTTTTTACCAAATTGGGTTTTGTATACTTTCTATTTTCCTTTTAATGTTGGTTCAAATTTGTCGTTTTTATCATATAGTTTTGTAAAATCAAATGAAATGTTAATATAGAAATCCTTACAACATGTTATGTGTTCTTGATAACAGATTCCATGTAGTTGGTTATTATTTGATATGATGGAGATGGTATAGACAAAATATGTGGGACCCTTGGATACACAACATGGGGTCTATCCATGTATATGACAAGACATCCAATTTTCAAGAAAATTAAATGGACTTTTAGATTCCATAATGATTTAAATGACATGGAATATAACTGGGTTACCTGTATTAGAATATATGAATATCGTATACCATTATTTTTAGAGAAAAATCATCTATTGGAGAATTATACATCAGATTGGTGTGGGTATACCCCTAATGATGGTTTTTAGAGTGTTCACATTGTGTACTCCTAGTATACACTATATACAAACCTAATAAAATATGTATCAATATATTTTCATATAGAAACTGGTTTTTTATATAAAAGGTTTCCATTAAAAGTGTCATTCAATGTATGATGTTTTGGTAAGGACTACATTTATATTAGAGGATGTTTATGATGATATATGGGATTTTTTGTGGATACTAATCTCATTGTGATGATAAAGTGATAAAACTAATAGATATGAATATTTTTGTGGGTTGTTATGCATTGATATATCACAACTAACTTCCATGGATTGGGTCATTACATTTATAATGAGATCAGTATCCTATAGAAGTCGTTTTTTGTTATGGGTTACTTAGAGGATCTAGGGATATGAACATTGGTCTTTATTGAGGCATGCAAAGAAAAACCATTTCATAAAAATTGTTTTGGAGGTTTTATCCATGTGTGAGACTATTAGGGGAATCCATAATTCTCCCAAGGAGCACTAGTGTTTGTTTTAGTTCATGTGGCTTGGTGTTTGGGGGACAGTAGAGTTTGACCTCTGATCATTGGTTGTGCTGACCTCAATGGCCAATAATAATTATTATGAATGATATATCCTCTATCCCATATTGTATATTTAATTATGAAAAAGGGAGAAGAATTTATGTTTATATAACCTTTTAAATGGTACCATTTTAGTATACATTCATAAATAGTTTATATAGAGAAAAATGGTGCATAATATGGTTTCTGAAACATTCCATGAGCTTATTTACTAGGTTTATGTGTTTGTATTTTCTTCAGTTAATGTATTTAGAATCCCCTAGAAGTGTGATCATTGGTTATCCATGATAGTATAAATATTTCACAGTTCCCCCTCTCATGATGAAAATTATTTTCTTTAATAGATAATGATGTAATACTCATACTTTATCACTTTCCATTGTGTTTCATGGGATCTATGAAACTTTTTAATTATTGGATTAGTGTTGAAATAGATTTTCAACCAATTTGATTTATTATCTTCTAAGAGTACCCCCCATATATAGTCATTATGTATTTTCATGGTGTGGGTCTCTTTTGATGGTCATAAATCATATTTTATTAATAATGATGTTGGTTGATATCCATGAATTATTCAATAATGATAAGGTTTTTGAGTATTTTATGATTCCATTATTCCCCTCATGGTTCACATTATACACAAGCGATGGTTTTGGAAGTGGTTTCTATTTAAATAAGTGATTCCCTTTAGAACCAAAGTTCATATGTACTGATGAGTTCTAATATTTTGTGCTTGTTTTCTAAGTAATTCATTTACCACAAAATATTCAAATGTGTGGTCTTCTATTAGACTATCTAGATCTAGTGGGTTCTATTTTTTGGTAGTTCTGGTGAGATTAATATAGTAGAGGTCCACATTTAAGGAATTATTTTTTGATTATAACTTTATTTACTCACCCTAGATGATAATTTCTTTTCTGGAATTTTTTTCATGGTATGGTGTGTTATTATTTTTATAGGGATATCATTAAATTCCATAACATGAGTTGGTGTAATTTTTATGTGTTCCCCTTTCTTGGATTGATCGAGTTATTTTTTTTGTTTCATTAGTTTAGAATGAAGGTGTTTTCCTTAAGGTTTGGGATATATTAGTGGTCTCTATACACGAAAATGAGTGAGCGATTCAGTTTTCCCTAGTTTCACATATTTAATAGGGTGTTTATTATCCGTGGGGGTCGAGTGGTGGGTGTTTTCCAAGATAAAATTTCCATGTTTTTCATTGGGTGATTAGATATTTTCCAACGATTAGATTAAAGATCACTAACCATCATTCATTTTTTTCTATGGTGAATATTACTATGTTTTTTATACTCCCCCACACTTGTAATTTGTTCCCCATACATTGTGTTTCTATGCTCATAAAATACATGTTGTGAATTACTTTCAAGGATGTGGAGATAGAGAAGAATGTGCAGATAGTTGAACAATAAAATGGGATATTTTAATAGGGTTCATTGTAGATAATGTTCCCTGTTGCAGATGATGGGGACTAGTGATCTTCCCATCACTTGAAGGTTATAAGATGTGTGTATATTGGTTGGTTGTTCCATGATTTCATGGATCCATATAATCCATTTCTAGTTTGATCACAATTTTTTAAAAAATTATCAATTTTATGATTTATTTTTCAACTTCATATTTATATTATAAGTGGTTATGACCTTCATGGATGGATCAACATTTTTCATCTGTTGTATTATTTTTAGGCTAAAGACTCCAATGTTATTTTTATTCATTAATAATGTCATTCATTATATCATTCCCTACATGAGGTTTTCCTTTGGAATTAATCATGTCTTAACATTGGCCAATGTGGGGCCACGATGGGTTAGATAATAGAATAATGGTATCAATGTATATCTTTCCAAGGGATAGATTTCAGATTTAGGTTTCTTGTTATTTTATTTTGGGACAAGTTGGGTGAAAATTCATTAGTTTCTTAAGATTAGTTTATATGCTTATGAAACCAACTAGTTTGAGGAGGATAACGAATTATTACATACAGTCTCTAATAATTTATTTTAGTTACTTTTTTTCTTGTATAATTAATTTTATAATAAAATTTTTTATGTACAAACATCATATATAGCTCTATGAATTTTTTTATTTCACGGTTTGATATATTGACATGGTGTTGATTCTATGAAATGTAAAATATTATTTAATTTATATAAATGATTTATCTAGAGGTGGGTAACAATTATTCTATGGATGATGAGAGCCATAATTCTACTGTTAGATGTTTTGGATTTATATGTGGAGTTATCTGGATATTTAGATGGTTGATAACATCTTCATAGAAGGTTAGTGTTTCCTCCTCCATGTTTTATATGGGTGTTCATTATCCTTTATATGTGGAACTAGTATTACGTATATCAAAAGAGACTGTATTGGTAGCGATACTCATCTATGGTAAGTTTCACCTTTCATGTTTTATTCTATTAAATGAGGAGTTCATTCCCTAACATGGATTGTTTATTTTTTGACCCCATATCGGTACATGGGTGTGGAATAACATTCATGTGTTGTTAGTACTTCATTTTTGAATGGTGTCCATACTACCTGGATTATGATGTGGTATGGCTCCCCATACATTAGATATTGGTTGGTAGTATCTTCTAGGAGAGTCATGATTCATCCATTAACATAGGATAATGGTTTTTTTGTAAAAGGATGTACATATTTTATCCAAGGGAGGCGTAGTCTCCCCATTAACTAATTCACATTCTGTTTTTACTTGATATCGTATTACCTTGATTCTGAAAATGAATGGTTCTCTTATACTACAGCAGAATCAATAACACCCTATGATGTAAGATTGGGGAATTCCACATGTATTGGTTGATATTATATTAAATTTATTGGATGACCATCCTACCCTTATTAAATCATAACTGACAAATTATTTTGGATGTATGATCTGCCAAAGGAAATATCAGTATCCCCTTTATTATTTTAATGATAATCAATGTGGTTTGGGTGCTCACCCAAATAAAAATGAATAATGCGATTTTTGATCAACATGATGTTTAGTAGTATAGTATCATTACTATTAGTGTTGTCTACAATGATGCTTGGTTTAGGATAGTTACACCTATAATAAAATGATTAATAGGTAGCTATTAGTATGGTGTGTTGGATATCATTCTTGATATCCTTAATTAGATAGGTTATCCCATATTACACATGTGGAGTTATTTATATCAGTACCATATATATTTTATGGTTTGAAGAGGATGAATTAACATTTTCATAACTATTAATTCATAGTGCGAGCTGTAAGTGTTTTGAACGAGTATTTCATGTAATGTATTATGTGAAATTTGTGACAATTTTAATTTAATGTCTATGTTAGTTATCGTAAACATGTTTTATAATCTTGATTTTCCATTTCATATTAGTATTCCAACGAATCTATTAGGGACCCTTGACTTGTTGTATTACACAAGTGGTATCTCATAGAGATAGTTGTTCGTTATCATGACCAAAACTAGTGAACGATTATTTTTTACTATGTTATATAGGGATTATAAAGTGGAAAATATTGAGAAACCCAGTGGTGTTGTCAAGGTGATGGGTGGTAACCCTCAAAGAATGTTATGTTGCATCACTAGTTTCTCTGAGGAGTTATTTCTATAGAGAAGACTAATTGTGATGCACTCCCATAGGGGTGTTAATTGGTTCGTTAGTGGAACTGACCCATAGAGGTGGTAAGTACTTCCACCATGGCTCATAAAAATTGTATATGTAATTATTTAGGAGTTTTATGATTCATTATTATAGTTTGGGCTATGTTAATGTTTTTTATTTTTCCATAAATATAGTCATTAACATAATAAACATTGTTTACCTTAACATTGGGTTATTACATGTACATGTATAGAGGTGTGTTAGACCATGATAATGTAGAAATATTTTTTATTATACATACAAGTTGGCATTCATCATTATTATAAAAAATTCTTTGTACTGTGGTGTGTGGTTTTCATAGAAATTATCTATTCCAAAAAATGGGTAGTGGGTATGCCAAATTATTTCACTTGTTTGTTCATGATAGTTAGAAATCAATCATTTGTAAACATCATGTTTTTATGTGCATAGACCATTCCAACATTATTCAGAGAGTAATAGGATGAGGTCAATGTTTTGGATGAGTTTTTCATGTGGTCATTGATATGAAATGATGAGAGGGTGTATGTACACTAGATCCAAATACTAAAAACATTGACGCATTCTCTTGGAATTAATTTAGAAGAAATTTTTTTAATATCTCATGATTTATTTTGGTGATCCTACTAATATTTTTTGATAGCAGATGATCGTGTGATTTTATTTTCTATTAATGATTGTTTTGGTTTTTTATATATTTAATGAGGGTTGTGTGACACCAAAAGGATGTGACTTGTTTAAAAAATCACATATGATATATAATTTTTCTCCATATCACAGTTAAAGGTTGGAATAATTATATATCTCAATTTATTATGATTAAGGATTTTGGTGAGTCTTCATGGTGAGTTTATCGAAGAAATGTTTTGATTATGTTTTAAGATCACCCTATGATTGGATAATGAAGAGTGGAGATGCAGAGGAATGAAATCCATTCCTACAATAACCATAATCACTGATTTGGGTTGGGATGTGATCCAAATATTTATTTATGTAGTATCCCTACCATCAATGAATCTATGAAGCTGAAAAAGTTATATAGAGGTGTACCTATTTTCCTCATGTGGTATGCTTGAGTGAGTCTCATGTTCCACTATAGTAGTTCCCTTTTGGAGTGAGAAAAACTTAAATGTGGGAATATAGTAATGATCGGTGACTTCTAATGTGATTTTTTTTGTGTTTTTGTGTTTTGGATCCCTGAGCCTTTATAATGGTAAAAATGACCATTCTACTTAATATAGTGACCCATAAGTATTTTGATAGTTACTTTGAATCAAGAATTTTATTTACATTTCTGATGGAATTTGGTTTCATAATGATTTAGTGATTAAATTGAGATGTATATTATTTATTAAATAAATATTATTTATAATCCTTGGATTCGAATAATAATATGTCATAATTTATTTTACGTATTGTAACCCAAGAATCATAGTTAGTTTTGGGACAACGATTTTTAATTAGGTGATGTATAATCACTATTTTTGATTTGGGATCATGTCGAGCCCATTTAACATTTTTCCGTTTTAAATTAATTATTGATATTGAAATCACTTATTACTATCCCTTATATCCATATGTTTGTATAATGAATTTTCCCGAATCCTATTTGACAATTTAGACATGAGTGTAGTCCATCCATGGGGAAACCATCATCTGTGGATTATCCAAGTATGTTTCTTGTTGAAAAAATCTTGGATCAATAATCGAAGGTGAATAATTGTGAATCTATAAAGTTACAAAATTATGTAGGGATTGTAATTTAAATTTTTTCTTATTTTATTTCAGAAATTAATCATGCTTTTCATATTAGATTATGTATTTCTAGTTTCTAATTACCCCTTTGTTGTTGTTTTTAATCTAAAGTCTTTAGTGATAATATAGGTCTATTACTCTCGGTCTATGACATGAAATCGAAAATAAACACTATATGTTTTAAAGAACACATATTGTGTAGTTATTTAATGCATCGTTGGTTGTAAAGGATTTCCAATTGTTTTATTTTCCATATGATCCTATCATTTGGGACACATGGATTTTCAATAGTGTGAATGAAAATAAAATAGCTCGACACCCTATGTGAGAAAACATGGAATTAATTTTTACATTTCATGAATATTTACATTAATTATCCTCCATTGGATAAACATGGATATGAACATGTGTATCCCACACCCCATGTCTTTTAGGGAAACTTCTTATACTAATAAAGAATATGATTTATAAGCCTATGTATTTATGAAAGGGTATGTGTGTGAGTGAGTTTTTCATGCACTCTTAATACAAATCATGTACTACCCTAGTCTTCTAATTTTCGGTATCTCCTCTCCATATGGATATTGTGGACATAAAAAATTTCCATTCATATTTCCATTCCACGTAGAACATGGTGGTATGATCCTTTTCATTACCACAGGTTGTATGAACAATTATCTTTGATTGGTTGTAGATATTAATCACTGGATGAATACGATAAGATCTAGATGATAAAGAAGAATAAGTGTGGCTTATTCTCATAATTACTATGGTGAAAACATTATCTACTAAAGATATCATTATATGTTTTTAGGGATTTCTATCTTCTTAGTGTTATTTGACGATATGAGATACTCATAGAATTGTGGGGAATAAATTTCCATTTTCATTCAATTATGTGCATCCCCATCTTCATAGAATAATATTCTTACCCATATTTATCTGGTGGTAGACTTGTGGAGGAATCTCTATTTCTCACCATTAACCCTGAAATTGTATTTGATACATGTGTGTTTTTTTCATAGGAAAAGAGTGTTGGACCTTCACTTTTTTGTTGAGAAGGCATACATTGAATGAATTCATTTAGATGGTAGAAATCATCTCTCTCCTATATTTTATCTTGAGTTATCATCGATGGAAATTGATAAGTGTATGTGGAACATTCTAGATATTCCTATTTGAAGATACTATCAAAGTGGGTTCTTATAATGTGAATTTTACCTATAATTTGTTATCATATTCTTTCCCCAATCATATTTGATAGGTCAATGTTTGATATTTTATTCTGGTTGGTGGAGTATGAATCCCCTAGTAGAGTGGGATTTCAGTCCTCCAATCAAGGATATGGAATCCTTATAGTCCCCTCTCTTGAATCATGGACACTTATTTTGTAGATGGGGAAATTATTACATATTACATATCCCATACCATGTAATGGATTGGGATCCCCAATGTAATTGTATTATTGGTTGGGTGTTGAATGTGGTTATTCTATATAGAGGGATCATTATCTAGGTTTTATACTCCATTTTATTGGTTGGGTTTACTAGTGAGGCATGACTCTCCATCTATAGTTAGATATTTTCTTTGTTTAGTGATGATGTTGATGATCTCTATAAATTGTTTAGGTATTCTGATTCTTGAAAATTATTGTATACATATATTCTTCCCCTCTAGGTTCACTATTTACTAAGGAGTGGTTAGTTTTTTTTAATATCCCAATGAATAATTACATTTAAACATACAGTGGATTTGTAGTTATGGGTTATTACCTTGAATTATATTTTGATATAGAGTCTTTTACATCATGTTTTTTGTCTTTGTATTCTTCCCTATAATGTTCCGACAGAACTGGGTTATGTTAGATATGTGTTCTGCTGAGCATGGAATAGTGTGTGGCATGATTCATGGAATGATGTAGTGACTATATTTTAAACTAATCAACATTATTTTTTGATAGTGGTATAGGCGTGGAGTAATTTTTTCATGGTTTTATGTACCAATGTTTGACTAGGGATCTCATGAGATTACCATGGATTGGTTTATGAGTAAATGACATGTTCAAATTTCCAAAACTAATTAATTTGGACTTCATTGTTGGATGATAATGAGCCTTGATTCTTTACATGAGGTGTGGGATATTTTTAGGTTACCCACATGATTTATACGAGTGATAATTTCTATTCCCCTAGTTTTCCGCATTGAAAATGGTGGCGATCTTCTATAGAAATTAGTTGATGAATTGTCTCCATGTTGAAATTTAATTATTTTACTTATGGTGGTCACATTATTATACAATTCTTGTCTGATGATATTAACTCTAATTTATCTTTCATTAGGGAATCCTATAGTGTGTTTCTATGTTCACCATAATATTTCATATATTCTCCCACACATTCCATGTCAATATGGATGACATTTATGTTGGCCATGCCTTTTGAGGATATAGGTACTATGGATCACATGTATGTAGAATAGAATATACCGATTTTGGATATAAGATATAGGAAATTCTAATGTGTTTTGTTTCAAATGATTCTTAGAGATGAGGTTGATATGTCTCGGGGATCTCCCCTTCTCCTTATTATTGTGGATAATGTGTATCTTGATTTTATTGGCCATATTTTCTTATCAATGTATCATAATTTTCAATGTATATAATTCAATGTAAGAAAGGTATATTCATTAATGATTTAAGATTCTTCTAGTTATGTCCTAAATTATTGTCGTATTTATTATTTTATTATTGGTTTTAACCCTTTTACGATGTTCACCTAATGTCCACTCATGTGATTGTTATTCCTACATGGTGTTAGTCACTATACCCTGGCCTATTAGAAGTGGGATTTGGTGTTATAATATACATTTCATTAGTTCATTTAGGGATATAGTGGGAGGAGTCTGGATAATCTTCCCCAAATAGTGGGATTTTATCAGCTTCTGACAACTCATGGGATATTATTGGTGTTCCTCTTTATTGTTTTTAATTAATGGATCATTCATCATTTAATTATTTTCATACTCAATTTTTATTAAATGTTAACAGTTTTTTTCATTTTTAACATCAAAATTATCTATTGGATGTCCTCAACCTATATTCCATATTAAAATATGTGACTTTTTTATTTTATTATCAACCCCCTCCCAACCACTACAAACCCCTATGCCCCCATATCAAAATAATTAGCAAAGAAACATTAAACCCCAATGTTTATTTACATTAGGGTTTTATGACATTGGCATGGTGATATATTCCAACATTGTTTTTATGAAGAGTATTTGAAATGAATGATATGAATACATTAGGAATAAACCATTCCAAATATATCATCATTCTTCCCCCAAAAATAAAAACAATCATTAAACAATTCATAATTCTAATAATTAATCCTAGATATGGTGCGTAATTAGTGGCATATATTTGATATTGGTTATAACCATATTTTTCAACCATTTTAATTTAGAAAATTCAACCATTTAATCATGGATTTACTATGTGAACAATTTATGAATAATATTCATTGTATACATGAGGTTAAGAGAGGTACATTTCAATACTAGGATAACCAAAAAATTTCAATCCATATTTTGTAATAAATTATTTCATTGACCAATAGAGATATCAGTGTGTTTTCCATTATCATAAGAGAAAAAAACAAGCCTTACATTATGCTAAATATCAATATGAAACATGATTTCCTTGAGAAAATATCTTAAAAGAAAAAATTTACTTCCACTTATCCCGTACTACAAAAACCACCACTAATAAATAGTTGATGATGATGATTTATTATATTTTGGTGACATTAAAACTAATATACCAACACTAGTTCCAATCAGGGAAGTCACTCAACAATTTTTTTGATGTCGGAGGAGGAAGTGGTCAGCTGAATTTGGAAACTATATATATTCTTCCAAACTAGTCATTTCAATTATTTAGTCTTTTAAATGTAATAAAATATTTAATTTAAAATCTATATTACAATTTATGAATTAATTACAAAATAAAAAATAGAGGAAAGTTGATTTAATATTCACTCTCAGGTGGTACTAAATTTTCTCCTTCAACTCCCTTATTGATTCATATCCTTGATATACATAGATTCAACTAATAATAAAAGGTCTACATATAAATTTATATAAATATGTGAGCCTCTGATATATTCAAAAATAACAATTTTCAAAATTCACTCCTATATGAAACATGTTGTACTTAGAGATACTACATGAATTTTCTTCTCTCTATGTAGTTTTTATTGAGAGTTGTCTATCTTTATCCATTAGGTAACCTCATTAAAAAATAATAATCAATAGTGTATTTATATATATAATTTGATCTTAGATGTGATTAATTTATTCATGGATCCAGTATTATTTACTTATTATCACTACATTATGAAAATACTACATGAGAAATATTTTATTCAATAAATTGATGAAGTTAGTGAAAACTGGATTTTGATAATAAAATTCCCCTAAAAATTGACATTGATGATGAATTGTGAGGAACCCTAGATATTATAAAAATCCCATATCATTTTTTTACATTAAATAAAAATTATAAAAAATTATAATTCATTCTTGTATGTAGGAACTAGTATCTAATATGTTACAATATAAACTCCATAAGCATAAAATTAGTAGTTATTTTGTTATATTGGAAATAGATACAAGGAATCAGATCCCATGTACTGAATAGTTTAGTATTCTTGGAAAAGTATATAATTAATTGAAATTAAAATTAAATTTTAATCATATAAATTACTAAATGTTTTCATTAAGAATATTGTAATTCAATATAGTGTAACCATGCATATCAATCCTTAAGACACATCATTATAGCCCATGGAAAATAAAAATTGAGAAACAGGTTATCTCAATGATCATTAATAGACCATATATTATAATCTATATTGAATCAATGATGTAGAATCAATATACAAAGTTAAATATATGATCACACAAAACATTGAAATAAAAATACTATTATGATATGATAAGGAATAATCAACATGGTAAGATTAATAACTAAAAATTCATTACAATTTATAAATAAACAAAGAATTAAATGAGTCATCAGATAATTTAAATTTGAAAATATCATTAAAAATAATAACAAAAATATCAACAAAGGAAATGCTTAATTATTAGATATCATGTTATCAACAATGTGATACATCATCAATGATGAAATTTCATAATAATGTTTAAAAATATAGGTACAAACTTGCATAATTCTTCCAAAATATATGTCTCATGAGACCCACCAATGCATGTAGGGGATTTATAATTAAATGATCCACTCATTAATGAATGTCCCAAACATTATTCATATATAAAATAATATATTGAATTCATGGATTAAAATTACCTATCATCAAAAATAATCATTGATGAAAGAATACATATTTAACATTATTTCTCTTATTATTCAAATAACATTCAATTAAATCACCAAATTTAAAAATTATATATGGTTTAGGTAATTATCATATCAAAGATACAAGTATTATAGATATATAAGGGAAATGAGACATCTAATAATCACAAATAATTTTATTCATCGAAGGATGGTGTCATTAAAACATATTACCAATGTTTAATAATTAAATTAAACAGTTTTTTATTCCTAAATAAAAGTCACATATAAATATCATTAAAAATGTTTGGAGAATAAAAATACATTTTTAAATTAAAATTTATTTTTATAAATAAACTGTCAATATAAGATGTGAAGTATTTTATTTTAAAATAAATTTATAAAATTTTAATGGAATATTTGTATAATTATTCATTTATGATGGTATGAAATTCTACCCATTCTATATATCATAAAATAAAAAAACTCTTCCATATTTTTGTTATAAGAGTTTCTTAATGTATTGTTCTGATCAATGACTAAAACACCAAAATTTATTGATAAAGTGATATTACATAAGTATGATGTAAGGAATTTTGTTAACATCCCTAACATAAAGAGGGAGTAATTCATGAGGAAGATCGTCCCTCCAAGTAATAGCATGAGAGACACCCATATTGGCAAGCTCATCAACAATCCTGTTATCTTCATGGTATGTGTGAGTGGAGATGAAGTTGATCCCAGAAAGAGAGTTTAAACAATCAATCCAATGAGCAATGAGCGGCCAGGAAAGATGAATAGTCCCACCCCAAATGGCCTGGATAATAGTAGTGGAGTCACTCTCGATCTAGATCTTGTTCTAGTTGCGTAACCTAACAAAATAGATAGCATGGATAACACTCAGCATCTCCGCTTCCATTGGGGAAGTAGTACCACAACATCTATAAAATCATCCAAGAGTCCGGTCCAGGTGATTCCTAAAAATAGCACCACAACATGTTGGGCCGGGGTTGCCTTTTGTGGCACTATCAACATTAACATTAATCCATCATAGAGGAGGGGGAATCCAGAACACTTCAAAGGTATACTTTGGACGAGGATAGTTCCCTTTCACATCAATCCGATGAAGGATCCCAAAATCACGAACCGAGTTGCTGCATTGATCTTTTTGTATCATGTCCACCTCACGGATGGCCATGAGAATTTTAATTTTACCTACATTGATCTGGAAGGATTTATTATGAAAAGTAAAATCGTTTCGACCAAACCAGATCATATACAGATGCTCATCCACAGCTGTAAGAAGAATATTTTTGATCTGTTGGGAATCAGAAATGTCCATGCATCATTGAATCTGTAGGGTAATAGAACTATCCAAGGACTATCTTCACTCAAAGATGTCAGAAATATAATGCCAAAGAGCAGTTTCCATATCACAAGAAAGGAAAAGATGATTAATATCCTCTCTATGTTGATTACACATTCGACATTTGGAGCAAAGATTAATCCCAAAGGTTTGTAAGCAATCATGCGTGGGGATTCTGGAATGAGCAATGCGCCAAATTAAAGTAAATCTCGAAGGTTTAAGCCAGGGTTTATTAATGTTTTTAAACCAGGATAAACTGTTGTTTTCATTTCTAAATAGATGATTGTAGTAGTTTTTATAATCATGTCTTCCATTGTGCGAAGCTTCCCATATCAGGAAATAATTAGTGTTAGTGAAGGGGTATCTCCAAACAATTTGTTTTATTTCATCAGGAAGGTCAGGATTAGGAATGCTCATGACATTATTTATGGTATCATTATTGATAAGAGAAGTGTGGTTATTGTACATCAAGGAGAACAAGGGAGAGCCAGACCAATTGTTAAACCAAAATATTAAATTAGAGTCTTTACTAGCCATCCATCTAGAATTAGCCATAATATAGTTGAATGCTTTTTTAATGGCAGGCCAAATCGAAGAAGTAAGAAAGTGGCCCAGATTGTTTATGTGTTTATTAAGAAATCTAGCTAGAATAAAATTCATAGAGGGATAGTCGTTATGAATTAGGTTCCAGGTAAGCTTAGCCTGGAGAGCTTCATTGAACATAGCAAGATTTTTAATACCAACACCTCCTTTATCAGTTGGTTTACAGCAGGTAGCCCAGGGGACAGTAACCAAATTCCTCTCCAAGGTACTACCAGTCCAAAACTTTGTTTTAATGGTAGTATTGATTCACTTTAAACTACCTTTCAGCCATTTATAAATCATCATAGAATAGACCAATTTGGAGACAATAGTGGAATTAACTAGTCAAATTCAACCAGCCATCGAAATATTTGAGCCCTTCCAGGATGAAAGCTTGACGAAGCGTTGTCGTGTGCGCTCTCAAAAATATTTATAATAAGTGAAGCACAGTGGCTTACCTAGGTCGTTCTCTTGATGAGATTTTGTGGTTAATAAATCACTACTTCTAGTCCACCTAATCTAATTCTTTTTGTTGATTAATATTTTATGAAATAAATTTAATTTAATAATATAAATGAAATTCATAAATCATAAGAAACTAAAATTTAATTCTAAATTACCATGCAATGCTAAACAGAATGTAATTAGGGAAGAAAGGATGTTCCTCCAAGATAATATTCAGGGAGCACCTTCATTGGCCAATTTCAAATATTCTTAGTTTACACACTCCATCGTATGTGTGTACACCGTATTCAATACCAGTTATGAATGAAAAGTCTACTTAGCGATCGCCAAGCACACCTTCCATCCACCTCCTCAATCGAGGGAAAATGGTTGTAGATTAAGAAGTTAATCTTTAGACAACCACGGTGAGGATTACACCCACTATAAATTACCCTTATAATTAACTCAAATAATATAAAAAACATGGTCTTGGGTTCAAGAACCTGATTACTCCCTCGGGATATTCCTCAGATTAGTTACTCATGATCATTAGTATTATAGTTCACAATGGTAAGATGAGAGGAAGAGAATAGGGTGAATCGGTGGACACAAAAATAAAAACAATGCATGAATTTATTAGAAATCTAAATTACAATTGAAAACTAAAAAATAAAGAAATAAAATAAAATAAAAAGAAATTGGGAAGATTTGCGGCTAGCCTCCCTCGGTGGAGATCTCCTCCTTGGTGCCTTGAAGGAATGGATGGAGAATGGGATGCTTTGGGAAGGAGGTGAGGGCCTCCTTTTATAGGAAGAATTTGTCCCTCAAATGTTGACGCGTTGTAGACCCCTTTAATGACATCTTCACGCGTTCCACCCTTCATTAATGTTGTTCATAAATGTCTTGGCCGTTCTCCCTCAAACATTCCGAGCATTTGGACAAGTGATGAATGAGTTATGGCCAATTTACGCTGAGAAGTTATTCTGTCCAGTCAGAATCATCAAACCGCAAACCACCGTTTTGTAATGAATTAATGTCCCTGAAAACGGCCTATTCAGGCGTGGCCCTATTAATGAAACTTGTTCCAAAGCTTCGTATCCGTCTATCCACAAAATATCAGCTCCTGTATAGTCGTTTTGAGCGAGTTATGGATATTTCACTGAACCTTCTTTTTTTTCTAGATGAAATTTCCAGGAAGCTTCCTTGGTGTTCCGGAATAATCTTCAACTTCATTGAATTGGTTGGACCTCAAGATGGTCGAATCAGATCCTGGTCCAGAAGACAAAGTTGAAAGAAATAAAATTAGAATTCTAAAAAAATTTGAATCAGTATATTTGGAATTTTATTTTATCTGAAATGGCCAAAATACCCCTGACGTAAAATTCTGTCAAAAATCCAGAATTAGTCGTTTTTCACATTTGGGTTCAAAATAACACTATAACCTAAAAACATGACAATTACCCATTCAATAACACTATGGTGGGATTATAAAAAATTATTTATAGAATAAAATATATGAAAATATGAGATTCATCACTCCCCCACACTTAAACATTGCACTCCTGGGCAATCATCTTATATCCAAATCAAAATCCACACAACAATAAAAAATGAGAAAATGTCAATGATTTTTTCCAAAATAGAATTTTATGATGTCTCATATATGAATCATAATTCTATATTATTTTCATTTCAATCACTAAAATTTGTTCAACCTCATAAACCAATCCATGGCCCAATCACAACCTACCTCACATTGAATTTTTTTTTTGTCACTCTTCACTCAAGAGAAATTGAATCTAGAGTTATAGTCATACTTGAAAATCACATGTATCACCATAGGTTTGTGAAAATTTTCATTTCTCCACAGCGTGAAACATAAAAATGAATTTAATCATGAGAGATATAATTAAAGGTTCAATGATTCTGTGGCTTAGGGTTGGTGGAAAAAATTATTGAAAAAAAGTTCGAGGCTACAAAAAGGAGGTTTGACTTTTAAGTACAATGCATGATTAATTCATGTGAAAACAAAGGATATTCCTCACTCAATACCACTTGTAAATGTGAAAAAAACCCCAACACCTTTTAATGATATAATACATGATCCAAGAAGTTATTATAATGAATGATATCATCTAAGTTCTCCTTTTTTACAACGCTCCCGAAAGGCACAACTTTTTTTTCTTTTATTTTCTTTTATTTTCTTTTTTTCATATAGGATGAGATGAAAAATTGAATACAATGAATGAATGAAAATTCATGCCCCTGATTTTTGGGAGGGACATGAGTCATAAAAGAATGTACAATGATAATTCAAGCTCATCTCGATTTTTTCTTCTTTTTTTAGGAGAAATGGATGAACCTAATAAAGCACAACGAAATGATGACACATGCCCAATTCTCTTGTTATCCACTACCCAAAGTATTGACACACACCTTCCACCACCCATAAATGATACACATACCAATAAACGCACACGAAAGGCCGTTCCCCCACACTAAAACATGAAATATCCATGCAAAAATATTAAAAGTGTGGGTAGGTGAGGAAAAATTGGCTTGTAATGTGGCTTAAACCTATAAGGCAATTCATGGCATCTAAGGGATTATAGAGGATAAATGTAAAGGTGGGTCTCAGGATAAAATGTGGCCAGCCAAAGTGATGCCTCAATAATTTCAAATATATTTCATGAAATCCAAAGCTTTGAAAGAGAATATTCACAAATTCTGGTTCTCACACAATATTCATGTTTCCCCCAAGAAAGTGTGGGTATTAGGAAGAATATGTAAATTTGGTTTAGAATACCTCACAGGATTGGAAAAACTATTTTGAGTCAGTTGTTTCAAGGTCATGGATTTCAAAAATCAGTCAAACTCATACAAATGATTGATAATCCAATTCAAGATAATTTTTTCACATCAACAATCATTTAAAATCCATTATTTCAAAAATCATTTCAACTAATTCAAAATAAATTGTTGTGTGAAAAGTGATAAGAATATTCATTAAAGGTCAAAAATCCTAAAATTATAATAATAATAAAAATTAAAATCACATGAGATGAACTAAGCAGGTTGACACTCCCCCACACTTAAATTTAACTACCCCCTATTTCAACTCAACAAAATATAAATATAAAGGTAGAAAATCAAAGGGAAGGAAAGATACAACCTGACATTATTTTCGAAGTGGATGCCTTGAGTTTAGCTCCTAGAATTGGCCACTTTATTACTACAAGAAAGTAATAAAAATAAATAAATATAATGAGAAAAGGAAAAGAAAAGAGATAATGCTTGGTTTAGACCCCCAAGCAGGTGCTAGGTTTTTACTGCCCCTAGTTAGGTAGTTTCAGTGGTTTATCCCCGATCAGAAGGTGTATGTGGTTTCTTTGATATGAACCACCACATGTGAGTTTTCCCGATGTCCATGATTAAACATAGATAGTAGAGAACCCCAAATAAGATAAGAATGTTCCCAACCCCATAAAATGAATAAAGAAGAAATTTGATTTTCGATGTGGGAGGGAATAAAAGATAAGGGTGCTCCCTGTTAACTTCGGTGGTGTCCTCCACCATGTGATATAAAAGTTGATGTATAGGAGGTAGTCGCACCACCACCAGCTTCTCCGGATCATCTTCATTGATTACCACCACTTGGGTCGTCTCATCATCAACATCCATGGCCCGATCCATTTGTGTAATATTCGAAATTTAAGGAAAGGATAAGTCAGAAAACAATTCAGTTTGAATAAAATTAAAACATGAGGAATCAATAAAGAAATCTTCCCATTCAAGTAAGTCAGCTTAGAAATTGATTTCTTCTAACAGTACCATTGGCAACTTCATCTCAGCAAGTGCATCTTCTTCTTTATCTTCCAAAGAAATATTGAGGTCAAAAGTTACATATTGTTCAATATCAAGCATGGGAGGATCATGTTTCATGTTATCTTTGACAAAGTTATTCCATGATTCTTCTAAAAACTGTTGACCTCCCATTAGTGCATCAGTTGGAATGTGTAGTTTTGGGACCTCCTCAAGCAATGGTTGAGTGCGGGATGATGTGATAAGTTCCATTAGAAGTTCTTTCTCACCCGCCTCAGGTTCTATATAATAAAAAATTATTGGTGAAATCAATTCGACCACTCGTCCTGGTTCATGTTCTGGCTCATGTTCGGATTCCTCTTGGGATGTGCGTACATATTCAGCAATCCATTTTATTTAGCTCTCCAGTTTTTTGAACGTTATCACTAATCCTATGAAATTGAGCATCATGTTCATTACAAACATTTTCTGGCACATGAGATTGTTTAGTCCATGAATAAAAATTTTAATTGAAAGACATCATGAACAAAGAAGATTTTTTTTTCTAGTTTTTGAAATTTATGAAATTTTGTTATTTTTAATGAAAGGAAAATTATTTACACAATGTGAATAAAAAATAGTAATTTAAAACCACTTGGCTCCCCAGAAAAGACGCCAATTTTGATGAAATGTTGTCGTGTGCGCTCCCAAAAATTTTTATACTAAGTACAGCACAGTGGCTGACCTAGGTCGTTCTCTTGAGGAGCTTTTGTGGTTAATAAATCGCTACTTCTAGTCCACCTATTCTAATTCTTTTTGTTGATTAATATTTTATGAAATAAATTTAATTTAATAATATAAATGAAATTCATAAATCAGAAGAAACTAAAATTTAATTCTAAATTACCATGCAATGCTAAACAGAATGTAATTAGGGAAGAAATGAAGTTCTCCCGAGAGAATATTCAGGGAGCACCTTCATTGGCCTATTTCAAATATTCTTAGTTTACACACTCCATCGTATGTGTGCACACCTTATTCTACACCAGTTATGAATGAAAAGTCTATTTAGAAATCTCCAAGCACACCTTCCATCCACCTACTCAATTGAAGGAAAACGGTTGTAGATAAGAAGTTAATCTTTAGAAAACCACAATGAGGATTACACCCACTATAAATTATCCTTATAATTAACTCAAAAAATATTAAAAACATGGTCTTGGGATCAAGAACTTGATTACTCCCTCGGGATATTCCTCAGATTAGTTACTCATGATCATTAGTATTATAGTTTACAATGGTATGATGAGAGGAAGAGAAGAGGGTGAATCGGTGGACACAAAAATAAAAACAATGCAAGAATTTATTAGAAATCTAAATTACAATTGAAAACTAAAAAATAAATAAATAAAATAAAATAAAATGAAATATGGAAGATTTGCGACCGGCCTCCCTCGGTGGAGATCTCATCCTTGGTGCCTGGAAGGAATGGATGGAGAATGAGATGCTTTGGGAAAGAGGTGAGGGCCTCCTTTTATAGGCAGAATTTGTCCCTCAACTGTAGACGTGTTGTAGACACTTTTAATGACATCTTCATGCGTTCCACCTTTCATAAATATTGTTCATAAATGTCTTGGACGTTCTCCCTCAAACTTTCCGAGCATTTCGACAAGTGATGAAAGAGTTATGGCCAATTTACGCTGAGATTTTATTCTGTCCAGTCAGAATCATCAAACCGCAAACCACCGTTTTGTAATGAATTAATGTCCCTGAAAACGGCCTTTTCAGGCGTGTCACTCTTAATGAAACATGTTCCAAATCGACGTATCCGTCTATCCACAAATTTTCAGCACCATTATAGTCGTTTTTGTGCTAGTTATGGATATTTCACTAAACCTTATTTTTTTTCTCGATTAAATTTTTCCAGGAAGCTTCCTTGGTGTTCCTGAATAATCTTCAACTTCATTGAATTGGTTGGACATCAAGATGGTCGAATCAGATCCTGGTCCAGAAGACAAAGTTGAAGGAAATAAAATTAGGATTCTAAAAAAATTTGAATCAGAAGATTTGGAATTTTATTTTTTCTGAAGTGGCAAAAATACCCCTGACGTAAAATTCTGTCAAAAATTCAGAATTAGTAGTTTTTCACATTTAGGTTCAAAATAACACTAAAACATAAAAACATGACAATTACCCATTCAATAACACTATGGTGAGATTATAAACAATGATTTACAGTATAAAATATATGAAAATATGAGATTCATCACTCCCCCACACTTAAACATTGCACTCCTGGGCAATCATCTTATATCCAAATCAAAATCCACACAACAATAAAAATTGAGAAAATGTCAATGATTTTATCCAAAATAGAATTCCATCATGTCTCATATATGAATCATAATTCTCAATTATTTTCATTTCAATCACTAAAATTTGTTCAACCTCATAAATCAATCCATGGCCCAATCACAACCTACCTCACATTGATTTTTTTTTGTCGCTCTTCACTCAAGAGAAATTGAATCTAGAGTTATACTCATACTTGAAAATCACATGTATCACCATAGGTTTGTGAAAATTTTAATTTCTCCACAGAGTGAAACATAAAAATGAACATAATCATGAGGTATTTAATTAAATGTTCAAATGATTCTATGGTGTAGGGTTGGTGGGAAAAAATATTGAAAAAAATTTCGAGGCTAGAAAAAGGAGGTTTGACTTTTAAGTACAATGGATGATTAATTCAAGTGAAAAAAATGGATATTCCTCACTCAATACCACTTGTAAATGTGAAAAAAACCCCACCACCTTTTAATGATATGGGACATGAGCCAAGAAGTTATTATAATGAATGATATCATCTAATTTCTCCTTTTTTTCAAAGCTCTAGAAAGGTACAACTTTTTTTTTCTTTTTTTTTCTTTTTTTCATATAGGTTGAGCTGAAAAATCGAATACAATGAATGAATTACAATGCATGCCCTTGATTTTTGGGAGGGACATGAGTCATAAAAGAATGTACAATGAGAATTCAATCTCATCTCCATTTTTTCTTCTTTTTTTATGAGAAATGGATGAACATAATAAAGCACAACGAAATGATGACACATGCCCAATTCTCTTGTTATCCACTGCCCAAAGTATTGACACACACCTCCCACCACCCATAAATGATACACATACCAATGAACGCACACGAACGGCCCTTCCCCCATACTCAAACATGAAATATCCATGCAAAAATATTAAACGTGCGGGTAGGTGAGGAAAAATTGGCCTGTAATGTGGCTTAAACCTATAAGGCAATTCATGGCATCTAAGGGCTTACAGAGGATAAATGTAAAGGTGGGTCTCAGGATAAAATGTGGCTAGCCAAAGATATGCCTCAATCATTTCAAATACATTCCATGAAATCCAAAGCTTCAAAAGATAATAGTTACAAATTCTGGTTCTCACACAATATTCATGTTTCTGTCAAGAAAGTGTGCGTATTAGGAAGAATATGTAAATTTGGTTTAGAATGCCTCACAGTATTGGAAAAAATATATTGAGTCAGTTGTTTCATGGTCATGCATTTCAAAAATCAGTCAAACTCATACAAATTATTGATAATCCAATTCAAGAAAATTTTTTCACATCAACAATCATATAAAATCCATTATTTCAAAAATAATTTCAACACTTTAAAAATAAATTGTTGTGTGAAAAGTGATAAGAATATTCATTAAAGGTCAAAAATCCTAAAAATATAATAATAAAAAAAATGAAAATCACACGAGAAGAACTAAGCAGGTTGACACTCCCCACACTTAAATTTAACTACCCCCTATTTCAACTCAACAAAATATAAATATAAAGGTAGAAAATCAAAGGGAAGGAAAGATACAACCTGAAATTATTTTCGAAGTGGATGCCTTGAGTTAAGGTCCTAGAATTAGCCACTTTAATAAATCAAGAAAGTAATAAAAATAAATAATAAAAATAAATAAATATAATGATAAAAGGAAAAGAAAAGAGAAAATGCTTGGTTTAGACCCCCAAGCGGGTGCTTGGTTTTTACTGCCCCTAATCAGGCAGTTTCAGTGGATTATCCCTGATCAGAAGGTGGATGTGGTTTCTTTGAGATGAACCACCACATGTGAGTTTTCCCGATGTCCATGATTAAACACTAATAGTAGAGAACCCCAAATAAGATAAGAATGTTCCCAACCCCAGAGAAAGAATAAAGAAAAAATTTGATTTTCGAAGTGGGAGGGAATAAAAGATAAGGGTGCTCCCTGTTAACATCGGTGGTGTCCTCCTCCATGTGATAAAAAAGTTGATGTATAGGAGGTAGTCGCACCACCACCAGCTTCTCTAGATCTTCTCCCTTGATTACCACCACTTGGGTGGTCTCATCATTAACATCCAAGGGCCGGTCCATTTGTGTTATATTCGAAATTTCAGGAAAGGAGATGTCAGAAAACAATTTAGTTTGAATAAAATTAAAACATGGGGAATCAATAAAGAAATCTTCCCTTTCATGTAAGTCAGCCTGGAAATTGATTTCTTCTAACAGGACCATTGGTAACTTCATCTCAGCAAGTGCATCTTCTTCTTTATCTTCCAATGAAAGATTGAGGTCAAAAGTTACATATTGTTCAATATAAAGCATGGGAGGATCATGTTTCAAGCTATCTTTGACAAAGTTATTCCAAGATTCTTCCAAAAAATGTTTACCTCCCATTAGTGCATCAGTTGGAATGTGTACTTCTAGAACCTCCACGAGCAATGGTTGAGTGAGGTATGATGTGATAAGTTCGTTTAGAAGTTCTTTCTCACCCGCCTCAGGTTCTTTAAAATAAAACATTATTTGTGAAATCAATTCCACCACTCGTTCTGGTTCATGTTCTGACTCATGTTCGGATTGCTCTTGGGATGTGCGTACATATTCAGCAATCCATTCTATTTGGCTCTCCAGCTTTTGAACTTTATCACTAATCCTATGAAATTTAGCATCAAGTTCATTGAAAACATTTTCTAGCACATGAGATTGTTCAGTCCATGAATAAAAATTTGAATTGAAAGACATCATGAACAAAGAAGATTTTTTTTTTCTAGTTTTTGAAATTTATGAATTTTTTGTTCTTTTTTTTAAATGAAAGTAAAATTATTTACACAATGTGAATAAAAAATAGTAAATTAAAACCACTTGGCTACCCAGCAATGGCGCCAATTTTGACGAACCGTTGTCGTGTTCGCTCTCATAAATATTTATACAAAGTGCAGCACAGTGGATGACCTAGGTCCTTCTTTTGAAGAGATTTTGTGGTCAATAAATCACTACTTCTAGTCCACCTAATCTAATTATTTTTGTTGATTAATATTTTATGAAAAAAATTTAATTCAATAATATAAATGAAATTCATAAATCAGAAGAAACTAAAATTTAATTCTAAATTACCATGCAATGCTAAACAGAATGTAATTAGGGAAGAAAGGAAGTTCTCCCGAGAGAATATTCAGGGAACACCTTCATTGGCCAATTTCTAATATTCTTACTTTAAACACTCCATCGTATGTGTGCACACCTTATTCTACACCGGTTATGAATGAAAATTCTACTTAGCGATCACCAAGCACACCTTCCATCAACCTCCTCAATCGAGAAAAATGGTTGTAGATTAAGAAGTTAATCTTTAGACAACCACAGTGAGGATTACACCCACTATAAATTATTCTTAGAATTAACTCAAAGAATATTAAAAACATGGTCTTGGGTTCAATAACCTGATTACTCCCTCAGGATATTCCTCGGATTAGTTACTCATGATCATGAGTATTATAGTTCACAATGGTAAGATGAGAGGAAGAGAAGAGGGTGAATCGGAGGACACAAAAATAAAAACAATGCATGAATTTATTAGAAATCTAAATTACAATTGAAAACTAAAAAATAAAGAAATAAAATAAAATAAAAATAAATGGGAAAGATTTGCGGCTGGCCTCCCTCGTTGGAGATCTCCTCCTTGGTGCCTTGAAGAAATGGATGGAGAATGGGATGCTTTGGGAAGGAGGTGAGGGCCTCCTTTTATAGGAAGAATTTGTCCCTCAAATGTCGACGCGTTGTAGACCCCATTAATGACATCTTCATGCGTTCCATCCTTCATTAATGTTGTTCATAAATGTCTTAGACGTTCTCCCTAAAACATTCCGAGCATTTGGATAGGTGATGAATGAGTTATGGCCAATTTACGCTGAGAATTTATTCTGTCCATTCAGAATCTTCAAACCGCAAACCACCGTTTTGTAATGAATTAATGTCCCTAAAAACGGCCTTTTCAGGCGTGGCCCTCTTTATAAAATATGTTTCAAAGCTTTGTATCCGTCTATCCACAAATTTCAGCTCCATTATAGTCGTTTTGAGCGAGTTATGGATATTTCACTAAACCTTCTTTTTTTTCTCGATCAAATTTCCAGGAAGCTTCCTTGGTGTTCCTGAATAATCTTCAAATTCATTGAATTGGTTGGACAACAAGATGGTCGAATCAGATCCTGGTCCAGAAGAAAAAGTTGAAGGAAATAAAATTAGGATTCTAAAAAATTTGAATCAGAAGATTTGGACTTTTATTTTTTTTCTGAAGTGGCCAGAATACCCCTAACGTAAAATTCTGTAAAAAATTCCGAATTAGTCGTTTATTACATTTAGGTTCAAAATTACACTAAAACATAAAAACATGACAATCACCCATTCAATAACACTATGGTGGGATTATAAACAATGATTTACAGTATAAAATATATGAAAATATGAGATTCATCACTCCCCCACACTTAAACATTGCACTCCTGGGCAATCATCTTATATCCAAATCAAAATCCACACAACAATAAAAAATGAGAAAATGTCAATGATTTTATCCAAAATAGAATTCCATCATGTCTCATATATGAATAATAATTCTCTATTATTTTTATTTCAATCACTAAAATTTGTTCAGCCTCATAAATCAATCCATGGCCCTATCACAACCTACATCACATTGAAGTTTTTTTGTCACTCTTCACTCAAGAGAAATTGAATCTAGAGTTATACTCATACTTGAAAATCGCATGTATCACCATAGGTTGGTGAAAATTTTCATTTCTCCACAGCGTGAAACATAAAAATGAATTTAATTAGGAGGGCTTTAATTAATGGTTCAAATGACTCTGTGGCTTAGGGTTGGTGGGAAAAATTATTGAAAGAACGTTCGAGGCTAGAAAAAGGAGGTTTGACTTTTAACTATAATGCATGCTTAATTCAAGTGAAAACAAAGGATATTTCTCACTCAATACAACTTTTAAATTTGAAAAACAACCCCACTATCTTTTAATGATATGATACATGAGCCAAGAAGTTATTATAATGAATGATATCATCTAAGTTTTTTTTTTCAATGCTCCAGAAAGGCACAACTTTATTTTCTTTTTTTTCTTTTTTTTTCTTTTTTTTTCATATAGGATGAGCTGAAAAATTGAATACAATGAATGAATGACAATTCATGCCCTTGATTTTTGGGAGGGACATGAGTCATAAATGAATGTACAATGATAATTCAAGCTCATCTCCATTTTTCTTCTTTTTTTAGGAGAAATGGAAGAACCAAATAAAGAACAACGAAATGATGACACATGCCCAATTCTCTTGTTATCCACTGCCCTAAGTATTGACACACACCTCCCACCACCCATAAATGATACACATACCAATGAACGCACACGAAAGGCCCTTCCCCCATACTCAAACTTGAAATATCCATGCAAAAATATTAAAAGTGCGGGTAGGTGAGGAAAACTTAGCTGGTAATGTGGCTTAAACCTATAAGGAAATTCCTAGCATCTAAGGGCTTACAGAGGATAAATGTAAAGGTGTGTCTCAGGATAAAATGTGGCTAGACAAAGTGATCTCTCAATCATTTCAAATACATTCCATGAAATCCAAAGCATCGAAAGATAATATTCACAAATTCTAGTTCTCACACAATATTCATGTTTCTCTCAAGAAAGTGTGGGTATTAGGAAGAATATGTAAATTTGGTTTAGAATACCTCACAGGATTGGAAAAAATATTTTTAGTCAGTTGTTTCATGGTCATGGATTTCAAAAATCAGTCAAACTCTTACAAATGATTGATAATCCAATTCAAGAAAATGTTTTCACATCAACAATCATTTAAATCCATTATTTCAAAAATCATTTCAACTCTTTCAAAATAAATTGTTGTGTGAAAAGTGATAAGAATATTCATTAAAGGTCAAAAATCCTAAAAATATAATAATAATAAAAATGAAAATCACACGAGAAGAACTAAGAAGTTTGACAATCCCCCACACTTAAATTTAACTACCCCCTATTTCAACTCAACAAAATATAAATATAAAGGTAGAAAATCAAAGGGAAGGAAAGATACAACCTGACATTATTTTCGATGTGGATTCCTTGAGTTAAGCTCCTAAAATCAGCCACATTAATACTACAAGAAAGTAATAAAAATGAATAATAATAATAAATAAATAAAATGAGAAAAGGAAAAGAAAAGAGATAATGCTTGGTTTAGACCCCCAAGCGGGTGCTAGGTGTTTACTGCCCCTAGTCTGGCAGTTTTAGTGTATTATCCCCGATCAGAAGGTGGATGTGGTTTTTTTGAGATGAACCACCACATGTGAGTTTTCCCGATGTCCATGATTAAACACTGATAGTAGAGAACCCCAAATAAGATAAGAATGTTCCCAACCCCAGAGAAAGAATAAAAAAGAAATTTGATTTTCGAAGTGGGAGGGAATAAAAGATAGTGGTGCTCCCTATTAACTTCGGTGGTGTCCTCCTCCATGTGATATAAAAGTTGATGTATAGGAGGTAGTCGCGCCACCACCAGCTTCTCCGGATCTTCTTCCATGATTACCACCACTTGGGTGGTCTCATCATCAACATCCAAGGCCCGATCCATTTGTGTTATATTCAAAATTTGAGGAAAGGAGAAGTCAGAAAACAATTCAGTTTGGATAAAATTAAAAAATGAAGAATCAATAAAGAAATCTTCCCTTTCATGTAAGTCATCTTGGAAATTGATTTCTTCTTACAGGACCATTGTCAACATCATCTCAGAAAGTGAATCTTCTTCTTTATCTTCCAAAGAAATATTGAGGTCAAAAGTTACATATTGTTCAATATCAAGCATGTGAGGATCATGTTTCAAGTTATCTTCGACAAAGTTATTCCAAGATTCTTCCAAAAAAATTTGACCTCCCATTAGTGCATCAGTTGGAATGTGTACTTCTAGGACCTCCTCGAGCAATGGTTGAGTGTGGTATGATGTGATAAGTTTCCTTAGAAGTTCTTTCTCACCTACCTCAGGTTCTTTAACATAAAATATTATTGTTGAAATCAATTCCACCACTCGTTCAAGTTCATGTTCTGGCTCATGTTCGGATTTCTCTTGGGATGTGCGTACATATCCAGCAATCCATTCTATTTGGATCTCCAGTTTTTGAACTTTATCACTAATCCTATCAAATTGAGCATCAAGTTAATTGAAAACATTTTCTGGCACATGAGATTGTTCAGTCCATGAATAAAAATTTGAATTGAAAGACATCATGAACAAAGAAGATTTTTTTTTTCTAGTTTTTGAAATTTATGATTTTTTTGTTGTTTTTTTAAAATGAAAGAAAAATTATTTACACAATGTGAATAAAAAATAGTAAATTAAAACCACTTGGATCCCTGGCAACGGTGCCAATTTTGACGAAGCGTTGTTGTGTGTGCTCTCAAAAATATTTATACTAAGTGCAGCATAGTGGCTGACCTAGGTCCTTCTCTTGAGGAGCTTTTTTGGTTAATAAATCACTACTTCTAGTCCACATAATCTAATTATTTTTGTTGATTAATATTTTATGAAAAAAAATTTAATTTAATAATATAAATGAAATTCATAAATTAGAAGAAACTAAAATTTAATTCTAAATTACCATGCAATGCTAAACAGAATGTAATTAGGGAAGAAAGGAAGTTCTCCCGAGAGAATATTCAGGGAGCACCTTCATTGGCCAATTTGTAATATTCTTAGTTTAAACACTCCATCGTATGTGTGCACACCTTATTCTACATCGGTTATGAATGAAAAGTCTACTTAGAGATCGCCAAGCACACCTTCCATCCACCTCCTAAATCGAGGAAAAATGGTTGTAGATTAAGAAGTTAATCTTTAGACAACCACAGTGAGGATTACACCCACTATAAATTATTCTTAGAATTAACTCAAAGAATATTAAAAACATGGTCTTCGGTTCAATAACCTGATTACTCCCTCGGGATATTCCTCGAATTAGTTACTCATGATCATGAGTATTATAGTTCACAATGGTAAGATGAGAGGAAGAGAAGATGGTGAATCGGTGGACACAAAAATAAAAACAATGCATGAAATTATTAGAAATCTAAATTACAATTGAAAACTAAAAAATAAAGAAATAAAATAAAATAAAAATAAATGAGGAAGATTTGCGGCCGGCCACCCTCGGTGGAGATCTCCTCCTTGGTGCCTTGAAGAAATGGATGGAGAATGGGATGCTTTGGGAAGGAGGTGAGGGCCTCCTTTTATAGGAAGAATTTGTCCCTCAAATGTCGACGCATTGTAGACCTCATTAATGACATCTTCACGCATTCCACCCTTCATTAATGTTGTTCATAAATGTCTTGGACGTTCTCCCTCAAACTTTCCGAGCATTTCGACAAGTGATGAATGAGGTATGGCCAATTTACGCTGAGAATTTATTCTGTCCAGTCAGAATCTTCAAACCGCAAACCACCGTTTTGTAATGAATTAATGTCCCTGAAAACGGCCTTTTCAGGCGTGGCCCTCTTTATGAAACATGTTTCAAAGCTTCGTATCCGTCTATCCACAAATTTTCAGCTCCATTATAGTCGTTTTGAGAGAGTTATGGATATTTCACTAAACCTTCTTTTTTTTTCTCGATCAAATTTCCAGGAAGCTTCCTTGGTGTTCCTGAATAATATTCAAATTCATTGAATTGGTTGGACATCAAGATGGTCGAATCAGATCCTGGTCCAGAAGAAAAAGTTGAAGGAAATAAAATTAGGATTCTAAAAAATTTGAATCAGAAGAATTGGACTTTTATTTTTTTTCTGAAGTGGCCAGAATACCCCTGACGTAAAATTCTGTCAAAAATTCAGAATTAGTCGTTTTTCACATTTAGGTTCAAAATTACACTAAAACATAAAAACATGACAATTACCCATTCAATAACACTATGGTGGGATTATAAACAATGATTTACAGTATAAAATATATGAAAATATGAGATTCATCACTCCCCCACACTTAAACATGGCACTCCTGGGCAATCATCTTATATCCAAATCAAAATCCACACAACAATAAAAAATGAGAAAATGTCAATGATTTTATCCAAAATAGAATTCCATCATGTCTCATATATGAATAATAATTCTAAACTATTTTCATTTCAATCACTAAATTTTTTTCAACCTCATAAATCAATCCATGGCCCAATCACAACCTACCTCACATTGAATTTTTTTTTTGTCGCTATTCACTCAAGAGAAATTGAATCTAGAGTTATACTCATACTTGAAAATCGCATGTATCACCATAGGTTTGTGAAAATTTTCATTTCTCCATAGTGTGAAACATAAAAATGAATTTAATCATGAGGGATTTAATTAAAGGTTCAAATGATTCTGTGGCTTAGGATTGGTGGGAAAAATTATTGAAAAAAAAGTTCGAGGCTAGAAAAAGGAGGTTTGACTTTTAAGTACAATGCATGATTAATTCAAGTGACAACAAAGGATATTCCTCACTCAATACCGCTTGTAAATGTGAAAAACAACCCCAACACCTTTTAATGATATGGGACATGAGCCAAGATGTTATTATAATGAATGATATCATCTAAGTTCTCGTTTTTTTCAATGCTCTAGAAAGGAAAAGCTTTATTTTCTTTTTATTTTCTTTTATTTTCTTTTTTTTCATATAGGATGAGCTGAAAAATTGAATACAATGAATTAATGACAATTCATGCCCTTGATTTTTGGGAGGTACATGAGTCAAAAAAGAATGTACAATGATAATTCAAGCTCATCTCCATTTTTTCTTCTTTTTTTAGGAGAAATGGATGATCCAAATAAAGCACAATGAAATGATGACACATGCCCAATTCTCTTGTTATCCACTGCCCAAAGTATTGACGCACACCTCCCACCACCCATAAATGATACACATACCAATGAACGCACACGAAAGGCCCTTCCCCCACACTCAAACTTGAAATATCCATGAAAAAATATTAAAGTGCGGGTAGGTGAGGGAAAATTGGCTTGTAATGTGGCTTAAACCTATAAGGCAATTCATGGCATCTAAGGGATTACATAGGATAAATGTAAAGGTGGGTCTCAGGATAAAATGTGGCTAGCCAAAGAGATGCCTCAATCATTTCATATACATTCCATGAAATCCAATGCTTCGAAAGAAAATATTCACAAATTCTAGTTCTCACACAATATTCATGTTTCTCTCAAGAATGTGTGGGTATTAGGAAGAATATGTAAATTTGGTTTAGAACACCTCACAGGATTGGAAAAAATATTTTGCGTCAGTTTTTTATGGTCATGGATTTCAAAAATCAGTCAAACTCATACAAATAATTGATAATCCAATTCAAGAAAATGTTTTCACATCAACAATAATTTAAAATCCATTATTTCAAAAATCATTTCAACACTTTCAAAATTAACATTTGTGTGAAAAGTGATAAGAATAATCATTAAAGGTCAAAAATCCTAAAAATATAATAATAAAAAAATGAAAATCATAGGAGAAGAACTAAGCAGGTTGACACTCCCCCACACTTAAATTTAACTACCCCCTATTTCAACTCAACAAAATATAAATATAAAGGTCGAAAATCAAAGGGAAGGAAAGACACAACCTGACATTATTTTCAAAGTGGATTCCTTGAGTTAAGATCCTAGAATCAGCCACTTTAATACAACAAGAAAGTAATAAAAATAAATAATAAAAATAAATAAATATAATGACAAAAGAAAAATGAAAAGAGATAGTGCTTGGTTTAGACCCCCAAGCGGGTGCTAGGTTTTTACGGCCCCTAGTCAGGCAGTTTCTGTGGATTATCCTCGATCAAAAGGTGGATGTGGTTTCTTTGAGATGAACCACCACATGTGAGTTTTCCCGATGTCCATGATTAAACACTGATAGTAGAGAACCCCAAATAAGATAAGAATGTTCCCAACCCCAGAGGAAGAATAAAGAAGAAATTTGATTTTCGAAGTTGGAGGGAATAAAAGATAAGGGTGATCCCTGTTAACTTCGGTGGTGTCCTCCTCCATGTGATATAAAAGTTGATGTATAGGAGGTAGTCTCACCACCACCAGCTTCTCCGGATCCTCTTCCTTGATTACCACTACTTGGGTGGTCTCATCATCAACATCCAAGGCCCGATCCATTTGTGTTATATTCTAAATTTAAGGAAAGGAGAAGTCAGAAAACAATTCAGTTTGAATAAAATTAAAACATGACGAATCAATAAATAAATCTTCCATTTTATGTAAGTCATCTTGGAAATTTATTTCTTCTAACAGGACCATTGGAATTTTCATCTCAGCAAGTGCATCTTCTTCTTTATCTTCTAAAGCAATATTGAGGTCAAAAGTTACATATTGTTCAATATCATGCATGGGAGGATCATGTTTTAGGTTATCTTCGACAAAGTTATTCCAAGATTCTTCCAAAAAATGTTGACCTCCCATTAGTGAATCAGTTGGAATGTGTACTTCTGGGACCTCCTCGAGCAACGGTTGAGTGCGGTATGATGTGATAAGTTCCTTTCAAAGTTCTTTCTCACCCGCCTCAGGTTCTATAACATAAAAAATAATTGGTGAAATCAATTCCACCACTCGTTCTGGTTCATGTTCTGGCTCATGTTCAGATTGCTCTTGGGATGTGCGTACATATTCAGCAATCCATTCTATTTGGATCTCCAGTTTTTGAACTTTATCACTAATCCTATGAAATTGAGCATCAAGTTCATTGAAAACATTTTCTGGCACATGAGATTGTTCAGTCCATGAATGAAAATTTGAATTGAAAGACATCATGAACAAAGAATATTTTTTTCGACTTTTCAAAATTTTTGATTTTTTTGTTCTTTTTTAAATGAAAGGAAAATTATTTACACAATGTGAATAAAAAATAGTAAATTAAAATGACTTGGCTCCCCGGAAACGGCGCCAATTTTGACGAAGTGCTGTCGTGTTGCTCTCAAAAATATTTATACTAAGTACAACACAGTGGCTGACCTAGGTCGTTCTCCTGAGGAGCCTTTGTGGTTAATAAATCACTACTTCTAGTACACCTAATCTAATTATTTATGTTGATTAATAATTTATGAAATAAATCTAATTTAATAAAATAAATGAAATTCATAAATCAGAAGAAACTAAAATTTAATTCTAAATTACCATGCAATGCTAAACAGAATGTAATTAGGGAAGAAAAGAAGTTCTCCCGAGAGAATATTCAGGGAGCACCTTCATTGGCCAATTTCTAATATTGTTAGTTTACACACTCCATAGTATGTGTGCACACCATATTCTACACCGGTTATTAATGAAAAGTATACTTAGAGATCGCCAAGCACACCTTCTATCCACCTCCTCAATCGAGGGAAAACGGTTGTAGATTAAGAAGTTAATCTTTGGACAACCAAAATGAGGATTACACCCACTATAAATTATTCTTAGAATTAAATCAAAGAATATTAAAAACATGGTCTTGGGTTCAATAACCTGATTACTCTCTTGGGATATTCCTCGGATTAGTTACTCATGATCATGAGTATTATAGTTCACAATGGTAAGATGAGAGTAAGAGAAGAGGGTGAATTGGTGGACACAAAAATAAAAAAAAATGCATGAATTTATTAGAAATCTAAATTACAATTGAAAACTAAAAAATAAAGAAATAAAATAAAATAAAAAGAAATGGGGAATATTTGCGGCTGGCCTCCCTCAGTGGAGATCTCCTCCTTGGTGCCTTGAAGGAATGGATGGAGAATGGGATTCTTTGGGAAGGAGGTGAGGGCCTCCTTTTATAGTAAGAATTTGTCCCTCAAATGTCGACGCGTTGTAGAACCCATTAATGACATCTTCACGCATTCCAACCTTCATGAATGTTGTTCAGAAATGTCTTGGACGTTCTCCCTCAAACGTTCCGAGCATTTGGACAAGTGATGAATGAGTTATGGCCAATTTACGCTGAGAATTTATTCTGTCCTGTCAGAATCTTTAAACCGCAAACCACCGTTTTGTAATGAATTAATGTCCCTGAAAACGGCCCTTTAAGGCGTGGCGCTTTTAATAAAACTTGTTCCAAAGCTTCTTATCCGTCTATCCACAAACATTCAGCTCCATTATAGTCGTTTTGAGCGAGTTATGGATATTTCACTGAACCTTCTTTTTTTCTGGATGAAATTTCCAGGAAGCTTCCTTGGTGTTCCTGAATAATCTTCAAATTCATTGAATTGGTTGGACCTCATGATGGTCGAATCAGATCCTAGTCCAGAAGACAAAGTTGAAGGAAATAATATTAGGATTCAAAAAAAATTTGAATCAGAATATTAGGACTTTTATTTTTTCTGAAATGGCCAAAATACCCCTAATGTAAAATTCTGTCAAAAATTCAGAATTAGTCGTTTTTCACATTTTGGTTCAAAATAACACTAAAACCTAAAAACATGACAATTAACCATTCAATAACACTATGGTGGGATTATAAACAATGATTTACAGTATAAAATATATGAAAATTTGAGATTCATCACTCCCCCACACTTAAACATTGCACTCCTGGGCAATCATCTTATATCCAAATCAAAATCCACACAACAATAAAAAATGAGAAAATGTCAATGATTTTATCCAAAATAGAATTCCATCATGTCTCATATATGAATCATAATTCTATATTATTTTCATTTCAATCACTAAAATTTGTTCAACCTCATAAATCAATCCATGGCCCAATCACAACCTACCTCACATTGAAATTTTTTTTGTCACTCTTCACTCAAGAGAAATTGAATCTAGAGTTATACTCATACTTGAAAATCGCATGTATGACCATAGGTTTGTGAAAATTTTCATTTCTCCACAGCATGAAACATAAAAATGAATTTAATCATGAGAGCTTTAATTAAAGGTTCAAATTATTCTGTGGCTTAGGGTTGGTGGGAAAAATTATTGAAAAAACGTTCGAGGCTAGAAAAAGGAGGTTTGACATTTAAGTACAATGCATGATTGATTCAAGTGAAAACAAAGGATATTCCTCACTCAATACCACTTGTAAATGTGAAAAACAACCCCACCAACTTTTAATGATATGGGACATGAGCCAAGAAGTTATTATAATAAATGATATCATCTACGTTCTCTTTTTTTCAATTCTCTAGAAAGGCACAACTTTATTTTCTTTTTTAAAATTTTTTTTTCTTTTTTTTCATATATGATGAGCTGAAAAATTGAATTAAATGAATGAATGACAATTCATGCCCTTGATTTTTGGGATGGACATGAGTCATAAAAGAATGTACAATGAGAATTCAATCTCATCTCCATTTTTTCTTCTTTTTTTAGGAGAAATGGATAAACCAAATAAAGCACAACGAAATGATGAAACATGCCCAATTCTCTTGTTATCCACTGCCCAAATTATTGACACACACCTCCCACCACCCATAAATGATACACATACCAATGAACGCACACGAAAGGACCTTCCCCCACACTCAAACTTGAAATATCCATGCAAAAATATTAAATGTGCGGGTAGGTGAGGAAAAATTGGCTTGTAATGTGGCTTAAACCTATAAGGCAATTCATGGCATCTAAGAGCTTACCGAAGATAAATGTAAAGGTGGGTGTCAGGATAAATTGTGGATAGCCAAAGAGATGCCTCAATCATTTCAAATACATTCCATGAAATCGAAATCTTCGAAAGAGAATATTCACAAATTCTGGTTCTCACACAATATTCATGTTTCTCTCATGAAAGTGTGGGTATTAGGAAGAATATGAAAATTTGGTTTATAATACCTCACGGGATTGGAAAAAATATTTTGAGTCAGTTATTTCATGGTCATGGATTTCAAAAATTAGTAAAACTCATACAAATGATTCATAATCCAATTCAAGAAAATGTTTTTCACATCAACAATCATTTAAAATCCATTATTTCAAAAATCATTTCAACTCTTTCAAAAAAAAAATTTGTGTGAAAAGTGATAAGAATATTCATTAAAGGTCAAAAAATCCTAAAAATATAATAATAAAAAAATGAAAATCACACGAGAAGAACTAAGCAGTTTGACACTCCCCCACACTTAAATTTAACTACCCCCTATTTCAACTCAACAAAATATAAATATAAAGGTAGAAAATCAAATGGAAGGAAAGATACAACCTGACATTATTTTCGAAGTGGATTCCTTGAGTTAAGCTCCTAGAATCATTCACTTTAATACAACAAGAAAGTAATAAAAATAAATAATAAAAATAAATAAATAGAATGAGAAAAGGAAAAGAAAAGAGATAATGCTTGGTTTAGACCCCCAAGCGGGTGCTAGGTTTTTACTGCCCCTAGCCAGGCAGTTTCAGTGGATTATCCCCGATCAGAAGGTGGATGTGGTTTCTTTGAGATGAACCACCACATGTGAGTTTTCCCGATGTCCATGATTAAACACTAATAGTAGAGAACCCCAAATAAGATAAGAATGTTCCCAACCCCAGAGAAAGAATATAGAAGAAATTTGATTTTCGATGTGGGAGGGAATAAAAGATAAGGGTGCTCCCTGTTAACTTCGGTGGTTCCCTCTTCCATGTGATATAAAAGTTGATGTATAGGAGGTAGTCGCACCACCACCAGCTTCTCCGGATATTATTCCTTGATTACCACTAAATGGGTGGTCTCATAATCAACATCCAAGGCCCGATCCATTTGTGTTATATTCGAAATTTCAGGAAAGGAGAAGTCAGAAAACAATTCAGTTTGAATAAAATTAAAACATGACGAATCAATAAAGAATTCTTCCCTTTCATGTAAGTCATCTTGGAAATTGATTTCTTCTAATAGGACCATTGGCAACTTCATCTCAGTAAGTGCATCTTCTTCTTTATCTTCAAAAGCAAGATTGAGGTCAAAAGTTACATATTGTTCAATATCAAGCATGGGAGGATCATGTTTCAAGTTATCTTCGACAAAGTTATTCCAAGATTCTTCCAAAAAATGTTGACCTCCCATTAGTGCATCAGTTGGAATGTGTACTTCTGGGACCTCCTCGAGCAATGGTTGAGTGTGGTATGATGTGATAAGTTCATTTATAAGTTCATTCTCACCCACCTCAGGTTCATTAACATAAAAATTTATTGGTGAAATAAATTCCACCACTCGTTATGGTTCATGTTCTGGCTCATGTTCGGATTGCTCTTGGGATGTCAGTACATATTCCAAATTCCATTCTATTTGGCTCTCCAATTTTTGTACTTTATCACTAATACTATGAAATTGAGCATCAAGTTCATTGCAAACATTTTCTGGCACATGAGATTGTTCAGTCCGTGAATAAAAATTTGAATTAAAAGACATCATGAACAAAGAAGATTTTTTTTCTAGTTTTTTAAATTTATGATTTTTTTGTTTTTTTTAAATGAAAGGAAAATTATTTACACAATGTGAATAAAAATAGTAAATTAAAACCACATGGCTCCCCGGAAACGGTGCCAATTTTGAAGAAGCATTGTCGTGTGCACTCTCAAAAATATTTATACTAAGTGAAGCACAGTGGCTGACCTAGGTCGTTCTCTTGAGGAGCATTGGTTGTTAATAAATCACTACTTCTAGTCCACCTAATATAATTATTTTTTTTGATTAATATTTTATGAAATAAATTTAATTTAATAATATAAATGAAATTCATAAATCAGAAGAAACGAAAATTTAATTCTAAATTACCATGCAATGCTAAATAGAATGTAATTAGGGAAGAAAGGAAGTTCTCCCGAGAGAATATTCAGGGAGCACCTTCATTGGCCAATTTCAAATATTCTTAGTTTACACACTTCATCGTATGTTTTCCCACCTTATTCTACACCGGTTATGAATGAAAAGTCTACTTAGCGATCGCCAAGCACACCGTCCATCCACCTCCTCAATCAAGGGAAATGGTTGTAGATTAAGAAGTTAATCTTTAGACAACCATAGTGAGGATTACACCCACTATAAATTATCCTTAGAATTAACTTAAAGAATATTAAAAACATGGTCTTGGTTTCAAGAACCTGATTACTCTCTCGGTATATCCCTCGGATTAGTTACTCATGATCATGAGTATTATAGTTCACAATGGTAAGATGAGAGGAAGAGAAGAGAGTTAATCGGTGGACACAAAAATAAAAACAATGCATGAATTTATTAGAAATCTAAATTACAATTGAAAACTAAAAAATAAAGAAATAAAATAAAATAAAAACAAATGGGGAAAATTTGCGGCCGACCTCCCTCGGTGGATATCTCCTCCTTGGTGCCTTGAAGGAATGGATGGAGAATGAGATGCTTTGGGAAGGAGGTGAGGGCCTCCTTTTATAGGAAGAATTCGTCCCTCAAATGTCAACGCGTTGTAGACCCGTTTAATGACATCTTCACGCCTTCCACCCTTCATGTATATTGTTCATAAATGTCTTGGCCGTTCTCCCTCAAACCTTTCGAGCATTTGGACAAGTGATGAATGTGTTATGAACAATTTACGCTGAGAATTCATTCTGTCCAGTCAGAATCATCAAACCGAAAACCACCGTTTTGGAATGAATTAATGTCCCTGAAAACTGCCCTTTAAGGCATGGAGCTCTTAATGAAACTTGTTACAAAGCTTCTTATCCGTCCATCCACAAAATTGCAGCTCCCTTATAGTCGTTTTGAGCGAGTTATGTATATTTCACTGAACCTTTGTTTTTCTGGATTAATTTTTCTGGAAGCTTCCTTGGTGTTCCTGAATAATCTTCAACTTCATTGAATTTGTTGGACCTCAAGATGGTCGAATCAGATCCTGGTCCAGAAGACAAAGTTGAAGGAAATAAATTTAGGATTCTAAAAAAATTGAATCAGAAGATTTGGATTTTTATTTTTGTTGAAATGGCCAAAATACCCATGATGTAAAATTCTGTCAAAAATTCAGAATTAGTCGTTTTTCACATTTGGGTTCAAAATAACACTAAAACCTAAAAACATGACAATTACTCATTCACTAACACTATTATGGGATTATAAACAATGATTTACAGTATAAAATATATGAAAATATGAGATTCATCACTCCCCCAAACTTAAACATTACACTCTTGGGCAATCATCTTATATCCAAATCAAAATCCACACAACAATAAAAAAATGAGAAAATGTCAATGATTTTATCCAAAATAGAATTCCATCATGTCTCATATATGAATAATAATTCTATATTATTTTCATTTCAATCACTAAAATTTGTTCAACCTCATAAATCAATCCATGGCCAAATCACAACCTACCTCACATTGATTTTTTTTTTGCCACTCTTCACTCAAGAGAAATTGAATCTAGAGTTATACTCATACTTGAACATCACATGTATCACCATAGGTTTGTGAAAATTTTCATTTCTCCACAGCATGAAACATAAAAATGAATTTAATCCTGAGAGATTTAATTAAAGGTTCAAATGATTATGTGGCTTAGGGTTGGTGGGAAAAAATATTGAAAAAAAGTTTGAGGCTAGAAAAAGGAGGTTTGACATTTAAGTACAATGCATGATTGATTCAAGTGAAAACAAAGGATATTCCTCACTCAATACCACTTGTAAATGTGAAAAACAACCCCAACACCTTTTAATGATATGGGACATGATCCAAGAAGTTATTATAATAAATTATATCATCTAAGTTCTCTTTTTTTCAATGCCCCAGAAAGGCACAACTTTATTTTCTTTTATTTTTCTATTTTTTTCTTTTTTTTTCATATAGGATGAGCTGAAAAATTGAATTCAATGAATGAATTACAATTCATGCCCTTGATTTTTGGGAGGGACATGAGTCATAAAAGAATGTACAATGAGAATTCAAGCTCATCTACATTTTTTCTTCTTTTTTTAGGAGAAATGGATGAACCAAATAAAGCACAACGAAATGATGACACATGCCCAATTCTCTTTTTATCCACTACCCAAATTATTGACACACACCTCCCACCACCCATAAATGATACACATACCAATTAACACACACGAAAGGACCTTCCCCCACACTCAAACTTGAAATATCCATGCAAAAATATTAAAAGTGCGGGTAGGTGAGGGAAAATTGGCTTGTAATGTGGGTTAAACCTATAAGGAAATTCATGGCATCTAAGAGCTTAACGAGGATAAATGTAAAGGTGGGTCTCAGGATAAATTGTGGCTAGCCAAAGAGATGCCTCAATCATTTCAAATACATTCCATGAAATCCAAAGCTTCGAAAGAGAATATTCACAAATTCTGGTTCTCACACAATATTCATGTTTATCTCAAGAAAGTGTGGGAATTAGGAAGAATATGTAAATTTGGTTTAGAATACCTCACGGGATTGGAAAAAATATTTTGAGTCAGTTGTTTCATGGTCATGGATTTCAAAAATCGGTAAAACTCATACAAGTGATTCATAATCCAATTCAAGAAAATGTTTTTCACATCAACAATCATTTAAAATCCATTATTTCAAAAATCATTTCAACTCTTTCAAAATAAATTGTTGTGTGAAAAGTGATAAGAATATTCATTAAAGGTCAAAAATCCTAAAAATATAATAATAATAAAAATGAAAATCACACTAGAAGAACTAAGCATGTTGACACTCCCCCACACTTAAATTTAACTACCCCCTATTTCAACTCAACAAAATATAAATATAAAGGTAGAAAATCAAAGGGAAGGAAATATACAACCTGACAATATATTCGAAGTGGATTCCTTGAGTTAAGCTCCAAGAATCATCCACTTTAATACAATAAGAAAGTAATAAAAATAAATAATAAAAATAAATAAATAGAATGAGAAAAGGAAAAGAAAAGAGATAATGCTTGGTTTAGACCCCCAAGTGGGTGCTAGGTTTTTACTGCCCCTAGCCAGGTAGTTTCAGTGGATTATCCCCGATCAGAAGGTGGATGTGGTTTCTTTGAGATGAACCACCACATGTGAGTTTTCCCGATGTCCATGATTAAACACTAATAGTAGAGAACCCCAAATAAGATAAGAATGTTCCCAACCCCAGAGAAAGAATAAAGAAGAAATTTGATTTTTGATGTGGGAGGGAATAAAAGATAAGGGTGCTCCCTGTTAACTTCGGGGGTGTCCTCTTCCATGTGATTTAAAAGTTGATGTATAGGAGGTAGTCGCACCACCACCAGCTTCTCCGGACATTCTTCCTTGATTACCACTACATGGGTGGTCTCATCATCAACATCCAAGGCCCGATCCATTTGTGTTATATTCGAAATTTCAGGAAAGGAGATGTCAGAAAACAATTCAGTTTGAATAAAATTAAAACATGATGAATCAATAAAGAATTCTTCCCTTTCATGTAAGTCAGCTTGGAAATTGATTTCTTCTAACATGACCATTGGCAACTTCATCTCACCAAGTGCATCTTCTTCTTTATCTTCCAAAGCTAGATTGAGGTCAAAAGTTACATATTGTTCAATATCATGCATGGGAGGATCATGTTTCAAGTTATCTTCGACAAAGTTATTCCAAGATTCTTCCAAAAAAATTGGACTTCCCATTAGTGCATCAATTGGAATGTGTACTTCTGGGACCTCCTCGAGCAATGTTTGAGTGCGGTATGATGTGATAAGTTCATTTAGAAGTTCTTTCTCACCCACCTCAGGTTCTTTAACATAAAAAATTATTGGTGAAATCAATTCCACCACTCGTTATGGTTCATGTTCTGGCTCATGTTCGGATTGCTCTTGGGATGTGCGTACATATTCTGCATTCCATTCTATTTGGCTCTCCAGTTTTGAACTTTATCACTAATCCTATGAAATTGAGCATCAAGTTCATTGCAAACATTTTCTGGCACATGAGATTGTTCAGTCCATGCATAAAAATTTGTATTGAAAGACATCATGAACAAAGAAGATTTTTTTTTTCTTGTTTTTGAAATTTATGATTTTTTTTTTGTTTTTTTAAATGAAAGGAAAATTATTTACACAATGTGAATTAAAAATAGTAAATTAAAACCACTTGGCTCCCCGGCAACGGTGCCAATTTTGACGAAGCATTGTCATGTGCACTCTCAAAAATATTTATACTATGTGAAGCACATTGGCTGACCTAGGTCATTCTTTTGAGGATATTTTGTGGTTAATAAATCACTACTTATAGTACACATAATCTAATTCTTTTTTTGATTAGTATTTTATGAAATAAATTTTATTTAATAATATTAATGAAATTCATAAATCAGAAGAAACTAAAATTTAATTCTAAATTACCATGCAATGCTAAACAGAATGTAATTAGGGAAGAAAGGATGTTCTCCCGAGAGAATATTGGGGGAGCACCTTCATTGGCCAATTTCAAATATTCTTAGTTTACACACTTCATCGTATGTGTGCACACCTTATTCTACACCGGTTATGAATGAAAAGTCTACTTAGCGATCGCCAAGCACACCTTCCATCAACCTCCTCAATCTAGGGAAAAAGGTTGTAGATTAAGAAGTTAATCTTTAGACAACCATAGTGAGGATTACACCCACTATAAATTATCCTTAGAATTAACTCAAAGAATATTAAAAACATGGTCTTGGGTTCAAGAACCTGATTACTCTCTTGGGATATTCCTCAGATTAGTTACTCATGATCATGAGTATTATAGTTCACAATGGTAAGATGAGAGGAAGAGAAGAGGGTGTATCGGTGGACACAAAAATAAAAACAATGCATGAATTTAATAAAAATCTAAATTACAATTTAAAACTAAAAAATAAAGAAATAAAATAAAATAATAATAAATGGGGAAGATTTGCGGCCGGCCTCCCTCGGTGGATATCTCCTCCTTGGTGCCTTGAAGGAATGGATAGAGAATGGGATGCTTTGGGAAGGAGGTGAGGGCCTCCTTTTATAGGGAGAATTTGTCCCTCAAATGTCGACGCGTTGTAGACACCTTTAATGACATCTTCACACCTTCCACCCTTCATTAATATTGTTCATAAATGTCTTGGGCGTTCTCCCTCAAACGTTTCGAGCATTTGGACAGGTGATGAATGTGTTATGAACAATTTACGCTGAGAATTTATTCTATCCAGTCAGAATCATCAAACCGAAAACCACCGTTTTGTAATGAATTAATGTCCCTAAAAATGGCCCTTTCAGGCATGGCGCTCTTAATGAAACTTGTTACAAAGCTTCTTATCCTTCTATACACAAAATTACATCTCCCTTATAGTCGTTTCGAGCGAGTTATGGATATTTCACTGAACCTTTTTTTTTCTGGATTAAATTTTCTGGAAGCTTCCTTGGTGTTCCGGAATAATCTTCAACTTCATTGAATTTGTTTGACCTCAAGATGGTCGAATCAGATCCTGGTCCAGAATAAAAAGTTGAAGGAAATAAAATTAGTATTCTAAAAAAATTGAATCAGAAGATTTGGATTTTTATTTTTGTTGAAATGGCCAAAATACCCCTGTCATAAAATTCTGTCAAAAATTCAGAATTAGTCGTTTTTCACATTTGGGTTCAAAATAACACTAAAACCTAAAAACATGACAATTACCCATTCAATAAAACAATGTTGGGATTATAAAAAATGATTTACAGTATAAAATATATGAAAATTTGATATTCATCACTCCCCCAAACTTAAACATTGCACTCCTGGGCAATCATCTTATATCCAAATCAAAATCCACACAACAATAAAAAAATGAGAAAATGTCAATGATTTTATCCAAAATAGAATTCCATCATGTCTCATATATGAATAATAATTCTCTATTATTTTCATTTCAATCACTAAAATTTTTTCAACCTCATAAATCAATCCATGGCCCAATCACAACGTACCTCACATTGAATTTTGTTTGTCACTCTTCACTCAAGAGAAATTGAATCTAGAGTTATACTCATACTTGAAAATCGCATGTATCAACATAGGTTTGTGAAAATTTTCATTTCTCCACAGCGTGAAACATAAAAAAGAATTTAATAATGAGGGATTTAATTAATGGTTCAAATGATTCTGTGGCTTAGGTTTGGTGGGAAAAATTATTGAAAAAAAGTTCGAGGCTTGAAAAAGGAGGTTTGACTTTTATGTACAATGCATGATTAATTCAAGTGAAAACAAAGGATATTCCTCACTCAATATGGCTTTTAAATTTGAAAAACAACCCCACCACCTTTTAATGATATGGGACATGAGCGAAGATGTTATTATAATGAATGTTATCATCTAAGTTCTCTTTTTTTTTCAAAGCTCCAGAAAGGCACAAATTTATTTTCTTTATTTTCTTTTTTTTTTCTTTTTTTTCATATAGGATGAGCTGAAAATTTTAATACAATGAATGAATGACAATTCATGCCCTTGATTTTTGGGTGGGACATGAGTCATAAAAGAATTTACAATGAGAAATCAATCTCATCTCCATTTTTTCTTCTTTTTTTAGGAGAAATGGATGAACCAAATAAAGCACAATGAAATGATGACACATGCCCAATTCTCTTGTTATCCACTGACCAAAGTATTGACACACACCTACCACCACCCATAAATGATAAACATACCAATGAACGCACACTAAAGGCCCTTCCCCCACACTCAAACTTGAAATATCCATGCAAAAATATTAAAAGTGCGGGTAGGTGAGGAAAAATTGGCTTGTAATGGTGCTTAAACCTATAAGGCAATTCATGGAATCTAAGGGCTTACAGAGGATAAATGTAATGGTGGGTCTCAGGATAAAATGTGGATATCCAAAGAGATGCCTCAATCATTTCAAATACATTCCATGAAATCCAAAGCTTCGAAAGAGAATATTCACAAATTCTGATTCTCACACAATATTCATGTTTCTCTCAAGAAAGTGTGGGTATTATGAAGAATATGTAAATTTGGTTTAGAATACCTCACAGGATTGGAAAAAATATTTTTAGTCAGTTGTTTCATTGTCATGGATTTCAAAAATCAGTCAAACTCTTACAAATGATTGATAATCCAATTCAAGAAAATGTTTTCACATCAACAATCATTTAAAATCCATTATTTCAAAAATCATTTCAACTCTTTCAAAATAAATTGTTGTGTGAAAAGTGATAAGAATATTCATTAAAGGTCAAAAATCCTAAAAATATAATAATAATAATAATGAAAATCACATGAGATGAACTAAGCAGGTTGACACTCCCCCACACTTAAATTTAACTACTCCCTATTTCAACTCAACAAAATATAAATATAAAGGTAGAAAATCAAAGGGAAGTAAAGATACAACCTGACATTATTTTCGAAGTGGATTCCTTGAGTTAAGCTCCTAGAATCATCCACTTTAATACTACAAGAAATTAATAAAAATAAATAATAAAAATAAATAAATAGAGTGAGAAAAGGAAAAGAAAAGAGATAATGCTTGGTTTAGACCCCCAAGCGGGTGCTAGGTTTTTACTGCCCCTAGTCTGGCAGTTTCAGTGGATTATCCCCGATCAGAAGTTGGATGTCGTTTTTTTGAGATGAACCACCCCATGTGAGTTTTCCCGATGTCCATGATAAAACACTGATAGTAGAGAACCCCAAATAAGAGAAGAATGTTCCCAACCCCATAGAAAGAATAAAGAAGAAATTTGATTTTTGAAGTGGGAGGGAATAAAAGATAAGGGTGCTCCCTATTAACTTCGGTGGTGTCCTCCTCCATGTGATATAAAAGTTGATGTATAGGAGGTAGTCGCACCACCACCAGCTTCTCCGGATCTTCTTCCTTGATTACCACCACATGGGTGGACTCATCATCAATATCCAAGGCCCGATCCATTTGTGTTATATTCGAAATATCAGGAAAGGAGAAGTTAGAAAACAATTCAGTTTGAATAAAATTAAAACATGATGAATCAATAAAGAAATCTTCCCTTTCATGTAAGTCATCTTCGAAATTGATTTCTTCTTACAGGACCATTGGCAACTTCATCTCAGCAAGTGCATATACTTCATTATCTTCCAAAGAAATATTGAGGTCAGAAGTTACATATTGTTCAATATCAAGCATGCGAGGATCATGTTTCAAGTTATATTCGACAAAGTTATTCCAAGATTCTTCAAAAAATGTTGACCTCCCATTAGTGCATCAGTTGGAATGTGTACTTCTGGGACCTCCTCGAGCAATGGTTGAGTGCGGTATGATGTGATAAGTTCATTTAGAAGTTCTTTCTCACCCGCCTCAGGTTCTTTAAAATAATTTTTTTTGGTGAAATCAATTCCACCACCCGTTCTGGTTCATGTTCTGGCTCATGTTCAGATTGCTCTTGGGATGTGCATACATATCCAACAATCCATTCTATTTGGATCTCCAGTTTTTGAACATTATCACAAATCCTATGAAATTGAGCATCAAGTTCATTGCAAACATTTTCTGGCACATGAGATTGTTTAGTCCATGAATAAAAATTTGAATTGAAAGACATCATGAACAAAGAAGATTTTTTTTTTCTAGTTTTTGAAATTTATTATTTTTTTCTTGTTTTTTTTAAATGAAAGAAAAATTATTTACACAATGTGAATAAAAAATAGTAAATTAAAACCACTTGGAACCCCAGAAACGGTTCCAATTTTGACGAAGCGTTGTCGTGTGCGCTCTCAAAAATATTTATACTCAGTGCAGCACAGTGGCTGACCTAGGTCGTTCTCTTGAGGAGATTTTGTGGTTAATAAATCACTACTTCTAGTCCACATAGTCTAATTATTTTTGTTGATTAATATTTTATGAAATAAATTTAATTTAATAATATAAATGAAATTCATAAATCAGAAGAAACTAAAATTTAATTCTAAATTACCATGTAATGCTAAACAGAATGTAATTAGGGAAGAAATGAAGTTCTCCTGAGAGAATATTCAGGGAGTACCTTCATTGGCCAATTTCTAATATTCTTAGTTTACACACTCCATCGTATTTGTGCAAACCTTATTCTACACCAGTTATGAATGAAAAGTCTACTTATCGATCTCCAAGCACACCTTCCATCCACCTCCTCAATCGGGGGAAAATGGTTGTAGATTAAGAAGTTAATCTTTAGACAACCACAGTGAGGATTACACCCACTATAAATTATCCTTAGAATTAACTCAATAAATATTAAAAACATGGTCATGGGTTCAATAACCTGATTACTCCCTCGGGATATTCCTCGGATTAGTTACTCATGATCATGATTATTATAGTTCACAATGGTAAGATGAGAGGACGAGAAGAGGGTGAATCGGTGGACACAAAAATAAAAACTATGGATGAATTTATTAGAAATCTAAATTACAATTGAAAACTAAAAAATAAAGAAATAAAATAAAATAAAAAGAAATGGGGAATATTTGCGGCCGACCTCCCTCGGTGGAGATCTCCTCCTTGATGCCTTGAAGGAATGGATGGAGAATGGGATGCTTTGGGAAGGAGGTGAGGGACTCCTTTTATAGGAAGAATTTGTTCCTCAAATGTCGTCGCGTTGTAGACCCAATTAATGACATCTTCACGCATTCCACCCTTCATGAATGTTATTCATAAATATATTGGCTGTTCTCCCTCAAACTTTCCGATAATTTGGACAAGTGATGAATGAGTTATGGCCAATTTATGCTGAGAATTTATTCTGTCCAGTCAGAATCATCAAACCGCAAACCACCGTTTTGTAATGAATTAATGTCCCTGAAAACGGAACTTTAAGGCATGTAAGGATTAATGAAACTTGTTCCAAAGATTCTTATCCGTCTATCCACAAAATATCAGCTCCATTATAGTCGTTTTGAGCGAGTTATGGAAATTTAACTGAGCCTTTTTTATCTGGATGAAATTTCCAGGAAGCTTCCTTGGTGTCCTGAATAATCTTCAACTTCATTGAATTGGTTGGAACTGAAGATGGTCGAATAAGATCCTGGTCTAGAAGAAAAAGTTGAAGGAAATAAAATTAGGATTCTAAAAAAATTTGAATCAGAAGATTTGGACTTTTTTTTTCTAAAATGGCCAAAATACCCCTGACGTAAAATTCTGTCAAAAATTCAGAATTAGTCGTTTTTCACATTTCGGTTCAAAATAACACTAAAACCTAAAAACATGACAATTACCCATTCAATAACACTATGGTGGGATTATAAACAATGATTTACAGTATAAAATATATGAAAATATGAGATTCATCACTCCCCCACACTTAAACCTTGCACTCCTGGGCAATCATCTTATATCCAAATCAAAATCCACACAACAATAAAAAATGAGAAAATGTCAATGATTTTATCCAAAATAGAATTCCATCATGTCTCAGATATGAATAATAATTCTCTATTATTTTTATTTCAATCACTAAAATTTGTTCAACCTCATAAATCAATACATGGCCCAATCACAACCTACCTCACATTGAATTTTTTTGTCACTTTTCACTCAAGAGAAATTGAATCTAGAGTTATACTCACACTTGAAAATCGCATGTATCACCATAGGTTTGTGAAAATTTTCATTTCTCCATAGTGTGAAACATAAAAATGAATTTAATCATGAGGGATTTAATTTAAGGTTCAAATTATTCTGTGTCTTAGGGTTGGTGGGAAAAATTATTGAAAAAAAAGTTCGAGGCTAGAAAAAAGAGGTTTGGCTTATAAGTACAATGCATGATTAATTCAAGTGAAAACAAAGTATATTCCTCACTCAATACCGCTTGTAAATGTGAAAAACAATCCCACCACTTTTTAATTCTATGGGACATGATCCAAGAAGTTATTATAATGAATGATAGCATCTAAGTTCTCCTTTTTTTCAAAGTTGCTGAAAGGCATAGCTTTATTTTCATTATTTTCTTTTTTTTCTTTTTTTCATATAGGATGAGCTAAAAAATTGAATTCAATGAATGAATGACAATTCATGCCCTTGATTTTTGGGAGGGACATGAGTCATAAAAGAATGTACAATGAGAATTCAAGCTCATCTCCATTTTTTCTTCTTTTTTTTGGAGAAATGGATGAACCAAATAAAGCACAACGAAATGATGACACATGCCCATTTCTCTTGTTATCCACTGCCCAAAGTATTGACACACACCTCCCACCACCCATAAATGATACACATACCAATGAACGCACACGAAAGGCCCTTCCCCCACACTCAAACATTAAATATCCATGCAAAAATATTAAAAGTGCGGGTAGGTGAGGAAAAATTGGCTTGTAATGTGGCTTAAACCTATAAAGAAATTCATGGCATCTAAGGGCTTACAGAGGATAAATATAAAGGTGGGTATTAGTATAAAATGTGGCCAGCCAAAGAGATGCCTCAATCATTTCAAATACATTCCATGAAATCCAATGCTTCGAAAGAGAATATTCACAAATTCTGGTTCCCACATAATATTCATGTTTCTGTCAAGAAAGTGTGTGTATTAGGAAGAATATGTAAATTTGGTTTAGAATACCTCACAGGATTGGAAAAAATATTTTGAGTCAGTTGTTTCAGGGTCATGGATTTCAAAAATCAGTCAAACTCATACAAATGATTGATAATCCAATTCAAGAAAATGTTTTCACATCAACAATCATTTAAAATCCATTATTTCAAAAATCATTTCAACTATTTCAAAATAAATTGTTGTGTGAAAAGTGAAAAGAATATTCATTAAAGGTCAAAAATCCTAAAAATATAATAATAAAAAAATGAAAATCACATGAGAAAAACTAAGATGGTTGACACTCCCCCACACTTAAATTTAACTACCCACTATTTCAACTCAACAAAATATAAATATAAAGGTAGAAAATCTAAGGGAAGGAAAGATACAACCTGAAATTATTTTCGAAGTGGATGCCTTGAGTTAAGCTCCAAGAATCAACCACTTTAATACTATAAGAAAGTTATAAAAAGAAATAATAAAAATAAATAAATAGAATGAGAAAACGAAAAGAAAAAAGATAATGCTTGGTTTAGACACCCAAGCAGGTGCTAGGTTTTTACTACCCCTAGTCAGGCAGTTTCAGTAGATTATCCCCGACCAGAAGGTGGATGTGGTTTCTTTGAGATTAACCACCACATGTGAGTTTTCTCGATGTCCATGATTAAACACTGATAGTAGAGAACCCCAAATAAGATAAGAATGTTCCTAACACTAGAGAAAGAATAAAGTAGAAATTTTATTTTCGAAGTTGGAGGGAATAAAAGATAAGGGTGCTCCCTTTTAACTTCGGTGGTGTCCTCCTCCATGTGTTATAAAAGTTGATGTATAGGAGGTAGTCGCACCACCACCAGCTTCTCCGGATCTTCTTCCTTGATTACTACCACTTGGGTGGTCTCATCATCAACATCCAAGGCCCGATCCATTTGTGTTATATTCTAAATTTCAGGAAAGGAGATGTTAGAAAACAATTCAGTTTGAATAAAATTAAAACATGACGAATCAATAAAGAATTCTTCCGTTTCAAGTAAGTAAGCTTGGAAATTGATTTCTTCTAACAGGACCATTGTCAACTTCATCTCAGCAAGTGCATCTTCTTCATTATCTTCCAAAGCAAGATTGAGGAAAAAAGTAACATATTGTTCAATATCAATCATGGGAGGATCATGTTTCAAGTTATCTTCGACAATTTTATTCCAAGATTCTTCTAAAAAAACGTTGACCTCCCATTAGTGCATCAGTTGGAATGTGTACTTCTCGGACCTCCTCGAGCAATGGTTGAGTGCGGGATGATGTGATAAGATCCTTTAGAAGTTCTTTCTCACCCACCTCAGGTTATTTAACATAAATTTTTTTTGGTGAAATCAATTCCACTACTCATTCTGGTTCATGTTCTGGCTCATGTTCGGATTGCTCTTGGGATGTGCATTCATATTCAGAAAATCCATTCTATTTGGCTCTCCAGTTTTTGTACTTTATCACTATTCCTATGAAATTGAGCATCATGTTCATTGCAAACATTTTCAGGCACATGAGATTGCTCAGTCCATGAATAAAAATTTGAATTAAAAGACATCATGAACAAAGAAGATTCTTTTTTCTAGTTTTTGAAATTTATGATTTTTTTGTTGTTTTTTAAATGAATGGAAAATTATTTACACAATGTGAATAAAAAATAGTAAATTAAAACCACTTGGCTCCCCGGAAACGGCACCAATTTTGACGAAGCGTTGTCGTGTGCGCTCTCAAAAATATTTATACTAAGGGAAGCACAGTGGCTGACCTAGGTCGTTCTCTTTAGGAGCTTTTGTGGTTAATAAATCACTACTTCTAGTGCACCTAATCTAATTATTTTTATTTATTAATATTTTATGAAATAAATTTATTTTAATAATATAAATGAAATTCATAAATCAGAAGAAACTAAAATTTAATTCTAAATTACCATGCAATGCTAAACAGAATGTAATTAGGGAAGAAAGGAAGTTCTCCCGAGAGAATATTCAGGGAGCACCTTCATTGGCCAATTTCTAATATTCTTAGTTTACACACTCCATCGTACATGTGCACACCTTATTCTACACCGGTTATGAATGAAAAGTCTACTTAGAGATCGCCAAGCACACCTTCCATCCACCACCTCAATCGAGGGAAAATGGTTGTAGATTAAGAAGTTAATCTTTAGACAACCACAGTAAGGATTACACCCACTATAAATTATCCTTAGAATTAACTCAAAGAATATTAAAAACATGGTCTTGGGTTCAAGAACCTGATTACTCCCTCAGGATATTCCTCAGATTAGTTACTCATGATCATGAGTATTATAGTTCACAGTGGTAAGATGAGAGGAAGAGAAGAGGGTGAATCGGTGGACACAAAAATAACAACAATGCATGAATTTATTATAAATCTAAATTACAATTGAAAAATAAAAAATAAAGAAATAAAATAAAATAAAAATAAATGGGGAATATTTGCAGCCGGCCTCCCCTGGTAGATATCTCCTCCTTGGTGCCTTGAAGGAATGGATGGAGAATGAGATGCTTTGGGAAGGAGGTGAGGGCCTCCTTTTATAGGCAGAATTTTTCCCTCAAATGTCGAAGCGTTGTAGACCCCTTTAATGACATCTTCACGCGTTACACCCTTCATGAATGTTGTTCATAAATGTTTTGGCCGTTCTCTCTCAAACTTTCCGAGAATTTGGACATGTTATGAATGAGTTATGGGCAATTTACGCTGATAATTTATTCTGTCCAGTCAGAATCATCAAACCGCAAACCACCATTTTGTAATAAATTAATGTCCCTGAAAACATCACTTTCAGGCATGTCCCTCTTAATGAAACATGTTAAAAAGCTTCTTATCCGCCTATCTAAAAACTTTCAGCTCCATTATAGTCTTTTTGTGGGAGGTGTGGATATTTCACTGAACCTTCTTTTTTTTTCTGGATGAAATTTCCAGGAAGCTTCCTTGGTGTTCCTGAATAATCTTCAACATCATTAAATTGGTTGGACCTCAAGATTGTCGAATCAGATCCTGGTCCAGAAGACAAAGTTGAAGGATATAAAATTGGGATTCTAAAAAAAATTGAATCAGAAGATTTGGACTTTTATTTTTTCTGAAATGGCCAAAATACCCCTGGCGTAAAATTCTGTCAAAAATTCAGAATTACGTTTTTCACATTTAGGTTCAAAATAACACTAAAACCTAAAAACATGACAATTAACCATTCAATAACACTATGGTTGGATTATAAACAATTATTTACAGTATAAAATATATGAAAATATGAGATTTATCCAAGCTATCTTAGCGTTTGATCAATGATAGGCATGAAATAGTCCGCTTTCGTTCTACCCCAGAAAATAGGGAAACCAAGGTAATTTAAGGGTAGAGAACCTTCTTTGACCCCTAAGAAACATGAAATGCTGAGTTTTCTACCAGGGGAAAAGTCTTTATTAAAATAGATGTAAGATTTATTCCAATTTATGTGTTGACCAGACACTTCTTGGTAATGGATGAGGATATTTTTAAGATTATTATTGTTCTTTTTGTCACCTTGAATAAAGATAATTATATCATCAGCATAAAGAAGGTGTGAGGGGGTGCTCAAATTTCTAGCAGCTGTGATAGGTTTATATTTATGATTTTCTAAATATTGAATGAGCAACCTACTAGGGTAGTCTTCAGAAATAGAGAAAAGAATAGCAGAAAGGGGGTTACCTTGTCTAACACCCTTAGAACATTTAAAATATCCTCTAGGAGAACCATTAATGAGTATGGAAAAATGAGCCGAATTGAATAGGGGTTTAACCCCATTAATGAACGTTTCATTGAAGACCAACTACCTAAGGACCTTGAACATGAATTTCCAGTCAATGGTATCAAAAGACATAGAAATATCAATCTTAATAGCAACATTCCCACCTCTCGTTTACCTATTTAAAAGTTTAGTAGACTCGGAGGAAAGACAGATACATTCTTGGATATATCTTCCCTTGATGAATCCATATTGGTTCCAAGAGATAATTCTGTTTCTAATCATAGTAATTCTACTGGCAATCAATTTAGTAATAATCTTTAAGGGAGAGTTTTTGAGAGCAATGGCTCTGAAGATGTGAATTTCATCAGAATTATCAGTTTTAGGGATAAGGAAAAGAAATTGAGCATTAAGACCATGAGGAAGATTTCCATTAGAAAAGAATGTTTTCACCATTCAGAAACATCATCTTGAATAACATCCCAGTGCTTTAGGTAAAAACAATTATTGAAGCCGTCCGGACCAGGGGAACCATCCTCTTTTAGGCTAAAGACCGTGTCTTTGATTTCATGATCAAGATGGGTGCTATTAAGTAAAAAGTTATCATCATCAGCAACCAAAGACGGGATAACATCCAGCCTAATGTCCCTATCTATATCAGTCCCATTGAAGATAATGTAAAAGTGAGAGACAACGTGATTGACGATTCTTTCCTCGGAATCAAGAATCTTATCCCCATCTCTCAGGTAGGCAAGGGGCATATACGCTTTCATCACTCTGTGAAGGGCATTATAGAATTTAGTATTCCTATCCCAATTATTCGGCCATTTGGAATTAAAAAGCTACTTTTTAATATTATCCTTAAAGTTAACTAAATTGATAAGTTTAGAGGAAATATTTTTTTCATGCTGAATATCATGAGCAACGTTAGAAGCGGAATTCTTGTAATGAAATTTTGCAAGTTCTTCTTCCAAAGATTTGATATCGTTATTGATTTCATTCGATTTTGATTTCCACCAGTTTTTTAGGACTTGTTTTAGAATTTTCAATTTCACCGGACAAGAAAAGGCATCATTTTGTTCATGAATATTATCCCAAGTGCTTTTAATGATATCCCTATAATCAGGATCAGAAGACCAAGAATCATTAAATATGAAAGGAGCCTTAGACCTACTTGGGTTATGAGAAAAACTAACCAGAATAGGGTGGTGATCAGAGGCAATCTTCACAAGGGTAATACTGGAGATATTATCCCATTTATCAAGAGCATGGTCGTTAGTAAACGCCCTATCAAGTTTTCTAGCGATGATCCTATTATAATGCTTACGAAACCAAGTAAATTTAGCACCCATTAAGTTAATTTCTGTATTGTTATTAAGTTAAATACAAGCTCTGAAATCCTTGGAGAAGATAGAGTCCTGAGAAGGGCCAAATTTTTCACTAGGTGACAGAATAGCATTGAAGTCCCCAACTAAAAACCAAGGGTTATGGATTGAGATACGCAGCTGGTAAATATCATTCCAAAGATCTCTTCTATCTTGATATCTATTACAGGCATACACAAAGTTAGTGTAGACACGAGTATTATCAAAGATGTAATCCCATGTAATGGACTAGTTAGTAATATTGAATATATTAATATTTTGAATAGAGTAATGAGAAAAAATCCATAATGATTCACAAGATATACCATTATTACAAGCCCTTAGGAAGGAATAACCAAAGGGGGATCATGCTAAAATCTAGGGGAATAATTTATTTTAGGTCCAGCAATGGAAAAGATTCTAGGTTTTTGAGTGGTTATAAATCTCCTAAGAACATTAAAAGTGTCAAGGTTAGCAATCCCCTAACAATTCCAATATATGATATTCATTTATACCTTTTTTTGCTGGGGATGCCCCCCCTTTTTTTGTGACAGCGGTCTTTGCCCAGATTGAAACTCCAGAAGTAGTCACCTTTGAAGTAATATTTTGTTTACTATGGAGAGATATATGTGTGTCCAAAGGGGCTTGCTTCTCCTTATTTAAAACCTGCATGTTAGAAGCTTGGGAAACTAGATTGTCAAGAAAAGAAACATGAGGAGAATAACTCATCTATCCAGGATCATGGGAGGTGTCACTACTTTCCTTCCTCGAGTCCTTGCTGGAAGGTGAAGATAAGAGGGCAGCCTTATAATGAATCCCAACCTTTTTGTTGTTGTCTATAGTATTAGCAGATTGCTGCAAAACTGTGTCGTCAGTAGTGAAAAGAGCATCGTGTGAGGGATGCTCAGTGGAAGAGGCCTTTCCCTCCTGCATCTTAAAACCTAAGTCAGTAGGACCCGAGATTGTCTCTTGAAAATTAGAGACCAAAGGGGCAATGGTTTCAGTGAGAAGGTCAGCAGAATCATCGTCCTGTAGAGGGTGTGAAAAAATGTCTCGGACTTGCTCTTCAATATAATCTTTAATATCCTGGTCAATTTTTTCAACATCTTCTTCCTCCACTAGGACAGCCCAAGACATCCCTTTGTCAGAGTCTAAAAGTGAAAAGGAATTGGACTTTACATCCCATTTTCCCTCTCCCTTTTTTGAAGTTTCACGTTTCTCTAAATTGGAAATTTTTACTCTTCTATTTTCTTTGGCATCAGTCCAGCCAGATTTTCATGGTTGTAGAGTCTGTTTGTGGACTTTCCAGCAATTGTGGATCGAATTCCCAATAACCTTATATAATTCACAATATGGAGGGAGCCTCTCATGTTCCAACTTCACAATTGTTTTGTAATCCTTAGCAGAGAAGGTAATGGATTGAGGCGGTTTTATTTCCAAATTGACCTCAATCAAGACTCTAGCATACATACCAAGGTCACCATTGAGAGTCCTATGGTCAATTTTTAGAGGATTTCCAATACAAGCAGCAATGTCATTAAGGATTTTGGGATGCCAAAAAAACTAGTTCAGATTAAAAAACATAAACCAATCTTGTACGGTGTTATTTCTATGCACGTTAGGATTAAACGCAAAGTCCCATTCTGAGAGTCTAAGGAGACCTCATTTCATGTTTAGGTTACCCAAATTCCATACACGGTCCAAATCAGATTGTGAAGGGAGCAAAATATGGAAGTAACCATTGCCAATTTGAACAAGTTTCCAATTATTGAAACCCCAGCAATCCCCAATTCTAACTTTCAAATCAGAAATGGACCAAGGTTTATCCACCTTTAGATATGAAACATGACCCATAAAAGAGAACTTACAGAGCTGAATTCGCTGTTGGATCGCACATGGTCCAGCTTCCACAAAAAATCCACCATCCTCCAATTTCGTGATCCTTGTATTTTTTGTCGATGGCGATTTGGGTAGCTCAAATTCCGTCAGTGCTTCCATGAAGGAGATAACTTTAACCCTTGTATTCAGTGCTTGAGACGTTTCAATGAGATTCTCCGTTTCTTTCGAGTGCAGATCCCATATAAGATCCACAATCAGCATTTCATGCGCATATCGAGAGATTGGAGTTAATCTTTCTTGAGTGTCAGAGAGTTAGGGTTTTGAGATCTCTCCGTCGCGAGAGCCGAGCGCAGCCGCAATTTCATTTTTCACAAAGGTCCAAAAATAGTTCTTGTTATAAGAGTCACAAAGTAGTTTGTTTATAAAATGAAAAAATGACTACATGTATATAGTTTATTAAAAATTCAATATTAAGATAAAATAACTTCATAAAACATATATGAAACATAAAAAACATTTTTGTAAAAATTTTTATACATAAAACATTATAGGGAATTATTCCCTAGTGGAGATTTAAATATAAACAATCTCGAATAATGACAAGATTGTGAAATATACCCTTAACACATTAGAATCGTCTAAATAAAAATCTCCATGAAATTAAAACGTTTAATGGTACATAAAATATAATTAATATAATTAATTTCATGATATCACATTTCAAATGGATTATATACATCATAAAAAAGAAACAAGTGGCGAATATGGAATATGTTTCCAAGAAATAAAAGTGATACTAAAAATCTATTAGTTCACATTTCAATTTAGTTGACTGATATATATATATATATTAAATTTTAATATTAAATAAAATAATATTTATATATATAATATTATATTTGATCCTTTTATATAATGTTATCGACCATTTGTTAATGATATTTTATTATCACCATTGTTTTTGGTCTTAACTACCTAATCCTCACATACATGTTTTATCATGTATGTTATAGTTCGTTTGAATAGGATACAATTCCCTAACATGAATATTGTTTTTATGGTCATAGATGTTTCATTTATTAAGTATTTAATTTTTTAGAGTCATTCATGATATGTTAACATTGAAATTGAATGCCATCACTTTATGGAGATGGTAATGTGTATGTACGCACGAGCGAAATTAGCATATATAAATTGTTGAAAGGTAAATAAAATGGAAAATATATTAATTTTACAGAATCAATATCATTTAATGGGTATCTTATATAGACATAAATTCCATACATATAACCATTCAAGTAATGTGATGATGAAAAACCACTAATACCACTCCGTAGAGATGATATACTATATGTACGCATGCATGGTGATTATTTATATGATGGATAGATTATGGAATACAATTTTACCATAATAATAAAAAGATATTATTGTATATAAATGATTCTATATTTTTTAATTTCATAATTGTACAACATATTTAGATAATGTACAAGAAGATATAAACATCAAAAAGTTTGTAAAAACCATTACCACTTCTTTAGTGAACTTCCTTTAGATATCTTATTAATGGGTTTAGGGATGGAATTTTGGACGGACCAGATCCACTAGAACATGGATATTTATTTTTAAAATAGTAATAGGAATGTTTTTCTCCATCTATGTGGCTTAATGAGTTTTAAATATGTATGGAAGGTTGTTCTTGTTCTTAACTAGTGTGAGTGGCACTTTTTAAATTTCCAAAAAACAATAAAATATAATAACATTATTCTAAAGATAAATAATTTCAAAAGGAATATAAATTAATATGGGTTAAAATATAAGATAATTTAATATCCCATTTTTTCATATTTATTATTTTTATTATTTTTAAATAATTTATTACAATATTATATATATTAAATTTCATCAAAAGTTGATTTTGAAAGTAATCATTAAATTAATGTTAATAATACAAATAAAACAAAAAACATTACAAATACATTAAGAATAGATGATATTAATTAATAAAAGTTTTTGGTCATATTAATTAATTCACATTATATTACTTTTAATAATTTTAATATCATTTTTTTTATTTTTCCATTATTTGAATAATTATTAAAGAAATGTTATCAACAAATTAATGTTAATTATTTATATACAAAATATTATAATTAAATATCCATGATTTAGATAAATCTTTTTTATTTAAAAATTATATGTATGGTTTCACATGTCCTTTGGATAACCCCATATTAATACATTATAGTTACTAAAAACAATAGTGTGTCATGTATTACTTTGTTTGAAATAAAATAAGATTTATGTCATAATAAAATCCAAATAGCCATAAAGATACATATAAAAAATAGTATATTTTTATCGCATAAATGGACTGATAAAAAATATTATAGATTATTTTGAGGACATTTTATAATCCTTATGACTTTTTATCCTTACATACTTGATTTACCATTTACTATGGTAAACAAATTTCTAATGATAATATTCATATTGACCAACAAATGAAAAACAATTCCTAATTTGGACCTCATGAATCATATTTTGGATTTTATATTTCAAAACTTCTAACACATAAGTAGAAAATTTTAATATAAAATTAATCATGAATAGCGCAACGAAAAACAGTTATTCTGGAAAATGGATCATTAAGTGTAAAAATTATTTTATAATAAGTTAAACCATTAAATTGATCAAAATGAATATGATTTGATTATTAAAAATTAAATTATTATAATTTTTGTTTAAAATTATTTTTTAAAAAAAATTAACTTTTCAGTTGTTGAAATAAAAGTATTACTTTAAAAAATCGGTATTTTTCAATATTCACGACAAAATATATATTTTTAAAAAATAAAAAATATAATCAGTAATCTAATTTTTATATTTTAATTTTAAAAATTATGTTTATTTTATTAAATATATTTTCTATATGTATTAGAAATAAATTAGATTATTTCTACATAAATACTAATAAAACTCAATTTGGGAAAACATATAAAACAGATTACTAAAATTTTATTTTTTATTTACTAAGAATTAATAAATATTTATTGATTAATATTATTATATATATTTCATGATATTTTTAATGTGATTCATAAAATCATATTCAATGACTATCTTTTGATAGTCATATATAAACAAAAATATTTTGGTGTTTTAATAATCTCATTGTTGTGTGTTATATATGTTATCTTATATAGTGTTCTATTAAAATAAATATGTGTTTGATTCTCCCCTCCATAAATAAATGTATTCCTCATAATTTGGAATTATTATTGGTAATTATGGGTTTGAAATTTTAATATTATGTTGTAGAAATAGATCACTAGAAAAAGGGTAAACAATACTTCTATATGAATATAGAAAAAGGGAACTACAACGGTCATATAAATTTACACACAATTTGTTTCTACAAAGGAGGGAATAAGTGGATAGTGAAACAACTGATATTCACTAAACAATTACCCTATTATACAGGTTTATTTTTGTCTTTAGAATGGGTTATAACCCCATCTAGATATATTATGGTAAAAAGTGATAATATTATTTCCATATGTTTTTAGGGGTTGTTTTGGTAAACCAATGGTAAGGTATCTATCAATTATAAGTATTAAAATTATGGGGGATGGGGGTTTAATTCCCCTTTAATTTAACTAAAAATATTCTAGAACATTAATACCTTAGGGTTATTTAGAACCCCTCTAATTTATTTACCAACATAGGGCCAGAAAAAAATAGACCCTATTTGACTTATAGGAATAAAATTCGTTGTTGTTTCCAAAACTACAACCATTTTCCTTTGAATTGAACGAGGTTTGAAGCCCCTCCAATTGATTCAAATTTTGGGTGATATTATCAAACCACTCCAATTTTCTAAAATAATTCAATGTCCACCCAGACTCCTATGATTTTTAGATAAACTTTTATCGACATGACCCCATCCCATTCGTTATGACCCGCTCCTTCGCCGTCCCATTCCCCCACCCTATCCATGCTCCCTACCTCATACCACTCCCACTGTAAATATATATTTAATAATAATATATATATATACATGTATTCAATATAATTCATATTTATGTGTAAAATTATGTGGATTTTTATTATCTATTATATATATAAATATATATAATATTCATTCAATTTGACACATTATTTACATTATAAATATATTTAAATTTATATTCATGTAAGTGTCTGAATCTATATAGTCTATTAATATTATATATATATATATATTAAAATCTAAAATGGTTTTTTAGTTGATATATTTTTAAATAATGTATGTTTATGTATATACTAATATACCATGGTTATGCTTTATATATTATATAATTAATATTATTTGAAATAAAATTTTTTAAATAATTATACATTAATATAAAATTATAAAAATATATTTATGTTTAAATTTAAATACAATTATATACAATCATATTAAAAAATTTATTTAAATAAATTATTTTGAACATATTATAAAAATTATTTTATGATTCTATTCATACGTTTAGGTAAATATAATTGTATAGTTTGTACATTAATTTATATTTAATTATATAATATTTAATTTCAAATAATATAAATTATATATAATATAAAATCAAAAACATGTTATATAAATATATAAATAATTAAAATTTACATTAAAAGTGAATCATGTAATAACCCACGTTGTTCTAAATATTTAAAAAGAAGAATAAGTGAGAAGACTGCCAATCATTCCTATGTTGTAACTGGTCTCCATGCATAATATGTTCACATGTTTTTAGAGATTAGAACCCTCTGAGAGTTGTGTGTGGTTATGGGATACAAAAATGAACATAAGACACAAATTTGAATGTTCATAAAAGTATGAGAAGCCCAATCATCTTAGAGGAATATTATTTCAGGGTTAGTTAGTTTTTGGATTCATGGAGGAATCCAAAATTTTTTCTATGGACTATGAACTATGTTTTAATGCATGTGTCTTGTGGTTCAGAGGATTGGGGAGTCGGAACATCATTCCTTGGTCGGTAAAATATCTAGGAAATGATTTCATTTAGATGACAGATATCATCTTTATCTTGTCTTTTATCTTGAGTTATGATCAATGAAAATTGATAATTGTATGTGAAACATTCTAGATGTTTCCCTTCCATGAGGCTGTTGAAGTTTCTCCAATTGAAGGGAATGTTACACAAAATATGGTTTCAAATTCATTCCCTATGATTATGTGATAGGTTAATGTATGATTACTTCCTTTGGATGATGGGGTAATGATTCCCATTTAGAGTGGGATTCAGGTCATCCATACAATGATATGGAATTCATAGAGACCTCTCTCACTAGGCATTAAATTATTTTTATGGATGGTGATACTATTTTTTATAATAGACCCCATCCATTGTCATGGAGTTGGATCCACAATGTATTTTTAGTGTTGGTTGGGTAATGAAAATGATTTTTCAACAGAGAGGGTTTGATGTATAATGTTGGTATCCAATTTACATTGTTTCTTTTACTGGTGAGGCATTGGTCTCCCCTTATAGGTCTATATTTTCTTAGATTGGCAATGATTATGTTGAAATCTATTGATGGTTTATGGGTGAAGAGGCATTTACCTTATACAGTACATCAGCTCTTCCTTTCCAAGTACACATTCCAGATAATATGGAACATTTTTTATTACTCTTCTAATGATTTATTACATATAAATATGGTGTGATTCTAGGCTGTTGTGTTCTAAAATGAGTTTTTATTTATATAAGGGGATTCAGTCCCTCAAGATATAATAATGTGTAGTTTTCCCTATAATCTTTCAAGAGAACCATCTCATGTGGGTAGTATACTATTGTGACATTTTTGTAGTGTGGGGCCTTTCATAGGGAATCTTATAATGACAATAATTTTCATTACTCACCTTACATGTCGATAGTGGTTCATGTGTGGAATTTTTAGTTCTCCGTTTTGAATACCGTCATTTGACATGGGATCTCATCAGATTACCTTCGTGAGGTTGATGGTGTTATGAGGTGTTCCAATTTCATGAAATAATTGAGTTGGTGTTTAGTGTAGGACATTGATGAGAATATTGTATTCACTAATGGTGTCTGAGACATTTTAGGTGCCTCTACACTATAGATGATTGATAATTTTTTTCCCAACCTTCTCCCATTGAATAGGTTGGTGATAGTTTGTAGGTATTGAGTAATGGATTCCCTACAAGTTAGAATTTTATTATTTTATGTTTGAGGGAATGTAGATTCATCATGCCTGTGGCCGGATCTTCATAATAATTTCCTTTTCATTAGGGAATGCTATGGGGTTTTTATAGACATTCCTAAATTTTCAATATTCCCCTAATTTGGTGTGTCTATTTAGATGAAATATAGGATGGGGATCTATTTTGAGGATGTTGGGATGGTGGTTCATGTGTATCTTGCATATATTATGTATCTAGTAGATCTAAGGAATTGTATAATCTGATGTGGTCCATTTAAAATAATGCTCACATCTAAGGATGATATGGCTTAGTGATTTCCCTATCACCAGATGGCTGTTGATAATGTGTGTCTTCATTTTTTTGGTCCTTATTTACTTGTCTAAGTATTTTTTTTCAATTTATATTATTGAATGGTTGAATGGAATATTTACGCATGATTTATGATTCATATAGTTATATCACGAATTATTTTCATAATTATTTTTTGTTGATTGGTTTTTATCTATTTTTTGATATTACATTAAATGCATCTTAGCTGATTATTATGCCTATAAGGTGTTTTTCTCCACCAATGGCCTATTAAAGTTTGGATTGGGAGTCACTCTATAAATTTCTTTTATCCAGGTAGGGTCCTAGTGGGCTAGTTCTTGATTATATTCCCCAATCATAAAGGGTACTTTCAACATATAATAACTCATGTGATATACATGGAGTTCAATTTTATTGGTGGTCCTTAAAGCATTATTCATCTATTCTTTATGGTAATAACCATTTTGAATTTAATATATAAGTTAATTATTTCATTTTAAATATTTAAATGATCTATTTAATAGCCTCACTATATCTATCTTATTGAAATATTTGATATTCATATTTCATTATCCACCCCTGTATCCCACTAAAATCCCCTGTGACTTAATAAAAAATTTATTGTTGGAAACACATGGCACCCTAATGAATATAAAAATGGATAATTTTTTTACATCGAGAGAATGATATATTCAAATAAATTATATATTTAAATTCTATGAATGGAATTATTATATGCCATTTGGAATTCCACATCCACCATATGCCATTACATATTAAAAAAAAGATAAACTTAAATTACACAGCTCATTATTGTAATGAAAATACAAAAGTATGGTTAATAATTCATTTAATATATTTTATATTTTTTAAAACCCAATTGAGAAGCGATTTTAATATAGAACATACATTCAATTAATAAAGGGTTGACTATGTGATGAATTTGAAAGATACTAGTCATTAAATACATGAGAGATAGAGGTATGGATCAATGCTAGTATGAACACACTTAAATTCCTATTCAATAATAAAATCTTCCCTTAGTCAATGGAGATATTGCTATGTTTTCAATAATATCATGGGAATAAAATCCAACATTATATTATGATGGTGCATAATATGAAAATTGATCTACATGATAAATCCTTTTTTAAATATCCCTAGGACTGCAACTTATCTCTTATTATATCATCCACCACCCATAAATAGTCCATTAATTTTTTTATGATATTAATTTTTCTTCACACCACAATACCAATGCTAGTGTCGACATGGTAAGTCACCAAACTTTTATTTGTTTCCAATGAATTATTAGAAAAACATGCAAAACATCATATATATCAAATTTAAGAAGTCATTTTAAATTTAATGTTGATAACAAAATAAAAAATAATAATGGGATGATGATATATGAGTAATCACATGTATTGTTATGAATCAAATTTCAATTTTCAATAATATATTAAAATAATTTAAAATTATAATACATGGAATTATTACAAAACAAGTATCCATTATGTATAAACACAAACTCAAGAATCTGAGAATCAATATGTATTTTATTACATTGGTAATGGATTCAAAGAATCACATTCCCGCGGACTGAGTAATTTAGCATTCTTTTTAAACAATATACATTGTCGAAAAACACATTACATTATAATCATAAAATAAATAAATTATTTTCATTGAGAAAACTATTTTTACCCTCAGATAAACACTACATATCAACCATAAATCACCAAATGGTAACATATGGAAAATAAAATATAATAAAGAAGGGAGATAAAATTCTCTGTTAGGGTTACATATAGAGGAAGCGATATAGTATCAATAAATCGTATTCAAAATGGAAGGGTAATTAAATTAACAAACATTCCATTTAAATATCTTGAATATCTTAATATGATAAGTCAAAATCAACATAGAAATGTATATAAGTGAAAAAATTAGCAATTAAATAAATAAAATGTGGATCAAATAAATCTAGATATAATATCATTGTCAAAAAATCTAGGATAATAATAACTAAAATCATAATAAAGTAAATACATAATTATTGGAAGTCGTGTTCTTAAGAAAATGATACCTCTCACATAAAGTCTTTTCCCTAGATGGTTTATAACTACTGAAAAAACATATTTAATTTGGAAAACTAAATTTTCTCACAAGACTTAATTTCTGTTTGAGGGGATATATAATCTTCCCACACCTCTGAATATAGGTCATAAACATTCATCATATATCAAATAATGAATTTAGATCATTAATCAATATGACTTATCACTAAACAAATGTATTGAGTGAAGAATATGGATTGAACATTATTTATCCATATATTCAAATAAAATTTAATGTAATCACCATATATATAAATGGAATATGATTTAGGAAATAATCATATCCATGATATATACATTATATATATTTAAGACAAATGAAGTATCCAATGATCATGGTTAGGTGTATTCTTCCAATAAATATATCACTAAAACAGAATCTAATTTGGTGAATTAATAATATAATGATTTGTAATTCATGATGAATAAAATTACAATAATAGGGCCAATACATTGTTTTTGAGATGATATCACTTTCATGTTGATATTAAGATTTAAAAATAAAATGTGAAAATTTGGAGGAAATTTTTTTATTAGAAAATGAAAATTTAAAATTATAAAGTATTAATCAATGCTTTATTGAATCAGGAAAGTAATGTTCCACAAATTTTATATATATTCAAATAAATCACTCTTCCGATATTTTTTCCAGAAAAGTGAAAATTATTTAGGAAATGAATAAAAGATTACATTTAAACTATTTTTTAAAAAGTAAAACATTGGTAATAATTCATTATAAATTGTTTAGAAAAATACTATCAAAATTGAATATTTTTTATAAAAGTGGGAAATATAAGGGAAATATTCCATATGGGAGGCTTAAATAAAAACAATCTGTAATAATGATGAGATTGCGAAAAAAACTCTTTCCACATTAGTAACCTCTGAATCATAATCCCCCGGAAAGAATAATGTGAAAAGGAACATTAATTGTGACTCATATAAGGATGTTCATGTCAATAAATTTTATAGGGAATTATATATATCACATTTAAGAAACAAGTGATGAATATTTCATAAGTCTACAAGAAATAAAAGTTAGACTAAAAATCCATTAAATCACACTATCATTTAGTTAATCCTGATTTTAAATTATGATTAATTATTTTAAAAATTATTATAATATTATAAAAAATAAATATTTATATTTATAATATCAAATATGTTCCAATTATATCTTCGTATCATATGTTTGGTAATAATATATAATTATTAACCTTGTTTTGGTTATTAACTTCCATTTCCCCTCATGATTTTTTTTCATGTCAGTTTCAATTCTTGTGAATGAGATTTAGATACATAATATAAATAATGATTTTGAGGAATTTGAAATTTAATTTATTCATTATATTCTTATTATAAACATTTTTGTTTGTGAACATAGAAATGGAATCTCAAACAATCATGGAGATTGTAAGTCGTATGCCCACACGAGCGATGCTGTAATTTCTAAATGGTTGAAAGTGTGAAGACATGGTTGATATATTAATTTTATATAATCAATATCATGTCTTAAGAATGTTATATATACATTATTTCGATAATTATAAACATCCAAAAAACTTTTCCCTGAAAAACAACATATATAATCAAGTTGAGATGGTAAGAAGTATTTACACCCGCATGATGCTAACATTTTTCATATGATAGTTAGAAAGTGGAAATAGTTGCATTAAATTAATAATAAAATATTATCATATATATAATTTGGGATTTATTTATTTTTGATTCAAACAATAGATTAATAGTATGCATAAGAATAATGAATTTTGAAAGAGTTGGAGGAAACAATTACCCTAACATCGGTGGACATCCTTTAAATCACTTATTACGGGGAGGAGGGTTGGTATTATTGAAATTCCACAAATTATAAAACATGGATACTGATTTTTAAGAATATATGGCATTATTTTGATGAGATATATGACTAAATGTGTTTTAATTATGCGAGGAAGGAGGTTCTGATTTTATGATTCAATTGAGGGCCACTTTTGAAATTTCTCAATATATTGAACTATAATAATACTATTTTGAAAAAGAAAAATTACAAATGGAAAACAAATTACTATGGGATGAAATTCTCCTCCATATATTGTCTAATTCTTCAAAATTCAAGTATTATTTATTGTCAATTAATTTATTAAATTTTTATATTCATGAGATATGATTACTATCAATTTATACATTATTCAATACATCGATGTAAACAAATCAAGATAACAAGATAATGACAAGATAAAAAATTTAATTTATTAATAATGTGTCATATTAAAATATAAAAGTCTTTTTAACCTTAACTAATATAAATTATTATAATTTCAATAACATTTATTTTATTTTTCCATCAAATTGAATAAGAAAGGTAGTAGCATTGCCAATGAATTTATAATAATAATTTATTTTCTAAAATGAAAAATAAATTACCATTATTTATATAAATTTTTAATCTTTGAAAAAAATATTAATAGTAAAACATTTTTTTTGGATGACCACATATTAATATATTCTAGTTATTATAAAATTTGACATGTTTATCTTTTTCTAAAATAAAATACTATATATTCTATAATCTCATAAAATGGACATAAAATAATCTATAAACTGATATTGGATCATTATTGATTAATGGACTCATCCAATAATATTAATTCTATATTTTAGGTTATTTTATTATCATTATCATTTTATTTTTAATCTCACTTACCCTATTTACCATATATTGTGGTTAAAATATTTACAATGGATACTCTTTGTATTAGTAAAAAATGGAAATATTTTATAAATTTATTCTCCCTAAACAAAAATAAGGATTCCATTTTTCATATTTGAAAATAAATAGTGTTGGTATTCAATATAATTTCATCTGGAAAATCATAATGAAAATGGGTTTTAATTAAAATTCCACTCCAAGTGCACAATGTTATTATAATAAATTATATCATTAAATCGATTATAATAATCATAATTATAATAATTATATTTATAATATAACTTATTTTTTATTTAACCCACTTTAATGTTTAATTTTTTTTAATGGTTGAAATAAAAATACAGTTTATAATAAAAATCTCTATTTTACAATATTTTCTTGAAAATGAATTTTTTTTTAGAAAACCAAAAAAAAATATTTCACTATAATATAAATTATAATTTTTATTTTTATTTTTCTATTTTACATGACATATCTTTTAATACTACTAATAATTTATTATATAAATTTTCATAAAAATAATCAAATGAAATTCTAAAAAATTATCCAAATTTGATTTACTAAAAATTGGTCATTTATTTCATATGAAAAAATCAATAAATAATTATTTTGTATGTTCATTATATATATCTTATAATTTTGTGAATATTATTTAAAACATCCAATTCAATTGCTAGTCTATAACATTCATATTTAAATAATAATATTTTTGGGGTTTTATTAAGCTCATTGTTGCATATAATAATTATGATCAGATATATTGTTATTTTAAAATATAGGGGTTTCACATTCTCCCACTATTCAATAAATTTATTCATCATATTTTGAAATTTAGATATTTTATCTATGCTTTTACATTTAAAATTTATTTGTTTTGGAAACTGTACATTATAAAAAGGGTTAAAAAAACATCCAATTGAAAAGAGAGAGAGGGAAGTATGAATGTCGTTCTCAATAACAAATAATAGTTTTCCAAGTAGGAAAACAAAATTAGTAAGTGAAAATTGGTTTTGAACAAAAAAATCCCCTATTCGAGGTTGTATTTTTCAGTTTAGATGGTGTTATAACACACTCAAAATACATTAGTATTTGTTATGGTAACTGTTTCTAATATTCAAACCTTACGTCAGTATTGGATATTTTGGGAAACCACTTGTAATTTGTGTTTAAATTATTGGATGTTAAATCAAAGGGGGTTTAAACCCAAAGTATTTTCACCAAAACATTCCTATTAATGAATACTTTAAAGGGGGTTCATTTTTTGTGGTTTTTTGTACCCCCACCAATTGTGTCTCATTTTAGGCGATGTTCTCAAAATGCAAATTTTTTTTATTAATAACCCACCTTCCACCCAGTACCCTATGTTTTTTTAAACATCCCACATCACCATAGACCCCATCCCATTTCCCATGTCCCACCCCCTTCTCCATTCCCTTCCACCACACTTTAAATAGTTCTTCCCCCATAACACACCTCAATGTAAATATATATATATAATACATTAATAATATATATATATACAATAAATTACATATTTATGTATATAATTAAATGAATTTCTGTTATATTTTATGTATATCAATTTATATAATATACATATAATCAAATCCATTATTTACATAATACAAACTCGTTTATTTATGTATATTTCTATGTAATTATTGGTATAATATATATTTTATTATTATTATTTTCATTTGATAATTTTTTTGAATTACATAGTATTTTATAGAAGAAATTTTTTAATAAATTATATTTATTTATATATTAAAATATTTTTTTGGGTTTTATATTATATATAGTTAATATTATTTTAAATACATTTATATTGGTTTAAATATAAATTAATTTTTAAATTATAAAATTATATTTATGTATACATATAAATAAAATTAAATACAATAATATATATAATTTTTATAAAATGTTTAAATAATGTATTTCAATACATTTATATGTTGTATTTTAATTATATATATAACATGGAACCTATTTTTAAAAGAAAGTAATTGGGGTTTTGAACCCCCTAAAATTGTATATATTAGAGGGTGCTTTAGACCCTGTATAATTTAAGACATTAGAGGTGGTTTTAAAGGCCCATGATTTTTAGATATTATAGGGGGTTTTCAACCCCCACTAATTTAAGAAATTATAGGTGTTTTTAAACCCTCTCACATTTAAGACATTATAGTGAATTTTGAACCACTTTTAATCTAATTTCATAGATGTAGTTATGAACCACCACTAATTTTCTAATAATATAAGAGGTTCAAAAAACCTTCTAAAATCAATCCAGATATTGAAAAAATATTGGTAAAAAATTTTGAGGGGGTTTATAACCCCTATAAATTTGGTTATTATAGTTGGATGTCTACAACTCCAATAATTTAAAATGAAAATGAATTTAGAGGACCCAAAATAAAATCATTTATTAATATGTTATTTTCCTGACCCCCTCAAATTTTTATAGAAAATAAATTTAGAGGGGGTGGTACGTTACCCACTCTAAATAATTACCTTAAATTAAATTTAGTTTATTGTTATGGAAGAAAAAACTAAATATCATGTACTAATGGTGAGTGATAGGGGATATGTTCATTTTCATGATAAAATTCACAAAACAATAAATCCATTATGGGTTAAGGATCAATTTTTAATCATATATAATGATAATCGGTTAGTAATAATTGCAATATCTTATACATAAATAATTATCCCATGTGGTTTCTCATCAACACATTTCCCATCACCTTCATTGTAAACATGGATCCTTCTCGTTTCAACCATTTTATAAAAGAACAAAAACAATATTATTTTAATCAATAATAATATTGGGAAACCACATGATCCCTAACTTTACAAAATTATAGGGTGTTATCTAATACCTAGACTTATAATCTATGATTGTCATTGGGTTCTATTCACTCCTATATTATTCCCAAATTATAGTTTCCAAGTTTTCTAATAAATTAATTTGATAGTATCTATAATAACCCCATCACAAAAATCCTAGAATTTGCATTTATTTCATTACATTATAACTAGATAAAAAGTATCTCATCCAAAAGTTATGAATAGATTTCGAGTCTTGGTAAACTAGATTTATAAATTAAATTCATAGTATATTTTAAACAAAAATTTCCTAATATATTTTCCTTCAGAACACCATTATTACAATTAGAATAAACCTTAATATCAATCATGAAACACTACCTAGATTCCAATAGAGAATAAAACATAAGAAATCAGTGAGATCAAATTCTATGTAAGGGTTATATACAATAGAATATGTCTTGAATTAGTAAATTATAATCAACATGGAAAGTTAAATAAATGAACTCATTTAGAATTTAAGAATCATGAATATCATGATATTTAATGGAATAATAAATATGTATATGTACATAACTGAAAATTTCCATTTAATTAATAAACCCAAAATGGAATTCACCTAGACAAAATATCCTTTTGAAAATTTGACGGATAACAAAAAATATTATCTTAATAATGGAATTTATTTATTATTAGACATCATGTTATCATGAACGTGATACGTCTACTAGAATAAAAGAACAAAATAGTTTTAACCCTAAATTTTTAAACCCATTTAATTAGGAAAAAACATTTTTCCCATGAGACATATTGATGTGTCAAGGGGCTCTATAATTTGGGGCATCACCCTTCACTATAGGTTCAAATCAATCCTTATATATCGAATTTTCAATAGAATACTAGAATAATCATGTGTTACCATTTAAAATCTAGATTGACTAATGAATATATACTTATAATTGTTTCTCCTATTATTAAAATAACTTTCAATGTAATCACCAAATATAAAAATTATATAAAATTTGTGGAATAATCCTATCAATGATACAAGGATAATGGAAATTTAAGAGAAATGAAATATCTATAGTACTTGAGTCCCTGAATTAATCAATGTATTATATCATTAAAACATATAAGTAGTGGTGAATCGATAAAATAATGTGTTTTTTCATTAATGATTAAATGTTCCATAATCATGACATTAAAAATATCTATGAGTCATGTTATCCTTTTTCAATAAAAATTCAATTTAAAAAAGATTGAGAATATATAGAGGAAAATATTTTCCTGGAATATAACCCTATAAAAATATAAATAATTATTTAGAGAATTAAGACATCAGAGTAGCATGAAATTACACTCATTTAGCATAATTAAATTTTAAAAAATCATTTTGTGTTTTTAAAAGAAATGTCACAAAGTACCATTATTATAAAACTATAAAAAGATTCCACAAAAATAATTTTTTAATATGTAAGGCATGATTAAAAAGATATTAATACAATTATAAAAAAAATTGAATAAATTTTTTAATTTTTTTTAAAACTGAGATATGGAATATAAATAATTCACAATGACGACTTAAACATAAACAATATTTAATAGTAATGAGTATGTGAAATAAAACCTTCCAATTTTAGTAAATTTACATGAATAAAGACCATGAAACAATAACACAAAAAGGAAAATTAAATGTAATGATAATACTAATGTACATTATATAACATGATAGTGGAAATTATATACACTATAAGAAGGAAATGAGTGGTGAATATGTTATATGTCTCATAGAAAAAAATGTGACACTAAAAATCCACCCCCAACACAGCCATTTAGTTGATCAAGGTTTAACCACATGTATTATTTTTTGGGCCATGTTATAAATTCATACAAAAAAATAATCACATTTATAATATAATATATGATCCTCCAATATCATATTATCCCTATTATTTTAATAAAATTTTATTATTACTCGCGTTCTTGTTGATAAATTATTCATCTTCAAATGAATGTGTTCTTATATAAATTATGTTTCCTATAAATATGTTATAGTTCCATTATATACATAATTGTATTAAGGTAATAGATAATTATATTAAAAAATTTTATATATTTTAGAATCATTCTTGATTTTTGAACATAGAGAATTATTCCCATCACATTGTCATGATGGTAAGTCATCCGTATGCATGAGCAATGATTTTATTAATAAATATATTAAAGGGTAACTAAATGGATAAATTATTAATTATAATAAATAAATATATTTTCATAATTATCTTATATATTGATTAATTTTATCATTATATCAATCCATGTAAAGTGGTGATGAAAATCAAATTACAACATTGTGTGGAGATGTTAAGTGGTATGTACGCACTCATAGTGCTTTAATTTTTCATAGGATGGATGAAAACAGAATATATTTTATTATATTAATATTAAAATATTAATATATATATAATATGGGATTTTCTAATCTAGTTTGGAAACTAATTATAATGTTTATTTAGAAGTGGTGATAATTTTAAAATAGTCGGAAAAAAGATTAAATTTTCTTTGATAGACTTCCTTTAGATCTCTTCATAAGGGATCTAGTTGTGGACGTTTGGAAGTACCAAAACCTGTAGAAAGTTGATAAGGAGGGTTTTAAGTGGAATTTGAAGATTTTTATTTATCTATATGGATTGATTAAATGTAATGAATAAATTAAGTGGGCTCTCTTTTTAAAATTGATTTTTGGGCCACATTTCAAATTTCTCATAATATTAAATTATAATACAACTATTCTTGATAAAAAATCATCCAAATTGACAATAAAATACCAGTGTATGAAATTATCATCAATATATTATCTTATTTATTCTTATTTATGTTTTTATGATATTTATGTAACTTAATTAAATATTACCATAATGAAATATCATTATTGACAATATTGACAGAATTCATTTCACTGACATTACTAATATCAAAATAACAACCTAAAATAGAAATGAATCTTTTATTACCTTTTTAATATTACTTTTATATCTATATAAATATTTTATCACCTTATATAATTTGTCCTATATTAATTTTAATATTTTTAATATCATTTATTTAATTTTTCCATAAATTGAATAATTACTGCATCATCTTTATAAACAAATTTAATGTAATTATTTATATACAAAAAATTATAAATAAATTTCCTAAATGTTGATAATTATTTTAAATTACAAATTAATATTTATAGTTTATCATATGTTTGTATTAAATCATATGAAAATATTATTTTCCTTAAGACAAGAGTGTGACATATTTTTCTTTTCTGAAAATAAAATATCATATACACGATAATCTAATAAAAAGGTCCAAAAAATTCTTATTACTATATATAAATTGATTATGGATAAACGATAATCATCAAATATCAATAAGGGATATTTTTTAGTCATTTTCTCTTCCTCATATTTTTTACATTACATACCTGATTTACCATTTTTTGTGGTAAGGAGGGTTACTAAGATTACTATTTAAATTTAAAAAAATATAAGGTAAATATTTAATAAAATGGGAAAATCTTATCCAAATGTTGTTTTCATTTTTCACAATTAAAAAAAAAATAATAATAATTTAAATTAATTTTAAAATGAAAAGTTTTTTTCGTAAATTATTCTATAAGTGTAAAAAGTATTATATACGAAATTCTACCATCAAATGTATTCAAATGAAAAAAATTGGTTTATTAATAATATTATATGAATAATTTTATTTTCAATGTTTTTTAAAATAAAATGAATATCTCAAAATGTTGAAATAAAAATATAGTTCTCAATAAAAATCATTGTATTTCATTATTAACTAGAAAATAAATCATTTTAGAAAAATAAAATTAAAATTCACACTAATATAATTATGATTTGATGATTTTGAAAATTATATTCATTCCATTAATTAAAATTTTAATAATATAGTATAAATTAAATAAATTAATTTTTCTTAAAAATTAATAAAAATAATTTTTTAAGAGAAAAATATTCCAATGTCTTTACTAAAATTTGAGTGTTTATTTACAAAGAATTAATCAATAACTATGTAGTGATTAATACCATTAAATATATTTTTTATTTTTATTAAACTAATCACACCATGAAATTCAAAGGTTAGGTTATAATGGTCATATTTTAATAACAATGTTTAGGGGTCGTTTAAACTCGATGTTACGTATTATATGCACCATCATATATAGTGTTCTTATAAAATCACAGTGTAATAAAAATGATAAAATTATTCATGATTTCAGATCAATTTTTAATGCTCTAAAAATTCATTTTTATATTTTGTGGGTTAAATATAAATTATTTTCCATAATGAATGGGGGAAAACTCAACTAATAAAAACCAATTATTTTCAAGATGTAATTAATCATAAAAATATGTATTTTTTGATATAATTTAATAGATATTATATATATAAACTATGGAGGATATTTTATGAGTTTTCTACAATATATTAAAATCATTAAATAAATTTAAAATTATATTGTCATGATTTTCAGTTTTTAAGGTTCATACATCCATGATTATAGTAACAACATTGTTTTTATTTTATTTTAACTAACCCAGAAGTAAATGTTTTGTCAAAATAACTCTTTCCCAGAATACATTTCCAAATAAATATTCACTCCTTAATATGTATAGATATTTATAATCCTCTTTTTTTCAAAAAATTATACAGTTTTTAGGATGGTAATCATTTTCCCCATATAAGGAACCTTATTTACATTTGATAGACTAATACATTGACTATGAAAAGGGATGCTTATAAATTCCATCAGACAATGTTTTATAAAGTCTAGTGAAATTTTCCATGAAAAGTATATAAAAAAATTATCTCGGAGGAATAAAACAATGTATATCATATAAATAATTATGAAGCCAAATAAATGGAGACACAAAAATTATTTCGTACAATAGTGTACTATTTCCCCCGAAACGAATATACTAGTTATTGGTACTGGTTATCTACATAAATAACATTAGATATAGTGATTATGTGCTAAATACCAAGAATATAAGGTTTTTTCTTCATTAAAATGAACATAATACCAAAATGGGTGTAATCCAACCATTGTATTTTGTTGTATGAACACATATAAATTTGACTACAACCACAAAGAGACAAAGATGAAAAATTATTATATAGTGTTGTTTCTATGGTTTTAAAACATCTTATTTCTAAGTGTTCTTCAATTATAATTATAATATAGTTTCCATAGAGCATATTTTTGTGAGGATTAATTTTAAAATTACTATGGTTTGTATGTTTTATTTTTTTATTGATCATATAATTGATGTATCTTTAGGATAGAGGTAAAAAATGTGTGTCAGATTTACTTTTTCATGGGATCATAGGTGTGTGGAGATAGTTCTGTGTTCAACCATATTGATTGGGTAATTCCAACGAGTCCTAAGATATACATTTTGATATGTTTATTATCATGGAAAACATATGCAGGGTTTGCATAATTCTATAACACTTTGGTGGAAAGTGAAGACATGTTCTAGGAAAATATCAATATGTTTTGTTATGATCCTTTATAAGTGCATGTTTTTACATTTATATTTTGTTTTACATATTTTCACATTACCTTATGTAGTTATATATATTTATATATACATTATTTTATGTTATCAAATTTAGTACTATAATGTTGAAAATTATTTTAGAATAGCTCTTTTTATCATAATCATTCATATAAACAAGGACTTCGTAAAATTGTATATTTATAATTTTACTATAAAAATTCTTCCCACTTACTTGATTTATTTTAAATACTCTTATTATCTTAAATTTGGTATAAAGTGGTGGTCTCTAAACAAATATTTTTTACATGATAGATACTGGTAGAGGCAAAATTTTTGGGGAAGGTTTGTCCATTGGGATATTAAAAAATAATGACCATAGAAGACCACCATTTTTTGATGGTGATGAATATGCATATTTTTGAGATTTAATAAATAAATATTCTTTCAAAAGAATGTTTATAAAATTATTTTGATGATATGTGATTATAAAATTCGGGTTAAGGATGTTAACGTATTCACTAGAGTGGAAAAGTCAAAATATCAGTTACATTATATTTTTTGAATTTGTTTATTATATTATATAAAAAGGATTATAAATAGTCTGATTTTTTCATGTATGATAACTAATAAAATATTGAGAGTAGTTGATGTTACTCACATTCAGACATCTATGGTTTTGGAAACTATAAGTGTTATGATTTGGTGTAAAATATGGAATTTTATTTCATTACATGTGAATATGTTGAACAAATTCATTAGTGATTCATGAATATATTGAATATATTTATATCACTTGGATGGAATTAGTTTACAGATAAACAATGAATATTAATGAATTAAAATATCATGCCAATGGAAATAGAGTATTAAAATACTATAATTTATAATTATAATCATATAATGAAGATGAGTTTGTGTGATTTTATTGGGACTGCTAGGTTATATTATTTTATATAGAAGAGTTTTTTGAAAAAGGAAAAAAAATTTAGAAAAAAATTCACCGTAATATTAATCTCCAGTAATATGGAAAAACGGATTCAATGGAATCCAGAAGATGTTGTTCAATCAATTATGTTATTCATAGAATTTGAATAATATTCTATACATAATTCAACTAATTGAACTTCTTTGTCTTAAGGGGATGAAATATCCCATACATCATCAGAAGCTGAATAATCATTTAATTAGAAGAACGAAACAACATCCTTCGAATAAAAAAAAGGTTATTCTAATGGTGATCTATAGGATGAAGAGGTTTAAAATCATACTATTTTTAAAAGGGGGAATCCTTACTGAAAATATTAAAATAATTTATTCATCTAGAGGTCCTTAATGATTCAAAAAATAATCCATTGTGAACAATATCAAAAAGGGTAGAGAAAAAGATAAGTTATATCAATTATGCAACAAAGAGGATTAATGGAATATCAGAAATACTTCATGAAAAAGATGATAAATGAAATAAAATCCTATGAAAGTGGTTGTGGTTGATGTTTTTACCACCATTAATGGTACTTATAAAATTTTTATTTAAAAAAAAAATGACATTTCAAATTAAAAAAATATTTCCTTGGATTAATTTAAAATGTCAAAAAATTTCATCTTGATGATGAAGAATAAGGAAAATTATAATATTTTCTTTTAAGGAATATATTGTTTAGATCACAAGAGTAATAAAGCCTATTTCAATGTTTTTTGATAAAATAATCTCTGAAGAAAGATAATGATCATGATTTGTAGTTGATCTCAAGAACCATACATTAAAAAAAACTTCATGATCTCTTAATGGAATAATATCATACAATTCGTAATAGAAATTCATGAAAATATTAATATGAAATATTTAAATTAAAAAAACTGAGAATGATTATAAGAAGGTGTAGGCTATCATTAACAAAATACATCATAAAGAATGATTTTTTTACTGTTAAATGATTTAAATGATTATAATTATAATCTTCTTGTATAAATTGTATTATACATTTTCAGATGAATATTTTTATGTTAAAATATTATTTAATGACTGTTATGTTTAATACATGGAAATGATTTTAAGAGTTTTTTTAAAAAAATTAGGAAACTCATTATACATGAATATATATTCCATATTATCTTAATTATGAAAATAATATTGTGGATGAAACTAGATAACTATGATATCATGTAAGGTGGGAGTATTTCGTACTCGTAATTTTTTTCTTTAGTGATGTGCATTATGTTTCTCAAATAGATGGAAATTTTTGAGTCAAGGGTATTATTTGAATCATTACTAATAAATATCAAAACTCAATCTTATTTTGTTCCAATATATCAATTATGTGTCTCTTTAATTATTACATATTTATTATGATAATAAAATCATTTTAACCAAATTTAAAAATACAATACCCTAAAATGAACATATAAAAATATTATCAGATGGATTCTTATAAACTCAATTAGACAAAGCTATATAATATCAATCAGAAAAAGTGTATCTGGTAGAGTAATTCAACATACCTTAGTAAAAATAAATCACATTGAGACATAAAAATTACTTTATACATTGATATGCTATGTTGATTAGACGGAGACGAAACATGTATACTCATACGAGACTTCTGATTTCTGTCAAAGAATATTATAAATATTTATAAAAGTGAAATAAAAAATATATCAGAAAAATTGATGATGTGATGAAAATATTGAGAAGAAACATTTTTTTAATGTTATTTTAGTTGATCCTGATATGCATGGAACCTAACCATTATAGTTTGTTTCATTAAGGCTAATAAATATGACTGTGACCTCTAGGAGGAGAAAATGATAATCTATAATCTAATATTGTTGTTGAGGAATTTTAAAAACATTATGCTAAGTATATATCAATTATATTCATCAATTGATTCCTTAATAATATTTTTATGAGGGTTTCTAAAACACAATGATATATAATATTTTAATTTTTTTAAAATAAATTTAATTTATGCGATATTTTTCATTCCATGAATCAAAAAAATAAAACGAACCATGATATGATATTAAACTAAAATAATTTTTTATAATAGTTACGTCCAATCCATTAGAAAGGTGGTTATTAATGGACATAAATAAATTATAAAAATTATATTTCTTACACTTGTATAAAAGTAATTCATTGGTCCTTAGTTTATTAGAGACGAATATAAAAATAAATTGAATGTAAAATAAAAATTTTCCTAAAATAAATTTTTTTTTTCATGAGAAGTATTTTCATCTTAATATATTAAATTATTAAATATCTGATGAATTATAGTAATGGAATTTATATATTAATTATTCAATGAAATTATTATTCATTTTAATAACATATTTTTGGCATGTTAAAATAAATTTTTTTATGCTTAAAATTGAATTGTTCTCAAAAATGAAATCATCAAAATTTTCATACTTCTATCAAAATAATTATTTTCCAATTTTATAAAATTTAACATAAAAAATTTATTTCATTTTATAAATCATAATTTCAAAAATATATTATAGTGAATTATAATAATTTTTATGTAAATTTAATTTTTTTTGATGAGTACATAAAAATAATGTTTTTTGTAAAAAAATTACCTTTTGGATAATGATTTTAGAATGCCCTATTTTGAGATTTTTTTTTAAAAAAATAAATTTTTTCTATTATATTAATAATAATCCAATTCAGGTAATTAAATTTAATTTTATCATGATTTTTTATATATAATCTTTTTATAAACATGATAAAGAATCATTATAGAACTGTTTTCATTATGATTACTGGTTTTATTTTAAATTAAACTCCAATAATTAATTAATTTTAATTTCATAAAGTGGTTTTTGTATTTATAAATATAATAATAATTATTAGCTAATATTTTTATCTTAATTTCTAGTCATATTGAATAATATAGAGAATTACTTTTTTCTGCATTTAAGGTTATAATACGGTTTTTTGAGTTACATGGACAAGTGTTAAAAATCTACAAAGAAATTGGATATTTAATATGTAAAATTTATCTCATATATATTAATAGTGAGTCTATTTTTTCTAATAAGAATAATTTATAGGAATCAGGGGTAAATTACGTAGGTAAATAGTTAAACTAGTTTTAGTGGTGATAACTAAAACGGTGAAATTGTATAACTTTAGAGATTAGGGAATAAAATATTTAAAACATGTTTCTTCTTATATAGGATAAGAGGATGACAATTAGACTCCCTAAAATCCATTATTTATCAATCCTGGTATAAATTGGTTTGATTTTAGCTTTCCACTAATGAATATTTTTGTGAATTTAAAAAAATGTCACTCTTACTCAATTTTAAAAGAGAACCGTCTACCCTCATTTATTCACAACACATAATATAGTTATATCAAATAGAATCTAAAAATATATCCACAAAATCATTAATGATGTAACATATTCAATGCTAATCAAAATATTATAAACCTAGGGTCTTTTATAGGATATCCAAAGGAGGTGTTCAAATACAAGGAAATTGTCTTCACTAAGATCTTTCTTTTTAACTTATTCAATCACTGTATTCATTTACATATTAATAATTATATTATAATAAAACCATTATCTACCATATAATGAGATGTTATTATCTAAATGAATTAAAATTTATCCATCCATTTTTCCCTCAAATGGGAAACAAAATCATCTATCATTTTTACAATGGACTATTGGCTTGTGAATTGATGCAAATCATTTTCCACAAACAGATCTACCTGCTGGATATAATGATGGACTAGATGTACATATTTATATTTATGATGTAATTATAGTTTTTGAATTTTTATATCACATATAACTTCATACAATCCAATCCATTGGAAGATTATAACCTCACTTATACGTAACCATGGACTATATCCTCTATGGAGCAGTGTGATATGTTTCTCATTTTATTTTGACATGGATGCTAATAAATATAGATAAACACATTATATATGTTATAAATTCTAAAATACTTATTTTAAAAAAGCGTATCATTATTTAAAATACATTAGTTCTATGCATCGATAAAATTAAAACAATATTCATGAATACGTACGACCTACTGACACTATGAAAAGTTTAATTCATTTTTATATGAATATTTTTGACAACAACTATAAATACGTATATAATGAATTAATTGTTAATTTATATAAAGATTAATACTCTTTTAAATGATTTTTTGATGCAAATTTATAATGAAAAAATGTATCATACCAAAACATATATGAAATTAATGTAGTTATTAACAAAAGCAACATTTTTAAAATATAATGTTTAATAAACATGTTGTAAAATAATATAAGTAAATAAAGTATGGAAATATATATATTATTTTGGTTCTGGAATAGATGTGTAAAAAATATATAATTATTGTAAAATAGGTCAAATATAACATCCTATTACTGGGTTTGAGGTACTCCTTGACCCTCCTTTTTAATCATTCTCTGGTTGGGGTTCCACTTGGGTTATTTCATGTGAAAGGTTGAGATGTTTGAAATTTTATAGGCTATGCATGATTGACAAACTATTTTCTCAAATAATGCAACCACCTAGTGAAATCAATGAAACCCTATATATTTTGGGTTCATGTGGTTGGGGAACAGTTTGACAAATCATACACCAACCAATTTGGAACAGTACACAAGATTGGAGGGATGTATGGTTAGTGAGAACAGTTTGTATAACCATGTGACCCTACCCAGATAACGATGCACATGATATTTTTTATTTCTAATATTTATTTAAAAAAAAATCTTCATCCAATTTCTTACTGAATATTGATCCCAAATCCTTATAGCTTAGTATCATAGGAATATGGGTCCTCTAAGAACCATTTTGGATTTTCCAGATCTCTTCCTAGGTGGATTGAAGTTTGAATGGACTCATTCCATCCCACTCGGGTACATAAAGCTTCTATAATACCTTCCTTCCCACTCTTTATTTCATTCTACCATATAGATTTTTAGATCACCATGTCTTTTATAGATCTAAAATATTCTTTCTGTATCTTTATATAGGTTATATTTATAGATCATTATATCATTCATTATTCAATGGATAATTGTAACAAACCATTTCTTGAAACAGATGAAAATCCAAAAAATAATAATTTTTTTCATTTATAGGACCAATCATTTTTCAAACTATTCTTAGGAACACAATTTATAGAATTTAAATACATTAATGTGTTTTTTTATGTTGTTCAATGTCCAAGGGAGACTCAAGTGTTTTGTAATGTTATAGGATAGTTGGGATCTGAAACCACAAGTCAGGTGGAGCTGGAAAGGGAATAGATTTAGTCTGAAATCATGTAGCCCTCAGTAGTAATCCATGTGGTATGTTTCTTTTTATGAAATTATTTAATTAAATTACAATTGAAAGGAAAATAAATTTTCTGAATTTAAATGGGGAAATATTAAAATAAAGAAAAGTAAAAAATATAATAATCCTATTATTATAATTGTTATTATGTAAAATATTATTATAATAATAATTATTAGCATTTTTTTATCCTTTTTCATTTGGTTAGTTTTTTAAAGACCTCAAAGTGGGGTCTCCTTCCAGCACTATGCACCCCCTTGGGGACCATTGTAGTGCGCAACCCAACTCCCTCAACTCCTCCTTTGTGTTCTGATTTCTACCACTCTATTACCGATTTCATGATTGATCTAGTGAGTTTTGACCTTCTCCACATTATCTTCTCCATTTTTATTCATTTTTTGGTCTCCCTGTCATCGATTAGGATCCAGTTGAAAGCCTAGATAAATGAGTTACATTATTTTTCTACCTTCATATAATGTTCGGGTATAAAATGTGCTCCCTAGGTTATGTTCATGAAAATTTTGACATCCATAGCCAATGATGAAGTGGATCAGTTCATTTTGGATCATCATCATCACATTGAAGTGAGGGTTTCATCCAATCTATTGTTTCGCAACACTTTTATTTGGATCATTATGTGTTTTTGACTCCTTAATAATTTATCAGTAGTTTATTAGGCTATACAGCGTCATTTTATGGTGTTTCCACTATTCGAGGTAGGTTTTTTACTTCAACTATATTTATCATTAATTTTAATTTAGTGTATTATTGTATCAGTGGGTTTATGAAAATTTAATTAAGGTTTGTTGAAACTTCCCGCTATGTTTTAATGGTTCTTGTAATTGTTGTAGAAATTTTTGATTATCTACGAAGGTTCACACACACACACACGTATGTATGTATATATATATATATATATTCCTAGTATGTATTTCATGATGGATAGGGGAAAAATGATTGGGATTAAAGGATAAATATATGTATATAAGAGAATGTGGGTCTGTGTTTAGGATGATTTTGAGTGGCCACCACCGAATCTGACAAGTGTAGAGTGTCAGATTGGTGTACTTATTGAGGCCGAGTACCTTTCAATCAATATTAAATTTTTATAATGAATTAATTAATTTACTTATCACACTACCCTTAGTTTTTAATTAATGTAGTGTAGTATATATCATAAATTCCTCTTTAATGTGATTTTAGAGTGTTTCATGATTAATATGATAAATACATGTCATATAAGAAATATCATGATTTTATAATAAAACCCATCCAATGAAGATTCACCATCTTCAATTTAAAAATTAGCATTATGCTTTTATTTCTTTCATACCTTTTTGCATTGGTTCTCTTTTTTCACCATAATGTTATGGTTTTCTATATAGATTGTTGAGACCTTTCCATCACGGAATTTATTAAATGAGTTTCTCTTTTTAAAATACAACTTTTACGAACATGGGTTTATTTATAAACTAAATAAAATGATTTAAGAATGAGAATTATTTTTGTAGGGATTCAATCCTTTTTCCCATTAGTTCATTTCATTTTGGATGTCTCCCCTCAGAGACACTATTAAAGTGAATCCAGTGAATCCTTATATTAGAATATAAAATTATTTTTATGCCTTTCCAAGATGGTTGTGTTCTTCTCTCACGTTGATACCCATTCTTGGTGTTTGCCATGGCCTTGTCTATCTCTATTGGGAATGACATTCCAAATTGGCCTTGTATTCCTATGGTACCTTCTATGTACCACTTGAAACTCAATTAATGATTTTCATTGAGTTATTTAATTAGATAGAATTAATTGAACAATAATTTGTGACATGAGGGTTTAATTCGTTAATTATTATTAAGTAATTAAATTACGTGTAATTTTTATGGATTGTAAAAATTAAATCCTTTATTATCTGATACATCTACATAGAGAAATTTTGATATGTGCGACCATACCGACATAATGTGAAAACGACAATATAAATGGGATAATCCATGTTAAATTATAATAATTTATTTTCATTAAACCGCCTTTAATTTAGTTTGGATCTGAAGGAAAGGATATTGATACTTCTAGCCATCTGATTTGAGTGAAAGCCATGGACATTATTAGAACATAATCTATTTGAATTTAAATCCGTACAATAAATTTTGATATTTTTGTTGGATTTATGTATTAGTCATTGGGATTTAATAATATTAAATTTCTTTCTTTCTTATAAAAAATCACTTTGGATAATATGGTAATTTAATAAATTAATGACCTTAAGGAAAAATTATTTATTTTAACAGGATTGATATAATTATGATGATAATTTGAAACATGGATTAATGAAATAAATTGGTTTGACAGATGAAAATTTTTAATAAGTATACCATTCTTTCTTGTGATGATAAATTTTTAATTTTTGGTACTATAATTATGATTTTTTAGGATTACTTAATGAGATTATTAGATATATAAGTCATTGAAACCTATCATTTCTTCATTGATTATCATGTTGAGTTTTTTTAGATTTGACTCATGTTTAATGTTTGATGTATGAGGGATTGGTGCAAGTTTTTATATACTACTGAGGTGGAGGAGAATTTAAATTATTCCCAAGGGAAGATTATATGGTTATTTGGAATGTCTGATTGCTCGTTACTTGTGTTGATACCCGAGGGATTGGTGTATGTTTTTTACTACCTGATGGATTTGAACAATGGTACTAAATTCTTATGGGAAGAATGTACGTTTATGGATGATGCATGAGGTATAGATGCATAGTAACATGATGCCTGAGGGAAAGAGTCTAGTTATGCCTAAGGGTTGGATTCTGGTTCGGTTGAGGAAAGTGGAAATGTGTTTATGGTATATTCTGAGTTATTCGACCTTAGAAAGAGAATATTACTCTGATTTATGTGATCTTTCTTAACTTAGGAGGACCTAACCATAGACATTGATATCCGACTTAGGTCAAAGTATTTGGTACGAGAAAGGTTTCTATCTATGATCACTATCCAAGTTATTATTATTAAATTTATTATCAATTTTTAAATATAATTTTTGGGACTCATTCATTTATAATTAATTATTGGAAATGGACTGGTATATACATTGTGGGTGTTGGACTAAGAAAATTTATATATCCCACCCAGATTTGGTTCCATTTGGCACCCTATTTGATCTTCTTTCTCATAGGTCTTTGGATTCATTTCTTTTGTGGTGTTGTGAACATGGTAGATAGGATGTACATGACAAGGCTCTTTATTGGGATGCTCGATGAGTTTACCCTTTTGGTTTTATGTTATTTGGTTATTTGTACTATTATTAGATTTTAATAACACATGACATTACATGCATCATTATAATAAATTGGTGTTGGAAATTTTTTTATTCATATAATATATTATTCTTCCACTGATAACTATATTACATTTACTATACTTCCTAAACTATTTAATTATGATTATTATATGATAAATCATTGTGCTACACTGACATGAGGGTATATTGTTCCCACTATAACCACTTTAGACCCTTGATATATGTTGGAAGCCTCTTGTGTTCAAAGAGCCGCGCATGAGGTAATTTGACCCAATGATACAACAACCATATTAGTAGTAAGATGGGAAGGGACATTGAAAGGATGATGTATAGATTTCTTTACACTTTTTATTATAATTTTGAGCGGGTAGAAATGATTCTAGGATTGTGTCAGTTCTTTGTAAACAATCATTCTTGGGACTAATCACCCCATGTTTGGGGAAATCAACAGGTGACCATGGAAGATACTGTTTTTTATATTTCTTGATATTACAGTTGGTATAATCCCACCTTGATTGAATTGTTAAATTTATACTTCTTATGGAGTTATGATATTTAAGTTATTTTATGATTATACTTGTACGACGAGGATGGAGAGTTACTTGGATTATATTAGGCACATAATGATTTCACATGCCATGCATATTCCATGCCATGTAGTAACATCACTGTGATATTGGTTATTTTGATTCTGTATCATGTGCTCCATTGCATGATTAATTGAAGAGTGACATGAATTTTATATAATTATGATCATCACAATTCTTGGGATGACTTTCGTAGACTTCTGTATTTTGAATTTATGGTGGTTCTGATAAAGATTGATTTTGAGTAGTTAGTATATCTCTTCCTATTGATGATTAGGAAACTCTTATATTGGGTAGGGAGATGTGAGTTATGTTAAATATATTTCCTTCTCTATATAATGAATAAAACAACAGTGTACCAATGGGAAATAGAAAATCTTGCTAAAATTCTCTTGGGGTTCGGATGTGTTGAATCATATAGTTACTTTCTCAGTAACATGAAATTGATGTTATATGTTTTCAATGAATCATTTTATGAATAGTGATGGTATTAGGAGAAATCAGTGGTTACTCATATAAACTCACATATGTCCTTAGGTGTAAAAGGATGGTGATTAGTTAATTACAGTGTGTTAGTAAGTGGTGCTGAGTTTCTTTCAATGCGAGTCAATCGATTATGGTTCCATTTTTATTCATTTATGAAATTGGCTGAGACTGATTGTAAACTATTCAATACTCTTACTATATTATTATTAATCAATGACCACATCCCATATCTTGATACTGTCCTGGATAAACTAATTGATCATTTGTCTTACACCACATTATAGTTTAACTGTTTGTGAAGTCCAAGTGGTATCCCAATGTTGAACAATGAACACATGGTCCATATTGAGGCTTGGATAGTCTTGAGTGACACATGGAATCCTATTTTATAATTCCTTTTATAAAATACACTAGATCTTTCTTCTAACTGGACTACCAATAAAAATTCAACAATAGAATCATTCAATGATCTGATGTGGACGTCTTGAATTTCTACCAACATCTCACTCATGAACATGGAATATGGACTAAATTGGGATAGTTCCTTACAATCAAGTCCTTTTAATCCATGTTTACTCCAGAAATGTTATTGGGCTTGGAGGTAATTCTAAAAGCGTAAAAATTTCAGAGGGCTAGTTCATGGATACCCCATGTTTGTTCTAAGGAATAATAGTTTTAAATAACTGGGTAATGGTTTTGTCGAGGAGCACCATCAGATGTTTCTCATTGAATATGGTGAACACGTTCATTCTAAATAACGGATTCTTTATACGTAGGTGTTGTAGTTTGGTATTGAAATGCTCCAGACTTCTAAGCTACGCAACTTCGAGATAAGTCCACCAGAGTAACGTGACAATTTTCCTTTTTATTCAATTTGAGTAAAGTCGGTGAGGAACTATTTTAAGGCCTGCCTCCAAGTTAAGGTGAGTGTGGATTAATGTTCAATAGTGTTTTATTGGAATGATCTCTTTATTAGTTATTATTAGGCAGATCATATGTGATCATTACTTCATGAAGAGGCCTCTGATATGACCTTGGATGTGATTGGGTTCTCTAGTTAAATAAATATAACTTAGAGTGTTGTGATAATTCTTAGAGCATGCCTTATAAGGATATTCTATCTATGGAGGTTTAGTGGCTCATAATTCCCCCCCCATTAATAAAGTTGATACCTATGCTTGAGAGAGACAATCATTAGTTAATTCAAGATATAATGACATGGTTCTGTCTCTAGTAAAAAAATAATTAATATGCATTGTTTCAATATTTTAGTTGTAAAAATGGGTGTTGTCTCGGATCATAATGGCTGGAGTGACTCTTTCTTAATCAATGAAAAATGGTGTGTTGGGTGTTTATTAACACATCATTACCATTTTAACATGTCATTATCACACGTGTTGGTTGGGTGTTGTTTTCGGTGTTCTGGATGGTTTCATGGGGATGGGATGTTCTAAGGGTGGTGAGGTTGAAACAAATAATGTCTTAAACTGTAAGAAAATCCAAAAAAATGTTTTTTTATTTAATGGATGTTCCATTTTTAAAACCTATCATCAAAGCCTAATTACTATAATTTCATCACTGTAATATGTTTTTTAGGATGTGGTTTTAGGCCAAAGCTGTGCCTTGGGTGTTCTATGATGTTTTGAGAGTGTCGGGCTCTAAAACCTCAAGTCCAAATGAGCATGTAGGGGTGTATTGTTAGTCTAAAATAGTGCGCCCCTTAGTAGAAAATATTGAATTTTGATTATTTGACAAAAAATATAATAATAAATAAAATTTTAAAGGAATATAAATAATATGAATGTAAATAATGATATAAAAATAATTAAAAGTTATAATAATAATAAAATTAATAGCATGTTTATTATGTTTATGATTTTTATTATTAATATTAATATTATTAATGCTATTATTTTTAATAATAATAATAATAATAATATTATTATTATTAATATAATATAGTTTAGTTATTTTTTTATAGAACCCAAGGGGTCTCCTTCCACCACACTCACCCCCTAGAGACCTATGCAGTGTGCGACCCACCCCCATCAGATCCACCTTCATGTTCTGATTAATACTATAATTCTCCCAATATAACACTAGATCTGGTGATTTATGACATTATCCACCTTATCCTTTCAATTTCATTCATTATTTTGGTCTCCCCGTCACTATGTTGGACTATACTAAAACCCTATGTAAATGGTTTAACCGATTTTGAATACTTCTTCATATGTTAGAATGTGCAACTAGCTCCCCGGGTTGGGTATGTGCATACTCAGACATCCAAAACTAAAGGCAATGAAGATCACATAATTTTTTCTCCCCATATTTGCATTGAGGTGACTTTTTATTCATGTTTTTTGTATTTCACATCTTTTATTGGGGCCATTGAGTGTTTTTGACTCTTAAAAAATTTATTGGCAGTGAATTGGGTTGTATCGTGTCATTTGGGATTGACACCACTTTTAGAATTAGGATTTCACTTCTGATGGTTTATTTCGAATAATTTATGTTAGGATACTAAGGAGTTTTTTGCGTCGTGGTAATTTTATTGATGTTAATTAACCCTTGACATTATTATTTTATGGTTCTTGTAATTGTTTTAGTAAGTTTTGATTGTCCGTGAAGGGGCGCGCACACACACATAAGAATGTATTTATATATGTATATCTCTTAATTATATTTTCCCCCATAGATAGGGGAATACATTATTTGGATTTAAATATATATATATAAGTGTATATGAGTTTAGTTGTGGGGAAAATCAAAGCAGTTGCAGCTAAATCTAACATGTGTCGAGTGTCGGCTTGGTCTATTGCTTGAGGTTGGGTACCTTTCCTTTGTCCTTAAATTTTATGAATATATAAATTAATTTTCTTATAGCACTGACCTTAGTTTTTAGTTAATTAATTATGTTACTTAGATATAATTATTCTTAAATTGGATTTTACCATGTTTAATGATTTATATGATAAATGTGAAAAATAATTTTTTTATAAAAAATGTCCTGATCTACTAATAAAACCCCTATAATGAAGATGCATAGTCTACATGCTAAGAAGTAGATATTAGACTTTTATTTTATCACTTTCTTATTTCATTGGTTCTTTTTTTATACATTAATGTTATGGTTTGGCATAGAGAATGTTTACACATGGACCTAGTCAAAGTTATGCAATGAATTTCTTTTTAATGACACCTTTTATGAACATGAAATATTTTATAAACTGAATATATTTAATTGGGAATGGGAATTTTATATGTAGGGAGACTATAATTTTCCCATTATTTCATATCATTTTTTATTTCATATCCTTGTGATGCTACCCAGGACAATCTATAGAATCCATTTTTTAGTATATAAAATTAAATTGTATGCCTTTTCATGTCCATTGTGACCATCTCTATGGGTAAAAACATTCTGGATGTTTTCCTTGGCCTTGGCCATTTCTTATCGATGTGTCCTTGAAAATTAGAACTATTTTCCGATTTTACCTTCTATGCACAACTTAAAACATGTTAAATGAATTGAGTTGAATTTTTAAATTAAAATGCATAAATTAAATGGAATGGATTGAGATAAGGGATTTCCTTCCATAAATGTTTTAAATGAAATAAATTCTATGTAATTTTATGGACGGTCTCAAATAAATCCCATTTTATATGATAAAATTGTATATTGTAATTGTTATATTTGCGACTGTGCCCGAATTCTGGGGACACAAATAGATAACTTGGATAATCCCTTTAATTTTTTAATATTTTTTTTAAAAATAAATTAATTTTTAATTTGTTTATAAGGAACGACATTTAAGACCTAAAAAACCTGATTGGTGTCCCAATCATGGACATTATTAAGAATTGATCTGATTTACTTTAATTCCAAATAATTGATTTTGATGAAATTTTTTGATTTCTGGATTCGACTTGCAATTTGAATAAATATAAATTTTTTGATTTATTATGACATAATCACCTTGACTAATCTAGTAAATTAATATATTAACAACCTTAGGTTCTATTGATTTTTTTAAACAGGATTAATATAATTATGGTGATAATTCGGAACCATTATTAATTGAAATAATTACTTTTAAAGATGTTATTTTTTTATAAATTGACTATTGTGTTTTATGATAATAAATATGGTATTTTGGGTTCAAGAAATGTGATTTTTATTTCTTATATTTCAAGAGCATATCATATTGATGTGATCAATAACTGATGGTTTGATATTGATTAGAATATTATGTCTTTCTAGATACGAAACATGTGTGTTTTGGACTCCTATGAATTTGGTGCATTGTCTTCCATACCCCCGGACGGAAAGGTGTAGGTACTTGATGATTGAGAGAATAATATATGGTAATTTCCAATTTATGTGGAATCATGATTAGTTTTGACACCTATAGTCCTAGTGAACATTTTCATATTTCCTTAGGGATAGGTGCACATGTATTGAATTTATAAGGGTAGAGTATATATCTGTTTTTTGATTCATCTGGGCTAGATTTACAATCACACAATGTTTGGGAGAGAGTTTCTTATTATGCCTTAGGGAGATATTTTGGTCAGCCTAAGGGAAGACGCCATATGGTTTTGGTATATTCTAAGTAAATCATTCTCAAAAAGAGAATCTAACATCAATTTGGGTGATCCTTCCTGATATAAGATGATCTACCGAAAAACATAGATATATGACATAGGATGGAGTATGTGGTCTGGGGTATGTATCCATTTAGGATCCAGGACAATGTTTCATTTGATATATTTGTTACAAAAATGCATTTATAGGATGTGTCACAATATCATTTATTATTATTTTCATGATATCTATTGGGATAAACACCATGAGCATAAAAAATGTAGATTTATATCCCAAAACCATATCGAGCATTGTTTGGCGCCGAAGTATATATTCTTACTCGAATGTACTTAGATTCATTTATTGTTCATTGATGTGTTTATGGGAGATGGGGAGCACTGGAATCGGCTCTGGTTTAGGATTATTGGTTACATGACTGTTGGGTTTTTCTTTTTTCTTTTGGTTAATTTTAATGATTTTACCATTTAATAACACCAAAAATTATATGCTTCATTATATGGAAATTTTCTTGTCCATTTTTTTATTCAACTTTTATATTATCCTGCTACTGTAATCTTTCATCCATTTATTATACTGATTCCACTCTTTCTTACAATTAATTATATGATAAACCATTGTGGCACTCTGACATTAGGGTATAACCTCATCAACATTACTTTATTATACCTTCAATACTAATCAGTAACCTCTAGTGCATAGAGAGGCATACCTGAGGCCATGTGACCCACCGGTCCGACCACCGACTTAGTGGTCAGCCAGCGGACGACATTATAAGAATCTAGTTGCAGGAATTGATATGTGATCTCTATGATTAAATGTAGTAGGTCCCATTTATTTATTCCAACTATTAAACCCTATATTTTTCTAGTTTAAATTATATTTTTATTAATTGGGTTATAGAACCCCAATTCAATTTGAATTTAAATTTTAACTGATTTGTTGTCGATATTTGGAAAAACTCCCCAATTCCAATGGAATCAATATTTAGGGTTTTCATTGTAAATTCATGGAAATTTTAAACATATTTGAAAATATATTTTATTAATTAGAAATATTTACTTATTAAAATCTTATGGTTGGATATGTTTTTTAAATCCTGAAATTATTTAATATCCACAATTGTATATTGAAATTTATATTCCAAATTGAAATGAGAAATTGATAAATTTATCTATAAAAGATAATTTTATTCTAAATGAGATTATTTTCTCATTATTAATTTCATGGTTTAATCACAAGGGATTGTGGGTAGTTAGTAGGTGGTTAGGAAAAGGATTCTAGGATTGTAATTTGATAGCAATGGATTGATGATATCAACACTAACTTAACCATGTTCATCTTGTAATTTTCCCTTAAGTGGTAGCCGATGATTGAAATTTTTATGTAATTGGGAGTGGATATTTTTTATAATCAATGTAATGAGAGTGTGAGGATCATATATATTGTAAATAACATACCACAGTGTGTTTGACCATTGTTATATGAATTGTGGTCATCACTTTCTATATATTCCATGGATTGTGAAAATGTTTTATTCGTGTGTAGATGTTTTATAGGAACTGTAATACATAAATTTTTAAATAGGCCAATTTTCAAAATGGTTTCCATTATTTTAACTCAATGTTAGTTTTTAAAATTTTAAAATATATTTCAATATTTGTTTTCTTTAAAATTTAAATCATTATTTGATTTATTATTTTTCTTATCTTGTTATAGAAAAAATGGTGAGACCCTATTGGGATATTATATCACACCCTAAATTTTCCTTCATGAATTTATATACTTTCTTCCTCTAGGTCCATGTAAATGGAAAGAACCTCATTGAAAAGGTGAATGTTATTGAACCTTTGGGGCGTTGAGTGTTGCATTCATTGGGACATGAGCTCTTTATTCGGTCAAAATCTGAGTATATTGAAGTTGTATTTTTTGGGGTTTTAAATACCAATTTAAAATTATTTACCTTATTTATTTTCTAGTGTGGATGATTATGACATGATTTATATCTTATGCTATTTTTTGAAAAAAAAAATCATTCAGACTTTTATCTTTTATGAATCCAGGTGATAGTCTCAAACCTGTGTGGACTGAAAATTCCCTTTGGTGTATATTCGTGTATGCTCACATATCTGGGTACCATGGTATCAAGGATGGTTTGTGATAAAGTGGTCTCAGAGATTTAGTTTGAGTATATTACATTGATGATTGTATGCAGTTGAGAGACCATTCCAATAAATAAAAGGTAGTTATGAGTGAATATCTAGAAAACTTTCTTCATGTGGCGCCTTAAGTCACCATGTGTGGTTTAGGAAAGGCATCTTGAGGATGATTTTAGTATTATACCTTATTTATAATTGGATAGGGTGAGAGAAAAACCATTCTATAATATCTGATGGTATTAATTCCTATGCTTCACTTATTTGGGTGTTGGTTTGATAAATTTTGTAATGTATTTGTTTTTGTTTTATTATTTTGTGTATAATAATTAAATTGAGATGTTTTGTTTATTAGATCGAGGAGGATACTAATAATGAACAACATTGATCAAAAAATCCCATAGAAAATAATTTCATTGAGTTTTATCTATGTTTTTTCCATTCTCTCAGATAAGAACATTCAACTATTCACATTCAGGTTCAAAATGTGGAACCTCAAAGGGTTGTGTTTTTAGAATGGTTCCCAAAAGATAATTTTAAAGCATCTTCCACCATTCCAAGGCCCTAATTATCCTCATGAAATTTTTAAATGGTTGACTACGATTCATATTTTTTATTATTTTTGTGACACCTATGATATCAAAGTGACATGTTCTATATTCAAGATGTAAGGACATAGTATGATATAGTGGTACATGATGGTGGTGAAGAAGAACAAGGTCATAGAGTGGATGTACTTTAATGATCATTTCAATTAATATTTATATCCAGAGTTAATGGTGATCATCAATGCTATGTATTTTTTCAATCTCAATAAGTTTTATAGGACATTGATAGATAATGCAAACAAATTGGTCAATCATGTATAGTTTTAACTTGAGATAGTATCAAATAAGAATATAAATACATTATGATTCATGAAGGTACATCGACATGATATTCATTATATTTATTTCCCATCGAAGCTATATTCTTCAACTAATATGTTGGATAGTTTGTTTATTTATGAATTTGACCTAAATAGTATTTTCGGGTTAACGGAAGATCCCTTTTCTCCAAGTGGATGTTCAATTACTTTCCTTAGAGGGAAGATAAGGCATGTTGAGTCTCATGAGTAATATCTATAGTATGGTTTATATAGAAATATTAATGTTCTTGGAAGTAGACCTTTGACTTTATTCTAATGTGGAATGATTTGGTATTCAAAAGAGGTTTGAAATGGGGTTCCCATGTTATGTGATTTCTATGGATGATCGTGTCATGATCTGACGTTCTTTTATATATTTTCTACTATATGTAGTGGAAATGGATCAACAACAAAACAATTACTGTATTGGATTTATATTCATCAATATATAATGGTTCCCACCTACATTAATCTAGAATATAAATTCTCCATGTATCGGGATAGTGTCTTGTTGAAAAAGACATGGGTCAAGTGACTGTTAGGTGTACCACCACTAGGGTTTCATCTCGAGAGACTTCCTTTTTTTGGTATTGGTGAATCTCATTTTTTTCTATTAACCTGAATTGTAACCATTCATATTCTTCATATATATATATATATTCTATATTATGTGGTGACTATTACTATAACCCATGGAATGAAGATAGTGTAGGGTATATATCATATTGCTTTAGTTTTCTCATTAGAAGATATTTATCTTACATGGAATTTTATGGTTCTCAAAATGAAACCTCTTCATGAAATTTTCTATAGGGATTCTCTTTTTTCTAATAAAGACCATATTTTTTTATCATTGATGGGTCTCTATTACATCACCTAATATGGTCGGCCATATCTTTCATGTAGAATGGGACTCGAGGTCGGGAAGATCTAGAACATCATAATAAGTGTTGGGGAAATTATTTTTAGAGTTTCCCTCTTAAAATGGAGAAATAATCATAGAGAGATGATCTCCCTATCGTTTTAATCAATTTTACAAAATGTTTTTCTTTGGAATTATCTATTATACCACTAATAAGGGAGGTATAATTTTTTATTCATATAGTTACTAGAACACAACTAGTATATATTCCTTCATATTGCATGGCACTAGTTGAAATAAATTATTTAATGACATAGTTTTTTATCCTCTTAGAGTAGGGCTTTATGTGCCCAAGTGTGTAACACTGGCTAGTTACTATACTATTTTCTAGAAATATAGACAGGTCTGTTTATGAATAAGCTTATTATTGGAAAAAGAACTGAGTTTCTTTGAAGAAAAAACAACTATTTCAATAGATTGATGATTTTTAGGACTAGTTTAAAGGGTCTAAGTGGTTCTCAAAGATTTACCATTAATCTGGTAATCACTAGAGTATAATAAAAGAAACTAAAATTTATAGAACTGGATATTTTATAATTTATGGCTATAATGAGTAGATTTTACTTCCATTTGGTATAACAAATGATCATATAGACTATATTGTTTTGAAGATTAGAATATTCCATGAGTATCTTGAAACAGTCATGGTGGTATTTTTGGATGGCATCCAGATTTACTCAATGTATGATGGGGATCATGTGCATAATTTGAGTGTAGTGCTTGTAATGTTGAGTAATCAATAACTCCAATACAAGGCATGGATATGATATTTCATGATTTGGGAAGTTATGTTCTAGGAAAAAATGGAGTTAGGATATGGTATTTCAGTAGACACTAAAAAGTTAAAGGTTGTAATGACATAGAAGGATCCATGAAATTTTATCATGATTTAGAGATTTTGTGTCTTTTTACTGTATTAGAATTAATTTATAAACTAATTCTTAGGGTTGGATTTTATATTGACCACTCTTACTCAAAACTGAGTTATATTTTATTGGGATAAGAAATGATGGCGTTATTTTGTTGTGTTGAATTTTATTTTGAATTCTATGTTGTAATTGAATCATCCAGAGGCTGGTCAGGGATCTGTGGTCTTTTGAGATTCATCCTGTTTGGGGCTGGGTTCTATTAATTTGAATTGTGATCACTTGATAACCATTGGATCATATTGTTTTTTGGAATCCTGAGTTGAATTATCTGACCCATGACTATAAACTCAGAGCCCGGATGCATGCACTTATGAGTTGGAGCGATTACATTTTTTGAGAAAGGATTACCATTTTTTGTTTAGATATTCTTGAGTTATGTCTTCTCTTAAAAATATTTGAATCTATATTATAATAAATGTCATATGTACCTAAAATATATTCATTTTGACATCACCTATACCCCATGGAAATGGAATATCATGGTAGATGAGTTTATTCCTAAAATTATGACCCAAGCCTTGAAATAATATTATGATGAGTGGATCATGATGCATTATTTTCATAGTCACATGTAGTAGTTTGGTAGATATGGAAAAAGATTGTCTTGGCCAGCGTTGAGTTGAACTCTTATCTTATCGGGATGGTTATTTAGGAACACCATCATGATGATGAATTTCATGTAATTAAGAATTATATTTATGGTGGGGATATAATTTTTGAGTGGATGGTGTCTACGAAAGTTATCCTATATTTCTAGAACCTACTATACATTCAATTTTTATCAAGAAATATGTGATGAGATATTTCAATAACTCATTGTTGGAAATTACTCCAAGAACGAAAAATTTAGTCTATGACATGCACCAAATATTCTAGTGGACGAGTATGAGACGAGTCATCCATGAAATTTTTTCACACTGATAAACATTCTAAAAGGTCACAAATTAGACTTAGATTCCTTCAGGTTTTTTATCCACTCATAGTGATTAATTTAAAGTGGGATGATATTTCTATGGAATTTGATGTTGGTTTTCCAAATAACATGAGATGGTTTATTGAAATATGAGTTTTACTCAATAGACTGACCGAATCAGTTAAATTTATACCTATTTGAGATACAACCAAATTTGAGGAGTTTGGAAATCTAAATTTGAATAATATTTTATTATTTCATTATGTGAGATCTACAATAGTCTTTAGTAGAGAACCTTGTTTTAGATCTCACTTTTGGATTGGCCACCATGTGGCATTGGGAATTTAGGTTCTTTTTAGTACAACATACCATAAATAGGTAGATACCTCGAAATATAGAGATATAAAGATTATTGATTTTATTCAGAGAGCCTACTGACTCAATTTTGGTGGATCATGGGATGACCATTTGGATCTAAATGTTTTTTTCCTAACAATAACTAGTCTATGGTTAGAATGGATATTTTTATGAAATTTTATTGAGAGCCTTGTTAATAAATATTTTTCTCTTAGACATTGGTGAGTTTTCCTTGGTTAGGATGACCTCGGTCTAGCCGTTTAATGATATGATTCAGTTTAATATTCGGAATATGTAGATATACATATAACATAATAAATCACATGGTCATCGTCATTATTGATATTTGGAGTTTTTAGTTGGTTATTTGGTGTTATTTAATGTTTCAACTCATTTGTGTAATCGATGGGTTGATAAAAAATGATTGCTTTATTCTATTTTTATAATACGTGTTTCGGTTTTTTATAATTTAGGGAAAGTGGATTACCATTTAGTATATCATCCTCTATTTACATTAATACACAACATGTTCCATGTATCATTACAATAGAAATATATTTCAGATCTATCTCATGTTTTTGTTATAGAGTTATATTGAGGTTGAGCCTAATTTATCCATGAATGGTAATCCATTCAAGAAAGTTAATTATGAGACAATGTTACATTATGGGTGAAGATACCCTTAGTTTGAGTGATATGAATTAATAGTTTAGACACATGAGACATGGGAGAGAGAGGCAAAGTTGGGTTGTAAGTGGTTTCATATTTTTGATATTGAAACTTCATGACATGATTTTTGAGGATAGTACGTTCCTATTATGGAGATGTTAAAACATCATGTTACCGATTTTCCAATAATTTATGACCCTCATTTTTTATGCAGTGGTTTTAGTTTCTCCATTATTTTTTGGATAAAAAATTGTATCTTTTTGAATTTATATGTTGTACATGGTCGGTGCATAATTTCCCAAAACCATGTTCTGACCAATTACAAACCATAAAACCAAAGACTATGATTTTTTTTCATTGCCTATGAAGGGTTTGAAAATCTGTGTATATTCTTTTTAAAATCCATTCACCCCAATAGAGGGTCATATGGGTAGGGCACATAATTTTTCTAACTATGCAATCATGATCAACCAATCGTACATGTAGTAATTTTAATCAAAAATATTTATTTTAAAATTTTATAATCATATTTTTAGCTGCATGTCATCCCAAAATACTGAAAAATTGAAATCATATGTCTCTCTGGCTCTCATGACCATTTTAGAACATCAAATTTGCGACGTAGGAGGTTCGAAGTGATGAATACGTCATTCGATACCTTTATAGTAAGTGAATCTTCTCCCCTTATTTCTATCCCAATATTTCTATATTTATTTTATAAGGTTTATTAGATTATTATTTGTTTTATGGATCTATACTTTTCTATATTGGATATTTAATCTTGATTTTATTCCTATATCCCCATCACCTGCATTCTTTATTGGACAATCCTATTGCAAGTGTTGATATAGGATCGCCATGATTAATGTTTTGTGGTCTCATTGAAATTTCCATCTAATAAGCCCTTTATTTTATAAATTTAGTCAAAATTTAATCTATTTTAATTATGAAAAACCAATTTGATGAAAATTGGATTTTTAATAGATTTCGTATCGATTTTTGGGAAACCCCCAGTTATAATAGAATTAGAATTTATGGTGTACTTTGGAAATTGTTATAAATTTTATACTAATTTAAAAATTGATTTTATAAAATGGATTAAATTTATTCTTTTGGAAATATATGGTTCAATTTGTTTTAAAAAGAAGTTAAATGATGGAAAATAAATGTGTTGGTTTTGAAAATTATTTTTCCTATTAGAATAGGAAACTAGGAAATTGAATTGTAAAAGATGTTTTTATTAGAAATGAGATGAATTTACTCTTTTTTATTTATTGATTTAATATCATGAGTGATTTAGTGGTGAATAGATAGATGGGACACGAACTCTAGTAAGTTGATTGACTATAAACAGATTGAGGAAGAAAGCACTGAGTAAACCATGGTTGACTAGTAATTTCACCCTATATGGGAGTGGATTATTGTAATTTTCCCTTAAGTGGGATTAGATATTTATTTTGATAACATATGTGAGAGGCTGACGATCTTATATCCAATAAAAAATGTACTTAATGATTTTAAAACATTATACTATGAATTTTAGTGATTAATTTATATATGTTATATATACATTGAAACTATTTTATTCATGCCTAGTTCATTTATATAATCTACGTTAGGTAAACGGTTTATTAATACATTGTTCAAAATGTTTTTAATGAATTTAAATGAATAAGATATTTTGTTATAAATAAAAAAATATATTGACCTTCTTGTTTTATTTAAAATTGAATGAATGATTTGGTTTATTATTTTTGGAATATTATTATGGAAAAATAGGTGCGACTATAGTGGGATTTTATCTCAGAAAAACCCTTACCTTTAAGAGTTTGTATATTTTCTTATACGCGGTTTATTTAGTGGTATAGTTGTTCTTGGAGGAGTTTGATATTATTTATCCATTAGGGCATTGAGTGTTTCATATCATCGGACATGAGATGTTTATCTTGTATGATTAAAAGGACAATTATGATATACTATTTATTCATTTTGATATACTTTTTTTTGATAAAAGGTACTTGATCTGTTTTGAATTTTTAATCTTGCTAACATTTTTCTTGTCTTCTATTATTTTTGGGAAACAGTTCCCTCGTTTATCATTTATGATACGAGGTTCTAATTGGAATCTTTTGTGGATTTGGAATTTCATTTAGGCTATATCGGGTTTGGATTATGTATTAGGGAACCAAGATATCCAATATATTTTGTGACATTCAAACACATATTAAGGATACTTGACATGTGGTATGGGATTTTAACCTCACCTTTATTTCATTGGGACACATTACACATTGACCACTTTTTTGGATTGTGAATGTACATCCCATGAATCAATTTTATGATAATTATCATGAAATCATGGGTTATAAATGACTATATAAGTCTATTTACTTTAAAGAGATTATGTTTAAAAATTTTACAATGTGGTATGGGTTTTATATTACAATCTCATTGTTTGTCAGGTCTTCTTATTATTATGTTTCATAAAATGAAATTTTATTTTCTACCACTAGAGAAAATCATAAATTTTATCCTTATCTTGATATATTTAAAGAATATATGTTTCTAATTCATTTTCCTCCATCTAATAACTAATGTTATTAAAATAATATTTTTATGAAAATATACTTTATTTATATCTTCCTACAAAAAACTTTTTAATAAATATCCATGACTTCTAAAAACATTATGAAAAAAGATTTTAACATTATAATTTTATTGAAAAAATCCATTTTTATACTTGTTTGGATTTTAAACAATTGGTAAAAAATAATTCCTCATATTTTTTCTAATTGAGTAACTTGTTTATTCTTACAGAAAATGTGATTGGGAAATTTTATTAAATGTGTAAGACATGAATAATATTACCTTTCATAATGATAGATCAATATTTTAAAGCATCCATTACATGTTTCATAGATTATTTTCAAAGAAGATATTTAATTTAATATTTTTGAAATTTTAATATTTTTATTAAATAAATTTAATATTGAAAGGATATTTTCATTAAAAAATATTCATTGTGATCTTTTAAAGTAATTTTCTTTCTATTATTAAATAATATGATATTTAATAAGATTTAATAGGGTTTTGGTTCAAGGATAATATCATTATTAATTATTTGGATTCATTATGATTGTGATGAATGAATATTTTTTAATACAATTCCTTTTCCATGGATAATAAAATAATGAATTAATGAAATGGTTTTGAAAACTAACTCTTTTACATGGGTTAATATATGAATAAATTGTAATGATAACCATCTTATTTTAGTAATTTATGTTAGTATTAATGTTCTTATGATCATGTGTAAAAGATTAGAATGGTTTTCATTACGTAATAGGGTTTTCTTGAATTATATATCCCTATAATTAATTGAAAATAGATGGAAAACATGTGATGTAAATTATCAATCCTGGAACATAATTTCGTTTCAAAATTTTAGGCATGGAACTGGTTTACATGTCCATAATAATAATAATAAACTTATTTTCGAGGTCGATATTTTTATGTGTTGACCTTGATTTAAAGTCCATAATATAAAACAAGACCATGTCTTCACTTCCATAAGTTTATGTGAGGCTATGATTTAATTTTCTTAACCAAATTTGTGATCATGATTCTATTATAAATTTTATAATGTTATAATGTTACACCTTTTCACATTATAAAGTATAAGTTATACTCTCAGGGATCATTATCATTGTTTTTTAATGGATTTCCTATGAACAACATTGGTCTGTTAAATAAATTATGATTATGATCAATGTTATACAAGTTATGGTTTCCAAATATTAAGCTCATTTTCTTCTACCATTATTATAATGTTATGCCTTTTTTTCCTTTGATATCACCCTTATTTAATCTTACTAAGAATATAAGCTCCATATTTCTTATTTTTTTCCTCTAAATTTATAAATATGGATTTACAATGGTTATTTCTAGGTAAAGTACTATTTGTGAGATCATTGTTGGATATTTTTAAGAACATTCACAAAATAAGAAGATTTTATATATAGCCTCCACAGTAAATAAAACTGTTTGGCCTTTAGGAATGTATTTGTAAAATATATTCGATATTCATCAATTGAGATGTAATATGAATTTATGAAAATTATGTTTTATTATAATATCCTTCTATATTTTTTAAGGCTTTAACATTTAATTTTTCTTTTTATAGTCTTGTGATAATCATCTCTCATTGATTGAGATATAAAATTTCTGTCTCATCTAGTTGATGAATGGATCTCGTGGATAATAATACAGATTGATATATAATCATTCTAAATAAGGGACTCTAAGGTGTTGGAATATATATATTTCAATAGGTTTATAATTGGGGATACATGGATTCATTTTCACAAATATTCTTGCTAGTTCGGATGAACGTGAGTAGATTTTCTAGAAATTGTTCTCTATGTTTTGTTGTGATCATTAAAATTTATTTTTTACATTGTTATTACATTTTTTAGATGTTTTTCATTTAAACATTTCAATTTAATATAATTCTCATGCTGTATAGTATTGAATTTCATACATTGATATTATAAGGTTAATTGGAACATCACTTTTACCAATAAAATTTGTTCCAAAAATGTTATTCATAAAATTATATCTTTAATCATTTAGAAATTGAAATACCCCCATATATTATTTTACATAATCTTATGATACTAAAATAAGAAATTAATAGTGGCATTGATAATGATTGAATACACAAATTAAAAAAGTTGACTATGGGGAGTATCTAAATATAACGTGACTAAAAATTGGACAACATAGTTTTGGTAAGGAATGATGTTATAAAGGTTATTATATAAGTGAAAATGTCTTAAAATAATATTAATTTAAATACAGATTGTATTAATAGTATAAAATTAAAATTAAATTAAATTTTACAATGTTTTTCTTTAAATAAAATATTATATATATATTTTTTAATATTTTAATATTGAATTCCAAAATTATGGCATGAAAATTATGTTTAATATTATTTCTATTATAATATGTTGAGTTTAATAGTGAATTAAATGAGGATATCTAATTATCATATTCATGAAAATAGTTTTGAAATTTTAACAATTTTGACATTTATTTTATGTAATCATATTTCTATTCTTATAAAGATTATATTTTTGATGATTTAGATTTGAAAATTATATCCGGAGATATTAATCTAAAATATGAATATTTTAAATATTGGAGTAAAATTTTTATATAGTTTTCATTAATAGATGTTATCATTTTAATTTATTTCATATCAATATTTAATAAATTCTAACTCATGATTCATGAAGATATCAACATTCCAAAATTAAAAACATTTCATATTATTTTATATATTTAAATAATTAATGAATATATAGTAAGAAATTAGTGATTATAATAAAAGAGGAATACACATGACTATTATATAAATGAATGGAAAACGTCATGAAAATGAGTAATAGAAAACAATAAACCTATGGATTATGAAAAAATTTGGGGAATGGGATTTCTCATCCAAGGATGATTAATGCTATTTCATTATTCTATTTTTATTATCAATACAATTCAAATAATATCATTTAGAGATTTAACATTATAAAAAACTATAAGAAAAATATTTTCCTTTATGATCATGAATGGTAATTCTAAAAAGGGGGATTCTATTTATTTATTTCATGGTATATTTAATAGATCATGGATGATACCTTTTTATTATTATATTCACTATATAATCATAGTATACAATCTATCGTCTTAGTTTCATTAATGAATATAAAGCTAAATTTACCAACCATGGAGGTAAAATTTTTAAATAGTATTATTTTAAATAGTGTATAATTATATTAATTGTATATAGGTCACGTTATATTATTTAATTATTTGAATTATACTATAAAAATACACAGTTGATGTTTTAAAAAATATAAATACAAGATCAATAGAAATTTACCACTTCGTGGTGTTTTATTTATATCTATATCAATGAATTACGTTCCCTGTCACATAAAAATTTATCCACAATTAGATCCATAAATGGATTATCTAACTATTTACATTATTTCTATATATATATATATTTGATATTATTTATTCTATATAAAATTATAAATTTTAAATTTCAAAATAATATAGTGTTATTTACATTCGATGGAAAGAACTATCAGGTGTAGAAATATATATTTTTATTGTATGTATAATCCTTTGAGATGGAAATTTTTTATTCAAAAACTATTTTAATTACTTATCTTAATATATATTATAATGAAATTAATGTAATTTTAATCTATATTTAGAAGAGTTGCAGTATCTGAGGCGATCAAAGACTACAAAATCCATATGGGAAAAAATTGAAAATCATATATAAATAAATATAAAATATGATAGGGGATAAGATATAGATAAATATATATTAGTATAAATATTACAAGATAGATAATATTGATACTACTAGGGATTTAGTGATGAAAATCATTTAAATTTTCACTAATATTAAAGGGGTATCCAAATTTTTTTATAAAAAAATAATGAAGTATTCCTGAAATTTTTGAACATACCATGTCAATGTTTTAGTGATTATATTTAAATCCGATATTTCATCATGATCTATTACAATAATCATTTTATATAAAAAACAAAATCTATTCTAGATTAAAAAATGTAAATTATAGGATGAAATAAATTTTCCATCCCAGGAATATTTCATATTAAATGATGAGGAATAAGAGTCCATAAGAAACTTTAGTGAAGATAAAAATGATGTATATCATCAATAAAAAATTTATTTAATATTACGTAAACACAAAAATGTTAAAAATAAAAAATTCCCAGAATTTATGAAATTTGAATTTATATATTTCATTGTTGATGACTAACAAAAGAGTTGGAATCTTAGAAAGGTTAGTATAAGTAAAATCAAATTTCACCATAAATAAAAATCTACCATGACAAGAATTATTACTATATAAATAAAAAATGAGATAAGATAATATGTTCCAATGAAATATCAAAATTATTAATTTTTTAACTAAATAAAAATAGGGATAATATTTTTAGGACATCAATTAGTAGGAAGATGTAAAAGAAAATAAAAAAATATATAATTCATAGATCATGTTGGAACTAAATTTAAATCATAAATTAATATGATAAAGAATAATATATTTATAAGGGTAATATTTTTAATGATATATTAGACTAATATATTTATAATAAATTAAACTCAAAATTGAAATCAATATTATAAATAACGACAATGATAAGATTAAGGAAACATATTATGAATCTACTAAAGATGAAGATGAATATATTAATGAACATAGAGTTCCCATGTTTATAATTTTTTAATATATGTCAACAATAGAGAACTAGAGGATAGAAATATATAAATATAAACTTATCATGGTTTGGGGAAAAAATATCGATATAAAAAATGAATAAAACACTATGAATATGAAAAAAAACATAATACCGATCATTAAAGGAGTTGAGAATGGTCATTATCCTACCAAAAAGTTATGGGAGTATGATAGAATTAAAAGATATCATTGGATGTGAAATAATGGATTGAATGTTTTATTATACCTTTTTCATTATTTGGAAATAATAAAATAAAAAATGCAATCCCAAAAATAATATTTAATACTAACATAATTTCATATAATATTCCACCATTGATGGAATTGTATGGGAAAATAGAGGTTAAAATATTGGGAATAATTTGATATTTAGTTCAAACAAATAAATAAATAATACACAAAATTTAATTCAGTAGTAAATGAACAACAAGATTATTTTTTAAGAAAAAGAATCAAATTTTAAAATCGCGATAGAACCAGTTTTGGGATGATTATAAAATATTTTATAACACTTGTGGTGTTAAAAATATTTTTCAAAGATTTTATATTTTTACAATATATAACATTTATTTTCAAGAAGATTTATAATTTATAATGTGAGGAGGACTCATAAAAATGATAACAATATTTAGAATATGTTTTTATCCATAAATATTAATATAAGAGTTTATAACTAAATACGATTTCAATCTACGAATAAAATATGTTGAATATGTGATCAAACTAGTCAATGTTATGATACATTTATAAAAAGACTACTAGAAAAAACTAGAATAAGATATTACATAAAAAATGAAAAATTAGAAATGTTAAAAAGTAATTTTTTATAAAATTATGTTTGAAACAATGGTTGAATTAAAAAATCATATATATAATTTTGTGAATATTATCCACACATGACTATAGTTTAAATTAATAAAAATAATATTTGAATTCACTATGGTGTCTCATTTTAATTATATGATCATAGTTCATTAAAGAATTAATTTTTATGTATTGGTATAATTATAGAAAATAATCATATGTTAAAGAATTACTATTTGTTGATAAGAACATACATCATTTATTATATATAAGACATTTTGGTGATCATTATAATGATAAAAATATCATAAAAATAAATTTTATATATGAAAAATAATATATTGAAAAGATTAGGTTTTGAAGAATTCAGCAATGGATATATATTTGTAGTTAAAGACACAAATATTCTTTTTGTAATTTTAATGATACGAATCATACCTGAATATGTTTTTGAATAATTAATAATAAAAAATAAAGAAACATGTGGAAAATGGAAAAATTACCTATGAGAAATCTTTTCGAGAATGTAGTGAATGATATTTACTATGTGAAGATTATTAGAAATATATGATAGTATAGGTATGCCAAAAGGGAATTAAAATTAAAATAATAATTAAAATGGAGTAAAATTTTAAAAAAATTTATATTGCTCTGTCAGATAATTAACATAAAGATAATTAATATTAAATTTATTTTATTTAGGATGTCACGTTTTCATATAAATGATATTCATGACATGAAAGTTATAAATATTATTATGTTATGTTGAAAAACAAGTAATTTTTTTTCAATAAGTGGATAAAAATCATTGGTTTTGAATTTATATTATCATTATTTGTGCCTCTTATCTCCTATATGATTTAGAATCATTAATAAAACATATTATACACACCTAAATAGAATAGAGTATATGATATTAAAAAAGAATCATATTTCTAATGGATTGAAATACAATTTAAATGATTAAAATTTTAGAATTATTTCTGGGTGAAGTCATTCCAAATGATTTGAATATTCATAACACGTTTATATGTAGATGTGAATATAAAATTACTTGATATTAGATGTATTATTAAAGAAACCATCTTTGAAGTACATATAAATAATGAAAATTCCTTCTGTGATCAAAATTTATAATCAAAATCAGATTAATAATGATAATAAAATTAAATATTAAATATGAATGTGTTATCTATCCAATGATTTAAGCTATAGAGTTTATAATGAGTTTCTTTAGGAAGTAATACTACAATTACATAATTATCATTGAAATTGAACCCACAGTGAGGGATATATATATTACAGTTGAGAAAATACAACATGTTATTATGTGTTAAATTGTAAAAAGGATTATGAGAACTATGTTGAATGTGAAATCACAAATGAAGATATTTATTCAAACTACACTTGTAATAATTAGTGATATTAAAAAAATGTAAAAAAAGACTGATATTATGTATCAAAATCATGTTGGGAAAAAACAATATCGTAGACCGCGATGTTTTTCTATAGAAAAGGAGAAAGAAAAAAGACTTCAATATGATATCATTAATATGTCATGTTAAATAATATTTCTTTGAAGAAACTATTTATTATAAATGTTATTTTAATTAAATGAATTTTTGACAAGAAAACAATGAATATAATTCAATTTCGAATCATGTTCTGAAACCCATATCTAAAAAATAATGACATTGTGGGAATTTTAATCATATATTTATAAATACCCATCCCAAATAGCCAATAGTTGGTGACTTTCTTTTTTAAATTGGTATGATTAAAAGAAATCTAACCCTGAAGGAATGAATAGTTTTTTTGAAATATTAAACTATATATATATATTTAAATTTTACATTACAACATGGAATGAATTAAAACATAAAAACATTTTTGGAAACATCCTTAACACATAGATTATCCCTAAAAGTCATTCCTAATATACCTATTTGCATTCAGGGTATAAATAAAACATAATAACACTGTGGGATAAGATTCTCATTATGGTTAATTAATATATCCTAAGAATAAATAATATGAGATGGGGAATAACTAAAAGTAAATATTCCATGAAAAATAATTTATAGAATAATATTTCAGGAATCACAGATGATTAGATAATTCCATAACAAAAAGAACCATGGATGTTATACTAGCTGAATAATACAATGGAAAATAAATTAGTGGTTTGATAATGAGGAAAATCATAATATTGGACATCATAATCATATCGTCAGGTTCTCGACCAAGACACTGTACAAAATAGTTAAAAACCTAGGCTAGTTTGTCTCATGGGACCTACCGATGCATCAAGTGGCTATAGTGGTCCCAACCAATCAATTAACAATTCAAAAACATTCCTCATATGAATTGGTATAAAAATAAACAACATATACATATGATATGTGAATATCATTCACCAATCTATAAACATAATCAGTAACTATATTGAGTGGTAGGTTGAATGGTATCAAGATAGAACATCCACCGTCAAACTGATCATAAACAATTTAATAAAATATAGTGGATGATAAAAATAAGGGCTCAAACATAATAAATTTTAAAATTCCATATAGGTGTTTAAATATATGAAAATACTCTAACAAAATCATTGAGTAATTCTTAATATATATACCATTTTTTACTTGGCAAAGATGTTTTCTTTTGGGAAAATAGTTTATATTTTCGATGATTGTTTTTATAAAATGAGAAATGAGTATATTTAGTTTTTCAAGAAATAAATAGTGATTTTTGAAATAATAAGAGTGTCTTAAAACATAAAATTCAATTTTCTTAAAAAGGATATGAAATTAGGAAGTTCCCTTTATTTGGGCTTTCACATTTCAAATAATTGAGAATAGAACCTTGAAAAATATGTCTTATCCCATTAGAAAAAGATAAAATGATAAGGATATATGTATCTGTAACATATAAATATAATGAAGACAAATTATTTAAAAATAAATAATAATTTTATTTTATTTATATAAAAAGAAAGCATTTCGTGATTGAAAATGGAGGTTTGGGAGGAAAACCCACACCGTATGTCTCAATCTGTTCTGAACATGACTATAACATCCAGGACAATCAAATTAAATATATTAATTAAATAACTCAAAACATTATATACATTTATTTTATTTGCTATCTTTTTTATTCATTTGTGTAATTTTTTTATGATTTATGAGATATAATTACATTTCTCTGCAGAGTCTGTTTCCTTGGTTATCATAATCGGTATACTTGTAAATGAGTATGGATGTCAATGACGAATGAATATAAATCTAAATAATTAAATTTAAATAATATCAATTTAAATAAATAAGTTTAAAATTTTTATACATAACATTTGGTTATATTTTATGAGGATAAATCATTATATAATACATTTACTGATAATCTTTTACATTATAACGGCATTTATTGCTCATGACTAATTAGTTTTATATTATAATTTAGTATTATTTACATAATTTACATAGAAAACATAATAATAGTTTAAAAAAATATAATAGTATTTCTTAATGATAATTTTTTTTAATTAATATCCATGATAGATAAATTGAAGAAGAAACCTTCTTCATCCATGAAGGTTGTAAATCGGCACCACAAATACGACGATTTCGTTGTTAAAATAAAAGAGAGAGAGAAAGGAGACTGATAAAACTGATAACATTAATATGATATAATTTCTGTATAATGATAATACATGAGTTATTAATATCATTTGGAAATAATAATTGAAAAGAGAATAATAAAAGAAATTAACACAAAGTGAAATTAAATAGAAAAGGAACAAGATTTTACCTCATGAAAACTCCTCCTTGGGAACCTCTTTAAGGGGGTTGTTTTTGGAATTATGATGAGATTATGAGATCCTAGACGAGTATTCTATGCATGGTAATATTATTGGATATAATTTTTACAAACAATATTTATTAGAACTTTGAGGAGAATTGGTGGTGAGATGTTGTATTTATAGTGGAAAAAAGGGGTGTTTTGTGTATTTTATCAATTTGTTTATTGTTTTGTCTCAAGTATATTGGTTTTGGAGAATTATCATCCTATATATTAAAATAATTAATTCTTTATATTATGTTTCCACCATTAGTAATGAATTTTTTAATAGTGTATTTAGCTTCTAATGTATTTATACTGTGAATTATTGTATTATACTATTCACTATAATGTCATCTATTTCAGAAAAATAAAAACAAATATCCCTAATCATGTATCAATTTTTATAATTAAAAAGTGATCTCCATCTTATGAAAGTTAATTTATAAATATGAGTGATTTCATTTTTAATTAGAATTATCATTTACTTAAAAAATATAATATTTTAAATTATAAGTGATTTTATAACACTCTAAAAAATTAACAAAAGTCCCATTAAATTATCCAAAAATAATAAGAAGAAAATGTTTTTTATGAATAAATTTTGTGAAAATTAATTTTATTTTAAGTTATTTTTTAATTATAATATTGTAATTAAATATTTATTACTTACAGAAATACCAACACTTAATTATTAATTATTAAAATATATATTTTCTTTTACCATGATATAATTATATCATATTTTAATTTATATGATAGTAAAATTTTATTTATACATTCATTAGGTGAGATTACTATTCTATTATTTGTTTCACTACTCATAAGGGTCACATTACTATTAATAAGGACTTGTTAATAGATCATCTGTATAAAATCCATAATTCATGAAATATCTGTTATTTCAATCATTATTAATTTATAAGGTTTTTATTTTTTTTATATAAGGGATTTTATGTGATTTATACTGTATGAAATAATCATTAGAAGGGAAATATCATTGGAATAATTTTGGGATGTTACATTTCCCCCACCTATATAAATTTCAAAATAAAAATTTCTTGATTGTCACCCCATAAATAGATTTGGGTATTTCGTCATCATAAGCTCCTCATGCTCCCTTGTCATCTTTTCAATTTTCTGATTTCTCTAAATTAACTTTACCAGTTCAGTCATATGATTCCTCAAAACCATTTTTCTAGTGTCCGGAATCTAGATAGGCACTTTAGAGTAAGATAACTCATGTTCAAATTCATTTATATCATAAGTGAGTACATGTGTTGGTTATGGAATGTACATCTTTAACAAGGAGATGAGTAACATATTTTGTGCCTTAGAAAGGCTATGTGAAATTTCCAAAAAAAATAATTCGTATCTTCGATTCTCTCAAGAATTTCAAAAGAACCAATGTACATTGTTCTCATTTTCAATTTCTTCCAAAATATTATAACACACGTCCAAGGGGATACTTTCATGAAAACATAAACCCCCCCCCCAATAGAATTCCAAATCCTTAGATTATTGGAAAAAATATTTTCCTATTTTGAGTTGATTTGATTTTTGTTTGAATATTCATTACCCCAACTGTGGATTCCTCTACATGTTGTAGCCCTTCAGGTACCCTTTCAATAACATCATCCTAACTAGCTGTTGTGAGACATATCTATCCATAAAATTAATAATATGGTTCCATTGTAATAATTGAATAGATACTATTATTTTAGGGAATCTTTAGTAAAATGTAATACTGATCTCACATTACTTGAAAGGAATGTGATCATAACCTCAACATGTCTTCTAATGTTTGGGTTATCCTTTCTGACTACCCTTCAGTTCGAGAATGATAATATGTTCTCAAATGATTCCCATTATCCAATGTGTTCTTAATAATTTCATAAAATATTTTTTTAATCATGGATAATGAGTAGGAAAAATATTAATAGGTTCTCTGTGAAGTCTTAAATCATCCTTAATATAGAGCTTTGTAAGGTATTCCAGTGGAAACTACTGCCGTATATTGAGGAAATGTAACATCCTTGGTAAATAAATAATATTAAATTCTCAAATTTATCAATATTTGTAAATAAAATGTTAATATTACTTTAAATGGAATGTAATGCTCGATGGTGTACCCAATACGCAACAACGAGTTTCTTTGAAATCATACGTTGCACACTAATAATAAAATAACTTGTAGTTATCGCCTTGCCATTGTAATAGCCGGAATGAATATAATTAGCTACCAAATGATTAAATATGCTTTTCAAATATTTCTACTTTTATCCAAAAAATGTTACAGGCTTAAAATGCAAATGATTCCAATTTTAAGCGTAAATATTCTAATATTCATTAAAAGGTCGATTAACAGTCTTTTGATGGTGATCACATTTTAAATACACATTTTGAAAATTTTATATTTTATATTTGAAAAACTAAAAACCTTCTTTAGAATAAATTCATAAAAATTTACTTTGTGTATAATTTTTTTATTTTTCAAAAAATATTTATTATTTTATTGAATAGTGAAAATTCTGTATTTTAACTCAAAAACTCCTTTTAGTATAATTTATTTATATGGTTAAATTATTTTTTTAATTGGTTTTAAAGAGTAATTAAAATATATTTTTACCATTTAATCCAATGGTGGTCATTTGAGTTAATTACAGTTTGAAATTCGACATAAACAAGTGTTAATATTTTAATAGATATGGTTTCTTAAAAACACACCATTTGTTTTGACAGCGGGAATTGATTATAAAATTAATTAATGAAACTTCTATTTTTTTTAATTTGGTTAAATTGATATAATTTTTGATTTTGGAATATCAAATATAGCTTAAGGTTAATTTTTTGTATTTTTCTGACAAATGATCATTTTCAATGAATAGTGAAAAACACAGCATTTTAATTCAAAACTGTCTTTTCATCCAATATATTTATATAGATATATTGTCATTTTAATTGGTTTAAATGTGTAATTTAATTATTTTTTTATCATTTAATACAATGATGGTCATTGGATGTAACTTCAGTTTTACATCAGTTGTAAAAACAAATAAATCTTTTGATATATTTTATTTCTTAAAAACCCATCTTTGGTTTTGACAATGGGAATTATTTTAAATTAATTACTGGAATTTCTGTGTTTGGAATTTGATAAATTGTATTCTATATTTGGAATCAGAAGGCCAAAATTATATAATTAAGACTTTTTTATTTTTGGACATTATGATTAGTAACGACAGTTTTTATCTGTAATTATAGTGTTTAACTAGTAATCTAGTAGTTAAGGGTAATAAAATAATATCATAAAAGTATAATGTGACCCCAAAATGTGTTCTAATGATATTTGAAGTGTCATGGCCGACCATGGGGTGATTCGTGCTGACCTAGGGACTCCAGGGAATCACTTTAGTGTGATAGTGACCTTTTATAATATTTTTTTTAAAGAATGGAAAATGTTACCAAAGTATGTATCACCTAAGTAAAACAATTTATTTTTGTTTAAATAAATGATCTCTTTGACTATAAACATTCACTTGAAAACAAAAAAGATTTCCTACATGATGGTAATTTTTTTATATTTTTTATACATTAAATAAATAAATTTATTTATGACACTGTAATGATGCAATGATTACCTCATTAATGAACAATTTAAATAATATGGGAAGATTTGGTAAAATATAAGATATACACCAGTCAAAAACCTATTGGATGGGTGGATTTCGAACCCTTATCACCTTATCCTCGAAATATAAAACTGTTGGACCTTTAATATCCGAAAATCATTTTATAATAAAGTAACGTTTCAAAATATTCCAAGGGTTCCCCTCCTCGCACTTATAAAAGGCCGCCAACTCTACCCCCTTACCTACACCTCTTGTGACAACCGGGTCCCGGTATAGCACAGACACCCAACCTTAACATGGTCGTCGGGTCCTAGCCTACCGGGTACCACCAGTTGCCCCGTAGACACATGTGGCCCACCCCAGGGTCCCCCCACATGCCTGAACTGGTCATCTAACTAATGAAAGTCGACACATGCCAACACATGTCCTTTCCAGTATGTTTTGTCCTCACTCACACACACCCTGAAAAACATCTCAGAAGGTCACCCATCCTGATCACTACTCTAAGCCAAGCACGCTTAACTGTGGAGTTCTAATCAGGCAGGCTCCCGAAAAGGAAGGTGCACCTTGTTGACATGAGTCATATCATTTACTCATTTAACCCTTTATCATTTGGGGAAGTTACAATCACCCCCCTTTAGAGAAAAACACCCTCGTTGTGGGCCCTACATCTCAACCCAGGCAGTGCACCGCATTTAAGGCTGGGTTCCTCCTCTGATACCAAATGTGACAACCGGGTCCCGGTACAGCACATACACCCCACCTTAACAAGGCCGTCAGGTCCTAGCCTACCGGGTACCACCAGTTGCCCCGCAGACACGTGTGGCACATCCCAGGGTCCACCCACATGCCTGAACGGGTCATCTAACTAATGACAGTCCCCAGAAGCCAACACATGTCCTTTACAGTGTGTTTTGTCCTCACACACACACACCCTGAGAAAAATTCCAATAAGGTCACTCATCCTGATCACTACTCCAGGCCAAACACGCTTAACTGTGGAGTTCTAATCAGGCAGGCTCCCAAAAATGAAGGTGCACCTTGCTGACAGTAGTCATATCATTTAGTTATTTAACCAGTTATCATTTGGGGATGTTACACCTCTCAATCCTTTGGCTTGACCAAACTCTAATAATTATATCTCTCCACATCCCACTCTTCATCCTAGAAGCCTTAACATAGGCATAAAGCTTTTCAAGAAACACTTTTGGTTCAAACCAAAGGGAGTTACCTGATTTAAAGGTAATGCCTTCTCTTATGTTCTATTGTTTTATTTTTCTTCTCCAACTCCGTAAACAATTTTTATTCCATTATTTTGTAACAACACCAGTATCTTCAATATACTAGGATGTTTCTATGAGAATTATTCTAGCTACACTTACACACACCTTCGTCCAATGGTTAAAGAACATACGGTTTCCGTGGATGACAAATTATTGCCTCACGAAACGATGATTGTTCTATCTTCTCCTACCACCTCTAATGGTGACCATTATGATGACAATATATTTATTTATGATATGTATTATATTTATTTTCTTTCTTTTCTTCTCTATTTTACATTTAAAAAATTCCTTTATTCCTTGCAGGTTGTGCAAATGCTATAATTTCATTTGAGGAAGTGGGGACTACCACCCTCTCAAGTAATGTGACTCTTTCATGAAATAAATTGAATTTATAAAGAATGAAATTAATGAACTTATGTGAGAGATATAACATAAATATTATACAGTAATTATAATATATATATATATATCTCATTTACTTTTAATTCCATCAATATGACAAAGAAATGAAAGTAGTCTTCATGCGTACGTACGACCCACTGTCTCCATGAACGATGTGTTTCATTTTTATCTCCAAATGTTATGTAATATTATAAAATGAATATAAAATAGATATATTTGATATTTATATCATTAATACAATTCTGGAGATTATGTACTTATAACTACATGGGAAATTCATTTCAAACAAGTTTATTTTTGACTCATATACCTAACATCGTCAAAACGTATGATATGAACTCACATAATTAACTAATTATTATAACATTATAATATGTGATATGAATTTATTAATGAACTATAAAATATTTACTTAAGAAACTATAAATTTACCAACCATTATTATTCAGGAATATAAGGAAATGAAAAAGACATGTCTGACATGAGGTAAGGATCTGACCTCTCTCTTTCTTTTCAAGTACACTCATTTATGTCATTTATTTTATGATCCATTTTATTATGTTAGAGGATGTTATTTTAAATTAAACATACAGTAATTTTTATTTTCATATGATGTTAGACCCTCTCTTACTCTCAACAATTCATTTTATGAATTTTTATGTGGTGTCATTAGGCTGCCGAATTTTTGTAAGGGGATTTCTTATCTCACTGATAATTCCATGATATTTCCATTGTTCTCCACTTATTTATTGCATGTGGTGTATTTTTTACTGCCATATATTATCATGAATCTAATTGTATTCATTTTATTCAGATATTCATTTGGTATTTATATCTTTTTGTCTTACAACATGATTTATTACAATGAGGTAAGGGGTTTTTATCTCACTTTTTATTCTGGTGAGATTCATGCTATGTTTGTCACTATCCCCTTTGAGTGTTGTATTTACTGACCATTATTCTACAATTTTTGAAATATACTCTCGTTTATGGATATTTACATCTTCATTGTATTACCCTTCTTTCCTGTGGTGTACGTTTCATATGTTACCCAAATCGGTAAGGGAACCTTTCACCCTCCTTTTTTAAAAGACTTCTTTTTTGTTAGGTCTTTTAATTTACATCACTAGTGCAGAAAACGTTTTTTACGTCACCATTTTTTACGTCGGTTATATAAAACCGACGTCAAAATATGTAAAACGAGGTTTTTTACGTCGGTTATTTCTTAACCGACGTAAAAACCTGTGTTCGGTACACATTTAACGTCGGTTATTTTTATAACCGACGTTATTAATCACGCGGCTTCGTTTTTTACATCGGTTATTTTTATAACCGACGTACAAAACGCGGTTTTCGAAGGCCCTTTGACGTCGGTTATTGAATAACCGACGTAACAAACGCGGTTTTTGAAGGCTTTTTTACGTCGGTTCTGAAATAACCGACGTAACAAAAGAATCCGCAGATGTTTTTGACGTCGGTTATGGAATAACCGACGTAAACAAACGCGGATTTTGAGCCCTTTATAACGTCGGTTATAAAATAACCGACGTCAAAAATGAATCGGAGGAAGGTTTTTACGTCGGTTATTGAAATAACCGACGTTATAAATGTTTTTAAAACAATTATCACATCGGTTATTGAATAACCGACGTGATAACTCATTTAAAAATTTACCCAGACCCGTGGATTGTCATTCGCGAGTTTACCTTCGACAGTCGCGACTCGTCTCTCTCGCGCGTAAACCCGAATCGGCTCGTCCATTTCGTTGGTTTAGATTCGTTTTGCGATCATCGTTTCTCATATTTAATCTCCTCGGATCAATCATCTAAACTCCCAGCACTCAGGTAATCCTCCCACTCGTTCGTTTTTTTTCGCGGATAGTAAATATATATGTGTTGTGATTTTTTTGTTGAAACTAGATAAGATTCTTCGATTGCGAACCCTTTTAACTCGTTTTGGCACCATAATCTTATTTATCATCCCTAGATCTATTTGTTCGACTTGCAATATTGAGTAATTTTATGATTTCACTAATTTTTCATCGTTTTCTATAAATCCCCGAGAGGGTTGGGGCGTGTCCATTTGGATGGGTTGCCCTTTTACAGTTGTTACTACTTTATTCACACAAAACCATGGCATAGGTGCATGGATTTGGGGTCGGGGGGTGTCCAGGGGGGTTTACAAGGGGTTGGGTGGGTGTGGGGGGCTGTCCAAGGCTGTGGGTGGGTGTTGGGGGGTGTCCAGGGGGGTGTCCAAGGGGGTAGGGGGTGGGGGGTGGTGTTTAGGAGGGGTGGGGGGGGCTGTACAGAGGGTTGGGGGTGTCCAGGGGGGTGTCCAAGCAGTCGGGGGTAGGGGTTGTGTCCAGGAGGGGTGGGGGGTGCTTTCTAGAGGGGTCGGGGGCTGTCCAGAGGGGTCGGGGGGTGTCCAGGGTGTGTCCACGGGGATGGGTGGGTGTGGGGGGTTGTCCAAAGGGGGTGGCGGCCTGTCCCAGAGGGGTCGGTGGGGTGTCCAGGGGGGGTGTCCAAGGGGGTGGATGGGTGTGGGGGGCTGTCCAAGTGGGTGGCGGCCTCTCTAGAGGGTATTTGGGGTTGTCCGGGGGGTGGGGGGGCTGTCCAGAGGGTTGGGGGATGTCCAGGGGGGTGTCCAAGGGGGTAGGGGGGTGGGGGGTGGTGTCCAGGAGGGACGGGGGGCTGTCCAGAGGGGTCGGGGGTGTCCAGGGGGGTTTACAAGGGGGTGGGTGGGTGTGGGGGGCTGTCCAAGGGTGTGGGTGGGTGTTGGGGGGTGTCCAGGGGGTGTCCAAGGGGGTAAAGGGTGGGTGGTGGTTGTTTAGGAGGGGTGGGGGGCTGTCCAGAGGGTTGGGGGGTGTCCAGGGGGGTGTCCAAGCAGGTCGGGGTGGGGGGTTGTGTCCAGGAGGGGTGGGGTGCTTTTCTAGAGGGGTCGGGGGCTGTCCAGAGGGGTCAGGGGGTGTCCAGGGTGGTGTCCAAGGGGATGGGTGGGTGTGGGGGGGCTGTCCAAGGGGGTGGCGGCCTGTCCAGAGGGGTCGGTGGGGTGTCCAGGGGGGTGTCCAAGGGGGTGGATGGGTGTGGGGGGCTGTCCAGGTGGGTGGTGGCCTCTCTAGAGGGTATTTGGGGTTGTCCGGGTGGGTGGGGGGCTGTCCAGAGGGTTGGGGGATGTCCAGGGGGGTGTCCCAAGGGGGTAGGGGGTGGGGGGTGGTGTCCAGGAGGGTCGGGGGTGTCCAGGGGGGTGTCCAAGGGGGTAGGGGGTGGGGGTGGTGTTTAGGAGGGGTGGGGGGGGGCTGTCCAGAGGGTTGGGGGGTGTCCAGGGGGTGTCCAAGCAGGTCGGGGGTGGGGGGTTGTGTCCAGGAGGGGGTGGGGGGCTGTCTAGAGGGGTCGGGGGGTGTCCAGGGGGGTTTACACATCGATTTGTTTTATATTTCAAAATTGTTATATTCAAATTATGATTTTTTTCATATAAACATATATTTGTCTTATCTAAAAAATATATATATTTTTGCTATTTGTTATAGGTAATAATGAGTCGAAGTTGGATTACGGCACATCGAATGAGCAATGAATATGAGGAAGGTGTTGATGCCTTTTTGGAATTTTCTAAACGAAATGTTCCAAGTAGTGACATTTTTTTCTGTCCATGCCTGAAATGTCTGAATATGAAGAAGTTGAAAAGTAGAGAGATAAAAGATCATCTGATTTGTCATGGTTTCAATCCGAGTTACAACCCTTGGATTTGGCATGCCGAAACTGGACAGAATGTCACTGATGATAATGAATCGCAAGATGGTAACTCCGATGGAATTGAAGAAATGATTCGCGATATTGTAGCAGAACAAATTGAGATAGAACCGAGAGTTGCACGTCTATATGGTGATGCTGAAAAACCATTATATCCTGGTTGTACAGATTTTACGGTTTTGTCGGCGGTGTTAAGATTGATTAACCTGAAGGCGAAACATGGATGGAGTGACAGAAGTTTTACAGAGCTGCTACAATTGATGAAATACATTCTTCCAAAAGATAACGATCTTCCAGATTCACATTATAAGGCCAAAAAAATATTATGCCCGATGGGATTGGGATACAGGAAAATACATGCCTGTCCGAATGACTGCATTATATATAGGAAGGAATATGAATTTCTGAAAGAGTGTCCTAAATGTGGGACATCACGGTATAAGGTGAAAGAAAAATCACAAGCTGATGTAGAGATTACAAAGCTCCCTTCAAAGGTATTTTGGTATCTTTCTATAATTCCTTGTTTCAAACGTTTATTTGCTAATTCACATGATGCAAAAAGGTTAAGATGGCATGCTGATGGGCGGGTATGTGATGGAAAAATACGTCATCCAGCTGATTGTCCACAATGGAAGAAAATTGATGCCCAGTACCCTACATTTGGAAATGAAATTAGAAATCTGAGACTAGGCTTGTGCACAGATGGAATGAATCCATACCGAACCCTCTGTAGCACACATAGTTCATGGCCTGTTTTATTGGTAATTTACAAACTCTCTCCGGAAGTTTGTATGAAGCGCAAATATGTCATGTTGAGTATCATGATCTCTGGTCCAAAGCAACCCGGCAATGATATTGATGTATACTTGTCACCGCTGATTGATGATTTGAAACTGTTATGGGCTGATGGTATTAGGGTGTATGATTCTTATAAAATGGAATATTTTCAACTGCATGCAGTGCTTCTATTCACTATAAATGACTTCCCAGCATATGGAAATTTGTCTGGATACAGTGTTAAAGGGCATAAAGCATGTCCAATTTGCGAACAACAGACGTCATATTGTCAATTGCATCATGGGAGGAAAACAGTGTACATGGGTCATCGAAAGTTTTTGCCTATGGATCACCCTTATAGAAGACTAAAAAAGGCATTCAATGGCTCACAAGAATTTGATACTGCTCCTCAACCTTTATCCCCAGAATTGTATTTTGAGAGGGTGAAAAACCTTGATGTGACATTGGGAAAGACACAGAAATCTGGTAATGATAGACATATTTGGAAGAAAAGGTCAATATTTTTTGAGCTACCATATTGGAGGTATCATGAAGTCAAACATAATATTGATGTCATGCACGTGGAGAAGAATATCTGTGATTCTTTGATCGGAACATTGCTAGATATTAAAGGAAAGACAAAAGATTGGTTGAATGCAAGGTTAGACCTACTGTCAATGGGAATACGTTTGGAGTTAGCTCCCACTCCTAAAGGAAGACGAACATTTCTTCCCCCGGCTTGTCATACATTATCGAAGAGGGAGAAAAGTAGCTTCTGTCAGTGTCTTCATGATATCAAAGTGCCTCAAGGTTATTCTTCAAATGTAAAAAATTTTGTCTCACTGAAAGACTTGAAGTTGATAGGTATGAAATCACATGATTGTCATGTCATGATGCAACAAATTCTACCAGTTGCACTGCGTGGAATATTGCCCATCCGTGTCAGAAAGACTATAATGAGGTTGTGTTATTTTTTCAATTCAATTTGCAACAAGGCGATTGATGTGAATGCTTTGAACATTTTGGAAAAGGATGCAATTTTTATACTTTGTCATTTGGAAATGTATTTTCCTCCAACTTTTTTTGATATGATGGTGCATTTACTGATTCATCTGGTTCGAGAAATAAGGCTTTGTGGACCTGTATATCTTCGTTGGATGTATCCTTTTGAAAGGTATATGAAAATATTAAAGGGATATGTTAAAAATCCATATCGACCTGAAGCCTCCATTATTGAAAAGTATATTTCTGAGGAGGTAGCAGAGTTTTGTACGAGCTACTTGGCTACGGCGCAACACATAGGTTTGCCTCCATCTCGCCATGAACGGGTTAATAATGAGGGAAAGGGGATTCGTGGCTTGAACGTCAAATCACTGTCAGCTGAACATATGAAGAAGTTAGAATCATACATCTTGAATAACATAGCTGATGTTCAACCGTATATCACATTGCATATTAATGAGTTGAAACAATGTCATCCAAAGAAGAAAGAAATGTGGATTTTGAATGAGCACAACAAAACTTTTTTGCCATGGTTTAAAAAGACCTTGCTTGGTAGATCAGATGTATCAGAGACATTAAAATGGATAGTGGGTGGTCCATCTTTAAATGTGATAACATGGTCCGCTTATGACATTAATGGCTATACATTTCATACGAAAGCTCAGGACAACAGAAGTGCAGTTCAGAATAGTGGTGTAATGGTGTTTGCAGAAGCAATGCATTTTTCGAGTGCTAAGGACAGAAACCCAATTTCGGCATCAAGTGCATATTATGGAGTGATTGAAGACATATGGGAGGCTGATTACTTTAAAATTAAAGTTCCCGTTTTTAACTGTAAATGGTTTATCGGTAACAACAGTGTCAGACACGATGAATTTGTAATGACACTTGTTAATCTGAATAGATTGGAAGACACGGCTGATTCTTTTATAATGGCAACACATGCCAAACAAATTTTCTATGTAGTAGATCAATCAGATATGCAGTGGGCTGTTGTTTTACAAGGGAAAAACCAATATGTTGGTGAGGATGAATTTGATGAAGATGCTGATTTATGTGAGATCCCTACTTCCATGGAAAGATTAACAGAACATAATGATGAGTATGTTGAAGACATGGTTTGTGCCATAAGGAACGATCACGACGAAGGAATTTGGGAAAACAATCCAACTGTACATTCCTAAAATTACAGGTAACACAAGTTTATTTCTTGTTTACATTTAGTTTTTTCATATAATGTTAGATACTGTAGATTTTTTACTTATTAAAATATGTATCAAACCAAAACGATAAAACAATAAAAACCGTAAAGAGGAGAAGTCCTGGGCCCACCGGCTGGCCGGTGGTCCAGAACAAAGCTGTCTGGTCCACCGGCCGGCCGGTGCTGAGCCAGCGGCCGGCCGGTGGTCCAGACAGCTTTCCTCTCTGTCTGAACCACCGGCCGGCCGCTGGCTCACCACCGGCCGGCCGGTGGACCAGACAGAGCCTTCCTCTCTGTCTGGATCACCAGCGGCCGACCGGTGTTGAGCCAGCGGCCGGCCGGTGTTGAGCCAGCGGCCGGACGGTGGTTCAGAGAGAGAGGAAGGCTCTCTGTCTGGTCCACCGGCCGGCCGCTGGATCACCACCGGCCGCCCGGTGGACCAGACAGAGAGCCTTCCTCTCTGTCTGGATCACCCGCGGCCGGCCGGTGAGGAGCCAGCGGCCGGCCAGTGGTTTAGACAGAGAGGAAGGCTCTCTGTCTGGTCCACCGTCCGGCCGGTGGTGAGCCAGCGGCCGGCCGGTGGCATCAGTGAGTCCACTTTTCAGCTTTCTTGGGCCAACTCCTTGGCAACCTTTTGCCTGTGTTTACCATGTTTATCATTGTTTAACATGCTTACCATATTACCAATGTTTACTATTATGTAATTTAGTACACTTTTCTATTTGTGAACTAATGTTTGATTTTTTGATTTGAAGGAAAATGACAGATCAATCAGTTGATCAGCCACATGATTCTGGAGATGAGCATATTGGTCATACATCTGGGGAGGAACATTCACATGCTCCTATTATGAAAAAGAGTTCAAAGGTTGGTAAGCGTGGGTGCACATGTTTACCAAAATTATCACTTGCCCGTACGAAGGAGGAGAGGATAGTCGTGGAGTTTGATGATGATGATCTTCCTAGAGGTCCAAATGCTAAAGATTTTAAGGGGTTTGTATCAACTCAGGCTAAGAGCAAAGTAAGCATTCTCTATGATGATTGGAGAAGTGTGGATAAGTCGATAATTTCTCAGCTGTGGGAGACCATTTTGGTAAGATCTTTTGCTATTGTTTGACTGTTCTTTAAATGTTTCTAGTATATATAATATTTTTAACCTCTTTTTTATCAGATGACATTTGATATTCCTGACACTGGAGGAGTCAGAAAGAAATGCTTATCGTTGGCTGCTAGGAGATGGAGGGATTTCAAATCAACCCTCTCATCTGATTTCATTTATGGTCATAGGAGTTGTGAGAATCCATGTCGTATATATCCTTTTATAGATGAAGACACATGGAGAGAATTTTTTGAAAGTAGAAGAAAAGATTCATTTTTGGTAAGGGCAATGTAAACTTTTATAAGCTTTCTTATATAAATGATCTTATTATTGTTTTGTTAATGATTACTTATTATTAATTTACAGAAAACAAGGAAAGCTCATCAAGAGATCCAATCTAAAAATGTATACCCTCATAGTTTATCTCTGGGAGGGTATGCATTATTGGAAGAACAAATGATGGCATAAAAATTTCAACAACTAAGAGCTGAGTCTTCAAGCTCTGGAGAGGTGGCCCCTCCATCCCCTCCATCTAGACATGAGAAATGGAAAAGAGCTCGGAAGGGCAAAAAAGGACAATATCTTTCGGAAGAATCGAGACTCGTAGTTGAGAGGATTGTAAGATATCTATTTTATTTATTTAAGTTTACTATTTTCGTCATATATTTCCAATCATTATAGAAATGTTCAATTAATTATTACAGGACTCTCTTGAGGAGCAGAGTTCACAGGGGACATGTACACCATCTGGGAGGGAAGATATTTTATCTGTGGCATTGGAAAAGCCCGAACATCCTGGCCGTGTAAGAGGATATCTGGCAGGTGTATCGGTAAGAAAAGTGTTGCCACGTTCCTCAACTTCTAACGTTGAGGGAGTTTATAAAAAAAAAATAGAATCCTTGGAGGCTGAAGTCCATAATATTAATGCGACAATGGAGGACAAGATTAGAGCATCGGTGCAGTTAATGTTTGCAGACTTGCAAAGACAATTTCAGGGTGCAGCTCCCACTCCACCTCTCCCAGTAGCTCCCACTCCCCCACCTCAGCCTGCGGACCCCATTTCTGATCCTCCTCCTCCGCCGCAGCTACCTACTTATTGTGAGTTGTATGTTGATGATCCTCAACATCATATAGTTTCATATGGGATGGTATATTGTATAGGAGATACAGTTCATCATCGACAGTTAGAGGTAGAGAATCAGAGGGTCACTGTACAGGATATTATAGATAGATCAGCTCGGATACCATTACCTACAGATGAGGTGACGACAGTTGGACATAGTATCGGCCATTTTTTACTTTGGCCATCCAGACTTCTTTGACTCATTACCATAGAGGTATGGATGTTATATCTTTTATTTTATATTTTTATTAATGTTTTATCATTTGAAAACTAATATATTTTTCAATTTATTTTTACAGGAATACTTCAAAGGTAAAGAAATACTGTATAGACAACAACAAAGACAGATAGCTATGACATCAGATGCAGATACTAGCAGTCTTGACAAATTGTCAAGATATTCAAATTTGTTGGCAGATCATTATGACTTTACAATGGAAGCTCATGTCTGTGGACGTGAACTATGTGTGGGGATTATGAAAACTGATATCATGGAGTTTGTCACTGGAGATAAGTTGGGCATCAACGTGGTGCAAATTTTTATCATGTAAGTCTTCACACCTTTTCCTTGCGTTATATTTATTAAAAATGTATACTTATGTATGCTTTGTATTAGGTATATGTATAAAATTTGTGAGAGGAATGAGCTGACAGATGTATATGGATTCGTGGACCCACAATTGATTTCCCCTGAAGCATGTGCATTGGATGAGGAACAAAGAATGCTTTATATTGCTGATAGATTTGAAAAGAATGTAATCACACAGTTTTGGATGATGCCTTTTTGTGAGAGGTATGAAACACATCCCTCTCAAAGAGTTAATTATCTTTTAACATAAAAAACCACTAACGTTAAATTTCCTTTTCTTAAATTTCCTTTTCTCAGGGATCATTGGATGTTAGGGGTTTTTTGCCCTAGGGAGAAAACACTTTATTGGATATGCTCTCTCCATGATGATGTGCGAGAAAGTTTTAAGAATATATTGGAAACGTAAGTTTCAATTTCACAATAGTTTAATATATTATAATGAATTTTAAATTTACCCCATTCGTATTATTTTCTAACAGGGCATGGGTCCACTTTCGAAAAAGCGCAAAGAAAAGGAATTACAAGATCAAATATGTACATGCGAAGGTAAATATCCATTTATAATTTGTACATTTTGATTTATTACATAAAAATAATATATTGAATTTACACTCATTAATACAGAAATGTCATGAGCAACAAGGCATCATCGAATGCGGATATTACATGTTAAGATTTATGTATGAAATAATAACAACTGGGACAGTTCTGAGTTTTGACCTGGTAAGATTTCCTCTTTCTCATAATATTTCAATTTGATTTATTCATTATACACATTGACTACTATCCTTTTCCTTTGTAGCTTTTTGATGACCCTCAACCCTTTACTGCTGAAGATATCAAACACTTACAAGTGGAGTGGTCAAATTATTTTACAGGTTTGATTGACTTTTAGTTGTTTGTAATGTAAAATGTAATTTTGAATATTGTCAATGTAATTGTGTATTTCGTAGTCGTTTAGGTTGGATTTAGTTTTTTTTGAAGTTGACAGTGTAAGTTTTGAATGTTATATAAGTGAATGTTTAATTTTTCTCTACTTCTTGTTTTGGTCTACTGTTGATGGTTTTTCTGGTCTGGTTTTTGGTATGGGGGGAGAGGTTCCAAGGGGGTGGGTGGGTGTTTGGGGGGTGTCCAAGGGATATGGGAGGGGTGTCCAAGGTGTGTTTGGGGCTGTCCTAGGGGTCGGGGGGGTGTAAATGAGGGTGGGGGTGTCCAAGGGGTGGGGGGTGTCCAAGGGATATGGGAGGGGTGTCCAAGGTGTGTTTGGGGCTGTCCAAGGAGTCGGTTGGGTGTAAATGAGGGTGGGGGGGGGGCTGTCCAAGGGGTGGGGGGGTGTCCAAGTGGTGGGGGGTGTCCAAGGGATATAGGAGGGGTGTCCAAGGGGTGTTTGGGGCTGTCCAATGGGATGGGGGGGTTTCCAAGGGGTAGGGGGGTTTCCAAGGGGTCGGGGGGGTGTCCAGGGGGTGGGGGGCTGTCCAAGGGGTGGGGGGGTGTCCAAGGGGTGGGGGTGTCCAAGGGATATGGGAGGGGTGTCCAAGGGGTGTTTGGGGCTGTCCTAGTGTTCGGGGGGTGTAAATGAGGGTGGGGGGGCTGTCGAAGGGGTGGGGGTGTCCAAGGGGTGGGGGGGGGGGTGTCCAAGGTGTCTGGGAGTTCTGTCCAAGGGGCCGGTTGGGTGTAAATGAGGGGGGGGGTGTCCAATGGGTGTTTGCGGCTGTACTAGGGGTCGTGGGGGTGTAAATGAGGGTGGGGGGGCTGTCCAAGGGGTGGGGGGGTGTCCAAGGGTTGTGGTGGGGCTCCAATGTGGTGGGGGAGGGCTGGCCAGGTTGTTAGGTGGGTATAGATGAGGGTGGGGTTCAGTTGGGGCTTGGGGGAGGGCTGGCATGGTTATTTTTGTTTGGTTTCTGGTTGCTTTTTGGTGAGAGCAGTGCAATTATTTAAAAAAAAAAATCTTTCACGTCGGTTATTTTATAACCGACGTGGTAAATAAATCGGGAGGGGTTTATCACGTCGGGTTTTTCTAGAACCGACGTGATAAATCGTTCCCGGGGATTTTATCACGTCGATTCTTAATATAACCGACGTGCTAAAAGGCCTGGGAATCGATTTACCACGTCGGTTATTGGATAACCGACGTGCTAAAACGTTTCCCAGGCCTTTTTATCACGTCGGTTTCCTAAATAACGGACGTTATAAAAGGCCAGGGGAAGGGTTTATCACGTCGGTTATGACATAACCGAAGTGATAAACGATATCCCAGGCGTTTTATCACGTCGGTGTAGGGAATAACCGACGTGATAAAGCCCCACGCGCATATTTATCACGTCAGTTATTATATGAACCGACGTGATAACCACCGTGATGTTAGGGATATTACGTCGGTTTTAAATAACCGACGTAAAAAACGTTTTTTATAACGTCGTCCGTATTAACGTCGCCTAAAAACCGACGTAAATAATAAAAAATAACCGACGTAAAAAACGTTTTCTGCACTAGTGCATATTTTTATGTTGGGATTTCCTCTTATATATCCCTATTTCTATAAATGATAATTTCATGTGATGAGATTCACTTTTTATTGCTCATCAACTAATTTTTTGAACTTTAAAGTGACGTCATTAGGGTGTCGAATTTCAGTAAGGAAACTTCCTAACCCGATTTCAATTGTTTAGGTTAAACCACTACTTATTGATTATGTCGTTCTTTGAATATGTGTGAATGACCTCTGATTGTTTTACACTTCATATCCAATTATATTTGGTGTATTATTTTGGCACACAAAATTATGTAATTGATTTATCCTTAATCAAATGATACCATCATTGTACGGGACTTCGTCTCAATATCCTTTCATTGAGGCACCATTTTGATTTCTACACGACATTATTTTATACGATGTATAAAACCCTTTTGACTTTTCATTTAATTAATAGGGAATATTTTCTCTATGAAGCGTTTTACTAAATGAAAAAAAGTAATGTTTCTTTTTTAATGTATGCGGTGAAAACAACACATTTTTCCACCGTGAGTATTATTTGATCTTTGGATTCCTTAACAAGTTGTAATGATTTCCAAAGGAAAAATAAATACCATACACTCTTTTAATGTATTTTGGTATTAAAAATGGGTTTTAAGAATGTATTTTCAATATTTTAAAATGTTATATTGTTATTGAAATGTGGGAATTTTATCTTTCATTTATGCTTAAGTTATGTGTTATGATTATGTTATGGTTTTGGCCATTGTTACGTATACGGGTGGTTCCGTGATAAACCTAGGGAGAGTGAGCCCGAGATAGCTCTCCAATTCATTGAGTAACGTGAACTAGGTAAACTTGAATGTTTTTCCAAAGAGATTTAGGGAATATACTATTATGGGTATTCCAAATGTTACTCCCTATGTTGCTATGATAACTACAATGTAAGTATGTTTAGTATGCCTTAAGTTAAATTTATTAATTGTGATCACTATGTGTTGTTTATAAATATTATTATTTCAGAAGGTATTTTATGATTGAAAATTATGTTTTCATATATTTTTATTTTTTATGGGTTAATGTTTCATTTCATTATGTTATAACCCGTACCGAGCTTCTTATGCTCATCCGAATTTTTTTAAATTTTTTTCCATTTGACTTTAAGTGGGATACGATCAAGGATGGGATCAAGGAAATGTTATGATGACTAAAACATGGAACTAGACATGAATCTTTTGTTCAAGAGTTTATATTTTATGAAAAAAAATATGGAAAGTGAGTAGATGTGTCTACTTTGTAATCTTTGAGATGTAATAGTTATGGTCTAATTCTCTAAAGCTCTAAACCTGAAAATATCCTCAATGTGAATTATTCATTTAATACAAGATTATGTAATGTCTTAAAGCTGGGTATTTATAGTTGGTATCAATGGTCGGTTAAGATATCATTAGAGGTTAGGTTATTCTTTAAGCACTAGTGACATTATAATAATGGTTAGGATTTCAGAAAGAGTCATAGTTTTAGATAAGGTGAATGAGTTTAAGATAACATGAATAATTATATCTTATATTTACCCTGCTCTTAATATATTATATGATGATTCTAATGATATAATCACACTGACCGTTTTAGTTTTAGTAAATGGCTGGATCTAGCACGCACCAAACTAACTGTGGATGTGAAGAAAAATGTGACAGATTTCTGAAAGAACAACTGAATGATATGGGAGCTGCAATGAGAACTCTTATGGTTTTTTCCAACCAAATATCAGGATTCTTGATTAACCACTTGAACCATGGTGAGTTATCTAATGCATCATGTATGAGATAACCAACTCGATGTGGAAGTTCATGTAATAATTATAAAGGTAACCATTAGGGTTTATATGATCTGTACTTTTGAGGTAATTAAGGGTTACTATATGTTGTGATGGAAAATAAAAGGCATGAGATAAAAATGTGGTTAAATTAAGTTATGGTTATTTTTGAAGATTTTATCTCTTTATGGGGTATGTTTGAAGAATTATATAGTTTTTGAAAAAAGACAACACACAGACCCTGTGATAATCCATCACGTCGGACAAAGCTGTGGGAATCAAACCAACAACCAAAGTGCGACCGGTATTTATCACCTACCACTGGACTACGTGAATTCCCTGGTCAGTATGACAATTTATTTTCAGTTGGATGAATTTATGAATAATGAATAAGTTGATTTTGGGTTATCTAGGGAATTATAGACCTATCATAGAGGATATATGATTAGGTTAATTACTTTTAAATTTGATACCTTAAGAGAATCTAATGTTATTTGGAGATAACATGTTAATATTTATCTTGGAAGACTATGTTATTAAATCCTTCGAAGATTTGGGTTTAAATATTTATTTGGATTACTTTGAAGAATTTTATAGATAGATGTTTATTGAATGGTCTTTGATGAACTTTGTGTTTTGTTGGACAAATTTTGGAGATTAAGAATATATTTTATTTTTATAATTGATTATCCTTTTTGGATATTATCTGATCTCGTATGAAAAATTTTTGGTTTTGGTTTTGGTCCAAAGAAATGGGAAATATATAGTTCTATATTTTGGATTAGGTGATTCTCTAGAAGTTGGTTATAGTGCTCTTACTGTGAACAAGTCATCCTAAATACTCGTCTTTTGGAGAAAAAATTGAGTTTGTGTAAGAAATATGGTAAGAGATGAAAGCCTACATGACAAGTAAATATGTTTCCTTGTGATTTAGTTAAGCTCATAAATAAATTCCTCAATGAAAATTAACTTAAAACTAAAATGTTGTCTATTAAGTCTTCCAACTGGGGAATAAAATATCGTTTAACCCGTAACATGTTTGTGATTTTCTGGTGGTTAACTTTCACCTAGACATACTTTCCCATCACCCTCCATCAGAACATCATTATTTGTTTTCTCCTCTATATCCATGTTTTCATGGAATCAAAGTATCTGTTGTCTCGGGTGACCTTTTTACTTTTCTTTCTTTCTTTTAATGTGATATCTTAATTTACTCTTTTTCCGATGTGGGCCTTTCAACAAGATTTCAATCACAATTTTAAAATTCCTAGGATGCAATTCCCCAAAAGGGGGTAAGGATGTAACATCCTAGGTAAATAAAGAATATTAAATTCTCATGTTTATTAATATTTGTGAATAAAATTTTAATATTACATTAATGGGAATGCTATGCTCGATGGTGTACCCAATATGCAACAACGAGTTTCTTTGAAATCTTATGTTGCACACTAATAATAAAATAATATTATTTTAAATGGTAGTTAACGCCTAACTGTTTTAATGGAGAGAATGAAAAGAACTAACTACAAAATTATTATATATGTTTGTCATATATTTTTACTTTAATCCAATAAACTTTAGAGGCTTAAAATGCGAATGAATCAAATTTTAAGCGTAAATATTCTAAAATTCTTTAAAAGGTCGATTAACGGCCTTTTGATGGAGAACCGTTTTTAAATCCACTTTTTTACAATTTTATATGATAAATTTGACAAAATAAAATATTTATTTATAATGAAGACATAAAAATTTTCTTTGTGTAATTTTTTGTAATTTTTCTGATAATGTGCATTTTTTAATGAATAGTGAAAATGTTGTATTTTAATTCGAAACCTCCTTTTAGTCTAATTTATTTATATGGTCATATTATCTTTCTAATTGGTTTTAAAGTGTAACTAAAATATTTTTTTACCATTTAATCCAATGGTGGTCATTTAAATTAATTTCACTTTGAAATTGGACCTAAAAAAGTGTTAATCTTTTAATAGATATTGTTTCGTAAAAACACGCTATTTGTTTTGACTGTGGGAATTGATGATAAAATTAATTAATACAACTTATATGTTTTTAATTTCTTAAAATTGATATCATTTTTGAATTTTTAATATCAAATATATCATAGGGTTAATTTTTTGTATTTTTCTAACAAATGTTCATTTTCAATGAATAGTGGAAAATACTACATTTTAATTTAAAACCTCCTTTTCATCAAATTTATTTATATAGTTAGATTGATATTTTAATTGTTTTTATTATTTAATTTAATTATGTTTTTATAATTTAATACAATTTTGGTCATTGGATGTAATTTAACTTTTAAATTGGATGTAAAAACAAATAAATCTTCTGATAGATTTTACTTCCTTAAAACCTGTCATTGGTTTGGACAACAAGAATTATTTTAAATTAATTACTGCAATTTCTATGTTTGTAATTTGATAAAATGGATTCCATTTTTGTAATTATAAGGTCAAAATTATGTAATTAATACAATTGTGTTTTTGGACATTATGAATAGTAACGATGATAATTATTTTTAATTATCGTGTTTAATTAGTAATCTGGTAGTTTAGCGTAATAATATAATCTCAGAAAATTATAAAATGACCCCAACATGTGTCCTACTTCTATTGGTGGTGTCATGGACGACCATGGGATTCCATGTTCTAACCTTGGAACCCCAAGGAATCTCTATAGTGTGATAGTGACCTTTTATCATATTTTTATAATGAAAGGAAAATGTAACCAAAGTATGTATCACTTAAGTAAAATGATTTTAATTTTTTTTAAATAAATGATATATTGTACTATAAACATTCATTGGAAAGATAAAAATATTTTCTAAATTATGGTAATTTTTTTTATTTTTAGACATTAAATAAATAAATTTATTATTAACACTGTGATGATGCAGTGATTACCTCATTAATAAAGGATTTAAATAAAATGAGAAGATTAGGTAAAATCTAAGACATACACATGTCACAATAAAATTTTATTGGTGTATTTCGAACCCTTACCACCTTATCCTCGAAATATACAATTTTGCGACCATTAATATTCGAAAATCATTTTATAATAAAGTAAATTTTCTAAAATTTCCAAGAGTTCCCCTCCTCCGTCTTATAAAAGGCCCCCACCTCTACCCCCTTACCCACACCTTTCATGCCTTTGGCTCTAAAAACTCTTCTAATTTTATCTCTCCACAACCCTAACTTCATCATATAAGCCTTACCTTATGCATAAATCTCTTCAAGAAACCCTTTTGGTTCAAACCAAAAGGAGTTACCTGATTTAAAGGTAATGTCTTTATTTATGTTCTTTTGTTTTATTTTTCTTCTCCAAATCCTTAAACTCTTTTTATTACTTTATTTTGTAACAACGAAGAATATTCAATATACTAGGATTTTTTTATGAGATGTATTTGAGCTACACATACACACACCTTTGTCTAATGGTTAAAGAACATACTATTTCCATCGATGTTGAATTACTGCCTCACGAAACGATGATTGTTCAATCATCTTATACCACCTATCATGGTGGCCATTATGATGGAACTATATTTATTTATGATATATATTATATTTATTTCCTCTATTTTCTTCTGAATTTTACATTTAAAACATAATTTTATGTTTTTCATGTTGTGAAAATGCGACAATTTCTTTTGAGGAAGTGTGGACTACCGGCCCCTCAAGTGATATGACTCATTCATGAAATACATGGAATGTATAAAGAATGAAATTAATGAATTTATGTGACATATAAAACATAAATATTATAATATAATTAATATATATATCTCTCTCATTTACTTTTTATTCCATTAATGTGACAAAGAAATGAAAGTAGCGTTCATGCGTACGTACGGCCTACCGTCTCCATGAACTGTGCATTTCATTTTTTCCAAATGTTATGGAATATTATAAAATTAAAATATACTGGATTTATTTGATATTTAAATCATTAATAACACTCTTTATATGATGTACTTATAACTACATGGGAAATTCTTTTCAAAATAGTTTATTTGTTACTCATATACTGAACATCATCAAAACGTATGATATGAACTCAAATAATTAACTAATTATTATAAAATTATAATATGTGATATGAATTGAATAATAAAATTTAAATGAAGTCCTTAAGATATTATAAATTTAGCAACATTTATTATTCAAGAATATAAAGAAACGAACAGGACACGTCGGACTTGAGGTAAGGGATCTGACCTCTCTCTTTCTTTTCAAGTACTCTCATTTCTGTCATTTATTTTATGATCCATGTTCTTATGCTGGAGGATCTTCTTTTATATTAACCATTCCGTTATTTGTATTTTCATATTATTAGAGACCCCCTCTTACTCTCATCAATTCATTTTAATAATTTTTAGGTGGTGCTGTTAGGCTGCCGAATTTTTGTAAGGGAATTTCTTATCTCACTTTTAATTCCGTGATATTTCGATTGTTCTCCACTTATTTATTTCATGTGGTGTATTTTTTATTTCCATATATTATCATGATTCTAATTATATTCATTATATTCAGATATTCATTTGTTTTTTATTATCTTTTGGTCATACGAATCGATTTATTACAATGAGGTAAGGGGTTTTTATCTCACTTTTTATTCCCATGAGATTCAGGCTATATTTGTCACGGTATCCTTTGAGTGGTGTCTGTACTACCCATTATTCTATTATTTGTGAAATATATTATCATTTATGGTTATTTACATATTCATTTTATGACCCTTATTTCATGTGGTGTACATTTCAAAAATTACCAAAATCGGCAAGGGAACCTTTCACCCTCCTCTTTTTAAAAGACTTCATTTTTGTTTGGTCTTTTAATTTACATATTCTTATGTTGTGATATGTTATTATATATCCTTAATGCTGTAAATGTTATGTCCATGTGATGATATACATTTTTTATCACTCATCAACTCACTTTCTGAACTTTATAGTGACGTCGTTATGCTGTCGAATTTCAATAAGGGAACTTCATAACCCAATTTCAATTCTTTGGGTTAAACCTCTACTTCTTGATTATCTTGTTCTATGAATTTTTGTGAATGACATTTGACTGTTTTACACTTAATATCCACTTATATTTGGTGTATTTTTTAGTCACACAGAATTATGTAATTGATTTACCCTTAATCAAAGGTTACCATCTTTTCATGGGACTTCGTCTCAATATCCTATCATTGAGGAACCCTTTTGATTTCTACATGACATTATTTTATATGGTGTATAAAACCCTGTTGACTTTTCTTTTCATTCAAATGGAATATTTTCTTTATGAATCATTTTACTAAACCACCAAAAGGAATGTTTCTTTTTTTAACGTAAGCGGCGACAATGACCATTTCTGTCACCGCGAGTATTATTTGATCTATGGCTTCCTTAACAAGTAGTAATGTTTTCAAAAGGAAAAATAAATACCATACACTCTTTTAATGTATTTTGGTATTGGAAATGGTTTTAAAAATGTATTTTCAATATCTTAAAATTTTATATTGTTATTGTAATGTGGGAATTTTATCTTTCCACTATGCTTAAGTTATGTGATATGACTATGTTATGGTTCTTGGCCATTGTTACTTATACGGGTAGTCCTATGATAATCCTAGGGTGGGTGAGTCCGAGATAGCTCTCCAATGCATTGGGTAATGTGAAGGAGGTAAACATGAATTTTTCTTGGAAGAGATTTATGGAATTTACTTTGATGGGTATTTCAAATGTCACTCCCTATGTAGCTATGATATCTACAACGTAAGTATGTTATTTATGCCATAAGTTACATTTATAAATTGTGATTACTATGTGTTATTCATAAATATTATGATTTTAGAAGGTATGTTATGATTGAAAATTATGTTTTCATTTATTTTTATTTTTCATGGGTTAATGTTTCCTATCATTATGTTATAAACCTTACTGATATTTTTATGCTCATCCCATGTTTTTGAAATGTTTTCCATAGGACATAAAGTGGGATATGGTCAAGGATGGGATCAAGGAAATGTCATGATGACTAAAACATGGAACTAGACATGACTCTTTTGTTCAAGAGTTTATATTTTGTGAAAAAAAGAGGGAAACTGAGTAGATGTGTCTACTTTGTAATCATTGAGATGTTATTGTTGTGTCCTAAAACACTAAATATCTAAACCTGAAAAGATCATGAATGTGAATTATTCATTTAATTCAAGATTATTTAATGTTTTAAGGCTGGGTCCTTATAGGAAATGTGTCATCTTGGTATGTTGATCAATAACAACCCATATTGTACAATTTTTTCTTGGGGTTTTTGGTATGATATATAATGAATACATATTGATGTCATCCCATTTCAGAAAATAAATTAAAAAATACTCCCCTAACAAACTAAAAATCATGATACATAATAAGAAATTTTCCACATCATATTATATAACTACACATGTCCCATTGTTTCTCTATAGATCATATTGATAGCATGGCGTATAGTGAAATTGAAGCTATATGAATTATACAATATCTCATTTTTTATCTCATTTATTAAGGGAACCCATATCCTCCTCCAAAAAATCTGAATTCTATCCCAAAAAACAAAGTCTAGATACATCCTATCATTTAAATTTATAATTTTATATGGAATATTATCTTCATCACTATGAGAAAAATGAATTCATTCCAATAAATATTCTAGGAAAACTAGTTTGAAATGTAATGATGTTTCACCTTCCTTGAAAATTCCCATATCCATCATTTCAAGATCCATGTACATTTGATCTTCTTCAATCCTCATTTTGTTCACAACACCATTATTTTTCCTACTCAAAGCATATCCTATAATAGTTCACTACCTTGTATTATATTTTATTGAAAAATAATAATCATTGAGTAAATGGTGCCATCACCTTTTCCTTATATTGAGTTATTTCGGTGATAAAATATATTTCAAACTCTTGTGATCCATATATAACTGACATCATTCCCCATAGAGATACTTTCTTCATAAATCTAGAGAAAATATTACAGAATCTAAATCAATATCATTAATACGATAGTAATGTTCATGATTTTTAACTTCTTTGATAAATAGTAAATAACTCTATCATTTTTTACAAGGACACATCCATGTCCTTTCTTTGATACATCACTATAAATCATGAATCCACCATTTCCGGTTGGTAGATTCATGGTCATATAATTCCCTAATTTTCACTAAAATTCATCAAAACATTATTAACATTCATTTTTCTATATGACCACAACACCTTTACATGTAAGCTTGGATAAAGAGTTAGATAACCTTGTGATGTTCTGAATGAAGCACCAAAAATACCCTGCTAAAACCAAAAACCTATGCACCTCGTTTAGGTTGGTTGGTGTAATCTATTCTTGAACACCATTTTTCTTCATAGGATCAACAAAAATTTAATGTCACGACCCGTCATTGGGGCACGTGCCGTTACTACCCCAAACCCGTCTTCCATAGGCCAGGGGTTGGCGACTAGCACCAAGGTGTAAATCCCGGTAAAAGGGAAGGCATTGTCTTTGTAAAGTAAACAATCTCCACAGAGCAAACAAGCAGTAGAAGTAAGCACTAAGTAAAAACTGAGAACAACAGTGAGTGCGGAAAAGTATGTTGGGCAGTATACAAACCCAAAGTGAAAGTAAAGTACAACTAGAAAAGGGAAAACAACAACTGAAAGTAAAGCCGCAACGTCAAGCTGTCCACTGGAAGTACCACCTGAAAGGTGAGTATAGATAGCCTCCACAGCTCCTCGGGTCCAACCGTCCTCTCTGAGTACGTCCCGCCCAGTGGTGCACCTCCAGGTACCGTCCTTCTTCGCAAGCCTCAACCACGATCAGCACTGTCCGTCGTCTGCAACCAACACCATGTAGTGTGGGCATAGCTCGTGAAGGGGTGAGTATAAGCTACTCAGTAGGGACACCGAGACCCCCGAAGGTCTCCCAGAATCCACAAAGGATAATCCACAAAAGAAAGATACAATCACGAAGTAACATCCGACACTGCTTAGGTATATTCCCATACATATACCTAAGTCATCAAATCCAGCACGCTCCAATATCTGAGCCCAAATACAACCCAATCCACACAGGAAAACACAAACCAGTCCACATAGGAATGAAAAACGTAATCCACACAGGATAGCATAACACAATCCACAAGGGAAAGCAAAACTTGATTCATCTCACACATGTATACTTCGTTGTATGACGATAGAGATGATCAGATATATCCATTGATTCATCCAAGTCGTCAGATCCACAAAGGATCGATAGATACTAACCCCCGCAATGATCCACACAAGATCTAACCCACACAGGATTGATAGGTAACTAACCCCTGCAATGACCCACACAGGATCAGACCCACACAGGATCTGTAGGCGCTGGCCCACACAGGACCGCTGAGCGCTGACCCACACAGGATCAGACCCACACAGGATCTGTAGCACTGATCCACTTAGGATCGCTGAGTGCTGTAGTCATCGCCGTCAAATCCACTGAGGATCTCTGCACAGTCGTCATCGTCGTCGTCGCAGTCGCAGTCGCAGCCAGCTCTAGGCTTCCCGCGCATAGCAATCTCGTTTGGGAGGGTCCGCTCCACGATCCAAGAGGCTGATACATCAACTGAAACATAGTCCAGAGATGATGTATCAAAACGTTCCGTATCGTCAACAGGAACTCAACGCTACAGATGACGCGTCAATCGGGCGCCCGATCTAAGAGTTATTGGCTTTTTCGTCCCACGGGCCCGGTTGGTTTTAAGTCAAAAACAACCCGACCATACTCCACCTGCGTCCAAACCTCAAGCGGAGTAACCCAAAAGATCCGTCTCACTTAGAGGAAACCATCAAAGTCGACGACGCGTCAATCGGACGTCCGGAGCTCAAGTTATGAGCGTTTCCGCTCTGAGGGACCGGTTAGTTTCGTGTACGAACCTACCCGGCTGAACCCAAAGTACTCCGAAACCTTGAGTGTGATATGTCGAAACGAACATCTCGATCCAAGGATCGCATTTCCGCTAACGGTGCATCTATCAGAGGCTCGTATCACATGTTATGGGAAAAGGATCGAAGGAGGTCCGAGAACGGGGGGTCTCGGCCCGGACCGACCCGACCCAACCCCCTTGGGTCGGCCCGAACCGGTTCGACCCGACTGGGCGTGACCCGGCCCAACTAGCGCGGCCCGGTCGTCAGATGGATCGACCGTAATGGTCGAGCGTTGCGCAAGGGGGGCGCCGCCCCCTTGAATGATCCGCGACCCCACGTGGGGTGCCGCCTCTCGCCAACGGACGCGGCCGGGTTGCCACGTTCCGCCTTCACTGGCCCCGCACGGTCGCAGGACTGCAGGCCTACTGCCACGTCTTCAGCCGTGGCGGTTCTCCCCGACGGCGCGCCGGGAGCCGCCGCCTCCCGCCGCCGGTGCCGCCATGCCGGCATGGCATGCCGGCGGGTTGCTCCGCAGACCACCGGACGAGTTCCGGTGGTCGGAAATGCGTTCCATCTTCGCCAATGGCCCTCTCGGGGCCCGTCCTTCACTGTGATGACCTCACATCGCCCGTGTGGCTTGCTTTGTCGTCCCCCGCCAGTCCGCTCACCAAGAACGAAGAGGCGGTGGGTTCAGACTTTTTCTTTGGTCCGCACCCACCGTGTTAGCGGTTTTAAAAAGTCTTCCGACAAATATTTAATCAAACTGCGGATATAATCACATTGATTAAAATGAACAAAAACCCCTATTTCAATGTTTTCATTGAACGTGAGTTTGTCGTGGAATGACCATCGCATAAGAAGAGGATCATCGCGTCACAAAAGGGGCGTCACTGTCGTCGCGGTACACGGTGTCGCATAGACAAACTCCGAGGATTAAAATCACACAGATTTAAGATGCACCAAAAGAAACCATGTCGAGGATATAATTCACAAAGAATTAAAATAACCGCAATCCCCTACCTCAATTGTTTGTTGATCAAATATTTTCGCGTGGAAGGAATGTCACAGAGGAAGGATCGTCAGAATCGCGTCGTCGATCTCTGAGGGTTCGGTGTTCTTCACGAAGAAAGATGAAGAACTTCAAGCTTTAGAGTTTCTCCAAATCCTATCAACAATCCACCCCTCAACAAAAAAGTGTTGGTCTTATTTTATTCACATGCCAATTATTTGAAATTCAAAGATAAGAAATGAATGATTAATTCGAATAATTAATTGTAATAATTTAACTGCCCAATTTAATGGGGCGTTTCTTAACCAGAAAAACGCACTATTGACTTTCATTAAAGAGGGTGTTTCAGGTGTGTTACTTAGGAGGGAAGAAACGGTGGGGCTCGTGTGGGCCCCACCTCACAAATATCCTACCAAGTGGGTAGGATATTTTGGGTTCTACCCTATCCTCTTAACATAGATTAAGTGGCTTAAAGTGGCTTTAATTGAAATAAAATAAAGTGTCGCACCACTTTTATTTTATTTCTTAACTTATCCCAAAAAATTAAAAACACCACACCCGAGAAAACGCAACTCCGGAAAAGGCGTTTCTAAGTAAATATCGTCACTGTGATTCCATCGGTTCCCTCAGAATTCAATTCCGAGTACCGGTTCAAAAGTTAGAAAAACCCGCTCGTTTGTTCATTGAACGTACCCAAGCCAAACTTCAGAAAATGATTCCGGGCACACCGGGCCTTGGAATCAGGTCCCATCAGAAACTGCGTTCTTGTAAAATTCCAAATAAAATTAAGAAAAAAAAAATTATTTGAATTTTACGTGTCTTTACATCAATCCCACCTCAGGGCTTTACGTCCCTATAATGATACATCATAAACTAGGGAAACAAATTTTGGTACTGAACATGCATCTGAGCCTCCCGCTCCCATGTTCTCTCCTGGAGGTTCCTGTGCTGGCATCTGATGCGCACTTGAGGAATCGACCGTCCATGAAGGAACCGCTCCTATAGATCCTCAATCTCCACTGGGACCTCCGAAAAATTCACCCCAGCATCAACGTCCAGCTCCCCATGGTCAATGATATGCGTCGGGTCGTGCATGTATCTCCTCAGTTGAGATACGTGGAAGACATCATGCACCTGGTGCAACTGAGGTGGTAAATCCAGGAGATAATCCACCTCTCCAATCCTGCAGAGGACCTGGAATGGTCTGATGAAGCGTCAAGACAACTTTCTGCCTTGGCCAAATCTTCGTAATCCACGTCTAGGTGAGACACGCAAGAAGACATGATCTCCATCCTCGAACTCTAGTGTCCTCCCCCTCCTATCAGCATAGGACTTCTGCCGACTCTGAGCTGTCCTCATCCGCTCCTAGATGATCTGGACTTTCTCTGTCTTGGCATGGACCATCTCCGGTCCCACAAGTGCTGACTCCCCAGGGTCTGTCCAGCACAAAGGAGATCTGCAAGGTCAGTCATACAACGCCTCGTATGGTTCCATCCCGATGGTGGAGTGGTAGCTATTGTTGTATGCGAACTCCACCAAGGGTAGGTGGTCCTCCCATCTGTGACCGAAGTTTATGACACATGCACGGAGCATGTCCTCGAGTGTCTGTATGGTCCTCTCTATCTGACCATCTGTCTGAGGGTGATAGGTGGTGCTCAGACGTAGCTGCGTCCCGAACGCCTCCTGCAACCCCTTCCATAGCCGGGAAGTAAAGCAAGCATCTCGATCAGAGACGATAGATGATGGAACACCGTGAAGTCGTACAATCTCCTGAACGTAGAGACGCCCCAAGCTCTCCACTGAGCCCTGCTCTCTGATGGGTAAGAAGTGAGCCGACTTGGGGAGTCAGTCGACAATCACCCAAATGGAGTCGTGACCTCTGTAAGTGTGTGGAAGTCCAGTCATGAAGTCCATATATATGTTGTACCACTTCCACTCCGGGACCTCCAAGGGCTGTACCAAGTCTGCTGGTACCTGATGCTCTGCCTTCACCTGCTGGCAGGTGAGGCATCGAGAAACGAACTCTCCCACAACCTTCATCATGCCCGGCCACCAGTGCTGCTGTCTGAGATCCTGGTACATCTTCGCCACTCCAGGATGTACCGCCAAAAGAGAAGTGTGAAACTCTCTCAGAACCTCCTCCTGTAAAGAAACTGGTACCAAGGTACGTCCTCTAAAAATGACATCGTGCTCTGCTCCAAAGGAGAAACCATCATGTGCCTATCCTGAGTATATCTGCGCACGCCGTGTCTCACAGTCGGCGTCCCCACGATGTGCCTCTCAAACCCACTAAAGTAGTGGAGGAATGGCTGTGAGAGACTGAAGGAAGGATGCTCCATCTCTATCCACGAAGGATATCTGAAAAGCGGCCAGCTGATCTGTCGCCTCCTCAGGTAGGTGAATGCCCGTCCTCCTGTTGAGAGAATCAGCTACTACGTTCCCCTTCCGAGGAGTATAGACTATCTCAAAGTCATAGTCCTGGAAGAACTTAAGCCATCTCCACTGTCTCAGGTTCAAGTCCTTCTAAGATAAGATATACCTGAGACTCTGATGGTCAGAAAAGACTGTAAAGCGCTCACCCATCAGATAGTGTCACCATGTCTTCAGAGCGAAGACCACTGCTGCTAAGTCCAGGTCATGGGTAGCGTAGTTCTGCTCATGCAGCCTCAACTGGCGTGACCCATAGGCAATAAACACCCGCTCCTGCATCAGAACACACCCATGTCTGGTCCCTGATGCATCGCAGTATTCTACGTACCCTACTCCCTCCTCCGGAAGCCTCAAGATAGGGGCGCTGGTCAATCTCTGTCTCAGCTCCTGGAATCTCTGCTGACATCTGTATGACCACACAAAGGGTTTACCCTTCTTTGTCCAAGCTGAGAGTGGTGCCGAAACTCTGGAAAAGTCTATAACAAATCTCCGGTATTATCCAGCCACTCCCAAGAAACTCCGCAGCTCCGTCACGCTCCTGGGTGGCTCCCAAGATAGCACAGCCTCTATCATTGTAGGATCCACTGAAACTCCCGCCAAAGAGATGACGTGTCCCAAGAAGTGGACCTAGCATATCCAGAACTGACACTTCGAGATCATACCATAAATATGGTGCTCTCGGAGTGTGTCTAGTACAACCCGCAAGTGGTAGGTGTGCTTCTCCTTAGTGGTTGAGTATATCAAAATGTCGTCGATGAAGACCACGACAAATCGATCGAGGTTTGGCTGAAAGATCATGTTCATGAGGCCCATGAACACTACTGGATCATTGGTTATGCCGAATGGCATAACCAAGAAGATATAGTGGCCATACCGACATCTAAAGGTCGTCTTCTGCATTTCCTCATCCTGAACTCTGAGATGATGATAGCCTGACCTGAGGTCTATCTTTGAGAACCACTGTGCTCCCTTGAGCTGATCTAAGAGGCCATCAATCCTAGGTAGCGGATACTTTTTCCTCATTGTCACCTGGTTCAGGCGACGATAGTCGACACAAAGTCACATGCTCTCGTCCGCCTTCTTGGCGAAAAATATCGGGGAAGCCCAGGGTGAAACACTGGGTCGGATGAATCCCTTTCCCTAAAAGTCCTCTAACTCTACCCGTAGCTCTCTATGCTCAGCAGGGGAAATCCGATATGATAGAGTGGATATCGAGGATTTCATGGGGTACAGATCAATATAAAAGTCTACCTCTATGCGAGGAGGTAGTCTCGGAATGTCGTCGGGGAAGACGTCTGCATACTGATCCACCATTATAAGAAAACTAGGACTCCGCACATCAACTTCTCCTAGGATGAGGCTAGCCAACTGATTAGTGATGGGCTATCCTCTCCTCTGCGAGAGTCCATCCTATGCTGCGAAGGCTCCCTTCTCGTCGGTGAAGGTGAACATGCTCTCGTCGGTGTGTACGCATCACACCTTGCGCCTAATACAGTTAATCTGTGCATGTACAGTATGTAACCAATCCATGCCCAAGATGACTTCGTAAGGCCCCGACACTGCTACAAGAAGATCCCAGCCGAAGATCTTGCCTCCTAGAGTAATCTAACACTACTGGAACCAGTTCGTAATCATCGAGTCTGCTCCCGTAGGAGTCTCTATCCGTAAGGATCGAGCCAACGGCTCTGTCAGAATCTACGAGCTCCGAACAAGGGCAGCGGCTATGAAAGAGTCACTCGATCCTATGTCTATAAGAACTGCAGAAAAGGTGTAATAGACACATATAGTACCTCGAATCATCTCAGGCGCGCCGGGGTCATAGGCATCTGCTGCCTGGAGCTATGTCTGTCTCTTCCCGCTAGCTCCCCGTGGTCTGGGTGGACCTCCTGGTGGTGGTGGTGGAAGAGCCTCAATGCGTCGCCCACCACCTGTTGCTCGACCAGCTCCACTTCCTCGTCCGCCTGCTCCCTGTGGACCACCACGGTCGACCCTCTACCTCTGCCTAGGTGGCCCTTCAACCGTCTGCTGCTCCTCAGCACGACGGGTCGGGCAGTCACGAGCCATGTGGCCCTGGCCGCCGCATGCGTAGCACTGTCTGCCTCTCGAAAGACTAGCTCCGCACTGTGTGCCCTGCACTGCTGAGACAGTGTCCTGAGGTCGTCTTCCTGAGGGTCTGGTCTACCTAAACCCATGAGTCATCCGTCGACTGCCTGCTGCAGAAGACTCTGCTTCCTGCCGCCCCGCGTAAGGTCTCGCTGCTGATGTAGACTCAGCAAGAAAGCTCTCGATTAGAAGGCCTTGCTCCAGTACTCCTGCTTGAGTCGGAATGATGAGGGAGATCAGAGATGCCCTGATCTCATGCATCAATCCATGCTCAAAGGTCCGAGCCTGGAAGAATAGGTTCCGTACCATGTATGTCGAGTAGCGCGAGAGATCGGTAAATCTCGTCGAGTACTGGGCGACTGTCAAGCTGCCCTGCCGCAGCTGATGAAGCTCCTGGATGCGCACCGCACGGAGGGTGGCTGGGACTAACTCTGAGCGAAAGAGGTTCTTAAAATCTGTCTAGAGAAGAGAAGCCTCATCGTGCACCTGGAGCATCAAGCTCCACCATCGGCCCACTGCCGCGTGCAGTAGGCTCGCTGCGAGGATCACCATGAGGTCTGCTGGTGTCCCCACTAACCTGAAAACCTGTACGACTGCCTCCAGCCAGTCCTCGGCTGCCTGGGGGTCTGTCTCCCTGCGGAACCTGGGCCGTCGCTGGCACTGAAACTTGTGCAGTTCACTAAGGTGACGTGCATCGTCAATGGCCGGGGCTGGTAGCATCGGTGGATCTGCTGTCAAAGGGCCATGTACCGAGGCCTCGTCGCTTGGTGGGCTATCGTCACGCACAACTCTCGGAACCCTAGCTGGCTGCCATCGTGGGGCCATCCTGAAAAGAAATAGGTACACCACGGTCAAACAGTATACCTGGTGAGATGACATAAAGTAATCACAATGAAAACTTAAGATACACATGCAATCAATGTTTTCATGCATTAAGTCGGAAATCAGAGTCAGGGTCCTGGTGTACGGATACGTCGGCCGCCGCACCAACACTAGACTCCCTAGACTGATAACCACACTCAATACGCCTACCACTGTTGTTTCACTTAGAGAAAAGATCAGAGTCCAAAGTTCTGCGGTAGAACCGAACTCCTCTGATACCAATTTTTCACGACCCGTCCTCGGGGCCCGTGTCGTGACTACCCCAAGCCGGCCTTCCATAGGCCAGGGGCTGGCGACTATAACCAAGGTGTAAATCCCGGTAAAAGGGAAGGAATTGCCTTTGTAAATTAAACAAACACCACAGAGCAAGCAAGCAGTACAAGTAAACACTAAGTAGAAACTGAGTACAATAGTATGTGCGGAAAAGTAAGTGGGCCAGTTTACAAACCCAAACTGATAGTAATGTACAATTCGAAAAGGGAAAATAGCAACTGAAAGTAAAGCCACAACGTCAAGCTGTCCACTGGAAGTCCCATATGAAGGGTGAGTACAGATAGCATCCACAGCTCCTTTGGTCCAACCGTCCGCTCCGAGTATGTCCCACCCCGTGGTCCACCTCCAGGTACCGTCCTGCTCCACAATCCTCAACCATGATCAGCGCTGTCTGTCGTCTGCAACCAACACCACATAGTGCGGGCATAACCCGTGCAGGGGTGAGTATATGCTACTCATTAGGGACCCCGAGACCCCCGAAGGTCTCCCAGAATCCACAAAGGATAATCCAAAAAGGAAAGATACAATCACGAAGTAACATCCGACACTACTTAGGTATATGCCCATGCATATACATAAGTCATCAAATCCAGAATGCTCCCACATCCGAGCCCATGTACAACCCAATCCACATAGGAAAACACAACCCAGTCCACACAGGAAAGAAAAACGTAATCCACACAGGATAGCATAACACAATCCACAAAGGAATGCAAAGCAGGATTTAGCTCACACAGGTATACTTCTTCGTATGATGATAGAGATGATCAGATATATCGACGGATTCCTCTAAGCTGTCGGACCCACAAAGGATTGATCTGTATTAACCCCCACAATGACGCACAAAGGATCTGACCCACACAGGATCGATAGGTAACTAACCCCTACAATGACCCATACAGGATCAGACCCACACAGGATCCGTAGGCGCTGGCCCACACAGGACCGTTGAGAGCTGACCCACAGAGGATCAGACCCACACAAGATTTTTAGCACTGATCCACGTAGGATCGATAAGTGTTGTAGTCGTCGTAGATGAATCCACTGAGGATCTCTGCACAATCGTCGTCGTCGTCGCAGTCGTAGTCGCAGCCAGCTCTAGGGTTCCCTCGCATAGCATGCTCGTTCGGGAGGGTCCGCTCCACGATCCGGGAGGCTGATACATCAACTGACACATAGTCCAGAGTTGATGTATCCAAAAGTTCCATATTGTCAACAGGAACTCAACGCCACAGACGACGCGTCAATCGGACGCCCGATCTGAGAGGTATTGGATTTTTCGTCTCAGGGGCCCAGTTGGTTTTTAAGTCGAAACCAAACCAAACATAGTCCACCTGCATCCAAAACTTGGGTGGAGTAATCCAAAAGATCTGTCTCACATATAGGAAACCATCAAAGTCGATGGCACGTCAATCAGACGTCCGAAGCTCACGTTAGGAGCGTTTCCGCTCTGAGGGCCCGGTTAGTTTCGTGTATGAACCAACCCTGCTGAACACAAGGTACTCCGAAACCTTGAGTGCGATATGGCGAAACGACCATCTCGATACAAGGATCGCATCGCTGCTGATAGTGCGTCGATCGGATGCCCGCAGCTCATGTTATGGGCAATTTACCAATGGAGGTCCGAAAACGGGGGTTCTGGGCCCGGACCGACCCGACCTAACCCCCCCCCCCCCGGGTCAGCCCAAACTAGGTCGACCAGACCCGAGTCCGGGTCTGACCCGACTGGGCGCGACCCGGCACGGCTGGCGCAACCCGGCCCGGCCAGCACGGGCGGGGCCCGGTCTCCAGGCGGCTCGGCCGTAACGGTCGAGCGGTGCGCAAGGGGGGCGCCTCCTGCTTGAATAATCTGCGGCCTCGTGTGGGGGCCGCCTCTCGCCAAGGGACGCGGCTGGGTTGCCACATCCCTCCTTCACCGGTCCCGCGCGGTCGCGGGACTGTCGGCCTACCGCCGCGGTGGTTCTCCCCGGCGGCATGACGGGCACCGCCGGCGGGTTGCTCTTCGGACCACTGGACGAGTTTCGGTGTTAAGAAATGCTTGTCGTCTTCGTCAATGGCCCTCTCGGGGCCCGTCCTTCATTACGAGGACCTCACATCGCTTGTGTGGCCTGTTTGTCGTCGCCTGCCAATCCGCTCACCAAGAACGAAGAGACGGTGGGTTCAGACTTGTTCGTTGGTCCGCACCCATCGTGTTAGTGGTTTTAAAAAGTCTTCCGAAAAATATTTAAACAAATCACAGATATAATCACATAGAATTAAATGAACAACAACCCCTGCCTCAACGTTGTCGTCGAAGGTGAGTTCGTCGTGGAATGACTGTCTCGGAAAAGAGGATCGTCGAGTCACGAATGGGGCGTCACTGTCGTCGCGGTACACAGCGTCGCGTAGACAAACTCCGAGGATTAAAATCACACAGATTTAAGATGCACAAAAAGAAACCATGTCGAGGATATAATTCACAAAGAATTAAAAGAACCAAAATCCCCTACCTCAATCAGTTGTTGATCGAAGATTGTTGTGGGGAAGGAACGTCGCGGAAGAAGGATCGTCAGCATCGCGTCATCGATCTCTGAGGGTTCGGCGTTCTTCATCGCCCTTCGTCGAAGGCCGGCGTTCTTCGCGTTTTTCATGTTTTTCGCATTCTTCACAAAGAAAGATGAAGATCTTCAAGCTTTAGAGTTCTCCAAATCCTCTCAAAAAGCCACCCCTCAACAAAAAGTGTTGGTTTATTTTATTCCCATTCCAACGATTTGAAATTCAATGATATGAAACGAACAATTAATTCAAAGAATTATTTGTAACAATTTAACTTCCCAATTTAATGGGGCATTTCATAACCAGAAAAATGCACGGTTCACTTTCATTAAAGAGGGGGTTGTGGGTGTATTACTTAGGAGGGAAGAAACAGTGGGGCTTGTGCGGTCCCCACCTCACAAATATCCTACCATGTGGGTAGGATATTTTGGGTTCCACCCCATCCTCTTAACTTAGCTTAAGTGGCTTTAAGTGGCTTTAATTGAAATAAAATAAAGTGTCGCACCAATTTTATTTTATTTCTTAACTTAACCCCAAAAATTAAAAACCACACCCGAGAAAACTCAACTCTATAAAAGGTGTTTCTAAGAAAATACCAGCGCTGCGATTCCATAAGTGCCCTAGGAATTTGATTCCGAGCACCGGTTCAAAAGTTAGAAAAACCCGATCATTCGTTCACTGAATGTACCCGAGCCAAACTTCGGAAAATGATTCCGGCCACACCGGGCCTCGGAATCAGGTACCGTCAGAAACTGCATTCTTGTTAAATTCCAAAACAAATTAAGAAGAAAAAAAATTTCCTTGAATTTTATGTGTCTTTACATTTCATCATTAGGGATAATATGTCTTAAAAGGGAAACTATTTGAATCAATAATTCACACTTTCTAAACATCACATATAACTCGTTTCATAAAAAGTCTCCAAAATAATAAGCAAGTGATTCTCATGATCTTTATATTTTTTGAGTATACAAAGATATAATAAATAAATTCCCAAAAAAATACATCAACATATTACAAGAACACTTTACTCATTTGATCCATGAAAATATAGGGCGCATTAGTGTGTCCAAAAGGCATTATTGTAAACTCCCAATGCACATACTTGGTTCAAAATTCTATCGTTGGAATATATTCCTTCTTCATATAAAATTGATTATATCCAGATCATATATAATTCATTGAAAACTATTGGGATCCTTGAAGTTGAATAAATAATTCCTCAATGTGAGGCATATAATAGTTGTTCTTAATAGTAATAACATTGATCTCCTTTTAGTCAATATACAGTCTTGTAGATCCATCTTTCTTCTTAACAAAACGAATAGGGGCTCTCTAGGGAGAAACACTATAGTTGATAAGTATTTCATCACTCAATTCATCTAGATTTTTAGTTAGTTCAATGAATTCCACTATGGACATTCTATAAGGACAAATTGATATAGTCCTTGGACTAGGAATTAAATCAATAGAAAAGTAAATTTCTTGCTTCAGATGTTGTCTATGTAAATACTCTGGAAAATAAATCAATGAATTCTGGCACAATAGGTACATCATAAATTTTAATATTTTATTCATTATCCATAGATATTGTATTCTATTCCTCCCCAGGAATTAAATTCAAAATAGCTAATGTTTGTGGATATATATAATAATTATATGGTGAGGTTTTTGCTCTAAATATAAGGGACTCTACATAATTCTCAGAAATAGTAACATATTTTTTATTGAAATAAATTTTATCATAATAATTTTAATACCAATTCATACTAAGTATTATATAAAAATAAATCATGGGTTTTATGATAAGGTCGGAAACTAAAGATCATGTATATGTCATAAAGCATCCCGATCAACACGTTATTGTTGAAATGATACAACCATTAGGAGTTTTTATTAAAATATAATTAATTATTTCAAAAGTAACGTTTCCATTTTTTTGGGAGTGCTGGAAGTTATGCATGACTGGGATGATCCATAATCAAATAAATCATTATATATGTTTTAGTAATGGACTAGAATACGATCCACAACATCATTAAAGACATCAAACTCAGTAGTTTTGATTATATTATCTAGGGCTTTCTCCCTTGTCGTTATTTAGGAACTGATTCCATAAAACCAAGGAAAATCATTTCTATAATGTCCCGTCTATTTGAAACTGTAGAATTGAACATTGGTATACTCTTTTTTCCCTTGTAATCATAGGCTTAGGTGCCTATTTCATCACACTTGAAAAAACCACTCATACCCCTCAGGAAATTTCTACGGTGTTTCTTCCCACAATTATCACCGGATGGAAAATTAACTCTTCCCTTCTTCCCCTTTTCAATATTTCAATTTATAGTGTTTTAACCAAACAACTTCTTTTTCACTTTCTTTACGTTGATGTCATATGGAATAGATAACCAATTTTCTATCTTGATAGCACATGAGAATAAATATCCATACAATGAGATATTTTGGGAGACTAGTGACATTCAAAGGAATGGTTCTAAACCATAAAATAATAAATCAATCATTCTCCTTAGATTACATATGTAGTCTGCGACATACCATGCTATCCTTATAATGTTGGTTTCAAAATTATCATCCCCCTTTACCCCCATATTCATGAATTTACATTCCTTATCCTCTCAATGTTCAAGAGGAAAAAAATTAATATGAAAAATTATTTAAAATCCTTCAATTTGATAAATTTAATTTCTTCCTCCTATTAGGTTTTTTGGATTGGTGACCACCACTGAACCAGTTCTCCTAATAGGGAATAAAATTCCATGACAACCTTCTCCCTTCAGTTACTTCTGAAAGAGAGTAATATATTATCTAAGGAACTTATCCAATTCTTAACTACAAATGGGTTGTAGTATTATTGAATTATAGAGGTTGTTTTTAAATACATCATGAAAAAAAATTTCTTCCACATTGTGGATTTGATGCTTCATATGGGTATAGTTATTGTTCATAACTTAGGGGAGCTATCCTAGTATAGTTTTATGTTTTACAACATGATCCACAAATCCAATATTGACATCATTATATTGTATGAGAGAAATCACTACATGGGATACATGCATTCATACAGTTTCCTGTCTTTCCAGAAGGTTCTATTTCTCTATAATGTCGTACACTTGATTAGGTTATGAAAAGTTTTGTATAATATCATACTAATATAAAACATAACATATATTAATGTTTGATCAAACAATAATATCATAATCATAAATATGGTTTATTTGGTGAAATATTTACCTTTATATCCTTTATAATAGTTTGAAAAGAAAATGTGACATATCGTAAGCATATCTCTCAAGAGTGTCAAAACAGGTGCATAGTAATGCCCATTGTCGTGTACTAGGTTATCCCGAGTCAGACACAGGACACATTTTTAGTGTTTTTAACCCGAGATACATATGTTCAAAAACCACATCCACTTTTATTATCCATACATGGATGTTTTTCTAGGATGATTCACATAATCATTAAGTTATAAAAATTTATGGATGTTTTTCTATGATTATCAAAAATGTCTTTCTTAGGGTTTTTTTCACTAATTCATGTTTTTTAAATCTAGATTCCATGTTTTTTAATAAACTTCCTCTAATACCATTTATAAATATCATTCCCAAATATACTGGATTCAATGCCAAACTTATTACACAAATATGATTACATGGAGACAAATATTTATGTAATGTAAAGTGTTGTATCATTGGAAAACCATATACTTATATAATTGATACATTACAACCAGAAATGAATCATTCCACAAAAAAATATTTTGATACATCTAGAACTCATAGATTATCAATGAAATTAATTCAAAATATGCCTATTCGCATCCTAATATAAAATAATATAAAGTGAAGGGGTGATATTAGATGATCATTATGGATATATAATACATTAGATGAATTAATAATAAAGTATTTTGAATAAATAAATTGTATAATCCATTCAAACATACAATTGAGAATAATATGCTAGGAATAAAAGGTGATTAAATAATGAAATAATTAAACTGAACCATGGATATTATACAAGTTGAATAACCACATGGACATTAAATTAGTTGTTTTATAATTAGGGAATAAATAATGATGAACATAAAAATAATACAGTCAAGGCCTCGGCCAAGAAACCATACAAATTGGTAAAACTCGTAGGCTATTTTGTCTCAATAGAACTACTGATGCATCGAGGGGCTATATATGGCCCACCCATCACTTAATTAGTCAAATTTATTTCTAATATGATTTAAGATAAAAATAAAAAACATATACATATTATATTAAAAAATTATTCCCTAATAGGTATAAATAAACACTATCCTTTTGAGTAGAAAGGTCAATGATAACAAGATAGTATATTTATAGTAAAACTAATCATAAACTAATTTATAAAATATTTTGGATGATAATTATAAGTGATAGATCTCTATATATTGTAAAATTCAATGGATTGGATGAAATATATGAAAATATTCTAATAAAATCATAGAGGAATTCTTGAGGGAAATTACATTTTTTACATTTTAAAGAACATTTCTTTTAGATAATTCATTTATATATTTCATGATTGATTGTATATAACCAGAATTGAAAAATATTGTTTTTCCAAAAAAAAATTAGTTATATTAGAAAAATTAATGGTGTCTTAAAATATATGATGGATTGTACATTAAAAAGTATAATAAATTGGGAAGTTTCCTTCATTCAATCGTGAGCATCATGTATAATTGAGAAGGGAACCTTATAAAATATGTATTATCACATAAAAAAAGATGCAATGAAATAAATATATGTTTATAGAACATATAAATAGAATTTATATGAATTATATAAAAATAATTAAAAATTACATTGGATTATATAGGAATAATTCCTAAACTGAATGAAATTGGGGAATTAAGAAGAAAACACTTACCATATGTCTAAAAGTGTTCTTCACTTGACCTTAACATCCGGGAAAATAAATTTAAATAAACTAATTAGTAAATTTGTAACCTTATGTACCTGTATTTTATGTATTATCATTTTATTATGTTCATTTATGGCATTTTTGAGTTATAAGATACAATTTTATTTCACGAGAGCATTCATTTCCTTGATTTTACTGATCTATATACTTGTATATGAGTATAAAAGCTCATAATGAGTGGTTATAATTCTAAAGAATTTAATTTATATGATATTAACTAACATAAATAAGTTAAAATTGTTATATATATAATTTATTATATTTTATGAGTCTGAATCATTAGATGAGTCATTTAGTGATAATTATATGAATTATTAAGGTGGTTAATGATCATAAAGAACTTATTTTCTAACATTTAGTATTATGTTAAAATATTACATATAGAGTATACGAAAGTTTGAAATACATATATTATATTGGGATTTTATCGTAATTGTTTTTCACTACCATCCATTTAGGAGAAATTGAAAAATGGTTGTTTGACATCCACAGAGGTTGAAAATCTGCACCTAATTGATGACGATTATTTTTTTTAAAAAAATATGAAGAGTGAGAAAGATGTTTTCTTTGGAATATTAAATTAAAATTATAAAATTATTATATATATATTATACTGGATTTATCATAATCATTTGGACTGAGTATGTGAGGAGATTATAATAAAGTAAAAGAAATTGAAAGGAACATGATGAGGATTTTACCTATTGAATACTCCTGCTTGATATCCTCTATAAGGGGAATGGTTTTGGAATTTTGATTAGACCAAGAGCTCTTGGTTTTGGGGGAGAGGAGTGGGGATAATATTCGGCCTAAATTTGACAAGTATTAACGTTATATAGGTTTGAGTATAAGTGGTGGTGACGGGTGGTATTTATCTTGTAGGAGAATGGTGTTTTTTGAAAAAAAAAATTCATTTTTTAATATTTTTTCACAAGACTATGAATAGTTTAATGATATCATAAAATATATTAAATTAATAATATTATGTTCTAGATTATGGTTCTTACAAAATCCATGACTCAATGAATAGTGAATTTATCTTCTAACGTATTTATAATATAAATTGTTGTATTTTACTGTTCACTAAAATTTCAAGTATTTTAGAAAAATCCAAATAAAACACCCTCAATATTTTTTGATTTGAATAATTCAAACATAATATATATTTTATGAAAATAATCTTCCAAATATGATAAATTTAATTTTTAATTAAAATTATTATTTACTCAAAAAATAAAAATTTAAAAATTATTACTGATCTTATTCAACTCTGAAAAAATTAACTATGATTTCATTGAATAGTACTCAAATCATAAGAAAAAAATATTAATTATTGAATTTATTTTATGAAAGTAAATTTTATTTTAAATTAATTTATTAATTATAAAATTATATTAAAATATTTATGACATATAAATATACCAACACATAAATAGTAATTATTAAAATATTTATTTACATATACCATGATATAATTATAATGTGTTTTAATTTATAAGATTCCCAAATTTTATTTAAAAATTAATTAGTAAGGTCACTACTCTATTTTATGGTTTATTATTCATATTGTTCACCTAACTATTTCTAATGTTATGTTACTATTTCATTAGTATGGGTTCTTTAACTTCTAGAAATACCTCTTATTTCATTCATTATTCATTTATAATGTTTATATTGTGTTTTATAAGTGATTTTATGTTATCTATACTTTATTATATAAACTTAATAAAGATAATATCTTTGATATAGTTATGTGATGTAACATTAATAATTTGTTAATTTATTGTTTAATATAATTTATGTGATGTCATATCCTGAGTACCACCCAGTGATGCCGGGTTCCGGTTGGCCACATTATCATATGCATGCCACCTTATAGGTCAGATGCTGGTGACTAGTAGAGAGGGTCTAAAATAAATCATTGGGAGACTATACCCTATTTATAAATGTATCACAATATATGAAATAAAAAATAGATAAATTATATTGTGATAACCAGAATAATACCAACATCACGTGATGACAAAAACATGAATACAATATCCAAATCTAAACAGAAGATATGTCATGAAAAATACATGTCAAGTGTCACATGAAAAATACCACTATAAAAACACAGAAAATACTAAGTGTGATGCAACACCATTTATATTTTCCTCATTCATTATCAATTATATCTCATCCATCTAATAGAGGAATTTCTCTTGTATATTTTTCATAAAATATGATGTCTATTCAGGTACAGATCAGACTCCCTGAGTTTCCTATGAGTACAACTCACTAGGACACAACCAAGGGTTTATAAACCAATATATAGTCAAAAATTGTTAATTAAGTTGTATAAATAATTAAATACAAGTGATAAAATAAGCAGTTTACATATCCTGTTATTCTTCACAACACCATATAAACCATCAGGTTTATGATGACACACCTACATTTAATAACTTCTTCTACATGATCTAGAGTCATATTTATCTATAAAGAACATAACATATCCCAATACTAGGGTAGTAATTTATAATTTCATTTCAATTAATTTCATGACCAATTGAAACAATCATCGAATGCCAATATTTTCGGCATAATATATCATTTCTAGCACCCAATTTATATATGGAGTCTGTGTCACTGTCCCAAAACTCAATGACAAATGTGTATTTAGATCCTTAGTCATTGTACCACACTTTCTATCACAAATGGTAATATAGAGTTTCATTCCTTGTCCCACACCTCAAAATCACACATATAAAAATGTCATAATATCATATAAATCAAAATTCCATATACATCATTTTCATGCGTCATTGACCTTTTTATTAAACTTTTTCATTAATGTGTTCGTTTTAATTTTATGAAAAAAACATAATTTTTATTTCAATCATAAGGAATAATATTAAAAATTCAAATTAATCGCTTTTTCAAAATTAATTCAAAAAATTCATGTACAGTTCAAGTTTAAGCCAAACATCCCTTAATTCCATTTAATTAATCAATTCAAGATTCTACTAATAAATATATTAATCATTATATGAAATAATTGTTTCGAAATTCAATAAATTATGAAACTAAAAAATCCCATTTTTTTCTTATATCATTAACTCATTGATCATCAATTTAATATTACATTATTGACCATTGGAATAATCACAATTACCAAAATAACTTTTCCCATGTTCAATTATTTTTTTCACTACATGGAAAATCAATTAATATTTTTGAGGATAAAATTCATTAACTAATATATAAATTAATTTAAATAAATATTCAACTTACAAAAATTCCAATTGAAATCGTAAATCACATGTACACAATTCGACTTCAAGAATATATAAATTTAAACTTATAAAAACTACCTCAAGTTCATTGATGAACGCAGAACAAAGGAAATCCCCAAATTGAAGAGGAAAATTTGATTTCCAAATAAAGAATGAATCAGAGATCTAAAATCTAGATCTAAAATTGAACAAATTATGATCTATCAAAACCTAGATCATGATCCATCACTAATAAAATAAAACATCCAATCAAAAGTGAGAGAATGATGGGATTGAGGGAGGAAACTAATAAGGTTGATAATCTATTTCTAAAAGAGGTGTATGTCCTTCAATATGGTCTTCAATTTACTAATAATGGAGTTCTTAAGGCCCTATAATCCATATGGGCACCTTAAAATGAGTGAAAACATTATGTGATGAGTTGGGTTTAATTTATTTGAATTATGGGGTGTTCGAAAAAATTAATACTAATTTTAGATGATCAAGTACCATAAACAAGGTTTTCATGGAAGGGGGAATTTTCTTCCAAATATTGTTCCTTAAACATTGGCCTATCAGGTGGGGGTGAACACATACACCTATAAAGGAACATGGTTTTAAAATACATACACAAACCATACAATCCCTTTGAATCATCGATTGAATTGTTTTCTAGGGAAGGACACACTGTCTAGGAAAACCATGAGACAACATTGAATTTACCAAAACCCCTCCAAACACATCCAAATTCTTCACAAAATCACACAACATAAAAAATATATATATACTCAATGTAAGGAAAAAAATATTAAATGAAAATGAGTTTAGACATCCATAAAAAATGATTTGGATTGTACACATGTTTCCTCTTTAACACACACAAGCTTCTATATTATACAAACAATTGGAATGGTCATTACCTGGAAAATTTTCTCACATCAATCCACAACACCCATTAGATGATCCTAGAATGACTCATAATTCTCAATCTCAGCATCATCTACAATTGTCACATGAGAAGGGTAATGTTGATACCTTCGATATTGTGAGATATAAAAAACATCATGTATAACATTGTACCTATGTGGAATATCCAATCTTTATCCCACTACCCTATAATTTCTATAAAATAAAATGCTACAACAATCCAAGTCACTCGAATTCCCTATCATCGAATCATTTGGGAAATAACTCTAGGAGACACTTAATGAAGAACATGATCACCCACTTCAAAAGAACGGGGTCGTTTACATAAATTATCATATTGATTCTATAGTCTATGATCTATATGGAAGTTGTTCTGAATCTATTGAACATGTTTTGAAATCACTTTCCTAAGACCCAATCCCAATATTTACGACTCTCCTACCTCCAACCAACATAGAGAAGATCTGAGAATCCTAACATAAAGAGACTCATATTGTTCCATATGAATATATTCATGATAACTATTATTATATGTGAACTCCAAATATTATAGGTGTTTCTCCCAATACCCACAATAATGTAGGGAACATGAATGGAGAATATCCTCTATAACCTAAATAGTACATTATAAAATCCCATATTTATGTCAGTGGAATTCTATACGTAGTAAAAACTTTGTACCAAAAACCATCTTCATTCCTTACCAGAAGTGAGAATTAAAATCTATGTTATGGATTGAAATTATACTCTATGGCACCCTATGTAGATATACTATCATCCAGACATACATGTCCAAAAACAGATCCACTGATAATGTCTTTGTTTTGGGGAAGAAATGTGAAAACATTGAAACAAGGTCCATAATAACCCAAATTGATCCATTATTATGAGGATCTCTAGAGAACCCCCGTAAACAATCCATGGTAATATCTTAAAACATTCATTTTGTAATGGGAATGAGATGTGGTAATAAATTAGTTTATTGGTTATTGTTTGTGACTTGTTGATAGGTGTAGAATCCTATTAGTAACCCATGTATCAATTTTTTCATTCCTGATCACCAATACTATCATCATTGGTCACATATATTTTTTTAAATTCCTAGATTTACAACCTATTTTGATGCATGAACATCACTTATCAACTCATATCACACGGAAAAAGGCAAAAAACCTATTCTCTAACATATATGATCTCATAATCAACTATGATCCAATCCAAATGTGACTACCCACCTTCAAAGAATAGCTCATGGGAAAAAAATTCTAGATTCTAGTACTAGATTTCCCAAAATAGCTTCAAAATTATTGAATCCCCTGAAGCTATTACAAGAGTCACCTTCCCATGGCCTTCTTAAACTGTAACATTCATCTCATCCAATATGATCATAATACTCTACTTAGAAATAGAATACTGAACATCATGAGTTCGTGCTTTCCCGCTTAGTGTAAGAAAAACTATTTCTTTTCCCTAGAATATAATATAACTCCAAATAAAATTATTCTAAATACACAACCTACCACCTCATAAAGAGACTCAAATACCCTTATGAGAAGACATAATTTAAGCTATTGTGATCATTACTCATAGTAAAAATTTAACACAATAGATAATGACACCAACACTTCTAGGAATAAACTACACCAACTAACTCACGGATGTGTGAAGTGTATTTCAATCATGTGGCCTCTACTTTGTAACCCATATTCCAAAACACAATCTCTATATATTAGAACATCTTTAATCCAGATCCTAGATGAATAAAATAAAATATTATAATCCTCATTTGGATTGGGTACATTCAAAGTTAGGGTGATAGAAAAACACTTATTCTTCTCCTCAGAAGAATTATAACATATTGTAGACCATTCAAAATTTATTCCCTTATTATTTTGGACCAAAATTGTTTCAAAAATTGGAAAAGATATAGATAAACCTTCAAAAATAGCCTAATAGTCCGAAAATAATAGGAATATCAAATACATACCTAGGAAGATCTCAAGAAACCACTCCATGCACCTTCATTTGGTCCACTAACACAATTTCCACCAAGGTGATGTGACCCAAGAACGGTACCAGATCATTCGAAAACTGGTAGTTAGATAGTGTAGCCTAAATCTAAGACTATCTTAGTGTACTAATGATTATGTCAAGAAGGTTGGAATTATCATCCTGAGTCATGGAGTACACCATGATGTCATACAAAAATAATACCACAAATTGGTATAGGCATGGTAAGAAAATTCATCTTATGAAATATATAAACACAATAAGATATGTCATCAAACCAAAAAAGATCATAATGAACTCAAAAAGGATACTCCTACTTATAAAATTAATATGTACTATAAAAACCTACACTTAATGCATACATTATCTTGAATTTATTAAAGAAAACACTTACTTTTACATTGAGGATCTTTTCAAGTGTAGAGATTTAGAGAATTAAGACAAAACATTCATAACATTACACATTGTTACATAGTTGATACCATAAAATCAGTTTCCATTTTTCTCAGAATATAAAACATTAAAGCATAAAAAAAGACTCCTTGTAAATTCTTCAACACTTAACATGTCTTCCTTACTTATATTACTCTTCCATTAACCTGTTAAAAACCATTTAAAAACTTGGGATGAGCACAAAATCTCAGTAAGGTATGAAAAAGAAGGACAAATCACATTAGTCCATGAATACTCATAACGTACGAAAATTTTTTTAAAAGACACGCTTTTCATCCATAAATACTTTCTTCGTGTAACATGAGATATACACAAGATCCATCCAGACATAAATATGATCATAGAGGTATCTTGGGGCATTACATACATAATATTTTAACCATCTTGGCTACCGTAAAATTTGTAACCCTCAAGCTACCTTACTTTGTGTAACCATCGCAGTTACACTTGGAGTAACCATACGACGACCTCCAACTTACTCATACCCAATGAATTGGTGGGAAATATAGGTCCCAAACTTCATCATAAACAATTCCCAATAACAAAAACATAATCATACAACATAAACAATATCATAAGAACATTGCTTTTGATTATCGTAAAACAGAATTTTAAAAGAGGATTTTAGAAGAAAAGTCCCTTATAAACATCATATAATTGAAGTGAGAATTAATAGAGTGGAAGTAATATGTATATAATCTTTATATACACATTATTAAAAATATTATAATCATAATTCATCACAAAAACAATTTAATCACCACATAAATAACGAAGTAGAATGTTAACCCAAAGAATGGAAGTCGGGTTAAGAATTCCCCTACATTAGGATTGTCTTACTTCCAATATCTGTAAACCTCCTTCATAATGGTTAAAAGAGTAGTATTAGTATTTTAAAGAAACATTTTCATGTTTATGACATCTTATATGGTCATTTCATAACCTCATTTCACCCCTTAATTGTTAGTATTTTGTTCCTTGCATTATTTTTGGTGAGTTCTTTTATGATTTTAACGATCGGTTCATGATGAATCGTTCTTGTTGATTGGAAGTAAAACTCCAGAATTGGAATGGATTAGTATTTACATATTTCCTGTACCATAAATTATACCATTTATCACTTTTATTCTTTATATTAGGATGATTCATTAGATAAAACATTAATAATGTTTGTTTAGATCATTTAAGTGGTTCTTTGATAATAACAACCTCTTTTTGTCTTTTAAATTTGAAACACGAGTACAAAAGAATTACAGAACCTTATATGAGCCATAAAACATATATTATAACATGTTTCAACCATATAAATGGTTTCATGACCTGAATTGAATGAATTAATGGAAATTAAAAATACATCGTCTATGATGTCGGTAATTCAACACAAATGGAAAATGTTTTTTTTTTGATTCGTTAAATAAGTAGAAGAGGAGAAGAATACTGATTTGGAATTTTCCATAAAAATGAAAAAATAATGAAAATACATGATTCTGGATATTTCATGCCTCTTTGATAAGATTGAGTGAGTAAAGAAGAAAAATGAATCGTGAAATAAAAGAAAATCATGAGACATTTCTCATGAAAATTCAGCAGCCTAACGACGTCTCTTAAAATTTCATAGAAACAAGATTGATGAGAGGAATGGAATATCTCATCATTAATACAAAATTTGGACATTAAGGGGGAAAATTTAATGAAATATCCCAACAAAACAAAAAGGTAATGGATGAGAATAACAAAAAATGAAAGAAAAGAAAGAAAATAAAAGAGGTTGTTTACCTCTTGATCTCTTCTCCTTGAGATCATTCTTAAGAGTTTTGATTTTGGACTTTTGGTGAGACCAGCAGCTCTAGGACGTGGGGAAAAAAATTGGGTAGGGAATTTGGTGGAAATTATACAATTCTCAAGGCTTGAGAGGGTGGGAGGAAGAGGGGAGTGAGGGTCGTATGTATAGTGGAGGAGGGGAGGTATTTTAGATTATTGTAATCATTATTATAATATTTTTATCAAGATTATGAATAATCACAAATAAAGTGGCCCAAAATAGTTATAATATCATGTTACTTCGAAGAAAGTGGCCATTAATCGCTTAAGATGTCATAAATAGTGCATTTTTACTGATAAATTGATTATACTGTATTTCATCGTATTTCACTATTCACCAAAAATTCTAGAGTTTCAGAAAAATACCAAAAATTTACCCCAACCATTTTTCAATGTGTAGATTTCAAAAATGAAATCCATTTTTAAAAAACAATTTTCTATATATTATTAATTTAATTATTAAATAAGGTCACAGTTAATTCTAAAAATAACAATATTGAAGTGCAATTAGTTTTTTGTGACATTGGAAAATTAATTAAGATCCCATTATCCTATTTCCTTGGGAAAATAAAATAATAATATTATTTACTATTGATTATGTCATATTACTATTCATATTACTATTCATATGGGTATGTTAACATTCACCAAAAAACAAGTTTGTTTCATCAGACTCTAAATAACATGCTGAACACAATTGTAGATGACAGTTTCTTGAAATTCAAAACATAGTAGAAAAAAATTATGTTTAAAGGATACTTATAAATATATCCCTTAAACAAAATTTCAAGTATTTTCAATTTATTTTTAGAAAAACTTGTAATGTTACATTATCCCCATCTTCTTGAAATTGCGTCCTCACAATTTTATTTGCTTATTAAAAAAGTGAGGGTATTTTTCCCTCATAGAATTTTTAGACTCCCATGTTGCTTCTTCAACCATGTGGTTTCTCAACAATACCTTTACCTAGGGGATTACCTTTTTTGCAATACCTGTTCTCTTCGATCAAGAATATGAACTGGTTTTTCTTCATAAGAAAGGTTCTCTGCCAGCTGAACTGCTTCCGGGCTCAAGACACGTGATGAATCTGGAACATACTTTCTCAACATCGACACATGAAAAACATTGTGTACCTAAAACAAGCTCGGAGGCAAAGCGATGTGATCTGAAAATATTCCAACATTATCCAAGATTTCAAAAGGGCTGTTGAACCATGGACATAGTTTCCCTTTCATACCAAAGCGGATCACAGTTCTCCAAGGAGAGATTTTAAGGACAACATGGTCACCTACCTAGAAAGAGAAGTCTTTCCTTCTGTTATCTGCATAAATTTTTTGCCTCCTCTGAGCTGTCCTCATGTGTTGCTGGATCATCCTCACTTTCGCAGCAACTTCTTCTACTAATTCTGGCCCCATCAACTTTCTTTCAATGACTTTATCCCAAAACGTAGGAGTCCGACACCACTTTCCATACAAGGATTCAAAAGGTGCCATCTGAAAAGAGGAATGGAAACAGTTATTATAAGAAAACCCAACGAAAGAAAGATGATGATCCCAACTTCCCTGATAGTCCATTGAAAAAGCTCGAAGCATATACTCTAAAGTTTGAATCGTTCATTCTGACTGCCCATCTGATTGAGGATGAAAAGCTGTACTGAAATTCAACTCTGTGCCCAATGACTTCTGAAGTCCCTTCCAAAATTTAGATGTGAACCTGGGATCTCGGTCAGAAAAAATGGAAAGAGGAACTCCAGGTAACCTAACAATCTCGGTGAGGTACAATCAAGAAATCTGATCCAATGTCATTGTATCTTGAATAGAAAGAAAATGCACAGACTTTGTTAGCGGATCAACAATAACCCAAATCGCATTGTTACTTCAAGAAGTCTTTGGTGGTCCCACCACAAAATCCATGGATATATTCTCCCATTTCCACTCTGGCACTGGAAAAGGCTGAATCATCCCCTTCGGTAACTGCCACTCTACTTTAACCTAATGACATGTCAAACATTTCATTGTAAAATCAGGAATATCTCCTTTCATCCCATTCCACCAATAATACTCTCGAAGGTCTCTGTAGATCTTAGTACTTCTAGGATGAACAGAAAATGGAGAACTATGAGCTTTACACAAAAATTCTTTCTTAAACTGGGAATCACAAGGCACACACAACCTTTTTCCAAATCATAAACCACTATCGTTATCAAGATTAAATTCTGTCAACTTACCCATTTTAACCAATTCTACCTTTTTATGTAGCACACGGTCTTCCCTCTTCCCTTTCATAATTTTGTCTGACAACGAAGACTGCAATGAAATAAGAAACAAAACAGATATATTCCCTGCACCAACAACTTCTAAGCCAAAATTCATCAAATCCTTAATAATGGGATCATGTTCCAAACGTAGCATCGTTAATGATGCATGATGTTTCCGACTTAAGGAATCTGATAATTTGTTTGCTTTTCCAGAATAGTAATTGATCGTGCAGTCATAATCCATTATCAGTTCTATCCATCTTCTCTAACTCATGTTTAATTCCTTCTGAGTGAATATATATTTAGACTTTTATGGTCAGTATATATTTGGCATTTATTTCCGTATAGAAGATGCCTCCAAATTTTCAAAGAAAAAAACCACAGTTGCCAATTCCAAATCATGTGTGGGATAATTTATCTCATGAGGTTTAAGTTGTCTCGAAGCATAGAAAATTAATTGATCATTCTATATCCAAACACAACCAAGTCCCTTCAAAGAAGCATCACTGTAGATGATAAACTCACCATTTCGGGAAGGTAAGGGAAAAACTGGAGCATTCACCAATCTCTTCTTTAGTTCCTGAAAACAAACATCACATTCCTCTATCCAAACAAATTTAACCCCTTTCTGTGTTAACATAGTTATCTGGCTAGATAAATATGCAATGTTATTAACAGACTGTCGGTAATAACTTGCTAAGCCCAGAAAACTACAAATCTATGTAACATTTGTGGGTCTTGGCCATTCATCAACTACTTTTGTTTTGGCAGGATCAACTGTTATTCCATCCTTATTTATAATGTGCCCCAGAAAAAAAATATGTTGCAACCAAAAATCACACTTGCTGAATTTTCGATATAGTTTCTAATCATTTAAAGTTAGTAAAACAACCCTTAGATGTTTTTCATGATCCTCTTTATTTTAAAAAAAAACTAGAATTTCGTCAATAAATACAACCACAAACTTATCCAAAAACTCATGAAATACTCTATTCATAAGATTCATGAATACAAAAGGTGCATTAGTTAACCCAAATGGAATAACAACAAATTCATAATGCCCATATCTAGTACGAAATGTTGTTTTCAGGTTGTCATCCTCCTTCACCTTCAGCTGATGGTATCCGGATCTCATGTCAATCTTGGAAAAGTAATGAGCTCCCTGGAGCTGATCAAACATGTCATCAATAGGTGGAAAAGGATACTTGTTTTTAAAAGTGATGTTATTCAAAGCTCTATAATCAATGAAAATTCTCATGGAACCATCTTTCTTTTTAGCAAAAAAATAGGGGCTCCCCATGGTGAAGTACTGGGACGAATGAAGCCTTTAACAAGCAAATCCTGCAACTGATTTTTCAATTCGAGAAGTTCTATTGGAGCCATACGATATGGGGGTTTTGAAATTGTCTTAGCATCAGGAACTAAGTCAATTGTGAATTCGACTTCTGCTTCAGGTATGACACAAGTTAACTCCTCAGGAAAAACATCAAGGTATTCATTTACCACTGGAACATCATTAATTTGAATAGTTCCCTTGTTTTCAACAATATGAGCAAGATAACTTTCATTTCCATCTTTTAGTAGTTTGTCTGCTTCCTGATATGTTATCAATTGTATGGGTTCATTCTTGTATACAAACTGAAACGCTTTCTGAAAAACAACTTCTTTAGCTCTTCAGTCAATCTTAGCATGATAATCATAAAGCCAATCCATCCCCAGATTAACATCAAACTAGACTAAGGGTAAAACAACAAGGTTTGTAGGTAAAGTCTTTCCACATACCTCAATCGAAATATTCTTATAATTCCTCTTTTCTATAACATTTTCCCCTGGTGTTTTAACAACCACTTCGGGTCTCATTTGTTGAGTTTATATTTCCAATTTACTAGAATATTTCATAGAGATGAAGGAATGTGTAGACCCCATATCAAACTAATCTTTAGCAAAATCTGAGTGAACAAACAAAGTCCCTGATTCAACTTGATTAGATGGCCCAACACCTACTCACGTAGTTGCCAAGGATCTCACTACACCTTTCTGCTTGTAGTTTGGCTTCTTTGCATCATTTGGATCCCTCTTTGGACAGGAATTTTCATAGTGACCCATCTCACCACATTTAAAACACATTACAATTTGCTTATCCGGATTAGTCTTTGGATTATTTTCATTGCAATCTCGGGCCATATTTCCAAACCTACCACATTTAAATCACTTCCCAGTTTTGATAAGACATTCCCCAAGGTGTTTCTTTCCACACTTTTCACAAACTAAAAACTGGATTTTCTTACCATTAGATTGCATTGGTTGATTCTTACCCATTTCATGCCAACTGGACCTATTCTTCTCTTTGTTTCCACATTGCATGTGATCTTCAGGAAACTCCATCTCTACCCTCTCAGCACACCGGAAAATTTTCTCATAACTTTTGAATTCACGGGAGGCCAACGCCCTTCGATACCTTGTCTTCAATCCTGAGTAAAAGTTGTTGATTTTTCTATCGAGATCCAGAATATGATATGGAGCATACCTCGCCAGTCGGGTGAATTTCGCCTCATTCATAGCCACTAAATCTTCCTCCTTTTGTTTCAATTCAATGAATTTCTTCTCCATTCTACGTCGCACCACCTTAGGAAAATATTTTTTGAGAAAAAGACTTTTAAATTCATCTCACACTAAGGAATAAAAATCCTCTCTACCCCTAATATTCCTTACCATTGACCACCACTGATTAGATTCCCCTTCAAAACAATAAATGGAATGACTTACCTTTTTATTGTCCCAACATCCCATAACATCAAATATCTTTTCAAGGGCTTTAATCCATCCTTCTGCTGCCACTGGGTCAGAAGATCCATTGAATGCAGGAGGATGTTGTCTCCTAAAATGTTCCACCACTGTCATGTTCTATTGGGGTACCTCTATTTGTTCTCTATCATGGATGCCACCACTATTTATTGCCTGCGTTAGCTGATCTATTACTGTTAAAAACTGCTCGGTTGCAATCCCTACCATTACGGGATGTAGATCAGGAAGGATTTCATTCTGTCGGTGCCTCTACTATTCAGCATCCATGTTCCTTCTGTGGAAAACCATTCTGAACAAAAATTTCTTAGATGATGTAACATGGTAATCTTTAAATGCTATAACAAATTAAACATAGAGTGAAAATCATTTATGGTATTCTATTAGCATCACCCTAACCCCTAAAGTTATCTAAACCATCCTCTGATACCAACTATAATGACCCACACTTAATACATACATAATCTTGAATTTATTCAAGAAAACACTTCTGTTTACATTGAGTATCTTTTCAAGTTTATAGCTTTTCAGAATTAAGACAAAACATTCATAACACTACACATTGTTACATAGTGGATACCATAAAATCAGTTTCCATTTTTCTCAGAATATAAAACATTAAAACATAAAACAAGACTCATTGTCAATTCTTCATAATTTAACATGTCTTCCTTCCTTGTCTTAATCATCCATTAACCTGTGAGAAATCATTTAAAAAATTGGGATGAGCACAAAAGCTCAATATGTTATTAAAAAGAAGGAGAAATCACATTATCCCATGAATACTCATAAAGTATGAAAACATTTTTAAAAGACATGTTTTCAAAAATAAATACTTACTTCTTGTAACATAAGATATAAACAAGATCCACAAAAAGAAATATAATCATAGAGTTATCTTGGGGAATTACTTACATAATCTTGTAACCATCTTGGCTACCTTAAAATTTGTAACCCTCATGGCTACCTTACTTTGTGTAACCAACGCAGTTACACTTGGAGTAACCATACGGCCGACCTCCAACTTACTCATAACCAATGCATTTGAGGGAAATATAGGTCCCAAACTTCATCATAAAAAATTCCCAATAACCAAAACAAAATAATACAACATAAATAATATCATAAAAACATTTCTTTTGATTATCGTAAAACAGAATTTTAAAAGAGGATTTTAGAAGAAAAGTCCCTTATAAACATCATATAATTGATGTGAGAATTAATAGAGTGGAAGGAATATGTATAAAATCTGTAAATACACATTATTAAACATATTATAATTATATTTCATCACACAAACAATTTAAATACCATATTAATAACGAAGTAGAATGTTAACCCAAAGAATGGAAGTCGGGTTAAGAATTCCCTTACCTTAGGCTTGTCTTACTTAAAATTTGTTCAATCCTAATGTATAATGGTTAAAAGAGTGTTATTAGTATTTTACAGAAACATGTTCATGTTTATAACATCTTATATGGTCATTTCATAACCTCATTTTACCCCTTAATTGTTAGTATTTTGTTCCTTGCATTATTTTGGGTGAGTTCTTTTGTGATTTTCACTATCGGTTCATGATGAATCATTCTTGTTAATTGGAAGTGAAACTCTAGAATTGGAATGGACTAATATTTACATATATCCAGTGCCATAAATTATACCATTTATCACTTTTATTTTTTATATGAGGATGATTCATTAGATAAAACATTAATGATGTTCATTTAGATCATTTAAGTGGTTCTTTGATAATAACAACCTATTTTTGTCTTTTAAATTTGAAACATGAGTAAACAAGAATTACAGAACCATATATGAGTCATAAAACATATATTATAACCTGGTTCAACCATATAAATGTTTTCATGACCAGACATTAAATAATTAATGGAAATTTAAAATACATCGTCCACGATGTTGGTAATTCGACACAAATTGACAATGTTTTTTTATTCCTTAAATAAGTGGAAGACGAGAAGAATATTGATGAGGAATTTTCCATAAACATGAAAAAATAATGAATATACCTGATTCCAGAGATTTCATGCCTCTTGGATAAAATGGAGTGAGGAAAGAAGAAAAACGAATCATGAAAGAAAAGAAAATCATGAGAAATATCTCACGAAAATTCAGCAGCCTAACAGCGTCACTTAAAATTTCATAAAAACAAGATTGATGATAGGAATGGAATATCTCATAATTAATAAAAACTTTGGACAGTAAGGGGGAATATTTAATGAAATATCCCATAAAAATACAAAGGTAATGGAAGAGAATAACAAAAAATGAAAGAAACGAAAGAAAATAAAAGAGGTTGTTTACCTCTTGGTCTCTTCTCCTTGAGATCCTTCTTAAGGGTTTTGAATTTGGTCTTTTGGTGAGACCAAAAACTGTAGGACGTGGGGAAGAATATTGGGGAGGGAATTTTGCAGAAAATAGACAATTCTCAAGGCTTGAGAGGTGTGGGAGGAAGAGGGTAGTGAGGGTGGTATTTATAGTGGAGGAGGGGATGTATTTTAGATTTATTTAATCATTATTATAATATTTTTATCAATAATATGAATAATCTCAAATCAAGTGGCCCTAAATAGTGATAATATCATGTGATTTCAAATAAAGTGGCCTTGCATCACTTATTATGTCATAAATAGTGAATTTTTAATGATAAATTTATTATACGGTATTTTATCGTATTTCACTATACAACGAAAATTCAAGAGTTTCAGAAAAATACCAAAAATTTAACCCAACCATATTTCGATGTGTAGAATTCAAAAATGAACTCCATTTTTAAAAAATAATTTTCTAAATATTATTAATTTAATTTTTAAATAAGGTAACAGTTAATTCAGAAAATAACAATATTGAAGTGAAATTAGTTTTTGTGACATTGGAAAATTAATTAATATCCCATTATCCTATTTCCTTGGGAAAATAAAATAATATTATTATTTACTATTCATGAGGTCATATTACTATTCATATTACTATTCATAAGGGTATGTTTCTATTCACCAAGAAACCATTTTGTTTCATCAGACTCTAAATAACATACTGAACACAATTGTAGATGACAGTTTCTTGAAATTCAAGACATAGAAGAAATAAAATTATGTTGAAATGATACTTATAAATATTTCCCATAAAAAAATTTCAAGCATTTTAAATTTATTTTTAGAAAACCTTGGGATGTTATATGTACTATATCATATGATTGATCTAACAATTGATGATAACTTGATCTCAATTCAATCAAGGAGAAGATGTAATCCTCTATAAACATGTCAAAGAGGTCACATATATGTTGGAGAGGATATCAGTTATTAAATATCATCTATTTCAACTTCAATTAATCATCACAAAATAGAAAAAAAAAATCTATATTCATTGCAAAAAATTGAGAACTCCATGAGAAAAACAAGGATGGATAAAACTATTATTCATCAACTTTTTGAGTTGAGTCTTAGTCGCTTGATGGTCTGTTGGTTCCATTATCTATGCTGGAATAAAAGTAAGTTCATCCCATAACATGGCTCAATTATAAATTTCAATACACTCTCAAATGGTATCCCTTACAAGTCCTCGTGAAAATCATACTAGAACCTATTGACTATAGGTGGAAGGAAATCCTAATTTAAACCTATGTCATCTAACAATATACTAGAAACCATGGTGGTGAGATCCCCTAATTTCTATTGAACTTTCCCAGCATTACCTACCTAGATATCCCACTCCACAAGATGGATATAATTTTCCCCATAATTATATGACACAAATAACAACCTTTAGTAAAAATAAATGTGGTTTACATGTGATACTAATCATTCTATAACCATAATTAGTACAAATCCAAAATTTGCAATGATGTAATAAACCAAAATAAAATAATGCTCCCAAGCCTCGAGAGGACACCCCTAGACCAAATAGATATATATTTATAGTAAACTCAATGGTGCATCAATCATTATTACCACACTAAGAAACTCCACATTTATTTTTAGTCCATTTAAATGTTTTCCAAATATAAAGAAATTATATGAACCAGAATCAAATAAGGCACTAGAAATCATAGAAGTAAAATAATACTAAATCAAATAGTTGATGATCCTACCTTTTGATAGAAAAATGTTGGATTAATTACAAGAAACTGTTCTTACCCTCTTAAATGTTATATTGTCCAAGTCCCCCGAGAAACACCAATATGATGATACGAGCACACCTCCAAATAACCACATCCACAAACTTGATCATTACATCCAGTAGAACACCAACATCTAGACTGATATGTGATAGAATAAACACATCCCACATATTGATTCTTCCTATCATCCTCATCACTTCCCATTATCTTGGGTTCCTAAAAAACCACTATAGATGTACCATCATACCACATGCTTGGAACTCTACCTCTGGTCCTTGAGAATGTCGAAGAATTTGACCCAGACTACCACACTGATGGTAGATAACTTCGTTAAAATCATGAGTAACTTATCATTCCCATGGAAACTCCACCTTCAACATATCCAATAAAAAATATCATAGATATGCTTCCTACTCCTACAAGAAATTTCATCTATTACTCAATCATAAAAATGTTTTTTTCCACCAGAATCCAACTTTAGGTTATCATTAGAAATGATAACATGACCAATGACTTCATCAATCATCATTAACTAAAAAATGTTAAAAAAACAACTTATTATGAAATTTATGTCAATAATAGAAACAAATTTACCTATATATATTATTCCCTACCCTGATAGAATAAAATCCTAGAAAATCAGTTAAGTGGCCGGGATAGACCATCATGAAAATACTTTCATGGGTCAACCACATTAACACATATGATTTCAACCATATTTGTGTATATGGATAAAATATCATTAATAATTTCTCCAAAAATTAAGTCCATACCATTCCATAGGCCTTCCTAGTACGAGCCTGAACATCATACAATTTCGCCACAGATCTTAAAAAAATATTATTATCCAACCTGACCCTCTTATATGTAAGATTCCCTAGATTATCAAAAATAATTGAGATGGAATCAATCCCAATTATATATTCCTTAGGTTCACCAAATCTAGTTTTATAAGGTGGGTTCAATAACTTAAACTCTCATGCTAGAAAAAAAATAATCAAATCCATATTTTGGTATAAATCCATAAAAATCATGAAGTGAGAGTAGTATTCATATAACTTGTATTTGGGTCCCTCAAATGGTACTATAGTTTCCTCAGGTTCCATTACAGGTGGATCATTTATATCCATTACCTTATGTAATCCTACAATTAAATTTTATCCTGGAGGCATATCACTAAAATTCCTAAAACATATCCCTTAAAATGTGACATGACATTTACTCAATTATGCAGGTGGTATTAACAATAATCCATAACAATTAATTCCTCAAAAACCTCACTACACGGTCCAAACCAAGGTGCTATCAATACCATTAATCGTCCTTCATCCATGTTTAGTTTAATAATTTGTAAAAAATAGTAACAATATTTATGTTTTATATTAGACACCCATTTATCCACATTTTCATCATTTAAAAGTTTCAATTTCTTATTAGTCACCTTTTCCTTTAAATTAACGTGATGTGATGGGAATTTTCATTTTATAGTTTCCAAAAACCAATATTTACCATGATGACCTAAAATTATGCATGTCACATAATAATCATGAGTACGTTGTATGATGCACACACACTCAAATATAATTCCATACGAGTCCACTAGTCAAATCATTGAAAATATAAAAAATAATAACCAAATATCACATAAAGTACATCACTCAAGTTGAAATACCATTGAACTGTAACAATATACATCAATAAAAATATCCAACCCCATAAATTAATATTTTATCCTCATACATGTGTTAGATACATCCATTAATAATCTCTTAAACAAGACCCTACTCATAAAATTATCTTATGTTCCATTCCCAAGTAGCATATAAAAATTAATTGAAGAAAAATCCCCTGAAACCACTTTTTCATGTCCTAACCTAGGTTCCACCCAACAGTTCTATGAGATAATGGGTCACATGACCTTCGACACACCTATCTAGATGCTAGTGGTCTTTGAAAATAACGACGACATTAAAATTGATCATGGGGAAACTAATCCCTATTTATCAAAGTATCACAATAGAGGAAATAAATTAAAATTACCCATATTATATAACCAAAACACTAATAATAAGAGGGTCACATGAGGGCCAAAAAAGGAATATAATATCCAAAACTGACATAACCGCTATGTCATGGTAAATAAGTTTCATGTTTCAAATGAAAAACCAATATAAATACACTGATAACTTTATATTGTGGCAGACCCCATGTATGATTCCCTCATCATTATTTCATCCAAAACCATCCATATAGTATAAGGATACTTCCCATAGATTCTCCATTAAACATGAAGTCTATTCGAGTTATGATCAGGTATACTAAGTACGGTGTGAGTAAAATATAGTAGGCTACCAAGAACATAGTCTAAAACAATATCTATTCAATAATAGGGTATAGAACGTTTTATAAAATAATCCAAAAGTCATAAAAAATAAGTTTACAAATCCATTTATTCTTTATAATAAAACATAACCCTGCTGGTTAATGATTAAACCCATTCTATCAATACATGCATTTACTCATGTCAGATTATAAACAATCCCCATGGGATATCATAAACATCAATACCATGGTTATGATTTATGATTTCATTTCAACTCAATTGATAGACAACTATAACCATTGTCTAATTTCAATAATAGGGGAATAGAAAAAAATTTCTAGATCCCCATTGCTATTTAGAGAACATGTATCTTTCCAACACCTCAATGTCACATGGGTATTTTTAGCATTAGTCCCCATAAAACACAAAAGATCACATATTAGTATTTTAAGCCTCTTTCAATGTCACACACATTAACATCAAATATAACATTAAAGTAAAATATCACTCAAATCTCATTTTAATATTCATAGTGTTATTGATTCATTAACCATATTATCAAAATATATCATTAATGTTCGCCTTTTAAATTTATCATAACAATTATAATTCAATATTTCAATAACATTTAATAACAAGAAAATTAATTATTAAACCCTTTTATAAATTTTAATCTAGGAATCCATTAATCCATTGAGGATATGTTAAACATCACATAATGATCATTGATAAATCAATTATACATTGTATTAATCAATAAATTCAACATTAAATTACTAAATCAATACAATTATTATTTAAATTAACTAATTACAGTATCCCATTAGTTGGAAAATTTCATTACCCCATTAATCATCAATTCAATTTCCCATTATTCCGAAATTTTATATTCACAATTCTAAAATTCAATTTGAAAAAGTTTACCTAATTTCATAATCACATTGATAATAATCTAACTAGTTCCAAAATCCCATTAGTTAATTAATCAAGTAGTCATCTGAAATCAGGATTAAATTTTAAAGCATTCAAATTGATATTCCACAATCCATACATGCAATGGTAATTCAAGACAACGAGATTTAAAATTTAGGCTGCCTATATCAAGATCGATGATAGATACTTGTTAACATAAATCCTCAAATTGAAGTAGGGTATTCAACTTCAAAATGATGAAAATGATATGGAACCAAAAGATGATCCTTATTTTAATGCATGATGATATATCAAATCCTATATCTTAATACATTACTAATTGAATAAAATATCCATTATAACATGAGATAAATATGGGATAGATAGAGGAAACAAACATGGATAAGAATATCTTACAAGGAGAGGTGCATATCCTTCAATATGGTATTTGATTTACAGTGAAATTACTTTATAAGGACATGGAATCCATCCATGAGACCCCAAAAGTGATATGAACCATTTAGGGTCATGTTTTGTTTAATTAGTGATAAGGTTTGGGGGTGTGGAAATTTTAAATTTAATTTTAGGATGATTAAATCATGTTCACAAATTTCATAGGAAAGGGTACATGGTTTAACAAATCACGATTTATATCTATTCTCCCAATCCATAAAATCATATATGGTGGTACATGGTAACTACTAAGAGGGAGAACAACTTGAAAACCTAGGTGAAAATTGTTTAATCTCCATCCATGTGGGGTTACAAGGTTTTCTATGGTAGAGAAGACGATTTGGCAACATCATGCACCAACCATGCACTGCCCAAAACCCCTCCAAAGAAGTAAAAATATCACCAAAAAACAAACCATGATAAAAAAAATAAAAATATGGAAAAATAATATATGAAAATGAACTTTTAACATTTTCATAAAAAGGTTCGGATCACACATTTCCGAATGGTTCCCAACAAAAGTCAACAGTATAAACATTAGTAACCGTTATGTGATAGCATTATATATTCAGTGGTTATTTTTTAAAACCATACTAAATATATTAAATGGATATTTAAACCATATATAGTTAAAAAGGGTTGCTTTTTAATTACAATTTTAAAGTTCAATTTTACAAATAATATTTGAAAAATGTTGCAGATATTTATTTATATTCAATTTTTAATATTTATTTTAATTTTAACACTAACCCAACTTACCTATATAACCAAATAACACTTGACTCACCACTCCCTCCAAACACAAACTTAGCCTAAAGCTCCTCCTCCATGTATCTCACATTATCCCTAATCCTTGCTAACTCAACCCATCACCAATGTAAAAAATGAATCATATATTGAAGGGGTTCATGATATGAACCCTTTACCTGTAGAGATAGTTGATTGAGTAAACCATAGTTTTAAACAATCAATATGTTATTTAATAATTAATTAATACATATATACATATAATAACTCACAAAAGTGTGTGTGTCTCTATATTTAATAATATTTATATATGTTTGTGTGTGCATGTATTTGTATTTACAATCACAAATATATATATATATATACATTAATATATATATATATGGACACACACATTATTATATATTTATATATACATTTACATATAATTATTTATATACAAAGACATTAAAACACACACACACATTTGTGTGATTTTTTGTGTACACAAAAATGCTAAAATTGGTTAATTGAGTAATTAACTATTATTTACTAACTCTAACCTATGATAAATTATTATATATATATATTATATTATATTTTTATATAATTATTTCATAATAAATATTATTAAATAGTTAAAAATATACTTTTATTTTTAATTAATGATTTCTATTAGTAAATATTATATATTAATTTATATTAATAGATAAAAAATTAATAGTTATCAATTAATTACATAAAATTAATAATTAATAACTTTTCACTAGCAACCCTTTATTGATTGTATTAATTTATACTATTATTTGTGAACTACTAATTGTATATAATTTATATTAATTATTATATTTTAATTATTAATCAATAATAAAAAATAAATAAATGATATTTGGACATAATATATCTGTAATGATTTAATTAATTTTATATTTTCTTAAATACCATGAATAAATAAAATTATTTTTCATTAGTCACTATTATGTATTTATTTTTAAATTTTAAATATTAATTATTTGTTACTATTTATATAATATTATAATTAATTATTTATTAGTTTTCACTAAATAATAATTATAAATAATTAATGAACATTTATGAAATATTTTATATATGAAATTTAATTTATTTAGTTATGGATTTTCAAAACCAATGCTAAATGATATAATTAGTCATTCATAACTATTAAGTATTATTATTAAATAGAAAATTTTAATTATTAAGAGAAAATTATATATTTTTAACATTAATAAATAACGAATATTTTTAATGTAGTGACAATATACTATTTAATTATTTTTTATTTAATATTACTAATTTACCACATTTATGGGTGGATAATCAAGCACATAGGTATATAAATGTTATTTCCTAAACAACCAATTCAGTATATTAACAAATAAAATCAACCAGTGTACATTTATTAAAAAATGATTTATAGATTTTATTAAAAAATAGAAAAAAAAATTATACAAATCTACATTCTTATAAATAATGAAAATTTTATATGAACCAAATGGGTTTTTAACAATAAAATCAATGATATGGATCAATATGGTGTGAATATGACTGAATTCTCTTATCCTCATTGAATGATTAAGGTTTATTCCTCTTACTATGTTTCCATTTCATCGTAGTTTATTCAATGTTTGGCATTCATGCTAGAGGAGGTATTTGGAATACCATTTTGAGGTTCAATCTGTATACCGAGACAACATTTTGGGGTTATTATTTTAATACCATTTAAGATCCATCAGATAAGATTAGAGGCAATTCATATTCAAGAAATATTTTATTATTTGAAATCCTTTTTTAGATTTAACTGTTTGATGCATTATTTATTTAGATGAGATATATTAATGTGGTTTAGTTATAACGATGAAACTAAATGATTGTTGGTTAGACATGATCAACAACATTCTTCCATTAGGGGATATAAATATTTCAATCTATAAAATTCACTCATCTTCCTTGCTCATTAATATATCATTCCACATTACATAAAAAATGAGGTTCCCCAAGGACATATAAGCTATATACTCATTACATGTATATGTGATAACAAAGAGTTTATTTCTTACAGAAAATGTATAACTATATTTTTGATGAGTTTTGTTGTCCCAATGGGATGTTTATTAGGGGAATACAAAAATGATTAAAAGTTATTTGTTTTCATGATTTCATCATATTAAATTTCTCATTATGAACCCTATAGAGATGATTGATGGAATTAAATTATTGGATAAATCTCATCAAATGCAGTGTAATGATATTAATGTTTCATAGAATTATTAAATTAAAAATAGTATGTAATATATTCTTTTACAGGAAGAAAAATTATCACGGGAGATATCATAAAATCATTACATAATTTAAGGATATCAGATGATGTCTTATTTTCATACTTATAAAAATAATATACATATATATGTATCTAAAATGAGCATAGAAAGGGAGGATAGATCTTACATTAATGAAATTGAATAACTGGGCCCTTGTGTTGTTGGATTTCTCTGTAAAATATTAATGGATGATTTTGATGTTCATCTTCTATTTATAGAGATTCAATCCTCTGACATAAAATATCAGTTTTGAGGGATAATCCCTTGACCATTACTCAATATTGGAATATATAATTAAATCCCTCATAGATTGAACTATATTTTGATGGTATTAAAGTAAGTATTTCATGAAATTTCCCTTGGTATATTTGTTTTAATTATTGTTTTTTTGTGAATGGTTAGGATATTAAAATAAAATAAGTTATCTTAGTTATTATTTATATATAAAAGGGTAACATCATCAATGATCAACCAATACTGATGTTTTTATTCTATTTCCAAAAATAAGGGACAGTGTTTTTTTAATCCATTCAGATCCATAAGTATTTCTATCTTCTCAGATAAAATTTCACACACCATCATTAATGATAGTAATAAAACAATGTTTTCATTTCTTATTTATATATTATGAAATAATTTTTTGGATGTCTATAGAATCCATGGAGTTGTGTGGATTTCTCAAGAGATAATTTTTGAACATGATATTAAGGTACAGTGGAAATATTATGACTGATACTAATTTTGAAAAATATTATGATAGTTTTAAATAAAGGTTATTTTTCAGCCATAAATATATTTTTTCGAGGGAATATTTGATATGATATTTAGAAATCTTCCTTCACACTGGTTTTCTTTGTATCTCTTATTGTAAATTAGTTTTGATTTTTTAATTCATAATGGAGAAATTATAATTTTGATACAATCTATTATAACATTTTTTTTATTTATCAATATTCCATTAAATTAAATGTCAAACATCTAATACAGGAAGTTATTTGTCTTTTTGTGGAATGTTTGGAAAGAAATATTTTTATTCTTCTATTTGTAAATTATATAATCATGTTCATTATTGGGGATCACATTTTATTATGGGGTTATAGAACTAATTTTCAACATTATTACCAATAGAGCTGTTAAAAGGAAGATGAAGAATAAGTAATTCTTTTGGTGTCTCCCAAACTATTTGTGTATACTATTTTTCATCCTGATTTATGGTTTAGTTTTAGAAAAAGTTACTTCCAAATTGGGTTTCTTAGGGATTACATTTTGTCAATATGTATATATATATATATATAATTTTTAAAAACTCATTAATAAAGAGGCCCCTCGTATTCACTAATAAAAATAATTGTTTATCATATCAACTATGAATCACTCATATATAGAGGGTTCTCTCATCTATTGATATTTCAATTATTCATATGATAAAAATTTATAAATGAGTTTTTAAAACAAAAGAAAATATTTTATTTTAATTTTATTGTTTTCAAAATAAAAATGATGATTACACTATTTTAATATGAAATATAACATGCTTTTAATTAAAAAGGGGGATGAAATTTTTCTGGGAAGTAGGATTCCATAAAGGCCCTGTATAGAAAATATTGATGTTACATTATTTTTCTTTTTCTTATTTATGTGAAAATGTAATTTGTAATAATTATTTTAGTCACTCAGATATTTTTCATACGTTTATTTTTATGTATTATACTATGAGGTTTTGGTTTTCCTCTTCTTCCTTAAAATGTATCGTATCATGTTAATGATGGATCATTGCTTTAGGTAATGCCTAATTTTTAAAAGATAACTATGTGTGAAATTAGTTACATTTTCATATATGAAAGAATTTTGATCTTATATTCATATTGGATTTTAGTCATCCTCTTATTAATGATGATTCAATAGATGAAACATACTGATTTTTTTCAGAAACATTCATCATACTATAGATAATGATAGAATATGTTTCTATGAACACACTAAATAAAAAATAATCACACCCACATGTAGATGTTGTAATAAAATATCTCATGGAATGGATTAATATTTTAATAGTCCTTGGAATAAATTTATTCCAAAAGGTTAGTTTTCTGATTTATAATGTTTTTAAATATGAACTTCTTATATACATTACATTATAGTGGGTTCTAAATATTATTTTCCCTAAATTAACATTCTTCAACCATGATAGAATGGAAACTAATTCAATCCAATTTTATATGTATATTGGGCCACTTATCTCTGATGATGTTATTTTAAAATCATGGATCTAAATTGTAATTTTCACATGTCAATCATTTAGATGATGTTTAATTTCATTAAGAATAGTTCTCCTTATTAAAATTAAATATTAACCGAATTATTTCCCCCATTTTTCTAGAACATCGTGAGATGTCATTAATGATCCATATATAGATGGGGTGTCTGTTCATTGAATTCATAGATATAGAATATTAGTATGGAGATTAGTAAAATGAATAGGGATACTAGGGTGAATGAAAATACATCGTTTAATAAATTTTATAGTCTGGAAACATTTAAATTCAACCCGATGTAGGATTAAATTGATAAGATTGATGGATGTGTTAGATTGGACTAATTAATTGTTTCAAGATTATGATGGGGGAATCTTCTTTTAATCAATGTTTAGTTAGTATAGGTCTTGTTCATAATAAATAGAGAGTCATAATATTTTACTTTCCAATTTATTATGGATGGTTTTATCTCTATATGTATATGATTTATATTTAAAACACTATCCCTATGTAAAAAATGAGAGCAGTGTTCACATTTCACCAGTTGAGTTTGATATAGAGATAGTGGTTTAGTTAATCTATTACCAACAACAGTAAAATGGTATATGGATTATCTTATTTGGGAGTAAAGGGGGATGATGACTGATTAGATGATTTTGACCATATTCTAATGGGGGGAAGCTCATTGATAGATTATTTTCTTAAAATATTTTAATTACTATATTCTTTTAATGTTTTTGATAAATGTGGTTCACTTCCACTCGAGGTGATCAAGATCTGTCTATGGGGATATGTTATGTTTTTTTTATTTCCATATATTATGATACACTTTTCAATATATTTTGTCATTTATTTTGTAGTTTTCAAAAAAATAAAAATTACAATAGATTTATAGGATAGTTTTTCATTTCACATTCTACTAAAATCCATTTATATTATCCTAGAAATAAAAAAAACTATAATATATAGTATACCATATGAATTTTAGGTTTTAATTCATGGATAGTGACTTGGAAGATTATGTTTGAATTAATGAACGAATATGTTTTAGTCATGATTATGATGAAACCAGAATGTAGAATTAGATGAGTTCACTATAATGGAAGAAAAATATCATAAATATTTGTATCCAAATCCAGATAAATGTCTCAAAAAGGTGAATTTAATGAATGTAAAACTAGTTAATTATATCAATTGAAGATAAATGAGCATAATTACTCAAATTAGAGTTTTTTATTTTATTATATTATATTTATAGTATATATGATGTGCATTTTTAAAGAGTTTTATAATATATGAATAAAAATATTATATTTTCTATGCTGAGAGAGATGAAATTATATTTTAGAAATCAATTCATTTTAAAAGTTCATTTTCATTATATCATATGAATAATATGTTAGATGATTTATTTAAAATGATTGAAATGAATGAATCTAATGAGGTTTCTAGTACCATAATTGTTATAGTGGTCCAATATAAGATGATTCCTACCAAAGAGTTAAGAAAAATTGAAATGAAATTTTATTCAAAGATTAGTTAACCTAATAGAGTGTATATAGTAAAAATGTGTTCATTGTTTTAATGTCGTCTTATGGAATCACATATGAAGTCAGCCTAAGGAATATTATTAAAATCCATGGTCACAGTAAGCCTTGGTTAGTTTTATAAATGACGTGAAAACTATTTATATTTTGGTTATCTAAAAGAGAAAATTATATAATTGTAGATTTCAAAAATATGTTATCAAAGAATCTATGATAGTTGATGATTATTTCATTTCTTCATGAAAATGTAAATAAATCATATGGATAAATTATATGCGATATTAAAAAGTGGTGAAATGAGTTTTCTCTTTGATAATTAATATTAATGATCAAACTATAATTAATATATGTAATAATTTAATCAAACTCTCAGGATCAAAACACATTGATATCAAATATCAGTTCACAAAAAATTGGGTATAAGGTTATATAGTGAAACATTACTATAAACCCACACTATTGAAAATTCATGATATTATCAAAAAATGAGAAATATTAATTGAGGCCACTTCCCTATAAACTATTGGTTATTATTATTTTTAATGCCATAAAATCTAGCTAAATATTATATTTATAGTTAAACATTGTAGTATTTTTTTAAAAATATGGATTGGACATTATAATATAATTTAATTTTTTAATATATAATAGGGGATTAAAACATTCAATGAAAAGGAATTAAAATAGTAGAATTTTTAAAATATTTTTTGAATTAAAGTGAATTTTATATGAGTACTTCTTCATATTTTTAAAATAAATAAAATTAAAAAATCAAAAAAAGAGTGTAATTAATAATGGAAAAACAGTCTAATGATCTATGGTATTAATGAAAAATATGTAGGGGATATTAAAGAACTTCTGGATTTATAGGGAGACTAAAATAAAGTTGTACTGATGTCACAAATAAATTTATGTAATATGTTTATTATCAATATATGATATGAAGACTTCATGAAAAATTAGTTACAAATTTTATTAAAAGTTTTGTGTTAAATTTTATGTTTACTCTACACATGCAAAATATTAATTTTTGTGATAAATTATATGGTAGCAGAAGTATTATAAGGAACATATGAGAATATTTTTATATTTTATGAAGACTAAATAAATTTATAACATGTTTTATTATGCTAAAATATGTATCCATTATAAATTTTCTTATTCAATCATTTGAATACTTACATTCCTCAAAATAAATTGAGGTATATTCATTGAGAATTGTGTGATTGCAAAAACATTTCATGAAACAAGCCCTTCATCCAATCTCTAAAATAATAATTATGATGTTAAAAATTTAATGGCAAATATATTAATATTTAAATTTTATATTATTGATGTTATGATATGTATTCTAGGAAATAATAAGATGTTTGTATGTAATTTGAAATGTTCTGGATATTTCAAAAATAACTATACATTATAAAATCCAATATTGAGGGTTTATAGAATAATATAACTCAATCTTCCATTATGACAGTTACACCATACTAGGAAGTTGATTTAAAGTACAGTACGGAAAAAAGGCATTTAGCGGCGGTTTTTCAAAACCGCCGCTAAATTGTGCGTCGGGATACTATTTCGCGGCGGTTTTTTAGCGGCGGTTTAAACCACATGCACATGCACATGCGCATGCATACCCATGCAATATAAATAAATTCCGCGTTTGGTGAGATTTGAACCCCTAACCTCTTGCATATTTTCCAAAGTCTTTACCACTCCAGCAAGCTCGCCATGTGTTTAATAAATAAATTTTAATATAATTATATATATTAATTGAAAAAACAAATAATACATAAATAATAAATATAAACTCAATAATAATAAATAATAAATAATAAATAATAAATAATAAATAATAAATAATAAATAATAAATAAGGAATAATAAATATAAATAATAAATAATAAATAAATATAAATAATAAATAATAAATAAGGAATAATAAATATAAATAATAAATAATAAATAGATATAAATAATAAATAATAAATAATAAATAAATAATAAATTATAAATATTAAATATTAAATATTAAATATTAAATAATTTATAATAAATAAATATAATTAATAATTAATAATTAATAAATAAATAAAAATAAAAAATAATAAATAGAAAATAATAAATAATAAATAAATATAAATAATAAATAATACATAATACATAATACATAAATATAAATAATAAATAATAATTAATTAATAATAAATAATAAATTATAACTAATAAATAATAACTAATAAATAAATATAAATAATAAATAATAAATAATAAATAATAAATAATAAATAATAAATAATAAATAATAAATAAATATAAATAATAAATAATAAATAGAAAATAATAAATAATAAATAAATATAAATAATAAATAATAAATAAATATAAATAATAAATAATAAATAAATATAAATAATCAATAATAAATAATAAATAAATATAATTAATAAATAATAAATATAAATAATAAATAAATATAAATAATAAATAATAAATAAATATAAATAATAAATAATAAATAAATATAAATAATTATTAATAAATAATAAATAAATATAAATAATAAAAAATAAATAATAAATAATAAATAATAAATAATAAATAATAAATAATAAATAAATATAAATAATAAATAATAAATATAAATAATAAATAAATATAAATAATAAATAATAAATAAATATAAATAATAAATAATAAATAATAAATAAATATAAATAATATATAAATATAAATAATAAATAATAAATAAATATAAATTATTATTAATAAATAAATATAAATAATAAATAAATACAAATAATAAATAATAAATAAATATAAATAAATATAAATAATAAATAATAAATAATAAATAAATATAAATAATAAATAAATATAAATAATAAATAGTAAATATTAAATAATAAATAAATATAAATATAAATAATAAATAAATATAAATAATAAATAATAAATGATAAATAATAAATAAATATAAATAATAAATAATAAATATAAATAATAAGTATAAATAAATAATAACTATAAATAATAAATAAATATAAATAATAAATAATAAATAAATAATAAATAATAAATAATAAATAAATATAGATAATAAATAATAGATAATAAATAATAAATAATAAATAATAAATAATAAATAATAAATAATAAAAAATACATAATAACTAATAAATAAATATAAACAATAAATAATAAATAATAAATAATAAATAATAAATAATTATAAATAATAAATAATAAATAATAAATATAAAATAATAAATAATAAATAAATAATAAATAATAAATAATAAATAATAAATAATAAATAAATATAAATAATAAATAATAAATATAAATAATAAATAAATATAAATAATAAATAATAAATATATATATATATATTAAATAATAAATAATAAATAATTATAAATAATAAATAAATATAAAAAATAAAAAATAAATAAATATAAATAATAAATAATAATTAAATTTAAATAATAAATAAATATAAATAATAAATAATAAATAAATATAAATAAATATAAATAAATATAAATAATAAATAAATATAAATTATAAATAAATATAAATAATAAATAAATATAAATTATAAATAAATATAAATAATAAATAAATATAAATAATAAATAAATATAAATATAAATAATAAATAAATATAAATATAAATAATAAATAATAAATAATAAATAAATATAAATATAAATAATAAATAATAAATAATAAATAATAAATAATAACTTATAAATAATAAATAATAAATAAATATAAATAATAAATAATAAATAATAAATAAAAATCATAAAGAATATAGAATAAAGAATAAATAAATATAAATAATAAATAATAAATAGAAAATAATAAATAATAAATAAATATGAATAATAAATAATAAATAATAAATAAATATAAATAATAAATAATAAATAAATATAAATAATAAATAATAAACATAAATAATAAATAAATATAAATAATAAATAATAAATAAATATAAATAATAAATAATAAATAAATATAAATAATAAATAATAAATAATAAATAAATATAAATACTAAATAAATAATAAATAATAAATAATAAATAAATATAAATAGTAAATAATAAATAAATATAAATAATAAATAAATATAAATAATAAATAAATATAAATAATAAATAATAAATAATAAATAAATATAAATATAAATAAATATAAATAATAAATAATAAATAATAAATAAATAAAAATAATAAATAAAAATAAATAATAAATATATATATAATAAATAATAAATAATAAATAATAACTATTAACTATTAAATAAATATAAATAATAAATAATAAATAATAAATAATAAATAATAAATAATAAATAACCAGTTACAAAAAATAGATAATAAATAAATTAATGTATATGATAAATAATAAATAATAAATAGTAAAGGAAACACATGAAAAATCATGAAAAGACGTGATAAGGGATGAAAAATCATGAAAACGCGTGAAAAAGGATGGAGAAGCATATGAAGAATGAGGCATTCGAAAAAATGAGAACGCATGAAAACTCATGACAACTCTAGAAAACTCCTTAATAATTCAACATAATCATCATAATAACTCATAAAAAACCATTGATATAGATAAAAAGTCATGGAAACCCAAATAAATAGTAATAAATGGAGCTACCGTTAAAACCCGGCAAAACTGTCATAATGAGACAAAAACATTGGACTCACATTAACAGAGATAACATATGATCAGAGAGTCCATTTTAGATCCGCGACCTTTCAAATCAAAGATCCTGGAATGCTCTTCAACCTGAAAGGTGATAGAGTCTGAATGGATAGACTGATCGGAAGTTATGACCATTTAAAAAAAGTTGACGGAGAATGGGTGCTAGAAACGAGACATTGAAAAACATAACAAACCTGATACCCACTAAAAAGGCCATAACATATGATATAAGAGTGCATGTGGGTGCCACGACCAGTCAAACTGAATCTCATGGAACGAGCTATGATCTAGCAGGTGGAGGAGGCCAAACTGACAGGCGGATAAAAAGTTAGGTCTGTTTGAAGACAAGTTCGACGGGACACCGGTGACGGAAACGGGGTTTTGGAGTCCTTTGGAGGGTTTTTGGGGTTGAAAATCATGACAAAAGCTTTCTTGTGTTGAATTGGTGTGTAGCTCTCTTCGCTGGCTTTGATTTGATATGTGGTAGAGCCCAAACGGACACCCGGAGCGAATGTTATGGCCGTTTGAAATTGCAGAACTTTTTTCAACTTTTTTATAACTCTAATATCTTTAACACCTTGGACCGTCTAACGGTTTTGATTATATGTGCCTCTAGATCTCTTCATGAGCTTCGATTTGACTGGTCGTGGCGCTTCAATGGACGCCAGGATCAAAAGTTATGGTCATTTTAGTGATTTCGGGGTTTCTCAAGTTTTTTTATTTTTTTCATTTCATTTAGCGGCGGTTTTAGCGAAACCGCCGCTAATCCTCGAATAAAAATTAAAAAAATAATTTTTTTTTTAAAATAAAATTTTCCGTTTAGTGGCGGTTTTTTCGCGGCGATTCTTAAAACCGTTGTGAATTGGCGGCCTGAAAACGCGTTCCGCAGCGGTTTTTAAAACCGCTGCGAAAAAACCGCCGCTAAACGGCGGTTTTCTTGTAGTGGTAGTCATTAATTGTAATCATTAAAAATTAAATAATTATATGAAATTATATGAAACAAAAAGGATAATGTAAAGAAGTGTTAAGGTTATTTTGACTAAAAATATTGGAAAGTATGAATTGATCATGATGGTTATGTAAGGTATTTCATGTAGTTAATTTCAAGTGATCATGAATATCTATGTACCCAAAAAATCATATGAATTATTAAATATAAAATTTTATGAATATGATACTCTTTCATTGTAGAATTTACATTCCATATATTTTCATTAATGATTTTCTTTAATAATTCATTCACTACTGGAAAAGTAGGCTATACTAATGGTTTAAAACCGTTGGTATAGGCTGGAAAACCGTTGGTATAGACTACACCAACGGTTTTCCAAACCGTTGGCTAGTAAGCCGTGAACAAAGCCCTATACCAACGGTTGCACTTAAACTGTTGGTATAGGTGTTCAAGAATTCTGGAAAAGTCTATACCAACGGTTCTGAATCGTTGGTATAAGCTTTCCAGAATTCTGGAAACACCTATACCAACGGTTCAGAATCATTGATATATCTTTTTCCAGAATTCTGGAAAAGGTTATACCAACGGTTCTGAACCATTGGTATAATATTTTCCAGAAAAAAGATATCCCAACGGTTTATAACCGTGGGTATAAGATTTCCAGAATTCTGGAAAAAGATATACCAAAGGTTCTGAACCATTGGTATAAGCTTTCCAGAATTCTGGAAAAGGATATACCAACGGTTCTAAATCTTTGGGATAGCTTTTTTCTGAAAAATCTTCTACCAACGGTTCAAAACCGTTCGTATAGCCTTTTCATGAATTCTGGAAAGAGATATACCAACGGTTCTGAACTGTTGGTATAACCATTGCCAGAGCTGCTGCACAGCAGCCCCCCAGAAGCCCTCCAGTAGCCCTACCATCCACCTGTATAAAAAAACATTGCACAACAGCCCTCAATATACCCTCCACTATACACCTGTATAAAAAATATCACAGAAACCACATACATATTTCAAACAGTATAAAAAACACCGAAAATAGCCCAAAAAACACATATGACAACAATCATCTGGTGGTAATTCACCTCACCCATGCACAACCCCCCTACCCGCACACCCTCCCATAAAATTCTAATAGGCAGAATAGTTTGATAAAAATCTATTAGATTTGAATAATAATTTCAAATTGGCTAAAATCCCTTTTTTTGTGATCCTAGGTTTGGGTATGTAATGATTTGTGATGAATTTTTCATTGAACTTGTATTGTTTATAATATATGGTGAAAAGGTATTTTCTTAGGAGTCTCATCACTTATGACCCCATTAGTGAAACTACCGAACTCATGAAAAATAGGTTGCGACTATCGCTGATGAGTGTAAATTTCAGTTGTATTCACTTAAAATGATTTCCTATTGAAATAAAAGAGAGACTTTGAGTGGTGTCATCCACACCGCACCTCGGATTGAGGTATAGTTTACTCGTACACGTCACAAATGACCCATGGGTCGTTTTCCTAAAGTATCAACACAATCTGAATGCGTTTGGTTGGTTTCCCGTATGCCGGTTGTTTTTACATAAAAGCGTATCCATTTTAAACAAAAGAAATACAGTTTGAGTGATACCGACCACACCATGCCTCGGATTGAGGCAGGGTTGACTCGTACACGTCACAAATGACCCATAGATCCTTGTCCTAATGTATCAATAGTATCTGAATGTGTTTGGTCCGTTTTCCATATGTCAGTTGTTGTTTTTACTTAAACTATTGTCCATTTCAAAAAATAGTTAGAAACTTTGAGTGGTGCCACCCACACCACACCTCGGATTGAGGCGGGGTTGATTCCTACATGTCACAAATGACCCATGGATCGTTGTCCTAAAGTTTCAACAGAATCTGAATGCGTTTGGTCGGTTTTACGTATGTGGTTTTTTTTACATAAAAGCACATCCATTTTAAACAAAAGAAAGACATTTTGAGTGGTACCATCCACACCGACCCTCAGATTGAGGCGCGGTTGACTCCTACACGTCAAAAATGACCGATGGATACATGTCCTTAAGTATCAACAGTATCTGAATGCCTTTGGTCCGTTTTCCATATTGCAATTGTTTTCTTAACTTAAACTGTTGTCCATTTCAAAGAAAAGTGTCACACTTTGAGTGGTGCCGGCCACACTGGCCCTCGGATTGAGGCAGGATTGACTTGTACACGTCACATATGATGCCAGGATCGTTTTCCTAATGTTTCAATAGAATCGGAATGCCCTTGGTCGGTTTTCCGTATGTTAGTTGTTGTTTTTACTTAAACTGTTGTCCATTTCAAAGAAAAGTTAGACACTTTGAGTGGTGTCAGCCAAACCGCGCCTCGGATTGTGGTGGGGTTGACTCGTACAAGTGAAAAATGACACATGGATCATTGTCCTACAGTTTCAACAGAATCCGGATGGGTTTGGTCGGGTTTCCATATGTCAGTTGTTGTTTTTACTTAAACTGTTGCCCATTTCAAAGAAAAGTTAGACACTTTGAGTGGTGTCGGCCACACCGCGCCTCAGATTGAGTTGGGGTTGACTTGTACACGTCACAAATGACCTATGGATACATGTCCTAATGTATCAACAGTATCCGAATGCCTTTGGTCCGTTTTCCGTATGTGGTTTTTTTTACTTAAAAGCGCATCCATTTTAAACAAAAGAAAGACACTTTGAGTGGTACCGGACACACCGGCCCTCAGATTGAGGCGGGGTTGACTCGTACACGTCACATATGACCCATGGATCCTTGTCCTATAGTTTAAACAGAATCCGAGTTCGTTTGATCTATTTTCTGTATGCTAGTTGTTGTTTTCAATTATAATCCTGTCCATTTCAAATAAAAGTTAGACACTTTGAGTGGTGCCAGCCACACCGCTCCTCGGATTGAGGTAGGGTTGACTCCTACATGCCACAAATGACCCATGGATACATGTCCTAATGTATCAATAGTATCGGAATGCCTTTGGTCCGTTTTCTGTATGTGGTTTTTTTACTTAAAAGGGCATCCATTTTAAACAAAAGAAAGACACTTTGAGTGGTACCGGCCACACCGGCCCTCGGATTGATGCAGGGTTTACTCGTACACATCACATATGACCCATGGATCATTGTCCTATAGTTTAAACAGAATTAAAATGTGTTTGGACTGTTTTCCGTATGCCAGTTGTTGTTTTCACTTAAAATCCTATCCATTTCAAATAAAAGTTAGACACTTTGAGTGGTGCCGGCCACACCGCGCCTCGGATTGATGCGGGGTTGACTCGTACACGTCACATATGACCCATGGATACATTTCCTAATGTATCAACAGTATCCGAATGTGTTTGGTCCATTTTCCGTATGTGGTTTTTTTTACTTAAATGCGCATCCATTTTAAACAAAAGAAAGACACTTTGAGTGGTACCGGCCACACCAAACCTCGGATTGAGGCGGGGTTGACTCGTACACATCACATATTATCCATGGATCGTTGTCCTATAGTTTAAACAGAATCTGAATGCGTTTGGTCTGCATTTTGTATGCCAGTTGTTGTTTTCACATAAAATCCTGTCCATTTCAAGTAAAAGTTAGATACTTTGAGTGGTGCCAGCCACTACTTCAAAGCACATTTTCCCTATCATTTTCCACATGAATAAACATGAAATAAATGGCTAACTAAGAAAGCTAAGTAAAAAAATAGAAAAATGAGTATCACAGTACCAAGGAATACTAAAGGTCTAGGTAGTAGACTAATCATACAATAAAAATCAAGTGCAAAAAACTGAATCTGAATGCAACGTCCCTATGAAGCAGAGGAAAACCCCAAAGTGGAAAACCATGTTAAAAAATAAAGAGTTATACCGAATTCAAAAATGTAATGGATCAATCTTCCTCTGATCACCATCACCATCACCACTATCATCATCAGCCTCATCCTCGATGACATCTCTGTCCTCATCGTTGTCATCATCATCGTCCCCATGCTCATTGTCGGCCTCATCCTCGTCCTTGGCATCATCCTCGCCCTCAGCCCCATCCTCGCCCTCGGTCCCATCCTCGCCCTCGTCCACATCCTCATCCTCACCCTCTTCCTCTTCAGCATCCTCATCATCACCCGGAACTTCATCATCTCGATCGCCACTAGAGCTTCCGCCTGGTGCATTGGATGATGCACCCATCGACGGCATAAATGTCTGACAAGCCGCACTAGCCTCTGGTGGAAGTGATGAATACAATGCTTTCATCAGTTTCATAAATTCTTTTTCTCTTGTTTGAACTTGTACTTCCAACTCTGTGACCCTTTTATCCGACTGTATTTCATGCTCCTTGACCTATTCCAACTCGGTGGTACTAGAATGGATACCTGGAGATGACCAATACCTCTTTGGGACTATATTCTTACCAGTTCGGCAGCGTACTCGACCAGAGTGCTCATCTCCCAAAACCTGATATAAATGATCATGTGGCCCAAAATTGTCAGGCTCCTGGGAATCAAGAGCCTCTAAAGCAGCCTGTAAAAAATATTAATAGATTATTAAATTTCAAATTAGATATTAAACATTGAAATAAACAAATTTAAACTTACAATCTTCTTTTGGGTCAGTTCATTTACCGCAGTTCCATATTTTTTTCTTATACTCGAGCAAAACAATTTTGCTCCAGGGATACATCCTTCAATATTCATTTTGTGCTTCTGTAATGACATTGAATCAATATAAAGTGAAATTATAATCATATATTAATTATTCAATAAATCACATAATTTAAGTAGGATCCACTAAAAAGGGAAAGTCCTAAAGAAAAATTATAAACAACTATATCGTACCTGCTGCCTCTCATGATCTGACATAGTTGTGCACCCCAAAGTGTGGAGGTATTGCTTTGAATCAATGTTTTTTTGGTTTTTTCATAAGATTATTAAATAATTATTAATAATTAAGAAGATTATATTAATGAAAAATATGAAAACTCTCATTTAAATAACTCAAATGAGATCAATACCTTAAATTTGGCAGTCGCCCAATGGGTAATCATTTGGCGATATTGCTCTATCGGGAAGTCATCCACGATAGGTAATGTCTCTGACTCCGTTCCCACTCTATCACACCATCCAACATACAGCTCATGCTTATAAGCTCTCCAAATCTCTCCTAGCTCTTTTAAATGAGCTGGTCGTGCACCTTCGCCATCAGGGAAGTTAAACCGAAGCTGAAACCAAATTGATTAGTTCATTTAAATAAAAAAATATACTACATTAAATCCAATAGATTTTTTTACCCATATTTGTGCCCACACATTATCCTTGACTTCGGGTGGCAGATGTATCCAAGAGAGAGGGCTGACCGTAATGATATCGGAGTATTTGGCTAGCGTCGCCAAAAACCCGACATTGCTGTCCAAATTTCTCAATTATTTGTCCATCAACATTGTATTCAACCGTCAACTGTGTCTGGCAGTTCCATACCGCATGCAAGCGAGTACGCCCCCTCCCCTGCCTCATATATGTAGATGAATCTGTTATTAAAGAAAAATAATATCAATAAAAGTTATAATAAAAATAAATTTTGGTATAAAAATTTGATAGATTTATATAAATATACTTGTGGTAGTCGGATCAATGGGTGCAGAAGCTGAAGGAATATCCTATACAGGTGGAGTGTCCCTCAGTGTATGCTCCTCAGCCACATACTGTGTCACAGCAGGAGTCGAAGAAGACAGAATATAATAGCCTGGAGATAATGAACCAGAAGAAAAAGATGATGGAATAGACGTCTGGACAGCTGGTAGTGTAATAATCGGAGGTCTAAATATCTCATATGTTCCTGAAGACATGCCAGGATCAAAATAAGCCGTAGAAGATACGTCTGTCGTAGTCGGTCGTCTAACTATCGCCCCACGAGCCCTTGTAAAACCGGCCTCAGTACCGGGACCACTAGATGATTGTCCGTCTCTGACACCCCCCCCCCTCCTACCACCAACCTCTCTTCTGGGAGCAATATCAGGCTCCTCGTCAAATATCTGTCGTCTAGGGCGTGGATCCTAAAAAAAAGTTTGACAGAAAATTAAAAACATTATATTATAAGTTATTGAAATATTTATATTTGAAATAAAATACTCATAACAGGGATGAGTGGAGGAACACCCATCTGTACCATGCGATAATTATTATCTGTCATCTTTTTCCACCGCCTCTCTTCAATGGGTGTCATTTCCTGCAATGAAAACAAATATGGAAGTTATTAGAAACAAATAACTAATTTGTAACCCAAAAAAATATATAGAAAAACCATTATGATAAAAAGAACATAATGAAATAGAATATTTATGTTGTTATGAAGGTAAGTACTAGGATACACACTCTGAATGATATAGGTGAAACATGTAGGTGAGAACACATCTGTATGATTCTATATATTTCCCACCACAACTTTGGGTTCACAATCAACTCTGACAATTGAGCTGTTGGGGTCATCATAAGTAATAAATAGATTGCTTCCAATTGCAGTAGGGATAGTGTCAACTTCATCATCACCATCATCAAAAACATGTCTGGTATTTAATTCAATAATTACACCGAATTTAGGATGACGATGATCATTGACATAAAAATCATGTTTCACCATTGACATTTCATCACCGAGACTCGACCATGCGAGTAATAATCCAAAATTATTATTTTCTCCACGACACCATAATAAGCAACATTTTCAGAACGAGGTCTAGTGTCCGATGAACAGGCATAACAGTCTGTTGTGGCAGTTAGCATAACACCATTATGCCGTGTTCTCATGTTTCTTGCTCGTTCAGTGATAATAAATTTGTATCCATTGATCACAAGTGATTTACATGAACGAACCATGGTGTTAGGACCAAAAGCCAAAGCTCTTATTTCCTCAGAAACAGAGTCTGTAGGAAAACTCGATACCTGAAATATAAACAAATAGTAAACTTAATTAAATATTATTTTTATTTAGTTATTATAGAAATATGTTTACCTTCAATTTCAACCAAGAAAAAAACCCTTTGCGATGAAAAGTCTCCTAATTTCTCAAAGATAACGAACGATGCTTTCTATATATCAATTCTTTATGTTCCCTGTAGATAAAAATAATAATAGTTTAACAAATATTTAAAATAACAAGAGATAAGATAAGAGATACATGTACAATTAACTTACATGATATAATCATCAAAGAAATCACAATTGAACAACACTGTGCGATCTGCCATCTCTCACTCTTCAAGGTTTAATGTTGTCAATGTATATGATCCCGGAATTCCTCCTGTCTGAGGAAGTGATGGAAAACTGGGTTCAATTTTCCCATATTGTTCTTCTTCATTTCTCATTGGTCTGTTTATTCTCGTAGTATGATCAGAGAAATACATTGAGCAGAAATCCACACATTCTTGATCCAAGTTACCGTTAACAATAGAACCTTCGGGATAATTCCTATTCTGAACATATCATTTCAATGTGCACATGTTTCTTTCAGTTGGATACATCCAACGGAAAGCAACAGGTCTTCCAAGAAGTATTTCGGTCGGAAGATGGACACTCAGATGCAACATGCATGTAAAAAAAGATGGAGGGAATATTTTCTCTAACTCACACAAAATTAATGGTGTCTCTGCCAACAATTTTTGCACGAGGGATTTGGACAAACTCTTATCACAAAGATCTCTAAACAAATAGCACAGTCGAATAACTGAGACTCTAACATTATTGGACAAGAGATGACAGATTGCTATTGGAATCAACTCATGCAAAAGGACGTGATAATCATGAGTCTTCAAAGATTTCAACATCAACTCTTTTCTGTTTACCCATTTTGATATATTTCTTGAATAGCCATCAGTAACATTAATAGTCTCTAGAACTTCCAAAAATTGATTTTTTTCAGCAGGAGTCATCACATAAGAAGCACATGGAACTTGCCATTTATTTTCACTGATACAGACAGGATTCAATTCTAGTCTGATCCCCCAATCTACCAAGTCGCTCCGAGTTCATAAATCATCTTTTGACTTCCCCTTGACATTTATAAGAATCGAAAGAAACATTTCACATATATTCTTTTCAATGTGCATTACATCTAAGCAATGACGTAACAAGTTGGTTGACCAATATGACAACTCAAAGAATATACTCTTCTTCTTCCAATTGTAATAGGTATCCTTGGAAACATTTTTCCTCTTTCTAGATTTCATTACACTCTTCCCAAATGAATAACTGAAATCTTTCAATTCATTATGCACATCAGTTCTAGGCATATGCTGAGGTGGATCGTCATTCTCCATGGTATTGTCAAATCTTCAACGATTCTTTCTATATGGATGGTTCATTGGAAATAATCGTCGATGTTCCATAAAACTAAAACTACGATGATATTTCAGTCTTCTCAGTCAAGTATTCTTCACACAAGAAGGACATGACAATTTTCCTTTTGTGTTCCATCCAGACATCATTGCATAAGCCGGAAAATCATTGATAGTCCACATAAGTGCAGCACGCATTTGAAATTTGTCTTTCTAACATGCATCGTATGTGGGCACACCCACATCCCAATGAAGTTTCAACTCTTTTATTAAAGGTTGCATGTATTCATCTATATCATTGCTGGGATCAGAAGGGCCAGATATCAGTATACTCAAGAAAGTGTATGGATTTTTCATACACAACCAAGGGGGAAGGTTATAAATGTGTATGAAAACTGGCCGTGTGATGTGTGAAGTAAGCATCTGCCCAAATGGATTAAATCTGTCACATGAAAGACCCAGTCTCACATTACACACGTCAGCTACAAATTCAGGATATCGAGCATCAAATCTCTGCCATGCAAATCCATCTGCAGGGTGAACCAACTCTTCATTATTCTTTTTTCTCTTGGTGTCATGCCATCACATTTTTACAGATATTTCATCAGACATGAAAAGGTTCTGTAATCTGGGGATCAATGGAAAGTGCCACATTACTTTTTGTGGCACACGAGATGGTGTTCCATCAGATTTTGGCTTCCATCGGGAGGTTCCACATTTTATACAATCATTTCTTTTAGGAGTTTCCTCCCAAAATAAGCTGCAATCATTCAGGAAAGCATTAATTTTTTTAAGAATCCATGTTCATCAACCAAATTCAATGCCATATAGTGGATTGAGGGAATATCTACATCATCTGGAAGTAAGTCCTTCATGAAGGTAAGAATGTAATCAATTGCAGTATTTGAAATCCCATATATAGTTTTCCCCTGAAACAATCGGATTAAAAATTCCAACTTTTTCATTTTATCACATTGCTGATATACTGGATTCGTCGCAGCATCATTCAATTTTTTCACCCTATCAACATCATCATTTTCATTGGACGCATCATGTGTGTTTGTATCAAAATCTTGTTGGCTCGACATCCTTTCCTTCTCATGATGTCGAATAAATGGAAATTGATCATATATCAGACTCTCCAATTCAGTCCTATCATTTGGATCATCAACATTTTGAGATTCCATTTTCTCTCCATTGTGATACCACACATAATAGTTTGTTTGGAAACCATATTTGGTTATATGATAGCTAACTGCTTCATGGCTCAACCATGGTCTTCCAACACAATTAAAACATGGGCAGTGTATGCGACCACTATCTGAAGCCTTGTCAAATGCAAAATCTAGAAAGATGTTCAAATTATTTTGAAAATCGGTTGAAATCCGATCAGTTTCGTACATCCAACTTCTATCCATTCTGTAAAAAATCGCAATAAGTCATTTCAAATCAATTCAATAATATTAAAGTTTATTCAAAAAAATATTTACGTAAATGAAAATTATTTACTCTATATAAAAGAATAACTGACACATTACTCTATAAGAGAATAATATTAATAAATACAAAAAATACAGTGTATATAAGAAAATAAGATACAAAATTTCTAATGCCTATATTCAAGGATTGACCAGTAAGATATTGGAAGTGGATCAAGGAATACATAATCCTTAAGGGTCCTGTTGGGAGTATATGAGTTTTATACTTTATCTTCTTCAAGTATATCAGGATGAGGAGTACGATGAGGATCATGGGAGTGGCGGGACTGTCCAAGGGGGGTGTGGCATGTCCAGGGGTGCGGGTTGTCTAGGGGGTGGTGGGGCCGTCCGAGGGGTCGGAGGTATCCAGGGGGTGGGGGGCTGTCTAGGGGGGTCGGGGTGTCCAGGTGGGCGGGCTGTCCGTGGGGGTGGTCAGGTTGTCCAAGGGGGTCAGGGTGTATAGGTATATTTATATGAAAAGAATACCCCCACAATAATCATGCAACCCTGTCATTAGTCTAAACCCCTAGAACACATCAAAGAAGCTAGTATGGACATTTACTGAAATATTTAACACCATACGAATGAAAATACACACTAAATATAGTTTGAGAGGATATAATGGTGTGTGTGAAAAAAATGATATTAAATCAATTTAAATGAATATGGAACAAATGAGGGTTTATAATACACTAAGAGTACCTCAAACAATCCAAAACCATTATAGCACCACATATTCAACTTCATGAAACAGGACTTGGAAATCTTACCAATGACTTTACTGATGACCACCTAATTGGAACACTCTATTTATGGTTCTTGAACACAAGGAACAAACAATGTTTGGTCTCTACCAACTCAATCACCCCCTTGTAGATCATATTCTCATTTCCCATTATTCTAAAATGGTCTCATTGGAAGCTATTATTAATACCAGACCTAAACCATTCATTATCCATAAAACAATGATCAAAGAACCACCAGAGGTATCTCTCATATAACCACAATCATTTTATCTATGATGTAACGAAATTCACAAGAATAACTTTTATTCAATAACTTTTTGGTATATAATTTTCATCAACAATGGTTAAATTATATGATTCATCACATTCCAATTTATTAATCACCCATACATGATAAAAATTGAACATTGGATTTTATTTAATTATAACCATCATATTTCATTTAATTATTAACAAGCATAGAAGCATGGAAATTGGAATCTAATAACTTTAATTAGTCCCCAAAACTTGTTAATAAATTTAACATGAAAAATAAAACACTTTGAAATCTAAATAATCTCTATGAAGTAACATGAGCTTGTAATTCTATTGCACATGTAAAAACACTCAACGATGGAATATATGAAAAGATTATTAATATAAATTATTGAAACATGATAATAAAGTAAGTATAAATGTTAAAACTAAACATGTGATTGAATTTTATAACATATAATAAAAACTTCTTGGTAATGAAACATGAAAGGCACATAAAAAAATTAGTCAACCGTCTAATGCAATATATATGGGCTAGAATATGCATGGAATTTAAAAATGAACCGAAACATAAATAGGGCTGGAACATAAATTGAGTGGGAATATGAGAATAGAAATTGGTCTCATCCTAAAGAGAAACATATATACATCAAAATCGAAAATAGAAACTGAAAGTTAAAGAAAATAACTCACCTTGGATGGGATGGAGGAAGAGAACCGGAAGCACCTCCAAAATCGCCGATAGCTCCCGTTTAGGGCTCTGGATTGCAAATGGGGGAGAGGAAGAGCTACTGCCAATTTGGGGGAAATTTTTACCAATGGTTTTTAAAAACCGTTGGTATATACATTCAGCCCAAACCTTTTCCAACAGTTCAATGAGAACCGTTGGTAAAAGGTCACCGAAATCCAACTTTTACAAACGGTTCTCATTGAACCATTGGTAAAAACTCCTCTATACCAACAGTTCATTAAAACTGTTGGTAAAAGTGTCTATAAAACCATCTATACCAACGGTTTCTGAGAACCGTTAGTATAGATGGCTATTCCCAATGGTTTAGTAAACCGTTGGGATATAACCGTTGGTAAAACTAGGATTTCCTGTAGTGATTATGATAATCTTCTACTTATCATGGATAATGTTTTTTATATATTTGATCATGTTTAATGGTAATTGATTTGTGGTTTTGATGTTACTATATTTATTTCTAATACGTGCGTATATTAATAATATTTCTTGATTGTTTCATATAGGTATATTGGTCTTCATATAATCATTATTGTTTTAATATTTAAAAAGAGAAATTTCATACGTAATTTTAATAAAATCATACATATTTTAAATATGTTAATTGATTTTTTACACAAATGTTGTAAATAATTGATTTCCTTTGTTGTATTTTAATGGAATTGTATTTTAATTCAATGAAAATGATCATAAATATATTAGATATTTTATATGGAATATATTTTTATTAAATAAATTTTTTTTGTAATGGCTTATAGAATGAGAAAATTATGACTGCAAGTATTCATGTTGAATAGAAATCAATTAACTTATAATTTTTTTTCATTATACTCAAAAAATATTAATAAAAACAAACAGTTGATGTAATTGAATATAGAATTGGAAAGAAGATAATTTTATTTTCCCCTTAAACATTTATTGATAAAAATAATTGTCAGTTTGTGTAAAATATTAATCCTTCTAATGATTTTATTCACTTTATCATAGTAATAATCATTTTTGACATTTATTTCACACATCATGGGAATGATTTAACCATTCTACATTATCGGTAAAGATATAAAATAGTATGTACCTTATTTATTTGAATTACTTTATTAAATACATAGAAAGGAAAAAAAATCATGAATGAGTTCATCAATTCTCTACCTAGTTGAAAAAAGTCCTCCTCTCTATAGAAAAATATAAATTTTTTAATCCCTATTATTATTGATTTGTTCTAATAAATATAAATAATGGAAAAATTAAAGTAATGGGTGTATTCAAAATCTTAAATTACATTTTTCTTAAAAAAAATATATAAGAAAAGTCGTCAATACTAAATTACCCATACATAGTGTTGGAAAATCAATCCCAATCAAGAAGGATTTATTAAGTTATAAATTCAATATATTTACAGAATTTCACTCAGAAAAATTCATTTCATAAAATGAAAGATATTTATATAGCATTGAAGTGAAAAATTAATATAAATGATAAAAAATAATATAATACAAATTATTAAAAGAACAGAATAAATCACAAAAAACAATTTTCCTTAAATTCCATCCCCTATTTTGTTTTTTATCTTAAAAAGTAATATAATATAAATAATTTGATGATTCCAAGTTGCCTTATGTGTGTCATTATGATAGATGTTACCCAATACTACACTTTTCATCCAAATTATTTACATGGGGGGAATGTTACACCCAAAACGAACTTTTATCTGGTGGTCACTAATCTATACTAATTGGTCGATAAGGGAAAAACTATCGTTTGTTTCTAAAATCATTGAATTGATATTATCTGATTGATTAAATTTATGCGTACATAGATTATAGACATATAATTCAAACATAAATATTAGAGACATATAAATTTATGTTTGATTTTTCCTTATAGGGGTTTAAATTTATAAGTTGAGACACCTAGCCATTTTTTTTTAAAAAAATTTAATATTTAGGAGGAGTTCATAATATTATAGAGAGTACATTATGAGGGGGGGGGGCAATAATGAAATCATATGGATTTACTGTTACTATAGAATTACAATAAAAATGTAAACCAATCCCAGATAAAAAGTATACAAACTTCCTATAGACCTCATATTTAGTCAATGAACTCTATCAATAAGTTTACCTTCCACCATATGTGATGTACTATGGTGTCATTCTATAGAAACAACTTCTACCAAATCAAAATATATGTGACATTAAAATGATATGGATTTGGGTTTTACTTGTAGTATAGAACTAGGGATGAGTCCATCCACAAATAATATAGATTAATGTGATTTTATCATCATAACATAAGTTACTAATTAGTGTACATAGATCTTCATTGAGATATTTATATAAAATAAAATATTATATGATGTCTATGATCATTGATACACTACTACCCAAGATGACCCTACCACATCAAATGATATAGTTTTCAATGATACTTTCATATTCATTAATAGAAAATGTAATAATTACTACGAGATAATGCAATGGAAACATTCTAGGATACCAGTACTCAACCCAGATGGAGGATCTAAATGTGCATCCCCATGGGAAGGTATAATTAAACTTTTCTAGGTGTACCTTCCACATAATTTGTTATAATCAATGTATATTGTTTGAGTCTAAACTCTTTATTTCATTAATTCACATGGAATAGGTGATTGGATTATTGTCAAATAACATAATTCCTTTAAATCATGTTAATGATATAAAAGTAAAAATTATGTATTTTTTCCTAACATTTTAGATCCATGAAGAAAAAATATGATAAAATTCAATTTGTGAAGGATGGATATCTAGAATGTACCTAATAATGTTCCAAATAAATCCCAACTATTAAAACATTAAAATGAAAGGTTTAATTGTTTACTGCATCAGATTTTAGTAACATAACCAATATGATGATATGGAAATACATTGACATTTGGTATGTGTATCTATTTTTAGTACACTAATTCATTCAATTAAAAAAACTATTTTTTTCAATGGAATATAATTATACAAAAGGAAAATGGCCCATCAGTTTAACCCTTGTTTCATATTTATAAATATTTAATTCATTTGTATTGTGGAACCCCTTTATAAATTAGGTGGAAAGACAAATATTTAATTCTACTTGTTATGTTAAATTGATTTGACTATGTCATTCGAATTCATGTTTAGGATGAATAAATGACCAAAATATCATCAATAAAATGTGTGAGGGAACATACAATGATACATGATATTCCATATAAAATTATATTGGTCCCTAATTTTATTTCATTTAAAATGTTTAATATATAATTTTTATTTTTATTGGAATATGCATCACAAATTAATTCTTAGTATTTTACACCATTGATATAAGAAAAATTATTATTTTCTTAAAATAATATTTTTAAAGTAAAAATTATCCATATGGGATTCTATATAAAGTCTCAAGCGGTTTTATAAAAATTTTATTGTTATTATTATTTCCATACAAAAATTATTAAAACGGATAATTATTTATATATACTATTCCAAAAATATATAATTCACCAACATAACATATACTTAACACCTAAACAGTTCATTAAATATATCAAACAATTTGATCAGGTAAACTCTTTGTCAAATATATTTTAGTACCCATTTTTTCACATTACACCAAATTAATGTAGTGAATTTGAAATCTCATTGGAAAATAATAATTTATCTTAGTAAATGAAAATGAAAATGAATAGTTTCAAATTAGTTCCCTATGATTTATAAAAACTATACTCTTAATTTTGAAATGTGGGAGAAAATTTCTTCAATACATCAATGATCAGCTAATAAGAACATAAAACATTACCACCAGAGGATGTAAATTCTTGATGATCTTAATTATATGATCCCAATTAATAAGGGGATGCATATAGTCATTCCTATACATCCATGAACAAAATTACTATCCTTATCCAACTAAAAGGTATGAAATATTGTTTAAAACTTAGTGAGACAGTATTTATAATTTTCACATGTATTGTTTTCCAAATATTCAGTTAATTTTTTTAGAAAAATCGATGTTACATTGGAATAATTTTATTTAACTCCCTTATCACCTCATCAAGAATCATACATAGGTTTAGAAAAAAACCCTTAAGAATAATGAAATTTCACCCATATTTGAGGAATACACCAGAAGTATTACTTAATAGTATATTAACACTCAAAACCTTGTAGTAAATGTCACCTATATCAGATTACATCACCCAATAATAATATTTAATAATTATAGGAATCATATTCATTTAGAAAATATATACATAATGAACTACTTCCGTATACATCATGGTAAATCACTCTACCATCTTCCACAACTATCATGCTTTATTTTCTATTTGATCTCTAAACATACTAATTTTTTTAACTAATGTATTATATTTTGAATGTTTTTGGTAATTATTAAAATAAAAATCTTATAATAATTATAGACATTACTCTAAACATATTTTCAAGATCTCGTATGAAAATAAACATATCAATCATTAGAAATATATATAGAAAAAAACCATTCAATGAAAAAACAATTGCATTATATAATGAATGTGAAACTGTTTAATTATATATCAATGTTCTAGATTATATAGTTCTTATCATGGGTCCTATTAAACTATATACATAAACAATAAATTCATTTCCTAATATAAAGACATACCCCCACATATCCCACATGTATCATACGACATGATGTAAAAAACTCCTCCGAATGGAATCTCAATAAAAAATCCCTAATAAATATATGATTAATTTAATTATAATCAACATTGAATGAATTTATTTACAAAAAGTGTTGTCTCTTATTTCTAAGGGATGTCGTAAAATACATAATAAAGGAAGAATCATGAAGAAATACATGATACTATACAAACGAACCTATAATAATAAACTGATTTCAAATTCTTATAGGTGGATCCTTGGTTTGAAATAAAAAATAATCATTGTAGTATACTACCAACCCATAATGAACCACTTCGTCACATGTGGTATATTCACAAGGGGGTTTTTATATGTTTTGTGAAGAGAAATTTTGAGAATTAGGAAATTGTTTTGTATTATTAGTATTTTAAAACCAAAACATGTGTTTTTAAATGGGATTTAAGGATTGGTGTATGACTCAAGTGTTTGAAATGAACTCAAAAAATTGATTGTGTACATGGGAGAAGGATTTTCAATATCATTATCCACACACGTTTTAGACTATATGATTAACCTATGAATATGACACAAATTTGGATTTACCATTTGACTATATGATTTTAATGTTTCAACTATTGGTCACTATATTAATAATGTTTTGTTGAGTGTTACCCTCTTCTATGGGTCCCTAAATCTGTTAATGTAGTATATGAAAGGGATTAATGTTTTGAAACATAATTAATACAATGTCAATTTCTCTAGTGTTTGTGTTTTCAAAATAGGAAAATATAATATTTTTTGTGTTTGTGAGGGGACATCGGGATTTTGGATCATTGGACAATTTTAGAAGTCTATTTTTTAGTTATTCCCCTACCATTATCTCAATTTAAACCCCTTTAAATTGTATTTATTGATACTGTTTTTTGGTGGACATTTCATCTATTTTTTCCATTTATTAATATATTTTTTGATTTCATTTTTATACCTAATATTTTGAATTTTTAATGATTTCATGAATATTGAATTTGAGAATCAAAACATCATTCGAGAATGATAGGGATTCTATGTTTTGTTGATAGAGGAGATATAAGAGAGATTAAAAGTACCAATACTTCATCTCTTCATGCGATATAGTTTAATACGATAATTTATTTAGGTGTTTTGATGGAATTTTATGAATTTGAAATTATCATTAAGTAATTTGGTAGAAATTATTGTTAGAAACGTTCTAGGTTTATTCCATAGACCATCTAGGGGTAGCTGGTTATTGTTTCTCTATTATAAAGATTCATTTTTATATTTCTATCAGTTATTACATGTTTTTTTGAATTTAATTTTTCACTATAATTATATATAGAAAATTATTTTTTCTATTATTCAACGGATGGGAGCTCGTGTAGTGCTAGTTATGATGAGGGATATATGGGCCTAGATTAGGGTGAATGAAGATTGGATTATGAGGTAAATTGATGATATATATAATTGGTACCATTAATATGAATCCATATTCTCATTGTTAATGATATCCTATTACACACATGTTTTGTGGTTTCTAGTATAGGGTTTAGGGACCAAGGGTGCCAAAGTGGATGAGATCAGATGGTTTTAGACCTCTTATGATTGGAATAACTATTATCTAGGATACAAGGTACTATATATCACCAAATTACTATGTATTAAAGGTGAGGGGAATGTGGCTCAGCAGTCATGATGCCTTGGGTTGGTCTCATTCTAAGAACAAGGATTTGAGTGTCCTAGGATGGGTTTAATATTGATGTTTATGAAAATTTGGGTTGTTTAATTTAAGTGACGACATATTGGATAGACATACAACAAATTCAAATGAGGAGACACCATATTGTGGATGGTTTGGGGATTCATGAACATTCGGATATGGATAAGGGCATTAGGATAATATAGGTTATGATAGAAATAACTTCCATGTATGTGATTTTATAAAAAAATATCCTATCATGGATGTGATATGGGGCCTTTTTCTTTGTTAGGGTAATCATTTATGTCTTGTAATCATTATAAAATGGGACTTATATCATAACAGTTTGGGAAATTTCAATAGAAGGTGGAGTAATATTAATGAGGTTATTTGATGAGATTGGATCATACTATGAAATAAGGGGCATAATAGACTACATGTAATGTTTTTTCTGGTGGTCTACAGGTGAGAGATAGAATTAATGTGAAAATATATTGGTGAGTCAAATGGCCATATTGGATGACATAAATATTGAGTTATGATGTTTGAAAGAAAAGGAAATACATTTTTTTAACTATCTATAGGAGATGAGATGATTAGTTGAATGATGGTTTACAACCCCTTTTGTATTTTATATGTTTTTGGAGGTGCAAAATCATAGTGAGTGTGGGGTTGGATCGTTAGGACTTTCCCCCACCATTCATGTGATTGTGTTGGTTGGGAAGTCATGGTAATGTAGAGTCATTGAAATGTATGTGAACATTAGGTTAACCATAATTGGGATGATATATCATTTGGGCAGTTGGGATTCAATATGAGTGAGATAATATATTTCAAAAAATTTGAGAGTGGGATGGAGTCCCTATTATTCATTCATTACTGCAAGATAAGAAGGGGAAATCTATGACTAAGATGGGGTATGGTATTTCATGTGATTTGAAAATAATGAGAAGGAATATTCTATGAGTGAGATAGTAGAAGTCATATATAAAACATGAGAAGAAAATGAGTGAGACATTATGATCAGAACATGGAAATTAGGCCATACAATTCTCTTTCCAGTAGTTTAAATGACATAGATGAATCCATTCCTTGTGTCCTAATGTATGGGTTGGGATATGTGGTTGAGAGAATAATTAATTGAGTGGACCCCGATAAGGATTAAAATATTGTATAGTTAGGTTTCAGGGTGGCCTAATCTTTACATTATGACCCATGTTTAGGGAGTCATTATTTTATCGTATACATATGTCATCTAAGGAACTTCTATGAAATATTTACTATTTATATTAAATACTCATATATATTGGAATATCCCATTGGAACTTGTTCAGTCCCTTATAAGATGTATTTCTCTCACATGAAATCATAAATTTGTGAATTTTCATAATTTATGTATTTATTTAGTTTTATCATAGGATCTATAGCAGACCGTGATGGATTAGATTGTGGTGAATTTAGAGAAATTTTATTTTGAGTCCTAGGGTGGTATATTGGGTTTGTGTGAGTGTGTTTTGTATTGTTCTATTTATTTAATGGGATTGCACATATGAGATATTATTATTTGTATAACTATATTCTTCATATGTAGAAAACTATTGTTACAACACAATGTTTATTGGTTATCCATACTATTAAATTATTATGGAAGTTTGGTTAATTTTTAATCTATTGTATTCTATAATTAGAGGTCATAGTATCCCAAATATAAAGATCATTACCTCATTGCTATTTGAATACCATCGACATATGGAGAAGAAATCTTGAGGCAATATGGCCTTCTAAATCAGAAAATGGTTCTTGGATGGGGAGTCACAATGTGGTATTATAGATTTTTTATCTTAATAATTATGGAGTAAGTCAATAGGCGGTCGAATAATCCAATGATATTTATGATGTACCTAAAACAGTTGAGTCATGAAGACCATTCATGTTAGATGTCATAGTTCTTATGGTGATGGGGTTGAAATTCTTGGATTGTGCTATTATGGATGAGATATTTATTGAGTATCATGGGGAAAAAATATTGTTTATATATGGTTTTAGATCCCAAACTATTTTTTAGAGAACTGTTTACATGCATCATATTTTTTATATAGTATTCATATGAGTTGTTCCACATAGGGATGGCTGCCTCTAGTTCTCAAGAGTACGCGCTTCACGCGCCTGGCACTTTTTCAAATTTTTCGACTGTTGCTACCCATCCATCTCTCCCTCCGTCGATGGCTACATCTCTGGTCAAGCTTAGTCTAGGGCCTGGCCCCCCAACGTTGGCCCTACGTCCTTCGTAGGGGCTCGATGTTCTGCGTCGAAGCGATCGTCCGGCGTGGTCCTTCAGGGACAGGGTGCGCACTTCGGGCCCGACATCTTTGTGCCATTATTTCTCAGAGATTAATCCTTTCTCCAACTCAGTCGTGCAGAATGGATCTAAAATTTCATTGGGGGCACCGAAGCGAGGTTTTTGCGAGCATGTTTCCGGTCTTATGTGGACGCTCATTGCGAGGTTTACTTCGATGAAACCTTATTTGCCTGCTTTTCAGTGTTTCATGGCTTCCTGGGGTTTTCAGGGGGATGTTCGGGTGTCGGCGCTACATCAGCAATCGTTCTGTGTGGTTCGTTCTTCGAAAGAGGATTCCGTGTTGGCATGGTGCGAGGCTCCCCGGGCGTGGGGTCACTGGCGTTTTAATCTGTCTCACTGGTCAATGGAGGTTCACAAAGGCAAGGAGAGTGCTCGGGATGCGGTGTGGGTTAGTTTTCATGGGCTTCCCCTTCCTTTCCAGAACAGTTCTTTCCTCAAGACCATATGCGACGCATTGGGGGATTTCCTCTGTTCGGCTGACTTTACTCGTAGTGGTGTAGAGGTTTTGACGCCTCAGATATGTGTGGAGCTAGACCTTACTCTTCCGATTCCGGAGCGGATTTCCCCCTCAGTATCTGGTACAGTAGAATGGTCTCAGAGGATCTAGTTTCCAGTGTTCCCTAGGTACTGCTCCTCGTGCATGCTGGAGGGGCACTCGATCTAGACTTGTCGCAAACATCATGGTAGCAATCCTGATATGGCTTCATATAACCCTGTTGTTCCTTCTATGTCAAGAACAAGGTTTCCATTGGTCTCAGATCATCCCTTGAGGCCTACCCCCATCAAAGCACGGCCTGGGCCTCCCTCAGGCTCGGTTCAACAACTAGCGGTTGGAATATCTTCATGTTCGCATGTCCTTTTTCCGGTTTCCAGGCCTCTAGTTTCGTTTGGTTGGGATGTCTCTTTTGGCTGCTCGGATCAGGTTCATTTCTCTCCCTAGTCTACAAAGCCAGACTTTTTGGATTCCTCAAAGATATATTGGGTTGGTGAGTTTTTTGGTTCTTTGCTGTGATGTTTCAGGGTTGTCCTGGTTCCTCCCTCTCTGGCTCCTCCTAGCAGGTTTAGGGGTTCGGGTTTTCTGTTTGGGTGGTGGTCTGTTTTGGTGGCTGGTCCTCCTATGGGGGTCTCTGTTTCTAGCAAGAGCTCCAGGCCCTCGAAAGTATTATCTCATGAGGTTTCTGGAAGTTTGACAAGGAGTGATACCTCTGGCTCCGCTATTTGCTATGGCAAGGTTTTCGTGATGATTGGTGTCTCGTCTGAGGGGGAATATATGGGGATATTGGAGGCCCTTCTTTGGTGGCTGGTGGTTCCTCGCACAAGTGCACCGGAAGTTCCTCGTCGAGCCGAGGTGTTTGCATGAGGATGATGTTGAAGAGGCTGCAAGTTAGGGAGACATATCGATCTCCTGTGAAAATGACCACGTTGCCTGGGGCTAAAGCTAGGTATGCTCCTATTTAAATGATTCCCATCGTGATTTGGAATGCATGTTGGATCGGGGCTAGGGTGAAGATAGATTTTAATTCCTAGGAGTCAAAGAAGAACAAAGTAAAGTTGGTGGATATTGTTGAGCACAAGAAAAACATTTCTAAGTTGCAGGAGACCACTTGGAAGATTGGTATGCATGCTGCCATGCATGGAGGCCCGGAGAATAACCACATCTGGATATTCTGGAAGAGGGGTGTCTTGGTGGTTAAGGTGCAGGTTGGGGACCAACACATTATGACGAATGTATCGAGTGATGGTGTTGAGTGGAATATGTCTTTCATATACGGAATTTGTGATTATCGTTTTAGGGAGGTGCTTTGGTCGGAGTTGAATGCTTTTGACTCAGGGGATCTTCCTTGGTTGGTGGGTGGGGATTTTAACATTGTTTCGAGGCATGAGGAGAGGAAGGGTCGTGTTGATTTTCCAAGACGAGATAGTTTGGCCTTAACTCAATGCATGGAGGGAAAGGTTCTCATGGATGTGAGTTTTTCAGGCGAGCCGTTCACTTGGTGCAACAACTGTAAGGGGGACAAGAAAAGCTGGAGCAGGCTGGACCGGTGCATGGCTAACGTTCATGCCATTGAATAGTTCCCAAACATGAAGGTTAGGCATCTGTCGCGAAGAATATCTGATCACTCTCCACTTCTTCTCTCACTTGGTAGGATAGAGGCAGCTCAAGAAGGCTTTAGATTTTCTAGTCAGTGGGTGGGAAACCTGGCTTTCCACCCCATGGTGTTGTCGTCCTGGATTGAACCATCGCGGGGTTTTTCGTGGGTGGTCTTTCACCATAAACATAGGCGGATAAAGCAGGCCCTCTCAGCATGGGCTATCTCTATTCCCCCATGGGATAAAGATCTGGATACCCTGAAACAAGAAGTTTGGATTTTAGAATCCGGTCTTGAGAGTTGCTAGGACGATGCTCTGTTTGAGGAACTTTTCAAGAAAAAGTAAGCTTTGTCGGAGTTTCTGCTGGCACAAGAGCGTAAGGCGCAAGATCATGCAAGGATAAAGTGGATCACGGAAGGTGACAAGAATACCAACTATTTCCATGCATGTCTTAAGGATATGCAGTGCATGGTGAAGCCCAACATGGCACTGGAGGATGACCCGTTTTCGGATGTCAGAGAGGTGGTTGGAGGCTTGGCTCTAATGTTTTTTAAAGTCCTTTTGGAAGGGCCGAGCGCTAGTATGCCTAGGGGGTATCCATCTGGGAATGATTTTTTATGGGATTCGATTCCAAATGTTGTCTTTTCACAAGTGAATGAGATTCTTGAAAGAATAACCATGGAGGAGGAGGTGACGGAGGTCATGTGGAGTGTAAACCCAGATAATGCAGCTAGTCCTGACGGGTTTCTAGGATCGCTCTATATGGGTAAATGGGAGGTGGTTAAAGGGGATCTGCTTCGGGCCATTGTGGATTTCATTCATGGTGGGATCATCCCCCGGATTGTGTCTTCTACTTCTTTGGTTCTCTTACCGAAGTCTAAAGCCCCCTCTTCTCTCAATCATTATCGGCCGATTGGTATGTGCAACTTCTCATATATAGTTTTGGCCAATGTGATCAATCAGAGCCTATCATGTTGTCTACCTCGGTGGGTCTCCTTGGAGCAACATGGTTTCGTGCATGATTTATCAATACAGGGGGGCATGGCTTTGGCCCATGAGATGATGAGGGATTTGAACAAAAAATCTCGCGGGATTAGCATTGCAATCAAGATTGATATGAACAACTCTTTTGATCGGTTGGAATGGGGGTTTATTAATAGGGTTCTCTTCATGATGGGTTTCCCAAAGTGGGCAGGATACATTGTTTTCATTTGCGTGAGCTTACCATGGTTGGTGGTGTCCTTCATGGAGAGAATGAATGGTTTATTCAAATCCGTGCAGGGTCTTCGACAGGGTGATCCGATTTCTCCGAGTATTTTCATACTGATGAAGGACACACATAGTTGGATGATTAAAAAGGGTATTGGTAATGGGGAGTACCTTCCTTTCAAGAGGAAAAATGGAAGCATTTCTGTCTCACACTTAATGTATGCTGATGATATTATCATCTTCAAGAATTCTGGAAGGAGGACGATTCGACAGTTCAAAAAAATTTTGGAGGAGTATTGCCGATGGAGTGGGCAGTTCTAAATAGGGAGAAGAGCAACTTTTACATTGCTAGATCATGTGGTGCAGGGTGGGTGAACAGGTTGAGTAGGGAGCTGGGAATGAGGAAGGGCTCTCTCCTTATGAAATACTTGGGTACACCTGTTTCTTCGGGTAGGCTGCGTACCTAGGATTTTGACAAAGTGGTGGATAGGATGATGGCCCACATTTTGGACTCGAAGAATCATTTTTTATCCTTTGGAGGGCACATCACCTTGGTGAACAGTGTGTTTTCGGTGGTGCCAGTGCATGCTATGGATTCCACAAGTGTGCCGAAGGGAGTTATCAAGACCATGGATAGAATCATGGCTCCTTTTATCGGGGGTGCCTCGCTGGAAAAGAAAAATATGTAGGTTGCATGGGGGAAGATGGATCGGCCGTTTGGGGAAGGAGGAATCAATGTCAGAAGCATGGCGGAGGTAGTGCTTGGGGTTCGTGCAAAGCTTGAAAGGGAAATCGTCGAGGAACGTACACTTTGGGGGAGAAGCATGGCTCAGAAATACTCAGCATGTGCGACTCTTCCTTTAGGTGGAGTGTCGTCTTTGTGGGTTGCTGTGTGTAATATCATTCCAACTCTTATTCTATATTCTCAACGGATTGTCGAGGAGGGCAGCATCCTGTTTTGGAAGCAGAACTGGTCGGGGAAGGTGCTGAAGTATCTGGGGTACCCGGATCCTTTTATCACCTTCAGAGAGGCTAGTTCACACCCTCTATTTTCAGATCAATTCAGGATTCCTCTCAACGGCTTGTTTTTGACTCTATCATGCTTAATTCAGAGATGGATAGGTGCGTGTATACACCTTCATGTTCAGGTAGGTTCAAATGCTAATGTTTTTCACAGAAGCTCTGGTTTTGGTGGTCCTCAATTGAGCGGGAGCAGGAACAGAGTGGTCTGGCAAAAGAATATTCCACTAAAGCTTAATTTACATACATGGCGGTTGCAGTATAATGCTATTCCATCCGATGATAACCTCAAAAGGATGGGTATTAGTATGATCTCTTGTTTCCATTTCATTGAGTGCAGGGAGGAGGAGAGCATGAACCATATTTTCTTTGAGGGCGATTAGGACCGGGAGGTGTGGAGCTTCTTTGGCGGGCCTACAAGTTTTTCCTCTCACGCTGGTAACTATGAGAGCTTCTTGGTGAAATGGTTCCAAGGATGCAGTGAAAATATTAAAGAAACTGAGGCTCGGGCTTTTGTTATCAATATGGGTTGATGGATTATTTGGAAGACAAGAAATCATGCTAGGTATGAAGGGATGCTATCCATGGGGAGGGCAGTGGTGGCCAGAACTAGGTGTCTTTTGTTGGACCTGGTTGGCATGACGGGTATTGGTAAGGAGGCATCTGTGTTTCTTTTCTTGCAGTCCTCGTTTGTGGAGGCTAGGAGAAATGATTCTAGGGTGCAGGGGAGCTAGATCTGATGGTCGCCGCCGGAGGAAGGTTTTAAACTCAATACTGATGGTTCCTGTATCACATAGGTTATGTGAGGTGGTGTGGTCTTACGTGATCATAGTGGAATGGTGGAATTTTCTTTTTCGGCCAATTTTGGTAGCAGGAATTCTGTCTGGGAGGAGGCCCTTGCAGTGCTCACAGGGATGTCCATGTGTAAGCAGAGGAATCTTAGCGTCACTTAGATTGAAATTGATTCAAAGCTAGTTCAGGAGGCCTTGATTGAGAGTGGTATCACTACGTGGTCCATCATCTATACTATCAGACAATGTAAGTCTCTCCTCTCGAACAGAGTTAGGGTCACTCATACATTGCGTGAAGGGAAGAATGTGGCAGACTACTTGGCCTCCCTTGCGGTCTTAGAGGATCCTGTGGTTTGTTTTTCAAATATCTCTCTTTTTAAATTGGAGGGGGTGAACCTGATTAGGAGTGATGCTCTGGGGATGCATTATTTCCTACCTCCCTAGGTGCAACCCCCCCTTTTTATTCATTTTTTGTATTTCTTTCTTTCCTTTTGGAATAAAAATCGTAATGTTGGATGGATATGACATGGGATTTCCTGTGGGTGATTAAATTTTGACGAGGGTTCTATTGCGAAAAATGTAAATAATAAATTAAATATAATTTACCTATTTAGGTTTTCTATTTAATTATATGTAAAAATCCTTATAAATACATAATAAACAACATTAATTATTATTCATATTAATTATATATTTGTATTATTCATAATAATTTAGTAATTAATGTTTTAAATAAAAAGGAAATTGTTTTTATTTAAAAAATTTATAAAAATTTATTAAATGTTTATATTAAAATATTAAAATATTAATTTGATACAGTAAGTGTTTTTTGAAATCAACATTTTACAAGTATATTAGGGATAATGTTTTGTATTTTTTCTAAAAATATTCATCATTGTGATGTATAGTGAAATATATTTAATTTTAATTGAAAAATTCATTTTTTTAAACTATTTATAACATTATAATATATTTTAAATTGGTTTTAATGATATATTAGTTAAAATATACATACATTATTAAAATTTAGTTAATTATAATCAATTTAATAATTAATATTTATATGATAACATTGTAATATTTTCAAAATATTTTCATCAAAACCACACATTCTCATCGATTCTACATGAATATTTTTGAAATAAAAATTCTCAATTCTATGAAAGGAATTTAAAAGATGAATTCCATATTTGATATAATTTTAATAAATTTTATCTAATATGTTAAACATAGTTTTTTTCTAATGTTAATAAAGAATTATATAAAAATTATTTTCTGTGATTAAGGTATAAATGGGTTTACATGGTGGTTAAACTAAAATGAAAAGTGTAAAAATTAACTATAAACTTGTCTAAAAAAATATGTTATGCCCATATATTGAAAATTAAACCACTAATAATCTATAATGAACTTTTGAGAAACTTTTTTCATGTGAAATATTTGGAAGCACTCAATTATTTTAAAAAATACGAAGTGCATCCCCTACATAGAAAATGCTACCCAATGACCACATCTATTAAATCCTTAAAAACCCATTGGTTAGGACCCAAAATTCACAAATAAATTTATAAAAATCATTCCTATAGTCGTAGAAGCATTATTTTTTTTGTAAATTAAATTGAGTAATTCCTCATTGGAAAACCAAAGGGAGTTACCTGAAGAATAGGTAATGTTATAAAATGAGTGTTTAAATTTTATTTCTTCTTATACCACATTCAATTCATTTTAAACCATTAATATATAATAAAATAAGTATATTATATATACTGATATGTTATTATTTTAATTCCATGACATAAATATTTTCTCTCTTCCATCATATTGGTTATGAAATCATCATTTGTGTGTACGAAAACCCACATCATTGCTTACCAATGTCATTCATTTTTTCATTACCATCTCTAAAGGTTGGGTATGACGTTGGATATAGAGAATATATTTGATATTTATAAAATAATAATAAATATGGACACATTACATCATATATTACATTTTTAAAATCCATTATCTAAGTGATACGATAACATCTCTAATGTGTACGGTGAACTACTCCTTGTAAAGTGAAGTGATTCATTTTTCACTTAACCAACAAATTGATAGTAAAAATGTTAAATAATACTAATACATGTGATAAAAATTAGATTAAAATGATATTAATGACATGATTATTTTTTAAAATATAATATAACATTTAAATTATTAACTTTTCACTCAAAGAAAATGTTATAACATCGTTCAGGAACGTGTAGACTACCGCTTTCATAAAGAAATGTATGTATATTTTAAAAACCACAAAAAATATATGAAATGCATATAAATATTTAGTGAAGTAATATGGTATATATTATATTATTTACATTATGGAATGACAAAATATTACATACCTCATTTTTATAATTATTTACGAGAAATGGATAAATTAAACGTGCATATATATGACATTCCTTCCCCATGATCAAAATGTACATTATTTGTCAAAATCAACATAAATATTTGTTATTAAAAAAATAATAGATATCTAAATATTATATTTCTTTAATTGTTATTATTATAATTTTCTTTAAATGATGAACTATTTTACCATATTCATCATACCAAAGTCATTTTTAACAAAAAATCCAAATACCAATGAAACATTTGATGTACATTTAATGGAATAACTAATTATTTAAAACATTATAATATTTGAAATAAAATTTATAATATTATTTAAAATTATTCCCATGAATCTAAATAATTAAAATAAGATTATTATTCAGGATAATGATTACGCTAGTGACAAGTTAGACCCAATGTAAGGGGATCCATCCCTATTTCATTTCTTTATGTAATATTTTGACGTTAAGAACCAATATTATTTCATGAGGATTATATAAATCCCCATAATTATGTTATATCATGAAGTTAAATATTATTATTTAATTTAGTATTTTCATTAATGTAATTATTGAAATATTATAATTATTAAAATATTTATTTATTGATAAGGGAAATTTCCTTATAAAACCCCCTTTTGTGTTTCAATTCAAACTCTCCATATTTTTCATGTCCATGTCATAAAAATGATTTTACAAAATATTTATATTGATATAGATTATTTATAATGAAAATTTCACGTCCCTTTTTAAATTTTTTTCAAAGGATTTCAAATTTAATCAATTTTACATGTTTTATATGAAATATTTTTACAAATGAAAAATGTGATGATATATTCTTAACATATACAACAACAATAAATTTTCCACCACAATGACCAATATTTGATTTCTAAATTTGATTTAAATTCATTATGTAACCTTAAAATAAACCCATCTTAATTATCTTGTGTTATTTTGGTATTGAAAATGGGTTTAAAAATGGTTTTATTATTTGTCAATGGGGGTTTTAAAATAAAATGGTATTTTAATATGAAATATTTATTCAAATATGAGTTTAAAAGAGTATTTAAATTTGTAATAATTGAAAAGTGAATGAAATAAATTTTTTATTCACTATATTTTACATTATAATTATAAAAGTGAAATGGGTTCACCCATATAAGAAAAGGTGATCCCATTTCATCTTTTATGATATGGTGTTCTAGAGGGTGTTTGGTGAGCCTGTTGTATCATATTCAATTGTTCAAACCAGATAACACCAATTGAGCCCATTTTTTCATATAAAATGGATGTCCAGATATTATTATCTTGTTCAATATGTAATATTAACTGTGTTAATAGAAAATATTGACGGAATTATTTAATGGTTTGTCCTATGGGTTTAACTCATCTATAGTTACTTTTGAAATGAGTTTAAAATAGGTAATAAATTTGACGCACTATGTTATTATGAAGGGTTTTAATTTCCTGGTCTAGTTTATAAAGGATTTATGTAAGGAAAATGTCTGTATTTATTCATGTAATGTTTTTATTTATTTTTCTCAATGAACATTGATGTATTGGAAAATAGTTCATGTGGTGTAATGTATTTACTAAACTATTGGTTTCCATTTTTGTTATATCCCCCAAAAAGAATTTAGGATCATCTAATGATTAAAAAAACATTGGTTTCAAAAGGAAACAGATGGAGACAAGTTTATAGTTGTTAATAATATTCATGAGAATAAATAATGTTTCTAAAATCATTTTTATTATGGTTGAAACATATATTCATCATAAATGTCTCCTTTGTATAATATTGTCTTGTTATGCATGAGTAATGGAATAATTATCTAAAAATATAAACCTAAATTTAGCATTGAATTGATGTAAAGTAAATTCATTAATAAAACGCAAGATTATGTAATGTTTAGTGATATTCCCTTATAGTAGGTATAATTAGTCAGTTTAGATAACATACAAGTTTAATATAATAATAAAAGCATACCCATAAATTATATTTCCTTATGGTTGTGTTTAAATGATATAGAAATTATTTATACTATGTTCCATTATCTAAATTACTTCTTTTAAGAATATAATTCCCTAGATGAAACTAGGATGATGTACTGAGAAGTCACCAAGAGAAATGTATCCTTCAAAATTAGCATCCTGGTATGGTTTGGATTAGAATTTAATAGTTTTTTGTAGTTAGGGATTAATTAAACAAAGAAATAAATGGGAGAGGAAGGAATGCTAGAGAGGAAATTGAACTACCATGAAGGAAAATATATATAGGGGAGCATTTCATGAGGCATCATCCCCAATTGTTTAGTAGATCATCTAACCTAGTGGTAGTTGATTAATATATTTATTCCAGATGGATGATATTTAGTGTCATGTCATTTTCAAAATGTCAAAATATAACTCATACTTTTTATCATTTTGAATGTGAATTTAATCGTTTGTGGACTCTAAATAACAATGTGAGTGATGATATTGATTCCAATGAAAGGGAAACATTATAGTATCTTTTTCTTGAGAAATATTTCAAATAGATTATTCAACTATAAGTAAAATTAAATATTACTAGAATTAATGTCAAAAGATAATGATTTTGTATCATCATATGAAGATATCATCACAAGAGTGGTCAGGTATGGGGAAAATTTATTTACAACAACTGTAATAAAGTTAATATATTTTACAATGGGTTCAAACCAAGTTTAAAATGAACATTACCTACATATTAAATGAGATGTTATTATAAATTAGTTAGTTTTACTATGAAATTCATGATGGAGTTTTCGTTAATACATGCTCTTTGAGAAAAAAATATAACGAAAAGGTCAATGTGGCATTCAATGGAGAAACAACATGAAAACGACTGATTTTAAGCCCCCAAAATGATCCAAATATGAAAACTTACTTTTAATGGAATGAATGAAATTAGCATTAGATGTGTCTCGAGTGTGTCAATTTCGGTCACAATGGTCATTATTTTAATGAAAAGGGTGTTGAAAACAAAATAATGGGGCAATCTATATAATACCATTGGCGGGGAATTTTAGTTTCAATGAGTCGGGTAATTATTCTAGTGTTTGTCCAATGATAGTTTCAATGGTCAAAAAATTCATGATTAGAAATATAATGGATTATTAATTTCATTCGAATCAATTATAGATGATGTTGGGATGCCAAATGAAGTGATGAAACGTATGTTCATTGGTTATTAGAATTGTACAAATACCATGTTCAAATCTGTATCTTATTATTATTTCATTTTAAGGAAATTTTCCTGAAAATTGATAATATTACCTCATGAATGGAAGATTAAAATTTTGGTGAAAACACCAGGTGTATATATTATAGAAATAAATAATTAATTAATTTTCATATTGATATAAGTTGGATTGTCATTCCATCAAGTCATGTTAAACTATCCATGGAAATGTTTGACACAATTATTGGTATATATTTTCCTTCAATTTATCATAGTGTGATATATATATATATATGAAATAATATTTTTATCAATGATTTCATAATTTTGATACATTTATATGATGATAAAATATTGATTAGAGGTGGAAATGAAAGATTTCTAGCTCATATTGTCTAAAATAACAAAATATTTTTGATGTCCCAGATTAAAATCAATAAATGCATGTATTTACTGATCATTTTCATGTTGTCATTCTTAATCCTGAGGTTTATTTTAAAATTTACACAATAAATGATTCTTGGACTATTTATATGGCCCCATATCTATTTTTTCAAGTGGAACATTTACAATTCAAAAAGAAATTTTATGTGTCATCAGATAAAGGTTTCATGCATCCTATAACGTCATTATGGGTTTCTCTTGTTTGGGTCATTATAAATAAATATAGTTCAATGATAATTTGAATTGATTATATATCCTTAAATAATATCACTATTATGAACATGTTTCTATTTTCTGATATCTCCGATTTGTTTGATCATCTGTAGGTAAATAAGTTTTTCTTTAAGGTTGACCATATGTCGGGGTACCAGAAGTTGAAATTGAAGGAATTTAACATTCCATATATTTTATTTCAGACTAGATATGGTCACTATGAGTTTTTATTTATATTTTTTGGGTTTTTTAATGCACCTTAGATTTATATGGACCTTATTATTCTATTTTCTTGAGTTCATGGAAAATATTCGAGTGGTGTTTATTAATGATATTTTGGAATCTTATTAATGTAATGTGGACCATGAAAGAAACCTATAGATTTTTTAAACCTTTAAATAAATGAAAATATATATTAACTTTAAAATATGTAAATATTTGTTCAACACAATTTCGCTACAAATGAATATTGTTTCTAATGATGGAATCACCATGGACCATGATCAAAATATCTCCATTTAGAAGGGTCCATGATCCAAAAATATCACATTGATTTATAGTTTTATTGGGTAAGAATATTTTAGAAATATATCGTGTTAAATCATTTCTCAATTTTCTAGACACCTATCTTGGTTAACTCAAAAAAGATTGAAATTTAATTTGAAAAAATAATGTGATGATGGCTTTAATGAACAAAAAAGTTGATTAGTTAAGGATCTAGTTTGGCCCCATCCTTGAATGGTGAGTTTTTCACCTATATTTATACATAATTAAAAGGAATATGTTTAATCATAATTTATAATGTTCTTGTAATTTATTATGATTCATATCTATTGAATACTCAGGAGATAAATGTCCCAATGATTTTTTTATGGATTTAGATACTATGGTTTTTTATTTAAAAATTTACTGAAATATTTTTTATGGTGCAATGTGAGAAATATATACTAATAAACAACATTGAATAATATATCTTCTAAAAATGATCATGATATAGAGGACATGGTCGGAAATAAAAATGTATTATAATTGCACAATTCATTATCATCTAGTAAATGAAAAAATGTGGTTAATTTCTTTAGTAGAAAAAATAATGTTGTGATAAACATGTTAGATATTGAATGTGAACATTTGGATAAGGATTTTATAGATTTTTTTTATATATATTGGATTCCTAGATAACCTCTATTTTTTTTAGGTTTCAATTTTGTCAACATTGGGAAAAATATTTAAGCAATATCATTATAAATATATTTATTTTTAGGAAATGGTAGAATCCTTTAAGTATTGTTTGTTTCATTATTATAAAAATGTTAAAAAATTGGTTTTTTATAATTTTTATGAATACTAGTTATGCCTTTTATTCATAGTTGAAAAATGAGATATTAAAGGATACTCATAATTTATTATTTTATCTTCATCCAGAATCACTAAAAAGAAGAGGGAAATTAATATATATTTTGGGTGGTATTGAATGAAAAGAGATATTTCTTAATTTAGCACTATATGATTGACTTATCATCTAGTTAATGTAGAAATACTTTTATCAATTGGGATGCTTCAAACATTTTAGGCCATATAGATAATGGGAAAATATATCACCAGATTTAATTATATGATTTCAAAAGTAATATCAATGTAATAATGTGATTTAGTATACTGATAAATAATTATCTAAATATTAACATATCATTCTCATTCTAGAGACAATATCTTGAGATAAGAATTATCGAAAATATTTATGAGATATTTTTAGGTTATAAGGAGTTAATCTCTCCATTGTATCAAAACGTAATATGTTGTTGAAAGTTTATTTTTTGAAAGAAATTACGATGTTTTTTGTTACAAAATTAAATTTTAGTAAATATTTTCACTCTCAATCTGATGGATAGTATGAGAAAAAAAATTATTCCTTGAAAGTTATGATTTTTTTTAATTATATTTCTAAGAAATATGGGATCATGGAATTTATTTGATTGAGTTTTTAGGAACACCATTTTTCATTCATGTGTGATGACGTAACCGTTCGAGAAATAATATAGAAATTTACCCTAGATAAAATCTATTTTGGAAGAATTAATTGAATTGATGTTGATTGGAAAATAGTTTGTAGTGGAAATAGCTTATAATGTTCATTTCATTTATCATCTTGTGTTTCCCTCTTAGAGAAGGCATAAAGGTTATGTGGATAACCAGGGGAAAATAATTATTTTGGGGTAGGTGATCATATATTTCTCAAAGTATCTCAATGAATTTTTTTTTTTATTTTATAAAAAAGGTTAAGATAAAATTGGAGTTTTTTAGAATATTAAATCTTGAATAAATTTGTATTCATTGCCTACTATGTGGATATGCCTCCGAGTTTATCTCATCTACACAATCTATTTCATGTTTTATGATTTTTGCATGTTTGTTTTGGATTAATCTCATTTATTGATCTTATAAGAAGTTTTTTTTTCAAAGAGAACCATTCATATGAGAAAAATTCAATTCAGATATAAGACTATATATAAAAATTTTTGTGTAAGGAAGAGATTCACTATGTAATGGTTTAATGGTAAAACTATATGATTGAAGAGGTGACATGAGAATATGAAAATGTTATGATGTAAAGATAAGTCCAATAATTTAATTATTAAATAAAATTGACTAGAAATAATTTTTAATCAGGGAATAATGTAAAGTATCATATAATTATTGAATAAATCACATTCATGTCTATTAATATGATATAGAGTGTTATAATAGCTTTTTAAAAATAATAAGTAGATTTTCAAATCAAAACAAGGAATAGTATTAATTGAAAACATTTTCTATAAATACTTATAAGAATATATAATTATTTAATTTTATAAAAATAATTCTAAAAAATAATCAGATCTTTAGGTATCATCATTTCAAAATTATCATAGTTTTAATATTTTTATATTTTCTAGAATGTTTTATTTTTTTGATGAATAGTCAAATGACTAAATTTTAATTGGAAACTAAATTTTTTTAATATATTACTAAAAATAAATTATATTTTAAATTTGGTTATATTGTTAATTTAGTTTAATTATCTATTGATCAATATAATTTATCTCTTTATAATTAGATTACTATTGAATTTGAATATAAAAAATTGTAATCTTTTATGAATTTTCTCCTTGAATACCCCCTTAATCAATTCCTCTACATGATTTTTTATTAAATTAAAATTTCCCACTAATGTGAATGGAATTTTGAAAGAAGGATAAGTATGTTTAATTTAACTAATATATATTATCTAACTTATTAGTGGTAAATTTTTTCCAAAATGAATATTTAATGCAGTAAAATTTAATTATCGAGGTTACGGTAAAAATGAATTTACATTGGGTTAAACTAAAAAGATAAGTGTAAAAAGAATCAATAATGATTTATAAAAAATATTGAATTTAATTATTTTTTATATTACCCCTATAAAGTTAGAAAATATATAAATTTGGATTGTTATGAAAAATTAAAGATATGGTAACATTCAATTATTTTCAAAAATACCACGTGTGTTTTCTTTCCTGCTTATAAAAGAACACCCATCCCCTCATCTATTAACTCCTTAAAAACCAATATTTTTGTAAAATAAATTCCTATATAACTTCCCATATTCCATCTTATACTAAAATAATCATTATTTTGGGTTGAAATGAAACTGTATAAGGCATATTTTGTTAACTAAAAGGAGTTACCTGAAGAAGATTCTATAATCTCCAAGGTGTTTTTTTATTTTATTTCATACCACACCCACATAAGTTATTCATAAACCATAAGTAATTAATAATAAATTTATATTTCATATAATAAGATGTTATTATGAAAATTTGATGAAATAAATATTTTCCTATTTAATTAATTGTGTTATGATATAATCAATTGGTTTGATTTGAGGAGGACTAACACCTAACAAAATAATGTCAAACATTTTACCATGAAAGACTCTCATGATTGGGAATGATGATGGATTTAAATTATATATATGATATTTATGACATGATTATATTTCTAGAGTAATTTTATAATATATAACATTATAAAACTACATCCTATTAGGGTTATGATAATGTCTCTTGTTTGTAGAGGGGCTACATCCATTTGAAGTGGTGTGATTTTGTTTTCACTAATATATTTTTTTAAAGGTTGGGGCCGAAATCATAATTAATTATTTAAATCAAAGACCTCTTTAGACTGGGTAGAGGGAGACCCATTACATAGCCCGAAGGCTCAAGGCCAAGTGGCCTAAAGACTAGGCTTGAAAGACCATTTTTTTGGCTCAAAGAGCCCCTCGGTGAATAGTACTACTATAGTACCCGGGTTGCTACAGTACCTGCTACAGTACGACCACCGCTACAGTTCTTCCTACAGTGCCTCCGCCACTACAGTGTCACCACAGCTACAGTTCCACCGCTGTTACAGTTCTTCTACAGTACCAGAAATTAGTCCCTGCTCGAATTTGATCCTAGGTCTTTTGGATTCCATGCAGGCGCCTGTACCACTAGGGTACAGACTCGTTGATAATTTTCACTAATATGTAACACAGAAGGTATTAATGATAAAAAATAAAATATATGTTATATAAATGCATGAAATACGATATTAATTAAAAAATCGTTATTCTGTAAATATAATATTTCATTTTCTTCGTTACATTATCACTAACTGAAAATGTTATATCGTTATTTGTGAATATGTAGACTACCACCTTCATAAAATATTGCGACAATATTTTAATCAAAATACCATATGGATGGTATGTATACGTTTATTTGAAGATATAATATAGTATATATGATATTATTTTCATTCTAGAAAAATTAAATATTTCTTACGAAATTTCTATAATGACTGTTAGGAAATGGAAATGTTACTAATGCATATATACGACTGATTTTCTCTAGGAACATATGGTTCTCCATTTCTCAAATCCAATAGTCATAAATGGTTTAAAATTTATAATTGATATATAAATATGAATATTATTTACTAATTATTATTATCGATATGTTTAAATATTGTCCACTATTACTATCTTTAACCTACTACAATCATTTTTGACATAAAACCCAAATATCGAAGAAACATTCGACATACAAAAATTTATTATATAATTGTATATAACCTAGTGATATATAAAATAAAATTAATAATATACCGTAAAAATGTATTCTAGAAATTGAATAATTAACATAAGATTATTATTCACAATGATAAGGACATGTTATAAGTCACACTCACATTGAGGGAACTTATCTCAATTTCCTTTCATTGAGTCATATTTTGATGTTATGGAAAAATATTCTTTTACATGGTGTTTATAAATTCCCATAAAAATGTTATATTTTAATTCCCTTATTCTAAAGGTATTTAATGATTTGTTTAGTTTTATTATTTCACATGGATTATGATTCCACTATTTCTATTGTGATAATGTAATTTTCATTATAAAATTTACCTTTCAAAGTATTACCTCAAAATATATTTTTCCTCCATGTCCATGTTTTTAAAATTTGTTTTTCTAAGTTTTTTACGGACTTAAAATATTTATAATGTCCATTTTATTCCTCATTATACATTATTTTCAAAGGTTTTAATATGGAATACTTTTACATGTTTTATACTGAAATATTTGACAATCAAACATATGATTGTTCTATTCTAAATGTAAAAAGTGTTAATAAATTATCCACCATTGTGAACATTTTTTTTGGATTATATTGTATAATTTCACTAGTCCTTCAATGTAATCTAAATATTCTTTTTTTCTGGATTTTTTTATTGAAAGAAATTTGTAAAGGGTTTTAAAAAAGGTTTTTTTAAGAGAATGGTATTTTAATATCCCAATGTGATCTTCTTACATGTTTAGAATTGTAATTCAAATTTTTTCAATGGGAAAATAAAAAGAATTATTATTTTTATTCATGATATTTTATTTGAAAATAATACATGAGAAATGGGTGCACCCAGATAGCGTCGTGTGAGCCTGTTACATTTTATATAATGTGATGGAATAAATATTCATGCGTGATCCAATTATATATTATACTACAGGGTGGTGTAAATTGGACTGAATGGCCCCATTATAAATTAATGAATGGTTTTTCCAAGATAGATCACTAATTAATTGGGTAATTCTCTTGTCTAAATAGGAAATACGGATGTTGTTATTAAAGGGATTCTCTAACGAATTTAACTAGGATCCAGTTATATCTATCCCAAATTTAAAATGGCATATGAAAGTGATTACATAAGTTACAAATAAGTGTATTAATATTATGATATTTTTTTATAAATTATTTATTTTTGGAACGGTATTTCTTCGTGTGATTACATCTTATTTATTTCTATCAATAAAAAATTATTTAATTTGAAATATTTCGTTGGTTTTCATGTTTTAATTGATCTCAAATTATCAATTATTTTTGTATCCATTAAAATGATTTTTTCTCATTCCATGTTATTAGATGTTTTTCATAGAATGTGTAAGGGGAAAATTAAATAATATTGAAATTTATAAATAGTTTTCATTAAAATAAGAAATTTTTTATTGTAAAATGTTTTTTTATAGTGAATAAAATGCATATTGATAAGAATATTCCGTTTTAAGCTATATCATTTTGTTATGTATGATTTATAAAACAATATATAATTACCTAATATTAAAATGATATCCAATGTGAGATATTGTTAATTCTTGACAATTAATCAAAATTTAGTAATGTCTATGGATAAGTACTTATATAATACAAAAAATTAAATTTTCTCTAATGATAGATGAAGTAGTTACTTGTGTGGGATGTTCTCTGGTGGATGGAATATTTTCACATTTAGATAGGGATGTGTAGGGAAACAAATGGTGTCAGTTTAGGAATATGGGTTTCTGGTGCATACATGATGAGAGAATAGAATGACTGATAGATAACTTGACGATTGGCATCAGTCCCCATGGGGATAGAAAATCCTTGTTGTTTGAAAGTGGTTTTGGTTATTTAATGTCTCAACTATAACCTATATGGGTGTTTAAAAAATTGAAACATAGTGGGACTCAACATAACTGAACTAAGTGATTTTTTAAAATCCATATGTTGTTGTGATGAAAGGAAAGTAAAATTCCTTTGGTTAAAGAGTGGTAAAGAATATGTGGATCATCCAGTGTCATGGTATGTTTTTATGGGATATATTGGTTGGGAAAAATACATTTGGTTCTTTAGATGTATTGCTGGGTAGAATGAAAAATTAATTGGTAGATTATCATGGTTTTTTAAATGATACCAATGTAGTGACTGATCATGAATTTATCCTTTGAATTAGTCTGATTCCATTAGATGTTATATTGGACCAACCTATGTAAGTGGAATTATCAATTGATGAGGGTTTTGAACCTGGGAATTGATATTTCATTTCATAGGAAAGTGTTAGTATAGGTTTTTGAATAGGTTATGTAGGTGTCGAAAATCATTGGTTTCAAGAGAGGATGAATTATTTCTTAAGAGAGAACCTATGGGAGGGTTCTCGATGGGCACCCTACCATAATGGAGGAGAGTAGTAATTTACATGGATTTTATATGTAAATTAATATATTTTGGGTAAGGTTTTTTAGGGTATGTAAAATTCCTCGTTGATTTGTGGGTCGATGAATGAGTCACATGTGGGTTTATTGAGGATATATTGGTAAATCGATGAACTCATGTGGTGTTGTGGCGGTAGTATGATGGTGAGAATATTACGGTTATAAAAACCATGGGTTTTGATCTGTGACATGCATATGGTCATGGTGTTGTGATTTTCACACTACATTTAGTCAGATCTTGAGGATCATCATAATTGAATCGTTGTATTAGGCAACACAATAAAATATTCGGAGGAAGTTTTCCACAATCAACTAAGAATGAGATATAATTTTTTTTACTAGCTCATGGGTTTGAATGGATTGGTTTTGTTTTGATATTTCCATAGGTAATCTGCTGATAATAGACTATATATATGTTATTTGGTTCACTATAGAAATTTTAATAACAATCATGTGGTGGAGGTCATAATATCGGAATCCAATTAATGACCATCGTGTCAGATGGGTTGTTTTTATTGTGACTGGTAAATTAAAAATTGAGGAGGCACTATGATACTGGTATTTGGGAAGATATGTTGTGGGGTAGTTCTTTTCTAAATATAATAAGATCGATTCAGATGTATTTTTGAGTTGAGTAAATACATTGGAATTAGGATTAGCGTGGTATTATTATGATCATAGAGTGAGAAGCATCAGCGGTGTGAGGGTGGATTAGTATAGTGCATAATGGCTAGAGTGGGTGGCTCAAGATCTAACCATTGAATTACACAAGAATATGGGGTTGTTATTTTCTGATGGAATATAGATGATAAGTGGGAAAATATGGGTACTAGGGCATCATGATCTTTCAGTTCGATGGCCTTTTTGGTGGTGAAAATAAGCATATCTATAAGAAGACATATGAAAAAGAACATAATAGCGTTTTTACATGATTGGGCATGTTGTGGTGGAAGAATATATCATCGTTTAGTGTATGGTTAGAAGTAGTATGGGCCATTGGAGGTATGATTGTTGTAGGTCATTCTTATGTCGGAGAGAACCATTGTTTATTATTATCCTTGGTGAGAATGGACAAATAGCGTGGAGTAACATAATACAAGGGAATAATTAGTGATGATTTCATTAACATCCTACGAAATTTATGTTTTGGGAGAACAATTTCGATTTTTTGACTATTGGAATGAATGGGTTTTAACTTTTTGTGAATAATACTCTTAGTGTCTAGAGTTTTTTATAGCAACATTGTTCGGTATTCAGGAGTAGAATATATTGATATATAGGTTAATTCATAAAAATGTTATATAATTAAATATATTTTTTGTATTAATTTTTCTTCAAGATATCAATAAAAATTATGATATTGAGTATTTAATGACCTTCATCATTTCAGGTTGTTACTTCCCAAAATAATTTATATTTTTTGTTTTATGACATTTTAATTTTAACACCATTTACTTGGATTAGAATTATGACTTATTGTATGTACATAAATATATTTTGTAGATGTTTTTGGATTATTATGATGTTTTGTGCATTTATATGATTGTCAGTGAAGGTTTTGGGGTCTAGGGAGTCATAATTGCAGCATCTGGAGAAATTCCCATCGTGACCCATATGGTGTAAACTGTGAATGAGGTATATAGACAGGTTAGGACCTATTACATTTCTATTACATGGATAAATATTGGTTTATTTCATGAATAATGATTAAAATAAGTGGTTCTATATTTATGGTACTTGAGGACCATGAATAACCACATTGAAATGTGTTCTATGTTTAAACAGTATTAGTTAATCACTCGATTATACTTAGGTGTGTGTTTTTAGACTATGTCAATCCCATCATTAATCAGATGGTGGGGAGGGAGACATGTGATTTTAGAGATTTTGGATTATGTATAAGTCCATTAATGACTGGTTGTCCACTGCTTATCTCCATTTATCCCTCAATGAAATGGGATGGTTCATGGTGTATTCCATTGGTGAGCATAGTTTTTTTAAAATAAAATCTTGTATTTTCATTGCGGATTTTTTCTTTTTATTAGGCTCAATTTTGGTTATGGATTAACTAATGATCTCACATGATCATGGTTAATTCATTCATGAAGAAAAAATATATTTTTTAGATTACTATTAAATTATATTGAAAAAAAAACATTCTTAATGACCATACTGGATAATTTTATTACGAGACAAGATAAAATATTTTTTTTTCATGAAATGACGTCCTTGTATCCCAGAAATATCTTATAATTTTGTAATATTCAAGTACATACACTACATAAAACATATATTAATAACCTTAGGAAAGGAAAAATAAAAAAAGGTGATCCCAGATGCTCAGTAATGGTAAATAAGGGTTATTTAAATAATATATATATATATATATATATATAAGTATATAATAACATGAGAATATCACATGAAAATAATACACTTAATTTTATAGATCATAAAACATGATACCTGAAATAAATATTTCAGTTCATAATACATAAATCATATGGAAATAATAGATCCTTTTACATTAGAAAATCATAGTGAAATAACAAATGAATTTTTAGAATACAAATATGAATACTAAATAATTTTTATTGTAGTAATGGATCATTTTCATGGAAATCATAGTGGAATGGGTTCCCACTCCAAACCATCATTGTAGTCAATATTCAATCCCAAGACTATCATTGTGAAATAATTCCTATACTTTATTGGTTTCACTCCCCATTCCAGTTTGGTTTATTTCATGAGATATCAATATTTACCAAATTTAATTGAGGGAGATTTATGTTTCACCCATGAAATAATTAAAATATTAAAAATTTGTTCATAAAGATCATAAAAAATTAATCATATTTGAAACAATGAAAATCAATGGGTTTCATAATAATTACATCAATGAGAAACCATGAAAATTAAATACATATTATAATTTCATCATATAATAACCTATGAAAAATAATGTTTGTTTCTTTAGATTTTTATCACAGTATTACCCATGAAAAAAAAATGTGTTGCATAAACATTTTAAAATGGTATAAAATGTGGAAATGAAACACGATTCATAAAAATAATATCATCATAAACATAAAACATTATGAAAAATATAAATAATTTTATCCTAGGATCATATTCCTAATAAATCATATGTAACCTCAATTAATTTCATCCTAGATGAAAGATGATTTCAAAAGATCACTTCAATTTTGTTTGATAAAGACAACATATCATTTATAAAAAACTTTTCCAAAAATAATGACTCATTATACACTAGTGAAATATTTTTCATTTAATAAATCCTTGGAAAATTTAAAGGGATGATTTAAAAATAATTTCAATCATTAGTTGAGGAGAATATCATTTCATCCTTAAGTATAAAAAATTCCATAATATACAATATTTTTAAAAATTATTTCATTAAAAATAGAATTAACATATTATAAAGATATATTTCAAAACAATTTAAAACATTTACTTGGATAAAATAACATTTACACATTGAAAAATAATTTTCTAAAACATAAAACAATCTCAAAATCAGTGTTATTTAAAATAAAAATGAATAATTATAAAGGAAAATTAAAAAACGTTTGAAATTTTTCATGAGGAACATATCCTTTAAGCATTGATTTTTTTATAAAACATAAAAAATTTATTAACAAAAATTATATGAAAATGTTATTTGAATAATAATAAAATATTCATTAAAATTCTGAATGGTCAAGATAGTAGGAAATCTCATACACATTAAAAAAATATTCTTTTTACATTTTTTTTATAAAATCCAAATAGGAATTGTTTTTAAAAAGAAAATAAAATTCAATTAAAATTTTCATTTAAAAAAGTGATATAGGGTAAAAATTACTCTCAGTTATATGATAAGAACATTACATCATTGTTTTAAAATAATCTTATAGATCATTGATATATAAAATGGGTATTCGAATGATGAGAGAACATATGTTAAGTTCCTTTAAAAATAATATTTATGAATCATGAGTATATAGTGAGAGGAAAGTGAAGGGAACCCATGTATTGTAATGAAATAAATAATGGATATTAAAATTAATGAGTGTATTAAGAAATAGATCATAATTTTTTTTTCATCCAAATCATAATCAAAAAACAATTGTGAAACCAATGATATTGTAACCTAAAACACTTTCCACTATTATAACAATTGAATAATAATACCCATAAAGACATAAAATTAAAATAACAATTTAATATCATTAATATAAGTATATTAAATTAATTACATAAAAAATTATCTACATATACACATCATTATAAAATAATGTCTCATAAAATAATGTGTGTCCCAAAGAAGAAACATTGATACAAAAGTCTCCTACCGATTTTGTAACTTTAGAACTCTAGACCCAAAGAAAGTGATATCCTCAAAAATACTTGTAAATAGTAATAATTTTAATAATAATAATCATAATATATATTCATGAGAAATACATATACCACATAAATGAAACACATGGGGAATATGGAATGTCTCTCATAGAAAATAAATATTATAAGGAAAACCAATACATTATGTATCATGTTCCTTTAACCAAATTGTACCCTCATGTATAATAAATATAATTTTATTATAATTAATCTATAGAAAATTTATAATATGTATCATACCATAAATTATTTACATATTAAATTTTATTACCCATTTATTAATACATCCTTGTTAAAAACATGCTTTGGTTCAGAACTACTTTTTTCATGAATGTTTTGATTTTTTATTTTCGATACCCTTAAATTTATTCTTCTTGAATTATCTAAAATATATTAATTTATCATATAAATATAATATATATTAATTATAAATATTTATTTATATTAATTAATAAATTGTAGTGATAAAAAATAAAAAAACTTATTCTTAGAGATGGGTGGTTATATGTCTGCATGAATGTTGTTTCTATTTTAATGTCAGATGAAATAAAATAAAGGTATATAGTATATTATCCCAATAGATTCATTTTTATATCATTTCTATCACATATAATTTTTTAATAATTTCCCTGTTAACTTCCATGTAATGTTTATGCGAAGAATAAATCACATTGTTTTTCAAGGTTGTTAACTGCCATACACAGATTCGAAGTTATCATATTAAAATGGAATGTAATGCAACATGGTATGAGTAGAGAATATGGTTATTAAATTTAACAATTTGGAAAATATAAATGAATATTTCCAATTATAGTATCCTAGTCTATGAAGGATTCCAAGAATAAGAGAGAATAAGTATTGTGATATTGAAAATATAAAATATTTTAAATAATGTGAAAATAAATTTTTTATTCAATCATCCAATAACTGGTGGGTTAGATTTTGAATAAGAAATATGAGACTATGGATGAGTTATAAATATAAGGTCTACCTTATCCATGAAATAATTATTTTTCAGAATCAGGCACCTGGTTGGTGCCCACTAATGTATAGGAGTTAGATAGAGCTTTATTAATATAACAAAATTAAATTAATAACCCCCAATTTTTTTTTATGAATTTGGAATACCTATGCATGGTTCTATGAAGATGATGTATGAACCAATGATTAACCAAGTCTATGATCCGTTTATGATCCATATTATTAACTTTTATCATCACATGATTGATGTGTAGTTGGAATTAACCAATTTTTTAGACCCGGGGTTTAAACGATTCTCCATGAGGTAGGATTTTTTATTAGCATAATGTCATTATCCCCATTGATGAATTATTTTAAAGTTTTAAATAATGATTTTGACTACCTGAAACTACATGGTAGAAGATTTGTAGTTTTAGGGGGATATCTGGGTTTTAAAGTGGTTTCCAAGGATACCCCTTTTGAAAATTCCTTTCCAACAGTGTGTAGTGAATGAGAAAATGATGGGTGTTCTTCCCACGTGAGGAATATTATCTTTGGGGAATACAATTCTTTTATTGGGGGTATAATCATATAGAGAAAGCATTCCATGTCATTGAAGACTTTCCCAGTAATGCAGTTTCATTAGACATGGCTATGTAAAACACATGAAAATGAACATAGGAATGGGTTGAGTTACAGACGAATGGAAAACGAAAAAGGCCTCAAACTAACAATATAGAACACACCATTTACTGAAGATAAATTGAGTGTGTGTCATCATGGAAATCCAGCTAGTTTTTGATATAAGACATGCATAGTGTTTCAGATGCGGGTAGTCATTATGAAACAATGGTACATGCACATAGGCTTCTTTTACACACTATCTATCTATAGGGAAATGGATACATGTTGGTAATGTAGCCATTCTGTTTTCTATAGGTATATTTTGTGTGCTTCCCTTTTATTTTTTTCTACCACACATCTATCTCTATAGGGATAAGATGGAGGCCCACGAGTATCTTATCCCATGTGATTTTCCATATAGAATTCAATGGTGGCCATGATTTTTGAATGGGAAATTTAACATGGGGTTATGCTAGAAGGATTAGTTTTTGTGTCCTGTGGAAAAATATCGGGTGAATGGGATCTATTGTTCTGTTCCTATAATGATACCATGTGTCATTAATTCCTACATAAAAGGTTGTGATACCCTTTAAAGGACTAGTTTTGTTAGACTTTAGGTATCTCTATTGGAAGCAAGGGTAGGATCATATATCATATTGACATACCTTGGAGGGGTTCATGGTATAGAAAAGACTATCTGACAAAGTGAGGTGTATAATATATAGAAGGATAATTGTTTACGTTTTGTGGTATTATTGTATATAAAATTATGTAGTTAATTGAATTTTCCAATATTTTTTTTTGAAATCATCATACAAACGATCCATACATTATGATGGGTTTTGTAGGGTTTCAAGCATCTTAGAATATATGATCCCTTAAAAAGATTTTAGATCCAGATTTAAGTTTTGTGATACTCTATGCAATACATAGAACAATCTATTCTCTATTCATTATGGCAATGAATCTCTATAGAGTTTATGGAATTCACCAGATACCCTAGGTGTGATCCACTATCTTGGGTTCATAATATTCAGAGTTCCAGAATGGGTTTGTGGGGTCCCACATTAGTCCCAGGTGTAATCCCATATCTAATTGATTAGATATTCTGAATTTACAATATGGTTCTTGGATTCCCACATTAGTGAAGCAATGGATCACCTCTCAGTGTATCAAGATTATATTGACTATAATGTCTCTTTCTATCTTTAATGTCCCAATTAGAATATTCCCACATGTGTATGCCAATTGGGATGGTGGGGATGTTCCATCGACGTAGCAATACCAAACGAGTAAGAACTACCATATGAGTTCCATCAGGGGTGTAAGGTGTATATCGGAGAATCATATCTCAAAAATGAGTACCATTAGAGATTATTGGGAACATATAGTGAGCTATACTGAATGAGTGATACCTTTTAGAATTGAGTAGAATCCTACATCTGGAAGTGGGGTTATGGAATCATGAGGCGTGGTTTCTATGAAATTTATATCTTGGATGTTTTGTAATTCCATGAAGTTATTGGACATATTATTATTTTCCTACAATGTAGATATGAGATAAATTTTCATGTACAAATAAGTGGCGATCAAGATGAATATTTATTTTTTTTATTCACATGGAATTCCACATTTTAATTTGTGTAAAGTGAACTATTTCGTTTATGTTTCTCTATTTTATTTTTTCTATATTGGGGTGCCTAATAGGTATTTTTATTATCATCCATTGATCAGATCTTCCCACACATGTCATTTATTATACAGATGATATATCTTTGACCTATGTCTTAAGAGGGCCCTATGTAGGTGGATCATAAAAATATAGATAGATCATTGTGATTACTAGTGGTTTCAATTTAAAATATTCCCTTATTTCTAAGACGGTTTGATGATTTTATAGTTTTAGTGGGATTGTAATTTTCTATATCATGCATTCATTAATTTCAGTGTAACTTAATTGTTTGATATATTTATTATTGAATTAACGGCATTAGTTGGTTATTATCTATGATCTATTTCATGGTGGTTTGTGTGTGTGTAAGTACCATCGATTAAGGAATCTAATTTATCTGATATTCCTACTGATTGGTGGTCACCCGACGCTGACAGAGTAGATATAAGATTGGGTTAGGGGAAGCTCGGCCTTCTTCCAGCCTCGTAGGCCCCAGTGGGTCAGGACCTTACATTATATGTGATATTATAATTCCAAAAGAATAAGAATACAATAAATATATTATAAAAACATTGTATCAACCATTATATCAAGTTGTAGTAGTTTCTTATGGAGAATGAATAACCACCTTTCATGAGGCGGTAGCCCTCCATACACACAAATAATGATGTTATATGACATAATATTATAGGGGAGATAGATATAGGTTATTAAATCAATAAAATAACATCTCATTATATAGGAGAAACTAATTATTAATATTTTATCATATTAATAAAATATTTTTACGACATAGAAGAACTAATAAAATAGAAATTCTTAGTTGAAAACATTTCCAATACTTTTGAAAACCTAAAATGGTATACTATAATCCCTTCCAAGGTTTTTTTTGTGATCTCTAAAATAACAATAGGACATGCTATTAGAATTAAAAAAACACATATGTACAGGTATTGGAAAAACCTATGTGTAAGTGATGTTTTTTGTGAGAATAGAATGGATTTCCTTATATCTGTTTATGAGTGGACACAAATAGAAGTTTTAAAACGAATAATGTGTATAAACATTTTTCACATATAAATAATCTCCAAAATAGAAAATTTTCAACTCATATTTGAGTTAAGTTATAAATTATAGAATTTAACGAGTTTTTTATAAGTCTTTATGCCAGTTTACCCATTATCCTTTTACATTAACACCATGTAAACCAGTTTGGACCATAATCTTAATGATTAATTTTTTCTGTTTTCAATATTTATTGTGGTAAAAAAGGAAGATGAACATATTATATAATATTACTTATTATTAATCTAAATATGGTATTAATTTTTAAAAATTTCATTACTAAATGTAGAAATATTTATTTTAATATTAATCTTACTGAGGTGACAAGATATCAGATTTATAATAAGAAAATATTGAAATGATTAAGACGTTTTTAGATCAACATTCAATATAAAATTTATTCTTAGGAAATATTTTATGTTAATAAATATATGATTTATTTAAATATAATTTATAACCATATTAATTTAGTTTATATTTTTCTTAATGATTTAATAGAAATGAAATTTCAAAATAAAAACTCACATTTTAATTATTTGCTAAAACATTTGACTTCTCAGAGTAATATTAAAAATTAAATCTAATATAAATTTATCTAATTCATTTAAAATATTAATTTAATATTTGCAATCATATTTTCTGAGTTGTTTGCAAAAGTAATTTTAATAAATTCTCACAACATTTGAGAAAACGAATTTTTAGAAGAATACATTTTAATTATTAAAATTGGGTATTTACCATATAATTTCTTAAAGGCACATAAGATGTTTTTTAAATAATTGAATGTGTATTTAATATTTCAATGTAATTTTATTTATTCACCATGTTGAATTTATTTAAATTATTTATAGAAATCATGATTGTGCACATAAGCATAGTTTCTTATAAAAATATTTCTTTTATTTTCAAATGGTTATTATTTACATTTCAAAATAACCTCTCTCAAAATATTTAATTTTATATAAATTTATAAAAAATGTATTTTAGAAAATTAGGTATTAAAATTCATACCTTACATTCCAATATCAATGAAATAACCACCACACTAAATAATATAATTTTATTTTTTTAGTGTTTTTTAAATCTTTGTGTTGTGAGTAACACAAGCTATCAAGAAAATTACATTTATTTAAAAAAAATTTAATTAAATCAATGAATGTTACATTATACCACCCATTAAAATTAATTTTACCCTCAAAACACATCAGTATATTAAAAACCAATGACATTATTTCTATATCATTGAATCCTTAGGATCCCACATATCATTCTCAAGTTTTTCGTTTCACCACATCCTATTGTACAGGTTAGTGGTTTTGTATCGTAGAACACTCTTTGAATGATCTAAAATCACCACATGTTGTTCCATATCTGAGAAATCATGTTTCAAAAATGAGAAATTTGAGATTAGTTCATGTGAAAGATTAGAAATGTACTTTATAAGGAGAGATACGTGGAAAACATCTCCGACCTGAGAGGGGTTAGGTGGAATTGCAAACTGACAATGTTCCATCTCAATGAGATCAGAAATTCAATAGAGTCCAAGATACATAGGGATTAGCTTTACCTTATATTATAAGAAAATTTCCATAATTTAATTGTTCTTTAATCAATTTACACTTAATCTCTTAATCTATGAAATGAGAAAGACATGTTTTGCCTACAACAGTAAGTGATAACAATATTCACCATTGAATGAAAAGTAATTAGATCTATATCTAGTTATCTACTTAGAAATTTGACATGAAATTATTATATAAGATGAAAATTTCTCTATATAGTGAAGTAATATTTTAATATCTAAAAATTAATCCAACAATAAAATTTTAAAATCCCTTCAATTACTTACCATATGGCACCACCAAAATATTAAAATCAATATACTAAGATATAAGGTAACCATTTTTAAAAATTCAACTTATCATTAATCAAAAAAAATATAATGCCACAAGCTCTCTCTTCCGGACTCGTTTCTTGAAAAAATGATGTGTAATTTTTTTTATGAAACTTAAAAATTACCAAACACTTTATACAAATGAGGAACTTTTGTTCGTATAGGTTTGAGTGAATTTAGAGTACATTTCACATTTTATCAGAGTTAAAACCATAGTAAAACAATTTTCCACTACACTTCCTCGTGCTAACTCCGAAAGCATTGATATCTGTAAATAAACTTCTAAGATACCTACGAAAACTCATTTAAAACAATGGGTGAGTATTCAATTTCCTAGTAAGGTGTTTTAAAATCCTTCTATAAATCCCATTAAAATAATCTTTAGATAATTCATTTGGAAAATTAAATTAGAAATACATTTGTAGAATAAGCCTTAAAAAATACTATAATGCTTTGAAAATTATTTATATTTCGAAAACTCTTTTAAATCTAATCAAGTGATTCACTTAAAAATATTAAGAAAGATCTTAAAAACAAAACAACTCTGGCCACTCCAAACATTGAAGGCTATCTTTGGCCTACCCACTTGAGTGATGGATTCACTATCCAATTCAATATTGTATTTAAAAAGATTGAGTAATGGTTTTTATCAAACATTTTTAAATTAGCATGCCTTATATACATATAATTTTCACTGTTTCTTTAGTTTCGAAAATATATTCATAATCATGTTTGGATCAAATGAATACTAATATTTACTAAAAATTGTATATTCAACTTTGAATGATCAGGTCTCATGATACGTGAAATTGCATAAAAACAGTGAAGATAAATCAATATTGACACATTTAAACTTTGAAAGAAATATTTATTAAATTTCATTTATGCATGAAGGTATAAACTGTTCCCAATAGAGGAGATGTAAAAATATCATCTTAAAATCAATCAATAATAATGGATAATTTTGTGTGCACACAAAAATTATCAAAGCAACATTTTTTTAATAAAATAATCATCTTATATGACATTAAGTTTTATGTAACAAGAATATAAGAAATACATAAAAATATACACAATCATTGAACTAGAATTAGAATCCAATGATCTTAAATGATAAATAACTTATATATATATGTTTGATTATCATATGAACATGTATCTTACATCCAGAATTAGATACTTGAATGATTTAATTGGTGTGAAAAATGAATATTCAATATATATATATATATATATACACATAAACACACACACACACATACATATATATATATATATATATATTATTAGACTACAACTATAAATTCAAATGTAAATACACCAGGGATTTTTAGTTAAATTCTTAGTTAATTTCATTCCTTATTCAAATTTCTTGAGAACATAAATGTAAATAAAATCAAATTGAAAACCCATCCATTTGATAAATATGAGTAACACATTACAATATATATACAACATAATAATAATATTTTCAGAGTTGGATTACCCATGAAAATAAATTTTCAAATGATAAATTTAAAAATATAAAATGAATGAATATATTTATTTCTAAAGAAGGTATAGATTTGAAGAAGCCAATAATTAAAAGTATCATTCCATTTCTATTTCACATTCATAGAATAAGAATAAAATTATGAAAATATAACAACCTTAATTTTATTTTATATAGTTTATATTTACTTATAAAATTAAAGAATAAAATAAATAAAAATTATTTTTCTTTACAATAAATTAGATATGTTTTAAGAACGTAATGTCATCCAAAATGACTTTGAACCTAAAAGACATTCATATAACTAAGTATTTGTATTCCAAATATTTTCTATGAAAACCAAAGTCATGTATGTAATTTCACATCTTAAAACAACTATATTTTTTCTTGCAAAATAATCCCTTAGCAATAGAAATTTGAAAAAAAATTAAATTTTTGAAAACCCTTAAAAAATAATATGTAATAACATGGAAAATAATTGAAAATACATAATCTCTTACCAAATGAAAAATATAATTTCATACTAATTATTTGAAATTAAATAGTCCCTTACCAAATTAGTTGTAAAAACAATCATATCTTCTATTTTTTTATAAGGATAAAATCCTTTTACTCTCTCAATTTTCCACTACACGTCACTCATCTCACTTTCCCAGAGGAAGGAATAAAAGATCAAGAGATAAAATTGGGCTTCATTTCTCTATATTTCTTTTTTTTTGGACTTCTTTATACCCCTTAAATATACCCAATAGGGTGATTTGAATTGAATAATTTATTTGAACTTGGGATTTTTTAATTTGAATTTTTCTATTCAAGTTGAAATACTGACATATAGATATATATATAAATTTTCCATTTTCAGAAAAGAATTCACAAAATAAAATCTCAATTGATTCCGAATCGAGACAAAGTATCAAAGGATTAAAAATGAATGAAATCATAAAACAAGTCTCAGAAAATGACCAGAAAATTAATTGAATATCATATTGATTGCAAATAAATTATAATAATCTAAATCAAACAAAAAAAGATCACTTAATTAAATATATTTACTAATTTACAGAACAAGAATTTGATATGAATCGGTTGGACTGAGATTCATCATGAACCTCCATTGAAACACGAATAATTCATCAATAATGATAAGAAGTATACATTGAAGGAAAATGGCTATGTAGTTGGATTGAAAATGACCAAAGAAGAAAAAATGGCATCTAGATACTCAATATACCCAAAAACGAAAATATAATTGAGATTTTGATACACAGAAAAAATCAATGAATAAAACACAATAAGATGAAATGTGATAAACTTGGTCATTGTTTATCAAATTTTTATAAGATTCAGATATACGATACATCAACAAACAAATCATACCTGGGAAAATTGAAATGAGTACCAAACTAAATGTCGATTTCCATTGATATCATTCAAATATATCAATATATCACAGATCGGTTGTGGTCGAACCCTAACCATGCCTCGAAATATCTTATTAAGCTCTCGATTTCAGATCCAGACTCCAATCTCAGACTCCTGAAACCAAACAGCAGTGGATCTTTCATTCGGCCTGAGATCCATGCTCCAGGTCTACGACACGACTTCGACTCCCCATCACAAATGACTCTCATCCATACTCCTGAGCTCGACTACATATCTCAGATGAACATAAGATGATCTCGACAATGCCCCAAGCCTTGACATCTCCCTCAAGACAAGCTCGCGATTAGCATCTACCCTCACGCTCGAACAGAAACCCTCAAACCCGATTCACGATTCATATTATTATTTTATTCATTTCAGTTTTATTGTTTTATCAATATATATATATAATCTGTTTTATATTCGAAATAAAAAAATATATATCTTAATAATAATAATACATTTTACAAAATAATAATACATTTTATTAAAAAAATTTAATTTTTATAATTTTCATATTATATTTTGTTGGTATAAAATCATTATTTGTTTTTTTATTTTTAAATAAATATTATAAAAAAAATCTTTATAATTCATAATATGATAAATTATAATAGTTATATTAATATATCATTGTTAATATTTCCTTTACTTAATTTTAATATAGTCATTATTTTTCTTGAATATCACTTTTTTTGTTGAAAAATTAAAACATTTCATATATATATACATTAAAAGTATTATTTTATTTTATTTCATCAAATTCAAGCTAATAATTAATATTTTGAAAGAAAACATATTTTTATTAGAACCAATAGTAATAATGATTTTTATTAAATCTTTGTTTTATTTTATAAACAAATTATTAAATAAATACATAATTACTATTTAAATTTTCTTGGGGTGTTACATTCTCCCCCCCTAAATGAATTGTTCCCTCACAATTCATGTACCAAACATAAGAAAATTGTTATTTTTAACTTTAGAATTATAGAATGTCTATGAGGACACAACTAACTAAAGTAATTTCTTACGCATAGATTCATTATTCCTCAAAAGATAACAACTTATCTCCAATGTTGTCTAGATTGTGCCTTTGATACCAATTAAAACACCCTAGAGCCCACTCTTCCAGACTCAGTTCTTGAAAAATGCTATATAATTTTTTAAATAAACTTAACCAGTACACAACAATTTATACAAACGTGGACCTTTTACTGGTCTAGGTTCTAGGGAAATTAGAGTACATTTCCCAATTTATCAAATTTATAACAATATTATAACAACTGTCCACTACACTTCCATGTGCTAACATCGATAGCATCATTTTCTGTAAATAAACTTCTATGATACCTTTGAAAAATCATTTTAAAACAAAGGGTCAGCATTCGATTTCCTAGTAAGGAATTTTGAAAAAATTAGATAAATACCATTAATATATTCTTTTAAAAATGCATTTTTAAAATTCCATTAGATATAAATTTGTATAAAAACCATTAAAAAAATAAAATAATTCTTTCAAAATTATTTATATTTCAAAAATGCATTTAAAACTAATCTAGTGATTTAGTTGAAAATATTAAACAAGCTATTAGAAACAAAAAAACTGGGTGCACTTGAAACTATGATGGCTATATTGGGCCTACCCACTTGAGGGATGGATTTACGATCCAATTCCATATCTTATTTACAAAGATAGTGTACTAGTTTTTATAAAAGAATTTATTAATAGCTTTCCTTATATACATATAAATTTCACTGTTCTTTTAGTTTCGAAAATATAATCATAATCATTTTTGGAACAAATGAATACTAATATTTACTAAACATTATATATTCGACATTGTATGATCAGGTCTCATGATACATGAATTTACATAAACACATGGATGTTAAATCAATATTAATGAATTTGAAATTTCAATGAAATATTTATTAATTTTTTTATTCATGAAGGTAAAAATTGATGACAATAGTTAACATATAATTTTATCTTCTTAAAATAAATAAATAACAATGGATAATTATGTGTTCACAAAAAAATTATCAAAGAGACATTTTTAAATCAAATAATCATTTTATATACTAGTATGTTTTAAGGAACATGAATTTAAGAAGTACATAAAAATATTCAAAATCATAGAACTGGAATTAGAAACCAATGATCTTGAACTATAAATAAATTATATATATATATATATATATAAGTTTTATTAGCATATACACATGTATCGCACACCCATAATTAAATAATTGAATGATTAAATCGGTTTGAAAAATGAAAATTTCTATATATATATATATATATATAGACACACACACATATATATATATATGTTTATTATTAGACTGCAATGACAAATTAAAAAAAACGTCATTGATTTTGAATTAAATTCTTAGGTAATTTTCATCTGTATTCAAATTTATTGAGAACATGAAATCGAATAAAATAAAATTAAAAACAAAAACATTTGATAGATTTGAGTAACACATAACAATATATACACAACATAAATATAATAGTTTCTGATATGGACTACCCATGAAAAAAATACAAATGATAAATTTAAAAAAATATAATAAAAGAATATATTTATTTCTAAAGAAGGTATATATTTAAAGAAACTAATATTTAAAAGTATCATTCCATTAATTTTTCAAATTAATAGAATAGATTTAAATTATGAAAATATAACAACAATAAATTTATTTTATATAGTTTATATTTACGTGGATAATTAAAGAATAAAATAAATAAAAATGAGTTTACCTTACAATAAATTAGATAGATTCTTAAGAAAAAAATGTTATATAAATCAAATTTGAACATATAAGTCATTCATATAACAAAATATTTTAATTCCAAATATTTTCTTTGAAAACCAAAGTTAGGTTTGTATATTCAAATCTTAAAAAATTTATTTTTTCTAGCAAAATAATTTCTTAGCATCATAATGTTAAAACCTAATTAAAATATTTGAAAACACTTAAAAAAATAATATGTAATTCCATGGAAAATATATAAAAATACATAATCCCTTACCTAAAGTAAAATAGAATTAAATACTAAGTAATTGAAATTTAATAGTCCTTTACCAAATCAGTTGTAGAAACTTTCATATCTTCTATTTTTTCATAAGGCTAAAATCCTTCTACTCTTCCAATTTTCCACTACATGTCTCTCAACTCACTGTCCCTCACGAAGGAACAAATGAAAAATATAGAAAATAGGGCTTAATTTCTTTATATTACTCCTTTTCCATACATCTTTATACCATTTATATATACTCAATAGGGTGATTTGAATTGAATAAATTATTTCAGCTTCTGATTTTTAAATTCTGATTTTTCTACGAAAGTTGATATATGTAACACCCCGAGATTTTATGAAGAATATTCATTTAATTTTGTTGATGTCTTTTGTTGTACGCTACACCAAAATTATCGTCTGTTATACACGACATCGTTTTAGCCTGCAAAATATGCAACAATATTCTTTTCTTGTGTTACACACAATTTCAAGATCATTTTGTAGAAATTATTCTACGCAACATTAATTATAGATTTTGTTTAGTGTATAAATGAAATAAGTTTTGAATTATGTTATATGCAACACAAAAGGGAGATTTCACTACATGAAACCCTGACCTAGCTTGCATTACATGCAATCACGACCTTCCTCGATAGCATGTATTGTACGGAATATAGGGTTTCACTAAACAATGATATATAATTATAATATTATCATGACCTTTCCGTTATGAATTTTATTAACTATATTTTTAATTTTATAACATTATTATTATTCATATTACTCATTTTATAGAACATGGTTTGAGAAAAAAATAAATTTTTCTGGTAAAATAAGTATTTAAAAAAAATGCAGTTTTCCCACCTTTTGATGGTGCACCCACATAAAATCTTTTTTTTTACATGTCTATAAGTTTAATTTTACAAAATGAAATTATTCTTTGGAAGCAGAATATAAATTTTTACCTTGGATAATTTGTTCATATTATTCTGATAACTTTCATAATTTAATGAATAGTAAAAACATGCTATATTTTAATTAAAAACAACTTCTTTCATCGTAATAATTTGTATTTTTAAATTATCATATTGAATGGTCTTAAAGTATAAATAGAATATATTTTTACCATTTAATATAGTTTATGTCATTAGCATTGATTTTACATTGAATTTGTAGGTTAAATCAATTCAATCTTTTGCAATGTTTTAAACAAAAACTCATTTTCTTTCGACAATGAGATTAATTTTAATTTAGTTTCTGAAACTTCTGTGTATTGAATTTGGAAAAATGGATTCCATATTTGAAATCAGTGGGTCCAAATTATATAAATAGACTACTTTTTATATTTGGGCATTATGAATAGTAACTACGGTAAATTTTATTTACCATAGTAAAAGGTAAATAGGGTAATTAAGGGTAAGTATAATATTATAAAATTACTCTAACACTTTTATTAATACAATTTTATGATTATATTTCGTCCTAAGTCATATTTGGGTCGAAATGGAATCCATTAGAACCAACTTGGCGGTGATTAAGACCTTTAGTTTATTTAATTTAAAGGAAAGTGAAATCTATCTCAGTCAAACATTAAAAATTAATGTATTTTTAATATAGGGCTATAAAGAATATAAATTAGGTTATAAATACTAATTTTAATGCTAAAATATTTTTAATTAACATTGTAATTTATTTTTAATTTATAAGAGTTATTTAATTATCTTTTTATCTTATACAATAATGATGCAGAAATTATTTATTTAGAAAAAAAATCTATAATACTGTTTTTATTGAAACAGTAATACATATTAAAGGGCTCCCAAACCTGACCAAAACATATTGGTAGTGTGTATATACACCATAATCATCCAATTACCGAATATATTATAGTTTTGAGTCTTATAAAAGTGATAATGACACTTATATTATTTTATTTTATATGATGTCAAAGTTCTCACCGTCATAATTTAATAAATATAACATTTTAAAATTTGGTTGTTTTAGAAGGTAAACCCGACTAAACATATTATAATGAAAGATATAATATTTATATTCATCGTAGTATTTTATTTTTAATTTTTATGCAAAATATAAGTAAATTTAATAATTATAAAAAAAAATTTGTTGTAATTATTTTATTAAGAGAAATATGAAATAAATGGTTTTAAAAATAGTAAAATAAATATTTTATAAACTATTTAATGTGACCCACTAATTTTATAGATTACTATGATATTTTAGGAACCTATTAAATATTTTAGTTTGAATATATCCATTGTGTGGATTTTATTTAAATTCAAACAAATGAATAGTTTCAAAATTGACACTATTGTTATTTTATAAACATAACATATTATTAAATTGTATAAAAATCACAAAAATATTTAAAAATTATAAATTGAAATTTATAGAGTCTGAAATTTCATAAAGTATCTAATTATGGAAAATTCACAGCACATACATAAATATTTTTTACATTTTAAAATTTAAATCTTATTACCACAAATAAAATTTAATAGATTAAATAAAGATAAATCAAGTTGATAATATTTAAAATAAATTATCTAATTGTCTAAATTTTATTGGATGATGATATTACAACCCTATCTCATCTACTCTTTTAAATGAGTCATTTTCTGTGGTTTTTATGTGGGGGTTAGATTTATTATAAATTAATATTTTTAAGATTTCCAAAGGTGCCCCTCTCCTCCTTTATAAAAAGGGAACCCCTTCCCACTTCTCTTCACACCCTTTTTAGCCTTGAAGCATGGAAAAACCCAGAAGATTACTCTTCTCAACCTCTCTAGTCATATCATATAGGTTTTGGTGTTCTCAAAAGTCCAACCCTAGTGCCATATGAAGAAGTTTAAAGGAGGTGCGTCGAAGAAGAGGAAATCTCTTCTACCAATTCTTTCAAGCTTCTTTCTTTTTCATCTTCTTCTTATTTAGTTGTTTCATTATTAAGTAATAACATATGTATCAATAATATATTGATATGTTATTATAAATATGAAACAACACCATTTCACCTTTTATCCATCCTATGAAAAATGAAATCACTGCACATGCGAACGTACGGAATACCGTCTCCACGCCGTGGTGTAATCTATTTTTCCAACACCACCATACATGGATGGGTATAATGGTGTAAATAATAACTATACATATATATTATAAAATAATACTGATTCTAATATATTTTATCATCCACTCCAATTCAATTCAATAATTATGGGAACAATATCATCGCTCGTTCATACGTACGGACTACCGTCTCCACGATGCAATGAGATTCATTCTTCATGTTAGCCATTCCAGAATTATTATAAAGTATATATAAGCAATAATAATGAAATATATGAAATTATAATGCTACTGGAATTATTTATATATATATATGTCATCTACTTACTTCCATTCAAGTCAACAAGGAATGGAAAACATCATTAATGCGTACGTATGGCCAACCGTCTCCATGAACGGTGTGTTTCATTTCATTTATCTATCTATTATATATATATATATATAATGAATATATATGATATATAAATCAAGTTTTACATTTTTGAAGTAAGTAAATCATGATATAAGTAATAATAATATAAAGAACATCAAGTCAAAACACGTACGATAAATGAAACGATTTTGCCCAAAACACTACTTTAACATGGAATTGACAAATGAACGGGTAATATAAATACCTAAGTGAACCATATATGATATAATAACAATTAATATGATTATTTAATAACTCAATGACATTATTTAAATCATTATACAGGAGGTTCGGATACATAAGAAGCATATCAGACATAAGGTAAGGGATCATTTTGTAATCTCATTTTTATCCGAGATTGCATATATATAAATATTTACTATTGTTATATTTAACATCCATGTCCATATGATTTCAAAATTTTTCCATAAAATTTTTAATATTCTTCCATGTATGATTAAAGTCATGTTTACCCCTCTTTGACTTTAACTTGGTGTTATGGAAGGAATCTTTATTTTGTTTACCATATGTGGTATTTTTTGACTTTTCCGTTAAAAGTACGAGGAGAATGTTTTTTTAACTTATACGGCATGAATGGATTTTTAAGGTTTTAGAAAGCCTTATTTTCTTGAAGTTTAATCTACAATATTTCATGACTATTTTGGACAAAATCCTATTCTTTTAAAATTGAATGAAATATTTTAAAAGAAAATGATTTTGAAGAAGAATGAATATTTTCCTCAATAATTAATTACAAGTGTTTTATCAAAACCATTTTCCATATAAGATGAAATTATTTCATAAGTGTATGAATCAAGTATAATGTATCTATGATTTACATGGTTTCACTTTTTTTATGATGAAATGATATCCATTTTTTATATGTATTATGTTATGATGGGGTGATGTTTATGAAAACCATTTTATTCTTTGGGTAATGATGAATGATTTATGTTCATGTTGTGGCACACGTAAGAATGATTTAATTATGAGATGGGTGAGACCTATATCTCCCTCTAATGAAATGGGTAAAGATTAATTTCTCATGAGATAGACATGGCTGGAACGGTATGTTAATCTGGTTCAGTGATACAGGACTAGAATGAGGAGTGAACTCGATTCAGAAAGGGACTTTGTCCACTAAGAAGGTCTTGGAAGTATTGTCTTGGCTACTATGGAAATCATAAGAAGTGCTGAATGATTTCCAGAATTACATGTTTTATTCCCATTCTATTTTATCAAGATGGATGTTCCATTATGATACATGCCTTATATACTTCAAAGATTTATGTCTTTGTTCAAGATTATGATGTTTAAACATTACGTTCATGTTTTTAAGTTCAATGGTATATGGATTGTTTTATTTTCTCCATGCTTACCATTAATGATCATTTGAGCTCACCCTTTATATGTTTTCTTTTCCCCAGTATTTCAAGAAATGTTTTGGCTATGAAAACAAAAGGGGAAGATCTTTATTGGAGTTGATGAAGATCTTTCACCAAGATTAGAAAATTATATTCCGATTTTCCAAAGACACTAAACTATTACGATCCTTGAGATTTGGTTTTTGTTATGTATTATGTATTCTGTAAAAGTAATGTATTATCTATGTATGTCAAGCTTTGGGTCTCTACAGTTGGTTTCAGAGGAAAGGTTTAGTCAACCTTTGGAAACTACTATGTGAAAACTTTAGTGAGATCCCGAGAGGTATTTCTAGGGTATGTCTAGGGATGTCCCAAAGGTTAAGTATAAGTATAGGTTATAGTCCTAGAATTACGGTAACAATATTAGAATTAAACCTAAGATGTTAGATGTCGAAGGTACTCCCCCTTGATTATGTAATTTTCCATCAATGATTTTTGCCTCTCACATAAATGTTTTTGTGTTTTAGTCAATGGATGGAACCAGAAGGAATTCGGTTAACACTGAATCCAATGGACAAATTGGTGACTATGAGCAATGAAATTGCATAATGCCTAGAGAGAATGATATTGTGATTATTTTGAACCAGTCATCGCGATATATGATTAATAATGTAAAATTGAGTGTTATTCCTAATTCATCAAATAAGAGGAAGATAGAACTTTATGCATGTTCGAATGTTGAGGAGCATAAAGAAAGGAAGATTGAGATTTTAAATAAGGGAAGAAGAACCTTGATGAATACATCAAACGGAGGGGAAGATGTTACCTGTGAGGAGAGAAGGGTTATAGAGGGACCAATTGTTATGGAGTTCAATGTCTTATCTGTGGATAACATGGTCATTACCCAACTCAATAACCCTGACCTAAGAGGTTACATCTAAATCAAGGATGTTCTTATTCCATGACAATCATTGAAGTGGATGGATTGAAGTGTTTAGGTATTTTTATTAAACAATAATTTTGTTGAGGTACTTTTATGGTATATTGGAATATCTATGTATTGGTCAATTGTGGATTTCAATAAAAATATGGTACTGGTAGCCATGAAAAGTGACTGAAATATTTTTGGAAAGTAGTTGATATGTGCATAATGAATGGATAAGGCGAAAATAATATGTTTGATAGTATTCATGAGCTCATGACTGATATAATGAAAAAGTGATTCCATGGTTTGAGTATATCGAAATTTCAGGATTTTTGTATGTGGAAAGAGTTAACTTTTGATAGCATCCATTTTTTCAGTAAGGTTCAATGGGTATTCATTTTTCCCGAGAATACAAGATTAATGTATTCACATGTTTGGAATGTGATCAAAAAGATACATCTTGTTATATATGAGGTATAAATGATGGTATTCACGTGATTGTTATATGACTTTTTAGAAATCATCCTATTTATATATATGATTAGAAAGAAGTATTTTCCAAAAGCCTAAATGTTGGAATAGATTAAGTTGGACATAAGATAGTATTGTTTAAGGATAGTGCTTTTTGATATTAGGATAGTGTAGTTTTAGAATAAAGGACAACCTGTAGAACGGGCGACAACCCATCGCGTTGGACAAGGTTGTGGGAATCGAACCCACAACCGATGTGTGACAGCCCTTCATCTCCTACCACTGGCCTACAGGAAGACCCTCATTTGTAGAAATTAGTTTTATTTTATTACGTGGTATGATATATGAAGTATATGTCCATTTTTGGAACCATGTATGATTAACCTCACCGTAGATGGACTTATGTATATTTAATATCTTATTCTCACCTTTTATTGTGATAGAGAAAGTGGGAAGGACCTATCATTCTATCGTGTGATATTATAATACTTCAAGAATTTCAAATTCAACTTCATATCTTTTAATAAGAGTTTAAGCGGAAATTGTTCATGGAATGAGCAATAATGATTTTACACTTAAATCAAGTAAGTATTTATCCTTATACAAAAAATCATCAAAATTAGGGAAATGATCTTGAAAACCAAAAATGTTGTCCTAGAACTCTCTTATCTGATGAATCCGATGGTACCTTAGATCATTACAAATTTATGGATTTGTGGTTGTTGGATTTTTCATATCCATGTTCTCTACCACTCTCCATCAGAACATCATGGCCAGATTTCTCTTCAATATCCATATTTTTCACCTATGTTGTCCTATGTGGAAACCCAGTGATTAGTTAATTTGGGTAAACATTACATTTCATAATTTACTTTTTAAAGATATGTTTTGGTATTCATTTTATTATTTGGGTTTCTATTAAATAAACATTCAAGTAGTAAACCATTTATAACCCCGACGAATTTCGAGGGCGAAATTAATTTTAAGGGGGGGTAGAATGTAACACCCCGAGATTTTATGAAGAATGTTCTTTTAATTTCGTTGATGTCTTGTGTTGTACGCTACACCAAACTTATATTGTGCTATACGTGACACTGTATTAGCTTGCAGTATACGCAACACTATTCTTTGCTCGTGTTACACACAATTTCCAGTTCGTTTTGTAGATATTATTCAACACAACATTATGTACAGATTTTGTATAATGTATGAATGAAATAAGTTTTGAATCATGTTATACGCAAAACCAATGAGATATTTTACTACACGCAAACCTGACCTAGATTTCATTACATGCAACCGTGACCTTCCTCCATAGCGTGTGTTGTACGGAATACCAGGTTTCACTAAACAACGATATATGGTTATAATATTATCACGAACTAGCAGTTATGAATATTATTAACTACATTTTTAATTTTATAACATTATTATTCATATTACTCATTTTCTAGAACATGGTATGAGAATAAAATAAATTTTTCGGGTAAACTAAGTATTTAAAAAAAATGCAGTTTTCCCGCCTTTTGATGGAACACCCTCATTAAATTTAGTTTTTTACATGTTTATAAGTTCAATTTTACAAAATATAAATATTCTTTGGAATCAGGATATAAAATTTAACCATGGATAAATTTTTCATATTATTCTGATAAGTTTTATATTTTAATGATTAGTAAAAACACACTATATTTTAATTAAAAACAACCTTTTCATCGTAATAATTTACGTAGTTAAATTATAAAATTTATTGGTATTAAAGTATAAATAGAATATTTTTTTACCATTTAATATAATTTATGTCATTATCATTGATTTTACATTGAATTCGTAGGTTAAATCAATACAATCTTTTGTAATGTTTTAAACAAAAATCCGTTTTCTTTCGACAACTGGATTAATTTAAATTTAATTTCCGAAAATTCTGTGTATTGAGTTTGGAAAACTTTATTCCATATTTGGAATCAGTGGGTTTAAATTATAATAATATAATACTTTTTATTTTTGGGCATTATGAATAGTAACTACGGTAAATTTTATTTACCATAGTAAAAGGTAAATCAGGTAATTAAGGGTAAATATAATATTATAAAATTACCCTAACACTTTCCTTAATACAATTGGATGATTATATTTCATCCCAAGTCATATTTTGGTCGAAATGGAATCCATTAGAACCAACTTGGAGGTGATTAAGACCTTTATTTTATTTTATTTAAAGAAAAGTGAAATATGTCTCACTCAAACTTTAATAATTAAAATATTATTAATATAAGGTTATACAGATTATAAATTCGGTTATAAAGATTCATTTTAAAGCTAAAATTTTTTATTTATCATTGTCATTTATATAAAATTTTTAAGAGTTGTTTAATTACCTTATTAGTTTATACATTAATGCTGCAGAAATTATTTATTTAGTAAAAAAATCAATAATATTGTTTTTATTGAAATAGTAATACATATTAAAGGGCTCACAAACCTGACCAAAACTTATTGGTAGTGTATATATACACCATAACCATCCAATTACCGAATATATGACCATTTTGTGTCTTATAAAAGTGATTATGACACTTATATTATTTTATTTAATATGATGTCAAAGTTGTCACCTTCATAATTTAATAAATATAACATTTTAATATTTTGGTGTTTTAGAATATAAACCCGATTAAATGTATTTTTATGAAATATATAAGATTTATCTTCATCCTAGTATTTTAGTTTTAATTTTTATGCAACAAATAATTATATTTAATAATTATACAAAAATGTTGTAGTAATTATTTTAATAAGAGAAATATCAAATAAATGGTTTTACAAATAGTAAAATAAATATTATAAGAACTATTTAATGTGCTCCAAAAAATTTCTATATTAATATGACATGTTAGGAACCCAATAAATATTTTATTTTGAATATATCCGCTGTGTGGATTTTATTTAAATTCAAGTAAATGAATAGTGTCAAAATTGAAACTATTGTTATTTTATAAAAATGACATATTATTAAATTGTTTAAAAATCACAAAAATATTTAAAAATTATAAATTACAATTTATATAGTCTAAAATGTCATAAAATATCTAATTATGGATAATTCACATCACATAATTAATTATTTATAAAAATTTAAAATTTTGAATCTTATTACCACAAATAAAATCTAATAGATTAAATAAGGATAAATCAAGTTGATAATGTTTAAAATAAATTCCATACTTGTCTAAATTTTATTTTTTAATGAGATTATAACACTATATCATCTAATATTAGAACATGAGTCATTTATGGTGGTTTTTAAGTGGGGTTAGATTTATTATAAATTAATATTTTTAAGATTCCCAAAGGTGCCCCTCTCCTCCCTTATAAAAAGGGAACCCCTTCCCACTTCTCTTCACACCATTTTGAGACATGAAGAATGTCCAACCCCTGAACATTACTATTATAAACCTCTCTAGTTATATCATATAGGTTCTGGTCTTCTCAAAAGACCAACCCTAGTGCCCAAAGAAGAAATTTAAAGGAGGTGCGTCGAAGAAGAGGTAATCTCTTATACCGATTCATTCAAGATTCTTTCTTATTCAACTTATTATTATTTATTTGTTTAATTATAAAGTAAGAAAATAAGTATCAATAATATACTGATATGTTATTATAAATAAAAAACAACCCCATTTCACCTTCTATCCATCCTACGAAAAACGAAATCACCGTGCGTGCGTACGTACGGAATACTGTCTCCACGCCGTGGTATAATCTATTTTTCCAACACCACCTTTATTGGATGGGTATAATGGTGTAATGAATAACTATAAATAGTTCTTATAACATCATACTGATTATGATATATTTTATCATCCACTCCAATTCAATTCAATAATTATGGGAATGATATCATCGCTCGTGCATACGTACGGACTACCGTCTCCACGATGCGATGAGATTCATTCTCCATGTTAACCATTCAATGATGATTATAAAGTATATATAAGAAATAATAATGAAATATATGAAATTATAAAGATACTGGATATATATATATATGTCATCTACTTACTTCCATTAAAGTCAACAAGGAAAGGAAAACAACGTTCATGCGTACGTACGACCTACCGTCTCCATGAACATTGTGTTTCATTTCATTTATCTATCAAGTATATATATATATATATACTGAATATATATGATATAGAAATCATGTTTTAAATTTTTTATGTAAGTAAATCATGATATAATTAATATTAATATCAATAAAAAAAAGTCCAAACAAGTACACTAAATGAAACGATTTTACCCAAAACGCTACATTATCATGAAATTAATAAATGAACGAGTAATATAAATACGTAAGTGAACCATATATGATATAATAAAAATTAATATGATTCATTAATAACTCAATGAAATTATTTAAATCATTATACAGTAGTCTTGGATACATACGAAGCATATCGGACATAAGGTAAGGGATGATTTTGTAATCTCATGTTTTATCCGAGATTTCTTATACGTAAGTATTTACTCGGGTTATGTTTATCACCCATGTCCATATGTTATCAAGAATTTTCCATAAAATGTTTAATATTCTTCCATTTATTTTTAATTCATGTTTACCCCTTATTGACTTTTACTTGGTGTTATGGAAGGAATATTGCTTTTTTTACCATACGTGGTACTTTTTGACTTTTCCGTTAAAAGTACGCGGATAATGTTTATTTAACTTATACGACATGAATGGATTTTTACGGTTTTATAAAGCCTTATTTTCATGATGATTAATCTACAGGATTTCATGACTATTTTCAACAAAATCTGTTTTTTAAATTACATGGCATTTTTTGAAAAGAAAATGATTTTGAAGAAGAAAGGATATTTTCCTCAAGAATTAATTTCAAGTGTTTTATCAAAACCATTTTCCATATAAGATGGCATTATTTTATATGTGTATGTTTCAAGTATAACGTTTCTATGATATACATGGTTTCACTTTTCTTATGATGAAATGATATCCATTTTTTTATATGGATTATTTTATGATGGGATGATGTTTATGAAACCCATTTTATTCTTTAGGTAATGATTAATTATTTATGTTCATGTTGTGGAACATGTAAGAATTATTTCATTATGAGATGGGTGGGACCTATATCTCCCTCCAATGCATTGGGTAAAGATTTATATCTCATGAGATAGATATGGCTAGAACGATAAGTTAATCTGTTTGAGTGATACAGGACTGGAACAAGGAGTGAACTCGATTCAGAAAGGGACTTTTTCCACTAAGATGGTCTTAGCAGCAATACCTTGGATACTATGGAAATCATAACAAGTGTTGAATGGTTTCCACAATTACATGTTTTATTCCGATGATATTTTATCAATATTTATGTTCCATTATGATACATGTCTTACGTACTTCCAATATTTATGTCTTTGCTCGAGATTTTTATGTTTAAACATTATGTTCATGTTTTTAAGTTCAATGGTATATGGTTTGTTTTATTTTCTCCATGCTTACCCTTACTGAGAATTTGATCTCACCCTTTATATGTTTTCTTTTCGCCAGGATTTCAAGAAAGGTTTTAGGTAAGAAAACAAAAGGGGAAGATCATTATGGGAGTTGTTAAAGATCTTTCACCAATATTAGAATATTATATTACGAGTTTCCAAAGACAATAAACTATTATGATCCTTGTGTTTTGGTTTTTGTTATGTTTTAAGTATTCCAAAAAATTAATTTATTATTCTTGTATGTCAAGCTTTGGGTCTCTACAATATACTGGTATATAGATATATATATAAATGTTTCACTATCAGAAAAGAAGTCAAAAAATTGAAACACAATTGACTCTGAGTTGAGACAATGGATCAAAAGAATGAAAATCAATGAAATCTTAAAACAGTTCTCAAAAAATGACCCAAAATTGAATTGGGTATCATATGTATTACAAATAAATTATAATAATCTTACTTAAACAAAAAAAATATCAATTAATTAAATCTATTTTCTAATGCCCAAAACATGAATCTGATATGAATCAGTTGGACCAAGATTCATCGTCAACCTCCATTGAAACAGGAAATATTCATCCAACAATGATAAGAAGAATACATTGAAGGAAAATGGGTTTTTCACTGGATTGAAACTGACCAAAGAAGAAAAAATGGCATCTAGATATTCAATATAATAGAAAAAGAATCTATAATAGAGAATCAGATACACAAAAAAATCAATGATTAGAACACAAGTGGATGAAAAGTGACAAACTAGGTCATTGTTTACCAATTCATGATACGATTCAGATATACAAAATATCAATAAACAAATCATACCCGGAATAATTGAGGGGATTACCAAACCAAATGTCGGCATCTATTGATCTCGTTCAATAATATCAACACATCACGGATCGGTTGTGGTCAAACCCTATCTATTACTAAAAAAATATTATTAAGAACTCGATCACATATCCAAACTTTAAACTCGGACTCCTGAAACCCAACTATGGTTGATCTTGCACTCGGCCTGAGATCCAAGATCTAGGTCTGCGACACGGCTTGGAATCCCCGTCACACTTTCCTCTCATCCCGACTCCCCATCTCGAAGACATCTCTCAGATGAACACCAATCAAACTCAACAAATCCCAAATCATCGACATCTCCCTCAGCACCGGCTCACGATCGGCCTCTACCCTCAAGCTCTAACAAAAACCCTCAAACCTGATTCAAGATTCTTATTATTTTTTTATTCGTTATTGTTTTATTGTTTTATCAATATAAATATATATAATATGATTTATTTAAAAATTAACATATATATATCATAATTACAGTAATACATTTTACATTATAATAATAAATTTTATCAATTATAAAAATGCAATTTTTATATATTTCATATTATATTTTGTGGGTATGCAATTTTTATCCATTTTTATATTTTTCATATGTGCAATTATAATAGTTATATTAATATTTATTTATTAATATCAACCTTACTTATTTTTACTATCGTAATTTTTAATGAATATCACCTTTTTTTGTTAAAAAGATAATTTTCATATACAAATATATATTTATATATATATATATACATTTAATGTATTAGTTTATTTTATTTCGTCAAATTTAAGTTAATAATTTATGTTTTGAAAAAAATAATATTTTGATTAGACACAATATTTATAATTATTTTAATTAAATCTTAGTTTTATTTTATAAGAAAATTTTTAAATAAAAACTTAATTAATAATTAAATTTTCTTGAGGTGTTACACAAAATACATGTATTAACTATTAATTGCACATATGAAATATGATAATACTAAGACATTATATTCTCTATAATCATGGTCACAACCTAATTTACTATAATGGATCAATAAAAATAATCCTCATACCTCATTTATTAAATAAAACCATAGATTATTTAATATATATCCAAAAAATATTTAAACTCCATCATGAATATTGTATTCCACTTTTTGAAAAATAATTTATTATTTATTATTGATGAATACTATCCCGCTTAATTTGTCCATATAAATCATATCATTATTCAAACTAAACATCATTCAATAGACAATAAAAACATAGTAATTCTTATATTACATTAATTTTCTTACATTGAGTATCACCTCGTAGTGAAATCAATTTTCTAGGTTTTTAGTACAATTGAATATATTATTGCAAATTTGAAATGGAAAAAATTCTAATAAAAAATATTTATATATTTTAGGATTCATATAAAATAACTATTTAATTCTAGTAAACAATAACATCAACCATTCCACTTCATTTATAAACCATTTACAAAGATTTTTCATCATATTAATCAATACCAATTTCATACAATATTAAATATAAATCAGGTGTTCTGAATAATCAACTTCAATTTAACCATTATATGTACATTAAATTTAAAAATTTCTATTTGAACATCACATTACTTTTATATTTCCTTCTAGTTCACTTCAACATCATAAGTTAGATAATCACTACAACACAGTTTCTGGTTATGTTTATGATCATTACTCCTAGGACAAAAATTTGAATATTTCAGATATCATCCCCAATAGAAACACCAATCCATTTATAATACCATTTGGTTATTAACATAAATTTCCATTGAATTAACTGACCATTTCAATTTTCCTAGAATATTACATTAAATTTTCCCTTATTCACCACACATAAAACATATTCTTGTTACATTGGGAAATTACCTGGAATGTTTATTCCCATATTATCAACATATAAGATAAGGATTCTTTTCTCCCACAAGCTCTCCACTACTAGATCATTTAGTGAACACTATAATTATATTATTTGGTTAATATGATATTTGGTTAACATTCTTATTGTCACTCCTATATTGGGATACCAAATTAGGTATAATCAGAATATCAATCAATACAATAATCACCCAATTTGGTTTCCTATTAGCAGATTGTCAGTCACCTTCAACATTAATCATGTCACCCCTACTTCCTTATGTTGAATGTAGAATAAATAATATCCTTCATGTTAAATTCTTTTTAATATTTGAAACCATATCATTAACCAATTTTATTTTTCTAATCCATCATGATAGTGCATAAGTATTGTGAATATATAAATCAAATCCCAATTGAATTTTCACCCGAGTGTGCAGTAAGGCACATTTTCATGCACTACACTAAAATAGAGTCCATCATAGTGATCACTTATCAGATTTATTACATATAATTTTCCAATTTAATGAGCCATATAAACATCTAGTTTCCACACATGTATGTAATTTCATGGAAACCACTCTCTCAATCCTTTAATATAATTCTAGGACATTTTCTTATACAATGAATCATCCTAATACTTATCCATAAATATGTATTTATACATTTAAATATGTATATCTCTAATATTTTATCATCATATTTTCAAAAGGACATGTAAACCATTCCCTAATACTGGAAAAGGCTACACTAAGCCTACCGTGTAGAAAAATAAAATCATTTTTTATTATTAATAAAAAAATTCAAAATAGTACAAAAATGTAACATATATTTTAGTTTTGTTGATACTAGATTAAATATCATATTATTTCTTAAATGGTATTAAATTTCTCACAATAAAATATTAGCATTTAGTACTCTTTACAGACCTACCACAATTAAGACATTTTGTCACAACCTAGAGAAATGAAATAAAACAAAGGGTTAATTCAGATGATTAGTGTGGGTAACAATGGGAGATATAAATATAAATCATGTATATGTTTATGAGAAACTGATAATAACATTTCAAAACTACTCCAATCAAATAATTGAACATAAACATAATACAAGACCTAAATATTGGATTTTAATAAGATGTAAATTATAAATAAATCAATTAACATAATTCAAGATAGAGTAAAATTAACTTAATAAATTGAATTGTGGTATACACATAAACATATTAAAAAATTTACATTGAATTCTAGGGTTATATTGAAGGTTGTGACATAGTCACAGTTTTACTGCCCAAACTGTACTACCAGTCTAGGTTCACTAATAAAAATATCATAGATGAAAATTCGCCATATTGAACTGGTTTCACTCCGAATTCATGTCCTATTTGTGTGATAATATATCAGTCATTACATAATTCATTATAGGGAGATATATGTCCAACCCTTGAAATAATTAAAATCATTAAAATATGTTCCATAACATCATAAAACATTTATCATATCAATCCTCATGATGAGAAATGGTTTTATGATTATTAAATCATAGCACAAATTGTAGAATATAAATAGGTTTCATATAAATTTTATCATTTATTCATATTGTAACCACGAATAAATAGGCATTTTTCGTAACCATTATTTCTTTGTATCACCGATATAAATGAAATATGATCAATTTGAATTTTATAATGATTTAAAAAATTTGAAATTAATGGGTTTTTTAAAAATCATATCATCTTTAATATATAAAATTACAAAAATAATTAGAATCGAATCCTTTGATATAATCCGCAATAATTTATATATAGCATCAAAGGATGCCATCTTAGATGGAAAATGATTTCAAATATCAAATGGAATATTTGTTATGAAAAATAACATTTACATTAAAATATCCATTTAAAATATAGAAATTAAGAAAAAATTGTGAAAAAATGTTCCTTTTATATAGACATGGAAACATATAAAGGAATATTTTGAAACATTTCTCGAGAATAATATCCACAAAAAATTGAATAACACACTATTAATAAGAAAAAATATAAAATTTTTTATTTGAAATTAAACTGATAATTATATAAAATAATATTAAAAAAACAATTAACATTTCACAATAAAAATAACATTTTTTCTTTGAAGAAGACCTTTTTAAAACATTAAAACATTTTAAAAATACTTTTCATTGAATATAACATTGAAAACATATTATACAACCCTTAAAATTCATTTCAAACATATATTGAAGAAAAAATCATTCCCACTATTATTTTATTAAAACATCATACAAATTAAAAAGCATTTCTTTGAAAATAGACATGAAAACATGTAAATAAATTTAAAAATAATTTATTGGTGATGATTCATGAAATTACAAACATGATAAAATATGCATTCCTTTCAGGTTTCAGGAGAAATTTAAATGAAACATGTTTTTAAATCATAATGAAGACTCCCATTAATTTTTTTAAAATTAACAAAATAGTAAAAATAACCATAAAATTTCCAAGAGGGGTAGTAATTATTTTTTAAAAACATTTTTAGAAATAATGAATATGTAAAAAATTATATACACTTAAGAGAGAAATTAATTAGTTTTTATAAAAAAATTATATATGAAAAATGATTATATTAATATAGTAAAATTAATGGAAAATATTTATTATCATTATATACCTTGATGAGAAGAAAATTTGAGAGTTTTTTGATATATGGATTATAATATTTAATATTTAAAAAACATAATCATAATCAAATCCGATAAACAATGAGATCGTAACAAAGAACTCTTACAACTTTTGTATATTTTGAATCGTAAGCCTAATTAAAAAATAACATCAAATGAAACAAAAAACAAATTAATTGAAAAATATTCACTATATTAAATTTAAATGAGTATCCATATACATAATTTTATAAAATAGAGGTATATAACTTAACTTATTTCCCAAAGATGAAATATTAAGATAAAAACATCTTTCCAATATGGTATATTTTGATATATAAGCCCCATGTAATATTGATCCTAAAATTGATATAAAAATACATATGATTTTCTATATAATCACCATAAAATTCAATCATGTTATGTATATATTCCATAAAAATGAAACATGTGGTATGTATAGAATGTGTCTCACATAAAACAGAAACGTGGTGGAAATTCATTAACATAATTCTTGAATCACATCATGCAAATTAAAATCACTCGTATAATAAATATTTGGTGATTTTAAAAATATTATAGAACCATAATAATATTTATCACACCCTATATTATTTACTTATTACATTTTATTACCCGTTTAACAGTAATTTCATACTGAAATCATGTTTGGGGTCACGACTGCAACATTTTTCATGTATGTTTTGAATTTTTATTTTTTGATACTATTACTTTGATAATGGTTCCATAATTTTTAGAATATTAAAAATTATGTTAATTTAATATATATTAATTATACATAAATACATACATAAATATATATATATATTAATTCCATGAAGCTAGAGGTAGAATATGAAATACAATCATCATGGAGAGGGTGTGTCCCACATACGCATAAACAACGTTTCCATTTTCTCAACGATTTAAATTGATGAATATTAAATAATATATTACCTTTACATAATATTTTTTATGTAATATATATGCCATATTTTTATTTAATGATATCCATTCCAATATCATGTTAAAGAGTACATGAATAATGAATCACATTGCATCATGAGGTGGTAGTCGTTTCTTCGTTGACACAAATGGAATGAACATATACTTATGGGTTGGAAAGTAAGAGGTTATATCTAAAATAATAATCCCAAATTTACAAGATTATTATAAATACCACATATATAAACATTAAATTATCATGAAATTCATCCATGAGATTTGGTGAAGGATGACATACAATTTTCACGAGGAAGTAGTACACTGTACAAATGAATAATGAATTAATATTAAATTTTATGGAAGTTGAGATGGATATCAGTTATGGAAATAGCATGACAACATCTCAGCATATATGATATAATCTAAAAATTACTATATCTTATATGTAAATTATTTTATGGAGTTATAATAGGAAATAAAAAACGCATTGTTAAAATCATTACCTATTCTTCCGATAAACTGTTTATGTATACAATAAAGAATTCAAGTATTGGATATTAAATAACAGCAGGTCCCCAAGGATGTGGGTATAGATGTATGGAAGACATTTTTATTTGTAATTTCTGAACCAAATTGTTTCATATGTGTGATGTGGATATGTGAGTCTCTATATTATTTATTAGTGGGCGAGACACAGAAATGGAATTTTTGAAAAGAATAATGATTTCCCAAAATTTTCACATGTAAAATAGATCCTAAAAGGATCATTATAAATATATAGAGCATATATTGTTTAAATATTTATTTAATGTTGATTTTGTACATGTTTCTAGGTCAATTTTCCACTTATCATTTGATTGTAACCCCTGATAAACCAATTAAAAACATAACTGGGGTAATTGATTTGTTATATTTTAACAAATAATTACTGTAAAAATTTATGGTCAACTAATTTTTATAATATTATATATTCTAATTAAAAATATGGAATTAAATTTTATTAGTTCAAATAATATATTTATAATATTATAGTTTTAAATTAAACATTAAAATACCAAGATATAGGGGCTTTCAAATGATAATATGTTCAAAAGTATAAAACATGTTTTAAAAAAAATCAATAAAAAAATTATTTTAATAAAAAAAATTATCAATATACATATTGATTAATTAATTTTACTATTAACTCTATATAAAATCAGTTTGGATATTTCTAAATTCATTAATAGAAATCAAAATTCTTAATAAAAAATTAGTTTTCCACCTTATATAGACTAAATTAATTTGATGAGAAATTCACAAAACATCACCATATGAAAATTTTGACATACTAATTTAAAATTTAAAATTCATTTCATAAAAAAAATATTTGTCTTAAAAAAATTATATTTCAACAAAATAGGGACATATAAATAAAAATATTTCTAGGAAAAATATATAATTTGTAAATTTAAAAATGTTTTGAACATTATCTAATGTCAGGAAAACACAGAATCTTAATGTGAAATATTTTATATAATATATAATATATATATATATATCATTAAGATCATACACCATGTGATATATACATTATTTATTATTAAAAACATATTTTTGTGCATAAAAATACTGTCATAGAAAAAATATTCCATTTATTATCAAATGGTTCTTATTTTAATTTCTAATTAAATTTTCACCAAAGAATTTATGTTTTATACATGTTAAAACCATTTATTTTAGAAAATTAGATACTCATATTGATACCTACCATTCCAGCTACTAGGGGATAAAAATCATATTAAATATTAATATTCCAATGGTATGATATGTTTTATTAATACATGGTGTTGTTTGTATTGGAAAATATTGAAAAAGAAATTTATTTCAATGAAAAAAAATTCAGAAAATATCTGGGTTCTATGTGGAGTTTTTTGGATCATATGATTCATAATGGATACAGGAGGGTTGGATTGTATTCTAAAAAATATTATATAATTTAAAATATAGAACACTTTTTTATGTTTATTAGAAAATAGATTGAATTAGAAGACTTAATTAATATGTATCTGGCTCGGAGTGTGTCTGATAAATCAATGTGAAGTAATGTTTACCAAAAGAAACATTGATAGTGGAAAATTATAACATGTAAAAACTAGTAATATAATTAGTTATGAAGATCAATAGAAGGACTTATATAAGTATTATAAATGGAATTATTAAAAAAAATTTGTTTAGTGTAAAGGAAGTAAATAACCTTGACTTATGGTATCTAAAAATTAAAATAAAATGATAGTCATGCATTTGTTCAAAAGAAATAGATCAATCATTAATTTATGTATCAAATATCTATTCCTATTCGTTGAATTCCTCGATCAATCTAATCAGATTCTGCATTCTTCCTATCTTTGAAGTCCATTGGTCGCAGCCTCAATTAGACACATAATACAAATAGATGTAAATTTATATGGAATTTTCAATCTTCACATAAAATCTGAAATAAAAAACACTCCAGGAATTGAAAACTAAAATTGTAATTAGTAATTATAGTTGGGAAATACATTGATGGATTCAGTCCAAAAAAGTTTCACATACTTATTCCTTGAATTCTCCTCTATTTATAGGCACACATCCAAGATTCATATTTCTGTTATTCGTGTAGTTAATTTTAATAACCTCATATAATATACACCTAAAATATACATAAATTATATCTTCATATGATTTCACTATTCTGGAACCATTATAGTGATATTTAAAATGTATTCAAACTAGTAGTAATAATTCTATCAATGATTATGAATATATGATTCCAATGGAATTATATATGTCATTTCAAGGGATTAAACATAGTCATAATAATAGACTAATCATAGTCACACATGTAAAATAAACTTTTTCATATTAATAAACAAAACCAACTCATACAAATATAGTAGATTTTCTTACACCAGTAAACTCAATTTCATTAAATCAACAGACTAGATTCTGTCATATAAATAGACTAGATTTTGTTAAACTGGCAGAATTGATATAGTCAAACTGATATACTATATTTTTGGTATTGATTTATCGATCTTTTGTCAATCCTATAGACTCAACCAATGTCACTAAAATGAACTAGACTTATATCACCCCAATGTACTAGACTTATATTAGTCGAATGAACTATACTTATATCCGTCCAATAAGTAAGTGTTGTGTGGAATATTAATATTAGTTTAGTCAGTATGTTTCCCTACCTTTAGTATAATAATTTTTTTGTTTCTCTAAAATATTAGAAATACATGGTAAATATAATTTTTTTTATAAATTTTACTTAAGGGATATTTGGGATTTTCAAAAAAATCAATAGAAAGTGTAAAATGTGAAATTTGGAATAAAAAATATCACCCTTTTTTAATATCAAAATACGTAACATAGAAAGTAATTAAAAAATAACATCAATAAAATTACATTAAATTTGTAATTTGGAAAAAAATATCCCTTTAATTTTAATCTTTCACTTTTATTTTTACTGTTTTAATTTATGAAATATTTTCCAGATAAAAAATATAAAATAAATTCTTATAAGAACCCACTGCCACTAAATAGTATATTCTCCATGAAATAAATTCTCCCTCGATAAATCCATCAATAAATTGCCCCTAAAATTTAATTTATCAATTTTGAATTATTTCCCCCATATTAACTTCTACAAATACGTCATTCAATTTTTTATTTTTAAAATGAAATAAGGGAGGTACAATGTACATGAAATGTTAGTAATAAAAATTATGCACAACAATTTATGAAAGATAAACAGTCATCCAAAATAGAATATATAAAAAATATTTATCAATTTCTTATAATAATATATCAATATAATATGTAAATTGAATAAAATTAAAACTTTTTTTATTTTTGTTTTGAATATTAAAACATAGATAAGAGATTATAAAAAAAATTAATCTTTATTTATCAGTTTCATGATGATAAAATTCATCATTCACAAAAATTCACGATTCTTATTTTTCCTTATATCATCTCCCCTAGATATATAATACATTCCTCTATGATATGAAAATTCAAAACATATTATTTTAATATATAAAATTTATATGTAAGAAATTTTGTTTTGAATTCTCATCTTTCAACTTCCTAGCTTGTTCTTCTTCAAAAAAGGTTTTCAATATTCACATCCTTTTTTCTCTATATTTATTATTCAATTAAATTTTCCATCTACGTCTATTTTTCATTTTCTTCATCAAGGTATTGTAAAAGAATCCTTAACTATAAAAAATAGGCAATTTTTACATCAACATATGATGGAAAATTTTCTGGATAATCTTATTTTTCCAATAATGTTTTCATAAGAAATTTTAGTAGTTAATCACAAACACTCAGATATATCTCAGTTTCCATTAACTACCTCAAAATATTAATAACCCTTCTTCTTTTTGATTTTATGTCAACTTTTATATTTTTGACCTCTAATTTATTATGTAAAATTATCTATGTCATTATATTTATATAACCTCGATTATCTAATGCATTTAGAAGCTTCTAAATATAATAAAAATGAGATTCTATATTCAAAAGATATGTAATTTCAATGAAATAATTATTAAAAATTTATGTGGAATATATGATTCATGGTACTAATCGTTGATCAAAATGTTTTTCCTTTTATCACATTATGTATGATAAAATACATATTCACCAAATATATTTTCTTCAATCCTATAATATAATCCAACACAAATATGTCATCTAATTTTAAGGTGATTCGGTCACACTTACTTTGTATAAGAAAAACCTACATCTACAAAACAACTAAACATACATCATTTTTCAAAAGAAATACTTTACTAATTTTTTCAAATATTAAAAATATTTATGAATATACCTTTAATTATTTAAAAATTTTCAAACATCTCTAATATATTATATGTTACTAGATATGCATATCTATCAAATGAAGCATCAATTAGATATGAAAATTGTGGAATATTAAACTTGAACATCTCAATAATAAATGTAATGGTTATAACATCAAAATTATTTTTATTTTTAAATTCTTTAGATGAATGAAATTATAAACAACTTCCTTCTCTACAATACTGATTACAACCCTAAAAATGAATTATTTCTTTCATAATGGAATCATTATTTTCATACCCTTTTTGTTTACAATTCCTTCAATACCACTATATTTACAATATTGTCAAGAGTATATATCTTGAAGAATAGAACATGTTGAGATTTTGTGAATTTTATTAACCAAAAAAATATTAGATCCACCATAATTAATTGGACTTGTGACCCAATAAGGTGTTCGTAGACACTAGGTGATGATTAAAATTCAAATGATACGATAAATATAAATAAAAATAAAATCATATCTGATGATCAATATTTTTATAGAAGGATTTAAATATATTTTTAAATTATTGTGTATATTTGAAAATTATCATCATGAAAAGATATTGTCTAGAAATTTTAATTTAGTGATATTTAAAATAACAAAAAAACATAACATTTAAATCAAAGGACAAAAAATATGAAAGAATAGATATTACCTTTTAGAGTGAAGATATAATTATCTATAATAATTTCATTATTATAATTATTCATTATTATTATATGAAAAATAAATAATTTAGTAAATAAAAAACTTTTTAAAATTAATAATTTAATAAAGAATGGATTCTAATGAAAATAATGTTTTTAGTAAATTAAAAATTATTTAAAAAAACTAACATTTTATTTGTGTATCAATTTCTTGGAAACTAATGACTTAGTGATTATGACACTTTTTAGAAAACAATATATTTTATTTAAAACTAAATTATTTAAAACAGAAAGTTTTTATGAATCCATAACATATGTACTCTCTATTTGGAAAGAATTTATTAATGTTAGGATACTGGTATATGAGAAGTAGAAATGAATTATTACTTGATATTGATCATTCAAAGATAATTTTTATTATATAAAAATATTTTAGAACTAAGGTGTTTAGTAAAAATAATGTCATGTAGTTCGTTCCATATGAGGTATTTTAAAATGATATATCATTTTTTGAGTGACCCAAAAGAAAATGATGTTTAATATCCAGTTTCTTTTATCATTGTTGATGTAATTGGTTTTTACATTATGTAATTTAACATGTATTGTTATGAAATAATTTAGATTCAATGAAACACATTCCATATTAAGTGAGTTTGTTTTTTATTCCATAAACATTAGAACAACAACTTATTGTTGCCATATATTTTGGATAATATGTGATAAGTGCTACAAACATTCATTTCATAAAATAACAATGCATTAATACTTATAATATAAAATGAAAATTTCTGATATAATTTTTCAATGTGTGTAACATCGACTAAATTCAGTATCAGTAAAATATATTAATTTAATTTTTTTCCAAAATGTTAAAATAAGACTAAATTTATAGTTCCTTCAATATAATGAAAAATTAATCATATATTGTTAATATAGGGATATTTTTTTATATACTCAATATTAAGAACAGAAGTATATAGAAAGAATTAAATTTGGATGACTATTTGTAATGTATAGTAAATATCTAATAATTCCAAAAAATATATTTTGATCAACTAGTTTCCCATATTTATAATAGTTTTAAAATATTTTATGTTCAATAAGAGTACTTATACTTTAAATATATTTTTTTACAAATTTAAAAATAATATATTTTATATTATTGTTTTGATATATAAATTTCCAATATGGATTATGCGAAATTAAATAAAATAGAAAATATGTATGTCATCCCCCTATAATCATTTCAAACATAGATTTCATATGTTCATCGATGGAATATGTTAATTCATTTGAAACTGAACTAAGTATTATTTCTTCAATATAAATTTTTTCCATTTTTATAATTTTATAAAAAACCATTATAATTTTTTTGATCTATAGATCCCATAGAAAATTAATATTTGGAAAAAACATCATTTATTATATCATACCATAATTTAATAGATTTTTTAGGTCTTTAAAAATCCATCGTATTTTTCATAACATATTGTGGTTATTTTACATTTTTTTAACTAGGGGTTGTTTTACAAAAACATCCCCTTATACATTTTCAATTTAAAAAAAACATCTCATCCATTTGAAATATATTGATATTATGAAATGCGTCATATTCTATTATTAAATGAATAAATCAATGTCATAATACCGGATCATAATTTTTATCATAGTATATTCAAATTTTTATTATATCTTTTAGAAACTATCATGGTTTAATGTATCACTATTATTCCATATTCATTACACTTATTCAAAGAAAATCATTTTACTTCAATTACATATGTATATTTAAGTCTTTCGGCCATATTATAATGTTGAATCCATTTGTATTCATGATGTTTATATTGAATTTATTTTCTCAAATATTAATCTTCTAAAAAACAATCAAATGTTTTAGGTTAAAATTGTGATAAGTCATACAATGATTAATATTATTTTTTAAGGAACATATTGTTTTAACTAGTTGACCTATATCACAAGTTATAATATCACTATAATGATTTTTATATATTAATTGATTCCATGAGTTTTCAAATTATTATAATTTAAAAACATGTTTAAATTATTCTTATTGTCAAATATATTCTTCCAATGTTCTATGATGAAATGAAATTTACAATAATGATTGAAAATATGTTTTTACAATAATATTTAAAAATGTTGATTGCGATTGGTCTGAAAAAAACCAGTTTCATCAAATTTACCATTTACTATTTCCTTAAAAGTAATTTTATTTTTATTAGATTCTCAATATGATTTAATAAATTTAAAAAAGCTGAGGAATACTACTGTATTGGAATTCAGAGTAATATTTTTTAAAATAACATTATTATTTAGAATTAATACGTCGAATCCAAAAAATTTATTTAACAATTTTTTGGATTACATCATTAATAAAAATCATATGTTTTTTTTTATAAAATGTATTTTTAAAACTAAATATATAGTATTATTGGTATTACTAACTACATCATCCAAAAAAATTATAAAAATATAGTATTCCCTCGTCTTGATTCGTGTAATCACATGATGAAATCTATTTCTTAATTGAACTACACCATTTCGTTGTAGAGATATAGGTTCCAGAAAACAAAGTATAAAATCATTTCTAGTTCAAAATATTTCTCATTTAGAAATTAAAATTCTCCACCATGATTACATTGAATAGTTATCATATATAAATACTTACGTTTTATAACTTTGTCTACATATATTTGGAAAATATTAAAAGGCATCATTATTTTTTTCTTGAATCCAACCCATGTATTTCATGTGTAATCATCGAATAAATCATAAAAATAGTATTTTTCACTTATAATTATATTTTATTTAAGACCAAACATTTTAATAATCTCAATATGTAAAGCATGAGAATTTGATACTTCACTAATAGATTTAAAACATTTCATATATTTCATTCCCAATTAAAAAGGTTCACATAAATTTGAAGTATTGAACATACGTTCTAGTAGATATTTAACTAGTCCATTCATAGAAATTTTAGATAAATTTAAAACATTACAATGTAATAATATTATACTCCATAACCAAGATTTTTCTTTAATTTCACAATGGCATGGAATATCTTGCTTCCCAATATATTCAACGGTTAGTATATAGTCATTATCATGTCTATTGGATGAGCTAATAAATTAATCTTTTTAACTATTAACAGTACATTTATCATTCATAAATTTAAAAATATTTAACTCATCACATAATTTGATAACAATAATAAGGTTGTTCTTAATAACTAAATTAAATAAAAAATTTAAATAAAATAATTTCCACAAAAAAAATATTACCAATTCTAATAATCTCTCAATGTGATTTGTCACCAAATGTGACATTAAACCCATTAATTTTTATAACCTTCTTGAAGAAATTAGTGTATCTAATTATATGTTTCGTTGAACCACTATAAATGTACCATAAAACATTATTGTTTCATTTATTATCTTCCTGATAATAAATTTAATAGGTTTTGGGCACCCAAATATTCTTGGGTTTGGTATATTTGAAAGTATAATCATTTGAATCCTTATTTTTCTATATTTTATATGATTTACCATTTTTTATTATTATTAAAATTAAAATTTATGGAAAAATAATTTTATATTATTAAAAGAAAATTTATTATTGTACTAACCACCACATTATCATTTTATGTGAAAAATGTGCAATTTTTATGATAAGGTAATTATTTTGAAAAATGGGTTTTATATTAATAAATACCATTATGGATAAATCACTATTTATTTGATTTTGATAATATATATTATCAATGTAATCATTAGTAGTTGTATGGTTTGATAAAATATTTTTCATAACAGATGTTTCCTAATTAATTTTTTAAACTAAATTATTATCCTCAATAGATATTATTTAAAAATTAATTTATTTCAAATCATTAAGTAAAATTGTTTTTTTATATTTGGCCTATATAGTAATTTTGAAAGATCATTTTTTTAAAATATTTATAAATAACTCTATTAAAAATTATCATATTATTTTAGAAAGAGTATAAACACATGAAATTTATGTAGATATTTTTTTATTCACTAATATTATGTTTTATACTGATTTTACAATTGTGATTATATAAAACATTTCAAAATCTACATACATCTTCAAATATAGGTAGTTTATTATCTTTTTATATGAATAATTTTACTCATTCAATTTTTAAGAATTATTATTATCATCACTATGTGATACATTTCATTAAAAGTAATTTTTGTTAAAGATTCTATAGTAATCTCTTCCATGAAGTAATTATTGATATTAAAAATCTCATCATATTTTTTAATATTTATTTTTCATCTCTTCCACTGTCATAATAAATTTTTATGAACACTCTCCCCCACATTCACTCTATCTATATAATTGTTTCTAACCCACAATATTCGTATGATTTTAGTACATTAACAAATTCCATTCATAATTTTTTTTCATTATTATAATTTATTTACATCTATAGATGTCTAGTTTTATATGACCATATTTTAGCATTTAGATTAAATAACATTTAAAAATCCCCCTTATCAATTATATCCTTGTTATTTTTTGTATATATTTATCAAAAATAATTCATTATAATTATTTATTACATTCCCTTTATAATATTAGATATATCACAAATAGAATATTGCGAAAAAATACAATTTAATTCAAATATAATATTATTTTTCTTTAAATACATTCAATCACTTTTACGTGAAATATTTTTATTAATAAAATTATAATTTAATGGGAAAAAACAACTCCTCTGTTGTTTTTCTTAATATTCCATGTGTATATTCTAAATATTCAATCGTATCGAATAATATTTCCCATGAAAACATCATGTATTAGATGTGTAAATATTATCTTATCAACCTAAGAATTTCTCATAGACTCTCATTCACATTGAATGATCTATATAATAATTTAATATAATGTAACAATACTATGATATTTATATATAATGTATTATAAATGGTATATAATAGTACTGAATCATTGATGCATATTTTCAATTATTTCACTAGGTATGAAATCAAATACTAGATAATATTCAAGAAGAATCACTCTATTAAATTCCATATCATTTGATGTTCTAAATTTTTATTATTCTAATTTATTCTAAATAATATTACTTCCCTCACCAGATAAATTATGATAATACATGTTACAATTCAATAAAAATAACATACTATATTTGACTTTATTATTAAACTGATAGTCTTTCCTATCATGATTTGAAAAAGAATAATGTTCCTATACTGGGATATTGTAACATATAGTTAACATAATTATTCAATCAACACCAGTGTTTATATCAATAATCATAATTCTCCCATTATAATAATCATAATCAGACCATTTAAATATATTTTTTTCTTATAGGATTTAGTTTTTTAAGATTACCAATGGTAAAACCATCCATCTTGTTGAACAAAAAAATCTTTCTAATTTTTACACGTTCTTATAAAAGATATTTAGAAAAAAAACCATTTATATAAATATTAATAAAAATTTTATTAACCTATAGTATGTAAAAAATGTTAAAACCAAATATTCAACATTTATAACCTCATATGATACAAATTATTGTGTCATCGGGTTTAAATTGGATATAATAATGAGGTGAGTTGTACTTAAAAATCATTAAAAAATTTAAAACCCAATTTTTTAATATAACATTGATTATGTCTAATAATTCGATTAATATATATCCATAATGGAGTGTGTCCATTTAATTAAATTATTTATAAAATTACTGAAATAATAATTTATACAAAAATAGAGAGCGAAAATATATAATATTTAAAAATATGGATAAAAAAGTTATATATTTCTATAAAATAACTAATAGAAAATTTATAAATGGAACACACATTTGACCATTAGTGTAACGTAAGTCAATAAACATTTCTTATTTTAGAAAATGTTTAATCAAAACTAATAGTTATGTCATTCAACCCCCCAAATATCTTGATCCATATTATTGGAATCTTTTCAATAATACTATCCCATGAATCCCTCGATCATCTAGATCATATCCATCCGTCATCTTATCACTAGATTACCTCAATTTTAACCATGATCAGACAAAAAATTTAATTCATTTATATGTTATAAATATTTTGAAATACCCACATAGAATATATATATAAATAAATAATCACTAAATTATTATTCTAAAAATCCTAATTGATAATTTACAGTAGTGAAATATTTTGATAGATTCATTATAGAAAAGAAACACTTAAAATCTCCCCAAATGGTCCTCTATTTAATGGAATACCACCAACATCTATGTTTGAGTGATTCCTAGATTTAAACTCAAGGCCATAAATATATAATCACTAAAAATATAATAAAATTATATCTTCATCTAGAATAGTTATGGGTTCACCATTAAAATGATATTAAAATGTTTTCCAAAAAGTAGTAATAATTATAACTCTTATTATAAAGTTATTATTCTAATAGAAAAAAAAACATAATTTAAACGGATTAAACCCATTCTCATTGGTAGACATATCATTTTATCATGGTTAGACTAATCGTATTCATGTCGATAGGAAGAATATATCACACCGATAGGATAGATTTTAAAACACTAATAAGATATATATTATCACATAAAAAGACAATATTCATTCACATTGATAGAAAATATATTTTCATAGCAATAGACTTGGTTCAGTCATAATGATGGAATAGTTTTTTAAATACCACTGGAAAATACGTATGTCAATCAAATGAAATAAAATTAAACCAATGCTATAAAAAAGACTTCTATGAGTCCGATGGACAATAATTATTTCAATTTGTTGGAATAAACATATATATATCATGTGGATCAAACTTGAACAAAGTGTTTATATTCATTTAGATAATATGAATTTTTTTTTCAGTAGAATAAGATACATTCTACAAAATTGATTTAAAAACATAGGAAATATAATGTTAGTAAAAACTTTATGTATGGTTGTGTTTTAATTTTCAAACATATGGATATAATGTTTAGATAATAAATGTTCAACTTGGTAGACATTTCTCTTGGTGATGTGTTAATACATATACTTTAAGAAGTGTGATATGGGACCCATATGTGGGGTATGAGAATCACAGAGAAGAGAATATTGGGATTATAAGTGGATTAGACGATGATAGATAAAGATGGTGCCTATGTAGAGTGACCAAGAGTAATGAGGGACATTAGAGACATTTGATTTGTGACTATGGTCTATGTCAATGGATCTTATGGAAATTACTATCATCGATAGGCGATAGCTGCGATATTGTGTCAGTGAGAAGACAACATGGTGGGTCGGATGGGCATTAATATATTTCATATCCAATGAAGTGTGATTTGTTCTATATGAGGGTCTATATCATAGTGATTATAACTGATATTAAACATAAAATTATGTTAGGGATGGATTTGTTGAAAGGTTTATTTTTTTTAAAAGTGATATTATATTGGTGAAATTGTTGAAAATTTTATTTTAGAGGATATGGGGTTACATAATGGTTTGTTTAGTATGATACATATTTTTGTAAGGTTAACACGACCAAATGATGTTTGAAGTGTATTTTTTTCAAATGGATATGTTGGCAATATGATTGTCTATTGGTGTAATTATAAAATTATATATGTTTTATGGGTATAGAGTTGAATAAATGTTTGTTATACGGGATAAAATGTATCATAAGGGTATAAAATCCCATGGTTGATGGTAGATCAAGATATCCATTACCCACATAGGGGTCAATCCCATAATAGATATGCGGGGTAAGGTTAATTGATGTGATTCTCAATGAACCTAAATTCACTAGATAAGGGTTCCACTTAACATGAAAATGAAAATATCATACTAGAAGCATTGTGCAATGATATTAGAAGTATTTCATAGGGGTAAAACATTGAATAATGATACTATTAAGCATTAAGGATGTGTATCCCATGAGTAGATACCCTAGTTAATGTTAAAGAGGATCACTTAAGGATACCCATTAACTTCTCCATGTAACATAATACTGTCTACGTACCTAAATAAGGCCAATCAAGGGATCCCAACAAACATAAGTGTGTTCCCCTTTCCATTTAAGGTTATGCAAATTTTTTCATACTCACAAAGGTTAATACATACATTAATTAAAGTTAATATTTCAAATTTTAATAGTATTCATGATATCCTAAAGCTCACAATTGGGTTTCTAGGCCACTAACATAATGGTATGTGTTTTTTTAGAAATTAGTCCATACATGTCAATGGGAGCATTATAGATGAACCTTCCTCAATGTAGCATATGCTATGTCGATATTGTGAGAGTTTTCACCTTCCATAGTGTAAGGTGTTAAACTAAAAGAGATGTTTGATATTCGTTTATGGTTAATGTTACACCATAAATAAGTTTCCACATCATCGTGAAAAGGATCTTTCACTGTGGAGATAATGGTTACATTACTATGCTTTATAAGGAATATTATTTTAATTTTTACATTTGATGAGAATCAATTCCTTAGATAAGAAAATAAATTATATAATCACTTTGGTTTGTGGACATGGAATACAGTTCACCATTTTGGTACTATCTATAACATAATATTCAGGCATGAATATAGGAGAATATTTTATGAGAATCCTAACTATTAGTAGATTCATGAATATATGTGGTTTTTATGAAATTGATGGTAAACCGTATTTTATGGTTAATATATTAGCATAGTTAACAAATATTTTAATGTATAAATACAATGAAATTTAATAGCGAACATTCATTTTTCAATTTTCAATGATATAGAAATAAAGGCTATATAAATATAGATACAGTCATGTGGTTTTACCATTTGAATATATATATATATATAGTTACAGCACAAAATACATGGAAAAATAATTATTAATTTGTGAATTATAACATGGTAGTTCAATCACATGCGATAATGATGGTATAATATGACACCTTCCAAATAACAAGAAACTCCTATTTGAGGACAAAAAATAAATGACTAACTCTACACCATTAAACATATATATAAAGAATGAATTGAGAGATTATTAATTTGAAATAAAATTATTACAAAAGGGATAATATTTGATTCAATACAATAGTTGTGTTCAAGGAAAGTCATTGATTGCCTACATTAATGGGTTTTTTATAGAATTATTATAGAAATCTGAATCCTTAGCATCAATTAATGGATTTCCCAATGAAAAATATTATGAGTTCACTAATATCTAGTAAATAATGGGATTTTATAAATCCTTTATAAATTATGAAATGATATTTCATGACATATCATGGAATGATAATACTCATAGTGATATTCACAAAAGAATTTTAATTGATAAACTAGATATTTAAATGAATATAAGTATCAAATTATGAATCTACAAAAAAAAACCAGAATTTTTTATTTTTATATGGTTAATAGTGGATTCACATTGATGTAGTAAGTGATATGATGAATTATGAGGTAAGTGATCCTATGGATATAGTTCATCTATCCCAAAAAAGAAGGCATCGATCCTTGGTGGGACTGACCTAAACTATTCTCATGTAAGGAAACGATCCATATAAGGACTTACCAAGGAAAAACAATTTGTACAATGCATTAAAAAGAGAATCATATCCATAATAAATAATTAGTTAGCCTATTTATTTTGTTGAACCCCCAAAATTTTATCTATAGGAACCTTCAACTATCCCTTTGGAGGGAAGCATGTAAAATTCTATGTTTCCTTGGGCTTGTTTTTTACTTTCCTTGCATCATCATCAAATAACCATTATAATGATAATAATAATGAAAATTTATATACAAATATTATAAATTTAAAATTTCATCAAATAAAAAAGATCAAATGAAGAATATTATTTTAATTAATAGGTCATGATCCACATGATGAAGAAGGGATATGAAAAAGTATCCATACCATAATTCACCCATTATCAAGGTCCCTAATCCCTTCTAAGATCTATAAATTTGTATCCAAGGTAATTTTAATTAATTTTAATTATTTTATCTAATTTTGTAAATATATTTATTTAGGTTCAAGTATTAGTTTGCCACATATTGTAGCATTATAAGGAAAAAAGATATAACTTTAATTGAGAATCCCAAATGAAATGGAATCCATCTATGTGGAACTGATTATTGGAACTCATATATATTCTTCAATGACTCTAAAAACATGGACAGGAGATATATGAAACACTAAGATTTTGTGTTTTTCGTTAATTTAGTAATGCTTCATGTATGAATATATATCATGATAAACCAAGTGAAATCTGTTTCACAAATGAAGAGGTAATTTCATGAAGGATATGATGATAAAATATAATTTCAAAAAAATTATACAATCTGTTAATAGACTAATTTTTAGGATTAAAGTGGAAAATAAGTATCTATAAATTAATGTTCATGTGTTATAAAATGAGTAAAAATATGAGAGGAATAAAATGAAGTCTTATTGAAGGTGAAAATTTCCTTGTATAAAATAATTTTTTTCAAGAAGAAGTGTAAAAGATGATATCCAAAAAGGTGGAATAAATATAATAAGATTCAAAAGTGATTAAAGTAAACATGACATGTTTCTGAATCAGATGGAAAAAGACAAATGAGCAATTTGGTAAGATAATTAATGTTTTTGAAAAAATAAATGGAGTGAAAGACTCTATTGGTGAAACGAAATATAAAATGGAGGATAATGATAACAAGATATATAATATTAATAAATAATTAGAAGAGGATATATATTGAGGAAATACTCTCAAGACTAAATTTACTGATCGTCATGGTTCATGTACAAATAAGATAAAATTATTAGAAAGAAGAATTAGATTCAACCAATGACAACTTCGAATCCCTGGTCAATCCTAAGATGTAGACTGATTAAAAACATTTGTTCATCCTTTGGTAGAGGGTGATGAGAAAATAATTTATATTCTCTTAAAGGTGAAAAATGAAAAAAGTATCTTATCCAAATGATTATAATTCATTGGTAAAGCTGTTATATTATTTGAAGAAAACCCAACAAGGTATGAAAAATTTAGAGCTCTAAAATCTCATAAGAAAGGGATATCTTCGTGATGGATCTAATAATGTACATAATTAGTACCCCAAATTAGTTAAAAACAATAAGTTGAGGAATCAGTTAAGATATTTTAACATGTCAAACATTTTTGAGTTGTATGGAAACACCATCAATTTTTTAGTTGAGCAATAAGTGTATATAAATTTCTATAAAGATGGAGGAAAATAAGGACTATGTAACCGTGCCTAAAATGTGATGTGTGGGTCTTATCCCAATTGTTATATCATTTATAAATATTTCCAAATTATTCATTTTATATTATAGTCTATAGAGTTTAATATATTATTATATAATGAAAATAAGATGAATATTGTTTCTTAGGGAAAATTATTTCAAAAATTATATGAGGAAGAATCCCATAGTAAAATTAATGTAGATAATACTTAAAAATATATCACTAAACCTCAAAATTTTTTGTAGTTGTATTGAAATTTGTTAGAACATATAAAGAGATCATTCAATGATTAAAATAATAAGTCACAATAAAATTAAATCCAAAAGAAAAAATGCATTGAAATTATTGATAATATAGAAATGGATATTCAAGGTAATTAGATGGATCGTAGAAAGAATATTCTTCCAATTTGGGAAAAATAATCCATTTCATGTAAATATTCCCATGAATGTATGGATTTTGTGAAAATGAACAATACCTATAATAATAAATGTTTTTTGGATTCCATTAAATCAATATCAAATATAATTTTTGATTCTAAAGTAAAAGGAAAATTAAAAATGGTGGGGCTCAATAAATCACCATAATGATAAAGCTGGGAATCTATATGGTATCTCTTTCGATATTTTCTAAAAATTTTCTAACTTGTTTTAATTGGTCCAGGAATCCAAGGGAGAAATAATCCATGTTGTAATTTTATCAATACCAGAGAAAGTAAATGTTAAATCAGATATATAAATTTTCTTGATATTCAGTGAATAATGTTATATTATATATATTAGATCTAAAGAAATTTGCTACACCTAATAATGTATCATAAAATGTGGATTTGAAGTTAATATAGTGAGTGTAAATAATCCACTAATGGAGAATAATGCATTGTTTCTATAACATGGATGGATCTTGAGAAGACAAATTTATAATCATACATGTTGTATCAGGTGTGTAATTTTTTAAGACATTAAATGTTTCTAAACAAAAACTAGCTACCCAGAAAAAAATATTTCCCCAAAAATGAATTACATTTAAAATAAACAATGCATAAATCAATGGTGAATTGGTGTTGCTAATCAAAATCACACCTCGTTGACATATTGGATATCAATGAAAATAAATAGATATTTTTATGATTTCAATACATCATATGAATCATTTTAGTGTCATTAATAACTCTCATACTGAGATGGATCATGAAGAATCATTTTTCATTCGATAATTATTATTCATGACTGATGTAATATCATGTTTATATGAGATTTTTTAAAATGGTGTATTGAGATGATTAATATTAAAAGGATTTTGTGATATCTAAGTGGAATTCAAGATTATAATAGGTAAGATTTTGGCATGGTTCATGGACTGATGTTTCATACACCATGATCTATTATGGTAGGCTTAGAGGACATGTTGATATATAATGATTCAAGTGGAAAATTCACCCACATAATATCATGATAATGTGTGAATGCGGTTGAATGAGAATTTATAGGGTTTCTTATTAGAAACCAAAATTATCTTCAATTGGATAATCCTAAAGAATGAAAACTAAGGATCTAATCTCTCTTGGTGATTCATTGATACTCTAATGGGGATAAAGATTACACAAATAATTAGGGGAAGATAAGAGGTTATTTTTATCACTATATTAATGAGGAGAATAAATAGAGGTGAATTCTAATTTTTTTTTTCAGGATGTTGAAAAAATAACATAGGAAATCTGGATATTCAGTATTCCGGAGAGATGTATTGAATCATTAACATAATGATATAAATTTCCTACCTTAATGGAGATTTTACTATGCAATTAATAAGTCCAGGTTAAATAGAAAACTATGCGCCATCCCCTTGTATTTAAATTTAATATAGGAGGGAAGAAGACAAGATGGATGTTGGACCACTTATAGATATTTTGATGATGAAATTATCAAATAATATGAGGGGAGACTATTAAAACCAAAATGATGTTTATTGTGTATTTTTATAGAAAGTGGATTTTTGGAAAATATGAGTCTCTCTCTATAGAATTATGAAATTATATATAAAATTGGATTTGAAGTTCTATATGCGTACATGGTAGAGGATATGGAGTTGCGTAAGGGTAGTGTTCCCAAATGATGTTTGTAGTGGATTTTTTTTAACAATTACATATTAAAATTATGGAGTTATTTAATTATATATCCTAGATGATTTTGAGTGGTGATAGGCTATATGCTAGAGGATATAGAGTTTGTTATGGGTATCATACCTAATATTTAAAGGTATATTGATATTTCCATTAACTATGTATGGGTAAATCCCACAATAGATTCACTTCATAATGCTACTGCATGTTCTATTCAAGGTTATTGGATGTGATGTTGAAGGGTTCCATAAACCACATAATGGTATATCCCATAATCGATACACTATGTAATGGCACTAGATCCAATGCTTAAGTGTACTAGATTCCCTCTATAAGGATATCATGATGTCTATGGTCACCAATGAGGAAAACATAAGGGTAACCATTGAAAATATGATATAGGAATGAGTAAATAGTCTAACATTAGTGTAATTGTGAATTTTCTCATATCACATAATGGTATAAGGGTTCCTATATATGGGAATGTCATATAACCAATATTAGGTAATGGTATGTCCTTGTCTACACAAGTTTATATTGAGATATCCTATAGCCGCATAATGGTAATTGAAACATTGTGTAAATGTAATCCATGCCTAGCACAAATACTAGGTATAAAACCAAAATATCATGTAAGTGTAGAATAATCTCTCACATTATGGTATCCAATTAAATAATGGATTACACACCAATGAAAATGTCTTCGATGTAGAAAAACATCCAACAACGCAACTTGTCTGAAGTCAAGATTTTGGGTATTTTTACATGTTTTATTTTCATGGGTTTTATCATTTAATATGGTGTAAATGAGTTTATGTTTATAGATACACAATAATGAAACACCCACATTAAAGTGGAGGTGACTATTCACCATTGATATAATATGTATGATACAATGGTATGTATGGATTATGTTTTTTTATTTTTGTAGTTTCCATCCATATAGAAGAGACTAATACATATAATATCTTTTTATTATTATCATATTAGTCATTCTTTAATACAAGAGTGTAGTTACGGAGACTCATAACTATAAAAATATAATTAGATGCATGGGGTTGATCTTTTATTTAGGTTAAAATCGTTCTATAGAGGATTTATGATCACATGAAATGAAGGGATTACGGATAATGACCACAGACATCATCGGTGAACATTCACTTTTTCAAATTTATACATTTGGAAAAATATGTTGTACATATTGAGATATTCTCAAGAAATTTTACCATCATAAAATATCAATGTATTTATAACCCATAATTTTTGGAGAATTGGAAAGTCATTTATAACTCATAGAATTCATGTAACAATAGATTTTATATTAATGGTATATAAAGATTCGATATATATCACAAGAATCCTCTCTAGAAGTTGAAAAATAGAAGAGAGACTCTACACCATCAAACATTGCTATAGAATAATAGAGAGAGAGAGAGAGATAATTACATTGAAATATTTTAATTAATGATGGATAATAGTAGATTCACATCAATTTTTTATTTAATTTAATGTTATTGGTGTGATCAGAAAAAATAATCTGTTTTTTAGAAATTATTCTTGAAATAATAGTCCATCTCATCTAGTGAAGGTCTGGAAAATAAAAAATAAGAAGTGTTTATTTCTATCTAGTGAATTTTAGGATTTAAAAATTATTCCAGACGTGTATAGAGGAGATTCCAAGAAAACTAAATGAAATAATCTGCTCAAAGGGATATTCAAAATATACTTGTCGGTGAGATATTTGATATTCAAAATAACCCATCTGACAACATGTGCATATAAAAAACAAGGTGGCATTGTTCCTCGATTTGAGAAAATATTTTATAACTTAAAATCTGTAAGTGAATAGGTTAATTTTGATTCATGTTTTTCAAAGTATATTATGAATCTACACTACACCAAGAAGAATTGATCCTTCTTAGGTGTCACATAGTCTAAATAAGGCTAAGGCAGTCAGCCTTAGTAGGATTGACATATGATAAACCAATATTTTAATGTATTAGAAGTAGTGACCTAGTATAAATTAACAAGTGGTGATCCAAGTAATTTTATATAACTAACTCAATATTATGAGAATGATTATTCTAATTTTATTTGTTTTGAACTAATTTAAAACTTGTAGGTCCATTATTGTTATTTTCCTCAAATTGTGTAAATCAACATTAAAAAAATGGTAATTAAAAGGAAAAGTGAAATATATTGTATGGTCATATAAATGTTAATGTTATAAAAAATATCAAATTAAAGTGACATATATAATTAATAGTTCAAGATCCACTAGGATAATGCGATATACAAAATTATACACACCTTGGTTAACACCCAATTGTAGTACCTAATCCCCACTCAGAATGAACAACCATACAACAAGATGATGTGTTTTATGATGGGATAGGGACTTTTAATCATTTAATATTATTTTTAAATGAAATATTTCATGTTCTATGGGAATATCCCAGGGATATAACCTAATATGTTAGAAAGAGTATTGGTGGGACCACCATGTTGAGTAATACTTATTGACACATATGATAGTTTGAGCCAACCATGATTTAGGATGTATCAATTGGTTGTAGTTGGGATTCAACATGAAAGAAACATAATTGGGGAGACTATAATGGATGACACAATTCATCTTCCATGGATATGTCTTTCCTGATATTAGATGATTGAAATTCCATAAGTGAGATGGGGTTTGAGATACACATTATTACGCAATTTCTTAGGGGACCTCCTAGAGTGAGATATGATCCATGTTTTTATTAGATGTTAATATAGATTAATGGACCCTATTATGAGTGATATGTTAGGGGTTATGTATTTTATATGGTAATATTTTGTGCTTGAAGGTTAATTCAGATCATAGACAATAGACCCTACCATGCCCCATCGTCTAGCAGTCACAACTTGGATGATGTCATACCGTGATTTTTGGGGTATGGGACAGGATACATAGATAAGGTATTAATGTGAAAACTAGATTTATTTAAGGAATTGAATAATTTATCTTTAGGTTTAATGGTTTCATGGTTATAAAACTATAACAAGAAATATAAGGATTCATAGTGGCCACGTCAGAAAATGATTTCAAAGGGTCATGGGTGACATGTTCACTATTCCATGAACGTACACGTATATGATGGTCAATAATATAGGAAAGTGATGAGACTGTACTAATATGTATTTATAATTGTCTTTATATGAAAATTTGTTAATTTGAATACCATATTTTAAATTTTTGGTTAAATATAGGATGTGGTGTTGATTGGGCCAAAGCATCTCACTATGTATTTGAAGATAGTGTGGGTTGTTTTTGATGAATGGAAGTTGGTCTAGATTTTTTATATGTTTTATTATAGATTAGTGTTTATATGTTATAGTCCTTATGGGTGACCATATTTTATTTTATTCTCATCATCAACATATTTCATTTTTCATCTGATATGTATGTATTGACTATCAATACTCAGAATAAGTTTTTCATGCTTCTGTTATTTTATAATTGTTTTATACTAAAAATCTAGTGAATAATCTCCCCATTATTCTCATTACAGCCTCACAAATAGTCTCTTTCCTCTTGAATATTTGGTGGTTCACACATATGCATATTTATCAATCCATCTCATCATTTAGTCAACACACAATGTCTAAAACTCCACCCAATGTGCTGAAATTTCATAAAAACCTGAAAAATAGTATCAAAATATGACACAATAATGGATTAACATATATATAATGGTCTATAAAAATAGACTATATTATTACTATATTTTCAAAATAACCCATATATCATGAAATAAAATTAATTTCATATATTATGACCTCATAAAATATAACCATGAATGAATGAATTATTAATTTCATGGGTACATTGAAAATTATTTCAATATAATTCACTCAAATGGACTCATAATAAACATATGGTATTAATAAAAATATATAATATATTATATTAGAATATCCTCATCCTAAACAAAATTCTATTGTAAAAATGATCTAAAAAAATCAATGAAAATATATTCATCCCCCTTTAGAATGTTTAAAAAATCATTAATCCTTTAAAAAAGATACATTGTCATCATTGTAAAAGTATTAAGTAATTAGTATTGTAGTAGAAAAATATTTTGTGTATTTTTTTAATTAATTTAATCTTTAGAATATTCTACATTTCATAAAACACATCAAATAGCTTATGTTTTATGAAAACACTATGATAATATTGTGTTCCACACACAAAAATCACTATAAACAATAGTTAGATTAGTTTTAGGAATAAACAACACATTGTTTGGATTCTTTTATACACAATTATGAGTTCTTATGAAATCTTGAATTACATGAAAGGCCATGTTTTAAAGAATAACAATATACTATTAGAATTATAATTAAAATATTGTTACAGTTAAAACCTTGCCATTTGAATGGATTATATGAATAATACTGACTAATGTGTGAATGTATTATTTTTACATTATATAACTTGAATATTTTTTTATCAATTTGTTAAAATGTAATGTATGAAATATTTACAAATATAGAAGTTTCCATTATAAGAAAACTATTCATTATGTACAAAAATATTTTATATCAAAAAATAAAACAAAATTATTTTGATGAATGTTTTTTATAGTAATTTTATATTATTTATTCAATCATATTTCCATTGAACATATCATATATATTTTACAAGAATAGGATAATAATAAATCCAACTATATGAATGAATGGTGGTTTTTCCTAAAATGGATATTTTATAACATTTTGATCACCCAAATATTTTAAATATAATATTTTATAATTTTGAAAATTTTATGTGGAAAAAATATATAATATTTGAATTAATAATATCAAATATTACATTGGGTGATTTTTTTGTACTTTTCAGAGAGGTTTCATTTATTGAGTATAGTGAAAAACACTAAATTTTAATTGAAGTCTTATTTTTTAGCCAATTTATTTTTATAGATAAATTTTATTTTATTTTGTATTCAAATTGTAATTTGATAAATTAAAAATATATTAATCTAATTTTGGTCGTTGGGATCAATTTCACATTGAAATAGAATATAGAAAAAATTAATTTTTTTTGACATTTTTTCACTTTATATAACCTCTTTTCTGACACATTTAGAAGATTAATTTCAAATTAATTTCACTATATATTGTTATTAACATTGGAGAACTAGATTTCATATTTTTAATAATAAAAATTTATTATTTATTACAATTATATATTAGTTTTTTTACCAACATCATTAGCGACGGAAACTAAAATTTATTAAAGTGATTAAGAAAAAAATATGTCTACATAGTGGTTTAACAACAACTAATGGGAAAAATAACCAATAATAATTTCCAAAGTCAATTTTATGTACTTATTTATACTATATACTCCCTTGGATATAATATTTACTTTTATTTAAGGCACATGATGTAGGATAAACCTCTCAATTTTTTTATATTATTTTCTTTGCAAGAATGACTTTACCCCTCCACTATAAAATTAAACCATCACCCTTTGTTTTAAACAACTATGAAACCATTTTAATTGCTCAAAAACATGATAAATAATCATAGAAACCCTTACCAAATATTATACCCCTCACATTTGGTATAAGTCTAACTAATGAGGCCTTTCATGTAAATAAAAGGAAGATAACCCGAAAAAGGTTACCTTCTTCAATGTGATGTTATTTTTATTTATTTCTCCACCAATTCAGTTATTATTATTATAGTATTATATAATGAAAAATTATCCTCAATATTTTTATATTTTTTTTAATAATGGGTATACCATAACCTACACACACTTCCACAATATGGGTATTGATGTTTCTATTCGTTTGTATGATATTTTATCACCTCGTGAAATGATTTCATTTATTTTTCCTTTACCAACTCCCATGGTTTTTCATTATTATTTAAATACTATTTTTTATTATATAAATTATATTCATGTTTCATAGTTATTATAGATTTATTATAAAAAATTACCTTCATGATTTCCATTTTTTGGAAATACGATAATTTGGTTTTTGGACATGTGGGCTACCGCCTCCCTAAATAGATGTGATTAGTTCACAGATTGAATGGATTTCATTAATGATGGGTTTTGAAAATTTATATGATATATATATATATAATAATATTATTATTATAATTATAATATATATATATACATTTCAATACTTTTTTTTATCGATATGACAAGAAAGCATAAATTGAGTTAATGTGTACATACGACCTATCGTCTCCACAAACAGTGTATTCAATTTAATATTTTTATAATTTATAGATTATTATAAATATTTATATATTGAGTTTATTTTATATTTATACCATTTTTTACATTATAGAAATATGTATGGAATGATCTAAGTAATAGGATCAGGAACAAAAATTTGAAACGTATATTAAAAATGGATATTACCTGAATTGTAGCCTTAATATGAAAGTGATAAAAAAAGAGTAATATAAAGTCAAAATAAAATATTATATTGTATGATATGTGGAAATATTTTACTATGTTATTATAATAAACTTTTATTTTTTATACATTAGGATTGAATGTGATGGAATAATGCCAAGACTTTAGGTAAAGGTTTACTTGTTTCACTTTCATATATGTAACCTATATACTATATTTACCAAATATTATTTTTTGTGTGGTTTATATAATAACTAGTGATATGTTATTTCATTGATTTTATTTATTTCATGTTTTTTAATGTTTTAATTTATTTTATTCATTCCTGAGGTTCACTTGTAAAAAAACTACTCTTGTTGTAAGGTGAGTTCTTGTTTCATTATTATTTCTATAAGACTTATTCCCATTCAGCACTCATTGATTATACATGATGTATATACTAAGGATGAATTTATTATATGATTATAATCCTTTAACTTATCATTATTTACATTTCAATTGTACGATCTCTATTTCATGGGGGTTAAAGTTCAAAAGTTACAAAATCAATAAGCAAATATTATTCTCAATTTTCTTTCTGTGACACACATTTTTTATTATGCTTTTCAATTATAATACAAGATGTATATATTACAAATATAAATAATTTAAATGAATAAAATTATTTTCATGGTATTTTATTATTAATTAAATATTATTATTTCATGGGGATGACTATTCAAGGATTCTAAATTCATAACAGCTTATTACTACAATCTCATCATTTATCAGGATTGATTATTCTTATGCTCCCATTGATGAAATATTATGATCTGTATATATTTATATGTAATTAATTTTATTATACTATGGTTAATATTTAAATATTCAAATAATGGTACCCATTTTCACTCATTTATTTTTATGATAATTAAAATAATGTTTTTATTAATATCTGACCTTATTTCTCTGTTGAGTTGGGAATCAATTTTATTTAAAATCCGTGATGTAAAAATGTAAAGAAAAATTATTTTAAATTGATATTTAATATAAATTTTATGGAAAAGGATTTTAAAATTGTTTTCATTAATTTGATAAAAATGGTTTCTAAAGCCTTATTTTAATGTTTTCAAGGTTATCTTCAATGTAAAATGTTTTAAAAATGTTTTATTTCATAAAACATGTTTCTAAACCCATATAGGATATTTTCATAAAGAAAATTTTTAAATGATCTCAATTGGTTAATTTATATGTATTCAATGTTAGTATCAAATAAATATATTTTAAAAATTTTATATATTTTATATAGTTATTTTTAATGAAACATTATATTCTATGTGACGTTTGAAAATCATTATCCATATAAGATGAAATATTTTGATATACTTTATGATTTATGAGGGATATGGTCTAAGGATACAATTCATATTAATTTTAATAATGCATTATTTTTTGTAATAATATTTTCTGAGCCCATTTCTTCTCAATGGGTAAAAAATATTTCATAGAAATTGTTATGAACCCCATTTCATTTCAATGGTATAATCACTTTTACAAGAGATTTACATGAAATATATTTCATTTATTGTGGTTAAAAACATTTGAAAGAATAATTTTTTTTATTTTTTATTGATGATATGCAATTTCTTCATACTTTATAAATGATGTTGTTCTTGGACATGTCGTATACAATGATGTGGCCCATATAGCACTAGGTATGCCCATTACAGCTAATACGATGTGGTTTCATGGATAGTATTGGGTAATACCATTGCATATTATATGATATAGTGGCATAGATTTCTCTAGATACTCTTATTAATGATTATATAATGGGGTACCCATATAAAACTTGTGAATCTCACTAAATCATATATGATTGGGTGACATAGATGTCACTGATTGAGCCTGTTATAACAAATATAATAAGTGGGAACTATATCTCCCCAAATGAATATGGTAAATATTTATATGTTATAAGATAATGAATATGAAAATTCGATAGGATTTATTAAATATGTGGAGAAGGGGTAACCTAATCTACTATATGGAAATGAGTGGGACTAGGGATATTGGTGTCTCCAACAGTATTTCTCTAGTCCCCATGAAGTTCCCATATATGTTTTCTTAATGAGACTTTGATTATCTATGTTTTCGACATTATTATGTGTCAAATAAAAAATTGTTGTATTCCTCAATTGTTTTTCATTCATGGATTATGGTATTGATTACCTTGTGATTTAAGTCTTGTGAATTAACAACTTTTTTCAATGAGTCATGTAAATGATAATTGATATCATGGGTTTGATGTTCAAATGTTATTCCCTTGTTCCCATACATTTATTTTCATTTTATACTTACAAATGAAATTTATTTAACATTATAAAGAATCTGATACCACCCATTCATATGATTCCTTTCCCTATATTATGATTAATTGTTTTAATTATATGTACTAAAGGGGGAAATATTTATTAGAAATATTGAATATTATTCACCAATTTATTGTATTGTGTTGAATGTTTACAAAACACAAAACTATTACGTTTCATGGGAATGTAAATTTGTAATGTACTAAATATTAATATAAAATTATATAATATCTATGTTAGTTAATCCTGGATAACTATAGTTGGAATCAAATAAATAGTTTTTTTAACATTTGGAAACATGATGAGAATGTAGTTGTGATATAACAAGATATATTTCTAAGAATATGTCTAGGGATTCATCTAAGGATAAATCTATAGTTAAATTAATGTATAGTGAAATATCTTGGAATTTTTTTAATGGATGTTCAAATTGGATTCCTAGAAATACATACATATTTGGATATAATAAGCTGATGTTCCTTTGGAATATATGTACATGTGTGTGAAAACCCTAAAAAAAACCATATTAATATAGAATCAATTGGGAAATAGTGAACAACAATGTGACTTACTGGACACCTAGTTTAGAACTCATGGGGATATTCCATGGGAATTCAAAATATCTATATGAACCAACATAAAAGATATAGATATATAATGACATTGAATGACCAAGGATAAACATAAGGTTTAATATATTAAATTATTATGTGATATTATTTATAAAAAATATAAGTAGTTTTCTTATGGTTATGTGGTTTTCCTGTTATATAATTACTGATCATGCAATGATTACTGGTTTTAGTTAATGGATGTGACCCAATGGAACCATGTTAATGGTGAATTTAATATAAAACATAATTATTTTACCCTTGATAAACCTATGAATATGTTATCTAAAATTCAATGTTCTATTTTTGTGATCCAAAAATAATTTTAAAGATATTAATCGTGTTTAACTTCCAATAGAGGAAATGAGTCAATTGTGTTATATTGAGTCTTTATGAGGAAACTCCAACCTACTAATAGTGTATCCAATAAATTTAATAGTTTCTTATTAACGAGTTCGTACTAGTGAAAGCCTATTTTCTATTCATTATTAATAGGATCATGAAAATGTAATATGTACTACTTAACATTTTAACTGTGAAGAATATTAGTGTTTAAATGTTATTACGAAAATTATCGAATTATAATAAATTGAATCTATTGAATGCGAAGTGTTTAAGAGGATATTATTATGTATATATATACCTCATATTATACTAACAATGATAAAAAAATAGTCCCTTTTCCTATATAAAAAATAAGATTAATTTGATGGTATCTATGACACTATTTTTACAAGATGTTCAAGGTACACTTTTAGTTGGATCATCATCCCAGAATGAAAAATCAATCAATACATTGGTGGAATGAAACCATTATTTGAAAGGCAATTTAAATAATATACTCTATAATTTATTAAGAATTTGTTTGTTTTTATCTAAAGGAATAAATGGATATTGGATATCAAAAAGCTTCCAAAAGTTTTGAAAAGAAAATAATGATTGAGTCTAATTAAAAATAAAATGGTTGAAAGAAATTTCATGCATATTTTTGAATGAAATGTTTGAAGAAGCATCAATTGTGTTTCATGAAATGAAATTGGAAGTGATTTTAATATGTAATGTCCTGTAATAAATTATGATAATGTTGAAATATTAAAAATAGGATGGATAATATAACAGGTGGTAAGATAATACCAACTAATTCACCACATACACCCAATGTTTCTTAGTCATTAGTTTTTGAGAAATATGAAAATCAATTCCCCAATTCAAAGGATAATATTGATCATGATACAGAACAACCTATGAGGAAAAGGGAATATGGAAATAATATGCAATCATATTAGATTAAATGAATAATCATAATTAGGGAACACTTATCCTCCCTCCATAGTTGGATAAATTAATTTTTAATATTATATGAATAAACAATATGAAAATATGAATATTAATTTCTTAGTGATTTCTCATGTGATTATATCACCCTGTATAGATTATTTAATAATATAATCACATTTTATTTTCTAGTGATATAAGAATAGATCCATGCTTGAAATGTCAATGTTTTTGATATTTGATATTTGATTATTTATTAAATAAATGGTGAATTATATTTTAGAAGGGTTATAAGGTAAACAATTTATAGAATAGTGTATGTTAATCATTATATGAGGTTTTAATGAATCCCATATTATATTTACATTTTAAAATTTATGTATATTGGATAACATATTATAAACATATTGTTATGATAAAGTTAGATGGAATGACATATCATTATATTTATCAATCTAATTATCTACTAATGCATCATGAATGAAAAATTAACCATAATTCATTGGAATAACAGATGCATAATAAATATATCTAGGAAAAATTTCTTTAGATTATAATAAATAATTTATATATATATCCTTGTTATTATTTATTAACAATAACAAAAAGTGTCTTGAACTAAAATGTTTCCCGTTATCATATTTTTTATATCAATTACCATTTTGAAGAGTCTTTGGGATTTGAATTTGTCATCGTTAACTAATTCTTATCCATGTTCTTTATCACAATCGATTTGAACATGATATATATATATATTTCTCTTCCTTGACCATGTTTTCTCTTTCCCCATATTTTGTCTAATACGGGAAAGTAGTTATGTGTTACTCAAGGTAACTTTTATCTTTCTTAATTTTCTTTTTAAAAGGATGTTTTAGTATTTATTTTTTATGTTGTGGGTTTCTATGATAGGATATATCAAGATTTTAATGATTGAGTATCCGGATGAATTTCCAATGAAAATTTTATTTCATGGTCATTAAAGTGTAAAAAATATTTTTTTAATAATTTTATGATTTAATATAAACATTTAAATATTATCTATTTCACAAAACACTGAATATATATTCTATTATATTAAATCCCTAAGTATAGCTTGAATTTCAAGAATGAAATATATATTCATGAACTAAACACAAAAAATAAATTACAAATAGTTACGTATAATAAAATGTTTTTATTGTGTTACACACAATTTGAAATTCCTTTGATAGCTAGTGTTACATGAAAGGGAAAGTTCTATAAAAATTTTATAAACTATTTATATTGAAATACATATATTACAATATTTGTAACATAGCTATTGGATTGTAAGTAATTAATAATATTAACCAAAGTGTGAAAATATTATTTATTTATGTATATAAAATAACTCCTTTGGTTACAAATTAATTACAAATTAATATAAGAACTATATGAAAATTAATAAATTTTGTATCTAAGAAAAAAAAATTCTATATTCAATCTTATTTTTAAAAATAATATAAACAAACAACATTTTTTCATGTTTTTAGGAAATTTAATATATTATATATTCAATATTTTTTTAAAACATAGCTAATACGTTTTATATGAATAAGATAATTAAAAATCCACTTATATGGATAAAAATCAATGTTTTTCATAATGGCTAATTATAGGGTCTTTTAATGGAGAACCAATTTTAAAAATATTTTTCGCACTTTGATAATTTTTATCTAAAAAAATAAATTTCATTTTATAAATAATAATATCATTATTTACATTGGGGTAATTTTTGGTTCTTTACTACGATGGTTCATTTTTTATTAATATTGAAAACACTGAATTTAAATTAAATAAATCTTTTCATAAGTGTTATTAATATAGATAAATTATATTTTAATTTGCTTATAATATATAATTATATCATTTATAGATAAATTATTCAAATTTATTAAATTCTGAAGAACATCACATTGAAATTGGATACTAAATAATTTCCAACATTTGAGCATTTTCAATTTAAAAACCAACATTCATGACACGTATGGGGGAAACTTTTTATATTATTTTATACAACATATATGATTATAGTTTTGGAAGATATCTATTTTTCATAATATTAATTTATAATTTCTTATATTTTCAATATAGCTTTTGGGAAAAAGTATTAGTGATTGAATTTGCAAATAATTAAAGAGATAAACGTAAAAATGAGATCAGTTATTAGTTAAAATTAATATAATGGAATATAATAACCTACAATCAAGTAAAAAATCCATTTCATGGATATATTTTCCATAACCACTATGTTATTTAAAAAATACCATTATTTTAGGAACATTATGTGTGGTAGACCTCTCAATAATGTATTCATTTTTATATTTACATGAATGCCACTCCCCCTCCAATATAAATAGGAAACCACCCTTCGCTTTTATACACATAAAAACGTTTTCATAACAAAAAACTGATAAAATAATCTCCCAATATCCATAAAATCATAATAGATTCTACACATCAGTCATAAATTCATCCAATTAATCTCTTTGGGGTAAACCAAAAGGACTTACGTGAGAAAGTGTTAATGTTCATCAACGTGGATTTTGGAGTTATTTTTTATCCACCCATTCAGTTCTTCTTATATGATTAATATATATCACAATTAGCATTGTTAATATTGTTATATTCTTTTCATATATGGGTTGGATCTAATCTTACACAAAATTCCATCAAATGGGTAACGGACATACCATTCATTTTTACGGTTAACTACCACCTTGTAGAAATATGTTGTTTTTTACATTACCAGAACTGATTATAGGAAGTTTTGATGGAAATATTTTATTTATATCATAAAAAATATATTTAGGATTTAATAATGATAATATAATTATTATACAACACATTCCTACATTATTTCAATTTTAAGGTTATATGATAGCATCACTTTTACACATGTGGACAGTCGCCTTATTCAATTGATGTGATTCATTCACATATTTCATGGAATTTTTTAAGAATGGATTTAGTAAAATTATATTATATATATTATATATTAATGATACTATAATAATAATATTTATATATATATATGTTAGTATTTGTATTTAATTCAATTGGATAAAAAAGGAAACATCATTAATGTGTATGTACAGTCTACCATCTCCAAGAACTGGGTATTCCATTTCAAATTTATATCATATGTATTGTATTAAATTTAATTATATAAATAATATATAAGATATTTATATAATTTTGTACATAATTTAAATATCAAAATAATGAAATATGTTAGAATATCATGAATAAAAATACTAAACATGTAATAAAATCAAAAAAGATATTACCTGAAATGTAAGATTAACATGGAACTGATAAAAAATGGGAAATATAAGGTCACAATAAAATCATATATGGTATGAGATATATTAATATTTCTATTTTTTACAAGTATAATAAAGTTATATTTATTATAAATGCGGTTTAACCATTTACATCGAAGTCAATACATAATTTATGGGTTTTCTCATCTCCTTGTTATTTCTAAGTGATATATGCTAAGTTAACCAATTATTATTATTTTGTGGTTTATATACTAAACTACGAAATGTTATTTAATGAATTTTATTTATATAATTATATTAAAAGTCTAAAAATTTTATTCTTTCCTGGGTATCATTAGTAAAAAGTAACTCATGTAGTTTCGGTATTTACAGTATATCATTTATTTCTATGAGACTTACTAAATATTCACTACTCGTTTCATTTTTCAGGTGTATGTAATTCCTATGAATTTATTTTATGACCATTTTACATAAATTTTGTGGAATTTCAATATCCACTATATTATATATATTCAATGTGTTTTATAGTAAAATGATACCAAATCATTATGGTAATTTTGTCGAAATTTTCCACCTTTGAGAAACATGAAATGTTGTGCCCCTACAATAACATATGTTGTGCATATAATTATTTTTTCAAATATCATTATGAATATATTAATTTTAACGATATTTTTTAATTCTTGTAATTTAATTGATTTATGGGGATTAAGATTTATTTTTAAAATATAGGTAATAATTTATCGAGAAAATCTCATCATTTATCAAGATTTGTTATGGTTATGCTCCCATTGATAAAATGATGTCATCAATATCTCAAAAAAATAATGACATTTATTCACATATATTTATTAAAGATATACTCATTTAATTATTTCATTCTAAAAATCCATAGTACAATGATGATTAATTATTGTTTTAAGAAAATTCAATTACATTTTCTCTTTGGTTGGGAATCCATTTTATTCCAAAAATCTAAATTTCACAAATATAATCAAATTTATATAAAAATTTTATTTTAAGTTAATTTTCTTTGAAAATAGATATTAATTTTTTTTCTTTTAAAAAGTTGTTAAAATGGGTTTAAAAGCAACTATTAATTTTTTCAAGGTTATTTTCAAAGGAAAATGTTTTGAAAATGATTTTCTTCATAAAAAAGAGTTTTTCCAAGAGGATAGGATATTTTCATTAATAAATATTTTAATTAGTTTTAATGTTTCATTTAAATTATTTCATGATGGCTCAAAAAATGATATAAAACATGTTATTTGTTATAAAAAGTGATTTTCAATGAAAATTTATTTTCTATGTTATCCTCCAAAATCCGTCTCCTTGATAGATGACATCCATTGATATAGTTTATTCTTTGGTAGGGATATGTTCCAAGTATATCATTTATATTATTTCATTGATTGTTTTATGTTTTGATTACATAATATTTATGGAACCCATTTATTTTTTAAAGGTAAAAAATGTTTCCATGAGATTTTTATGAATCCCATTTCTTTTTCATGAGATAATAAAGATTTAAAGAGATTGACATGAAACATATTTCTTCCTTGGGATAATCATGTTATGAGTGAATAATTATTTTAGTGTGTTCTGAAATGATATGAAACCTGTATTTACTTAATCAATTTTGGGTTTCATGGACATAAATTATACGATGTGGTAATCTATATATCATTGGGTAATCCCATTACATTTTATAAAACGGGAGGCCCAGATAACACTATGTAATATAGATGTAGTTCATACAAGGGGGCGGCCAAGATAATGCCTCGAACATCCATTATAGCTTATAAATGGGGTGTCCTATAAAGAGGTGAGTAAGCCCAATACAGCTTATATGATGTGGTGTCCAAGATATCATTTGGTGATCCCATTATAATATACTTGATTGGTGGGAACTATATTCCTCTATAATGAATTTGGTAATAACTTGTTTCCACTATTATAATTATGGTAACAATTTGATGGGATTATTCTAAAATCGGAAGAAGGTGTAACCATATTGACTATAATGAGAGGGCTACATCTCTGTATTGTTATATCTTCTTCCATGTATGAGTAGTTCCCTTGAAGTGTATATACTATTATTGGAAACGAGCCTTGACTTAGTGACTTTTTTTATATTTTTATGTGTCTCCATAACTCCCATGTCAAACTCATATGTTATGATTTCATGTATTATTCTATTGATTAATTTATGATTCCCGTCTTATGAACATTTAGTCTTAATGCTATGACTCATGAATATGATCTTAATTTGTATGGTACGATGTTAAAATGTTATTATCATGTTCTGATATGCTTATGTTAAATTTATACGTACATATCTCATTTATTTAACCTTACCACTGATCTATGATCATTATTTATTTTGTTTCCTTTCCCCATTGTTTGATGAATGGATTTAATAAGAAGAATTTAATGGGAATATCATTGTGGGAATCATAAAGGTCTTTCTACAAGTTGGAGGATTCTGTTACATGTTTCGAAATACACTAAAAAATTATGGTCCTCGGGCAATTAATTTTATTATGGGCTAAATATTAATATAAAATTTAGTAATATCAATATTTTTTAATCATGGGTTAATATTGGTATTCAATAAAAAATTTAATCCCATAGATGCTTAATTTTATGAAAATATTATTTATTCTTAATGAAATACATTCATCCTAAAATTAAATTTTAAATACGGTCATACATATACAACTTTAACTATAAGATATTTAAAAATACATTTTATAATATCATTTCCAAATTTATACACTTCCATGTTGTGTTTAAAAGTTCAATTATATCTAAAAAATAGAAATTAGTAAAATTTCCATGGAAAATGAACCAATACTATATTTCACCACTGTTAGAATCAAATCCACGAGATCTTCCACTACACATAATTTATAGATTTTGAGCATAAATATAAACAATTAAGGGTACCAAATGCATATTTCATAACATACATCCTAAGAATGCCCCTCATGAGTAAATTTATACCATATCCCAGTTTCATATATGAATATAATATAACATTGATATAATAATCTATTGTATTAAATATATATTATATAATCCATTTAATCAAAAATATCAAAAATATTAAATTTTATAATGATGAGATAATAATTTAAATTCTAATATATTAATTCTAACTCACATATATTATAATTTTATGATAAATTATTACTAGAACCAATAGTAGAAAAAATTTAAAATTTTCATCGAATAAATTAAACTATAAATTATACCTCACATATGATTGGAGTTTTATTAAAAAATTCTATGGATCATCTTCTAAATAGGATATTAACTATTTTAAAAAATGAAACATATCATACAATTTATCAAATCTAGCGTAACAATATTGAATCCTTGAATAATGTGAAGCTATCCACTGAAAAATTCATTAGATCCTTAAACATGAATAATTAAATATATCTATATAGTACAAACATGTGGGGGTAATAGTGCTGGTAAATGTGGTTATAATAACCGTTCACTAAAATATCCACTATGAAAATCCATGAATCCTCCTATAGGAGTTACACAATGACCTCCTCCTTATAGTACATAATCAATATATTATCTATAACATGGTGATTTTTTACCTATATTACTTTGGTCACTATGATTTATTTCACAAAAGTATTCTTTTGTTCCTATTAATTGTAATCTTGATACAATTATAATGTCATGTATGAACAAATTATAGGGGTAACCCTAAAATCCATCGTTGATGGAAACTAGGAAAATTATATTCAGGACTTATATAACCTAATATAATAAAAATTGTGATATATCACTTTCTAAGATCATGGTGATCATGATCTAGAATAGTTAATCCTTGAGTTTATTCCAAAAAATGATCCAATTAATATCATCCACTACACCATGGTCTTCTTTAATACCTCTTTATAAGGATACAGTTAGATACAACACCACTTTGTAACTATATCCTAACTCCTCAATCAAATAATTATTATATAGAGAACCCACCAAGATTCATACACTATAAAGAAGTAATAGATCTATGAATCTTGAGGAATTATTCACGAATAATATACCACTATAAAATTGTTCTATGAACTCTTGGAATTTAAATATATATATCCTCAATGGGTTTTATTCATATCTATTAAGTATATCCACATCTTAATGTATAATTTTATCATCCTTATTTTTAGAGGTTCGATATCTACCATAGGTTAACTAAACTAAGAAATGAATCCATTATTAGAAACAACATCTTCTCTATAATAATTTTTAGATTGTAAAATAACTTAGAACCAACTCCATGCAATCCATTGTTACATTCAAATCGAATCCACCTCATAATTTGTGTTCCCTTTTTAGATAAATATCATTATGTGAATCAATTATCTGGAATGTCCCAATATACTCAATATTAATCAATCTAAATATATTTGAGGGTAAAAACTAATCTAATGTGGACCCCTAAACCAATTTTTCAACAAAATGATAATCATTAAAAGCTACCAGATGAATGGTATGGGTATTTCTTAGACCTAAACAAATATTATATATTTCAATATACAAGTTATAATAAAAAAAATTTAAACCAATTGATCTCTTTATTATTTATATAATGATAATTGTAAATATTTAAGCGAAGTACTAGAAAATTTCACACAAAATTCACATCCCAAAACATTAGACCAAACATAATAATGAACACACATAATACATAACCTATAAGTTATAGTATTATTAATTTTTTCCATAATTTACTGTATATATAACGAATTATTTACTCAAATTTGGTAACAAATGACTAGAGTCTACGCACAATAATATGTCTATTGTCGGCCAATTAGAAGGGTTTTCTATCCTCATAAACTAAATATAAATCCAAAAAATAATTTATACCCATCATATCAAAACCAAAGCCTTACCAGTTCCTACACCAATCATTAGTATTATGTAGAACGTTACTCATATACCACTATAACATGAAATTTTCCAATCAATAACCTATACTATAAGCTGAGGGGTCCAATTTTGAAACATGAACACCACCATTGATTGAAAAAATGTCTATAGATAGCATTGAGTGTGAATTAAATCAAGATATAATTATTTTTTCCACAAAATCATTATTAATAATAAAATATACTATTTAATACAATAAAAACAGACACATATTAGGAAAATAACATTTTATAAGTATAAATAAAAAATTGTATGAAAAAATCTATATTAAATCATATGGAATAAGTCCAAACCAAAAATAAATATGTTCAATATTATGAAATAAAATTAATAACGATAACATTGAAAAAAACCAAAATCAAACAATTTTAAAATAATCAATAATAAATAACATTATAGAACAACACTAAATATTCATTAATCTCTGTAATATATAGAAAAAATAAATTCATAAACATAATCATGTGTACATCACTATATTACTACTTATATAGGTGTTGGTTTGAAAATTTCAAAAAATATATTCATTTTCTCTAAAATTTATTTATTATGGTAGGAGTTTATCTTGTGGAACAACATATAATTTTAATATATGATTACCTTTAAATAAGTAAATATTTTTAATAAAATTATCCATACTAAATAACCATTTAAAAACCCACTAATACATTTAGATTATTAAATCATAACTGTTAAACTAGTGGGAATGAATAAGGGTATCCACTTTATCAAATACTTATAGAAATAAAATAAATTCCAGTATTAATATAAATGAAATTTTAATGGTATATATAAAATGAATAATATGATCATTTTATGTCATGAACTGTATTTTTTAAATTTTATTTTCAATATGATATGAATTTATATTTCATGAAATTTATATTAGTGATCATAATATATATTTTATATTAATAATTGGATATTACTAAATAAATTAGTATACAATAAGAAATATTAACAAGAATGTTAACTATTTAGAAACTACTATTTTACTATATAATAACATTTCATTTTGTCTTAGCAGTTTATTTAAAATATAAATATCTAAAATTAATAATTTTACATTGGAAAAATAGAAACTATTTTTAGATTCATTATAGTAATATTTTCGTATGAATAATGTTTTTCATATTTATAAAAACAATTATTTTAGTTGAAAAATTTATTTTCAAAAATAACGTGACCATTTTGACATTATTAAAAAATTTGTATGAAATATAAATTCATAAAATAATTTTTTGGAATAATATTTAATTTAAAAAATTAATTAAAATTTTAAAAATATTGGTTTTAATTTATAAAAAAATAATGTATACCTTAGACGACGATTAATAATTTCTCATATATATTTTTAAAAACATTATACATTTTTATTTTAAAGTTATTTTTTATCACTTTTATAATTTGAATAATATAAAATATATTATCCATTTAGGATTAGTGTGAAAAAATTATAGATAGAAAAAATTATTTTTAGTACTAATGATAATAATTATTATGGTGAAAACTACTAATATTTATAAAATAAAAAAAAGTAATAATTCAAGGGATAAAATTCTAGAAACATGATAAAGATATGTATATAACTAAGTAGATCGGGTGGATAAAAATCAAATCTCTTACCCACAAAAATAATTATATTTTTCTAGATGATATGTTTTCCCAGTAATAATTTTTTATTATGTTTAAATATTAAAAACATCATTCTCATTAATTATTAAAGGTGGTCTCTCCCCACCAATTCAAGGAACTCCTAAAAATTCAGTTTCCTATAATTAACCATCACTTATTTTATTCCCCTATAATACTATTTCACCCTTTCCCCCTTATATTCAATCTATATTAACATATGAAATCCATTTCAAAAAAATATTCCTAGGAAATATCGTATTGCGCAAGGCGAGTAATCATTTTTACATAACTTAAAACACTTATAATTTATTCATTAATAAAATAAATTTCACATCACTATTTATTGATATTATTTATTTACATACTTAATGAAATTATTATATGAGAATAGTCATTTTTCAAAATTTTAGTTTTCCTATATTAATAAAATAAAACTTAATTTGTGAGTTATGTTGACTAACACCTCCAGGAAACAACATGTATCATATTCCATGACGACCTAGAAATGATTATCATAATGAGAAACTATTTATATACTCCAGATAATTATATAATATCCATCATGATAAATGAGAAAAACATATTACTCATTTTATCCAACCTATGAAAAACGAATTAATCACATTAGTGTATGTGTGGATTACGCATACACGGAATGGTTAATTTCCAAATTTAATTTCATTACCACATTAGGTGAAAAATAATGAAGGATTAAATGAAAAATATTATTATTGTGATTTCATTAATTTTTTATAGATACTTTTATATGTTATGACTGATTTGATCATCAAATATTTATCTAAAATTCAATCATTTAAAATGAGGAAATTTTTTAGAAAATAATCCCCTTATATGTAATGCCATTATATAAATTGTATTATATTTTTAAATATTTAAAATTATCATATATCCAAATTAAAAATACTATTTAATATCCTTATTCTTATATTTTGATGGAATTATAGTTAATCTACCTTATAATTAACAATTGATCATGGTATGTTCATGTTTGGGTCAGCTTAACCACCTACTTGAACAATACTATGAATTGATATCATGGATGAATAAGAGTAATTATCTACTAATTAAATATACATTAAATACATAGGGAAAATATGATTAGTACATTAAAATGAATATTTAACTCATTAATTAATACAATTATTTTCATTCATTACGAATCACCGAAACAGGATCATCGTTGATATCATCATCATGGTTTGTAACAAAAATAATTCTATATGATGTGATTATAGATTTATTAAATGTCTTGATAAATTTATTATAATAAAATATATGATTTAATTTTTATGGAATTTTGATAAATAATATATTTTTAAACTGATTTTGTAGAACAATCTTAGCATGATTAATATTACATACACAAAATGTTGAAAATAGTTAAAAATGACTAATATGTATGTATTGAGTAATTATAAATTATGACTATAAATGGTTTTAATTTGGAGTAATCTTATTTTTTATTTATTTAATGAATTTCATTTAATTATTCTTTCATTGTTACATGTGAATAATGAATCAAGAATGGGGTATGGTTTATTCTCTCAAATTCCCCACTATGAGGCGTGTTTAATATGATGCACAAAATTTCATTTATGTGGTCTATAGAAACCTTATTTGAGATATAATATAAATAATTATATTTCAATAATATTATATTGTTTTCAACCATAGTGTCTTAGTTTAAAAGGGTTTTGGTTAAACTTTTTCTCTAGCCATGCATGTTTTCTTGGCCTCAATTATGAGTCCTTGAGAAAAAATATAAGTTATGATACAGGATTCCATTATATGATGTTACACTTATTTAATATTCCAACTGTTAATATAAACTTATTCCCAACAAATCCTGGAAAAAAATATAACTCATGTTATTTTATGTACATTTATCTTGATTCATCTATTTTTCTAGTAATAAGAGTATGTGTTAACTCAGTTTTCATTAAATGATTAATGATCAATAAACTATATTTATTTCATATATGAAGGTTAAATTCATCATAATGAATATATTTTATGCTATTATCAAATTTTTTACATTTTTACCAGATAAACCTCCTCTCAAATGATTCATGCTTTACGATGTATTTTTTTTCAATGTATATTGATAAATAAAATCTCTTTTTATTCAATTTTTATTTTTCATCTTGAACTTTTATTCTTTATATATGATTTATCACCCACTAAATTTTATTATATTTTCATTTATAATACAATTTTTTTAAAATAAAAATTCAAAAAAATGGATTTTTTTTACATTTTATATAATTTGAGTTTTAAAAAATATATTAAAAATATAATAAAAATGTTTTTTCCATTCACATTCATGTGTACTCTATTCATATTTTCTTTTTCCCAAAGATAAAATTTATGATTATTCAGGGATTTTATTATTGGATACTCAATTTAAAATTATTAGTTATCGAAGGCTTTTATGTCACCATTTCAAAAGATACATTTTAAAGAGAATGGTAAATTTATAATTTACATTAACATTAAAAAATATTGTATAAAATAACATTAATATTATAACATACATTTAGTTATAATTTTCAAAATGATATAGAATTATGTGGATTATGTTTCAGGATTTATTATATAATTTACATATATATTTATTCATTATTTGGATTGAAATAATTGTATCAAATTAATATATTCTTGATTTATTATTTTGTGATGCTATTGAAATCAGTCTATTTGTGGGGGTGTTTTTTATTTTTGTCAAAACCCTCCAACATTTCCATTGTTGCATTAGGGATAAGATCTTTTATTATAAAAAAATTTATTTCTATGGATATATTATAATCATATTTTTACATCATTTACTTATATTATTATCAATCCCCCATGTGGTGTGATGATCCCATTTTACAAATTTATATTTGACTTCATTCACATATAAGGATTAATTTTTTATTAAATTAGAGAAATTTATTGAGGTTTTATATATAATTTTTCATAAATAGATGATTTTTTGGAATTATCATTATGATTTTTTTAAATATAAACAATATTCCATTAAATGGGTTGTGATATCATAATTATATTAAGTGGCATGCTGAAAATTATTATTATTATCGTTATTGACTACTAATGTCAGTTGATTATTTATTGAAATTATATATTTTTCATTGTGTGGATAACAATGTTATTATTCAGTGAGGTTTTCCTTAGTGAATGTTATGAAATATTTTGTGGATTCTAAGGGATAATCTATTAGACATAATCAGGAAAATGTTGGGCCCCAGCATTATATTTCCTCGAGATCCATTGGAAGGGATCAAGAGACATAACCAGTTATAAGGACCCAACCTTAAAACATTACATAATATTTAATTAAATGGATAATTCACATTAAGGATCTTTTCAGGTTTAGAGTTTTAGAGAATTAGGCCATAACTATTACATTACATCTCAATAATTACAAAGCAGACACTTCTACTCCATTTTCATTTTTTTAATAAAATAAAAACTTTTTAAAAAAGAGTCATTTTTAGTTCTATGTTTTGGATAGCTTGACTTTTCCATGATAATATCCTTTACCCTATTCAACTTTAATTCCTATAAAAAACATTCTAAAATGTGGGATGAGTATAAAAATCTAGGTATTTATTATAAAATAAAGAAAGAAAACATTATTCCATCAATACATACCAAGAATAATATCACACCTCATGAAATAAACAGATTTCTTAATAACACATTGAAATCATAAATCATAAATGTAACTTGAAGAATCCATATCTTACATACATTGTAGCTTTCACAACTACATATTGAGTTACATTTGGAATACCTATCATAGTGGATTCACTAAATCTATTTAGAGAAACATTAACATTTACCTCTATCATGTTACTAAAATAATTTGAGTGATATCATGGTCTCACCCACCCTAGTATTGTCACAGAACCACCAGTATACGTAAACAATTCCCATAAAATAACATAATCATAGCACCTAACATAAAAATAATGAAAAGATAACATTCCCACATTGCAATCACAATATATGATTCCAATATTTTGAACTAATAAATCCATTTTTGAAACCATTATCAATACAAAAATACATAAAAAGAGTATATGGTATTTATTTTTCTTTTAAAATAGTGCATCTTGCTAAATAAGCCAGAGATTAAATAATACTCGTGGTGGTGTAAAGGTCGTTGTTACTACTTATGTTAAAAATAATCATTCCTTTTTTTCGTTTAGTAAATATCTTTGAATGGAAAGGATTTCCTTTGAATGGAATGAAAATATATAGATATTTATACACCGTGTAAAATAATGTCATGTAAAAAAAATATTCCTCAATGAAAGGAGATTGAGATGAAGTCCCTTACTATGTGTCCGAATTGACCCGTTAATTGTTTAACCTCATAAATAAAATAATACTATTAATTTATACTTCCATAAGAACCTTTTTTATGTTTAATATTCTTTTTATATTATTTATTACCCTGTTATAAACATTATGTAATCATTTATGTTTATAATGGTCATTTTGTCGAAATTTGGTACTTTAGTCAAAAATAAACATCTCATAATTACATGTTGTTCATGTGGGAAAAATTTCATTATCCCTAGAATTATATTCTATATTTAGATATCATATATTTTATATATATCTAAAATATATCTATTTATAATAGTACATAATACTTGGAGATAAGAAATGGAATGTAACGTTCATGGAGACGGTAAGATGTACATAGGCATGAACGCTACATTAATGTATATTTTGTATTTTAATGGGATTAAAAATTAATGATACAGAGGTATATTATAATTCTAGTATAATATAATATATAATATCATTACCTCTATTCTTTATACATTCCAGGTATGGCATTAATGTGTTATATCACATTGAGGGGGTGGTAGTCTGCACTTCCTTAAATGAAATTGTCATGTTTTCCCATTATAGAAGCCATAACGGTATGATATAAATGAAATATACCAAAGCATAGAAAAAAAATAAACTTAATAAAAATAATATATAAATACAGTTCAATCACAATGTCCCCCATGAGAGGCTATTGGAGATATTTGAACGATCATCGTTTCATGATGTAGTAGTTCGCCATCCACATAAACCGTATGTTCGTATCCATTAGATGGAGGTGTGTAGAAGTTTAATTCAAATAACACTCATTAAAAAAATATTATATTTATTATACTGTAACATCTATAAAAGAAATGAATAATGAGAGTTTAGGGGGTTGGAGAAGTAAAATAAAAGAAATTAACATAAAAGAAGTTGTTACCTTTAAATTGGGTATCTCCCTTTGGATTGAACCAAAAGGTTTGATTGAAATGCCTTATACCTAAGGTATGGCATCTAGGAGTAAGATTGAGATGTAGGTAACTTTTTTGGTCAGGTTTTGGATGATCCAAGGGGCTTGAGAGGTGTTACAAATGGGTTAGAAGTGAGGACTTTTTATAAGGGAGAGGAGGGGCTTTTTAGGAATGTTTGAAATTGTTATTTTATTATATAATTATTTTCTATTTCAAATGGTCCAAAACTCATTAATGTCTATGATAATATGAATATATTTCAAAATAAACAAATTCAATAAGAAATGGATAGGTTTTGGATATTTTTTTAGTTTTTATAATATTATTTATCCAAATCATTAAAGAGGTTAACACTACATCAATATTGTTTCATAAATACTTTTATTGAAACGATGTCTAAAAATTATAAAAATATACCATGATATAGTAAATATTTTTATATTTAAAATAATTATTTATAGTTTAAGATATAACTTATATAATCCAAAGTAAAAATTTCTTTACTTAAAGATATATGTTTAAGTCATTTTTCCTTTACTTTATATAAAGTGTCATTATCACTCTTATATGGCTCCATAGGGTCCCAAATTCGACCCAAGGATGAAAATGGTTTGAAATTTGTTAAAAAATTGGATTGGGACACATATTAGGATAATTTAATATTATTATAACATTAATTATTATCTTTATTTACCAGATTTACCCTTTAACCATGATAAATACAATATTTACTAAAGTAAATATTTATAGTCTCTAATTTTTTTTTACCTATTTACAAAATTTTGAACTCCTGATTCTAAATATGGAATTCATTTTTCTAGATTGAAAAGATATAAGTGTTAGAAATTAATATATAATTAATTCCCATTGTCAAAACAAAAAATAGTGTTTTAATGAAATAGTAACTATGAAAAGATTGATACTTGTTTATATCCATTTTCAATGAGAAATAACTTCCAATGACCATCATTTGATTAAATGGTAAAAACATAATCTAATTAAACTTTAAAACAAATTAAAAAGATAATATATCCATATTAATAAATTATATTAAAAGGATGTTTTGAATTAAAATACTATATTTTTAACTATTTATTAATAAATGAACATTATTAGAAAAATAAAAATATTACATCCAAAGTAAATTTTGATCTCCCAATTCTAAAATAGAATATTATTTTGTCAAATATAACATATATAATTGAAAAAAAAATATTTAAGAAGGGTTCTCCATAAAAAGGTGGTAAATCGACCTTTAAAAAAATGTTAGACTAGTTTTTCTTAAAATCAGGTTCACTCTTATTTTAAGCCTCTAAAATTTATTGGATAAATGAAAGAACATTTATAAAATATGTATAATAAATTTTTATTTTGTTCTGTTCATTCCCACTATTACACTGGCTAAGTGTTATGTACCATTTTAAATAATAATATTATATAATTATTTATCAGTATAACTCAACGTTGTGTGAAACATAAGATTTCAAAGAAACCTATTGTTGCATATCATGTACGTCATCAAACATAGAATCCTATTTAAAATATAATTTATATTTAATTTAAAATGATTAATATATATGAAAATGTATTATTCATTATTTACCTGGGATGTTATATCCTTCTCCCCTTTTGGAAATTGCGTCCTCGCAATTTTTATTCATTTATCAAATAAGTGGGAGTATTAATCCCTTATTTAATTTTTAGATTCTCACATTGCCTCTCAAACTCTATGGTTTTCCACAAAATATTTACAAGACGAATTACCATATTCCATAATAGATTCTACCTTGAGTCATGAATTTCGACTGGTTGTTCCTCATAAATGAGATTTTCCTCCAACTGAACTACCTTTGGGCTCAAAACAAGAGATAAATCTGGTATATACTTTCTGAACATTGAAACATGAAAAAACAAGGTGTTCTAGGGATAAACATGATGGTAAAGCCACTATGTAGGCAACTGATCCAACTTTTTCCAAGACTTCATAGCGTCTAATTATCATTGGACTCATCATTCCCTTATGACCAAAATGAATCACACTTTTCCGTGGAGAAACATTGTGAAAGGAAAATCACCTACCACAAAAGAAAGATCCTTCTTCCAGTTGCCCGCATAATTTATTTCCTGCTCTGAGATGTTCTCATGTTCTTCTGAATCAATTGAACTTTTTCTGCCATCTTTTCTAACAATTATTTTCCCATCAACTTCTATTCACCATCTTTATCCCTATAATATGGAGTTAAAAACTGATTCTCATATAGTGCCTAAAATGGATCCATCTGTATACTGGAATGATAACTATTATTATAAGAATATTCATCCAAATAAATATGTTTGTCCCAACTACCCTGGTAATCCAGTGAGCAAGCACGTAACATATTTTCCAATATGTAAATTTTTTGTTTTGACTGCCCATCTAATTGAGGATGTAAAGCTATACTAAAATTAAATCAAGTACCCAATGACTTCTGAAGGCCTTTCAAAAATATAGAAGTAAACATGGGATCATGATTAGATACAATGGATTGGGGAACTCCATGAAACATGACTTTCTCATTAACATATAACCGAGAAAAATGATATAGAGATAGATTATCTCGAATAGGAAGGAAACAAGAAGATTTAGTCAATCGATCAATAATAACCCGGATTGCAGTATTACCTCGAGATGTCATTAATAACCTCAAAATGAAGTCCATTGATATATTTTTCCATTTCCACTCTGGCACTGGTAAAGGTTGAATTATCACTTTTGTTAACTTCCTCTCTTCCTTAACCATATAAAAAGGCAAACGGTTCACAGTAAAATCATCAATATCTCTTTTTATTCCATCCCACTAGTAATACATCAGATGATCTCTATACATCTTAGTACTTCTAGGATGAACTGATAATAAAGAACTATGATCTTTATATAACAACCCATTATTCAATTGTGAATCACAAGGCACATATAATATCGTTCCAAATCCCAAAACACAATCATTATCAGGGATCAAATCGGGAAACATACCCTTCAAAACAACCTCTACCTTTTTTTGTAACTCAATGTATTATTTCTGTGATTTATTTATTCTATCTAATAGATATGATTTCACTGACACCATAAACAAAACAGTGTAACTTCTAACACCAATAAATTATTTGAAAAAGTTTATCAGATATTTAGTCAAAGGATCTTGTTCCAAATGTAACAAGGTAAATCAAGAATAACTTTTTCAACTCAAATAATCATACACTTTATTTTCCTTTCATGGGTGGTAATGAATTGTGCAATCATAATCCATGATTAATTCTAGAAATCTACTATATCTCATCTTCAATTTGTTATGAATGAATATAGACTTTAATCTTTTATGGTTAGTATATATTTCACATTTTACGCCATACAGACGATGCCACCAAATTTTTAATGAAAAAACAAAAACAAATAATTCAAAATCATGTGTAGAGTAATTTATCTCATGAGGATTCAACTGACCTGAAGCATAAGCAACTACCTGACCATTCTATATAAGGACACATCCAAATCCTTTAAATAAATCATCATTTAGATAACAAAATCACCATTTCTGGGAGTCATTTCAAAAAATAGAGCATTCAACAATCATTATTTCAATTCCTAAAAATGATCATCACATTCTTTTATCTAGATGAACATCACACCTTTTCGATTTAACATAGTTAGTGGGATATATTACCATAAACAATTCTCAACAACCCTCCGGAAATGACCTACTAATCTGAGAAAACATTGGATTTTTGTTATATTTTTGGTTCTTGGAGAATTTTAAAATAACATTTGTTTTAGCAAGGTTAACTATTATGTCTTATTTAGAAACAATGTAATCAAGGAAGAAAAATATATTCTAACCAAAACTGACACTTTCTGAATTTTTCAAATAATTTCTTTTAAATTATTGTTTCCAAGACAACCCTTAAATGACATTCATGTTCCTCTTTACTTTTGGAATAATCCAAAATATCATCATGAAACAAAACCAAAATTTATCACCTGAATCGACTGATCAATAACTGAAAAAAACTATTCAATTCTGATGTTGACCATCTCAGGTCATTGATTTGGAATGGAATTTACCAATGTACGCCTTCCCAACATAGCATCCATGTTTCCTCAATGAAAATCACTCTGAACAAAAAAATATCTTAGGAAAAGCAACATGGTAATATATAAATTCAATATCATTTTCATCATACCATAAATTAATTTATGGAAATTAATTTATCAATAATCAAACTCATAATATTGTCTAACCCACCCTCTGATACCAACTATATGGTCACATCCTTAAGACAATACATAATCATGAATTAAATGGATAATTCAAATTGAGTATCTTTTCAACTTTAGAGTTTTGGAGATTTAGGCCATAACTATTAAATTAAATCAAAAATTTACAAAGTAGACACTACTTCTATGATTCGTTTTTTTTATAAAATAAAAACTCTTGAAAAAAAGGGTCATGTCTAGTACCATGTTTTATACAACAAGACTTTTTCATGATCCCATCATTAACCCTATTCATATGTAAGTCGTGTGAGAAACATTCCAAAACATACGATGAGAATAAAAAGCCTCATACAGATTATTAAATAAATGAAGAAGATATTATTATTTAAAAATATACCATGCATAAGATCATACCTCTTGAAATGATCTGATTTATGAATAACATAGAGATTTCCTAAATCACAAAGGTAACTTGTGGCATAAATATAATACTTAAATTGTAGATATCATATATACATAAAAAGGTACATTTGGAATACCCATCAATGTATATTCCCTAAATATCATAGGTGAAACATTAACATTTACCTATATCACATTATCCAATGCATTGGAGAGCTATCTTAGGCTCATCCACCCTAGGAATATCACCGAACAACCCATATACGTAAAAAATTCCCCTGAACCATAACGTAATCATAACATATAACATAAGCATAAAGGAAAGATAACATTCCCCCATTGCAATCAGAATATATCATTTCAAAATTTTGAAATTTTAAGTATATTCTAAAAACAATTTGCAATACCAAAATAAATAAAAAGAGAATATGGTATTTCTTTTTCATTTAAAAACATTACTACTTGTTAAGGAATCCAAAGATAAAATACTACTCACAGTGGTGGAAAGGTCATTGTCACCGCTTATGTAAAAAAAAGAAACATTTATTTTTTTTCTCATTTAGTAAATTACTTTATAGAGAAAAGATTCCCATTTAATGAAATGAAAATTCTTGGGTTTTTATACACCGTATAAATGAATGTCGGGTATAAAACAAAATATTACTCAATGAAAGGAGATTGAGACAAAGTCTCTTACCTCATGTTTGACTTGACCTGTTAGTTCATTAATATACTAGATAATAAACTAATGTTAATTTCATCTTTATAAAGAACCTTTTTCATTTTTATTATTTTTATAAAATTACTAATTACAAAGTTATAAACATTATGTAATCCTTTATGTTAATAACAGTTGTTTTGTTGATATTTGGCAGATGAGTCAATAAAAAACTTCTTATAATTAAAAGTTGTTCATGTGGTCAGAATAACATTTTCTGCAGAATGATATTCATGATTTAGATATCATATATATCATATATATCCAGTATACATATATATATATTTTAACATTACATAACATTTGAAGATGAAAATTAAATGTACCGTTAATGGACACGGTAATCCGTACGTACAAATTAATGCAACATTCATTTATATTTAAAATTTTAATGGGATGAAAAATAAATGATAAATTGGTATATTATAATTCCATAATAATATTATATATAAATTCAGTAACTCCATCCTTTATACGTTCCATTTATGTCATGAACTAGTCATATCACATTGAGGGGAGGTATTCTGCACTTCCTGAAATGAAATTATCCAATTAACCCATTATTGAAACCATAAAGGTATGATATAAATAAAAAATACATAATCACAGAGAAAACATAAACATAATATATAAATCTTATATAAATATACTTCTATAATAATGGCCACCATGCGAGGATGTTGGAGATATTTGAACAATTATTGTTTCGTGAGGCAGTAGTTCATCGTCCATAGAAATATTATGTTCATATCCATTAGATGGAGGTGTGTTAATGTGTAGTCAAAATACTTCTCATAACAACAACCTAGTGTATTTCTGATACTAGTGATACTAAAAATGAAATGAATATAGAGAGTTAGAGGTTTGGATATGTAAAATAAATGAAATGAACTTAAGAGAAGATGTAACCTTTAAATTGTGAATCTCCCTTTAGTTTGAACCAAAATTATTACATTAAGTGCCTTCTTTCTACGGTAATGAATCTACGAGGAATAGAGGGATGAAGGGAGCTTATTTGGTCTAGGGTTGGATGATCCAACGGGCTTGATTTGTGTGAGGAATGGTTTATAAGTAAGGGTTGTTTTATAAGGAGAAGGTGGGGCTCTTTATGAATGTTTGAAAATAATATTTTATTATATAATGATTTTCGTTTTCAAAAGGTATAAAACTCATTAATGTAGAAAATAAGATGAATATTGTTCGAAATAACATTATCCAATAATAATTGGATTGGTTTTGGTTATTATTTCAATTTTTTTAATCTTATTAATTTAAATCATTCATTAATGAGGTAAACACTATATCATTAATGTGTTATAAATAACTTTATTTTTTTAATGTCTAAAAGTTATATAAAATATGAAGATGTAGGAAATTTTTTTATATTTCACATGAATATTTATAATCTATGTAATAAATTATATAACCCCATGTAAAATTGATTTACTAAAAGATATATGTTTACGTAATTTGTGTCTTTACTTTAACTAAACTGTCATTGTCACTCTTATGTGTCCACATGGGGTCCCAAAATTGACCCAAGAATTACCATGGTTGGAAATGTATCATACAATAGGATTAGGTTACATCTTATAGTAATTTAATATTATAATAATATTATTTTTTATCCTTATTTACAAGATTTACCCTTTAACCATGGTAAGTAAAATATTTACTTAAGTAGATATTTAAAATTTGTAAAAATTAAAGTTTACTATTTCAAAAATTTGGACCTCCTGATTCCAAATATAGAATCTATTTTCCAAAATTCAAAACACATAAGTAGAAAGATTTAATTTAAAATTAATTTTTATTGTCAAAACAAAGTTTGTGTTTTTATAAAATAATAACTATCAAAATATTGATACGTCTTTATGTCTAATTTCAAGGTGAAATTACTTCCAATTAAAAAAATTGGATTTAATAGTAAAAAAATAATATAATTATAGTTTAAAAATAATTAAAAATAAAATCTATTCATATAAATAAATTAGATTAAAAGTTAGTTTTGAAGTAAAATACAATATTTTTCACTATTCTTTAAAAATATGCACATTATAAGAAAAATATGAAAATTTCATCCAAAGTAAAATTTTCTGTCCCAATTCTAAATAAGAATATTATTTTTTCAAATAAAACATATAAAAGTGAAAAAATATAGATTTAAAAATTCTTCTCCATCAAAAAGTTGGAAATCGACCATTTAATGAATATTAGACTATTTCGGCTTAAAATCATATTCGTTCTTTTTTAAAGCCTCTAAAATTTATTGGGTAAATGGAAAAATTTTTTGCAAACATGTATAATAATTTTTTTGTTATTTACTTTCATTTCCTCCATTACAACGGTTATGCGTTAACTACTATTTAAAATAATAATATTATATTCTTATTTTTTAGTATAACTCAACTTTGTGCGCAATGTAAGATTTCAAAGAAAACTGTTGGTTCTTATCGTGTACACCATCAAACATAACATCCCCTTTAATGTAAAATTAATATTAAATTCAAAAATATTAATTAATATGAAAATATTTTATTTTATATTTACCAGTGATGTTACACCAGTTGTGCTATAGATTCATCATTTTCCCATAACATGATATTCTATTGGGATAATGCCTTGAGAGTATGTTTTGAACTTTGATATCTTGAATTTTGTTAGTATGATGTCATTATTATTCATATTCATGTTTTCATTTATTTTCAGGGATATATAAGGATCCGATCATAGTTGATTATAAAATTATGATGTTTACTTATTCCTTCAGTCATATTAATCCTTGGTTATTCAATATTGACCTATTTTTTATGTTTTTTTCATAACAATTTGATATCTATCATTCGTATGTTTTCATTTCATCAAGTTTTTATGAATTGTATTTAAAATGACATTTCTAACAAGATAGATTGTGTGAAGAATTTATGGGACATATTTAAGAGTTACTATGGAAGAAGTTGTTTCTTATATAGTGAAAAAAATATCCTCCAGTTGGGGAAGACCTAAGGTTTCTTAGGTTATGTTTTTTCATAAATAACTACATCTATAAAACAAAGAGGGTGTAGGGATATATGTTACACAAAATTTCCTATATTTCACGTAATTAGAGGATATTAATATCATGGAATCAATAGCTGGTATACAATATAGTGTGAACAACATGTGCTTTTGTGATCCATATATGTATGTTCTCGTATGGTGAATCATAGTTGGCATCGTGAAAGGGTTTAGATTACTTTGGATTCTTGGATTATTTATATGGATTAATTAATGGTTAATAATTTGAGCTTGGTTACAATTATAATTGATTAAATAACTTTTTGAGACAATATTTGATTTAATGGTAAGTTCATAATACACATTATTAATAGGGATTAAGATAATAAAATGTATTTTAAACCATATGTATATTTACATGCATGCATATTATGTATTAGATGACATCATGATATTTTGGAAAAGTGTACAATGTGTGATTCTTCTTGTAGTTTCAACCTTGATGATTAATAATTGTGGATGATATCTATAGAATATGTGCACATGGGGGGAATAACATCAACAAGGTATGATTTGGTATCAAATCAATCATCACGAAGTGCATGATAATGAGTCTTATGTGCACACCTGGTTTGACACATCCAATGATACTCATTGGTTAGTTAATGTTCAATTTATGATGAATTATAAGGAATTAAAATATTTTTATGTAATATAACAAAATAATAATGTGACCATGGATAATATAATTTTATATTTATATATTCATAATAAAAGATGATGTTAATAGGTATGTTCCCTCTAAGGTAAAGGATATGTTGGATTAATAGAGAATATATTTCAATGTCTTTTTAGGGATTATAATTTTATAAATATGATTGTGGTAATTATGGATCTATATTTTGAGTATTAGGTTGGTGTTTAGGATATAATCCAACACAATTTAACCAAGGTTAAAAAACAAATGATATAGGTTTAACAGATGGATATATAGGTTGTACCATGTTTGATGCATATTGATTTTCAAGAACAATAAGTTAACAAAAAAAATTATAAAGTGACTCATTATAGATTAAATTCTCCTACCATTATTCAAAAAATTTATCTTATAATGATCTTTACTCATCATAAATATTTTCGTTTTAGTAATGGTTGTTACCTGATGGATACAAGTTGACAATGGAATCCATTGAGAATATAGAAACTATCAGAATGAAATCCTTAATGGTGTAGGGTCTACAGTGATAAATTGTTTGATTTTTCCATACATTTTACTAAGAATTCAAATTAAAAATTGCAAAATATTTTTAAAAATAAACATGCCAAATAATTGATTTTTGTGATATAATATAAATTCTTGTAAAAAATATGCTTATGAAAATATTATTCAATATCCTACATATCTAAAATGTTGGAAGAATGGTGGGTGAGATTTCCATATAGGGGTGAGTAAAGGATATATGTTTGGAGATGATGATCCTAAGACTAAGAATTGTAATGGAATGAGAGAAGCTAAGGAATAAATTTGTTTAATTCAATTTAATTTACTAATTATGTGTCTTAGTGTCCTTGTATGATTTCAAATAATGGAAATAGTTAACAGTAAACTGGAAAATAAGAAAAATCCACTACAACTACTAATAATGTAGTGGAATGTTATCTTTCAGTCAATATTTTCATGTATCCCATGAAACGTAAGGTTTCAAAAACTATTATGCATTGTAATATAAAAGGAGACCCATATTATTATGAATATTGAGTAAATCATTGTCATTGTTTTTGGAAATTTATTACTTATAGATATAGATATTATTATCCTAGTAAAATTATTTTTGATAGAACGAATGGGTTAGCTATATTGATAATGATATTATATTAATTTTTTATATAGAGAAATATCATTCAGCATATTTAATAATAACATTTCATCTAGTGGTGTATAATTAATTATGAATCTTTAATATATATTACTATGGTCATATGAGAAAAGCTTTTTGGATGCAATTACATTTGGAGGTGATGTAAAACCTAGAAATCTTATTATATGATTTAAATTAAAAATTGAAATGTTTTGAAGAGCATGATCCACATGAAAGCCAAAAGTATACAAATAGTGTGATTTGTTTAGTATGCTATGTAAAGACTATTTAATTAGTGGTAATAAATTAGAGATACCCCTTTATGAATTATTTATAGAAAGAAAATGAAGGAATATTATAATATAAAATAAATCAAATTAATATAGCCAAATAAAAAACATGATTACTTTATACATATAAATTTTTTTATGAATATTGTTTCTTTGAAATATGCATTGTATTTCTAAAATATATATCAGAAATGATAATAAAATTTATTTGTAATGAATATTTTTTTTAGAATTTAATTATTAAATAATGGTATAAATGATTTAGAATGTTATTTTTTTAAAAAAATTAATAGAAAATATTTTCACAGAATCATACCTTTATATTTAAAAGCCAAGATTAAAAAAAATGAAAATTTTATTGAATATTTATACATTAATTGTTGATTTAAAATTGTAATTTTTTAATCATTTTGAATTTTTTATTTTTATAACATGTTTATTTTAAGGTTAAACTATCATTTTTACAAATAATAACACATTTATGATAGTGTTAAAATAAATTTACAAATTTCAATTTCATAAAAATTAATATTAAATAAAAACATGTCATTTATATGTTAATTTTAAAGATTTTAAAAAATAATTTTAATTTTAAAACCCATATTTCATATTTTTTGAACAATAATAATATTTTCTTAAAATAAATTTCGATACAGTTTAAATTTTATATGAAAATTTGTATTTATAATTTTAATAAATTCAAAAAAATGAAATTGATTTTTAATTTAGAATTATTGGGGAAAAGGAACCAATTTTTGAAATATTGATTTTGTATCCTTAGGTAAAAACTATTTACCTTGGAAAAAGATAAAATGGTAGAAGTAATAATTAAAATAATAAAGGGATTAAAACATTATAGAAACATGTTTAGAATTGAGTGGATGGTGTGTGTGTCGATCTTATATATTAGCCACTAAAATATTCTAAATTTATTGATCCACATGAAATGTGTAACATGTGATTCCTTTACATTAAGTTGACATATTTACTAAAATGGCGTAATCACAACTTTTGAAAAGGTGCCTCTCATGACCGATTATTGGTATTTTATAAAATTTGGTTTCCTGCTCATTATATATCCTTATATCATTACAATATATTACTATTTCACCCGATTGGGAATCTCTTCACAAAATATTGGCATATTCCATCCATTTATAAAGGATTTTTTCAAAGAAATTTCAATGTTCTGAACACATGTGATCATTTTTACATAACTACTACCATTCTATTTTATCGTTTATATTTATATTATTAAATCCCATTATAAATAATTATATATTGGTTTTTATTTATTTTTACTATTCAATGGGAATAATAGTTAATTAATTTTATTAATTTTTTCTTAAGAATAATGAGACTATATTTTTTGCATTGTTCACAATAACACCTCTCGCAAATAGTGAGTTTCATTTTCATTCCTCGCCTTACCAGCATGGTATATAGGTATAATTATATAAAAAATTAATATATATATATATATTGTTTGTGGTTCTAAAATAACAGATAATATTACTACTTTTCTTGTTTTATGAATAATTAAATGTGCATCCATGAGTTCTTGTGGACTAAAAACTCCATGGAATAACTGGTTTGAATATTTATATTCATAATTTATTTACATAAATTAAAATTAATATTTTATGAATAGATGGATATTATTTTAACGATATCATTAATGTTCTTATAGGTAATGTTTTATAACATATTAGTGATATTATCAACAAATTATTACCATTATTTCAATAATTTGAAACTGCAATAGTAATTGAGAATTGATGAAATCAATAAATTTAATAAAATTATTAAATTTAAATCTAATTACATGTAAAATCCTCGTTATGAGAACCTCCCCAAGGTGCCCCATACCCAATTGGTCACATAGACTCAAACTCATTTCCCAAAATTCCAGAGGCTGCCGACTAGCAGCGAGGTCCTTGGGTGTGATAATGGGAAACTATTCCCTCATTGGAAGTGTAACACTAAAGAAACTAACAAATAATAGTATTATAAGCAGTAATAATACCATACAGTAGTAAACAAAAAAATACTACATGTAAATAAACAACTGGATCACATATATAAATTATGTATGATATATATGTCTAGGAAAGCAGTAAAACATGTCACAATTATAGAATACATTACTAAACCAAGTACAAATAGAACATGTAAAATCCAGCCTCATCGTAAGCCTTAGCTTTCTCTCATTCTCTACATGTCCACAATAATTATGTACCTGATGTAGAAGGACTCTTTCCATCATCTATAACTACAAAAATATAATCTTTTTGGTTGCAAATGCAAGACCCAAACCGGGTGTGAGATAAATCTCAGTAGTCATCCACCTAAATATTTGTTCCTAACTGTTAGTGAATATATATAGCTAGAAATATGAAAAATGTAGAAATAAAAAATGAAGTATTATAAAGTCATCAATATCACAATTTTGACTACATTACTATACATTTATATTTTATTCAACCAATCATTCACAAGCAATCCTCTAGGAAATTTCACATATCCTAACCACTCTGTTTCAATTTTCACTAGACAATAAAGATATAATGACCTGCTGGGATAGCTCAAAAAGTTCTAATCCATTTATTCTCATTAATAAAAAGACTCTCTGAGGAAGAACTCAAGGTCAATTTATTCTATAGTCTTATAACAATTAACTTTATACTCTCTGGGGAAGCACCCAACATCAATTCCCCCTATGGTCTCACAATGATTACTATAGACACTTTGACAGAGCACTCAACGTCAATCCCCCATATGGTATCATAGCATGAAAAGTATATCAGACACTCTGGGGAAGCCCTCAATGTCAATTACCCCAATGGTCTCACTACACCAGGTTCCCACAGCCCTATATAAATAAATTGTGAACAAAAAATATTAAAAAACAAATTTAAATAAAATAATAATAGTTTGAAAAAAGGCTAAAAATAATAACACAAGCATGTTAGATAATATCACTCGATCTTAATAGCAGTAGGCATTAAAAATTTTGCATTCTAATCAGAAATTCTAGACCCAATATCCAACAGATCAAAAATGGGAAAACACATCCATGACAATGTAAAATACCCTATTTACAATCAAAAACCCAGACTCCAGATGAAAGGAATAATAGGAATTAACAAATATATATTCCATAAACACTCAATACCCCAAAATAGTGTATTGGGAAAATTTTACAATATAATTCAAAGACTGTATGTGGAATAGAACAAACCGCATAACTCGATGTTGAACGATTGATATAGTTGAACCTCAGCCTTTGAATCAAACTAGAACACTGTAGATCAAAAAAACATATAAAAAATTCAACCATAGATAAAAAAAAGTGGATAAATAATGAGATGAGGATCCATAAGAAGTAATAACTCACCGCGGTGATTCCAACGCAATTGACAGTATTCGATTTGGAGCACGGACGACGAGTCAGGGGCTTGGAAAAGAATCGGAGATATCTATCACTGCTAGATGTGACGAACCAAGAAGAAGGTGTTTCTTCCAAATAGACACGACCCAGGAACAATATGACGCAAAAAAATAAAAATAAATGATGTTCTCCCTAGGGATCCATGGTTTATATGGTCATTTAGAGGGATTCACATTAGGTGGTATCCATGTCACCCCACACTGCCTTATACTTGATCAATACACGGCCAGTACATGGCTACCTGTGACAACCCGGTAAATGGTGTGTACTCGAATGTACACGGTGTGTACTCCTAAAATTTCCAGAAACTCCTCTTTTTCTAAAAAACACCAGAAATCAAGATCATTACCTAAAAATAAGATCTGGGATCTTACAAACATCCCCCCTTAATTCATCCCTGAATTTACATAACACGGTGGTGATGAAGAAAAATCCTCAAAACAATATTGCCATGTTGATCGTACATCTGTCACCCTCACCCATGTCTCATCATGTACTCGCCCGTCCAGCCATAGCGCTCATACTAGAGGTATAGACCAGCCATGGAGAACCGTCGCGCTTCGATCGACAGTCTGGATAGGATTCTCCTCGAACGTGGCATGCATCTCCTACTCAACCTCATTTTTTGTAAAGACGTGATATGGGGCGGATAAGTAATGCCAGAGTTGAGAAACAATGACGATGTCATGTATAGCTCAGTACCTATGAGGTAACTGCAATCGAAAAAAAACTAGACCTACTCTCTCCAAAATCTCAAACGTCCTGGCGTATCTCAAAAAAAGATTACCTTGTCTCCTAATCCTCTTGTGTCCCAACCTCAGTGTGACATGTCGGAAAACCTGATCTCCGACCTCAATCTTCAGAGGCCATCTCCGAAAATAAACATAAGACTTCGGTCGTGACTGTGTAGTAGAAATCCTCTTCCAAATCAACTCCAACTTCTTTATGGTCTCATGGAATAGATGAGGCCCCAACATAGATGCCTCTCCTGCTTCCAACCAACATAGGGGTGATCGGAATGACCATCCATATAGATCCTCATAAGGTGCCATATGAATAGTTGATTTAAAAATATAATTATCAAAAAACTCCACTAGAGGTATGTGCCTCTCCCTAGAATCTTCAAAATCTAGGATGTATGCTAATTGAATTTCCACCTACACCTAAATCATGCGCTCAGACTAGCCATCAATTTGGGGTTAGTTTTGTATACTCAAAAGTACATGTGTACCCAAATCACTCTGTAATCCATGCCCGATACGAGATGTAAAATGAGCATCCCTATCTGAAACAATGGAGTGAAAAACCCCACGAAAATGTATATTCTATCAGATGTACAACCATCCCTCCTCATCAATATTGTATGTCTCTTTAATCAGTATGAAATGTACAACCATCTTGAGTGTGTCAATGAAAATTCAAACTAAATCTTTCCATTGATGGGATCTCGGTAGCCATATCCCGAAATCCATCATGACATCATTCCACTTCCACTCAATAATGGTTAATTTTTTAAAAATCCCACCTAGTCAATGATGCTCTACCTTCACCTATTGACATTTAGAACACCTCATCACAAAACCAACAACATCTCTCTTCATACCAGGACACCAATACTGACATTGTAGATCTCGATACATCTTGGTGTCAGCAGGATGAACTGCCCAAACTATGGAATGACAATCCTCCATCACCTCCTCATGCATGTCTAATGACACCCATATGTGTGCATGAAAGCGCAAGATCTCATCCTCTCCTAGGGACTATATATGAATAGTGTCATCTCCTCACACACTATCCCATAGAACTAGGTCATCACCAGTTGATAACTACCTCCTTCTCACTCGATCAAGTAGAGTAGATGTCATAAATATATAAGAAAGAAACATATGGCAATATGTGTCATGAACCTACAAATGCATCTTAGAGAACATACCCAAAAGCTTCCACTCACTAATGGCCTCCTGAACAACCTATATCTGAGTCCTCCTTCTCAACACATCTGCCATTGTATTTCCTTTACCAAGTATATAGGCATGTTCATTGTCAATGGACTAAAGGTATTCAACCCACCTTCACTATCTCAAATTCTGATCGTACCAATTGATGATATACTTGAGACTTTTGTGGTTGGTGAAATCCACAAAATGCTATTCCAATATGTACTGTCTCCAACATATTATATCATGTACAACTGTATCCAACTCTAGATCTTGCATAGGGTAATTCCTCTCATGTGGAATCAACTTCCGAGACCGATACAAAACGACTCCTTCCCCCATGCATAAGCACTTCTCCTATCCTGAAACCCGATGAATCATAATAAACAGTATATATCCTGCATGTCCCTTGAAAAACTAGTATTGGTTCTAAATTGAACATCCCTTTCGTCTCTTGAAAGGTTGAATCACCAGAACTTTTCCATAAGTACTTCACAACCTTCTTAATCAATCCTTTCAGTGTTATTTCTATGTGAGAAAATTCCTGTATAAAACATCTATAGTTACCAACCAGCCCTATAAATCTCTATACCTCAAAGAATTTCTTCCAATTCTCCCATGAAACTACTGATCTCACTTTCTCTAGGTCTACTGATACACTTGTCTCTATGATAACATGACCCATTAAGTTATTCTTGTCCATCCAAAAGGGTCATTTTGAGATCTTATCATATAGTTTTTGATCACTTAGTGTACTCAAAATGATCTCATGATGGGTAGCATGGTCATATCGAGTGTGAGAGTACACTACGATATTATCCACGAAAACCACCAAAATTGAATCCAAGTAAGGATGGAACACTCAGTTCATCAGTTCCACAAAATTGCAGGCTCATTAACGAGACTGAAAAACATAACCACTTACTAATATATACCATACCTTCTTGGAAAGCATGTAATATGCATATCAAATGGTCTAATGAACAACTGATGATAACCAGATCTCAAGTCAATCTTCGAGAACACCCAGGCACCCTGAAGATGATCAAAGAGGTTATTAATCCTTGGAAAGGGGTATTGGTTCATGACCATCAACCGGTTCATCTTCTGAAAATCCACAAAATGTCGGAAGGCACCGTCTTCCTTCTTCAAAAATAGGACAGGAGGACCCCATGGATAAGTACTGGGTCAGATTAAAACCTTTGCCTATAAAATATCCAATTGCTTCTTGATCTCTTTTAACTATGGTGTAGCCATCCTATAAGGAGGAATGAACACTAGTGTTTCCCCTAGAACGAGTTGAAAAGAAATGTGTACCTCTCACTCTGGAGGCAAACCTGAAATGTCTTTTAGAAAGACATTCCTAAAATGATCGACCACTGGAGGAAAGTCTATCTTTGAAGTCCCTTGTTCATCCAGATAAAAACTAGAAATCTCGGATGTATCTTCCCCAAAGATAGGATTCTTTGGTCCTGCTCTGCTCACCTGGACATCATATTCTCCCATATGTAGAAACAAACCACCCTCTGGTGACGTGAAACTCACCCGATGGAGATAGAAATCTACAATAGCCTGGACGGAAACCAACCAGTCCATTCTGAGAATGACATCATAGCCTATCATCTCTAACACATAATGGTCCCATAAAAAGTGACACCCACCAACCCCTATAGGACACTCCTTTCAATGATGTACACTATTCACTCTAATTTCCAATGGAGTGTCCAACATCATGATATCAGAAGAAGTAAAGATATATAGCATAAGGAACTCTATAAAAGAAACATATATGAATCTATTTGAATCCCGTCTATCAGAAAGCGTATAAGCCAAAACTAAGGAAACTAGAATCACACCATCAACTGAAGAGGGACTGAGATCCGTCTCATGCTGGGATTGATCCACTGCGAATGTCTGGCCCTTATCGAAGCCCTGTGATCCTACCTGAACTCCTTAAGATGATACACTCTGTTGTCCCTGAAATCTTGGTGACTGGGTACCACAACCACATCCTCCACCTCTATATAAATGGCTGGACGAACTCCTACTCCCAGACAAATGAGATACTGGTGGTCATTCTTCTGAATGAGGCGTCATAGAAGATCCTCTATCAGCATATTCTAGTGAGAAAAACTAACATGAATGTGGAAGATGACCCATATTTCCACACGATCGTCAGTCAAGTAGTTCACATGGGAAATGTGTCATAGTATGCCCACCCTTCCCACATTAGAAGAATACCACATAGATACTTGAATGTGTATCACTCCTACTTGGATCTCCACATGTATTCATCCTACGACACTTCCTACTATCAACTGGAGAAGCACCAACATTAGTTGCAGAACCTCCCTGGTCCACAGCTCTAGAATCTCCCAGGTTCCACTATGCGATCAGTAACTGACTGACTATGGAAGATATGATCATCAACCTGAAGATGTTCACCTAGTATCATATGTAAGGATTGAGACCATACTAAAACATCCTTGATAAGAATATATCATCACCCCAAGAATGTGAGTGAATCACTACAACTCTTTGAAGCGAGAAGAATACTCCATGAACAACAGAGTACCCTGCCCCAAAATCATGAACTCTTGGGATTATTCAGCTATCAAGTACTCTTGGTAGAAGTAATCACACAATGTACGCTAGAGCTCATCCCAAGCCATAACATGTTGGCGTCCCACCTGTGATATGACATCCAACCATCTCTTGGCGGAATCTCAAAGCATGTACATATCGAGCTTCACCCTCTACTCTGAAGGAGTCTCTCTATTCTCAAAGATCAATCGAATGGCTTCTAACCGTGACTCTACAGCCTAAGGTCCTCCATCCCCCGAGAATGTGAGAGGATGTTGCTACTGAAAAACCTGATTCAACACTTCCATAGACGGGAAATGATAGAGTGCTCACTAGAAGGTTTGCATAAACATCATGAAGCCTTCTTGAAAATATTAATCTGCACCTATATCCAAAATAATGTTTGGTGCGAAGACATGAATGATGGGAGGTTCTTCTGGTAGTCCTGATATACCATGGACAGTGTCTGATCGTTACCCTATATATAGCGTAAAACCAAAGGAAATATTGGTGGCATGACTATGCAAGGTCAAGCGCACGCCTTAGTTAATGATTATAAAGGACTAAAACATAGACGTGTAAGAAAGGAACACGAGAGATAAAAAAAATTCATGTTTTTTAAAACATGGATACAAAACGTGTATAATCCCTACACAACATGTTACCTTAATCCATTACAAGTGCATGTACATCTGGAAACCTTATTCATGTAACACCCCATACAAACGACATGTTCCTCCCAAGGATATAAAATGTACTTGAATCAACATCCCCTTCTTGAGTTCCCCACCATGAATAAACAAAATGGGTCAGCTAAAACAAAACTATACAATGTTTTTACCCTAAACATGATGTGGATCACTTATGTTTCAACTTCTCGTTTCGTTACTCACATGGTTGGAGACACTGTTGAGTCTACACAACGTGTGTACTATAGAAAAAGAGTGTGATAGAAGGATTCCGCCAACCCATGTCGTTAGTCACACAGCTGGAAACACAGTCTCCTCTACACTGCGTGTTCATGATGGACACGACATGTAGTCACTTGAGTTTTATTCATCCGTGTCATAAGTCGCATGGCTAAACACATGGTCTCTACAACACGGTGTCTACGTCTGGTACACGGTGTGTCCCGCCAAGGATTTCCCAACCTCGTTTCTCTACCCACACATTCTGTGACACAGCTAATGTCCACAAGGCCTGTACTAATAGTATATGGCGTGTACTTAATAAAAGTTGTTCCTTCACAAAAAGAAGGCTACATAGTGCGTATCATCACTATACACCATTTATTTTAGTTTTTTCGAGACAGTATGCCTCAAAAACTACTTCAGAAGCCCATAAAAATAGTGAACAAACATTAAGGTGAGAAATTACAATCTGTGGGAGTCTATACTCTCTAAGAATAAAATCATGGAATGTTAATCATGTAAATTACAAGGAATAATTGTGCAATTAATCACATGATCCATCAAATTCTGATCCAAGAGGGCCCATAAAACCTTAGGGACCAAGGTTTGGTGTTCATTCAAAAGAAATATTACATATTAAGAAAAAAAATCAAATAGTAGGTATTCTATCGAGGAATTTATCACAAAAACATGCATATCTTGGACATCATCATTCTCAACAACATGCAATTGGTAATGCACCATAAATGGCATTGCAAGAATGCATGACATGTGATTTCTAGCAAGTTCCTACTTGATACAAGAGATTTCATACCCTCATCTCATTGGGTTTCAATTGAAATCGAACCTCAACAATATCAAAGGCAACTAAAAAAATCATGTTAATCACCCAACGGTGACATCAAACCAACTAAAATAATTGAAAAAATAGAAAATTGCAATAATTGAGGTAAATTAGCTTGTCCATGTACATGATTAGTTCCTCCCAGGAACATCTTATTACCAAGTACCTATTTCATCCTATCCCGGTCTATATTCTCCAAGAAGTAATTCAAGATGAAAATAATTCCTCTGATAACACTTTGTAACATCCCAGTTCCAAGTGCCACCCCAAGGATCCATGTACCCGGTTGGTCACTGGTTCATGCCCAAATTTACCCAAGAGAAGAAGGGTAGAACGGTCCTTGTAGTGTAGCTTGGGTTGTCGATTCCACAGAGACCTACGAAGATATTTAAGATACACAACCTAAGGAATCGATTTTTGGCTATGAAGTGGCCAACATGGATTGATTTTGGATGGGTTTTAAAGATATCTAATAGATTTAAGTGGATTCAATTTAAAAGAATGAGTTGATCCTAGGTTATCGCTCGGGGTGGATTGGACGTATTTCCTTTTAATGATTTCAATTTCTTAAATTTGAGATGGGTTCATTTAAGGAGATAAAAAAAATCATCACTTACTGGTTTAATGCCTACACCCTCTAATACTAATCACCTATACACTTGAAGGATCAAAGTTTTGAGCACTTCAAGGTAATGGATCGTATTAGTACTTGAAGTGTGTGGCCTTAAATTCGACAAGGACGATGGAGTTTAAAAATCATCAAATAAAAATCCCAATTAAAGAAATGATTATACATTAATTAGGTGATAAATAACATCCAATCCAGCCCCTTGATACTCCCTTGGATCAACCCATAAGTGGGTTAGCCCTCCATTGATCCCATGGTTTCAATGGAAGCGGAAAGTAGACTCATGAGGGAGGAAATGGAGAAGTAAAGAAAACAACAAAAATAAAATGATCACTCCATCGTTGGGTGAATAATTTCACAAGGGTTGGTGTGAATATATTCACACCTTGATCCAACGGTATCAAAGTGATTTTAATAACAACAGAATAAGAGTAGAAGAATAACTTTTATTAAGAAACTAAAGTGAAGTGAACAACATACATGTGAAAGACAAAATTGAGGCAACAAAAATGCAGCATAACATTACAATTGAACAAAGCATCCAAGATCCTAAACTCCTTCACCACCACTACCTCAAATAGGCATTTTGAGAGCCTTGGGTCGATCCTCAAACAGTACAAATCATCTCAATTAATTTTGGTAGGCCATAGGTGGTTGAAAGCTTGTGGAATTTGAACTTTTCCACATTTGACCCGAGGTGGCATCCAATTTTCCTTCACCGAACAGAAGAGTCTGGAAGACCTTCTAGAATGCCGAATCAGTGTGGGCCATAGAAGAAGACAATGGAGCTCCGGATGTCTTCTAACCGCCTGTATAATTTGGGCCCATTTTGAGTTACCGATTCCGAGATATGATGAAATTAGTGGACTATTTTTCTGGGCCGCAGAATCTGGCCCAGAATTGTATCTCTAACTTGGACCGCTTTAATGACCACTATAGAGGCCGAATTAGCATTGGATAATGAAGAGTTATTTTTTCCTCTGAATGTCTTATAGAATCGCACAAAATTTGGGATTCATGGGGCCTGTATGTTGGGCCCCACAGTCTCATCAGTGGGCTAGTGTGCAATATGCCTTCTCTATAATTGCTTCCTTTCATAACAAAATATCCCCATCTTCTTCCATGAATTATCCATTGATCCCTGAATGAAAAATGTTCACACTAAAGTGTAGATAAATTTACCAAAATATAAAATTAAAAAAAATTGTTAATTACATTTTCTAGAATCAGATGACTCATTGGGCCTAAATTGGTGTATATTAGGCATGAAGTGCACAAATGATAAGAATGGATGTTCATAATGGAAATGCACTAACTCAGGCTCATAAGATCAAAAATGAACATTTAACACCATTAAAATAAAATTAAAATATATTTTTTTATTGGATAATCACACCCCCCCAACTTTAGATTTGCTAGTTCCGAGAAAATAATTCAATGATTTTATTTGAATTCCTTTCTTCAAACAAATTATAACAAACAATGCTCACAATGTAAACTGCACACAAATATATTTTTATAACCTATCAAGATAATTTAAAAAAAGATGAATTTAAAAGATGATCCCAATCCCAAGCCCATTACTTTGATCAAATCCATCATCATACTTCATCCAACTCAATTAGGTGTAATGATGTGTTGTGTATCACAATAGATATGGGGGTTCATTTTCATTCAAGGGGGAAATCATGGAAGCGCTAGGTGGAATCACATTTAATCCTAATATGAGTATTCTTCATTCTTTTTTTTTTGATTTTTTTTGCAATATTTCCATAGTAATTGAGATTGCATTTAATCAAATTAACCCATGTAGCAAGACTTTGCCGATGACTCCCAGACTCAAAGGCCTTAGGGCACCAAGTAAAGCCCACATACTCAGGCATCGTCTCGAGTCAACTTAATCAAAAACAAAGTCATATTACCATAAATAGAGATATATTGAAAAACTCAGGACTAGAAAACTCTGGAGTCATGATCCCCAAGTGCTTAAAACCTCACATTTTATCAATCCACTACTCTACACGCAAATTTTTTTTATTTTTATTTTTATTTTTTATTAATTTTTTTTAGTTTTTTTAATACTCATATTATTCAAAAAAATAAAACCAGCATATGCTATTTATTATGGGACCCCAAAAATTAAAATTAGTACCACATAGTCTAGAGGACGTGCATTGTGGCATTTTTTTATTTGGATGAAAATATAAACGATGAAATATCACATTGGACAGCCACACTTTCCAAAATCTATGCTTTTAAACTTAATCATGAATTAAATTAAGAGTCAAGGAAATAATAATTATTTGATATATAGTTTTTATGTGAGAAAAGATGTCATTATATGAATGATAAAGGAATTTTACTTCTTTTTGTTATCATTGTTTTTTTAAACATACATTTTGTTTCCACACCCCCCGACTTAGAATGAAACTGTCCTTAGTTTCATAAAAACAAAATTTAGAATGGGTTAGAGGAATAAAAAGGGGAGTTCAATAAGGAAATTGAAATATGAGGATCATGGAATGAAGTCACCTGGTGGTTGAAGTTTGAAGTTCTTGCCGCTCGAATTTATTCCTTTGATATCCATGTCGCTTGCAAAGTTCCCTAGTGGAAAAAGGAAAAACAAAACAAACAAAACAAACAAAAACAAAATATATATATATATATAATAATGGAAGTAAAATATAAGAATATATATAAAAATTATAGAATAAGGAAGCACAAGAAGCCGCAGGTCAGTGGTAAGCACGCGCCCCTGTCTCCCTTCGGTCCTGGGTTTGACTCCCCGCGGCTTCGCCGGTTGTGACGGGGTTTGCCCCACGGCCTATGGAGTGGACTTTTTATTATTATTATTATTTTATTTTTATCATAACCTATAAAATAATAAAAATAAAACAAAATAAACTGATGATACATTGTCTTCTTTTTAAATTTATGGGTAAGGTATTACTCAAGGATCACACCACGTGACACGGATGAATATGGTGCTCCCCTTTCGTACCCATACATACTCATTATAGAAGAACAGGTCAACGGTTTATTATTTTTTTTCAAAATATCAAAATGTCTCATTAACCCTATTTAAAATATAAAGTTGATTAATACAACAAAATTATTGGAAACTTGAAAACCATGGTTTGCCTCCCATTCAGCGCTTTGTTTAACGTCGTTAGCCCGACATGGATCCTAAATCTATTAATTTGTTCCTTGTTCATAGGTTGGCTAAGTTAACTCAACATCTATTTCCTGTTTATTGAATGATTCAATGAATGGTTTTAACCTTTGACCATTGACCTTGAAAATGTAACCACTTGTGGGATCTTGAATCTCTACTGCCCCATGGGGGAATACATGATGCACTATGAAAGGTCCTGACCATCTACACCTTAACTTTCCCGGATGTAAATGAAGTTTTGAACTATACAAGAGCACAAGTTTTCCCAGTTCAAAATGTTTGACCTTGATATTCCTAGATTGGTAGGCCCGAACTCTATCTTTATTGATCCTTGAATTTTCATAAGCCTCCATCCTTAGTTCCTCCAGTTCATTGAGATCTAATTTCCTTTTTGTTCCTGCCAATGAGAGATCATAATCCATTTTCTTAATTTCCTAAAAGGCCTTATGTTCAATCTCCACTGGAAAATGGCATGCTTTACCATAAACCAACCTATATGGGGACATTCCTAAAATGGTTTTATATGCAGTTCTATAGGTCCAAAGAGCATCTAAGAGTTTCTCAGACCAATCTTTCCTAGAGGGGTTGACATTTTTTTAAAAAAATTTCATAATTCCACGATTGGCTAACTCAGCATAACCATTGGTCTGTGGGTGGTAAGCAGTGGACACTTTGTGATAAATTCCATATTTTTTCATGAGCGATGACAATGGACGATTGCAAAAATGAGTTCCACGATCACTTATGTTAGCCCTAGGAATTCCAAATCTAGAGAATATGTTTGCTTTTAGGAATCTAATCACAGTTTGATGATCATTGGATTTTGTGGGAGTGGCCTCAACACATTTTGAGACATAATCAACAGCTAAGGGTATGTAGAGGTATCCCCGAGAGTTTGGGAAGGGACCCATGAAGTCAATTCCCCAACAGTCAAACATTTCAACCACTAAGATGGGAGTGAGTGGCATTTCATTCCTTTTTGTGATGGACCCTACTTGTTGACACCTAGGACAGCTTTGAAAAAATGTGTAGGAGTCCCTTGAGAGGGTGGGTCAGAAAAGACCACATTGAAGAATCTTAGCATTTGTTTTCTTAGAGGAAAAGTGACCTCCACATGCCTCACTATAACAGATTTTAAGGATGGACTCTTGTTCAGATTCTGGAACACACCTCCTAATGACTTGGTCAGGGCAGAACTAATAGAGGTATGGATCATCAAACACATAGTTTCTAACCTCAGAAAGGAATTTCCTTCGAGCTTGAGTCCCTAAGAATTTTGTAATGACTCTTGTCACTAAGAAATTTGCTATGTCAGCATACCAAGGGAAGTCACTCACAGAGTATAAGTGTTCATCAGGAAACGAATCAGACACAGAAAGGTGATTTGAGTTGTCTTTGAATTCCATCCTAGAGAGGTGATAAGCTAAAACATTTTCAGATCCCTTTTTATCCTTGATTGTGAGGTCATATTCTTGTAAGAGAAGGACCCACCTAATCAGTCTAGCCTTAGTATCTTGTTTTTGGAAGAGGTATATTAGTGCAGAATGGTCAGTGAACACAGTGATGGGTGATCCTAAGAGGTAGGACCTAAACTTCTCTAAGGAAAACACAATACCAAGTAACTCCTTTTCAGTGGTGGTGTAGTTGATTTGGGCATCATTTAAGGATTTTCTTGCATAAGCAATTACATAAGGAGTTTTATCACAACGTTGTCCTAACACAGCTCCAACAGCAAAGTCACTGTCATCACACATATGTTCAAAAGGAAGGTTCCAATTTGGAGATTTCATAATGGGAGGAGATGTGAGAGAGGATTTGATGGTTGAGAATGAACCCTCACAGCTTTCTGTCCAAACAAATGGAGCATCCTTTACTAAGAGAGCACAAAGGGGACGAGATATTGAACTAAAGTTCTTGATGAATCTTCTATAGAAACCAGCATGTCCTAAGAAATACCTCACTTCCTTGACAATTTTGGGTGATGGAAGGTGACGAATGATGTCAACCTTTGCTTTATCAACTTCAATCCCCCTACTCAAGACCAGATGACCTAGAACAAGTCCCTATTTAACCATGAAATGGAATTTTTCCCAGTTTAGGACCAGATTCTTTTCTTCACATCTTGACAAGACTCTCTCCACATTCTGCAGACATCCCTCAAAAGTATCGCCAAACACAGAGAAGTCATCCATGAAGACCTCAAGAAAATCCCCTACCATGTTTGAGATGATTCCCATCATGCACCGCTGGAAGGTTCCAGGGGCATTGCATAACCCGAAGGGCATGCGTTTGAAGGCAAAGGTACCGAAAGGACATGTGAATGTAGTCTTCCCTTGATCCTCTAGGGAGACCTCAATTTGATTGTACCCCGAGTACCCATCTAAGAAACAGTAGAAGGCATGACCTGCCACTCTCTCAAGGACTTGGTCAATGAATGGTAAGGGGAAATGGTCCTTCATGGTGAATGAGTTTAGTTTCCTATAGTCAATGCAGACCCTCCATCCACTACTCACCCTTGTTGGAAGAATCTCTCCTTCCTAATTGGTTATCACTATGATTCCAACCTTTTTTGGAACCACTTGGATTGGGCTCACCCATTCACTCTCAGCTATGGGATATATGATACCAGCTTTCAACAATTTCAGAAGTTCATTCCTTACTACCTCCATGAGATTAGGATTGAGTCACCGTTGAGGTTGACGACATGGCTTTGAATCAGATTCCAGAACAATCCCCTGAGTCCCAATAAGTGGGCTAATCCCAGGAATATCAGAAAGGGTCCAACCAATGGATTTCTTATGCTTCCTATGGACATCTAGAAGCATCCTCTCATTATTGGATTCAAGAGAAGAAGAAATGACAATAGGATGTGTTTGATTTTCCCCTAGGAAGGCATACTTTAGTGCAGCAGGAAGTTCCATCAATTCAAGATCAGGTTGGTTCAGATTTTCAGTAGAAGATTGGGACATTGGATCAAGATCAATTTCTTTTTTTAGAGGTTCAGATTGGATTGATTCCTCACATGTAGAAGTTTCAGCTACTAGATTGTCTTGATCAAATTTAGGGAAGGAATTTAGAGGGGTCTATATGAAATTGGTTTCGTGAAAGGTTTCACTGATTGTTGGACCTAAGACTTCATCATAAGAGAAATTTGAAAATGATTCAAGCCAAGGAGATAAACTTCCTTCATATGAACAAAGTAAATCAATCTCATTCTGACTTAAACATTCATCCAATATTCTTTGATGTTCCATGGATTCATTATCAATGATTCCTATCATGTTTACATTATGAATGTCCTCGTCATCCCCTATTTGTGAGCTTGCATTATAGATGTTCATGTCTAGACTCATGTTCCCAAAGGTGATGGTCATGTTCCCATTTCGGACTCGGATAACAGAGTTGATTGTTGCAAGAAAAGGACGACCAAGGATGATTGGGGTTTGTTCCTTATTTACTAAGTTTGGATGGTTGTCAAGGACAATGAAGTCAGCAGGGTAGATGAATTTTTCAACCTTTACCAGAACATCCTTTAAAATCCCCTTTGGAACCCTAATGCTATGATCCGCAAGTTGAAGTGTGACCGATGTGGGTTGGAGTTGTTCTAGGCCTAACTGGCAGTACACAGCATATGGGATGAGATTGACACTAGCACCTAGGTCACACAAGGCTTTTATAACTTTGCTTTCTCCTAGTTCAACATTGATGTAAGGGCAACCTGGGTCTTTCAACATAGGAGGAATGGTCTCTTGAATGGTGGTACTCACATTAGCATCCAAAAGGACTTGGTTTTTATGTGAAAATTTTCTTTTAAAAGTGCACAATTCCTTATGGTACTTGGAGTAGGCAGGTATGGTTTGGATTGCATCGAGAAGGGGTATGTTCAACTTGACTTGTGAAAATATTTCCATCAACTTTTCACTTAGTTCAGGCTTGGTTTTACCCCTCATTCTTTGGGGAAATGGTGCAGGTTGTGGGGTTGTTTGTTGAAGAGTTGTTTCTTTCACATTGTTATCAGTTTCCTCAGTTTGATCTTGTGGTTCATTTGAATTTTCATCCAAGTTTGAATCTTCAGGTGGGTTCTGTATTAGTTTTTCAGGTTTCTCAATTGATTTCCCACTTCTTAAAACAGTCACAACCTTTAGTTATTCATGAGTTGTTTGAGCACAACTTGACTCTCCCCTTGAAGTTGAGGATGGCACCACCTGATTAGGCATGGGTGCCTTTCCTGTTTTGATGGTTTGAAGTTCTTTTTTTAGGGAAGAGACTTCTGAGTTCATCCTCTCCATTTGTTTGCACAGTTGTTCTAGTAGGCTTTGTGGAACAGTTTGGGTTGGTTCTTGAGTAGGTTGGTTTATCCCAGGGGGATATTTTGGAGGTGGGATGTTTTGTTGAAAATGGACCAGTGGCTGTTGGTATTGGATAGGTTGGGTTTGGAACTGGTTATGGGTTTGGTAGTTCTGTTGAGGGTAAGGATTTTTCCCTTGTGGTTGGCTATGTTGTTGGTTATCCTTCCATCGGAAGCCTGGGTGGTCATTATACCTTGGATTGAAGGTGGTTTGGTATTGGGGCTTTTGAAAGTTTAGGGCATTGACTTCCGCTGGGGGTCCTCCTAGAAGAACATCCTTGATGGATGGAATGGTTGGGCAATTGTCTGTTTTATGGTCATGTTTTTCATAAATTGTGCAAACAAGGTATACATTTTGGATTTCATGGACTTTCCTAAGGTCTATCACTTCATCCTTCCTAGAGAGTGCTGCGAGTTTAGCCCTAAGGCTTTCCTCTTCTCTAAGTGTATGAATTCCAGTGGTTCTTTGTGGCTTTTCAGAATAAGGTGAAGTTCCCCAAGTTTGGTTTTGTTCAGCAAGACTTTCCAGATACTCGTAAGCATCATTTGGGGCCTTGTTTTTAAAAGTTCCATTACACATCATGTCAATGAATTGTTTATTACCCAAACCCAACCCTTGATAGAAAATTCTCACTTGTTCAAGTATGGAAAAACCATGGTTTGGAACCATGTTTAGGGTGTCTTTGAACCTCTCCCATGTTTCATAAAATGACTCTCCCTCTTTTTCAAAAAAGTTTTGGATGATCTTTTTAAGTGCAATTGTTTTGTGATGAGGGAAGTATTTTTTGTAGAATTCTCTTTGCAGTTGGTCCCAAGAGTGGATTGATGCAGGTCTCAAGTTATTTAGCCAATTTTTAGCTCGATACTTTAATGAAAAAGGAAATAGCCTCATCTTAGCGGATTCTAGTTGATGTGGGGGACACATGGTTTCAACAATGTCGTTGAACTCTTTGACATGAAGGTATGGCATTTCTGACTCCATCCCATGAAAGGTTGGAAGGTGGTTTAGGACATGGGGTTTGAATATGTAGTTGGTGTGTCCTATGGAATTGTGTCTAATGAATGAGGGGGCATTGGTCCAAGCTGGAATGAGGTAGTCGTTCATGGATTGATCAACTACATTCCCTAAGTTTGGAGCTTCTTGATTTTTGTTTCCCATTTGATTCCCCCCAGGGTTTACAATTTGATTTTGTGGATGACCCTCCATTAGATGTGTTTCAAGTTCTGACTTTGGGGTTTCAAGAATATTTGAATCTGATTTAAACAATCCCTTATGTGCACTTGACTCCCCTATCCTATGACTTTCCACCCTAACTAGTCTATTTGAGAAATCGCGGGTGTAGGTGGACATGCGCCAAAAAAAAGCGAGAAAGGGACAAGATAAGAGATCTTGGGTGAGAGTAGAAGAATGGAGGTGAGGAAAGAAGGTTTTTTTGGATCTAAGGTACTTACCTGGTCCCCGGAAATGGCACCAAAATTTGGTTCACGCCCAAATTTACCCAAGAGAAGAAGGGTAGAACAGTCCTTGTAGTGTAGCTTGGGTTGCCGATTCCACAGAGACCTAAGAAGATACCTAAGATACACAACCTAAGGGTTGGATTTTTGGCTATGAAGTGGCCAACTTGGATTGATTTTGGATGGGTTTTAAATATATTTAATAGATTTAAGTGGATTCAATTTAAAAGAATGAGTTGATACTAGGTTATCGCTCGGGGTGGATTGGACGTATTTCCTTTTAATGATTTCAATTTTATTAAATTTGAGATGGGTTCATTTAAGGAGATAAAACAACATCATAACATACTGGTTTAATGCCTACACCCTCTAACACTAATCACCTATACACTTGAAGGATCAAAGTTTTGAGAACTTCAAGGTAAATGATCGTATTAGTACTTGAAGTGTGTGGCCTTAAATTCAACAATGACGATGGAGTTTAAAAATCATCAAATAAAAATCCCAATTAAAGAAGTGATTATACTTTAATTAGGTGATAAATAACATCCAATATAGCCCCTTGCTACTCCCTTGGATCAACCCATAAGTGGGTTAGCCCTCCATTGATCCTATGGTTTCAATGGAAGCGGAAAGTAGACTCATGAGGGAGGAAATGGAGAAGTAAAGAAAACAACAAAAATAAAATGATCACTCCACCGTTGTGTGAATAATTTCACAAGGGTTGGTGTGAATAAATGCACACCATGATCCAACGATATCAAAGTGATGTTAATAAAAACATAATAAGAGTAGAATAATAACTTTTATTAAGAAACTAAAGTGAATTTAACAACTTACATGTGAAAGACAAAATTGAGGCAAAAAAAATGCAGCATCACATTACAATTGAACAAAGCATCCAAGATCCTCAACTCCTTCACCACCACTGCCTTAATTAGGCATTTTGGGAGCCTTGGGTCGAGCGTCAAACAGTACAAAGCATCTCAATTAATTTTGTTAGGCCATAGGTGGTGGAAAGGTTGTGGAATTTGAACTTTTCCACATTTGACCCGAGGTGGCATCCAACTTTCCTTCACTGAACAGATGCGTCTGGAAGACCTTCTAGACGGCCGAATCAGAGTGTCCATAGAAGACGAAATGGATCTCTGAATAACGTCTAACCGCCTGTAAAATATGGGCCCATTTGGAGTTACGGATTCCGAGATATGATGAAATTAGTGGACTCTTTTTCTGGGCCGCAGAATCTGGCCCAGAATTGTATCTCTAACTTGGGCTGCTTTATTTACCACTATAGAGGCCGAATTAGCATTGTCTTATGAAGAGTTATTTGTTCCTATGAATGTCTTCTAGAATCCCACAAAATTTTGGATTCATTGGGCCTGAATGTTGGTCCCCACAGTCTCATCAGTGGGCTAGTGTCCAATATGCCTTCTCTAGAATTGCTTCCTTTCATCACAAAATATCCCCATCTTCTTCCATGAATTATCCATTGATCCCTGAATGAAAAATGTTCAAATTAAAGTGTAGATAAAGTTCCCAAAATATTAAATTAAAAAAATTGATAATTACATTCCTTAGAATCAGATGACTCATTGGGCCTAAATTGGTGTATATTAGGCATTAAGTGCACAAATGATGAGAATGGATGTTCATAATGAAAATGCACTAACTCAGGCTCATAAGATCAAAATTACCATTTAATACCATTAAAATATAATTAAAATATATGTTTTTATTGGATAATCAGTCACATGGCTTCAAGCATATTTCCCCAAGTGCCAGAGGCTTCTGTCTAGTAGCGAGAGCCTTAGGATTGATAGTGGGGAAACTATGCCCTAATTGGAAGAGTACCACATCAGAAACTAATAGATAACATTAGAAGAAATAGTAACAAATCCATACAATCATAAACAGTGAAATACAGCATGTAAATAAACAAATATAGAACATTTTCAAATTATGCATGATATATTTGTCTAGGAAATTATCCAAAAAAGTCACAATGTTGGAATACATTACTAAACCAATTACATAGAAAAAAAGTAATCTCTAGTAACATCGCAAGCCTTAGCTTGGTCTCGTGCTCTCCATCTCTACAACAATCATGTAAATCAAGTAGAATGGCCCTTTCCCTTAACTATACCTGCAACAATATAATCTATTTTGTCCCAAACGCATGACCCAAACAGTGTGTGAGACGAATCCCAGTAGAAAACCACCCAAATATCAATGCCTAATTGTCATTGAAAGTATATAGCAAGCAATATGAAAAACGAAGTAATAATCAAGTAAGTAATAAAAAGTAAACAATCGAATAGTTTCAACTACAGTCATTTACATTTATCTTTTAATAAATCAAATATTCACAAGAAACCCTCTGAGAATGTTCTCAAATCTTAACACCTCTGGTTCAACTTATCACATAACAATAATGATATAACGACACCCTATGATAGCTCACACAATCTATCACCTTTGGCCTCATTCAAACAAATCTCTCTAAGGAAGCACTCACCATCAATTCCACCTATAGTCTTATAACAATAAACTATAGAAACTATGAGGAAGCACTCTATGTTAATTCCTCCTATGGTCTCATAACGATAACTATCGAAACTATGAGGGGGAACTCAATGTAGACCCCACTATAGTCTTACAGAGTGAAAAGTACAGCAGCCACTCTGGGGAAGCCATCAAAGTCAATTCCCCCTATGGAATCACTACACCAATTTCCCAAATCTCTATATAAATCAATCGTTCACAAATCATATTCAGTGGCGAAAGTAAATCACTAAAACTACTTGGTAAAAAGAATACAAATCATCAAACATGCATTTCAGATAATATCACTCTATCCTAACAGCACTAGGCATGGAAAACTGAGTAGCCTTATAGAAAATTCTAGACCTAATGACAAATATCAGATCAAATATGGGAAAACACATCCATGGAAAGGTAAAAAACCCCATTTATAACAAAAAACTGTCACTCAATGTAACACCATAATAATTTTGAATAGTACTTAAATTTAAATTAAATATTTATTCTGATATATTTTTAATTAAGAATTGTATGATAGTAAATTATTTGGTCTTGTCAAAATTATTTTTTTAATTAAAATTATAAAATATTACTTTCATAAAATAAAATTTTTCATTAAATAATTGTATTTAATTAAAATATTTTTTTAATGTATTCATTAATATTTGATGATTTTAATAAATTATATTTATGAATTATGTATGTTTATTTAATGCCCAAATAGAAAATTTATAATATTATTTTTATATAAATATTTTATTACTTGTTTAAAAATATTATTTTTAAATAATAAAATTGGTTTGAAATTAAAATGGTAACATTTTACACATGTGTAATGAATGTTTGTATATATATATACAAAATATGATATTTATGATAATAATTAAAATTAAAATTTTATCATTATTTTGAAGCAAATATAATTTGTTTTATTATTTTTATGACAATAATAGTAATAAAAATAGTAATGATAATAAATGGCATTTTTAAGAAAAATATTATTATATTTAAGATAATATATTTTGTTTATAAAATTTTAAAATTATAAATATAAATAGTTATATTAATATAAAAAACAAATATATATATATATATATTAAATTTAAATGATTTGATCATATTTAAAAAACATATAAAACATATTAAAAACATATATATATAGAAGCGCCATTTTTTTTATAATGTAACATTTATGTTTTTTAAATTAATGAATTAATACAATAATAATTTAAATATTGCTGACAAAAAATGATGATAATATAATAAAAAATTAATAAAATAAAATAAAATGTAATATTAAAAATGGGTTTGTCAAAAGAGGTAAAAAAGAATATAGAAATGGTGGGATGGAGAAAGTGTGTGTAAAAAACACAAAACGACAAAGAAAAATGGAATAAAATAAATTCAATGAAAAATGAAATTTTAAAAAATAGATATGTGTGAGATGAAAATTGAAGGAATAAAACCCTTAAGGGGAGAGAGACAGTGTTAGAGTAGAGAAAAATTTTATTTAAAAAAAATAAGAAAAACGTTTTATGAAAAAAAAAATTATGTTTATAAATATATATTTAATATGTGTTATTTTATTATAAAGGACACACACTTCATATATATATATTAAAGAACATAACATGATAAATTATATATTTATACAAAATTCTAAAACCAATTATGTATATATAAATAAAATTCACTTAATGATAAAAATAATTCTCAAATGAGTCAAAAAATAAAAATATGATATAAAAATTTATAATAATTAATATAGAGCAATGGAAATTAATTGTGACTTGTGGAAAAATTGGTGGGATTTATTTAGGAATAAATAAATGGATCAAAAAAAGTTAAAAAATCATAAATATAATATATAAATATAGTGTAATGAATGAACAGCTGTTATGATCCATTATTTTATTTTGATTTTTAAAAATAGAAATAACTGAAGCATAAGGAACCTGAGTTCATTATAAAAGGATACTAGGGATAAAACTTCTTTCATGTGTTTAGAACACACAAGTAAGACCACTTATATTTGTCCATCTTCTTATGCAAGATGAATATTACATTTCCCCTTTCAGTTTCCACTATGAAGTAAGGAATTTTATTATTATTATTTATTCTGTGAATATATATATAGTTATATATATATGTGTGTGTGTGTGTGTGTGTCTAAAACAATATATTTCTAATCCAATTTATAATTATTCTTATTTTAAATGATATTTCCCCTAAAATCTTATGGTCACAGGGGTTTCATGTTTTCATACTACATATATACGTGTGTATGTGAATATATATATATTTATATATACATATATATATACATATACATATACATGCTTATAAATATGAAAACATTATGAGGATTTGTTCATTATCATTTAAATATATGTTATAAATGGTATTTATCAACCACCATTCTTTCGTTGAAAGATTTATGTATGAATAATTTTTTATATTCACTTTGTTTACATAATTTCATGTGATAATTGTTATTATTTTATGTATAGTTATGAGTCGTGTTATTATTTGATATGTGACATCGCATCTTCATCTCATATCAAGTCGTGCATGAATAGGTATGGCCATCATCTATCTTTTGTGAGTAGTTTCAGAAATTATGTAATCGTGTATGCACTTAAACCCATGTTTCATGAAATTATAGATTTCAAATATGAAAGAGTTTTTTAAGTATGGGATTCATCATAAATTCATATATATATTTTTGAAGAAATGTTCATGTGTTGAGAATGATATTTTTTTCAATGAAAATAATATTATGTACGTATTTTGGAAATGATTTTCGGCAAGAAATAAGAATACTAGGTCTATGTGAATTTTATTTCAAAATTGGAACTAGTGAGTTGTATGGTGTTGTGGGGAGTGAACCCATTTGTTATAGTAAATATTAATGTATGTATATATAGATTTTAATAATGGTATGCGATTTATTATTTATAACCCACTAAAGAAAAATTATTTCAATGGAGAATTCTTAATGGATTTATAAAAATAGTTATTATGTTAAAAACCGTTTTCCAATATATATTCAAGTATTTGTGAAAAAATTTCTTAAGAGTTTATATTTATTTATGGAATTATTTAATGAATTTATTTGTTATCTTGAAGCCCCTTTATGGGAATTGTAATCTCACCCAATGTATTATAAACACTTTTCAGGTTTAATATACTTGTTGCATTGAAACTCTGTTATGGAAGCAACATCACGAAGAATCATTTTTATCATTTTGTGTACTTTTGTTGAAATGTAAGTAATGTATCTATTTTTCTAGAAACTAGTCTGGTAAAAGATTCACTTTTATATTTAATGCTACTCATATATTCATTTTTATTGAATAAAAAATGTACACAACATTTTAAAAGTGCTAAGTCAGGTAGCTTAGGCTTGAGGAATTATAATTGTTATTAGAGGAATGGTCAAGAAAAATGTTGAAAATTCGAATGAAATTACTAAATTTAAATACATCTTCTATGTTATAATATATTCACTATGTATAGAAATTAATTTTGTGGAAGCAATTTTTATAGAGCGGGGGATAATGTAACACACTGAGAATATCAAATAGTACATATATTTTTTTTTTAAAATTCCTTCTAATTGATTTTTAATTAAGACTTTTATGAAACTAAATTATTTTGTGTAAACATAATTAGGTTTTTATTTAAAATTGTAAAATATTAGTTTCATGAAATATTATATTCATTCAATAAATGTATTTTATTAAAATATATTCTTTAATTGAATGTATTCATTAATATTTTGTGTTTTTAAGAATTTATTATTATGAATGATGTATATATTTCATAATGTGGTAATAATATATTTAAAATAGTTTTTTGATATAGTTATTTTATTTACATGTGTAAAAATATATGTTTTGAAACTCAAATTTGTTTGAAATTAAAATGATAACATTTTACACATGTGTAATGAATTTGTGTGTATATATATACTTAATTTGATATTTATTATATTAATTATAGTTAAAATTTATCATTATTTTGTAATAAATATAATTTTTTTTAATATTTATATGATAATAATAGTAATAAAAATAGTAATGATAATAAAGTGTATATTTTAAGAAAATTATTATTATATTTAATATAATATATTTTGTTTATAAAATTTTGAAATTATATATATATATATATATAATTTAAATGATTTGTACATATTTTAAAATAAATTAAAACTAATAATAAATGATTATAGATATAGATATATATATTTATATAAGTGACACTTTAAAATATTAGAACATTGTTTTTTAAATGAATGAATCAGTAAAATAATATATTAACTATTATTAAAAAAAATGATAATATAATAACACAATTATAAAATAAATTATACTTTAATAGTAATGATTGGTTTGACAACATAATGGTAACAGAATAGAGAAAATGTGGTAGAGAGAATCTCTATAAAAAAACAAAATACGTCAATGATAAATAAAAGAAAAAAATATATTAAGAAATGAAATAAAAAAATAGATATGTGTGAGATTCAAAATAATGTGAGAAAACCAATAATGGGAGAGAGATAATGTTACAGTGGAGAAAAAATTGAAATTTAAAAATAAAACAACAAATATATGAAAAATGTTTTATGAAAATTTAAAGTATATGTTTATAAATTTATATTTAATATGAGTTATTATATTATTAAATATATACACTTTATATATATATATTTATTAAATAAACTAAATTATAAAAAAATATATTTATACAAAATTCTAAAACAAATTATTTAAAAAGAAATTAAATTCTTGTAATGTTAAAATTGGTGAAACGAGTCAAAAAATAATATAATGATATATAAATGATAATAATTTATAAAGAGGCATGTCAATTAATGGTGAATTTTGGAAAAATTGGTTTCATTGATTGAGGAAAAAAGCAATGACTCATACAAATTTTAAAAAATGATAAATATAATATATAAATATAATGTAACGAATGAATGGTGGTTATGAGTCTTTCTTTTGTTTAGATTAAAAAAATAATAGAAATATCTCAAGCATAAGGAACCAGTGTTTTTTTATAAAATTATAATAGGGAGAGCGCCTCATTCATGTGGTTAGAACATAGAAGTAAGACTACTTCACTTGGTTATTGTTCTAATGCATGCAGCAGATTGCCTTTTCCTTTTTAGTTTCCACTATTAGGTAATAGATTTTATTCTTTTTCATTTGTTTTGTTAACATATATATATATATAGTTAAATATATATATGTTGGTGTGAGTATGAAACCATATTTTCTACCCCAATTTATAATTCTTCTTGTTTTAAATTAGCATTCCCCAATAATCCTATGGTTACAAGGGTTTCATGTTTTCAATCTATATTCTTACATGTGTATATATATAAATAAAATTATATATAAATTTATATAGATACACACACACATATATACATGCACACAAAAATGAACACATTAAGTGGAGTTGTTATTTCTCATTTGCGTTGAAGTTATAAATGGTATTTATCAACCACCAAACCATTGTTGAGCGATTTCTATATGAATAATTTCTTATATATCTCCCCGTTTAAAAAATTGCATGTGATAATTTTTATTATATTCTTCGTAGTTATGGGTCATGTTTCTATTTCATGTGTGAATTAGCATCTTCATCTCATAGAATGTCATGCATGAATAGGTATGGCCATCATCTATCTCATGTGAGGCATTTCAAGAATTATGTAATCTAGAATGCACTTAAACCCATGTTTCTTGCTATTACATATTTCAAATAAAACTCTGTTTTTTAAGTATGGGATTCTCCCAAAAATGATTTGAAATACTTTTTAGGAAATGGTGATGACATGTGAAATATTTTTTTCATTAAAAGAATATAATATTATTTATGTATTTTGGGATTTATTTTGGGTAAGAAAAAAGAAAGGTAGGTCTATGAAAAAATGTATTCAAAATTGGCACTGGTGAGTTTCATGATGTTATTTGGAGTGAACCAATAGGTCTTAGTGAAGACTTGTGGCCTTATGTATAGATTTTAATAATGGAATGTTAGGCATTATTATGACCCACAAAAATAAAATAATTTCAAATGATAATTCCTAATGGATTTTCAACCATAATTATTTAGTGAAATATTGTTTTCCAATATGTATTTTATAATTTTTGAATAAATATTTTAATTATTTATATTAATTTCAAGGAATTCTTTGAGGAATTTATAGGTTGTCTTGAAAGCCATTAATGGGTGTTTTATGCTCACCCTACATATTATAAACACTTTTCAGGTTTAATATACTTGTTTCATTGAAAATATGTTATGAAAGAAACATGCTAAAGAATATTGTTTACAATTTTTATATTTTTGTTGGAATGAAAGTCATGTATCTAATATTCTAGAAACTAGACTGGTAAAATATCCTCTTTTTTAGTTAATTATGTGTATTTATTCATGATTAATGTATAAAAAAATGTAAACATCATTTTATAATTGCTGAGTCCGGTAGCTCGGGCTCGGGACATTATACTCATGCAATAAGGCATAGAAAACATTAACAAGGTTAAATTACCTAAAATGGAATACCCTAAACTAGGTTATTTAGAACCTTTTCATATATAACTCAATTAAAATGGATGGAAAGTAACAAACCACCTACCTTGATGTTGTCAAATCGACTTAGTTGAACCTTATCCTTTGAATTAACCTAATGATACCTGGATCTAAATAACATCTAAAACACTCAAACATGGATAACTCACGAAAGACGATAAATCAATAGATAGGTCTCTATAATAAGGAAGAACACACCATGGAAATTCCAACGCAATTGACTGTGTTTGATTAGAAGCACGGACAGTGGGTTGGGGGCTCAGAGAAGAATCGGTGATATCTACCACTCCTAGATGAGACATACTGAGAAGAAGCTATTTCGACCAATTAGACGTGACCCCGGTCTGATATAACAAATAAAAATTAAAATACATGGCATGTTCCTTGGAGATATATGGTGTTTATATGCCTCCACAGGGCTCGACATTAGGTGGTCTCCAGGTCACCCCAAACAGCCATGTACTCAGCCATTACACAACCACTACATGGCTACACACAGCAACGTGATACATGACATGTACTCCCATGTACACGACGTGTACTCTTAAAATTTCCAAAAACTGCTCATATTTTAAAAAAACATTAGAAATCAAGATCCATACCTAAAATTAATATATAGGTTCTTACATTAGACAGAATTACTATTAATATATATCATTATAATATAAACTAAATAATGTCATCATTCTTTTGGTATAATGATATTACAAGTGAACAAAGTCATAATTGACCATTTATAATTTTAGGTTCATTTTTTTGTGATTAATAACCATACTAGAAAAATAATATTCAATTATATCATGCATCAATATGATTAATTTTTTACAGTTATAATATTTAATTAATATATAAATTTTTTTGGTTCTTATAATTTTCTATGAATATTTAACTACTCAATTAATAAAAAATATTTTGTACATTAATAACTATTGAAACTAATCGTCGTTGCTTTTGTCTACATAGTAAACAACTGAAACAACCACAAAATAAGATTATAAATTTAGAAAATATATTATAATATCTATTAAAACACGTTCTATTATCTATTTGTGATATTATTTGAAAAAATACATGATATAAATACAAATTTTATGAAATTACCACAACACAATGAACATTTCTGGCACCCGGTGTTGAAAATAGATAAAAAGTAACTAATGTAAATTTATTATTTAATTTTAAATGGTGAATAAATATTTTTTAATTAATAATAATGTTCTTTAGAATGTATTTAGTTTATCTAATTTAATTATACTAGAAAATCAGTTCTTGTGTATAAAGAATCAATACTGAGGTAAGTCTTTTCATATAAAATTTCTCTATCCAGACATTTTTAGTAATATAAAGATAATTTATTTTATTTGGTGTACATAATTCATATTTGAGATATAATATATAGAAATATATTTAAATCATGTAATTATTATTTAAATTAAGAAACCTCTATTTTAATGGGATTTGATAATATTGAATGTGAAGCTGAAAATATTTTATTGGGTTCAAATATGATTCTATCTCTAATGTAACATAGTATACACTATGATTCCCCTATATGGTTCATTGTTTATTTTATATCCCATGAATATTTTATATATTTTTTTCATTTAAATTCTAGTATAAACTAAGACAAATTATTTTCATGTCTTTAAATGAATGTTAACTCACGTTTTTCACAAGTTATAATAGTTCTTTGAAAGTCAATTTTTATTTATTAAGTTTTCATCACAAATTTAAAAATATATCATGTGAGTTTTGTACATTATACAAATTTATTTTATTATATGTAACTATATCACTTTATATATTTGTAACATATAAACCCCTTTTAAGATTTCTTATTATTCACCAAGTATTTTTATTATTGGGACATTGATAACTTAAATATATTTTAATTGAGTTGTAATGTTTCATCTGGAATCATTACACTCAATTATAATATTATACCATACTTAAATATTATCAAATTATATTTATAATACCATTTTCATGAATTATGTTTTTATTCAAAGTAATGATATATTTCTCTACTTATAATTTTAGATTTAAACAATTTTATTTTCAAAATAACAGAAAGTGGTTTTCCATTCCCTATCACGTGTTTTTTTAACCTATCCAAATTTGTTGAAAATAAAATATTTTTATTTTCAATGATAATATATTGTAGATTAATTTCCATATTTATGTTTTTTAATTTATTTAGATAAACTTGTCTAATGTTCCATTTTATTCATACATGTAAATTGTTATTTTATTGAAATCTACAAAAATTATTCAAAATAATTTTTTATATTTTTCCATTAATATTCACTATCATTTAAAAATTTATTTCCCATAATTGGGATTATGTGTCATGATTTATCCTCTAATATATATAAAAATATATATTTCTTGTGACTGAATTCATGGTATCAAAAAATTCAATCATTTATCCCTTTTTTTGTGAAATTATTGGAAACATTCTTATCATTATGATTTTTTCATTTCATGAAACACCATAATATGTTTCATATGATTCATTGGGGGTATATTCCTTTTAAATTAACTTTTTTATTTTTATGAATGGATTATTTCAATCTTATTTGAAAACTATTTTAACATTACATTTCATAGAAAATGTATACTGAACATGTCATTTTAGAAAATCATATTAGAGGATGTTAACTTAGAAAGAATGTTTTTAATGACATGAGAAATTTTTTAGGTGTTCCAAATAATTTTATTCTTATATGGATTATTATTGGATAAATTAATATGAATTATTTCACCATTAAATTTTATTCTCATAAGTGGTTGTAATCTTGGTATCCCTTTTATTTAAATTAGATGAAGTATTGATATTCTTATAATTACTGACATCTAATGTTGGAAGACTATGTATATAAATTTTGTATAATCAATTATATTATTATCCATGTTTTAATTTGCTAAAATTTTCTATTAGTAATTATATGAGAATTAATAATTACTATTATGGTGAGTGCACTATGACTAATCATATGATGATGGGGGTTGGAAATATATGGCCCCTAGATTCATCAACATACCTAAAAAGAAAAAACAAGTTGTGTTATAGTGTATACCTCTTCCCAACACTATCTAGTGATTTAATAAAATTAATTGAAAACATGTGTGGATATTTGAAAGTATGAATTATAATATTATGAAACCGTTATTATTTATATGCATGTATTAATTAATTTTTAGAGTATTGGATTCTCTTCATGTCAATTGAATAAGGAATTATGATTATTATATCTTCATTTTATAGTATTATGCTACATGTATTACATGAATATATCATTTCATTGTTTTCTCTTATTGGTAAATTAGGATCTCCCCTCCATATGATTTCATTTCCATGGGCTGTGATGAAAATTACAAAAAAAAGTATTACATGAAAACTTGAGTAATGAATTTGTGGGATATAGTGAAGCCTTATTATAGATTATTTAGTTTCTTATATTTTGGAAAAAATATCCACATGTTTATAATGAAAAAAAATTTCATAGTTTATTTATTTTCATAATACATTAAATGTCTAAAGTTAAAAGGACATTGGGAGGTATGTAATGAAATATTATCTTCAATTTAGGTAGTTACTGGATATTTATATTTGGGAATATATAGTTAGTATCAAAGTTACTATGTAATGTATGTGTTTATAAGAATTATATCTAGGATCATATGTCCAAGGAATCACATGTTCAAAGAAAAATACATTCCTAGGATCACTATAAACATCACTCTCCAAATAACATGAATTACTTAAATATAAATATTAATAGTAAAATAAAGATACATTTACTATATCCATTGATTTTAGAGAATATAATGCATTCTCTATGATATGAAATGAATATTTCTTAGGAACCATTCCCAATGATGATATGTAACTATTTAAAATAATCATATGAAATTAAAAAAATATTTCTAATTAGAGAATAAAATAAAAACTTAATATATCTCCATTATATAATAGAAAAGATATATTTTCAAATATCTTTATCTAAAATTTCCAACAAATGATGAAAAATTTGTTGTTAAAACATAATCTAAATAATGAAAAAAAAATCATGATAAAATTTAAAATGTAACAATAAAATTATTTCATTATTCTTTTCATTGAATGAATTTTTGTAATTTATCTCCAAAGGGTTGTTGGAATAATCTCAAACCATATTAGAAAAAAACTACATATAGTAACTCATTAAAAATGAGAATTAGTTCCATGAACATAACTAAAATAGAAATATTTTACCTATATATGATTTTCTAGAAATAATAAATTAATTTGAGAAAACTAATCCATTGTATTAATAGTTTATGCACCTAAAAATTATTTATAGGTAACTAGCCCAGTACTTTTTAATTTCACAACTCTACAATTGAATTTGAATACTCGTCAATGTGATTTGGATTGAAGCATTAAAAGTAAAATATTATCTCCAATAGAATCATCAGGTATGGCAGTAGATATAGAAGTGACAATCAAATCCCACCTCTGATATGACACAAGTTTATGGCTTGCAGTAAGGGAAAAAATCAAACATAATGGGAGAGAAAACTGTCTATAATATTTGGATTGATAAAATATAAAAATAATTAAATCTATATAAAATGAAAAACTAACCAATAATGTCATTGTATACGTGAAATATCATAAAGATACAATGTTTAGATTATTTAAAATTTATTTTAAAATATAAAATCTAAAAGAAAACTATTGTGACTCCAAACAAGACTACAACAATAGGAGATAATAATATCAACCTAAAAATCCAAATTCACAAATCAAATCTATTGGAATTATTTTTCAGTTTATAGGAGTAAATATATGGTTATACTCGGTAGGTTCTCCCTATAATTTAATTTTCAATAATTTAACGGAAATTAAAAATACATTGTATAAAATTTGTAAAATAGACATAAAACCGTTCTTAATTTAAAATAAAACCATGATTGTGAATCACTCGGTAAATGATTATAGATGTATGTTAATATACTTATGACACTCATAAGGTTTTTTTGTATTCCATTTTCTAGTTTTGAAATGTTGTTTTAAAAAATAGATGGATTAAGAAGTAATTTATGAGTTTATTTGGTTTTACATCTAATGTTATGTCATAGAGGGTATGGTATGAGGAATAATGATGTTTGGATCTAGTGTGAGAATAATGGAATACAATGTATAGTATAAGATGAGGAATGGTAGGGCTATATCTGTATTTGGAATAACTACACAACAGAGCAGGGGCTTTGTTGTTTCCCCATTGTGAGTGTGATCCCAATGATGTGGAGGTAAGATGATGAGATGTGATGTTTCCTTTAGTAAATAGGTTGTTCTATGTGTAAAAAGATGTGGATCTTAGAAAAAGATTAAACTGAAGGGATATGGTGTGGTCTAAATCCTACCTCTATAGTCTCTCGTCCTATAAACCTGTCTTCCACCATATTAGGGGACAACAATGTTGTAATTTTGGTGGCTCTATCTTAATCTCAGAGGATGATTCATGAAATGATATTTTAATTTCGGGATATAAATATACGTACACCAATCCCAACATCAATTTATCTTTACATCTATCTCTGATATTAAGTTCCTGCAGCGCTCTTTGAATGGATTTGAGGATCTTTATACATGGATTCAACCCTAGGCATTGGGAGATCAATTCATGTTTTTCCATATTCATTCCTGAGGTATGTTTCTCAATAATAAATGTTCTCATTCTTGAGTAACATGATTTTACACTTCTATTCAAATTAATTATATATTAAATTTGTCGGATTTTATACAAAGGTGTAATTTTTCTGAAATAACTATTTTAAATTGATTTGATTTAAGAACTAATTCTGATAGAAAAAGTGTTGTTGGAATTATTCAATGGATAATTTGGATTCAAAATAATATTCTTAAGAATAAAAGGAGGGAAGATTCATTGGGAATTTTAGTTATAGATATAGACTAATTTTGTTAAATGGTTTTTAAAAATCATTATATTTTTGGGATATTGGGTGTATTAGGACTAGACATGTCACTTTATTCTTTTTAATTCCAATAGATTTTTTCTATCACATTAGTGTCCATAATTAAAAAATAGTTTATTGGATGGGTAAACTTTATATATATTTATGATTCTTTTATGTCATGAATTAATAAATATATTCTATATTCTGAATGATGTGATTTATCTTTCAGGAATGGTATTTTTAATGAGGGTACAACTCATGTTCATTTGATCACTTTTTTATCTTATGATGTATCGAAGGATAGTTTAGATTATGAATATTGTAACACATTGTTATTTTGGGGATTTTTTAAAATAATTTTTATCTTATTGATATTTTTTATTGAATGAATATGTCAGTATAGATTATATTTCATGAGACCCTGAGTTAAACTGATATATGACATACAATTATAATATTTTTATTTAATTTGATAGTTGTTACATAGACATTACAATGGAGGTTATAAATACAAATAACTATATTATGCAGATAGATAGGTCATAAATTAATATATAATGAATTATTTTTGGCCCAATTAATTATGAATAATAATAATTCATATTTGAAACTAAAAGAAATCCATTTTTCTAAAACAATTATTATTAAAAATCATGTTTTACATTAATAAATTGAAAAATATATTTAGGTGAATTATTTTAATTAAATTAATATAACATGTAGTTAATGAAATATCTTTCATTCAACAAAACATTTTTCCTGAAAAGGCATAATGATAAATCCAATTTTATTTATAAAATTGTATTTTTATAAAAATATTTTTTCTCCTTTTTCATCATTATTTTAATATTAGTTTTTAAATTTTATAAAATGTACTTGACAAATGGATATTATGTTTCAAAATATATATTTCAAAATAATTTTAGGAATGGTTTAAATTTTTATTTTTCATTTATTTTAAAGTATTTAAAATTAACTAAATTATTTTTTTATTTGTTAAAAAAATATTAATTCAAATATATATCTGTAAATATAATCTATTTAAATTTAATCAATATACAATTGATTTTTATATAATTTCATTTCAGACTTTTGAATCTTTTCTGTTGGAAAATTCACTTTCTCACTTCTTTTATGGGATTAATTACAAATTAAAATGATCAATTAAAGTGAATTTAATTTTAAAAAATTGATTCCATATTTTGAAAAATCCTAATTTATATCATCTAATAATGTCAACAAAATTTTTACCATTGTGAATAATTATAAATTTAAATCACCATATCTATGGTTAAGTTAAAAATGGCACTATCATGGGGTTAAACAAAGAATATAAGGGATAATATGACCTAAAACGTTTTCAAAACTTAAATTATAGCCACAGTTTTACCATATAACCAGAATAGATTGATAATTCCCCATTTTTTTTATCATTGTTGATCTAAAAAAACATGGCTCACATTTTTCTTAAAAAAACAACAAGATAATCACTCACCTCTCTTATAAAAGGTCACCCCCTATCCACTCTTATTCAAAATTTACAGACCAATTGGTCTGGAAAATACCTATAAATCAATATTAAAGATTATGATTATTTTATGGTGTTATCTTAGTCTTGAGTTTAGGTACATCATATATTTATGTATATATCATTTGAGTTATGACATGGGGTTTTTTTGGGTGGGGTTTTATGAAAAATGTGGAAAAAAATGGCTATCATTGATTATCTCATGGTTATTGTCAACCATGCGGCCAACCCACCTAACTGTGTGAATCTCAGAAGAGGTTATTAGTATGGCTAGTACATAGTTCAAAAAACCCCATTCACAAACCCAAGAAACAATACATCCTTGGATAGTGGGGGTTCTCATGGTCAGTGCATTGTTAAATAAACCATTCACCACAAAAAGAAAACCATGTAGCACAAAATATTATAGGCACACAAGTCGATCATGTTTTAAATAAATATATTTCCTTATATAGGAAACCATGTGTGGGATTTTTAATTGGCCAAAAAAAGTTTTAAATACTCTACAACCCTATGATTCCCCCCCATTGCACCTAAACACAGACCTTAATGATTTTGGATACTTTCAGAACTTCTCAATGGGATTCCATGGCCTTCCAACCTCTTTTCTTCACGATTTTATTCATAAATTTATTATTTTCTATTCTTTCCATATGTAGATATCACCCTGATGATTATCCCATTAATCCTCTTCTCTTATCCTGTACTTTTGATGGAATTTATCAAATTTTTTGATAGATCTGATCCTTCATGGTGAGATCTAGATATAGGATTATAGATCTATATAATGATTAATAAGAGCATTATATCTTTAATCTTTATTTGGGGACTATGTTCATGAATATGATCTATGTCATTATACTGCTCGATTTTGTGTAAATTCATAGAGAGACCATTCTTCAACGAATCATTGTAGGTGGTCTGTAATTAAAATCCCAAAGTAACGATATTGTTTACATGTTTTTTAATGTAGGACTCCATGGATTCATTAGAAACTGAAATAATATGGTCTAATTAATAAATATTGTCAATTAATTAATTGGGTAATTAGGGATTTGATGGACCAATGGATATGTTGAATTGAGATAATTAATGGGTAAATTATTTATTATAAAATTTAAGAGGGGTTAATAATAATTTAATGTGGAATTAATTAATGGTATATTGTAATTTCTTCCATGAAGGTGATTAATTAATTTTAAAATTAATTAATGGATTGAAGGTGATTAATTAATTAATTAATTAATTTAATATGATTAATACATTATTAAATTGATTTGCATGATAAATTTGGTTAATTAAATGTTGAGTGAATTAATTATAGTTAATTTAATAATACGGTTATGTTGATTAATCTTGAATGAAATAAAAAAATGAAGCATGTGATATTGTGATACTGGTGAATGAATGATATATGACATTGGGAGAAAAAATGACACCATATGACCGATGTTCAATTGATTGATAAACAAAGTAAAGACATGGAATGATGCTCCAAATACCTATATTTTTAAAATGTCAATTCATGTGAATATTATGTATGGGAGTGGGTCTAAGGCCAAAAATACTTAATATTTTTGAGATGAGGACAGATTCTCCAAATACTCATTGGATGGCGGTGTTAGACACGATAATATGTGCTCAAGAGTTGTAATTGGAGTATGGATTCAATTAACCATGATAAAAATTGAAATGAATTGGATAATTAAACCCAATTATTAAATTAATTGTGCATTGATAATGTGGAATGTATCAGACTCCATCATGGTCTACAAAAATTATTGATTTTTGGGTTTCCACCGGAACATAGAGGTTTATGTAGTTAAATAATGATTAATTTATAATGTGATAATTATTTAGTTATGAATTTCAGTTATTTCATTATACAACTCCATACACTATTTATTGAATATATTTGTTTTAGACACCATAGTTGGTGGCCTAATATGTTGTACTCACACCCCATTAGGGCTTCCTAATTGGTAACTAAATAGACTTTGTGTTTTAAGGAAAAATTAAGAGAAAAATTCTCTAATTTATATGGTTGAGTTGGGATGGAGCGTGGATGAGGGAACCAGATGTGGTCCAAGAACCTCTTGGGAGTCGTTAGTGTCTTTTATTTCAGTTTCATTTTTGACACCTTGACACTTACTTTGTAATGGTATGTTTTTCTTTTCACTTTGATATGGTATTCCCTTCATTGGTTATTTTGTGATATTGGTATTTTTTCTGGACATATATGATTCTTCTATTGATTATTACTTCCACTAGTTATTAATTCTCTGAAAAGATGTTGTAGTCTCTCCCTGATCGACTAACTAGACTCTCACTATTATTTGGAATACTCTATCATATGGTGAGGTTCAATTGATGCCATATGAAAAAATGGAACTGGGAAGTAGTGCGTGGAACATGGGCCCCGACATTACAAAATGGTATCAGAGATCTATTTTTCATTCCACATGTTCATGAATTATTTTTAGGGGAATGGTAGGAGAAATACAAGGACGTGTAGGGGCTTGGTAACGAGATTGTTCATGGGAGTAACAACCCCATGTATGGGGGAAACCCTGAATAATCATTGTGGGATTATAGATATTGATTTTTTCTATTATAGTGGAATATTATTTCACCTTGAGTGACATAACTATCGTGTGATGTGATTTTTTAAGGTTTTCATTATTTTGAATCATGCCCTGGTATGAAGTGAAATTTGAGTCCTCATGTATCATTCAAGGATCTCAAGTTTATTAAGTGGAATACATCATTTTAGGAATGCACTAGGATATGGGTTACGGGTAAGTTGTTAATATTAAAATTACATTCGTTTCTTGTGATATTGATTTGAAAAGGGTTACTAATATGAAATGTGAAGTGTTAAAGAAGTTGATTCAATAATGTTAATAAATGGAAGTCTAAATTATAAAAAATGATGATGAGAATGTTATTACCCTTGTTAACCGTGTTCTATGTGTAGGATGGTCAAGGGTAGTGATAGGACATTGATTTTGACCATGTAGAGAGATTTTGGGAAAGGACATATTATAACATGTTTGGATTATTCCTCTTGTGAAAATGTAACAAGTTGGGTTATGATTCCTTATATGTCTATGTAGAATTTTAGAGTAATGATTTCATGAAGACACTTGTTGAGATGATGACAAGAGGTGATCTCTGGTGATGGTATCTTAACAGTGGAACCAGAAGCACTAATTGTGTTATTTGAGAAAGTCAAAGAGAAGCTCTAAGAGAACATTAACAGATTCATTCCATTAATGGAACGAGACTTAGGGGTCATGAAAATCTTTTCAGACATGGTGTTGGAGTTTTAGTTTTACACCACAAAACATTTATTATAGAGGGTCGGCCTAATGGGGTTAAGTTCTTGATCTAGTCAATCAAGAATAAAATTTTATCGATGGATAGCCCTTCTAAGATGAGGGTCATGATAGATTCATACATGTTATGTCAACAAGAGAATCAATTTTCAAACATCTGATCTTCGAATGAGTATATAGAAGCTATGAAATTAAAGGAATTTGAAGAGAACTTCTTTGGAAACTTCTATACAGACACACTAAGACATGAAATAAACAGCTATGTTCCTGAGGCAGAATCATGGGATCATGTATGTGACGGAGTATCCATGATGACTCATAGATTCCAATTCACTTTCCCCATAATTGGTGGGAGATGTGAATACTGCAGAAAAAGGGGACTTCTATAGAGGTTCTTCCAGAACAATCAAAGGATAGTCAGTGATGAAGGAACTGGACAGAATCATGGTTCATGAAAGGTATCTTATGAGCACATCAGTGTGGCAGTTTCAGGTCAACTAACCAATGAGGTATCATTGGAGGATGCTGACTTATTGAAAATAACATCCTTATCAGTAACGTAGCTTCAATCAAGGGAGTTAGACAAAATCATAAAGAATAATGGTAGTTCATCTACATGTGGTGGATCCTACACTCATGGAGAGCACAGATGGTCCATAAAAGATATAGGTACTATTCAATTAACATATAATTTAGACAGTGACTTTTCTGATACTATTCCCAGTCATTCCTTTATATCTACAATACAGGATAATTTTCTGAGCCTCGCAGTGGAGTTTTTTTATCATAGTAAAGGCTATAGATACAAATATGGGAGTACTTTTTAGAGAAATATGGTTATTCAAGGGATGTTCACATCACATATGGGCGTATCATTTGTTATAGGATATACTTATTGTTGATATGATAGTCATAGACCTAATTATGTGTATGGATTGGATAACTGCATAATAGGAAATCATATATTATTACCTGATGTGATTAAATGTATCATCTCTCAAGGGTGACAATTTTATTCTTCAATGAAAATGTGATATTAAATTTGGTCAAACAATTCCAATTACACAAAAAATGGGAGATCACACAAACTAGGATGATATTTAATTGTTTTATAATGATGTTTTCATGCATGATAACTTAAATCTAGGGGTGAAACTCTTTCAGGATGTATTTCCTAATGAATTATTTGGACTTCCACCTAAGATAAAGTTGTAATTAACTATGGTGATCATGCCAGGGACTGAGACAGTATCTATTTCACCATAATGAATGAAGCAGACTATGTTTCATGATCTCAAAACTTTGCTAAATGAGTTGTAGAATTATGTGTTTATCTTTCTGAGTACGTCACCATTGGAATCAACCAGGTTGTATTCAAAGTATGAAAAATTTAGTTTATGAATATCTGTCAATTATTGAATTTTCAATTAAATAATGGTTAGTAATTTACATCCTCTTTCATGTATCGATGATATTTATGACCAGTTTATGGAAGGTTTTGTGTTCACATAGATTGACATGAGATCAGGGCATCATCATTTGACAGTTAAGACTTTTGATATACAAAGGGGTACATTCTAAAGTTGGAATGGCCTATATGAGTTATTTGTAATTCAGTTTGGGTTGAAAACCACACCATAATGTTTTTGGAATCGATGAATGTGAACATTAATTTGTAACCAGATCATTGTGCGGTTGTATTCGTTGATGACAACTTGGTGTACTCCATGTCTCATGATGATCATGCCCAACATCTTTACATCGTCCAATGTAAACTGATAGTGGATCAATTAAAATTCATGATATCTAAGTTATTGTTTTGTATTGATCAGGTACACATTTTGGTGCACATCATCTAAGATGAAGGGGTGTCAGTGGACCTACAGAAGGTTATAACAATAAATAATTGGGAGAAAACAATGATTTTTTTTGATATATCTATCATTCTATGATTAGAACGATAATAAAAGAGATTTATCTTTGACTTTTCCTTATTTAGAAGAACTCCTTCTGAGAAAGACCAAGAAGGGTGTAAAGTTTGAATGGATTTAACATTGTAAGAATTACTTCTAGGAGTATAGTAAACACATTACATTAGAATCGATTTTGATCCTACTTTGGAAAGAATGTATTATATGGTTTAATGCGATTATTTTGAGATATAAATCGGTGCGAATAAGATGAAAATGGATCGATTCATGGAGTATGGGTCCCGGTATTTGAGAACAAATGAATAGAGATACGACATGCATGACCTCGAACTAGATATGGTGAATTCTATTTTGACAGATTGGTGACACTATCTATTGGGTGTCAATTATATAGTGAATATGGATAACAAGTTCATGAGGTATATGTTTTCCTAGTGATATTTGAATCTTCTTTAGAAAAGATGGGTTTAGTATATGCTGAATTTTTATTTTGAGTTGGAATAAATGAAATTGAATGGTAATAATGTGTATGCCTCCTTAGGATGGAAATATTATAGTCATGTGGTTCATCAATCTATTGATGAGTGGAGAGTTAAGAATTTTATGGATAAGAAACACTTTGTGTTCTAGTAGAGTTACGTTAATATGAAAATCATACTAGTCTCAGTGAAGTCTACATAGTTATTCCAGATATTAGATAGGTATTTTGTGGATCCAGAATATTTGACTTTGAGGGAAATCCTTGGAAGAGGGAGTCACCTTCAGATTGGAGCACAGATTATGATTATATCATCTATGAAGAGATTTAGTATGTTATGCCTACAAGCTTAAAATAGGAGACCATATGGGAATCTCATACCTTGAAGTGTCTAGTACATCTTGTTCTGAACAAATATACCATGAACAATGATGAATGTTTTGGTGTATAGTCATGAAAAAGAATATAGTAGGGTTTTTGACTCGGTTCTTCACATATCAATAAGTGAAGGTAGAGTATCAATGACCTAGTTGTTTCCTATAGCTATTTCCCATTCTATAATGGAATTTAGATGAAATGACCATGAATTTTGTGGTGTTCCATTCAAAGATACTTAGGAAAAATGAAACTATCTGGGTTACTGTGGATTGACTGATGATGGTAGAACATTTAATTCAAATATAGGAAACAATCATCGCAGAGTAGTTGGGAGAACTATATATTTGGGAGTTTGTCCTTCATCATGGGGTGCCACAAAATATAGTTTCATATAATGGTTTATGCTTCTAGAAGGGCTTCAAGATGGCACTAAGTATGCATGTTTTATTGAGTATGGATTTCTACACACAAATATATGGGATGTTGGAACATACTATATAGGTTCATGTGTTTATGATGTGGTTGTGTGTGCATTATAGTGGTAAATCATGGGACAAGAACATGTATAACTAGATTTTTCCTATAATATTAATAATATAGAAACTATAAAAATGTCACCAGAAAATGATCTTTCAGGTATAAAATTCAGAACACTACTATGTTGGATAATAGCGGGTGAGTAAGAGTAGTTGGGAGTGAGTCTCGTACGTGAGACATTAGAGCAGGTGGAGTTGATTCAGAAACAAATGTATTTGGATTAGAGTTGGAAGAAGTCACATGATAATAGATAGAGACAACCCCTAGAGTTTACATAGGGTGATCATGTATCCTTTTAAGTGTTAGATATATTGGTTTAGCATAAGATACTAAGATATGGAAAGTTATCATTAGTGTTTTTAGGGCCTTTTGATATTACAGAGATAATTGGGTCAGTGGTGTACTGATTGGATTATCAATTAAAATACATGGCTACACATGATATTTTATATGTGTAAAAATAATGGTTGAATCATCCATAACATTCTCATGTGATCAATGTGATTGAGGTTAATCATGATATTTAAGCATCCTTGTAAGAGAATTCAATACATGTGATGGATCAATGTGATAATCTGTTATAGGGAATGACCATGATAACATATTTTGTATTGTTCCAAAATGGAAATGTATAAGAAGGAAACATCGGAAAGGGAATGAGATATGATGGGTAAAGGCCCCGGACATTTTTTTTTAAATTTTAAAAAATAATGGGTGTGAAACTCAAGGAAATACGTTATAATGTGGGGATATTGTAAGATACCTACCTTTTCTAGAGTTACCTCTGGCTTGAATTCAAGTACATTTTGTTTTTATTTATGTTCTTTTAATTATAGTTCTGACATGGTGTGTTTTATGGTGGACTATCAAGAAAAATGTGAGAAGAAAGTGTTGTGCATGGTTGGTTCATGGTTACTCTAAACCGTGCACCTAGCCAAGATAATAATTCTAACCAATGTAGAGGGGAATTGCATGGTTGGTTCATGGTTTAAAAAAACCATCTTCACAAACCTCAGAAACCATGAAAACCTATATATATGGGGTTCACATGGGTGGAGGATGGTTTGAAAAACCATGTTCCCAAAAAAATAATTTACCTTTGTAAATATTATTGGATTTCATTTTATGAACAGTTAGGAAAACCCATTTTTCAATACCCAGGATTCAATTCACGAGTTTTTTTATTGTCCAAAAATTAATTTTTAAATCTCCCACACCCTCAAAAATCCCCCCGTTTTTCCTAAACATAGACCATAAAAATTTTGGATGATTTCTCATACTCCCAGAGGGTTTCCAATGCCATCCCACCTCTCTTCTTCATGATTGAAATCCCGAATCGAAGGTCCTCTTTTATTTTGGTAATTTGATCTCATCCCAATTCTAACCAAATTCATAATCCCCTCTTATCATGTTTATTGATTAAAATTATCTGATGTTTTGATATATCTACATCATAATAGTATGATATAAGTCTAAGATTGTATATCTAGACCTAGAGTCATTTTATATTTATATATATATTGATCTTTTTTTGATATATATTATTATCCTTTCATGTATTTCATCAATAAATAGATTTGAAACAAAAATAATGTGTCCATACCACCAACGATCTCAATAAATTGTGTATTTCTGTTGTTATCTTGGAATTTTATCAATTTCAATAAATAATTATATAATGAATATTTTTATATTTTTACCATCAATATAATTATGTATATTATTTCACCATGATCCTGGTATGAAGATTGAAAATACTAAATCAATGAATAGATGAATAATAATGTAGTTGTTACCCAAAACATGACACTAACAAGGAATTGTTAACCGAGGGTAACAAATAGTAATAAATAAATTACATATGGTATGGTATATATATCATAATGGTTATTAAATATATGTTTAATAAACATATATTATTTATAAATGAGGATGAAAAGTGTATGAAGGAAGGTGAGAGTTACTGTATGGGATTTCTGCCCCACTTTTTACTTCTATGAGGAACATTCTCTATTCAATAACTATTTAATTTTTTGTGATGTATATAATTACAATTGATGTATTTTTTCATGACTATCCTATTAATAATTTTTATTTACATATCCATTTTATTTTATCTTTATCATGGACTTTACTCTTCATAATTTTCCCAAGTTATAATGGTTTTTTGTTTGCAATTATCATTTTTTGAGACAGAAGATTGGTTATAAAACTATATTACTTTAGGAGGTGTTTATATAGACACATTGAAATAAAAACAACAAATGTATTTATTCTCATCACATTATAAGTTTCATTTAATGTTATTCCACAATGGGTATTAATTGTTAATGTTACACAAGTGGTAAAGTTTTTATTCTATAATGTCATCATTTATATTGTCAGTTTAAGATTATTTTTCTAATGATGAAATTTTATGATCAACATCTAAAAAAATATTGAATTTTTTATTCCATATTTAATTCATGAAAATAAATAATGTACCTTAGTTTTATTCTCTTTATGTACTAATGAGTTAAGAATATGGTTTTTATGGAAAATGACATTTATTTATCTCATTAATTGAAATCACATTTTCTTTAAAACCCATGTTTTATAAAAATATTTGAAACATAGATTTAGAATTTGAAAATTGGTTTATTAATTAATTTTTTCCTTTTTTAAATTTTATTCATTTTGTAATTGAAGGAATTTTCATTTTATTTTCAAATCATAGATTATTTGTATATTACTAATAATGTGAATGTAATATTTGATTAGATGGTACAAGATGAATAATATCTCCCACTACGATTAAAAATCAATTCTTTAAATATTACATTATATGTTTTCTTGTCTATTATTAAAGAAAATGATTTCAAAAATATTTTATAATAAAAACAACTTAAACATAAATGGTTATTTTACAAAGAAAATGTTTTATATTATTTGTGATGATTCTTTTATATGTTTCAATGTTATATTCAAAGAAAAATATTTATGAAATATTTTATAATTATTTTTTTGTGAATTTGTCTATCAATGAAATGCCAATTTTGTTAATAAATATTCTATGTGATCTTACAGAATAATTTTATATCTGTGATAAAATCCTTTAATGTTACTTATTATTTGATGGGGACTTGATCTGGGAATACCATTTTTCTTCTTTCTTTGGAAGGTTTTGGATTATGAAGGAAATATATTTTGGAAACCCATTTCTCTATCAAATGATATACCAAAATAATATTAATATGAAAACAATTTATTTTCCACATGTTATGCTTTGATGAAATTGTGAAACGTTTTTATTTTTAATATTATGTTTTATTATGAAATGTATATGAAACCCATTTCATTACATTGTTTTCTATATGATGAATGTTTTATATCATTGTAGGAAATATAAGTATGACTTTTATTATGTGATGGGATGAACCTATAACTCCAAAAAATTAAGTGGTTAAATATAGATATCTAATGATATAAATAGAACTCTAATTGGGACTAAACCAAGTTCAGTATGGTACTATATACCGTATGGTAGTCTTGGGAATGAAACTAAACTTATAATATTGTTTATGGGAGTGAACCCATTCCAATATGATATATTTATAAATGATACATGACTACAACATAATTGATTTTGTATGATTATTTTTATATCATAAATACATGTAATATGAAAATGTTGTGATCTTATAGATCATGTTCATTGATTTCATAATGATTCTTGAGTTATGAAACACTTTCAATTATTTCCTGACTCATTTTTGTTATCAATGAAATGAAAGATATGGTTTTTAAATTTTATTCTCATGTTCTTATAACCTTATGCTCATGTTACAATTATATCACCATTTTTTTCATTACTGAGCATCTTAGATCACCCTTTAGTCTCTTTCCATTACCCAAGACATTAAAAAATATTTAAGAATGTCATTTTAATGGGGAGTAAAAAAGGGTAGGATTATTGTGGGAGACATTGAATATATTTTGAAAAACATAGTGATTGTTTATATCATCACCAATTGTAGTAAACCATGATGATCCTTAGGCATGTTAATATATAATGTATTAAAAATTTATCTGAAATTTGTAATATATATGATTGACATATTTGGTTTTCTATAGTAATTATCAAATAAATGGATGATTTTTCCTTTTGAAACATGGAAGATATAACATTATATAGATGCCCAAGTATATTTGTAACGATATGTGTATAGATGAGTAAATATGTTGTGATATTTCAAAGAATTTTGTTAATTGATACAAATATTTGATACTATGAAATTAAATTCCTTTTTAGATACTACAAGTGGTTTTGTATCTGGAATCGAGGTACCAAGGTGTAATAACAGTGAAAGCGGCACATTGAGCTAGACTCGATCATGACTTGGTTCATGACAACAAGCCTTAATGAACGCATACATTAACATACATAAGTGATGTAATCATGTAATTAAAAAAATATTTATGAACCATCATAATAGAATTCCATAATGACCATGAATTTCCTAGGATACACAAAATTTTTCATAGATTCAAAATTTGTTTTCATGATTTAGACATCCAATAAATGATTTTGAATTACCTTTTACATTTCCACTTTTATTGTTCTACCTCACACTATGAGTTATTATATTATTCAGTGGATGGAACCTAGAGAAACCATGTTAATGTTGAATTTGATGTAAAATTCAGGTATTATCTTATAAAAATAGAGAACATTATTGGATGTGGGATGAAAAATCATATCATTATTATCACATAACAATCACTTCATATGAACCATTCTAAATAATAACCATGAAAAAGAGAGAATAATATTCTAGTGGACGTTCAATGAGAAATATATCACCTAATTTTAGTGCTTTCTATCATCCACGAGTTGCTGAGTGATGGAATAGTTCCACTGAAAATATATTATCCCTTCAGTAGTGTTCAAAGAATGAAAAATAAATTGTATATATTTATCTTATGTAATATGAAGAATATTCATGGTGGACTCTTATTATGAACATATGGGAACAATAAGAAATTCAATATATAGAATTGGATGTGTTTAAGTTTTTATTATTCATCAACTACATCACTTATATAGTACGTTTTGGGATAGAGAGGGTACTTCTTGATCATAAGAGGAATGATGATAAATCTATTATTACCTATGGAGATAATTTTACAAGGAATTCAGGGTATAGTTCTTATTTAATCATCACTAAAAAAATAAAAATTGATTGATTATTTTGTGATTTAAGAACTTGTTTATAATAAGATGTGGTTATAATATACTTTAGTAGTAATGATGAAGATGATCATTGTGAACTAAAGGATAAAATGTAAAATGTAGATTCAATGAATTTACATGGTTTTTATAATGAAACAGAGATCAATTATTATGATATATTGACAAAATAACATGGTGGATATAAATTTCATTCACCTACATGCTAGTAATGTAGTAAGAAGTAGTCACATGATTGTATAAAAGGAACAATAAGGTATTAAAAATGTGGGAAACCAGGAAATATTTCCAAATAAAAGAATTAGTGTGGCCTATAAATAAAATAAATAAAGTAAAAAACTCAACAAAACTCACATACCATACTCTGGTTTTTGAAGTGAATGGATCATGGGAATTATGTGATTCAATTAACCAATACATGGGCTAATGTGGATAATATTCCGCAAAAACCTATGAAGTAAAAGGAAAATGGGATAGAATATAAAATGAAAATAGATTATTTAAATCATTTTAATTAGGTCACACAAATCCTCCACTCCATAGATAAAATTTATTGTACGATTTTTCAGGAATGAGCTCACTATAAATAATATTATTCATCCTTTAGTGAAATTTCATGTTCTTTTCACTCACTACATAGTTTTTGGAATATTGAAATCGTATTTAATATTCTATCAATACAAGGTTGAAAGGAATCTTCAAACTATTTTTTTTCTATAATATATGATCATATATTAGAAAAAAAGATTGGATCATCTTTTAGAATAGTCAATGAATCTATTTGAGATTAACTTTTGAGTTATAGAAACCATCACGTGTTTATGTGTTTTGGTTTGATCATTAGTTAAAATTCATTAAAACCCCTTATAAGGTTTTATGTCATTTGATTTTCCATGATAAAAGATATCTTAATGATCATTTTTTGTATTATATCCCCTTGTATTTTTATATTTTATAGTAAAAACATTATTTAGAGAGGAATGCCTTTACACATTGTGAATATATGAATAATTGTATTTGTAACCTTTAAGATTATAATATATATGATGTTGACATAATTATTGGTTTTATATGATCACTCAGAAATATTAAATAAATTGTTTCTATTAGAGAGAAATTCTCATAGATAATATACCTAGAATATACATTTAAGAGGAAGAAATGTTTCAAGGATCACTACATAAAATTGTTTCTGATCCAGATACAATGTTTTAAATGATGTTTTTGTATAGTCTTCATCATTTTCTAGATACATGGTTTAGATATATCACTAAATATCTTCCTTAATTATATAGTCAGTCTAATAGTATAATTGTTGTCCAAGAGGATAGTTTATGATAATATACTATGTATTGAAGAGGTTGCTGGGCTCCAAACAATCCTCTATTTGAGTTTTCATACAAAAAATAGCATTAAATACAATATTTTTATGGATCCTTATGAATAAAATTAAATAAATTTGTGTAAAACTCAAATTTACATGAATGATGTTGCAAAAAGAAAGATATTGGGACCTAATCCAACTGTTTAAATGGTAGACGTGTTTAGATACATTCAACAACACATAAGGGAAACACAAAGACTACATAAAAGATACGATTATAATCATCAACGTGTTATAGAATAAGAATATTGTGATAAGCTGTTAATATGAATTAATATATGGAATAAATAATGGAAAAATAACCAATAGGCATATCAGGCACTTTAAATTTATTGATCATATTATGATTGTACCTTATTTATTGGTGTGTCCACTAAACCTCCCTCGAGTTCAAAATGTGTTCAATATATAACTCCTAATGAAGTACATATCTTTTCAATTACATATATTGTTCTAGGATGTATTACCATTAAGGAATGATACATAAAATTCGGAAATACTAATTGATATTCTGGATCACACAAAGAATATTCTATGAATCAAGGGAATTTACCTAGCCAATGTTTTTTTTGGGAAAGACCACTAGCTTGGGGAATATTTTTCAAATCTGATGACATAATAAGGTAGAGGTATCCATATTTTTTGATACAAAGGATTTGAATTATGATGGTGAAATTCACTTTAATTTGGGTATAATGTAACACCATATGATTTTTTAAATTTTATTTCAAAATAAATTAAATCATTTAGATATTTTACATTTCACAAAAAAACTGAGTTTATCATGCATTGTAGGTGACACATATATTAAAATATACAAGAAATACTAATAAATTTCGTAAATGATATTTATTAAAATAAATTCTAACAGATTTTTCGAATAATATAAACTAAATTATGATAATATATATTATAAGTGTTTGTAAAATAAATTTTATTGAGACCAGTTATCATGGAATGATAATAAACACTATATGAAGAAATGAAATCATCTCTTGAAAATATAATTTCATGTACACAAATACATATAACCTTAATAAATAAAAAATATCACATATTTGGAATTATAATAATGCAACTCATATAATATATATTCAATGATATTCTTAACATTGAGGTTAGGTTTGGTTATATATGAGATAAAAAAATATCCAATTTTATTCTAAAAAATTTAAATTTCTACCAAAATGTTTTTCATAATTTATGATACTTTATTGAAATTATGTTTTGTCACATTTATAAAATTTATTTGAAAATTATAAATTTATTTTGGAAATATTCCTCACCAATTTATCTAATGGTGAATTTTTCATCATTTTCAATGAAGTTCAATTCTTTTATTACTATTGAAAACTGTTGGATTTTATTATTAATTGTTACATATTTAAAGAATTTATAAATAATTCCATTATTTTCTATTAGAATTAAAATTAAAATTATTATAGCTATATATATCTTAATACAAATTATTTCATTTTAATAAATTTTATATTTAACTTTTATATAATATCATTTTCTGTATTTGAAACTTTTTACTTTGAAATCCCGATTTGTTATCACATTTACATGATTGATTGTGTATTTTATTATTCCCATTATGTGGATGTAAATTCAAAAATTGGGTAAAATATAGGGATTAAAAATAATTTTTTTTTTACCCACTAACATGAACATAATTTTTTTTACAATAAATGAATAATAAAATAGTTAATCTTATTTACCAAGAATAAAGTAAAAATTCATTAAACTATGATTTAAATGGGACAAAATTAACTAAAACCAACACAAAACCAAGTGGATGGATATATATAGACCATTAATATCTTTTTATAGTTAATGGACTATTTCTAAAACATATTTCATGAGAAACAAGTGGGTATACATTTTTCATCTAAAAAAATAAGAGTGTTCCACTGTCCTAATTTATAAAAGTCCACCACCTCTCCTCTCATATTCACACTTTTAACAGAAATAATTTTTTCCATGAAATACGATAATAATTTCATTAAATCTATCCTATAATCCTAGAAACCATACCATGTTCATAAATCAATACTCATAAGACATTTGGTGCATTATAATAGAAGTTGAATGAAGGATAGGTAATGTCCTGAATCTATGATTTTATTTTATTTCATACCCCACATTAATAGGTTATTTTTAATCCATTTTCATATAATATAATAATTATATATCATAAAATTAACTATTGTTATTTTAATTTCACAACTAAAATCCTTCTCTAATTCCATCAAAGGTGTTACAAAATCATCACTCATGTGTAAGACAGAGTGCAACCTCATGAACCAATTTTCTTCATTTTCTATCACTACAACTCAATAATTTATAAAATGATGAAATAATTATTATATATTATATCTATAATATTATTATTATTCTAGAATCAAGATATCACTTATTCCATATAACTCTCAATTACATGGTAGTCTAAATATCAGCATTCATGTGTATGGAAGACTACCAACTCATGAAACAATGTGATTTATTTTGAGATAAGTTTTACATGGAAGGATACAATAATATGTGTAAATAAAAACGTCATATATATATATATATGAAATCTATATTATTTTTAAATGTAATATATTATTTACCATTCTATTTCATTCATCCGTCAAAAAAATTTAAACAATGTTCACGTGTGCGTACTGCCTACCATCTACATGAATAATGTATTTCACTTTATATCTCTAATATGTATAGATTATTTTAAATACATATATAAAGTATATATATGATACTCATATCATGGATAACAATATGGATATAATATAACAATTATCAATTTCCTAATATTTAAAATTGAAATTCCAAACACACATGAAAAACAAAGTCATTATTACTCAAAAAATGAAAATAACATTGCTTTGATAATAACTGGGGTTTACAAGGTCATAAATAAATCATTTATGGAAAAAATTTATTTTCCTTCAAAAATTTTACAGTGGACATATATTTATTATACATGATGATCTAATATCTAAAAAGGAAGTCTTGAATAATGGTTTGGAATTTTTGTATCACATTATTCTTCTATGAGGTACGTGCATTAATCAACACCAATTTGAATTATTTATGTATATAAATCTCATGAATTTATTTTTTAATGATTCTACTAATTTTTATTTCGATTTACCAATTAATAACAATTTTTCATTGGGTTTATAGTTGAATATTTGCAAAAGCAGTATGAGATTTTTGTCTCAATATTCTATCATTGATAAATATGTTATGTTATAAACCCTTATTCATTTTTGAAATATATATATATATTGAAAATTAATATCAGGAATTTATTTATTTTAATGCTATTATATGTTTCATTTACCATTATTTATTCATGGGTAAAATTATTCAATTTCGCCAATGTGGTTTGGGTTTTATGGTGTAATCTCATCATTTATCAGAATTTATTATGCTTATCCTTCCAATAATGAAATATAATGATCCAAATATGAATAAACTTATCAATATTCCTATATTATTATTATATAATTAAATAATATCTTTTCCCTTCATTTTCTGATCACTGTGTACTCAATATTTCAAACGAATTTTTTAATAAAACAATATCTTATTTATCTCTTAAGTCAAAACCATTTTCTCTTTGAAACCATGTTTTCTAAAATTGATTTTAATTTTATTAACAATACCTTAATTATTTATTAAAAAAATATTCTTGTTTAAATTTTGAAAATTTATATAAAAATTAATTATTATATCACTGTCAAAACATGTCTTCTTCAGATTTTACTAAATATTTGAATGGAATAATTATTTTAATGTGTTTGAAAAAATGGAATTTCTTACCACCCTTAATAATATATTTTTATATATATTCATAATATGTGTTCATTTTTATTATAAATGATTATTATTTTGAAAATAATTTCAATTTATCAAAATTACATTTCAATTTGGAAGGTATATGTTGGACTCCTCATGTATTATTCATGTTTTAATGATCACAAATCTCAATAATAATTCAAATCTTATCAATGATCCCAAATCTCATAAATCTTATAAATCATGTGTATTTATGTTTCAATTTATCTCATATGTGATAATGGTAAATCTCAATTCATTTTATGCATATTACTATTTAGGTCTGAATATAGTTATTTTCCTAAGTACAAGACATTGTGAAGCTTGACACAGTAAGCCGGACACTGTGAGCAAGACACATGCACTGTGACCACGATACATCGTGACCATGAGACACTGTGACCATGAGATTGTGTGACATAGTATGTCTGACACAGTGAAGCAAGACACTAATAACCGACACTATAAGATAAACATTCTGTTTGCCTAAGTTCCATACACAGTTATCAAGACAGAGTCGTCATGAAACTGTGAAGCCAGAAACCGTAAGCAAGACACCATGACCAATAGATATCGTGAAGAAAGACACTATGAAGAGTCACCGCGAAGAAGAAACCATGAAGGAGACACCATGAAGAAGATACCGTGAAGGAGACACTATTTGAAAATCTACTATGACATCATTTCCTAAACTCTTTTTTCATTTTTCTATTTATCTTTTTAACGGTCATATTTGACGTCTTTAATGCACTAACATAATTAATTTTTTCTATGTAGACATAATATGATGTACGAGGGACGAAGCACAAGGAACTTGTCAGCCAAAACCCATGCATTCAAATATAAAGAGAAGAGTGCCCAAGAGGGACACACGCAAGCTATGATACACTATAGAGCGTGATATTGAACAAGAAAACAGGTCGGTGAGCACAACCATGATGAACACATTGAAATATATTCAAGAAATAAATTGTCTCATGGATTCAATCCAACTCTACTAAAGAACGCATGAAGTACATGGATAAAGAGACCTTCTTTACTTGTAAAGAACACAAGCTGAACCATGACACTCTATTTTTCAAAACAAAAACTAGAGAAGGACATAGAAGCATTTCTGTCTTATCCAAGGAGTTCAGAGCTGTACTTCTAATAACAAGAGCATTATAAACTCACATTTACTCTCTATTAGTGATTATTTTATTTACCTTCAAGCAGTGTGTGTACTCTGTATATTTTACACACACACTGTCTATTGTACTGAAATGGAGGATTCTAAAATCCTCACACCATATTCTTAACCCTTTTCTACACACGACAACTGTGGAAGAGTTCCTTGTGTGGCCTGATCATTACATTTTTTACCCACGAAAACTATGGAAGAGGTCCATGTGTTTCCACGACAGTCCATGTACTGTTCTTAACCCCGATCTAGGGTGTGGATCAGAGTTTATTTATATAAACTTCTTGGTTGCAGGTGATCTTCAAGTGGAGTGTATTAGGTCTCTGCTTGAGACTGAACCACTTGTCTAATATCCGTTGTGCCATTTAAATTTAGTCAACTCTTTTTTACTACTTTACTGCACAATCCATAAAAACACTAAATTCACATTGATAGTTATTCTTGGAAAGAAGTTATATCCGATTTGTTTTAGTAGGATAACTTCAAACCTAATTTTAATAATACAAATTAAGATTACTAAGAATTAATCAATCTTCTAAGAAGTTGTTTAAATAGTCAAACATTATAACATTATAACCTTTATTTACTGGGCTATATCTATTTTTGGGGAAATCAATATTTAAAAACTAAAAACTTTTAAACAGAAATTTTTATAGTTACTCAATTCACCCCTCCGCTCTTGAGTTAACTACTCCGACCAACATTTGGTATCAGAGGTTAATTTACTAGGTCTTTGTGTAATATTATTCAACTATTATTATAGTTGTACATTAATGATCTGTAAATTTCTGTCAATTATAAATTTCGAGCTCTTTTAAAGTAACTTGTTAGTATGAAAAATTGATTGAATGGTGCTGTAACTAACAGAACACCATTCTTTAATGGAAAAAACTATGCTCAATGGAAAATTAAAATGAAAAGCCATCTAGAGTGTATGAGTTTTGAAATCTGGTCATCCATTATAGATGAATACCAACTTCATGTGACTGATAAAATTACATGGGATGAACCTACAAAAAATTATTACAATAACAATTGAAAATATATGAATGATTTATACTATTCCTTAAGCGATGAATAATTTAATAGAATTTCTTCTTGTAAAGCTTCCCATGAAATTTTGGATACCTTGTATTCCTCACATGAAGGCAAATCTATTGTAAAAGAAATGAGACTTAACACATATACTATAAAATGTGATAATTTTAAGATGAAACCCGATGAACCAATTTCTGATATGTATCTTAGGTTCAATGAGATTTTCAACACAATTATTTCTCTAGGAAGAGAAGTCACTTCCAAAGAACAGGTCATGAGAATTATCAGATGTCTACCTAACAGATAGAGGGGAACATCTGTCTCAATTAGAGTGTCATGTGACATCAGAAGAATACATGTAAAGGAACTCATTGGAAAAATTATTATGTATTAGGAATAGATGAAAGTCAACAAATAAGAAGAGGATGAACCAAAGAAGAAATCTACTGCATCCAGGACCTCTTCTCAAATCACAAAGACAAAGGAAAACTGGAAGCTTCAATAGAGAGTTCCTTTACTGAACTATCATCACCAGACAGTGATGAGGAGATGGCTCAACTGTCAAGAAGAATCAAACGATTTTATAAGAAGAAAAACTTTTTCAGAAAGCCTAACTTCAAGGGAATGTATGATCCAAAAATAAATTGGAAAAAGTTTTCTAAGAGAAATGAAAAAACAGAGGAGATTGTATCTTATGAATGTAAGCGCAAAGGATATATAATGTCTGACTATCCAAAGCTCAAATATAAGATGAAATATGATGAAATGTACAAGAAGTACAAAAATTCCATGAAGGCAGCCTGGAGTGCCTCAAAGGATAGTTCCACTGACTCAGACACATCACATGATGAACAGGCTAACAAAGCCAATCTGTGTTTTATGACAAATACATCTGAGGTAACATTTAACTCTTCTATACAAAACTCATATTATTCTGAAGATGAAAGTGACTATGAAAATAAGACCAATGCGGAAATGATTGAATATTGAAACATGCTTTAAGAGACATGCAATGAATTAAAGGACAAAAATAAATCACTGAAGAAACAACGTGCTCTCACTTTATCTGTTAAATCTGAACATACTACAGAAAACTACAAAAATGATGAACTTCTCAAAGAAAACAGTGAACTAAAAATGTCTAATGAGCAATTAAAAAGTGACTTAGAAATGTTTACTAATTGTAATAATACCCTTACCCAACTTCTAGGAAAACAAATTTCTCATAAATATAATACTGGCATTGGTTACCAAACTGGTAAAAGAAACCTTGGTAGAACAAATTTTGTTTCAATTTCTAGGACATATAATTTTATTCCTAGTTATGGAAATAGCTCAAATAGCTCTAATCATGATGCATATTCTACTGTTTCAATTTTTTTTGGACCAAATAGAGTTTATTTTTCAAATACATTACATAATGCCTATAGAAAACCTATGAAACGAATATGTGTTCCTAAAGAACTTATTATTAATGTTACTGGATCCAAACAAGTATGGGTACCAAAGTCAATATTTGCTTGATCATCTTGTAGGAAAGCTTCTTGAAGAGCTCCTGCACAAATTTGTTGTACTTGGACAGTGGGTGTTCGAGGCACATGACAGGAGACTACTCGTGCTTCAAGAACCTGGTAAAAGTAGATGGAGGACATGTCACATTTGTTGACAATGCAATGGGGAAAATAATTGGCTTAGGCCAGATTGGAAACTCTGATTCGATTTTAATTTCTAAATTACAGTTTGTTAATTCTTTAAAATATAATTTTCTTAGTATCTCACAATTTTGTGATGATAGAAATCATGTTAAACTAGAAAATGATGCATGTAATATCCTTGATTCTAAAGATAAATTAGTATTTTCTGCATCAAATAATGATAATGTCTATTCTGTTAATTTAGATTCATTAGCATCTCAACATGTTTCATGATTAAGTGTTTTTCATAAAGATTCTTGGCTTTGGCATAAGAGACTTGGACACTGTAATGTTCACTCACATAGAAATTTAACTATAAAAGGCCTATTTAAAGACATACCCAAACTTGAGTTTCAAAATGATAATGTTTTTAATCCCCATCCAAAGGGAAAACAACAAAAAATCTCTATCAAACCAAAGAAGGATGTTTCAACTTCTCAACCTCTTGAATTGGTTCACATGGATTGGTTTGGACCATCTAGAGTTTCTAGTTTAAATGGGAAGAACTATGTTTATGTTCTATTAGGTGATTTTTCTTGATATAATTGGACCTTTTTCATGGCTCACAATAGTGAAGATTTCTCTTCTTTTACTAATAATGCCATGTCTGTAGAAAATCATAGTGGACTTAATATTAAATCATTAAGAAGTGATCATGGTCGTGAGTTTGAAAATAAAGAGTTTGAATCATTTTTCTCACAAAATGGTTATAGTCACAATTTCTATGCCCCTAGATCACCTCACTAGAATTGTGTTGTAGAAAGAGAAAATAGAACCATGCAAGAAATTTCAAGAACTATGCTTAGTGAATATGAACTACCTAATTACTTTTGGGCTGAATGTGTTAACACAACATGCTAGATAATCAATATTTTCTTGATTAGACCAATTCACAAGAAGATCCCATATGAACTCTAGAATAATAGGAAGCCTAAGTTTAATTACAATAGATTTTTTGACTGCAAAGTCTTTATCCTCAACACTAAGGATAATCATGACAAATTTGCATTAAAAAGTAATGAAGGAATTTTCCCTGGTTATTCAATTTCAAGTAATGATTATAGATTATTAAATAAGAGAGATAAATGTGTGGAAGAATATGTCTATATCAAGTTTTATTATACAGATACACATGAACCTAGAACCATCCTAGAAAATATGGAGGATGATGTATCAAATATGAACATAAAGTCAAAATCATCAAATACCTCTGTGAAAGAATCTATAAAAACTTCCAATTATGGAAATTCTATGAAATCAGTTCATAATGAAAATGAATCTGTTGATGAACCTTAATTCACTAGTCCCTCTTTTTCTAGAAATGTTAGAACTCTTAAAAACCATCCCTTATATGCTGTTGTTGTAGACTTAGAGAAAGAAACACAAACTAGAGCTTCTCTTAGAAATTAGGTTGAACATCAAGATTTCATGTCATAGATTGAACCTAAAAACACTGATGATGATATTAGTGATGAATTTTGGGTAATTGATCTGCAGGAAGAACTCAATCAGTTTGAAATAAATAAGGTTTGGAAACTTGTTGAAAGACCCAAGGACACTTTTGTCATAGGCACTAAATGGGTGTTTAGATATAAGGTAGATGAAGATGGAAATATAGTTAGGAATAAGGCTAGATTGGTTTCACAAGGCAATAGTCAAGAAGAAGGAATTGACTATGAGGAGACTTTTTCTCCAGTAGCCAGACTTGAAGCCATTAGAATTATACTTGCTTATGTTGCACATCTGAATTTCTGACTATATCAAATGGATGTTAAGAGTGCATTCTTAAATGGGTATATATCTGAGGATGTTTTTTTTTGATCACCCCCCTAGATTTACAAACCCTCATTTTTTAAATCAAAATTTTAAACTATCAAAAGCTGTATATGGTTCAAAACAAGCTCCAAGATCTTGGTATGACAGATTAAGTAATTCTCTAATTTTCAATGGTTTTATAAAAGGAGTATCTAATCCTACCCTATTTATTAAAAGAATTTGTAATGATGTTTTATTTGTTCAAATGAATGTACATGATATTATTTTTGGATCTTCAAAAAATTCATTATGTATTGATTTTTCTAAATTGAGGAAAAAATGAATTTGAAATGAGTTTAATGGGTGAACTAAAATTCTTTCTTGGATTTCAAATATTTCAAAATAATTATGGAATTGTTTTGACTCAATTTAAGTATAATATAGATATTTAAAATCATTTTCGATTGGATAGCACAAAAAGTTATCACACTCCCATGAGTACCATCTGTAAGCTAGATATTGATGAAGATGGAACAGTTGTTGATCAAACCACTTATAGAGGAATGATCAGATTTCTACTCTAATTAACTACTAGCCTTCCTGATATTATGTTTAGTGTGTGTATGTGTGCTCATTTTCAAGAAAATCTTAAAGGATCTCATTTAAATGTTGTAACGAGAATTTTCAAATACCTCAAGCATACACCCAATTTAGGATTGTTCTATCCTATAGGAAAATAATTTAAACTAGTCAGATATTCTGATGCTGACTTTGAGGGCTATAACATATATAGAAAAAGCACCTCTGGAACATGTCACCTTTTATACAAGTCACTAGTATCATGGTGTAGTATGAATCAAAAATCTATTGCATTATCTACTGGAGAAGCTGAATACATAGCTGTTGGTAGTTGTTCTGCAAAAAATTTGTGGATGAAACACACTTTACAAGATTCTGGATATCGATTCAAACATGTACCAATAAATTGAGACAACACAAGTGCTATTAAAATTTCAAAAAATCTCATTTCACATTCTAGGACAAAACATATGGATTTAAGACATCACTTTTTGAGGGATCATTATCAAAAAGGTGATATCACCTTGGAATTCATTGGAACTAAATATCAACTTGATAATATATTCACTAAACCAATAAATTATGAGTGAATAGACTACATCATACATGATCTTGGCTTGATCAATCACAAATAGATATCTTACTAGTCATACTGTTTAATACTTTACTACTTTTTTTACATTAATGTTTCATGTTCACGGTTTCTTGGTTACTGTCTCATGTATACGGTCTCATAGTTAACACTTTGTACTCACGGTCTATTACTCACTGTATCACCGTGACATAACACAGTTCACTTAAAGTATCACCATGACTGAACAATTTACTCATTGTCTCTACGTGATGACTACGGACTGTCTCACCGTGATGACCATTTACCATGGCACTGTAACGACTATTCACGGTCTCACCATGGAAATTATTTATGTTTTTCTTATAATCTGTGTCATGGTAATTTTTATTTCACCACATTTTATATTCCCGCGATTTTACATTTGTAACGTTTGACATTCCCAAATGATAAAACAAAAGTGTTTTCACATGATTCTTCACCCAAACTCTCTCCCACTCACTCCTTCCGAGCTCTTTTAGCCAAGTAAATCTATCTCTCTCTCTCGACCATCAGTGGATGCCAAGGATGAAGTGTCCATATTCATCCTCATCTCAGAAGCGCTGCTTGAAGAAACAGAAGATAGCACTGAAGCTGGCACCCGAAGTACCCCTGAATCAAAAAATTGTAAACTGCACTGTTGTTCTTGAAAATGAAGCTTCCCATGAGTGGTTGTTGTCTAGAAAAGATTTTGTTTCAAAATATTGAGAGAACAAGGATGGTTCTAATGGTTCTCAAGAAAGGATATACCCATTAACCCGATGTTCGTAACTCAGTTATATCAATATGTACAATTTATTTTGATGCTGGTGAATGATTTGTTGTGATAATCTGGATCAATGGACAAAGATGCTCCTTCTCATCGAGGTTATGTACTTCTTGCGTTATGATTCATCAAGAAGTGATTTGTGATGATTATTAGAGAGACCCCCCACCTACAACCGATTTATTTGACATGGAAAATGAACTAGAAACTCTAACTGGAAATGGAACCAAGAGAAGGGTCATAGCTGTTGAACATGATGGGGAGACAAGGTTGTTGTTCAAATTTCATCAAAATCTGATCACTCCAAGGAAATGTGACTTTTCTGTCTTAAAGTATCAAGATGTGTTCATGATTCATTTTATGAAGAATGTCCACAAGATAAATCTTTTCAAATACATCATTCACCATATGTGTGAACTGATCAAGGTCACATCCAAATCCACATCTCTGTTTTACTCTAGGATGATTTCAACAATGCTTGTTGCCAAAGGAGTAGTTGGACCCAATGAGGAAGTACTTATGTACTATGAGTATTTATTATCTAATCCAACCATCAGGAGTATGAAAATAAACTGGAACCCCTGGAAGATGGAATGGGATGAAGATAACGATAAGCTTTATGAGAAGTATAATCCTATGGATTTTCCAACAAGGCCAAAGGACATTATGGATCTTGGTTTGGAACCAGATGAAGTTGTTGTTTATCCAAAAGATGAAGAATAATAGGAAGAGGTAGTTAAAGTACCACCTAAAGAAGAATATGAAGTACCTCAAAGGGACGAAGTTTTTGTTGAGGAAGAAAGGGAAATTATTTATTTTGTTGTTCTTGAAGAAGAACCTAATGTCCCAAGAGATGATGTAAATCTGGAAATCCAATCTGAGGCTGCAAGAGAATTAATTGTTCCAGAATCTGAGCATTAAGACCAGGAAGAGGCAGTAGTATGAGAAATAACTACTGTGGATGAAGCAAATCTAGAAGAAATCCATGTTAGGGAAGATGAAAATCCAGAAGAATGCCCTAAAGAGAAATATTTTCCTGATATTATACCCTCTGCTAAAGATAGGATGGAGATAGCCTTTTATTTGGATAAACAAGAGATAATTGAGGAAATAAGAGATGAACCAGTGGATTTAAATTAATAACCTGAGCCTCATGGTCCTAGAATGGAAGCACATTTTGAGGTGGAGGAACCTCAAAATCAAGAAACTGGTGAAGTTGAAACTGGTGAAGCTGAGTCTTTTTATGTGTATGCTCAGTATAAATTCTCTAACTTCTATGATGTATGTGAATATCAATAGGTAACTACTACTGTGATTGATATTTCTTCTCTATTTCTATTGATGTCAGTCACACACCCTAAACCTCAACCGAAAACTGACCCTAAAACTGATTCTGAACCTCAACCATATCCTGAACATGCCCATATTCGACATCCTGCTCCTTCACCTTTAACTGATCAGCAATATTTTGTTAGCAAGGATGATCTGAAAGTTTTTCGAGATTATATCTTAGCTGGAGTTGAGAAAATTTTTTCCTCTAAACCTCGTCTTGTGACACAACAGAGTCAGGATGATTCCTCACTTCTTTTAGAAAATAATATCTGGCATATTCAACCCAAGATGATTCATGAAGTTCAAGAAGCAAGGGTTGAAAAAAAGTTTCTCAGTACTGAATTTGCAACTTTAAAAAGCATGGTGGAAGACATGCAGGAACAACTACATTCTAGATTAGAGCATACACCTATTGCTGCTTCCCTTGAATATGATGTTTCTCACATTTCTAGAGATATTGTGTCCCAGATTCATCCATACCTCTTATCCTTTTATGAAAATATTGGGGAAAGGCACACGCAGATGGTGGCCCACATGAGAGTGCTTGTGGAAAACCTGAAAAAACTCACAGATGAATTCACTGGCTATCTTCAAAAGGTCTTGAAACTAATCAAGTCCTTGACCACACCTGTCAAAGCTTCTACTTACTCTGGTCAGACCTCCACTCCTTCATTGGGCAGTACTATGCTCAGATCAATAGTCAAGGAAGATATTTAGAACTCTATCAATGGATTTTATATCACTCTCTTATCTAAAGTGGTTAAGAACAGTGATATAGTGCTATACATTGTTTAAATTCACTCAAATAATTCCAATGATGCTCAGCAGGAGATATCTAAGAATGTGGACTTCTATTTCAACCGAATTTTCTATAAAATAAATATAAAGAATCACTTTAAATATCTTGGTGATAATATGAAAATACCTCCTGTTACTCAGGCCTTCAAAAAACAAGTTCATAAGCTCACTGAGTTTACCAGATTTTTGGAAAAGTTCATGGAAAGTAAAGATGATTTTGAAAAGGCTATTCAGTATGGAGGGGAGATAATCAACTACTTCATCAAGCTTCTGGGGCATTATCTTCATGTTCAAAGCACAACCATTGTTGCTCCAGTGGATGCTCCTCTCAGACCTGATTTGCCTACTTTCACTTTTGCCTTAGCTTCCACAACCATGTCAGTTGGCCATGCTCTTAGTCAGATTAGGCCTGCCGTCCTTAACCAGCAGCTGCCTAGATATTCTACATCTCCTACATTGTCTCCATCAGTCTTCGAAGTTCTCCCTTTACCTTCTTTGTCTAAATATTCTATACCTTCTTCTACATCAGCAACTAACCCTATGGCTTCTTCTTCTACTGATGATAAAGGAAAAGAGAAGGCCAATCCCTGAAGAAGACCAGTGATTGTTAAAAAAAATTGATGGGGATGTTATTGATTTTTTTTTGTATTTCTACTATATGTTTTATTCTGAACACATTAAATGACATATGCATTGTTTTCCCTCTATCCTTTATAATTTTTGATAATACCAAAAGGGGGATAATGTGAGAAGATATAGTTATATATTATTATATTTGTTATTTTCTCAATAGTTGCATTCAATTTACCCTTTAACTGTACTTGATTTGTGATCATCAAAAAGGGAGAGATTGTTGGACTCCTCATGTATTAATCATGTTTTAATGATCACAAATCTCAATAATAATTAAAAATCTTATTAATGGTCACAAATATCACAAATCTTATCAATAATGTGTATTTATGTTTCCAGTTATCTCATAATTGAGAATGGTTAAGCTCAATTCATTTTATGCATATTACTGTTTAAGCCTGAATACAGTTATTTTCGTAACTACAAGACACTACGAAGCTTGACATAGTAATCCAGACAATGTGAGAAAGACATAGGCACTGTGACCATGACACACCATGACAACGAGACACCATGTCCATGAGACAGTGTGACACAATAAGCCTGACACCATAAAGAAAGACACTAATATCTGACACCCTAAGACATACACTCTGTTGGCCTATGAGCTAGACACAGTCGTCATGGCACCGTGAAGCCAAAAACTGTAAGCAAGACACCATGACCAAGAGATACCATGAAGATAGACACCGTGAAGGATACACCATGAAGAAGATACCATAAAGGAGACACCGTGAAGAAGATACCGTGATGGAGACACCATTTTCATATCTACTCTGACACCATTTCCTTAACTCTTTCATCGTTTTTCTATTTAACTTTTTAACAATCATATTCGAAGTCTTTAATGAACTGATATAATTAATATTTTCATTGTTGATATATTACGAGGTACGAGGTACGAAGCACATGGAACTTGCTGACAAAAACACATGCATTCAAATATAAAGAGTAGACTTCCCAAGAGGAACACACGCAAGATTCGACACACTACATAACACAATACTGAACAAGAAAACAGGCCAGTGAGCACGACCACGAAGAACACATTGCATGATCTTCAAGGAAGCAATTTTCTCATGTATGTAATCCAACTCTACTGAAGAACACATGAATTATTGGGATCAAGAGACCATCTTTACTCATGAAGAACACAAGCTAAACCACAACACTCTATTTATCAAAAGAAAAACCATATAAGGACTCAGAAGCATTTCTGTCTTATCCAAGGAGTCCATAGCTGCACTGCTAATCACTAGAGCATTCTAAACTCACATTAACTTTATCTTAGTGATTATTTTATTTACTTTCGAATAGTGTGTGTTATATTTATATTTTACACACACACTGTCTCCTGCGCTGAACTGGAGGATTCTAAAATCCTGACACCATATTCATTACCCTTGTTTACCCACGACAACTGTGGAAGAGGTTTTTGTGTGTCCTGGTCATTACATTGTTTACTGACGAAAAATACGAAAGAGGTCCATGTTTCGCCTGGACAGCCCATGTACTGTTGTTAAACCTGATCTTGGGTGTGGATCAGAGTTTACTTATATAAACTTCTTGGAGGTAGGTGATCATCTAGTGGAGTGGATTAGGTCTCAGCTTGAGACTAAACCACTTTTCTTATATCTGCTGTGCCATTTAAATTTAGTCTACTTTATTTTACTACATTACTGCATAATCTATAAAAACAATAAATACACTTTGTTAGTTAGTCTTGGAAAGAATTTATATCTTATTTTTCTTCGTAGGATAACATAAAAAGAAATTTTAATAATACCAATTAAGATTACTGAGAATTAATCAATCTTCTAAGAAGTTGTTTAAATAGTCAAACTCTTATAACAGTATAACCTTGATTAACTGGGCTATATCTATTTTTGGAGAAATCATTATTTGTAAAACTAATATCTTTTAAATAGATATTTTTATAGTTACTCAATTCACATATCCCCTCTTGAGTTAGCTACTCCGACCAATTGTATATTTTTGTTACAAAATGTTTTGAATGATATTTCATGAATCAATTTTCTTTTTTCATGTTTTTTTCTGTCACGACCCGCCCTCGGGGCCCGTGCCGTGACTACCCCAAGCCCGCCTTCCATAGGCCAGGGGCTGGCGACTAGCACCAAGGCGTAAAATCCCAGTAAAAAGGGAAGGCATTGCCTTAATAAAGTAAACAAGCACCTCAGAGTAACAAGCGGAAGTAAAGCAGTACACAAAACTAGAACAACTGTGCTGAAGTAAAGGGGCCGGAAATACAAGCCCAACTGTAAAGTAAAGTACAACTCGAAAGGGAAAACAGCAACTGAAAGTACAAGCGGCTCCTGGGACGTCCTCCTCGATTCCTACCTGAAGGGTAGGTACAGATGGCTCAGCTCCTGGATCGTCCACCACGGATCCTACCTGAAGGGTAGGTACAGATAGCTCACAACTCCTCGGGTCCAACTGTCCGCTCCGAGCACGTCCCGCTCAGTGGTCCTCCTCCGTTTACCGACCTACTCCGAAAGCCTCAACCACAGTCAGCGCTGTCCGTTGTCTGCAACCAACACAACGAAGTGCGGGCAAAGCCCGTGCAGGGGTGAGTATAAGCTACTCAGTAGGGACCCCGAGACCCCTGAAGGTCTCTCAAATCCACAAAGGATAAACCACGAAGAAAAGTAACAATCACAAAGTAACATCCAGTATTGATTAGGTATATTCCCATACATATACCTATGTCACCAATTTCCGTTCGGCTCCAACACGAGCCCAAGAACAATCCAATCCACAAAGAAGAGTAAACAGTAAAATCCACATAGGATAACAGTACAAGTCCACACGGTTTATAACAAGATTATGAAATCAACAGATAACTATTACCCAGGTATATGCCCATACATATACCTAAGTTATCAAGCGACCCATCTCAATCATGAGGAAACACAAAGATCAAAGACTCAGCTCAAACCAGGATTTTTATTATCGAAACCGTAGCTGCTGAAGAGCCCCATCTCTGAAGTGTGCAGTAGTCCTGTCACGACTCCGAGGTACTGCTCACTAACCTAAGACTGCTGAAGTACTCCTCCTGTCGAGTACCGCGGGTCTGCTGCCAACTACCGGGCGCTCCGTCCGCTGAGGGTCTGCTACCAAATACCGGGCGCTCACCCAAATAGCCTACTGAGGTACTCCTCCTGTCGAGTACCGCGGGTTTGCTGCCAACTACCAGGCGCTCCGTCCGCCGTGGGTCTGCCGCCAAATACCGGGCGCTCCGTCCACTGGGCTAGTCGACTCACTCCAAGTCGAGTTGGTCAAGCAGTGTTCAGGTCTCAGTCATCTACACGGTCTCCGTACTCCGCACGCACGTCTCCACCGTCGCGGGTCTGTCGCTACAACCAAGCGCACACACTCCGTAGAGTATCGCGGGTCCGCCGCTACAACCAAGCGCTCCACCGCCAAGGGTCTGCTGCTGCATCCAAGCGCACCACCACTGTCAAGTACCACGGGTCCGCCGCTACACCCAAGCGCTACACCGCCCAAGGTAAACAGAAGATTCAGCTCACACAGGTTCAGTAGCACTGTTCCACGTAGGATCGCTGAGTGCTGTAGTCGTCGTCGTCGAATCCACACAGGATCTCTGTACTGTCGTCGTCGCAGTCACAGTAGCAGTAGTAGTAGTCGTCACAGTAACAGTCGCAGCCAGCACTAGGGTTCCCGCACACAGCAAGCTCGTTCGGAGGGTCCGCTCCACGAGCCGAGAGGCTGATACATCAACTGTCACAAAGACCAGAGTTGATGTATCCAAAAGTTCCGTATCGTCAACAGGAACTCAACGCAACAGACGGCGCGTCGATCGGACGTCCGGTCTGAGAGTTATTGGCATTTTCGTTCCCGGGCCCCGGTTGGTTTTTAAGGCAAAACCAACCCGACCGTACTCCACCTGCGTCCAAACCTCGGGCAGAGTATTCCAAAAGATCCGTCTCACTTAGAGGATTCCATCAAAATCGACGGCACGTCAATCGGACGTCCGGAACTCAAGATATGAGCGTTTCCGCTCCGAGGGCCCGGTTGGTTTCGTGAACGAACCAACCCGGCCGTACTCCACCTGTGTCCAAACCTCGGGCGGAGTATGCCAAAAGATCTATCTCACTAAGAGGAACACAACGCGACTGACGACGCGTCAATCGGACGTTCGTAGCTCAAGATATGAGCGTTTCCGTTCCGAAGGCCCGGTTGGTTTCGTGAACGAACCAACCCGGCCGAACTCAAAGTAACCCAAAACGTTGAGTCCGATATACCGAAACGACCGTCTCGATCCAAGGATCGTGTTTCCGCTGACGGTTCATCGATCGGAGGTCCGAGGCTCAGGTTATGGGCCAAAAACCAATTCTAGTTCGAAACGGGGGGGTCCAAGTCCGGGCCGACCCGGCCCGACCCCCCCCCCCCCTGGGCGGCGCGGTGGCCGGCGGCGGCGGTCGGCGGCGGCGGCCGGCGACGGCGCGGCGGCCGGCGGCGGCGCGCTGAGGCGGCGCGGCGGCGCGCTGAGGCGGCGCGGCGGCGCGCGGCGGCGGAACGGCGGCGCGCTGGGGCGGAGCGGCGGCGCGCTGGGCGCGCAGGCGGTGCGCGGGTGAGAACCCCGCCTCCCCGATTTTCCTCTGGCGGCGCGGCACGTGCCGCGCCGGTTTTAAGAAAAACCGCCCCCTCACATGAGGGGGCCTGCTTTGAGCGGATCTGAGGGGTGGCGCTGCCCCCCCTTCTAATGAAAACCGGCCCCCAATTTAATTGGGGGCCATTAAAGGTTAACCGGGGGAAATTAATTCCCCCGGTTTGACTTCCTTCCGGCCGGCCCGACCTGGCCGGCCGGTTCCCTTTAGTCTTCCGACACCGGCGGCCCGGTTGGCCGCCGGTCTTCTCGATCCGCCGCGGCCCGGAACCGGCCGCGACCTTCGTCGTCCGGCGCGGTGCGACGACACCGCGCGCCTTCGCCACGGCCCCGCTTCAGTCGCGGCGCCTTTGTTTTCTCCTCCGATGCGGCACGGCGGCGTTGCATCCAACGGTCGCACTTCCTTTACTCCGCCGCGGCCAACGGGCCGCGCCTCATTGCTCCGGCGGCTTGTTCAGTCCGGCTGGGGGAGACCACCACGGCCCTCGTCGTCCGGAGTGGCGCGTCAAACTTGCGCACTCCCATGAAGCCCTCAACGTCCTTGCGCGGTGTCACGGCACCGCACCGCCACCTCTTCGATCCACGAGTAATCCAACAACAAGGTTTGGGAGGAGGATCGACCATGTTGGTACGGTCCGGTCCCCTCCCATGTGAAAGTTAACAAGTGGTCCAATAATTTATTTACGAAGGCGTAAATTAAATTAAGAATAAAGGTACAACCCCTACCTCGAAGGAAATTCGCGGAGCTCGTCAACGATCCGCGAAGGACGGGCGTCGCGGAGATCGGACATCACGGAGGTCGGTCGACACGGAAGAAGACGTTGTCGGCACCGCGGTTATGGCGTCGCGGTAGACGGACGTGGGTTCGCCGCGAGAGGCACGTCGCGGAAAGCACGTCGCGGAGAGGATGTGTTGCGGCGTCGTGGAGGAAAACCAACGCGTTGCAGTCCGACGTCGTGGAAGGACGCCGCGTTCTTCGTTGTGGAGGAAGAACTCACAAGAAGCCTCCCTCTTTTCCTCTCCGCACAGCAAACGCCAACCCGCATAGGAAACTAAAAACTGAATTAAATAGAAGGGTTTGGAATTTCAAAGGTTTGAAATTCAAACCTCTTCATTTAATTCCCCACAATTAAAACTGAAGTTATAACTTAAGTTTATTAAAATTAAAGCATGACTTTACAACTTAACACAACACAACGTAAGTCCTTTGAAATTCAAGAGTTTGAATTTCAAAACATTATTTAAACTCACTTATTAATGACATAAGTTATAACCTAAGTTTACATCATTAATTGTGAGTTGGGGGGGGGGGTTAGAGAATATGAAGGGGTGGGGTTCGTGTGGGCCCCACCACCCTCTTAACCTCCCAAGGGAAGTTGGGTTGTCACCTAACTTCCACCCAAAGGATAAAAAAACTTAAGGAAGATAAAAATAAAAATTGAAGTTAAATTTTTATTTTAACATTCACAAATTTATTTTTACAACTCCCCTCGTGTAAACGCAACTTCAGGAAAGGTCTCCTTAAGCGAATATCGGCGCTACGAGTTCATCGGTGTCCTCGGATTTCAATTCCGAGCACCGGATCAAAAGTTAGGAAATCCCGCTCGTTCGTTCACTGAACGTACCCGAGCCAAACTTCGGAAATTAATTCCGGGCACTCCGGGCCTCGGAATCAGGTGCCGTCTGAAACTGCGCTCTTGTAAAATTCTAAAGAAAATTAAGAAAAAATTTCCCTTGAATTTTACGGGTCTTTACATTACTCCCACCTCAGGGCTTTACGTCCCCGTAAAGCTTCAACTCACACTTAAGGGAAACAAGGTAGTACTGAGCACGCAACTGAGCTTTACGCTCCCATATGCTCACCTGAAGATCTCGTGCTACCCGAGAAGCACCCCAGAGGAAGCAACCGTTCACGTAGAACCTTCTCCTGTCGATCCTCGATCTTTACTAGAACCTCTGTGCTTGTCGCCCTGTCATCGACGTCCAACTCCCCGGGGTCGATGACGTGTGAAGAAACATACACGTATCTCCACAGCTGAGACACGTGGTGGACATTATGCACCTGGTGCGATTGAGGTGGTAGGGTCAAGCGGTAAACCTCCTCGCCTACCCTGCTGAAGATCAAAAGGGTCCATCGAACTTCGGAGATAACATGCCGCCTCGGCCACATCTCCGAAACCTCATCGGGTTGAGACCGTATAAGAACGTGTTCGTCACCCTCGAATTCAAGAGGTTTCCCTTTTTAGGTTAGAACTGAAACTAAAAACTCCTGCTGCCACAAGGGTAGGGTTGACCAACTCAAGAGTGATCGGTCACACCCTCTTATGCCTGAGTTTAACATGTGCTGCCCAGGGTTTCCTTTTCGCCGACCAAGGAAAACCCATTCCGACGTTTGCCTAAAACAGTCAACCGGGGTATGATTTGAGAATCATACCCAGATCATCGTCGTAAGGCCTCTACGCTGCCACCAAGAGATTCCAACCGAAACTCTCGCCTCGAGGTCAAATCATACTGTCGGCATAAGTGTGATTATCGAGTCTCCTCCCAAAGGTATCTCCAGACGTGAGGGTCAAGTCTACGGCTTACCCGGAACCTCTAGGTCTGGGACATGATTCGTGGAAGGGTAGAATGATTGGTTCCTATGTCTATAGATATGGCAGCTCGTAGTAGACATAATTCGTACCCCGAATCATTCTTAGAGCTCCTGGGTCACACTCCTTGACCGCAATGCATCTACTCTCCTCCCCAGCCCTCCTACTCCCTGAGCCTGGCGGGGACTACTAAGTCGGGTGGTCATAACATGTCGAAATGTACACCACCACATGCTGCTCTCTAAGCTCCGCTTCCACGTCTGCTACCCTGCGGATTCATCTGTCCTTAGCACTTCCTCCTCCTGAAACATTTTACACGCCCGAGTCTCTGAGACTGGCGATAGTTTCCTGCCTTTCACTGCTAACGTTCACAACCACAAAGGTTCTCTCTAGCATCCTAGCATAGGTAGAAATGCATAGAGGAAAAGTAATGGTTCAGATGTCCTTTAGACACACTTTGCTCAGAAGTTCGAGTCTAAAGATCTGATCACAACGTAACCAACGAGTACCAAGATTGATTGGTAAGCCACATTGAGTGCTCTGCTTCCGACATGTCATACTGTCGAAGCTGTATTAGCTCCAGAAAACTCACAACCACCTCCTCAAGCCAATCCTCAGCCGCCTACGAGTTAGGCTCACTTCGAAACTTGAGGGATATCTGGTGCTAAAACATATGTAAGGCACTAAGCCTGTGAGTCTCTGCTGACCAACAGGTAGTGACATAGCTGGCGCACTACCCGTAGGTACTATCCCAGGTATCGGTTCGCGTACCGAAGCCTCATTACTATAAGGACCAACCTCATGGTCACTCACTAGAAACACCAGGTGCTAAGATCATCATCCGCTCTACTAGTATCCAAGCTAGGCGTAGAACTCTAGCAACCGCCTCCATCCAGTCCACTGCTGCCTGGGAAATCTGTCTCGCCTCGTATCCTCAGAGGCCTCTACTGCTGGAACTCGTGCATCGCGCTCTGCTAGCGTGCACCGTCAGCTAGTGGCATCTGCTGCCTAACGGGTGGTGGTGCTGCTGGTACACCACCCGAAGGTGCCAACACTGAAAAAGGGCCCTGCATCGGAGTCTCGCTGCTCGGTGGGCCATCATCGAGAACTCTCTCGTAACTCCAGCTAACTATCTGCATGGTGACATCCTGAACAGTTGCGTCACAGTCAACGATTTATACCTGGTGAGCTGACCTGGTTTGAGCTGACTTTAAACCTTTTGGGAAACACACACGCAATCAATGTTTTCGTGCATTAAGTCGGAAATCAGAAGTCAGGGTCCTGGTGTACAGATACGTCGGCCGCCGCACCAACACTGGACTCCCTGGACTGATAACCACACTCAATACGCTAAACATTATTGCTTCACATAGAAAAGATCAGAGTTTGCGGTAGAACCGAACCCCTTTGATACCAATTTGTCACGACCCGCCCTCGGGGCCCGTGCCGTGACTACCCCAAGCCCGCCTTCCATAGGCCAGGGGCCGGCGACTAGCACCAAGGCGTAAAATCCCAGTAAAAAGGGAAGGCATTGCCTTAATAAAGTAAACAAGCACCTCAGAGTAACAAGCGGAAGTAAAGCAGTACACAAAACTAGAACAACTGTGCTGAAGTAAAGGGGCCGGAAATACAAGCCCAACTGTAATGTAAAGTACAACTCGAAAGGGAAAACAGCAACTGAAAGTACAAGCGGCTCCTGGGACGTCCTCCTCGATTCCTACCTGAAGGGTAGGTACAGATGGCTCAGCTCCTGGATCGTCCACCACGGATCCTACCTGAAGGGTAGGTACAGATAGCTCACAACTCCTTGGGTCCAACTGTCCGCTCCGAGCACGTCCCGCTCAGTGGTCCTCCTCCGGTTACCGACCTACTCCGAAAGCCTCAACCACAGTCAGTGTTGTCCGTTGTCTGCAACCAACACAACGAAGTGCGCGCAAAGCCCATGCAGGGGTGAGTATAAGCTACTCAGTAGGGACCCCGAGACCCCTGAAGGTCTCTCAAATCCACAAAGGATAAACCACGAAGAAAAGTAACAATCACGAAGTAACATCCAGTATTGATTAGGTATATGCCCATACATATACCTATGTCACCAATTTCCGTTCGGCTCCAACACGAGCCCAAGAACAATCCAATCCACAAAGAAGAGTAAACAGTAAAATCCACATAGGATAACAGTACAAGTCCACACGGTTTATTACAAGTTAATGAAATCAACGGATAACTATTACCCAGGTATATGCCCATACATATACCTAAGTTATCAAGCGACCATCTCAATCATGAGGAAACACAAAGATCAAAGACTCAGCTCAAACCAGGATTTTTATTATCGAAACCGTAGCTGCTGAAGAGCCCCGTCTCTGAAGTGTGCAGTAGTCCTGTCACGACTCCGAGGTACTGCTCACTAACCTAAGACTGCTGAAGTACTCCTCCTGTCGAGTACCGCGGGTCTGCTGCCAACTACCGGGCGCTCTGTCCGCTGAGGGTCTGCTGCCAAATACCGGGCGCTCACCCAAATAGCCTACTGAGGTACTCCTCCTGTCGAGTACCGCGGGTTTGCTGCCAACTACCAGGCGCTCCGTCCGCCGTGGTTCTGCCGCCAAATACCGGGCGCTCCGTCCACTGGGCTAGTCGACTCACTCCAAGTCGAGTTGGTCAAGCAGTCGTCAGGTCTCAGTCATCTACACGGTCTCCGTACTCCGCACGCACGTCTCCACCGTCGCGGGTCTGTCGCTACAACCAAGAGCACACACTCCGTAGAGTATCGCGGGTCCGCCGCTACAACCAAGCGCTCCACCGCCAAGGGTCTGCTGCTGCATCCAAGTGCACCACCACTGTCAAGTACCACGGGTCCGCCGCTACACCCAAGCGCTACACCGCCCAAGGTAAACAGAAGATTCAGCTCACACAGGTTCGGTAGCACTGTTCCACGTAGGATCGCTGAGTGCTGTAGTCGTCGTCGTCGAATCCACACAGGATCTCTGTACTGTCGTCGTCGCAGTCACAGTAGCAGTAGTAGTAGTCGTCACAGTAACAGTCGCAGCCAGCACTAGGGTTCCCACACACAGCAAGCTCGTTCGGAGGGTCCGCTCCACGAGCCGAGAGGCTGATACATCAACTGTCACAAAGACCAGAGTTGATGTATCCAAAAGTTCCGTATCGTCAACAGGAACTCAACGCAACAGACGGCGCGTCGATCGGACGTCCGGTCTGAGAGTTATTGGCATTTTCGTTCCCGGGCCCCGGTTGGTTTTTAAGGCAAAACCAACCCGACCGTACTCCACCTGCGTCCAAACCTCGGGCGGAGTATGCCAAAATATCTGTCTCACTTAGAGGATTCCATCAAAATCGACGGAACGTCAATCGGACGTCCGGAACTCAAGATATGAGCGTTTCCGCTCCGAGGGCCCGGTTGGTTTCGTGAACGAACCAACCCGGCCGTACTCCACCTGTGTCCAAACCTCGGGCGGAGTATGCCAAAAGATCCGTCTCACTAAGAGGAACACAACGCGACTGACGACGCGTCAATCGGACGTTCGTAGCTCAAGATATGAGCGTTTCCGCTCCGAAGGCCCGGTTGGTTTCGTGAACGAACCAACCCGGCCGAACTCAAAGTAACCCAAAACTTTGAGTGCGATATACCGAAACGACCGTCTCGATCCAAGGATCGCTTTGCCGCTGACGGTTCGTCAATCGGAGGTCCGAGACCCAAGTTATGGGCCAAAAACCAATTCTAGTTCGAAATGGGGGGGTCCGGGTCCGGGCCGACCCGGCCCGACCCCCCCCTGGGCGGCGCAGTGGCCGGCGGCGGCGGTCGGCGGCGGCAGCCGGCGACGGCGCGGCGGCCGGCGGCGGCGCGCTGAGGCGGCGCGGCGGCGCGCGGAGGCGGCACGGCGGCGCGCTGGGGCGGCGCGGCGGCGCGCTGGGCGCGCAGGCGGTGCGCGGGTGAGACCCCCGCCTCCCCGATTTTCCTCTGGCGGCACGGCACGTGCCGCGCCGGTTTTAAGAAAAACCGCCCCCTCACATGAGGGGACCTGCTTTGAGCGGATCCGGGGGGTGGGGCTGCCCCCCCCCCCCCTTCTAATGAAAACCGGCCCCCAATTTAATTGGGGGCCATTAAAGGTTAACCGGGGGAAATTAATTCCCCCGGTTTGACTTCCTTCAGGCCGGCCCGACCTGGCCGGCCGGTTCCCTTTCGTCTTCCGACACCGGCGGCCCGGTTGGCTGCCGGTCTTCTCGATCCGCCGCGGCCCGGAACCGGCCGCGGCCTTCGTCGTCCGGCGCGGTGCGACGACACCGCGCGCCTTCGCCACGGCCCCGCTTCGGTCGCGGCGCCTTTGTTTTCTCCTCCGATGCGGCGCGGCGGCGTTGCATCCAACGGTCGCACTTCCTTTACTCCGCCGCGGCCAACGGGCCGCGCCTCATTGCTCCGGCGGCTTGTTCAGTCCGGCTGGGGGAGACCACCACGGCCCTCGTCGTCCGGAGTGGCGCGTCAAACTTGCGCACTCCCATGAAGCCCTCAACGTCCTTGTGCGGTGTCACGGCACCGCACCGCCTCCTCTTCGATCCATGAGTAATCCAACAACAAGGTTTGGGAGGAGGATCGACCGTGTTGGTACGGTCCGGTCCCCTCCCATGTGAAAGTTAACAAGTGGTCCAATAATTTATTTACGAAGGCGTAAATTAAATTAAGAATAAAGGTACAACCCCTACCTCGAAGGAAATTTGCGGAGCTCGTCAACGATCCGCGAAGGACGGGCGTCGCGGAGATCGGACATCACGGAGGTCGGTCGACACGGAAGAAGACGTTGTCGGCACCGCGGTTATGGCGTCGCGGTAGACGGACGTGGGTTCGCCGCGAGAGGCACGTCGCGGAAAGCACGTCGCGGAGAGGATGCGTTGCGGCGTCGTGGAGGAAAACCAACGCGTTGCAGTCCGACGTCGTGGAAGAAGGACGCCGCGTTCTTCGTCGTGGAGGAAGAACTCACAAGAAGCCTCCCTCTTTTCCTCTCCGCACAGCAAACGCCAACCCGCAAAGGAAACTAAAAACTGAATTAAATAGAAGGGTTTGGAATTTCAAAGGTTTGAAATTCAAACCTCTTCATTTAATTCCCCACAATTAAAACATAAGTTATAACTTAAGTTTATTAAAATTAAAGCATGACTTTACAACTTAACACAACACAACGTAAGTCCTTTGAAATTCAAGAGTTTGAATTTCAAAACTTTAATTAAACTCACTTATTAATGACATAAGTTATAACCTAAGTTTACATCATTAATTGTGAGTTGGGGGGGGGTTAGAGAATATGAAGGGGTGGGGTTCGTGTGGGCCCCACCACCCTCTTAACCTCCCAAGGGATGTTGGGTTGTCACCCAACTTCCACCCAAAGGATAAAAACACTTAAGGAAGATAAAAATAAAAATTGAAGTTAAATTTTTATTTTAACATTCAAAAATTTATTTTTACAACTCCCCTCGTGTAAACGCAACTTCGGGAAAGGTCTCCTTAAGCGAATATCGGCGCTACGAGTTCATCAGTGTCCTCGGATTTCAATTCCGAGCACCGGATCAAAAGTTAGGAAATCCCGCTCGTTCGTTCACTGAACGTACCCGAGCCAAACTTCGGAAATTAATTCCGGGCACTCCGGGCCTCGGAATCAGGTGCCGTCTGAAACTGCGCTATTGTAAAATTCTAAAGAAAATTAAGAAAAAATTTCCTTTGAATTTTACGGGTCATTACATTTTCAATGAAATAGATTTAATCAATGATTTATAAATTTAAACCTTTTAAAAATAATTTTAAATTAATGTTAATTATACATATGTCTTGTTACAACTTATATAATATATTAATTTGTATATATAATCACATACTTTGATGTTATTTATTCAATAATGGGGATATTATTCTAAGATATCATTATTATTATTTATCTGGATGGTTAATGTTTATAAAGAAAATATGTTTACAGAACCAACTTCTCTTCCACAGGTTATACCAAGACAATGATTTTATGAATCATACTTCTTTTTTCTTTGGTTTTTCATTGTTGAAATGTTGAAATTATTATGAAACATGTTTCTTATCTACTAGTTATGTTATTATAAAATGATCAAAAAATATGTTTCATTTAAGGGGTCGTAGTAAAATGAATATTTATGATCTTGTGTCAAACATAAGTATGATTTTCATTAAGTGATGAGTGGGTCCAATATCCCCTAAAATTTATTTGGTAATGAATCAAATTTCATGATTTAAATTTTAAGAAAATGGGGAGTTATACTACTTTAGTTCGGTAATTTATCTTTTTAATAGCCTTTGGATTTTACCATGAATACTACGATGTTTTTATGAGTGAACCAATTAAAAATAATATCATTTGAAATGAGTATTTAGTACTTTGGATGTTATTTTTTATTCTTATATACATTCCAAAAATATATGTCTAATAAAATTGTTATGATTTCCTGGATGATGTTATTTTATCACATTATGACACTTGCCCTTTGAACAAATATTTATTCCCAAACTCAACCTTCTATATATTTCATTTCCTGATGTCGTGAAGAATAGTTTAATGTATTTTATGTAAATGATGTGTTCTAAATGGGATGATATTTATGAGATTCATTGAATATTATTCCCTAAAAAAGTTATTATGTACGTAGTCCCCAAATTCACAAAACAATTAAAATACATTGGTGTATTCTTGTATAATGTAATATATATTCATATAATTGATTTAATTTCTATGTATGAGATGTTTGGATCTCTAAAACTACATGATTTCATTTCTCTACTTTTTATATTATTATATATGTGAATATGAAAATACATTATGAAAACCAATGAATCTATTAAAAAATTCATTTATCTCATGAAGATGATTTTTTAACTATATTTTTTTTAATTATAGAACATTTTTTCATGATATTAGAATTGTTTTAGATTATTAGTTAAAATATTATTTTACTTTTTATCAAATAATTATTTTGATGTCGTAGTTTTTATATGGGGATTTATTGGACCTAGTTAATGGCTATTTCATTTTTTAGCATTTTACTTTTTATTGTGAGTCGTTACAATTATATAATGATAATGTGGTGGTGATGAATGGTCATACAATGATTTTTTTCCTTTTATTCTTTTGTATTATTCATTTATTCTATCTATATAATCTTTTTCTTTCTCATGTATATGTGGTATATATACCAATGTTTACATTGGTTGTTCTCAGTTATGCATGTGACTATTTTGGTTAATTGTCAATCCTCACCTTGTGGTGTTCTATATTGGGTAGCTTTTCTAGTATCCATAGTATAGTTCATTACAAAATGGTATCAATTTAATATATAAATGAAGATATTATGAAAAATACATGGATTGTTTTAGTGTCTTCAGTAGAAATGATTTTAGAAATTCATAAATCTAATATTATGTATTGGAGGGTCCAGGGTTTCTCACTTCCTTGACTAAACTCGAGTTACCATGGGTGGATGGAAAATTATTCCATGATTGAGATTTAGTGTTTGAGTTAATTTTAAGAAATATAGTGAGTTTTCATTTAAATTTTCATTTTAATTTCTTTATGTTTTTTCATTTATTTTTTGAATTCCTAAATTATTTACATTCCATTCATTTTAAGTCATTGTTATGGATTCTGGAACCTGGCCATGTGAAATTAGAATTTGATATTATGTTTAATGGATTTCGTGATCTGATTATTATAAAATTCCTCTATGAAGATGTATTATAAATCAAAGTGAATAATCGATGAGATATGTGTAATAGAAAATGCCTTATATAGCTTCTTATGTGGTCTATGTTGTGGTCAATACTGTTCAGACTCATGGTAATGATGGTAATATGCCCCAAGAGTTTGTGGACCACAGATCAGTGTTCCAATGAATAACCCTCCAATATTTAATGGTGAAAAAGACACTAGGAATTTTATGAATTGATATAGTTGATTAATATTATATTTATTTATCAGAAGACTCTTGAGGACTCTGTGGTGGGATTTTCTACATACATGCTTGAAGGGGTGGGAATGATATTGTGGGACACAAGTGTGCAGGATAATAAAATTAAGGATATTACTCAGGTACCCTTCATGAGTGTTTTCAAATAGCTTATCCATAAATTCTATGTGTTTCAATGAATCAAATTTTTATGACAACAGAATAAGGGGATCATACAATTCTAGAGTACTAAACAATCTAAACTGGGTTAGTGTACATGGAACCAGATTATTTAACCAACGAATAACTTATGACTTGGAGGTTTGAGTCATGGATGAGGGGTGAATTTTGGTTAATGATGATTTTCATGTGACTTTTGAATTCTATGGAGTTTTTAGATATAGTGGTTATATAAATTACTATGAGAATAAAATTGGGTAGATCTATGTTCAGTGAACATTTTGGAATGGGTGTCTTCAAGGCCGAAAAGGAAGTGTAAAGGTATCCTGTTTTGTTTTCATCCATTTACTTATTATTCCTAAGGATAAAAATGGGTTATTTTCTATCATTTTGGAAGTTCATGTTTTTTCAATCCTAAAGGAATGGATGAACAAAATATTTTTCACCAGTTTAGGAAATCTAGGTAATGGAGTCATTCTTTTGAATAGTTTCCCAGGGAAGAATGTTAGGGTTAACACTCAACCAGGGTTACTAGGTTTGTTATGATGATTCCAAGGCGGGTGGGTCCAATGTTTTGTTAATGTGTGATTTTTATTCAGAATGGAAAACTCATGGAAATTTATTTTTTGATATCTGTTTGTAGTGGAGTGTGCAATAATAGATTCTGAATAAGGGATGGCTACTATTAGAGGAACTATTTTTATTTCATCATCAATGGTGGTAGATTTATTTGACACATATAATACTCAATATTATATGTCATTTATTATAATTTATGTGTTTTGATTTAAATCTTTTATTATTCAATTTGTGGTGGTTCTTTCCATTCATTTAGGATTGTGTCCTGAACAAGGATTCAAATTTTCTACTTTTTTGGAGACAATAATTGAATTTGAGGTGGTATTGGACTTATTTGTTCCCAATTATGAAATAATCAACTAGAATACATGAATTAAATTTATGATCAATGTTCAGTCTTAAATTTATTGTTATTATCATTGAGTACATTTTCTATCTACTGATGGGGCCCCTCAAGTCAATTGGGGTGAGTGGGATTCTATATCTCAGAGAGAGGGGCTTGATGTTATTTACGTATAGGTGATCTCATTCATGTTTTCAAATATTTTCCTTGATTTTATTTAGACTTTTATGTCGAATACCCTTCATATAGTGGTATTTTCATACAATGAGGTGTTTCTAGATGATTTGTTTTGTTTTAAAACCATCGATGGGTTTTGTTTTTCCCATAGACCTAGTACCAGGTATGAGGAAAATTTATATTCTATCTAATCTCAGGGTATTAGTTGAGTTGGTGGACCAAATTTTCCATGTATTAGAACTTGGGTCTAAGTTATTTTTTCACCATATTATTTCATCATGGGATTCACTTATCCCCATTACTATGAAGGATGATGGGTGACTCAATAATTGTATTAACAATTGAATGTTAAAATGGGGGACCATTGTAAACATGTATTGATTTCCCATAGATGATGATCACATTGATCAACTAATATGGGATCCTTGTGTTTAAATGATTTTTCCATTGGTTACGGTACAACAAGTTGATATTTTGAGAACAATATAAACCAATGATAGAGTTTATAGGCTAGTATATTCATTTCATATTTATATTTATTACATTTTATCTCACTAATACTCTTATAGTTTTTTATATTGGAATCTATACTAATCATCAGTTCTTAGAAAAGAAATTTAGTGTTATTTGATGAGATTTCGATTGAATCTTTGTTCAAGGAATAACACATGGATCAATTAGTTTCCATCCATAACAATGTGTAGGAAATATTTTTGTATGGTATGATTTTGAAATACATGTTTTGGATCAAGGATGTGATGTTTCTATGTAATTATAAATCGGATAGGGTTTTCCTAAAGGATGATAGGAAAATAAATGTGTTTATATATTAATATTAACCTATAAATATGTTTTACATCTGATGATTTTTGGGTCTGGTTGGTTATTACCGGATGTTTATTTAAGGATTTTCCAAGAATACATCACCAATGATTTCTTTAACATAAAAGGGTGTAAAATTTGAGTGTAATGAAAAATATTTGAGATCATTTAACAATGTGATGGTTACTTTGATTTCAATTATAGATTTTATTCATTTGGAAATAGGATTGAGTTTTGTTTTTTGTATTATGGTTAGGGTTATGGGTTTTTTAATGCAGGTAAAATAGATAGTGGCCTATGTTTTTATCTAATTAGGCCCTCTTGAGAAGAACTACCCTACCATGTTATTAATATGAAATAGTTCATTATGAACAAAAAATGTGGTGGTAATATCTATTTGGGGAGAGGTTTCTAGTGTATTCTGATCATGAAATTATAATATATATTTCTTTTAGATGTAGATGAACATGTGATAGAGATGATACATTTAGTATATCTAATGTTTTACTTTAAATATTTAATATTCCCCAAGTAAATGGAATGTGGTTGATGATGCTTTGAATATGAATTTACTAAATCAATTCATAAAAGAAATAGTGGAGTAGTTGCATCTGACGAGTTTATTCTCCCAGATGATCATTATTGTGGATGTGCTTTGTGGGAAGATATTTTTTTGCTCGGTAAAGTATGGACAACTATTAGATGAGTAGGTTCAGTAGGATTAGGTAACTAAATCCATGTTCTAGTAATTCAGCATAATCGATAATTATAGGGAGACCGTGGTTAAGTGTTCGTGGTCTCTCAATGTCTATTTTTGTTTCCTATGATGTTTGGATATTCTAATTTCCAAGAGGCTAGATTTCATGGATGATAGAAACATTTTTGTATGGTAAATTCACCAAATATCTATGAATATGTATCATGATTTCATATGTTATGTGTTTTACAAGACTCGACTAACTCCTTAGTAGCCGAACCAGGTTGGCCACATGACCACATGGAATCCCCCCCCCCCTCCATTCTCTGGATGCTTTTTTATGACATCTGGGTCCTAGGGTGTGAGAGTATAGAGACTATTTCATTTGGTTATAGTAGATAAAAACAAAGATAATAAATTAGTAAAAATAAGATGAATCATAATGACTAAATAATTCCAATAGAAAAAATGAACATAAACATCCATGTAATAAATAATAAACACAATATTTAATATAATCATATACAAAGTTTTGACTTAATTCCTATACACAAGAAAAGTTGGCATACATGGAATCATGAAGCTAGTGAAATACATGATATTAAATAATGTCCAAAAACTATCAAATAATCTTGAGAATATTCATGATCATTTGCTATCGAGATCCAATCCAAATGAATTGAAGTGAGGTTTATTTAGAGTCATGCTTCCAATTTTCCTCATCATCGATCTTATAATCTTCCAGGTACCAATGTCTGTGTAGATAGGGTGTGAGATAAATCCCAATAGGCCACAACCAATAATGTTTATACCAATATATTTTCGAAAATATAAACTATATATTGGTCTATTATATAAGTTTAATTATGTGAAAAAATAATAAACTCATACCAGATACATCCTCAAGTGGTGTCAAAAAATGTATATGATTTATTATTTAAACAATTAAATTTCATTTTATAATAACTTTCTCATATTTAAATGTATTATCATTACTCTATTATGAATTAATATTAACAGAATGTTGAGGGATTAACCACGGTATCCATGACCTATGGGGTTAATCTAACGAATAGTGGTAACTCAAGAAATCTAGAAATAAGGTGTTTGAGTGAAACCCAAGTGGTTCACCTATGGAATTACACTGTATAAGATTCTAACTGAGTTAACGGAGAACATCAATGATTATCTTACACTTATCATTTATCAGAGTAATGGGGTTAATCCATGATGTAGAGTGTGTGAGAACATCAAGATTAATCTAATGCATTATAATATTGAAAAAATATGGCATATAAATCATTATTACAATGGATATTCATTCATATAATACAAAAAAAACCAAATTTCAAGTGGGTATATTCCACTGAAATATTCTCAACTAATTAGAATGGAGTCCACATAGTGCTCAAGGCATTCCAATACTAATCAAAGGGCAGCTCATGATTAGCCATTTCATTGACGATGAAAATGTTCTAATGAAAAAGGAACCATACACATATTCATATTATATAATATGTAATCATATACCACGTACTAATATTTCCATTTAATCATTTAACAGTTCCATTCCATTACCTTTCATTAATAATTCCATTGTGATACAAGGAAATAAAATTATTATCAATTGCATTTCATAATCATTTAACATGTTCACTTGAATAAAACTCATTAAACATGAAGAGGTGTGTTATGTACATACAACCAATATAAATTCAATTATATTCTCCAACAATTAGTGATATCCATATATCTATATACATTCCATAAGACTCATTAATTAAATTCATGAATTTATATTATTAGAGACCATGTGGAACTAATGAAAATTATTTCCCCTTTAATCTCAATACACTTCATTTAGGAATAAATAATTAATGAAACCTTAATAGGTGTTCCCAATTGAGGTCGAAACCTCAAAAATTTCAAGATGTTGAACTACATCCATTGTGTATAACTTACAAATGTTAGAGTAATGCAGATGACTTTATTGGGACTCTCTTGGTGAAACCGACATGCAAATAGTGGAAACAATTTATAGATGACATTACATTAAGTGATGAGTGATATAACACAAAAATTATGTCTTTAGTAGATTTCACATATATTATTGGTTCATAGTATTTTCAGTATTTGAAAAAAGTTTAAGAAATAAAAAACACCTAGAAAATAGAGCATTTTAGTCTGCACCAAAATAGAATTATGATAGAAAGAAAATAAATAACGAATCTTATATAGTGGAAAAATTATATAAAGGAATATAATTATATGAATGAAATTTTATTTGGATTTATGATGGAGAAATGGGATCAAATCTTAGTTAAAGAAGCGTGGAGGTCATCCGGTTGAAGGAAATGGCTCTTGTTTTCTTGAGGAGGAAATTGGAAAGTGGTGTTAAAATTATAATCCATAAGGGAAATAGTAATTTTACCTCTTAAAATATGGATTATATGGTTTTCTAGAATGTTTTTCCATCCTTTAATTTCTTACATTACAAGGAGGTAGTTGCACTATTCCATGGCACTATTTGGGAAACTAAGAATATATAATGCTTTATAAATTTTTTGAAAACTACAGAGCCTATGTACTATCTCGGGGAAAGGGACACATGATCCAAGGAAAAATTTATAACTACTTATTACCACTAATATACCCTACACTATATCATTTAACCATGTGGAATCTACTTCATGTTATGTACTAATAGTGTGGCCCAATGTTTTCATCCACTGGTCAGGGTTATGGGGTATGTACAAGTCTCTAACACCCATAAAAGATCTGTGACTACAAAATGTATTCAAATGAGTTCCATGAACAATAAAGAATGTGAAATGAAAAGGCTTTATACATCAAGGAAAATTTTGGTTCTTATAGTCTACCCCTTAAATGGACTCGTCTTTGAGTTTCCCTTCCAGGTGTTGTAAATTTAGGAATAACTCTAGAAACTATGTATAAAAGACATCTTCCTGATATCATGTATTGTGTTGTAAATGGATAGTATTCCATAAAACCATTAATAAATGGATCGATTAAACTAAGAAATCCTTCATGGTCAAACCATTTATTTGTTGGGGATGCTCCTCAAATGATGTATCAATGTCCACTATGACATCCTTGGTATCAATAATCTGATATGGGTCTTCATGGAAATAGTGAATCTATGAAAAATGAATAATATCATGTATGTAATGGTACCTAATGGGTAAAGGCAATAGATAGGTTATTGAACTTACTCTATCCTATATCTCATAATTCCATATAAAATTAGTTGACAACATCCCTTTCCTCTATATCCACCTATTCTTATATCATGGTGTTACCTACAAGAAAACATATTCCCAAACCTCGGAATATTGAGCTCAACAATGGGGCTCGATATACAATATCTATCGTGACTTTGAAGTAGACATACTAATTCTTATTAACTACACCTACTCCAATGTATCTTGAATGAGATGATGACCCAGTAATGGTGCCTCTATAGCCATTAACCATTATAGGGGTGGACAATATGATCATCCATATAAGGCCCCATACATAATCATCTATGTTTTTTTTGAAATATATTATTGTAGGGAAACTCAATAAGTGAGATATTCTTACCCTAAGAACCATGAAAATGAAGAAATTGTGGTCAAACAATGTCATACAACACATGTAAATTCTATTTTGACTGAACACTAGTCTGAGAACCACTGTATCCAATGCTTCTAGTAATGATTTCGAGAAAATATATGTGAAATGTGTATACCTATTTGAAATTATAGAACAAGTATCCCCATGTAAACAAATGAACCCAAAACATTGAGTTTTTGTAGTTCATAAATTAAGAGTCTCCAATATAGTAAGGCTTTGTGATCATATAATCAGTTGATCCACGACTGCTCAAACTGTGTTGATGCCTCAATGTGCTATTGGAAAGACAAATAAAAATCAATCACGGTGTTATCTCATTTCCATTCTGATATCGATAACTATTGTAACAATATAGTAGGTTTATACTTATCTACCTTCACCTATAGATTGGTGTAACACCTAGGGATAAAACCCACTATCATGCATTACACTCCAGGACACCAATAATAAACAATCATATCAAGGTAAATCAAGAAGATACCTGGGTAAAATACCCACTACAAACCATTGGATTATTATATAAATTCATCTCACCTGTCAATATTATCCTATATATGACAATTTATACAATTGATGTCATCCCCTTCCATAAATCAATCTTATGGATTGTCATCATCATAAATAAATTACCATATGATTAATCCTTTAGTAGAAGAAAAATCCCTTCTCATAAACCTTGTAACTAGAGAATAGGTAACTACTATGGTTGTACGAAAATGATTCTTATGACATTCATTAAACACTAGATGCATCACATAAAAAGGGTCATCAATTTCAATTCATTAATTGCTGCTTGAATGGATATATTCCAAAATATCCAATATAATGTATCAACTACCACAATTCCCTTCCATGATATATTGGTGTTCTCATATTCAAAGTAATTAACATTTTAACCCCATATTTTATTTATGATATTTTATTTTACTAATCAATCGTCCAACATCAATAATGGACCATCCTAATTCGTTAAGCATAGAAAAAACAAATATAGTCTACCTAAGGATCTAGAATAATCATAATAAGTTATAAGTAAGACATCCTTTCAGGAAATTAACAAACATATCACACACTTTATTATATAAGAACATTGATAACTTCTTAGTCCGATTAATAAGAGGTTCCTCAAGGTGTGATATATCATCTATGAAATTATTATAATATCCCACCATCTGCATGAATCATCATATATAAAACATCTTGATATTATTGAAGGAAGTAAGAGTACCCAACATCTCTATGTTAACTGATACTACTAATTATAATATTATATTTCCCAATAAGTGAACTATTTTTTTAAAATAGTGGAAAATTTTGGAAATAAAATATAACCAATTCTATATTAATGTAATCAAATTGATCTAAAAATGTTTAGAATGAGATATTCTATAAGGTTAATACAACAATATGTCTTCCACAAAACTATGACAATAAAATCTAGATAGGGGTGTAAATACTATTCATCTAGTCAATGAAAATAGAGGGTGTGTTCATAAGACCTAATGAAATCAATAGGTAGTCATATAAACCATAATGAACTCATAATGTCAAACCTGAAACATTTAATAGTATAACATTGCTGTGATGATAGTCCTATCCTAGGTATATCTTCAAGAACACTCTTACAACTAAAATATTGTTGAAGAAGTCATCCATGAACAAAATGGATACCAGTTCATAACCATAATATATTTCCATTGTCGATCGTCTACTCATAGCCTAAGGGTCGCATCTTCATTCTTGGAGAAAATCATGGGTTAACCCAAATATAAATTATTGGGTCCAATAAAAAATGTTGATTTTAAATCTTACAAATATTTCTTGACATATTAGTGAATAGTAGGTGAAATTCTATATAGAGGAAAAGATAATAGGGGTTCTCTTGAATGTTGTTCAATTTAATACTCTAAATATATCTTAAGAGGTTGTCCAGATAATTCGTCATGGAAAAAATCCCAAATATGGCTCACCATTAGAGGAAAATCGATCAGACACATTGTCTGATCAACCCAGAAAAGGCTTCCAATATTGGTTGTCACTCACCCCAGAACAAGATGCTCTATTCTATCTCTGCTTACCTAGAAATCCAACTCACCCTTTTGAAGATAACTATCAGCCTTTGGGGATGTAAGAGATACCCTATTTTGATAGTAGTGTACATCAAAGGCCTTGATCTCGAGGATGAAGAGGACATATAATGACCGATAACTGCCTTTCTGAAGGGGATAGTCTGTTACATTGCACATAACTTCTAAATTCACACCCATTGGTGTTTACGGGGTCTTAAAACAAAAAATTGATAGTATTTACGACCCAAGACATTAAACAATCTATAATAAGTTAATGAAGTGTGAGTTGCCTATATATAATAAATTTGATTCAACAATAAAGGTCATTGGAATAGTACCTTGTATAGTATATGGACCTACATTATGATCCTATGGTATCATTTGTAATGTATGAAATTATCCGGATCTACAACCTTGTGTTATAGCTGGATTTATTTATATAGGTCCTCTCTAATGGTGTTGAGAATTGGATGGCTCACATCCCTGACCACAACATCCTCTATAGCATTTTTGGATAATGTTACTCCTTCATCCAGCCGAACATGACATAATTGATCCTACAATTAATGTTGTAGACGATATAGGGATTTCTCTACTAGAATTGATGGATGTTTCTTGAAAACCATCTAATGATTACCTGTTGGAAAAAAATCCCTCAAGGTATCATTGAAGCCTTTTTAAGGTGATTGTGTTTGTTGACAAAGTGGACATCTAAGTTGTGATTGTTGACAAAGAGGATTTCATGGTTGAATGTCGTGTTCAAGAGCTGAGTTCAACGATCAATGGTTGATTCAAGAACGTCGATAAATGGAATGGATGATCTGGAGGCGGTACAAAAGAACGGATACAAGGTGGCGCCGTTTTCCAGTGTTTGCCAAATTTTTGGGCCTGAAAATCGGCAAATGAAGAAAAGTGTTTTTGGAAAAGGGACTTGCGCGCCGCGAACATGGTGTACAGGAAACTTTCGCGCCACATGTTTTTCAAGATCAGAAGATCAAAATATGGCTAAGGAAACAGGATCGCGCAAGTTTGGGAGTTGGTCGCGCAAGTGTCTAAAGGAGAGGAGACTTGCGCGCCGAAACTGGGTCGCGCAGGTGACTTGCGCGCCGTCGCGCAGGGTGGTCACATTGCCTATAAATACTGGACCACCCCTCCTCATTCTTCACCGGAGTTCAAGACGAGAGCTCCCGTCGCGCAGGTGTGGTGGTCGCGCAAGTGGTGTGTGTGGTCGCGCAGGTGGGACTTGCGCGCCAGTGGTTGAAGTTGTGCGCCGGTGTTAGAAGTTGCGAGCCGGTTGGAAGTTACGCGCCAATATTGGTTTGGGCGTAAAAGGAAGAGAGTCGCTCAAGTTTGGAGTTGAGGAAGCTTGATTCGTGCAAGTGTTTGAGGAGGACTTGCGCGCCCGTTGTGAATTGCGCGCCGATACTTGCGCGCCGAGGTTGAATTGCGCGCCAAGTAAGGTTTGTTCCAGCAGTGTTTTTCGGGCTGCGTGGAAGCTGGATGTTTGCCCAATACCTTCGGTGCAAAGAGATGTTCATCAACAGGTGAAATTTAAACTTCAACAGAGCATCTACATACAAGAGAAGATGCATTCTTTCATGAAAATGAAGAGACCTACAGGTCTATAAACTGTGAGTGGATTCCATCCAAGAGTAGTGAGCTCAGGAAGAGGAAGAAGGTGATCCTCTCCACCGGCAGTGAGCCAGAGAGAGAGAAACAGGGAGTGACCCTTGGGAAAGCAGTGAGCTGACCCTAAACATTGTAAAGGCAGTGAGCCTGGGCATAGAATTGATCTAGCCCGAACCTTGTAAACCACAGCTAGTGAAGATTAGTGGAATTTGGTACGACCGGCAACCTGTCGGCGTATGCTCCTTGGACGTAGCCCTTAGCGGTGAACCAAGTAAAATTGCTGTGTCCTGTGCTTGATTTACATTCTGTTTATATCGTGCAGCATGAAAAAGAGAGAAGAGTGTTTTGCTTAACAGGGAAACAAGATCAGAACGGGAATTAATTTTTAATTAGTCATACCCTGATTCACCCCCCCCCCCCCCCCCTCTCAGGGTATCCAGCCTAGTGGACCTAACAAGTGGTATCAGAGGGAAAGGTTAACAGTTGGTCTTCTCTCAATGGAGGTCACTAATCATAGAGGGATTCCGATCTTCGACGGATGTAATTTTCAGATATGGAAGAATCGAATGCAACACTATTTCCGATCTCTGGGAATGGATGTGTTTTCAGCAGCTATGCATGGTATCACAGCTGATATTACTAGTGGTGCATTATCAGAAGCTGAGCACAAAGAGTTGGATGCTGATTCCAAAGCAATAAACGCCTTAGGGGGAGCCCTCTCTAATCCCATTTATACAAAGGTGATGTCATGCAAAACGTCACATGCCATGTGGGAAAAACATTTGAATATTTATGAAGGGGATACAAAAGTCAGAGAGGCAAAGCTGCAAGTGTTGTGGAACAAGTATGAAGATCTCAAAATGAACCCGAATGAGTCTGTTGATGCATTCTTTGACAGGGTAAATGCTGTGGTAGAAGACATGCGGGGTCTTGGAGAAATTATCGAAGACATTAAAATCGTAAAGCGCATCTTGAGAAAGCTTCCACCTCGGTTCAATCCGAAAGTTTCTGTGTTGGAAGATAAAGATCCGAAAGAGCTAACATTGGATAACCTACACAGCACTCTTGTTGCATATGAAATGAGAAATGATGACAATGATGCTGTGGAAAAGGGGAAATCCAAAGAGGTGGCATTTAAGGCCATGAAGAGGCTCACTATTGAAGATTCTCAGGAGGAAGAAGAGTCATATGAGGTGATGTCGTTCCTTTCTTCAAATCTGCACATAGGAAAAGGAAAGTTTAAAGGGTAACTTCCACTAGCATGCTTCCGATGCGGAAAGGTTGGTCATCTTGCTGCAAGATGCCCCAAAAAGTTTCAAGAAGAAAGCGATGAAGATGAAGTTGAGATTCCCATGAAAAAATCTTCAGCCTATGTGAAAGGGAAGAAGCAGTTCAAGAGAAATTTCTTTTAGAAGAAGAATCTTCTTTCCCATGAAATTGACAGTTCAGCTGAGTCTGAGGGTGAAGAAGTTGAAGAGATAGAAAACAGTAGAGATCGTGGTCAAAATGCAATGGTGGCTGTTGCTAGTAGTGCTCTAGAAAAGAAAGAAACTGAAACTGATGAAGAAGAAGAAGAAATTGAAGGGAGAGTTGACATGGAAGCTGAATTAGAAGCAGCTCTCGAAGAGATAGATGTTTGGTGAGCAAAAACAAAGAAAGCCAATAAGATAGTACGTGACGCCAAACTCTACATGCAACAACAAGAAGAAGAGAAGTCTGAGCTTGAAAAAGAAATTGAAAATCATAAGTCTTCCAGTCCAGAGCGCACAGAAAAGGTTGATGAGCATAAGCTCGAGATTGAAGAGCAGAAAAGGGAGATCGATTGCTTGAGTTGAAAAGTGAAAGATCACGTCAAGCGTATTGAAGAGCTTGAAGAGGAAGTTGTCGGTCTGCGGAGAAAAGTTAAAGACCAGGAAAAACCTTTGAATCCCAACACATTCTTGGGAAATCAGGTCGTTACGAAGACGGAAAAGAAGAAAGAAGAGCCTAGTAGTTTAGTAGGAAAGAAGCAGAAATTGAACTCAGATGTTAAGGCTGATTCATGGCTTAATCAGAAACAAAAATCTACGGCAGTTGAAGTTAGACCGCAAGCACCTGTCCCGAGATTGAAAGTGGATTTGAGCACAAAGCAGAATCAGAATACTCAGAGATCCAAAGGGGAAACTCGTAGTGCTGAAGTAACACGAAGTAATGCACCTTATATCAGGTGTTATTGTTGTGGAAATATGGGACATTCATAGTATGTGTGTTCCATAGCCAAAAGATATCGAAGGGAACAAGAACAGAGATGGCAGCCAAATAGAGAACGGGTTTCCAGAACATTTTTTGAAGGACACTGTTTTTGGTGCGGAGGATTTGGACACATAGCTAGGTACTGCACTCCGACCATTCAGAAAAATGTGCCAAAGCAGAATCAAAATGATCGCAAGCAGCAGATCGGTAAACCGACAAGTGAGTTAAAAGTTCAGAACAGATTTGCAGTTTTGCAAGATGAAGCTGGTCCATCATACTCTGAGAAAGAACAGAAGCCTCAATCCATGCCGAGTATGAATGAAAAATTATGGACTAGGAAGAAGAAAACTGAGAAGGCCGTAGATTCTGAAATTGCCCTTAAAGCATCAGATCGTTCTGGTGTTTGGATCCTTGACAATGGTTGCACATCCCACATGACGGGTAATAAGGATCTGGTTACAGGCATAAAATATGACAAAGAAGGAGTTGTCAAGTTTGGAAATGTTGAAGGCCTGAAGATTGTTGGCTCAGGAAAAGCCAAGTTTGGGGGCAAAGAAATGAGACATGCTGATGTCTTGGTGGTAGAGGGTCTCAGTCATAATTTGCTTAGCGTCAGTCAACTATGTGACTCTGGGCACTCTATACTATTTACCAAGAAGATGAGTATTGTTAAAGGAAAAGATGGAATAGTCATTCTTCATGGAAAAGGAACAAAGGGGAATCTTTACCTAGTATGTGGGGAAGAAGATTCATGCCTTTTATCCAGAGAAGAAGAAAATCAGTTGTGGCATAAGCGACTTGGTCATCTATGTCAACCATCTATGGAAGATCTGGTAAAGTGTGATGCTGCTAGAGACCTTCCCAAACGATCACGTGATCGCACTCATACGTGTGATGCTTGTCAACAAGGGAAGATCATCAGGAAGACATACAGGCCAAAGGAACAAAAAGCAACTCGAGTGCTCGAATTGGTGCATGCTGATGTATGTGGACCTATCTCACCACGAGCTATAGATGGGAAAAGGTACTATGTTCTTTTCATTGATGACTACAGCAGAATGGCCTGGGTATTCATCATTACCCATAAGACAGAGGTGTTCAGTTGCATAAAGCAGTACAGGAGGGAATCAGAAAAGATGCTTGGGAAGAAAATTCTGATGTTTCGTACTGATAACAGTACAGAATTTACAAACAGTCAGGTTGAAAACTATCTCGAGAAACATGGTATAAGGCATGAAGATTCATCAGTGAGAACTCCCCAACAGAATGGAGTAGTAGAAAGGAGGAATCGGATCATTAACAACATGGCCAGAACAATGCTTATTGATAAGGACCTACCAGAGAAATTTTGGAAGGAAGCAGTTTTGACATCGGTCTATGTTTCAAACAGGTCCCTGTTATGTCCGAAGCAAGGGAAGACTCCGTATGAACTGTGGTACGGAAAGAAGCCAACGTTGAAGTACTTTCGAATCTTTGGAAGTAAGTGTTTCATTCTCAACAAAGAACATCATAGGAAGTTTGAGGCACGAGGAGATGAAGGGATATTCCTTGGCTATTCCGGGAAAAGCAAAGCATATAAATGTTTCATTAAAAGGCTGGGAAAAATCATTGAAAGCAATGATGTCACTATAGTTGAAAATGAGCAGAATACTCAACGATCCAGTGAACAGTTCCTGGATGAAAGTGATGATGAGGTAAGCAACCCAGGGGGAGCAGAAGTGGCAGAAGCTGACTCAGAAGAAGATACTGATGATGAAGATGAAAGTGTCAAGTCGGTGTCTGTGAGAAAGCCAAAGAGTCGAGCTGAAATTGATAGGCAGAATATCATTGGTGATCAAACAGCTCCAGTTCAGACTCGAAGAATGAAATCATCACAACAAGCATCGTTTTTGTCTCAAGTGGAGCCGAAATGTTTTTCTGATGCAGCTGAAGATGAAAACTGGGTTCAGGCCATGAACGAAGAGCTTGATCAGATTGAGAAGAACCAGACATGGGAGATTGTTTCGAGGCCAGCAGACAAGAATGTCATCGGGACTAAATGGGTCTATCGCAACAAGATGAATGAAGATGGCACCGTGATTCGGAACAAAGCACGACTAGTGTGCAAGGGATACTCCCAGATAGAGGGAATAGATGTTGATGAGACATTTGCACCGGTTGCAAGGCTGGAGACAATCAGATTATTTTTGGCCATAGCAGTGCAAAGAAAGTTCAAAGTGTTCCAGATGGATGTCAAATCCGCATTCCTGAATGGGGTTTTGGAAGAAGAGGTGTATATTGAACAGCCGGATGGTTTTCTCATTCATGAGGATGAAAACAAAGTTTGCAGGCTGAAGAAGGCGTTGTATGGGCTGAAACAAGCACCAAGGGCATGGTACTCAAGGCTTGATCAGTACTTGAAGAAGCTTGGTTTCCAGCGTGGAGGAGTTGACTACAACCTCTATTTCAGCAATGAAAGTAATCAAAGGATGATGGTGCTAGTGTTTGTCGATGACATAATTTTTGGCGGATCAGATGAAGCTCAGTGCAGACAGTTTTCCGAATTCATGAAAAATTAGTTTGAAATGTCAATGATTGGAGAGCTAACGTTTTTCCTTGGTCTACAGGTGACACAAGGAAGGAATGGAACTTTCATTTCTCAATCCAAATATGCCAAGGAGGTTCTAAGAAGGTTTGGAATGGATAATTCCAAGGAAATGAAGACTCCGGTTGCTACCCGGATGAAATTTTCAAAAGATGAGGATGGCAAGGCAGTTAATATCACAGAATACAGGCAAATCATTGGAAGTCTGTTGTACTTAACCGCAATAAGGCCAGATATTGTTTTTGCCACATGCCAAGCAGCGAGATATCAGAGTAATCCCAAGGAAAGTCACATGATTGCAGTGAAAAGAATAATTCGGTATATCAAGGGCACGGTGGACTTCGGCTTGACATACAACGACAAATCTCAGACAGAGTTATTGGGATATACTGATGCAGACTGGGCCGATTCAGCATATGATAGAAAATCAACGGCAGGTGGTGAATTCTATCTTGGTGGATTGTGTATTTCTTGGCTAAGCAAGAAACAAGATTGCATTTCATTGAGCACCGCAGAAGCTGAGTATATTGCGGCCACTCAAGCATGCACACAGTTATTGTGGATGAAGCAGCAGCTTGAAGATATGGGAGTTGAAGTGAAGTCTCCGATCGGAATCCAGTGTGATAACTCAAGTGCTATAAATCTTAGAAAAAATCCTGTCCATCATTCCAGGACAAAGCACATTGAGATCAAGTATCATTTCATCAAGGAGAAGGTTGAACATGGCATCGTGAAGTTGGAGTATGTGCCTACAGAACTACAGGTTGCAGACATTCTGACAAAGGCCTTACCCAAGGAAGCTTTTGAAAGGCATCGACTAGCTCTGGGAGTTCAGTCGATTCCCCACACTTGAAATAGTGTGGATGCGGGACCCCCACCCCCCCCCCTCTCCCCGAGGTATGATGTGTTTTTTCCCAAACGTGCTGATTTGTTCTCTACTCTGTTACAGTCTGCATAGGACTGCCTTTGGGTTCGTTGACAAAGGGGGAGAAACTAGTGATTGTTCAAGGGGGAGAAGATGACAGGTGGAGCAGCCAGATAGGGGGAGTTGATAATAGTTGAACGTGCTTATCCAGAGCTTAGCTTGGACAACACAGGAAATATGGCTAAAGAGGTGTTGAAGCTGTGAGCAGAAAGGGGGAGCGTATTAAATCTGACGATGCTAGAAGTGATCGATCAAAGAATATATATCACGACAGCTGAGGATCGTGATAAAAGCAGAAGAGTGGTGTTGGACAGTGTTTGGTGTCAACAGTGGATGTCAGAGATAAAGTGATTCATTGATGAACTTTTCATTTACTCTTGTTTCTCACGCCGAGCATTGCTCATGTGGGCTTAGAGTATGTGTTGAGTAAATCCTTGGTCACTATCAGAATCGCAATGAGGCGAATGGAGGTTGAAGAATCAATGACATATCTTTTTTTGGAAGAGTTTTCAACAAACCCAAAGGGGGAGATTGTTGGGCAAAAATCCTTCAAGGTATCATTGAAGACTTTTTAAGGTGAGTGTGTTTGTTGAAAAAGTGGACATCTAAGTTGTGATTGTTGACAAAGAGGATTTCATGGTTGAATGTCGTGTTCAAGAGCTGAGTTCAACGATCAATGTTTGATTCAAGAACGTCGATAAATGGAATGGATGATCTTGAGGCGGTACAAAAGAACGAATACAAGGTGGCGCTGTTTTCCAGTGTTTGCCAAATTTTTGGGCCTGAAAATCGGCAAATGAAGAAAAGTGTTTTTGGCAAAGGGACTTGCGCGCCGCGAACATGGTGTATAGGAAACTTTCGCGCCACATGTTTTTCAAGATCAGAAGATCAAAATATGGCTAAGGAAACAGGATCGCGCAAGTTTGGGAGTTGGTCGCGCAAGTGTCTAAAGGAGAGGAGACTTGCGCGCCGAAACTGGGTCGCGCAGGTGACTTGCGCGCCGTCGCGTAGGGTGGTCAGATTGCCTATAAATACTGAACCACCCCTCCTCATTCTTCACCGGAGTTCAAGACGAGAGCTCCCGTCGCGCAGGTGTGGTGGTCGCGCAAGTGGAGTGTGTGGTCGCGCAGGTGGGACTTGCGCGCCAGTGGTTGAAGTTGTGCGCCGGTGTTAGAAGTTGCGCGTCGGTTGGCAGTTATGCGCCAATATTGGTTTGGGCGTAAAAGGAAGAGAGTCGCGCAAGTTTGGAGTTGAGGAAGCTTGAGTCGCGCAAGTGTTTGAGGAGGACTTGCACGCCCGTTGTGACTTGCGCGCCGATACTTGCGCGCCGAGGTTGACTTGCGCGCCAAGTAAGGTTTGTTCCAGCAGTGTTTTTCGGGCTGCATGGAAGCTGGATGTTTGCCCGATACCTTCGGTGCAAAGAGATATTCATCAACAGGTGAAAGTTAAACTTCAACAGAGCATCTACATACAAGAGAAGATGCATTCTTTCATGAAAATGAAGAGACCTACAGGTCTATAAACTGTGAGTGGATTCCATCCAAGAGCAGTGAGCTCAGGAAGAGGAAGAAGGTGATCCTCTCCACCGGCTGTGAGCCAGAGAGAGAGAAACATGGAGTGACCCTTGGGAAAGCAGTGAGCTGACCCTAAACATTGTAAAGGCAGTGAGCCTGGGCATAGAAGTGATCTAGCCCGAACCTTGTAATCCACAGCTAGTGAAGATTAGTGGAATTTGGTACGACCGGCAACCTGTTGGCGTATGCTCCTTGGACGTAGCCCTTAGCGGTGAACCAAGTAAAATTGATGTGTCCTGTGCTTGCTTTACATTCTATTTATATCGTTCAGCAGGAAAAAGAGAGAAGAGTGTTTTTCTTAACAGCAAAACAAGATCAGAACGGGCATTAATTTTTAATTAGTCATACCCTGATTCACCCCCCCCCCCCGCTCAGGGTATCCAGCCTAGTGGACCTAACATTACCTATCATGTTGTGAGAACACCACTCAAGTGAGTTTCTATGACACTAATGATTCACAGGCCCCATCCTTCAAAAATGATACCATATAACAGAGCTACTAGTATGGATACTCTGACCATCACTCCTCTGATGAGAATCCTCAAGGCTACACTTCATGATACTGGAAGAAGTACTACCTTATTTCACCATTGAACTTATATTCCTATTACTATCGTCATCTTATAGGTTTCACTCAGTGATAAGATCAATGTTCATGATCTCATAAAAAATAGATTGATGAAAGACATTCACTTGAGAAAAGATGGCATACATGAGCCCATCATCAAAGACTAATGATCCTGATAGATCATCAAAAACATGAAGTATTAAAAGTAAACAAAATTAACTGAATAGTATTTGACATAATTAACACCATTCTCCCTAGGCATGAACTACGTAGCTCAATAAATTCATTATGTTTGAAGTTACAAGTAGAATAGAATGTATTCCAGTTGTCTTCCCTGATCATGACCTGATGATGATCATCTTCAGAAATCATATCCCACTAGTGCATTGTCGAATCACAGAGTACATAGGTGGTGATATTTACCCTCCTGTCTAGTGGATTATTCAAATGATCTAAAATAGGAGAAATTTATTATCTCTAGGTCTCATTAGACTTTATTATTCCACCCCATAAGAAAATTAGAGGATGTTGCGACAAGAACTATGAAATCAAATCATTTCATTGACTTCATTAATCATAAAAACCTTCTTGAAGAAGTATGTTGGGTAACTGTTTATGAATTGTAGTTGGTGCGTTATGTTGAAGTACTGTATGATTCACTAGTCTCTCAAGGTCTTCCACCATCGATGTATAGTCATCCCAACCCTCCTGGTGGATGAATTAAAGATATCATGATAGAATAACTCTAGAAATAAAATGAAAACTCATGCGAAACTTATTAAAAAAAGACTGTTTAACATATATAATAAAAAAATAATGAGGTGGTTCATAGTAAAAAAAATACCCCAACCATCCACATTGAAATCCAGGGTATTTTATGTGTTATTGTTTGATTTAAAAGGGTTCAGATATAAGGAGGATCAATTTCAATTTATAAAGGGAAGCACAAATTTAATTATTGATGGCCTCTCCATTTACAAGATACCATTTCATTTTTATGTTATAATTTATATTTTTAGTTTGTAAGTGATTTTATACCTCATAATAAGGAAATAAATGGATTTTACATCACAAGTAATGAAATATCATATACATTTCATACTGAAATCAATACCCCATTAATTCCAACCAACCCCTCTAAAATTCAGCCTCATAAAGTAATGGGTAAATTACAACGGATAAACTCATTACTTTTTCCATTCCAACATATAAGGTCCCTTAAATATTATAATTGAAACATTTAGTCATGTATTATCATCCAAATCCCATCTCATTTATCATGGGTTCTTTTTCATACATTTATAGAAATTTTCTATATCTGATTCCACCATAAATATATTAAAGAAAACACCGATTAGATTTTTGACAAAATTTTTATCAAACCATATCCATTCCTAGATATATAAGTTTGTAGAAATGATATATATAACAACCATGGATCACTACATAATCATAGGTAACATATAATATCAACGAAAAAAAGAAACCTATATGGCATGGAAAATGAATGGCATGTGAATACTAGGTGCCTATAATGATGAAGGTAACAATAATCCTACCCATACAGGGCCAATAAATAAAAGACATAAATTATGACCAATACCACAATCAATATACCTCAACAAATAGTGAATAATTATTCACTATATTATGTGAAATACAAATCAATTATTTCATACCTACAAGGAATAGTGTGTGTTCCCCAAATGTTGTTATCTACTCCTATGAACATCTTATAACCGAGTTCCAACAATATACTAATATAATTTAAAAATTTAAAAATTAATAGTTAAAAATAAAATAAATCCCCTGATACAACATTGTGAAATCAATGACCAATTTCACTCCTTTGTTTCCAAAACTAGTTGGAAACATAGCCTAATGAATTCCTCCCCATGCTCTCTGGGCTTTTGAACATTAGTTATGGCCTAGGGTGTGGTAATATGGAAACTATTCCCTCTTTTCCGTGTGAAGAACATCAGAAATAACATAAAAATAAATAGTAAAATCATTATAATTAATAATTTAGAATATACATTAAAAATTAACATAAACATATGGATAATAAATAATAAAATAAAACAGTAATAAAATCATAAACAAGGTGGTGTTGTTATGTTACTAGAAAAGAATATAAGGAATACATGGAAGTAGTAAAATAGTGCAATACATGATATTAAATATAAAAATAATGAATAAACTATCCCTTACATCTGAGCATCGGTTTAGTCATCTTCTACAACGATCAAATACTAAAGCATTCAATTCTGGTATTCAAAGGATGATGCTTACCCTTGACCACACATGTGACCATATAACCCACTTAGGTTCGGATGATTTCCCAAATGGCATGTGATATAAATCCACATCGGGAATGACCAATGGTTTAACATTCAGTGTTTTGAATCAGGATAAAATTATTGGAAATTTAATCTTTTTAAATTACAAGACACATCATTTTGAAAACTAGTATTCAAAACAAAATTCTATGATTTTGGGAACATCTATGTAATTTTTGTGGACTTGTGTGGATGTATGATAGGTCCTATGGAGGACTTTTCATGTTTTTGGAGTTTTAGGGCATGAAATACTAGGTTTGGATGTTTTGAGGAGGATAAACCATTTTTCTGTAAACATGCATCCCATAGAAGAAAACTGTTGTCACCAAGATTGATTGATGAGGATTTAAGAATATTTTTTTGTAGAGTGTTTTAATTTGTTTTCAAAAAGAATAAATTAATTCATTTTAAAATATAATGGTTAAAATTATGATGGGTTGATTATTTTTATTTCATAAATATAATAAAATGTTTAGAGAAATTGTGGTACAGGCCTTATGGTAGAAAGCGGGGTAATGGTGTTTCCATAAATATTCAATTTTATTTACAAATAATAATTTTGATGCTAGATATGGATGTTTCCATACTTTCTTCAAAGAATCTGGACATACTAAAAGGGATCAATAAAAGACTATATATCACGATAGATATAGTTCATGATGAAATCATAGGATTGTAAAATATTCCAGAAAACAGTGTAGCAGTATTGGGTTTCGTGCTAAATATGATAGTTTATGTGGCACCATTTCCTAGGGTTTTCAAATTTTTGGGAGAAAAATTCAGGAGATTGATATAAGGTAATTGAGGGATTTTATCTCAAAGGAGTTCCGAAATCACAGTTCACACACCATGAAAGAGAGCCCATGGAACACATAGGAGGTACGCATGGTGGAGAAGAAAAATCAACAATAGATGATCCAACATAGTCATACTATGTGGACCAAAAACTATGGTACACAAACCACATAGTAGAAATGGTTCTCAAGAGGACTATAGTTTTTTTGGAAGTCTCTTTGTTCGTGGAGAAGTATTTTGTTTTCATAATGGAGGTGGTGATCCATTCGTGGACGGATGTGGCCTCTACAATGGACAAATTGTGGTATGCGGACCGCAAAGGGAAAACAATACATGTGAGGAGCGTAGTGTGTGGTAAATATTGTACTATATCGAAACATTGGGAAAATATGATTTGAGAAATTTATGTAGATATTTTCCTATATAATAGACCATAATTCCATTATTGAAGAAGGATAAATTTTTTAAGAAGAGATAATCATTATAAGAGGAAATTTGTATAATTCTAGAGAAGTTTGTGAAGGATAATTCCATGAATGGAACCAGGTAATGGATAATACTTTCCACAAAGGGAAGCATTTTGTGGAGGACAGTTACATAGAAGGAAAAAAATTCATTGGGGATCAATTACAAGATTGAGAAAGTTCATGGGGATAGCAAAATGAATATGTTTTTAGGGTTATATAGCCCATAATGAAATCGAAACCACATTGGAGAGGAAATTTGAGGAAGAACCAACTATTCATGAAGTAGTTTTGGCCTTTGGAAGAACTTGTTGTCCACAAAGAATGTTTAGTTCCTGGTAGAAAATTGATGTCTGCAATGTGCTCAGGTTACGCTGTGAAAACCAGTACGTGGAGGATATAGGCAGTTCACATTCAAAGTAGGATAGTTTTCAAAGGACTAAAAGAAGATCCTAATAACTTCTCGTTTGGAAAGAGAATAACTATTTTGATGATCAAGTTCTAAAAATCGTCCAACAAGAACAAGAAATATTGTTTTCCCTGTTTGTTCTAACAGGGTGTAGAAAAACTTTTTTATTTTTCTCAATGTGCTACATGTGTGTATGGGAACATCCTGCAAGTTTAATTCACAGGAAAGTATTATTTTCTATAATATTGTGTGTTATTGGATTATTTCAAAACCATACCAAGGACGTATCTACTCTTGTTGTGTAGTGAACATTGTAAATTATTGTGTTCCTATGGATGTGTGTTTTATGTTTTTCAACTGGGAAATAAATCATCAATTGGAAGAAAATGATGTTTCAAAAGTAAGGTAACATAAAATAAAAAAAATATCATTGATTCACCCCCACCTCTGAAAGATACTTCAATCCTGATAGGGAATCTTCACAAACTATGTGGACTATTTCAGAGGAGAAAAACACCAGTTGTGGGTTGCATATGGTTTACCGAAACTATGTATTATAATAACATGATTAGTTCCAAACAATTAGTACCTCAATACTATTCATCAATATGTTTTTTCATGGATCGGAAAACCATGTGGGGTAAATAGTGTGAGGGTATATTATTGAGTTTGTGGGGGGGGGACACTTGGGATAACTATGAGACCCAAAAAATATTATGGGTTAAATTTATTTAGGAAATTTTAATAAGTAATTAAATTAAAAATAAAATAAAAAAATAATATATCTTACCTTCTACCCCTTCTATTAATAGGACGCCTCACCCCCTTGGGATCCCCTTGACCATGTATGACACACTACTCCAGCTCCAATCCTTTCATTTTCTTTCACTAGATTACATCACAATTCATGGTAAAGGCCTTAAAGTGATACATATACTCAACCCAATTAAAACTTTCTTATCATTTTCCCTTACCCCATCATTGAGAGAGGCTCAGCCAAACCCTAGGTTAAGGGTTAATCCATATTTTTTGTTTCCCTTGTATTGTTAGTGTGTGAGGTGCGTCTATAGGGACTATTTCATTTGGGTATGGGCATATACATATGAATCAGAAGCATTAGGGATCATTTCAGCCATACCATCATCAATTTCAAGTAGGTTTCCCTCCATTCGTCATTTTTATCAATTTATAATTGAATATTTCATAGTTTCTAGGTTTTTATAATTTTAAATATCTGTGTTGGAACTTTTTTCATTTTTATTGAGTTCAACAATTTTTTTATTGGTTGTTTGGTGGCCCTGATAAAACTTTTTCCCACATTCATAAGTGTGAATATATATATATATATATATATATATCCTCATTGTAAATGTTATCTCATAGAGTGGGAAAATTGTACATTTCATTATGATCTATATATATATATGAGTGTATCTACATAAAGTGTGGTGAAATCTTTATCCAATGTTTCATGTTCCAATTTGTTTGTCATGGACCTCTTCCCTTTAAGGTAGAGTACCATGCTTATTTCCTTTTATTATTTTATTTTAAAATATCCCTTATATCACGTTCCATAAAATGTTTCCATGCTATTAAATTATTAAGCATGTTTCACCTTTCTTGGTATCATACCTTTCACCCTTACCATGTTCCATATGATTATACCTTACACCTTAAGATGAATTGAACAACTTAAATATTATGAAATGAATTATCTAAATACAATTTCATGTTTTATCATAAAACCCTATATTATTTGAACTTCCTTTAATTGAAAAATTATATGGTCACTACCTTCTAGTTTTGTGCTTATGTATGATGCTTCATAATATATTTCACATTATTTATATTAAAACTGTAATGCCAGATGGTTGGATGGTTTGAATTGAATATCATGGTAGATCTTGGCATGTGATGCTTATTTATTAAATTGAATTTAGATAAATTATATTCCTTGTGATGTTCATTTTTTGAAATGGTTCACTATATATTGGTTGGGAAACAAACATGGGTTCCATTTTAATGTTTCATCGATGGAATCACATTTATTTTTGGGGTTATGACCCAACATGTAGGGAGATGATTTCGGTTTCTAGGAGAGGGATTATTGAGTGGTTTTTATTATTATGAATGATATTGGTTCCCTAGGGTAGAATGTATGGAAGGAACCATTAATAATATGGATACACCAAACAATGAGTGATACTCCATCCCTTATGTGTGATACATGGGACAGCCACCAAGACATCATGACTTGAGTTATACTTGGGATTCATTTTCACTGACTTGGGTATACTAAATGGTATTAGATTTTATCAGATGTTATTGTTTCCATTCCTAAAAGTTTTTTCATAATTTCATGGATTGATATGGGAAACTAGAAATGGATTTGATGGATTTCTTTTTTAGTTTGTGAAATTAAATGTTTATTTCACGAATTATGAATAAATTTATATACTCCATTACTTGTGATATATTTCTTTTCTTGTGAAGTGCCTGGATACCAGGTAAACATGACACTAGATGGGAGATAATGTGGGTTCTGTATTAAGGACTCATGGATGGAATCTCTATTATGGTCTGGGTTACTACACCAAATACCGAGGGAGTAATTTTTCTTGGTAGGTCTGGTAATCCTTGGTTGTTTATTATACTCATGAGTGAGACTAGTTACCTAGGGGAGAAAATATGGATGGACACATTTTAATGATGGACACACCATGACTTGGGTGATACTTTTTCCCCAACATGAGATGCACAGGATGTACAAATAGTTTACCATGCCTTGAGTAATACTAGGGATTATATAATTGTTACCTAGGACATTCTTAGTGGTTTGGGATTATAAAATGTCCCCATTGAGATATTTGGGATTATTTTTAGATCAACTTGGATGTGAAAAATACACAAAAACTAGATTTTATGGTTTGATTAATCGACACTCTGTTTACATAATATGCATTATTTATTATAATTATGATCTTTCTTATTAAGGTGGGATATTTATGAATTGTTTACTTGTAAAATATAATGAAAACATGTAAATTAGACCCCAAGACGAAGCGTATTCTTGGTATAATACATCTTCTTTTTTCCATGTTTAATTTTTTACTTGTATAAACATTATGGATTGATCAAGTACCCTATTATGAATTTTGATATATGATGAAGAAGGTAATAAGGGATTTCTATCCATTTGGGAACCTTGAAAATGTAGTTAAATTTATTATTTTTCTACTATACTCCATTGATATATTTTGGAACATTTGTTATTTGTTTATTGCATGAGATGGATTGTAATAAACATCGTGGGTTCTAGCATACTAATATTTATATATGACTCCCTACTCCAACACCATTTGGAACCTGATTATATCATCAATCTCTTAGGTATTTGGAATCATTTCTTGTGACGTTCTACGTATGTGGGAGCTATAGAGAATATGACTATGATCATGCATAAGATGCTCATGAGTTGACCATTGGGTTTTTATTTTATTTTTTATATTTTTGTGCTTGTTACGCATTATAATGATTGAAATTACATGAAGAATTTTATGAAATTGGTGTTTGCTATTTTAGATTTATTCATTTATTATATTTATCCTCTTAATGTTGTTCTTATTTATAAATTAATCCATATTATTTTAATTTATTATGTTTTAATTTTCTATTGCATATTAATGTACATTGGTTATACCACTATGAATTCTTTGATCTATCAAGTAATATTCTCCATAAAGACAGTTATTATACCCTCACTACTAGTAGGAAGTGTCTAGTGTCTGGGAGATGTGGTTGAGGTCATGTGACCCTCCAGTCTGATTATCACATTAGTTGTTAGTTGGGTTGGGATGTCACAAAGTTGTAACACTGGTTATTTATACTTTTATTACAAATTTTACATGGAATAAATGATAATTGGAATGATATATGTCATTGTAAATAGTTGAGTATGGGACCGTTCAAACCACCCATAGGGAAAAGACTATGTGTACAGGGATGTGATTATTGTTCATGTTGTTAGATATTACAGTTGATTTTATTACACCTTGGGCTATTGGTGTACTTTTCAATGATTATTGATTTTTGAGATTATTGAATTGATGATATTTATAATAATAACACAGTCATTAACATGGAACCTATGTATCTTTACATTCATTATAATTGGAATTTAAAAATTCAAATCCCATGCATATTCCCTGTCATGTAGTCCATATCATTAGGATTTTGAAACTGTTGATGTTACATGTGTGTCAATTTTCTATATTTTTTATTCCATGATTACATGTTTTTAATTTTGATTCTTTTGGAATGGGATATTTCTCTCCCAATTAATGTATCTTATTTGTGTTTTTTATTAAAATGTATACTATTATATACATGTTTTTCATGGGATGATATTTTTTGGTTGTGATAAAATGGGAGTTGAATTCTAAATCTTTAGGTGTATAGTGGCCATAAAAGTGGTAATGTGACAACCCATATAGTCAAAACATTATTAACTTTATTAATGCACTTAATTATCAATGTATAAATTTTTATGTCATGAAAATATTCCGTATCGTAACTTTTTTTTTGTTGCGGTTATATGTATGTCACTTTCAACATATAAGGCTTATGGGTGATTTATAAATTGAAGGGTAACTAATAAAACCTACCCACCTGGTGTGAGACCTTATAAATATAATATATTTTTAGTAACAATGTTTTTAAATAATGACCATAAATGTTTGTATACATTTTTATGGGTCATGCCATCTTCTTCATTTTGTTTAATGACCCATGTGGATAATTCCTAAATGCACACCTAGGCCCATGTAGTTCAATTGGGGTTTTCATTTACTAAAATTAATCTGTTAAAGGTGATTCAAAAATCTAAATGTTTAAAAATATTTATGTTTCTTATTTTCCCAAAATGGATAACATGACCAAAGTAGGTCACATTTTATTTTAAAATCCAAGTTCTAAACCACATGGGGGTATGTTATGATATATAATTGTGGAAAAGTTTTGATTATTCTTTTTGGTGGCTCCTTTATTTATTAATACCCCTTTTAATTTATAAAATTCATCCCAGACTATTAGAGAAGATCTAGTGCTAGGCCTTCATCTTAAATTAATAAATGGTTTTAAATGTGGTTTTGTTAAATAAAATGTAATTATTATAATGAAATTTTAATAATATGTAATGTTTGAATGGTGTATTTTTAAATTATGTACTAGTTTTTCAATGTATTTTATCAAGGTATACTATTTTAAAGTTTGTACTTGATGATATTTTTAATATTACGTAAATGCTTAATGATATAAATGTGAATAAATGTAAGTGGACTTAAATGGGAATCATATATGTTGTCCTATATTTAAAACACTAATGTAAGGTTACATTGATATTCTCATCAATTGCATTGGAATAGAAGTAGAGGATTTTCTATAGGCCTTCTTCAATTTGAAGTGGATTAGTTGATTTGAGATAGATCATAGCAGTTTTTTCAAAGCCTGACCTAGTGTTGGGGTTGATATTTTTTTTCATCATAACATGTTATCTCGTGGCATGTATCAACAATATATCCCCAGTGACTTGCTAATCTGGTGAGAATTCTACTTTTTTGTGTTATTCGAGTTCCATTTTCCCAAGTAGGATTCACATAATCATAATTAAACCATTTTTAGGATGGGTGGTAATGGTATCACTAACCTTTTTTAGATATCATCATTAATTAATTTTCATTTTCATTATGTTAGACTTTCCTCGGGCATTTTCCTCCACTTCGTAGGTCTTGTGGCCCAATTTCTATTCCTGGGTGACATGTGAGATTGTCAGCTATTTTTTAGTTTTACGGGTAATAAAACTATAGTTTATACCATTTTAAAGGCCTTCCGATATATAAATTCATATTTTATACTACCTATGGGCCCTATCGAGGATGTTTCTTATAGTATCTATAACCTCAGGGTACCATGTGTTCATGTACTCAGTTCCAATCGAGTCTTTAACGATATAACTAAACGATTGAGTTCGATGAAATCATTGAACTATGTTCTATTAAGAACAATAATAGGTAATCTATGTACTAGATTTTCATGCGAGTTAAGGAAGTAATGTTTATCCCAATGGGCGATATATATTCAATGAGACACATGTGTTTTGGAACACTAAGAAGTATGGTTTTTGTTCTGAAATAAATTCTATGACATATGTGAGCATAACATAGAGAAGCAACACATGTTTTCTTCAGTTCATCATATCCTACTCTGCTTTTTAGAGGATGTTCTTTTTCTCTTTTATAAATCCAAGACACTCTTAAGGTGGGTATAATCCTGTCAGATCAGGTGGTTATGTTTCCTTCTAAGTATAAGGAACACATTGAGGACACTAACTATAAATCGGAGGGTTATTTTTGAATTCATTTAAGTATTTGGAGTTTTAAATCATATTAGTGAATGATATGAAGAACTTATTTGAAATGGTTGGATTTATATGAAACCATGGAAAATAATGTTGTTCAACTATAGACTTCGGTGGTATAATATTTAGTGATCTTAGAACACCTCAGGGGGTAAAGGCGTTGTGAACTATTAGTGAGAGTACATAAGTAGGTGAATCTGAGCCTCTTCCTGTATGTTGACTAGTTGAGATTAATCTATTATTAATTATTGGAATTGGGTATTATTAACTGGAAGAAGTCAAAATTTACTCAGTGTACTCTTCCTTATGAGATAACAATGTCCCCCCATCATGACGTCATCCCTGATTCACTAAGATAGCATTGGTTTTACACCTCGAAAAAGATTTAATGGTTGTTGGAATTCTTTTGGTGGTTTCCTCAGAGTTGCAGACTGATTCATGGTTCATATCAAGAATTGGTATATCCTTACTGATATTTGGATTCCCATGTAAGAATTCCTCATATGGATTCTTAGAAAACAACCACACATTCCTTTTAAATGACCTCTTGTCCGATGATGGTCTAGACTCAGACATTGATCTAATGTGGGCATTGATCCCTTCTTCTAATGTATCACCTTTAAATATAGTGTACATGCTACCTTTGAAAAAAAATTGAACACCATTAGATAATCGATTCTAATCCTATACTTATAGTGAGTCTTGGAAAAAATGTTTAGTGAAAAATGATTCCAGTGGTCTAGATATGGGTTACCTGCTTCTTCATTCTAAGGGATGAGAGTTTAAATTCCCAGGTGATTTTTTGACCAATGTACCCTACTGGAGGTCTGGTATAAGCTATGGTGAATGAGTTAATTGTAAAAAAAATTACTAGGGAGAATGTTTTTTAGATCTGTTTAAATATTTCACCTATCTAATCCTAGTGTATTGATAACATTCAATAATAATTTGTTTTACAAGGTGTTAATGTTCTTTCATGTTTACGATTATTGAATTACAATTTAGGGGCATGTTTACAATAGGTGTAGAGTTCTTTATGTGTCATTCATGTATTTCCATATGAAGTTGGGTCATGTGGTCTAAATATGGTGTATAGGGAATGAATCTCTTTATTTTCTTCAAGTAATGCTAAGAGCATCATTAACACACTTAGTTGTGTATTGTGTAATGAAATTATGATAGTGGAGATGGCTTGGATGAAAATTGGACCATTATGATGTTGAAGCCTATGGTGGGATGTACGTTTAGATATATATTTAATGAGATGAAAATGAGATCGTGACTATAGATAATAGGTCTAGTGTAAGAGTCATCGCGATACTTTGTATGGAAAATGAATTTTTGTTCATGTTTCGTTGTCATAAGTTTTGTGTTCTTAAATGGTTCTCAGAGGTGTTATGGTTGCTTGGAAATGAAATGCACCCATTTGAATGATATTTCATAACCCTTGTAGTTGGGGTCATATTTTTCTTGTTACTGAAGTCTTATCGGGGATGAAAAGTTCCATGGTGGGATGTTTGTAATGTCTCATGTTTTTAACTAGATGAAAATTCATGTGAATTTGATCTTTTATGATAAATAGATGGGTCAATGATTCAATCCGGGATTCATAATGAATATTAGAAATTTTGGAAACTTCGATATGGTTTATTTGGACTTGGGTGAAGGCATAATAGGTCCCCTTGAGGGATTTTCCTTTTTGGGAGTGTTGGGGATATAAATTATAGGTTTTGAGGGGTTGGATAGGCTGCAATGTTTTTTTTAAACCTGGTGGATCCAAGAATCAAACCATACATCCTATTTTAAAGGTGCATAATTCCCCGTACTAGTTGTAAACATTTATCCCAAGCCGTGCGGGATAGACAGAAGTTTCGTTCCATATAATAACTACCTCGACACTAATCATCACACATTTTTTTCACAGTTAGAATATTTGTGTGGGAAAAACAATGCGAGGGGACTTTCTAGAGTAGGTGTATCACATGGTAGCTGCTGGTTTTTGAAAACTGTGTGGTCCAAACCATATTGTGTTTTAATTTTTTTTATGAAATTAAATAAATTAATTAATATAAAATAATTTCAATCAAAATGATGTTTTTTCAAATGGACATTTTCACATGGTTCTGCATGAAGCCTACCCCCGCGGTCATTTTATCAAATATTTATATTATGGTCTATACATGGATGGTTTTTATTATGAAAACCTTCTTTATTTACTATACAATTCATATTCATTATTGTATGAAAATGGAAATATATTATGAAAATGAAATAATTTTTTATCAAATGGGTTTTTATCTTATGAAAAAATTCCTCAAAATGAAAATTTTAATTATAGATCATTTTTATTGATATTAATCATTTTATAGATTATTTGGTGAAACCATATATGCATTTGTTCTTATAAAATTCTTTGTATATATGATGTCAGTAGATTTGGTTTTATAGGGCTTGGGTAAAGGTATGGAGAATGTATAGTATGTCAGCTTCTGTAGAAGGTTGTTTCCTTCATATTGTATGGTTCCATGGTGATGGATGGTCACAGTAAGACACTTTTGTCTAGTCCTATTTTAAATTCATGTTTTTATCCATTTTTAATGACTATTTATGTCTCATGGATATGTTCACATTTTTAATATGTGTACATTTTATGTTATAAAATAATGCATATGATATTTTGGTTATTTGATTAAGCACATATTTTGGTAGATCATATTTAGTGACACGGATGGTCGCAAGATGCTATTTCATTACAATAATAATCATGAAAATATATATCGAAATGGGTACTATATACCTTCTTCCCCAAATATAACATCACCAAAAAATATATTGAAATATTTCCAAGAAATCCCACCAATTGTATATTAATATATCAAATCTCTATATATCATCACAACCATAATGGTATTAGAACATTACTACTATAATTACATAAATATATATTCCAAAATATATCCACCAAAAAGCCACATCACTAAGAAAAAATTTATTCATCTCCACATTCCTTCCACATAACCACACTATTTATAGAATAGAAAAAGAGATAGTGGTTGTGGTATCCATATATATCACCAATATCATGGATTTTGGTGTTACAAATGAAATAATTCACCCTTATACCCATGGGGCCATATATAGAGATAGAAATAATACTATACAAAAAAATTATTACCAATTAAGCTTATAGAAAACGCATACATAATTTTAAAATTCATATCAATATTGATTCAATCTCAAAATAATTAGTGTCAATAATGATTTTATACATACAAATATGATTAATCTGTAATACATCAATGTATCCAACAAAATTATCAACAAACTATGTTTCACATAAAATCCAATGAGCATGTACCCTAGCGGTATGGGATCCTGTTTTTCATCTAGGAGATCGAGGGTCAAAACCAGGTGGAGGTGAATTTCCAAGGTACTGTAGCAGTACTGTAGAAGGCACAGTTGCATGTACAGTTTAGTACTATAGTATCTAGAACTATTCACTTGATTTCGGGCTTCAGGCCATGAGTTTCGGCCTCCAGGTCTCAAGGCCTTTAGGTCATCAAATTCCTTCAAGCCAAAGAGACCATGGAGTTTCCTAGTTCTCACAGAGCAGGCCCCAGAAGAGGATTAGTGAAAGAAGAGTAGTAGTCACCAAAAGAAGAACTAACTATATCGGAAGAATGAGATGGTATGGCAACCCCAATCAGGACCAAGAATTGTGCATCGTTTTATGGGTCAATGCCAGTCGATCATCATTGCAATGTGGGGAGTTTAGATAAAAAATGATGCAGATGATTGGGAAGTGGCTATTCTAGTTTATTGGGCATACTGGTCATATATTTGCCATAGTATGCCTCTGGGCCTTCAGGTTAGGTATTGGCCTTCGGGTTGTGTTGAGCCTTGTGTATTGGGACTATGGGACATGTAAGGGTTCTCATTCAACCATAAAAGGGGGATTATACATAATAAAATAAAATAAAATAAGGCATCTGGGCCATTCAGGTATAAAATATCCCAACATATAATTTACTAAGGAATGTGGGAACCAATATGAAGGAGTGATCTCATGTTTTTAGAAAGTGAAATATAAAATCAATTGGTCATAGGGGATTAGAAAATATGTATGAGATAAAACAATAATAGGGGAGAAATTCTTGATAAAAAACCTAGAACCATTAGAGTTTCCTATAAGAAATGAAAAATTAATAGAGATAATATAATAAAGAAATTCATCCTCAAAAATTCATCATGGAAGACAAAATTATTCCATAGAATAACATTTTGTAAACATAGGACACCAGTCAACAAGGGTAATATAAATGGAATATGGGAAAAACATAATCCTGGAAAATCCTGAAATTTTAAAGAAAACTAATTACAATAATTTCAACATATAAATTCATGATCTGAGATACCAAAATAATGACCACACATAAATAACAACTATTAGGTATATGAACAATTTTTTTCAACATAACTAACCAAAATATCTTCTATATATAACATCATTATATCATAATTAATAAATGATTACCTAATTATTTATAGTTATATATTAAACTACCAAGTCATATATTGACAATCCATAGGTATATGTTCCATATGAAATCAATTGTCCTTCTATTTATCAAATTCCCATGTAATTAAAATGGGTTTCATATAGTATTCAAATGGTACTACATAAAATTAAATCAAAGATATTATAAATATATACAAAGAAATCAATCAAAAAAATTATGTATACTATAATATAATTTACATAGTTATACATGATACATTATTTAACATCCAGATATTATTTGGAAGAATGTTCTATTAAATAAACCTAAATTCATTAATAGATTGTGTTAATCACAATATATATTTTATCTCAAATCACAAAAAAACCATTTTTACCTCATGTTGTATGCATCATCGAGTCCCTTTGGTGACTTTTTTTACACACATGCCCAAGTCTTAATAGGCAATAATAAACTATAAATTTTATTTGTTTGACATATATGTTATCAACTAGTAGCTAGAATTGGGTATTGAAATCGAATTAGTAAATTATGAAATCGTAGTTTACAATTTTTTTAAAAATTCATTCATCTATTACCAATTAATTATAATTGAAAATAATGAGATATTGATTATACAAGATGTGTTTTTATGAAAAATCATTCATATGACAAGAATGGAGTATAATATTAATAAATTAAATTAATCACTATTAATGAAATATATTAATCAATTATAAATTTCATAAATTTTAAAAAATGTTTTCAAATTCATCATTTAGTTTTGATTGTTTTAAATTATGAATAAAGATATTTTTTAGCATTAAAAGATGAATATTTTTAAAAATAAGGTCTTTAAAAATTTAATGGGGAACCTATTTTAAAACTAAATTTTGTAACATTTATAATATTAATTTTTCAAAATATTTTTTAAATAATAATTTCAAAATATAATATTGGTGAATTATTGGTATTGTGTTTTAGAACCATTATATTTTTCTGAATAATGAATGACACCAAATTTTAATTGAAAACTGATGTGTTGTACAAATAATATATCATGTTAATTTATATTTTTATTGTTTTTAAAGTATAATCATATGAATTTATATCACCCAAATAGTTTTATTTCATTTAAATAATTTCACATCGAATTTATATATAAAAACATACAATGTTTTGATCGTTTTTATGTTGAAAATTGTTTTTTATCATGTCTGTGAGATTATGTGTAAATTAATTTATTCTTTTTCAAGGGTTTTCATTAGGAAAAATGGATTCCATATTTTAAATAAACAATATATATGATTTATAAATATTTCAATAAAATATCCAAAAATATTTTAGAATGAAATTAAAATTAAATATTGTTATTAAATTAAAAATGTGTTTACTTGTTAGATAACCTTTAATCATAAGAGTCCAAATGACATAATAAGCGGTTAATACTAAATTTGGTTGAAATTATTCTACTATATAAACAATATTAGAGATGATAATTCATTATTGTATTCTAATTATGTAAGGGAGACCTCACAATAGTGTTTACATTTTTATATTTACAAAAATGTCACTTCCCCCCCACACTATATAAAAGAACTAACACCCTCACCACTTATAACAACTCAATTCAATTCTAATAATCCAAAAAGAACCAAAATAATCTTCAGAAAACCCTCAAAATTCCCTATATTCCAAAATTTTTGAATAAATTAATCCACTTAATTTATTTTTCATAAACCAAAAAGAGTTACATGAAAAAGTGGTAACATTCTTAAATTATCGATTTTATTTTTATTATTTCTCCACCTGTTTTAAATATTATAATCCCATTCTTATTAAATAATATTATTATCCAAAATATACTAATATATTTTCATATTTAGTATTCTACCTACACCAACAAACACATACATCTAATAGTTAACAAACATAGCGTTCGTGTCTCTAGTGGAATATCGCCTCGCAAAATGATGTCATTATTTCTTCATTTACCAACTCAAATTTTATGAATTATTATAGAAAAAAAATATTATTTATATTATATATATGTTTAATTAATGATTATTTAATTTTTATGTGACACGTATCTTTATGATTTCTATTTTCTATAAATATAATAACATTTTTTGTGGACATGTGGACTGCTTCTACCTCAATGAGATGTGATATGTTCGCACATTACAAAAAATTTATTAAGGATGGGTTTAATTAAAAAAGTGAAATAAATATAAATTATATCATATTAATTACATATTTAGATATCTGAAAATATAATATATCATTTTCATTAATAGACTTTCTCACAGTATAAAAGAAACAATGCCATTCGTGGATGAGTAGACTACCACAACCTCGATGCCATATGATTCTTTTTAAATCAAAATATTAATATTTTAAAATATATATGATTAAATTATATTTTGTTACATATAATTATTATTTTGTAAGTATAAATGTTCATTACATTCTTTCAATAATTATCATTGAAAAATAAGACCATTACTCATGCATTCGTACAACCTAATGTCACCATGATCGTAAGGTCAAATCATTTTTTATAACCATAAATCATGATTTTTTTGAAGATTAATATATTTTTAAATATTATATTTATGTAATAATAATTATTAAATATTTTTTCTAAAAATGAACTCATTGACCTTAGATGTCCTATCAGAGTATATTCTGACACATAAGCCGAATATGGTCAATCATATGACATAAACATTATTAATTAATTTATTACATGTACATTCTTCAAAAGTAAAAAAAGATATAATAAAATTAAAAATGGTTATTATTATTTTAAATAATTATCATAATATTATTATTCTTTATTATAGTGGACATGCATGGAAAATCATACTCATGGTAAGGGTGTTCGTCTAAATTTACACTCCATTGAGACTTATTTTTTATTATAAACATAGATAATTTTATATGGTGTATCTACATCCATATCACTTGTTATATAACTAGTTTCATATATTTAATGATATTGAATGTTTCAATAGATTTAATTCATTAAAGAATCTATCGATTAATACAATACATAGTATTAAGTGATTTTTATCTCACTTTTTACATCACGGAGACGAATTTCGTATTTTATAATTAAAATTTTATGGTTTATATAAAACCCCTTTAGACATATTATATAATTAATTATTTTATATTAATTTTACATAAATTTTTTAATCAATGGTAGTTATTTCCGGGGTATTATGCTTCCAATGTTACCAATGTGACATTAGACTGTTTTCACAATTTTTATTAGTTGTAATATTTCTTATGTTACAACCAAATCTTATTTTATAAGATGTATATGGTTATCCATTTAAATGAGATATCACAAATTTCCCCATTTTTATATTATTCTATTTTTCATTTTATTATTTCCAATCATGGGGTCAATGATTTAAATGATTTAATGTGGTATGGGATGCTTTAGAATTTTTAATGATTATTTTCATAAAGAATGTTTTTATTTATCTTTAAATTTTATTTCCATTAATAAATGTAAGTAAAATCTATTTTTAATTATCCTACAATGGGTTTGTTTTTTATTGATACTATCATAATTATTTTTCTTGATTAATTATAATTGTGTCAAATATATTTTTGTGGAACTTATTTCTTTTCCATGGGTTAATAATGTTACAATGAGACTATTATAGAACCCATTTTTTATGGGATAACCATGTTTGAGGGATATTATAATGTACCCCATTTATTATCCATAGACTAAGTCTATTTTCAGTGAGATTGTTTGGAAACCCATTTGTTTTCCTTGTTTTAATCATGTTTCAATGATATTCTTATGGAAGCCATTGATTTTCCATGGGCAACCCTTGTTTCAAATATAATTTTTATTTATCCAATCTATTTTATAAGGGATAATAATATTTCAATGAGATTGTTTTGGAACACAGTTCATTGGCATGGGTGAACCGTGTTTCAATGGTATTTTTGTGGATATCATTTCCTTTCCATGGGTTGATCATATCCTGAAAAGAATGATGGTTGTTTCAATTAGTTTTAATAAATTATCTGTGCATTTTGTCCTTGGATATTGTTAAGGATGGTTGTACCTTTATATCACTAGGTGAGATAATTAGATATTACTTGTTGGGACACACAGATATTACTCCAATGAATTGGGTACTAATTATTTCTTCAAAACAATTATATTTCATGTCTGATATTTGGATATTAAATTTTTTAAGGGATCTATAATGGTTTAATAAGATATTTTTCTCTGATACCAATAAGTTTTCATTCTGATTTCTATGGATTATATTGTTTCTAATGATCCATATTTATATAACATGGATCATTATTATTTAATTTTATGAATGTTTACTTTTCCATGATTTCATATTAGATGATTATAAATTTTATGGGTATGAGTCCCTTCTTGATTTGTTCATGCACATTGATTATTCTGTCATTACAATATTCAATATTATTCTCATCGATGAAATTTAATTAATAATGCTTATTTTTTCCCTTAGTGTGATTATAATCTCACAATTATTGTTTTTTTTGCTTCTATTGTATTTAAACAATGCCGTTGAACAATATCGGTCTTTGAATTATTTAACAAGAATTATGTTAATGACCTAATATGAAATTTGAAATGATTGGTATAATTGGAGATGTCGTTCAAATTTATGAAACAATTTTTTATATTTCAATGTTGATATTACATTTTAATGTATGATTTTTTTCCTTATTCCCTAACACTCTAAACCTTAATGTTCCTCAATAGTTTATGAGATTAAAATTTTCCTTTTTATGTTATTTGGTTTGGATGAAAAAATTGGGTCAAAATTCTCTGCATCAAAACCAAATATGTAATGTTATGGATTACATCCCAAGATCTAGGAGTATGGGTTCTAAGATGTTATACTGACCCCCATATGAGAAAAATCCTTAATATTTAGAGATGATAATAAAAGGGAAATGATTAAAATAATTATATTTTATATTTTTCAAATATAGAGTATACGAAATTAAGCCACATTAAAAAAATATTTTCCACAAAATACATGTCGATATGAATATAAAAACATCAATTAATGTATAAATAGTATATCCATGACATAAAATTAATATAATGAATAAGGATTGTGGAATTGAAGATACAAAATAATTTTCTGTTTTGAGAAATAACATTTTAATATTTTTGTCAGTTTTAAGGAAACCCACACTAATAAAAGAGTTCAAAAATATCTTTTTGAATAAATATAAAGAAAAATATTAAATTCTAAATAGATCTAACATATTTGAAATTTAAAATAATATAATAATACATGGTCTGGTAAGAAATATCATAGAGATCGTAGATAAAGATCTAATATGGTGGATGATAAGTATTACTAATAAGTAATTATTTTTATAAGGATATAATTCCATAAAATAAGATGATATTAAAATTAAAATGTAATTTCACTATATAGGAAAATAAAAAAAAAATATAAAAAAGAACAGTGTATAATTTCTCTTACTGAGATGATTATTTCTAATGAAAAATAAATTTGTAACAAATGATGGAGTTTCAGTCCAAATAAACCCATAAAACCTTTATAGTCGAATAATAAAACCTAAAAGAGAGAGTATGAAATGGATATATAAATGAATAAAAAATGGGGATAAAATAAGTAAATTGGGGATATAATTATAAAATTTTGAAGAATTATTGGAACATTGAATGAAAACATGGAACAATGAATAAAAATTGAGATAATAACCTTCATTCATTCTTATTAAATGATGTGTAAATTTGTCAAAAATTGTATTATGAGAATGAAATTAAAATATCCATAAATTAAATATAAAATAAATCATAATTAAATAATTTGGTAGAATAGATAACATTTGGAAATTAATTCACAATAAAATAATATTTACAACTAAATGAAGATAGATTATGTTTTTGAAAATACATTACTTGGATTCCTCCTTTCTCAAACAGAAACACAATTCATATAATATAAGAATATAATCATTCAATATAGATTTCAAAACATTGTTTAAATTTATTACATATTATATTAATCTATTATATCAATATTTATAATTTTTGTTGTTTTTTTATATTGGTTGTCAGTTTTTATAATTTTAAACTATTTTATTCTAATTTTTGTATGGGTGTCTAGAACATCATTGTATGATAAGGATTTTGAATACTCTATAATAATATAGTAATTTTAATATTTTTCCAATAATGAGTTATTATGTTTCAGGATCATTCCATTGTAATTTTTTTATGATAGATAAATATGAAATTCATAATTATAATGTTTCAGAAATTTCATAAAACAAGTGTTTTTATATAAATAATTTTTAAAATATTAAAAAAATTCTAATGATATTTAAATAAAGTTTTACAAATTAATTTTATAACTTACAAGTAATTATTTTTTTATAGCCATATATGTTGAAAAAAAGCATACCATCAGCCACATTAGTGTTAATCATACAGAAACGATGATAGGTTATAATCATTGGATGGGTATGATTAATAAGTTATTTTGGAAGAATATAATCTCCAAATAAATATATAAATAATATTAAGAGGTTATGAATGTGATAAATCAGAATTGGTAAGGTTGAAATTAATAAGGTAAATGAACAAGAAGGATATATATGTCATTACATACAATGAATAAATCATATATTCTATTAGAATCCATTAATGTATTGAAATAATTGGGGTGATATTCATGGTAAAAATAATGGAATAGTTGGGAAAATGTTGGTATAGGAGGAGTAATTTTATATATGGTATTGATTTTAAATTTCAAAAAAAATTATGCAGTTGACATCTCTGTTAAAATGGATCAAAACAGGAATGATACTAAAAATGGGAATAGGGTAGGTCTAGAAACATAATTTCCACACATTTATAGATAATTAATTTTGATTTTATAAAAATTTACCAATAATGACCAAAAATATTAATGATTAGTTAAATTTAATAAATATTAATTATCATCTTGCTTTATATAGAATACTGAACTAAATCGAAAACCATGAATCTTTAAGAAAACATTAATTATCAAAGAGGATTGTTATACAAATTGAACTTGAAATAAAAAATATAATTTAGTTCCTTTTAGTCTTCCAATATTATAATTCTTTTATATAATGTTATAATTTTAATTTCATAAAATCAACAACATTTTTGTATTCAACAGATAAATATTAGAATAATATGTTTTTTTGGGTTTTTTCTAAAAGATTATATTTTCAGGTGAATAGCGATAAAATCCCAATAACTAAAATTATCATTATTACCAAACAATGATTATTAATAATTTTTTATATAAAATTTATAATAAAATTACCAATAAAAATATGATTTTATAAATCTATTTTTTAATGTTGTGTTAATGTATGTTATAGTTTACTAAAAAATAATATCTTATTTCTTATATTAAAAATTATTTTTATCCACGTATATGAATATAATATAATATAATAAATTTATAATTTCAGATAAATTTTTTATATTATGAAATAATTTTAATTTTTATTCTAAAAAATAATATTAATATGAATGATGTAAATTAATTAATTTACTATAAAACAATATCTGAATACATTGAAAAACATTATGTTAAATTATTATTTATCATAATAAAAACTATAATTTAATTTAATATGTATTTATGAAATAAATATATTATATGTATTCCATTATATATTATTATAAAATATATATATATATATATATATATAATAGTTTAAACATGATTCCAAGGTAAAAATAGAAATGTAAATATGTAAAAAACTATGGTAAGAATCTATAATCATTTTTAAAACATGTATGGAATGTAATGGTTTAATCCATATAAACACAATCAAATTTAAAAAATTATAATGAACATTTGTAGTCATTGAGTAAGGGATATTGTAATGATATCATGGAAGGGTAAAGGGTATTCCCATAAGTTCTCTTCTCATAACATATAAAAAAGGAACACAAACACCCCTCCATAGATATAATTTAAATTAAAATTTCAATCAAAACAAAACAAAAAACTCTACTAGATATAATATATGTAACCATGGACACTTAGTATCTGTAAATAATCATAATCCCTTCACATCCACGAAAATTTATAATATAAGATCAAGTATCCAATTACATAATTATAGTCAATATAATATTTTCCCCATAATCATAAATTTCCAAGTATCATATACACATGAAAATATAATGAAATAAGTTTCATAATTAAACTATCATATCATTATAATTATGTAATTACATTGATTTATTTCACATGAATCCCTCTAATTCATTGTGAAGTAGAATCCTTAATCATGTGTATGTGAAGAGTACCACACCGACAAGAAATGAGTTATATTTTTGATCACCACCCATAATGATTGATATTAAAATATTTTAAATATATAAATATTCATTCTATAGAGGTATTAATATTTTTGAAATTTTTTTAAATAATTTTATTATTTATAACATAGTCAATATACATAACTAGTTGCAAAATAATTGATCGAAAAACCTCAAGTAATCAGTATAGGTATGAAAATGATATTTTAATAAAACAATATAATAAAATTAATTGACATATTAATATCAAATAGAGATGAATAATATAATTAATTAAGTATTTAAGAAACACGCTTTGTTTATTTATTTATTTAATATATTCATTGAATGAATAAGGAACCCGAGGAAAGGGATCTTGTGATCCTCATTAGTGACTATACAATTACCCAATATCATTTACAATATCAATTTTATGAAATATTATTCTCAATGATATCTTAAATACTTTTTATACATGTATCACATATATATTACTAGATAAATATCGCATTTATTTTATGATCATGCAAGTTTTTGGTTCCCTTTAAAAATACACCTTTTATGTAAAACATATTTAAGGATACTTTTCTATTTTCATATCATGTCAAGATTCACCCTAATTAAATTTTTATAAATAAATAATAGATTCTAAAAAATTCATGATTTTATTGTGAAACCATTTGGTTCTATTTTTTTTGTAAAATAGATATCTTTATTCTTCTTAAAAATTTTCATTTATTTGTTTCATAATTTATCTCCAAAGTGTGTAATTTTTATTAGTTTGTATCCTAGAATACATTTTATAATTTTTTTCATTATTCCCCATGATTTTATCCTCAATATGATTTTCTTTTATAAAACAATAGAAAATAGTAATTCCTTCTTCTCTTAGGAATTATAATGATTTATCCTTTAGTCATGACTCTAGTTATATTTATCAACCCTGCATCTTTATAAGGGGTTTGATCATGAGAATGATTCATCTTATGTTTCCATGATTATTATAATACCCTTTTTTATATCATGTTATACATATTTATAATCAGGTTATACTATATTTCCATCTTTGCCCCCTTATAGGAAATTCTACCTCAACATTTCCCATAGGTATCTTAACTATGGTATCCTATACTGTTTTAGAAGATCAATTTTAGTGACCAGGATCATGGGATTATCTTAAAGGTAGAAACATTAAGGTTTATTGTCAGATATAAATTTCTACCTCCTTACTATTGGCTGACATTTCAGTGTTTGTCCAATCATAACAAATGGTATAGTTGACGAACCACATATATTAATTTTCATTGGATAAGATGATCCCACATGACCCAAGGATTTATTATCATTATATAAATATAATTCCACTAATCTTACTCACCCATAAAGTAATAGTGTTGTTCAAAGATTCTCATTCCAATATAATTTTAGATAATGTGTTCTAGGTGGCGGGTTTTTTCACACACAAAACCTTATTTAAGTGTTTTTCTCTGATCACAACTCATTGGAATGATTTTTGGATCTCCGTAATTATGTTTGGGGATTGAATTCCAGTATATAGTTTAGAATTTTGAACCACCTTCATATTGTTATTTAACTCACTTATTAAATTTATTTTTACCTCACTTAGTAATCAAATGTCCAATATTACAGAACTCGACAATTATACATATTCAATTTGATACTATAATTCATCCTTAATAGGGTCTCAAAGTTCATTGTATTGTGGATCCAATTACCCCACATTAATCATCCCATATGTAATATATCTATCATCAAGGATAAGATTGATCAAATTGGTTTTATAATATCTACCTGATATATTACTTTTTGTTTGAGAAATGAGGGGATTTATCATGTCTGTGTCGTCCATTATCTCTCAAAAAACCAATACTAGTCGCATCTATATTATGGTTGATTATTAGTAGTGATACATGAAGAATAGTTACTATTAAAATGTATTTGGTTATTACCCCTATTTTGAATGACATGGTTATTATTCCTTTATGTGTTTATGTCTCGGAAGGCGTGTCAAGGATGAGGTAGGTGCTTCTTAGTCACCAAAATATCATTCCACCATCATGGATGCAGATTTCTATATTGATTCTCTGATTGGAGTCCCCTATTTTGGTGACCTTGTACTCATGATCTCCTTTCATGCATTGAGATACATGGTGAATTGTTCTCCATATTTTATATTACCCTAATCGTATTCCTCTACACCACTATTAAATCAATATTCTTTGGATTTCAAGGTAATATGATTTGTGGTGGTGGAGGATGCTCTATCCCAATTTGGTGCAGGTCCCTAGTCTTCATATTTTTTATCAATTATTTATTATTGAGAAACCATGAAATTTAGTGGCATAGTTGATCCTTTATATCCTTCTAGCTCTTTTATATGGCCTTGGAAATACATGATGTCCAAAGTGCCCTCAGTCCCTACATAACATCATCAACTAGATGTCATGGTCATATAAGTGTAGTGGATTCCTGTTATCTCTCTAATGAATAATTAAATTTGTTTGTGCGTTTTTGGAGAGAAATTCTTTGAGGTTTCTTCTTATATAAATTCCTCTCGATTTATTAATCATCAGATAAAAAGGAAGTCTAATGAACTATTCCAATATTTAATCACTAGCATCACTTTGGTTAAATAGGGATTCATTGATTTTAATGGTAAATTCCACACCTATTTTTTCATCATCATTTTGAATATGGAGGTGATAAAGCTAACTTCAATTATGATGTTGATTCTCCATCATTTGTTCCTCTTCATGATGATATAGACAAATAAAAATATGGACCTTTTTCTCATCACCAATGTAAAGTGATTTCAACCTATTTAATGGTTCTCATCCATCAATGATCAGTTTTATTGAAATAAAAAAATGTAATTTTCTTTATAATGAATATTTGGATCAATATGTTCTATTTTAAATAAATAATATGTTTTTATATTTAATAAGGTGTATTTATGTGTCTAATCATCATAACAACCCATCCCCTAATATTGTTGGATATTGTTTTGAAATATAAGAGAAATTTAATCAATTAAGTGGTTTTTAAATCTTTTGTTCTTATATGATCCCTCATTTTAAGCACTTTGGTTTACAATAACATAATATGGGAAGCATTATTTTTTCACGGTAGTTACTTTTTTTATCAGAAAATAAAATTGTACATATTTCATAATTTTTATAGAATTAAAACTATGAAATCCATTACATTATATTGAAATTTTAACTATATAAACAACAAATTTAAATATAAGAACTCATAAAACATATAAAAAAATTATGGTTTAATTTTTTTAATAATAAAATGATATTATATAATGATTATTATATAAATATAAATTTTATTATTTTTATAAATATAAATAATATATTTCCTATTATATTATTAACTAAAATGTTATAAATTTTTCAATTAAATTAAAACACACCTATTTATATAATGAATTCTATAAGAAAATGTTATTTTAGATATTAAGGCTTAAAATAATTATTTTTTTTAAATTACTAATATATTAGTACATGATAAACTATTTTTTAAACTTAGAAACATTAAAATTTTAAAAAATAATTCTTAGAAAATGCTAAAATTATATTATGTACAATGGCGTGCATAGAAAATTTCCTAATGTTTTTGAATGAATAAAGTATTTTGTGACCTCCCAACCCAAGTTCTATATAATAGTTCCCTAAGAAATATGTTCCCATGAAGTAATGAATGTCTCCTCATATTATAGTGGATTCCAACTAGAAATGAGGGTCCTGTATATAACATTGGGATACTATACCCTCTATACCAAAAAAAGAACAATATAAAAAATAATAAAGAACAAAAAAAATGTAAATATTCAATTACGAGAGTAATTCCATAACCAATAATGAGAAACCTCACATGATAAAATAATATATAAAAACAATTTCAAAAACTAAAGCAGTATATATATAATTCAAAAACTAGTGAAGCGTCAAATGTAAAACCAAAATAAAGACATTAATAACACCCCATGAAGGTCCTGAAACCTCGTATGGTTCCCACTTCCATGTTTCATCCCAACCAAGTCATCTGACATAGGGATTTTCCCTTATCATACCCTTCAAACATGAATTATTTTTATATACAAATTAGGAATAACATACTGGGATGAGTACAACATATTAGTCCATCACCAACGACGTCTAAAACAATATACTACCTATAATAGTATACGGAGTCGATTAATGAATACGAAACACCCAAAAAAGTTAATAGTCTACATATATATTTATTTTTATTTATCCCCATAAAGTATTGTGTTCACTGTTAAACCTTAACAATCATTACAAGCTTCATCTCATGTTAGAGTTTGAACCAGATCACACAGTGAATTGAAATTCATTATCATACGTTCCACCATAATCTATTTTGTTCATATATCACATCTTGTATACTTGAAATAAAATTCCAATTCCAATAAAATGTGTGTAGAAAATTGTTCCAAGAACAATTTGGGTATTTTTATCATTAGTACCTATCCAAAAACACATTTATCAATCAATCACATATGGGTATTTGGAGCAACAATGATTGTACAATACTCCTTTATTAGTTAATCACACATGGTTATTTAGTGAATCAGTTCATTCCCATGATCATTTATTAATCAGTTACACAAATATCACATATATCACATTAATGAATGTTAATCATCATTAACCTTTTTTATAGTTATTCTCATCATGGTACACAATTAAAATATACAAATAAATCCTAGATCATCCCTTTGATAAAATGGTATAATATGAAAATTTATTATGAAATAATTTATAAATATATAATCATATAAGTCATTAACCATCAAGGTTAATATAAAAATTCCATAAATGCTATTATTGATAAATTCATAATCTCATTAATCCACCAACTCCATAATCATAGATCAACAAATATAAATTTTCCCAATTATAATCCATTCCATTATCACTTGGAAATTTATTTTAATTAATTCCATATATTTAGGTTTTCATGAATTTATTTTTGGAGGCATGGTTTGACAAAACTATTCGACAAACCTGCACTTAACATTATTACACCAGGATTTCCCATTTTACCTGAAGCATCCCAAAAGTGAAACCCAACCATATAATGAAAAAACAAGGGTAAAAGAGTTCATACAAATGAGTATGGTACCTATCTCGAATGATGGGGATCTTACATATTTCATTCATATTTATAACAAGTTAATTATAAATACATAAATGTATATTCATATATATATACACATAATACATTTAAGTAGATTAATTATTACAAAATGTTATTTTAAAAAGGTATATATTAGGAAATAATATATATAATAAAATATCTTTTTTATATTATAAATCATTATAGTTCTTCTTTTCATTATTCAATATTTATATAATGAGTTATTATTATTTATTCATACATATGAAACACCACTATTCCATAATTTATTATATCTTTTAATTTTTACAAAATTATTACGTTTTATAATATTTTGAATATATGTTCTTATATAAATTAATAATTATTATTGTTAACATTAATGATACTATACAATATATCATTTTGTAGTGAATATATATTTTTACATATATTCCTATTAGAATAAAATTTTCATTTTAAAAGAACATATTTTGTGTGATTTATAAAACCATCAACATATTATTGGGTTAATGGTCAAAATAATAGTTAAAATAGATTATTAAATTTCCATTATTACCTCTTGATATTATTTTTACCATTCATTTATTACATTTACACTCCAATAAATATAATTTTCTTCCATACATAAAATAATTATCATAGAAATGATGATTATGAATGGTTATGAAATGAAATTTTCATTAATGAATTGATTATTAAATATCATAAGAGTATATAATTTATATAAATGTTTCATTAAAAATATTGATGAGTACATATACTACTGGGATAAGCTAGCCTTTGAGTTTGAAGATCAGATAATGGATGATCCAAAAACTCAGGTAAACTCTACATTCTAGAAATTGTTTAGTGAGACTAATTATGGTAGAATTTTTTTTCCCTTTAATGGTTATTTCATCTATTTTTGTGGTTGAACGTTTGGTTTCTCACTTTTCCCTTATAATTGTGTAAAATAAGAAATTTATAAAAAAAATTCATGTTTATCTTTTTATTTTCATTTATTTATATATTTGATAAATTTATTTTCTTGATATTTTAACGTAAAATATGATCAGTATTATCCGAAGTAAATACTAGTGAAATATAAATTCCAAACACTCAGTGGTTACACCCTTCTTAAATAAGCTCTGTGATTATAATTTTAATAATCATTCAGTGATGAAAATGATAGTGGTTATCCATAAAAAAGACTTAAAATATGATATAATTTCAATTGAGATATCATCTTTTCTATCTTGGATAAAAATTTGAAACACATTTTTTCCAAAATAACAGTATAACATTTACATTTACATTTTTCACAATCATTTGGAAAAAATATTCATACATAGTTTTTTATATGACATAGGAGTTTTTGGAGATACTTTTTACAACATAAAGTTCATGATAATGTTTATATCCAAATTATAAACCAGAAATTGTTATGATATTATCAGATAAGGTCAGTATAACTCAATATATAATATGAAATTCAATTATATGATGCATTATCCTTTAATACATTTATTTCAACTAACTATAAATTAAATTAGTTATTATATTATTTTGTCAAACTGTAATATCATCTCTTCAACAATACTTTTTTTTCATAAAATTGCAACTATTTTGATCAACATATGAATATTTAAATAAAATATATGACACCACTAAATATTAATAGGGTTTTTATGGTTTTTTTATTATCATAAAAAATGCTGAAAAATAATTAAACACCAATCAGTTGAAAAAAATACGTTCCTACAAGCCCATGCACTAGGATTTGATGAAAAAATTAAAAAATTACATGATTACTAAGATACAAAATGTGATAAACCAAAAAAATCATTATTGAACATATATTCTCAATATTCATACACATATGTCATACTCAAAGGTTTAGTTTCATTATAGATTTGCTACACAACCTTCTTATAAGACCATATTGATTTAAAAAATACCATGAAATACCCCCATATGAATTCATCAAATTAAATTATGTATATTTTTTTCAAGGGAAGGAGTGAAAAATAATATTTAAGTGCGATATATAACCATGTAATTAAAACGAAAATCAATATGTTGTAGAAGATTCGGTTATAAACATGTGAGAAAAAATGAACATTAGATAAATACATAATGAAAAATAACATGGAATCATGAAAGTTTCCAAAAATAATTACATAATAATAATGATAATTTAATAAGGATATATATCCACAAAATTGTATTCATTGAAGAAAATAAACATTCCATATAATAAGAACAATTAAACATGGAACAATTTTCATAAGATAATGGGAATGTCATATGAATGTTGTATGAAATAAAAACATAGTTAATATAAATAATTTAAATCACATCAATATATAATCATGTGATCATAGATTATCATAATAAATTAAATTATAAAATGGTTAATATAGGTATCGACAATAATTTCTGCATGTAATTTTTTTTAACAGAGATAACTATAGTCATTTCCTTGCCTAACATCCTTACATCATGAGTTTTGGGGATACAAGAAAAAAATTGGAGTCATATAACTGACAGAATAGTCACATAATTATAAACCATAAATATGTTCCCCACATGAAATAAATTATATATCTAATCATGAAAAACACAAGGAATGAATATTGATTACACTACATTTTCAAATGGTATTGTATAAAATATAATCATGAATTATATTAGATGATAAGAATAAATAAATCATTAAATAAATTATCTTATTGGATAATTTATAAGGTCATAAATGAAATAAAAATATATCTATCAACAAACTTAACCAAATATAATTTTGGGGATCTTAAAAAATTATTCAAATTAATATAATACTAATACCTTGAGGTATAGTTTCAATGGATGATTGGATACATCAATCTATTCATTTAACTATAAAAAACAACATCATATTTTAAAAATACATATAGTTCTCCTAACTCTCATAGAACTTTTAATGCTAAATATGATGCACTGTTGAAGATACATAATGAAAAGTGTAATCTAGACATCCCAGTAAGGAAATAAACATCTATGTAATGCATAAAATGAGATTCAAAAGGCATAAAAATATATCATAACACTAATGATCATAATTTTGGAAGAATTTTTTATGTAAATTAAAATATAATATCATGGAATAATATAATCTGTGGAAATATTATAAGGCATGGAATCATAAGTACATGTTATTGGTCTATCCAAAAACCATAATTATAAACATTATATAACCCTGTTGTTGATTTAGTTCACTCACCGTTCAAATCTAAAACTAAAATGTACAATAATAGATTGTTTTCTCAAATTTAACCAATAAAAAATATATCATTATATATAATGGATCATCCAATTCGTTAGAGTAATATCTAATTTGGGTACATCTTATCATGTAAACTATTGTTCCTAGTCTTAGTGCTGATGAAACTTGCATGATATCACATAATATGAAATCATTACCAAAACAATGGAGGGGATATAATTTTTGGGAAATAGATTGTGTGATGAAAATAATACATCTGTAGTCCAAATGAATAAAACACACCACACATAAATTATAAGCCTGGCCAAAACCATGTGAAGGAAGTGGATTTCATATTTATAATTCAATAAATAATCAAAGAATAAATAATCAATGAATTAGAAAAAAAGGATTCACAAGATAAGAAGGTTTTAATTTTTTTGTCTCTTTCAAAATATAAAATTGTTTCATATATTTCATTCATGTAATACAATTTTTTAAAATTCATGAAAACTATTTATAGAATAAATAACTAAATTGAACCTAATTTTGTGAAACAATATAAAATAACTAAATGATATTTTATATTAACATAAATATAATATTATTTTCCATAAAAAGACAATTTAGTAAATATTATTCTCTATAAATTTATAATTTTATATATATTATATTTATAGTTTAAAAACAGTTTATTGGGTGATTCTTAACATGAGGAAAGAAATATAAATGTTCACAAAAATCAAGTTTACATAAATGTGGTTACATCAAAGGGAACCAAAACAAATTGAACCGAATGAATGAGACATATATTTTAATAAGAATATATATATTTGGAATATAAATATAAATATATTTATTTATTTAATATCATAATTAGAGTAATAATATTTAATTATTTAAAAATCCAATGAAGATATAACTTCAAAAAAATGATGGTGTTACGGAAGAATGCTAACCTTGGGTTCCAGATTTATTCATGGAAAATGCATTATATCCATAAAAAAATTAATTTGATTAAATGCCCAATTAAGAATATTATTCATAAATATTGATATTCTATGTTTGGTTTTAATTGATATGTTATTGTGTTATAAAATAGTTCTCTTTCCTTTATTGTTTACATGAGGATGTTCAGACAATGATTTTTTAACTCATTATGTATATTCACCATTTATATAGTGCATTATAAAATATTATTAGCATATAAAAACATTTTAAATTTTTATCAAAAAAAATTATATATTGAATAAAAATTTCAATCCTTCCCTAATGGGGGGCAATGAAAAATATGGTGGTAGTTTACAGATAAATGTGATTAATGATTAAATTTCTCAATGAATTAAAGGAAATGAAGTTAAATGAAAATTTTGTATTTGAATAATGATATTTATATTAAATAAAAAAATGAATATTTAACATACTGATTTTTTTTAATATATATTTTTTCCAAAAAAAGTTTTCTTCGATGATATTTTTCATTATACACAACACTTGATTTTTCATAAGTTACCGAAATAATTGAGTTAATCATTATTTACATGCATCATTAATTATATATTTAATTAAAAAAATTGAGTTAATATTTGCATACCTGAAACAATGGTTTTAGCTAGTGTTTGACACGACACTTTGTTTGGAGAAAAACTACAGTATATTATTAATATTATACAAACACATTCATTATAGCTAGATGTTAAACATAAAGATATGAATATTAATAAATAACTTTAAAATATTAATTATAAATTTGTTATATAAATAAATAATATTGAAAAACTTATGTAATTTTTCAATATATTATTTATATTTTTCAAAATATCTATTTTCTCATTAAATGATTTCCTATTTATTTTTGTAAATGATAATAAAATAAATTTCCCAAAATTGTAGAAACTAATTTTTAATTTTCTTTAATCATCACGTCAAATTATTCTAAGTGTATGTTTTTTGAGATTTTTTGAAAATATTAATTTATTAAATGATTGTGAGGAAACTAAAATTTAAATGAAAACATCCTTTAAATTTAAATTATTTATACATATATGTTATATTTTAAATTTTATCATTGTAAAATTGAATAAATTATATATATATATATATATTATCAATGTTATTTCATTTTAATTTTATAAATATTGTATTTCGATATATAAACATTGGAATTATTTACCAGTTTCCCATTAAAAACAAAATTTCTCCTCATATAGGTGTGAATAACGTTAAATTAAATTATCAAATAAAATTAATCTAATTTTGGAATTTTTTTTCGATATTTGAAATTATAATATATTATGTTACCTAATAAAGTAAAAATATTTTTTTACCAAAATGTATAGTGAAAATATAAAAATATATTTACCACGGTTAAGGGAAAAATTGGTTTACTACCTATTAAAATAATATTATAAGGGTAAAGATGTCCCACAGATTTATCAAGAACCAATTTTCTATCGATATTTAGACCTTTATAACCTTTCTATCAATTTATATGATATTTGGGAACACATTTTCATGAAATTAACTAATATAATAAATTATGTTATGAAAAAGTCAAAAGGAAGATTCTTTTATTTGAATATTTACAATAAATTTTATTTGAAAAAACAGCATATGTATGGTCATAAATATTATTATGAAATATAAATGAGTTCCTTTTTTCATGATATTTTATATTTTATTTTTAGAGTCGGAATAATTAAGTAAAATTATTAACAAATAACAGATTACAATTCCATTATTGTCTTGATATTTATAAATACAAATTATATGACTAATGTCAAAATTGACATTAATGTTATTTTATAATAAATTTAATTTAATTTAATAATTTATAACTACTAAAAACAGTAACCACTACCAATTGATTTGTAAGTGTTATTAAATGTAAAATGTTCTATATTCATTGTCAAATTATTCATTTATAGTAACTATATTGACCCTTAAATAGAGAAACCTATGCGATCATGATTATGGTTAAAAGGGAGTATTCCATGTTAAATGTGTTTATTTTAAAATCGACTTCTTCATAATAATTGATTTTTTATATAATAAATTTCATTTTATATTTAGAATTAGTAGGAATAAAATATCTAATAAAACAAATTTTTATTTTTATTTTAAATTGATTGATTACATATGTAAATAAAAAGTTATAATCTAATATTGAAAAATCTAAATGGTTAAAATTGAGTAAACATAATAGCTAATGAATAAAAAGATAATGAATTTGTTCCCATTGTTTAGTGGTGGCCTTACATAACATTATGATACCTCCACATTATTGAACAATATTTAGGCACATTATTTTATAGCGACATTCCCATAGTGAATAATATTGGGTATTAAATAAAATACACATCCTACTCAATTATAAGGGGGAACTAACTTTCCACACATACACACACCTCCCAAGCCATTTAGATCCACCTAGACCTACCCAAATCACATTCCAACAACAGTCCATTTGTCCCTGAATCCAAAATTTGATGAAACGATAAAAAAAGAATGAATTTTGGTTCAAACCTATTAGTGATAACCGAAGAGGAGGATATATGAATGTGTATAATGGAACTCAATACATATAGGTAGTGATTTATAGAGTATCATTTATTTCTATGAAGCATATATAACTTCACGAATCATTTATTTGTGTGGTGTATTTATATACGCTTTTGCATGATATACCATGAATAACATTTTTTATTTATATTTAATGGGTAATAATTTCTTACATTTATATGATATTATGATTCAAAATATTACTAAACAGATAATGGATTTTCTGTCTCAATTTTCCAACATTGAGAGTAATGTTAGATTATAAACATATCTTCTTTTATGTGTGTTTATTCATCCCATTTGAAATCTAATATCATGAATTTATTTATTATCCTGATATTTTATGATATTTTATATTTTATCCTTTCATGGGAATTATGATATAAAGTCACCAATAGGTAGGAGTTTTGTGTTACAATCTCATCATTAATCAGTAATGTTCAATATTAATCCTCTAATGATTAAATTTTATGATCAAACTCTAAATAATAATTATTATTATTTTTATGTAGTTTTTCATAAAAAATTCACATAATATTACCATATTATAACTTTATAATACTTAAAATAGTTGAAAATTGTTTTTAAGAAATTTAAACATTATTTCGCTATTCGGCCCGAAAAGCTTTTTCTATAATAAACATTTTTACAAAAACTATTTTCAAAAATTACTAACAATATATGATATTTAATGAAATATTTTCCCATTCCTTAATTTCATTAAATATATATTTTCATTGTAATCTTCATGATACATTAAAAAAATTATTACCATATGACATTTCTTGAAAATATGAACCGAATCATTCTTTTCGCATGAAAATCGTGAATAAAACATCCCCTCATCCTAATAATTATTATCATTGATAAATATATTATTAATTATAAATTTTAATTTAAATTAATACGAATTTCAGTAATTTTTATATTAAAAATATTATTTTCCAGGTGGAATGGTTACATTCCTTGGGAAATTATTTATATTGTCATTCAAAATTATTTCACATCTATCATGGAACACATTGATGTTAGTTATCACTTACGTGGGATATGATCTACGGATAGTATAATAATTATTTCATTTAATAATTTATTTTAATGATGTAATTATGTTTTTGAATTCGGTTTCTATATAATAGTTTATACCATAATAAGACTCTTATGAAACCAGAATCTTTTTCCATGGGTAATGCTCTGTTTAATTTAAAACATGTTTCTTATCCATAGGTTATGATATAAATTAGAGTTTTTAAAACCTATTTATTTTCATCTGTAATGGAATTATTAATTCATTATTATCTTTTTGAAACATAATTACTATCTTGATTATGTAATGATGGGACTTATATCTCCCTCTGATGCATTGGGTAATGAGAAATGTTCTCCAATATCATAATGAACACATCTGATTATTATTAACCAAACAATTATGGTTCATGGGTGGTATGGAATATCCCATAATGGAGGGTATATATTTGGCATCCTGACCCCAAAAGAGGTTACACGGGAGGTTATCCCAAGCATGAAGCTTTCATATTGGTGGTTATCCTAGAAAAAACTTGTCATGATTTCCTTTTAGGTATCCATGATGTAAGATTATATATAATTATGTGTATTATAAAAATCAATGTCTTATGAAAATTTTATAGTCTCATAGCTCATGTTAATTGACTTTTTTTTATTCATGTCATATTAACTCCAAATCCTCATTTCATGGATAATGATTTTGATCATTGATATGAAGGGTATGGTTATCATATTCTATTACCATTTTCTCAAAAAATTATGATCATGTTATGTTTTTTACCATTTTTTACCATTAGAATTTATTTGGTTTCATCCTTTCTAATGTTTCCTTTCACCATGATATAGTGAATGGTTTTGTGTAGGGAATTTATTTAAAAGTTATAAATGATAAGATTGTAGTGGGAATCATTAGAGATCATTCACCTGATTAAAAAATTGGGTTAAAAATATCAAAAGGGACTAATGTATTATGTTCCTCAAGTGTGTGTTTGTTTTTGTTAGGGAAATTCCATTATAGGAAAAAGACAATAAAATTTGGATAACTGGAATACATCACCCGACTCAACAAATCATCCTAAGAAAACAATGGAAGGATCAAACATGTTTATGTAGTGTAATAGAATAGTGATATCCATGTACAAGAAACATTTCCTCTAAATATGACATCATTATCACATATACCATGGATAATGATTGAACATATATGGAAATCGTGTGCAAGACGTTGATATTGGATGGATGAAAATCCATTCTGCATGCAATCATATTGTGCTCCCAATGCAACATCAAACACCTCCTTACATGAAACATAGAAATAAATATGTCTGAAGATTCATGAGAGAATCTTTTGTGACCAATTTCAGACATTCCAACACTGAAGATTTCATCAATATTTATTAGGGGACCCCCTTTCGTTAATGCGATCCACAAAAAGTAAAATCTCGTATATTCTTAATGTAATACTAATCTTCCATGACGCCGTGAAAGAATGGAACCCTCAAGGTATATTACCACGTATATGTTCCATATGGGTACTCCCTTGTGGGTTCCAATAGTTGTGTAATCGATTCCTAACATCTTTATACCCAATACAGGTGCGTACAAGAACTCCACTGATACCCGTAGTCCAATATTTTTTGAACAAATTCATTGATGATCAATTAGAACTCCATATGTAATAGGGTCATGTCAATGAACCCTCTTTATTCAATCCAAATACCTTGAATGCACCTCTTCTGCGCAATCCTCAATCTATTTACATAGTTATTTCATTGTCCCTCGAGAATATTCACTTATCCCTTTATCACATGTGTTTCAATACCTTTTTCTTCTCAATAATGGTACAATGATTCCTTTTTCTTGTCATTATTGGAATGTTAGCATAGACATCATGATAAACCACTCCTATAGTAAGTTAATACATGGAAATGATAAATCCATTCCTCTCGAATAATTACATGTGCATCAGGTGTATAACTCCAATGGGTAATGAGTTAGTCCCCTAAATAAGAGCTACATGTCATAATACTAACTACCACAAACATCTACATCACATTAAGTAAAAAATTAGTATTACATTATTTTATGAGCATGTGATGCCCCATGTATGGATATTGGGGAATGTCTACCTCTCCCACTATATAGTATAAGCCACCCCAATAGGTCAACATCCATGTGTGAGACCCACACACCTTGAGCCACAATCACAAGATTCTCTATGTATTCCTCATGTGGAATGAGATCCTCATTACATGGAATAAAATTCACTTAGGGTAGATTCAATGTGTATACCCCAACATCATCTCTTGTTTCTTCACCATTCATGACACAAGGATAGGTTCTTATGCATCATCATATATCTCAGTCTGGCCATGACTCAAATGTTCATATAGTTTAGTAGTTATCTTGAAATTCACCCTCATCCTCCTTGAGAAATACTCTTAAAAAGGGATACTGCCATGTGTAATACCCCCCATCCACTCCATCCCAAAACATTAGGATTTCCCCTAGTTTTACACATCATGATAATATCATACCACTACCTAGCGACCATGTCACCATCAGGGCCCTGTCAGGAACCTCCCTCTATAATCCCCCCACCATCCATATCGATAAATCCTCTCGTAAAGGGAATACTCCATTCATAACCCTCATAAAATTCTTCAAAGACACTCCTTTTGTGGAAAAAGAGTTCTTATCCCATTATATTAAACTCAATCGACCATCCCTATCACAAAAACATAAACTGAGACATCAGAAGCCCTCTGTTTTGATCCCTATACTATAATAGTGTATGTTTGACACCTCTCTCAAGATTGATCCCAACCACTGGTAAACTTATGTGCCCCCTCTTAGGGGTGTACCTCACAAATCCACCTACAAGTGTCTTCCAATAAGCCTTCAATATGTGAAACCGTACCTTTATAGGATACACCTCTTGAAACCCCATTTTTGGGGAATTATGATTCACCCATCAGTAAACGTTCAAATATCTCCCTCATACAGATAGACCTCCTTGATCCTCTTCCATGGGTAATTCTTATCAACATTCTCTATATCTATTTTACATTAATCTGAAAACATGTCCTATAAAACTACCTCATGCTAAACATTGGATGAGTTAGGTGAATGTGTTGGAAGATATATGCCTATGGAATCATCTACATCATGTTAAACATGAAATGTGTAAGGTGAATCCATTAGAATATATGCACCTTCAGGGTTAGATAACTTGTGATCAACAAGGGATTACTTGGGTTTCGTGCATGGTGATTCCACCTTGAGATGGTCTTCTATGAGGATGAAAACATGTGGGAATAATCTTGGTTTCTTCACATGCCTACAATTCCCAACATGACTAATGTTATAACTGATGGTTTCTACCCTACAATGAATTATTATAATGTCATGAATGAATTTGTGTAATTAACATGTGCCCACAGATAGATGGAACTATGATTGATTTTTCAGAAAATTAATCAAATATATGAGGGATACTATAATATGAAGAAGTTCTAAGGAGGAATATAGGGAAGGCAGAACAAAAAAATATTCATTCTATTTTGATCAAGAAGATTAAATATCCATTAATCGTGGTGAAACACTCCTACATTTGGAATGAGGTATTTTAGGGAATGAAGAATATGATTGCAATGTGAGCTAAACACACTATGACATGCCCTAGTGAATGATTGATAAATAGAAATAGTGAAACCAATTTGAAATTTTTTTCTTTAAATAATATGGACTAGCAACGTTCATTATTATTTTCGGGATTATAGTTATATTTTGTTGAATTTAGCTCACGAATAGAAACAATAAACCAAATGTGAAATACTTCTCATCAACATGTAGATTAGTAGTGTTGAAGAAACCAGCAGATTAGTAAGTCACCGGATATAGTTATCTTGTGCCACAACCCATAATGAAATGAATGAGATTCTTGTAAAACTCACCAGAAATTGGGGAATTTAAACATTGGAAATTTTTTCTTATACATTTTCATCGCATTTCAATCTATATGACCTTTTATGGTTGAAAACAACTATGGAATTTGGAAATGTTTCATTGTATTTACACTGATATATGAATCATATTTCATTGTAGGACCAAGATTATAGGAAATCATCCCTCATTTTTTTAGATACTAGCAAATGGTAATTTTTTTCATTTCAATATTTCATGACTCCACCTCAACATCATGATCTTCTAGACCATCATCTACAAGGAAACCATAATTCGTATCACCCTAAAAATAATCCATAGGAGGGTGATGGACACACGTGTATATCATTACAAGAATGAGGGAGTCATTTCCACAAGGGGAATGTCCTTCTAGGACATGTAGGCTAAAACACAACATAAACACCAATGATCCCAAGGGCAGAAAAAAGGGGCGATACTCCTCATTCCAACAAAAATGTACTTCTAGAGCCTCTCCCCAGAGTAATCATATGACTCTCTTAACTATTCTGAGGTGGAGTGGATTACTGAGTCACCCCGAATGCGACTATATCCTAGAATAAACTAAGGAGTGATACCACCATGCCCCATCAACACCGGAAATGATTAGTCATTCAAGCTAATGAATAAGTGGAATATACCCCCATTTCTTCCAGACCATGTTTTAACTAACGAATATCATCATCTGGTGAATGTAAATGAGAATTACCATGAATACGCATCATCTTCCAAGACTCCAGTGTCTCATACCACCATAAAGGCATTCGCACATACCCCTGCCACTACATATCATTGATTCATCATTTAAAACCTAATGTTTTTCTAAAAAAATTAATTGAAATTCCTGGAACATTGTTTTGAGTAGATATTTTTAACTAGCCTTTAAAACATAACATTTCCACTTATATGTTTTGAATTTCAAAAAAATTTCATCTACAATTGGGTTCAGTATGTTTTTTGGAGTCTATTGGAACCAACTTGTCTTTTTGGTGAATAGTAACACACCCTTATGATTAGTTTTATGAATAGTAATATGACGCTAGTGAATAGTAAATTTTATTATTATTTTATTTTATTCAGGCTTCAATATTATAGAAGCTAGGTTAATTTTTCATTGTGATATAGAAGTAGTTACAAAATTAGAATTGTTAATTTTTGAATTAAGTAATCTTTTATTTAAAAATTAAATTAATAATATTTATAAAATTATTTTCAAAAAAAATGGACTTCTTTTTTGAATTATATATGTCGATAAATGGTTAGGGTGAGTTTTTGGAATTTTTCTGAAACAATTGATTTTTTGGTGAATCGTAAAAAATACATTTTTTATATTCGTTGTGTTAATGACATCATAAATGATGACATAATGATGTCATAAATCTGGTAGAATTGTGTATAGTTAATAAATATTTGAGATGTGCCACGTGTCTTATACCATGGTTATATACAATGGGCAAGCCCATTGTCACGACCCGTCCTCGTGGCCCATGCCATGACTACCCCAAGCCCGCCTTCCATTGGCCAGGGGCTGGCGACTTGCACCAAAGGCATAAATCCCGATAACTGGGAAGGCATTTCCTTTATAAAAGTAAACAAAACACTACAAAGTACAAGCCTAAGTAAAACACTAAGTACAAAAGAAAGTGCTGAAAAGTAAATGGGCCAGAATATAAACCCAAATAAAAGTACAGCTACAACTGAACGAAAGTACCACAGAAAGAGACAAACAACTGGAAGAAAGGAAGCAGCTCATGGGTCATCCTCCTCGGATCCTACCTGAAGGGTAGGTACAGATAGCGCAACTCTTGGATTGTCCACCACGGATCCTACCTGAAGGGTAGGTACAGATAGTGTCCATAACACTCTCGCTTGTCAACCTCCACCGAGTGTCATCTCGCCATGAAGTACACCTCCGGATACTGACTCATCGTGTGGTCCACCTCCAGGTATCGTCCAGTCCTCGAACACTCGACCTCTGCCAGCACTGCCCATCGTCTGCAATGAACACAATGAGGTGCGGGCATATCCCGTGCAGGGGTGAGTATAAGATACTCAGTATGGACTGAGAGACCCTCATGTTCTCAGTAAAACCAAGTAGGATAACCACAAAGAAGTCTCAATAGATAACCTCTACATAGGTATATGCCCATACATATACCTAAGTTATCAAGTAACCCATCTCAATCATGAGAAAACACAAAGATTATGAAATCATCGGATAACCACTACCCAGGAATATGCCCATACATATACCTAAGTTTTCAAGTGACCCATCTCAATCATGAGGTAAACACAGAGTTCAAAGATTCACCTCACACCAAGATTTATATTATCGAAACCATAACTACTGAAGAGCCCCATCTCTAGAGGGTACGGTGGTCCTGTCACGACTCTGAGGTACTGCTCACTAACCTAAGACTGCTGAGGTACTCCTCCTGTCGAGTACCGCGGGTTAGCCACCCAAACACAGTAGTGCTTATCGCTGGGGTATGCCAGCCAAACACATTAGTGCTTCCTGCCGGTTATGCCACCCAAACATAGTAGAGCACACCACCTAATAGCATGCATACATACTCTCCGGACGAGTACCGCGGGTCTGCACTGTCACACAGTAGTGCTCCGTCCGCCATGGGTCTGCACCCAAACAAAGTATTGCTTCGTCCACTAGGCTAGTCGACTCACTCCTTATCGAGTCGGTCAAGCAGTCGTCAGGTCTCAGCCGGCTACACGGTCTCCGTACTCCGTACGATCGTCTCCGGGAGGGTCCGCTCCACAAGCCATAGGTAAATACTCCATTTATCTCAAATTTCCATGAAGAAGTATCTCAAAATACTGCCTCGTCATAGGGGTCTCAGCGCAACAAACGGCGCATCAATCGGACACCCGGTCTGTGAGTTATTTTCCTTTTTGTCCCAAGGGACCGGTTGGTTTCGTGTGCGAACCAACCCGGACGTATCTAAACTGTACCCTGAACTCTCATAGGGTATACTCATAGGGACCGTTTCTCCATGCAATAACCAACACCGCTGACGGTTCGTCAAACAGATGTCTGGTCTGAAAGTTATCAGCTTTTCCGTTCTAGGGATCTGGTTGGATTTCTGGTACAATCCATCCCGGCCATATTCCAACTGCATCCAAACCTTAGGCGAATAATGCCAAAAGTTCCGTCTCATCAAGAGAAATCCTGCGAAGTCGACAGCACGTCAATCGGACATCCGGAACCCAAGATATAAGTGTTTCCGCTCCGAGGGCCTGGTTGGTTTCGTGTTTGAACCAAACCGGACGTACTCAAAGTTCTTTGAAACCCTGAGTGTATTATACATAATCGACCGCCTAGATCCAAGGATCGCTACGCAACTGACGGTGTGTCGATCGAAGGTCCGTAGACCATGATATGGGCAAAAGACTGAAAACAGTCAGAAATGGGGGTCTGGGCCCGGCCCGGCCCGGCCTAACTCCCCCCCTGGGTCGGCCTGAACCGGGGCGACCCGACCTGGGTCCGGCTCCGGCCCATCAGGGTGCGGCCCGGCCTGGCTGGTGCGACCCGGTCCAACGGGCGCGGCCCGGTCCAGCTGGCGCGGCCCGTCCCTGCTGGTGTGGCACGGCCCAACTAGCGCGGCCCGGCCCTCCCGGCACTGCCCGGCCCGACCTGGGTGGCCCGACCTAGTGCGGCCAGTCCGGCTCAACGGGTGCCACACGCGCTGAGCAGACGCGGGGTTGCGCTCCCCCCGACACTTTTGCCCCGGATGCGGCGCGAGCCGCCGCGTCTTCCATGGATCCCGCGTGGCCGTGGGATCCTATCGTCCAGCCCTCGTCGGGGCTTCAGTCGCGGCGGCTTCTACCGGCGGCACGTTGGTAGCACCTTCTGTGGACCACTGGACGCGCTCCGGTGGTCCGTTTTGCCCACCGTCTGCGTCGGCGGTTCTCCCGGTATCCGCAGTTTACTTCGAAGGTTTCAAAAGGCCCTTGTGGCCTACTTATTTGCTCATCAATCCGTGCACAATGATCAACCAGCGGAGTCTTCAATCGCCTACGTGGACCCGACTCCTGCTGCAGTTCGTCCGGCCTCAACGGCGCGGCGCGACGGTGTTGCGCTTCTTCTCCGCGTTCTTTCTCGTGTCTGCACTGTGCCGTTGCACCGCGCCGCCTTTGTTCGTTCCGGAATGAACAAAACAACAAAGGGGGAGGATAGTCGTCCATGTTCGTGTGGTCCGACCTCCTCTCGTTAAGTTGGTAACAAGCAGCCCAAAAGATGAAGAACAACAAGGATTTTTCACTAACAAAATAAATCAACCCAAACAGTATTCCCCGCAAATAAATATTCCCAACCCGCAAAAGAAATCATTCGTGGAACAACATGAGGATGAGTTTATCCGAGTTATTTATTTTAAAAGGAAGGAACCATATGAAAATAAACTTACACAAAAAACCCCTACCTCGAGCGTAGTTGAACGTAGGCTCGTCGTGGAAAGGGACATCATGGAAAAAGGCGTCACGGAAGGGGGATTGTCACGTCGTGGAGAAAAGATTCGTCGGCGTCACATCGTCGATCTCCGAGGATCCGGCGTTCTTGTCGACCTTTGTCGGAGGATGGCATTCATCGCGTTCTTCACGTTCTTCGTGTTCTTCGAGGAAGAACGAAGAACTTCAAGTATTCTATTATTCTCCCCAAAAACTAAACACAACAACCCAACAAAAATAAAATAATGGTTACAATATTTTATTACTCATGCCAAACATTTTAAAATTCGAAAACAAATCAATCAATTAACTCAATTAATTGCAACATTTTAACCCACCTAATTAATAGAGATGTTTAATATTTACAAAAATGCACGAGTTGACTTTCATTAATTGGGGAGGGGGTGCGGGTGAGTTACTGAAATTATGAAGGGGTTGAGGAAGTTGAAAAGGTGGGGCTCGTGTGCGCCCCACCTCACAAATACCCTACCTAGAGGTGTAGGATATTGTGGGTCCCACTTTAACCTCTTAACATTGGTTAAACAACATTAAATAAAATAAATTTATTTCCCCATTTTATTTTATTCATTTACTAAACCCAACAAATTAAAAACCACACCCGAGCAAACGCAACTCCGGAAAAGGTGTTTCTAAGTAATTACCGGCGCTGTGAGTTCATCGGTGCCCTTAGATTTCAATTCCGAGAACCGGTTCAAATGTTAGAAAATCCCGCTCATTCGTTCAATGAATGTACTAGAGCCTAACTTCACAAAATGATTCCAGGCACATCGTGCCTCGGAATTAGGCACCGTCAGAAACCGTGTTCTTGTAAAATCCCAAAGAAAATGAAGAAAAAAATTTCCTTGAATTTTATGGGTCTTTACATTACTCCCAACAACGGGATTTACGTCCTTGTAAAGCTTCAACACAAACTAGGGATACAAAAGCGGTATTGAGCACGCATCTGAGCCATCAGCTCCCATGTGCTTACCTGTAGGTTCCCATACTACCAAATAAAGCACAGCCGAGGAATCGACCATCCTCATAGGATCCTCTCCTGTCAATCCTCGATCCCAACTAGAACCTCCTTGAAAGTCACCCCATCTCCATCGTCCAGCTCCTCAAGGTCGATGATATGCGAAGGGTCGAGCACGTATCTCCTCAGTTGAGATTCGTGTAAATCGACGTGCACCAGGTGCAACTGAGGTGCAAGGGTCAAGTGGTAAACCACCACGCCTTCCCAGGAGAGGACCTAAGAAGGTCCGCTGAACCTTAGAGATAACTTTCCGCCCTGGCCACATCTCCGTTAACCTCATCGAGGTGAGACCCGTATAAGGAGGTGATCATCATACTCGAACTCTAGAGGTCTCCAATTCTTATTAGAACAGAAACTCAAAACGACTACTGCCACGAGGGTATGGTTGACCGACTCAAGAGTGATCGGTCACACCCTCCAGTGAATGAGTTTATCCTGAGCTGCCTGGGGTTTCCTTTTCACCGACCAAGGAAAACCCATTCCGACGTTGTTGTTAAACCACAACCTTTTCGCCTAATACTGTCAATTTGTGTATGAATTGTGATTGCCCAGTGCATACTAAAACCAACTTCCTAAGGCCTCGATGCTGCCACCAAGAGATTCCAACCGAAACTCTCACTTCGAGGGGCTGGCCACACCGTCAGCATAAGTGTGATTATCGAGTCTCCTCCCAAGGTGTCTCCAGATATGAGGGTCAAGTCCACAGCTTACCAGAAACTCTAGGTCAGGGAAATGATTCGTGAAAGGAAGGAATGATTCATATCAACTTCTGTTACTACGGAAACTAGCAGTGGATACATAATTTCCCTTGAATCATTCGTAGAGCTATTGGGTCACTCTCTCTGACTGCATGCAGCTACTCTATTCCCCTTCCCTCCAGCTCCCTGAGCCTAGCGGGGACAACTAAGGCGGGTGGTTGTAGTATGTTAAAACGTACACCACCACATGATTCTCTCCTAGCTCTGCCTCCACGTTTTCAAATTCGTAGACTCATCCCTCCTTTAAGCTTCCTCTTATGGAAACATTTAACCCGCCCGAGTCTCTAAGACTGACGCCGATTTCCTGTTTCTTACTACATTGTGCAATCTTCATCCGCTCATGGATGATCTGCACCATCATTGCCTACGATCTGAAAGAGGTACTATGATTTCTCCTTTTCCAAAAATAGAAACTCAGTCTCATCCTATTGATGAACCACGCCCATTGCCTAATACAGTCAATCCTGAAATGAATGATGTATGCATTCCAGGGATGACGTCGTAAGGCCTCGACGTTACTACCAAGAGATCCAACTGTCACTCTCACCTCCAAGGGTCGATTCACACTGTCGGCATCAGTGTGAGGTCACTGGGTCTCCTCCAGTATAAATCTCGAATGTGAGGGTCAAGTCAACAGTTTTAACTGGGACCACTCGGTAACAACTAAACAAAATGACAGGAAAGTAAACATCACAATGATAAGTGTCTTTTTTATTATTGCAGCTCTTAGTACAAAGACACGAATGCAACAACAACATGGAAGAAGAAGTACAAGGGATGTATCCACTAGTTCCTCTCTTGTCCACCTGCTCCCGAAGCTCTACTGTCTTGTCCACTACTCGGCTGTTGCTCAAGCACCAACTGATTCTTCTGCCTCGGTGGCTCCTCCAACACCTGCGGATCGACTGTACGGGGGGTCAGACAGTCACGTCCCAGGTGACCATTCCTGCAACATTCAAAACACTTCCTTCTCCTCGTACACCTTGTTCTGGTCCTCTTGGACCTCTGCATCATCTTTATACTTCCCACTGATGACACAGCTACTGATCGAAAAAACATGGGCAAAGGCATCAGCTTTTGAACACGCTCTGGGTGGAGAGCTATTGGTACAAACTCCACCCTGAAGAAGGTCTCGAAGTCTACAAATGTAAAGGTCATCATGTCGCAAAACTGGAACAAGTGGCTCTACCACCTGCCTACTGCTTCCTGAAGAAGGCTGGCAGCAAAGATCACCATGAAATCAGTTGGTGTCCCCACTAGGCTGAAGACTCTCACCATAGCCTCCAGCCAATCCTCAGCCGCCTAGGGGTCTGTCTCTCCCCGGAACCTGGGTGGCCTATGGCGCTGGAACTCGTGCAGCGTGCTCAAGTGGCGTGCATCACCTATTGTTGGGGCTGGTGGCCTCGGTGTACAAACGTTTGGTAGTACCAATGGTGCCTCCGCCGGTGCCTCAACTACAAGAGGGCCCTCTACCGAAGCCTCGTCGCTCGGCAGACTGTCAGTACGCAAATCCATCTGGGCTCTAAATGGTTGTCTGTGAAAAGGAATCATAAACAAACATACGTGACACAATCAAATGATTATACCTGGTGAGATGACCTAGTTTGAGATGAATTTTAAAAACTTCTGGAAACACATACGCAATCAGTGTTTTCGTGCACAATATCGAAAATCAGTTGTCAGGGTCCCGGTGTATGGATACGTAGGCCGCCCGCACCAACAATGGAGTCCCTGAACTGAAAACCACACTCGGTACTCTTAACACTATCATTTCATAGAAAGAAAATAGCAGAGTTATAAGTTCTGTAGTAGAACTGACTCCTCTGATACCAATTTGTCACGACCCGTCCTCGGGGCCCGTGCCGTGACTACCCCAAGCCCGCCATCCATAGGCCAGGGGTTGGCGACTAGCACCAAAGGCATAAATCCTGATAACTGGGAAGGCATTACATTTATAAAAGTAAACAAAACACCACAGAGTACAAGAGGAAGTAAAACACTAAGTACAGAAGAAAGTGATGAAAAGTAAATGGGCCAAAATACAAACCCAACTGAAAGTACAGCTCCATCTGAAAAAAAGTACAACAGAAAGAGAAAAACAACTGAAAGAAAGGAAGCAGCTCCTGGGTATTCCTCCTCAGATCCTACCTGAAGGGTAGGTATAGATAGTGCAGCTCCTGGATCGTCCACCACGGAACCTACCTCAAGGGTAGGTACAGATATCCTCCACAACGCTCTCTCCCATCAACCTCCTCCGAGTGTCGTATCGCCATGAATTCTACCTCCGGATACTGACTTGTCATGTGGTCCACCTCTGGGTACCGTCCAGTCCTCGAACACTCGGCCTCTGTCAGCGCTGCCCGTCATCTACAACCAACACAACAAGGTGTGGGCATATCCCGTGCAGGGGTGAGTATACGATACTCAGTAGGGACCCCAAGACCCTCAAGGTATCACTAAAACCAAAAAGGATAACCACAAAGAAGATCTCAACAGATAACCTCTACTTAGGTATATTCCCATACATATACCTAAGTTATCAAGTAACCCATCTCAATCATGAGGAAACACAAAGTTTATGAAATCAATGGATAACCACTACCCAGGTATATGCCCTTACATATACCTAAGTTATCAAGTGACCCATATCAATAATGAGCTAAACACAAAGGTAAAAGATTCAGCTGAAACTAGGATTTTTATTATCAAAACCGTAACTACTTAAGAGCACCGTCTCTGGAGTGTACAATGATCCTGTCACGACTTTGAGGTACAACTCACTATCCTAAGACTGCTGAGGTACTCCTCTTGTCGAGTACCACGGGTCAGCCTCTCAAACACAGTTGTCCTTCTCGCCGCGTTATGCCACCCAAACATAGTAGTGCTTCCCGCAGGGGTATCCCACCCAAACATAGTAGTCCACACCCCCTAATTGCATGCAGAGGTACTCTCCGGATGAGTACCGTGGGTCTGCACTATCACACAGTAGAGCTCCGTTTGCCATGGGTCTTCACCCAAACAAAGTAGTGTTCCGTCCACTGGTCTAGTCGACTCACTCCAAGTCGAGTCGGTCAGGCAATCATCAGGTCTCAACCGACTACACGGTCTCCGTACTCTGTACGCTCGTCTCCGGGAGGGTCTCCTCCACAAGCTACATGTCGACACTCCAAGTATCTCAATTTCCCATGAAGAAGTATCTCAAAAGACTTCCTCGTCATAGGGGGTCTCAATGCAATAGATGGCGCGTCAATTGGATGCCCGGTCTGTGAGTTATTAACTTTTTCGTTTCAAGGGCCCGGTTGGTTTCGTGTGCAAACCAACCCGGCCATATCTCAACTATACCCTAAACTCTCATAGGGTATACACATAGGGACCGTTTCTCCACGCGATCACCAACACCGTGGACGGTTCTTCAAACGGACGTCCGGTCTGAAAGTTATCAGCTTTTCCGTTCCATGGGCCCGGTTGGATTTCGGGTACAATCCAACCCGGCCATATTCCAACTTCATCCAAACCTTAGGCTAAGTATGCTAAAACTTATTTCTCATCAATAGGAATCAAAGGAAGTCGACGACATGTCAATCAGACGCCCGAAACACAAGATATAATTGGTTCTGCTCCGAGGGCCCAGTTAGTTTCGTGTTCGAACCAACCCGGACATACACAAAGTTCTCTGAAACCCTGAGTGTAATATACCAAAACGACCGCCTCGATCCAATGATCACTACGCAACTGACGGTGTGTCGATCGGAGGTTTGTATCCCATGATATGGGTAAAAAACTGAAAACAGTCAGAAATGGGGGTCTGGGCCCGGCCCGGCCAGGCCCAACTCCCCCCCTGGGTCAGCCTGAACCGGGTCGACCTGACCCGGGTCTGGGTCCGGCCCATCAGGGCGTGGCCCAGCTCGGCTGGCTCGGCTCGGCCCCACCGGCACGGCCCGGCCCGGTGCGGCCGGTCCGGCTCAGCGGGTGTCGCGCGCGCTGAGCGGACGCGGGGGTGCGCTGCCCTCAGCCCTTTTGCACCGGACGTGCCGCGAGCCGCCGCGTCTTCCCTAGATCCCGCGCGGCCGTGGATTCAGCCGTGGCGGCTCCTGCCGGTGGCGCGCCAGCAGCACCTTCTGCGGACCACCAGTCGCGCTCCAGTGGTCCGTTTTGCCCGCCGTCTACGCTGGCGGTTCCCCTAGGATCCGCAATTTACTGAGAAGGTTTCAAAATGCCCTGCCGTCATACTTCGTCACTCGTCAATCCATTCACAATGATCAACCAGTAGAGTCTTCAATAGCCTCCATGGCCCCGACTCCTACCGCGGTTCGTTCAGCCTCAACGTCGCGGCACAACGGCGCCACGCTTCTTCTCCGCGTTCTTTCTCATGTATGTGCAGTGTTGTTGCTCCGCGCCGCCTTTGTTCATGCCGCAACGAACAAAACAACAAAGTGGGAGTAGAGTCGGTCATGTTCGTGCGTTCTGACCTCCTCTAGTTAAGTTGGTAACAAGCGGCCCAAAAGACGGAGAACCACAAGGATTTCTCACGAACAAAAGAAATCAACCCAAACAGTTTTCCCCGCAAATAAATATTCCCAACCCGCAAAATAATTCATTCACAGATCAACTTGAGGGTGAGTTGATCTGAGTTCTTTGTTTTAAAAGGAAGGAACCACATGAATATAAACATACACACAAAAAATAACCCATACCTCGAGCGTATTAGAACACAGTCTCATCGTGGAAAGGGAAGTCACGGAAGAAGGCGTCGCGGAAGGGGGATAGTCGCGTCGCGGAGAAAAGATTCGTCGGTATCGCGTCGTCGATCTCTGAGGATCCCGCGTTCTTGTCGACCTTCGTTGGAGGTCGGCGTTCTTCGTGTTCTTCGCGTTCTTCGCGTTCTTCGATGAAGAACAAATAACTTCAAGACTTCTCTTATTCTACCCAAAAACTCAACAGAACAACCCAAAAAAAATAAAATAAGGGTTATCGTATTTTATTACTCACGCCAAACATTTTAAAATTCAAAAAAGAATCAAACAATTAACTCAATTAATTGCAACATTTTAAACCGACCAATTAATAGAGGCGTTTAGTATTTAAATAAATGCACGAGTTGACTTTCATTAATTTCGGGGGTGCGAGTGTGTTACTGAAATTAAGAAGTGGTTGAGGATGTTGAAAAGGTGGGGCTCGTGTGGGCCCCACCTCACAAATTTCCTACCTAGAGGTGTAGGATATTTTGGGTCCCACTTTAACCTATAAACATAGGTTAAAAAAATTTAAATAAAATAAATTGGTTGCCCTGTTTTATTTTATTCATTTATATAACCCAAAAAATTAATAACCACACCCGGGAAAATGAAAATCCAGAATAGGTGTTTCTAAGCAATTATCGGTGCAGCAAGTTCATCGATACTCTCATATTTCAATTTCGAGAACCGGTTCAAAAGTTAGAAAATCCCGCTCGTTCGTTCACTGAACGTACCCGAGCCTAACATTAAAAAATGATTCTGGGCACACCAGGCCTCAGAATCAGGCACCGTTAGAAACTGCGTTCTTCTAAAATCAAAAAGAAAATTAAGAAAATATTTTCCATGAATTTTACTAGTCTTTATAACCATGGTTTCGGAAATACAACCCATGAGATGTCCCTTGAAAATTATTAAAATAATCCCTCACTTTTCATATAAATACCAACTCTTACCATCATTGAATTCATTCCCAATTCTCCCTCAATGAAGCTCCGGCCTCCTTACCTTCATTTTTGTCCTTCCAAGGTTTCCTCAATACCCTATGATCCCAACCATCATGTTCTAAGGGTTACTCTGCAAGGTAATAAAATTCTCAATTTCTTTCTTTTTCTTATTCATGTTCTCTTTTGCGTGGTATAACATTCAAGATTCATAATAAGTTCTTATTTTCTTCTAATTCATGATCTAATAAATATTATGATTCATTTCTGGATGGGTGACCCTTGTCCCATAAATATTTAATATTTTATAAAACCATGTTGTGTAGCCGTTAGGCTGCCGAATTTTTGTAAGGGATTTCTCAATTATTCTTTTATTTTGAGTTCCTTTCTCATTTTTTCTTCATCTCTTCTTACAAAAATGGAAAGAAATCTCCAGAATCATGTATATTATTGATTTTATCACGTTCATCAAAAATTTATCATCATTTTCTTCTTCTCTCCCACTTATTCATGGAATCTAAAAATTGTTCGTGATGTGTCAAACTACCAACATCGTGGATGATGTGACTTAAATTTTCATTAATTCTTTAATCTCTAGTCAATAAATCATTTTTATGGTCGAAACAAGTTATATTATATGTGTTATGAATCACCCATGGTTTTGTAATTCTTTTTTTCTAATGGTTCTAATTTATAAGACAAAATGAGGTTGTTATTATCAAATAACCACTAAAATGATCTAAAGGAACATCATCAATGTTTTAACTTAGGAATCATCTTCATATTAAACATCAAAATGATAAATGGTATAAATAATGGTACGAGAAATATGTAAATACATTTCCATTACAATTATGGAATTTTACTTCCAATCGACAAGAACATCCACCATGAACCAATCATAGGAATCATGGAAAGAACTCACCCAAAAACAATACAAGGAGAAAAATACTGACAATTAAAGGATGAATTGATGTTATGAAATGATGATATAAGATATTATAAACATGAAAATGTTTCTATAAAATACCAATAACACTCTTTTAACTATAATACATGATGTTTAAAAGATATTGAAGTAAGACATACTTAAGGTAAGGGAGTTCTTAACCCGATTTCCATTCTTTGGGTTAACCTTCTACATCATTAATTATGTGCTATTTAAATTTTTTGTGTGATGGGTTTTATTTATATTAGGTAATATTATTTATATCTAATGTATATATACAAAATTTATCCACTCTATTAAGTTTCTATTCAATTGTGTGATATTTATAAGGGGCTTTTCGTTAAAACTTCTCTTTTTAAATTCAGTATTTCGAAATTCCAAAGTAATGATTTTATATAATTATTCATGTTCTATGATTATGTTTTGGTTCTTGGGAATTAATTTTGATGAATCATGGGACCTATATATCCCTCCAATTAATTGGATATGATTACGTTTGAGGTCGACCATATGGTTACTCTAAGTGTAACTACTATGGTTACACAAAGTAAGGTAGCTGTGGGGGTTACAAATTATAAGGTAGCCAATAATGGTTTCAAGATTATGTATGTAATACCCCAAGATACCTTTATTATTATGTTTATGTTCACATGTTTTGTGTGGATCTTTTTTAAATCTCAGGTCACAAAAATTAAGTGTATATGGGTGATAAAAATGTCTTTTGAAAATGCTTTCATATGTTACGAGTATTCATGGACTAATGTGATATTTCCTTATTTTCCATCCGTTATTGTGATTTTTTGCTCATCCCATGTTTTTAAAGGATTTTTCAAAGGTTTATAGATGTGTAATAAAACTAATCCATGTTAAATATTGAAGAATTGTCAAGGACTCTTGTTTTAAGTATTAATGTTTTTTATTTTGAAAAACAATAGAAATCGTTTTAATTGTAGCCACTCTGTAATAACGTGTAATGTCATTAATGTATTGTCCTAATTCTATAAGTATCTAAAATTTAAAATATCATCAATTTAAAAGGAATTGTTTTCTTGACTAAATTCATTATTATGTATGTAATAAGGCTGGGTCCTTATAGATGGTATCAGTGGATGGTTTAGATAACCTTAGGGGTTAAGATGATGTTAATAGAATACCATAAATGATTTTCACTCAATGTTTAATTTGAAATGTTATTTCATTTATATATTTCCATGTTTCTTCATCTAATTCATGTTTGTTTAGAATGGTTGTCCATAGAATGAACAAGGATTCAGAAGGGGAGAGGCATCAACTGAACGACATCCTTCCAGAACTACAGCCCTAAATGGTAGGTATTGAAACCGAGCAGTTTGTTATAGTAATGGATCTGCTAACACAGGAAATAAATGGTGGTGGAATCCATGAAAGAGAACCAATAGATATAAGGCCCCAGCCTTAAACATTACTTAATCTTGAGTTACTTCAAGAATACACATTGGGGATCATTTCAGGTATAGAGTTTTAGAGAATTAGATCATAAAACATGAATTACATTCCACATTTAACCAAGGTGCTTACATAAATGATAATACTCATTTTTACAATCAATGGAAACATATTTAAAATAAAACATTGATTCTTTCTTGACACTTCATTGACACTATCATCACATCATGTACCTTTCCCTTGACCTGTGAAAAACATTTCAAAAACATGGGATGAGCATAAAAAGCTCAGTAAGGGATATAAAAATATGGAAAGAAAACATGTGTACATGTGTACATAAGAATCAATGAAATCATAATTTACCCATAAAACATAAGAACATTAACATACCTCATCAAATGATGAATAAAACATAGAAATCATAAGACATAAAGGTAACTTGATGCATTCATAACATTCTTACATAGGGAGTAACCCTCTTGGTTACGTTTGGAATAACCATCACAGTATATTCCCTAAATCTCTTCGGAGAAACCTTAATGTTTAACCCCTTCACATTACCCAATGCATTGGAGAGATATATCGGGATGACCCGCCTTTAGTTTATCACGGAACCACCCATCTTGATAACAATGCCCAAGAACCATAACATAATCTTATCACATAAAACATACATAAATGACAACATAAAATTTCCACTTTTCAATCACAAGATATCAATACAACACATTGATATAAAAAAACATTTTGTAAACCATTTTAAATACCAAAATAAATGAAAAGTAAAACATGGTATTTATTTTTCATTTAAAAAAGGTATGGCTTTTAGAGGAAGCCGAAACTCAAATAATGGTCACAGCGGCGGAGAAGCCGTTGTCGCCGCATACGTATGACAAAAACATTCTCTTTTGTCATTTAGTAAAACGCTTCGTATAAAAATGATTCCTTTTGGAGAAACGTAAAAGTCAAAGGGGTTTATACACCATATATAATAAGGTTGTGTATAAAACAAAAGTATGCCACAATGAAAGGAGATTGAGACGAAGTCCCATACCTCGGGTCCTACATGACTCGATCGTTCGTTAATGTCCCGAATAATAAACTTGAGTTAAGTTCTAATTTCGTAAGAACCTTTTTCAAGCTCATTATTCCTTTTATAACACTTATTACCATGTTATGAACACTATGTAATTATTTATGTTAATAACGGTCGTTTTAACAATCATTGGTACTTGAGTAAAAAATATGCTCTTTATAATTACAAGTTTTTAATGTATCTATTATATCCAGAGTTATAATCATGATGTATATATCATATATACCATATATATCCAGTATATACATGCATTTATAATATTATATAACATTTAGAGGTAAGAAATGAAATGCACCGTTCATGGAGACGGTAAGCCGTACGTACACATGAATGCTACTTCCATTTCTATGTCATATTTAATTGAATTAAAACATAATGATACATAATAGTGTTATAATTCCAGTATTTTATCATATATAATAACCGTAAGTCCATCCTTTATACGTCCCATATATGGCATTAACGAATCAAATCACATTGAGGGGGCGGTAGTCCGCACAATCTAAAAAGACGATATCACGTTTACCCATAATGGAAACCTTAAAGGTATGCCGTAAAGGAAAAATAAAGAATCTTAAGTAAAACATAAACATATTATATATCATATATAAATATAGTTACATCTTAATGGCCACCTTTGAAGGTGTTATATGACTGTTGAACAATCGTCATTCCGTAAGGCCGAAATTCGCCATCCACAGAAAGAGTATGTACTTTAAATACTAGATGTTGGTGTCTGTTAGTGTAGCTCGAATCATTGTTATAAAAATATCCTAGTATATTGAATATACTTATGTTGTTACAAAAGAAAAGAATAAAAAGAGTTTAGAGGGTTGGAGAAGCAAAATAAAACATAAGAGCACAAGAGAAAACACTACCTTTAAAACGGGTAACTCTTTTTGATTTGAGCTCAAAGCCTTCCTTGGGAATACTTCTGCCCAAAGTGAGGATTCTAGGAGTAATAGAGGGATGTGGAGAGACAAAATGAGCAGGGTTAGGCTGATCCAAAGGCTTGAGAGGTGTGGGTAAGGAGGTAGAGGTGGGGGATTTTTATAAGAGGCGAGGAGGGGCACTCTTGGAAAGGTATAAAAGGATACTTTATTTTCAAATGAGTTTCGGATTTTAAAGGTCCAAAATTGATGTATTTCAAGGATAAGGTGATAAGCATTAGAAATATACTCATCCAATAGGTCCTTGACAAGTTTATGTTATAGGTTTAACATTATCTTTCCATTTTATTTAAATCCTTTATTAATGAGGTAATCGCTGCATCATCATGATGTCATAAATAATTTAATTTATCTAATGTCTAAAATTTATAAAACAAATAATATAATGTATGAAATCTTTTTATCATTCCAATGAATATTAATAGTCCAATATATCATTTAGGTATAAAACATAAAAATGTTTTACTCATGTTATACACACTTTGTTATATTTAACTTTCTTTAAAAATAAAAAGATAAAAAGTCACTTCCACACAAAAGTGATTCCATGGGGTTCCCAAGATTGGAACAAGGCATTCCATGGTCATCCATGAGACAAACAGTAGCATTAGGAAACATGTTGGTGTCATTTTTTATATTATGATATTATTTTATTATCCTTAACTACCTGATTACTCCTTAATCAAGATAATTAAAGATAATTACCGTCATTACTATTCATAATGCCAAAAAACAAGAGTCTTAATTAAATAATTTAGACATTATGATTCCAAATATTTAATCCATTTAACCAAATTCCAAACATGTAAATTGCAATAATTAATTTAAAAATAATTCTTGTTGTCCAAACAAATAGCGGGTTTTTTTTAAACAATTTCTATGAAAAGATTGGCACTTGTTTATGCCCAATTCCAAAGTGACATTCAACCCAATGACCACCATTGAATTAAATGGTAAAAATATATTATATTTAAACTTTAAAACCAATTAAAAATATAATCTATCCATATAATTAAATGAGATGGAGAAGCAGTTTTGATGTAAAATGCAGTATTTTTCACTATTCCTAAAAAAATGAATATTGCTAGAAAAATACCAAAAAATTATCCAATGAAAATTTCAATGTCCCAATGATAAATAATAAGTTTATTGTGACAAATAGATTATAAAAATTTCAAAAGTTTGATTTAAAAATGGATTTCCATCAAAAGGTAGTAAAACAATCTTTTAAAAATATTAGTGTATTCCATGCGTAAAATTGGATTTATTCTCATTTTAAGCCTCTTAAACACTTTCTAATTCATAAATAGACATAGATAAGAATATATATTATTCATTAATTACATGGGATGTTACATCCTTCCCCCCTTTAGAAAATTGTGTCCCCGCAATTTATTTACTTATCGAATTAGTGGGGGTATTTAGCCCTCATTCCATTTTCGGATTCCCATGTCGCCTCTTCAACCATATGGGTTTTCCACAAAACCTTTACCAGGTGAATTACCTTTTTCCGTATCACTTTCTCCCTATGGACAAGAATATGGATTGGTTTTTCCTCATAAGATAGGATCTCTTCCAGCTTAACTACCTCTAGACTCAAAACATGAGATGGATCTGGCATATACATCCTTAACATCAAAACATGAAAAACATTGTGTACCTGAGATAAAATCAGAGGTAAAGCCACTCGGTATGCAACTGATCCTACTCTCTCCAGAATTTCATATGGTCTATTGAACCTTGGACAGAGCATTCCTTTCTTACCAAATCGCATCACACTCTTCCATGGTGAATCTTTGAGAAAAACATGATCACCTACCTCAAAAGATAGATCATTCCTCCGGTTTTCTGCATAACTCTTCTGCCTACTTTGATCTATTCTCATGTGTTTTTGAATCAACTGAACTTTTTCTGCCATCTCTTCTACCAATTCCGGTCCCATCAACTTCCATTCACCCACTTCATCCCAGAATGCTGGAGTTCGACACTAGTTCCCATATAATGCCTGAAATGGTGCCATCTGTATACTGGAATGAAAACTGTTATTATAAGAAAACTAAACCAAAGAACGATGTTGGTCCCAACTTCCTTGATAATCCATCAAAAAAGCATGTAGCATATCCTCCAAAGTCTGAATTTTTCGTTATGACTATCCATCTGACTGAGGATGAGAAGATGTACTAAAATTTCATTCAGTACCCAACGACTTCTGAAGGCCTTTCCAAAAGTTAGAAGTGAACCTGGGATCACGATCAGATACAATGGATAGAGTAACTCCATGTAACCTGACTATATCTTTATGATACAAACGGGAAAGTTGATCTAGGGAAAAATTATCTCATATGGAAAGGAAATGAGGAGATTTATTCAAGTGATCAACAATAACCCAAATTGCATTATTACCTCGAGGTGTCTTCAGAAATCCCACAATGAAGTCCATGGATTTATTCTCCAATTTCCACTCTAGTACTAGTAAAGGATGAAGCATCCCTTTAGGTAACTGCTTCTCTGGTTTTACCAGTTGACAAGTCAAACACATCACAGTAAAATCAGAAATATCCGTTTTCATTCCGTCCTACCAGTAATACTCTCGATGATCTGTATACATCTTAGTACTGCCAGGATGGACTGAAAACAGAGAACTATGAGCTTCCCATAACAAATATCTCTTCAACTATGAATCACACAGCACACACAATCTCTTCCCAAATCTAAAAAAAATCAGTATCAATATTGAATTCAGGCATCCTACCATTCTGAACCAGCTCTACCCTTTTATGCAACACACATTCTTGCTTCTATGCTTGCTTAATTCTTTCTGATAGAGAAGATTTCACTGATAACTGAAACAAAACAGAAGAACATCCTGCACCAACAACATCTATGCCAAATTTCATCAAATCCTTAAACAAAGGATCAAATTCCAAACACAACATTGCTAATGAAGCATTACATTTTCGACTCAAAGAATCAACAACTTTATTTGATTTTCCTAGATGGTAATGAATTGTACAATCATAATCCTTGTTTAATTCTAGCCATCTCCTCTGTATCATGTTCAATTATTTCTGAGTGAATATATACTTTAAACATTTGTGATCATTATATATTTCAAACTTTACTCCATACAAATGATGCCTCCAAATATTTAAAGCGAAAACAACTGCAGCTAATTCCAAATCATGTGTAGGGTAATTTACCTCATGAGTTTTCAACTTTCATGAAGCATAAGAAATTACCTGATTGTTCTGCATTAAGACGCAACCAAGTACTTTCAATGAATCATCACTGTAGATAACAAACTTCCCATTCCTGGAAGGTAGTGCCAAAACTGGGGCATTCACCAATCTTCTTTTCAGTTCCTGAAAACAATCATCACAATTTTTTGTCCATATAAACTTAACACCCTTTCGAGTTAGCTTAGTCAATGGAATAGATAACCGTGAAAAATTTCAAAAAACTATCGGTAATAGCCTGCCAAACCAAGGAAGCTAAGAATCTCAGTTACATTTGTGGGTCTTGACCATTCTTCAACAACCTTTGTTTTTGCAGGATCAACTGTTATCCCATCTTTAGAAACAATGTAGCCAAGGAAAGAAATTTGTTGCAACCAAAACTCACACTTGCTGAATTTCCCATACAATTTATTTTCTTTTATGGTTTTCAAAATAACCCTTAAATGTCTTTCATGCTCCTCTATACTTTTAGAAAACACAAAAATATCATCAATGAAAACAACCACAACTTATCCAAGAACACATGGAAAATTCTATTCATTAAGTCCATGAATACAGTAGGTGTATTGGTTTTCCCAAAAGGCATTACTAAAAATTCATAATGGCCATATCTTGTACGAAATGCGGCCTTCGGAATATCTTCTTCATTTACCTTCAACTGATGGTACCCTGATCTCAGGTCAATCATTGAAAAATACTGAGCTCCCTGTAGCTGATCAAACAAATCGCCGATTTTAGGCAAATGATATTTGTTCTTAACTATGATGTTATTCAGGGCTCTATAATCAATTCAAAGACTCATAAAACCATCTTTTTTTAACAAATAAAACAGGGGCACCCCACGGTGATGTGCTAGGTCGAATGAAACCTTTCTCTAATAAATCATGAAATTTCTCCTTCAACTCTAAAAGTTCAATTTGAGCAATTCGATAAGGGGGTTTTGAAATTGGATTAGCATCAGGAACTAAGTATACAGTAAACTCAACTTCCCGATCTGGTATTATTCTAGGAAACTCATCAGGAAGAACATCAGGATACTCATTTACCACTGGCACATCATTAATCTGAACAGTTCCCTTGTTTTCAACAATATGTTCATGGTAACATTCATTTCCATCTTTTACATGTTTCTCAACCTCTTGATACGTTATCAACAGTAAGGGTTCATTATTGTACACAACCTGAAAGTATTTCTCAAAAGAAACTTCTTTAGCTCTACAGTCAATCATAGCAAGGTAAATAGAGATCCAATACATACCCAGGATAACATCAAACTCTACTAGAGGTAAAACAATAAGGATCGCCAGTTGGTTCTTTGAAAAGATAATGATAAGAATATTCTTATAAATTATATTTGCCTCAACATTTCCCCTAGGTGTTTTTATCAAAAGTTCAGGAGTCATTTCTTGAGATGGTATTCCCATTTTACTAGAAATGTTTTCAGAGATGAAAGAATGTGTAGACCCTGAATCAAACAACACACTGGAATAATCAGAAAAAAATAAACAAAGTACCTGATACAACTTCATATGATGGCCCAAAATCTGCTGAAGTAGTTGCAAAGGATTTCACCACCCCTTTCTGCTTATAGTCTAACTGCTTCCCATCACTCAATCTCTTTGTCGGACACTCATTTAAATAGTGACCCATCTCATTGCACTTAGACAATTTCATTAACTGTAAATCAAATTTGGTCTTACCATCACCTTGATCTTTTTCAGTGCAATCACGAGCCTTAGGACCCATCTTACCTCATCGGTAGCACTTTCCAGAATTTAGAAGACATTCCCCAGCATGCCTTTTACCACATTTTTCACAAACTAGATACTTAGTTTTCTTACCGTCCGACCTTTTTGAAGAATTCTTTCCTTTCTCCTTCCACCTCGGTCTCTTATTCTATTGGTTGTTATAGATCACTTGATCATTGGAAAACTCCATTTCCACCTTCTCATCACATCGAACAAGATTTTCATAACTTTTGAACTCATGAGAAGCCAATGCCCTTCGATATTTTGGCTTTAATCTTGAGTAAAAACGATTGATTTTACCATCAAGGTCTCGAATAAAATTTGGAGAATACCTTGCCAATCGAGCGAACCTCTCTTCATAGGCAGCCACTAAGTCTTCCTCTTGCCTCAATTACAAGAATTGTTTTTCCATCCTAAGTAGAATTTCCTTAGGAAAATACTTCTTAAGAATCATACCTTTGAATTCATCCCAATCAAGAGCATCAATCTCATCAGCGTCCTTGATATTTTTAACCATCGACCACCACTGATCTGCTTCACCCTCCAAACGGTAAATAGCAAGACTAAACTTTTGATTGTCTGAACACCCCATGACATCGAAAATCTTCTCCAGTGCTTTAATCCACCCTTCAGCTAGCACAAGGTCAGATGATCCTCTGAATGATGGGGGATGTTGCCTCCTGAAATGTTCCACCACTGACATGTTCCTCTGCGGTTGATCTGGATGATCTTGTGCATGGATACCACCACCATTTATCTCTTGAGTCAACAACGCCATTACTGCAACAAACTGTTCAGTTCCAATTCCGACTATCTCAGGATACTGATTTGGAAGGTTATTTCCTTCTGTATTCCTTCCTAGCACTGCTTCACTGTTTCTTCTACGGAAAACCATTTTGAAAAAACATGTCTTAGATGAAGCAAAATGGTAATCTTCAAATGCTATATCATTTCAATTTGACCATAAAAAAATATTTTTGGATAATAATTTAATAGAATTATAACTCATAAAGTTATCTAAACCGACCTCTGATAACAACTATAAGGCCCCAGCCTTAAACATTACTTAATATTGAGTTACTTCAAGAATACACATTGAGGATCTTTTCAGGTTTAGAGTTTTAGAGAATTAGATCATAAAGCATGCATTACATTCCACATTTAAACAAAGTGGTTACATAAATGATAGTACTCATTTTTCCCATCAACGGAGACATATTTAAAATAAAACATGGATTCTTTCTTGACATGCCATTGACACTATCATCACATCATGTACCTTTCCCTTGACCTGTGAAAAACATTTCAAAAACATGGGATGAGCATAAAAAGCTCAGTAAGGGATATAAAAATATGGAATGAAAAATGAGTACATGTGTACATAAGAATCAATGAAATCATACATTACTCATAAAACATAAGAACGTTAACATACCTCATCAAATAATGAATGAAACATAGAAATCATAAGACATCAAGGTAACTTGAGGCATTCATAACATTCTTACGTAGGGAGTGACCCTCTTGGTTACGTTTGGAATACCCATCACAGTATATTCCCAAAATCTCTTTGGATAAACCTTAACATTTAACCCCTTCGCGTTACCCAATGCATTGGAGATCTATATCGGGCTCACCCGCCCTTAGTTTATCACGGAACCACCCTTCTTCATAGAAATGCCCAAGAACCATAACATATTCTTATCACATAAAACATGCATAATGGAAACATAACATTTCCACTTTTCAATCACAAGATATCAATACAACACATTTATATAAAAAAACATTATGAAAACCATTTTCAATACCAAAATAAATGAAATGTAAAACATGGTATTTATTTTTCATTTTAAAAAAATGGTATGGCTTGTAGAGGAAGCCGAAACTCAAAAAATGGTCACGACGGCGGAGAAGTCGTTGGCGCCACATACGTACGGAAAAAAAAATTCCCTTTTTCGTTTATTAAAACGCTTCGTATAAAAAATATTCCTTTTGGATAATCGTAAAATTCAAAGGGGTTTATACACAGTATAAAATAATGTTGTGTATAAAACAAAAGTATGCCTCAATGAATGGAGATTGAGACGAAGTCCCATACCTCGGGTCCGACATGACTTGATCGTTCTTTAATGTCCTGAATAATAAACATGAGTTAATTTTTACTTGCTTATGAACCTTTTTCAAGTTCATTATTCCTTTTATATCACTTATTACCTTGTTATGAACACTATGTAATTATTTAAGTTAATAACGGTCATTTTAACGATCATTTGTAGTTGAGTCAAAAATATGCTCTTTATAATTACAAGTTGTTCATGTATCCATTATATCCAGAGTTATACTCATGATTTATATATCATATATATCATATATATCCAGTATATTCATTCATTTATAATATTACATAACATTTAGATATAAGAAATGAAATGCACCGTTCATGGAGACGGTAAGCCTTACGTACTCATGAACGCTACTTCCATTTCTATTTCATATTTAATGGAATTAAAACATAATGATACATAATAGTATTATAATTCCAATATTGTTTCATATATAATAACTTTAACTCCATCCTTTATACGTCCCACATATGGCATTAACGAATCAGATCACTTTGAGGGGGCGGTAGTCCGCACTTCCTAAAATGATGATATCGCATTTACCCATAATGGAAACCATAAAGGTATTATATAAATGAAAAATAAAGAATCATAAGTAAAATATAAACATATTGTATATCATATATAAATATAGTGACATCTTAATGGCCACCTTTTAAGGTTTTATATGAGTGTTGAACAATCATTGTTTCGTGAGGCAGAAATTCGCCATCCACAGAAACAGTATGTTATTTAACCCTTAGATTTAGGTCTGTGTAAGTATAGCTTGAATCCTTCATATAACAACATCCTAGTATATTTAATATACTTGTGTTGTTACAAAATAAAGGAATAAAAATAGTTTAGAGGGATGGAGAAGCAAAATAAAACATAAGAGCACAAGAGAAAACACTACATATAAAATGGGTAACTCTTTTTGAGTTGAGCTCAAAGGCTTCCTTGGGAAGACTTCTGCCAAAAGTGAGGCTTCTAGGATTAATAGAGGGATGTGGAGAGACAAAATGAGAAGGGTTTTTCCGAGCCAATGGATTGAGAGGTTTGGGTAAGGAGGTAGAGGTGGGGGCCTTTTATATGTGGAGAGGATGGGAACTCTTGGAAAGGTATAAAATGATACTTAATTTTCAAATGAGTTTCGGATTTTAGAGGTCCCACATTGATTTATTTCAAGGATAAGGTGATAAGGGTTAGAAATATACTCATCCAATAGGTATTTGAGAAGTGTATGATATAGTTTTAACATTATCTTTTCATTTTATTTAAATCTATTATTAATGAGGTAATCGTTGCATCATCATGATGTCATAAATAATTTAATTTATTTAATGTCTAAAAATTATAAAACAAATACTATGATGTAGGAAATTTTTTTATATTTCCAATGACTATTTATAGTACAAAATATAATTTATGTATACAATCTTAAAAATGTTTCACTCAGGTTATACACTCTTTGTTATATTTAACTTTCTTTAAAAATAAAAATATAAAAAGTCACTTCCACACAAAAGTGATTCCATGGGGTCCCCATGTTTGGCACAAGGCATCCCATGGTCGGCCATGAGACAACCCGTAGCATTAGGACACATTTTGGTGTCATGTGTTATTATTATGTTAATATTTTATTATCCTTGACTACCTGATAACTCATTAATCAAGATAATTAAAGATAATTACCGTCGTAATTATTCATAATGTCCAAAAACAAAAGGTTCTTAATTACATAATTTGAAACTTATGATTTCAAATATGGAATACATTTAACCAAATTCCAAACATATAAATTGAAATAATTAATTTAAAAATAAATCCCGTTGTCAAAACAAATAGCGGGTTTTTTTAAACCATTTCTATGAATAGTTTGGCACTTGTTTATGCCCAATTCAAAAGTGAAATTCATCCCAATGTCCACCATTGGATTACATGGTAAAAATATATTCTATTTACACTTTAAAACCAATTAAAAAGATAATCTATCCATATAATTAAATTATACTAAAAAGCAGTTTTGATGTAAAATGTAGTATTTTTCACTATTCATAAAAAAATGAACATTATCAGAAAAATACCAAAAAATTGTCCAATGTAAATTTCAATGACCCAAATCATAAATAATAAGTTTTATTTGACAAACAGCTTATAAAATTGTCAAAAGTTTGATTTAAAAATGGTTTTCCATCAAAATGAATTAAAACAATCTTTTAAAAATATTAGTGTAATCCATGCTTAAGATTGGATTTATTCTCATTTTAAGCCTCTTAAACACTATATAATTCATAAATAGACATAGATAAGAATATATATTTTTAATTACTTACTTGAGATGTTATAATAGAGGTACCACAATAGAAAATGACAATAGTGGAACATTTTATGAGACATCAACCTCCTCCATTCAATGGAACTTCTGACCCAATAGTAGCTGAAGGATGGATCAACTCCATTAAAAAGATATTCTATGTTATGGGATGTTCAGAAAATCAAATGGTAAGTCTTTCCATTTATCATTTTTATGGTGAATATGATGAGTGGTGGTAAAAGTTAATAAATATCAGGGGTAGAGAGGATTTTGATCCCTTAGAGTGGGATGAATTAAAAAGTCTTTTCATTGAAGAATAATTTCCTAAGGTGGTGTGACATAGAATGGAGAAGCAATTAGTTAAATTGAAATAGAATGAGGAAGAATTAGTGGCTTTTTATGAAGAAAACTTCAACCCACTAGAGAGGTATGCTCCAAATAATATTCTAGATCTTGATAGAAAAATCAACCGCTTTTACTCAGGATTGAATCCAAGGTATCGAAGGTCGTTGGCCTCTTGTGAATTAAAAAGTTATGAGATTGTTGTCTGATGTGATGAGAGGGCAGAGATAGTGTTTTTTGATGATCATGTGCATTCTGGAAACATAGAGAAGAAGAGGTCCAGTTGGAAAGCCATGTGTATGAATCAACCAATGAAATCTAAGGGTAAAAAATTCCAATTTCCGGTTTGTGAAAAGTGTGGCAAGAAACAACCTAGGGAATGTCATAGAAAATATAGGAAGTGTTTTAAATGTGGTATGTTTGAACATATATCCAGATATTGCAATGAAAATTATCTTATGAAAAATCTTGATATAAAAACTATAAATTTTTTTAAATGTCGTTTGATGGGTCACTATGAAAATACCTTCCCAAAGAGAGATCTTAATGATGCATGGAAGCCATACTACAAGCAGAAAAGTGTAGTGAGATCCTTTGCGATTATGTCAGAAAATGTCGGGCCATCCAATGAAGTTGTATCTGCTTCTTTGTTGGATCACTCATATTTTCCTAACGTTGTGTTTGATATGGGGTCTACACATTCCTTCATCTCAGAGAAATTTTCTTGTAAATTGGAAATATCACCTCAACAAATGACACCAAAACATGTTGTTAAAACACCAGGGGAAAATGTTATAGCAAAGAGGAATTATGAGAATCTTTCTATAGTGGTTTGTGGAAAGAATTTACCTGAAAACCTTGTTGTTTTACACGTAATTATGTTTGATGTTATTCTAGGGATGGATTGGCTTTCTGATTATCATGCTAAGATTGAATATAGAGCTAAAGAAGTTGTTTTTCAAAAAGAGATTCAGTTTGTATACAAGAATGAACCCATAAAGTTGATAACATATCAAGAAGCTGAGAAACTATTGAAAGATGGAAATGAAAGTTATATTGCTCATATTGTTGAATACAAGGGAACTATTCAAAATAATGATGTTCCAATGTTAAATGAATACATTTATGTTTTTCCAGATGAGTTATACGGTGTCATACCTAATCAAGAATTCAAATTCATAATTGACTTATTTCCTAATGCTAACCCAATTTCAAAACCCCCATATCGTATGGATCCAATAGAACTTCTTGAATTGAATAATTAGTTTCAAGATTGCTTGACAAAGGCTTCATTCATCTTATCACTTCACCATGGGGAGATCCTATTTTGTTTGTTAAAATGAATGATGGTTCCATGAGATTTTTCATTGATTATATTTCATTGAATAATATTACTATTAAAAAAACTTTCATTTTCCTCATATCGATGACTTGTATAATCGGCTTCAGGGAGCTCAGTACTCTTCCACAATTGACATGAGATACGGATACCATCAGATGATGGTAAAGGAGGATGACATCCTGAAAATAGCCTTTCATACTAGATATGGAATTATGAATTTGTTGTTATGCTATTTGGATTAACTAATGCACCTACTATATTCATGAATCTTATGAATATAGTATTTCATGAGTTATTGTATAAGTTTTTGGTTGTATTTATTGACTACATTCATGTATTTTCTAAAAATAAAGTGGAGCATGAAATACATATAAGGGGTGTTCTACAAACATTAAAAGAAAAGAAACGGTATTGAAAATTATGCAATTGTGATTTTTTTTTCAAGAGATTTTTTTTCTGGGGCAAATTGTAAATAAGGATGGAATAACATTTGATCCTAAGAAAAAAATTAGTTGATGAATGGACAAGACCCACAAATGTTACTGAGATTCATAGTTTTCTTGGCTTAGTAGGTTATTACTGAAGGTTTTTTAAGAACATGACATCGATATCTAGTTTGATATCTATGTTAACATGAAAAGGGTTTAAATTTTTTTGGACATAGGAATGTGAAGTTTGTTTTCATGAACTAAAGAAGAGACCGGTGAATGATCTAGTTTTCGCCATACCTAAATGAAATGGGGAGTTTTTCATCTACAGTGATACTTTTTTGAAGGGACATGGTTGTGTTTTGATGCACAATGATCTGGTAATTTCCTATGCTTCCAGAAAACATAAACCTCTTGAGAAAAATTACACCACACATGATTTGGAATTGGCATCTGTGGTTTTTTCTTTGAAAATTTGGAGGCATCATCTATACGGAACAAAATGCCAAATATATACTGACCATAAAAGCCTAAAGTATATATTCACTCAAGATAAATTAAACATGAGGTAGTGAATATGGATATAATAGAAATGTATTATTACTACACGATCAATTACCATCTCGGAAAAGAAAACAAAGTGACAGATTCCTTGAGTCGGAAACATCCTCTATTATTAACCATGTTACGTTTTGATCATGCTCCCTGATTAATGATTTGATAAATTTTGGCATAGAGGTTGTTGGTGCTAGGAATACATCTGTTTTGCTTCAGGTTTCAGTGCAGTCTTTGTTGTCAGATAGATTAAGCCATCAAGGATGACCATGAGCTACAGAAAAAGGTATAATTGGTTCAAATGGGTATGTTTCCATAATTTAATCTGGATAATGATTGTGTTTTTAGATTTGAAAAAAGGATGTGTGTGCCTAGTGATTCTCACTTGAAGAATGATTTGTTGTGTAAAGATCATAGTTCTCCATTTTATTTTCATCCTGACAGTACTATGATGTACACTGACCTTTGAGAGTATTATTAGTGGGATGGAATGAAAAGAGATATTTTTTATTTTACCATGAAATGTTTGACGTGTCAATAGCTTAATGCAAAGCGACAGTTATAGGAGGGGATGCCTCAGACTTTTCCAGTGCCAGAGAGGAAATGGTAGAATGTATCCATGGACTTTGTGGTGAGACTACCAAAGACTTCAAAAGGTAACAATGAGATTTGGGTTATTGTTGATGAGATAACAAAGTCTGCACAGTTTCTTTCTATTCGATATACAATGACTTTGGATCGGATATCTTGATTGTACCTCAAGGTGATTGTCAGGTTACATGGAGTTACCTTTTCCATTGTATCGGACCGAGATCAAAGTATCACTTATAACTTTTGGAAGGGACTTGAGAAGTCGTTGGGAACATAGTTAAATTTCAGTACAACTTTTCATCTTCAATCAGATTGGCAGTCAGAACAAACGATTTAATATTTGGAAGATATGCTTCGATCTTGTTCAAGGACTATCAGGGAAGTTAGGACCATCATCATTCTTTTTTTGAGTTTTCTTATAATAACAGTTTTCATTCCAATATTTAGATGGAACCTTTTGAGGCCTTGTATGGTAAGTAGTGTCGGAATACACTGTGTTGGGATGAAGTCGGTGAAAGAAAGTTGTGGGGGCCAGAATTAGTTGAAGTAGTGGCTGAGAAAGTGAGGATGATCCACCAGCACATGAGGATAGCTCAGAGCAGTTATAAAATTTATGCATATAAGAGAAGGATAAATTTTTCTTTTGAGGTAGGTGACCATGTTTTCCTTAAAATCTCTCCTTGTAAATGTGTGATTCATTTCAGTAAGAAATGAAAGCTAAGTCCACGGTTCATCGGCCTTTTTGAAATCATGGAAAAAGTAGGAATAGTTGTATACCGCGTAGATTTTCCTCTGAGCTTGTTTCTTATACACAATGTTTTTCATGTTTCGATGTTGTGGATGGATGTGCAAGATTCATCACATGTCTTGAGCCCAAAAGAAGTTCTGCTGGAAGTGAACCTTTCTTATGAAGAGAAACCAGTTCAGATTATTGATCCAAGGGAACAAGTATTTCAGAATAAGGTAATATACCAGGAAAAGGTTTTGTGTAGAAACCACATGGTTGAAGAAGAAACATGGGAGTCTGAAAATGCTATGAAGGAAAAATACCCTCAGTTATTTAATAAGTCAGTAAAAGTGCGAGGACACAATTTTGAGAAGGTGTGGAAAATGTAACACCGCTAGTTTTTCTAAAAATATAAATAGAAATGCATGGAACTTTGTTTTAAGTAGATATTTTTAACTAGCCTTTAAAACATAACATTTCCACTTCTATGTTTTATGTTTCAAGAAACTTTCATCTACAATTGTGTTCAGTATGTTATTTGGATTTTATTGGAACCAACTTGTTTTTTTGAAAAATAGTAACATGCCCTAATGAATAGTAATATGAATAGTAATATGACCCTAATGAATAGTATATTTTATTATTATTTTATTTTATTAAGTATTTAAGATAATAACATCTCGGTTAATTTTTCATTGTGATATAGAAGTTGTTACAGAATTAGAATTGTTAATGTTTTATTTAAGTATTATTTTATTTAAAAATTAAATTATTAATATTTAGAAAAGTATTTTCTTAAAATGGACTTCATTTTTGAATTCTATATGTCTATAAATGGTTAGGGTTAATTTTTGGAATATTTTTGAAATAGTTGATTTTTCGGTGAATAGTAAAAAATACAGTTTTTAGTTTCTATGTGTTAATGAAATCATTAATGATATAATAATTTTTTCATAAATCTGGTAGACTTTTGTATAGTTAATTAATATGTCAGGTGTCCCATGTGTCTTATACCATGTGAATATACCATGGGAAAGCCCATTGTTTTTCAAATACCACCCATGAGGTTTCCCTTGAAAATTATTAAAATAATCCCTCACTTTTCCTATAAATACCTACTCTTCCCTTAATTGAATTCATTCCAAATTCTCCCTCAAAGAATATCTGGCCTCCTTACCTTAATATTTGTCCTCCCAAGGTTTTCTCAATCACCTAAGGTTGCAACCTTCGAGTTCTAAGGGTTACTCTACAAGGTAAGAAAATTCTCAATTTCTTTCTTTTCCCAATCAAGTTCTCTTTTATGTGGTATAAATTTAAAGATTCCATACCGTGTTATTATTCTATTCTAATTCATGATCTACTCTATATTATGATTCATTTCTGGATGGGTGATCCTTGTCCCCCCTATTTTTAATATTTTATAAAACCGTGCTGTGTAGTCGTTAGGCTGTCGAATATTTGTAAGGGACTTCCCAATAATTCTTTTATTTTGAGTTCCGTTATCATTCTTTCATCATATATTCTTATCCAAGTGTCTTGTAATCTATAGATTCATGTATATAATGGATTTTTTCATGTTCAGGGAAAATTTATCATCATTTTTCTTGTCCTATGCCACTTATTCAAGGAATAAAAACATTGTCAGTGATGTGTCGAACTACCAACATAGTGGATGATGTGATTTTAATTTTCATTAATTCTTCAAAGTTTGGTCATGAAACCATTTATATGGTAGAACCATGTTATAATATATGTTTTATGACTCACCCATTTTTCTGAAATTCTTTTCAACTCATGGTTCTAATTTATAAGACAATATTAAGTTGTTTTTATCAGAGAAACACTAAAATGATCTAAACGAACATCATTAATGTTTTAACTTATGAATAATCCTAAAATTAAATATCAAAATGATTAAAGGTATAAATTATGGTACTATAAATATTTAAATACATTTATATTACAATTCGGTAATTTCATTTCCAATCGACAAGAACATCCACCATTAACCAATCATAGAAATCGTGTAAAGAACTCACCAAAAAACAGTGCAAGGAGATAAATACTAATAATTAAAGGGTGAAATGATGTTATGAAATGATAATATAAAATATTATAAACATTAAAATGTATATTTAAAATACTAATAACACTCTTTTAAACATTATAAATTAATTTTAAACAATTTTGAAGTAAGACAGACCCGAGGTAAGTGAATTCTTAACCATATTTCCATTCTTTGGGTTAACCTTCTAATTCATTATTTATGTGCAATTTAAATTTTTTGTTTGATAGGTTCTATTTATATTATGTTTTATTATATATATTTATAGTATATATACAAACTAAATAAACTCTATTAAGTCTCTCTTATATTGTATGATATTTATAAGCCTCTTTTTTTTAAACCATCTTTTTAAATTCGGTTTTACAAAATTACAAAGTAATGTTTTTATGTAATTATTCATGTTTTATGATAATGTTTGGGTTCTTGGGAATTATTTATGATTAAGGGTGTGACCTATATCTCCTTCCAATTAATTGGGTATGAATAAGTTTGAGTTTGGTCATATGGTTAGTTGAAATGTAACTACGATGGTTACACAAAGTAAGGTAGCCACGAGGGTTACAAATTATAAGGTAGCCAAGAATGGTTACAAGATTATGTAAGTAATTCTTCAATATCCCTTTATGATTATATTTATGTTCACATTTTTTGTGTGTATCTTGTTTAAATCTCATGTTATACAATGTAAGTATATATGTGAGACAAGAATGTCTTTTGAAAATGCTTTCATATGTTACGAGTATTCGTGGACTAATGTGATATTTCGTTCTTTTCCATCCCTTACTGAGATTTTGTGCTCATCCCAAGTTTTTAAATGATTTTTCACAGGTTAATGGATGTTTAATTAAAGTATGGAATCCATGTTAAATGTTGAATAATTTTCAAGGAGTCTTGTTTTATATTTTAATGTTTTATATTTTGAAAAAAATGGGAACTATTTTTATGGTATCCACTCTGAAATAATGTGAAATTTCATGAATGTATTATCCTAATTCTATAGAGCTCTAATCTTGGAAATATATTCAATGTAAAAGGAAGTGTTTTCTTGACTAAATTCAAGATTATATATGTAATAATTCAAGGTCCTTATAGATAATTCCACATTTGGGATCAATAGCATAGATGACTGATATCTAGGATAGGCTGACTCTTCCTTTCACTGGTATCATCATCAACCATTACATGCCAGCCATGGATGATTAGATTCAGAATGGATATCCTCTTTTTATATTCTGTAACCAAAGATGAGGTCATACCCACTCTTATATCAATATTGTGTTCCTCCTCATTTTTCCAATGGTAAAATCATATTTCCATTCCACTTGATTGAAAAACATTACTACGGTCCTCCTAGTCATGATAACTACAAAAAAACCATAGGCCCTCCCCTTTTCAAAACTCATCTTCGCGAAGTCCCTCCTTATTCAATTTGTGGATAAAAATAATTTTCTCTCCACTCAAAAATGAGTTAAATAGGTGGTCCTCCCTACTTAACCAATGATTTTTATGAAGGGACTCCTCATGCTATCACTAATGGCCGACATAGTGGCTCTCACTATTCCCTATCCCACCATAGTGGAGTTCCTACCAGATTCTTCAAAAGTCAACATGGATTTCAACACCATGTTTCCCCTAGAAAAAATAGTTTTCCTAAACATGAATCTAATAGCTCAAATGGGTGTCCAACCCATATTCTAGATCCCAATCACGAAGGTACTCCCCATTCCTGGTTTAATCAATGTGAAGGCCATAATCTCACTCCAAAACACTAGTAATGAGATCCACCCCATTCTTAGGAACATACCAACCCTGAAGAACTATATTGGGGAAGAGGGGTGAATCTATGAGTCGAAGAAAACACTTCATAGAAGCATTATTGAAATGTCGTTTCATTTAACCTCTTAGACTCTAAGGTAGAATTCGATTCAATGATGAATCCTTAACCCCATTAAACATCATCAGAGTATTTGGAGGGTTCCATCCATCTGCAGGTACATGCAAGAGGAGGATGATTTGGATCCCCAATTGGTAATTATGGTGAATTCATCGCTATTGTCACTAGTTTCAATCTATATATCTATCTGAGATCAAAAAATCTATTCTAATAAGGGATAGAAGAAAAGTAAATGTTGGACACATATAATAATATTGTTTCACTCATATATGAGGCAGTGGTGAACACCCAATACAAGTGGGGCATGATGATGTGGTAGGTACTTAACGTGAAAGATAAACCACAGTACTATGAAATGCAGACTCTTGTTGTGGATCCTATATAGGCCGACCATCCACTACACTAATCCATATTATCCCCACCACCAATATCTCAGAAGGGTACAATCCGAGCTTTGATTAATCACTGGCAGGACCACACATTTAAATAAGAAATCATGTGGTACACCTTGTCCGATGATTAGATGTTCATTATATAGAAGATGAATACAATGTTGGAATTCAAAAAATTGGAATCCCTTACAACCTATTCAAGTTTCAATCTTCTTTTGAACTATCTGGATGGTGTGTTATCACTACATTGACCATCATCTAGCCTACCTAGGAAGACAGTAGCATTTTGATGACATTCATTAGAAGTTCTTCATGATTGAGTTTGAATCCCTCCCATTGTCCCAGCACCACACATCACATGTAGACCATCATCCCCACTAATAGTTATTTATCATGATCTTTACAGTTCTTCACAGAATAATGGATGAGGCATATCCACTTGAATATATTTGAGGTTGGGGAATGTGTAATTCTCTCCACATTGGCCACATCATATGGAAACTAGACCTACTCAATAATATTGATGAATTGTGTCAATATATCTTCAATTTAATTATGGTCCTACCTATTATTTTTAGAAATGGGGGAACCAGAGTGGTCCTTCAAGAGAAAACCAACCCTTGGAGAAGTTAAATATTAAGAATACCACCAAAAATGTATTCCTACTCACCTGTAGTGGAAACTACTTCTCCTTCGGGAACCCACTATATCATTTTATTCTAATCTGAACACCAGATGGTAAAGGAATAAATTTAGACCATTGATATGTCTGATATATCACTGAATACATAGGTTTATTTGGAAATATTCACCTTTCTCCATCTAGTCATATATTATAATAGGATCATTAATGAGATCCTCACTGTGTTGTTCCTAGACTGTACACTCCTCAATTGGATAATGTCTCCCCTCTACTGGGCAAGATGGAGAAACCTTAGTTTCTCCTTGGATAGTTTCCCATTATTGAGCCCAAAAATCATATTCATCCAGATAGAGTAGAGGTCAGAGTGTATGGAAAGAGACTGTGATATGATTTATAAAATCCACCCAACCATAATTTTAATCATCCTCGGGTCCTAGATCAAGACACTCCATAAACCATGTAGCCAGCATATCTTATCAACAATACTATTAACAAATTAGAGGTTAGGGGTCCCCATCAAGATAGGCACCCTCACCATAATGAGATAGACACTCTAAATTATCTCCTCAATGTTTGAGAGATGTGATAGTTAGTCATCCCCACCTGATAGAATTAAATTTATGGCATGGGTGGATGTCATACAATTGCACTAATATTTTTGGAATCCCACCTTTTCCTATTTAATTTGATGAGAAATCCACTACATTATTTGGCCAATATCATCTCATGGCATGGGAAAATGTGAAGAACCCTAGTGTAGTAGGTGTATAATAGTCTTGAATTTTTAATGTAGAAATTGGAAGGACCTATTCTTATCTAGTTCATTCAGCTAACCATTGTGACAATAATTGGTTTGGAAGTTCTTATTAGATAATTTATCTATTTTTTCAGTACCACCACATGGAAGATGATCATTTAAAACCACTTCAATTGCATGAAAATTATAGATAAGTATGTAGGAAACATCGTCGACCAATGTACAAGACTCACATATTCTCTGTATATCAATCTAACCCAAGAGTAAGTAATGATGATGTATGTGGGAAAATACATGATGGAACTTATCCCTAAACTAATTAAATAGAACTCCCTAGGTGCATTATGGTATTTAATTGATAAGGGTCAATTCCTAGAGCAGCCTTGTTGTAGGCCATGTAGACACATCTTTTGCCTCTCCAGGGTCCTTCATGAAGAGCCACCAGGGAGGAGACCAGAACCAAAGTATTTGTATAGGCCCTAGAAATACTAGATCTATTTTTGTAATATAATCACCAAGTGTAGACTCACCAGGTGTAGTATCCCCATCAATATCTGCCTCATATATTTACAAATCAGTAGGTACCACCATTCAAGGAACAACCACCCAAACAAGACAATGTGGATCCATCCCCCATCATTCTTAATCCCATATTTTCGTTGAATGTCATAGTATTCCATTCTCAAAAAATAAAAATAATATCTATACCATCATGGATGAATATATGACAATTTATTTATATATTTCCCTATAATAGGAGATTCAGATGTTGTTGTAGTGGATGAAGCTCCATGAAGCTGAATTCACTAATCACCAAGAGAATTGTTTATACCACTGGAGTCATAGAAATACCATCAACCAGTGTTATGTGTCAAAGGATTTGATTCAAGATTAAGTGGGAGATGGTATGGTTATTTTGGGAAACATCCCAATGCAGGTGGAACATATCTTTTATGAGTTCGGATATAATAGTGAGGGACCTATTGAATAATCGTAGGATTCCAACCATAGGATAATAGTGCATGGTTGTCTTGTAGAGTAGTTCCATGAATCGATGGAGTCATCCAAACCTTCTTTGGCTGGCATATACCTGCTGAGGACATCGATCCTTCTACAGCTGTCACATACTCATTTTCTTCACAACCTTATACATCTCAGAAGAGTAGGCACTGATGGTGTATGTAAATGAAAAGTCCTGCACTATTTCCAAATACATCCCTTGCCCAACGATATTTAAAGCCTCTTGTGGTCAGAATCATGCCTTTGGTTTTCCCATCATTGGAATAATCCTCTGATGATGATCAGGGGAAATCCACCATGAATATCCTCGTATTGGTAGACCATTTCATGGTCTCCAGTGACCAGCAGTATCAGTAAAACCATTAGAGTGCCCCCATAATATGTCATCTAAGAATATGTAAAGGGAATGAAAACAACATGAATACGTAGACATGTGATTCACAACAAGCTATGCATGCTACCAAAACTAGACAATAGGTTCGATTCAGAGGTCAGCATAAAAAATCCCCCCATCCTGCTCAGCAAGACACACCACCAAAGATTAACGTGCTAACTAACAAGTTAGAACATCCTGTGTGGCATTGTTATTGACCACATCTAACTAAATTCAGGCACCAACTAGCCAATAACTGGCCATTAGTGGGTGTGGTTGAGTTATCTAATTATGATCTAGATATTTATATAACCATCTATAAACCAGTGGTTTATCACGTAGTTCATTCATTGCCTTCATCCATCTACTAACCCATATGAGAATAAACATGAAACTGAAAAAAATGCATGGTGTGATGAAACACCATCAGAGCATTATAAAAAATATCTCAATCCAAGAGTCCATCCACCTAACATTATAAATGTGTGAATCCATCATAGAAACATTGAGAATCCCACTCTTGTTGGAATATGTAGTAGAATCCAAAGAGAACTTATAAGTAGATGTGGTTGAAAAAGTTGAATGTAACTTTTCCATCTCATTCCACAAAGAACATACACCGTTTTTTGTATAATGGATCATTTTTCTTAGTTACATCACTAGATTTGTCAACAGTGTGGAGATATTTCACTATCGAATCGACACAGGTTTTGAGATCAATCTCATCCTTACCAGAATATTCAACAATCTTAGACATAATAATGAATACTTGAGTTTCTCTGATATAAATATTCAGGGATATGGAAATATTTTTTAGAGGCCATGTGGAATATTTTTTTGATGTCACAGTTTTAAAATTTGGAAGAAAAAATTTAATTCATTGTTTTCTCATAGTATACCACTTATAACGTGATGATGGGTAGGCCATACCTCCACCTACATGTAGCATCTCTATTCTCATATCACTTATACCCCTAGTACTCCTTCAATGGTTGAGTTGGAATACTATATGGTTATAAATCTCTCTTATACTCATGTTAAGCTTTCTATATGGATTCTATATATTGAAAGATAAATGGTCGGAAATTTTATAATGTGGGGTTTTGGAAAACCACCATAGCATCTAGATCATGGACATATTTGGATGACACGTTCATCCTCCCGATTCACAGGTTGGAGGAAAAAACACGAGAATTTTAATGTTTCTTCATCATTTATAGAATGAAATTATTCTACATCCATATGAATAAGGAACACTATAATTATACATCATAGTATTACATTAACCCATAAAAATTAGTACTATAAGCCCCTACCCCTACAAAGTATCATGATGTTTGACCCATGGCCACCCTTGTATGTCATATTTGCTTATTCCACAAAGCTGGGTTGAATTAGAAGAATCGATCCTACCACAATTGTAAACACATCAAGCATAGACCCCACTATCAATGTCTTGATGGAATCATTTCAATAGCCTCTCTCACCATGATTTTTTTGGGGGAATAAATCCCCTAGGGATGGATCGATAAGTGGGAAATATTGTTCCCCTAGAACCAGTCAACAGAAATGAACCACCTCCTCCTGCAAATTCCCCTATCCCAGATGATAATGAGTATTTTGAAAATGATCCTCCCATATTTTGATATTTATTCACCAATACCATTAATGAGTTGGTTAAGATGAACCGTTATACTTAGGATGATCTATGGAAAACTATAATCAGTGAACCCATGTCACCAAAGGAACATCAATAGTATTTTTCTTTACTTAAGAAAAAACATAATGTATTCTCTTGAAGATATGATCAGATTATAGAAATAGACCCTTAGGTTTTTATTCTACGGTCTTGGTATTCAAGTGAGGCATTGTGCGTTCAAGAATCCTCCTAGGAAAATCTATCCATCCCATCATTTCATTTTCAATTCTGAAGTTAATAATATTATCCAATCCAACATCCGCAAGGATGTCTTATACACTATGTGACTCACCATCATCATTGAATCCACTAGGAAGAAGGGTCATATTAGAGTCTATATCGAATTTTGGGACACAATGTTCTATTGTCCGAAGGATGATTATCCCTTTAGAAAAGTGGATATGTTGACAAATTCCAGTTCATGTTCCTTGGTTCTATCCATTATTTATGGATAATATGGTTTCAGAAAAATATAGATGGCCCCCTGTTGGCGCAAAAAATATGGCCCAAAAGAAAGGAACGAAAAAGACAGCTGGCACGCTGCCTCGCGAAGCACAGCCGCGAAGCCCCGCCACGAAGCACCTCTACGAACCCATTTGACGTTCGCGAGCCGCCGCAAAGCTCCTGAGGCGGTAATCCTCCGTGAAACCATTTGACGTTCGCGAGCCGCCGCGAAGCTCCTGAGGCAGTAATCCTCTGCGAATGCATTTGAAGTTCGCGAGCCGCCGCGAAGCACCAGAGGCGGTAATCCTCCGCGGCTGGCGTTGACGTTAGCGGGCACGCCGCGAAGCACCGGAGGCGGCGCGCGAGCCCAGCCTCGCGGATCCCCTTCCCTATAAATACTGGACTCCCCCTGAGTCCTGGAGGCTGGACAATCCGACCCTTGGGCTTCTCCTCTCCCAAATCGCGAAGCACACTTTTCCACGGGAATCATGAGCTCCGTGAGGTACTTCTCCTTCGCGAGACTCCTCCGCATTGTCTCGTTTTGACCCCCTCTTCTGAGAGGGATGCCCTTTGCGAAGCTCAAGGGTGTTCGCGAAGGAAAGGGATTCCCAAGGGAACCCGGGCAGCCGCAGAGTGTTTTATGCTTCGCGAAACACCCAACCCAAGCTAGTGATCCCTATGCCAAGGCAGGATCACTATACATCGCGAAGCACACTGCTTCGCAGGACCCTGCTTCGCGAGGCACCCCTTCCTCGCGAGGCAGTGCTCCGCGAACACTATTCCACATCACGAAGCACCTCCCACTCACACCTATGCCCCATGCTAAGGCCAAGGCACTCCACTTCGTGAAGCGCACTCCTTTGCTTAGCAATTCCCCTTCCCGTGCGACCCTCTAGGTTTGCACGATGTGATTTCAAAGTCCCATGGACAATACCACCAGTAGCGTTGCTTCGCCTAATGCTTCTTCACATAGGCATGATAACCGCTATTGATTCTTCCCATATCCAAGCTAACGTGGACCCCTCGATGGTTCGTTCCACGACCCCCCTTAACCATGGCCTTACTGGTACCTTCCCTTCCCCAAGGACCAGAGGGTACCAGTTATGTATGTCCTAGGGGTGTGGAGTGAACCCACCCTCGTTCGAGCTGCAGGACGTTAAACTGCCAAGCACCACGTCCTCAACACATGACGTTAAACTGTGATCTGACCTCGTGCCACTCGCGAAGGGTCCCCCCAACTCAAAAATTTTCTACACCACTCGTCTCCACGGGAATGGAACTCTTCCTCACATGGAATGAGATCCTCCTTGTCGGAGTGGCGTATGTTCGTAAGATAAGGGCGACCCTAGCCCCCCCCCCCAACGGATGGCTGCACCTCTACATCTCCGTACTTTCGCACTACCAAGGTCAGTGGATGGCGTGATAGAGGACGAGGCACCTCCCTTAATTGGACCAAGGATCATCTTTCCCGCGCTTTGTCGCGCCATGGGCCTCCATCCTGGAGTAAGTCCCAGCAATGTGGGTCGTCTAACGCGTAAGACCCTCTTCGCTTCTCACGGACGCTTCCTTCACGACGTGATCGTTAGGTCCTTGCAACCTCTTGTTTCTCACACCGAGCAGGACTCACGTGGGCTTAGAGTGAGCACCGAACCGGACACCCATTTGAACTACGAGGTCTTTGATCCATGTCAAGGCGTGGTACGTAGGAAGCCTCCACGAGGTTCAAGCCCACCCATCATCATTCACGTCGGTTCACCCACGTCCATCATGACGTTAAACTGCAATTCCAGTCCGACAACAAGACGTTGTGACTAACCCGAACTATGAGGTCTTTGATCCATGTCAAGGCATGGTACGTAGGAAGCCTCCCTGAGGTTCAAGCCCAACAAACATTGGCCCAGACCGTCTCCTTGTCGGTGTGCCAATACCCCATCTCCCATTGGACCAATGTCCCTCATTTACGTCGGTTCACCGACACCCAATGCCCGTCGTTTATTCACGTCAGGGTTCACTATCGTCCCGCACGACGTTAAACTGTATTCCCGAATCCGAACTACGAGGACTTTGATCCATGTCAAGGCATGGTATGTAGGAAGCCTTCCCGAGGTTCAAGCCCACCAATAGTGGGCCTCTAGGTCTACATTCACGTCGGTTCACCGTCAAACCAACCCTTATGAACTACGTGGTCTTTGATCCATGTCAAGGCATTGCACGTAGTAAGACTCCACGAGGTTCAACCCCACCCGTCATTTCAGGTCGGGTCTCACCCTCGTCCAGCACGACATTAAACTGCATTCTGGTCCAGTTGTAAGCCGTTGTGACCCATCCAATGAACTACGAGGTCTTTGATCCATGTCAAGGCATGGTACGTAGGAAGCCTCCACGAGGTTCAAGCTCACCCGTCATTTCACATCGGGTCCCATTCCAGTCCAGTGGCAAGCCGCTGTGACTCATCCAACATGAACTACGAGGACATTGATCCATGTCAAGGCATGGTACGTAGGAAGCCTCCATGAGGTTCAAGACACATTGCTCAGTCGTTTATTCACATTGAGTTTCTCCCTCATCCAGCATGACGTTAAACTGCATGCCTCCTTTTGTCCTACGTGACATTAAACTGCACAACCATTCCCACCTGAACTACGAGGTCTTTGATCCATGTCAAGGCATGGTATGTAGGAAGCCTCCATGAGGTTCAAGCCCACCCATCATCATTCATATCGGTTCACCGACAAAGCCCCATCTGAACTACGAGGACTTTGATCTATGTCAAGGCATCGTACGTAGGAAACCTTCCCAAGGTTCAAGCCCACCACTAGTGGACCCGCGGGTCTACTTTCAGGTCGGTACTCTGACGATTCTCATCGGTCCAAGGTCCACCTTCACGTCAGTTTATCAATGTCATCCGGAACTACGCAGACTTTGATTCCCTGCCATGGGGATACGTAGGAAGCCTCGTTAAGGGTCAAGCCCAACTTCACTATCGCCCCTACGATGGTCCATTCTCACCCTCCTTCCACTCCATCCATCAACCTTCCACCCGTTCTGATTCTCGCCCGGACCGTCTTATCCTGGTGAGACCATGTCGGTACGCCCTTCTTCACAGTCGCCTTTGGGCTGGCCCCGGTATCGATATCCCTTTAAGGAGGATCCCTCAATCCGATCTATCCTAGCTAATGCTCTGGTTGGGTTGATCCGTCTCCGCTGGACGTTAAACTTGCGGCATACCCTGTGTTGAGCACGGGAAGCTGAGGAAAACCTCAGATATGTGTCCATGACATATAATTCCCCGTGCTCGATGTGGGATGCCTCGGGCTTCCATGCCCTCGAGAAGCCTTGTGGTCAAGGATAACAGACAGACATGCCAGGTACCCCAGCATCCAGACACGCTACTGATGCCTCAACGTGACTACTCCCCTGACTGAAGGTCGCTCCCCTGACTGTACCCTTTGGAATGTCCCGACAGAAGCAGTGTAATTAATCGGCGCCCATGGAAACACGGCACTGGGAAGAGTTTCATGAACTACGTATTAAATCTATGAGGGAGACCCGGACTAGGTGACGAGTTCTGAGGAGGAATCCACAGGAGGAAGAACCGACATCCCATCATCCCGTTTCGATCAAGGAGCAGACATCCCTGAATAAGGAGCGAATGCCGTCCGCCTTTGGAAAGTGGGAATGCGGGGCAACAAAAGCACCGCACGTCCTCCCCCATGGACGGACGGGCGCGCGCCCCGGTGAAACCGTCGGAAACAGAAATGGAGAACCTGACGTGAAATTATTCTCCTAAATATGGGGATTAGTAGCATTCGAAACAACAGTAGATTGGCGTGTCACCGGATCCAGATATCCGGTGCCTGGTCCTGCCAAGCAAATAGCGGGCCTGTCGTGAAACTCACCGGAAGTCGGGGCAGTAGAACTTGGGGCACTCCGCTCTGCATCGTGTTGGCGTGGATCCTTCTTACAGACGCGGAGAATGGAAGGAAGCTGGGGCACTGGCTGTCAATCATTTTCCTCTCAGTACTGACGAGTTGATCCCTTCGTTTGCCAGGAACCAGGTTGATGTTACAGAGACGCGATCACCGTCCGCTCCTCGCCCACGCAGAGGCAGGGGCAACACCACGACGGCCACCCCACGTAGCACCAATACCGCCACGACGGCCGCCACATCGCGGAATACGGGGCGCCCGTGCCCCCTCTCCCCATCAGAGGACATCCAACAAAGGGTGATCAACAACCTCGTGCGCAGGTACGAGGAAGAAGGGGTCATCCCGACCCGGGATATGGCCCGCTTAGACCTGGAGGCCTTCAGGCCCCACCGTCAACGCCGCCCTAACAGGCCGCGCAGGGAGCCCCTGCTCCCCACCCCAACATTCAATCGTTTCGGGAGCTTGTCTTCGGAACGCCTTGACGACTCCTCTCCTTACGCTGAAGAGGCGGGCGCCGTCCGTCTCACCCCGCCCAGGGCCCCGACCCGAGGGCTCCAGGAGAGAGCTCCCGCCCGGCCGCGTCAGCGCCGCCGTCCGGCCCCACAGGAAGAGCAAGAAGACTACGTCCCCACATCACATGCACCCGTTCGCCTGACCCGACGTCAGCACCGAGCCCGGGCTGAGGACGCCTAGGTGCGTCAACGTCGACAGCTACAGTGGCCCGAGCCACCGCCGACATGTATCGTTAAGCCCCTGCATACACTGAGCAGGGCCACTCCTTCACCCAACCAGGATCGAGACCCCAACCGCCCCACGGGCAGGCTGGGTTGACTCTCCGGGTTGCAGGACCAAGTGGTGATCGCCGCGAGCTAACCCGCGATAATGTCACCCTGTACGGAGGTCCTCCCCATACCACTACTCCACAGAGCGTGGGCCTTCCCCGCTCCGAGGTTCGTCATGGAGGCATGGCTCGTGCTACCCCCATCCCGCAAGAAGACCTGCCCCGCGATAGTGACACTCAGTGCAGAAACATTTCCCGCACCCGCTGTACAGGGTATGGAGTCCATCCTCCTGAAGGCCCTATCCATCCGGTCCTTCTCCAGCGCGGGGGCCCTCCCTACGTCCTCTCTGCAACCGGCGAAGGTCCTACTTGCCCCAGCAACTCGCGGAGTGAATGTCGGCCTCGCTCCACTCGCATAGACCATGGAGGTCCTCCCCATGCTCCTTCCAGTTCCAACAGAGGCCCTGCCCACATGGGTACTATTCATGGTGGTCCTCCCCATGTACCCTTAGACATTTGCCCTGGTGCCCCTCGCACCCCCGCTATCTCGAGTGGGGGCCCTCTTCGGCACAGCACCAACGCCACCCCGAGGCTGCCTGATAGGGGTCAACCCTGTCCCGATGAGCCACCTCGGGGCAGGAGAGCGGGTCGTCGCCGCAAAAAGAAGAACCCTGGGAAGGCCCAGGTGGAGATCAAACCTGCCCGCTTCTCCGACTCGGAAGCGGAATGCGATTCAGCGATGGAACCTTCTCCTCGCTCCTCCGTATCAAGGACTGGGGCAGGAACCAGACGTGTTAGCCTCATTCTCCCAGAATTTGAGGTCCACCAGATTCCCATCTCCCTTCGCAGGTACATCCAAGAGGATGAAATCCTGGGAATTCCGCAGGTCTCGACCGCACAATCACCGCCTCTGTCACCAGAAAAGCCCTCTCCTTCTACCAAAAATCACGGAGGGTTATTTTGGGGGCCAACGACGGTAGAGCGACGACACGACCAGTTGCCGGTAGCCGCGGCTCCTGTTCCGGAAGCTGTGGTTATCAGCCCGTCGTATCGTGACATCGTGACCAGGTCACCTCATTATTCGGAGGATGGCCCTAAATTCGGCGGCCAGTCAGCTCGTTTGCCGTATTCTCCCCCGCCAAGCTTACTATCCCAAAGGTCCACCTTGGTACTGCTACCGGTCCCTCAGCTGCCCCTGGTTGACGAGTGGGGCAACACAGGGCCAGACCCTGAGTCCGAGCCTAGGAGCTTCTGGAGTATTCTTGCAGCGGATTATTTCTCGGAGATGATCTGGCCGACGGCGACACTGAATTTCCGCATACCAGAGTCTCTTACCCCTAAAGATGTGGGGTGATTTTGTCAAACCCTGTGGGAGACACACTTCTTCCTCCGTTATGAACGGGTGGTGTACACCAGGAGTCGAGAGCACTTCGAATAAATCGGCGAGCAGTGCCGCCTGATCGATGCAGCCGCACTTCTTGTGGCCCAGCACCCTGAGTCGCCAGGCCACCAGGGCGCCCTTCAACGAAAATGCGTTCAGAGTCTTAAATAACTCCACAGAATCGTCAGGGAAGCCACCCCCCATGTGCAAGTCCGTGGTTGGGGAAACTATGCCGCTCTCCTCTTCGACCCTATCCGAAGGTAGCACAATTTGATATGAGACATCGAGGATATGCCCTCAAGAGGGGTCGCAGTCCACATGGCCGACGTTGTGGATAAGGAAGATGAGCTTGAGTTCCTTGATGGAGACTTACCACCCGAGGGCGTACCGCCGCTGCTCGAACCGTCAGGGAGAGTTACCCGTCAGCAGAGGTACCTGCTAGGTCTCCCTGTACCCACCGAGTCATTGGTACTCAGTCGAAACACAGGCAAGGGTAAGGAGCACGTCAGAATAGTCAAGCACTCCGACCCGTCCGCCTCTGTGCATAAAATGGAAGAAGATCCCAAGAAGGCCACGTTACGCCAGCTGCTTGCTGAGCAGAAAAAGCTGGTTGACGAACTCTTGGCTGAGCGCGCCGCAGAGCGGTGACCCGACTATGGTAATCCCAGGCCAGGGAAGCAGGGGCAGGAACAATTTCCCCCCTTTGAGATGCCTTCAGGCCACCCTGATCATGCTACTGCCGCAGACAGGGTGGATGTCGGAACGTACGGCTAGTGGGTGCGATACGTCTCGCCAAATCCCTCCGAGCGAGGAGGCAATCTAAAGGATCCAATACGGGTTCCCCCAGTCGCCCCGCAGGTCATCCAGCCAGTTGACCCATGAGCGGCCGAAGCCGTCTACCGAAGAACCTGGCAATGCACTTTTGGTTAGGGATCCCCATCAAGACAGGGACCCCCACCCGGAGGATCTTATTGCGGTGCTCACAGCTCGCCTCGAAGCGTTGGAAACGCGGCAGGTGGTGGTCCCACCGGATGGCAAGCCTTATCCCGCGTGGGTGGATGATATTCCCGCACCTCCGGGTTTTGGGAACCACACTTTCTTGCCTTTTAACGGGACAAGGGACCCGCCACAGCACTTGGCTCATTTTTCTTCCAGGTGTGGCCCCATGCTGGGGACCCCGGCTCAGCAAGAAGCCGCCAAGCTCCGATGTTTCGTACAAACATTGGAAGGTCCGGAATTCGTCTGGTACAGCCATCTCCCTATCGGATCGGTGACCGATTGGGAGGATCTTCACCGGAAGTTCTTATACCAGTTCAGCTCCACCACTCGAAAGACCAGCATTGCAGACCTCTTCAAGTTCAAGAAAAGTCCGGATGAACGAGTCGTAGACTTCATCACCCGGTGGAAGGGACATACGTATTCCATCGATATGCCACTGACTCAGGAAAAATTACTGACGATGTGCGTGGGAAACATCAAGACAGAGCTGGTACCCTCCTTGATTACCTAGAACTACCCTGGAGGGTTCAGAGATTTCTTGTATAAGGCTCAACGCCTCGAGGAAGCCCTGCAACAGGCCAGTCAGGCACGTTTGCTGCCCCCTATGATCCCATCCAGGAGGACCGCCAGGGCTGAACCCGCCGCGGTGGCTCAAATAGAATCCCTGAGGCAGCTGGAATTGCTGCCGGCGGCGCCACCCCCGCAACCCCGCAGAGGTCCTCCACCTCATGCATAGGCTCCTGCCCAGCAACGACCGCCTCAGAACCGACAGGTTCCCCCGCGCAACACACCACCGCCGCCTAGGCGAGACAATCAGGTGCCGCCTCCTAGGAAGGCCCATCCGGCCCCTCGTCAGGACCAGGCTCCCAGGGCCCCCTATCAGGAAAAAAGGTACCAGAACTATTCCTTCAACGAAAATCAGGTCCCTGGCTACATCCGAAGTGCTCTAGAGCAAGGGATTGTGCGTCTTCCTGAGTGCAGAAGGCCGGCAGAGGCACATCTCACCGATTACCCCAACTACTGCCCTTATCATCAGATCCTGGGGCACACCCTCAAGCGATGCTATGTGTTTAAAGACTGGCTTCAAGACCAGGTCAACAACAACATAGTCAAGTTGGGCCCAGTACCAGCGCAAGTGGTAGGTGTCTTTGCAGGATCAGAGATCGGCAGCGATAGTGAAGGTGAGTGGCAGAAGGTACCTAGCCGCGGGTCCCAGAAATACGACGACTTGATGGCTCGAAAAACCATCGTCCGTTACCAGGGTATCATCCGGGCGCGCCTGAAGCAGTCGGAACCTCCAGATGAAGTAGCCGGTGCCTCTGCATCGTCTTCACAGTCGACCTCTTCCCAAAAGGGCAATCAGCGTCGACGCAAGAAGAAGAAAAGTGCACCGCCAGTGTCGTCGTCATCCCGCACTCTCGGCGACTTTATGCTCCCTGAGATGGGGTCCCTCCCAGAATCCGCCCAGCGGTGGATGACTCCTCGAGCGACAGCCAGGGGTACGCTTCGGTTAACACCGTGGAGCTGGTAAAGCCCTATATGACCCCCGACGAGGGGGAATGCCAGGAAGACCTCCCCAACGTTTCCAGCCGACGTCGACGTCAATGGAATCGCAATCGTGCCGGTCATCGAGGTACGTCAGTAGGCACTCTTGGCCAAGCCGTGCACGCTACCGAGACAAGGCAGCAGGCTCCGCGCAGATCTCAGCACGCGCAAACCCATCTAACACCCTCGGCTCTACCTCCACCATCGTTCGTGCTATTGTATCGGGGGGAGCCGCTTTGTTCGTATCACAGTCAGTCTTGCCCAGCTACAGGCCAGCCTCCGCTGTCCGATCCCAGTCCGACGACTACCCTTCAGGCTTCTACTAGTAGGCAGCGAGATATACCCAGTACTAGTCAATCGCCGGTTCAGCCGGCCGGACCCGCTGTGCCTCCAAATGCCGAACGACCTCCTATAAGAAGAGGCTCGCGTTTGGCATGAAGGTATGATGTTCTGAAGCACCTGTCCGGCATTCCGGCGAGGCTCTCCATCCTTGAGGCCCTTCGCCTCTCATTTGAAATGCTCGAGGCACTTTCCGAGGCCCTAAGGAGCCCCCTCCAGTTCGAGACGGAAGTAGCAGCTGTGGATGCCTTCCATACCGAGACGATCGAAAACGCCGAATTTCAGGTGGTTATCTCGTTCTCTGGTGAAGATGAGGACCCTCCTATAAAGGGGAACATTCGACCGCTGTACATCACTGGCCGCTTCAATGGTGTGGAAGTCCGTCGTTGCCTCATTGACACAGGTTCCGGAATCAATCTAATTCCGACCCGGACACTGCGAAAGATGGGTCTGTCCGAAGGTGATTTAACTCCCTCCGACCTCAGGATCCAGGGGTACGACAGGAAAGAGAAAACCCCAGTCGGCAAGATCCGCCTGAAGACTCAGTTCGGTGGCTTGATTTCCAGCACCGAGTTTGTGGTTGTCTCTCAGGACACCGCCTACAACACATTGATGGGCAGGCCATGGCTCCATCTGCATGCAGCGGTCCCTTCGTCGTATCACCAGTGCCTCAAGTACTCGCTCAACGGTCGAGTAGGCGTGCTCCAAGGAGACGCGTCCCCTTTCGCTTCTTGTGAAGCCCGCTATCTGGATGCAGGTTATTACAAAATTAAGGACAAGAAAATCCTGGTAAGCGAGGATGAACCCGCCCCGATCACAAGTGATCCCTGGGCAAGCATGGATGAAGCCTACATCCTCTAGATACACCGGTTGGAGGCCACGAACCCCGACATGGGACAATGTTTCTTTGTTTCGGGTACACAAGGAAGGCATGTTCCCGTGTCCAAGCGACAACCGAAAATCACCTCGTACTCCTACATCAACCAGGCTCAAGTCATCCTGGAACCCCCTACCCCTGTACGGTACTGGGACGTCAAGCTCATGACAACAGCAGTGCGCCATACGTGTCTCTTCCTCTGGGCTGGAATTAGCCGACTCAGGCCGACACGTCACCACTGCTTTGATATCATCAAACGTGGCCATTTAGGCCGAAGGCCAGATGGGATAGGGTCGACTGCCTTCATCGCTATGGTCTCGATGGCAAGCGAGTCTCCCGATGCGATGACCGCTGCTGCCCAAGCCGGCACCAGCTGCCCCTCGGATTTTGATAGCCCAGAAGCCCCCCCCACATCACGGGAAGTCCCCCCCACGGGTGGGGAGGAAGACTTGGAGGATGCTCCCCCAACCTTTGAAGAAGGTGTCTCTACCACGGTTGATGAACTGGTACATGTGAACCTTGGTAGCGAGGCAGATCCGAAACCCACATTGATCAGCGCAGTCATGTCCCTCGAGGAGCGGCAACAGTACGTAGACTTCCTCAAACAGCACCGTGATGTGTTTGCTTGGAGTTACAACGAGATGCCAGGGCTAGATCCCCAAGTAGTCGTTCACCGTCTGGGCCTCCCGGCAAAACATCGTGGGTTCAAGCAGCCTACCAGGAAGATGCACCCTTCCCATGGTGCTATGGTTGAGGCCGAAGTAGATAAGATAATCAAAGCCAACTTCGTCAAGGAGGTCTAGTACCCCAAGTGGCTTGCCAACATTGTGCCAGTCAGGAAGAAGAATGGGCAGATCAGAGTCTGTATCGACTTCCGCGATCTTAATCGCCACTGCCCAAAGGATGACTTCCCACTCCCAGTGACGGAGCTGTTGATTGACGCCACGGCCGGGTTCCCAGCCCTCTCTTTCATGGATGGGTATTCTGGGTATAACCAGATCCGGATGCCCCCCGAAGACGAGGATTCCACTGCCATCAGGGCTCCCCAGGGTACATTTTGCTACCAGGTAATGCCATTCGGTTTGAAAAATGCAGGTGCCACTTATCAGAGGGCCATGCATGATATATTCAAACCGATCCTCGGGACATTGGTGGAATGCAACGTGGATGACCTTGTAGTCAAATCATGCCTGCGCCAGGACCATATCAGAGACCTTGAGAAAGTGTTTGGCTTCCTCCGTTCCCGTCACCTGAAGATGAACCCGCTGAAGTGTGCTTTTGGGGTCACCTCCAAGAATTTTCTGGGCTTTGTTGTCAAATACCGAGGTGTCGAGATCGACCCAGAGAAGATCAAGGCCATCAGCCAAATGCCTCCCCCGAGCAACATTCGAGAGCTTCGAGGCCTTCAAGGCCACTTAGCCTATATACGATGATTCATCACGAATCTGGCCAGCAAGTGTAAGCCCTTTTCCCAGCTCATGAAGAAGGGCGCCACCTATGAATGGGATGAGGAGTGTCAGACCGCCTTCGAGGAAATCAAGAAGTATCTGCTCCAACCTCCGGTCTTGATGCCACCCGTCTCCGGAAAGCCGCTGGTCCTTTACGTGACTGCCCTAGAGAGGTCCCTCGGTGCGCTGATCGCCTATAAGAACAATGAGGGTATTGAGAATAGTCTCTACTATCTCAGCCGCATGCTTCTCGATACGGAGATTCGATACTCCCCTATCGAAAAGAGCTGTCTTGCGCTCGTCTTCGACGTGCAGAAGTTGCGACATTACCTGCAGCACCACGAGGTGAAATTGGTCTCCCGGGTAGACCCACTGAAGTACATCCTGAACCGTCCCATGCTGACTGGCCGACTAGCACGGTGGGCGGTGATTCTCCAGCAGTTTGATATCAGGTTCGTACCTCAGAAGGCAATTAAGGGACAGGTATTGGCAGACTTTTTAGTTACCCATACAACCTCCACGGATCAATCCCTAGACCTGGATTTCCCTGATGAGACGATCCTCTCAGTCGATCATGCTGCCCCGTGTTGGAAAATGCGTTTCGACGGCGCCTCCCGGAGCCCCACCGGTAGGAGGCTCAACGATCCCAAGCTCAACAGAGTGGGCCTGGGTATTGTCTTCACTACCCCGGTGCAAGCCGTCCTGCCGTAATCGTTCCTGTTTCAGAAGGCTATACGAACAACGAGGCAGAGTAACAAGCTCTCATCACCGGCCTCAAGTTGGCCCTTGAGATCCATGTTCCCCACCTACATGTGAAGGGAGATTCCGAGCTGGTAATCAAATAGGTTAATGGAGACTATGTCGTCAGGAAGCCGGAGCTCGCACCGTTGCTGGTGTACACCCTCCGCCTAATGGCCCAGTTCTCCCCTCGACCAGAGGTTACCCATGTCCCACGGTTGCAGAACGGCAAAGCAGATGCCTTGGCTGGTTTAGCCGCGTCGCTCGCGGAACCCGAGCAAGATGATTTGGTCATACATGTGGCACACCGGAGAGTCATTTCCCCCGTCACCCAAGAGGACCATGATGGCCTGCGGGTAAGCCATCTCACTGCCGAACCCTCCATATCAGGAGTCCCGGGTTCTTCAGACGCAGTGTTTGAAACCACCCCCGACTGGAGAGCACCTTTTGTCGAGTATCTCCAAAATGGTCAGCTCCCAGGCGATCGGGCCGACCGTGAGCGAATTCGACGCCGTGCGCTGCAATTTACCCTCCAGAGCGGCCCTAGCCTGGAACAGATCCTTTATAAGCGGAGTTTCGATGGTGTCCTTCTTCGTTGCCTCTAAGGAGGGGAGATACCTCAAGTTATTCAAGAGGTTCACGCCGGTTCCTGTGGCACCCATCAAGCTAGGGCGAAACTGTCCCTTCAAATCCGGAGGTTGGGGTACTTTTGGCCCTCTATGATCTACGATTGTATTGGATATGCCAAGAGATGCCACGCATGCCAAGTACACGCCAACTTCTTGCATCGGCCGCCAGAGCCCCTCCACCCCACCAAGTACTCTTGGCCATTTGCGGTATGGGGACTTGATGTAGTGGGACCATATCCACTGGCAAAAGCCCGCCAGTGTAGGTTCATCCTGACTGCTACAGATTTCTTCTCCAAGTGGGCAGAGGCAGTTCTGCTCAAAGAGGTCAAGGCCCGTTCCATCGTTGACTTTTTGAGCTCCAACATAATCCACCGGTTTGGAGTCCCTCACGCCGTCCTCACCGATAACGACACCAACTTCCGAGCAGCTGAATTGAAGAAATTGTACGCTAAGTACGACATCCGGTCAAACCATACCTCCCGCTACCACGCGCAGGTGAATGGACAGATCGAGACGTTCAACAAGACCCTCTCTAACATTCTACAGAAGATGGTTGGTCAGAATAAGAAAAGTTGGCCGGACAAGCTCCCCAACGCCCTCTGGGCTTACCGGACGACGACTTGCAACTCTACCCAGGTGACCCCATATTCCCTGGTGTATGGAGCTGAGGCCGTCCTACCCATTGAGATCTAGCTGCGGTCATTACGCACTGCAGTTTATGACCACCATACATTAGATGAGGTAGTCGAGATCCATCTGGCTGAATTAGAGGCACTGGACGAGAACCGGCTTTGTGCCCTGCACAATCTGGAAAGGCATCAGGACAAGATAGCGAGAGCCTTCGACAAGAAGGTTCGTCTTCGCTCTTTTCTACAGGGCGACCTGGTACTGGCCCTTCGAGTGCCAATGATTCCCGGTAGGAAACCGCCCAAGTTAGAACCCAAATGGGAAGGGTCTTATATCATCCATAAGCTTTACCCCAATGGAGCATACTCCTTGGTGACCACGGATGGAGAGCGTATAACCCCTCCCACCAATTCCAAATTCCTCAAACGATACTTTGCCTAGGGCAAAAAGGTCCAGCACGACCCTAAACTGCGAGAAGGTCCCACACGACCCTAAACTTCATCCTCGTCCTTACTGCAAGACGTTAAACTGCAAGCCAGTCAGGCCTTCCTGACTGAGGCTCGGCCTCAGGCCCCTTGGCCTCCTCAGGCCCCGGCCCCGTCTTCACTGCGAGACGTTAAACAACAAGCTGGTCAGGTCTCCTTTATCGTGGCCCGGCCTCAGGCCCCCTGGTTTTCCCTGATCTATTGTCTTGTGGGATTGTACGGTATGGTGTAGGACTATGTCCTTATTCACATCGGATTACTCGTCGTACCGTACATGTCCCCAAATGAGATGCTTCTTATCGTCCTGCATGACGTTAAAATGCATTTCTAAAACTACGTGTGTCTTGATTCTCATCCTTATGAGATATGTAGGAACGCTCGGACACCTCGTCTTGAGCCCAGCCCCAAGCTTTTCCCTTCCACTATCCCCCCTAGGAATAGTTTTCTTGGACGATATTTGTGTAGCATGGTGTAGGCTTTCTTGGCCCCAATTATGAAACCCCGCTCGCACAAAGATTGTAAGGGTCGCACCATGCGCCCACTACCATTCTTCTATCCTCCCATGTCCTCACCGCATGACGCTAAACTACATGGCCTTCAATAACTACGTATGTCTTGATTCTCATCCTTAAGAGATACGTAGGAATTCCTGGACATTTCGTCCATTGGCCCAGCCCAAAAGCCAAAATCTTCCCCTCGGGTCAAGACATGGCAGGGTGCACACCATTGCCCCGACCCACATCGAGCAAGCCTCGACCCGACTGCACATTCCCCCCTGGAGGTGTTTTCTACTTTCGTGGATGGTTACAACTATGCTTCACCCACTCCTTGACTGGGATTCCGTCATTTTTCACACCCAGAGGGACCCCCAAGAACGGCCTTGATACAATGCCCAAGGGCTCTCCTACCGATACGGGCCAACGCCCCCGAGGGTTTTCAAGCAAAAAGCCGATACAAGTCCCGCGTGGTGAATTTGGTCAGCGGTCGACGCTCATTTGTTGCCCCCATACGGGTCACCATAGGAACACTGTGTTTAGAACATGGTCAATAGTGTCCTGGATTTTCGAGTCCACCCCGAGATGTCCCAGGCATCAAGAACAGTGATTCATTCTGCCTCATCCCGAGGTGAAAAACTTCCCCCAGGTGGTGCTAGCAATCGGTCCCACAGCCCTGATTCCTCATAAGGGTGTACGTTGTGATGTGGTACTATGCCCTCATTCACATCGGGATCATGTGCCATGCCGTACACCCTCCCTTTATGAGGCCCAGCCTCAGGCCCCTTGGCCTTCTCGGGTCCCCGACCCTTGTCCTTATGTAAGACGTTAACCTGCAAACCAGTCAGGCCTTCCTGACTGATAACATTCCCTTTTCTTTGGGCCACGGCCCAGGATTACTCATAAGGGTGTACGGTGTGATGTGGGACTATGTACTCATTCATGCGGGATCATGTGCCATGTCGTACGCCCTCCCTTTACGAGGCCCAGCCTCAGGCCCCTTGGCCTCCTCGGGTCCCCGACCCTCATCCTCATGTAAGATGTTAAACTGCAAACCAGTCAGGCCTTCTTGACTGATAACCTTCCCTTTTCTCCGGGCCACGGCCCAGGATTCCTCATAGGGGTGTACGGTGTGATGTGGGATTATGTCCTGATTCACGTCGGGATCATGTACCATGCCTTACGCCCTCCCTTTACGAGGCCCAGCCTCAGGCCCCTTGGCCTTCTCGGATCCCTGACCCTCATCCTCATGTAAGACGTTAAACTGCAAACCAGTCAGGCCTTCCTGACTGATTCCTGACCTTAGGCCCCTTGGCCTTTTCGGGCCACGACCCAGGTCCTCTCTTATAGGAGTGTACGGTGTGGTGTGGGACTACGTCCTCATTCACGTCGGCTTCTTCTCCATACCGTACACCTCCATTGATTAGAGGTATATTACTCCCTTTCCCGTCCAGTGTGACGTTAAACTACATATGGAGAACTACGTGTGGCTTGATTCCCATCCTCATGGGATACGTAGGACCACCTGAATGTCCAAGACTCGGGTCCATCCCCATATCTCGGGAATTCTCATCACATCCTGACCCCTTGGCCTATCCTTCCTCAATGAGAGGATTATATGTTGTGGTGTGGGATTATGTCCTCATTCATGAAGGTCTCGTAATGAACACGCCATGCTCCCCCCCTCTACTGAGCTGTTTCGTCGATCCCTTTTTCGGCGGTTCACCAATGTGCTTAAGAGTACTCTGGTTTATTACCTGGAATGCCATGCTTTACTCGGATACGTCCGCACCCGCATTCCAGGCTTTGTGTATCCCCGCATCAGGGCTTTCATCATCTTTCACACCCGGAGGGACCCCCAATAACGGCCTGGATACTACGCCCAAGGGCTCTCCTACCTATACGGGCCAACGCCCCCGAGGGTTTCGGACAACAAATCGATAAAATCCCGCGTTGCGAATATGGTCTGCGGTCGATGCTCGTTTGTTGTTCCCGCCTCAGGCTAACGCGATACGGATGCTGTGTTTCCATCATGGTTAACAGTTTTCCTCTATCGCCACACCAACCCATTATGCCCAAATGTCGGGTAAACGATTCACACCCTTCATCACTTCATCATGTCCAAGTAGAATCTCAGAACTCTTGGTACTTTTCCTCCGTGCACGTCTGCGCGTTGGGAGAACAAGCTGCATCAAAGGTGTCCTTCGAAACTCTCCGTCGACTCCCCTTTGATGGACGCCCCAAGTATTGTGATAAGGATCTTCCCCCCTTGTTTCCCACACCGAGTTTATCTCACGAGGGCTTAGTGATTGGGTTGACATCTATGCTTGCTCGGGAGTTGTCACCCTCCACGGTCCGAGCCCTAAGACCATAAACCAAGATTCTCATCTGGAACTACGTTAGAGACCCCATGTCTTTGGGTCCAGCTTGAGTTCAGAAAGTTCACCTCTCTGGTCCTGCCTTCAGGACCCCGACCACGGGACCGCGTGGCGCAGTGTAGGACCACGTCCTCATTCACGTCGGGTTTGCAATAGTTGCACCACGCATACCCCGTTCTAAGAGTTAGCCCTCATATTCCTTGTCCTGCATGACATTAGAAGGCATCCTTAAGATCTACGTGTGGCTTGATTCCCATCTTCATGGGATACTTAGGACCACCTGAATGTTTAAGATTCGGGTCCAGCCCCACCTCCTAGTGATCTCCTGATCTCCCGGTCACCTAGGCCACTTGGCCTATCCCTCTCCAGGAGGGGGATGTATAGGTATGATACAAGGTTTTGGGCACCGTGCCCCCCTTCCCCTAGGAATCTTCCATCTCTCGATCACCCTCAAGGTTGAGTCCCTTGACTCCTTTCAGTGGTTCACCCATGTATTAAGAGTACTCTAGTCTAGGACCAAGAGTGTCAGATTCAACTTGGTCAAGTTCCTCCCACTTGTCAGGATTCATGTTCCCCTCCCTTCGGGCTTCCATCACCTCTCGCACCCAGAGGGACCCCCAAGAACAGCCTGGATACTACACTCAAGGGCTCTCCTACTGATACGGGCCAACGCCCACGAGGGTTTTGGACAACAAATCGATAAAATCCCGCATTGCGAATATGGTCAGCGGTCGGTGCTCATTTGTTTGTACTCATCTCAGGCTAACGCGACAGGATGCTGTGTTGCGAACATGGTCAGCAGTAATCCTCTGTCGTCACGCCAGCCCCTTCAGTCCTTGAATGTTGGTTGCATGATTCACGTCATTTTCCACCCCATCATGTCCAGGTGGAATCTCGACACTTTTGGCGCTATCCCTCAGTGCACCATTGCATGTCAGGGGGACAAAGCTGCAATCTGGCGTCCTTCGGGGTTCCCATGGCCCGAGCTCTAAGGCCACAAACTAAGATCCATTCGGGACTACGTCCAACTTGATTCCCATCCTCATGGGATACGTAGGACCGCCGAGACGCCCTGTCTCCGGGTACAACCCATTCAGGAAACCAGTCTCTCCCCCTGTTTCCCCTCTATATAGGCCCCTCGGCCTAAGGATTCCCTCTCCGAATGGCGTACAATCTGATGTGGGATCATGTCTTCGTCAATTGTGTTTTACAACACTGCGCACATTTCCATCCTAGCATCGTCTCTGCTATGTTTGCACTGCATGACGATAAAATGCATGCTTGGTCCTATCATACGACCTTAAACTGTTACATTATCGTCCTGGCTGCACGACGAAAAACAGCACTGCATTGTGGTAGCCTCGTTGTAGAGGACGTCACGTTGCGTACTAGCCACGTTCCATGCCATTTCTCAACGCCCATCACGGCTTGATCCTTGTGGTGACATCATGGCCTACTATTCTAGGCCTGTCGCTTCACAAAGAAAAACCATTCACCCCAAAGAACAAACAAGATACATCAAATTCCGCTTCTTTTAGTGCAAGGTCCACGCCCACACTTCTCTTTTCCGCTGACACTGGTTTCCTACCGTGTCACCATCCAGAACTACATATGGCTTGATTCGCATCCTTATAAGATACGTAGTAGCGCCCGGGCACTCCCCCGCGGGCCCAGCCTAACCTTTGTGTTCGGTCCCTCGACTCGAGCATTTCCCCAGAGAATGCATGGTAAGTAGGGCTTAGGTCCTCCTTCACGTCGGGTTTTGATGCCATGCGTCCCCTGCTCCCTTTACCCATTTATGGTCTAAGATCCATCAAGAACTACGTAAGGCTTGATTCTTATCCCTATGAGATACGTAGGAGCACCCGGGCACTTCCCCACAGGCCCAGTCTAACTTTTCATGGTACGAATTCTACGACCCTGAACTAAGATCTCCCCAAGGGAAAGAAATCTTCTCCCTCTCTCTAATACGTTTTGTTGTCGTATTCAGATGTGTTTCGACAAAGAACCCGAAGTGTGGGACTTTCATGCGGACATTCCCTTAGTCCCACGACCAAGCTTCGTGAACACGCTATTTGGATCCTCATCCTCTTCCACGTCCAGAAGGACCCCCAGACGATATGGATAATTGGCTTAAGGGCTCACCATGAATGCTGGACCTAAGGGCCCTTCAATCGTTTCGGGCCAACGTCCCTACGGATATCTGACAACATCTGTGACACGCTCCCGTGTTTCGAACATGGTCAATGGTCGACCCTCATTTGTCTGCCTCCATTCCAGGCTAACGCGACAGGGTGCTGTGTTGTGAATACGTCACTAGTTATCCTCCATCGTCACGCCGCCATCATCGTGATCTGAATCTCGAGCACCATTATTCACACATTTCCACTTCCTCATGTTCAATTGGAATTCCATCATACTCGGCTCTTTCTCTTCGCACATCCCGGTGTGCTAAATGATCGTGTTAGTTTCATTGGGACGGTATTCACCGAGCGCCCCTTTGCCCTAACCTGCCCCTCTCTGTGTCGGAAAAATCCCACCACTACTACTTGTTTCGCACACCGAGCACGACTCACGTGGGCTTAGTAGTTTTGGAGAGATGTGTACCAACGCGTTCAGGCCGCTCCTCATCCTGCATGATGTTAAAATGCGCTTTCAGAACTACGTATGGCTTGATTCCCATCCTTGTGGGGTACGTAGGGATGTCCGACCACTTTGCTTCGGGCCCAGCCCAATCCTCACTCTTGGTCCCTCGACCTGAAGGGTATCCTCCCGCGTCCTATCGTATGACATTAAACTACGGGAGTCTATGTGTCCTCAACGCATGACAATAAAATGTGGTTCTACCCTGAACAAGTTCAGGATGCCCCAATATCCCACTGGGAAGTGACAGATCCCCATCGCCAGAGAGGCCCTGTCTGAAAGAGGGAATGATCCATGATCAAACCGATACGCCCATCGGACGTACTCCCACCACGGTGGTGTAACTAACTAAGTGTCGGATTCTGTTCGGACAGACCATCACTCCATATTCCACGCTTTGCGTGCCCATTATTCGGACCCTCGTCCTCTTTCGTGTCTAAAAGAACCCCCTAATGGCCTGGTCGCTTGCCGTATCGGCTCACCTACCGTCCTGGGCCAACGTTCCGGAAGACTGGTCATGTTTGGAAGGACCCCCTAATAGTATGGATGTTCGTCCTATGGTCCGCCTACTGTCCTGGGCCAACGTCCCGAAAGATTGATCGACAACAAATTGATAAAATCCCACGTTGCGAATACGGTCAGCGGTCGATGCTCATTTGTTTCCCCCATTTCAGGCTAACGCAGTAAAGGTACCGTTTCTCCGCCATGGCTAGCGGTTGTCCTTTATTGTCACACCATCCCCACAGTATTCCGAATCTGGGGTATCATGATACACACTTCCCATTTTCATCTATTTAGACCGATTTCAGCGCCCCTGGCGTTTCCCCGTTCGTGCATAAGAGCACGTTGAAGAAATGGTAATTTGGCTATCCTGGAAGTTCCTCCTCCGATCAAGCCTTCCCCATCTTTCGGGAATCTGGATTGGCTTCGGGAATTGTCGTCAAACGTCCCGCAAACATTGTAGTGATGTAACAAGGCAATTCAATAGTGGAAATCGTGCGTGCTACGACATTCAAAACAAAGGCAAAATTTGGAAGCATGAATGTACCAATAAAAGGGTTTTGGGTTTGTTACAATACTCGGGGGTTGACTTCCCCCATGGACGGGTTGACCCCGTCAAAAGAGCGTTGCAGCTCCACCTCCCATTGACTTGCGGCATCCAAGGCTTGCTGCCGCTGAATCAGCTCTCGCTCCTCCTCAGCAGCGGCGGGGCGTAGTTCGTCAGTTCTGGCTTTGGCCCTCTATACATCAGCTCGAACGGCACCCATCTTCTCAGAGGTCTGCCTCATGTGCTCTTTTTCCTCTGCCAGCTGGGCCTTCAACCGTGAGACCAGCTCAGATTGCGCATCAAGAGAGGCTGAAAGCTCGTCTGCCCAGTTCTGCATCCGTTGAACCTCGCCTTCAGCCTCCTGGATGTTTATAACGCCGGTCGACTTCCTCTGCTGCCAGCCCACACTGATCCCAAGATCATGCTCTCAGATCATCTCAGCCATAAGATCTCGGATGAGTGCGTAAGGACGTTGGGCATCCACTCCCCCAGCGCACAGTTCGCGCAACCGCGAGCGAAGCCTATCCATTTCGGCCAGCCATTGTGCTTGGGGAGTGTCCTTGATAAAGCGTGCGATCAGCTTCCACGACCGGCGGCGAACTATGCTGTTGTCTTCCTCGTCGGAGGCCGTTTCGTCCCAGTCTGCGCGATTGGCAGGCTCGTACACAGGATACGCCCGCAGGAAATCCTCGGCAGGATCAACATCTGGTGTTGAATCCAGTGCAACACCTGGCGCCGAAGCAGGCGTGACAGAACTGGGACCGACCGGTTGATCCTCTTCCTCGGAGTCCACCTCAATGATTTTGGGTACGGCCCTGCTGGTGGTCCCGCCAGTAATGATGTGCGTTGTGGCTTGAGGAGATGGCGGGACTATCGCCACCATCACCGGCATGCCCCTAGGAGGGACGCCACCAGACATCCCGACCAGCCTTGCCGCAGCGGCCCACGCTAGTCGAAGAACTGTACGACAGAGAGACATAAACGTTAGTTGGCATGGCCTACCTGTGACAACGAGGAGACCGGTGGAGGAGACTTACGAAGATCGACCTCCGAGCGCTGCTCTTGAGCCGGTACAGATGAGACCCCGAGACGAGGCCCCCCGTATACTGTTGGATGGTCTGGGGATTCCATAGGAGCCACCTCGGGACCCCTGGTCCCACCAGACGTGGAACTGGACGCAGCCATAGGCGCGGGTTTTGAAGGTCCCGTATCATCACCTGCCAAGGAGCGAGAACGAGGCCTACGAACAGGTTCCTCCTGCATGGCTGAAACATTGGTGAGAAGTCCATAGGCACCCAAGAACAGATCGTAAGGAGAGATGTTTGGAATGCTACCTCGAGAGCCTCTGCGAAATCGTCGGATTCTGAGCCTCGGTCTCTGACCTCACACTCCTCTAGCGGTCTCCCTCCTCCAGCCTCATCCACCCGAGAGGAGTCCTCTGATTCCTCCGCCATGGGGAAGCGCTCCCTCAGATTGGCAGCCGATAACTATGGGGGGACCGTCTGATTCAACAATACCCTCACCCGGTCCATCATTGGGCGAGGGACTCCATTGGAGTGGACGTAATCCTCCAGCTCTTCCAGGTACTGTTCTGCCTCCACCAGAGACGCCATGAATCCAGCCCGAACTGGGCCTATGCCCGACAATTCCACCCCGAGGCGATTTAGGTGGGCCCATATCTCGGATGGATTGAGGAATTGCCGGTTGACATCCCAAATGTCCCAAGCTTCTGGGAAGACGGCATCCTCTGCCATGTCAATGTGACGCAGGCGCTTCCCCGGAGCCTGGGTGGATATCCTACGAAATCCCCTCGGTGGCCGCCCCTCCGGATGACCCTACTCTTCCGGAATCCCTGGATCTACTGCTGTTGCCATAACATCGGTCGGTGCGGGTCTCGCCGCCATGGCATCCCCGCTACTGCGAGCGGCCCTATCTGCCCTCCGACCCCGACCTCGAGATAGAGGAGGCCCACTGTCACCAATCCGGATCATTGGCTGCTTCAGCATCTCTCCTGGGAAAGCAGCCTCCCAACTGATGGCGTACTCCTTCACTAATCCGAAGGCGATGGTGGATGGATGCAATGCAATCCGCATCTTTCCATCTTCCCGTGTGAACATGAGCCACATCTGCCTCATCACACACGGGTGCTCCTCGTGACGCACCTCCTAGTAGACCTGCGGGGTCAGCCGCTGGAGGCACCGGAACTGCTTTGCAAACCGATGTGGAGTGTACGGTTCACAGAGCGCCTCACGATCTATTCGTGCCACCAAAAATCCACCTCGGAAGGCCATGAGGTAAGCCCTATGTTCTTCCGTTCCCCGTCTGTCATCAGTAAGAATCCCCATCGGCAACAGGAAGGGATGGAAATTGAACTCATCCACCCTCCACACCTGATTCAGCACCATTGGAATGACCAGTTTGAATGGGAAGCTCCCGACCGCATTCAGGATGGAGGGGCGAAAGTTCGATCCCGGCGGCGAAATGGGGTTTGGATACTCGTAGATCCCTCTGACATGCGATGCGATCCACCCATACAGGAGGTGTAAGGGCCCGCATATCCTTGGCGGCTTCTTGCCCTCGCCAATATGCCGCAGCATTCTGTACAGTTTGGTGAGCATCGGGATCCTCAGGTTGATCCGATGCCCCATGGCCACCATCGACGCCATGATAAACGAGCTAGGTCGTACCCCCATGCTTTTATCTCTCACCGGTAGGATCCAACCACAGATGAGGGCTGTGATGAACGCCGCCAGCCTGACTATCGGCTGTTGTTCAGTGCTGACACTGAAACCCCATGTTTTCCATTGGCTGTCCTCCAAGACCCGCCAATACGAGTGCCCCTTGCCCCGTTGGGCTGCCCTTGGACAAGTTCGAGGCCTCGGAGGGAACTCTCGATTCTCTAGGAGATTCAGGAAGAATTTGAACCACCTCTTGAAGTGGACGTCCCTCACTACTTCCTTGTCCTCTCCAGGCACAAGTGCCATCAGCACCGACGCCAATCGCGGCATTTTCTCCGCATCCCCCCACGCGCTGGCAACAGGGAGGAATTCGTCATACATGGCCCCCAAGATCAGGACCCCAGAAATATGGTGGACATCCCACAGGATAATGCCCACCTCCCCGTGATGCAGGTGAAAGGTGTTGGTCCTAGATGACCATCTACTCAGCAACTCCGGCATTAGCTGCTTCTGTTGGTAAATGTGGAATTGGGAGGCCCATGCCGCCTCATACAACCCCACTCTCCTCAACTCGGCCCTGAACTCCTTGCATGAGGCGCCTACCCAGTAGGCCCAGTCCCAGTCATCAGTAAAGTTGTCACCCTAGCGTAGGCCCCACTCATCGGACCATCCCTTCTTTGAATCTTGCAAAGCCGCCTTCAACATGGTACGATAGAGGGGAGGGGAAGTCTCCGGTAGCAGTGGCTTCCCATCGATGTCGTTCACATGGTTGTAGAGACAGTCAGTGGTAACAGGTGTGAAGTCCTCCCGCGCGTGACCATTGGCCGCCCTGAACCATTGGTGCTGGCATTGTGTGCTCCTGAACTAGCAAGCTGGTTCATCCCTACTCGCTTCAGGGATAAAGACGTCGTCCCTCAGCACGAAGCCGTACAACGACAGTTTCTTTCTCTACGGATAATCTTTCTGACCCTCCGACAGCAGATCCGTCAAAGCAGTGTGGTCCGAGTGGCTCCATATCATCTCCCCTAAGTCTGGACAGTTGGCCATCTCCTCTCGACGAGCAGCATCTGCAAGGACCCCCAAGACAGCTTCTGGATGGGCCATTTTAACTCTGGCCCTCAGAAAAGGATTCTTTCGGATGGATCGTGAAGCTCGCCCGTGAATCTCGACCGCGAAGCCGGATCACGAAGATCAGTCGCGAGACCAAGCCGCGAAGTCTAGCCAAGGCCAACAAGCAGAGGTTCGCTTGGCACAGACGCAGAGTCGGAGACCCGCGGTTCACCACGAAGCTCGATTCGCGGAGGGCTGTCACGGAGTACGCAGAGCTTCGCAAAGTCGAGAGCAAAAAAAGAAAAGGAAGTCATGTGAAGACAAAAGAGGTCGGACCCCCTATTTATAGGAGGCGACCCCGGAGCATCACGGCGCGCCTCACCCGCGCGAAGCATCACGGCGCGTCCGGATCCGCGGCCCCGGCGAGCATCGCGGGGCCCCCTCGCGATGCTGCATCGTGAACCGCCGACAATTTTGGCGATTTTCCCTCAGACTTCGACCCTTCACCCTCCGAGGCTCCAAGTCTGAGGGGTTCATTTGTTGGCGCCAAAAATATGGCCCGAAAGAATGGAACGAAAAAGACAGTTGGCGCGCTGCCTCGCAAAGCACAGCCGCGAAGCCCCGCCACGAAGCACTTCCGCGAACCCATTTGACGTTCGCGAGCTGCCGCGAAGCTCCTGAGGCGGTAATCCTCCGCGAACACATTTGACGTTCGCGAGCCGCCGTGAAGCACCAGAGGCGGTAATACTCCGCGTTTGGCGGTGACGTTCGCGGGTGCGCCGCGAAGCACCGGAGGCGGCGCACGAGCCCAGCTTCGCGGCGCTCCTTACCTATAAATACTGTAATCCCCCTGAGTCCCGGAGGATGGACAATCCGACCCTTGGGCTTCTCCTCTCCCGAATCGCGAAGCACGCTTTTCCCCGGGAATCATGAGCTCCGCGAGGCACTTCTCCTTCGCGAGACTCCTCCGCATTGTCTCGTTTTGACCCCCTCTTCTAAGAGGGAAACCCTTCGCGAAGCTCAATGGCGTTCGAGAAAGACGGGGATTCCCAAGGGAACCCGGGCAGCCGCGGAGCATTTTATGCTTCACGAAACACCCAACCCATGCTAGTGATCCCTATGCCAAAGCAGGATCACTATACATCGCGAAGCACACTGCTTCGCTGGACCCTGCTTCACGAGGCACCCCTTTCTTGCGAGGCAGTGCTCCGCGAACACTATTCCACTTCGCGAAGCACCTCCCACTCACACCTATGCCCCATGCTAAGGCCAAGGCACTCCACTTCACGAAGTGTACTCCTTTGCTAAGATATTCCTCTTCCTGTGCGACCCTCCAGGTTTGCACGATGTGATTTCAAAGTCCCATGGACAATACCACCCATAGCGTTGCTTCGCCTAATGATTCTTCGCATAGGCACGCTAACGACTATTGCTTCATCGCATAGCCACGCTAACGTGGACCTCTCGATGGTTCGTTCCACGACCCCCCTTAACCATGACCTTACTGGTACCTTCCCTTCCCCAAGGACCAGAGGGTACCGGTTATGTGAGTCCTAGGGGTGTGGAGTGAACCCAACCTCGTCCGAGCAGTAGGACGTTAAACTGCCAAGCACCACGTCCTCAACACATGACATTAATCTGTGATCCGACCTTGTGCCACTCGCGAAGGGTCCCCCCAACTCGAACATTTTTTACACCACTCGTCTCCACGGGAATGGAACTCATACTCAAATGGAATTAGATCCTCTTTGTCGGAGTGGCGTATGTTCGTAAGAGAAGGGGGACCCTAGCCCCCCCAACGGATGGCTGCACCTCTGCATCTCCGTACTTCCCCACTACCAAGGTCAGTTGAGGGCGTGATAGGGGATGAGGCACCTCCCATAATTGGACCAAGGTCCATATTTCCTGCGCTTTGTCGCGCCATGGGCCTCCATCCTGGAGTAAGTCCCAGCACCGTGGGACGCCTAACGCGTAAGCCCCTCTTCACTTCTCACGGACACTTCCTTCGCGACGTGATCGTCAGGTCCTTGCAACCTATTGTTTCTCACACCGAGCATCACTCATGTGGGCTTAGAGTGAGCACCGACCCTGACACCCATTTGAACTACGAGGTCTTTGATCTTTGTCAAGGCGTGGTACGTAGGAAGCCTCCACGAGGTTCAAGCCCACCCATTATCATTCACGTCGGTTCACCCACGTCCAGCATGACGTTAAACTGCAATTCCAGTCTGACGACAAGCCGTTGTGACTAACCCGAACTACGAGGTATTTGATCCGTGTCAAGGCATGGTACGTATGAAGCCTCCCTGAGGTTCAATCCCAACAAACATTGGCCCAGACTATCTCCTTGTTGGTGTGCCATGCCCCCATCTCCCATTGGACCAAGGTCCCTCATTTACGTTGGTTCACCGACACCCAATGCCCGTCGTTTATTCACGTCAGGGTTCACTATCGTCCCGCACGACGTTAAACTGTATTCCCTAATCCGAACTATGAGGACTTTGATCCATGTCAAGGCATGGTACGTAGGAAGCCTTCATGAGGTTCAAGCCCACCAATATTGGGCCTACGGGTCTACATTCACATCGGTTCATCGACAAACCAACCCTTATGAACTATGAGGTCCTTGATCCATGTCAAGGCATGGTACGTAGGAAGCCTCCACGAGGTTCAAGCCCACCCGTCATTTCACGTCGGGTCTCACCCTCGTCCAGCACGGCGTTAAACTGCATTCTGGTCCAGTGGTAAGCCATTGCGATCCATCCTATGAACTACGAGGTCTTTGATCCATGTCAAGGCATGGTACGTAGGAAGCCTCCACGAGGTTCAAGACCACCCGTCATTTCACGTCGGGTCCCATTCCAGTCCAGTGGCAAGCCGCTGTGACTCATCCCACTTGAACTACGATGACTTTGATCCATGTCAAGGCATGGTACGTAGGAATCCTCCATGAGGTTCAAGCCACATTGCTCGGTCATTAATTCACATCGATTTTCGCCCTCATCCAGCATGACGTTAAACTGCATGCCTCTTTTTGTCCTGCATGACATTAAACTGCACACCCATTCCCACCTGAACTACGAGGTCTTTGATCCATGTCAAGGCCTGGTACGTAGGAAGCCTCCACGAGGTTCAAGCCCACCCATCATCATTCACGTCAGTTCACCGAAAAAGCCCCATCTGAACTACGAGGACTTTGATCCATGTCAAGGCATGGTACGTAGGAAACCTTCTCAAGGTTCAAGACCACCACTAGTGGACCCGTGAGTCTACTTTCACGTCGGTACTCTGACGATGCTCATCGTGCCAAGTTCCACCTTCACGTCAGTTTATCAACGTCATCCCTAACTACGCGGACATTGATTCCCTGCCACAGGGATACGTAGGATGCCTCGTTAAGGCTCAAGCCCAACTTCACTGTCGCCCCTGCGATGGTACCATCTCACCCTCCTTCCACTGCATCCATCAACCTACCACTCGTTCTGATTCTCGTCCGGACCGTCTTATCCTAGTGAGACCATGTCGGTACGCCCTTCTTCACAGTCGCCTATGGGCTGGCCCTGGTATCGATATCCCTTCAAGGAGGATCCCTCAATCTGATCAATCCTAGCTAATGCTCTGGTTGGGTTGATCCGTCTCCGCTGGACGTTAAAATTGCGGCATACCCTGTGTTGAGAACGGGAATCTGAGGAAAACCTCAGATATGTTTCCATGACATATAATTCCCCGCACATGATGTGGGATGCCTCAGGCTTCCACGCCCTCGAGAAGCCTTGTGGTCAAGGATAACAGACAGACATGCCAGGTACCCCAGCATCCAGACACGCTACTGATGCCTCAACGTGACTACTCCCCTGACTGAAGGTTGCTGCCCTGACTGAACCCTTTGGAATTTCCCGACAGAAGTAGTGTAATTAAAAGGCACCCATGGAAACATGGCACTGGGAAGAGTTTCATGGACTACGTATTAAATCTATGAGGGAGACCCGGACTAGGTGACGAGTTCTGAGGAGGAATCCACAGGAGGAAGAACTGACATCCCATCATCCCGTTTCGATCAAGGAGAAGACGTCCCTGAATAAAGAGTGAATGCCGCCCGCCTTTGGAAAGCGGGAATGCGGGGCAACAGAAGCGCCGCGCGTCCTCCCCCACGGACAGACGGGCGCTCGCCCCAACGAAAGCGTCGGAAACACCCCCCAATGATGATGAGTCTGTAGACTTGAAAATGCTATAAGGAACATTTTATTATAAGATAATTACTTTTGTTATGAAATCATTATGGATTCCAACCATGAGTCCAAGAACCAAATCTTCAAACCTATCCTCAGGACATTAGTGGAATTCTATATGGACGATCTGGTTTTAAAACAACACTAGTTTCAATACCATCTGAGAGACCTTGAAAAAAAGTTAGCTTCCTCTAATCCTAGAAAATATAGATGAATTACATAATATGTTCCTTTTCTAGCTCTAATAAGATTCTCAGCTTCATCATTATATATATAGGCATCATAATGAACCTAAAAAATCAAGTCCATTATCTGGATGCCTCTTTTGAGGTAACTCTAAGAGCTCTAAGGCCTCCAAGACTAGTAATCCTACATAATTATATTCATTAAAAATATAAATGAACATTTATAGGGTAATTAATAAAGGTACTATATACCACTAGGATGAAGAGTGTCATACAATATTTGAAGAGATCATTTAGCATCTTCTATGGCCTCTAGATGTAATGAAACCCTCCTCAGGGTGTCCTCTAGTCCTTTAAGTGAACTACAAGAATGATCCCTTAAAACTCTTATCAACCATAATAACAATGGATGAAGAGAGAATATGTTGAAATATATCATTCGCACACTCATTTATACGGAGGACAGATACACTTCGATCGAGAATAGAATCATTGCACTTGTTTTCATATTGTGTATGTTATGAAATTATCTACTATATCACAAGATAAATATTGTGTACCATGTATTACTAGTGAATTATATCATCAATCACAAGATGTTGATAGGAAATCTTTCACACTTGGATGTTATTCATCAAAAGTTTACCATAGTTTCATTCCATAGAAGGTCATAAATGGAGATTCTTTTGCCATTTTTTTCACCAATCCAGTTTATTTGGAATCACTAGTGGTTGATAATTTCTCAGAAGATTTTATCCTCTTAGTGGATGAAGATAGGCTATGCTAGAAGATTCATATTGAGGGTTCCTCTAGGAGTCCAGATGATAAAATTATCCACGATCCAAATATAAATAGTGTGAGCTACGGGATAATTTCCATTATACCGACTAAAGTTGTTTTCCATAATCATTCATGTGGTCAGTGTGCTTAATCAACAAGTGGACAATGAATCAGAATCTCATTATTTTCCTCAAGTTAGATCTCAATATTGATGTTCTCGATTGGAATTTGATGGAAGATTCTGAGTTTGTCACCAAATAGATCAATGGTCAATAAATCATTTTGAATCCCAGGATTGATCCCTGGATCAATATTACTCCCCATAGAATAGACAAGTTCCCTTGTCAACCTATGGTAAATATTGTTACCTAGTCTAAAAATGGTTGATCTAATTCCTTTCTAACATATATGTGTATCTTTCTTATCCTAATAGTGATGATTGATTCTTTTAGGTGGCACTCATTGGGTCATTTCTCTTACCATCTCAAAATGATGATGACAACTAGCATGTAAACTAACTCCTGGTATTTCAATGTCTGGATCCATGTCGCACCCTCTATCTGAGGAGATATTCTATTATAAAACTCAATTAATCAAATATATCATGTGTTTTCCAAAACCTCTATATAGAGTTGAACATCAGTGAATCTATCAATATTATGTGTAGTTCACCCTCCAAAGAGGGCATATCATAGAGAATTCTCTATATATATGTGTGTTTAGTGGAATTATCATCTACATTATAATGGTATGAGAGATTTCCTTGGTTATATAGGAACCTCATTCTGGGTCATGTGGTTCTCATAATGCATGATTGCTGCTATCCTAATTTTTTTGGAAGCGATACTTTTTTCCCACCATGGTCCATTACTAAATAAATATTTCCAAATGGTTTCATTCATGTCAGATCTATCCCAACATTGTGAATCAACATCAGGATCCCCTTTATACTACCATGTATTTTTGGGCATATGTAGTCTAGGGTCTCAATGTTGTAGGAATCTATCCACTAGAAACAACTTAACCATGTAGGTTCATTCAAACCATGAAGGATTTATTTTCCTAGTGGAAAGTGTTGATTCCTCTTAAAGAAGTCAAGAAACAATCCATGAACAAATTCATGTCCTCCCATATAATCTATAAATTTGGATTCCCTCAGGCCATTCTCATAGAAAACATAACCAATTTCTAGGATACATAGCTGAAGAAGATATATGCTATGTAAAAGATCTGGTCCATCTGTACTTATCACTTCCACGAACATGAAAACTAAGAGATTGAGTAATCTAATAAATCCTGATCCAGCATTCTACATAATATGTTGGTGCAAAACAAGAACTGTTGGGACAAAAGTATTTCTAATGATCTCGGGGCCAATCAGAAAAAGAACAAAAATTGCACCTAGATTACTACATATTCCCTTATTTGATGAACAAAGCATGTCTTGATCATTGAGATTAAATTTCCCTAACTCTAAACAATTATCTATTACTAGATGATACTAGAAGATATTGATGAATTCATCCCGGATAAAATATAATCCCTCAAAGAGAATAGGTTCTAGGCCTTGAAAAATAAATGGGGGTACCATAATATGATAGCAATGGTTTTAAATAATAAGGTTTTCCCATCCTTTTACCCTAGGGATACATAGTACAATATCTAAAAATAAAATTTTCACCCAGTAGAAATATACCAATGTTATAGCCCAAGTTATAAGGACCTTATTTCATTCATAAAGTATATTATAACATAACATACTATTTGATCACTGGGGATAGAGAGGGAATTATATCTCATACCAATGCCAAGTTTCTCATGTTGTGTAAGACACAAATGGGAGATAATGGTATGAGATTCATGACCTTAAATTGACAGTCTAGTTTTGAGGTTCACAACCTTAAATAGAGAATCAAAGACACAACACCATGACTATAATCTTTGCAGAAGCCTCATATGGAATGTTTCATGTGTCACATACCTCCAAAACCCTCTTTCTCATTAGGTTACTCATTCCTTACCCACATATACATTTATAGTTCAGAGTTTTCCATCCATGTTCTAAATTTATGTCCATAAATTACGAGTTAATATCCTCAATATATGACATCAAACTGCATTGAATGTTTATTTCACATGACCTTAATCTGTGTAACTATTTTACTACACACATGATGATAAACTACATAGCTCCCTCATTATAGTTTCATGATGTTAAACTATTTGACATCCATCATCCTCAACACCCAATGATAAAATAAATATCACCCTTTTATCGCATTAGAGGATTTTTTATTTCACACTGGTAAGAAACCATGACATATTTCAGAACAACATATTTATTTACTCATATATATAGAAGATATGTATTTACACAAGAATTTTACATCCTGGCCTATTCATTCTCATAAAAAATAAGTCATCCTCATCCTCCCCCATGTAAAAGGTTCAGACGTACATTGTGTATTTCATTCAATAACAAGGTGTGTCTTGATTCCCATCCGCATGGTATATGAAGAGACGACCTTTCATTTCTTCTATGTTCTTGACAACATTTTTATCAACCCTATTCCTCCCATATACAATATTTATGGAATGATAGGCCTCACTTTTCCTAATTAAACTCAAAAATTTCTTTTATCTATGCAATTTCAGTACCCATAGTTCATATATTAGATGTATCCTCATGAGTATTTGGTGTGACATTAGTGATTACTTGGACCTCGTCACATTGGATATGTTATGATGTGAAATTGTAAATAATCCTTTTGGAGTGATTACCCATGGTCTAAGATATAAATTTTATTAATTACCAACCTTATGGGATATGTAGTGATTCCCAAACATCTTCCCTCCAAGACTAGCCATAAATTCCTCATCCCTTTCCCCCCATTGTCTCAGTAACCGTCCATGAATTGAAAAAATAAACAATATGGGGAAAATCATAAGGTTTTATTGTGACACATGAGCCATCTTTGATCTATTCATGGTGGTATTTACCTACTGTGTGACATATAAAAACCATCAGTGTGAATGTTTCCCCTAGTCAAAATACTATATTTTTTTTACATTTGAGCATTTTCATAACCATATGTCCATAATATATGTATATTAACATCTAGATGGTCAATGAAATAAAACCTTAATCTATTCCCAATACACAGATTAGAAGCCCACATTCTGATCCACTATAATCTAAACATCAATTCCTTCTTCGTTTGGATTTCTATCACCATTCAAATCCAGACAGACCCTTAACATTGATGATCTCATTCCATTTTGGCTCACCTCCGATCGTGGACCAACACGCTAACGGATATGTTGCATTAAATGGAGTATGTTGTTTTTCAAACATGTTCAATAGTCAATGAATCATTATTTTGGCTCATTCGTGATAGGTGTCATTAATATTCCCCTATTAAAAACAATTTCTAATGTTGATTCCTCCCCACAATTCATCCCCCATGCAGGTATTAGATGTCACAACATAACTCATTTACTCTTTCGCGTTCCTTAGTGGGATTCTCAATTTGGTATCTCTTCAACAATAAGGTTTTCTTCCTTATGTCATGAAAAACCTAACACTAGTCCATGGATACATTACAGAAAATGTCCCAAATTAGATTAGAATTTTTTCTAGGGAATGTTACGATGTGGTTGAGTTACATAAAGAGCCCCATTATGGTCTAAAAACTATGACATTAAACTATGTCAAACATCTGATTCATATAACATTAATCAATGAGATGTGTCCTGACCACATGATGGTAAACCTCTTATTATTTTCCATACCATATGACATTAAACTATACCCAACATATTGATAATAGAATGTAAAACATTATATCTATCATCCTTTTTTAATGACATAATACAATACAGTATCTTAGGGGATTTCCAAATTCCCCTTACTTTGGTGGAATTCATCTATCACATTGTGCATGCTCTTTTAGCTAGAAATTGGTAAAATAGATAACGATACCCTTGAATAAGGGTTTGATCTTTGATCAGACCAACACACATAAACCAATTTTCACTAATCTAAGGCGAAATAATTAAAAGAGTGTTGGTGTCCATTCTAACATTCCATCACTAAATTCCCAAGATTCATGTCCCCCTTATTTTCATCCACATCCTCTTCCATGTTTTTCGGGACACCATAATTTATTTTCACATTCCAATTTGGCTAAAAAACCATCATAGAATAACATCCCATAAGGTATAAAATGACATTCTGATACATGATTAATGTTTCAAACATGGTCAGTGGAAAATCCAAATTTTTTTGTCCCCATATCAGGCCAACATTATTGATTCTGTATTTTGGAATACGACCAATAGTTATCTTTCATCACTATTTTACACTCCCAATGTTCTGGATTTTTGTAATTACGATTCCAATTATTCATTAACTATTGATTTTATAGATATAAATCCCCCTAGTGTTTTCTCATTCATCCATTAGATCACATTGGAATAGAAAAATAACAGTTATATGAGACTGTTCTCTAGCCATAGCCTCTTCATCCCTAACACTCTTAGTGGTAATACTATAACAGAATACTACGAGTTTTTGATGATTATATGAAAATATCTTACAAATGATAATTCATATGGTCATCCCTTTTTCATCAAACTAATAATGGATCATGTAATCTTTTGGAATGGTCACTAATTGTCTCACAAGAATGATCATGGTGAGATATTTAGGGAAAGGAAGAGATGTGTCCATGTACACAAAAAAGTTTCAAAAGAATGTAAGTTGTAACATTATCAAGGATCATCCACATACTGAAGCCACTCATAAGTGATGGAAAAAATCACCCTAATAGCTCTTATCCAGTGATCAAAATATTCTTCTCTTTCAACCTCTGCTACATGGACTACGAGGTCTGCTGCTACCTCTATGTTATGTTCCCTCCTCAGCATCCATTGATCCAAGGTCATCTGCTCTGATATTCATTTTGGAATTCTCAACCTAGAGGTTGGATACATGATGTTCCCCTGACCTCAATTGACTATCATCATCCTCTAGACCTGCCCTCATTTTTTTATGGTCTTTAATTGTGTTTTGATGAAGAACCCTAGTTCATTTGTTAAGACAGGAACTGGAACTCATAGTTGACCTACTAGATCTTGAGAATGTTGTTAGAAACATCATGGAGCTTGGAAACATGCAGATGTTGCCTCCATTCTTGCATATACCCAATGATAAAGTCATGAACCATAATTTAAATTCCATGAGTGTCTGCCACACCAATGAAATGATTACATAAACAATGACTAATAGACACCATCCATCCAACCATATATTGTTATAGAGTCTCATAGATGATGTGTTTTATGAATTTCCACACCTAGTGTTGTATGATGTGCTTATTTTCAGACATATAATATTTTTAGACTTATAGATATTCATGTGAAAGAAGATAATATTTAGGAAAATCTAGATGTAGTTCAGCTATGAGATATTCCATTGAAATTATCTTAAATTGGATGGACTCCAAGTCATGGGTTCAGTTATCATTTTTTGATCCTACCTCAATGACATCATCTCTGCTAGCCCCGATTTCTACCACAAAAGTTGCGTCACTCGTAACTACAACAGACTATTTTCTTGGGATCGAGATTGGATATTCTTAAATGAATTGCTTCAAATGAACCAATGAAACAATCATATGAGGGACCCCAGATGTTCAAAATTATCTTAATTATAGGGTGCATAATCTCTCTTGCACTATTTAGAAAGAGATCAAATAAGTGAACTATATCAATAGAAGATTAGTTATGGTTGAGTAGAGGTTAAATACTTATATTGTCTGTTTTTCGATAAATTAGGTCCAAGATTCTCAGTATTGATTTACACTATAAGATTCCACTCAACACTAGTGGGTATTTTGATGATTCGAACAGATTCCTCTTGCATTGGTCATGTATAATATTCATGATATTGGTAGACATGTTGATTCAAAGGACCAATGAAAATTGGTTATGGTTGAAATATTTGAGATTTTACCATACCTTAATGTGGATGGTTTTTTATTATAATACATCTTATTTTCACTCCCTCCCAAATAGTAGGAAATGTTTTTTAAATTCTAGGGTTTGACCCCCCATAAATGATCATAAGTGTTCGAGGTTTTGAAATTGTCAATCTAACCCCCTCAACATTGATGGGACCTCTAGCCTCTCCAACCCTAGGTACATGACCTAGAAAATTCTCCTCCAATCCCGCCTTTTCACCTTCACCATTTTTTTGTAGGTGCCCTCACGATTATCTATATTTTCGTGTACAAGTAATATTTTATTTATAGAATACATATAATTATGGGAAAGGACCATATATATTAATATGTTAAGACACGTGTAATGAAACCAAGATTTGTATTATTTTTCCTAGGAAAGTTTCTCAAAAGATTCTTGGGGACTCCCATGATGATAGCCCATTACACAAGATTCTGCATAGTCAAATTCCTCAATTACTATATTAATCACTTCTTACTCAGTTGATGGTTAGCCAAAATTTTGTTCCACCTTCTGAACTTCTTCATCTCCCACCATCACCCACACTGGGGTGTCTGGTGTCTCATACTCCCTCAATGACATCTATAATCATCCATATAAGACATATATCGATGTATTCAGTTGATGTTCACCCAATAAATCACTCGAATGGGCTAAAATACACACTAGTCAATCCCATCTCACCACAAATTCTACCAGAAGTCCTCTATATATAATAATTACCATAACACCCTCCATGAATACTAGAGGGAATGGAATAAAACATTAGAAATATGTTTTAGAAGACACTTATTCTTCTTCCATGTATCCACATTTTACATTCCATAGGGTCTCTTCTGAAACCAGTTCCCTCCAAGCGGTGGGTGTTCACCAACACATTATAACAACCCCACTGTATAAATTATGACATTATTATCCAATGATTCAAGGACTACCTCTCAGAGAGAATTCCTTATCCTTCCTTGATGCTTTGGCTCATTTCTCATAAGATTTATCACATTTAAATTATACCAAAGGATCACATATAGATATTATTGAACCATTTTAATGAATATTTTGTCGACATAACAATGTCATCAATGGTTGAAAACATCACGATTCTTTCAGTAGATCTTATAGTCACTACATTGAACGAATGTTGGTGAAGGATTCAATGGTTATGTTTTTCAAGGACCCCCATGAGGAAACTCTTCGCCACTCATTGATGTAAAAAAATTGACCAGTGAACCGAGATGGTGGTTATGTATTTCTATAAATATTATAGTCTATCTGGGACACCAGAATCTCCTCTTGTACATTATAGATACACCCTCTACTACCATTAGCATTGAAGGATGAAAACAATTTCAGAAAATATTGATGAGTATGGGTGTTAGTTCAAGTGTGTGAAGACTCCAATCCAATAAATGATCATTGATTCGTTATGTGAAACTGGACAGCCCCCAATGGCATTCTAGAGAGATGACTACAAATATTTTTTTTGAGGACTGATGGTGTCTAAGAACTCATAACCCTTGAGGAACGTTGTCATATACCAATTCAAGAAAATAAATGGTCTCCAAATCATTATTCATGTTTTTATCATTGAAACGTCCCCTAACATGATGTAATATATGTTCTGTATGGGGACATCCAAATTGATTTTATTTCTAGTGGCTTCAATCGTAGCAGTGTTTTCATAGTTTCCCATTTGAAATGAGTCTAAATTATAAGAAGAAGAAGTACATAAAATTGAATAATTAGGGTGAAAGAGTTGATTTTTCTCACAATATTTGGAATGAGGTGTAGAGAATGTTGATTATTCTAAAACAAAAAATGCATGAAAGAAGGATATGTTGTGGGAAGAAAGTGGTAAAATCATGATTTTTTACTCAAAAAGTGTAGACTTACGCACATGAGGGGATGATGTCCAATCAAGTTCATGGTACCATAAATAGGCCCCTCCCATTATTTATAGGCATGAACATGGACTTTCACATACACATCAGAGGCATATACATTTAAGGGAATGTCTTGAACTCACTTGTGGGAATCAACCCCTTTATTTTAAATTTCCTTAGAACCCAACATGTTGGTCCCCGTTCAGCTAAAATTATACTAGGGGACATTTTTTTCTTAAAATTTCAATTGGAAACTTCAAAAGGACATCATTGTACAATCTGATCCATCACCTGATTGAAAAAATCATTCTATGAACATTAAATAAGTAATGAACAAGTTTTTGCACCAATGAGATATTGTGTGATCTATGTGCCGGAGACATGAATTACATATACGATGTCAAGATTATAGCTTCCATGAATTCTACATTAACAACTAAGGTAACCACATGGAAGACATTGGTGTTGTACAAAAGAAAATTCCTTTTTTGTGTAAAACTCTAGTGCGCCCAATGAGACATAAAAATTAAAATTACATGATCTTCATCAATGTATAGACATTATATACATGGAAGACCACTTTTGTGACTAATTCCATGTACTCTATCACTATTGATTTCAACTATAAGTATAATATCACCCCCTTATTTTGTGTGATCATCGAAAAGTCAAAATGCCACTCTGAAATGAATAAGACCAATCAATCATGATGTCATGAATGCAAGCAACCATCAAGGTACAATACATTAAACTATATGTCCCATTTTGATTCAAAATTGGGTGAGAACACATTCTTGTAATCCTCTCCCAAAATCTTTCAATCCACATGAGTTCTTCTTAAGAAAAACTCTTGAGTGCAACCTTGACCCTGAACGCACAACCAAATCTAGTGTGCTCCCCTTATTTTACGATCCATAGGAAGGCCCTATGTAAGTGTTCAATGTATTATAACTATTTCTTTATAATCCCCATGAATTATTTGAACCTCTTGAGCACATAACTCCATGAATTCATGTAGTGATTTCATGGTCCCTTTCAAGATGTCTCCTCTCACTCCAGTAAATGAATTTTTATACCTTTTCCTTATCATTATTTGTATGATAATGAATTCTTTATTTTCATCATAGATAGAATGAATTGGAAATCAAGATCTAACATTTCTATATTATGTTAAAATCTGATATTTCTAATTTCATACCCCTCTTGGAGGTATACGTGTGACACTTCTGTATTTCAATAGGGTAATGACTGAGTGCCCCACATTTGTGCGACAAGACGTAAAACCATCTAGCACCAATGTACTCATCATATAATGTTAATATATAGTCTTACCTCATGTGATAATAATTTTATTCCCATGAATGGTAATCATTGGATGGTACCCTCTTGCACAGTGGAATACAATCCCCCACCGAAGGCTCCTTCCATGTGTATGCCCCTACACACTAAGCCACAGAAACTAGATGCCCAATGTATGTCTCATAGGGAATAATACCGTCCTCAAATAAAATTCTATAATCACCAATTGGAATGAATTTATACAAGGTAATCATCCAGTTTTATGCCCTATGTTTTATCTCATTGGTGCACCGTTCACAACCCAAGCATTGAGTCTCCTAGTTCTTCTTATTTCACCCAACCTAAATGACTCACCTGATATGTGTGGTCTGTAGTGACCTTGACATTAACACCTAATCCTGAAAGAGAGATTCTACAATGAAACAGATCTTTAATGAGTAATTATTTTACCATATATGATCCATGTGTGGATCCTATGTGTAATCATGAATCATGTCCCCTCTAGTGTGTATCACCCGGGTTTTTGTGGACTTTTTTTCTTGAATTACTAAATATTTAATTTCAGTATTCAAATTAACTATTTCAAAAAATATTTTCTCATGGTAATGACTCATAGAATGTTATGTGGAACATAATCTTGTAATAAATTACACACAATAACAACTTCGTTTCATTATATGCAACAATGAGTTTCTACGAAACGTCATTTTATTATTAAAATTATTTAAACTATATTACAATAACTTAACCATTAAACATGGTAATATGAATTTTAATAATTAAATTACAAATAATTTTTATACGGGACATATAAACATAAAATATATTGATAATTAAAGATATTTTTTTTCCTTATTTCCAAATATGATTTAAAATACTATTTTCTCAATTGAAATGCATTTATTGTCCTTAAATAGAAATTAATAAAATTAATTTTACACACAATTAAAAACTTTATTTTATAAAATATAAATAATTTTTAAATTTATAATATTTTCATTATATTATGGTTAATTTATGGGATTCTTATAAGAAAATTCATATTTAGATGAATAGTGAAAAATACAAAATTTTATTTCAGAGATTATTTTTTTTCTAATTTATTAATAAGGATAAATTATTTTTTAATTTGGAATCAATGTTTAATAAGATAATTTATTTTATAAATTAATCCAATTTAGGTAATTTCAATAAATTTAAAATTGATATTGTATATAAAAACAAATCAAAAGTTTGATAAATTGTAAACATTAAAAACCATTATTGTCCACCCTACAGTAGGATTAAATTTAAAATAATTTCATCCACACATCTGATTATAATGTTTAAAAATGAATTACATATTTTGAAAAATAATAATTTATAATTTATAATTAGGTAAAATTATTTGTTGACCAAATATATTATTGAACATTATTAAAAATTAATATATTGATTAAGTTAAAATTTTGAAAAATAAGGGACTAAAAATTAATATTAATGGATAAAAAATCATTAAACATTTAAAATAACCATTTATATGACATAATTTGACTCTATCAAATATTTTCTTGAACTTGGTACTTTATTGGACCCATTTGAAATGGGGAAAACGTTCGTGGAATTACCATTCACAAAATTTACAAGAGTTCAACTCCTCCTCTACTATAAAAAGGTAACCTCTCCTCCCAGTTCCTCACTCCCCCAAAGCCAATTTTTCATGATAAATATCTGTTTAAATAAGTCCAAAAAATAAATCACATTATCTTAGAATCCTTACTTGGGAATAAAGAAATACCTGGAATCCATTTGGTGAAAACCAAAAGGAGTTACCTAAATAAGAGGTAACATTCTTTGTCGAGTTCGTTTATTTCAATTAAATTATAAACCACATAAAATATTATTATAAAATTCTTGTATAGAGACACTAGTATCCTAAATATAGTAGGTTTTTATAATTCCATATTTTTTACCAGCATTTACAAAAAAATTCCTTTAATGGGAAACCAAAATATTGTTTATGTGTTCGGCAAACTACCACATATAGAAATGATGATTGTTCTTTTTTCCCATACCACCTCTCAGGGTGGATGTTATGATGGACACTAGATTTTTATATGATACATATGATATTTATAATAAATTTATTATTATGAAAAATTTTATAATTCATCTTTATGATTTCCATAATCTATAAATATGATACTTTATTTCAAGGAAATATGGACTACCTCCCCATCGATGTGATGTGATTCATTCACATAGTACATAGATTGTATTCGGGATAGGTATATTGATATTATATGATATATTATATATATAAATGATAATGGATAAATTAAATATATTCATATATATATATATATATATATATTCCATTTACTCTCTTTCATTCAATATGATAATAAAATTGAATCATCATTCATTCGTACTTATGACTTACTGTATCCATTAATGGTTTATTCCATTTAATAAATATATATATATAATATATTTAATATATGAATACATATATAATTAATATATATGATATTTATATCATGTTTTATATTCTATAAATCATGATATGTGTATAGGAACCTAATATATAACAAATTAAACCACATCTGAAAAACAAATTGGATTTTTCCCAAAATGAAACCATAACATATAATTGTTAACGAGACCGTAATATAAGGCCATAATAATACCATGTATGTCATTTGATATTATAATATAATTAATTAAATGTTTTACAATAAACATACTATTATTTTACAAGATTATTGTATGACTGTGAATAATGTCAAGAAACAAGGTAAGGAAATTTTATCTAACTTTGATTTCCATGAAATACATACAATATTCACCACTCACTTTTTTTTAATTTATCTACCTCCCATTAATGTTTTATATTTCTCTTAATATTAAATTTATGGGATTTTACTTACCAATTTTATGATCATTCCTTCATGGGGATTATGTTTTTAATGTTAGCAAATCGGTAAAATTGTAGGTATGAATTTCCCTTCCTTAAGACTCATGATTTGTTTTGAAACTAATTATATTTAGAGGTGTATATACATATTGTTTTCATGATATATCATGATTATACAACATTTAATGATATTTTATTCATAATTAAGGTTCATTTCATTTCATGTATAGAATAAACCCATGTTACCATGTGGTAAATGGTTATTAAAACAATCTCCTAGGTTGTAGATATTTTTTATGATTATAATTCATTAATTTAAATATTATAATCCATATTTAAAAAAAATTAATTTTCCTATTATATTTTTATTCATCATATATTCATGTATTATTACAAATTTCCACCTTTTCTTACTTAATATATTTATGAAAAAAATTAATGAATATTTGATAGTATTTATCTCTTCCGTCGAAAATAATTTTGATTGAAAAACCATGTCTTAAAAAAGGTTTTAAAAATATCCATGAAAATAATATTCAAAGGAAAAATTATTGTATAAATGGTTAATGTTATATAAATTTATAATTATTATTTTTCAAATAAATTATGAAAGAAATGAGTTCTAGAAAAAAATTTATGTTTTTTAAAAAGTGTCTTTTAATGCATAAATGATATTTTCATCAAGAAATATTTTTCAAAGGACATTATTTATTTACCATATAATATAAATTATTTTTATCTTAATCAATATTCTAATAGAAATTATTCAATTTTTCCATTCACATTAATTCTCTTAATGGATTATGTTTTGATGGAATAATGTAAAGGAAACTCATTTTTCATTAACATGTTATATGATTTTGAAACAAATTATTTTCAAGAATAAAATTTATGATGAAATGATTATAAAACCTAAATTTTTTCACATTTTATGATATTATTAAAAGTTTATAATACACATATCATTTCATGTGTAATGATATGATTTTTTATTTTCTTTTTTAAAATGTATGAATGATTTCATTGTGAGATTGGTGGGACCTATATCTCCCTCAATCACATTGCACAATGATTTATATATCATGAGATATACATGGAACGAATGGGCAGTGATTTATGTTTATTACTATATTTCTGGAATGAGTATAGAAATCATTTCATTAATATAGTTCTTGAACTGGATGTGAACTCGGTTCTAGAATTTATCTTTTTTTAAAAAAGATGGCCTTCAATGAAATGTCATCAAATCTTTGTAAATCTATATATTTTCTTATGTGTCTACTGTAATTCCTTGTTCTATTACTATGATATTCATTCATATATTTTGTTCCTTATTTCCATATGAATCATGTCCTATGAATTTCAATTCTCTATGAAATTATTCATATTTATGATATTTGATATGTGGTGTATAATATTCTATATTCAAGATGAATTTCTCATAACCTTATAATAATTATTGTGCATATTTATCTATCTTGGTTTCACATATTGTGAATTTTCTATCACCCATTTTATTGTTTCCTTTTCCAATGTTATGAAGATATGTATTCATTTTTTTTCTAAGGCAGGTACTAGTCAACAAATACCTAGTGGGAGATGATGTTGCTTAATTATGTAACATTTTTTATGTTTCCATGTGACAAATTCCATTAAAAGATTACAACCTTTTGGTGTGTATTTATAATATGTTTTAACTATTCAAAACATTTTATGTAAGGATAACATATGATAAGATAGGGTAAATAATTTTTATGAAAGAAAAATTTTTATTAAACATTTGATGTGTGGATAGGAAAACATTAGTAATAACCTCTAGGACATGCCTACGAATAATTATAAGGATAATTAAAAATATAACAAAATGAACTAGAATATTAGTAACAGATAGAGTGATTGGTTTCAGATAAACACATATTTTTCTTGATACTACAATTGGTTGTGTCTATGGAATAGATTTACCTAGGGGTAGAAACACAAACTTGATGATTTGACCAATACTCAAGGTAATCAGGTACATGATAATTGGCCTTTCTTCATACCTAGTTTGACATTACCAGGGGATATTCTTTAAGAATTAAAAAAACTCATCACAATCCATCATGAATTATTGAAATATAATATGTCTATGAATAGACTAAGATAATCCTATTGTGTCATAAATTCTGTAAATTTTCAGAATTTACAAATCCTATAAGTTACATATTATGATTATGTGGTTCCGCAATAGGATATTTTTTTTACCTTTTCATTTGGTCTTATTCAATGGGTTTAGCATGAAGTAACCACATCAATACTGATTGTAATTGTAAATACAATGATTTCCCTCATGAGAAACCAAATTCTATTATAGAAATAATTAATAATATCATTGATATGATCACCAAAATTTTATGTGATATGAAACATGGTGGACTTCCAATTGAGAAAAGGAGGGTAAAACATTTTGTTGATTCTTTCATGTGGAAACATAAAAATTAATTCATAGACTCTTCTGATCAAATTCTTGCTTAAAACATTACCAGTACCACAAAAAATATGTTCTTTGTTCTATAGTGATTGGATCTTGTCAATTTCATTCTAGTTGTTGATCATTTAGAAGGTAAAGCATACTAGTGGTGGAATATAATCAAGAATACGATTTACAATGATTATATTGAATCCCTGGATTGGGATGAGTTCATTAAAATATTAATACATAAGTAAATTCCTTATATTCATTGTAAAAATATATTGATTGAGTTCATTGAGTTAAAGCATATATATGATGAATCTGTTGATACCTATGACAATAATTTCTTGAGACATTTGAGGTATGCTTTAGGAATTATCATCCAACCTAAAGTAAATGTTTATAGGTTATTCAGTGGAATAAGGCCATATTATAGAATAGAACAGGTCATAAAATAGGTTAGATAATATGAATATATTGTGGGCTGTGAAATCATGGTTTAAATAGAGGTTGGAGTCACATATCAACCGCATGGTTTCAAAAGAAAATGAAAATATAGTAAAATGAAAATTCTAAAATCAATAGAGAAGTGAATATGAGTTTTCATTTATACTCTAAGCATGGGAAGAATAGTGGTGGAATTTTTCATAAGGGGTGTAGTAAATGATTATTGTGAGAGAAAGGTTAGTCACTAGGGAAATTATTGTTTAAATTATGGGAATTAGTTAACTCAAAATAATAATGGAGAGAAATTGGAAAATAATAAACCCACCCCACTTCAGTGATACAAGTATATGGAGATTCGAATTAAGCTAACCATTTCCCAAACCCAATGGCTTGTTATGATGATTGATCCTAGAATCCTCTTAAACCAAGATAGATGAGGATATATCATGAAATCTCTATTTCTATTTAGGGGTTTGATAACAACACAATGAAGGGTACACATACCATCCCTTATATAATTACTAATGTATTATTTGATTAATGATCAATGAATTCATTAATATATAAATAATTTTTTGAGGGTGTAAATATTCCACCAAAATAATTAGATGTGGAATTAGATGTAAATAACCTAATTGTATGATGATTGAAAACCAATTCTTCGATTCCTCTTGGATTGAAGGTTGTGGGAATGTGCTTCCTATAAATCTTATTATTATTCCTTTGGTTGAATTTATGTAATCTTAGGCATAGATTGTTCTTATCTATTTAAATCCAACCACAATTTCAATGGAAGGGATGTTAAATTTGAAATCTCAAACCCTTATATGATCATACATCAATCTGACAATAAACATGAACATCTTTTGAGATTACATCTAGTTTATTTGTCTTAATTCCTATTCAAAATGATTGTTTATATTAAATAGTCTTGGAGAAAATTGACATTGATAATATGACAATTGTTCTTGTATTTTTAGATTTAAATCCATAAATTTTACCTAGACTTCCACCAAAACATGATATTGAGTTCTCAGTAGTAGACATTTCTAGTTTCACTGAAATTTTAAATACTCCTTCTAAAATAGGTTTGATTGAGCTGCATAAATTGAAGAAGAAACTCCATGAGATCCTTGATAAGGGACTAATTCAACCATCCATGTCACCTTAGGGTGTTCCCATTATATTTGTGAAGAATAAAAATGTATCAATGTGAACTTTTTGGATTTTTAAGAGTTGAACATGATCACAATAAAGAACAAATATCTTTTCCCTATATTTAGGACTTGTTTTATCAACTATGTTGAGCTCACTAATTTTTCCTGATTGACCATTGTTCTGGATATCATCAATTTAGGGACAATAATGAAGTTGTACCTAAGACGACATTACGTACAAGGTATGGACACTATGGATATATTGTGATGCATTTTGGTCTTAATAATTCTCCCTCTATCATCATGGATTTAATTAATAGACTCTTTAGAGATTACCTCAATCAGTTTGTGTTATCTTTTATAGTTTATATTCTTATTTTTTAAAACATCAATGAAGATCTTGAAGATCACATGATAATTGTAATAAATACCCTATAAGATTAGAAAAAGTCTCAAAAATTTACAAAGGGTAAATTTTGTCTACAAAATGATTAGTGTTTGGGTCACATAATCTAAAAAGATGGTATACCAATAGATTCATCAATGAAAAATGATGTTGAATAAATTCCTAGACCAACCAAAATGGCTAATATCTGCATATATATATATATTGGTTTAGCTGGATATTACCAACAAATTTTGGATACTTTCTCAGGAAAATATAATTCAATGACAATGTTAAATCAAAAAGGTGGAATGTTCCGTCAGACAAATGAATGGGAGGAGAATTTCATGGAATTAAAGAGAATTTTAGTCTATGAAGCTATGCTTATATTTCCCTATATTGTAGAAGGGTTATTAATCTATAGTGATTCATGAAATTTGGGATTGGGATGATTTCTTATGAATAAAAACATGATTATATCCTATGGATTGTGATAGTTGAAGATTCAGGATCAAAATTTCCCAACTGATGATTTGGATTTACCAACAATAATTTCTTCATTAATGGATGGGATTAATTTCCTTTATGGATAATAGAGTGATATATATACCGATCATCAATGTCAAAATATGTATTCACACAAAAGGAGTTGAACATGCACTAGAGAATATGGTTAGAGTTGATAATGTATTGTGACTTCTAAATACATTACCACCCTATGAAAGATTCAAGGTGGCCGATGCATTGATTCAGAAGTATCATGTTTGATTATCAATGATAAGGATCACAAAAATTCAATACTATAGGATTTTTCAAAGGATTGATCATGAAATCCTTACGAAAGGTAATAAATCTTATTTTACTCAAATGAATGTACACCCCTCTATCCAAGTGGTGATTACAGAGGCACATAATGAATATATAGAACTGTAAAAGAAATAATGAAATGTTCTCATGTATCCTTGATCATAATAGAATGATAAGGTTGTGGAATCCATGTATATGTTTCTTACATACTAGATTTGAAGAAGGAACTATTATAAGATGCTCATAGTTCTTAATTATCTATTCGTGACAGAAGAATGAAGACGTATATGGACTTGAAATAAATATTTCGGTAGGAATTCCAGGAAGAGAGATATCTCAAAGATTGTATATCAGTTATTTTAATGCCAAAAAGTTATGGATGATAGAAAAATGTAAAATAGGATGTTTAATCCATTACCCATTCTAGAATAGAAATTGAATAACATTTGTATATATTTTTTCATTGGACATCCAAAAACCTTTAAAGGGTTAAATGTAAAATGGGTGGTAGTTGATATCCTTAATAATTCAACACACTTTATCTCTATTAGAGAAGAATTATCCTTGCATCAGATTTCTGGGATTTACATTATGGAACTAGTATGGTTTCATGGAGTATCACAATATATTGCATCACATCAGTATTTGAAGTTTTTCTCAATGTTATGGTGATTTATTCACAAGAACATGAAACATATTTTTTTTTATTTCTTATCATCCTCGGATATATGGTAAGTCTTCATGAAAAATTCCAAGAGTTGATGATATGTTGAGATATTGTTCCCTATATTTCAATAGATGTTGGGATAAAAACCTTCATATATTTTATTTTTCATACAAAATAGCTTTGAATGAACATTTATATGGTTCTTTATGAATACCTATAGTGTATGACATGTAGAGATCCAATGTTTTGGGATGGTGTTGGAGAATGAATTCCATAGGTAATTGAGATCACTGATTTAATGGGAGAGAAGGTTAGAACCATTCAGTAATATTTGATGTTATCTAAAAGTTAGAATAAAAGTTATTCGTATAGATGATAGATTTATATTGAATTTGAATTTAATGAGATGATGTTTTTGAGAATCTCACCTAGTAATAATGTTATGAGATACATGAAGAATGTGAAACTAAGCATTAGGTATATTAGTCCCATTAATATTCTTGATCACATCAAGATGATAGACTATTAATTAGAAACTCCACAAAATCAATCTCAATTCTAGGACGTGTTTCATGTATCTCTCCATAGGAATTACATACTTGGACATTCACATGTACTGAACATATAGGTCATCTTGTTTGAGCAGGATCTTTCTCACGAGGAACAAAATGTTGAAATTCTGGATCGTAGAGAGAATGTTCTATTAAAAAATACCACTCACCTAGTTAATGGTTTGTGGACAATAAACCAGTTTTTTATGCTACATGGGAACTATATGATCTGATGATGCATAATTATACTCAATTTATTAACATGGATGATGAATTTTGAGCGAGAAATTCATTTTAAGGAGGGTTGTGTTTAACACACTGAGTTTTTATGGATGTTTTTACCTCGAATAAATTAAATTATCAATTATGTATTAAAATTTAAAATGTTAAAAATTCCATTCACATGGAACCAAATTGGATTATGTTATATGGAACATTGACTTGCAGTACGTTACATGCAATACTCACATGGTGTATGTTACACAGAATTCATAGTTTCTACGAATCATCATTTTATAGAATAATTATTTAAAATATAAAATTATAACCTATCCATTATATATAGTCATATTAACAGTAATAAATAATTTGAAAAAATATATAAATAATAATAATAATCATAGATATAATTTTTAGTAAATCTATAATATGTTTCAAAATACTATATATCAACTGAATTTCTTTTGATGTCCTTCTGTAAAAACTTAAAATTTATTATGGACACAATTATAAATTTATTTATAAAAAATAAACATCTTTTTTTGTAGAATGTCGAAATTAGATTTTTGTGACTTTGTAGGATATTTTCAGAGAAACATTATTTTTTTTATTAATACTGAATGATACTAAATTTTACATCAAATCTTCTTTTTCATCTACATTAATTATAATGAGAGATTATATAATAATTTAATTTTATATTTTAAATAGAATATATTTTTATCTATTAATCAAATTTCAGTCGTTAGAAAAAATTTCACATTGAAAATGGTTGTAAAAACTTAGAATACCTTTGTTCATTTTTACATATAAAACACACATTTTTTTACCAGAATGCGGGAATAATTTTAAATTAATAACTTCAAATAATATTATTGGAATTTTTTAAAATTGATTTAAAATTTTGAAATAATAACAATGTTTAATTTCTAATAATGTCACTTTATTTTATAAATAATAATATTTGTGAATATAAATGAAATTATTTATATCACTTAAGTTAAAATTATGGTTAATAATAGACAAAACATTTATATTAAGGGCCCAAAAAACCTATAAACATATACATGAAATATTTATATAAATATATCAACCTTATACCCCTTTATGTTGAATATGGTTAATTATTGGATCCATTTTACATTGTATCAACATTGTTGGAATCCCATTTCCGAAAATATACAACAGTTCCACTCCTCCTCCACTATAAAAAGTCATCCGCTCCTCCCACATCCTCACACCCATAAATATAGTTATGATCAATTATTTATGGACCAATGTTCTCCTAAAATTCCCTAAACACATCTTATAACCCTATTGTTTGTATAAAATCAATAATAGTAATGCCTTTTATGAAAACAAAAGAAGTTCTCTGAATAAGAGGTAACATTCTTCCTCGAGTTCTTTTATTTTATTTCATTTCACAATCCCATATCAAAGTATTATTACAATATCATATAAAAAAGTATAACAAATACATTGGTAATTTTTTTCTATAGTTTATACCTATACAAAAAACAAACTTCCATGTAATCGGTAACATACATACTATTTATGAGTACGGCGAACAATTGCCTCATGAAACGATGATATTCATTTTTAATTTACCACCTCGAATGGTGGAAATTATGACATAAAATATATTTATATATAATAAATATAATATTTATAATGGATGTATTATTATATAATTTTTATTTATAGCATACCTTTATTCTTCTCATCTTGTATAAATACGATAATTTCATTTGAGGAAGTGTCGACTACCACCAACTGAATGCGATCTGATTCATTCACAAACTACATGGAATGTACAAAGGATGGATCTAGTGAACTAATATGATATATATGATATAATAGTGAAATATTAATAATTATATCTGTAAATATATATATATATATATATAAATACATACTTATATATGTAATTTAGACCAATTCATTCAATAAAAAAATAAAACGGAAACAACATTCATGTGTACATATGGCTAACTGTCATCATGAACAGTGTATTACATTTTACAATTCAATATTATAAAGATTATTATTATATATATATACTGAATATATCTTGTTTTAAATTCTATAAATAATAATATAATAATTAGGAAAAATCCTATAATAAATTAAGACACCTGGGAAAAACAAAGCAGATATTACCTGAAGTGAAACCATAACATAGAATTGTTAAAAAGATTTCAATATAATATCATAATAAAACCATGTATTGTATTTTATATATGAATATTTTTTAGATATTTATTATAAAATTATTCACATCAAAAACTATTCTTTTATGATTGCAAAGATATTCATGACACAAAGTATGATAATTTCATCTCACTTTTATTTCTATGATATAAATGCCATATTCGCCACTCACTTCAATTTTATGGAGTATGTACTACCCATTAATTTATTATATTTATATTATATATAAATTTATATCTATTTACTAAATCATTTTTGGATTTTATTTCATGGGGATTCTATTTCAAAAGTCAATAAATCAGTATGATAGTTTTTTCTCAATTTGACTTATTTGAGAGTCATGTTTTTATGCCCATAAATTATTTTTGAGGTGTATATACTTCCATTTTACATGTTATATCATGAATATCACTCATATAATTATATTTTAATATTAGTATTAATTTCAATTTCTTACATGCAATGTATAACCCCTTGTTACCATATGGTAAGTGATTATTCAAACAATCTCATCATTTATCGAGTTTGATATCTGATTATGCTTTCTTAATTGAAATATTATGATTCATCTCTAAATATAACAAATTATATTTACTCTCCACTAGTTATTTTAGATATATACATGTTTTATTTCAGTTTCTCCTCTCTTTAGTACTTATGATATTTTTGAATATATTTTCAAGGAAAATCTGAAAAAATTTAACTCTTTTGTCGAAAATCTGTTTTATTCAAAAACTATGTTTTCAAAAATGGATTCAAAAATGTTTTAAAATTATACGTGATAGAAAAAACGAGTTTAAAAATGTTTTAATCTTTTCATGGAAGTATTTATTTCTTTTCAAATCAATTTTCCATGGAATTGGTTTCTTGAAATCATTTATGTTTTAAAATTAGTTTAAAAATGAATAAATGATATTTTAAGGAGGAAATGTTTTTAAAAGATCACTTAAATTTGTTTCAAATCTAAAATAAAATCCATTGGTGTTATTAATGCATCTTTAGAAATTATCAAACGATTCAATTCATATTCTTTCTCTTGATGGATTATGTTTTTATGGTAGGATGTTTATAAAACCAGTTTATTTTTCACATGTTATATGATTATGAAATTTTTTTCATTTCATAGTTTATTTTTATGATGAAATTATTATGAATCCTGTGATTTTTCCAAATATTATGATTTGATTATATGATTATTATACGCATTTCATTTCATGGATTATGAAACGATTATTTATGATCTTTTGGAACAAGTACACATGATTTCATTATGATATGGTGAGATTTATATCTCCCTCTAATTCATTTGGTAAGATTTATATATCACCATATAGACATTTAACACCCTAATATTTTGTGAATTAAAATTTTTTTCGATTTCATATTTTTTTTAAATTGATTTAAATTTATATTGAAGATAGTTTATTTTATATTGGCGAAATATGATTGAATATTTGTATATGAAACACCATGATAATAGTGAATGATAAATAACATAAAACATATATTTATCCACATAAAACACTAAGGTTAGCATGGTTTACAGATAAAAACTACCTTGATGGCTTGTATTGAATGCAAGATTGTGTTTATCGAAAAATAATGTTACTATATAATATAATAATATATAATGTATATATTAAATTATAGTTCATTAATATTATTATCCAATTTATGAAAATATATGGTTTAAAAAAATTGTATAAATTAATAGGTTACCAATTAATTAGAAATTATTATTAAAACAGATTGAATATAAAAGAAAATATTATTATGGAAACAAGGATGTTTTAACCAATAAAATTTATTTCATTATATTTATTGAGGTATATTAATATAATACATATGTTATATAGACAATAAAATATTTTTTTTATAATCATCCAATTTGTTTGATAGGCATAAGAGAAAAACAACCCCAATTTTATGATTAAAACCCTTTATTTTTATAATAGTTTTTTACCACCGTCTAATGGAGAATAATTTAATTAAAAAATTTGTAACTTTTCAAAATTTAATATATAAAAATAAATTTAATATTCTAATAAAATATGAAAATTATATTAATATGTTTTTTTGTATTTTTCTGTAAGGATTAACTCTTAAAAGAATTGTGAAAAATACCGATTTTTAAACCAAACTCATTTTCATATAATTTATTTATATTAATTAATTATACATTAAATTATTTTAGAATTTTAATTAGATAATATTTTTATAAGTTATTCAAATGTATTTCATTGGAACCAATATCACATTGTAATTTGATATAAACCCCTAACAATCTTTTGATCATTTTTAAATTAAATACTCATATTGTCGTCCCATTAGTGGGGTTAATTTTAAAATAATTACTTCCAATTATTTTATTGTAATTTTTAAAATTGATTCTATATTTGGAAAAATAATAATTTATAATTTCACAGATGGTGAATTTATTTTTTTACCAAAATAATCAGTGAATGTAATTAAATTTAATTACATCGATTAAAGTTAACTAAAGCATAACTAATTACTAAACCATACATTTTAGACCCAAAACGTCTTATAGACATCTAAAAAATCAATTTATTTCCATATTTCGATAAAATCATCCCCTGGATTCACATTGGATTATTATTGGATCCACATTAAACATGAAAAACTTGTGTATAAGTCTCTCTTCAAATATTTACAAGAGTTAAACTCCTCCTCAACTATAAAGTAGCATCCCCCCCACATCCTTACACTACTCAAGAACATTAGCTCACCCAAAATATTCTAAAATATGCTCCCAATATCCCTACCTTACTCATATAATACTCTCATTGGGATGAATTTATTCTATGGAATCCTTTAGGAAAAATCCAACAAGAGTTACATGATTAAGAAGAAGCACCATCTCTCAACCTAATTCTATTTATGTTCCTTCCCCTCCAACACTCTCATTTTTCCATGATCTTATATAAAAAAATGTGTGCTAAACAAACTAGGTTTTAAGAAAATTTATATGCATAAAATGACACACACCTCCCCCTAATGGATAATGATCATATTGTTTACTTATAGGATAGTCTTTCGCCTTACAAAATGATGATTGTTCACTTTTACATACTACCTCCCATGGTGGAAATTATGATGGAAACACTATTTATATATATTATATATTATATATATTATATATTTATGATTATTTGTTATATTACAAACAAATATATTTTTACTTTTCATATGGTGAAAAATAATAATTTTGGTTTGAGGAACTATGGACAACCACCTTCTCAAAGCATTGTGATTCGTTCAGACCCTGTATGGAATGTACTAAAGATGGGTTAGTTGGGTCAAAATGTGTTTCGACCATTCCATCAATCATGTTTTTTCAAAATCGCAAATCATACTATTTTTAATAATATATATTGATGCTTATGTATGTCATTTTACAATCCGAATCAAATTATTCATAACCAGGTCATGTATCATAATCACCTGAATCGTAACCATATTTTTTATTGCATCAAAAAAACAAAATGGTAACCACATTTTGTAATGAATCATAATTAGGAATAATAACAAATTTATATAATAAACCATAATGAGGAATCGTAACCAGATTTTATACTACATCGTAATTAGGAATCATAAACAGATTATGTACTCTATCATAACTAAATACCTCATAACCACATGCATTGTAACCATGTTCATTGTGACCAAGTTATGTACCACATCATAATTATGCATCGTATCTAGGTAATGTATTGTATCGTAGTCATCAATCATAACCATGTTATGTATTAAATTCTTATTTATGAATTTTATTCATGTATCATAACCAGATTAAATTTCAATCATCATAACCATGTTAAAAATCGTAACCAGGATAAAAATTATAATTACGATTTTCATTGTTATCATAATAAGCTTAGTTACCATGTTATGAATTGTACTATTGAACTGAATTACACTGTTATCATAACTTCAATATTGATTACTTGTTACTCATACTCATTGTTTCATACTCTTATATTTTCATCTTTCTAACAAAAATGATTTCATTCAGTTGTCAATTTACCAATAATAACGATGTCATGTATTCTATTTGTTTTGAACATTGTAATGATAGGTGTCTATGTCCCTCTGTGTTTTTCAGAGAAATATGACTGATGGAGGAAATATTATTGTTGGATCCTGTGGCCTATAAATAGGAGGTCATTAAAAATAGAATATATAACTTTTCCTTCTATCAAGATCTATAAAGATGTTGTGACTACTCTCTTACTTCGTACAGAAGACGTGAAGATACAATAAGTAAACAACATACTCAATGTTCATGTATTTCTATATGTTATTTGTTTCATCATTGTGCGACCGATCATTGTGATAATGATTAAGGGATTCTAGGGACAAGAAGATGTGCTACCAATCATCATATCGAGGTCATTCAATTGCTTGAAAGAAAGAGGTGATGATTACCTTCTTAATTGAGGTATTCTAGGGATACGAAGACAGTTGTTCCAATCATCATATCAAGGGATTACCAAGGTGGTGGTAAGACAAACTTTTTATCCTAGGTGAAATGATACCCATTTCTTTCCGATTAAAAAATTGTAATACTATTACATTTCCACTAATATATGTATTAGAAAGGGAATTGTATTGTATACTATTTTTATTCATATTCATTTAAATTTTAATTCATTCAATTATGATTCATTCATTAAATATTCTATTAATGGATTCTAAATGATGTATGGTATATTAATTTACATTTTTATTACACTGATCATTGTATTAAATTATAATACCATTGTTATTCATTACTTGTAGTATTGCATTAAATCATATCCATCAGATCCATGACGTCTATAGTCAATTTTATTTATTATGAATTGTATTAGTTTAAAACCTCTCAAACTATGATCTTTATTATGATTAAAAATACAATGTATTTAAACCTAAAATTCACCACCCATCATATATTATGCCATCTAATATACATATACATTAATATTATCATCCAAAAATTTATATAAAATAATGTTTCTAATGTTTTATTTTTTCTGGATTAGTTCTTTTTATATCAATTCCATTTATTTAACAAATATTTTTTTTATAATTACATACTACACTAACATGTAGTGGGGAAATGTATCGTTTTATAAGATAGTAGGAATGAATATTGGATCAATTGACAACATAAATCAAACTACACCTCATACATTTTATGGGGATGATTATAAATAATGGAGAGATCAAATGAGGAATTTTTTATTAACACTATAGGAGATATGTTTTTCATGATTAATGGAGAATAAAAAATCCCATATAGGGAAATTTGTTCCTTCACCAATCAAGAGAAACAAAAATATCAACAAAATTACAAGATACATAATACTATGTTGTGTTCCATGACAATAAATATATTTAGTATGACATCATCATTTGAAACCACCAATTAAACCTGGAAAAAATGGAAGTCAAACATTTTGGTACATCCAATGTTTTTGAAACAAGAAGAGAAATGATTTGAGTAGAATATCATGGGCTGGTTTTTCATTATAGAGAACTTTTATGAAAGTTGCAAAATATATTTATGAAATTCCTCAACAGTCAACAATCAATGGGTGTAAAGGGTCTTGATGATAAAGCACTTCTGGAAAGGATAATTGATAAAATTCCCAATGATTGGGAATAGAAAAGAATAGATATTGATTAAAATAAGAATATTACTCAAATCACACATAATGAGTTATATATTACTCTTCTTCAACACAAAAAAAGAAAAAAAAGAAATTCTTGACTTCAATAAGAAGAAGAATGGTTATTTGAGTGTATCATTTAATACAATATCCTTTGTTGGGGCACTAAACATGATAAATATATCTAAATCTATGAAAGATTTTGTAATATCATAATAATGTGATAGTTATCAATCAGAGAATGAGTTATAAAATCATTCTAGTAGGGAAAACATATTGTTGGAAATAATGACATTCAATACATATTGAAAAAAATATATAGAAAGGAAAAAAGAATGACTCAGAAGTAACATGTTATGAATGTAAAAGGGAAAGTCATTTTAAAATAGATTTTGTTTTTTAAAAAAGAAATAAAATGAAGGATAAATAGTCTAAAAAAACTTGAAAATTTATTACAATTCAATGATTAAGAATGTATTGAAATCCAATGGTACATGGAATGAATGTGGTTTTGATTCATTAGATGAATCCTAATAATACTAATCTCTTGGTCAGAAGAATATAGGAATTATAGCCAATATACCTATTGAAAATCATGTTTTTATGCCTAAGGTACACAATGATGAATCTCTTACTAATGAATTTTTAAATGCAAAATAACCGGATGAGATTGATTCTTACTCTATGGATGAAGAATATTCCTCGGCAGAGGAAAATTTACATTATTTTGAAGAAGTATCATGATTTTCCAAATTACCTAAGAATGAAAATTCGAAACTCAAGATAAATCTTGATAAGGAATGTTATAAAATATTTATTACTACAAAATAAGAATCAAATATTTCAAAATATATTGATAAGAAATCTCCTGATTGAGAAAATATTTCAAATAACCCCATAGAAGTAAGTTCTGAGAAAGATAAAAATTATATGGACATTGAACAACATGTTTTAATGAAATATGTTTCTGAAACTAAAAACAAACCCATAACAATTTCTTATGATAATGATAATTTAATCATTATAATAATATCTGAAATATTTTCATTAAATAAACCATTATCAAAATTCATCTTTTTAGAGAACTAATTTGACTAAATGTATTCTCTAATTCATCCTCTTAGAAAGAGTTATGTAAGTGGTTACACTCACTCAAAACTGATTTTTAGTCATAACTATTTTGTTCCTCAAAGTTTCCCCGTCTATATTAAATTTCAATGTGGTTGACATTGAGAATGAAAATATTCTCTTAATAATACTCAATCTTTAGGATTTCATGAAGCTCATATTGCATAATAATTCTGGATTCCTAAAAAATTTTATCTAACATTTCCAGATCCAAACAAGTTCGGTTCCGAAAAAATAATTGCTTCTTTTTTTTATAAAAAATAAGATGTGTACCAAAAACAAGAACATTCTGTACATATATAGTGGTTTTTCTTGACACGTGACTGAAAAAAAAATCTTTTAAATTATTGTTGAAATAAAAGCTGGAAGAGTGACCTTAGGAGATAATGCTAAGGGAAAGATCATTATTATAGGTAATTTTTTTCTTTTAGGAAAATTTTTGTTTTCAAATGTTTTGTTGTCAAAGGTCATAAGTACAAGCTTATAAGCATAATTCAATTATTTAATGAAGGTTACCAAGGGAATTTTTAGAATGGGAAATGTTTATTTCAGACTTCCATGGATGAATTCATTCGTTCTACCCATATGCATGAGAATTTATGCACTTTCAACTTAAAAGACCTTAGAAGCTAGGAACTATCTTTCTTATGTGCAATGGAAGACAAATACTAGTTATGGAATACATGTTTAAGACATTTTTACCTTAAGAACCATTGTAATCTCTCAACGAAAAGACTTTTTAAGGATCTACCAGATCTAATGTATGATTCTTCAAATGTTTTTGACCCTTATCAATATGGAAAGAAACATAAAATTAGAGCAAAATAAATCAATGATGTTTAAAATTCTATTAAATTATGTTTAGTGTACATGGATATTTTTGGCCCTACACAAACATGAATAATTAGAGTAATTAACTCTGTATATGTTTTAGTTGATGACTAAACCAGATTCACATGGGTCTATTTCCTAGAAAAAAAATTATGAAGCCATTTTCCATTTAAAAACGTTTAGATCCTAGGTTAAAAATGAGAAAAATCTACCACTGATAACTATTCATAGTGATCATGGTGATGAATTTCAAATTTTGGATTTTAAATCATTTTTTAGTAAGAAAGGTATTACTCACAAGTTTTCAACTCCAAGTACCCCTATGTAAAATTGGGTTGTTGAGATAAGAAATTTTGTTCTTCAAGAAATTAAAAGAACCATGTTCAGTGAATAATAAATTGGTAAGAATTTTTGGGCTGAAGATGACAATACTACATATTATACTATAAATAGTGTTTTAAATAGACCTTTTCCTAATAAAACACATAATGAATTTTGGGCTGGAAAAATTGATAATGTTTCATTCTTCAGAGCGTTTGGATGAAAATAATTCATAATGAATACAAAAATAATCTACACAGACATTCACCCAATTCTAATAAAGGAATCGGTCTAGGTTATTCTTAAACATTTAAGGCATATAGTGTTTTTAGAAAAAACTATTGTAATATTGAGGAAACAATGCATGTTACGTTTGATGAAACTAACCCCTTTGTTTTTAAACAATCCTTACTCACATCAACTAATGTGTTTATACAAACTAATTATCAGATATTGATTGAATACTCTTCTTTAAAGGAAACTAATCTAGAAAATGTTTCTAAACCATTTACCCTGGAATACATTATATCCTATGTTGATGAACAGGTTTTATAAAACCCAAATCAACTGTTTCTTAGAATCATCCTAGTTATAATATCAATGGTGATGTATATCAACCTATTAAAACATAAAATTACATGATAAATTAAATAGAAAATCTTTCATTTCTATCTCAATTTTAACATAAAACCCCGAATGAGGACTTAGGTGATACATATTGGATAAAATAATTGCAAGATGAACTACATTTATTTGAAAGGAATCAAGTATGGACTTTGGTTGAATGACCTAAAGAAACAACTATAATTGGTGTAAAATTGGTTTTCAAAAATGAATGTGATGATGATGGAGTCATAGTAAGAAATAAATAGAGACTTGTTGGTAAGGGATATAATAAACAAGAGGTAACAGACTATAAATAGACCTATACTCAGATATCTATAGATGAAACTATTAAAATTCTATTATCCTTGGAAGTGTACATCAAATTCAAACATTATCAAATGGATATAAAATGTTCTTTTTTAATGTTTTCATATAAGAAGATGTTTTTGTTGATAAACCTCATAGATTTTTTATTCAAAACAGCCTAATAATGTTTTTATACTTACCAAGTCTTGTATGGTCTTAAAAAATATTCCTGAGCCTGGTATGATATACTCACAAGATTTCTTTTACATAACAATTATGAAAAAGGAACTTCTGACCCACTTAATTTAATAAAAATGGAAAAAATGGATTTATTGTTGAAATCTTTGTTGATTATGTTATATTCAGTTCAAATCATCAATCTTTAACTAATTTTTTTTGAGAGTCTAATGAAATATGAGTTTTAAATGAGAATGATGGGTGACTTAACATTATTTTTAGGTTTTCAAATATCTCAAAAACCGGAACGAACTTATATATCTCAGCATGAGTATATCAAATACATACTAAAAAAATACATACATGACAACACTAAAAATATTAGAAATCCAATCCTTAACTTAAATACACATGATCTTGATGAAGCTGGGTAACCAGTGGTTCAAAATACATTTAGAGGTATGATACGAAGTTTTTTACAATAGAAATATATTCATCTAGAAATAATACATTCAGTATTCTTATATGAATGATTGTAATCTAATCTAATGGAATCTCATTTAAAATCAGTGAAAATAATTATTCACTACATAAAGAGAAATATGGATTTTGGGCTATTTTATTCTCCTAGAAATGATTTTGTTTTGAATAATTTTTTTCAGATGATGACTTTGGGGGTTACAGAATTTATAGAACGAGAATATCCAAAACATGTAATTTAATAAGTGATTATTTAGTTTCTTTGTCATTCAATAAAAAACTAAATAGAAATATCGACTGCTGAAGTTGAATATGTATCATTTGGATGGTTTTGTGTTCCGGTGTTGTGGATGTAATGAAAACTCACTTTGGAATGAATTTTTCCAAAACTCATATACTCTGTGAAAATTCTAGGGCCATTACTCTTAGAAAAAATCATTCATATCACTCATGTTCAAAACACATAGATATTAGGCACCACTTTCATAGTGATCACACGTAAAAATGATATATTTTTTAACAATTTATCGGAACACAAGAAAAACATGTTAATTTTTTCACAAAACCATTATCTTTTGATCGATTTGAATGAATTAAATAGAAACTTAGATGATCACTGTAATATAATCATTCACTTTTATTTAATGTTTAACCCATCTCCTTACTGTGAGTTACTCCTTTTCAAAGGGCGAGTATAAATAATTTTATCAGTTTCAGCATTAAATTTTATGTTTATCGGTTTCACCCTATATATTATTTCCATTTCATGACTTTATAGGATTCCTGGATTTATCGGTTTCTCGATTTTATCTATTTCATGACTTTATTATTTTTATGTCTTTATTGGGTTTAGGACTTTATCAGTTTCATGACTTTATCAATTTCATGGCTTTATTGGTTTCTTAACTCAATCGGTTTTAGGACATTATTGGTTTCATGACATTATCAGTTTAATAATTTTATCGATTTCATGATTTTATTGGTTTCATGGATTTATTGGTTTCCTGATTTTATCAGTTTCATTGTTTTATCAGTTTCTTGATTTTATCATCTCATGAATTTATCAGTTTCGTGATTTTATTAGATTTATGTTTCAGTTTAATAAATATCGGTACTAGATTAGACTATATATTTTAATACTTTATAAGTACTGGATTATCAGTGTTGGATAACCTTTTCAGTATTTGACTATATATTTTAGGTTATTATATTTGTTCCAAATAATCGGTGACATCCTATTTGATTTTAATTTTTATAGACTTTTTATCTATTTTAAATTTTTATTGCTTGCATTGTTTTTATAAGAACAGTATATTGAAACCAATACATCTATCTTGGTACTCCGACATGTAGAATTTTCCAAGACTTATTTTGGTTATTTCAATAGTTATTTCTCAATTCATTTTTTTAATTCCTAATCATTTCACTTTGAATATGATTTTATTTTAAGGAAAACCTCTGAAGTTCGAAATCATTCCTGACCATTGGATCTCTTAGATCAAATCTTGACCATCAAATTATTTTTAAAAGAACCTATCCCACATTGATCTCATCTATTTTTCTCTCAAGAATAGTTACTCTATAAATAGTCAGCATTGTTTTAAATTGGTGCCTACATCTGCATTCGTAATCCGTGATCTAAAAAACTTTTGTAATTATGAGGATCTTCAAGGTGTGAGTTAATATTTCAGGACTGAGTCTACTACTTAATATATGAAAGAAATTCCTCCAAATTAATTATCTTCCGTGGCCATTCGAGGGAAAAAGATGGTATCTCAAGACTTATATGAGTCTTTTGATATGTCTTTGAAATGAATTATATGTTTTCAAGGCTGGGAATCAATTTGTGTGGAATGACCGGATTATGATCATAATAATGAGTATCATGATGAGTGTTTTCATTTTTATGAATCAGTAGTGAATGAAAAGGTTATTAAAATATTTTTTATAATGTACCAAAAGAATTATAAAACATCCATAAAATAAAAATCTTTGTTTTTAGGTTTTCCATTTGTGGGTGATTCATTATGTCAATCTCATAAATTACCAAAATCTAATGGAATTATTTGAAAAATCTAAAGAAAAATAAACACCTTTCATAGATTCATGAGGACAAGAGAAAATTGAGTCATTTTTCAGTAGAAAATAGACTTATATCCCTCTGAATGGAAGGGTTTTCAGTTCCATAAAGGGTGTTAAGGTGACTTTTAATATATAGATGTGTATGTTCTTGATTATTTAGTAAACATGAGAAAGATCAACCTTTTGGGGTTCATGTTCTTGACAATCAAGAAGCTCATATGTGGGGAAGTAAAATCACAGTGGATCATGTTTTAGACCATTATAAGAATGTTTCTGAAAGAATTCTTGAGCTTGTCTAATGTTGCAATTAAGTCTTACATGACTTCTTTTATAGACTGCTTTATCATTAAGTATGAAATTAGGAGTCTCAAGTCAAAATTTAATCCAAAATCAAAAGTATTTTAGAAATATCCAGATACTGAGAAAGAAAATGATGTTTTTAAAGGTATTCATAATCCTTCTAAGACATCCAAGACAACATCGAATAAAATAAATATATTTAAGAATATAACTCCAATGTTATAAAAGTAACAAAAGGATGTATTTGATGAGGGTTCACCTGGATTGAGTAAGAAAACACAAGAAGAGAAATAAGGGGATACTCAGTTCGGTTTGGATCCTGTTGAAGCCATGGCATTGAAAGAAATGTTAAAAGAAACCTTGAAAGAATAAGAGATAAATAAGATATTGAAGAAGATAAAGACAAACTTTATTGACTATGATAGTCTTCTCCAAATAGCTACACAACTAAAATATTGAATTTCAATAAGGGAGCTATATTTTAAATCACAATCGGTTCCAGAATACAAAGTCTTGCTAAATAAATTGAATAATAGGAAGAAGAAATGGAAAAAGATGGAAAAACAACATGATCAAGAAGAAGAATGGGAAGAATGACAATGAAAAGATGAAATATAAGTCAAAGAGAAAGAAGATGAAAACAAAATATGTCATACTGTTGATTCATATAATGTACCTTCATTTATTGATCCATATCTAGATCCTAATCCATCAAATAAAGTCTCTCAAATTTTTTCCTCCAAGAAGGTTATTCGTATTTTTGACAATGAAGAAGAAGAAGAAGAAATAGAAGAATCTAATAAGAATTGGAATCAGCCAGCTCAAGTGATCAGCACTCTGAGTCATTTTCATGAACTCCCACAACACACTAAATACACGAATTCTGAAATAAAAATATTTGTGAAAGTAATTATATAAATTAAAATGTCTTTAAATTGGATGGAGAAGTTGTTAGTGGTCATTCCAAAGGTTTAATCTAGGCTATAAATTATATCAAATTCCCATAATGATAGAACAGACTATGTTAAGGTTCTTATGGATAGGTTTCTATGCCTTGAATCCAATTACAATATTTCGAGGAACGTGTTACTAAGTACAGTAAGGCTTTCAACATGGTTGTAAAGTGGACATACAATGTTTTTTATAGTCTCAATAACCATCTGGACAAGTAAAATGAATTTGTACACTAGTTAAATGAATATAAATCTCTTTAACTAAATTTGATTGATGATTTGAATGAAAATATGGAAGACATTCAAAGACCTAGTACCTCTAAGGATTACCCTCATAAGAGATTGAGAGTCTAAAGTAAAAGTTGGAAAATGAGATTAATGAGACTTTTTTCAGTCACAAATATAGTAATTATAATAGAAAAATACTATAAACTCATGTTGGATGATTTCAATAAATTGGAAGCAAGACATAAATATCAAGAAGCAATAAATCAGCTTCATGAAGAAAGTGTTCGAATGTAAGAAATTATTATATCATAATTGTATGGGAAGATGAAGCCTCAAAAAGATGCTCTTGATAATCACATGGAGGTCAGAATGGAATTAAAAATGATGAAGCACTTGATGTTTAATATTTTGGAAAAACAAAATAGAAAAGAATGGTGTTTTAACTCTTATTGAAATGAAGATTTGGTTCATGTAAAAAATTAATTTCACATATGTGGTTTCTCTAACATTATTCAGTAAATAAATATGTTCCCTTATTTTTTTGAAAATCAGAAAGGGGGAGAATGGTTGTGGAGAAAATAATTTTTAATAATCCCTTACTAAGGTGGAAAACTCAAGTAAAAGTAAAGATAACAAGATCCCTATAGTTTTGGTTTAAATGAAAGGTGGAATTATAAATATTCACTATTACATTAAGAAGATTTATTAAACTCAAGATGAGATAATTATTTATTGTTGGTTTTGTTTTGTTTTGTTTTGTGCATTACAAAAAGGGTGAGATTGTGGAGTCAAAATGTTTACTAACCTTCAAATAAATTATTTTTTGGAAATAAAAAATAATTTTTTTTGTAATCACTTATATTATTTATTATATATATTGTTTTACAATCATAATAACTTATATCGTAACCAGGTCATGCAATGTAATAACCTGAATCGTAGCCAGATTTTGGATTACATCTTAATCAGCAATCATAACTTGATTTTTTACTACATCGTAATCAATAATCATAAACAAATTATGTGATGCATCATAATCAGGAATCGTAAACATATTATTTATAGCATCGTAATCAAGAATCATAAACTGATTATATACTGCATCGTAACAACATATATCATAACACATGCATCAGAACCACATGAATCATAACCATGTGATTTGTGACTAGGTTAAGTACCACATCATATTATGAACCATAACAAGGTTAATCATTGTATTGTAGTCATGAATCGTAACCAGGTTATGAATTCTCTTCTTATTTATTCATTTTATTAATGTATTGTAACCAGATAATGTATCATGCCTTGTAACCATGATATGAATTGTAACTAGGTTATAAATTGTAATCATGATTCTCATTATTATAATGATAAACTTAGTTACCAAGTTATGTATTTTACTTTTGAAATGAATTAATCTATTATCATAACATTAATACCAATTACATTTTACTCATACTCATTGTTTCATACTTTGGTACTTACTAGTTTTTAACTAAAACAATGTCGTTGATTTGGTCATGTACCAATTAAAACAATGTCGTTTATTCTATTTGTTTTTTCCATTATATTTCTAGGTGTTCGTATCCCTCAGAAATTTTCAGAGAAATATAACCGTTGGAGGAAATACGAATGTTGGAATATGAGGCCTATAAATAGGAGGTCATACGAAACATATTATATAACTTTTTCTTTTATCAAGTTCCATAGAGAGATGTTGTTGCTTCTCTCTTGCTTCATGTAAAATGCATGAAGATACAATATGTGAACAACTTATTCCATGTTCATTTATTTTGAAAAGTGATTTTCTTCTTCTTTGAGATACCGATCATTATGATAATGATCCAGGGATTCTACAGATAATAAGTCGTGATGCTAATCATCGTATTGAAGGATTTCAATTAAATGAAAGATAGAGGTGTTGATAACCTTAATAATGGAGGGCTTCCGGTTATATGAAGAATATTATTCCAATCATCATATCGAGGGATTACCAAGATGGTGGTAATTCATACCTTATATCCTAGGTGAAATGATAAAATATTCATTGAGATAAAATAATTGTAATACTTTTACATTTCATCTTCTATTTGTATTAGAAATGGAATTTTATTGTTTCCTATTTTTAATAATATTCATTTTTCGTTAAAACTATTTTGATTAAGATTTATTTATTACATATTATATTAATTGATTCTATATGTTGTATGTTAGAATCATTTTTATTTTTATTACAAAAATCATTGTATTAAATTTGAATACAAGTGATTTTCATTAGATTTAGTATTACATCATATCATATCAAGGAGATCCATACCTATATGGTCAAATGTATTTATTTTGAATTGTATTAGTTCACAACCTCTTAAAGTAAGTTTGTTCTTATGTGTTTAATATAATGTTTTTAAATATACAATTCACCACCCTCCTGTATTGTTGCATATAATAAACCTATATATCCATATTACAATACAATAGGGTTTAGTGAACATATTATATATATATATATATATATATATATATCATTATAACGATACATTAATGACACTATATTAACATATTAATTTTTCATTCATTCTTTAAATATTACAACAAAATGGGAACAAACATTTCTTCATGCCTATAGATTATCATCTCCATGAATGATGTATTATATTTTGTACTTCTATATCATATTGATTATTATAATAAAAATATACTATTTATAAATTATATTAATATCATGTATTACATTGTGTAATCATTATATAATTATAAGTACCAATGATATATCAAATCGAGACACATGCGATGAAAAAAGAGAATATTATCCAAAGTGATGCCTTAAAATAAGATTTTTAACAAAAGGGTTATATAAGGTCATAATAAAAACATATATGATATTATATATAATAATATGGTTTTCAAAAATATTTATAACATATTTATGTTTATTATACAGGTTTATTGAATGAGTATTTGGAGATTCAAGACATAAAGTAAGGGGATTTCATCTCACATCTTATTTCTGTGCAATACATGCTATGTTTGTCACTCAACTTTTGTGTGGTGTAAGTAATACCCATTATTTCATTATATATATATTATAAATAAATTCATGGGTATTCAAATATCAATTTCATAATATTTCATTCATGGGGTTTATGTTTCAAAAGTTTTCAAATTGGTAAAAGAGTTGTGCCTCAATTTGTCTTCCTTGAAACTCATGTTTTATTAAGCACCAAAATTGTTTTTTGAGGTGTATATAGTTAATTATGACTAGTAATATCATGATAATATTTCTTTTATTGTAATTTTAATATTAATTTCATTACACTTTCTTAAATTGTGTTTTTGTCCCCAATTTACCGTGTTATAAGGGCATATTTAGGAAATCTCATCTTTTTTCAATGTTTTTTATGTTTACACTTTCATTCATGATATCTTATGACCCATATAAAAAAAAATCATGATTATTATTATCCTATTTTTACTAATTTTATATACATGTATTGGTACAATCATTCTACTCTTTGGAACATAAGATTGCTAATAATGTATTTATGAAAAAATCAGGAATTTACCCTATCTTCTATCAGAAATAAATGATCCCAAAAAAGGGTTACTAGAATATTCTATTATTATAAAAAACTATTTAAAAGAAATTTTTATCCTTATTTATCTTTTACCAATGTTTTCATTGAAATCAACATGTCTCTTTCTGACTGAGGATAATTTTCTAACATTTTACCGTGTAAATGGAATTTTATTTTCAACTCATATGAAAAATAAGGTTTTTCCCACCATGAATTATTTGAAGACATAATATCATGTTTAAAATAATGATTTTAAAGAATTTTTTTAAAACAATTTTTCAAGGAAATGGGTTTCAAGAGATTTTCAAGATGATTTTATATTTTTTATGTAATATATTTGAAAAGGATCTAGTTATTAATGATTCTTTTTGATGATAAATTTATTTTTACCTAAAATAATGTTTTCAAAATTTCCATGAATTTTATTTTCCCTATATAAAAAATTCTATTGATAATTGTCATTATATTCTATAAAATAAAACAATGGTTACATTCATATTCTTTCTTGAGTGATTTTTTTGATTTAATGATTCTTTACATACATCTTTCACTTCCATGGGTTTTATACTTTTGAAACCTGCATCATTTAATGGGTTCTGCTTTAATTAAGTGATTACGAATCCTATATTTTTCATAGGTTATGATTTGATAAAATGATTATGATACCTATATCATTTTAAGGGTTATGAATTGATGTTTTAATATCCTATTTGTTATATGGTTCATGATATGATGAATATTTAATTATCTTGTTGAACATGTATAAATGAAATTATTATGAAATGGGTCGGACATATAACTCAATACAATTCGTTGGGTACAGATAAGTTGTATAAAATATCAAAGGGTACCTGGGTTGTAGCCCAAGCCCAAATAAAAATGGTACATTGGTTGTATCACGTGCCTAATAGAAAGACTGTACACTTGCTGTAGCCAAATCTTGACAACAAGAAGGTACCTGGGTTGTAGCCCAACCCTAAAATAATAAGGATATACAAGTTTAAGAAAAATAAGAGAAACATGAATTTACATGGGTTGTAGCCCAATACTATGTGAAAGAGGGTACATGGGTTTCTATCTCATGCTTGAAGTTTGTACACAGGTCGTATGCCAAGCCTAACATGTTATAAATATCATAGAAGGTAGTCTTGAAAAAAAATATTTGTATATGTTTGCCAAATATTCCATGTCGTATTCCTAGGTTATGATTTCTTTACTAATTGTCTTAATTTTCTTATGATCTATGTATTATAAACCAAAAATCATTATTATGGTTTCTAATATAAAGGATATGATCTTCATGTTTTTTTCTCATGTTCCATTCCATTTTGTTCATGTTATGATTACACATTTCATCTACTTACCATTAATGAGCTTCTGAGGTCACCCATTTCTTATGTTTCCTTTCCTCGTGTTACGAAGAATGGTTTTAGTTAGATATATAGATTTTGGAGATCTTTATGGTATATTTTGAAGATAATTTACTATGACATAAAATATTGTTTCCATGATTCCTAATACACTAATCTATTACGGTCCACATGAAGATAGTTTGTTAATGCACCGAATATTCATCTAAAATGATGTAATATCTATGTAATTTTAAAACTAGGTCTATATAGTTGGTATCAGAGAAATGTATTATACAACCATTAAAAACTATGATGAGAAATAATTAGCGACATACCGTGTATATTTATAAAGATATGGCTAGGGATGTCTCTAAGGATAAGTATAAGGATGAGTCCATGTTCTGGAAAATGTGCTAGAATTTTGGTAAATGATATAGTTAGTGGTTTCCTAGGGATAAATCCATGTGTGGAAACTATAAGTGGATATGGATTTGGTAAAGATATTCCTAGGGGTAACAGCTCAAAAAGGATGCTCGGGGCCTGAATCAGTGTAATCAAGTATATGACAACAATCCTTGCTACACAACTGGGTTGATAGTCCATTGGGATATGCTTCAAGAATTCACAACCTATTTATGAACCACCATGAAGGATATAAATATAGTATTCCTACTAATAACCAAGGATAAACCTAAGGTACAATATATTAACTAATTTTCATCCATGATTTAGGAAACCTATATGTAATTTATTTTGGATTTTATGGTATCCCAATATGATAAATGATTCTCTTAATATGCTAAATAGTTTTAGTCAATAAGGAGAACTATATGAAATATGTTTAAAATTTATTATTTTAGATTTTAAATTTATAGGCATTTTAAAAATCAATTTCCAAAGAGGAAGTCTCTTAATGATAATCTGTATGGTCGAACATGTATTGGTTATACATATGAAGATAAAGAAACTAGAAACGACATGTGAAATGTATATGATGTTCATCCAGTTTTGATTATGTTAAACATATATTTGATTATTATATTGAGGTTGAGGAACCTTTAGACATGATACATGTTTCATATTATAGGAAAAATTTATTAAGGATTAATTTTGGGAAAGCCTAATTATTGGTATAAAAATAATGTCTGATGAAAGAAGTATTTATGAGTTGTAATTCAGATATTATTTTATATGAATGATGAAAAATATAATTATTATCTATATAAGTTTCATTAATCTTTAAAAAGTACACGGTGAATGGTGATTAAGACGTAGAAAAGTGATTTCATTTAAAGGGGATATTTTGAATAAGTAAATTAAACCCTCTCTTAATTCTTAACATTGAGATAATGATGTTTTGATAATGATATAATGGATACAATAAGTAAGTATTATGGTATAGATTTACTTGTAATTTATTATGAACAAAGTGTTCAATGTCATCATGTATTTCATTTAAAACAACATGGATTAAAATGATATTTCTAGTAATCATTATAATAAGTAATAATTAATGTTTTCTATATGGATTTATTGTAATTAAGGCAGTTACCATGTTTCAAGGGAATAAATGATGATGGTATTCACATTTTAGAATGTGACAACCAAGTGATACATTGTGATATATAGGGGATCAATGTTAATCTAATTACCTAATATTCGTTCCAAAATATTGAATTTTAATCTTTTGGAATGGTTACAAAGTTTAGAATTTATAGAATTTTTATGTTAAACATCAGATGAAGTTAGTAAGATTAAACTATTATCACTTAATCAAAATATTTATGCATACTCGATATACTATTCAGATTAATTTGTTTTGATGATAACTGATGGAAAATGTGATGTCATATCATGGATGTCATGATCTATTAGTAAATAAAGAATAAAAAAGTCACATTCCTTTTTAGATAAATTGGTAAAGTGTAACAAAATACAAGAAAAGGTAATTTTAACCTAAAATCATGCATGTATATCATTTTAGGAAAATTCTTCAAGTATACAAACAAGAATTTTGAATCCAAAATATTTGTCCAAGTACCTATGTTTTTGATGAATCAGATTATCATTTAGTTCTTCGAGAGATAATGATTTTTAATTGTTTTGTTTATCCTGAAAATGATTTCTATTACTATTAGTCAGATCATGATAGTTATATATTTCATCCATTTCCATATTTTCACTTCCCACCTATGATCTGATATGTGGAAACCTTGTTATATGTTACCTTGGGTAACAAATATGGTTCCAACATTACCTTTTTAAGTTAAGTTTTATTATAAATTTTTATGATGTTTGATTCCATGAATGAGACATTCAAGTAATAAAACATTGATAAAACTGAAAAATTTTGAGGTAGAAATTTAATTTATGTGTGCTAGAATTGTAAAACCCCGAGATTTTGTCTTTTTTTATAAAGAATTTTACCTTTTTGTTTTTCATTTCATGTAACATTGATGATAGTTTATTTTATATTAAAGAACAATTTTTTAATTTCATTATACACAACACCATGTTAATCATGAACTACACATAACATGAACATAACATTCTTTACATGAATCACTGAGATTAGAATGTGTTACATGCAATAGTGACATTCCTCAATGGTTTTCATAACATTATATATTGAGTTTACCAATCAATAAGGATGTTACCTAATATTATAATATATAACCTACCTATTAAATTAAATGTAATTAATAGTATTAAATAATTTATTGAAATATATTTTTGAGACAAATATAGTCATTTTTAATTGGCATCAAATTAATTAGAAATTATTATTAAAACTGATTGAATATAAAGGTAATTAATATTACGGCGATAAAGATGTTTTACACTAATAAATAAAATTAATTATTATTAGTGAGCGATATTACTATGATATATGTGATATATATTCAATCAAATAATTTTTATATTCTATAATTGGTATGATAGACATAAGATAAGGCGAACTCCAATTTTAATTCCTAAAAACATATAACTCTATATTAGTAGTTTTAATGTCGTTCAATATAGAATCCATTTTAAATAAAAATTTGGGGACTTTTATAGATTTCAAATGTAAAAATAAACATCATATTTTAAATATATATACAAAAATATGGTTAGGATAATTATTTTGTTTTATTCTGTATGGTTTTCAAATGAAAACTGAAATATTCTGAATTTTAGTTCAAAAAATGAATTAACATCTAATTTTTTTGGATAAATTATCTATTAAATGAGTTTCAAAGTTAAATTATATAATATTTTTATATATTAATCCAATGTAGTTCATTGTAACCAATTTGAAATTGAAATTTTAAATAAAAAGATATCTATCTTTTGAGCCTCTATACATTAAAACCCCAGAGTGTCATGCCGTTAGCGAGATTAATATATAATTGATTTCTTACACTTTTGTGAATAGAATATTGAAAAAATGGATTCAATATTTCCAATTAGAATAATTTATAATTTCTAATATATTCAACATAGTTTTCGACATAATTTATTAGTGAATTTAATTAAAAACAATTACATTGAATAAGGTACAATTGGGATTAACTAAAGAGTAAAACATAAATTTAAGACCAACAAATGACTTAGAAACATGTCCAAGAGTCATTGGATGGCCATATTTTTACTATATTATCACTTGGATTTACATTTATCTATTATTTTATCCACTAACAATATGAAAAACAAGGGAAGAATCCTCTTTTCAAGTATTTACAGAAGTGACAATCATAATCCACTATAAAACTCCTCCTCTCATCCCAATACCTCACACCAATCAAGACCATTTTATCTGAAAAACATTTTCTAAAATAATCTAACAAAACCCCTCCCTTCTTAATAGAGGACTCTCATTCATAATAAAGTATTCTGAGGAATCCTTTTAACCTAAATGAAATTGAGTTACCTTATTAAGAGATAACACCTTTTCACAAGCTCGATTGTTTTATTTTCCTTCTTCGACCCCTCAACATTAATTTTTACATGATTGTATAAAAAACATTATATGAAATATAATATTTATTTTTTTGAAAAGGGTTTTACCTAAACTAACACACACCTCCATCTAATTGGAAACGAACATACAGTTTATGTTTATGGAGATCTTCCGATTTAGAAAATGATGATTATTTTATTTTCCATTCCACCTCTCCTGGTGAAAATTATGATAGACACCATATTAATATATATTAAAATATATTATATATTATATTTATTAAAACGTGAATATTATGTATTCTTTTTAAAATATATATCCTATTTTTTTATTATTTAAAGTCTAATATTGTTTGAGGAAGATTGGACTATCTCCCACTCAAAGTGATATGATTTATTAACATACTACATAGAATTTATTAAGGAAGGGTTTAGTTAAATTATATTATATATATATCATTATGATTATATTTTAATTATATAATATACATTCATTCCATTTTTTTCTTTCATTAAATATGACAATAAATGCGAAACACCATTCATGCGTACGTACAACTTACCATCTCCATAGTTGATGTATTCTATTTCATACATATATATTATATAGAATATTATAATTCAAATATAATTGATATAATTGATATTTATATTATTTTTTACATTCATTAATCATTATATAGTTAAAGTACCATTGATATAAAAAATTAAGACATATGCGATGAACAAAGAAAATATTATCCAAAGATAAACTATAACATATGACAGTTACCAAGAGGGGAATATAAGGTTTTAATAAAACCATAAATTGTATTAGATTTAATAATATGATTCTGTAAATGATTTATTTTAATGTTATAATTATTATACAAGAGGTAATACTGAGTAGTACTAGATTCAATACAAGAGGTAAAGGGATTTCATCTCACTTTTTATTTCCATGAGATACATGATATGTTTTCCACAGATTATATATCTGTGGGGTATGTACTATCCATTAATGTATTTAATGTATCTTATTATTAATTTAATGGGTATTATCATATCTATTTTATGACCATTCTTTGAGGCATTTTATGCTTCAAATGTTACCAAATCTGTAAAATAATTGGTTCACAATTTTTCCTCTTTGATACTCGTGTTTTATTATGCACCTATATTCTTTTTTAGGTGTATATAAAACAATTTTACATGTTATATATTGAAAATTATTTTGTTAAATATATTTTAAGACTCCTTTCGTTTCCATTTCATTCATGGATTGTATGATCCCAATTTACCATGTTATAATACTTTATTGAGACAATCTCATCGCTTTTCGAGAATATGTATGTTTATTCTTATTTTAATGAAATATTATTATCCAACTCTAATGAAAATTTGTGAAATTTAATATCCTCTAGTAACTTATGATATATTTATATATTGGTATAATTTTCTACTCTTTGTTACATAATATAAATATGAATGTATTTTTATTAAAAGCCGGACATTACCAGAGATTCGGTGTGTAATCTCTGTTTTCTAAAATGGTTTCAACAAATATTATATTATTATACTAAAATAATTAAAACACACCTTTAAATTTTTTTTCTTTTACCAATGTTTTCAAAATAATATTTTTGTGTCTTTCTAAATGAGTAATATTTTATACTGTTTTTACCAAGAAAAAAGAATGTTCATTTTACCTCATACGACATGCATGGATTTACCCACCATAAATTATTTGAATATTTCGTATCATATTTAAAAGGATAAATTTTAAAAGAGTATTTATAAAATTTAAATTCAAGAAAATAGTATACAATTTTTTTCCTTCTAAATAGATTTTAAAAGGTTTTATGTTTAATTGAACCATTTTCATGTAATAAAATATGTTTATGTCAAGAAATGTTTTCAGAATATCATTCCAAGTAATTTTCATTCTATGATAAAATATTTTTATATTACTCATTCCCTTTAAGGAAATGATACAATGTTTAAATTAATTTTCATTATTGAGTGGTTTAGGATTTGGGGGAATTATGCTTAAGACACATGTTTCACTTCCATGGTTTTTATGCTTTCTAAACCCACATATTTTCATTGGTTATTAATTCATTAAGTTATTATGAAACCTATATATTATGAAATGTTATGATGTGATGAAATGGTAAGGGAACCAATTTCATTTCATGGGTTATGAGTTGAAACATATGAAAAATATATATATTTATTGGTCTTCATATGATTAATGTTTTAAAATCATGTAGAACAAGTATGAATTATATTATTATTAGACGGGTCAGATCTATATATCCCTCAAAATCAATGGGTGTGGATATGTTTTATATGACCACATAGGGTAAATGTGTTTTAGCCCATCCAAAAAATAAGGTACATTAGTTGAATCCCCATCATAAAATAATTATGGTTAAAAAATATAGCCCAATCTCGAAAACAAGATGTTACATGGGTTGTAGACTAAGCCTAAAATAAATATGATATTTAGGTTTCTATCTTAAGTCCAAAGATGGTACATGGGTTGTATCCCAAGAAAAACCTGTTATAATGTTCATAGAATGTAATCATGACATAAAATTTTATATTCTAATGTGCATTACACCAACTCCATGTCTTATTCATATATTATGACATCATGACATATGCTCTTAATTCTATTATGATACAGGTATTATAAACATGTATTCATTATTATGTTTTCTAATATTCGGTGTTTTATCTTAAAATATTAAGCTCAAGTTCAATACCCATTTATTCATGTTATGCTTTTAAATTTCATTTATTTACCCATTCTGATAATCTACACTCACCACTTTAATATGTTTTCATTCCCCAGGTTATGAAGAAAGGTTTTAGGCATAGGTAGTCATAGGGGAGATCATTATAGGAGATATAGTGGATATTTCACTAGGATAGATGATTTTATTTCCATGATTCCAGTGATACTAAACTATTAGGGTCTTCTAGCAATTATTTTTAAAATGTACCAAATATTAATCTATAATGATGTAACATACATGTATGTGTGACCTGTGTCAATATAGATATAGAGATAATGGGGAGTGATCTTGGTACACTATTATAGGTCTAGAATGAGGTGTGAAATCTGTTTAGTAATAAATGGTTAGAATGAGGATTGAGCCAAATCAGCGAAAGACATTTCCCTATGAGATGGTTGGGGTAGAAATGCCTTGATTACTATGGAAATAATTATATATTATTATGTGTCTACTATAATTCCATTTTTTATTTCAATGGTATGCTTTGATGGATTATGTTCTATTATTTGTTTATGATTCATGCCTTATGAACTACCATTATTTATGACATGATTCATGTTTATGATCAATCATATGAATGGTATGATGTTATATTTTAATGATCATATTCTTAGACCATTTTCTCATTTTTATGCTTACGTATATCCCTATATTAACCATAGTAATCATCTAAGAACATCCTTTTTTATGATTCCTCCCCATAGGTTATGAAGATATGTATTTGTTTTGATGTGTCTAAGAAGTGTGGTTGTCATGAAGAACCTAGTGGGAGATGAGGATGCTCATTTATGTACCATTGTTTACAATTCCATGTTTCCAAAGGCACTATACTAGTGTGGTCTTTAGGTGTCTGTTTGTATAATTTTTATATATTTTTCCAATGTTATGTAATGTTTATGTATTAAAATAGAGGGTCAATATAAAATTGGCCTCCCCCTTAGGTATATTCCCCAATAATTCCAAAAATAAATGGGATATGATTTCTAACTAGATAGGATATGTAGGAATCCCCCATAAAGTCCAATCCCTGCACCCAACACTACATCCACTCTATTGAGTCAATCTGCTCCATCTATAACCATCATGATTTTCCCTAGTCTAGCGCATCTAAGTAAGATCATGAGACCTCCTAGAGACCGAAACACTTTTGGTCCCTTATGTGATGCTTTCATTTGTAATATCCACAGAATCCAACTAATAAAAATCCTCTTATGAATTGTATATCCCATAAAATTAATAATCCCCATATTACCCCTTGATGACGCTCCTTACAAATCATGAACATCCAAACCGTGCGACATTAAACTGTATGGATTGGTGCTTTCACAGGACCATAATCCTTGATATCAGACTATGGGGATTTTGATCACTATCCTATAAAATGGGTACATATAAGATCCCTATAACCTTTAATCAAAACCAATGGTAAACATAGAAACCCCCTCATTAGGGATCACCTTCCAATTCCACCTCCATAGGAGTTCCAATCATCCATCTCGATGTAATGTTGTTCCTTATGGGACACACCACCTGAATCGACCTTTAGGTAGCCTTCAAATTCACACATCTATAAACCTTCTAGGTTATACCACCCGCGAATGAAGATCCTTGGTCATTCTCTATTTTTTGTTCTGCTAAACCTTCTCTTTCTACATAGCACTACAAATTGATGACATATCTTTTGAAACTTCCTCAAGTTTAACATGGGATGCCCGAGGTGAATGTCTTGGATGATATATTCTTATGGAATCAGTTGAATTGTGCTAAAATTGTGATTCCTATGTTGAAATCCATGGATGATATACACTTTCAGTGTTAGATGCCTTTTGATTGAAACATGATTGCTTGGGTTCTCCTCCTAAATCTGCCTCTAAGAGATTCCATCCCCTAAGGAAGAATACAAGTTTCCAATGTTCCCAATGTCTAGAAATTCCATTGATTTCCAACATTAATACTCTCCAGAATGAATTATTATTATCTAAAAAGACCCATTTTAATGTTTAGACATAAGAATTATACATAACTGGAATCCATAAAGTGATATAATTTAGAATTAGTTTCATTAATATGACTCAAATCATTTAAGGAGTCCTAAACAATGTAGTAAGTTCAAAGGAGGAATCTGTGGAAGGAGGAAACAACATTCCATCCTCACATTTAGTTCAAGGTGATTAAAAATCCATTTATTCTGATGAATGATGCATACTATTGGAAATGTTGAATACGGGGAATCAAAAATGGAATGCCACATGAGTTAGCCACATGACAACAAACCATAGGGGATGCATCAGAAACATTTGGGTAATTAAATTTACATTCATCTCAAAATATTTAATATAAAATCATGATAATAAATGGTTTATATAGTTGGTATGTGGGGAAAGTATTATTAATCCTTTGAATCATGATTTTTAAAATAATAGTGAGATCCCTAGTTATATTATTTTGATATATATATAGTGATGTATATAAGTAAGAGTCTACATATGTTTTAATGTGTAGGAAAATTTTAAAAAAATTGTAATGGACAAAGAGAGTTAGATTTTTCAAATATATTACACACCAATATAGATACAATAAGTTGTTGTGGCTCTATAACAAAAGTTCCTAGGGGTAATTACTCTGAAAAGGGTGCATTGAGATATATAGGATCATCACATAGTGCACAAAAAGGGCCTTGAAACAAACCATGTATCAAACTCTTGAAGGATACGATTTGGAAATTCAAAAAAACATTACAAAACACCATGAATGATTTAAATAATGACCATACATGACTTATGGTATTCCTATGATACCATTTACATAAACAAATGTGTCTTGATTTAGACCTATAGAATGATTTTTCAAAATATTTTTTTCATGATGAATATTGTTTCTCACAATATTTATTTTGAATTTAATAAATGAATAGAAAAAAATGGAACTAGGACAATATTGAAAGTCATAGAAAATATTATGAAGAGCAGCTAAAGGGGATGATAAATAAAATGAATGATTTTATGGATATTACTGATTAGTTATCATTATTTATGTTTTACAATTTGAAACTTATCCAACTCTCATAATCTATCTAGAAAATATTTAATGAATTAACTAAGAGTATGGGTGATAAATTTAATAAAGAAAAGAATATAATATTTTCTATATATCTAGACTATGAGAAAAATCACTCAAGTGAATTTAACTGTGATGACCCAGACTCTCTGGGTCCTTTCTTTTTCAAAAAATCCGGATCCTAAAGGGGTAGCATCTCAGCGCGACCGACCGCTGAGACCGATCAGCATGACCGATCAGTGAGACCAACCAGCAAGACCGATAGGGGAGACCGATCGGTGAGACCGATCGGCACAACCGATCCGTGAGACCGATCGGTGTGACTGATCGGTGAGACCAATCAGGGAGACCGATCGGCACGACCGATCGGTGAGACCGATCGGCGTCACCCGACTTTGTCAGGTTTTTTCTAGTGACATTTGCAAATTGAGTTTTAAACCCTTCTTTGACCCCCCTTTAAGCTTGTTTTAAATCCCGGTAGCGCCCATAAATGTTATAATGAAATATTTAATAATTTAACCTGGTGTGTGCATCGGTTGAAACCACCTGACACCTTTAGTAATGTGTGGGGCCGCATAGTGAACCCATAACCCCCTCTCCTTATGCGGTTTGGCGTTCTTATCTCAACCGTCTGCGGCTCTTATAAACCAAGGGTTAGTCGTTGTTTCTTCTTTTCTCGATCACCCTGTGTTGAGAGTACCCTTCGTCTAGATGAGAAGATTTTCGTTTATGCGAACCGTATCACTATCAGTGAAGTTTCGCCCCCGGCCTTAGCGTCGATCGTTGATCAACAAGTAGGGAATTTCTTCGTCTCTTTCTTTTGTGTATCATGTGGGGTGGGTGTACTTTTTATTCTATATAATTGGTTAAACCAGACCTAAATAAAGATAATGATCTGATTATATGAAGAAAGAAGGGGGGGGGCTGTGATCATTGATATTGTTTTATGTTATGATCATCTTTCTGAATTGTGCAGGCTTACGCCTACTAAAAGTCATGGCCGTTGGTGGTCTTTATTTGTGCACTAATGAACCCATGTGGATTTTTGAAATGACTTGTTTGTGGTTGTGAACTGCTGCTGTAAAAAGGGAAATTGGTTAATCACCTACACCTGGCTAAATGAATTGAAAGCACCAGGATCAACGATTTTGTGACAACCCCCGGTTAAAGCACACAAAATTGAACTCATGGAGTGTGTTAAATATTATAAATATGAAAATACCGGAATTGACCTGCTTTGTGTTGGTGGTAGTGGTTTGGTTGTTTTCCTTTATGGACCGATTGCTAAATATGTGGGAGGGGATGGGATCCCCTATTGATATGGATTTGGTGGTTGTGAGTTTTAAGACCAGGGGGTTACCTTGTTTATATCATGAATTGGGGTGGGATACTCTGTTGATGAGAAACCATTTTGGGGGACACGGGGTAGTTTCTCGAGGGTTTCTTTAGTTCTAGTAATTTGAGGGATCTCACATATACCCTTGTTGTTGTAACATTACATGAGAACCGGGTGTGAACGTTTAAATTGACATTTGGCTGAATTATTTCATTGGTTATGCTTATGGTGTTAGTTTCCCAAGAAGGCGAATGAACTTATTTAAATATTCTTACTGAACATGAAAACTAGAATGAGACAAATGAGTTATGTTGGCGAGATTCGTGACTCGGACATGAGTGTTGTTGTGATATGTAGGTTGTCTAAAGAAAAACCTAACATTGGGTGAGAGCTTGTTACCTATGTATATACATGTAGTTTTGTGTTTCTTATTCGCACCCCACCCATGTTGAGTACTTAGTGCCGAACAGACCCATTTCATGGGGTATGGTGTTTTTCCCAACACTATTCTTAGTGGCTGGTTATTAGATTCTTTTCTGCTCCCTTTCCCGGATAGACCAAGTACCTTTGGGCAGGCTTTAATGGCATGTGTTCCATTATTATCCCAAGGATCTTCGGGCGGGGTAGTGTGGTGGTTATGGCCCAGGTGTGTGCGGGCAGGTAGTTTCCAATGTACCTTCAGGATAAGGCCCAGGTGTCTTCGGGCATGGGAGTGGATCTTCTAGCCCAGGTGTCTTCGAGCGTGGTGGTGGTTGTTCTGGACGAGGTGTTTGCATGCGTGGTACGTGTGACAGTTGTGGCCCAGGTGTTGGCAGGCGGGATTCGGCAGTGGGACTGCGTGCGGTTGTGGTCCAGGTGTGTGTGGGTGGGTGTGGCAGTAGGACTGTAGTGAGAATGGAAGGATTGGTTTGATGCGTATGATGTCTCAATAACCCGTGGGAAAGTGGCGTGTGGTACTGAAACATTGATGTGCTCTTATTATATATATTACTTGGTTTTTGTAACTTGGTTAGTGTATCCGGTGAGTGGGATGGTTGAAATCCTTCATAGTAATGGTTTTCTTCTTCTCACAGGACTTTAGTACGTTTCCCCACTTCTGCACGAGAGTCATTGGTTTTTCCTAGTGAGTGTACTTGTATGCTCACCCTACGTATATAAAACTTCTTTAAGGATTCCATGAGGACTTCGGGGATCGTGTAGGACTGTACTAGCTCGGATCTTTGGGGTATTCGCAGTTTCTATTTTCTTTCTTTGGTACATACCCTTGTAGTCACTTTTGTACCCTGTAGCATTTACTTTTGGAACATGCATGTGGGAATGGTTTACTTTTAGCTTTACTTTTCTTTTACTTTTGGTGTTGTTGGGTTTCATCATCTTATCGCCCGATCCTATAAATCAAAAAGGGTAATTCCTTCCACTTGTGTGTAATTTCCATACCCTTGGTGCTAGTCGCCACTTCGGGACCTATAGAAGGCGGGTTTCAGGGGTCATTATCTCTCAATCAACTTAAAGAAGGAATGGATTGGAAACCTGCTCACCCTTCCCTCATTTTGGTGAAGGTGGGTCGTGATAGAATGGTATCATAGGTGAGCGGTTGAGATATAGGATGGAGTATGGAGTTAGGCACATTGAGGATTTCATGTGATGGTAAGGAAATAGTGTTGGGTGACCTTGGTGCGTGAATTAGGCCAGGGAAGACCAGCTAGGACATGGGATTTTTGGGCCCCTCTAGGAGGTGTGTCACAAGAGGGGATCCAGCTTGGTCCATCGAAGGGAAAGGCCATCACCACTAGGCCTCCAGCGTCAGGACCCTCCAGGTTCCGACCTGAAGGTAGCAGGCCGCAGTAGTTTCAGTTTCGATCCCCCGGTCCTCGCCCTTTTCCTTCGGGCCCAGGACTGCGATGCTTCTTCTGTGGGAGGCATGTACATATCTGGAGTCAGTGCCTGGACCGAGTACAGTACGGCGGTGGCAGACATCCCCAGCACCCGCCCCAGCAGCAGCTTCCAACCAGGCCTTTCCAGCTGCAGCAGTAGGGACAACGAGCTCCCGCTCCTCTGAAGACATACATAGGAGGAGGGGGCCGACCTCAGGGAGCTCCTCAGGGACCTCGACCAGGGCGTGGTCGGGGAGGTGGCCGACAGCTGAGGGGTAGAAGAGCCTGGCATGGACAGCTACATGCCGAGAAGGCAGTAGTTCCAGCAGGGCTGGAGGTTTTTCGAGGTATGATCAGTTTATTTTGCACTCTTGCTTATGCCTTGTTCGATACCAGAGCTTCACACTCCTTTGTTGAACCCATTCTAGCCCGTTCCTTTGGCCTAGATGTAGAGAGACTTCCAGTGCCCCTAGTGTTGAGCACACCAGTCGGAGGTTAAACTGACTTGTTGTTTGTTTGTCAGGGATGCAGACTGATGATAGGGCCACATCAGTCGGTTAAGGATATTCTTTTGCTACAGATACATCCATACGATGTCATCCTAGGCATCTACTAGTTATTTCTTGTGTGTGCTGTCATCAACTGTTTCTGAGGAAGGGTTGTGTTCTCGGACTTGGGCAGCCGGTGTGTTACCTTCACTGGCGAGCGAATTAGTCAGAAAGGCAGTAGGCGAGAGAAACCCCTCCTCTCCTTATTGGCTGAGCTGTTAGTGGAATCAATAGATGCTGAGATGGTGGAGGTTCCAGAGGCTGACCGTGAATTTATGGACATATTTCCTGAGGAGATAACGACTCTACCCCCTCGACGGGATATCATATTCGGGATAGACCTGCAGCATGGCGCTCGTCCGATCTCAATGGATTCTTACCGGATGGTACCTTCAGAGCTACGGGAGTTGCAGATCCAGATTGATGATCTAATGAATAGGGGTCATGTTCGGCTGAGTGAGTCACCGTGGGGTGCTCCATTATTGTTCTCAAAGAAGGCATATGGTGGTCTCAGGTTGTGAATAGACTACAAGAGGCTGAATCAGGTGATGATCAAGAATCTCTACCTTCTTCTGAGGATAGAAGATCTTTTTGACCAGCTGAAAGGGGAAGGATGGTTCTCGAAGATTGACATGCAGTATGGGTACCATAGGATGAGAGTGAAAGAGGGTAACATCCCGAAGACGACGTTTAGGTGCAGATATGGACACTTATAATTCATAGTCATGCCCTTCGGTGTTACGAATTCCCCGGTTGTGTTCATGGGGATTATGAACCCCATCTTCCGGGAGTACCTAGATCGGTTCGTTGTTTTGTTCATCGATGACATCCTGGTCTACTCAAGATCAGAGGATGACCATGCAGAGCACCTGAGGACGGTTCTAGAGGTCCTCCGACATCATCAGCTCCATGGGAAGTTGCCGAAATGCATGTTCAGGATACGGGAAGTGCAGTTCCTTGGGCACATGGGGTCAAAATAGGGGTAGCAGTGGACCCATCCACGGTTGAGGCAGTTGTTTCTTGGGAAGCACCCAAGAATGCAGAAGAGGTTCGTAGTTTCCTCGGGATGGCGAGTTACTGTAGGATTTTCATACCCAACATCTCTCGAGTTGCAGCCCCTTTGACAGCCCTAACCAAGAAAGACCAGGTTTTCGTGTGGAGTGAGCAGTGCGAGTCATCCTACAGCTATCTGAAGGAGAAGATGGTTAGTGCCCCAGTGCTGATATTGCCAGAAGAAGGGGCGGCGTATGAGGTGTTCTGTGATTCTTCAGGACATGGCCTTGGATGTGTGTTGATGTAGAAACAAGGGGAGATCTCTTATGGGTCTAGGTAGCTATTCCCTCATGAGCGTAATTACGCCACCCATGACCTGGAGCTGGCAGCGGTCGTTTTTGCACTAAAGTTATGGTGGCACTACCTCATTGGAGAATGCTTTGTGGTCTTCACAGATCACAAAATCATGAGGTATATCTTCTCCCAGTGGGACCTAAACTTGCGACAGGAGATGGGTGGAGTTCCTCCAGGATTACAACTTCAAAATCTCTTATACTGAGTTAAAGGGAAATGTATTGGCCAATGCCTTGAGTAGGAGGACACAGAAGGATGCGGTATGAGAGTCTGCGGACACTTGGAAGGCGATTGAGGAGTTGGCTGCCTTACACCTGGATGCGAGGATGGAAGCTGGTAGAGGATGCCTATATCAGATGACAGTGCAGTCGTCTCTGTTGCAGCAAGTGGAGGAGTCTCAATGGGAAGACCCAGAGTGTGAAGTGATGCATGACCGAGTTGACCAGGGCAATGCTCCAAAAGGATTGACAGAGGATGGTCAAAACTAGATGATTTTCCAGGGAAGGTTTTTTGTTCCAAGAGTGATGCGTGGAAAGGTTCTCAGTGAGTTCCACAACTCACACCTGGTGGTACACCCAGGAGTTTCCAAGATGTACCAGGGACTGAAGAGACAGTTTTGGTGGCCCGGAGTGAAGCAAGAAGAGGCAGAGTTTGTGGCCATGTGCTTAGTTTGTTAGCAAGTGAAGGCTGAACACCAAGTTCCAGGTGTCCAACTGCAGCCTCTAGATGTCCCCGAGTGGAAGTGGGACAACATCTCGATGGATTTCATCATGGGACTTCCCAAGGTCCAAGGGGAATACGACGCCATATGGGTGGTAGTGGACCGATTGATGTAATCAGCCCACTTCTTGGCAATCAAGAAGTTGAGTACTGTGGATTCATTGGAACGAAAGTACGTGGATGAGGAGGTGCAGTTGCATGGAGTTCCGAGGTCTATAGTCTCAGATAGGGATGCACGGTTTACCTCGTGGGTCTGGAAAGGATTACAGCATGCTTTTGGCACATAGTTACGCCTTAACACTACTTTCCACCCCCAGACAGATGGAAAAATAGAGCGCACCATCCAGACCATGGAGGATATGCTGCGGGCATGTGTTCTGGGCTCAGGAGGATCATGGGTGTGACACTTTCCCCTGGTAGAGTTCTCCTACAATAATAACTATCACCCTACCATCGATATAGTCCCGTTTAAAGCCTTGTACGGGAGGCCATTCCATTCACCAGTGTGTTGCGCTGAAGTAGGAGAGGCAGGCATCCTTGGCCCGGAGGTGGTGTAGAGCACGACAGAGAAGGTTCAGCTCATACGGGAAAGGATGAAGGAGGCCCAAGACCGATAGAATTCATATGCTGATACCAGGAGGAGTCCCATGGAATTTGTGGTTGGAGACCATGTGTTCCTAAGGGTCTCCCCTCAGCATGGACAGTGGAGGTTCGGAAAGGGGAGTAAGCTTTCTCCCAAGTTCATCGGGCCCTTCTAAGTGTTACGGTGGGTCGGCGAAGTGGCCTACCAGCTGGCGTTACCATCAGCGCTACTGAGGGGGAGAGCTGGACATCGAGGATGATGTGAATTTTGTGGATGGACCAGTGATAATCGAGGATCACAAATAAAAAGTCCTTTGTGGGCGAACCATTCTCTTGGTTCGTGTGTTGTGGAGAGATGGTAGGCTTGAGGAGAGTACATGGGAGAGGGAAGCACAGATGCGTGCCCAGTACCCAGAGATTTTTTGAGTTTTGTTCTGTTTGTTATAGCTGTTTTGGTAGGACGTTTTACCTTGTTGTCTATGAAATTCTAGTTTTATTTTTTTTCCTCTGAATGTGTGTAAAATGTCCTGGCTATGAGGGAGGAGAGAACCCGACCGCTAATCAAGATGCATTAAGGTGGATACGATTAAACCCGTGTGGGCGTGTTAGTGCCGCCCAAAGAGGATAATATCATGACATGGGTAAGGGGACTCCCCAACCCCAACATGCCTGGGAAGTTTGATATGATATGTTTCTTGGTTCGTGACAAGAAATTGTTCTTAGTTAACAATGAGGTTCACTCTTGAGAGGTATCTTTTGAGGTGGTTGTTTGGACCCGCTCATTCCTTATGGGTTGTTTAAATTCTCGAGGGCAAGAATAGTTTGAGAGGTGTCTGATGTGATGACCCAGACTCTCTTGGTCATTTCCATTTCCAAAAATCCAGATCCTAACCATGTGCATGGTATATTTACATAATAGTAACAAGCCTCAAGACCTAATGATTTGTTGTGCATGGTATATTTACATAATAGTTTTATATATTTTCTATACATTTCCTGGAATTATCAACGAATATATTGACATCCCAACCATGTGCTGTACTTTATGGAATTGATATTACTGTGTCTCTTATTTTATTTTTTGGTATGTATATTTTTTCTGATGCTTTCTCTTATATTATTATTACTTTTCTGTAGTATAGTTCATTCATGAATGAGTTTGAATAGGTTGTAAGAGGGTGGTATGGGTGAACCAACATAATAAAATTATATGATGAACTAGAATCTTATTGAGATAGTGGTGTGTGTTGTCCATTATTTGTGACATGTACCTAAATATTTTCAGGTTTAAGACATTGTACTGAAATATAAAACGGTTGAATCAATATATCATACCCAAGATCTTTCACTAAAAACTACCTACTTTCCAAGGCTCTAATGACCACATGAAGAAGAGGATTGATTTAAAAATGAATATATTATTTTTATTACATGTAAATGACAGATTTGATTGAAGAGAAATTTTATAGCATAATTCTTGAGGGAACAAGATGGATATAGATGGTTAAATGATAATGAAATAGAATCATTATGGTTCAGTGTTGGAAAAATAATAGTTCTTTTCAGATATCAATCCAACCAGATTCGATGTTAGTGGGAGAGTCCATGGATTTTATAATTTTATTGTACGATGGAAATACCTTGACATAATTTGTGATATTTTTTAATGACAATGAAAATTTTATGCCAGACATTATATCAAATGATAAGATGTGGCGTTGACTATTCGATATAAATTTCCAACCAGATATATGATTGTACAAAAGGTCACATTTTTTACTGATGTGATTGATAAAGCATTGATGGTTGAGAATGACTTAGATGGTAAATTATTTGATGGGAGTTCCCTTTTCACTAATTAAAATTTATATGAGTAATTCTAAAGGATTGATAAATTTTGAATAGTATCATGGTGGATATAAATTGTAGGAATAATCAAAACAAACACGTTGACTTTAAATGAGGCATAATGACTCGGTTTCAATGTTATACAGTTGGTTATTTGAAATTAGATTGAACTGAGGCACCATTGATCAATAATGTATAATTTCTCGCAAGACACCTATGGATGTTATATAATTAAAATTATCCTCTACCATGTGGATAATCCACCCAAGAGACAAAAATATTTTTGGTAATCTGTTTATTCATGAAATAGGGGGTTCTAGCCATAGTAAATTGGACTCAAGCTTCATAATGTAGGTGAAGAGTCTCTAGAAGATGTTGTTTTGGGTCCATTGATAGTGAGAGTAACCATTATTATAGATTCTTATTTAGTGACAAATTTATTTAACACTTATATAACTCACTCATTTTTTTCAAACACTGTTTTGAATAATCCATATATTCTATTTGATATATCCTCTTATGTGATGGATATTACTATGCATCTTGGATATAAAATAAATAATAGACTACATTTTTTATATTGTGTTTTCTCATTACCCTATATTTTTAATTATTATAGATCATTTTTCCCTGACATATATACTCTTAAAGACGTTTTTTGTATTGATTAAAGGAGTGGTCATTTTTCCTAGGCAAATAGTTATCTATAATGGCTAAAATATACGACAGTCAATGGGGGTGTGATATGTATTTCAATGATATTGGGACCCAATGTCTTATAGTTCCAAAAATAGTTCTCAATTGTTGGGATGGGTAATATCATTTTATTCATTAAACATGGAGAAATAATATTTGAGTGATGATCCCACTATAGTGATAATCATGTTTTCAAATGTTTTCAATTCTGATTTTTCAAAATTGGCACAATTATAATAAGTGGAGTATTCTACTGATTTAGTGCATGGTAATCGACTAGTGTCTATTCCTTCTATCCTTTTGTAACATATATATAAGAGAGAGTTATAAATCTTTTTGGAAAACATTATATAGAATGAATTCATATTCCCATGTGTTTCACCTTATGTGGGACCTATTATCATTGTGCATATAGATTATGGAACAGTTCTTATAGATATTTATTACTGAAAATTCATTCATATTATTATAATGAAATAGTTTCTATTTATATGTGACAATGATCTCTTTTATTAACCGAAATGTGTGACATAGTTCTTAATTATTGACATTCAGTTTTCTTATCACCAATTGAGAATAATTGATTTTGGAATTGATAATTTCACATTTAGGAGTAGGAATGTCAATTTGGAGTATCATTTTCTTCCATTTAGATTAACCAATGCTCAAATTTTTTTACAGATTTTATGAAAAGTATACTTCATGACTATATTAAGTATTTTGTGGTTTATTTATGGATTATATTTTATTGTTATTAGAATAAGGACGATGACTTGGGATATTGATGTTCAGTTTTGTAAAACTTGTGAAATTAGTGAATTTACTCAAATATTTTAAAATGTAATATCTTTATTTTGTAATTGATTATATTGGGAAACACGATCACTGAAAATAGTATTTCTATTCATCCATTTAAGAAGAATTTTTTCATGTCATTGATGTAATCATTCAAATTTTCCCAGATTAAGATATTATTTGTTTTGATGGGATAATATCATTGATTTGTTATATATTTATCAAAGATGGATTCTCAAATGAACACTATCACTTAGAGAATGGTGGTGTTTAGTTTTGAAGATAAGTGACTAATTTTCATTATAATTTTTTTTGAGTTTTATACTAGGGTTTACTTTCTAGAAGTAGTATAGGGTTATGGGGGAGTATTGGAGTTCATCAGTTTCCATTTTAGGAGAATTAGTATGAAGAGATATCACGAGGTAGCCTATGGTTTGAGAAAAATAATACCACATGAGAAGAATTATTCAAACATTATTTTATTCTTGTATCTAGATAAATTATCTAAACTATTTGAAGGATTTCATTTTCATTGAATGGTAGGAATTTTTTTCCAACAACAGAATTGAGAGTTACATATTATATCAAAAATATTTGAATGTCTGACAGAGGTTTTAGGTGGTGTAGCTAAAATATTTTTATTTAAAAATTATATACATCATTTGGTAAGGATAATTTGGGTGTAACTTTTTTAAGCAAGAATTTTCCATTCTAGGATGTGAAAGAGTCGTCTATGGACTAGAATCTGATCTCTCTTTGTGCTGATTTAAATATGGGTTTCCAAGAGAAAGATTATGATGTTTTTTTGAGTGTTCCTTTTAACAAATATTTTATCAGGGATATTATTCACGAGTAGAATCATGATGATGATTTTTGATACATTAAGAACTATCATTATGGTTGTGAGAACATTAAAGAATATTAATTATCTTAGAAGAGAATACAATGCCCCAAAACTAGTTCTTATATAATTTCCTATGCGATATTTCATTATGGGGTATTTATTTCATTCCCAATGGGTGGGTAATATAATAAAAATGAATATATTCTATGATATTTTATAGTGATTCTGGTTTCCATGTATGATAGGATACATCACAAAATTTTCATATCATTGTTATAAAGACAAATATGACCATGTCGAGCACCAGAGACCTTTACATTTTCAACTAATTCATCTAGTGTTAGTTTGGAAATGGGATGATTTGTATGGACATTTTGGTTGGATTTTGGGATACCTTTCATGGAAATTATCAGATATGGGTTTCAATTGATTTTTTGACCAAATTCACTCACTTACACTCATTAGGGATACAACTAATTTTGAGGACATGGGTCATGTCTATATGAATGGGTAATTACAAACTAAATGGATTTGTATTTACTATTGAATTTGATAAAGATCCTTATTTTCAGTATAACATTTGAAGAGTCCTCTAGGAGGTAATGGGTTTCCCATGAATATATTAACATAACATATAAACCATTGAATGATGTATAGAAATCATAATATATATATATATATATATATTATTGATGAGATTATATTATCTTTCATTCTTGACTTTGGAGATCTGGGGATTAATATTTAGGACTGGTTGAATTTTCTAATAAGAATATTTACCAATCAACGATGAGAATGGATCCTTCTGAGGGATTTTATACAGGGGAAATGAAAATATATGATGTCTTAGTTAGATAATGGTGAATTATCCTTGGTTGGACTGAGTTTTGTCAAATAGAGGATGATGGAGATTTATGTTATTCATTGGAGAATTGTGACTACACAAAGTTCATATAAATCTTATGATGATCTTAATCGATGAAATCTTGTGTTTTATGTTGGTGATCATGTGTTTTTATTGTATCATCATGGTTTTGTTAATTAAATAATGAAAGCTAGGGAATTCATTCATTATAGAATCATTCTCCCATTGAGTTTATTTGGACTTTAGGGAATGAGTCCAATATTTTGGAACCTCCACCACATTTGAGTTTGATAAAAAAGATGTTTCTTCTGATGTCATTTAAATAGTAAATTTATAATCCTTAAAATGTTTTATTTTTTATGATATTTAATATAATTTATATTTTTCCACTATTAGACTTCCAATCAGGATAATTTACTTTTAGACAAAAAATATACATGTGATGAAGATAACATTAGTAAGTGTTCTAGAGAAGCTTGGTTATGATTTTCATAATATATCGGATCATGTAGAAGTGATGAGAGTGTAGTAGAATCATAAATTTTATATGGAATGTTTTTATTGGATTTCTAGGGATATAATGAATTTATGGTTTGAATGATGTAACAACAGGTTAGCTTCTTCCAGGAACATCTTGACCCTTGTGTTCCCAAAATTATTTTAGGTTCATTTTAGGATTTTTAAGATGAAGATATTTATTTCAGGGAAATTACCTATAGTTCTTGTATGTATGATTGTTTTAATTAAATATTTATTGTAATAAATTTCTCAAAAAAATTATATGTTGTAATTTTATCCATTGGGGGTTTTATAAATATAGTGATTTTTATTAGGGATCCGTTGCATGGTGTAGGGGTTGTGACATGGTTATTTCGCAGTTTCACCATAAACCATCATGTTGTTGAATAAGATAAGAGGATACCCTAGTGTTTGAAAATTTTCATGAATTATATTAAATTGTAATATGGGATATAGAGTGATCTTTATTTCATACATATATGGCATTTATATTTTAAAAAATAAATACATTTCCCACTATAAAATTATTTTAATTTTTAAATTTTTACAGCTACCATATACAATTTTCACTCCTCCTACCACTTCAATTGGTGGATAATATCAATATAGATTTTTTTTGTCTCTTTCAAATATGTATGTATCCTCATTTTTTGTTCAGCATTTTCTCCAATTATATAATTCTATGTGGATGATTGATCATCATGGTATTTATATATCTAATCTGTTGTCTTATGGTTATTGATTCTTGGTTTAATTTTTTTCTCCATCACCTCTATTCTCAATGGTGTTTCCATTGTTGTTGTGTATTTTATCATATCATCTCATGATTAATGGTAGGTGTTTCAATATAATATAAATATTAATATTGAAATCGAAAATATCATGGTTTATTTGAAATTACATTTTAAAATATTTAAACTCATTAATTTTATGTTATTGATAATTGATTTATAAAAGGGTATTGGAATTTTCAAAACACCGAAATTTCAAAGGCATTTAAATTTTTAGTTGGATTTGGTAAGAATAAATTGAATGATTTTGAAATTTATTTATTGAAATTGTTTTCTGTTGATGCATTCGATTAATGTATTTAATTGGAATACATTTTGAATTGTATGTAATAGAGGAATACATATAATTTGTATTTGAAATGAGAAATTCATTTTGAAAACAGAATCATGGGAAATTATATTTTCCAATTAATTTGAAATGATTGAATTTACCATGATTTATTGATAGTTTTATTAATGCATATTTTGTATTTGGAACATAGTTAGTAATTAAGACAACCATGGTGGGATATGACATCCAAGAATTTTTTTTCATGATGAAAACAATGAAAAACACACACATAAACTTGATTTACCAAAATGGGGTGTTAAAACCTCTTAACCTGAGTCATGGGACATGTGCACACATTTAGAAAATATCTCTGATGGGTAATGTGAGGGGTACATTTACAAAAATTAACACACCATATAGTTTATTACAATGTACTATGATATTTCTTATATAATTATTACATTAAATTTTTTATTCAAATTATTTATTCATTCCAATATACTTATATAATTTTTATGAAAAAATAATTATTTAAGACTATTTTGATATATTATCCATCTTTCGATTTATGAATTTATATTTTATTGAAAATATGTAAATTTTATTCCATTAATTATATAATTTTAATTTACTAGTAAATTAGTATAATTATTAGGGAAATTATTATTAGACACTGGGTAAGAAAATACATTTCTATATATCATAAAACCTACATCTAAGTTTGGGCATATGCCAACTGTCTTTTGTAGCTCCATGAATTTGAAAATTTGCACTAGGAGGTTATGGATGTTATTTATACTTGGGAATCTGTGTGTTGGAGGGTTACCAGTGATGATCTGATTTAATTATTTCATGGTTTATAGGAGATATTCATTATTGGATGTTATTTATCTTGCTGACATGGTTTTTGGGTATTGTGTTACATGTCTATTTATGGTACATTCCCTCTTTAAATTGCAGAGACTATAGAGATGTCGCCTTTTTCATTGACATTTTTTTGGTAAAATCACATCATTCAATTTATTACATAATATAAGGTTCTACAATACAACCCATAGGTATTGGGATTCTATTTAGGCTATGTTAAATCAGCTTCAGGGGTCAACGTACATGGTCATCGAGATTAGTTTGTGAAAATATAAAACCCTACATTCCCTGGGATTTTCATATGTTTTCGATTAATGTCTTATTCCCTTATATGGATGAAATATTCATGTAAATTTGGTGATTTTTATTCAAAAATAGAGATCCAATGAATTTTGTAATGTATATAATTCATGGGATGATATTTATTGGATTATGAAGTCACCCTAATCTTTAATGGGGATCTTTACACCATGTCATGAAGTCTGGATATTGATCTTTAAATTATACATCTGATTCCCTATTGTATGTTATTTATAAATTAATATGGTTTTATTATCTAAAGATTTCATATTCATTATTTCATTTATTTAAAAAATTATTGATGATCCCATCATTTCATGATGTCATGTTATTCCATTTTAACCATATACTAAATATCATTATCATGCCTATTCCCATATAGGGGTTTATAGCTCACTAAGTTTTATTGTGAATTCCCCATTATATATTATGTATTTTTATAGATCAAAGTGATAAAGGTGTAATATATGGATATAAAAATAAATATTTTGTATTTTATTTTCAAATCAATGTAATATCAACTCTGTATTCAGAAGACATAGGACCCAAAGATTCTATGGATGATTTTAGTTGATATTTATGTTAGGCATAATGTAATAATAAGTGTAAGGTTCTTAGATACATATATTTATATACTATATACCTAGTATTTATTTGATGTATTGGGAAAAGTTTTTATATGAAAAGATATGTTATAATATAACTAGATTCAAGGACATAGTTATTGATACTGATAAGTTTTAAGGAAACCATTAAAAATTCCATCATTAAATTTGTTTCGATGAAACTTTCCATCATGGTTCACATTTCATACATTTATGAATTAGAGAAATCATATTTTTTTAAATCTATAATGTCTTCTACAATTAATAAATGACGATATATTATTATATATTGAGTTTGAAAATTAGAGAAACTCAAAATGTGATTTATATTTTATACTAAAGTTGTTTTGGATGATTATTCACAAGTTTGTTCAAATGATTTAATTCATGGTGACTTTATTTAAAAATTATATATAGATTTTATAATTTTTTTAAAACATTAGATAATGTTTTAATGAATTTTTATTTTAAAAATATATTTGAAAATTATAGTATGATTATGTGTAATTAGTAGAAGTGGGAGACTGAAATATATAATACCAAAATCAAATTTTCATGATGTAGATGTATTTTTTAACATTTTATGATATAAAAATATTTTACAAATTATAAAAGATGAATGATACTAAAGTTATCCGAACACATGATAAAATGTAGATATAGCTTATCTAATTTTACTTGAAAACAATATCATATTATAGGATCAAATTATATTCCATGGATGTAAATGAAAACTATTTTTAATTTTTTAAAAATTTTCATTGTTACAAGTTCAAATCACATCAATTATCTATGATAAAAAATTCCATTACCTAAGATGATCTACATAGGTGATTATAGATAAAATTTTTAAGATGAATTCATGTTTGATTGAATAATTAACTGAATAAATATTTAATGAATATTTTAATGATTGTACACTCAGGTGAATCCCTAAAGGATATATAATGGGTCATCACCATGTGATGTTTATCAATAATTCCTACCAAATCCTCCTTCAAATATCTATATGTCACTCATGAATACATAATAGAGGTGGGTTTGATGGTTATGAAAAACAACTCATGAATACACAATTGTTGAAGGAGATTGATAGCTACCTCATTATAGTTATTTTGAAGTTATTTTTGATGTTTATTGATGTAGTAGATCAGCTAGTGATAGATACACGATCTTCATGATTTTTTTACACATAGAATCATTTATTAATGGTTATATATATATTGGGATTTTGGTTTCTTATTTTTCAATCAATCCATAATTTATTAATAATAAATTATTTTTATCCCATAAATAACATGACTTTCTTCTTTATTCCCAAATAATGGCCTGATATATTTATCATCATTTTAATTTAGTTCCAGGAGTTATTTAAAAAAATTTATATCGAGTGTATAAGTAATATATTTTTTGATTTCATAAAGGGAAATTTTCGTAGAATAAATATGATATGATTGAGATTTGTAATTTCTCCTAATATATATTTTAGTTATACATCATTCTTTCCTTCATCATTGAACGTAAAATTAAAATATTTTAGATAAATAACATGGGTATCGATGGTAATTTTATCCTCTCTATTATTTTTTGTACAAAAATAAATAAATAAAAATAGATGAATTGCAATAAAAATCATGGGAATGTTATATTGAATCCATATTTACAAAAATAAATCCATTGCAAAGAGTATATTTTATTATATGAAATGAAGAATCACTTTTTTATAAGAATTATCCACAATGTAATATAAATTATAAGACAATTATATATTTTGGAAGTTATCATTGTATAATAAGATTTTAAATTGTTAACTAAACATAAAATATTATGAGTTCATAACCGTTTTCAACAATTTATTCACAATAGATTCAAGATGTTATATTTTCAGGCTGAGTTTTTCATGATTGTTTCCAAAAACATGTTACATTATTAAAAAAAAATCTTTGATATTATATCTTATAATTCTATACAGAATGGTGGTCGACAATTCATTTATTCAAAAAATCCATTTTTCTTGATTTTTTTAAGAGATCAACATGATTCAAATAACAAGTCAAAAAATTATATTGATGTCTAAATAGTTCTGAAATATATCCCACACAACCTGTAATACAATTATATTGACCATTAAAAATATCATTCCATATTTAATTTCATTATTTTATCTTCATGTATGTCTTGGTTCCTTCGATTGACAAAATCAATGTGGATGGGGTGAAAAAGGATAATATTATAGCAATAATTCATAAAAAATAATGAAAATAACACTATAATATCTTATCCTATGATGTATTTTACTCTAGTTAAGAATAAAGTGGTTAGAACTATCACCCTTATGATAAACCTATGATACATTATGTTTTATTCACTATTTACTCATAACCTAATCTATAAAATAATTATTGAAAATTCAAATACAACATATCAATCACATGATCCACATTTCTAGATCTAGAATTACAAATAAATATATTAAAAAGAATTTATAATTATTCAATATGTATCTCAAAACCAAATTATTACTTTAGATGATTATATATATCAATTGAAAAAATATACACATCTAAAACAAACAAGATATTTCAATATAGACATGATAATAATATTCTTATTATTTTATAGCAAAATAAAAAAATTCATCAAGAAAATTACTAAGTCATATACCCTTTTCAAACAAATCCCTATATGTAAATTCGAAGGTTAATAGTGAAATATAGAAAATTCAATGAGTCAAATGATTATTATGTGATAAAAGAACATCACAGAGACACTAATAGTTTTTCAATAGATAATATAAAGGTATGGGAAAGTCATCTATGATTTTAAATAATAAATATAATAAGATCAAAAATGTAGAATATTTGATTATTAACCATTATATCATAATTAAAGATAATATAATTTAAACTAATAACCATCAATATATTTAATTAGTAAATAAAATATGGATACTTTTAATATTGTGTACATAATAATTCTAAACCATTATAAAATAAAATAGGAATGTGGAGTGTCTTAAAAATATTAATTGACATTGGAATGTGTTGATACATAATAATATAACACATAAATAATTAAATAATATAATATACATATATTCAGGATGACAACAATTACCACAATATAGTTGATTGGGTACACCACATAGCCTAATAAATATTGGTGATTGAATTTACTCTCCCTTCCAAATAACATTAGAAACTCATGAAATGAAATTCATTACCTCATGTAATGGAAGAAAAAATAATTTCTATTCTAATAATTTAAATTTTATATATCTTTAATTATGTGTACCTAATGAAAATAATCACACATCCATTGAAACAATAAATTTATTAAATGGTTGCAAAAATATTAAATTTTTTACATGGTAATATAGTTTATGAAGTAAAAAACTATAATTATATGATTCTAAAATTTAACTAACAGAAATTTATATATTGTATGGTATTTTATTTTGTGATCATGAGATAATATAGTTCATATTGTTAAATATGATTGACAAATAAATTAATAAAATTTAAATTGGTGGGAAATCAGTTTTCATAATATTAAGTTACATTTTTACGAATAGAATGATTTATGTCACAACTAATATATTGTTTTTAATAGAGAGTGACTAATTTTTATACAATATTTGAAAATAAAACATCATAATATTTCTTCCATGAAAATAAATAACGAAAAATAAGAATAATTTTATATCTAATAATATATATTTTTAAAAAATATTTAATGAAGTAATTTTATATAATTTATTAATTCGTCCAAATATCATAAATTAATGGTAATGTTATCATGAATTCCATGATGGTAAAATAATGCATTCAATGATAGATGTTTTACTAGTAAGAAAAATTTATGTACTATATATTAATTAATGGTTTTGTGCTTATATGGTATAATAATGATTTAAAAATGATTTATTGGATTTACTAGAGAAAAACGGTGATGAAGGAGGTTAATATATGATGATATAATAAAACAAGAAACCATGAGATTAAGATCATTTAAGTGATAAATTTTTTAATGAGATAATATTGAATGATAATTTTATGACAACTAAATATATTGGATATGTGTTCAAAAATTTCAAATTAATGATTGGAATATAGATGAAAATTATAAAAATGAGTATTAATTAGAAATAATCATTAATTCATATTTTTGGTGTATTGATCTTCCATATAAACTGTATAAGAAAATAGTGTGGCTACATGAATCAATAAAATCATTTTACCTAAGATCCATAAATTATTAATTATTTCATGGAACAAAAATATACCATATATATATTTATAGTTTTTTATCAAGTTATTAAAGGTTATAGATCCTTGAAATTAATAATGATATTGGCATGTCATATTATGATCACATAGGGCCTGATGAAATAAAATGTATAATTATTCTCAGTGATTGTTATTTTAAATTAGAGTTTAAATAAATAATAATATTGATTGTATAATTTTATTGATACATCGGGTGATGAGAGAAGAAAAATATAAAAATAAAAGATATAATTTTGTAGGGTCCCTAGTATTAAAAAATCAAGGTGTAGTGTATTTTAATAATTAAATTATTTTTTATAGGATTTGATTTAAATATCCACACAAATTCATTATATATATGGAAGAAATGATTCAATATAGTAAATATTGTTTTTTAAACATATTCTTATTTTACAATGTCATGTTTATATAGTATTTTATCTTGATGTTTGTGGAAAAATTATTTTTAGCTTCATTTAGTGATTTTGAAAGAAATACCTAATTTATATTCTCTACACTATACATGGATGTGTTTAGTGATGTAAATAAATAATAGTGTTTTTTATTAATATTTCGTTCTATACCATGATTTTCAATTTAAAACATATTGATCCATGATAAAAACACACTGGTAAGAACATAATTAAACAATGATGAATCATGATACAAAAAATATTTTTTTCATATTTCAATACATTTAATATAATACATGGTATTTTTAATCATAATTATAATAAAATGAGAGTATTCATCACAATTAAAATCAAAATACATCAATTAATTTTAGGGGTTTTTCATTTCATGTAGTAAAATATGGTAGTGTTTTTTAGATCGTAAACATATTTCTCTATAATACTCCTCATTCTATAGTTTTTTAAATATAAAATATCTAGAAATAAATTATATATGATATATTATTTTATTGAAGGAATTATATGTGATTTATTGGCATCTTTACTTATAAATATTATAGATAATTTAATGTCCATGACTGATGGAGGTAGGTGTCATAATATGGGATCATTTATTAGTTTAGAATAAGGAGGAAGATATAAATATTTCAGTTATCAATTTAAATATATCGTCTAACTGAATGTGAAATTTGTAAGAATTCAATGAAAATAGTTATTGATTTACGTCCTACTATGGAGTATAAAAAAATTGTGGGTCCACCCAAACGAGCCATGACTGATAGTGTAAAATTTCACATAACATGAGTTAACATGTAGTTAATTTTGGAAGGTTGAGGATGATTATAATCAATTATACTATTTATTTTCTAATCTACTTAAATATATTAGTCCTTGAAATACATGTATGATTTAATTATTATCTAATGAAATTAACTATAAACTATTGATCAATAATGATAAGGAATTTATGTGGTTTTGGTTTAAAAACCAATAGACACCATGGATAATCTAGCTGATAACAATAGTTTGTGAACCATGTAATAGTATATCATGTAATATTATTTTCCCCCACTATATCTCCTTATTTTATAATCATAATTCTATATTAAAGAGATGTTTACATATTAATTAGAATGATATTGATATTTTTTATATGAAGGAAAAAAAGAGAATATATTTTTTTATACATTAACCACTGACCTAACACCTTCTTAGAAATATATTTTCACTAAACTAGAAATTATTATTATCTTTATTACATTGATGATATAATAATTTATAAATTTTGAAAACAAATTATACGGTTTGGTGTAATTATTATAAAAGTGAGGAGTCAATATGAATTTGAAATTATGTTCTTAATTACTGTAAATCATTTTAATTAGTATAAATGTCCATTTAATAGTTTTTAATTTATTAATATTAATTATTCATGAATTGATGTACTTTAATCGATTATGGTTTCATGTATTATCCTGATTAGGTCACATGTTTTAAAAATAGTGAGAATATTTTTTAAATATGTTATATCTATAAACTATTGAATACATTGATTCGTATTATATTTTAGTATATTATATAAAAAATAATTTACATTACACATTTAGTTATATATGAGCAGATGTTTTTTAGGGGGACCCATTACATTTTGAGACATATCCTACATCGACCATAGAAGTATAATTTCCTCCTTTATTAAATAAATTTGAATATTATTATCCTTTAAAAATCATTTTATACAATTATCATTAACATTATTTTTGAGGTTATATAATTTATTTCATTGATAAATACAAATATGCATGGTAACAAAATTATATAAATTAATGGATATATGTAAATATTATGATTTTTTGATTTTCATAAATTAAATTGATATTGAGTAATGAAATGGTATTCTTTTAACATATCTTCTATTTTTAGAAACCGATCATTATATCTCAAATATATATATATATATTTCACATGGAGATAATCCTAAAAAGATAATGACTAATTAAATTTCAATCAGTACGATTCACTATCTACAAAATGAAACATTCAATGATAATGGGATGGTTTTATGATTAAAATTTAATTTACGTCAATTTTTATATGTTACGATATAGAAATAGGTAATATTAATTTCATGGAAATTTACTATATGAATTTAATATTTTTTAATTTTGGGGATCCAGAAAAATTAGATTTTATGTTGTAGAAATAAATTATTGTAAAATTTAATACATTATTTTTAAATTTTAAACATTTCAAAAGGATATTGTAGTGGCGGTGGGTACTGTAGCGGGGTACATTAGAATGGCATTATAGTGGGGCACTATAGTAGGTACTGTAGCAGCGGTGGAACTGTAGCGGCGGCATCACTGTAGTGGTGGAGGGTACTGTAGCAGGTATTATAGCTGCGAGGGGTACTGTAGCAGTACTGTTTAGAGAGGGTCCTTTGAGCAAAAAAATGGGCTATCAAGCATTGTATTCAGCCAACTTGGCCTTGGGAATTCGAGCAATGTATTGGGTCTCCCTATACCCTTTAAAGAGGTCTTTACTTTAATAATAAATTGAGACTTCGACCCCACCCATTTTAAAAAAAATTATAAAAGAAATATTAAAAAATAATGTAGTAAAAAAATTACATGAAATAATTGAATATCAATAGTTGATAAAAATTTATTGAGTTGATTTGGAGTTATTATAATAAGGAATCCTAATATAATTGGAAACCAAATGGCTAATGACATAATAAATATGATAATGGGAATGGTTATTGGGAGATACAATACCATCAAGTGGGATGACCATTAAATGACTTTTGGTTCAAATAATTATCATTCCAAAAAGAAAACAAATAAAATTAAATGACACATTAATTGTAATTAATAATCTTATTACTTAAAAAAACAAATTCCAAATAGTGTTTCACATTCCATTGATTATTGGAAAATATATTTAAGAAAACCATACTTGAGATCAATGTTATTAAATCCATATATATAAAAGTGTAGTATATTAAATAAAATGATATTTTTCTTAATTAAATTAGTTCAGTAGAAAATATTTGTTGGTGGTTTTTTTTTTGGATAAACAGCCTACAAAATAATTAATTTATAAATTGAAATTCATCATAATCGATCAATGGATTTCCTATAATGAATAGATTCATATAATATTTTCAAATGATTTAATTGAATCATTATATGAACTCTCTAAAAGCACTATTGATCACAAGAGGAATAATAATGTCATAACTAAAAATCAATATTATCTTTTAGAATATCCCTATATATTCAATCATGTTTTAAAAAATCCTATTCGTAATTCAATGTAAAACATGAAAATATAATGGATTATTTAGTTATTATTATTATATAACGATCACCATTGAAATAGAAAATCATTGTAAAATGAATATGGAAAAATAATTAGAATCATGGGCTTATAGTAATGGAAAATAACATATTATTGATTAGTAAAAAATTTAATAGAAGATTCCTATGTAGATATATGAAAAATATTTAAAAGGAAAATATTAAAGCTATTTAGTAAATTATTTCAAATATAAGGCTAATCTAGATTAGATATTGAGAAGCACTAAAAAATTATAGTGTTAGTTTTTGAAACTATTTATATTTTAAAAAAATTAATTATTCTAATGGTGTTAAATTAATGTAGAAGTGTATATATCAAATAATTTATGGTATATAATTTTAAATTTAATGGTCACATATGGAATTATTCTTTAATTAATTTATTTTTATTGTTTAGAATTACTATTTTCTTCGCATATAATTAGAGTGATTATATAGTGACCCATACAATTCATAAATAGATATTAAATATTACTATATGAATATTGATAAAATAACACATCATTCCTGGTTAAAATCATAATGGCCTATTATCTTGGGAAACATTCATACATAATGACTATATTATAAGTGAAATATATCATCTCCTATTAAGCTAATCCAACCAAGAACCCTTCGTAGACATTTCCTATTTAACACCCTTCTTTTTAACCAAGGTAATGGAAGTATAAAAAAGGGTAATCATATAAGCTCTGTATAGTTAAGATGGGCATATATCAATTATCACAGAAATGAAAATGAGTATATGGGTATGGAAACATGAGTAATATATTTTATAATAATACATTCCATACCTAAATACTAATCTTGGGGCATGGAATAAATTTTTGAGATTTATAATATTTCAATCAATGATAAACCAATGGACATAAGTCTTGAGGTTATAATAATGGAATGAGACATATATTTCAGGCATACACAATTATATATAAATACATTTCATTTTTAGTCAATGGAAAATACCATGACTATCATAGTGGTTTGGATTCACTCCGAAGACTATTATTATACTCAAAGATCATTCCCAATACTATAAAACTTGATAGACACCCTTACTAAAGTGTGTTCGTTCTCAATTTCATTCATATTTATCAAATTATATATAATTATATAACCAATTATTAAATGTTTATTTACATATAGTCCCAATTTTCACAAAATTAAAATCAAATGTATTTGTTCTTGAAGATAATTGACCATTCGGAAGGAACCTGTCATGGAATGAAATCCCCAAAGTGGTGTGTTTTTTAAAAATTTCCACCCATGATCGATGAAAACTTGTCAGTGTTAGTTAATAGAATCAAGGTTTTAGCCGAGGAACACGTGTGAAGATTTTTTAATCACAATAATTAACAAAAAAAATGCCTGATTTAAAACTGAACCTGCACACAATATCTTCTCAACATTGGTCTTCTATGATCACGAAATATGACATCATACTCTTCTAGATTATTCAAATGTGCATTAAGAAATCTATGGGAGAGTTTTTTATTGCATGCTGGGTGTTAGCACGGAATTGCGACGACTCCTTCAATGCATAAACGTTCACCGCATCAATTCACTAGTGATGCCTGGGAGAGATCATGATCCACGATCCTTGGATCAATATCATCTCTTACTAGATCATGGGAGAGAGGAGAGGAGAGATAATATCAACAAATATTACATGGAAAAATCCTATCCTCTTCTATTTATAGATTTTAATTAAAATACCTTTTATAGCCTTTCCGGCCCCGAATACTTAACGCTCTATCAAAGACATTTTTTTGACTACTAAACTAAGTCATAAATATTATTATTTCTAACTTTTAACATATTATAATATATTGTGTCATAATAATTGAGTCCAAAAAATTACTTTTTGTTCTCATAAATATTAATTGAACCGTAAATATTTTTAATATTTGTCAACTAATTTTTTTCATGTAATTAGATGAATGATTTAAAATAAAAACAATAAATAAATGAAATTCCAATCTTTATAAACTTGAATATTATGAATTTATTTATTGAATTTTAGATTGATTAACCTTGGAAAAATCTTGGACACCGGTGGGGGGTACGACAATGTCCAAAAATCATATTCAATTGAATATGGAAGATTCTCGAATACACTATTTTGTGTGAACCTCTAGTCCCTTATATTAATATTAGTGAATGGAATTCATAGACCAAGAGTGAGATTTAGCAACCCATCATGGCCTCTGAAAATATAAGGATTATCACAGTAGTGACATCCAACCTACTAACATGCATTATGTAGTATAATTTCATTATTTGTATTATCTCATAAATCAGGATGCACTCTTGTGTCATATCCCATTTTCATGAATTATTGTTTGTTGATTTAACTAGATGGGTTTACCCATGAATGAAATGGCCATGGTCTTGTAATGGTACTTCCATCCTTATCAACATGGCTTGAGATATATTAATTCCATTACCTGGAAGGAAACAGTCCTTTCTAGACCATTCAAGAAATTCAATGCAACCAATGATGCACCCCACACAAGGTACCTCCTTACGACATCATTGCCATGATTTTCATCTTGCATCAAAGTACTCACACAATTTACATACATTGGTAATAATATCAATTTTGGAGACCATTACACATGATCGTAGATAAGAACATTCAATTTCATATGAAACATGTGGTGTCCCAATTTGCGGATTAGTCCTCATGATCTCACTACTAAATATCACGATGTGTAAAAATCATGAGAAAAAGTTTCAATTCTTTTGAGCCCTCAGCACCTGATTGTTAGACATTTAGTGTCCAATCAGTGAGATGTATGTATACCATTGAGCATATATTTAATATTAATGTCAAAGTATCTATATATTCTCATTATAGCTTGGGAATAGCTATAACCTTTTTAAATGATAATTAATCTTTGGAAATTAACATTTATATAGTGGAAAAGAAAAGTATACACTATAATGGTAAGATGAAATTAGGTATATCTAACTGTGTACACGATATGGTAATCAAAATGATTGAATAGTTGGGTCTAGGGAACCCACTATTTGAACACCCCCACTTGCACTAGAGCCAACTTGATAACCAAACATGTTAGCTACTCTCATGATAAACATCATGTTTCTACTTAGAAACGACTTTATCTAGTGGGTCCTCCATGGTTCCGTTGCATGGCTATTCTACTATTGAGACCACATCTTGTTGAGTAAAACATGTCAGAATATGGTATCCCGAGTATATCACACATGTCCATTGTCATATCGTGACATCTTGTCTTGAAATAATTTCATAGTTTACATTATGATAATACTTTTCTCACCAGGTGAGATTCCAAGAACTGGAACAAGTCATCGAATTAAACTACTTCTTAGCTTCCTTGGAAGCTGCAACGTACTCGATATTTGTAGCTATGGACCCCACTGGCTTATATGAGATTGACATTCACATTGTAATTAGACTAATTGTAATAGTAGACCATAAAAATTTATGGAAAAATAACTGGTATCCCCGAAAACTAGTATCCACTAATGTCTACTTACCATGTTCATATCTTTTGTACCTTCTGAAGTACAATCAGATACTTCTGACTACATTATATGAAATGCTCCTAGATATAACTAATATCTGCCAAATGTAAAATACACATTGGCAATATCATTTATTTTACATGTCAGGGAATATTTGATATATCCATAGATTTGACGTATGGATTTTGACTCACATTGTTAATCTCATTATATGTCCCAAACATGTCAACCTGAAGAGATTATGTCCTATGAAATTAGTAAAAATTTTGTCTCTTGAATTGTACCAACTTGTATTTTTCAATACTGTGTCACTATATGTATGATTTATTAGGATCAATAAACCTATAGATCTACCTCAAAAGATTTTGTTCCCTATAACATAGGATTCTACTTTATGTTAATAAATGGAGAAAAAATTTCATCTTCATCATAAAATAACATGAAAGACCAACATCTATTTTCCATATGTTGCCGGTCATACTTTTCATGGAAAACACTGGAGCTTCATATAACCTCTTATAGACACCTATATATCATTTGTTGCAAATGTAGATTCTATGATCATGTCTCTTATATTAATCCAACACCAGATTTTAGTAACTTGAAACCTCTATTAGTAATATGTGACACGACCATCCCTTTCCGGTTGTGTCATATAAACACTATCCACTATTGGTGGCAATGACATCTAATGCTAAAAACTATGATCATAAATATTAGCTATGAAAAGTAAAAATCTATGAGAATTAGACATAAAATCATAGTGAAACGAAGTTAGCATTATTGTTACTATACTTGTTCCATCCATGTATCAAATCAATTTAATATCAACTGCAGTATTTATAATGATATTCCCATTTTCACTTTGATAAATGTTATCCATTAATTTAATTTTAGTTGTTCTTATCTATTTTAGATAATTTCCATATACTAGTTACATTTAAGAAATATTATTCACATTGAATAATAGATCACCGACCCTGGTGAATAAAAACCATCACAAGGGTTTTATCCTTCTAAAATATTATGTCTTACTGGAACATGTGTTGTTCCACATGTGCTTGTGGTACTAGTTCCTATGCCAATTATTTATTCTTCTTGATCATTAACAAAAAAACAAGTCAATATATATCCCACTATAACTAATGGATATGTGAACCCTTATATTTAATTGTATTCTATTTATTGACAACCAACTTTTCTATCATAGAGATTTATGTAACATCCTAATAAATTGACAGGACATTTTTCAATAGATGCACAATTTGTTTATCTTAATGCATGTTTGTTTTTATCTAAACAAACAGTTTACATCCAAACACGTGTTCATATGAGATAATTGATTTATCATCATAATAGGACTTGTATGATATCCCTTTTTCATTTATATATGGAATATGGTTATAGGATATCACCGTTATTTGCATATAATTTCATGAAATATAATGGAATATTCTACAAGTTAAATCATTGATACTACTTACATCTATATTTTGATGTATAAAACATGTTTTTATGAATTACTCCATGTTAAATTTTTTTGATCAATGTCGACATATAAGACTTCATCATCAATCCTCGTCATAAACATCAATGTCATGATATCAATAAGGTAATGTACATTTAGGAATTACTCCACGCTACATTATCAAGATTAATGAATGCTTTTTCAAGATATTCTTCTATATACCAACTTGAAGAAAATCATATCTTATGACCATGAATTTATTTAAATTATTCATTTAATAATTACTTAAATGAATATTATGAAGTTTATATACCTCTAGATTATACATGGGATAGTTCATTCTTACTTGTTGAACTATTTTTAAAATCTTTCTAACATACCTTTATTTCGAAAGTCTACATTGTCCGAACTAAATATGTCAATAATACCAAAAGTATTTAGTTTTTACGATCCTAAATAACATACATGGTATATTCATGATGTCCATGTTTAGTATTATTTGACAATGAATTATCTTGTCACAACTGGGTATAAGTCTTACATTTATATTCTTCAGTAATTTCCTATGATACTAAAATAGTGATTGAGTTTTAAATATTTTAAAAAACATTCATTATAGAACCTTAATGAATATCTCTTTGCATCCAATGAATCATGACATTAATGTTTGTGGTGATTCTAAATATAAGTTTAACACGAATGTTACTCTTGGAAATTAAAGAAGTCGTGTACTTATCACAACTAGCCTAAGTATATCCCTTTCAAAGCCACTTGGAAAATACACATGACTTCTAGTAAAGGTATCAATACTTACTTGGTATCCTTATTAAAATAAAAATATGTAAAAGGCATAAAATACCCATGTAGTAAAAAGGTAACATTTCATGATTAATATGCTTGATGTTGAAGCATAAACTTTTTTCATTAAATTAGTTTACTACTTTTAAACTTAAATTGATTTATTTTATAATATACAATAAAAATAACCTTTGGTAGTACCTACATATTTGAACGAAATTGTGAATGTTTCATTAGAATTAATTTCATTTGTTCCTTTTCACATTTTAGATCAATTTATTCACCATGAGAATAAAAACATAACTATATGTTGTTCTTATTCACATAGCAAACCATACCTATATAAGAAATGAAGCGATTACTCTATAATTGTTCATTTTATATCATGAAATAAGACTTGAGTAATTTCGTGAAAATGATATTATAAAGGAATCCATTTAAAGGTCATGATCAATCATTCAATATACACATACTGGTGTAACCATCGCCTTATTCTTATCATTTAACCACTTTCACCTTGCAAAAATCTCAGAGATGAGACATACTATTTTTTATCAATGTCCTCGTGTAGGGAATGAAATTGACACCATATGTTGATGAAATCATAATGATATATCTATCAAATTCTCTGTAAATTAATCTCTTATAAGTATCTTCACCAATGTTCCTTGAGGTAGTTAAACCATGTGGGGGACACTTGCACATTAAGTTTCTTAAATCACAGTAATATGAAAAAGATTCTATATTATTCTTGGATACTCATGCAATTGTGGACATTTAAATTTTCTATTATAATATTGCAGTTTTAAAATTGTGGTATAATTTTCTATTTTTCTAAAGATATGAATTTTAGTAGATTAGTTCAATTATCATGATTACCATTTATGAAATTTTGATCAATTACATAAATCATTTAATACCACCCACTATATTACCAGATTCTAGGAACCCTCTTTACATGAATCGTAATAATCTTTCACTTGAGTATTCTAGGGGAATGGATCCCAGAACCACACCTCCTAGGATTCAAGCTATGGATACACCACTACATGGAAGGTTCAGGTTAGTCTTTTGGCTAGCCTACCGCATTAACATGTTGTTCCTTGATTTGTTGAGTGATGTCCCATCTTTTAAAATCCAAACTTGATTTACTCAATGCATGCCCCAATAAATACAACTAGATAACTATGGCTATTTCGTTCCTCTAATTTTAGTTAAGTCAACCCATCCTTCTTATAAGGACTTCCTCTTAGTTAGAGGCACCCTCTGCTTTGACATGACTAAAACCTAAAATAGACATATTTTCCCAAATTTTAATGATGGAAGTCTGTTATGACTTAATATATATTTTAGGGTTTCATTATTTTGAATGTGATGAATGAAATCATTTTTTATAAACATGTACAATGTGATCACACGCACAAATGACCATGCACAAAAATGAAAAATCATCACGTCCTATTTTCATTTTATCATTTATGCTTTTTTATTACGATTCTATGTGATCATGCTCTTACTACACATTCAAAAAATAATAAACCATGAAGATCAAAATGAACACCTGATCATGAGTTGGTTCTAATAGTTGATCTGTTGAGTGAATAATGGACCATCTAAGAACCTAGGGATAATAACTTAAATCAAGAGTCTTCAAACATGAATAGTAATATATTCTCATCCAATGCAATTAACTAATGTCTTGTGAGTCTCTGTCACTTGGAGATAAGTGCTTCGTAACTTGTCTCATCCTTATACAATTGTACTCACATGCAGGTGAGGGGATCTCAATGAGTAAAATGTAAAATTCATAGAAAATGAGCACAATCCCTAATACATTTAATCACCCTGAGATGATACAAATATAAATATTTATATAACTCAAATAATTATTACAAAATTTCATGGAATAATTAAAAAAATTGAAATAAAAAGCACTAAACATACATTAATCATTCTCCATCTCGTGATCAACATATGCATTAAAATCATTTATATTAATTAAATGTAGAATATAAATTAAACATGCATTAAAATAAATAAATATCATTATTGAATTAAAATTTCACTCTCATTTCACATTAATATAAATATGTCGTTTTGATCCCGTTTAACTAGTTTAATTTTAAAAGATAAATGATAAAATTAATTTAATTTAAAACCAATTAAATTAATTATGACCCAATAATTATAAACCAATGTTAATATTTAATTAATGTAATTCTAAACCGAAATATAATTAATTAATTAAAATAAATTTTTATTCAAATAAAATACCTGAGCCCCATAAACATAGGGCAGGGTCTGTGTGGGTCAGGGATAATCTACGCAGGCCCAGTCCAAGATGTTCTAACCCTATACAAAAGTGTTCTACACTGGGTGGGTTCGGTCAAGCCCGTCTCGGGCTGCACCAACCATCTAGGACCTATTTCTGGGGAATACCTGTAGGTTGTTAGCATGCCATGGTGTCCAAAAAGAGGGGCGATAATTGCTTCCCATGTTTCAAGAGGGGGAAGGCTTGGCCCCTACAGTAGGTGGGTGCGACACACATGGTTTTTCCTAGGGTGTCGTGATGCCTACTTTTGGAGTATAGCATAGGGTGGTGTTGTCGCCGGTGTGGGGTGTGGCCAGGTTCAGTGTGTTGAGTCTTCATGGGAGGGAGATGAACCAGGGGGTCGGTCGGCCCCCAAAACCCTAAAAGTTTTTCCTATTTTTTATAGGGACCGCCCCAACTACCCACTTCCAACATTCTGTTTTATTATTAGTTTTTTTACCAAGACCTACAGAGAATTGCTTCTACTTTTTTTTTCTTTGTCTGCCATGACCGTCAAATTCATTCTTAAAAATTTTTCATAGCCTCTATAGTCTATATTAAATTATAATAACATAATAATATTATAATATGTATATTATTATTACAATAAAACTATAATTATTATAAAAAATTTTCATAATAATTATTAAACAACCCCTCATGAAAAAATTATTTTGAATTGGACATAGAATTCAGATGAGTTCCATTATTTAAAAAACATATGTATATCGGTGAAAATCCGCTCTAAAATTTGAATGAACAATAATTGTCATACGATGTTGGATTGAAACACGGTCTACTGCATTGGGACCATAATAACACCCTCCTTAAAATTTAATGGCAATATAATTTTTCAATTTACTTAAAATCATCATGCATAACTCTGATACCACTTGTCGGAACTATGTGTGCACTGGATGCCTAAAAAAGGATGGATTTTAAAAAATTTCCACCAGCGATTGACGTAAACATGTTGTTATCAGTGAATAGTAGAACCGTTTTATCTGAGGACCACATGTCATGAGTGTTTAAGCACAAAAATACATATCAAAATACCTAAATTAAATATAAATATACTCAAGAGGCATGTTCATCGTTAGATATCGAAGCTATATGAATCTGACATCGAACACCACTAGATTGTCCACAAATGATTCACAAAATCTATGAGATAATTGTTCTTCATAATATTGGTAATGGCATAGAATTTCGACAACACCTTTGATGCACCAATGATCAATGCATTTCATCGCTATCGATTTTTGAGAGAGAGATCAATCTGAGCTCCTTGGATCTAGAGCATCTCCCTATATCATGGGAGAGTGGAGAGGAGAGGGAAGAAACATGAATAGTACTTTATAAAATCCCATAATCTCCTATATATAGAGTTAAATTAAAATACCATGTATAGCATCATCAATCTAGAAAACTTAACGCACTATCAATGATATTTTATGACAACTAAACTGGGTCATAAATATTAATATCACTCACTTGTAACATATTAACATATATTACCTGATAATAATTGAGTCAAAAAGGTGACTTGTCATTACCATAAATATTAAATGATCCTTGATTATTTTAAATATTCATCAATTAATATTTTTCACGTATTTACCTTAATAATTGTAAATAAAATTAATAAATAAATTCAACGGTCATTATTCTAAACTCAAATAATTTGAATTTATTTATTTCATTGGTGATCATTTAACCTTGAACAAATCCTAGACCCCAATAGTGGGTCCCACCAAGTCCAAAACTCATATTCAACTGAATAGAGCAGATTATCAAATATTCTATTGCATGTGACCCTCTAGAACATTATCTTAATAGCAGTTAATAGTATTCACATTCCTAGAGCGAGATCTAGCAACCCAGTAAGGCCCCTGAAGAGATTCAAATTTTCATAGAAGCAACAACCAACCTATGAACATGCATTGTGTAATATAATATCTTTGTCTATAATATATCATAAAGAATGACACACTCCTGTGTAAGTACAATTTTTCTTGATTTATTGATTATTTATTTAAATGGATGTATTTACCTTTGACTACTATGGCCATGGTCTTGTAATGGTACTGCCATCCTTATAAACATGACCTGAGATATATTAACTTCATTACATGGAAGTGAAAAATACTTTCTTCACCATTAAATCAATGCGATACCACTATTGACTCACCCAACACAAAGTACCTCTACACGACTTCATTGCCATTGATTTCATCCAGCATAAAAGTACTCAATCAATTGACAAAAATTTGTAATGATATCAAGTCATGAGACCATTACACATGATTGTAGATATGATCATATAATGTCACCTGATTCGTGTGGTTTTCCGATTGGTGGGTCATTCCTCATGATCTCGATACTATATATCACTAAGTGTAATCTTCATTGGAAGAAGTCTCAATGCTTATTATCCCCCAGCACCTTATATTTAGAAATCTACTATATCCAATCAATGAGACATATCTTGACCATATAACATATATTTATGATCAATATCATTGTATCTAGAGGTACTTATCTATGCCAGGGAACTGATATAACATTTCAATAGGAAAACTAATATTTGGACATTAGAATTTCAATAGTCTATGCAAATAATTCTACACTATAATGGTAATATGACATCAGGTATATGTAACTGTGTACACGATATGGTAATAAAAAGCACTAAATAGGTGGGATAGAGGGAACCCACTATTTCAACAAATTCATCATCTCAAAACTCATGAAACAAATAAGATTAAATTACATTTCTTCATGGAATAACCCATAGAGATAAAATATATTTAATAAAAATCTTACCATTATTTTCATAACAAATCTATTGAAATAATAAGGTTGTTATAATTTTACCAAACCCCCAGTGTAAATTTTTGTAACATCAATGCATGTCATCATAGTTTTTAGAAATATTCTCAAATTATCAGAAGGGACATTTTTTGATAAAAATACCCATTTCTATATGAAATCAAATATTGAAAATCTAAAAAATATAAAAAATATTAAGTAAATATTTTCCTTAAATACCCCTTAATACATGTACAATAATCATTAATGATTTGAGTGGTAATGATGGTAGAGAGTTACAATCATGTTGTATAAGTGAAGATAATGAATTCCAGTCAAAACTTTTTTCAAAAAAAGTTTAAAAGTTACACATTAAGAAAATAAAAAAACATCACATTAAAAAATTTCGCAAGAATTTTAAAATTTGAAAAAATTTCATTCAAAAACATTTATATAATATTGTAAAAATTAATTAAAACATTTTTAGAAAACATGAACATGTAAGTGAAAATATTTTTTTAAAAGAGGTAAATGATGTCATTTTCCATAAGAATTATTTAAATATTAAAATAAATGAAAATTAAATCAATAATTTTTATTTTTTTAAATAACCAGAGAAGATTAAATTTCATCGTATTAATGATATATTTAAAAAACATTCCATCATTGAAATATAACAATAACCAATCATTATAATCTATATTATTTTATCATAAAACCACTATCCCAATTTAACATTCTTATGAGTATTTTCTAACATATGGTATAGTAATTTTGTTTATAAATGTGTAATTATTATAATTATATTATCATATATGGTCAAATTTTTACATTTCAACACCATTTAAAAAAATATTCCTTTTTATAATCTTTATTTTAGGGTTATAACTATTTCATTCATCATGAGAATTTCTATCCTGATGTTATGATATTTTTGCAGTTATCATGGTTCCATCCTAAAAATAATCATATTCATGATATAAATACCATTTGTATTAATTGTATATATATATAGTTTCATCTTTAAATCATAGTGATAGATCAATAAATTACACCATTCCTGGAGACTGTATGTCGTACATACACTGGAACACTATTTTTATAAACTGGTGGAATGATAGGATGGTAACTAATAATCCAATATTCCATAATAATTTTAATATCATATAATTATCATATATTCTCATTAAATATATCTTCACATCCATAAAAATAAATTGAAATGATAAAAATCACATCATTTCATTGATGTGGTTTTCCAAACATATAAATGATTTATTTTATCAATTTCATATATATTGGATGTTAAGGAGATACATATGTATATATATATAGAATTATCACTCCAAAAGAATAATTATGTATAAAATAATATATATAACCGTTAAAACCATTAGAAATGAAATAAAAAAAAGCTGGTTATAAAATATGGATTACATCCCTATGTGGAGAAGGTATGTCATTCGTACACATGATTGATACATTGACTTCACAGTTGATGAAAATGAGGGCTGATAATGGATGTTTAATAATCCATTTTTTTTAATATTTTGAATAATGAGTTTTTATATTTCATAAAAAAATATTTTTTTCAAGAAAAATGTATCTAAAATTAATGATAATAGTTAAAGAGGTCAAATTTTCATTGAAGTAACACCTTTTGATCTATTCTTAAGGACGCTAGGGATGTTCTATTTGAGAAAAAATAATGATCACTTCTAGTTCCTGTAAGTTTAGAAGAGAATAATACTAGGGTTGATTGATGATGAAGTCTCAATGTGGTGAAAATTATATAAATAAAAAGTATCATTATATAATGGATGGGGAAAACAGATTGAATTTCGTAATGGTTTAAAATAAAATAAATTCATTCTCATTCAAAATGAATCCAAATGGAAATCAATTTTGAGAAAAATAATGTATTGTAGAACATGAATCATGTAATAAAATGTGTACTTATTTGGAGTAATTTTAGAACTAATATTTCTTATGAACACCTTCATTAATTTTTTTAACATTAACAACATTAATAACTAGAAAATACTAAAGGGTCAACTCTATTACCATATTATGAAAAATTACTCCAAAATTTACAATGGATGATATGATAAAATATATTATATAAACATTATTGGGGTGAAATTTAAATGAATTTAAATCAATTAAAAATATTATATATTAAAAAATATCATCAAAGTAAAATTTGGAACAATTCGTTATATTTTTCGTTAAATGACTAAATTCAACGATGGAATAAAAAAATTGTTATTTTTAGAAAATCCTAAAATTTAATATTTAAAAATAAAATTTTTGGAACATAATACCACAAAAAAATGATTTTACTTTTTATATTTTTAAATTTATATATTAAATTTTTATATAAATTCAAGAAATATTTTTTCTATGATGCATATGAATTTAATGTAATTAAATAATTAATAAACATAAGAAATAAAACACTATCATGAAAATAAATTATTATAAAAATAAAAACAATCTTTTTTCACAATGTGGACACATATATAATATTTAAAACTAAGAGAGTGACAATTTTTATTTTTTCTCCTCATAAATTATTTTTAATGCCATATTCAATGAAATATAGAAGCTCATGGAAAATTATTTGATTTTTGGAAAAAAAATTACAAAATACACTCCTAAAATAAGATAAAAGAAATAGTTATTTTATTTATGAATGTTAATACAAATGTTTTAACCTCATTTTTCGCATTCTTTTTTATCGAGGTGATACAAATTTATTATGAATACTATTTTTGATGAATAAAATAAAAGTGAACTATTTACTAAATATGATACACCTAATTATAGAATATAGGATATATCATTCAATATTCAATTTAATTAGGTAGATAAATACATTCTACAAAATGTGCCTAACTGTCGCGGATTCCTACAGAACCTATGAAGATGCCCAATTCCACCACATGCTCAATAGTCAATCGGTGTTTAGGGTCACTGACCGTGCATGTGTAATAACCGAAAAAACTATTAATAAAATATTTTCCCCACCATGAGTGGTTATAACTTTCTTCTGACTACCCTACACTCCTCAAACCTACTTAATACTCTAAATGTGATATTTCTTTCCCTCAGATGACAATAAAATAGACAATCCAACATAGATCACATGGCCACCTCAAGAGGGCTCCATTTTTTCCCATCTTAAATAAAAGCCTAATAATCCACCTCTTAAATCCAATTTAAACGAAATATATTAACCTTGGATATGATTTCATGTATAATTACATCATACAAGCATCACGATGTAGTGGCATCATCCGCTAAAAATGCTGAGACAAAGCATCACATATTTGTAAAGCGGCCAGCATAATCAATATCCCACATTGTCCCATGGGTGAACCTCATACACATGACATCCTTATCATATCTCATGTTAATTGGATATAAATGTTCGAGGGATATATCCTCAATTTTCTTCTATAGAATACCACCAATAATCATATTTTGAAAAAAACGGGCCAACATATTCCTAGTCCCCATAACATAATAGATACAAATGAGACTCTACTATTAGGATGAGTGTCGAAGTGATCAATAATACTCTCGATGGAATCAATACAGAACTCTATTTCCATAGGTCCATATTCTCTAAAAAAATGTTGGAGGGTTATACACATAACACTCTCTGGTCAGATAGAAAATTCATAGCACTACCTGCCCTAGCTCCAATTCAATAATTTTATTTTAATTTCAAATACCTATGTTCTAGTCAACAGTTAAACATGCTAGTTTCTCACTAGATTCTATCACATCCCCCCAAAAATAAATGCATGCTTACTAAAAGCTTGGGCCTATGTGTGAACATCGTGATTATCATCCCACATTATCATAGTGTAGGATAATAAATATAAATAAGTTACATGTAACAACATTTGTAATGCAAACATATAATAAAAGTAAACAATGGATGACTGATATTAATAATTGAAGACTAAATTCCATATAATAATTATTCTACATGTCACAGACCTTATATAATACCCAAAATTATAAGACAATGTAGATCTACTATACATACAAAAAAATTAAAATTGAATCCAAAATTATCACATTAGGATTGCAAGAATCAGCTTGGTCCCATGCACTCCAGCACCTAATAGAAAATTAACTAGCATTAGGAGGTAACTTATGCCTATTGACACATGAAATAATATAATATATTTGGGTGAAAAAATGTGACCAAAATAGGGTGTGATATATAATCCCAACAATAAACCACCCAAAAACTGTTCTAATTATTTATTGAATATATATGATATGCATTGTGAAATTAGAAAATAATAAAGAATGGAAATCCCCAAAATTAAAAATCATTTATGCCCTAGTTTTAAGATACATTAATATAATTAAATTATTATTCATTTAAAAATTAAATTAAATTTATTATATATGTCACATAATTTGGTTCTAGCATGATATCCCCCATATAAATAGATATACAACACCTGCCTTAGAATGAAATATAAACAATACAAGTCATTACCAACTCCAAACTTGTTCTTTGGCTAGGAAGATACTTCATAATAGTCATTTCATTCATTATTCAATTTAGCACCTGGGCCCACCCTTTACAATCATATGTTGAAATTCAAGTGTCACTCCATGTGAAATTTAATCAAACACCCCAAAAGACAATCCCTGGTGAAACTCTTATGAACTATGTATCATGTTAGGTGAGGTATATAGTCTTATCCAATCGACTCTGTACTTATTGCTTATCTACGAAATCCTGAGTACCACCCATGTCATAATTGTCAATTCCCTATGTTCCCATATATGTAATTATTTTATGAACCCATCTATCACAGGGAATATAAGGCAAGCCTCAGTTGTCCTTTAATTGAATCCCTCATATAGATCCATGTATCACTCAGGTTATATAATATGTTAAAAACATTGATCAAGATTGTTGCATTCTAGTGTGAATCCATATATCACCCATGGTGTATATGTCAATATCCATAAGATTAAGTCTGTGGAATTTAAATCAAAATCTTTTTATAACTATTTCTTACTAAAAAATAATAAATTTACTTCTCTATTAAATAATTCTTTTAACATTGCAATGTCAAAACCAAATTCATTCATTATAACTCACATTAAAGGGTACGCAATGCAAGTATAAACCTCAAAGGATTCACCTTTCATTAAATCAGGTTGGATCAACATGATATTGAGCATCAAATGATTAATGAATAAATTAAAAAACACAGTCTCAACATCAATCACATTTTAATTTTAATATACAAAGAATCACAAGAATAAAGAATCCATCACAAGGTATAAAAACCTTTAAACTCAAACAGGCTTAGAAATTCAAAGGCCTTTCAAACACACACAGGTCCATTTCTAATTAATAATTCCTAAAAACCCTATAAATCTATCACATGTATTAGTTATCATATACCCTAAATTAGAAAATCATTGATTTATAAAATTCAATCTAATTGCATCAACTAATGGAATTGTCTCTACATTGCTCACATGGGAATGGAATAATCAAAGAAATAATACTTATAAAAGAAATGGAATACATGGGTGAAGGAAAAAGTCATTAATCACATACCCGAAATTCATTTTATATAAAACTAAATTCATAAAATAGATAATCAATTTGATTTATATAACAATTATATAATGTCATCCCATGATCATAGTGTAAAAGCCATGCCACATAGGAATCCATTGCCAAAATACATAAAGGGAAATTTTACAAAAACTCACCCATGTTGTGGTTCTTATTCATGGTATATAACATATAATAATAATTATTAATCTTTTTTAACTAAAAACGGAATACCGATCAATTCTAGGATTTAAATTCAATTATAGAGAAACCATTAAAATGGGCGCATGCTGCGATGACATATATAAATAGCTCAACTCTAAGAGAAGGCATAGGACTATCGACCTTAGGACTATGCTATATCACTCGTCCAATATCAGGTTATAATTTGGCTGAAATTATGTTATATATGATGAATAGATGAAGAATGGGAAATTTTAGAATCTGATGCAAAATAAATTCATCGAAGACGATATCTAGAAGAATGCCATGGGATCAAATGGAATTAAGAACTCCTTGATGCGGATCAGAAAAGACACACAGAGTTTAAAACATAGATTAGATGGGAGTGATCCATCAATTCCAATATTTTTCAGAGGAGATCTATCAACATGGGTTTGGCTTTGTACGTAGAAGAACTAACCTAAATTAGGTCTTTAAAAGGATTTATATTTTAATGTATATATTATTAAAAACCCAAAACGTCTTTGTTTTTTGATTTTAGGTACATGGTATATCAAACCATGAGACAGGTCACAAGATCTACTATAAAAGAAATGGGCATCACACGATTTCTATGTATTGTTAGATTAGCCCTATGAAAACTGTGTGGTGACACTCAATCCAAATTGCAGACCAGACTAAACGTTTTTTCTGTAATCATTAAGCCTTCGATCATGGTTTTCACCAACTGTGTGACATGCCTCTTCCACCTTTCTATCTGGATCAGGGATCCTAACCAACCAAAGACACTCCCAACACCTCTATGAAGTCATATGGCACTCACATTAGATCAAATATATTCATTTGAACTGATAAATTATATAAAATAGGAGATCAATACCTGAAATACGAAATATGTTCTAACAAAATTCCCAGCATAAATTTGTTCGACTGCAAATTTCCCTTGAAATAGTGGAGAATCATGATATGAGATCAAATCCAGCCACTATGATCGTACATCAAACTCAATCTCCCAGGTCTCAATCTATAATTTATCATAATAACATAGTTCCAATACTGTTGTTAAGGAAAAATGTTGGTGAACCATTTTTCTATGAACCACAATACATAAATGATGCTCCAGAAAAGACACATCATCCTACACATCAACCTACTCAGGATAAATTGAATGAGATAGGTCTGAAAAACACCATTTATGCTAAGAAACATTGATAGCATTTTGCATGGATCCATGCATCTCAGGTAACTACAAACGAAAGGCTACCAACCTGATCCTTAGGATAATATTGAATTTACTGACATATAGTCGTGAATTCTTACCCAATCTCTTTGTCCTCTTGGGTCCCTACGTAAGTGAAACTTTTATGAAGGCCCGATCTCTAACTGTGAACTATATAGATCTGTGGTGATTGATGTATGATTATGGATGGGACTAAATAGAAACTGTTCTATTCAGAATCAATTGCACCTATTATGTGGTCTCTTGAACAATATGAGTTCCTAGCACAACTTTCTCTCCTACTTCCAACCAACATATGGATTATCTACACGGCCTACCATTCAAAACCACATATGGAGACATCTATATAGTATATAGAATTAATTTATTATAGGTGAACTCAAAGAAGGTTATATGCCTCTACAAAGAGCCTGAGAAATCCAAGATGCATGCTCACACCATGCCCTCAATAACTGGAATCTTGTGCTCTGTCTATCCATCTTTATAGTTGTGGTATTCCATGATCAAAATCACCTGAGTTCCCAACACCCTCTTTAGAACTTTCTAGAACCAAGATGTCAACCATGCATCTATATCTGAAATTATAGTATGTTGGATCCCATGATGTCGTATTATCTCATGGATGTACAACTTCCGAATCTCATCAACACTAAAGGTCTCGTTGAAATGTAGTAAATTAGAATCAATCATGAACCTATTAAAAACCAATGCACTTTTATATCCTTTAGGTGACCTCAGTAAACCCGTAATGATGTCCATCATGAAATCATTCCATTTTCACTATTGAATTGGCAGTTTCTGTAAAGGTCTGACTAGTTGCTATTATTCCACATTATCCTACCTATTGGTGGAACCGCTCTTGAAAAAACTAGACACATATCTTTTCATACCCATATTCCTATTATTATGATGTTAATATCAATATAAATTTGTTACACAGAGGTGCACTACCCATGTTGAAGCATAAAAATACTCCATCAGTTCATCAAACATGTCTGTTGAAACCCATATGCATCCATGTACTCACATGAAATCATCATCCCATATGGTCTATATAGGTGGAGGGTCCTCCATTTACACACTGTCTAGTAGAACTAGGAATTTATACTTTGATATATGTTTCAAACAAACTAGATCTAAAAGGATATATGTAACAACTAAAGATGAAAGTTATGCCTTCCCTAGATAATCATTCACCTCCATTTGAATATCCTAGAGCAACACAATAATTTACCACTCGCTACTGGTATGACACAGTACCATTATGTAATTTCTCCTTAGTTCAACATCCACTACTTTATATATAGTAGGAATGTAAGCTATATTTAATTTGATCGAATGATGGTTTTCCACACACATTCTCTACCACATATTTAGATAATTCTATGTAAAAATATACATGCGGATTTTGTGGTCCATGTACACCAAAAAAAATCTCTCCCAGTAAATAATGAATCCAATGGATGATGAATGAACTAATAATTCTAAGTCAAGATCATGTGGGGTGTAATTACTCTCCTATGGACTCAATTAATGAGATTCTTATTCCACGACTTTATCTACTTTCATAAAAACAACTCATAGTCTGATAACGGATGAATAAATGTACACAATGTATCTCCTTCATTGATTGGAAATAATTAGTATCCGTGATGATGTGAATCTCCCTTTAATCTCCTAAATGATGTTTCTCAAGAAGATGACCATATATACATCACACTTTTCTTAGTCCGGCTAGTCAACAACACTTATAAACATGAGAACTCGTGAATGAAATGTCTGAAGTAACCATCCTACCCTTTTAAACTCTATAACTCAAATATGTTATTGGGATACTCCAATGAAATTTCAACTCTCACCTTAAATAGGTCCACTTATACTCTTATATCTGAGATGACATGACCCTGGAAATGAATATGATCCATCCAGACATGTCACTTTGTATAATCAGTATATAACTAATGCTCTCGCAATGTATTCAAAATAATATCATGATGTGTGTCATGGTCAAGAAAAATGAGACAATGCACTGTGATAAAATCCATAAAAACCATAGAAAACATGTCAAGATATGGATGGGACACTCATTTCATCATTTCCATGATGACTACAGGTGTATTTGTGATACTAAAAGGCATAACCAAATACTCATATAGACCATGCCTGCTCTGAAAAGATATGTGAGGTTGTAAGATGGTCTAACACACACCTTATATTAACCATATCTCAAATCAATATTTGAGAAAACAAAAGATACTTAGTACTGCACAAATAGATCATCAATAAATGAAATAGGATATCGGGTCTTATGAATATGTTGGTTCAATTTCCAATTATCCACACATAGTCTTAGGTTATTGTCTTCTTTTTTCACAAAAAAATGATGATTGAGTTCCATGAATTGTTACTAGTTTAGATAAAACCATTTTCCTCAAAATACACTAGTTGCCTCTAGATCTATTACAACTCCATTGCATCCATCATGTCAAGAAGAATGATTACAATTTCCAATCTAGAAACTAGCTTAATAGAGGACTCTACCTCCCTCACAATAGGTAGGTATGATAATTTGACTAAAAAAATCCCTCTAATGATAAACCACTAGGGGTAAATCAATATTAAAAGTCCCATAATCATCCAGACAGAAAATCGCAATATGGATTTTCATTCAACAATGCCCATGATTCTCATGTACAACTCATCTCTTTTGGGCATCCCATTAACCCTTCTGAATCAACTCTTCACCCTTTGGATATGTAAATATCACCATATTGTGAAAGAAATTATAAAATACATGAAAAGTTAATAAGGAGTCTATCCAAAGAAAAATATTAAAGACTATCATCTAGAGGAAATAAATGTCCAATATGAAGCTGCACCCGTCATCATCGAGGGGGAACTCTCTCCACATAGGTATCCCATCTGTGATGATACCAATTGATTTTTCTAGCATCATAATACAATTAAATGATTTTATAATGATCCCAAGGATTTATACAACTGATAAAAATATGAAACAATGTGATTCACTTGTATAAAAATGTTTCATAGATTAAATGGAAGCCAATATAATAGTACCTATAAAAGTAGAGGTTTTGAGATCCTACTATAGATGAGCCTATTTCACATCGTATGTCTATCTTGTACCATAGCCCTGGGACTTTTAATGGTTACCCTGAGCTGAAACACACCAAAATAATTGTGAATATCAGGTCTGGCTACCCTGTACATGATCAACACCACAGCCTGATCGGCCTGCTATACCCTAGATCCCATTTGAATGAAATACTGCTGACCCTACTCCTAAATATAGAGTTAGTTCATACCCACTCTCACTGGATGCTTGAGGAAACATTCTACTGAACTACTATCGACGGCCCATAATTCTTTATGATTGACGCAGAATTGGGTTAATTGAACATTGTGGTCTCATATATCCCAATATTCTACACTGATAGAACCTCACCTATATACCGGAATAGATTCTCTAACTCTTAATATCATAGCATGGAAGCCCCAGATGACGCTTCATACTACCATATGATGGTGTACCAATCCTAGGTGTCAAAATTCCCATTCTCATACCTCAAAATTCCCATACGTTATTCTCTATGATCATAACATGATTCACTATACTAGATAAATTATACAGTCGGTAGACATTTACCTCCAATCATATTTCATACCTAATACCATTCTTCAATCACTTAGACATTGATAAATTATCACCCGTCAGAATATGTGAAAAGAACTTGAGTTCAGTAAAAGGCTCTGAATAGTCCATTACTGACAATGAGACCTGATCAAGATATATGATTTTTAGGGATCTATCATCCCTTAGTGTCTTGTGATTAAATAGTCATATAATTCCGTATGAAACACTCACTAGGACATATCCCAATGTTTATCTTTCTTAGTGATAACATCACACATTATCTTAGTGGAATCATGCCACATACGCTACTTAAAAATAGGGGTTTCCAATGCCAAAGATTTTATAGGTCTAGCTAAACATTGTTAAATACCCCTTTTTACTCAAAAAACATCACTGTTAAAGGAGGTCTTTAAAAGTTTTTTTAGCACTGTTACATAGGGTCTTTAAAAGATCTAAAAATAACTTTTAAAGACCCACCTTTATCAGTTATTTTTTACAAGATTTGCTAAAGGCCCACACTATATCAGTGATTTAAAAAAATAACTGATAAATGGGGGTTTTTACCAGCACTTGTAAAAAGGTTCTAATAATGGTGTGTTTATTAGTGTTTTTAGAAGTCCTTATAATGACCCGTAGTATCAACTATTTTTTACAAGGTATTATAAAAGTATACATAAAAAATATTTCTCATTAAAAAAATATATTTATATGTAAATATATTTATATTTATAGAAATGATATATATATATATATATATATATTAAACGTATGTTTTAGATAAGGTAAATTGGCATTTACACTAAATATATAAGATATTTAATGAAAAAGGATTATAAAATAACTAAAAAATATTTTATATTATTATTTAATTATTATTAATGATTAGTAGTAATTTAATATCAGTTATAAGATAAAAATTAACAAATTTAAAAAAGATCTAATATTAGTTTAAAAGGTAACTTGAACTTTAAATGACCCTAAATTCTGATACAGGTGTCCATTTGAGCTATACGATATATCAAATCAAATCATGTGACAATATCTACTCCCTTAGTGATATTAGTAGTCCCAAGTCACATTTTTCTGGTCCAAAATAGTACCAAATGACCTATATAACAAATTTTTTTTTGAGGTTCACTGATTTTTTATCATTAGATTGATCTTCAACCTCATTTAAAGAAGTAAATTATCCCTTTTTCAATGGGGACTGAATTTATTTCTAGGTATTTCATTCATATTCATATTCTGGTTCTTAAATTTCAATATTTTCACAATTTCATTTTAGGTATAATTAAATATGTGCATGTTTTATTATTTTTAGTAATAATAGATGAATTGTATAAATACTTATATTAAGGCATCGTAGAGTGTTGTCAATGGAGGGGTTCATGGTTTGAATCCAGGCGGTTGAGCATGAGGCTATAAATTTAAGAATTATTAATAAAATGATTAGTGGGGTAAAAATATAAAATAATGGGGTCATGTAACATTATTAAAGGGGTTGTGGAAGTGTTATAAAAGGGGTCGGGTACATAGGTGTCTGAATTTGTTTACCACTTTTAAGAGTGTTGTAATTATCAGATATTAAAAAAATGTTAAATGTGTTTTTTAAAATATATTTGTTGAGCACTATTAAACGGTTCATTTAATAGATCTTTTTGAGCACTGATAAAATTTTTGGGCATTTAAATGAACTTCAATTATCAAAAAAAATTAGCACTGATATATGCCTTTTCTAGATCTGTTAAAGGAATTTTTGGAGAAAAGATATGTGTAGAAATATTTATCCTCCACTCCTGAGGAATATCTAATTTCTCAAATCTAGATAGCAAGGAATCTATCCTTAACTACATATCCTATGGAGTTCCATCCACCAAAAACATGGAAGGATGTTTCTGCTGGAACTCATAGTTCAACTCATCCATTTTCTGAGAGGGTCATAGTCCTCCCTGAATGGTTTTTATGAAACACAATAAAGCATCACAGATCTATGCCTCACCACCTATGCATGGTATATCAGTTGGTGTTTTAGTTATAATGACAAAAGGGTCCACTATTTTCCCACCACCCACCCTCTATGGAGTATGATCATTTTCAACATCCTCAGGTATCACTGGAGGTCTTCGGTGGAAAAACTCTAAAATTCCAATCACATTCCTCACATAATGATTTTAACATGGTTTGTAGCCCATTAGAACAGAAAAATAAATGAGACAATTAAAAAACTGTTTATACAAAAATACACACCTCTATCAATCCCATGGGATAGGTCTGGGCATCAAAAGAACAAGATATAGTTGTAAAATCCCCTACTATGTTTAGGATTGGTAATGTTATCTATAAAAATCCATTTATAATTCTCTTGTTTCCATATTTATTTCATTTAAAACTGATTTCACATTAAAACTCATTAAATTGATTATCATTTCACTTTTATCAAAAAAATTTATGATATTTAGTCTATGGTATGCTACATCTGATCCATGGTGGTCCATTCTACCCAGGGGTAAAATATTTTCCCCCACCTATCACCCGTCATAAAATATTCACCTAAGTATTAATCCATGATCCAGAAAATTGTAATCTAATATATACCATACACATTAGGGACTAAATCACAGCATCTATTTGATATATACAATTACATATTACAATATACATATCACAATAATAGTAATATATATCACGGAATAAATAACAAAACATAAAATTTGTAATTCTCCCACCATGGTATTGTAAAATGAATGGCATGTAGTTTTTAACAAGTGATTATATGGTGCATGATATGAAGCACCCTTATCAGATTGAGTTGCATCAAAATATAACCACAAATTCACATTAAAAATAAAAACACAGATCATGTGAATCACCAGTTGATGGAATCAATTCCACAATAATATTTAGAGTCAACCAAAAGTAATTCAATTGAAAGAAAATTGGATTTTTCAGTACATGGGTCAGCTACAACTTTTCAGAACTCATTACCAAATTTCTATTATTTTCTATCCATATCTATTATCATTAAAAATTACAAATAACCATAAAAAACAACTCTGATACCACTTCTTAACTTCTCAGACACATCTGCCACTCAAAAGATCCCCCAAAATTATTTTCCTCATGGACTCAAGCACATCTCCAAAAATTCCTGAGTGATCCAACTAGCAAGGAGGGGTTAGGTGTGTCCATTACGATATTATTCCATCATTACAAAAGTATATCCTTTCATAAATTAAAAATATACATTTAATAGTGAAATAATAATAACAATTAATACAAATAAACATCAAAATAATGATATAAATACTAATAAAATAAATACTATATAAATAATGATGTTACATGTCACATGTTTCTATTAAACATACAGAATTAGAAAACACCAAAGTTGTATAATAAAAATAAAAAACTACAAAAGAGTCAAATATTATACCATTATAATCACATTTCTAAGACAATTCCCATGCTCCTCTTCTCCTAACATCAAATTATGTATCTTTATGTGGGATTTTACCTTATCAAGATCTAAAATAATATAATCTATTTTTGTGAAAAAGGTTACCGATACATAGTGTGAGGTATAATCCTATTAGGAAACCACCTAAGGTCTATGATAATGAGTCAGTGAATATATATGGAATGTAGTGTGTAATAAGAAAATAAATAATAAATGATGTCCTCCAAAGTAAACATTTACCATGAACTTGTTTTCATTTTAATTCATCTCATTTAATTCATTTTTATTTAACAATTCAATTATAATAATTTTATACATAATGAGATATAGCTCTATCATTTCATACCTTGTATTGCTCAAAATACAAAAGAATCCTTAAAATCCCATGAAACTAATACAAGTAATGACCAAATCTAGATTTTTTTCTTTGTCTTTGCAAACACATCATAATAGTCATTTCATTGATGATTCAATTCAGAACATAATCCCATCATTGAAATTCCAATGTTGGAGTTCAAGTTCCACTCCAGGTTCATCATGAACCAATACCCTAAAACAATATCCCTGGGCAACATCTTTGAAATCTGATACTTCTCTAGGATTGGTATAAAGTCTCATTCAATCATGTTTTTACCTAGCACTCAAATATGGAAGCCTGAGTATCACCAATGTTATAATAGATAATTCTCGTTGAGAATGCACATGGAATTATACTATGAATACATATATCACTCAACATATTAGTCAAGACTCAAGAGACAATCCATGGAATCCCTCATATGGATTCATCTTTCTCTCATGACATATAATAGGTTCAATCCACTAATTCCATCCATGGAATTATAATTTTAATCCATGTATCACCATGGGAATTTCAATTAATTGGTACAAGGGTAAATACAAGGAAGTTAAATTTGAATCCATGTATCACCCTTCCATATTAATCATTTCATCAATTTCATTCTCATTTAAACAATTTATTAAACATGCCACAATCAAAACCAAAGGCATTCATTATAACTCATCTCAAAAGGGTGCTCAAGAAAGGACCAAACCTAGTGGGTTGTCCTTTAATTTTATATTGTGGGAATATCATGATGATGATCCTCCCATGATTAATTAATCTATCACATAGTATGATCTCAACAAGACATATATGAAAACCCTTATTTTTATTATTGAATGAAATATAATTTGTTTCATAAAAATCACTTGATACAACAAGGAATATCAAAAGGTCTACTGTATTTGGGGTTAGGATAATTATATAAAACATAAAACAAGATATAAAAGATCTTTATTGAAAACTTTATTTACATGACCACTACATTCCCTCGTACATAGAATTTCATGGGATAACCTAAGTACATGCATAAGAAAATGGTGAGATATAAAGCCGAGTAAGGGAATAATCATGGAATAGAATGAGGAATACAATACATGTTAGAAAATAGGCATGTCAATAGAGCACAATAGAAGAATAAACATAAAGTCATGATAAATCATGATAATCATCACATGGAAATGTGGCAACAACACTTAACATGGAATTATCATGAGCCTGGGCTCATTACACATGGAGCCTGAATAAACCCTCATTGCACATGAAGCATGAGTAAACCCTCATTTCAATTGTATTATAATGAGTAAAAACCCATTGCACATGAAGTATCTTGATACTATACTTTACCCAATTCATTGGAGTGATATAAGGGTGCACCCTTCTTAAACATTTCATTTCATGAATTGGTGTGCCACATGGATCATACAACATGGATCATATAACACGGATTCATAAAAAATCATTATTTATTACATGATAATGGAATGTGGAATTCATACATGAAACATTATAATCATTAATTAAATGTGCATAATGGTGAATACCTTTGATAGGGAAATGGGTATGGTATTCACTACACAATGACATTGGCTTGGAAAATCGGTGCAATTTCCGCAGGGTAACAGCATGACATAGGAATTCATAAAATGGTTGATGAGAGAGAAATGGGTGTCTCATCATATGTACATGAAGTGAAAAATAAGGGGGTCATATTGATACATTTCCCAAAAATAGTAAAGGAATTTTGATTTATGATATAAAAGAATTGCATGAATGAAAGTGAGGAGAGATAAGTTTCTTTCGGAACATTGGCATAGTAATGGGTGTAAATGAGAGGAATTTATTGAGAGAGAAATGAGTATATCATAATTCAAAAATAAAGAGGGAAGTATGGAGTAGTTGTGAAACCATACCCCAAAAATTATAATTGAAATTAAAATTGCATCACCATATTAAAAAAAATGGACAAAAATGACAAAGAAAGAAAACCCCTTACTTGGAAGTGTGCTCCCAAAGGCTTGTGAGAGGCTTGATAGAGGATTATTGGGAGCATGGGGCTCTATGGGAGAATTCTATTGAAAGGATTTCAGATATTGGACTAACTCCAAAGGCTTTGAGAGAGGACAAAGAGGGACCTTGTGTCGGTATATATAGGAATGAAGAGGGAATAGTTTATTATTTAGGTTTGGGACACCTTCTATTAAACTAATCAAAACCTCAAACTCGCCCATGGTTTATGCCCATGGATTATTCCCAAGGGGAGTGGAAAAAATATTTTATACTTCCAATGTCGAAAAGTCTTAAAATAATGGGGTTTCTAATGTGAAGGTGAGTCACACTCCCAAGGAAAACAATTTGAAAATACAAAATGTTTAATATGTTTTGAAGGGTCCAGTAAAGCTTGGTTAATAAAATAAAAAAAAACCCAAAATCACATTATTTAAATGGAAAAACATATATTAGTTAATCAAAAAGTTTATAATATTTTATTACATCACTATTGGGTCATTATGATGCCATAAAATACATTATATATTTAAACGGTATTTATTTTTTACCCAAAAATTTGACTATCTAAAAGAATTTTGAAAAATTCACTGTTGGATAATTTTGACATCATGATACCAAAAATAATATTCATTTTATGTAAATTATTTTCTAAATATGTTAATTTTCACTTTTTAAAAAAACTAACATTTATCAAAAATTGATTGGTTTTGAAAAAAATTGGTTTCAAACCTTAATAAATATTAAGATTGCATTAAAAAAATTATAGAATAATTTATAATTTAAAAAAAAAAATTATTAATAATAATAATATTATTTTAAAATATTATTTAATTCAAAATACATTAATTCATCAAAATACAATTCTTAGTTGAAAATTAACTAAAAATACTATTTCTGCTTTAAATAATATTTACAAGGTAACAATATTAAGATACTATTATATTCATTATTATATAAAAAAAATAATGTACATAACAATAGTGCTCTGGTATTGTTACATAAGCCCTAATAACAACCGGATATGACTATAGAGTAAGGTGTGCGATGGTGACATACTCTTGGGGTGTCTCAGATAACATTCCTCAGGTAGAAATCTCTATCTACATCCACTTATCTCTTAGGCGATCCTTCTTGAGTTTAACATATTCAAGCTCATCTTGGGATTGGTCAAAAGTGAATCCCAAAGGTGAAAACTCTATTTTGAGCTCTGACAAATGGAATTTTTATGGGGCATGTCTACTGAATGAGGCGATTGATTTCTTTATCTTAATAAATTAGATTTGTTAAAACCTTATATTTATACTAATCATGCGATCACTATTAAATGAAAATATTAGCAATGGTCACAATTCATAACAGTATTTTAAATTCCAAAAACATAAAACCAAAGAAGTTTACATTTTATATAATCATTTTACATAAAGAAACATTTAATTAGATCAATAGGGATTTCCACTAATGAATGTTTGGTTCGTTACAATATTCCCAACTTAAGAATTTTCTCCCTCGAAATTTCCTTTTCCCACACTAAAATAGATTTGGGTAACTCTACTTCGTCATTTCTTTCCATTCCCATGTCGCTTCTTAAAACATGTGGTTACGCCACAACACAATAACAAGGGGCATTATCTTATTTCGTAGAATGTTTTCTCTAAAATCTAATATTTTCACTAGTTTATCCTCATAAGAAATGTCATCCTCTAACTGTACCACCTATGAAGAGAGTACTTGTGAAGGTTCTGTTATGTACTTCCTTAAGAGGGATACATGAAAGGAATATTGTACTTTGGCCATGGTTGGTGGAAGTGGTAGTTGATAGTCCCCATCCCCGGCACGATCAAGAATCTCAATGGGGATGATGTACCTTGGACTTAACTTCCCTTTCTTTCGAAACCTCATAACCTTCTTCCATGGAGATATGCGTAGAAATACCATGTCTCCAACTTTAAAATCATGGTCTCGTCGACGGTTATCTGCATAACTCTTTTGTCGACTCGAGCTTCCTTGATATGCTGCTGAATGGTTTTCACCTGCTCCACCATTTCATTGACCATTTATGGTCTAAGCAGTTTACTCTCACTGACCTTATCCCAACACGCCGGTGTTCTACAACTTTTCCCATAAATGGATTCAAATGGTTCCATATGGTTGCTCGAATGGAAACAGTTATTATAATATAACTCAACCTGAGGAAGATGTTGACCCCATCCTCCTTTAAAGTCCATTGAGAAAGCTCTCAACATTTCCTCACGTGTTTGGATAGTCTGCTTAGATTGGCCATCAGTTTGAGGATGATAGGTCACACTGAAATTCAGTTCGGTATTCAGATCATTTTAAAGACTCTTCCAAAATATAGAGGTCAATCATGGATTGATATCAGACACAATAGATAGTGGTACTCCATGAAGCCTTAACACTTACTTGATATATATCTATTCCAGTTGATCCAATGATAAATCCTCCCAAATAGCAATGATGTGTACAACCTTTGTAAGACGATCCTCAAAAACCCAGATTTCATTATTGCTTTTGAATGTCTTTAGATGTCCAGTGACAAATTCCATGGCGATGTTCTCCCATTTCCATTCTTGTATGGGAAATGGATGCATCATCCCCATATACTTCTACCTATCTGCCTTCACTTTCTAACACACCATGCACTTTATCTATATTCAGTGATATCCTTATTCATATTATCCCACAAATAATGTTCTCGGAGATCTCTATACATGTTTGTGTTTCCCAGGTTAACAAAGAAATTGGAACTATGAGGATCATCCAATAGTTCCTTCTTCAGCTCTAGACTTGATGGACCACATAGTATTTTCCGAAATCTCACAATTCATTCTTCATTAACATTAAACTCTGATGATTTCCCTTTTCCTATAGCTCCTAATTTTTCATGAATTCCCACATAATCCTATTGAGAATTATTTAACCTTTCCAAAAGTGATGGTTGAGAAATCATTTGTGAAAGGATTGATGATGTTCACTTCTATTTTATTCCCATGTTCATCTTCATAAAATCTAAGATGATTGGATCCTTTTAAATTCTCATTAGTGACAAAATTGTAGGGTCCTTTCTACATAGGGTATCTTTCAATTGTTCTCTTTCCATGTTTGGTAATGGATTGAGAAGTCATGGTATTTGACCAGATCTAACCATCTTCGTTGGTGCATGCTCAACTCTTTCTGTGTGAATATATACTTGAGGCCTTTATGGTGCATATGTATTGCACAATTCTACCCAAAGATGTATTGCAGCCATGTTTTCAAAGCGAATATCACTATATCCAACTCAAGGTCATGTTTTTGATAGTTCATTTCATGATCTTTCAATTGCCTTGAAGCAGAGGCAATGACATTGTCATTTTGCATCATCACACATCCTATTCCCTTCTTGGAAACATCACTGAATAAAACAACAAGTTGTCCACTTGTGGGTAAAGTGAGCATGAGCATAGTGATAACCCTCCTTTTCATCTCCTTGAATGTTTCTTCACATTCATCACTCTAATAAAACATTACTCCTTTATGAGTTATCTTGCTGATAGGTTGGACAATCGTGAGAAATTTCTCACAAATCGTCGATAATATCTAGCTAACCCCAAGATGCTACATATATCTGTTACTAATGTTGTCCTTACCCATCCATAAATTGCATTTTTTTGGGAGGGATCCACAGATATCTCCATGATTATGATGATATGGCCCAAGAATGAGACATCCTTCAACTAGAACTCACAAATTCTATACTTTTCATAGGGATTCTCCTTCTATAAGGTCTCTAGTATAGTTTTTAGAAACTCTTCATGATTCTCCTTTGTTTTGGAGTATATCACAATATTATCTATATAGACTACCACAAATTTGTCAAGGTAATCTCTAAAGACTCTATTCATCAAGTCCACGAACATTGTTGGAGAATTAGTGAGTATGAAAGTCCATTCAATGAATTCATAGTGCCTGTATCTTGTACGAAAAGCAGAATTGTGGATAACTTCTTTCTTCACCCTTACTTGATAATATCCCAATTGCAAATACACCTTGGAGAGGTATTTTGCTCCATGCATCTAATCAAACAATTAATCAATTTTTGGGAGAGGATACTTGTTCTTTACTGTGATTTTGTTGAGATCACGATAATCAATTCAAAGGCGCAATGACCCATCCTTCTTCTTAAAAAAGAGGACTGGTGCACCCCATGATGAAGCACTTAGGCGTATAAACCCTTTATCCAGATTCACTAGAAGTTGTTTCTTCTACTCCTCAAGCTCTACAATACCTATTCTATATGAATTCATCGATATTGTAAATTCCCTAGGTATAAGATCAATTGAGTGTTCAACATCTCTTCTAGAAGGAAGACCATAAAATTCATCGGGAAACACTTAAGCGAATTCCAACATAATAGGCATGTCTTCAAGGATAGTTTCTTCCTCAGACTCAATCATATGATCCAGATACGCATGCTAATAGGCTAGTAATACCCACTCTTGAGATCATGGAGCTAAAAAAGATTCATCTTCCGCCTTTCACTTGTATAGAATCGGGGGTCGATTATCTACATAGAGAGTGATTTCACTCTCCCGACAATTTTTGTTGGCTCTATATAATTAAAGTCAATCCACACCTAGAATCGAATCAAATTCCACTAGAGGGAGTATGATGAGGTTAAATGGGAATTTTAATCCATATATTACGACATGGGAGGAGTTATATTCATGGGATGCAATGATTGACCCATTTTTCATACTCACTAACGTCTCCAATTCCATTATTTGTGGTGGTGTTGGGATTGTTCAACTAAACATTTAAGATATAAAATAATGCGTAGAACCTGAATTAAAAAGTACATTCACCATTCTTGAATGAATAACTATTTTACCTATCACCACTTCATTATCGGGGTTTAATTCGGTAGTAGTGATGGAAAAATCCCACCTTTTCTACCTTGGAGGTTGTTGGTAGCCTCTAAAAACCATGGGCTTATGGAAATGATTTGTAATATGCCCAAGTTATTTGCGATGGTAGAAATGAACCATGTGTTGAGGTTCAAACGGAGTCTTCTTCTTCTCTATCATAGCTGTGGGTATTTCTCTCTGATAGTTAATAGCCAGGTGCCCTTCACTTCTACACCTAAAGCATTTCTTTGTCCCCATCAAGCAATTTCCGGGAAGCTTATTTTTGCACCTTTAGCATGTGGGGTTCTGGATCATCTTAGAACTGTTGGATTTATCCATCTGACCTCCAGAAATGAAGTCCACCTTACGCTTCTTATCCCCATGATACCCCTCAGAGTCTCTGATATCCTGTAACACCCTGCCTCATCCTCATTGTCTTGAGCAGGCGGTGAGGGTTACATGGCCTTAAGGGACGTTCCCAATGTGCTAAAGGCTGGAAATAAATGTCGAGGGATCCGAAAACAATTCCGGAACGATTTTCCCTTGAGACAAAACCAATAAAACAACGACAACTAAATGATGCATGTCAACAAAACCATACCCATATATTACCCAAGACAACCAGATAATCCATAATCTCAAATTCCAACACAACCCAATACAACATCAGAGTACAATGCAGAAGACTCAACAAGAACACCTCGAGCCATGACACCACCACAACTCCAAACCTAGAACCAAGATCCATGTTCCACCAAGACATCACAACACACCACTAAAGTAGGTTGATGCCTTACCTTTTCCGACGTCATGGTACAAAACATATGCAAATACACCAACAGGAAAAAGCAGGGGTGAGTATAAAACTCAATAGGATATCCCCAATGACTTCCCTACTCATGCCACTAGAATAGAAGAGTTAGCATCAATTATTTAAAAATAGTTTATATAAAACATTTTCTCAAAAACAGTTTATAACTAAATAAAAACAATTTTCCAAATCAATTCGTAACCAAAAGCATCCAAGATCAATTGAAACCAATTTTTCAACAAGATATTTTTTTTCCGAAAAATAACCAATCAACCTTTAGAACCATTTCACAAAATCCATTTTTGGCATAACCAACCATTTCTCAACTCATGCTACCAACCATGAATGCTTCGTTATGACAGTTCCATACTCATGAGAGGTATCTCGTCAATCTTCCATGTCGTCACAAGGTAATTGTTACCCATGTACCATTACACCTTTGGTAGCGAGCACAAGGTTATATTTCATCCATGCCCTGTACATATAGTTACCATTGTGCCATTAAACGTTTGGCACCAATAACAAGGTCATATTTCAACCAAGCCTCGTACATACAACATGGACACACACCACATATGCCCATCAATCAATCCAAAACACTATTTCAATAAAAACTGCTTTTTATTGAAAAACATTTCCATCAAAACCATTTCAATGGCAATCCATTTCAATTCCAAACCATTTCAATAAAACTCCCTTTTTATTGAAAACCAATTACATCAAAACCATTACAATATCAAACAATTTCAATAAAATTCCCTTTTTATTGAAAACCCATTTTTCATCAATCCATTTACAATTTCATCAAAACCACAATTTAAAATAAAAATTTTAAATTCAAGAAACCAAATCACTTGCACAAAAATTCAACAAGGTTTCACAATTTCACTAAAACCATAAATCATCACTAATGAAGATTTATTCTATTCTTTTCATAATCAATTCCATTAAAATAACCAATTTTAATCTAAGACAATCTATTCTAACAAGAGGAGTCGAGAGTGAAGCCTCCTACCTTTAGTGTTCCTAAGAAAACGACCCATAAGGCACCGCACCTCAAAACTGGAGAACGCACCACCGAAACCTCTCTAGATCCATTTCCCTAACATTAACAAGCATTAATATTAACATCCAAGACAAACCCAACCCTAGATCTACACACAACAAGTGTAGATCTAGAAAACCAAGAAAGAGAGGGATGTATATCTAGAAGAAAACACAAGAGAAACAAGAGGAGAGACTTACCCGGGAGAAATCACCTTGAATCCACCTTGAAACCCCTTCGAATCTCTTCCAAAAAGTGTGAGATAGCACCCATAACCCCTGAGAACCCAAAAACCCGAGTGAGGCATGAGTGGGAGGAAGAGAGGAATGAAATGAGGCAATCCCAAGTGAGCACAGTTTTTAAAACCCTAACTTTATGTGGACACACAGTTAGCCCGCACAGTTTGGAAAATAGTGCACTAACCGTGAGCATGCCACTGCTTCGAGATCCAGAGTCTGCACGGTTTCCTCGCACGGTTTGGAAAACAGTGTGTAGGCCATGCGGAGCCTACTGTCTCCCCCTGCACGATTTTCTGGAGCATAATCACGGTTTACACTAACTGTGCACCCCTTTAAAAGCCTCCAAACTCATCCAAAGCCATTCCAAACACTCCCAAACTTTTCGCAAATCATTACATGCACATTAAACACATATAAATTCATAAAAAAGGCTACATACCTCAAACTAGGGGTGCTGCATTCTCCCCACCATTGGACTTTCCGTCCTCGGAAAGTAGTGAACCCACCCTTTGCCGAAAGAGCTTGGGCCACTGCTCGACCATCTCCTTCTCCCGCTCCCAAGTCTCCTCTTGATTCTAACCATGTATCCACAAAACATGAACTAAAACTGATGATTTTACCACACAATACATTCTCTTTCATATCCACAACCCGCATAGGCTTGTGCTCCAACGAAGCATCCGTTTCTAGCTCAACATGATCCCAACGAATTACATGGTCACTATCAGGATGATAGTTTTCAACTACGACACATGATACACAATGTGCACCGAACTAAACTGTGGTTTCAAAGCCAAACGATAAGCCACCACACCAATCTGCTCAAGAATATCAAAAGGCCCAATATACCTTGGAGATAACCTTCCCTTCTTCTCAAACCGACGATGTCCCAACCTAGGAGAGATTCACAAGAAAACATGATCACTCACCTTGAACGACAACGATCGTCGACGATGATCTGAATACGATTTCTGATGACTCTTAGTTGTCTCCATTCTTTTCCTGATCAACTTGATATTCTCTTTAGTCTCCTGGACAAGGCTCGGTCAAACCATTGAAGACTCACCCGTTTCCTCCCAACATAGTGGAGAATGACACAGCCACTCATACAATGCTTCAAACAGAGCAATCTGTATGGATTCCTGATAATTGTTTTTGTAAGAGAACTCAACCAATGACAAGTGATCCTCCCATGAGACAAAAAAATCCATGACACAAGCCCGCAACAAATCCTCCATAGTTTGTATCATCCTCTGGGATTGAAAATCCGTCTATGGGTGATACACCGTACTCATCATCAAATGCATTCCAAGGTCTTGCTGTAAGGATTTCTAGAAACAAGATGTAAAACTCGAATCTCTATCTGATACAATAGAAAATGGAATACCATGACCATTTACTACCTCCCAAATATAGATATTGGATGGATCATCCACCGTATGAGATTCAAAAATCAGGATGAAATGGTCCAACTTTGTTAGTCGATCCACTATCACCCAAATGGCATCATGCTTTCAGACAGTTCTTGGGAGACCTGTGAAAAAATCCATCGCTATCTGCTCCCACTTCCAAACAGGTATTGGTAAAGACTGCAATATTCCTACTGGCTTCTGATGGTCCACCTTGACTTGCTGACAAGTCAAGCATCTCAAAACAAACACAACCACACTCATTTTCATACCAGCCCACCAGAACTACTCTTTCAACACATTATAAATTTTCTATATTCTATGATGAACAGACCACCTGGAATGATTATACGCCCTGAGAAGATCATCCTGACAAAAAATTGTACCACCATCCAATTTCGGAAACACAAAACTGAATATCCATTCATTTGCCAACCATCAATGGTCTCCCCACCATTGATTCTCGACCCCATGGTCAAACACTCCGAATCAGATATTTGTGCCTCTCTAACCTGCCCAACCAAGTTAGGAATCAACAAAATGAGAAAGAAGACTGCTCTATTGCCCTGGTCTTCACATTCCTCCCACATATCAGCTATCACCGACATCAATTTCCACTGGTCGGATGCCTGTTTGACTGCCTGAGCATATGATTTCATACTAAAAGCATCCTCCACTGAATTTCCCTAACCTGTTTTGTACATTATATCAAAATCAAACATCTAGAGATAAGCCATCCATCTTCATATCCTCAATCTTAAATCCATTTGTGAGAAAATATTATTCAAGCTCTTCTGATCTATATATACCGTGAATTTCTCACCAAAGAGATAATGATGCCACACTTTCAAAGCATGTACCACTAATGCCAACTCCAAATCATGAGTTGGGTAGTTCTTCTCCTGCAATCTCAACTGTCGTTAGCCATATTCAGCCACATGATTCCATTGCATGAGAACGCACCCCCACCCTGATCCCGATGCATCCCAAAACACCACGTTCCCTTTTCTGGATTCTGGAAAAACCAAGATTGGTACTGATGTAAGATGACCATTTAGCTCTTCGAAACACTGTTGACACTTTTAATTCCACTAGAATGGAACATTCATTCTTGTAAAAACTATCATTGGCGAAGCCAAATGTGAAAAATAACGAAAAAAACGCCGATAATATCCAGCTAGACCAAGGAAAATCTTTATCTCAAACACATTCGTTAGAGGTTTCCATGAGAGAACAACCTCTATCTTTTTTGGATCCACTGAAACACCCCATTCAGAAATCACATGGCCAAGAAAACAAACTTCTTGTATCCAAAGGTCACACTTTGACAATTTGGCATTAAACCGGTCATCCCTCAAGATCCCCAACAACATCTCCAAGTGCTGATCATGCTCCACCCTTGACATTGAATACACCAGAATATCATCTACAAAAACCATCACAAATAAATCCAGATATCTCTGAAATATCCGATTCATCATTGCCATGAACACTGTTGGTGCATTCATTAGACCAAAGGGCATAACCACATATTCATAATGGCCATATCTACTTCTGAAAGCTGTTTTAGGAATTTCGTCCTTCCATACCCGCAATTGATGATATCCCGACCTAAGGTCGATATTAGAGGTCCACTGGGCTCCCCTCAACTATTTGAACAAATCATCATTTTGTGGAAGTGGATATCTATTCATTATCGTGACTTGGTTAAGTCTACAACAATCGACACATAGCGTCAAAATTCCATCCGTCTTTTTCACAAACAACACTAGCATCGCCCATGGAGACGTGCTACGCTAGATAAACCCTTTGTTTTCTAACTCTTCAACTAGATTTTCAATTCCCCCAATTCAGCTGGTGTCATTCGATAATACGGAAGTGAGATTGGACTGGTCCCCAGAAGGAGATCAATCATAAATTCCATTTCACTTATGGTAGGTAACCCATAGAATTCATCAGGAAAAACATTGATGAACTGATCCGCCATTACCGGAGGAACACTCTGCTCAACACCCTCTACCAATTCCAATGACAACACCACCAACTGATACGATAATGGACACACTACTCGTGCTAAAAACCTGTTGCACCCTACCTTTCATGCCTCTCTCCTCTAAAGAGATGTCTATCACCATCGTGTGTTGTAAAAGCCACTTTCCATGTATCACAGTCATTGTGGGACTTAAAATACACCATCCAATCCATTCCCAGGATTACATCATACCCATCCATCTCAAGCATTGATAGATTCCACACTATCTCAACCACACCCACAATGATACAACATTCTATACACAAGAAGGCTCAACACTCTCTTCCACCTAGAGGAGTTAGAAGTTTCAAAATGGAGGGCATCATTTCTACCCTTAAACCCAGCAAATCAACCACACGTGCTGCAATAAAATAGTGTGATGCACATGTATGAAACAACACTTTCATCAAGGTAGAATTTAAAATAATAGTACCTTGCACCGTGGATGGTCCCGACTGATCATCCATTACAACCTGTTCAGCTCCAAACACATGTTTTCTTTCCTCAATCTCATATTTATTTCATTGCTGAGGCATCATGGTATTCCGAGAATCACCATGACCCACTTTACTCTACTTCTGAGGGCTATACTGCTTCCCCTGTCCCGTCTAAGCATATGACGTCTGCGTTCCCTGAGGAGTCACACGAACACCTGACCTTGGAGAATTCCGAAAATAACACTATAGATTACCAATATTCTTATAATTATGACATGCTCGTGGTTTTTCCGTACAATCCCGCTTGATGTGGCTCATAGAACCACACTGAAAACATCCCAGCTTGCTCTGGGGATTCGGAGGAAGATTTACCGATCCTACCATCAGATTATATGCCATATTCCCGCCCTAGGAATAACTGTCCCTCTTTCTCTCGAACCTATTGTTAGAGTTACCACTATTACCCATGGGTACCACCATGATTCCTCCGCACAGAGATCCCAAGAGATCCCACTCAGCCACTGAGGCTCTATTAACTATCTCTGTGTAATCATCTATACACATCATTTGTATCGTGTAATGAATGTCTTGCCTCAAACCATCTTCGATGATATGGGCTTTCAACAACATGCTACCCACCACCTCTGGTGAAAACCACAATGAGTTCATAAACATAGTTGCATACTCCGTCACAGACATATGCACTTGCTTCAGACTGAAGAAATTGCGCCTCTCCGGTGCCATTTATATAGACAGAAAACAAACAACCATGAGTCTCACTTCCGTAGACACCATGAAATCCCATTTCAAGTCACATTATTCAATAGTATCACAACAAGTCTTTCCACAAGTTCACATTTCTCATGAGTCACCATTTTTGAAAACCAAACCATTTTCCAAATACCATCAGTTTCCATGTTTCAAATTCCTCCATTTTGAAACCCAGTTCAGATTTTTCAAAATCGACACATTCATAGCACTCCATAAATCATTATACCCCAATAAAATATGAATCATAGAGGGATTTCATTTCTACCATGCATGTCATGTTCATCTCATTGGCTACACCCACGACAATGAGATAACAAATGCCTATAAGTGTCCCCAAAACACTTATGTACCGAACTCCCCGGTAACATGAATTTTAGAATAACTGTGTTAGATACGTCCTTATATGCTATGTATTCCAAGTTCTGACATTCCTATGCCTTGCTACCATCCCGACTCTAGGAATGCACCACAACGAATGTCAACACCATATCTGAGAATCATCTCCAAAGGACCGAACAAACTGATACCACTTGTAACACCCCGCCCCTACCTCATTGGATTGAGGAGGCAGTGAGGGTTACATGTCCTTAAGCGACGTTCCCAATGCGCTAAGGGCTGGCAATAATTACTGAGGGCTCCGAAAAAAATTGGGGAACGATTGTCCCTTGAGAAAAAACAAACCAAACAACCACAACTAAATGATGAATCTCAACAAAACCAAACTCATACATTACCCAAGACAACTATATAATCCATAATCACACTTGACAACACAACCCAATACAACATCAGAGTACAATGCGGAAGACTCAATAAGAACACCCGGAGCCATGACACCACCACAACTCCACACCAAGCTCCAAGGTCCTTGTTCCACCAAGACATCACAACGCACCACTAATGGAGGTTGATGTCTTACCTTTTCCCACATCACGGTACACAACATCTGCAAAGACACCAACATTCCAAAGCAGGGGTGAGTATAAAACTTAGAAGGTTTTCTCCAATGACTTCCCTACTCATGCCACTAGAATAGAAGAGTTAGTATTAATTATATAACAACAGTTTATATAAAACATTTTCTCAAAAAAAAAAAAGATTATAACTAAATATAAAAATGTTTCCAAAACCATTCATAACCCAAATCATCAAAGAGAAATTGAAACCAATTTTCAAAAAACATATTGTTTTCAGAAAAATAACCAATAAAGCATTATAACAATTTCACGAAATTCCTTTTTGGCATACCCAACCATTTCCCAACCCATAATACCAACCATGCATGCTTCGTTATGATAGTTCCATACTCATGAGCAGTCTCTCATTGATCTACCAAGTCGCCACAAGGTAATTGTTTCCCATGTGCCATTACACCTTTGGCACCGAACATAAGGTCATATTTCAACCAAGCCTTGTACAGATAGATACCATTGTGCCATTAAACGTTTGGCACCGAGCACAAGGTTATATTTCAACCAAGCCTCGTACATGAAACATGGACACACACCACATATTCCCATCAATCAAGAAAAAATACCCTCTAAATAAAAACACCTTTTTATTGAAAACCACTTCCATCAAAACCATTTCAATGCCAAATCATTTCCATTCCAAACCATTTCTATAAAACCCCCTTTTTATTGAAAACCAATTCCACAAAAACCATTTCTATCTGAAACCATTTCAATAAAATGCTATTTTTATTGAAAACCCATTTTTCATCAAACCATTTACAGTTTCAGCAATTCCAAAATTTAAAATCTACATTTTAAATTCAAGAAACCAAATCACTTGCACAACAATTCACCAAGGTTTCATAATTTCACTAAAACCATAAATAATCACTATATAATATTTAATCTATGCTTTTCACAATCAATTCCATTGAAATAACCAATTGTAAACTAATCCAATCAATTCTAACAAGAGGAGTCGAGAGTGAAGCCTCCAACCTTTAGGGTTCCCTGAGAAAACGACCCACAAGCCACCTCACCTCAAAACCAGCTAACGCACCACCGAAACCTCTCTAAATCCCTTTCCCTATCATTCACAAGACTTAATATTAACATCGAATGAATCCCCAAACATATATCTACACAAAACAAGTGTAAATCTAGAAAACCAAGAAAGAGAGGGATGTATATCGAGAGGAAAACACAAGAGAAACAAGAGGAGAGAATTACCTGGGAGAAATCACCATGAATCTAACATGAAACCCCTTCAAATCTCTTCCAAAATGAGTGGGAGGGAACCTCTAACCCCTGAGAACCCAAAAAACAAACTGAGGCTCGAGTGGGAGGAAGAGATGAGTGAAATGAGGCAATCTTGAGTGAGCTCGGTTTTTAACAACCTAACTTTAAATGGCCACACGGTTAGCCCGCACGGTTTGGAAAACCGTGCGCAAACCATGTGCATGCCACTACCTCGAGAGCTAGATTCCACACGGTTTCGTCACACGGTTTGGAAAACCATGTGCATGTCGTGCGGAGCCTACTATCCCCCCTACACGGTTTCTTGGAGAATACGAATGGTTTACACTAACCGTGCTCAAACCGTGCACCCCTTTAAACGCCTCCAAACTCATCCAAAACTATTCCAAACACTCCAAACATCTTCCCAACAAATTACATGCACTTTAAAGACATAAAAATAAATAAAAATAGGCTAAATACCTCAAAATAATGGTGTTACATCTCCATTTCGTCTTTGAGGGAAAATCAGACAATTTCCTCAAAGATGTAGAAGTCCCGGATCGCAAGCGCTTTTCGCAGGCTAGGTGTCAGCCCACTAAAGTGGAGGCAATCCTTGAATTAAGGGGTATCGACAAATCCAAAGGCATAACATGAATTCCTTTTAATGTTTTTCTTGTACGCTCCGATAGATTCATCTTCTTTTTTTCTTGAGGTCATGGAAGTCCCTTTCTATCTTAAGCTAGAGGGTTCTCAGAAAATATTTATCGAAAAACATCTTCCATAAATCCTTTCATTCCAATGCATCGATATCCTCCTCAGGATTCGTATTTTTGATCAAATTCCACCATAGATCAACTTCACCCTCCATATAATAAGCATCCAGAAGAAACTTCTCTTCTTCAGAACAATAAAGGAGATAGAAGATCTTTTCAATGAAGTTGATCCATTTTTAAGCGATTGAGGGATCAGATGATCCATTAAAAGTAGGAGGCCTTTGTCTCATGATGCTCTCGATAGCGACTTGTTCTTTCTTAGGTTGGGTTGGACGTTAATCTTGACCCATTTTTCTATTCAAATCTTAAGTTAACTAAGAGAGAAGCATGACAATGTTCGCGATTCCAACTCCCATTGGATTGGGCATCTAATTAGTACAACCATCACATTGATCTTCACATTGATTGTTAGCCCGAGTCCTCCTATTACTGGCCATTTGATATAATAAATTAAAATTAAGTGGTATCCCATAAAGGGTTATACAAGGACAAAACTAATGGCTTATAAATAACATTTATTTCCTTAACATATGAATCTATTGGCTTTAGTCTATGTTATCCATGACCTACTATCTAACATATATTCATAGGGTATTTTAGTAGTCCCTTAATAATTATTCATACTATGCTTGTGAATTTACCAAATCATATCCCATAAGAGTTTCATAACCAATAATGCAGCAAGGCCCATTTCCGTGCACTAGTTCCCGTTTGTGTCTAGCTAAATGCATTGTTTTCGGGTTTTACCCCAAGGATATATCTATGCCAGAGCCGCCTCTACCTGCCCATATCCATACAGGGATTTAGTTTCATGATAATACACTTACTCAATACTCACCAAAACATAGGGATGTTTTTATTATACCTAGTCTTGTTTTTAAGGATTTAATGGGGTTTTCTAACGTTAATACCAAAAATAACTAAAACTTTTTTTAATAACAACTATGACAACCGTGGTGTTTATTAAACAATTAAACCTAATTTATTTCATAAACCTCATTTGATACAACATAGAATATTTGAGAGGTATAGTGTCTTTGGGGATTAGGATCATTACATAACAACTTAAAACATGAAATACAACATCTTTATTGAAATCTTCCTTGACCTGACCACTACATTCCCTAGTACTTAGCATTGCATGGGGTAACCTGAGGTCATGCGTACGAAAAGGGTGAGTTATATAGCCCAGTATGGGAATAATCATTGAATAACATGATGAATAAAATAAATTTTAAACAATAGGAATTTTAAAAAGTAAAATATAAGCATAAACATAAAGTCATGATAAAGCATGATAATCATAACATGGAAATGTGGCAACAACACATAACATGGAATTAACATGAGACAAGGATCATTGCACATGGAGCAAGAATAAACCCTCATTGCATATGAAGTATGAGTAAACCCTCATTTCACTTGAATTATCATGAGTAAACACCAATTTCCATGACGAATAATGATAAAATACTTTACCCAATGCATTGGATCTCTATAAGAGCACACCCTTTTTAAACATTTCATTTCATGCATAAGTGTTCCACATGGATCATATAACATGGATTCACGAAACATCATTATTTATTCCAAGATAAAGGAATGTGGAATTCATACATGAAAAATTATAATCAATACGTATATGTGAATAATGATGAATACACTTGATTGAGAAATGTGCAAGATATACACTACACAATGACATTGGCTTGGAAAATCATTGTAATTTAGGCAGCATAATTGTGTGAGGTAAGAATACATAAAAATCGATGATGAGAGATAAGTGGGTTTCTTATCATATGTACATGAAATATACAGTAGGGGGGTTCATATAGATACATTTCCCAACAATTGTAATGGAATTTAGATTCATGATACAAAATAATTTCTTGAATGTAAGTGAGGAGAGATAAATTACATTCGGAATTTTGGCATAGTAACAGGTGTAAATGAGAGGCATTTATTGAGAGAGAAAGGGGTATCTCATAATTAAAACCTAAAGAGGGTGTTATGGGGTAGGTGTGAAACCATACCCCAAAATTTATAATTTAAATTAAAAGGGCATAACAACCTTAAGAAAATTGGACAAAAATGGGAAAGGATGAAAAACGTTACTTGGAATTGTGCTTCAAAAGGCTTGAGAGAGGCTTGAGAGAGAATTATTGGGCGCCTGAGGCTCCTTGGGAGGATTATGGAGAGAGTAGGGTAGAGGTTGGACAAACTCCAAAGGCTTTCAGTAAGGAGGAAGTGGTAGAATGGGTGGGTTTATATTATAAAGGATATGGAGTTGTTTATTATTTAGGTTTGGGACACCTCACATTAAATTAATCAAAACCACAAACCAGACCATGGGTTTCCCCATGGTTTTTCCCAAAGAGGAGTGGAAAATAATAATTTATACGTCCAAGGCCCTAAATTCTGAAAATAATGGGGTTGTTTATGTGGAGGTGAGTCACACTCCAAAGGAAAACAATTTAAAAAGACAAAATGTTTAATAAGTCTTGAAGGGTCCACTAAATATTTGTAAAATAAATAAAACAAACCCAAAATCACATTATTTTAATGGTAAAAAATATATTGGCCAATCATAAAGTTTATAATATTTTATTACATCACTATTAGGTCAGTATGATGTCATAAAACACATTATATATTTAAAAGGTATTTAATTTTTACCCACAAATTTGATTGTATCTGAAAATTATGAAAAACTCATCGTTGGATAATTTCAAACATCCTTATTCCAGAAATAATATTAATTTAATATAAATAATTTTCTAAATATGTTAATTTTTACTTGTAAAATAAAAAATGACATTTATTGAAAATTCATTGGTTTTGAAAAAAATGGGTTTCAAAGATTAACAAAATTACAATTGCATTGACAAAATTATACGATCATTTATATTTCCTAAAAAATAATTTAATAATTATAATAATATTTTACTAAAATAATATTTAATTCATACATCCAATAATTCATCAAAATAGATATCTTAGTTGAACATTAACTAAAAATACTATTTGTGCAATAAAAACTATATACAAGGTAACTATAATAATATAAATGTATATTCATTATTATATACAAAAAATATCTACATAACCATCATGCTATGGTCTTGTTACAAAACACCTTAAAAAACCTCACAATACTGAGGTGTAAGGTGTGCGATGGTGACATACTCTTGGGGTGGCTCGGATAACATTACTTGGGTGGTAATCTCTATGAACTTCCACTTCTCTCATAGGAAGTCCCACTCGAGCATAACATATTCATGTTTGGCTTGGGATTGGTGAATATTGAATCACAAATATGCAACCTCATTTCTGAGATCCGACAAATGGGATTTGTATGGGGCACTTGTACAGTATGAGGCCATTGATTCCTTTGTCTGAGTAAATTGGATTTGTTACAACACTATATTTATACTAATCATGTCAACAATATTCAACGACTATATTAGAAATTGTCATATTTCTTAACACTATTTTAAAATCCAAAAACATAAAAGAAAATAAGTTTATATTTTATATAAACATGTTACATAAAGAGAACTTTATTTAAATCAAGAGGGATTTCTAATAATTAATGTTTGGGTCCTTACAACACACATTTGAATTTTCATATACAAGGGATCACATTCATAATGAATCCATCATAAGGAAGAAACTACCTTTAACTCACATGGTAATAGTAATTCATAGGGCTTTCATATACTCACATTGAAATTTTTAATATAAAAAACAAACAATCCTATGAATCTATCACGTATATTAGCAATCATATAACTAACATAGGAATATCAACGATTTAATAAATTCAAGCTAATTACATGAAATCATTAAATAAAATCTACTTTACTCACATGGAAAAGTCATAAACCAAGAAATCATGCCTAGATAAAAAATCATGCATAGATAAGAAATTCCATACATGGGTCATGGGGAATGTCATCCAACACAAATAGTTAATTAATTTCATATAAAATTAAATTACTAAATCATTTCATAATTATATTCATATAAAAATTAAAAAATAATATCCCTTGATCAATGCATAAAATCTATTCCTCAGAGACATAAAATAAATATATCCCTAAAGGGTCATTTTAAGTCAACTCATCCATGGAGTGGATTTAATTCCTGGTATTAAACTTATAAAATGTATAATTAATACAATTTAATTGAATCGTGAATACTTATCAATTCTATGATTAAAATTCAATTTAATAGAGTCCTATAAAATCATGTTGTGGAATGGTGGCATATATAAATAGATATAATCTAAGAGAACCAAACAAGTCCACCTACCAAAGGTCTGTGTTAGAGAGCTCATCCCTTATCATGTCTTGATTCATCCCATATTAGGATAAATCTAACGAATTGTTTCAGATTGAGAAATTAAGACATTTGAGCCTATATTACTATCTCCCCATCGATATCTAGAAGAGCAATAGAATATCAATGTCAAATTATGAACTCTCTTATGTGGATCCATCAATAAAAGAAATATTTGAATCAGAGACACGATGGAGAGATCATTCAACTATAACTTTAGATTTTTTGGAGAATTCATGAGGGGCATGTATACTGTATACAGATGAAGATACATAAAAATTTCCATTAAATTGTTTTTTAATTTAATTTTAAAATATGTAAAAATACAAAACAACCTAGGTGGCACGGTTTTAAGAACACGCTTTTTCAAACTGCATGCGTTTTTGCATGGTCTCATGTAGGAAAAAAGGGAGGCGCACAGTTTACCTGCATGGTAAGACAAACATTGTAGTATGACTTTATGCAAACTGGTGATATGGATGGATGATGTTTTTTCAACCATGCATCATTCTCACATAGTTTTCGGTAACTGTTCTACATGCCTTTTCCTCTTCTAGTCTAGGTTCCGATCACCGAACTATCCCAAGACACTCCCAACACATCTTTGACCTCAATGGGCATTAACATTAGATAACATTTAACCATTATAACTGATTATTGATGGAAAAAAGATATATGTACCTCAAAGATGATTTGGGTTCTATCATGTATAAAATGAAAAAGTTCTCGTGGAACTACTTCCTTCCACTATCACCATGAATAATGGGGATTTTATTCCCACATATGGAAGTGAATTATTAATGATATCCTCTTTTTGACTAACCATCACCCATCATCGTGGTGTTATTTGTCAATAATGAAATCCACACATCTCAAAATTCATAAAATAAAAGTTGCTCAATTTTAACAAAATTATGTCACTCTACTATGCATAAAAAACTCATTTCTCATACCTATCCAAAAAAAATATCATCACAACTAGAAAACTACCCTAAATTATCCCTACTGTTGGTCATGCTCACATGTAGTAAACCACTTAAATGGTAATTAGTATTCATTTGAAATTATTTTCAAGTTATTTTATCTTCACAACAATAATATTCCTCATTTGGGAACTGTTACATTAGTACATCATGATATAAACAATGTTTCAATACATTCTGAACATTTCATTTAGCATAATTCATGAACCATTATTTAACATTATTTCCATTTAACCATTACATCACATTTATTAACCATTAATTTAATTATATTTTTAACAAGTATCAAATGTGTTCTACACTTCATGTACCACACACACTTTCTATAAGTGACTAACAAGATGCATTCCACCGATATCCCTATCTGTTGAAAATTATGCATGAATTCACAACCTCATGAAATTACAAATAAAGTAAAATCTCATAAAATAGTCATATCAAACAACATGTGCATCACCCAAGGGTGAAATTTCCTTCCATCATAAAAAAAGACACCAAGATCGACAATTACTACCCTGGGTATGTGGGTTTTCCATCATAAATGGTTTAGATACTACCTGGAACAAGCTCATTGTTCTGGTGAAAAACATCTTAATATAGAATCTACCATCCCTAGATATTAATAACAAATAAAATAATGACTCTAATACCACATTTAATGTCCCAAATCCCTGAGAAACTATGTCATTCTGTTGAGTTGGGTCGTCACATGACCTCAGGCATACCTCGCCATATGCCAATGGTTGTCGACTAGTGGATAGGGTCTAATGTAATACCTGGGGAGTCTATACCCAATTTATTAGAGTATGTCATAGCATATAGGTATAACAAATAAAGAAAAAACTATCTAATGGAAACAAGAATTACCAACTATTACCCAACCCTGTTACAAAACATAACCAAAAAATAAATATGACTTGTCTTTCCCATTGTTCCAAAAGAATCGAAACCCCAAAATAAAGGCAACCTGTATAATCCCCAATATGGTTCATGACTCCAATTCGAAATCTTTATCAATTAACATCATAATCCCAACTCAACTACCTAGAAGAGGTCATTCTTCCCTATCTTGGGCTAGAACCATGAATGTTTTTTGGTACACAATGGCAGCCTCAGTAGGTTTTGAGTATAACATAATAGGCCACCCCAAAAGGTGTCAACATATTTTAATGTATAGTGAGATTGTTCACGAAAGTACTAAATAAATGACATGGTAAAAAATGATATTATTATTCCCTTATTTTCAAATATTCAATTTAAATATTCTAATCACTTAATCAATAATCATCACTTGTTCCATGATTTACGCATTCACATTATAGAAACAAAGGACTAAGATAAATAAACACTATGCATAATGGAATTAGTCAAGTTCCCTATATCTCAAGGAATTCACATTTCATTAAAAATTACAACACACGTACATTGGCGCCTCAGTCTAGGTAATATCATGAAATGAAACCATTAGGGGAATATAGAAAATGTATCCCACCCTATCATGTTCATTATTGGGTGTGGATTAGAGCCTTATTTTCACCATAATCATGTGTGTACATCCTCACATCCTATACCCCACAACTACCAATCCATTTTCACATGATTATTCATTCAATTACCAAATATACAAAATCATAATTCATGCATAATCAATATACACAAAATTCCGATTTCAAAAATATCCATTATAATATTCAACATAAATCCTTAACCCACATTCACATTTAACGTTTACATTACATTTCCCATTGAACCCATTTACCTTTCTTGTGACATAGAATATTATGTGAATTCCACAATTCCAATATATTAACCCATATAAGATATTCATAAATTCACATATATTAACCCATTGATAAATTTCAATTATGTTGAATTTATCTATTAAGCTTATTAATTATTTTCACATGCATTAACCCACTTGTTCATTTTAAGTAACATTCACAATTCATTTAGGGAAGTCTATTTTTTTCATCCAACACATTTATTATTAATCCAAACAATGCATTTTTACATTATCAATTACTATACACAACATTCAATGTTCCCTTTTTTAAAACAACTAATATATTAACATGTTTATCATGGTATCTACCTTATTAAAGTCAATTCCATACATAATATTAAATTTTTTCTATGTTTGGGATTATTGGAACACCCAGGGGTGTCCCTAAAGTAGTCTAGTCAAACTCAATGCTTCCCAAGGGGATCATGAGGGGACAAATTAACCATTTAGAATACCATTTTACCAAATTAATTTTAATGGAATCAAATTTCTTATAATAGAGAACCAAAAAAACCAAAAATGAACAAATAAACCTCAAGAATAGGCAATGTAACATTTATAATACCTTCCTCAAATTAGTTGAAAAACACTCACATAAATTTTTCCATTGATCTAAAATCAAGTACCAAATGATGGCCAACCTATGATATTCTAAATAAAGTGGCATTTAGGGATTATGAATACGAAGAACAAATAAAAAATCCCTAATCTTGAATAGTAAAGGAAAATGAGGGCTAAACATACCCCGACCTTCTATTTGAACCCAATGACACTCCTAATGGCCTAGAATCAAATTAGATTGATCATTTGGATGTCTTTGGAATTTTGGGTCATCACTTCGGGTGGAGGAGGAATATTGAAGAATTAAATTGGGATAACCACATAATATTATGAGGGGGAAGTATAAAAATACACTTTTATGGGGGAACATGGTTTGGACTCGTGTTTATCCAAACTGTACGCCAACCATTCATATTCTTTTATTCAATAAGAATTCATTCTGCACAATTTCATAGGAATCTTGCATGGTTTGACAAACTTTGTTCCATCCAATGTCCAATAGGAATTCAAGATACATTGTTTTATAGATATCCCACATGGTTTGAACACCCATGAAAAAACCATTCACCAATATCTATCCATGTGGGGATAAGTCACACGATTACCTAGAAATACTCAAACAGTTTATCAAACTATGTAACAACCATAGGAAATTTCTCTATCCCAGCCCACGTGATTTGGTATTCCCACATTCTTGGTGTTCATAACTGTGTTCACATCCCCATGACTAGCATGGTTTGGGTGTGTGCTTACTCCTAACCATTTTACACCCATTAATGGTGAAATGGATGTCCATTTTCTATTTCCTTTTATGTACCAAAACCCTCAGAACACCTTTGATCATCCTTACACACTAAGTAAACAATTTATAACACAACATTATGGGATTTAAAAAATCATTTAAAAAGAAACATACATCCAAAATGTCTATGATATTACATATAATAAGTAAAATATGGGTAAATATTTATATAATAAAGCATTTTAATTTGGGTAAAAAGAAATCATTTTTTGAGAAGGAATGGGTTTTAATGAAAATGGATTTCAGACCAAATAGAGAAATAATGTCTTATTTTACTAAAAAAATTATTAATCATTTTATGTACCAAATAGTTGAAAAATATAATGATTACATAAAAAGGTAAATTAACAAACATATTTGAATAATAAATAATTAATTAAATTATATAAATGTCAAATAATTTCCCTAAACGTCATTTAAACAAAAACTATCCATAATTGTGATGAGATTATGAAATAAACCCTTAGGGCTTCGAAACCATTTGAATCATAATCCCCATTAATGTAATAAAATTAGATGAAAATTTAATGAAAATGTATATATATATTAATTATATAAAATTGAAATAAATTATTATATACCCCACACAAATGAAATATGTGGTGAATATGGTGTATGTATTATAGAAGTAAACGAGAGAAAAAAAACGCTTACATCACTCTTTACTTTAGTTGCACTTGACTTAAAATCCGGTATAATTGTTTTATGTAAGTTATTAATTCGTAAAATAACCAAAATAGTATTTATAATGTAATATATGATCATATTATAACAGTTAATTACCCAGTAGTTAATATTATTTCATTTTTTGATTGTTTTGGATGTTAATAGAATTATTATCTCATGCAATCTTTTTCTATAATGTTTCAATTCACGCAAATAAGATACATATACATATATCACATAAATAATTAAAATAATTTCATAAATTTAATATTTACTTTGTACATATTTTTTAGATCTATTTATGAATTTTTCAAATGGAAAATGAACTGCACTACTTCCTGGAGATGGAAGGTCGTATGTAATCAATAGAGACAAAATCATTCCTTTAATGAGTGAAATGCTATGGTAGTGTGTTATATATTTATTTTTTGTAACAAAAATCATCTCATATATTTTACATATATTGAATTCCTCTTACCCTATTATATTCAATGTATTGCATATGCGAATAAGAAGTCAAATCGCTTCATGATGTGGTAGTCACCCATATGATGAGTGACAGTACATTTTTTAAAATGGAGAGGAATGTAAAAATAAATACGTTATACTAAAATTTTATAAGTATAATAACATCATGAATATGATATACATGTAAAAAATAAATCAGTATTCTTATCTATGAATGATATTGATGGAAACAGAAATAAGTCATTCGTGATGTGGTAGTCTTCCATACACATGACTGAGGAATTTGTTTCCCATTTGATCAAGGTAGGGAAAGATAAAAATTATGAGATAAATATAATAAAATGATAGTATATGATATAATTTTTATATAATAATTGATTTCTTTGATTTAATTTATAGTTTAAGATGATCAAATAAAATTAATGAGCTTTGATATGATAATTATGTTCTCTAAGAGAAACCCCCTTTGGACCTCCTTTTAAGGACCCTAGAGATTGTATTTTTTAGGTATCGTAAATGTATAATGTGAATAAAGATGTTATGATGATATTTATTTATTTTAGAAAAAGGTATTTATGGGGGGTAATATGTGAGTAAAGTGAATTCCCTTTTACATGTGGGTAAAGGGAACCCTCATAAAAATTACATGAAAGTTTCCAAAATAATCTAAAATGATAATGTCATTACCCAGGATAAAATCATCCAAATTAGATTAGATTCAATTTTGGTATTTTTTATGGTGGAAATATGCCCATAAAAAACATTGTTATATGTTTTTAGGGTGATTTAACCCTTTTAATCTATGGTTAGAACCCCATAATCCTTTTAGAAAGAAAAAATATAAATTAATTTTTACTATATTCACTTTTCATTTTCACCCAAATTATAATTTAATTATTAGATAGTATAAGTAATTATGATTTCATAAATGGAATAAAGTTTTTTAATTTTATTTAATTTAAGTGGAAATATTTAATTTAATATTAATCACATAGACATGATGAAAATGATGCTCCTTAAAAATAAGATATTATAGAGTTAATAATGAATTTATTAAAAAACCAACATAAAATTTGATTCCAAAAATGAAAATTTTCTTAATAGATCATTAATTTAACCAATTATGATTTAAAAAAAATTAAATATGATTTATATTTATATAAATTTCAAGAAAACATAATTATTTCAATTAATATTTAGTATTTGTCCATATTCATTGAAAAATCAATCATCACAAAAAATCCCAAAAATTCACCATAAAAAATTATTTACATTTATATTAAAAAAATTATTTATAATTATTCATATAAATCAAATAAATGTTGTGAAATAAATAATAAATTATGATCACAATTCATGACAATTCCATGTTTCATAAAAAAATAGTTCTTTCAAAAATCATTTCATTTTATTTCAAATAATTATTATATTATTTTTAATCAATAAATTTGAAATGGAGATGTATTAAATATTCTAAAAAAGGTATTTCATTATTTTAAATTATTCTGGATATACATTTTACCCAATATAAATAAATTTCATCCTAAAAATTTAGACTTTATCTTAATAATCTTGGTTATGGTATTTTAAAATACTATTGTTGGAAAATCCTCAATGTGAAATTGTTAAAAACATCAATTTATAAAGAGAAATAAAAATATGAATGTTATTTTTAAAAATACATAACTATGTTTTTATGTAGGACAACAATTGTGGGAATTGAAAACATGGATTATGAAGTGTGTATTAATTCCATAGGGTTAAAAGGGAGTCTCATTGATCATTGATCACAAGAAAGTGGGTGACTTAGAGAAGGATATCAACCACAAAACCACAACTATTTGACGAGTTAATGGACTATTTGATTCATTAAAAATGAATGTAAAAGCATAAATTCTTTGTTTCAATATTATTTCATTCGATTTGAGGAATTCTTTTACCATATAACTGTGAAAAAATTTAAATATAGTGACATTATATCTTTCTATTGACACAATTTAATATTTTGGATATAGTTTTATTTATTACTACATCATATCTTACTACATTAAAATAATTTTAATGATTAATTTTTTATTAATGAGAAATGGAAATTAACTTTTAACGCATCATAAGATCCATAAAAGAGTTACAAGATATCCCCCCTCTCCAGACTAAAATATAAATTGTTAGTAAAATTTATCCAAAGCCACCCAATGTTCAATTATGGGATTCCATTTATTTTTGTACATAAGACTCATCCAAATTATTAATTTTCATAATTAATGTCCATATTTGTATAGGCACAGACATTAAATCATAATTATATTCCCCATAGAATATAAGGATACTCTTTGTTTCACATTAATAATATATGAATACATTTATCCCCATTAAACATTAAGTAAAACATGTATTCATCCAAAAATAAAATATCTTTTTTAATATATCAATACTTGTAATAAAAAAAATGGAATAAACCATCATTCCTACAATTGATTTCTTTGTCATTAACACTATCCAATAAAAATATAATTATTATATCAAATATGGGAAACATAAAAATGGTTATCACTCGCTAATCATATGTTTTTAAGAGGATCTACTTTGGAATGAATAACATCTCTTGGCTAGCAGTAGCATTCAAAAATGCTCACAAATACATCTAGAAACATTAAAGTAATAAACTTCATATAAAATTAATTATTCATATAACCAAAACAAATTGATTAAAATAATTATATAACAAAATTAACTAATCCATTAACAATCATAATAATCATTCCACATAATATTTAGTAATTTAATAACCAAGACCTTGTTATCATTGCTTATTTTTACATATGTTCCCATGATGTTGGGTGAAGTCATTTATGAAATGCCACATATAATTATATAGGAATAACTTCACATCGGATGATTTTTAATTTACCATTAAGACATGATAATGGTTACCTATTTCTTCAAATATATATAATAGTATCTTTTCCTTTTAATCATGAACCAACATGTTACCATCAATAGGTATCACACATTATAAAACCATGTTTCCCCATCATCCATTTATCTTATTTGTCTATTCAATCCTCTTATTATATTTCATCCCATTTATGACACAATACATAGATAATTATATCATCATCTTTCTAGTACAAGATACTAGGTCCTCATATAATTATAATATTTATGAGACTAGTTCCCATATATGGATTTCCTTAATCCCATCCAATAAAGGATATATATTTCTATTTTTATTATGTTCATTATTGTGATTCCCACACCTTTTACTAAGATACATTTATAAATGATGAAATAAAATATATTATATCATATCAATATGAAGCATAATTTATAATATCAAAAAATTTAAAATATATAACAATAATTAATAAATTTATTCCTAACTAATCCCATAATTATTAACATGGTATATTTTGTGATATAATTATTTTAAAATCCATTATAATGTTTTTATAGAAAATTTAATTCATCATAAGAATGTCATCTTGGAGTGTTATATGAGGTTAATGGTAAGGCACATTTTCAAGCACTATGTGATGAATATGTCATGGGAAATGCACCCTTTTAGTGATATTACCCCTAGTTATATCTATTCTATAGCTACATCCACTTAAAGTATATTGACATGGATGTATTTTCTACTTAAAAACAGAAAATATCTTTCTCACCAAACATTATAATTCTAATTTACACTTATCCTCAAATTCAATCAATGGTATTTGTTCACTAATTATTTTACTAAATATTGGTACCATGGTTTGTACTAAACATCATCTGGTACTAATAGTAGCGACTTGACCCTAGTAGCAAAGAGACAATGTAAACTTTTTAAAATTTCCATAACATATAAGTGATGACATCCTAGAATACTAAAGTATTTACAATCCATATTTAACATGATACTTAACTATAAATCTAATTAAATTTTAAAATAGAAAATATCCATATAATTTTATTTGATAACAACATTATTACACTTAGTGTATCCACTTATATAGATAAAAAAACACATCATATTATCAAGGGTAAATAATTCATAATAAATGTGTGAGTTAATATGATCGTTATAGTTATTATTACAATTGAATTTATCAATAAATAATGAATAATCAATATGTAATGGTATATTACAATAACAAATTCCATTTTCACAAATCCTGAGCCTATATGACTGGAATAAATTATGAGAAAATAATTCCATATAAATAATAATATGAGAAAGAAACAAAAAAATCTAAATTATAAATAATTGGTTAATAACATGGAATATCATTTACAGAATTAATAATGATGGTGTTCATATTGATGGAAATCTAAAACACACCATCGAGGCCTTATTCAAATAAAGATAACACCAATTTGGCGTTTTCAAAAATCATATATATGAATGGGTAAGGCCACAACCAAAACCTAATTGAATTTTCTCATGAGAACAACAGATGAATCATGGAAAAATAGAATGATCCATTCTAACACATATAAAGTTCAATCAATTACATAGATAGATGGGTCAAAAAAATTTCAACATAAACATTATTATTGAAAAACTATTGTTGGAAATGTTAATAATTTCCCAATCTAATAAACTTAATATAAAACAAAAAAGAGAAATTTGGTAAATAGTAATAAAATTTTACATCCCACAACAAACTAATCATAATCCCTGAAATAAAATAATAAGGATTATCTCGTCACAAAATATCCACTGTGGATTTTATATTTCATAATGGGTTGATTCATTGAATAGTATAAATACCATAAAAATGAAAATAAAAAACATTTTTGAGGAAAAATAATTTTCACATTGAAAATAATAATAGAACTACATGTTCTAAAAAAATTGAAAAACACTTTTACTTGAATATATCCTTTTAAAAGATGTAAAATAATATTTAAAACGTTTCTTTTTCATGACATGGTAAAATTAAGTCATGTTGTGCACATTAAAAGAATGATTATTTTCATATTTTTAGTAAAAGCAAAGAAGTCATTCTTTCTCAAAATGACATGAATATTCTTTTGAATACATTTTTAGAAACATAAAAATGAGAAAAATATATTTAATATATAATTGTTAATAGGTTATTTACATTTTCTAAAATACTATCAAGAAGCATTTTTGATGAAAAAGGATTTCTTACTAAATTTAAAAATAATGTCGAATTATCTTAAAATCCTGATCCCAATTATTTTAAGTACCAAGTGTTGAAAAATTGTATTATTACCTCAAAAGGCTCATTAATAACCATATTATCAAAAAATATTTTTTTATGAAATAAATATAACATTATTTCTGGAATGGGTACTTAAACAAAAATATTATTGAATAGTTATCACACTTTGAAATAACCTCTTTCCACAAGAGTAAATTTTGAATCATAATCCATGTAAACAGAATTAAATAATATTAAACATTAAATAACACATTCAAAAACAAGTTCATGATATAATATTAAAATTAAATGTATATATACCAGAGAAAAAATAAAAATTCTGAATATGGTGTGTGTCTCATGGAAGTAAATGTTAGAGGAGAAACACATAAATCATGCTTTCCTATAGTTGAATGTGATGCATAATTTTTTATAATTTTTTTATGAAAGTTTTTTTTTTATAATAAAACAAAAATCCTATTTATAATAACATAAAATATCCTATTATAAATTTTGTACAACATTTTTGTTTATAATATTTTAGTATTTTCATTGATTCTATTGTTAATTTCATTGTTTTCTCATCCGTTATTAATCATGAATGTTTATGTTCATCTTCATTTGATATATATATATAAGTATAGAAACATATTTCTCCTACATAATGGTAATAATTTTGTAAATATAATATTTATTCTATATATAGATTATAGTATGATTATTGATTGTTATTAATAATAAATGAATCTCATCTCTTCATAGAGATAGGAGGTCTTAAAGAGACACAAGCGACCATATCATTCAAATAATTACTAAAAGGTTAAGGAAGTTGGTGATATGTTTAATTTTTTTTGAAAAACAATAATATCATATATTTCACATATAGTAACTACTGTTTTCTATAATAAATTTTCTTTAAAGAGTGTGTAAACAATTGTTCACATCGTTTCCTTAGGTGGTAGTACTCCGTACACAGAAGAAACATTATTGTATTAACAAAAATGGAATAAAAACAGTTTATTTTATATTTAAATTATTTGGATAAAATAATATCCTAAATGTACTATACACATTATTGTTCCAAAATATTTCTTACCTTTTAATGTTGGTGATTAAAAATTAACTATATTGATTCATGAGTTGGTAGTCTGGAACACACAAGATCAATGATTTTGTTTCCCACTTAATAGACACATATATGGATAAATATTAACCATATATATAATATCATATAAAAAATAATAGATACATTTATTATTATAATATATTTATTTATACATAAATCAATGTGTAAAAATAACAACTAAATAAAAAATATCATTGTTAACATAAGTATAATATCTAATAGAAACCACATTTGTATGTCCTCATAAGGACCAAAGTGTTGTAATTTTGGGGGGGGGGGGACCAAAATATCTAAATTTTATATTTGAATTTTGGGAATATGTTTTGCAATTTTTTTATTGAGAAATATTAATTTAGTGGTGTGAATAATTTGGGGGAGGTAGTTTTCCTTGATATGTTGGGAAAAAGAACCCTATAAGAAATTTCTTAAGAATTTAAGAAAATAATCCAAAATTATAAATTCAATCACACGAATAATGATTAAAATACCCATAACATCTGATATTAAATAGGATAATGTGGAAATATGACCATCCAATTATATTTTTAAAAGTTGGTAGGTCCTTTTAAGCACTATCATCTTATTAAAACCCCTTAGTAAACCCATTTTTAAATTATCCATTGTCAATATATTTTATTGTTTTCAATATTCTTTTTTTGAATGAAATTATGATTACCCTATTATATAATATAAATAAATATTATTTCATACATTTAATACAATTTTATGAATTCTATTTATAAAATTATAACATTTTATTTTAAAATTAATGTCATTGGCATGATAAGAAATCAAGTTTTTGAAGAGAAAATGTTCATCGCTTTACAATGTTTTACTGTATACCTCCAACATCAAAATGTTTCTAATGAACTAAATTGGATTTATAAATATATTATTTTTTTAATTTTACTTTTATACATATTTTAATAATATTTATCTATATAAATAATGTAATTAAAATTTATCCTTTCAATAAAACACTCTATTTTTCACCATTCATTGAAAAATGTATGATTTTAGAAAAAGCCTATAAAGGCACACTAAGATAATTATGATATTGATATTTAAAATATAAATATTTTATTTTTAAAATTTATCATTAAAAATTTGTAAAATTTATTTTAATATTATTCTCAAAATAAATGAATAATAATACATTCCAAAAAATAATGTTTTTTATCAAACATTATTTTTTTATTTTAATATATTATTTTTTATTTTAAATGAATATAATAAAATTGTTTCTGGAATATATACATTCCTTAATTTTATTATTCATATTAATTCACTGTAATTGAACATTTATGTTATAATATAATACTCTAATATTTTTCATTTCCACTTAGGGTTCCATTTTCTACATGTAATAAAGATATTAAATTTCATAAAATAGATTTAATGTGTTTTATAGGATTGGTGTTACGTGGGATGTACAATATAAAAAATATATTGTTTTATGATCATAAGGTGTTTCAGTATTTTTCAATCATATAGATTTCATCTTTTTAAATTTATATAAATTAAATAATAGAATGAACTACACTATAACAGTATAGGTCTAATGTCATTGAAAAAATAGATACATAAACTACTTATTATTAAGTGGACAAAATCATATCCCACACTTATCATCATAAATAGAACTCATTTTATACATATCCTACATAATACCTTTCATCGTATCATGGGGAATAGAAGCATAAAAAATAATGATCTTTTATTCTCTGTAATTGTAAACATTGGACATATTAATGATCCATTAGACATTACATGAGAATAAGGTTATTATAACATGTGAAAAATATTGGAAACAATAAACTTAATATCATATATCTTCATAATGATTCATGGAATAAATCATCACATTTCATAAGTCATGAATTATATGGGAATAATTGAAGATTTACTTTTGGAGTACAACATTTGCATAAGATGGAGATTATTGGAACAGACATAAGCATATATAATCATTTCCATTTTAGTAAATACATAAGTATAGGACTATTATAGTGGATAAGATTCACTTCCCATAACATCATAGTAGTCAGTCATCACTCTCAAGACAATCATAGTTGATAGAGTCCCTTACTGATCACGGTGAAATTCCAATTATAGTCCAATTTTCTAGTGATATGTCCATCATTGTCTAATGAATTGAAGGTATATTTATGTCTAATCCCATGCATCTCATATTAAAAATCATTAATATTTTAAATAAAACATCATAAAAGTTCATCATATCAAAAAAAGTGAAAAAATATTATTTCATCAATGTTTCATTATTATAATACACAAGTTAATGAAACAATTTTATAATCATCTTTTCAACTTAATCCATGAAAATCTATAGAAATAATCAGTATTTAATAAATGTATCATATATATGGAAAAAATTTATATAGCATTAAATGAGGCCAATATATATGACATTTTATTTTAAAAGATCAATCAAAACATTTATTGTAAAATATACCATTTACTACATTATATCAATTTTTTAAAATATTAAATTTTTTTAATTACTAAAGAAATATTTTTTATTTTAACAAATACATTGAAAAAAATTAATGGAATCTTTATTTCTATGAATGGTTGTGATGGATGTTAAATAATTTAATGAAATATATGTTAACAGAAAATATTCATTTCAAAATTCTATTAAAAAATGAAAATGTTCTACATTGTGTGAAATTTATAGATGATCCTTATTAATTTTTACAAATAAATTATACAGGGTAAAAAATTACATGAAAAAATTGTTGGAGAATTCTAAAAATTATTTTTAAAAAAATATTGATATTGAAGAGAATGAATTTTGATCATGGAAGGAAATGTTGTAGGCTTTCTTTAAAAATATTCTCTATGTAAATAAAGTGTGTAAAATTGTATAAACACATGAAATTATTAGAATAAAAAACCAATTTGAATATTAAGGTGATTATTGATAGATATATCACATCATCATAATATCTTTACCATAAGTAAACTGAATATAAAATTATATTGAAATAAAAAAACACACCTCGAGTTCCTTATATTTGAATGAGATGTAACATTTGGAATAATATATAGAATTTTATTATAATTATATTAATGGATCATAAAATATATTTTAATATCACATATGAATAATTTTAATCATTTCAACACAAATTTATTAATCAATTATTTTTAAAATCATTTTCTCATGGTGTTAACTGTTTCAATCATTACGGGAATTTTATTCACAAGAAACAGTCCTTCTAATTTGACCATGGATCCATAATCACGAAAATTATAATAATGATATATAGATATATAATATTTGTTCATTATATACATGTTTTTGTGTTGTATATAAAAGTTATAGATTAAAAAATGAATGACACTGATCATAGAGATAGTTGGTCAAGTGTATCTTTGAACGATACTTTAATTTACCAATAAAAATAATGTGATAACGTTAAATAATAATTCCCCCTTAAATAATAATTGTTATATCTTATATATTAAATAAATATATCTTAATTACTATTGAGGTTAAATGAAAATTAAAAAAATCACATCACTTTATGGACATGGTGATCCACACATAAAAAAGAGAGGCAATATTATTTTAAATTATATTGGAAGGTAAAAAGGTAGAAATGATATAACATTTATAAAAGAATAATTATTTATTAATTATTATATATGAATTTAATCCCATCATTATACAGATCAATAAAATATCTGGATTAAAAATGAATTTTTATACTACATGGATAAGATATGTTCCCAAAAATGATTCGAGCATGAGTTGGTTACCCAAACAATAACCCAAAAATTTATTAAATAAACGATTAAAAAGTTATTAAATTATATGAAGTGTATTTTCCCGAGTTACAGGTCATGAAATTACAAAATTATTATATTATAAGTCTTACATATGCATTAGCGATACATTCACATCCGAATTGATGGGAATGAGGATGGATAATAGTTTTTTAGAAACCATAAATACATTTCAGTATATTCAAGATACATATGTTATTATTTTATGAAAAATAACATAATTTTTTTGATTAAAAAGGTCAATTTAAAATAAATTTATCATTTAAAAAGATTACCTCTCCATTAACAAAACTTCATTTTATATCCTATAATGGAACATAGGTCTTTCCCTTGGGGAAAACCATAACCTCTAGAATATATATTAGTAATTATAAAAAAGTTATTTCCTTTATTTATCTTGATCCAGAAGGGTAAATTTGGTGTAATTTATAGATAACATGACTGTCCTTTTAACGGGACAGAAATGACACTCATGGAATTTTCTAAATGTTAAAATTATAAAAATTGAATTCTAATAAAAAAATTATTCCAATATTAAATTAATTCAATGAGAATAAAATATTGGTTGAAATAAAATTTTTCTAATAAATTAAAACCGGGTTTTCTGTCTTTTTAACAATAATTATTTTTAACAACCCCTTTGTTAGTAATTTTATCTAAACTATGGTTACACCTATTTAAATATTAATGGGTTCCAAATGCTATAATATATTGATAATTGACACTCAAATTAATCATGGTGGATATTTTCATCCATATTGAATTTTCTTAGTTGAATATAATATTTTTATTAATATTACATCATCTAGTATTTTATAATATACTGTAAATTTCATTAATTTATTTTTTGTAACTATTCAATTAAATTAAAATTAATGTCGCTAAGACAAATATGGAATTAAAATATAATATTTTCAAAAAATCCATAACATGAAATATATATATATATATAATTCATATAGTACTAAAACTCAATCATATTTTTATACCTTCAATATTTTAATTTTGATATAATTAATTTTTCATTTAATTAAAGGAAAATTTTGTCTTTGTTTAATAACATTTTAACATAAATAAGTTATTACTAAAAATTGAAAATAAATTTATATAATTAACTTTATTTTATTATTCAAAAATTCAACATTAATATTCTTTGTAAACATTAATTTGTCCTTATTTGAACAAATAAGATATATTTTAAAGTAAGAGAGAGACATTTTGTAATTCTCATTACATAAGTTAATACAGAGGTCATATAAAAAGAAATATAGAAAAAGGTAGTTATATATTTTATAAATGGATGGAAATTTAAAAACATCAATCATCCAATTGGATATAAAGTTATTTTTTATGTAAATTTAAATTCATTATCACAATTTTTATCCTCATTTTAAAAAGTCTACCCATATATTGGGGAAATATGCTTAAAATGATTACTATTAATGTTAATAAAAAATATAATAGGCTCCCTTAAAAAATTTGATCACCTTGATCCAAAATATAGGATTCATTTTGGATAATAAATTTCTATATGGGGAGTAATAAATTTTTTATGTAATCGTGAAAAACATGATGAGAACCACTTTATAGAATATTACACTTATAAGCAGAACACTGGATTTATTCTTATCTCACAACTAGATAAAAATTAGATGAATGTTAAAACATTTTATTGAATTTATAAAATAAAAATATCATTTAAATTATTCACCAATAATTAATGATATATTTTAATTATATAAACACACATTATGCAAATGAAACCATTTTTAGGAAAAAAATGTCTTTAATTTTTAATTGATTTTCATTTCAATTTATAATAATTGATTACAAATCAATTAAATTTATACATGTGAAAGGAATAAAATATCATAACATTGTTAGTATAATTTTTAACATTCAATCCTCTGTCTATGGTATAACATAAAATTAAATTATATAAATTTTTTAGTATATATTGTTTTTTAATCTTTGTGTTGTGTGTAAAAAAGGTTATCGAATAAATTATTTGATAAAATATTATTATGGAATAGCTTGTCGTAAAATATTAATTGATTATTATAATATATTACAATGATTTTTTATATTCTATAACATTATTATGTAGCAATTTCGTATCAATAAATTATTTAAGGATATAAATACATTGAATTACCCCTAAATATTGTGATGAATCTTCTCAATTTTACATAGTATTTCAGAAAATGGCATTATTCATATACAGTAGGATGAAATTGAAAATTGATTCATTATTTAATTGAATGTAAATAAATGCTCATCATAGTTCATGAATCCCTATTTAATTAATTATTTTATCTATTTTTAATTTGAAAAATAAATATAAAACGACCTAGTGAAGAGAAAACTATGAAAAATATAAAATTTTAATATAGTATTTTAAATATTGATTAAAAAAAATGTCAAAAAAAAGAACAACAATTAATGTAATAATTGATAAAATATAACTTATTTACCTTATGTGTGTTATTGGATTGGTGTATTATAAAAATATTACAATCAATTACATTATGTTTCCAAAAAAATGAATGAATAAATTTAGAATTATTATGTTCATATTGGTAAAAAAATTATATGAGGAGTTATTTGAAAATGTTATAGGAATGTTTAATTTTTAATTTATTTTAATTTTATAGTATTATAGGAAAAATTTCCATTCATAGCTTTATTTTGAAATAATTATGGTGTTTACACATTGAAATGATGAAAATTTTATATTTATAGTAAATTCATGTAATTTTTATAACATGTATAAAATTTCCACATTGAACAAAAAATTATTTTATTTAAATGAAATTTATTATCAATTAGACCTTGTTACATATTTTTTATGAGATTTAAATTCATTTTTAGTAGATTATTTCATAGTTTCATTCTTATAAAATTGATAATAACACAATAGTTTAGGTTTTTATAGGGTTAATACTATTTCTCTGTACCTATTTTTCATCTGGAAAAAAATGATATTATGCTCTGTATGATAACATTGTCTAACACATACTAATCATAGTGTAGTGGAAAACTAATGTACCATGTTGAAAACATATTATATTTAATTACATGAAAAATTTAATACATGATAGTGACAGAGAATACAAAATGTGGAGAATGTATCCCTGAATAGTACTTTTGAAGGTGCTTTCATTAAAACACATTATTTTTGCAGAGCATCAAATTATTTTTTCCTATTAGAGGATTCATTATAGACTAATTTATACTAAAAAACAAAAATAAATCGTTTTAACCCAATAGATAATATTATGTTCATCCAAAGCTCCATTGTTTTGATACTCTATTTTTATTGAATAATAATATTAAAAAGTGATGGATACCCTGAAATAAAAACCCAAAAAATGAACATAAAATCAATACTATAGATGCTAGAAATTGATCAGAAATATCAAATTTTGTATTCATTTTTAATTTGGAATTACCTTTAATAAAAATATCACATGATGACGTCTAGTCGATAATATTTTTATTGATCAATCTTCTCTTATTCAATAATAATATTATTCTTAAATGACACAAGATACATCTATGAGATAACATTATGATAGAAGTATATTTTATAAGATAAATTCAATCCATATATAATGATATTCCTTTTATTCATTGATTAATTTTAATTTTCATATAAAACTCTTCCACATGTAGTGGCGACCAGAAAATTATTCACTCTAAAAAAAATTCAACATGAAATAATTCTTAAAAAAATGAAACTTGTGTATTAATCCAATAGATAAATAAAAAATACATCATGTATCATGATTTGGATATAAATATATGAGGATTTACACTTTTTATATTGATTCAAATCTATTGTATTCAAATTCAATATCATTATAAAATAAGAGCCTCAAAATGTATTTCTATCGAAGATACCTATTTTTTTATCATGAATTACCATAATATTGTAAGCATGGTGTAGGGTTCCTAATAAAAATCACATATATTTGAGGATGGCTTGATTAAAAAAATAGTCATCAAAGTGTGATCTAAAAATGTAATATATCATCATAAATCATAGATGTGTGTTATAGTCTTCCCAAAATATGTATTCATTTCACCTCTCTGTAAAATTAATTTTATATTTAACTATATGATTTTGAGGTTATTTTTAGTGAATATAAATCAATGGGTTTTGAATTTATTATTTTAATAATGTAATGATAGTTTTATTTCTATTTTTTAATTGTTTAATGAAAATCCTATGAGAATTTTAATTTGTTAATAGTTATTTTTTGTAAAATAGTGAGAGTGAAATCACATAATCTCAATTTATTATCTAGAATGTTTAATTATGGAGACTTATATAGCATATGGTATAAATATATTATTCACAGCAACATTGATAAAATGAGTATTATCTATATTTTCATAAATGAGCGTAGTGATAGAAGTGACATATGAATGTACATTGTTATAAGCACCACATGTTATGGACTATAAAGACAATGTTCCATCCCAGCTAATCGAGATAAATTTATCACCACACGTAGAACTAAAAACTCTTTTGACATAATGTGGGTAGTTATAATCCCTTATAATGAGCATCATTATAAATATAGATAACATTATATTTTCTTAAAAATGAAAATCTTGCTATATGAGTTGATTAATCATTTTACTTCGGTGAACAGTATGTATACTTTGGTTATTCTGGTTTATTTCATGGTTGGATTCAATTTTTTCTTGTTAGGTATAGATTAAATTCCTAGGTTACAAATTATATAATACAATCATGTCATCTATCAAGGTCTACTTATCGCCTTAATTTTTTCACATTCCATTCATTTTCAACCTTTTATATATATAATTACAAACCTCACAACTAAAATAGTTTTTCCATTGAGAATGAACTAAACATGCACATTTTAGTATCATGTAGTGATGATCTTAAGAACATGAAATTGAATATTTATTAAAAATAATTATCTTTATTGAATAAAATTATGGTTATAGAACCAAATATTAGTTGCTAATATTTTTATTTTTATAAAATACCCAAAACATTAATATGGTGAATGAAATTAATTACTCATAAAATAACAAAATCACACAAGAGTTATACTAATATATCATTTTAATGAAAATTATATTATATTTGTTTCTTATTTATTGACTCATCGGACAAAACATCAATTATAATTCCCATAATAGTTTTTTTATAGTATAAATGAATATGCACGAGTAGTTTCACCAACATGAATTTTCTTTTATCATATGTGGGAGCAATTAACACACATTATTGCTCTATACAATAATGAGTTAACACCAACCGATTGGTGAAGTGTATAATGTGATTGATACTAATTTAGAAAAGTATTTCATGGAATAAATCATATATAATAAGAGGTACTGATAATAAAAAATGTTCAAGAAGAAGAACTAACCCCCATAATCTATGATAATAGAGAAATAAGGAATTATCATACTCAAATATTAATCAATTTGAAATCACAATTTTAATGGAAAGTAAGGATTTTGAAAAAAATAATTATATAATATAATTAGAAAGGCTATTAATTTTCTAACCTCCTAGAGAACATAAAAAATATGTGTAAGGATGTTCAAATAAAAATGGAATAGGGTAAATAAAAATTCATATTTGTAAAATTTATTTATATGAAATGGATTTAGATAATATAATCCTCGCAATTAATGAAACCTCATTATAATTATAATAATTACTTCATATAAATCAGTGAATATGTTTTTTTATGAGGATTTTTTTAAAATGATTATTTTAAAGTAAAATTATTTCACAATAGATTTAGGATGTAATAATTACTCTTCGTAGTTACATATTCCTAAATACCACATTTAGGAGATTTGGATAAACCTAAATATAATTTTTTATGATAAAGAATTCAATCCCCAAAATTTGTAAAAATTGTTCAAAAAGAATACATATAAAAAGATATGTTATCACTATAAATTTTTAGGAGAAATAAATCGATAATAACTTTCATTTTTATCTTTAAAATTATATTACAATTTAAAAAATGGTTTATTTCAATAAAAATGCAATGAAATTTTTGATACTCTATTTAGATTTATAGGATCCGGAGTCCTTCTAAATATGTACAAGTATATTCGTGAAATACAACTAGAGGAGGATCTCTACCGAAAAAGGGTTTATATGAATTTTATATAGTTTTGTTAATACTTACCCCTTATTAATTTATTTTTATCTAAACTATCAACCTCACCTATGTATACATGGTAGACATATATGAAAAACTACATGTGGGGGAGGGAATAATTATAATGGTTCAACCACATTAACTATATACATAAACTATCATTGAAGATATACTCAATGAAATAATCATGATCCCCAATATAAGAAGAATTATTCATAGGGATGTACCTGAAAGGAGGGATGGTGTGATAATCATATTACATTTGATAACATTCATTAAAAATAACATATATTTGATTTTATTATGAATGTTCAGAAATGAATCCATTTATAAAATAATTTCATATTTTAATAGTATAGTAGTATAATTAGAGTATTATAGTATGGATATCAACTCTTTCAATGTTTTCAAATATTGATGGCCTCTTTATTATGTATATATTTTTCTATGAATATAAATTCACAAAACAATGTGTAAAATGAGAATTTGATATATGGTTTCTGAATATATTTTCTATAGATTTATAATTATTGATATTAATATTTGTTACTTCGATTAATATATAATATTTAATGATTTTATTGATTAATGGTTAATACGAGTTAATTTAAACCCTTATATCAACTATTTCATTGATCCTATAATCATTTCTCATTGAATAATTAGATACAAAATGATTGGAATGGGAATTTTGGAAACAAATTTAAATCATTCCTAATATGAGAATTTAAAAAATGGATTGAGAGTAATTATATAAAATGGATTAATGTGTGTTCCTATCAAAATTAAAGAACAATGGATGTGAATGTTTCATTACTAATTGAACTTTTTTCCTCATTGGTATGACATATTATTTAATTTTTTTGAGTTTTTTAGTGAACTATTTTACATTAATTTAAATCAATTTATTTGGGAATTGTTGAATTAATGGAATAAATTCCTAATTTGAAAAATAAAATAAAATTTGTTATAGGTTTATAATCCTTGGAATTTTTATATTAAATAATTTAAATATGTAAAATCTATTATGAAAATTTATTTAAATTCATGATTACTAATATGTTTAAATTTTAGAGGAATGTTACTCTAAAAAATATCCATATTTTTAATTTATATTATAAAATTATGTTCCAAACATTGTGGAAAAATCTCAAAAATATATTGAATTCCATATATTTTTGCGATTCAGAAATTTTATAGTATAAAGATTAAAATTATTATTCAATTGAAATAAATTATTAAAATATACTTAAAACATAATAAATGATCATAATTTGAAGAATTTTTTTTTAAAGTAAAAAAATATGTTTTTCATAGCATGTTTTACATGGAACACTGATCTTAAACAAACCATGAAATATATTTCTTTGTATTTAATCTCATTTATAACTTGTTACAAATTAAACCCAAAGTCCAAATTAACAATAACATAGTATACCATTATAATTTACCCATGTAATTAATGTGTTTTAATGAACTAAAAAAATTATCAGAGTTATTTTTATTTATTAATTAGAAATAAAATAAGAATCAATTAAAAGGATTTTTTTTGAAAACATTATATTTTATAAAATATATTTATTAGGGATTTGTTGATATAATTTAAAATTATTTAATTTTTAGGAAAATATAATGATAAAACTAACTTCATTTTTAATATTATTATATCATTATTATTTTAGGTATTTTTTTTGGTGTTTTCAGATATATTTAATTCTTATAAATAGTAAAAAATATATAATTTTAATTAAATACATAATTTTATTTTAAATTTTATATGATGATAAATTGTTGTTATTAATTTTGTTTAAATTTAAATTAGTTTATTTTTATATGCACTATCTTATTTTAGGTGACTCAAATCATTTTGACGTTTAAATTTCATATAATATCATTATAAAAGTTTGTATATTTTCCATTTAAATACTCTCATTCTTGTTGATTGTATGAGATTAATTTTATAGTATTCTATTCGACATAAAAAAATTGAAATTGGAAACTTTAATTCCATGTTTTGAATCGTTAATATATATATTTTCTAAAGAGTTAAAAAAAATTATTGATAAAAATTAATAGTCAGAAAAGTGAAAATTAATATTCATGGTTAAGGTAAAAATGGATTTTCTTGGGTATAAAGTGAAAATATAATGGTTAAAATTACCAAAAAAATATATAAAATAAAATTGAAGTACATATTTAGACACCATAATATTTAAATCTCAAGAATAATCAATTTTGGATCCTTCTAAAATCTAAAAATGAGGTAACACCTTTTTCCTTTAAGAAATTACAAGTGTACCTATCACATCACTTATAAAAGTCCACTCACCTCATTAAATTTCTATTAACAAATTCTGATATAGTTACCTCAGTAATTTCTATATACTGAGATTTTTTATTTTAATATATTGACTTATATCAATATCCACTTCAATCAAGTGCATTACAGAATCATTGCTTGTGTGTATGGAGGAAAACTGCCTTGTGAACTGATGTTATTCATTCTTCCATTACCACCACTCATGACTAGGTATAATGATTTTTTTTTAAATATATATATTTTTTATATTTTTAACATTATTATAATTATGGATATAATAGATCATATATTATTTTTTACTTTCCATCTCATTGGGGATATGATAATTTCTCTCATCTATAAAGAGGAATACCGCCTCGTGAAGGGATATGATTTTTTCACTAACTCTTTACATGGACTATACTATGGGTAATATTACTAAATATATGTTATATACAAGTAATAATTGTGATATTAATAAAATATTTATTATTTTTAAATGATAACTAATAATTTTATTTTTCAAATTGAAAAATGAGAGCATCATTCATGTAAATGTGGTATAAAACCTTCACAAAATGATATGACTCTCATTTCATCCGCACACCACATTGATGATATATATAATTATTATTAAATAAAAAATATTTTATTTATGATAATATTATAATTATTTAAACTCAATATTTCTTACCTTTTTTGTATAATGATGTATTAAAAATTGAAGCTTTACACATGCATAGGTATGACATACTATCTCTATGATTATAACATAGATAAAATTTTAAAATAATAATTAATGGTCATATTTAATTGTATAATTGAGGAAAAATAACAAATATGTCACAACTATTATTTTTTACATGATATAAGTATATAATATGCCTAGAAACTGCATCATTCAAGATGAATAAAAGAATGGGAATAGAAGGCAATTAACACATGAAATAATGGAAATGATGAATGATTATTAAAAAAAGTCGATAAGATATTATAAAAGGATAATAAATGATATTATCAATATTTATATTTTGTATATACTTAATAACTTGTTCAATAATAGTATAAAAGACCAAAAATATTCTCATCCAAAAGGAATATTGAGGTATGGGGTTTCGTATTAGTTTCTCTTCATAGTGGTATATTTTATTATTGTTCACATAATTTCATGTATATTGTTGGAATAGTGATCCATTTAAATTTAATATCAGGATTCTATAGTAATTTATGGTAATTAATTTTTTGTTTTTAATAATTTTAACTATTTGGATTTGACGTAAGAGTTACCATGTGGAAAAGAATTTTATAATCAATATGTATTTATTATGATACATTACATCATAATCATTTTTGATATAGTATGATTATGTAATTAATGAATTTTGACTATGTAATATTTTATTTATCAATGTGTTATTTGTATTTATAATTGATACACATAAAATATTCATGTATTAGTCCTCACATTAACGGTATGATATTTTTATGGGTTTAAAACAAAATCTCATTTTAGTTATGATTGTATATAATTGAATTTACATTGAAGGAAACTATTTTATCAATGTACAATATACTATTTAATTATATTATCATATATATATTCAATTAAAATTTAATGTAATGCATCCATTTTTTCATGCTACTTAACATAAAAGAGTTCATAACCAATTTTTATGAAAATATGACTTCATTTCTCTCTTTTGATGAAACTCCATTTACATCAAAAATGGATATTTCAAAAAAATTATTTAAATTTGATTTTATAATTTTTAAAATGATTTAATAAATAATTTTTTCCTATTTTTTATTTTTATAATTTTTTTTCATGGAATACTCATGTATTTTTTCAAAATAATGCATGTTCAAAATTTATTGAGAATGTGAAATGAATCATTATTTGTAAAATACTACCCATATACATATTTTACTAACATCCTGACTCCTAAATGTTTTAAAAACATAATTATTATTTGTCAAGGTTTATTTTCAAATAATACTAAATTCATTTGTTTGAAATTTTTGTTATAAAATTTTAATTTTTAAAATTAAAAATATAATTTCCCCTGTAATTCTTTCAAATATCATCTATGATATTTCTATTCATCTACTATGAATATCCATTAATATAACTCAATTTTATGTATTTTATTGATATCGTTATTAATCCTTCTATAGATGAATTATGACCACTATTATTAAGTAAATTATTGACATTGTCTTTCTTGAATCACATTGTATTCATTGTCTTTCCATTGGAATATTCACTCTCTTTTGATCATTGGGAATTAAATTTCATCTAAATACCGGGATTATTCATATCTAATATGTTAATATATTAAAATAAATATCATTTTAATGTAATGTGTTGTGTATTAAATATTATTTTTTTATTTTTTGAAATATTGAGAATTCAATATTCTTCACTCAATATATATAATTTATAATAAGATATAATATTCATGAATTACAACGATTAGTCAATATATGAGGAATTATTTAGAAATGTAATGAAAGGTGGTCCTTGATATTATATATCTCTTTGAAGAATCATTATGTATCATGTGATAGAGAAGTTAGCATGAATTACAAATGTGTTTGCCCATAGTTTTTAAAAAAATTCAAATGCCACAGCGGTAGATATATCATGATTCATATGATAATAAAATACAGTAATTATGTATTTCTCTCATCAATAATTTACTTATTAGTATCCATGTGATTTTTAAAATGATATTATATCTGGATTTAATTTATTCAATGTTTATTGATTAAATTGTTGTTGTTTTTATTTTTTACCATTCCATATAGATTATTACTTTTCCAATAATGATATATTTTTTATTGATTAAATGGATATAAATACCTTGAAATTTAAGGAAATTGTTTTTCATAAATTAATTGGAATTTTACAAGTCTGCAGTTTCTGACGACGCCTGATTCCAAGGCCCGTAGTGCCCGGAATGATCCGTCGAAGTTCTGTTAAGTTTAAATTAACGCACGTAAGCAGTTTTCCTTAAAAAGTGGAATAACTCTTTAACGGTTACTCGGATCAGAAATATGAGGGAACCATTGTGCTTAGGATGTTGGGAATACCCTAGGCGCGACTTAATTTTATGTTGGCGCGAGCCTCCTATGAGAAATCCCAAAATGGATTAACCGTAAATAAAATAATTAAATAAATTATTTTATTTTTCAAATGCTTATAACTCATAAATGGTAGCTCAGATTAAAAATATGATACGACTACTGAACTCATGAAGGCATGCTTTATTTAAGAAGATACAAAACATTGGCCAGCTCGGGCCACTAAAGAAATTAGTTTTTGGCCACAAATAAAATAATTATGTGACAATTTTTTTTTATAAAATTCTTAAATTCTAAACGGTGAGTCATATTAAAAATCCGAGAGTACCTTTGGGTTTGTTGGGGCATGTTTCAACAAGGTAGAGACTAACCTCGACCGGCGCGAGTCGAGGGTGACTGATAATAATTTTTCAATTTTTTTCAGGTACGTTCAGTATACGTACGTTCGAGATTTTATAATATTTGAACCAATGCTCGGAATTGAAATCTGAGGGAACCGTTGAACTTGAAGTGTCTGCGATCTCCTTGAGAGACCTTCACTATAGTTTCATTTTATCTAGATTGGAAGATAGTTTTTAGGGTTCTTTAATAATGTTAATTAAAAATAAGTTTGTCCATTATTTTTATTTGAGGTGGTTAAAATCTCCAAGGGGAGGTTGGAGGTGGGGGCCAAAACATCATAACCCCCATGAGAGGTTATAGTGATGGGGCCCACCCAAACATAACCTCCATTGGGAGGATTTTATTTAGGTTGGTCCCACCCACACATAACCTCCATTGTGAGGATTTTATATAGGTTGGGCCTACCCGAGCTCCTTAACTTCTCTAACCCCATTTAACCCTTTGGAACTCCTAATTATTTAGCGAGCCTCATCACCTTCCCACTCTCCACCATTAATTCTATGAATTATTTCTTTTAATTCAAATTATTTTGAATGCATGTCAAACCATTAAACTAATAGTTAGCCTATTATTTTATTTTGGGTTGGCACTTTCTTCTTGGTGGATCATGGATGAACATGGATAAATATATCTCCAACGAAAAATGTTATTCCCCCTAACGATGAACGGGATGAACGATGCGACGCTTCTTCATCGGTCTTCTACCCCAGACGCTTTTTGAAATACAATATTAAGTTGGGAGGACGTGACAAATGTGGAGGATGACGAATCGACGCCCGCATTTTCCCCGTGACTTCGTCTACGAATGCCAATCAAGGTAGGGGTTGTTGCATGATGATGTTTCTATATTCTTCTTCTCAGTATCAAATGAAGATTGATACAAAGTGATGTATTTTAATTGTTGAGCTTCATTCATGTGAACCGAATGCTACCACTATAAACATGGATGGTGTGGTCCAATCCAACATGGCCCAACCCCTATGTTGTCGTTTTTGAGATGGTTATACAATGGCATGGCACTGAGGTGATGGCGATGAAAACGGTCAATGAAGACCGTGCTCCCTGCAGCCCATGTGTACAGCCGCGCTACCCGCCTGCCTGTGCATCGCCACGCCCCGCATCGCTTGCCCGCACGCCGTCGCGCCCTGTGCCCCTACCTAGTGCCCTTGTGTGCTTCCTGGCACTCCCTTCCGTGCTACCTGACTCCCAGGACCCAACCGGTGTGTTGCCTAGTGCCCCACACCCCTGCTGGCATGCTCCCGGTGTCCTGCGCCCCTACCGGCACGCTCCCGGTGCCCCACGCCCCTGCTGGCTTGCTCTTGGCGTCCCGCGTCCCTGCCTGTACCACAGCCCGGTGCCCCCGTGTGCTGCCCGGTGCCCCTTTCTTGGCTTTCCCAGCACCCTGAATCCATGCTCAGCATCCTGGAACACTGACCAGCACCAGGGTGCTCTGCCTGGCGCACTGGCGCCCTACCCGGTGCACCTGCGGCCTGTCAGTGACCAGCCGTCCATCCCGCGCCCCGCACGGCCTACCCACAGGCCTCCCGACCACAGTCCTGCTGAGCTGACCTATGACACCCCCACGGTGTCGTTGGCCAAATCAGCCAGGTATCCTGGGCCAAGTTACCTAGCCGCGTACGTGGCGAAAATCAGGCCGAATCGCCCTCATGGTCCACTAGGCCGGGCCCAGCAGACAAGGTCAAAACATAGAGGGATGTCCTGCACAATGAGCCAGGTAAGACCCAGTGAGTCAGACCGGGTCAGCCCAGTCAGAGTTGGGCAGAGTCGGTCCAACTGGGTCGGACCGGACTCAGGCCCATTACTGACCCTTTTCCTTCTTGGGCCATATCATTGGCACCAAACGTCCGTTTGATGAACCGTCAGTGGCACCGATATTCATGGAACATAGTTGTCCCTTTTAGTTTACCCCACTGGTGTTTGGGTATAGGTGAGTCATGGTCAGGTTGACTCGAACACAAATCTAACTGGCCCCTGGGACTAAAATGCTAATAACTCACAGACTGGGCATCTGATTGATGCGCTGTTTATTGCGTTGAAACCCCTTTGACATGGAGGTCCTATGAGATACTTCCACCTGTGATTTTGCGACACCTGCAGTATCGACTAGTAGCTCATGGAGAGGATCCTCTTGGAGACAAGCGGAATGAGTGTGGAGACCTAGTAGCTGTAGACCTGAGGACTTCTTGAACGATTCGACTTGGAGTGATTCATCTAGCCCAGTGGAAGGAGCACCCAGTTTGGCTGCAAACCCATGGTGGATGGAGAACATGTTTTTGAAGTAGTCCCATGGTACATGACAAGAGGAGTACCTCTCACGACTATTAGGTGGAGTGCCCAGTTTGGCGGCAGACCCACAATGGACAGAGCGCTTGGTTTGGAAGCAGACTAGCGGTACTCGACAAGAGGAGTACCTATGTAGTCTAAGGATAGTGAGTAACACCTCAGATTCGTGACAGGGCCACTATACTCGAATGTGGAAGAGTTCTCCAGTAGTTGTGGTTTCAATAATGAAAATCCAGGTTTGAGATGAGTCAATGGGATTTGTGTTTTCATCATTATTGAGATGGGTTACTTGATAACTTAGGAATATATATGGGAATATACCTAAGTAATGGTTATCTATTGATATCATACTTTTTGGTAGATCCTTGTTGAATTTTATGAGACCTTTAGGGTCTTGGGGTCCCTACTGAGTATCATCATACTCACCCTAGCACGGGCTATGCCCGCACCTCGTTGTGTTGGATGCAGATGATGAACAAAAATGACGGAGGCCGAGAGCTCCAGGACTGTTATTGATCACTACCGTTCAGGTAGGATCTGTGGTGGATGATCCTGGATCCGCTAGACACCTTCCAACTCTTTGTCTTTTAGTTGTACCCATTTTTACTCACATGGTACTTTACTGTTGGGCTTGTATTTCAGGCCCCATTACTTTCAGCATTCTTGTTACACGGTTTTTACATAGTATATGATTCCACTTGTACTCTGGTTGTCTGTGTTTATGATTTATAAAGGCCATGCCTTCCCGGTTTTAGGGAATTATGCCTTTGGTGCTAGTTGCCTGCCCCTGGCCTATGGAAGGAAGGATTGGGGTAGTCACGATGTCAGCCCTGGGTGATGGGTCATGACATTGGAAGGTATTTTTGGTTATTTAAATTTCTATATTGATTATTATCCATGATATTCTTTTCATTGATATTATATATGGATGATGATCCTTCTTAGTATATTGATTTCTTGTCATGTGTGCACAACTATTTACCCATCCATGTAGATTATACTTATTGATTAAAGATTTTCTCTTCCATACTTAAACCTTACTAATAATTTGTTATCAACCACATTTTATTTTTTTTCCCAGAAATCCATGATGTATATTTTGATTGATATACTAGACTATTCTAGAGGGAATATTGTTTTTCTCAAAAAATGTATTTTAATTTTTGTTTCCAAATGTAATATGGGTGTCATGTACGTATCATGTTTTCTAACACTAAGAAATTATAAGGTCATTCATGAAGATATTAATTTTATCTTATGATAATGAAGGGTTAGAATAATGAATGACCTAAGAAAAACCTATTGGGTAATTTATTTTAAATAGGGTGAATAAAAATAATGGGAAAATTATTTCTTAATGGAATTGATGGGCATGATGTAATAAATTGAGGACAAAAAATGAAGTGCATGATGGCCTGAAATAATCATCATCCCAGGATCCATTTGTATTTTATTATCATAAATATGTAGAACTATGGAATTATCTCAATCAATATGATCATAAAAAGGTTATCTCATTGATCAAGTAATTCCCTATGTTGAAATAAAATGGTTAAATTATTTATTAGGTCTCTAAAATTATATTATAGATTTATTTTTTCGAATTGTATTTTGGTATAAGAATCTTTAAACCTTTATGTATTATATTAAATATCTGTAGAGTATATATATCATCATTAACATAATAGTTTTGTATATAATCATGGTTTTATGAATTTAGTATTGATCATAATTTCAATGTATCAAACATCACATTTTAAGAATTTATATAATAGGAGTATAATAAGACTAAGGAAATCTTGGGATTTTGATATAGCCTGAAATTTTGTCAGTGGGAATTATATTTAAAGATTAATGTATTTAAATTTAATATAAATTATTATAAATGAATTTAAAACCATTAGTGTTAAAATGATAATTAATGAGTTCTTTAATAATAGCCAAAAAATATTTCCAGACATTGTAAAAACATTTTGTACTAAAAACCATTGAAAATAGTTAATAAGGTATCCCTTTTTATTCAAAGATTTCCTAAATATATGATGGACCGTTTATGAGATACTTTTTTATTAATAAAAATTCATTCCAATTTACAAATCAGGATAATTCACACGGATTTTCATAAGCATTGATAATCATGTTAATAAATATTTATAAATGATTAAATTTTTTCACATGGTATACTACATAGATATATGTCAATAAATTGTTGGTATTAGTTTTTCAATATATTTACAAGCGTATATTTACATGAAGTTGTGAATTTACCCAAATTTGATACTGTTCTATATAAGACATTCACTTTTTATGTTTTTCAAAGTTCCTAAAACCTATTGGATTAAGGATTTACTCATGGTTGAATCACCGATTAGGACTCTCCGGTCGAAGAAGACACCAATACATGACTTACAGATTGACCAAAAGACACACCAATGGACAAGTCACCAATTATCGGTCACACTGATAATTATAGAAACCTACCGATTAATGACTCACTGATGGGTGTCACTCCAATATTTCAAGTGATTTACCAATATACGACACATTGATGGGTGATGCACCGATAGATCAAAATGAGTCACCTATCATGACCAACAATTCCCAGAAAGACTGACAGTACTAGAGACTCACCGATTCTCAGAGTCTCCGATACCGATTGGATGGAATTACTGATTCAGAGATTCACTGATGCAAATACACAGATGATGATATAATAATACTTAAGACTCGTCGATTTTCCTAAAACTATTTTATTTTAAAAATTCAAATTGGTATCTACCGGTCATATTTAGTTAGATTAATTATTCTGACATTATTTAATGTTGTTTGTATGATTTTTGGGGGATAGTACGAGGTACATGCATGTGGGGAGATCATTCTGTCTTATAGACATAAAAGTATAAATGATTTACCAATTGGATCATTAAAATGAGAGGATTATACGAGAAAAGACACTGGTAATAATAGAAAGAAAGGGAAGTGTGTAAAAAAGAAGAACTCCTGAAACATCTGAGCATACATCCCAAACCAAGGAACTAAAATGAAAGAACATACAAGGAGATCTAGGACTCATGAAAAACCATATGAGTTGACCTAAACATCTATTTCTCCTTGAAGCCAGAAAACATTGGCTACGACACCTTGTTTTGGAGTCAACTTCCATAAGAGGAATCAAACATAAATTCTGCAACATCAAACGAGTGCAGATATGCAATGCATGACACACATAGAATTCTAATCCAAACATTATATATTTAGCTCATTTTTTTTAATTTATTTGCATTTCTGACCAGTGTTTGTATATGTTTGTCACACACGCATTGTAACCTATGTAAAACATAAGGATACTTGATATCCTTAATCTCATATTATATTTATCTTTTGTATCCCACATTGAACAGTGGAAGAGGTGAAGTGTGACATGATTTCTACATTCCTATAAGGAACTATGGTAGAGGTGATGTGTGACCTATACATCCTTATTTGCTATTGTGAACCCCGTTCTATGATGTTGATCAAACAATTTATTAATTAAAATTACATTGTGGCAAGTTATCACCAAGTGGATAGGATTAAGTCTCTTATAGAGATTGAACCACTTATTTTATTTACCCATTTTTTACTTATTAGTTTTACACTATTTTCTCACATATTTCATAAAACTAAACTGAAAACTGATTTTTAGTTTAGAAATTATTTATATCATTTTTGAACCAGTAGGTTAGTTTCAAATTTTTTAATAATCTTTAGATTTGTATATTTGAGAACTGATAAATCTTTTTCTAAAAATAATTGAATATTCAATAATCTAATATATTTTCTAAAAACTGACTAACATTTTATTATTGATTAGGGTAAATTTTTTAATATCCAATCTTTACCAGAAATTTTTAGAGACACTCAATTCACCCCCCTCTTGAGTACTATACTCCGAAAAACATTTTGAATCAGAGGTATTGGGGATTTTTCATTTTTTTTAATGATTTTCAAGAATTTTAAACATTGAATGTAGGTTTCTTTCAAATATAATATAATTTTTGTTGTTTTTAAATTTTTATCTCTTTGAAATATTTTCAAAAGGTGTATTATGGACAATAGATTGGAAGGAGATTTAACAAATAGACAACTTTTTTCAATGGGAATTTTTTTTGTTTGAGGTAGCTTAAAATTAAAATACACTTAGAAAGCATAGGATTTGAAATCTTGGCTATTATTGAATGTAAATATTCAATTCCTAAAACTACTAAAAACACTTTTGATGATGCTGCCATGATTTTCTACAAAAATAATTGTAACAAAATGAATGATATATACTATTCACTAGGAGATGAAGAATTAAATCCCATTTCTTCCTGTAAAATAGCTCATGTGATTTAGGACACTTTGTTTGTTTCCCATGAGGGAACAACTAATGTTAAAAAGATGATATTGAACACTTATACTATTAAATATGAAAATTTAAGAATGAATACTGATGAATCTATGTTTGATATGTATATCTAGATCAATGAAATTGTTAATACCATGATTTCTTTATGAAGAGTTATCACATAAAAGGAGCATATCATGAGGATTCTATGATGGAGGGAAAAGAGATGGAGAGGGATATCAGTATCCATAAGAGAAAAATGAAACAATGACTAAATTATAGTGAACGAAGTAATTTAAAAACTAATGATATTTGAAGAGAAACTAAAAGTGACTCAATATGAGGAAGATGCAAAGAGAAAATCTATAGCCTTCAAAACTACAACATCTAAAAGAAACGAATAATAGAAAGTTCAAGATGTTTTTGAGAGCACATGTAGTGAAGAATAAACTTAAGACATTGATGAGGAAATGGCCTAGTTGTCCAAGAGATTTAGAAAATTTTACAGAAAGAAAAAGTTCTTCATGAGACAAAACTATAAAAGAAAATATGAAAACAAAGGGTATTAGAAAAAGGATTAGATGAAGTGTGAAAAATCAGATGAAATTGTTATCAATGAATGAAGAAGGATAGGTTATGTAAAATCTGAATGTCCCAAATTAATGTAAACAAAGAAGTATGAGAATAATGAAAGTAAACATACAGAGAAATGATGGCCACCTAGATTGTATCCGAGGACATCTCTAGTGAATCTGATTTTTCTGAAAATAAAAAAGAATATATGGAAAACATTTTCTTTATGGAATAAACCATATAGGTACTCTTGAACTCTCATGTTCCTAATTATTATTAATATATAAATGATTTTTAATCTAAAAATATGACTAATGATGAATTTTTTGGGTATTGTAATATACCATAAGAAATAGGTAATGAACTCAAGGATAAGTATAAATCATTAAATAAACAACATTAACTCTCTGAAATATTAAATATGGACTTACTATGGAGAATGAAAAAAATACACATTTTCTAATGGAAAATAATGACCTAAAGATATTTAATGATCTATTGAAGAAGGATCTGGAAAATTTTACCAATGGGGAAAACACTCGTACTCTGTTACATGGTAAATAGATTGATCCTAGGTATATTACTGGAATATTATATCCACCAGGACATTGGTATTTATCAAAAACACATTTTATAACTAAATCTTTAAAATCATCATCTCTCTCCAAAAAATGTGATTTCACTTCAAGATCCAGTTCTGAAAAAAATATTTAACTACAAAAAGTATTTCTGGACCAAATAAAGTTTATTTTTCAAATAAATTAAATTATAAATATAGGAAAACCATAAGACAATTTTGGGTTCCTAAATCATTTATTGCTAATGTTTCTAGACCTCAAAAAATTTGGGTAGAGATTTATTTTCTTAGATGAATATTTTTTAGGTAAATTAACTAAGAGTTCATATAGAAATATTTAGTACATTGAAAATGGATGTTCAAGAAACATGAAAATAGAATACTCAATATTCATGACTGAAATCAAAATTGTTATAAGACTTGTCACATTTGGTGACAATGGTAATGGAAAAATCATCAACTTAGGCCAGATTGGTTACCCTGACTATATTTCAATTTCTGAAGATATTTATTTTGATGGATTAAATTATACCCTGATTATCATATTTCAAATTAGTGAAAATGGATTTAATTTTAGATTTGAAAATGATTCATTCCTTGTTTTTTATGGAAGTATTAACTTATTATTTACTACTCTTAGAAATGATAATGTATATACTATAAATTTAGACACACTTACTACATCAGTTCCTTTCACAAAGAGTCCTGGATCTAACATAGAAGACTAGTAAATTATAATATACACATGCTTAAGATATTTACCAATAAATATTTAGTTGTGAACCTGCCCAAATTAGTGTTTTTGACATTAATGTGGGAAATACTTGTAAAAAAGTATAAAAACATAAAATATTCTTCAATCTAAGGAAATAAGTTGCAACTTCATATCCTCTCAAGTTGGTTTACATGGCCTTTTTTGGATCATCTAGAGTTTTATGTTTCAATTGTAAGAACTAGGTTTATGTTCCTATAGATGACTTCCCTAGGAATACATGGACCTTTTTTTTCTCAAAAAGGAGAATCTTTCTATAATTTAACCATGTATGCTCAGACTATAAAAAAATTTAGTGGAATTAAAATTAAATCATTAAGAAGTGACCATGGTTGTGAGTTTGAAAATCAATACTTTTAGTCTTATTTTTCAGAAATATTCTTGTAGGAAAAACATCTTTTTCCTTAGGACACCTCAAAAAAATGGTTTTGTAGAAAGAATAAATAGAACTCTATAAGAAATTTCATAAACTATGCTCTACAAATATGAACTCCCAATTTATTTTTCGGTTTAGGTTGTTTATAAATCTTGTTATATAATAAATAGAGTCTTAATCAGACATATTCCAAAGAAAACACCTTATGAGTTATGGAATAATATGAAACCGAAGGTAAATTATTTTAAAGTGATTGGATGCAAATAGTATATTCTTAACCTTAATGATAATATGGATAAGTTTCCCCCAAAAGATATGATGGAATATTCTGTGGATATTCAACATAATGAAAATATTATAGAGTTTTTAATAAAAGATCCAGATGTGTGAATGAATCTGTACATGTCAAGTTTGAAAAAACATATCCACATGAACCAAATACATCACTAGGGAATCATGATGGGGATATGTCTAATTTGGACATTAATATTAAACCATCTAACCATTCTATAAAATAATCAATTAAAACATCAATTTCATGAAATTCTCTATATTCTAGCTATAATTTACCCAAACATTGTGGTTAAAATTAAATAATTTTCCCAACATTTAGTAGACTAACTTCAACCCTTAAAAACCATCCCTTCTATTAGGTATTTCTATATTTAGATAGAGAACATACACTAAAACTTCATTGAGAGATGATGTTGAAGATCAAGCATTCTTGTCCCAACATGAACATAAAAATATCAATGATGCTATCAATAATAAAATTTGGGTAATGTATATTCAATAAGAGCATAATAAATTTGAATGAAAAATATTTTGAAGGTTTTGGATATACCAAACGATACCCTGACCATAGGAACTAAATGGGTGTTTAAAAATAATGTAGATGATGTAGGAAATATAATTTTAAACAAAGCTATATTTGCTGCACAATGCTCTAATCATGAACAAGGAAATCAGTATGAAGATACCTTTTCACCGACAGATGGGATTTAAGCCATTATAATGTTACATTCATATGAGGCACACATGGTTTTCAAATTTTATCAAATGGATGTCAAAAGTGCATTATTAAATTAAAATATATATTTGAGTATTTTTTTTGTTGAACAGCCCGCAGGTTTTATAAATACACATTTTTTAAATCATGTTTTCAAATAAAATTAATAATTATATGGTTTGAATCAAGATCCAAGATCGTTTTATGATATCTCATTTAACCTTCTTATTTATAAAGGTTTTTCAAATGGAATTTTAGATAATACATTTTTCTAAAAATAATTTCTAATGAGTTTTTAATAGATCAAATATATGTATATGATATTATTTTTTGATCTTCTAAAAATTATTTATGAAATGATTTTCAAAAAATATGAAAATGGAGTTTGAAATGTGTTTTGTTGGTGAATGTAAATATTTTCTTGAATTTTAGATATTTCAAAAGAAATAAGGTATTATTATAAATCAATTTAAATATAGTAAATGTATTTTGAGAATATAGGGAATTGGAGGCATTAAGAGTACGGAAACTCCAATGAGTTCTACATGTAAGACAGATCTTGATGAAAATGGGTAATCTATTGATCAAACTACTGACAGAGGAATGATTTAGATTTTTCATTACATAACATCTAGTTGGCTATACATTATGATTATTGTGTGTATGTGTACATGATTTCAAGAAAATCCAATAGAGTCATGTTTAAATGTTGTTAAAATAGTATTCAAATAACTCGTATATACTACTAATTTATGATTGTTCTACCCATGAGGTCAACCTTTTGATATGGCTATCAATTATGATGATGAATTTTGTTGATATAAGTTAGATAGAAATAGAACCTTTGGAACATGTAACTTTTTTGGAAAAGATTATAATTTCATGGTGTACTAAAAAAGAAAGATTATGTTTCATTATCAATAGATAAAGTCGAATACATTTCTGGTGGTAGTTGTTGTTCACAAGTATTGAAGATGAAACACACTTTATTAGATTCTTGTTTTAATTTCAGAAATATCCCCAAAAATTGTACCAATACAAATTCTTTTATAATTTCTAAGCATCCAATTTCTCATTCCAAAACAAGACATATTGATGTTATACATTTGATTTTGTGAGACCATTATCAAAAAAGTTATATAAATCATGAGATTATAGGGATTGTTTAAAAACATGCTAAAATTTTTACCAAACCCGTAGACTATGAGAGACTGAGCTACATCAGACATGAACTAGGATTGATATATCTATTAAGACTACCAAAACTTATCCCCTTAGAAAAATCTATTTTTTTATGACTGCGACCAGGTGAAACCGATTAGTGAAACCGATCAATGAAAATGATCAGGTGAAATGGATCAGTGAAACTGATTAGATGAAATTGATGGAGTGATGTGGATCATGTGATATTGATTCCATTAGACAGAAATAGATATAGATAAGTACTTTTTAGATTATCTATTTTTCTATCTATTTTAAAATAAAACGACTCAGTTTTGTTCATTTTATTTTATAGTTTTTTCATTTTATGTTTTTATTAATTAAAATCCATTAATTATAATATTAAATTGATCCACACTACTTATACCATTTGACATTTCACTACCCACTCTACCTGTGACCTTTCAACTGCCTCTTCAAACTCGAACCTTCTAAATGGAGAGAATAAAGCGTGCGAGGGATGGACCGAGTAATTCATCATCATCCAAGCGTAATAAGGGACAGTCATGTACTGTCTCATGAAATGTGAATCAGGGTTTAGTAAGATGCATTGTAAATATATAGAAAGAAGTGTATAATGTGTGGTTATTGTCGAGAAAATTTCTATTATTGAATGTTTTGAAATCACAAGGGTATATCAGCTGGTTTGAAAATAATGAGAGACCATTCTATCCTAATTTGGTACATCAATTTTATCTCAACATGAATTTGATTTTGGACGGAGCCAAGGAGGCTCGAATGAAGTCAGTTGTAAATTGAAATGAGATTTAATTTTCTCTGAAAGAGTGGTTCAAATTCTTATAGATTCTATATGAGGGAATATATGAATACATTCAGGGTTATATTCCAACAACCTGATATTTTTTATCATAAGAAAATGTATTAAAATTTTTGACATGAAATGAGAATTCAAGGAGACCAAGATCTTCAGAATTAGATTGATAGCCCATAATGATCTTCAACTTTATCCAATACCAAATCCTCTCAAGGAAGTGGGATTTTGCTACCTTGAAATATTAGGATGTCTTCCTGATTTATTTGTTGATGCATGGGTTGAAAATGAAAATATAAAGGTACCTTATGGTATAAATTTGTGATATCATCAAACCCTATAAAGGGAAACCTGTTTATACTACCCAAGGATATTTTCAATAATGTTGAAGAAGCAAGGTTGTGTAGAGGATGGAGATGAGGTCATTACTAATTGTAGTGATTTCTACATGCACAATGATTTCTGCAAAATAATGAATATATTTTGAAACCCATGGAGGAGAATGTGGGTAGAGGATGAGGAGAAACTATATGAGTATTATAATCCTATTGATCATCTTTCTAGACAATGTGATCGAGCTGATCCAGGTCCAAAACCTGGTGAGAAGGTTGTATATTCCGATGAAGAGGAAGCTGAGCATGAGATTCCAAAAAAGGGGGGGTCTAAAATAAATGATAAGAGTGTCCTAAATGTTTCTGAAATACTTAAAGGAATGTCATATGTACATTCCACTCCATCATTAGAATTACTTTCTCGAGAGCCTTTGTTGGGTGATGAAGATGAGGAAGAGACTGAATTCTCTGGTGTTGAAGGATATCTGATCAAGGCTAATGATAATACTGATGATGATTATGATAGTGAACATATGAGTGACTCTATGAAATAAATATATTAAAATTCTAGTTCTTGTGGTGAGTCTATGAATAGAGATAATGACGAGGTTGATAGGGAGGATGATGATTTTCCTGTTGGACCAGATGTTATTGATCATGCAAATGGAGATGATAGAAATGAGGATGTACATGAACACCCAGATGATTATTCTCAAGGAATCATTTAGAAACATAATAATATTGTTGTTGGAGGTCAAGAAGAAGTGGAAGAAGCTCAAATTGTACCTATGCCTCAGATTGTGGAAGATCCTCTAGTGGATAGAGTATCTTGGAGTGGCTAGTGTGCCTGAATTTCTAGTTGAAGATCATGTTCAGAGTGTACCAGTGGATAACAATTTTATTATTTTTGGAGATCAAGAAGTGAAGAAGAAGATAATAATGTACCAGTACCTCAAGGTAGAAGAGTAAGAATTGATAATATGGAGCCAAGAGACAGGACCTATTCAAGTTAGTGGAATTGGAATATAGGATATATCAGGTTTGGGCTGGATTATGATTCAGGTGAGGAGATGTCATCCCTTCCTCCTCCACAAGCTGATGTGGAACTGATTTCTCTGATATCACCTATCGTACCTAATGTTTATGGGCCTATTGTACATTCAGTGCCTAGTGACTATGTCACTAAGGTTGATATTGAGAAATTAAAATACGACCTTTGTGAATCAAATAGATCCTCTATTGGAGTTAGAAAGTAAATCTTCTCCATATAGGAGTATTCCATAGGTAGATGCTACTATGATTTCTAGAATTTTGATTCAAGAGATACATCCCAAACATATCACTACATCCAAGACCATTTAATGATATAACATAGTGCTGAGAGAAAAGTTATGAAAATGGGTCAGGAACTGGCATCCTTGAACAATTATTTCATAACCACACATGGTGGTGATGTGGAAGTTTATAGGAACTGTGTTACACATTTTCAGAGTTAAAATTTAAAATATTTTAAGGAAGATATTTGAAAGATAATCTCTGGTGCATCTTGTTCTAAAGGTATCAGGCTTGCTGCAGATATGGAGTCCCTCAGGGCTGTGATGAGAAAAGATATGGGGTCCATTCAGAGTGACACTGATAAAGAAACCCTATCCAAATTGCAGAGGAACAATGACATTGTATATAACATGGTAAGATAGTTGACAAATTAATAATTTTGAGCACAAAATGGGCTTAGTGAAAAAATATACTAGTATTTTCTAAAATGTACCCCATGTATGGACTGAATAACTACATTAATTACATTGAGAAGAACCTCAAGATATCCCCAGTGACAAAGACCTTTAAGAGGAATGTGAACCAGTTGAATGATTTTACCCCCATTTTGTTGAAATTCATGGATAACAATGAATATTTTGAAAAGAATCTGATTTATAGGGGTAAAATCATAAATGATTTTGTCTATATTTTTATGCCCTACCTACATGTGAAAGATAATGAGATATTTTCCCCTACATCTACTTCCATTAGACCTAGATCTCTGCCTCCTGCTAAGATTACAGTATCTCAAACCTTATCTTTGGTCAGGCATTTCATCCCAGAGTAGCCTCAAAGTCATGTTTTGTTAGAGAGGACACCATGTTATGTAGCTAATGTTCCTACAACTGATTCTTTACATAGTGTTACTATTGTATTGACCATTCAAACATCCACAACACCACCTCATGAACCATATATTAACACTTTAGACAAAGGGAATTCTCTTAATAATCACAAGCATTAGTTATGGATCATTCTTCGATATAGCTCTATTCTAGTATGTTTTTTTCTTGAGTATATTTTTATGTTTTAACTCTTTTTATCTTAATGAATATGAATTTGACTTCATTGTGTTTCACATTTATTGTGTTCCTTTTTATTTATCCTTTATTCTTATTTTCTCTTATTTTCTATTCCCAAAAGGGGTAGAAATCTCTAGATGGCATTAACTATTATTCTTAGGGGGAGAAACACTTATATAGGGAAGGTGGAATATACTAAACATAATATATATATCCCAACATTGATATAATTTATGAAATAGAACCTTATATATAATCTATTATATTTTTTATAGGGATCATAAAAAGAAAGACCTTATATTTCTATTAGGAATTCACACACACTGTTTGGAATGTTGAGGAAAGAAATTTTTATTCCATTACATTAGGTATAACTCTTTAATTCCATGATTTGTTATTTTCAAAAAAGGGATTGATTGTCGGAACCATTTTGGATTGTTGTTTTAATAATAAAAAATCATTTCAATTTATAAATTTAGATAATTCAATTAGTTTGTTTAAATTAATGATAACCATGTCAATTAAGAGTTATAAATGAAAAAATTATGTCACATGGTAAAATAAATTTCAATAAATAAAAAAATTAGGGATATTTGTGTTTCAGTATATTAAAAAGCTTATATTTACATTATATTATGAATTTCACTTTTTCTGGTATTGTTCTATATAAGACAAACACTTTGTATGTTTTTCAGATTCCCAATCACTGATTGGTTTATGGAGTCACTAATGGCTTACTCACTGATGAGGACTCAGTGATTGAAGATGACACTGATGCAGGACTTACTGATAGAACAAATGACACACTGATAGACAATTCACCACTGATCAGACACCCCGATAGTTCAATAAATATATTGATGAATGAATCAACAATGGGTGTCACACAGATAGTTTAAGCGACTTACTAGTGGATGTGATAATGATGGACGACACACTGATAGTTCAAAATTACTCACTGATGACGACCCACCGATTCCTGAACAGACTGATAGTACAAATAACTCACTGATGCTCTAAGACACTATTACTGATGGGAAAGACTCACCGGTACAGAGTGTCACCAATGTTGATACATTGGATATGATAGAATGATAATGATGACTCGCAGCTAGTCATAAGAACTGTTTTATTTTATTAATTCAAATTAGTATCTAATGATGATATTTAGATAAATTAATGCCTAGAACATTATTTAATGTTGTTTGTAGGATATTCAGAGGAAAATTCAAGGTACATTCATGTGAGGATTTCATTAATTCGGCTAGACATTAATTTTTAAAATATTTACCAATTGAATATTTCAAATGTGGTGAATATATGAGAATTGAAATAGATAATAACAAAAAGAAAATTAACCTTGTAAATTATAATAACTCCTACAACATCCGAGCAAACTTCCAAATCACAAGAACTCAAAATGAAGAAAATATTGTTAGATCAAGGAGTCATGAAAAACCTGAAGAGCTGACCTGAACATATCTTTCTCATATAATCCAGAACACAAAGGCTACAACACTCTATTTTGGAATCAACATATAGAAGAGTACTCAAACTTCAATTATACTACACAAACTGTGTCCACGAATGCACTGTATGTCACACAAAGACATATAAACCTTAATCAACATCTTTATCTTTGTTTTGTTCATTTATTTATGTTTTGAAGTAGTGTGTGTTTCTATCTATCACACACACATAGTCTCTTCTGAATAACTAAATGAAACTTGATATCATTAATATCACATTTTATATATCTTTTGTATCCCACATAGAACTGTGGAAGTTTCCATGTCTGACTTTTTCACTACTTTAACATTGAAAGACTGAGAAATTTATATCTAGTTCAATAAGTAAAAATAATTTCTTTTATATTTTGGAATTGATACTATCAAATCATACTCAATTATAACCATCAATATCAATAATATCAAAATCCCTGACTATGTCACTTAATTGATATGATTTTTTGGTTAAATGTTGTAGAATTCAATTTAACCATTCTTGTAACATAACCCATTTCATTCCATCATAAAGTTTATTTTTTCTATAATAAATATATTTTCATGTTGTTTAATATTAGATCAACATTTCCCAAACAATATGCACATGTGATGACCTGTATGAAATAACTTATAACATATCATTATTTATAACCATTGTCATTTTAAGAATAAAAATGTTGAGATATCATAATTTATTATGTTAAATAATGAATATATCAATGAAAGTTCATATGTAAGCCTATGATATTAATAATAGTTTTAAGAAATAATAAATATTAATAATAATAATCTAATATAAATAATACCCATCAAAAGAAAGATGGTAAAAAATAATTATTAACGTAATTATTTAACATAATATTAGAGTCACTTGTGCCCAAAATCATCACCCTTGTGATATTAATCTCACTAAATAATAATTAAAACTCATAAAATGAAATGGAAACCCATTTTTGTTTATTGGGATATCATAAAATCATGATGGTATCACGAGAAGTGGATAATATCAACACTTAATTAAGAGTAACTTTAATATAGATAACATATCCATCTCTTAGAACATACTTGTATATTGTAAAATCTATTAGATCTTATGAGTAACATTCATACAGTCTACTCCATCACATTACACAGTGAAATGGAGATATATATCATCATAAAAATCATATCCAAAAATTTTCAATAACCATATCATGGATAGTGTACCATGAGCGTGTACTTCATAATAAAACTCAGAGGCAAAACTATTATTCCCTTCATTAATGGATTTTCCTATTGAATTAAATGGGATTCATAATAATTTCATCATTGCATAATTTATCTTTGCGAATGTAATAAGTTTCATAGATTCACCATTAAAACGTGTTCATGATAATACTGATAGAGAAATAAAAATTTTGGTTTCATAAGATCATATCCCCAATAAATCATTAAATTATATAAATTATATAAACATAGATTAAAATGATTCATCTTATAAAATTAATATGAAGATAAATATGGTAAAAAATTACTTAAATAATCCCTAGATTAATAGAAGATAAAATTCATAAAAATTCATGAATATCATGGACATGAATAAAATTCATCTAACAAAATGGAAATAAGGTCTTCTTGATTTAAAAAAACCTCAATCATTTAGAATTCCAAATATATGAGGATCATATTAAAAAATAGAGAAATATCACCAATAAAAATAGTATAAGAAAATAAATGGTGTTTTAGATATAATGATCATATAATTCACAAAATGAACATTAACAAATAATAATTGTTGGCTAATGATGATGTTGAAACAAAAACACGTAGCACGTTAGGTAATTTTGAATCATAACTAACATGAACGTAAATAAAATTAAAACATTAAATAACATTAATAAAAAGGTATTTAAAATATTAAATATCAAAGGAGTGAATATAATGATTATAAATAGAAATAGATTAATAATATAAAATACTTCTCATCTAAGAAATATTTATTCAAAGAATCATTAATGCATTGTTAATATTTGAATAAAAAACTCACGGAAGATAGAAAAACAAATATACTATTATATAAAACATTAATATAATTATGAACATCTAAAAAATCATGGTAAGTTTATATTCCATAAAATATAATCGTTTTGTGAATATTTTATATTTCTAATAGAATTTAATGTGAGATTATAGATAGTTAAATCATGTCACAACATGCTACATATGTGTTATTAAAATACAATATAATTATTTGTGATTTATTACATATATATATATATATATATATAATTCATCTTTATAATTTACATTACATATATTATTTATTATAAAACCATATAACATGATTATTAATAGTTCTTATTCAAAATCTTCATTCTAAGAGTTATCATTTCCATTTTCAGGAATTTTTTTATATGGTGATTAAGGAACATGAACCATGGAGATAGTATAATAAAATCCAAAATATTAATCATTTCAACATTATCATATTTATTAATTATATAAATTTTAGAAATCAATCATTTAAGGTGGTCGTGAGAAAGGCAATAGATTATTTTTTTGAGATGGTAGTTCTTACACATGAACTATAGATTTCTTCAATTACTGATAGTCTGATAGAATGATTGTTCTATACTAATTCAAATTTCAAGAAACCTAATTTTAAAATATAAAATATATATAGTCATTTAACCTAAAATTAAGAAATAAATTTTCAAACAAAAATAAAAATGAATAAAATATCTTCATAAAGGTGGTAGTGCAGTTGTTTCTCGAGGATTGTAATCTTCATTCAAGAGATTAGAGGTTACAAAGGTACATAATATTTTATCAATATAAAGTCATAATAATGTGATAATAATTATAATTAGTAATTAATTATCTTTTTAAAACGATAAATGATTAGTAGTGATGAAAAATATAATATATTTATCATGGAGAATATAGATTCTACATACGCATATTGTCATTTTATTTTTCTATTCATATGGATAATAAATAGATAAATTTAATTATTCTAAATGTTATCATCTAAAAAATTAAATTATCATCATTTTTATATGTTTATATGGTTATAAAATATTTTTTGATGGTTGAAGATTAAATAAAAAACAATTGGGGAAATTAGATTACAAATTCTCCAAGAATCCCCGTTGAAAATAATCAGTAGCAAAATTGGGTTTATCTACTAAGATGGAATATACCACTATCAATCAATTCGGTAATTTGATTTGTGTTTTGGGTTGGGACATTTCCATGAATGTGAATCAATATGGATAGAAGAGTGTAGAGGGGGTTCCCTTTTATAAGTGAGATTGATTTGAATCTTGTAAAAACATGATAAAATGATATATTATATGTGTATTATGAATTTGAAATGAAATTAGAGTGGGATATAATCATATAGAAGTAGAATGTAGTCGTGAAAAACAAGTACACCCTGAATCAAAAGTTTCTGGCCATTTATTAAAAATAAGAGGAAAAAAAACAGGAAAGGTGGAAGGGCCAAACAAAGAAAATTTCCCAAATCCAGTAATAAAAAAAGATAAACATCCTATCATGAAAGATTATTTTCCTAAATAATCTCATTATAGTTTCACATTTAGATTGATAATTTCATTGATTGATGATTTTAAATATATCTTAATTGGAACTTCCTGGTACCTTAGTGGAAGATATTTTAGAAACTATCCATAACAGTTTGGATTAGTCCTTTTACATCCTTCTCTTCAAAATATTTGATGTGGATTATTCATTTTCAATCATCTTTTATTCCCAAAAAGATTAAAATCCTTGAAATATTCATGGAAACTGTCCAAATCCTTAAGGGGAATATTTTCAGTCCCCCCATGATCATCATAATTGTGACCCCGCTGATCAGAGATCTTCATGAAGCTTAATAGAATATGGATCTCTTTATTATAACAAGCATTTTTTCATCAATGCTTAAATCTCCAAATTGTAGAACTTATCTTGCGAATTATAATTCTATTCTTGCATGATTCTATCCCAAATAAGCTGAGGTATTACATTAGAGTTCTCCCAAACCACGCACTGCATATCTTGATAAGTAGCTTTTTTTAAGAGAAACCCACTACATGTACATGCTATCCAATGTAGCCAATATAGCACGTGATTCCTCAAAAGTGACCAACTACAGCTCCAGTATCACATCTTCATGTGTGAGAAAATAAATTTGATTACAAAAAACATCATTTGGACTGGTCTCTATAGATATCATCCAAGTTGTTTCCATCAACCATCCTCTATTACATTTAATGTTTTTACATTCCATTGTAACTTTATCCCCTATACTTTTCATCAACTAATTATCATTAATTTTGTCCCATGTTCATGACACGTCCTCATTAGGTGTATCCATAACAATGTCCTTTGGATCCAGTAATCATAAAAAAACACATCCCCTCCAAATAAAATTTCAACTTGTTATATATTATCGAATCTATGGGATAAAGGAGTAATGGTCCCTCCTTCTTAATGATTAATCACTTAGTCAGAAATTCAATTGTATTTCCACTAAGTAGTGTATACCTCTATGTTTCCCTTCGCTCTAGTGATCTTAATCATAAAGCCTACATATAGCCACATTACATAGATGACTCACAATCTTGGAACTATTCTTTTAGACTGGCAGACAAACCAAACACAAAATGCATACCATTTCTCCTACCGTAGATTTCTAGTACAACATCCATCTTCTGAGAATTATCCATCCTTCATCACTGATGAAATATTTTTATGTCGACCATTTAATTGAAAAAAAGTCCATCCATGAGAAAAAAATAATTGATTTATTGTATCAAAACTCTTATATAATTATAATACAAAAAACTTTTTCTAGTGATTTTGATATATCTACCTCCTCATAGATTCAGAGAGAAATGCAATGAAAGGAAGATCTGGTTATTCTATGAGAACAAATATATTGACCAAAATGGTTCCCTGGTATATGAATAAAAAATGTATTTTTGAAACAGAGTAGTATTTTATGGAATCTAAACCAAATGTGGTATTATCTATTTTCATAAAGAAGTTATAAAAAACTAAATAAATATTATTTGAAATAAAACATCCTTAAAAAAATTTATGTACATTTATTTAATTTTACTTAAAAACATCAATATTACAGTGGAATTAAAATATAAATATATTAAAAATTACATATTTTTATTTTTAATTCGTAAAAATAATGACTGACTGTAACATATTAAAATAATAAAAATATAAGAATTTTAAAACTGTTTACATTTATTTTCCCCTACTTAGACAAGCACTGCATCATATTTTCTATGATTTTTATTAATTATCCAATTATAGAAACAAAATTATTATCCTAATTCTAATATATTCATTTTTGAAACAAATATTCATAAAAAGTTTTGTAAACATTTTTTCTAATCAATACATACTACAAATATTAAAATAAAAAGAGTTAAATTTTGTAGTTATTATTTACATTGCACAATATAACATTCATAATCACAAAATAATTGGAATCAAATATCAAAATCATAGATGTGAATAAGATGATTTACAAAATACACACATAATATTTATAGATAATCTAAATTTTTTATGATTGGTGTTTCATGTGGTAAATTTTATCTAATTAAAAATTAGTTAATAAAAAATATATTATAAAATCATGATGGGCTTCACACATTCCCTCAAATAAATTTTTTATATAAATAGAACAATATTATAATTGTATTAGAATATATCCCTATTAAAGGAAATGACCATGTTTATTATGATATTGTGTTATGATTCACAATATATCATTTATGGGAATATGATGTTATCCTTATACATTTTCATTCAAAATGGATAATTGGTGAGATCATATCTATTGGAATATTCTAACCCAAGAGCCATATAAATAGTTCCGCAAGATAATTGGTAAATTGGCCAAAATCCTTTCACCAAATATGCTAGGGGATACCAATAAATAGAAAGGGTCACATGGTGGTATATATGGGTTAAAATACCCACAATAATAAATTATAAATGTTATATAAAGATAAATCAGAAATGAATATAATATGAATAATTCAGCAGTTAATGTTTATAATAACTAATAATCAATAATAAATCTATTTATTTTTATGGATTAATATTCTACAATGTGAAATAAGTATACATTGAACATGAAACATAATTAGTTGGGATATAAAATGAAAGGAAAATAATTAATACAATTCATATATTTAAGGAATGCAGAGTACATTCTCATCAATAAACTCTATTCAAAATCCTAGAGAAAATGAATAAAAGATAGAATGTGTGAAAGGATTCATTGATCCTGATCATGAACCAACTACCAAGAGGTCCGTTTTGGTATCAAATAGAGGATTGAATAGGGTGTGACATATACATATTAGGAAACAACCAAAATCATATAAATCATAATCAATTTGTGAATATAAAATAATATATGGGAATATATAATTATAAATATGTGTAGTGAGGTAAATAAATGTCAAAAAGTATTCTTATATCCATCAAGGAAACCTGACCGACCATACCTGCTTCGTCCATAGTCTAGATATCATTGATGACTTATTAATATATATATATATAAGAATATATGTGTGTGTGTGTGTGTTTGTTTTTTTGGGTATAAATTTTTGTATATATATATATATTCACTCCATGTGTAAATATATATATATACATATATATCTATTCAAATTTATTATCAGGAACAGAAGTGTAAGTTTGTCATACATACATAGTCGGAAGAGTCTTACAGAGTATTAAAATAAGGGAAAAATTTCCTGAGTATCCTAATAGTGGACACCAAGCCTGAGTATCATAATATGGGGCACCGTGAATGAGTGTTACCAGAAGGGAGGCAATGGCCAAGTATAAAAGTACAAGACACCATAACTGAGTATCAAAATAATGGACTTCATACTTTCATATCTAAATTATAGATTCCATGTTTGAGTATCACAAAAAGGGAATCCACCCCAAACTATAAAAATAATGGAGGACTATAATATTAACAAAATATGGTAAGCCATGCCCATGTATCACAATAATGTACACCTTTCTTGATAAAAACATTTAGGTACATCATGATCATGTCTTAGAATAAGGGACTCAATATCTAGGTATCAAAATAATGGATTCCATTTTCATGTATTAAAATAAGTTATGTAATGTTTGAGTATCCCAATAAGGGATTCCATGCCCGAGTATCACAATATAAAAAATGAACAGGAACCATATATTAATAATCAATCATGATCCATGGAATATATTTATCTAACCATGTAAAACATTATTCAATAAGATCATAAAATTCAATATAAATATATTTTATAAATATGTTCAGGGAATTTATAATTCCATATCACATATAAATTATATAGAATAGTTCGTTTCATTTACAACTAATATTGAAGGTAATTGGGAGGTCTATTGTGTTTATCATTTCAATAATTTCAATTTAATTGACACTATTACTTAAGGAGAAAACACAACTAAATAATTGTTTATTATAAAATAGAAATATGGTTTTCATATCATTTTAATCAATTGACCTAATTATGAATGTATATTCCCACATAATTTTCAATAATGAAACATGTTATTATATAAAAATAGAATTATCCTAAATATCATAACGAATTATGGGAATTTATAATTATTTCAATTTAATTAATAATGACACCCAATGTTTGGGTGTATCACTAGTCAAGGTGGATGTAGGGTAAAATGATCTAACATGTCAAAAGAGGTTTTTTGGGTTGAGGAAGTAAAACTCCAGCCATGTAATGAGTTTCATAAAGCGTAATTTTCATTTTATAAACATATCAAATCAATGAATTTAAGAAGATATGTGTATATAATTACAATTACATCGTGTATAAAAGTGGAAAATATTATAAAAAAAGATGATACGTAAAAACAACTAGTCGACCTACCATATGGTCGAGGGGCTTTAATCACCCATCATTGGAAATTTTTTGAGAGAGAATGAGATAAATGAAGAAAATAGAAATTTTTCATTAATATATCGTTAAATAGATCATGTGGAATTAGAATCTGATTTGGAAAAGTTAATTTAGAATAAATGTAATTGGTTTTATATACATAACAAAATTGTTGCAATGATCCCAATGAAGCTTGTTTTATGCATAGAATGAGTAAGACACTCCATTGAAAGGAGGAGGGAAGAGGGATCATGTGTGGAGGGATGCATGATGAATTTAAGGTGTAAATGGAGGAAATGAATTTATTTTTATAGTGGTTGAATGGTAAATTTATTCATTTTTAAGAGGTTAACTATTATGAAACACTGATTGGAAAACCATGTTCCAACTATATCTATTACTCTGTTAAGGATCCAAACCTCTCATGGGATCCGTGATCAATTTTGTAAAATATTCTCAATCTGGGGGCTTTCCACTATCCAACACTACACCCATCATGGTTAGGAATAATTACGAGAAATGTGAGAAATCCATGTGGTACACATATAGATTTTATATTTGACACATTTTTGGGCCATAAGGCCATGGGTGTCTATTTAAACCAATCATGTTACACCCTATTAACCCATCCAATGTGATGCACTATTTCCCATTGAAGGCCATAATGTCTTAACAAAAAAATTCCTATCTTCTTCTCTCTACATATATTTTTTGGATAATGATGCTCAAAAAATTCTTCATAACTCCTAAGACACCTCTAGTAAATTAAAATTAAAAAAACCAATTCATGTGTTACAACTGTCAAAAATAAATTCTTATAAGAATATTAAGATACATCTTGTACAGAAATTTAAAATTTAAAATTCTATTAGAATTTTTGACCCATTCCAAAATGAATGATTTAACAACCTACACATATTATAATTTCTCATAACCCTAAATCCCTTTGGATCGACGAAAACATCACTCGATCAACAAGTGTCTAAGTGTTCCATTTAAATGTCAATATTGTGTTTCCTTCACCCAATTCATTTAATTATGATTAAAAAAACATGTGATACATGAACTGTTAAAATTGATCCAATACTCATATCCCCATATAAAACACCAATATGGTTTCTACCTGGACCCATTAAAAATGATACCTGATCATGTTAGTTCCCCCTGATCATATATCCAATGGATCTTCCAGACATAAGTTCATGATTTTAAATGAGAAGTTTAGAGTCAGATCATGTCTGTCATCCACAAATCCTAATGCGGCACATCAACAGTATCCTAAAGATGTGACCAATGGATTCGTAAAATAAAACATTAGGATGCTACTCTCAATCATTAATTGATAAAAATATTTGAACACCAACTAATCATGATCAACTGTGTTGTGTCGATTTACCCCGAAAGAGTCATGGTCGAATGTTAAACATCAGCTATGTGATTCAAACATCATGATAGATGTGGTTTCCTTTCAATCACATAAAATATCTAATAGAACTCAATGTAAAATGACATAGGTTGACATATTTTAAAAAATCACCATCATCGATACCCCAAAATTCCCCAACTAAAATTCCAAAAGCCCATATAAATTGGGGTATCAAGATTGGTGAGTGTACATTCACTGAATCATGTACCTATATTCCAATGAAATCATCAGTACTAAAATTTTTCTGATTAAATTATCATCTTCATATAACTCCATAAATGAAAATTACATGATATAATATCTTTGAATCATTTTAGGAAAACCCAAGTTTAACACCCTCACTATTAGTCCACCAATTCAATATTTATAAATGTTCACTGCACTTCACATGAAATCCATCCATTCATGATCCCATTATTATAATATTCTTAATCCCTAATGAAAATCCTATCATCAATCTCAAAATATCATGCCCAAACTCACATGAGGGTCACACCGAATAAATAATTCTATGATATCCCCTTAGCAATAATATTTTTGTATCTCTACGGGAAGGAGAACCTTATTACAACTTCCCATGCCTAGAAAAATATAATATCAGGCATATGAACCCACTCATCTCAGGTACTTCCTTAAATGTCACTCATCTCACATTTTGATATCATATGTCACATTCTCATGAAATTTTCCAATTTCTTTTTGTATCATGGTTCATCAACCTTAATTTCCAGTCATGTAATACAAATCTTATGGATTATTCTATGAATTTTCCTAAGAAAAAATATAAATAGTCCATTCATCATGCCCAGATGAATAGATGTATAACTTGGTGTATAGGAATTGATTTATTAATATAATTAGGTCGATGTCAAGATACTATGGACACTAATATCTAAACTCATATGACACTATGAATCCATTGACAATCATGTTATACATTCTTGATCCATGCCTTATTAAAATATGAAATTCCTCCCTTACCCAACCCCTGTCACTATATCTCCAAAAAATGTTTTTTCAAGGCCAATGGTTATTCACCCATCCCATAAAACATGTTCTACTATCAATATACCCAAAATCATGGGTACATACAATTAAATTTTGAAAAAAAATATATGGTTCAGCTTGCTTGGAATCATCCCATTTTAATGACATCGTTCTATGGTTCTCCCCTGTCCTTTCATCAACTGCGAATATTAAATAGTTCCCATATGAAATAAGCATGATATAAACATTACATATAAATCTATTGGACATCCTATAATACCCATTTCTATACCATAATAATTCTCTCATGGTTCATCAACCAAAAAGATATTATAGACCATGTCACAAAGAAAATCATTTTTTAACATTCCAAGATATCCCTTGGATAACCTCTTTAAAATCATGTATCTACATATTCCATGATTTATCAAAATACCAACTAGCTAAAAGTGTAACTATTTGGAGTTTTTAATCAACGATGATAACTCTATAAAATTGGGACTCTAAGTCAAATATTATATCCCATTGAAGAATGTATTAATATCCATGTTCACTACTTCAAAATACTCGATTCACTTATAATATAACAGAAATATAGGTAAGTATCTATGTATTAGTTTCTTATTGATAGTAAACCGTGATTCACTACCTTAAAGGGAAAAATAAATCCCGGAGTAAACCACTCTCTCATAGCATTCCATCGATCAAATAAAACATAACTAGCCTAGGGGTCCTTTTTTAGTGTAAGGGATTCGAGGTAGCCCCCATATCCATATAGAGTATTCTCAAAACATGACCACTAGGTCTATTAATCATGACATTTGGCCTATGAAATAATAATAACTTCCCATGAAATGTATTTTCTTCTATTCATTCTAACACCCCTCTGAATATATTCAAAATACACAAATCTACAATATGATTGATGTTCTTTTTCTATCATGGATCAAAAAATAATATATAGAGAGAAGAGTTGACACTAACTGGGAATAAACATATTGTAATACCTCCTTATGTATCAACTTACCTATTAACCACTCATCTACCTATGAGTATAGTCTCATTAACTAGATTCATTATCAGGATAACTGATACCTCAAAGACACATGACGTCTCAATGTTCCTATAAAATTTAGAAATGATTCCACCACATAGGGAAAAAAATTAAACTAGGATAACCCCACATTTAACATATGGTGTCATATTTTAATCTATATTAATTACAATGAAGTCGCTATGATTATCCTCATACCCTTTATATTTTAGATAGTCATAGGCAAAATCCAAATTATCCCAATGGAAATTATCACATTCCAATTGAACTCACCTCTCAAGGATAACTAATGTGAGCCCTTGAATTAGCATCCTATGAAATTAAAAAACTAAAATGTTTATTTTATTTTATTGAAATTATATGGAATTATGAAAAAAAATTTAATTATGTGAACCATAAATAGTAACAATAACGAGTTTTTAATAGAGTTTTACGACAATCTATTTTTAGAAAATACCCAACAATAATTGATAGTTATCTAATAATTTCATTTAAACCATTCCTTCAATAATAATTTCTCCACATATGGTATTACTTAAATAATATTTCAACTCAATTATAAAAAATAAAAATATATTTATTTGTGAACTAGAATTATAATTAACTACATCCACCTAACTGTACGTTTTCCCAAGCTGAAGAAATGTTTTGATCATTAAAAATGTGATATGTACTAGTATGGTACCACAATATTTTTCTATGTAACATCATAGAAATTGTTTTTTACCATATAAAAACTTTATATTTGTATAATAATTACCGCATGAGTTTATGTACCAATGAATCGATGATTAAAGAGACCTACATAGGTCTCAACATGTAAATCATATTTCATTTATGTGTAAAAAAATACATTTGTTTCATTAATGATTTGGAAAACCCTTAATAAATTTATCACATATTGAACAATACCCCTCAACCCCAACACAAATCATTAAATACAGAATCAAGGGAAGAGAGTACATAAACGTGGGGAAAAGAACAACAGAGGACCCCAGATTAGCGGGGACTAAAATAATGAAGACCGAGGGCATCCCCTCTGATAATATTAACCCCCTCCGGCTTAAGGGGGTTTTCATTTGAAAGGCCTATGACTGGGGAGCCCGAGGCTGCAAGAGAGGTGATTAAGTCCGCAACTTTGTTCCCCTCTCACCAGGTATGGGTTACTCGGGCCTGGTTATTGAGAATCTGTTTTCATTTCCTAACGATGTATAAGACTGACTAGGGGGTGGAACCTCTTCCCAAAAATGAATCATGAATTATACATGAGTATGTTTCCACCTTAGATATGAGAAATATTCTTCTATTTTAAATGACTCATCCCTATAATAATTGCATTTTCCCCTGCCTGAAGAGCACTTCCATCTTCATAGTGCACTGTAAAAGCAAGGAAAACACTACCTCTTGGATTTAGAACTACTGTGCCACCTCTAATACACATCAACAAGAATTTGGCCTTATTGATAATTTAAAAAATCAGACTAATCATTATGTACATGTTGTTTAGGTATAATAAATTACATTGGGAAAACATTTTCAATTTTAGTTTCAATACAACATATATAATTGATTAGTTAGATGAATTATTAATCTTATATTATAAATTTACATTACTTTATATATAATAATTAGTACGTGTCATGACCCGTCCAATAGGATATCGTGCCCTGACTACCCCAAAATTGCCTCATATATGCCATGGGCTGGTGACTATAACCAATTAGTCATATGACACAAATGGGAGGAATTATCCTAATGTGAATCTATTCACACACAAATCTACTAGACACAAATGAAAAAAATGAAAAAATAATATGTAAAAAAATGCATTTAACCCACTATAACCCATAAGAGGAGTACTGCAGTGAATGTACTGGAAGGAAAACTAGGTCATAATACATGCCCTTTAATATGCCTCTAAACATGTTTGGGAATGTTATCTGTAGAAAAATCTTCTTAAACCACCCAAAAGGAAAGGTGTTGGTCCTAATATCTAATGTTGTAAGAACTCCACAATATGTGTCATCAGACAAGGCTCTATCCTGTTCTGGTCCACCCTAGACTCTATAAAAATGTCACTCGTCTTCATAATACATGACATTTGTGGGAAATAACATTCAAGGGTGAGTATAAAAATACTTATTCGAACACCCTCAAACCAAAAATAGAAACATAAATGAATGGTACATTAATCTATACACAAGTATATTTCTACAACATATGTCAAGAAAATCTACATACTGAAACCATACCACAAAGTCTAGGGTAAGTCATAACTACTTCATACTAAATCTAAGGATACATTTCAATGATTCCATGAAGCAAAAATCTGAGATAAAACAGTCTTAATTCTGATAGCATTTATGATGTTCATCCGAGAAGTATCATTTTCAAGAACCGTATTGAGAGAGAGAGAGAGATATGATGAATGATCTGAAGAGAGATACGATACATTAGAGGAGGATCACATATAAGGACATGACTTGATGTCAAAAACCCCATCTGGATTACACCTATCTGTAGATTATGGATGCTAAGTGATGTTAGTGAGGTCAATAAAGATGTATCCACCTAGGGTATGACTATGGAATTAACGATCTGCTATGGGCCTCTCAGAGTATTTCAGGAACATTATCAATGAATATTAGGTGATGGTATCATAATCATATGCACTGTAAATGGTTCAAATAATCCTTTATGGAGTGATTAAGGGAACAAAGCCTAACTGAACTCGTCTATGAAATTTTGGTTTAGAGAATCATTCAACATAGGAAATTAGGGAGAACAGTGAGTAGTGGTCACACCTGAATTGTCCCTTGACCTTGGTACCTGTCAGATAAATAGAACATGTCACTGGAATAGGTTCGTGTTAAATCCCACCATTAGTATTAAAATTACTATCTCAATGTCAAGGTCTGAACATCACATATGGACCATCAATCATGTCTATGGTTTGAAAGTTATGATTATTTTACTGAAAAAAAAGACTTTGGTCTGGTATGGATCTGACCTGACCCTCTGGCTAACCTAAACCAGTATATTTGAACCTAGCCGACATAGTATGAACTATGAAACCATGTCCGGGTCATCCCATTGGACTAGTGGGATATCCAGGCACGACCAGGCTCTAACGGTCTTGCCATGTTCCCCTTGTCCCGTGGTTCCACACCGTGTCCAATGCGGTCGGTGTGCCATGCCTACACGTTCCATGAATGCTCCACCTAACTATGAAATCACTCCCTCTACGTGATCCCTTTCATTGGTTGATCCATGTTCTTGCCTCCACCAACTGCCTCACCAATGGTCTCGAACAACCCCCTTGACCCAAAACGTTTCTTGCCTTGACTGACCAAAGCTGCCTCCCTAGCTATCGACATGTGCCCCCACCATGCTCCACTATCCTAGCCAAATCACAAGGTTCCTTCACCTTCTCTCCTCATCACTATCATCACAACTTCAGAACATTAATTTTGTATCATTTCACCAATAATCAAAACCAAAATGATTGTTCATTCATATCTCGTGATTAATGGTGAACCCACGGGAAAAAGGTGACTAAATGACATGAAACAAACTTGAGGAGCGATCCTCGACCATTTTTCAATAATGTCTTGATCCATTCCATTAATAATGATCAATAAAAACAAAATAGTATTATAATAATACTCACCAAATAGTTTATACAATCAAACCCATCCCAAAAGAATGATCAAACCACATGTTGACATGTTCCTAGGTTGATCTGAGTTCATCGTTGACTCTAACAATGGTAAGAAGATGAACTAAAATCACAACACCCTTCAAGGGTAATGTCAATTTTTGAATAGTATTCGTTACTGGTGGTGATCCACCAATAAAGATATTGATCCATTGTCCTGTCATTATCCCTTCAAGATGATTCTTTCTCAATGATTCAGAGGAATTCAAGTGTTTTGACAATAACAAATTTTTTCTGACCAAGTTTAATTCAAAAGAAATAATTTCTCTATAAAATTTTAAAATATATAAATCTTTCATTTATTTTATTCATTAAAATTTCCTAAAACTATAATTCCTAGTTTACCCATTCCAGCCAATGTTTGGCCTCGGCTATGGTAAACATGATGCTATGAATGCAATTGTTCTGTCATATTTCTGATCTATGAACCCATTTAGAAGTTATTTCACTTATTTTATAGAAACTACTCATAAGCGATATTTAATGTTTAATATTTTTCAAACATTTATACCAGGAATAGAAATCCTTAGAATCTCATGTTGTCTTAGTGCCTGGTCTCAAAATAATTCCTTTTAATATTCAAAATAATACAAAAGAATCCAGGATATTGTATTAAGCACATCATAGGGCTTTATATCCCGGAAAATAAAAAACAAAATGCTACTAAAAAGATGGTGGTACTATGCACGAATCCGAACCCACCTCTCCCATGTTATATCCTAGATATTCCCATGATTCCACTAGTAAAAGATCAAGGGAATCACATTCCTTTTAATTTTCCCCCATGCTGATCCTCTATATCTTCTAGGTACTCTATAAAAGTCTCCACATCCTCAATGTAAAACTCTTCCTTATGGATGATGTGTGATATGTCATGCACTTGCCTCCTCAACTATCAACCATGGAAGAAATCAATCCCCCGATACAACTGAGGAGGTAGAGCTAAGAGATAATCAACCTCACCAACTATACATATTATATGGAATGAGATGATGAACCTGGGAGATATCATTCCACCCTAAAAATTCTCAAAAACCCATATCAAGGTGAGACCGAGTGGAACACATGGTTTCCCTCTATTAACTCCAAATGAATCCATATCCTATTGGCATAAAACTTCTATATGATTTGTGTAGTCTTCATCCTCTCATGAATGATCTGCACCTTGTCTATTGTGTCTCACACCAACTACGAGCCCATGACTACTGAGTCTCCTGGTTAATTTCAAAAACATGGTGACCTACACTGTCTCCCGTACAGAGCCTCAAATGGTTCCATACCAATGGTGGATTTTTTACTACTGTCTTATGAAAAATCTACTAGTGGTAGGTAATCCTATCTACTACGACCGAGGTCCAAGATAAATGCATGCACCTTATCCTATAGAACCTTAAATGTCCACTCAGTAAGAAAATATTTCTGTGGATGAAACCCTGTGATAAACATATTTGAGTCCCAAACACCTCCTACAATTTGTTCCATAATTGTGATGTCAAAATAGAATCATGATCTAAATCAATAATCGATTGATCTCTTTGAATCCGAACTATCTCTTACATGTAGTCGCCCCCCAAGAACTCCACATAACTCTTCTCTAAAATAGGTAGGAAGTGGGACGACAGGGTGAGTAAGTCAAAAATCATCTATATGGTATTGAATCTCTTTCAAATATGTGTTAAACATTACATTATGTCCATCGATATCTCATCCCATTTCCACTCTGGAACCACAATGTTTTGAGCCAAACCTGCTTAAACCTGGTGCTCAACCTTCACTTGATGACAAGTGAGGCACCAAAAAACAAACTCTATAACTCCCATCTTTAGTCTAGGATACCAAAGCTGTTGTCACAGGTCCTGGTACATCTTCTCCCCAAATAAATTCTCCTTTAAATGGGATTTATAAAACTCCATCAAAACCTCCTCCCCCAATGTCATTGGTACCACTTAGTATCCTGTGAAATGAACGACATGCATCCCAGCTCTTGAATGCCAACAATATCATGTCTTGTGGAAAACTGAGCATGTAGAGTCTTGCAGTTAGTATCCCCAAGATGTGCTTCCCTGACTCATTTAATGGTGTATGGGTAATAACTATTGACTATAGGTAAGCTCCCTCGTCTCTATCCACTGATGTTAACTACAATGAGGCCCATTGTTCTAAATCATCATCTAACAAATACTATCTTCATCTCCATGTAAGAAAATATGCCACCATATTCAACTTAAAAGGAGTATAGATGATCTTGAAGTAATAATCCAAGAGGAACTCTAGCCATTTCCTCTACCTTAATTTCAGATACTTATGAAATAAGATATAATTAAGAGTCTTGCAATCATATTATATCATAAACCTCTCGCCCAATATGTAGTGTCACTGTATATTCAACGTGAAAAATACCACTACCAACTCAAGATATTGCACCACATAGTTCTTCTCATGTCGTACCAACTATCAAAAACCATAGTAAACCACCTATTTCCTTTTCATCAGCATGTAATGAAGAGTAGTTCATTAGGAATTGCATGACACTACGTACTCGACACCCTCCTCCGCCAATCTGATGATCAACGTGCTTATCAAACTCTACCTCATCAACTCAAAGGCATCCTGGTACTTCTCTATCCATATGAATGGATTCCCATTTCGGGTCAAAGCTTTCATAGGTGGGGATTTCCACGAGAAACTAGGTATAAATTTATGGTATTATCCATCCATCCCAAGGAAGCTCTTAACCTCCATTACGCATATAGATGGATCCCATGCTAACAATGTCTCTACATTGGATAGGTCCATTGCAACACTTTCTGTTGAGATAACTGATCCTATACTGTGGACCTCCTAAATCCAAAACTAGCGCATTACGAGTTTCCAATAATTTTGGTGCTCTTAGAGCATTTCCATAAACATTCTTTAGTGTCGTGTGTACTCCTTCATGGACACCAAGTAAAAAATGATATTTTCGATGAAGACTACCACAAACCAATCTACGTAGGGATATATGATTTGGTTCATGGATCTCATGAACACTAATGGGGAGTTCTCACGCCAAATAACATCACAATGTACTCATAATGAGTGCATCATCAACTAAAATATGTCTCTGGTATATCATCATCACGTACTCACCGCTGGTGATAGCCTGATCGAAGGTAATCATTCCAGAACCTTTGTTCCCTCACAATTGGAGGAAGAGGTCATCGATCTTCGATAGTGGAAACGTTTTCTTCATAGACACATGGTTTAGGTGTCGTTAATCCACACACAACTTCAATCACCCATCTACATTTTTGGAAAACAATATTGTGGCTACCTCGTGTGAAACAGTAGGTCCCATTAAGCTATTATTTTTCAAATACTCAAACCACACCCTCAGGTTTGATACCTTGGTAGGAACCATCCGATATGCTAGTGAGGATATCAGTTACTACCTGGATGTAATTCATATTAGATGTCGATTCTTGGTGGGGAGGTAACCCTATAACATCATCTTGGAAGATATCCTAGTACTCTAACACTACTACTAAGAAATAGAAACTAATAACATATGTTCCACAATGGGTAAATATATAAAACTAGTGAGAGATCATCTTCTCCCTTCTATGCATGAGTCCATCCTGCACTTCTTGGGTTTCCTTATCATTGACAACAAAAAACCTTGTTCCAGCAATGTTGACACACCACACCCTTCAAATAAAATATTCAATATATGCATGGAGTGTTGATAACCATATCACTCCATGAATGACGTTATAAGTCCTTGATGCTACAACCTACAGGGTAGAAATAAAACTCTCTCCATCAAGGGTAAGGTCACACATTTGGCATAGATGTGTGAACATAGAGTCTCTTATCATTGTTGTATATAAGATTAAGGTTGAATTCAATGGTTCTGTGGGAATGTCAAGGTTTCATATAAGATATGTGGTGAGGATGGAATGACTAGCACCTGTGTTTATCTGTATGACAGAAATAGTTGAAAAGACACAGATCATACCTCAAATTATCTTTGGATCCCCTGCATTATAATCCTCGACCACATGCATTTGTCCCCGCATCTATCCTCCATCTATTTAAGCCTAGTGTAGAAATCAAAGGGGTGGTGGAGGTAGCAAGTCAAAACATCGAGAACCTCCAAATACTATCCTAGATCCACATCCTTGGCTAACACCCTACTGATATACCAGCTCGTATGTCCTCCTCTAACTTGGTGATCCATCTATTGTCTCCATGTCCGTAGAACAAAAGATTGTAAACTCTAAAGAGAGATGTACCCTGCCATCACTTGAGTAGTTCCACCTTTCATTAGGCTGACTATATCCACCCTATGAATCATGAAATTTAATAAACGTGTCCTAGTATATCCTTGTAAAACAAATCCGATGTTCATATCCCTGAGACTAATGTCAGCTCCGACATGCCAAGGACTCAGAACCTACATTTCTTCTCATGAATAACACTAAGATCATTGCTCAATCAGGAACCTCTCAACCAACAAGGCCCTCTCATACACCCTAGAATAAGTAGGAACGTGTAGAGAGATAATAATATCTCATATTTCTCTATATATACCTCACTCAAAGTATTGAGCCCCAATGTAATGATCCTAAACATTTCCATATAGTACATGGAAAGGTTGGAGAACCACGATGAATATTCAACTACATTATTTATTTCAAGATGGAACTGAAGAATATCTGGTATACACACATATCTTTGCATAATTAGAGAAAACACCTATCTGAATTGACACTTGAGATCTTTTCATGATTGCATCACCTTTTCATGAGTCTGGTTAGCCAAACCCCACCACTTCCTTGTAGATCCCTATAAGAAGGATAGCTGGTAGTCCTTCTATCTGATCCATTTGTGTCCAAACAATTTACAAATCCTAGGTCATGGACTCAATATAATCCTCGGCCACTTGAAGGTGGGGATCGCCTCCGAACCTAAGGGGTATCTATCTTTAAAACTCATGGAGTTCACCTAGAGCACACTCTTCTTCTACTAGTTATTCAGGTACCGTTCGAAGATCTATAGGTGATGATATAGATGGTGCACCAATTGGATGTAAAATTTGGGAAACTGTTCCCTATAAAGATACTTCGTTAGTGAGGGGGTCGTCATCATGATCGAGCTACTAAATACTATCTCTTCTTAATCATGATGGAATCTTTTACAGATACATTTTATAACACGGTCAATATGTATATCTCATTAGAGAATTCAGAAGGGCATGGAAATGAAAACCCACTCTTATATGATGTGTATACCATTATTTTCAATGAAAGTAGTGTTATAATTTACCAATTCAGAAAAAAAAGATAATCAGATTCATAATGTATAGATAATCTGGTGATTCCCCTACATTGGATTCCCTAGTCTGAGAACCAAAATCAAACCATTTAACATTATTTCCCAAAAATTATCATAGACACTCATTCTAATTGTATAGTCGAGATGATCTGATACCACTATTATAATGACCCATCCCAAAAGGGCATGTACATTAACTACCCCAAGATCACCTCAAATAGGCCAGGGGCCAGTGACTTGCACCTATTAGGTATATCACATAAATGGGAGGAATTTTCAAAAATTACCTATATTAACACACACATCTCCAAGGCACAAATATTCAAATGTAAACATACTATTTAAAATATGAATGAAACCCACTATAATCCACAACCATAGTACAATAGTGAATGTGATATAATGTTAATAGGGTCAGAATACAAGCCCAAAACAAATCCTTTAAATTATTTCCTGAAAAATATTCACAAAAAACCATTGAAATTCCAAACATAAGGCATGGTATTAGGTCTATAGTCAAAATCCATAGAAAAAAATAGTATTTCTGATTTCACAAGGGTTCGTCCAGTCGTTCTCCACCCTAGACTCTGTAAAAAGGTCACTTGTTTATCCATGACATGATTTTCATGGGAAAGGCCCGTGTAAGGGTGAGTGTATCGATACTCGGTATGAGACATTGAAACCACAAAGCAAAATAAAATGTAATGGTACAATAATCTCTACACAAGTATATTTCTACCACATATAAGAAGAATATAAATATACTAAACCATATCACATAGTCAAAAGTAAGTCATAAACTCTCCATACAAACACTAGAGATTCAATTCAAAGATTCAAAAAATTATAGATATGAAAGAACACACTCCTTAGTATAATAGAACTAATGTCATCCATCTAAGAAGTACCATTCAACATGAACCTTCCTAAGAGAGAGAGTTATAATGAATGATATGAGTGAAGATACAATACAACATGAGAGGATCATAGAGTGGTCCTAGGGGTGATAGAAACACCTCCAACTGGATAAACAAACTAGGTAGAGTATCGAAACCCAGTGATGTTGGTCATTTCAATACTGAAGACTCTACCTAGGGAACAATGAAGAAATAGACAATCCACTTCGGACATGTTGGGGGATTCCAACGACTCCATCCTAGATGTATTGCGGAAGGGGTCATACTCATATTTGTAGAAAACAAAACCTATAATAATTCAAGTTGTGATGAATTGAACAAAACCTATCATAACTCATTGAGTATATCTTAAATGAGAGAATTAGTCCACGTATGAATGGAATGTTCACGGTGAGTAGTTGTCACACCCACTATGTCCCTAGACCATGAGTACTACTCATGTGAATGGCCAATGTTAATAGAATAAGCCTATTTTAAAACCCACTATTTTTCTCAAAAGGACCATATCAGTGTCATGGTCACAAAAGTATAGAAATCTCATCAATTGGGTATATGGTTTGAAATAAATTATTTTTTTAGTAAAAATGTTTGCCCCCATCCTGTCTTGGTCTGACCCAACCCGCCAACTAACCCGACCTGATTCGGTAAACCTGTCCAGACACGATCCAGCTTGCTAGACCTTGTATGTGTCATTGGGACCACTATGAAGCTTATTTTATCATGTTGGGCCTCCTGGCACTCCATGAATCTTCCGGTCTGGCCTACAAACACAGATCCTGGCAAGGTAGCTTGCCCCTTGTTCCCTACGGTTCAACACCGCATACCACATAGTTTCCCCTCTACATCCACCCACACAAGGTGTGGTCTGCCTACATATAGACTCTTCATTTCATTTTCAACCATTTATGTAGTTGAAACAAATTTCACCTCCATTAGACTCCTTAACATTGGCTCACTGTCTGCCTCACCATCTGGTAGGACCAGCTCCCCAGACCCATTTTGTTGATCGCTTGGGCTAACCAGAGCCACCTTCTTTCCCAACTCCATAGGTCACTACCTACATTGTGGGGTGCGGCTGTGTGCCACTGTCCCGAACAAATCACGATGTGCATTCTCCCCCTAACCAATTATGAATATTCATGAGGTCTGATATTCAAATTTTTATCGTTGTTCCATGAATTGAAGGCACAATGATCATTTGTTCATATCCCACTAAGACCGACAAACATGCAGGAAAAAGATAATACATCACATGGAAAAACTCATGGAACGGACATCCACCATTATTGATTCATGTATCGAACCTTTACAATACAAATGATCAACAAAAACTAAGAAATATAATGGTTATAATCCCCAAAAATTCCCAACAATGAAACCTGTTCTGGAAGAATGATCAAACTATTGGTCAACCTATTCATTTATTGATCTACATTCATCAATGATTCTAGTAATGTGGAAAGGAAGAATTGAGATATAAATTCCCTACCTAGGTAAGGATTTTTTTCTATATATGATTCACTGTCGATGGATATCCATCAAGAATGATCTTGAACCACCATTCCATCATCGTCTGTTCGAGAGTATTCCTTCTCTACAATTCATAGAAATTCCATGGTTATGGTGATAACACTAAATTATATAAAAATGTTTAATAAAAATATAACACGTCACTATTTTAATGTGTAATAGTAAAATAAAATAATTCATTAATTTAGTTTTCCCATTAAAACATCCAAAAACAATCATTCACACCAGACCCCCATTAGCCGATGTTAGGCCTATCCTAGTGCAATCTCGATACTCAAAATGATGTCATGATCTCAGATTTCTCATCTTGGCATCCACATATAGGTTATTCATCTTTTTTAGGGAATATCATCACACATATTATTTAATGATTAATAATTTTAAAAATATTTTCATGGAACACTGGGCCTTTTAATCACACGTCATCTCATCACCTAGTCTCAAAATAATTCCATCTAATATTTAGAATAATACAATGAAAAATCTTGGAAAGTATATTCCTCGAGTAACTGAAACTAGTTTATCATAACATCGTCAATAATACAAAATGCTAATATATGATTGTTTAATTTTATCGGTTAACATTCCGTACATTATAATGGTCTATAATAATTATAAATTAGATAATTGGATCCCATTTAATTGAAAGCATTAATTTTTTAGCCCACTAAACCATAGGTTTATGGAAGAAAATTCATTATTGGTTAGTTATTGTGCCACCATCAGTCAATAAGGAAAAATATTATGTTGATGTAGAAAAATAATAAAAAAATTACACACACATATAGAGAGATAAATAAATATATATATATATATATATATATCCTAAAGGCAATCTATAAAAATAAATCAATGGCATATTATTAAATTATTATAGAATAACGGTATATAACTGATAATGGCAATTAATCAGTAAGAAATATTTAATTGATAAACATGACGATATATGACTTAAGAATATTTTATATGAATGTGTTATAAATAATACAACACTCAATTGTACAAATAATTATTAATTCAGAAACCAAAAATGAATCAAACATTGCATGACATGTTCATGATATTTTAATATCTATGTTCCTACTATGATGAATGTAAAAATACACTCACTCCATACAAAAAAATGGTAAAACTCCACAACTCTATAAATCAAAAACAAATGAATGTAAAATAGTCACCCATGGTGAAATTCTTATCAAATGTAATAACAAACAATATAACAACATTCTCATCCATGGATGTTTTATCATTCCCTTGTGTTTGGTTTTGATGGACATATACATAAGCTATTTTTCAGGTTAATGAACATTCATAGTATCCAAAATACCAAAAATGATATTGTCGAAAAATGGAAAAGGATCAATAATACACCATTTTGATGTCTCGAACTAGGGTATACCAATACGGCGGCCCATATGGTTGGTCACATGGCCTCAATCATACATCCCCATTTACAAGAGGTTGGTAACAAGAAACTATGGTCTGATAGTGGTATAGAGGGGTAAATATCAACTCATTATCAGAGTTATAATGTTTTATAAGATATATTAATGTACATAATCAATTAAAATAACACAGAAGTGGTAGATAATAATAAATGAAAATCAACAAAGAGGGACTAGATTACCATATATGAACATGGTAAAATTTGAAGTTATAGAAATATATAAGGTAATACAACCAGTAGATATAGAATACTAATGTAGAATATTTAAAGGAAAAAAACATTAAATTAGACTTAGTACATTCTTGGCCCCTATAACCCTACTAAATCCTATAAAAAATTAATAACAACATGTGATCCAGAAGTAAATCCCATGTTCTAATCCAGATCTTATCATCAAGTGATTTTTAAGTACCAAATGTTATCATGATGATGGGGTGAGATAGAATTAGTAGGCCTCAATATATAAGGTATAATTTGAAATATAGTTCATGAATATAAAATATGTAGGGTAGATATATAATGCTAAATATGTGTTATGAAATAAATAAATCATAATAGGATGCATCAGGTTACTCATGGACCCATGTTAATCAATACATACTTAGGACTAAGAAATTAAATATATGAAGATGTGTCGATGTATATATATTATCATATGTTAATATATACGTATACCAATTTCACTTTATCTATATTCTCAATATGTGTTTAATTGTATATTGAGATATGTATATATTTATGTAGTGCTAGACATACCCAATGTATAACTCAAGAATCCTTACATAGTCACAAGAGATTCATTGAATTTCATAAGATGTATCCCACGATCAAGCTTCACAAAAAAGGAACTCAATTCCATACTATAAAAATAAAGGGCAAGATGCTCAAGAATAAAAATATTGGACACAATTCCCAAGTATTATAATAATAAACACTATTCATGGGCACACAGTAAGGGAATCCATTACTTACTATCCAAATAAGGAATGACATGCTCATGTATCAAAATGAGGCATCGATTACCATGTATGATAAAAATGGACGTCATTCCCAAGTATGACAATAATTGACTCTATTCCAGATTATCATAATAAGGGAATACTTGCTCATGTATCACAATAATGGAATCAATACATGATTATCACAATAAGGGAAACCATGAAAAACTATCACTATTATGGTATCCATTCTCGCGTATCACTACATGGGATATCAAGCATTAGTATCAAAATAAGGGACATCGTTCTTTAGTACCACATTATATAATTTGGATAGGAACACATATTTAATAATTTTATAGGGTACACTATATATATAACCATTCAAAAATAGAAATCATCATGATCGTTTAATTACGTTTTAATATATGTAATAATGAATGTCATTTCCACTAGTGAGCTATAATAAATTATATTTTAATCATAATTCATTTCATGTGTATGTAATTTTTAATTCCATGGAATGTTATATTCCTTTTATTATTCCATGAATTTTAATTTAATTTCCTCTATTATCTTTGAAAATAACATTCCCAATTTATGTGTTAATAATAAAATGGGATGATTATTTTAACAAAATTTTAATAAAGTTACATATTTCTACAACTGAGACCATTAACATTTCAAGAATAAAAAATTTGATCAATAATCAATAGGATTATACACAAAATCATAATTCATTATGTAATTTCACAACCATTCCATGGAATTTAAGGAACAACCCGTGGGGAGGGTTAGTCACTTGTTAAGGAATGTATAAAAGATAATGATTGAGCGCAAATTACGGGATTTCATAACATAATAGATGTTCAAAACCATTATTCATGCAATAAGACGATGAATTTTATATATAGGTGAGAAATTTGGGAAAAGTAACTACACAACCTAACCCGTTATTGGATGCTTTAGTCATTATTCACTGGTGTTTGGTGTGAGAAATAATCAAATAAATCATAATAATAATCAATTTCCTCGAAAATAATATAATAGTGCTCGAATAGATGTTGTGTCCAATACAACATGTTAAATACAGAAAATATAAAAGATGAGTATTAGAAATCAAAAATACATCCAATGCACCCAATGACATCTAATTCAGACCGAGGATGAGTGATATCCACAATGGTAAATAGATGAGGGATGATGCACATGTGGTGGGATGTTGGGAGAAATGAAGGTGGAAATGAGGTAAGAAACATTTAAGGGGGGATGAGAAATATGAAAATTATTAAAAGATCATGGATGTTCATTTATTATATGAATATTTGGGGAAACCATGAAATGACCACATGGATTTGTATGTTATGGAGACACACTTTACATGAGCTATTAATATAATTAGAGAAATCATGAACAAGAATTGTTGTCGGGACCTTCTAACACCATATCCTACATAGTTAGGTGATATGTTTAGAAAACCTATTTCATGTCATTATGATCACCAAGGTAATCTAAATTAGACTCTTTTAATTTTAGTAAAACATATAGTTCATAGCTAATCAAATTGTGTGACACCCTTGGTACCCTATCATCTAGACACAGTATATCCAAAAATAGGGCCCCCATTGATTCTTCCACTGGAATTTAAAATTCATAGGATGAAACATCCATGATCATCCAAAATCATCAAACACATATTGGGACACTATAAAAATAATAATTAATGTTATGTTTTCCAACTGTCTAAAATCCTATCAAAACCTCATGTTATGATTCGACCAATCCACTAAATTAAAACTCAAATTCCCTTTTAATTTTCAACCTATACAAAAACACTTTACATTACATATTCCATTTAATTATATAATATTCATTAAATACTATATTTATATCCATTTTCCATTTCATGATGAATTTTGTATCCATATATAATATTTATATTCTCATGGTATTTTTATAAATCATACATTACTTTTTTAATTTTTATTTTAGATTGAGCATCAAGTAGATCATTATAAGATGAGTTGTGGTGATGAAAATTTTTTGTATGATGATATATAGAGGTATAATATTATATATGTTACATATAAGGTTTATAATTTGATTTTATCTATTAAGGAAAAATATGGTGATAGAGATTAAACTATAAGTGTATTTAATTGAATATATATAAAACACAACATGTCCCTTCCATCTTCCAAAATAATTCAATGGTTCTTAGGGATGTATAACTCTGAAAAATAGTATCAAAATTGAATTTTTATTAAAAATATCGGAATGAGTAATATTTCACACTTAAACCTTTGTACAATTCATAACACATAAATATATTATGTATATATATATATGTGAATAATTATTAGTTTTTTCCTATTATTTATATTTATGGAAAATATTTTTTTATATGAAGAATAAAATATCTTTGGTGTATCATTTGGTTGATGATAAATTATAATATTGAATATGGATAAAATATAATGGTTGAGAATGAATTTTTTCATAGGAATTGTAATATTGATTGGATAACATAATACATGTCATATTTAATTGGTTAGGATGAAGAGAAATAGACAATATGGAGTTCAAACCAATGTCATGTTTTATAAAATCATGAAATATTGTAAATTAGAGAGTACATGATGTCATTATACAATAGATACATGATTTTTTTAAAGAACACATTTTATATAAAGAAAAATAATTACTTCAATGATGAATCATATTACACCAAATACTATTATTATTGTTTCACGATTAGATCATAGATTATTGAAACATGAGTCCTAGGAAAATATTATTTCATAAATTTTCAATGATATTACACCAAAATAGAATATCACTACTTATAAAATATTAATATGTATAGGATATATGGAGGCCTACATATTATGGGATGATTACTACACTATAAGCTTGAATTCCTTTTTATTGCAATGGATTCGAGATCATAAGGTATTAGAAAAAAAATTGATGTTACTACTATAATTGATAATCAATAAATCGTGTTTTATAAATTATTTATCAAAACTAATTTATATTTAAAGGAAAATTTAAAATTATATATTTAAACAAGACTTTTTTTAATATTTATCATAAAATAATTTTATTGATCTATTTTGGGATTTTGAGGTTATTTTTATTATTTATTTTCATAAATTAAGACATTTGGCCTATGATATATTCATATTACATAAACTAATAATTTTCCTTTCATATTATATTGTACACATTATTTTGATTAGTAAAAAAATACAAGGATATATGTACTCTATTTTTTATATTTATTGGGAACCATTAAATGTGATCTCATAGTAATATACATGATGACCTCGATGAAGGATTTAATATATTGAACACTTGTAGATTTATAAGAGAATTTTATATATAAGGATTTATTCTGATCAATCATGAATGTATAAAAAAAATTGATATTAATGTATTATTTCCTTTTCTATGAAATTTTCAATCATTTTATGAGTTCGAAGTGTCATTGATATCATAATGTAGAGTATTTGAGAATATAGATGCACTAAACATAAACATACAATATGTAATAAAAATACTAAATAAATATTTTGTATAAAAGAATATATTGACCTTAGTGAATGTTAAAATTTCAAATCAATGATTCCTATGTTTACAGTTAATTATTATTTTATTTTTAATGTATCATTTTTTAAGTTAATAATTTCTTGTTCCATCCAATAATTATTGAATCGTTGATGATACAATACTAATACAGATATTATGACAATAATCATTAGATAGTGTGAATAACCCACTCGATTACAGAAGTTTGTGAAAATTATAAATCATTTTCATGTTATGTAATATCTAAATCACCCCATATCTACTCATTCCCATCTCCATTTGATTATTAATTAATATACACGCACCAACCATCCCATAGAGAATAATATTTGGATTAATGAAAATTATTGAAGAATATTTAATTTGAATTCAATTAATGATTTACCAAGAACCTATGTAGAAATAAATCTCTCATATAATATGTACATGTAATTGAGATTATAATAATAAATTTAAAATAATTTATGACCAATATTAGATATTTTACAGATAATACACATTCATTGATCAAAATAAAAAAATAATTTTTTTTGTTATATAAGATAATTACCGAGACATGGGGGTAAATTTTTTCACATTTATTGCAATTTTTTATAAAGTAATGATTAATAAAATAGAATATTCTTAGAAGGAAATGAAATTTAAATATAAGATAAAATAAAATAATATTTTATTTAGAAAAAGAGAATAAATTTTCGATATAACATGTTTACACATAAAAAAGAAATATTATACCATTATGAATAGAGATTGAGTGAAAGAATCCATCACAATTTTTGTACTAAAATAGAATAAGAAATATATGGGGGAAATATTATATTATTAAAAAAATAAAAAAAATAAAAAAATATTTATATTTAAATAATTTTATCATATAAAATTACTAAATCAAGGGGAATCGTAATAAAAAAAGAATTCTTGGGTGAAAATTAATTTCAAATATAGATAAACATGATTTTATCTTTTTATATAATAAAATCGGGTTAAAAAGTATATATCCCATAAAATGAATAAAAAAATAATATTATGAAATTGAAATATAATAATAAGAAAGATAGATTATCTAGAGGTATTATTAATAAAAAAAATTATTGAAAATGTTCACTAGTAGCATTTAATGATTAAAAAATTGAACTATAAATTTTCAATTTATATTTGAAATTTATTATTAATAATAAATTTCATAAATATATTCAAAATTACATTAATTATTATCTAATAATTATATCAATTGATAATTATTTTCTATTAGTATGTTATTTTGGTTCTTGGTTTTTTTTGTTTTATGTATTCTAGTATTATTTTAATATGGCTACGTCAATCATTGTTCTTGGATAATGAGTTTATTTTATTAAAATAATTAACAAATAGTAATCCTAAATTATAAGTTATTTATTATCTATGATCATTACACTGATTCTTTTTCATATAGTTGTCATTGATACAATATATAATGAAATTTTATATGTTTAGTTATAAATTTTTTTGTGTTATTTTTGTAAGGAGATAAATACCAATTATTAATTTACATACCCATAAACATAAAATAATCTTTTAATAAATAATATATGATATTAGTATTAATGTTTTAATATTTTTAAGGTCATTTTTTTCATAAATTCTGTTTTTGTTCATGTTTTTAGTTGGGCCTCTTCTAATGGATTAATAAGTAGTTTCAAAAGATATTGAGATGGATCTGGGGTGTTCTGGGAGGTTGGAACATTAAAAAGGAGAAAAATTGGTTCTCTAGTAAATCAACATTGTATTCACATGGTTTGGAAAACCGTTCAAAATATCCAGAAAACCATGCAATGTGGGTGATTTTTTGGCAGAAGCATTCACTGTTTTTGTGCACAGTTTGGAAAACCATTCGGGTAAACCGTGCAGCCTAATTTTTTTTAAAAAAATTGAAAAATTTCTATCCCAGTATTTTAAAACCGAACTCTGGTATCTCCTCATCTTCACCCCTTGCAACCCTCGTGAAGAGATTGTATAAAAAATCTGCACAGGGGTGGTTCTCATTTGATTGCTGGCCATTTGGGTTGTCATTTCATACAAATTAATTCCCCAAGTAAGTTTAACACTCCTGTTGATTAACTATTTCAAATTTGGGTTTTTAATTTATTTCATATCCTTATGATGACCTAAAACCTGCTTTTTCTATAAGATATAGGTGGGGATTCATGGGATGTTTGAGTCCAGATATAAGGCCTTGTTTGAAAGTGATTTCATTTTCTGATCAGAGGTAGGTGGCCTACATGTTTTATCCCATTGTTTTATTTTGTATTTGAGCATGCATGTTGGTGTTCTTGTTTTCCACCTTCGGTGTTCTTGGTTCTGTTGAAGTGTTTGATTCAAATTGTTGTCTAATTGACCAATTGAAACCCTCATAATCCCCATGGGATGTGTTGATAATGACGTGAAAATTTCAGTGCAACCCATGTGGTGCGCTAAAAATCCCGGACATAGTGAGTGATACTGGTAATGTGATGGATTTCCAAATAATAATCTGCATCCAATGTCAAACATGTTTAAATGGGTTTTAATTCTATAAATGGAATGATAAAAAATATTCCTACGAAGATAAGGTTATAATATGTTGTTGGAATGACATGAAAATGGGAAGTTAGTTTTAATGTTATTCTTTCAATTTTTTCACAAATTTTGGGTAGAAATACCTAATGGGATTGGGGAATATTAAATTGAGAACTTGTAATTGGGTAATGGAATGAGAAATAGGGAATTTGTTAATAGGATGTAATATGGGAATGGATTAATTCTTGTAATGGGAAAATACAAAAGAATTAGGTGGAACACATAAATTATTGAATGTAATGAAGGGATTTTGTTATGTGATATGAGAATTGTACATGAAATTCATAAGGGGTAAAGTCTGGTGAAAAGATAAATGGGATAAATGTGTAAATTTATGGTTATTGATGAATTTTAATAAGGCATAGGGGTTTGGGACTATACTCAATGTGTTATATCATGAGATTTGGAATTTGGCTAAATTAATATGAATTGTAAATGGAAATTCTATTAATGGGTTATAGAATAGTATTAATTTCCATGTTCCTATTATGTATTGTGATATCTAATGGCATTGAATATGCTTGGTTGTGTTATGGTATGGTTTTGGTGACAAGATAAACAAGAATATGCACACAGTTTCGTAGAGTGGGGTATTGAGGTGAGGTACTATGCCCACATTTTGAGTTAGAGTAATGCTCTAAAATGCACAGCAAACTACACAAGTTAGGAAAGGGGATCTTGGCTCAATTTCCCTAATATATTCATTCAACCCAGACTAAGGATTCAAGTTGAAGATAATGTGTTGATGTGATATGTGGATCCCTAGTGGGATAGGGACTTAATTTTTTTCCTCTATGCATTGTGATTGATTTCCTTGTACCCTTGTATAGATGAAAATTATGCCAAAACCATGGGAAATGTTATCAATATGGATTATTTAATGAATAAGGTATATGAAATGGAAATGGGATAAATTCTAAACATCAATTAAGTGAACATTGTTAACTAATGGAACTCGAACATCCCCTTTTTTACTTACCATATATTTTGTACCTTCATACACTATATATAAGATTTGATATTTTTTTAGACACCTTTGGTGGTGGAAAAAATAATTTCTATACTCACATCCTACTCGGGCCACCATTGGGTACTCGAGAAGATCCCTTGGTTGTAAGTCGGACAAGGGCAGAGGCCCTACACAATGATGTTGAGTAGGGATCAAGATGCACAAGGAAATGGACCCGGACATGGAGTCATGACCCTATGGTAATTTAAGACTTTTGTTTTATGTTGGGTTTTATTCACCTTTCACTACTAGTATGTCATTACATGGTGGTATGTGATTTGTGGTGTGTACCCCGTTTGGTAAACATTTGGTTATGAATTATTATTTATTCATGTTGATTTTTCTATATACATTATTTTTTGTTGTGTCTTGACCGGATATAGAGGGTATATACTACCCACATGAATTATTAGACCATCCTAACTAGTCATAAACTTCTGATTTATGGGGATGGATTCTTGAGGATATGTAACAACTCGTCTTAGAGCACCAGGTTAGTGTCTATCTGGTCAAAATTTTTACAAAGTTGTATTAGAGGAGTTCTTTTCTCTGTTGTACTATTGGGGACGGTAGACATAAGATTAGGATCGTGTTGGGCCTTGGTACTGAGCTCATTATTTGGAGTAGCTAACCAATGTATGAGGGAAAACCGAATTCATAATGTATTTGAATAGTCTTTCATGATATGTTTTATTACAGTTGAATGATATTTCACCTTTGGGTGATGCACATGTTGTGTGATTTGACTGATTTATGATATTTTTCTCTTTTCCAGAATGGATTGACGTTGTGCATTCATGCATCATTTTTGGAACCAAATGATATAGGTTGCATGCATCATTATTGTCACATGCACGTGATGGTTGTGTGGGGAATAGACAGTAGAAGTCGTTTTACTCCCTTGATAAATATGAAGAAAATGATGATTAATAACTGTAATGAATGTGGGTAAATAAAAATAATTAAAATGTATTATTATGGAATAACATGTATAAAGACATGTTATGGATGGGTTAAATTTTGGGTTTTGATATATTATAAAGGATGATTTGGTGTCTCAAAGAATAAAAGTTTCATAACAACAAAAAAATCGTTATCAAATTTCCTAAATGGAAGGTGTAAATGAACTAAATGAATATTTAAAAAAGTTTTGAAATGGGGATTGTGACTAAGTGGAAAAGATAGTTCTGTAAAAGAATAATATATTCAATGATGTACTGATGAATAATTGTGAATAGATAAATTTGTTCTCAATGTTGACCCTGAAAAATAGTAGGTATGGTAGAGGGAAGTGTTCAAGGTGTGATGATCACCACTTGGATAGAGTATGAATAACGAGATGTTTCTGTTTTCTAGCATGAGACTTTTTCATCTGTGGTAAAATCTTGATGTTCATTATTCAATGTGTTGGGTGAGCATAAATTTTAAATTGACAATGATAAATTTTAATAGTTGGTATTCTATTTGTTGTTAGTTAGACCCTTGTGTATATAGGATAGAGTAGTGAGAGTTCTATAGTATGAGAATTTTGATTGGGATTGTAAGGCCTTGTCAGTTGTGATGTGTCTTATGGGGTGTGTTTAGGTAACCCTTGGTAGGGTTTTGGCTTCAGTGTTATGAGGCGTTGTTCAGTAATGTGAGCGAGGGAACTCTCGTGGTTCGTGACTGTACGAAGTACATGATGGACCCAAGGGATGGTTCCCAGGTCTTGGTGAACTTGTGAGTATAGGCCCTGTGAGTTATGTCTTGAACCCTGTAGTGGATGTTTTTCTCATAGTGCTGATTAATGTGTTCACCATGGGTGTGAAACCTAGAGTTTATGGTTGTTTGGTGTATTGGGTATAGTGTGCATAGAAAATGGAGGGATACTTCTATTCACGATCATTGTTTTTGTTCGTGTCATGATTAGATGGTTTGGAGAGAGGACCAATAGATTCTAATGGTTGTGACTCTAGTTTAAGGAGTTGGTATCATTCAACATTCAAGATGACCTATGAGAAATGTAAGACAGGAAATCTAGTTCTTTTTGGTGTATGTCGCAGATGTCGATGTTTTATACATTGATAATGGGACTCATAGTGTTCCATGTTGCTGGACTAACCTTGAGGGAAAAGTGTAATTCTTGGTTGTTGGTTGTGCCCCACTAGATATTGTTATGCAATGATAGTTTCTTGGAAATATAGGTTGACCTCGTGGTAGGATATCCTAGATGTGAAAGTTCCTTTGAATATGAATCATCTTAGATGCTTTAGTGAAAGTGTTAATGCATACTAAGTAACCCTAATTTTAGTGAATGGAATATTTTTTCATGGTTCTTGTATAATGGGTCATTAGTGCTTGTGATAGTATAAAAGGATTTTTTTAAAGAGTTTTATTATATTAAGGCATGCCTCACATATTCGGATGATGATTAATTGTGGTGTGGATGTTTTTTTAACATAAAAGACAAGGTTGGTAGAAGTGTGGTTATAAAATTTAATTCGATTGTGACACCATAGTGAGGGTGTTCACATGAATGAACTTGATGTATTGATGGTTTGGTTTATATGTGAGATGCAGAGGCTGCCTCACGGATGATAAGGCTGACTAACAAAGGGACATGGTTAGGTATGTAAGCAGGTGATGGGCCACACACAAGTTCATGTTGTTTTGTGAGAGACTGATGGTTTTGTTGTTGTGATAGAACATATTCTACAGTTGTTGGCTTCCAGGGACTCGTTGGAAGAACCCGGGATGTGTGGAGGAAGTAGTGACACATGAAACATCGGTTTATGACTTCTTGGACGGTTGGTTGTGGAGTGATACATAAACTTGGTTTGGAATCACACTTGAGTGATGGTGTTTAATTGATTATGAGATGTGTTCGACAGGGAGGTATGAAATCCGTAGTAAGTCATGGTGTCTCATTGTTCGACAAAAAAAATGGATATGTTGGAGGAATTTTTCATCGATAATTTTTAAGACTACAACTTATAGTGACAACCATGCCCAACATCTTAAGATAGTCCCTAGTCTGTTGAGAATCTCTAGCTCGCGCCAAAAGTCATGATGGTGTTTGGTTGGATGAGGGACACTATGAAGTTTACACTCACGAAAACATTATATTTGTAGCTTTGTGGTTGGATGTACACCCTCAATTTCATGGGGTGAGGTCTTTAAGGATGGCTAGAATGCAGAAAAATTCCTTGGGTTCTATTCATGAAATCCAAGAACGGGCACTTGGTAATGTTAATTTTCATGTTATGAGAAAAAGCTGGATAGCCATGTCTATGGTTGGGGGTTGGCTTGTGTCTGAGTGTAAGATGGGGTTGTTAAAATCCCACTTGATAGAAGTGGTAACAACACTCATAGTGTGGGGAGTGATAATTCAGTCTTGGATATGGGGATGAGAACATTGAGTCGATATAGTGGCATTGGGGGGCCAATGAGGATCCTTTGATGTGGAATCCAAGATTATTAGAGAGGCATGTAAAAAATGGATATAATGTCTGATGAGACAAGTGTTTGATTGAGATAATGGTTGTTCCACATGAAGCTTGTGATGTCTATGCAGAGTCGTAAAAAGGTGTAGTTGGGTATGAAAACAATTTGTGGAAAGAGAGTTTGGGATCCTATATTTCCAATGTTGTTTGGGGTTAGACTTAGGTAATTTTCCCTTGTGTGGTTATGTATCATCTTGATGTTGAGTGGACACTGGCCATGTGATGTGGTGTGTTCCACGGGAGAAGCCCGATGACATTCCGTAGGGTGGTAATGCTGTGATGATGGAATTCTACATGAAATCAGGAAATGACCTCAGTGGGAGTGTGAGATGATAAGTATATGATCTACGTCAATAAGAACCTTGGGATGTTTAGGGAAATGGGTGGTGTACCAGCAGTAGGGAGTGGGTTCTTTGGGACAATCCAGTCGGGTGTGGTCTGACCTGAGATGGGAAACTTGAATGGGTGTGGCAAGAGTGACACACATCCAGGTACATGTTGTAGTGTAATGTGCCTTTTTAAACAATGTGGTACTTGAGTGAGGTCAATAGTTTAAAATCCTAGGAAAATAAAGAACATTAAAATTTTCATATTAATTAATATTTGTAAATTTTATATTTATTTTACTTCAAAGAGGATACTATGTTCGATTGCGTACCCAATATGCAACAACGGGTTTCTTTGAAATCTTACGGTGCAATGTAATATTATAATATTATTATTTTAAATGGTAGTTAAAACCGAGCCATTGTATCAGCAAGAATAAATATAACTAACTACTATATGATTAAACATGTTTGTTAAATATTTTTACATTTATCCAATAATTGTTAGAGGCTTATAATGGGAATGAATCTAATTTTAAGCATAATTTTCTTTAAAAGCTAAATTTACCACCTTTTAATGGTGAACCCTCTTTAAATGTATTTTTTGTCACTCTTCTATTTTCTATTTGTCAAAATAAAATTCTTCTTTTCAATCATGGCATCAATATTTACATTGGATAATATTTTGGTATTTTTTTGATGAAATTCAATTTTTATGAATAATGAAAAATACGTTATTTTAATTCAAAAACGCATTTTTATCTAATTTTTTTATATTTATTGATAATCATTTCAATTGGTTTTGAAGTGTAATTATAATATATTTTTACCATTTAATCAAATGTTGGTTTTTGGAAGTAATTACATTTTGAAATTGGACAAAAACAAGTGTCAATGTTTTGATAGTAATTGTTTCATAAAACCACACTATTTGTTTTAACAACGAGAATAAATTTTAAACTAATTTCATCAAAATCTGTGTTTCGAATTTGGAAAAAAGGATTCCATATTTGGAATCTGTGGGCTCAAATCGGGTAAATAGGTAACTTTTATTTTTAGACATTTTAAATATTTACATCAGTAAATATTTTATTTAGCAAGATTAAATGGTAAATATAATAAATAAGGGTAAAATATAATATTATAATAATATTGAATTTACCTAACATATGTCCTAATCTTATTGGATTATACATATCGGACCATGGGAATCCTTTGGTTGACTTTGAAACCCCATGGATTCACATAGAAGTAATAAAGACATTTTATATTAGTTAATTTAAAGTAAAGACAGAAATGACATAAACAAATATCTTTCAGTAAATAAATTTTTACATGGGGTTATATAATTTATCATTTAAACTATAAATATTCTTTGAAAAGTTAAAATATTTACAACATCAGGGGTTTTTTATAATTTTTGGACATCAAATAAATTAAATAATTTTTGACACAATAATGATGAAATATTTACCTTGTTAATAAATGATGTAAATAAATAAAATTATAAATATTAAAACAATATTAAAAACATATCCAATTATTATTGGATTATTTTATTTCAACCTTAAGTCATTATAACATTGGTTTTAATGAATAGTTGAATTTTGGAATCTAAAGATGAGGATATAATAAAATAATTGTTTCGAACATTCCTAAAGAGACCCTCCTCTACCTTATAAAGATCCCTCACTTATAACCCATTTCTCACACTTCTCTAGCCAATGGATCATTCAACCTCTACTCCAATAATCCCATGGACCCCTCTCTTCAACCTAGAATACTTACCTTATGCAGAAAGAACTTCAAGAAACCCTTTTGGTTCAATCCAGTGGGAGTTACCCGATAAAAAGATAACCTCTACTCTTAAGTTCTTTTGTTTTATTTTACTTCTCAGACCCCATAAACTCTTTTAATTCCCTTATTTTATAACAAAAATAGTATCCCCAATATACTAGGATGTTTTTATGAGATGTATTCAAACTACAGTTACACAAACCTCTATATAATGGGTAAATAACAAAATGTTTATGTGGATGGAAAACTAATGCCTCACGAAATGATGATTGTTCAATTAACTCCTACTACTTTTATAGGTAGACATTATGATTTCACTGTATTTATAAATGATACATATTATATTTATATGGTCTTTATGGTTCTATATTTTTTTATCTATAGAATAACTTTATGATTTCCATTATGGATAAACATGATAATTTCATTTGAGGAAGTGCGGACTACCACCCCCTCAAAGTGATATGACTCGTTTATACCATACGTGGTACGTATAAAGGATGGAGTTGATTATATTATATTTTATATTAAACTGTAATTATAATATACCTATTTATCATTATGTTTTTATTCCATTAAATATTAAATAGAAATGAAAGTAGTGTTCATGCATACGTACTGCTTACCGTCTCCATGAACGGTTCATTTCATTTGTTATATAAAAATGTTATGTACTAATATTAATAGATGTATATACTAGATATAAATGATATATATGATATCTACATAATTATTGTCAACTTGTATAAAATTAAATTTTGACCACACGAACAAATGTAATTATAAGAAGTCTATTTTTGACTCAAGTACCAAATATTGAGAGAACGACCATTATTAACTAAAATGATTAAATAATGTTCATAACATAGTAATAAGTGATATAAAAAGAATAATTAAATTGAAAAAATTTCATAAACAAGTATAAATTATCGTTAGTATATTATTCAAAAAATTAATGAACGAACGGGTCACGTCAGACACATGGTAAGGGATTTCATATCACACTTTTAATTCCGTCAGATTTCCATTGCTCACCACTTATTTATTTAATGTGATGTATTGTGTACTTCCACTTGATATATATTATCATAATTCTATTTATATTCATGGTTTTCTATGATTCATTTGGTGGTTATAAACTTTACTCATACGACTCGAATGATTACAACGTGGTAAGGGTTTTTCATCTCACGTTTTATTCCCTTGAGATTCATGCTATATTAGACACTATTTCGTTTTTTGTGGTGGATTTACTGCCCATGATTTTAATTTTTGTGTAATATATTATAATTTATGGGTATTTACATAATCATTTAGTGATATTTATTTTATGGGGTTCTTGTTTCGTAAGTTACCAAATTTGTGAAGGAACCTTTCACCCTCCTCTTTTTAAGACTTCTTTTTCTTATGTATTTTGATTTAGATCATATTATGTTGGAATATGTAGTTATATATTCTTATTTATCTATGTTTTATGTCCATGTGATGAGATATCATTTTCTCTATCATCAACTTATTTTAGTAATTTTAAAGTGATGTCGTTAGGCTGTTGAATTTCTGTAAGAATACTTCTTAACCCAATTTCAATCTTTTGGTTAAACATCTACTTCATGATTATGTAGTGCTATGAATATGTGTGATTTACCACTTATTTTTTTACACTTAATATCCACTTATATTGGGTGTATTTATATTTTTCATACATAATTATGTAATTTATTTATCCTTAATCTATGGATACCGTCTTTATAAGGGTTTTCATCTCAATTTACATTTCCATTGATACTTCATTGTTGATATGAACAAATTCACTCTTATATTGTGTATATACTGTCCTTTGGCATATTATATCATGAATACCATTATTCTAATGATATTATTACGTTTTGATTAAATTTTATTCCTCAATTATTTTTATTCTAGGGTCTCTCATTTTTTTTAAAACTCGTTAACTAAAATATCATTTTAATGGTTTTAAAGGTTAATTATTCAAAATCATTCCCATTAATATCCTTGTTTTATAAATGGTTTTAAGGATTTATTCATATGGAAATGAATTTTTTCAAATTTAAATTTCATTGAAAAGCTTCAAAGTGGAATGGGACGCTTTGATTCAAAAATATCTTTATTTAATATTTTAAATGGTTTTGAAAATGGAATGATAAAACAATTGATTTTTTTCAATGTCTTGAAATTATTTCTTTTGATTAAAAAAGAAATTTTATTAGTGAAATGTTATTATTTACAATACTTTAATTGTTATGATTTTATTTGATGGGTGGTTACGTAATAAACCAGATGAAAGGTGGTTCCACGATAAACCAATACTCGTGGTTACGTTATAACATCCAACGCATTGGGTATAGAAGTTGTCCGTATAGCTATTCCATTTAGTGAAATGTGTGTATGTTGACCATATGGTTATTCCATTTATGTATGTTTATGTCCCATGTTAACTTTATAAGTTATGTGTTCTTTGTATGGGTTTTATAGTAATCTTTTGGTTACAAAAGGGTAAGTAATGATGTTTTATTCATTTTATAGTATTTACTACTTTATAAAGGTCAAAATTATTACTTAAGATATATTATTCATGGTTTACTTGTTTTTTTGAAAAAATAACAGTTTTTCTTCTTTTTGTAGCACTTACTATGCTTTTTGTGCTGAACCCATGTTTTTGAAATGTTTTACAAAGGACATAATATGGAATAGGGTCAAAGATGCGATCATGGAAATTCATGTTTTCTGAAAGCTGGAACTAGACATGACTATTTTTTCTCAAGAGTTTTTATTTTAATAAAAAATGTATACTGAGAATAATGTTCTACATATAATATTCATGTAGTTATGTTAATGTTATGAAATAATTCTCCAAAACTCTAAACCTGAAAATATCCTCAATATGAATTATTCATTTAATTACAGATTACATAATGTTTACGTTCGGGTCCTTATAAATATGATCTTAGTCCTTGAATGGGTAGTGTAGTAATTTCTCACCAAATGGTTCTGAAAGTAAGGTTGGATGCCAATGTATGGTAATGATCTATCTATGCATGGGTGCGGTGAGTTGGAACATGTTAGGGGATGAATAGTTGTGTTGAGTCTTGATGGTCCTTTATCAATGGAGGATATACCAAGGATCGAAAATGGGTGGAGATAAATGTGCTAGATTAATTTATGGTTGATGACATGCTCATAGTTTTTGGTTGGAAGGGCTTGAGTGGTCATTGTCGGGTATGTTTTCCCTGATAGTGCACCTTGGCATGAGTTTAGTTTTGAGAGTACCCAATAGTTTAGGGTGGGGTTGGTTATACAGTTATGTATTGACATTTTTAAGAAATTTGGTTGTAAGGATCATATGTCTACCTTCTGGTGTTATCATATTTGGGTCTCCATTAGAGTTTGAAAAAAGAGGAAAATGAAACAAAGTGATTTGGGAAATCGGTTGTATAGAGGATCAAGATGATGAGGTGTTGATTGAATCTTCTATAATGTTGTGATGATGTGTGTTATGTTTTCATGTGTTGTGAGTTAGGTGTTGTAACCTAATATCCCCCCATGAAGTTCTTATGGCGATAATAGTTTAATCGATTAATCGTTCAATTGTTTTCGGCTCATATTGTTTTGGTTGTGAGGACGGATTCTTGGGAATTTCTTTTCCCTTGATCCATGTTCGGTTGGAATTGTAATGTGCAACCTGAAATATGAAGGATGGGAATGGATAGGATGGTTTAGTGGAATGAAATTTCGTTACAAAATCATAGTGATGCATGGAAGAGTGGCTCGATGATGAGCTGTTACATGGTGGGGATGTTTTAAGGTCCCAGTTTTTCTTACAATTTGTTTTCATTTCAGTTTTGTCTTCGGCCTCTTATTTAAAGTTATACAATTATTTTCTCAATTCCTTGAGAAAGATTGGGGGTGTTTTGGGGGTCTCGTACATGAAAAAAGTGAAAAATAGGCTCTCTGGGAAAACCTCATGATTTTCACACAGTTTGGGAAACTATGGGGAATTCCTAGTAATCCATGTGAAGGGTGTGATTTTTGGGTAGAAGCTTCTACACATATTTCACAAGGTTTGGAAAACCATGTGGGTAAAATGTGCGGCCATGTTTTTTTTATAAAAAACACAAACATTCCATCCTATGATTTTATACTCCAACTCGGGTATCTCCTCCCATTCACCCCTTGCAACCCTAGTGATGGTCTTTGATGAACCAAGAATCCCAAGGGTGGTTCTCCATTGATTCATGGCCATTTGGAGCATTTTTGGTTGTTGATCAAAGCCTCAGGAAAGTCTAACAATCCTCTTGATTCTATTTTTCAGATTTGGGTTTTTAGTTTCTTTCATAAACTTCCGTAGACCAAAAAATCTCTTTTTCAGATGAGATCTAGGTTAGGGCTTCATTGGATGCATCAATCCAAATATAATTCCATGTTTTAAAGTGAGTCATTATCAGATTTTAGGTAGTTGTTCTAAAAGTTTTATCCCATTGTTTTATTTTTGATTTGTGCATGGAAGTTGTTGTTCTGGTTTTACCCTATTTTAATATTTGTTCCATTGAAGAGTTTGATACAAATGGGTGTCTAAGTGACCTATTTAAACCCTCACGATCCCTTTTGGATGCGTTGATGATTATGTGACCATTTTAGGTCCAGTCATGGGGTGCGCCGGAAAAACCAAACCTAGATAGTGGTAATGGTTATGTGAATGATTGTCCAATTATAATGTGGATCCCATCCCAAAAATGCTTAAATATTTTGTTAACTTGTAAATGGAATGATTATAAATATTCCTAGGTAAATAAGGGAATAAGATGTTGGTTCGATGACATGAAAATGGGTAATTGGGTATAAATAGATTATGTCAATTTTTTCTGGAATTTTTGTTAGAAATGCCTAAGGGGATTGGGTCATATTATATAGAGACCTTGTAATTGGGTAATGGAATGGGAAATGGGGAGTGAGATAATGGGATGTAATACAATAATGGATTAATTTGTGGAATAGGTTAATATTGGAGAATTAGGTGGTACACTAAACCGATTTAATGTAATTAAGGGATTGTGTTATGTGATATGACAATTTTACTTGAAATGCATAAGGGGTAAATTCATGTGAAATGATAAATGGGATAAATTCCTAATTGTTTGGTCATTGATGAATTTGGATAATACATAGAGGGTTTTGGGAGTTGGCCACATAGCCACGTGTGCTTCCTCTTCTCCACCCGCTTTTGGTTGAATCGCGGATGGTGTGGCTACTGATGATGGTGTGGCGGTTCTTTGTTCTTGGCAGAAGGTGGATGGGACGATGGAAGACGACTTTATGAAGAAGTCATTTAAGGATTCTCTTTGTGGTAAACAGTTTTCATCATCACAAGAAAAAGGTAGGGTTTCTTTAGGTCTTCTTCGAGCCCCTGCGATGGAGATTGACTCTAGGATGGTCAGCAAGGTGGATGTTATTTTTTTGCTGGAACTGTCAGAGAAAAATGCTCAGGACGCATCAGCTTTCCATGATTTAACTTTGGTTGCTCGGTTTGGCTTCAACAAACCTCCGTTGAACGTATTCAGAGCATTCTTCGACTCCTGGGGCCTTAGCCGAACAATAGCTATTTCTGTTTTATCCAGGGTTACGTTTAGCACCCAATGCTCCTCCTTCGAAGATTTTGCGAGGGCTTAGGCCATGGAAGACCGTCAGTGTGGTTCGTGGCACTTCACCCTCTCCCTCTGGTCTTGGGACCATCAAAATGGAAGAGAAACTCCCTAGGAATCCATCTAGGTCCGCATGCTGGGTCTCCCATTGCCATTTCACAATCCGGAGATTTTGAAATCAGTGGGATCTGCCTTGGGTTTGTTTTTTTGATCTGATGAAGATACAACCCAATATAGATCCATGACGTGTGCCAGAATTTGTGTGGAAATGGATATCTCGATATGGCTGCTGAAACGGATGCTGTTGAGATTTGGGGATGGTCGAAAGTGGTGGAAGAAACTCCATTTTTTTGCTCTAAGGGTCTGTTTAACCTGTGGTCTTCATGGGCATTCGACGAAAGTCTATAGAAAAAGGAGATATGAGGAGGGTTATTGCTCGAGGCGTCTTGATGTCCAGCGCGGTGGTTCGAGGGAGTTGGGGCCTTCGAGGCCGGTGGCGGAGATGGCGAAGAAGGTGTCTGTTACGGAGGTGGGATCAAATTAAAAATCAAATGGTGGTCCCCACAGGCACGTGCCACCATCAAAGCCGATTAACCTAGCTGAGTCGGTACCCCCTAGGAAAAATTCTCCCAACAAAGATCTGATATCATTGTCGCCTCCATCCCACGGGAACTCTGACATTGTCGATCCGACACTGATTTCTTTTGGGGAACTCGGGGGACACGGTATCCCGAAATATTCCATTCTTCTCCCTCCCAGGATTTTATATCCTCCTTCATCTACGTTCCAAATTTCTTCTCAACTATCTCCGGACTTCCTGCAAATTTCGCTGGCTCAAAAGTAGTCGCCAACTATCAACAAAACATCTCGTAAGGAGCCATTCCCCACATGTGATTTGAAATAAATGAAGACTTCAATGGAGTCCCCTCAGCGAGTTCTTCAAGTTTCCATCCTCAATGTGGAATCAGAGATGCTCTCACCGTCTCCTTTATTGCCGCCTCAACAGTCACTATTGGAAGACGTAGAAGAGACCAAGAAAAAGTTTCACTCTCCCAAGCAAGGTGTCTCGATTGACAGCCAATAACCCGCTCTAAATCGAAAGAGTCAGGTATGATTATTTCATTGTTCCATTTTGGAGACGTTGGTTAGAGGACCAGGAGTGCCTTGGTTTAATGACGTCTCTGATCATTTGGAATGCGAGAGGGATGGGTGTTCTGGTAAAGAGCACCATTCTAGAAAGGGAATCAAGGAAATTCATGTCGTCTGTGGTGGTGATTCTTGAACCAAAACAGGGTGCTCACAAGCTACCTAAGTTGATGAAAAATATGGTATTTCATTCATGCATGCACGGTGTTCCTGACAACTCTTTTATCTGGATATTCTGTAAAAAATTAGATAAGGTTGAACTAGTTATTCTTATGGCTCAGTGCATTCACAACAAAATCATCTTTGAAGGGGGAGAGATCATGTTCTCTTTTATTTGTGCCAGTAATGACAATAGAAAGAGAATGTAATTATGGATCTTTCAGAGTTCAGTTCGGATGGACTCTCTTCAATGGTTTGTGGGGGAGATTTTAACACGATCCCTAATCTATCGGAGAAGAAAGAGGTACATCAGGTAATATTTGGTTGATGTAGGAGTTCATAGAATTCATCTCTTTGGTGGGTCTTTTCGACTTGTGTTTCAGTTTAATGATTCGAAAAAGCACTCATCATGGATAACTCACTCCACAAGTCTGATAGCTCTGATTTCATCTGTATGAGAATTATTGTTCGGCGGGAAAATCCATGAGATATAGATACACTCGTTCTAGGAGAATACCCTCTTGAGTGGAAAAGGATCACGATACACAGATGAGGATCACTTCCATGGCCTTGGTGGATACCGCGACTCATCCGGATTTACCAACTAAGTAGAGGATCAACATCCTGTATGAGTAATCATGCTAGTACCTGACTATACATAGGGTCAAGAATGGATAGAGAATCTCACTCCTGGCCTCTCGGAGGGATACCTGACTTTATCTCAGAATGTCCTACTGAAGAGATCATACTCCCATTGATGGAAATAATACCAAACATTTAGGGGAATGATAAAGGTGGGGCACTAACCCATAAAAAACATGTCCATGATACATTGGACAAGACGATCAAATCATGTTCCAAGATATAAACGACATGTAGAAGGGTCACACGTCGTGTCTCGTGACACTTGGTACAACCCATTTAAAACAGCCAGAGTCAGAAGAACATGACTTTTAGAAATGTATGTACACGTTGTGTAGTACGGATCACATACCTTGTCTGAGTTACCAGGGTTCTCTCCATGTATGCAGCCATGTGCCCGTACACAGTTTGAACCTATGTGTTCCATCGCATGTAACTGGTGCATGGTGTAGCCAGTGCTACTAGCCTAGTCTAACCGTATATTAGAGTACATGACCGCATTCACACCCTTTGACCGTGTATCTTCCGAGATAAAATATGAGTCCCGAGAAGTTGTCGCTTCCATGCGGCGTAGAGAGTACACAACGTGTCGCGAAGCTGTTTAGTGATTCTCGTGTCAATGTATTTACCAAATACAAGATGAGATTCATAGAATGCCCACACACTGTGCTAAAAGAGTCAAACATCATGTGGAACCTGTCTGTATCCCAAAACCATAGCCACCACTGAGTTGCTCCAACACAACGTGTTCTTCAGAATACACGTTTTGATGATCAAGAATTTCAAAAAACGACGTCTCTCACTAGTGCTCCCCAGTTGCTCCTCCAATCACTGACACAAAAATATGATTTCCTTGAAACTCAAGATCTGATGTCTCCCTACCATGCCATCAACGTTTCATGAGGATCAGGTGTTTGACCGGCCCTGAAAACTTGTTCTGATCATCCATACGAAGGACAATCAAAGAACGATTTCTACCAAACCATGTTGATTCGTCTGGTGCCATTTTTATCGCACCTCCGAAGAGTCGTCACAATGTGGGATCTCCAATTGGGATCGTTGTGTTTTGAAATGGATGTGCAATGATCCTTTGTTCAAAACCACATAAAAAACACGAAGCATGTGGGGTTGAAAAGGAATAATAAATTAATAAACAAAGGAGTAACACACCTCTATCATCGTTATTCATAGAATATATCCTCTACCATTAATTGGTTTAATAGGAAAAATAAATTTACAAACCAAATATCACCATAAAATCAAATCTCAAATCAAAAAACTCAAAAGAAAAGGAAATTGATACCCTCCCACAAGAAAGCCTGATCCGCAGATCACCCGGTTTTGGGTTGATCTGTGTTTTCCATTTAATCCAAGAACATGGAAGAGAAGAATTGAAATAACAACCCCTACCAAGACATGGTTTAATATTGATCACTATGTCACATTCGTTGGTGAGGTTCATCGAATATGAAATGCATCGATCCAATGCATCGTCATCACACACCAATGTGTTCTCCTTGAAAGATCAAATGGAAATCCTTAATTCATAGGGTTATGCAGGTAACCCTACAAAGGTTCTATATATATGTATTTAAAATTGGGGAATTAGATCATTGTGTAAAAAGAAAACATTTAAAATAAATTAATTGTCAATTGATTTTATTTCCTTTAAAAAGTCCAAAAACTAACATTTACAGTTGACCCGTTTTGGTCGATGTTAGTCAATGCCTAAGGTAAATTCACTGATTTGAATGCCATCGTACACTCATATTTATGATCTGCGAACCCATTAAATGTAACTACAGTTTCTTAGGAAATCTTCTCGAGAACGGTGTTTAAATGTTTAATTTATTTCAAACATTTATTACGGGACCTCCAAGCCTCAAAAGCGCACGCTGTTGAAAAGTATGGTACTGAAATAATTCAGTTTTAAAAATAATACTTAGATAATACAAGACATTACATTCTCCCCACCTTAGATCTTTTCATCCTATAAAATAAAAAACAAGGTGCTACTCAAACAAATGTTGGTATTATCAACAGATCTGAGCTTCCCGCTCCCACATACTCTTCCTAAAGGTTCCCATGCTACCACCAGAAGTGAACCAAAAGAATAGTACTGCAGAAAAGAAAGCTATCCTTCTAATCCTCGTTCTCCAATAGGTACTCAAAAAAGGTCTCTCCATCCTCAATGTTCATCTTGGACCAGTCGATGACGTGCGATGGGTCTTTAACCTACTTCCTCAGTTGCGACACATAAAAGACATTATGAACCCATTTCATATGCGTTGGTAGAGCTAATCAATAAACCACCATTCCAACCGTGTGCAGTAACTGGATTGTTCCGATAAACCTCATATATAGATTTCAGCCCCAGCCAAATCATCATAAACCTTGTCGTGGTGAGACTCTAAGGAAGCAGTTGTCTCCCTCCTCGAACTACGGAGGTCCCCATCGCCTATTAGCATAAGAATTCATCCGGATCATTGTAGTCTGCATCTACTCTTGAATGATCTGCATGTTATCGATTGTATCTCTCACCAGCTCTGGACCAATAAGTGCTAACACTCCATGGACGGTCTAGAAAAGAGGTAACTGATAGGGCCTCCATTATAAATCATCAAATGGTTCCATACCAATTGTGGACTGGTAGCTGTAATAGTATGAAAAATCCACCAATTGTAGGTGGTCCTCACAACTGCAACTAATGTCTATGATACAGGCCTACAACATATCCTCCAGAACCCGAATGGTCCTCTTTGTCTTACCATCGGTCTAAGGATGGAATGTCGTGTTCTAGCGTTACTGAGTCCCAAAATCCTCATTCAATCACATCCTCAATCAGGATGTAAAGAGGGTTTCTTGATCTAAGACTTATGTCGAAGGGGCTCCATGAAGTCGAACTATCTCATGCACATAGAGGCTTCACAGGATCTCTACGAAACATTTCTCCCTAATAGCTAGGAACTGGGTCAACGTGGTGATTTGGTCAACGATTACCAAGATGGAATCATTCCCCTTAAATGCCTATGAGAATCATGTCACAATGTCCATCAATATTCTATCCCACTCCAAATCTAGATCATCCAAGGGGTGAGGTAATATAACTAGAACACGGTTCTAATCTTTCACCTACTAGCATGAAAGGCATTGAGAAACAGAATCTACTACTGCCTTCTTCATTTCAGACCACAAAAACTTCTGTTAGAGATCCTGGTACATCGTTTCCATTCTAGGGTGTACCGCCAAGGGGATGTATGAAACTACCTCATGAACTCCTTCTTCTGTTCCATTGCAACAACAATGCGTCCTCTGAAAAGAACAATGTTCTCCCCACCTTGTGAATATCCATTAAAAGCATGTCATGTTGATAACTGAGCTCATAAATTCTCACAGTTCACATCCCCTAGATGTGCCTCCCTTAATCGTTGTAAGAGTGGAGGGGTGACAACAATTGACTAAAGGAAAGTTACATCCTCTCTGTCCACAAAGGATAAATTTAATGAGGCCAACTGTTCTATATCCTTATTCAATAGCTGCGAGCTCGATCTCCTGCTAAAAGCATATGTCACCTTGTTCCCATTCTTATGAGAATGGATGATATTGAAATCATAGTCCTGGAGGAACTCTAGAAAATTTATCTCTTTCAGATTCAGATCATTCTGTAAGAAAATGTACTAGTGGATCTTATGGTTAGAGTAGATGATAAACCACTCGCCTATAAGGTAGAATCACCACATCTTCAATACAAATACTACCCTTTCCAAATCATGGTCGTGGGACTCATAGTTCTTCTCATGTGGCCTAAGACGTCTTGAACCATAATAAATCATTTATTTTCAATGTATCAATACATAGGAAATCCGGGTCCCTGATACTTTATAGAAAACTACTTACTAGTCACCCTCCGCCGCTAATCTCAAAATCAGGGTGCTCTTCAAACTCTATCTCAACTACTCGAAGGCCTGCTGGAATGTCTCATCCACATTTAGGGTTACCCCTTCTTGGTGAAGGACATTATTGGTGATGATATCTCGGAGAAATCGGGAATGAATCTCAGGTAATATCCTTCATACACAAGGAAGCTTTATACCTCCATCACACTCTGAGGTGGCTACAACACTAACACTGCCTCTACTTTAGATGGGTCCACAGCTACTCCATCTATTGAGAAGAAATTTCCTAAAATGTAGACCTCCTAAATCCTGAAATGGCAATTTGAAATCTTCCTATAAATCTGGTGCTCTCGGTGTACATCTTGAACCTTCTCCAGGTGTCTCACGTGCACCTCCTCTCACACTGAGTACACAAGGATGTCATCAATGACGACCACTATGAACCAGTCTAAATACGATTGGATGATCTGTTTCATAAGTCATATGAACACTACATGGGGTTTTTCATTCCTAAAGGGATCACCATGTACTCATAGTGACCATACCGGCATATGAATGTGGTCTTCAGTATATCATCATTCCGTACTCGTAATTGGTGGTAAACTGATCGATGGGAAACCTTCAAGAGCCACTGTGCTCTAAAAAGCTGATCTAATAGGTTGATGACCCTCTGTAGTGGATATTTGTTCATCAACATCATTTGGTTCAGGTGCCTGTAATCCATGAAGAACCTCAAAATCCCATCTACCATCTTGGCAAACAAAACAGGGGCAGCTCAGGTGTAAAACATTGGGTCTTACAAAACCTTTTCTCTATAAATCATCCAACTACATCCTCAACTCGCGAAGATCTATGGGGGATATCTGATACACGGGTGAGGATCTCAGTGTATTACTTGGATTAATTCTATGAAGAAGTCTATATCCTAATGGGGAGGTACTCCTAGATCATCTTCGGGAAGGACGTACTCATACTACGCCACTAATTCTAGGAACTAGAAGCTCAAAACAACTAATACTATGATGGTAAATCTACCCAACACATGAGTGATGGACTGCACCCTCCAACGCATTTGACTATTATGTGATTCCTAGGTATCCTATTCACCTAAAAAGGAAAACCTTTTCCTATTACTGCAGACACAGTGCACTCCTCACCTAAAGTAGTCAATCTGGGCATGGACCGAAGATTACCATTCCATCCCCAGAATGGCGTCTTACTGCCTCGATGCTTCCACCAAGAAGTTCCAACCGAAACTCTCGCATCCAAGGGTAATATCACAGTGCTTCAAAAGGTGTGTGGTCATCCAGCCTCCTATTGTAGGTGTCTCCAAGCATATTGGTAAATTCAACCTCTCTACCATAATCACAAGTTTTTTCACAAGACATGTGGTGATGAAGGAATGACTGGCACCTATGCCTATAAGTAAAAAAATGAAGGTATAGAAGAAACTTATCATATCCTAAATCATTCCAAGATCCTTGGTTCATACTCATTGAACACATGATGTTGTCCCTACCCCTATCTCCATGATCTCTAAGCCTTGTGCAGACCTCCTGGGGGTGGTGGTGTAAGTAGATCGAAGTGTATGCCCCGACTTGCAGCATTTCCTTCTGATCTACCACATCTTCCACCTGGCGGGTATGTATTCTCCATTCTCTGCCTCTACTTTGGTGGTCCATCCACAATATCCTTATTAGAAGATCAACGATTCATATAGTTTCTAGTGAGATTTCTCCTACTGTCGCACAATTAGCATCACTTATCCCTAGGCTGACTTGATCCATCCTGAGATACCTGGACTCTCGATCCCCCATCATGAGTCTTCCTGTGACGTTTCCCATGTCATTATCCCTGTGCCTAACATTGGATTCCTACTATCGAGGTCTCCACACCTGTCTTTTTGTTGTTGACTCCCGTCAACTGTCTCTGCTCTACCAAGAAGCTCTTGATCCCCATGTCCCACATGAGCACTACAACATAAGTCAATAATCAGAGGGGCATGAAATTAGCTCGGATGTCCCACCGTAGACCTCACCCGACGATCTATGCTATGAAGTAATGAACCTTGACAAAATCCATCGGGTAATTGGAGAGGTTGGTGAACCTCGATGAACAGTAATCCACCATCAACCTTCCCTACTGGAGCTGAATAATCTCCTGGATAAACACTGCACTCGTCGTAACCGAAGAGAACTCCTCCCTGAGGAGTCGCTCAAACTTTTTCCAAGAAAGAGTCTCCACATCATGAGTCTGTTTGGAAAGAATATACCATGGCCCTACTGAATCCTAAATAAGGCTCACTCCAAGGATCAACATCTTGTCCTTTGGTGTCCTTAGTAAATAGAAAACTCTGGTCACCACCTCAAGCAAGTCCTCAGCTGCCTAAGGTTCGAGCTCACCTCAGGACCTGAGTGGTCTCTGTTTCTCGAACTCAGATAGGGCGCTCAGCCTACGCCCCTCATATTTCGGTACTACAGGTACCACGGGTTGGTCAAATGGTGGTGGTATAGCAGGTTCACCACCTGATGGTAACTCCTCGGGAAGTGGTCCTTATATAATGCCTCATTACTGAGGGGGTCATCCTCATGATCACACTGTTGAATGCTATCATGTATGCGTTAAGGAGGCATCATGTTAGGAAACATGATTTACCATGGTCAACGAGTATATCTGGATAGATGATACAAAGGACATGGAAAAAACAACCCATTCCTATATTATTCAAGTACCATTCTTTCACTTCCACGCAACTAGTACTTTCATGTAGTGTTCCGAAAAACCAATTATCAGAGTCCTGGTGTATGGATACGTCGGTTTCCCATACAAACACTGAATTGTCTTTCATGGAATGCAAGCTAAAAAATAATTAACACAATTTCTCCAAACCATTCTCACAGAATTTTGGTCCTAATGTCGAACTGACCACCTCTAATACAACTTTTTCACAACCTGTCCCAGGGGCTGGTGACTAGCACCATGTTAGAATATCACTAGTATGGGAGGAATTTCCTATGTACATGTACACAATCCTGAATCTCCAAGTCCACAAATGATGAAATATAAATACCACTATGGAAAAAAAATTAATGCATGCCACTAAACACAACTGATAGTGTACAATAGAAGTAATGTGAAGAAAGTAAAATAGGGCCAGAATACAATCCCACAAAAACAAGATTCTGCAAACCACAATGTCTAACCTGTAAGCATAAAGAGGTTCTTTGAGTACTGCTTGTAGCAGTTGTAACACCTCGTCCTGTAGGGAACTCAGAAATCTTGGTCCGGTCCTAGTGCACCCTAGACTCCATAAAAAGGCCACTCATCTACAAAATACAAGACACATGAGGGGAAATCTTGTTTTGGGGTGAGTATAACAATACCCAATAGAAGACCCTAAAAACCAAAAAGAAATACACTAAAGAAAAATACAGAAAGCTCTAAACAAAATATGAATACAAACCATATAATATCACACACACTATCTAGATATAATCAAAACCTAGACCTATAGTCTAGATCCAAGTCACATAACAACATACCCCCACTGTGAATTTAGTTTGAAGATTCCATGACACACTTGTATGGGAGAAATCACTCCATGAGTTTGATAGCTCTGATTTCATCTCTCTGAGAAGTACCATTATTCGAGAAAATCTAGTAGAGATAGATACACTCATTCTAAGATAACATAGTCCTAAGTGGGGAAAGATCATGATACATATATGAGGATCACTGCTAGAGCCTTGGTGGATACCACGACTCGTCAGGATTCACCTATTAAGTAGAGGATCCACAGCATCTTGGAGTAGTCACATCAATACCTAACTTTACAGAGGGTCATGAATGGATAGAGGATCTCACTTTGGGCCTCTCGGAGGGATAACTGACCCTATCTCTGGAAGTCCTGCTGAAGGAATCATAATCCCATGGATCAAAATGATACATTTACTTCATGGGAACATGATGGGGGGACATTAACCAAAACAAAACGTGTCTATGATACGGTGGACATGAGGCTCAAGCCATGTTCTATGATATGAACATCGTGTATAAGGGTAAAAATCCATGTCTCTCGACTCTGGGTACTACCCATGTAAAATGGCCTGAGTCATAAGAACATGTAGTGTATCAAAGTAAGTACATGACCTGTATTACAGACCACACACCGTGTCCATGTTACTAGGGTTCCCTCCATGTATACAGTCTTGTGCACGTAAATGGTTTGAACCTGTGTGTGCCATCTAATGTAACCGGTACATGGGGTATCCATTGCATCTAGCCCAGTCTACCTGTGTCATGGAGTACCCGAACATGTACCAACCCCATGACCATGTATCTTACGAGATACACACTTAGTTCTTTGAAGCCGCCACTTCCATTCCACGTATAGAGAACACAAAGTGTCGTGAAGATGTGCAGTCCTTAGCATGTCTGTGTATTTCCAAAACTATATGATGAGCTTCGGGGAAGAGCCCACATGTCATGGGACAAGGGTCACACACTATGTGGCCCCTATCTATATCCCAAATCTATATCCTCTACTGATCCTACCCATCACAGCGTGTTCTTTGAAATACATGTCGTGTTAATCGAAAATTTCCATAAATGAAGTCTATCAGCACCACGACCCGGTAGATCCTCCAATATTTGATTCATCCATTTGATTACCTCGATACTTAAGATATGAGGTTTCCCTACCATGTCATTAATGTTTCGATTGGTTTTAGGGGTACGATCGGCCCCGAAAACGTGTTTTGATCATCCGTGCGAAGAGTGTTCGTTGAACGATTTCTCCCAAACTGGTTTGATTCAACTACCTCCATTGTTGTCGCACCTCTGCTGAGCCATCATGATGTTGTATCTCCAATTTTAGATCGTTTCATTGTGAAATAGATTACCGATGATCTATTGTTTATAACCCCATGAAGAATATGAAGAACATGGTGTTGAAAAGGAAGATGAAATCAATAAACAATGGAAAAACACACATCTATTGTCGTTCATCATAGCGTTGATCAAATCATATTAATACAATTAAGATGTGAATCAAAATTAAAAACCAAAGATCATTATAAAATCAATCCTTGAATCAAAAAACACAAAAAAATTGAAATTTACACCCTCCCACATTAACTCCTGATACACAGATCACCCTGTTTGTGTTTTGATATGCATTATTCATTTAATACATGAACAGGGAAGATATGAATCAAATTAACAACCCCTAAATTGATTATGTTGATGAAAAATCACCAAGTCGCATTCGTTGGCGAGGTTTGTCAAATCTGAAATGTGTCAATAGATTGTTTCGTCATCGTCTGCCAACAGGTTCTCCTCCAAATCTCAAATGGAAATCCTCAATTCATACGGTTATGAAGCTACCCTTGTGGACATTCCCTATGTAGGTATTAAAAATGTGGAATTAGGTCTTTTCGTAAAAAGGAAACAATTAAAATAAATTAAATTTCAATTTATTTTATTTCCATTAAAAGGTACAAACAGTAAATTTTGCAACTGACCAGCACCGATTTATGTAAGGCCCTGCCTAAGGTAAAGTCACTGATACAAATGAAACAGTTCCCTTAGATTTTTGATATGGGAACTATTTTGAAAGTAACCCATCCTTTTCTAAAAAACCCTTTCCATGCACTTTTTAAACGTTTGATTTATTTCAAATATCTTTTTAGGGCACTCCAAGACTCAGAATCGCATGCCGTTGAAAATTATGGTCTTGAAATAATTTAATGTAATATTTAAAAATAATACATTAAAACTATAATACATTATACTAAAAAAATTTCAACTCATTTATATTATATTATTATTAATAAGTAAAATAATAATTTTAGTTTTAAAAAATAAGTCAATGAAATATGAATCCTAATGTGGGAACATGAGCCTCAGATGTCAAAGAGTGATATTCCACATGAATTCATCAATTCATGGATTTATATTTTTAAATTATATAACATAACATATTACATAATAATTATAAAAATACAAAATCTTATTATTAATAAAGTTTTTGAATTCAGTTTCCCATCTAACACCTTCATATGATATCAGATTTATGAAAATTCTAAGACATTTTAATTGGGGGATTTGAGGCAGATGTTTAAAAACAAAATTGGGTGTCATTTTGAAACTCATCCCTCATTCCCTTAAAACACGTTTTAGGTGTGATGTGGAGAAATGCACAATTTAAAATGGGTGTATATTTGGGGAATGTGAATATCCCATGAAAGTAATGTTTCTATGATTATTTCAATTGTGTGATCATTTTGTCTTTTCATGGAATTTTTTGATGATATATCAGTGGATTTTTGTATTCTCCCCTCAAACTGATGATGTGCCTCGTGTTTTTATTATAATTTTGGCTAGGAAATCGATGTACTCTATGAGTAAATGAACACAACTGGGGGTACACAAGCATATATTGGTACCCAAGAATTTCTAGGTACACATCTTGGAAGTTGAGTGGAAAAACATTCCATTTGGATCCCCTTATATGCGATGTATTCATTATAAATCTTCTACATATCGTATATCCTTCTATATGAGTGGTATTTTGGCCTATGAGTAGCATATCCAAGGTGACGTAAAAAATGATGATGGAGATTTTAGTTTCTTTTGAGATACAATCAATTATTTTTTAATAATGAATCTAATTTAGGATGCACTCAAAAGTGGTACTAATCAAGTAGGATCATTAGATAGTGGTCGGGTTAGCATTCCGCCATACATATCAACCTTAATGGAAGTACCCCATTGATCTCAAGGGAATTGATCCTCTACATAATAGTTGGTACCCCCTTGATCAAACAGGGTGTGGGTCCAGTATGTATCTATAGTGTGTTACCACCGTTATGAACTATGGTGTGTGTCCTATATCTTCAAACGGGTTCCCCATTATAGGGTAGGTGTTATGTCCTCTAACATCATGGTGGATTCAACTATTGTATTATGGAACGAGAGATATATATATCCACTCAGTGGTACCAACTTATTGACTAGGTAATGTGAGATCTACCAACATAGTGGAATCCCCATTATACATAATGGAGCAGGTCCTCTTGTTACTAAGTGGTACCCCGTTATGGACTAGAGCCTGGCTCCTCCACAAACTGAGTGGTATATTCTGAAAAATAATGATTTAGGTCTTCTTATTGAAGTTTTTCCCACATGAATATCTGGTAAAAATTTTATGTGTGGATGCTACATATGTTTACCTCTTTTGAAAGACATGACAGACGTTGGTCATCGATGATGGACTATTGGAACTAGTGCCAGACTCTTCATCAAAGGTTGGGGAGTGAGCTAGTGGTCCCATTTCTTCAAATATTGGATTCGTATAAGAGCCTATGTATTTTTGTAATTAGGTACCATTTATTTCATTCATTTGGATGATGTCAGTACTAATATCAAAACTTATATTAACATCTCTTAAATTTTAGGGTCACCATACACGGTCTGTATATACTCACCACTATATCGGATTTTCCATTACATGTCTTGTATTATGTAGACAACTGAGAGATAGATGATGGATTTTTGGGAGATTAGGGATACATGGGAAAATTTTAGCACATAGAGTGATCAGGTCTTAGAGATTAGATGTTTGAATCTCATATATTTCATTCATATCTAGTATTTTTTTCTTGGTAAATTTGTTATACATTGTCTTGTAATTTTCCCTATTCTTTCTATATTTTAATATAAACCATTTTTTTATTCCCTAGAGGTTACTACATGCATATTATTTAATTTAGATGTTATTGAATTTTGATATTATACACTTTACCTCTATTAGGAAATGATTAGGTGTGTTCTTACTACTAAATTAATAAATGGACAACCATTTTTGTAATTCCCTTCAGAACATGTCCCTATCCCCATGCTTTTAAAGGTGGGGTCGGGGTTGTTGCGGTACATCCTTCCACGTCTATGTGGGAATCAATGGGCAAGGGTATGAATGTTTTGTATCGTAGGGGGTTTGAGCATGGGACACTAATTGGATTTCCCCCCCATGTTTTGACTGATTTTGAATTCTAGGAAGTAATGTAAATGTTTTGTTGGGAGTGGAAATAATTATAAGGATCTATGTATTGTTATTATGGAAAAAATATCCACTCACCCAAACAATGAAGTCTATCTTGTCAAATGAATATACCAAGACATTGGCTGTAGGGAACATTGGTATATGAATCATATATTACTGAGTCCATTTCCTATTCTTCATTAGTCATCTCCCCATATTTATATTGTTACAGAACATGGTATGTCATTTATCTTATGGGATGTTTCCATCATGAAAAATAAATAATTTTCTGTAAAACAATCTAAATTAGAATTTGAAGAGTGATGGGAACCCCCAAAATGGGGTTGTCCATGAAGAAGTCATTCTTAATGATGTTAATAGGTGGTGATTTCCCTTATAGGTCAGTTTCTAGAACCATATTAATTGGTTCGAGTGGATTAATCTTGTCAAACAGAGATGTGAAAGACCATTTGGATGATGAATGATGTTTCTCAATGTTAAATCATTTATCACAAGCATAGGAGGTAGGTATTACCTAGTATACTATTTACACATGACCTTCTAATAGTAGGGATACAATATAAGAAACAACACATGAGGATCCATCATTTAAGGATACCTTAGGGAAAACTTAGTTTATCGAGGGTTGATCATTACTAAAACTATGATGGGTTTGGGAATCCCCTATGGGATTTACCTACATATCATGTTGAGGACTGAGTTTTGGTTAATGACCATCATATATAGAGTAAACAATTGGAGAAAGGAGGTATGTGGGAAGCAGTGGTGCTGGAGGAGCTCAGGGGGCATTATAAGGTGGTTGGGGCTTTGGAATGATGATTCCACCACACCCCACGGTTGATCACTCTAGGGCCGGGAAGATGGTGGTCAGAATATTAGAAATCCTCATGAGATGTAGGCTTATTACCTTGAAGATCCAATGGTATTTTGATGTAAAACCAGTATTGATACACTCTTATTTTAGTATTGTTACCCATATTTGTGAAAAAATATTATACCATCATTTTTTCTATCGAACATATGGAGACAAGTGGATTTGGTAAAGACCCATGTTAATGATGTTTGATGTGGATTTGGACATTCAATAAAGTGATAAAATTCATCCACATAGACTTGTTCTTGATACACGATCTAAAATCCGTTCTTGCAAGTCATTGACTCTGAAATCATATAATTTCATGGTGTGGTGGATGATAAAATCTAACTTATATATTGAAGCTGTTTCTTAGGATAAATTATTTGTCAAATCATTGATTATGGTAAAATTTTTGTAATGTTAATAATGTGTTCCAATTAGTATGATGTTGTAGTGGATTCATGTGTAGTTCAATGTAAGAAAGGTTTCTTTACTACCCCAATTGCAGTTTTCACATGGAAGCATAAGCTACATTATCCATCAAGATATCAACTATTAATGACATAGCGATGCTAGTAGATCCTTTTTTCTATAACCTTATGTTGGAGTGTCTTTTATAGAAGATTATTGAGTAAACACATATAAAGATAGTGATACATGGCTCTAATTGGAGACAGTGGCCCATGTATAATCTATTCCTAGTGGTAGGGAGAACCTATGATGTGTTCCTCATATATACATATTTTCTACCCTCCATGCTTAGATGTTTTCCACCATTAAGTTCGGTAGTGGTTTAGGTTTGTTCGGAAGGTATTTTGCTATATTTATAGTTATTGTTTCTAGGTATAGTAGGATGAACACATGCCAAAAAGGTTATAATTGAGTATCTATCATTTTCATATTGATTTTTTTGATCCACGTATTCTATATATATTTTTTCATATAGTAGTGGTGGAGAATGATGTCATATTTCTTAGGGATATGTTAGGTTTTTATCCCTAGTGAATATTGTCATCACCAAAGACATAATGCAGTGATCACCCATTATTTATTTTGATAGAATATCAGATGTCCTCCATTTAACATTATAGGATGATGTTGTAGTGAATAGATTATATAGAAATGAGTTATTTTAAGAACCAATTTGTTCATATGGTTAGATGAGGGTTGTTTTTTATGTATAATGAGTGATTGAGGATGGGTGTGAATTGGTGTCACATGGTCCAGGTGATCTATAAAATACTATCCACTCCAATATATGTATTTACTAATTTTACCACTATTTTGGGTGATGTGGTTCTCAGATTATGACCAAAGAATGGGTTTTCAACATCTCAACATTTGTAATATTAATATAACATTTGTGAAAGCCTAGATCATCTGTGGTAAATTTTAGTTATTGGTGATACCATTTTGAATGTTGATCATTACAATATAATTTTAAATAATGATGAGTAGGACCCACGACAATTCATGTGTTAGTTCAAGGATGTATTTTTAGTGGTAACATCATGTCATATGTTTCATTATTGGAGCATACAAGACACTAGGGGTTTTATCTATTGATCATTGTGAATGTGGTACAACTTATCCAAGGGATGATAAGGATTACCTAGAAAATGTCATGAGTCCTTTGTGCATAGATGAAGGTGGACTTTGTAGTTAAATAACAAGCTAAAATATTCTATGATATCGCACTATGCCTTTTTTCATATAGATTTGTCCAGGACATCTACCTATCACTAAAGATTGTAGGCTATCTTTTCCTACAATTGTGTTTGGTTAGCAAGGTTGTCTACCACACAACCTCATAACAACATTTATTTTGGTATCTCATGTTCTCCACATGTCGTAAGTGAAGATGTATGGGCAAAAATCGCTTATGATATCAAATTGGTTTAGATGGGTTATGAGAGAGGAGTTTCCTTTTTGAATGACCCTGATGAAAAATATCTATTAGAGTAAGAAAATATTTAGGAATGTGTTTTCCTTAGGTTTGTATTCATCGATAGAACAAGTAACCATAGGGGGATCTTGTGATGTGGGAGACCATTTTGAGAGCTCATTATCTCAATATTTTTTTTTGTTTTTTCATTATGGGGAAAAATATTTGAATAATGGAGTAATATACATACTAGAATTTTTATGGTTATGTCTAAAATATTTCATGGAATATTTATGAGTCTTGTCACTATGATGACATGAGATTATGAGGCCATGTGATACAAGAATTGATATTTTAATGATATTAAATGTATTATGTCTATAAAAACATAGGATGTTTTTTATAAATAATTGTATACCATTTGAATGGAGTATCATTTTGGAAATTTGAGACAATTCTTTAATCATAAATAATTGGGTTTTCTTTTTTATATATAATAATTATCATCATAGGACATCCAGTAAAGTCATCCATTGGCAGTACCAATTTTTTTTAAATAAAAATCATATAGGTTTTATTAAATGAGTTAAATTAAATACTCTATAAATACAATATTATGATAATTTTTAATATTTTAACTACATAACCTTTTCTAGATAAAATAGGAGGACAAAGTTATTTACTAGTAAATTGACATCAAATGAGGATCAATGACTTAATCTATATTCATCAATGGGTAGAAAATGTATTGTGTATTCCTAATTGTTTAATAAAATATTATTACCCAATGATTGACTATTGATCAATTTAGGATTTTTCAAACGTTTTTTCTCACTTGTAATTAAATTTTTTTGCCTAGATTCATAATTTTGTAATTAGCAGTTATCACCCCTTCAGGTGTGCATGTTAAGTAATTTTATAAAATGAAATTAATTATTTATTCTATTAATTATTTTTATCACCCATGATTCATCACCCATTGATCATTGTCTGTGAACATATATTCCAACATTGATTATACCATTTTTTATGTTTCTTTATCCCTCCGTTCTTGGTGTTATTGATCAATATTATACTGAGAAATATTTCAATGATATTTAGTATGACTAATCATTGTGTGTTTGTTCTTTGTACCAATAGTTAATGTTTAAAAGGACATATATGTGTTTCATAAACACAGATTAGGTGTGGTGAATATGATTGGAAAATAAATTTAGATCAGGTATTTTTACATTGTGATATAAATTGGTTGGATCTACCCAAAGGACTAGTGATTGTTTTTAATAGAATCGAGTAGTCAGAATCCCTCCAACGAAGATGTGAGATTATAGTGTTATTGTGGATGGTAGACATCTCATGACTAATTAAAAGTAATAGTGTTATAATATTTATTATTATTATTATTATTATTATTACTAGTACTACTACTATAAATAAATATTGAACAAATGAAACTAATAAAGTGGAAATCGGGTCTTTCATCTAGGAATGATTTAGAGGGAGGGTAACTTCTCTCTTATATCTTTATACTGTTATTATAATAAAAATATTTAATAATAATATAAATGAAACAAGAAAATTGAAAAATTATTAAATAGAATGAGGGTGGTACGGATTTTCATATCAAAATTGGGTGTACCATCTTTTAATTTATATTATTATTATATAAATCAGTAATTTTCAAGAAAACAAAAAAAATAAAAAATGAATGTGGAATCAAATAATGCGGTGAATGATCATCGGGTGTGGGAATGTGGGATTATTTTTGAATTCACGAATTAATGAATTTGTGTTTATATATTGTTCAATTTAATTGAAAATTTAATAGAATAATATGAATATTAAATATCATTAATTTTTTTATTGTCAAATATATTTTCTAACATAAACTCTTTATATGATGTAATATATATTACTTCTACTGAATTATGAACCTCATATTGAGTTGGATATTTTGAGAAAAATGGAGATAACTTTTTATTGGATCATCACTCGGGTCCACGAAACGTTTTTCAAGCGTGTTTTAGTGAAATGAATTTATTTCACCTTTTATCATTATGGGGCATATAAATTGAATATCTCATGTAATATCCCATGATGATCACAATGGTGTGATATTTTTAGAAATTTATACCATTTACGGGTGAAATATCATTGAGTATCGTTTTCTCCCACCAGACCTCCGATGAGCCACATTGGGTTGTTAGACTTTTTTTAATGGGTGTGGAATATTAAACATCTATATTAATAATTTTTAGATTAATATTCCTTTATTTGAATAAAATAATAACAGATTACAATGATATTTTAGTTCCCTTTTAATATTAGAATATAGATTTCTTAAATTTTTAATTATCTTCAATGTCTCCAATAATGATTATCCCCATTAGTACTGCTGTTGAAAACCATTATTCACTACCTGGGGAAAGGAAGCATAATAAAGGGTAATCTCAGATAACTAGTAAGGATAATAAAGTGAAATATGTAAGAATACCCCTTGAACAATGGTATGATAATATTTCCATTTCATTTGGGAACCATTCACTACAAATAAAAGAACATAATATTTATTCATGGAAGAATTATTGAATCTTCATTTTATATAAATCACAAGAAAATAAAAAAAACATATTCCATGAGACAATAAAACTGGTAAAAGACATATAACAATGGAACATACATTATCATAAGAAATATTATGGCAATGATATATGCGTATAAGTTGATAACATTTGAGGCTTAAGATAATCACCCGTCGACTTGCTTCAATATTTTAATAACCTCCAAGGTACCCTCATTTTTAATGATTGGGAAAATGCCCTATGTTCCCATTATTTTTGGAAAGGCATAAAAACTACTATACCATAATGTTTCAACACGGTACATCATCATGGGCAGTATATTATATCTATATTAGGATAAAATCTTCATAACCCTTTAATATCATATAACATTATTCATAACCTAATTTATTGGAGGTAGATATAGGTACATTAGTCTCATAATGAAAATCATTCACATGTGTGCAAAAAATCATAAAAATTAATCATATCATATCCTGATAAATAAAATGGGTTTCATACGTAGTTAAAATCTTACCATAACATGTTTAATATGAATAATATTTATAATCATTACGTCATTCCGTCATAAAATAACTCATGAAAAAGTACCGAGTTTCATTATAATATAGTCATAATATAACCCAAAAAACTGTGTTTGATAAAAAATATATTAAAAATATATTTTTAATAGATGGAGTAATAATGGTATCCTTGGTTCATGTACCTAAATAAGTATATAATTCATAAAAGGATGTCATCCTTGATAAAGAATAACTCTGAAAGATCAACTGGATCATTTAATGTGGAATATAACTATTCGTTAAAAATCAATTATTTGGAAAATTAAATCAGTAACAGAATAATTTCCATTGAAAATATACTTGAATATTTTTTAGGGAATATTTAAATAATTTACAGGTAATGAAAATTAGAAATAATATTTAGCCAGTTCCTGGAAAAAATGATTCCAGTCACATTTGTAGTAAAATATAGAGATGAATTATTTGGAAAATAACATGAATATTTATTCAAAAAAGATTGTAAAATGTAAAAAATTTGATTAAATTTCTTTAATAAATAATTTTAATAATTTTTATCAAAATTAAAACCTATTATTTAAAAAATAAATATTTTTATATCATTAATTGGAAACATTTTATTTGAATCGTTTATATTTGAAAACTATTTTTGGATGAAAAAATATTTTTTGATAGAATTGTTAGATAATGTTATATTTTATTATAAATGTTTTCTCAATCATTTAATGTACTACCGTGTGGGGAAATGATATGTTTACTTGAAAATTTAATGAATTATTAGAGAATATAAAAAATAATAAATTATAGAGATATGTATCATAATATATCATTATAAATGCATAATTATAATAAATCCTATTAAATAATGATTTTGTAACATCAAGCCCATACCACATTGGTATCATTTGAATTATAATCACAATAAACGAATAAAAATAAAGGAGGAATATAAATATCAAGTGGTTATGTAGATAACTTATATAATAGGATAAACAGAATGAATATATGCCTGGTAAAAGAAATTAGGTTCATTATATAACTTATGTACCAAATAAGGAAAATTGTGAAAAAAATCCCTTACACTTTGTAAAACATTTGAATCATAATCCCTATGAATGATTAACATCTGTATAAAATTTAATTATCATAAAATAAGTTATATTCATTATATATCATGTTATTTTCATAGTTTATAGACTAAAATAAATAAAAAAGTAGTGAATATAGAATACATATCATAGAAATTAAATTGAGACTACAAATCCCCTTACAAAAAATTTCAACTCCCATCGTTCTAATGTTAACATCCTCTTTATTTGGTAACCATGTTATAATTTCTAAAAAATCCATAATAGGTTTTATTTAATCCCAAAAAAATATTCTAGGATGTGATTATATAAGTTGAGAATTTTTTTGGATATGTATTAGGTTAATCAATATTGGTTTATGGTGTGAATAAGAATGGAATGGGGGTGACCATTTATAAGTGAGGTGTGTAGTATAGTTGTAATTTTCTTAAATTAAATGTGTACCCACGTTTTACCCTTGTAACAAGTATACAAATTTATTATTAGTTAGCTTCATACATTACAGGGTCTAAATATATCCTTAAAATATATATTTTAGAAGTTTAATGTTTTCTTACCCCTTATTTTTTCTGTTTAAACCCCAGTAAACCCATTTTTAACTTAACTACAATAATTAATTTTTGGTTTTTTCTCTGTTAATTTTTTTGAAATTTTTTTGACCATATTTGATAATAATAATTATCCTAATTCATAATGTGAATCCGGTTTTCCAAATTCAATTCATAGATGTTCCAAAATATATTTACGGAATAATCCCACAGATGCAACGACAAAGTGGATATTCAAAGATATAATGTTAAAAAATATACATTATTTTTATTACCAATTTGAATATGAAAATGATTCCAATTAATTAAATTAAGGAAATAGATATATAAATGAATTAATTTTACATTAGACCTATTTTAGAATTATATTTAAATTTATAAAATATTTAAATGAAAATGATGTATTCAGCAAAAAAATTACTGTCTCTCAATAATCATAATTTTTTTCCAATTCCAAATAATATATTCCTAATATTATTTTGATATGATAATTTATGAAATTATGTTTATTTATTAAGATATGTTTTCCCAATGATTCAAAAGTATTTTAAGAATAAATTTGCAAAAGAGTGGGAAAATTTATTTTTAGCATAAATGGCCCGAAGGCCTTTATTTTTATTTATATTTGAAAACCCCATTTCATGGGAAAAGGGGGAACCCCTAAAAGGCCCGTAGTCTTAGATATTATATTTTCTATAGGATTAAGATATTACATGTCCTGAAGGACTTAGGGAATTCAACCAGACTATAACTACAAGGAACTACCCCTCCCTAACATTTACATCGTGATGATAGCTCTCCACCATCACATAGTCATCTGTCTAGCCTTCTTGTGCAAGAAAATGACGGTCCTGATGGCATAAACATACCCTCTAATTCTTCTAAATCCATTTGGTTCTGCTCTAGTGAGTGCATTTTCTCTAAATCCTCTTATAAGGATGCTCTTTTTTAGAAGAGTCTGCCTGGGGATACTACATTGATCATAAGGCTAGAAGGCTATGAGGTGGCCTAAAGGCCTTAAAGGTGGGCCTGAGGCCTTAATGGTGCCCCGAAAGCCTTACTTTCCTAAAGGAATGTGTGACCTAAAGGACTTATTGACTCCAATATCAAACTGATTGCATAATATGAATAGTTCTGACTGCTATAATACCGAGTATTATCTTCTATAATAACAACTACAATGTCTGCTACAATACTGCTATAGTACCAGGCATTATTCCTCCACCTGGTTTCGAACCTGGGTCTCCTGGATTAACTTAAGAATTCCTCACATACTAGGTTGAGGATCATGTGCACAAAAATATAATTTTAGATAAATATTGTTATATGTGTCAAATTAGATATACTATTATCTCTTATATAGAAAAAACATAAGTTTAATTTTAATAATTTGAATTATTATACATTATAACATTTTATTAAAATAATAAACCAAATATTGTTTATTTTTGAGAAATTTTTTATTTCATAAGCTATTTTTCCATTAAATTATTTCTTTTATTTTCAAATATTAATTATTTTTAATTTCAATTAATTTTCTACAAAATATTTCATTATATATAAATGTGTATGACATATATTTTCATATTTTATAAAATCCAATATGTACTCACCATTATAATGACTATGTGACAACTATAATATTAAATAATAATATTATAATAATATGTCACATTTTGATTAAACATAGTGTTTTTTTACAACAAGAGCTAATCACCGTGTTGTATTTTACACAATGAAAACACACAGTTGTATCCAAGGAAGGAAAACATCAGTGTTTCATGAGCATAATATTAATATAGTTTTTGTGTAACATAATGTATCAAAAAGATTAAATTAATTTGAAAAATCATTTCATAAAATATAGGGGCGTTATATTCTACCCCCAATAAACTTTTTTTCCCTTCACAATTCATCTCAGTCATCAATGTATTAACATTTAAAAATTACATCACTAAATTGAACAATATAAAAATAAATAATTAGTAACCCCATAATATATAAATTTGGAAGAAATTGTTACGTAATGTAACTAAAAACTTCGTTTCCAAATTAGATAATTAATGTGGAATGTGATTATTTGGGGATTTAAAAAAAACTGTAAAGAATTATTGAATGTGAAGGACATCACTGATAACAAGAAAATGGGTGATCTAGAGAAAGATAATTATTTCAATACCATTAAGGAAATATGATTCATAAAAGTATATCAATATCATTAATATATTACTGATAAGGAAAAATTTCATTAAATGATATATGTCTTAATTTTTATAAATTTTCATGTGGTGATAACGTACATGATTTCATTCAATTCAATAATAGAAATATCACCCTTTGGTTGTGACACAATCAATTCCCACTTCATACAATACTATAATAAGTGAGGGATAATTTTTCCCTATTGCTGCACTATCATATCATAATATCCATAAATATAATGATGTATCATCCAATTACATAGTAGTTAAAATAACAATAAAATACTTAGAAAAGGATATCCAATATACCTAAAACCTTTTATTTTGAAATAATACATTAAAATATAAATAATTGTACATGATTAAAATTAAATAGTTATATAAGTGGTGAAACTAATGTTCCTTAAAAAATATTTAAATTTAGATAGAAGATAACTAAATTTCCAAAAAAGCATCATTATTCTTCAAAATATATTTATGAATCTCCTTAGGTATACAAGAAAACCATGTGAATACTTTGGCCATATATTCTCATTAAGATTTCGAATGACCTTCTCAATATTAAAACATAAATGTAAAAACTCATGTTTCCCCATTACATGAAGTAAAAAATAGATTATTGAACATATTTCATAGATCTAATAACATTGTATGATCTATTAATGATAACTCAAACCACTTTGTTAACAAATCCCATTTCAGTTCTGGGGTCATTAATAGTATCCAATTTATATTATCCATATAAGTCATCTCATTTTTTATATAAGCACCTTTTTCTCAACCCGAGGACCATATTAACCCCTAATCACATGTTTTCTATAAAATAGTAACATTCCCTTAAATAAATTTTTTAGTGCATCAGTACCATTTAAAATATTCATGAAATATTCATAATGTGAAACTTCTATAATGAATCCTTATATATATATATTATGATTTATATGAAATAATTTTTGAATTCATATATATAAACACATAATTTATTCAACCTATTATTTAAGGAATTAATTGTGATTCATGATCTTATTCTATAATTCCTTATTCAATTCAATATTCATTCATAGTATCATTATCATTAACATTGAAAAAATTTATCGTACAACCTTTAAGATCCTCTTCATGATATTTTACCTTATGTAATAAATTTTTATAATGCCCAAAATCCAAATTTCAAGCATTAATCTATCTATGATATCATATGGAGACATGTATTCTCATCCATTGAGTTAACTAGACTTTTCATTTTTCTTTAGATATTACATGCTTTGTGTTCGTCTTTTCCACAGTTGAAACATATTCCATTTCCTCTAAACATTTACAACAGTTCTTATTCCACCATTATTAGAATATATAAAAATGAATCATCATTCTAATATGGTCCTCATTACATAAACTATAGAATCATATATCCTTATACTAAATAGTGATTTGAAGAGTTACTTAATGGGCATGTTTTTTATCACGTTCCATGAAAACTGATTATACATTATCATAATATCCTTTATTGTATTCATAAAACCATTTGGATGATTACCAGAAAATTTAACATCACATTCATTGTTAACCTGGTTCCTTCTTACTCCTACTATTGAGTATAATATATGAAAAATATTTTCAGAAACACAAATCATAATGGTAAAAAAAAAATCTTGTAAAATAAATCAAAGATTGTTTAAATCAAGACATCTACATTCATATATATCACGACATAGGAATAACATATGTTATCCGTGATCATCATATACCTGTATCCATCTTCATAGATTGTAAAGAGTTTATATATTTTCAAATCATATCCCCCAGTAGTATCGAACCTGGTGTCCATCAATGCACATTGTCATGAACCAGGTCATGATTGAGTTTAACTCAATGAAACCTTTTCATATTTATTACCTGTAGTTATTTATGTTTCAAAACAAAATCAAAATGTATTATCTTGAGAGGGATATGATATATTGGACACCACTTTCTACATCCTTATCCAAAATTATAATACATTTTCCTATAAATTATTCATACTTGTACTTATAATTTTATACATCCATAAAAAAATATATATATATGTATCCCATGAAATCACAATAATATGTTCTTATCCAAAGATCCAAAGGTTAAAAAATCATTTCCTATAGTACCAACTATAACCATCGAGGATTATCATACATATATATTACTACTTTTAGTTAAATATTAATTACATTACACAATAACATGCATAAGGAACACAATAGTATAGTGTGTTTGGAAACATGGCACTCAATCTTCAAAATTTATAAAATATATTCAATGTCTACCCTAAAGATGTCCCCCATCATCACACATACTTAAAACCATTATTAGTATCATGTGGAAAGGAATCAAAATAATGGGTGATATCATAGGCTCATTAGGGTTTGAAAAGGGAGATTCTAAAGCAAAACGTGATAATAATGGAATGAGAACATAAAAGAACCATTTTGAAACAAAAAACTATAAATAAATGCTCATAATATATATTTATGGTGTAATTATTTCCATTTCATAATATTTTAAGCATAATTATAACAATAAACATGATCTATGAGAGAATACATTTCTATAAGGCATAGAATTTTGGAATGAACAAAATCATAGAAAATATAATGTAAATTTTATATTCCAAGTCATTTATAACATGATATCCTTTGGAAAATCACATGTGTACCGTTTTTTCTCTTGGGATAACCTTTTTATTACCCTCTTGTTTTGGCCATGGGATAACCTCCCTTATACCCTCTTCTTTTTGTCTTGAGATAACCTTAAGTGTACTCACATTCTTATGGATTGGAATGACTCCTCATGTACACTATAATTTTGGAATTTTGATAACTTAACATGTTGTATTTGATCTTTCATAACCTTTATCATTACCTAATGCATTGTAGGGAGATACATATCACAACTATTTTATAATGAAAATCTTACACATTTTTACCAGAATATCATAAAAGGTTCATTACATCATTACACATGAAATGAAATTGTTTTCATACAAATTTATCATGTCATATATAGTGTAAAATATATAATATTCAAAATGATTTCATTAGTTAATCATAAAAAACAAATGTATGAAGAAGTGTGTTTCATAAGAATATAATCATGGTATAACCCTTAGAAAAATAAAATGATTTCATAATCATCCTTCCATCATAAAAAAATAATATAAATAATAAAAAATGTATCCTTGTTCCATATCCCCAATAAAATTATAATTTATAATAATGGATATCATCTTAGATTTTGAATGATTTTAAATGATCACTTGGTAAATTTTTTAAGGAAGTCAATTTTTTTGTAAAAAATAATTATTATTTACAACAAAAATATTTCAAAAATAAAATCCTTTAAAAATAACCTTTAATTATTTTATAGGAATATAAAATCATTAAGAGTTTAGCACAATGTTAAATTATAATAAATTGAAACATTATAAGAAAACATTTTTTTTAATATTTCATATAATATCTAAATGGGAATTGCTTGGAAAACAACATGAAGATTCATTAAAAAAATAATATCCAAAAATTAAATATTTGTTAAAAATTTAACTAATACAAAATGTTATAAATTTTAAAAAATTATACTTTATTAAACTTTTTTTTGAAATAAATCATAATTTTTGACTGAACAATTAAATAAATTTAGACTGTTATAAAGATATTATCCCAATCACCTTATGTAAAAAGGTGTGGGAAGATGGTATGTTTTCAGGAAAATTTTATTAATAAAAAATCATATGAAAAGGTAATACATTTAGATAAATAGATCATAATATTCCATAATTATAATCATAATCATAAGATTTCTCGATAAACACTAAACATGTAACATCAAACTCATAACACATTTTTAAATATTGAACCGTATGGCCCATGAATGAATAAAGTGAAAGGATTATTTTAAATAAAATGAAGAGAATTAGATTAATTATATAACATGATAATGGTTCCTAATATAAAACCGATTAATAGAATCAATGAATAACATAACTTATTCACCAATAATGGAGAATTTTGTTATGAATCCCACACTATTTGAGTAAATTATTAGTCGTAATCCCTATGAAAGAATAACATCAGCAGAAACATTAGTTATCATGATATGAGTTTAATTAATGATATATAATGTAATATGGGTTTTATATACACCATAAACAATAAGTGAATATCAAATATGTAATTAGCCTCTCAAAAATAAATGTGAGACTACAAATCCCCTAACCATATGTCTCGATTTCATTTTTACTAATTCAAACCTCATATTCTTCAGGTAACTTCTTTAGGTTAACACCAAAAGCCTTATTATGATGGATTTATGCCCAAACTAGGTAATATATTATTAGATGGTGGAATTTTAATGTTAATTGAGTAGTTTTAGAGAGAGAGAAAAAAGATTTAATTTCTAAAAAAGAGAGTAAAGGGGTGGCCTTTTATTATGGAGGAGATTTACACTGTTATAATTTATTTAAATGAAAAGGTGTGAAATCATTTAACACAAGAAAATAGGATCAAAACAGGATTATTCATGATAATTTGAAAACATATTTCCTAAATATATATATTAAAAATATTTTATAAATGTTTATTTATTATTTTATCCATTATTTTATTAGTTTATCCCACTATAAACTCATTTGTAGCTTAACCAAAGAAATTAATTTTTATTTTCTTCACAAATAATTCTTGTAAAAAATTTTGTTTAAAAATATATATAATAAAAATTACTTTGAATAAAAAAATAAATTCCATTTCATCAAATTCAATTCAAATATTTTTCAAAATTTAATTTATAATTTATCCCATAGATGTGATGAGATTCACTTTTTTCAATGGGAGTATATGGAAAAGAATTAAATATTGATATGTCAAATTTTATTAGGGAATTAATTATAAAGAATTAAAATTGATTAATAGATATATATAATTAATCTATATTTTACTTTAAAACAAATTTATAATATAATTTATCATTATAAATTATTTAAATGAATCTACAGTTTTCAATTATACATTAATATATATCATTTTTAATGCAAAGATTAATTATTTTTATCAAGTTATCAAAAACTCATCCATATATAATTATTAATTGATAATATAAAAAATTAATGTTATTTATTCAAATAATAATTTTAAAATATTCAATTTCGGTTCTAACATCAATGATCAATAAAGAACTATATTATATTTTTTTGGAACAATACATTTTTAGGTGTAAAATAAGAATTATAATTATTTGTTATCTAGAATATATATTAGATGAAATTTAATCAGTTTATTATATTGTTATTTTATCTATATCATGAAATTTATTCACCAAAAGTGATAGTTTTAATTTATTGATGTGTTTTTTGAATAAAAAGTTTTTTCTTGAAAAAATTTCCCTTAATTTATTATTGTTATAATTTAAAATTTTATATAATTTTTCACCATATAAATATATATATGTACCTTTTTAAACCATAAATATTCATAAATTACATAATACTATTCATTACTAAAATTCTGTTGTGTCGTGAACTAGCCCGGGCCAACCCGGAACTGAGCACCTGAACTGATTCGTGACATGGTTCGAAGTGCGTTCTCGATCCCCATGGGCTAGAAACTATTGCCAGGAATCATCAGAGTATACAAGAGAACTATTTATCCCCAATATAAAAAGAAACCAAACATCAGAAAGAAACAAAAACCCCACTAAACAATTATACAATATTAAACTGAACATTATTTATACAGTAAACCTAAATGTAAAACTAAACAATACAACCAACTGACCAAACCTGGAAACCAATATAACACTATGTAACCCCACATGTCACAATCTAACACAATTAAAACATTTCACTGAATGTGACCAAACTCAAGCTAAACCCTACACAAGGGATTAAAACTGAAGAAAACTATAAATGTGAGTTTTAAAACTCAATAGGTTAGCCCAATATTCTATTCCCAACTCCCATAATTTAAAATAAAATAAATATCAATTTCCTTTTTGATATAAAATATATAAAAAATATTTTTTCCAAATAATTTTCCATGATAAAAAAATTATTAAATAAAAACATTAATGTTTTTTAAACAATAATGCTGGTAAAAACTTTTCCAAGAGTTGAAACTTCAAAAAGAAAGATGTTTTCAAGATGTATAATTTCAAGAATTTAAGATTTTCATTAAAACATAAAATATTCTGAATTTACCTTCTAAACATACTATATTCCAATTGTGAGTATTAAATTGACGATGAGCACAAGTCATCAGAACACCCCTAGGTACAAGTTCATTTTGGGTCCCAGGTACCCTATATCTCGGTGTAAAAGTAAACATAACAAATAACTATTCTTGTGAACATGATCTAATTGTAAGAAAATAATCCATATCCTAGTGGTATCCAATAGCATCATAATCATAGTTTTTTTAGTTTTTTCATCGTCATGTTTCTACATGAAATAAGGACAAAACCCCTCTAGATCACAAGCATACTATTACAACTCCACCCACTAGGATACTTGGGTTTTCCATTATTTTGATCACACAATTCACACATCTATGAAATTCAATTTTTTATTGAATATTACATTTAAACATCATACACACATCAAACATCCAACACTCATATCTGAAATTTATTTCACAGACCAATAAACCACTTAAATTTTCATAAAACAATTTCATAAATTATAATGATGCTTTGCACATAAAATCCATTAATAAAAGAAATTTTAAGGAATCAAACCAACCAATACCTTGTTAAAAGTTATTTGGAATCCCCCAAACCATTTAATAATTCAATTTCATGAACCATATGATGGCCACAGATGATACAACATGAAATACACAAAAGAACAATTTTTATAAAAAAACTTTGGCCTTCAAGCAATTCAGAAAACTAACATTTTTTAAGGTAAAAATTTCAGTTTTCATAAATATGTGTATAAACAAAATATATAGAAGAAAACCACTTTCATAAATTAGTTTAAAAATTCAGGTTACACTACTAAATCACGACCATTTTTAAAGGATGCGTAGTGGGCCATTTTAAAGAAACTCAGGAAAAAACATGTTGGCCACCAAAAACCCATTTTTTAAAAAACCTAAAAATATTTGTACAATCAAAAAAGGACCCCAAAATAACATTTTTCGTGCATAAAATGTTTTTATAAATCCAAAAAATAATTTTAAATCTCACTAAGCATTGAAAATCCAACCATGAAATTTACCGAACAGAAGAAATTCACTTTTAAAAAGACAACTTGATTTATGAACATGAAAAGGAATAAAATACCATTTTCATGACATAAATTTATTCAAGAAACATAATAATGTTGAATATAAAATAAAAACATGGGCGTAGGCTAACATAACAATTATGTAAGAAAGCAGTGTACACGTTTACAACAAAACAACACTATTTTCACAAAACCAGGCTAAAATAATCATTTTTCCCACTATGGAAATTATAAAAAGTATGAAAAGGAATAAAAAAACAAATATATCAGGTTTGAACAGGATAAAATTGATGAAAAATATATGATAATGTCATGTTCAAGGGATATCCTACCTCAAATCCATTCCATAATGGATATACGCACTCAATAACACATGTCGTGGGTTCCGAAACAACAGATATATGAAGAAAATCCCTAAAAGAAAAAAACCACCATAAACAAATAAGAAAAATATAAAACTAGGTCAATAATTTATATGGGACAAGTGATGACCATGCTAAAATGAGAAGATAAGGAAGAGGGAAGAGAGGAGAATAAAATATTGAAGGATTTGATGAGGAATCACAGACCATTAGTTATAAATCACCAAAAACGACGAATAATGAAGGGGGGGGGGATCTCTCTAGTCGATATCTAACACCTAGGTTTTCAAATAGGAGGTGGAATCTCTCAAATAATATTTCTAGGGGAAATGATATTAAGACCATAATTATCTGCATGGTTTTGCAGCAATGTTTGGAAAATCGTGTGTAAACCGTGCGAGGTCTACTAGAATGAATCTACAACATCACATTGTTAGGTTTCATAGTTTGGGAAAACTATGATCAAACTATATAGCTTGATAAAAATTCTTAAATACCATAAAATGACACCCCAAAAACTAGGGATCCCCACCCAATTATTATTGAATGATTTAAACACGAAATGGTGACACTGTGGGTGTAAAAAACTCTCCAACATGCAACTTTATCCAAGACAATCCATGGACAACCATGTTTGAAATATTATATAATAGAAACACATCAAAAATCAACCTTTTTAAAACATGGTTCCTTAGAAGAAGACCTGTATTCTCAATAAATCGTAACATAAACCAAAATATGAAAAACAGTGTGTGACAATTCTCCCAAAAACTAACAAATTCCACACTCAAAAATACATAACACATTCCAGATGATTGGTGAATTCTTAAGGATTCTGAATCAACTCGATCCAACCTTACAAAATAAGGACATATCACTCACAAAAATGGATCTTAAATAACTTCCCCGAGGAAAAAAATCTACTAAAAACTACATCATTAGAATCAACAGAAGGATAAATCCACCGCATCTATAACCAATCCGGCAACAAGAACATTATCCATTCACTAAAGAAACCCAACACTCATAAAAAAATTAGAAACCATGAAATATACAACATGAAAATAATGATAATTATACTGAACAAAGACAAAATCAAAAACACAAATAGATTACAAACAATTTGGTTGCCTGAATGGACTCCCCACCATTAGAAAATGACTACAACTCAACAAATTATTTTGAGAAAACTATAGGAGACCCAAGGTGGGTCTCCCCACCATTATGAACTAAAGATCAAACTATAATAGGAAATTATATAGAATCAGGCGTCTCCCACATGGGCTCACCAAAAAATACACACAACAACCTAGCAACCCAAGATAAAAGCTACTCATTATGAACATTTAAACCACCCTCTCCCGAATGGAGGGGAAAAGAAATGGGTCAACACAGTCAATATGGATCAAAAACACCTGAAAATTGGTGTGGGGAGGGAAGAAGCATAATTCAATTGAAACTAAAACCAACAACTACCCAACAGTGGAATCTGTTGAATGGATAAAACTGAGACCTCTCCCAAATCACATGGGCAGTCCAAAAAATTACACTGATAAAAAACCTACATTTACAACAACATATTCATAGAAAATGAGTGATGGGTATGTCAAAAATTATCTTTGAAACCCATGGGCATATTTAATTGATAGAGGACCCAAAATTGGAATACTGAAATATCCTCCCCACAAAGGTAGTTTCCCAAACCAACCAATCATCTCAATTTTACTGGATTCTTGAATATGTGCTATCATCACTCCAAGACCTATGGATGGAGCACTGATGGATGAACCAACTACAAACTCACAGTCAGGAGATGATAAACCCTAAATGAAATGCATTATTATAATTCCACCTGATTCTACATAAACCTCTCATTTAGAAACAAAGTACATATACACACTTTTAAACTCACTTCCTCAAGAAACAAACTTTTACCAATCCTGGTATAGATATACACACAACTATTCTCCATCACTCTGAATGAGGAGCTTAATGAATAAGGAACAAGGTGAAACACCCCAAACATAACTAAATATAACAGAAATGACATATATAGTTATTATAATAAGAAGTCACTTTAAATAAAACTCAAACAACAATCTATTCCTCTTACAAGTCGACGAATCATCCAAAGAGGTGGATTTAAAATTTGAAATGAATCCTTAGGTTGATCAACTAGAAATTTTGCCAACAGAGAAAAATACATAGCCACATCAAAACCTCCAACACATATTCAAGGACCCACTGGACATTGCTAAACAATAGAGCCACTGATAATATCTCATTTTAAGACACAACAAGAGTATCACTCCTAGATAAAGAGGAAGCATACGGGATAAACAACACACACATGAAATAGAAAAAAATCCACACAACCATAATATTAAAAAAAATACAAAAAATATTCACTAGAAAACACTTTTAAAAAAACATACTTGGTTGATTTAAATATTAACCAACGGTGTTTCACTATGTCTTACTCACATGATCATTTTTCATATCACCCTGAGCACCCAACCACCATGCCATACTGGACATCCATCCATATTCCAGGTAAACCCATGCGTGTGATCACCCGTGACAACACCAATTTCTAAAACATACATAGTAATTTTACAAGCCAAACCAATCAACCAATTTAAAAAATCATGTACCTTCTAAAGGCACACTACCTACCAAGTCAAAAACCATTTTAATATTTACCAAAATTTCTTCCACCACTCGACAAACCACATTTCCTAAAGATACATTTTATTAGAAACTCGTTCTATTTAAATAATTTATCTTTTTATCAATTCTTAATTTGACATAAAAAAAACGAAACCCTTTTTCAGAAAAACACCAACCACTAAAAATAGATTTCCAAAACCAATTCATCAAATTCAAACACATTTCAAGATCCTAAAAATCACATTTGAATCAGATTTTCAGAATCACATTAAAATAATCCATACTTTCAAGACATTTTATTTAACTAAACCACGTGTTTAGATTAGGGGACATCCAATTCTATAAATTCATTTTCACTTTATTTCCAATTTTTTTCACAAAATCTTAAATTTCCAAAACCATTATCATATTAAATTTAGACACAGATTTTCCACTATTATGAATTCAACCATTCCATTAAAACCCATTTTCACAATCCTCACACAAGGAAATCATAATTAATTTTTTTAATTAATGAATGTTCCATGATAACCATAAAAGTGATGTTGTGTAGGGGTAACTTGATAATATGTATCATGACCATATGTCAAACACCCCACCAACACAGAGATCTTTCATAGTACAATTCAACAAAACCACATGGCTTACTTTTCCCTGTGAGATCATGGAGACCATTAGTCAGACTCCACTTTTCATATCCCAATAACCAAATAACATCTAAAGACAAAGAAAATAATAAAATGAGACATCCCATTGAATTTTGTGGATCCGAATAAAAAAGACATTGTGATGCTCTTCCTGAACCTACCCCTAAAGTCTAGAAAATCCTACTCCATATACCTTGAAATCTATAAATGAAAAAGGTCCCTCTCAAAAGAATGATCCACTATGATCCGACCACCTATGATTCCATTTTTGTCATGAACCACCACACGTTGACCCCAAATCGGGAACCCGAACTGATCTGTGGCATTTCTGGGAGGGCACTCCCAATCCCCACATGCTGGAAACTAGTGTCATGCAACATAAAAAAAGATAAGAGATCTATTTCTCACAAATATAAATGAAGACAAAATAGAATAATGAAACAGACAACTTTCTAATCATTAACACCAAATTAAACTAAACATTATTTATACAAGAAACTGAAAGTACAACTAATAAACACAACCAACCGACCATTTATGATTACCAAAATAACACCATGTGACCTCAATGGTCACTCTTCAACACAATGAAACCTTTTCACCCAATGATAATGAACTCAAGATGAAACCTGCATAAGGGATAAAAACAGAAGAAAACTATAGGTGTTTGTTTTAAAACTCAGTAGGTTAGCCTTATATACTATTCCCAATGCACATCCACTAAAATAAATAAAACATAAATTTCTTGTTTGATATACAATATACAAAAATATGTTTTCCAAATGAGGTTTCATGCTATAAAAATTACCCAACAAAAACATTCAATTTTTATAAACATGAATGCATGTAATAATTTCTCAAAGAGTTCAAACTTCCAAATGTAATTTTTTTGAAGAGGGATAATTTAATGAATGTAAAATTTTGAATAAAATAAAAAAAAATCATAATTTACCGTCTAAACACATCATTTTCAGATGGTGAGTACAAATTATCCAATGGGAACAAGTCAAGGTAACACCCCTAGGCACTACTTTATTGTGGGCCTCGGGTTCCTCGTATCTCTATATAAAAGTAACCATAACAGATATCAATTCTCATGCACATGATCCACTAGTAAGAGAATTATCCATAACCTGGTGGTCCCCAAAAATATCATCATCATAGTTTAGTTATTGTTTTCATCATAAAACATGTTTTGTGAAATAGGGACAGAACTCCTCTAGATCACTAGCATACTGGTACACATCCGCCCACTAAGATACCCGAGTTGTCCATTTTTTTCTCAAAAAAGTAACAGATCAATAAAATAACTTCTATCATGATGATACAATTTACAAGTAATACACACCACACACATCCCCCAAAAATTCTTATATTTCATTCATAGATCAATAAACCACATAAAGTTTCATAAAATAATTTCATACCGTATAACGAGGCCTTGCACATAATGTCCATTAAAAATTATTTTTATTGTCAAAAAAAAACCAATAACATATGAAAAGATAATTTTCAACCCTGAAACCATTTAATAAATCAATTTAATAGATTATCAAATGGACCCAAAAGATACAACATGAAATAAAAAATGGAACCCATTTTTAAAATAAAAGTGCCAAAATGTACCATTAAGAATTTTTCAAAACTATCATTTTTACAGAGGTTAACATTTAAATTTAAATAATGATCTGCATACAAACCATTTATAGTAGAACAAAACTTCAAAAATTCCTTAAAAAATTCATTTTACACATCCAAATCATTAATAATTTGATAAGGATGCTAAACAGGCCATTTTCTGGAAACTCAGTCAAAATATGTTTACCACCGAAAACCCATTTGTTTATAAATCCAAAACTACCTTGTAAATCCATAGAAGGTCCAAAAAACGCCATATTACATGTTGAAATGGTACTTTTAAATACAAACAAATCATTTTGAATTTCACATAGCACATAAAATCAAACCGGGCAATTTTCCAAACAAAAAGAATGCACTTTTAAACAAAAAAAAACTTATTTTAAGAACATGGAAAGGTATAAAATACCATTTGAATGACCTAAATTTATTCAATATTATGAAACATGTTCAAAATACCATAAAACAGGTGCATAATCTAACGGAACAATTATTTAAGAATGTGGTTTACACATTTATAAATAAACAACACTAGTTTTCACAAAATAAGTCTTAAACAACCATTTTGCACAAAAAGAAAATTATCCAAGGGATGAAAAAATAATAAACATATATATAAGGTGATAGAAATAATAAAATTATGAAACATAATTGATAAAGTAATGTTCAAGGGATATCCTTCCATTAATACTTGGTGGAATGGAAACTGAAAGTAAAAAAACACTAGTTGTTGGTTCCGAAACACATGATCTACGCGGATCATCCCTATAAAAACCAAACTCCCATAAAAATCCTGAAGAAAAAGAATCTGAGGTCATTAATGACCTATTAGGAATAGATAAAAAATATAAAATGAGAGGAGAAGTATGATTGAAGAGACTATAAGAGGAAAATTAATGATTTGATGAACAATCACTAACCTTTGGTAAGAAATCATCAGAAAACTAACCCAAAGAGATGGAGAAAAAAGGGGGGATCCCTTGTTTGATAACCAAAACCTGGTGCTTCAAATTATAGGTTAAATAACTCAAACCAAATTTTTATAGTGAATGTTATTAAACTTGTATGTGGTTGCATATTTTTTCTCCACAATTTGGAAAACCATGCACAAACCGTCTGAGGGATACTAGAATGTATCTGCAACATCTAATGGTTAGTAAAAATAAAATATTAATATTTTATTATCATAATAATATTTTAACTTACTAAAATTGATTCTTGGGTTTTTTACAAATGATATTTTTTTTATAATTTTTAAATTAACTTATTTTATTTTATTAATAATTGAATTATGACTTCATATGCATTTTATATGTTTTAATGGAACTCATTTATTCAGTGAAAGTTAAAAATAAAATAAAATTATAATAAAATAATTTTAATTTCAATTGTATTTGTATAACCAAATACATCCTTTATTTATCCCAATAATAAAAATATAACTTTTATAAAAATAAATACTATGCCATTTTTGTAATTATTTACACAGAAATATTATAAACATAAAAATCAAATCTAAAATTTAATAAAATTAATATATTCTACTTTTTATGATTATGGATAATATTTTATAATCCCAATAAAATAATTCATATTTAAGGTTATTCATTTTCCCTTATTATAATTTTGATCATAATTACTCCTTTAACTTTATTATGATAACAAAATGATTAATGATTACTTTTTATGATGTATATGAATATAGTAGTCATATTTAAAAAATTTGAACCCAACATTCCAATTTGGAATACAGTTTTTATGATTGGAAAAAATAGTGTTATAGTTTAAGTTAATGTTAAACTGAAAAACCACTATGACTTTGTTTACCAAAAAATCCCCTCTCGAATTATAAAATGATTGTAATATAATTTAATGTATAAAAATTATTTAAAAACCCATTATTTAACTAATTTAATTAACCTTGACTAATTAGAATTAAAATATACCAAAAAATAAAAATTTTCATCATAAAAATCATAATTAAAAAATATTTTTCAATAAAAATCAACATTTTTTTTCAATTCATAGAAATATAAAACAATTTGAAAAATTCAAGAAATGTAACCCTAATATAATTCAGAAATATTAAATTCAATGTGAATTTAATTTTTATTAGTTCAAATTATAAACTTATAAAATTATACAATTAAATTAAACCATATAATAAATTATTTTAATAAAACTACTAAATTTTTTATTTAAAAATATCATAATGTCATTATAGTTTATACAAATATCCTTCTCATAGAAAAATATTTTATAGAAAAATGAACATATGTAATCACATAATTTCTCTTTTTTTAATTTTATACACATAATTTTAATCACTTTTCTAATTAGTGGGGATATCATTATCTCATAGCACCTTTAGATTCCCATGTTTATTATTAAACCATATTGTTTTCTTAAGAAACATTAAATTTTAAGATTTACATTTTTAGAATTACATTATATATATACTCATGATTCTGAACAATATATACCTCATAATAAAGGATATCAGTTAAATGAACAATCACATGATTCAAAACATTTGATTAATATGACACATATTTTCTTAACATCAAATCATGAAATAAGTAAGGTATGTGTTATCTACTAAGAATAAAATATACTCTATAGTAAACAGATCCAAATTTATCAATTATTTCATATGATCTAATGAGCCGCAAATGTATATAACCCTTTATAAAAAAATTTATAACATATTTACTTGATATAATTTAATAAAAGTAAGATCTCATACCAAAAATGAAATATCTATTATCTGATTATGTGCATAACATTTCATTATTATTTGAGACATCTTAATATGTTACAAATTCATCATCACCTTCTCTTATATTTTTAAACCATTTATAGTCCTATAAGTTATAATTCAAATTCATTGTCCCAAAAGGAAGGATTCTATAGCCACTTTCTATATAATGCCTAAAATGATTCCAAATGATTACAAGAATGGAATAATTTTTTATTTGAAAAAAATTACCAAATAAATATATATATACAATATTCCTTTATAATGTATTGAACAATAATGAAAACAAACATCTATTGTTTGAATCATTCTTTAAACCATTCCACTAAAATGGTAATGAAGGGTTGTATTGAAATTAAATTTAGTTCCCAATTACTTTCGATGAACATTTAATGAAAATTAAGTTAACTAGGGACCAAAATAAGACACAATGGAGAGAATAAATAAATGTAACCTGAATATCTATATAATATACAATCAATAATTTTCATTTAATGTAAATTTTTATCAAATAGGAATTAAATTATTAGATTTATATTGTGAATGAACAATATCTGAAATCGCATTAGCAGCTCGAGGATACATTTTCAATCCCTCAATTAATTATATGTGTATATTTTTTCATTTCCAATACAACTCTATAAAAAGCTAAATCATCCACATCTATCACCTTGGGAAGACATTGTCAATCTCACATTGAATTACATGTGAATATTTTCACATTTTCACTACATCTCTAAAAAATGAAAAATCACCCCATCAATATATATCATCCTAGATTAGAATTTTGAATAGTAAAAAAATTAATTATATAATATGAAATATCTATTTTCAATAAATTTTACTAGTATTACTCCTAATGATCTCTATAAATTTTACTACTATTAAGAAGAATGAAATATAAGGAAATATATTTATCACTAAAAAATCACCCTTTAACTGAAATTCAAATAAATAACATAATCGCATTCCACATCATAAAATACATCCATTTTTGAAATTTAATACAGGAAAGATACCCTAAATAAATAATTATAAATTTTCCTATTACTCATGGTATTCCTTCTAATATTGTATATTTCTTTCTAACAGAGACAATTAGATTAAAAATGAAACCAAAAATAATAATTTCTAGCATGGAAAAATTCAAGACTAAAATTCATCAAATCATCAACTAAGTTATCATGATCTAAATAAACATTTTATTGTAGAATTAGTTTTATATCTCAAACCATTACAATGATAATACTGAATCAAATTTTCATAATAATTTATCAATTACCTCTATCTACACTATCAGTTCTCACCTCCATAAATGTGAATATAAAACATATACTTTTATTGTGAACATATATTTATTATTTTTCTAAATATAATTTATATCTCTAAATATATAAAGAATATAATCGATTTGTTAAATCATTATAATGTGATGGATAAATCAGTTAATGTGGTACCAATTGAAATTAATCCTAATAAATTAATTTATAATTCTAAATTAAAATAGGACAAATTCATTTCAATTAATTATCATTTTAAATCACAATGTTACCATTTATGGATGGTACAGATAAAATATATCATTTTATAATCATTATTAAAATTCCAGAAAAAATTCATTTCATTCCTTTATCCCAATAAAAATTCTGACATTTTTTGTTTTAACAATGAATGGTATCTATATAACTGAGAAATTTCTATGAAAACTATTGGCATAATCTTGATAACCCTAGACAAAAATAAATCATAGTAAAATTTATAGGATATTTCAATTCATCCACCACTACCTATTTAGAAAGATCAACAACTAGGTGGTATTTTATTTTAAATTTTGTCTCAGTAATGATATTTTTTAATGTCATAATCACATTTAATGAATTTTTTATATAACATAATTTCTGTTCAGATTTATAGAACAATACTTATATGTTATTCATGATTATCATATCATTTTTCAAATATTAAGATGTCATTAATAATTAAACCTAAAAACACATCAAAATATTCAGGGAAGATTCTAATTATAATGTCACCAAATAAATATGGGGAATCATTCAATCCAAACGGTTTATCAAAATAATCATAATTCCCATATATATTTCCAAATTATGATTTCCTAATTTTATTATCCTTTAGATTCTATTGATTATACCAAAACTGTAGTTTTATAAACAAAAACATATTGCAAAATCTTTACCAAATAAAAAAATCATCGATTTTAAGAGAAAAATAATTTATCTTCATTGTAATTTCATTCAATGATCATAATTCAATAAAAAGGCACATACATATATCTTCATTTTTAACTAAAAAAATCAAGTGATGAATTTGTGATGTTCTATGATGAAGTAAAACATTTTCATGAAAACCAAGTAACATTATTTTAATTGATCATGTTTTTTTTGAGCCATTTGATATGGGGGTTTCAAAATTGTTTTAGTATCATGAAATATATCAACAATAAATTCAATGTTTTTATCAAGTGTGACATCGTAAGAGTATGCAGAAAATATCCATGTATTCTTTTACTACTGGAAGATCATTAATCTCAACTGTTTGCTTACTTTAAATAGTATCTGTTGTTAACCTTCATTTCCATCATTTAATTCTTTCTCAGCTTCGTGAAATGTTATCGATGGTGTTGATTCATTAATGTTTAAAAACCAAAAGTATTTAAAAAAAACTTATTTGTATTTAAAATTTAACATATAAAGGTAAACTGAGAGAAAATACATACCATGAATATCATTAAAATCTACATGGGTAAATAAAAAAATTAGTTAATTTATTTCTAATCAATAACAAAAACAATCTGATAACATATTTTTCCATAATACATTCACAATAAGTTTTTATTGTATGTTGTAACACTATATACTAAGGTGAGGTTTCCATTTTATCCAAAATTTTATCAGAGATGAAAAAATGTACAGACCTAGAATCAAATAAGAAATTATCACATTCTGAATTAACATGCCCTATACAAGGTACCAAATCATTTGAAGTCCCAACATATAATTATATAGTTGCAAATTATTTCATTACAAATGCCTATTTATAATATTTTTATTCCCATAAATTGATTCATTCTTCAGGCACTCATTTTCATACAGACCAATCTCATGACATTTAAAACACTATAATATTTTTTTCTCAAAAAAATTAATATCAGTAAAGATATTTTTCATTGAAATAATGAGATTTATTCCCTAACATTCTACATCGAAAGAATATCTCATTTTATTCATAAGGAATTGTGCAATATTATTTTTACCATTCATATCAGAAAATGAATACATTGATTTTCATACCAACAAATTTCCTTGATGTGTTCTTTACCATTCCATCCACCTAGACCACATTTTTTCTATTTTTTGAGGAACAACATAAAATAAAAAGCCAATAATTCCACCTTATTAGAACATAAATCATGTTTAGGAAAAGATTTAAAATATTGATTATCCATTTTCATTTGATATCACTGATTAAATTTAGAGTGAAATTGATAAATATTAATATCTAGATCACTAATAAAATTTTGTGCATTCCTTTCAAGTAAGGTGTTGTTTACATAATATGTAAAAATGATCCATGTTCCTTCTACCTGAATTACAATATCTTTTTCCCAATAATAATTTGTATGAACATAAAAAAATAGTACTCAATGAATATTATCTTAAATTCATCCCAATATTGGATATCAGTATCTCCCCATTCGTTAGAATTATTTATCACAGAACACCATTCTACGTCCTCAAATTCACAACCTTAAATGTAAATATTTATATTTTGATGATCCAATCAATTTATGTAATCAATTATTTTTTCGAGGTATTTCACATAAAAATTAGTTACAACTAGGCTAGAGGGTCCGCTGATTAAAGTAATATTTTTCTTTATAAAATTATTTAACATTAAAAAATTTATATATGGTTGAATTGGTTATTCTCTATGATATATTCCACCACTATCTATATTTTTTTTTCTATTGATCCATGACAAAAAACAACTTATTTACAAGTCCAATCATTTTAGGACGATAATTGTTAAGGGTGTTTTCCTCTTTTAACCATCCTACCACAACACACTTATTTTCTATATAGGAATCCATTTTTAAAAAAATTGAAAATTAAGCATTATTAAAATATTCAAATTCTATTCCATGATAACCATAAATTAAAATCACTAAATTTTAATTAAGGAAATCATATAATCATGTGAAATTATATAAAAAAGTTCTCTATTTGAAACATTAATTTTTTGAATTTAAATATTACACAATACACTGATTTAATTTAACAATTCATTTTTATTCATTCTTAAAGGTCTTTTTGGTTTTTAATTTTAGGGGTATAGGTCATTAGTTTTACATGACATTTTAATATATTGACCAATTTGACAAAATATTATCATTATCTAGTTTTCCATGATATAAAAATTTTCATTCAAATCATTTTCTCATTGTGTGGAAACTCATCAAATCTATCAACATAACATGTTCCATTCATATATATACAATCAAAGTCCATGGAAAATGTTTTTAAATATGGGATGATAATAAAAATCGTGGCAAGTAACATAAAATGTAATAATGAAATAAACATGACATTATATGAATACAGAAAAATATCATGCAATTTATTACCCAAAAAATTTACTCATTTACCTAAATATTCTCATAAAATATTACACAAGAAATCATAAAGTCTGAATAAAACTCATAATTGTTTCTTTTTATTCAGGAAATAATCATAATTATTTAACAATGATAGTCATCTAAACCATAAAAGTAGAATACAAATTTCCTTAATTAAACATCCATTTCCATACATTGAAAATTCATAGGATTTTTATAAAATCATATTGAACGAACATATAAAACATATAGGTTATATGAGGCATAATATTCATATCAGTAGTAAAAATATAATAACAATAACTTTTATATTTTGAGTAACCATCACAAATATATTTGGAGTAACTATCATAGATGCACATGAAATAACTAACCTAATTATGCATGGAGTAACCTTAATTTTCAACATCCAAACACAGACCATACCCAATATAATGGGGATTTCCAATCATATAAGTTGTATCTGGACCACCTATTAATAATTGGATATATGTTGATTTCCCAATCATATAATTTTTATCAGATTGAAGTGTTTCTCAATTATAATTTTAATGTAACTTCTCGTGAATTAAAAAAAATTATGATTTCACCTTTTAATCATAAAACTATTGAAAAAAACGTTTCAACCAATATCTAACACATTTTTTTAATGAAATACCACTTCATTTCAATATCCACATTTAAATCTAAGATACTGAAACATTTGTTAAAAATTTATTTATATTAACCAAACATGGGAGATTATAATTGAATAAAAATGTCAAATAATGGCTATGATGATGGGAAAATGTATTATATTTATATACATTAAAACAAAACATTCCTTTTTTCAATTCTAATAAAATTCAAAACATTCCTTAAAATATTCTGTTAAAAAACATTGAAATAAATTTAAAAGTTAAATTATTATTCCATTAAAATTAATATACTTACATATAAATTCTTTCATATGATATTATTGAAAATATGTACATCAAAGATAAACAATGGTAAGGGAAACATTAATAGAAGATTTTTAAAACAATGTTCTTTCCCTCTTGTCTGAATCTTTATGTAGGATCTTTATATTCTTGAATTATCAATATTTTTTAATTAAATACCTTCTAAAGAACCTTTATCAGGGTTATTATTAATTTTATTTTAATAATTTTCATTTTATATCCAATAACATGATCAATTATGTTCACTTTTTAAATTTTAATGATGTTATACTAATATTTCCAAATGAATTTGTCCTGTTGATTGTTGTCCAACATATCAATAATTCAACATCTCCAAAATAATAAAAATAAAATATCTATCGATTTTATTATAAAATCATGAGAATTTACAAAATATATTAGTTCAAATTTAGATATATTTTTTAATTTATTATCATACACACAATACATAGTTTATCATTTATCGCACAGAAGACCATGTTTATATTGTGTTGCACACAACATAGAGTTCATTTGATTACATAGGGTAAACATTATAACTAGTATTACATGACCACAAAATATTATATGTATTGCTATATTTATCACCAATCCATCAAAATTGTTTTAATTATGGATATTGAATAAATTATGAAATCATCCATTACATCAGTTTATAAAGTAATTCATTGGTCAAAAATTATTTAGAATATAAAATAAAGACAAATTCAATACAATCTATGTGTTTTTATAAATGAAGTATATTTTTATCATAATAAATTTAATTTAATAACAATGAGTGAAATATATTAATGAAATTTATATTTCATATATTTTTTCAAATGTTTTAAAATTCATCCTATAATTTTAGAAGCATTATGATAAGAATAAATCCAACATTGTGCATGAAAAGTAATATATTTTAAAAAAATAAGTTCTTCCACCTTTTAAAGGTCCAAATGTTTCATTACTATATTTATACACATTAATATATTTTATTTGAGAAAATAAACAATAGTTTTGGATGTGGGATAACTTTTTCTGTACATTTGTTTCTTTTTAGTTTTTCTTCTAAGAACATTTATATTTTGATGGATAATAAATAATACTGAATTTTATTTGGAAACATGCTTTTAATTTAATAAATTTTTATTTTTAAATTTTAATTTTAATTTATTTTTTAGTGTAATTATTTAATTTTATTAATATTAAATCCAATTTAGGTAGTTGGAATAAATTTCAGATTGAATTTTGATATAAAAACATTTCACAGTCTTTAACATTTGACTTTAAAAACATATTGTCTGATTCCATCTACTAGATTAATTGTAAATTATATTATGTGAATCATATGATTAAAATATGAAAAAATGGATAAAGTTTTGGGAAAACCTATTTTATAATTTCAATTATGATCGACATTGTGTTTGAATAAAATTATTAGTGAAAGAAATTCAAATTAATTACACGGATTAAAATTTTAATGAGCTTCCTAGTGGATAATCATTATTATAATGGTTTTAAATGAGTTAGATACTTTTCGAAAACCCATTTAATGGCCATATATATAAAATATAATTGCTTTTATCAATTCAAATTCATAATCTTAGGTACACGATTGATGATAGAACTCTCACTAGTATTTATTATTTAATATTTACAATGATTCCACCCCTCCACTAAATAAATAAACTAACTCATCCAACTTATTTATAAACACATTTCCAATTTGATCATATAATAACTAACAAAATAATCTCAAAAAATTCCAATCAATCATCGTTATTTCCACAATTTTGTAAAAAATAAAACCATTGGAAGTCTATTATTACAAACTGAAAAATGTTACTTGAAGAAGAAGTGACATTCATCAACGAGCACTATAGTTGTATACATTTATGAACTCGTTAAATTATTCTTATTCTATTACTATATAATAAACAAAATAAAATAAAAATACTGAGATTTTTATATTATTGGTTCTTGATATAGATATAAAAACATCTAAAAATGTAAAATGAAATCATCTGTTATCTATACATTGGAGTACCACCTCGCGAAAAAATGTCATTTGATTTTAATTTACAACCTCCCAGGGGATGAAATTAGTAGGAATTGTTTTTATTTTATATTTAATTTTATTGTGATTTATTTATTCTTCTTTTACTATTATATAACACATACATTCATTATTTCTATTTTTAAGGAGTACCATGACATCGTTTATGGATGTGTGGACTACCCCATACTCAAAGTGATTTGATACGTTCACAATATATATGGAATTTATTAATGATGATTTTAATTAAAAAATGTAGAATAAATTAAATATATTTTATATTCATGAAATAATATAATCCAAAATATATAATATCTCTTAATGTTTATTACCTTAACACACTCCAAAAAAGTGATAACACCATTCGTGGATGTATGGGATACCTCCTGCTCAAAGAGTTTTAATTTATTTTACAATAGTATAATTATATATATATATGTGTGTGTGTGTGTGTTTATAAGAAAAAATTATGGTATTTATTGAAGAATTATAATTATTTAATGATAAATTTTAATTAATTTCTTTACATATTGATTACTGAAAAATGGGAGTATTACTAATATGCATGAACAAAAAATTGTGTCCATGAATGTAATGTTTGTTGATTTTGAATTACCATTTTTCTTGATTGGTTTTAGGAGTGTAATTTATCTAGAATTATGAAAAAAATTTATTGCTTTTTATTTTGGGTGTGTTTGAATAATGATCTTGTTGATCATCAACGACCTACCAAAGAAAATAATGACAAATAACCTGAATATTGTCAATACACCTCAAATAAACATTATTTATTATTTATAATATAGTTAAATGTGAAAAAAACATAATTATAAATCAGAAATTAATTTTGAATAAAGAAAATAATTAAAAAAAATTACTATTCAAGATGATAATGAAACACACGACATGTCAGAATCATGGTAAGGGACATCATATCAATATCCATTCATTGAGGCATATCTTAATGTTACACACCATTATTATTTGATAAGGTCTATATAAATCCCAATTGACATGTTATATCATGAATTATATCTATTATAATTAAATTTAATGTATTTACTAAATTAATTCATTAATTATATTAATTATTGAACTACTTCAATGTTGTGTGGTACACTATGAACTAAAAAAGCACTTTTTAAATGTTTTAATATTTAATTTCAGAGTATATCCCACTATGTTGATATTACAGATATTATTTTTTATTTGTATTTATTTAAATGGTTTAATATGAAAATATAATCTTTGTTTTTTTTTATAATAAATGGTCTTCAAAATAAAATATTTTTACATGTTTTATAAAGAATTTCATGAAAATTGAAAAATGGAATGTGTGATTCTTAACATACATCATGGAAATGACAATTCTACCATTTTATACATTATTTTATGTATTATTTTGTGTAAAATATATCATTTTAAAGAAATATAAAACAAAAATTATATTTTTTTTCTAATTTTTGTTTGGAATATGTATTTTCATAGAAAATTTTATTTTGGTATTGAAAAAAAATTTTAATAGAAAAGGGTATTTTAATCTAAATTGTGTTTTCAAAAGGGATAAACAAATATTTTAAAATTGTTTTATAATGAAAGTGTTTTTCTCATGACATGGTGCTTTAAATTATATTAAATAAGTTATACTAGTACATTATATATAAAATTTTGATTCCCATTATAGCTCACGACTGTGCTCGATATAGCTTATATGAAGCGTTGTTCATCATTATAGCTAATGAGAAAATGGTGTACCTGATATTTCTTATATGATGGGTTGATCCCCAATAGGGCTTACAGGTGATCCCGATATAGCATATCCAATTTTTGATTCCCATTAAAGATATCCAATTCATTGGGTATAAATAATGTTGCAATTCAAAAGTATGGCTATTCTAATTAAAATGGTTTTGAAAGGGATTTATATATATTATGTTCAATGTATGTTAATGATGTTATAATATTTTTATATGAGTATTAATGATTTTATATTGGATAAATTTGTTTTTTCTTATATATAAATGTTTTATTTTCTATGCTTAATGAACATTAAAGATATAGTTAAATGTTATATGAGTTTTTATTTGTTCGTTGGACCTATGATTTTCCTTTTTTATGTATCACTTACTATGATTTTTGCGCTCATAACATATTTTGAAATATCTTACATAGTATTTAATTTTGGGAATGGAATGGGATGAAGATCTTTTGAAGGTCATGGAGATTTTCAATGAAAATAATTCATTTTTTAATTTTAAAATTTATATATAAGGTAAAAAGGATACTAACAAAAATATTCCTATTTGTATTTCCTCATTTTCGTTATGAATGTGTTGTGGCATAATTCTAAAAAACCATAAAACTGAAAATATAATCCATGTGATAGAATGTAAATTTTTTGAAATAAACATAATATTATTAAATGATTATTATTTGGGCCATATTGTTCGTATCCATGGAAAGTATTTGAAAAACATAGATCTTAGGATAGTGTTAGTATCATTCCATTAAAGGATTTTTATTTATGTTTATGTTGAAATAATATAGAATTTTAATATTCCCTTTTTTCATCTAAAATATGTGTGTTCAGAATTTTTTTCATTACAATAAATTGGAATGTGATTATAAGAAGTAAATGAGAGTGAAATATCCTTCCCAATAATTGTCCTAAGAAGATAGGATTAGTAACAGAATAGTATGTTGTAGTGATTGATTAGATGACATTTTCTATAAATGGTGGTGGAATATATGCTAGAGAGGAACCTGATTAACAATGATGTGACATGTCAATAGTGGATCATTTAATGATCCATTTCCCCTATCATTCAATGGATAATCTAACTTTGGGTAGACAATGGATCGATCAATGGCCCGAATAAGATATTTGACAAAATGGTATATTTGGAACATAAAAAATGTATTGCTTCAATATATTTTCTTAAATGTGAAGATAATATATGGTATACATTTGTAAATAATACATGATAGAATGATGATCTTGATTCCATGGAATGGGAAAAATTCATGGATGTTTTCTATGATAAATAGTTTCCTATGTTTGTTCATTATAGAATAGTGAAAAAATTCATGAATTTTAGAGAAGGATATGAATATTATATGGCTTTATATAATGAAAACATAACATGTTTTTTCAGGTATGTATCTGAAATTACTCACGTCATTGAGAGAAAAATTAATATATTTTACTAATGATTAGAAAAAAAATTAATATTAGAATTCGAAACACAATAATTTAAATGTTTTGAGAAATTCATTTTTTTGAGTATATTGATATAGAGTTTTTTGAAACTTATGGTCCCTGAGATAAAAATTATAATAATAAATCAACATGGTAGGAAATGCAGAAATAAACCTTTAAAAATTATAGAGGTAATTCTAAAACATATTCCAAACATGGTAAAATACATATTTTGGGATGAATATCAGTATATTGAAAGATATACCATTGTTTTTTTATTATAATGTTTTAGATTTCAATAAAAAGAACCATGAATAATATAAAAATCAGATAAAATATACACAAAAAATAATAAGATGTTTTGGCTGTAATGATATGATACATCATAGATAATTTTGTTTGAAGAAGCTTACTCAATGAGGAATTTTTCAATATTATAAGTACAATGGGGTGGAAAAATCATTTTCTACCTCTTTAGTTCATGTTGGGCTATCTCATGAAGTGTTTATTTCTCCAAGGAGCTCATTATTTTTCAAACACTAACAATTTTTCCAATGTCTTGGGCACCGACCATTTAATTTTAAAAAATATTTGAAATAACCTTGGACACATTTATCTATATTCTATATATATATAAGTCATATGATTATAATTTATTTTAGTATAAATACAACAAGTTGTGTGGATGTATGTTTAATGGTGCTGGGGACCTCTAGGGATATATATTTGGAAAAAATTAGTAGTAAAGTTTGGTATATTGTTGAATATTAGAGATTTATTTATTAAGTCATCATATTGATGTATTAATTATCTTACTATGTGATAACCATTTCGGTTTTGGTTAACATATAAATATTTGAGGAATATTGTTTTATCATTTTGAGGATTATTTGATCAGTTAAAAGATGATTTGAGTGGTTTAGAAGTGCAAAGACATCTTAGATTCTTATTTTTTGGAGTAAGAGATTTTTATATACTGGAAAGTGAATAATGTATAAATCTATACCAATCATGTATATTTCATTATGATATTATTATATATTATGAAGGTATCCATCTACTCTACAATAATGATCTTGAAATAAAATTATATCCTATTTCGATATTGTTTGAGGATATGAATGATCATTCTGGGGATATTAGTCTTGTGGGGTTTTCATCATTAACTTCATTTTCAACATAATCTTTATCACTCTCTATTAGACCATGATAAATAGATTTCCCTTCCAAATACGTCTTTATATTTCCCATGAATGTTCTCCCTTTGTGGGGTCATAGATATGTATAACTTTTGGTGACCATTATATTTCACACATTCCCTTTTAAAAACTGTGTTTTATTAATGATTTTTATGATGTGGATTTCAATAATTGAATTATATAAATTTGAATAATTTGATCACCAAAAAATATTTCTTGGGAAATATACATTTAAAAGGGTTGGGACGTAACATTCAGAGAATTTATGAAATATATTATTTCAAATTTATTTAAATTCATTAACAGATTTCATTACATTCAATACATTTATTTTCCTTCACCACATGAAATACAATTTTTATTGTTCATTGAACAATTCACCATTTTCTTTAATGCCTTCTATTATACAAAATTCCGGGTCGTACATGATAAAATATACTATTAAGATTATGAAACATATCAATAATCCATTTGAATGGAAGGAATGAATGATATTAAATAAATTATGAAATTATAGTATAAAAAAGATTTTAAAATTAATTAATTTGTAATAAATCAATTATAAATGGAAATAATGACCAATTTAAATAAAGGCTGCATTTTTATGAGAAACTATTTTTATGAAAAGAATAACATATTATATTGTGAAATTAAATTAATTAATATTATTAGAATATATTAAATAAATTTATATGATATATATTTAATAAAATTCTTTTAAATACCTCAAATATTATTTATATGATAAATATAAGAACAAATATAAAATTATGCAAAAAATGTTAGATATTATTAAGGGACAGTTTTGCCAAATTTTAATGGAGCACTTATTTTTAAATTAAACATTATCACTTTAATAAGTTATAATTTACAAAAAAAATTCATCATTTTTTAATTTCGAATATCAAAATCTGCTTGACGTAGTTTTTTAGTATTATGAGAACTTTCAGATACTCATGAATAGTAATTATTAATGGATTTTAATTGAAACTGAATATTTCGTCTAAATAATTTATTCTGATAAATTTTATTTTTAATTGGGTTCAAAAGTATAAATAGATAGATACTATATAATTTAATTTATTTTAGGTCATTATAAATATTTCATAACTTAAATGTGACTTAAAAACATTTCAACCATTTGGAATTATTTCATAAAAAACATGATTTTTCGTTCTCTCTCAAGAATTAATATATAATTTAATTCTCCCACATCAATGATTTTAATCCTGAAATTTTTTTTATATTTTTTTCATTACAATTGAAAACTTATAGTGCGGACAACATAATTTTTGACAAATAAAATTGTAAAATGAATTAAAATTATTTACAACGATTAAGGTAAAAATGGGTATACTTAGTGGAAAAACATTAATAAAAAGTGTCTAAATAACCTAGAAAATTTTCCAAATACCCATTGGATATACATATTTCAACCATAAACCAACATGTTAATAAATAATTATTTTATGTACTTTATTTAATTTATATATCTAAATTGTGTTATCTTTTTAAATTTACAAGAATACCACACCCCCTCAACTACAAAAAGGGGCTCACTCTCTTTATTTCATAACACATGTAATGACCATTGGATTTCCAAAAAATAATGAAGTAATACTCTATTATCTATAATATCATATGAGAATACTCAATTTTCACATAATTAAATCCATGCTTGTCCATTGGCCGAATCCAAATGAAGCTACCCGAATAAGATGTATTATTTCAAACTAGATCTTTTGATTTATTTCTTTATCCGCAAATTAAATTTCTATTAATCCATTATTAATAATAACATCAGTATCATAAATATATTAATATATTATAATGTTAATTCTTCAACCGAAACAAAAACACACTCCCATAAAAAGAGTAACATAGGCAATATTCTTATGTATGGTGGACTATCTTTTAATGAAAAGATGTCATTTGATTTTCATTTACCACAAATCATCGTTGTGAATTATTATGGAAAATATATATTTATATGATGTATATTATATTTATTCTGAATTTATTCTTCTAATATCTTAATATAGAAAAAAACATCATTCTTTCCATTTTCGAGAATACGATAACAAGGTTTATTGATGTATGGACTACAAAATCCTCAAAGTGAAGTGATACAGTTACACTTTTCAATGAATGTATGAAGGATTTATTCAATAAAAATATGTGATATAAATGATTTATATACTATATTAAAGTAATAATTACCTTTCTATATATATAATATATCATTTTCTTTGTTACCTTTTCACACACTAATAATGTTATATCATCATTCATGGGCGCGTGGACTACCACCTTCTCAAATTGATTTGATTAATTTTACATCCTGAAAATTATATATATGTATATATGATTAAATAATATATTATATTTGATATAATTATAATTTTTTAAATATAAATGATTCTTAAATTCTTTTTATAATGATCACTGAAAAGGGGAATGTTAATAATTCTTACATACAACCTTCCCTCTCCATGATGATAACATAGTTTTGTTTTCCATAACCATAATTAATGATTGATAAAAAAAGTTTAATTTATGAATAAATATTATAACTATGTAAATATTAGTATTGTTTATATTTTTTATAACAAATCTATTAATCATAATTGAACTATCATTGATTTTTTTGATTGATATAATGAATAAGGCCCAAAAAAGAAATGTAAACATAATTATTAATGATGTTGTATAAAAGATTGTAAAATTATAAATAATGTTAATGATATACATGAAAAATAATATAAGTAAAATAAAAATATAACATAAATTTAATATTATGAAGATAAATACATATGAGACGATTTAGACTAAAGTAATAAAACTTGTCTCAATTAATTTTAAGTGTGGATTAACAAGATGTCATACACCATTAAATTTTATAAGGGGTATATATAAACCCTTTGACATGTTATATCATGAATTATATATATTATAATGTTATGTAATTTTGGGGTTTAATTTTATTATTTAATGAATTTTTTATTCAAATGTTTCAATGTATTAATCATTGATTTAAAATAAACCTCTTTATAAATATTTTATGATTTAATTACAAAAATATTTTACTCTATCACAATATTATAGATATTATTCTAATTTTTTGTTATAAAATATTAGTATAAATTTATTCTTTTTTAAATTTCTAATTTTATGACAAAAATTACAAGATGGAATATTTTTACTTGATTTATAAAAAATGTTTTGACAATTAGAAAATGTAATGTTCGATTCCTAACAAACACGAAAAATAAAATTTCTACTGCCATGAACATTATTTTATTTTTGGATTCCTATAGAATATTTTATGATTCCTTAACTAAAAAATCATATTTATATTTCATTTATTTTTGTATTGAATTGGGTTTTAGGGAAATGGTGATTTGGTAATGAAATTTCTTTTTGAAAAGATCATGGTATTTTTATTCGAATGTGTTCTTTATATGGGTTAGAAACAAGTATTTAGAAATGTTTTATATTGAGGTAGTTTTAATGATGATGTGGTATATGATCCCATTATTAATCAAGATAAACCATTGTATCATATATGAAGGTTTTGTCCCCATTATAGCTCACATGTGAGCTCATTTTAACTTATAAGATGGTTTGATGTAGCAACCTGACCCCTGAATGATCAGAGTCAGTGTCTTCAATTAATTAAACTAGAATAATTAAATGGAATAAAATCACAAAATATCCATGAATTTAATAGTCATGGTAAAAAATATACATACATGAATATTGTGTTAAAACTGAATAAACTAATTACAACATATTTTTTGTAAAGATTTTTCACTTTAACTATATTCCATCTAGTATATCCCTTCACATCATTCATTTTATGCTTCTTGGATTCATGGAAAAAATAATCCTAATATGTGTGAGATCAATTTCAAATTAAAGGCATAATATATTAGAGGAAATAACAAATCAATGAAAATTATAATTATGACATGTTAAATAACTCAACAGACATACCATGTAATCAACAAATAGAGAAGAAAGTGCATAATCAATATGGAAATGTAAAAATTTAAAAAACATTCCATTAAAATATATAAATATTTAAAAATAAATATGTCAATTTAATAAATTGAAACACACACTATTTAATCAATGAACTGAAAAATTAATTGTATCCATATATATTTCTACACAAAATCTCATGCATTAACAATAACTGAAACAAAATTATTGAAAATTTAAAATCATTTTAATTAAAAAGAAAAATTTTCAAATTTTAACTGAAGAATTAAATAAATAAAAATAGATAATTTTTTTGGATTATGTATGAGTTAAAAGATCATTTATTTTCCATGATAAAAATTTATAAAAATACATTTATCGGAAAGTGAAAAAATATTCCTTTGAAAAAATTAATAATAGAAAAAAAGGGAAAATAACTTTACTAAATAATTTGGAACTCTTAAATTAATTTATTATTTTTTTATAAATATTTTTTTTGATGAAAATAGGTTCTCTGAATAAATTGTCCAACGAAGTTTGGTTTTAATGAAAACATTTTCTAAAAAATCATTGAGTATGATGGACTTTAAAATGAGTAATAATCTATAAATATGGTTATTAATAACAATTTTAGAGGAAAATTAATGGTTTAGATTAAAAAAATTATATATTTTCCTAAAAAATAAATTCCACTAAAAAATAATTAAAATTATGTTTGATGAAAAAGTCATAAAACATTCTAAAGTGTCTCATAGCACATTTAAAATTTCCAAATCAGAAGCCTGAAGGAATAAAAAAACTAATGGAATGTTTTAAAGACCATGAAGATAACATTATTCATTATATAGTACATCAAAATGGATAGTTGATTCACCACAAAAAGATGTAACTATTTAATTTGACATTGATCTCAGAAAATTAATAGGTATGATGAAAAATCTATTACCATGATTCTGATTTGTCCCGTGTGTCATTATTTTATTGAATAAACAAATTAGTGCAATTATGTTATTTCATTATATCCTTTTTAATTTTAATATTCACTTTAATTTATCAAATTAATATTTTTTATAAATCCATCTAAACACTAATATTTACATTGGTTTATGTGACAAAATTCAATATACGTGTCAAAAACAACTGAAGTATGTCTAATACAATCAAATGGTAATTATATAACGTGATGAAATTTTAATAAACACATAATTATCATATATATACATCAATTATACTTTAAATAAAACAAATTAAATATGGATATGAAAATGGAATCAACGTTACAATCATGGAAACTATAGGATGTATGTACATAAGAGTAAAGATTCAATTTTCAATGATAATTATAGATAGATGGTAAGTAAAAAATTTTCCATAAATAATAATATTTATTTTATAAAGTGTATGTTTTTTAATAATATATATTAATATATATTATTCTATTATTGTAAAATGAATTACATTTTGTTGAGGATGCAGTAGTCCACAAGTCCAAAAACGATGTTATCATATTCCCACAAAATTATGGGCAAAATGAAATGTGTTATTAACAAAATAAATAATTCTAAAATTTTATAAATACCATGTATAAAATATAATAAATATTCTCTATCATAATTTTGATCATGATATGTGGAAATGGAAGATAAAAAAATCATTATTTCTTGAGGTCGTTGTTCACTATTCACATAAACAGTATTATTGTTACAAATATTAGATTATAGTGTGTATAAGAGTATGTAAAAAATGTCTCCTAATAAAAATTATGTGTACATATTATACTTGTGTTGTTATATAATAATGTAATATTAAGAGTTTATGGGGTGGATAATCAAAGTAAATCTAAAGAGTATAAGGAAGTTTCTTAACTCAAATTCAGGTAATTCCTTTTGGTGTGAACAAATGAAATTTCATGGATTTCATTATGCACAATATGGGGCTTCTATAATGATGGGAGATATTTTAGGAGCAATTTTGGTAGATCTTGTATGAGACAATGTGGTTTGCATGGTGTTATCAAGTGGGTTCATAGGAGGTCTTTTTTTGTCGAGGTGAAGTCGCACTGCTGAAATATTTTGAAAACGGAATTGCATAAAAAATTTTAAATTTTTATGTGTCTCTATTAATAGTAAAATATCTAAAAAATGAATTAAATGGTCAAAATAAGGCTGGTGGATTGATCTTGGACATGATTCTAGGTGATTTGGTCCCATAAGATTATGGTTTAGTCCTTTATTAATCTTAATTTCATATTAATAGTTGTAATTAATATTAAATACATTAACTAATAATTTTAGAAAAAAATTAGTCGACCAGAATATAGACAATAAGAGATTTTTATTCCAATTATGGAATCAAATTTTTACAATTCTATTCACATAACTGGAAGAAATTAATTTTAATTTAATAATATAGATGTGACGACAATACGGGTTTTAAAAGATAAAAGGTTCAAAAGATTTATATTTTTATTTTCAAGTTCAAGGAGATGTTTTTTAAAATGACTTAGATTGTAATAATAAATAATAAATTTATCATATTAATATTTTAATCCAATTTAAAAAATGATTAATCCTTGAAAATATATTAGATGAAAAAAACATTTTGGAACTAAAATTCTGTATTTTTCAATATTCATTAAAAAGATAAATGTTATAAAAAATATAAAAAATTTATCATAAAATAATTTTAATGGTTCTATTTAATATATTATTTTTATTATGACATATAATATTTATAAATGTTCCAAAATTGGATTTAAAATAGGTTACCCATTAAAATGTTTTAAATGCGACATAATAAAAATATAGTATTTTATACGTAAAAGTGTGTTTGTTATTATCCTTTGTCTGTAAAATATGATATAAGAATTTAAAAAATTATTATTAAAAATATAATATTTATATTTCTTTCATATGGTTCACTAATTATAATTAATTTAATTTATAAATATAAAAATTATTCTAGAGCATGGAAATAGTTTTCTATAAAACTATTCCTTTCATATTTAATTGGTTTTTATATTCATTTATAATGAATTGTTAATGAATTAATCAGTTTTATATTTTTTTATACAAAATATTTTTATAATTTATTTAATGTAATTCATATTAATATTTTATATCTTATTATATCAAACAATAATATTTTAATAATACATTATAGTTTGAAATAACACATCCATTTGTGTAACTCAAGCCATGAAAGAAAATCATTGCTCTGTATGTTGCCTGATAACTATGTAAAATATGAATTAAAAGATACATAACAAATTTAATGTAGTTATAATGGAAAATATATTATAAATTCTCAGGATATTATCGTCTCTTACACACTTGGTGTTGTGTTTTTACACTCTATCGAATATAATGTTCCTACTTTATATTTACATGATGTAAAATTCTACACACCATAAATAAATTGAATCCCCATATTTTAAATTTTATTTTGGAAATATATTTTTTGATATTTCCTTTTCATTAAATCCCACATCATGAAAATGGTTTTGAAAATAACTTATAGAATCAAGAGAACACGAATTATAAGAGTTAGATGGACTAACATGTAACTAGGTATCTAAGTATAAGAAAATGGTTGTTAAATAGAGATATATACTAAAATGAAAATCATAAATATTTATAGGGATTTATTGAGTTCATAAATCAAAAACAATTCTAGGATCAATAAAATGTTTAGGGCCTCAAAGTCATAAATCAGTAATGATTTAAAAGACAATTAGTTCAAAAAAAATAATGTTTTAGGACAAAAAAATTATTCTAGATCATTTTAATATTGGTTAAAATTAATTTACCACATAAGGATATAGGGAAATTTACATACATGATATATTTCTATAAATAATATTGGGATATTTTCTTGTGCTTTTATAACTTTTAAAAATCATTCAAAAAATCATTTCAATTTCTGATGTATTAAAACTTATTTCTCAAGGATCATAGGGCCCATAAGAGCGTGAAATATATAATTATTTATCTCTAAATATTTTTCCTAAACTATTATATTAATGAAATTAATCTATAAAGAAATATAAATTAATGGTTCATAATTAACATTTTTTCTCAAAAATTATAACTACAAACAATGATATATTTACCTAAACATGGCATAGGTAAGTGGTTGGGCGTGATACCCTTATCATCTTTCGGTCATGGTTCATGGACAAAAGCCTAATGGGATGTGATTTGTTTTCACCCTCTATACCTATTATCCTATTCTGAAGGAAAATCATTATAATTTTAAAAATAAATAAGATGTACATTCTATAGACAAGGTTATTATGTAAATATAATTTAAACTATGGATTTTAATATAATCCCAATATATAATTACCTCACCCATTTATTTTCACACATGACCTTCCATTTTATATCGTTTATCCATAATATTATTAGTTGTATTTCTAAATCATGAAACCATATCACTAATATAAAAGACGTTAAGTTTAAACTAGGATATTAATTAAAAAATTACCTTATAATGGTTTGGAAATAAAATTTAAATTATCCTATGTATATCTATTGTAGTATATAAAATAGGTGTGTAGTAAGGCCCGTTGTCAGGTACCAGGTTATACCATGTCAGGCACACAATTTTGGAGTTGTAACCACTTTATTCATTTTTGGTGGACACACATCCACATAGAGTATCTAGACATGGATGTATTTCTATGAAACCCACATAATCTATACAAAGACTAAATTTTAGGGTGTGTTTATACACTAATCCTCAAATTATACCTTAGGGTTGTGTTCTTTAGTATATGTTTTCCTAAATCTATATCACAATGTTTCTATAAAACTTATTTTAATACCATGAGTAGATAAATATCCTCAAAAGGCTCAGATCTCGTGTTTGATATATATTGAATTATCATGAATACAATGAACTAAATCCCAAAGGAATTAGTGTTTAGTGGTATTGGTAATCAAAATAAATACATCTGTGTTTAATAAAATGAAAATACTAAATAAATTTTTTTTCCAATGTTATGTTTAGTATAACTTTATTGCATCTATTATATTCTTTCATATAATTCATAGTACACTTCATGGATTCATGGGGAAAATAAATAAAAAAAATTTTGAGATCAAATTAATTGTATGGAAAAGTATAGAGAATGAAATTATTAATCAATGAGAATAATAATTATATAATTTCAAATAACTAAATACACGTACCATGCCATAAAAATACGGAGAAGTATATTAATAAACAATATGGAAAGGTAATAACTAAAATCACAAGCCATTAAAATAACTAGATAAAATAAATAAACATGGGAAGGTAGGAAACAGAAAAACAATCCATTTCAGCCATTAACTGAAAATTAATTGTATCCATGGATATGTAGATTCATAATCTCATGGATTAATAAATGGTTATACTAAATGAGGGGAATTATTAATTATTGGACATCAAATTTCCAATGTACATGGAATCAGTACCATCATGACCATTCACAAGAGAGTTTAGTATATTTAGAATAAATCCATCTATTCTACAAGGAAAAAACACTAAGGGGTTGTGAATAACTAATATCATCTCATTATACAATATATGCATTGGGGGGATATCATTAAGAGGTCCCCAAATAAGAGGACTTACTGTAAACGGTCCCCAACATGTGTCATATCTATCCAAAGATTTCCTCATATCGAATAAATAATATTCCTGATCAAATATCGATATTGAAAAAAGGATACATATTCATCAATGATTAATGAAATAACAAAATAACATTCAATGAAAACAATATATTAAAATTGTATATAGTTTATGTAATGAAAAAATCTCTAATAAATGATATGGATAGCTTGGTGAAATTCAATGTTAAATTATCACCAGAAATTGAATATTTCATGAGTAAATTCAAAGGAATAAAAGGAAGTAAATTTCAATACTATCATTGAAAAAATAAATGAAAACCCAACTATAGGGTGATTTAGGATGGTATCAATACATCATATCACACACAGATTAAAATAATGTTATGATTCCATTGATGAATAATGAGGCCATTTAAAGACATTGTTAAGGAAAATATAATTTTTTTTGGAAAACCCATTTTAAAAACATTATTTAAAAAACTTTTAAAATAATTTTATGTTAAGGTAAACCTTTAATCAGGAAAAAGTACCTTCAATAAAATGATGGTGGGTGAATCCATAAATGTTGTACGATGAAAAAGAACATTCTATTTTCATGATAAAATGTTATAAAAATTACTAATTCAAAAAGTGATTGGAATTTTACTTTGAAAAACATGTTCAATGAAAAAAAAATTTAAAATTTCTTCACCTAATTATTTTGAAGAACAGAAAAAACATTTTTATTTTTTTAATAAAACATGTTTTTTAAATAAACTGGATTCTCTAACTAACAATATAAATGAATTTAGGCTTTCATAAAAACATTTTATAAAATATATTTGTTACCAAAGTATAATAAAATGGTAGTAATAATTTTAAATGGTCATGAATAACTATAGGATTGTAAAATTAAATAATTTATGTAAAATTATTCATATAATTTCTTTGAATGGAAATACCATTGAAAAATCAATAAAAAAACTTTTGATGAAAATAATTGTTAGGCATTCAAAAGTTTCCCATACCATGTTATATGATTTCAAATGATAAGCCTCATGATAGAATAAAATTAAATGATTTTTCTTCAATTCCATGATGGTAAAATAATCCATGATATAATATATAAAAATGATCATGGAATGGGATAAGCTCGTAAGGGGCGTCGGCTCGCTAGGGTTTCCCCTGTCGCCACTACTCATCCCTCTATATTTGGTCAGCCTCAACCCCTCTCCAGCACACATTCTTGATAGCCTTGTAGAAGAGGCTCTTCTCTCAGTGGAGGCGTCAGTGAATTCATGGGCTCGGTTGCCTCGGTACTTCCCACTGTTTTCTGGCCTTTCCGCACTCTCTCCACCTTCTCTGGGAAGGTTTCATTTGGAGGCATAGTGAAACCCGTTGTTGATGATCCACTTTATTCTTTTGAGAGTCGTTGTCACAACATCATTGTCAAATGGGTGTGCGTAGGGTGATCGTTGGTTTCTTAGAGAGAGATCATGACAGCGGTGATGGGATTTGAGTATGGTTTGTGGAATATTTCTACCGGCGTGGTTTGTTGTCCAGGAGGCTTCCTCATAGTGATGTTTTTCTTCCTTTTTATTTTGATTCTCGTGATTTGGTTTTGGGTGCGGATGAATCAGGCTTCGTATTTCGTGCTGACTGGGGTCTGGCTTCGACAGATGTGGTTCTTGGAAGTGTAATTCTTTAATAATGTAGAGGAGGGTTTTGTGTTTTGTTACATAATTATTTATTATGGTTTTGGTTGGGTTAAAATTTAGAAGTTGTTTTTGGATTTATGTTTGATTTTGTGAATTTTTGGAGCTGGATTTCAAAGCTGAAGGTAGTGGAACTAGGTGATGGAGGTTCATTGTTTCTCTTGTACTGTTTGGAGTGGCCAGATTTGGGATTTTGGTTTTGTGGTGACTGTTCAATTCTGATTACTGGTGTTTTGTTTGCGGCCGACATCATGACGAGGATGCAGATGTTATGTTGTTTGAAGGGGACCTGTTGATGGACATGATGGTGCGATGGTCGATGGACTTGACATTTCTGGCGGTGGAGGATCATGGCTCAGAACTCTTACCGGTTTGAATTTCAATCTCATTTTGAATTTGTTTTGGCACTGGGCCATTTGAACTTAGATATTTGTGGTTTTTGTTATGAACTTCTAGAATGTTTGGTTCCCACTTTTCCTCAAAGTGATTTTTTAGAAAATTAAATAAAATTTATTTCAGAATATATAAAAATGTATGGGTGATACACCACACAAAATAAGTAATTGGTGAATACAAAATATATCTCATAGAAGTAAATATTTATATGAAAAATATCTGACATTTAGTATAATTTTTATTTTGTGTCATTATATTACAAAACTAAAAAAGTTTTAAATTATTTATTTGATTTTGGAACTTCATCATGTTTATGAAGAAATTTATTTTACTTATTACTATTATTTATATGAGTACATAAATAATTATGTTTATGTTGGTTTTTTTGACCAAATTTGGGTTATGTATCAAAAAAACATTTTTATGTCAACTATGGCCAAAGGTATCATTATATAAGATATAAATATTTAGAAAAATAATAAAATATAATATTTATATATCAATTATAAATTTAAAAATAATCATTAAACATGGTTTTTGAAAATTGATTCAACGTTATAATCATGTATATGGTATGCCTTACACACGCATGAGTAATGTTCGCAATTTTTAATGATAATTACTGAAATAAGGAATTTAATACAATATAATCAAATAAGGATAATAATATCATAAATACCATTTTATATAAATATATATACTTACATATATAAATATTTTCATGTAAATGGAATCACATTATTTCAATGAGGCGTTATTCCACAGATCCACAAATGATGATATCACATTCCCACAAAATAGACTGCATAATGGAATGTGATATAAATAAATTAAAGATTAATAAATAAATTATTAAAATAATATATAACATATATAAAATGATTTTCCATCATAGTTACCAATATTATAGGAGGTAAATTAAAATTTACAAACATCTTCATGTGAGGTGGAAGTTCACCATTCACATAAAGAGAATTACTTTTACCCATTACATTGGAGTGTGTGTATGTTTAGATAGAAAAATTATCATAAAAACATATGAGTATATTTTTTACTCATTTTTTATATATAATCATTGAATAATATTATTTTATGGTGTATATAATGGAAATAAAACAAAAAATAGTCATGAATTTTGTTAACTCTTATTTGGGAATGTCCTTTTGGTTTTTACAAAAAAGATTCATTGGATTTGTTGATAAAAACTGTGAGTCTTCTAGGGATATGGGAGGTATTAATACGATCTATTTGGATAGAAATGGGGCCTCCCAAAATTGATTTATAGGTGGGAAAAATTAGAATGATAAGTTGCCTTATTATAATGGATAAGGAGTCGAACTGTTGTAATATTTGGAAAATGTAATTTCATAAATGTTTCTAACATTGAAAGTGGCTCCCATAATAGAAAAATTTCAATAAACGATAGTATTAGTTAAACATATTTCCAAAATTTTGATATTGTAAAATTTTCTATGTCCTTTCAACCCATAATATTATGGTTTAGTTATTTATAAATTTTCATTTTACCTTAATTGTTGTATTATATTTTAGTAACATTCTCTAACATTTGTGGTTACAATCTAATTTGACAATATTACATATTATAATTTATTATTATTCAAAAAATATATATATATTTCAAATTCCAATCAAATTAGTGGAATAAATTAATTTAAATTTAATTCTACTTACAGGATGACAATACGGGGTTATAAAATATAAATTTTATCGCTTTTCAATGTTTTTTAGTAAATTTGGAATTCATATTGATTTCAGTTACCTATATTGTATTAATTGATAAAAAATTGATATAGATAACCTTTTAAAAAAATTTATAATAAGTATTATATTTATAAATTTATTATACGATAAATAAGTTTTCAACAAAAAATCAGTATTTTTCACTATTCAGTAAAAATGAAACACTACAGATTAATATAAAATATAACTCGAACCCTATTTTTGTGTTTTTATTAAAATTAATAAAATTACCATGACATATTTTATTAATTAAAGATCCCAAAATTTTATTTAAAATATGTACTCCATTATGGGGCGGTTAAATCGCCTTAACAAAAATATAATATTTTTTTCATTAAAATGGGGTTGTTCTTATCTTATGTCAATTGAATCTATTGAATAATTATAAATATATAATTTATTGGATTATATATATATATATAACCCTCAATTCAATAAATAATAGTGATTAATTTAATTTATTTGGACAAAATTGTCTGTGGGCATAAAAATAGTTTTCTATAAAAACATTCTCTTTATATTCAATTTGTTATTATATTCATTTATAAATAATTTTGAGGCAAAGAAATATTTTTACATTTTTACGAACAAAATATTTTCAAGATATAACAAACAAAATAGATAACAAATAGTTTGTATTTTTTATTAAATAATAATATTTTAATAATATAATATTTGTATGTAAATATTAGTCTTGCGTTTATTGAATCTCATAAAAGAAACTCGTTGCTGAGTATGTCACATGCTAAATCAGTATCACATTCTTTGAAAGATACAAAATATATTGAATTTTTTTAACATAGTATATTTATTTTAAATTCATTGGATATTACATTTCCCTACACTCTTGGTGTTTTATTCTATACATGCTATCAAATACGGTGTTCTTAAATTATATTCTCAAGGTGTAGTAGGTGTTCCCAATTATAGATCATGATAAACAACCGATCCCAATATTGATTATAAAAATGGGTTTTCCCTATTATATCACACTGGTGAGACCGATATAGCTTATACAAAGGGTGATCCCCAGTATAGATCTCAAATTCATTTGGTAATGATAATGTTAGGAGACATGCATATAGTTAGTCCGATTGGAAGGGTTTGGAAAGTGATTTGTGTATATGATTATCTACGTCACCTAATACACATTTAATTTATTTCAGTGAGTATTAATAATTTTATTTTATCAAAATGAGTGTTTTTTTATATTTGAAATTTTTGTATTTCAAATTATTAATGATCATTGATGATGACTATAAAAATTATATTAGTATTGATGAATTCAAATGACTAATTGTTTCCTTATTTATGTATCCCCTTTTTTGAATTTTATACTGACCCCACATATCTAAATGTTTCGCAAAGGATTTAAGGATTACTAATGTAATGGAAAATAAAAATGATTAAATTCATGGAGACTTTAAATTAATATTAATAATGATCTATTTTTAAATGTCATATATAATGGGAAAATGGATACTGATTAGAATTTTCCATTTTGTATTTCATTGTATATGTATCGAATGATTTATGGTTAAATTCTATAAAACTCGAGATCTGAAAGGATCATCCAAATAATGGAAAGTAAAATTATTAAATTAAACACAATATAATGTAATTATGATTTACAGAGATTAATATTTATATATGTAATATAACATTAAAAAATGATCACATATGTTTACGAAAAAATAACTATGTTAAAATGGTGGAGATTGTAGGCCATGTGAATCTATTAGTAACATTACCATTTTATAAAAATCATTACGGAATGATGGTATGAAATATTTTATCATTACATAAGGAATATTATATAATAAATTAAATAATTTTATTTCCTTAGATAAAATTTTATATATCATTCATCTGATGTGGTGATAAAAAATGAATCACATCTCTTTATAGAGGTAGTAATCCACAAAAATGAAAAATGACGTTATCATTATAATGTGAATGTAAATTTAATAAATTTAATGACATAATATCTATTCTTAATGATAATTAGACAAGATATATCAAATTTAAATTGTTATTTCCTCATTACATCCACCCATGCGAGGTGATGATGGATTGATAATTACATCAGACCATGAGATATAACATTATAATACACACAATTTATGGATTCCATTCCCATTAGATGGAAGTTATAGATTGTTATAGCTAATTATAGTAACTAAAAAACATTTTAGTATATGGGCGATACTGATGATATTATATAAACATGGTTAAAGAATATTTCAAATTTGTAGATAATGAAATAAATCCAAAATTTTCAATTAAGAACTATACATATTATACATACAAAATTCATTTATTTATTCCTTATGAAGTCTATGATTTGTACTCTACACAAACCATATAATATAGGATGTGGCGACATATTTAATGAATAGATATGCGAAGATATTATCTGACCAAAATTCTTTTTATGCGTGACAAAATGATATATAAAGGTTCCATTTTATATTAGATGGTCAGGTATGGTGACCTTAAATTTTCATAAATAACTATTACATCATTATAAAGATAAATAACATAATATTATTGAAAAATCAGTATATTATGGTTTAGTATCAATGGGAGATTATGACCATGAATTAAAATTACATAATAAAAAAGAAACATTATTTAATTCCTCCATCTATAGCTTCATAGAGACCATTGTGTTCACCTTAGCATAAGAAATCACAAATGGATATACATCAAAGAAAGGGCTCAGGTAAATCACCTATAAGAGGATTGATAAAAACATAAATAAATTTAACTTAGGAGAGATTAATCATAATCATTATATCATAATCACATGATCATCAACATAATCATGAATGATGTAATTAGTCAAAAGAAAAGTCTATGGAAATGAATAACATTTAAACATCATATACTAGTTATTAAATACCACACATTGTTTTGAAATATAAAAATATGATTCTCACATGTACCATAAGTTCATGATCATACCATAATAAATTTGAACAAATAATGAATCATTTTCATGAATATTATACAGTTTCCCATAAGCTACATCACATTAAACTATACAATGGAAAGCAATATAATTCGAGGCACACCTGCCACGTCAATAATTTTACATAATATTGCATTCCACATAGAACATATATTGATAATATTCCTAAATTAAACCATGTAAAATTAATGGGATTCATAAGGTTTTCATTGATTATTAAATTTTTGTTACAAAATAGAATGTAAAAAACAGATTATGTATAAGATGAATCATTGTATATTTAATATGAAACAACATAGGGAAAGTAAAAATATGTTTTAGAAAGAATAATTACATTGAAAAATAATTTCATTTTTCATAAAATTATATTTGAGACATTTATATCTCATAAAAGAAAATTGGAATGGAAATGAATTTATATTTTCAGAATATTAAAATCATATCCTTACTTAAATTTGTAATGGAAGAGAAATAATCAAAAGAAAAGGGGTTTGATACAAGAATACACAAGCCATATTTCTGAATTATTAATTCAAACTAATATCATATATAATCCAATTATATTCAATAATTACTAAATTAAAAACCTTTTATAAATTTATTTTATGTATTATAATTTATTTAAGTTCATTCATGGCCATTATGATTAGTTCGAGAGTTCATTTCTGTTTTTCTGAGGGTGTTTTTTTTCAATGATTGGTTCACTTGTATACCCGTATGGAAGTTCATCTAAGATTGGAATAATAATATATAATTAATATTATATGTTACTAATGAACATACATAAATTTAAATGGTTTTATATATTATATATTACATGGTATGAAGATGATTCTATAGATAAAACACTAGGGAAAATGATTTACTTTATTTTTGTGGGTTTTTTGACAATCGCAATCACATGTAATATTATTTAATATCATATTTATATGTTTGTTAAAAAACATAATAGGAGTTATAAAATGTAGAGTAATATTTTATTTATTCTTAATTATGGTTTTATGACTCACATTGAAGGTATTAAGGTGAAATGAAAATGAATCATCAATGATTGCTGTAAATTGACACGTCACAGATAATGTTATAATTTTTAGAATAATAGGTTGAAATTAAAAATAGGATGACCAATTATTCCATCAACAAAAAATATTTATAACATATATAATATTCTTCAGTTATCATGAGACATTGGTTTGGGTATGTGGGGAGAGGATATGAAATGAAAAGAAATTGAAATGAATTTTAAAGTAAACAAAGGAGGATTGTACCTCATGATTTTATTCTCCTTGAGAACATCCATAGGGATATTGGGGTACTTATTTTGTTTAGACTATATGATATTTTATGTGGGTAGTAGTCTTGGTAATATAATTAGATGAAATTATACTTGTTTCATGGTTTATAAGCTATGTGGAAAATAGGTGGCTATGTGTGGTATTTATATGAGAGGAGTGGGGTGATTTTTTGATTTTTTGACTCATTACTTTATGATTTTCACTAAATACTATGAATAGTTATAATTTTCATGAATAAATAAAGTAAATATGTAAGGAGGGTTCGATATCATTGTTCTTAAATCATATATACAACAACAAGTACTCAAAAACTAATTTTTCTAATTTATACTATAAATTATCATATTTCTATTTCAACAAAAAATAAACTATTTTCAAAAACTCCCAAATACTCACACAAAACATTTTTAAATTTTGTGAATCCAAAAAAGGAATTAATTTTATGAATGTACTTTTTAAATATTATAAAATCCATTATTAATTAAAATCCTTATTTTTTAAGAAAATATCGATTTTAATATAAAAAATTATGTATAAATATTTCAGAATTTAATTATAGAATCATAAATTTATCTTATAATCATATGATAAAACTATTAATTTATGATTATTTTTGATAAAAAAAATATATTTTTTAATAATAAAAATGTACAAAAAAATTTATGTTTTTCAATAATACAAACCCTTAATTTTTTTTGAAACATTAAATTACTTATAATATGATATAATTATATCATATATTCATTTTTAGGATTTCTAAATTTTATTTACACATTAATAGATGATATTACTATTATATTGGATGTATTACTATTCATAATAGTAATTTTATTATTTTAGTGGTTAGGTTATTATTCATTCAGTATAGGTTCCTTAATTTTTTAAATATCAAATAATTCATTCTTCATTGAAAGAATGTTGTTTTTTTCGTAACTCTATTCTATCTATGTATTTTATAATATATAATATAGTTATAAAAAGGAATAAATTCCATTGATAATGATTTGGGCAATTAATTTATTCCCCTATTTTAAAATATACCCCACAAAATTTCATTTTAAAAATTTAGGTGGGAATTTGTGCCTGTAACTATCCTTAATTTCTTCCACTATTCCCCATTTCAACTCTTCACACTTATAATTCTTCCAAAAAAATTGGACATTGTGAGTTGTCTTATTTCATAGGACTATTACACTATATTCCAAGATCTTTAGAAACTTATCTTTATATAAGAGTTCATTTCCCAATTGCACCACCTATGGATATCGAACATTTGAGGGGCCACATATTTACATCAAAAAGAGTTGTACATAGAAATATCATGAACATTATCCGTAATTTGTAGAATTTAATAAAAATAAGCCTCTTCTCTAATGTGATCATTGATCTCAAAGGGGCCAATTTACCTTGTTTTAGGCTTCCATTTCATTCTAAATTGCATTTCTCTTTTCCATGGTGATATTTGAATGAATACTTTATCTCCAATAAGAATTCCATGTCCCATTAAGGGTTATAAACATTGATCTTTTTTTGAATATGAAAATATTTTAAATATTGTTTGATATCTTGAACCTTTTATGTCATCTCAATCATAGTATTAGGTCCAATTAGATTTCATTCTCTAACTTGATCCAAACAGGTAGGAGATTTACATTTCATTCCTTACATAGCTTCAAATGGAGACATCTGAATACTCAAGTGGAAGATATTTCTATATCATAAATCAATCAATGTAATATGTTAATCCAATCCACATCTGAATCAAATTAATCAATATTTTATCATTTCTTCATGTGTATGAAGATTCCATTTAGATTAACCACCAGTATAGGGAGATTGGCCATCTTTAAATTCAATTCAGTATTCGAATCATGTTTGAAACTTTTACATAATCTTGTTGTTATCCTTATATCATGATTCGATATGATGGAATGCGGATCCATTTAAAACCTCATCACTTATTATATATAAATATCATCATTGTTTTAAATCATGAAATATTCCTAAAATTTAATAAAGTTGGCTATTTTGGATATTTGATCCACTATAACCCATATCACATTGATTCTTTTGGATGTCTTCAGGAAACTAGTGAACAAGTACAATGTGACGTCCTCCCATTTTTAAATCATTATATAAAATGAATGCACCATACTTTTGGACTTTTTTCATTTAGTGTTAAGATGGTGAAATAATAAAACATTGTGAGATATATTCTAAAATGTCCTTTTTTATTTTCTACCATTAAAATTGTTCTTAATGATCACATTTCATTGAGGTAGTTATATGATGGATATATAATTATGAGATATTTTTATTATCCAACAGATCCTTCTTTTTCTCAAGTGATTCAGGTACATACAACATTGATCCAAACTAAATAACACCATTATCATCGATATGGAACTCTTGAATCTTCCCTTTAATACATTCACCTTCTTTTAAAGCTTGAAATCATCCAAATTTTATCCCTTAATCTTATGATAGATATATTTTATGGAAATATTTTATGGAAAATATTATGTATCCCCTTCCATAATGATTTCCAAATCCATCCTTTTCACATTCATGAAGTTGGGGTCTTTCATAATCCACATCATGGACAGAGTAGCATGTTATTTTCTACTAAGTGCATCCTCTAACATTTTCTCCTTTTCTAAATTTTAATGAATACAGAAATCAAAATCCTCAATTACAACTATCTATATTTCCCGATTCGTGTTGGGTTACTTCTATGTGAATATATAATTTAAACTAAATTTACTAGTATATAATTCTCACATCTCACAATAGAGGTATTTTAACCAAATCATCAAGGAAAATATCCTAGATAATAACTCCAGATAATGAATTGGGTTTTTTTTCTCATGGATCATCAACTACCATGAGGTGTAGGAAATAATTTTATCATTCTTCTTGTATACACTACTAATGAATTTTTTTTAATAATCACTATATATCACAAAATACTATCCACATTTTCTTAATGTGAGTAATGTGAAGAGATCATCATCTAATTTATCACAATAAAAATTTCCTCACATTCAAATATCTAGACATACAATCCCCCTTTCCTAATTAACGTATTTATTTGGTATAAAAAACGTGATACATTTATCAAAAAACATCTGTAGTACCTTGATAATATAGTAATTCAATGGATATACATATAAATAGTGGGTTAGGTCCATTCCTCAGTTGAAATTGTATTTTAGGTGGTCATGAAAATTCCCCCAAGTATAATCACTTGACATAGCAATGAGACTTTGTATTTCAAAATTTCACAAATGTAGAACATCACGTGAAATTTATCCTTCCATAATATTACCATCATATTCCTTAGGTGTTATTTATGTTCCTACATTATATTTGAGTTTATATGTATTTTATTGATAAAAGATATCATATATTTTTCAATGTAGTTTCTGATGATTGTATTCATCAAATCCATGATGATTGTAGGGGTATTACTAAGATGGAAGGGCATCAAACCAATATCATAGTTCTCATAACTTGTATCAAAATCCTTCTTCAAAATATCTTCATTCATTAAAATTAGGTGATGATGTATATAGTGAATATCCACCATTGAAGAGTATTGATGTCATCATAGTTTATCATAAAAATAATCAATTCCTTGAATATGATACATGTTATTTATGGTGATCGTGTTGAGTTCACAATAATTGATAGATGGATGTAGTGATCTATCATTTTTCTGTAAAATGATCACTAGAACACCTCAATGAGTTTCACTAGGGAGTATGAATCCATTTTTTCATATTCTCTTACATGTTATTCTTTTACTCCTCCAGTTCAATTGAGGTTATCCTATAGGTATATTTTGATAGGAGAGTAGCACCCGATATGAGTTATTTTGAGGACTATACCTCATGAACATGGTGAATTCAAGGAAACTGTTTTCAAAAAACATTACCGCATTCCTTCAAAATAATAATTTCATCATGGAAAATACCTTCAAATGACTCAACCATTAGATCATGGTATTCTCCTTTATAGTGCATCGACACCCACACCATTGAAGGATTTTCAAAATGATATTCATGGTCTTCCTTGAATTTCTAGAGGAGTATGTGATGTATCATAATTTGAAATGATATTTTATTTTTCCAATAGTTGATGAGTGATTTATATGAGTAGAGCCAATCCATGTGCAACATAACATGAAATTACACTGTGGTAATAATCACAAGATTCATGCGAGGAATCTTCCCAGATACATGAATATGAGAAGATTTCAGTTCTTGGGTTCATATGATTACACCACTAGTTGTTTTAAGGATATTCAATTGATATGGTTTTAGGAATTTGATTCAATATTTTTCGAATGATATATGACTTCACAATCACCCACCACTTTTTTATAAGTGATGAAATAAGATTTCACATACTCGAGTGGATTTGGTGGATTCAGAAACTGATTACCCTCAAAGATTCGTGATTTAGTTAAAACTCTTTCATAATTCCCATTATCCCAATTGGTGATGCCTTGAACTAGGGTTTGTGATCTAATTTCCCCCATCATATTAGTCATTTTTTTCATGTATTTTCCACAATTAATTAGCTTTATGTCATTAAATCCCAAATTTATATCATTTTTTCATACCTTTTATGAAATTACTATGATGATTCTTACCAAATTTATGACTTGTGAGTGTTAGATCTATATTTCTTAATTTTTTATTAGATACCAAAAAATAAAAATCCGTCATTCTTTCTTAATCTCCATTTTTATGGGACCATTCTACAAACTCCATCTCCACTTTCAGAACACATCAGATAAATTATTTATAACTCGTGATTTTAATTTCTAATGCCTTTGGATTTCATGTATTTTAGCCAATAAAAACTATATATATTTTTATATCATTGTTGATAACAAAACATAACATGTAAAATTAAACCCTTTTGAAATTTTCATCATAATACGTGAAAAATTCAACTTATTTATTGATAAATTCTATAAATTGTCACTATATAATTATTTGAAATTGATAATTTAAATACTTATTTAGATATATTTTCATAATGTCTTCCCACTCCATCTATACAATTTCATCCCCCATCGTCATGTCCCTAATAAACACACACTATTGATAGACCTATCAAACAAAAAGATCTATGGATGAAGTAACATTATACATCATTGAATAGTGATGCAAAATTAACATATTATCCTTTGAGTTGACCCAATTTTCCAGAAAATGTAGATTAGAATATCCTTAAAAAAAATTTGTTCATTTAAATATAAAAGATTCATTACCCATTTAATCACTCATAGGTGAATGTGAAAATTATATAATATTTAAGTTATATTAAATAACCTAATATAGTTGGGTAACCATCTATATGAAATTTTTAAATCCACCTTTCTAGTTATTGGGGATGTTGTTCGGAAAATCATTCCATTATCCCTCACAAGGGTTGTTGGCGTAGTCTTTCTTGGTTTATACAATTTTCTAAAATAGAAATTATTTTAACAAAACATATTTAAAACATTCATGAATAAATTATCTATTCCTATGTGTAATTAACTCAAAAGGAATATCTAGATTGATCCCTATATTAAGATCTTTTATAAAGTAATGTTTCAAGGGTGAATAGATAAACATAGTCCCTTACTAAAGGTTTTCCCTATTGATTGAAAAACCATTTCACCAAATTAAATAAATCATTATTTGATATAAAAAATAGAGTCCTCAACATTTCTTACATAAATATTACATCATTTTAATGAAAAAGTTCATAAAATCATTTGTATTATAGGAACCATTGGATTAATAAATTTCAAAATTTAAGACAATAAATTAATTTTTAACAATGAAACATATTAATTATTTTATTCCACCTTATATATCTTCATATATTTCCTAATATTATCTTTATTTTACATTATTATTATATAATATACATCAAAGAAATGTGTGAGTTAAAATTTGAGAATGAAGATATATAAAAACATAAATCAGTATAACATGGGTGAGTATAATCATCATCATAACATCATAAGTGTTTTAAATTATTCATAATCATGATAGAAATAAATAAATAAAGGCATGTAATATGGTGATTCATAAAAATGAAATTTCATGTCATAGTGGTCAAAAACCACACAATGGTGTGACAAAATCTAGCATAATGTTCATGCATAGGGTAAGTTAATAATAAAAATAATTTCACTCTAAACAATGATAGAATCAAATTCTTCATATTTCACATTATCCCAAGTGAAATTTTACATCCATAAATTAATTTGAGCATTAAATAATTATGTGTTCTCCTATCACATTATAACATTTACATAATAATTCTTGCCACGTAGAACATATATCAATAAATTTCAAGATATTAACTATGTAAAAGAATGGGTTTTAGATGGATTTTATCAAAAATATATTTGTGTTCTATAATGGAACAGAAAGAAACATATTTCGTATAAGATTCAACATTCTTTAGTGAATAAGAAACAACTGAATTGAAGACTAAATGTCTTTTAACAATATCAGTTATTTGGAAAATAGTATATTTTTCATAAAATAAAATTTTATACATTTATATCTCATAATGAAATTAAAGTTAAATGAAAATATATTTTAATAATATTAAAAGATAATACATAATAATGTTTGGCATGAAAGAGGAATTCCAAAATGAAAATGAGTTGGGTTCAAGAATCCTGGTACCTTATGTTTGAATTATATCTTTACATTATTAGAATAGAGAATCAAATTATATTCATTAATTAATATATTTGGATAAAATTATAAAATTAAATGATTCATTATAACTTTTTTTAGTTAGACTATGGTAATTATGATGAGTTATAGGGTTCAATTCTATCCTTCCAAGAGTTTTTCTATTCTTAATTTTCATGATCAATTGGATTATATATAAGTATTGAAGTTCATTTAAGATGGGAATAGTTTTCCAAAATAGTTATTATATGTTATTAATGTTATTATATAATTTTTTATTTTCTTATTTATAATTGTTTTTATTTATTATGTGGATGATTCATTAGATAAAACATTAAGGAAAAGGATTTAATTTATTTAGGCTGTTTTTATGACAATAAAGAACTTATATAATTTTATTTGATATAATGTGTATATATAGGTTTGAAAACATTATAGGACTTATAATATTTATGATAAAATTTTAATTAACTATAATTATTATTTAATGTCTAGCCTTGAAGGTAGTAATGGAAACTACAAACATGTAATCCATGATGTTATTAAATTGACACATCATAGACGATGTTTTCATTTTTAAAATAAATTGATGTGAGAAGAGATTCGATTATAGATTATTCAATTATCATAATAAAATTAAAATAAATAAAATATACAATATTTATCATTTCACATAAGAATTGGGAGTTGAATAGAGGATAAAAAATGAAAAAAAATAAAAGACAACAAAAAAGGATTTTAAATAAAAATTAAGACCTAGAAGGAGTGAATAGATGAGTTAGTGGGGGTTATAATTATTTTTTTCATTACCTATTTTTATTTGGGACCTGGAAATTAATAGTTTTAATACCAAGGATATATATAGTAAATATATAATTATGGTTTGATATAATGGTTTTATGGTTATCAATTGATAAAAATGACTCAAAATTCATTTATTTTTCATATACAGTACATTATCATATTACAATACCAACAATAAATTTAAATATTTTAGAAAAAAATATTAACCCTAATAATTTATATTAGTGGATAATTTAAAAATCGTCCCAATTTAATTAAAATAATTTTTTAAAATGGGAAATTTCATTTTTAATTAAAATGATTATTTATTTTAAACTTACATATTTTAATATTATAGCTGATTTTATGACACATGAAAATTGAATTAATGTCTCTTGAAATTATCTTAGAATCATAAGAAAAAGAAATAGTAATTTATTAATAATTTTTTTTAAAACTATTTTTCTTTTTAATAAATATATAAGCTATAAATTTTAAATATACACTTTTTTTCAAAAATACCAACACTTAACTTATCAATTATTACATATTTAATTACATATACTATGATGTAGTTACATCATATTATCAACTATAGGATTCATAAATATAATTTATACTTCCATATGTGAGGTTACTATTCTGTTGGCAAGAATACTATTCATAATAGTCTTATTACTAATACTATGAGTATGTTACTGTTCATTTATTATAAGTTCCTTATTTTATTAATATCTCTTATTTTATTGATAATTTAGGAGAATGATGTTTTTATTAAGATATCTAATCTATGTATTTTTTTTACTATAAAATAACTACATAAGTAAAAAAAATCCATTGATAAATGATTGATTCATTACAAAGGGTACACTTGTATTTTCATGAAAAAGTTAAATTTATATAAACTAATTTAGATGTCCAAAGAGCTCAAAATTGATAATATTACAATATAATATGTAAATGTGTCCATATAATATAGTAAAATATTTTATATAAATTTTTTTAAAAAAATTTCATGTAGTGTTTTGTTTTAACAATTTGTGAATGATTTTAATATTTACGGTGATATCATAATTTTTATGATTAATGGGTTAATATAGATACTCTAAAAGTAAATGGGTCCCATAAATATATATTGGATAGTATTTGAAATATTATAGAAATAATTTATATATTATAGGTTTTTTATTAGTTTCAAAAAGATTAATAAAATATTACTTATTTTAAAACAAAATTTATTCATAATTTAGAACAATTCATTTACCTTGACAGTAATTACTTAAAAAAATGTTATTTCTATAATAGGATTGTAAACACCACTAAAATTTAGTTTTTGTCTAAAAAAATAATGGCACAAAATTACTATTTCCAATTATATTATCTTTATCATTTTTTTAAAATGTGTTATTTTGTACATTAATCTAATAATTAGTACATCAGTATTGTCATTGATTTTAAGATAATAATCAATTTAATATAAATAAAAATTAAAAATTGATAAAAAAATAATTTATGTTTAAAATTTATATTATGTACTAAAATTTACATTTTTTAATCAACATATAAGAAATATTATATTTTTAAAAATTAAGTCTGTGACATTTTAGGGTTCATAGTTAGTTAAATATTAGAATTCCCAAAATCATGACCAATTGGATAAAAGGCCATATATTTGATTATATAATGATTATGGATGACATATACACATCCAATAAAATAAATTCCTCTATTAATGACATTATTTAGTCCATTATCATTGTCTTTATAACACTAAATACCAGATTTACCTTTTACAATTATTATTTTGGAATACATATAATAATGACTAATTTTTTTTAATAACTATATTTATGCCTCCCAATACAGAATTTAAAATCCATTTTTTAATAATAAAAAATTAAATTTTAATTGAATTAATTTAAAATCAAACTCACAAAACTAGAAGTGAATATTTTCTCAAATAAAATGCCTTTATCAAGTGTAATTTTTTTTGATAATAAATTAAAGAATGAAATTTATTGACAAAAAAAACGTTTTTTTTGTTTGAAATCATATTTAATGGATGTAAATTTTTATATTTCCTAAAATATAATTTCGATTTAAAAATACCTTATAATAAAATATAGTTTTCAATAAAAATCAAAATTTTTTATATTGGGTAAAAAACATAACATACCAAGAAAATACCATAAAATATAACTCTAATAATCATGAAATTCTTACAAAAATAAGGAAAATTATATTTTATAACATAAAGATATATTTTGAAAATTATTCATTGAAATAAATCTGTATTAGAAAAGAGTCTAATAAAACTATTTCCATATTGATTTAAAATTTACGTTATTTTTTATATAATCAATATAATGATCATTCTCATTAATAAAATTAAAAATAAAAATTATTTATTTTATAATTATGTGAGTTGTTAATTATTTTATAAAATTTCAATCCATTTAAATCGATGATGACATTTATGTGTTAATGTGGATTGCCACCTCCCCAAAGCAATGTGATTCATTTTTCAAAACCACCTTACATGGAATATATATATATATATGGTTATATTAATAAATTATAAGAAATTAATGATATAATACATATATATATATATATGAAATAGATCATCCCTTCTTATTATCAGGAACATTAAGAAATGAAAATGTAATTTATATGTATATACAACTTAGAGTCTCCATGATTCTAAAATAGTTCATTTTTCACAACCATCTCTCGTGGATTGATTAAAAATTATAAATGATTAATAAATTTTTTATTATTTAATGAATTATATTATGGGTTTATGGAAAAATTACCCCAATGAAAATGTTCAACATAACAAAGAGGGTTTGATGTTACGAAGTTGATATCCCTAAAACATATTGTGTGTACATAATAAATTATATAATAAAAATAATTGAGATAGTAGTTTAATGATAATTAATCAATACTAGATAATTTATCTCAATATAAGATAATTTATAATTGATTATTTTATATGACTCAATTTATAAACTTGTATTGTCTGGACTCGAGGTAAAGGATTTAATCTCAATATCCCATGATTGAGGAATATTTTAATGTTATGAAAAAATATCCTTAACTTGTTTTATATCATCCCATTATACATTTGAAATAATGAATAGTCTATTATAATTTTTATTTTATGATTCTATTTATTTTATCATACAATGTGATATTATGTGAATGTTTCCATGTGGTAAGTGATTTAGAATCATAATATCCTTTCATTTAGTTGCATATCTTATTCATTGCATTTGGTATTCCATGATTTTGTGTTATTTGATCTTTAAATTATATGATAATCAATTTAAACCATTATTATGTTTATTATATCATGTTTATAAATATAATATACTTAATTATTATCATTTAAAATATAATTATCATTCTATGGGTTTTTCTTTATCTCAATATAATTTGCAGACAATTGATTCATATTTTCCACAATGATTTCATTATATGGTTCAATTAGTAGATAATGAATAAATTTTGACATATTAATTATTGGTATTTTTGTATCCAAATAATAATTATTCATTCAATTAATTTTGATTCAAAATTTACCAAAGAAGTGACGTCTTTATGTTACAATATCAGTTCTTTTTGTGATTTTTTATGTCCAATGATAAATTGGAAAAAATAAAAAGGAATTAATTCTATTAACCAAAAATCATTTATTGTCCACCTTTTTTAGTTTGTTTTTTTATTTAATTTCTATTTTAATAATTCATTATTAAAAACCATCAATATAGATGTTTTCAAGTGATACTGAACACGTATCTTAATTTAAATAAAAAATTATTCAATCTCAAATCTATGTTTTCCATGATTCTTCCAAAAATGTAATTGTGGAAACATAAATCAATTCCTAATTTAATTTTAGATGATATTTTATATTATTTTAATACGATTTAAATTAAAATTTCATATCATTTTATGCATGTTGCACTTTTGACTCTCCTTAAAAAATGATTGGAAATAATTTTATTATATTTAATAAATGAATGGAAATTACACCCATTTTGAATTTTATTCTCTAGGAAAAAGAACTTATTTCCTTCCATGGTGATTTTCAAAGATATTTTTTTGATAATATTTTGTGAATTTTTAATATTTAAAAGTGATTTTGAATGAGAAAGGGGTATTTTCAGAAGACTATTTACAATAATTGTTAATAGTGTTTCAATTCCCCATTTCCTAAACCCATTGAAATTACATATGCTTTACTGGGTAAACATTATAATGATATAATAATACTTCTTTCACTCGGAGGATTATGATTATTTCAATGACATTATAATGGAATCCTTTTCTCTCAATGGGTTAATCATGTTATGAATAGAATAATGGTTATGTCAATGTATTATTTTCTGAAATTGAAGGTATATGTAATATTTTTATTTCATATTTATATTAAATTTTAAATGAATAGGGTTTATTCTTTAATATAAAATAAATGAGTGGTTACTCTTTAATTTAAGGATGATAGGTTCTATTATAAGTAATGGATCAATGATATTGTAATAAATCCAAGAAAGGCCGCTCCTTTATAACCCTCCAATTCAATTGAAAATGATCATGTTCGGTGGTGAATTATATTGGAAGTCAACTGTATTATTTATTATATTTATCAGATTTATTTTAAGATTAATATAAAAATGAGTTTTCTTGATACCAAGACATTTACATTATTCATTCTTGTAGTTTTTAAGGGTTCATTGATTATTAATTTTTTCACATGGCATATGATTATTTCTTTTCATATATATATCATTAATAGAGATATAGTCTCTATCATGACTTTTTTGATCCATTTTTTGATGGGTATGTGTCATTTAATGCAATTCCTATCAACATTGATTATTTTTTATACCATTTTCATACATTTTATATTCATCGAAGTAATTCAATTTTTAATTCTTGTATGTGTAACTTCAATGAATTTGAGCTCTCCCATCATTTGTTTTATATTTACCTATGGTATTAAAATTGTTTTTTAGTATTCTGTGACTATATATATTACAGTATGCGAAAAACATCGTGATATATAATATATATATATATTTTAACATGTTTTTATGCATCCAAATCATTAAATAAGTGTTTTATATTATTAGATAAATATATAAAACAAAATTTTCATTGAGATTGTAAGTGAATCAATATGTTTATTTTTTTGTATGATTAGAGATTTTAAATAGGGACTTATATCTCAGTATCAAATCAAAAAAAGAATATATTTTTTAACTGTATCTAGTAGTACAAGTTTGAGGATGTTAAAGTTATGATTTGATCATTCCCATTAGAAATTCATCATATAGTTTAGGAAAATCCATTTATAAATAATTTTATAAATTACAGTATAACCCATGAATACAAAATAATTTATTCCAATTTTAAAACATTTTAAAAAATAATTATCATTATTTTCAAATCCTGCAATAAACTACTTTAAAAAATATTAGGATAACTGTTCTTTATCTCATTTAGAATAAATGATTTCAAAGATAATATGTTATATAAAAATTCATTTGAAATTTATTTTAATTTAATTTATTATTAAAAATGGACTATGTCATCAATAATAAAGAGATATTTTTTTAAAACCATTAAAACATTGATATCTATTTAAATCAAATAAAAACCTATAACATTTATTATATTAAAAATTATTCATAGAGAACTATTTTCTTGAATTTTATAAAATTTAACAATATCATAAATTGATAAAGAACATGATTAATAAAACCATCATATTAAATAATGTGATATAAATAGGTATAAAAATGGAAGAGATTCTATATATAGTATATTATAAAAAGGGAACGAAATAATTTGTGTGGTGAAATCCCCATATTTTAAGTGATTAGTTAATAAGTTAGTGTCCTTGAAAATACCAATACACTAACCTGATTTGTTTTATAACATTATACAATGATTAAATATAACTATATGATCACACATTCATACTATCTTATATCAATCATTACCTATTGTCTGATTAGGTTAGAGAATTTTTCTTTTAAAATTTAATCGATTCAAAAATTTTAACATGGAAAAATATATAAACCACCACTTAGCTACTAAGGATACCATGAAATATCTGTTTAAAGGTTATTTAAAAATATTTCAACACATTCATTAGTATTTATAAAAAATTTTAAATCACCACACCTCCAATAACATCACATTAAACATCTACTTTATCATCGATCATATATTATACAATAATTATAAATCCCCTTCCCATAAAAATGGGGAAGAAATATAAAAAAATATTCTAAGTAATCAGATCTATAAAAATTATAATATCTCAGTTAATAAAATAATTATAGGGTCTTTAAATCATGTCATTGAATAAGAAAATAAATTATCAAAAAACATCATTTCAAATTAATGATGATTGAAAATTTTTTATTATGATATTTAACCTAGTTAATAGTTATTTAAAAATTAAACATTTAGTTGATTGGAAATATCCATTTACCTAGATAAATATTTTTAGAGACCATATTGGAAAAACGAATTTATTTTTGAAATTCAAATTCCTTTGGTATTATCCCCAAACACATGTAGTGATATATGTTTTAGATCCAAAATATATCAACTATTCAAAAAAATCCATTCCATGTAAATAAATACTTTAAAACTTTAAAAAAACCATTCACATGTATTTCTTTCCCATAATGTAATACAAATAATTTTAAATGAAGTAGTCATTTCACTATTTCTCAATTAAAATAATATCATTGACATGCATAGATCTATCCATGATGAAATAATAATTAACTGATTGAAATTGAAAAAATGAGCATGGATGTAGACTCACATATCTAAATACATCCAAATATTTTTTATTATACCTATATAAATAACTAAAATAAACAAATATAGTGATTAGTGGTTGAAAGAGAAGGCAAAAATAGTGGAGAATTAGGAAAGTTAAAGAGGAGAAGATGAAATGGGGGGTTAACTCTATGATGTAATTGAATGTATATGTGATTGATCCAAAATACATGTTGAATGGATTGGAATTCCATATTTATTTCATCACGTAATCATTGAAATTAGAGAGGTATGATGGAGTGGCAGACCAATAATGTTTTTATCTAAGTATATTTATAAATTCAAAAACATATATCATTAAATTTGAAAACTGTGGAAACATCTATTGTATTATGGAGTTACATTACTCCCAAGTATAATTTTGAGATCACATCCTCGAGTCACATTGTAGCACAAATCCCCATGTGTGAGAATCCCATTTGGATGTTTCACTCGGTCCTGAAATACTGACATGAATTCGTTCAATATCGTAGATTTGGTCACTTATTATCCTCCCATATCTTGGTGAGAATCATAAATATCTAGAAAAATCATACGGAAAAAACTATAAATCACAACACAAACCAACATTCATGATGTTACTAACAATATTTTTGATCAATGGATTACCAAACACACATATTACAGTGTTATCCAACTATGTTGTAGAAAAAACGAGTTCAATAAAAGATATAGAACATCAGAATTCTAATTAGAACTATTAATAATATAACACTTGTAATAAATTTAATTCTAAGGAAAATTAAATAATAATTAAATACAATTGTAAAATGGAAGTATTAAATATCATTCCCTAATAAAGAATCCTACATAAATGTTTAGAATATATTATTCATTCACATTTAATTATAATAGAGTTGAAATTTAAAATTTCATGACCATGATAGTCATGTAGTGAGATAATTTTGGGAGGTGTTTTTAATTTTTGGTGTGTTAAGGAAATTCCATCGAGTTAGGATGAATTTCCTATGATTAAATGCCTACAAGATTTATTTTTATTTTTTAAGGGGTTGATCCACGTAAAAAATGATTAAATTACACGAGGATAATAAGTAGTTTTTTAAAAATACTTATAAATTATTCGTTAAATGTCACAAAATAAGAACCACTATAAACAATATAATGTTTTTATGATATAATATTTAAAAAAATTTATTGACGGTTATTTCTTAAATATAACCAAAATAATTCCACACCTAACTTCCATATAAATATAAACTTAAATTTAGTACCCAATTGAATTGAGGAAACATAGAAGGAGTGAGATCAAAACCTCAGTTTTTATAAAAGATATTAATTTATTATAAAATGTATGATCATAAACACTTGAGAAAAAATAGGAATGGGTGAAATTAATCACAAAAATATCATTGTATTATAATTGATGTATATACGGCATAAAAGAAGGCCATATAACTCTTAATGGTTCTCATGAATGAATAAAAATTACATTTTATAAGACTCATGAAACATGAAAAAATAATGAGTTTGGATCAGAATAAAGAATTTTTTATATCCTATAAATGTGGAAAAGGATTTTGTATATGTAATAATGAAATCTGAATGTATATAATAAGAATTATGTTCACAAAGAATTTTCTATGGAAAGTTAACCAGCATACTTATTATGAATAAAACTATTATAAATTATCAACATGATCATATTAAAGTATAATTTTGTGGGAATATGAAAATTTTATAATGAAAAAAAAACAATTCTTTCCACAATGTTAATTTTAATCACTTCATGAAATAACAAAATTAGAAAATGAGACACAAAACATTATCCAATAGATTAGATGGATATATTTGAATCACCTATAAAAAAATGTTATGAATTTTTTTTTATTCAAATTCAATCAGTTGTCAATATAACCGTCAAAAAAATCTTTACATAAGATATGATGTATATAATTTTCAAACAATATCACATATGATTAATCAGAAACAAATTTTGTTCACATGAAATGAGCAAACACATGAAATAATTATATCATATGAAGCATTTGAGGATGATTCATGGATCATTAAAAAATAGTAATAATATATTTTCATCATTGAAAGGACATTGGGTGATAAATATTAAAAAGGTGATTAATTATTCATTATAAATGTTATCATAAAAAAGAAAATTATGAAATATTATTTTAAAAAATTGAGAGTCAAAAGAACAATTTTCTATATATAATTTTAAATGAAACTCAAATAATATAACATCTAAAATTGATAAATTTCATATGGTCATATAAATAATGAATTATTGAAAATATTTTCATGTCAAATGAACTGCAGATTTTCAATTTTATGATATTTTTAAGCCTGCAAACATCAATTAATGAGTATTAAAATTTCCACATTTAAGAAGTTAAATATAAATATGATGATTATAGAATTGAAAAAAATATATTTATATAGCATGATTAGAAAATATATATAATAATAAATAATAAGTGTGGTGAAGGAGGAGAGAAAACTAATATATAGAAGAGGAAATATTCATAACAACATTACATATTTATGACAGATGAAATATACAAAAAGAATTTGAATTTGAAAAGAAAATTAAATTCAATAATATTAAATGTGAAAAGAATATTTATGATGTAAAATAATGGAAGAATAATATATATATATTCAATGAATATTTATTATCCCATAATATTATGGAAATTTGGGAAAAAATACATTAAGTCCTTATTAGTGAATAATAAAAGTTAAAATGAAAGGGAGGAAAAAAGAAAAAAAATAAATTCTATTTATATTTTTTTATTATGATTATATATATTAAACATAGGTAAAATAAATAATATAAATTAAAATTTTGGAATAATAAAAAACATGACTCGATGAATGTAGAGTTGGATAAAAAATATATGATATTAATATTTATTATTTAAAATTTTATGAATTTAAAAAATAGTTATAATATAAATTAACATAAAAAATTAAAACAATGATTAAACAACCTATGAAATATAACAATTTATAGTGTTTTAAAATTTAATATTTTTAAAATAATTTGTAATTATATTTCGTTAAAACAGTAATAAATCATCTAACAATCAATAGAGAAATTACTTAAGAAATCATTGAACTCTATAGAATTAAATCCATAAAATCTATAATATGGATTTGATGTAGAGATAAGACATGTTTTTTTATAGAGAGATAAATCAACTCCACCAAAAATAAATTCATTCAGTGATAATATTAATTTATGTGTTATATTAGAAATGATACCACTATATTGTCACATTTCATGTGTACAAAATCGAAATAGATGATGTTGAAATTTATATTAAATGATATATTAATATCATTAGAATTTATATATTATTAAATAGTATATTTTACTCTAGCATAACTTTAAGAATAATATAAATGATAAATAATCAGGCCACAATAAGAGGAAAATATATTATAGAAGTCACTTATATTCGATTCCTTCTTGGTCATACATGATCTACAATATATATAATAAACTATGAATTGTCAATAATATGTCTATGATTTTTATTTATTCATTTTTATTTGTAATTAATATTATATTTCTTATTAACATCATAATTATTTATTTTATAATTATAAATTATTTTTGAGTAGTTTAATTGTAACATCATACCAAATCCAATTTGCTTGAGAGGATGGAGGAATACTACTTTTCCTGAAACGATATTACCTGGGTGTCGAAGGCTGGGAATAAGTTCCAAGGGCTTAATGAATCATTGGAGAAATATTTTCCCGTAAGATAAAATCAACCAACCAAATATTAAATTACCAAAAAGCTACATGATGCATGTTGAAAAAATAATCCAACCCATACATTACTAAATGACAACCAATTCAATCCATTACAATTTCCAAATCCCAATACAACCAAACCAAATATATGAGTACAAAGAGGTAGACTTGTAATGTCACAGATTATCCATGTATTATTTATAAATATTATATGGGAATATTTTGAGACCAGTAGTAAAAATGAAACATCATTCTGGGTCCCATTGTGCCCGAAATGGTGGTTTGAACATTTTTAAGTTCAGTGAGTCGGCACTTGTGCACAACATTGTGCATCTATTTCAGTAATTAATGTCATGTCATAATGACTCTGAAATAGAAACACTGACTCATTAATTCCACATCTTAATGGGATGTTGAATACGTTTACCTTTTATTATTATAATCAAATATTGCTCGTTGGCAATGATTGAGAGAAATCCCCGTAAGATCTGCGGAGCGTTGGAGAAAAATCTCAGCGAAGAACGATGAAGAATTGAAGTTGAGAATCGCTATGAAAACAAATTTAAAGGATCTCAAAAACGACGATAGCACAACCCTTTATTCAATGATCGATTCTTTCTTAACTTTAGGGGTTGTTATTTCATTCCACTTTCCCTGTTTTTGTTTTAAATGACGAACGTGGATAAACCATGAACAAGTTGATCTGTGGATTCGTATGTTCTTGCGAGAGGGTTTTGTTGAGATGATTAAGGATAATTAATACATGTTGAAAATTGTTGACGATTTCTACTCCGTTTAAGCCTATTAACGGGAGCAGATCAAGGCCATGATGAATGACAGCGGAGGATAGTTCCTTAATTTGTTCTATTGGTTTTTTCTTCCTCTTTACTTCTCGTGCATTCTTCGCATTCTTCAAATTGCATTGAAAAATGGACCATTGTGAACCCATCATGGAACTCCACTATCCCAAACTGAAGATCTGACATCGCAACAACCCTATGGAGGTGCGATGTCGATGACGGATGACGAATCGGCTCCAATCATAAGAGGTTGATCTTCGAACGTTTTTTTGTGTGGGAAGATCAAAACATGTTTTTAGAGCTGATCGGATGTTTGAAAACAATGGAGGTAGCCTCATGGTGTCAGGGTGACCAATCCTAGAGAGTTCTATGGTGATCGGATGACCGGATCGAAGGAAGGGGAATCACCGGAGGCACGTTGACAGAGGTCTGCGTTTCTATAAAATTCTAGAATACGCAGCGTATACATCTGAATAACATGCCGTATTGTAGTGGCTGCATCGACTAGGGTTTTGGTGGTTAGAGAGGAATCACATGGCATGTGACCCTAGTCACATGACGTGTTGGACTTTCCTTGAATCTCGGTGTGTATTTTGGAATGTACACAGACACAGGATGATCTACACGCCTTTAGAACACTGCATGTACATCATGGCTGAGGGGGCTACGCGGGACTTGGCGTGTATCTATGGGGTACACGGACATGCGGTGGAGTACATGACCATGTACCCCACCACACGGCTTAGGGAGGACAGTAGCACAGGTCACCCTGTGTACCAATTACACAGGTTAGAGTACATAGGTTGAGGACCGTGTACAGACACATGGTCAGCGTACACGGAGCCGACCCTAGTCACTCGGACATGGTGTGTACATAGTACTACACTCCATGTACCAACATTATTACATGACCAGCCTCACAACACGGGCCATTGTACACGGGTAGTACCAGGGGTCAGACGACATGGCGTGTAATATTTCAACACATCATGTTCTTTTTTGAAAAGGGCATGGTCCTCTTGTACACCATATCTTGGACATGTTTCATTTGGGTTAGTGCCTCTTCTCCTCATTCCCCTGAAGGTCTGGAATCGTTTTTTTCTGCCGAAGTATTATACCTTATGGATGAATTTTGGTAATAGAGTCATACATCTATTAGTGAGGCCTCGATCGAGGTCATGTATCCCTTATTGACCGTATGTAGAGTTCGGCATCGATGTGACCAACTCTACTGGGCGTAGATCCTCTACCTACCATGTGATTTCTGGATGAGTCGCGGTATCCTCCATGGCCCTGGTAGTGATCCTCAACTGTGTATTGTGATCTTTCCCACTAAATAATTTATCTCCTGTAATGAGTGCATCTATCTATCGGAATCTTCCCACTTAGGAGAGTGTCTCCCGTAATGAGTGTAACTCCCTCTCGTGACGGTTCCTGATGAACAGTACATCTTAGATGGACAACATCAGAGCTTTAAAACTCATGGAGTATGTTTTCCCAGAATGAGTGCATCACATAATTCTTCAAACTGAATCTCTAACGGGGGTATTTGGTTGTGCAATTTGCCTATAAACCACAGGTTTGGGTTTTGGGATTATCTTGTTTCTGTTTCTTTTGATATATGTTTTTTAGACATATATTGTACATAGCTGACTATTCCTTTACTTTACTTCTTTGTGGTTTTTGGGGTCCTCTATTAGGTATTGTTATACTCACCCCTGCATGAGCTTTTCCAACACGTGTCGTGTCTTGTGCAGATGAGCATCCTTTTGACAGATTCTAGGGCGGACTGGGATATGACCGTGCTTTTTGAGTTCCCCACATTCCGAGGCAATTCTATGGATACAAGTAGAAGTCTCACTAGTTTTGATGATTAAAGGTCTGACTTTGCAGTTTTCAGAATCTTGTTTTACTAGGCTTGTATTCTAGACCAGTTTAAATTCTGTACTTTACCTTCTATCATACTATGTTGGATTAGTTTAATGTATTCATGCATTATGTTCCATAGTGGATTTTTTACATTTCATTATTTGTGGTCTTGGAGATGTGTGCATGTGTACAGGTACTTAGGCAATGCCTCCCATGTTAGTAATATGCCTACTCGGTGCTAGTCACCAGCCCCTTGCCTATTGGAGGCAGGCTTGGGGATTCATGGAACAGACACCACTAGGATTGGTCATCACAGAGTGGTATCAATGGGGGTCGATTCTACCTTAGTACCAAGAGTCTATGAGATTGGTTTGGTGAAAGAGTTTTATGTTTTTCGAGTTCAGATTTTAGGCCAGAGACTCCAGTGTTGGTGCGGTGGCCGACGTATCCATACACCCGGACTCTGAATACCTACTTTTCGACTCAATACACAAAAACACTTTTTACCCTGAAATCAAAGAATGGTACATGCATCATATATGAATGGGTTGTGTTTTTGTTATCCTTTATGTTAGCTATCCAGATATACTCCATTACCATGATATTTCATGTTTTATTATATGTTGCCTCCGCAATGAATACCCGCTAAGATTCAGTAGCACGATCACGAGGATGACCCACTTGGTGAGGAGGCTTCAATGTATGGCCCAGTTCCCCAGGATTTTCCACCATGTGGTGCACCTACTATTGCAACACCAGTAGAGATTATCATGTTACCTGAAGTATCAACCGACTAGGGGTGCAGGCTTAGACCGCTTCATGAGTGCTAGAGAGAAAGACCCCTTAGGTTTCGAGGCATGCCCGAACCTCAGGCGGCTGAGGACTTGCTTCGGGCGGTGACCAGATTTCTCCGTCTAGTGAGGACCCCAACAGACTAGATGGTGATCCTATGATTGATCCATCTTTAGGGCTCGGAGGGACGATGGTGGAGTATGACCACACAAACTCACAACGGGGAGACTATTTCTTGGAAGATGTTTGAGTGACACATTATGGAGGAGTTCTATCCAGTAACACAGAAAGATGTGCACATCCAAGAGCTTCTTAAGCTCCAGCAGGGCAGTTTGAAAGTAGTTGACAATTCATCAAGGTTCATCAACCTCACCCAGTACTCGATGGATATAGTTAGAGATCATTACATCAGAGATCAGACCTTTGAGTGTGGTCTACGTTTAGACACTCGATCTATTGTAATGCCTATATGAATTTTGAATTATGCTGGAGTGCTCGATCGGGCCTTGGTGATAGATATCTTCTTGGCGGAGAAGAAATAGCCGAAGGTAGTCAGGAGCAGGAAGACAGGTGCGGAGACACCAACATTAGGGAGCCGACGTTAGATATAGGGATCTAGATGTGTGAAATGTCATAGGAGGTCCAAGGAAAGACTATTGACTGACCAATGATCTTAGGTTGGATCCAGTCAACATAGGGAGAATCGATGATACCCGTGCAGTGGTGGAGGATATATCGCAAGATACATTCCGACCTGTCGAGTTTCTAATAGGGAGGCGTTGGATGGGCAACCGAGGAAGAGGAGGATAGTGGAGCAGACAGTCCTGCCAGGCGGCAGACATAGCAGAGGAGCATGGAGAGTTGTGGGAGGTGGTATATGCTTTGACTAACTTCCACCACCACCCCTAGGAGGTCCACACCCGGCTTATGGAGCTGGTGGATCAGGATGGGGATAACCGCATGCGGTAGAGGCGTATGACCTAGGGACTCCAAGTATGATTCGAGATACGATCTAAGACTTTTCAATGTTATCTTCCATACATATAGACACAGGTTCAAGTTATTCCTTCGTATCCACATGTCTTGTACGAAACATCGAGATTCTGGTAGAACCATTGACTCAATCCTTATGCATGGAGACACCTACGGGGGGGGGGGGGACTTGAAAATCTCGCACATTTGCAAACATTGTGATCTTCCCCTTAGAGGCCATAGTTTCAGTTTGAACCTCTTGGTGATATATTCGAGGCCTTACGATGTCATTCTCCGAATGGATTGGTTATCTTAAGTCCATGCCTAGATTGACTTTTCAAGGTGAATAGTGCAGTGTGTCCATCGTGATGTAATGAGGATTTCCTTTGTCAGAGAAAGGGAAACCCAGACAGTGCAGAATAGGATTATGCTTAAGGCGGTGCAGCAAATTTCTCAAGAGTTGGATAGTCTTTCCCACATATCAATGGATGTTGTGACCTCCCAGTTCCCAACAGTAGTGGCAGAGTATGAGGACGTCTTCCCCGAAGATGTTCCAGTGTTACCTCCCCACCGGGAAATCAACTTCTGCATCGACTTACACCCAAGGGCGGCACCGATTTCATCATCCGCATATCAGACTTCTCCAATAGATCTTTTCTAGTTGATGGTGTAGTCATAGGATTTACAGAGAAAGGGTTTCATAAGACCCAACAATTCACACTTGGGGGCCCCAGTCTTGTTTTCCAAGATGGAAGGCATGATTCTGAGGTTGTGCATGGATTACCTGCACCTGAACCAAGTGACGGTGAATAATAATTATCCACTGCCAATAATCGATGACCTCTTCGATCAGCTATGTGGGTTACAGTGGCTCTAGATGGTTGGCCTTCAATCAGGATATCACCAGTTATTAGTACGAGATGAGGATATACTAAAGACGACATTCCGATGCAGCTACCATCACTATCAGTACTTGGTGATTCCTTTCAGCACGAAGAATTCCCCTGCAGTTTTCATGGGACTGATGAACCGAATATTCCAGCTGTAAATGGACCGGTTCGTAGTGGTCTTCATCAATGACATCCTTATGTACTTGGCATCAGAAGAGGAGAATTTGAGACACCTGCAGATGGTTCTGGACATAATTCGGAAGCACCAACTTTATGGGAAGCTCTCGAAGTTCTAGTTTAGGATTTCGGAGGTCCACCCTTTAGTTCATGTCATCTTTGTTGATGGAGTCGCTATAGCCCCAGCGAAGGTGGATGGTGTGTTAGCATGGGATCCACCTCGGATCATGATGGAGGTGCGGAGCTTCCTCGGATAAAGAGGATATTACTAGAGATTCATTCCTGAATTCTTCAAGATATCATCACTGATGAAAACCTTTACTAGGAATGGGAAACCCATTATATGGACATAGAATTTTGAGTAAATTTCAAGCAGTTGAGATAGAGTTTGGCGAGTTCCCCACTCTTGAGTTTTTAGGAGGATGGTGTCGAGTACATAGTTTTCTGTGACGCATTAGGAACCGGGAATGGTTGTGTCTTGATGTAGAGGCAAGTAGTTATTGCTTATGGTTCGAGCTAGCTTAGGCCACATGAGAAGAACTATGCGACCCACAATCTCGAGTTGGTTGTGGTAGTCTTCGCATTGATGATGTGTAGACACTACCATATGGGTGAGCGGTTTATTATCTACTCTGACCACACGAGCCTAAGGTACATCTTTTCATAGAATGATCTGAATATGAGATAGAGGTGTTGAATAGATATCCTATAGGACTATAATTTTGAGATCATATATAATCCTTGGAAGGGGAACATGGTGGGAGATGCTCTGAGCAGAAGGTCGAGCTCACAGCTGTTAAGTGAGGCGACAAAGCAGTTAGCCATGATGTAGCTGTCCTTCATGGACAGAGAAGATGCAGCCTACCTATAGTGGATGTTCATCACCCCTCCACTCATACAATGAGTTAGGGAAGCACTTCTTGGGGATGTTGACTGAGAGGATTTACGTTCTCAGTTATCCACAGGACATGATCCTGATATATATTCTCAAGGTGGTGAGCACATACTTCTTTTCATAGAATGCATTGTTGTACCAATGGCATTGTGGGAGTGGTCCTGAGGGAGTTTCATACATCCCCTTTGGAATTACATCCTGGAATGGAAATGATGTACCAGGATCTCTGACGACAGTTCTGGTGTTCAGGTATAAAGAAGGCAATATCATAGTTTGTTTCTAAATGCCCCACATGCCAGAAGGTGAAGGCCGAGCACTAGGTTGTAGTGGGATTAGATAACCCCCCTAGAAGTTGTAGAGTGGAAGTTGGTTGGAATATAGATGGACTTCGTGATAGGCTTACCACAGACGTCCATGGGGCATGATTCCATCTGCGTGATTTTTGACAGACTCACCTAGTTTTCCCTCTTCCTAGCTATCGGAGATCAGTGTTACATAGAGGGCTTGGTACGCCTCTACGTGCAGAAGATAGTTTGGATTCATGGCTTCTCCTAAAGAATAGTCTTAGGATGAGTTTCCCATTTCACATCCCAGATGTGGAAGGGATTTCAGGAGGCTTTTGGGACTCAACTACACTAGATCACAACGTTTCATCCTCAGACAGATGGTAAGACATAGAGGACCATTCAGGATCTAGAGGATATGTTGCAAACTTGTGTCTTGGACATTATACGTAGTTGGAAGGACCACCTACCACTAGTGGAGTATGCGTACAATAATAACTACCACTCCACCATTGGTATGGAACTGTTCGAGGCCTTGAATGTGAGACTATGTCGGTCACCACTTTACTGGACCGACCCCGGATAGTCAGCACTCATTGGTCCAGAGTTGGTGCAAGCTACCACCGAGAAGGTGCAGATCATCCAGGAGTAGATGAAGACTGCACAAATCTAGGAGAAGTCTTTTTCTGACAGACGATGGAGACCTCTGGTGTTCGAAGAGGTAGACTACGACTTTCTTTAGGTCTCACCTCGACGATTGTTACATATATTTGGCCGGGTGATGATTTATCTCTGAGGTTCATTGGTCCTTTCCAGATACTGTGTATAGTTGTAAAGGAGGCGTACCACCTATCAATACTACCACAGTTAGATAGGGTACACGATTTCTTCTATGTGTCACAGTTGAGGATCCACGTGCATGACCCATCGCACGTCATCGACTAGGGTGAGCTGGAAACGGAGGCCGGAGTGACCATTGCTGAGTACCCAATGGAGATAGAGGATCATCAGGATAGGATCCTTCATGGGTGATCGATTCCATTGGTTCACATCCAGCGGAAGAATGGGATTCTTCGGGAGAGAACATGGGAGCAGGAGGCCCAATACCCACATATTTTGGAGTAGCCGTTGTTTTGGCTTTTTTGGGACTTAAAGCCCCATTGTGGGGAGAATTTAATGTCTTGGTTTCTACATATATTGGTTTTAAATAATATATAGGATTATATCAATAATTTTCATGAAAACTACACCTTATTCCAAGGCCCCGTGAGCTCAGAATGGTGGTTTGAACTTTTTTAAGTTAAGTGAGTCGGCACTTGTGCGCTTCTGTGGTAGTTTCCAAATGGATGCCCGGATTAAAAATCTATGGGCACCATTGCATCTAAGACGATGACTATAGAAAAGAATGAAAATAACCTCGACCAACGTGGGTTGAGGGGAAAAAGTGAATTTTTGGACGTTTTAAGTAAAATAAAATAAAATAAAATTCCAATGTTTATTTTATTTCATTTTGGAAATATCCGCTGCAGTGAAGTGACATGGCAGCTATTTAAGTAATTAATGTCATGTCATATAGACTCAAAAATAGAAATTCATACTCATTAATGTTGTGTCATAATGGCATGTCAAATAAATTTCCATTTTATTAGGATAATCGAATATTGCTCGTTGGTGATGATTGAGAGAAATCTCTGGAGGATCCGTAGAGCCTTGGAGAATACTCTCAGCGACAAACGGTGACAGATGGATGATGAAAATCGTTCCACCAATGAAGTTGAAGGACCACAATGATGATCACAGTGTGACCCTGTCGTCAACGATCGATCCTTTCATAAAGGTAGGGGTTGTTATTTTATTCCTCTTTACCTGTTTTTGATTTAAATGACAAAAGTGGATCAACCACGAACTAGTTGATTAGTAGATTTTCATATTCTTGCGGGAGGGTTTTATTGGGATGATTAAGGGGAATTAATCCATGTTGATTGTTGCTGTTGATTTCTGATTCATTTAATCATATTAATAGAGTGGAACAACACCGTGACGAACGGCGGATGAGGTTCGTTCCTTAATTTGATCTATTGTTTTCACCTTCCCCTTTACTTAACGCCAGTTCTTTACATTCTTCATGGGGCGATGAAAAACAGATCGTTGCACACCCATCTTGCTACCCAAAAATCCCAAACTGGAGATATGACATCGCAATGAACCTATGGAGGTGCAACGACCATGACAGAGGATGAATCGGCTCGAATCAGAAGAGGCCATTCTTTGAGCGTTCTTCACGCGGGAAGATCAAAACCTGTTTTCGGATTTGATTGAAGGTATGAATACAACGGAGGCAGCCTCATGGTGTTGTGGCGACTAGAACCCAGGTGTTCCATGGTGATCGAACGACCGAATCAACGAACGGGGAACCACTGGAGGCACGACGGTGCACGTCGGTGTTTCTGAAAATTTCTAGAATAAACGGTGTGTACTTCCGAATAACACACCATGTTGTACGAGTGTTAGTGGCTATGGTTTCGAGGGTCAGAGAGGAATCACATGGTGTGTGAACTCGGTCACACGGTGTAACGACCCGAAACATGACATACATGGACCTTAAAATACATTTGTGGAATACTTAATACATAACAAAAACAGACACACAAGGACCGTAATAGTTTAGTGTCTTTGGATACTTGGAACATAATCTTCTAATCATGGTGAATGTTCTTCAACATCTCCCATAAAGATCTTCCCATTTTTTTCCTTACCTAAAACCTTTCTTTATATCATTGGGAAAGGAAAACATATAAAGTGAGAGCTCAAATGCTCAGTAAGGGTAATCAAAAGAAATATCAATCACATCATATTCATAAGAACGTAACATTTTGGAAATCTTTACCTGCCAAAGAGATCATAATTTCATAACATGGGATAAAACATAGCAGTGAAATGTAATCCCAATAATCATAACATAAAACATGAATCTTTGTGGAATACAAACCTCATTATAGAGAATCATTTCTTAGTAGTCAAGACTCATTGCCCAGACTATCTTAGTGGACAAAGTCAATTTCTGAACCGAGTTCACTCCTCGTTTCAGTCCTGTTTAACTGAACCAGATTAACATGTTGTTCCCACCATGTCAATCTAATGAGATATAAATCTTTACCCAATGCATTGGAGGGAGATATTGGTCCCACCAATCTAATAATGATACCATTCTTAAGTGTGCCACAAAATTATAAACCATACATCATAGCATAATCCATGAAATAAAAATGGGATTCTAAAACATCATGCCATCATAACATAATCCATATAAGATAAAAGGACATCTTAAAATTAATTCCATCATAAGATAATCTAATAAATGTAAAAATAGGGATGAAAACATAACCCTATATTATCTTATATGGAAAATAATTTTGATAAAACGCTTGAACTCCATTATTGAGGAAAATATCCTTTCTACTTCATAAACATTTTTCTTTCTTAAAATGTCATATAATGTTAAAATAAAAGAAGTTTATTAAAAATAAACTTGAAAACTTTCAAAGGAATTTTCATGGAAATAATTTTCTTTGAAATCATAAAAACCCATTCGTTCCGTAGTAGTTAAAAAACATTTTTCTCATACTTGGGCCGGAAAAGTCAAAAGGAACCTCGTACGAAATCTGACAAAAGATTCCTTTCATATCTTTTACTAAAAACTGAAAAAAGGGTAAAATTGGATTTAAAAAGTTTTAGTAGGATATAAATAATATTAAATATTGAAGAAACTTGGATGTTGATCATAAATATGCCCCCGTAAATTCTGAAGTGTAAACAATCTCGAATAAAATCAGATTGTGATGTTTTCCCTTACCTTAGGTCTGATTTTCTTCATAAGTGTCTGAACCTCCTATATAATGATTTAAATAATGTCATTGACTTATTACAGAATCATATTCATTATTATGGTAACATATATTGTCATATTATTTGCTTCTTATTAATAATATTTCATTGCTACTTGTTATTCGGGTGTTTATTATTTTTTTGTTCTTATGCGTGTTTTGTCGAATAAATTCTTATACTTCTTTTTAGGATATAGATACCTAATTTCCAGAATGGTATTAGTGTAATATATATCATATTTATTCATTCAATTCATTTATATAATAATTATGAAATTATGATTATGTAGAACGAGTCGCATCACATTGTGGAGACGGTATTCCGTACGTACGCACGAGCGATGATATCGTTTCCATGATCGTGGAATTTTATTGGAGTGTATGTATACTATTTAAGATTTAATATCAATTTTCAATAATCATATATACTTATTATGTAAACCATTATATCCATCCATGTAAGGTGGTGGTCTAAAATAGATTACACCATGGCGTGGAGATGGTATTCCGTACGTACGCACTCGCAGTTATTTCGTTTTCCTTAGGATGGATAGATGGTGAAATAGGGTTGTTTAATACTTATAATAACATATCAGTATGTGAGTGATACTGATGTTATTACTTTATAATGAAACAACTAAATAATAATAAGTAGAAGAAGAAATAAAGTTGAATGAATCGGTAATGAACATTACCTCTTCTTTGAAGAACCTCTTCTTGACCTCCTCTTAGGGCACCAAAAATGGTGTTTGAAGAAGACCAGGACCTCTAGGATGTTTCTATGGGAGTTGATATGAAAATTTCTTAGGGTTTGGACAAGCTTGAAGGCTAAATGTGTTGTGAGGAGGAGAGGGATGAGGTTCCCTTTTATAAGGGAGGAGAGGGGCACCTTTGGAAATATAAGAAAATATTAATTTATATTAAATCCCAAACCCACATAAAAATTCCCAAAATGACTCAAATCAGAATTTTAGATGAGATAGGGTTGTAATATCATCAAACAATAATATTTAGACAAGTTAGGAATTTATTTTAAACATTATCAACTTGATTTATCCTTATTTAATCAATTTAATTTTATTTGTGGTAATAACATTCTAAATTTTACATTATTACAAATAATTACTTATTTGATGTGAATTTTACATAATTGGATACTTTATAACATTTCATACCATATAAATGCTAAATTTATAATTTTTATATATTTTTGTGATTTTTAAACAATTTTATATAATGTTATTTTTATATTATAACAATAGTGTCAATTTTGACACTATTCATTTATTTGAATTTAAATAAACAATATACAGAAGATATGTTCAAAATAAAAGATTTAAAAGATTCATATCATGTCATATTTATCTAGAAAATTTGTTCAGAACATTAAATAGTACATATAATATTTATTTTAATATTTTTAAAACCATTTATTTGATATTTCTCTTAATAGGATAATTTCAACATCACTATTATGTCACCTTTAATGATAATTATTTAATCCCTAAAATTTATAAATAAATTCATATTATGTAGATAAGTTTATTATCTTTCTGGATACTATTAATGTTTGACGTTTCATTAGGATTATCACTAAATTAAAATTAATATACTTATAAGATTTAAGAGAGTGACATGTTGTCACTTTCATTGGTTTTTATAATAATTAAATTATTTTCAAAGAAACAAGTCTATAAAATTAATCTATTCCGACCCTCAAGTGATATGGTTTAACATTTAGTAATCCAATAGAATTTTTTCATGTGTTAGGGTAATTTTATAATCTTATATTTTCCCTTAATTACCAAGTTTACCTTTAACTATGGTAAATAAAATTTATTGTTGTTACTATTCATAATGCCCAAAAATAAAAACCAGCTTATTAAAATAATTTGGAACCAATGATTCCAAATATGGAATCCATTATTCCAAATTCAATACACAAAATTTGTAGAAATAAAATTAAAATTAATCCCGTTCTTGAAAGAAAACAAGTTCTTGTTTAAAACATTCCAAAAGATTGAATTGATTTAACCTACGAATTATAGGTAAAATCTATGCTAATGACATACATTATATTAAATGATAAAAATATATTCTATTTATACATTTAAACCATTCAATATTATAATTTAACCATATAAATTATTACGAAGAAAAAAGTTGTTTTTTAATTAAAATATAGCGTGTTTTTACTATTCATTAAAATATGAAAGTTATCAGAAAAATGTCGATACATTATCCAATGTAATTTTTTATATATTGATTCAAATGAAAAAGTTTATATTATAAAATTTAACTTATAAACATGTCAAAAACTAGATTAAATTTGGGTGCGCCATTAAAAGGTAGCAAAACTGCATTTTTTTAAAAATAATTATTTTACCCGAAATTTTTTTTTGTTCACATAAAATGTTTTATAAAATTTATAAGATGAATAATAATTTTATAAAATTCTAAATTTTATTAATTCTATTCATAATGGCTAGTCCATAATAATATTATAACAATATATCTTTATTTAGTGAAACCTGGTATTGCGTACAACACACGCTCTCGAGGAAGGTCGTGATTGCATGTAATGCAAGCCAAGTCAGGGTAGCGTGTTGGGAAAGACTCCTTTGGTGTTTCTTTATAACAAAATCAAAAAAAATTTCATTTATACATTGAATATATATTTATATATATATACACACTCGCAATGTTGCGTAGAATGACTATTATCAAACGAACTTGTAATTGTGGGTAACACAATCTAAGAATAGTGTTGCGTATACTGCAAGCTGATACAGTGTTGCGTATAGCACAAGATAATCTTGTTGTAGAATAAAAAATGACTTTCACTAAATTAAAAAAATACTTGTCATAAAATATCGGGTTGTTACATTCTACCCCCCTTAAAATGAATTCCGCCCTCGAAATTCGTCGGGGTTATACATGCTTTTCTACTTGAAAGTTTCTTTAATTGAAACACACATCGTAAAATGTAATACCAAAACAATACTTTAAAAACTAATTTATGAAATATAATGGTTACCCAAATTAACTAATCATTGGGATTCCACATAGAAGAACATAGGTGAAAAAATGGATATGGAAGAGAAATCTAACCATCATGTTCTGATGGAGAGTGGTAGAGAACATGGCTACGAAAAATCCAACAATCACAAAGCCATAGATTTGTGATGATATAAGGTACCATCTGATTAATCAGATATAAGGGAACTAGGACATCATTTTCATTTTTCAATATTATTTCCCTAAAGTTGCTGAATTAAAAGAACTACATACATTATTTTGGTACAATATCAATGTTGTTTGTGAATAGAACCATTTAAACTACATGTCTTAATGAAATGAAGTTGAATTTGTTATTCGTGAAGTGTTAGCAGATCATGTGATAGAATGATGGGTCATTCCATCTGTTTGAAACAAAAGGTTAGAAAAAGTTATAAGTCCATCTTATGGTGAGATTAATTGTATATGGTTCCAAAAATAGACTTATAATTTATTTATCTTACCGATTAATAAAAAAACTAGTTTACACTATCCAGGGACTTCCTGTAGGCTAGTGGTAGGTGATAAAGTCCTGTCACACTTCAGTTGTGGGATCAATTCCCACAACCTTGTCCAGCGCAATGGGTTGTCGCCCGTCCTGCAGGCTGTCCTTTTTCTATAACTACACTATTATAACATTCTAGAAATAATATCGAAAAAAGTTCTAGCCTTAAACAATACTAACATATGTACAACATAATTCATTCCAATAGTTAGGCTTATCTAAAATACTTTTGTCCATGCTAATAGTATAAAGAAAAAAATTACTAAAAATTTCATCTGTCGAGCATGTGGATACCATCATTTATCCCCCATATATCATACGATATATCTTTTTGGTCAAATTACAAACATGTGAATAACTTAATAATTTATTCTATTGAAAAATGAATACCCATTGAACCTTAGTGAAAATAGGAGTCTTGTCAAAAGTTAACTCTTTCCATGTACCAAAATCCCAAATATTCTTTATACTCAAACCATGATATCACTTTGTCCTTATATAATTCATGAGCTCATTAATACTATCAAACATTTCATTATCTCCTTACCACTTCTTTATGCGCATATTAGGTGCTTTCCAAAAATATCTTAATAACCTTTCATGGTTACCGGTACCATTCACCATACACTTTCAAAACAAAAGGAAAGACAATAGTGTAACAATCCTTAGATGTCTCTTTATTCCATAGTACCGTGATATTACTTATACAACATTACTCTTGATAAACATGTAATCATTCAACTGCATTCTTAAACCATTGACTTAGCATCATCAATTCATTCATCTCACATATCATTTGTAGTATCTACCCATACGAACAAACTGATTTTCTTCAAGAGACTTTCACTTAGGGCATTGGTTTTCATAATTCCCATACATTCCACAATTACAACATTTAACAACTTTTGATGTCGTAGCAATACCATTATCCTCATCCATGGTGTTAACTGAACATTTTCCTTTGCACTTACTGGCCTTGTGTCCTTCTTTTCCACACCCAAAGCATCTTCCAGTTCCTTTGAAACATTTTCCTTGATGCCTCTTCCCACATGATTTACATAGGGGAAATTGAACTTTCTTTCCTCTATGATCATCATGAAACTCCATCTTTCTCTTATTAGAGAATTTACAAAACTAACCACATTTGAGTTTATTAATCATATTATGAAATTGCTGATTCAGCCTAATAATGATGTTTGGACTTCCAAATCCCATTTCATTTGGTTTCTCATTAGGAATATCATTCCATTGAAAATAATATCCTCCATTATCGTGAATCATCCTATTTCCAGCCATTTTCTAAAACCCAAAAAGAATAGTGTGGGAGGAAAAAATCATAATCAAGCCAGAGTAACATCAATATCTAACATCTTAGGTTTACTCTAATATGGTTCCCATAATTCTAGGACTATAACCTATACATATTCTTAACCTTAGGGACATCCCTAGACATACCGTAGAAATATTTCTAGGGATCTCACTAAATTTTTCGCGTCCTAGTTTCCAAAGGTTAACTAAACCATTCTCCTTATAACAACTGTAACGGCCAAAAACATGAAAAACATGGACATTACAAAAAATTTGCAGAATACTTAATACATAACAAAAACAGACACACAAGTATTGTAATAATTTATTGTCTTTGGATACTCTGAACATAATCTTCTAATCATGGTGACAGATCTTCAACATCTCCCATAATGATATTCCCCTTTTGTTTTCATACCTAAAACCTTTCTTAATATCATGGGGAAAAGAAAACATATAAAGGGTGAGCTCAAATTCTCAGTAAGGGTAAACAAAAGAAATATCAATCACGTCATATTCATAAGAACATAACATTTTGGAAATCGTAACCTACAAAACAGATCATAATTTCATAACATGGGATAAATCATAGTATTAAAATGTAATCCCAGTAATCATAACATAAAACATGAAGCTTTGTTTCATACACACATAATCATAGAGAATCATTTTTTATTAGTCAAGACTCATTGCCAAGAATATCTTGGTTGACAAAGTCCATTTCTGAACCGAGTTCACTCCTCGTTTCTGTCATGTTTCACTGAACCGGATTAACCATCCGTTCAAGCCATGTCTATATCATGAAATATAAATATTTACCCAATGAATTTGAGGGATATATATGTCCCAACAATCTCACATTGATACCATTCTTATGTGTGCCACAAAATCATAAATCATACATCATATCATAACCCATGTAATAAAAATGGGATTCTTAAACAACATGCCATCATAACATAATCCATATAAGATAAAAGGACATCATAAAATTAATTCCATCATAACATAATCAAATAAATGTAAAAATAGGGATATAAAAAGAACCCTATATTATCTTAGATGGAAAATAATTTTGATAAAACGCTTGAACTCCATTCTTGAGGAAAATATCATTTCTACATCAAAAACATTTTCCTTCCTTAAAATGTCATATAATTTTAAACAAAAAGAATTTGATTAAAAATAAACTTAAAAACTAGAAAAGGAAGCTTCATGGAAATAATTTTCTCTGAAATCATAATAATCCATTCATGTTGTATAAGTTAAAAAAACAATCTTCTCGTACTTTGGCCGGAAAAGTCAAAAAGTACCTCTTACAAAAAACGACAAAAGATTCCTTTCATATATTTTACTAAAAACTGACCAAAGGGTAAAATTTGATTTAAAATATTATAGGAGGATATAAATAATATTAAATATTTATGAAACATGGATTTGGTTGATAAATATTCCCACATAAATTCTGAAGTGTAAACAATCTCAGATAAAATGAGATTGTGATGTTTTCCCTTACCTGAAGTCCGATTTGCTTTGTAAGTGTCCGAACCTCCTGTATAATGATTTAAATAATGTCATTGAATTATTCCAGAATCATACTAATTATTATGATATCATATATTGTCATATTCTTAGTTTCTTATTAGTAATATTTCATTGCTACTTGTTATACGGGTGTTTATTACTTTTTTGTTCTTATGCGTGTTTTGTCGAATAAATTCTTATTATTCTTTTTAGGTTATAGATAACTCATTTACAGAATTGTATTAGTGTAATATATATCATATTTATTCATTAAATTCATTTATATAATCATTATGCAATGATGATTATGTAGAACGAGTCACATCACATCGTGGAGACGGTATTCCGTACGTACGCACGAGCGATGATATCGTTTCCATGATCATGGAATTTTATTGGAGTGTATGTATACTATTTCAGATTCAATATAAATTTAAATTAATCATATATAGTTATTGTTTAAACAATTATACCCATCCATGTAAGGTGGTGGTGGAAAATAGATTACACCACGACGTTGAGACGGTATTCCTTACGTACGCACGCACGATGATTTCATTTTCCATTAGATGGATAGATAATGAAATAGGGTTGTTTCATACTTATAAAAACATATCAGTATATAAGTGATACTTGTGTTATTACCTCATAATGAATCAACTAAAGAATAAGAATTATAAGATGAAATAAAGTTGAAAGAATCGGTAACGGACATTACCTCTTCATTGAAGAGCCTCCTCTTGACGTCCTCTATGGGCACTAAAAATCGTCTTTGAAGAAGACCAGGACCTCTAGGATGTTTCTAGGGAAGTGGAGAGGAGAATTGTACAGGGTATGGCCGAGCTTGATGGCTCAATTTGGTGTGAGGAGGAGAGGGATGAGGTTCTCTTTTATAAGGGAGGAGAGGGGCGCTGTTGGAAATATAAGAAAATATTAATTTATATTAAATCCCAACCCCACATAAAAACTTCCAAAATGACTCAATTATGAAGGTTAGATGAGATAGGGTTCTAATCTAGTCAACCAATAAAATTTAGTCATTTTAGAAAATTTTTTTTAAACATTATCAACTTGATTTATCCTTATTTAATCAATTTTATTTTATTTGTGGTAATAACATTATAAATTTTAAATTATTACAAATAATTACTTATTTGTTGTGAATTGTCCATAATTGGATACTTTATAAAATTTTACACCATATAAATTTTAAATTTATAATTTTTAAATATTTTTGTTATTTTTAAACAATTTTATAATATGTTATTTTTATAAAATAACAATATTGTCAATTTTGACACTATTAATTTTTTTGAATTTAAATAAACAATATACCGAAGATATGTTCGAACTAAAAGATTTAAAAGATTCATAACATGTCATAGTTATCTAGAAAATAAGTGGAAAACATTAAATAGTTCATATAATATTTATTTTAATATTTTTAAAACCATTTATTTGATATTTCTCTTAATAAAATAATTTCAACATCACTGTTATGTCACCTTTAATGGTAATTATTTAATCCCTAAAAATAATAAATAAATTTATGTGATGTAGATAATTTTATTATATTTCTTAAGACTATTCATGTTTGATGTTTCATGATGTTTATTACTAAATTAAAATTAATATACTTATAAGATTTAAGAGAGTGACATGTTTTAACTTTCATTGGTTTTAATAATAATAAAATTGTTTTCAAGGAAACAAGTCCGTAAAATGAATCAATTCCGACCCTTAGGTGATATGGGTCAACTTTTAGTCATCCAATAGAATTTTGGCAGGTCTTAGGGTAATTTTATAATCTTATATTTACCCTAAATTACCCGATTTACCTTTAACTATGGTAAATTAAATTTACCGTAGTTACTATTCATAATGCCAAAAAATAAAAAGAAGCTTATTAAAATAATTTTTACCCACTAATTCCAAATATGGAATCCATTTTTCCAAGTTCAAGACACAAAATTTTCAGAAATTAAATTAAAATTAATCCCGTTGTAGAAAAAACGGGTTCGTGTTTAAAACATTGCAAACGATTGAATTGATTTAACCTATGAATTCAAGGTAAAATCAATGATAATGACATAAATTATATGAAATGGTAAAAATATATTATATTTATACTTTAAAACCATTCAATATTATAATTTAACCATATAAATTATTACGATGAAAAAAAGTTGTTTTTAATTAAAATATAGCATGTTTTTACTATTCATTAAAAAATGAAAGTTATCAGAAAAATATAAAAACATTATCCAATGTAAATTTTTATATCCTGATTCAATAGAAGAAGTTTATTTTATAAAATTGAACATATAAACATGTCAAAAACTATATTTAATGTGGGTGCTCCATCAAAAGTAAACAAAACTGCATTTTTTGAAAAATACTTATTTTACCCGAAAAATTAATTTTGTTCACAGAAAATGTTTTAGAAAATTTATAAGATGAATAATAATGTTATAAAATTAAAAATATAGTTAATACTATTCATAACGGCTAGTCTATAATAATATTATAACAATATTTCATCGTTTAGTGAAACCTGGTATTGCGTACAACACAGGCTATCGAGGAAGGTTGTGATTGCGTGTAATGCAAGCCATGTCAGGGTTCCGTGTTGTGAAATACTACTTGTTGTTTTGTTATAACAGAATCCAACCATTTTTCAGTTATACATTGAATATATATATATAAATACACTCAATGTTGCGTAGAATGACTATTATCAAATGAACTTGAAATTGTTTGTATCACAATATCAGAATAGTGTTGCGTATACTGCAAGCTAATACGGTGTTGCGTATAACACAAGATAATCTTTTTGTATCATAAAACACATGATATCAAATAAATTAAAAGGAATAATTATCATAATATATCGTGTTGTTACACATGGCATGTTGGACTTTCCCCGAAGGTCGGCATGTATTTTGGAAAATACATGGACAACAGATGATCTACATGGCTTCAGAAAACGACATGTAAACCATGGTAGAGGCAGCTACGCGGGAAAAAATGTGTATCCAAAGGGTACATGGATATTGGGTGGAGTACACGACCCTGTATTCCACCACATGGCCAGGCGAGGCCAGTATCACAGGTCACCTCGTGTACTGATTACATAGGTTAGAGTACACGGGTTGAGGACCTTGTATGGGCACATGGAAAGCGTACACGGAGCTGACCCCAGTCACTCGGAGACGACATGTACACATTACTACATGCCTTGTACTAACTTTTCTACACTACCAGCCTCACGACATGAGCTTTTGTACACAGGCAGTGCCCAGGGTCAGAGGACGGGGCGTGTAACTTTTCTACACTCGGTGTATTTTTGGAAAATGGAATCATCCTCGTGTCCACCGTATCTTGGACATGTTTCTTTTGGGTATGTTCGCCTTATCCTCGTTCCCCTAAATTCCAGGCATCGTTTCCTTCTTCAAGAGTATGATATCTTCAGTAGGACTTTTTGTCATATATTCTGGCATCGCTTCGTGAGGCCCGGGTCGAGATCCTCTATCCATTCTTAACCCTAGGTAGAGTCCAGCATTGACATGACCAACTCTATAGGGTGTCTATCTTCTACCAAGAAGGTGAATTCTGGATGAGTCGCAGTATCTTCCATGGCCCTAGAGTCATCCTCATATGTGTATCGTGATATTTACCACTCAAGAGTGTGTCTCTCGTAATGGGTGCATCTATCTATCAGATTCTTCCCACTCAGATGTTGGTCTCCCGTAATGAGTGTAAATCCCTCTTCTGATGGTTCCTAATGAAAAATACTTCTTCGACAAACATCATCCGATCATTAAGATTAGTGCAGTGTGTTCTCCCTGAATGAGTGCATCATGGAATTCTTCGAACTTAATCCCTAATGGGGGTATGCGGTTGTGCAATTTGTCTCTAGACCGCTGGTCTGGGTTTTTGGTATACATGGATTGTGTTTCTCTTGTTATAAGTTATATCGACATATATTGAACATAGCTGACTATACGTTTACTTTACTGCTTTGTGGTTTTCAGGGTCCCCTAGTGAGTATTGTTATACTCACCCTTTCAGGAGATTTCCCCACATGTGTCGTGTCTTGTGAAGACGAGCAACTTTTTGACAGAGTCCAAGGTAGACCAGGACAGGACTGAGCTTTCCGAGTTCCCTACAGGCTGAGGCATTCCTACAGCCACAGGTAGTAGTCCCAATACTTTATGTGTTTAAAGTTTTTACTTTGTAGTTTTCAGACTCTTGTTTTGGTGGACTTTTATTCTGGCACTGTTTAATTTCAGTACTTTACATTCTATCATACTTTTTTGGTTGGGTTTAGTGTATGAATGCATTTTGTTCCTTAGTGGTTTTTTACATTTGATTATTTTTGGCCATAGAGATGTGTGCGTTTGTACATGTACTTAGGCAATTCATCCCATGTTAGTAATATGCCTACTCGGTACTAGTCACTAGCCACTGGCCTATTGGAGGTTGGCTTGGTGAGTGGCGGCATGGGCCCCACTGGGACGTGTTGTGGAAAGACTACACAACAAGACCCCAATGAACTAGGACAACATCCATAGATCGACACCAAGATCCATGCTCCAATAACCACAACATAACCAATGCATCATGTTCTAACAACTAGAGAAATGATATGCTTCACTCTGACCTCTATCCCAAAATTCTTAGTAGGATTTTCCCAAATCACTTCCCTACACACACCACTATGAAAGAACTACCAAAAATTTATATAAAACCGTTTATAAAAAACATTAAATATTTTAACAACTTACAACAAACCTAACACTCATTTACCAATACATTTTCACCCAAATTCCTATAGAACATAGAAAACCAAGACAACCATGCCATAAGACAATTTTACCTTTCACATTAGAACTACAATTTTTAGCTTCCATATCAACACACAACAAGGAAAAATACATGGTGGAACTACCCATCCAAACCCATTTACCACTTTCCAACTCAAGTGGTACTTTCCAACCACCTATCCTTGATGATGGCCCTTCCTTCCACTCTCCATACTATTTTATAGAGATAATCTACACCCACATCACATCATTTCAATCACAAACATAACATGAAAACCCCAATAACCATGAGAATAACACACCATGTCCACAAAAACCTTCCAATGACCATTTCATAATCAAATGATCCCTTGAAGCATCATCCATGTCATATCAAAATTCAATAAAGAACACCGATTTTATTAAAAATCTGTTTCTCAATTAATTTCCATAAAATTACCTATGTTACCGATTATAAAACAAACAATTTAGAGACAGAGAATAAGAACATTTCACCGCAAAACCCATTTTCCCCCAAAAATCCCCAAAAAATTACCAAATGGATTTCTAAATAATTTTTCACATCAAAATCAACAAATAATTATTTGAAAAAAATTATTTGGAAGAACACACATTGTTTTAACAAAGTGGTTTCGAGAGAGAATTGACCAACCTATAGGGTTTCGGTGATATTGACCCACAAAAAATAGTACCAAAAAACTGGAAAACACACCAACAAAACTACTCTAGTTCCTCATCCATATCCCCAACAAGCCCTAAAATAATAACAGTATGAAACAAAAGACAATGATATTAAAAAAATATATAGATGTATAAAACTGAGAGAAAGGGAAGTGTATAACTTGAGAAAACCAAAGAGAAAAAATAGAATTGAATTACCAGGGAGAAACCACCTTCAAACCATCTTGAAACCCATTCGAATCACTTCCACGATAAGTGGGAGAGCACAAATAGGGATTTGAAGGACGATATCATTTTTAGTGTTTGTATTGGTGATAAAATGCGGGAGTTAGGGTGAATCCCGAGCATTCCAGTTATTTAAAAACAAAACTTTTATGGGAGGCATGGTAACCTCACACGATATGCAAACTGTGTGCTAACCATGCAGGTTCTACTTCCTTGAAGGCATCTGACATGGCCTCCCTATAGGGTAATAAAATATGTTCAGAGATCGTACGAGACCACATTTCCTCGAGTTTTAGGGTTTTCGTATGATTCTCTCATGGTTTCCCCAAACCATGCTCATATCGTGCGACCGTAAAAAGGCCTCCAAAATCATCCAATGTCATTCCAAACACTCCCAACCACTTCCCAACTCTTCCCAAGAATTATTACCTCATAAAAATGAATAAAAAAAGGCTACATAGCTCAAAATGGAGGTGGTACCTTCTTATAAAAAATATACTTTCCATCATCGTAAAATATAGAACAATCTCTTTGCAGAAAGAGCTCGGGCCATTGATCAACCATCTCTTTATCCTACTCCCATGACTTCTCTTAAATCTAAACTTGATGCCAAAAAATAAAAAACTAAACTGATTCATTTATCACAAAATACATTTTTTCTTATCCATAATCCTCACTTGAACATGAACCATGGATGCATTTGGTTTGAGCTCAACATGATCCCAACGAATCACATGGTCACAATTCCACTATTTATTTTTCAACTACGACACATAAAACACAATGTGAACCAAACTAATCTATGGTGGAAAAACCATCTGATATGATACCTCTCAAATCGTCTCAAGAATATCAAATGGCCTAATATACCTCCGAGATAACATACCATTCATTCAAAACTGATGATGTCCCAAAAAATGAGAGATTCTAAAAAACACATGATCACCCACCTCAAACAACAATGGTCATTGAAGATGGTCCCTATATGATTTATGAAAACATTGAGTCAACTATATCTTCTTTTTGATAAACATGATTTTCTTTATAGTATCATTTACATGGCTTGGTCTAATCATTTATGTCTCACATGTTTCTACCAGACATAGTGTAGAATGACAAGGATTCTCATTAAATGCCTAAAATATAGCCATATGTATTGATGCCTAAATACATTTATTATAGGAAAACATTACCGCCATTAAGTGATCCTCCCATAGAACACCAACATACATCACACAAGCCTTTACCATATTATCTAAAGTTTGTGTCGTCCTCTCGGATTGGCTATCTGTAATGACCCAAACGTTCATTCGTGAAAATTATTCTTGATCTAATATACTGTATTATTATGTAACATGGATATATAAAAGGTCATCTTATTTGGTTTTATTTTTTTGGGATTTTAAAATACCGTTATGAATTGTGACAGTTTGTAGTAAAGATATTGTACAATGATCACTTGATTAGTATAAATATAGGGCTTTAACGAATCCAATTTACTTAGACAATGGAAGCAATGGCCTCATCCAGTATAATTATCCCCATACAAAGCCCATTTTTCAGAGTTTAGAAAGGAGGTGGTATCATTGGGCTTCACACTTGACCAAGCCCAAGCCGATAATGAAGACGTTAGGCTTGATTGGAACCGACTACAGGAGAAGTGGAAGTTAACCGAGATTACCACCTGAGTGATGTTATCCGAGCCACCCCAAGAGTATGTCAACATCGCACAGCTAACCCTTCAGTCTTATGCGGGTGTTATAAGGGGTTATGTAATAAGACACTAGTACTATAATTATCTACATTATTTTTTTATATAATAAATAATATACTTTCATTTTATTGTTGTTACATTTTAAATTGTTTTTAAAACGCAAATAAATTTTTATTTAATATTCAACTAAGAAATCTATTTTGATGAAATAATGGATTTTTGAAGTAAATAATATTTTCATAATTTATTATTATTATCATTAAATTACTTTTATTAAATATAAAAGCCTGTTTAATTTTATGAAAGCAATTATAATTTTTAATAAGGTTTGAATGCTGTTTTTGTCAAAACCCATGAATTTTGATAAATGTAGGTTATTATTTTAAAAGAAAAAATTCACATATTTTGAAAATTATTTAGATAAAATGAATATTATTTTTGTAATCCAGATGTCAAAATTGTCCAATTGTGAATTTTTTGTAATTTTCTAACACAGTCAAATCTTTGGGAAAAAATTAAATACTTTTTAAATATATAAAGTGTTTAATTACATCAAAATTACCCAATACGGATGTAATAAAACACTATAAACATTGTTATCTGCCAATATATGTTTTATCATTAAAATAATTTTATTTTTGGTTCGTTTGATTCATTTTACATAGCATTAGTTTACCCTTAAAACTAAAAAAACATCTTGTCTTTTAAAATTGTTTATCTTGAGAGTGTGACTCGCTGCCACATAATAAACCCTATTATTTTATGAATTTAGTCCATCGGCCTTATAAATGATTCTTTTCCAATACCCTTTCGAAAAAACCATGTGTTGGATTGGAGTTCTAATTACATTAATGTGAGTTGTCCCAAACCAAAATAATAATGAATTCTTTCTCCTTTCCTATATAAACCCACCCAATATCCCACTTCCTTTTCACTCAATACCTTTTGCGTTCGTCCAACCTCTCACCTACTCTCTCTATAATACTCTCAAGGAGCCCTAAGCTCCAAATAAGCCTCTCTCAAGCCTCTCCCAAGCCCATGGTATCACACTTCCATATAATGGATTCCTACCTTTCCCTTTTTATCCAAATTTCTTAATATTGTTATACTGTTTTATTTTAAATTATAAAAGTTGGGGTATGATTTATCACCTCCCACATATATCCCTATTTATTATTGAATAATTATATACCCCTTTATCTCTCATTAAATTCTTCCCATGTACACCTGTTACCATGTCAAATGTTTGTATTGAATTTCTCACTTCTCTTTTAAATTCAGGAAAATATGTTGTATCATAAATCTAAATTCCATTAACATTGTTGGGACTTGTATATATATAACCCTCATACTGTAAATTTAATTTACATATGTTGTGACACACAATTCTCTCTCATCAACTATTTTTATGAATTCTTATGTCACGGTGTTATGCAGTCGAAATTTCACCGTGTATTTCCAAGAAAAACGCTTTGTGTAGTGAATACCATGCCCATTTCTCTATCAATGGTATTCAGCATTGCACAAATATAATTATTGACTATATAGTTTAATACATGTATTTAAAATTCATTTACCATGGAATAAATTATTATGATTAATGGTTTGATGTTGTATGATCCATGTGGCACACTTATGCACGAAATGAAATGTTTAAGAAGGGTGAACCCTGATAGCGCTCCAATTCAGTGGGTAAAGTATAGTATCTAAATATGTCATGTGCAATGAGTGTTAAATCAAGCTAATTAAAGTGAAATGAGGGTTTACTCATGATTCATGTGAAATGGGGGTTAAATCATGATCCATGTCCAATGAGCCTTGGCTCATGTTACTTCCATGTTAAGTGTTGTTGCCACATCTCCATGTTATGATTATCATTCTTTATCATGCCTTTATGTTCATGATTATCTCTTGATCCATTTATATGCCTATTGACTAAAATTTATTGTATTCATGATGTTATTCCATGTTTATTCCATTATTGGGATTTATAGCACACCCTTTTCATATGTATGTCCTCAGGTTATCCCATGCAATGATAATTACGAGGGAATTTAGGGGTTATGTAAAGGATGTTTTCAATAAATATGTTGTGTTTCATGGTTTACGTTGTTATGCAATGTTACTAAGCCCCAAAGACACTATAACTCTTGATATTCCATGTTTTATCCAGTGAAGAGTGTATGTAATAAATCATGTTTAATTGTGTAATAATGAACGATGTTGTTATAGTTGGTATCAAAGGGAAGGTTTTGTTATGTTTGGTATTAGGATTTAAAAAACCCTATTGAATCCTTTTAGAGAATACTAGGTATCATTAAAACATCCCAATGTTTTGGTGAGTATTGATTACATGGTTTATCAAGAAAATACATCCTTGTCTGGATACGAGTCGGTAGAGGCGGCTCTGGAATTCTCTACGACATATCAAACACCTACTCCATAACATTTAATCATCAGGGATCATGGCTCACCTATGATCAGATATTATGATCCAAAATCTACAACTTTTCAAGAAGAGGGAGGTACCATCATGGTATTTTAAAAATATCACAACCTATCCACATAGTATGATGCAATATTTGATTTTAGAATATTTTCCAAAGAGGGAGACTTTTGAGCAGCCTATATATATAGTCTTTTCTTCCATTATTTTTGGAATCATAGACAACATATTAGAAGAACCACATTTTAAAATTTGGAAATCGGACTCTGTCAGAATATTTTACCAAAACCAGGTACATAGTGATGTTTTGTAACTATACATTAGAAATAAACATTTTTTTAAAAATTGTTTCATATTTTCCATCAGTATGATCCATGTTGCATGGACTGCGTCTGGACTAAGGAAGTGGAAAACTTTTAATGTGAATTGAGTAATTGTTGCACTAAGGGGACCCTCAATCACCGTGATCGATGTTATAATGAGGGTTGGGGAATTCTTAATGGTGTTGGGTAATAGGCCCTAAAGCTGTGTTTAAATTTAAGGGTACTTTTTGTATATAAGCTAATTGTGAGGACACAATTTTTTTAAGGGGGGAAGATTGTAATGACCCATACATTCATTAATGAAAATTAATATTGACTTAATTAAATTTCATATTATGGAAAATGGATATATAAAATGTGAACATCTTTGGTTTTATGTTTTTTCATTTTACAATATCGTTAATAATTGTGATCGTTGATATTATAGCCGTTGAATAGTTATTACATTATTATTATAACTATAGGGATTTAAGAAATCCAATTTACTCAGAAAAATGATTTGATAACCTCATCAAGAAGACTTGTTTCATATGAAGCCCAATTTTCAGAGTTCGGAATGGAGGTGGAATCATTGGGCTTCGCACTTGACCATGACCAAGATGAAATTTAACATGTTATGCTTGAGCGAAACCGACTATGGGAGATGTGGAGGTTAATAGATATTACAACCTGAGAAATGTTATACAAGCCACACCAAGAGTCTATCACCATCGCACACCATACCCTTTGGTATCTTGCCAGTGTTATAAGGGGTTATGTAACAAGACCCTAGTACTATGATAATGTACATTATTTTTTAAATTATAATAAATAATATATTTTCATTTTTTTATTGTTTCATTGTAAATTGTTTTTAAAATGCAAATTTTATTTTTTGTTAATATTCAAGTATAAAATCTATATTAATGAATTAGTGGATTTTTGAATTAAATAATATTATAATAAAATATTATTATTATTATTAAATTACTTGTATTAAATATAAATTACAGTATAATTTTATGTATGCAATTGTAATTTCTATTATGGTTAGAATGTTGTTTTTGTCAAAACCCATGATTTTATGATAAATGGTTTTTTTAGTTTAAAAATAAAAACTCACATATTATGAAAATTATTTAGATAAGATGAATATTATTTTTGGAATCAGGTCATTGAAATTAACCAGTAGTGAATTTTTCATAATTTTTTGAGACAGTCGAATTTCTGGGTAAAAATTATATATTGTTTAAATATATAATGTGTTTTATGACTTCATAATGACCCAATAGTGTTGTAATAAGAAAATATAAACACTATTTTCGTCCAATATATAATTTAACCCAAAAATAATGTGATTTTGGGTTTGTTTTATTTCTTTTACAATGCTTTAGTGGACCCTTCAAGACATATAAAACATTTTGTCTTTTTACATTGTTTTCCTTGACAGTGTGACTCATCTCCACATAAGCAGCCCAATTATTTAAATATGTTAGGCCATTGGCCTTATCAAATATTGTTCCCCAATCCTATTTGGAAAAACCATGGGCAAAAACCATGGTCTGGTTTGTGGTTTTTATTAGTTTAATGTGAGGTCTCCCAAACCCAAATAGTAAAGAATTCTTTATCGTTTCCTGTATAAATGAACCCATGCTCCCACATCCTCTTCACTAAAACCCATTGGAGTTAGTCCAATCTCTAACCTACTCTCTCTATAATCCTCCCAAGGCACCCCATGAACCCATGAAGCCTCTTTCAAGCCTCTCCCAAGCGATTGGGATCACACTTCCTTGTAAGGGATTCCTACCTTTCTCTTTTTATCCATGTTTCATAATATAGTTATGCCCTTTTCTTTTAAATTATAATAGTTAGGGTATTATTTCACAACTCTTACATACATACATATTTATGTTTTAATGATGAGATACACCTTTTTCTCTCATTATATTTATCCCATGTGCACCCGTTACCATGCAGAAATTTTGTAAGGAATTTCTCTCTCGTCATTTACGTTTAAGAAATTCTTTTGTATCAAGAATCTAAATTCTATTACCATTTTTGATACATGTATACATATGACCCCATTACATTACATTTAATTATCATATGATGAGACACCTAATTCTCCCTCATCAACCATTTTTTTTGAATTCTTATGTCACACTGTTATGCTACCGAAATCGACCACGAATTTCCAAACCAAAGTCATTGTGTAGTGAATAAAATTCCCTTTTACCTATCATGGGTATTCCATTTAACACACATATACTTATTCATTATAGTTTTTAATGTATGTATTTTATATACCTTTATCGTGGAATAAATTATGATGTTTAATTATTCCATGTTGTATAATCCATGTGGCACACTTATGCAGGAAATGAAATGTTTTATAAGGGTGCACCATGAAAGCACTCCAATGCATTGGGTAGAGTATAGTATCGTGATACATCATGGGAAATGAGTGTTAACTCATGCTAATTCATGTTCAACGAGGTTTTAATTGTGCTTCATGTGCAATGAGGGTTTACTCATTCTCTATGTGCAATGAGCATTGGCTCATGCTACTTCCATGTTAAGTGTTGTTGCCACTTCTACATGTTATGATTATAATGAATTATCATTCCTTTATGTTCATGTTTCTATTGTGCTCCATTGATATTACTATTTTTTAACATGTATTTTATTCCTTGTGTTATTTCATATTTATTTCCTTACTGGGCATTATAGATCACCCTTTTCTTATGCATTTCACCAGGTTATCCCATGCAATGCTAAGTACAAGGGAATGTAGTGGTTATGTAAATGATGTTTTCAATAAATATCTTGTGTTTACTATTTTATGCTGTTATGTAATTTTATTAATCCCCAAATAAACTATACTCTATATCATCAATGTTATACCAGGTGATTATTTTATGTAATAAATAATGATTAAGTGTGTAACAAATAATAGGGTTGTTATACTATCTATCTGAGGATGATATGCCATGATCATATTAAACTGTGTCCCAAGGGCTTCCTATATGGATTTCCAAAAATGATATGTGAAACTTGAGTCTTTATCAGGTCCAATAGAAACTAGAAAACCATACCTATTACCCACTTATTGAAAATAGATGTTGGCTATATCTTTCCACTGTATAAGATTCCCAAATAGAGATGAAATGGGCCGACTTTGTGAGACGATCAACAATCACCCAAGTGGAATCATGTTTCCTAACCGTTCTCAGATGACCTCTCACAAAATCTATTTCTATCTCCTCATATTTCCACACTAAGATAGGTAAATAATGCAACATTCCTACTGGCCGATGATTCTCTTCCTTGATCTTCAGACAAGTCAAGCTTCTCATAAAAAAGTCGGCCACTTTTCTTTTCATACCATCCCACCAAAATACTGCTTCAAATTACTTATACATCTTCTAACTTCCAGGATTTACTACCCATGTAATGACCTTCAAAATCTCATTAGCATGAGAGTACAACGAGTCTTTAATTGGCCTTAAGGGACATCCACAAGATGCCGAAGGCTGGAAATCAATGCCGAAGGGTTTCAAATGAATATGGGGGGATGATACACCCTTTTAGAAACAAACCACAAAACATAGAACCTCATAAAACAACCAAAATATGATGCATGATGAAAAAAACTTAAAATAAACCACATTATTATAACAAGTCAACCAAAGTGCACCATAGTGGAAGATAGCCAAACATCAATGTACATAGCAAAAAACAACTATATACTTTTGGAAGACCAAAAGAAACCATGATCCACTAGCTCAAAGATCGGATATCACGCAAAATCCCATGTCTCATGAAGTGGTACAAAAAATGGGAGAAATGTTAATTTTCCACTATCTCGAAAGATAGCTTCTTCAAAAGAAACATTGTGTCAAAGCAGTGGGGAGTACAACACGTAGTAGGATTTCTTCAATGAAATCCCAACTCACGCCCCTATGATTTAGGGTTAGAAATACATATATAAACAGTTTATTTAAAACAACTTCTTAAAATAGTTTTAACTAAATTTATAGAAGTTTCTAAATCCATTTATAACCAAAAGCATAGAAGTGTGATTGAAACCAATTTTTCCAGGAAGATATTTCTCTAGAAAAATAACTAAACAAAATTTAAAACAATTTCACAATATCCATTTTTGGCATAACCATCCATTCAACAAACCCACACAACCAACCGTGCATGGTATGTTATCACAGTTCCAAACTCATGAGAGGTTTCTCATCGATATACCAAGTCATTCAAAGGTAATTATATCGTGTGTTCTAGTTGACTTTTTCCACTGATAATAATGTAATATTTCAAAAAATCTTTAGAAATTCAATATTAACACCCACACCAATATTCCACAGGATCGTGCCAACAAATCATGTTCAATAAAATCACCTTTTTGGGAAAACCTTTTTCCATCAAAATAATTTCAATGAAAAACTATTTCAATAAAACACTTTTTTTATTGAAATCCTCTTTCATATAAAACCATTTATAAATTCTGGAAAATCAATAATTTAAAATAATCATTTTAAATCTGAGAAACTAAATGACTTTTCAAAACAATTCATCAAGATTTCTCAATTTCACTAAAACCATAAATCATCACAAATAAATAATTACTCCATGATTTCCAAAAAACTATTTCATTCAATATAATTAATTTGAAACAAAGACTATCACTTCTAGCAATAAGAGTTGAGAGTGAAGACAACTACCTCAATGGTTTTCATTATGCTCAGAATTAGATGAAGAACACTCACACAAACCAGGTTGACTCTCCACCAGATGGCATTAGATCTCTTCTTCTATCAACAAAAAGCCAAAACTCAACATATTTGGTATTTAAAAACCTATATGTACCCATCACGTGTGTAGATATGAGAAACCAAGAGGATAGAAGAATATATCTATGTAGAAAGAAGAAGAACAATGAACTATAATAATGAAAGAGATGAAAACCCCTTATATTGATTGTGGAATGCAACTAAATGTTACATAGGGCCGACTATATTCGAGAGAAAAAATGTTTGATGAAAATTAATGTGATGAAACAGCTGCAAGAGTTATTTTAAACTTGATGTGTGTCGGATCATGCCATGAACACGATTTACATGAATTGTAGGACATGCTGGATAAGTGTGATGAAAAATCCATCAAATCGGGCTCAATACTAATTACGTAACCCCTATAGGAGGTTTACCTTAGGTACAAGAAATGATCCAAGACCTGAATTGACCCCCACCTTACAACTTGAATTATTCCCTTACAAAATGAATTGTTCTTTGGGTACATGGTGTGTTCCTATCCTGAAACCTGATGTAATCCTGAGAAAACTGCATATAATGTTTTTTAACCAAAAGATCCATAACATAGGGAGAAACATACTCAATAAAAGAATCAATATGTTACAACATCCTCACCAACGATTTTCCATCCCTGAGAAGTCATGTAGAATATGAAAATATAGAAATAGGGTGTACTATATTCTCCCCACCATTGGTCTTTCAGTCCTTGGAAAGTAGAAAGTATACACTGCCCAAAAAGTGTTCCAACTGTTGATCTTTCATTTCCTTCTCTCGTTCCCATGTCTCTTCCTAAATCCGACCATTATTTACTAAAACCACATTAAAATGAGTCATTTTGAACACAATTCTTTCTCTTTCCTTTCCACAACCTGCACCATGATATATACCAATGATTCATCTGGTTCTATGTCAACGTGATCCCATCTGATCGCATGGTTTTTATCCAGGTGATATTATTTGAACTAGGATACATGGAACACATTATGCAACGATCTGAACCATTGTGGTAATTCCAACTGATATGCCACCTCCCCAACCCATTTGAGTATCTCATCAGAACCTATGTATCAAGGAGATAATTTGACATGCTTACAAAAATGATGATTTCCCATCCTTGGAGAAATCCTCTCAAACACATGAGTACTTAAATTAATGGAAAACGACTGTCGACAATGATCACATATGATTTATGAAAACTCTGAGCCATCTCCATACCCTTTCTAATCAACTGGATCTTATCCATTGTTTAATGGAAAAGGCTCAGCGCGACTAGGGATGTATCATCAGTTTCTACCGAACACGGTAGAGAATTACAATGATGCTTATAAAATGATTCAAACAACGATATATGTATCAAGTTTTGATATCTATTATTATATTTGAACACCACTATGGGTATGTGATTCTCCCAAGAGCCACCAAAATCTATTACAGAAGCCCTCCACATGTCTTCAAACTTTTTTATCATCTGCTCAGACTAGTCCTTTATTTTAGGATGATATTCCATGCTCCTAGTCAACTGAGTTCCAAGAAATTTTTTTAAGGATTTCCAAAAATGATATGTGAACCTCGGATCTCTATCAATAATGATTGATACCAGTATTCCATGTCCCTTTACCATATATTGGATATAAATTTTAAATAGATCCTCCACCGTATGTGTTTCAAAAATTCGAATGAAATTGGCCAAATTGGTAAAAAGATCCACTATAAACAATATGGTGTAGCATTTCTAAACCATTCATGGAAGACATGTAACAAAATCCATCTCTATCTACTCCCATTTTCACACTATAATGGTCCATGATTGAAATATACTATCTTGTCTCTGATGCTCTACTTTATCCTGCGGACAAGTTAAGCACTGTGAGATGAACTCGAACACCTTCCTTTTCATGCCGCTCTACCAAAACTGCACCTTCAAGAGCTTATACATATTATATCTACCTAGATTTAAAAGCCGTCTCAAATTTTGGTAAGAATTAAGGAGTTGTTCGTGACAGGCCATAGGCACAACCATCCGATCTCAAAAACACAAAACTAAACTCCCATCAAGTTTCCAACCCTCAATGGTCTCCCCACCATTGAGTTTTGAACACATAGCTAGGAATTTTGCATCAGATTTTTATAACGTATTTACTATATTTACCAAATCAAAAAGAATAATAGGTAAAAAGAAGATTGAATCACCACATCAGTCTTCACATTCCACATGCATGTCGGCTATGACCGATATATTTCAATTTATCTGAATCCTCCCTTTTCAACTGATCATAATATTTTTTGCTCAATGAATGAACCATTGAATTCCCTTTTCCGGATGTATACAACATTTCAAAGTCAAACATCTAGAGATACTCCACCCATCTCATTTTCCTCAAATTGAAATATCACTGTTAGAAAATGTGTTTCATGATATTATGATCCGTAAACATAGTGAACTTCTCACCAAAGAGATAATGTATAAATGTATTCAATGAGTGGACGACTGCATGTAACTCTAAATAGTGTGTTGGGTATACATTCTCATGAACCCTCAACTACCTTGAACTATAAACCCTGACATGGTATCCTTCCATGTGAACACAAGAAAAGCCTCATCATGTAGCATCATAGTAGACCAAAAAGCTCTGTCCGGGTTTTGGAAGAATCATGATAGGTGTCGATGTAAGATATACTTTAAGCTCTTGGAAAAACTTCTAGAAATCTTATGTCCCTTGGAATGGAGCATTATTCTTTTTCAATGCTGTCATTGGAAATGATAGTCATTGTAAATCACTCACAAAACATCAGTAGAATCCAGCAAGACCAAGAAAACATTGAATCTCAAAGATATTATTCGTTGTACACCATGACATAAAATAATCTATATTATCAAGATACACTAAAAAACTACTTTCAAAAGTCATTTGGCTGAGAAACCAAACCTCATATATCGAAAAATAACACATTGATAACTTTTCATACAAATAAAGATCTCTCATGATTTGTAACATTGTTTCCCAGTGTTCCTCGTGGTCATATCTTGTCTTTGAATAGACCAAGATGACTTCAACAAACACCCCAACAAAAGAGTCCTGATATCACTAAAATATATGATTCATCAATACCTTGAATACCATTGGTGATTTAGTTAGAAATAAAGGCTGCAATACATTTTCATAGTGGCCATATCTTCTTCTAGAATATTTATTTGGAATATCATCCTTTCTAACTCACAATTGGTGATATCCTGATAGCATGTCAATTTTAAAGAACTACTAATCTCCCCACAAATGAATGAATAGATAAACAATGTGTTGAAATGGGTACCTGTTCGTTATCATATCATGGTATATCTTAGAATAATAAACACACAAAAGAAGAGTTCCATCTGTTTTCTTCACAAACAAGACTGGTGCTACCCATGGATACAAACTTGGATGAATGAAACACATGCTTTCTAGGTCCTCTAACTGTTGTTTCAATTACCCTAACACTATTGGTTTCTTCCTATAAGAAGTAAGGGAAATTGGACCGGTCTAGATAAGGAGATCAGTCATAATATATACTTCCCCTAGATGAGGTAACCCTGATATGTTTTTGGGAATGGAAACTGGAATTTGTTACATACCAACTGAGAATTTTTCCCTAGATCTATTCCGTTGATTAAAAATTCAACACTTCCAACTAATAAGAGATCATTCCCACTGTTGGTCCCAACAAGTTCTTTGATCCTTTCATTAAAATCCTCTCTCCTCTAAAGAGATACTCAATGTTATCCTAAGTCATTAAACTAACTATTCTTCTATAACAGTCGATGTGAGACTTTAGCATTGCTAGCCAATCCATACCCACAATTGACATTCTCTTTCATAGGGAGGAGTTTGCAGTTTTAAAATAAAAGGCACCGTTTCCAGTTTTAAACATTGAATGTAAACAACAATAGGAGAAATGAAGGAATGTAATGAAATAGTATCAAAGAGATCTTTCACAAATGTAGAATTCAAAATATTCCTGCCTCTCACTGTAGATGGTCCAACATGATCATCAAAAATCATCTGCTCTCCTCTGTAAAATTGATTCATCACTGCACTCTGATCTTTATTCCATTGCTGAGATTTACCTTACTAAGGAGACATGGTATTCCGAGAATAACTATTTCTAACTGTGCTCTATTAATGAGTTTGATACTGTTTTCCTTGCCCTATAAAATAATATGATTCTTAAAATGCATTAGAATTTTCTCGAGCACCTGAGCTCAGAACACTACGACATTAGCACTGAAGGTTCCCCATCTTCTTATAGTTATGGAATACTATTTTTTTATGTACACTCTATCGTTATGTGGTCAAGAAAACAAAATTTTTTGCATTCCTTATGGCTCATGGGTCATGGAGGAAGGTTTACTCATCTAATCTTCTATTTCTAATTCCTTAAGCAACCATGTAAATAAGTGTCTATTTTTGGATGGCTCCCACAAATGGAGTTCAAACCATTCCCAGTAGGTATCAAGGTATATCCTCCTCCTATATCTCCAATGATATCTCACTCATCCATCGCCGCTCTATTCAACATCTATGTATAATCATGAAATTCAAAGCATTGCAATAATTGATCCAATATGCTACCTTATCCTCAAAAATGCATGGCTCTGAGGATGCACTTTCCACATCTTCTAGTGAAAAGCACACTAAAATTTTGAATTTAGCCTCATATTCCGTGACAGAATGATTTTCCAAAATTAGGCTAATGATGTATGTCATCCTAGGATCTTTAACTTATATGGATAGAATTTTTTATTAAAAAATTCCTCATAATCCTACCATGTATTCTCTTTATCCCCCTTTTCATTCAGTACCAGTTCCCATCACTGATGTCAAAGATCCTCAAGAATGTACATGGCCCTCATAAATTTCTGCTCTGTCGGTGTGCCGATAATTTCGCAGATACAATTCATCCGTCTAGGCCACAACTCTGCCATTTCTGGTTTAGAATCACCCATAATGATGTGTGTATTTAGCATCATGAACTATATGGAGTGATCTACATGTCCCATATCATCCCTCCAGTTCCTAGTATCCACAGCTTGAAATGATTCGATTGTTCATCGAATAAGATCTTTCTTCAGTTGTGGTTCATGTGAAACCACATTTTCCATATATTCTTCAAGTTGATTTCAATGACTCTTACTTGGTTCCAATTTCTAAACCAACAGCAAACTCGTCAATCTCACTCTCTAGAAAATGCTTTCTTAGCATTTCAAATTCTATCACATCAATAATCACAAAATTTATTTTTGAAAAACAACCTTTTTCCATGGTCAACCATTTTCAAAAATAAACTCCATTGTTTTTTATGAAAATCAACCCATTTCAAAAATATTCCAAATATCCTCTGTTCATAATCATAAATTTTGAAAAAAAACATCAATATTAAAAAAATAAACTTTTTCACCAAATCATAAATCATTACTCCAAATGAAATATGAAATATTAGAGGGAATCCATTCATCTATAATGAATTTCAAGCTCATCCCATTGGATAAAACCACGACAGTGATATTTTAAAATCCTAGAACTGTCTCCTAACACTTATTTTCCCAACTCCTTAGTAAATTGATGTTCCTAATAAATGGGTTATCTATGTGAAATAGGATAAGGGATTTTAATGACATGGGTTATAATAGATTGTGGATGTATTATTGACCTCATCTCTTCCCCAATATTTTATTGGCCTTTTTCATCTTTATTTTTTTTAGGAATAATGAAAGTTCATTACTGAAATTTAATGTGATTTTACACAAATGGAGCTATATTTACTTATAAATGAATATACCATAATCTTAATATCACAACCAATTAAAAATCTGTATATCTATCAAAAACTAATTTAGTATATCCTCAAATAAAATCATACATCATTGAATTCGTAGTCACCCCATAACACTATTCCAATGAGCCTTAAAAATGAGTTCGTGGGAGATCAAAAAAATGTGATGTAATCCTCTCAACCTAAATTTCATACTTCATTTATTTTTTTACTAATCATGTACCTTCTATCCATAATGATTTTATAAAATATGTATTCATAATTTTCTGAAATATATTTTTATTAATTTTATACCATTTTTTCCATTCCAAAAAAATACATTAGAAAATAGAGAATATCGAAATGCGTATAGGAGGATTATCACATCCTTGGATTATTGGTTCATTTATTTCATAAAATCTTTAATGAAAATCCAAAAAGATATATTTTATGATAAATAATATAATTTGAACATTATTATCAATCTGAAATGATAATTTTTTTTGTTCTTTGAATAATTAAAATGTAGTCCATGTATGTGGGGAAAACCACCCCTATCGAATAATATATTTTGTTTCTCTATATATACATAACATGAAATATTTTAAAAAATTATATATTTAATTTGAGATATATTTTTGAACAAGTTATTATTTGTGGATGACAATTTATAGAAATATATAAGTATTAATAATATTATGTACATATTGTAACATCAATTGATATAAATATTCGTATCAAGTTACATATATTAATATTGGTCAGTAATATAATATCTTAAGAAACTATATAAATATTATACTAAATAAATAATAACAGAAATAAAAATACATAATTTTTCTATCATTTTGTAATATTATAAAACCATTGATGATTCAGATTTGGCCTTCGAGTCACAAGGCAATTAGAACATAAAAAATAATCATAATGGGTCTCCAAGATACTAGGACTTCGGGTCCTATATGGGCTACCAACATAATCTTTTGAATATGTGAGAATCATTTTGTAGTAAAAATGTTGTGTTTCCTCCAACCTATTAAAAATAAATTAACCCCATTTACCAATGTTAAAAAATAGAAATGGATATGGAGGAAACAATCTAACTACACTATATAATCAATGAATGTGTATATTATATTAAAAATATTTAATAATTATTATAAATAAAAAATATAAAGAAATATATATGAATATGGTTCACAATAATGTATTAAATATATTTACCTTACTTATTCATATGGTGAAATGGATGTTTAAAGTGATTCAGGACCCGATGTATGTGACCCTCCAAACCATCATCACTATCATTTAGATTACACATTATCTTTTGAATCCCCCTATCAATATTTTAATATCAAAAATTTCATATATATTTTAAAAAAAAATTAGAAATATATTCCTAATATTCATTTCCATACATTGATAGGGATGATATATGTTTATTTCTATTCTTTTATTTTCTCTTTTATTTAAAATCCAATTTTATGGATTTTTTTTTAAATAACACCTTGAAGAAATATTTATCAAAAATTACCACTTAAAACCCATATTTATTTTTTATTTTAAACCCAACTATTTCAATAATTCATTAATAGAAAATAATAAGTACTTTATTTTACATATGATTTCTTTTTGGAACATAAAAAAATGTCACATATTAAGTTATTTTTCTCTCACTTTTCTATGAAATTTTTCATTATTTTACCAATATTTGACGAATATTCTCAAGGATCAATGTTTATATAAAAACATTTAATGTAAAATAATAATTTCTCTGATCAATTAGTATTCCTTATAATATGGAATTCAGTTTTTCCATGACACAATATTATGAAACAAAATTCACTCATATGGGGTTTTATCAGGAATATTATATTGTATTATTTCATTCAACTCCTATATCACACATATGGATTCAGTTATTATTGGATCCTTTATTTTATTCAAAGAACCATATTTATATATCCCTCAGATTAATTGTGTAAGTTTCTTTATTCCCATGATATACAACATATGTTACAAAGTAGGGAATACTTAGAATAATTTTTCATTAAATTACTAGGACTAAAAATTTATCCCCTTATAATGATTTCTGTGAAGCTTTATATCTCATGATATATTATTTATGAGCGTACATAGTCATCCTAATACAATATTGTATAAATATAACAATATGAAGAAATCCTTTTGAGTAAACCCTATCTTATTCTTATAATAACTCGGTTTCTATTAATACCATATGTTTTATATTCCATGATATTATGATATTATTACCTTGTGATTTTTCCCATACATATGACCATTTTAATTATATAATAACTTTTCATTCCTCTTCTATCAAATTTTAATCTTCTGTAATATGTTTATTACATTTCTTGGAACTTTATCTCACCCTTTGACCAATATATTTATATACAATGAATCCAATATTTTTTAGATGATATGTCAAAATTATTATTTTTATGAGGAATTTATATAAGGTAAATTTTTAATGTATGTTTTATATGAATTTTTAGCGTGTATATTCTTACAGTACAGAAGAACAATCAATAGAAATATTTTATTTTTTAGTTAAAAATATTAAATTCATTAAATAAAATAAGTGTTACGATTATAATTCTATTCATAGTATCTTAGGATGGCATATTTAAAGTATATATTTTAACCAAAGAACCATAATTAAAAACAAAATGATAAATATTATTATAGGATACCAAAAAGATGTATTGGAAATATTTTTTATTTTGTGGTTTCCTAAGGATGGAATATTTGTCTTTATAAGAAATGTTGATACATGCTTTAATAATAATGTACATATGGAATCCTAGATTTTTATTAGACAAATTTTCATTATATGGTGTAAACCGATGATTTTTAATGTTTTGTTTATATGGAATTTGGTATATAATACTTGAAAACATAATATACTATTCAAATAATAATTAAAGGATAATTAATGAGTTCATATTATGTATATTTAAACCATATTATATCATCGAAATATACATAAAAGTAAATGAGTGAGCATGACTTCTTATAATGAAATCGGCAAGGGAAACAATTTACATATGATCATAAGGAATATTAAAAACATGGGGAGAATAGGTATTTCATGATCAACAGAACATAATGCATATAATAATTATAATATAATCATAACATGGAAACCTACATATAAAATTAAATGACATATTTATAATAATATCACCAAGGTTTGTCAGCATGGTGTTATAACTAAAAATTATCCAACTTATTCACTAAGGAATCGTCATAAAATTCATCTGTTATGATTATATTATTTACCAAATGATTTGGAGTGATATAATGGTACAACCTTAATATTTATTAATTTATGTCAGCCACATATATAATAATCAATAAACTCATTTATTACTCATAGAGAATAATGAATGTGTTTCTTATAAAATCATGGAGTTTCAAAAGTGTATAAAGACATGATCATTATATAATTTTTAACACATGAAATGAAAATAAGGGTATAATGAATGTGAATTATGGTATATAATAAATAATTTTTAAATATATGTGAATATAAATGGAACATAAAAATGTTTTTGTATCCACCAAAATTAAAAATGGTAATTTCTTAAGGATAAGAGATAAATTTTGAGAAATAAAGTTGGCTGCATGACACATATAAATCATTCTTTTAAAAAGGAAAAATGTGATGGGAAGAGGGACTTAAATTGATAAAACATAAGTTTTTATTGATGGAATGATAAATATGGTATTAAAATCTACTAGTAATAACAACTAGAATACATATGTTAAAAGAGGTTCTTGAATTGAAGAGGATTGATGGATAATTCCCTAAAATGGAAATGTTACTCCAAAATAATGAGAAATGAAACCATATGGGAATTAGAACACATTTATTGTTATTATTGGGAATAAAAACTACCAAAAAACAATGTATGATATATTTAGAGTGAATTTTAATGTTTAAATTAGTCTATATTAATTGGAAATTTAGAGGATATTCTAAATAATTTCACAATATAGTTTTGTGAAAGCACGGTTGTGGAAGAAAGTAAAACCATTGTATTACCCCTTCATTTTCAAATGTTCTTTGGAGATTTGGTAAATGTTTTAAGTTATTTTAAACCAAATTGAAAATGAATTGTTTTATATTACTTATTTTACCAGGGATAGTTAATGTTTTCACAAGGTATTGTTTTTAAAATCAATATTTCCAATTTATGATTTTGAATGTCATTTTGAGGTTAGAAAATTTATTAAATTCCATTAAAATTATTAAAATTATTAAAAAGGAGTATTTGTTTTTGTGAATGTAGTTAAATATTTATGAAATCATTATGAAGTAATTACGAAGTCATTAAACTATTCAAAAACCCAAAACTGTGTTATTACTATTCATGAAAAAATATTTTATTTTAAAAAATTATCACAAATTCTCCCAATAAAAATTATGATGTTTACATATCAAAAAATGATGTTTATTTTACAGAATAGTTCTAATAATTTCATAAATTGAACTTTTAAATATTAACTTTTTTATTAAAAAAATTGTTGGTTCCAAAGAATTGTCAAATTTCTAACACCTAAATATTTATTAGGGAATATTAAAATAATTTTATCATCTAAATTTTAATATAAGTGTATTTAAAATAAAATTTCATTTAAATACGTAATATTTATAATATTTTTCTTAATTATCAAAATATACATCATTTTGAAAAATTACATTTTTTTTGAAAAATCAATTGAAAAAAATTCGCCTCAAATAAACATATATTTTGTCAAGAAAAAAAATTCATAAAATTTAATTGATGAAATAAAAAACATATTCACAACAATGAATTGAAATTTCAGAAACAATGGCATGAACACATAACCCCTTAAAATGATCACTTACACCCTAAGGGTATGGTGTTCGATGTCGGTAGATTCATGGGGTGGAGAAGCTAACATCGACCATGTGATAATATCTAAACAAATGAACTTATCCCCAAGGATATTTCATTCAAGCTTCAAATTTATAATTTTATATTGTTATTGGTCAATGGAAATCTAAATAGAGGGTAACTCCATCCCTTATTCTAAAAACCTAGCATCAAACGACAAGACTCTGGTTTATCCCATCAATTCTCCATTATAAGTCAGTTATAATTTTTTATTACTACTTGTAAACCCTAATTATAATGAAAAAATTATTAACTAATGGTATATTTCTCAATGCTAAAATTTTCTAATGATCGCATTTTTCTTTTTTCACTATAAAAAACAATTTATTATTAATGTGATAAGTTTTTCTTGTGTACAATATAATGTAACAATAATTTCCTCATGATTTTTTTTAAAAAATAAACATGTTTAATAAATCCCCCCTGAGATATTTCTTCCCCAAAATATTAACTCATATCTCAGTTGAGGAAGCGTGATTCTACTTGTGCATCATATTTTTCCACTAGTTACCATGTTACCTCCTCAAAATTATGGTTCTTTTATAACAAATTGAAATGATTGGTAGTCTTGTTGGGTATAATCACTTTTATATGATCTAATATCTTCACCAGATGATCCTTAAAATAATGATCATATTCTAGTTGTACCACCTCCACATTTAGTACATGTGATTGCTCAGGTATGTACTTCACCAAGAGAGATAGTTTGAGTAAACCATGAACATGATAATGATTTTGTTGAAGTGAATGCTGATATGACACTAATAATTTCCAATCTATGATATCATAAGATCTAATGTACATGGGGATAATACTCCTTTTCATTTAATACCACATAAATCTCTTCCCTAGTGATATTCAATGGATTGATTTATTATCAACATTAAAATCCAAGTCCCTTATCTAATTTTTAGCATATATCTCCTGTTGACTTTGTGAAGAAAGTTGGTATAGTTGGAATTCATATAAATTTGTTCATCTATCACAGAAGATCGGGCCCATGCATCTTTTCGAAAATTACTTCATCCAAAAAAGAAATTTATGTACATTGCTTCACGTATAGAGCATCATATGGTGCCATTTGAATACTTTAGTCGATCTATTTTTGAAGGATAAATCTTCTCATTAGAGGTGTTGAACCCATCCACATTTAAATTCCATTGATAATGTTTTCAGTATGTACTTCATTGTATAAATTATCATTTTTGATTTTGGATTATTTTGGGGGTGATGGGGTATACTAAAATTCAATTCAGGATTCAGAACATGTGGAATACTTTTCTAGAATTAATATGTGAACCCATGATCCCGACGAGGAATGATAGAATGTTGTTCCCCATGAATCCTCAAAACATATATCATGTATATCACGACATGTTGGTCAAGTGGGAAATCATAAAAAAAATAGTGATAAAATCAAAGGTATTTATGATTTTTTCCTCTATAACGCATATAATATTATTTCTTATTGATATTTATGGGACACTAGTGAAAAATTCTATAGTGATATTGTCACATATCCATGTTGATGCATGTAGTTGATGTAATGCCCCATTAGAAAGTTTTCACCCAACATCACATGATGACATTCCAAGCATCTTGTAACATTGTCACAATATCCATTTTCATATTATCCAAACAAATATTTAGAAAGTTCTATATACATTTTATAGATTGCAGGATGTATAGAGGAAGTAGATTTATGTACTTTATCTAAGTGATCATTATTTTCCTCTAGGGTAAATAGGACACATATCCTTGTATATAATTTCATTAAAACATATTGATCAATATTGATCTCTTGATGATTCCAATTCTTCAGCTCCTCAATTTTCATTTGTAAAAAAATATCTTACTTTTGATCATTCTTGGTCTCCTCATGTAATTATGGATGATTAAACATTTGTGATAGGATTGATGATGTCTCATCCCTCATGATTCCCACATCCAAGCTTATTAGTTCCTTGATCAATGGATATATAGGAATCCTAATCATTTCTATCACAACATAGTCCGTACTATATAATGATTGAACAATATTGTTGGCTACATAAGGGAGACAATGAATTGAAAAATCAAGATATTAATGAAGTTACAATGAAATTATTTGTATCAGAGTCAATTACTTTTATGTGAATATATACATCAAACGTTGGTGGTCTATGTATATATCACATTTCTACCCATAAAGATTTTTTTCCAAATATTCATTGATTAATAACCACAGATATCTCCTAGTCATACATATGATAATTCTTCATATGGGGCTTTAACAATCGAGATGAATAAAAAATAACCTTTTTATTTTTCACAAGGTAGAATCCATGAACATTCAAAGAAGAATTATTAAAAATACTAAATCCTTCTTCGATATAGGATAATGTTAATGCATGTGTAGTGACCAATGTCTTCTTCATGTCTAGGAAACCTTCTACTTAATCTATTATCCATTTGAACATAGCCCCTTTTCATATTCACTATGTCATTATATTGGAATGTCATTAAATTTGTTTTAGAGCCTCTAATAATATCATACTAATCCATGGAAACTAAGAATGAATTTTTTATTAAATGTTTATTCCAATCCACTTCAACCTTTTAGTCATAGGTTCAAAAAATATTCTTTCATTAGATACAATCATCCAAAATATAGAATCATGTTGTTACAAAAATTCATATTTTCTGATTTCTCCAAATAACCTATTATTATTTAGGATTTTCAATAAAACCATTGTATAATATTCATTATCGTATTGAAAATGGGAATATATCATAATATCATAAAAATAAAAAATATTTATCAAGGTAGTACTTAATATCATTATTCGTCAAATCCATAAATACAGTCAGGTCATTACTCATGCTGAAGGGCATAAAAACAAATTATGACCCTATCATGAATGGATGGATGTTTTTGCAATATCTTATTTAAATACCATAAATTTTTATAACCGTATTGATGATCAATCTTGGAGAATAATTGAGCCCCCTGATTGTATTCAAATAATTCATCAATCCTAGAGATTGGGTAATTTTTCTACAAATTAATCCCATTATGTTCACTATAATCAATGAATAGGTGCATTGATCCACCCCTTTTCATAAAAAAGTGAATATTTGCTCCCAATAAGGACAATAGTTTCCAAATAAATCCATTCTTAAAATTATTTTGAAATTTTTTATATAATATATCTAGCTCCACATTTTCAATTATATATGGGGTTTCTGATATCTCCATGGTTTAGGGTATGAGTTCAGCAGATAAATATACCACTATTTCTAGGGGAGGACTAGGGACCTCTTTTGGATGTTTTTCAATGTATTCATGTATGATGGGGATATTTTTTATTCTTATACATTCATTTTATTCTCTCTATTTACTGATTATCTACATTAAGAGGGTCATGGATCTCATCGTGACAACATTCCTTTGAAAATTGTTGTAGGTTTCCCATTCAAGACTACTAACTTTTCCTTACATCTGAATTTTATCTTAGAATTATACATGAATATCCAATTAAACCTTTTTATTTTTTTCAAATTCCTTCATAGGAATGACTTATAGATTTGCAATGAGATTGTTCTTGCCAAAGAAATTACTAGAGTTTCTCTACACTATTTATACTTGGATGATTCCTATAAAATAATTTAGTGAGTACTATACTTATAGTATCTCAAAGGTTGATTATATATATATTTTAAAAATGGTGAAAAAATGGAATTCATATAACCATACTCAATCAAAATAATTTCTTTATTTGATAGAATAATTAGATTACATTCCACCACATCATTTGGAGCCTATACTGCAGACATAGTGATATAAAATTCCCTACCACACATCCTTTCACTATGAATAGTGTGACGGTGATTATACTCTATTATTATCTTATTTGGGAAGGGATTGTAAAATTATATAATCTGTCAACACATTATGAATTTAACTTTAGAAATATCATGAAAATCATCATATTTTCATTAGTGTTTGAAAGTTGTGGCTTCACCTAAACATGACAGTTCCAATATATATGGACACATCTTACTAACTTTTAAAATTTACCATGAATGATCAAGTATTTCCCTGAATTATTATTCCTAAATTTGTGGAATGTGGGATATTTATCTTGCATTCCTCATCATCTATAATCCAATATCCTCCCAAAGTATGGATCCAGAGATCTTTTCATTTCGTTTAAATAATGCTAGAATTCTGTAGATGGATCCTCTATCCACCAAATAGTATATGAAATTCTCATTAGGATATGTAATAATGATATAGGTGTAATAATAATGTATCTTAATGTTTATATAACAACTTACCAATGATTATGTTTCCTTATTATATATTTATATGTATCAATTTTCTGTTTTTGTAAATGTTAGATGGGATAACAATTTAATGAAATTGATTTCCCCAAACTCTTCCCACTCAATACCATAAATATACCTTCTTGGATTTGTGTTTCTAATAAGTTTCCACAATTTATCAACATATCCTTCTATGTGGTACACTTCCTGGGTGTCTTCCTATTTTTCTAAATAATGGAGTACAAAAAATATATTTTCAGTGGAGTATATCCATTTTTAGCAATCAGCAGTTCAGTAGATCCACAGAATTAAGGTTGTCATTAATTTGTGATGGACTCAATGGAATGTTGTTTGATTCAAATTGAATCCAAAACCCCAACATGATTCATGTATTTATTCATAAATTGAGATTGTTTATTTATCACTACCATGATGTTTTCCATGCCATCATATATTAGAGGATCTTCATCGCATCACCAATTGAGCTCATCATTTATGTGGTTCCTCATATTGACTACTATTTTCAAAATGTTGAAAACCATAGTGAGAGACATGTTTCATTGAAGAATATTATAATTATTAATGTTTTTTTCAATATAGAAAATAAATCTCAAATATTATATTATTTGAAAACAATTAAATTTTCTATATATTTTTCATAATGGTTCATAGAAAGAATGTGATTAATTTATCACATCCTATATGAGTGTAAAAATTATAGTGCATAAAGATCCATTTTTTTGAACCATTTCCCAGTCAAGTGTAGTTAAATGTAGTGTTTTATGGTGTTACCCCTTAATACATATGTGTTGGATCCACATCTTCTAGTTCATTTATTGACATATATTTCATTTCTCAAAAACTACTTAAGAGTTCATATAATATCTCGGATATATAAATATATCAAAACATTTCTATATATTTCATAACAATTATTTATATTCCTAACTCTCAAAAATAACTAAACCATTCTTTGATAAAATATATGAAATCCCTTCATTGTATTATATTACTTCACATTACATGGTACAGAAAATGTTTTTAAATCTTAGTTTCTTCAGAAATTAGTAAATTCTTCATGGAAAATTAAAAAATTATTGTAATAGAATTAAAATTATTCTTATAGGGTGATTCATAAATCTATTTAATGCCTCTCATATCATGGAGAAATATGTCAATGAAAAGGGATGAGATTGAGGCACAGTAAGGGAATATTCAAGGGAAACTGGTTAAATGTGATAATGAGTTATATAATAATGGAATGAGAAAGGGAAAATTAAAAATATTATAATAAAAACAACATTAATCATATTATGGAAATTTGGATAAAAAATTTAAATGATACATTCATAAGAAAGTCATCAGGGTTTTCGTAAATGTGTCATAATTGAAAATTACAATGGTTATTCGCAGAGGTATCAAAAAACATGTCTTCTATAGAGATTGACTTATTAACACAATTAATTGGAGTGATATAAAGGTACACAATTAATATATATTTATTAATTTTAGTGTCCTATATAATAATATAAACCACATCATTAATAACCAATAGAGAATAAATAATGCGTTTCTTAATGAAATCAATCTTCTTTAAAGGTGGCTAAAGACAAGATCAATAGGTGATTTATTACCCATGTAAAGGGAAGTAGGGTATCATGTATGTTAAACCCCAAATAAATTTTTTAAATATATTTTAATACTGATTGAATAATAAATTGTTTTGGTATCGACCAAAATAAATAAAAGATACTTTTTTAAGGTGAAGAGAAAAACCATGAGTAGTAAATGAAGCCGCATGAAATGCAAAAAATGTGATTCTATAAATTTGTAAAATGATAGAGTATATGGTCCTACCATTGTTAAAACATAATGTAGTAGTAAGGGTATAAAAAATGGTAATAAAATTAATTAATCATAATGATTACAAGAAACAATCAAAAATAGGTTATTTAATTGAAGAGGAATTAATGATACTTCCATGAAATTGAAAAGTAACACCTACATATTGTGGAATGATACCACAGGGGATTGAGAACAACATGGGGACTCTATGTGAGGTAAAACAACCATAAATTCCTGGATAATGGATTGTGTGTGAGTGGAAATGGGATAACAGGTCTATTTTTATTGCATAAGTGGAAGATTTGTTTGAAAATATCTAAATATAGTCCATGGAAATCTAGTTTGTGGAAAAATGAAAACCATTGGGTTACCCATATTTTTCGACATGGTTTTGTAAATATGGCTCATATTTTATGTTATATTAACCAATAAAAACCCTGAATCATTTTATATTATTCTTTAGGTCATGATGAAATAATGTGTCCAAAATGTACTTTTTTAAATTATGTTTTTCATTTTCTAATTTGGATGTTAATTTATAGGTTTGGTAATTGATTGAAATCAAATATGTTACATAATATTAATAAAACATCATATATTTGGTCATAGATTGTGCTAAATATATTTATATATCTTTATAAAAAAATTCTTGAACTTGTTAATACTATCAAAAACAAAAATCAATATTTTTACAGTTTAATAAATAAATAGGAAATTTAGAAAATTTTCATTAAATCACCCTAACATAATTTCCTTGATAATAGATAAAAAATTATGTTTATATTTGAGAATAATAATCCAATTTTAATAATTAATCATTAAAATATAATAATTCTTATTTATTCCAAAATATGGGTTGTAAGGAATATTCATAATTCAGAAACATATAAATTAAAAAGTATATAAAAAATTATTTTACCATATATATTTAAATTATAGTGTATTAAAATTCAAATTAAATTTAATAAATATTATATATAAAACCTTCATTTATTATAAAAATGTATCAAATTTTTTAAAAATAATTTTTTTTCTCATAATAATTAATTTCTCAAATCTTACTGAATTAGAAATATATATTTTTAAGTAAAACATTAATTATAAAAGAAATAATTGAAAAAAATTATTTATAAAAAATTATTACACATTAATAAAAAACTTTTGGTCATTTAACCTGTTATTATACTCCTATATTCCCTAGGTGCCATGTTTTCAACTTTTGTAGATTTGGGGGGTGGCTTCTCTAACATCGATCGAGTGGAAATATCAATTACCATGATCTTCTACCGTTGGCGAGTTCATTCAGGCATCATTCCGGAAGATGATATTTGGATTTGTCATCGGAACCCCCAAAAAAGATACCTCCCTTTATTGATTTGAAAAATAGACTACAAATAACCCTACTGAACTTGTTAAGATATTCAATTATTCATTGGTTTTCAATTATACATTTCTTCAATACATAGAAACACTAAATATATATGTTAAATTAAATAAAATGGGTGTAGTTCTCAACGAATTGTTTTTCCAATTGTTACATTTCCCTTTCTACTCTATAAATAATACATTATTGTTAAAGAGATTCATATTTGTTTTGTATCATATATTATAACACACATATTATTATTAAACAAATATATTATAAAATAAATCTTGGGACAGTAAAATAAATAAGGGAAACTAACATGAATATGGGGGATTAGGTGTCGACTCAATCATTTCTTAGTATACTACTAATAGGCCTAACTACTCAATTGTTTTCACTCTCTTGATATGTATTCAGCAGACAATTCATATTATAATTACAAAACATAATGATTTATTTTAATATAATTTTATATTTTATTCAATACCTTGATATATACCAGTGATAAAATATATTAGGAAATCGATATTCATAGGCATGTTATTTGTTTCAATTATGGGTTATTCCAACTACTAATACCAATTTTATTATTTTTTAAAAACCAATTTTTCACAGTGGGAACCACATATAGAGACGTAACACAAAAGTCAACCACATATAGAATTCAAATCAAACAGGGAAAAAGAAATCATCCCTTCAAATTAAAAATTCAAAAATAGAACACCACGTTGTCTTGAATAGCTAGCCACCACACCAAACCCACCAAATACCTATCAACCAATATCCCAACGTCCATTTATTAATCAATAACCAGAAATTAAAATAAAAATACTAAAAACACTACCGTGAAACTCTATTCCTTGAACCGAAACAACACATCCTTACCAAATTTGAAATACAAACACCAAAGAGATGAAATTATTGGAGCCCCCTAAAAACAATGTCAATCCTCAAGCCGTAAGAAACGATCAAAGGGACCAAATATTACATCAAAAATATCAGCACCTTCAATGATGGCGAGAGAATTCTTCTAAATCGTTAGTCATCAGAATGAAACATCGGTGATCCAAACCATCAACAAACTAGAAGAAACTACAACCACAACATATGAACAAAAATATATAATGGGATTGATCCTACGCAGGTTTCTCCACATTGAAATCCATCAACTACTCACCATTCATATCCCAAAACTCTATATAATACATCAAACCAGGATGACTGGGAGAGGAGAGATGGAAGCTGGAGCTAGAGGAGAGTTGGAAGAATGTGAGGCCTCAACAATAAGTGACAAACAACACCAGGGATGTCAAACCCTTCCGAAAACCTCTTGAAAACCAATGAACATCATACAACATGATTCAATGAATAAGGAACACCACAGCAGAGTGGAGCCGATGATGGATATGACTCATAAAACACCATATACTAATATAACGACACTTCGCAAAGCCACTATAAAACCACTTCAACAATCCAACATGGAGGGCAGTAAAGGAAAATTATGCCAGAGCAGCGTAAGAAGTGGACTAGGTTCTCAACAGGGATACATTTCCACTCGGAATCCATGAAACCAAATTGATAAAGCCACCATATGCAATAATCACACCTGCAACAACACAAACAGAACAACGAACTCTAGAATAGAGCACTAATAAAAAATACTGGATTCAAGCTGATAAAAGAAACAAACGGTAGTGAAGGAATGAGGAAGAACATGAATGGGATAAGCAGGTAGGAAAGATAAAGGGAGAGTGGAAAGGGGGATATGATGCAGAAGAATCAGTGAGAGGCATCCCCCTCTGATTTTCTGCCAAGGAATCCCTTTAACTAAGAGAGGTGAGGAGAGAAGCTGGTTAGAGGCTCTGGTCATACTCATTTATGGGTTATTCAATCTATTCCGACGCTGTAATTTTATTATGACAATAGTAACATTTTTTTCATATTTCATAGTAGAGGAAAATAATGGAATCGGCCCCATCAACATATGGAATAAGAAATGTGAAGATTTCCTTAATAAAATTTCATAAATGACACGATAAGGTTTCAAGAAAATCATGAATGTATTATTAGAACCAATACATCTAAAAAATAATTATTTGAATTATAGTGAATACACTTCTAGAAATAATGTTCATGTTGTGTAATTTTTTAGACATAAAACTCCATATTATATTCAAAGTTATAAACCAACAATCACCAAACAATGGATTAAATATATTGAGAATATATTATGTATCCATAAATGTTTTTATAAAATTAATATAGTATTATTTATTCATAATATAATAGAGGAAGATGATCAGTGGTGAACAGTGATCACAAATACAATGTATTGATATGATATACAATTATTGGGGGTGAACGAATTCGTAATGGTATTTATAAAAAAATATTTTCCTAAAACATTGAATTTGAAAATATATAACTAACTCTATCCCATTATATAAATGTAGGATGAATAAATAAGATCTTATTACAGTAAAATATTAAGGGGTTCATAGTATGAATCTAGATTTTTAAATATCACATAATGTTTGACTGAACACTTCTTTATTGGAATATGATTGAGTATAGAGATACCATCAAAAACGTTAGATATTAAACATGATGATGAATTTTTCTAATATTCCATCAAATTTGGTGAGGAAATTAATGATTCATAGAGTGCTCTTAGTAATGTAGATCAGAAAAAAAATATTAGAATATATCCATAAATTCTACCCAAATAAATCTCAAGGATGTATCAAGACCAACCATTTCCATTATTAATTTTTTTGTAGATACAGTATTTCGAGATCTCTAACAGGGACTATTAAACATTTCATTTATGAATATTTGGCACATCAAGATAGTAAATTTTGAAGTCAGAAGAAAAACCCTAGCTATATAATGATGAAAATGTTAATCCTATGCAATAACATTTCTATGGCCCAAAACCTAATGGATAATGGATTTATATATTAAAAAAACATGAAAATTCAGAATATTGTTCTGAATGATTACTTGTGATAAAAACTCAAAACCCTGAATATAAAATTAGGTATTATTCTATCTCTAATGCTTGTTTGGATCATGAAAACAATGTGGTTATATGAAAATTAAATTATTATTCACGAATAGTGAACATACACTTTAATTACATATCATATCATTATTTCATATCATGAAATTTTATTATAATAATTTATACCAAATAAAAAATCAAGGATGTTGAATTGTCAATTATAATGACCAGTGATGGTATTTTGGCATCCTAGTTAATTAAATGCTTCCCACTAAATCCATAAGTGATTAACATTCCAGAAAACCCTTATATACAACCTATAGTACAATTAATTTATATTCCATGAAAAAAATGAATAACATTATATGAAATCTATATCAACAACTAGTTAAATAAAAACACTTTCCATATCTTGAATAATCCTATGATTATATTCATGTTCTAATAAAATGATGAGTATGTAGTTTAGTCTTCAGAAGAATAAATGATGTTTCTAAATAATAAGCAAGAATATCAAGCTAAAATGATATAATTAATAGAGAGAAAAACTCTTAAGGACATGTAGATTATTATGGTATATACTTATGTATTCTATGAATTGTTCCATGCTTATCCCATAATAGAGATTTTGAGTTATCAAATAAACATTCGCACTAATCAGTACATATATCCATGAATCACTATAGAATTTACCCCACTCGAAAATAATAACAAATAAAACTTTGTAAATCAAAATTTTAAATGATATTCATTTTCCCATATGATTCAACATTATGTGAAATGGTTATCAATTTCACGATTAATGATGTGATGATGTGCCTCTTCCATGATTAAAATGAGTTTCAAAAAATCATGATTATGAATAATAATCCCCTGTAATATATAAATGAAATTATAGATCATTTACAAATGGAATCATAATAATCTAAATTGGATCTTAGATGTGGATGAAAAAACAAATATTAATTAAATGATTATATTTACAAAACCACATTTTATACAATTTATGAGAACTATGGCTTTAGAGTCATTCCATTTGTATTCGTGAATCCCCCTCGCTCTTTATAGAATAAACCAATTGAGTCTATAGATATTATATAAACAATTTTATGGTTGTATTTATAGATGATATCCTTATATAATGTAAAAGAAAAAATGAACAAGGAGATAAATTGAGAACTATGATAAATACATTAATGAAGAATAATTTATATAAAAAGTATAGTAAATATGTTTTTTAGATTGAGATCCTTGAATTAATCAATAATAAAATCACAATTAAGAGGATCTATATTGATATTTCAAAGATTAAGGCTATTTTGTAACTGAATAGTACAATATCAATTTTATGGACCTATAGTTTCATATATTTAAAGGAAATTATTTTCAAATTGTTTAAAAAAATCTATATTTTCAATCCCATAAGCCAAACTATAATAGAAGGGGGTGATGTATGTCTAGAGAAATGTTTGATAAGATTGACTCGCATAGATAAATTAGTGGCCAACCAAGAAAAAAGTACTCAAACAACAAACATGTTATGAATGATTTTTGATTTATAGTGATTCATCAATATAGTATTATGAATTCATAAATATGTAATATGATAATATGTAATATAATACATCAAAGATATATGAAGTTTCTTTATAAGAAATACCCAATTAATGAATTATAATTATATTTTGTAATTTTAGAATTGTTTATATATATGAATTATCACTCTAGATATATGTATGTTATATATATAATGATAAATAGATACTAAAATATATAATAACAAATAGGGAGAAAAATATATACCATGAAATATGTTCATAGTTGATCATAGAATATGACTGTTTAATCCACTCTAAACAATGAATTGTGGATAATGTGGTAGGCACACTAAGTATAATGGATTCTATATCCTTATCCATTATAACGATTGATAATTGTCCAATATACATTTATATGATAATTATGATCAAGGAAATCATTAAAAAGTAAGACCATCTTAATTTTGTTGAATTATTTCTCAACAATCAATTTAAAAAAATGGAAGACCCTCATTGGAATGATGTAGAGATATCGATGTGTGTGGATATTTTAAGAAATGAAATATCATTAGAGTTGAAAATTTTAGTCTACAAGTTGTTTTATTTGTAAAATTATGTTTTTCCAACAAACTATGGATAAATATAGAGATAATAAATTTTTCTCATATCTTGACAATTATTATCAACCTAGAAAGATTGATATTTTATAATGTTCTTCAATAAAAACTTCACTACAACAATGTGAAGAAGGGGATTATGTAATATATACCAATGAGTTTGGTGTCTCAGCTTGTAATGGATATATATAAAATTTATAATTGAAATTCATGAAAATTGTGCACATATAAGTGGATATGTGATAACATCATAATGGATTTTCTTGTCGGTATTATAAGGTCATAATTTTGGAATAATTATATCTGGGTAGTGGTAGACCGTCATATAAATACTTCTCACATTCTTATTATCTAATTGGAATTTCTAATTGATTACTTTTCAAGTTTGTACAAATGATAAGTGGAGTGGTTTCCTATAAAATATAGAAACATCTGTTTGAGGTATTCAATCATAATATTTTTTTCTATTTATAGTTAGTGAGTTAGTTCATATAATTGTGAAACTGCACAAGAACTAGATACCTTCTATATAAAAATCAACATGATCATTTTTACCAAACATTTTATTCATACAATGATAATGTTTCAGACTGGTTTCTATAAGAAAAGTGTAATGCGTAAAAATAATAATTCCATAAATCGATTTTACCCCATAAGATTTTTTCTTCCAAAAAATAAGGTTTTGAGTATTTATCTATATGTGAAACTAGAAGAATTTATAAATTATATTATTAACATTCATTGTAATTAATTGAAGACCAATTATGTTTATTAGGTATATGATTTGAAAATAATCATATAATTAATTTCTTATTTATATTGATTTTCATAAGTAAATTAGGATATTTTTTGTTATCATCAATATGTAGACTCCATGTAAAATAAATCAGTGATAATTTTTTTAGACATAAATATTTATGGTTATGTTCTTCTTTATTATTTTAGATTATTTTAAGACTCTTGATTAGAACCATAGATCAATGGGTGATACCTGGGATAATGAGTTTGGACATGAATTGATTAGAACATCCATGGTTTTCTTAGTGGAATATAAGAATTTGTTGATATTAGTCTAATTGACTTTGATCTATTTTACAAACAAATTAATTCAAGGTAGGTGGATTCTGTTCCAATCTAGTGTTCTAGAACATCTTGGAATGAATCATGATAAACATTTCTTATGATTGTAATTGAAATATATGATTTTTTTGGAAAATCCATTTTACATGTGATTTCACAATGTTAGTTTTAATATATTAACATGAGATTATTTAATAAATGTTTTCAAAAGAATTTTCTTTATAAAAAACAATTTAATATGAATTATTACCATAGAATACAATATATAGTGAGATTATATTTCACTATTTCAAGAAATATTGAAATATGTTTGGAGCTATGTGATGACTAAAAAGGAACAAGGTGATATAAGATTGTAACAACATGGTGAATGTGTAAATTCTGGTAATAGGTGTTTGAATTATCATTTCCATGCATGTGTGATTGTGAGTCTAGAATATTGAATGAGCATGGAAAGGGTAAAGTGAAAGGGAATGTGGAAGGATCAATTTGGTTAAATTTCATTCTTTTTAATGTTTTCATTGATGAGTTATTATATTATTTTAATCATTAGTTTAATATGAAATGTGATAACATGATTTTATTCTAGTTTCATATATTGTGATGTATTTAGGGAACCCCTATACAGTGAAATATTAACCCATTTCATGGTATCATTATTATATATTAAAATTTCTTTTTTAAAGATTCATGGATGGGTATTATTTTATTATTATATTGTTTTGATCATTGATATCATGGATTTGATAATGAAGCTAGAGTTGGGGTGTTTATGCATCTTGTCTTGGATGGATCCACTTTGGTACCAATGAATTTTCTTTGGATTCCTAACAATAAGCCATTATAACATTTCATATCTTACTCTGATATTATTATATAATTAATTTATCATTTAGTTATTTATTTTTATTTACAAAACATTTTATTTATTGGATTTTTATTGTTTATAATATGTTTATTGTATTATTATAATAAGAAAAATCATCCCAAAATGAAGTTATAAGACAATTCCATTTATTTCTAGTATCTGTTGTCTTGTGGATTTCAAATAAGATAATTAGTATTCTTCATTTTGTAAAACAAATTTTAAAGGGTTTTGTGAAAAAAACATCATATTGGATAATTCTATGAGTTCAGTTGGTATAGATGATATTGGACTATCAGAAGTTGACACATATATCATGAAAATAAATAGTTGACTATTTAATATTGAAGATCAATTTACTTGGTTTTCTGGGATAAATTGTATTCTAATAAATTTATATGGGGGTTATTTTAGATCGTTATGTATTTTTATAATGATTGTTTCATATTATTCATTATTAAAGCGACATCCCCCAAATATATAATATTTCATTTTTGAAGTGCACTGTGTTGCATTTGTTGTCAATGAGACATGTTGTTGTCTTAGAATGAATGGATGTCAAGAATTGTCAAGATGTGAATGCCAAAGGTTGTGATGGTGTAGGTGAGGAAAGGAGAATGGACATGATACTAAGAGGAATGGCACTTAGGAGATTCACTAAGTGGCATAGGAGATGTGGTTGAAACATTCTCTAGTCACATCAGACGATTGTTGAACTGGTCTTTAAATTCATAGAACTTGTATCCTGATGATACAAAGTCACACCAATGTTTGAAGACCATGCATTGTATTGACAATGCATGAGGAGTTGAATGGGATCCATCCACAACTTCTAAGTGGATGAAGTGGATTAAAGAAGTCCATGTACTATCTCCTAGTGCATGTGAATGTGAAGTTGATCCAACTTGATCTCTGATTGGATCAATGATGAACATTGAATATTATAAGTAATTCAGGAGTTCAATTGATGAAGATGAACCTTTTGAATTCCATATCCTAAGTGAAGATTATATGTTGAAGAAGAATGGAGGAATTCTAATGAAGAAGATTAATGCTTGAATTCTCAAGAAGAAGATGAAGGAGAAGAAAGGCTTGAAGTGGTTATCTTGATATGGCTTGATTTCATGGAGGACTTTGTTTTTTACAAAGTCTTATTCAAGACATAGCCAAAAAATTGGCCAGCCCGTGGACACCTTGAGGGTTCAACCCCAAGGCACATGTGGGCCTAAGGCGCCACGCCCAAGGGGGAACCCGTGGGGCGAGTCCAGGGCGGCAGGGCACTCCCTGAGGCAAGGCAGGGGCCGTGTATAAGCCCTGAGGCCACGCGGTGATGAAGCCCACGTAGCGTGAGCGCGAGGAGCGCGCCCGTGAGGTGCAGATTGGGCACTAGGTGCGCGCCCGCAGAGGCGAGAGTGGGCGCAGAGCGCGCCCGCAGAGAGAACCCAGTGCGGGGCGGCACCGGGAGGGGAGAAGTTCAATTGAACTGAGGACGGCACGTGGTGTTTGATAAACCGCATAGAAAACGCTCCCCGTTTCGATGTGGGACGCGGAAAAATTCCCGGGAGTGAATCCCAGCCGCTCATCTGATCTCGCGGACGATCGGCGCCGCTCATCTAATCCGCCGCGCCCCCGATCTGATCCAGGCCGTCCAAAGTCTTTTGATCGGCTGATCCAACGGCCCAACGACCGTCTTCTTCCCCGAGCTCGTACGAGGCCACCCGCGAGCTTCCTTCGAACCAGAGACCTCCCCGAGGATATAAATGGAGTGTCTGACCACCTCCGGACAATCTAATTGCTCCAACGAGTTCGTCTGGCCACACTGAACACGATCATGCCTAAAAATGACCATGCATGCAATGTTTGAAAGAATTCGAAGTTCGGCCGAGGAAAACCAAAGGTGCCGAGGCCACGTGTGTTCGTGGTTTGCATAGATTGGAAGAAAAGAGGCCGTGCATGCGTTCTAAGTCGCATGCACGTGAAGAAGACAGAAGAAAATAAATACACGCGTGAACCGAGGATAGAAACCAGATTTATAGGATTTTTAAAGATCTGAAATCTTCGGTGATTCAAGATTTATCGCACACGGATAATCTGAGGCATCTCTGCCTATAAAAGGAGAGGCCGAGACCTCATTGTTGCTTGCTGAAACCTTGTTGAAGATTTGTGTCCCGTGAGTGCTCTGCCTCGCGAAGAAAGAAGCCACTGCGCAAAACTTTGCGCGGCTATTGTTCTCGGTGCCATCCTTGGCCCGAAGGAGTCCCTTGCGCGCAACTCCTTTGCGCGACAAGAAGAAGGAGGTGAGGAGTCCCCTGCGCGTCTTTCTTTTGTGCGACAGGAAGTACCCGAGGCCGCAAGTACCTTGCGCGCCCTCGAGGTTTGTTGTGGCTTGCGCGGCAGTGTTGCACCCTTGCACACTTGAGCCTGCGCGGCATTTGAAGACAAGAAGAGGGCCACACCCCCTTGCATGCCTTGTTTGAGTTTGGGTGGAATAGAAAAAGAAGGCCGAGACCACACCATTGTGTGTGTGTGATAAAGTGAAGGCCGTGGCACTTTGTGCCTTGTGTGCAAAAAAGAAGAGAAAGGTCGTAGCCTTGTGCAAGCAAAGAAGACCACCACACTTTGTGTGTGTGTGCATTTGAAAAGAAGGCCGAGGATAGCTTGGGTGTGTGAAAAAATAGTGAAGGCCAAATACATACTCATTGTGTGTGTGCAAAGCAAAGAACAAAGTTGTGTTTGCCAAACAACAAAGTGAAGTGGCCGAACCTTAGTGTTTGTGCAAACCAAAGTGTGTACACACTAAGAAGAAGAGAAGACATCCACACTAGTTTATAACACACATTTATGTGTGTAATCAAAAGAGAATAAAGTGTATGATGTTCAAGGAGTTGGTGTGTGCTTAAAGTGTTACACTCTTTGTGGGTCTACTGCACCAAGAAGAGGAAAGGGAAAGTGCATGCATGCATGCATGCACGCGCACACTGAACAAGCTTAAATCAGTGGTGTGCGTTTGAGTTGACCAAGACTAAAAGTTCTTGATGAATATTTTGAGAAGTCCAGGAACAACAGTTCTTGAAGATTTTGAGAAGGCCATGCAATCAGTGCATGAGGATGCAGAGATGCCATGCACTCGGTGCATGAAGTAGAGTTGAACTGAGACTGGACCAGATTGAAGTTAAAGATATCAGTTGTCTGAGTATTCAGTAGCTGGAGAGAAGCCAGGTCATCCTTAGAAGAAGGTGATAAAGCCTGAGCAAGACGAGAAGACCTGATCAACTCAAGTGATCAGAGGTAAAGAGCAAGGCCAGCAGCCTTTATCCCAGGCTGCTGAGGATACTTGAAGAACTTAAACTGAAGAAGAGCTACTCGTGCGACTCGAGGAGCCAAGAGAAGACCCTGTGGGACTCAGGGAGAAGAAGTCTTCAGTGGGATTCTGGATCAGGCCAGTGGGACTCTGGTAACACTGTGTGAAGCAGTATAAAGACCCTCCTGTGGGACTCAGGAGAGATACGGTGGGAAGCTGTATCGACCATTCTAATACTAACAGATTATAATGGGAGAATCCATGCTGGGAGAGCATGGCAAGGATGTAGGCCTTTGGTGTCGAACCTTGTAAATCCTTGTGTCCTGTGCCTTTTCATTACTGCATCATTCGGGAAAGGTTGAGAGATACAAGAAGAGTGGATCGAGGCTTTAACCAGCCATAGAGGTTTAATTGATAAGATTCAATTAGTAAAAAAGTTTTAAGGGATCACTGATTCACCCCCTCCCCCTCTCAGTGATTCACACTGATCTGGGAACTTCAATTGGTATCAGAGGGAGGTTACCTCTAAAAGATCCAAGGGAGTATTTATGAAGTGCAGATTTGAGGAAACGAGCGACCAGCCTCAAATGGAGATATCTGCCAAGACTCAAAAAAATAGAAAGAAGAAACAGGCCAAGAAGATGAAGAAAGCCTGTCCTAGCTGTGATGAAGTTGAAATAATGAACAATCTTCAGAGTTCACTCAAATATCTTCAGAAGAAAGTTCCCATGGAAGTGGAAAAGTGTATAGCTACAGGCATCCATGATCTTCATGAAGAAAAATCACAGTTAGAAGAAGAAGGCAATGCAATGGAAGATCAATTGGCAAAAAGGGTTGGCATAACCAACACTCTCAGAAAGCTGGTAAATGCCAAAGATGAAACAGTATCTCTTTGCAATGAAAGATATGAAGACACTGCTGAAGAATTGCAAAGAAGCCTTTTTGAGAATGAATTCTTTAAGATAATGGTCAAAGAAGTGTTCCATGCACTGGAGAAGCTGCACAGAGTCTCAATGATTGTCAAAGATGCTCAACTAGAAGATAAAGTCAAAAGGGTGAAGGAGCTTGACAACTCAATGCTTGAAATCAAGAAGGTGCATGAAGACTAGTTAGAACAGCTGAAAGAAAATTGGGAAGGAAGGCTAAGAACTGTTGAGTATGAGAAGAACTCCCTTAACATGAAATGCTTAGAACTATAGGTGATATTGAAAAATCAGCAATCACCCCAAGCCAAAGCCTCCCAGTCAGCTGAAAAAAGAAATGTTGCTACTCAAGTGAGCTTTGAGCAGGATGATTATAAGAGAAAGATATCCTCTAATAAAAGTGCAACATCTTCTAGAAAGAAGGTACCATCCATACCATCTTGTACTGATGCTTATAATTGTGTCTCCACAAAAAGTGCAGGATGGAAGAATAATTCCAAACAAGTATGGATGAAGACAATGAAGAAAGAAAGCTCTCCTGAAGCTGCACAACAATTCAAGACAAGTACCCTAAAATCAGAAGGACTGAAGAAGTCAAGATTTGTGGGTCAATGTTGGTGTTGTAACAAGTATGGGCATTGTGCAAAGGATTTTTGGTACAATCCACTGAATGCCAAAGCACAGAGGAAGCCCATGCCTAGGGGGAGCAAGCCAGAAGGCAATAAGCAACATCCACAGGTCCAGAGACATCTGTTTACTGCAAATAGATTTGGATTACTTGACAACATCTGGGATGATTGCAAAAGTGGTCAAAAAGATACATGTCAGTCTCCAACTGTATCCAGAGCTCAAAAGAAGAAAAGATCACAGAACCTGGATCAAAAAGATTCCTTGGGAAGCAAGAAGAAAGTAGAAAAAGCTCCCAAGAAGAGTTTGAAGAATGAAGAGAAGTCCTTGGAATTGAAATCCAAGAAGGGTGATGCATCCAGAAGGACCACCAAGAAGAAATGCTTCTACTGTGGAAAGAAAGGGCATATCATGGATCTTTGTAAAGAATCCATGAAATTCAATAGAGGCAGACTGGACTCAAACAGACAATCAATCCAGAAGAAGCAGAAGGGATTGATTGAAAACAAGTTGCCTAAGAAAGGTAGCTTGACAGCATCAAAAGAACCATGTGGAACTTACAGAACTGAGGCCACACTTTCAAGTGACTTACTTGTCATATGGCCACATCAGTTGCAACTTGACAGAGAACTACAAAGAGTTGAAGATGAAGCTCTGGCAATTGCTAAAGCAAAAGGGAAGAAGAAGGTTTCACATGAAGATGTTTTGAGAACCACACTAGCACAATCATCAATGAAGATCAAATGTGCAAGTGTGAAGACTGGTGAAAATGGGACATCTCGGATGAGAGAATCTTCTCAACCTTGTTGTTCACATTGATGAACCAAGGAGGTTCCATCTTATTCCCTTATACTTCTGATATTTACATGTGCTGACATTGCAGGGAATTGAAGATGATGATCATTCTCAACTCGAGGATGGTTTAGAATGAATGGAGTGCACCCCTTGAGGGGGATCAAATCTGAAGAAGTTGATGTTCTAAAATTAATATCATCTTGAGAAAGTAGATGAAAGGGGGAGCTTTATCTTTGCACTTGAACTTTCTAATGAGTTTTGTGAAGTATGTGCAGGATTTAGCAAATTCATTGTTATATCTGAAAAATTTCAAACCCCTTAGCATGATCTCACATGTTTACAGTGAATTTGGACAGCATTGAGTTCCTTGGTTACATCAATCTTGTTTTCTACACCGGGTTTTCCCAAGTAGACTTAGAGTTGATTTACTAAAGGTTCTTTGCTAAAGAGAACATGTGACATCATCCCTCTCTTAGTGATTTTCAAGAAAATGCTATTCGAAGGGAGGAAGTGATTTTTGAAAGTGAACCACACCACACCTTTGCATTTGATTGCCAATAAGGGGGAGAAAATATTGGCACACATATTGAACCATTCATATGTGCTGAAGTGGTGTATTGACAACAAATACAAAGGGGGAGATTGAAGTGTACTGTGTTGCATTTGTTGTCAATGAGACATGTTGTTGTCTTAGAATGAATGGATGTCAAGAATTGTCAAGATGTGAATGCCAAAGGTTGTGATGGTGTAGGTGAGGAAAGGATAATGGCCATGATACTAAGAGGCATGTCACTTAGGAGATTCACTATGTGGCATAGGAGATGTGGTTGAAACATTCTCTAGTCACATCAGACGATTGTTGAACTGGTCTTTAAATTCATAGAACTTGTATCCTGATGATACAAAGTCACACCAATGTTTGAAGACCATGCATTGTATTGACAATGCATGAGGAGTTGAATGGGATCCATCCACAACTTCTAAGTGGATGAAGTGGATTAAAGAAGTCCATGTACTATCTCCTAGTGCATGTGAATGTGAAGTTGATCCAACTTGATCTCTGATTGGATCAATGATGAACATTGAAGATTATAAGTAATTCAGGAGTTTGATTGATGAAGATGAACCTTTTGAATTCCATATCCTAAGTGAAGATTATATGTTGAAGAAGAATGGAGGAATTCTAATGAAGAATATTAATGCTTTAATTCTCAAGAAGAAGATGAAGGAGAAGAAAGGCTTGAAGTGGTTCTCTTGATATGGCTTGATTTCATGGAGGACTTTGTTTTTTACAAAGTCTTATTCAAGACTTAGCCAAAAAATTGGCCAGCCCGTGGACACCTTGAGGGTTCAACCCCAAGGCACATGTGGACCTAAGGCGCGACGCCCAAGGGGGAACCCGTGGGGTGAGTCCAGGGCGGCAGGGCGCTCCCTGAGGCAAGGCAGGGGCCGTGTATAAGCCCCGAGGCCACGCGGTGATGAAGCCCGCGCAGCGGGAGCACGAGGAGCGCGCCCGTGAGGTGCATAGCGGGCGCTAGGTGCGCGCCCGTAGAGGCGAGAGTGGGCGCAGAGCGCGCCCGCAGAGAGAACCCGGTGCGGGGCGGCACCGGGAGGGGAGAAGTTCAATTGAACTGAGGACGGCACGCGGTGTTTGATAAACCGCATGGAAAACGCTCCACGTTTCGATGTGGGACACGGAAAAATTCCCGGGAGCGAATCCCAGCCACTCATCTGATCTCGCGGACGATCGGCGCCGCTCATCTAATCAGCCGCGCCCCCGATCTGATCCAGGCCGTCCAAAGTCTTTTGATCGGCTGATCCAACGGCCCAGCGACCGTCTTCTTCCCCGAGCTCGCACGATGCCACCCGCGAGCTTCCTTCGAACCAGAGACCTCCCCGAGGATAGAAATGGAGTGTCTGACCACCTCCGGCCAATCTAATTGCTCCAACGAGTTCGTCTGGCCACACTGAACACGATCATGCCTAAAAATGACCATGCATGCAATGTTTGAAAGAATTCGAAGTTCGGCCGAGGCAAACCAAAGGTGCCGAGGCCACGTGTGTTCGTGGTTTGCATAGATTGGAAGAAAAGAGGCCGTGCATGCGTTCTAAGTCGCATGCACGTGAAGAAGACCGAAGAAAATAAATACACGCGTGAACCGAGGATAGAAACCAGATTTAATGGATTTTTAAAGATCCGAAATCTTCGGTGATTCAAGATTTATCACACGCGGATAATCTGAGGCATCTCTGCCTATAAAAGGAGAGGCCGAGACCTCATTGTTGCTTGCTGAAACCTTGTTGAAGATTTGTGTCCCGTGAGTGCTCTGCCTCGCGAAGAAAGAAGCCACTGCGCAAAACTTTGCGCGGCTATTGTTCTCGGTGCCATCCTTAGCCCGAAGGAGTCCCTTGCGTGCAACTCCTTTGCGCGACAAGAAGAAGGAGGTGAGGAGTCCCCTGCGCGTCTTTCTTTTGCGTGACAGGAAGTACCCGAGGCCGCAAGTACCTTGCGCGCCCTCGAGGTTTGTTGTGGCTTGCGCGACAGTGTTCACCCTTGCACACTTGAGCCTGCGCGGCATTTGAAGACAAGAAGAGGGCCACACCCCCTTGCACGCCTTGTTTGAGTTTGGGTGGAATAGAAAAAGAAGGCCGAGACCACACCATTGTGTGTGTGTGCTAAAGTGAAGGCCGTGGCACTTTGTGCCTTGTGTGCAAAAAGGAAGAGAAAGGCCTTAGCCTTGTGCAAGCAAAGAAGACCACCAAACTTTGTGTGTGTGTGCATTTGAAAAGAAGGCCGAGGATAGCTTGGGTGTGTGCAAAAATATTGAAGGCCAAATACATACTCATTGTGTGTGTGAAAAGCAAAGAACAAAGTTGTGTGTGCAAAACAACAAAGTGAAGTGGCTGAACCTTAGTGTTTGTGCAAACCAAAGTGTGTACACACTAAGAAGAAGAGAAGACATCCACAATAGTGTATAACACACATTTATGTGTGTAATCAAAAGAGAATAAAGTGTATTATGTTCAAGGAGTTGGTGTGTGCTTAGAGTGTTACACTCTTTGGGGGTCTACTGCACCAAGAAGAGGAAAGGGAAAGTGCATGCATGCATGCATGCACGCGCACACTGAACAAGCTTAAATCAGTGGTGTGCGTTTGAGTTGACCAAGACTGAAAGTTCTTGAAGAATATTTTGAGAAGTCCAGGAACAACAGTTCTTGAAGATTTTGAGAAGGCCATGCAATCAGTGCATGAGGATGCAGAGATGCCATGCACTCAGTGCATGAAGTAGAGTTGAACTGAGACTGGACCAGATTGAAGTTAAAGATATCAGTTGTCTGAGTATTCAGTAGCTGGAGAGAAGCCAGGTCATCCTTAGAAGAAGGTGATAAAGCCTGAGCAAGACGAGAAGACCTGATCAACTCAAGTGATCAGAGGTAAAGAGCAAGGCCAGTAGCCTTTATCCCAGGCTGCTGAGGATACTTGAAGAACTTAAAGTGAAGAAGAGCTACTCGTGCGACTCGAGGAGCCAAGAGAAGACCCTGTGGGACTCAGGGAGAAGAAGTCTTCAGTGGGATTCTGGAGCAGGCCAGTGGGACTCTGGTAACACTGTGTGAAGCAGTATAAAGACCCTCCTGTGGGACTCATGAGAGATATGGTGGGAAGCTGTATCGACCATTGTAATACTAACAGATTATAATGAGAGAATCCATGCTGGGAGAGCATGGCAAGGATGTAGGCCTTTGGTGCCGAACCTTGTAAATCCTTGTGTCCTGTGCCTTTTCATTACTGCATCATTCGGGAAAGGTTGAGAGATACAAGAAGAGTGGATCGAGGCTTTAACCAGCCATAGAGGTTTAATTGATAAGAATCAATTAGTAAAAAAGTTTTAAGGGATCACTGATTCACCCCCTCCCCCTCTCAGTGATTCACACTGATCTGGGCACTTCAATTTTTTATACAAAAGATTTTTAGAAATAGTAAAATTGATTTATTTTTGAAATGATTGTTTCAATTGATGTCTCTCACAATAATGATAATATATTTTATTGTGGTATAAATGTATTATAGGTAGTATTTCAATAGATAAATGGTATCATGGTTTTACTTATCTAATTAAAAAAATGACACAAGGATGTCACTATAGAATTCAGCAAGAATACATTGATTCAAATGTTGTTTCACCTAACCCACAAGTGAATAGATGAAATTTACAAAATATTGATCATTCCTATAAAGTTGTTGAAAAACATAATACAAAATATTATCTATGGTATTAATATCATTTGGTATTGTTTTTGAAACAAAATCCAACAATGTTTTGAAAGGATTCTAAATATGAAAATAAGAAATAATATTAAGACAAATGATTAGAAGGTATGATTTTCATCACACAGAGGTATTTCTAATTATTACGAAAGGAAAAAATAATTAGATGATGCATAATGGAAATGGTAGGATTTATATATCCAAAATGAAGTCAAAGAATTACATATGTGGGTGGATTTTTTGAACTTGTTAAATAATCTATTCTCCCAAAATATATTCAAAATTGAAAGAAGAAAAATTTTCAACATCTTGATGTAATAAAAAAGAAATTCAATTTGTAAATATAAATGATTATGATCCTAGAACATTTTTTCCAGATGAATATAATAGTACATAATTTAATTAATGTATTATTAATTTAGTATTATTACTATTGTTTTTATCTAATATAGTTGTTGTTTTTGGTATAGATTATACATAGATGGTCATCAGGGAAAAATATTCTGAAGGAACTCTTTTTTAGGAATCATTTGAGGGGTAGAATGTTTGTTAACATACATATTGATTTAAATAACAGTTCTCTATGTAATATAATGTGGTATGCATATTATCATAGATGTAGAACAAATCAGGATTATTGTAAATAATAATTTCATCTTCCTATAACATTATATAACAAACTAGGTTCAATTGGCTTATTAGTTAATATACAAGAAGAGAGAATTTACATCACAAGTATGGGATTCCAAACACAACATTAGAAATATTTCCTTAATCATGAGAGATAATTTGGTATAATATGGGTGATTAGTCCACAAATTTCATATCGTTGGACAAAATAGACTCATCGGGAAAGTTCATGTCCATAAATACATGTGAACTATTATGATTCTAGAGATAGTTCAACAATCCATTAGACACATTATATGATATGATTGAGGTATCATGTTATAGATGACTGATAGTTATTTTGAGACGAAAAGTCTATTGAGGGGAAACAACTATGTCCTACTATAGTGTGAGGTACCTTTTTTAACACTACTCTCATGCATGTATTGATTTAATAATTTATGTTTCATTGATTATTTTCCCATTCTCTTAATAAAAAGATGGAATTTCATGTGAAAATGATGTCTTATGATATGATTGTCAAGAAAACACTTCGATAGTGGGAGTTTAGAGACTTAAAATTCCAAATATGTTCAATTACTATTAACAAAATTCGGTTTTTCATGAAGTATATGGTATTAGAGATCATTGTTTAAATTTAGTTATTTTTATGGACTTTGTGGTGATATTTGCGGTAAATATAGACTATAACACAATGACTTTTTCATATATTGATGGAGTGCCTCACATTTTTAAATTTAATTGAAATAAAAATAAAGTAATAGAATAACCATTTATGATAGTTGATGGAATAATATATTTATAGATATAATTAATGACACTGAACAATAATGATGATATGGGGATTTGTAATCCTAAGTAAATAGTGGGTACATACCCATATTTCATTACAAATTATTTATTTAGGTTAAAACCTAATAGATAAATCAAACATTCTATTGACCTGCTATTATGAAAAAGGCCTATTTCACTACCATATTAATGGATGAATCTAATCGAGTTGAGGTAATTATAGGTCAACTAGAATAGTTGGAATATAAAGGTTTTATCCAGCATGGTTTAGTAATATGGGATGAACCGATATTATTAATAAATATGGCTTAACAGACTCTACTCTAATGTTATTATTATCGTATTTTGAATCAATTTAAAATTAAATATTAGTCTATTCTTCCTTAAATAAATGATATGTTTGATCAATAGAAGGGAGAAAGTGGGTCACTAAAATTATTACTTTAAAAGGATTTCAACTACAGAGATCCATAATAGTGGATACTGTGAAGACCACATTTCAGAGTAATTTTTTCCATTTTTAAAATATCATTATTTTAATTGGTCAAGTAAACGGGCCATCAATTTTCATGAACATTATGAATAATATCTTTTTTATATAATTAAAATCTATTATTGTTTAGTTCAGTAATTATATTCTAGTATATTTATTAAAGAATAATGACCATTTTTTGGAGTTGGTAATGATAATTTTTAAAGCACGAGATAATTATTTTTATGCTAGGTTTTATAAATTTTATTTCTATATCCAAGTGTCATGTTTCCACCGGAAAATAATTTATAAAGAATGAATACTAGTTCACAAAATTAATATTGATGTAGTAGTCTCTTAGATGAAATATATGAATGTTTTTTATATTAAATGTTATCTAGGATTAGTAGGTTATCATCTCTTTACTCGAGATTTATCAATATTTTCATCTTCAATAATATATCTAATAATAAAAGGTGTTCCATTATTTTGGGATAGAAAAATTAAAAGTGTTTTTTATAAAATAACTCTTTTATCACATTGGTCCCCGATGTAATATTTCTAGAACCTGTTATGAATTATAATATATTTTGTGATACATTTGGATCTAATATTGTTAATGTTCTATTTTATAGAGCAATTGTTTTGACCAATGTATTATAGAATACGCTAGTTCATGAGAATAAATATCCTACACTGTACCTAGAAATATATAATGTTATCCATGCCATAATGACCTGGCAGAATTAACTATATAGATAAAGAATCATAGTTTTTATTGACATAGTGTTTTTCATATACATCTTTTCATAGCGATACTTGATTTTGATGAAATATATTTTCATGGAGTATAATGAGATGATAAATTTAAAATTTTATACACTCTAATTACATGGAATTTTGTATTATATTTTTTTGAGTTATAAATCATATAGTTAAGTGGATTGAAATGATTGCAATCAATTGAAGCCAATGAGCCTAATTGGTGATTTTAATTTATATTATTTTCTCATGACAAGTATATATTTTTTATTTTAGTTAATCTTATTGTAGACATGATAATTATGGAAAAAGAATCATATTTAACACATTTTGATAGTATGACTATTTTATCAAAATAAAATGTGGAGGGACCTTTTGAGTAATAGACAGAAGATGGACACTAATTGTTATGATTTCACAAATGGATATTAGTTCGTCTTACTTTTTATGGATAGATTATTTTAGAATTTCCCCATGTGAAATAGGATATTAATTCAAGTTTTTATATAATCTACAAGGTGATGTTATTTATATCTTAAGGGTAAATATGAGCACCAGTATTATAGACTGTTCGATGAAGAGTCTGATAATTCCATAGAGAAATAATGAACCCTAAATTCCATATGTTATGTTATATTATATGACTATATCATTACAAATGTGGGAGATAATCATGATGGTTTTTTTCATTGGCCTACCAATAATGTAACAAAATCATGACACTATAAGTGTATTAGAATATCATGTCACACCTTGACTATGAATACTGTTTTTTTATTGTTTTCTAGGTCATGTGACTTTTGATCGAGGCTTGGGTTTGAGACCAGGTTAATATTTTTGATGTTAGGAAATATTGATGGGTTTTAGGTTGGTTCATGGGAACAACATGGTTAGTAGAAACATTGATGTAATCCAAGGTACTAATGTGGAGGCTTCTTGAATATACATAACCTACCAGAAAATTCCTACATGGTCACTTAAGCCATATGGGGGGACTATTCGGTTTCCCAGTATTCGAATGATGAAATAAAAACAATGTGAAATGAGATAAAAATTTAAATGAAATAAATAATTTTTTTTCCCTTAATAATAATTATTATTATTATGGATATTAATATTATTTTAATATAAACTATTATTTTGATAAATATTATTGAAATTAAAATTTTTATTCTTATTATTAATTATTATTTACACTATTATTATTAATTTTATTATTAAGAATAATTTTAAAATGTAATTACTATTATAATTACTTAATTATTATTCTTTTTAATTTATATTATTAATAGGGTTTCAAAAAAAAGAAAAAAAATAAACTCTAATTATATCCTCCCTCTATCTCAATTCCCTTCTATGGACACCCCATCCCACTCCTATACCAACACAAGCACCTCCATGTGAACTCCCCTCCTCTGGCAAGCCACCCTCTGGGGATCACTTCCCCTCCGAAATATCTCCAACAACGGCTCCCTCTAATCCTGTGTGTGACCCTATCAACATCACCATCTCCCTTCCCTACACACGCAACATGTCCATCACCCTCCTCTTAGGTGTGATACCATATCAGTGCCCCCCTTCTCCCTTCCCCACTTTTATGACCCGACTGACACTCTCCTCCCAATCACGTGACCTTATTGACAACCTCCTCTCGAGCGTGTGACCCCAATAACTCCTTCATCCTCCTTTGACGCACCCACTATAGTTATTATCCCAAAACATCCCATATTGATTTATATGTTTTTAGTGATGTTTTACAGTATATCCATACCATAAATGTAGGGTTGATGTGTGGGTCTTTTTCTATTGAATCACGGTTGTGCGGATCATCCGCTTGGCTTGACTATTCCATCCCATGTAGTTTTTTTTGCATTAACACAATGTCATGTTAGGTGTTTCCTTGTATTTTCTTTTTAATGAAATATAATTGATTATTTAACATTTGAATAATTTTATATATGTGATTCAAACCTTGTTAGAAGATATTTTTAGATTATTGTGTTATTTTCTTGCTATATGAATTTAAAAAATATAGATTTTTAGTTGATTACATATTTATGACTATGTGTTTGCACAAAAAAACGATGCTTTAGTATTATAATAAAATTTTAAACATTATTTGAACCCTTATGGTGATTTTTTTAAAATTATTTTAGTGTTTTTATATTTTTTGAAATTATTGAAAATAGTTTATGGAGTGATTTATTCAACTATACCTATGTATGGATGATCATACAATAATCTACTAAATTAATTTTTATTATTATGTTGGAATCAGTAATAGTTGTTATAATTTTCCCATAATGTATGCTGGTATCTATGTTTTAATTTGTGAATTTTTTCAATGTGCAATTTGGATGCGTCTTTAGTTTGATGGTCATGGTAAAATGTTTTTGGAAGGGTTGGGTTTGGATCATAATGTAATTGCAGGTTGTACAGTTATTTGGGAATTTTTCCATGAATAATTTGGATGGATTCATTTGATGATGTCACATCCATTGGATCAACAAGTTCACACTTGGATGTGCACTCAAATGATGATTTTGTCTCAACATGATATTTATTTTGAACCTAGGTTTATCATATGGTGTGTTGGTTCCTTTAGGTGGTTTCTAAAAACGGTTTCAAATGTGGTTTCAAAAGAATTTGGATATATGGTGTATCCGATGAATGAATGGTTTTATATTAAATGAAGAGGTATCCCATTTGGAATCATAAGTACATTGTGTTTTTTCATCTTTTTTTTATTTAATTTTGTATTTTGAAAAATTTCTTTTTTTTTCATTGAAATCCTGAAAGTAATTATTTTTGACAAATTTTGATATGGTTGTGAAATGGTTGAATGGGTTTATGATGTAATGGACCAGTTGACACCTTTTTTGTTTTGACAGACACACACACACACCACACACACACACACATATATATATATAAAGTGTACTTCTATATGAGGTATTTACCATTATGGGTTGTCGTATAGGGTGACTGTTTTTGGGGTAGGCATGTGTTGTGACAGAAGGTAAGTTGATTCATGGGTGTGTTGGAATCCTACATACATAGTATTACTACCGCTCTGGGTTCTTGGTTGTCTTATAGTGGATTGTGTGATAGTTATTGATCAAACTATTTTAGATGGATTGGTACCCTGTAGTTTTGTTGTTACGAAAGGTGTGTTGTTCCAGAGATGAGACTAGATTAGAGAAGCTATCTGGTTAGAGTTTTAAGGTATTTCCCATAAACCTACAGGTTGTTCTAAACTAATTATATATAGGGGAATTCTAGGTATGTTTATGAAATACCATGCTTACTATTTTGTTATTTCTTATCCACATTTTTTCATTGAGTATTAAACTTAAACTATTAGTTTATTTTCACCACAACCGAGTACTGTTTTTCTCATGGATTTGGTTCAATTTTTGGTGTTAGAATGACAATATGATTTTCAAATAATGGGATATATCATGTTTTGGTTTTCAAAATGAGAAAATATACATTTTTTTATAAAATGTGATAAAATCTATTTATTTTTTGTATTTAAAACTAGTGATAATGTTTATTTGTGTGGAAATGAGACACTTAGATTCTATGGTGATTTAATAATGATAATATAGTTCACAAACTACTTGTACCATTCGGTGTGGGTAGACCTGAACTATTTTAAATGTTTAGTTTCTTGTTCATGTTATCTGGGTCAAGATATCTCTGGCCACTTTTCAGTATTGGGATGGTGGTGATTTGGAGTTCACAATGAGATTGTTGGTATAAGTTTTGTTTTGTTTAGTTTAGTTTAATTTTTTTTTCATTCCATGTTTATCATCTATAACAAAATCTGTGTTTTTTTATTTTATGAAAACCTAGTTGTGGTTAGATCTCTACTTTTTTAGTCTTGATTATTGATTCTGGTTCATTTGGGTGGAATCCATTCCCAATTGGTTTATTTTTGATTCATGACACCAGTTTCAATCCCATGAGTATTGAGAACACCCTTTAAGCCATGACGTGAAACACATTGGGTGAATTTTTTAGGGTTGACCGGGGTTGGTTTGTGACAAAATGTAATCAAAGGATGACCTTGTTATTATTGGTGTCTGTTAGTTGGATATTAGTATTATCAGGACTCAGGAGTTAGGAGCCGGAATGGCATCATGAACCATTTATCGTTCTGATCATCAAGTTATGAGGGGTAGTCTCGTAATTGAGTCGTTGTATTTTCATTGTATTCATGGGATTTAGGGATTACATTGGATAAAATCTAGTGTTACGTTTTGATTTCAGGTAGATTAGTGACCCATCTTGATTCTGAGTACGCGGTGAAATATCCTTCTAGTGGTTGATGCTCGCATGGGGGATTAATCACTACAATGTCTCTAGTTTATGCATAACTACTATCTAATCTTTTGGGATGTTTTGTGAATGTTGATGTTTTCTAGGGTTCTGGTAGGTGTTTGTGTGTCTTTAAAAAAACACCTTTTAAAATTGAAATAATATCCTTTAAATCGATTAAAATTCATAATATCAGAATTAAAATTGGAAGTGTGTGGTCTGAAAATATATTTATTTCATGGAATTAGTAAAGAAGTTGTTTTGGTGATCCTTGGGTACTAATGAATGGTTTCACATGTGAGGGTGTGTATGGAAATTCTTGTCTTTTTATATATGGATGGAATTAGATGAACATATGTGCAATGGTTCATTTGATTCCTTATGTGTGTGTTTGAGATCAAACACTTGACCTTTTTTTAAAAAGTGGTATTGAAAGGGGAAAAGGTATTGAAAATTGAATTTCTTTTAAAAAGTGGGTTTCAGTATTTGGAAAGTGTCCATTGATGAAGGCAGTTTGGAAATTTTAAATTTAAACAGGATTTTAAAAAGGAATTTTTTTATGCTTGTATGTTCTTGTATTATCATCATATTGTTTCGGCTTGAGATATTCTTTCAGATTATGTTTCAGATTGATGTTGAATTTTATTTTATGATTCTCATGTTGTTGAGAACATGTAGTCTAGAGAGTTCCCTCAAGATTCTAATGGAACATTCCCAAATTTTTTAGTTTTTAGAAATATTACCTATCGTTTGTGGTGTTAGAGGTTTTTAGAGGCAGTCATGTGGCTTGAGAGTTGGATTATAACATTAGGGTGTTGGGAAATCCCTCATCTTATAGAGTTTATTTTGTATTTGGTTTGTCCAAAATTATATGAAAGGAATATTAAGATTAATTTATCACATCATCATGAGAACATGGGGTGACGTGGTAAATGTCCAATACCACCATTACCCAAGGGTTCATAACTCAAGAGGTGAAGTTGAGGAAGGTTTCAGTGTGGTGGGATGATCATTAGGACTAACAGTTAGTAAATGATTACATCAACGACATTAATATCATGGTTCCTCTATTCAATTGGGGTATTCACCTAGATATTGTGGGAGAGTTACTCTCATCCAAGGAAAACTATTTAGGGATATTGGTGAATGGAGAATTTTTATGTGGAGTCAGTTTTTAGGGTGTAGTTATTGGGGGTCAGATTTCATGAAGGTTCCCCATCTGGAAGAGAGTGCATGCTAGATGAAATTTTCTTTATGATTTCATATATTTTGGTTCTGGATTCTAGTATGTAAGACCATTTGGTTGTGTGACCCTAGTGTGTCTGGTTCGGGAATTCAAATCCATATTGTCACATCCTATTGAAGATGTTATATCATTGAAACTATCTTGGTCATATGAGTATGTTTTGCAAGAAGCGCCTCCTGAAGAAGACATTGTAATGAGAGGATTCTAGTTTCTGACTTTGATGTAGAAGAGGCTTCACCTATAAGATCCATAACAACATGACTCAGGGTGAATCTCGTGCATAGATAAGAGTTTTTAGGTGTGTGTGAAGCCTTAGTTTGGGTTTTATGTTCTATGTTGGTATCAGAACAGTTAATTTCTTCTCGTTCTGGATTTTTCTACTATTTAGGGTTTTACGTCATTTTATGTTTATCTTTTTTTTCAGATAATTATGATTGATGGTTTTATTATAATTCAAGGAGTTTTTCCCTTGTAATTGTGTTTTTTATAATCTTTCAATCTTCTATGAGTGTGTTTTAACCTTATGTGGGTTGTTTTTTGTTTCGGAGTTCCCATGTATTCCCACACCGTCCCCAGGGTGGTGTGTTTGGGTTTTAAATTTTTTTTGAGTAATTGTGGTGGGGATAACCATATTATTTTCCATTATTAATTTGAGTTCTGATTTCTTCTTGATCAACTAGGTGTAACTCCTGAAGTGATAAGTCACCCAGATGTTCTTGATTTTTCACCCATTTTTTCTTCTTCATGGACTCTAGTTTTGATTATCCATTGGATTAGTGACTTTCTAGGGTAAATAAGTGTCTATGGTGGAGAGAATTATCACACCCCTTATTTTATATTTACACTTTTCATGGTCTTGGTTCATTTGGTTGAGGCTTGGGTATTAATACCAGTTTATATTTTATATGTTTGGAAATATAGTTGTGTTTTAGGCTGGTGCACGGGACCGCACAATTAGTTGATATAGTGCAGTCAGCCCAGCTACCCATGAAGCTTCTTTTGGAATGGACAGAAGCTACAACACAGTTCATGCATGGTATCTTGAGCCATGCGTGATGACCATCCAATTTCATAATATTCAAATTATGAAAATAAAAGAAATTGAAATGTTATAAAAATTAAAATGAATCAATGAAAATGATTTAACCATAATCAAAATACAGTTACTGATGAGGATAATATTATTTTCATTATTAAAATTATTATTTTAATTTTCACTATTATAATTGTTATTATTAATAATATTATTAAATTTGATTATTTCCATTATCATTATTATTATTATTATTATTATGATTATGATTAATATATTACTGTTATTAATTTTTTTCTATTATTATTATTATTATTATTATTATTTGGGTTTTAATAAAATGAAAAAATAATCCCTAATTCTCCCCCCAATGTCCCCCTTACCTTCTACTAACACCCCCTTCCCTCTCCTCTATATGCATGTGCCCCTACATTTTCATTCCCCTCTTATGGAGATCCACCCTATGACAACCGCTCCTACTCTAGCCTCTCTCCCACACTTGTGCCCTCCTCTCTAGCATGTGACCCCTACATCACCTCCTTTCCCCTTACCTACTCACATGACCTATCCCACACCCTCGTATACATTGTGTGACCCATCAAGTGCCCCTTTCTCACTTACATGATTGTGTGAACAGGGATGCATCATTTTCACTAACACACGGCCCCACTAGTATATGAAGAGTTTAGTGTCCTCTTCTATGGCGTACGAGCATACTGATTCCCTCATCCTGCCATAGCCCCCCTCTAGTTGGTATCCCATCTCGTCCCCTATTTATTAATTAGGTTTTAGTTTAGGTTTCTTTATTTTCATAACCATAATTGTTTGGATGATGTGTGGGTCTTTTCCATTGAATTTAGGATATGTGGTTCATCCATGGGATTCGATTCCTCCCTCCCTTGGAGTTTTATTTCATTTGAAAGTATCATTGCATGTGTTTCATTGTTTTCTATTTCGATGAAATCTAAATAATGCAATATCATTTTAAGAATTATTTATATAAGAATAACACTTTATATTATATTTTTTAGGCTTATTGTTGAGTTTTCATAGTAGATGAATTTTCAACAAATACGTTATGAGGTGATTCTGAATTTATACCAATGAGTGTTCGTAACAAATGATGATTGAACATTATAATAAACTGTATAAAATTATTTCAAACCACAAATTACCTTTTTTATAATTGTAATTTTTTTAAATTGGAATACGTTATTGAAAATAATTTTTGGGGATGATATATTCAATTACTCCTATGTGTGGTTGTAGTTAGTGTTATTTATTAAATGCCTATTTTTTCATATTATAGAATATAATGATGATGTTAATTAGAACTTGATTTTTTTTTGTTTCATAGTTTTAATTTTTAATTTTTTGACAATGTGAAATTTTTATTCCTCTTTATTTTGATAGGCATGGTAAAATGTTTTTGGAAGGGTTGGTTTGGGTTTAAAAAATATATGGTTGTTTTATAATGGCTTGGTGTGTGTTTTCATTAAAAATTGGATAGTTTCATTGGATGATGGAAAATACATTGGTGCACAAGGTGAACACATGGATGTGAACTCAAATGAGGATGGAATCTCAAAGGATATTTATTTTTTAATAATGGGATTTTAAATTGTGTGTTAGTTCCTTTGGGAGGTTGCTAAAAGTAGTATCATGTCATAATTCAAATTCAGCGATTCATTTGGTTTTGTCGATGAATAATTGGTTTTCATTAAAATTAAAAGGAATTCTATTTGTATTCTTATGATTTTTGTGTTTTTTCATATTTTTTTGATATATAGTTGTATTTGGAATAAATTCCAGTTTGGAATTGCATCCTTGAATGTAATTATTCATGTTAAATTTCAAAATGAATGTGAAATGGTTGAAGGGGGTTATTATGTGACGACCTTATCAAACCCATTTATTCATTGATATATATGTACATACAAATATAAATGGAACATATATAATAGGGATATCCCCTTAGAGTTATCATATAGGGCGTCCATGTTTGGGGTAGGAAAGTGCGGTGATGGCAGGTAAGTTGATACGAGCTTGTGAGGTCCTCGTACAAACATAGTATCACTGACACCAAGGGATCCGTAGTGACATTTATAGGATTCAATGATGATTTCTGATCAACAATGACTGGATAGGTTTGTACCTCCTGGATTAGTTGTTAGGTGAGGTGGGTTGTTCCACTGGTGAGGTTTGATTAGAGTATAAATTTTGTTATAGACATATGGGGATTCAGCTTACTCAAAAATGTGGTCCTAAACTTAGTACGTCCAAGGGTATTTTAGGTATGTTTAATAAAGACAATGATTAATATAATTTTTTGAATGTTTACTTCCAGGTTTATTTAGTTTTCAACATTCATAGTATGATTATTTTCAGAACAACCCAATTTTTTTTCCTCATGGATTTTGTTCAGTTCATATTGTTAAATAGATAATATGTTTTTCTTAAATTCGTATCTAGTGTGTGTTGGTTTTCAAAATGGGAAAATATTCTTTTGAATAATTGAATGTGAATATCCCTATTTTTATAAGTGTATTTAAATCTATTGTTGCATAATTATTTTGGCAATGGAAGAACATGGATTCGTTGATGATTTCTTATTATTTTGTTAGCTCACACCCTACATGTACCATCAGGTGTTGCTATACCCGAACTATTTTGTTGGGTTAATTTCTTATTCATGTTATCTGGTTCGAGATGGATATTCTAGTGTTTTAGTCCTGAGATGGTGTTAACCTTGAGTTCACATGGATATTGTTTTATGTAGTTTAGTTTGTTTCATTTTGTTTCAAATATTTATTTATTTTCCCACCATGTTTTTCAATATTAACTAAATCTATTTATTTATAAATATTGGGAACACAACTGTGGTTAGTTTTATGATTCATTGGTATTGATTATTGTTCCTAGTTTATTTGGGATGAAACCATTCCCATATGGTTATTCTTGATATCTGATAAAAGGTTATGACCCATTGGTATTGGGAACACCCATCAAGCCTTGACGTGGACCGTCTTCAGTAACTAGTTCAGGCTCTACCCGGGTTGGTTTGTGATATATCAAATCAAAATTTTATCAAATGTTATGATTTACTATGAATCCCCTACTATAGAAGACATAGAGAAATATATTTTACATGATGTAGCATTTTAACATGGTTTTCAAGAATATATTTTATCTTATATATTTTACCATTTTACATCATTAAATATCTAATTATTAGAAAAGTCACTTTGATGTCAGTTGACTATGAGAAAACCAAATCACCCATATTCAAATGAAATGTTCAAATACACTATTTAGAAATTTGAATATTTGTTCATAGTTTGTTTCATATAATTTGTTGGATCATGGAGGATAATATTATTTTGGAAAAATTATCCTATGAGAATAATTATATTTTAATAACACAAGTCACACACTTGGAGGATTTGTATTTCAATTACTCTTGTTCTCTTTTTCATTGGGTGGAAATATGATAAAAATATTTTATTGGTATTTTTCTTTTGAATGATATTTGAAATAAATTTTAGATGTCTTGTATGTGCTTTGATAGGGATGAATGGTAATATTTTTCATTTTAAGATAATCATTTTTTACCATTGTCTCTGGATTTAGGAGGAAATATTATATTGAATTTGTGACTAAAAAATTTCAACCAATATATTAAAATTGTGGAATTGTAGTTCCAAATTATGTGGGGACATTGGTTATTATAAAATGAACTTGTGTTGTTACGTACTGGTAAACATTACATCCAATATTCAGTTATAATCAAAATCCCTTCTATTTTTCTCAATTGAATTTATAGCATTTTATCCAAGACAAATTATTAGTTGGAATCATGTCACAAATTAACTGGATGAAAAATTATTGTTCAAACTATTATAGGTTCTGGGTAGGTAGGAAATGATCCTTGGAGGGGTTTTATTTTCTTGGTGTATGTAACATGACAACATGTTCTGATTGAAGAGGAAAAAAGGGAGTGAGAAAAATATATGTGGTAGAAAGGGCCAAATTTTTTTAAGGGTAGTGACATTATCATGCTTCTTGGGAACATAAATACCATCCAATTCAGATTATATAAAAAATATATCTTAGGAATTTTCTATAATTGCTAGTTTTTCCGTTTATAATTAATGGGATTGTTCATCGATTTTTGAATGGGTAGATGAACCAAATTCTAACTATTTTAAAACAAATTTGGGAAAATTTATCTAAAATATTTGGTTTTTACAATGTTAATAATACTATAATGATGTACTATTTGTTGAAAAAAATTCATAATAAAAGGCATTGAATAAAACTATTTACTTAATAAAATGGTTTTATTCCATAATACATGTTTATCGAAAAGAATAACTCATGCGACATGTACTTCAATTCCAGTGAGCATAAATGAATTTAATACATAATTTCTTAATTTAAAAACATAATCCATTCAAACCCATATATTTTTATTATGTACGACACTTTGAAGATTCTTATATGCTTTCATTCTTCATTCTCTTGATTTCTTTGCTTATTATTAGATAATTCTAGTGATTTAATACTTTTGGACTCCTATGAAAATTAATCTTGGATAGATTATATGTTGAAAATAAAGGATATGATTTTTTTCATTCATCTCATATAGAATCTAATTATGATGGCCAAATCCACACAATATTTTGGTTTCTGACACATGGATCTATGTGTTTAGATTTATGGTGATGATTTATTTTTGGTTTTGCTTTGAGAAATAGAATATATTTTTTTGGTGGAATAATTATTGATAAATTTAAAAATAATATATAATCATGGTTGGGGGTTTATTTGGAACTCTTCACTACTTGATCATTTTATCCTGAATTTTGATAATTTTTTGGTGCATTTATTTGAAATATCATTATTTTTTTGTAAAACAATTATTTGAAGTGATTTATATATGTTTGTTTTGAACAATTTACTCAAAATTTTCAATTAAATGTATGTAAATGAATTTTATTTCAATTGAAATGTTATTTCTGAAAAAAAATTAATATGGATGATGTTTTTTTCATAAATTTAAGAATGAGAATATATTTCATAGTGAAATTGTTTTTATAAAAAGACAAGATGGACTATATATATAGGAAAGTCACATGTGGATATAACCTTGTAATGACTAAATGATAGACAGATTTCTACATTCAAGTGAATGAATCATCATTGGGATCACAGTTTCTATGAGTATAGATAATATAATTGGTATGGGAAATGGAATTTTAAAGTTATATTAGAAGGATTTATTTGGTTATATTAATTTTTTAAACTATATACCTTTGAAAAATATTTTTTAATATTCTCACCCACAATTTTATATAAAATGTGATAACATTCTCTTATAATAGAGGAATTTGTTGGGTATCCATTGGTGAATCCTTATATGTGATATAATACCATTATTTTGGTAAAATATTTGTGTTTTAATATTTCATATACCAATATATAACTATGATTCATGTTTTGTACATCTCCTATAGTTATCCTTGATGTCATTATATGGTAGTTGATGATGGTGTTGTGGAGTTTCTACAGCATGGTCTAGGATGGTTTATCATTGGTTCCAATAATTTTCTATTTGGATTTATAACCCGAAACCATTATTTATATTATAACATTATCCTCTTACTATTCTATAATTGGTATTTCATTATTTTATGTGGTTGTTTATTCATGAACCATTTAGAGAACTATATGTTAATTTTTTAGCGTTGTCAGATTTTTTTAATCATCATATTTAAAACTGTCACCCAATGTTATATATAGAAAATGAATGTTATTTTATTCCACTGTTTTTTTGGGGATTTATTTTACGATTAGTATCAGTCTACATCTTTTTAATCAAAATAAAAGTGGAATGCGGTCATAGAACATTGCAATCAATTATATAAGATCGACATCATTGGTTCTACAAAATATATTTGAAATTTCATTATAATGAATTAAACAGATCGACAGACATTAGTATGTCATATATCTACTAAAAATATGGAAAATATAAAAAATATTTCTGGAAATTTGAAGATATGTTGAGATATTGCTCTTATGAATTCAAGAGAGGCTTGGACCATTAAATTCTATTTCTCTGATTTTCTTAAACAACATTTTACATTTGAGTATCTATACGGATACATATGAATCCCTATATGGGAAGATATATTGAACTCATTATATATGGGATGAATGTTTTGATAAAAATTTATATTACCTAATATTGTTTAAGAAATAGTAAAATATGATATTACTATTGAAAAAAAATATGTAACAACATGAGACACTATGAAATATTATTTTTAAATGAAAATAATTTCTCTGACAACTTCTCTTACACATAGAAATACGTTTTCATAAACCATAATATAATATACCATTATCAAATATACATATAAATGAAATAATTAATAGGACTAACCAAATTATGAAAACTATATAGTTTAAATATGTATAAAAAAGTTCCCATTTTAACAACTGATAATGAATGAAAAAATAAATTTGAAATTAAAATAAATGATTCCCTGATAATATGTTTATTTGGACCAATAGGGGCCTATATACCATGAGTGGGGGTGTGAATCTGGGTATGAATATTATTTTTCAAAATTATTACTTCCCCACTAGATCTTGACCTCTTTATTACATGATTCACATTGTTTGCACATGTGTGTTTATTATGACCACTTCTTTTCTTCTTTATCTGACGATGATGCTTTAAATTCAATTTATGGATGTAAGCAGAAAAACACATAGATTTTTACTCGATTCACCCTCTCTAGAATACGTCCAAGGAGTCTACAATGATGATGTGCTGTTGTACCAAATCCACTAAAGCACACTTCTATTTAAAATGTTCTGGATAGATCAATTCTCTTTCAAGGCTCACAACCTTTACAATTTTTAGGGTCATCTCACTACATTCCCAAGGGCCACTCCCTGTTTCTCTCTCCAGCTCACTGCCAGTGGAGAGGATCACCTTTTTCCTCTTCCTTTTCTCAATACTCAAGAATGAATCCACTCAATTTTTATAGACATGTAGGTCAATTAATTATCACTAATGAATGCATACTAAATTATAGGTAGATGCTCTGTTGATGTTCAACATTCACCTGTAGATTAATCTCACTTTTCACAAAAGGTTTCAGGAAATCATTCAACTTTTATGCAGCCCTAAATGACTGTTGTGAATCAACCTTACCTAGATCCCTTCTATAAGATGGTGTGTAAGTATCGGCATGCATGTTATAACTGGTGTGCAAGTCCACCTTAACCACTTGCGAGACACAAGATTCTGCTACTCCAAACTTGCGCGACTCACACCCTTTTATGCCCAAACCAATATTGGTGTGCAACTACCAACTATCGAACTTCCTCAAAACTTGGCACACATGTGTCACCAAACCACTTGTGTGACACCTCCTTCTTCAACTCAAAACTTGAGCGACCCCCTTCCTTTCTCGGCCAAACCTCCTTGAGCGCACAACAAACTAGTAGCACACAACTTCTACTTGCACGACCACACACCAGTTGCGCGACAACCCCGCCTATGCGATGAGGGCTATTATTTTCTCTAAGTGTTGAACTCATATAGAATGAGGAGGGTTCAACTTCTATTTCTAGGAATTTGGACACCCTTCACAACGGTGCGCATGTCTCTTCCTCGCAACTCACTTGCAATACCAACCCTAAAACATGGGTACCCCTTTTCCCATTGACAGATTTTGATATTATGATCTTGAAAAAAGTATGGGGCATAAGTTTCCAAGCATCCCAGACCTTGACACACAGTTACCTTTTCCAAAAAAACATTTCTCCATTTGTAAATTTTCAGGAAAAAACATTTGGCAAACACTGGAAAACGGCGCCACCTTCTATCTGCTCTTTTTCTACCTCCTCCAGATCATCCATTCCTTTATTGAATTTATTGAATAAAACATGGATCATTAACCAAAACCCTTGAACTCGACATGCCACCATGAAATCCCCTTTGTCAACACATTTTTATTTCATGGATTGCTTTGTCAACAATCACAACATAGATGTCCACTTTTTCAACAAGCACAATCACCTCAAAAATACTTCAATGATATCTTAAGGGAATTTTTCCCAACAATGTTATTATACCTGAATTTTGTTTTTATGTTCAGAAATAAAATTTATCAACATTTATAGAGACCCAAACATATCATACATAAACATTACATTTAAAAAAATCAATATTCATTATATAACATAACGATACATGCTAAAGTATTTATGTCTCATTTTATTGGAAACATTGACACATATGACAATGGTACATAGGGGATATTCATCATCTCCCATTATATTCATAAAAACTAGAACACTTAGTAGAAAATTCAAATATAATATATTTCATCATAGTCGTGGGAATTGAAATATAAGTACGGGTGAGAAAATGATCTCAATAATGTTAAACAAGGTAGAAAATAAAATGTATTGAGAATAAGGGAATGATATTGTGAAAATAAATTTTCAAAAACATGACCTACATATCATTGGGATAAAACATGAATTATGGAATAAATAATTGGATTTCATAAAATATGAATCATCATGGAATGAATTTACAAATTCCCCATTAGTATAAAATTGGTACAACACATTGATTTGTGTAATACACATATGTATAAAAAATTGATTTCCAAACTCATTCAGGGACAATTTACATGACTATCAAACAAGAATTTTTCACTCCTTAGTTTATCATAGAATTCGTAATTCTCTCTCAATACTATCATATTGTACAAAGTATCTTACTGAACTCTTTTCACAACCCATTCTATTCCTATTTATCTAATTAAATAATAGTCCTTACCAGATAAATTTGTGGAATATATAGGCCCCATCAATCATTTAAATCATATATATTTATTAAAAAGGATCCTAATACATTCCTTAGATCCAAACCAATTAATTAAAATGATATTAAAATTCATTACATTATAGAATAACCCACCAAAATGAATTGAGTTTCCTAAGAAATACAGTATAGCCTAACCGATGGAAACGAAATTGGATTCATAGATATCTATTAATCATAATCATACCCCATTCAAGAAGAATAACGATTGTATCCATTGAAAATTTCTATAGTTACTCATATTTAAAATCAAGGGATGTCATCCAATATAGAAAATTATTTTAAAATACTAATTGTACGATTCCATATGGAAAATAGAATTTTCACTTTAAAAATCAATTTCTAAAAAATAAAACTCATAAATGATTTCTAAAATTCTATTCATTGAAAATAAATTTATAATGTTTTAAATTTGTCAAAAAATAATTTATAGTTTTTGGTGGCGGGAAATACCTTTCATGTCGTACGTGTTAAAAAATAATTATTCTAAAATTTTCTGTAAATTCCATATGTTCTATGATTAGAAACGACATGAATATTCAATTTAAAACATTTTATAAAATGTAAAAATACAAAAAAAATGTTAATAGGTCAATATATTAATTAAAAAAGTTTAATATATTCAAAGAAAACAAAGTTCTATAGGGGAAAGGGTTTTTTACTGAAGAGGCAAATAATGACCTTAAAAACACCTATTGAAATCCTACGTACATAAAGATATGAAAATTAAGATAAACATGTATTTTCATGACATAACTACAGATTAATGAATTTAACTATTTTTAGTGATATATATGATATTATTTCATCATTGGGAGAATAATAATAAAAAATAACAGTAAATGATGATATTTTTATAGAAAATAGTTAAAACATTAATAATCCAAATATTAATCCCCAATAAAGAATAAAATAAAACTAAATGAAAAATATCCCGAGAATTGATAAATTAATTATACTATTGGTTGATGTTTCTATATTTTGACCTCATATAAGAAGGTAGCCGTAATACAGAATTTATTTCACAATGAATAAAAATTAGGGAAAAATAACATTTAATTTGGAAACATTTTATCTATAAATTGCATTTAAGAAAAAAAATTGTTAATGTAATATTGTTTTAGTACTTTTGGTCAATATGAATGAATTTATGAAAATTCTATTCGATTGTAACTAATGTATGGAGAATCATTCCTTTAATATTTTTACTAGTATTCATAAATTTGGAAGAAATTTTTGATTTGTGATGTTTTTTTAAATCAAATTTTAAGATAATGATTGTAGAGAAATAATTAGTGTCCTTACCATTTTCTAATTTCATTATGTAATGAGAATGTTGATTACATTAATTAAGAATGATCATTAATTGAAGATGACATTGATATGGAGTTTGGGAATTTTATTTTATAATTTAATGGTTTTGATTGGGAGATATCTTCAAGTTGATATTTTTCAAAAGGATAGACAACGCATACCCTATATAACTAAAAGAATTATAACCAATTATAACATGGAAATAGACCCCTCGATCACCAAAGGAATATGGTAACATGTTGATATATTTATAATAGAGAAGGTATGAATGCGTATAAGGCATGAGTAAAGCAGTTCAAGAGGCATGATGAGTATTTCTAAGTTGTGTGTATCAAATATGATTATTATTATATGTCAAATTATTTCAGATGACTATTAATCAGTTTTTAAAAAAGTGGAAAATGTATTGATGTCCAATGTGAACATTCAATGCCATTTTGATCAAGGCATTGAGTACATCTTGAACCCTAGTGACTTCTGATTGTTCTATCTGTGACCATATATCATGTCGTAGTGTCTAAAGACCTAACAAGTTTCTATTTTCAATTTAATTGATTGTGAATTATCATAATGTGCTGAATAATTCATTACAATGTAAATTTATGTATTCTTAAATGAAAAAAGATGTTGATGGTCACTGTAAAAAAAAGTATATATGAAACAAGAATTTATTCTAGCAACGATGTCTGTATAATCAATATGATTTATTTGATTAGAATATTATCGGCATTGTTGTTTAAATACTATAATGTTATCATGAAACTTATCTTTCAGGATTTCAAAATGATAATTTGGTGAAAGTGTGAAGTTGATTAGATTTATGACTCAATTACAATAATATTCTTCATTTCATAAATCAATCACATGGAAGAATCTATTGTTTTATATGTGTGTCTTAACAATATTTTTATAGAACTATATGACAGGAAATTTCCTTATAGAGACCATAGATGGGGTTATTTGAAGATTAAAAAAATCCATATACAAGGGTGATTTTTTGAAAGAGAACAATTTTTTTTTGAATAAATACTATATTCGTATTAGAGATCTGTTTGTTCATGATGTGATTAGGAAATCATTTTAAAGTGACTCTTGATTGAATATTTCATCTATCTATGAGGTCTAACTTGGTAACATTATGGATAATATAATTCACATACAGTAAATGGTTTATGAGATTGTGGCACTCACATACCACCCCTGTAACAAGGCAAGATAAATGGTTCACATGATCTAATAATGCAATGTTGGTCTATATGAAAAGGGCCAGTGTCAGTTGTTTGTGCCAAAAATATGATAATTAAAAATATCGAATGTACTGTGTATAATTGTACATGTAGAATAAACATAATTTAGGAATCACTTGTACTGTTATATGAATGATTTTCAAAAGCATGCATGAAAAGTTATTTATGCATGAAAGATGTTTTGAAAGCATATTATGAGAAATAGATCATATACTAGAATCATAGGAAAGGAAAATAAGAAAAAATGGGATATAAAGATATATTATCTTTAATAACAGAAATTTATAACCATGAATTATTTATTAGGTGTTGAAAATTTGATATGTTATGTGATGGTGCTTTGAATATTTGAGAAACAGACATTACTGAGGATTAATATGAGCAATTGATTTTCTCAGAAGTGGTGTTCATGAAATAATAAACATAAATATAGGTATTGATATCGATTTTAGAATATAAAAGAGTTAAAACATATTAATTGTTCTTATTTAAAGAATATTATTTATTAATCCAAAAAATATCAAAATTTAGTTATAATAATATTCAAATAAGATGGTAGTATAATATTTGTATGATGATGTGTATTCAATACATAGTATAAAATTATAATGAAAATATAATTTCCACTACTCTTGGATGAAGAAAACACAATGATAATGTTTTTATTGATTGAAAATATGGTTATGATAATTTTTTAAATCTAAAGTGATATGTTTTCATAAAGGGAAGTAGAAGAAAAAATTGAATTAACTTTGGAACATATAGTTGTTCATTTGGAGATTACAGAGCTAATGTGTATGTCATAATCACTACATATCCAAAAAAAAATTTAAATTTAATTTTATATAGTGTAGTTGATTACATTATGTGGAATATGAAACCATTCAGTTGAAGTGAGAATGTGTACATTTCGTCGTCTCACAAGCTCAAGGCGGAAGATTAGATTTTTGTTGCATTGGATGACTGATGTCTCTATGATATTTCTAATTTTATGTTGATTTCGTAAATACTAACAGTATAGAATTATAAATAACACATGTTGGATTCCAATATAATTAAAATACGATGGGTATCATTACAATTTCGGATGTGGTTCGTAACAAGCCATCATGGTATTAGGAAAATACATAGTTCAACCCACTTACAATTTTTGATTTATTTCTAGTCAAGAATAAGTGTCTCAGAACATCAGAAACATAGAATAGAAGTATTCAACAACATTGGAAAATAAAATTCAAAAAAATACTTCTGGTGTATCATTTACTTTCTATCATGAATGTAGAATAATTATTTTTTTTAAATATGGAATATCTATTCACTCAAGCAAGGGTAGAGAAAAAAAAATTAAAATATTGTAAATTTTAATATAATAAAAATGATAAATTTTCTGTACTCTATTTGACCCCATCACCTACAATTTTAATTGACTAATCCATTAGGATCTTCAATAGGTATCAATGGTATGGTTAAACCTCTAATAAAATCTATTTTACTATCCCGTTTGTTCATGTAAGACATATATGAAGTGTACTATTGAATTAAAAGAAGCAATAAAATTTCCTCAAATGGAATAACCACATTTCATCTATATTTTTGTAAAAAATGTGATTTCTAAAAAAATTAAATAACAGAAAGAAAAAAAGATAAATAAAATATGAGAATTCATTTGATGATAAAATAGGGTAAACAACAAATGAAATATAATAATTTTAATAGTTTTCCAATACTACTTGTTAAATTATTTTCTAATGAGCCTAATGATGATTAATGATTAATCATTGTTGATGTTGAAGTTTTTGATTCACATAGAAAATTTTCATAATAACTCAAAAATTATCCAAATAATGACACTATAATGCTTCTCAGTTACATATTTTATATTATAAATGGAGTATATGATGAAATTTAACCTCATAATGATGATTATAATGATATGGAGAAATCCTCAGAATGTGTGGTTAAAATATGCAAACATCTTTCATAATTTGTTGATCCCATAGAAAAAACCATATCACATAGAAATGAACAATTCTCATACAAAAATAAATAATTGAAAAGAGGTGTGTATGAGAAAGAAGTAAATGATAAGGTCATTACTGAGATGATTCATACACATTAATAATTTCCTAGATCTATAATGAGTATTAATTAATCTTTTTTGATAATAAATGAGAAGGATGAGACATTAATCTTAGATGAATAATCAAATGAACTGTACTTATTGTGATGGAAGGAAATATTCGGTTTCATTGAAGTTGAATTATAGTGGATTTTTTCTGAGCAGCATGTGATTGAGAATGTTTGTTGAAAATAAATATTTTCATTTGATAAAATACATAGAACCATGATGATTATTAAATAATCCTATCTAAAGGATACGAAAAAGATAACTAATGAGTTAAATATTTCTCTTCTCGATGAAAATCAAATGAATGATGATAAAGTCTAGAAAAGGAATAGTTAATGGGAAAATATTAATTTGATAAGAATGATGAAAATTTCCTCAACATGAAGGATCATTAAATTTATTTAAATTTAAAATATGTAAGGTTAAAATAATTATTGACATCCAAGAGTGAATTTTATGATATGTTGATGAAATATAATGTAAATACGAACCCTCTAAATATAAAATATCTTGAAATAGTGGTAATGTTATGAAATATGGAGAACACCAATGCTAAATCTTTAAAAACATTATAATTTTAATGTATTATAATAGGAAATATAAAAATATTCATTCACATGAATATACTAAATCATTTATCAAAATGATCAAGATATTAACTAAAGATAAATTTATATTATCTCATTATAATTGAAAAATGTTGTCTGAAAAGATCCAGTTTTTAATAATACTATTTCATTTAAACGTACATTTTACAAAAATATATAATAAAATATGGATCATGGATATAAATTATAAACAAACCATATTATTAAAGTTTTATTAGAAGAACAGTAAATTTTTTTTCCCTTATAAATATATTAGATGTCAAATTATATTATTACAAGTGTTATTGGAATCTTGGTTGTCAGTTCGTTGACTATTGGGAAAAAAATTTAATTCATATAAATAATATAAGACTAGTGTTAAGGGTGTGAATATTTTATGTGACAAAAAAACATGTAGAATTCAATAATAATTTAGAGATGAATTAATATATTTTTATTAAAAATATATCTATGTGTCATGAAAACATATGTGATTCTGGCAACATAATTGTAAGTAGTTATGATGATTTATATTCAATACTAACTATGCACAATATATATATTGATATGAATAAATGTCCAAAAAATTGGGATGTCAATAAACAAATGTAGAAAAGTATTCCATGGGGCATATGTGTAAGAAAAGGATTACAAAAAATTGAAGAAAGATACACCTAAAATGAATGATGAGATAAATGTAAAAATAAAGATGAAATAATTGTATTATGGAAGAAGAGGTCATATTAAACGCCTTTTCAAAAATATTACAAACACCAGTGCTAGTTGAATCAAGGAAAAGATAAAAAAATAAATTCACAGAATAATAAAATGGTTGATTTTGGTCATCATAATAGATTTGAATAGTTGGAACATCATTGGAAAATTTTTAAAAAGTATATACCTATTATTTATAGAGATTTGTTTGGATGGTGACTAATTTCTAAGAATATTTGTGGAAAATTTATGATAATGTTTCATGAATAAATATTAATGGTGAAGAAAAAATTAAAATCACTAATGGATTCATGTGTTAAAAATTATACAATGTAAATGATTTAAAACACAATAATAATTATGAGAATTTACCAAAATAATGATTAATCATATAGGAAAGGTACCTTGAATTGGATATGTATGTGAATGAGGAATTGAAGAATAAAAGTGCACTACTTTCTAATGTGATTAATACTATTCCATCAAAAATAACTTATGAATAATTTATAATGTTCATGATTCCATGAGATGATAAAATCTAGAATTTCAAATAAGAATCATTCATGAATAATTATTTTAAATTTGGAAAAGGATTGGTTGTTTTTTCTAGGATGAGAAATAAATATCAATATTATTGATATAAGTTTAAATCATTCTCGAACCACATTATTCCCCGGTATATTGTGTGGGGATATCTTTTTTGTAGGGAATTAAAGGTTAAGAATATATTCATGGGGACAACTAAGGATACGAGTGTTTTGAAATCATTATACACTATCCTTGATGTTATCCTTTTTGGGTATTTTATCAATTGGTGTGAAAACTTTTCTTCTAGTTTATTACTCTATAATGATAATAATTATGAAGACTATGTATGATGACTATCCCTCTAGAGGATAAAATACAAAAAAATACATGATTTTAATACCTCAAATGATATCACATCAATATTTTATATTTTAGAAAGTGATTTATCTATTGATAATAAATTATTGAAATTAATTATTCTCAATAATGTTTTATGTTCTACAATATTTATATGCATAATAATTGGTAATTTTAATGTTATTAGATGAATATTTTATGAAAAAACTAAAATGGATTAATATAGGGGAATTGCATTCTTATAGTTTAATTTTTTAATTTTTTATTGACAATAATACAATAGATTAGTTGAAAATCATTTCAAACCCACCTAAAAGAATGTTTCATTGTTGGAATCACGTTATGATAAATTTCTGAACATATATTTTGAATAAACTAATCACTCTAATTTTCTATAATGGGATATGGCGTGTAGACTTGAAGAGAATTTATTAATGATTAATTTCATTATAAAATGTAATTTTTCCCTCTCCCATGTAGAAAAATGTAAATTTCTATTAAGTGGAATATCTTATGAAATAAATATATTGATGGAGAAAAGGATAAAAATAAAATTATTATAGAATATGTTGTGTTGGATTGTTCATTATACTAATATATTTGGTATTATATTTATTAAGGTAGAGGAGAAATTTTTTTATTTCGATGTGAAATGGGTACTGACAAAAAGAAATAAAGTGTGATATTGAATAACAAAAATTTCTTGAACTAATAATTATATTGAAATTTAATTCAATGTGATTGAATTGATGAAGATTTAAATGGACCATAATTTTTTAAGAATCATAATATTCCGATTTCTTAGAAGTATTCATATTTTGGGAAGGAAATATTGATTTTTAGAGTTTCTTTATATAATGAATCATTAAATGTAATGATGGATGAACAATTATTGATGTTACAAACATGATATAATTTCTTTAAAAGACATTTACATGGTATTAAATAGTTTAAAATGATGTGGAATATATGATTAAGAGGATCTAGTGTTTAGTATTTGGATTTAATAATTTTATGGTGGTCGATTAGATAACTCTACAAGTTTATATTTATTTAAATGATCACTAATCCACAACCTATTCAAATAAATGTACTACAAGCAGTACATCTCGGGAAAGTCAACCATAATATTTCGAACGTATATGTATCCAAGAGGATTTATGTTTAACGAGGTAGGTATGACCTTGTTTAAGGCCGAAGGATAGAATGTTAGGAGTTTCATTTGTCATGGTAAAGCTAGATGGGCTGAAGGCTTTGTTTTTGATCTTGTGTCTGGGTTCCAACTACATCACCAACATGATTTATTGATGACAAACTGAGTATTTATAAGTAGTGTGAAAAATTTTCACGATCAATATTAGTGAAGATTCCTGTAATCTCATATTCTCCTTCATTAAAAATATGTAAAGAACACCTACCAAATGATGAGATCATATATTGCCATTTGATTATGTTTTCTAGATCATCATCAATATCAACCACACTAGAGTGTTCCATAATGAATAGGACATCATAACACAATTTCTAAAAACCATTACATTCTTTTATTTTAAATTTGATCGATATTGATTTGAGAGGTTATCAGGAATAACGAAAAATGTCAAGTGGTGCATTTTTTTGAGGAAAATGGAATCACATGTTCATCACAGGATGCGTTCTATATGAAACCACATTTTATTCTTACCATGATTTATTAATGATCAACATGAAGTATTATTGCATAATTTTATCTTTGTGGAGGTTTGAAAAAGATCAATTTATTATGAAACATCATTTTCATTTTTTAATGAATATTATTCAAATATTGTGTTTGAATATTTTATGGGCATGTGATGATGTTATTTATCTTCATTTCATGAAGCCATTAGAAGATGGAATAAGTCAATTCATTGAGTGGATTACTATGATTTCTAGAGAACAAATATATTGTGGATTTATCAATAAATTCCCTAGACATATTCATTTATAGATGAGAATAGATATTATCAAAGTGCTATTTTTAGAGATATAAGATTTAAAGTAAATATTCAATAATCTATGTATTCACGTAATAGACCAATGTGTTCATGTTGTGATTCCAAATTCATGTTTAAGTAATGTTTCATTAATTATGATTTCTAGTTATATAGATTAACACTGATACTTGATAGATATAAGAATTCATGTACAATATCTTGTTTTATGTGACGTTGAAAATTTTGAACCACATATAGTGTTATAGGAAGGTATTTATTTGAAAGATCCATTTATGAAAATGTGCATTTATTTTTTTTAGTAAAAAGCATGATGGAGGTGTATTATGAGTAGTTTTGTTTTTTTAATGTGATGTTCATCAAATAATATAAATACATAGAGGAAAAGAGTCCATCTATGTAATTGGAAAACTGAAAAGTATACATGTAATTATTTTTAAATGATGATTATTGATTAATTATAGAAAAAATAAAATATAAATATTTTCATATAGGAATGATATATCAATATAAAACTTGAATGATTATAAGTAATCTATTAATTAAATATTATTCTTATGAAAATGTAATTTCAAATCTACATGTATGGAGATAAAAGGATGATGATGTGTGTGATTATTAAAAAGAATTTTAGATGTATTCTTATAATCTGAAGTGACAAATTTTTTTAAAATCAATGATGAATTATAACAATTGATATCTACAAGGAAATATTTAGTTGATCATTTTGACATTATAGTGACCTGATGTAGAAATGAAAACATAAAATTATTCCAATTATTTTCTTATTATGAAATGAATACATTGATATTGATTACATTAATTGGATGTATGTACCTTTTGGTTTTGGTGATCATTTATAGAGTATGTTTAAATAGGTGGATTAAAGTGTCAGACCAGTTTTATGTTCTATTGGAATCATGAACCTTGTTTAATCATTCATAATATTTGATAATTGTTTTTATAAACAATGGTGGGATTCTAGAATAAATAAAAAACTATGTATTTTGTTATGAAGACCACTAGTGGGATTGTAGTATAATTTGAGAAGTGGTTCATACCTATCAATAATGGTGTTAGTATAGGACCTGGCCAACCCACATGTACTTTTAGATTGATTTGTGGGGGAAATCAGTGTTTTAGTTCATCTCAAACAAAATAAGGATGTTGTCACCCACATTTGGGGACACCATTGAAAAAATACTACGTGGTTATCTTAATTTAATTAGTATCTTGGAATTTGAACAAATTTTTTTGAATAGGTATGATCTATTCATTTTAATACGGGTAGAGGTACATATTATAATTGAGTGTAAAAGTGAATAAAATAAATTCATTAAAACTTTTGTAAACTAATTCTCCCCTGCCGTATTGTGCATGCATGCGCCACTGGTAACCTCATCCATTAAAAAGAGGTAATAAAATGGATATGTAAATAAAAATATCTATTTGGATAAACATCATTAAATATATTCATGTGATGTATATACACCCTAAAACAAATAGGTGTGGAATATTTCATGTGTCTCAAAAATGTAATAATTTAAATGGACAACCCTTACCATATTTATTTACATATTTCATACATATTAGATAACATAAATATATATATATATTATAAATATATTATAGAACCACATACATAAATATTTTAATCCAATTTTTAATTGCTTAGGATCATTTATTACTTGTTTATTAAATATTCCATGGTAAAATCACGTTACCAAGAATATTTTCTTTGTCAATCCTAAATAATTTTGATTTTTTATTTTCATTCATATTAATTTTGTAATTGTTACATAATATATAGTATTATAAATATTATTTAAATATCATATACATTCATTTTATCTGAATTAAGAGTTATCCATAAAAATTTTTGATATATAATTTGAAATACAACATTTATGGAGATGTTAAGCCATACACACAGAATAACAGGGATTCATATTCATCTATGAACTGAAGGAATCAAAGTTAAATAACAAATTAACACTCCAAAGTTATATTTCTATCTAATGAGTTATGTAATATTTTTTAAATAATTATTTAATACATTCAATGTAAATCATACATGAAGAATGAATCACATCGCTATGTAAGTTGGTTGTCAACCGTATAGAGGATCGATGTCATTTTATCCCCCAAATAATGGATAGTAAAAAATTTATATGGGATACTATATTTTATGAAGTATATTTATGAAAGGAATATCATATATATATATATATATATATATATATCTTATTATATTATATTAATAATCCCACCCAATCATGTGCTGAGTTGATGGAAAACAAGTCACATATTTTCATGAGATGGTAGTCCACTTTACACACAACTGACGTAAACCAATCCCCTATGAGGGAATAGGAGATAGAAGTAGGTTATTACCATGCTATACTAACATCGTAGTTTATGGAGGATACATATTTTATTATTTTTTCATGGTTTAGTAATATTTTATGGTGGTAATGGAAAAAATAAAAAAATTTCTTATTGAAGAACATAACATATTCTTCGGGTATCCTCCAAGGGTTTGAAAAAAATAAATTCTTGTTTGCATTTATAATAAAACTAAATATTTTAGGATTATAAGAGGTATATAAGGTTGTTATCATAGTAGTGAATTTTTTAAATAAAAATTGTTAATAAGGGAAGAGATGTTGTATCATTTTTTAGGTGGCATGAATGGTAATTATTGAATTTTTTAATATAAATAAGGGTAATTCATTTTAAATTTTTAAAAAGGATCCAAAATAGTAGCTTATAGAACCATATAGATGATAAAGTAAAAATATTTTCATAAAATGAATTTTTTATAAGCTATATATCATTTCTATCACATATATTATCAGTTTAACAACCTTTTGAACCCATTTCTACCCTAACACGTTTAATTAATTTGTACATAACATAATTTCCATTATGGTTATAAATTAATCATACCATATTAGATAATAGAAATTAATTTTATTCCAAATATTGAATTAAATTTTCAAAAATAGATTCATCTAAGTGGAAAAAATTAATTTCAAGTAAATCACGAAGGTACAATGATAAATTGGGGTTTCAAAGGGAAATTTTTTGTAGATAGAGAATGTTTTAATATCATAACTCAATGTGAAATTTATTCAAATGAACTATACTGGATTCTTTAATATATATATATATATATTCAATTCCAGGATACTTTTAAAACCATCTAAATTATTTGATTTTTGTTTTAAATTTTTTTAACTGAATAAGATATTTTTATTAAGTACCCATAATTTTTACTATTCACTAAAAAATTAATTTTTTTCAATAAATCATCCATATTTACTTAATGATTATTTTGACAGGTAAATTTTTAAAATACAAAATTTTTAATAAAATTTAAAAAAAATAGAACACAAATTTATAATATTTTTATAAAATATAATATATATATTTTAAAAAAATAGAAATTTTGAAAAAAAAATAATACTTATCTAAAAATTTGATAATTTTAAAGAATTATTTTTCTATATATAAAAATAGTATAAATAGTATTTTAAAAATAATTACTTCAAATATAATTAATTTGTCTTTCTACTATGTTATAATTTCCTTGAATAAGTAAAAATATTAATAATATATTTTGGTTTTGTTAAATCTCAGGGTTATATGTAACACATGATAAAATCATTCCTGCATGAAACATAAGAAATAATTAGTGATGAATGCAATGAAAAATATCAATGAATGTTAGTGAATTTAAAAAAGTGAAATAAACTATTTGCTACATTCTAACCACCAAAAAATGAATCTCACCAACAAAATCTGTCTCCCTAGTCCAATAAAGTTAAGATAATTATGCCACATCATTTTCGTAAATTCCCACATAGCATCATGAAATTGGTGGTTTCAGCACAAAAACAATTCTAGAGTTGTTTTTTGTTACATATTGCATTCAAAAATTGATCTTGAATATCCACACGATTTTCATCATAAGAATGATCCTTCCCTAAAAATACTTATTTTGAATTTAGTAAATGAAGAAGATTATTTTTATAAATCCTCTGGACAGATACTTTGAAGACATCACAAACATAAGATCTATTTTTTGGAAGCACCAAATGATAAGATACTATATTGACACAATCAATAATATCAATGTCATAATTTTTTAGGAACTAAAATTCCCTTCATTCCAAACATCATAATATTCTCTCATTCAAATATTCATGGGAATACATTATCACCGACATCATATTATATATCATAGAAGTGATTACCAGAATAACTTATATACAGACTCGTAGAATCCTTTATTTCATTATGAATGGATATAATATTCATTAAAATATATTAATATCCCAATATATTTCTTTCTACAAATTAATTTCAATACATTGGAGTTCTATAGTTCTTTTACTAGTTGGATTCATTAGTATTTACATGAATGCTTAGTTAAAAGATATTATAATTAGAATACTATACAAGGTGATGGTGTTGATATATACCACCATTGAAATTCATATAATATGATATAATCATGTCCTCTAGGTTTTGTGTTATTCTCTCTGATTGTAAATATATATAATGATGATATGCATCACCGAGAATTAACAATGTATCTTAGAAATATAAAATTATTATTAAGAACATTGAGGTAATCCTCGAATCCCGATCAGATAAAAATTGAATTTCATAATCCAGATAATGATTCCACTTTCATTATTGTATATATTGTAAACCTAATATTGAGATAAATATTCATTGATAGTGATAAAGTGTGTTGAAATATTTATGATATTTCCTAAAAACCATATAGAATTATTCCATTTTCATTTTTTGGGGAGTCCAATGAAAATAACCATATTGATTTTTTCTAATTTCCATTCATGTATGGGTAATTGATTGTGCATCCTTTTATATATTTTTCAATCATGCATACCTTTCTATCATACCAATAATCAAGATTAAAAAACCTATGATATCTCACTTCATAACCTCACACATTTATTACAATCTCAAGAGTCTATGTGTCTACATACTTCCATGATAAATATAGATTTGAAAACTATGAGAATCCTAAAAAAAACTTCTCCAAATTAGGTATGAAAAATTCCAAAACATTACCAAGGAACCTTATCAATCAATGATGACCAAGCATAATCTCAGGGTGACTCATATATTTCTTTTATATCTTTACATTTTTAGTTTTTTCCTATTTAATTTTCATGTGGATTCATTTTATAACATAAAATTATGAAAGATAATATTTATCACATTCGTCATGATTTCAAGATCAATCCATTTATAATCCTAAAATATTATGCATTTTCTGATTCACATCAAGGATAAGATACCAGGGTCATATCGACTCAAACCATAAGCCTCCTTTCTTCATTTTCTAGGTTGAAATTTATTGAGGATTCATAATATATAATTAGTTATAACTGTAATATCTGGATTATATTCTACATCTTCTTTGTGAACATACACATACTAATTTCATGATCAGTATATATACAACACATTTCCCTATATTATTAATTCTATGGAATACTTAATGAAAAATTTATGAATCTAAATAAATATATATATATTGCAACATTTTTTCATTATGAATAGTCAATTATCAAGAGTCATATGTTATAGCAATGGAATATTTCATTGGAACACATCTGAATATCTTATTGGTTGTAGCATTATAAATTTAAAACCATTATCAACTATAGGTAAATGTTTTCCCATGTTCAATAACTAATGTTATATTTAGTTTATTTAAATTTTCATAATTCTTATATGTCCATATGTACTAACCTGTCTTTTGAGTTATCGTTGTGACTGGATTTTCTATTTATAAAATAATCTCTGTTAACAGTCAAAAATATTCTACTAAATCTTGAAAACTATGGTTCTCTGGAACCATGGTAAATATGGACCAACATTAAATAACCTCTTTCATTGATGGGTCTACCGATATATCATCTATTGAAATTATATAACACCAAAATAATGTCTTTTTTATTAAAAATTCGTAGTGTGTAAAATTTGTACATTGTTTCTCCTTCCATAGAATTATTATTTCATACCCCTTGCATTCTTAATTATCATACTTTTTATTTTAATTTAGTTGAATATAATCTATAAATTCTTCAATAAAATTATCAATTTAATCTCTATAGACTATATAAACTAATTGCAAGATGATTATGGTGGAATTAGTAGTACCAATGACATCACTAAATACTTATAGTGTCCATAAATTCGATAGAATTATTTCTCTAGTATATACTGTTAATAGATCCTCAATTAATAATATCTAGAAATATGGTCATTCATTAAAAAGTTTTTATCTCTACACATTTGATAATATATGTCATCAATACGTGGTATATGATACATGTTATTGATCATTATCTTTTTGAACTCCTTATAATAAATTTGGGAAATATTGATCCATCATTATCTAAAAAATAATCAGTGCACCCTAAAGTGACACATGTAGCCAAATGAGTCTCATTCCAAGGTTATCGTGTAGATAATTTTTCAATTACGATAAATCAATCTAGGCCATGAAAAATGGATTTATTGAAATATTCATAGATCATTATATGAGTTATATTGATAAAAAATATCACATTTTTGGGGAATTATATGATAGTTAACTATAATGTCCAAAAACCCCCAACACAATTGAAATATCATCAATACTATGTTTCTAACCAACCATATATGATAAGGAACCCTCTTGAAAATGAATAATGACCCATTAAATGGACATGATATCTATATAATGTTCATATTGATATTCAAACATAAATACAATCATATATTAAAATAAAATATCAAAAATGAATATCCTGAATTGATAATTTATGTGTTGTTCATTTAAATATATCTGATCTATTAATATGACAGTATAAAATTCAACCCGATGAAGAATGAAAATATTAATAGGATGAAAATTTTAACAAAATTAAACAAGAGAGGAATCATATACTTGATATGATATAATCGAACGGTTAGGGGTTTTAACTACTAATTCTTCGTCTTACCATTTCTGTGGAATTTTGAGACCCTTCAAAAATTCTACAGATATGAAAGAATGGGTAGATCCAGGGTTAAGTAAGATATCAATAGATTTAGTATGTATGGTATTTTTACCTTTCCCCATGAAATTACCACACCCCTCATCAAGAATATCTATCACCATATATTTCCTTTTTTAATATTAGTTTAATAGGTTAATAACATTGATCATATTCATGAAACATTATATTTTGGAACTGGTTGGCATAATTCACAAACTATTAGAATTTGAAACACAATAGTGTGGATGGTTCATTCTCTAGAGTTTTTTTTTCTAATCACATAATTTTTGTAACATATTCTTATAATATAAAAATTATATTTACCAATTACATTTCCTTTATTATATAAATAATTTACTAGTTTCTTCTGTGTTTCCATAAAAAAATTAGAATGAAAGAATGATCATATTCTTATCTACACGGGTTTTATAGTATCATTAAAACTACATGTCCTTTTTCATGCCCAAAAGTATGATTTATAGTTAAATTTGTCTCAATTTCAACCATCAGATAATAGAAAATAGTTTCATCATGTATACTGAATTCTATTTTGGATCACTCCCTAACGAGGCATGATTTTAACAAAATGAAGATTCAATCAACCATTATATCATGATGGGTAAAAATGATAGAATCATGATTAACATGTATTGTATGATTTTTCTCACAGTTATTCGTAGATTTTGAATCCATCTTCTTTATATAAAGGAACTCATTTATAATTTTATTATGAAGGATACTATTGATGTACTTACTTTTAAAATTCCATAAACTCATCTCACACTACGTATTAAATTTCACCTTGTTTCCTGGAATTCATGATGACATTCTACATTTTATCTTATTATCCTTCCAAATTATTTAAAAACAATATTAATTTTCATGATATAAGAACTAGGGAATGGAAAATTACTTTTTTTGTTATTGATTTATTTCATTGTATATAGAGGATATGTAAAAGAACTAAAGGTAGGTGTATCTATCTTCCTGAAAGAATCAAAAGATCTTTGTTGATTACATTTCTTATTTTAATTTTTAATATGAATCATGGCCACAAAAAATTGACTAATCATAAAAAAAGATATTTATTTATTTATCCAATAATGTTTTGAAACACGGAAGTAAAATCATTTCATTTTCCATCACAATAATCATTATCATGGTTCCTTCAAGCTCATACCATTGACTATGACCAAAAAATCATAGTGTAAGAATATATAATCATTGTGTGGAATCAAATATGAATGGAAAGTAAATTATATATTATTTAATAATGTCATTTTGATTTTAATCTATGAAAATAATTATTTAACATAGGGTATTCATTATAAACATCTAAACAAATCCTTAATAATTGTTCATCATAATTCTTTAAATGTAAAAAGAATATCCAAAGGGGCTATTGAACCACGTGTGTAGTATGACTTGTTTTCATGAACCATCTGATATTGAGTCCACTTCAATTCATATATTTTGGAGTTATTACACTAATTTAATTATATTCCTAAACCATATATATTAGTAGTGTCTAAAAGGGGATGCAATTTCTTAGACACCACTCAGTCTGTCAATTACCAATATTATGGGACATTTTACTATAAATTTACTCATACATTTACTAATCCCTTGTCATTTCCATAGAGATCTACTTAAATTTTTATCATTATAATTTTGATAGGCTAACTACACATTCTCTACTATAAAATATAAAGAAAAAATCTTATCATACATAAATATTACATTTTATTAGTCCAATATTCATTGAATAAAATTATTATCCATCCAAAAATAATTTTTAAAAAGTTACCAAAGAATCATGGACACATACAACACTACTCCATAATTGAGTTATGTAATCCACCATAAATATTATTAAAATAAATCCCTATTTATAGATATCATATATATTATATTTTATCATATCCACAGGATTTGAAAAATCGGAAAGGGTGAGCTAAGATAAATAGTAAAATTTTACATGACAAATAACATCATATCATTAGCATAAGGGTATGATAACATGGTAATATATTTTAAAAATCACCCCATAGATATCATAGATCATAAATTTGTGCCTTGATATAAATTATGGTATCTAATTAGAAAAAATTCATAATGGGTGTTATCTTTATAAATAAAGAGATCCTAACATTTGCATGACACATATATTTCTTGCACAAAATAGAATGACTAATAATTTTCTTTTTAGTTCAATGATAATTTCTATACTATAATAATGGAATTATTTCACTCTCCAAACCATCATTGTTGTCATGGTTCAATACAAATACTATCATAGTGGATAAAGTCTATTATCGATCTAGTTTGACTCCAAAGTATATTCATATTTATCCCATGATAATTTTATATTTACCCTATACATTGGACTGATATATAAGTCCCATAAATCACATAAGAAATAAATTTTGTGATATAATATCAAAAAACAATCATCATATAAGAACCCATGAATAGAAATGGGTTTCATAATTATTACATCATAGTATAACCCATGGAAATTATATCTGATTCATAAGAATTACATCTTATCATAACCAATGGAAATGAAATGTGATTCATAAAAACCTCTTCATCATAGTAATAATCAATTTAGAGTGTTAAAAAAATGTTTTACAATTATAATATCACCAGAAAAGTATAATTAACTTAAATTAATGTAATATAAAATTTGAAATGATTTTTAAATATTATTAGTAACAATTTTGTAAGAAAACACGTTTTTTAATTAAATTTTATCTTCTTATAACAAAGAATTCAAAAAACATATAAAAAAATCATATTTAAAATTAAAATTTAAAATTATAATTGAAAAAATAAATCAAAGATTGTTCATAGTGGTAGGAAATATTGTTCAAATTATAGATGTAAAATAATAAATATTTTATTATCATTTTTGGAAATTTATAAACATATATTTGTTAGAAAACACCTTCTATTTTCCCTTTAAAAACATATACAAAGGTGAAACCTGGGTAAAAATGTCACGAATAAATAGTTTTAATAAAATTATAATAATTTTTATAATAATTTTATGAAATCCTTGGTTTGAGAGAAAATGGTTTTTCGACTAAAAAGAGAAATAAAGAATATTTTCCTTAAAAAATTTCAATTGGACTATAAAAAACATAAATAAAGGAAATTTAAGAGGAAAATATATTATCAAGAAATAACCATATTATAATGAAATTAATGATTTTATTGAGATGTTGATCAAAATAGGTCATCTGTAGAAGCCAAATAAAAAATCTATATAAACAATGAGATCGTATGATAAAACCTTTACCATATTAGAAACATTCAATTGTATGCCCCATGAAATAATAAATGTTAAATAGAATATATTATATAATTATAACATGAAAATTCATTATACACATGTAAAATTGTATTTATATACACCTAGAAACTGAAATTTCATAATATAATGTGTTTCTCAATGAAAACAATTGAGGTAAAAATAGATTATAAATTTGATTACATTTGAATTGTAAACCCTATTATTTGGATATAATAAAATAAATATTTTTATCTAAATATATTTATGGATAATAATTATAAAATAGAACAATATGACCTTTATAGACCATATAAAATAAATTTGTTGTTAAAACGTACTCTTTCTCACGAAAGTGAAATGTGAGATGAAAATATCTTAGCATATACATCACCTACAATTATAAAAATTAAATCCTATATTATAATAAATATATGTTAATTATTAGTCTACTAAATAAACACTCATATATATATATAAACATATACGATATTATTATGTGATTTTTTGGAACAATTTATAATCAATTCCATGTTAGAACCACGTTTCAGTTAATAATTGATTTATTTTTCATCTAATTTTTATTTTTTATTTAATTTCATCCTACATCGATCAAGGTTAGTTTATTATATGATTTTAAAACATGATATATATATATCTTATAATTTTTTATATAATTATTTATATTAATATATAAAATTTATAGATAAAATTTGAAATACACCATTCCTAGAGATAACATGTTATATGTACGCATGAGTATTGATTCAATTTTTTCGACGAGTTGAAATAAAATTGTTAAAATATCTATTACAATTATAGAATAATTTTTATTTAATATATATCACAAATTAATGATTAAGTATTTCGTTATTACATTCCATGAGAAACATAGATGTAGAATAAACCACATCACTTCACGAAATGGATGTTTTCTATATACAATATCGAGTTTATAGTATTCTATACAGAAATAGAAAATAATTGTTAAATGTGGTTATATATTTCAATAAATATAAATAGGATAAAAATATCACATATATATAATATCAATCCTCATTCCCAACCATGATATATATAGAAGGAAAGTGTGTCACAATGGTTTGTTCTGCAATAGCCTACATTAAACGTAGGAGATGTTATTGTTTCCCATTTATTAGAAGAGGATATGTATATACATAATTATCATAGATGAAAATAATCTCCATAAATTTAAGATATAAATTTTAATATATAATTATGTTATATTAATATTTTATGGGGTTGATGAAAGAAATAAAATAGAATTTGTTACTAAAAATCGTTATATCTTCATTGAGTGACCTCCATGAAGATTATATAAGAAGCCTTACCAGGTTGGATTTATGATCAAAATAAGGATTATATTGAGAGAATGGGACGATATGAAATGTTTTTGGTCTTGTAAGTGTTGAAAAAGGCGTTTTTTATGTTTGAATAAATATAAAGAGTGAGTGGCCTTTTAAAATTAGGATGAATGTCACTCGTGTAATTTTTGAAATGAAAATGTTTTACCCAAGTATTCCACACGACAGAAGATAAAAACGGGCCATTATATAGGTTATGAAATTATAGGGTCTAAATATATCCATACAATGGTTTTTTACTTTTAAATTCTTTTGTATCCGTATATTATTAATTTAACCCCAGATTGGCAAATGTTTAACATAATAGTGATTATTACTATTTACTTATTTTACAATTTAATAAGTTAAAAAATTAATATGAAATTATTTTATAATATTAATTATACTGATTCCATATTCTAAATTCAAATTTTACATATTATATTTATAGAATTGTAAAATATTAATTTATAATTAATCTCCCAATTTGGATAAGAAAAAATATATTCAATGAGAAAATATGTATCTATAATGAATCTTTTAAAAGAATAAATCAACATTAAATTTATTCTTATGAGATAAAAAAAATTAATTAATATATAATATTATTTCTCTACATTAAAATCCATCATAAAATCATTTTTATATTCATGAATGTTTTACGAAAAAAATAATTCTTAATAAAAACAAGTAATTTTCACAAACTCACTGCAAAAATATATATTTTAATAAAATTAAAACAAATTATCTCCAACATATTATTGATATGTAGATTCATAAAAATAAATTTTATTTTTTCAAAAAAACATCTTGAAGTGGTAAATATATATTTTATTATTTTTTTCTCAATATTCAATAAATAAAATTTTCTGTCAAAATTATATCATCGAATCATATAAATAATTTTCTAAAATTAACTATTTTTTGACCAATAATTTTTTTATATAAAAATATTATACATAATTTAAAAAAAAATTTACTATTATTATAATTAATATCAATGACTAGTTAATAATGTTCATTATTATATAATAATTTGAATAATATATCATGGTTCGGTTAAAAATTAGTGGTACATGTAATGTCAGGTAATATTGGGGTTTAATGTAATGTAAGATAATATTGGTCTGTTATATAACTAAAGATATAATATTAATTTAACTTATTAAAATAATAATAATTCATATAAACTCATTGATTTATAGTATTAGTATATTATTTTAATAAAATATATATATATTACATATATAATAAAATGATTCATCATTAATATAATATTTTCATTAAAAATGTTATAAAAATTAATCAGGATAAATGCATACCACAATATTTTTTTTATAAAAGAGGATTTATATCATTTTTTTAAATTATATTAATATAAATTTACACCAACATTTCAAAATGTATTTCATTATGATGAACATAATGAATTAAAAAATATATATAATTATTACCATAGTGTGGATTTTTTATATTATTCTAAATAGATTATTTTTTTGATGAATAATAATATTTATTATTATTAAAAAAACATTTTCGTTTAATGTATTTAAATATTATGAACATGTTTAAAATTTATTACATGTAAAATATGTTCAATAATATTATAATTTGTTTAATCTTGGTTATTGGAATCATTTTCGTTTTGAATTTTGATATAATAATTTTTTATTATTATAAAAATTTTCTTTTTGGAACACCACATTTTCATTACATTATTTTATTTACAATTAAATTAAATTCAGTAAAATAAAAGAGAGAAATTTAGAAATATGGAATACCTATTTTGAATATAATAATTTCTATTATATAATAAGTATTCTTAAATAACAAATTAAAATAAATGGAAAAAATTGTAATAATTAAATATCTCTATTAAGGTTAACACTAGTTTAGAGGGGATAAATTAAAAATATATGTGTCAAAATAACCTTAAATGTTTTAAAATTCATATCGTATCATTATCTTTTTACCTTATTCCATTGAATGTTTTAGAAGGATGCATTTCAGAAAAAATATTCATTTGAAAAATGCGTGTATTTCCATTTCTTTTAAAAATACCAAGTCTATAATCTCCCCAACTTTTATATGGGAAACTCGTGTCCTCTATTATTGAAATGTACTATGGATACTTTCTTCCCTAACCATAAAAAAAGAACTTACATACTTCCCCTTATGTCTCATTGTCAATATTTTGAAAACAAAACCCTCCTATTAATCCTTTTTGTGAAAACCTAAAGAGGGTTTCAAATGAAGAGGAATCATTCTTAACTAACAATTTCTATTCATTTAAATATCCAAAAAATAAAAAAATTATTCAAATAGTATCATTGTATACCATATTATGAAATTCAATTATGATAATGTTATAACATGTATCTATATCCTCTCATATCAAATAGAAAACCAGACATTCGGTCATGTGTACACAAAACAACGCCCCACGACCCTTTGTAATTGGTTTTCCATCATTGTTTCTCATGGGTACATACGATGATAGATTTAATATATATATACATATATGTATATGTTATTACAAAAATAAATTTACTTTTTTAATTACAATACCTCATATAACTTGTTATATTCAAATCAGTAGGAAAATTATAATGTCTCTCATGCGTATGTGTTGACTACCTCCTCCATTTATTGATGTGAGATGTTCTAATTTTCCTATATATATGGTAATAATGAAAGATTCAATTACTAAAAATGATACATATTATATAAAAATTATTCTTTATAAGATAATTCATATTTATCTTTTTTTCAATCCAATAAAAATGTAAATTGTAATCTTGCATCTATATGAAATATTTTATCCATTTACAGTGTAATTCAGTTTTCCAGTAATATATTTTATGAATGAAAATATATATAATGTACATATATGAAATTATACCATGATTATAAAAATAAAAATTATTTAACCATATTCAGTGTACTTGGACAAAAACTACTGAAAAAGTACATATATTATAACAAAGATGTTATCTCCATTAATAGTGATTTCACCAAATAATTAATATTTTATAGGAGGTAAAAGGTCATAAGTATATAATATATGTTATTATATATTTTATTTTCATTTTGGAGTAGATTTATTATAAATATATGTCACCTATACCTATGTTTTGACAAAGTATTTAGAGAGTAGAATCATTTGGTGGGGGATTTTTGTCACTATTTACTTTCCAATGGAAAGATGTTATATAAACTAATTCGTTGCTTTTTAGAGTGTATATAAGGCACATGAATTTCATATATTATTCTTCCCAATAAATAATGTCATATAAAAATTTTATAATGTTTTTTCATTCATAGGGCTTACAATTCAAAGGAAATCAATGTGTTAAGGGTATTTAGTTATAACCTCATTATTTATCATTGGTGTTTATGATTAATATAAAATAAAGAAAATAATGACCCACCTCAAAAAAAAACAGAATTTTCATATCCTATATTTAATTATTTTGTCCTAAATTTTCCAATACATATCCTTTATTTGTGGAAAAATGATTCGAAATGATTTTTTTTATTAAAAATATACTTTCTTCCTCTCTTTAGTTGAAATTAATTTTTATTCCAGGACTGTTTTTTCTAAAACCATCTTAATCAATGTTTATTGTATTGTAAAATATTTTTTTAATGAAATTTTATATAGGTTATTCATTAAAAAAATTTAAAAATAATCTTATGTTTGTTTTACGAACATTGATCATTTTTTTCAGAAATATGTGAAGTATCATTATTTTAACTTATAAGGCATGAATATAATTTTTCATTTTAATAAATGTTATTTTTTTAAAAGATTAAATAATTATTATTTAACATTATATTCATGGAAAAAAAATTTGATTTTTATTCTTTGATAATTTTAAAAATTGAAAAACATCATTTCCAATTTTAATGGGGATTTTTTGAAAAACATATTACAGCAATATCATTAAAAATAAATTTTCATCTAGGATGGAAATATTTGGAACTATGGATTAATTATTGGGGATATGATTCAATAATAAATTAAATATTAATTTTTCTATTTGTTTTATTATTATTTTGACTACGTGCTTATAAAACCCATTCCTTTTCCATATGTTATTCTACAATGATTTAATAAAATTATTTTGAAACCCGTTTCATATAAATGAGGTATGATAAGATGAATAGTTTTTGAAACCCATTCCATTTTTAAGTTTTATGACATGATAAATGTTTTATGACATAATGTAACATTTCTGTACGATTTTATTTATGTTATTTATGGTCCTAGAATTATATATCACACCAATTAAGTAAGAAATATAGATAACACATGACGTAAATTAATTTTTCATGAAGAAAATTTAGGTTGACAATTTCATTTTTGGATATCATTTTTCGGTAAAAAATATTATTCCTGGACCAGGTTTTCAAGTCCATAATTGTTTGGGAGGACATGGATTTCATGTCCAAATTATTATTTCTAGACATGGTTCTCATGCCCATAGGTCTATGGTGGACTCATTTAATGATTATAACATTACTCCTAGACCTAGTTTTAATTACCATAATCAACTTATTACAAGTAATTGTATAGAAATGTATATATTCGGGGCTCTCTTCAGCCTCAATGCTGGTAGTGTTCTAGTTAAGAATGGTTTCCAGATCATTTTCTTCTACAAATATTTCCATGTGATATAAGTGTGAGCCTTAATGTTGGATTCATATGTATATATTAAATGTGTTCTTATTTTAAGTGTCAATTCTTAGTTTATCTCTATAAATCCAACAAATGAAAATGATTGTGAAACTCATTTATTCAGAAACATTGATCTAGTAAATACAATTTATAATGTGATTAAAATTACTCCTCCTAAAATTCAACCTGGCATTACATCCAATGTAATCACATGTAATTAGTTGGGATTTATCAAATGAAGAACCATATAGGTCACTAGGATGACTACTTCATAGTATTTTAATTGGCTTAGAAAAGAACATATATAAGGTATAATTTCAATAAAATATTATATTATGGGATTTTGTACAATGGATTATCATTTCATATAAAACCTTCATAATAGATTTGCTTATAGAACTAATATTTCAAATAAGACAATATCACCTTCTTGTTTTACTAATATGTTAGTGATTATAAATTGATTTCAAAATGGATATTTTATGAATTCTAGAGGGGTTAGAAAAGGTGAAAATATATTGATTTTTATTGTCTCGTTTTTTTGGGATTGGATTTTTATTATTGTCTCTCACATTTTGGTGAATTTAATACTCAATACAATCCATTCTTCCATGTCGATTGTTTCCTTAACTCATCTCATTTATGACGATGATATAGTAATTTTTCTAAAAGGTTGTAAGTATAAAATCTAGATCCACAAACATGATTTACAACACTATGAATGTATTTATTGGAATATTATCAGTTGTTAAATTTTCTTTTATATAATTTTTGAATGGGGTGCCTATTGAAAAATAGAATTCCCTCCACTTTGTGATTTGAATTACAGTGGTCTCAATTCCCTTCAACTATCGCGAAGTTCTTTTATTATAGGGTAGTATGAAAGAGTGATATTTAATGTAATTATTTATCATATATAAAATAAAAAATCGACCTGGTATTTGGTGGATATATCAACAGAATAAGGAATATAGTTTTTAAATATTTCCATTCTTTATAGGAATATTAATATTTAATAAAATTCATATTAACTTGGGGGTTTGTTGATATTTTTAATGTGAGTATCGAGAACATTTTTTGGGGTGGAAGTGTTTATTAATAGAAGATTGTCAAAATTACTTCTAAAATATTTACAACTTCATATCCAATTAAGGTACAGAAAACAATAACTTAGATATTTGAATGGACTACCTATATGAACAATTTACTTTGAATCTCAAAAGAAAAAATTCAACTTCTCTAGACTCCTTTAGTGAAAGATTTATGGAAAGGATGAATCATGTGATCTATTCTTGCATGAATGTTTTCATTTGGATAAATGATAGGCCATCATACAATAATATAATGGAATGTTGTAGATATATTTTCAATAATAGATCTTCTCTAAAATTATCATTTGATAACTACACTAAATTGGATCTCATGGATGACTTAAAAACTATGCATACATATATTGATATCCATATTACAATGAAAACGTTTTTTATATTTTCCTATATCATATATAGGATTTCTTTAAAATTATTATAAATTCTATTATGTGTTGTCACTAACATAATGTGTTATTTTCAAAGACAATAAGAAGTTGTATTATAAATATCTAGTTATTTTTCAACATACTACAAGGGATCAAGATTCCTTTTTCACTTTTCTCAAGAACATAAAGAACTCTTGGAGAAAGCTATCTTATATCTCTCACATAAAGAGACTGGAAAGAAATAGGTTACCCAATTATTTTGTTTTAAAATTATTTAGAGTAATTCTTATTTCCATCTATTATCTATATGATATGTTGGAAGAAAATTTGATGCATATTTTTCTTATTTGTATGATGGCCTTAGCCCTATTAAAGGAGGTATATTTCATATTTTGAAATCAAGTATTTTTTATCAGCTACCTGTAGTCTCTTTTTTTGTCTTTTTCATGTTATTCCTTTTATATCCTAATATATAATTTATTTCATGCGGTAGTGGAAAAATTGATGCACTTCATTTTTTTATCCACTACACACTGCTACATTTTGGAAATTCTTAATATCTTTTGTCAATGATTATGAAGATCGTTGTTTATTTCAAGGAGTATACCACTCATGTAGAAAGGTTTCCTCCAGAACACTATTAATGGTATCATAATTTAAATAGGACTAGGTATATCTGGAAACTACAAACCATCAGTGGTAAAATTTATGTTTTTTGGAATCCTACTCTATATAATTGGATTAATTTTAATTAATATGGTTATTCAAAAGATAATCAAGGGAACTCAGAATGTACTTTTTCCATTCGTGATTACATTGAAACAAATATGGGATTTTTTTATTGTTTATGTGGACTAACATATTCCTTTTAAGTGTATATGAATGGAGACATTAATAATATATATTTTGAAAAAATGGTAGGCATGGGTAATTTAGTAATAGAATGTGATTATTTTAGTATAGTGAATGCTATTAAAGGTGGTATGTTTTAGATGTCATATAGACTCATAGTTCAATTAAAGAAATTAATGTGTACTATAATGGGAATAATATTAATTTTAATGCCTGTCTTCAAGGAGGAAATTCTTGTGGAAAATGGAATAGGAAAAAGGGTTTTGTTTGGATCTGACTTGGTTATATTCCATACTAGTAGATATGATCCCCTATTGGGATATTGATTTTAATAAAATATCTCTTTTCATGTTTTTTAGAATTTATTTTTACCAGTGGATAATTTATCATTTATGATCAAGTACCTTTAAATAATATATGATATATAGTTTATTTTTTAACCTATTATTCTCAAATACTAATAATGGTGTTAGCATGATGTGATTAAGTGGTCATTGATATCCCAATTAATTAACCATAATAATAATGTCCTCTATCCATTTTTTTAGTTTTCCATCCCAAAGGTCTTTAATAATGGTATTATGCATGATTTTTATAAGATCGGTTCCAATGTGGATGAAAATTGATGAAGATAATTTTGTTCTCTTATAAACTTATTTTATTATATATCATTGTTTTCATTGAAACGAATCAATAATAATCATTGGGTGTATAATTGTGAAATGTCTTTAATATTTATCTAAAAATATGTAATATTTTTGTATAAAATGCATGGAATCCTATTTTTGGTATCATAGAATAGACGTTTTATTATTTGTAAATTAGAATGATTTTTTTGAGATATCTAAAGATAAGTAAATGTATAAGTAAAAGTCTTTGATTTTTGGTGAAGGATAGAGAATGTAATTTCCAAATAAATTACATCACTTTTTAGATACCACATGTGTATATGAATCTGGAATATTAAAATATTCATTTAATTAAACTAAAATGGTCTTATTGGTATTTGACATAATCATCACAATTTTCATGACAATGATCCTTATTTTGATCCTATTTTGACAATCCCGATATATTCTTTTTTAAAAATAAAAAAAAATTAAGAACATTCAAGAACGATTTTAATATTTTGGGGACCATGAATTGCCTAGGTTCAAATTAAGGTGACATAGATTGAAATGATGGTGTACTTATTTAGATATATTATAAATGGATTCTAAAAATGGCGTCGTTCCCCTCAATGGTTATTTTTTCTCTCACTATGATGTTTGGTTTTAATCAATGACTATTACCCAAAGGTTTCATGTGAAAAATTATTATTACATAAAATGATATTTCATTATAGATTAGAAACAAAACTTCTTAGAAACTACGATATAATATTTTTTTTATATGATCGCATAAATATGTCCTGTTATATGTGGTATAAAAATCCTGGATTAACATTCAAATTTACTATGCAGATAGAAAATTCAAATTGAATATTTAATGTGACATCAACCACCCACATTCTTTAGGTAATTAGATCAATTGGTTGTTATGAAATGGATTAATTTTATGTAATTTTTTTATATTTCTTTAGCACTCGAGCGCTGAATAAAAAATAGTATCAATTTATAATTTTATAGGAGAAGTAGATCAGTGGTGGAATCATATTAAGAATATTATGCAATACGATAAAATTGAATCTGCGTAATAGGATGAGTAAAATTTGATATTTTCTTGTTGGTAAAACCATCATATTTTATGTATATTTGTAGGGGAAATAATAAGTGGAGCTGAAGAAGGTTAATTTACCCACCTCTACTAATGATGAAAATTTTAAAAGACATATTTTGTATGTTTTTGGTATAACAAATAGACTTAAAAGATAAATTGTTTAATTCATTAGTGGGTTTAAATGATGTCCCCAAATAGAATTTTCTGTAAGGTTAATTGGAACAATTGAAAAATATATTTTATTTTCCTTTAAAATGGAAACAAATAATGGAATATCTCATGGTTTTGGTGATATGAATTGGATGATATAATATCAATGAAGTTATTATAGAATAATAAATTAATTGATGAAAATGATTTAACTACATATTTTATAAAAATTATTACATTAATTGTTAGTCGAGTTCATGAATGATACATGAGTATTTTTAAAGGGTCAGAAACATGGTAATTGAGAAAAAGAATGTCCATGTAAGATGAAGAATCAAGTAAATGAAATTAAATAAGATATTTTTCATTGGAATACAAAACCCACACATATATTATATTGATGATAAGTATTTGGTAATTATTAGAATATATTGATTTATCAAAGGAATAACGAGGATAGTAAGCTATAGAGACCTATAAGTATAAGGAAAAAATAAAATTATTTTAGAATCACAATATATGGTGTGAACCATGACTATTTAGGCAGACTTATTCTCCACAAAAAAATTTTGAATTGAATATTGGAGATTGTATGAATGATCCATATTAGTATATTATATTATAAAAAATGTAGAAATTATTTTTCATTTTGATCATTTATTATCTCTCTCTACACATATTACAGAATAATGAAATGACAGTTACTATTTTGGATTAACATATGATTGTTTTTATTTTAAGGAAGAACCAATAAATAAAATAGATATTTTTTTATTGAAAATATTGGACTTTATTTATATAATAAAGTGTGACTTATATTTTTTAAGTATATATTATAGTAAGATGACATAATTTATGATATTCTTAGGGTATATAAATCATTGTATTATAGTTTCAAAATGATTAAAATTATTTCAAAATAATGGTTATGTAGATCATGGGGGGATGTAATATCAATCTATTCCAATAAAATAAAATCAATATTTTGATATAAATATTTTGGTGAATACATATGGATAAATATTAATTTTATGGGATTTGTTGATATTAGGGTGTTATTGATGATGTATTAGAACATAATTAATTGTATAATTTTTTGGAACCATATTGATAATGGTAAATATTAGGAGATATGAGGAATAATTTTTTTCCCTTTATGGATATTATTACCTAGTAATAGATAACTCATTGAAAACGTTCATGAAAATTTATTGAAGAATTTTTATTTAACGGAGAAAGACATGATATATAAATTTATAGATGCAAAACCAATTTATGAGATTTATATTATGAAGTGTAAATAAATAATAAGAGTATTATATATCATGTTCTCTACCTTAATAGTGAAAATACTTCAAATATAGGAAAATAATGTAAGGTCAATAATTTTTTTTCTATTACCTTCATTTTTTATAAATCTACAATTTTTTACAGATTTTTTTTTATCAATTTGTAGTTTTAACTGTATCCTATACATGTTCTCAATTACAAAATATTTTTTCGGGTGATGTTACATTTCACATTAATAACAATATTTTTACATCCTATTATGGTTCTCTTATTTTCAAATACAGTTATGATTTTTTTTATTTGGCCATCAAATTTTTCATTCCCTCTTCTCTTATAATGTATTTTTGTACTTATGAAATATATTGATTTTTAGAAAAGGGAGAAAATATTCTGTAAATGATTAAATTTTTATCATCCAATTTATTTATTGGGTAATAATGTATATCACTGATAATTTCTGAATTCATATTCAAAATTAATTAATTTTTTTGATAACTTTTTTTTTATTTCTGCATAATTGTTTATTGACAAAATTATAGTCTATAATTATAATATCGATTTGAAACTAGTATGTATAAATATGAATAAATATATTTTTAAAATTATATGTTATACACATGTAAAAAATAAATGCACATTTTATAAATTTTTTATGTATTGAATTAAAATCCATTTTAAAATAAAATTAATGTTTTTCTAAAGAACTATTATTATGCATACAATATGATTTAGTTGTAATAATTTAAATTAATAAAACTATTTAAGTGATTTTAATGAAATTTATAGATTATATATTTTATAAAATTCATTATCATTAATCTAATATTTCACATGGAATTTAAAAATAATACATATAGTATTATGTTTAAAAATTTATTTCTTTTATAAAAAACAATTTCATCTTATTGTGTTAACTTATAGAAAATAAATTTTATAAAAATTTGGATAAAAATTTTAAAAAGAAAGTCACAAATATTTGAATCAATATATTAAAATTGTTTTAGTTTAAATTTTAGTGAAATTTATGAAATATAAATTTTTCGATGAATTTGAAAATTTTATGTTTTTTATTTAAAAAAATTATTTTAATTTTATAAAGTAAAATTAATCACCTTAAAATAATTTTTTTAGAAGAAAAAATTAAAATTAAAATTTTATTTATCAAATTTATGTCACTGGTATAATATTTATGTTTATTTATAATATTAATAGTTTCGATAATTATGAAAAAAAATTGAAAGCTTATTTTTCACTATATCTATGAATTTAATATTAAATTTAATTATTGCACATATGTTAGTAGAATTTTGAAAATTTTATTCCTTATATTTTGAAATCATAATTATATTATATAATATGAAATCTTAATTTCTTTTTTAAATTGAACAATTGAAGATTTAAAATATAATAATCTATATTAAAGTGAAAACATGTTTAATAGGGGCTAAAATAAAATTATTTCGGTTAAGATGAACAAAAAACATGTCAAATTCCTATTTTTAGAAATATTTTGACCTTATATAATATATTAATAATGAATAAGTCATTTTGGAGTATTTATTCATGTGTAGAAGTTCGCAATATCATTTTATTTTAAAATAATCCCAGTGTGTCCACTCTCCCATTTATGAAATTGAACCTCATCTCCTCATCACTTCACACTTCAAATGCCATTTTGATTGGCCAATATGTAATCATCTAATTTCATTACATCCTTATTAACAACTTATAATTTATATTTATATTATTAAAGTATCATATAAAGTGTTTTTGTGAGAATATAAAGAGATTATTTATGTAAGATGTATCATTAATAACTAATCCTTTTGTTTTATTTCTTCTCCTAACTTCATCAAATATTATTAATATATGAAAATTAAAAAAATCATTATATTATATATATATTAACATTTATTATTTTTAGTGTAATATCCTAAATCCATATCATCTTCCTTCGAAATGGAAATGAAGCAATCTATAGTGTGCACAACAGACTATATCCTCGTGAACCGATGTAATATACATTCTATCACCATTATAATGGTTGTATAAAATTATTTATTTAATGTATATATAATGATGATATTAATGAAAATAATAATTATCTAGTTATAATATTAAATATATCTCATTACCTTCAAATAAATAGGGAAAATATAACATCGCTCTTGAATTCGTGTGCACTACCGCCTCCATGGAGCAATGAGAGAGGTTGTTCATTATATATTTACATGTATTATAATATTAATATATTTATAGACTATATATGATATATATTAAACAAAAATTATTTTTAATGGTGATTAAATATTTATCATTATTTTCTATCAATGCTTCAATAAAATTGAAACAATGTTCTTTCATAGTTATGACCTACTATCTCTAAGAATGATATAATTAATTTTTCCATCATTTTCATTTATAAATCAATATAAATATATATATTGACAATATTATATATTATATGGTTATTAAAATTCTATAAATTTTGGAACTATAATAATTAAATGAGGACCAAAACTACCAAACCAGAACATTCATGAAAAACAATGTATGTATCACCATGAACAAGGATTTCAATAAATAATTATTAATTAAAATGATATAAAATGATATAAGTAAATCATATTTTTTACGATATATATGATTATGGTTCTATAATAGATTTATAATAAATATATACTTGTTATAAAATATTTTTTATTGTTTATGATGAATGTTGATATTTGAGTTATGCTATTTTCACCTAACATTTATTTACTTTGGATAAAACCCTTAAACAACACTTTCATCATTTTTGTATGGTATACACTACTCAGTATTGTATTTTATTATAATTTTAAGTAATTAAGTAATAAATTTAAAATTATAATTTTACTTCACTAATGGGGCTTATAAGTCAATAGATAGAAAAAATGTATGTGTATTATGGTATAACATAATTTTTTATCGAGTTTGTTTATGAATACATTATACTAATGAAATATTGATATATATCCCTATAAAACTCAGGAATTTTGATGAACAAGGGTTATTTCATACTAATACATGTTATCCAGTCATTTTACTCTTATTGTGAATAATTTAGACCAATTAAGTTGTTAATAAAAATTGGAATTATTTCTCAATTTATTTAAACATTATATCAATTACATGTTAGTGTTTTTTAAAAATATACTTTTGAATATTTTGTAATATTATCGTAATATTTTTTAAATTTAAAATTTTATATAGGATTCTTGTAATTATTTTCCAAACATATATCTATTATTTTTTACTAAAAATTCGAATATAAACATTCAATCAATGTATAGGGAATGAAAAAAACTTCCTCCATCAAAACCTCTCATTGTTTGGATCTTCATTTACATGTCTTGGGGTCCATTTAAAATAAAATATTTTCCATAATATATTTCAATTATATGATTTTAAAGAATGTATTTTAAAATAAAATACATTTTTTCGTGGGGAAATATATCATGTTATTTTTCAAAATCGTTTCCCATCTAAGATAAAATTCATGGATGATAACTAATATTTACCAGGGATATGATCTAATGATACAATCATTCTTAGTTCAATAGATGTTTTACCATTATTATAATGTGTTTCTCAGGAAAATTGTTTCTTTTAAATGTATAATTCTATATTGAAGTGTTATCAAATCACATTCCCTTTTCTGTGGTTATGATAGAAAGAATGATTTTTAGTCATGTGCAACACATTTATAATATTTTCATTATGTTATTGGTGTTTCTGAATTATATATCACTCCCTTGAATAGGATTAACATGAATAAAACATGAGGAAAATTTAATATTCATGAACATATTTTCATGTTTAAAATTTCATGTGTGGGCCTAATATTTTTATCCAATATGATAATAATGGACATGGTTTTCACTTATATATGATCATAATGGGACCCAAAATTTAAGTCCATAATATTATAACATTAATACGTCTTCATGTCAAATAAAGTTTTGATGCATATAATTTTATTATATTTTCTTAACAAGTGACCTTTTTTATAATTATAAATTTTCAAAATTTTATATTCTTATGTCTTCCCACAGTCTTGTGCCTCTGTTATGCTCTCATAGACAATTATCCATGATTTCATTTATTATTCATGTATTATGAGCTTCCAAACATAATGCCATGATACTATATTATGATATATGATATAAAGGGTACATTTTCAAGTGATATTCTCATATAAACATACCATTGCACTATATAATATATGTGTGATCGTTGATATGACCCTCCATTACCCTTACCGAGCATCTAAGGTCACCCATTCTTATGATTCCTTTACAGATTTCATATTGAAATTTATAATGTATCTTATTTCTAATAAGGGTGTTACATATTATGAATATAGTGGTAGATGATGTGCTTCACTGATGAACGTGTTATTCATGAATAAATATTTCAAAATACACCAAACCATTGTTGTCCTTGGGCATATAAATGTGAAATGTGTTGGATATTCATCTAATTATACATCATGTCTTTAAAAATCCTCAACCTCTATAATTTCTGAGAACCAAATAGTTGATAGAACATATTATCATATAAATTTCTGGAGACCTGGAGATTATAAAACATGAAAACGTTTTCCTACACACATATCTAGGAAAGATAATAATGGGTACATATAATAAGGGGAACCTATGTCCTTTGAACATTATCCCCTATGATATTCTTGATAAAAAAATAAGAAGTGGGATACCAAATAGTGCATCCACCAAAACTCTCTAAAATGTAATATTGTGTGCTACATATCACTCTTCAGTAATTAAATATACAATCTATCACAATTACTCAATCCAAATGTTTTTTATTTGGAGAAATATATCTTATAAGAGGAGAAGATGGGGAAGATGTTGGACCACAGTGACAATGTTTTGCGTATTAAGACTACTCACCTAATCAAAGAATGTTATATAACCTCATGCATGTTATGGAAAAATATTAATCTTAATTGAAAATGACATGTACATGAACATATTCATTTCACCCTATTTTGTGAAACAATATTTTCTTGGAGAAATTTGTTAAGTGAGGGAAGAATATAACCAACCTAGAAATATATATATGTAAAGAAATTTAACATTTAAAAATATAAATGTTTTATATTAGAAAATACATATAATTAAAAAAATCACCTAATTAGTAATTATTAATATCATATAATTTTTATATAATCATTAGGACAGAAATTTAAGATATGATATTGTAGAAATATATATATTTCATAAAATAATAAGTATTTTACAAAAAAAATATATCTAAACTTTCTTATCACACATATAATATTAGTAAAATAAAATAAATTTCATTTAAATATATATCCTTTGGAAATGTAATTTTGATTAATTATTATGAATTTCCCTAAAATTAATAATTATTATGTTGAATAGGGGATACTATTTTGTTTAGAAAAATAATATTTTTTATGAAATTTTCCAAATAAAATTTGAAATATAATTTATAAATAACTGAATATTTCATTATTTAATAATAATTATTCATTATAATACATTTTTTTAAAATAATATAAACATGTGCTTTGACTTGTTTATATAAAATTATAACATTTTCTACTAATGTCATGAACCCTCCCCACAATGTTTACCCCTCATGGGTCGGCAATGTGAGAAGGGAGATAGTGACACCCGAGTCCCACCTCTAGTAAGCACAGGTTGGATACTAGCATTGAGGGTATAATAATGACATTGATGTGTGGAATTACCCTCTAAGATAACACATGCGATAGAGATATATAAGAAATATACAAACCAAATTCATATCATACTGCAAACCCAATATAGTAGAAACTAACCTGATCTGCAACCTACATAAATTGACCTAAGAAAATATCTATATACGTAGAGTGATTATAACTGTATTCTCAGTTTGATCATCCCCAATGCATCTTGTGTAAATGTAATAAAATCATGCTCTCACATAGTGAGCAACAAGTGAAACTAACTTTTCATCTAAATAGATATACTATATTCCCACCATAAACATGGATACACTCACAAAGTATCTCATAATTGATGGTATAATATTATAAATAGTATAAAGGGTATCCTATTACCAAATCACCACTAGTTTGCTGCTTTTCCCCAACGTCACACGTCTTAAGCATCTCTCTCCAAAACAGATTTCTTACAGCTATAAGGGCATAACACCACAACATGAACCACATGAAAACCACCACCACCTCGATGTATCCAATGAAAATGGGTAGTCTTGGAAGCCACAAAAATGTTTATAATGTGTATCGTACTTATGGAATTATAACTCAAGCCATTACAACCTCGACTCAGTGTAAGGGTCCTCAAGAAATTACATCACATACGATATGTATAGACCCTCAAGCCCTCACAGTATATATATGTTACATCTATAGTAGTTCACATGAATCTATATCTTGAATATATGTGTGTGTATAACCACAATCAATTACATCCCTCGACACACATATTTGGGGATAACTAATCGTCATGCATACCAACAGAAGTAACTTCCATGAGAAGAGAGTGGGGCTAAAGGGGGTAGTCAGCCATCCATCCTGTCACCAGAATGTTGGGGAAAGAACCCCTTAGGGACCAGAATCCCCGGGAGGTCAATTTCCCTAACTGATACGGTGTAGTATCATATAGAGACTAGAAAGTGCATAATATAATATAGAACACCCCACAATGAGAAAAACCATGACTTCGGCCCACCTGCAGATAATGTCTCTTAAACTCATAGCTTCCACTACTATGAATAGATATCATATATCTATATAACCATTTAATGGGAGATATTATGTTACTTATCACTTTTAATCAGATTCATATTATGTAATTAGTTATTTAACCATTAATTTTCCATTAATAATTCGATATTATATTTCATTAGCATCACCCCATGTTCTCTAACCTCCAGGAATAACCTAACCAAGTACACAACTACTCATAAATATTACCTCAATATTGAATCACAAAAATCTCCATTCCAATGTGTTAACATAATTTATTCAATCATTTAATAACAACATTATTAATTTCCCATAATTCCAGGAATTCTAGAAAAGAAAATCTATTCTCCCAAACACAAGGGGCTCAACACAGTGAGTATATGGACTACCCATGAAACCTTTTCCACCAATAATAGGAGAATAAACCCATCCATATTTAAGAAGATAAAATTAAAAAGCACATGGCATACCTCACTCTCTAGCGCCTCCATTAGAAGGAGGGTATAGAAGACCGGTTTCCTTAAGCCGTGGGGTATGTAAGGAAGATAAAAAACCAAAAAGATTCAACAACAATACAACATTCATAACCCACCCATTTCATAATCATTTTTGTCCTCCATGACACCCACAAGAATAAATCAATGAATCTCACCACCATAGGCATCACTTGAAAATCCAACCCCTAGGCCTCCCCATGCCACAAACGACAGCAACCTAAAAATCACATCCATCATAGGCTCACACAACAAAATGAGAAGAATGTTAATAATCAACAAGAAACCGGGATCTTGTACCCTAGCAAGGCATATAGCCTCCACACAAAACAACCACTCATAACTCCAAGAATAAGGATCATATACTTTTAAAAAAACTCAGAACCCTTTGAGGAATTATCATTTACCAAACAATCAGTTATTTAATCCATCCTGAATTATCTCATTCATTTAAACATACATAACTGAATGCATTCAATTATCAACAGTTTACCATAATAATAACTGTATTTAAAGACATGCCTCTTTCTCTTTATCCATTTAATTTAAAAATAATCCCGACCTTAAGTTCCTCAAAAATATCCATCATGAATGCCATTCTATACAATGAATGCATAGATATCACACAAACTAGCAGTGAAAGAGGCAACAACATATGATCAATACAAAATTATTTATCAGATTCATATATTTATTATGTCAATTCCATTGTGATCCAGCATGATAAAACATGATACCTCTATAGTTACTTGTAAAAAAACCGAGAATCCATAAGTCTCCTACCTCAAATGGTTTTAGACATTATTTTCATGAAATTTGCCAACACAGCAGATCAACATCACATTTCCTGTAAGATTGCATCCACCAAGGATGCATAAGCACCACCACAACAACTAAAACCCAAGAGAACTCCGTTAGAAACATGTAGATCACATTACATAACATATAAATGAGTGATGGAAGGATATGATCACAAAAGAGTTGTTATATAACATACCTTATATGATTGAGGTATCGAAACATCTTGGTTCCACCAAAATTTTGGCTACTCAGGAAGTAAGAAAAATCTTCAAGGAAGACCAGATCCACCACTACAACACAACACATGACTTCTGTGGGATAGAAGGAAAGGATAGAGTGTATATAACAAGGTAACAAAACCGAAGAATAGGGAATGAAGATATCTCATCCCATTATAATATTTAACAGACAATCGATTTAATATATACTGTATTTTATATTATGAATGGATCTATTAAAATCATGTGTTTGGAACGAGTAAAGGATTAAAGACTATTAGGAAAAATTAATATAGGATTTAGGGTCTTTAATACATCCTTAATTTCATTAAAAAGGGCTTGAATGAATTTTACGTCAAATGAAACATTGTATGGGTGATACTATAGGAAATATGGAAAACATATGTAAATTTTGAAAAGAAAGTGACAACTTTTTGGAAACATAGTTCATGGAACCATTTCAGTGCCACCATTTTACTGCCACAGTTTTGTTACCACCATTTTTGAACCACTGTTTCATTTCCACCATTTCAGTTCCACCATTTCGGTGCCACCGTTTGTGTGCCACTGATTTGGTGCAACTGTTTCAGTGCCACTATTTTCTTGCCACCATTTTTTCTACCACCTTTTTAGTGCCATGCTTTTTGTGCCACCATTTAGGTGCCACCATTTCATTTCAACCGTTTCTCTTCCAATATTTTGATTCAAGTGTATCTATTACACTATTTGGGAAATTTGGAAAGGGAAGTGACATAGTTCTTGAAACACTATTCATATACATGATAATTTGGAAAATTATTGCGGATATGTCATCCTGACTTCCCCGAACACCTCCAACACTAGATTTTAGAAAAGGATTGGATCAAATATGTCCAGGACATTTAAATAGATACATTTTAAAACATTATTATACCTTAGAATCCAAAAGAAACCCAGATATGAATAAAAGGGGTCTGAGAAACCAATCATTAAGATAGTAAACAAGGATCTTGCCACCAATGTAGCTCAATTACATAAAAATGAAACACATAAAACCACAAGGAATCCACAACCAGCTTCTATACTCTCTCTCGATGGCGATACCTCTCAAAAGAGATAATTCTACACCACAGTAATATAAAGACATCCCATAACAAATAGAATTATACAACCACAAACCAGACATAATTATAAATAAAGAGATAAAAATCTAATAGCTCAGGTTACTGAGGGAGTATCTACAACTCAAGTCGACACGTACTCTCATACATGCCATAGTACTGCCAAAATATACGAACCAAGGGAATACCATAGCTTAATAACACCTTCTTCTAGCTGTCTTAGATCTCTATAGGCCGCTCCTCAATAGTCACATCATCATCAACATCTCTTTAACCCCAATTGATAACATGAGTTTCATCATGATGATAATTAAGGAGATATGACACATGAAAAATATCTTGTATCTAGATCATCTATATGGGAAGTGATACCTGATACACCAAGACTCCAACATGATCCAATACCTTTAAAGGACCAAAAAACTGTTGGGAGATATTAATCCCAAGACGAAACCTTTGCTTCCAACAATGGGGATCCAACTTCAGAAAAACAGGATCCCCAATGTCACACTCTAGATGTCTCCCCCTATGATCATCATACGATTTATAACATTCTTGCACTCCTTCATCCTCAAACAAATTACTAGAACCATCTCCCTCATATTATGTACTATCTGTATCCCACGAATAGCTGACTCTCTAACCCCAGTCCAAAACAAAACAGAAAATAATGGTCGGTCACACAGTGAATCAAACAGAACCATGCTTATGGTTTAGTGGAAAGTGTTATAGTATGTGAACTCTGCTAATGGCATGTAACTTATCCACAAACCTCCGAAATCCATGACACAAGAGCATAATATGTCTTTAATAGTCTACATAGTCTGCGGTATCTGATCATCTGTCTATGGATGAAAATAATCTCTAACTAATAGCCGAGAACCGAAATAATGATGGAGACCAATCTGTACACTAGAGAAAAATTGGGGGTATCGATCGGAAATCATCGTCATCGAGACATCGTGTACTCTCACCAACTCCTCCAGATACTACCTCTACAAAACATCCACTATGCTTGACTCCATGATTGCTATGAAGTGGGATGATTTCGTCAAGCAATACACTACCACCCATATAGTATCATAGCCTCTCTGAGATTGAGGTAAACTGGTAAAAATGTGCATCTATATGTCCTCCCACATCTAATGAGGAATATCTAATGGCTATAATAAACCGTTGGGAACACATTTCTCAGCATTTACCTTCTAGAAGACTAATCATCTAGAAAAAAACTCTACAACCACACGCTTCATCCAAGGCCACCCAAACTAAATCCTCATGGCACGATACATTATCATCAAACATGGATGTACTGATAATGGGGAACCCTAGAACTGCCAAAGAACAATCTCATGTGTCAAAAAAGGAATGAAAATCCTTCCCTAAACCAACACTCTATGTTGTTTATCCTCTGACCAACCATCAGGGGATTCACAAACAAACAACTCTATCTCTCTGGACCTATACCTCATGGTATCCCAAATGGGACTCTTCTACCTTTTTCATGGGAGATGAATGTACCATCAACTGGAAAAGACAACCTCTACCCCAACTACTCCAATATTAATATGAAATGATGAAATATCTTCTACCACTCACTAGGAATCACCAAATTCATGCACTGCATCACTACATGAATTCCTACACAATACATTGGATACAACTGAACATTACCCAGTGTATTTGAAATTTAGAAATCATAATCCTATAAGAACTCTACTCACTAATGTTTCCACAAGTTTATTTTACACTGGGATAAAAAATACCTCAAGATATTATGATCAGTGAAATCTAAAAGGCACTCACCAATGAGGTAATGTCTCCCCAAAATCAGAGTGAGAACCACTAACATCAACTCAAGATATTGGTTTCTATTATTAGATTCTTGTGGAAAGAAATTTGGATACCCTAAATAAGTGACTATATCTACTACATCAGAACACAACCTAACCCAAGATGTGAAGAATCACAGAAAACATCAATATAGACTCCCTATGCTAGTAGAAAAAGAACCAGAGCAATGAACAAATTCTCCTTCAGATAATCAAATGCTTCCTGACACTAATCAGTCAATAGGAATGTGTGATCCTTCATGGTTAATGCTTTCAGCGAATTCAAAACCTGATAGAAATCAGCCAAGAACCTCTTATAATAGCCTGCAAGACCATGAAAACATCACACCTCTAGCACTACCTGTGGCTTCCCAAGACATAACTGTGTCTATCCTCGAAGGATCAATAAATAATCCCTATAAGGATATAACATGGCCCAAACAACAGACTTCTCGATCCCAAATGACCCAATTAAAAAACATCATAAATAGCTGTTGTCGATGAAGAACACCTAAAATGGCTTGTAGATGCTATGAAACCTCCTACTAAGACACATAGTACACAAGGATGTTGTCTATGAAAACCACCATGATCATATTTTGGAGAACAAAGAACACATTATTCATCAACCCCATGAACACAACCTATGAATTTTTCACAACAAATGACATCACCATCAACTCATAATTCTCATGACAAAAATGGAAAGTGATATTTGGAATATCATCGTCATTAACTCACATATGATGTTACCCAAACTAAAATAGATCATTTTGAACCAATTAGCACCATTATGTTGATCAAATAAATCACTAATCCATGGAAGAGGATAATGATTCTTCACTGTCACTTTGTTCAAATGATAATAATTGATACACAATTGAAAACTAACATCAACCTTTTTCACGAACAATACTAGTGTGCCCCATGGTGACCCAAATGGATGATCAAAACTACATTGCAACAGACCATCGAGCAATATACGCATCTCCCATAACTCATATGGGGCCATACTATATGGATACATAGATATATGAGACACTCATGGTTTTATGTTTATCCCGAACTCTGTCTCCTGTCGATGGGTTAATGTTGCATCCTCTTCTGGAACAACATCAGGGTACTCTTCCATGACCCTAGGAAACAATAACTACCGAAACAATGATGAAATCAACTTCCATTAATCCATAAACTATGACAATGATGAAACATTCCTTTGACTCATTATTGGGTCTCGCTTGGCAACAAACACACCAGGATCTCCATCAGCATTGATGAACACCGCCTTCCTCTAGAAGAAATCCACATTATCCTTTATAGTATACAACCAATACATACCGAGGATGACATTGTATGGTCATTGATTCAGATATAGGAAATATCCCCAAAGGTGATGTTTCCCAAGAACTATCTCATAGTCTCTACATACTTAAAACAAGTCAGCTCAAACTCCAACTAGTGTGGTCAATGCCAAGGGAACTAGAAGCCTTTCTACCTATAGTTAAAAATCATGATAAATGGGGGAGATATAAAGGAGTGTGATTCTCATAATTCAAACAAGGAAGACACTCAACTATAATAGAATAAAATTGTACCTCAAACAACATCTGGCTCACCAGGAAGTGGAAACGATAAAGAATAAAGCTGACCACGACCTCCTTCACAACCTCATTGACCATGATGATGACCACCAGTATGGTTTTGTAGAACTCTCATTGGATAGAGAGATTCCAAGGGTATCAAATACCTGCCCCATATTCTTTCAATTGATCCAATGTAGGTGAAACCTGATTCTGTTTACTTGGATGGAACTCCCTCAATGGAGGAACCTGTAGTGGAAAACCTGTTGTACGCTGACCACTCATAAAATTGGTGCACTCTAATTGTTGATGAACTTAACCTGTATGTGAAAAAAAATGTTCATGATCCCTTGTAATAGAATTGATAGAAACCACACATAGATAAACGTGATATGGAGGGCCAACACCTACAGTCATCCAAAAGAAAACTCTTCTTCCCAGAAGACTGGTAACCCCAGATCATAGCTCTCCATCGTTTGAAATCAAGGCTACTACACTCTCATGATGATTTAGTTATGGCTAACATTCTCTCAATAACTTCTGTACTCACTAGCACATCATTTTATTTTTTTAGCAAAAACGGGGTGACACGGTGCTATATCTCTAGATTCAAATCCTCCTCGAAATTTCGGGCCATGGCCTCCCCATTTGGCAATAGGTACGATGAATATCACAAAAGGTTATGGAAATGGATTCCAAACACTCCAGTATTAGAGCTCTCATGTATAAGTGTAATCAAACACCTGGCGACTGGATTCATTCACATTTGAAGAAAACAATTAGACTATGAACTTGTCTTAGAAGTCATCCCATGATATCACCGACTCCTCATAATCTCTATGGATCAAGAACCTCCATTGTCTCGCTACCCCACACAACATCGTCATAACCAATGATAACTATTTCTCTTTCAAAGCACAAATTAATTTGAAATCTATATCAGCCTCCTCTAACAAGTCATCCATGAATGCATTAGAATCGGAGTACCCATACTTCTGTAGACTCTGGCTTTGAAACTCTCAGATTTTCCTCCAACTATCTTCATTGTTAAATTCCAATATACAGTGATCTAAACATCCATCCTGCTGAACATCTTCTGTGAGAACCTGATGAGGGTGTTATACTAGAGCCATACCTATAAAATAACAAACACAAAGAGCTCATAAAAATGGAATATGGAAGACTCGACATTAAATAATTTTTTTTCCATTTTTTGATTTTAGGTTAACCAATCCCAATGTCAACCCATTGAAACACAAGTGAAAATATTAATGATACATGACATATTCCAATGTCTCTACCCAGAAAAAAATATCACCTTTCTTAGTAGACAATATAAACATAATAGTTTGTGTGTCATACAAAAGGGGGCCTAAAATACATGTGTATTAGCCAGTATCCACTATTTAAAGAACATGATAAACGTGACTAACACTATTTACCTACCAACCCATGAAACCTTACTAATTACGAACTCCAAACTCCATAAAATCCACCATCAATAGCACTAATACCACTCTCTCACAACACCTTCCCCACATAGTGTACCACTCCTAGGTTGGCAATGTGAGAAGGGATATAGTGACACCCTATTCTAGCATCTAGTTGGACATGGGTTAGAGACTAGCACTGAGGGTATAATAATCACATATATGGGAGGTATTACCCTATAAATAAACCAATTCAATAGAAAGAGATACAACAGTCACCAACCATATCTAGCTTATACTTCAAACCCATGCTAGTAGTAACCATACTGATCACCAACCATCCCTATGTGACCGAAAAAAATAGTTATATATATAGGGTGAGTATTACAGTATACTCAATAGGATCATCCCCATAACATCTCGTTAAATAGTAAAAAAATAATGCTCAAGCACAATGAATAATAAATGAAACTAACTCACCGCCTAAATAGGTATCATATGTTCCCAGTATCACCATGGATACTCTCCCCAAGTATTTCATACAAGATTATATAATATATTAATGAATATCAAGTGTACCGCTATACCACTATCACAATGGTTTATCTTCTTTTCCCGAACGTCACACGAACTATGAATCTCTCTACAATGATTTCTGCATATAAATAATGAAAAAACATATGTCATAATGTTGAGTACATGGTATGTATATAAAATCATTGAAAGTAAAATACTTATTAATTTTTTCAAATATAATTATTCAAAATAACAAAAAATAAAATGGAGGAGAAAATAAAGTAAAATAAAATGAAGGATTTTGAATAAATGAATCATTAAGGATTAAAAAAGGGTCAAATTAAGTATATTATAAAATTGGAAGGATGTAAAAACAAGGATATGGAAGAAAAATCTTGGAAAATAAATGGTATTTATTCTTCAGAAAAATACATTTTAATGATAAAATCTAATCATTATGGAAGACTATATAGGAGGAAAAATTTATATACATACAAATTAGGTGAATGTACTACATATCACCTTAATAGGTTATAGTATTTTAATCTACAATAACAATCGGAAATGATGGGTGATTTTGAGTCCACTAAATGATTTGAGCATAGAAAACTCTTTAATGTCACTGTGAATTTCGAGTCAAAAACTGATGTGATGTATAACATTATATATATATTAATATAATTAAATATATGATTCTAATGATAAATATTGATAATGGGGTCCAATATAAACCATTTACAAGGAATCATGTTGTATATCTGAAACATGTCTCTAAGGAATCTAATTTAAATCGAACTAGCCCTTATCGTGCCTCTTTTCTTAGTTAGATGCACTCTAAGATCTAATTTAAAAATCATAAATAAATTAATAACAAAATTAAAGATAATTTTATTTTTTAAAACTATTTTTATAATTCATCTATACTCACCATCTATGTTTATATTAGTTAGTTTTTCCTATTTCTGAAACTCGAGTTTTTAAAGTTTTTATTATTTCTTCTAGTTTCATAGGTGAGTTTTTAATATTATTTATTCGTCCTTAGTCAAATAGTCAAAGATAATTAATTTAAAATTAATTTATTATATATAATGGTATATAATGTTTTAATTTCCAATGATGAATGTTATTTTCAATATCCAGGAATGAGAAATTGATAACAAAACATTTTTTGGTTATTTTTAACATTTTATGGTCATTTTATTAATTCATCTGTTAATTATTGATGTATATTTTATACAATAATAAAAGATAATTATTTAAATAATTATGTCATATTTAATTATTAAATATGTCTTTATAATCATTAATTCTATAATTTTATTTCATTGATCATATATGTAGTAAAATCGACTAAATCATGGACGTAAATTAATTATTTATGATAATATGGTAATTTGGATGATATATAATTACACTATAAGAACAATGATATCATTTATTTCTTAATAGATTAAAATAGAATAATTATTAAGGAATTAGGAGTTTTATTAATATATATTAAAATATTACATATTTGGAAATATTTATTTTCTTTAAAATATGAATATTTTTATTTATTGATTTTCCAATTATTATTTATTGATAATATAAATATTCGGTTCTCAAATGGATCATATTAAATAAATATTTGTAACATAATATCATATCTTCCACTTAAATCATTTGTCATGATCATTCCTTCACGGTCGTGATAACCTGAATAGTTGAAATCGATTATTCCATGGATGTTGTGGTGAACATATATGTGAGGTGGATGATTTTTTACACCTAATTTCGAAAATATTCATTTTTTTATCATTTATGAAAATATATTGCCCCATGAAAATAATAATTAGATAATATATAACAAAATATAACCATCCAAGAACCATGATAATGAATAACAAGTCACATTGCATCATAGAGGTGGTTGTTTGCACAATGCATGATTCATTGTTTTATTATTGTTAATTAAATATGTGGTAGGTGGTTAATTATTATATGATAAATATAATAAAAGTAACAAATAGTAATGATATCTATTTATCATTAATAAATTTTTAAAAAAAATTTAAATAATAATAAATAATAATAAATTTATATAAAAAAATTATAATAAACCATGATATGTTAGGAACAGATATCTAAATTCATACGTTATATTCATCGTAATGGGGATTTAAAAAAGTATGCCCTAGTATTTTCATAATAACATAACCTTATTCAGGATTATATAAATTTTTGAGAGAGTATGATGGGATTTAGTTTTGATAAAAAAAATTGATTTAGGGGATGTGAGGAGAGGAGTACCCCTTTTAAAAGTGATAAAATCCCCATTTCATGTAAATACATAATAATTTTTAATAAAAAGTTTTCACTCTTAGTAAAAGTGACAAAAAATTATAAATAATTTATTGGATAAGAGATATGTATGATAAATAATTTTAGAGAACACTTAAATGACATGATATGCCTTTCAACCCTTTTGATATACATATTTATAATTTTGGTTTTCAACCTTATAATAGGTTTTCACAATGTTAATTTATCATTTATTAAAATAAAATAAATTAAAAATTTTACCTAGTGGTTCAAAATTCTAAATATGTTTTATTTTAATCAGTTTCAAATTTTGAAAAAATTAATTTCAAAATAGTTATTTTGTAATATATTAATATTATTATTTATTAAATTATAACTCTTTTTATAGAATGAAAAATATTGGTAGATATATTAAAATAAAAAATCCTAAAAATATAATTTCAGTTATAAAATAAAAAAGTGTCCTTATAAAATTGTTAGATGCATTCCCAATTTATAATTGTATACAAAATATTTACATAAAATCCACAATTTTTTTAAAAAAATGTATATTCTACTATTTAAAAAAAATTTATGTTTTCGAAAAATAAAAAAAATATAATCTTAATATAATAAAATTATTATTAATAAAAATAATATTTTAATTTTTATCAAATAAATATCTAATATTTTAAATTTTATTAAGTAATTATAATCCCAAAATATATTGGAAAACTGTTTATATTGAAGAATTGATTTTTATTATGTAAAATATTATTAAATATTATTTTATAATCATTAGTAATAAATTTATTAGTAAAATATTATTCATATTAGCAATATAAGTTACTTTTATTTTTTGAAGTATTCTTAGTTTCTCATAATAAGAAATTATTTTTCTAAATATATCTTGTTGAGCATACAATGATTCTCTATGTGGTTTTAGATATACTACTGTCTCTTTATTTAAATTAAATGTTTTGATTGTTTTAATTGTAGTCATGTTTCATTTTTATATCTCAAATTCATTTGTAAAAATTTAGTGGCTATTATCTATTGAATATATTTAATATTTATTTTTTATCTCCATGAATCATTTTGTAATTTAAGTTCACTATTTCATGTCGATAAATTATTCAAACAAAGAAATTATTTAGGGAAAATATTTAATGAAATAACATATGATTATAGTGGAACCCCATCACATTTTATCTTCAACGGCCTAACCACCTGTATACCCCTTTTCATCATGCTCGAACCATATTCACTAGTAAGAATTTATAGTAACTCATGTGAACCATGTCCTAGTTTTGGTTTCAACATATTTTTGTTATATAAAACCCCTTTATTTAGAAATTCCATGATTTAAATCATATATCTAAAGACAACAATGTCATGTGATATATGTATCAAATATAAATTCCAAAAATTTATCATGTTGTTACATTTTTTATATTCTCCTCACTTCATTATTTCCATTCCAAATTAATATGTCAGTAATTCAACATAACTTCTTAAATATGATCTGCTCATATTTAAAAAAGCAACAAGATTCTTTATTAACACAATTTACAATCCATGCATAAGAACATAAATATCATCATTTTTATTTTACATTAATACAACAAGACACTTCATATGTAAATATGTAAGGTCATTTTTCATATCTCTTTATATAGAATATATGAAAATGGAATGTTAATAAGAATTCACTCATATAATTCACATTATACTAGAGATAATGGATCTTCTATATTTTCATTAACTAACAGCATGTTGGAATTTTATTTCATTTTATTTCACCACTTGAGATAATGATGACACTACTTGTGATTCTTAGAAATAGTCCATCATAAAATCACACTATGTCTAAATTATTTATTTTAGTGTATAAAAAATATCATAACCATGAAATTCAAATAAGTAGATAATAAAAATCTCATTTTATTACATTCTATTTTTTTTTCAAATTTCATTTGTTCATATCATTCAATAATTATTCTAAATACACATTTGTAATTTGAAATTCAAGTTACCTAAAATAAAATCTATAACATCAGCCAACACTCAAACATTTAAAAACATTTATGACAATGAATAATGGTCAAAAATTGATTGATATTACCTATAACATAAACATTTTAATGTAGTTTATTTTTTAAAAATATTATTAATGACATCCAATATGAAAACCACCACTTCATATGTATCCCCCTAAATTTAAGAAATGATTTTTTCAAATGATGGTGGGATATGTTTATCAAAACACCATACGAAAAACCATTTTCATACTATCCAACAATGGAAGCCTCGTCAATATCACCCAATATTAGAATCGTTCAATTATTTAAATTTTTTTAAATAACGAATCATAGAGAATGAGTAAGCGTATTCCTTTCAATTTTTCAGTGGTAGAAAATGTTGAAAGTTATATATTAACATGGTAATTTAAAATACATAATCAGTAGTAGTATTTAACGATAGTAAATATTTTTTTCTGCCTAAGAAGTTTACATGTGAATTTATTTATTCACCTAAAAGAATTAATTCTCTAATTTATATGTATTTGTCACATTGATCCATGCTAGTTTAATAAAAGGCTAATGTTTTACCATAATTCATTGTACATATTCCCAAAACATCCATTACACACGGAATATCCCATGAATATACTAATTTTTATATACTTGATAATGTATATTAGAAATTCTCCATGTGGACTAGGTGTCTTATAAAATATATTAAATCTATTTTTCATAGGATTTATATTTCATGGAACACCACAAACAATCATAATATTAACTGGACACTATTCATATAATAATTTTAAAATTACATCAAAAATAGTTTAATATTATTCTAGGGAAAGTTACTTTTCTCATTGAAGGATTCCAATTTTAAATTTAGCATATAAGAAATATATCCTTTTTCTCAAATTCATTTGTATTGTAGATAACTTTTCTCCATTTAATCATGGCTTTGAATATCATTTATATTTTGAGAAATAATACCATGATCAAGCTAGAGATGATAATAAAAAATTTCTCTGAAACACATTAGTTTCCGATTAGCATCTATAGAATGATTTTCCTTCCTCATCTAATCATTAAAGTACAAATTTTAAAAAATCTATATAGATTAGTTTTTATTAATCATTTATACTCTCAGTTTCATCATATTTCTTGTTTGGTAAATTTATGGATAAGTTACCAACACCTCTTCAATTAATATTCTTAACTAGAATTTTACCATTATACATTCCACTTAATCCACTCATCATTCTAGAAATATGAACGATAATTATCATATGTTCTCATTCATCATCATATTCTATTTTTTATTGATACATTATTCTTTCCTTTTATCATTATAAGTGTAATAGAATTCAATTCCATTTCACTTATGATATTCTTCATGAACATAAACTATTTTCTCAAAAATTATTTGAGAATATTATTAAGTATATAAAATTTTATTAAATCCAATTGATTTTATAGGGTATATAAAATTTGATCAATTATATCAAAAAAATTTATCATTATATTTTTCACAATATTCTAATCCTTGAATTTATCATTATACCCCTCTTAAGTTACTCACAACCATTATAAAGACATTAATATTTACTTTGTGACCATTATGTCTTTTCAATGATGGAAAAAATAAAATTGTTTTAAATCAAGGATCCAAAGGTTTAGTGTGTTGGGAAAATAAAAATTAAACACCAATTCAATATAACAAAACACATATATTTATTTAAATCTATATTATTTGTTCTTATAAAATATCTCATTATACATTACACTCATAGTTATCTGAGGTAAGAATTCAATTAATGGGATGGAATAAACATCCATAAATAGGGGGAATAATGGGCATAAATTAATATAACATGGGTGTGAAAATTAATAATCATCATATCACCAGAATATGATTATAATAATAACTATAAGGAAATATTTGATTAAGGAATGGAATGAGGAATATTCATTAAAATTAAACATGATGACATTATACTTTAATACTATATATTGTTATGAAAAAGACATCATATTGTTCACACATAACATATGGGTGGAAATAATGACTCCATCATTATGAATGAAGATAAAATCATGTTCATAAATAGAGAAAAACATAGCATGATATACATCACATTACCAAATAAATTGGATTTCATTATAATTTAATTCCAATAATCACATCATAAGATTTAGATAATCGTGCATTCCACATTGAACATATAACAATCATAGCCATGGAACGACCCATGGAATTAAATGTTATAAATAATTAAAATTTCATGAAGAATAAGTCATTAAACAAATTGGTGTTCCCAAATGGATGGGAGAAGACATATGTTGTATGAACATCATAATTATTATGTGAAGTGAAAAAAACACGAGGGGATTCAGAAAAATGTTCTTTAATGGATTTTTTAAAATAATTTTTCCCATAGATTTAGTGTTGGAAAAAAGTTTATACCAAAACATAAATCTGAATAATAATAAAATTATTTTCATGGAATAGTATGAGTAAATGGATATTGAAAATTCGAAGTAATATTGATAAAACAAACAAAATGTGTTTTGTTTGAGAATAACCATACCTTAAATCCCACGTTATTTTTACCTTTTAAACCTCTTGAATCATATAAATAGGTTTTTAAAACATTGATATTGAAATTAATTATTTTATTTTAGGACACTATTTATAATTTATAACAATTGAAAAATATTTCTAAGTTTTCTATTGTTGATGTTGAATCATTTTGATATCATGATTTCCTTTAAAAATGTCCAGTACTTCTAGATATTTCTATTTTTTTCATATTCAATTATATGTAACAATATATAATATAGGAATTTTAAGACAAATATATTTATACATTTAAATATTGTCAATATTTTATTACCAACCTCATTGGTGTTTATAAGAAAATAATTAGAAACGTCCTAATTAGTGGTAAACCGACTAATAACGAGAAATTGTTATAAGGGATTGCATGAGATGTATAACCTTTTAATAATACCATATTATAATAAATGAAATAAGTTAAAATAATTAATAATGTCTTATAATACTACTTAATTAATCTTTTCTGAGTTTGTGTTGAAGGTGGGGGGAAAGTGAACGGGAATGGGGGGATTGGATTCCCAAGGGAATGGATAGTTGTTATTTATACTTGAGAATATGATATTTTAAGAATAAATTATTAAATAAAATAATATATAAATAGTATGAATTGAAATAGTGAATTATTTGCAATATAAATCATATAGGAATATAATTTAATTGATTTAGGACATTAAATCCCATTATAATTCAAAGTAACTACTTTATTATAATTGAAATGGAAAATTGAAAGATTTTGTATTTTAATTTAATACATTATATTTTATACATTGAAAAGTAATTTTTATGTTCGGAAATTTTGGTTATTGTATTTAAATTTTTCATTTATAAACTTAAATTATTTATATTATATCATTATGTTCTATATATTATTTGGTCGTTATTACCCAATGAATTATGTGATTTACTATACAATGATTTCAAAAAATCAATATTTTTAATATTCAACCAAAAATGAAGTATTTTAGAAAATTTCGAATAAAATAATTTTTGAAAATTTTCAATATATTTTTTTCAAAAAATATATTCTCTTTTCATGATATTTTTCTAGATTTGTTTATTTAAATTTTTTTGGATGACTTATTTTAATTAAATACTTCAAAATACATCTTAATATGAATGCGAATATATTTTCATTGAGTGTCTCGTCTTGATAGTTTTTTATAGTTATAATAGTTATATATACATAAATTAATCATGATATATATTATTTATATCACACTTAAATTTTCATATTGTAAATTAATATTTCATTATCTAGGTTACAATTCATAATGTCCATGTAAAAAATCCCAAGAGTCAAGGTACTATTCAAATGGTCACATTAACTTTAAAATAATAAGATTACCTCATATAAATAAAATATAATACCTTCATTAATTTGTATCCTTACTTTTTATCATGGTTTTAAATTTAAATATTTTATAATGTCAATTGTTTTATTAATATTTTTTATATAGTGTTTCTCATTAGAGGGATGATTCTTATCAAATAGAGAGATCCAAATTTCCCCATAGTAGTATTTATATTTCCTATATATTATACTGGTAATAATTAGTAATTTATTGGGTTCATTCATTAAATAATTTAATGGTTTCCATTACTGAATTAATTTTTTTATTCCTAACAATGTTATCTTTTCATATAATACTTATACAATATAATATATCATAAATTGGGTTAAGAAACATTTATTATTTTAAAATTATGGGTCATTATAATAATCTTAACTCTTAAAATTTATTCCCATAAATACAATTTTGTATTCTTGGTTAAGAAGCCATGAGGATAGTTATGTTTTATTTTTTTACTATTTTTCATAAATTTCCTTTCTTGAAATAGGGTTTCACCAAAACCCCTGGAAAATGTGAGTTATTTCATTGTGTAGAAATTTGTCTCTTCAGTCCATGCTCTTTAGTAGTTGTTCTTCAAATGAGAGGTTATTCTATATATTACCACTGTTGGAGTTAGGACACCATAAGGATTGGGTATGTACTTCTTCTCTAGATATAATTGGATGATATCCAAAAATTGTGCCATATTTAGGGTAAGTGTATGCTTATATAACACTACTCTTATGAGATAGAGGATCATAATTAGGAAGATAAACCAAGGTCTATGCTTCCCTTTATTTCCAAAAAATATATCTTCCATAGATATACTAGAAGGGAATCTATGAATGTAATTTAAAACTCAATGTCCCATTAACGGTATTTATCGTAGATATTTTTATGTCTAAGGAAAACATTTATATATTATAGAAAGGATTTAAAAATCTCTACCATATCATGTACAATTTTAGTTCAATGTATATTTTTTCACCATCTTAATCCAAACATGTAGGTGTTCTATATCTCTTACCATATAGTGAATTATATGGAACTCATTGCATACATGGCTGGAATCTATTATTGTATGATAACTCAAGTAATGATAGATATTTATCACATTCACCATTAAAATAAATTGTGTAGGATCCTTAAATTTCCTAGAGTATCTCAACATTCAATTAAATATTGTCATTACTTTGGGGAGATTAGACCTGCTAAAATTCTGTAAAATTTTCAAATAATGTTTAATAAATCTCTTGAATTTATAAGCAAATCATGGATCATGAACAGATCTGATTGAAAGTGTCCCCCCATAAAACCATACCACATCCTTTAAATATATCACATCAGGTTTTTCATGTGGTAAATCGTTGAGAATTGTGATGAAGTAGGTATTCTTTGTGTGTCGATCCACCACGAACTCTATAACATTATTTACTTGTGATGTTTTTTGGATTCCAGTGGAAAAATACATAGATATGTTATTCCATTTCTACATGGGTATAGAAAATGGGTTCACCAATGACATGGAATTTTTTCACACATATTTAACAGTATTAAATACCATACACCTTGAGATATTCTCACCAATCTATTTCTTCATGTATTTACATAGGAAGTGTTCAAGAAGATCACGATATATCAAGGTATATCAATTATGGATTAAGAAGGGTGAGTAATGAAATATCTAATAGTTTCTTCTTTATCATAGACGATTTAGGAACACAATTTATAGTTCAATATAGGATTAAAATATATTCATCATTGGGGAACTCATGTATCTTACCTTAATTTAGTACTTTCACCATCTTTTGAATCTTGTAATCATCACTTTTTTCCTCCTTCATCCTTTAATGTGGAAATGGGTAGGAAATAATTTGGGAAAGGTTTGGTGCATTTCTTATAATTATGATTTCAATATACACCCTCTTCATGTAACCATTGATTTTATATTTATTGATACAAATCATGGAAAGACTACAAATTTCTTAAATAAAAATAGACCATTTACCATGTCCACTATTACCATATAGTAGTGAATAGATTTTAAATAGTTCTTCAATATCTATAAAAATCTACATTGAATTTTTTTGAACATATTCCTTGTAAATAAATACATTATAATCAAGAATTCTATATATATTTCAAAATTTTATCCATATATGTAGTGCCCCCATATTTTTGAGGAAAATATCACAGCTACTAACTAATGATCATGCATTGATTAGTTATTCTCATGGATCATAAATTTTTATTATTTTTAGGATATCACATTTTAGTTGATCTTGATTAACCAACCAAATAATTTAATATAAGAATCACTATATATCAAAAAAACATCCCCCCAATATTTTGTTGTGTGAGTACAAAGCACAATGATCAGCCTCTTCATGGGATCATTAAATCTATCACCATATTTTTCTATGTATATATAGTATATATTTTTTTAAAATTAGTCATAGGGTTATATAATCAAGATAAATTTCTCAAAACACTTCAGAAAAAAACAAATAAAAAAACAACGTATTTACATGACACATATGGTTTTAGTCCATTCATCATTTTCAATTAACATTAACGGGTCTATATAAATTCATTCACATCTTATCATGTTCCCCATAAATGTGATTTTATACATCCAAAAGTGACATTTTATAAACATAGAAAACGTTTAATCCACCCCTAATGTCTTTATCATAATCATTAGATGCTCTTAATTTTACTTCAAAATCTTAGAGAAAATTAAAAAACCATTCATAAAGACTACAAGAAATTGTTCATGTTATATCAAAAGACACTATTCAAGAAATCCATGAATATAGAAGACACATTGTTAAATTTTAGTGGAATCACTATGATCACGTACATTCAAGACATTGAACAGGAGGTTTTCTTATGAATATCTCCCTTATTCACGTTAATCTATTGTTATATAAAAATATGATCAACCATTGTGATGTATTAATATCTAGATATTTTATTGAACAATTCATCATTCAATAGAACTTGATACTCGCACTTTATGGAGATATAGTTGAGCACTAGGTAATCGATACATTTATAAATTGATCCATTCTTTTTCATTAAAAATAAAAATGGTGAACCCTAACGAGGTACACTATTGTGTATGGAATATTTTCCAAATAATATTTTAGTTACTTCTTTAGGTCATAATATTCAAAATGGGACATTATATATGTTAATTATGATATTTTAGTTGCTCACAGTATAACCACTATGAAAAACTTTTCCTCCTAATCTGGTACAAGTTTCTGTAACTCCCAACTACATATAGTAGTATATTCCATAATGATGGTAATTACCTCATGGTTGGTTCATTAATTTTACACAACTTTAAGGGACTGTTATGATTATCCTTTAGGAACTTTCACCTACTCCAATGAAGGATTTATCAAATTAAATCAATGATATTCCTTTCATTTGTATAGGATCATTAGATATTTTGGAATATGGAATGAAATTTTCTTTTCTTAATAGTTTATGTATGTTATGTATAATGATATCAAAACCATTCCCAATATAGCATCAAAACTCACCATTAGAAGGACTAAAAAATCATTATAAGTGTCACCCCAAAAAATATAAAAGAAGAAGTGTGAAACATAAGGGTCACAATTATCACACTACAAGTTGTTTTTTACAAATATCATTACTTCATAGTATTGAGGAATAAATTCAATAGTTCTATAAAAAAGATGTATATAAATGAGATGCTAAAACCAGAATCAAAGAAATTGATTTCCATTCATGGTAGAATAGTAAGTGTGCATTATATGAATTTTTTATGAACCACTTTAGTTTTAGTGATGTCATATTCATTAACTTTTTTACATTATATTTGATGGTTTTAGATGCTGATTACCCTCAATGACATGTGTTTTATTATAGTATAATACATAGTGACCATGCTTCCTATAGTTGAGTCATTGACCCATAGGTGGTTCATTATGGGGTTCCTTCAATTCTATATAATTTTGTTTGGATTCTTTATGTTTCTTCATCATTCATGTTCTTGGTGGCCTTATTTATTACACATCAATCATTTAAAATCCCTTTAAATTAGTACCCGTGATGTTTCTACGCACATTAAGGAAGGGGGGTGTATCCTCATTCCTCCACTTTCATTTGATCCACCATCTTGAAACTCCATTATTCTCTTCTTATGATCATGTATAATGGACAAATATCTGAACTCCATATCTAATTTTAGAGAACATAAAACCACTCTTCATAACTCATTATGTATTAGATATCTAGAACCTTATGAAGCCACAAATTTAAACCAATACATATTACATCCCTTTTTCTATCGTTATTGATAATATTACCCAATGAATATCATTCATTTATAGTAATATCTTCCCCATAAAGCATGAATTGTTAAAAATATATTTTATTAAGTTATAAGAATTATATATATATATTTGTTTAATGCGTTCTATCTTAAGAAAATATTAATAAATATTTCTGTAATTTATTCCCATATAGTCTCTTTCTTATCACCTTTCATATGATTGTAATTTAACAATACAGGAAATCGATCAGAATCTCTATTTAAATGATAGAAATTTAGAGTCACCATCTTATTTCACATAAACGAGGGTAAAATTAAATATATTACCCATTTAATTAATCCACTATAACCCAAAAATCTCATTTGATGATCCCTATCCATTATAAGACGTTACTTCATAATGGACTCAATGGATATTTTCTTCATCTTCGGCGAAAGATTTCATTTCCCATTATTCAAGTTATTATTCATAGACAAATATAGCTGGGTTGATATTTACATATCTTATTGAACTACCACACCAAATGAAAAGGGGATGTTTTTTAAAAAAATTCTTACACTGTCCATCAGATGGGTAGTTGAACAATTTGCTGCTTGTTCCCAAAATTTATAAAAATAGAAGAGGATTGAATATAATTTTAGTAATCAATTCATGAAATAATTGTAAAGACCCGTAAATTTCAAGGAAATTTTTTTCTTAATTTTATTTGGAATTTTACAAGAACGCAGTTTCTAACGGCACCTGATTCCGAGGCCCGGTGTGCCCGGAGTCATTTCCGATGTTTGGCTCGGGTACGTTCAGTGAACGAATGAGCGGGTTTTTATATCTTTTAAATCGGTGCTCGGAATAAAATTCTGAGGGCACCGATGAAATCGCAGTGCTGGTATTTTCTTAGAAATGCCTTTTCCAATGTTTCGTTTGCTCGGATGTGGTTTTTAAATTTTTGGGGTTAAGTTAAAAAAATAAAATAAAGTAGTGCGATAACTTTATTTTTATTTCACTTAATGCCACTTCAAAGCCACTTAAAGCAACTTGAGCTAAGTTAAAGTGGATAGGGTGCAATCCAAAATATCCTACCCTCTTGGTAGTATATTTGTGAGGTGGGGCCCGTATGAGCCCCACCATTTTTTTCCTCTACGTAACGCACCCGTAAAAACTCTTCTATAATGAAAGTCAACTGGTGCTCTTTCATAAACTCTTTAACGCTCCTATTAATTGGGCGATTTATTCGTTGAAATTAATTCTATGAATTAATGGGTCGTTACTTAGTTTGTTTTTCAATTTGTTGACATGTTAACAAAATAAGACCAATGCTTGTTTTCTCTTAAGGGTTGATTGTTGAGAGAGTTGAGAGAGGCGTGAGATCTTCATCCTCCTTCGCGAAAAAACAAGAAGAACGCGAAGAACGCGAAGAACGCCGAACCCTCGGAGATTGACAATGTGAAGCCATGTTCCGTGATGCCGAATATTCTTCTCCCGCGACGTTCTTCTGCGACGTTTCACCTCCCGCGACAAATCTTCGATCAACTGCATGAGGTAGGAGATTTCGGAACTTTTAATTTCCTTTGTGGATTTTATCCTAAACACAGATTTAATTCATGAAATAAAAATTTGTGTGTTTTTATTTAAACCTCGAAGATTGTCGATACGACGTTGTATACCACGACGACGCGACGCCCTTCCGCAACACGACGATCATATTCTTCCGCGACAGTCAATTTCAGGAAGAACTCGTCCGACGACTACGACGAGATAAGGGGTTATGTGATTTTTCCTTACGTGATTCTCTTCCGTCTTTTATCCGCGTTTATTTGGACCGCATGATATCAGTTAACCGGAGGATGCCAGACCGCACAAACACAGCCGCCCCCTCCCTTCTGTTTTTCGTGTTATTGCGGATCGAATGAAAGTGACACAGTGTCGTCGCACTACGTGGGATTGAGTGGCAAGAAATGTGCGACGTCGTCATGATGCACATTCAAAATTTTCAACCAATTCCTCGGCGCCGTCGTGCCGTGCCGAGGAACCGCAAAGGAACCGCGGCCGGAGTCAGGCTGCGGCGAAGGGGTGTGGCGCCATCGCGTCGCGCCGGAAAACCACAAAGATGGTACGTTTTGTTAATTGACGTGCATATCAACAGAAGATGACGAAGAAGGCCGCTATGGCGTTTGAATCCCTTTGTAGTGAAGGTCGGGTCCCGGGAGGACCGTTGGCGAAGACGTCAGGAGAAACGGACCACCGAAGCGCGTCCGGGGGTCCGCGGAAGGTGGTGGCCATGCGCCGCCAGAGGGTTGGTGGCGGCGGTTGCCGCCGACCTCAATTAGCGGCGAGGGTGGGGGAGCCGCGCACCCCGCCCGCGGCTTCCGCGCGGCTGCACACCCCCGCCCGCGGCTTCCGAGCGGCCTCGCTGGCCGACCCGCGGCCGGCCGGTCGGGCCGGACTGTGCCGGTCAGGCCAGGCCCAGCCGTGACGGACCCGGGTCGGGTCGAACCAGTTCGGGTCGACCCGGTTCGGGCCGACCCAGGCGGGGTCAGGCCGGGTCGGTCCGGGCCCCGACCCCCCGTTTTCGGACCCCTCACGGTCTTTCACCCCTATATTGAGTTGTAGACCTCCGATCGACCCACCGTCAGCGGCGATGAGATCCGTGGATCTAGATGGTCGTTTCGGTATATCGCACTCAACGTTTCGGAATACGTTGGGTTCGGCCGCGTTGGTTCGTCCACGAAACCAACCGGGCTATCTGAGCGGAAACGCTCATAACATGAGCTCCGGATGTCTGATTAAAGTTCCATCGACTTTGATGGATTCCTCTTAGTGAGACGGACTTTTTGGCTTACTGCTCTAGAGGTTTGGATGTAGTTGGAGTATGGTCAGGTTGGTTTTGACTTAAAAACCAACCGGGCCCCTTGAACGAAAAAGCCAATAACTCACAGACCGGCTGTCCGATTGACACGCCGTCTATCTCATTGATTTCCACTTGATGAGATGGATCTTTTGGCATACTTCGCCCGAGTTTTGGTTGCTGTTGGATAGTGTCCGGGTTGGATTGTACCCGAAATCCAAGCAGGCCCCTAGAACGGAAAAGCTGATATCTTTCAAACCATACATCCGTTTGACGAACCGTCTGCGGCGTTGGTGATCACATTGAGAAATGGTCCCTTTAAGTTTACCCTATACGAGTTGGGGTACAGTTTAGATACGACCGGGTTGGTTCGTACACGAGACCAACCGGGCCCCTGGGATGAAAAGGCTAATAACTCCCAGACCGGGCGTCCGATTGACGTGTCGTCTGTTGTGTTGAGACCCCTGTGACGAGGTGGTACTTTGAGACACTTCTTCGTGGGAATTTTTGATACATGGGGTATCGAATAGTATCCCGTGGAGCAGACCCTCCTGGAGACGAGTGTGCGGAGTACGGAGACCGTGTAGCCAGCTGAGACCTGACGACTGCTTGACCGATCGATTCGCTATGTTTCGGATAGCCCAGTAGGGAGCACTTGGTGGTAGTGGAAGACCCACGGTAGATGAGCGCTTGGTTGTAGCGGCAGACCCGCGGTACTCAACTGAAGGAGTACCTCTGGAGGCTTTGAGGGGGAGCGCTTGGTTATCGCAGTAGACCCACGGCGGATGAGCGCTTGGTTGTAGCGGCAGTCCCACGATACTCTATAGAAGGAGTACCTTTTGAGGCTATGAGGGGGAGCGCTTGGTTGTAGTGGAAAACCCATGGTGGGAAGCGCGTGGTTGTAGCAGTAGGCCCACAGTACTCGAGAGGAGGAGTACCTCAGCAGTCTTAGGTTAGTGAGCAGTACCTCAGAGTCGTGATAGGACCACTGTACACTCCAGAGACGGGGCTCTTGAGCAGTTACAGTTTCGATAATGAAAATCCTGGTTTGAGCTAAGACTTTTGACCTTTGTGTTTACCTCAAGATTGAGATGGGTCACATGATAACTGAGGTATATGTATGAGCATATACCTGGGTAATGGTTATCTATTGAGATCTTCTTTGTGGTTATCCTTGTTGGTTTTTAGTGAGACCTTGAGGGTCTCGGGGTCCCTACTGAGTATCGTTATACTCAACCCTGCATGGGCTATGTCCGCACCTCGTTGTGTTGGTTGCAGACGACGGGTAGTGCTGACGGAGGCTGAGTGTTCGAGGATTGGACGGTACCCGGAGGTGGACTACACGACGAGTCAGTACCCGGAGGTGGTCTACACGACGAGTCAGTATCTGGAGGTGGACTTCATGGTGAGACGACAATTGGAGGATGTTGACGGGCAAGAGCGTTGTGGAGGCTATCTGTGCCTACCCTTCAGGTATGATCCTTGGTGGACGATCCAGGAGATGCGCTATCTGTACCTACCCTTCAGGTAGGATCCGAGGAGGATGACCCAAGAGCCGCTTCCGTCCTTCCTGCTGTTGTTTATTTTTGTGGTACATTGTTCAGTTGTAGTTTTACTTTCTTTTGGGTTTGTATTCTGGCCCATTTACCTTCAGCACATCTCTTTGTACTTAGTGTTTTACTTCCGCTTGTACTCTATGGTGTTTTGTTTAATTTTATAAAGGCAATGCCTTCCCAGTTATAGGGATTTATGCCTTCGGTGCTATTCGCCAGCCCCTGGCCTATGGAAGGCGGGCTTGGGGTAGTCACGTCACGGGCCCTGAGGACAGGTTGTGACAATTGGTATTAGAGGAGTCGGTTCTACCGCATAACTTATAACTCTGATATTTTTCTTTCTATGAAGAAATAGTGTTTAGAGTACTGAGTGTGGTTTTCAGTTCAGGGAGTCCAGTGTTGGTGCGGGTGGCCGACGTATCCATACACAAGGACCATGACAACTGATTTCCGACTTTGTGCACAAAAAAAAAACAAAATGCGTGTGTGTTTCCAGTAGTTTTTAAATGTCAGCTCAAACCAGGTCATCTCACCAGGTATAATCGTTTGACTGTGTCACGTTGTTTCTTACAGGATGCCTTTTCACGGACGACCAGCTAGAGCCCAGAGGGATGTGCGTACTGACAGCTTGCCGAGCGACAAGGCTTCGGTACATGGCCTTCTTACAGTTGAGGAACCAGTAGAGGCAATAGTGGTTATACCATATGTTGGGCCACTGATGCCACCAGTCCCAGCAGTAGGCGATTCCCACCACTTGAGCGCGCTACACGAGTTCCAGCGCCAGAGGCCACCCAGTTTCCGGGGAGAGACCGACCTGCAGGTCGATGATGATTAGCTGGAGGCAGTGGTGAGAGTCTTCAGGCTAGTGGGGACGCTTGCAGACTTCATGGTGATCCTTGCTGCCAGCCTTCTTCAGGCAGCAGCAGGCAGGTGGTGGGGCCACATGTTCCAGTTTTTTGATGGAATGACCTTCACATGGGAAGACTTCGATAAATTCTTCAGGGTAGAGTTTGTGCCAGTAGCTCTACACCCCGAGCGTGTACAGGAGCTTCTGCCTTTACCGCAGGGTTTTCGATCAGTAGACGAGTCATCTTTGGGCAGCAGACAGATGATGCAGAGGTCCAAGAGGACTAGAGCCAATCATACGAGGAGTAGGAAGTGTTATGAATGCGGCAGGAAGGGTCACCTGGCACGTGACTATCAGACTCCTCGTACAGATGATCTGCAGGCTTTGGAGGAGCCACCGAGGCAGAAGCAGCGGCGGGTGCTTGAGCAACAGCAGAGCAATGGACAAGGTAGTAGAGCTCCGGGAGCAGGTGGACAAGAGAGGAACTAGTGGATACATACCTTGTACTTCTAGTTCCATGTTGCTGTTGTATTCGTGTCTTTGTACTATGAGGTGCAATAATAAAAAGACACTTATCATTGTGATGTTTTCTTTCATGTACTTTTGTTTGGTTGATACTGAGTGGTCTTGGTTATGACTGTTGACTTGACCCTCAATTTCGAGATTTCTACTGGAGGAGACCCAGTGACCTCACACTGATGACGATAGTATTACTCGACCCTTGGAGGCGAGAGTGACAGTTGGATCTCTTGGTAGTTACGTCGAGGCCTTACGACGTCATCCATGGCTTGAATACATCAATCATGACAGGATTGACTGTATTAGGCAATGGGTGTGGTTCATCTAGGGGATGAGACCGATATTCTGTTTTCGGCAAAGGAGAAATTTTAGCAGCTCTTTCAGATCGTAGGCAAAGAAGGTGCAGATCATCCAGGAGCGGATGAAGACTGCACAGTGCAGTAAGAAACAGGAAACTGGCACCAGTCTTGGAGACTCGGGCCTGTTAAAAGTTTCCATAAGAGGAATATTAAAGGAGAGATGAGTCTGCGAAGCAGCAGACGTGGAGGTAGAGCTAGGAGAGCAACATGAGGTGGTGTACATCTTAACATGCTACAACCACCCGCCTTAGTTATCCCCACCAGGCTCATGAAGCTGGAGGGCGGATGTAGTGTGAGGCTGCATGTGGTCAAGGAGAGTGACCCGATGGCTCTAAGAATGATTAAAGGGACAGTCTGTGTCCACTACTAGCTTCTGTAGTAACGGACGTTGATATGAATCATTCATTCCTTACACAAATCTTGTCCCAGACCTAGAGATTCCGGTAAGCCGTTGACTTTACCCTCACGTCTGGAGATACCATGGGAGAAGACTCGATAATCACACTTATGCCGACGGTGTGGTCAGACCCTTGAGGCGAGAGTTTCGGTTGGAATCTCTTGGTGGCAGCGTCGAGGCCTTACGACGTTGGTTTGAGTATGGACTGGGCAATCACAGTTCATACACAAATTGATGGTATTAGAAAAAAAGGATATGGTTTAACTACGACATCGGGATGGGTTTTCCTTGGTCGGTGAAAAGGAAACCCCAGTCAGCACATGATAAACTTATGCACAGGAGGTTGCGACCTATCACTCTTGAGTCGGTCAACCTTACCCTCGTGGAAGCAGTCGTTTTGAGTTTTAACTACAATTGGAGACCTCTAGAGTTCTAGGATGACGATCACGTCTTTATACGGGTATCACCTCGACGAGGTTTATGGAGATGTGGCCAAGGCAGCAAGTTATCTCTGAGGTTCAGCGAACCTTCTTAGGTCCTCAGTTAGGCAGGCGGGGTGGTTTACTACTCGACCCATCCGCCTCAGTGGCACCATGTGCATGACTATTTCCACATATCTCAACTGAGGAGATACGTGCTCGACCCTTCGCATATCCTCAACCATGAGGAGCTGGACGATGGCGATGAGGTGACTTCCACAGAGGTTCCTGTGGGGATCGAGGATCGACAGGAGCGTATCCTAGGAGGATGTTCGATTCCTCTTGTGCACTTTCATTGGAAGCACGGGAACCTCCAGGTGAGCACATTGGAGAGGAAGGCTCAGATGCGTGCTCAATACCGCTTTTGTAACCCTAGTTTGTGTTAAAGATTTACGAGGACATAAAGCCCTCAGGTGAGAGTGATGTAAAGACCTGTAAATTTCAAGGAAATTTTTTTCTTAATTTTCAATGGAATTTTACAAGAACGCAGTTTCTGACGGCGCCTGATTCTGAGGCCCGGTGTGCCTGAAATCATTTTCTGAAGTTTGGCTCGGGTACGTTCAGTGAACGAATGAGTGGGTTTTTCTAACTTTTGAACCGGTGCTCGGAATCAAATTCCGAGGGCACCGATGGAATCAAAGTGCTAGTATTTTCTTAGAAACGCCTTTTTCGGAGTTGTGTTTGCTTGGGTGTGGTTTTTAAATTTTTGTGGTTAAGTTAAGAAATAAAATAAAGTACTATGATAACGTTATTTTTATTTCACTTAATGCCACTTAAAAGAAACATAATGCCACTTGAGCTATGTTGAAGCGGATAGGGTGCAATCCAAAATATCCTACCCTCTTGGTAGGATATTTGTGAGGTGGGGCCCGCACGAGCCGCACCATTTTTTTCCTCTAAGTAATGCCCCGCGAAAACTCCTCTTTAATGAATGTCAACTTGGGCATTTTCTTAAACTCTTAAACGCTCCTATTAATTGGCCAGTTTATTCGTTGAAATTATTTCTATGAATTAATGGGTCATTACATAGTTTGTTTTTTAATTTGTTGGCATGTTAATAAAATAATACCAATGATTGTTTTCTCTTAAGGGTTGCTTGTTGAGAGAGTTGGGAGAGGCTTGAGATCTTCATCCTCCTTCGCAAAGAACGCGAAGAACGCGAAGAACGCGAAGAACACGATGAACACCGAACCCTCGTAGATCGACGACGTGACACCGTGTTCCGCGATGCCGACGATTCTTCTCCCATGACGTTCTTCTACGATGTTTCTCCTCCCGCGACAAATCTTCTATCAACTGCTTGAGATAGGAGATTTCGGAACTTTTAATTTCCTTTGTGGATTTTATCCTTAACACATATTTAATTCATGAAATAAAAATCTGTGTGTTTTTCTTTAAACCTCGGAGATCGTCGACGCGACGCCGTATAGCGCGACGATGCGATGCCCTTCCGCGACGCGACGATCATCTTCTTCCACGACGGTCAATTCCACGACGAACTCGTCTGACGACTATGACGAGGTATGGGGGTTTATGTGATTTTTCCTTACGTGATTCTCTTCCGTCTTTTATCCGTGTTTATTTGGACCGCATGATATCAGTTAATGGGAGGAATCTGGACTGCACAAACACGACCGCCCCCTCCCTTTTGTTTTTCTTGTTATTGCTGATCGAATGAAAGTGACGCGGTGTCGTCGCACTGCGTGGGATTGAGTGGCAAGAAATGTGCAACGTCGTCATGCCACGCATTCAAATTTTTGAACCAATTCCGCTGTGCCGCCGCGCCGTGCCGAAGAACCGCAAAGGAACTGTGGCCGGAGTCGGGCCGCAGTGAAGGGGCACAACGCCATCGCGGCGCACCGGAAAACCAAAAAGACGATACATTTTGTTAATTGACATGTCGATCAACGGACGAGGACGAAGCATGCCTCTGTGGCTTTTGGATCCCTTCGCAGTGAAAGTCGGGTCCTGGGAGGACCGTTGGCGAAGACGTCAGGAGAAACAGACCACTAGAGCGCATCCGGTGGTCCGTGGAAGGCGGTGGCGGTGCGCCGCAAGAGGGCTGGCGGCGACTGTTGCCGTCGGCCTCAATTAGCGGCGAGGGTGGGGGAGCAGCTCACCCTGCTCGCGGCTTCAGTGCGGCCGCGCGGGCCGAGCCCCGCCGGGCCGGGTCGCGCCGGCCGAGATGGGCCGGGCCCCGCCGGGGCGGACCCGGGTCAGGTCAAACCGGTTCGGGTCGACCTGTTTCGGGCCGACCCAGGGGGGTCGTGCCGGGTCGGTCCGGGCCCGGACCCCCTGTTTTCGGACCCCTCATGGTCTTTCGCCCATATCTTGAGTTTTAGACCTCCGATCGATGCACCGTCAGAGGATATGTGATCCTTGGATCGAGGCGGTCATTTCGGTATATTGCACTCAACGTTTCAGAATACTTTGGGTTCGGCCGGGTTGGTTCGTCCATGATACCAACCGGGCCATCAGAGCGGAAACACTCATAACTTGAGCTACAGACGTCCGATTGACATGTCGTCGACTTTGATGGATTCCTCTTAGTAATAAGGACCTTTTGGCTTACTCTGCTCGAGGTTTGGACGTAGTTGGAGTACGGTTGGGTTGGTTTTGACTTAAAAACCAACCGGGCCTCTGGAACGAAAAGGCCAATAACTCACAGACCGGGCGTCCGATTGACGCGCCGTCTGTCTCGTAGATTTCATCTTGATGATACAGAAATTTTGGCATTATTCGCCCGAGTTTTGGTTTCTGTTGGATAGTGGCTGGGATGGATTGTACCTGAAATCCAACCTGGCCCCTAGAACGGAAAAGCTGATATCTTTCAGACCCGACGTCCGTTTGACGAACCGTCTGCGGCGTTGGTGATCATGTTGAAAAATGGTCCCTTTATGTTTACCCTATGAGAGTTGGGATATAGTTGAGATATGGCCGGGTTGGTTCGTACATGAGACCAACTGGGCCCCTGAGACGAAAAGGCTAATAACTCATAGACCGGACGTCCGATTGACGCGTCGTCTGTTGTGTTGAGACCCCTGTGACGAGGCGGTCCTTTGAGACACTTCTTCATGGGACTTTGTGATACTTGGGGTATCAACCAGTAGCTCGTGGATCAGACCCTCCTAACGATAAGCGTGCGGAGTACGGAGACCGTGTAGCCGGCTGAGACCTGATGACTGCTTGACCGATCGATTCGGTGTGTTTCGGATAGCCCAATGGGGAGCGCTTGGTTGTAGCGGAAGAACCACGACGGATGAGCGCTTGGTTGTAGTGGAAGACCCGTGGTACTCAACTGAAGGAGTACATATGGATGCTATGAGGGGGAGCGCTTGGTTGTAGCGGCAAACCCATGACAGATGAGTGCTTGGTTGTAGCGGTAGTCCCGCGGTACTCAACAGAAGGAGTACCTCTTAAGGCTATGAGGGGGAGCGCTTTGTTTTAGCGGATGACCCATGGTGGGAAGCGCTTGGTTGTAGTAGCATGCCCACAGTACTCGACAGGAGGAGTACCTCAGCAGTCTTAGGTTAGTGAGCAGTACATCAGAGTCGTGACATGACCACTGTACACTCCAAGGAAGGGGCTCTTCAGCAGTTACGGTTTCGATAATGAAAATCCTTGTTTTAACTGAGACTTTTGACCTTTGTGTTTACCTCATGATTGTGATGGGTCACTTGATAACATAGGTATATGTATGGGCATATACCTGGGTATTGATTATCTGTTGAGATCTTCTTTGAGGTTATCCTTGTTGGTTTTTAGTGAGACCTTGAGGGTCTTGGGGTCCCTACTGAGTATCGTTATACTCACCCCTGCACGGGCTATGCCCGCACCTCGTTGTGTTGGTTGCAGACGATGGGCAGTGCTGCGGAGGCCGAGTGTTCGAGGATTGGACGGTACCCAGATGTGGACTACATGACGAGTCAGTACCCGGAGGTGGACTACACAATGAGTCAGTATCTGGAGGTGGACTTCACGGCGAGACGACACTCGGAGGAGGTTGATGGGAGAGAGCATTGTGGAGGATATCTGTACCTACCCTTTAGATAGGATCCGTGGTGGACGATCCAGGAGCTGCTCCATCTGTACCTACCCTTCAGGTAGGGTCCGAGAAGGACAAACCAGGAGCCGCTTCCGTCCTTCCAGCTGTTTTCTTTTTCTGTTGTAATTTGTTCAGTTGTAGTTGTACTTTCTTTTGGGTCTGTATTCTGGACCATTTACCTTCATCACTTCTCTTTGTACTTAGTGTTTTACTTCCGCATGTACTCTGTGGTGTTTTGTTTACTTTCATAAAAGAAATACCTTCCCAATTATCGGGATTTATGTCTTTGGTGCTAGTCGCCAGCCCCTAGCCTATGGAAGGCGTGCCTGGGGTAGTCACGACACGGGCCCTGAGGATGGGTCGTGACATTAATAATATATTATTTAGATAAAATTAAATCTAATTTCAAATATTATCAGAAAAATATTTTTATCCTTTTTCTAAAATGATTCATCTACAATGTTATCCTATATATAGATATATACTTCTTTGTTTCTCTAAGGTTGTGTGTTCCTAATTAAACAAATTTCTATATTGTTCTCTCAAACATAACATAGTTACCCTGAATTTTCTTACATTACAATTACATAGTTTGTAATATAAAAAACATAAAAGTGTAAGAGACATAGGATCCATTTGATATTTTGTAATTGGAAATTTAGTATCATAGAAAAATTGTGCATAATTAAAAAACATGTAAATTATATTATTCTTCTCTATCCTTCTAAATACTTGTGTTCTACATAGTACACACAATCACCATGGGATATAGATCAACGAATGGAAAATCAATAATATGGGTGAACATAGTCAACATAATAATATAATAATAATATATCTTAAAGTCTCTTAATACAACGGTCCATGTACTGTTTCTTAATCCTACGAGCCATTAATCTCAAAAACCTATGGGCTCTATAAGTGTTCCCTCATCCTTTCAAAGGGTTGTTATCTAAAATCAATAAAAAATTTCTTTGGGCCATTTAGACAAGCATAATAAGATTGTAATGATAATTATTAGGATATATTTGATGAATTCATGGAATGTTTCCTATATTTAAAAATTATGAATCACTTCTCTTCAGTTTAATACCACACATATTTTTTAAGGAAGCTAGCATCGTTTCTATTGTTAACATATGAACATAAGTCCAAACATCATCATTGTGTGATAAAATCAAGCATTATGTTAATAGATATTGCACATAATATCATAAGATATATAACACTACCCAATACATTATAGTGCTATATAATTCTGATCCAACCTTCCATATCATAACATTCACAAATTCATGGATGTGTGATAGAACATATAATAATTATATTCTTAAAATGGACCATTAAAAAGAATAGGTTAAATATGGATCACATATATCATACTATAATTAATAGACACTCTTTCCCACAAATGTATAAGGGGAATCCTATTTATTAAAATCATTTTCATTCATAAATAGAGAATAAACAATTCAAAAAGAGTCAAAGATGTTTTTTGGAATGAAAATTCTTTTTGGAATGAGTTTATATGAGGATTGAATATCAAAATGGAAAAATTTATATCCTCAAAAAATGTAATAATAGTGAAATTTTATTTATGTAATATTGTAGGAATATACATATATATACTCCATGAATGAGGGATACTCCAAGTAAAAGGACTTGGGTTTCAAAATCCACATACCATAAATCATGGTTTATTTCGTTGTATTTCTTCCATATAAAAAAATAGTTAATTCAATCATTGGAAAAAAATATTTATTTTAATCTATATCACTATATATTATTTATAACAATTTTATAATATTTCGTAGTTTTCCATTATTGATGATGAAGGGTAATAATATCATGATTTTCATGATATTTTATAGTTTTTTATTTATTTTTCTATTTCACTCCAAGGTCATTTATACACAATTATAATTTTGTATATAATGTTAAATGATAGAAATTTATTATTTTATATGTCATATATATTCTATTATTACAATTCAATAATATTGGTATAATAAAATTTTTGTAAATTTCCTCATTGGTGGTTATCCTACTGATAATGATGCATTGTAAAATGAAAGGGAATATAATGTATAGAAATTTAATATGTTATAATAATTATACATCCTGGAGGATAATATAATTAATAATATCTTATAACAGCAATTAATTAACATTATATTATTTGGGTTTTAAATGGGTGATGAATTAGAGAACGTCAAGTGGAGAAATAGAGGAAGACTTGATGAGAGGATACCCTCTTCTCTTTGTTTCTTATTCTCTAGTTAAATAAAATACATTGATGACTCAATATTGAAGCCTCCATGAATTCCCGAGGTATGATAAATCATTAATAAATATAATATAATGATTTTATTACATTTATCTCTTTTTTATTTCTAAATCACTATTATATTAGAACATATATTCCAATAAAGATAACCTATTTATTTTAAAGTCATACATTAAATTTAATAATATGTAATGTAATTTTTTTGTTTGGAATGTTTTTTCAAATATTTTTGTGTCTAATTGAGTCAAATTTTAAAATATTTTTATTTATTATTTTCTATAAATTCATAGGTTATTATTACATAATTAATGATGTAATTTTTGATATACTGATTATAGGAAAACACTCTTTTTACTATTCAACTAAAATTTGAGTGTTTCATAATACTATAAAAATTTAATCTATGAATATATTGAGGAACTGATTAAAAAAATGATATTAATTTTATCAAAATATATTTTGACCACTATTTATTTTAATTGATAATATTAAATTTTTTTTGAGAATCATTGAAATTCAGATTATTTGAAATCTGATTATATTTTCTTTATGATTTAAAATCATGTTACATTATTATCGGTGTTATAATATCAATTGTAACATAATTTAGTCTTGAAAAAAAAAATTATATGACATCATATTATTTCTCAAGAAAATAATTATTCTAATGGTGATTTTATTATTACAAACATTCAATTTACTATCCTAATGGTCAAATTTATAATCTAATGAACTGATTAATGCATATACATACTACTTCATTTCACCATTAATAAATTATTTTTATTCTTACCAAGGATATAGATTTTAATTTACTTTAATTTCAATTATTTTACCCATATTCAAATAATTTTCAATAGTTTCATTCGTGGGAGGGATTATTATAGATGATCTAATTGACTGAAATTGTCCCATTTTAGTAGTTATAATTATTATTCTTTTCCCTATGGGATATCTATATATTAAATTGGTTTTTTAATTAACTAATATATCAAATATAATTAATTAATTTATTTGTTGTTTGGTTCTCTATATTTTCTTAATTTATAAGTCATATATAATAAAATGTAATACAAATTTATTTAGAAATCAATTATCATTTAAAAATTATTCACCATTAAATTTTTTTGACCATTATGATGTTGTCATCAATGTTCTAATCATATAGGACGTGAAAAAAAATTCATTCCAAGTTATCTAAATTTAATATTTTCATTCATGATATTCACATTAACTATAATGAATTTTTTTGTTTTTTTTAATTTCCATTGAAATATTGTGTCCCTATATCTTCATTAATATTTTTTTGGAATAATGATAACATGTTGAAATTCCGGGATTTAAAATCCACTACATGATTTCTATAATATTCATTATTCAAGATATAATATATTTCTATTAAAGTATATCCCACAATAACAAAATCACTTTCCTCGAGGCCCTGTAAATTCAGATATGGTAGATTTCTATTCATACTTTCAAGATTTTAATTGTAATCAAATAAATAACATCATCTAATATTTACTAAATTCACTATCATCATCTTTAAAATCAAAAAAATGGTGCTTTACAGTGGGAACCTTTTTTCCCGTGATACCACATGTAGATCCAATATTAGATATGATCTCTAATCGGATATGTAAATAATAACTAATACTATTAGTTATAATGTTTTCATTCTATTTAAACTTCCAATATGGTATAAAAAATATTGATCCTATCACAAACCAGTAAAGATACCTTTGTATTCTAGTACCACATCAATTCTGACATATCATTAAGGGATTTCTTGATCCCCATTTATTGGTGACCAGAACATAAAATCATACAACAAGAAGGTTGAAAGGAATTTTCCACAAACATGATAGAATAAAGAAAATAATTTTAGTATAAGTATAAGAGATATTACACAAAAATACATATAGTAGATGTAAAATATGTAAAATATCCCAAAGGTAATCCAAAATGTACCAGGAAACTATATATCAACCAATGTCCTAGATGAAAAACTGCTCGAGGCCCAATAATCAATAACTAGAACCACCTCGAGGTGTAAATTCTCTACTTCTCAAACATGTAATGAATTTTGTTAAAAACACCAAAATTCATGGGTTGTGTGTGAGCGAAAATACAAGTACAGTCTCAAAAAATAATTCCATAACATCATGGAAATATTTAATTATCCAAATATGAAATTCAATTTTAAACACACCAGCATGAAATTAAAAAATTTTCTTCAAAAAAATATTCATTAGATTTCATCTGATAGAGATCTATTAACTAAATGCCTTAATAAACATTTTATATAATTTTATTTTTAAAAATTCGGATGATATTTTTAATATTTTTCCTAAAATACAATGTAATATATTTCAAATATAAACCATCAAAAAACATCGTAATATAAAAAAAAAGTTTGATAGTACTAGGCTGTGTGATCCATACACACTCGAAAGGGATATATCCCCAAAAACACAAAAACTATCTACGGTGGAATTTCCTCTAATAAAAATCATTATCAGGAAATTTATATTAATTTTTTTTAAATACCAATCATCAAATTATTCAATTAAAAATATACATATATTAATTTAAAAACTAAAATATACTTTTTAATAAAAAGATAATTTTTAAGATAAAACCACTAGGTTTCTATCAATACTGTTATAAAGTGATATTATCAAATACCAATTTTTAATCAATTTCATCAAATCAATTTCAAAATTAAAATTCCAAAATTAAATTCCACTATTTTATTTAATCATTTTCCATAAAATTTCACAACACACACCAACTAAAATGAATTTAGGGGTTTCTACCAATTTAATGAAAAACCCAATCTCAAATCCCCAATTCAATGGAATTAATTTTTTAATAAACTAATTGAATGAAATTTGAATTTTAAATTAGGAGAATGAATTTCAATTGACATATTTAGGGTATGTTGGGAAAAAATCCCTCAAGGTATCATTTCAGTATTTTTGTGTTGATTGTCTTTGTTGAAAAAGCTGGATTCCATGGTGAATTGTTAAGTTCTAGAGAAGATTTTGACAATCCATGTTGACAAAGACCAATGAAAAAGGAACGGACAATCAGGAGGTGGTACAAAAAGAGTAGTACAAGGTGGGGCTATTTTCCAGTGTTTTCCAAATGTTTGGGGTTTAAAATTTGGAGTTTGGTGATATCACAAAAAGTGGATATCCATGAAAATATCCTGAAAATATGACAAAGGCATGAATTTCGTGAAGATAGGCTTCATGTATTGGATTTCGCAAAGACCAGAAAAATAATGGCAGAAATTTTTCACGATTACGTCAAGCTTCGCGAACGATAAGAGTTGAATTGCATCACGTCGGTGAAGGGATTTGTGAGGGAGATTCATGGCGAAGTCATGAATGGATTGATGGTGATGCTCAGTGATTACATCAACCTCCGTGATTGGAATATTTCGGGGGTGCTTCACGATTTTGAGGGAATTTTGGCGAGAACATTGAAGCTTCACGATTTGTGATGACGTGGCGTTGAATTTGCATTGAAATTTAGAGGGTCGGTGGAATCTCCTATAAATAGGCCTTGACCCCTTCAAGAGATGTAGAGAGAAAGAGAGAATTTTCAGATAAAATATTTTTCTCTCGGTTTGCGAAGGTATCTTGTGAAGGAAGTGTGCTTCGTGGAATAAGAGATTCACGGTGGATAATTTAGCTCCGCGAAAGTTGAGAGCTCCGTGTTGGCTCCGTGAGCTTCGCGAGGGAATTCGCTCTGCAATGACTTGAGCATCGCGGGAGTGCTTTTTAGGAGTTCTTCGTGAAAAGGAAAAAGGTTTGCGAAGGAGAGTTTGAGCTTCGCGAAATTGGATCCTCTCAAAGTAGGTTGCATTGAGAAGGTATTTCCAAAGGAATTGCCCAATATTTAAGAGTAAAATTTGTATTCATTAGTGGATGAATGTTGTACTTGAATAGAGAATCAATGAACAATTGAGGATACGTGCATTCATGAAAATGAAGAGACCTACATGTCTATAAACTGTGAGTGGATCCCTTCCATGTGCAGTGAGAAAAGGAAGAAGAAGAAGGAAATCCTTTCTACCGGTAGTGAACCAGTGAAATAAAAAGATGGAGTGACCCATGGGAAAGTAGTGAGCTGAAACTAAACATTATAAAGACAATGATCTTGGGAAAATAAGTTATCTATCCCAACCCATGTAAATAGCAGTGTGCTTTTAGTGGACTTGGTACACCGGTACAATGCCGTTGTATGCACCTTGGACGTTTCCCAGTGAGGTTGAACCAAGTAAAATGTGATGTGTCATGTGTATTCTTTAGTTTGTGTTTATACTTTGCTGCAGAAAATAGAGAGAAGAGAGTCTTTCCTAACAGCGTGACAAGATCAATAGGGGTGGTTGTATTAATCTGTCACACCCTTATTCACCCCCCCCCTCTCAGGGTATCTAACATAGTGGACCTAACCATTATTATTAGATGGAATGCTTTATATTAGTGAATCTCCCTCAAATGGAGGACACCGGTCATAAAGGGATTCCGATATTTGACGGGAAAAATTTCATCTATGGAAGAATCGGATGCAACACTACTATGGATCATTGGGAATGGATGTATTCATAGCAGCAATGCATGGTATAAAAGCTGACATCAATAGTGGAGAATTATTGGAATCTGATCAAAGTGAATACGGTTTTGGAACCAAGGGCATAAATTCTTTAGGGGGGAGCCCAATCCAACACTATCTATAAAAAAGTGATGTCATGTAAAACATCATTTTCCATGTGGGAAAATCTTTTGATTATATATGAAGGAGATAAAAAGGTCAGAGGGGAAAAGCTACAAGTACTATGAAATAAGTATAAATATCTTTAAATGAACCCAAATGAGTCTATTGATGCATTCATTGACATGTTGAATTGCATTGTGGAATATATGAGAGGTCTTGGAGAAGTCATTGAAGACATAAAAATCTTAAAGTGCATCTCGAGGAAACTTCCACCTCAGTTCAATTCAAATGTTTCAGTACTAGAAGATAAAGAACCCAAAGAGCTGACACTAGGCAACTTTCACAGTACCTTTGTTACATATGAAATGAGGAATGATAATAACGAGGCTGGGGAAGAGGGGAAATCCAAAGAGAAGGCATTTAAGACCAAGAAGAAGCTCACCATTGAAGATTTTGAGGAAGAAGTAGATATGGATGAGGTAATGCCATTCCTCTCCTAAAATCTTCAATGAGGAAAAGGAATGATCAAAGGGAAACTTAACTTTCTTGATTTAGATTTGGAAAAGTAAGTCATCTTACCAAAAGGTTCCCCAAAATGTTAAAATAAGAAAATCAAGAAGATGAATTTGAAGTTACCATAAAGAAATATTCATCCTTTGTGAAAGGAAAGAAGCAGTTCATGATTAATTTATTCAAGAAGAAGAATATTCATTCAAAAGAAATAGGTAGTTCATATGAGTCTGAGGTTGAAGAGTTTGAGAAAATTGAAAATTGCAAATATCGTTGAGAAAATTCTATGATGGAAGTAGTCGGTAGTTCTCAGGTGAAGAACGAAACTAAAGGCGATGATGATGATGGAGAAGTTGAAGGAATAATAGATATGCAAGATGAGTTAGAGGATGATCTTGAGGAGATAGATGTTTGGAGATCCAAAAAAAATAAAGCCATCAAAGTTGTTCGTGATTCCAAACACTATTTGTAGCAGTAGGAAGAAGAGATGTCTGAGTTGATGGACGAAATTGAGAAACTCAAGTCATCAACACCAGAGGACTCAAAATCAGTTGGTGTGTATAAAATAAAAATTGAAGAATAGAAATTGGAGATCTATACCTTGAATAACACAAGGAAATATCAAATCAAGAATATTGAAGAACTTGAAGGAGAATTTGTCGAGTTACGGAAAAAGATAAAGATCATGAAAAACTCTTGACTCCTGCCGGGTCATCAGGAAACCAGATCACTCAGAAAACTGAGAAGCTGAAAGTGGAGAATACTGGTTCAGAAAAAAAGAATCATAAACTATGTTTATATTCTAAGACCAATGGAGGGCTTGATTGAAAACAAAAAACTCTAAAAATTGAGGTCAGATAGCAAGCACCCACTAAGAGATTGAAGGATGATTTGGGCACAAGGCAGAATCAGAATATTCAGAGATCCCATGGGTAAAATCGTAGTAAAAATTCATTCAAAGGAATGAACCTCATATCAGGTGTTATTTTTGTGGAAGGATGAGACATTCATAGTATGTGTGTTCCATAGATAAGAGATATAGAAGGGCACAAGAACAAAAGAGGCATCCAAACAGAGAACGGTTCTCTAGAACATATTTTGAAGGAAACTGTTTTTAGTGCAGAGGATTTTCGCACAAGGCTAGGTATTTTTCATTCCCCATACAGAGGGATGTGCCAAAGAAGAATCAAATTTTTCGCAAGCTGCAGATCAATGAACCAACAGGTGAGTTGAAAATGAAAAATATATTTGCAGCTTTGCAAGATGAAGCTGGTCCATCATACACTGAGAAAGATCAGAAGTCTCAATCCATTCTGAGCATGAAGCAAAAAATATGGACCAAGAATAAGGAGGATTAGAAGGTCGTGGTTGAAGAAATTTCCCTTAATGAATCAAATCACTCTAGTGTGTGTATCCTTGATAGTGGTTGCACATATCACATGAAAGGTAATGAGGATATTGTTATAGGCGTAAAATATGACAAATAAAGAGTTTTCAAGTATGGAAATGATGAAGGCCTGAAGATTATTGGCTCAGGAAAGGACATGTTTGGGGTCAAAGAGATGAGACTTGCTGATGTCTTATTATTAGAAGGCCTTAGCCACAATTTTCGCAGCGTCTGTCAATTATGTGACTCATGACATTATATAAGGTTTACTAAGAAGGTGTGTATCGTCAATGGGAGAGACGGGGAAGTGGATCTACAAGGAAGAAGGACAAAGGGAAATCTCTACCTGGAAAGTGGAGAAGAAGATATCTGCCTTCTATCAAGAGAGGAAGAGAATATGTTGTGGCATAAATGACTAGGTCATCTATTCCATCCATCCTTGGAAGATCTGGTAAATTGTGATTCATCAAGAGACCACCAAAAGTAATCACTTGATCGTATTCACATGTGTGATTCGTCCCAACAAGGTATTCTCATCAGAAAGACAAATAAAGAAAATGAAAATAAGTCAACCAGAGTGATCAAATTGGTGCATGCTAATGTTTGTGGATATATCACACCAATTGAAATTGAAAAAAATAATTTACTATGTTATTTTCATTGATGACAATAGTAGAATTGCATGGGTATTTGTTATTGCCCATATTTCAGATGTGTTCAGCTACTTAATATAGTACCGAAGGGACTGCAAAAGGATGCTTGGAAAAAAATTACTGATGATTCGTACTGATAACGGTACCAAATCCACAAACAGTTAGGTGAAAGACTATCTCGAGAACACAGGATAAGGCATCATGTTTCCTCAGTGAGAACTCCACAACAGAATGGAGTGGTTGAAAAGGGAAATTACATCATCAACAACATGGCCAGAATAATTCTTATAGAAAAAGACCTGACAGAGAAGTTTTGTAAGGAATCTATATTAACATCAGTCTACATTTCTAACAGGGCTCTATTGTGTTTTATGGAAGGAATGACTCTGTATGAAATGTGGTAGGGAATGAATCCAATAGTGAAATAATTTCGAATATTCGGAAGTAAGTGCATCACTCTCAACAAAGAAAAGAATAGGAAGTTTGAATAATGTGGAGATGAGGGAATATTTCTAGGCTACTCTTGCAAAATCAAATAATACCAATTCTTTAAAAATAGGTTGGGAAAAGTAGTTGGGAACAATGATTTCACTATTCTAGAAAATGAAGAGAATATTCAACAGCACAGTTAACAATTTCTTGATGAAAGTGATGAAGAGGAAAGTAACAGAGGAGGAGAAAAAGTGGAAGATGCTGGCTCAGAAGAAGAAACTGATGATGAACAAGAAAGTTTCATGTTTGTGGATTCAATGAAGCCAAATATTTTAGCTGAAATTGATAGGCAGAATATCATTGGAGATCAGAAAACTCTAGTTCATTCAAGAAGAATGTTTTCACTGAATTCGGCATCTTTCCTATCTCAGGTATAGCTGAAATTATTTGCTGATGCAGGTGATGATGAAAACTGGGTAAAAGGTATGAATGAAGAGCTTGATCAGTTTGAGAAGAACCAGACGTGGGAGATTGTTTTGAGACCACCTGATAAGAATTTCATTGGGACTAAATGGTTCTACCGCAACAAGATGAATGAAGACAGAATAGTGGTTCGAAACAAAGCATGACTAGTTTGCAAAGGATACTCCCATATAGAGGGAATATATGTTGATGAGACGTTTTCACTGGTTGCATGGCTATAGACAATCTAATTATTCCTATCCATTGTAGTTCAATGGATGTTCAAAGTGTTCTAGATGGAATTGAAATCTGCATTCATGAATGGGGTTATGCATGAGGAAGTGTATATTGAGCAGCCAGATTGTTTTCTCATTCATGAATATGAGAACAAGGTTTGTAGACTGAAGAAGGCATTGTATGGGATGAAACAAGCACCAAAAGCATGGTACTCAAGACTTGATCAGTATTTGAAGAAGCTTTGTTTCTAGCATGGGGTAGTTGTTTAAAATCTCCATTTTAGCAACATTAGTAATCAAAGGCTGATGGTGCAAGTTTATGTTGATGACATAATATTTTCCGGACCATATGAGGCTAAATGCAGATAGTTTTCTGAATTCATGAAATGTGAGTTCGAAATGTCAATTATTGGAGAGCTAACATTTTTCCTTGGTCTACATGTGACACAAGAAAGGAATGTAACATTCATTTCACAATGAAAATATGCTAAGGAAGTTTTGAAAAATTTTGGAATGGACAATTCGATGGGGTCGAAGACTCTGGTAGCTACCCCTATGAAATTGTCCAACGATGAGGATGGAAAGGCAGTTAATATCACAGAATATAGGCCAATAATTGGAAGTTTTCTATACATGACTGCAACAAGGCCAAACATTGTATTCGCCACATGCCAAGCAGCGAGATATCAGAGTAATCCCAAGGAAAGCCACATGCTTTCATTGAAATGATAACATCGGTATATCAAGGGAACAATGGATTTCAGCTTGATGTATAATGGAAAATCTCAGATAGAGTTATTAGGATATACTAATACAGATTGGGCCGGTTCAGCGGATTAAAATAAATCAACAATAGGAGGTGAATTCTATCTTGGTGGACTATTTATTTCTTGGATAAGAAAGAGGCAAAATTTCATCTCATTAAGAACTGAAAAAGCTAATTATATTACGGCCACTCAATCATGCACAAAATTGTTGTGGATGAAGCAGCAGCTTGATGTTATGGGAGTTGAAGTGATGTCTCTGATCAGAATCTAGTTTGATAAATCAAGTGCTATAAATCATAGAAAAAATCCAATACATCACTCAAGGACAAAACACATTGAGATAAAGTATAATTTAATCAAAGAGAAAGCTAATAAGGGAATCGTGAAGTTGGAGTCTATTCCTACAAAATGATAGGTTATAGAACTTATGATTAAGGCCTTACCCAAGGAAGATTTTGATAGGCATCGATTGGCTCTGGGGGTCTAGTTGACATCCTGCACCAGAAAAAGTGTGGATGTGGAACCACCCCCTCTCCCTGAGGTATTGCGTGTTTTTCTTTAATGCGGTAATATGTTTTCTTTACGATGTTACAGACCACAAATGGGTGACCTTTGGGTTCTTTGATAAAGCAGGAGGAATAGTGACTCCACATGTGGGAGAAACTATGGCTAAATAAGAAAGAAAATTTATTAGTAAAAGACACGGGGAGAAGCTGACTGGTGGAGCAGCGAGATAGGGGGAGAGCAATGAGATAGTGGGAGAGTATTAAATCGGAAGATTCTAGATGTTATTGATCAATTATTGGATATCACATCAGCTGATGATCGTGATAAATTCCGAACAATGATGTTGAAATGGTGTGAGCAGGTTTCCAGCTATCAAAAATTTATTTTAGTGATGTTCAACAATTTGTATCAATTTAGCCATTGGTATTAGTTTGGATTGACAATTGGTGTTTGAAATGAAGTGATTAATTGATTAACATCTCATAATCCTCTTGTTTCTCTCACTGATCATTGCTCATGTGGGCTTAGAGTACTTGTTAAGTGAATCCTTGCACGCTATTAGAATCACAAGAGGTGAATGGGGGTAGTGGTTGGAATGAGGTTTAGATAGGTATCAAAGTGCAGAGAATCATTATGAGAAGATTTGTCAATAAACCCAAAGGGGGATATTGTTTGGAAAAAATCCCTCAAGGTATCATTATAGTATTTTTTGGTTGATTGTGTTTGTTGAAAAAGTAGGGTTCCATGGTGAACTATCAAGTTCTAGAGATGTTGTTGACAATCCATGTTGACAAAGACCGATGACAATGGAACAGACGATCTGGAGGCGGTACAAAAAGTGCAGTACAAGGTGGGGATATTTTCCAGTGTTTTCCAAATGTTTGGGGTCCAAAATTTGGAGTTTGGAGAGCATCGTGAAAAGTTTATATCCATGAATATATCATCAAAATATAAAAAAAGTCATGAATTTTGTGAATGAATTAGATTTCACTATGACCAGAAAAATGATGGTCGTGATTCTTTGCGATTACTACATGCTTCGCGAATGACAGGAGTTGAAGCGCATCGTGGCGGTGAAGGGTTTTGTGAGGGAGCTTCGTGGCGAATGCATTATGGGGTTGACAGTGATGCTCCATGAATACGTCAAGCTTCGCGATCAGGAAATTTCGGTGGTGATTCCAGATTTTGACAGAATTTCAGCGGGAACTTCGGTGCTTCGTGATTTGTGATGACGTGATGTTTTCTTTGTGCGGAAAGATCTAGGGTCTGTGGAATCACCTATAAATAGGCCTTGACCCCTTCAAGATAAGTAGAGATAAATAGAGAATTTTAGGAGAAAATATTTTTCTCTCGGTTCGCGAAGATAGTTCATAAAGGTAGTGTGCCCCACAAAAGAAGAGCTTCGAGGTTGAAAATCTTGCTCTGCGAATGTTGCGATCTCTACGTTGGCATATTGAGCTTCGTGAGTGAAGTCACTCTATGATAACATGAGCTTCGTGAGAGTGCTTCACAAAAGTGATTCACGAAAAGGCAGGAGCTTCACGGATGCCCGTTTGAGATTCGCAAAACTGGAGCCTCGCGAAGTAGGTTTTATTGCAATGGAATTTACAAAATAATTTCCTACTGTTTAAGAGGCAAAGGTGTATTCATCAGTGGATGATATTTGGACTTCAATAGAACATCTAGCAATAGATTAGGATACATGTATTCATGGAATGAAGAGACCTATAGGTCTATAAACTGTGAGTGGATCCCTTCCAAGTGCAGTGAGTAAAGGAAGAGGAAGAAGGTAATCCTTTCTACTAAAAGTGACCCAATGAAATAGAAACTGGGAGTGGCCCTTTGGAAAGTAGTGAGCAGACCCTGAACATTTAAATGGCATTGAGCATGGGAATAGAAGTGATCTATCCCAGTCTGGTAAACAACATTGTGCTTTTAGTGGACTAGGTACATCAGTACATTGTTGGTGTATGCTCCTTAAACGTAGCCCAGTGAGGGTGAACCAAGTTAAAATCACTATGTCCTCTGTATGTTTAAGTTGTTGTTTATACGTTGTTGTAGGAAAGAGAGAGAAAATATTCTTTCTTAACTGTGAGACAAGATCAATATTTGTAGATGTATCAATATTTCATACCATGATTCACACCCCAGGGTATCTAACCTAGTGGACCTAACAATTGATATCAGAGGGAATGGTTTATATCAGAGGTTCACTCTCCAATGAAGTTCACCAATCATAAAGGGATTCCGATATTCGACAGGAACAATTTTCAGCAATGGAATAATCGGATGCAACACGACATCTGATCTTTGGTAATTAATGTATTCACAACAGCAATGCATGGTATAACAACTGACATCAATAGTGGGACATTATTGGAATCCGAGCGAAGAGAATTGGATTATGACGCCAAGGGAATAAATGTTTTGGTGGGAGCCGTATCCAATGATATCTGTAAAAAGGTGATGTCATGTAAAACATCACATGAAATGTGGTAAAATATTTTGAATATATATGAAGGAGATTCAAAGGTCAGAGATACAATGCTACAAGTACTATGAAATAAGTTTGAAGTTCTGAAAATGAACCTGAATGAGTCAATTGATGCATTCTCTGACAGGGTAAATATCATTGTGGAAGGTATGCGAGGTCTTGGAAAATTCATTGAAGACATAAAAATCTTAAAGTGCATATTGAGGAAACATCAACCTCGGTTCAATCCAAAAGTTTCTATTCTAGAAAATAATGATCCCAAAGAGCAGACAATGGACAATTTGCATAGTATCGTGGTTTCATATGTAATGAGGAACGATGATAATGAGGTTGTGGAAGAGGAAAAATCAAAAGAGATTGCATTTAAGGCTATAAAGAAGCACACCATTAAAGATTCTTAGGAAGAAGAAGACACAGATGAGGTGATGTCATTCCTCTCCTCAAATCTTCATATAGGAAAAAGAATCTTCAAAGAGAAACTTCCACTTTCTTGCTTTAGATGTTGAAAAGTTAGTCATCTTGTCGCAAGGTTCCCCAAAATGTTTCAAGAAGAAAATGATGAAGATTAAGTTGATATTCCAATAAAGAAATCCTGAGCCTGTGTGGATGGAAAGAAAAAGTTCAAGAAATATTTATTCAAGAAGAAGAATCTTAATTCACTAGATCTAGACAGTTCATATGAGTATGAGGTTGAAGAGGTTGAGGATATTGAAAATTGCAAAGATCATGGAGAAAATGCTATGGTGGAAGATTTTGGTAGTTCTCAGGAGAAGAATGAAACCGAAGGTGATAAAGAAGAAGAAGAAGTTGAAGGAAGAATAGATATGAAAGATGAGTTAGAGGCTGATCATGAGGAGATATATGTTTTGAGATCCAAAAAAAAGAAAGCCAACAAAGTTGTTCATGATGCCAAACTCTATATGTAACATCAGGAAAAAGAGAATTTTATGTTAATAGAAGAAATTGAGAAACTAAAGTCACCAACACCAGAGGACTCAAATTTAGTTGGTGAGTATAAAATAAAAATTTATGAACAGAAAAAGGAGATCGATAGCTTGAATAAAACAAGGAAATATCAAATCAAGCATATTAAAGAACTTTAAGAAGAATTTTTTGGGTTGTAGATGAATGTTAAAGATCAAGAAAAACTCTTGACTCTTACTGGGTCATTAGGAAAGCATATCACTCAGAAATCTGCAAATATGAACATGGAAGACACTGGTTCAGAAAAAAGAAGCATGAACTATGTTCAGATGATAAGACCTTTGGGGGGATGGAACAAAAACAAAAATATGTGAAAATTGATGTCAGGCCGCAATCACCCACTCCAAGATTATAGGTTGATTGGGGCACAAATTTGAAAATGCTAAATAGATTTGCAGCTATTCAAGATGAAGCTGGTCCATCATACTTTGAGAAAGATCGGAAGTCTAAATCCATGACGAGCGTGATGGAAAAAATATGGACCAAGAAGAACAAGGATGAGAAGGCCGTGGTGGCAGAAATTGCCCTTAAAGCATCAGATCACTCTAGTTTGTGGATTCTTTATAGTGGTTTCACATCTCACATGAAAGGTAATTAGGATATCCTTACAGGCTTAAAATATGAAAAAGAAGTAGTTTTAATGTTTGGAAATGATGAGGGCCTAAAGATTATTGGCTCATGAATGGCCAGGATTTGGGGAAAAGAGATGAGAGGTGCTTATGTCTTAAGAGTAGAAGGCCTTAGTCACAATATGGTCAACGTCAGTCAATTATTTGACTCATGACATTCTAAAAGGATTACTAAGAAGGTGTGTATTGTCAAAGGGAGAGACAGGGAAATGGTTCTACAGGGAAAAAAAGGGAAATATATACCTGGTATGTGGAGAAGAATATATGTGCCTTCTATCCAGAGAGTAAGAAAACAAGTTGTGGCATAAATGACTAGGTCATATATTCCAACCATCTATGGACGATCTGGTAAAGTGTGATGCATCAAGAGACATCCCAAAGCAATCATGTGATTGTATTCACATGTTCAATGCATGCCAACAATGGTAGTTCATCAGAAAGGAATATAAATCAAAGAAAATAGGTAAAAAAGAGTGATTGAATTGGTGAATACAGATGCTTTTGGTCCTATCACATAAAGAGAAATTGATGGAATGATGTACTATGTTCTTTTCATTGATGAAAATAGAAAAATGGCATGGGTATTTGTTATTTACCATAACTGAGATGTGTTCATCTTCTTAAAAAGTACCTGAGGGTGTGCAAAAAGGTGGTAGGACAGAAAATTATGAAGTTTTGTAATGATAACGGTATTGAATTCCCAAATAGTCAGTTAGAATACTATCTCGAGAAACACGGGTTAAGGCATCAAGTATCATCAGTTAGAACTCCTCAACAGAATGGAGTGGTTTGAAGGAGAAATCAGCTCATCGTCAACACTAGCAGAATAATACTTATAGAAAACGAAATACCATAGATGTTTTGGAAGGAAGAAGTTTGGACATCAGTCTACATTTCTAACAGGGCACTGTTGTGTCCGAAGGATGGAATGTCTCCGTTTGAAATGTGGTATGGAAAGAAGCCAACAGTGAAATACTTTTGAATATATGGAAGTAAGTGCGTCATTTTAGACATAGAAAAGAATAGGATGTTTTAATTAAGTTGATATGAGGGAATATTTTTGGGCTACTTAGGCAAAAGAAAAGCATAAAAATTCTTTAACAAGAGGCTGGGATAAGTAGTTGAGAGCAATGATGTCACTATTGTGGAAAATAAAGAGAATATTAAACAGCACAGTGAACAATTCATGTTGAATGTGATGAAGAGGAAAGTAATAAAGGAGGAGAAAAAGTGGCAGATGCTGACTCAGAAGAAGACACTGATGAAGAACAAGAAAGTTTCAATTCTGTGTCTACAAAGAAGACAAATAGTTGAGCTAAAATTGATAGGCAGATTAACATTGGTGATCAGAAAGCTCCAGTTCAGACAAGAAGAATGTAGTCACTACATCAGACATCTTTCCTATCTTAGGTATAGCCGAAATTCTTTTTTGATACAGCTGAAGATGAAAACTGGGTACAAAGTATGAATGAAGATCTTGATCAGATTGAGAAGAACCTGACGTGGGAGATTGTTGCAAGACGAGTAGATAAGAATGTTATCGGGACTAAATGAGTCTATTCCAACACGATAAGTGAAGGTGACATAGTGGTTCAAAACAAAGCATGACTATTGTGCAAAGGATACTCCCAGATAGAGGGAATAGATGATGATGAGACATTTTCACAGTTTTCAAGGGTGGAGACAATCAGATTATTCCTAGCCATTGTAGTGCAATGGAAGTACAAAGTGTTCCAGAAAGATTACAAATATGCATTCTTGAATGGGGTTTTGGGGGAGGAAGTGTATGTTGAGCAACAAGATGGTTTTATCATTCATGAGCATGAGAACAAGGTTTGCAAACTGAAGATGGTGTTGTATGTGCTGAAACAACGACCAAGATCATGGTACTCAAGACATGATCAGTACTTGAAGAATCTTGGTTTCTAGCTTGGCGGAGTAAATTACAATCTATATTTAAGTAACAGTAGTAATCAAAGGATTATGGTACAGGTTTATGTCATTGACATAATATTTGGAGGATCAGATGAAGCTCAGTGCAGACAGTTTTCCGAATTCATGAAAAGTGAGTTTGAAATGTCAATTGTTGGAGTGCTAAAAATTTTCCTTGGTCTATAGGTGACACAAGGATGGAATGGAACATTTATTTCACAATCCAAATATTCTACGGAAGTTTTGAAAATATTTGGAATGGAAAATTCCATGGAGTCAAAGACTCTAGTAGCAACCAGGATGAAATTGTCCAAATATGAGGATGGCAAGGCAGTTAATATCACAGAAAACAAAAAAAATCATTGGATTTTTTCCCAATCTAAATATGACAATGAAGTTTTAAAAAGATTTGGAATGGAAAATACCAAGGATTCAAAGACTCCCATAACTACCCGGATGAAATTGTCCAAAGATGAGGATGGCAAGGCAGTTAATATCATAGAATACAAGAAAATCATTTGATGTTTGCTATACATGACCGCAACAAGGCCTGGGATTGTATTCACCACATGCAAAGCAGCGACATATCATAGTAATCCCAAGGAAATCCACATGATTGCAGTGAAAATAATACTTCAGTTTATCAAGGGCAGAGTGGATTTTATTTTGATGTATAATGAAAAATATTAGAAAGAGTTATTGGGATATACTGATACAGATTGGGCTGGTTCAGTGGATGATAGGAAATAAACATCAGGAGGTTAATTCTATCTTGGTGGACTATGTATTTCTTCGCTAAGGAAGAAGCAAGATTTCATCTCATTAAGCACTGCAGAAGATGAGTATATTGCGGCCACTCAAGCATTCACATAATTATTGTAGATGAAGCAGCAGCTTGATGATATGTGATTTGAAGTGATGTCTCTGATCGGAATCCAGTGTGATAAGTCATGTGATATACATCTCAACAAAAATCAAGTACACTACTCAAGGACAAAGCACTTTGAGATAATGTATCATTTTATCAAAGAGAATGTTGAGTAGGGAACCGTGAAGTTAGAGTATTTGCCTACAAAATTTCATGTTCCAGACATTATGACGAAAACTTACCCGAGGAAGCTTTTGATACGCATCGACTGGCTCTGAGAGTCCATTGAACTTCCCACACTTGAAAAATTGTGGATTTGGGACCACCCCCCTCCCCAATGTATTTCGTGTTTTTCTCTAACGCGCTAATATTTTTTCTTTATGATGTTGCAGACCACAATGGGATGACCTTTGGGTTCGTTGACAAATGGGGAGGAATAGTGACTCCTCAATTTGGATAAATTGTGGATAAGGAAGGGAGAAAATGTATTAGTAAAATACATGGGGAGAATCTGACTATTGTAGCAGCGATATAGGGGGAGATAAATGAGATATGGGGACAATATTAAATCTGACGATGCTAGAAGTGATCAATAAAACATTAGATATCACGATAGCTGGGGGTTGTGATAAAAGCCAAATAGTGATGTTGGACTGGTTTGAGTAGGTTTTTGGCTATCACAAATTGGTTTCAGTGTGGTTCAACAATTAGTATCAGTTTGGAATTCACAATTGGTGTCTGACATGAAAATATTCATTGATAAACTTCTCATACTACTATTGTTTCTCATGCTGAGCATTGCTCATGTAGTCTTAGATTACGTCATAAGTGAATACTTGAATGCTATTATAATCGCAAGAGGAAAATGGTGGTAGAGGCTAGAAGGTTCTTTAGAGAGGTATCAAAATACAGATAATCATTATGAGAAGAGTTGACAACAAACCTAGAGGGGGAGATTGTTGGGAAATAATCCCTCAAGGTATCTTTTCAGTATTTTCGAGTTGATTGTGTTTGTTGACAAAGCATGTTTCCCTGGTGAATCTTCATGTTCTAGAGAAGTAGATGACAATCAATGTTGATAAATACTGATGAAAAAGGAATGGGCGATCTGGAGGCGTTACAAAAAGAGCAGTACAAGGTGGGGCTGTTTTCCAGTGTTTTCCAAATGTTTAGGGTCCAAAATTTGGAGTTTTTTCAGCATCGTGAAAAGTGGATATCCATGAAGATATCCTCAAAATATGAAAAAGGTATGAATTTTGCGAAGATAGGCTTCATGGATTTAATTTCAAATAGACCAAAAAAATGATGGTAGTGATTCTTCACGATTACATCATGCTTCGCGAATGGAACGAGTTGAACCGCATCGTGGAAATGAAAGGATTTTCAAGGGAACTTTGTAGAGAAGGCATGAAGTGATTTACGGTGATGCTCTACAATTACGTCATTATCCTAGATCAAATAATTTCTGTGGTGCTTCGCAATTTTGAGAGAATATTGGCAAGAAATTCGGAGATTCGCAATTTGTGATGAACTCGTGTTGAATTTGTGAGGAAAGTTTGACGGTCGGTGTAATCTCCTATAAATAGTCCTCGACCCCTTCAAGAGAAGTAGAGAGTAAGAGTGAATTTTCAGAGAAAATATTTTTCTCTTGGTTCATGAATGTAGTTCCTGAAGACAGTGTGCAACGTGAAAGAAGAACTCTGTGGAGGCTAATCTAGCTTCGCGAATGTTGCGATCTCCACGTTGGCTCAGTGAGCTTCACGAGTGATGTTGCTCTGCGATGACTTGAGCTTCACGAGAGTGCTTTGCAAGAGTGCATCGCAAAAAGGCAGGATCTTTAGGAAGGCTTGTTTGATCTTCGCAAAATTGGAGCCTTGCGAAGTAGGTTGGTTTGTGAAGGTATTTCAAAAATAATTTCCCAGTGTTAATGAGGAAAAGTGGGATTCATTAGTGGATGAATATTGGACTTCAATAGAGAATCTATCAACAGTTGAGGATGCAATAATTCATGCAAATGAAGAGACCTACCAGTCTATAAACTATGAGTGGATCCCTTCCAAGTGTATTGAGAAAAAGATGAGGAAGAAGGTAATCCATTCTACCGGCAATGATCTAGTGGAAAAGAAACATGGATTGACCCTCTAGAAATTAGTGAGCTAACCCTAAACATTGTAAAGGCAGTGAGCATGGGAATAGAATTGATCTATCCAAAAACTTTTAAAAGGCAGTGCGCTTTTAATGGATATGGTACATCAGAACATCGGTGGTGTATTCTATTTGGACATATCTAGGTGAGGGTGAACCAAGTAAAAATTGTTGGGTCCTTTGCGTGCTTTAGGTTTTGTTTATGCTTTGCTGTAGGAAAGATAGAGAAGAGAGTCTTTCTAAACAACAAGTCAATTTCAATATGGGTAGCTGTTTAAATCTTTCATACCCTAATTCACCACCCCCTCTCAGGATATCTAACCTAGTGGACCTAACAGGGTTGGTGAAATAGACCATCATAATGGAATACACCAACTTCAGGATCAAAGGATCGTGTAACACAATCACCTATTTTAGACACTCCAATGAAAAATGTCAGTAATGTGGACTCAAGAATCAACATATATTAATGATCTAAAAATGTTGGTATTAGATAATCAAAAAAAATAAATATCTGATAAACCCCTAGGAAGAAACATGAGATTGAAGAAAAAAGAGAATGAGAAGAGGAAACATTGCGGGTAGGGAAATAATTTAGTTCTATAACAATAAAAAATACTCTTGAGGTGTGTAGATGGGACAAAATAAACTCTTGGAATACACAATGTATTTTGAAATCATATTATAATCTTAAAAGACTACATAGAACATAAATAAATTTGGGTTTTTAAAAATAATTTTGTTATTGATTAAATCCCATACAGATAGTTTCATGGGCTAGGTCATACGCTTAACCAAACCATTCACCCAAAACATGAACCCCATTTTTTATCGGTTCATGCTTTCTCCATTACCGGAACAGGTTTTTTTAATCCATGTTTCAATCATCCAATCCAACAATAATAACGTTTTGATGGATTATACTAGGCGGACACATGGTTTTTCAAAAAATGGAATCAAACATGTACATCTCAAAATCCCTTCTAAAATTCCCCTATTTCACCAAAACCATACCTAAATGAAACCCATCAAAGTAATGATAAAATTGTGGATTTAGGAATACCTAAAAAAAGTAACATGATTTTACAACCTCCCCACCATAGATACATAATTTATCAAGAATTCCTACACAGAATCTTATATGTAAAGAATATGAGTCCACTACTCCCTCATATATATCATCCTATACCATGTAAAATTAGAACTAAAAACATCACTCCATAACACATGAACCAAATATATCATCTTACCACAATTTATAGTGTCCACTGAATTAATTATCCTCTCTAGATACAGAACCATAGATAAATCAGTCTTGACCTCAGGAAAACTCATTAGAAAACCATTAGATAGATTAGATAAATACTTTTGTTGTTATGATACATTATACATGTTATTTATCAATGTTATAATTGTTGGAAGTTTTATGTTCTAATAAAATTCCCCACCTTCTCAACAACCAAAATAGGTCTCATAAATCATGTAGTAGACTTTCCTATCCTTCCACGATTTTGATGATCCAAAATGGATGAATCATTCATGAACACCTAATCACCAACCAAAAACATGAAATGTCTATGAAGATGATTATAATAAGAGTTATGTTAGCTTTGTTCCATCATTATTATCTAATTAATTAAATACATCATTGATGTCGTACCTGGAAGCATGATTTTTCAAAAACTGGATCTTTCACCATTTTCTAAAAAAAAACAACAGAAATTTATAAGGCCATCTATATAAGTCATAAAAAGGATCCATTATGATTGTGTAATAGTAACTGTGGTTATAGTAAACCTTTTTCCAGCCCTATATGGTCATACCAAGACCCATAAATGTATTGGATATTGGAGAGAATCTTATCCCTATGAATATTTATATCGCATTCTTTCTGGACATCCAACTATGAATGGTATTATGTATTCAAATGGAATAATGATCCATGTTCAACAAAAAGGCATCTCAAAAAATTAAAAGTTAAATGGGGATCCCTATCAAAAACTATATTATATGGAACTCCTTGAAAACTAAAAATAACTTCTCTATAGATATTACCAATATTCTCAAATATGGTTATATCACAAATGGTTGTAAAGTAAAAAAATTTATTAGTCGATCAATCCAAACCCATTTCATTTTATTCTTTATATAGGTAGTTGGAAACCTAACCACAAACTCCATAGATACCTCTTACCACTTCCATGTGGGCACTAGAAATGTATAAATAAAACCCCTAGGGATTTTGGTGTATGTCATCGAAATGTTGTCATGTATAAATTTGAGAGAAAAAATTCGAATTTCTCACCTCATACCTATCCACAATCATAAAAACCATGTATTATATTAATTTGACATTAAATTATTTTTTTAATACTTAATACTTAAAAAAAACAGATTCCCCAATGATTGTATTAGTTTAGTTCCATTGGAATAATGGAAACATAAATATGTACACATGAGTGAGCCATATTATCTCCCAGTAGGTTCTCAAGACCCGAATCCCTTTTACGCATATCATACAGAAATTATATCCTCATAACATAAATATGGAAAGAGATAAATGGTTGATATCATATGCTTATAAATGATAAAAAAGTATATATGTACGAATAAACATGAGACTATGGGTATAAGTACATGATTAGAAAAAAAAATACCCTGCATATAAAACAATATAAACACGAATCATATAAAATGGTTAGTAGTTTATAAGGCTTGAATTATAAGTAAATCAATAGAATAATCCATACAAATATATTATAGGATTAATATATAGAATATTGGTGTACAACAAAACATGTAATATCATTCCATACATGAAATGAAGAATTTATAGAACATGTTAGGATACTCCTTGAAAGTTTCACCTATTTGGAAGGTCACACCACCAACCCCAATCATATTCATTTCCTTGTAAGGGGTCAAGATTCCTCATATTACCATTGTGGAATAGATTTTATTATCATTCTATTGTGGATCAGGTTTCCCTATCTTACAATAGTGGATTGGTTTTCCCCAAAATCACATAGTGAATTGGGTTTCCACATATTCCCATAGTAGATAAGGGTTCCCATATTTCATAGTGGACTGGGATACCTTATCAATCCATAGTGTATTTAGATTCCCATAATCCTATAGTAGACCAGGTTTCCATATCTTCAAATTGCTGATCAAGATTCCCCATCTTCTGATAGTGGATCTGGTTTTTCCATTTCCACAGTAGATCGAGTTTCCCATATTCCAAGAGTGGATCGAGTTCTTTAACATAAAATTGCAGATTAGGTTCCCCCATATTGTCATAGGTTATCATGTTTCCCAATCTTCCCATTGCATATGAGGTTTCCCCATCTTCCCATAGTGGATTAGGTATCCCTATCTCCCCATAATGGACTTGTTTTCTCCATTTCCCCAGAGTGGATTAGGTTCCCTCCTTATCCCATAGTGGATTGGGTTTCCCATATTCCTACTGTGTATTAGGGTTCCCCATCATCCCATGGATCGACTATCCCAATCTTCCCATAATAGAACATGTTTCCCATATCCCAATAATGAATAAGGTTTTCCATATTCCCATAGTGGATTTTTATTCCTATCTTCACATAGTGGATCAGGTTTCCGCATATTACAATAGTGGATCAGGTTTCCCCATATTACATAATAGATCAAGAATGATGGCTTGATTCCTATCATTATGTCTTTTGATATAAGTATTTGACCAACACATTTTAGGGGGATATAGGTCCTACATGTCACATAATAACATCATTAATACATGTTCCAAAAGATAATAAAACATTCATCAAATCATGAAAAATATAAATTAATGGAATTCATGAACATTATATAAAAACTTATGAAATTATATGGGTATCATGAACTTTTCCTCACATCATAACTAGTAGAAAAGAGAGAGATTTCATAATAATTTCATCAAAGAATAACCCTTGAGAAGAAGCGGGTTATAACTTTTTATAAACTATTGAAAAGATATTGGTTTTATAAAAATCATACGATTTAAAAAAACACTTCAATAATGAATAAAATTGTATTCTTGGTTCATTTCTACATTAACGATTAAACATGAACAAAATATGACATCTTATATGGAGAAATATTTTGGAAGATCACTTGAAACATTTCAAACAAACATAAGCCCTTCATTGAAAACCTTTTTCATTAATCCATTTCAAAAATTATTTTATTATAAGAAATATTTAAAATTTTATCTAAAAAACATCTTGAGGAATATATCTGTCATATTTAGAAAACACTTTTTAAAATATAAAACATTATGAAAATTGTTTTCTTCTAATAAAGAGGTGAGAATTTATAAAAGAATATTTGAAATAATTTGAAAACATTTTTCGTTAAAAATAACATGAAGACACATGATAAAATTAAGAAAATAGTTTTAAATTTTTATAATTAAAAATACTTTGAAAACATATATATATGGAATTAAACCATTTTAAAAAAATAATGAAAACTTATTAAAGAATATTGAAAATACATGAATGAATTTTTAATAATAAAACTATTTTTTCGAAGATATTTTTCATTGAAAAACATTATAAAACAATAAAAGTTCTTGAATATTATTAAAAAAATTATTTTAAAAAACAAACAACTAAAATTATAAATTAAGTAGGAAATAATTTATGGTCATGGCGGCGAGTATGTCTGTACATGTTGATCATTCCTTTTTTACCATAAAAATTTAGAAAACTTGATTGATTAGAAAATATCATGAAGATTACATTGAAAAAAAAATTAATAAGAAATTAGTGGGTAAAAATTTAATTTAAACATCATAGGATAACATTAAAACATTTCTATTTTATTTTTGAAAACATTGTTTTGAAAGAACCCATATTTCTGACTAAATGGAGAAATGATTATGGATTCTCATAAAAATATTTTCCTAGTTATCTTATGTATCAATGAGTACAAAAGTAGTAACATTACATGAATATATAATTAGTTGCCATAATTTATGAAAATTAATGAGTTTTATTGCGATATAGATTATAATATATAATTAATGAAAGAATAATCTTAGGTAATGTCGATAAATGTTGAGATTATAGCAATAAACTGTTACAACCTTGGTAACATTATATAATAATACAGTGGAAATGGTAACACTAAATTAATCATTATATATCATTAAAATTTTTATATTCATGACATACCATGTCATTGTTATTATATAAAACTCATAGAATGATATAAGGCTATAACATGGCATGTGCCTTAATGAATATGGACTGGGAGAAATTTAATTTACAAATTTGGTATCTTTTGAACCATAAATACCATGAAAGAAATCCAAAAAGTAGATATATATATACCAAAAATTTTACGTATAATATTCAAATAATAAATTGGTGGGATTTATAAATGCCACATATAAGAAATACAAGGTGAACATTCCTACTGTCTCACATAAAATAAAAGCGAGAGGGGAAAAACTTATCTTATATCATCACATTCTTCATAGACATTAAAAAATATTCTAAAATAAATATATTTCCATTATAAACAATACATGGAAAAATATTATTATATCTAATACCATATAATATTTTGTTATTAATTTTTTATTCTCGATTATTAAAAACACCATGATAATGTTATGTTTATGTTAATATCCTCTTTGATTATTGAAAATGTTTCGATTTTTAAACTTTTTTTTCATTACATAAATCATGATTATATTTTCTATAGATTGTAAAAAATGATATAAATATCATATATATTCATATAAATATATTTATAATAATCATTAAAATATAGAAAGTTGAAATGGAACACACCAATCAATGGATATGGTTGGTTGTACAAACACATGAATGATGTTTCTATTTTATTATCGTAATGAAAGAATGTAAGTAAATGACATATAACTATATATATAATTGAAATAGAAATATAGTTTCAAATATATCGATATATTATATAAAAATAATCATTAATAAATTCCATGAAATGTTTTATTGAATCACATCACACTGAGGGGGTAGTAGTCCACCCTTTCCCAAACAATGTTTTCGTATTTAAAAAGAAGAGATAGGTTGAAGGTGTGTTTTGTGTAATAATTCTTGAATAATAATTTAATAATACTTATAATATATATAATATATAAAACATATTTTCCCTAATAATTCAAAACAAATAAGAGATGGAATAGAAAAACAAAAATGATGATTCATAGGGTGGTAGTTCACTGCACACAAGAATAGTAAGTTCATTAACCATTATATACAGGTGTATGTATGTTTGGGTAAAAAAAGTTGAATAGAAAATATTATTATGTTGAGGTTATTTTAGTTTTCGATCACTGAGTAATAATATTTGAGGTGGTGGAAAATGATAATAATACAAAAGAGATTAAGGAATCTTGTTACATCTTCTTTGGTTAACACCTTTTAGATGGAACCAAAGGGTTTCCCTATATAGATTTATGTCCAAAGGAATGATTCAATGAGTAAGGGGAGAATTTATCAAAGTGAATTGGGTATATAATTTTTGAAACTAATATATTTGAGATGTGTTAATAAGGGGTATTAGTGTATTCCTTTTATAAGGGAGGGAGGGGATACACTTGGAATTTTTTAAAACATTGTGGTGTACCCACGTTTTTAAACACAAAAAGCCATAAAACCCAGAAAAATTAAATTTTACAATGTTTATGGAATAAATATGTCAATGACATGGGTTTTGGGAAGGTGTATAAGTTAGTTAGGGAAAATATGATTAAGGGTTAGTACCTTGTAATGTTTAATTATACCTTAATCAATTTAATTAATTATAATCACTTTCAACAAAAACAATTGAAATTAATAATGTTTATATTATTATAATATAATAATTACACTATTTGAAACCATTTATGTCTGTAAAGCCTTGATACTAGTTACCCAGAGTCAGTGTATTATTTTAATACATTAGAATGTTCATAAGGAAACCATGTCCTGAATGTCTGACCAGTTTAGCAGTCTTAGAAAATATATTACATAGATTAACATTATTTACAATTTCTAACATAAAACATAGCATAAATAGTTTTTTGAGAACTCCATTAGTCCCTTTAGCTTAACCCTACTTATCAATCATAATACACTTCTTGGAATCCTGGGAAAAATAAAACATGGATAGGGGTGAGCTCAAACACTCAGTAAAGGTAAGCAATACAGCAGAATATAACATAAATATTAATCATGGAGAATAATTGAAACCACATGCCTTTAACAATAATAAACATGTATAATTTTATGTCAAGAATATGAGCTGAGTAAATAAATCCATAACAAAACATAATCATGGGTATTATACTAGTGTAATTACCACATGAACCATTAATATTATTTCTGTAATGAGGGAATGTATAATGCCAGACATTCTGAAACATTTTGTCAAGGCCTCGGACAATACCTCAAAAAATGATTAAGGCCTCGGCCAAAACCATAACTCAAATTGGGAAAAGGCCTTGGCCAATTCCACATCTAGTTGTCTCATGAGACCTACCAATGCATCGAGGAGCTATAGCGAGATCCACCTGTCACTTACTAAGTGCAATACATTCCTCATATTAAAAAGTTTTAACATATCTTAAACATTAATATTTAAAATTGAATACGAAATGTCAATACATTAACCATAAAGCATGAATGGTATAAAAATAGCACATCCACAGTCAAACATATCACAAAAACTTCAATACGTTATGGAAGTTTTTTATCATAATAAATCAACATCAAAACAAGTTTAAAATCCATTAAAATATTTTACATTGATGGAAATTATTTTTAATACTATTTTATTGAAATATCCCTTTTCATGAAAACATTTAAAAGTCACATAAGTTAAAAAGAGAGACATTTAAGGAAATTTTTGAATCAAAGCGTCTCATACCTTTTTAAAACTTTGTAATGTAATTAAAATTTAAAAACATTCTTGTCCATTTAGATAAATAATTAAAACCATTTTGAAAACATGGGCATTAATGAGAATGGATTAGAAGAATAAATCTTTAAACCATTTAAAATGATGTTAACATAGATGAAATCAAAACTATTGGAGAGAAATATCACTTTTTTTGAAATAATTTTAGAGTCACATAATTATAAAATAAAAAATTTACTTTGAAAATATTCTTATAATCATGTAAGGGAAGCTTATATGATTTTATAACAGCGGAAAATAGCCTCACCCACCGTATAAGTTAAAAAAAAGACATTCTTACCTTAATTTTGTTGAAAAGGATAAAAAAGACATTGTTTGGAGAACGACAAAAAGATTCCTTTATAAATATATTATAAAAAGTCAAAAAAGGGTATAAATGACATTAAACCATAGTATGTAAAATAGTAATAATGATTTGAAATACATTTTAAAGAATCGTGGATGTGGATGATAAAGAAGTCCCAGTAGATAATTACATACAAAAAACATCATATAATTAAGAGATTGTGAAATAAACCCTTACCTTTTACTTTTACATGGTATAGGGTAGGTTAACCTACTGTGTAATAGTTAAATAATTGTTATTAAATTATACAATAATCATGTACATAAATATGATATCATATATGATCTTTTAATTTTGCTTTGTTAATAATATTTTAGTATTATCGTTGTTTCAAGTGTTCACTTACTCATTTTCTTTTATATGTTTTTTACATAAGACATGTTTGTTATCCATAAAGTGTATCTTATTCATATCCATAATGATATCAAGTCCATAAACATTATTTTTAATAATCAAATGAAAATTATTCTTGAATGGATACAATGGGGAATGAATCTCATCGCGTTCGTGGAGACGATATTCCGTACGTACGCACAAGCGACAATATCATTCTTTTTAAATTAAAATAGTATATAATTGGATGGTATATAATATATAAATAATCACTATAATGTTATATTTATTATTTACTTCAATTACACATCATTATCTTAGACATCCAAATAATAATGTTTTGTATAACAATTACACCATGACGTGGAGACAGTAAGTTGTACGTAAGCACGTATGGTGACATGTCATTCAAAGGATGGATATAATACTGAAAATGGTTGTACCATATTAATAATAACATCATAGTATATTGATGATACTGGAGTTATTATTTTAGAATGGAAATAACAAAGAAATAAGATGTTGTAGAATAAAGGAACTAGAAAGAGGGTGGTGAAAACCTTACATCTTCTTCGGGTTCTTCCTTTTGATTCGATCAAAAGGGATCATTAGGTTGGATTTATGATCAATTTAAGCCCTCTAGGTTGAATTTGGGGATGTTGAGAGAATATTTGGGCAGGTTTTGGCCTATCCAAAAGGCATTGAAGGTGTGAATTAGAGTGAAGGGGGAGAGCCCTTTTATAAGAGGGGTGAGGGGCACCATAGGAAAAACTTAAAATATTATTTCATAATAAATTAATTTTCATTTTCCAATGGCTACAAAATGTATTATTTGAAGTCTAAGTTGGTTATGAGTCTCAAAACACTCAACCAATAGGTTTTAGAAAAGTTTAGTTTACCATTTTAACCTTATCATTTAGATTTAACTCTAAGTTAAATAATTTAACATTTACCATGTCCACTTGTATTCTTACACTGTATGTTCAATAAACATACTATACACTACCAATCGAACCCCAATTGGTTTATTAATGTAATATATATTATTAAATAATTATTTCCGCCGAATTTTAGATTTTTAGGTTCATTATAGCAATTAAAAATATAATATTTGTTTTAAAAACTATTTTATGTCATTTTTGACACTATTTGGTATTAGTTTTTTTTAAAATAATAACTACATTACTAATTCACAAAAAATATATTGAATCAATACTAAAATGAAATATTCACCTAGAAAATTGGTGGATGTCATGAAAACAATTAAATTACATTTATTGTAATATTTATAATTCCATTTATTTGATTCTTTCGTTAATAAGGTGAATACTACATCATCATTGTGTCATTAATAAATTTAATTGTTTAATCTCTAAAAATTATTTATTAAATAACAATATGTATGAAATATTTTCATCTTTCTAATGAATATTTATAGTCTAATTATCTTATGTATAACCTTGTATTAAAAATGGTTTAGTCATTATACATTGATTTTAACTCTTTTAACTCATCATTAAATAAAATAAATAGAAATGTCTTAATCTAATACATGTGGAACTAGAGGGTCATATTTTATTCCTAGGGTTTCTTTTGGTCTAATTACACTTATCTTATAGAATTAGGACATGTTTTCGTGTAATAAAAAGAAAATTTTACCCTTAATTACTCTATTTACTTTTAACCGTGATAAATAAAAGTAAACGTTTACTATTCACCAAAAAATATTTTTATCTTATTAAACCACATTTTAGCCCATGCTATTTACCGTGTCTCTTATATTTTTGAAGTTCAAATCACAGAAGTGGTAAAATTATGTTTTATGTAAATTTGTAAATGCTCGTAGGAGGTGGGTAAACGACAGTAAAAGTTCGAAAAAAATTTTATGTAACTAAAATTATTATAAATTGTCTCCAATGAATTAAAATGAACTTATATAGGTATTATGTATCTATTTTGACCTAAAATAAATTTAAATAAAATAAATAATTATTTAAATAAAAATTCGGTTTTAAAGGATAACTTGGTGTTTTTTACTATTCATCAAAAATTAAAAGTTTTCAGAAAAATACCAAAACATCACCCTTGGATAATTTTGATAATAAAAATCCATAAATTATGTATATTTTACCAAATTCAAATCATATAAGATAAATTTATAAATATAAAATTATTTCTCATTGTCAAAACAAATAGCGTGTTTTTACAAAACAGTAACCATCAAAAGATAGACATTTGTTTATGTATAATTTCGATATGAAATTAATTATAATGACCAACATTGGATTAAAGGGTAAAAATATAATCTAATTATACTTCCAAAATATTAAAATGTATAATTCAACACTATATTTTATTTTTATTAAAAAAGTTATCTTCGGTTAATATATAGTATTTTCACTATTCACCAAAATATGAAATTTATCTGAAAAACACCAAAAATATATTGATAATAAATTACTATGTCCCGATTCTAAAGAAGAGTTTTATTTTCTCAAATTGAAAATATCAAAGTATCAAATATTGGATTTAAAAAGGATTCTCCATTAAAAGGGGGTAAAATTTCATTTTTTGAAATATAATTTTTTTATCTGAAAAAATTTATGTGTTCTTACATTATGTCTAAGAAACTCATAATATGGATTCTAAAATTATAAGGATTATATTAATGTAAAATTTTAGTTAATACTATTCGTAACTACTTTTTAACGGCTAGTTTGGTATGTTTTGGTGTGTTTGAACTCATTGTTGCGTGTAGTACAAGTTATTGAATTAATTTGAAGAAATAACATACTTCAAAATCTTGGGGTGTTACATTCATCCCTCCTTCAATAAATTCCTTCCTCAGAATTTGATATTTTTCTTCTAAAATAAAAGGTTGAAAATAGAAAATACCTTTGTGGGAAAACCCACATAAGAAATTGGGTTAAAAAAATTAGTCTTAATAAGAGGAAAAGGGGAATGAAAAAGTCACCACCAAATTATGATTTTGATTAGGAAAACATTGGTGGAAATTAGAGACACATAATTAGATGGAAAATGTAAATATTTATAGGGATTTATTGAGGTCATCAATCTCAAACAATTTTATAATTGTAGGACGGAAATCCACCAATATATGATGATTTAAAATACCCTCAGTTCAACAAAACGTATGGTGTTAGGACAACACATTTTTGGTTTTAAGATCCCTTCCATAATGATTATTAATTAATATATCCATAAAATAGGTAGGAATATATATATATGTATATATATACTGGACAAGTAGAGTTTCATCCTTCAAATAATTCCTACCACAAACTCATCTTTCACACTAAAAGATTTAGAAAAAATATATACTATTTATCCTAATATTATAGGGTTCCAAAAATAATGAATTTATAATTAATCTACCATACCCATTTAAAAACTACATTATTCAATCCAGGACATCACATGGATCAGTGATAGGTGATACATCCTTGTCTCCCTTCAGTTGTGGGTTTAAGTCTTGCGGCCTTGCCGGACGCGACGGGTTGCCGCCCGACCTCCAGGTTGTACTTTTTGTTGAAATCCAAAAATAACCGTAAAAATAGTATCCAATTTCAAACTTAATCCATTCCAGCCTTTAGAATTATCCAAAATACTTATATCCAAACTCTCATTCCAAAATTTATGAGGAAGCTAAGCATAATGATGATCGTTTTTTCCAGGCAATAACATGTGAACGCCTTCATCTTGTATTCTTTTACAACATCGAATCATCCAGAATTACCAAAATCAACAATCTATTATTCCAAAATCACTACCTCATTATCATGACCATATTAAGGATTACTTTTCCTTCAAACATGTATTTTAACAAAAGTGTAGCTCACTATTATGTCCCTTTTCTTAGAACCATCTAATCTCAAATCCTCGATAAAATAGTACTGCAGAACAATCCTTATTTATCTCTTTAATTCATACAACCAGTATATTGTTGATAAAACACTCAAATGAAATAATCCTATAACATTATAAGAACACTAGAAATTCTTCTTCATCTGAGGTAGTATCATAACATGATTATTATCCAATAGCATCATTTGGGGCATACTATGATGATTTGGACATTGGTTCTCGTAGTGTCCCAACATTTTATAGATGAAGCATTGTAAATTGGAAACCTTTTTATTACCCTTGTAGTAACACACTTGGTGTCTTTTTTCTCCACACATATAAAAAACTCCCATTCCCTTCAGGAATGTTCCAGGGTTTATCTTCCCACAGTTATCACATATGGGAACATTCTTCTTTTCCCTCTTCCCTTTATCCATCGTTATCTCTTCTATCCTTTTCTTCACTTGCTTCCCTTCAAATCCATCTGACTCAGATAATTCTTTAAATATATTATTAACACATGATACTATTTATTCATATTTTGAGAAAACATGAGAGACTATTTCCCTTCTAAATGTTGGAAAAATTCTGTGGAAAATATGATCCCTTTTAATCTTTGGATCATATGTATTGCTGGAGTTCACATTCCTTCTAATGGGTGCTATTTCTATACAATGGCATACACTAGGTTAGATCATGAATTGTAATGAATATTTCCAAACTTGTAAAATAACTAACATAAATTGAATAGTTTATGGATATAATCTTTAATCATAAAAATGTTTTCTTTGAGGATGTATATACTCATAGACCCTCCATAACGGTTATTAAGGAAAATAAGAATTATCATAAGCATATCCAATGGGATTGTCGTAACCAAGATTGCAGCAGGGCTTGTTTTCATGCACCAGTTCCCATTTGTGTCTAGTTCAAATCAATGTTTTTGGGCTTTACCCCTAGATACATCTGTGTTAGATCCGCCTCTACCTGCTCGTATCCAGACAAGGATATTTTTTTTTGGAAAACTCACAAAATCTATACATTACCAAAATTATAGGAATTCCTTCTATACTAATCCTCAAAGTATATCTTAGGTCTATGTACTCTAATCATAGATTATCTAAATCTATCTTCAAATATTATTGCTAAACTTCCTCTGATACCAATAGTAATTCCCCAATCCCATTTACCGAGAGTCGGTGCATTATTTTAATAGATTGGCATGACCATAAGGAAATCATTTCCTGAAAGACCGATCAGTTTGGAAGTCTTGGAAAATAGATTACACATATTAACACTAAATTACAAATTCAAACCTAAAACACAGCATAAATAGTTCTTTGAGAATTCCATTATTCCCTATATCTTATCCTTTCATATCAATCATAATACGCTTCTTAGAAACCTGGGATGATAAAACATGGAATGTGGTGAGGTCAAATGCTCAGTAAGGGTAAGAAATACAGTGGAATATTACATAAATATTAGGCGTGGTGAGTACTTCAAACCACATGCATTTACCAATAATAAACATGAATAATTTTATGGAAATAATATGGGATGAGTAAATAAAGACATAATAAAACATAATCATGGGTATTCTACTAGTTTAATTACCACATGAACCATCAATTTTATTTCCAAAATGGGGGAATATATAATGTCATACATTCTGAAACATTTTTTCAAGGCCTCGGCCAAGATGTCTAAAAACTATGAAGGCCTCGGACAAAACCATAACTCAATGTGGGAAAATGCCTCAGCCAATTCCGCATCTATTTGTCTCATTAGACCTACGGATTCATCGAGGAGCTATAGTGGGCTCCACCCATCACTTACTGAGTCTAACACATTCCTCATATGAAATGGTTTAAAAATATCATAAACATTCATATTAAAACTAGAATATGAAATGTCAATACTTTAACTATAAACAATGAATGGTATAAAAATAACACATCCATAGTCAAACATATCACAAAACCATTAATACAATATGGAAGTTTTGTATCAAAATAAATAACCTTCAAAACAAGTTTAAAATTAATTAAATGATTTTACATAGATGGAAATGATTTGTAAAACTATTTGATTGAAATATCCATTTTCATGAAAACATTTAAAAGTCACATAATTTAGAAAGAGAGACATTTAAATTTTTTTGAATCAAAGTGTCTCATACCGCTTTGAAACTTTTAAATGTAATTAATATTTAAAAAATTTCATGTCCAATTAAATAAATAATTAAAACCATTTTTTAAAAATGGACATTAATGATAATGGATTAGAAGAATAAATCTTTAAAACATTTAAAATGATGTTGACATAGATGAAATCAAAACAACTTGAGAAAAATATCTCTTTTTTGAAATTATTCAAAAGTCACATAACTATAAAATAAAACATTTACATTGAAAATATTCTTATAATCTTCTAAGGGTATCTTTGACGATTTTATTACAGCGAAAAATTTCCGCACCCGCTGTATAAGTTAAAAAAAGACATTCATACCTTAATTTTGTTGAATATGTTAAAAAGGACCTTGTTTGGATAATGACAGAATGATTCCTTTATAAACATATTATAAAATGTCAAACAAGTTTATAAATGAATTTAACCCATAATCTATAAAATAGTAAGAATGATTTGAAATACATTTTTATGAATCATGGATGTGGATGATAAAGAGGTCCCAGTAGATAATTATGTATAAACAACCTCGGATAATTAAGAAATTATGAAATAAACCCTTACCTTGTACTTTTCCTTGGTTCAGGGTAGGTTAAACTTCTGTATAATAGTAAAATCATTGTTATTAAATTACACAATAATCATATACATAAATATGATATCATATATGATGTTTTAATATTTCTTCGTTAATAATATTTTAGTATTATCGTTGTTTCAGGTGTTCAATTACTAATTTTATTTTATATGTTTTGTTACATAAGACATGTTTTTTATCCATAAGATGAATCTTATTTATATCCAGAATAATATCAAGTCCTTAAACATTATTTTTAATCATAAAATGAAAATTTTCCTTGAATGTATATGTTGGGGAATGGATCTCATCGCATTCGTGGAGACAGAGTCCGTAGGTACGCACGAGCAACAATATCATTATTTTGATATCAAAATAGTATATAATTGGATGGTATATCATATATACAGAATCATTATAATGTTATATTTATTGTTTACTCCAATTACAAATCATTATCATACCCATCCAAATAATAATTATTTGAATAACAATTACAACACGATGTGGAAACCGTAAGCCGTACGTACGCACGTATGGTGACATGTCATTCGAAGGATGGATAGAATACGGAATATGGTTCTACCATATTTATAATAACATCACATTATATTGAAGATATTAGAGTTATAATTTTTTAATGGAAATAAAAAATAAAGAACAAGTTTAAGAAGATAAGAACTTGTAAGAGGGTGGACAAAACATTACCTCTTCTTCGGGTTCTTCCTTTTGATTTGGTCAAAAGGGCTCCATATGTTGAATTTATGATCAAAATAAGGCCTATAGGTTGAACTTAGGGATGTTTATAGAATATTTGGGTAGGGTATGGCCGAGCCAGAAGGCTTTGACAGTGTGAATTAGAGTTAAAAGGGAGTGCCCTTATATAAGAGCGGTGGGGCCACCTTGGAAAAAACATAAAATATTATTTTATAATAAAATCATTTTCAGTTTATAATTGCTCAAAAATGTATTATTTAAAATATAATGTGGGGATGGGTTTAAAAACACTCAACCAATTGGTTTTAGAAAAGTTTAGGTTACCATTTTAACATTATAATTTTGATTTAACTCTAAGTTAAATAATTTATCTTTTACTGTGTATTCGTGTATTCTGACACTATATGGTTAATAAACATACTATATACTTCCAATCAAACCCCAATTGGTTCATTAATGTCATATATATTATTATATAATTATTTTGGCAGAAGAATTTATTTTTAGGACCATTATATAAATTAATAATATAATATTTGTTTTACAAACTAGTTTAGGTAAATTTGGACACTATTTGGTAATAGTTTTTTTTAAAATAATAACAACATTATTACTTAAAAAAATACATTTAATCAATCATAAAATGTCATATTCACCTAGAAAATTCATGTATATCAAAAAAACATTGAGATTTTATTTATTTTAATATTTATAATACCATTTCTTTGATTCTTTCATTAATAAGGTAATTACTGCATAATCATTGTGTCATTAATTAATTTAATTATATAATATCTAAAATTTATAAATATAATACCCTTATGTAGGAAATATTTTTTATCTTTCTAATGAATATTTATATTAGAATTTATCTTACGTATATCCTTATTTTAAAAATGGTCTAGTCATTAAACATTGATTTTAACTCTTTTAAATCTTCTTTGAATAAAATAATAATAAAAGTCTTAATCTAATCCAAGTGGACATAAAGGGTAATATTTTATTCCGAAGGTTTTTTTTATCGAATTACATTTATCCAATAGAATTAGGTCATGTGTTAGGGTAATAATAATTTCATTTTTACCCTTAATTACACTATTTAGTTTTAACCGTGGTAACTAAAAGTAAAAAGTTATTATTCACCAAAAACCATTTTTATCTTATTGAACAAAATTATACTCCTTGATATTAACTGTGTCTCTTGGATTTTCAAAATTCAACTCACATAAGTGGTAAAATTAAGGTTTATGAAAACTTTCAAATGCTCATAAGAGGTAGGTAAAAGAAGGTATAAGTTTGATAAAATTTTTATATAACTAAAATTATTATAAATTGACTCCAAGTAATTAAAATGAACATATATAGGTATTATGTATCTATTTTTACATAAAATAAATTTAAATAAAATAAATAATTATTTAAATATAAATTCGGTTTTAAACGATAACTTATTGTTTTTTCACTATTCATCAAATATTGAACATTTTCAGAAATATACCAAAACATCACCATAGGATAATTTTCATATTTCAAATCCAAAAATGAAGTCTATTTTACCAAATTCAAAACATATAAGTTGTATTAATTAATTTAAAATTAATTCTTATTGCCAAAACAAATAGTTTTTTTAAGAAACAGTAACTATCAAAAGATTGACACTTGTTTATGTATAATTTCAATGTGAAATTAATTCCAATGACCAACATTGGATTTAAGGGTAAAAATATAATCTAATTATACTTCCAAAATATTAAAATTTATAGATTATCACTGTAAATTATTTTGATTAAAAAAGATGTTTTCTGTTAAAATATATTATTTTTCACCATTCACCCAAATATGAATGTTATCAGAAATACACCAAAAATTTAATGAAACTAAATTATTATGTCCCAATTCTAAAGAAGAAGTTTATTTTGTCAAATTGAATATATAAAAGTTTCTAATATTGTATTTAAAAAGGGTTCTCTATTAAATGGCGGTAAAATTTTAGTTTTTGAAAAATAATTCTTTTATCTGAAAAAATGGATTTGTTTTAAATTATGTCTAAGAAACTCATAATATGGATTCTAAAATTATAACGATTATATAAAGTTTAAAATTCAATTAATACTATTCATAACTGCATTTGAAGGCTAGTTTGGTAAGTTGTGGTGTGTTAGAACTCGGTGTTGCGTGTAATACACGTTATTGAATTAGTTTTAATAAATAACGTACTTTGAAATCAAGGGGTGTTACAATGTAAATTTTTTAATCATATATTCACTGATGTGGAAAAATTATGATTAATTATAATCTTGAAGATGTAGTGAGGATGCAAGTTTTAATATGAAGATGTTCAAAACATCATTATGCTTTAATATCTAAATTTAATATAAAAATTATTATAATGAACTAAATTGGATTATCAGATGTAATATTTATGTATTTGGACTCTGAAAATGACTTAAAATATAAAATAACTATATTATTAAGTAAAAAAGAAGTGGTATTGAATTAAAATTCAAGATTGTTCACTATTTATCAACAAACAAAGATTATACAAAAATACTAAAAAACAAACCGTAGGATAAATTTTTTCTTTTTTATTTAAAAATAATTATTTATTAATATTAAAATTAGAACGGTTTCTAAAATAACTTTTATTTTTATTCACATAATGACATAAAAATGATTTTTTTAAAAAAAATAGGATTTTCAAACGTATAGAAACTTTATTAAAAATTATATGTCATATTGTCAATATTATTTATCTATAAAAACTATTAATAATTAATTTTAAAATTTAGTTAATAATATCATATTACAATGTTTATGTATTATTTGACAACAATCCCATTTAAATAATTATAATAATTATAATTTTTATCGTAGAAATTTAGTGTTGTGTTTAACGCAAGCCACATCAGTCTTGATCAGAGTGCAATCATAACATGTTATAGAATAACAAACAATATATAAATAGTGAATTTGAATAAAAATTTTATATTTATTATATTCTAAATTACGAAAATTTAAAATTATTAAATTAGTTGAAAAAAAATTATTCCCAAAATCTCTATGTTTTACAAAAGAAATCTACACCACATATCATAGAACTATGTTGTGGTTCATTGGCGCATATCCCACAAGGAATTGAGGAAATACTCTAAAAATAATTATTAACTAATAGAGGTTCTACAAGATGATTCTTATATCATATAAATCCCTCTTTAGAAAATGACTAGTCATCAATGGTGTCCCCGCCATTATGAGAGTCTCTAATTCAAGGGAAATCATCATAAAGCTGTTGTTCCAGAAAAATCATCTCTAGAAGAGTAGAGGATAACAAAAAAATTGGAAAAGGAATCCTCAGACCTGGATTCATTGAATAAAGTATGAAACTATGCAACATCACTTATCATGTTCGACTCTTACAAATACTATTTCAGAGAATAGGTTAAAATTTTCCTACACATATAATTTGCGTTGATGTTCCCTTTCCCTGAGGTATAGGTAGTTCCACTATCGAAAGCGTGTAAGAGTTACCTCCAAGATGTATGGGATATATTCATTAATTTTTGAGAGAATATATTTATCAAGTTACTATGGTCTAACTAAATTCTAATACTTTTCTTTGAAAAGGAAATGGATTTAGATCTTAAGCATGTGCATCATAGCCACAAGTTCATGGTATAGGGTCGGATAAATATTCTCATTTTTCCTAAGATTACATCATTAAGAATAAATGAAAAGATTGGATTAAAAAATTCAATATCCCGAAGCTAAACTCAATGAATCACAAAATACTAGATATACCTTCCCGTCCTTTTGAAGAGTTAACATCACCACAGTAGTTAAAATTTATTTCAGAGGTACAAAAGAATTCTGATATTTATCATTCCAAATAAACATTCCTCCCTTACGAGAGAGGAAAATATTTGGATAATCCAATATTGATAATTATTTTATAATCCATTGATAATACGCATCCAATCCAAAGAATATACTATTCCAGAAAACATTTAATACTTATTCCCTTGTAAAAATATATTTATCCTTTTTAGGATCAACATAAATTCCATGTTCCAACACAACATGTCCCCAAGAATTAATTTCCCCATTCCATAAATTGAATTTCAATATATATCCATTATTCTAATTATTTCTCAATAATTCTATAACTACAGTAATATGACACACAAGAACCTCATTATAAATAGAGTAATAAGGATTTCATTGACAAAGAGTACCACATAAGTATCAAGGTACTCCTTGAAAATACTATTCATTAAATCCATAAATATATTACGACCATTAGATAGAACAAATAGAATTAAAAGGTACTCAAATTGGTCATATATTCACAAAAAATCAATTTTATTAAAATTAGATTATTTTATCCACAACTAATGGTAACCATATCAAAGATTAATCTTCAATAACCACATCATATCATTAATCTAGTCATTCATGTTATCCATCCATGGAAATAGATACTCTTTCTTTACCCTTAATATAATTAAAATTTAGTAATTAAGGAAAAGGCTAAGTGAACCATCATATTTCTTAGTAAATAAAACTAATGATGTATAAGGTTACACTCTCAGAAATATAATTACCTTCTCTAAGAGATCATCCAAATTAAACTTAAACTCTTTAATTTCATCTATTATCATACATTAAGATGGAATATATACTAAATGAGTAACATGTAAAAAGTTTATAGAAAAATCCACAAACCTTAATGCTAAGAAACATACTTGTTTTATGGAGATACATTTATGTTTGAAGTTAAAAAAATTTAAAAAATCTATATTAAATGGAGGGAGATCCCATATAAAAAATTCTCATCCTAGTTCAAAAGAAAATAGTGATATTACTTGCCCAAAATTGGGATCAGATGGTCTAGTTTGACTTGACCACATGTCCCATTGTACATGAATGATACGAAAAACCCACTCGGGTCTATTAAAGAAGATGGTTTGATGATAATAATATATCTAATCTTTCCTGGAATTGATAAAATACATTATGGATATAAATTCAAGTGGTTTCATGTTAACAACCAAAAAATAAAATAAGAATTCAGCATCCGATAATGAGAAAGAATAAGCAAGACTACATACACTATGCTTTATCTTTTTTCAAAGGGTTTTAGTAATATAAATCACATAAGATAGATACATTGTTGGAAGATTAAGAATATTAACAATATGGGTTGGAATAAAAATTGAGATGAACCAATATCCAATAATGTAGTCACTAATGAAGATTCTATAATGAAGGTACATGTTAATGTTTTTGGGCCCCTATCCACGTCCACATTAGACTCGACCATTCTGTGATGAGGTTTAATTTCATATCTATGAAGATAGAACACCTATACTTTTCCAGAATCAGATTTCACCATAGTTTAAATTGGAATTTAAGATCTTGTTCCACTACATGGATATGAAAATACGTGGAACGACTCCTTCATGTTCCCTAAATGTCCATAGGTTCCACATATCTGGGGTGTATCCATGAAAACCACTTTTTAATTCCCTATATTTTTACATAGGTAAACAGTAATATGGCCTCATCTAAGTACTACAAGTGTTATCGAAGAACCGTGATATTGAGATCCACTTTGAGAATCATCATGCTTCCCTACACAACCACTGCGAGAACATGGAAATATCGTCAAAACAATCTTGATTACTATGTCCATTTTGACTATAGGTTTACTATTAAGTATATCAGAAAATGATGGAAACTATACTAGGAAAACATGAGGTAGAATAATAGACAAATATCCCTTATTTAACAACTGATTATTCTTCTTCTCATTGAACACTATCTTAGCTGAAAACTTCACTAGATCAAAAAAAGGATATCATAATCATTCATGATTATTTATGTCTCCTCATCTATGTAAAAAAAATATCTTTGTCCAAAAACATTGAATCTGGAGAGTACTCATTAGACAAATGATTTTTTATGTCATTCCACTCTAATATCTCATGCTTTTTCACTATCAAAATTATATCTCACCATCTCCTACTTGGTCACTCTATCATGTTGTTGGAACACTTCACCATGATTTTATTAGGTGGCTTCAAGAACTCAAAAAAATCATTACTACACAAAAATTACAAAACCTCATAAGATTCATTTGATCCACTGAATGATGGCATATTTTGGAAAAATAAATCCCCAGAATGATTCCATATATAATCCTTATGGGGGATAAAAGATGGAGCCTGAATGAGAAGTAGTGAAAAGGAATGTCCAAGGGCATGTATGTTATGCACTATTTGATCTACTAGACATGAGTCCATGGTACGATTAGATCAATAAGTTTTAGTAGAAATTTTCATTTGGATCTTATTTTTACTTCTTCTTGGATTCATGATGCTATAAAACATCATCAAAAAACAAACAAGACATCATATTAACAATCAATTATGGAAAATAAATAAATTTCTTCCATCACACAACAACACAATATTTCGATTACATACTATCCGAATAGAAATAGGGAAAAATACTAGAACTAATCTTCAGTAAATCTTCCCCAAACTACCCTTAGTGACTTATAACTCATTCATGTAATGGATGGTCTAACAATATATAGTAACTACCTTTGATGACCCAAATAGATTATAGAATATCATAATAACATCAATTAAAAAAGATCAGAATGGATATATTACCTGTTTTTAATTAACCAACCCAAACACCCTTTTACCATATAACCTAATCCAACATTGGCATATCCTGAAGGGAATTTTGGATCCCAAAAGGGTTGGCGAATAGCATCTGGTATCAAAAAATAATAATGTGATAATGAAATTTCCATAAAAATTAATGAAGAAAGATAAAAAATATTGAATGAATATATGGGAAACTCCACAAGGATAATTGAACAACATGTAATAAAAGTAAATAAGAGAAAATTAAAACCATAAAGTACAAAAAAAATAGTATATCAACCCATGTCTCACCAGAGACAACTCTCCAAGCCCAAGGATCAACAACTAGAAACAACTCCTATGGTAGCATTACTGTTTCTAGAAACTAAATTGAGATAATCTAAAAAAACCTAAAGTTATTGATATGGTGTTAACTAAAATCCTAGTAAAATATCACCAAGGATTCCATAATAACATTTCAACAGTTAATTATCTAAATAATTATTTCAATTTTAAATAAACTATAATAGAAATTAATAATAATATTTCATACAAATCATTCATTACATTTAAATTGATTGAAATAATTTAAAAATGTAATACTAATCATTTTAAATAAAATATTTTCTATAAATTTAGAAGGTATGAGAATATCAATTCAAAAAAATGAATATATTTCAAATATTAAAAAAATTTGCAACATGGTCATCTGCCAAATGGTATGATAATTTCAGGCAACAAGTTTCTCATACGCTCGATGGTGATCAATTAAATATGGGTATACACACATCCCTTATACTCTTGACAAATATTACTCATCACAATCCCATTTAGGATGTGTATTGTAGCACTAGGTTATGTTTTAGTTGTAAATAGTCAAAAGAGTTCTATTCCAATAACTCACTAACTACCTTAGATTATATGTGTAGTAGTAGAAATAATGGATGAGAAATTTGTTTTAATTCTTTTTAATATACAATTCATCAAATTATTCAATTTCCTATTGGATCATTTGAATTTAAAAATCAAAAGATGGGTTTATAATCAAAACATGCCTCTTTCAATATAAAACCAATTGGTTTTTTTAAAACGGCTTGGGTCACAGCCTCATTTATTATTAAATCAAAGAAAAGACATCTTTTTACAAGGTAGAGGGAGACCCATTACATTGCCCAAAGGGCTAGTGTGAATTTAGCTGATTACATGTCACGTAGGCCCAATTTTTGGCCAAAGCATATTCAGTGGATAGTAGTGCTAGAGTACCGATGCTACTACAGTAAAGCACAGTGCATGTTGCTTCTACAGCACCCTACCGCCGCTACAGTGACGTACCACCGCTACAGTGTCTACCCTTGCTACATGCAAAAGAAGCTACAGTATTCTCTAGTACAACTACAGTACCTGCGCCCCATGGGTTATGAAACCACATTTTTCACATAGAATTAAGTGGTTCATACCACTAATCCATACCCCAACTACATAAAACCACTTGGTTTATATTAAAATATTTTTAATAAATTTTCTCATATTAAAAGTTTAAATAAATTTCATCAAATAAATTCTACAATTCAATGTCCATAAATAAGTTCAATAATATAATTTTGAAAATTTCTATCCTATTTAAAAACACTCCCTAATTCAATAGAGTTAGGGTGTTTTCCAAATATCAGGAAAAATACAATTTCAAATCCCCAATTAAATTGAATTTGAATTTTTTATTAAAAATTAAAAATAAAAATGAAATGTAATTCTAAAATTCTAATTTAAATCAATAAATTTATTGTCAATCAATTTGGCCATCATATATGATAACAATTATGTCGTGATCATAGGATAACAAAACAGAAATACCTATTTGGGAAAATCCATCAATCAATGGCATCAAAATAGATATGAGAATCATCTTATATTCATGATCTTAAATAGTTGGTATTATATCATCCAATAACAAAGAGTTCTATGAAATTATATGGAGGAAGGATTTTAGATTCAAAAATAGAGAACATGAAGAGGATACTCACCATTAAGAGATAGAACATCATTCTCTAAGAAGTGAATATTTTAGAGAGGGTTTTATAGAGGAAAAATTCACCTCCTATAGGCCTACAAAGAAGAAGAATTCAAATTAGGTTCATTCCAGCCTTTCAAAAACTTATAATGAGGGTTTAAGAATTTTTCTAATAATTTTAACTATAATTGAATCCAATAAGAACCATTTCCTAAGCAGGGCTTCATAGTTTGAAAAATATTGTGCATTAACCATATACAGCATTTTTCATAGGTTCATGGATTCTCCTTTGTGGGAAAATGGGTTTTCAAACAGTGGAAAAACCATAAATACCCCCACAATTTGATTTTGAATGGTTTTCACTAGTAGGGTGAAATGTTTAGGAAAACTGGTCATTAAACATTCACATGCTAAAATAAGATTTAATATTTAAATATTTTACCTGATCTATCCATAAACAAAACACAACGAAATAATGATAAAAATTTGGGTTTACGTATACCTAAACATTTTAAAATTATGTTACATATCATCTCAAAAAAATGTCCCACAACTATACTCATGTTTTAATAATGTAAATGTTTCCAAAAACAAGGTTATAATTTATTTTACCATGGATTTATACTCTTTATAAGGTTTCTTAATGTTATTAAACTAGGAACTTACACTACTAATAAAAAGAAAACAATGATAATATTTTCTACCAAAAATCATATTGTGTAATCTCATTAAATAACTATTATATAATATCAATAAATATATTCTATTCATGTGTTCAACGAAGTCTCCAACCAAATGATTGATTATAATGGAATCCAAATAGATGAAACCATATTCTGAAATTTATATCATTCCCACCCCTCAATGGAATCTTTTTACTTCCTCCTGACATTCCATAATATTTTCTATCAATAGCTCAAAAGACATGCCATCTAATCTATCCCCTATTGCTATAAAATGGTTCCATTTTCCTTATTTTATTCAACACACCCACTCTCTTATTTTTTTATATCTTCACTTTTATCATAGTATCTATAAGAATTGTAATAAAATTACATGAATGAGGATTATATTGCTACCTATCACCTTTTTCTGGCATCAATAATACACTATTTTTCTATGTGTTATCCTAACCTTTCATCAAAAATATGGTATCTAATACATTTTTTTTAATTTATATAATTAACATTCTCACCAGGGGATCAGAATCATTATCTCAAAAAAAATCTTAAAATTATCCTTTATATTTATATAAACATAATTTTTTTGAATCACATTTCCATAAAATAACATGGAAACAACTTGAGTTAGGGATATATGATTTTCACTAATTTGAATTCCTTCATAATTAATTGAATACCCAATCAATACATGATTTAATTTATTCTATAAAAATATATTTGAGAAACCTATCATTTATTCAATCATAATATTTAAATAACCATTACTCCCTTTCCAAAAATACATAGCTAAAAAACACATTCATATAATCATGTCCATGGAAACATGAAATATCCATATTTAACTCATAAATACAATTGGATACACAACTCATTATCCAATAATCCTACAATATTTTGGGGAAATGATACTTTTATATAAAAATTTATGAATATTAAACATGAATAATCTGATTATTAACTCCACATAACTAATTTTATTTAATCTTAATCTACACATGATATTCCATGAACCATTTCACAACATAACATATTCAATATATTGTCCTTGGAATTTTTTGTATAAACTCATGTGGATTATTATTTTAACAAATATGTGTATAGAATGAAACATTATTTTCATTTCACATTCATTTACTCTAATGTTTGTTAGCATCCACTACCTCGGTTATTCTACATAGGTTTCTCATATTCATGAAATGTGTGGCTCAATAAAGTAAAATGATCAAATCTAATAACCAAAATTCCCTTGATAATTTTCATAAAAGAACATGAGATAGTTAATATATTTCAAGAAATATGGTCGAAAAAATACTATTTAATTACAGGTTTTTAACTTGTATGTAATTTACTAATTACAATATCTTTTTAAAAAGTGTAAAATTTAAATGAAATTTGATATTCTGTGATATAAATTTAATGTGATCAGTTTGACCCAATATTTTTTGAGTTACTCATATTATTACATAATGGATTTAATTATGTTCTCATGATTATTAGTATCCATGTATTACAGTAGTTTATAGCTTTATATTATATATATGAAGGTCACTTTAGATCAACCATCTTATGGTTGATCAATCATAGTATTTCATATGGCCTATGTGGTGGAATTTTTTTTGTTTTATTAGATCAAAGTGAACTCATGATTTCACATTTGGAGATTATAATGTGGTAGTATTACTATAAATTTAGTTTGTATCACATTATATCTTGAGAATCAAATTCAAATGAAACCTCCTATGGTCATTTGTTGATTAAAATTATGGTCACTAATCTATAGTGATTATAGTCACTCATCCACACTGAATTTGATTTATTATTTATAAAAAGGGATTTTCTGTAAACTCTTCACACTCATAGAAGAAAGTCAAAGATGATGGTAAATTCCACAGTCGAGATCAGTGATAGGTCTATCTAAAGATATTAAATACTTGTTTGAGAGATTGAGATTCATGGATGAAGAATATAATATGACACATCATTATTTCCTATTACTAATTATAATAAAATAATAATATTATATTTAGAGTCAATATTTTCATATCTAATTGTACAATACATTGTATATTTATCACTAAGTTTCATCATCCCCTTGAAAAACCTAGTCTCTCAGTATTTGATCACAGTAAACTCACACATAATCATATTTTCCAGGCTAACATGATTCTTTCTCATGCATTCCAATGTTATCACAACATAACACTATCATAGAACCATTATCGTCATTAGGAAAACTCAATAGGTCTTGTGTATCATGGGGCAGTTTATGTTAGGCAATTATTATTCTATAAAAACTGAAATTTAATAATACGATTGATTTAAGAGATATAAATACAACCAGACATGCCAAATAACATATATATATATGTGTGTGTGTGTGTGTTTATTTATATATTTAAAAACTATAAATTCATATATATCATCATGTAGTTAATTATTCCATGGGCTTTTCTAGTTATGTTTTTATTTTTTTGTGAAATAATATTACATCCCAACTTCAATTTTATGAAATCATCAAAACATATTAACAACATCATAAACCATCCTTATCAAAAACCAATATAAATAATGAATTGTGACATTATGTAGTTAATATTTTAGTTTACTCTAACAAATGTTTATTAAAATCTTGAAAAAAAACAAATTGATAAATATCTCATTTAAATACATCTTTAATTTATTGTTAATTACAAATAATTTACAATAAATCCCCAAATGAAAATTAATTTGAATAAACATATATATACATGTTCAAAATATATTTCCATAAATTTCAATATCAAATTAACGGTGTCTTAAATTATACTTCGACACATATAATGTATTATATGATAATTTTTTTATATGAAAAACACTTCATTGCTAATGAATTAATAAATTATTATTCCTTACAGTTCGTTATTTATTTCTTGATGATTATTTATTTACATAATAAATATTTAAATATTATCAGATCATTTTATTTAAATCATTCATTAAAATTTATTTTTTAATAAAATTTTAATTCATTAAACTCAATGGTATGAGATTAAAATGTATTATTAAAAACTTAATTGGAATCCCTTTATTATATTAAATTAATTTTTATATATTTTATAAAAATTAATTGAATTGTTAACTTATATTTTTTACACATATATAATATATAATTATTTAAATATTAACTATAAATTGTAAATTATAAACATTTCATGAAATATGTTTGGGTTTCCTTTCATCAGAAAAACATGCATATCCATTATTTTTCCCAATAAATTAATCTAATACCATAGGCTAGAAGAAAGTGATATAAATTCATAAATATCATCATGGAAAAAATTTCACCCACACATATGAATAAATAATGTAATATCTTTGGAATGTCCCCTTATCAAGTTATTGTTACATTACATAGATGAGAAAAATAACATAATACATAAAATTAATGAAAAATGTTAAAAAACTCTCATATCTCTCATCAAGATCCTTAAAAAAACCATATTTATTTTAAATCCAAAACATATTTTTATAATATCCCCTTTTCAAATTTGAATATTAATTTACTATTTTAATGTAGTTTCTTCCTCTTATCAATGTTCTTGACTACACAAGAACATATTAACTGTTTTTAGATAGAATAAAGTGTTTGGGAAGAAATTATAAATATTGATTGTGAGGTCGAGAGGTGTCTTAGATAGTTGTAATATGTTTAGAGTATGACCTGTAGATATGAAATATAAATGTATTCCATTAGATAATTTATATTGGACAATGGAAATCTTATGATATGCTTATAGTACTTTATTCTAACTATAAGATAATCGATCAATCAGTGTATGCCCATAGACTATATAGTTGAAGGATTTAATATTTGGATTCCTTTAAGAATCACACAAACCAACTTGTATAGAACCACCACCTCTCTAATGGATTCCCACTAGCCCATAAATGGGGTTTCCATGTCTGCCTTCATTCATGTGGGGGTCCACTTTCATGATTTTGATAGAAATCAACTAGATTCTAGTGTCAATTTTGACCAATATTTGGTGGGAAGTATACTATTTTTCATTACTATAGACCTCCAATTAATAAATCAATCCTATTATTAAATCAAAATTTGGAATATTTATACGTATATCTTATAAATTTTTATACTTATCTCTCATAACCCAATTTATTTGATGATAAATTAGTTGATCAATGACATGTTACTTTTTTGGGAAACTGGTCTTTTTTTTCAAGGATATATTTATTTTTTAATTTTACATATTTAACAAAATATAATGTCATCAAAAAATATATTTATTTTTTTCCAAATAAAATCTTATTTTCTATTGATTAGTTGTATAATTTATTGTTTCGATTATATTTTCAATCATCATGATGGATTAATCAAGAATTCTTGTTTTTTGTTTTATCATTGGTTTTCATAAATATATATAAATTAAATTTGATGATTTGTGATTATAAAATATATATTATATTATATTTACTAATTATTAATTCTTTAGAATCATTTTAGATTATTTTTTATCAATGGGAATTGAAACACTAAATGTTTCCAGGTTGGTGTTTTCATGATTCAATGTTTTTCATCTACCCTCTCCATCTTGCTCATTTAATTCATGTATATAATGGAGAGAAATTATGAATTTTTAATTTATCTTGTATAAGGTTTTATAATCATTTCTAATGATAAGGGAAATGTTTTTAATATAGGTGGGGTGTTTGGAAAATTTATTGAAAAAGGATTTCCCCCTTGTTTTTAATTGAAATGGTTATAAATCATGTTTTGTACAGTTTCAATGTTGAAATTTACTTGTATGACACTAGATAAACCTGAAACAGATAAATAATAATGTAGGGATCCATTATCAAGGATAAAATACTACCCCAATACATTCTCTAATATAGTAACGTTTTCATAGTGTTTCTTATGATTTAATGAGGTTCATCTATGGGGAGTAGGTTCAAACACCAAAGACCTACTCTGCAAGTGTATTGTGAACCCTAGGTGTCCTATTGGACACTATGTTTTTATGAGTATACTTATTGATATAGAACACATGAAACAACATTGATTTTTTCTCTAATGGATATAATTTATGAAGAAAATTAGAATGACTGTGGAAATGATTTGTAAAAGGTTATAATTTTCAAAAAAATATAAATTAGGAATATGTTTGATAAATATATGTTTTTTGTAAAACAATATATGATTTTATCTAAGGACATATATCCTTATAAATTACACCAACTGTTTTATTTAATAATTTCATAATATTAATAACATATTTGTGTCTCATTATAACCCATTATGACACCCTTCATACAGTATTACATGAATGTAGATATTTTTTTATCATATGTGGGTAAGGGAAAGGTTCCATGATGTGGATGTACTTTAATTATATGATCGTTTTGGGGTTGGTAAGGGGACATCATGTCATGTAGTGTATAGATTTATATCTTTTTGAGATTTTTGTGCATAATGTATCTGCTCAGTTATCTATCCTAACATTTTTCTCTTTTTAATTGGTATTTTTTTGCAATCTATATTAAATATGGTTCTTTTTTTACCATGTTATTGTTAAATGAAAAAAATTCCCAATAGATGTTATTGATACCTGCTATCATTTTTCAAGCATGGGGAGGTTAATAAAATCTTTCCCGTTGGGTTAGAATTAGTTCATGTCATAGATAGTTATATATTCATTGTGGGTTCTTGTAAATTGTTATCAATGTTGTGATTTTTTAATTATCGTTACCCATTTCGGGAAATAATCATAGATAAGGACATGGAATTTGGTAATATTAGTGGAATTTGGTGACTGGTTTCTGAGAAATATATCATTTTTATGAGACTTATGTTATCTTAGGATGTTAGACATTTTTTTATTTTTTTATTTAGAGAGTTTTATTCGATATCATTCTTACTTTTATTATCCTAAAAATACAAGTTTACCCATGTAATTTTATAATAGAATATTTTTGTGTATCTAATTTTCATGTTCTATTTTTTATAGAACCATGACACTATAAACTTATTATTATTATTTTGGATGTTGTTACTATTGAACCATAATAGTGAAAACCTCCAATAGATTAATATGTCATAAATAAATTTGTTTGAGAAATCCATGGAATTAACCAAGGTGTGGAACCTACCCCAATTCATGAAAGAGAGATTACACCTCAATGGCTTGATTAAATGAATTCATACACAAATTATTTTCTCTTGAGATTACATTATATTGATGGATTGAAGGTTTTTTGAGATCTAGAGTGTTGGTTTGAAAATTTTATGAGTTATTTTGAACAATTTGATACTCTTTCCTCATTAAAGTGAAGGTAATACATTCAATGAATGAAGGTCCAATTAAAAGGAGTTGAGAATAATTTGTATATTATATAAATCATGGGTTATTTGAGTTGAAATACATAATGTTCTTGTTTAACAAGTATTTCTAAGTATAATCTATTACTAGTTAATACCTAATAATGATTCATAAACATTACTAAGTAATCAGTCAATGATTTGGTTCTACTAGTCATTTCATAAGAATCTAGGTGTTTTCATATAAGGTTTTATTTAAGGGAAATAATAATCAATAAAGGTTTTATTTGGTTATTCAAAATTATATTCAGTCATAATTAATGATTTTGAATTTTAAAACCCATAAAAATGAGATATATATAGCATTGATGTAAGAGAATTACCTAGTGGGTAAAATAGGGTTGAACACAGATTTTAATTTTTATAATGGATGATCAAGTAGTTCAATAAAGAAAATTATAAAAAATATATTTAGTGTAATGATGGTAATAGATTCCGTTCTTTTCATAGGTCACTTCTTACACCATTATCAATAACTAGTTCCTTAAAATTTTGCTAGTGTGGTATGAATGGAAACACATTCATTGTTCTCCGTTTTTATAATATTTTTAACCTCATATGTGAATTATAAAAATATGATAATTTTTTGGCATCTAACCTAAATATTCTATAATAACTACTAATCAATGATTAGTTGATTTCATGTGCATAAAATTATTTCATTTACGTTGGGGTTATTTCCATAATACTCTAGAACAATGAATATATACATAGTTTAATTTTTTTGATGGATGTTTATTGGGGTCTTGACACTGTGTGATGTTCCATTTCTATTTTATCAACATTAGATGATCAATTGTTTGATATTGGTTCCATACACTGCATTTTGTTTACATGTATAGTAGACCTTTTGAATATTTTTATAGAACTAATTACATTCATTATAGAACTAGTGACACCTCAAGGAAGAAAGTGGAAGAATTTTTTTTCATTTCCCAACAGGATATATTTTTATGTGGAATATAGAGGTAGTTCCATATTTATTGGTCCTCAACATGGACCTCTTCAATGTGATTTTTTGGATGGATTTTTTGATCACTATAAAGGCTTGTATTTATTTTTCTAATCTATAGATGCTATTAAATGCTTCTGATGGGATCACATGTATGTTAGAAATAGAATGTGATCAAATAAATAGTTGAGATGGTTCATCTCATACATGTCATAAAATGGTGATGTTTCAATCTATCTGTTAGTTAGAATAAGAATCCAGTATTAGGATTCTTCCCCTAATGGTAATTAAATTTCTTACATGTGTTCCTGAAAGAATTATCTAGTTTTCCCTTAGGAAGGGAGGTATAATTATTGATTAAATTAGTTACCAAACCATAGCTTATATTTATTTTGGTATACCATACATCTCTAAAATAAATGATATAAAGGAAAATATATTTGTATGTATTTATAGATAATTGTTTTATATTCCACTTTATTTCATCATATGTACACTATAATATTACTTACAATAATGATGACATAACACTTTTCTTATGAGTCGATTATTGAATTCTCAATAGAGTTATGGTTAGAAAAAATACACATTTTATCATATTAACGACATATTCACCCAATTTAAATTGGAAAACTGGTTTCCTAAATTTTACTTTCAATCTAGTTATCACAAGATCATGATTATGTGGTAATATATTCTGATGACTATATTTATAATAAAATATAGAAACTATAATTATCTCATAATATCAATTTTCATACTATCTAGACTACTTTCATTTAGTTATTGATGAAAAAGTATCCCCACAAGTATGTGGAAAATATTATTTTTGTGTTGATAGATGAAATAATAGTTTATAAAAAGTCTAAAGAAGATACACTTTGACACTTAAGGATTGTTTTTTTAATTATGATAATCACCATAATTTTGAAAAAATTAATGTAGATCCACTAATAGATCCAAGAATTAATTTTTTTGGGACACAATATATTGGAATACTATATCTTATTTGATTTTGAAAAGTAAATGATGTTAATTTCTTGATAATAACTAAAAAAATATATGAGATTATAATATTACATGGAATTTATGGATACTATCTACATTTTATAAAGGATTCAAAATGCATGAAAATTTTATTACAGCTATAAACATGAATGGGTGATGTTATTATTGTGTTTTATGTGTTAGATGTCTTTAAATGAGATAATTTTGTGTTGGAACACAGTAAATAGATACATTAAATAGAGGCTTGTAAGGGATATATGGTTTTTGGTTATGATTCTAGTTTATTTTTTGGATATGTTTTTTTAAAAGGAGATCATGTAGTTGATTATGGATCATTATAGTTTCATCCTAAAAAGATGAATTATCCAACTTTTTATTTGGAACATGTAATGATCATTCCTTACCTAAAAGTTTTTTGAAACTACTAAATTTGTGGAGAATAATTTATCACATACATTGATCATTAAACTATATGGTATATCATTTTTTCTAAAAAATATTTTATCTTCGAAAAAGGATATTGTTTTGATTATCAAATAATGTTTGACATTTTATATGAATATAATCTAGAGAATGGTAAAATTGTTGAAGACACACATAGTTCGATGTTCCATCCATTGCATTGAAGGTATAAAATCTCGAATGGAATTTCATGGGTCTTTTTGAAATATTTGTCCTAAGGTTAAAAAAATAGCCATATAGTAATTATATGGAAATTATTCACATGGAATACTATCTCATTGAGATGTCTCATTAGGGGAAACATCAAGATGTGGAATTCCATAGTATCATGGATTCACTATAAAAAGGGCAGACCATCAAGTTTATGTTTCTTTACTTAAAGGGTTATATTTTTATATAAATACGTTCTATTATCCTTTAAACAATGAGAAATTATTTCATTGGAGAATATCATCATTTTTTAGGGGTTTCTATACTATCATTGAAATTATGTTTTGTGCCCTGAAGAATTATTTTTTGTGGCCATGTATGAAATGAGATATAGATGACACTGGGTATCTATGTAACACAAGATAAAATATTGAGGTTGGGAATAAAAGACTTGTAGTATAGACCAGCCTCTTCTTATGCCAAAAAGGATGAGAAATGTGGTTTATATGAATTTTATTATTGGTTTACCTTGAAATCTGTGATGTAATATTACACTCTGAGTTGTGATTACTCAGTATACCAAATAGGCTAATATAATACAGATCTATGCCACATCCACTATGTATGCCATGTTGATTTTATGCATGTATAAAATTGTATGGATATATGGGACACATTTTTAGATGTTATTTATTAAAGATCATCATTTTTAATGATGATTTTAATGGACTCCAAGAATAAATAAGAATTTAGGTAAGGCTAATAATATCATATCTTCCACATATGGATTGTTATATAAAATGGGACCCTATGATTTATAAAGATTTGATTCTTTAAAGTCGATGGAACTCATTTGTTATTGGGATAAACATTTATGAAATGATTAATTTATTGTCAACAAACATATCAGCGATTAGAATGGTTTCCATCACTGATTCATATTGTGATCCAAAATAAAATATTCTCATTTTGACAAATGTTCATTATGTTTCCTTGGTTTTTCCATGTTTGGTTTTAGTGAAATATATGAATATCTAATTGGATCTTAAAATTTTTGTGTCAAATAGAGGTAGTATATATCCAGTGTATATTGAAAAATCCATCTTATTGAATTTTCAAATCATGATCACGTGTTGTTGAAATTATATCATCGGTTCAATCATTTATTTCTCATATTTAAAGAGAATATCTTGCATATATTTGAGGACCCATTTCATATTATTGAATTAATTAGTATAATGTAATATCACCTAAAATTATAACAATAGTTTTCTTAAACCCATTATCTGTTCCATGTATATCAGAAAATGAATTAACAATCATATCCATTTTATGTTCTCAATTGGGATGATCTCAAAACTGATTGTGTTATATCAATAAATGGAAAACCTCTAGGGTGTGTTGATAATTTTGTACTGGTTTTATCTAGAATTACTATAACATTGGTTCATGGGAAAGGTAATTATGGTTCATATTTTAATGTTCCATGTTACTTAGACATTTTAATGTTGGATTGGTGGCCTAAACGCTTTTGAGACCATGATTATTGATCTTAGATTAGTTGGGGGAGATATGAATTTTCTGGGGAGCATTGTAAAATCCTCAAACCAATTGATGGTACTAAATTTTTATAATTCTACCTATTCTCCTTGATATTAACACTAATATTAAGTTTTATACATTTTATTAGGTTTTAGTTGGAACAAATGGCCCAAGTGAGGTTTTAAATATTTTTATTGAGGTTAAGATGTTAACCTTGTTTCTAGAATAACTATGGACGATGACCTATTACATAGGACGATATAGGTTGTAATATTTCTCTCTATTCAGTTTCCCTGTATTGAAAGTTGAAAATATTATGTATGGACTTATTATCGAAATCACAATAGGAAACTAGTTGAATTCCACCATAAAACTAGTGGAAGGTTATAATATTGGTATTATTATTGCAACATAACCTTCCAATTCAAAGAGTCCAATGATCCATTATATGGTTTTTTAGGGTGATGAAAATATTCTTAGAACAAATAGATTTTAGGTAGAATCCAGCGGCTGCCTAGTGGGGACAATATTAGTTGTCATGTGGTATGATGTATCATATATTCCTTCACATAAAACCCATCTTTAATACCATAATACTTTTAATTAATTTTAATTTAACATATACAAATCCTAAGGATCTATTAATACATCCATATTTCTCCTATCCCAATCCATGTTTAACTGTGTAATTATTCTATGAGGTTATCTATTATTTCTATGTTGATATGCATTTTTGTTGTGGGTCTCCTTCTTATTCAAATTTCTCTTTTTTTCAATATAAAATCTTAATCATTTTTACAGTTATTCGATAAAATTTTTAATCAATATTCATAATATTTTTGTATTGGAATATAATGAAATTGATCAAAATATGAATCCTCATGATGTGTTGATCCCAAATATGGATGTAAATATTCAAATTGGTTTACTTAATTAAGATAATTTTAATTTTTAGGTCATTTAATGGTAATTATTTTTTTAGGATTCATTATCATCTCCTATAACACTCACCACACATTTATTTTCTTTACACTATTTGTGTTAATATTTTATGTGTATGATGGTAGTTACTTTCATGATTCACATTTAGTCATCAATCAATGCATGATCTATATTTGAAATAATTTTATAAAATAGATGGAATGTATAAATATGGATTTATATTTGAAATAGTTACTAAAATGGTATAAAATTCATGGAATTGTTTACGATAAAAGGTTTTGATTTTGGAAATAAAAATAAAAATGGATTTGTCCCATAGTGTTTTCCACCAAAATGGTTTCAACGATTTTTATGTGTATATTCGATGAAGGCATTATGTTCATTTAATATAATGTAATAATATTATATGTGATCAATGAATATTCATGGATCCATCCTTTATGGTGAAATCTATCACCCCACTATACATATTCAACTAGTGTAATGTCTACACTTGTTTCATATGATGTTTCAGGTAGAAGATCGCATGAGCTTGGTTTTATAATAAAAAAAGTTCTTTTAGGGTAATGGGCACACTAGGTGTCCTACTAATATCAATTTTTATAAATGGATCCTCATCAACAGAGAAATATTGAAACAAATGGTCTTATTAATGTATAGTAATTATCAATAGAATGTATAATTTAAATGTTTATGGGTATTTTTGGAAACAAATCTTACTAGTATTCATCATCATAATTTATATTTGGATATAAATCAATTATTAATTTCATCCATGGAAGAATTGTATCTATTTATTTATTTACATATTATTTTTAATTATTGTATTATTTTATAAATTCATCATCCTAATCAGTTTTTTGGATCCTACAAGGATATTTTCTCACACCACACAAACACATTGGGTCTATATATCTTGTTTTATATGTCGTAGATATGGGTAATGCACTAATGGGTGGTGATTTGATTTTTTGACAGTTGGGTTTGGGAGTCTATGGGTGACAACATGTTATGTTGTATTTGGGAATAGTTGTTTTTACAACATTAATTAATATATATGTTAATAATTTTATATAAAAAATTGTTTTATTATATTATGATATCATAATTTATAATAATTATAATTTTCAATATAATTTTCACCTTCTTACATTTTTTTTGTGTAATATCTTTTAAAAACGGGTTTTCATTATTACTATAATATTGTTGTTATCATTTGTGGATCTGGAGAGCCATTCCGGAATTCTCATTTCAAGTATATATTATGGATAGATGTTTAATCATTGTTCCTATGTAAAAACACATTCATAAAAACCAATAATTATAACTAAACATACCCCAAAACCTCAGTGTTGGTTCGTTTATTAAATTGGAATATATACAATGGTTCGAATCATGATGGGTTAATTACTTAGGTGGTTTCAGAAACTAGATACATACATGCTACCAATTTTCCATAGGGAAAATGAAATTTACATGATTCATTGAAAATAAAATTTGAACCATCCTTGAAATAAAATTCAAAGGATTAATATTTATAATAAAGGGAAGGGAAAGAATAAAATGATAATCTCACATTCTTAGTGAGGGGTAAGTACAATAAATTATTTAATCAACCATTAAATAATAATAAATTTGTTATGGTAAATAAATCAACACACGTTAAATATATATTAGGTTACTATATGAATATATAAGGCATAATAAATATCTCTTAGAAGATAACTAAATATCATACCATCTAATAAATAAAATTAGAAAAATGGAATCCATAAAAAATATCATTGAAAAATATAATGTAAAATAAAAAATAAAATATTAATGAGGGATGGGAAATTTTTTTGGAAGTCATGATCATTTTTATCATGATATATATACTTTCAAGGGCTTGGAAAATATGGTTTAAATAGTATAGGTTGAAATCTTTTTAATGTGTAAAATATAATTATCCTCATAAGGCCTACTGATGCACCGAGGGGGTATATAATAATAGTTCCCACCAATAAATATATCTACAAATAGTTATTCATATATTGGATAATAAATTTAATCCATGAATCAATTTTACATAACATCAAATATACATTTTGAATAAGGGATGCAAATTTATCAATATTCTAGTATCCAATAAAGTAATAATCAAATTAAAAACCAGATGTATAAATTTTATAGAGTTTAGTATAAAATCATATCCATCATATTTGAAAATTTATATTTATGATTAATGAAATTCAAAATGAATATTTATCGCATGTATGTTATTTATTCATTATAAAAATAACAATCACAACATAATGTGAGCTTTTGTAACACCCCAAGCTTCTTCGGTACTCTTCTCTTTGAATAATGTGACTGTGTGTGTTGTACGCAACACCGAGTTCTAACACACCATAACCAATCAAACTAGCCGTTATGAATAGCAATACCTACTTTCTGAAATTATATATATTCTAATTTTTAAAATGGACTTCATTTTTGGATTCAGAATATCGAATTTAGCCTAAGGTAAAATTTTGGTACTTTTCGGAAAACTTTAATATTTTGATGAATAATGAAAATTACTAAATTTTAATTAAAAACATCTTTTTTAATCAAAATAATTAATAGTGATAAATTATGAATTTGAGTGGTTTTAAAGTATATTTATAATATATTTTTACCATTTAATATAATGTTGTTCATTTGACATAATTTTACAATTAAACCGGGCATAAACAGGTGTCAATCTTTTGATAGTTATTATCTCTTAAAACATGTTTATTGTTTTAACAACGGGAATTAATTTTAAATTAATTTCTGCCACTTCTGTGTTTTGAATTTGGAAAAACAGATTCCATATTTGGAATCAGGTTGTTCAAATTGTGTAAATAGTTAACTTTTATTTTTAGACATTTTGAATAATTACTTCGGTAAATATTTTATTCACCATGGTTAAGGGTAAATCTGATAAATAAGGGTTAGAAAATAATAATATAATAATAATAAATTACCCTAAAACGTGTCCTAGAATTATTGGTTGATACATTTTCGACCATATGCATCTTTGGGTCGATTTTGGGACCCCATAGAGCCACTTGTAGGTGATAGGGACACTTTATTTTAATTAAGTTAAAATGAATACAAAAATGACACAAGCATATATCTTTTAGAAAAACAATTTTTATGTTGGGTTATATATGTCTGATTTTAGACTATAAATATTCATTAGAAATATAAAAATATTTCCTACATAATGATATTTTATTTATAATTTTTATAGATTACATAATTTAATTTATTTATAACACAATGATGATGTAGTAATTACCATAATAGTGAAAATTTAAAATAATGGATATTATAAATACCTAAATAAATATAATTTGAGACTTTTAACGATTTAAAATAATTTTCAAGGATAATATGACATATTAAGATTTATTTAATTCTAGTTTTTCGAAGTAATCATTCTGTTATGAGTTTCACAGAAATCAACTATTGAATAGTGTCAAAATTGACATAAAAGAGTTGTTAAAACTAATATTATATTATTAAATGATATTAAATTACTAAAAATATAAGGTTCGAAAAAGAGACTTATATCATGATATTTTTATCATTAATGGACCACATAGGGGTCTCTTGGATGTATATAGTAAGTTTATTAAATATATAATATAAAAATACAAAGTGACATGGTAAATGTCAAAATAATTAACTAAGAGTTAATACTTAAAGATAAGGTTAATATAGTAACCAAAACCTGTCTAAATTATATTTTTTTAATGGTTTTCGACCTATACCCACCTTAACATTTAAATAATCAACTTTGGAGCCATTATAAACCGAATATGAAGGTATTATAATTTAATATTTCTAGCTTTTCCAAAGGTGCCCCTCACCCCTCTTATAAAAGGGCACTCTTCCTTCTCATTTCATCACACCTTCAAAGCCTTTTGGTTCGGCCATACTCTGCCCAAATACTCTCCAAACTTCCCTCACTACAACCTAGAGGCCTTAGTTTAATCAGAAAGCCACCCTAAATAGCCCTTTTGATCAAATCAAAAGGAAGAGCCCGAAGAAGAGGTAATAATTTCACCACCCTTTTCCAAGTTCCTTTCTTCTTCAAATTCTTCTTTCTTTGTTATTACCATTCTAAAATAATAACTCCAGTATCCTATATATACTGTGATTTTATTATATATATGGTACAACCATATTCAGTATTATATCCACACTTTGAATAACATGTCACAATACGTGCGTACGTACGGCTTACCATCTCCATGTCGTGGTGTAATTGTTATTCAATATATTATTATTTGGATGGGTATAATAATGATGTGTAACTCATGTAAATAATAACTATAACATTTTAATGATTCTTTATATATGATATACCATCCATTTATTTATTATTTTAATATCAAAAGACTGATATTGTCGCTCGTGCGTACGTACGGACTACCGTCTCCACGAACGCGATGAGATACATTCTCCATCGTATCCATTCAAGTATAATTATCATTTTATGATTTAAAAATGATGTTTAAGGAATTGATATCATTCTGGATATGAATTATATACAACCTATACATTACAATCATGGCTTACGTAACAAAACATATAAAAGAATACGAGTAAGTTAACACCCGAAACAGCGATAATACTAAGATATTATTAACAAATCAATGCTAAAAGACCATATATGATATCATATGAATGTATATGATTCTGGTATAATTTAATAACAATTATTTCACTATTATACAGGAGGGTACCCTACCCCAACCAAGGAAAAGTACAAGGTAAGGGTTTACTTTACAATCTCTTTATTATCCGAGGTTGTTTATACGTAATAATCTAATGAGACATCTTTATCATCCACATTCATGTTACTTAAAAATGTATTTCAAAACATTTTTACTATTTAAAAGAATATGGGTTAAAGTCATTTATACCCTTGTTTGACTTTTTATAGGAGTTTTATAAAGGAATATTTCTATCGTTTTCCAATCAAGGTGCTTTTTAACCTTTTCGATAGAATTAAGGTAAGAATGTTTTTTTAACATATACGGTGGGTGCGGTTATTTTCCACCGTTATAAAATCGTTGAAGCTTCCCTTATAATCTTATATGATTATTTTCAAAGAAAATGTTTTATTTCATAAATATAACACTCTTAAATGATTTCAATATAGAAAGAGATATTTCTCTAAAAAGAGTTTGATTTCATCTATGTCAACATCCTTTGATGGATTTTACGCTTATTTGAAGTTGATTTATTATGATACAAAACTTCTATATTGTATTGAAGTTTTTGTGATATTTTTGACTGTGGATGTGCTATTTTTATACCTTTCATAGTTTATGGTGAATGTATTGACATTTCATATTCTATTTTTAATACGAATGTTTATGTTATGTTTAAACCTTTTCATATGGGAATGCATTAGACTTAATATGTGATGAGTGGAGCCCGCTATAGCTCCTCGATGCATCGGTAGGTCTCATGAGACAAACTAGTGTCTTGGCACAATGCCTTGGAAAAATATTATTTGTAGTCTTGTCAGGAGGCCTTGGCTATGTGGTTATGATATTCTGGCATTATGCATTCCATCATTATGAAAGTGGTTATTGATATTGCATGTGATTATTCGATTAGTAGAATATCCATGTGAATATGTAAATGGCATTATTTAATTTTATTTTTTCCATACAATGTTGAAGTTCAAGTTTAAAAGGCTTTTGTTTTAGTTATATATTGTCTTAAATGCTTATTATTATTTATGAATGTTTCCGCTATATTGTTATCCTTATTTGGCATTTGAGCTCACCCCTTTTCCATGTTTTATTTTTCTCAGGATGTGAAGAAGTAAATTATGAATGAACTGCAGGGATATTATGAGGGGATAATAGTGTGGATTATGAAGACATTATGTTGTTGTAGTAGTTTTTCACTTTATGATGTAATGTAAAAATTTATGAATATATCTATTGTTTCCAAGGCTACTAAACCAATCGGTCTTTCGAGATTTGATCTTTCTTGTGATCATGCCAATGTTATGTAACAATGAACCGACTCTGGGTAACTGGGGTCGGGGAGTTACAGTTGGTATCAGAGGAAGTCTAGTACAAACCTTGGAAGCAAGATTTAGATAAACTCTGATTAGAGCACATAGACCTAAGATGAACTTTGAGGATTAGTATAGAAGAAATTCCTAGAATTTTGGTATTGTAGAGATTTTGTGAGTTTTCCGAGCAATACATCCCAGTCTGGATACGAGCAGGTTGAGGCGGCTCTGGCACAGATGTACCTAGGGGTAAAACCCGAAAACACCGCTTTGAGCTAGACTCGAACGGGAACTGGTGCACGACAACGGGCCTTACTGGACTCTTGGTTACGACACTCCCAGGGGATATGCTTAGGATAACTCTCATTTTCTTTACAAATCATTATGAAGAGTTTATGAGTATATACTTCCTCAAAGAAAACATTCTTATGATTATGGATTATATCCATAAATAGTTCAATTTATGTTAAGTGTTTGGTATGTATGGTATTATGTATTTTGATTCGTAAACTGATCTAGTTTGTGCCATTGTTTAGAAATGGCGCCTAGTGGAAGAAATGGAAACCGTATCAATGCACGTAATCCATGTAGGGATTGCCCTCCTGCTCAAGATAATTATAGTGGAGCTAGTGATGCAACTGGTGCAGATCAGCTAATCACCATACTGGGACAACCTACTCAGGTTATGAATAATAACCTTACCCGTATGGAGCACCCTGATCCACAACATAGAGGATCAATGTGAGATCGATTCATGAGGCAACAACCACCAACGTTCAATGGGAGTACAAATACCTTAGTAGCTGAGCAATGGATAAATTCTATAGAGAAAATATTTCAGGCTTTGGGAAGTAGTGAAAGGGAAAAAGTTATCATGGTAGTTTACCGACTCACTGGAGATGCTGATCAATGGTGGTCATTGATTCAAAAGACGAAGGAAGATGATGAAGTATCAAATATGGAATGGAGGGAGGTCAAAGATCAGTTTTTATAAAAATACTTTCCTTGTGACCATCGAGAAGATATGGAAATGCAATTTCTGAGTCTAAGACAGAAGGAGGATGAGAATGTCGCAAAGTATGAGGATAAATTTACAAGGTTAGCAAGCTATGTTGGAGATTATATATGTAACCCAAGAAGTAAGATTGATTGTTTCTTTGATGGGTTGAAACCATATCTCCATCGAGCATTAGTCTCAGAATCCTTTTCATCGTACGAAGACATTGTCTCATGTGCTATCAAGACCGAAAAGGAATTCTCTATGTCTTATGACATTAATGAAAAGCAAGATAAGAAGAGACCTGCCGATCAATCTGGGAATGAAAATAAGGGGAATAAGGTAAAGGTTTAATATCCATCCGGTGGTAAATGTGGTACTTGCTTGAAGGGAATGGGAGTCTGTTACAAGTGTGGTGAAAAAGGCCACCATGCTCGTGATTGCAAGGGGAAGAAGGAAGCTACTAATGTTCAGTGCTACAATTGCAGGGAGATGGGACATTATGAAATCGAATGTCCTAAGCTTCAGGAGAACTTACCTCAGAAAAGGCCATGGGATCAAGGCCAAGCTTATGCTATCACTACTGCTGATGTAGACGCTCTGAAAGATGTGGTGGCAGGTAATTTAGTGGTTTCCTCAAGTTTAGGAAATGCATTATTTGATTCTGGATCATAGCATTGTTTCATATCTTCCCAGTTTTCTAAGAAAATTAGTTATTTCCAATTTTATTTAACAAGGGAGTTGTCAGTTAAAACTCCTATGGGAAGTATCATTGCAACAACGTTTTGTGAATCAGTCCCCATTAGAGCACATAAATGTTCTTTATCTACTGATCTCATTGTCATTCCTATGATTGAGTTCGATATAATCCTTGGTATAGACTGGCATTCAGACTATGATGCGAAGGTTTATTGTAAGAAGAAAGAGGTTATTATTCTTAATGATGATGATAAGGAACACCTTATCTTTAGAGCAGAATCGTCACCACCTAATTCTTTTCTAGATCCACCCCTAGTACCTCAACTAAATTCAATTATTGTGGGGGAAGAGAATAAAATAACTATGGGTGGGGAAAGGAATGTTCAAATAGAGGATGTACCTATTGTGAAAGAATATGTAGATGTATTTCCGGAATATTTACCAGGACATCCTCCAGAACGAGAAGTTGAGTTCTCCATTGATTTAATTCCTGGATCAAGGATTATATCGAAGACCCCTTAGAGAATGGCCACTATTGAATTAGTTGAACTAAAGAAACAATTAGAGGAATAGAGTAATAAGGGATTTATTCTCCCTAGTGTTTCTCCATGGGGAGCCCCTGTTCTTTCTGTTAAAAAGAAAGATGGATCTATGAGGTTATGTGTCAACTACAGGGAGATCAACGCTATAACAATAAAGAACAAGTATCCCCTACCTCGAATTGATGATTTATTTGACCAACTACATGGAGCTCAATACTTTTCAAAGATTGACCTTCGATCTGGATACCATCAGTTGTGTGTGAAAAAGGAAGACATTCCAAAGACAACATTTCGAACCAGGTACGGGCTTTACGAGTTTACTGTAATGCCTTTTGGATTGACTAATGCACCCTCTGTATTCATGGATGTTATGAATAGTGTTTCCAAGGAGTATATCGATGAATTTGTGGTGGTATTAATTGATTATATCTTAGTATACTCTAAAATCTATGAATATCATGAAAATCACTTGCGCATTATCTTGAAGACTCTGAGAAGACATGATTTATATGGTAAGTTTAGCAAGTGTGAATTCTGGCATCATGAGATTTTTTTTCTTGGCCATATTGTCTCTAAATATGGAATCTCTGTTGATCCTTCTAAGACTAAGGCAATCCAAGAATGGCCAGCAATGAAAATTATAACTGAGGTACGTAGTTTTATTGGTTTATCAGGTTATTATCGACGTTTCGTCCAGAATTTTGCCCGATTGGCTAACCCATTAACGAAGCTCACACGTAAAGGGGTTAAATTTGTTTGGAAAAAAGAGTGTAAAGAATGTTTCGACGAACTGAAGAGAAGATTATTCAATGCTCCTATATTGACTCTACCATCAGGGAATGATGGGTTCATTATTTATAGTGATGCATCGAAGAAAGGACTTGGTTGTGTCCTTATGCAGAATGATAGGGTTATTTCATATGCATCACGACAGTTGAAAAATCATGAACAAAACTATCCTACTAATGATCTCGAGTTAGCAGCTGTGATATTTTCTTTGAAGATATGGAGGGACTACCTCTATGGTGAAAAATGTGAGATTTATACTGATCAAAAGATTTTGAAGTATATTTTCTCACAAAAAGAACTCAACATGAGGCATAGGAGATGACTTGAATTACTCAAGGATTATGATTGCATGATACACTACCACCTAGGAAAGGCAAACAAGGTGGCATATGCTTTGAGCAGAAATGATCATGGAGTTTTGAACAATATGAGAATTGAAATGGATCCAATTTTCATGGATCTAGTGAAGATGGACATGGGAATAACCAGAGAAGGTGAAACATTAATGCATTTTCAAATGGTTGCCAAACCATATTTACTAGAAAGGATTAAGAGTTCTCATACCAATGATGAATAATTTCAAAATAAGATTAAAGCTGTAAATGATGGGAGATTGAGAAACCTTGTTTATGAAGATGGAATTTTGAAATTTGGGAAGAGACTTTGTGTTCCCGATATACTTGATCTAAAAAGGGAATTGCTGGATGATGGTCATAGTTCCAATTTCTCTATACATCCTGGGAGCACCAAAATGTATAGAGATTTGAAGGAACATTTTTGGTGGGACAACATGAAGATGGATATTTCTGATTTTGTGTCATGATGTATGGTTTGTCAACAAGTGAAAGCTAGAGGGCAACAAACTGGAGGAGTCATGCAACCTCTTCCCATACCTAAGTGGAAATGGGACAATATTATAATGGACTTTGTCATGGGACTTCCAAAGACTCCTAGAAGGAACGATGCAATATGGGTTATTGTTGATCGTCTTACCAAGTCAGCACATTTTCTTGCTATAAGAGAAGATCTACCCCTGGAACGTCTAGCAAGACTATATATTAATGAAGTTGTGAGACTTCATGGAGTACCCCTATCGATTGTTTCTGATCTTGATCCCCGTTTTACTTCAAGATTCTGGAAAAGTCTTTAGAAATCCTCGGATACTTAACTTCTTTTGAGCACTTATTACCACCCTCAGATAGATGGATAATTAGAACGGACTATTCAAACCTTAGAAGAAATGTTGAGATCCTACTCTTTTGACTTTCAGGGTATGTGGGATCAGTATTTACCTCTGGTAGAATTTTCCTATAACAATAGCATCTATTCGAGTATTCAGATGGCACCAAATGAAGCATTATTCGGAAAGTGATGTCGCACACCAACCTATTGGGATGACGTTGGTGAATGAAAACGTGTAGGTCTAGAACTAGTGGAGGAAACGATGGAAAAGGTGAAGGTAATCCAAAATCACATCAAAGCAGCTCAAAGTAGGTAGAAGAGCTATGCCGATAATCGAAGGAATGATTTGGAATTTCATGTTGGTGATCATGTTTTCCTGAAGGTATCTCCATGGAAGGGAGTCATACGTTTTGGTAAGAAAGGTAAATTGAGTCCCAGGTACATCGGAACTTTCGAAATTCTAGAACGAATTGGGGTTGTAGCGTACCGATTGGCAATGTCGCCAAGTCTCTCCAAATTTCATATTGTGTTCCCCGTATCTCTGTTGATGAAATTCATTCCTGACCCAACGCATGTACTCACTTACGAGGAATTAGAACTGGAACCCGATCTGCCTTATTGTGAAGAGCCCGTCGGGATTCTTGATACAAGAGAACAAGTACTGAGAAACCGGACGACGCGTCTGGTAAAAGTTTTGTAGAGAAACCATAAGATGGAAGATGCAATGTGGGAAACCGAGGAACTTATGATAGAGAAACACCCGAGTATTTTCATGCGGTAGTATTCTGGAAATTTCGAGGGTGAAATTATTTGAAGGAGGGGAGAATGTAACACCCCAAGCTTCTACGGTACGCTTCTCTTTGAATAATGTGATAGCGTGTGTTGTACGCAACACCGAGTTCAAACACACCATAACCAATCAAACTAGCCGTTATTAATAGTAATACCTACTTTTTGAAATTATATATATTTTATTTTTTAAAATGGACTTCATTTTTGTATTCAGAATATTGAATTTAGCCTAATGTGAAATTTGGTACTTTTCGGATAACTTTAATATTTTGATGAATAGTGAAAATTACCAAATTTTAATGAAAAACAACTTTTTTAATCAAAATAATTAATAGTGATAAATTATGAATTTGAGTGGTTTTAAAGTATATTTAGAATATATTTTTACCATTTAATATAATTTTGGTCATTGGATATAATTTTACAATTAAACCAGACATAAACGAGTGTCAATCTTTTGATAGTTATTATCTCTTAAAAACACGCTTTTTGTTTTAACAACGGGAATTAATTTTAAATTAATTTCTGCCACTTCTGTTTTTTGAATTTGGAAAAATGTATTCCATATTTGGAATCAGTATGTCCAAATTTTGTAAATAGGTAACTTTTATTTTTAGAAATTTTGAATAATTATTTCGGTAAATATTTTATTTACCATGGTTAAGGATAAATCCGATTAATAAGGGCTAAAAGATAATATTATAATAATACTAAATTACCTTAAAACGTGTCCTAGACGAATTTTTTGATAAATGTTCGACCATAGTCATATTTGGGTCGATTTAGGGACCCCATGGATCCACTTGTAGGTGATAGGGACATTTTATTTTAATTAAGTTAATATGAATACAAAAATGACACAAGCATATATCTTTTAGAAAAATAAATTTTATATAGGGTTATATATGTTTAATTTTAGACTATAAATATTAATTAGAAAGATAAAAAGATTTCATACATAATGATATTTTATTTATAATTTTTAGAGATCACATAATATAATTTATTTATGACACAATGATGATGCAATAATTACCATAATAGTGAAAATTTAATATAATGGAAATTATAAATACCCAAATAAATATAATTTGAAACTTTTAATGAATTACAATAATTTTTTAGGATAATATGACATATTAGGATTTATTTAATTAACTTTTATCGAAGTAATCATTCTGTTATGAGTTTCACAAATTTCCACTATTGAATATTGTCAAAATTGACAAAAAAGAGTTTTTAAAACAAATATTATATTATTAATTGATATTAAATTGATAAAAAATCTAAGGTTCGGCCAAGAGACTTATATAATGATAGTTGTATCATTAATGGACCACTTAGGGGTCTCTTGTATGTATATAGTATGTTTATTAACTATATAATATAAAAATACAAAGTGACATGGTAAATGTCAATTTTATTAACTAAGAGTTAATACTTAAAGATAAGGTTAATATAGTAACCCAATCCTGTCTAAATTATATTGGATGAATTGTTTTCGACCTATCCCCACCATAAAATTTAAATAATAAACTTTGGAGACATTTGAAACTGAATATTAATTTATTATAAAATAAAATTTCTAGCTTTTCCAAAGGTTCCCCTCACCCCTCTTATAAAAGGGCACTCCACTTTCTCATTTCTTCACACCTTCAAAGCCTTTTGGTTCGGCCAAACTCTGCCCAAATACTCTCCCAAATTCCCTAAATACATCCTAGAGGCCTTATTTGGATCAGAAAGCCAATCTATGGAGCGCTTTTGATATAATCAAAAGGAAGATCCCGAAGAAGATGTAATAATTTCACCACCCCTTCCATGTTCCTTTCTTCTTCCACTTATTATTTATTTGTTATTACCATTATAAAATAATAACTCTAGTTTCTTATATATAATTTGATGTTATTATAAATATGTTACAACCATATTCAGTATTCTATCCACCCTTTGAATAACATGTCACCATACGTGCGTACGTACAGAATACTGTCTCCACGTCGTGGTGTAATTGTCATTCAGTATATTATTATTTGGATGGGTATAATAATGATGTGTAACTCATGTAAATAATAAATATAACATGTTAATTATTCGTTATATATGATATACCATCCATTTATATTTTATTTTAACATCAAAAGAATTATATTGTCGCTCGTGCGTACGTACGGACTACCGTCTCCACGAATGCGATGAGATTCATTCTCCATCGTATCCATTCAAGTATAATTATCATTTTACGATTTAAAAATTATGTTTAAGGACTTGATATCATTCTGGATATGAATAATATACAACCTATCAATTAAAAACATGGCTTACATAAAAAAACATATAAAAGAAAACGAGTAAGTTAACACCTGAAACAATGATAATACTAAGATATTATTAACAAATCAATGTTAAAAGATCATATATGATATCATATGAATGTAAATGATTCTTATATAATTTAATAACAATTATTTCACTACTATACAGGAGGTTAGCCTACCCCAACCAAGGAAAAGTACAAGGTAAGGGTTTACTTCACAATCTCTTCATTATCTGAGGTTGTTTATACGTAACAATCTACTGGGACATCTTTATCATCCTCACCCATGTTTCTTTAAAATGTATTTCAAAACATTTTTACTAATTAAAATAATATGGGTTAAAGTCATTTATACCATTGTTTGACTTTTATAATAGTTTTATAAAGGAATCTTTCTGTCGTTTTCCAAACAAGGTGCTTTTTAACCTTTTCGACAGAATTAAAGTAAGAATGTTTTTTTAACTTATACAGCGGGTGCGGTTATTTTCCGCCGTTATAAAATCGTCGAAGCTTCCCTTACAAGCTTATAAGAATATTTTCAAATAAAATGTTTTATTTCATAAATATAAGACTCCTAAATAATTTCAAAATAGAAAGAGATATTTCTCTAAAAAGAGATTTGATTTCCTCTATGTCAACATCCTTTGATAGATTTTACGCTTATTTGAAGATGATTTATTATGATACAAAACTTCTATATTGTATTGAACGTTTTGTGATATGTTTGACTGTGGATGTGATATTTTTATACCGTTCATAGTTTATGGTGAAAGTATTGACATTTTGTATGCTTGTTTTCATACGAATGTTTATGTTATGTTTAATCATTTTCATATGGGAATGCATTGGACTTAATATGTGACGGGTGGATCCCGCTATAGATCCTCGATGCATCGGTAGGACTCATGAGACAAACTAGTGTCTTGGAACAAGGCCTTGGCAGAATCTTATTTGTAGTCTTGGCAAGTGGCCTTGGCTATGTGGTTATGATAGTCTGGCATTATGCATTACATCATTATGAAAGTGGTTATTGATATTTCATGTGATTATTCGATTAGTAGAATATCCATGTGAATAAGTAAATGGCATTATTTCATTATATTTTTGCCATACAATGTTGAAGTTCAAGTTTAAAAGGCTTTTGTTTTAGTTATACATTGCCTTAAATGTTTATTCTTATTTATGAATGTTTCCTCTATATTGTTAACCTTACTGGGCATTTAAGCTCACCCCTTTTCTATGTTTTATTTTTCCCAGGATGTGAAGAAGTAAATTATGAATGACCTTCAGGGATATTATGAGGGGATAATAGTGTGGATTATGGAGACATTATGTTGTTGTAGTAGTTTTTCACTTTATGATGTAATGTAAAACTTTATGAATATATCTAGTGTTTCCAACGCTACTAAAACAATCGGTCTTTAGAGATTTGATCTTTCTTGTGATCATGCCAATGTTATGTAATAACACACCGACTCTGGGTAACTGGGGTCGGGGCATTACAGCTTTCATATTAACTTTTTATAATTGTTATTTTTCATGTCAAATCCCCCATGGATGAAATGATTAAATGTGAAACAAGAAATACGATTATTAATTAATGAATCATGATATTAAATTTCAGAAGGGAATTATATACAATAAATAAAATAGAATTGGTTCACAAAAAAATGTGTCAATGGAATGTAAATTGAGATGATATCTCTTTAATAACACTACCATTTGGCTGAAGATGTAGTATCCTCTAGTGTAGTGGTTTAAAACATTTAATTAACATAAAAAAGATTAATAATAAGATTTATAATATCTTAAACAATCCTTTTATAACATATTTTCACCCACTTATTGATAAAATTTCATTATTTTCGCAGTTTTTTGTATTTAGTGCATCATTTTCTTATGCATGTTTTTCATTGCAATTTTTTTTGGAATAATTTATATATTATAAAAATATATAGAATAATAATATTAAATAATTTTCATTTTTATATATCATTTACACTTATAAAACAATTATGAATAATGTTTATGGAAAATGAATGACCTTACCATCATTGATACAGTTTGTCGTACATACCCATGAGTAACGTTTCCATTTTCTAAAGATCATTATAGATAGAAGCCATGTAATATATATTACTCTCTAGAATTATCATAATATAATATTTAATATAATAGATACACACACAGATATATATATATATATCATAAATGTGGTGTGGGATTAAAATATTTTCACATCACTTTGTTATGGTGGTTTTCCACACATACACGAATGATGTTATCATCATAATGTGAGTTTAAATGTATGAATAAAAATGATATTTTTTACTGTAATCAAGATAAATATTCCATAAATATATTAATTTTATGATTTATATAAAATATATTCCTTAACTATAATCTTAGTATATTCCATGAAACACATTAATGAATGAAGATTCATACTGTTTCATGAGGTGGTAGTTTTCCATACAAACAAGAGATGTTAACATGTCCTCTATGGAATAGATAGTTAAAAAGGGATTTATATGATATATAACTAAACTGGATTACTTATTTTATGAATTTTATAAAAATAAATTATATACATCACCAAACCCAATCATTATATATGTTAATGGGAGATCAAAAGACATCATTTCGCAATTAGATAGTCAGCCGTACCCAAGAACGATGATTTCAATTCTCATTTTATGGATGTAGAGATTGATGTAGGTCAGGTAATAGTTATAAAAACATCCCATTATATAGAATATAATGATTTTATGATACCATCATGGTTTAATAATAAATTAATTTTGTGTTTAACAAAATTAATTAATGACTTCATTGAATAACATTATTGTTTATTCTCTTATCATATTTAGGTTTTCACTAAATCTTATAATGGATTAATTTATGAATATTATATTGAATATTTTATTGAAGTAGGGATTTTATGAAGTTATTTGGGTAAATTATATCAGGAAGAATAGTTTCGATGGTGAGAAGAATAGAATATTGTGGGTGGTCTTTAATAATTTGGGGGATGATACAATTGGTACATTTAAAAATAATTGAGTGGACAATCATTTTCCAAATGAAAAAAGCTTATATAATCTTCTATTATTTAACAATATATGTGTAATGGAGGAAATGTGGGTATAAAATAGTTTTAATTAATTATTATAGGTAACTTTTTCACTTATATTTATAGTCTTTCACACGGGTAAAGTCATTTTTATTTCACCATATTAATTATTTTTTTATAAATTCACTGTTCATTATGGTAAAAAATTATTTTGACATTATTAGAAATTATAATGTTTTATTAATTAAATTATTGAATGCTATTTTCAAAATTAAATTCCTAAATGTAAAATTTTTATTTAATCATAATTTTATAGGTATAATGAAAAACAGGATTTTAAAGTGATTATATGAAAAATTTTCCAATGTTTTTTTATCTATATTAAAGGTGAAAATGACTCATATAACCTAAATTGAATTAATTTTAAATAAAAATTTTCATTTCACTTTTAAAACAAAAATATATAATTTATCATAATAAAATATTTGAATTAAATTTATGTTTCCATTAAAATTATGTATCTTTTACTGTTCATAAAAAGATGAATATTATCAAAAAAATAACAAATATTCACCCTAATATATTTTGAATATTATTATTTCAATTATATAGATAATTTTTTCAAATATATTTCTTAAATATTTTAATAGTTAATTTTAAATCTCGTGCACAATAAGTTGCTAAATTGGGTATTATTTAAACATAGTGTTGTGTGAATTGAAGCTATCGACACAATTATATTTTTTCTAAAATAAAACTATTTATGGACTTGGTGTATTAAATTATTTCTAGTATAAAAATTTATTTTATCACTCTTTAGATAGGATATCAGTAGTCAAAGGATTATATTTTAAAATTTCATTGCTAAAAAGCTCACATCATTAAAGGATTTTAATATCCTATAGGTGGGAGAGAATGTTAATTATAATGATAATATTGAATAATAAAATAATTATGATTCATGTAGGAGAACATAGGCACGGAATGAAAACCTATACAAGGATGTTATTACTAATTCCCATGAACTAAAGGAGAATGATTTGGTTCATTGAATATAAGAATGGGGGTGATATAGAAGAATTTATTGACAAAAAGCCAAAATTAAATTATGTGTGAAAAATCGTATTCATAACATCATAAATAATGATTATAAGAAAAAAATTTAGCTTTCATATCCATTTTCGAGACTCCATGAACTATTATGAGAATATATAATTAATTTTATTCAATACATTTTATATGAAAACTTTTATCCTTTTCTTCTACCATGTAAAATATCCAATTTATATATTAGTCTAAGAAATGAATGTCAGAAAATATGTTTTTATGGCGGAAACACTAGAATTCTCTTTTAACAGATTGTAAGACTCATTATAAAATTACAATTCTTTCATTTGATATCTTGTTATTTTTATAAAAAAAATACATCATATTCATTATCCAATGTGACTAAATATTCTTATGGTGATGTTATAAATTAATATTTAAACACCATCAAATGTTTACCTTAATCCATTTCATAAATGATATACCATTTGAATGTTTACAAATAATCTAATAAAAAACAATATAAATAGAAATAATATATTTCCAAAACGTACTCATCATTAATAAAAAAAAGTTTATAAATTATCTCTTAATCACCACATACAAATAATGTGATTACATTCATCACTTATTATTTTAAATTATGTAAATAAATTATTTTAATATAAACCATTTTTGAAACATGAATGATTTTTTAATTCTTAAAAACACAAATTATTTGATTCATTGTTTAATTACATAATTTTTTTAACAACATGAAGGATATTATGGAAAACTTTTTTAAAAAATAAAAATTAAGTTAAAATCTAGTTAGTATTATCCAATTTAATTTTTCTACATCAATAATATATTTATCCAATTATAATTATCTAAACATGTGGAATATAATAAAGCTAATCTTTTCCCTTAATCATGATTCATCCAATAGTATGATACATCCACTGAATAATTTTTCATGGTCTTTAGTACCATTGAACATGTGATTTTCTAAAATTTAAAAAATACTACTACAATTCAATCCTGATACATTACTTATCTACTATATCTAGAATATCATTAAAAGAATAATTTTGATTACAATTTTATTGATCGACAGACAAGTGAAACTTAACCATTAAACTATGGTTTCAATAATAGAATAAAAATCTATGATTTATTATCTTTCTTAGAGGTAAATAGTAATTATGCTTGGGAAAATAATTTTAATTATCCAAATAACCTAAAAATTGTAATATAGAATATCATTTTTTCGTAATTCTCGTTGCAATATTTAACATGATTCCTCTTTTCGATAGACTTATAAAAACCCCACTCCCTTAAAAAATTTCCCAATGAGATTCTTTCCATAGATAACACATATAGGAAAATCCTTCTATCTATTAATTCCATTATTAATTTCCCAACCATAAACATCTCCTATTTCATCCCTTTGATTCTATAAGATAGGTATAATTTATTCTCTTTCTTCATATCACCTTAAAGTATTTCAACAAATGATCAATATATTTTAGATACCATACCGTTTAGGGATTTGGCTTATTATCATAAAATAAATGTTCAATATTGCATTACATATTTTATATGTAACCTATATCATACATGACTAACCATGAATAGGTATCTACATAATCAATAAAATTATTCACTTTTTATTAATATAATTAACTTTTTATATGTACAGGTTTGTATCTTATGAGGGAAATGTTTTTCATCTAATTTATTCTTAAAAGACATAGATTGCATGAGTTATGTTTCCTCATTATACTATGTATTTTAGATCAACAACACACATCAACTAATATTACATTCATGATAATGAAAATAAATTCTTACTTTCTCCATTTTAAGCACATACCCACAAAATAAATATATTCTCTAGTGATATAAACAATATCTCTGTTATCATTAGTCCAGGAGTTCCACTGAATGATGGGGGAGTCTATCTCATAAATAGTTCTAACATTGGAAAATTTCACTGAGAAATATGGTTTCCTAATTGAAAAAGGATATTTTACATAACATTATTATGATTCCCTAATATATCCATTACATTCCAAATTACAATACCAACTATATTGGATTCAACAACAGGGAAATATCATCATTGGAAATGAGTATTATTACCATTATTTCCTTCTATGTTCAATTTCTAAACAATTCTATATTATTGATTAAAACTAAAAATATTAAATTTAATTCATAATTTAAATTTCTTACTATGATGTGATCCATTTAAAAATTTATGAATATTTTTATTATTAGTGTTTGAATCATAAATATGGTTTCTTGGGGATATTTTTACATTAAAATTCATCATAATTTAATGTGAATAGAATTTGAATTATCCTAATCATATCGTCATGGTGTTTAAATCTATTTGTATAGTAAGGAACTTTTTTATACTATGAAATTTTTATTATATAGATGATATTCCTATTTTAAAGTTATTACAACCATTTAGCTATGTTAGAAAACCCGTGTAGTACCTATAAAGGGATGCAATTCTTAGAAAACCCAAATAATGTATACCTTACCAAATCATTAGGATGTTATTCAATAATAATAATTAAATGATATCTCAGGGTTATGTTATCTAATAATTTTTTCCAAAAACAACATCCCGTTTTTTCTATAAAACATACTTTTATGGGAATTGTAATGTCCCTGACCCATGTTGCATAGATGTTATGCCTTAATTTATTACCTTGCCATCGATAAATTCCATAGAATTCTAATGTATGATCAGGTTTGTAGATTTGGATAACAAAATATAAACATAAATCTCATTCTAAATTTTAAAAAAAAGAAATATGTAACACATAATAGTAAAATTTTCATTTTCCTTGATCACACATTCGAAGGATTAATCATCATAACCTGGGGAATTGAAAAAAATAATGATGAGAAAAAGTAATCATAAAGGGTTATGTAAAATTGAATATTGTTAGAATCATTAAATAATATTAAATATCTTTAGGTAAATAACTAAATATACAATCCAATTACATAACTAGACACCATTAATAGATAAGGGATATTCAATATTGATAGGTAACTAACTGAAACTCATTAAATTAAATCAATAAACATTTAGTGTAATGAATCTAGATATAACATCACCATGAATATATCATGGATAAAAATAACTATGACATTTATTAGGACAATTATTAATTATTGGATGTTAGTATCTTATTCTTCATGATACCTCTACTTTCAAGACCTTTCACAATTTATTTTAAATACAACATGTTAAAACACATTTAATTGGGACAACATAAATTGTCTAATTTGACCTAATAATTCATCGAAGGGAAATGTTATATCTGGATCCACAATTAATTTTATGTAATAAGATTCCTCATATATGAAAAAATCCGTTTTATTCATGAATCAATATCCCTTAATGTCAAATATATGTATTAACTAAGTGATAGTGATCTATAAAATTTCCATAATTAACAAAATAACATTCAAAGTAGACATAGTATATAAAAATTGTTGATGATTTAGTCAATAATCATATCAGTCATAAAATAATATTGATATTTAAGATAAATTAAATAGATAATGAAAAATGATCAGAAGAATGATAATTTTTCATGATAATGTGAAAAATCAAAAATGAAATTTGATTTTACCATAATGTTTTCCAAGTTGAAATTTTTAATTAAAATCCAATTGGATCAAATGATTCAATGTAAAAATTAAAATTCCTCAATTAACTACTAAATAATGATATTACATGTCAAACGGAATGTATATAAACCATATAAAAGTGAATTGGTTCATAATTACAAATTAGGCTCAATGGAATATAAATTTAGATGAAATCAAGAACCTAATGCTTCATTTCAGTTAAATGTGATGTATACTAATATATAGTGTTTTCTAACAAGTATTTTACTGAAAAAAATATTAATATTAATATTCATAATATTATATATAATCCTATTAGACAATATTATCACATGTTCATTAATAACCATTCTTTATTTTCACAATTTTGGGATTTAATTGCATTGTTTTATTTTGTAATATTCATCAATGAATATCTTTTACTTGAACATATTACATAGTATAATCTTTTCCAAATAAAAAAATGAAATAATTATTATATTTATTCATTACATATTTGTTTTTAACAAAATTAATGAATGAATGTTATGAGAAATCAACTATGTTATGATAATGAAGATGGCATGCCATACCTACACATGAGTAATACTTCCATTTAGAAATGTCCAATATTGAAATAATGTAAGAAATATATAATATTTTATAGAGTTATAATAATATAATTTATTCCATATTATATACTTTAATATCATACATGTGGTTTGGTGATAAAAATAGAGAAAGATCACTTCGTAAAAGAGGTAGTCCACATGTTCATGATTGTTATTAACATGATTATGTGATGGAATAGTTATGAAATAAAATGATGTATATTATAAATAAATATTTATAAATTTATAAATAATATAATAATAATTTCAATCATATCACCAATATTAATCAAATTTTTCCTTATTAAAATACATGTAATGTGTTAATGAATGACGAATCACAACACTTCACGTGGTGGTGGTCCTCATTACACATAAGCAACATTATCTTATCTCCAGAAAAATAGAATGAAAAAAATAATATATCATATAATGTAGACATAGGTATAATAATAAAAATATAAACATAATATATTTATTTGAGATCCATCATTTTACCCAACTGTGAGAGGTGTTTTTTGACGAACAAATTGCATTAGTTCATGATGCAGTAGTCCATCATACGCATGAAAAAATATTTTGCAACACATTTTATGTTACTAGTGATAGTTTTATGTAATTAAATTAGTGTGAAAACATCCATGTATTTGTAATATACAATTGATATTATGTCATAGCGTGGTAATAAAAAATTATGGAGGTGGATAAAAACCAAATAACGATTCTCCTTAAAAAACATTATATCTTATTTTGGAATCCTCCTTAGGTTTATGAAAAATCGGTCAAAAGATTTATTTATAATAAAAATATTTCTTAAAATATTAGGTGAGGTATGTTTGGATGTTATTTAGTTTGTTGTTTACAGTGGTATGATAATACCATGAATAATGGAATGGGGTGTCTATTAATTAGTGGGGAAGTGGACATGAATTCTATTTTTGAAATGATTTGTGTTCTACAACTTTTTATATATGAAAATATGGACCAAATAGGGACATTATCAAGAGTTAAGTGATACAATGTCAAAATATGACCATAAATAGTTATTAGAAATTTATATTGTTCATTTTTTCTCTTCCTATTTGAGTTTAACCATTGGTAAAACCATTTCAACCTTAACCGATGTGATTAATTATTACATAATTCACTATTCATTTTGGTCAAAATATAATTTTAATAGAATATAAATTATTTTTGTTTATAATATGGTATAAATTTTCCCAAATTCAAATCAATGAAATGAAATTTATTAAATAAAAATAACTACCTTATACTTCATGAGAAATCCACTTTTAAAAGTGAAAATGTTCAAAAGTTTACAGAGTTTTTATATATGAAATTAATTTTCAAATAATTGAAATTAACTAAATTATATTAATATATATAAATTTAACTAATTTAACTTAAAAAATAAATGAAAATATAATTTTCCTATACAATTTTTGTAAACCAAGATGAAATTTTCAATTAACATTCATTATTTTTAATTATTCAAACAAAAATAAACCTTTAAAAATCCCAATAACTTACCCAACATTAATTATGATATTATTATTTGGAATATAAACCTTAATGTTAACAAAACATTATAAAAGTTTTAAAAATAAATTTTAAATAAATTTCACATATCCTGACTAATATTTGTTTCGATTAAACATGGAATTGCATGAATTATAATCAATAAATGAAATTAAATATATTATAAAAAATATAGTAATTTATTCGGGTGTTATAATATTTTTGTGGAAGTAAAATAGTAATAAAACATTTGGATGATATTCTTTTGAAACTAAAAATAAAATAAAATAATATTTTAACCTCTTTGTAACCCCTTTAGTAACCATCAAATTATAAAATAATATAAAATTAAATATCAACTATAGGATGAGCCTTAAAATAGTAAAAATAATTATGAATACCAAAAACAATTTCATGATAGTTATTAATAACTAACATTAATATGTTATTTATCATGGAAAACAATAATTATTCGATGTGTGATAAAAATCTAGTAGATTTTTTTCATCGGTTATTTAATAACCCATTTGAGATCAATGATTTACCATTTTGGTTATCTAATAACTGATATAGTAAATAAAAATCCATAATTTATCTTGTAGGATCCTCAATAACTAACATTAATAATCAAATAAATTATTTCCTTTATTAAATATCCAATGTTTAAAATCATTACAATTGTAATTAGTGGCTGAGAGCAGACATTTTGGTATCACTAGTTTATCCTACAACCATCCGTTTTCACTCATTAAATGTACCTAAACCATTATATCATTAATCCATGAAATCAAAACATTTAATTCTTATATCCATGGCCTCAAGTGACAATATTCATTAATATTTGGCCAAGATTTCCCTTCATTTTGTATCCAATAACACCATCCACCATCACCCATAATTGGTCACTACATTCACCTTTTTTTCTATTCGAATCTCCATATCAATGAGCCGAGTTCTAATAAATGTTTATGTTTTCTGTTTATTATTCTAAATTACATTCATCTAATGTTTTGTCATTTTAATTTGTGTTTCGAGTTTTTTTATGTTAATTAATAATTGAGATTGTAGCAACCACCACAAAATGTCGTCACCCATTATCGGCCACAACATTATCATTATTTCCTTTAGTATATCTTTCTCAATCAAAATATAATTGAGATATATTTAAATTTTGTTTTTAATGTTTTTAAATTATGTGAATAATTTTTTTTATGGTTTCCATTTTCCGTCGATGTTTCTTTATATTTCAATGGGCATCCACCACCATCCAACCACCATTACCCCCTAATTAGAAACTGCATCAATACACTTCTCATTAGTATATAATTCCCAAATTTCCATGATTCTATAAGAATTTATAGGTTGTCGTTTTCATTTTATGTACATCCAGGGTATTATAATTTTTATATGTGATCCTTATTTTCCATGAATGTCAAATTATAATCATTATTTCTATTTTTAAATCTATATATTCAAACATATTCAGAATTTCAAAATTTATGAACGAGTGTCTTATAATCATGAATTGGAATATTGTTATTAATGATTAGAATATTCAATTTGTTAAAAAATATATTATCTTATCATAAATGTTAAATATTTTTTGAAATATTTTTTATGATATAATATATATTTGATTATAATAGTAAATCAAAAAATTCATTTGAAAAAATAATAAATTATATTTTATTTATAATATTTCTAATAGAAAATAATGTTTTGATGATGGATTACTTCACTAAAAAAATGTGATCAATACAAGGATGAAATCAATGTTTTATAGAAATTTCCCAATTGAAATGATCCAATAAAAAACATCTTATTCATTATATTACCAAAATAAGAAAATATAATGTAGATAAAAATAATAGAGATCAAATATAATTAACTTTTTGATGGCTATAATATGAGTTTGAGAAATTTTATTTAGCATTGTGAAAATGGGATAAAAATACATATCTATCGATGATGACACATTTCAGGATAACAAGACTACTAAAATTGATTAAATTTTTAATAATATAAAAGTATATGAAATATATGATTAATATATAATAGTGTATAGAACAAGTGTTACTGAAAAACCAATATATATGGGTCATATTAAAATTTCTATTTTATTAATGTTTCTAAAATTGATTAAATTTATATTGAAAAATTAATTGAGTGAAAAATGATTTATAGATTTTCTAGAATTAGTGAATGAAATAACTCATAAAGATAATTATATATGAGATCAAAATTATGGAAAAAGAAAATATTATGCTTCATGGGTTTTCTGTATAAGAAATTAAATGTTTTCATGAATTATGGGGTTCAAGATAAAAAAGATAAAAAAGTGTTTCAGAGTGTCCAAAAATATCAAATTTTCCATTATAAGTTGAAATAATAATAATAATATGATGATTAGAAGATATAAATGTTCTGTCCAATATAATTTTTTATCCACATATAAATCCTACATTGAATCATTTATAATCAATTTAAAAAGATGAAAAAATTGTTTTGATGACATAAAGATGAGTCGATATGAGATATAAAATTACATCATAATGTTTAATGTCAATAATGTATAGTAATGGATATGTAGTTTATTATTTCTATAAATTAAGTAAAAAATCATAGACAACTACTATGAAAACATTCATTGAATCTACATAATATCCTTAACTACATATAAATTTCATGCATATTTAATAAATATTTTAATAACATTCTCAAAAAAATTATGAAGAAAAATTATGGGTTGTTTAATGATATATAGACCAAAATAACTATAAATGATATTATTTTATTCTTTCCACCATTAATTGGTTATTTAAAACTGTAGTGGGATTAATTTATGTATTTTTTATTCTAATTAAATAATATGTTTTCAACTGCAAGTCATGATTATGCTCAATATTTATGAATTATAGTTATATGGAAATATTTGTGGATATATTGTTAAGGGGAATAATGCATGTCTAATTTAGGAAAAAATTCATTTTTAACTGAATCATGGGGAAAAATACAATACATGGGTCATCAGATGTTTTTAGGGATATATAATATCAAATATTAGAAATTAAACTAAATGGATCAATTTTTTTTATTATTCTCAATAACCAATTTCCAACAATCGGTAGTTTTTTATGGTTAAAAAATTGATGTCACATTCGAGATGAAACAAAAATTATGTAATTATAGAAATATTTTGATGAAATGTTCAATATTTCATAAACATTCATATTAGTGACCAAATGATTTCAAACACTAAATTTATGCCATACACATGTAGAATAATATCTATGTAATATATATTAGAACATTTTATGATATTAATGTAAGGAATAAAGATGTATTTAATGTAATATTGGATTTACTCTAAGTAAAAATACAGTTAGAGTTTGCCCCCAATCATGATGGAATACATGAATACATACCTCTTTGTGGTCATACATTATATATAAAAGGAAAAAATATGGTTCAATTGTTATATCCATGGTATCATAGTCTCATAGGTTTATTATTTTTTATAAAAAATATTTTTCACTATGAAATGTTTAGTTTACTGGTAGATTGCCTCATGGTTGTATTGTTATTTAGAAAAATGTACTAAAAGATTTAATATGGGGATCATTTCCTATCTTTTTTGAATGAATATCTTGTATTAGTTTTATATATTCAATTGAATTAATAATATTGATATTAATATACATTCTTTATAAATATTGGACAATGAAGCAATTTCTTACAATGTAAACACGAAATTCATTTTCCACTATATTTTTTGATATCTAGGTGCATTTAATGGTTTATTTAGTGCGAGAAATAAATCACTATTGAAATTTTAGTTTATTGTGGTTGTATACTTTTAAAAGTAATATAAAGATATAGAAGGGTTATTTTAAAAATCAATATTTACCTAAAGCCTTCATTGTTGGGAATTATGTTTTTGAAGTGGTTGTAGAGTTTTTATAGGACACATCTCTACAGTGGAGCACATATGTTTTCTAACATATCATTGTGATATGGACAATTTTCAAGGGCATGTGATTCATGGATTTAAAGTAAAATCACAGGTATATTAATAAATAAGAAGTTATATTTATATATATTGAATAAAATATAAGTCTCTCACCTATATATAAAATTTTGTATTAATTTTTTAAATCCGTATTATCCAAAGAATAATGATATGTGTATATTGAATGAGCATAAAAAAATTTTCAAAAGTTTAATGAAACCATTATTGGCTAATCAGATGAATTAGAAACATTGAGATGGTTTGTGGGTGTCCCATGTTTATACTTGATAACATGCGCTAGGAATGAAATAGATAATAACATATTTATTACAATATATTGGTACAATTAAAGTGTACTTCATAAAAGTAGTGTATTGGTGTTCCCAGAACCGATGATTTTTTTGAGTTCTAAAGAAAAAACCAACTATAAACATGAACTGCATATTACTGAATCATTGGAAAAATATGGGGGGATTATTAAATTAAAATTTTCTTTTCGTTATTTAATTATTAAATGATTATGGATGTCAAAAATAGGATAGACTATAAATTTAAAATTAAAATAGTTGTTTTTAAATGATTGGAATATATTGTAGACATGTTTATTCAAGAAAATCATTGAAATAAGATTTTATGTTCTTAAACAGTCTAATATGTAGCTGTATAACATTTCATAAGGGTTATGAATAATGCTGATGAAACATTTGATAATAAAATTGATTAATATGAGATCTATACCTCCCTAGAATGATTAATATTGATGTTTTATGTGAATGTTGTTGATATGGTTTCATCCAGATAGAAGGATCACGAGGATGGAATTTTGAAAAACAATCCTTTAGCTATTTCCCAAATTTATTGGTAAAATATTTTTAAATATTTTTTACATTAAAAATTTCATAAAATGATAGATATAATAGTTTTATTTAATTTATTAAAACACAAAGTAAAACTAACTTCTATTTTTTGTATTGTTTATTCTACAATGTTTAATATTACTTTAATTATGTATAAAATGATTTTACTAATGAAAAATTAATTTTAACATAATAAGTTAAATATAAAAAAATTAATATATAATCATATATTAGAGGAATATTATTAACTTCTATAGTGGTGTAACACAATGTATCATTTTTACTATGTGGACACTATGATGGCAATTATTAAATTTTATTTAGAGATTTCATCTCTTGATAATGTTGTTAGAAATTAATTTCATTACCATATAAATATTTATTAAAATTTCATTAGTTTAGATAAAATTAGGTTGGAAATTTTTCTCATTTAGTAAATAATTATTATATCATATACGGATTCATATATTTTTTTTCATATTTTTTTATTCACAAACAATATTTGGATTCATTTTATTTCACATATGTATCAAAATAACTCATGAATTTTACAATATTTTTATTTATCTCTTTCCCAAAAAATATGAATAAAAAATTTATAGTTTAGTTTAATTTTAATTTGATAGATATTCTATTTTTATTTTCTTATATAATTGATAATTGGATTTATATATTTTTTTATGAATTTATTGTTACCTTTTTTTGCAGGATATTGGAAGAACGTACATGTGATCCACTGTATAATTATTAGGAGGGCCATAGACATAAGATTATTTTGGATCCCCCTCACACATCATCACATTATCAATTTTTATTTATAGGGTAAAAAGAGTTTGAGGGTTGTAAAATGTGCCTATACACATTTTCCAAAATTAACCATTTCGTGTAGCTAGGACCAAAGGATTTCTGTTTATTTTGATGAAAATATTATTTCTAGGGGTCCAAATAAAAAATTATATAGTTTCTATATTATAGTTACTATTTTTTGAAAATTTTTTATATTAATTTTTTAATTGGATAAGTAATGAGAATTTGAATTATATCTCAATTATGGGACACAACATTTGTATACACATGTTTAATTATTTAAAATACCAATTTTTTTAATATTATATGATATTATCACTCTTATTAAATGAAATATGATATACATGGAATAATAGGATTCCAGATGAAATGTATCAGTTTGGTTTCTTGGAGATTGTGGTCTTTTAAATCATCCCGCACATCAGAATTCATTTATGGAAAAAATAAATCATCAAAATTTGTGTGATATATATCCCTTTCGTGATAAATATACATGTAAGATTATTGTTTAATGTATATAAATGAATAATTAATTGTTATTTGTAATGTGATATTTTAGAGGGTTTTATATTAATGATCTTAGTAATGATTTATTTATTCTTCAATTTTAGAAAACTATGAGATATCATCATCATATCCAATAGAAAAACATATAACCTCATATATCATATTATGTAGGGAAAGCATTGTTGGAATAAAAAAATTTATTTGAAAATTTAAAATAATTGAGCACTAAGTCTACTCTCTCTATTGATGTTGAACCTCTACCTAGATTGAGTTGAAAAATTGAAGAGTGAGAGAATGACGAAAAAGGATAATATCATATAGATTTAGAAAAGGATGTAGTGAATAAAATTAGGAGAAAATATTTTATTTATTCATGTAAATTAAGTTTAATAAATTCATGATATAATTTTACTCAATGCATAATTAATAAAATATTCTAGATATTATATTTCTAGGGATTATAGCACTTAGGGTATATTCATTTTTGAAGTTTTCAAGGATATTTTAGCTACAAAATGTAGAAAATTGGAACAGTTAGTCATGTGCATGGAAATTTTTTAAGTGTATATATAATAAATGTTTTGGCCTCTTTGAAACATATTTAATAGTTGATGTTTATAAATAAAATATATAATACTTTGAAGACAAATATTCAGATATTGGTGAGATAATGGGGGAAACAGTCAAAGCCTCGTTATCATTAATGATTTCTAATGTAAAAAACATAATTTTGGTTGTCAAATACACGCTTCCACTTATTCATGTAGATATCAGTCATCCAAAACCACTTGTAGGTATCAATCCTCCACCCAAACGAAAAAACTACTAATCCTACACATCAGCATCCACATCTCCATTTTATTGTGATTTATATGTTCCAGATCCATGACATTACATTGTTTTATATTGGAATATATATTACGTTGGAATATCATTCATAATCAAAATAAAATTTTAGATAATTTTTGGAAAATTTTCCAGATAGTATTATTAGATGTGTAATAAAACTTATTCTAATAGATTAGGTTAGTATTGTTGGACAAAGTATCAGCTATTTTTTAGTTTGTCCATCAATAACTATATAAAAAATTTTCATTCAAGAATATAAATATTGAATACCTTATTTTGTATTTTTGTTGAATTAAATTTGAAATTTTAATGTTTATATATTTTTCAATTTCTTTTATGAATAATTTAAAGTTAAAAATATACTTTATTGGGAATAACCAAATACATTATGTATTTATTTCATATACAACATATTCATCTCAATATATATTATCAATTTATTCAATTTTTTTGTCAGATGATAAAAAAATTTAAATAGATTATGGAATTTATAGCCATGTAATTTGTGTTACATTTTAAAACAAGAAACAATAAAACTTTTAATTATAGATATTTTTATTATCATCATAATGAGATCAATTTTAATGTAATTTTATTTTAATATGTCCTTCAGTTATTTTAATTCATTGAAACATTATATATATTTATGTTTTTTATTATGTGAAATTATAATATTTTTAAGCATCGTGATATTACATTTTTGTATGGATTTATAGATCCACGTTTTATTTCACCTATATCTTGGATAGTGAATTGAGAAGAAACAAACGTTTATATGGCAGAAATACATCAATAAGATGCACTTATTTAGTGTTGTAGGATCATTATCACTATTATTGTGAAACATATATCTCATAATGTGTTATATCTATTAACAAAATTACCACTAACATTATATTTTATTGTATATTATTTTCCAATGGATGATCGTTGTTTTTTTCATGTGATATGTCATATTAAATGTGATTTTATTTCCATTGTAATGTCTGAGATAATTTAGGAATTTAATTAACATATAAGTCTGAATATTTAAGTTGTTTAATATATTATAATACATTTCATGTTATTTCATTCATATTATTTTCAATAAGGAAATGTCCTTCCTTTATAGAGATAAAGAGAATGTAGATATAAAAGATAAAACATATAAAAAAGGTGAATTGTTATATAAAATTATTAAAATTTGGATACAATTGGATACTATGATATTTTGAATTGAAAATGTCATTTTAAAAAAGATTTATCATCAATGAGAAGTAATGTAATGTTGATACAACATTCTAATTTTCATTTATTCCATAATTTGAATTCGAAAACCTAAAAAAATAAAAGATTAAATATTCATATAAACCATTTCTATGAACTTTTAGTTATTTTATTTAGCATAATTTTTTTATGATATATTTTTAGTTTTTAATTTTTTTGATGACCTTTACACATATACTGGACATGAGGTAAAACACACAAAATTTGAATCGGAGAATTAATTCATAAGTTTTGTTGGGAATTCATTTACTTTTAATATACATTTTTATGATTAATGTTTAAATTTTAAATGATTTCACTACTATTTTTTCCTGTTTATAGTTTGATTTTTTAGATATTCATGCATCAGTAATTTTAAATTTTTTTGTTAGGGTTTCGTTACTTTTGGGAGGGATATAATTATTTTTTTAAAGATATTTCAAATTTTCAGGATTGTTATTTCATAACTGATGTTATAATTTTTCATTCACATCATTCATATTATATCATACATAGAAAACGACATATAACATATGTTTTTTTTACAATTTTTTTAAGAAAACCCTAATGTTATAATCAGTTTATCACATCCTTTTTTAAATCAACTAATGTGTTAGATATTTTTCAATGATTAGTTTATAAAAATGGTGTGGGAAATTTTTTCCATATATGTATTTTTTGACTTTCTATCAGCTTTTTTTCACAAAAAAAAACTTAGAGATAAACTTATAGTTGGTATGTTCATGTCGGTTATGAAATTATAGATAGGGTAAAGTGTTTATAACATTAGGCTTTTAATTAAATGTTATTATAATATCAATTTCACCTGTGTTTTTGGGTAAAAATAATTAAAAACCACCTTTATATATAAATATATTTATAATGATGGCTATTATTAACATTTATGAAACAAAAAAAATTAAAACATCCATTATAAAAATGTCATGGGGTGACCGATGTTAGAAACCCAAAAATAGAATTGAAAACTGCTTTTTATGTTACCATAAAACTGTAATAGCCACTCAATATCCAAACACCATGGGGAATGTATATAGTGTATGAATATAGTCTAGTAGTGTTTCACTAATTGTTCCATGGATCTATTTATTGAAATCATTACAAATAAATTTTGAAATATAGATATTTTAAAGTGGGTTATTCTTATAATTTAGATAAAAAATGTACATCTCATAAAAATAAAATTTATATATAAAAAAACAACATATTAAAATGAATATTATTCTCAAATTAAATAAAATTAATATTTTGCTTTTCACAAACCATTATCGTATCCATTATTCATTAGGAAGATGTTCGGGGAAGATAAAATCCTCTCTGTATAAGTCATCTAATTCATGAACATAATGATAATAGTAAATATGTAAATATAAAATTTTAAAACACCACCCTAGTTATTAAAAAAAATCCATCCATGTACAATGGATTTTAAAAGTATGGAGATAAATCATAAAATGAATAATGTACAAAATGTTCAATAGAAAAATCATAAAATCAATATTTTAAATAGAATATCACTGGAGAAAAACAAATTATACTCTATGAAAATGCTAAAATAAATTTTTTTACACACTAACTATGGTGTTAGATTCTATATTATTTTACTTTTAAAAGGAGACTCCACATTAATACTTCACGAACATGGATATTGGTAGATGGCCTCATCTGATTAAGGTTATCCTACAAAATTACATAGGGGTATCCATTGAAAATCTGATTATTGGTCTAATATGAATACATTTTCTATTTAAATTTATTATAAATAATTTAATATAATAATTTTAGTAAATATAAAATTATTAATAATATTAACCATAACAATAATAATAATCATAATAATAGCATTAACAACATCAATAAGAAACTAAAAGTTTGACAATCAAATTGTAATTAATAGAAAACTATTTAAATTCCCCACATAAACCATTTTTAAAATCAAATCAAAACATTAATTTTTTTTGAAACCATAAATTATCATTATAAACATATTCATATATATATATCACTCAATAGACATATTCAAATATTCTCATTTGAATATATGAATATGTATATACATATACATATATATATAAATAAATGTATGTGTATTAAATTATTCATCAATGAATTGGATAATGTAAATAAATTCAAACTAGATACAATTTTCCAACCATGGAAATATGAACAATTTCATTTCTTAAAACCTATACAAAAAAATATATAAATATATAAATATGTCATAAAATTATTAATTAATAAATTATTAAAAATTTAAGTATCATAATAATTTCATCAATAAAAAGTTTACTAATTAATAATGAGACGACATAAAATAGAGTAAAAAATATAATAACCTCTTCTGATATCATATTATATTTTTTAAGGACCCTATGTACAAAATATTTTAGATCCTTTTGAACTCAATATTATGTCTCTGTTTTAAATAATATAAATTTGAAACACCTACAAAAATTATATTAATTAATAAAAATATATTGAATAAGAACAAGAACCTAGTATAAGAATAAATGGTGTAAACCCATAAGGAATATAATTTCCATGGTCTAGAAAAAAATTCACCTAATAAAAATGAAACAAAATGTTTTATAACCCACATAAAATCTATGGTTTTACAGGGAACATAAAAATATAAGGGGAAGAAAAAAGTGGATAATGGAGTGGAATAGAAAGAATGAAGAGAGTAAAATACTATAATACTTATCTATACCCATGGGAAAATAGTAGCTATAGATATATAAACCATGGAATTATGTTATACCTATTGTACAACGATTAATTGATTCTGATAAAATTGAAATAAGAATTATGTTATTTGAACAGATTAAATCACTAAAAATAAACCTATATACATTATTAAAATAATGAAAAATAATTAATTCCCATCATTTTAAATAATTTAAACAAAAATATTTTCATAGTTTTAAACCATGTTATTAAGAACCGAATAAAATATAAACTAGTGGATTTTATCCATTAATATCGACATTTAGAAACAATGAAATTGACTACCACACTCCTGAAAATTTTAACAATTAATATGTACATTATCATTATATATATATATATACATAATCCATGGAAATGGGTAGAATAACTAGGATATTGGTCACTTAGTTCCTTCCCTAAGGGGAAATATTTTTCCTTGGCTACACAGGAATACTATAACTATTATATTGTTAAAAAAACAAAATATATTAGACTTATATCCAAATATATATCTAAACCATAACTACATACATATAAAAATATTCCATTTCTTTGTTTTCTTAAAATTATGGCTATATATAAGGTCAATATCTAGGAAATTTCTTTAAAAATTGGCTATAGTCTTCTTTTATGTCACTGATAATTCCATTCATATAATGGATAAACTCAAAATTACAATTAGAGAACCAAAAATTTATTAGATATTTAGGATCTGTGTCATGTTTGGTTTTATATTCATATATATCACGTTTTTGGTAGATGGGGAGAGGCGGGGCTCTATTTTCTTGAGAATAATGTGAGGGGTAAAATAAAAAATTTAACATTCTTAATTTTCATTAAACATCAAATAGTTTGGTCACACAGTTGGATAAACGAAGAAACAACCCCATACAACATAAATTGAAACATAGGAAACCATAAAGGTTTGGACATACATTTGGAATAATATGATCCAACCATGTAAGAAACTCTTATATATGGTAGAACCCTCTAACATCTTGGACCTGGATTCCTCTCAATAGTGCCCAAGGCCAGTTGGCCATATGCCCTCATCCTCATCATCAAAATTTTAGAGGCTTCCAAAAAGAAGAGATTGACTATGTGTCTTAATTGGGAGAATATTCAATAATCCCTATTTTGTGGGATAGTGGATTCTCAATTAAAGATGTATAATAGAAGAAGTAAAACATATTGAAAATACATAATCAGTTGGAATAGTCATCAATTAGAAAATGAAATGCATATTAAATGATTATGGGCATCATGTCATATGTCTCTAATAAATCTTCTTGACCATTTATACGTAGTAGGTGTAAAATACAATGAAAAATTTACAAAATATGTAAAAAAATCATTCCACATGAATTTCGAGACTTAGCTTGGTTACATGCTCTCCTTCATCAATGCATTAATCATGATCATAAATTAGGATGCAATCCATTATACATACCTATAATAAAATAATCTATTCAATTTCACATGGTGTCCCAAACATGTTGTGAGACATAATCCTTGTAAGAAATAACCCATGGTTTGTTACATCCATATAAGTCTAGGTATTCGTTTTATAACCAATTTATTTATTTTTTAAAAATTTAATGAATTAATATCATATTTAATAGTCACGACTATTCCATTAATTAAAAACATTTAACCATTAAATATCATTTTATTAATAATTCTTAGGACATTCCATAATGACTAGTGTTACAAATAAGTACGAATATCCAATGATTCATAAATGGGATATCCTTAATGTCTAAATGTAGTCAAAATCCAATATTTTGATTTGGCTTGGTAGTTTCATAATATAAAAATTTTCATTCATTATTCCATTTAGAACCTTTTTCTATCCATCGTATTCTAATTTTTTAATCAATGTATCGCTCTATGTGAAATATAATGAAACATACAATTTGACTATCCATGGAGAAAATCTCATGAACCCATATATCTCTCTAGGTGTGGAATAAGGTCAAATACAATCGATTACATCCTTGGATTTCCACTAAGGTAGACTAAATATCACCAATGGTGATATAAAAAAGGCTCTTTGAGTCCATCTATGTAATTATCATATGAATCCATGTATCACTATGCATATAATAATTAGGCATTAGAGTATACCCAAGGTAGTCCACTAGGGAGTTTATCCATCACTAAGGAATAATCAAGGCTCATGACAATAGATTCCATTCATGGAATTCTGTTTTGAATCCATGTGTCAACCATGGAACATAATCAGTTAACTAATTCAAAGTCATTATATAAAATTCATTTAACATGAAAAGGATTTCACAATAGTAATTTTATTTTAAACTCACATCAAATGGAGGATCAAGATATTGGCCAATCATGTATAGATTTCAACTATTAAATAAAAAGTGAAAATGAAAAGGGAAACCCAACCTTTAAAAAGTAATAACATATCCATGGCCAAGGGAATTTCAATTCACACATTCCCATTAATCCATTTCAATTATAATTAATTACTAATATGTAAATTCAATATAAATTCCATTAATGGATTCTATTAAATATTCACATCCGAAGGTAGTGGGTAAATGTCACAACTCAATTGAATCTATTCATAAACCATCAAAATGTTACATTTAATTAACAACAAATATTAAGGGTGTTGGTTCAAGTCATGGTTATAATCATATAAACAAACATCAATGACCTATTTAATTTCACAAGCCATGCATTACTACTCAATTTTTTATTTAAAATACATTGAAGGTGATGCATAGAAATTGGGCACCTGGCCCAAGGAATATATTATCACTCAAAATTTAATGAAAATCATAATACCACCTAATGTATTCCCACTGATGATAACTCATCATGTATCATCTCATGATTCCACTCTTATTGGGACAAAATAGAATAAAGGATGAAGTTCCTTTTAATAGGGAAAATTTACATACACAAAAATTTCACAGTCTCTACAAAGTAAAACATGGAAATTCTAAGAAGGAATTGTGTACTCTATTGTTCAAATTTAATGGCATGATTGGTTCATGAATCAGATATTGGATGAAGAAGATACCTCATATTCATTAATTTTATTTGAAGATGGATCCCAACAAGTTCCAATGTTGTACATGAGGAGAAATATAATTTGTAATAGGTTTAAAATAATTTTAATGGAAAAATTTTTATTTAACCCCTAATATCATGCTCTCTTAGTTTAGCTACATGGTTTGGAAAATCATGACCCAATCGTACACTGTTACCTATAGGAAAGATAACTTCAAATGGTTTGGCAACATGATTTGACTAACCATGTGAAACCCGTGCCATAACTCACCATCAAAATTGAAGAGGACATTACACGGTCATGTGGCATAAATCACATGGTTTGGTCTAATAGTGTAGCTTCATCTTTAATCTTACAATTCTTCACACAATTTATCTAATCATGTAGCATACCTAGCATGGTTTAAAATCACATTGTGCCTTGCTTATTTCACCACAAAAATATTTCTTTCGGGCTTCAAAAAAGCCTCAAACACCCTATATACGTCCATGAACTCCAATAGAATTCACTAGAGACCAAATTTAAAATATTCGACTAATATTTGATAAAAAATAAAATGTTTTTAATTCAATGAATAATCAGGTTCTTAATAACATCCCCCTTAAAGTAATTCGTCCTAGAATTTCACATCCATGTGTAGTGAAGCATGATCATGAAAAACACCAGCCACTGCGATAGTACATTGTTCTCCCACACCTAGGTCTCATCCTGTACTTGGATGTTCATCCATATAACCCATACTATGGAAATTGACCGGCCATAGAGAACCTTCATACTATGATCCACTTTATGTACAGGATTCTCCACAAAAGATACATTGACCTATAACTCAAACTCCATGGGATGAATGTCATGAGACAGGTCTAAATAAAAATGGTGCTATTGAGAGACATGGAAGATGTCGTGCATGGCCCAACACCTTCTGTAGTAAATAAAAAATTATTGGATACTGGCCTGACCCTATCCATAATATCAAACGGATCGAAATAACATGACGAAAGATTACCCTGTTTCATGATTCTCTTATATACTATCCTATGTGAAACACATAAGAAAACCCGACCCTCGATGTAAAACAATAAATATCATCTACGATGACTAGTGTATGATTTCAGATGATACTAAATTGTAGCCCTTAACATCTGAATCAACTATAGATTCTCTATTGTTTCATAAACAAGACTATATCCCAGCTTATCTACCAATCCTTCCTCTAACCAAGACAATATTGATTGGCATGTACTACCATAAAAATCCTCATAAGGAACAATCTAAATCACATCCTGAGTGATATTATTGTATGAAAATTGATGTTGGGGTTTATGCCTCTAACAAGAGCCACTGAAATCATGGATGCATGAATTTGAAATGTCCTTAGGCACCTGAATCATTTTCCCGGGCTGCCCATTGTATTGGTTGTAGTATGTTGTGCTAGGAAGCACATATATACCTAACTCACTTCATATTAATTTGAAAAACATTTATGTAAATAGGGAATAACTATATAAAATGATTATATAAAAGACCTTGTGATGTTGTACTAAATCACATATATACATTATTCGATGCTCATCCACACAAATGGGATCTTTAATAGGTAGGAAATGAACAACCATCGTGAGTTTGTAAACAAGAACCCATATAACACCATTACCTCTAGCTTCCCTCAAAAAACCTTCCATGAAATTCATTTCAACGTCAAACCAGTTTATCTCAAGGATGGGTAACTAATATAAAATTCTAGATGGACACTCATGTTCTACATTTTCCTAGTGATAGGTGAAACGCCTCATATAAAATTTTTTAAATCTTATTTCATACATGTCTACTATTAAAAAAGATTTGAATCCAAGTAAATGTTTTTTTCACCAGGGTGCACTACCCTTACAATAAATGAATATATCACATTATCTCTTTGTGAATGTCAGCTGAAACCCACACATGAGTATGTGAATAGAGAATACCATCTTCACCTATGGTCCAACCAGTAATATTTTCCTGACCTACAACAATCTCTCATAACAATTGTCTTTCTTAGTTTGATAGCTGCCACATCCTTACAATATCCATCAGGGAAGTGGTAACATAAATGGATGATAGAGAAGTCTACCACTTTCTATCGTTCACATCAAAGTGAATCACATTGAAATAATCCATGATTTTTCATTCACTAATGGCCTTATAAACTGTATGTATATGTGTCATCATGTTCAGTGAATTTTCCAATACCTTACATTTTCCAAGCTTTTAGGAAGGATTGAAATTTGAACACTATATGTATTCCACCCACCTTCACCATTTCATCTTCATAACAAGATTTCTAATTATTTTTGTAATGAAATTGTGGTCAGTGTACACCAAAAAATGTTCTATAGGTAAATAATTTCTCAAATAGCACTATATGTGAACAAATATGGACATATCAAGATCATACATCATGTAATTAATCTATTGTGTCGTAAACTATGGAGACCCTTATTCCCTGACTCTATCACCCTACATAAGAACTGATCATATCCTGGTACATGATGTATCTCAATAAAAATTACATGTCCTTCATTTACCTAGAAAAACCAGTCACGTTACTAAATCCAATTTCCCTTTCAACTCCAAAATGTTTTTATCACAAGAATATTATTATAAAAAATCCACACACTTTTTAATGAAGTATGTAAGAAGCACTAATAGGTGCGATATGTCCTCTATGAAATTCACATAGTAACCATTTATCCAAATTAATCTGTGTACCTTAATGAATTTCTTACAATGATCCTTGGAAAATAGAACTGTCACCTTCTTTTGGGTAAACTAATACTCCTATCACTGAGATGATGTTACCAAAGAACTAAATCAGATCTATCAAAACATGAAATGGGTGAGCTAAACATATATCTGATGCCCCCTCATTTTAGTCAATAAGATGTCATGATATTTCCATTGTTCATATTGATTTTGATATTGCACCAAGATTTCACCCAAAAAACAATAAAAACCAATCCAGATAAAGATGATAACCCTACTTATTTTTTCGATGAAGACGACCGGTGTGTTGATACGACCGACCAACATAACCATGTACACATATAGACCACACCTACTACAAAAGGTTGTGTGACATATGTTTAATGGTCTAACATGTGCTTGAGGATAATCTGATCTCAAATCAATATTCTAGAACACTTGAGCTCATCAATGATGGATGTAGATATCATTTTTCCATGAAAATGAAACTGGTTCTTAAATATCAGTTGATTCAATTTCTGGTAATCTACAAATAGACTGCTATTTTCATTTATATTTTTCAGAAAAAGGATATGCAAATACCATTGAGAAGTATTGGGCCTGATTAAACCCTTTGTTTTAAAATCTTATGGATTCCTCTTATTCTATTTCATCTTAATAATATCCATCCTGTATAAGGGAATTGATATTGGGGAAACACTTGGTAATTTCTGGATAGGGAAATCTACATCTCTCACTAATGGTGATCCTAAAAATACTTATGGGAAATCTTATATGAAATGATAAACTATTTGAGGGAGATAATATGGAGATATTCCCTATTAATCTAGATACAAAATCACAATCTGGGTTGTCATTCTGCTTATCCCATGATGCTCGGGTCATTCTCAACTGGCCTGGAAATCTCCTTCACCCTTTTAAAAAAACTATTTACCCACTGCAGATTTGAAGGATACTCTAATGTATAGAAATCAATGAAATCATGAATGGTCACCATAAATTCTATCTAGATATTTTTATCAGAACTTGTCATCTCAAGGATAAAGAAGTCCCATTTGAAGTTACTCTCACCAATCAGATGGGGGTAATCCCACCACTAACTTATATCCTTTGATCTAATCCCCATAGATGTATCAAGAGTTCCAAATCTATTATATGTATAAACACATAGTCCATGAATCTCTAAAAGGGTAATACATGTAAAGATATGTGAATCCCTGTGTCAAAAAGTGTAAAAGATAATGTAGAGTCTACTAGACCACTACATCAGACAAAATAATTTATGGTATCCTTATATTCAATGGTCTATTTTACTACAGAAATGTAGCCTAACTATGGATCTATGTTACTTTATAACTATCCAGAGTAGATATTCTTAAATTTTGATGTAATACTTGGGTCTGGATACTATGACCACAAACACCACCTCGGCCTGATCGACCAGTTGTACCCCAACTTCCTATATGATGAGAAGCTGTTGACCCTGTTCATGGAAATGGAGTGTGTGTAGACCATCACTGAATAGAATCTAGAGAAAATTGTCTATATAAAAACTACATATGGTACATCATTTAGTAAGATCAACACAAGACTGGTTCCCCCATACAATGTGGCCTCGTAAGTGCTGGCCATCCTCTTTGGTAGCACCACAACTGGATAAATGCGTATGTTCCCTTTTGAGTGATTTCACCATGTGGAAGCTCCATACAATGATTCTGATAATAGATAGATTCAACACCAAATCATTATTCTAAACCGACCTAGATTCAACCTTGATACTCTATCAGGTTACACTGTTTTATAAGAACCTGATTGAATACTAATAAATGATAGTTTGTCTAAATATGTAAACCTATGATCAGATGTCGTACCTAAGAGAATCCTCAACTCTCCATGATTTTTTTTTATTTTCATCCATCGGGATAGGTGTGATTCACTATATTTCATTAATGTTTTTTCAATAATACATAACTGAAAATGCAAAAATACTCTAGGTGAAAAAACACTCTAGTTCTATTATCCCTAAATGTTTCATGATAGAATATGTTAAAAAAGGACATATGAAAACCCATCCAAGACATCTCTTGAGGGTGAACATTTTTATTTATAAAATTCCACCATACAATGTGGAAAACACACTACATATAAATAGTGCACTTTACAATCCTATTAAGATGCATAATTATAAACTCAATTATAGATAGCATGGCCTATAGCCATGACTCAAAAACATGGGGTCCTTCATCCAAGAAAAATGTGGATGGATGTTGTGGTTTGAACTTATGTGACAAATCTTAAATATTTGGGGAAGATCGTAATTCTCCATGCATTTTTTGCATAAAGTGAATGAACCCATCATGGAACAATGTCTCATAACCTATTTCTAGTATAACTACTAGTGTCAGAGTTTATACTACACGAGGATCCACTAGTATCACTTGAACTAGAATATCCAGATCATGGTTGTCACTACCCTCCTAATGGATGACTAGTGCATGTATAAGTGGAATGCCTCTATAAATGATATGTTCAAACCTTTTATTAGGAACGTTTTCAAATTTTGTTGGTCAAAATCATGGATATTCAAGATGGTTCTATATAATTATTCCTCTATAAGAATACTCCACTATTTATTCTCTATGTGTTGGGTTTGGGTGATGTAATGATCAAGAATAAATCTACAAACTGCCTACTTCCCAATAATATGGTTGGGTTTTGAGCATGTTCTCTTCTTTAAAGATGTTTTAGTTTATAATTATTTTTTAATTGAATTCACATATTCAATTTTGTTTTAATTCTCCCTCATTTTACATTTATACGACCATTGATTTTTAAATGTCTAAACCAATGGTTCTCTATATTATGATAAATGAGGACACATACTCATCAGGGACCAATGTGTGGATTCAATCTAATTTATACCATAACACATTATAGAATACCTATTATAATAGCTAGTATATATATCTCGACACTTATCATAACAACATTAATCAAGTAATGAATCCTAAATGGAATGGAATAATGCATGGAATGCGATTTCTAATAAGCTCATAGTATGATGCATGATATGGATTAACCTTATCTCATCGGGTTGAAAGAAAAAAGAACTCAAATTCTTACCAATAATATCATTAAAATTCAAGAGAATATCCCAACTATAGAATCAAATCAACTTTAATAATTAATATCTAGAATATTGAAATTTTATTTTAGGTAATTAGTATTTTTATTATATGTAGGGTAGCTACTCGGGAGACCATATCATTACAAAACCCCAATTACAGTCTATTTATAATTATTTTCACAATTGATTATTGAAAACATGAAAATAACCTCTTCGATATTTCATTTTAACATCTCATACTCGAATTCCAATCAATAATGGCATAATCATGGTTGGCCACATGGTCTCTTGTGCATCCCACCAAACAACAGAGGGTACCGACTAGAATCAAGATCATATTTTTGTTCATGAGGAGACTATGACCTCATCACTAATGTGTGGAACATAGGAATATCAATAACATAGAGATATTTGAATGAGAAAAAATACCTAAAATTGATAATAAGTAGGAATAGTCAACAATTCCATAAATGAATTCATATAAAATAGTTGTGATCATATGTTTTATATGACTATAACAAAATACCCAAAAAAATGAATACGCATAAGGTGTAAAATACATGAAAAAAGTACAAAAATTAAAAAATATTTCCACTAGAACCCAAGGGTCATCTTCTTCCCATGCTCTACTGCTCCTAAGTAGAAATTACGAAACTCTAGTAGGAAGATTTCTCTTATCTATACATATAATAATATAATATGGTCGGGCACCAATGGAGGCTCAGATAGGTTTTGAGATATAATCGGAGTATGAAAACAGTAATGTTATTTTCAATATAGTTATTGAATCTATATGATGACAGTGTATATAAAATAAAAAAAATGTAAAGGAAGAACTGAAATATAAACATCTTATAATTCCATGCTCTCAGTTTATAACAAATTATTTTAATTATTTTCATTTAATCAATTAGCCTTTATTCTAATAGTGAAGAAAATTTAATTAATCGACATTATTTGGCGATTAAATCTCATTTATTTTGTATGTATTTGGAATTTTCATTACACTAAACATCCCCCAAAATAACACATTTATTTGATTCCTATAAATGCCATATCAAATATGTAAATCAATAAAGTATATACGATTATGAATTTTCATGGGAGAGATAACATATAAACCAATTCATTCATTGTTAAATTTGGAACCTGGGCCTATAAATGTAATTCATATTATGGAATTTAGGTATCACTTCAGAATCTACTTCAACCAAACCCCTAAAATCTCCTCCATGGACAAACTCTCACGAACCCAACTATTTCTCTAGTTGTTGTATAAATTCCTATACATTTCACTATTTCCTTATCATTCCATTTAGGGTACTCAAGTATCACCCATGGATATATAATAAAATATCATCTAATTCCATCCATGGAATTCTTATATAAATCCATGTATCACTTGATAAATGATTGTTATGCACTATAGTCCATTCATGGTATTCATTGAGGGATTATGTATATCACTCATATATATGAAAATATCATTCCAATTGAGTAAATAAATGAATTATTATATTAATCCATGTGTCACACAAGGAAAATATGCATTTAAGTAATTAAAAACCATTTATTCGAATTCATTTAAATTATAATGTTCATCACCATTATCATTTAATTTCAAAATCATCTCAGACGACAGTTCATGGAATTTTTCCAATATTACAAGTCTTTCCACTATTTAACTCAAATGGAAAAATATCAGAATGGAAATCCAAGATTCTACAAGCTATGAAATAATAATGGACTAGGAAATTTACATCCATATCTTTAAATTAATCATTTTCAATAACAATTCATAATTATTTTTCCCCATAAATTTCCAATTCAATTCATTGATTCAATTAATTTTTCATATCCCAAGACAAGAATTAAAAGGAACACCTCAATGGAATCCATCCGCATCCCACCAAAATTGTCCATTTAATTAAAAACACACCTTAATGGGTTCTTCAATTCAAGGTTCTAAACATATAACAGAACATCAACTCCCTCTTTAATTATATAATTTATGAATAAAAATTCAATTTAAGAATTAAAATCTATTCAAGGATATTCTTGAAAATTGGGAATGCAGAAGAACAAAATATATATTGATTATAAATTAATCAATCATGATCCCACCTAATGAAGGTATATAGATGATATCCTGTCCATTATCAACTCAGGTTTGGAACAGATCATGAGAAAATTCATTAATGAAAAAAGAACCTATTAAGATGGAAAATAGCCTTCCACCTATATATTGTTGTCAATACCAAATCAAATAAATAATGTATAAAATTTAATTGAGAACTCATTGATTTGGATCCAATGAGATGATATGTTCTTCAATTAGAGATGTGATGGAGAAGATACTTGATTTCAAAAATTAGTTTTTGACAAAGGCTCCAATGTGGGCCATTGATGTGAAGGAGAAGAAATAAAATAATGCATAGGTTTAAAATAATTTTAATGGAAACCAATCATTTTAGTCAAAATATTTGTGTCACATGGTTTAGGTTCATGGATGGAAAAACTACTTTCCAACCGCGTGTGGTCAGCTAAAGGTAATAACACCTCACATGGTTTTTCCACACGGTTTGACTAACCTTTCACAAGTAGTTCCTAATACAACTTTAATAATTCCAGAATATGTCACACAGTCATGAAACCCAAATCGCATAATTTTTTCTAAAATTGAGGCCTTATCCTGTTATCTACCCATTCCTAACACGATTTATCTATCCATGCAGCATTCCCTAAATGGTTTACACTAATAGTGAAATAGGATAATTTCACCCCAAAATCATTGGTTAGATGTTTCATATGATCTCCAAACACCCTCAATACCTGCATAATTTAAAGTTATTTCAAAAAAGTCCACATATAATCATTTAAACTTAAAATTGTCTGAATATAAAAAATCTTTACCTCAAATATGATCATTTTTATTATAAACCCTACAATACAGTTTCCCTTTTTTTCTGAAACCATGAGATAAACAAGTGACATGTAGAATATTATAAACAATTCAAATATATCAAATAAAAATTATTTGAATGTTTAAAAATATAATGAATATAAATCAACATACAACAGAATTTATAATATGGTCCAGGGATAAAAAATTACCCCTCCCTGACCTACTCTACCAGAGAATGTCATGATGTATCCAAAGTAGATATATATACAAGGTAATTAAACTCATAATGACATTTTATCTGATAAATAATCTTCCAAAATATATATAATGAAATACCATATTGAAAAACCCATTATATCCACAAGTTAACCTAGAAAATCAATAGGGGAACAAGAATTTTTTTTCATATAATGTGTATACCCTCTATTTAGTAACATTCACTATGGATCAAAAATATAATAGAACTAATGACTGGGAAACATAACAAAAAAACAAAACCCTAATAATAAGACTTATGAGAATAAAAATTAATATAACATACATATTAAATATCCAAAATATCTATTTATATTCCAAATAAACATGAGGTATGGGGAACTCTAAAATAATCAACCCCCTAGGAGTAGTCAAAGGGAAACATAATTATTATAACATTTAAAACTGAGCATTTTATTATAAAATATAAACTAAAAATCAAAAAATAATAACAGTATACACTGAAATAATTTTAAATGGGACTGTTGGATTATCTTGACATGTATAAAGGTTTAGTAAAACCTGTGAATATTTTGGAACCACACAAAGAAGTCATGTAAAACCAGTCACTCTAGCTTCACAGTTTTATAGGCCATGTAATACACTGAGTAATTCTAATTATAAATACAACTTCATTCCACATACAGAAAAATATCATTGAATAATAAATAACACTATATATAAGAAAAAAACCCATAGTACAAATACCAAATTATGATTCCAAATCCAAACCCTAAAAACCCATGGAAACTCATGTTAATAATTGAGTGGTTCTAAATGGGAACCAACACATTTCCTTCTATATAAACCACAAATAAACTATCTCTAATGTACCAAAAATCACAATGATTAGTCATTTATTAAGATCAATTTCCTCTTATGTCACTAGGATTTCTCCCCATTTATTCATGAACCTTCTCATGTTGTAAATTCATCAGGCACCCATTCATTCCCATTGAATTTCTCGATGGATATTAACATTCATTTAGAAATAGAAAAAAGGACAATAGTTACAACAAAATAAAATTCTATAAAAAGATTATCCCAAAAAGAAATACTGTAAGCGTTAATATTATATAATGCATGTTTACATCGTTGGTCTAGAATCTGGATAAAATGAAATAACAGCATAAAAAATAAATTGAACAATATAGTAGAAAAATAAACACGAATTTCACATCTACTAACATGACACTCAAGAACCCCATTTATTGAAAATAAAAAAACAACATTTAGAAACTGAACTAAGGAAACATAAACTGTGAATTTTAAAATTTAACAATATGATATGGGAATAAGAAATTATGTAAAACATAAAAACTAACATTTATGTGGATACATGAGTCCCTTTCAAGTCCCAAAACAATAAATGATCTATGAACAAATATTCATTGTTCTTGAATGTATATAACCCACATAGTTTATAAAAAATGTGTTGTGGAATAGGATCTAAGATAAAAACAGAATATCCTACAATTGAAATAGGCTTTAATTTTCTGTTACAACATATTCCGAAATTTTTCATGTGAAATAAAATAATATAAAATTACCAATTTCTTGTTATTTATACAAAACAAAAAAAACATTAATTTAAATGTTTTATCAATCCATTTCATGAATCCAAGTAAATATGTTAATCACATGAAAACCATTTTGAAATAGTACATTCAAATACCCATTTGGGAAAAAAATCCATAAGAAGAAAAATTTGTAAGTTAAAATAAACATAGAAAACGTTATGTAATGAATAAAGATTCATATGTATAAAATATAAGTAAATTGAATATATAAAATTTTGTACATTAATTTTATAATAAATGTTTAGTAATTAGTAAAAATATCACACATGAGGGTTATGAATCAAGGTCATTATAGAGTTAACTATAAAAAATCTAAAAAAATAGATTAAAATATTTAAAATATAACATCATGGGTGGAACTAATAATGTTAAATAAGTATAGAATACCTATGAATTCTAAATCATCCTTATGATAAAACCTGGATATCTAATATATATTTTTATTTATATGTCACTAAATGACTACATCATTTACATATATCGTTTTTGAGGACTTCATCTTATATTGGTTACCTACCCATGAACATAGAAGATTTAAGTATATGTCATTAATTTTGTATATATTAAATACATTTTCTATTTAATATCACTATAATCATTTTAAATATATAATAATATTAAAAATTAGAATAATAAAAATCCTACTCAAATTAACATAATAATAATAAAAATATTCATAGATTACTTCAAAAAATACAAATCTATATCTAAATTTGATTCCAATAGAATAAATTTTAATCACTTGTTTAGAATGATTTTGATAAATGACATAAAACATAAATTTTATATTTCAAAACACTAATTTATCAATATAGTTATTTTTGTTATATATAAATATATATGTACATATTTTAAAGATAATATTACCATATTACAATGTGAATAAGTTCAAATATATACATGCATACCAATATATGTGTGTATAAATGAAGGGAATAATTGATTACATTATCAATATAAAAAGAAATATCAAAATAACTATCCACAAAAGGAAATCCAAACTCATTCAAACATTTAATCCCATGTACCGATATGTTAAATATTATAAATAATCATAGATAATAGTATAATAGTTAAATATATTCCAAATTATCCAAAAAAATGATTAATTAATTGTGTTATCATTATTATTGTGTAGAAACAAAAAATAGGAAACCCAAAATGAAACCCTTAAATAGTAGAGAATTATTTTATGAAAAACAATGATTTTTATATATTTTTAAATTCAATTGAAAATTATAGGATGTTCAAATTTAAAACTAAAAATAATTTGATAGGAGATATCTCACCTAACATGTCAAAGAAAATAAACGATAAAAAATCACTTAATTAGGAGACATATATTTGATATAAATCCTTCAATAATGAGGAAGGGGTCCCCAAGATGAGATCACACACAATGATAAAAAAATAAAAACATTCAAAACCACAAAACAAAACTATGTTTTTCTATAGTTCAGCAAAATGAGTTGGAAAAAATAAAAATGGTAAATAAGAAAACGAAGAGGAAATTAGATATTGAGCCCTAAAATAAAATGGTTTCACATGAACTTCCATCAAGATTTCCCAAGATTATTAGGAGGAGTAATGGTAGTTAGAAACATGGCTCGTAGGCTACTTATAATGAGTGTTCTAAGGGGGGAGAAGAATATCAATTTTTGAAGAAAAAAGGAAAGGGTTAAAACATTAAATTAAAATTTTTAATTATTTTTGGAATATATAATATCATTTATAAAATTATGTCATCTATGTTCCCATTCACTAGAAACTTTTGGAATAGACATAGGTTTAATACAGTATAAAAAATTATCCCCAATAATGAAAAATACATATTATATTTTTCATAATCCTATGATAATGGTACAACACATTTATACCAAAATGTGCTATCCATGGACCATTCAAAAATTACCAAAATATACAAAAAAATAAATAAATGAATATGAAAAAAATAATGAAGATAAAAATTTATTAAATTAATTAATAAAATGATGTCTAGGGTGTAAAAATGATGTTATGATTTTAACATGTATTTATCCATACAAATATATACCCTTTATCAATGGTCATATAGAAGATATATTCCCATATGAAAATCATGTAAATGCATAACATTATAAATTCACAAATAAAAAATATAATTTTTACAGACTTAATTTCTAATATATAACATTTTGTATTTGATTAGGATGGTTTTTTCATTGTTGTTTTAGTTTCAATAATTGTGAATCACAATATTGTGGATGATCTATGGAATTTCATAGCTATAATTGTTTTTTATATTTATAGTACCATTTCAATTTATTGATTTTTATGTGAATGGATCATCCATGGTTTTTATTATTTTTTAGAATTAATTACATAGTATCAACTTCTTTTTGTTGTAATAAATTATTAATATTGGGTAATGTTTTTATTTGGGTTTGTATACTATATGATTTATTATTAGGGATGCTTGTTTTGATAATAATCTCTAGAAAAGATAAAATAGGGAAGTAAAATTCATACATGAATGTGGAATGTTAAATTATCACCCCACCATTAAATAAATTTAATAATTTCATATTTAATTATCACTAAATATTTTAAATTGTGATGGGAATTATAAGGGTAGTCATGAATCCAATATAAAATTAAATATGAGATATTAACGAAACCATCATAAGTCATACAAGTAAAATATTTCCTTTATAATTAGAATAACTTATGATTCATATTTTTGTAAAAAAAATCAAATACCTATCCCTAGTGGGTTAGAAGACATAGAATATTCTACATACAAACCTTATGCAAACTAATTTCTATGATCGTGTTTAAAAAAAATAGATAAAAAATTTATATATAATCATGTTAATATACGTTTCGATAGAATAAAAATATTAGTGTAATATATTATATTAATATTAAAATATATTATGTAAATACATATCAAGTCTAACATAGAATTTTTTTTATCAACCATTATATACATGGATTAACATATAAACCATTTAGGTTATAATAGTTTTCCCTAGAATTTTTCATCTTAATATCAATTAAATAATCCCTAAAAATAAATAAATATTTATATAATAACAAATAGTTATAAAAAATCATGAAAATAATATAGATACCTGATTTCAATAATATAAACAATACGAATAAAAAAACATATAATAGAAGAATCCAACGTTTTTATGTATTTTGATATTAGTTAAAAAAATCGATTATTATAAATTATATCTTGAATATTTTCCAAAATACATCTACATACATGACTTTTTTCAATATATAATCATGTATGTAAATCCCCATTGAAATGGGAAATATATGGAAGGGTGATCTCAAACACTCTCAAATGGAGAACATATTAATGATCAATAATGGTGTAGTTTATAAGAATTTGAAATAACATATTCATGGGATAAATATATGATTAAATGATTTGAATATCATAAGATCTATCCATAATAAATAAAAAACAATTATATAACCCCAATATGGGTGAATTACATAATTTCATATACCATGGAACATGAATTTGATAACATGATACAAAAAATCGGGCATCATGGAGAATTACATATGTGTGTGTCCTAACATAGAAACATGGAACAATGGATTGAAATTGAAATCATAAAAATGTTAACATAGATAAAAAAATAGTGATAAAAATTTATGATTTCTGAATATATATCCATAATCAAGTCTATGCATGACTTTTAATGATAATCTAATTAAATTCATGTTTATTAAAATTATTGTTAGGTAATATACCTTAAATCGTTCCCAATTAAGTTTTTTGAATAAATATATAGAAGTTATTTTCAATGAATAATATCAAAATAGAAGGTCATATATTACACTGATCTTGGAATTTAAAAGGAAAATCTAACCATCCAGTAACATAAGGACTAAATATTCAGATGTGTGAAAATTATAAAATCATAAATCAAATCATTCTAATACCCAATATTGTGGATATGAGTTGCATAGAATATTCATAAGATATTAAATAATAAAAATTATGAAATAAGTATTGTTGATTCCAATAATTAAATTACTAAGAAAAAGTATATAATAAAAAAAATACAAGGATGAATCATGAGTAATAACCTATATTAGATAATTATTTTCCGGATAATGAAACAAAATGAGATATTAAAAATAGTTTATAGATGATTTTTTTTTTCTGAAAATGTGAAGATATAAGGGACATTCCAACATAAATTGTGAAATGGTGATAAAAATAATATTTGAAAAAATTATTTTTAATCAATTACAATTAATGAAATCATTTAATAAAATTGAACACATATAATTAAATGTGGAGATGAAATAACAGTGTATATAAAATTGTTGATAATTTATTTATTAATTTTTTTTATATTAGATAAAATTTTAATTAATTACCATGATTCAAAGTTTCAATTTTTGATGATATAATTATAGATATCTAGAGTATGAAAGTTGAAACATATTTTGATTAAAAATATAAAATGAAGACATTAGTGGTATGAACTAATATAGACCACTAAAAGAAACTGATAACAGAGTGGATGATAATTATTTATAGAAAAATTATATTTTTTTATGAATAGAATTCATCAAATATGGCTATTTTGGAACGAAAATTTATTTTTCCTAGATATAAATACAGAATTTATTAAATTGTGAAATAAAATTATATATTAATTACAGAGTAACGTGGTTATAGAATATTGACTATGACCAAATGTGACATGTCCCAAACATAATGAGACCCCTCATGGGTCTGTATAAAAGAATAGATAATCCACCAAATCCTAGGTCTAATAAACTATAAGATTTTGATTAGCACTGAGGACTTATATCTTTGATATGTATGAAATACCCTATTAATTTATAAGGAAAGATAAAACATACCCACTAATAAACATCAATACATGTATAAATAAATGGAATTAATTTTCAATTATAAAAACAAATTTTATACTTATTTTAGTCATCTAAAAATTAAGTGTAATATATATAAATATGATATATAATATGACAATATCTATAAGAATCCATCGAATATTCAATTTGTGTATCTAGAATCAATAAAAATATATTTTATAAAACACTCACTATGCTCTATAGGGGTGGTATCTATGGAGTACTTAAAAGGAATATATTTTTGGATGATCTATATTAATGTGAACTATAATTTTTTGATAAACTGGCAGAAGAAACCCTAGAATGAAAAGAATATGGATAATATCATAAGGAATTCAATACAGTTATACAATTTATTATAATATAAAGGAAAAACTAATATATTATCATAATAACCCACTGAGAATATAATCTCATCATTGAATAGTAAAACCATATTTGAAGATAAGGAATAATATCGCATCCATTACTACTATAATGAATCATATCATAAAATCAAATTCTCCCATGTGTAAAAACCTCATCATCTTGAACAAGATTTTTTCATGTTACAATCCATTGCACCTAATATAAAAATATAATAAAATCCATTAACATATTTTACCCATACCTTCACATCCACATAGCCCCTTTATCCATATAATCACATCTATTCACCCTTGGAATACTCATAATCCTCTCATCCACCACGAGCATTCAGTTTATTACATATTTTCACATTGTGCAAGAATATAATTGTAATGACCCAGAAATCCCAAGTAATTTTTTTCATAAATACATGGGATTTTTATGATTCCCTGAAAATTTACGGCACTTGATTCCTAGGCCCGTTTTACCCGGAATCAATTTCGGATGTTTTGTTCGGGTACATTTAGTAAACATATGAGCGGGAGATTATAATATTTGAACCGGTGCTCAGAACTGAAATATAAAGGCACTGTTGAACTCACAGTGCAAGTATTCGGTTAAGAACACTTTCACCTAGACGGTAGATGGTCAAGAATAAAAGATAGTTTTTTTCATTTTATAAAAAAATATTAAACTAATTTGTACAACACATTATATTATTTTAAGCTTACATGTGTGTGAATATTGGTTAAAACCTCTACATGGGTGTTGTAGGAGGGTCCTCCACACCCTAACCTCCCATTAAAGTTTATGGTGGTGGGGCCTACCCGAATTTAACCTCCCGCGATAGGTTACGATGTGGGGACCACCCAAGACAATAACCTCTTATTTAAATAATATGGCTGGGGAAACCCCGACCCCTATTAATTTGAGGATAGTATAACCTTCCAACTCTCCCTCATTAATGATGGAGAGCCTCTCCACCTCCCCTAGTTTTTGAATTTGTGCACAGTCCCCAATTAATGTGCCAACCTAATGAATTAAATTTGAGGAGCCTTTTCAATTAATTAATCTTTTTGAATTTTGTGTCAATGATTAAAATAATAGACAAAATATTATTTGGGGCTCATTTATTAGGTGGAAACTTGGGAGAGGAATATCACATGGAGAAAAAACTCTTATCTAACAAAGAACATGTTTCCCAACGAAGAACGTGATGAATGCCTGTGACGATTCTTCTTCGACTTTATTCTACCCGAACACCTAACGACCTACCCTTTGCAATGTCAACAAGCCGACATAGCTCGGTATTTGAGACGTTAAGTGGACGCACCGAACAATGAATGATGAACAGTGAATCCAAAGATAGGGGGTTTAATACTTCTTCAAATTGTACATTTTTCTTACCTTATTCAATGGATAATAAGGGATTGAAGTGGATATATTATTGATCATATTCTTCTCATGATGAGCCATATGATATCTCCCTAAACCTGAAGGGTGTGGGACAAAATAACACGGCCCGACATCCTCTGTCGATCTCTCTCTTCTTATGACTTTCTACGGCATGGTGACGTACCAATGACGAGGCGATGGAGGCGGTAACGATAAAGACCGCACTACCCGCGTCCTCTGCGAATCGCGTCGTCGGCCCGCGCCGACCCGAGCTACGCCGAACCAACCTAACCCCCCCCCCCCCCCCCCAGCGCTACCCCGACCCCTACCGCGCCCTGACCGGTGCCCTGCTTTCACCCCAACGCCCTACCTGGCGCCCCCGTATCCGGCACAGCGCCTTGCCGGTGCCCCTGCGGCCACCCGACACCCTACCGCGACCTTCCCGGAGCCCTATCGCGGCATACCCGGTCTCCACGCATGCAACCCAGAACCGGCCTCCCCGACCTGGCCTCCGTGCGTCCCTGGCGCTCCTGGCCTATCAAGCGTCATGGCTCTTTCGTGCCCTTCATACCAAGCCACACAGGGTTGTGCCCTCGCAATGCTCCTGGCCAAACTAGACCCAAGCCTCGGCCAAACTGTCCCCGCAGTCCGCTGGACCGAGCCCAGCGAACCGGGCCAAACATAGCGAGCTGACCCACCCAACAGGTCGGGTCAGACCCAACGAGTCTGACCGGGTTGACCCAGAACAGGTTGACCCAGATGGGGTTGGGCTGAGTTGGTCCAACCTGGTCAGAACAAACCCGAGCCCAATACTGACCCAATTACCTTCTTGGGCCATATCATTGGCAAAAGACATCCATTTGAATAACCATCAGCAGCGCCGATATTCTAGGAGCGAAGCCGTCCCTTTGAGAATACCCCACTAGAGATCGAGGTATATTGGAAATATGGTTAGGTTGGATGATACACAAATCCAACCGGGCCCTCAAGACAAAAATCTAATAACTAACAGACCGGACTTCCGATTTATTGGCCTTCTGTAGAGTTGAGACCCTTTGACAAGGAAGGGCGTTGAGATACTTCTTCGAGGCACTTTGTGATTGTTGGAGTATGGCCTAGTAGATCGTGGAGAGGATCCTTCCAGAGGTGAGCAGACTGAGTACAAAGACCTAGTATTTGGCTGATATCTAACGACGGCATAACCTATTCGACTTATAGTGACTTGACTAGCCCAGTGGAAAACATCTCTGTGTGACATGGAAGACAATAGTGGGGAGTGCCTCAGTGTGAGCAGGGAAGACCCATGGTACTCGATGGCAGGAGTCGCTCAGCAGGCTATGAGGGGTAATGCCTTTGTGTGAGCGTGATAAACCCATGGTGGGGAGCGCCTCTGTGTGATGCAGCAGTGCCATGATACTCGATTAGATGAGTACCTCAGCAGTCCAAGGATAGTGGGAAGCGCCTCTGTGTGATGTGGCAGGCCCACTGTACTCGATAGAGGAGGACTACACCACCAGTCACGGTTTTGATAATAAAAATCCTGGTTTGAGATGAGTCAATGACTTTTATGTTTTCCTCATGATTGAGATGAGTTACCGGATAACTTAGGTATATGAATGGTAATATACCTAAGTAATGGTTATCTGTTTATTTCATACTTTTTGGTTTATCTTTGATGAATTTTGTGAGACCTTGAAGGTCTCGCAGTCCCTAATGATTATTGTTATACTCATCCTTGTATGGGCTATTCTCACAACTCATTGTGTTGATTGAAGATGACAGATAGCGCCAACTGAGGCATAGTATAGCAGGACTGGACAGTACCCGGAGGTGGACCACTCGATGTATTGGTACACGGAGGAGACAGATGGATGTGGAGAGCTGTGGAGGCCATATGTACCTACCCTTTAGGAAGGAACACTGGAGGATAACCTAGTAGCTTCTTTAATTTTCTTCAGTTTTACTTGATTTTCACTATTACTTGTACTTTCCTGTTGGGATTGTTTTCCCGCCCCTTTTACCTTCCATCACTTCTATTGTATATTGTTTTCATTATTGTTTTTCTTCTAGATATGTACTCTAATGTGTTTTGTTATAGTTATAATGTTAATTCCTTCCCAGTTTAGGGATTTAATCCTTTGGTGCTTATCGCCTGCCCCTGGCCTGTGGAAGGTGGGATTGGGGTAATCACGATATTGGCCCCATGTGATGGGTTGTGATAAATTGGTATCAAATGATTCGGTTCAACTTCATAACTTATAACTATGATCTTTCTTTTCTGTGAAGTAATATTGTTAAGGGCACTATGTGTGGTTTTCATTTCATTGATTCCAGTGTTGGTGAGGGTGGCAGACGTATCCATACACCAGGACCCTGACTTCTGATTTCCGACTCAGAGCATGAAAACACTGATTGTGTGCATGTTTCAAATTTTCTTCATTAAGTCATCTCAACAAGGTCATCTCACTTGGTATTATATTTTGACTATCTCACATATGTTTCTTTTATTATTCCTCCATGTGGATGACCAGTTACTGCCCCGATAGTCATACACACTAATAGCTCATCGAGCAATGATGCCTCGGTGAAGGTCCCTTTACTAGTAGAGGCACCAGCGGTTCTACTTCCCATTGGTCCACCGCTGCCACCATCCCCAGCAGCAGACGACCCACGCCGCTTGATTGCATGCATGAGTTCCAACACCAGAGGCCACCCATGTTCAGTGGAGAGATGGACCCACAAGGGGATGAGGATTCACTAGAGGCTGTGGTGAGAGTATTCTGGCTAGTTGGGACACCATCAGACTTCTTTGTGATCATTTCCACAAGTCTTCTTCAGGAAGAAGTAGGAAGATGGTGGAGGATGATGCTCCAGGTGCATGACATAGTGATGCAACTCTTGACAGACTTCAAGAGAAAGTTTCGGGTGGATTATGTCCTAGCCACCCTTCGTGCAGTGCGGATACAAGAGTTACTGCATCTAAAGCAGGGTAGCATGACTGTAGCTCAGTAATCAGCGAGGTTCACTGACCTCTCATGCTAATTCACTGATATGGTACGAGATCCTTTCTTCAGGGCCCAGACCATCGAGCTGGTACTCATGTGAGAGTTCAGAGCTTCGATGCTCTTCCTCAGCATCCCAATTCTGGTGGGGGTGTTAGAGAGAGCCCTCCTTGGGGAGAGTATCCTTCTATTGTAGTCACCAGCAGCGAGACCCACTACTAGAAGACACGCAACAGAGTGTTCTGCAGCTGTTAGTAGAAACATGTTGCAGAGGTCCAAGAGGACCAGACCTACAGGTGGTCAACCGCAAGACTCAGGATCGGTTGTGCGGGGCACACGGAGGTGAGACACAGATGCCTGTATCAGGTAGTGTTACTCATGCAGCGGGTAGGGTTACATGTCTCATGACTGTCTGACCTACCGTTCAGATGATCACAAGATAGTTGAGGGACATCCAAAGAAGTGGTAGAGGTTTGAACATGGTGGTCCGTAGTGAGGAGACGGACGTGGCATAGGAGCTATATGTGCAACAGGCGGTGGATGACGTCACATGGTTTTACCACCACCACCACTACCAGGAGGCCCACCCTGACTGCAGGGAGCGGGTGGATAGGGGAGAGCTCAACTTTAGGTAGGTGAGTTCTATGATCATAGTGCTCCAGAGATGATTCGAGGTACGCCCTGTGTCTACTCCACCTTAGCTACAGTTCTTATAGATATAGGTTCCAGTCACTCTTTCATTGCCACTACCCTCATACAGAGCTCTAGGATTCCGACAGAGCTGTTGGCTCGATCCTTACTTCTAGAGACTCTTATGAGGTTTGATTCGACAATTACTCACTAGTTCCGGCAGTGTTAGCATACTCTAGTAGGTGAGATCATCATCTGGGATCTCCAAGTAGTAGCATCGAGGCCTTACAACGTCATCTAGGGTATGGACTGTTTATCTACAGTCCATGCTATGATTGACTGTATAAGTAGAAAAGTGTGGTGTGTCTGCATGTATGGGACCAGGATTACCTTCACCGGTGAGAAGGGATCCTTTGCAGTATAGGACGAACATACTCAAAGGAGGGTGCACTCAATCACACACTAGTTGTCTTTCATCACCCTTGAAGTAGTTGATGTAGAGAGTCTGACTTATCTTGTAGTGGTGGACCAGTACACTGATGTTTTCCTTAACAATGTTCCACGACTACCTCCTCATAGAGATGTGGACTTTTACATTGACATGTACTCTGGGACGACACTGATATGTACCCATAATATCAGATGGTTCTCTCTGAGCTTCGTGAGCTGCGATTACAGTTGGATTACTTGTAGGGGAAGGGATTCATCCAGCCTTGTTTTTCTCCCTAGGCAGCCGTGATTCTGTTCGCCAAGAAGGAAGATGGGATCTTGAGGATTTGTGTTGAATACTATCACCTGAACTAGGTGAACTTAAAGAAAAGCACCCAATGCTGTGGATTGACGACCTCTTTGATCAACTGAAGAGTTCATGGTGGTTCTCGAAGATAGAATTCAGATCAGGATATCACCATCTCAATGTTTGGGACAACGATGTTCCGAAGATGTCTTTCAGGAGTCGTTAAGGCCACTACAAGTTCTTGGTTATGCCTTTTGGAGTAACTAATTCTCTAGTATTGTTCATGGGACTCATGAAAAGTATCTTCCAGGCATACCTTGATTGCTTTGTCATAGTCTTAATTGATGAAATTCTGATCTACTCAATTACTGAGGATGAACATACATATCGTTTGTAGGTACTATTGGACTCACTCTGAGAGCACTAGATTTATTGTAATCTCTTGAAGTGCCAGTTTTGGATTCGAGAGGTTCACTTCTTGGGACACGTCATCTCAAAGGCTGGAGTTGTAGTGGATCGAGTGACGATTGAGGTGATAATTTCTTGGGAGCCACCCAAGAGTGTGACAGAGGTACAAAGTTTCATGGGATTGGCTACATACTATCAAAGGTTTGTTCCTGACATCTCTAGAGTTTCAGCACAACTGTATGCCTTGAAAATTACGGGGAAAAACTATGTGTGGTTAGAGAGATTCCAGTAGTGCTTTTTGGTGCTAAGGCAGAGGCTAACCATTTCCACCATTATTAGGCTTCCAGAGGAGGGCGTAGTGTATGTAGTTTACTATGATGCATTAGGGACCAAACTTGTGTGTGTCCTAATGAAGGAGTGAGAAATTATCACATTTGGATCTCGGAAGCTGAGGCAGCATGAGTATAACTATGCTACCCATGACCAAGAGTTAGTAGAGCGGTATTCTACTTAAAGATGTGGTGGAACTATCTGATTGGTGAGAATTTTACTGTGTAATCTAATCACAAGTTTCTTAGGTATATCTTCTCTCAGAATGACCTGAACCTGAGACAACGATGTTTTCTTGAGTTCCTCCATGAATATGACTTCTAGATAGTCTATTTTCATGGGTAGGGAAATTTTTTGGTAGATGAACTGAGTAGGAGGACTGGTATATAGCTGCTAGGAGAGGCGAAACAGAAACTTGATGCATTACAAATATCAATTCTAGATATAGATGGAGTAGCAATCCTACAGTCTCTAACTGTCACTTCCTGACTTTATGAGTGATTTAGGGATTCACATCATGGGGACGCTGACTATGAGACACAATGTGCTCAAATATCCACATGGAAGGCACCTAATCGATTTTATAAAGGTGGGTAGCACGTCATCCTGTTTAGAGAACGTACCATGGTAACAATGGCACTTCAGATGGAAGTGTTGAGGGAGTTCCACACTTCTCATCTATAGGTACATCAGCAGTGGCGAAGATGTTCTTGGACCATCGACGACCGAACTGGTGGCCAGGTATGAAGAAGGCAGACGCAGAGTTTGTCTCATGGTTCCTCAATTGTCAGCAAGTGAAGGTAGAGAACGAGGCACCATAAGGCTTGGTAGAACCATTAGAGGTCCTATAGTGGATGTGGGATGGGATATCTATGGACTATGTGATGGGTATTCCACGTACATCAAGTGGTCACGACTCGATTTGGGTGATCGTCGACCAACTCACCAAGTCGGCCCACTTCCTATCGATCATAGAGCATAGTTCACCTCTATGTGCAGGATATTCTGCGACTACATGGAGTACCTTCCTATATTGTCTCTGACCGTGACACACAGTTTACTTCCCGGCTATGGAAGGGGTTTCTGGAGGCTTTTGGGACACAACTTCGCTTGAGAACTGCCTTCCATCCTCAAATAGATGGTCAAACTGAGTTGACCATTCAGACCCTTGAGGACATGCTATGTTCATATGTCCTCGACTTCGATTGCAGCTAGGAGGATCACCTATCTTTGGTGAGTTTTTCTTACAATAACAGCTATCACTCCACCATAGGGATGAAAACTTTTGAGGGCTTGTACGGGTGACCTTGTATATCAAACTTGTGCTGGACAGACCCTAGGGAGTCAGCACTGGTGGGCCAAATATGGTACGAGCTACTATAGAGAAGGTACCTATTATGTAAGAGCATATTAAGACTACACAGAGCTTGCAGAAGTCGTATACTAATAGGAGACGAAGTCCTCTGGAGTTTGACAATGGCAACCACATATTTCTAGGGGTCTCACCTCAACGAGGTATACAACGATTTGGCCTAGGTGGAATGTTATCTATGAGATTCATCAGACTTTTCCATTTCCTCAGCATAGTAGTCGAGGTGGCTTACCACTTAGCTCATCCACCTCAGTTGTAACAGGTGCATGAAGTCATCCATTATCTCAGCTAAGGAGATACGTGCACGACCCTTCCCACATCATCTACCATGGAGACATGGATGTTGAAGATGGGGTGACTTTTATGGTGATTCCAGTGGAGATTGACGATCGACTAGATCAGGTCCTATGTGGAAGGTCGATACCTCTAGTGTGCGTACGCTCGTAGTATGGGAACCTCTAGGAGAGCACATGGGAGTGGGAGGCACATATGCATGTTCAATACCCCCATTTATTCCCATAGTTCATGTTGTAGCATATGTGGATGTAAATCCTTGAGGTGGGGAGAATTTAAAGACTGGAAAATTATGTGGAAATATTTTATAAAAAATACATGGTATTTATACGAGTTTCTTAAAATTTATGGCGCTTGAATCTGAGGCACAGTGTGCCCAGAATAAATTACTAAAGTTTTGTTAGGGTACGTTTAGTAAACGTACTAGCGAGATTTAATAATTTTTGATCTGGTGATTGGAACTGAAATCATAGGGCACCGTTGAACTCACAACCCCAATATTCATTTATGAAGACCATCACCTCGACGAAAGATGGTCGAGAATAAAAGTTAGTTTTTAGCTTTTTAGAAAAATATAATAAAATAAAGTATACAACACATTATTTTATTTTAATCTTCCATGTGTGTGATTTTGGGTTCAAAGTTCCCCATGGGATTTAGAGGTGGGGCCGCCACACCCTTACCTCCCATGGGAGGTTATTATGGTGGGGCCCACCCAAATTTTACCTCCTGGGAGAGGATACGATGTGGCGACCACCCGAGTCCATAACCTCTCATTTAAATAATAGGGGTGGGGACCACTCAACCTCTATTAGTGGGGGGAGAGTATAACCTCTCAACTCTCCCACATTATTGAGGTAGAGCCTCTCCACCTCCCCATGTTTTTGATTTTGTTCCAAATCCCCAATAAATGTGTCAACCAAATGACTTTAATTGGATGGTCATTTTCAATTAAATAACCTTTCTGTACTCTGTGCCAATGATTAAAATAATAGAAAAACTATTATTTTGGGCACTATAATTGTGGTGGAAACTTGTGAGAGGAAGATAATTTGGAGAAACATATCCAATCCGCCGATGAACGCCCCTCCCAAAGAAGAACATGACGAACGCCGGCGATGATTCTTCTTCAACTTTCTTCTACCCAGACACCTACCGAACTACCCTCCACAACATCAATGAGCCGACGTAGGTCGGTATTTGAGACATGTGGCAGACGCGACGAACAATGAATCCGAAGGTATGGGGTTTATTACTTGTTGAAATTGTACTTCTTTCAATCCTTCTTCAAAGGATTATAATAGATTGATGGGGACGTATTATTGATAATCTTTTTTCTCATGATGAGCCAAATGATATCTACCTAAACGTGGATGGTGTGGGCCAACCTAACATGGAAAAACATCCCCCATCGAGCTCTCTCTTCTTGTGACGTTCTACGACATGGGGACATATCAACGATGAGGAGACAGAGGCTGCAAAGACAAAGGCCGCTCTACCCGCCGCCTCCACGAATCACGTCGTTGGCCCAAGCTCCGCAGAACACCACCCCCCCCCCCCCCCGGCGCACTGCCCCGCTCCCGCCGCACCCTGCCCGGTGCCCCTGCAGCCTACCTGGACCCTGCCGCACCTTGTCCGATGCACCCGTGGCCTGCCCTGCGCCCGGATGGCACCTCTGGGGCCTCCCGGCGCCCTACAGCCTACCCAGACCCAACCGCGCCATGCTCGGTGCCCTGCCCACATTCCCGTGGCCTGCCCAGCGCATTTCTGGTGCCCCCGTGGCCTCTCGGTGACCTGCTGTACCCTGCCCAATGACCCCGCGCCCTACCCGGCGCCCTACCGGCACCCCTGCGGCTAGCCCGACACCCTGTCATGGCCTGATCAGTCTTCGCGCGTGCCACCCCAAACCGTCATCCCCTGAGCTGGCGCCCGCACGACCACGCGCTCCCGCATGAGGTGGCGTCCTGAATCCCTTATGCCCTCTGGACCAAGCTGCATCGGGCCACACCCTCGCAACCCTCTAGGCTGAACATGCCCCGAGCCCGGGCCGAACCGTCCCCGTACTCCATTGGGCCGGGCCCAGTGAATCAGGTCAAACATATTGGGTACACCCACCCACCGGGCTGAGTAAGACCCAGCGTGTCTGACCGGGTCGACCCAGACCAGGTTGGCCCAGACTAGGATGGGTCGAGTCGGTCTAACCGGGTCGGACCAGACCCGGGCCCACTTCTGACCTCATTACCTTCATGGGCCATATCATTGGCACCAGACGTCTGTTTGACGAACCGTCAGTGGAGGAAATATTCTTGGAGCAATGCCATCCATTTGATAACACCCCATTGGGGTTTGAGGTATAGATAAAATATGGTTAGGTTTGATCATACATGAATCCAACCGGGCACCTGGGATAAAAAGGCTAATAACTAACAGACCGAGCATCCGATTGATGCGACATCTGTCGCGTTGAGAACCCTATGACGTGGCAGACCTTTGAGATACATCTTAGATTAAATTTTTGGCAGTTTGAGTATCAACCAGTAGCTTGTGGAGCGGATCCTTCCAGAGGCAAACAGACAGAGTACGGAGACCTAGTAGTTGGTTGATACTTGAAAAATGCTTGACTGATTTGACTCGGAGTGACTCAGCTAGCCTAGTGGGGAGCGCCTCTATGTGACGCGGCATACCCATGGTGGGGAGCACCTATGTGTGAGCACGACAGACCCACGTTGCTCGACAGGAGAAGTACCTCAGCAGGCTGTGAGGGTCAGCGCCTCTATGTGAGTATAGAAGACCCATGGTGGGGAGATCCTCTATGTGACGTGGCAGACCCAGGGTACTCGACAGTAGGAGTACCTTAGTAGTCCAAGGATAGTGGTAAGTGCCTATGTATGACGTGGCATGACCACTATACTCAATAGAGGAGGAGTATGCCACCAGCCATGGTTTCGATAATAAAAATTCTGGTTTGAGCTAAGTCATTGAATTTTGTGTCTTCCTCATGATTGAGATGGGTTACTGGATAACTTTGGTATATGTATGGTCATATACCTATGTAATGGTTATCCATTGATTTCATACTTTGTGGTTTATCCTTGTTGGAATTTGTGATACCTTGAGGGTCTCGGGGTCCTTACTGGATATTTGTTATACTCACCCCACACCAGCAATGCCTGCACTTTATATAGTTGGTTGCAGATGACAGACAGTGTTGACTGAGGCAGAGTGTAGCAGGACTGGACGGTACCCGGATGTGGACCACTCTGTGTGACGGTACACAGTGGAGACTGACAAACTTGGAGTGCTGAGGAGGCCTTTTGTACCTACCCTTCAGGTAGGAACCCAGAGGACGACCTCGTATCTTGTTTACTTTTCTTCAGTTGTACTTTCTTTTTATAAGTACTTGAGCATTCCTATTGGGCTTGTATTTTGACCCTTTTAATTTCCATCACTTCTTTTGTATACAGTTTGAATTAGTGTTTTGCTTCGAGTTGTGTACTATTTTGTGTTTGTTTATAGTTATAAAGGCAATGCCTTCCCATTTTAAGGATTTATGCCTTTGGTGCTAGATGCCAGCCCCTGGCCTATACAAGGTGGGCTTGGGGTTGTCACGATACGGGCTCAGGGGGACGGTTCGTGACAATAATCTTTTCTTCACGCACCATGTAGAAATATCAACATTACCTATACACCATTCTACTTTATAATCTCCCCTTATATGATATCATCACATCCTAATTCCTTTATATTCAAATATATATAATAATTTATCCTCCATCACAACCTGAGTTAATTTGTACATGTGAATCAAATTCAAATAAAAATTATGAGTACGGGAACAAGTTGTAATTCTGTTCCATTAAAATCGTAGTATAATATCAATCTATCAATAAATATTCATTGATATTTTTTTTGTGATACATGAAATTGTTAAAAAATTAATATCAAATACATTAAAATAATAATAATTATATTTTAATTTAATCATCTACATATAATAAATTAAAAAAATGATGATAATGATTTGGCCCAACAATGTATCATTAATATAAATTCCAACACACTCCAAACATAGATTTATATTTTAAATTTATATAGTATTTATAGGAATATTATTTTATACAATTATACAGAGATCTCTCTAAACAGTAGTTTTTTATTAATTTTATAATGATTTTTTGAAAATATTGAACTTACTATTTTAGTATCTCTGACAGAGTAAAATTTTGATTTAGGGTTCTTATTTCATAGAATCTTTCATTCCATTTTTTTGAATGTTTTATGAGATACAGATAATTTTTTTTATAATAATTGTATAACGATTATAATTCAATATGAATGTATACTAGACTTTTGGTGTGTCTATTGGATAATTCCAATGTAGTTAAGTCTTAAATGTATCTCATATTTTTTACTAATACAATTAGTGATAATATCTTACCGAATTTATATTTTATCTGGGATTTGGTGGAGATAGTCATGTTATATGAAAACAAGGAGGTGGTATAGCTTCTATAGGTCATGAAAAAGGGGCATTCAATATTTTTTCTAATAGTTATGAAGGAGTCTCATGTTAGAGACAAGTGATCCTTTCATGTTTTTTGGTTGGGAAATATTTTTATTTGCCACATAAAATGAAGACGGTGTTAAACACGAAAGTAAATGTGCATATATGGCATATTTTAAACACCATCAAAACCCAGGGTACATGGAGGCTGGTTTAGAACATTCATCAAATGCACATCTGCTCAGGTGGAAGGATAATGACCAAACACTGATCATATTTTCCTATCAAAAATCATTATATTGATGGATATTAATAATTAAGAATGGCTAACTGATGCAGTTTAAATATATAATTTAAGGATAAATATAGATTTTTTATTATTAGTTTATTATTATTTAACTTATTATTTATATTTATATGATTCACCCCCAATAATCGTTATAAAGATCTAATATGATTTCATATTAATAAGATATGATGCCCAAAAAAGGTGAGGTCTTTATATATATTTCATAAAATGACTTTAGAATTAATTATTTTTATTTATTATACATGAAACAATGTGTTTCAAGTTAACATATTTTTTTTAGTGTTAAATTATTGATTAAAATTAATTTATAGTTGTTTTAATATTCCATTTTAATGTTTATTCTAATTTTATAAAATCTCTTCACTATAAAATTATAATGTATTTGTGGAATAATGAGTATGTTTATTCAAAAAATAATTAAGAATTTCCACAAAGAACTGTGATTCTCTATAATATATTTCCCATGAAAATATATTATAAGAAACCTAATTTTTTATATTTTATTATTGAAAATATGTATTTTATTATTATAATTTGAAAATAACTTTTTTGTACAATTATTATAATTTTATTCAATTAATACGAAGAAAATTTATTTCAAATGTTAAATAATATTACTGATATTAATTCTGTTGTATGTTAATGAAAAATACATTAATTACTTAATTTAAAAATAATTTAATACCATTTATACAACGATCAAGTAAAATTTATAAATTTTTTAAGAATAACAAGTTTATGTTTTCCTAAATAAAATTGATGAATCATTATTTAAATTCTATGAATTATAGAATAAATAATCTACTTTATAAAAAATGATAGAATATAATTTCTATAAATTATACGATTATTTATACAAAATTATGAAACAATAAGTAACATTTACGCTATTGTTAAGTCATGTAGATCATGAAATGTTTCAAAAGAAAAAAATTATGATTTAAATTCATTTCATTTTAATTTTTCACCTAAATTGAAATTTTACATTACTTCATGTGTTATGTATTATTATATATAATGAATGAAAGGAAATTCGATGGAAATTAAGTGGAAAATAGAAATCGTAACAAAATTTTAATAAATTTAATTGTATGATAAAAATATTATGTTGCATAAAATACGTGATAGTTAAGAAACCAACGAATAAAATATTTTCTGTGAACCTCCCATGAAATATTTATTGTAACACCCCCAAGGTTTCACGATACGCTTCTATTTCAATAATGCAATAGCTTGCATTGTACGCAAGTTCAAGATTATAACACACCTCGACCAATCAAAGTAGCCGTTATGAATAGTAATACCCACTTTTTGAAATTATATAAATTTTATATTTCAAAATGGACTTCATTTTTTGGATTCGGAATATCAAAATTAGCCTATGTTGAATTTTTGGTATTTTTCTAAGAACATCCAATTTTTTTATGAATAATGAAAAATACTTAAAAACAACATTTTTAATCAAAATAATGTATAGTTATAAATTATACTATTGAGTGGTTTTAAACTGTAATTAGAATATATTTTTACCATTTTATCCTATGGTGGTCATTAGAATAAATTTCACGTTGAAATTGGACATAAATAATTGTCAATCTTTTGATATATATTGTTTCCTAAAAACACGCTATTTGTTGTGACAGCGGGAAATAATTATAAAATTAATGAATGCAACTTATATGTTTGTAATTCTGTAAAATAGTCATCATTTTCTAATTCGGAATATCAATTATACCTTAGGGTGAAATTTTGGAATTGTTCTGAAAAACTTCATTTTTGATGAATAGTGAAACCACTAAGTGGTAGTAAAAAAATGATTTTTCATTTAAATGAAACATTACCACTTCTGTGATTTGATTTTAAAAAATCCGACATACATGGTTGTTATTAGGAAGTAAAATGTGGTTCAATGGTATTAAAATAATATTTGGCGAATAATAACTTTTAAGTTTAATTAATCGCGATTAAAGGTAATTAGTGTAATTAAAGGTAAAGATAATGTTATAATAATATGAAATGACCTTGAAACATGTCATACCCCTATTGGATGAGTCATGTCCTACCAAGACAATCCAGGGGTAAACTTGGGGACCCCATGGAGCCACATTGGTAGGAAAATGACATTAAAAACTTTTTATTTAATGTTAAAATAAAAATGTCACAAACATGAGTTGTTTTACTAAAAAAAATTCTAAATGGGGTTATACAAGTAATATTTTTTAATATAAATATTCATTAGAAATCAAATTTATTTCCTACATAATGATATTTTTTTTATAATTGTTAGTCATTATATAAATTAAATTATTTATGACACCATGATGATGGAGTGATTACCTCATTAATTAACAATTTAAATAAAATAAAAAGGTAATGTAAAATATAAGACATACACTTGTCAAAAACCTATTGGATGAGGATATTTATGACCGTTATCACCATATCCTGGAAATATATATGTTGGGACCTTTAAAATATGAAACTCATTATATAATAAAGTAACATTTCATGACATTCCAAGAGTGCCCCTCTTCTCCTCTTATAAAAGGCCCCCACCAATACCACCTTACTCACACCATCAAAGCCTTTTGGCTCAGCCAAACTCTGACCAAATAATCTCTCAAATTCCCTATATTACTCCTATAAGCCCCACTTTGGGCAGAATTCTTCCCAAGGAATCCTTGAGCTCAAATAAAAAAGAGTTACCCGTTTTAAAGGTAGTGTTTTCTCTTGTGTTCTTATGTTTTATTTTCCTTCTCCAACCCCCTAAACTCTTTTTATTTATTCCTTTTGTAAAAACACAAGTATCCTCAATATACTAGGATTTTGTCATAATAAGGATTCGAGCTACACATACACAAACTTTCATTTAATAGTTAAAGAACATTCTGTTTCTGTTGATGGAGAATTTTTGCCTCGCGAAACGATGATTGTTCAACACTCATATAACACCTTCAAAGTTGGTCATTAAGATGTAAATATAATTATATATGATATATAAAATGTTTATGTTTTACATATGATTCTATATTTTTCATTTATGGCTTACCTTTATGATTTACATTATGGGTAAACACGATATTTTCATTTTAGGAAGTGTGGACTACCGCCCCCTCAAAGTGATTTGAATCATCAATGACATATGTGGGATGTATAAATGATGGAGTAAATGATATTGTACATTATATTATACTGTAATTATATTATACCTTTATATAATTATAACTTCATCCATTTAATACGAAATAGAAATGAAATTAGCGTTAATGCGTGCGTTCTGATTACCGTCTCCATGAATGGTGCATTTCATTTCATACCTCTAAATGTTATGTAATATTATAAATTCATGTATATACTGGATATATATGATATATATGATATCTACATCATGAATATAAGTCTGGATATAATGTATAATTCACCACATGAACAACTTGTAATTATAAGAAGATTATTGTTGACTCAAGTACCAAAGATCGACAAAACGACCGTTATTAACTTAAATGACTACATAATTTTTGTAACATTGTAATAAGTGATATAAAAGGGATAATGAACTTGAAAAAGGTTCTTAATCATGTAGATATTAAATCTAGTTTATTATTCAGGAGGTTAAAGAATGGTCGAGTAATGTCGGACACAAGGTAAGGGAACTTCTTAACCCAATTTTCGTTCTTTGGGTTAATCTCCTACATTCAAATTATGTCCTGATATTATTATCTCCTATATTGTATTTTTACATTATATATGTGTAATTATAGTGAATACACATAATAGATCCATTTTATTTTAAAAAATGATATTTGTAAGGGAATTCATCTCAATCTCCATTCATTGAGGCATATTTTGTTTTATACACAAATTTCCATTATACGGTGTATAAACCCCTTTGAATTTTACTTTTATTCAAAAGGAATCTTTTTATTCGAAGAATTTTACTAAATGACAAAAAGGAATGTTTTTTTTGTACGTATGCGATGACAATGACTTTTTTTCCGCCATGACCATTATTTGAGTTTCAGATTCCTTTACAAGCCATAACTTTTTATAAATGATTAAAAAAGAGAGAGATATTTCTGTCCAATGTATGAAAATCCAGTCATAATGTATACGTATTTAACACAAGCATAAAAATGTTTTCAGAAAACCCAACTCTCGAGTGTGGTAGACAAGAAGGTATTGGGCGTGGACCCATCATGGCAAGTAATTAGTCGAGCAGTCTCAGAATTAGTTATTTTGTTTTCAGAAGCTTGCATAATGTTTTCAGAAAAACAATGGAATATATTTGATAAAATTTAAACGTAATTATATTCTATAAAAATTTCATTGGCTGGTCTAATGAGACAAACTAGTGTCTTGGCACGAGGCCTTGACAAAATCTTATTTGTATTCTTGGCACGAGGCCTTGGCTACATGGTTATTATAGTCTGGCATTATGCATTCCATCATTATGAATGTGGTTATTTATATTGCATGTGATTATTCGACTAGTAGAATATCCATGTGAGTAAGTAAATGGCATTATTTAATTTTATTTTTTCCATATTATGCTGAAGTTAAAGTTTAAAAATGATTTTCTTTTAGTTATACATTGACTTAAATGTTAATGTTTATTTAGGAAAGCTTCCGCAATATTGTTATCCTTACTGAGCATCTGAGCTCACCCCTTTCAATGATTTAATTTTTTCCAGGTTGTGAAGAAGTATTTTAGGAATAATCTGCAGGGATAGTCTGAAGGGGATATGAGTGTGGAAAATGGAGAATATGTTATTGTAGTTATTTACTTTAGGATGTAATGTATCATTTAAGAATGTATCTAGTGTTTCCAAGGATACTAAACTAATCGGTCTTTTAAGACTTGATCTTTTGTGATCATGCCAATATTACAAAGTAATGCACCGACTCTGGATAACTGGGGTCAGGGCATTACATTTGGTATTAGAGGCAATTTAGTTCTTACCTTGGAAGCTTTATTTAGATAAACTCTAATTAGAGAACATATCCCTAAGTTAGACGTTGAGGATTAGTATAGAAGAACATCCCAGAATTTCGGTATTATAGAGATTTTGTGAGTTTTCCAAGCAATACATCCCTGTCTGGATACGATTAGGTAGAGGCGGCTCTGGCACAGATGTACCTAAGGGTAAAACCTGAAAATACCGCTTTGAGGTACACTCGAACATGAACTGATGCACGACAACAGGCCTTGCTTCACTCTTGGTTACGGCACTCCTAGGGGATATGATTAGGTTAATTATCATTTTCATTACAAACCATTATGAAGGGCTTATGAGTACATACATCCTCAAAGAAAACATTTTTACGATTATTGGTTATATCCATAAATAGTTCAATTTATTTTAAGTGTTTTACAAGTATGGAATTATGTATTTTAATTTATAAACTAATCTAGTTTATGCCATTGTTTAGAAATTGCGCCTAGTGGGAGGAATGGAAACCATATCAATGCATGCACTCTGTGTAGGGATTGCCCTCCTGCTCAAGATAATTATTGTGGAGCCAGAGATACAACTGGTGCTGATCAACTTATTACCATACTGGGACAAATAACTCAATTTATGAATAATAACTTTACTCGTATGGAGCCCCCTGATCCACAACGTGGAAGATCAATGTTAGACCGCTTCATGAGGCAACGACCACCACCATTTAATGGGGGTACAAATCCATTAGTATCTGAGAAATGGATAAACTCCTAAGAGAAAATATTCCATTCCTTGGGGAGTAGTGAATGGGAAAAGGTTATTATGGAAGTTTACCGCCTCACTGGAGATGCTGATCAATGGTGGTCACTGATTCAAAACACGAAAGAAGATAAAGATGTATCTAATATGGAATGGACAGAGTTAAAAGATATTTTCATAGAAAAATACGTTCCTCGTGACCATAGAGTGGATATGGAAAGACAATTTCTGAGTCTGAGACAAAAGGAGGATGAGAATGTCGCAATGTATCAGGCCATCTTTACAAGGTTAGCGAGGCATGCTACAGATTATATACGTAACCCAAGAAGTATGATTGATCGTTTCTTGGTAGGGTTAAAACCATTTATTCGTCGACTAGTAGTCTCACAAACCTTCTCTATGTATAAAGACATTGTCTCATGTGCTATCAAGACAGAAAAGGAATTCTCTAAATCTTATGACAATAAAGTAAAGCAAGAGAAGAAAATAACGGTGGAACAAGAGACAGATAAAGGGAAAAAGGGAAAGAAGCATTTTCCATTATGTGATAATTGTGGGAAGAATCATCCTGGTACTTTCCTAACAGTAATGGGATTTTGTTACAAATGTGGAGAAAAAGGTCACCAGGCTCGTGATTTCAAGGGAAAGAAAGAGGCTATCAATGTTCAATGCTACAATTGTAGGGAAATGGGGCATTATGAAAATGAATGTCAAAAGAGTTAGAGAAACATCCCTCTGAAAAGGCCAAGGGATCAAGGCCATGTTTATGTTGTTACTACATATGAATTTGAATAATTATTTTATTTGTGTTTTTGGACTCAAGAACTATATTATGGTTCTAAGAATAATGTCATATATATAAGGATTGTACTACAGTACTTTTTGTTTTTAATAAGGTTTTAATATGTTGAAGGTAATAATATTTATTGTATGTGACAATAATAGAATCTTTACTTTGTTTGGGGAATCTGATGTTACAATTGATTTTGGAAATTGGAGACCTTTTAGAGAGGGTCTGGATAGAGGTATTTTGGATAACAATAAAGGTTGGATTGGATTAAGTTGAACTTTGGATAGTATTGTTTAAGGTTAAAACACTTATGATGATTATTTTTGAATATTATAATACTATAGTTTTAGAAAAAGGACAACCTACAGGTTGGGTGATAACTCGTCGCGTCAGACAAAGCTATAGGAACTAAACCCACAACCATAGTGCGACATGCCTTTATTACCTACCACTAGCCAACAGGAAGTCCTTGGTTATTACAAAATATTTTTCCTAATCTAAATAGTATGTGCTAATATTTTGAACCTTGTACGATTAGGATAAATATAATATTTTGGAGTTCTATTATATTTTTGATTGAAAGATGATTTTGTTGTAGAAATTAGTTTAAGGTTGAAACTCTACTTATCAAGCATAAATATATATATACCTATCTCTTATTCTATGAATAAATTAATTCTTAATCTTTAGTAAAGGGATATTAAAACAAAAAATGTGTTATCCTAATACCTTATGTCTTTTTGAACTGAAAATATTTTAAATCAATATAGATTGAAGGCTTTGAGGCCCTCAATTTTACACTTGTTTGTGATTGATGACCTCAATCACTCCCTACAAATATTTATGTCTTTACTCTAGTTATATGTCTCTAATTTACACTAATGTTTTCCTTATCGCGATCATAATTTGGTGGGGACTTTTTCATTTCCCTTTCCCTCTTATTAAGGCTAAATTTTATTAACCTTATTTCCAATGTGGGTTTTCCACAAAGTTATTTTCTATTTTCAACCATTTATTTTCAAAGGAAAATATCAAATTGAGAGGATGCAATTTGTTGAAGTATGGGAGAATGTAACACCCTAAGCTTTCAAGATACGCTTATCTTTCAATAATGCAATAGCTTGCATTGTACGCAAATTCGAGATTCTAACACACCGCGACCAATCAAAGTAGCAATTATGAATAGTAATACCAACATTTTGAACTTATATAAATTTTATATTTCAAAATGGACTTCATTTTTGGATTCGGAATATCGAAATTAGCCTATGTTGAATTTTTGGTATTTTTCTGAGAACTTCCAATTTTTTATGAATAGTGAAAAACACTTAAAAAAACTTTTTTAATCAAAATAATTTATAGTGATAAATTATACTATTGAGTTCTTTTAATGTGTAATTAGAATATATTTGTACCATTTTATCCAATGGTTGTCATTATAATTAATTTCACTTTGAAATTGGACATAAACAATTGTCAATCTTTTGATATATATTGTATCTTAAAATCACGCTATTTTTTGTGACAGCGGGAATTAATTATAAAATTAATTAATGAAACTTATATGTTTGTAATTCTGTTAAATAGGAATCATTTTTTATTTCGGAATATCAATTATAGCTTAGAGTGAATTTTTTTTGCATTGTTCTGAAAAACAACATTTTTATGAATAGTGAAACCACTAAGTGGTAGTTAAAAAAACTGATTTTTCATTTAAATGAAACATTAACAATTCTGTGATTTGATTTTCAATAATCCGATATACATGGTTTTCATTAGGATGTAAATTTTGGTTCAATGGGATTAAAATAATTTTTGTTGAATAGTAACTTTTAAGTTTAATTAATTGCTATTAAAGGTAATTAGTGTAATTTACGGTAAAGATAATGTTATAATAATATGAAATGACCATGAAACATGTCCTACCCCTATTGGATGAGTCAGGGCCGACCAATACAATCCATGTGTCAACTTGGGGACCCCATGGAGCCACTTTGGTAGGAAACTGACATTAAAAACTTTTTATTTAATGTTAAAATAAAAATGTCACTAACATGAGTTGTTTTACTAAAACAAAATTTAAATGGGGTTATAAAAGTCATATTTTTGAATACAAATATTCATTAGAAAGATAAAAATATTTCCTACATAATGATATTTTTTTATAATTTTTAGTCATTATATAAATTAAATTATTTATGACACCATGACGATGCAGCGATTAACTCATTAATTAATGATTTAAATAAAATAAAAAGATAATATAAAATCTAAGACATACACTTGTGAAAAACCAATTGGATGAGGATATTTCGAACCCTTATCACATTATCCTCGAAATATATATGTTTAGGACCTTTAAAATCCGAAACTCATTATATAATAATGTATCATTTCATGACATTCCAAGAGTGCCCATCCTCTCCTCTTATATAAGGCCCCCACCACTACCACCTTACTCACACCTTAAAATCCTTTTGGATCGTCCAACCTCTTCCCAAATACTCTCTCAACTTCCCTCTCTTACTCATAGAAGCCTCACTTTTGGCAGAATTCTTCCCAAGGAAGCCTTGAGCTCAAATCAAAAAGAGTTACCCGTTTTAAAGGTAGTGTTTTCTCTTGTGTTCTTATGTTTTATTTTTCTTCTCCAAACCCCTAAAAACTTTTTATTTATTTATTTTTTAACAAACACAGTACCCTCAATATACTAGGATGTTGTTATAAGAAGTATTCGAGCTACACTTACACACACTTTCATCTAATGGTTAAAGAACATACTATTACTGTGGATGGCGAATTTCTGCCTCACGAAACGATGATTGTTCAAAAATCATATAACACCTTCAAAGGTGGCCATTAAGATGTCACTAAATTTATATATGATATATAATATGTTTATTTTTTTCTTAAGATACTTTATTTTTCAGTTATGGCATTCCTTTAGGGTTTCCATTATGGGTAAATGCGATATTTTTAATTTTAGGAAGTGCGGACTACCGCCCCCTCAAAATGTTTTGAATCGTTAATGCCATATTTGGGATGTATAAAGATGGAGTAAATGGTATTATACATTATATTATACTGGAAATATATTATACCTTTATATAATTATAACTTCATTCCATTGAATACTAAATATAAATGAAATTAGCGTTCATGCGTACGTACGGCTTACTGTCTCCATGAACAGTGCATTTCATTTCTTACCACTTAATGTTATGTAATATTATAAATGAATGTATATACTGGATATATATGATATATATGATATCTAAATCATGAATATAATTCTGGATATAATTTATAATTCACCACATGAACAGCTTGTAATTATAATAAGTTTATTGTTGACTCAAGTACCAAAGATCGACAAAACGACCGTTATTAACATAAATGACTACATAATTTTAGTAACATTGTAATAAGTGATAATTAAAGGGTTAATGAACTTGAAAATGTTCTTAATCGTGCAGAAATTAACTCTAGTTTATTATTTAGGAGTTTAAAGAACGGTCGAGTCAAGTCGGACACAAGGTAAGGGAACTTCTTAACCCAATTTTTGTTCTTTGGGTTAATCTCCTACTTTCAAATTATGTCATGATATTATTATGTCCTATATTGTATTTGTACTTTATTTATGTGTACTTATAGTTAATATACATAATAGATCCATTTTATTTAAAAAATAGATATTTTTAACGGACTTCGTCCCAATCTCCATTCATTGAGGCATATTTTGTATTATACACAAATTTCCATTATACGGTGTAAAACCCCCTTTGACATTTACTTTTATTCAAAATGAATATTTTTATACAAAGAATTTTACAAAATGAAAAAAAGAATGTTTTTTTTTTGTCGTACGTATATGGCGACAATGACTTCTTCGCCGCCATGACCATTATTTGAGTTTCATATTCCTTTACAATCCATAACTATTTTTAAATGATTTAAAAAAAAGAGAGAGATATTTCTCTCAAATGTATGAAAATACAGTGAAAATGTATATGTATTTAACGCAAGCTTAAAAATGTTTTTAGAAAACCCAATTCTCGAGTGTGGTAGACAAGAATGGATTGGGCGGGGACCCATCATGTCCTATAATAAGTCGAGCAGTCTCAGAATTAGTTATTTTGTTATTAGAAGCTTGCATAATGTTTTTAGAAAAACACTGGAGTATATTTGAGAAATTTTAAATGTAATTATATTCTAAAAAAAATTGCATCGGCAGGTCTCATGAGACAAACTAGTGTCTTGGTACGAGGCCTTGACAAAATCTTATTTGTAGTCTTGGCACGAGGCCTTGGATACGTGGTTATGATAGTCTGGAATTATGCATTCCATCATTATGAAAGTTGTTATTGATATTGCATGTGATTATTCGACTAGTAGAATATTCATGTGTGTAAGTAAATAGCATTATTAAATTTTATTTTTTCCATATTATGCTGAAGTTCAAGTTTAAAAAGGCTTTTGTTTTAGTTATACATTGCCTTAAATGTTAATGTTTATTTATGAAAACATTCGCTATATTGTTATCCTTACTGAGCATCTTAGCTCACCCATTTCAATGTTTTAATTTTTTATAGGATGTGAAGAAGTATTTTAGGAACGGCCTATAGGGATAGTTTTAAGGGGATATGAGTGTGGAAAATGGAGACTATGTTATTGTAGTTTTTTACTTTATGATGTAATGTAACATTTATAAATGAATCTATTGTTTCCAAGGCTACTAAACTAATCGGTCTTTTGAGACTTGATCTTTTGTGATCATTCCAATGTTATGAAGTAATGCACCGACTCTGGGTAACTGGGTTCGGGGCATTACATTTAAAAATAATTAAATATTTGAATATTGGAATGTAATGATCTGAAATAATTATTTTATTTTACTAATCGTGATATTTGTGGTTTTTGATTTATCAACTCTATATAATTCTACACAAAATCATTCATTATAAATATATTTTTTCATACCTTTTGAAGGATATGAAATATGTTATAGTGAAAGGTTTTGACTGATATGGAAATTATTTGAGGATTAGATGAGGGATTAATTATATTAGAAGGATATTATGATGATATTCATGGATTATCAAATAAATATCACTCTAATGATTTTATATTTTCTTATTATTGTTTGATAAATGTTTTATTTCATTTCAAAAATTTATTTTTTCACTTTTTGAGATGATTAAATAAATTATTATTCAAATACATTTGATTTTATTTATATAATATTTATTATATAAAAGGTTTTTTTATATTTTTATGACAATATTATGTTACGTTTTAATTTATATAAGTGATAAATAAAAAATTAAAGTTACATAAATTGATTATGGTGATCTATGGTGGTTGGAAAAAGAATTTTCCAATATAAAATTCAATAAAGAAATAATTTTAATTGATTATTGATAATTATTGATATTGATGATAAAATGTTTCTTATATTGAAGTGATTCTAAATCGGTGTAATAAAATTAAATGATTTTTAGGATTTATGAATATGTGTTATTACTGTTCAATTCCATAGTAATTGTTTGGTATTAATCAATGACACTCGAAGACGACTTGCATAACCAGAACTATTATCTTATTATGGTATTATCAATTATAATATAATGCTATTAGAAAAAGGGAAATTTAAACACTATATATTTATTCTCCATGAATAGTTTCCTAGTACTCAATATCTTTATTTATTCTGGGGAATTTTCAATTTATATTTGAATTAATAAAAATAAATGAAGTGAGTAACAAATTGAGTGAATGATATTTATAAATAAAAATATATACAATCCCATTATTGTTTATTTATATACCCCATTAAATGGAATAAACAATTTAAGAAAATTTATACATATATATTTTATAGTGTTATACATGTGAAAAAATGCATTTCCCATCTATTAACATCATGATACCATTTTTTAAGAATATTTAATTAATTAATATTTAAAATATCCAAAATATGATTTTAAATATCAAATTCCCAATATTTTTATAAATTAATCAAAATTTAAATCACTGTATTACATAATATTGATATATTAGAAAAACTTAAATATTAAGGTAGAACGTAGGATTATGTTCCACCTAATATAATCTCTATGTGTAACTCAAAAAAATGTTATTTCTCAATCTATCTATGAGTTGTAACATGAGAATAATTAATATATATATATATATAAACATTTCCCGATTGTATTTTCAATAAAATTGAATAATAAAATATTATGGAGTTCTAAATTGGTAATACATTTTGTTCTCAACATCATTACAAATACCTAATTTAAGATTCCAGTAGACTGAAACTATCTTCCAAATATCTAACTCGTTTTGAAATCATCTATTAAAAAACATTATCTATAATAAAATTTCATTTCTATGGAAGCATTGGGTGAATGGATGTTATTATGGTTCTTCATTATGTGTAGGGATGTGATTATATAACTTAAATGAGTGATAATATATTATAATATTTATATATGTGTACAAGGTGATGATAATAGTGTTTCATTGTTTATAGGGATGAGATGTCATATCACTTGGTGTATGGTGATTTTTTGATATGATACCTACAGCTTATAATTGTTTTGAAATTATAGTAGAGTTTTTGATATTACATTATTATTAATTATTTATGTTAAATTAATAAGAGATTTTTGATAAGATATCTTATGTTGATACATATATGAAAAAGTAGCTTGAATTATTTCATATCCCAAACTATGGTAGGTCTTATGATGCAACTACCCCAATCCCTCCAATATAGGCTAGGGGTTGTCGACCATCGCTGACGACATAAAAAGCATAGAGAGGCGTTTTACTTTAAAACTATAAAAACTCATATAGCCATATCAATGATGAATTTTAGAAGAATAAGAATATAAAATGATGAAAAATTAAAGGGAAACATCCACGAATAAACTACCTCAAGATAGTTTAAGAGTATAGTAGTGTAAACTGAAAAGTAAAGGGAAAAAATAAACACCAAACCCAAATGATATCCCAACCTGAAATTTTTTTTATAATAATTGATGAAAGATCATATCTTTTAATATCTATGTTGTGACTACCGTACATGGTAAGAGGTTCTAGGTATCTCTAATATCCTATGTAATCACTACCAACTTATCCATCATCTAAATAAGATATGACACGTTCAATAAAATCCCATATAGGGTTAAGTAAATACATTCCTAGTAGGATGCCCCAAAAGTTAAAGGAGAAGCATAAAAAGATACAATACGAATAGAAAGACACTAGTTTGTAAAAAAATGAATCTCAATCAAGAGTATGATAACTAGTAATCATATCCAAACAAAATGGGTTCAATATAATTTTTTGTTGAACTATACATCTAATCATTTCCCCATAGAAGGATTTTATAATCATTTAACCACGAGGATATAATCACAAAATTCACATGGTATACCCCACACATCTTTGAATATCATGGAATAAAAGTATCCAAATATAAATGTATGGGTAAAAAAGTATATATATATATATATATGTGTGTGTGTGTGTGTATTATTGTTCCGATGAATCCAAAATAGACGTTTTAGGGGTTCTCCATCTCATATCGCATCCCAAGAAGACATTTCTCCTATAGTTCCAAATGTCCACCAATGATTCCCATCAACTCATTCATCTACTTAGATGTAAACCTGTGAATTATCATCAATCACCACTGTACAACACATCCAAGGAGAAAAAATGCAATGTAGAGGTCCCATACCCTAGAGATTCATGGGGTTGCACTATATGTTTATCCATATAGAACCCACACCCATATTTATGGGGGAGGGTTTCAACTCTCATGTCATGAGGAATCACGACCAATCCGGTTGGGGGTTCCAATCATAAGGATGAGGACCATTTCCCATGTTAATGTGGTGGGGCTTCCACTATATCGGTTGTGTACCCATAAGTTGAAAAATAGGGGGTTCAAATAATATATTAAATAACATGAAACCTTAAAGATGCGGGGTTCCACTCTATAAGTCAAGGTACCATACCCTTTTGTGATAGAGATTTCTACATTAGTTGTCAAAGAACATCACCATCTCTGATATGGAATTCCACTCTGACGGTATATGACACAAGGCCGAGCTGATATGGGGTGATGTGATCCACTCTATAGGTCAAGCACCTACGCCATAATGTGACAATGGGGGTTCAACTCTGGCCATAGAGGACCCAATCCCTATATGATTGGGGGTTTCACTGGGAAGGTATCATTAGATGACACACACCAAATCATATGGGAGATTCCATTCAATAGGAATCCTCTATTGATCTAGCTTGATCACAGATGTTCTCACGCTTAACCTCAATAAGCTCCATTCTCTATGCATTTCGAGTCAAATCCCAAAATCCAAAACTAAGGTCCCCATTACATTATACAATTTAATACACTCATTATAATATGTAGATGGGCCAAAATCATATTACAAATGAATTAGATATGGCAGCATGATGTTTACTCTAATGAATAAAGGTTATAGACAGTTTGTGATGAGACCCACACAACATGTTGTACAACACCATTTCCTAGCCATGCCCTAGAAGATTCACAACTCCCGGCCAATGTCTAAGTACACAAAGTGTAGTTGGACTACACATAGTGAACATGCTTCCTGGGACCATCCCACATCCTTCTAGTCATGTCATTATTCTTCTATAAATGTTGGTGTGTTTTTCAGTGTCTATGTACTCGTGTACATAGCATCATTCTGGTCATGTATTCCTATATGGGGTCCTTATCGTGCACATCGCCACATGGATTTTCTACCTAAGGAATCATTAATATGTGTGTAGGATAGCTACATGTCATTAAATTCATACAAAATATCAAACCCCAATCTACCATTGTAATAGGGTTACACGCCTTGTGTTTTTCACAGTACATGGTTTGTTTTCGAGAATATCACAGTTCATTATATCCTCTACCTAAAATATTTGAATCTATCCATAATTATATATATATATATATATCACCTCTACGTAGCCTAAAAGTGTTGGATGAAGTCATGGATTTCTATTTCTGGTTATTTTTAAGGAAATCATATTATTTCCTTCCTCGGTGCTTACTCTATGCATACCACACATCGCTATCAATTCCATAGAAGATGATTTCTTCCTTGATCATCAAAACTATCATCCTTATCCAGAAAAAATCTTCAATTATCCCATGATTCCTAGATCTTCCTAGTTTATTCTATATCACCATGATTATGGATGTCCGATCAGTCTCAGTACATCACAACAACATCGAACTGGGATGGTGGGTACCTTAATTTAATGAACATAATTAACATTATTTGTAAATAAACAATATTAATTTTTAACAATCTTTATTCATGTTTTCTTGACCATCAATCAATAATAGGGTTATTTTGGTATTAAAATATTGAAGACCAATTAAATCAGTACATAGGAGCATGTGACAGATCGATAATTTTCATAGATCAATGGGAGAGATTGATATGCTCAATAAATTTCATCAAAATAGGTTTAAATAAAAAAATATATGAGTCCTAAATTGATATTATACAACTAATCATCAAATAAAATGATCACCAATAATTGAAAAATGAATTCGTGTTCATTGGGTCATAAAGTTATCTGATCCAGAGTTTCATCCTCATCTGATATGATCGACTTATGGTAGGCGGAAGGAGAGGTTCTCAATGTTTGTATCATAATAAGTCTATCCCTCGGATATTATACATAACAATATATTAATAGAAAAATAATTATGTAAAAATAATTAATTAATTAATTAGTTAATTAACTAATCCAATGAACATAACGCCACAATTCATTTTATCAACATGATTTTCACCGACCTATTTAAGAGAGAATCTTGCATTAACAACATGATTCAGACACAATTATGGTCTTGGATTTATGATATAATATTTATTTTTGGAGTAATATTTTTTTTATAAATGGATTTTGTTTAATACATAATATATTTAATATATTTACAAAATGAATTATAGGGACACTATGACATGAAGTCACATGTTGTCTCATTATCCAGATCTGGAAATATATAAATATATATATATCCTTCTCAATGTCATAGATGGAAAAAACTAGGTCCCTATATAACTTATTTTATCATTTTTCTCATCATTAAAATGAAAAACTAATCAAATAACATAGTAAATTTACCATGTATGTAGATCTAAAACCCCCAGGATATCTCTTATATGTTCCCTTATTTTTAAAAAATAGGAACCAATGTGACGGTCCATCCAAACAAGGTCCTCCCATATCAATCCTCAATCATCTGTGGGTGTTCTATGATGGTTTACACATTCTCAATGTCCAAATCTCCTCGGTCAATGTAATGGGAGGGCTAATGGACATATTTCCTCATCTCTTACACAAGGAAGAAATTTTCAATCCACTCCAAATTTTGGGTTTGGGAATGTTTTTTAGTAACCTCATCAACCCTCTACATGATGTCAAACTATCCAATCATCCTTGGGGATAGATTTCATCCCCAGATAAACCATTGGAATTGTCATCATGGGTATAAAATCATGAAAATATGGTTTACCTAAATTGACACCGAGGGAAAATGAATGAAATATGCAAAATATTTTTATCACATTTGGGTTATCCTCATCTTCTCACAGGTGACCAAGACCTTTACAGTTGTCACATTCACCATGTTGGGGACCACAAGTTACATCTCACCGATCACTTTCTAGAACATGGATGACCTACAAGATCTATCATACATGGGCTCAATAGGATTTATGTAAAATATAGAGTGGTTTTAATTGTTGAATAGACACTTTACAATGGGAATGTGGTCTTCCCAATTCTATATAAATTATAACATGCTAACCAACATCTTATCCTCTATAAAAATAATACTACACTTAGTATTACAATCAGTTTATTGCTGAAATGTTGTACACATCCTCATCTGGACCACGAATTCATCTAGTGTTCCACTCTATTATCATGATGTAAACAATATATCATGACCATAGACAATCGTCAAGGGAACCACATGAACACATACAATATCAATACATAAAACTACTTCAAAATCTCCCTTACACATTGATCAATTAACCTAATGGTGTGTGTTAACATCATGAGTTAGTAAAATATTACCCATATAGCATCAAATCTCATTACTATGTGTGGAATATCTATCACAAATTCCATGGATATGATACCCCTCTACGAGTACGTGGTTTAACATGGATTGAACAAACCTTCTAGAACATGGCTCCCAACCGTCACCCGATGTATGTTGGGGAATCAAGGGAATAACTAAAGATACAATTCAAAACATTTCAAAAATAAAATACTACCTCTCATGGTCTCTAAAAATATTCCCCACCCTTGGATATATAGTTAATGGATAATTGTTGAACTCACACAACACCTCCTCTCGTATCTTGATTGGTGTTATAATCCTTTAAATAAAAAATATAACTTGACTTGATCCTCCAGAATATCCACACCCTCATTATCTTATTGTTATCTACACATTCAAGACCAAATAGTCGATATCTACCTTCTGGTACACTCTCACATGCTAGATAAATTGAGCATATAATGTAGTTCCTATACATTATCAGAAAATATTTTACAATTTCCATCTCTAGGCCATGATATTTACTAATTATCTCATGGGTTCTTCAGTTCCTTGGACGGTATTAAATAATTGTCTATCACTTCATCAACACGTGTTCTTTCCTAGATAATGATGGATAAAAATACAATAATAACTTCATTCCATCCATTGATATTTTAAACACTCTGTCACTCATCAACCCTAGCCTCATATCCTCTATAGTTCTATGGCACTACTTATTCTAAATAAATATGTATAACTTTTCATCTGGGGGGCCAAAGGGTATACAATTTTATATATCTCTTCCATAATATTAATATAGTACCCTACCATGGAAACCTGACACTTCACATCTTCCATGTTAATAGGTGTATCCTATGAAATAAAAACATCAATATTGACTTGTTAAAAGTTTAAACCAGGCTCAGAAATGTACTTCCCTAGTAGGTGAACCACACGAGTACAGAACCATAATTTCTAGAGTTTCTCATAAATCGAGTACTCTCTAAGAAAATCATGAACCATCCTCACATCCTCTTCAATCTAATCATCATTTAAGAGTATATGAGTATGTGGTCGATGAAGATAACCACAAAATGGTATATGTACAGTTAGAATACCCGGTTAAACAAATCCATAAACATAGTGGTGTATTTTTACACCCAAAAGGGAATCACTAAGAACTCATTGTCTCTATAGCAATAACACTATTCCATCACTCAAATATAATCGAATAAAATCCTCAACTAGTTGTAGATAGAACAAAGTTCAATCTTCGAGAATAATCTGTTGTGTCATAACTGGTCAATGTGTTCATCAATACATGGAATGTGGTAATTGTTCTTTTTTATGGCGTGGTTCATGTGTAGATAATCTACAAAAATATGCATTATATCACCCTACATTATCATGAATACCACTAGAGATTTCCATGTGAACACATTGTGTCTTAAGAGGCCCTAAAATTGTTGACTATCCTATAGAACCACTAGATATCAATGACACAACTTGGTAATCTAATGTGACAGAGAAATCATCGGTCCATCACTAGTGAATGGTTATTGATATTTTTGTCTCATGAATGGGAGGTAAATTTGGTACGTTATCACAACTCACCATTATTGGAGTGATCTTAGAGCTTATAACCTATATTGTTCTAAGGGTAATACATGTCAATCAATAAATTAGTTTTAACCATAGATGAATAAGCTCATCCATCTCAGCACGAGTATCACTCTCTTCATGGATGAAAATCCTATACCACATCCATGAAACACTACCATACTCACTAACAGAAATCATATGAGTATGGTTGGTATAAGACTATTTTATTCTATGGAAAATAACATAGGGTCTCATTTTGGATACAAAATTATTTTTTGTGAGGATCACCAATTCTCCACACAAAAGAAGGATTCTATATTTGGAAAATATGAGACCATTGATCCTATTTAAATGAGCCTCAAACACAAAGGTCGAGAAAATATGTACCCCATTTGTATTTCTAGGACTTTAGTTGAGGGTACACAAAGGGAATTGAGTCTTTTGACACTATGCTAATAGATGTATCTTGAGAAGTAGTGACACATGTGATACCTCAAACCATAGTCAAGCTAATTGTCTATATGTCCCATCTACTAAGAGGTGATCCTTTCCATTTTATGCATTCTCTCCTCATCTTGGCCAGGCTCTAACTCCCCATAACATTTTCACATACCAAACACGCAAGTAATAGGGAATCATCTACCAAACCTTCAAAGTCTCTTCACTAGGTGTAACTAACTCACCCTCAACGAATTGAATATAATCAAAAGGATATATATCAAAGGGTAAAGTGTTACACTTCATCGTACATACAATTCCATGACGAAAAATATCAACCACATAACTCAATTGATGCCAAGTGTATCCCTAGAGTGGTCTCTCACTACGGATCACCATTGTAAGGGGACCAATCTATGTGGGATTTCCAAACCATCAGATTAGACAGGGCCTAAAACAATTGGGAAATGATTCTGTATCAATAAAAATTCATGTCTATATATAATTTTAAAACTAGTAATTCACAATCAACATGATTTTGTTATCTAATAGTACCATTGGATCCAAAAACATCTCTGTGAAAGACAATGGATGTGATTAGAAGCATATGATTGGTCAGGATCGAGAAAAATATGAAACCACAAATCACTAACTCAATCCAAACCTACACTGCCTAGGGAAATTGAAAATCATGGAAAATATGATGTCTCAAGTGAAAGAACATGTTGAATACACTAATATAGTGTACAACATCAATCATCTTTGTTGCTACCGACTTCTACATGACAAGTGGGGTGTTGCTACCTAACAAACAAGAGGAAATTATCCCTTCATATATACCCTAAATAATGGCCTCAGAGCTCATTGGATAGTCTTCATAATCCATAAATTTATAACATTTCCATCTCTCTTGGAATATTCACCTTGATATTTATCATGATGTACCATTCTCAAATGAGAACAAAAATACATATCAATGGGGAGCTTACTCTAGAAGGATAGTAGAAGAATCAATCTTATATGATACATTTACCATTGCTTAGTACTAAAATTTTCCAATTTGATGATACAACAATCATGTTTTCATAGTCATAGTGAATGGATACATCAGCCACCCATACTATTACTAGATTCCCTAGAATGAGAGCTCAATTTGATAGACAGTGAAATTTATTCCCTAATTTAAAACAAATCATCATAAGGGGAATACTCCAATCACCTTCTCTAGGATGGAACCACATATTATATCAATCATTCATGACCCCTTCCAAGGTCATTATGTTAGAAAAAACATACTCATACCCGCCTTTATAGGCCATGGTCTAGAAACCAACATTGAAATCATATCTAACAAAGGGAGTTCGTTTCCTAGAAACCTATAAAAACTCAATAATCCATATCGATATAATAGTGATAATGAATAATATTAATATATGAAAAATACCGGGAAACAAACATGTATATAAATTGACTACATATTATATAATTATTATACTGTAAACTTAAAAAAGGGAAAAAATAAATGGTCCACAATTAATATGCATCAACCTAAAAAACTAGAATGTTTTGCAGTGATAGAGCCTATCATTCAGTATCTAAGATGTGGACATAACATGAGGTTTAATGTTCCATGTATCCCTATTCTCCTCTTCTGTCACTACTGAAATGACTATCATATTCATAAGGCACGACACGTGGATAAGTAGAACTTTCCAGGGTGAGTATATACATATCCAGAATGATTCAATGAATGATGGAGGGGGAGAAGTAAGAGATAAATAGAAATTAAATGATCGAATATAGTAAAAAAGATGAAGTAAAACCCAAATAAAGATATATGGTAACCTTTTATAATAATAAGGGGCTTCACATGGTGTGTATTTGAACCACTCTTCAAGCCTATTCCACCCATAGAAGGAGAGTAAACTCATCCAACCCTGAGAAGTAAAATAAGGAAAGAACACGGCATAACCTGCATGTATTTTAATATTTTGGAATGAGTGTCACCAAATCCAATCATATGGATACATTATAATATATTTATTCTCGATCAGAATAGATCTAAATTAGAGAAATGGGATATCAATCTCACAGCTCAGATTAGGAAGAAGAGATTCCAAAAGTTCCAACAGCCCATCAATGATTCTTAGAAACTCACAAATCTAATCATAAGTAATTTTATGAAGGTCTACAGTAAACACTATACCCCACAGATGCGGGGGTACAAAATAAAAGTATAATACTCATTCCTTAGTGTATTAGGGTGTTTACGCTCTATACATATCTATTGAGTTCATGTTCCCAATCTAATGTGTGGTTCATCTATTGTGTCATGAGTACACATGCCCAATCTTATACGGTGTTTTAATTAGAATGTATAGTAATCTATCCCATGAAAATTTGGGGTTTCCACTCTATAGGCTGAGGAGATTTTCCCTAACATATATGGGTTCTACAAAGATGGTATAGAACTCATGCACAAGAAGATGGTGGGTTCCACTCTCTAGGTCAAGGGAAACCAACATATTTTGATAGGGGTTCCACTATTGTCAATGGGCACACATGCCATATTCAATATGAGGTCTCCATTATGAAGGTATATGACCCTCACCCATGTTTATGGGGGTTCAACTCTAATGATTGAGGAAGAATTCATTTGATGTTACTAAGATATTGACTTTGATCATCGAGGAACAATGATATATCAAATATGGGTTTCACTCAATAAGAATATTTAGAAGACCCACACTCAAGACGATGGTGTGGTCTACTCTATAAGAAGCCTTGGTTGATCCTATTTGATTACTCCAATCTTCGGTCATATCCCCAATAAGAAACATGTCAGAAAAATTTAATATTATGTCTTTAAATCCACATCTAATGGAACCTTCATTTTATATATAAAAAACACATATAATTGGATACTCATGGGAGAAATTGTTTGATAAAATATAAGAGATACATAGTAGTGTGGTTTATTTAAAGGAACCAATGCGTACACAACTTGTGTGGGGACCCCCACAGAATGAGACCCAACTCCATCATCTAGTTCTGTCAATAGAGATACATAGATCACAAACAATATAGTTGTACATGTAATAATGGTAGACTACCTGTCATGTGCAATCTATTAAGTATGTGGATGTGTCCTTTTGGTTGTGTCCATGGTAATTACTACAAAATCATGTTTCAGACTATGTAAATGTTCATGATTTAATAGTGTGCCTATAAAAAAATACTTTCGCATGGGGTCATGCATGTATGCTTCTCCATATGGATTACACTTATAGGGAAGTGTTATATGGGTTTTAAGAGGGATACACAAGTTTAATTTTGTATAAAATCCCAAAATCTAAGTCACCATAGCCAAGGGGTTACACGACATGTGCTCATCACATCACATGGTGTGTTGTTAAGTTTTTAAAAGTTTCCAAAATATAATCTACACATATATAATATGGTTATTCAATAATTGATCTCACATCCACTCTATTAAAAATTGGTGGATCACGTCATGGATCATTGGTTTCGAACATTGTTTTACAGAAATTAGCTTTTTTTGTTCCCATGTGGTTTCTTCATATGCACCACACATCCTGATCCATTCCACCAATGATGATTTGATATTTGATCATTAAATTTACCATCCATTTCTTTTAGACATCATGGTTATACCCTTGATTCCTTGATAAAAAACTAATATATCAATTTTTCGGATTTTGAGGGTCTAATCAGGCACAATACCTCCTGATAATTTCGAACCGGCACATTGGGGTCCAAGTTTTGGAGAATGCTAAATTTTTTTGGGGGAAATACATAATAAAAAATTACTAGCCATTGTTGTCCCTAAATTATTTGAAAATTATTACCAACAAGTATATTTTTATTAGAAAACACAAAATAAAAATAATAATTATGTACATAAGAGCATGAATAGGATTTGCAATTGGCATTGATCAACAGAAATGATTGATTTGATCAATCAATTTTACCAAAAAGAGAGAAAAATAATTAATGAGTCATACAATGAGATAGGGGCATTAAAATTAAATGAACATTCTATCCAATGATTGAAGGATATCAGTACATTAGCTATTTCCTGATCTTCTCTAATTCATAGTTCTGTCAGCATCTAATATGATCTACCAATGGATGGATAAAGGATAAGATCTCAAAATTATTGTGATTTTGATGCTAACCCTGGTTGGTTCTCCATAACAACAGATTTCTAGGAAAATTATAAGGTTAAATGAAATAATGAATAAATAAAAAATTTAATTGATCGATCAAATTAACATACCTCCAATGGATATTTAATCATAACGCTCTACACCAACCGATTTTTTTCCTCATCTAGGGTAAATTCTTCATTTCATACTAAACTTTGGTATTAGATTTATGATACAATAACTATTTTAATCATTATCCATTTTTTTGATGAAAATGAGAACACATAATATAAAATATATTTAACAGTTTTGTTAAATTGATTCTATTCTCACCAGGCCTTAAAATCACTTGTAGTCTCAGAACATGGTTCTAAAAATATATATAGTGATATTTCAAATACATACAAGGAAAGAAACTAGTCTCTATAGTATAATTACATTAAATATTAGACTATATATATTTTTCAATTATTACATGTTTCAAGGAAAGTAAGTCTTAATAATGTTTTCCAATTGGACATATAACTACTAAATGGAAAATGTCACTATGTACAAAGACATGCTCTCCCCTTAAATGATTTATAATTATTTATTTTATAATTATTGAATGATAAGATAAAATATTACAAATTTATGGATTGAGTTGAATGAATAGTTCATGTTGTAGTGTCATAGGGGAATGTAATTATTTTAAATTTCTATCATATGAAATGTATATGAAAATAGAAAATATGAATTAATAAAAAATCTAGTTAATTAAATATGTATCAAAGTTTTTTTGACTGTCTATTTTATCATTATATAAAAATTATGATCAAAATGTTGGTCCTATTCATGAGATATATTCTCAGTGGTAGACTAAAACCCATGGGCTATTTGAGGAGGTGATGGAGTCCCCCTCCAACATATTCTACTATGAAAAAATTGAATAAACATGGGTTAACAATGACACAAATGAGATGGATATTAAATCAATGAAACCCTTAGTACGTTGGTAATGAAATAGAGAATTTGAATTAATAATATTAATATGAAAAATTTAAATAAAATGAATGATGATATAAAAATGATAATGTATTTTATATAGGTGTTAGAAAACCATATAATCGAAGTTATTAATAAAAATATCAGTTTCAAAGAAATAAAATTCAAATGAAAAATTTACATTCATAAAATTTAATTTTTGAAGGAAAACATTTATAAAATTACAGGGAAATAAATTATTTTAGAATTAATATATTATATAATCTGTATTATTCATAATGAAATTCAAATAAAGATATTGTACAATGAAATCATGTGGAAGATTTTGAAAAAATATATTCCTTTCAATAATTTTCAATGATTCTAATTTTAAATAAAATATGATCTTAAGAAATCATTCAGATATATATAATAAATTATACTATTTAATATATAAAGACATGATTGAGAGAGAAAATATTGGCTTTAGAGATAATAAACATGTAATATTATGAAATATAAAATTATCCATTTAGACTCTCAAACTATAATGAGTATTGTGAATGAATCCCTTACAATATAATATTCTATATTGAAAAAATCAAATAAAAAGTATAATTTGAGAATTAATTTACTGTCCCAATAAGAAATCATGGTTGTTAAAATATAACAATATCATAATAAATAATTTAACGAAAAAATAAGTGTTTTGTTTCTAAAAAATGATTATTACTCAATGAATGGATATTAATTTACCAAATATGATTTCCTTGAAATCCTTCTCAGTCGAGCATGCTCTAAAATGAAAAAACAATAAAATAATTGTTAGTAATAATATATTTTTATGATTATTTATGTATAATTTAAAATCAATTAGTCGTTTATATTAATTTAAAACATATTTAGTACTTGTTATTTTTTATATTGATCAGATGTTGGCATTAATTATAACTGTTCATTTTATATATTTCATGGGATGTCTCAATCATCATTACATAATAATATGTTTATCATTTATTGGATATTATGTTTATTATAATAAAATACTATAATTTTTTTTGATTTTCTATGATCATTCTACGTTTGATTCAGGAATGGTTCTCCAAGATAAATTATATAATACACTTATATGATTAATTAAGGAAGAATATCTGGTTCTATATAACAAATATTTTAAATATTATTAATAATAAAAATAAAGGAAAAAATAATTACGTATTTTTTTTAATAATATTAAATATTATGTTACTTTATCATAAATTTTATGGAATATCATTTATAGAACAATTTACCTTGGTGGATAAACTGATCTAGATAAGAACACTGTATAATAACTAGATGAGCATGAATATGATGTTATTTTTTACAATATGACTAAAACAATGTAGAGTGATAATAATGATATGTTATTAATGTGATAATTATATGTTTAGGAGAGGTATGATAAGAATATAAAAGGTAATTAAGTATAATAATTCATTAAATAAAAAAACTAATTCATAACATCTATTTGAATCCTTATTTATTTATGAATGAATTATGGAGTTATGTTTAACCAAGAAGATACCAATTATGAGATATATATATTATTGAACTAATTTGGGTTGGAATTAAATTTTAAATGTAAGACATTGTTTGGTATGATGTTTCTATAAAAGGCGCCTGTTTGTACGTGAGGAAGTGTTCCATTTTTAAAACGTTCTATTTCATAGTGAATATTGAATTAAATTTGTCATGGAGTGTACATCAAAAGAGAATGAATCATGTAGATAGGATATTGGGATGTCTATAATTACATCATTTTCAAATTTAGTTTTATATTTTTAAATATATTTTTGCGAAAGACCCCTTAATTTTTCCACTTTACCTTTGATTACATTTAGCATAATTAATTATTTTTACATTACTCACTTATTTTGATTCCTAGAAATAAAATTAACCATATTACCTAATGGGTATATTCTTATATGAAATATGAAATTAATTTTTTATATTAGATTTTTAATTTTTGATTAAAAATAATATTTAATAAAGGTACAAATAACATGGGAAATGATTTTTTTAAAAAAAATTATGTTTTATGATTAATTAATTTTTTTCTTATTTTATAATATGATATAATCATTTAATTAAAAATTAAATATTTTATTCATATATTTTATAATATATATAAAAAAAATTAGTGATGGTTAATTAAATTTTTTATGATAAAATACATTGAACACAAAAAAATAATTTTTTGAAAAAGTATTTTTTAAAATATCATATCATTCTATTATTTTAAGACATTAACATCAATTACACGAAAAATAATTCATATATATATATAATAAAATTTTAAAGGAAAATATGTACAATATAACTTATAAAAACATAAAATATATTAAAAAATTATGCTTTTAAATATTTTCTATTTCATTTCTTATTAGTAATAAAATTTGAATTCATTGTAGTTCTATAATTGTTCAATGAACATTTTTCCATCATAAATAGTAATTTTTATCCATCCATTTTATTGGAATCAATTATTAATATTTATATGTTTTGAATAAAATTTATTTTTAAAAAATTGTTTTTGACTTATTTATTCTATTGGAAAATAATTTTCATATTTTAAACTATGAAATTATAATGATGGTTTATATTTTTTATACAGAAAATAATTCTTATATGTATTTATAAGTAATTTTTTATTCTAATATGGAAAAATAATTACTGGTATTATATTTAATATTTATATAACCTACAATAAAATATATATAATATCTACATTAACCTAAACACACTCTATAAATTCATTCCATTTTATTTTCACAAATAATATTCTCATTTAGGAAGTTTTCAATCATATATTACAATAATGTTTTATTATTGTAAAATGTTCATTCTCAATTTTGGTTTAGATTCACTTACAACAACTCTCAAGTGTAATGATGATTTTATTGATTTCCATATCATTATGAAATTATTATTTAATAATTTTTGTCCCATTTATATTTATTCACTTTTAATGGAAGTAATGTTCCATGAGATATAATAATACATGGTTCGATATAACAACTATTATGTTGTTTTTTAATGACTCAATTTCATTGAATAGTGGTATATAATTTTAATTTTTGTTAGGTATGATATGTATTTATTACTAATAAGAGGTTATAGAGGAAAAAAGTAATGAAAATAACTGAAAAATAATGTGGATATTTGATTTTGGATGAGGGAGGTGTGTAACACCACAACCCATGTGTCCATTACATGATGGATGACCTTATAATTTTTACCTTAAGAGGCACGTAATAGTCATTTCATATGAAAATTCATTGCATGAATTTCTATTTTTTCCTATGTCATTATTAGCATTCATTATCTATAAATAAATGTTCCTTCAATTAGATATTATGAAATTTTTTCACACATCCATGCTAAATATCATCTCTAATGATGGTGATTTCATAGAGAATATAGGGAATAAACCTAAAATAAGATCACTCACTATTTGATATAATATATGTATGTATTTTAATCATTAAATGGTTTTATATTACATTAGGGTGATAATATATATTAGGTGGATGACTCATGATGGTGATTTTTTCACTAGGATACTCAGAGCATTCCATATAACAATGGAATGTCATTACACATCATCTCAGTGAGTCGACTCAAATCATTGTGTTTTACAAAATTTTATAAAATTAATTTATATTAATCAGTTAATTATCAATTATTGTAACAAATTATATTGACTGTGAGTTTTTGGAGATGTGGTATAATTTTTTTGAGTATAGATAGAATGATTCCTGGATGACCGTAGGTTTGGTAGTTGATCTTTATTATGGGGAATAAATTGATATGAAGTTATTTAGCCATATCATAATAAAATCTATTCCTTTTGATTCATGAAAATAAATTCATCCTTGATTATGTGTGCATAGTTATAGGTTATAGGTGTAGAGTGATTCATATGGTTAAATAATGGGTGTTCCTGAGGCTCTATGGTTTGAAATAGGCTCCCAGTTGATGTTTATTAATCATGGAGTTACCCATTAACCTTAAAATTGACTTGGGATGTTTGTGGTGGGATTTACCAGTTTCTTAGAGTGGGTTTCATTTTTTTATATGAGTAACAAATATCATAATATTTCATTCATGTTATACATCCGAATGTAAGATGTGCATACGATTTGATGTAAATTGTGAGTTGACCACATTCCTCAAGAATGATAATGAACATCCTCTTGATGATGGATTAGATTTTTGGAATGTATCATGATAATGATAATTACCCTAATTGATTAATGTGGAATGCTAGGGATAGATACCTCTAGATGATGGGATTATGAAATCATCAGGAGAGATGTGATATGGTACCTAAGAATGGGGTTGGGAAATATTGGATGATTTAGAATTGAATTTAATATGAAATTATTAGTAATTAGTATAAGTGGATACCTAGTTTTTTGGGGTTGGATGTGTCATATCACATGAGAGAGTGAATGGGGTGTCCTATTAAGGAACATGTCAAATATGTCCTATTGATTGAGATAGTACTACTTGGTGCTGGATACAACTTCATTTTGATGGAATGTTACCATGGTCAATCTAGTTTACATGAGTTATATTCTCTATTGATAATTATTTAAATATGAAAAGTCTCAACAAGTTCATTGTTAAATGATAGAGAATAATTTTATTTGTTTAGTATCATAAGATAAATGGATGATTGTTAATGATTTTAGAATGATGGATAAGTCATAAGAAACTACTAGTGAGGTAACATGTTTCTAAGATTACGTTGTGGAATTTGACATTACATTAAATTTTATTAATTTTGTGTGGTAAAGTTTAGATATTTATCGCTATGATGTATATATGGTATTTAAAGATTCATTTTAGTGATGAAACCCCATAGTGTATACTATATGAGTTTCGAAGCATAGGGTATTCCCCTGAATGTAAGAAACATATAATAATTTGAGGTGTGGTGCCATTCACCCCAGATATTATTATGGTTAGCTGGAAAAGGGTGTTCTATCAATACCCATTGGGGAACATTTGATGATATGGAGTATATATGTCTTGAAAATCACAAGATGTAATAACAAGTGCTTCCAGATTCACCTATATATGATATATGAATTGTGGGAGGGGATTTATTTCCAATGATGGTATTATTGATGTGCCATTATTCCCACTGATATGTTATACAATTCAATGGTGTGGATCCATTATTGTTGATGGTATTATGGTTTTTTCAATATTACCAATGATATATTATCTAATTCAATGTTCAACAACTATTATAATATGATTCTATTGTTTATTTGGTGTCAATCATATATATGATATTTGTTTTTATGTTGGATTAATATTCGACATTGATGATTTTACGGATGAGGTGTAATTTTAGCACAATGTTTTATAATTCAATTGTTGAGTTTCATTCCCCCATTATTGAACTATGGTAGAGAATCTAGTCCTTAAAATATTTATTTTCGATTCCATCAGTGGACTCCCTTCCCTTATGTGAAAAATAAATTATCATAATGTTATGGGTGGGAGTTAAAATTCAAATAATCATGATTATAAAAAAATAGATATATTTATCCCTAGAACAATAATGTGAAATTGATTTTTAGGGTGATAAGGTATGAAAATATGACTTTAAATGATTTATTATGTTTCCACATTATAAAATTTATTTTGAAACATGTATAGCCATGGATATGATTTTCTATATTAGGTAATATTTCTAAAATACTTTTAGGATGTATTAATGTCACCTTCACATGTTACGATAGTTCTTTATCAAATCATATATTTTCATTAATGTTAATGTAAATGAAGTGAATTAGATCTTGATTGGGATACAAAAAAGGGGGTTGGATAAATTGATTTTAGGGGCATTATGGTTGGAATTTGAGTTGTCTATACATTTTGTTCGAATAAATTATTTTATAAATGTGGATGGTGATATGAGAAATCAGTTTAGATGTATATTTTGGTTTCTAGATATTAATTTTTCATTGACATGATTTGTTTTTTATGCATTAATAATATTTTCATTGGTGATGTTTTATTAATTTAAAAATTTTACATTGATATGAATGTATAGTCAACATATTTTTGATGTATGTACCATCAATATTATTTAGAAGAATCCACCATAGGTGGAGGTGTGATTATGTTCTTATGGGACTCAAGAAAGGCCAATTATGAGTATCATCAATTCAAGACATTATAAATAATTATGATGTAATCTTATATTTTAAATGATTATTTGTTTTAAGGTACAAAATTAGAAAAAATTATTTGACCTTATTATTAAACTCAACCTTTAGAGTCACAAACAGTATATGAAATGGAATCGTTGTGTACTGAGCTTCAAATATTATTTATCTAGGAATTTATTTTAAAATTAATATATTAAATCAACTATGATGTCTATTTCTATGATTGATATTTATTTTTCTGGTTCTTATTTATTGTGATTCAAGGCATTTTTAATTTCATCATTTTCATGGAAATGGAAATGTTATCCATGAATTGTGTGGAACACCTACTAAATGATGACAATATTTTTATTTTCTATAAGTATATTCATTATTTGTGGATACAAATTTAATATATGATTCATTAATTTAAAATAAACTAAATTATATTAAAATCCTACTATCATGAATAAATTTTGTCAAAAAATAATAATTTATTAAAAATCATAACCCCTTGAATTATGGTTCATGAATTTTTTATTTGGTCAAGCCATACACATGAACAATATTATAATACAATGTCATATATGGCTATTAGAAAAAAAGATTAATATTAATATATGTTAATATGAAAATAATGATTTATTCATGTTTTTAATCATAATGTTATGTATTTGAAATATTTTAATATTATCATATTCAATCACAAAAATTATAGAAAGAAACACACAACGAATAGAATTTCACAAATACATAAGAAAAATATATAATTAATAAATAGATATACAAATAAATATTGTATAATAAATAAAATATATTTTAATTTGGTTCTTAATATGGTATCAAATATACTATATTTGATTGTTTATAATGTTAGGAGAATATGTAGAATAAATAAGGAATTAAGAAAGGGTTTCACTATTTCGTTTTCAAATCCATGAAACAAGTTTTACTTCGACTATTTTTGTTTCGTTGGTTGATATAATAAAAATTTGAGATATTATATTATTATTTTTCATTTACTTAATTTTTTAGTTTCAATTTAATTACAATTTTATAAATAGATTATGATTAAAATTTTACATATTATATAATGATTTTCTCTCTTAAATTTGATGTCTTGAGAGATACCTTATATCATGAAACATTATTTAATTAAAATGATACACCGACAATCCCTTTAATATTTTATATCATGATCCCCTCATTATTAATTATATTTCATATTTAATAAAAATAAAAATCCATAGAGAGGTTTAGATTCATATTATTCTATCACTGAAAGGGTTGTTGTTAACATAATTATATACTATTACCATACATTCATTATTCATTATCTATATATTTCTATGTCTATTTACACTCAAAAATTAATAAATGGAATTTTAATTCATCAATTTCTTATGGGGTTCAACTAATATTATTTATCACTTCATTATCAAATGATTCTTATCACAAATATTATGATACTAGACATGATTTATTTATCACAATTCATATTTCATTAGGTATAGATCTTTCAATGTAAAAATTTACAATATATACTATATAAACATATGGATTTTCATTTTAAAAAATTAATAATGTCTTATTAATAAAATTTTATATTCAATTTCTTATTTTTTATCTATAAAGGGTTTGGATTTAAATGTCCATGATTCTATAGAGAATTATATCCCAAAAAATATAATTTGATATATCTCTAAGGAGATAACCCATTTAGGGATTTTGTAAAATATATTTTTCAAATTTCAAATTAATATTCTTCTTCATCTATTATACATTGGGGATCATTGTTCTTTGTTTACCCATATTTATAATTAATGATTTATAATAATTTACTCTTATGTTTAATTAAAAAATAATAATTCAAATATATAAAGAACCAATTTTAATTTATTCCCATATTTTATCTTTATCTCCACATATTCTAGATAAAAAAATAATTTTTTTTAAAACTAAAAATGGTCATTTTGAACACTATGGATTTCATTTGAAATGCATCAAATTAAAATAAATTTAATTTTTTTGTATTTTTTATATTTTTTTAAATAATAATTTGTAATGTTTTCACATTCAGTAATTATTTTTTCTATATTTTTTCATTTGAATCATTTCACGTTTTCTCAAATATATTATCTTTACAATGTTTTATATGATATTACACTAAAATGGATTGGAGTGATTAAGGATATTATAATTTCTATTTATTTTTTTCTAAAACTCCTAAAATTATTATTTATCAATGTCATTTCACATTGACATTTATTATGATTGATTGAGTTCATTTTTATAAATATAACACCCACCATTTTTCATTGTATTTTTTATGAAATATAATACTATTTTATTGTAATGATATATCAATAACAATATAATTCATAGTCATCCTCTATGTACAAATGTGGGTTTTTTTATTTCTTTTCCTCTATGAACACTATATATTTTCATTCTCAAATTGGTGGATGTTCAGAAAGATTTCATACATTTATTAATTTTGGAAATTATTTAATTAATTATATACTCAATGTTAACAATTTATAAATAATATATTTGTGGATTTATGTTGATTTACCTATAATGCTAATGAGAATATACGGATACACATATACATTCCACGATGTTTTAATGTTATGATTATTGTTGGAATTATGAAATAATTTATTATGTGAATTCCATTTGAAAAATAGTTCAATCCCTTATTCGATTTAGGAATACAATAATATGTGATTTATAAAGCTCATTTTTATTCTAATGGGTTCTCTGTGGTATGAAAAATAATGTATTTAAAATGTCTAAAAATTTTATGGATAAATGATTTGTAATGCCATATCTCACCCTCTAATGCATTGGATAAAATTTTTAAACCCATGAAATATATATACATGATAATTATTTGGTTTATCACAATAATGTATGAAACTATGAGACTCACTAAGCTAATACCTATATGGGTAAAATACTTTTTACTTAAAATAATGGGAGCATGTATTTTACTTATAAAGATGATGTTTCCATATAATAATATTTATTCAATTGTCATATTATTTTTCAAATGACTATATTATGCTCCCATATATCATATTTATTGATTCATATTTCCAAAATCATAAGATTTTATTCTTATTTAATACCACATAATATTCACAGATTCAAATTTTATGATATAATCGTCATATTGGTTATTTTTCTTTATGTTTACTGTTTATTCATATATTCTCACCATGTGAAAACATCTGATATTTGATTTTCAGTACTTATTTTTAACCACATTGAGCATCTGAGGTCACTCATTTCTTATTTTTATTTTTTACATGCTTATGAAGCTAGGAAAATAATTGAATTTAATGAATAAGATATATTATATTGAAATATTGGTAGTTATTAAACATAGTTAATGTATTTGAAGTTGTATATATAATGGGGAAACATGCAATAAATTAAAAATATATGAGTTTTCTTTATTTATTATTTCTCTAAATTAAAATGAAAATTAAACCTAAAAGGATATTATAATGTATTGTATGGAAGGAGTTGATTTATTTCATTTAATTAATATTTTTGTGTCCATCGTGTGTTATAGTATCATCAAAACAGTGTTTAGATAACTTTATAGATTATGCATTCATTTAAGGATATTTTAAAGGTCAATTAATAAATAGAGACCATAATTTAAATTTTATTGAGATATATATATGTTATTTGAGGTAATATTGAATATTTTAGGGATTGAGATAAGTGAAATATAGTGAATAAAATTTTGATAAATCATGGGTAAGGTAATAAAAGAAAACATATTAATATTTTTTTATTGTGTACATTTTGTAGTTTTATAAGAAATAACATACCTATCTGGATACTAATAATCGATGCAGGATCTGTCATAGATGAACATATGGTTAATAACTCTGAAAAAAGTGTTTTTGGTATTTAATAATTCATTACATCATTCATGAAAATGTTGAAAAACATTTCACAATGTTTGTATCCCAATGATGAAATACTATGGTTAATTTATATTATCTCTAATCAAATATTATGAAGGATTTTAGTATAATTTTATAATTTTTTCTTGAAAAACTAATAAAAAATTACCTTGTAAATATAAGGACTAAAAAGTGATATATTAGTTAACCAAATATATCATATGAAAAAAATGATTCAATTATTTGAGAATATATATTCATGTTGGTTTTTCAATATTAATTTTTAAATATTATCATAACTATTACAGTTTCAGTATTTGGTAGAAAATGTATCGTGAAAATAAAACTGTTAATATTATTTACATAGAAATAACTACCTAATAAGAAAATAAGAAAGTGTATATAAATGGTTGATAATTTTATTATATGATAGTTGTGATTAAGAGTTATAGTTTATAAATGATACTTACAGTAGTTACATTGATATAATTTAATAAATTACATATTGGTAGTCATTGATATTTTAACTAGTGAAGGAAATTTATTAGAGGTAATATAATATATTAGAATGGTATTGAGGATTATGTGAGATATCTAAGAATTTTTCTTCCTTGGTTCTTCAGTTAATATTTTATAAACATAAATATTATGATATTAATATCCAAGAAAAGTTAATTTATGGAATGTTTTTTGGGGATAATTATTCAGTAACTCATAATTGAGGGATGATTAACTCTTATGATTAATATATTATTTATGAAATTATAATTATTTATTAATAATTATTGAAATATTATATTATTAATATTTGGTATCCTTGGCAAAGATAATTTAATAAGGATTGTTTTTTTTGAATTTCATCATTTTTTCTAATTTTCTATTATAGGATACTGGGTAATTTTATAAATACGAGATTAGTTAAATTTGAATGTGGAAATATGGTAAATTTCTTGGTGAATATTTGATTTAAACATGGTTTAACATCTTGGTGATTTATATCGTTTTGGGAAAAGAATCTTTTTTTTTTGAATTTATAATACTGATATATAAATAATAGAGTATATGATTGCATTAAATATTACTATTGATTGAGTAATGAAAGAAACATCCCATATTATAGGAGAATATTTTATATTTTATATTAAGTGTTGTATATTGAATGATAAATATCCTATGAATACCTTTAGGTACTTTCATCTAGGAGTCATAATTAAATATACATTTTTGAATTTTATTTAATCTAAAAAATTTAACGACCCATGATTTTATATTATATTTCATCAATTCAATAATAGATTTCTCATTTTGTTGTTCTACAAAGATACAGAACTAAGAAAATCATGACATATTGGATAATAAATTTATAAAAAATATGAATACAATGGATGAATAAAATATTGTAATAAACTATAAATTTATTCATTGTTTGATTAAGAATACCTAATGTTCAATTTGGTATTTACAAAAAATGTTGTTTTCTATTTTATAATATATATATTATTTAAAATATTACTTTAATTTTGATAATTTTAATTTTAAAAAATAAATTCGTTATTTTATTATTCTTGTTTATATTATCTTGGAATTAATGTCGAATATCTTTCAAAATTATTTAATTTTTTATTATTATTATTTTATATACTGATTTGGATAATAACCTAATTTTTGTGGATTAAATTTTCATGAATTTATTTTTAATTAGTAAATACTTACACACATATATATATATATATAACTTGAACATAAATTATTTAATTTATTAATCCAATTTATATTTTTTTGAAGAAATTTTAATTTTTTACTCTTTGTTTATTCGTTAGCTAATTTACCAAATTGGTATCATAACATATAAAAATTAAATATAATAACTCGATTTCATATTTATTATAATCATTTTAATAGTAAAAAAAATTAGTTTTATTTTTGGTAATAAATGTATGATTATATGGAATAACAGTAATGACAATGATAATGGTGAAATTATAATTTTCATTGAATTGTGTGATTAATTTTGTGTAATTTTCATCTAATCAAATAACATAATATCATCTAAAAATTAATTAAAATTATTACATTAACATTTATTTAAATATATTATCTCTCATTCAATTATTAGTCAAAATTATAGTATATTAATAACAAATAATGTAGAAGACATTATTTTTGCACAAAATAGACTTTTCAATTGAATTTTTTATTTAATTTTATTGTTTTTTTCTTTAATATAAATTGAATTACAACAAAATGATATTATTATTTTTTAATTTGAACAATAATTTTTAACATGTGTTATATTTTTGTTTCAAAATAAATAATTAACTACTGTAAAATCGACATTCCCTCACAAAAACAAAAGGAAGATAATATTCAAAATATATTATTAATAGAATACAGTCATGTATAAAAATTGTGTCCAAATACATGAATAAGTTTTTTAGGGACAAAAATCACAAAAAATCCAATATTTAAAAAATTTTGTTTCTTTTACTATTGAATCGAATAATTATATCATTAAAAATTAAATAGTGTTCCCAAAAGTGATATTTTATTCATTTAAAATGGGGGATCGATTCAACCATTTCACTACTAAACATTCAACTAGTAATGTCTTGGAAACCCATTAATATATTTATCTTCATGATTTAATGTTCCTGTCCTAATGGCCATAGTCACTACATGTGGTTCAGTGTACTTATGTTATAAAATGTTCATCATGGGGGTGTTCAAAGACTCGCCATAATTATTACCTACACCTTACAATTTAATATTAATAATTATTGTAAAAATAGAAAGTAACCATTGTAATATAATTACCTAAGTAATATAAATTTTATAAATTTTTTTGATGTTATCGTTTTAACAATTATTTTATATTTCCCGTTATCATTTGAAAAAAAAGGATCATTGATACGATGTTTTGGGTACAAAAACAACAACAAAGAAAATTATTATATTCTTCACCACTGGATTTCTTCATTTTTATAATTTTTAAATAGAAGAATAAATGTGGAATATATAATGTAATTATGAATAGTAATTTAAATATTATATTCAAATTTTATCAAATGTTATCCTTTAGGAAAAGAAAATTTGAACCCTGTATTCTGTAGACTACCTCCTTCAAGAGGTAATGTTATTAATTTTACCTCATTATTTCTATTACCTACCAAAACACATAATATATTATTTAAATCATTAAATGTATATAACAAAATAATTACTTTTCGGTTATAATTATGTTTTTTCAAATTAAAAATTTCATCAAAATAGTCACCCTCTGAATTATTTTTTGTTTATGTTAGGTCCATTTTCCAATACTCATCAACAATGATGTAGACCTCGATGATAAATCTATATGGGTACATAAATATCATTACTATTATATTTTAAAAGTAAAATATTATTATTTTTTATATTTTAAATGGTTGTATTATTTATTTAAAATATTATTAAAAAATTATCTTCAATTGAAAAAATTACTAAAATTAACTATAATTGATTCAATTTTATCACAAACATAAGCTAAGAAAATATAATAAAAAAATTAATTGGATAAAAAATTGAATATTAAATAGAATAAAGATGATTATTATTCCAAATAAGTTACCTAATAAAAATAATTTTATTATTTTTAATGTTTTTATGCACATAAGGAATGATTTATAAAGGAGTGTTTAAATAAAAAAATTTCAAAATCATAATAAATGTTTATAGGAAGAATGTTTTTTAATATAGTGTATAAAAACAGTTTTCATATAATATCATGAGTTATATTTTATTTTCAATATATTATTTACAATTTTAACCCATAATAGAAATGGGGTTTAAAAAAATTATTCAAAACACAGGGGTCTAAAATCAAATTTTAAATTTCATTAGAAAAATATCTCATAATGCACTATGTTTTCTATCAGATGGTGTTTAAACTAATCCATTTATATTATATAATCGGTTCCTTTTAGAAGTAATGGTAGTTAATGTTTTATATTATTCCACACCCCTCATGGTTTTTTATTAATAATTTAATAACAATATATAGCCTTGGGTTAACTCAATTTTATTTAATTTTGCAGGATGGATTTTTATTAAGCCCTATAGTTTGATGTTGATTTATTATACCTAATAATGATTTTGTGTTTTATTTATGCCTTATTCACTTTGTGTAATGAATATTATCTGTATAACATCATCAATAAAAGATTCTTACCATAATTATATAATTATGTGAATGGGTTTCTTGGTCATACTTCATGTTTCTTGCGACATTTATCTTTTTATTTAAAAATATACATTTAAATGGTGTTTGTAATAATTATGTATTAAATTGTATCATAGATAGTATTTTATTCATGTTATTTGATGTTTAAATAAAATTTCATTATACATTAATTTTTTCTTTTTTATTTTTACTCAATTTCTAAGGTTTTATTTATCAACCTCATTCTAATAATTTTTTATTTAAAATATGATGACCCTTATAAAGAATTTTTAAAGTATTTCATTCTATTTTCATAATTATTTCCATCCAAAATGTTTATTATTAGTGATATATTATTTTTCTATTCATAGATAATATATTAAATTTTATAATATTATTATTTTCTTTGGTTATCAATAAATATATTTATAATATTTTAAAATGGAAATCTATTTATATCGTTTAATTTTTTTTTACAATATATGAAAAAAAATTTAAAAATAAAAAATGATTATTTTAAACAACCTTTTACTTATGTTAAAATAATTTAAATTATAATCAACTTGTCACTTTCCCTATACTTTGTTTTCAATAGATACTATCACATTTAGGTTTTTCAGGTTAATGTTTTTATTTATACCATTTTAATTTTGTTTGAAAAATTCTCACAATGTTATTATGTTTTCAATAAAACTATATTTCTATCCTATATAAAAAATAATTTAAAATAGTTTAATATATCATGGATATTTATAATTTCTTATTGTGTTCTTTTCTATTATTAAAAAAAAATTGAGCTATGTAATTTTCTACTGGTATATCTTTTTCATCACCATGGATATTACACAAATGAAATCATGGATGTTTTTATAATAGAATTGATATGTAATGTCATTCCCATTAGGAGGGATGATCCGATAATTCATTTGACTTTTCTATTCATCATTTTGGTAAAAATATTTCTTTTTATAATGATTTTATGAATTATATATTCAATGTTTATTCCCTAAATAGATTGTTTTACACCAATGTTCCACAAAAATATTGATTTTAAGAACTGTTAGTAAAAATGTATTCCCATTATCTAAGACATTAAAAAACATATTCTTTTTAAACATGATTTAAGTGTAATTGCATATAATTTAACTATATATCATGAGATATCCATTAATTTTCCATTTTTATATAATGATATAATAATTATTTGAATTAAAATAATTTAATTATTTTAAATCCATTTTTGAATAACATTAAAACTATTTTCCATTCACAGATTACTTATGATTTATTTTTTGAATCCCATTTTTCTTCCAATAGGTTTTTATTTTATTATGAATGATTTATTTCACGAGGAACATGTAGGTAAGGGTAAATGATTTGTGTGTTACAATATCAAACTATTTGGATTTGGGTATCTATTTAAATAACATGAGATATGTACATGTGAAAGAAATAGTTAATCTAAAGCATGGTTTCATGTTTGTGACTCAAGAAGTTGATATTTTCATGTGTACAATTTTGTTTTCCCATAAGCATGGAAGAAAATGTGTGACTCATGATGGGTATTTATCTCTATATTAATTTTTTCCCAAGTCTTATACCCATTTTATTGATTATGTAATGTTTTCATGTAATATGTATATCTAATTGTGTTTCCACACTGCCATGTCTCATTTCATATATCATTAAATGTAATATTCAATGATTCATGATATAAGATTTTTTGGGGTTTCTTTTCATATGTATCATTGGTATAATAATATAATTATCTCATGATCATTCATGATCATTCATTTTTTTCAATCATGTTTACCCATAAAGTGAATATGATGGCACACCATTCATATGTTTTTGTTTACCCATGTTAAGATGATATGAAATTTTATAATGGTTAATGATAATATAAATTATATAAAAGTAGTGGGAGATGACTATGTGTTTTTATATATTATGTTATATAATAAATAGTGTGAAAACAACCATTATTTAAATAATAAATTATATTTTTCATTTCATGGATTATTTTACTTCATGAAAATATTAATCATAAAATGGTTTTTGAATGATTCACTGTGAAATATTTTATTTCATCCAGGCAATTCTAATTATCACATACATGAGGAACCATAAATATTGTGTGATTCAATTATAGATATTTTTTTCCCTTAAAAAATAATTTTATCCATATTTTAATAAAAAATAACATCATGATGTAAAAAATATATACCCATTCACCAATTCAACACCACTCCAATTACATGAAAAATAACCTCTCTACCTTTTTAGATAAAAATAATACCAAAAAATATTTTTTAGAATTTTAAGGTGTTCTTTTAATGTTTTATGAATCTATTTTGTATGGCAGGGGATTCTAACCCCTTATATACCATTATTTTCAAAATCCTTCCACATAAATTTATTTAAAGTATCAAATTTTTTTATTTAAAATTTTTAAAAATTCTAAACTATTTTACTAAAAAAGGATATTAATTAAATAAATTTATAATACATACATGAAGGTGTTATAATACTCAAAAAATTTGACAAATATAAAACAACCTCATTTTTTCAATTTAATCTATTTTTGGGTCCATGAATTATAATACCAATGATGGTATAAGTAACTACATGAACTGCCTTTATTTATTCTAGGGTTATCAACCATGAAATATAAGGGTTAAGATTCAACTATATCTCTTCTAATTTAATGAAAATTCAACATAAATGAACACATAATTTTATACGACCTTGGAATATTCTTTGGATATTTCAAAATCACATTACGATCCATAATAAAGATTTATTTCATATTAATATCCATCTACCATTAAATTAAAATCCACTAATTCTTTTTTTCATTCCATTTATACGGGTGGTTTCTATTATATTTTTAAATTTATATTTTTTATTATGTGAAATTATAAATAATAAAAATTCGGAATGATAAGAAAACATGTATAATTTTAATTAAACGATTTTTTATGCCATTTTCTCTTAAAAATGTAATAAATAAATTATAATAACTATAACAGATCAAGAATATGAAAAATGAAAAGTTAGCTAATGGATTAATGATAAAATAATATAAATTCTCTTTAAAAGAGAATCATATATGAGGATATATAATGGGATCGATGTTATTGGTCAATTATTGAAATTTTATTTCCTTGGGACATGTTTTATATTATGAACAAATATTTTTATACATTATAAATACTATATTATTTAATTTTATATAAAAAATTAAATTTTTACTCATGGGTGTTCCTTACGAATTTAGTCACTCTATCTCCAATTTGAATTTATCTAATCATTTCACAACTCTTAAGGGTTGTTATCAATTTAATTTACATTAATTAAGATATAATCATTATTCTCAAAATCATGTATATATGTTTGGATTCATTAAAAACATGAATTTATTATTATTTATTATTATTTCATATTTTCCTATAAAAATAAACGTTAAATTTAACCACCCTTTTCTGAAAATGAAACCAAAAATATTTATTTTCTTTGGAATCAGCCTTATTTTGACATTATAATTATTAAAAAAAATTCACCATCACAATATTTATTATATTATCTCAACAAGTTTCTTATAGGTAGTTAAAATATTTTGAATAGAAAATTTACATTATATTTCTATTTATGGAAAATAATTTTCTAAGGATCCCTTTTAATGTTTTCTCTACTATTGATTTATAACATTATTTTAGAAAATAGAAAAACAATCATTAAAAAAATTTTATTGAATGATTTTCCCCTAATACAGGACCATTATTCATAATTATCATTCAATTCCGTGTTGAAAAGTATTTTCATTGGATTATCAATTCGCATCTACCTTGGAATTTTTCAATTAAAAAATGGATTTCTTTCTATATATGTATATTTTATCATCCACATCTCAGTTTTTATCATTAAAATTATTTATCAACAAGCATTAAATATTTAGACATATTTTTAAATTAAGGTCTTTAATATACTCTTTTTTCTACATGAATATGAATGTGTGAAATTATATTAGATTCTTTATCAAACATATTAATTTTTTTTGTTAAAATTAATTTCTTTATTTACCATTCTTTTTTACTCTAAAATTTTTAAATTTATACCTTTTTTGGATTTTGGTCCCATGTTTTACCCACTAAATTAAATTATAAATCTAAAGACCAAACGTTAATATATTTATAAATATTTTTTCACATCACTCTATTTCTCTCTGGGTTATTTTATCTCTTTCATCTCTATGTTTTTTACCTTCATGTATATATTGTAAAATAATTTAACAATTTATTAATATTTTTTTTCTTATATTGTAAAATTAATAAACCCATTCCTCTATATATTGTAATTTTTTTATATTCTTCCCAAAAGATATATTATTTATTCTGAATGGTGAAATATTAATAATATCTAGATTTTTTATAATAATAATGATTTTTCATTATTTTTAATTAAATTTTTTATGTTATTTTTATTATTATTTATTCCATTATATGTTGAATTAATAATAAATAATAAATTAATTATGGGGCCTAAAATTATATATCCCCATAACGTATTGATCAGTCTTTTGAGATAAATTAGTGTAGCTACTTTTTTGTGTTTTTTAAAATTTTATATACAATATTTAACCATGACGACTTGATGGTGTGTAATATATTTTGAAATGAGTCGCTTATAAAATTATTTATGATTTCCGTACATATAAATCCTATATGTATAAAATTAATTATTATGGATCAGGTGATTTTTTAGATTTTTCTATTATAGATATATTAAAAAATTTATTGTATCATTAATATAGTATTTTTTATTTAAATTTTTTAAAAATATTTTTCTTTTACTAAAATCCATTATATATTATATTTTACACTTGTAATTGCAATGTGTTTGAGGTCACTCCTTTGTATTTCATTTCTACCAGGATAGATGAAATGTATTATGTATAGTATGTCTGCATGAGAATCGTATGTAGATAATTTTTCTATGATTTTAAAGACTTATTGAAATTATCAAATCAATAGAATAATTATAAAAATACCATTTTACGAGATAGAAATAGTTTTTTTATAAAAAAATTCTGACACTCAAATGTTCTCTACCGAAATGATATTGGATACTCTAGTCACTTGATATTTTTTATTCATATTGAAATTAATTAATTATATAATTATTTAAGTCAGTAAGTATCTAAACCAATATATATAGAATATTTTTTTAAATTTAGTTCTAGTAGTACTGGTATGGGTTACAATGAATTCTTTCTCAATGTCATTCCCTCAATATCTAATTGTATCATTGTATAACTTTTTTCCATCCTACATCTTTCATATGATTTATAATGAACCATGAAATTATATTCACATATCATTGTTTCCAAATAATTAATATTTAAGACAGTACACAAATTATAAGTGGAAGTTCAAAAAACATCTCATTTTTGTTTATTTTACAAGAAAAATCTCCAACAATCACATTCACTCTGTTGGTTTCATAATCCAATTCTATTATATATATTTCTAATATAGAACCAATATAAATAATGATAATTATTTTAAAATTGTAATTCAAATAGAAAATAATCAGGGTAATTTGGAATGTTTTTTTATTAAATACATATGAATTTAAATCATGTCACCATTAAAGATTATAATCGATCAAAAATTTGAAACTACATACATGGTGTAGAAATGGAATAAACTAATCTTAATTTCACAATTTCATTTGATACCACAGCTATGTAAAACACTATGAATATCCCCTTATATGGGGGTTGAATCCAGGTACATAAAATAAAATAGATATTTACTAATGACCTTCATCAGTGGATAATAATAGTTAACACATATAAAATATTGATAACATGTATGAAATTAAATATTGACGATATAAAATATGTGTTTACATGGTTCACTGACAATTCTCTTCATAAATAAAAAATATATATACTTTTTTGTGGGGCTATCGAAATTCCCAATATGTGTATAACATGTTGGCTTAGTTTTATACGAAAATAAATGTCCCAATTTTATTAAAACTATGATAATATTTAAAAAACCCATAACTCGTAACTCATAATTCAAAGTACTATTACAAGAAAAAAACATGATCATACGTGAATTATGAATATTATATTACAAATGGAATGGTTTTTCAATATGATCTTATTTTATCCACATGGTAGACATTATAGAATCTAATTTGTTGAACATTAAAAACATTATTATTCCATGATATTCTATGGAATTAATTTCACTCTATTAATGATAATAAACTCTCTAATACTCATCTTTATAATATATAGATTGATATTACTCATACACGATATAATAGAATTTCCACATTTACTATGATTTATTCAATTAATGTTTTTAGCTGTGTATGGAATATTTTTTCATACACCATATCTCAAAAAATTCCATCAACATTAAAAAATATTTTCAAAATATAACAATGATTATTGGATATTAAATTTCAATTTTTCTCATATATTTATGTCTAACATAATAGAGGATAACCAACTATATTGCAGTCCATATTAATCATGAAATGAAACCATAATAATAACATTAAATATATTTATCAAACATCAATATCAACATTTTTAAATTAAAAATTGTTCATATAAGCTCCCACAATCCATAAGACACAAATACATAACTTAAAAATCATTTTAAACTAAAATTACAGATATAGTGGTATCATCTATATCTAATGAATATTCAAATAACAGCACTGGTAATCTCAGTATTTTATATCACATCTTGTATATTATTTTTATCTTCATATCCCCTTTCTTTAAAGTCAAGATTTAACTCATACACAATTAAAAATAACTATATTTCATTCTTCACTATGGGATAAAAGGATTTCTTCACAATATCATAATGATTGAAATTTTTTTCATAATGGGCGACCTGTAATTTTTTTAATATTTATTACCACCATTGCATTTTGATAATTAAATTCCACTTTTTAGATTCATTATTAAATATACATATATGATTGGAATCTACATGCTTAAAATATTTTATATATAAAAACATTATATATCATGTCTTTCACCATGATATAAAATTGTATAGCATGTCTATTAATAAATTTTCACACTGATTGTGCCAATTCAATTACATTGATTCAATTAAAACACCCATATACATTATGAATAGGTTAATATCAGGAAATTTATTAATAATAATATCATTTTCAAAAATCAGTTTCCATAAAATTTTATAATGATTAAATTATAAATGAATGAAAATTATAATCAAAATAAACATAAAATGTATTTCTTCAAAAATCCTCCTTTTTAATCTAAAAAATAAATAATTATTATTAATTATTATCATTATTAGTTAAATGTATTTAATTTCATCGCTATAAGAAAACGACAGACACAAAAAAATTTGTATTTTTTTTATTCAATAATTTCTATAAACATATTATTAATATAACACATTCTATATATTACATTTATAAAACATTACGATGAATTATATATGGTGAGGATGTACTAGAGGATGTTCCAATATGTCTTATTCTTATATAGTAGATGATTGCTTTTATTTTGTACATTAAAAATATAATTTATATGTATTATAATTGATAAAAATTAAATATTTATATAATTAGAGATAAAAAATTGTGATAATTTCACCAAGGATTAATAAATAAATAGTTTAGTCTATAGAGAAAGGTAGGACACCATTATTTGTGACATTATGATGGAAAAAAATTATTTGAGGAAGATGAATTAATTATCATACTAACAAAACATGATGAGGAAATTCATGATGTTTTTTGTTTCATAGTGGAGAATATATTAATTGGATTCTATTCACAGGGGATGATATAAAATGAACATACTAGTCTTAAATGATGTTTTCCCTTGAAACCATTATAAATTATTATATAGTAAAATAATGTATTGATGGGATTGAGATTATAGATTGCTAATGTATTGAATATATAATATATAGTCACAAAATAATATTTAAGTACATATACACAAAAATTAATGTTGCAACCAAATTTATTTTAAGAATTTAAATTTAAACATATTTTTTAATGTTTAAATTATAATTTTCAGGAAATATCTGTTTGAGTAATTTTTTATAGATATTTACAATGAGTTTTGGTTGATTTATGGTAAAAATCATGGTGTTATTTGTATCAGGAAAATACATAAATTAGTCGATGGTTACCTAAATGTGAAGATACATTTATTAATTTTTCTATATTTTTCTAGAAATGAAAAGGTTGATTATTGTTTTAATAAATATTCCTTTTAAAATGTCAATAGGGGGAACATCGAGTGATAGTAATTTATATTAGGATATAAAATTTTGAAAATCATGCATTCAAAATATTATTTTTAAAAGTAATTTTATTTTTCAAAAACACAAATTCATTATAATTTGGACCCTATTATGATGTTATACCCACACTGGGCACATATTGGAATTATATAGTATAGTTTTGAGGGTTTTTGACTATTGAAATATATATCTCTAGGAAAATCCAACATCAAATTGATTTTATGGGATCTAATATATATTTTCATTATTAAAACCACTTTGATATCAACCATTATCTTGAAATAAAAAATATGGGAATCTGATCAAAAATATAATCATAATTATATTGGATTTTATTAAAATGTTAATAGAATTATTTTATTTGGTCCATCAAAACCCAATAATATTCTATGTATTTGTATATTTCTTGTTCATATTAGTAGGATAATTCTCATTCCAATGACACAAGATAATATGGCACATTTATTGATGATCCATTTTTAAATGATTTTTTATCTTAATTTATCAAATATTTTTTATTTTGAGATTGATTTGAAAAATAATAAATTATTTCTAGGGACAAAGTGAATTTTAATTTGAGGATAATCATGGAAATATTTTTTCTAAAATCATGAAATAATATATGGTTGAATTAAATATTTTTCAAACCAATATATTTATTTTAAATTATATTTTCCAGTTAGGATATTTAAATAAATAATTTATTGAAAAGAAATTGTAGTATTTTTAAATCATGATATGATTTCACATAATAGTTTTAGTGGAATGTATTTTAATAAATTTTTTTCCAAATGAAGGTGTTATGATAAATAAATGAATTTGAAAATATGTTAATTTTATAATAAGTCGAAATAAATAGTAGTAGTTATATAATCCATTGTATGCATTGAATATTTCATTTTCATTTCATATAAATTTCTATTAGTATAATATAATAGAATTATATTCATTATGAGAATGTTATGTAATATTTAAATAAAAAATTAATTATATATATTTAATACTTTTATTAAAATGTTTTATTTTAAAATTTAAAAATCGATTTTTTTAATTTTAATTTCACATAATAGATTATATTTTTTATTAAACATGACATAATTATCTTATGCATAATTTTTAATAAAATATAAAAATATTTACTATTAATAAATAGTGAAATATTCTAATTTTTTAAAAAATAATTTATTTATTTTCATGTAATGACAAGGTGAAAGTAAATTTTTCATTTTTTTGGAAATTTAATTAGTTCATTTGGAATTATAATAATCATATTATTTAAAAAAATTTAATTTTATATGAGGATTTAGCATATACTTTTTTTAAATAAAATGGGAATTTTTATGAAAACATTTTTTTATCATGTCTTACCAATATAAACGTAAATTAAATTCTATAACTATTGTGTTTGAATTATGAAAATATGTTCAAGATTTCCATTTAGTTGTTCTAAATCTTTTACAATGGTGAAATTTTTTCATTCGTTATATATAGCCACCTTAATAATTTTTATACCACATTAAAGATAAATCATGAAATTAATGTTAAAATAAAATGATAAGGATTACAATATGATCCCAAAATTTACCTTATTTTATTTGGATAAATTAATTTTAAAATATAAAAATCCAGTAGTAAGTTATATGTACTTGTTTTCATATTAATGTGACTATAAACCGTCTAATATATTATATAAAGGTAATTAAAAAATGGAACACTATTTTTTTAATTAAAAAAATATTTAAAACATAGTTTTAACAAGAAAATATATTCAGTTATAATTATTCTATTGAAATAAATTATTAATATTTATACTTTTAATTTTTTTTATAAATTAATAGTTAAAAATATTACATTAAAAATTTAAAGAACACAAATGCCTTAATAATTCAATTAATTGAACAATCAAATAAATGATATTAATTTTTTTAAATGTTACATATTTTTAGATAATAAATTTTAACCATAAATTTTTTTGAGGTATGTAGTGACCTTGTTTTTACATTATAATTCTTTGAAATATTTCTTTATATGTTTTTACAGTTACGCACTGAGACGACATGGAATTCTGATGTATGGTCTGTCTAGAATTATTTTTATACAAATTTTAAGTATATTTTATACTTTTCACACAAAATAAATGAAATAAATTATAAATGGTAGCTCGGATCAGAAATATAAGGTCATAGTTGAGTATTAAAATTGTTGTTTAACAGAGGCGAGGCATAACATTCATCTGCGTGAGCATTCTATGGAAAAATCCACACATCAGTAAATTTTTAATTAAAATAATTAAACATAATTATTGTATCCCTACATTCATATAAAATAACATGAGAATCGATACTTGGTATGGAAATATTAAACATCCATTGAGTTAAAAATTATTTTTTTGTAGTTTCACATAAAATAAGTGGCCCAGTTTATTCGTAATCTCCACCAGTTGGCGTGAAAATTTTAAATTAAACCATAAAACATTATGTTTTGTTATAAATACATGAGTAAGGTAATTCAATTAATATTATATCCTTATGGATTATTCAATGAGGAATAATCTCAAATACCTCCTCTAGATATTTTTTTTATAAATCATAAAAAGACCGTATTAGAATCAATCCATAAATGACCATCAATGCCGAATTCATCCTTTCTCAAACTAGGATTATTGATAATTTTTTTCAGACCCCAAATTTCTAGTTCTTGATTATTTCATGATATCAACATTAGTTCATTTTATTAATTACAATGTGTTTTCCAAATAACATATTCATCTTGCGATCCCCAGTTTCAAATCTACTTTTTTTTCATTCCTCGATGTTCTTCTCCTTAATTCGTCACTACGTCCAAACATCACCAAATCTCCAAGTCGTGGCCTACGTGGTGAATCCATGTACCATAGGATCTAGAAACTGGTCTATTTTCATTGTATTGACCATAATAGTTATTCTGTGGACCTATGGAGGGAGATTAAAGTGAGGATACAGAAAGGGTGGAGGCTAAAGCGGAGCCCAGTGGTGGGTCGTTTTGGTGGTGGTGGTGCTGGTTGGATGGCGGGTGGAGATGGTGGTAGGTCAGGGCTTTGAGGAGATATGTTGTGGAGTTATATTGAAGGTGTAGGGAGAGACGACATGTAAAACCACACGGGATGGATATGGTTTGTTGGTGGGGAGCCCTTACGGCGAGGTAGAGCTGATGAGCCGAGGATGTGTGGAGGAGCTGAGGCCACCACTATGAGGCGGTGACCAGGGGGAAACCCAAATGACAAGGGTTTGTCGGATTGAATTGGGACTAGAAAGGAAGACTTATTGCAGGGCTGATCTGTGTCAGTAAGTGGGTTGGAATAAACACGTAGGGTTTGAGGTGTGCTGCTCGGCCACGGTGTAGTGAGGCGGACCGGCCAGACATGGTCGGTCCCGCCTATATGGGCCAGTTTGGGCCTGAGAACATGAACTTCCTATAACTTTTGGTATATTCATATGATTCACATGTCTTCTACTACAACGTGATATTTCAGTCAGTCCAAATCCATTTTATGTGGTTCTGGGAATTTTTATTCTTCATGATCGAAGGTGTTTGGTAGGAAACAATCACTTTATCATTAATTATTTAATGTTATTATTAGAAGTTATTTCATTCAAATGTATCTCCATCACATGATGTGCAATTGAAAACTCATCCTAGTAATAGTGACACTGATTATTAGGCATAATTTTTTAGTATACTTTGGGGCTTAAACCAATGATATGTGGTGGGACCCACGAGGTCCGGTTCAGTCACGTCATAGTGAAATTGCTAACTTTTCACCAGGTATACGTTATGGGACAACATGTTTTTAATCAAAAATGTTTTTCCGAGAGGATCACATAGGAGTTTTCTACTTAATAATTTTTAGGAAACAAACATGGGAACCACAAAATGCCTTTCGGGGATAAAATAGTGGTGTGTATCTTTTCCATCAATTGTCTGCTTGGGGTGAGTGGGTAGTACATCTAATTTATTTTTTCACAAGTATTACAATGTTCTGATCTAATTTATTGTGAGGATCCTTATTTGGGATATCATTTAATGTAAAAGAATTAATGGAACCTTGGTGGATGATCCTTCTGATGTGATCCGACCTGGATTCTAAGTCCTCTTGAGTTGCATGACAATGGAGGATAGAAAATGATATCATAGTTTCCCATGTGGTACCCCACTCACACACTATGGTGTCGGTCCACAATGACAGTATAGAGGAACCCCCCATTGGCATGGGTGTGGGTCCTCTACCTTACTCGTGAGGGGAATCCCCCTCACACATAAGGGAATGAGTACTCGATTCCATATCTTGGAACAACATTGTGAATCCAAGGCATGGTTCATGGACTAATAGACTGGAAGACCCTAACACATTAGGGCACGAGCCCTCTACGATGGATTCTATAGTGTTACCCTATAATGCATTAGGGCATGATACGTCTATGATTTGTTTCACAATATGATAACATATCAATGATGATACATACATAGGGGTAGCCCTATGAATCTCAAGAACGAGGGGTGTTTTTTCCAATAATATAGGTTCTTGTGAGATGAACAAAATCTGGTGGGAGAGTCAATTACCCCCAAAGATGTTATTATCAAGGTGGAGGGGTTGATCCCCTGTGATTTTTCACTCTTGGTCAGACCTGTGGAATGTTGGGCTATAGTGGTGGTTACTCCTCGGAATGATGAAGACTCTTTTCCTGGGCTGAGATCTAATATGGAGATACCCTTAATATCTCATTTAGTTTTCTATGATAATAATATATATGTATATACACCATATTTTAGTGGCCACTCCTTGGGATCTGGTTACTCTCCCTCCAAGAGAGGTGAAGATGCATTGGGTATGCCACGTTCTTTCTATGTCTAGAATATCATTGTTGGAGGATTCTACACTTCTATTATTTGTAGTAAAGTATCAATGAGATATTCACCATCTCACTATTTTTATCTCCTTGTGTTTGGATGAGTTTACTCCACTCTCTTGTTGGGTTGAGCTGCAATAGTTTACTATACATTGTTCATCTACAATAATTCTTATCATTTTGTATCTCTTACTTATCCCCATTCATTATAGTATTTCCTAAAAAATATGTTTTTAAATTACCCTAAATAGTATTTTCCTAAACATATCATTCCTTATATAGGGGACACATAGGTTTGATCGTGACTCCGAAGGAGCTTCGAGATACCGGAGCATGGACTATGTGCATTGGAAACTACTGGGAATTTAAGGAGCATGGCTTCCTTTCTAGATTTAAAATATAATTTTTTCTATCAGCTTGAAAAAAAAACTATTTGGGAGTGTATTTTTCAATGTTTTCTATTCATCCTAGTTTTCTATATCTATATAGTATTGTGGGACCTCCATGTATGGTTTATATTTACATTAGGTTGCATATTTTAAATTTCCCCCTCTATACCTTTCATCGAGTTGGTCATGTTTCTATGTAAACATACATAGGGATAGGCCTCAATGAGTATTTTTTTTTCATCGATGCTATTTTCTATCCCTTAGACTATGGAGAAAGGGTTGGTGTAGGTATGTAATGTTCCACATCATTTTTCAGGTCCTTAAAAAGTGCTATAATAGGTGGTTCGACCTGGGAGACATTATTCAAATGAATCCCAAAAAAATGTCTGTTATGATTTATAGAAATGGTTTCAATGTGCCTCGAGAGCGGATCTCAGGTGAGGGAGTCCAAGGATTGAGTATATGGAAAGGTATATATTTACCAGGACAATTGTTTCCCTATATTGACTCAATGTGCTAATATATTTCTTGTACAGATCAATAATACATGTATCATATAGGATCGATTCATTGACTATCTTTGTTGAGTCACCCCCCCCCTTTAAATTTGTTCTTGTAATATATATATATATATATGCACATTTCACCATTCAATTCCTTGATAAATTTAAGGATTCCATTGTGACTAGAATCATCATAGATACCCTCTCCAATTCATTATGACAATCATCACGAGTGATGAAGTTTCATTCCTAGGACCATCACTCAATCCCCATCTTAAATGTTGAAAAGTTGTAGAACCTACACCTATGGATTTTCATTTAGTACCAAAAACATTTAGTGAGTACGAGCACATATTGGGCGTTCTTCGGGAGTTACAATGCTAGAGCCCACTAAGGATTCTTGGCGAGCCAAACCCTAATGTGACATCAGACTAGTTTGAGTCAGTGGTCTGACATTTCATGCTACTATGGACCTAGGTAGACCAAATGGTGGATTTGGTAGGCATCATTTTTCATAGGTTGGTTGGGGGCTGGTGAGGTTTATTTTCCCAGATATACAATGATATAACACTATCATTGGATGATTTTCAGAATTTTATTCACTATAATTAAATTCCATCATGCTTTCTCTACATAAAGATTAAAAATCTTCTAGAGCTAAATAAGGGAGACATGATTGTGGCTGCATATGAATCTAGGCCTACTGACCATTGATATTAATTCCTGAATATGATATGTGATGGTTAATTCTGGGAAAGGATGTTTGAGAATGGTTTTGGTATGAGATATCTATTCTAGTGTGGTGACCTTGTTCATCCCTGCTTATTCCAGGGAGATGGAACAGGTTCTTGTGAAGGAGAGTCTCCTATCAGAGTCTCACCAGTAGACTGGTACTGGTAGTGGCTTCTTAATAGTGCGATATTCTATGTTATAAGGAACACTTCTATTAGTAGGGCTACGACTCTTGTGGCCTCCACATGACTGGGCTCTAACACAAGATCAGGAGACACTAGGGTAGATCAAATCAGTAGGTCAGCCTAGAGAGGGTTGGTGTTACACCTGTTGTGGGTGAGGCCACATGGACTGAGACTTCCTAACCCAACGAGCTGAGCATCCCATGTTGGCAGCATGTGAACCACCAGATTAGAGGCATCTCTATGATCAGGGTGGTCCCCATGGAGGCAGTACTGAAAGAGGGGCAGGTGGAGAAGGAGGACTAGGTAGTGGTGGATGATGCTTCGAGATCCTCCCACCACCACTGTAGGGTAGCCCACATCAGACATAGAGTGATGACAGTTGGAGATGTGGCCTTAGAAATGTTACGGACATCCTAGATCCTCCAATGCATTAGATGATACTAGGTACACTATGTGATTAATTTACTCTTGATTCAGTATTAATAGGAATAGGATTGAATCACTATTTTAAATTGTCAATACTGGTATAAGAGTTGTATATCCCATTAGACTCACTTCCACATCATCTTTGTCTTGAGGTTACAAAGAGAATTTCCTCATGAATATCATTTTTCTTCAAGAAGTGAGTGCTTTTTTGGAGGGGATAAGTTCACATGTGGAAAACTTGTCAACACAGTGGATACTTACGCCATTATCTTTTGAATAGATTGTATTTCCGCTGTTCAATCCAAGATTGACTATCATTGTAGGCTAGTGATATTTTAGTACACTGATGGGATAAGGTTAACCTTTTTGTTGAACGAGGCCTCAAAGAAGGGAATGAGGTTTTTGTGATAAAGTGACTAAAAACTTTTCCCTATCACCTGTTATGTGTTACCTTTGGTGTAGTAGACTCTTCAGGCACATGGGATCTAAAAATTGTGATTGATTACATATATGTATTATACAAAGATGTCTCGAGATAACCACCAAGGTGAAGGTGGTTTTTAAAATTTATTTCTGATCAGGGACTACCCTAATATCTTCCACGACATATCAGATGACACACACCATGCATTGGGAGCTACGTTTACATCTAGAGGTCCCTTGTGATAAGGGTTTCATTAGTCCCAGTTTCCACTGCGAAATACTTGTTCTATTCGTGAAGAAGGTATATGGAAGCTTCCGGCATTGTGTAGATTATTGTTTCATGAAATAGGCCACAAAAAAGAATAATTACCCATTACTGAGGATCGACAACCACTTACACCAATTGTGATGTGTGATGTGGTTCTCCAAGATTGATGAGATATCTGGATACTTCCAGCTATGGGTTTGTGAAGTTTACTATCCAATGATGGTCTTCCAATGTCACTATGGGTAGTTCAAGTTACTATTGATTCCCTTTTTCATGAAAAATACCTGTTCCTTCTTCATGAATTTGATGAACCATATCATCCAACATTACATATTCTAATTTTTTTTATCGACTACATTCTTGTTTACTCTACTTCAGAGGAGGAGCTCGCATAGAACATTAGGATAGTCCTTGATTTACTCTGAGACAACCAGCTCAACATAAATATATTGTAGTGTCAGTTCCCTATACATGAGGTTCACAATCTAGGTTATGTTCTATTTGAAGAGGTATTTTCCATGGATCTCTTGATAATCTAGGAAGTGCTTCCTTATGAGCCATCTAAGAGCGTGATAGAGGTTTGGAGATACATTTTTAAGATAGGGTACAATATAATAATTATAACCGGATTATCTAAAATTTTAGCCACTTTGAAATCCTTAACGTAAAAGTGATAGACGATTTCCTAGTCAGTGTAGTGACAAATGGGAAATGAGGAGTTGATGAAGAGACATCTGAGTGCCCTGGTTTTTGGTGTTTCATAGGACGTTGCTGATTTTGTGGTGTATTACAAATCCCTGTGAGTTGGGCGCAGTTGCATGTTGATGGAATAATTGGAATCTATCAAATATGGGTCAAGGATGCTGAGAACCCATGAGAATATCTTTTAAACACATGACATAGATCTAGTTTCTATGGTCATTACATTACGGATTTGGTGAGAAAACCTTCTGGGTGGGAGTTTTCTAGTCTACTCAAACCAATATAGCAATATGCACATCTTCACTCCGCGGGATCTAAACTTGAGGTAGCGACACTGGTTGGAGTTCTTATAGGACTATGACTATGATATAGTTTATACTTTGGGGAATGGAAACATTGTAGAAGATTCCCTTAGTTTGAAGTCTCAGTCTATCCTAGTGCATACGGCTTCAGAGAAGTTGGATTATCTATAGCTGATAATGGAGCGAGAGAGTTCATCTTATTTATAGTCGATGGTATTGAATCGTAATCACTTTGAGTGTGAGAGAGTGTCCATACTAGGAGAAATAAAGAACGATGTTATGCATGACTGAATATCCAAATGAGACATACCTAATGGGTATTCTGATTCAATAAATCATGAGATATCGATCACAGGGGAATAGTGGTTTCATTCATGATGTAGGGTGAATTGATTCGGGAGATACATTTTTCTCTTTTCATTGAACACATCAATAATGGAAATATTCACATGGATATTCAGTGTCTGTTTTTGTGGATTGAAAAGAGAAAAAGGGATGCTATGTTCTTCTCGAGATACCTTACCTATCATCAGGTGAAGGCTGAGCATCAAGTTACAGTGGGATTATTGCAGCATATTGACATTGTAGAGTATAAGTGGGATGTAATATACATAGAATTCATCATAGGGCATCCGTTTATAAGAGTGGCCCATGAATCCATACGAGTGATAGTGGACTATCTTACCAAGTCGATACACTTCTATTATATCATAGAGAAATGTTTGGTGGTGATTTTTGGGACATTGTACATAGGGGTAATCACCCACCTTCACAGGGTACCCTCAATGATTGTATATGATCATTATGTGTGGTTTATGTGATGTTTTTGGATAGGTAAGTAGGTGGTTTTGGGGCTTCATTGAATATTAGTACATATTTTCACTCCCCGACTGATGGGAATACCGAGTTCCCTATCAAGGTACTGGTGGAAATATAGAGGTCTTGCTTTCTAGATTTCTACCGCTGTTTGGAGGATCACCTGAATTTGATATATTTTTTATAAATAAATCTACCACTCTACCATTTACATGAATCCTTATAAGGTCCTATTTGAATCCCTATAAGTAACCTTTGTACAAGATGAAGATTGGAGAGTCCTCCAACATGGGCCTAGAGTTGGTGTAGGAGATGATAGAGAAGGTACATGTCATCATTGATCTGATGATGAAGGCCCAAATAAAATATAAATCAAATGCAGACAGAAGTTAGAGGCACTTGCTATTTGAGTAGGGAGACAACGTATTCATGATAGTCTCCCAATGATGTGGAATGCATATGTTTTTTCAGGGAGATGAGTTGTCCCTGTGGTTTATTAGGTAATTTGAGATCGTACGAAGGGTTGGAGATGTTTCCTACTGCCTTTCCTTACAGCCACCTCTGTAATGGGTGGAAGACATCTTCCATGTGTCCCATCTGAGTTGATATGTGCATGATCATAGGCACATCATTGACTAGGTGAGCTAGACATAGAAGATGGGACCACCTTTGCAGAGAACTCGAGGGAGATCGAGTATCAATAATATTGAACCTTATGTGGATGGGACATCCCAATGGTTCATGAATTGTGGTAGTATAGAAACATGTATGAGAGTTATTGTGAATGAGAGAGTCAGATACAGGATTGTTATACAGTGTTTTATTCTAGTTTTCTCATTTTGGGGATGAAAATATTTAAGGAAGGAATGATACAAAGAAGATATTCACCTTGTAACACACTAAAATATTTCTCTATATAATTTCATAGTTAAGATCAGAGACAATGTGATATTCTAAGGATCAGTGTTCCCAGAATTAATTTTATACAAATATAAGAATATAAAATTTAATATGAACACATAAGAAATATGATAACTCATAAAAAATATCTCAGACAACAAACTAAGGTAATTGTTGAGTCCAAAATGTGTCGTTTACCTAAGGTGATGCATAACTTTAGTCATTTTGATATTTCTGTAGAAAAATCCAACCAGTAGAAAAATCATCATAAAAATCATTAAATATAATTATTTTAGAATTTTTTCTGTAGAAAAGTACATTAGAATGGGGAAACTAATTGGAAATATGATACATCAATTAAGTTTGGAAAGAGTTTTTTTCCAGGGTGGGACATAAGATAAGGTGGAATGAGATATTCTTATTCCATGCTCGTTGGTGGGACAGTTTTGAATGAAACATTAAAATATTGTATTATTGTATAAATAAACGATTAATGTATTTCAATTAGGGTTATCCCTTAATTACTTCTCCAACTAACAATAAGTTCATATCCCACCCTTGGATATTTGTTGAAAAATCCTCAAAAGACTATAGCTTGATCAATCCTCAGACAATCGTCAATGAAAAATCAATAATTTCTGGAGGTAGTATTCTTGTTAATTTTTTTCACACCCCAAATTTTCAATTCATGACTTTTTTCATGATATCGTCATAAATATATTTTATTAGCATCAAAGTGTTTGCAAAATGAACATGAAATCTCATAATACCCCATTTGTAATCTTCATTTTGTCATGTTTCTCAGTTTTAGTTTCCTTAAATCGTATCTATATCAAAAAATCACTACATCATGGAGATGTGGCTGGAGTTTTGATTCTGTTGACTCGAGGATCCCAAAACTGGTCTTGTTTCTTTTTTTCTAACCACTAATGTGATTCTGAGGACCTTCGTAGGGAGATGGTGGTGCAGCTCTAGCAAGGGCATTGGCTGGATGTGGAGCGTGGTTGTTTGGAGTTGTGGTGTTTGTGGAATGGGTTGGTTGGAGAGAGGATCAGGTGGAATATGGTGCTACAATGAGATGAGTTACGAAGGCGGTAAGGCGATAGGGTTCATGATAGTGTGCCGTAGTGCACTGGATAGTGTATTTTGGGTGCCAGGGCACAAGTATGGTGTGGCTGAGCCGTCATTATGTGGATGGGTGGAAGAACTAAGTCTATCAAGAGGGTGCTATGAGGAAACAAACATGGGGGGAGGGGAGAACAACATGACGCGAGGGCAGGGTGGATGACCAGAACCTAGGTTGGTCGGTGTCGGCAGGCGGTTACTGTGACAATCGAATGGGTTGGGCCATGTGGATGGGCCATTTTTCGGTGGGGCTGACCGGTCGGACTGGGTCAACCAATCATATATGGTCCTGTTTGGGCCTGAGAAGCTCAAATGACTATAAAATTTGGTACTAGCATTTGATTCATGTTTCATCTATGGAAATACAATCTTTGAGTTGATATAATCCAATTTATTGTGGGTTTTTTGAATATTAATCTTCAGTCTATGAGGCACGTAGCGTGAAATTATCACTTTGTCGATTACAATATTATTATTTTTATTCACGGTTCATTATTTCGGACATTGCACCTACAATAATATCCTGATTTATGCGTCGTTAGAGGCACTCTGACATTAAATATTAGTCGATCATTATAGGAAAACTATCAGTGTTTAAACCAAATTCAAGCGACGGTCCCCATGAGGGCCTCTTCACTCACGTCATGGTAAAAAAATATCCATTTCACTGGGAATCTGTTTTGGGAGAATGAGTATTAAATACCACTTGTTTATTCAAGGTATTGCAATGGTTTGGTCCATTAAATTAGTTTGAGGACTAAGATTTTGGACCCATGAAATAACATTCAAGAATAACAAATAATTATGCAATTTTTCCATCATATATCTATTTGGGAAAAGTGGATAGTCTATGTAACATGTTTTTCTTAGAGGATTACATTAGTGTGTTCTATTTTTATGTACATAGCCATGTCAATAATATCTTTAAATGTGGAAGAATGAATAGAAAATTAGTAGAATATCCTTTCAATGTATTTAGATCCCGATTCATAAACTAGCAGTGTTGGATGATAGAGAAGTACATGTGAAGATATCAGAGTTTCCCGAGTAGTACCCCCTAACAAACTAGGGTGAGGGGCCTTGATGAAATCAGAGGTTAACCCCCCATCAATATGGGTGTGTTTCATCTATCGTACAACTATGTGGAACCGCCATCACACACAAGGGTGTGGGTCCTCGCTTACCTATGGTAGAACCCCTTTGTGAAACCAAGGCATGGGTCCTCCACTAAAAGAGTAGTACCCCCTAAAACATGAGGCGGAGGGTCATCTATAATGGATACAGTGGTGGTACAACCATGAAACATAAGGGTTTTGATCCCCTATTATCAGTTTCACCTTCTAATAATTGATTAGTGACGATACATAATTTGATGTCGCCATAAGACTCACAAGAATGATGGGCGATTTTCCCACTGAGTCACATTCTTCCAACATGAAATAAAAATGAGTGGGAAAGTGACTACTTCACAAATATGATAGAATCAATGTGTGATGATTGACCCTTATTGACTTTTCACTACTAATCAGATGTGTGGGATAATGTGCATTAGTGGTGGTTACTATGAGAACTATTGACGACTGATTTCTTGCGATATATGTGTGATTGATATCCCATTACTATCTAGTTTCAGTTTCATTGACTTAGAATATATATATATATATATATATATTAACAACCTATTTGTTGAACCCAATCCATTGCTTCTAATTACTCTCCAACTAGAAGAGGTGAAAACACATGGGGTATACCACATACATTCCATGTCAAGTTTATCATGCATGTATGGGCCTAATCTCCTACTACAGGTTGAAAAGTCTCAACAACAATATAAACATATCACCACTTCTATGAACATGTGTTGTGAGGGGTTTACATCACTCTCTTTTTTGTTTGAGATGCACTAGTTTACTATAAGTTGTTCCGTCTATTGTTCTTACTTTCCTATTGTATATCATACTACTCTCCCTTAATTTTATGAATTCCTACTTAGTACATTTATTTTCACTAATTTATAGGATTTTCCCATATGTATAATGATATATGAAGAAGATGTACAATTTTGGTAATGAATATAGTTTAACATGGGATACATGAGCTTGGACAGCGTACGATGCTCACAGCTATGGATTTAGGAGTGGGGATTCCATTCTAGATTTACTATCTCGGGTTTCTGGTTAGGATGAGGTACGTTTCAATTGGACATGTATTTTTCCCTTTTTTCCATTCATATTACTTTACTATATTTTCACTTTTTAGTGGTTCATGCATATAGAGTTTATGTTTACAATAGTTTTAATTTTTTACATTTCACCCTCTACACCTTCCCTCTAGTTGGCCATATGTGTGTACTAGTACTTAGGCAATGGCGTCCCTGTGTTTTTTGTTCCATCCGAGCTAGTCTCCACCCCTAGCCTATAGAGGTGGTATTGGGGTAATAATTTCTCAAGAGATGAAATGCGTTGGGTCGTGACAAGTATCATGAATTTCTAGGGATGTATGAAAATAATTTATTCCGATTTTCTATTCAGTCTGGATATTATTAAAATAAATTTAATTAATAATTGAGAAAATTGTCATTAATGAAATATTATAAGAAATTGTCTATTATTAAAAGATTAAAAAATTCCTAAATATTTTATATTTTTTCAATTGATTTTGATAATGTCGATAATTTATTATATACTCTATTTATTTGTCTTGTTTACATTTATAGAAGATATGTTTACCGATTACTAGTAAATAATCTTCGAGTCATGATTAGTGTAAAAATGGGTTAATGAGTGGTTATAAACAAATTATAAAGATAAAATAAATTTCAAAACAAGTATAAAAATAATTTTCAATTATTATTCCTATCCTTTATAACCACATATTAAAAATATATCTGTTCGGAGGTATTTTGAATTGAAAATAATCATATAATAATAAAATATTATGAGAGATTATAAGAGTTCCCCTACCATATCATTTATATGTAAATATATTATTCCATTTATCTCAAACATCAAAACCCATTTGGTTCACAAAATATATATCCAAATAATTTTATACAATAAATGAACTAGATATATATATATTTTAATTGGAATAATAACTACTTTAGTGGTCTTATTATGTTAAGAAATTATGTTTTACCAAAGAAGAGGTATCATTTTAATTGATCATTTATGTAGAATTTATATTTACACCACCTTCATTAATTCAGAAATTAGTTTTACATAATAAAAAATTATATTAAATAAGTTAGATGTTTTTACAAAAATTTAAAATAAATAACTATCTCCAAATCCATTAAATGGGAAACAAAACTATCATTTGAGTTTATTGAAAACTAACATTGGACAACACGATCTAATTAATTTCCCATCACCAACACTATTTTGTGGATTAATATGATTTAATTAATGTTAATATATGATATAAATTACAAATGTTGCATTATTTAATGATTAAATATAATTTACTTTTATACCAGTATATTCATAGAAAAATGATTGTAGTATTCATTCATACAAGTGGACTACCGCCTTCAAAAAGTGGTGGGATTAATTTTCACCTTAAAATTACATGGATGATAGAATATGTATATTTAAAGTGGTAATTTTATATTTATTATATTATTATCACTATTAAATGATGATATAAAATTTTTCAGCATTTAATAGTGGTCAATGAAAAATTGAAACATTACCTATGGATATGTACGTACTACTATATCAATCATTATAAAAATGAACACCTCCCATAACCATATTTTAGGATTCAGTATAAAATTATTATTTCAGTTTGAAAATTATAATAATTTAATTATTAATATTATGTCGATATTGAGAAGTGCCCACAGTGCCCATCATCATCCTACATAATTCATTTTTTACAAATGAGCAAAATAACATCAAAACCCATTAACATGAATTTAATTGAGTTTATAATTGTTTATAACATGGTGATATATGTAATAAGGTGTTCACGAAATTGAATATATAGAATGTTCGTTATGATTCATAATCAAGATAAGTTATTTCTTATAAAAACAATGTTTTATATTTCAGTTAATACTATCTTTTTCTTTTATATCCTTATATTTTAATTTATTTTATGGATTAATTTTTTTTGGTAATAATATATATATATATAAATTAATTTTTCCATGTTTTGAACCTCATTCAATGTTGTTGAAAATGTGTCTCTTTATAGAATTAATTTTTAATCTTTAGAAAAAAATGTTATACATTAACATATATGGTTCCATTTTATTTTATCGCCACTATATCAAATATTAGATGTTATTATTCCTCTATATGATTTAATTTTTACATTAAATAAAAATCATTATTTCAATTTTTATGTATATTTTGGTATCTAAAATGTGTTAATAATATATGGAGGGAATTTGATATATTAAATGTGATTCATATGGGTTTAAAAGTTATTTTTAGTATTTTACTCATTTTGTGTTCTTTGAAAATGTTTATGAATCGTTGAGTTCCATTATAGATCACAAGTGATCCTATTGTAGCTTATACAAAGGGTTGTCCCATATTATGACCCATGGTTGAGCTTAATATAGCTTATTCAATGGGTTTCCACAAATAGTTATCTAATAAATTAGGGACTAATATTTTTTAGAGACATTATCTTTTATTTCATCGTTATTGGAATTTTAATTTATAATATTTTTTCACTAGTTTTCTATAAATATTTCTGAAGAAACGTACTAAACTATTCCATGATTGATCATGAGTGTTCGAGGAAATAATTTCATGTCAAATGGTATGATAATGGTAATCTTAAAGGAAAAATTTAATTCTTGTTGGATATATATATATATATATATATATATTATAAATGGTATTTCTTAGGTTTTATTGCTTTTAATACGACGAAGCGATTTCTTCTTCATTATTGTAATGATATTTTTTGGTAACACTTTGTTTAAACATGTCTTCCATAAGGAATAAGGATGTGTATGTGAAATCAATAATTCATGTTGAGATTCATTATGATTTTCCCTGAAAATAGATATTGATTAATTTTAAATGTATTATATTTTTTGAATAATGGATTTTTATTAGATGTTATCACTTTGAATATTTATTATATTTTGGTAACATTTATGAACTATATATCTAATGATATTCTCCTAAAAGATAATTTGGAATATGTGAAGTTGAATTATAATTTAATGACTCTTGAATATGTTTTCATTTAGGTGGTTTTATTACTGTTTGTATAAAATGAATGTTAACAAAAAAATTGGGCTAAAATAATGATTTTAGAAAAATCCATAATTATTTTTTTCAAATATCTAAATTAAAATAATTTTGAATTTACATATTATAATTTTCAACACATGAACGATGTTTTTTCATAATTTAATTCATATATGGAAATAATTATATTCTATCAATAAGGAACCAAGGGTTGGATATCCATATTAATGAGTAAATTAGATTGGTCAAAATTATAACTATTTAGTTTATTGATGCCATGGAACTTTTTACTGATTGTATAAATGGTTTTTGAAGCTATGCTACATAATAAACAATCTTACCATCAAGGAAGATTATGATAATGGATCATTTTATTAGAAAACATTCAAAAGAAGTTAGTGGATCATCAAATATAGTGGGATGAAAATGATGGATCAATGTCCTTGAGAGAATATTTGATGTCATCAGATGTTTGGAATATAAAAGTGTATCTCATTTATTTTTTTTATTTTTAAGGTGAAGATGACTGATGGTGGTAATTGTTTAAGAATACCAATGAGATAGATCATCTTCATTTCACAGAAAGCAAAAAATTTAAAACTCCCCCTTAAAAAATATTTCCCTATAGTGGTTTGATTCATGATAGTGAAAAACATATTTGAATTGACATAATTAGAATAAGAATCATTAGATTATATGAATTTTATTTACATAATTGGTCAGTTATATACCATGTTTTCCAAAATGACATGATATCATAGTTATCGATTTAGTCCATGTTAAACCAAGTTATCTAATTGGATTATCTTCACATGAATTTAATTATATTGGGAATCTATTTTAGTGATCAATGAATTTAGAAAATTTGTTCACTTATTATAACATATTCCATGGAATTAATTTGAAAAAATTTATATATGGAAGTAACTGGAGAAGAATTCATCATAGAAAGAAATAATTAAGAGAATCATGTTCTAATACTATAATAAGTGTGGTAGAAATAATCAATGGTAATGTCCAGTAACATTTTGAATGTGTTACCTTGGTGGTATATTTAGACTTAGTGATAGTGAAATTAATGAAAATAGTGTTTAAAAATCATATAAGGGGGTAACTAATAACCATTCATTAGTGAGTTATATTATATATAATTATTTTGGTAAATATGAAATTATTTTCATGAATTTAGTTAATCAGGTTCAAAATAATAATGTATGAAAGTTAAAAGGTCTCTCAAATTCATTTTCTACTGCTACTATTTTTGTACGTCCATCTAATGATTTGTGGAAATTTGTTTTATTTAAATATTAATATAACTACAATACATCATTTTATTTTGAATCATCAAATTCATTAATAGATATGAAATCAATAGGATTACTACGAGTATCACATTATGAATATATAATAGACCAAGTGGTGAAAATCAAGTTGGAAATAATAATGAATCCCATATTAAATAGAATAGTCTATTCTTTTCAATGGAATGGTCATTACTAAACAAGATATTGAACTATCCATTGTAGTTTTTGAGATTAATTTAGTAATGTGTTGGATTTTTGTTATCATTATATGATAGATTTCTTACCCAATACAGTTCTTTTGAACAAGTTATTGACATTAATATCCTACTAAGAAGTTGATAAATTGATTTTAAATTGTATTAAATGTTACATAGAAATGATTTTAAAAAGGCCGATCTAATAAATATTAGTGATTTCCAATAATTTAACGAATATATTTATATATGTATATTTCATAGTGATTTATGGAGTTTTATTACAGTTCTGGAGGATGAGTTTAATGTTTAATTAGTATCGGATGCTAAGCCATTTTCATAACAATATCATTGAATGGCTTAAGTAGAACATTTTCAATATAGAAAGGAATTTTAGGATTTTGAAGATTATAGTTTCACTGATCTATATAAATTACATTTTTGTGGACCAATTTTGTTTCTTTATAAGAATAGACAGAAGAACAAGTCATTGAATGAATTATAGATCATTGAATTACATCACTTTTTTAAAAAACTATCAATTTATATATATTGATAATATAATTATTAGATACATGGAGAATAGTATTTTTCAAAGAGTTTTCTCCGGTAGGGATAACATTATTTTATTCTAAAGAAGGAATAGATTCTGGAGACTATGTTTTATACTAGATATGGGAACATTGAATTTGTAGTTTTTATAATAGAGTTACTTAATACACCAGTTCATTTTAAATATTTTATGAATGTTGTATTCCGATAATTATTTAATATTAATTTATTTTCTAATGATATATTATACTTTTATACAATTCTTGACAATCATGATTGAAATTGGAGAATTTTTCCCAAACTAAAAAATGAATATAAACTATATTGTAAATTTTTTACTAAATAATTTTTGTTGAAAAAATGATTATTCATGGAAATATATTTTTTCTAAATATATAAAATTATTTTACGTTAACAAAATTAATGATATATGAGAGTTCTCATGTCCAAATGATATAACATAGAATCATATTTTTCTCAGACTTAAAGGTTATTATAGGGTGTTTACTGAAAGAGTTTTTCAATTACCTAGCCCAATAAATATTTCAACATGAAAAAGAGTCATATTTTTCATTTAAAATTAATTTCATTATTGTATTGAGGAAATAAAATATTGATTACTGATTATTAAATTTTTTTATTTACCTCTTGTGGAGGTTGATTTTCTATCTACAGTGTTGTTTCATTAAATGAACATGGCTGTGTTCTGATTTAGAATTTTAATGTTATTGATTATTCTTCATTAAAAGTTATTACTTATGAGTAAAATTTTGCTACTAATGATATGAAAATTACTGTTTTGGTTGAGTAGTTAAAAAATTTAACACATCATTTATATGGATCCAATGGTGAAATATATATTGACAAAAAAAGTTTGAAGTATGTACTTACTCATTATGATTTTAACATCATATAAAGAATTAATTTATAGAAAATTTAATATTATGACTCCATTATTCATTATTTTCTTTGAAAATAAAACAATTTATATTATTCATTGAGTATACAAAATAATGATAGAATAACTATTTTACTATTTAAATGCGATTCTTTGTTAAATAATATGATTTTTTTCTAGATATTAATGATGTAGAATCATAATATGTTTTTATATAATATTTTTCGTATTTTACATTGATTGATAAAATTATGGAATCTTACTGGGAGTATTGTGGGAAACATGATATGGTGGAATTTTTTAATAATGGTATGTTACATGAATTTAATGTTAAAAAAGGATTTTGGATATTTTGAATGTTATTATGAGTTACTTGAGATTATTAGTTTAAGAATAAATTATTGAGTGAAGCTCATAGATCCAAATTTATTATTAATATTTGATATAATAAGACATTTAGAGAATATCAAGAGTTTTGCTGGTTGGATGTAATGTAATGTGACATTGTTAACTTTTCTAGGAAATGATTGACATCAAAAAGTTAAATAAGATTAAATATTATTTAAAGGGATGATTTAGACATTCTAATTACTAGAATGAATATGTTAAAATGTTTCGATGTTTTTCATAGTGGGATTTAAAATTTAATCTGGAGATGAAAATGTGAATTGGGTTATTGTTGGTCAATTTACTCAATATTTTCATTTACTTCCTAGTTAAGGTAATATGTATTTGGATCAAAATTTTTGATTTAATAAAAAGAAGGAAATGAGGCTACATAGAGTTCCCATATAAATAAAATGTAACAAGATTTTTTTTATTTGTTATTTTTTCCAATTTTTTTTATGAATTTTTTGGGTGTTGAATTATATTACTGTATGACATTAAATCTAAAATCTGATGGACAATAAAAGTAATTATTTCATACCATAGAGGAGAAGGTGTAAATTTGTTCATTGGTTTAAAAGTATGTTGGTATCATCATGTTTCTTTTGTTAATATTTATTATATTTTCAATTTTCCTTCCAGTGTAGTGAGTTGACATTTTGATGCTTTCAATGTCAGAAAATGCCAGAAAGATTCTTGTGGATATGTAAAAGATGAAAATAATGAAAGAGTATTATATTTTGTAGATTAAATTATTGACTATAGGAATGTAATTTATACATATTAGGGGATAGTCTACTGGAAAAAAGAAATGTTATATGGATAATTGATGAAATGATCATTCTTTCAATTCGGCTGATCACGTTTTTTGCAAAAAATATCTATTTGGAAAAAATTAATGATCTTTGGTAAAAATGGGAACCTAATTTCATCTATCATTGGATCATATGAAAAATTGTTGAATTATTAGTTATTTTTCTACTAAGTGGATCTTATTATGAGTTTATCTATTGTAAAAAATTATTTTCATGTTTCAATGTTAATATATTTTTTGAAATATTCTATTTGTTTTTTGAGAAATAAATTAGTTTTTTAAGATAACATTTATTATATAGAACAAAAAATTTATAATTTTTTACCATATAATTATTATATTACAGAATAAAGTAATTCACTTGGTTATCTGATTTTTTTGAAAATCATATGGTTTATGAATAAACATGGGGTCTAAAAATTGAATGAGGTAATGGTATCCACAGTTGTTTAATAATTGAATGAAATTTCTGTGACATAATTTTGAAAATCAGGGAATAATTTTGGGACATAGTTATTTTAATAATATATTATTTTCATTTCAATTAAATATCAACCTGAAATATATTATTGAAATATATTCGTTAAAAAATGGTATGTTATTTTAATGTCAAAATACAAAATGGTCTTTTAAACTGAATTTTATAATGAATTATAAATCTGTTTTATTTTATAATTAATGAAATATATCATGAATTATGTATTTATTTTGTGAAATCGGTATGCCAAAATTTTCATATGATATTTTATTGATGATTTTATGAAAATATTGATTATTAGAGATTATTTAAAATACTATTTGTTATTATAAAAAATATTTTTTTATGTATTTAAGGGTAAAAATATTTGTTGGGTCAGTTGTAAAAAAAAATTAGTTACTTTTTTTTAAAATAATAAAATTATTAGTTTTGAAAACATAATTTTTAACTGATTATTGCGTTAATTCTTTTTACAATAAAATTTTCATTTCTTCTAAAAAAATGTTTTTCATAATTCTTTTACATTTTATATTTAAATTAAATTATACCACTTATTTGTTTGTAATTTCAAAAAAAATCTATATTTTTAATCAGTGGGTTGAATATTATAAAACATGTCTCATTATATTTTTATTAATACATATACTAACCATATTAATTTTTTTGAACATGTTAAATAGTTAATCAGGTAAATAATGATAAAAATAAAATGATAAGGATTATTAAAATGCCATAAAACAGGCCATGAATTTATTTTATGGGTCCATTTAATCAATTATAATCCAAAACTCGATTATATAGAGGTTTTATTTGATTATAATATTATTATAACCTTCATATTATTTTAATTAATGAAAAATAAAAAATTCAATACTCTAGATTGTGATGACATTTATATATTATAAATTGTGTTAAATATAGGGCATGTTTCTTTATAAATTTTTTTTGATAATTATAAATAATGGATCATCATATTTGAACTTGTTTTTTAATTTTTTTTAATTAATTGCATAAAAATTTACACTACACAAATGCAATAAATATTTAATTTTTTAAGAAATCAAATATATGATAATTAAAATATAAAAAATTAGTAATATGTGAGACAATAAAAGTGATAAAAAACCTTCATGATGAAAATGAAATGAGAGTGATGCATTAAAATATTTTTTATACATTTAGTTGGTTTCATGATGTTATTAAAATAAATTTAATAAATAGTGCTAAAAGATGCCATCCGAGATATATTATAAAAAATAATATTTTATTAAAATGATTAAAATTTCTAAAAATCATTGATTCAAAAAATTTCATATAATATGTTTTCATCATTTAGAAAATGGACCATTTATGTGATATTTCATAATTTATATTAACTATACTTACCATTATAGTGTAAAAACTTATATTTTCATTGTTTGTGAAAAAGGGGTTAATATGGGGTCAAATCCAAAATATAACTGTAAAAACATTGTCAAAAGGTCAATAATTTTCGTTTTTTATAATATATAGCATTATAAAAATCATTTATTTGAAATAAATCATTTTGGGTCCCTTTTTTATAAAGACCCGTATCTTGACGTACATGGACTTTACATTACTTTTTCGGAATACTTAGTACATTACAAAAACACACACACAAGGACCGTAATAGTTTAGTGTCTTTGGAAACTCGGACTATAATCTTCTAATCGTGGTGAATGATCTTCAACATCTCCCATAAAGATCTTCCTTTTTTTTTACCTAAAACCTTTCTTTATATCCTGGGGAAAAGAAAACATAAAAGGGTGAGCTCAAATGCTCAGTAAGGGTAAACAAAAGAAATATCAATCACATCATATTCATAAGAACATAACATTTTGGAAATCATAACCTGCAAAAGAGAGCATAATTTCATAACATGGGATAAATCATGGAAGTGAAATGTAATCACAATAATAATAACATAAAACATGGAACTTTGTGGCATACACACATAATCATAGAGAATCATTTCTTGTTAGTCATGACTCATTGCCAAGACTATCTTAGTGGACAAAGTCCCTTTCTGAATCGAGTAACCCTCGTTTCAGTCCTGTTTCACTGAACCGGTATAACCTACCATTTCAGCCATGTCTATCTCATGAGATATAAAATCTTTACCCAATGCATTGGAGGGAGATATAGGTCCCACCCATCTTATAATGAATCCTTTCTTATGTGTGCCACAGAATCATAAACCACACATCATAGTGTAACCCATGTAATAAAAATGGAATTCTTAAACAACATGTCATCATAAAAAAATTCATATAAGATAAAGGAATTCATAAAATTATTTTCATCACAACATAATCAAATCCATGTAATAATAGGGATAAAAACAGAACCCTTTATCATCTTAGATGGAAAATAATTTTGATAAAACACTTGAAATCCATTCTTGAGGAAAATATCCTTTCTGCTTCAAAAACACATTTCCTTTCATAACATGTCATACAATTCTAAAATAAAAGAAGTTGATTAAAAATAATCTTGGAAAGTAGTAAAGGAAGCTACTTGGAAATAATGTTTTAAAAATCCATTCATGCCGTATAAGATAAAAAAAACATTCTTTTCGTACTTTTGTCGGAAAAGTCAAAAAGTATCTCGTACGAAAAAGGACAAAAGATTCCTTTCATATCCTTTACTAAAAATTCACCGAAGGGTAAAATTGGATTTAAACAATTTTAGGTGGATGGAAATAATATTACATATTGAGGAAACATGTATGTGGATGATAAAATACACCCCAGTAAATGCCAAAGTATAAACAATCTCGGATAAAAATGAGATTGTGATATTTCCCCTTACCTTAGGTCCGATTTGCTTCGTAAGTGTCCGAACCTCCTGTATAATGATTTAAATAATGTCATTGACTTATTAAAGAACCATATTCATTGTTATTATATCATATATGGTTCACTTATGACATTATATTACCCGTTCTTTTGTAAATTCCATGTTAAAGAGCGTTTTGGGTAAAATTGTTTCATTTGTCGTCCGTGTTTTGACTTGTAATTATTCATATGATTACTTAGATCATGATTACTTAATTCCAGAATATAAAACATGATTTATATATATATATTCAGAATATACATATATAATAAATCAGTAAATGGAAAGAAATACACCGTTCATGGAGACGGTAGTCCGTACGTACGCATGAACGCTATTTTCGTTTCGTTATTGAATTGAATGGAATTAAGTAGATGACATACATATAAATATAAATAATTCCAATATCATTATTAGGTCATATATTTCATTAGTACTTATTATATATTCTTTATAATAATTTATGAATGGTTAATCATTGAGAATGAATCTCATCGCGTCGTGGAGATGGTAGTCCGTACGTACGCACGAGCGATGATATCGTTCCCATGGTCGTGGAATTGTGTTGAAGTGTATGTATACTATTTCAGTATCAATATAACTTTATAAAAATCATATATAGTTACAAATTACACCTTTATACCCATCCAATTAAGGTGGTGACGGAAAATAGATTACACCACGGCGTGGAGACGGTATTCCGTACGTACGCACGCGCGGTGATTTCTTTTTCCGTAGGATGGATAGATAGTGAAATAGGGTTGTTTCATACTTATAATAACATATCAGTATATTAGTGATACTGATGTTATTACTTCATAATGAAACAACCTAAGAAGAATAAGTGGAAGAAGAAATAAAGATGAAAGAATTGGTAACGGTAATTACCTCTTCTTTGAAGTGCCTCTTTGAGACCTCCTCTTAGGGCACTAAAATTGGTCTTTGAGGAAGACCAGAACCTCTAGGATGATACTAGGGAAGTGGAGAAGAGATTTTGGCAGGGGTTGGCCGAGCTTGAGTGCTCAAATTGGTGTGAGGAGGAGGGGAAGGAGGTGCCCTTTTATAAGGGAGGAGAGGGGCACCTTAGGAATATCTCAAAATATTATTTTATATTAAAGTCAAAATCGGTTTATAATGGTTCCAAAGGGTCTTATTTCTAAGATAAGGTGGGGAGGTGTCGAAATACTATCAACCAATAGAATTTAGACAAGTTTAGGATATTATTTTAACCTTATCAATTAAATTTAACTCTAAGTTAAATAATTTAACTTTTACCATGTCTTTTTGTTTTCTTTCACTATATGGTTAATAAACTTACTATAACATGCCAAACGAACCCCAAATTGTTTATTATTAATATATATATCCTTATATAAGTAATTTGGCCGAACCTTAGATTTTTAGGAATAAAATAACAATTAATAATATAATATTTGATTTAAAAACTATTTTGTGTCAATTTTGACACTATTTGATATATGATTTTTGTGAAAGTCATAACAGAATTATATGTTCGAACCAAGTTGATTAAATCAATACTAATATATCATAGTAACCTATAAAATTAGTGGAATTCATAAAAAGTCTCAAATTACATTTATTTTGGTATTTATATTATCAATTTTGTCAATATTTCATTAATAAGATAATTACTGCATCATCTTTGTGTCATAAATAAATTAAGATATTTGATGTCTAAAAATTAAAAATAAAATACCATCATGTAGGAAATCTTTTTAGCTTTCTAATTAATATTTACAATCGAATTTATCTTGTGTATAACCCTATATTAAAAATGATTTACTTATTAAACATTGATTTTAACTATTTTAACCCTTCTTTAAATAAATTAATAATAAATGTCCTAATCTATTCCAAGTGGGCCTAAATGGTCATATTTTATTCCTAAGTTTGTTTTTGGTCGAATTACACTTGTCCAATAGAATTAGGACATGTGTTAGGGTAATATTAATATCATATTTACCCTTAGTTACCCTATTTACTATTAACCGCGGTAAAAAAGTAAAAAGTTACTATTCACCAAAAAATTATTTTCATCTCATTGAACCACATTTTAGTCCTTGATATTAACCGTGTCTCTCGGATTTTCGAAATTCCATTCACAGAAGCGGAAAAATTATGTTTTATGAAAAATTCAGTTTTTTTAACTACCACTTAGTAGTTTCACTATTCATCAAAAATTGATGTTTTTCAGAACAATGCCAAAAATTCATCCTAAGCTATATTTCATATTCCGAATTCAAAAATGAAATCTATTTTACAAAATTAATAACATAGAAGTTGCATTAATTAATTTTATAATTAAATCCCGTTGTTAAAATAAATAGCGTGTTTTTAGGAAACAATATATATCAAAAGATTGACACTTGATTATGTCTGGTTTTAATGTGAAATTACAACCAATGACCAAAATTGTATTAAATTGTAAAAATATATTATAAATATTCTTTAAAACCACTCAAATTAATAATTTATCACTATTAATTATTTCGATTAAAAAAGTTGTTTTTAATTATAATTTAGTAATTTTTCACTATTCATGAGAATATGAAAGTTATCCGAAAAGTACCAAAATTTCACCTTAGGCTAAATTCGATACTCTGAATCCAAGAATGAAGTTCATTTAGAAAAATAAGATTTACAGAATTTTAAAAAGTGGTTATTACTATTCATAACGGCTAGTTTTAATAATATTTTAATAGCACATCGTTGTTTAGTGAAACTCGGTATTGCGTATTACACACGCTATCGAGGAAGGTCGCGATTGCGTGTAATGCAAGGCAAGACAAGGATGAGTGTTGTGCAAGCTCCTTTTGGTGTAGCGTACAACACAAGACATTAATAAAATTAAAAAGAATATTTCTTTATAAAATCATGGGCTGTTACATTCTACCCCCCTTAAAATGAATTTCGCCCTCGAAATTCGTCGGGGTTATAAATGGTTTACTATTCGAAAGTTTCTTTAATAGAAACCCACATCATAAAAAGGAATATCAAAACCAATATTTAAAAACAAAAGTATTAAACGTAACGGTTACCCAAATAAACTAATCATTGGGTTTCCACATAGGTGGAAATATGGATATTGAAGAGAAATCTAACCATCATGTTCTCATGGAGAGTGGTAGAGAACATGGCTATGGAAAAGCCAGTAATCACAAATCCATAGATTTGTGATGATATAAGGTACCATCTGATTCATCAGGTATAAGATCACTAGGACAACATTTTTGGTTTTCAAGATCATTTCCCTAAAGTTGAAAATTTGAATTAGAATAAATACTTACTTTATTTTGGTACAATCTCACTGTTGTTCGTGCCTTGAACAATTTCCACTTCATCTCTTAAATAAATGAAGTTGAATTTGTTATTCATGAAGTGTTAGCAGATCATGTGATAGAATGACGGGTCATTCCATCTGTCTCAAACAAAAGGTTAGAAAAAATTATATGCATAAGTCGATCTATAGTGAGATTAATCATATATGGTTCCTAAAATGGAATTATACTTCATATATCATACTGCTTAATATAATAAAACTAGTTTCTACTAAACAAGGACTTCCTGTAGGCCAGTGGTAGGCGATAAAGGCCAGTCGCACTTCGGTTGTGGGTTCGATTCCCACAGCCTTGTCCGAAGCGATGGGCTGTCGCCCATCCTGCAGGTTGTCCTTTTTCCAAAACTATATAACATCCCATAAATAATATCGAAAAAACAAACAATACTAACTTATGTCCAACATAATCCATTCCAATCTTTTAGGCTTATCCATAATACTGCAGTCGACTCTCATAATATAGTGAAAATGATTACCAGATATTTAACACCATCATCGATCCCCATATATCATAAGATATGTTTTGTTAGTCACATTCCAAACATTCAAAGTCCTTAATCATGTATTCTCTTGAATACCTTTGTGAAAACATGAATGCAGTTAAAAGTTAACACCTTCCACATACTAAAATCCTCAAAATTCTATATACTCAAACCATGATATCACTTAGTCCTTATATCAATCATGAGCTCATGAATACAATCAAACATCTCATTATCGTCTTATCCCTTCATTATGCACATATCATCTACATTCCAAAAATATCTGAATAACCTTGCATGGATACTTGTACCATTAATCATACACTTTCAAAACTCAAGGAAGGACAACAGTGTAATAATCCTTAGATGTCTATTTATTCCATAGTACCATGAGATTACTTATACAACATTACACATGATAAACAAGTCATCATTCCACTACATTCTTAAACCGTTGACCGAGCTTCAACAATTCTTTCATCTCACATATCATTTGTAGTCTCTTCATCATCATCCAAATAAATACTACCCATATGACCATACTGATTCTCTTCATGAGTCTTTCCCTTAGGGCAGTTGTTTGCATAATGCCCATACATTCCACATTTAAAACACTTAACCATTTTTGATGTCATAGCAATACCATTATCTTCATCCCTGGTGTTAACTGAACCTTTTCCTTTGCACTTATTGGCTTTGTGTCCTTCTTTTCCACACCCAAAGCATCTTCCAGTTCCTTTGAAACATTCTCCTTGATGCCTCTTCCCACATGATTTACATAGGGGAAATTGAACTTTCTTTCCTCTATGATCATCATGAAACTCCATCTTTCTCTTATTAGCCGAGTCAGGAAACTTACCAAATTTTACTTTATTGATCATATTATGAGATTGCTGATTCGGCATAATTATGATGTTTGGACTTCCAAATCCCATTTCATTTGGTTGCTCATGAAGAATATCATTCCATTGTCCATCATATCCTCCATTATCGTGAATCACCTTGTTTCCAGCCATTTTCTAAAACCCAAAAAGAATAGTGTGAGAGAAAAAATCATAATAAAGGGGGAGTAACTTAAATATATATCATCTTGGGTTTAATATAATATCGTTACCATAGTTCTAGGACTATATCCTATACGTATACTTATCCTTAGGGGCATCCCTAGACATACCGTAGCAATATCTCTAGGGATCTCACTAACGTTTTCGCATCCTAGTTTCCAAAGGTTGACTAAACCTTTCCTCTGATACCAACTATAAAGACCCGTATCTTGACGTACATGGACTTTACATTACTTTTGCGGAATACTTAGTACATTACAAAAACACACACACAAGGACCGTAATAGTTTAGTGTCTTTGGAAACTCGGACTATAATCTTCTAATCGTGGTGAAATATCTTCAACATCTCCCATAAAGATCTTCCTTTTTTTTACCTAAAACCTTTCTTTATATCCTGGGGAAAAGAAAAAATAAAAGGGTGATCTCAAATGCTCAGTAAGGGTAAACAAAAGAAATATCAATCACATCATATTCATAAGAACATAACATTTTGGAAATCATAACCTGCAAAAGAGAGCATAATTTCATAACATGGGATAAATCATGGAAGTGAAATGTAATCACAATAATCATAACATAAAACATGGAACTTTGTGGCATACACACATAATCATAGAGAATCATTTCTTGTTAGTCATGACTCATTTCCAAGACTATCTTAGTGGAAAAAGTCCCTTTCTGAATCGAGTAACCCTCGTTTCAGTCCTGTTTCACTGAACCGGTATAACCTACCATTTCAGCCATGTCTATCTCATGAGATATAAAATCTTTACCCAATGCATTGGAGGGAGATATAGGTCCCACCCATCTTATAATGAATCCTTTCTTATGTGTGCCACATAATCATAAACCATACATCATAGTGTAACCCATGTAATAAAAATGGAATTCTTAAACAACATGTCATCATAAAAAAATTCATATAAGATAAAGGAATTCATAAAATTATTTCCATCACAACATAATCAAATCCATGTAATAATAGGGATAAAAACAGAACCCTTTATCATCTTAGATGGAAAATAATTTTGATAAAACACTTGAAATCCATTCTTGAGGAAAATATCCTTTCTGCTTCAAAAACACATTTCCTTTCATAACATGTCATACAATTCTAAAATAAAAGAAGTTGATTAAAAATAATCTTGGAAAGTTGTAAAGGAAGCTACTTGGAAATAATGTTTTAAAAATCCATTCATGCCGTATAAGATAAAAAAACATTCTTTTCGGACTTTTGTCGGAAAAGTCAAAAAGTATCTCGTACGAAAAAGGACAAAAGATTCCTTTCATATACTTTACTAAAAATTCACCAAAGGGTAAAATTGGATTTAAACAATTGTAGGTGGATGGAAATAATATTACATATTGAGGAAACATGGATGTGGATGATAAAATACACCCCAGTAAATGCCAAAGTATAAACAATCTCGGATAAAAATGAGATTGTGATATTTCCCCTTACCTTAGGTCCGATTTGCTTCGTAAGTGTCCGAACCTCCTGTATAATGATTTAAATAATGTCATTGACTTATTAAAGAACCATATTCATTGTTATTATATCATATATGGTTCACTTATGACATTATATTACCCGTTCTTTTGTAAATTCCATGTTAAAGAGCGTTTTGGGTAAAATTGTTTCATTTGTCGTCCGTGTTTTGACTTGTAATTATTCATATGATTACTTAGATCATGATTACTTAATTCCAGAATATAAAACATGATTTATATATATATATTCAGAATATACATATATAATAAATCAGTAAATGGAAAGAAATACACCGTTCATGGAGACGGTAGTCCGTACGTACGCATGAACGCTGTTTTCGTTTCGTTATTGAATTGAATGGAATTAAGTAGATGACATACATATAAATATAAATAATTCCAATATCATTATTAGGTCATATATTTCATTAGTACTTATTATATATACTTTATAATAATTCATGAATGGTTAATCATTGAGAATGAATCTCATCGCGTCGTGGAGACGGTAGTCCGTACGTACGCACGAGCGATGATATCGTTACCATGGTCGTGGAATAGTGTTGAAGTGTATGTATACTATTTCAGTATCAATATCACTTTATAAAAATCATATATAGTTACAAATTACACCTTTATACCCATCCAATTAAGGTGGTGACGGAAAATAGATTACACCACGGCGTGGAGACGGTATTCCGTACGTACGCACGCGCGGTGATTTCTTTTTCCGTAGGATGGATAGATAGTGAAATAGGGTTGTTTCATACTTATAATAACATATCAGTATATTAGTGATACTGATGTTATTACTTCATAATGAAAAAACCTAAGAAGAATAAGTGGAAGAAGAAATAAAGATGAAAGAATTGGTAACGGTAATTACCTCTTCTTTGAAGTGGCTCTTTGAGACCTCCTCTTAGGGCACTAAAATTGGTCTTTGAGGAAGACCAGAACCTCTAGGCTGATACTAGGGAAGTGGAGAAGATATTTTGGCAGGGGTTGGCCGAGCTTGAGTGCTCAAATTGGTGTGAGGAGGAGGGCAAGGAGGTGCCCTTTTATAAGGGAGGAGAGGGGCACCTTAGGAATATCTCAAAATATTATTTTATATTAAAGTCAAAATCGGTTTATAATGGTTCCAAAGGGTCTTATTTCTAAGATAAGGTGGGGAGGGGTCGAAATCCTATCATCCAATAGAATTTAGACAAGTTTAGGATATTATTTTAACCTTATCAATTAAATTTAACTCTAAGTTAAATAATTTAACTTTTACCATGTCTTTTTGTGTTCTTTCACTATATGGTTAATAAACTTACTATAACATGCCAAACGAACCCCAAATTGTTTATTATTAATATATATATCCTTATGTAAGTCATTTGGCCGAACCTTAGATTTTTTGGAATACAATAACAATTAATAATATAATATTTGATTTAAAAACTATTTTGTGTCAATTTTGACACTATTTGACATATGATTTTTGTGAAAGTCATAACAGAATTATATGTTCGATCCAAGTTGATTAAATCAATACTAATATATCATAGTAACCTAGAAAATTAGTGAAATTCATAAAAAGTCTCAAATTACATTTATTGTGGTATTTATATTATCAATTTTGTCAATATTACATTAATAAGATAATTACTGCATCATCTTTGTGTCATAAATAAATTAAATTATTTGATATCTAAAAATTACAAATAAAATACCATCATGTAGGAACTCTTTTTAGATTTCTAATGAATATTTACAATCGAATTTATCTTATGTATAACCCTATATTAAAAATGATTTACTTATTAAACTTTGATTTTAACTATTTTAACCCTTCTTTAAATAAATTAATAATAAATGTCCTAATCTAATCCAAGTGGGCCTAAATGGTCATATTTTATTCCTAAGTTTGTTTTTGGTCGAATTACACTTGTCCAATAGAATTAGGACATGTGTTAGGGTAATATTGATATCATATTTACCCTTAGTTACCCTATTTACTATTAACCGCGGTAAAAAAGTAAAAAGTTACTATTCACCAAAAAATTATTTTCATCTCATTGAACCACATTTTAGTCCTTGATATTAACCGTGTCTTTCGGATTTTCGAAATTCCATTCACAGAAGTGGCAAAATTAAGTTTTATGAAAAATTCAGTTTTTTTAACTACCACTTAGTAGTTTCACTATTCATCAAAAATTGATGTTTTTCAGAACAATGCCAAAATTTCATCCTAAGCTATATTTCATATTCCGAATTCAAAAATGAAATCTATTTTACCAAATTCATAACATAGAAGTTGCATTAATTAATTTTATAATTAAATCCCGTTGTTAAAATAAATAGCGTGTTTTTAGGAAACAATATATATCAAAAGATTGACACTTGATTATGTCTGGTTTAAATGTGAAATTACAACCAATGACCAACATTGTATTAAATTGTAAAAATATATTCTAAATATACTTTAAAACCACTCAAATTAATAATTTATCACTATTAATTATTTCGATTCAAAAAGTTTTTTTTAATTATAATTTAGTAATTTTTCACTATTCATCAGAATATGAAAGTTATCCGAAATGTACCAAAATTTCACCTTAGGCTAAATTCGATACTCTGAATCCATGAATGAAGTTCATTTAGAAAAATAAGATTTACATAATTTTAAAAAGTGGTTATTACTATTCATAACGGCTAGTTTTAATAATATTTTAATAGCACATCGTTGTTTAGTGAAACTCGGTATTGCGTATTACACACGCTATCGAGGAAGGTCGCGATTGCGTGTAATGCAAGGCAAGACAAGGATGAGTGTTGTGAAAGCTCCTTTTGGTGTAGCGTACAACACAAGAAATTAATAAAATTAAAAAGAATATTTCTTTATAAAATCTTGGGCTGTTACATTTTTTAAAGTAATTCAAATATATATTCATTTAATTTTTTTATGAAAGACTGTGTGTTCCCCTCCCGTATTTTATTAAAGGGATCCTTGTTTTCCCATTACCACAAGCTAAAAAAATATGTTTTTCATTCATTGACGTCCAAAATTCATAACTATATAATTTTCCTTCATTATATTGGTCTTTTATTAGAAACAATTCAAAAAACGGGCCTTTATGTTGTTAGAAAAATGTTATTCAAATAATAGGTAAATTTTTTAATAAAGATGTTATGTAATATGTATTCTTCCACCACCATAAATTATTAAATAAATATGATTATTTAATAAATAAAATATATTATATATACTAAAATGTTTTATTTTAATATAAGAACCAATATATAACTCTTGGTTTACTAAATGGTTTGAAAACTCATCCCTCATGCATACGAAAAACAACCACATCGTGAATCTATGTAGTTTATTTCCCAAAACCATCTCTAATTGATGGATTAATATGACATGATTAATAATTAAATATTATATTCATGAACTATTTATCAATATTAAAATTTAATATATCATTTTTATTCCATGAATACCAGTCACTGAAAAATGATAACGACATTCGTGCCTACATGTGGAATGCCACCTTCAAGAAATGAGGTGATTAGTTTTCATCACCAAAATAGATTTTTGATACATATAAGTTTATTTTTAGGTGTAGTATGATATTTTTTATATTATTACAATTATTAATGGATTTAAAATTTAATTATAATTTCAATAATTTTCATTGAAAATTAAGATGTTACTCATGCGTATTAATAAACTATTGTATCAATGATTATAATGTAGTTCAATTTTATTAATCATATTTAGTGAATGGTGTTCAAATTATGATAGATATATAAAACTCATAATTATTTAATTTTTATTATTTGTGATATTTTTGAATAATTATAACTTTTACTATTGTAAATCTACTGAATTAATTTATATCATATGAGAAATATACAATCAAAATTCCATATGTGAACTTAATGTACTATGTAATTGTATTTAACATTATAGGAAATGAAATAATGTAATAATTAATAACACAAAGTGATATTAATAAAGACTTAAATTTAAATAACTTTTTTCTCCATGATTATAAATAATGTACGTGTTGATTTGGACTCGTGGTAAAGGACTATAATTATAAAATCATATTTTAATGATTCCAGTTAAACTCTATTTTTTATATACATATTGTTAATGTTAATTTATTAATTGTTTTATGTTTTTAATATTGTAAGGAATGATATTTTATTTCAATTTTATATTTTATTTTAGGGTATTCAATATTTAATCATTTTTTGGAATGTTTTTAATTTCACTAAAAAAGTCAACAAAAATGTTCAATTTAACCAGATTTGTAGACATTAAATTTTTTCATAGATATAACAGATATTAATAGTTTGTATTACGATATAATATTTTTGTTTTACTTCAATAAAAACCCTTTTTTTTAAATTTCTAGTTATTATGGTATAAAAAATGGGTTTAAAATAAGAATGAGTATTCTAATATTTGAAATGAATTTCATACAGGTTTAAAATAGTGTCTCAATTGAATTATTCATCCTATGGTCCATTAAATTTTTTTTTTGAAGGATTTATCCCCATTATTTCTCAAGGGTGATCCCAACACAACATCTACAATGTGTCTAGACCTATTAAAAATCATGTTTGATCTTGATAAACTGTATATGATGAACATTTAAAACAATTGCTCTGATGCATTGTCTTAGTATGGTCTACAAAGAAATATATTATAAGTTTTCAATATAGTTATTAAAATTTATAAGTTTTTTGAACATGTATTATAATAATGATAACTCAAATCATATATAATATATTTTAAGGAATTCTATTGAGGTTTTGTGAAAATAATTATATTTCCAAAGATATGACAATGACATTTTTAATGGAATAGTGATTTCATTTTAGGATAAAAATGTTTTTTAGGAAAATAAAAATCATGGAAATTTATATATTTCAATAGAATAGAATATTTATACTTATTATTCCCCTTATTGATATTTTTATGATCATTCCATTGATTAATATGTTTTTTATAGTGTATAAGAATATGTATTTGAAAGAAAATGAGAAATCATGAATTTAATGTTGATTTTTCATTATAAAATATCATGTTTTGTTTTTTAAGATGTATATTATGGAACAAAACATATATTGATTATATGTTTCAAATTTTAATATATATATATATATATGGGGTTTTATGTGAGATTTATGACCACAAACTCTAAATCATTAAATATAATTTTTTTGTAAATGTAATAAAATTATTTGTTATTTAATGTCACATGAATATGTATTGATTATTGTGGGGTTCTTAATATTTTTATCAAATGACGGTTTAGAAAACATTTTAGGTTAGGATAATAATTATTTCTTTCAAAACAAAATATTACCAACTGGTTAACTGGAAATAAAATATTATTGGAATATTTTTATTATTCTTTATCTAAATAATGTTTTTTGGTATTGGTTTTCCAGAGGCGATCCAAATATATTTGAGTGGGATTGTATCCTTTAAAATAAGTATTAATGAATTGTTGGAAGTGGATCTATTTGGTTTTTATTGTGATAAATAAGATTATGAGAGACATAAATGAGTTCTGTATCCATGCTAGTGAATATCCACATCATCTATAGAGGAACATGATGGTTGTGGAGCATTTTCTGGTACAAATTCCAATATCATTCAATATATCTTCTAATGGATTGGTATCTAAATGAGGGATCAATGCCCAATATAAAATACTGTATGACTTGGGGTGTTTTGAATTTCTAAATATATTACTATTATATAACTATTTTGTTGGTGATTGTGGTCTATAGTAGACATTGGGTAAGAATACCAATGTGATATGAGATTGATTCTATGGAATGGAATAAATATAAGAATATATTAGGAAATAACTATTTCATTATGGTTAATTATCTCATAATTAAAAATAGTAACATGATCCAATCCCTTAAAATTGTGAGGTTTTGTTTTCAATATAACTCATATCATGTGTTATGTTATTTCAAATTCACCATATAGAATAGACCCAATTGAGATTCAAAAATTGAGGAAAAAAATCTAATAGAATGTTGCGAAGGGATTAATAAACCATAAAGTGTAACATTTGGGAGAACTTGTTCAATTTTTTAAGAATAAATATTGATCAATGAGACTATACAATTATTCTATATAACATAACAAAATCATGTTTAAGATAAAATGATATCTTCCTCAAATTGATGACTTATTTGACCAACTATGTTGAGCTCAATTGTAATGATATTCTTTTGTCTCAGTAGCTTGAGAGTAAAACGAGTCATTATATGGAATTAGAGACATCCCCAACATGAAAATGGCTATAATTAAATTCCAAAGGGTTTCTATGACAAGTGGGGATGATTTAACCTTAAAAAATAAAACCATTAACTTAGCAAACATTAACCAAACTGCTCACTATATGATTCATAATCATATAAAAGACAACTAAACCACTTCATTTGTCTCAAAACAACATCAATGTATACCACAGTGGAAGAAAAATAAAATATCAAAGTAAACAATGGATGATCAACTAAAAACTCCAAAAGACCACATGATTCCCAGCTCTACAAGCACCAAGCTCCACAATCACTGAACAAATAATGAATCACAATGTGGTTCTAAATACTTTTGATACTTTACCTTTGCCCGTGTCCCGAAAGATAGAATCTAATAAATTAACAATGTTCCAAATAATGGGGAAGTATACAACTCATTAGTTGTTCCCCAATGACTTCCCTACTCCTGTCACTAGGATAGAAGAGTTAGCAACAGTTATATAAAATTTTTTATATATAAATATAATCATGACTCCAAAACCATTTGAAACCAAAAGTATACAAGTACAATTGAATTTTTTTTACAAAAATTATTTTTCTACAAAAATAACAAATCAAAGACTCCAACCCATTTATAAATATTCCTTACAAATACACAATTCCTTCCACACATCAATAAAACAAACCATTTATGTTACACGATGATAGTTACATAAAATTAGTGGCTTCACAACGATCTACCAAGTAATCACAGGTTCATTAAATCCAATGTGTCATTTGATATTTGGATCTTGGTACAAGTCCATATTTCTACAAGGCCCTATGGATAAAACATGAATACACACACAAAATATTACCATGGATTATTCCAAAAAACCCTTTTCAATAAAAACACATTTTTATTGAAAACCATTTGCATCAAAACCATTTCAATGAAAAATCATGTCAATAAAACTCCCTTTTTCATGAAAACCCCTCTTTTATCAAACCATTTAAAAATTCCACAAAATGTATATTTTAAATTCACCATATTATATACACAAAACAAAATACTTTTTCATAACAATTCAACAAGAATAAAAAATTTCACATAAAACCATAAAACATCACTTGGGAAGGTTTATTCCATTCTTTTCATAGAAAAATCCATTAAAATAAAACATTTTTTAACAAATACAATCATTTGTAAAAATTTTATGTGATATTGAATCCACCAACCTTGAAAAATTTTGTGAAAACTGACAATGGATGATGAACTCTCTGGAAATGGTGTTAAAAATCCACAAAACATCCCTAGATCCCATCATTTATCACAAACAAGACCAAATATCATCATATATGGAATCCATCATCATATATATACCCATAACGAGCATATATATAAGAAATGGAGAAGAAAGGATTAGTTGATCTATGTAGATCTATGAACCTGATGATGAACAATTATGAATGATCACATTCCTCATGAATTCTTCTTCGAAACACCATGGGAATCCTTCAGATTGATTCTATATCAATGTGAGAACCATCATTGGATTATAGAGAATTAAAATCAAGATTCAGATCTTGTTTTGGGATAAAATGAATAAATTAAAGGCAAGGCTGACCAGGATCGTCTTTTTTAGGTTCTTGTTTTATCCCCGCACATATTTAGTTTGCATGGTTAAAAAAACAGGGTGTTAACTATTTTTTAGATATTTCATTAAAGGAACCCCTCAAAAAACATCATGCATGGTCTTTCTAACCATTCTCAATCTGTGAAAAATCTAATTCCATATAACATCAAATTCACATTGTTTCTCCTAGGATATCTATATGGTTTAGGAAAACCATGTACAACTCTTGTGCATCTACTTTAGCCCCCAAAACATACTTAGATTTCAATGAACTATTCCATCATTCACCCTTTAACATTATAACCATGAAAATAATCATGTAATGGTTAAATATAGGAAACCAGTGGTACTACATTCTCCACACCATTCGTCTTTTCATCCTCAAAAATTATAAAACCATTGATTCCATAAAATAGTTCTAGAATTTTATATTTCATTTCCTACTTGCTTTCCCAAGACTCATCCGGAATCTGACCATGTTTTTAAAAAACCCTTAATAGACTAATGCTTCTTCCATGAATGAAATTATTTTTTCCTATGCACAATGAGAAATGGTATATGTACCAATGAAGAATCTAGATCTAGGTTAATGTGATCCCATCTGATCACATGGTCAGGATCAGGCTAATACTTTTTCAACTGGGATAGACGAAACAAATTATTCATCTAACTAATCCGTGTTGGTAATACCAACTAATATTCCACTTCTCCACCACATTATAGTATCTCAAAAGGGCCTACGTATTGAGGATATAACATTCCATTATTCCCAAAATGACGATTTCCAAGCCTTGGAGAGATCCTAAAAAAACTTGACCATTCATCGAAAATGAAAACCGTCATCTATCATGATCTTTATAAGACTTTTGATGACTCTAAGATGTCTCCTTCCTCTTTCCATTGAACTGAATATTCTTCGTCCTTCCATGGACAGGACTAGACCCAACTAGTAATTTCACCCCTTTTTCAACCCAACATACTAGCGAATGATAATGATGAACATAAAATACATAAAATTGATCTATATGTATGGAGGTTCAACAATTTTTTTATATGTGAACTCCACCCAGGGGAAAAAGTCCTCCCAAGATCCACCAAAATCAATTATAGAAGCATGCACATTACTTCCATCTTTTGTATCATCCTCTCAGATTGGCAACATGTCTGATGATGATATTCCATTATCATAGTCAATAATATCCCAATTGCTTTCTGAAATGATTTCCTAAAACAATACATAATCTTTAGATCCCTAATTGACATGATCAAAAAATTTACGCCATTCCTCTTTACCTCCTCATGGATATAAATTTTAGATTTTTCCTTAACCATATGAGTTTCAAGAGTGGGAATTAAATTATCCCACATCATAAGATGATCCAAAATAACCAATATGTAATTTTTTTTCTTACAATTCATGGGAGACCGATAACAAAATCCATAGATATTTTCTCCCATTTCCACTCTAAGATAATTAATGATTGCAAAATACCCACAGGTCATTGATGTTTTTCTATTATGTTATAACTATTTTAGAACATGGAAATGAACTCAACACTATTATTTTCATAATAATCTACTAATATAGTGAATTATTCACATTATATTTTTCATTATTCACAGAAGTATGGACCATATCAAATAGTAGTAAGCATGATGATGTTGTTCCTAAAATTCTTTTTGGTACAACTTTCCAATCTCTGGAACCCAAAACTAGACTCCCATCATGTTTCCATCCCTTAATGGTCTCACCGTCATTGAGTTTAAAACCTATTACTATTAATTTTTCATTAGATTTTTGTGCCCCATCTACCACGTTTACCAAATCGGGAAATACAACAATTGATAAGAAAACTGTTTCATCACCTCAGACATCACATTGCACATGCGTGTTAGGTAAGACTGATATCAACTACCATTCATCTAGATATTCCTATGATAACTGAGCATATGAATTTTTTATTAATGTGTCAGCCACTGAATTACTCATTCTAGGTGTATAAATAAAGGAAAATCAGAACATCTAGAGATAATCCATCCATGTACCATCCATTATATTCAAATCACGTTGTAAAAAAATATAATTCAAGCTCTTATTATCCATGAAGAGAACAAATTTCTCACCTAAAATATAGTAACCTCGTGTAATTAAAGCATGGACAAGGGAAGATAACTCTGAATGTTTTTTTGTGTAATTATTCTCTGTCACTCTCAATTTCCTTGAACCATAAATAACCACATTGTATCCTTGTATGAGAACACATCCCAACCTATATCATGAAGCAACACAAAACACCACATACCATTGTCCTGATTCTAGAAAAATAGGGATGGGTAATGGTATGAGATGTACATTATGATCTTGAAAAGATATCAATCATTCCTCAGTCTTTTGGAATAGAACATTCTTCTCTCAAAAGCATTTCAATGGAGAAGATAGCAGTGGGAATTCATGGACAATGCGTCAGTAATAACTATACCGACCATGATATCAATGTATCCAAAATAAATTATTCGGAATATTCCATGATATCACATCCTATTTCATTTTATGGCCCACTAAAACACCTTTTTTAGAAATCACATAGCCAATAAAGCATACCTCTTTTATCAAAATTTCACATATAGAATTTTTTTCATAAAAACATTGAATTATTATGATTCCAAACATGTTTTCCAAGTGTTTTTCATAATTATCCCATGTCAGTGAATACACCAATATGTCCACCACAGACATTAGTACAAAAGAATCCAGATATCTCTGAAAAAACATATTCAAAAATTTCATAAGGATTTGTGGTACTTTGATATGACCAAAATGCATGACTATATATTTTTGTGGACATATCTTCTTATAAAGGTTTTCTCCAGAATATCATTCATCCGAAATCTCCATTGGTTATTTCCTAATTACATGTTAACATTAGAGAAAAACTAGGATCCTCTACATTGATCAAACAAATCATCGATGCATGGAAGTAGAAAACTATTATTTATCGTATCTTGGTTGAGGTTAATATAATCAACACATAGCCAAAGTGTTCCATCATCTTTATTCACAAATACGACGGGTGTGGCCCACAAAGACATTCTAGGATAAATCAAACCCTTTCTTACTATCTTCAAAAACTACACATTAAATTCCATTACATCTGTTAGTCCATCCTATAAGATATAAGGAAAATAGTACTAGTCCCCATAAAGAGATCAATCATAAAAATAAATTCACATATAGTTGGTAAACCTCAGATGTTCACTTGAATGAAATATGAAAATTGATCCACAATTGTTGAGAAACTGGTATCCTCGATCTCTCACATTGATACCAAACTCACCACCACCAAATATTAAGAGATTTTCCCCACCACTAGTTCCAAAAATCCAGTTGAACCATTCATTATTACTTGCTCTCCTCTGATGATATGATCAAAACCATCCTCCATTGGAATACTCACGGTTCTACTATGACAATAAATGCGATACTTGAACATTTTATACAAATCTATTCCAAGGATTACATCATATACATCCATCTCCAACATCGATACGTCCCATTTCAGCTCGACACCATCAATATTTATAAAAATATCGCTAAAAATGAAGGTTCAATATTCACTTTCATTGAGATGCATTTTAGGTTTTATCGCAGAATGCATCATTTCATGTTTCAAACAAATCAAGTCGACATCATGAGAAAAAATAAAGGAATAAGATACAACGGTATCAAACAACACTTTCATAAGGGTTTGATTCAAAATAATCATACCTCTAATTGTAGATTCTCCAACCTTATTATCCACCACAATCATCTGAGATCCATACAATTTATCCATCAAAACATGTTTCACTTTCTTTCATGATGATATTTCCCTAGCAGAGTTGTCATGGTATTCGGAAGAACACCATGGATAGTTATGATCTGCTGATGAGACTGGATCTGTTGTCCTCATCCTATCAAGAATACGATTCTTGTGACATCCAAGAAGTTTCTTGAGCACCTGACCTTGGAGAAATGTTACCAATGTTCTTAAGTTATACCATATTTTTTAAATTATGTCCTCCTCTTGAAGGTGATCCAAGATCCCACTATATGTGATCAATGGAACCACATTAGTAGCATCCTACATGGATTGTTGTTCATGGAAGAAGATTTAATGATACATGTGTTTAATTGTTTTCCCATTCACACCTTGTAAATAGGTTTCCCCATTGTTTTTCTACTTCCATTCGATATCCCACTATTAACCATAGGTATCCTCTTAATTTCATCTCCCATAACCCCTGATATATATGTTCAGAAAATATCTCTATGTTCAACATCTCTATATAAACTATAATATAGATCACTGCAATCTTCTATTGAATATCCTACCTTATCCATGATTTAATTATGCATTCCTTAAAGTCCACACTTGCAGCGACTTCATTTGAAAAGTGTACTAAATGAAAGAATTTTGTTGCATAGTCATTTATCGAGAGTCTCTCTTACTTCATACTAAAGAAGTCTATCATCCTTCAAATCCTAACCATGTGAGGATAGAATAATTTTTTAATAAATTATTTAATATCCTCTTAACATAGGACATCATCACCTTTATCATGAAACAATACATAGCACCACTAATGTGCAATATCCTCATGCATGTATGTGGACAGATTGACATTATTCTTTGATTGTGTGCTAATGAAATCCAATATATAAATCATCATATTTAACAACTCCTATGGATTTTCTAGTTTAGAATCCATTTAGATATTGGGGGGATTCTGGTTTATTAACTAATGAAATGATCCACATGACATGGCTCATCCCTTTGATTTCCTATATTCACACCTTTATACCCTTGAACAATACTATAAACTTTTTCTTAGTTCAGCTATGGTTTAGGTACAAAAATGTCCTTCGTAACCTCTTCGGGTTGGTTACTATGATTCCTAATAGGTTATATTTTCTAAAAAAACACCAAAATCTATATGACTCACTCCCTAGTAATTTATGGAATAGAATTTCAAATTCTATAGTCAACTATCACAATAGTGTTTTACAAAAAAATATCCTTTTTCATGATATATATTTTTAAAATAAAAAATAATAATGATTTTGAATATCAGATCATTTTCAAAATACATCTATTATTCCATTTTCAAATTATTTCATTAAAAATCAAAGTCTACTTTTCTTAAAAATCTACATCTTTAAAAAAATAATAAATAATTACACAAAATGAAATATACAGTCCCAGTGGGAATTCATTCATTGAAAATTCATGTCATGATCATTTAATTGGATATTCCCAAGACAATGAGATTCTAGTATCCTATAAGTGTCTCAAAAACACTTATGTACCTTACTCTATGGTAAATTGGAGTTCATCATATATAGGTTAACTAAATCCTTTTTGATATACATTTCACGTTCTGACAATACTACTCATTTCTACGGTCACAACCTCTGGAATAGAAAATTAAAAATTTCAACTCCAAAACCAAGAAAACTAATGTCTACTTGTTCCGTAAGGACAAAACAAGATAATACCATTTTTAAATACCCACTTACTATAATTGTCTTAAAAGTAAAACGACTCATTGAATGGCCTTAAGTGACATCCCCATTATTCAAAATGTTGGAAAAAAATGCCTAAGTGTTTCAAATAAAAGTGGTGGATGATTTAACCATTAATTAAAAAAAATTAACTGAACATACCAAAACCAAACAGCTCACTATATGATGAATAAAAATAATTAATGGTAACACACCCACTTCATATATCTCAAAACCCCATAAACAATTACCACAACGAAGGAAAATTCAACTATCAATGTAAATAGAAGAATACAAATTAAAGACTACAAAAAAACCAGAAGATTACATACTTCATAATCTCAAATCTCCAAATTCACCAAACAACTAAAGTATCTTGAGGTAGTTCTAAAATAAGTGGTACATTACTTTTTACTATGTATTTAATGATTTCATCTGCAAAAGAACCGATATTCCAAAGTAAGGGTGAGTATAAATATCCGTAGGTTTCTCCCAACAAATTTTCTACTGATGCCAGTAGGATACAAAAGTAGAAAAAATTTATATAAAATTGTTTATATAAATAAAATTCTCAAAAAAATTTAAAAAAATTAATTTTTTTTCCAATACCATTTTTTAACTAAAGTATCGAAGTATAATTGTAAATAATTTTATATCAAATTATTTTTCTTAAAAGTAACTGAAAATTATTCCAAACCCTATCAAAATAGTTATTTCACATACCCAATCCATCTCCCATATACCAACAACCAACCATTCATGCTACCAAATGAAGCTTCTATACTCATGAGTTGTTTCTCAATAATATACCATGTTGTCAAAATGTAATTATATTTAATGTGCCATTTGATCTTTGAAACTAATCATAAGGTCATATTTCATACGAGCCCCACAAATATCTCAAAAATATGGCTTCATAACACCATGGGACATCATAATGGACGTAATATTAAGAAGAATTGAATATGGTAGTGGTAGATCTTAGTTGATCTATGAAACTTATCAAGAATGATGAAGAACTATCAAATATCTCAAGAATTCAGCTTCATAACACCAGGGGAAGCCTTTGGATTGCATTCGAATTGATGGATGAAAATTAGTTGGACTTAAGAGAATGGTAATCCCATGTTATATCATGTTTGGAATTAAAACAAGTGGATTGAATGAAATTCCAATGTAGTCCAACATTTTCTGGATAATATGTTGTCACCATGCATAGATAGTTTGCACGTTTAGAAAAACGATGTGCTAACCATTCATTAGCCACTACATTAATGAAAACATTATACAGACTTTGTAGAACATATCATTAAATATTCTTAAACCATGATGAATCTACTACCTCAAAACTACAACATCTCATGGGTTCTACTATGTTATATGCACGGTTTAGAAAAACTGGGTGCAACCCGCACACATCAACTATATCCCTAATAACAAAATTAGAGTTCACCCATATCTCACATCAATAACCCATTGACTTTATAAAAATCAAAATTATCATGTCAATGATACATACCAAAAACCTTTTGTACAGCATCAATAGTTTTACAAGAGGAATCTTAATTCAGGGAATCATAAATAAAGTGTCATTAAGGATGATGTACAAATAATAGACTTCAATACAATCTATGGACACTATGAATATATATTGATCCCTTTTTTTCATAATAATTCCATTAATATAATAATATATTTAATAAATATAGTATTTAGAGTCTTCCTGATCATTTTTTGGTAGTCTTTTTTGAGGATATTCCTGTATATTCGAAGAGCAAGGAAGAACATGAAGATCACATGAGAATTATACTAAAGTCCTTGAGAATGGAAAATAGTTTTGAATAATTTACCAAGTGTGAGTTTTATTGACAAAAAAGTATCATTATTAGGTAAAATAATCTCAAATAATGGGATATATATGGATCCATCAAAAATATAAGTTACTGAATGTAGGTTGACACTAACATCAGTAAATGAGATCTAATGTTTTCTTAGATTGGATTGATATTATCAATGTTTTGTGAAGGATTTATTCATGATTATAAAATACAGTCACCATGTATTCTTATAATGGCTTTATGTTTGTGTGGATTAATGAATTTAAATAGATTTTCAATGAGATAAAAAGATTTTTTGCTAGTGGACATGTTCTCACACTTCTTTATAGTGGATTAAAGGTTGTGATCTAAAATGATGCATCCAATAAGGGTCTATGATGTTTTCATATGTATAATGTTATGTTGATAGATTCTACCTCATGGTAATTGAATATCATTGTGAAAAATAACCCAATTAGTGATTCTTAGTTAGATGCGGTAATCTTGGCATTAATGATATGGAGAAATTATATTTATTTTGAAATATGGGATATTTATATTGATCATTAATGGATAAAGAATAGTTTCTAAAAAAAGTAGTAGAATATGTGCCAAATAAGATAGTTGGAGTTGATTATATAATACAACTACTCAATAAATTACCACCTTGGAAAAGAGAACACGGTGGTAAATGGTTTGAGGTGAAATTATCATGCTAGCCAATCCATGATGGGGATCACAAAAGGTAAAATATTTATGTATTATCAAATGACATATCTTGTATTTTTATTGGATGGAGACAAGTATTATCTAACTCAAAAATATTTTCAACTATCTATTCATGTTAATATTAAAGAGCCATAGAAGGAAGATGTAGAGATAGATAAGATGATGAGAAATGTTCCTGAATTCAACCTTTATTATGATGGAATAATAAAATTTAGGAAATGGGTTTTTATTCCTCCCATACTAGAATTATAGTATGAGATATTGTATGAGAATTATAGTTCTTCATTCTCTATTTTTCGAGGAATAACAATGATTTATAGGGACATGAAAATGTAATTTTGTGGGATGGAATGAAAAGATATGTTTCTGAATATGTCCATTGGTTATGGTTTTTTCATAAAGTTAATAACGAGAGAGATATGTCTTATAGGATGTTATAACCATTACCCATACCAAAATGAAAATGAGAAAACAAAATTGTGGTCTTTTTCATCAAACCTCCCAAAACATGTAAAGGTCATAATGCTTTATGGGTTCTAGTTGATCACATAATGATGTCAGCACACTTCATTACTATTATAGTGGTTATCTCTCTTGATGGTAGTTTTAGAATATATGTAATGGAAGTGCTAAGATTACATGGAGATACACTTTCCACTATATCTGATTGGGATATGAGGATTACCTCGATTTTCTAGTGAGTTCTTCAACTAGTTCTATATACATAGTTATGTTTCGTCACTATTTACCATCCTCAGACAAACGATATATCTAAGATGACAATTGAAACTCTAGATGACATGATGTGGGCTTGCTCTATGGATTTCAGAGGGGGTTGGGATCAACACATAACATTTGTTGTTTTTTCATACATTAATAGTTGTCACTGTAGTAGCCTGATGGTTCCTAATGAATTTATCTATGGATTGATATTCAGAACACCAACATGATGGGATGAAAATTGGGATATAAATCTCTTAGGACCTCATATTTTTGATGAAATGGTAGAAAATGTTATATTTCATCAACAACAAATAAGAGTACGTCAAAGTTGATTAAAAAGTTATGCTTACAACCAATGAAAAGAAATATAGTTTGAGGTGGGAGAGAATGTTTTTGTATAAATATATACATGTACGAGAGTAATGTGTTTTGGAAATAAGGGAAAGATGATCCCTTGGAATATCAGTCCTTTAGAAATTCGGGATCATGTTGGGATGGTTGCCTACTGATTCATGCTTCCACTGAAACTGTATCATTCTTATGATGTGTTCCATGTTTCTATCCAGAGAAAGTACTTCCCAAATCATTCAATTGTACTAAACTCATATGTTTTATCACTTTATAATGATCATTTTTATGATAAACATCCTATAATGATTTGGGATCATAGAGAAAAATTTATACAAAAAAAGTCAACTCGCTTTGTAAAAGTTTAATGGTGGAACCAAAAATTTGAGGAATATATATGGGAACATTAGGATTGTTGAGGGAGAGGTATCATAATATATTTTTTTTCTAAATGAGGATTTTTATGGTTGAATTTTATATTATGGCCGGTAGAATTTAAGACACATATTTTTGTATTAAATATTATCTATAAATAATTTTAATTCATTAATTTCTTGAATTGCACGACATCTTCTATTTAAACTAAACATGAGATTCCCTTTTTATAAAAAGTTCATTTTAACTTATCTTTTTTCTCCTCAAGAATAAATAAAACTAACTTACTAAAATGTATGGTGAATTCATTAGCTACAAATTATTTATAAAAAAAATATATCAATTATATTGTATATTTTTTATTAATAATGAGAGTGAATTTCTATTATTAAATGAAATTAAGAAAATATACATTTTATCAACTTTATAAAATATTTTTGATATTAATCCATTTTATATTTTTGTCTTAGGACGTGAATAATCCCAATTTGATGTATAACAACATATTTTTTCAAAAAGGGCAATTTTACCACCTTTTAAATGCGAAGTCATTTTAAATTAAATTTTTGACACATTAATAATTTTAATATTATAACATAAATCTTTTATCTAGATGTGTGATATAAAAATATAAAATGGATAAAATTTTAATATTTTTCTGATAACATTCTTGTTTTGATGAGTAGTAAAAATTCATCGAATTTTAATTCAAAAAAATCACCAAAAAATTTATATGATTAAATTTTAAAATTTAGTCATTTAAAATTATAAATAGAAAGTATTATTATCATTAAATATAATTTATTTCATTATAATAAATTTTACAAAAAAAATAAATGTAAAAAAATTCAATCTATTGAAATGCTTTAGATTTTAAAACACATTCTCTATTTCTAACAATAGGATATATTTTAAATTATTTACTGCAAAATATTTGTTTTGAATTTCGAAAAATGGATTCCATATTACAAATAATTAAGTTCTAATTATGTAAATATCTTATATTAATTTTGTGACTTTACGAATAGTAACATCGGTAATTTTTATTAATCCAATAAAAGGGTAAATCATGTAATTTATGGTATAAATAATAGTATAAAATTACCATAACATCAATCCTAATATAATTGGATTTTCCTTTTCTGAACTAAATCAACATTTGGTTTAATTGGTGTCCTTTGAAATCAATTTGTATACTATTTTGACATTTAAATTATTTTATTTAATGAAATTAAAATATGTCTCACTCAGATTTTGACAACTAAATAAATTTTACATATAATGTTATATAGAAGATAAAAATGATAACAAATACTTATTTAAATATAAATAAATTTTTCATGTTACTTTATTTATAATTTTTAGGAAATATATAATTATCTTTTTCAGTTATACTTTGATGATGAAAAAATTATTTAATAGATTGTAAATAAAAAAATAATTATTATAAGAAATAAAAGAAAATTAAGAAACTCATAACTTGGCCAAATATTATTGGTTGAGTATATATTGACCATATCCATCTAAGGGTAAATTTATTGACCATATAGTGGCTTATAAAATAGATTATGACACATGTATTGTTTTATATAAATTGAGGTTAAAGATATCACATTCATATTTTAATTAATATAAATTTTTTATGTAAAATTTTATGGAATGTATATTTGATTATAGTTATTCATCTATAAGATATAAGATTTACCTTCTTCATATATTTTTTTTTGAAATTTTTATTCTTAATGAAATAATATTAAATAATTTCAGAAAACAGTTTTAGTAGTTTTTTTATTAAGGTTAATCTAAGATAAATATTATTAAAAATATTAAAATAAATATTATTTGGGATAATAAATATCTACAATGAGATTACAAATTATTTGGTTTGACATTAACTTACTGTCATAATTTTTATAAAATCAACGAATTTAACTATGTCAAAATTGATACTATTGATTATTTATTGAAATATTGTTTTATTAAATAATAAAAAATTCATAAAATTTTTAAAAATGTATAAAAATTATTATATACTCTATAATTATCTAAGTTACTTATTTTTTTCTAATTGAAATGATAAATTCAAATATTTTACCCTCTTTATATTTAAAAATTTGTTACCCTATTTAATATTTAAAATAAATATGTATGTATTAATTTAAATAATAAGGTTGAAATTTATATATATTAATGTCCAAAATTTGTTTTTTGATTATATTACTAACCTATATAATCTCATATTTGAAATTTGGAACATTTTAGGATTTTTTATGGAGTTTTATGTTTTAATATTTTAATATTTTTTGAGATCCAAAAAGTGCTCCCCACCTCAATTATGAAAGAGAACCTCCTACCTCAACTCTTCCCTTCCATTTGAGCCTTCAAGATATGTTTTCCCATTAGAATTTCAATTAAAAACTTCCCTAGTTATATATTATTTATTTTTTCCTTCTCAAAATACCATCCCTATTACCATTAATAAGTGATCTAGAGGAAGAATGTCAAAAATGTGGTCATCTATTCTACTGATTCTCTAAAACATCATTTTACTTATAATTTCATTTCCGGGTTTATTCATTATAAAATAATAAATATAATATAAATTATATATTGATATGTTATTATGTTTATGAAACAACCATATTCCACCTTCTATTCATCCTATGAAAAATCAAATCACCACGAGTGCATAAGTAGGGCTTACCATCTCAACACCATGGTGTAATCTATTTTTTACCTCCACCTTACATAGATGGGTATAATTATTGAAATGATAACTATATATTTTTATTATAAAATTATATTTATTCTGGAATATTATACCCAATCCACTTCAATAACATTTTAAAATTATGGGAATGATATCATCGCTCATGCATTTGTATGACCGATAGTCTCTACGATATGATGTGATTCATTTGAAATGATCTTCAATAAAGTATGTTTATATAAATGAATTAAATTATTAAAAAGTAAATATATTATAATAATATAATTCTCTATGTGATATAACTATATCCTATAAAGATGAAAAAGAACTTATTGGACATAACATGTGTATGAAAATAATGAAGATGACACTGGATGGATTAATAATAATGTTACTAATAAAAAGATGATAATATAATCATATATGATATCAATAAAATTATTTTGATTATGTAATTAGTCAAATGAAATTATTTTAATAAATATACCTAAGGATCAGATACATAAAAAGGAGCTCAGATGCCATGTGGGGGTTAATTTTATAATCCATTATTATCAGACATTATTAATTCATCAATATTTACAGGGGTATATTTATCATTTACGTCTATGATTTATAAATATTCATTCGAAAATATTATTTATATCCTTCTACGTTTTTGTAACGCCCCGACCCCAGCTACCCAGAGTCGGTGCATTAATTACATAACATTGGCATGATCACGAGAAAGATCAAGTCTCGAAAGACCGATTAGTTTAGTAGCCTTGGAATAACTAGATACATCCATAAATTTTTACATTACATCATAAAAAAAACATCTTGTCTTCATATCCCCTCATACTATCCCTGCAGGTCATTCATAAATTACTTCTTCATAATCCTGGGAAAAAAAATAAAACATTGAAAGGGGTGAGCTTGGATGCTCAGTAAGGATAACATTATAGCAGAAGCGTTCATAAATGAGCATAAACACTTAAGGCAATTTATAACTAAAACAAAATCCTTTTAAACTTGAACTTCAGCATAAAATGGCAAAGGTAAAATGAAATAATGCCATTTACTTACTCACATGGATATTCTACTAGTCGAATGATCACATGCAATATCAATAACCACTTTCATAATGATGGAATGCATAATGCCAGACTATCATAACCACATAGCCAAGGCCTCGTGCCAAGACTACAAATAAGATTTTGCCAAGGCCTTGTGCCAAGACACTAGTTTGTCTCATGAGACCTACCGATGCATCGAGGAGCTATAGCGGGCTCCACCCGTCACTTATTAAGTCCAATGCATTCCCATATGAAAAGGTTTAAACATAACGTAAACATTCGTATTAAACTAGCATACGAAATGTCAATACTTTCACCACAAACCATGAATGGTATAAAAATAGCACATCCACAGTCAAACATAATTCATTCGATACAATATGGAATATTGTATTGTATCACATTAACCTCAATCAATAATAATGAAGGATGTTGACATAGATGAGAATAATCATCAAAACTATTTGAGAGAAATATCCCCCTTTTCTTGAAAACATTTAAAAGTCACACTATTTGTCAAGAAGCCATTTAAAAGTATATTTTTGAATCAAAGTGTCCCATACCACTTTGAAACTTTTAAAAGGAGTTTTAATTTTAAAACTTTAATGTCCATATAAATAAATCCTTAAAACCATTTTTAAAATATGGACATTAATGAGCATGATTTAGAAGAATAATTCTTTAAAACATTTTAAAATGGTATTTTGGTTAGAGTTTCTAACCAAAAGAGAGACACTTGAATACAAATAATTGAGGTAATCAAAACATTGTAATATCATGAGAATAAAGGAATTCATGATATACTATGTCAAAGTACATTATATACACCACATAGAAGTGATTTGGTGTATATCATCAAAGAAGTCTCAATGGAATGTAAATTGAGATGAAATTTCTCAAAAAGGTTGTATCCTTAGGTTAAGGATAAATCAATGACATAATTATGTGTGACAAATATAAATACACTAAATATGATTGGATATTCAGTGTAAAACAATCAAAGGACATTCACACATATTCTTGTAAAAAAAACAATACCAACGAATTGGATGTTTAACTCAACAAATGGAGAATGAGTTAAAATTACTCTTATCAAATTCATATCAATGAATTGAGAATTATCAATGGAGTGATTATGTGTATCAAACTTATATCCACAGGAAGGGGAGTGGAAATTATGACATAATCAAATGAATAGTGATTCCACACATAATCTTGGGGTAATATAATCAATGAAATATGTGTAAAGCCAAATGAGTGGAAATTGAAATCTCAAATTCCCTTATCGATTAGGTAACTTACGAAACATACACCCATGAAAGAAGTATCATACCATGATGATGTAAATACCCATAAATTAAAGTATATTACACAATGAATACGATCATGGGCAGTACATATACACCACATGAAATAATTAAGTGGTGATCAATGGAATTCTCACGGAATTAAAAGTGAGATAAGAAAACCCTTACATTGTACTTTTTCCTTGGTCGATGGTAGGTTTACCTCCTGTATAATGGTGAAATAATTGTTATTGAATAATAAAAGAATCATTTACTTTAATATGATATCATATATGATCTTTTATCATTGATTTGTTAATAATATTTTAGAATTATCGTCATTTCGGGTGTTAACGGGTTCATTTTACTTTATATTCTTTGTTATGTGAGACATATTCGTTATTAATGGGATGTATATTATTCATATCCAGAATGGTATCAAGTTCTTAAACATAATTTTTAAATCATCAAATTATACGATGGAGAATGAATCTCATCGCGTTCGTGGAGACGGTAGTCCGTACGTACGCACAAACGCTACTTCCATTTAATTTTTATTTTAAAAGAATCGAATCCAAATTATACATAGGTATATTACTATTCCAGTATAATATAATATTTTATATATGTTACTTAAGTTCATTTACACCATCCTTTATACGTTCCATGTGTGGTATGAACGAGTCATATCATTTTAAGGGGGCGGTAGTCCGCACTTCCTCAAATGAAATTATCGTATGTATATACAACATGAAACGAATAATGGTATGAAATAAAATGGAATTACAGAAGCTTATATATAAAATATATATCATTAATATCATATTTAATTACAGTGCCATCCTAATGGCCACCATGAGAGGCGGTAAGATGTATTTGAACAATCATCGTTTCGTGAGACGTTAGTTTTCCATCCACAGAAACATTATGTTCATCATCCATTAGATGGAGTTGTGTGAATGCGTAGTTTGAATCCTTCTTATAAAAACATCCTAGTATATTGAGGATACTGGTGTTGTTATAAAATAAAGGAAATAAAAAGATTTTGGGGGGTTGGAGAAGCAAAATAAATGAAAATACTTTAAGAGAAATTGCTACCTTTAATTTAGGTAACTCACTTTGGTTGGAACCAAAGGACTTCTTGAAATGCTTTCTGCCTAAGGGGAAGCTTCAAGGAGGAGGAGAGGGATGTGGGGAGCTTAGTTGGGCAGAGTTTGGACGAGCCAAGTGGCTTGAGAGGTGTGAGGAAATGAGAAGGAGGAGTTCCCTTTTATAAGAGGGGTGAGGGGCACCTTTGGAAAAGATAGAAATATTAATTTATAATAAATTCATATTTGGTTTCCAAAGGCTCCAAAGTTGACTATTCAAAGGATGAGGTGGGGATAGGTCGAAAACAACTCATCCAATAGAATTTAGACAGGTTTGTGTACTTATATTAACCTTATCTTTAAGTATTAACTCTAAGTTAATTAGTTTCACTTTTACAATGTCTCTTTGTATTTTTATATAATATGGTTAATAAACTTACTATATACATTCAAGCGACCCCCAAGTGGTCCATTAATGATTAACCTATCATAATATAAGTCTCTTGGTCGAACCTTAGTTTTTTAGGAATTTAATATCAATTAATAATATAATATTTGTTTTAAGAACTCTTTTATGTCAATTTTGACACTATTAAATAGTTGATTTTTGTGAAACTCATAACAGATTTATTACTTAGAAAAAAGTAAATTAAATCAATCCTAATATATCATATTATCCTAGAAAATTAGTTTAATTCATTAAAAGTTTCATATTATATTTATTTGGGTATTTATAATATCAATTATTTTAATTTTTCACTATTATAGTAATTACTGCATCATCATTGTGTCATAAATAAAATAACTTATTTAATGTCTAAAAATTATAAATAAAATATCATTATGTAGAAAATCTTTTTAGCTTTCTAATTAATATTTATAATCTAAAATCCAACATATATAACCCTATGTAACAATTGTTGTTCTAAAAGATATATGCTTGTGTCATTTTTGTACTCATTTTAACTAAATTAAAATAAAGTGTCATTATCACTTACAAGTGGATCCATGGGGTCCCAAAATAGACCCAAAGATTCCCATGGTCGACCATGTATCAACCAATAGGGTTAAGAAACGTTTTAGGGTAATTTAGTATTATTGTAATATTATTTTTTTAACACTTATTTACCGGATTTACCCTTAACCATGGTAAATAAAATATTTACCGCAGTAATTATTCAAAATGTCTAAAAATAAAAGTTACCTATTTACACAATTTTAACATCCTGATTCCAAATATGGAATCCATTTTCCTAAATTCAAAACACAGAAGTGGCAGAAATTAATTTAAAATTAAATCCCGCTGTCAAAACAAAAAGCGTGTTTTTAAGAATAATAACTATCAAAAGATTGACACTCGTTTATGTTCGGTTTAATTGTAAAATTATGTCCAATGACCAACATTATATTAAATGGTAAAAATATATTCTAAATATACTTTAAAACCACTCAAATTCATAATTTATCACTATTAATTATTTTGATTAAAAAAGTTGTTTTTAATTAAAATTTAGTAATTTTCACTATTCATCAAAATATAAAAGTTATCTGAAAAGTACCAAAATTTCACCCTAGGATAATTTCGATATTCCGAATCCAAAAATGAAGTCAATTTTTAAATATAAAATATATATAATTTTAAAAATTAGGTATTACTATTCATAACGGCTAGTTTGATTGGTTGTGGTGTGTGTTAAAACTCAAGGTTGCGTACAACACACGCTACTGTATTATTCAAAGAAAGCGTACCGTGGAAGCTTGGGATGTTTCATTTTAAATTTTTGATGTCCCCATTTAGTCAAAAAGTTTAAAACATAGTATTTAAAAAGGGTTCACTATTAAAGTTGATAAAAGTGCAATACTGAAAATGAATTTGTTCTTGCATTATATCTAAGAAACTCATAATATGGATTCTAAAATTATAAGGATTATATAAACATTAAAATTTATCTAATACTATTCATAACCTCTTTTGAACGGCTTGTTTGGTAAGTCATGGTGTGCTTGAACATGGTGTTGCATGTAGTGAAAGTTATTGAATTATTTTGAAGAAATAACACACTATGAAATCTTGGGGTGTTACATTCTCCCCTCCTTCAATAAATTGCGTCCTCGCAATTTGAAATTGTTCTTCGAAAATAAAAGGTTGAAAATAGATAATATATTTGTGGGAAAACCCACATTGGAAATTGGGTTACTAAAATTTAGTCTTAATATGAGAAAAAGAGAAATCAAAGGGTCACCACCAAATTATGATCTCGATTAGGAGAACATTGGTGGCAACTAGAGACTTATAATTGGAGGAAAACGTAAATATTTATAGGTGGTGATTGAGGTCATTAATCACAAACAAGTGTAAAATTAAGGTCCTTATAATCATCAATCTTTGATGATTTGAAATACCACCGGTTCAACAAAACATAGGGTATTAGGATAACACATTTTTGACGTTTCAAAATATCTTAGTTGAAATCCCACATCGAAAAATGAATTAATGAGGCCTCTATTTAAAATAAAGAGTCGAAAGTATGAAGATTACTGAAAATAACACATACTAGGGTTCCATGAAGGAAAATATGGATATGGAGGAGAAATCTAACCATCAATTATCTGATGGAGAGTGGTAGAGAACATGGCTATGAAAAGGCCAAAAATCCCAAAGCCATAAATTTGTGATGATTTAAGGTACCATCTAGGACAACATTTTTGTTCTATGTTTCTTTTATTAATGTTGGGGAATTTATTTACGAGATTGGCTAAGAACATTATGAGATATACTTAAATTTTAAGTAGATTTTCATTCTTTAATAAATTTACACCACTAACTCAATTTTTTTTAAACGATGAGTATTCAAGAAGACTTGGTCACACTGGAAGAGCTAGAATAAACTTCTATAGAATCACATGTTCCATGTAGGATAAACCATATATTAATCAAAACCAAAATGGTTAGTGAATGATCTAATGATCCCCCAAAAGGATATTCATTGAGATAAATATGCACTAATCTTAATTTCTAAAATTAAACCAACAATACCCCAAAGTTAAATAGATACCATTCAATAACCAATTGTCCTTAAAATCCTTTAATATAATCCAAACTAATATAGAAACCCAAAACATAGAAGAATTTGATTATGTAGTCTCCCATGTTACATTGTATCTCTAAATTACATCAAATACTCTTAAAGTCACATACTTAAAAGTAATCATCACATATTCTCTGTTATAGGTTCATCATTTCCATAAATAACCCAAATCACTATAAATCAACAATAAAAATGTAGATAAAAATCCACCATTACTATACAAATGAAACCTCATTGTATTCTTTTTTCCTTGGGCATATAGTGTTCCTAACAAAACGAACATCTTCCAAAATAACATTTTTCACTTAATCACCAAATCATTTTCCTATACCAAGGGTATTCATTTGATAAGACATAAGAACCCAAATCATCTTATTATTGATCAATAAAATCATTTAACAAAAAAAAATAGTCACACTAACCAGGGACTTCACGTAGTCCAGTGGTAGGCGATAAATCCCAATCGCACTTTGGTTGTGGGTTCGATTCCCACGGCTTTGTCCGACGCGATGGCTTGTCACACGGTCTACGTGTTGTCCTTTTTCAAAAACTATATTTTATAATATTACCAAAATGAGATAAATTCCTCAAAATAACATAATTTAACCACAAATGTTATATCATACTTTGCATTTTCATCCCAAATTATAATAACTTATCATTTTCTCAAACCCCAATGATCATATAAAACCAAATGGTTATTTATACCTATATCCACAAGAGAAGAGACAATTCTTCCTCAAATATCATTCTCACATGGCAAATTGCGGGGTTACAAATACAAGAGAAAATTATTCCAAAGCAAACCCATCAACAAGGAGTGCTAATACTTTTTAAATTTTTCTCCAGCCATTTATTTCCACATAGCTTCTTCTTTGACCAAGAAAATATCCTATAAAATAGGACATTCACTCGGGTAATGGCCAGGTCCCCTACATTTACGACAAATGACTGTAAATGGACTCTTGGGACCATTTTTATCTTCTTCCATAGTACTCTTCATTTTTCTTCGGCAATTCTTCACTTTATGTCCTTCCTTCCCGCACGTAAAACATTTCGTTGTCCCATTGAGACACTTTCCTGGGTGTCTCTTTCCACAATTCCTGCATGATGAAAATTGAGGTTTCTTTTCTCCATGGTCTCCATTGCTGGAGATCTTATCATTTATCACCTTTCTCTTCCTTGTTGAGTCTGGGAGTTGGTTAATATATATGTTGTTGATCATAATTTTGGAAAACTGATTTGGCATAAAGACGATATCTTTTACGCCTATCAACATTCCATTTTGTTGCTCATTTCCACCACTGTTCCCAACTTGTACATCATTCTCAAAGTCACTATGACTTCCTTGGAATCCAGCCATTGACTAAAACCAGAAGGCATTGTGTGAGTAATAGTAGTCGTAAAATCATTTAGAGATTAAAATGTCACCATATTCTCAATATGAAACATATTAGGATTAAACAAGGTCATTTTCTCTCATCTTATGTATATATTACTTAAATCGGTTTGTAAAGAAAATGTAAATTATCCTAAGCATATCCCCCGGGAGTGTCGTAACCAAGAGTGCAGCAAGGCCCGTTGTCGTGCACCAGTTCCCGTTCGAGTCTAGCTCAAAGCGGTGTTTTCGGGTTTTACCCCTAGGTACATCTGTGCCAGAGCCGCCTCTACCTGCTCGTATCCAGACAGGGATTTATTGCTCGGAAAACTCACAAAATCTTTACAATACCAAAATTCTAGGAAGTTTTTTTTTATACTAATCCTCAAAGTTCATCTTAGGTCTACGTGCTCTAATCAGAGTTTATCTAAATCTAGCTACCAAGGTTTGTACTAAACATCCTCTGATACCAACTGTAACGCCCCGACCCCAGCTACCCAGAGTCGGTGCATTAATTACATAACATTGGCATGATCACGAGAAAGATCAAGTCTCGAAAGACAGATTAGTTTAGTAGCCTTGGAATAACTAGATACATCCATAAATTTTTACATTACATCATAAAAAAACATCTTGTCTTCATATCCCCTCATACTATCCCTGCAGGTCATTCATAAATTACTTCTTCATAATCCTGGGAAAAAAAATAAAACATTGAAAGGGGTGAGCTCGGATGCTCAGTAAGGATAACATTATAGCAGAAGCATTCATAAATGAGCATAAACACTTAAGGCAATTTATAACTAAAACAAAAGCCTTTTAAACTTGAACTTCAGCATAAAATGGCAAAGGTAAAATGAAATAATGCCATTTACTTACTCACATGGATATTCTACTAGTCGAATGATCACATGCAATATCAATAACCACTTTCATAATGATGGAATGCATAATGCCAGACTATCATAACCACATAGCCAAGGCCTCGTGCCAAGACTACAAATAAGATTTTGCCAAGGCCTTGTGCCAAGACACTAGTTTGTCTCATGAGACCTACCGATGCATCGAGGAGCTATAGCGGGCTCCACCCGTCACTTATTAAGTCCAATGCATTCCCATATGAAAAGGTTTAAACATAACGTAAACATTCGTATTAAACTAGCATACGAAATGTCAATACTTTCACCACAAACCATGAATGGTATAAAAATAGCACATCCACAGTCAAACATAATTCATTCGATACAATATGGAAGATTGTATTGTATCACATTAACCTCAATCAATAATAATGAAGGATGTTGACATAGATGAGAATAATCATCAAAACTATTTGAGAGAAATACCCCCCTTTTCTTGAAAACATTTAAAAGTCACACTATTTGTCAAGAAGCCATTTAAAAGTATATTTTTGAATCAAAGTGTCCCATACCACTTTGAAACTTTTAAAAGGAGTTTTAATTTTAAAACTTTAATGTCCATATAAATAAATCCTTAAAACCATTTTTAAAATATGGACATTAATGAGCATGATTTAGAAGAATAATTCTTTAAAACATTTTAAAATGGTATTTTGGTTAGAGTTTCTAACCAAAAGAGTGACACTTGAATACAAATAATTGAGGTAATCAAAACATTGTAATATCATGAGAATAAAGGAATTCATGATATACTATGTCAAAGTACATTATATACACCACATAGAAGTGATTTGGTGTATATCATCAAAGAAGTCTCAATGGAATGTAAATTGAGATGAAATTTCTCAAAAAGGTTGTATCCTTAGGTTAAGGATAAATCAATGACATAATTATGTGTGACAAATATAAATACACTAAATATGATTGGATATTCAGTGTAAAACAATCAAAGGACATTCACACATATTCTTTTAAAAAAAACAATACCAACGAATTGGATGTTTAACTCAACAAATGGAGAATGAGTTAAAATTACTCTTATCAAATTCATATCAATGACTTGAGAATTATCAATGGAGTGATTATGTGTATCAAACTTATATCCACAGGAAGGGGAGTGGAAATTATGACATAATCAAATGAATAGTGATTCCACACATAATCTTGGGGTAATATAATCAATGAAATATGTGTAAAGCCAAATGAGTGGAAATTGAAATCTCAAATTCCCTTATCGATTAGGTAACTTACGAAACATACACCCATGAAAGAAGTATCATACCATGATGATGTAAATACCCATAAATTAAAGTATATTACACAATGAATACGATCATGGGCAGTACATATACACCACATGAAATAATTAAGTGGTGATCAATGGAATTCTCACGGAATTAAAAGTGAGATAAGAAAACCCTTACATTGTACTTTTTCCTTGGTCGATGGTAGGTTTACCTCCTGTATAATGGTGAAATAATTGTTATTGAATAATAAAAGAATCATTTACTTTAATATGATATCATATATGATCTTTTATCATTGATTTGTTAATAATATTTTAGAATTATCGTCATTTCGGGTGTTAACGGGTTCATTTTACTTTATATTCTTTGTTATGTGAGACATATTCGTTATTAATGGGATGTATATTATTCATATCCAGAATGGTATCAAGTTCTTAAACATAATTTTTAAATCATCAAATTATACGATGGAGAATGAATCTCATCGCGTTCGTGGAGACGGTAGTCCGTACGTACGCACGAACGCTACTTCCATTTAATTTTTATTTTAAAAGAATCGAATCCAAATTATACATAGGTATATTACTATTCCAGTATAATATAATATTTTATATATGTTACTTAAGTTCATTTACACCATCCTTTATACGTTCCATGTGTGGTATGAACGAGTCATATCATTTTAAGGGGGCGGTAGTCCGCACTTCCTCAAATGAAATTATCGTATGTATATACAACATGAAACGAATAATGGTATTAAATAAAATGGAATTACAGAAGCTTATATATAAAATATATATCATTAATATCATATTTAATTACAGTGCCATCCTAATGGCCACCATGAGAGGCGGTAAGATGTATTTGAACAATCATCGTTTCGTGAGGCGTTAGTTTTCCATCCACAGAAACATTATGTTCATCATCCATTAGATGGAGTTGTGTGAATGCGTAGTTTGAATCCTTCTTATAACAACATCCTAGTATATTGAGTATACTGGTGTTGTTATAAAATAAAGTAAATAAAAAGATTTTGGGGGGTTGGAGAAGCAAAATAAATGAAAATACTTTAAGAGAAATTGCTACCTTTAATTTAGGTAACTCACTTTGGTTGGAACCAAAGGACTTCCTGAAATGCTTTCTGCCTAAGGGGAAGCTTCAAGGAGGAGGAGAGGGATGTGGGGAGCTTATTTGGGCAGAGTTTGGACGAGCCAAGTGGCTTGAGAGGTGTGAGGAAATGAGAAGGAGGAGTGCCCTTTTATAAGAGGGGTGAGGGGCACCTTTGGAAAAGATAGAAATATTAATTTATAATAAATTCATATTCGGTTTCCAAAGGCTCCAAAGTTGACTATTCAAAGGATGAGGTGGGGATAGGTCGAAAACAACTCATCCAATTGAATTTAGACAGGTTTGGGTACTTATATTAACCTTATCTTTAAGTATTAACTCTAAGTTAATTAGTTTCACTTTTACAATGTCTCTTTGTATTTTTATATAATATGGTTAATAAACTTACTATATACATTCAAGCGACCCCCAAGTGGTCCATTAATGATTAACCTATCATAATAAAGTCTCTTGGCCGAACCTTAGATTTTTAGGAATTTAATATCAATTAATAATATAATATTTGTTTTAAGAACTCTTTTATGTCAATTTTGACACTATTAAATAGTTGATTTTTGTGAAACTCATAACAGATTTATTACTTGGAAAAAAGTAAATTAAATCAATCCTAATATATCATATTATCCTAGAAAATTAGTTTAATTCATTAAAAGTTTCATATTATATTTATTTGGGTATTTATAATATCAATTATTTTAATTTTTCACTATTATAGTAATTACTGCATCATCATTGTGTCATAAATAAAATAACATATTTAATGTCTAAAAATTATAAATAAAATATCATTATGTAGAAAATCTTTTTATCTTTCTAATTAATATTTATAATCTAAAATCCAACATATATAACCCTATGTAACAATTGTTGTTCTAAAAGATATATGCTTGTGTCATTTTTGTACTCATTTTAACTAAATTAAAATAAAGTGTCATTATCACTTACAAGTGGATCCATGGGGTCCCAAAATAGACCCAAAGATTCCCATGGTCGACCATGTATCAACCAATAGGGTTAAGACACGTTTTAGGGTAATTTAGTATTATTATAATATTATTTTTTTAACCCTTATTTACCGGATTTACCCTTAACCATGGTAAATAAAATATTTACCGCAGTAATTATTCAAAATGTATAAAAATAAAAGTTACCTATTTACACAATTTTAACATCCTGATTCCAAATATGGAATCCATTTTCCTAAATTCAAAACACAGAAGTGGCAGAAATTAATTTAAAATTAAATCCCGCTGTCAAAACAAAAAGCGTGTTTTTAAGAATAATAACTATCAAAAGATTGACACTCGTTTATGTTCGGTTTAATTGTAAAATTATGTCCAATGACCAACATTATATTAAATGGTAAAAATATATTCTAAATATACTTTAAAACCACTCAAATTCATAATTTATCACTATTAATTATTTTGATTAAAAAAGTTGTTTTTAATTAAAATTTAGTAATTTTCACTATTCATCAAAATATAAAAGTTATCTGAAAAGTACCAAAATTTCACCCTAGGATAATTTCGATATTCCGAATCCAAAAATGAAGTCCATTTTTAAATATAAAATATATATAATTTCAAAAATTAGGTATTACTATTCATAACGGCTAGTTTGATTGGTTGTGGTGTGTGTTAAAACTCAAGGTTGCGTACAACACACGCTACTGTATTATTCAAAGAAAGCGTACCGTGGAAGCTTGGGATGTTTCATTTTAAATTTTTGATGTCCCCATTTAGTCAAAAAGTTTAAAACATAGTATTTAAAAAGGGTTCACTATTAAAGTTGATAAAAGTGCAATACTGAAAATGAATTTGTTCTTGCATTATATCTAAGAAACTCATAATATGGATTCTAAAATTATAAGGATTATATAAACATTAAAATTTATCTAATACTATTCATAACCTCTTTTGAACGGCTTGTTTGGTAAGTCATGGTGTGCTTGAACATGGTGTTGCATGTAGTGAAAGTTATTGAATTATTTTGAAGAAATAACACACTATGAAATCTTGGGGTGTTACAGTTTTTTTAAATTTTTTTTTCATAAATTTTATGAAATGAATCTTTTGACATTTTGGGTATGAGGGAATTTTTTAATTTCTGAAAAATATATGAGAAGATTGTTCTCTTTTAACTTATATGGTATAATGAAATTTCTATATTTTCATAACACCTTATTTCACTGAATCTTCAATTATAATATTTCAATATTATTTTGAAGGAAATTTTTCTGTTTTAATATATAATTTCATTCTGAGAGAAGAATACTTTTTTAGAGGAATGAATATTTTTTTAAGAATTAATTTCACATGTTTTACCAAAATTATTTTCTAAACTTATTTTTTAAAAGTAAAAACTATGTTTGATAGAATACATGATACATCACACCAAGCTTAAAGGAATAACTAAATATAATTTTATAAATCTTATCACTATAACCCAAACATTGTAATGGTTAGAATGAATAGTATTAAATTAATTTAAAATATATTGCTCACACATGTATATATAAATAAATATTTTGTGAAAAATTAATTATAAATGAGTGTAAACCTTTAAATTAAAAAGATTAGTTTTTTTTCTAAAAAAACTATTTAAATGTGAAAAAGTGCAGTTTATACAAATAAATAAAAAAATAATTGTCTTTTGAATTATATTAATAGAATATATATGTAGCATATTAAATATAATATTACAAATTCATATTATTTATTTTATAGACATGATATAAGAACAAATTAAATTTTATAAGGAAAAAGTGTATTTAAAAAAATGCATTCTTATGTCATTTTGATCGAGACCCAATTTTAAATATATGTTTTTCAAATGTATAAATTATATATGATAAAAAAATACTCTATATTTTCATATTATTATAAAAATTTTATATTTAAATACTTTTTGGTATTTTTGAAATAAGATTCATTTTTTGACGAATGGTGAAACAAATTCTTAATATTATTTGAAAAAAATTATTTCATAAAATTTATTTATACTAATAAATTATATATTTGAGTGGTTATAAATTATTATTTAATACTTTATTTATAATTTATCCAATATAAGAAATTGGAGTCAATTTCATAGTGAAATTTGATATAGAAACTTTATGACCATTTAACATTTTTAGTTTAACAATATGTGTCCTCGATCTGATAATGAGATTAAATTTAAATTAATTTTAGTCACAAATGTGTTTTAAATTTTGAAAAGGGAAGATAAATGGTTTTAATATGTATGAAATTTATGATATAATTGGATAGAATTAATTATTGAAAATTCTAGGTAAATAATTTTGTAGTTATTTATATTAACATAGTTAATTGTAAATATAGTCTATTAGGGGAATAATAATATTATAATTAATTAAAAATAAAAATAAAACGTTTACTAATTTAATTGGATACTGTTTTTGAGATTATAATCTTCCATTTTTATAGGTTATACCCTTGAATGATAATTGGGTTTTATTATGTCATTTGTAAAATTTTATTCAACGAGAAGATTTTTTTTTCACACCCATGTTTTTAACAACTAATGTATTTTAAATATAAGTAAATATAGGTTCATATCTTAAACTATAAATATTTTTTATAAATGTAATCTAATTTCCTACATCATAGTAATTTATTTATAATTTTTTAGAAATAAACAATAAAATTAAAAGCTGACATAATGATTATCAAGTAATTGGTATATTAATGGAATAATCAAATAAATGATATTAAAATTGGTAAAATAAATATAATTTTCTATATTTTATTTAATAAAATGATTTTATTTATTACTATAAAATGTTAGAGAAGTTTAAATGGAGTTTTTAATATATCAAGTAATTATGATATGTTTAGAATATCAAATAATTAATAGTGTCAAACTTGACAATAAAGATATTTTTAAATAAATAATATTTCATTCAATGATATAAAATTTATAAAAATATAATATTAATAAATCTAATTGTTATAAGTTCTTATAATATTTAAATGAATCATATATTGGTAGTTTTATTGTTTATACTAATTATATTAACCTTCAATGTGTAAATTACATGACACCATAGTAATAATTAGTTAGTGTTAAAAATGACAAGGATTAAATATAGTAATTTTTTATAAAATTTATTAGTATAGATATAATAAAAACTGAAAAAATTATATTATATAAATAATTTAGATTTCGTCAATTTGAATTATAAAATTAATTTTGTATAAAATGAAAAATTTGAAGAATTACAAGACTGCCCCTCCCCTCTTCTATAAAAAGGAACAAATTCTTATATTTTCTTCACATATCATAAGCTATTTGGATGAGACAAAATCTTATGAAATATCTTTCAAGATTCCCTCCTAACATTCTTGTGTAATTAGTTTATGAATAACCTCTCCTTTAGGTGTTATGGTGATAATCGAAGGAGACCATACATAGAAGAGGTATCGTTTTTAACAAAGTACATATATATTTTATTGTTAATCTTGTTTAAATTATTATTCATATATGATGAAATAATTTCTCTAGTATCCAAAATATAATTCAATTTTATTATGTTAATAACTTCATGTAAATCATTGTCAACTTTTATCAAATGTTATAAAATTAATCATTCATGTATATGTGCGAATTATCAACTCCACAAACCATTATAATTGATTTTCCACCACTGTCTGTCATGATTGGTTATAATGATGTAATTAATGTTTATATATGATATTAATATAATTTTTATTGTTATGAACTAATAATATATCAATTTTTCTTACCTTTCAATGCCCAAAAAATGATACTGCCATTTGTGGGTCCATCTAAATTATCACCTCCACGAAGCGATGTGATTCATTTTTCATCACCAAATAAAATAGATTACATATATAAATATATTTTAATCACTAATATAATACTAATTATATTATTGTACATATTTTAAAATATTATATACTTACCTTCATTCAAGATATATAGGTGAAAAATGAAAGTGTTTCTAATGCGCATGTGTGGCCTACTATCTCTATGATTATAATGATCTTAATTTCTTAAAACCCTACATAAATGGTTTTATTTTATAGTATAATTATGGCATAAAAGTTAATGTTATAGCATTAATATGATTCAAGATATTATTTAATTATGAAAATTTTGACTACAGACATTATTTCAGTTTCATTTTTAGACTCATGTGTCGAATATCATGAAAATTCTTAAAGTGAATATAAACAATTAATTAAATGTTATAACAAGATATTAATTTATATTAAAGGAATAAAAAAATAGAAAAATTTTCTAATGAAATTAAATAATTATCTTAAATTTATTATCTTCAATGATAATGACCATGCATGATGAATCTGACTCATGGTCAAGGATTTCGTCACAATATCTTTTAATTGAATCCTTTCATGATGAAATTGTAATTTATTCTTTTATAAGTTGTATATATAGATAGAATGACATTTCATACAAATATTTTACCTATAATTATTTTTTTATCATTTTAAAAATGTATTACTTCATTGATATTATGATCTAACTGTTAAATTTGGTATGTGACAATTTGAATCTTCCAAGATTTAATTATAAAATATTTTTATCCATGTCAGTAATATTGATATGAAATTAAATTCTTAAAATATAAGGATATAAAAGTGATATTAAACAATTTTATGTATATTTTTAATTTCATTCAATGTTTCCAAAAAAGGAATCATTTAGTGTGTGTTTTATGAAATGTTCCCACACACATTAAAAATAATATTATATTCTTAACATATACAATGACCATTTTTTTCATTTTTATGCCGATTATATAGTTGTATTCCTTTGAAATATTAAACTTCTCCATAAATGAAAAACCACATTAATATTTTTAGGAATTTTTTTTATTTAGTTCAATGTAAACGATGTATTTTTATTGGAACTGTGTTCTTGAATGTCATGGGTATTTTTATCTAGAAGTGTTTTCATATGGGATTAAAAGAGTTTTTCAAATGGTATGACGATGATTTTATTTGTTAATGATATTTTAGATGATCATTATATGAAACTGGAGAGTCCAAAATAGATTATACCATAGTTTTATCTCCATTATAGCTAACAAGTGTGCCCGAATAATCTTATATGAAGGGTTGAGACCGATTACACCTCACCAGTGAGCACGACATATCTTATATGAAAGTATGAGTCCCATTGTAGCTCGTATGTGATCCTGATACATCTTATATGAAGTTTTATCATAATTTTATATATTACCAATTCATTAGGTAAAAATTATATTGTGTGTTGGTCATATAGTTATTCTAATTGAAAGGTGTTTAAAAGAGTTTAATGTATTTGATTCTCATAGTTAACTAAGATATTTTAAATTTCATTTAATTGGTTTTAATGATTTTATTTTAGAAAAACATATTTCTGTTTTTTATCTCAAATTTTTTTTTCTCGTTCCCAGAAATATATTAAATGGGTTTTTATATTTTTCGTTATACTAATTTGTTTCCTTATTTTTATGCCTGTTAATGTGGTTCTTGTGCCAATCCCATTTTTTCTAAAAAGTTATTCAGAGGGTTATTAATTATTATGGATAATAAATAGGTGAATGTAATAATTGTGATTTTATATAAAGAAAAAATGATTTATTTTAGAATGTATTCTCTATTGAAAAATTGATACTTTGTATACGTGTCCACATGTAATGTTTGGGATTACTAAGAGTTTTTTTATTAATCTCTAAAACTCTAATCATAAAATAATATAAAGTGTGATTTATATTTCAAAAACAATATAAGAAGTTATTTTTAAGGTTGGGTTCATAAATTATAAGAATTACCTATCATGTAATTCATTGGACTTATAGAACCATATCAATTTAAATCATTATTTGGCATTTGGTAATGAAATTACCAAATTTATAATGTTTTATTTGCATTAAATTTTAATACAGAATGATATATTTAATATATACACCATGTTTCCTTTTCAATGGTGTAAATACTCCCATATTATATTTTTGAATAATGAATCTATTATATATTTTGATATTATATAATAATTTTGTGTTTATATATCCCATGATGTTTTGATTCAAATATAATAAATGCAATAAGCGGTTTTCATGAATTTTTTATCAACTTGGGCATCACCATGTTTCAATTAATATTATCATTGATGAAATATATATTTTTCTTATAATTGTGTTATTTTTATTTGGCACATTTCTTTTGGAAATTAATTTCCACAAAAATATAATCTATATTTATGTTTCAATTTGTTTTTTATGGCATTTTATTCAAAATACTTTTCATTACTTTTGTTGTATATTTCTTTTATATTAAGGATTTTACACTATACACGTGATATCCATTCAAAAATTGAAAACCAAAATGTTAATATATCATATGATATTTTTTTGATTAAATGATTTCAATTAAATGCATTTTTTACATTATTAAGGATTTTGGAATTGAGAAAATAATAATTGAAAATGTTTAAAAGGTTTCTTCGGGATTTCAAAATAAGAAGGTTTTACAATACACTCTATCATTATTTGATAATCAATATTTCTTTTTTAAGGATGCATTTTTAATGATTCATTTAATATTAAAAAAACTCACCATATTTTTACTTTCCTTTTTGAAATTTATTATGTCTGAATCATGTCAACATTACTAAATATTTTATTTGAATTGAATGTTACCAAGGTGTTTTTACATCCAATTTTATAAATAAATAATATCATTATAAACTATCTGTTATTTAATGATTCCATTTATGTAATATTATTAAAATAATCTTCACTTCATTTATTGAACACCTTATATATTTCTCAACTATTACTTGTTCTATATTATTTTAAAATAAAAGTATTTGAATTTATTTTCACTTCCCATTTTGATAAAATTTATAAATTCTGTAGTATATTTTATTTATAAATATTTAATATATGTTTTTCAATAAGACATATATTTATGTTCCAAATTCTAAATTTTTAAAAATATTCATTATATATATATATATATTTTATATGTTTTTTTATAGTAAAATTTCTTCTAAAATATATTTTATGTCCGTGGATTATTTTTCATTATTACTTTATTTAATCACCACTTATATGTAATTTACATGATGTTTTTGGAAGCTTTATAGAACACATAATTTTTCAATGGGTTCATTAACAAATATTTATTTTCTATTTTTTAACAGAAACAAATTACATAAACTATTAGAGGTTTGGGACCAATATATCCCTCCACAACAGTAGGTAAATTCTTATATCTCATAAAATATAAATTTTATATGAATTTGTTATAATGATTTTAGGATGTCAAATATTGAATGTGTAGGAATAAATATTTATATATTATTAATATTTTCATCACATTATTTATCATTATTGATATTTTTTATTAGGAAAGTTCATTTAATTTAATTATCCATAATGATATTTTATTAATCATAGGATTCTCTGATAATTTTTATGATTAATATCTATGTATATTAATCCACTAATATTTTATTTTTATAATTTTAATTATATTATTCTTATTTATGATGTAATACATTTTGATACATGTTTTATTATACAACATGTTTTAGATCAACTCTTTGTTATATATCTAATCTCAATTATATTATGATTATTATATCATTTGAGATATCTCAAAATGGTCTAGTGGAGCAATATTAAGTATAAATGATCATCCAATATAATATTTATGTTTTTTTGTTTCTAATATCTAAAACACAAGACTTTTTAGTCATTGGGAATTAAACTATTTATGAGAGGTATTAATTTAATGCTAATCAACTGTATTATTTTAGTAATGTTTAGCTTTGGTGTCTTCATATATTGGAAATGTATGATTTGATTTATGAAATGGAACGTCCTCATTATTGATCAATTGTTGAATGTAATTTATTTTGAAGAGATGTAAAGGGTTGATGTTAAATGAAAACTCAGATGGATATGAATTCATATCCATGTAGGATAGATAACAAACATATACATTTTATGGTATTATGTGGAGAATCATTTTTATCTAATTACATTATTCTATGTTTCTCATTGTTTCTGTTCAAATTTTTATGATTATTTTTAATTTAAAATATATTACTTATAGTATTTAAAATTCCAATAAATTTTATATAATCATATAACTATGGATTATGGTAATAAAATAATAATATTTTATAACATTTAGTTATAATTGATGTCTGTTAGGTAATGTGGAGATCCATAATAAGGTTTTTAGAAAAAAAAATTGTCATTCAACGGGTATATATATATGATCGATTAATCATGTATCTGATTATCCACTAGAAGGAAAAACATATAAATTATATCAATGTACACCAATTGAATATCATCTCCTTTTCCCCAATTTCTTTGATGATCAAAATATCCTATAGATTCTAATCTTCAATAGGTAACTTATCTAGTATTGTGCATGCACCTCCATGATATAGATGAATTTTAGATACAATAACATCCATGAGATCAATGTCGCAAATTATAATTTCCCTTTCTTGATGTCAACCTAAATCCACTGAGGATCCTTTTTATCGTTATTTCTCCTTCTATATCCTACAAATATTTATAAAAATTACATCAAGGAAAATCCCACTAAAATTACTCCCCCCTTGTAAAATTTTTTGGGTGAATCTTTAGCGCACAAACAAATTATCATTTTATGTAATTAATTTTATACTAGTTAATTTATATGATTAGAGGATTAAAACAATGACATGTTTTTATTTGAGCGGGATATTAAATATGAAAAATCAAATTAAATACCAATTTTCACATTTCTATTCAACTATTTTATTCACGTTCCAAAATACACAGGTTTTCCCATTTTATCTTGATATAGAAATCTGTGTAATAATTTTAAATAATTTAATAAAAATATTCTCCATGACTATATAATATCATCGAGGAATGGATAAATTATTAACATTCATTATTCTCTTATAAAATAGTAAAAAAAATTAGATTATTAATTTTGAAATTTAGTAGGATTCGTAATTAATCTACATGACCTAAAATTGAATTATGAGATTAATTTAATAAACATTAAATCATATCATGGTGCAGAACACCAAAATTTGGAATGTCTTGTAAAATTATATATTGAAAACCATTGCAGAAAAATCTATATATTTATTGAATCTTAATTTCTCTAGTTCCTTCCCAATTAATAAAATTTTATAACACCATTAAAATTTCATGTACAACAATCATATCCTTTCCCCCACTATATCTCTATAATAAATCATCTATGATCAGTTTACATTATGTGTGTAATTTGAGTTCCAATATAAAATCATTGATGAATATAATGGGATATTTTCTAAAAGAATAATATTTTTAGATTCAGAGATAATTTGATAAAATTGAGGTAGATTACCAACTAATTCATCCACTCTCATGGAGCTAAAACCATAAAAATGATATTGTTTTCTTTATAATAAATTCAGATTGAAATATTCTATGTTTTGGTTTTAAATGTAATGGTCACTGGAAAAACATGAAAAATTAGCACATCAATTGTAAATTTTTTATTCTATTTATATTGTATTTATTCATTGAATAGTAAAATATTTTATAGATTAAATATGTGATATGGTTTTCAAAAAAATTAAAATTTCATTCACTTCATAATCATCCCCAAATATATTTCCATCAATCCATTATCCTATAAATAACAAATACTATATTAAATATCAATAAAAAATTATAACATATCTTCTCAAAAATTATCCCATTACTAGATACAAATAATGGATTTTATAATACATTATTAGATATAATTTTATTCTTTTATAGTTTTATATAATTTCTTGTAAAGATAATCAATGTAGTGAACTAGTATCAAATTGTTTTTTCAGTGATCTCCTTTTTTAAATATCTTAATTATTGTCTTTCAATCTTTAGGGTATCTTTATTCAATCGTATTGTTTTTCCTATAAAATGGACAATTTAATATAATTTATTATAGTATATAAACATGATCACACATATACAATTTTATAAAACACCCCCTGGATAAAATCTTCCCAATTTCCACTGACTATGATTGTATGGAATAATCCCCACATACCTTTACAACACAAATGTATCCCCCATTCATAAAATAAAATTTATGGTATGATGGAATGTAATTCAATTAACAAACATGGATTTGAGAAGATAATTATACCCCTATAACACTCAAAAATATTTTTATGATTCAACATTAATGGAAAATGTCATCATATCCTTTTATTTATACTTTTTAAAAACATACCCCAAAATATAATCAATACATTACAAAATATAACTGATGATTAATTATTATATATATTTATTTATGGTTTATTGTGTTTTTTATATAAATTATTATCCAAATTCATATTATATTTTATTATAAATTGTTTTCATCTACCAAAATCAAGGTTTTCATTCCATAAAACTTATTTTCATCATGTCATTACATCGTGCACATCATTGCTTTCAAAATTTAGATTTCATAAAAAATTGATATTCTTTCCTACCTAATGTTTCTAATTTTTTTATTCATAGAGTTATATATAACTCACCTTCCTCAAATAAAAATTTTCCTCTAAAATATTATATTAGTTCATAAATTAAAACTACTAAATTATTATAATTAAATTCATAAATCATTTTTGATGTGATTTATTAATATCTAAATCCATAATAAACATTAAATTTATCATTTTGAACAATCCATTTAATATATAGATTATGAAAATTCAAATGGTTTATCTGAAATTAATCCTAAACAATAACTTCCTTTAAAATATATGTTCTATATATTTTCATTTAATGTGGGTTCAAATTTGTCTTTTAACACATAACATGATCCATAATATTCCATTAATTATTCAAGGATACATTGGATTGAAGTGAAATTCAAATTTAAACAACCCACAAATAACTTGTGACAATACACTATAAAAACATTTTAGCATACCTATCATGTGTGAGAAATATGAATCCAACTATCATTACCACATGACAAATTTAATCCAATAAATCATATTAATTCAAAATGATATTAAAATTTTAAATAAAATTCCCCTAAAGGCACTAGATGTTATATCTAAAAACCTATCCTCATTATCTAATATATTCATAGTTAATGGGGAATTATAACTACCCAAGAATAACATATATAGATATTACATAAATATATATGAATATTCAAGACATACTAGTTGAACATGCCCAAGGACCATAAAATATTATTGGCATTCAAATCATGGAACAAATTCTTCGTGTATGGTGAAATATCATCACGATATTCCTTAATGATATTCCTCATTATTAATCCTATTTAAAACCATTCTAAATAACCTATTTAATGAAAAAAGAAGAAATGTGTGAGTTCAAATGATTAGTAAGGGTAAAAAATAGAGAAAAATAATCCTAAATTGAATATAGGGGTATGAGAACATTTGAATAACGTTTTATGATTTTACACTGCATATTAAAGATCCTAATCAAAAGGAATGGCATAATGATTTTATGTTCATAAAAAATAGATCATAAGGGTGATAAATCATCATAAATCCACCATAAACTATAATATAATTTCATTTAAGTGTAGAACCATTATAACTAAATAAAATAATTTCATTTTTCAAGGACAAAAACAATACCATTAGAATTGTGGATTATGATACACATATTTCCCCTTAGTAGATCATGATATTCCTATTTACCATAGTGTATTAGGGTACACATGTTTCCCATTTTGTATGAGGGAACAAATGATTCCCATTTTTCATTAGAACACACATACTTATCATTATGGATCCGGACACACATGTTTTCTATTTTAGATCCGAACACACCTATTTTTCCAATTTAGATCAGGACACACATGTTTCCCATTTGGATCAACCCCTTGGGATTCATCCAGATCATTATATCATAATATATCAATCCAAACCAATGAATTGCAGTGATATATATGTCCTGCATGTCACATAATAAAATCTTACATACATGTGGCATATGATAATAAAAAATCCAGTATACCGTGACCCATAAAAAGATATGTGTTTTATAAAAATCATATCATAACCCATGAAATGAAATGGGTATAATATATAGGTAATTATATACTATACTATAGAAAATATATATGTCTTATAATTAATTCATTATTTAATAACCCATCAATGGTTGTACATTGCATAATCATTTTATCATTGTCTAACATATAGAAGAGAAATGAGTTTTATTAATTTGTTTTCATATTAATCACAAATAATTCATCGAAATAATAAGAATTTTTACCATGTATCATAACCCTAGTAAATCCTAAACTATATAAAAGTATATCTTAATAAAAGGGTAATGATTTGGAAAGATCACATGAAACATAATGATTCTCTGAAAACACTATTTAATACTTATAATATTTTGAAAATAATTTTCTTTGAAACCAAATTGAAAAAAAAAATTATATGAATAATGCAAAAACATTTAAAAAATTTCAAGAGAAAAAAGTCATTCCACTTTGAAAAAATATTTTTTAATAAGAATTATTTTGAAATAATACATTTTTAGAAACCAATTTTTCTTAAAAAATTTAAAAATATAAATTTCAAGAATGTTAGGAAAAATAAATTCATTTAAAAATTCCCATGAAAATATTCAATGTAATTTTTAAGAAATTGACAGTTGGTAAATCCATACATGCTGAACATTCATTTTTTACTGTAAAAAGTATAGAAATGTATGATGATAAAAAAGGGATAAGGGGTTTTCTTTAAAAAATAATTCAAAGGTAAATATTAGTTAAATATTTTTTATACATAATATTAATAAAAATTAAAACATTTTCAGATAACATGGTTTTATAAATAAAGCTTTTTTCAATATAAATAGAGAAATAAAGATATAATTTCTTATTAAAACTTCTTAATTGTCATAACTATCGAATATTAAATTATATTTCCAATACATGGATATGTCATGGAATTAAAAAGGATATTAATAATCATTAGGTTTTTTGATATATTTATGATAATATTTCTTCAATTGAATTGTAATCACATAAAATCCGGATAAAAGATGAGTTTATCAAAATAAACTTATACCACGTAAGTAACATATAGTCATAATAATATGGAAAACATTACGTTACATGATGCTTAAAATAATATTAAAATTAGTATATTCATTATATAAAATTTCATGCTGAATTATATATACTTTTTATAAAAACATAGCTAATTAACATGGAATGTGTCTCAATGAAATCAAATTGAGACGAATTTAATTAATGGATTGTGTAATTTTTTATCAAAAACACCCATTATAGAAAAATAAAAAAATGGATTACTAAATAACATTATATTAAATTTTAATATTAAAATATTACAGTAATGGTAACTATATACATCCCAAAAAATAAATGATTGGTGAGTAAGGCATATGTCTTATAATAAAAGTGAGTTTGGAAACCCCCTTAATATAATTCTTGTATTTCTTCACATATGTTAAAAACTCGTATATAGTAAATATATGTTTATTATAAATAAAAAAAAGAACCATACCCTTATATAAATTAAGTTATTTGATTTTATTGGGCATTTATGTGACCTGTTTATGTTCATTTCCATGTCAATGATATGTTTTAGGTAATATCTTGGTTGTTTTATTTGAATATGTTATTACTTTTTATTCTTCATCATCTTACATGAATCATAGATTAATTTTATATAGATTTTAACAATATATTTAAAAATCATATATATATTTATTATATATATATATATAGTAATAATAATCAAGGAATCAATTAAATATGAAATTGAATACACCATTCAGGGAGATAGTAGGTTTTACGTACACAAGAACGTTTTTTCAATTTTACTATAATATTAAAACAATGAAAGTACATGAAATATATGCATACATATATAATCATAAATGTTGAATTATTATTTCATATACACCATATAATATTACAAAACTCATCCTTATAATATTATATGTAATTTGTGAATGAATCACATCGCTTTGAGGGGGAAGTACTCTACATGTCCACAACCCATCATATCATTCTTATATAAAATGGAAATCATGAAAAATGTTATATATAAAAATTTTACTAGAATAATGAAATATTTAATATCCTATATAATTTAAAATGAGATATTAAATCATTATTTCTAGCCTTGAAATGTAAAAATGGAAGAACCCCAAACAATGGTTTACGAGTTGGTCATATCCCAAACACACGGACGATGATTAAATATACCACATGATTGATGTTTATGTAGGTGTAGGTATTAAAAATTACCACTATATTTCCGATATTGAGGTTATATTATAGTATTGTAATAATTATGATTGACATGGTGGATAAATAATTAAAAACAATGTTCTTGTTGAATAATGTTACCTACTCATTGAGTAAATCATTTTTTTGGCACCAAAGGGAAACCTTTGGTGACTTTATGACCAAAGGGTTGCTCATAGGTTGAATGTATATAAGTTATGAGCTAATTTGGGTAGGTAATTGATGATAAAAAGTGTCTTGAGATTCATGAGGTAGTGAGGGGCAGAGTGCACTTTTACATTGGTGGATGAGTGTTATTCTAGTAAGTATAAAAAGTCAAACCCCATTGAGATGTATCCCTTGCATAAGGTGACACCAATATTTTTCACTATTATATAATATAGAATAAATTTAATAAATATGTCCAGAAAATTTATTTTGGACATGTTTCTGTGGTATATTCCCTTTAAGATAATGTTGAACAACTATGTAAACTCGTTTTTACCTTAATCTCTATAATTAATTTTAGTAATAAATTTGGTAAAAAACTAAATTTAAATATATTTATATTATATATTATTATGATTCTAAATATTGAATCCATTTTCCCAACCTCTATGAATCTATTTTTAATAGATTAATTTAATACTAATCATGCAGATTTATCCCGAGAGCGGGTTCACAAAGTGAAAAAGTCAAAAATATTGAAAAGTATTTATATTCAAATTTTAGGTGATATTTGGGCCAATTACCTAAAATGGACAGAATAATTTATAATTTATTTAATTATAATTTAAAATTTAATTAATATATATTATATATATAAATAAAATTTATGATAAATATGATTAGAATTAATATTAATTATTTGAACTATTCATCATCAAATGAAACTTGTCTGAGAAATAACAAACATTCAACCAAATTGTATTTTTATATTACATATTCAAAAAATATGTTATTATATGATGTATAAGTTATGAAATTTTTAAAACATATATAAAAAATGGATTCTCTATTAAAAGCCGGTAAAATTAACTTTTATTGATATATATTTTTTATTCATAAAATTGGATTCATTAATATCTTGTACATATAAAATCTATTGGATGTGTATAAAAAATAATCATTGAATATATATTAAATAAATTTTATTTAAAAATTTCAATAAAATTTACTTATTTGATTTATTAGGAAAAAATATAAGTATTCATAGAAAAATATTTTTCTTATAAAAGGAATTCCATTATTGTCATATAGTCCATAACTACATTTTTAAATAATTGATAAGAAAATTATTCATTTTATATAATTTCTAAACCATAGTTTTATAATTCAGTTAATATTATTCATATTTTTCTTGATGAAATCATGGTGATAATTAGTTAAAAAATATTAATTATACACTTTAGTTAGTAAAACATTATCTTGCATATAAAAGAAGAAATCTAAGAGACTCAATATCTTGGGTAACAAAATTCAAAACTAGCATTGTGTGTTACACAAGCTTATATAATATTTGTTTGTCATGAAGGAATGACATGTTATTTCATACAATGTGAGGAAAAAATAGTTCTTTCATATAAAAATATCTATATTATGATTTAGATGAAATGAAGAATATTAAAAACAATAAATTAATTTGATGAAAATTCCTAGAAATATATGGGTGTCACATGCAACAACCATTAAATTAATTTTATTCCATGGAATTTATCGGTGATATAAATTTAATTTTAAATGGATGTTACTATCATAAAAAACCACATCATTTAAATGAGTACTAAAACATAATTTATATAGGGAAAGTTAGAAACATATAGGTCAACCCAAGTAACTCATCAATAGGTTTCTACATAAGAGAACATAGGTGTAATGTGAAAAAACATAAATGTATGAAAGGATTAAATAATCATAGAGATTGAAAAAAATCCCGATCATAAAAAATTTTGTGATCCAAATAATGTTAACAACCACATAACCACAAACTAAAGAAGAGTTAACGAGTTCAATTATATCATTAAAAATGGTGATAATTAAGAAAAAAATCATTTCATGACCTATTATTTTCATAATGATAAATATTTTTTAGTAAAAGATAGAATTACATGATTTTGGGATAGCCTCCCAATTTGTTGTTCATTGATTAATTTCTAATTTATCTATTATTCCCTGAAATTAAGGTGAATGTTTCATTCTATAAGCATTATCAAATCACAATATCCCTAAATATAATGATTTTTCAATACATTTTTCATTACGCTAATAAAAACATGATAACACATGTTATCCAATATGCGTAAATCATCATAGTATGAACTAATAGATTAATCTATAAAACATTATATGATGTTTAACATAATCAATTCACTAAATGCTAATCATTATAACCATTAATAATTATGGGAGTCAATAACATTAGAAATAGTTTCACCAAATTTATTGAAAACATATTTTATGTTATCCCCTGTATATCATAATATCCCACATCATTGACATATACCAAACATGTGAATAAGTTTATTAGGTATCCTCTTAAAACATGGTGAAACCCTAAATTATCATAATTCTATATTGAAAAAATACATGTTTCACTATTATAAATTGTATTATCTATATTCCATAATTTCAAAATTTTAATTTTCATTAATGATAACATAATATTATTGCAAATAAATCGTTAAATTTTTCCAAGGAAATTATTATCTTCCAATTTACTTATTTATATATATAAATACCAGAACACAAACGTAATTATTTAATCATAAGGAAGATATAAATGGTTATCTTTCCCTTAATCATGTGTTTCCCATGAACATCACATTTCCATTTAATCAAATGTATATATCTTACTCATGATTAAAAATATCGTTTTAAATCATTATGTCTAACTCATTGAGATTTTTTTGAATTATATTTTTTCAAATTATTATAATATTGTTGATATTTTTCATTTCACTGAACCCTATAGATAGTATTTTATATTAAATAATTATTTTATCTTTGTGTCTTATGCTACACTAAGTTAACCATTAATAAATCTAATAACTAGCATTCTCTACAAGTAACAATGATGTTAGGTTTCATTACATAAACTAATGGATTTCTACAATGGCATGCATAACATTCAAGACAATGTTTTAACAGACAATTTTATAACATTAAAATGTTTATACATAATATAATAATATATAACCAAACTATTAAAATAGTGTTTATGAATAGAATTAACTAATGTTAAAAAATAATTGTATTTAAAAATAAAATATATCATTGAAATAGGAACATAAGAATTATTTTAGGGTAAATTTTTTGTATTTTTCAACAATGTTTTATTTTTTAATCAATAGTGAAAAATGCTAAATTTTAGTTCAAAAAAATATTTTAGTCAAATTTATTAATAAGGTAAAATTATATTTCCAATTAGATTAAATTTTTAATTAGAAAATATTTTAATAAAATAATACAATTTAGTATATTTAGATAAATTTTAGTTTTCAATTAGGAATAAAAATATCAAAAACTATTGAATGTTTCTACTTTAAAAACCTCAATTGGTGACCAAATAGTGGGATTAATTTTAAATTTATTTCCTCAACATATGTGATTATAATTTGGAATAATTGATTAAATATATTTAATAATAATAATTTATAGTGTATAATATATTCAACTATGTTTTTCCAAAAAATATTGGTGAATGTGATTAAAATTAATAACATCGATTAAGGTTAAATTTATCTTAATAAGGGTATAAACCACAAAATTAAGTCCCAAAACACCCGATGAACATGTCCAAAACTAATTTTTTGGACATTCTCCCGCCATTAAACCTCAATTTTTTGTTTATTTTCTTTTTTAAAACTTCTTTTGGTAATATCACTGGTACATCTATCTTTTTTTTAAATACCATGGGAGAATATTCCCTTCCATAAAAATGGATAGCACCTATCAATCTTCATCATATCTCCCGAACCATATAAGATGACCCCTGTTATTCCCAATGAACTACCAAAAATAACACTCTTCCTTATTGAATCCTTCTATTTTGAATAAATTATTCTACATATGCCTTTTTAATAAAACAAAACAAGATACCCAATTAAGAGGTAATATCTTCTCTAAGTATCCTTTCTTTTGTTTTATTTCACTACACCATCCAATATATAAATTCTATGATTTTGTAAAAAATTATATTTATTTTAATTTGATTTTTTATTCTATTTTTTATACCTAAACTAAATCATAACTCCTCTTAATGTGTAAGTAACATACTGTTTATGTGTATGGTGAACTACAACCTCACAAAACGATGATTGCCCATTTTTCCTTAGCACATCTCATAGTGGAAATTACGATGGAAGTTTTTTATATATTTTTTATATTTAATATTTATTATGTATTTTATATTATTTTTTATATTTTAAACAGATACTTCAATACATTACTTTTGGTGTAAATATGATAATTTCTTTTAAGAATGTGTCGACCACCGCCCCTTCAAAGTGATGTGATTATTTCACACAATACATGGAATGTATTATAGATGGATTATGTGAACTCGTATTATATATATGAAATAATAACTATAAATTAATAATGATATATATATATATACACATATATACATATATTTCATTTACCATCATTCATTTAATACGACAAAAAAAACTGATACATCGTTCTTACTTACGTATGGCTTACCATCTCTGTGAAAGGTGCATTACATTTCATAGATATATATTATATAGATAATTATAATAAAATATATGGAATATAAATTATATCTATACAATGATTTAAGTTCTGGAAATCACTATATATCTATAAGGACCAAATATATAACAAATTATGTCACATGCGAAGAACAAAGTGAGTAATATCTGAAGTGAAACCTTAACATAGGATGGTTTTCAAGTTATTAATATGAGGTCATAATATGATAATTTATTTTATTATATATAACAATATGTTTCTTTAAAATATAGTGAAAAAATTAATTATTATTATTTATTTTTTTTGAACAAGTACGATGAGAGTCAAGACATAAGGTAATGGAATTTCATCTCACTATTTATTTTTTTGAAATACACGCCTTATTAAAAACCAATTATTTTATGGTGGTGTGTATAATGATTTGGGATATATTATATTATTAATTTACATAAATTTATGGTTACTTACATATCAATTCGAAAATATTTATTTCTTTGAGTTAAATTTTCAAATGATACCAAATTGGTAAGAAAATTTAATCTCAATTTTCCTTTTCAAATACAGATGTTATGTTATGAAAATAAATTATTTATTTAGGTTTATATAATTAAATTTTAAATTCAATACCATTAATATCCTTATTTTATTTATATTTATAAGCTTTATGTAATTAACATTACGTACACTGAAAGTACGATCCCAAGTAACCATATGGTTAAAGTTAATTAAAACAGACTCATCTCTTTTTAGGATAATTATTGATTCTCATTAATTAGATAAAATATTTTGATAGATATATAAATATCAGTAATTAATTAATTATACTATTTTTATTTATTAAATATCAATGTATTATTACCATTTCCCTCTCCTTGGTATTATGATAAATATGTAAAAAGTTTGAAGAAAATTATGACCATATCTCTTTTTACGAAAAAAATTAGGTCATATTTTCCAAACCATGTCTTTAAATATGTAATTGAAATTCTTTGAAATATAAATTGGAAGATAATTTTCAAGGAAGATTGATTTTAAAAATGTTTTTTGGATTTTGTTTTGTTGTTTATAATTTATGAAATTATATTCAATGGTATTGGTTTCAAAACAAATCAAGATTTCTTTATAAGTTTTTACAGTATAATAAATGAAATTGTTATCAAATTTTTTCAATATTTCCGTATTAGTATTCAATATTTTTTCAACAATAAATGTTTTTAAATTTTTTTTAAGATTATTTTATATGTTTTTATGGAAAATGGTTTTCAATATCATATGAAGTCTACATCACAAATACTCAATGTCTTTTCTACGATTCTTAAGTAGTTTTCTATATTAAAAACAAAATTTTAAAAATAAAATATATTTTCTTCAAAAAACGATTCATTTATGCCATTTGAAAAATATTTTTCGTTTAATAAGATATTATTTAATGTTATTAATTTTTTATAATAAATGATATAAATGTTAAACTCATACTTTTTTAATGATTTATGTTTTGATATAATGATTCTTATGACACTAGTTTCTCTACCATAGGTTATATTATATTAAAAAATAATTATTTCTGTTGGAACTAATTTAAGGAAATTATTACTAAACCTATCTATTTTCTATAGGTTATGATGTGATGAATATTTAATGATACCCATTTAATTTCATGGGTTATGATTATTGTCTATGAAACCCATCTCTTTTCATGGGTCATGATATGATGAATGTTTTTTAGAACAAATGTGTATGATATAATTATGATAAGGTGTGACATATTTTTCTATCCAATGCATTCTGTAATGATATATGTTTTATGAGATAAAAGTGAACATGTGAGGGATTCAAAATCTTAAAAAAATAGGGTACATAGGAGGACATCCCATTCATTAAACAAGAGGGTGCATGACAAAAAATCACAAGCCCAAAACAAGATAGAATTTTGGAAGACATCCCAAGACCCGAGGTTACAAAAGAGGACATCCCATGCTTGAAACAAGAAGGTACATGGGAGTACATCCCAGTCCCAAAATATGAGGGTGTACATGAGGTTATCCCAAGCATCAAAAATGTCCATGGGTGATTAAAAAAAAATTAACATGTTATAATATCCATGGTAGGATACCTTGCCATAGGGATTTTATATGCTTATGTGTATTCCAAGATTCCATGTTTTATTCCTATATTTTCATTTGACGTATTATGTTATTTATTTTCATATGAATCATATCTTATAAAATTCTGAGATTTATCATATGAAACATGTTAATGATATTTGATATTTTGGGTATTATCTTCTATTTTCATGGTCATGTTCTCATAAACTTATACTCAGGACTAATCTTACACATAACCCTTGATTACCCTTACTATGTAACTAATATCACCATTATTATGTTTCCTTCCCACAGGTGATGAAGATATGTATTTTTTGATGGAATTAAGAATTGTTATAATCAAGAAGAATGTATAGGTAGATGGTGTAGCTTATTTATGTACCATTTTTTATGTTTCCATGTTCCTAAATGCACTAGACTAGTTGGGTCATTGGGATTTTGTTTTATAATATTTGGAGTATTCCAAAAATGTTATGTAATGTTAATGTATGTCATCAATGGGTTTTTATAGTTGGTATCATAGAAAAAGTTTAGTTATCCTTTATAAATAAATATGATAAAGCGTTAGTGAAATCCCTAGGTTTATTTATAATGATATTCCTACATATGTATATATGGATATGTATAAGTATTAGATAACATTTAGGAAAATGTACTTGAATTTTCGTGATGGATATATTGAGTGTTTTTTTAGAAATACATCCATCTATGGATAATACAAGTGGTCGTGACTCTAGCACAGATGTTCCATGGGATTACAACTCCGAAAAGATGTCACAGGCTGGACTGTGGGAAATCTAGGACATGAAAATAAGGCATTCCACACACCAAGTCTGACACCGCCAAGGGATGTTCTTTGTGATATTAGAAACACCTCATTACCCATAATGAATGATTTTAGTAGATTATGACTATGAATAATATCATATAAACCATATGATTGATAGATTAGAGAATTATGGTCCATATTTAGTAACCTTATAAGTATTTTTTCATGATAATATGGTATCCCAATATGATAAATTCCTCTTACGCTATGCTTTCTATTTTTAGTCAAAGGAGAAAACAAGGAATAACATGGTTAATATTTAATGATTCATATGGGGAGTGTATGTGAATAATGAGAAATCATTTACCATATTGAAATATCATAATGAGAATCATGAATGTGGTACAAGTATTGGTTATACATTTGAAGAGAATGAAACTGCAAATGACATGTGAATGGTATGTGATGTTCTTCCAATATTAATGAAATTAATATTAAGTAGAAAAATTATATTGAGGTAGAGTAATATTAATACATGATTCATATTTCAAATTCTAGGAAAGGGGCATTAAGTAATAAGTTGATGATACCTAAGAAATGTTTTCAGAATAATGTTGGATGAATTTAGTATTGATAATATGGAATTCATAGATTATGTTATAAGAATCACAAAATATATAAATATTTACATTGTATGTTTCATTAAGAATTTAAACGAAAATGTTGAATAGTGGTGAAGGCACATGATAAAAATTTCATGGAAATATAGTATTTTTTTTAATTGAAGGTAACACTAATTAATTCCTAACATTATGATAATGATGTTTAGAGAGACATATGATGGGTATGAATAAAAAAAATTGGATGGTATGGATTACCCTAGAACTGATTATTGACAATATTTTCTATTTAATCATGGATGTCGTTTACAACATATTGGATTTAAATAATATGTCATGTATTCATTGAAATAAATAATAATGATTTTTTTCAAAATGATTTATGGTAATTAATGTTATTACCATTTATGAAGGGAAGATTGGATAAGGTTATTCATATGATAAGAATATTAAAACAACTGTACCATTTTGATTTATAGGCGAATCAATGTTAATTTAATTTCATGAAATTAATTCATAGTTATTATATATTCATATTTCGGAAGGGTTATAATTTTAAATATTCCGGAAATTTTATTTTAAACTTCCCAGGTAGTAGTTATGACTGTGTTTGTATTGAGAATGAGAGTTAAAAGGGTAATTAGGGATTATCATTATTTCAAGGGTATCTATATTATTTATTTTGGAAATTATATTATTGTGGTATTATAAAATGACATAATTTATTTCTACGTACAACCAATAAATTATGGAAAGGTCATGGATCTTGAACACATGACTATAGGATGATAAGGGTTTAATGTTTCCCATATGTCTACACAATTCCTTGTTTATTGTGTAACTTTTTTTGATGAATAAATATAAATTATTTATTGGAAGAGTAAATATTTATGTTAATTTATTAAAAATATTTATATTATATAGTAATTAGAAACAAATAGTTTACATTACATTCTTTTATGGTATATAATATCTCCTAAAAATTTTATTACATCAAAAATCAAAGGTAAATTCTTGTCATTCATTTCATGATGTAATGTATGCAATATAAATATTAAAAATAACTAATATATTGAAATTTTTTCACATAAATATATCAAATATTTATATATCCTTATATTATTACTTAATAAAATAATTTCTCAATTTTAGCATAATTTTCAAGAGATAACGTGTTTAACAAATAATGTAATTTTGTTTAACCAATGGCCTTTTAAATCATCAGAAATTTATAACATTGAGGCTCTCAGCTTTGGTTTAATCATTCATTTTTCTGTAATTTATTATCTCAATCACTAATAATAAATATTTCAATTTTCTCTCCATTTATGATCTTCACTCCTATCCTATGATCTCTTTTTTGCAAACTATGATATATGTTACATTAGTTAATTATTTTAGTTCAAACAATCCATTTTTAGTGGTTGTTTTAGCAGTGATATTTGTGATGTGGGTTCAAATTAATGATACATTCAAGTATTAAACATTATCTAACCTATAAAAAAATTTAGGGTTAAATTAATTTTACAATGTCTATAATATAACACCTTGATATTTTGTGAATTATTTTTTTCGAATTAATTTTACCTTTTTTATATTTTTCATTTCACACAACATTGAAGACATTTTAGTTTATATTAAATCACTATGTTTGACTTGTTTTATATGAATGACATTGTTAATTAGGAAATACATGAAACATAAACCTTACATTTAATTACATAAAAATGAGGTTATGTTTTCTTCCATGATACAATGCATTTCATATACATCTTGTCTTACACTCGTATGGGTCCACAATATATTGGTGATTTTTTCCAAATTAATGTAATCTTTTGTTATTATTCAAATCATGCAACACTAATGATACGTTTTAAATAATTCAAACATTCCATTCACATTAGGAAAAAATTCTGCATGTTACACACAATCTAAACTTTGAATATGTTTCATGGAACAATAATGAAATCTTACATTACATGCAAGATTGACCTTCCTCGATGGCTTGTGTAACATGAAAGACTGAGTGTTACATGATTATAATAAATTATTATAATAATTATTATAATGAAATATAAAAATAAAATCAAGTTGGTGAATATAAATAATATTTATTAAATTACTAAAATATATGTTTCACAAAAAATTAAAGAAATCATTTTTTACCAATTAAATATAAATGAATATGAAAACCGATTGAATATAATAGAAAATATCATTATAGACATAAAGCTATTTTATCTTAGTAAATTAAATTAAGTTCAATTGGTAATTGATATTAATTTATTACATGTGTTATATATTCAATAAATTATTTTTTTATATTTATCCAATAGATTAGATATAAGTAAGATAAGAACGAACCCAATTTTTTTTTAGAAAATCTATATTTTTTGTAAGGATTTTTCTGCTATATTTTAAGGGAGAACCAATTTTAAGTATAAGTTTTGAGAGTTTTATATATTTAATATATCAAAATAAACATTATATTTTCTATAGATATATAAAAATTAGAATAGGATATTTTTTGGTATTTTTATGAAAGGATTCATCATTTAATGAATAGTTAAAATTAAAAGAATTTATTTCAAAACTGATTTTACATCTGATTTATTTATATGGATAAATTGAGTTTTTATATTATTTAGTAGTTTTCATCAATAATTTTGTTACCAAATAATCCATTTTAGTTAATTGGAATAAATTTCGCATTGAAGTTAGATATAAAACATAGCATGATTTGGATCATATTTACTTTGAAAACAAATATTGTCATCCCAACTGTATGATTATTTTTAAATTAATTTCTACGTCATATGGATTAGAATTGTTCAAAATGGTTCCATATTTGTAATCACAATAATTATTAATTTAGAATAAATTAAACAAGGTTTTTTCTTAATATAATAGTGAATGTTTTTTAAATTAATTAAATATTTTAAGAGAAAAAATAGGATAATAGAGTACTAATCCTTATATTTAAGTCCTAAACAGACTAGAAACTTGTAAGACACCCAATTTATATAGATATTTACACCATATAATCAATTTTATCAACCATGGTACTTTAATGGATCCACATTAACAATGACTAACATCGGTGGAATTCTCATTTAAAATACTTACAAGAGTGCCACTCCACCTGCACTGTAAAAGGAAACAACCTCTACCCATTCTTAACACCCCTCATTAATTTTATGTTAGGAAAATATAATCTCAATTATCCTCTTGAAAATATTATCTCAACATTTATGTCTCCCTTATGGAATATATCCTCTTATGGAATCTTTTGGCACACACTGAAAGGAGTTACCCAATTTAGGTGTAACGTCTTCTCTCCTGATCTTTGGCTTTATTTTCCTTATGCACCCCTCCACCTTCATTTACATTATTATACAAAAAAATAGTATCCTAAATATAATTGTATGTATTTTTTATAAGGTTTTAACTACACATACATTCACCTACATCTAATGGATATTGAACATACTGTTTCATTGTATAGAGAAGTGCTAGCCCATAAAACGAAGATTGTTCATTTTAAATTTACCACCATACAAGGTGTCCATTTTGATTATAAATATGTTTATTTATTTTATATATTATATTTATTTTTTATTTACTCTTATTAATTACTTTTACTACACAAATTTATTGATATTACATCGGGTGTTAATATGATAATCTTGTTTGAGAAAGTGTGACTACTTCCCCCTCAAGGTGATATGATTCATTCACATAGAAAATACAATGAATCAAGGTTTGGTATAGAGAAAATATATGATATATATGATATATTAATTATACCTGAAAAAATATACATATACATAAATATATATATATACATATTTAATTTACATACTTTCGTTCAAAATGATTATAAAGAAGAAAACAATGTTGATTCTTATGTACATATTATCATCTCCATGAACAGTGTAATCCATTTTGTACATATTTATTCTATAAATTACTATAATATACATATAAATTATATAGCATATATTTGTATCATATTAAACATTCTAGAATCATGATATAAGAGTAAGGACCAAAGATATAAAAAATTTAGAAACATGTGAAGAATATAGAAAATATTACCCAAAGTGAAACCTAAACATAAACTCGTTAAAAAGTAGGTAATATAAGGTCATAATAAAAACATATAGGATAATATATATAATAGTATTATTCAGTAAATGAATTATAATAAAATTATATTTTTTATAATGTACTCTTTTACGCTTTCGGATAGAGTCAAGACACAAGGTATGGCGATTTCATATCACTTTTATTTTCTATGAGAAACAATCTATGCTCTCCACTCTTTCTTTTTATGTGGTATATATAGTTAATATTAGTATATTATATGTATCTTGGAATTATATTTACAAATATTCACATTACAATTTCATGATTCATCATTCATGGGGTTTAACTTTCAAATTTTACCAAATCAGTAGAATAATTTTTTCTCAATTTTCCTTCATTTCCATTCATGTTTTGTTATGACCCTAAAAACCTTTTTGAGCTGTATATATGTCCATTTTACATGTTATGTCAGGAATCGACATATTTTATTTATATCTTAACCTTCATGAAATTTATTTTTCTTACATGGAGTGGATGATCCATTGTTACAATGTTATAAGAGTTTATTGGGTAAATTTCATAGCTTTCTAAGATTGTTTATGTTTATAATTCCCTTAAATAAATATTATGATACTTCTCTCTATTATATTCATGAGTTTCCTAATAAAATATATTTCAATGATATCATATATTGTGGGTACCGTTATCCAACTTTTTGGATCTTAATATAATGTTTTTACATAATATTTTTCAATCTCTCTCTTCAGTTCGAAATCTATTGTATTGAAAAGACATGTTTTGTATATTTTTTTCAAAAAAATTTCATTATATACATAAATATTAATTTAAATGAAAAATAATTTAGAATGTTTTTTTATTTTTAAATCATTCTTTATATGTTTTTAAATATATTTTCAAAGAAAAACGTTTTCAAACGGTTTTATGTTATAATGACCATTTATCAAAGAAGAATGGTCATTTTCCCCATGAATATTTTTAAACGGTCAATAAAAACAATTTCTTATCAATGATGAAATTCATTGGTGTTCCACATGAAATTATTGCTAAATTTTTATATGTTTCTATTCATATCATTTCTTTGAATGGATTATTTTTTTCGATTACATGGTGCTTATGAAGCATGAATCTCGTTCACAGGTTATATGTTTTGGAAAGAGACATCTTTTCATAGATTATTCTCATGAAGAGATGATTATCAAACCTATCTATTTCTAAATGGCATCATATGTTTAAATTTTTAGGATACACATTTCATTTCATGGTTTATGAAATGTCTATTTATGATCATGTAAAACATGTATGTATGATTTCATTATGTGACGGATGTGACCTATAACTCCTTCCAATGCATTGGGTAAAATTTTATATCTCATACGATAATTTAATAAGGTCTTGTGAGTGAAACATGACAAAAATGATGGCAACATGATTGTACCACAACTACTAAAATGGTATGATGACGGAATTCAAGCAATTATGATGGGCATGAGAGTGCACCCTGAAAACTATGATGTTATGGGTAGTAAATCAATTCTAAAAATATTTTTTTAGAATAAATTTCATAGATACTAAGGATGACAATATATTATTATGTTCTCAAAAATTCCATGTTTTACACCAATGTTATTTTTCATGGATTATGTACTTTACATCCTTTTTTCATGTCTATGAACTTCTATGATTTATTCCTTGATTCATGTATATGATCATTGAAATGTAGGGTATTCTCTTCTATTTTTATGTTCATATTATCATACCTTTATGATAATGTCTATGCTTACATGTCTCCTTTTTTACCATTACTAAGCATTTGAGATCACCACCTTTTGTTTTTCATAGTTAGGTTGGGATGAAATGTATTATGAATGATGTGTCTAAGAAGGGTGTTGGGAAAGTAGAACGTAGTTGGAGATATTGTATTTCACTTATGTATCACTGATTAGTTTCACATATTTCCAAAGGCACTATAACAACTACGGCCTTTGAGCATCAATTTGTATGGTGTTTCTGTATTTCACAAAATTAATGTAATGTTAATGTTTGAAAAGAGAGTATTGATAAAGATGTAATTATAGTAAAGTTATAATTAAACATTATATAATAAGATGATAAAATAGTAGTGAAATTAGTAGAAATATTTCTATGTAGATGTCTATGGATGTCTCTATAATAAATGTATGGATGAGTTAATGTTCAAGAAAATGTCCTTTCATTTTATTTGAAAGGATAGTGTGAGTGGATTCCTAGAAATAAATCGTTTTTTGGATTATACAAGTGTATGTGGCTTTGAAATTAATGTACCTTGGGGTAAAAATTCCAACATGATGTTTCAGGCTTGACATGGGGTAATCTGGTACATGATAACGGGCATTGTTGCACACATGGTTTGACACTCATAAGGGATATTATTTGGGAATTAATATAATATTAATAAACAATTATGAGTGATTGAGATATATGTTGGCTTTGAATAACCTTTAATAAGCCTAAGACTTAATATATTAAGGAATATGTTATGATTTTTATATCCTATGTGAACTTATTTTCATTATTACGTGGTTTTATACTATGATAAGTAATTCTCACACTATGATTCATTGTTTAATCAATGGAGGGAACCAGATAGAACTGGATAAATGTTGAATGTGATATATGACTTGCTGATGTGCATTCATGTGGGATGATCACTAGAGTAAAAGATGTTGTGAGCATGCTAACTCACTTTCCATTGAACATGACTAAGAATTTTTACCCTATCCAACTCTTGATGTCACCAATGAAGTGAAATATGGAGTTCGATGACTGTCGGGTAATAGTGATCATAGAGGAAAGATGATTCCATTTCCAATGTGTAATGAATGTTGAAATAATAACCTACATTAATTTTTTAGAGGAACAAGACGATATTATAATATGGAAAATAATGACCCAAATTCGGTGACTACAAGGGAAAATGAAGAGTTTGATTAGATAAAATGGATAAGTATATTGGCCTCCCAAATTCATCATTGAAGGGTAAGTTTTTTATACATGGGTAAAATGGTCATTATGCAACTCAATGTCCCTAGATAATTATTCCTGAGGTGAATTCATAGACTAGCGCGAGGCCTTCAATGTTGTGCCTCCATATATCTTTTGATTTTCATTCCAATAATTTTTTTCCCATGAAACTCTAGAACCAAGATCTCCCTGCCATATTATTGACATTTCAAGTGTATTCTTGTATTTTAATAGCCCTGGAACCTCATTTCGATCCACCTGGGTGAAGACAGGTAGAAGAATAACTTCTCTGGATCTAATCCATTTCATCATCCTCCATTATCATTGCACCTTCGATAGGTTGTCGGGATGTTCAATCATAGATTTGTGATTGTTGTGCTGCGAAACGGGTTCACAACGATCCATTTTTTTCCCCTATGAAGAACACGATGAACATGGGAAAAAAGGGTGAATAAATCCAATAAAGCAAATTGTAGAATGAACCTCCATCATCATCCATTATGGTGATGATTTTCTCCAATTAGAAGGACTATGGAGGGTGAATAAAAAACAATCTCATACAATAATTGATCAATTCCCAAAAATAAGACCTAATTAAAATATAATGTTTCCACAAGAACGCATGATCTACGGATCATCTAATTCATTGGTTTATCCCCATTCTCTATTTAATTGAATAATAATGAAAAATCAAAGCAAAAAACCCCACACCTTTTGTGAACAAATAACACATGTTGTTTCCATCGCCGATGAGGACTAATCATGCAATGAAATGATCCATGAATTGTAAATTCTTCAACAACGATCACCGAAATGTTCCCAAAGTGTTTCCTCTAAAAGACTCTTGATAATTACAAGGTTATGTGACAAACCCTATAAATTTTGTTTAATAGTTTCATTTAAATCTTCCATCACCATGTCGACACAACTTAAAAAAAGTATTTTATTTTATACCCATGAACGTCCGAAAAATAACTTTTTTAGCTGATCTATGCTGCTCGAACCTTTGACTCTCCCATGTTAATGTCACTTCTCTATATTTAAATATGTCTTCACATTTCTTATATGGTAACCCATTTAAAAGTTATTCCACTTTTTTAGGAAAACTACTCTTGCATGCTATTTATAGTTTAATTTATTTCAAACATTTATTTCTTGTAATTCATGCCTTAGAATCGCATTCCATCTCAAAAAATAGTATCATAATAAAACTATCTAATATTTAAAAATAATAAACAGAATATACAAGACATTAAATTATCCCCACCTTAGGTATTTACATCTGGGGAATCCAATTCAAAGGGGGGACACTCAAAAAGATGAGGGTATTGTGCTTGAATCTGAACCTCCCGCACCTACATGCTCTCCTAAATATTCTTGTGAAACTACCACACACACATGAGGGGAATATTCCGCTCACAAAGGATCCTATCCTATTGATCTCCAACTTCCACTTGGTATAATGTGAAGGTCTCTCCATCCTCAATTTCTAGCTCGCCCCGGCCAATGACAAGTGATGGATCGTGAATGTTCTTTTTCTACTTCATGACATGGAAGATGACATGTACTCAGTGCAACTACGGTGGTAAATCTAGGTGGTATACCACCTTGCTAACTCTACACAGTATAAGAACAGGGCTGAGGAAGATGACATGTACTCAAGAGTTCTCTGTAAAATGTCAGCATAATACATATTCCAGCTCTGTGTAGTCTTCATCCTCTCCAGGTTGACCAAAAAATTCATAGTATTATCTCACACCATCTCTGGACCCATGAGTGCTGACTCTCCAGGTTCGGTCTAGTACAGTGGTTACTAGCATGGTCACCCGTATAAAGCTTCGAATGGTTCCATGACAATGGTGGAGTGGAAGCTGTTATTTTAAAAAAAAACTCCAACAGTGTTAGGTCGTCCTCCCAACTATCACCAAAGTCCATGACATAGGCCTGCAGCATATCCTGTAGTACCTGAAAGGTTCTATCCGTCTGACAACCAGTCTAGGGATGGAACATTGTGCTCAAGCATAGTTGAGTCCCAAAATCCTTTTACAGTCCCTTCCACAACTAGGATGTGAAGCGTGCCTATCGATCTGAGACTATCGTCAATGGGACACCCTGAATCTGAGAGATCTTTTCCATGTAGAGTCGTCTCATGCTCTTTACGTGACAGTGTTCCATGATAGCTATGATGTGGGCTGAATTGGTTAGTTGGTCAACAATCACCTAGAATGAATCACGTCCCTTTGACATTTGTGGTTATCCCATCAAGTATTACATCAATATTTCAACCCACTTCAACTATGTAAAATTCAAGGGTGAGCTAAACTTACTGGAAAATGGTGCTCATCCTTCACCTGATGGCTTTCAAGTCATCGAGAAATGAACTCCTCTACTTCCATCTTCATACCAATCTACCAGAACGAATGCTGAATATCCTGATAGATTTTTCCTACCCTAGGATGTACTTATTAGGGGGGTTTATGAAATTCCCTCAATATATACTCTCAAAATTTAACTGGTACAACTGTATACCCTCTGAAAAATACTTTGTGCTCCACACCTTGTTAATATCCATCTGGAGCATGTCCTATGGTTAACTGACCACATGATGTCTCGCAGTCGACATACACTAGCTATGCCTCTCTGAATATCAGTATGAGTGGATTATTGAACCCCATTGACTAGAGATAAGCTATATCATCTCTATCAATGATGAATAGTTGTAGTGAGGTCGACTTCTATGACACCTCACTTAGTAGCTTTGAAGTTGATCTCTTGATGAGGTAATATATTACAACATTCCCCATTACAAGAATATAGATGACCACAAAGTCATAATCCTAGTGGAACTCTATCCATCACATTTTATGTTGATTCAGAACCTTATGTGAGAAGATTAATTTGAGGATCATATGGTCAAATAAGACAAAAAACCATCCCCCCATCAGGTAGTGTACCCACATCTTCAATGTGAAGACTACTTCTATCAATTCAAGGTGATGGGTCACATAGTTCTTATGATGCGTCCTTAGATAGCATGAAAAATAAATAATCACTTCCTATCATAGAAGCTGTACACATCCAAGTCAGGTCCCTAATGCGTCATAGAAAACAACATACTCGATAGCCTATTTTGGAAATCTCAAGATCGGTTCCCTCGTCAAACTCTGCCTGAACTGCTGGAAATCCATCTGGATCATCTCTATCCATACAAAAGTTTTCCCCTTCCTGGTCAACGTTGTAATTGATGTTGTTTCCCAGTAGAAATAAATGGTAAATCTCCTTTATTAAATTTCTAGCCTAAGGATGCTCCCAAAAACCATCACACTCCAAGGAATCTCCCATGCTAGCATCACCTTGTCCTTGGTTGGGTCCTCTTCTACTCCATCTATTGAGATAACATGTCCCAAAAAGTGGACCTCCTATATCCAGAACTGGAATTTAGTTTTCATCCATTAAATATGGTGCTCTCAGAGTATATCTAAGAACATCCACATGTGTCTCGTGTGCTCCTCCTCTAATATTGAGTACCCAAGTATGTCGTCGATGTGGACTCCTACGAATCAGTCTAAGTAAGGCTTAGTGATCTGGTTTATGAGTCCCATGAACACTGTAGGGGCTTTTTTCACACCATATTGAATCACCAAGTATTCATAGTAACCTTTGTGGTATCTGAAATCTGTCATCACTATATCTATATCTCGTACTCAAAACTGGAGCTAACCTGATCGATGATCAACCTTTGAGAACCATTTTCCCCTCTCAGATGATCGAAGAGGTTGTTGATCCTCAAAAGTGGATACATGTTCTTAAATTTTACCTAGTTCAGGTATCAGTAATCAACAAACAACATCAAAATCCCATAAACCTTCTTGAAAATCATATATGGGTCCACCCAAGGTGAAACAACAAGTCTTATGATGCCCTTAATTTTCAAATTCTTCAACTTAACCCTCAGCTTGCGAAGCTCTGTGGGAGCCAATCGGTACACCGGTCAAGAGATTGGTTGCATATTGCGGTGTAATTTGATGCCGACGTCGATCCCACAATAGGGTGGTAATACTAAAACATCTTTTGGAATGAAATCCTTGTACTCTACCACTACTATTGGGAACTTGATGGTCACAACATCTGCTCCTCCAAGGGTAAGGCTAGCTAACTCAGGAGTGATTATTTGTACCCTTATACATGCTCCCATTCTATGATGCTTTGGTTACTCTTTCACTATGAAAGGTAATCCACGCTCTATCACAGTGGAAACACTAATCTCTTTGCATAAAGTAGTGAATCTAGGAATAGATCAAAGACAACCAATACATACTGAGAAAGACATCACAAGTCCTCGACGATAACACCAAGAGATTCCAACCATAACTATCACCTCTAAGAGAAATATCATACTATCTGTAGAGATGTGTGATCATAGAGTCTCCTTCTCATAGGTTTCTTCAAGCATAAGGGTCGAGTCAATGGATCAATAATAATATCAAGGATTAGGACAATATGTGTGGTGAGGAAAGAATGAATGAAATTGTGTCTATGAGAATAGAAGATAAGGTAGAAAACACATAGATTGTACCCCAGATCATCTCTAGAGATCCTTGGTCAAACGCCTCAACCACATATAGATGTCCCTTCCCCTGTCTCCAAACTCCCTCTTCTGGGTGAGGACCTTATTTGGGTGGTCGTGGATATAGAACAAAGCATCTACCTCCACCTACAGCTCTCCCAGCTCCTCTTCCACATCCTCCGCCTTGTAGGTTTTTCTTCTCCAGTCCCTACCTCTAACTCAGTGGTCCATCCACTTTCTCTATTTCATCAACTATACGGGTTATATTGACTCTAGAGAGATTTCCTCTACCATATAATGAGATGAATCGCCTCTCCCAAGGATGACTAAATCTATTATTAGATCCTTGAACTATCGATCCCCCATCCTGGGCTCTCCTATGAAGTCTCACATGTTTTGATCACAGTAACTGATGTTGGCTCCCTACTACTGAGGTCTCCATGCCTATCGATTTATTGTTGACTACCACTGGATGTCTTTGCCCTACCAAATTATTTTCCAATGTTCAATTCTATAATTTTAAGGATATGGGTCTCTATGTGATTGAAATCCCAATGATCCAAGGTAATGTACTTTTGAAGAAAGAAATGGATCAAATTCATTCTTATGTTATTATAACTGATGAAGTTAAATGATTAATGTACATGGACTAGGATTCTAACATTATGTTATTATTGTATTATACCAATTATTTATGAGTTATGAGAATCCTAAAATATATTATGATTTTACTATAGAACTATTTTATTATGTATTTGAGAGAACATGTCAAACTGTAATGATAAATAATAAAATTCTTGAGTGAAAAGGTAAAATTATTGAAAACACATGATTCTGGGAATGATAACAATTAACATGTCCCTAATTTTTAGATAATTGTGATGCGATAAAGGTGAAAATAATATGGATAATTCAATTTGAATACTACTAACATTAATAGAATTTATTATAATGTTTTGAATCATATAATATTTAACTCTAATAAGGATAACCATTTATGAAATGGTTTGTGTTAATCTTTGTATGATGGTTTATAGTTTATTGATTTCCATCACACCATGTTGAATCGTGTTATTATAATAAAAAATGAAATAATACAATGGAAAAACAAATGATAATATTATCTATATGAAATATAAATTTATATTTACATACATTTGTAGAGAATGAAAAAAATCCAAAATTCTATGAAAATGGTCTCGAAACCAAAATGTTTTTTATTAGCGTAATTTTTGATGATATCAATGAAATTTGTTATTTATTGTCATATACTCATTAACAATCTCCAAATCATCCACTATATTAGTATCGATATTCTTTACCACTCTCCCTAAGATCATGATGGCCAGATTTCCCTTCAATTTCCATGTTTTCACTAATGTTCTCCTATTAAAATGCTCTATCTTATGGTGACCTTCACATATCCTTTCCCTCTTTTTAATATGTTTTTTTATTTACCCAATTTTATATGTGGGATTATGAAAATTATTATTTTCAAATATTTTTCCATTTAGAACAAGGTAATTCTTGATTTGTGATGGATACAAATTTTATGGCAGATAGAATGTGAAATCCCAAAAATTTACAATTTTTTCATTTTAGAATAAATATAATTTTGATCCTATATTTCCATATATGAATAACTAAGTTAATATTATGGAACAAGCCATGATTTTATCATTAATTACATGGGAAATTATAACGCCCCGACCCCAGCTACCTAGAGTCGGTGCATGACATCATAGCATCGACATGATCACAAAAATCAAGTCTCGAAAGAACGATTAGGTTAGTATCCTTCAAAACTCTAGATACATTCATAAATGTTAAATTACATCATAAAGTGAAAAATCACAATAACATAGTCTCCATAGTCCCCGCTTCTATCCCCTTCAGACTATTCCTGTAGGTCAGTCATAAAATATTTTCTTCACATCCTGGAAAAAATAAAACATTGAAAGGGGTGAGCTCAGATGCTCAGTAAGGATAACAATATAGCGGAAGATTTTATAAATAAACATAAACATTTAAATAAATTTATAACCAAAACAAAAGCCTTTTATACATGAACTTCTAACATAATATGGAAAAAGTAAAATGAGATATTTCCATTTACTTATTCACATTGATATTCTACTGGTCGAATAATCACATGCAATTTCAATAACCACTTTCATAATGATGGAATGCATAATTCCAGACTATCAAAACCACGTAGCCAATGCCTCGTTCCAAGACACTAGTTTGTCTCATGAGACCTGCCGATGCATCGAAGAGCTATAGCGGGCTCCACCCGTCACTTATTAAGTCCAATCCATTCCTCATATGAACAAGTTTAAACATATCATAAACCATAACATAATCGTATCACATAAAACATGCATAATGGAAACATAAAATTTCCACATTTCAATCACAGGATATCAGTACAACACCTTGATATAATAAAAAAACACTTTCAAAACCATTTTCAATACCAAAATAAAAGAAAATTAAAACATTGTATTTATTTTTCATTTAAAAAAAATATGGCTTATAGAGGAAGCCGATACTCAAATAATGGTCACGGAGGCGGAGAATTCGTTGTCGCTGTATACGTACGACAAGAAAACATTCCTTTTTGTCATTTAGTAAAATTCATTGTATAATAAGGTTCCTTTTGAATAAACGTAAAAGTCGAAGGGTTTTATACACCGTATAAAAGAAATTTGTGTATAAAACAAAATATGCCTCAATGAAAGGAGATTGAGATGAAGTCCTTGCAAAGATCATTTTTAAAATAAAATAGATCTATTATGTGTATTCACTATAAGTACATATAAGGAAAGTATAAATACACGATAGTACATAATAATATCATGACATAATTTGAAAGTAAGAGATTAACCCAAAGAATAGAAATTGGGTTAAGAAATTCCCTTAAAAGATCATTTTTTTAAATAAAATATATCTATAATGTGTATTAACTATATGTAAACATAACAAATATATAAATACAAGATAGGGCATCATGACATAATTGGAAAGTAGGAGATTAACCCAAAGAATAGAAATTGGGTTAAGAAGTTACCTTACCTCGTGTCCGACTTGACTCGACCGTTATTCAACCCCCTGAATAATAAACTAGAGTTAATTTATAATTGCATAAGAACCTTTTTCAAATTTATTATTCCTTTTATATCACTTATTACCATGTTAGGAACATTATGTAATTATTTATGTTAATAACGGTCGTTTTGTCGATCTTTGATACTTGAGTCAAAAAAAACTTCTTAAAATTACAAGTTGTTCATGTGGTAAAATATCCATTATATCCATAATTATATTCATGATTTATATATCATATACATTATATATATACATTATATACTTTCATTTATAATATTACATAACATTGAGAGGTATGAAATAAAATGCACCGTTCATGGAGACGGTAAGCCGTACGTACGCATGAACGATACATTCATTAATATTTTGTATTTAATGGATGAAGTTATAATTATATAAAGGAATAGTATAATTCCAGTATAATATAATGTATAATACCATTTACTAAATCCTCTATACATCCCACATATGGCATTAACGATTCAAATCACTTTGAGGGGGCGATAGTCAGCACTTCCTAAAATGAAGATATCGCGTTTACCTATAATGGAAACCAAAAACGTATTCAATAAATGAAAAATACATAATCTTAAGTAAAACATAAACATATTATATATCATATATAAATATAGTGACATCTTAATGGCCACCTTTGAAGGTGTTTTATGGGTGGTGAACAATCATCGTTTCGTGAGGCAGAAATTCGCCATCAACATAAACAGTATGTTCTTTAACCATTAGATGTAGGTGTGTGTAAGTGTAGCTCTAATAATTATTATAACTACATACTAGTATATTTATTATACTGTTTTTATTACAAAAGAAATTAATAACAAGAGTTTTGGGGTTTGGAGAAGCAAAATAAAAAAATAACAGAAAAAAATGCATTACCTTAAAATCGGGTAACTCTTTTTTGATTTGAGCCTAAGGCTTCCTTGGGAAGAATTATACCCAAATTGAGGCTTCTAGGAGTAATATAGGGAAGTTTAGAGAGTATTTGGGTAGATGTTGGCCGAGCCAAAAGGCTTTTAAGGTATGAATAAGGTGGTAGTGGTGGAGGCCTTTTAAAAGAGGAGAGGAGGGGCACTCTTGGAATGTCATGAAATGTAACGTTATAATATAATGATATTCGGATTTTAAAGGTCCCACACTTAAATATTTCGAGGATAACGTTATAGGGGTTCTAAATATACTCATAAAATAGGTTTTGGCAATTGTAGTCTTAGATTTTACATTATCGTTTTATTTTATTTAAATCGTTAATTAATGAGGTAATCGTTGTATCATCATGGTGTCATAAGTAATTTAATTTATTTAATGTCTAAAAATTATATAGAAATGATCGTGATGTAGGAAATAATTTTACCTTTATAATGAATACTTATAAACAAAAATATGACTTTTATAACCCCATTTAAACATTGTTTTAGTAAAACAACTCATGATTGTGACATTTTTATTTTAACATTAAATAAAAAGTTTTTAATGTCATTTTCCTACCAAAGTGTCTCCATGGGGTCCCCAAGTTGACCCATGAATTTTTTTTTGTCGGCCATGAATCATCCAATAGGGGTAGGACAAGTGTAAAGGTATTTTCATATTTTTATAATATCATTTTTATTATAAATTACACTAATTACCTTTAATCGCGATTAATTAAACATAAAAGTTACTATTCACCAAAAAAAATATTTTAATCCCATTGAACCACATTTTACATCATAATGACAACCATGTATGTTGGATTTTTGAAATTCAATTTTTAGTAGCGGTAAAATTTCATTTTAACGAAAAATCAGTTTTTTAACTAATACTTAGTGGTTTCACTATTCATCAAAAATTGATGTTTTTTCAGAACAATGCCAAAATTTCACCCTATGCTATAATTGATATTCTGAATTCAAAAATGATGTATATTTTACAAAATTCCAAACATATAATATGCATTAATTAATTTTATAATTAATTTCCACTGTAACAACAAATAGCGTGTTTTTAAGAAACAATATATATCAAAAGATTGACAATTGATTATGTCCAATTTCAAAGTGAAATTAATTCTAATGACCACCATTGGATAAAATGGTAAAAATATATTCTAATTATACTTTAAACCCACTCAATAGTATAATTTATCACTATATATTATTTTTATTTAAAATGTTGTTTTAAGTATTTTTCACTATTCATAAAAATTGGAAGTTCTCAGAAAAATACCAAAAATTTAACATAGGCTAATTTAGATATTCCGAATCCAAAAATGAAGTCCATTTTGAAATAATATATAAATATATTTTCAAAAAGTGGGTATTAATATTCATAACTGCTACTTTGATTGGTCGCGGTGTGTTAGAATCTCGAACATGCGTATAATTCAATCTACTGCATTATTGAAGGAGAAGTGTATCGTGAAAGCTTGGGGTGTTACATTCTTCTCTCCTTCAATAAATTGAATCGTCGCAATTTGAAAATGTTATTCAAAAATAAATGGGTGAAAATAGGAAATACCTTTGTGGAAAACCCACATCGGAAATAGATTTAATAAAAATATAACATTAAAAGAAAGAAAGAGAGGTACAAAGGTCACCCGAGATTGCCCATACTAGGATTCTATGAAAATATGGATATGGAGGAGAAACAAACCATCATGGTCTGATGGAGAGTTGTAGAAAACATGATTATGAGAAAGTTAACCACAATAAAATCACAAACTTTTGATTGGTTAAACGGTCATTGAATCCCTAGTTGGAAAAGTTAACCGACAACATTTTTGTTTTAAGTTACCTTTTATAAAGTTGAGGAATTTATTTAAGATATTTTCTAAGAACGTAAGGAAATATACTTACTTGTCATGTAGGCTTTCGTTCTTTAATAAATTTTTACCACGAACCTATCTTTCACTCAAAAAGATAATAAAACTCAAAAATATTATATTAATCCTCATCATGCCAGGGACTTCCTGTGGGCTAGTGGTAGGTAATTTAGGCCAGTCGCACTATGGTTGTGGGTTAAATTCCTACTTCTTTGTACGACTCAAAGGATTATCCCCCAACCAGCAGGTTGTCCTTTTTCTAAAACTATAGTATTATAATATTCAAAAAATAATCTTCATAAGTGTTTTAACCTTAAACAATACTATCCAAAGTTCAACTTGATCCATTCCCACCATTATTGTTATCCAAAATACCTCTGTCCAGACTTTCTCTAAATGGTCTCTAAATTCCGAAATCAATTATAACATCAGATTTCCCAAACAAAGTAATGTTTCTCTTATTGACACATACTAAAAATATGATTACCTTCATCATATTAAAACCTTAATTAAAACAGCAAGTGCTACAGTACAATAAATATATATATCACATTATTCTTATAACCATAATAAAGTTCTTGAGTCCAAAAACACAAATAAAATAATTATTCATCTTCATCTGTAGTAATAACATAATCCTGGCCTTGATCCCTTGGCTTTTTCATAGGTATGTTTCCCTGACGCTTAGGACATTCATTTGCATAATTCCCCATTTCTCTACAATTGTAGCATTCCAAATTGATAGCCCTTTTCTTTCCCTTGCAATCACAAGCCTGGTGACCTTTTTCTCCACATTTATAATATAATCTCATTCCTTTTAGACATGTATCGGGATGATTCTCCCCACAATTACCACATAATAGAAAATCCTTCTTTCCCTTTTCCCCTTTATCTGTATCTTGTTCCACCGTTCTTTTCTTCTTTTTCTTTAATTTATTGTCATAAGATTTAAAGAATTCATTTTCTATCTTGATAGCACATGAGACAATGTCTTCGTACGACGAGAAGGTTTGTGAGACTAATGCTCAATGAATAAATGGTTTTAAACCATCAAAGAAACGATCAATATTACTTCTTCGGTTACGTATATAATCTGCAGCATGCCTCGTTATCCTTGTAAAGATGGCCTCATACTTTGCGACATTTTCATCCTCCATTTTCTCAGAATCAGAAATTGTCTTTCCATATATGCTTGATGGTCACGAAGAAAGTATTTTTATATGAAAAGATCTTTGATCTACATCCATTCCATATTATATACTTCTTCATCTTTTTTCGTGTTTGAATCAGCGACCACCATTGATCGGCATCTCCAGTGAGGCAGTAAACTGCCATGATAACTTTTTCCCTTTTACTACTCCACAAGGCATGGAATATTTTCTCTAAGGAGTTTATCCATTTCTCATCTACTAATGGATTTGTACCCCCATTAAATTTTGGCGGTTGTTTCCTCATGAAACGATATAACATTGATCCTCCACGTTGTGGATCAGAGTACTCCATAGAAGTAAGGTTATTATTCATAACCTGAGTGAGTTGTCCCAGTATTGTGATAAGGTGATCAGAACCAGTTGTATCTTCAGCTCCACAATAATTATCTTGAGTTGGAGGGAAATCCCTATATAGAGTGTGTGCAATGCTATGGTTTCCATTCCACCCACTAGGCGCCATATCTGAACAATGGCGTAAACTAGATTAGTTTATGAATCAAAATAAATAATTACAAACTTGCAAAACACTTAACATAAATTGAACGATTTATGGATATAATCCATAATCATAAAAAAAATTCTTTGAGGATGTATATACTCAGAAACCCTTCATAATGGTTTGTAATGTAATTTAGAATTATCCTAAGCATATCCCACGGGAGTGTCGTAACCAAGAGTGCAGCAAGGCCCGTTGTCATGCACCGGTTCCCGTTCGAGTCTAGCTCAAAGCTGGGTTTTTGGGGTTTACCCCTAGGTACATATGTGCCAGAACTGCCTCTACCTGCTCGTATCCAGACAGGGATGTATTGCTTGGAAAACTCACAAAATCTCTATAATACCAAAATTCCAGGAAATTATTCTATATTAATCATGAATGTCTATCTTTGGGCTATGTTCTCTAATCAGAGTTTATCTAAATCTAGCTTCCAAGGTTAGTACTAAACTGCCTCTGATGCCAATTGTAACGCCCCGACCCCAGCTACACAGAGTTGGTGCATTACTTCGTAACATCGGCATGATCACAAAAGATCGCCTCTCGAAAGACTGATTAGTTTAGTAGCCTTGGAAATAATAGACACATTCATAAATGTTAAATTACATAATAAAGTGAAAAATCACAATTACATAGTCTCCATAGTCCCCACTTCTATCCCCTTCAGACTATCCTTGTAGGTCAGTCATAAAATATTTCTTCACATCCGGGGAAAACTAAAACATTGAAAGGGGTGAGCTCAGATGCTCAGTAAGGATAACAATATACCAGAAGCTTTCATAAATAAACATAAACATTTAATGTAATTTATAAACAAAACAAACTCCTTTTAAACTTGAACTTCAACATAATATGGAAAAAGTAAAATGAGATAATGCCATTACTTATTCACATGGATATTCTACTGGTCCAATAATCACATGCAATTTCAATAACCACTTTCATAATGATTGAATGAATAATTCCAAACTATCATAACCACGTAGCCAAGACCTCGTGCTAAGACAACAAATAAGATTTTGTCAAGGCCTCGTACCAAGACACTAGTTTCTCTCATGAGAACTGCCGATGCATCGAGGAGCTATAGCGGGCTGCACCCGTCACTTATTAATTCCAATTCATTCCTCATATAACTAGGTTTAAACATATCATAAACCATAACATAATCGTATCACATAATACATGCATATAGGAAACATAAAATTTCCACATTTCAATCACAAGATATCAATAATACACATTGATATAATAAAAAAACACTTTCAAAACCATTTTCAAAACAAAAATAAAAGAAATTTAAAATCATGGTATTTATTTTTCATTTAAAAAAAATTATGGCCTGTAGAGGAAGCCGAAACTGAAATAATGGTCATGGCGGCGGAGAAGTCGTTTTCGCTGCATACGTATGACAGGAAACATTCCTTTTTGTCAATTAGTAAAAAAAATTCGTATAAAAAGATTCCTTTTAAATAAATGTAAAAGTCAAAGGGGTTTAAACACCGTATAAAAGAAATTTGTTTATAAAACAAAATATGCCTCAATGAAAGGAGATTAAGACCAATTCTTTTCAAAGATCATTTTTAAAATAAAATATATCTATTATTAATATTCACTATAAGTACACATAAATAATATACAAATACAAGATAGTACATAATTATATCATGACATAATTTGAAAGTAAGAGATTAACCCAAAGAATAGAAATTGGGTTAAGAAATTCCCTTACAAAGATCAATTTTCTTAAATAAAATATATCTATAATGTGTATTAACTATATGTACACATAAAGAAAGTATAAATACAAGATAGGACATCATGACATAATTGGAAAGTAGGAGATTAACCCAAAGAAGAGAAATTGGGTTAAGAAGTTTCCTTATCTCGTGTCCGACTTGACTCAACCATTCTTTAACCTCCTGAATAATAAACTAGAGTTAATTTATAGTTTCTTAAGAACCATTTTCAAGTTTATTAATCCTTTTATATCACTTATTACCATGTTATGAACATTATGTAATTATTTATGTTAATAACGGTTGTTTTGTCGATCTTTGGTACTTTAGTCAAATATAAACTTCTTAAAATTACAAGTTGTTCATGTGGTAAAATATCCATTATATAAATAATTATATTCATGATGTAGATATCATATAAATCATATATATCCAGTATATAATTTAATTTATAATATTACATAACATTGATAGGAAAGAAATGAAATGAACTGTTCATGGAGACGGTAAGCCGTACGTACGCATGCACGCTACTTTCATTTCTATTTCATAATTAATGGACTGAATTTATAATTATATAAAGGTATAGTATAATTCCAGTATAATATAATGTATAATACCATTTACTTCATCCTCTATACTTCCCACATATGGAATTAACGTTTCAAATCGCTTAGAGGGGGCGGTAGTCCGCACTTCCTAAAATTAAGATATCGTGTTTACCCAAAATGGAAACCATAAACGTATTACATAAATGAAAAATATAGAAGAATAAGTAAAACATAAACATATATAATATCATATATAAATATAGTTATATCTTAATGGCCACCTTTGAAGGTGTTATATGAGTGTTGAACTATCATCGTTTCATGAGGCAGAAATTCGCCATCAACAGAAAAGTATGTTCTTTAACCATTAGATGTAGGTGTGTGTAAGTGTAGCTCGAATAATTCTTATAACAACATCCTCTTATATTTATTATACTTTTTTTGTTACAAATAAAATGAATAAAAATAGTTTAGGGGGTTCGAGAAGCAAAATAAAAAAAAAATAACATAAGAGAAGACATTACCTTAAAATTGGGTAACTCTTTTTTGATGTGAGCCAAAGGCTTCCTTGGGAGATTTATGCCCAAAGTGAGGCTTCTAGAAGTAATAAAGTGAAGTTGATAGATTATTTGGAAAGAGGTTGTCTGAGCTAAAAGGCTTTTATGGTGTGAATAAGGTGGTAGTGGCGGGGGCCTTTTATAAGAGGAGAGGAGGGGCACTCTTGGAAAGTCATGAAATGTTACTTTATTATATAATGCGTTTCGGATTTTAAAGGTCCCAAACTTATATATTTTGAGTATAAGGTGATAAGGGTTCGAAATATACTCATAAAATAGGTTTTTGACAAGCTTATGGATTAGAGTTTACATTATCTTTTTATTTTATTTAAATCATTAATTAATGAGGTAATCGCTGCATCATCATGGTGTCATAACTTATTTAAATTATTTAATGTATGAAAATTATAAAAAAATTATCATGATGTAGGAAATACTTTTAGATTTCTAGTGAATATTTATAGTCAAAAATATTACTTGTATAACCCCATTTAAAAATTGTTTTAGTAAAACAAGTCATGTTTGTGACATTTTTATTTTAACATTAAATAAAAAGTTTTTAATGTCATTTTCCTACCAAAGTGGCTCCATGGGGTCCCCATGTTTACCCATTTATTGTCTTGGTCGTCCATGAGTCATACAATAGGGTTAGGACAAGTGTAAATGTATTTTAATATTTTTATAATATCATGTTTACCTTAAATTTCATTAATTACCTTTAATCGTGATTAATTAAACTTAAAAGTTACTATTCACCAAAAAATTATTTTAGTCCTATTGAACCACATTTTACATCCTAATGACAACCATGTATGTTCTATTTTTGAAATTCAATTCATATTAGTGGTAAATTTTCATTTAAACGAAAATTCAGTTTTTTAACAAACACTTATTGGTATCACTAATCATCAAAAATTGATGTTTTTCAGAACAATGCCAAAATTTCACCTAAAGATATAATTGATATTCCGAATTCAAAAATGATGTCTATTTTAAAAAATTCCAAACATATAATTTTCATTAATTAATTTTATAATTAATTTCCACTGTCACAACAAATAGCATGTTTTTAAGAAACAATATATATCAAAAGATTGACAATTGTTTATGTCCAATTTCAAAGTAAAATTAATTCGAATGACCAAAATTGTATAAAATGGTAAAAAATTAATCTAATTATACTTTAAAACCACTCAATAGTATAATTTATCACTATAAAATATTTTGATTAAAAAATTTGTTTTTAAGTATTTTTCACTATTCATAAAAAATTAGAAGTTCTCAGAAAAATACAAAAAATTCAACATACGCTAATTTCGATATTCTGAATCCAAAAATGAAGTCCATTTTTAAATATAAAATATATATAATTCAGAAAATGGGTATTACTATTCATACCTGCTACTTTGATTGGTTGCGGTGTGTTAGAATCTCGAACATGCGTACAATGCAAGCTATTGCATTATTTAAGAAAAGTGTATCATGAAAGCTTGGGGTGTTACAGAAATAGTATTTATTATACACTACATGGAACAATAAGGTTATCATGTATTACACAAAGCAATTAATTTTATTTTTGGTCTATGTTACATGCACGACCAAGATGTATGAAACAAAAATATTTTTTTAACATATTAATATCTTTATATAATAATATAAAACATTTCTATTAAATTTGAGTTTAGAGTAGGATTAATTAACTTATAAAAATATATGTTTTAATTCATTGGTTAATAATTAATTATAAATGTATATAAAATTACATTGAATATTGCGTAAATGTATTTATAAAAATACTTTTTTTACGATCCCTACAATATTTTTATCTTAAACAATTACATTAATTTATACTAGGGAATAATATTAATGAAATATATATTTTATAATCATTGAATTGTTTTCTATATTATTAAAATAGTCATGATATGCATGAGATGAGAACCAATACAATTTTACGGATAAAATGCTATATTTTTCTAAATGGATATTTTTCATCTATTAATGGTAGACATATTTTAAAAAAACATTTATAAATGTTTATAAATTTCATAGAAAAAATAAAATTCATTTTTCAATAATTATTTTAAAATTTTTCATATGGTGAATTCTTGGTATTTATCTATGATGATTTATTTTTTGATGTATATTGAAATATAATTAATTTTAATTGAAAAATATTTTTCATAAAAACAATGAAAAAGGTAATTTTATATATTTAATTGGATTAAATTTATGATGATATAAATTAGAAATCCATTAATACATTTATCCCATTGGATTAATTTTTATATTCAATATTGATATAAAAACATAGGGGAATTTGGGAACTTTTTCACTTCAAAACCAGCATCCTCATTACGTCTACATGGTTAATAATAAATCAATTTGTGCCACTTATGTGATTGAAATTCGAAAAAATTGACACCATATATGGAATAAGAAAAATTTATAGTGTCTAGTATGGTCAAATTATATTTTTAAATGAAATATTAGTGAAATCATTTCAAATTAAATGCATCTACTGAGGTGAAAAAATGTTTTCTTAATTGTAAATATTTAATATTAATTCGGAAAATAACATATAAATTTATCAAAACCCCATTATATGGACATATTTATACTATATACCATATTTTATACAATCGATATCAATATTTGAGACACATTATATAAGAGATACTTCCCAATGGTGTTTACTATTTATATCTATAATAATGACACTCCTTAACTATACAAATTACTACAACCCTCCCACTTGTTCTCCCCTATATATCTTTTTTTTCTCACCCAAACCACACCAAATAATCTCAAAAAAATCATATGGTAATAGTATATGTGTAATTTTTTAAAAAAATCATACCAAAAATGTCTTTTTTTATAAACCAATATGAGTTACCCAAAGAAAAGGTAATGTTATTCAAAAAGAACATTTTATTTATTTCATTATCCACACATTGAATGATTATTATATATTTATTATATAATAAAATATGTATACTAAATATAATTATATTTTTTATCTTATGGTTATGAACTAATCATACACACACTTTCATCAAATGGGACATTAAATCATCATTTGTGTGTAAGGTGAACTTTCGTATCCCAAAATAATCTCATTCATTCTTCCATTTATGACATTCATGGTTGGGAATAATGAAAATTTTACACATTATATATATCATATATTATATTTATAATGTCGTTATACTATTTATTTCTTATATAACACATACATTCATGCATTCATTTTGTAGGAATATGATAATATCGTCTGTGGATGTATGGACTATCACCTAATCAAAATGATGTGATTCATTCACCCTTTACATTGAATTTTTTTATTATTGGTTTAACCAATGTATATGAAATATATTAAATAAATATGATACTATAATTATAATATACTTCTATATAATTTAGTTTTTATTCTTTTAATGAGACTGGAAATTTGAAATAGTGATCATGTGTATGTACAACCTATCGTATCCATGAACGATGTGTGTCATTTCATATCAACAAATGATATGGATTACTATAAATATAATTATAATGAATAAAAATGATAATTAAAACTTTTTTTATATTATATATATTACTATATAATTATCTATGTTATATAAATATTGAAATAACAAGTCAAATCATTCCTGAAAAATAAAGCATTATACAAACAAAATAATAAAAATAATGAATGAAAATATATTAATTGGTTATAAAATGTTATAAAAATAAAATATTTTATATAATAAATATTAATTGTGTTATATTATAATATAAAAAATACTTAAAACCATGATACATATTGTTAATGGGAATTAAATCATAAGAGAGTATAAGGTATGAGATCCTCTTCTCACTTTTTCTTCCATGTAGCATATTCTATTTTCAATAATTAATTATTATTATTATTATTATTTAATGACACAATTGTATTTTTTTATCAGGAATTAATTTATATTGATGGTATTTTATGTTTTAATGTAAATAATTTAATCTATTGGTATTTGAACATTATGTTACCATCTAGTTATTAAATTTCATAACTCTGTTCATTTTCATTGGGTTTTATTACTTCCTCATTTTTGTTAACATTCAATGATTAAATGTATAATTAAATTTTAAATATAATTATGTATTTCCATTTATTTTATGTGTATTTACAATTGATATAGATAATTTACTAATTTATTAATTCTCACTTCAATGTTGTGGTCATTGTAAGGGTTAATTACAAAATCTCATTTTAATAAGGATTGTTCATTCTTAAATTTCAGCTAAATACAATAATATGATTAATTATAAATAAAACATTTTATATTTTTTCCATTGGCTATTAAAGATATTCTTCAAATAATAGTACTATTTTTTCACTCTTAGGAACTCTAAATTTTAATAAAATGTTTTTACCAAAAAACCCAACTTCATTTTTTTCTTCTCTCGAACGCCAATTCTTTTACACAACCTTGTTTTATTGAAGAAATTTAAATGATTTTATTATTTGTAGGAAAAATATTTATTTAAATAAATTTTTAAGTTTGCAAAATATTAGATTTATTTAAAATTTATTTTCAAAAAAATGTTTTTTAAATAGTTTTTTCAAAAGATAATTGTCATTTACTTAAATATTTTATTAAAAATATTATTTTATTTCATCTAAAGGAAACCCATATTTTTAATAAAGTTTTTATATGTTGTATTTGTACAAGAATATTTATTTATTGGGACATTTAATTTTAATTTTGACTATGTATGTGATATTTTGATATAATTTTTCTTTGTAATCTCGTTTATTTTTGGTTTACGAAAGGATTCACATTTAATATTTTTGTTTTAATATTAAGGTTTATGATGCATATCATTCACCACTTTCATATTAAAAAATAATTGGATTTCATATGTAATTAGTAGGTTGCACTATATCCCCTCAATTCATCGATAGGTTTTATGAGACATAGTGGAAGTAAAACACATAGAAAAGGCATAATTTATTGTATATAGGAAGGAATTTCCTTTATAACTATAAACACACACAATAGAGTACGAGATGGAAGTAAAAAAGTTAGAAAAACTTTATACAAAGGAGTGATAAAAAGTAAAAGGGGCCAGAATACAAGCCCAAAAGGAAAGTACAAGCACAACTGAATAACAAGTACAACTGATGAAAAGTAAAGAAGATACCGAGTCCTCCTCTAGGAATTCTTACATATAGGGTAGGTACAGATTGCCTCCTAAACACTCCACATCTGTCAGCCTCCTCCGTGTACCGACACTTCGTAAGGTCCAACTCCAGGTACCATCCAGCACTCCTACTCTAATCCTCAGTCAGCGATGTCTGCTGACTGAAACCAACACAATGAGGTGCGGGAATTGTTCGTGTAGGGGTGATTATAAAGATACTCAGTAGAGACTCTGAGACCCTCAATGTCTCACAAAATCCAACAAGGTTAATTCAATATGTATGAAATCAACAGATAACCCAACATAGGTATATTCCCATACATATACCGATGTTATCAAGTAATCCATCACAATCTTGAGGTAATCACAAAGCTACTAACTCATCTCACACATGTATACAACATATGTAGAGAGATAGAGATGATTAGATGTAGCCAGTGAACCATCTATTATGTGGAACCCACAGAGGATCTAGGAATAGAAACCAAAACTCTCAAACCCACAGAAGATCGAGAAATAGTTATTCTATCAAACCCACATAGGATCTAGGAACAGAATTCAGAACTGTCAAACCCACACGGAATCAAGGAACATTTATTCTGTCAAACCCACATAGGATCAATGAACAGTAGTTAGAACTGTCGAACCCACACATGATCCAGTTATATTATTCAAATTTGTCACACCCATATGGGATCCATGAACAGTCTTCAGTGCTGTCGAACCCCCACTGGATCAAAGAACAGTTGTATGAGCTGTCAGATGCACACAGGATCCAGGTATAGTCATCAGTGCATATCATGCCATAGGGTTTCGCACGAAGAGTTATTGATTCCAAGATGGTCTGCTCCTCAAGTCGAGTGTCGAAACATAAACTTCCACGAAGTACCAAGAAGACTTATCTCAAAGATCTACCACATCATAGGGGTCTCAACATAATAGACAGCGCGTCAATCAGATGCCCGATCTGTGAGTTATAATAATTTAAGTCCCGGGGGCCTGGTTGGATTTGTGTGTGATCCAAACTAACCATAACTCATCTAAACCCCAAACTCCAAAGGGGTATACTCAAAGGGATGACAATGCTCCATTATTTCTTACGTTGCTGACGGATCGTCAAACGAACGTCTGCTGCCAAAGATATGGACCAAGAAATTAAAGAGTGGGTAGTGGGCCCAGGTTCGGTCCTACACCGTATGACCGACCACGTCAGACCCAGGGTCTGGCTTGACCCATTAGGTGGGCCAGCTTGTTAGGTTTTTCCCAAACCACTAGGCCCATCCCAACAAGCCTCAAGGGTGTTTGGGCTTGTGCTCGGAGCCAGTTCGGCCTGGAGAATCGCGAAGGTGCGGCTTGGCGCGTCTCGACATAGAGGCTTGCGGCCGGGTCGTTTCGGCCAGGGCACTTTGAGGGGGCCCACAGACTAGTTTGGAAGGTCGGGCAGCCGGGTGGTGGCTGCGTAGGGCATGGCCAAGTGGGCCGGCATGGTTTGGAAAAGGTTTTGGCTAGGCGGGCCAGTTGGGGCGCAACCAGGCATTTCTACGGACGGGAGGCATGGCTGTGAGGCCTGTTGCTAGGCGGGCCCACAGCTGGAAGGCAGGCGGCGATGTAGTTCGGTGGCCAGGAGGTGCATAATCAAGAGGTTCGGTGGCCGGGAGGCGTGCGACCAGAATCTGGAAGGTGCGGGCTAGTGGTAGTGCATCTGGGGTGGCTCGGTCGAAGGACTGCAGTTCAGCCCAGAGCACCAGAGTGCCATGGGGGTGGTGCAATTCGCAGAGGCTGTGAGTAGCGTGGTCTTTCATGTCGCAGCCTTCGTCGCCTTGTTTATCATCGCCTTGCCGGATGTTCAACATAAACAACATCGACGGAGGGGTCGATCCATGTTGGTTTGGACCGCACCCTCCACTTTTATGGTGGTATCAATTGTTTCATCAAATATGTACGATGTAGAACAATTATTTTACAAATATGCAAAGAATTATTTCTATCCGAATAAGAGAAATAAAAATGGTATAAAACACAAAATTGATCCCCCTACCTTTGTTCGTCATTCGTCGCCTCCACTACACACTTCCAATACCAAGCTACGTCGGCTCGTGGAAGATTCTCTATGTTGGTAGGTGTCCAAGGAAGAGGTTTGTAGAGGATATACATTCTTCGTTGGTGGAGTGTCATTCATTCTTCATTGGGAGATTTTGACCCTAGATATCCTCACCCAAGTTCCACCAAATGAAAATTCCAACGAAAAAAATATGTCCCCCAAAAATAATATGTTGTTTATTAATTTAGAATGTTGGATTAAAAATTTAAAAATGAGTATTAATTAATTATCCCCACCCAGTTAATGTGGAGTATTATTTCAAGTTGGCACAAATTAATTAAAGGGGAGTTGAAGAGGCTCCCCTATATTAATTTGGAGCTTGAGAGTTTGTCCACTTTAATGGGGAGTTTCAAGGGGTTAAAAGACCAGGTGGCCCACCAAAATAATCCTCACATGGGAGGTTGAGTTTAGCAGGCCCCACTACCATAACCTCTCATTTGAGGTTAAGGTGTGGTGATCCCCAACTCCATCCTCCACATAGAGGTTTTAACAAACTAATAAAAAGAAAGTTTGCACAACCTTGTTTTTATTTATTACATTAAAAACTAAAAAACTATCTTTTATTTCTTACCAACTTCCATCGAGGTGAATGTCTTCTTAAGAGAATATTAGCAATGTCAGTTCAACGGTGCCCTCATATTTTAATTCCGAGTACCGGATCAGAAGTTATAAAATCACATGCGTACGATTACTGAACGTTCCTGAAAAAATCATCAGAAATTAATTTCGGGCACACCAGGCCTCAGAATCACGTGCTGTCAGTTTTCACGGACTCATAAAATTCCCATGAATTTTAAAAAAAAATCCATGGAAATTCTGATTCTTTATATTACCACCAACCGCAGGGCTTTACATCCCGATAAGCTACAAATCGAACTAAGGGAATAGTTCGGGGTACTAAGCATTCATCTGAGTCTCTCGCTCCCATGTGCTCTCCTGGAGGTTCTCGTGCTACCAATGAATGCGCACCAGAGGTATCAACCATCCATGTAGGACCTATTCCTATCAATCCTCAATCTCCAATGGAACCTCCATAAAACTCACCCAATCGTTGATGTCCAGTTCACCGTGGTTAATTATGTGATAATGGTTGTGCACGTATCTCCTCAGCTAGGATATGTGGAAGACATCATGCACCCGGTGCAACTGAGGTGGAAGACCTAAGCAGTATTTCACCTTGAAAACTATGATGAGGACCTGAAAAGGCCCGATGAAATAGGGAGATATCTTGCTGTCTCAGACAAATCTTCGTAAACCTTGTCAGGTTGAGACCCGTAGAAAGACGTGGTCACCATCCTCAAACTCCAAAGGTCTTCATCTCTGGTCATAATACGACTTCTTCCTACTATGTGCAGTCTTCATCCTCTCCATGATGATATGTACCTTCTCTGTGGTAGCCCGTACAACCTCTGGTCCCACCGGTGCTTACTCCCCTGGGTCAGTCCAGCACAAGGGTGATCAGTAAGTTCTACCGTGTAATGCCTCGAAAGGTTCCATCCAAATGGCGGAGTAACAACTATTGTTGTAGGAAACCTCAACCATAGGTAAGTGATCATCCCACCTATGACCAAAGTCATGGACATAAGAATGCATCGTGTTATCGATGGTCTGAATGGTCCCATTGGTCTGGCCATATTTATAAGGATGGAAGGCAGTGCTCAAATGAAGTTGCATCCCGAATGCCCCATTCAACCCATTCCATTTCTGAGATTAAATAGTTTGTCATGATCGGAGAAAATAGAAGAAGTTAATCCATGTAGCAAAATAATATCCTTCAAATAAGGGCTTACCAAGATCTCTACTGAAACCTGCACTCTGATCAGTAAGAATTTGGCCGACTTGTTGAGTAGGTTGACAATCACCCAAATCATGTCTTGAGCCCTTGATGTACATGAAATTCATGTCACGATGTCCATGGATATCCATTCCCACGTCTACTATCAGACCACTAAAGGATGAACCATGTATGCTTGTACCTGATGCTCTACCTACACATGCTAACAAGTGAGTCATCGTGAGACAAACTCTGCAATTGCCTTCTTCATCCCCAGTAACCAGTGATGTCACTGGAGATCTTGGTACATCTTCGCCACTCTTGGATGTACCGCTAGAGGGGATGTGTTAAAATATCTCAAAACATCTTCCTGAAGTGAAAATTGCATCATAGCATGTCCTCTGAAGAAGATGACATGCTCCACTCCTTCAGAAAATACAATAGGTGCATTCCCTATGGATATCTGAGCATGTCATGTCTCATTGTCAGCATCTCCACGTTCTGCCTCCCTGACTCAGTGATGAAGTGGATGAGTGACTATAAGAGACTGAAGGAAATATACGCCATTTCGGTTCACAAAGGATATTTTTAAATCAACCAACTGATCTGTCGCCTCACCTAGAAGGTGTATACCAGATCTCCTACTTAGTGAATCCGGTACAATTTTCCCCTTCCCAAGAGTATAGAATATCTCAAAGTCATTGTCCTGGAGGAACTCAATCAATTACTGTTGTATTAGATTTAGGTCCTTTTGATTGAAGATATATCTGAGACTCTGCTGGTTAGAGTAGACTATGAAACGCTCGCCCATCAGATCATTCCACCACACCTTCATGGTGAAGACCACTGTTGCTAACTCCAGTTCATGGGTATCGTAGTTCATCTCATGTTGACTTAGTTGACGAGAACCATTAGTGATCATTGCTCGCTCCTACATCAGGACACACCCGAGTCTCATCCCTAATGCGTCACAGTAGACTATGTACCCTACACCATCCTCTGGAAGCCTCAAGATGGGGGAAATAGTCAGCCTGTGTCTCAGCTCCTAAAAGCTCCACTGGAAAATCTCTAACCAGACGAAGGTTTGATCCTTCATCGTTAAGGCTTATAGTGGTGATGCAACTCTGGAAAAGTCTGTCACAAATCTCATGTAATAGCCATCCAAACCCAGGAAACATTGTACCTCCTTCAAACTTCTAGGTGGCTCCCAAGAAAGTACCTCCTCAATCATCGCTGGATCCACTACAACTCCAGCCGCTGAGATGACATATCCCAAAAAGTGATACTCTCATATCAAGAACTTGAACTAAGAAAGCTTACCATAAGGTTGGTGCTTTAGTAGTGTGTCCAGTACTACCCACAAATGGTAGGCATGCTACTCCTCTGTATTGGAATAGATCAGAATCTCTTCGATGAAGACTATGACAAAGTGATCGAGGTATGGCTGGAATATCAAGTTCATGAGTCAGATTAACACTTCTGGAGGGTTTGTTATGCCAAATGGAATAACCATGAACTCATAATGGTCGTACTGACACCTGAAGGACATCTTCTGCACATCCTCATCTTGAACTCTGAGTTGGTGATAGCCTAATCTGAGGTCTATATTCGAGAACCAATGTACTCCCATAAGCTGATCAAAGTGGTCATCAATCATCAAGAGTGGGTAAATTTCTTTACTGTCACCGAGTTCAGGTGATGGTACTCGACATAAAGCCTCAAGATACCATCCTCTTTTCGGGTGGTAAAAATTGGGGCTACCCATGGAGAAACACTAGGCCAAATGAATATCTTCCCTGCAATTCCTCCAGCTATACCCGTAGCTCACAAATCTCCATATGAGCTATTCAATACGCTGGTGTAGATATTTGTGCCATCCCAGGGTACAGGTCAACGTAGAAGTCCATCTCTCTGTGAGGAGGTAGTCCTAGAACATCCTCAGGGAAAACATATGTGTACTCGTCCACCAACATAGTATAAGTCGGACTCTCCACATCAAATACTCCTAGGGTAAGGCAGCCAACTGATTAGTGATCGACGAAACCCACTTCCGAGTAAGTTTTTTCTATGCTGCAAAGATCCTTTCTCGCCGGTGAAGGTGAACCTGGTCCCATGTGTGTGTAGAAACCACACTTTGTGCATAATACAGTCGATATGAGCATGGATTATAGATAACCAGTCCATACCCAAGATGGCATTGTAAGACCTCGTCTCTAATATTTGGTGATCCCAGCCAAAGATCTCACCTCCTAGAGTAAGCTCTCACTACTGGCAGCGGTGTGTAATCATCAAATCTTCTCATGTAAGAATCTATAGCCATAAAAATCGAGCTAATGGATGCATCAAAATATCCATGCTTCGAATGAGGGCAGTGGAAATGAACGAGTGACTGGAACCAGCATCTATTTTAATAGCAGCAAAGGTGGATTAGACACAGATCGTACTACGAATCATCTCTATAGTGTCATAATTGTAATCCTCAGCTGCATGGAGCTGATCTCTCTACTGTCCACCTGCTTCTTGTTTTTAGGGTAGACTTCCTAGTGGTGGTGGTGGTGGTAACACCTCATATCACCATCCACTGCCAGATGGATGACCAGATCCTCTGCCACGTCTGCCCGCGCCCTCCAGATCTCCTCGATTAATCATCTGCCTCTGCCTATAGGAGGTCCCGCAACTGTCTGCTAATCATCCGTATGGTGGGTCGGACAGTCCTGATCCATGTGACCCTACCCACCACATGTGAAACACTACATGTTCCTCGAATGAATGGCTATGTCTCGTGTGACACACACAACTGAACCCGAGTCCTGAGGTTTTCCAACAGATGGTCTTGTCTGATTGGACCTATGTGACATCTGTCTACTTCTAGCTGGAGAAGACTCCACTACGTGACGTCTGGTGGTGGGTCGCGCTACTGGTGACTTCTCAGAAAGGAAACACTCCACTAAGAAGACTTTATCCAAAACCCCCACCTAGGTTAGGATGCTGTGGGAGATCATAAAAGCCATGATCTCTCGCCTGAGCCCCTAATAAAAGGTCTGGGCCCGAAATAATGGGCCCCACACCATATATGTGGAGTAGCGCTAGAGGTCAGGGAACCACGCTGAGTACTGTGCCACCATAATTCTACACTGCTATAGATGAAGAAGCTCCTAAATCCACACCGCCAGTATGGTGGCTGGGACAAAAACTGCCTGAAACATGATCTCGATGTCTTCCTTGATAAGATTCACCTCATCATCCACCTGGAGCATCAGGATCCACTATCTTCCTGCTGCTGCTTGAAGGTGACTCGTGGTAGGGATCACTATAAGGCCTGCAGGTGTCCCTACCAGTTTTAAGACTCTCACCACAGCCTCCTACCAATCGTCAAAACCCTGCGAGTCTTTCTCACACCTGTACCTGGGCTACCTCTTACACTGGAACTCGTGCAATGTGCTCAGACGGTGTGCACTCTCTACTCCTGGGGATTGTGGCATCGGTGGCCCAACGGGTATTTGTACCGCTGGTGCCACCTTTGTGATAGGGCCCTACACTGTGGCCTCATCACTCAGTGGGCTGCCATCTTGTACAAATCCTAGAACCATGGACGGTTGTCTGTGTGGGTCCATCCTGAAAAGTAACAGGTTTGCCACAGTAAATATGTTTTACATACTGAGCTAACTCAAAATTGATCACAAAGAAGACTCTTCAAAACACACATGCAATCTATGTTTTTGTTCACTAAGTCGGAAATCAGAAGTCCGGGTCCTGCTGTATGGATATATCGGCCAACGCAGTAACATTGGAATGCCTGAAATGAAAACAACACTCAGAAACCTTATCACTATTTCTTCACAGAAAATATCAGAGTCCTATGTTATGTGATAGAAACGACTCCTTTAATACCAATTTGTCACGACTGGTCCCCTAGGTCCCATGTTGTGACTACCCCAAGCCTACTTTCCATAGGCCATGGGATGGCGACTAGCACCGAAGGTGTAATTCCATAAATCTAGGAAGTTATTTCCTTCATAAATGTAAACACACACAAACAATTACGAGATGGAAGTAAAACTCTAAGGAAAACTATATAAAAAGGAGTGTTGAAAAAAGGGGGCTGGAAATACATGCCCAATAGGAAAGTACAAGTACAACTGAAAAACAAGTACAGGTGAAGAAAAGTAAAGCAGGTATTGGGTCGTCCTCTAGGAATTCCTATTTGAAGGGGTGGTACAGATAGCCTCCTATACACTCCACGTCTTTCAGTCTCCTCCGTGTACCAACTCATCATAATGTCCACCATCGGGTACCATCCAGCCCTGTTACTCTGATCCTTAGTCAGAACTGTCCCTCATCAACAACCAACATAATAAGGTGCGAGTATATCCCGTGCAGGGGTGTGTATAATGATAATCAGTAGGGACACTGTGACCCTCTTGGTCTCACAGAATCCAAAAAGGATAGATCAATAAGTATGAAATCAACAGATAACCCCACTTAAGTATATGCCCATAAATATACCTAAGTTATCAAGTAATCCATCTCAGTCATGAGGTAATCACAAAGTTATTGACTCATCACACACAGTTATATAACTTATATAGAGAGATAGAGATGATCAGATGTATCCACTGAACCTTCCATACTATCGAACCCACACAGGATCCAGGAACAGAAATCAGAACTGTCGAACCCACATAGGATCCAGGAACATAAATAAGAACTGTGGAACAAAAACTGGATCCAAGAATAGTGGTCAGAGGTGTCAAACCCGTACGAGATCCACGAATGGTCGTTAGTGCTGTCAAACCCACACAAGATCTAGGAACAGCCTTCAGTGCTGTTGAACCCATATAGGATCCAGGAACATTAGTCAGTGCACAACCAGCCACTGGGTTCCCCAAGAAGCATGTTTGATTCCGAGAGGGTCCTCTCCTCATGCTGAGTGTTGATACATCAAATTATATGAAGTCCTAAAAAGAAGTATCTCAATGTTCTTCCATGACATAGGGGTCACAACGAAACATACGGTGTGTCAATCAGATGCTCGATCTGTTAGTTATTAGTCTTTTACTCCTTAGGGCCCGGTTGGATTCGTGTACGATCTTACCGGACCGTATCTCAATAAAACCCTGAAATCCAGTGGAATATACCAAAAGGGATGGTTACGCTCAATGAATTCCAGCGCCACTGATGGATAGTCAAATGGACTTCTAGTGCCAATGATATTTCCAATGAATGTAAAGGGTCGGTAGTGTGCTCGAGTCCGGTCAAACCCGGTCCGACCAAGGGTCTAGCCTAACCCATTGGGCGGGCCAGCCTGTTAGATTTGGCCTATCCCACATGGCCCAGTCTAGCAGGACCCAAGGGTTGTTCGACCCTGTCCGTCGCAAAGGAACAACTCAGCTTGGAGGCGTGCAGCCGGGCCGATTCGGCCTGGGCACCGCGAGGGGGACTGCAAACCGATTTGGAAGGCTGGGCAGCCAGGGGGTAGCCGAGCAGGGCGAGGCCAGGCAGGCCGGTCAGTTGCTAGTTTGGGGAGGGCGTGGCCAGCACGGGATGGCACTGTTCGGGCTTGGTGCGGCCAGGCTGGCCGGTTCGGGCACGACCAGGCAGTTCGATAGACGGCAGGCGCACGACCAGGTGAGCCAGCGGCCAGGAGGCATGCGGTCAGGCGGGCGGCGGCTCGGGCTGGCAGGTCGGTGGGCGGCCGGGAGGCCGGGAGGCTGGCGGTGGTCGGGAGCTGGGCGGCGCGGGACGGCAGCGGTCCAGTCGCGGAGGTTTGGCCGGATTACCATGGTTCCTCCTGGAGTACTGGAGCGCCACAGGGGCGGCATGATTCACGGAGGCTGCGGGTAGCGCGACCTTTGTCATCGCTGCCATCGTCGCCTCATTTCTCATTGCCTAGCCGATAGTTCAGCATAAAAAATACCAGCAGAGGGGTCGGGCTATGCTGGTTTTTCCTGCACCCTATGTGTTTAGTGTGGTGTAAATTGGTTCATCGAATATGTACGATGTACAACAATTATTTTACAACAACACAAATAATTAATTCTATCCCAATATGAGAAAGAGAAAAAGGAATAAAACAAAAAGTAAACCCCTACCTTTGTTCATAGTTCATTGCATCCACCGCACGCTTCCAATCCCGAGCTGCGTCGGCTCATGGAAGACGGTCCACTTTGGTAGGTGTTCGAGGAAGAAGATAAAAGAGGATCAGGGTTCTTCGTTAGTGGAGTGTTCTTCGTTCTTCGTTGGGAGCTTTTCTCCCTAGCTCTCCTCTTCCCAAGATCCACCAAATGTAAAATTCCAACCAAAAGAAATATGTCCCCCAAAATAATATATTTTCTATTATTTTAAAATGTTGGATTTAAAATTCAAAATGGGTATTAAATAATTGGCCCCACAAAATTAATGTAGAGGATTTGGTAAAGTGGACACAATGTAATTAAAGGTTAGTTGAAGATGCTCCCCTATATTAATTTGGAGCTTGAGAGTTTCTCCACTTTATTGGGGAGTTTCAAGGGCTAAAAATTATGGGTGGCCCCCACCAAATTAATCCTCAACTGTGAGGTTGTATTTGGGTTGGCCCCACCAACATAACCTATCTTGGGAGGTTAAGGTGTGGTAGTACCAACCTCCAACCTCCACATGAAGGTTTTAACCAACTAATAAAAAAAAGTTTATAGAACTTTATTTTTCTTTTTAAAATTCATAAAAACCCAAAAACAATCATTTATTTCCAACCAACTATCATCGAGGTGAATGTCTTATTATGCGAAAATCAGTGCTGAGAGTTCAAGGGTGCCCTCAGATTTGAATTCCAAGCACTGGTTAAAAAATTATAAAATCTCGCTCATACATTTACTGAACGTAACTGAAAAAAATATCAGAAATTGATTATGGGCACACCGGGCATTAGAATCACTCGCATTCAGTTTTCACAGACTGGTACAATTCCCCTGTATTTATGAAAAAAAAATTCCAAAATTTTTTGGGCACTTTATAGGTTTTGGATGAGACATTTCTCAATTATTATATTCATGGCATGAAGCCTTGATTGTATAGATTCCTAAAATGATGCATTGAAATTATTTGATTCATTTCAGATTCCCTTGAAAATATTATATTCATTTCATGCATTTTAAATTATTTGTTTTAAATATCCTTCGGTATGCATTCCAACATTATGAATTTTGTTATTGGAATTCCATGTTATTATTTGAATAATTAGAATTTCTATGGTTATTCTTCTTACTCATTAGATTATTTATATAGAATTATTGGATCATATATTATTCCTTCCATATAATAGTAAATTTATTGATTATATGTAATGTGTTTTAGTTTCTTCCATCCCATATTAATTATTTTTATTGATTCATTAAAATAGTAATTATATTTAACCATTATCTATCATTTGATCTCACCTTTTTATTTTTTTCCATAGGAATCGTAGATGATTGATAATAAATATACTCATGGATATTTGAAGTGGGAATAATATTATAATAAAAAAAATTTATATGTGTGTCCAAATTAATTGTAAGACATATGTAATTATATTTTTTACCAAGGCTACTAAACTGATCAGACCATCAGGGTGAGTTTCCTTGTATATTTTTCTAATGTAATGGTAGTAAGAATCAGCTATTGGATTTTGTGCGTCGGTTTTCTATAAAGGAGAAATAGATTATATCATCAATATATTAATGAAAATGTGATAAATTTATAAATATATGATATATGTCATGATTTATGAATTTATACCACCAAATGATCATATAGGTATATTTCTAGTACATCGGAACATTATTTTATATTGTAGTAAAGTAAAAAACACCTAAAGAATTCATTAAGGAAGTACATGTCATGAACCAACCTGGGTAACCTAGTAGCCCAATAACTAAATTGAAACTGGAATAGCCTGATGGAAGTTCTTGATCCATATAGGTTTTCAACTAGAACCATAAATCATACAAAATAAATGTGGGATTGATAATAACAAATACAATACAAAGGCAATGTAGTAGGGCAATATGCTTAAGAAAGAAACTCCAAAGAGAGAATTGTACAAGTAGTCATACTTCTATTAACAACCCAAAGTTCTACACGAATGTATCAGAAAACTAAATGACCATCCGATTTCCTAGTTGGATCAACACTCCATAACCAAATATTAAGAGATAGAACCACCTACATGTGGATTTTAACCCCTTCTCGGACCTAGAAGGAGATAATCTACAATCACTGGAAGGAATATGTAGTGTGTGAGATAATGGGAAAATATAGTCCTTCTAATGATCCTATATAAGATGCCAACATTTAATTAAACAAATAAATCATTAATGTTTGAGTAATTATGTATGGAAGTTTAGGACATAATTTAAAAAAATCATTCTCTATATTTTAAATGATGCATATACATTGAAAAAAAATATTCAATGTCAATTTATATATAAAATTTTATAAAAACCTATCAAACATTTAAAAGTGTTTATTAAAACTGTAAAAAAAATTAACCTCATATATAAAGTAGGGAACAACATTGTCATCTAGAGAAAGGTATGATATTTCCAGACTAGGTGATTTTCAGACACTCATAGGTGATAACATAAACTTGTTTTTTCACATGTCCCTCTAATATTTGACAAAGGATACTAATAACCCCCCCATCGAGGATGTGACATAATATACAAGGATATATTTGAGTTATAAACCATAAAAACAATTTTATCTCAATAACTCACTAAATACATAGTCTTCAAAGATCTCTAGTAAAATAAAATATGAGAAATATATATTTAAACTAATGAAATTAATATTCAAATCATTCAACCATTCCAAAAGTGAAAATTATCCATTTAAAAAAATAATGTGTTTTTAATAAAATCATGTCTTTTTCTATGTTAAAACCATTGGGTATCTATCAAAAACCATTTCATGACAATTTTTTATAATATATGTTGAAGTGTGTTTCAAAAAATAAATTTCATAATAAAATATCAACAATTTAAAATCTAAAATATTCCATCAATTTCTAAAAGACAGCCCAATTCAATTGATTATTGACTTTTTTCCCAATTTCTTAGTAGAAATTATATTTGAACATTCAAATACCCCAAATAAATAAAATTATTTTTTAGCAATCCATTTTATATAAATTTAATTTAATTGAATTTAAATAAATCCATTGAATTTAAATCATGAAATTCCTTGCTAATCAATTTTTCCCTTCATAACAGAACCACCTACCTGTCTCATGGATATACAATGCCCATAATATATCATGATAAAAAGAATGAACGTGTATAATTTCTACAAACTCGACCTAGAAATAATATTTGACATCACTATGTTTAGACCCTCAAATCCTATGATGATCTTTGAAAATCCATGGAATGAAAGTGAAAGACACAAATAGAAACATAGAATACTTACCTAATGAGTCATTCTACTATTGAGAATATGTTTAAGAGTTAATCAAAATGTCCTCGAAGGGTTTATGTTTTCAAAATTCACATATAAATTGATCTTGGGTCAAGAGAAAAGAGATCTAAGAGAGGTGGAAATGAAAACTCAAAAAACCTACCTGTTTGAAAATAAATCAAGATATTACAAAACATGTAACCAAATTAAACTTCTAGTAGTTGAAAGTCACAAAAATTGATGAAACCCCCCACATCAATTTTTTAATCATATATTTATTACTATGTTAGAACATAAAAAAAATTTACCCACATTACACATTGTGTAAATCCATAGTATGCTGCAGAACCATCAGGTTTTAATCAAAAAATCCAACCAATCTCCTACATCATCATTATAAGTGTCCTTCTAATTCCATCTCTACCCTACACTATCAATATATACAGAAAACCAAAAAAATATTAACTAATAAATATCAAAAAATTAATATGATTTTACAGCCTCTCAACCATAAAAATATTTTTGTCTCTATAAATCCTGACATGAACTTGAATATCAATGAATTGTGGCCACTAATCTCTCATCAGTTCCTCGGGCTCCTATATTTCATAAAAATATGAAATTTACTTCCATAAAACATTTACGAAGGGTACCATCCTTTAATCAGGTCCCTTGTTTTGAAAATAAAATATATTGACTGGGTTTTTAGTCACTGATAAATTAGGTTAAATATCATGATCACTACAGGTTTGATCATTAGACAAATCTATTAGGTACATTCTTATCTAAGATACGTTGAAAAAACTATGTTCCAAATTTAGATGTAGTGGATGTTATAAATATTATGATAATTTCCACACATTATCAAAAACCTAAAAATGTCCCACCAAAAAAGGTTCATTTTTCCCTTACCTCCTTAGCCTTCAATGAACTATATATGGTAAAAATTTCAGGAAAATCATATAAACAACTGAACACTCCCACAATCTATGAAGAAGATCAATATAAGCCTTAAACCAACCATTTTCATTCAAAATAATCTAAAAATGAACAAAATCATTTATATCATCTCCTAAACCACGGATAGTCCAACTAATAATCATTCACCAATATCTTACCAACGCAATTGAGATCTGCAAGGTCGACCATAAAAGGCCTCAAAAAGATCTATTCTGGTCAAATAATGGTATATATTATAATAATAAAGCTCAACCATCCATATTTAATCACCCCAATCCCCACAAAATATGATAACATAAACATAGTCCATTTCCCCAAGAATCTATATTGTTGTTTCAGTTTGTCAATTCGACTGTGGATGGTATGTCATACCCTAATGGACCAGACAACCCATTTTCTCCTTGAGGACACTCAAAAAATGAGAAGTGAAGCAAGAATCCCTATAAAATATTATATCATTTGGAACACCATGATAATTAATAACATCTTTTACAAAGATTTTTACCAAGACCTCAAAGTTGGATTCATCCTAAATGGGTACAAAGAGATATGATTTAGTCAGCCAATTGATGAAAAACCATATCACATTTATATTTATTTGGGTATGTGACAACACAACCATAAAATACATATAGATACAACCCATCCTCTATGGTGGTACTGAACATGGATAAATAAATTTGAATGTTTCTAGTGCTCGGCCTTGACATGTTGTAACATACAACAATGAGAGAAAAACATTCCAATTCTAAGTCTCATACATGGTCATTTAAATTGATGCCTCATGTCATAGAAACTATTAGGGGTTCCTCTGTGCACATACTAATAGTAATTAATAAAATACACCATCACATATTTCTTAGCTTCTAATGTTATAATAATGCGATACTAATAGCATAGTACACCCTCTCTGGAGAATGAACACTAAATAATTTTTTCCCCACCAAAAGGATTGTATATAACTGTACATAGCTCATTATAATGATTTCTTTCTTTAATATTCAAATAAATAAATGGGTATGACTAATGAACACTATAAAAAACAACCATATATCTAAATTCAAGGACTACAATGTGAAATTGGGAGAAAATAGAGATCATCGTCCCCACATCTGATGATTATTTCACTAGTGGGGTTGGATGTTTCCTACTAAAATAATCAATAATTACATTCTATTCAATTATGGTATATGTTATATCACAATCATATAACATCATGTATTAATCCCAACACCTTTTATTGACATTAAAATACATTTGAAGTAATATATAACTCGCAGTCTTACGGTCTAGAAACATGGCAATCATTTGTTGTTAAAGTTAATGTTTCCCATTCTTATTAATTATTATCATAGATGAATGTTAAAGTACATGGGTCAAGTAATTATTCTCATGTGTCCCAATATGATAAAATACATAAGGAACAACATGATATCCTTGAAAAAGAACACATCCCAAACCTGAACCTAATTCATAACATGAGACAACATATCACTTATCATATTTGGAAGAGTCATCAACAGAAGAGTTGTGAAAATATGTTTTAACATAAAAAAATAACTCTAACATATTAAAGAACTATAAAAAATTTCTCCCTTATGAGTTAGAGAAATCATCACAGTAGTAAACTTTTAGAATCTCATTATAAGCTGACAATAATAACTAGAAGGGCCCAGGAAGCTAAAAATATATGAATCATTTTGTGGTTTCTCCCATGTAATAATTGCATTCACCTTATCATGATAAACTAAAATAACAGTTTACGTCCCCATATGTCCTAATAATATCACTTCAAGAATATAATAATATCATTTATTAGGTTTAGCATAATGTTGGTGATTTAAAAGTAAATTAAAAACTTTTATCTTATAATGAACATGATAGTCCTTGGATATAGATTAAACAATGATGTAATCCAGAAATAATACCAAAAATGAATCAACATAATGGTGGAATATCATGTAAAATAATGTCATAAAGACAATAATAGAAGTATATAATCATAAGGGTGTGAATAGTTACCCATAGTGGTTATACATCCTCTATAAATTGTTTTCTAAATGTAATATTCTATCCTCCATAACTAATCGTAAGGGAATCAAAGATTAATATTAGAGAAACACTTTCCCCCATTCAACATATCAATGAAATAATGAATCCATGTGAATGGATATAATTTCATTACCTTTCCTCTATTATATTTTTAGTAAACAAAACAACGGTGCATTGAACAATCAAAATTCATATAAAAGGGAACTAGTGCAATCCAAGGTGACACTATCATACGTATAAATCATATCTCTAGAAGATAATCCATATAATACACTGGCTATTTTATTTCATTTTCTTTTAGGAATTATTATTTAATTGAAATTGGATGAGTAACATATACTAAATTAATAGAAACTACACCTCCTTTATCGGAGGATGACTAGAGAAGTCGGAAAGGAACACATCGGGATGTTCAATGATAACTAGAGGGGGAATTCCACTAAGAGGTTCCTTATCTAGAACAATAGATAATAGTGATATTAATTTCCTATAATACAAATAAGTTGTTTCAGATCTACAAAACCTCATGTCACATTCCCCTTTAATTATTTGGAAAACCGTATTTGGTGTAGTAATGGAGACCAGTCGAAGGTAATAAACAGTCTAGTTTTTATTGGAAACGCACCTGTCTATTTCTAATATTATTAAAAGATGATTTATTTCTATAACCATAAAACAACAAAAAAAGTTTTATATATTATATGTTTAATGAACAATTTGTACTAAGATATCCCTTCTACCTCATTTTTCCAAGGGTGTAATAATATCCATCACAAAAGACAAAAGATCCAGTGAAATAATTAGATGATTACCAATAAAGGTAGAAATTAATGAATGAGATAAACAATTATAAAACCAAGTAGTGACTAATGAAAAATATATAGTGATGCTACCTATGATATTCTCTCGACCCATATCCTCTTCCACTGGATACACTTCCAATATTTGAAGAAGCATCATTCTGGATTCCATTGGTTAGAACCTAGTTTTACTTGATGCAATTAATTGCCCCAAAATTTTTATAGTAGATAATGATCTCAATCAATTACACAATGTGGAATGGATATGGTAGGACTTCTAAAAGTTACATGAGAATCCATAGGTTCCACATATATTGATTTCTAGAGTTCAAAATCACTTTAAATGCCACAACATTCCACACAAATAACAAATCACCAAACCTATGCTAGGAACTATAGGAGGATTAGAAAAACCCTTATATCATTAACTACCAAGAGAATCACCATGAATCTACATTATATTAAATAAAGGTGCACTGCCCCTGGGAGGGAATGAAATTTCTGAAAACCCTTACTTACCATCCATGTTTATTTCTATAATTAATGCTCCATATATCACATTTGCATAAGAAGGCAACTTCAACAAGAAAAAATGAGGTCTAATATCTGCATGAAGTCCTAACTCATGCCTTTGAGTCTCTATTTATTTATTAGACACAACCTCAAGTTAAAACGAGACTAACTTATTAAAACTGTTTTCATACACTTTCATGGTTAACCTGTCCAAATCATATTTAATGATCTCAAATTCCATAACTAAAATAATCAAATCTTGGTAGAATTGGTCTGTTAGTGGAGCCTTGAAATCATTGTAATATAATACATCATGTCTCATCAACGCATTAATCATGTCCCACCATCTCTTGCACAGTCCCTCCTACAAAAAGGTGGAACACATCACCTGGATCTCTTCAATTGTCTTTAAGAATTCGAACAAATTACCTATTCTAATCAAACATTTCTCATACTCTTAAGTATCACAAGAGTATTTTAATGATATTGAATTTGGGAAATGGAGGTACTAAAAACAATTCAGGATAACACCCCACTAGGGTTCTATAGAAAGATCTTGAATGGTGACTAGTATTGGTTCATCTCTTAGAGCATAGAGACCACACAAAACCACCTGAAACTAAATTATTTCCATTGAAGTTTTTTCTAAATGTTGTTCGGTATAATCTTCATTCTATAACCAACTCAAATTTAATATTGGGGGCATGATGCTTAAAAACATCAACATGAGGAAAATAATATATCATATGAACACCCAAACTGATCATCAATGGATATAAATGCCATTAGATAGGAATGAAAATTGGACTTCAATCAATCAAAATTCATAATAGGGAAAAAGATAGAACAAAACCTCAACACATAACTCCCTAACCACCCTTGGTGATGGAAGGTTAATTGTGTTTAGAGTAGGTAATTCACTCCATCATAGATACCTCAAAACTCTTCAAACAAATAAACCAATATATACTGATATCAGAATAATATCAATCGAGAGATATAATAAACAATTGACTCAACATATCATGGGTACCCTGGTATCCCAATAAATTACCCCTCACATCTATAGCCTAAATGAAATTATAAATATTCACTGGATGGTGACTAAAACCTATCACCAGTTAAAATGAGAGTGGGAATTATTTCCCTAAAGGTACAATGAATGAAACGTAATTAGAATGTATTAATAAAAAGTAAAATAAAAATGGAGATGTATACCAGAAGAGAAAATGTAATAAACCACAAAATTACTTTATAGACTTATCAGAAAATAGAAACAAAACACCTCAGTCAAAAAGGAATATACTCCGTAAGTCCTCATATTGATAGCTAGAACCACCTTGAATATTACAACATTTATTTACCCTAATAAATAATTCATGTTTAAATATGTATGTATGTATGTTTATAGAATAATTAAAATAATTAAAATATATCATTTTAAATTATTGAAATATTAAGTGAAAATGGATTAACAAAAAATTTATATAAAACATGTTTTATAAATTAATTAGGCATGTTAAAAATTTTATAATGGTTTCCACACATATTTATATCATATATAAAAGAGAGAGAAAATTTTCATATACAAAAACATATTATTTTTCTAGGATACAATTCCTCACACACTAAAGGTGATCGTGAAAATATGTTTATACACACTTCCCACTGACAGTAGACAAATGAGGATTTTTACCATCTGAATAGGAATGTGACCTACATTACTATGATATTTTTCACTTATAATGAACCAAATGAGTGTTATAGTAATAACTCACTAACTACATAGTAATCATGGTTTTATAGTACAATAAAATATAGTAAATTTATTATAAATCTATTTAAAGTAAAATCCATCCCATTCCCCCATTCCAAAATTTTCAATTATTATGATAAAAAATAAAACTGGTTTTAAATCAAACTATGAATTTTTTCCATGATAAAACACTAGGATTCTTTCAAAAACTATTTCATGCCATTTTCTAAAATCAATATTGAAATAAATTACAACAAATAAATTTCATAATTTAAATTCCAAATTTTTTCATCAATATATCAAGCACACCACAATTCAATAGAATTGTGGGTTTCCCCAATTTTTTTTAAAAAATACAATTTCATATTCAAATACACCCATTTAATGTAAATGGATTTTTAATAAAATAATTACATTAAACTAATTTAATTTAAATCATTCAATTTAATTTAAATCATGAAATTCATGACTTGTCTAAATGTTCCATCATAATAGAACCTCATACCAATTTCATGAAAACAAAACGCCTATAAGTGAACATTCTAACCACAATAAAGGTGTAGAAGATATTGGAACACAACATAGAATCATTTTTTGACAACGTCCATTTTAGATCCATAAATCCCAATATGATATATCAAACTCCTTTAAAGGAAATAGAGAGTGGAATTGATACAGGGAGAATGCTTTCCTAGTGAGTCACAGTGCAATCACAAAAATCATTAATAGCTGATCAAAATGACCCATAATAGTTTAAGGGCAACAATATCTCATTGAAATGGTTTTTGGGTAGAGGTACTGTAAATCTAGAGAAGATTAAAATAAACCCCTTACAGTATTCCAACAAAAAAACACCCATCAGGACAATACACAACGTGTATCCCAATTACACTTCTTGTAATTGACAATTCCCAAAATCCACAAAAAAAACAATATCATTTTTAAATAAATACATTTGTTACTATTTTTGAACATATACATCATATATTGACATTACATAACATGTATATATGCCATAGATAAGATTAAAATCCAAAAAATCTATATCTTCACCATTTTAGGAATTCTCACAATGACTTCTCAGTCCTATCCAGTACACAAAAATGGAAAACCCTAAAAATTATTAAAATGATCCATTCACAATGGTAATGAAATGTTACAACACACGTTATATTTTATTAATTTTTTACATATCCATGGTCTCATGATCCAAATCAAATGGTTCCATCTCTGTTTGTATGAAATCGTATTTTTTAAGGTCATCAATATCTATTCAATACTTTAGTAATCCCCTCATGGTTTTACTAAACACACCTAATAGAATATTTAATCAAGGATACGTTATTAAAATAAATATTTTTCAAAAAAAATATGTATTCCCTTCATTTAATATGAATGAATAAATGAATATAAAATATCAAGGGAATGCATTTTATAACTAAATAAAACATGGTTAATCATATAATTCAAAAATTGAAGTTTGATTCTACATCAAATGTTTAAGGAAGTATAATAATATATGTTCCATTAATTATGAAAAATTACCTATATTCATAAAAACCTCATTGAAATTTAAAAAAATTATATAATGTATTTTTAGAAAAAAGGTAAAAAACTCCTAAGAGGAATGTGATCTGAAATAGAAAACGGATGGAGTGGTTCAAACATTAAAAGAAGAACAAGAATGTGGTAATATAAAAGTGAGTAACATGTTTATTTAGGTCCAAATGTGAATAATATAAAACAGTAAAATATTTAAAACTTTATCATTTAATTAATAAAATTTTAAAAATTAAACAAATTTCAACGAAAGAACAACCTAGATACCCAATAGAAAACCATTTGGAGCCTATTAAGAATTTGATACTCACCATGTGGTAATTAACCACCTAGTAATAATTATTTTTTCACTCCATCCATAACATCTAGCGATTTAAAAGGAATAATTTTATTTTATTAAATACAAGATACATAACACCGACCATAGATAAATAATGTAATATTACTTTATAAATGTGATTGTTATAATATAGCAATGAAATTGGATGGAAAAATAGTTATTAATAACATTGTGAAATTTTTACTGGGATTGTGAATTTTAATTTATTAATAAATTCTTTTTAAATAAGAATTGGATCGTTATAAAAGAATTTTTTTTCTTCAAAACAAACATTTTTTCCAATTTTTTATCAATTAATTTTTATGTAAGTAATTAATTAATTAATAGAGATTTTATAAAATTTGTTAAATAAAATTATCATTAATTTTTAAATAATAATATTATATTTTTCCTCTGGATAAATTATTATAATTTTATAAAAATGATTATTTTTAAATTAACAGTGAAAAAATACCCATTTTTTATTCAAAATTATAATTTTAAAAGTATTTAAAATGTAAAATAATGTTTTAAATTATTTTTTTATTCAGATTAGTCAAAAAATATTCCATCTATGATTTTAAAATTTGTCTTACACTCTAATTTCATATAAAAACATTTAATTTTTAAAAAAGAATTTTTTTGAAAAAAATTATTTCATTTCATTTAAATTATTTACTTTTAATATAAATTATTTAAAAAAATGTTTTTAATTTTAAAAAATGGATTTCATATTTGGAATGTGATGTCCAAAATGTGGTAAAATTTTTCATTGTATTTTTTTCCAATATTAATTGAAAGAATAGTAATATTTATTACCACAATAAAAGTTTATTTAGCTAATTATGGGTAAATGTAAAATGATAAGTACTATAAAATTACACTAAAACATGAAATAATATTATTCTATAAGTTATCACTGACCGTAATCATCATTGTATCTATATTATAATCTTTTTAGGCCACATGGATGGAAGTATAACATTTAAAATATATTAATTAATGAAAACTAAATGATGTCATACTCATATATTAAATAAATATACCATTTTTAGTAAACAATTATCTGTAAGATAAATTTATATATAAATATTATTTATCATTATAAAATAATTATATACATATTTATAATTTATTTATAATTTTTAAATATGGAACATTTATGTTAAATTTGGACACAATGTTGATCTAGTATTTATTTATTAATAGAAATGTCAAATAAAAGTTAGAAGAAATATATTCATATATATTATATTATACAATTAATGTCACGTATGAATTTTATATATTAATTTTATATTTTATGTACTAATGTATTTGGTTTGACATTAACTTTTTACTATTTTAGAATTTCACTGTAATGAATTGTCTTAAAATTGATAGTAATTATATTTGAAAATAATTAATATATTAATAAATGAAGTAAAATTCCTGAAATATTATATTTGTCCATAATATTGTTATAATAATGAACAATTTATCAATTTTTTATTTTCGGGTATTTTGGAACTTTATAGAATCTATATTAACCCTTAAATAGTAAAAGCCATGTTGGTAGGGTAGGAATTAAATTAGTAAAATAAGTGTACAAACCAAAAATATAATTCTATAAGTTTAGTAAAACTATATATAATTTTTATTTAATTAATGTATTTTTACTCTTAATCTTGTTATTTTCTATATTTTTATGTGTTGAGACATTTACAATTGAATATTAATTTATATTAATTTAAAATTTTGAAGAATTCCAATAGTGGACCTTCATTCTTATATAAACGGGAACTTCATCCTTTTATTTGTTCAAACATAAAAAGTATTTGGTTGAAAAAATAACTAACAAAATAATTTTATATAGTACCGAATAAAATTTTAGAGGCCTTATTTTAGTTATAACATCTCCCTTAGTTGTCTAAAGGTATTATCCAATAATTGATTTCTAAAGAAGATAAAACATTTTTAATTTATTTTTTATATTTTCCTTCTTTTTGTGTCTCCTTAAGATCATAATCATCTATGATAAAATAATAACTAAATTATCCACCATATAATGATATGATATTATCTTAGTTTAATAAACTATATTTATGTACACATCAATCATATGAGAAAATAATAAAACATTTGTGTGTGTTGAGGAATACTGCCTAATTAAATTATGTAATTTTGTTTACAATAAAATTCTATCAAGATTTCTTATAATGATGCAATTAGTGTTTATATATTAAATTACTGAAATATAAATAATTAACAGATGATAATATAGAATTTAAATTCTTTTATTTCCATACACTAAAAAATGATAACGTTGTTCATCTATATATTTGAATGATCACTTCTATGAAGTGATGTGATTCATTTTTCATCACCCAATCAAAAGAATGAAGTATAAATTTTATTTAAATTATTAATTTTATAATAATTAAATTATTATTAGTCTTCAATGACAAAATTATCTCTATCTTCTTTCCATAATGGTCATTTAAAAATGTAAGTGTCACTCTTACATACATATGACACACTGTCTCCCTGATTATATCATAGTTCGTTTTCGAAAACCATATTTAATGGATAATTTTAAAATATTATTTGAATAAAAATAGTGATTATTATGTCATTAATATAATTGTGGAGTTAACGAAATAATAAAATATTTGTCATTTTTCAACCAAATGATGTCATATTTTACCTACGTACTGAATATCATCAAAACATCCGATGTCAAATTAAGAGAATTTGTACTAGTATATATCGTATATTCTAGTGGTATATAATGAATAATAAAATTGAACTAACATTATAATTAAAGACTAAATTAAAATTATTTTATTATTTAGGATGATAAATATTATATGTGAGGAGTTAGACTTAAGGTATGATCATCTCTAACTAGAAAACCAAATTATCACTATCATAAAGATTTTATTTATTAATATTTCCATTTGAGGTTCATCTTCATAAAATTGACTTTGATAATATATTTTTATGGACATGAATTTGTGTTAAAATATTTTCTTTCTAGTATCTCTCAAATTTTTAAAAGAAGGGGTCTTTTAATGTTATATATTATATAATTTCTTTTAAAAATCTTATTTTAATGATATGATTTCAATATTTTTTTAAAAAATAAAAGAGGAGTGATATTTTATATAAATGACATGACCAAAATTTCACTCTGTAATGTGTCCTTAAAATTTTGAAAAATACTTTTAATGAATAAAATTTAATTTTCAGATAATTTTTTATTTATGATTGTGTTTCTCTTTAAAATTGTTAATTGAATTGAAAATATAAAACATATTTTCGTTAATAATGTTTATTTTATGAATGATTTATATGATCTGTTTATGTTGTGGTTTCGAGATGTTTTCTATAATGATAATTTGTTCAATTATAAACCAATGGAGTGTGGTTTGGTGATTATCCATATATTGGTGATTACATTGTTGACCAGTGATGGTGGTTATGTGATAAACCAATGACTCGTGGTTATGTTATAATATCAATTGCACTGGACACTCTAGATTTTGAGGATGTCTATATAGGTAACTCCATATATAAGAGTGATATGTAAAATTTTGTACCATATTACCAATAAATATATTTTATGAATGATTTTTATTTTTTGTGAAAATATCATTATTTTCATGTGGTATGGAAATGATATTTCTGGAAAGATTATTCTTATTTCATGGTATAAAGGGTATGTTTTTATAAACTACTTTAATTTGTTTTCACTGTATTAACTATTTTCTATATTTTATTTTTTGTATTAATGTTTTTATAGTCTCTCATTTATTTTAAAATATTTTCACATGATTATAATAAATACTAGGGATAAGGATGAGGTGAAGATAAAATTTTTTATGATATTTCATAAATGATATATTTTTTTATTTAAAAAGGGTCCCTTTAGTGGAAAAATGGTTACTGAATATATGTGTCCAATTATAATGTATGGTTTTACTATGTTATTGTTTTTCATATTTTTACAAAAAATGAAAACCTAAAAGATCATTGGAAAAATTATCAGATTTCTAGTTTTAAAATAACTATAATATATATTGTTTAAGTCCATATTCTTATAGTTGGTATCAAAGTAGGGTTCAGATAACATTTTATAATATGTTGTTTTCTTAATCATTATGCACATCATCATGGGTATATAATATTCATGGTGAGAATAATATCATTGTCTTATAAAGCCGTTTTGAGGCATTAAGATATGAAATTTTAAGGTGAAAAATGTAATTTTGGGATATATTCAATTTTTAGGTAATTTTAGGTTATTACATACTATGAATATAAATTATTTTTATTAGAAGCCTTTGAGTTTAAAAAATATTAACATTATTTTTATTTTTATTCATAAATTTTTGGAATTTTATAATGATTCTATTTATATATATATAGAAAATGGAATAATCACAGACCGTGTGACAACCTGTCATATCTGGAAAGGTCGTATTAATGAATCTCTCAACTTAATGGTGACAAGGTTGCACCACTGAACCCTCACAAATGTGATTTCTCAATAAGTATGAATTTTTAATTGTAGTTATATTATTTTATGGTTTAAGAATACAATTATTTTGGGCTCATAATTTTATTATACAGATTACCATACAATTGAAAATTATTTGGAGATTAAGGGATTAATGCTTTTTTAAATTTGGTTCCCTATTTTTTTACACAATAAGATCATGGTAAATAGAATATTTAGGTATTTTAGTAAAGGAATAAAAGATGAATTTTATTTTTAAAGAATAATTTATTTAATTTTTGATTAATGGAGATTTAGATTACTTATTAATATAGTTTTTGAAAGAGAAATATTATTACGGAAATTACTTTTGGTATAATAATTTAATAGTAATTAATTGTATTTGGTGATAATTGTTCAAATATATCATGGAAGACTGGGTGATCATATCCATTAGAATATTTTTCATCAATATTAATATAGATTATTTTTTGACGGAATGTAAGGATAGTTGAATAATCTATATTTAATGATAGGTATTACTATTTAATTTTCGAGACTCAACATAATTTTTATTCAATTAAATGTAAACTATTTTTCAGATCTACATTATGTTAATCTATCCATTTTTTGTTAATGTTCCATTACAGGATAATAATATAGTGAAATTATCATGAATTTTTGGACTTCCAAGAAGTAGATTCTCATGCTTTGGGCTTAAAAAATTCTAATCTGAATACTCATCATATGAAGAAAAAGATTTGTTTGTAGTGGAAATTGATTAAAGTGCAAAACTATAGTATTCAATTAACTATGTTTCCTTTTTTTCTACATTTAGAAAGTAAATTATTTTCATAAATTTAGGAATAGATTTTTGGAATAAAAAATTATCATTTTACATTTATCATTGAGCTTTTACACCTCACATATTAACGACCATGTGATGATTAAAATTCCCTTGATGATGTTCTCAATCAGTATCTATTTTTCCTTTAGAGTTAGGTTTTTTCTTCCATGTCTATATTCTCTTTCATGCAATCTGATTTGACCACTGTACATCCATTTCATTAATATAAGTTGATGTTTTGTTATTAACTTTTTTATTTGGGTTTTCAGTAAAGGTATTTAGAAAATTCAAACATTATTTTTTGATCTGGAATTGAAAATTTTAATGTCTAAATTACCTAGGGGTGAATTTAACATCCTAATATATTAAAAGGAATTACTATGTTTGATAGTGTGCAACATTCGTAACACTAAGGATAAAAGAACAATGGAATCTTATTATTTAAATGTAATTTTTATAATCTTATCACTAAATTGATGGGAATGATTGGTTTTAATGGAGTTATTGAATACTTAATGGTCTTAATCGTATATAATCTACTAATTAATTATATTTAATTTAGTACAATATCTTTATAAAACACACATCATTCTTCAAAAAAATATTTTTCAGAAAATGATATTTAATGCTTCTTATTTTAAAATAAAAAAAATTATTATGAAGTAGTTTTTAGAAATAATTTGCTAAAAATAAAATAATTTTTTAAATCAGCATTTAAAAATATTCCTAGGGGTAAATATCACTAATTTTATGAAAATAATGATTTTTAAATAAAAAGTGAAAATACCATTTTTTATTCTTAATTTTATTTCTCAAAGTATTTAAAAGGAAATTGTGTCTTTTATTATTTATATATATATATATATATTTTGAAATAACACAATTATGGTTTCTAAAATTTTCTAGATACATTAATTTAGAATAAAAACATTTTATGTTTAGAAAATCAATTTCTTGAAAAAATGTTGTTCATTTTGTATTATCGATAATATTTTAAATTAAATTATATAACTTTTTGGATTTTAGTTTCTTTAAAATGAATCACATATTTGAAATTTGAAGTCAAAAATTTAGTAATCCCATGCCATTAGGATATTTGGCCCAATATGAATTTTAACTTTATAAATTATTATTGCAATAGTGAGGGGTAAATTGGGTAATTAAGGGTATAAATAAAATGATATAACTAAAAAATGACCCCAAACATTTAAAATTTTTATTTGATGAGTTGTCATAAAATATAAGCCCGACAGAATATAAATTCCTTTCCTTTTAATCTACATGGACGAGAGTATGACATTTATAATATTTTTTAAAGAATGGTCTGTGATGTAATACTCATATTTTCAATAACTAAATCATTTTTATATGGGCATACCAAGAAGATGAATTTGACTAAAAAACTCACTATGTATATAAAATATTAACTATATCAGAATTTTTTTAATAATTATGATATAAATAATAATTACTTAAATTCCAAAATAGTACTAATTTAGTAATTATTTCATAAAATGAAATATCAAATAAATGTTATTAAAAATATTAAAATAAGTATCTATTGAGATAATTAATGACATTTAGTATATTTATATGATTTTGAAATTTTAGGTATTTATCAATAAATGTTTTTTGATGTTATGTTGTTATATTGATATTTTGAAAAGCCAATGTAATAAAGTGTGATAAAATTGATGTAGATATTGTAATGAAAATTATATTTTATTAGATGATATAAAATTACAAAAAATATTATATTCATTAAAAAATAATCAGATATGATTTAATATTTAATCCATGATACAATAATGGGTATTTTGGAATTTTATAGCGTGTATATTAACACTTTAATGGTTCAAATCATTATTGTCACATTAAGAATTAAAGGAGTTAAATTGGGGTTGCAACCACATTAAAGGGACTAAATTTAATCATAGCTTATCTTATATTTATTTTGTGAAGTTATTTTTAACCATCATCATATTACCTTATAAATTGTTAAAAAAATTTCACATGGAATAGAATATTAATTAATATTAATTTAAAATTTTGTGAAATTTTATTAATGACCATATTTTCTCCAATAAATGTGAAATTTTTATTATGAATTTTTTACACATAAAAAAATATTTGTTTAATAAAATTCATTCTAAAATCAATTCCTATAATCCTTTCACTTATTATTGTGTCATTATTTTTGTAGTAAAACAACCCTTAGTGGTAATATAGTGTTATGAAATGAAGGAATTTTAATGATGATGTATCATTTTTAATTAAGTGTTTCTGTTTTACCTCCATTTCAATATCTATAAATATTCATAAAGTATTATAAAATAATAAATCCCACATAATCTCAATAATTTTATTTAATTTTTTTATTTTTTGGACCTATATCTATCTCCACTTCCATATAATGGGAAAATAATTATTCATTTGTGTGTGAAGTGAACTACAACCTCGTGTGCTCATGTAGTTTATTTTCCATCAACATCCCTCAAGTGTAGTTATAATCATTTATACAATTTTTAAATATCACATTAATGATTAATTTATCATTATGAAAAGATAATATGTCATTTAAATTCTTATCATTCCATACATATATATAAATTATAATGTTATCCATATTTACATGTTAATTAACCCCTTCATGAATGGTGTGGTTCATTTTTCATCACCACATATCATGGATGATATATAAAATAATATGTTAATTATTGATATTATATCAGTAATATAATGGTTATTATAGAATGAATAAATTACACTTGCATTCATTCACTAACAATCATTGGTGGATGGGAACATTACTCATGCGTACATAAAACCCACAGTCTCTATGATAGTAACATAGGTCATTTATCATATCCATATATATGTGATAAATTTATAAGTATGTATAAGATAAAATAATTATTATTAGATCCTTAAATTTATTTTTGTGATGATGGAATATTTAACTCTTATGACATTTTAAACTAAATGATGTCATTTTTGGAAAAAGGTTCTGAATATTGTCAGAACATACGACATGAACATAAATGACTAAATAATTGTATATAACATAGAAATGGGATATATAAATGAATAATAATAATTAAATGGGTTGAAAATAAATTATAAATGAACCTATATATAATATTTTGGACTATACACATTGTATGAGATGATTTAAAAGAATGGTTTGGGACTATAACAAAAAAACCACATTTTCAATTTTATAAGGATTTATTTTCAAAATATTTTCCATTAATTTAAATGTAATAAAAAATAATTTTATTAATATATTAATATAGATCTGAATTTTTTTAAAAATAAATTATTCAAATTTCTATAATATTTTATAAAAAAAGTGTTCTTTTAAGGATTAACGTGCGTGACATTATTTTAAAATAAACCCTTTTAAGTATAATTGTTCAACTTTGTTAAAAATAATTCCAAAGCAATGTTTTTGAAGTATATAGAATTAATGAGGTTTCCTAATATCATTTCACCATACTATTTTAATGCATAAATTACACATTTAAAATTTCTTATCAAATAAGATATTTCATTCATGAAAGCACAACTTTGTAATAATGAAAATTGATTTCAAAATAGATATGTTTTTTCCCCAAGAATTTTTCATTTTCGAAAGATTGACTTATTATGTTAAGGTTATTATTCTTTGGAATTTTATATAATGATATGTGGTTCTCTTATAAATCAATGATGGGTTTTTATATGAAAAACCAATTACTTGTTGTTATTTTATTAATAACTGATTATTGAATCCATGATAAACTAGGGATGGGGGGTTGTAATATAACCTCTAATGGATTGGTTAATCCAGAGTTAGAAGTTGGCCTAATAGGTATCTCCATTGGCAGTACAAATTTGTAAAATTATGTCCCATGTTACATAAGTATATCTTATATTCTTATGATTTTTCAATAAAATCACTTGTTTTCTAAAATTTAAGATAATGATATTTTTTATAAGATTACACCACATGGGGTAAAAAGGAATGTTTTCTAGAAAAACATTTTCTTGATCTTTTACTAAACTAATAGTTTTCAGTATTTTAATTTACATATTAAGATTTTTTTCTCATCCAATATTTTTAGAATGAAATTCAATATAATTTTCAGAAAATTGGGGACACTGATGAGTTCAAGAACAAATTTATGAAGATATTTTATCAAAATAATGTTTGTATTATTTCAAAAGGGTCACCATTAGTGGTAAAAGGATGCTGCGTATATGTGTCCACTTATAATGTATGGGTATCTCTATGTAAGGGTTATTCTTGAATCTCTAACCCTTTAATCCTAAAAGTTCATTAGGAGAATAAAGTTATTTTTAGTTTGAAAATAACTAGAATATGTAATTTTTATGATAATTTACTTACACCCTTATATACCAAATCCAAAAAAGTAACAATTTCTTATACATTGGGCAATGAGTGGAATATTTAAAGGGATTGATATCCTAGAAATTAACCTATTTTCCTAAAAAAACCCACAATGACCCACCAACACCCTATGAAACCACAACTCCTTTTTGAACAAGTTAATATTCTCAAATTCACATCCTCATATAACACCACATGTTTATGGGAAATTTAACCATTTCCCATCATTTAGCTCAATAGATCATTAGAATAATAATCATGTAAAACATCCAACTATAAAGTTACATAGACTATTGACCCTACCATGTCCTCTATACAGATAAACTTCTAAAACCCATTTGGTGGTTTCAATTTAACTCATGATGTATAATCACCCAAGGAATATCAATCATAAAAACTTACAGTCAACACTATGAAACATAATTCACTCATTAAATACAGGATACAGTAAATAACGGGTGGTCACGAGTACATTGTGGTCTTTATCCTTTGTGTTCATTACCACCATCCACTTCACCTCCATGGATAGTGGTTATCACAACATACCAATGTCCAGAACAATTCAATAAATATATTATCACATAAAAATAATTTTTTTTGATCAACACTCATTTCATATCAATAACTCATGACACCCCTGAATAGGTGTACAACATCACAAACACCATAATAGTACACTCGATAAATTCACAATCCCTAAACCATAAAAATAAAAAATATATAGTCTTATCCATTCTGTATATCAAATTATTCATAAAAATCGACGATGGACAAGTAAACTATAAAATATAATATTGATATAACCAATCCTATAATAACTTATAAATAAATTAGGCTACAAATTTATAATCCTTTGTTACCTAAAATAAAAAAACTAGTTCTATATCAAATTTCATAAACAAACTCACCCATTCATATATTTCACACAATAAATAAATACATCTATAAAACCATTATTAACTAAGTCCCATATACATATATTTAAATGGAATCAACTATATGATAATCATCTATAGAATTGTTTGTGACAAAAAAAATAAAAAAATACGATATAACACTAACATTTGATCAAAACTATAAATAGAAGAGGTAACTATGGGATTACTAGAAATTGAAAAACATGGGTAGTTATCATTACCTTTAGTGACTTCCTATGATTAAATACACACAGATATCTCCAAAAATAGAAAAACTATTTTACTCCATTGAATAGAGGAATCTTGTATGTGACTTGAGAAATGAAATTACATTATTTATGCTTTCATACATGTATGAAAAAGGAATATGACTGGAGAAAATGGAATAATCTATAAATTTTTGATGTTATACGGATTAATCAGAGTGAAACCTATAACAGACATAAGAAATAATGTTATTCATAGTAAGAATTAGAGTACCCATAATAGAATAAAACACTCTGTGAAAACTAATTGTTGAGAAAATCCTATAGTCAAAAGTAACTATTCTCACACATATCAAATTTCATATACAAATTAATTAAATAATTAAAATCCACAATTTATCTAAATACATACCCATGGACTTACAAAAATTAAATATTCATATCACCAAAATGAATATCCACTGAAATCATGTAATAATAGGTCCCCAAACGATCCATTTCAACTCTTGTACTCAACATAAAATTAGTCCAAATGTGTTCACATGCACAAAAGTTTTTAGGAATTTGACAACAAATAGATTATTTCTCTTCAATTGTAAATATTTTTAAAATACATAATTTTAGATCCAATTTATATTTTATATAACTCTTGAAATATACAATTTCATGTATTCCAGTGAAAATATGAATTTATTGGATGTGTTAAGGGATAAAGGCTCAAATTATTATAAAAAACACATCATGTATTTCAGAATGGAGTTGTAGGGGACACAAGAAGGCTAATGAAGTAATATTGGACATCTCATGAGTAAGATATAATCCCGATAACTGTTTAGGAACAACAAATATCTAGTGATCTGGAAGAAGGAAGATGGTGTGCCACTACATTCTTTGTGAGATAAAAATGGCTAACTTATGTGGGAACAAGATTTTAAATTGGGACAAAATTTTAGTTTTAAAAAATCACATATATTATTTTTCTATCAATTCTAATAACCATGAATATAACTATATGTACATGGGGGAACTCTTGGAGAAATTGGATTTATATCAATCAATTACTCTAGTATTTAAGTGTCATAGTTTGTGATCGACTAATTTTGGGAGGACTAATATAAAATATTACATTAATTATTTTCATCTTGATTATACTTTCCATATACATATTTTAATAAATTATAAACAATTAACTCAGAAATTCTGGATTTGGATTTATTGAATTTAGGATTCATGGAAATTATTACTTGTTATTCCTAATGTTTTTTATGTCTAGATATAACATGGATTATTCATTATTATTTCTTATGTATGTGATGTTTGGATACATGAAAATTATTTACAATATATTTTTATAATTATTTAGTTAATGGATAATGACTATAAATTATAAGGGATAGAACATTCCACATACATCTAGTGCTCTTACAGTTTTTATAATTGTTACATAGTTTATCATGTATGGTTTTACAAACATTATGATTTTAAAGGGAATATATTTGGAGGATGTAGGTTATTCATGAACTTATCTAATGACCAATGGGTTTTCAGTGTTGTCTATATGTTATCATAGAACTATGTGAATTAAATTATAGATCTTTTAGGACCACATATTAATGGTTAAATATTGATGTATGCTAAAACTCTTAGATGAAACAATGATTTCATGAATATAAAATTTATTATATGGATACCATTTTTTTATGTGGTAGGGGAAATTCAAAAATAATCATATGGTCTAGTGCTCCGCTTATAATATTTTTATCTACATACATTTGATGTAGTTCCATACATATAGTATTATTATCATTATGATTAGTTAGAGGTGATAGAAATAGTTACTTGTATATGTTGTTCCCATTCTTATTTTATGGTTGGGAGATGATTAATATTTTTCTGTATATTTGATGTCCCCATCATTATGTATAGTTGTGGGACCATGTACTATGTTCGATGGAATTTTTGTTCCATTATTATATATGTTATAAGGACCATGGATGTAGATCCTCAGATATAGTGTACTGATCATATAAATATGATTACAGGTCATTGGATGTAGTTCTATGGATCAAATGTGGCCAACATATATATATGATTCGAAGGCTTTGGGATTTTTTCCATAGATATAGTGTGCCACTATATTTATCTACATTATTATGGATGAATGAAAAATGGTATCTATAACAATATAATGGGTTTATTTTAGATGTTTTACCTTTGACAACAGGATAAATAGTATATTTATTTCAAGATTGTTATATCACAACTCGTTATTTTCGTACAATCAGCCAGTACATTTACTCGGAATTGATATAATATAAAAACCATTAATGGTGGTATGAATTTTTTTTGAAGCCCTTCACAATATATCATTAAGTACTAAGTAGAAATTATAGATATAGTTCATGGTAAGAGAAAGTTACCTTCAATATATTTTTGATCCAGTTTCTTCATATACAAATAATAGATTTAGGGTCTGAGGATGAAGTGAGAACAAAATTGGGTGTATTTTCTATTTGGATTATATATATATATATGCTTTAAAAATATATTTTCGTTTGATTCTAAGTAATATGTACAATTTTTAGGATGATTTGACCTATTTCTGTGACAATAAGAGATGTATTATTATGTTTTTATTTATAATTTTTTCTCACTCTAATATGAAGTTTTAATATCCTCATGATATCCATTTATATACCTAATCACTAGTTGGTATCCTCTTTCATATAATTAGGCACGTTAGAGGTCAGACAAAGACTCCATTTTGTTACATATTAGTAAAATGGGATTTTTACATAACAATATTTTATTAGATATTCTTTTTTAAGGTCTTAAAATTTTGGTATTATGTTCACGAGATAGGGTATTATCCGAAAATGTATGATAAATCATTATTGGGAGTAGTTTACCCATTAATAAACAATTATCACGTTACTAGGGGTGAAATATCTCTTTATTATTTTCACATTAATGGTATGTGTGTTTTTACTAAGTGCATTGAAAGTGATTTTCATTCTCCATAAATTATGGGGTATTATTTTTTGGATGGAATGGTATAATGGAATGTTTTGATATATCATGCTACGAAAACGGGGACTACAGTTTGTCGTGTCTTCCGTTATGATAAGTATTTTGGTAAAAAATGCTTTTCCTTTAAATTTGTATACATTTTATGTAAATATAATGATTTTATCATTATTTTTTAAATTACATAATTCTGATATTTTAAATTTCACATATATTGGTCAATGTAATTTGTTCGAAATTATTGAGTGATTCCTCCATGAAATCTTGTGGTAGTGTGACAAGAGTGTAACAATGAGAAAGAATCTCTTGTTGTTATCCAAATACTTCAATGGTATTAGAGAATATAGTATCTAACCATTACTATAATAGATTATTATGAGTTATAAAGTTAATTGAAAGGTATTATATTTAATCAATTTCTCTAATGCCCTGCCATAACATCGAGTGGCAACTACAACACCCACTTTTCATTAATGAAAAAAATAGCCCCCAGAAATCATAGTTATTTCAGATATCATTGAATACCATATTTGACCATATATGTCCTCTCGTAGAGAGGATATTTAAATGAGGAACATATATGATTTAATTATTGATATGGATATGGTGGGAAATTTTTTTCATAGATGTCCATTATGTGTGTATGACATGGAAAAAAATAAAATATGGTTCTTTTATTTTTTTCATTCCAGAAAACATGAGAGTTGATATGGCTAGGGAGTTCATTCACCCTGATATATGAGTAATATTGGTAATATGTTACACCACTCATTTAATTTATCTATGATTTTGTTCCCTAATATTTGGTAGGGAATGAGGTAGATTACTCAAAAAAATTAGAGGATCAACATATATATGATATAAGATAATGAGTTAATATATTTTTCATGGTGATAGTTTTTAATGTGGTCAAGTAGACGGTTTTCATTTAGATAAACCTAATAGATACCCTGAGTGGTTGGAAGGTTGTTTAGTTTGTGATAACGAATAGTGGATCATTTAATGTATGATGGGTAAACACAAGTGGTTCTATCAAGGTACCATTTTGTAGATAAATAGGGTATGTGGTCAATAATATCATAATAGAATCTCAGTTTTATGCCTTTAGAGTGCCTAGGAAAGGAAATAGTGAGCATAAGTTTATCAATAGATAGTGTTGTGATTATATATTATAAATTTGGGGACCTATAGAGATTTTTCAGGAACCCTCTCTGAATGAATAGTAATTAGAAATTTAGAAAGCCGTAGAATTCAATAATGTGGTAAGAGTTTCCATATAAGACACACTATTAGAATCCTATATATATTATAGGATGAGGTGGGGAAGTGTTACCGCATAAAAATAAAAAGTGATCCAACATAGTAGTGTAATCTTGGGGGACATGATTGTACTCAGGGTCATCGATTAGATAATATTAATAGTGTAACATAATTTAGTTGATCATGATATCAGATGAAACAATATATGAGGAATTATTTCAGTTTCAACATAATTTGAATAATTATAATTTGATATGTGGGTATCTAGTTATTTTATGAATTGATAGATCATTGAAGGATTTTTTTTCTCTATTTGGGTAAATATTCAGGGTTGTGATCATAGATATAAAAATAAAAATTCATTTGGAGGGAGTTCATTATTTTTGGTAATGAACACTCAATAGCGGTGGTTATCGGTTTTCTAAAGATTCCATAATTATTGTTATGGAAGGAACAAATTTCCATTATTAAATATATTAGTTTATAAAATAATGAGTGCATACCTTTTTTCCCACAATTAGATATCTTTCACATGTTTGTATGGTAGTAATCATGTTCATGTGGGAGACAAGGATTTATAGGAAGGATGTTTAGGGACTAACCATCTAATGTTGGGTGGAATTATGACCCTTGTAATTACCCAACCCCAAAATCCTAGATTCGGTGAATTATTTAATTACATTTTCATTATTAAGTGAAATAAAATCCCGAAGGAATGATTTGTTTATCCGTATTTGAATGCCAGATTAAATAAGGGATACACATATCACATTCAGAAATATATAATAAAAACATGATAGAAAATAAAATAAAATAAATAGAATCCCTAGAATCTTATTCAAAGATTTATTCATTATAACATGTAAAAAATAAACATATTATGTGTGAGTAAACATTATAGGCAATGGAACATAATGTGGAATCAATTTGCAATCAATTGGAAAAAATTAACAAGGAAAGCTGAATAATATATAATATATTCATTTCAAATGACTAGATAAGGAAACATAAACTTGGAATGGAAAGAAACTAAAACACTTTCTATCTAATAAATAAATTAATAAAGAATTATATCAATATAATCATCGATGAAAAATTTTGTGGATTGAAAATAAATGTTTCTATATTTGAGAAATTCTTAATTACTGGACATCATGTATTTGGATCATGAACCACTTCCATCAATTTCATTCCCATGAAAGTTTAGCATATTAAGTAAAATTCCATCTAATTTCACAAAACAATTCTTCTCATGTGACTATGGATGAATCGTGGTGATACAAATAACTGGGCCACACCGATTTCATACATGTCCAAAATATTCCTTATATAAAATAATCAATTAATACACTAATCAATATTGCTTATAAAATATATGTATTGAATAAAAGATACTTATTTATCAATTGTTCCTTAGTAGTGGAAAATTTACCACAAGGTATATTGATGTTAATGATTACAAAACACATTAAAATATAATAAATAAATTGTTGAGGGAAATAACATTTAAAAATTATGAAGTGTCCGATACAACCTTGAAGCATTTAAATCATAATCCCTACAAAGGAATAATATTACATGAATCATAAAATATCATTAAATTAAGTAGATTCGTGATATAAAAGACCAAAAGGTATCATATAACCAAAATAAAAGTGATTTGGTGAAAATTAAAATTAAGCATCAATAGAATTTAAATTGATACATAATTCTATTAACTTGGGTTTGACTTGTCACGTGTGTTTTTATCTAACAAAATGTTAACAATATGTTAATTATCAAAAAAATTCAAAAACATTTTCCTATATTCCTTTAATTTTAATTCATTTAATACAATGTTGTAAAAATGTACATAAAATATTATTTTTACATCAGTTGATATGATGAAAATTAGGTAATGTAATAAAAATAATTTGGTAGGTTGGATAAGATCAAATTGGTCATCGTGTAAACATACCTAGAATGAGAATCATGACATAATTATCATATTTTTACATCAATTATACTTTTAAAACAAATCATGAATTATAATTATATCATAAATACTATTTTATTTAATCAAATATACTTATATATATAACTCTTGTGATTTAAATGTAATTACATCATGTGGAGGTGGTGGTAGTCCACATGTCAAAAATTGACATTATCACTTTTTTATTTTGTGAAAGGTTATAAAGAAAATGATACGTATTATATTTAGTGAAATTTATTTATTTTGTGAATATCTTATTAGTGTATATTTTGTTACAAATTTGTAATTAAAATCATTCTTTATACATTCCATGTATAGTGTGACCAAATCACATCGCATTGAGGGGGTCATAGTCCTCACTTACAGAGAAGGATGTTATCATATTTACACAAAATGAAATGAATAAGGGTATGTGTTATAAAAAAATTAATGAAGAATATGTTATAAATAAATTCCTTATATAACATGTATAAATAGAGTTAATTTCAAAATTCATAACCATTAAATGTGGTAATGTAAAAAATGAAAAATAATTGTTTTGTGAGGCGGTAGTTAATTGTACACATTAATTGTATATTTGTAACCAATCTGATGGAGGTGTGTGTGAGTATAGGTAGAATACTAAGAAAAGAAAAATATATGAATATTTAAGATGCTATTTTTATTACATAATAATGGAATAACAAGAATTGACAGAGTAGAGAAAGGAATAAAACTGAAGACCTCGAGATAGGACATTACCTATTAATAAAGTAACTTATTTCGGTGTGTACAAAAATTCTTCCATGAATTTATTCCATCCCAATGGGAGGAAAAAAGGAGGAAGAGAGGTATTTTTTTATTGAATTTTTTAGATCATGACTGGTCCCAAGAGGCATTACAGGTGTGTGGAATGTGATATGTGGTTCCCTTTTATGAAAGGGAATGTGGTCACTCGGTATTTTGGAAAATAAGTTACTTGTAACATTGTTTCTACCTATAAAAAATAATAATCTAAAGAAAAAATAAATAATGGAAGGTAAATGTCCAATTACTTTCCATACAATGGGTGTTAGACATGTGGATCGGTCATTTGATCCCTCAAGTAAAAGTCAGAGTCCTTTCGTAAGCATAATTTTTCCTTAATTTTTGTATATTATTTTAATTTTCTTCACATATAGTGTTGGTGAAAAAAAATTATGTTATTAAAAATTATAAAATATTATGACTTCAAATATTGAATCCGTTTTTCATAATTTCAATCATATAATTGGGATAAATTAATTTAAATTTAAACCCATAGATGAGATGACATTAAGCGTATTAAAATTTAAAAAATCCAAACATTAGTTATGTTTTTACCCAATTTAAATGTGAATTTTATTCCAATAGGAAACACAAGATTATGTGAAAAAAATTTAATCTAATTCATCTATAAAACCAATTTCATAAATAAATTAACCTTATAAAAATAATAGAGGAAAAAGTAATTTAGATTTAATTTTCAGTTGTCTTTACTATTCATTATAAAAAAGAAACATTGTAGTAATATTCCAAAATTAACCCTAGTAAAATTATAATGTATTCCATAAAATGAAGAAGAATATTTCGACACAGAAATTTTTAAAGGGTGAAAAATTTTATTTAAAGTAGATTTTCTAATAAAATGTGGAAAATTTTCCTTTATAAAAAATATCATTTTTTGTAATATTGTGTTTGTTCTATTCTAGTGTGTAAACAATATTGAATGACTATAACAATATTTGATTGGATATATAAAAATTAATATAAAATATTTAAATATTTTTTAGAATAGCTTTTTTAAAATCTAGGGTTGTGTGTATTGAAAATATATTAAAAAACAAAAAAAATTCTAAGCAGAAAATATGGTAATTTTTTTGGGTACTAGGTTCTTCTCTCATACGAAAATTTAAGACATGAAATTTTAGTGCTATATACATAAAATAGATATGGGGTTTTCTCCTTCATATAATCTATTGCTTAAAAATTTTCATCTTCTATTGTTTTATTTATGAAGCGAACCTTCAATATATTGTTCATCTGATTCCTGAAAAATGTCTCTCACGTATCAAGAATACGATTGTGTTCTTCACAATAATAAAGCCCCAGTTACAACTCTATCTCATTAGAGATGAGGAAATGTGTAAGGTTCGGAATTTACATACTTATAATTGATACATGGACCACATCATGTTCCTTTGAGTGATTTGGAAACATTACTAAATGATAAGCAACTCATCCAACCAATAAAATAATTGTAAAGGGTATGATATACATCCTACTCATTTTTCTAATCTTTCTATATCTTATAAACCATTTGATGGGGAGAATTTTTTTTTAAAAAATGATGTCCCACTAGTAAATATAAATATTTACATCGATTATCAACATAACTCTTTTCCCTACTTGGATGAGAATCAATATGATCATGAATAGCCTTTACCTTTTTAATCATATCTTGAATAGGTTATGGTATTATGTGATTCCTTTCACAAAATTCATCCCATCAAATTGATGTATGAAATCTCTTTTTTTATAATGCATCATACAATTCAATTTTTTTAATTGAATGGATACTATTTTTATATGATAACTATACGAAAGCTATGTAGTGATCCCACATACCTTGAATGTTGACTGATCATGATCACAAAATATATTATATTATTATAATTTTTTTAGGACTATCCATCCATTTATGGGTGGTAGGTAGTAATCAAATATAACTCAGTGTCGAGAGCCTTCATAAGACCTTTCCATAATTTTTATGTAAACATGGATTGCAATAAAGAACAATTGATTGTGGTGTTCCATGAAGTCTTACCAATTCCTTAATATAAATACTTGTTGGGATCTCAAGAGGTACATGTTCTCTTATAGTAAGGAATTGTGCGTATTTGGTTAGTCAATCAATGATAACTCATATTGCATCATTACTTCAAAGAGGCTTTGGTGGTCCTATGACAATGTCCTTAGCAAATTCATGCCATTTCCACATATGAATTTGAGAAGGTATCTCTAATCCTTTAGGAATCTACCTTACTACCATCACTTGTTGGAAAACCAAACATCTAAACACATAATTGGAAATTTTCTACTTCATGGTATCCCAACACAAATGTTCCTTCAAATACCTATAAATATTTGTGATCCAAGGGTGAATTGAAAAATTTGATCTATGAGAATCATCCATGAATTCTATTCTTTTATCCGATATAGCTGGAACACATAGTCTCTTTCTTAATTTTTGATCACCATATTCACAAACAATTCTGATTTTTCCTAGTTCATATCATTATTCATCTTCTGAAATTCGTCGTCGTCATATTTATAATTTTTTGTTATTTCTAATGTATGATGTTTTTTAATAACATACTAAATTATTTATTTCTCTACATCCATTAAAAATTACATTTCCTTGTTTAATAGGTACATGAACAGAAGAACCTTTAAAATCCTAATTTTTGTTATAACTCCATTATCCTTTATTTTTAAAACATCGCCTACCTTATTTTATTTCCCATGGTGGTAGTGTATTGAGAAATCATAATTATTCTGTAGCTCGAGCTATCACCTTTGTCTCAATTTTAATTCTTTCTATGTGAATATTATATTTCTTTCTCTTAGGATCCACGTATATATCACATCATTCTTCATATAGATAATGTATCAATATTTTAAATGAAAATATTATTGTCTCTGACTTAATATCATTGAGTGGATAGTTTTTTTTTCAAATCAGTAATGGATTTTATTTGAAAAAAAATAATTTTATAAATCTTTATTAAGATACAATGTAATGACCTGGACTTTTTTTTAATATTTGTTTCCTAAATTTTTGTGTTATTCTATTTTATAACCAACAAAACTATATTCATTATTTAATTAATTGAGTATAATTAAATGATACCATTGGATTTAGATTTTTATATGACAGTTGGTCAATATGACCATTGGAAAGTAAACTCTTAACATTAAAAATATTGTTTCTAAATAAAAGTGATATTGGTTAATTTTTACAGAAAGAAGAGTCGATGACCTAATCCAGTACACTCGGGCTGAATGAAGCCCATCTATCGGAGCTTGGGAAGGAGGTAGAATCACTGGGCTTTGCTGTAGGCCAAGAACAAGCCAAACATCATCCAGTGAATCTTGAACGGAATCGCCTAAGGGATAGGTTCAAGATGATAGAAATAAAAACTCATGTAATGTTGGCCAAGCCACCCAAAGATTCTATCACCATACCACACATTACAAATAGGTCATATGCAGGTGTTATAAGAGGCTATGTAATGCAACCATAGTTAATTGTGTAAACCTTTTGTATAAAGAAAATAGTAATTTATTATTGTGGAAAAGTTGGTGAATTTCAAATATCCGGATAAATATAGGATGAATTTATAGTTCCATATAACTCATATATTTTGAATAAATTGGTATTTTAAAATTGTTATGTAAAATATAAATAATTAAAAAGGTAAAATTATTTTCAATAAATGGTCTTATATATTTGTGACCAGTACAAAATTTAGAGTCTAATAAGATCAACAAAATTGTTAGTGATTTTTTTTATGAATAGTAATATACACTTCTGAAAAGTAGTGAATAGTGATGAATAGTAAAATGACCAATAAAATAGAAACTTCACCCGTGAATGTATAAATAAAATTTAGACATCTAAAATGTGGAAAAATGATCGTAGTATATGTTTTGGTTTTTTTATGTCATAAATATTTTATTTACAATTTTAAAATTAGATTAAAAATATAAAATGGAAAGTTATTTTCATAAATTTTAATCTTAAATTTTTACTTTATTTTATTATGGTTATAAAATACATTTATGGGACCTTCATTACTCTCTTAACGTGTTAAAAATGAGTTATAGTTTTAGAGATGTCTTCTTGAAAAAAAATTATTATATTTTAAAAAATAAAAATATTTAGAAAATTATTTTCATAAAATGGAGTTCATTTTTAAATTTCGAGCTTCGATATTAGGTTATGATGATTTTTTTAGGATTTTTCTGAAATAATTGAATTTTTGGTGAATATTAAATATAAAGTTTTGTGTTTTAGGATTTTAATGACATGATTAATGATATAATAATGGTGTAATCATTCTGGTAGTATTTTTAATAGTAAGATATGATATTAGTTTTCCTATTTGGCTAATACCATCGTAAAATACCATGGCCAAGCCCATTCATGTAACAACCCAAGATTTTATGAGAATTATTCTTTATAATTTATTTGATGTGTTTTTTTGTACGCTACAACAATATTATCTTGCGCAATAAACAACACCGTATTAGCTTGCAGTATACGCAACACTATTATTGGATCGTGTTAGACACAATTTCATGTTCGTTTGATAGTAGTTATTCTACGCAACATTGAGTGTATATATATATATTCAAAGTATAAATGAATTATGGTTGGATTCTATTATATGAATCAACAAGAGAGTCTTGAACTACATGCATCCTTGTCTTGGCTGACATTACACACAATTGTGAACTTCCACGATAGCGTGTGTTCTACACAATACCATGTTTCACTAAACAATGATATATTATTAAAATATTATATAAACTAGCCATTAAGAATTGCAATACCCACTTTTTGAAAATTTTTAAATTTTATCATTCAAAATGGACTTCATTTTTAGTTTCGGAATATCGAAATTAGACGAGGGTAAATTTTTGGCATTTTACTAAAAACATTAAATTTTTTATGAATAGTGAAAACACTGGTTTACTATTTCAAAACCAACTTTTTATTTAAATAATATTTTATTTTATTTAAATTTATATTAGGTCAAAAATTGTTGCATAATACCTAAATATGTTCAATGTAATTCATTGGAGTCCTTTTTTAATAAGTTTAGATATATAAAAATTTTGTTGAACTTTTTACCGTCTTTTACCCACATCCTAGGAGAATTTGAAAATTTACATAAATCATAATTTTACCGCTTCTGTGGGTGGAATTTCAAAAATCCGAGAGACACTGTTAATATCAAGGAGTAAAATCTTATTCAATAAGATAAAATTATTTTTTGTTGAATAGTAACTTTTACTTTTATTTACCACGGTTTAAAGAAAATAGGGTATGTAAGGGTAAAAATGATATTATTAATAACCTAACACATATCTTAAATATATTGGATTACTATAATTTGACCAAAAAAACCTTATGATTATAATATTATCATTTTTCTATATGTGTATTAGATTAGGGAATTTATTATTATTTTATTTATAAAATATTTTAAATAGATAAAATCAATGTTTAATAACTAAATTTTTTTTAATATAGGGTTATACATATTATAAATTAGACTAAAAAAATTAATTAGAAATATAAAAAGATTTATTACCTAATGGTATTTTATTAATAATTTTCAGACATTAATTAAATTAAGTTATTTATGACACAATGGTGAAGCAGTAATGACCTAAATAATTAAATATTAAAATAATTGATATTATAAATACCAAAATAAATGTAATTTGAGAATTTTTATTAATGAAACTAATTTTATAGGTCAATATGACAAGTTAATATTGATTTAATTATCTTTGTTCATACTAATCATACTGTTATGATTTTCACATAAATCAATTACCAAATACTGTCAAAATTGGTATAAAAAAGTTTTTATAACAAATATTATATTATTAATTGTCATTATATTCCCAAAAATATAAGTTTAGGCCAAATGACTTAGATATGGTTATATATATTTATAGTTAACCAATGTGGGTTCATTTGGCTGGTTATAGTATGTTTATTAACCATATAGTGTAAGAAAAAAAGAAGACGCGGTAAAAGATAAATTATTTATCTTTGAGTTAAATCTAAAAGATATGGTTAAAATAGTAACCTAAAATTGTCTAAAACCTATTGGTTGAGATTATTTCGACCCATCCATACTTTAGGTTCAATATAAATCAATTTAGAGCTATTATAAACAGAATATGACTTTATTATAAAATAATATTGTAAGTTTTCCAAAGGTGCCCCTCTCCTCCCTTATAAAAAGGGAACCCCTTCCCTATTCTCTTCACACCATTTTGAGCCTTGAATCTCGGCCAACCCCTGACCATATCTCATATACACTTCTCTAGAAACATTCTAGAGGTTCTGGTCTTCTCAAAATACAAACTTTATTGCCCTAAGAAGAATCTTAAAGGAGTTGCGTCGAAGAAAAGGTAATATCTTCTTCCGATTCTCTCAAGTTTCATTCATCTTCTACTTATTCTTCATTAGTTTTCTCATTATAATGTAATAACATAAGTATTAATTAAATACTGATATGTTATTATAAATATTAAACAACCCTATTTCACCTTCTATCCATCCAACGGAAAACGAAATCACCGCGCGTGGGTACGTACGGAATACCGTCTCCACGCCGTGGTGTAATCTTTTTTTGACCACCACATTACATAGATGGGTATAATGGTGTAAATAAATATATATATATCATTATTGTAAAGTTATATTAATTCTGAAATAGTATACATACACTTCAACACAATTCCATGATCATGGGATGATATCATCGCTCGTGAGTACGTACGTACTACCGTCTTCTTGACGTGATGAGATTCATTCTCAATGTCACCATTCATGAATGATTATAAAGTATATATAATGAATAATAATGAAATATATGACATAATAATGATAATATATATATATGTGTATTTCATCTACTTAATTCCATTCAATTCAATAAGGAAATGAAAACATCGTTCATATGTACGTACGGACTACCGTCTCTATGAACGATGTATTTCATTCCATTTATCGATCTATCATATATATATATATTTATATACGTATATGATGAATATATATTATATATATATATCCTTTTTTACATTATTAAAATAATTAAATTAGGATATAAGTTATAATATCAAGAACAATAAGTCGAAACACTTACGATAAATGAAACGATTTTACCGAAAATGATGCTTTAACATGTAATTTAGAAAATAACTGTTAATATAAAGTCATAAGTGAACCATATATGATATCATAACAATGAATATGATTCTGTAATAAGTCAATGACATTATATGAATCATTATACAGGAGGTTCAAATACATACAAATCATATCAGACATAAGGTAAGGAATAACTATTCCAATCTCGCTTTTATTCGAGATTGTTTATTCATAAGTATTTGCTGGTGTTTTTGTTATCATCCATGTTCCTTTTTCTAAAAAGGTTTTAATTTATTTTTAATGGCCTTTTTACCCTTTTTTTAATTTTACCACATCTTAGGAAAGTAATATTACTTTTGTTTACCACACGACGAACTTTTTGACTTTTCTGAAAAAAGTACGAGGAGAATGTTATTTTTATCTTATACGATGTGAACGTATTTTTACAGTTTCAAAATGCCTCATTTTCATGAAGCTTCCCCTACAATATTTCTTGTTTATTTTCAACATAACCCTTTTCTTTTAAAATATTGTGGAATTTTGTGAAAATAAAATTATTTTGAAGAAGAAAGGATGTTTTCCTAAAGATTTCATTTCAATTGTTTTATCAAAACTATTTTCCATATAAAATGGAATTATTTAATATGTTAATGTATTAAGTATAATGTATCTTTTATTTACATGGTTTTATTCTTATTATGATGAAATGATATCCATTTTTTTATATGGATTTTGTTATGATGGCATGATGTTTACGAATCCCATTCTATTTCATGGTTAATGCTATGATGATTGATTTAAGATTTTGTGGCACATGAAAGAGTGATATCATTATGAGATGGGTGGGACCTATATCTCCCTCCAATGGATTGGAAAAAGATTTATATCTCATGAGATTGACATGGATAGAACGGTAAGTTAATATGGTTCAGTGTTATCAGACTGAAACGAGGAGTGAACTCGATTCAGAAAGGGACTTTGTCCACTAAGATGTTCATGAAATCAATGCCTTGGATACTATGGAATTCATGACATGTGATTAATGGTTTCCACAATTAAATTCTTTATTCCCATGACATTTTATCATGATTTATGATACATTATGATATATGCCTTACGTAATTTCTTGATTTATGTATTGGCTCAAGATTTTGATGTTTAGATTTTATGTTCATGTTTTTGCATTCAAATATTTATGGAGTGTTTTATGATCTCTATGATTACTGTCACTGAGCATTTGAGCTCACCCCTTTTAAATTTTCTTTTCCCCAGGATATAAAGAAATGTTTTAGGTAAGAAAACCAAAAGGGGAAGATCATTATGAGAGATTTTGAAGATCTTTCACTGTTATTAGAGGATTACATTTTGAGTTTCAAAATACACTAAACTAATACGATCTGTGGGCGTATGTTTTTGTAAAGTATTAAGTATTTCGTAATAGTAATGTAATATCCATGTACGTCAAGCTTTGGGTCTCTATAGTTGGTATCAGAGTGAAGGTTTTGTTAACCTTTGGAAAGTCAAAAGCGAGAACTTTAGTGAGATCCCTAGAAATATTTCTAAGGTATGTTTGGGGATGTCTCTAAGGTTAAGTATACGTATAGGTTATAGTCCTAGAATTATGGTAATGATATTATAATTAAACCTAAGGTGTCATATATTGATGGTACTCCAACTTTTTTATTGTGTTTTCCTAGCATGATTTTTGCCACTCACACTATTCTTTTTGGGTTTTTTAAAATGGCTGTAAATAGAAAGATTCACGGTAATGGAGGATATGATGGATAATGGAATGATATTATTCATGAGAAACTGAATTAAATTGGATCTAGAAGTCCAAACATCATTATTATTCCTAATCAACAATCTTATAATATGATCAATAATCTCAAATTTGTTAATTATCCAGACTCAGCTAATAAGGGAAAGATGGTGTTTCACGATGATCATAAAGGAAAGAAAGTTTGATTCCCCTCATGTAAATCATATGGGAAGATGCATTAGGGAGAATGTTTCAAAGGAATCGGATGATTATTTGGGTGTGGAAAAGTAGGACACAAAGCCAGTAATTGTAAAGGAAAAGGTTTAGTTAACACCATGGACAAGGATAATGGTATTGCTAAGACATCAACAATGATTAAATGTTTTAAATGTGGAATGTATGGGCATTATGAAAACTAATTCCCTAAGGGAAAAACTCATGAAGAGAATAAGCATGGTCGTATGGGTTGTATTTATGATGATGATGATGATGAGACTACAAATGATATATAAGATGAAATAAATGATGAAGCTCAATCATTGGTTTAAGAAGGTAGTGGAATGATTGTATGTTTATCCAGAGTTATGTTGTATAGGTAATTTAATGGTACTATGGAATAAAGACACATATAAGGATTGTTACACTATTGTTTTTTCTAAAGTGTTTGAATGTATATGTTGAATGGTACAGGTAACCATGAAAGGTTAATTCATATATATTTTTGTAAAGTAGATGATATGCGCATAATGAAGGTATTAGGAGACAATGAGATGTTTTATAGTACTGCTGAGCTCATGGAAGATATAAGGACAATGTGATATCATGGATTGAGTATATAAAGTTTTTGGTATTTTGGTATGTGGAAAGTGTTTACTTTTGATAGAATTCATGTTTTCACTAAGGTTCAATGGGTATTCATTTTTCAAGAGAATACATGATTAAGGTATTCACATGTTTGGAATGTGACCAAAAAAGATATATCTTATATGGGGGATAAATGATGGTATACCAATGCTTGGATGATGAAATTTCTAGTAATCATTTTCTTTATAATATAAGATTGGACGGAAGTATTTTGGATAAGCCGAAAGATTGTAATGGATTATGATAGACATCATATAGTATTGTTTAAGGATATATCATGTTTTTAATATTATTTGTGGAATTTTATAATAGTATAGTTTTAGAAAAAGGACAACCCATAGGACGAGCGACAACCAGTCAAGTCGGACAAGGATGTGGGAATCGAACCCACAACCGAAGTGTGTCAAGAATTTATCACATACCACTGGCCTACATGAAGTGCCTAGTTAGTAGAAAATAGTTTTATTTTATTATGCGGTATGATAGATGATGTATAAGTCCATTTTTGGAATCATATTAAATTAACACCACCATAGATTGACTTATGTATATATCATTTGATAAATTTATGTTAGCGACGGATGGAATGACCTATCATTCTATCGCATGATCTGCTAACACTTCATAGAAGACAAATTCAACTTCATTTATTTAAGAGATGAAGTGGAAATTGTTCAAGGCAAAAACAACAGTGAGATTGTATGAAAATCATGTAAGCATTTTTTCTAATTCAAAATTATCAACTTTAGGAAAATGATATTGAAAACTGTAAATGTTGTCATAGTGCTCTCATATACGATGAATCAGATGGTACCGTAGAACATCACAAATTTATGGCTTTGTGATTGATGGATTTTTTATAGCCATGTTCTCTACCACTCTCCATCAGAACATGATGGTAAGATTTCTCTTCCATATCCATATCTTCACCTATGTTATCCTTTGTGGAAACCCAGTGATTTGTTAATTTGGGTAACAAATATGTTTCATACATTAGTTTTTAAAGTTAAGTTTTGGTATTCCATTTTACGATGAGGGTTTCAATTAAAAAAACTTTCAAGTAGAAAACCATTTATAACCCCGACAAATTTCGAGGGCGAAATTCATTTTATAGTCGGTAGAATGTAATAACTGGAGATTTTATGAGAATTATTCTTTTTAATTTCTTTGTTGTCTTTTGTTGTATGATACACTAAGATTATCTTGCGCTATACGCAACACTGTATTAGCTTGCAGTATACATAACACTATTCTTGGATGGTGTTACACACAATTTCAAGTTCGTTTGACAGTAGTTATTCTACACAACATTAATTATATATATATATTCTATGTATAAATGAAATATGGTTGGATTCTGTTATAAGAAACAACAATGGATTTTTGCACTACATGAAACCCTGACATGGCCTAAAATACACACAATCGTGACGTTCCACGATAGCATGTGTTGTACACAATAATGAGTTTCACAAAACAATGATATGTTATTAAAATATTATATAAACTGGCCATTATGAATAGTAATAACCACTTTTTGAAATTTTATGAATTTTATCTTTCAAAATGGACTTCATTTTTAGATTTGGAATATCAAAATTATCCTAGGATGAATTTTTGGTATTTTTCTGAAAACTTTCAATTTTTGATGAATAGTGAAAACACTAGGTTAAAATTTACAAACTGAATTTTTATTTAAATAATTAATTAGTTTATTTAAATTTATTTTAGGTCAGAAATTGATACAGAATACTAATATATGTTCAATTTAATTCATTGGAGTCATTTTATAATAATTTTATATATATAAAAATTTTATTGAACTTTTCACCGTCTTTTACAAACCTTCTATGAGAATTTGAAAATTTACATAAAACGTAATTTTCTGCTTCTGTGAGTGGAATTTTAAAAATATGAGAGACACGGTAAATATCAACGATTAAAATGTGGTTAAATAAGTTAAAAACAATTTTTGGTGAATAGTATCTTTTTACTTTTATTGACCACGATTAAAAGTAAATATGGTAATTAAGTGTAAAAATGATATTATTATTATACTAAAACGTGTCCAAATTATATTGAATAAGTATTATTAGACCAAAAACAACATTTGGAATATAATATTATCATTTAGGTCCACTTGTATTAGATTAGGACATTTATTATTATTATATTTAAAAAAGAGTTAAATAGTTAAAATCAAAGTTTAATAACTAAAAAATTTTAATATTGGGATATATATATGATAAATTCGACTATAAATATTAATTAGAAAGATAAAGAGATTTTATACCTAATGGTATTTTATTAATAATTTTTTGACATTATATAATTTATGTTATTTATGACACAATGATGATGCAGTAATTACCTAAATAATGAAATATTAAAATAATTGATATTATAAATACCCAAATAAATGTAATTTTAGCCTCTTTATAATTTACACTAACTTTCTAGGTTAATATTACTTGTTAGTGTTGATTTAATTTACTTTTTTTGAAATAATCATGTTGTTATGAGTTTCACAAAAATCAATTACCAAATAGTGTCAAAATTGACATAAAAATGTTTTAAAAAACAATATTATATTATTAAATGTTATTATATTCCTAAAGATCTAAGGATCAGCCAAATGACCTATATAAGTTTATATAAATTAATAATGAACCACTTGGGGTTCGTTTGGCAGGTTATACTATGTTTATAAACAATATAGTGTAAGAAAACAAGAAGACGCGGTAAAAGATAAATTCTTTAACTTAGAGTTAAATCTAAAAGATATGTTAAAAATTGTAACCTAAACATTTCTGAAACCTATTGGTTGAGATTATTTCGACCCATACCCACTTTAGTTTAGAAATAAATCAATTTTGATCTATTATACACCGAATATGACATTATTATAAAATAATATTTTATGTTTTCTAATGGTGCCCCTCTCCTCCATTATAAAAAGGGAACACCTTCCCTCTTCTCTTCAGACCCTTTTGAGCCTTTAAGCTCGGCCAAACTATGACCATTTCACTTATACACTTCCCTAGAAACATTCTAAAGATTCTGTTCTTCTCAAAATACCAACTCTAGTGCCCTAAGAAGAAGCTTAAAGAAGGTGCGTCGAAGAAGAGATAATCTCTTCTTCCGATTCTTTCATGTTTCTTTCCCCTTATACATATTCTTCATTACTTGTATCATTATAAAGTAATAAAATAAATATTAATTATATACTTATATGTTATTATAAATATTAAACAACCCTATTTAACCTTCTATCCATCCTCCAGAAAATGAAATCACCGCGCGTGCGTATGTACGGAATACCGTCTTCACGCCGTGGTGTAATATGTTTTTGACCACCACCTTACTTGGATGGGTATAATGGTGTAAATAAATAACAATATATGATTATTGTAAATTGATATTAATTATGAAATATTATACATTCACTTCTATACAATTCAACGATCATTGGAATGATATCATCGCTCGTGCGTACGTACGGTATACCGTCTCCACGACGCGATGAGATTCATTCTCCATGTTATCAATCATGAATGATTATAAACTATATATAATTAATAATAATGAAATATATGACATAATAACGATACTATATTTATGTATATGTATATTTATGTCATCTACTTAATTCCATTCAATTCAATAAGGAAAGAAAAACAGCGTACATGCATACGTACGACCTACAGTCTCCATGAACGGTATATTTCATTCCCTTTATTGATCTATAATATATATATGTTTATGATGAATATATAATATATATATGTCATGTATTACATTCTGAAAATATTTAAATTAAGAAATAATTAATAATATCAAGAACAACAAGTCAAAACACGTACGATAAATGAAACTATTTTACCCCAAACGTTGCTTTAACATTGAATTTACAAAAGAACGGGTAATAGAAAGTCATAGGTGAACCATATATGATATCATAAAAATAAATATGATTCTGTAATAAGTCAACTACATTATGTAAATCATTATACTGAAGGTTCAGATACATACGAAGCATATCAGACATAATGTAAGGGATAACTATTCTAATATCGCTCTTATCCGAGATTGTTTATTCATAAGAATTTTCTGGGGTTTTTGTTATCATCCATGTACCTATTTTATAAAAGTGTTTTCATTCATGTTTAATGGCGTTTTTACCCATTTTTTAATTTTACCACATGTTATGAATGGAATCTTACTTTTTTTACCACATGAGGAACTATTTGACTTTTCTGACAAAATTATGAATAGAATGTTATTTTTATCTTATACGATGTGAAAAGATTTTTATGGTTTCATAACGCCTCATTTTCATGAAGCTTACTCTACAATATTGCATGATTATTTTCAAAAAAACCCTTATCTTTTAAAATTTCAAGGCATTTTGTGAAATGAAAATGATTTTGACGAAGAAAGGATGCTTTCCTCAAGTATTGATTTCAAGTGTTTTATCAAAACTATATTCAATCTAAAATGAAATTATTTAATATATTTATGTTTTAAGTTTAATTTCTCGATTATTTATATGGTTTTATTCTTATTATTATTAAATTATATCCATTTTTATGGATTATGTTATGATGGCATGATGTTTAAGAATCTCATTCTATTACATGGGTTATGATATGATGTCTGATTTATGATTTTGTGGCACACAAAAGAGTGATTTCACAATGAGATGGGTGGGAACTCTATATACATCCAATGAATTGGGTAAAGATTTATATATCATGAGATAGACATGACTGGAATGCTATGTTAATCTGGTTTAGTGTTACAGGACTGAAAGAGGAGTGAACTAGATTCAGAAAGGGACTTTTTCCACTAAGATGGTCATGACATCAATGCATTCTCTACTATAGAAGTCATAACATGTGATTAATGTTTTCCACAATTACATGCTTTATTCCCATTCTAGTTTATCATTATTTATGATACATTATGATATTGTCCTTAGGTACATCCAAGATTTAGGTCTTTTCTCAAGATTTTTATGTTTAGATTTTATGTTCAAGATTTTGCATTCAATTGTTTATAGATTGTATTATGTTCTCTATGTTTACCCTTACTTAGCATTTGAGCTCACCCATTATATTTTTTCTTTTCCCAAGGATATAAATAAATTTTTTAGGTAAGAAAACCAATAGGGGAAGATCTTTATGGGAGATGTTGAACATCTTTCACCAGGATTAGAAGATTACGTTCCGAGTTTCCAAAGACACTAAACTAATACGATCATTGGGCGTCTATTTTTGTCATGTATTAAGTACTCCTCAAATGTAATGTGATGTCCATGTACGTCAAGATTTGGGTCTCTAAAATGTATTATCAAATACCACAGATGAGGTGTGATTTGGAAATTAATAATTTATTCCCTCACTTTTCCTATAAATACCAAGCCATTACCTCGTTAATTTAATTCCCAAATCCTCCAAAATGAACATCTAGTCTTTTACCTCCCAAGGTGTCCTCCCAAGGTTCCCTCAATCCCCCAATGTCCCAACATTTAAGAATTCTAATTCACTCTTCGCGGTAAGGGAAACATCCACCCTCCTCCTTGAATTCAGGACGTCCTCTATGATATGTCTTATAGTAATAGTTTATAATGTGGGTGAAAGTTCTTATATATCATTAATACTGTAAATTTTATGTTAAATTTGTGAGAGACCCTTTTCACTCTCATAAACTGATTTTCTTATTTTTTTTAAGTGACACTATTAGGCTGGAAAATTTTCTTAAAAGATGCATCATCTTCTCTTTTCCTTTGAGTTTAATTTTCAAATGGTATTTCCGTAAAATATCCATAAAAAGATATTATATCTTTTTTATGTACCCATAATATATAATTATTTATTTATGAGTGTGTGAATCTTGTCCCCTATCATTATAATGTTTTCTGAACCCATTTATATAGTCTTTATGCTGCAGAAATTTCATCTAAAAATTTCTCTCTCATTCTCTCATGAAATTCTATTATTTTATCTATATGAATAACCAGACCTATTTCTTTTATATGGGTGTTCATTAATACAAACAAATAATATATTTTATTCTATAATTGACATGTATATACCTATCACTCAATTTCCATGGATTATAAAACACATTATGTTCACGTTTTTATGAACATTTAAAACGTCATAATTTTGAAATGAAACTCCTTTATTTTGTTCTCTATGGGTTATTTATGAAATGATTGATTCATATCTATGTGTCCTACATGAATATAAATATATATTAAGGGTTTTCACAGATATATCACTAATTTATTGGGTAATGAATTTAATCTCAAAGGATGACAAGTTTCACGATACCTTAGTGAATAACCATTGTAATTTTTATGACACCTTAGAGATGAACCTTGGGGTTATGTTCATGAACGCCTAAATTATGTGTTTTGGCCACATATTAAATTTATGTTTCATGTTAATGTAATTATGATATTCCACTACTTCCATTTCTCATGTCTTTATGTTTTTATGAAGTTCTTATTATTATCACAAGTAAATTGATTTCCCGGTTTACCCTTATTGGGACTTCTACTCATCCTTTTCTTTGATGAATGTCTCTAGGATATGAGATGAAGTAATTGTACGTAGTATGAACCTATGATTAATCCTTATAAATAGTTTATTTGAATTTTTATGTTGTGTTTGTGTATTTTTTTCATGATGTCCAAAACACTATACATTAAAGATCCTATGTTTGTAGAATGTAAGGAGTAGTTATCTAATAAAAAGGCGGGATTCCATAGTTTTTATTAAAGGATTGTTTAGTTATTTATGTAAATTATGCTATGAAAACACTAGGAATAACCCTATATAAATGTTTAAATATCAGAAAATTTCCTGGTATTTTGGTGATTATTAAGTAAGTGGTTTATAAAAAAACACATCCCTATTTGATTATGGGCAGGTCGAGGCAGCTCTGCCACAAATGTTCCTTAGAGTGAAAACTATGACGAGGAGTATCAGGCTTGTACCAGAGTATCTTGGTACCCAACAATGGGCTTTTATACACTCATGGTTACGAAACTCTTGGGGGATATGTTTGGTTAATCATAAGGTTTTTATGAATCATTGTGAAGACTTTATAGAGAAATGTAATTGTTTAAACATTATGTTTTAAGACATAAATTCCTTTGTAGTTAAAAGATTCATAAATGAAATAAGATTCTCACTAAGGTTTTATTATTTTAGAAAATGGTGATAAATAGTAGGAATAGTGATAACGGTGGCGGAAATGGTCCATGCACTAACGGACCTCTGATAGATGCCGGAATGGAAACTTTCATTCAAATGATAAACCAACTAACTCATGTTATGGGAAATAACATGAATCAAGCTGAGAGACACATCTCACTATGAAGGGAACAACATTATATTGAATCCTTTATGTGTCAATGACCACAAACCATCAGTGGATCGATCTACCCATTGGTTGTTGAATAGTGGATCATCTCTATTGAGAAGATCTTATATGTGCTTCACTGTTCATAGCAATAAAAGCTCACCCTGGCTATCTATCGCTTTGAAGGAGAAGTTTATCAATGGTGGGAACTAATTAAAAACATGATTCCAATAGTTTAGTTTTATGATATGAAGTTGGAAGAGTTCTTAGGGATTTTCTTCAAGAATTATTTCCCCCATTCTATGAGAACAAGAATTGGGAAGGGGTTTCTCAAGTTGAAGTAGAAGGAGAATGAATCTGTGGGAAGCTAAGAGATGAACATCACCTAACATTCCCATTTTACCTCATACATTGTCAGGGATCCTAGTGGGAATGTTGATAGATTCATTGGTGGAATAAGTCCTCATCTGTGGAAGAATCTTGCTAACTGAGTCTGTGATAGCTAAGAGATAATCACTTGGAGTATGATGAAAGTCTAACTAGAGGTTGGTGAGACATAGTGGTCTCATAAATCCAATGAAAAGAAGATATCGATGGAGCCCAGCTTTGGGACGATATTCGATCAAGGAATAAAAGGCAAGCAACTACAACATCCCATGTGTAATAAATGTTGGAAGAAGCATTCGAGGAAATACCTACTCAGGAGTGATAAGTGATAAAAGTGTTGAACATATGGCCATATTGGGTTTAATTGTCATAGTGAGACAAAGCCTAAAATTCCCCACAATAAAAAAAAGTGGAATATGGTGTAATATATACCTGATGTCCAATGAAATATGTGTGGAAAATATTGCTACTTTGACATTCACTACCCACAACTGAGGGTAGTAGAGGGGAATCACCATCAGACACAATTGCTGCCAAGGGAGAAAGGCCATGATTTTTCTACCACTATAGATGAAGATTAAGTGCCAGTTGATGTTCTGCAAGGTAATCTTGTTGTTATCTGAAATCTAGCATGTACTTCATTTGATTCTGGTTCAACGCATTCCTTTATTTTCTATATGATTTCATTGAATTTAGAATCACCACTCATTTTATAAAAGTAGAGTTATCAGTCAAGAGTCATGGTGGGATTATCCAAGCATCATCAGTTTTTTGAAACTATAGTATTTACAGTAGAGAGCACAATATTATCTCAAATATAGTAGACATTCTTAATACGGAATTAAAAATTATACTAGGGATGGACTGGCTCTCAAAGTATATTGCTAATATCAAATGTAGAAGCAAGTAAATATCAGTAGTCTTGAATGGAATGCCTGCAGTTATCTTCTTAGGAGATATATCTCAACCTGATCTTTGTCAAGAAGAACCTCCTATATCCTTCATTATAGAGTTGATCGGTAAAGAAGAAGAAGGATATGAGAGTATAAGGATAGTAAATTTTCCCATCATCTAGGAATATATTGATGTCTTTCCTATGGAGTTACTCGGACCTCCCCCAAAAATAGAGTTAGTGTTCTTTACTGAACTCGTACCTGGGGCTCATCTGATATCAAAGAACCCCTATATTATGGAAAATGTGGAGTGATAGGAATTAAATAAACAAATCCAAGGTCTATTGGAGAAGGGGTTTTTCAGACCGAGTGTGTCTCCATGGGTAGCACCAGTTCTCTTTGTGAAGAAGAAGGGTGGTTCGACGTGGCTATGCATTGATTATTGAGAACTGAATGGGATCACATTGAATAGAAAATACCCTCTTCCATGAATTGATGACTTATTTGACCATATTTTTTTATGGATCTCAATTATTCTCTATGATTAACCTTTAATCTGGTTATCATCAAATGAGGGTGAAAAAAAAGGATATTCTTAAAGCTTTCCTCCGATCAAGATATGGGAATTTTGAGTTTGTTGTAATGCCCTTTGAACTGACTAATACACCTACAATTTATGGGATTTGATGAATAGATTCTTTAAGTACTACCTTGACAAATTTTTCATAGATATTATTGGTGATATTGTGATATATTTCAAAAGTCAAGAGGAGCAGTAATAGAATCTAAGGGTCATATTGCAAACTCTATGGAAGGAGAGGTTTTTTTGGAAGGATTAGAAAATGTGATTCTGGTTACAACAAGTTTCTTTCTTCGAGAAAATTCTTAATAATTAAGGGATCATAGTTGACCCTCCAATGAAAAAGGTTATAGAGGAGTGGCCTCAACATAAAACAATAACCGAGATTTGTAGTTTCCTGGGATTAGTAGGATATTTTAGGAGCTTTGTGAAAAACATTCCATGAATATCAAATCCATTAACCTGGTTAACTCAAAAAGGGTTTAAGTTCATCTCCAGAAAGGAGTGTGAGGAATTTTTCCAAGAGGTGAAGAAGAGATTGGTTAATGCACCCATGTTAAATCTTCCCTCATGTGGAGAAGTATTTTTTATATTTTTCGATTCATCATTAAAAGGGCTTGGTTTCGTTCTCATGAATAATGATAAATTCATTGCTTATGTATATCAATAGCTAAAGACTCATGTTCATAACTATCCTACACATGATCTGGAGCTAGCTGCAGTTGTTTTTTCTCTGAGGATATAGAGGCACTATCTTAATAGAGAGAAATGTGATATATAGAGAGAGCATCAATATTTGAGGTATATTTTCACACAAAAGGAATTGAACATGAGAGAGAGGATATGGCTGTAACTTCTCGATGACGATGATTTATCAATTGATTATAATCCTAGAAGAGAAAAAATTCATTAATTCATTAGGCAGGAATTACCCAGTTGTTCTTTCCATGATGAGGATTCAAATAGATCCTTGAATAAATGACCTAGTAATTTTGGACATTGGAAGTATAAGGGAAGGGACATCTTCAACCCTAACCCAATTGATTTCTCAACTGTCATTAGTAGAGAATATCAAGAAAGATTCGAAATAAGATCCTTTGTTACAGAATAATTTTGAGGATGTGAAGGATGTGATATTTACTAAGTTCAATATTGATCATGGAGGTGTACTGATATTTCGTACAAGACTATGTGTTCCATCATTTGGAGAAAAAATAAGGAGCTGATAGATTAAGCTCATAGCTATACATTCTTTATACATCATGGAAGCAAAAATAATTTACAGAGTCCATCATGATCATTATTATTTGCATAATATGAAAAGGGATATTGTTGACTACACTACAAGATGCCTATTATGTCTGCAGGTGAAGGCATAGTGCCAACTTCCTAAAGGGGTATTACAAACACTACACATACCAGCATGAAAGTGGGATATTATCACTATGGTCATTGTTAGTAGTCTCCCCAGAACATCCAATGGAATCAATGAAATATGGGTAATTGTGGACTGTCACACCATGAATGCCCATTTTAACTCCAATTGGGAAGATTTCACTATTCATAAAATTTCTAGGATTAACCTGATGAAAGTGCTAAGCCTGCATGGAGTTCCACTTTCAATCATATCTGATCGTGATGCAATGTTGACATCAAAATTTTGTAGAATTCTTCAACATTATCTGAGCACTAAATTGAATTTCAGTATGGCCTATCACCCCCAAACTGAGGGCCAATCTGAAAGAACTATTCAAACACTCTAGTACACGCTGAGAACATGCTCAATAGAATTTAAATGTTGATGGGATCAACATATCCCCTTAGATGAGTTCTCTTACAACAACAGTTTCCACTCGAGCATTCAATTGGCATCCTATGAAGCTCTATATGGGCAGCGATATAGAAATCCTACTTTTCGGGATGAAGCTGGTGAGAGAATGATTCCTAGTCCTGATCGTGTGAAAAATATGATAGAAAAAGTATATTCCATCCAACAACACATTAAGGCTTCCTATAGTCAGCAAAAGAGATATGCCGAAGACCATTGAAGGGACTTGGAGTTTAATGTTGGGAATAATGTCTTTCTTAAAATTTCTCCTTGGAAGTGAGTCATGAGGATTGGGAAGAAAGGGCATCTCACCCCTAGGTACATTGGACCCTATGAAATCTTTGATCTCGTAGGTGCGGTGGCATATCAGCTTGCACATCCTCCAAATATACCATATGTTCATGATGTTTTCCACATTTCCCTCTTGTGGAAGAACATACCGGACCGTTCACATGTACTAAATCTATAGGTGGTACAAATGAAACATGAACACTCTTATGAGGAGAATATGGTGGAGATCATGGATCGTAGAGAAATGGTTCTACTCAATAAGACGATCCACCTTGTTAAGGTGTTGTGGAGGAACCAAAAATGTGAACATGCCATGTGGTAACCAGAGCATTCTATGATGCAGAAGTACCAACACCTATTCTATACATAGAGTACGAGTAAGAATTTAGGGGTTGAAATTTCTTAAGGGTCGAAAAATGTAATGACATGAAATTTTTAATAATATTTGTTTCCTAACTTTCTATGTTATTTTATTTTATACTCAACAAAATAGTATTCTTTAATTATTTAAGTGAGTGTAAATAAATGAGACTATTGTATTTAGACTGTTATATGACCATTGGTCAATACGACCATAGTAATCTAAACTCTTAACATTATAATTATTGTTTATAAATAGAAGTGATCGTGGTTAATTAATACAGAAAAATGAGTTGATGGTCTCATCCAGTAGACTCGGGCCGTACGAAGCCCATCTATCAGAGCATGGGAAGAAGGTAGTGTCAATGGGATTTTCTCTGGACCAAGCACAGACCGAACATCAACATGTGAATCTTTAACGGAATATCCTAAGGGAGAATTTCAAGCTAATAGAAATCACCACTCATGAAATGTTTTTTGAGTCATCTCAAGATTCTATCACCATACCACACCATACACTTAGGTCATATTCAAGTGTTATAAGGGTCTATGTAACGTGACATTAGTTACTTATGTAATCCTTTTGTATAAATGAAATTGTTATTTCTTACTATGGAAATATTGGTGAATTTTGAATTTCCAAATAAAGGTAAGAAGAATTTATAGTTCCATATTAATAATGAATTTCGTAAAAATGGTATTTTAAAATATATATGTAATCTTTAAATAACTAATAATGTAAAATGATTTTCAAAAAATGGTCTTCTATAATTGTGACCAGAAATAAAATTAGAGTCTAATAATATCAACTGAATATTGAGTGAATAATAAAGTGTAAATATTAATACACACTTATGAATAGTAATGGATATTAATAAATAGTAAATAGAAAAAAATAGAAACATCACCCATTAATTTATAAATACAATTTCGACATCTTAAAAGTGGAAAACATTCAGAATATATGTTTTGGTTTCTTTTGTAATAATTTCTTTTCACAAATTAATAATTAATTTATTAATTAAAAATGGAATTTTATTTACATAAAATGTAGTACTAAATTGTTACATTATTTTATTATAGTTATAAGATAATCTTACTAGACCTTTATTACTTTATTGAGGTGTCACAAAATGAGTTATAGATATAGAGTTGTTTTTTTAATAAATAATGATTTTATTTAAAAATTAAACTAAAAATATATATACATTATTCAATAAAATGTAGTATATTTTTGAATTCAAAGAATCAATATTAGGTTTGGGTGAATTTTCGTGATTTTTTAGAAATAGTAAATTTTCACTGAATAGTAATAATACAATTTTGAGATTCATGTGATTAATGACCTCATTAACGGGGTAATAATAATTTAATAATTGTAATCTAGTTATTAATAGTCAGATATTCTTTGAGGTTTCTATGTGTAAAATACCATCGGAAGATACCATGGGCAAGACCATGTTTTTGCAAATACCGACGATGAGATGTCCGTTCAAAATTAAAAATTTATTTCCTTTCTTTTCATATAAATACCAATCCATTCCCTAATTAATTTCATTAAAAAATCCTCCTCAACAATGTTATCATTTATTTTACCTCCCATGGTGTCCTCCCATGTTTCCCTCAATCCTCCCAAGGTCCCATCCTTCCTGATTTCGAAGTTACTCTTCACAGTAAGGGAAACATTCACCCTCCTCCTTTAAGTCATGAATTCCTTTATTTTATGTATTATAGATACATTTTACTATGTGGGGGAATGTTCTTATATATAATTATTACTGTACATTTCATGCTCAATTAATTTTATACCCTTTTCACTCTCATCAACTGATTTAATGAATTTTTATGTGACGTTGTTTGGCTACTGAATTTTCCTAAATGAAATCACATCTTCTTTATTCCTTCAAGTTTCATTTTCATATGGTATTTCATAAAAATATCCATACAATGATCATATTTCTTTTTATTCTATACCCCTAAAGTATAATGAGTTTTTTATGATTTGTTGGATCTCCCACTTTATCTTTTCATTGTTTTCTAAAACCTTGTTATATAGTCGTTATGCTGTATAAATTTCATCTCAAAATTTCTCTCTCTTTCTCTCAAAAATTCTCATGTTTTATTTTTCTGAATACCCAGAAGTATTTAGTTTATATGGGTGTTAATAAATAAACAAAAATGATATTATTTCTTCTATAATTGACATACATATAACCCTCACTCCCATTCCATGGGTTATAAATGACATAATGATCATGTTTTAATGAAATTTTAAAAGGTCATGAATTTGAAATAAAACCCATTTATTTTATTCTATATGGTTTATTTATGAAATGATTGATTATGATCAACGGGTATCACATGAAATTAAATAAATAACAAATTCTCACCCTCATAGAACTCTAATTCATTAGGTAAAGAATTTAATCTCTATAGATTTCAAGTTTCATGATACCTTGGTGAATAATCTAGGTAATTTTTATAACACCTTGGGGGTGAACCTTAGTGATATGTTCATGAATGTAGAAATTATGTTTTGTATCCACATATTCAAGTTATTTATCATTTTATTTCAATTATGATATGCATGTACTTCCATTTATCATGTCTTTATGATTTTATCATGTTCTTATTGATATCACAGGTAAATAGATTTCCTTATTTTCCCTTACTGGGCCTTTTGCTCACCCTTTCCTTTAATGTAAGTATCCAGGATATGAGGTGTAGTTATTGTACATAGGAATAACCTACGATGAAGACTTAAATGTCTTTTAGAATTATTTTTGTTGTTGTTTTCATGTATTATATTCCTTATTTCCAATACAATAGACTTTATTGATCCTCTGTTTTTTAAAATTTAATGAGAATTTCTGTAATAAAAATGCAGGATGACAAACACAACTATGTACATTATTTCATGAATAATTTAATTTGAAAAACCCATAACTCCAAGAGGGTAGAGTCAAAATCAAATATATTAAAAACCATCTCATTTTATCACCAAATAATTATTTTCATTCCACTGTCTAGACAAACATTACCCCTTTATGTGTAAACCTAGATAATGTGTTAGGTAATCTGGAAAAAATATGATTGAATCGTTGATATTAACCGTCCATACCAGTAAAACTAAGAACCTTTTTTGTTTTTCATGGAATAGGGAACACTGTGTGTTCTGTTATATTGGCTGGATCTGCTAATATTCTATATTTGGAGACAAAATGTCAATGAAAAGAAACTTATGAAATCCATAAATCACACTTATTTAATTTCTTGTATAATTATTCCCCTGTGAGTATCAATATAACGATCCTTAAATGATTCTAATCATGCTCATAGCATTTATAATACAACAGAATGTCATTAATGAATAAAATAAAAAATCTTTAATATATTCATTGAATACTCTATTCATTATGTTCATAAAATCTGATGGTGAATTATTTAGGGAAAATGGAATTAAAAAAAATATAATTTCCACACCTCATGAGAAAAGACCTCTTTTGAATTTCATCCTTACATCCCAGAAAGCGGTGATACAAATAATGAAGATACATCATTGAAAAGTACTGGGCTATATGAATTTGATCAAAATAGTTATCAATACAAGGTAGATAATGTAACGAAACACTCATTCTCATTAGCTTGAGAGCACAAGAAGTCATTACATGGACTTAAGAGACATCCCCAAGATGTCAAAGTCTAGAAATAAATGCCAAGTGGTATTATGAACATGTGGGGGAATATTTAAACTTTATAAAATAAACCAATAAATAAACAAACCATAACCCATCCACTAACTAAATTATTCATGACATAATGAAATACAACAAAACAACTTCATGTTTCTCAAAACCACATCAAAGTGTGAAACATCAAAAGAGCAAAAAAGTATCAAAGTAAAGAATAAATAAACAACTGAAGACTCTTAAGGGATCACAAGACTCCATGATCCACATGATCTAAGCTCCACAATAACTAAATAGAATGAATATCACAATGTAGTATAAAGATGTGGGAAACATTACCTTTTCCCCTATCCCACAAGATAGAATCTACAAAAGAACCAATGTTCCAAAGTGTGTGTGAGTATAAAACAAAGATCGTTTTCCCCAATGACATCCCAATTCCTGTCACAAGGACCGAAAAGTTTGCCCCATTTATATAAACTAGTTCATATAAAACAATTTACGAAAACAATTTATAACCAAATAAAAAAAGATTCAAAAACCATTTAAAACCAATTGAAAAGAAAACTAATTAAAACAAATTTAAAGAATGTTTTTTACATAAAAATAACTTATCAAATCTTAAAACAAATTATTATTATAATTTGGAATACACAACCCATAGTTCAACGCACACACCACCACATGCATGCTTCGTTTGACTAATCTATACTCATGATCAGTCTCTCATCCAATTACCTTGTGTCCCAATGACACACACCCCTGATATAGGGTCACTTACCTTGTACCCCAATGGTGCTTGTCCCTTTTTATGGCCCATTAAGCCTAAACTCACACCAATACCATTTATGCCAAATATTTCCATTACCAAAATAAAGTACATCAATAAAACTGATATTTTATTGAAAACCGAAGCACAAACAATTTAAAATAAACAATTAATTTCAATATAACATTCCCCTTTTATTGAAAACATCTAATCCAATTCTTGTGTCAAAATTCCAGAAAAATTCCCATTTTCAAAATACTCATTTTAATGCTATGAACGAAATCACTCATTCAAAATCCCCATTTTTACATATTTTACAACCATCACTCAAGAAGGTTTCCTAAAATTTTTCAACATCCAAAATCCCTATCATTTCATCTCAATAAATTCAATTTCAAAGAATTATAAGCTGTTCTACAAAAAGTATTAGAGTGAAGGCTCCCTCCTCGATGGTTTTGATGGGAACCACAATGAACGAAGAACACACATGACAACCAGTTCGAATCTCAAAGAACCTTCCATATATTTCTTCTCCTAGAATGATCAAGACACAATTACATCATATTTGGAATCTAGACACCTAAATAATCCCATAATGATTGTATATCTAATATATCATGAGAAGATGAGAATTTGATCTATGTATATCAATGAAACTAATCAGGAATGAAGAAGAATGACCACGTACCTCAAGAATCCAGCTTTGATTCAATAAGGGAAGAATTCAGATCGTGTTTAGACCGATGTGAGAACCTTCATTAGATTTAGGCGATGAAAAATCCCATGTCAGGGCTTGTTTGGGTAGAAAATGATGGAGTTCTCGAAAAAAATAAGTGAGATCCTGGTTTTTAGGATCTCATTATTACTCTGTGCGTATTTTGACAAGATGGTTAGGAAAATGTGCACTAACCGTGTAATAGAAACATCCCACACAAATTCCCCTCACATAGTCTCCCATACTATGCCCCAACCATGTTGTAGATACTACCTCAAGAGGACTGCCACACAAAGTTTTGCCGCACGGTTAGGAAAATCGTGTTCCTCCTATACGACTTCCATTTAGCACCAAAAACACTTACAATTTTCTCCAAAACTCTCCCACCTATCTTTGTTACACTTTATAACCATAAAAATAATCATGTAAGGGTTATAAACTAGTAACTGATAGTACTAAATTCTCCCAACTATATTAATTTCCAACCTTAGAATGTATAAAACATTTACTGCCCTAAAATATTTCCGGCCACTACATTTTCATTTCCATCTCATTTTCCCAATTCGATTCCGGAATCTAACCATGCAGTCATTACACCCACACTAGAATAATTATTTTTCAGTGAAAGAAAATATATTTCTTATCCACAATTCTCACTGAGATATGTACCAACAAATCATATTTCACTAGGTCGATGTGATCACATCTGATCATGGAGTCAATATCTGGCTGATAATTTTTCAACTGAGATACAAAGAACTCATTAGGAGAAAGACTGAACAATGGTGGTAATGCAAAAAATATTCCACCTCTCTAATCCATTCATGTATCTCTAAATAAAACATGTATCTAGGAGATAACATGACATTCTTCTTAAAATGACGATGTCCAAGCCATGGTGATATCCTTATGAATACATGATCACCCAAAGTGAATGAAAACAATCTTCAAAGATGATCTAAATATGATTTCTGTTGAAATTGAGATATCATTATCCTATTTATAATAAACTAGATATTATTCATTGCTTATTGGACAAGGCTTGGTCAAACTAGTGATGTATCACCTATTTCCACCAAACACAGGGGAGAATAACATGGACACCCATACAATACTTCAAACGGATCCATGTGTATCGAGGACTGATAGATGTTATTTGAATGAGAACTCCAATTACGGTATATTCTCCTCCCATGATCCATAACTATCAATTACAAAATTACACAACATGTATTCCATCATTTTTATCATCCACACATACCAGTAATATGTCTAATGATGATATTCCATGCTCCTAGTAAGCTGTGTCCTAGGGGTTTTCTGTAATGATTTCTAGAAATGAGATGTGAACCCTGGATCTATGTCTATGTCTATTGACACTGCTATGACATGCATCATTACCACTTGTTAAATATATATTTTTGAATGATCATGTAGCGTATGAGTTCCAAAAATTGGATTGAAATAGGTAGACTTAGTAAGCTGATCAACTACAAATCTGATTGAATCATGTTTCCAGAAAGATGATGGAAATAATATAACAAAATTCATTGATATCTTCTCCTATTTTTACACTAGGATAAGTAATGAATGTAACATACCGACTGGTCTCTGATGGATTTCTTTAACCTACTGAAAATTTAAGCACCACGAGATGAACTCATCCACCATTATTTTCATGCTGATCCACCAAAACTGCAACATGTGTGTGTTATACATATTCTATGTACCTAAATGTATAACACATCTTGAATGGTGTTAGGGTTGAAAGATGTTTTCATAAAAAATCCATAGGTTAAACTATCTAATCATTAATGCACAAAACTGAACTCCCGTCACGTTTTCCGCCCTCGATGGTCACCCCACCATTTAGTTTTGAAATAATACCCTGAAAATCTGCATCATATATTTATTCCTCTTGGACAATACTTACCAAATCTAGAACAAGCATAGCTAAAAAGAAAACTGGATTATCACCATGGACTTCAAGATCCACATGCATGTCAGCTAGGACCGACCTCAACTGCCCTTCATCTAAATCTTCTTTCTCAAACTGAGCATATGAATTTATACTGAATGAATTAGCCAAAAAATTCCCTTTTCCTGGTTTATACATTATATTAACGTCAAATATTTATATGTATTCCATCCATATCCATTTCCTCTTATTCAAATCACACTGTGATAAAATGAGTTTCATGATTTTTTGGTCGGTTAACATAGTGAGTTTGTAACGAAAGAGATAGTGTCTCCATGTTTTCACATATTAGAAGACTACATCTAGATCCAAATTGTGTTTTGGGTAATTATTCTAATAAAAAAAACTACATTGAACCATAATCAACCACATTGTCTTCATGCATGAGAGCACAACCCAACCCTAATCCTCATGTTTCACAGTAAACCACATACCCCTGTCCTGATTCTTGGAAAATCAAGATGTGTGTTGATATAAGATGAAATTTCAGTTCCTAGAATGACTTATAGAATTCCTCTATCCATTTTAATGGAGAATTATACTTTTTTAGAGAAGTCATTGGTGAATTTAGTTTTGAGAAATCACGCACAATGAATCAATGGTAACCATCAAGGCCATGAAAACATCATATCTTGAAGACATTTTTTTGGTGTTTTGCATCAGATAAAAACATCTATCTTTTGAAGGTGAATAGAAACACCTTTCTCAGAAATGAAATGGCCATGAAAATTTACTTCTTATATCCAAAAATAAATCTTTGATAATTCTTCATTCAAACAATTATATCTCAAGATTTGTAACACAATTTCAAAGTGTAATTCATGGTCACACCTTATCTTTGAATAAAAAAAAATTTCATCCATAAACAAAACAAAAAATGAGTCCAGATATCACTGAAATATATAATTCATCAATGAAAAGAAGACCGCTGGTGCATTTGTTAGACCTGAAGGCATGACTAAATATTCATAGTGGCCATATCTTCTATCGAAATATATTTTCAGAATATCTTACATTCACACACATAATCAATGATATCCTTATCGCAATTCAATATTGGAGAACTAATAACCTCGCATTAATTAATCAATCAATTCATCAATGTGTGGATGAGGATATCTATTCATTATCATAACTTGGTTAAGATTACAATAATAAACACACATCCGAAGAGTTCTATCAACATTCTTTACAAACAAAACCGGTGTCGCCCATAGAGATGAACATGGACAAATGAAACCCTTGATTTCTAGCTCCTCCAAAATTCCATTCCATTCTTTCAACTATGTCGATTTCATCCAATAAGATGACATGGAAATTGGCCTATTCCTTATAAGGATATCAATCATAAATGCCAATTCAATTGTAGGTGGTGACCCAGAGAAGTGCTTGAGAAATATGTCGGAAAATATATCTATAACTGTGAGAAATCTATTTTCACCAATATATTACATTGATTCCAAATTCAATTCCTCGAACTAGTAATATATTGTTGCCACTATTAGGGGCAATATGATCTTTTCACCTTTATTTAAATTCATCTATCCTCTGAAGAGATGATCAATGTCGTCCTCAGTCAGGAAACTAATTTTTATTTTATAACAGTAAATGTGATCCTTAAACATTTTTAACCAATCAATACCTAGGATTATGTCATAGACATCCATTTCCCTCATTGAGAAGTCCTATTTCAACTCACCTCCATCAATAGTTATAGCACTTTTCTACACACAAAGGCTATACACTCTTTTTCCTCGAGAGGATTTTGGAGTTTCAAAATAGATGGAATAATTTCTAAAATTACACATAGTAAATCAATAGCATGAGATGAAATGAAAGAATGTGATACAACAGTATCATAGAGAACTATCACAAGGGTATAATTCAAATGAATCATACCTCTCACCATAGATTCTCTAGCCTGATCATCAACAATGATCAGATAGGATCCATACAATTTCATCATTGCTGCACTGTTCTGCTTGTTGCCTTTCTGAAATTGTGTTTGTTGACGAGTCATTGTATTTCTAGAATTACCCTCACTATCTCTACTCTACTGATGAGATTAATTCTCATGTCCATTACTTATCAAATCATACGAAGCTTAAAACCCCCGAGAAATGTCTTGAGCTCTTGACTATGGTGCACTATAAAAATATTGCTGATGATGCCCCATATACATGCAGTTATGACATTATCTTGGTTGTACTGTACAATCATTCCATATGTGGGCAGAAAAATCACATTGAAAACAAACTTCTTTGATCTTGGGTCATGGAATAAGGTTCACTGATCCATCCATCTAATTCTGATTTCCACTTCCACCATGAAAATTGATGTCTCTTTTCCACTTTCTCCCAGTATTTGAGTTCCCACCATTTCATATTGTTATCATCATACCTCCTCCCATAGATCCTGATATATCATGTTCAGTAACAGTAGCTCTATTCACCATCTCTGCATAAACTACGAGATAGAGCACTACAGTCTTCAATGAAATCACCCTCTCTATCCCCGATTTGAAGATGTGTGCCTTCAAGGATGTAGTTTCCGCAACTTCTAGTGGAAAATTCACTAAATTCATAAATTTAGCTGCATATTATGTTACATGGAGACTGTCTTTTTTCAGGATAAATAATTCCATTGTTTTTTTGTCCTTGAACGTCTGAGGATAGAATTGTTTGTTGAACAATTCCATAAAATCGTCCCATGTAAAGTCTTCTTCCAATTTATCCTATACCGGTAAATCCCACCTTTAGTGTGAATGATCCTAAAGCATATACTTTGACAGGTTGAGCTTTATCTCTGTTGATATGATAATTAAATCAATGATATGATTCATTCTATTCAGCCACACCTCTGCTATTTCGGGCTAAACATCTGCCCAGAAGTTAGGTGATTCTTCTTCATAAACTAGATGGTAAGATCCACATGCCTTGGATCATTCCAATGGTTCATCATATCCACAGAATGAAAATATTTGACAACACTTTGAAACAGTACTTGGTTCACCATTGGTTCCGGTGAATCCACCTTCTCTGTAGATTCATCGGGTAGGTTTCGACGATGCCTATTAGGTGTCATTTTCTTAACCAAGAGAAAACTCTGTCAATATCATTATCTATAAACTGATTGCTTAGAATTTCAAATTATTCCACATCAATTGTGAAAAAATTGTTTCCCAAAACAACCTTTTTCTATGTTCATCCATTTTTTAAAACATTCACCATACATTTTCAAAAATAAACCATTTTCAAAATACCATTGGCCTTCCCTTGTTCAAATTAATTCATTTGAAATTAAAAAAAATCCTACTTTTTAAAAATCATAACATTTTCATGACATGAATCATTCCTCGAGATGATATATGCACTCCTAGTGGGATGTCATACCTCTAAAATGCATGTTATGCTCATATCACTGGGTAAACCCATAACAATGACATTCCATAAATCCTTGAAGTGTCTCCAAAAACGTATATAACCAAATCCTTGATATAATTTTGTTAAACATAGTAGGGTTAGCTATATCCATTTATATTATACATTTCATGTTCAAATTTGGGAAAATATACCCTTTATGAAATAAACCAACCAACCACAACCCATCCATTCAATAAATGATTCATGATAAAAAAAGGCAACTAAACAAAATCAGGTATTTCAAATCCTCAAAAAAGTCTCCAATAACAGAAGAACAAAAAAGTATCGAAGTACACATCAGATAAAAAATAGATGTCTCTTGAGGGACCACAATACTCCATGCTCCATAAGCTCCAAAATCTATAATCACTGAACAACCCAATTATCTTGAGGTAGTACAAAAAATGTCCGAACCATACCTTTTCCCCTATCTTGGAAGATATCATCTACAAAATAACCACAGTTCAAAAGTAGGAATGAGTATAAAACTGATAAGGTTTTCCCCAATTACTTCCCTACTCATGCCACTAGGATGGAAATGTTATCTAGATTTATATAAACTATTTATGTAAAAAAATTACCATAACACTGTATAAAAAAAATAAACAAGTTACAAAAATGATTTACAATCAAGTTAAAACAATACTAAATGAAACCAAATTCAAGCATGTTATTTTTCAAGAAAAATAACTAATCATAGTTTAAAAACAATTCTTGTTATCATTATAAATACACATCCCATAGTTCACCACACATACCCACTCATGCATGCTTCGATTGATAGTTTCATACACATGAGCGGTCTGTCATCTAATTAACTTGTCTACCAATGAAACACAACCATGAACCAGGATCACAACTCTTGTACCCCAATGGTTATCATCCCCTATTAATGTCCCATTAACCATTAACTCACAAAAACAACGTTTTTTCCAAATATTTCCATTTCCAATATAAACCACGTTAATAAAGCTAAACTTTTATTGATTACCAAAGAACAAACAATTTCATAGCAACATTTCATTTCAATACAAATATGCCCTTTTATTGGAAACATATAATCTAATTAATGTACCAACAATCCAAAATATAATTTTTTTAAAATAAATCCATATATTAAAGCCAAGTACAAAAGAACTCATTCAAAATTCCCAATTTTTTAGATTTCCCCACCACCACACAAGAATTATTCCAAAAATTGTTCAACAACCAAATAATATTCAATTCAACAAAATAAATACATCATGAAATCATACCAATATGTTCTACTATGATTTGTCGAGAGTGAAGCCTCCTACCCTGATTATTTTGAATAAAACCCAATGAACGAAGAACACAAAGGACAACCAGTACAATTCTCCAAAATCCCACCTAAAATATCTTCTCCTAGAATGATCAAGATACTATATCATCATATATGGTATCCACACATAGAGATCTTCCCATAAGAGTTGCAGATCTATGAAATCAGAAAATAGGACAAGTAGATCTAAGTAGATGTACAAAAAAGATCATGAATGAAGAAACAAGATCATGTACCTCAATACTACTGATTTGGTTCACCTAGGGAATCATTGAGATCACCTTCGGATTGATTAGAGAACCTTCTTTGGTCTAAAGAGAAGAAAAATCACGAGTTTGGTCCGGTTTGGGTAAAAAAACTAGTGAGTTATGGAAATATGAGCGATTTCCTATTTTTAAGGTTCTCATTCTGACTCCACGCATTGTTTGACTACATAGTCAGACAAACTGGGCACTAACTGTGTGGTAGCCATTGCCCACACGACATCCCATTGTACGGTCTCCCAAACCATTCTTCTACCATGCTGGATCTACTACCTTAAGAGAACCACCACACTATGCTTGGACATATAGTTAGGAGAACTGTGTGCAACCCGTTCGACATCACGTTTTCACCAAAAACACATCAAAAGATCTCCCAACACTCACAACAATCAACCTTACAATTTATAACCAGAAAAAGAATCATGTAACTGTTCATACCAAAAACTGAGGATATTAAATTTAATAAATTTCCATTACTGTAATGACATTGATTTTTCTATATTCAACACACAACCTCAAGGATCCATCGTTACTTTTAACAAAGTGGAAAGGGGAACCCCATGGTGAAACACTACCGAGAATATATATCATTTTTTACCCAAATACTTTAGTTGTTTCTTCATCTCTACATACTCAACAGTGGACATTATTTAGGAAGTCTATGATATTTTCAATTCACTGGGGATTAAATCAATGAAATATTCCACTTCATGCTCTGAGGGATTCCAATGTAATTCTATAGTAAATACATTAATGAATTCCCACGTAATAGGTACAACATAAATTTGAACATTATGTTATTTATTAGTATATATTGTTTTATCTTCATACACAAGAATTCCATTTAGTATAGCTATAAAGGGTGGACATAAATTAAAATCAAGTGAGTATGCTTATTCTCTATGGAAAAAGGATTCTACATCTTCCTCATAAATTATAATTTCCTTACTATTCCAATAAATATTTTCATCATATTTTGAGATCCATTCCAAACCGTGGATAAAATCACAGTTAAACATAGGTATGAGGACAAGGTTATCACAAAAAGCATGTTTATGTGTCTTAATGGAGAATCCCTACATATATTTGATGAAAAGTTACATCCCTTTGGAGTTTTTACATTCAAATACCTTATTAAATCAAAAGGGAAATGTCAATTTTTCTTTATAAAATGGGTAGATATAAAAGATTGCAATGATCCAAATTCAAATAATGTATTTGAAATATTTTAATATAAGATTAATTTATCTACCACTACATCAATGGGTACTTCTAATTCATCCATTGTGACTGGATATGTTTGGTCATATCCTCTTGGATTCTTCTATAGTAGATTCCCTTGACTCATGGGTTACACATTTGTATAATTCCCCATATCATTGTAGTTATCACACTGATTTATTGGGTTTTCCTTCTATAATTTAAATTAATTATAATTTGGTCCCATTCCTCAAAAAATAAGGAAAAATCACTTTCCCTTCAGGTATTTCCCATGGCAACACATTCCACTATTTTTTAATGATGGAAGTTACTAACTTCTCTTCTTCTTATTCGATGCCTTATGTTTATATCGGTTCTCAAAAGAAATATAATCTTCTTGTATATTCCTTAATATATTATATCTTAAGATTTCCATCTCTATATTGAGTGAACAAAATAGTATGTTTTAGTTTTATGAAAAAATATGAGAAACTAGTTCCCATAAGATATTTGGATTAATAACTTCAATTATGTGGATAATCTTTCACTCTATGTTGTGTTTGTAATCCATAGAATACCTAGAAAATGATTAAAAGTAGTTTAACAAAGTGAATTAATATCTTCATCATTATTCTTTAAGCTATAAAAAATTCTATTAATCTCAAAGATTTTGATCATGGGAGAATTATTTAATGAAAAAATTATCCATAATTATTCTCCATTACAATAGTATAATTTCTTTTTCTTCCCTTTTATTTTTTATCATAGGCCACCACTAATCAGCATCACATATGAGTAAATAGACAGCATGTGTATCCTTTTCAATTTAACATCATTAAAATTCATTGAATATCATTTCTAGAGACAAAATCGATCTGTCAGAGATAATTTTATTGGTTTTCCCCTAAAATATGTGGTCTTATAACTCCTAAAACAATCAAACATTGGATTTTCTATCAGTTTAATTTGTTGTTTTATCGATGCATTTTAATTTTTCATAACCAAATAATGTTTTCCTGATAATTTATTGATTTTCCCATTCCAATACCATCTATATTAGATTCCTAAATTGGTAAATATCTAAATTTTTCACTTTTTTAACACCATTCTCCCATTCAGAAGTCATTTCTAAAAAATGTTATTTTCTTTATGAGATCATAAAATTTATAATGAATAACTCCAAATAAGTTATTGAAAATAACATTGACTAATTGTTTGTAAATCAAAGAATCATAAACATTGGATACATGGTTTATATATTTACTTTTAATCCTTCTTAATTGTAGGTAATAAAATTGTGGACTATCTTATGCCTATGCCTCATGAGTGTCAAACTAGGTTCGCAGTAACCCCAATTTCATGGACTATGTTTTACCGAGTTGGAATTGGCACATTTTTTAGGTGGTCTTCTCATGTACATCAATGTAACAACCATGTCAACTTATATTATCTTTACATGGATGCATTTATTGGAATAAACATATAATCTATACCATACCAAAATTCAAAGATGTTTTTTATACTTCTATTCAATGTCTATATTAGTGTTAGGTTAATTGTCCTATTATTTTCTAAATCTAGTATCCATGGTTACTAATAAAGATTATTTGATATAATCTACAACACTATGAACGTATAATCCTGGAGCCAGTGCATTATGTTATTATATTTTAATATTTATAAGGAATCAAATCCTAAAGGAATAATCGATTTACAAGTCATGGAATTATAGTTGACATACATTATCCATATAGTACATTAAGAAATAGAAAATACAAACATGATATTTAATTAAATAAAATAAAATAAATCCTTGAAATATTATTCAAATATGTCTTTTTAATAACCTTGGGAAACAAGACATAATAATGATGTGCTCAAATTCTCAACAAGGGTAACTAATGAGGAAGATGTAATGAATAAATACAAATAAATTAACATGGAATGGTAAATAAATGATAACACAAGATATTTAAATAAATATATAATGAAAATTCAATATTTGAAAGTATGAAACTAAAATATATTCCAAATAAATGATAAACTAATAATGAACTATTTTAATAGGAATGTCAACACAAAATCTCAAGGACAGATAATATGTGAGTCTATATGTTGGAAGTGATTAATAATTAGATGTCATGTATCAAGAATATAAACCCCATAAATCATTAAATTTAACAAGATGGTTTAGAATATCGGGTAAAAACAACTCTAATTTGGCCAACTATTTCGTCTCATGGGAACACCGATGTATCGAGGGCTATCTATAAATGGGCCCCACCAGTGACGTACATGTCCAAATCATTTCATATATTCAATAATCGATTACAATAATAAAGAATATGCCATATCAAAAAAATTTATTTAATAAATCATATATATTAATCAATTGTTCCCTAGTGGAGGATAAATTAAAACAATTGTTGTTAATGTTAATGAATTGATAAACCATTGAATGATAATTAACACATTCTATAGTGAAATGATATTTAAACATTCAAAATTGTATAATACCACATTGATACATTTAAATCATAATTCAAATGAAGAGATAATACAAAATTAAATGTATAATATAATGAAAGTAAGGATATTCATGATATAACATGTCAATATATTATATATACACCTAATAAATGTGAATTGGTGAATTATAAAAAATAATCCTTAGTGGAATGTAAATTGATACGAAATTCCCATACAATGTGTTCAACATACCACATGTATCATTATCTACAAGAATAATAAACATATGTTCATTATATAATAGATTTATAACATTTTCATGTTCATAATTAATTTTTCATCACATAATTCAATGTTTTACACAACTACATGAACAATTATGTTTATGTTGGTTATTATGGAGTTTTTTTGATGCGTTAAGACATCTTTGATTGGTTGAATATGTTAAAAAGGTACATTATATAAACCTATATAGAATAATTATAATGGAAATTTTATTATATTTTTACAAAAATTATACTTTTAAAACCAATCATGAAATATGGTTATGAAAATTTAACAAATCTTACAACTATGTAGATGGTAGGTCATATGTATTCATGTGTAATATTTCCATTTTCAATGATCATTTTAGAATGATGATAAGTAAAACTATTCATTCAAATAATTATAATTATATTTTAAATACAATTTTATTTAATAATATATAAATATATATATGATTATTCTGAAGCAAAAACAATCAGTTCGTACCAAAGTTGTGGTAGTCCACATGTCCTTGAAAAACATTATCACTTTTTTGGGTGTCAAAGGGTATTAATGAAAAACATATATATTATATTTTTTAGATAGTTAATTATTTCATATTAATAATATTGAGGTTTTTATGTCACATATGATTAATTAAAACTATATTTTATATGTTCCATGTATAGTGTGGATGAATCACATCTCTTTGTGGGGAGGTAGCATGGACTTCCAAAAATAATGTTCGGAAATTTTTACAAAATCGAATGTATAAGGGTATCGATTATAAAAAATTAGAAAAGAACAAGGATATAATAATTATGATATATAACATATATCATCATATTTTACAACATAATTCCAAATGTTAAAATATGTAAATTTAAAAATGAGCAATCATCGTTTCATAATGTAGTAGTTTACCATACACATAAACAACTTGGACACTACCCATTAGATGGAGGTGTGTGTATGTGGTGGTAGAAAACGTAGCATAAAAACAAATCGTTATATTGAGTATCCATTTTTATCACATGAGAATTGAATTAGGAGAGTTTATGGGGTGGATAATGAAATAAAAATATAGAGCTTGAGAGAAGATGTAACATATTAATAAGGTAATATCATTTGGTTTGTATGAAATGAAATTCTTGGATTTTGTCATCTCCAAATGTCGGATTCAAGGATGAAGGTTGGTATAGTTGGATGTCAAATTGGTAGATATTTTCTAATCCTATGTATGCTATAAGGTGTAAGGAAGTGGGATAGCTGTTGTCCTTTTATAGGGGAGGGAAATGACTTACACGGTAATTTTGAGAAACATCTGGGTATAAAAATGTTTTTACATCTTAAAATTTATTAAAAAAACAATAATAATTGAACAAACATGGATTATTTATGCTGATAAAAATGGTGTTTGATAATTTTAAGGGTCATTTTCACACTGACGTTATTGTCTTATTCCTTTGATAATATTAATCGTTCATTTATAAATGTAATTGATTTTAATTATATTCAATAATATTTTTTGATTGAAACTATGATTTATTTCATAGAAATTTTAAATTATGATAATTATAAATATTTAAACTATTTATCCAAATTATAATCACATAAGGGGAAGAGATTAATTTTTATTTAATCCCACATACTAGGCCACAATATATGTTTTAAATTTAAAACATAGAAACATTTTCAATGTTTTTATACCCAATTTAACAGTGAAATTTATTATAATTACCCCAAATTTATTAATTTATAAAAATATTAATCAAATTAATCATTAAAATCAATTAAATATTTTATTTATCCTTATAAATAAATTAGATTAAGGGATGTTTTTGAATTATATAACTGTATTTTTCACTATTGATTATTGAAATGAAACTTCGAATAAAATACAAAAAAATTACCATAAGATAATTTCTATGTTTATCTTCCAAATATTTAGTTTTTTCTAATAGATTATATTTATTAAGGTGTTAAAAAGTGTATTTAAAATATGTTCTCTATTAAAAGGCTATAAAATATCCTTTACAAAAATATAGTATTTTATGTTTAATATTGAGAATGTTATTATATATTGGCTATCAAATATATTATATGAGGGTAATAATATATTTTTTTATATATAGTATATAAATTTAGTATATAATATTTATAAAATTTTTAGAAAAGTGTTTTGTTTATATCATGTGTTGTGTGTATTTCAAAGATATCATCAAAACTAAATAAATTCTAAAATGAAAATATGGTATTGTATTTGTGTGAAACCTTATTCCCACCTACCATAGTTTCATGCTAGAAATTTTGGGCCTATTACTTTAAAAATATGTGATTACGTCTCTATTATATAATCCATTGGTTCCTATGGTTTTTCTTCTATTTTGTGATTTTCTCTTGATTTGCTTCAGCTAGATAGACATCTTATTCCTCAATACGTTCTCTATATTATCAAGACTCTGGATGGGTTACTCAGTATATAAATTTTTAGTATCCAACTCAATATCAGTAGAGATAAAAAATGAATTGTCTCTGAAATATCCTTCCTTAGCATAGATATATGGAACACATCATGCACCATTGAGAATAATTGAAGAATTTATAATTTTTAAGCAATGACTTTAACCATTTCAAAAAATTTGAAGGGTCCAATTTACATAGGTCATGGTTTTTCCTTCCTACCGAAATAGATAACACCCTTGCATGGAGATAAATTAAGGACAACATGTTATCCCCCTTTTAACCCATAATATTAACTCTGATAGTGGCCATAGTTTATTTTCCAAATTTGAAAAAGTTTAATATGAGCTTGAATATAATTTAACCTTTTAATTGTATCTTCAACTTGTTCTAGACCTATGAGTTTCCTTTAAATAAAGTCAGCCAAAAAAGTTATTGTATGAAATATATTTCCATGTAATGCTTTATACATTTCCATTTTGAATACTAGAATGTGAAATATTATTATAGGCAAACTTGAATAAAGGAATATAATTATCCCACACACCATGACAGGTGAGTGAGAATGATCTCAACCTATAATCCATTTTTTGAAAAGACATTTTAGACTATCCATTAGTTTGAGGGTGGAATGTATTACTCAAATGAAGCTTAGTGTCAAAATAATTATGAAGTCTTTTCCAAAATGCTGATGTAAACAAAGGATCTCATTCAAAATCAATTGGTAGTTGTGAACCATGATATCTTACGCCATCATTAATATAGAGTCTTGTAAGGTGATCAAGAGGATTTTATTCTTCTATTGAAACGAATTGTGAAAATTTAGTTAATTGATCACTGAAACCCCATGTTTCATAATTTCTTTTAGGATACATTGGAAGTCATGTTAAATAATGCTTAATAATTTCAACCCATTTACATATTGGAACCTGAATTTGTTGTCTAAATCCTTTAGGATACTACCTCACAACTTTTAATTGTTTTAAAACCATACATCTGGACACATAATCATTAATTTACCACATAGTGTCATTCCACAAAAAATTTCCCTTAAACAAATATCATTGTGATCCAATTTTTTTATATAAATATGAACATTGAGAATCATCCAACAATTATCTTTTTAGATCAGGCATATATGGTGTACAAATTCCCCTTCCAAATTATAAAACAATATCTTCCCACATAAATCCATCCAATTTATATTTTTATAAAGAGTTCAGTTTGAGGGAAAGTGATAATACCATATTACAATCAAACCTCATTTCAAACCTCATAAGAAGTTACTGAACTGTTCCAAGAAAACATTAAATGTTTTGAACTAAACACCGTATGTATGCTCCATGCGATAGAAGTTACCTTTTCATCTAGGTTGTCTTTGATGAAATCTCTGATGTGGCCGACCATACTATCCCAAATCTGAATGTTTTAATCCTGGTTTTTATTCTTCTCATAGATTCCATGATCCAAGATCTAGTATTTCTTAACGATCCACCCTAATTTCAATTCATTAAGGACAACACTCAATTATCTGACGTACATCTTATTAGCTTCCTCCTTCAAAACAATGACTGTAAAATGATTATCTGTTTTTTCTTCCATAGAATATAGGTGAATCTCCCTGTCATCCTATTGCTTCCATTTGTTCTCCTAGACATACTCCAATTCCACCATGCCCATAGGCGGGTTTGTATCATCAAACATGTCACCTTTAGACTCATCCACCTTGTCACGAATGGATGGTTGGTCATGCTCCCAAAAATTCATACCCATTCTAAAAGATTGGGTTGTCAACAGTTTTGGATGGAATGAGTAATCTCTCTGAGTCCTAGTATTCATCCTGATATGAATCGAATTGTCCCCAACATCAATGAGCATTAGATTCCCATTTAACATCCTATCTTGTGAGAAAATCATGATTTTATCATCTTTTGCATACTCCGGTGGAGACTAAGGGGTCTCGTCTAATGATGATTCATCAGCAGTTGATGGACTCCTATACTTGGACTTACTGTGATTCACCTTGATACATTTCCCATTATCCACAGGCCCATCCAGTCTATGGGTTAGCTGTTTGAGAGTTCTTCCTCCTAGACTCAGAGAAACTAATCTAGGAATTCCTAAACAATACCCCGAGGGTCCATTATCACGCACTAGTGACGAGAGGGTATGGACACCCATAACACCAACCGCTTCCTGATTCAAACTCAAGGGGGATGATAATGAGGCCGCATAGAATTTCATCTTAGTAGTAACCTTTTCACCACCTTCGTTGATTATACCTGTGGTAAATATTGCACTCCATTCTACGTGTGTAATCCATAGAATACCTAAATAGCCATTTAAAGTTAGCTTCATCATCTGAAACATGTTCATTGTCATTTTTCCTTAAGATATGGAAGTTTATCTTCTTCTCAATTTTTGGAACATGTGGGAGTAATTTTTCATAGAATGAATCCTTAAAAGTTCTCAATTCTGTGAGGTCAATTTATTCATCCTCATTTTTATTTTGGATTTAGGACCACCACTGATCAACACCAAAATGGAGATAGTGGACTGGAAGTGTAAACATTCAAATTTTACAATATCCAAATGATGTGAATATCTTTTACAAAGTCTTAAACAATTTCTCAGGAACAATTGTATTGTTATTCCCACTAAAATATGGGGGGTTCCGTCACATACAATGATTCACCATAAGATATTTTTTCCATGGAATATGGTGCTCCATATGAAAAATGTTATTTTTAAAAACCCAATAATGCTTCCCAAATATTTAAATGATTTTTTCTATTTCAATACCAATTATATTGGTTTCATCAATAAGTTAATATCTTCATTTTACACATATATTGACACCATTCATCCTTCAAGGAACCATTTTTAAGCAATGGAATATACAATATTATCACATAAAAATAATAATGTATAATTAAAAATATTGAATAACACATAATATTAATTTTTGAATAATACATACTATAATAATATTTTATTGTTACTTTTGGGAAAGAGATAACTTTATATCCTATATAATGGATTTTATATTAAATTTGAACTATCTTAACCATACACAATTAGAATGGTAAATCTAGGATTTCAATAAGGATCCTTTTCATGTACCATGTTACATTGAGTCATTCCCAAAACACCTTCTTAGAGTTATTAATCCTAGGTACATAAATATAAATCTATAACAAGGTATAACATCTAGACATTTATGTATTCATAAGAATACTGACACAGTCAATACCTTACCAAGATTATAGGATTTTTATTATATAAATATCTTCAATTACAATATTAGGATTATGTCCCTTAATATAATTTTCAAAATCTAATTTCCATGATTAATGTTAAACCTTATTTGATACCAACTGCAACACACGGACCACAAAATCCCAGAGTATGTGCATTATTATATTATATTATAATGATTACAGGGAATCAATTTCTAAAAGACTATTAGTTTAGTAGTCCTGGAAGATAGATTACAAACATGATACCCATAGTACATTGGGAAATTGATAATAAAAACATGATACATAATAAAATTAAATAAACAGAATCCATGAAAGATTATTCAAATATGTATTCTTCATATATCGGGGAGAATAAAAATCACATGGGTGTGCTCAAATAATCATTAAGGTAATGTAAAAGAAAAATATAATGAATAAATTGGAATAAAAAATAATAGTAAGGAAAATAAGTGATAACACAAGAGAGTAAGATAACCAGATTAGGAAACATCAATATATAATGTATAGAACTGAAACATAGTACTTATAGTCAATAAAATTTTAATCAACTATATCCAATGAAATGTGGATAAAAAATCTCATGGATAGATAACAAAAAAATCAATATGAGTGAAATGATTATTTATTGGACATCATGTATCCTCCTCCAATGGCCCAAAGGCCTTCAAATTGTTATTATATGGTAAAGCCCCCTTTTATGGGATGGAGGGGGGAAACCCAAACAGACTTCATGGAAATCAGACAAGACACATTTTAAAGACAAAAAGAGTTCAAATAATCTGACTACATGGAGCTACCCCTCCCTAGAATTTTATCACGATTAAGCTTTCCACCAATTAAAGGTTGTTCGACATGAAAGTGTCATATGTTAATGCACAAGCATGATCCAATGGCTGATGCATTACTCTATCAAACTACCAAATCATGTATCTGAAATATGAACAATGAACATAAAGGAAATTAAAATATATTTTATCATATCATGTAAAAACCATATAATTTGGAAAAATATTTTTTCTCATGAAATTATCAATACATCAAGGGACTATGTGTAATCGGACCCCACCCATGTTGTAAATGTCCAAAGCATTCCTCTTAATGGGTAATGAATAAAAATAATAGAAATTATGAATTATAAAATATACATATTAAATATAAGATTTATATTTATCAATAGTTTCCTAGTTTAGGATATGTAACAACATGGTTTTTGGGGTTAATGATTGGTAAAAACATTTAAATATCATAGAACATTATTGTGTGAAATGAAATATAAACATTCCAAAGTGTTATATACCCCCGTGATTCATATAAATCCTAATTACAATGAATGAAACATATAAAATGAATAATATATTATCATGGTAGTAATTATACTCATGATATAACATGATACAATTTAGTATAAACACCAAATAAAATTCAATTGGTTTATAATAGCCATTATGTCTAAATAGAATGTAATTTGGGATAAAATTCAACTATATTTGGTTTGACTTCCCACATGTGTCTTTATCAACATAAATAATAAACATATATTAATTATATACAGAAATTATAACCTGTTTATCATTACATTTACTTTTTTTTGACAATTATTTATCAATATAGAAAAAACAATTAACTTTACATTTACTGTTTTGACCAAATTTGTTTCATGTGTTAAAACATCATTGGTATGTCGACATTGGTCAGAAGGAACATTATATAAATATATAAAAAACAACATTAGTGATATAATTATCTTATTTTTACATAAATTATACTTTTAGAACCAATTATTAATAATGTTTATGAAAAATGAACCAGTAGTACAATCATGGAGATGGTATGTCGTACCATCACATGATGAACGTTCACATAATCAATGACAGTTTTTGAAAGAATTTATGTATCCCTAGATATCTATAGAGTAATAATTATATAATAAAGTATCTTTTATTTAATCATATAAACTATTATATAAAATTCATGTTATTTAAATGGAATCACATCGTGTGGAGGATGTTGTAGACCACACATCCAAAAACAACATAATCACTATTTTAGTGTGTAAAAGGGTAATTAAGAAAATGATATATATTATATTTATTGAAATTTTATTATGACATGAATATCATATATATGTTGTATAGTTAACATATATTTAATTAAAACCATCCACTATATGTTCGATGTATAGTTTTAATGAATCAAATCACTTTTAGGGGCAATAACCCACGCATCCCCAAAGATGTGATCGTATTTCACCAAAATGGAATGTAGAAGGGTCTTTTATATAAATGAATTATTAAGAACAAATAAATAACAAATATAGTATATATAATATATAAATAATTTTGCAATCATAATTACCAACCACAAAATTCAGAAAAGGATGAAAAAATAATCAATATTTTGGGAGGCGGTAGTTCAAAGTAGAAATAAATAGTATGTTTATAATCCACTAGATGGAGGTGTTTGTAACTGTAGGTAAAAACATTATCCTAAAAAATATATTCATATTTAGTATAAATATTTTTTTACATTTCTATGGAATAATGAGAATTGAATGAGTGGAGAAAGGAATAAAAATAACGAGTGTGAGAGAAGACGTTACCTCTTAATTGGGTAACATTTTTTGGATTGTACCAATAAGATTCCTCAGATCGCTTCTTACACAGAGGAAGGATTCATGTAGTATGGGAGGGATTTTGGATTGTAAATTTGTTTGATATTTTCTGAAAATAAGTGGCATGAGATTTCTTATTAAGTACGATAGGTGCAAACATTTTTAACGGGAGGGAAAAGAGATTCTTGGTATTTTTGACAAATGTTAGTTGTACCCATGCTTCTACATACAAAAATCATAAAAATAAAATAAATTTTTCTAATGAATTTTATATAAACTTATTATGTAAAAAAATATTGTTTTAAATCTGTATAGGTCAGTTAATACCTTAAAATAAAGGATTATACCTTTGTTAAACATAACATTGCCTTCTAATTGTAATTTATTTTTTTTACATTCAATAATATTTTTGGTAAAAAAAATAAGAGAATTTTTTAACAATATAAATTACTCTTATTTCATTTATGGTATAAATTTTATATATTCCAATCACTAATTTGGGATAAATTAATTTAAATTTATTCCAATATATGGGACAACAATGCATTCTTTTAATGTAAACTAGTTCAATGGATTGTTATGTTTTATAGCCAATTTTATTTTGGTATTAATTGAAATAACCAATGTTGGGTTAATTTATAAAATTTTAATCAAATGAATATTTAAATACAATTATATATATAATTAACACTTATAAATAAATTATATTAAGTACTATATTTGAATTAAATTTCAATATTTTTCATTATTCATAATAAAATTGAATCGACGCAGAAAAATACCAAATATTTAACGTAATATATTCTTTATAGTTATCATGAAAATATGAATTTTATTTGACATATTACATTTATAAAATGTTTAAAATTAAATTTAAAATAATTCCACCATTAAAAGGCAGTAAAAATGCCTTTATAAAAATATTGTATTTTATATGTAATATTGGGTTTGATCATATCTTGATCCCATCAAATATATTTCATGATTGTGAAGATATTTTGTATTATTTTTACATATAAATTTTTTAAATAAACTCTATAAAAGTTTTAGAAGAGTGTTTTTTATATAATATGTTGTGTGAATTGAAAATATATCAATAAAATTAAATTTATTCTAAAAAAAGTATGCTAAATCCCTCGGGTCCTACAAATCAGGTGGATAGTTTTACACTATATTTTGAAATATCATGGATATAATTATATCCAAACATTTTCTATTATTTATTGATTTTTGAAAGATAATTTAATGGATGTATTCTAAAGCATGGGATGTGGTCACCATTGAACTCGTGTTTGGAATAATGTCAACATCTTTTTCCATATATTTGATGGATCATATAGATCCTGTAGAACTTGCGGTTTAGATGCTGGAATTTGACTCCTAGAGGTTAATTTGACGATGGGTATCAAATTTGTATTTAAAAAGGTTATTGAAAAAAACCCATGGTTTAATAAGTTTATATATAAATTATTTATTTTTGAACCAAGTTATGATCAACAATCTATATCATATATTAAATAATAAAGATCTATTTAACCAACATTATGTGTCTTATATGTTATGAAATATGGAATTTTCCTTAGTATGTCACATGTTGATGGTGAGGAAGTAACCCATAACCCATTATGAATTTATTTGTTGGAATGTAATTAATAGGAAATTGATAATGAGAATGATCCTCATGAATAAACCAATGGTGTTTACGGCCAAAATGAACGAGGTTTTCAACCCAATTAATGATATATTTTTGGTTTTTTTACCAATTTTATCCTGATGTAATCCATGTTGTGTGAGGAACAGACATGAGAACTGAAGATTGTCTTGTTAGCCTCATATGATGACAATTTATATTCCATGTTATTTATATGTCCATTATAATGTGACCATGTACAATTCATATTTAAAGTGATATTTTTGAATGGTGTGTTAAAATTCAAATAGTGAATGATAGTATTAGTATATAGGTAGAGTAATGTGATATATATATATATATATTAAATTTATATTAGTTTGTTTTGGTGGGGTGTTTCCATAGGATTGGTTTGGACATCACCTTCTTAGAATTACAAATGTGTGACCTATTCAACGAAGTGGTATAAGTCATGTTGGATGATGACTTAATGGACATCATTCATAATATTAATAGAAATTTGACCAAATTAAAAATTATTACAAAACCTAAACCAGGAATATTGAATTATTATTATTATTATGCATCTAATGTGGGCTATGGAAAATTCATCATTGAAGTTGTTCATGTGGTTGGTTATGGATCATGATAGTTAAATTCATATTAATGAAAATATTTAACACATGTCTTCAATTTGGAAGATGTGTTTTATTCAATGAAATGGATCTAGATAAACCTAATAGGATATAGTTTTATAGGTTAAATGGGCCATCTGATCCTAAAAGAAAATTTCTCATAGACTAATATAAATTTTGGGTAGTATATATGGGATGAGTACCTACATGGATTTTGACAATGAGCTAGAATATATCAATTAAAAATGATATTCCACTTCTTTTTATTTGATTAAGAAAAAAGGGAATGAGGTTATTCATGATTCCATTAGATATTATACGATCATCGATCATTTTATAGGGATTAATTTAGGTGTTCAACAATATCATGGTAGAATAGTCATAATATCTTTATCTGTCACATCCATACCCAAAAAATAGGATAAAAGGATGTAAATTGATGGATTCAATGTTCTTATCCCAATGGGAAAATATATTTAACCGACCAACATCTTGTTAAGACCATTGAGGATAATCTTTTCGATCATTTATATGATATTTTTTAGTTCCCAAGTATAAGAAAGTGGAATTTAAGAATAAATTGTATTCTTTACAGATGGAAGTAAAAATACGGTTGTCCAAGATGTATATTGATCTTCACATGTTCTAATAGTTTATGTTAATCTATAGTGCATAACTATAAGAATGATGTAATTTCATATACATAGGTCTATATTTGATTGTAAAATTACAGATTTAATGGAGGGTTTACTAGGGAAACCATGGACTAACAACTAAGCATGTTCTATAATTGATATATTGACAAATGTAACCAATTTTATACCAATTTCGGATACCATCAATGTGTATTAAATGGTAAAACACAATGATATTTATATGTTTTTTCTACATATATTCCTTACAAATATAGTTTTAGATAAGTAAATTTTATTTTCATCTTGTATCTAGTAGGTACAATAGAAATTTATTATAATATTTTTATAGTTGAGTACTGTTAATCATATGCAGACTGATGGATAACCTGAGTGTACTAATATGATTATTGAGGACATATATGGATAATTTTTAATATATTTTGGTGGTTATTAAAAGGATAAACTATATTATTTGTACAATGTCACAACCCCTCCCCACAAGGTGCACCCCACTTGGACCATCAATGTGATAATGTAGATAATGACCCCGTGTCCCACCTTTAGTAGGCCCTAAGTAGGTGACTAGCACCGAGTGTATAATAAACACACAAATTGAAGGCATTACCCTTTAAGAGAACACATGAGAAAGAGAGAGATAAGCTAAACACAAACCAAATCCACCTAAAATTTAATATAAACGAAATACCAAGGACACAAATGTGATGTCATACAAAACAATTACAACTAAATCAAAAAAACCACCGGTACTGAAGGAAAGTAAAAAACATCACCAACAACGAGGCCTGAATTGCTCCTGCCACCCCAACCTAGAAATAACCAGCATTATCACTAACCTGGTCCATGTTTCCTAAATAATAGTTTATATATAAATAGGGTGAATATAACAATATACTCAGTAGGAACCTCCCAGAGCCTCTCATGAAAAAGTAAATAAATAATGCTGAATAAAAATGAACAACAAGTAAATATAAATCATCACTTAAGAATGAACACAAAGTATAAAATACAAGTTTATATAGTATAATGTTGAATATCAAGGGTACCCCACTACTACTTTGCACTGGTTTTCTGGTTTTCCCCAATGATTCACATCCTAATCCCCTCTCTCCAAAAAGGATTGCATATTGACACCAGGGTAAAGCACCCAAATATGCACCTCATGTAGTATAACCACCATGTCCTTGTAACTGAAGTAACTAATTAGTTTTTTTGAGACACCATATCTCCCATAAAGTGCATCATATGTCGGGTATTAAACATTAAGTCGTTATAGACCATACATCGAGTAAGGATCCTCAAGCCATCATGGCCTATACACGTTAAACCTATAGTAGTCTATCAGAAACTATATCTTGAATACATGATTGTTAGTAATCAAAATCTTTTATAGACCTCTACACACATATATGGGGAAAACTAACCATTGTTCCTACCTGCACAATTAACATCTAAGGGAAAATTTTAGGGATAATCGGTGTAGTCATCCACTCATCCTCCCACCAGAATATTGTGGAAAACAACCACCATAGATCAGAATATCCACAGAGTCAGTTTCCCTAACTTACGGGGTGGAGTATCATATAAAAACACAAAAATTATAGAATATAATATAACTCACAACCACACTATAGGAATAACCTAGTCTTAGAATCAACTACAGCTAACTTTTCTCAGACTCCATGCTAACACATCTAAGACTAGGAATCCTATATGCACAAAAACATTTAAAGAGATTCATTAGATTAACATACCCCTTTTTATCATTTGAACATTATGAAAATTAATTCTTCAATCATTAATTAAAAAATAACAATTCCAACTTATATTTCATTAGAATCATACCCAGAGTCCATAGTTCAATTAAATTGCAACCTCATCAATTTTTCACAGCAAGCTCTAGCATAATGGGTTCATTATCATTCATTCAATCATTTATTAAAATCATTATTACATTAAAATATTCATTGGTATTCTAGAAAAACATTCTATGATACTAAACACTGGGGGGCTCAACTCGGTGTGTAGATAAACTACCCATCAAGTCATTGGAACCTATATAAATATCATAGAACCATACATCCTCGAGAAGCTAAACATGAAAATAATTTGGCATAATCTATGCATCTTCACCCCTTTTGGAAGGATGGTAATCAAGAACTGATACCTTGAGGATTGAGGAAAGTAAAGTAGATAAACAACCAACAAGAATCAGCAAACATCCATACAGTCAAATCCAACCATATCATCATCTTCGGTGTCCTCCCCGACACCCACACACATAAATCGATGAATCTCTCGACTATAGGAATCAACCAATGGAAAATCCAATTGGCCTCCCAATCCCCACATATCACAACAACCATCTAGACTCACAACACATCACAAGAGGATGTGGATAACAATGAAACTAGGTTCTTGGCCCTTAACAAGGCAATCTTACTTCACATGCAATGAGCTCTCACGACTCCATGCATTACACTATTGGGAATTAAATGCAATAGGGTTACATAGAACCCTATGAGTAATTATCTTTTTATCAAACAACCGGTTATTTAATCCTTCTAAAATTAACCAATTTTTATTTGTAGGTTCCAAATTTTGGTAACCTAATCAACAAACTATCATAGCTATCAATGATCAGTTAAAAAAGATAAATGGATCAACTTTATAAAAATAAAATTACAACAAGAAGAACCATATGCATTTACATGCTTATTTATCACTGAAAATTAATTTACAATTAATCACAGTTTATGTTTTTTACCAATTTCTATCATGATTTACCTAATTAACAAGGAATTCATTGATATCACATTGTCAATGAAAACAAGTGGAAATAAAATATGATCGATACCAATTTATTTATCTGGTTCAAATATTTATTATGTCAATTACATTGGGGTTCATTGGGATAAAACATGATAACTCTATAGTTGCATGTAAAAGTATAGAGAAGCAATGATTCCCCAAGTTCAAAATGTATTCAAAGTTCATCGCATGAGAATGGATCAAAGAAATAGATCACAATTTAATTCCCCACAACAAGTACATCCACCCAAGGATGCCGCGACAAAACCACATCAACAAAAACAAAAAGAAACTCAATTATAACCATGGAGATCAAAAACCATAGCATGGAATGAGAAACAGGGGGACAAAGATAGGAGAAAACCAAAGAACGAAGGTAGATCATACAATTTTTTGAAGACGGATCAGAGAAGGAAGTGGTCAACCGATCTAGGATGAAAGAATACCAAAACATTGAATAAAGAGTTATCTGGGACTTCATGGGTTGTGAGAGGGTGCACTAAAGCTGTAGTGATTGAAAATATTGAGTGACTGTGTATCCTTAAAAAACCCAGTGGCAGGGAAGTACAAGATATGTACCTCCTAATAACGTCGTGTACTCCCACAAGGTGGCTTATGCTGAAAAACATGTCACTTCAGCGCTGCATTTTATTTTTTCTAAAACCCAAACAGTACACGTCATGTATGACTTAGTCACATCATGTATCCCCGTATTTTTAGATTCTCACAGTTGAACTCCTCTAGACTTTCTCAGATCCTTCTCCGAGAACAATGGTTATCAAAAACAAACAAAGGGTCGATCCACGTGGATCCATGACCTTACAGCAGATACCTCTCAAAATATTCAAATCCTCAATAATAAAAAACCATCCCAAAAAGGAAATAGAAAAGGGGTTTTCCAAACAACCACCCAGTGAGATACCTCTCAAGGATATCACCCCCACAGAAGATCAACCGCATCAAAAGAACAACCTAAAACCTCCAGAAAACAACAACCTACTCTTAAAAACTCTCTCAGGGGGGATTACTCTCAAAGAGAGAAAGCCACAAAAAACAAAAAAAGAAGTCCCTCTCACAGACAGGAATGGTCTAAAACCAGGAAACAAAAACTTTTACATGAAAAGTGATTAGACATCAGACAACTCTGGGTAATCATCACATGTTTTCATCTCACTCACTTTGGTACTCTCCACCACTCCACCGTGTTTCCAAAAGACATGAACCAAGGTGTTATAATGGCTATGCAACACCATCTCTTTGTATTGATGGATTTCCACACGCCACTTCTCGATGGTTTCACATTCATCAAAATTGATCTATCCCCAATAATTTATGTGTGAGTCATCACGAAGATAATAAGAGATCTATGACACATGAAAATCATCGTGTGTCCAGCTCATCTTTGAGGAAAGTGCTACTTGATATGCCCTGGATCCAACACGAGCCAACACCTAGAATGGACCAAAAAACCAGGGAGAAATATTACTCCCACAACCAAACCATTGTTTCCCATGATAGGTTGTCACATTCTGAAACACTTGATCCCCATCATCGAACTCCAATGGTCTCCTTCTTAAACATCATATGATATCTGATGATCCTTCTATTACATAATTTTCCCATGAATCACCTGAAACATCACTGTCGTATTATGCAATACATAAGGTTTGAGAATTACTGACTCTCTGACCCCAGCCTAGCACAACAAAGAATGTAATTGTTGTCCATACGAGTCTTCAAAATGTGCCATATGAATGGTGAAGTGCATGTATTATTTTAATAAACATCCACCAATGGTTTGTGCCTCATCCACAAACAATCAAAATCTTGGACACATGAGCGCAACATGTCTTCAATAGTCTGGATAGTCGTCTCTGTCTGACTATCCATCTACAAATAAAAATATGTGCTATGGAATAGCTAATAACCAAAATCATATTGGGGACCTATTCATACCGTAGAGGTAAAATGAGAATCTTGATAGGAAATTATCGTCCATCGGATTCTGTGGAGTCTCACAGCCTCTTCGAGATACTGCATCAAAAAAAAATCCACTAAGCTCGATTCAATGATCAATATGAAGTGGGATGATTTCGTTAAATGATCAACTACCCACCAAAGAGCGTCATGGCCTCCCTGAGCTAGAGGAAAACCAGAAACATAGTCAATTGATATATCCTCCCACATCAATTGATGAATATATAATTGATGAAAAAACCATCAGGGACACGGTGCTCAGACTTCACCTTTTGGTTGACCAAAAATCAAGACACAAACTCTGAAACTACATGTTTCATCCTAGGCCACCAAAACTGACTCCTCAATCCTCATTACATATTTATCACACTAGGATGCACTGCTAAAGTTGGACTATGGAACTCTCCAAGAACCATCTAATGCTTCACAATAGGAACAATTATCTTTCTAATATACAACACTCGGTGTCATTCATCCTCAGAACAACCATCATGGGCCTCCCAACAAACAACTCAGTCTCTCCATACCTTCAACTCTAGATCCCCTAAGTAGGACTCATCCAAATATTACATCAGAGATGACTGAACCGTCATCTAAAAATTAAATAATCTTCCCCCAAATTCTATCATATCGAGATGTAATGCTTGCATTTTTACCATGACCCTCCATGAATCACCAGATTCACACACTGCATCAATATGTGGCTTCCTGAATAGGGAATCAGCAAAAACATTCCCCATTCCGGAAGTATATGTTGGTTTGAAATTATATTCCTACACAAACTCCATCCAATGATGTTTCCTCGTGTTCATGTCATGCTGGGAAAAAACATAACTCAAGCTCTTTTGATCAATGAAAACCACAATGAGCTATCCAATGAGGTAATGTATCCACAATATCTGAGAAAACACCACAGCTACCAACTCAAGATCATGGGTGGAATAGATACATTCATGGGAAGAAAAATGCAGAGACCCTTATGAAATGATCAATCTCTACTGCATCAAAACACATCATAACCCCTGATGAAATGCATCGCATAAAACATCAATGTGAACTCTCTTTGCTGGAAGACAAAAAAATTGGAGCACCTACCGACATCACCTTCAGATACTCGAAATCTACCTAAAACTGATTAGTCCATATGAATGCATGATCCTTCTGTGTTAAGGTTGTTATAGGAGTTGCAAACAGAGAGATATTGGATATGAACCTCTTATAGTAGCATGTGAGCCCATGGAAACTTCGCACCTCTACCGTTATCTTGGGGGATGACCAAGACACAACTACATCTATAATTGAGAGATCCACAACTACTCCCTATCGGGAAACAACGTGCCCCATGAAAAATACTTTCATGCCCAAAACTCACACCTTGAAAACATTGAAAATAGATTCTATTGACAATAAACACCCAAAAAGGCTTGCAGTTTCTCTGCATGCTTATCCTAAAACATAGATTACACAAGGATGTAATCAATGATCACCACCATGAAATAATCAAGGAACTCGTGGAATAGAGCGTTCATAAATCCCATGAACACAGATAGAGATTCGTCACACCGAACATCTATACAATGAATTCGTAATGCCCAGGACGACAATGGAAAACGGTATTTTGGATATTCTCATCCTTCAAATTCATATGATGACATACATAAAACATTTAAATCATTAAGAACCAACATTAACCATTTATTTGATCGAATAAACCATCATTCTATGAAATAGGAAAGTGATTCTTCACTGTCACATTGTTTAAGCAATGATAATCGATGCACAACCACAAACATTCATCTTGCTTCTTCACAAAGAAATCAGTGCACCCTACAGTGACAAACTCTCCTATTAAAAAAATCACTATAACATTTCATCAAAGAGTATAAATAGCTCCCATAACTCATAAGTGGCCATCCTATATGAAAACATAGATTTAAGAGATGCTACTAGCTTCACCTCGATCCCAAACTCGATCTACCATCCAATGGGTAACGCTAAATCCCTTTATAGAATGACATCACGTTAATATTCTAGGACCATGAGAAATGCCAAATGAAGAACTCATGATGAACTCAGCAAGAGCTCAACCATCAAGGATGATAAGAACATAACACGCGTATGGCCCATCTGAGTGTCTTGCTCACTAACAAACACTTCTAGCTCTCCATCATCATTGAAGAACACCAACTCCCTCTAGAAACAATCCATGATAGAATGTACTGAATAAAACCAATCCATGCTAAGGATGACATCATATAGTTTAACCATAATCATAGGAAATCACCCAAGAGTGGTGCTTCCCCAACACTAGCTTGTAGTCTCTACAAACTTCAAACAAGACATCTCGACCTCCAATTTGCAAAGTCAACACCATGGGAACTTGAAGCCTCTCTACCTAATGTATTGATGCATGGAAAAAAAGAATTTTTTTAACAGAGTGTGTCTCTCCTGAATCAAACAATGCATACACCCAAGTAGAATACAAGAAAAGTGTACCTCAAACAACGTCTGGCTTGAATGGTGCTAGCAACGCTAAAACATGATGTTAAACACAACCTCCTCAATGGACTCTATGACCCTGATAAAGAATACCACCATTTTTTCACTCTATTCTCTGAGCCCATGGAGTGTCCTGGGTTGTCGTCTTCCTTCCATGTCTTCACCTTGCAGATCTAATGCGGTTATAACCTACTGTTGTTGTCTCACCCGGAACGTCCACAACGGAAAAACATGTAACAGAGCACATGGTGCACGATGACTGCTCTATATGTTTGGTCACTCTCGCTAATGATTACCTCATCCTCGACAAGAAAAATAAGCACTTTATCCTTTGACATATTCTTGAGATCCTATTTCACTATTGATATGAGGTGTTGAGTGCTGAGATCTATCCCCGGACGGATGGAAAGTCATCTTCCCTAAAAACCGGGATCCTTGAACCACACCTCTTCTTCGTGAGGAATCATGATGGCTTCCCTCTCGTGAGGATGCAGCTCTGGACAATGTCTTCTTGACACCTTGTTCCCTCTCTAACACCTCATGATTTGTCTTCAGCATAAACAAGGTTTCCAGGCATTGGATCTATGGATGCAAGACCTCTTCTAAATTCCACACAATATCCTCCTTATCTAGAAATAGATTAGAAGAATATCATAAAATGTTCCTGAAACGGATTCCAAACTCATGCACACTAGAGATCCCATGTAAAAGTGTTAGAAGCTCCTTGATAATGGATGCCTTTGTGGTAGAAGAAATAAAATCGACTCTGAACTAATCTCAGAAATCCTCCCTTGTGATCATAGACTCTTCACCATCCCAGAGGAATAAGAACCAGCACTACCTCTCTTCTCAATGAAGAATCATGACAAAAAAATACACCAAGAGATCCTTCTAAACATTGATCGAACTGAAGCATATATCAACCTCCCCATCCAGTATTTCTTAACTGCATCGGAAATTAATCCGTCGTACTTCTGTATACTATGGCACTAAAACTCTTGGAGTTTCCTCGTCCATGATACTTCATCTTCAACCTGTACCCTGCGACGATCTTCTCGCATAGCCTAATAGAAATATTTTGTGAAAACCTGGCTCAGACATTGACCCAGAGACATACCTTCAAAAAAATAGTTATTTCTCTTAATCCTGGAATGTGGAATGGTCAACATTAATTAATAATTTTTTTTCTTTTATTAATTTTAGGATAACCTATCTGATGATCTACCCGTTCAAACACTGGCATAATGAAGAATGATTCATGATCCATTCCTTGGTCTGTTCTCTAAAACTAGTATCACCTCATTTAATAGTAACTAAAAATATAATTTTTTGTGCATCTGATCATAAGGGGTCCCTAAATGCATATGTCTCAGCCTGTCCCTATTGTCTTCATCGCTTTAAAAACTTAACTGACAATGTTTCCCTACCAACCCATGCAACCTCTCCTATGACTGACACCAACCTCCATCATACCCCTCTACGAGGGCCTCAGATACCACTCAGTGACAACACCCTCTTTACTAGGTGTACCCCCATAGGTCAACATTGTGAGAAGGGAGATAGTGACCCTTGATTCCTGCCACCAGTCGGCCCCGAGATGGGGCTAGCACTGAGGGTATAGTAAACACACAAATTGGAGGCATTAACCTCTAAGAAAAAACAAGAAAAAAGAGAGAAAATACATACACCAACCAACTCCAACATAGAAAGAAATATAAAATAAATCTCATGTACACAAATGTGATGTCATACTAAACAACAAAAACATAAATATAAAAATGAAACTACCAAAGGGACGTAAAAACAGGAACAACCCTGAATCCCAAACAGCTCCTAAAACCCGATGCTAGTAGAAACCTTCCAGAACTCTAAAATACTCCATGTGACCTAAAAATAGCTTATATATACATAGGGTGAGTATAAAAATATACTCATTAGGATCCACTTTGGAACTACTCATTCAAAAGTAAAGAAATAAAGATAAATCATAGTGAATTACATCTGAATCTAAATCACCACATAAATAGGTATACTAAGTTCCCAGCCTCACCGTGGCTGCTCAAAAAAATATAGCATACAATAGTATATAAGATAATAAAGAATATCAAGGGTACCATACTACTACTTCCCCATAGGTTTTCCGCATTTCCCAATCATCACACGTCCTAATAATCTATCTCTAAAAAAGAAATTCCTGTAAACACCTGGGCAAAGCACCACAACATGCACCTCATGCAATATAACCACAACATCCATGTAACCTAAGTAACCAGTATGTTTCTAAGAGCACACATAGCTCTGATAACAAGTATCTTACGTTAGGTATTAATCCAAAATCCATTATAGCCCAAACACTAAGTGAGTAACCTCATTCCATCAAATCCTATACTCCTTACACCTATTGTACTCCATAGTAAAATATATCCACAATATATTTGTGTGAATAACCACTATCCATTAAATCCATCTACACACAAATATACGAAAAATGAATCACTTTTTCTACCCCCACAAGTAACAACAAAGTGAATAGGGCGGGGCCAATGGGGGTATTCATTCATTCATCATCGCATCTAAATTATGGGGAAAACACCCTATATGGATCATAATCCTAGGGGTGTTAGTTTCCAAAATTGATGCGGTGGAGTAGCATATAACATAAGTAAAAAATATAATGTTTCTCACAACCACACTATGGGAATGACCTATACTTTGACTCAACTGCAGAAAACATCTCTCAGACACCCGTCTGCCACTTCGAATTCTATGTATCCAATAAGAAAACAACCATTTAAAGGGATTCATTATATTACATTATCCCTTTTTATCAGGTTCAATTTACATTAATTAACTCTTCAAAAATTAATTAACTGTTAACAATTCCATATTATTTTTCATTAGCATCACACCCAATGTCAATTGTTCCTTTAAATATCATCCTCAACATTGCGTCCCAGCATGCTCCAACCCTATGGGTTAATTATCATTCATTAAATAATTTATTAACATTATTATTAATTTCCCATATTCCCAAGAATCGTAGATTTAAATTATAAGCTACTAAACATAAGGGGGCTCAACTTGGTGAGTAGATGAACTACCCATCATGTCTTTGCCACCTATTACAAGAGAATTGACCCATACAACATTGAGAAGCGAAACACTGAAAGCACAAGGAATACCCCATAGGTCATTTCCCCTTATGGAAGGAGGGTAAGAAAGAAAAGTTTCCCTCATTAGTGGGGAATTAAAAGTATATAAATAACCAACAAGAATCAGAAAACTTATAAACATTCACATCCTTCTCATTTCATCATCTCTAGTGTCCTCCCAGACACCCAAAATCACAAATCAATGCATCTCTCCACTATAGGGGTCAATGGTTTCTACAAAAAATATACCTTCATGCCCCCACATATAACAATATCAATCAATACTTACAAAACATCACAACTAGCAAGTAACAACAAAGAAACTGGGTTTCTGGACCATAACTAGGCATTCTGCCTTAACAAGCAACGAGCTCTCATGACACCAAGTATTATGATCATGGCCTTTACAAGAAAGAGCATAACATTAAACCCTATGAGGCACCGTATTTTTATCAAAGATCTCATTATTTAATCAATCTGTAATTAAACGATTTTTTATTTAGGGGTAACAATTATTTGTTATATAAACATAAAGCTACTATACATATCACAAATCAATTAAACATTCTTACCTCATCAATTTTATTAACATAAAATTACAACAAGAAGAACAATATTCAATTACATGACTATTTATCTTTGAAAAAAAAATTAATCCTTTTTATGTTAATTACCAATTTCCATAAAGAACATCATTCTAAACAAGGAAATCATAGAAATCATAGTTTCTTAGAAAAGAAAAGGAAATATAATTCGATCGATACAAATTTATTTATCCGGTTCAAATATGTATCATGGAAATTACATTGTGATCCAGTGGGATAAAACACAAAAAATATATAGCTCCACATAAATGATTAAGGAAGCAACGAATCCCCTGACTCAAAATGATTCAAAATTTCTTCACTTAATAACGAATCATAATTACCTTCCCTGCAACAACTACATCCACCTAATGATGTTGCGAAAAAACTGCATCAATAATAACCAAAAGAAACTCTCTTATAACCATTGAGATCTAATTATATAGCATGGAATGAGAAACAGGAGAAAACATATTAGTGAAAACAAAAGAAAAAAGGTAGTTCATACCTCGAATTGAAGATTGATCAAAGAAGGAAGTACGGAATAGATCTAGGATGAATGAATTCCCAATCATTGAAGTGGGATTTGACTGAGTCATCTAGGGTCGAGAGTGGGTGTGCTTGAGCAATAGTGTTTGAAAACATCGAGTGGTTGGTTATCATTAAAACACACAGCAGCAAGTCAGTACATAATGTGTACCTCCTCCTTAAATTGTGTACCGCCTCAAGGCAACATATGCAGAAAAATGTGTCTCCTTGGTGATTCGTTTTATTTTTTTTCTAAATCCCTAATGGTACACGTCGTGTACCACTTGGTTACAAAGTGTATCCCCCCTATTTCTATAATCTCACTTGTGAAATCCTACAGACTTCCTCCAATCATTCTCTAAGATCCTTGGTATTCAAAAATACACAAAGGGTTAATTCACATGGATCTGGGCCCTTACATACATACCACATTAAATTAGATACTAAAATTTATTTCAGATTGAACAAACTATGTCCCTATATGGTAGGTCTTTAATATCATCTATAAATTGTTTAGATGATTTCGACTCAATTCATCTCTATTTGAGTCATATAATGAATAAGTAAAACAATGTTTTATTTATTTGTAATCACATCGATATTCCAAAAACCTGATGGTATCATATTTTCGACATTGTTGGAAACTTCTAAAATTTGAGGTTTGAGATTGGTTCTTTTTATTGTTGTCCCCAGTGTTGGGACATCACCATATTCTGGTTCATATATAAATCACCCAAAATTATGCTAGTTTGTTTTATAATTTTTATCTGATTATTATTTTTATATAATGATTGTTTATTATACATTAATTATTTTCCATGCATGGTGTCTTACTAGTGATGAAACATTGATGATATCACACAAATCCTTATAATGTTATTGATAATGAGGATATGGAGCTCCAAAATGAGTAATCTTTTTGGGAACGTCGAGTTAATTTAATAGAATAGAGAAAAACATATGTACTATTTAATGATAATTCCTCTTGTAAGTGTGTTGTGGTAGCATAAAAAAATCTAAATGGAGTTGTGTAAATAAGTGTTTTATATGTTTTCCTAGTGGTCTTAATTATTCACCATCAATACTTACTTATTCATGTGAGGTTAGGAAAGGGATGATCTATTCTATGGTGGGGAAGACATTAATGATCAACCCTTCATGAAGATAAATTTATATTTAAATATTGATATACATTGCAACACTCCATATTTATAATGTATAACTATGTATTCAATGGTGTATCTAAAGCACCACATCATCTGTAAAAGAGAAGTATATTAACCTGATAGCAGAAAATATTAAATAAATATATTATATTCTATAAATTATGTCATCTTGCATCGCATGCCTGAACGGACTTTATTTATATCTTATGTTACACGCTAGTGTGACCTTCATCTATAATTTCTATTACAGGCAAGATCGAGTTTCACTAATGAACAATTTATAAATATAATATTATTATTAAATTTAATATGTTTTAATATAGTATTTCTGTTAGAGGAAATGAATTTTGTTGATTAAACTATAAAAATTCAGGATTTAAATAAATTTAAAATCAATTCATTGGTGACCAATTAATGAGAAATGAAAATAAGTACTAATTAAATATAAAAAAATATTTTTATCATTATTTTCCCAAGGAGTTTTTTTATAGTAAACCTAATTAATTTTAATTAGTGAATGGTATTAATGAAATATTTCTATTATATATGTAGTCAAATATTTTTGATATTTTTCAATTAGATTTGATAGTCATAAGATAAGAACTAACCAAATATTTCACACATAAAAACCTATATTTCTCTGAATGCAATTTTACCATTTTTAATGATGAACCCAGTTTAAATATGAATTTTAAAAAATTAATTTTTTAATATATAATAATAAACTTAATCATTGGATAAGAAAAATAATAATTACCTTAGGTTGAGTTTTTTTAAGAAACATAACATTTTTTGTTAAATAGTTATACATATTTAATATTAGCTGAAAACCATTATTCCAAATATTTTATTTATAAGGAATATTTATATATATATTTGATATGATAATTTAATTACATTACATTTTTTAACAAATAAAATTTATTCCATTGGAAGAAATTTCAATTTCTAATTTTTTGTAAAAACATAGCGAACTTTCAACCATTTCAACATTAAAAACTGGAATTTTCATCCCCAGTGTAGGATTAAATTAAAAATAATTTCTCCCACAACTTTGATAATAATGATTATAATTAAGTTCCATATTTCTAATCAGATTAATTTATTATTTTTATAATTATAATTTTTTGAAAAAAAAATTAGTTTAAGTGATGAAAATTAATTACAATGTTTAAGTATAAATTAAAATTTAAATGGCACTAAACTATATCCCTAAGGCACATAATGATATAGGAACATTAAAAAAATCCATTTTATGAATATAAATCGGTCATGAACCTTCTATTCATTTATGTTTTTGGTTTTTAGGAAATTTTTATTTAAAAAACTTGTATTCCTTACAAGTTCTCAAAAATACCTTCTCAGTCCTTTACCTCAACTATAAAAGGCCACCACCTCTCCTCCTTCATCACACCTCTCAAGACACCTTTTTAAGACCAATATATTACCAAATAAATCACCAATATACCTCATAGAATCCTATAATATTACCATTGGACTTAATAATGCCCATTCAATCCCTATGGTGCATATCAAAAAGAGATTCTTGATTAAGAGGTAACATATTCCCTTAATCTCATTAGTTTCCTTTAAATTTTCCTTCCACTAAAATATTCTTATTATTTGTTTTAATAGCAAAAAAATTATACTCAATATACTAGTATGACAATATGATAAGGTGTCTACCTATATTTAAACAAACATTTATCTAATGGGTAGTTAGAATATTGTTTCTGTGTACTATGAAATACTTCCTCACAAAAGGTATTGGACATTTTTTTCATTTACCACCTCTCAAGGTAGAAATTGTGATGTGAAATATATTTAAATATTTTATATATTATATTTATTATGTATTTATTCTTATTTAATTATTTAATAATACATGCCCTTATACATTCCATTTTTTATAAATATGATAACACTGTTTGCGGAAGTGTGGATTACCACCACCTCAATGTGATGTGATTCGGTGACATTATCCATGGATTATATAACAGATGGTTTTGATTAAAAATATCCGACCATAACAAAATATATATTTAATTATTGAAAAATTACATTTATATAAATATAATATATATATATATATCACATTTTTTATTTCCCTTTTAGACACACCTAAAAATGTGATAACGTTATTCATATACATGTTGGCTATATCCTCATTGACAACATGTGATCTATTTTATATCACTATAACTTAAAATAATAGTATATATAGTTAAATAATATGCAATTTATTATATAATAATCATTTTAGAATGTTATTATACTACTTACCTCCATTAGATAAAAATAATTAAAAAATTATAAGGTTTATCATTTGTACGTGCGGCATGCCTTCCCTATGATTATAATGTTGATTCATTTCACATGAACATTTTTAATTAAATCAAACCTTTAATTAACCTCTACTTTGGTAATTGATTTCCTTTTTCAACTATTAGGACTATTTTCCCACTATTTGGAACTCGAGGAGTTTTAGGAAATGTTATAAATAAAATCCAACTTCTTTTAAGTCTTTAGTCAGAGAATATATTTCCTTATAAAACCCATGTATTATTAAAATAAATATTTTGTAAATAAATTTAACAATTTTTTTATTTTACCAATGTTTTCCAAGGTATCTTCGGGTCTCTTTCTGAACAACGCATTTGTTCCTTTTTATTATGGAAAAGTAATTTTCTTTTCACCTCGTACGACATTTACTAATTTAAGCACCGTAATTATTTTAAATATTCCATTTCTTTTTTAAAAGATTATTTGTTTATTATTTTTTAAATATATTTTAAAATAAATAGTTTTTGTAATATTTTTTTTCCAAAATAAAAAGATATTTTCTTAAAAAAAGCTTTTAAAAATTGTTATAGAAATATTAATATTCATCAAAAACAATAAACCTTTATTTTACACCACTTGGATTTATTTATTTGATAAAAAATTAATCTTATTCTATATGGAATAGGATTTATTTGGCCAAGGATAATATTCACATTCACTTACACGATTTCTTTATTATACCCCCTTGAAATATTAAATTTAATATGATTATTGAAAAATGAATTTACCTGTATTATATATATCATTTATCATAGATATTTCCATTTCCTAAAAAATATACCATTTTTCATATAATGTTTTCTTTGAAAATCACTCTCTTATGCGGGGAAATATTTCTAAATTGGTACCTTATACTCTGTACTAATATTTTATAATGAACATTGTCAAATATATTATTCCATATATTAGGAATTTTTGTTACTGGTATTGCATGTGTGGGACCTAGTTATATATATCCATAGGATTCATCTATATTGTCATGGGACGAGTTAGTTGGATAGCCTATTAAGAAGTGTTTTTACTTAATATTCTAAATGACAAAGTGAATTTTCTTAACTGTAGTGGATGCATGTACCTTAGAATCAAGTCATCCAAAAATAAATGATTTCCCTCATTTAGTTTCAGTTATCATTCATCAGTGAGATTTTTCATCTACATATATAGGGATACCACTCATTTTTAGTTAATTTATGAGATGTAATGTGTTTCATCTTTTTAACGTGGAATATTTAGTTTTCCTTTTCTAGTCATTTAAATGGAATGTGTTTCCAATTATTACCTTTATTAATTGTTTATGAACATCCCTTCAGTTATTTACCTCTCTATATTGACTATTCACATTGATTAATTATTCCACCCCTTATATTTTTCCTTTACTGTGCATTTGAGATAACCCATAATATGTTTCATTCCACTGGAATCCATGAATCATAGTTTAAAAGATATGAAAGAATTTACTAGATGTATTAGTGTTAATATTGATTTTATTAATTTAATGTTAATAAAATATTATGTCATATATAATGTATTCATGTGTAATACATGATTCATTTATATATATCGATTATAATAAACACTAATCTCTTTGGTCCTTCGGGGATTGATTCTTTGTAATCATGCCATTGTAATTGATAGTAGAACCCAGCTATGGGATTCTGGGGTTGGGTAGCCACAGTGGGTATTAGTGGATGTGTAATATAAACCCTGTGAACTAGATTTAAGAATATGTAGATTATAAAACATATAAAAAAGTTATAATTTATGGATATGAATAGGAGAACATCCTAAGGTTTCAGTCAGACAGAGAATATGTTGTTTTTCTGTAAATACATCTCTGTCTAGATTCTATAGATAGCCATCATTCGAGAATAGATGTACCTATGAGTAATTACTCAAAGAAGGTGTTTTGAGCATAAATTCAGGTAACCTGGTACATGAAAACATTCCTTACTGTGCACTAGGTTTGGAAGTCCCAAGGGATATGCTAAGGGTAATTTACATTTTCATTAAAAATCATTTTGAAGGATATTTAAAATAAATAACCTATATTATACCTAATGTTTTTAAGATTAATGATAATGTATACTGATATAGAAATTCAAGAATCATATTATGGATAAACATTAGTCCATGTAATGACCCATGATAAAATAAAATTTAAGAAGTATTGATGTATTGTGGTTGTATTAAATACCATTGTGAAAAGGCTATTTAGTGATTAACCTAATTTCAAGGATATCCATGTTGGTTATTTTTTAAATTATAACAATATGGATTTATAAAAGGAAAGCCTCTAAGCAGGTTTACAACCAATCAATTTTTTCATGACCAAAGGCCATGAACCCATGACCTTTGAACTATAATGGATTCATGCCAACCACTACCATATATAATATTCTGGTTAAATTTCTACTGTTATTAGTAAAATAGGATGAAGAATAAATTTTAATTATGAACCAATAATATCACTTTTCATGATATTTTATTAATATAGTATCCATATTGGTTTTTTAATATAGTTAAATATAAAAATTTATACTTTTCGCACTTTTATATGACTTGTGAGACTATAAAAGTTTCTTGAAGTGCGTTATGAAAAAAATTCATTAATTTTAATTACTTTATAAGAGTAATAGAATGAATTATATTTTGATAGATGCATAACCAAAATATTGTATTCATAATATTAAATTGAAACATATCGAGTAAAAATATTTCCTTATATTCTTGATTAATAAAATAGATACCAAACATTACAAAAAATGACTTCAAAATAAAATATTATCCAAATACAATCATTTATTTTAAACATTGGCATCATAATTCATCAAATATTTATGGATTTGAAGCCATTAAATTCCAATTGATGATTCAATTATTTTTTATTTATGACCTCATTATCTCCCTATAATTATTGGTTCTTTTCCTCGATTAAAGTATTCTCACATTCCCCTAATGTTCTCCTATATAGAGACCTAGTTACATGGTATTACAATTGACCATTGTACTTAAAAATCACTTGTTTCATGAATATGTTTTACAAACCCTTACTAGGATTTTGGATTTCATTAAAGGAAATATAAAAAATTTATTTATACCAAGATAGATTTTAAATTTCAAGGATACAATTTAATTAATATTAGGAGAATGCAAATAATTAAAATTATAAAGTAAACATTTATAATCAATAGATTTTATGACACGCCAAAACAAGTGAAAAATGTTATATATTAACATGAAACCATGAAATATTAAAAAAAATATTATATTTTATAGCTTTTAATACAGGTAATAATCTGTTAGCATGAATTGCACGCAAGAGAGACATTCCAAGATAGCTTCTGTTACATGTGAGAGAGACCTTCCTCAACAACATGTGTTACACTCAAGACATAGTTTCACCAAATAAAAATGTATTAATAAAATATTATTATTTAAAATAATATTATATAATATAGAAATTATGATATAGATTGTGAATTGTCTTAAAAAATTTATTAATATTTATGATTTATAAAAATATACAATTAATTCATTGGCTACCAATTATTGAGAAATTAAAATTAGATCCAAGTGAATATAAAATGAAATATTATTATTTTATGATTCCAAAATATTATTATTTTATTAAACCAAATTAATAAATATTAGTAATAAAATATATTTTTTTAATATTGAATCCAATATTTTTTATATTTATCCTTTCAGATTGATAGTCATATGATAAGAACAAACCAAATTTCTTATATAAAAATCTATATTTTTTTAAAGGAAATTTTAGCACCTTTTAATCACGAAGCAATTTTAAATATTTATTTTTGAACTGTAATTGATTTAATATGTAAAATTAAACATCATATTTTAAATATAAACATAAAAATTATCTTGTTGTGAATTTTGTATATTTTTTGAAAACATATCAATTATTTAGTAATAGTTAAAAATACTAAATTTTAGCACAAAAATTCATTTTTATATAATTTATTTATAAGGTTTAATTATAATTTTTATTTTTTTATACATTAATTATATAATAGTTTTATCAATTAATTCAATTTATTTCATTGGAATAAATTTCACTTTCAAAACTAATATAAAAACATAGAGATTTTTCAGTGGTTTCTACATCAAAAAAACTTGCATTGGCATACCACAAACGAGATTACATTTTAATTAATTTATGCCACTTCTATGATTTGAATATGGAAAAAATTTATTAAATTTTTGGGATAATCATTTTATTAATTTATAATAATAAATACTCTTATATGACCAAATATAATTTTCAAATTGATTAAAATTAATTAAAAGGAAAAAATGTTAAATTAATCATAATAAGAGACTAAACCATATCCTTAAGCGAAAAAGGACCTATAAACATGAAAATAACTCATTTACATGAAATAATTTCCCAATGAACCTTCAATAATTGTGTTTGGTTGGTTTTGGATGATTTTGGTTAGGTACAATCCTCGGTACACATATCATGTCTTCAAAAATACCAAGTGTTTCATTTTCCTCCATTATAAAAGGCCACCACCACTCACACTTACTAACATCTATCAAGAAAAATTTCTGTGGACAAGATCATCCAAAATAGATCCGAAAATTCCCATTTATTAATATGTTTCACAATATTATTGTTATCTTATTAATTAAAGGAAATTTCCCTTGTTTTTATTTTACCAATGTTTTAATTTATATTTTTTATCACTTTCCAAACAAGTAATATTTATATCAGTTTTACCATTTAAACATAATGTTGTTTTAGATTGTACATATGTATTGATTTACCAACCAAAATTCCATCAATAATTTTTTTCATTTGTAAAAGTAATTTTTTTAAGAATATGTGTTTAAAATATTTTATCAAAGAAAATGATTTTCAAACGGTTTTTAATAAAATGATATTTTACTCAATTTTTTTAAAAGATCATATTAAAATATTTAAAATCATAAATGATGAAAACCATATATTTTACATATCTTGAGGTATGGTTTATTGAAGCCATACCTAATATTCTTATAGTTATTTTATAATTTATTTGGGAAAGGATATCACTCACATTCACATCCTTTATTTCTTGGATATTCCATATTCAAAAATTAAATTTCCTATGATTATTGGACATTGAACATCAACTAATAATCCATATCACATATTCTTAATATATGACAACCCTGATTTTTATTACAACTTAAACATGCTTTATTACATAAAACTTCACTTGATCCAACAAAGAAGATCGAGAGGTTTAGTGTCTTTGGGGCTTAGGATCATTACATAAAAACTTCAAACTTTAAATACAACATATTTATTGAAAACTTCCTTTACATGACCACTACATTCCTTCGTACTTAGCATTGCATGGGATAACCTGAGGACATGCATAAGAAAAGGGTGAGCTATAAAGCCCAGTAAGGGAGTAAACAATGAATAACATGAGGAGTGAAATACGTGTTAGGCAATAGGCATATCAATAGAGCATAAGAGAAACATGAACATAAAGGCATGATAAGGCATGATAATCATAACATGGAAATGTGGCAACAACACTTAACATTGAATTAGCATGAGCCAAGGCTCATTGCACATGGAGCATGAGTAAACCCTCATTGCACTTGAAGCACGAGTAAACCCTCGTTGCACTTGAATTAGCATGAGTAAACACTCATTGCACATGATGTATCATGATACTATACTTTACCCAATGCATTGAAGCGCTATAAAGGGTGCACCCTTCTTAAACATTTCATTTCATGCATAAGTGTGCCACATGGATCATAAAACATGGATTCATAAAACATAATAATTTCTTCCACGATAAAGGAAAGTGGAACTCATAAATGAAACTTTATATTAAATATGTAAATGTGCATAAAGGTGAATACCCTTGATGGAGAAATGGGCATGGTATTCACTACACAAAGACATTGGCTTAGAAAATCGGTGCGATTTCAGCAGCGTAAAAGCGTGACATAAGAATTCATAAAAAAAATTTATGAGAGAGAAAGGGGTTCCTCATCATATTTACATGTAATGGACAGTAAGGAGATCATATATATACATGTCCCAACAATATAAATGGAATTTAGATTCATGATACAAAAGTATTGCTTGAATGTAAAAGAAGAGAGAGAAATTCCTTTCGGAATTTCGGCATAGTAACGGGTGTACGTGGGAGGCATTTAATGAGAGAGAAAATGGTTCTACCATCATTCAAACAATAATAGGGCAGTATGGGGGAGGTTCGAAACGATTCCCCAACATTCATAATTGAAATAAAAAGGGAAATACAACATAAAGAAAATTGACAAAAAAATGAGAAAGGAAGAAAACCCCTTACTTGGAAGTGTGCATCCAAAGGCTAGATAGAGGCTTGTGAGAGGTTTCTTGGGAGCTTGGGGCACCTTGAGAGGATTCTAGAGAGAGTAGGTCAGAGGTTGGACGAACTTCAAGGGCATTGAGTGTGGAGGAAGTGGGAGCTTGGGTGGGTTTATATAGGAAAGGTGAGAGAATTCTTTATTATTTAGGTTTGGGACCCCTTATATTAAAATAATCCAAACCAGAAACCAACCCATGGTATTTGCCCATGGTTTCTGGAAAAGGAAAGAGGAAAACAATATTTTACAAGTCCAAGGTCCGAACTTATTAAAAAATTAGGGTTGGTAATGTGGAGGTGAGTCACACTCCCATGGAAATTAATTTAAAAAGGCAAAGTGCTGAATAAGTCTTGAGGGCTCCATTAATGCTTTGAAAAGTGAGTAAAACATACCCAAAACCTCATTATTTTAATGATAAAACATATATTGGCCGATCATAAGGATTATGGTATTTTATTACATCACCATTGGGTCATTATGATGTCATAAAACACATTATATATTTAAATGGTATTTAATTTTTACCCAAAAATTTGACTGTCTCAGAAAATTATGAAAAATTCACCGTTGGATAATTTCGACGTCCTGATTCCAAAAATAATATTTATTTTATCTAAATAAATTTCTAAATATGTGAATTTTCACTTTTAAAATAAAAACTGACATTTATAAAAAAATTCACGGGTTTTGACAGAAATGGCTTTCGAACCATAATAAAAATTTTAATTGCATTCATAAAATTATAAGATCATTTATATTTAATAAAAATTAATTTAATATTAATAATAATATTTTATTAAAATATTATTTTATTCAAAAATACATTAATTTAATAAAATATAATTCTTAATTAAATAATAACTAAAAAAACCATTTGTACTTTAAAAACTAATTATGATGCATAAAAAATGACTAGAAATTATATTCACTATTATATACAAAAATAATGTACATGAACATGGTGCTACTTATTTGTTACATAACCCCTTAAAATAGCCGCATAAGACCTAAGGGTAAGGTGTGTGATGGTGACAAACTCTTGGGGTTGCTCGGACAACATCGCTCGAGTGGTAATCTCTATCAACTTCCATTTTTCCCTTAGACGATCGCGTTAGAGCTTGACTTGATGGAGCTCAGCTTGGGCTTGGTCAAGGGCAAAGCCCAAAGGCGCCGCCTCTTTTCCGAGCTCTGACAAATGGGCTTCGTAAGGGGAAATTCTAATGGATGAGGCCATCGCTTCCTTTGTCTGAGTAGAAATGGTTTCATTAAAGCCTTATATTTATAATACTCAGATGATCACTGATCAACGGCTATAAAAGTAACGGTCACAAATCTTAACATAAAACTAAAGAAGTTGACATCTTATAAAAACATTTTTTTCATAAAGAAACATTTAACTGGATTAAGAGGGATTTTCCATTAATGAAACTTTGGGTCGTTACAACATTCCCCCCTTAAGAAATTTCGCCCTCGAAATTTTCCTTTTCCCACACTAAAACAAATGTGGGTAACATAGCTTCATCATATCCTCCGACTCCCAAGTTGCTTCTTCAAACTTGTGGTTCCTCCACAAAACCTTGACGAGGGGCATTGTCTTATTTCGTAGAAATTTTTCTCTACGATCTAAGATCTTCACTGGTTGCTCCTCATAAGAATGATCGTCTTCTAATTGTACCACCTCGGAAGAGAGTACATTTGAAGGGTCTGGTATGTACTTCCTTAAGAGGGATACATAGAAGACATCATGCACCTTGGCCATAGTAGGTGGAAGTGCTAGTCGATAGGCCACAGCCCCAACACGATCAAGAATCTCGAATGGGCCGATGTAACTTGGACTTAACTTCCCTTTCTTTCCAAACCTCATGACCTTCTTCCACGGAGATATGCGTAAAAACACCATGTCTCTGACTTTAAACTCAAGGTCTCATCGACGATTATCTGCATAACTCTTCTGTCGACTTTGGGCTGCCTTGATATGCTGCTGAATGGTTTTCACATTCTACACCATTTCTTCGACCATTTATGGTCCAAGCAGCTTACGTTCACCGACCTCATCCCAACATGCCGGTGTTCTACACCTTTTCCCATACAGGGCTTCATATGGTGCCATTTGGATGCTCAAGTGGAAACTATTATTATAAGATAACTCAACTAGAGGAAGATGTTGATGCTATCCTCCTTTAAAGTCCATTGAGCACGCTCTCAACATATCCTCAAGTGTTTGGATAGTCCGCTCGGATTGGCCATCAGTTTGAGGATGATAGGCCGTACTGAAGTTCAGTTCAGTATTCAGAGCATGTTGAAGACTCTTCCAAAACATAGAGGTAAATCTTGGATCTCGGTCAGAGACAATAGATAGTGGTACTCCATGCAACCGTACCACTTCCCTGATATATATTCGTGCCAGTTGATCCAAAGAGAATTCCTCTCGAATAGCAATGATGTGTGCAGTCTTTGTAAGACGATCCACAACAACCCAGATTGCATTGTTGCCTTTGGATCTCCTTGGAAGTCCGGTGACAAAGTCCATGGTGATGTTCTCCCATTTCCATTCTGGTATGGGCAATGGTTGCATCATCCCCTTAGACTTCTGCCTCTCTGCCTTCACTTGCTGACACACCAGGAACATTGATGTATATTCAGCGATCACCTTCTTCATATTATCCCACCAAATGTTTTCTCGGAGATCTCGATACATCTTTGTGCTCCCTGGGTGAATAGAGAAATTTGAACTATGTGCATCATCCAAAAGTTCCTTCTTCAGCTCCGAACGTGATGGAACACATAGTCTTTTCCCAAACCGCACAATTCCTTCTTCATTAACATTAAACTCTGAGGATTTTCCATTTTTGATAGCTTTCACTTTTTCTTGGATTCCAGCATCATCCTTTTGAGCATCCTTTAACCTTTCCAAAAGAGATGGTTGAACAATCATTTGTGAAAGTATTGATGATGTTCCCTTCTTTATGATTCCCACGTCCATCTTCATCAAGTCTACGAAGATTGGATCCTTCTCAATTCTCATCATTGATAGAATTGCTGGATCCTTTCTACTTAGGGCATCCACCACCTTGTTCGCCTTCCCAGGGTGGTAATGTATTGAATAGTCATAATCCTTGATGAACTCTATCCATCTTCTCTGGCGCATATTAAGCTCTTTCTATGTGAATATATATTTAAGACTTTTGTGGTCAGTATATATCTCACATTTATCTCCATAGAGATAATGCCGCCTGATTTTCAAGGCAAGGATCACCGCCGCCAACTCCAGATCATGCGTTGGATAGTTTTGCTCATGGATTTTCAACTGCCTTGAGGCATAGGATATCACTTTATCATTCTGCATCATCACACATCCTAAGCCCTTCTTCGAAGCATCACTGAATACCACAAAAGGCTCCCCACTTGTGGGTAAAGTGAGCACGGGTGCAGTGATAAGCCTCCTTTTCAACACCTTGAAGCTTTCTTCGCATTCATCACTCCAAGAAAACTTTACTCCCTTTCGAGTTAGCTTGGTAAGAGGGTTGGCCAATCGTGAGAAATTTCTCACAAATCGTCGATAATATCCAGCTAACCCCAAGAAACTACGGATATCAGTTACCGATGTTGGCCTCGGCCATCCCTCAATTGCATCTGTCTTGGAGGGGTCCACAGATATCCCATTGCTTGTGATGATATGGCCCAAGAATGAGACCTCCTTCAACCAGAACTCACACTTGCTGTACTTGGCATAGAGCTTCTCCTTGCGCAAAGTCTCCAGTATAGTTCTTAAATGCTCCTCATGGTCCTCCTTGGTTTTGGAGTATATTAGAATATCATCTATAAAGACTACCACAAATTTTTCTAGGTAATCTCTAAAGACTCTATTCATCATGTCCATGAATATTGCTGGAGGATTGGTGAGTCTGAAAGGCATTACTATGAATTCATAGTGCCCGTACCTTGTACGAAAAGCAGTCTTGGGGATATCTTCCTTCTTCACCCTTACTTGATAATATCTCTACCGCAAGTCGACCTTGGAGAAGTATTGAGCTCCACGAAGCTGATCAAACAAGTCATCGATTCTTGGGAGAGGATACTTGTTCTTTATCGTGATTTTGATAAGTTCACGATAATTGATGCAAAGCCGCATTGACCCATCCTTCTTCTTGACGAAGAGGACTGGTGCACCCCATGGTGATGCACTTGGGCGTATAAACCCTTTATCCAGATTCTCCTGTAGTTGTTTCTTCAGCTCTTCAAGCTCAACAACATCCATTCTATATGGAGTCTTGGATATTGGTAGCGCCCCAGGTATAAGTTCGATTGAGAACTCAACATCTCTTCTTGGAGGAAGACCAGGAAGTTCCTCGGGAAATACTTCAGCGAATTCCCTCACAATAGGCATTTCTTCAAGGGTGGTTTCTTCCTTGGACTTAATCATCTGAGTCAGATATGCGTGCTCATAAGGCAGTAATATCAATGCTTGAGATGATGGAGCTAAATGAGATTCATCTTCCTCCTGACACTTGTAAAGAATCGGGGGTCGATTCTCCATATAGAGTGTGATTTCCCTCTCCCGACAATTTATGTTGGCTCTATATAAGGAAAGCCAATCCATGCCAAGAATTGCATCAAATTCCACCAAAGGGAGTATGACGAGGTTCACCGGGAAATTAAATCCACAGATTATAACAGGGGAGGACTTATACTCATGGGATGCAATGATTGCCCCATTTTCCGTACACACCGACATCTTTACTTCCATGATTTGTGGTGGTGCAGGGATTATTCTACTAATCTTTTGAGATATAAAAGAATGCGTATAACCTGAATCAAAAAGTACATTCGCTATTCTTGAATGATTAACAAGCGTACCTATCACCACTTCGTTGTCGGGGTTCACTTCGACAAAAGTGATGGCAAAAGCTCTTCCTTGCTGTCTTGGAGGTTGTTGATTGCCTCCGATAACCCTTGGATTAGGGCATTGATTCGCAAAATGACCCGGTTCTTTGAATTTGAAGCATTTAACAACACGTTGAGGTTCGAACGGAGCGTTCCTCTCCTCTGTCGCAGCTGCGGGTCCTTCTTGCTGATAGTTAATAGCTAGGTGCCATTCTCTTTCACACTTGAAGCATTTTCTTGTCCCCCTAAGGCAATTTCCAAGGTGCTTCTTTCCACACTTTTGGCAAGTGGGGTGCTGGAATTTCTTAGCGCCGTTGGATTTATCCATCGTACCACTAGCATTGAAGTCCACCTTATGCTTCTTATCCCCATGATACCCCTGTGATTCTCCGATCTCCATTTCAACCTTGAGGGCACATCAGACAATTTCCTCATAGCTTTTGAAGTCACGGATCGCTAATGCTTTCTGAAAGCTAGGCTTCAGCCCACCAAAGAAGCGGTCAACCTTGCATTTGGGGGTAACGACAAAGCCGGAAGCGTATCGTGCAAGACTTGTGAAGTTTTCCTCATATGCTCTCACAGATTTTTCATCTTTCTGCTTGAGGGAAAGGAAGTCCCTTTCCATCTTAAGACGGAGGGTGCGTGGAAAATATTTATCGAAAAACATCTTCCAGAATACCTTCCATTCCAAAGCCTCGATCTCCTCCTCAGGCTTCGTATTTTTGACCAATGTCCACCATTGATCAGCTTCACCCTCCATACGATAAGCCGCCAGGAGAACCTTCTCTTTTTCAGAGCATTGGAGGATGAAGAATATCGTTTCAATGGAGTTGATCCATTGTTCAGCGATCGTGGGATCAGATGATCCACTAAAAGTAGGAGGCCTTTGTCTCATGAAGCTTTCAATAGCGACTTGTTCTTTCTTAGGGGGGGTTGAACATTCCTCGTGACCAGTGTTTCTATTCAAAACTTGAGTTAGCTGAGAGAGAAGCGTGACAATGTTCGCGATTCCCGCTCCCATTGGATTGGGCATCTCATAAGTACAATCATCACACTGATCTTCACAACGGTTGTTAGCACGAGTTCTCCTATTACCGGCCATTGGCTGGAATAAAAGGAAAGTTAGGGGTAACACATAAACGGTAATCCAAAGACAAAAGTTGATGACTTATAAATAAACTTTAATCTCTTTAACTCATGAGTCTATAGGATTCAATCCAGGCTTTTCATGATCTTCCTTCTAACATATATTCTTAGGGGCATTTTTCCCTTAATAAGGGTTCATACTAAGATTGTGAATTTATCAAAACATATCCCCCGGGAGTGTCGTAACCAATAGTGCAACAAGGCCCGTTGTCGTGCACCAGTTCCCGTTCGAGTCTAGCTCAAAGCGGTGTTTTTGGGTTTTACCCCTAGGATACATCTGTGCCAGAACCGCCTCTACCTGCTCGTATCCAGACAGGGACGTATTTGTTTGATAAACCACTTACTTAGTATTTACCAAAACTTAGGGATGTTTTTATTATGCTTAGTCTTGTATCTAAGGCTTTACTAGGGTTTCCTAATCCCAAAAATAACTAAACCTATCCTCTGATACCAACTATGACAACCCTGCTTTTTATTACAACTTAAACATGCTTTATTACATAAAACTTCACTTGATCCAACAAAGAAGATCGAGAGGTTTAGTGTCTTTGGGGATTAGGATCATTACAGAAAAACATTAAACTTGAAATACAACATCTTTATTTAAAACTTCCTTTACATGACCACTACATTCCTTCGTACTTAGCATTGCATGGGACAACCTGAGGACATGCATAAGAAAAGGGTGATCTATAAAGCCCAGTAAGGGAGTAAACAATGAATAACATGAGGAGTGAAATACATGTTAGGCAATAGGCATATCAATAGAGCATAAGAGAAACATGAACATAAAGTCATGATAAAGCATGATAATCATAACATGGAAATGTGGCAACAACACTTATCATTGAATTAGCATGAGCCAAGGCTCATTGCACATGGAGCATGAGTAAACCCTCATTGCACTTGAAGCACGAGTAAAACCTCGTTGCACTTTAATTAGCATGAGTAAACACTCATTGCACATGACGTATCATGATACTATACTTTACCCAATGCATTGGAGTGCTATAAAGGGCGCACCCTTCTTAAACATTTCATTTCATGCATAAGTGTGCCACATGGATCATAAAACATGGATTCATAAAACATAATCATTTCTTCCACGATAAAGGAAAGTGGAATTCATACATGAAACTTTATAATCAATATGTAAAAGTTCATAAAGGTGAATACCCTTGATGGAGAAATGGGCATTGTATTCACTACACAAAGACATTGGCTTAGAAAATCGGTGCGATTTCGGCAGCTTTACGGCGTGACATAAGAATTCATAAAAAAAGTTGATGAGAGAGAAAGGGGTTCCTCATAATATTTACATGTAATGGACAGTAAGTATATCATATATATACATTTCCCAACACTATAAATGGAATTTAGATTCATGATACAAAAGTATTGCATGAATGTAAAACAAGAGAGAGAAGTTCCTTTCGGAATTTCGGCATAGTAACGGGTGTACATGGGAGGCATTTAATGAGAGAGAAAATGGTTCTACCATCATTCAAACAATAAGAGGGAAGTATGGGGGAGGTTCGAAACCATACCCCAACATTCATAATTGAAATAAAAAGGGAAATACAACTTAAAGAAAATTGACAAAAAAATGAGAAAGGAAGAAAACCCCTTACTTGGAAGTGTGCTTCAAAAGGCTAGATAGAGGCTTGTGAGAGTCTTCTTGGGAGCTTGGGGCACCTTGAGGGGATTCTAGAGAGAGTAGGGCAGAGGTTGGACGAACTTCAAGGGCTTTGAGTGTGGAGGAAGTGGGAGCTTGGGTGGGTTTATATAGGAAAGGTGAGAGAATTCATTATTATTTAGGTTTGGGACCCCTTATATTAAAATAATCCAGACCAGAAACCAACCCATGGTATTTGCCCATGGTTTCTGGAAAAGGAAAGAGGAAAAAAATATTTTACAAGTCCAAGGTCCGAACTTATTAAAAAATTAGGGTTGCTTATGTGGAGGTGAGTCACACTCCCATGGAAATTAATTTAAAAAGGCAAAGTGCTGAATAAGTCTTGAGGGCTCCATTAATGCTTTGAAAAGTGAGTGAAACAAACCCAAAACCTCATCATTTTAATGATAAAACATACATTGTCCGAACATAAGGATTATGGTATTTTATTACATCACCATTGGGTTATTATGATGTCATAAAACACATTATATATTTAAATGGTATTTAATTTTTACCCAAAAATTTGGCTATCTCAGAAAATTATGAAAAATTCACCGTTGGATAATTTTGACGTCCTGATTCCAAAAATAATATTTATTTTATCTAAATAATTTTCTAAATATGTGAATTTTCACTTTTAAAATAAAAACCAACATTTATAAAAAAATTCACGGGTTTTGACAGAAATGGCTTTCGAACCTTAATAAAAATATTAATTGCATTCATAAAATTATAAGATCATTTATATTTAATAAAACTTAATTTAATATTAATAATAATATTTTATTAAAATATTATTTAATTCAAAAATCCTTTAATTTAATAAAATATAATTCTTAATTAAATAATAACTAAAAACACCATTTGTACTTTAAAAACTAATTACAATGCATCAAAAATGACTAGAAATTATATTCACTATTATATACAAAAATAATGTACATGAACATGGTGCTACTTATTTGTTACATAACCCCTTAAAATAGGCGCATAAGACCTAAGGAGAAGGTGTTCGATGGTGAAAAACTCTTGGGGTTGCTCGGATAACATCGCTCGAGTGGTAATATCTATCAACTTCCATTTTTCCCGTAGACGATCACGTTCGAGCTTGACTTGATGGAGTTCAGCTTGGGCTTGGTCAAGGGCAAAGCCCAAAGACGCCACCTCTTTTCCGAGCTCCGACAAATGGGCTTCGTAAGGGGCAATTCAACTGGATGAGGCCATCACTTCCTTTGTCTGAGTAGAAATGGTTTCGTTAAAGCCTTATATTTATAATACTCAGATGATCACTGATCAACGGCTATAAAAGTAACGGTCACAAATCTTAACATAAAACTAAAGAAGTTGACATCTTATAAAAACATATTTTTCATAAAGAAACATTTAACTGGATCAAGAGGGATTTTCCATTAATGAAACTTTGGGTCGTTACAACATTCCCCCCTTAGGAAATTTCGCCCTCGAAATTTTCCTTTTCCCACACTAAAACAAATGTGGGTAACTTAGCTTCATCATATCCTCCGACTCCCAAGTTTCTTCTTCAAACTTGTGGTTTCTCCACAACAACTTGACGAGGGGAATTGTCTTATTTTGTAGAAATTTTTCTCTACGATCTAAGATCTTCAATGGTTTCTCCTCATAAGAAAGATCGTCTTCTAATTGTACCACCTCGGAAGAGAGTACATGTGAAGGGTCTGGTATGTACTTCATTAAGAGGGATACATAGGAGACATCATGCACCTTGGCCATAGTAGGTGGAAGTGCTAGTCGATAGGCCACAGCCCCAACACGATCAAGAATCTCGAATGGGCCGATGTACCTTGGACTTACTTCCCTTTCTTGCCAAACCTCATGACCTTCCTCCACGGAGATATGCGTAAAAACACCATGTCTCCGACTTTAAACTCAAGGTCTCGTCAACGATTATCTGCATAACTCTTCTGTCGACTTCGGGCTGCCTTGATATGCTGCTGAATGGTTTTGACCTTCTACACCATTTTTCGACCATTTCTGGTCCAAGAAGCTTACGTTCACTGACCTCATCCCAACATGCCGGTGTTCTACACCTTTTCCCATACATGTCTTCATATGGTGCCATTTGGATGCTCGAGTGGAAACTATTATTATAAGAGAACTCAACTAGAGGAAGATTTTGATCCCATCCTCCTTTAATGTCCATTGAGCACGCTCTCAACATATCCTCAAGTGTTTGGATAGTCTGCTCGGATTAGCCATCAGTTTGAGGATGATAGGCCGTAATGAAGTTCAGTTCAGTATTCAGAGCATGTTGAAGACTCTTCCAAAACGTAGAGGTAAATCTTGGATCTCGTTCAGAGACAATAGATAGTGGTACTCCATGCAACCGTACCACTTCCCTGATATATATCTGTTCCAGTTGATCCAAATAGAAATCCTCTCGAATAGCAATGAAGTGTGTAGTCTTTGTAAGACAATCCACAACAACCCAGATTGCATTGTTGCCTTTGGATCTCCTTGGAAGTCCGGTGACAAAGTCCATGGTGATGTTCTCCCATTTCCATTCTGGTATGGGCAATGGTTGCATCATCCACTTAGACTTCTACCTCTCTGCCTTCACTTGCTGACACACCAGTCACTTTGATGTATATTCAACGTTCTCCTTCTTCATATTATCACACCAAAACATTTCTCGGAGATCTCGATACATCTTTGTGCTCCCTGGGTGAATAGAGAAATTTGAACTATGTGCATCATCCAAAAGTTCCTTCTTCAGCTCCGAACTTGATGGAACACATAGTCTTTTCCCAAACCGCACAATTCCTTCTTCATTAGCATTAAACTCTGAGGATTTTCCCTTTTTGATAGCTTCCTCTTTTTCTTGGATTCCTACATCATCCTTTTGAGCATCCTTTAACCTTTCCAAAAGAGATGGTTGAGCAATCATTTGTGAAAGGATTGATGATGTTCCCTTCTTTATGATTCCCATGTCCATATTCATCAAGTCTAAGAAGATTGGATCCTTCTCAATTCTCATCATTGATAGAATTGCTGGATCCTTTCTACATAGGGCATCCGCCACCTTGTTCGCCTTCCCAGGGTGGTAATGTATTGAACAGTCATAATCCTTGATGAACTCTATCCATCTTCTCTGGCGCATATTAAGCTCTTTCTGTGTGAATATATATTTAAGACTTTTGTGGTCAGTATATATCTCACATTTCTCTCCATAGAGATAATGCCACCAGATTTTCAAGGCAACGATCACCGCCGCCAACTCCAGATCATTCGTTGGATAGTTTCACTCATGGATTTTCAACTGCATTGAGGCATAGGATATCACTTTATCATTCTGCATCATCACACATCCTAATCCCTTCTTCGAAGCATCACTGAATACCACAAAAAGCTCCCCACTTGTGGGTAAAGTGAGCACGGGTGCATTGATAAGCCTCCTTTGAACTCCTTGAAGCTTTCTTCGCATTCATCACTCCAAGAAAACTTTACTCCTTTTCGAGTTAGCTTGGTAAGAGGGTTGGACAATCGTGAGAAATTTCTCACAAATCGTCGATAATATCCAGCTAACCCCAAGAAGCTATGGATATCAGTTACCGATATTGGCGTCGGCCATCCCTCAATTGCATCTGTTTTGGAGGGGTCCACAGATATCCCATTGCTTGTGATGATATGGCCCAAGAATGAGACCTCCTTCAAATAGAACTCACACTTGCTGTACTTGGCATAGAGCTTCTCCTTGCGCAAAGTCTCCAGTACAGTTCTTAAATGCTCCTCATGGTCCTCCTTGGTTTTGGAGTATATTAGAATATCATCTATAAAGACTACCACAAATTTGTCTAGGTAATCTCTAAAGACTCTATTCATCAAGTCCATGAATATTGCTGGAGAATTGGTGAGTCCGAAAGGCATTACTATGAATTCATAGTGCCCGTACCTTGTACGAAAAGCAGTCTTGGGGATATCTTCCTTCTTCACCCTTACATGATAATATCCCGACCGCAAGTCGACCTTGGAGAAGTATTGAGCTCCACGCAGCGGATCAAACAAGTCATCGATTCTTGGGAGAGGATACTTGTTCTTTATCGTGATTTTGTTATGTTCACGATAATCGATGCAAAGCCGCATTGACCCATCCTTCTTCTTGACGAAGAGGACTGGTGCACCCCATGGTGATGCACTTGGGCGTATAAACCCTTTATCCAGATTCTCCTGTAGTTGTTTCTTCAGCTCTTCAAGATCAACAACAGCCATTCTATATGGAGTCTTGGATATTGGTAGCACCCCAGGTATAAGTTTGATTGAGAACTCAACATCTCTTCTTGGAGGAAGACCAGGAAGTTCCTCGGGAAATACTTCAGCGAATTCCCTCACAATAGGCATTTCTTCAAGGGTGGTTTCTTCCTTGGACTTAATCATCTGAGCCAGATATGCGTGCTCATAAGGCAGTAATATCCATGCTTGAGATGATGGAGCTAAAGGAGATTCATCATCCTCCTGACACTTGTAAAGAATCGGGGGTCGATTCTCCATATGGAGTGTGATTTCCCTCTCCCGACAATTTATGTTGGCTCTATATAAGGAAAGCCAATCGATGCCAAGAATTGCATCAAATTCCACCAAAGGGAGTATGACGAGGTTCGCCGGGAAATTCAATCCACAGATTATAATAGGGGAGGACTTATACTCATGGGATGCAATGATTTCCCCATTTCCCGTACTCACCGACATCTTTACTTCCATGATTTGTGGTGGTGCATGGATTATTCTACTAAACTTTTGAGATATAAAAGAACGCGTAGAACCTGAATCAAAAAGTACGTTCGCTATTCTTGAATGATTAAATAGCGTACCTGTCACCACTTCGTTGTCGGGGTTCACTTCGGCAAATGTTATGGCAAAAGCTCTTCCTTGCTGTCTTGGAGGTTGTTGATTGCCTCCTATAACCCTTGGATTTGGGCACTGATTCGCAAAATGACCCGGTTCTTTTCATTTGAAGCATTGAACAACACGTTGATGTTCGAACGGAGCGTTCCTCTCCTCTGTCGCAGCCGCGGGTCCTTCTTGCTGATAGTTAACAGTTAGGTGCCCTTCTCTTTCACACTTGAAGCATTTTCTTGTCCCCCTAAGGCAATTTCCAGGGTGCTTCTTTCCACACTTTTGGAAAGTGGGGTGTTGGAATTTCTTTGCGCCGTTGGATTTATCCATCGTACCACCAGCATTGAAGTCCACCTTACGCTTCTTGTCCCCATGATACCCCTGTGATTCTCTGATCTCCATTTCAACCTTGAGGGCACATCGGAAAATTTCCTCATAGCTGTCGAAGTCACGGATCGCTAATGCTTTCCGCAAGCTAGGATTCATCCCACCAAAGAAGCGGTCAACCTTGTATTCGGGGGTAACGACAAAGCCGGAAGCGTATCGTGCAAGCCTTGTGAAGTTTGCCTCGTACGCTCCCACAGATTCTTCATCTTTCTGCTTGAGGGGAAGGAAGTCCCTTTCCATCTTAAGACGGAGGGTGCGTGGAAAATATTTATCGAAAAACATCTTCCTGAATACCTTCCATTCCAAAGCCTCGATCTCCTCCTCAGGCTTCGTATTTTTGACCAATGTCCAACATTGATCCGCTTCACCCTCCATACGATAAGCTGCCAGGAGAACCTTATCTTTTTCATAGCATTGGAGGATGGATAATATCTTTTCAATGGAGTTGATCCATTGTTCAGCGATCGTGGGATCGGATGATCCACTAAAAGTAGGAGGCATTTGTCTTATGAAGTGTTAAATAGTGACTTGTTCTTTCTTAGGGGGGGTTGAACGTTCCTCTTGACCAGTGTTTCTATTCAAAACTTGAGTTAGCTGAGTGAGAAGCATGAGAAAGTTTGTGATTCCCGCTCCCATTGGATTGGGCATCTCATAAGTACAATCATCACACTGATCTTCACAACAGTTGTTAGCCCGAGTTCTCCTATTACCGGCCATTGGCTGGAATAAAAGGAAAGTTAGGGGTAACACATAAAGGGTAATCCAAAGACAAAATTTGATGAGTTATAAATAAACTTTAATCTCTTTAACTCATGAGTCTATAGGATTCAATCCTTGCTTTTCATGATCTTCCTTCTAACATATATTCTTAGGGGCATTTTTCCCTTAATAAGGGTTCATACTAAGATTGTGAATTTATCAAAACATATCCCCTGGGAGTGTCGTAACCAAGAGTTCAACAAGGCCTGTTGTCGTGCACCAGTTCCCGTTCAAGTCTAGCTCAAAGCGGTGTTTTCGGGTTTTACCCCTAGGATACATCTGTGCCAGAGCTGCCTCTACCTGCTCGTATCCAGACAGAGATGTATTTGTTTGATAAACCACTTACTTAGTATTTACCAAAACTTAGGGATGTTTTTATTATGCTTAGTCTTGTATCTAAGGCTTTACTAGGGTTTCCTAATCCCAAAAATAACTAAACCTATCCTCTGATACCAATAATGACAACCCTGCTTTTTATTACAACTTAAACATGCTTTATTACATAAAACATCACTTGATCCAACAAAGAAGATCGAGAGGTTTAGTGTCTTTGGGGCTTAGGATCATTAAATAAAAACTTTAAACTTGAAATACATCATCTTTATTGAAAACTTCCTTTACATGACCACTACATTCCTTCGTACTTAGCATTGCATGGGATAACCTGAGGACATGCATAAGAAAAGGGTGAGCTATAAAGCCCAGTAAGGGAGTAAACAATGAATAACATGAGGAGTGAAATACATGTTAGGCAATAGGAATATCAATATATCATAAGAGAAACATGAACATAAAGGCATGATAAAGCTTGATAATCATAACATGGAAATGTGGAAACAACACTTAACATTGAATTAGCATGAGCCAAGGCTAATTGCACATGGAGCATGAGTAAACCCTCACTACACTTGAAGCACGAGTAAACCCTCGTTTCACTTGAATTAGCATGAGTAAACACTCATTGCACATGACGTATCATGATACTATACTTTACCCAATGCATTGGAGCGCTATAAAGGGCGCACCCTTCTTAAACATTTCATTTCATGCATAAGTGTGCCACATGGATCATAAAACATGGATTCATAAAACATAATCATTTCTTCCACGATAAAGGAAAATGGAATTCATAAATGAAACATTATAATCAATATGTAAATGTGCATAAAGGTGAATACCCTTGATGGAGAAATGGGCATGGTATTCACTACACAAAGACATTGGCTTAGAAAATCGGTGCGATTTCGGCAGTGTAACGACGTGACATAAGAATTCATAAAAAAAGTTGATGAGAGAGAAAGGGGTTACTCATCATATTTACATGTAATGTACAGTAAGGAGATCATATATATACATGTCCCAACAATATTAATGGAATTTATATTCATGATACAAAAGTATTGCTTGAATGTAAAAGAAGAGAGAGAAGTTCCTTTCAGAATTTCGGCATAGTAACGGGTGTACATGGGAGGCATTTAATGAGAGAGAAAAGGGTTCTACCATCATTCAAACAATAAGAGGGAAGTATGGGGGAGGTTCGAAACCATACCCCAATATTCATAATTGAAATAAAAAGGGAAATACAACTTAAAGAAAATTCACAAAAAAATGAGAAAGGAAGAAAACCCCTTACTTGGAAGTGTGCTTCCAAAGGCTAGAGAGAGGCTTGTGAGAGGCTTCTTGGGAGATTGGGGAACCTTGAGAGGATTCTAGAGAGAGTAGGGCAGAGGTTGGACGAATATCAAGGGCTTTTAGTGAGGAGGAAGTGGGAGCTTGGGTGGGTTTATATAGGAAAGGTGAGAGAATTCTTTATTATTTAGGTTTGGGACCCCTTATATTAAAATAATCCAAATCACAAACCATCCCATGGTATTTGCCCATGGTTTCTGGAAAAGGAAAGAGGAAAACAATATTTTACAAGTCCAAGGTCCGAACCTATTAAAAAATTAGGGTTGCTTATGTGGAGGTGAGTCACACTCCCATGGAAATTAATTTAAAAAGGCAAAGTGTTGAATAAGTCTTGAGGGCTCCATTAATGCTTTGAAAAGTGAGTCAAAAAAACCCAAAACCTCATTATTTTAATGATAAAACATATATTGGCCGAACATAAGGATTATGGTATTTTATTACATCACCATTGGGTCATTATGATGTCATAAAACACATTATATATTTAAATGGTATTTAATTTTTACCCAAAAATTTGACTGTCTCAGAAAATTATAAAAAATTCACCGTTGGATAATTTCAACGTCCTGATTCCAAAAATAATATTTATTTTATCTAAATAATTTTATAAATATGTGAATTTTCACTTTTAAAATAAAAAACCGACATTTATAAAAAAATTCACGGGTTTTGACAGAAATGGATTTCAAACCTTAATAAAAAATTTAATTGCATTCATAAAATTATAAGATCATTTATATTTAATAAAAATTAATTTAATATTAATAATAATATTTTATTAAAATATTATTTAATTCAAAAATCCTTTAATTTAATAAAATATAATTCTTAATTAAATAATAACTGAAAACACCATTTGTACTTTGAAAACTAATTACAATGCATCAAAAATGACTAGAAATTATATTCCCTATTATATACAAAAATAATGTACATGAACATGGTGCTACTTATTTGTTACATAACCCCTTAAAATAGCCGCATAAGACCTAAGGGTAAGGTGTGCGATGGTGACAGACTCTTGGGGTTGCTCGGATAACATCGCTCGAGTGGTAATCTCTATCAACTTCCATTTTTCCTGTAGACGATCGCGTTCGAGCTTGACTTGATGGAGCTCAGCTTGGGCTTGGTCAAGGGAAAATCCCAAAGATGCCACCTCTTTTCCAAGCTCCGACAAATGGGCTTCGTAAAGGGCAATTCTACTGGATGAGGCCATCGCTTCCTTTGTCTGAGTAGAAATGGTTTCGTTAAAGCCTTATATTTATAATACTCAGATGATCACTGATCAACGGCTATAAAAGTAACGGTCACAAATCTTAACATAAAACTAAAGAAGTTGACATCTTATAAAAACATTTTTTTCATAAAGAAACATTTAACTGGATCAAGAGGGATTTTCCATTAATGAAACTTTGGGACGTTACATAATATGTCTATTTAATAAAAAAATTACTATTTGACATATATTTTTTACATTAGACATCATTTGATTCATTGGGGAAATATTGAGTACTATGTAACATCTACTCATTATGGATATTCATTGATAAATCGATTACTCGATATTTGAGGACTGTTTTGGACTAGTATGATATGAGTGGGGCCAGTTTATAGATAGCCCCTCGATGCATCTCTATTCTCAAGGGATGAGTCTGCTGACTAGTTTATTTAGATTGGTTTTTACTAGATATGATAAAATGTCTTCATTTTAATGGTTCCATGTACCTATGAAACACTGCATCCAATAATTATGCATTTCCCTCATTTAGCTTTAGTTATTTTTCATTAATGAAAATTTTCAATGACATATCAATGGGTACATTTCATTTTTTTATTGATTACTTGGTATGAATTTCATCTTATTACATTTCTATATTTATTTTTCTTATCTATTCATTTGAATGGATTGTGTTTTTTATTAACATTCCTTATTGTTAACCGATTTCCAATCACTTTATTGATTACATGGCATATATTATATATTATTTACATTTCCATATTGACAATTCATATTGATTCAATATTTCTGCTACTATATAATTCCCTTAAATAGTGTTTAATATCACCCATAATATTTTTTCTTCCCATGAATCTAATATTTATTCTTTAAAAGATATTCATGAATGTACTAGATGGATTATAGCTATATTTGATGTGTAATGACCCGCTAATTCTCATTTTCAGGAGAGAAAAATGAGTCATTATATGACCTTAAGCAACATCCCAAAGATTCCAAAGGATGTAAATAAATGAAAAAGGGTTTCAAACACAATTGGGAGATAATTTACGCTTAATTAATTAAATTATTAACTAAATATCTCAATAAATTATTCATTAACAATTGAATGGAAACTCAACAACTGAATATATATCAAAACCACACCAATGTGTTAAATAGTGTAAGACCCAAAAACTATCAATGTAAACATGAAAAACCATTTAAAGACTCTAAGAAGGCCATAAGACTCCATAATACATGAGCCCTACGTTCCAAGATCAACAAATAGCCCAAGAATTAAAAAGTTTTGCTAAAATGTGTGAAACGTTGCCTTTTCCCATATCCTAAAAGATTACATCTGTGAAAGAAAAATAGTGCGCAAGTATGGGTGATCATAAATCTCTGTAGGTTTTCTCCAATGACTTCTCTACTCATTCCACTATGATATAATAGTTAGAAACAATTATATAAAATATTTTACAAAAGAAAACATTAAAAAATATTATAACTCAATATAAACAGGTTTCAAAAACAATTTATAGAAAAAATCATACAAGTGAAATTAAAAAAAAATTAGAAGGTTTTTTTTTCAAAAATATAACTTAATAAACATTAAAAACATTTTCCAATATTCTTTTGGCATACCAAATCCATTCAACACATTCTGAAAGTAGACCATGTATTATACGTTATTACAGAACTATTCTCATGAGGGTTTCTCATTGATCTACCATGTCGTCAGAAAGTAATTGTGTCCAACGTTTCATTAACCTGTTTTCATCAATAAAAAGTTCTTATTTAAACCATGATACATATATTTAACATGAACACACAAACCACCTATTCTCAAAGATCATGCCAAAACAACCATTTCAATAAATTCAACTATTTGTTGAAAACTATGTTTCATTAAACCAATTACAATGAAAATAATTTCAAAAAAAACCTTTTTCTAGGTAATATCCCTTCCCAATAAATCCATTTAGATAGTCTAGAAATTAAAAAATTTAAATTCAATATTTTAATTTCAAGAAACTAAAACAATATGCACAATAATTTTTCATGATTAAAAAAATCTACCAAAAAGGATAAATCATCTCTAGATTATTTATTCCATTATCAATACAAGATTTCAAAATCAATATTATCTGATTTACTCGATTTAAAACAAAAAATGATCTATACTAGAAATAGGAGATGAGAGAGATGCCACCTACGACAATGGTTTTAACAAAAATTGACAACATGCAATGAACTCTTGCACAACTAGGATAAAAATCCCCAATAATGGCCATAGATCTCTTCTCCAACCATCAATGATACCATGTAAAATTATATGGAGAATCCCCCAACATATATATATTCATAATAGGTGTAAATGTGATAAAGGAAAAGGAGAGAAGAAGTTGATCTATGAAACGAGATAAGAACAATGAAGAACATCACTAACCATAAGATTTGGGATTTAAAATGAGAAGGGAGGGAACTAAATTAGTTCTAAAAGGATTGGGAGAGGTTCCCCAACCTTCATTGGATAAAAATAACGAATTAGGTATGTTTTGGAGAAAAAAATCAAGTTAAATAGAAAAATGTGTGAGATACACTTTTTTAGGATCTCACATAAACCATACGCACGGTTAGTTCACATAGTTATAAAAACTGTGTGAAAACCATATATTAGCTACTGTATGGAATGATCCACACACAACCTATAAGGACCCGGCCTTATGCATTACATAATCTTGAATTATGTCAATAATTCACATTGTAGATATTTTCAGGTTTATTGTTTTTGAAAATTAGGCCATAACTATTATATAACAACATGAATATTACATGTAGACACTACATCACAGTATCCATTTTTTCATAATATTAAAACTATTAAAAAGAACATGTCTACTTCCATGTTTTAGAGAGAATGACTTTTCCTTAATCCAATCCTTGACCCTATTCAAATATAAGTCATGTGGAAAACACTTCAAAAAATTTGGATGAGTATAAAAAGCACTATAATGGTTATAAATTAAGGAAGGAAAACATTAGAATATAAATAAATAAAAATCAATGAAACCAATACATTTAAACCATAACATACCTTAGGAAATCATAATATTTATGAATAACACACCGAAATCATAAATCATAAAGGTAACCTGTGGCATTCCTAAAATACTTACATTGTAGTTATTATAGCTACCGAGGGAGTTTCGTTGGAATACCAATAATAGTATATTCCCTAAATATCTAAGTAAAAACAATAACATTTACCACTTTCACGTTACCCAACGCATTGGATAGATATATCTGGATCACTTGCCCTAGGTTTATCACGGAACGACCCATATACGTAAACAAATGCCCAAAAACCATACCATATCCATAACACATAAAACAATAATAAATTAAATATAACATTTCTTCTTTGAAATCACAATATTTCATTTATATACACTAACATAATCAATTATTTATCAAACCCTTTTGAAAATCATTTAAAACATTTAATAAAGGGATATTTGAATCAATGTGTCCCATATAATGTTTAAAGTTTTAAAGGAATTTTAATTTTAAAACATTAATTTACAAAAAATAAATCCTAAAAACTATTTTGAAAACATGGATATTAATGATATATATTTAGAAGAATAAATCCTTATAACATTTAAATTTATATTTTAGATAAAGATTTTTTTAACAAAAAGAGAGATTATTGAATAAAAATAACTGAGAAATAAAATTTAATAATAAATTTATAATATTATGGGAATAAAGGAATTTGAGATATTATATGCCAAAGGAATGTATATACACAAAATAAGAGTGAATTGGTTCATAAAAACAATGAAGTCTCAATGGAATGTAAATTGAGACGCAATCCCTTATAAAGACTTTATCCTTAGATTAAGGATAAATCAATTACATAATAATGTGTGAAGAATATAAATTCACAATATATGAGTGGATATTGATTGTAAATCTATCAGTTTTTATTCTCACAAATATATAGAATGACATAATCAAGAAGTAGAAGTTTAACCCAAAGAATTGATAATTAGGTGAAGAAGTTCCCTTACAAAAAAATTTTGACAGCCTAACGACATCACGTAAATTTTCAGAAAAATATTTGTTGAGAGAAAAAAGGGTATGTCATTACATGGACATAAAATTTATAGCAATAATGATATATAATAACATATTATAACATATGAATATGCAAAGTAAATGAAATAACTAAAAATAAGTCTTTTAAACAGAGGAGGGTGAGAGGTTCCCTTACAGATTTGGTATCTTACGAAATATACACTACATGAAAGAAGGATCGTACAATGAATTTGTAAATAACATTAAATGATGTTATATTACACAAATAATACAATAATGGGCCGTATATACACCACACAAAAGGAAGCTGTTGCAAATATAGCATGAATCTCACGAGAATAAAAAGTGAGATGAAAACCCCTAACCACGTTGTAATCAATCGACTCATATGACCCAAAGTCGATAACAATAAACTTAATAATATATTATCATGAATATAATTATAATAAGTAATAATATATATCAAAAGTCATCATACAATACAACAGATTCCTGGAATAAATGGGGATTAATAGAAATCTCAACAAATTAAAAGTGATATAAGAAACCCCTTAACTCTTGTGAGACTTGACGTGTTTGTTCCGTGTTATTCCTGAATAATAAATATAAGATAATTTAAAATGGATTAAGAAACTTATAGATTTTATTATTCCTTTTATATAACTTATTATAATGTTATAAACATTATGTATCCATCGAAGTTAATAATGGCCGTTTTGTTGATATTTGGTACCTAAGTCAAAAATCAACACTTTATAATTACAGGTTGTCCATGTGGTCAAGAGTCCATTATCTCCAGAATTATATTCCTGATTTAGATATCATATATATCATATATATCCAGTATATATATATTTATTTATAATATTACATAACATTTAGTGGTAAGAAATGAAATGCACCGTTCATGGGGATGGTAAGTCGTTTGTACGCATGAACGCTACATTCATTAGTATTTTTTATTTAATGAAATGAAAACATATAGATACATATGTATATTATATTAAATGTATAATATAATATATAATTTCATTAACTCCAAACTTAATATGTCCCACGTATAGCATGAACGAGTTATATCACATTGATGGGGCAGTAGTCTGCACTTCCTCAATTGAAATTATAACGATTACCCATAAAAGAAACCATAAGTTATGATATAAATGAAAAAAGTACAGAATAATAAAGAAAAAATAAACAATATATATATATATATCATATATAAATACAATTCCATCATAATTACCACCACGAGAAGTGGTAGTAGATATTTTAACAATCATCATTTTGTGAGGCAGTAGTTCACCGCCCACAAAAACAATATGTTTTTTTCCATTATATAGATGTGTGTATAAGTTTATTTATAACCCCTCTCATAACAAAATAATTGTATATTTAGTATACTTGTGTTGTTATAAAATAAAGGAATAAAATGTGTTTTGCGGTTTGAGAAGTAATATTAAAGAAAACAATTTAAGTGAAATAGTTACCTTTAATTCGGGTAACTTCGTTTGGTTTGAACCAAAAGGACTTCATAATGTGCCTTCTGCCTAAAGTAAGTATTCTAAAAGTAAGAGAGGGATATTGAGATATTATTTGGGTAGGGTTTCAATGATACAATTGGAATTATATGTGTTATGAATGGGTGAGAACTGGGAGATTTTTATAAGGTGGAGGAGGAGCTCTTTAGGAATGTGTGAAAATATTTTTGTTATTATATAATTATATTTGGTTTATAAAGGTCCAAACTAATTAAAGTCAAAGATATGATGAGTCATGGAAGAAATAAATTCATCAAATAAGAATTGGACAGTTTTTGGATGTTATTTTAATCTTTATAATCTTATTTATTTAAATCATTTATAAATGAGGTAAACACAACATCATTATTGTGCCATCAATTTTTTATTTATTAGAGGTGTAAAAATTATAAACAAAATATCATGACATATTAAATCTTTTTAGCTTTAAAAATAATATTTTTAGTTGAATATATAACTTATATAACCCCATGTAATAATTAATTTACAGAAAGATAATTGTTTATGTCATTTTGGCATTTACTTTATGTTAATTAAAATATAGTGTAATTATCACATCAAAGTAGCTCCATGGGGTACTAAAATAGACCCAAGGATGAAAATGGTCTGACATGACTCATTTAATAATGTTAGGATAGTTGTTATGGTAATTTTTTATTATAATATTATTCGTTTTACCTTGAATTACACAATTTACCTTTAACCGTGGTAAATAAAAGTCAAAAGATACTATAAAAAAATATTTTCAGCTTATTGAACAATATTTTACTTAAATATAATAACCATATTTGTCAGATTTTCATAATTAAATTCACAGAACTAGAAAAATTCAATTTAAATGAAAAATCTAATTTTTTAACTACTACTTAGTTTTTTCACTATTCATAAAAAATTGTCGTTTTTCAAAAAAATACCAAATATTCAGCCTGATATATATTTGATATTCACAATTCAAAAATTATGTCCATTTTAACATATTCAAAAAATAGTAGATGGATTAATTAATTTATAATTAATTCCCATTTTCAAAACAAAAAGCGTGTTTTTAAGAAATATTAACTATCAAAAGATTGACACTTGTTTATGTCCAATTTCAAAGTAAAATTAATTCCAATTAGTAAAATTGGATTAAATGGTAAAATAATAATCTAATTAAACTTTAAAACCAATTAAAATGATAATCTATCCATATAAATAAATTATTTTAAAAGTTAACATTGAATTAAAAACTGTATTTTTAACTATTCATCAAAAAATGATTTTTATTAGAAAAATACCCAAATTTTAACAAAAGTGAATATTGATGTCCCGAATCTATTAAGAAATTTTATTTTGTGAATTATAACATATAAAAGTGACCAAAAATATATTTAAATAGGGTTCTCTATCAAAAGGCTGTAAATAACCCTTTTAAAGTGAATTATGCTTAAAATTAGATTCATTCATATTTTAATCCTCTAACATATACTGGATAAATGTAAAAACATTTAAAAAACATGTATAATAATTTTTTAGTCAGTTCTGTTCATTCTCACCATTACAACGGTTAGGCGTTATCTACTATTTAAAATAATATTATATTATTATTTTTCAGTATGAGCCAACGTTGTGTGTAACGTAAGATTTCAATGAAACTTGTTATTGTGTATCATGTACACCATATAACATTAAATACAATTTAAAGTAAAATTAATAAACAATTAAAAAATATTAACAAATATAAAAATGTATATTATTTATTTATCTAGGATGTTACATCCTTCCCCCCTTTTGGGAATTGTGTCCTCTCAATTTTAAAATTGGGCTCGAGAACATCATTGAATGCCCAGGGATATGGAAAAGAAAACAATCCATAATGTTCAGATGTAGATTGATAGAAAACATGATTAGGATAAAGTCAACCACAATAAAATCAGAAACATGTGATGGGTTAAACAGCCTTTAATTCCCCAGTAAGAAATGTTAACAGACAATTTTTTTCTTTTAAGTCGCTTTTCATTTAGGAATTTATTTATGAGCATAACTAAAAACCTAACGAAACATACTAACTTTTCATGTAGTCTTTCATCCTTTATGAGATTTCTAATACAAACTCAAAATTTCTTTAAACAATGAGTATTCTAGATGACTTGTTCACATAATAAGTGCTATAATCAACACCAAGAGAATCTCAAAATCCAAAAAAGATGAACTACACATTTCCCATATCTTTAGAACATAACAAAAAAAAAAAATTTGTGCGATATCAGATAATAACTGAAAAGAATAGTCATTTACAAAACCAAATACTACTCTTGATCTCCAAAATTTATCAATCAAAACTCGATGTTCAACATATACCATTCCATAAACAATTGTCCATAAAATTCTTCAATGTAATCCGAACTAAGATTGAAACCCAATTATCATAAGGACTTAATCACATAGTCTTACCAGATATATCTTAACAATTATCTCCAAATAACATCAATTACTCGTAAAGTATCATATTGAAAATTAATTAACCTAATCACATATTTTCCACGATAGGTTAATAATTTTAATAGAAAATCCAATATCAACGTATTCTTGATTCATAAAACCATCTAACTAAAATGAATTGGTCATAATAACTAGGGAATTCATGTAGTGCAGTGGTTGCCACTAAATACTAACCACAATTTGGTTGTCTGTTCGATTCCCGTAGCTTTTTCCACTGCGAAGGGTTATCACATGGTCTGTGTGTTGTCCTTTTTCAAAAAAATAATTTTATAACATTCCAAAAAATATATAAATTCATAAAAAATACCCAAAAAATATTTTAACCACAATGGTTATCTAATAACTTTCATTTTTCATCCTAAAATGTATTAACCTGTAATTGCCTAAAATTCAAGGATCACATAAACACAAATGATTCTTTATAACTATATCCACAAAATAAAAGATTATTATTCCTTGAATAAAATTTTCATATATCAAACTTAAGGGTTATGCATAATGTAAATAGTCTTCCAATGTAATCCCATCATAAAAATATACATAATAATTTTAAGAATTTCACCATCCTAAAATCTACCATAACTTTTGAATCCGTTATATGTTGAATTCTTAATCATTTAACGTTATTCATGAACCATTAACCATTCCTTTATAAATTTTTCTGAAATAATTCGTTACTATATACAAAATAGTGAATCATATCCTATTATTCAATAACATCAAAACATATGTTAAGAAATAATCTATACATTTTTTGGACATTGTCAGTTTCTTCATCCTCAATTAGGATGGAATTAGGAATTGGTAAAAAAAATATTTGTATAATCCTGGTGATCCCATTCTCGATACATTTTCGTAGTACATGTGTTTTTATAATTAAAATGCACACCACATATAACACATTCAATTGATCCCTCATAAAAAACTTTTTTCCTTTTCCTAAGGTAAACTGGATGCTTCCTTTTTCCATGGAAGGTTCATGCTTTATAACCTTCATTTCCACACCATTGGCATCTTCCCCTCCCTTGGAAACATTTTTCTATGTGTTTTTTCCACATCCTTGACTCATTGGTTTTTGAATATACATACCTTTATGAATATTACCTGATATTATGTGGGGATTTGTTTCTCACATATAATATTAATTATAAAAATCACCAAGGTTCAGGTGGTCAGTCATGACTCCATATAGTTGGTTGAAATTTCCACAAGAATTACCATTACATCTCCCATTTAATTAAATTACTCATTCAAAAAACCATCATAGTTTTATTCACATCCAAATTTACTTTTGTTCCAGATAGATCCAACAATTAACTAAAACCAAAAAGTTTAGTGTGAGTATATAAGTAAAATTATCATATAATATCTTACAACGAGGGTAAATAAAATTATAGACTTATTCAGGGTATCTTAAAATCATTCAATTTTTAAAAAAAAATATTACACATTATAAAATCCTAAACATTATTGTAATGTCACTTATTCTTAAAAAATACCTTATCATCTAAAGCTATCTAAACCATCATATGATACCAACTATAAGGACCGGGCCTTAAACATTACATAATCGTGAATTTTGTCAAGAATTCACATTGTCGATATTTTCAGGTTTATTGTCTTGGAGAATTTGTCTATAACTATTACATAACAACTTGAATTTTACATGTAGACACTACTACTCAGTAGTCACTTTTCATTAAAAAAAATTGTAAAAAGAAACAAGTCTAGTTCCTTGTTTTAGACAACATGACTTTTCTTTGATCCCATCCTTGACCATATTCATCTTTATGTCATGTAGAAAACATTTCAAAAATTTGGGATAGGCATAGAAAACATGGTAAGGGTTATAAAATAATTAAGGAAAATGTTATCCCATCAATAAATAAAAATAAATGAAACCGATAAATTTAAATCATTACCTACCTTATGAAATCATAAGATTTATAAATAACACAAAGAAATAACAAATCATTAAGAAAACTTATGGCATTCATAACATACTCACATTGATGTTATCCCAGCTATGTAAGGAGTTAAGTTGGAATTCCAATCCCAACATATTCTCTAAATCTCATAGGATAAACATTAATGTTTTCTCCGTCACACTACCCAATGCATTGGAGAGCTATCTTGGGCTCAACTGCCCTAGGTTTATCACGAAGCCACCTATATACGTAAACAATTAACGAAGCCCATAACATATCCATAACACATAAAAAAATCATAAATGAAAGAAAAAAATTTCATATTGGAATCAAAATATATCATTTTAATATGTTGACATAATCAATGCATTATCAAACCATTTTTTAAACCATTTAAAACATTTAATAATGATATTTTTGAATGAAAGTGACCCATAAAACTTTGAAAATTTTAAATGAATTATCATTTGAAAGCATTAATGTTCATATAAAAAAATCCTAAATACCATTTTTAAAACATTAACATTAATGAGAAATATTTAGAAGAATAAATCTCTAAAATATTTAAAATTATATTTTAGTTAAAGAGTTTTTAACAAAATGAGAGACGCTTGAATACAAATAAATAATGAATAAAATTATATCATAACTTTAAAATATAATGAGAATTATGAGATTCATGATATAATATTCCAAATGACAGTATATACACCATATAATATTTAATTGGTGAATAACAACAATGAAGTCTCAATGGAATGTAAATTGAGTCTCAATCCCTTATAAAAATTGTATCCTTAGATTAAAGATAAATCAATGACATAATAATTTTTTAAAAATATAAATACAATCAATATGATTGGATATTAAATTTAAATAAATCATAGTTCATTCACATATATTCATAGCTTGACATTATCAAGAAATATAAGTTTAACCCATTGAATTAAAAATTGGTTGAAAAAGTTCCCTTAAAAAAATATGACAGCCTAACGACCTCACATAAAATTTTTGAAATAAAGTTAAAGAGAGATAAACATGTATCTCATAACTTGGAAATAACATTTACTACAATTAGGATATATAATAACATATCCCAACACAATAACATGAAAATTGAAAGGCATAACAAAAATAAGTCTTTCAAAAAGAGGACGGTGATTGGTTCCCTTACAGATTTGGTTTCTTACGATGGATACACCACATGAAAGAAGGATCATACAATGAAAATTTTCAAACCAATAAATGAATGTATATTACAAAAATAATAAAATCATTGGAATTAAATACAACAAAAAAATGAAGTAGTGGGAAATAGAACATTAATCTCACGATAAAAAAAAGTGAGATGAAAACCCATTACAATGTTGTAATTAATCAATTCGCATGAACCAAAGATAATAATGATCAAATTAATAATATATTACCAACAATAAAAATGGTATATTTGAAAAAATATATAAAAAATAAGCAAAAAATAAAACACATTCATGAAATAAGTGGTGATCAATAGATATCTCACGTTATTAAAAGTGAGATAAGATTCCCCTTACCTCGTATCCGACTTGACATGTTTGTTCATTATTCTTCCTGAATAATAGACATAAATTAATTTATACTTGATTAAGAACATTTTTATGTTTATTATTCCTTTTATATCACTTATTAAAATTTTATAAACATTATGAAATCCTTTAAGTTAATAATGGTGGTTTTGTCGATATTTGGTACCAGAGTCAAAAAATAACACTTTATTATTACAAGTTTTCCATGTGGCAAGGAATCTATTATATCTATAATTATATTAATGAAATAGATATCTTATATATAATATATATCCAATATATATATGTATTTATATTATTACATAACATTTAGAGGAAATAAATGAAATGCATCGTTCATGAAGATGGTAAGTCATACGTACGCATGAACGCTGCTCTCATTTCTATTTCGTATTTAATAGAATGAAAACATAACAATACATAGGTATATTATAATTTCATTATAATATAAAATATAATTTCATTAATTCCAACCTTTATATGTCCCATGTATGGCATGAACGATTCATATCTCTTTGAGGGGGCGGTAGTCCGCACTTCCTCAATGGAAATTATCACATTTACCCATAATGGAAACCATAAAGGTATGCTAAAAATGAAAAAAATAAAGAAGAATAAAGAAAATAGAAACCTAATATATATATATATATCATATATAAATACAGTACCATCATAATGGCCACCATGAAAGGCGATAAGAGATATTTGAACAATCATCGTCTTGTGATGCAATAGTTCATCATCCACAGAAATAATATTATCTTTACACATTAGTTGAAGGTGTGTGGAAGTGTAGTTTGAATCATTATCATAAAAAAATCATCATATTTTGAGAATACTAGTTTAATTATGAACGAAAGGAATAAAAAGGGTTTAGGTGTTGAAGAATTAAAATTAATGAAAACAATTTAAGGGAAACTGTTACCTTTAATTCCAGAAACTCCCTTTTGTTTGAACCAAAAGGACTTATTGAAGTGACTTATGCCTATGGTATGGATTCTAGGAGTAAGAAAGGGATCTTGAGAGCTTATATTGGCAGGTTTTGGATGAGCCAACATGCTTGAGAGGTGTGATAAATGGGTTATAAGTGAGGTCTTTTTAAAAGGTGGAGTAGTTTCTCATTAAGAAAGTGTGAAAATATTATTTTATTATATAATGATTTTCGGTTTTTAAAGGTCCCAAACAAATTAAAGTTGAATATAATAATGTTCTAAATAAATTCATCAAATATGAATTGAACAAGTTTTGGATGTAATTTTCTTCTTTGTAATCTTATTTATTTATATCATTTATTAATGAGGTTTACACTGAATCATTATTGTGACCTAAAAAATTATAATTATTTGATGTCTAAAAATTATAAGAAAAAAATGATGTAGTAAATATTTTGAGCTTTGAAAAGAGTATTTATAGTCTAAGATTTAACTTAAACTACTAGAAATTTAGGCTATAGCCACAGTTTCAAACTGTGGCTATAAGCCCAATGACTGTGGCTATAGGTTATAGCCACAGTTCAATAAACTGTGGGAGGTATTGGCATGGTTATAGGCCAAGTCCTATAGCGACATTTTAAAACCGTGGTTAATCCTTATAGCTATAGTTTGAAACCATGGTAGAAAGAAAAACACAAACATGCCTTATAGCCACGGTTAAATCCTATGGCTATTAATTAAAGTTCAATAAAAAGCACAAAAGGCCTGTAGGACAGCCATCCACCCCTGCCCCTACTAGTCCTCCTACATTCCACCCACATTCTAGTCCCCCTCCACCCCCACCCTGCATGTCTCCCAACCTATTTTCCATCCAAATCTGCTGCCTTTTAGTCCCCCAACATGTTTTCCCCTAGTTCCACACCCCCTGCCATCCCCCCTGCATGTCACCCCCCTGGACACACCCCCACCCCCTCCCTTCCATAAACACCCTCCCACCAAGGACAGACACCCCCTGGATAGACAGACAAGCCTGGACACCATCTCCCCTGGACATACCCCCTGAACAGACACCCCCCTTGACAGACAACCCTGGACACCCCATGGACATACCCCCCCTGGACAGACCCCCCTGGACAGACACCCCCTAGAGAGACAACCCTGGACACCCCCCTCCCCTAGATAGACAACCCTGTACACCACCCACCATGGGACAGACAACCCTAGAGACCCCCCTCCCCTGGACAGACAACCCTTGACACCCCCCCTCGACAGACCCCCCCCCCCCCACCCGGACAGACACCCCCGACCCTAGACAGACAACCCTAGACACCCGCCTCCCATGGACATACCCCCCCCCCCCCCCAGACAGACACCCCTGAACACCCCACTCCCCTGGACAGAACACCCTCCTCCCTGGACAACCCCCGGACAGACACCCCCTAGACCCCCTCCATTGATAGACACACCCCTCCCCTGGACAGACACCCCCTGGAGACTCTCCCTCCCTCCTGGACATCCCCCACTCCCCTGGACAGACACACCCTGGACCCCCCCGGACACTCCCATGCCTCTTGGACAGACACCCCCTATGATAGGAACCCATTACCTAGACTGCTACTGCTACAAAGGAGGAGCATGAGGCTAGCTACTACTACTGTTAGGATGGGTGCTACTACCCAGACTATTCTGAGGTGTTCAATATGTGCTGCCCAGGTAGTACTATATATGAGAATATCCTAAAAAAATACCAGTACGAACATCCTTATATATGCCTTGAACACCTTGTTCATGTTTGATTGAAATGTTGTTGGGGGCATTCATAAGTTCGAATGGCATTACTAAAAATTCATAATGCCCCTCATAGTTACAAAAATCTGTTTTGGTGACATCATTTTCCATAACTCATACCTGATGGAATCCAGACCAAAAATCAAATTTAGTAAAATATTTGGCCCAATGTATCTCATCCAATAACTCCTCAATGTTTGGTATATGAAATCTATCAGGTATAGTTAGTTTATTTAGAGCTCTATAATCAACACCCAATCGGAAACAACCATCTTTTTTTCAGACCATAATAATAGGGCCTGCATATGGGTTATTACTATTGCGTATGATGCCTCTAGATAAAATCTCCATGATCTAGTTCTCAACCTCATATTTATGTAATGTTTTAGCTTATATAGATGTATATTAATGGGTTCAGCTCCACGAATCAAAGGTATAACATGGTCAGTAGTCCGTCTTGGTGGAAAATCCTTTGGTTCTTCAAAGATAAATAGAAATTCCTGTAGAAAACTTTCTAAACATTTATTTTCTAATTCTTCTCTATAAATATCTTTATTTTCTGCAAGCTGTAAGTGTGACTGCCAAAACCATCCTTCTAAAAATAGTGTTTTAGAACGGAAATTATGCTGCAGATCAAATGGAAAACTACATTGCTACCATGTAAGCATAACATCTTTTCCTTCCCATTGAAATTTCTAGTCTTATTGCTCCAATTATCCAGGAAAATTCCCAAACTCTTTATCAATTCGATTCCCAGTATAATAACTGGACCACCTATGTCAAACACAAATGCTTCGATTGTGATACTGAAATTTTCTAATGTAACTTCCACTCGTTTACAAACCCCTTCTAAAACAGATCGGTGCCCATCTCCATGTCTAATCCCAAATGGTACAGTTGGACTGACCATTCCATTTTCTAATTTTGCAAGAGATTTGGAAATGAAATTATGACTTTCACCACTGTCTACTAGAACTAAAGCTGAAATAATAGAAACAAGACAACCAGACTTCATCGAGTTTGTCCTTGAACTCCCCATGCTTCTAAATTCCATGGTTTTATCATCTTTTTGCAACACATTACCATCACATCCATCAACGTTCTGTAGTAAAACAGTTTCTTCCGTTGCTTTCAAAACAGGTTCCTCAATTTCCCAAACCAAAATCCCCAATTTTTTTTTCTGGACATTGGTGCATGGCTGTAAATGGCTGTGCACACCAAAAACATAGTCCCTTTTGCTTTCGCTCCTCTCATTTTTGCTGACTAATTGATTTTACTCCTCCCCAGTGCTCCTCAACAACTGATCTGTACACTTCCTCCTAACACATTTCTCTATCTTCAAATCCCCTGGTGGGTTTGAATTGAGGCATTACAGCTCCTATCCCTCTAATAGGAGTAGGTAAAACTATTTTAATGCGTACGCCCCTAATAACCCCTCTCCAATTAATTCCCTTTCTAATTTTTGTTCTAAGGTGGTCATTCTATACTTACAATCAGGCTCATGTGTGGAGACTCTGTTTTCAATTTCTGTATGTAAACCACCCATGAAAAGTCTCATGTACCAAGTATCATGAAACATTGTTATACTGAAAGCCACCTTCTCAAATGATTATATATATTAATCCATTTTATTGGGTTGGTGGAGAGTTTTCAGGTATCTAAGTGGATCTCCATCTGTAGATTTTCCATAACGATCCATGAGAGCATATTTAAATTAATCCCACTTCGCTCCTGGATTAGAACTATGTCATGAATAGAACCAATAAAATGAAATATTTTCCATATATATTTGATACAAATGTAGTTTCATGTATTCTAGAGTTCGGTTAACCAATAAATATGTCTCTACCTTCGTATTCCAGGCAAAAGGATCTTCCCCTCAAAAAGTGGGCTGCTCAACTCGTCTGGAAATGCTTCTTAAACTATCTTCTATCATTGCACCTTGAAAGATTCCTCCACTAGAGCCACTTTAATCTATTACCTTCTTATAACCTCCTCAAATTTTCTCTTTAACTGATTTCCATGGTTTTTCATTTTCCGAACTCTGTTCTATAATTATTTATAATTTTTTTAAACTCTCAATAGATTCTTCCTAAATATTTCGAACTCACTGAGTTACCCACTCTTCTGACTGACGAACCAGATCATGTATCCACGGTTGATTCTCATTCTTTCCATGGACTCGATTTTCCAAACTTTCTTGTATTGATGATAAGGTTTTTTGATGCTCCCATTCATGTTCATCATAACGATGTAAAAATCCTACAAAATTAGTTTTGATAGTGGGAATCCTACCTTCCATCCTAGTTTTCATTCGCCCAGAGAGAAGAAGATTCTTTACTCGGAGTCGACTACTCAAAGTGTCTATTCTTCTTTTAATGCTCGTGACTCTCAAGGCGCACCTCATTTCATTCCCCAGTGGAGTCACCAATGTTTTTATGACACAATGTAATTAAGAAAGAAAAATATGTGTTCCTATGTTTATATTTATGTTACATAATACAATATAAAGGAAAAGTTACAAGGAATGGGCTCGGAAAGAATAATATAGCCCTGGACTTCATGAGAGTGTCCACCTCTATTGAAATCTGAACACATATACTTCTGTTCTTCCAGAGAGAATTTCAGAGAGAGAATGATAGAGAAACCACCCCTCTGTTGCGAAAGCTCCCAAGAATCCACCCAATCATCAGTGAAATATTTCCACCCCTTTATCTCGGTGTAACCTCTAAACTTTTATCTAGGAGTCTTTCCAACAGCGGGCTCTAACCAACTCCCAACAGCTGGCAACAACTGGCTCTAACTGAAAACTAACAAATAGAACTCTAACCAACTTCCAATATCTAGAAACAGTTGGCTGTAACTAGTAATTAACGAACAGAAGTGGAATTACCTTTCTTACCCTTCCTACATTGGTATTTAAAGAGCAGTGGGGGTTTAATAGCAAGAGCTCTAACAATGTGGACATCAATTAATAATTTCACTTTATTACTTATCAAGGTGAAGACCTATTGATAAATGTTGACTAGAATTTCAATTAAATTTTATATTTAGACACTCCCATAAACATCATTCTCAGTTCTAGAAGAGAGGGAATCTTATGCTTTCCTCATATAAGTAAAGGATGGATCTTCGGTTATGATCTGGGAAAGAAGGCTGTAATATCTTTTTTTGTCAATCCATATAGAAATCATAGGAATACATTGTCATGGGACTACTTTGGATGTTGTTTGTGAGTACCCGATTAAGGAGAGAGACAACATTGAGACCTTTGCTGTTGGAGAACACCAGCACAGCTCCGATGCGATCACAACTAAAAAAAGAGAGTGTTGGAGGACAATGAATGCATTATTTATGAAAATGCAGACATCGTTCTTTGCATTTTCAATACCCATGAACATAAAAAAATTCCTCTTCCCCTTTCATAAAAAAATAAGGCCCCATGGACAACAGCCTCCCCCCACCACACACACACATCCCCTGCACCCCTTGCCCCCAACCCCTGCTGGACCCCCTTCAACAGTAGCCCCCCCTACTGGACCCCCTGGACAGCATACCCCCCCCCACTTCTGGACCCCCCTGGAGAGAAGAACCCCCCGATGGACCCCCTAGATAGCAGAACCCCCTGCTGGACCACCCTGGACAGAAGCCCCCCCCCCCACTGTTGGACCCCCCTTGCACCACCCCTACTGGCAGAAATTGTGATTAGTCGGTCTCAACATTGATCACAAGACTCATTGAATACTATAACTAGGAACCGTCGTGGGGTTTCATCCTGGAGCAGAGCCAAATCACGACATTACCGCGGCGTGACCGTTGCGTGACCGCAGGGTGATGCGGCGTGACCACGACGTGACCGCGGCTTTACCGCGGCGTGACCGCGACATGACTGTGGCGTGAACGCGGCATTACTTCAGCTTGACTGCGGAATTACCGTGGCGTGACCGCGTCGAGTTGTCCCGGACCAGCGACATCATCGAGGAAGCATCATCCGGCCAGGAGCGAAGGGAGCAGGAGGAGGCGGGGCAACATTCCGGTCGTTTCCCCACCGACAGAAATTGTGAGTACTCCGTCTAAACAATGATCACAAGACTCCTGGAAAACTATCTCTATAAACTGCCGTGGGGTGTCCTCCTAGAGCAGGGCCAAATCGGGGCGTGACTGCGGCGTGGCCGCGTCGTGTTGGCCCAGTCCAACGACATCCTCGGGGCCGAATCGTCTGGCCAGGAGCGAAGGGAGCATGAGGAGTCGGGGAAACATTCTGGTCGTCGCCCTGCCGGAAGAAATTGTGATTAGTCAGTCTCAACATTGATCACAAGACTCATGGAATACTATCACTGCAAACTGCCACGGGGTGTCTTCCTAGAGTTGTGCCAAATCACGTCGTGACCACGGCGTAACCATGGCGTAACCACGGCATGACCGTGGCGTGACTGCATCATGTTAGCCTGGTCCAGCGACATCATCGGGGAAGCGTCTTCCGGCCAAGAGCGAAGGGAGTGGGAGGAGGCGGGGCAACATTCCAGTTGTCCCCCCCCCCAGCAGAAATTGTGATTAGTCTGTCTCATCATTGATCACAAGACACATGGAATACATTCACTGCAAACTGTCATAGGGTGTCGTCCTGGTGCAGGGACAAATCACATCGTGACCACAGTGTGACCGCGGCATGACAGCGGCGGGACCGCAATGTGACAACGGCCTGTTGGCCCTGTCCCGCGACATCTGCGGGGCAACATCTTCTGGCCATGACGAAGGGGGCGAGAGGAGGCGGGGAAACATTCCAGTCATTGCCCTTCCGGCAAAAATTGTGATTAGTCATTCTCAACATTGATCACAAAACTCATGGTATACTATCACTGTGATCTACCATGAAGTGTCGTCCTGGAGCAGAGCCAAATCACGGCCTGACCATGGCGTGACCGCGGAGAGACCACGACTTGTTGGCCCTGTCCAGCAACATCCACGGGGTAGCATCTTCCGGCCAGGACCGAAGGGAGCGGAAGGAGGAGGGGCAACATTCCGACCATCGCCCCACCATCAAATGATAGAATAGATCAACAATTTAATATTCTATAACAAGGGATCATCAAAGAACCAATTTCTAAAGAAAAAAAACGACGGAAAATAATATTACACCCAACACAAACCATTAACAAATTTATTAACTTTTCCTAAACATAGAAATTTTATTTATAATATTTAAAGCGTGAAATGAAAGGTGGCATGGTCAAGGTATATGCCTACTCGGGAAATGTCTTTTGAGTTAAACGAGTATGATAAGCCAATATATATTATTCAATGAACGAAAAAACTAACTAGCCACAAAAAAAACTCCAACAAGAGGCATATGGAAGACTCAAACCAAATCTAAACATGATATTTATAAATTTCACTACTCTTTGGTTTAGAAGACATCACACCTCTATTGGAGGGGTTTTATTAAAAAATAATGGCATTTCATTATCACACAATTCATTTAAATATATTTAACATTTAGTCTAAAACTCATTCAGTACAAATCAAATGCAATAATTTAAACAACTATATCAACATAACTATCATCGTGAGTTTTCACAGACATAGCACCTCCGCTGGAGATGTTTTATTATAAAAACATGACATTATTTATCAAATGAAACAATTTTATTAAAGAACACTTATTCAAGATATGCAATTCAAAATAATTAAACTGAATTAAGAAAGAAGGTAAATTAAATTTAAATCATTCTTGAATTGAGGAGGCTAGAAGGGAAATCCTACCTCAAGGTGGAACCAAACCGTCCACTTCGGCTCATAGAGCATTCTAAATAAAAGTTGCTGCTCCCCAACTAGGAATACGCACCTTCATACACATGAAAGAGTTCCAATAAGTGGCATCATGAATGAATTGTTCTAAACAAGTAAAAACCAAATTATCCTCTCTCATGTAATGATATGATGCAGTTTTCTTCTTTTTAATGAGCCAACCACCCTCTTATATTTTTCACTCAAGATGGATATTTTCATTGATGTACTTAAAAAGAAACAAAATCAACATCAGATTCCCATAACTCTATTCCTCATTAGATAACATTAAATAATCATAAACGAAATTGTAAATTACTAATTTTCAAAGGAATTATTCATGAAGACACCCCCTCTTTCCTAGAGAGACCCCCCACCCACCCACCCCTCCCCTTGACTGATCCCCCTACCCACACCCAATGACATATTAATCCCAACAAGGTTATTATCATCAATACAGTGATTAAAATATTTAATGGAATTTTTTGAGTGCAAGGGACCTAGATTTTCACTAGTTCCATGGATAACATTGAAATCACTAATAATCACCCAGGGCACTAGAATAATGCTGTTAAGATAAAATTGAAATCACCAATAATCACTGATAATGGATGTGTCAAATCCACACCGACTATGAAGCTTTTCCTCTTGTTTCATTCCATAATCCCTCTTATTGTTTAACAAATTTTGTTCACAGGTGATTAGGAGCAACTTTTAACCATATTGATCAGATCTGTATCAAAGTAGTCTTGCAGTGAAGACAACCAAACAAGAAGAGGATTCAAAATCAATTAACTTGGTTCGTCCCAAAGTGGGACTGTATCTAATGTGTGAGTGATTTCACTGGTCCTCACACAATTCACTAAAGACACTGTCTTTACAACCAAAAGCTCAAAGTCTATTCATGTTGGGCTCAGGGATTGTTTACACAGTGCAGGCTTGCTACCTACATGGAGCACCCCAACTCTATTTTGGAAGCTCACTGCTCGTTACAAGTTGGCTCAAAGCCCTAAACAAATGTGGTGATATCTCCATTGGATGAACCAAACTCGGATGGGTGCCTATGTAGCTTTATAGAAGGTCTCCTGCCTCTTCCTTAATCACTGCATCTGATATTCGATGATTTCTGTGGCGCCAACCTCCCTTATACAGCTACTTCACATTTTTACAGTTTTATTATATTCCCCTCTCTAATATTAAATACTTTCTTCACTCCCCCTTCCCCCTTCCCCCCTCCACCCTCCCCCATGACACCACCCCCTGCCCTACTGATCTGCCCCATGCCCCCTGCCCCCTTCCCCCTGCCCCCTGCCACCCTTCCCCCTTATGATTTTTGAACTCTATCACCTATTATGATGACTGTACCCGATATGAAATGAAAAAATTAAATGAAATATAAAAAAATATATTTTTATATTATTCAATACTAACACTCAGCCATTGCTAAAACTAGTTATAAATACCCCACTTATAGATTATCCATTATAATCATATTATCAATTATAATGGGTTTTGAATCAACCGATTATACTCCCATTAGTTAATACTCCATTTGATTCTAATTATACCCTGAGCGATTCATATATTTTTCCTCCTTTAGTTAGAGCCAAAACAATTGAATGCTTACAACCCCCAGTTTTGAACCTCTTCAATAACTGGTCCCCCTATTCACAAGGTCATTATTCTTATCCTGATCAATTATATGATGATTTCATGATCTTCCTCAATGGTATCTCTATATTTTATTTTCTAATTTATAACATCAAATATATTCAGTAGAAACAAACCATTTATGTAGATTTTTCTTAATAATTTTAATCACTTGTGTATGATCAATTGGGTAAGGGAAACCATTATCAGGAAAATATTATTTCTTCTCCTGATGTTTTACCCTGACTTAATCACTAAATTCTTATGTGTAAAATCTCTTGATACTACACCCAGATTAGTCTCATAACACTACATAAAATTTATGAAAAATATATCACATGGTCTTTTCTCAGTCCACATTTATGTAAGAAACAATGAACCCCCTTCAATTTAATGCATTTAGATACAAATATTGACAATATACTCACTTATAATGAATGAGTTACTTTCATTTTCATGAAAAGAAACTCATTCATGCATATTATTATATGTATTTTATTTCTTGTACTCTTCACCTAACTCACTGTGTACCTATAACGTCACTATTTTCCACATCCTGAAGAATTTACACTGTTAAATTTAAAATGATCAATATATATTAACATTTAGGTATGTAATAATAGAATACATGATATATCTTTCTTCCCCCTCTCACACAACAAATATCCCACTAATATACTTCGTGTAATAGATGTATATGTGGAAAATACTTCATGTCCCTTCTAAAATATATTGTGGACCATACACTGGATTGTGTAATCAAATCATGATAATGAAAACATGAATGTATAGATATAATTTGTATGAATTCATAGAAACCATACACAAATATTGACCTTTCGTATTTTCTCTATTTAACTCTCATCTCTTCCAAATTATCTCTTGGATATTCTTACGGGTTTTACCCATGAAACGAGCATGTTGGGGTATTAATGGAGAATAATCCACCTAATTATCCCCACCGCAAATGTGCACAACCTATAATTTATATTAACCACTCCACTTAATGCTTTGCAATTAAAAAAACCCCATCTTTATAAATCAAATGTAACTGCCACCGTTTTCTATTCACTGTTTTTAATAATAAAATACACCACTAAATTCTGTTTATTAATTTGTGGAATCTTAAAACCATATTCATCCCCTATTAGGATTTGATGAGATGAATTTGATCACTAATTATTATGAAATGAAGAGTTGTGTATTAAAGCTTTTCCGATGAAGCTTAAGGAAGAATAAAACTTCTTATATTGACGAGATAGCTCAAATAAAACATATCAAATAGATGGAGTTATATATGAAATCATTTATGTGGATGAAAACAGTTCCACATAGAAATTTTCCAAAATCAATAATACGCTCAGACTACTACTCCTTAGTAATACATAAATGTGTCTTTCTGTATTCGAGCTGGCATTGGGGTTGACGCATTGATACACTTTCACACACTATGGGGTTTATGTGTTCATTCCTCCCTATGTTATACCACATACCCACTCCACATACGTGATCAAAGAAAATCACATCTATGTAGGAACTATGAATCCCACAATCCTTAGGCACTCCATGAGAGTGTTATGCACTCTCACTGGCTACACGGGGCGTTATGATTAAACATTATTTCTTTCTTAAGAAGTGGTTTTCCTTGGTTGGCCTATGGTTGAACCCATTTTCTAATAAAGTATCACTATTTTTTTAAATCATATTCTAAATATTAAATACAATCTCAATCCATTTATCACCATCAAATAAAAAACAACATAAATATGATCATCTATAAAACTAATATTCCATTTTAAACTGTTGTAAACTATGTGCACTTCTCATAGTGTAATTAGATAATGACTATGACATAATAAAGAGTTCAAAATTAATCATAATTAAAAATTCCTAAATTTTAATTGAATAATATTATTAATAAAAAATTAAAATTCAATAAATCAATTAGGTTCTTCAATCTCTTACTTTGGATTTGTTGTCGATACATATTTTATTTCGAAATTAAATGTTTTATATAAATATTTTTGATAATAAAACCAATGATATAAATATGGGAATGAATTATCATCTTTACTATTAAAAATTTGAGATCTTCTAGTCTTCTTATAATAAATATAGTATGATTTATTCCAAATAGGGATGGAATCAAAACCATCATATAAATGAAGAGTCCAGATAAATGATGAAATATCATAATATTTAATTATATTAGTCTCTAATAATGATAATAAAGTCATAATATTATAATTTATGTGGGATACAACTTCCTCCAATTTTTTTATCTAAGTGGTCAAATCATCTATATGGGCATGCATCTGATAGATTATCTAATGTATCTATTCAAGAACCTTTGAATATTCACTTATTATTTCATCCAGGTGAATCCCATCATCAAAACAATGAAACTCCCCATCATTTATATCCATTTTTTGTAGGGTTAGGAAAAAATTCTCTTGATATCATACAATGGTTCGTAATCAAATCCACCTTCCAGCATATCTTGAAAAAGCTGGCGTAGGTGTTCCTATTAGCCATATAACTCCTCCAAGGGAGTCTCTGTAATTAGGCCTTGGATTTTATTCCAGATATGCCTTCATGTTACATGGGTTTCTGTAACCACTTAGGTGGGTATTCCAAAAGTAGTAATGATTATCTGAGAATATGAAGAACCAATAGAATAAGATTTATGTTCTCTCCTCACAATTTACACATCTTCCATCACTGATATTAAGGGACCATCCCCCTCAAATTTTTTTCCCACTAATGGGATGTTCATCAATTTGATGATAACACTTCCTTGGTGGCTCACCTAAGTCCTGAGTAAACTCCCTTGCTACTACAGATAAGGGGATCAATGAAGCACAAGTCTTGTCAAACAAATCGATCGATCGATTCAATAACCCACCCAGATAATCATCCACCCAAACTTGGGCATAGTCATAAAACATGATGATAGGTGATTCTACCAGTGGAAGAATAATCTCATAATTTTTGTCTTAACATGCCAATATAAGACGAATTTGGTGGATAAGTCCAGGATGTTGTTCGATTCTCATGGAATATTTAGGGAGATGAGAAACTCTTTTAATGAATATAAACTGGAGAGAAATCTGATACGAGGAATATGCATTGTATATAGTTATCTCATCTATGGATCCGTAATAACCCCATCCTATAGATAAATATTGTATGACCTTTCATTCAGAGATCCCCTTCCATTATCAAAAATTATTCCAGATGGTGCAGGATAGGGCATGAAGTTGAGATGATAATGTTGTATCAACATGACAATAACCTCATAAGGACCAAGTGGCATCACCCCAACCCTTGAAACATTCATCATCTTAGAATTGATCAAATAATTAAGGATTACTTTAGTGTTATGATATTTGTAACACTGTTAATGCTCACCTATTTATCAAAATAAGAACCGGAACGGTCCTCCAATCCAGTAAGGGATGTTACCTTACCTAATATGAATGTGGAGTAGATAAAGGAGTCCAAGAGTCATCATTAATAGATTAATAAGGAACCCCTATCCCAATCTGACTAAAATCACTAATATGATTACTTGAATTCCCAATAATGGTTCCCATGTAGGAAAATCCATCTATTCAAAAACATGGTTATAAACCCCTGGAATGGAAGGCTTGGGGATACCTCTAGTCTCAGTCATTAGCCCCATGTCGTATACTCCCTAGCTTCACGTATGGAATAATAAAATCTTGTTCTATCATGAAACTATTAAGAAGAGCATCGATGAGGGTGTATAGCAGTTGGTCGAGAACTGTTGTGGTAGAGAAATATACTAATTCAATCCTTAAAAGAAACAAGTGACTGTAGGTTCAGATCCTTCCTTAAATTATCCTTAACAATGGTGAGAACATCTCTTTCCAATATCAAATCTTGTGAGGTGTCATCCCAACCATCTTTAACAAGAAGATTTTCTTTATACATCTCCCAAAGATAAGGTATTTCACCAAATCAGTATAAATCCCAAACATCAATCCCTAATTTTCCATTGGATAAAAGGAAGAAATTAGTTCTATAAAACCAATGGATAATTAGCTCTTTGTGTTTTTATTGATGATACATGATGAAATGAGAATTCCATACTACCTCATAAAGATAGATAACAATTTAATGGTCATAGAATTATGATCATCTATTCCTAACCTAAAATGGTCATGCACAGTCATCGGGGATGTTACTTATAGGTCATAAGTCCCACTTAGAGATCCAACCACTTGTAACAGAATTCATGGAGCAGATGGGTGTGCTCAATTAGATTTGATCAATTGGTTGTTGGAAAATATTTAACCCTTCTAGATATCGATGGGAGATAACCAACATGTTGGATAACCCATAGAGGAGTGGTATAAAAAATTCAGTGTCTTTACAAATCATTGTTTGAATAAAATCATGTTGATATGAGAGTCAGTGATATGAAAGATTATAACAATGTGAAGGAGTGTAAACATCATCCAGTATACCGAATCCATTCAAATAAATTCAGTATAATATGGTATATATTTTATGTTCATGAGGTATAATGCCTTTAAAATCCTTATTGGAAGAGAACACATCATAATGAGGGTTGAAATTTGATTCCAAGTAATCATATTACTATATATGGTTATGTTGGAAGATTTCTATGAACTGGAATCCATCAATATGAACACAAGAAACACATATATTTTATTATCAATAATTCTTATATCACCATCACTATGTATGGTTACCTTATATGTCCAAAATCATCACATCAATATGCCTTCAATTTCTAATCATACTCTACCCATGTCTTCTATAAATACAAGAGGAAGGAAGATCGAAACAACCATCACATGAAATTCAAATCACAATATAACCTTGAAATCATAACATTGATGAAATAATATTGTATAAAATACCTGTGTGGATTGGAATCCAAGAGGAGGGCTCTGTGGTGATAGCTCTTCAGAGAGGAGGGTGCCACGGTTATAGAGGTCTCCAAGGAGGAGGGTGCCACTGGAAGAGAGGTCATCAGGAGGATGGCACCGCGGTGAGAGAGTTCATTGGAGAGGAGGACGCCGCGGTGAGGAGAAAATGTCTGGGAGGAGAATTCATCAGGGGAGTAGGGCGCTGCGGTCAGGCAAGGTTGGAGAGGAGGGATACATGGTCAGGCGAGGTCATGGAGAAGAACTCATCGGGTGTAGAAGAAGGCGGGAGGAGAAGAAGTCGGGAGGAGCAAATTGGGGACCAGTCGGGAGGAGTGAATCGGGGAACTCGATACCAAATAGGAAAACACTCACTACAAACATCATTATAAAATTAAACTGTGGAAATTAGGACGATATAGCCACGGAACAATAAAACTAAGGATATAGGTCTGTTGCTATATCTTTAATTTCTAGTAGTGTTATATAACATCATGTAAAAATTAATTCTCTAAAAGATATTCGTTTATGTTATTTTTTCCATTACTTTAATTAAATTAAAATAAAGTGTTACTGTAATTCATAAGTGGATCTATGGGGTCTAGAAATATACCCAAGGATGTACATGGTCATACATGACTAATCCAATATGGTTTGGACAAGTGATAGGGAAATTGTTTATTATTATAATATTCTTTTTACCTTGAATTACCATATTTACCCTTAACTGTAGTAAGTAAAAGTCAAAAATTATTATTCACCAAAAATTATTTTCATCTTATTAAACCAAATTGTACTTACTATTAACAACCATGTATGTAGTATTTTTGGAATTCAATTCTCATAAGTAGTAAAATTTTATTTAAATGAATAAATCAGTTTTTAAACTATAACTTAGTGGTTTCACTATTTTATCAAAAACTGATGTTTTTCAGAAAAATACAAGATATTATGAAAAAGATATATTTGATAATATGATATTAAAGATTGTTTCTATTTTACCAAATTATAATCATATTAGTGGGATTAATTAATTTAAAATTAATTCCCCTTTTTAAAACAAAAAATGCATTTTTAAGAAATATTAACTATCAAAATATTTACACTTGTTTATGTCCAATTTCAATGTGAAATTTAATCCAATGACCAACATTGGATTAAATTTTAAAAACATAATATAATTAAAATATTAAACCAATTAAAAAGATAATCTGTCTATATAAATAAATATGATTAAAGGGCCTTTTTGAATTTAAATGCTGAATTTTTCACTATTCATCCAAAAAATTATCAAAGAAATTCCAACATTTTACCCAAAGTGAATTTTGATATCTTCATTTTGAAGAATAATTATATTTTTCAAATAGAACTTATTAAAGTGACAAAAACTATATTTATATAGAGTTATCCCTCAAAAGGCGGAAAATAAACCTTTTAATGTGAATTATTCTTAAAATTAGATTCACTCACAGTTTAAGCCTCTAACATATATAGGATAAATGTAAAACCATTTCACTAATATTTGTAATAATTTTTTAGTTAGTTATGATCATTCCCGCCATTAAAATGTCTAGAATTTAACTACCATTTAAAATAATATTATGTTATTATTTTTCAATATGACCCAACATTGTGTGTATCATAAGATTGAAATGAAACACATTGTTGTGTATCGGGTACTCCATCGAACATAGCAACCCCTTAAAATTAATATTAATAATTAATTTACAAATATTAATAAATATTAAAATTTCATATTCATTATTTATTTAGGATGTTACACAACCTCATCAAACATTCTCCATAACTGTGTGTACACCGTGTTGAATCTCTCTTCCTCAAACCATTTATTTTGCGTTGTTTCTCTTTATATTTTGCACAGTTTGGATAAACGGTGTATAGCTCCTGAACCTCTCCTATAGTCCCAAAAACATAATTAAAGATAACCAAAATCTTCAAACAATAACTATAACACATTAGAATCACAAAATATAAATAATGTGTTACGTACAAGAAATCAGCATTATTACATTCTCTGCGTCATCTATATTTCCATCCCTAGAATGTATAAATCAATTGTTTCCCTAAAAGAGTTCTAGCCAATTCTATTTCATTTCTATCACATGTTCCTAACTATATTATTGAATATTACCATGTTTCCATAAAACCTACAGTAGACCGATTCATTTTCCATTAAATAATTTCTCTTATTTATCCACAATCCGCAGCAGAATATGTACAAATGTAGCATTCAGCTCTAGGTCAACACGATCCCATATAATCACACGGCCAGGATCAGGAAGATAATTTATTAATTGAGATACGTGGAACACATTATGCATCGAACTAAATCACGGGGGTAGATCCAAATAGCATTCCACCTCTCCAACTTATTCCAGTATGTCAAATAAAACCAATGTATCTAGGAGATAATTTTCCCTGCTTCCAGAAAAAAAAATTCCACCGCTTGGAGAGATCCTCAAGAACACATAATTACTCACAAAAAACAACAAAGGCCTTCCATGATTCTACGCTTAATATTATTGAAATCTTTGAGCAGTCTCCATTTTCATTCATATTAACAGAATCTTCTCTATTGTTTCGTGGACAAGGCTCAGCCTGACTTGTGAATTTTTACCAATTTCCACCCATTATATTGGTTAATGAAAGGGGTGTCCCTAAAATTATTCTAACTGATCCATTTGTATTGAGGCATAATATATGATATTATATCATAACTCCACCATGGATAATTGATCCTCCCATGAGCCACTAAAATCAATTAGACAAGATCGCATCATGTCTTCCAACATTTGTATCCTCCATTCATTGTGCCCATCCATCTGAGGATGATATGTTGTGCTCATATTCAACTATCTGATATATGATTTCAGTATTTATTTCCAGAGATGAGACATGAAACTCATATTTTAGTCATATAAAAATTGACACCAGTACACCATTCCTCTTTACCACTTCTTAAATGATGATTTTGGACAGATCATCTACCATATGATTTTCATTAATTTGATTGAAATGATCCTACTTTTTATGCTAATACACTATCACCCATATGGATTAATGTTTCCAAACCATTCATGGGAAACCTATAATGAAATCCATTGTTATCTTCTCACATTTCCACACTGGGATATGAAATGAAAACAACATGCCTGATGGTCTCAGATGGACTTATTTAACCTGCTGACAAGTTAAGAACTACGAGACGAACTCAACCATCTTCCTCTTCATGCCTCTCTACCAAAACTACCCCTTTGACACCATATGCATATTTTCTATTCCTAGATTGACAGACCATCTCAAATTATTTTATTCAAGAAGGAGTAGTTCATGAAAATCCTTATGCACAACCATTCGATCTCTAAAACCCAAAATTGATCTCCCACCAAGATTCCAACAATAAATGGTCTCCCAAAAATTGAGTTTTGAACTTATAACCTAGAATTATGTATCAGATGATTGTTCATATTTTATAGTGTTTACCAAATCCAAAATAAGCATAGCTAAATATAGAACCATAAAATCGGTTTTCTCTTCACATTCCATATGCATGTCAGTTAGGGATGACATCAACTTCCATTCATTGGAAGCTTATTTCACAAATTGGGCATATATATTTCGGCTCATTTCATCTTCCAGTTAATTAAATTTTTCCATTTTATACATAAATTGAAAAAGTAAAAGATTTGGAGATACTCCATAAATATCCTTTTCCTCATATTCAAATCTCTCTATGATAAAATGTGTTTCAAGATTTTATAGTCTATGAACATAGTCAATTCCTTACCATAGGGATAATGACGACATGTCTTCAAATAATTAATGGATATTGATAATTCCATGTCATGTTTTGTGTTTTTCATCGCATTAACTATTAAATTACTTCATCCACAAGCCAAAACATGGGATCCTTTCATAATAACATCACTCATCCCTGATCTCAAAGGATCACCATACACCACATATCCCTGTCCTGATTCTAGAAAAATATAGCTTGGTGCTGATGTAATATGAACATTCAACTCCTAGAAATACTTATAGAATTTCTATTTATATTTTAATGGAGTATTATTCTTTTTAAATACATCCATTTATGAGGATATCAATGAGAAGTAACAAACAAAGCATCAGTAATAATCAGATAGACCAATAAAACAACAAATCTCAAAGACATTTTCCGGTGGTTTCCATGAAATCACATCTTCAATATTTTTAGGTTCCACAAAAATACTTTTTTTGAAATCACATTACTATGAATGAATATCTCATGTATCCAGAAATCGCACTTAGATAGTTGGGTATACGAACAATGACCTCTAAAGACTTGTAACACTATCGCCAGGTGCTCCCCATGCTGAGTCATTATCTTTGAATACACGAATATGACACCTATAAAAACCACATCAAAAGAATCCATATATCATTGAAATATCATGTTCATCAAATCCATGAAGACTGCTGGTGAATTCATGAGACCTAAAGGAATGACTATATATTAATTGTGGCTATATCGTTACGTCAAATCGTCCTTTAGAATATCATCCTTCCGAACTCATAGTTGATGATATCCTGATCTCATTTCAATATTAGAGAACCACTGAGATATTCACAATTGATCAAATACCTCATCAACGTGTGGAAGTGTATACCGATTATTTATCACAAAATCGTTATGCATGTGATAATCGAAACATGGACGAAGAGTTCCATCAATTTTCTTCATGAACCAAAAACAAGGCCACCCATGGAGATGTATTTGGATAAATAAAACCCATTAATTCTAGCTCGTGAAACTACAAATTCAATACCCTTAACACTATTGGTGCCATCCTATAAGACTTCATGGATATATGACTAGTCCTAAAAAAGAGATTAATAGTAAACTCCACATCCCTTATAGGTGGTAACCCTAATATTTTCATGGGGAATAGATCTTGAAATTAATACATCATTTCTTGAAAAATGACATTCTAGATCTCTTCTATCAATTCCAAACTCAACACCACCAACTAGTAATAGATCATTCCCACCACTGGTTCCAACAATCCAGTTGTACCCTTCTACATAACTAACTATCATTTGAAGAGATTCTCAATTTCTTCCTTAGTCATGAAACCAACTTTCATCATATAATTGTCAATGTGAGTCTTGAACATTATCTGTCAATCTATAGCCAAGATTACATAATATAAATCCATATCCAATGTTATGAAGTCTCATTTCTTCTCAGAGCCATTAATCATTATAGAACATGCTCTATACACAATGTCTTGTAATTCTCTTTCACTTAGAGGAGTTTTTAGTTTTATCATAGAGGGGATCATTCCATGTTAAAAACATAGAAGTTCAACAACACGATAATAATTGAAGGAATTAGTTGCACATGTAAGAAATAGTACTTGCACGAAGGTATAATTTAAATGAATTTTACCTCTCATAATAGATGGACTATCATGATCATCAATAATAATCAACTCACATCTATATAGTTTCTCCGTCGCTGCACTTTTATCTTATTTCCAATCTTAGATTGTATATGCTGAGGAGTCATGTGATTTTGAGAATCCTCATGTCTAGATTTTCTCTAATAATAAGGCTATTTATTCTGGCCTCATCCTTTCAAATCATACAATCCTCGCGACACATGAGAAGTTTCTCGAGCACCAGACTGCATAGCACAGTGAGAAAAGAGCGTAAGGTGTCCCATTTTGATTCAATTATGGCATGCTCTTGGTGATTCTTTACACTCACACATTATGTGGTCAATGGAACCACATTGTTATCATCATACATAAATATTTGGTATTGGAGGAGGATTTTCAGATCAAATTATTGGATTCTGATTCCCACTCCCACTTAGTAAATAAGAATCTCTCATTTGCTTCCACCAGCATTAGAGTTTCCACAATTTCAGGCAGGGATCATCATAATTCCTCCTCCCAATTCTCCTGATATTTCTCAATTGTCCACTCCCACTCTTTTCACCATCTCTATATAAATGTTAATACATAGAATAGAAATAATCATTTTAATTTCATGACTTATCCATGATCTGAAGATACATGCCTTTTGGTAGGAACATTCCCCAACTTCTAGTGAAAAACATACTAAATTCATGAATTTAGCTACATTCTATATAATAGAGAGATTCTACTACATCAGGATAAAGAATTTTATCATCCATTGGATCTGGAATGTGTTAGGAGAGAATTTTTTATTTAACAATTCTTCAAAATCCCCTAACGTAAGTCCCTGATCTTCTTTGGAAGGAAAATATAGTTCCCACATCTTTCATGCAAGAACCTCAAGAATATACATTATCATATTGACCTTAATCTCCACCACTGTGTTGATGAACATGAAGATATGATTCATCCAAATGAGCCACAACTCCTCCTTCTAGTGTTCAGAATCCCCCTAAAATAAGTTTGGATTCATCTTCATGAATCGAATGGAATAGTCCATATATCTTGGTTTATCGCTCCGATTCCTCATATCGATAGTATGAAATGCCTGAATGAGGATTTGAATAAGCTCTGGGTTCACCTTTGTCTCTATTGTAACCAAGTTATCTACATCTTCTTCCAGTTTTTTTCTGTGGTGCCAAGGAAGATCCATTTTCTAAAGAACAACAACTCTCTACGCATCACTCTATAGTAACAGATGGATTAGTATTTCAAGTTATATCCCAACAACTATGATTTTTTTTTTTAAAAACACACACTTTTCATGTTCAATCATATTTTTTTCAAAAATATCATTTATATCTATTCAAAGTGAAACATTATTACAAATACACTTGTGTCCACATTCTAATATAAATTATTTGAAAAAAATTCTGTATTTTCCCAAATATACACCTTTTCAAAAGAACATATATCATTACTCTAAATGAAATATGTATACTAGTTGGTTTTCATTACCCTAATTCAGGACATTCTCACCTAATTGGCTCAACCTCTGACAATGAGATTCAAGTATCCTATTTGTGTATTGAAAACACTTATGCACCCAACACCCTAGTAACATGGAGTTCACCGTAAAAGTGTTATATTATTCCTTTTATGCTATATAATTCATGTTAGAACAATCCTACTCATTTCAAAGACTAAAACCCAATGAATTGAAAGGGATGAATTGACTCCAAGACCATAACAGTGAAACCAAATTGTTACTCAAGGTCCGAACAGGATGATACAATTTGTAATAACATGCTAATTCTCATTTGCATGAGAGAACAATTCATCATTACATGACCTTAAGAGAAATCTATAAGATTCGAAAGGCTAGAAATAAATTCTGAAGGGTTACTAACACAAGTGGGTGATGATTTAGCCTGAAGTAATAAAACCATTAACCAAACAGATCACTAAATGATGCATCAAAAAATGAATGCAAACTCAACAACTAAATATATCTCAAAACCACATAAATGTGTGAAACAACAGAAGACCCAATAGCTATAAAATTAAAATATGGAAACCATATAAATACTCCCTGAAGACTAGAAGACTCCACGCTGGACATTCCTCATGCTCCAAGATAACCAAACAGCCTGACCATTACGAAGTGAAGCTATAACCAGTGAAAGGATACCTTTCCCCTTTTCCAAAAGACAGCATCTGCCAAAAGACAAAAGATCCAAATCAGGGGGATTATAAAACTCATTAGGTTTTCCCAAATGACATCCCTACTCATAACAGTATGATATAATTGTTATAAATGATTAGATAAAACATTTTATGTAAAAAAAATTTCAAAACTATTTTATATCTACATATACAAATGTTTCAAAACCCATTTATAACCAAAAGAATTCATGTGAAATTGAAACGAATTTTTCAGCATATTATTTTTCAAAAAAATTAACTAAAAAACATAAAACTGATTTCTCAATATTCCATTGGTATACCAAATCCATTCGATACATCCACACAATCGACCATGAATTCTATGATATGACAGTTCCATACTAATGAACGATTTCTCATAGATCTACCAAGTCGTCATAAGGTAATTATATCCCATGTACCATAATACCTTTGGCAAAGATCTCAATGTCATGATTTAACCAAGACCCATATATGAAACATTAACACACACCACTTATGCCCAAATATCATTCCAAAACAAGACTTTCCATAATATCACCTCTTTATTGAAAAGTGTTTTTCATTAAATCCATTACAATTACACATAATTTCACTAAAAGGTATTCTTATTGAAATCCCCTTCCCAATAAAATATTTTAGAAGTTCCACAAAATAAACCATTTAAAATCACAATATTAATTTCATGAATCTAAAACAATTTCCACAACAGTTTATCAAGATTTTGAAAATATATAAATAATGGTAAATCATCACTAATGATATTTATTCCATTTATCAATCCAATATTTTACAATATATATTTTCAAGTTCACTCAAATTTTAAAATAATCCAATCAATTATAGAAATTAGAGATGAGAGAATAGGCACATGCCTCAATGGTTTTGAAAAAAACTTACATTTAATGAAAAAAGCTCACGCAATTGGGTTGAAACTCCCCAAAATGGCTTAGATCTCTTCTCCTACCATCAAAAAAACCAAATTGTGTTCAATAAGGAGTACCCCAACATACATATAACCATAAATGGGTTATATCTAAAAAATAAGGAGGAGAGGAGATTCATATCTTTTAAATGAGACAAGAACGGTAAAGAACATCACTTACAGTGAGAATTGGGCTTTAAAACCCCAAGGGAGGGCTCTAGATATGTTCCACAATGCCTAGGAGAGGTTCCAAACATTCAATGGAGAAAAATTTTTAATTAGGGACTTTTAGATGTATAATAAATAATGTTAATGGAATAAACCTGTGAGATCCTCTTTTTTGCGATCTCACTTAACAATGTGCGTAGTTAGTTCACATGGTTAGACAAACCGTGCACTAGACGTACATTATATACTTTCTAGAAATATGTTCACATAGACGGTTCGCACATTATCCTTAACTATAAAGACACCGTGTCGATGCTCTCTACCTCAAACCATATAATTTGCATTGTTTCTCTTAACATTTCCTATATGTTTTGGATAAACCGTGCACAGCACGTGCACTGCTCCTTTAGTGGAAACACATATTGAATGATCACCAAAATCTCCCCAAACTCTCCCTTATTAATTATAACAAAAACTAAAAATAAAGTGTTACATACAAGAAATTGGGGTACTACACCATGTTATTTGTTTAATGATAAAATATTGTTTTCTAATTAAGATATTAATTTTTTATACAATAATCATTTATGTATCTGGTTTTCCAAAACTAATAAACTATTCTATACATTGAGAATTGATTCTTTTTAATCATCCCAATGTATTGGATTTTTGAAAACAACATTGGGATTTTTGTGTTGAGTCGATACATACATATAATTATATCATTAAAAATGTATTATTTTAGGAGTAAAAGGTTTATTGGGATAATTTTGAGGGTCCGATTCACATCAATTTAGAATAAAAACCCTAGCTAATATCTTAAATATTTATTTTGGGCCCCATGATTAACTAAAGATGCACCACTAGCCATATAATTTAAAAAATAGATTCTCTAATGATTTACTGGGCTCACTAGGCAGTCATTGAGCTATCTATTTTTTTAAGACATTGAATAGAATATCTAGTACGATTCTATACATGGTTTTCCATTTGGAAAAAATTTCAATATTAATGGATAATACAATATTTTATATTGGGAGATTCCTTATTTATTTTTGAGTTTCTACTCTTAATTAATCATTGATTGAAGTGTATTTTGTTTTGATAAAATAAAATTACTTTTCCTAACCTCATCAATTAAATAATTCATTTTTTCATTTTATTTATCTTTTTGGAAACCTATAACACTGAATTAGTATTATCTTAATCAGAAATGACCTACCATGAATGATTAGATTAGTAGTAAATGGAAACTGAGACATGTTATTCATAAGGTATGTGGTATCATGATATTAACTTCAGTCATGAATCTTCAAATTCATGTATATTTAATTTCTATTCACACTAAGAATAATAACACATAGAATAAAATAATTAATTAATTAGTAACATAACAATTCACTTAAATTACACAAGTTACACCTTTCCCAAAACATCTTCTGGAATGTTATCATGCCTTATATGGACATATACCATCAGTTACATCATACCAATATTTATGATTTCATTAGGAATAAATGTGGTTATTTTATAGTGTCATAGCCTAAACAAATTACAAATTGGTTTCCAATAATATGAATGATGTATTATAGAAGTTAGTGAATTGAATTAACAAATTATTAATGAAAAATGACTATATGTTTACGTTCTTAATTAATGGATGACAATTTGATGAATTGATAAATGAGGGAATAAAAAAATAAATATTTTTTTACTATTACATTAAATTAATTGTGGATGTAGAAATTATTCAGGGGATCAAATATGACCATTTTTAAACTTCGGTTAGATGACCATGGATGATGTTTCTCATAACTACTCTGAAAATTAATAAAATGTTATAGGACATTGGATATAGTTACACGCATGTAGTATTATCATAATTATATTTAGTTGGGTGAACTTTGACATATTCATATAGATATGGTGTTCCCGGTATTCTATATGGTCTTTGGGCCTTGGTTAAAGATCCCTCGAAATAGAATTCCCCTTATATACATATGTTGGGTGGGGTATCAGTCACATTCCATGGATTTTGTGTGACCATTATATAAATACTTTTGGGTTACCGTGAACATCATATATGTATAATAAATTATTCAAATATAATGGAAAGATGCATCCAGAACTAGCCAAAGTAGGAATATTTGACCCAGTGTGCCATTATAGACATAAAAACTAAAAATAAATTTATTTTTTATTTCATAAATTTTTTATTTATGTTCATATCAGTATATGTTTTTTACCGGGATTCTATATGTATTCAACATTATTATTGGGGCCATATTGTGTTTTGATCACACCATACTCATCACGTTGTTAGTAAACAATGGATCATCCCAGTAGATTATTTGGATAATGGTAAGTCCCAATAGTAGATGGGTTATCTTTTTTGACTTGAGAAGATTGATTAGCCACTAAAATTGGCTAATATTTATAATTAATATCTTAATTTTCATGTTTTAAATAGTAAAAAAACATCATTTTATGTTCATTATAGAAATTGAACTTCATTTCTCATTTCTTAAATGCAATTCATTTTTAAAATGAAAATACGAGCCAAATAAATCATTTTATTGTGGAGATAAAAATATTCATTTTTTGAATTTTTTATTTTGGGATATGATTGATCACGTTTTTTGGAACATTTTATCTTTTAGGATCAATGGATGAATCCCAAAAGACGATGGATATTTTTCATCATAAATGAATAAATTTTCTAGAAAAAGCATAATGGGCCTAAGGCCGAGCAAACAAAAGTGGGTCCCATAATCCATGTTCAATGAAGCTCAAATTATTACTTTAGAAAGAGAAAAATATGGGTTTTATTTCATTCAACTATGGTTGGAGCTAATTCTAGAATTTTCATTGAGATAAATGGATATGGAGTTGACATTATAATGGTGGGACCGATATGAATTCCCATATTGTATTTCCACCATTTTGAGCATAACATCCAAATGGATGGACCAAATGGCTTGGAATTTTTACAGATGGTATAGGACACATGGAAAAAGATAATTATCTTCTATGACACCATCAAAATTCTCCATATTCAGTTATAAATTCTCATGTACATAAGGGTGGTGAATCAGGATGATTTTCTCAATCATCTTCGAAACATTCTATTCCCTTAGCTTTCTCACCCTCCTTCTGACTCTCTAAATTAATGGGGATTTAATTAATTATTGTGGGGTGTCTGTAATGTTACTAATATTCCTATATAAGGATATGGTGGTAAATTGTATTTACCATCTAATATTTTCCTTTCACTCCACGTTTTTCTTTCAACCATTGTATTTCATACAATTGTAATTTTCTACATTCATTTTGTAATAGCATCGTCAATTTCTCTAATATAACTTTTTTATTCACATTTAGTATTTTAGTAAAAGTTTTTTTATTATTGAAATTATATTTTACTTTTATTCACACATTTATACCATTTTATTATGGTTTTAATTTATTCAAAACATCACTTGTGAATTCATCACACAATGCTAGAGCGTTCTTTTTTCAATGTTTTTCTTCAGCAATCCCGCTTCTTTAAGTTGAATACCAGCTTCCATTGGTAGAATAGTGTCAATTGGGTGACAAAATATATGGGTTGATCCTAGGGATTCACATGGGGTGAATTAAATGTTATTTTATATTCTTAAATTCCTAAATCATTGCTTCGTTTTATGAGTTCCTTTCATTTATTTATCATCTTATTTATCATCACCGACTTTAACGAAAAAAAATATTAAGTGGTAGTACCATCCAATTAAATGGAGTTCTTCTTTAAGTTATCCTATAAGTGAATTGGTGATTAGCCTTGAAATTTTGTATGAATTAAATTGGATAATTATAATGTTAAATATTTTCATTTAATGGATACCTTTTGAACCAATGAACAAAAAATCCAAAGAAAAATAAATACATCCAATTCATCCCTAGATAAAACCTAGGATTGACTCACCAAAATTAATTATTTTAATACAGGTAATGTTATTTGTTTTTAATTCAGTTAAATCACATTTTCTTCAAATAAATCAACACCATATTTGGCCACTTCATATCCAATCTCGAATCAAATCTTAGTGTCTCAAGGTTTCTTTTTCGGTCCCTATAGATTTAATAACACAAGATTTACTAAAAGCGACCTCATAAACCATATTTATTGGGTAAATTTGGGTGAAACTAAATTTTTGTGCCATTTATGGGGACCCAAATAGTTATCTTAGAAAATCATCTTCTTTTCTCACCCCAAATTCTCTATTCTCGCCCTAATTTCTCTTCTCTATTCCCCTTTCTATTTCTGGGTGTCCAAAGAATCCCAAAACAAATTTTCAATCATCTCTAATGGATTATCATCCATAGTACCCATTCATAGACCAATGCTATAATAAACGAGGAAATCAATATTTGGAATCACCTCACATAGGTACTTTCATTGAGCAATCCTTGATTGAATACACCACACCAGATGATATGTACAATCAATGGGATGATGATTGTTTAAAGGATCAATTTCTATCCTTCTCGATGATTATTGATGAGATAAAACATAACGGAGTACATGATGTACAAAATCATATCCAACCTAAGCCTCAATTTTTTTTGAACAATTGTGTGAACAAATTGATAAAATGAATTCAGAAGTTTCAACTTTGAGTTTAGAAGTACAAAACACTAAAACTTATGAGGAACCCATTCCCACTAAGTATTTCCATTCCTCATCACTGATAGAAGAATATTCTATCCCAAAAACCTCTCATGAATTTACAAAATAACTAACCTTTGGATATGGGATAACTGAAGAATATCATGGAAATATTGGAGGGTATTAAATTAGGATCACTACTGTAAAGGGGACTTTTCCCAACACTTTTATACAAACAGTTCAAAGAACCATTGTTATATGTTGTCTTTACCAATGGTTTGACCTTGAAAAAGTGACTTTTCCCAATAGTTTTATGAAACTATAGGGAAAAGTGGGGAAAAATCACTTTTCTCAATGGTTTTGAGGAAACCGTTGGGAAAGATGGGGAAAATTTTAGTTTTCCCAATGGTTTTATGAAACCGTTGGGAAATATTAAGTTTTCCCAACAGTTTTTAAAAACTGTTGGAAAAACAAATCCCCAAATTCTCCAATGTAGGCAGCGGCCTCCCCACGATTCCAGAACCCTTCCGCTGGTCTCCATAAGTGATTCCTTGGCAGAATCACTTCTGAATCCCCACCTCTTTGATCAGATCAGATGCTACCAGGTTAGACTCCTTCAATATTTTATCAATGATACAGTTCCACTTCTTATAAAGCATATCCTTCTATTCTCAATGATTTCATTATTCCTAATTTTTATGGTTTTTGTAAAATTTATGATTGTTCCACGAATTGTGTACTCAAATCCATATATCAGTGTCTGTCCAATTAAGGTTTTCATTACACATTTACATTTATAAGGGAATGGTGTCTCTTAATTGTGTTCTAATTTTGAAGATTCATAGTTTTTTTTTAATCTCAATGCTTCAAATATTATAGCTTCAAGTATATGAACTAATAAGAAATTTTTGGTCATATTTGTTGATATTATTTCTTGAAAATCACTCCTTTCAATAAGATCATGCAAAACATGAAGATCTTTTTCATCTTAATTTTTGTACACTATGTGTATTACATAAAATTTATGTATTATGTTTCTATCAAAATCTATATATATATAAAATGACACACAGTTCACATATCCGTTGCACAATAGAACATGTGTAGTATCTTCTTGAAATTTTCCAAATAGTATGTGGTCCCTAATTAGTACATCTTCCTTATTCATGAAACTAATTCCCAGAATGTCAAATTCTCAATATTAGTGAATACAAGTTTTTCTAATATAACCATTAATCATTCTCCCTTCGACATCATACATTTGTTATTCAATCACCTTTTTTAAACACAATGACAATTTTCACTGATTTAGGGTTCCTCAAAATGCTTGGGAAAAAAATGCATGTATTGAATTGTGTTTCTAAAATGGTTTAATGGATACAAGTTCATCTCGAAAATCACGATTGTGTGGTTCAAATATCATGAGGACCATGAGATTATAATTCTTCACACAAATGATGTTTTTTCTACAACTATGTGTTTTTGTTTTCACTTCTGATTTGGCCGAAAGGGGAGCTTTTGTGGTCATTAATCATGGTTGTGGGTGGTCATTTAGGATGTAAGATAGTATGAATTCATTTTACTTGATATATCCAATATTATTATTGATTTATGTTCAATTTGATTATATTTAACAAGTGATGTTATTTAATAAGTTGTTATTAGTGGTTGTAATAATTACGATATGGTATAACGGTTCATATAGTGTGTATAAGGGTTCACATGGTGTGTATAACGAATGACATGGTATCAGTGAACTCAAGTAATTAATTTAATCCTTCATTTTCACTAGCATGTAAGAAATTGAATGATTTAAACCCATCCTCACATGATTTCTTTCCTTAGAAAGTGTCCAACTTATGGAATATGAGCTATTGAATTCATCAGTTAACTAGGATCATATATTCCATTTCCCCCAAGATTACTGTACTAATATAACTTTAGGGTCAACTAATTATGGTTATCATTTTAAGTTGTATATTATTTGGATTTCTTGCCCAATACTCACTTTTATGAAGGTGGGGTGCTTTTTACTACCCATTCTGGCATGTGTAGATAGCCATAAAATTGTTAGATAAGCCACAAGTTTAATTCAGTAATTTTTTTATCATTGACATACTTTATTAATAATTTCAAATTTAAAAATAAAATTATTTGTCTATACTTAATGAAATTAAATCTTTTTTTAGGCCATGAACAACCTATTAGTGTATAAGACTAAAATTTATTTACCCATGGGGTGCGCTTGACTTGCAGAAGTAATTGGGTAATGAAAGGTATGGCCAGGTGTTAATAATGAGTTATTGAACATGAGTGAATGATTTGGGATGCTTATAACAATAGATGGGACCTAAGTCATGTGACTCTTATAGACGTAATGAAAATGAATATAAATAAATTTTAATTTTATTTATGAGTACTTGTTCATTACATTATTTTAATAGTTTACTACATCGACTAGAATCTTCTTCCATTATCGTTTACTTAAATGTATTTTCTATTTAATTTCAATCCTATTGAATTGTTTTTGACAAAATGACTTATATAAATTCTTTTTACAGAATGTATAGAAGTGGGATGTATGAAACCGATCGTATCTCAAGCGATTTTCAAAACAATTTGGAGAGCTTTATAGATTTTTCATTTCACAATGCTTCAGATAGTGGTCTTATACACTTCCCATGTTCCAATTGTGATGGTAGACCTTGGTTGAGCCGTGAAGAAGTCAGATACCACATAACCAAAAATGGTTTTGAAGAAAACTACATTGTGTGGTATCAAAATGAAGAGAAAATGAAATCTCAAATTGGTGATGATCGAAATGAAAAGATAGGAATGGAGAATTTGTTAGTTGATCGGTTTCTGTTTATTCGTCATCATGAAAAAGAAAGGATTTCGACTGATGAAGACTTTGATATGAGCACAATAGATTCGTCTAGTGAAAATGTTGATATTGATAGGCTGAAAAAATTGAATGATGCTGCCTTGACTCCAGTATATCGACAATGCGATAAAATGGAAAATTTGGAATTTTTAATCCGATTTTTTTCATGGGAAAACAATGTATAGGATTTCTAATACAACAATCGATTGTATTCTTACCCTATTGAAGGATTTACTTCCAGATGATGTAGATATTCCCTCAAACCACTATATGGCATGGAAGTTAGTTGAGGAACTTGGATTTTCAAGAAACAAAATTCATGATTTCCTGAAAGATTGCATTTTATTCTAGGAGGAAACCGCTAAACGAAATGATTGTATAAAATGTGGCACATCCCGCTAGAAGTCAAAATGTGATGGAACACCATCCCGCGTTCCACAGAATGTAATGTGGCACTTTCCATTGATCCCCAGACTCCAGAATATTTTTATGTCTGATGACATATCAATAAAAATGATATAGCATGATACCGAGAGAAATAAGACTAATGATGAGTTGGTTCATCCTGCAGATGGATTTTCATGGAAGAGATTTGATGCTCGACATCCTGATTTTGCAGCTGACATGCATAATGTGAGGTTGGGCCTTTATGGGAAGGTTTAAATCCGTTTGGGCAGATGCTTACTTCGCACAACACATGGACACTTTTTATACACATTTATATTCTTCCCCCATGGGTGTGTATGAAAGAACCATTCACTTTCAAGAGTATACTCATATCTGCTTCTTCTGATCCCAGCTTTGATATTGACGTCTACATGAAACCTTTAATAATATAGTTGAAACTTCTTTGGGATGTGGGTGTGCGCACATATGATGCATGTTCGAAAGACATATTTCATATGTGTGCTGTGCTTATGTGGACGATCAAGTATTTTCTGACTTATGCAATGATTTCTGGATGGAGCATGTAGGGAAAAATTGTCATGTCCAGTTTGTATGAAGAATACACAATCCAGAAGACCGAAACGTCGTTGTAGTTTCAATTTTATGGGACATCAACAATTCTTTCCAAAGGATCATCCATATATAATGAATATTCAAAGATTTGTTAACACATAGTGAAAGATGATCCACCTCTGCGTATGTATGGAACTGACGTGATTAATGAATTGAAAGATTTCGTTTTTTCATTTTGGATGGGTCAAATGAAATGTATAAAAAGAAAGAATGTTTCCACCAAAAGATATTACAATTGGAAGAAGAGGAGTATCTTTTTTGATTTACCTTATTGGTCAACTAATTTGTTGCATCATTTCTTAGACGTAATGCAAATTTAAAAGAATATATGAAAAATTTTGCTTTCGGTTCTTCTAAATGTCAACGGGAAGAAAAAAGATGATTTATGATCTCGGCGTAACTTAGTGGATTGGGGTATCAGACCAGAATTACATCCTGTGCGTATCAGTGAAAATAAATGGAAACATCCACGTGCATCTTATGTGATGACACCTATGGAAAAAAATTATAGAAGTCTTAGAGACTATTAATGTTCCTGATGGTTATTCAAGAAACATATCTAAACGGGTCAACATAAAAGAGTTGAAGCTAAAATCGTTGAAGACTCATGATTATCACGTTCTACTGCATGAGTTTCTTCCAATAGAAATCAGTCATCTTTTGTCCAATAATGTAAGGGTGTCTATTATTCAGTTGTTCCTTTTTATTAGAGATCTTTGTGCTACGAAGTTTTCCATGTCTTTCTTTCAAAAAATGTTGATAGATGCCCCATTAATTTTGTGTGAGTTGGAGAAAATATTTCCTCCATCATTTTTCACATGCATGCTGCATTTGACTGTCCATATTCCCAGTAAAATACTTCTCGGAGGAACTGTTTATTTTCGTTGGATGTATCCAACTGAAATAAATATGTTCACATTAAAAACTTATGTCTGAAACAGAAATCATCCCGAAGGTTCTATCTTGAACGGTTACTTGGATCAAGAATGTAGGGATTTCTTCTTAATGTATTTGTCTGATCTTACTACAAGATTGAACATACAAATGAGAAATTAAGAAGAATAGTATGAGCCGATTGAACCCAGCTTTCCACCAATTCCTCAAATAGGAGGAATTCCTAGACCATATAAATTGAAGACATTAAGCCATGAGGAGTGGGAGATGGCACATCACACAGTTTTGTTCAACTATGATTTCATCGATGACTGTATCAGGTAACTAAATTGATTATGTATATCTTACATATATATATATCTATTAAATGATTCATATTTCTTTTCTACAGGGAACATAAAACAATGATAAATAGGAAGCATCGTTCTTTATCTTTGAGAAGGAGAGAGACTTTACATAGCAAAGAGTTTTCTGCTTGGTTAAAACTGAAGGTATACAAAAATTGATGTTTAAAATAATTATATCAATATTTAATTAAATTTAATATTCATTTATATTACAGGTATTGAGTTTGTCTGATGACTCTGTCTCTGATTAAATAATATCTTTGTCTTTTGGTCCTAATACTGTGGTTCGTGACTGTAAATCAATTGTTATCAATGGGTAAATTTTGTTGTCACTAAATGAGAAAATAACATGAGAACACAACATGATGGTGTTATGGTTACTTCCACAACAGATTGTTATGCCAGTGCATCAGATAGTAGACCGTGATTTAAAAATGTGGGTTATTATGGAGTTGTTGAGAAAATAATAATATTGGATTATTACTCTCATGGATGAGTGACAATGATGAAATTCCATTGGTTTGATTCGATGATGAGACATGGAACATTTATTGATTATTGTGGATTTCAAGTAATTAATATGGCTCACACTCTTGCTACCGAAGAACCACATGTGTTGGCATCAATGGCTAAACAAGTTTTTTATGACAAAGACCAACTTCGACCTGAATTTAGGGTCATAGTTGAAGTAATTCCAAGACATATTTTTTATTATGGTGATGATGGAATTGACACTATCCCTAGTTCCATTGGAACAAATCCATTTATTTCTTTTGATACCTCAAATAGCTCAATTCTCAGAGTTTATTGTGAACCTGAAGTTGTGGTTGAAAATATATAGAATCTTTTATCAATATTCTCAATTGTTTTGATTTACCTTGAGTTGGGTTGTTAAGGTTGGTAATACTTAATTTGATTTAGTATTGATCACAAATATGTTTTAGCTTACTTGACCGTTATGTGAATTTTCAATGTTTATTGGTTGCAGTTTTATTTGAATTGCATTTTCTAATTTGGAATTGAATTGTATTCAAACACAGTCAAACAATATTTCTAACTTGGTGAACATTACAACTTGTATGATTTATTAAATCAATTCAAGATCTTATTAAACAATTGATAGCTGACTTGATTGTTAGGTGAATTTTCAATATTTATTGGTTTCATTTTTATTTGAATTTCATTTTCTAATTTGTAATTTAATGGTATTCAGACATAGTCAAACAATATTTCTAACTTGGTAAACATTACAAATTGTATGATTTATTAAATACATTAAAGCACTTCTAAAACAATTGATAGCTGACTTGACCATTATGTGAATTTTCAATGTTTATTGGTTGCATTTTTATTTGAATTGCATTTTCTAAGTTGGAATTAAATTGTACTCAAACACAGTCAAACAATATTTCTAACTTGGTGAACATTACAACTTATATGATTTATTAAATCCATTCACGATCTTCTAAAACAATTTATAGCTAAATTACCAATGAATCCCCCTATTCCCTCATATATTTAGTTTTTTGGGTTTCACATTAGTTTACTTTTTCTAATTAATTACATATTTGTTTTCAAAAGCAAGAAATGAAACAAATTGAAGAGAGATAAAGGAAAAAACTGAGGGAGAACAATCATCGAATGATGGAGTTGGGAATTCAATCATTAGTTCCAGTAGTGAGTACTTTATTTCAAATTGATATATTTAAAGAATATATAATGTCATGTGATTAATTTTTTTGTAAAATTATTTGCAGGATCCACCTATACGTCGATATTTATTCGACGAGGAGCATAGTACTGGTCTTAGTACTCAGGCCAGTGGTACGAGGAGGGTTTGTACCAGAGGTGGACGAGCAGCTGCACGTACCTGACTAGACCATGCCCCTCCCACTGACATGTCATCCTTCCCACATTCGGATCCTGGTGTGTCGTTATGGACACACGAGAAATTTAGGCCTCCCATGTTTTTGGTATCTTCTGCATCTTCTGGCCCATCATTTTCACATCCCATGATGATTCCCACTCCCCAATCAGCATCTGGTCAAACAGCTGTCCCATCTTCTTTTCCTTCTACTTCTTTCTCTTCGGGCATCTATATTCCATCGTCTTCAACTCCTGTTCCACCACAGGGTGTTCCATTAGTTTCTGTGGATCCAGTGGCGCTCAGTGATCAGACCGGCACATGTATATTTATTAAACCCTAACAAATATTTATAGCAATATTTATTTTCATTATAACATGTTTTGATATAATATTTGTTTTTATTTCATGACAGATACATCTACTGACAAGAGGCGTGGGTGGGGGCGTACATGCATGCGTTTAGTGTGGAACCGCTGCACACAGGTTATGGTGGTTTATAATGAAGACAACCAAATGGTTGAGAAAACAGGGTAGCAATGTCGGAGTTTTTTGGCAACGCTTACGAAATACTCTGACATCATTCCTGTCATCCCGCTATCATGAAGACATTTGCCACATGAGGTCAAGGATAGATCTTGGGAACAGATATGGGTAAAAAAATCTGTTCTATTTAAGGCCATGAATTATTTTTGTATTTATATGAATTAATATTTTGATTTCAGCTTCGATTTAATTTTCCTGAGGGTAAGGGTGCACGAACGGAACCTATAAAATATTTAGGCTAGCTTTGGAGAGCCTACAAGCATGATTTGTATATTGGCTGGGTTGCTATAGTTAGCACTGAGTTAGAGGTGGTACCAGTGGTGGATGATTGTCCTATTGAGCAGTATCGTCAGATGATTACTCATTGGACGAGTACCCAGTTTAAAGTATTAATAAAATTTGAGGTATTTAAATAATAACATTATTGTTTTGCATTAATACAATCTAATTAATTTTCAAATTTTATTTAGGAATCATCTGGAAAAAATAAAAATAACATTTATCTAAAAAGATACCTCTACACACTATGACGCACTACGATGCCTGATCATGAGAGGAAGCAGGTATGACAATTGTTTATAAGTTTTCATTATGACTTACACTATCTTCTGTTTCCTAAATTATTTAATAGTTTGCTAAAATTTTCATATAACATTAGTTTTCAATGTCATTGTAGAGGCAAATACAAAATATTTAAGTACGTGTGCCTTAAGAAAAAATGTTTTGCTCGAGTATACAGAAAAAGGATGGATGTGCCATCAACGAAGCGACTCACCTACAGATTGTATGTTTTATTCTATTGAATTTATATTTTAATATATATTGTGTATCATAATGATATATTTATATTTGTAACATGTCTCCTTAGAGGCCCTTGATTCCCAAGAACCAGACAATTTTGGGCCAACATATCACTTACATCAGGTGTTGGGAGAGGAGCATTCTGGAAGAGTACGCTGCTGACCTAGGATAGCCCCGAAAAGGTATTGGACCTCCTAAAGTGTGAGATGTAGTGCCACCGAGCTACAACAAGTTAGGTCACAGGCAGAACAGGCTGAGAAAAGGGCCACAGAGACGGAAGAACAGTCTGCTAGGGAAAACAGCGTGTTTATGAAATATATTGAGTTCTATGCCCAACACTTCCAACAGAGGCCAGACCAGCTTTTGATGAGTATATGTTGTCAATATGTTATATATATGGTGCACCAGTTGGTAGTTATAATGGTGGTCAGGATGATGTCCAACTTGACGATGATGATAGCGAGGAGTCTGATGCGGAAGAGGAGGGAGAGGAGGAGGGCGAGGCGGATGGCGAGGGAGAGGAGGAGGGCGAGGGCGGGGAAGAGGGCGAGGGTGAGGAGGGAGAGGATGATGATGGAGACAAGGTCGATGGTGATGATGATGGTTATGATGGTGATGGTGATGTGGGACAATTTGATCCATTACATTTTTAACTATTATTACTGAGATTTGATATTTAATCTATTCTAGTTTGTGTTTTTATCTATACTCATAGTATAGTATTAGAGTGGAGTAATTATTATATATTATCTATTTTTATGGATGTTGTTGTCTTTTATTGGTTGTGTTTTTGGGAACCCCCCTCCTTCCTGGACCCAGGACAACCCCCACCTTCCTCCCTGGACCCCGGTTAGCATCGTCGGACAACCCCCAGACAGCCCCCCGGATAGCCCCCACCCTCTATCTTGGACCCCGGACAACCCCCGAACACCCCATTGACAGCCCCCTGAATAGCCCCCCGGACAGCCCCCCACCCTTCTCCATGGACCCCGGACATCCTCCCAGACTACCCCCAGATAGCCCCCCGGACAGCTCCCCCACCCTATTCCTTGGACCACGAACAACCCCCCGAACACCCCCGAATAGCCCCCGGACAGCCCCCTGAACAGCCCCCCGGACAGCCCCCCACCCTCCTCCTTGTACCCTGGACAACCCCCCCGGACAGCCCCCCAGACAGCCCCCCGGACAGTCCCCCCACCCTCTTCCTTGGACCCCAGACAACCCCCCGAACACCCCCGGACAGCTCTTGGACAACCCTCAGAACATCCCCTAGACATCCCCCCCCACCCTCCTCCTTGGCCCGAAGACAACCCCCGAACACCCCTCTAACAGCCCCCCCCCCATATATCCCCCCCCACCCTCCTCCTTGGTCCTCGGACAACCCCCTCGGACACCCACCAGACACCCCCTGTACAGCCTCGCCGGATAGCCCCCCCACCGTCCTTGATTTCATTTAATACTAGAAAATCTATAATATATATTTTATTTATTTTCATCATGATAATCAATGTAAATCACATTTACACATAAAATCAATATCATAGAATCTTGGTATGTTATAAAGGAGATGTATTCATAGGGCATGACATTGTTAGCTCTGAAATGTTTCATAGCATGAAAAACAAAAATCTAATCCATACTAATAATGATATAAAAATAATTTATATAAATGTCCACAAGATTTAAAGTAAATACCATTCCACTAATAGACACATGATGATTCTCATAAAATGGAAAACATTTTAAGTACATATGGAAAACCGACCAAACGCATTCGGTTTCCATTGAAACATTAGGAGCGCAATCCATGGGTCATATGTGATGTGTACGAATCAATCCCTCCTCAATTAGAGGCACAGTGTGGCCGCCACCACATAAAGTGTCTGCCTTTTGTTTCAAAAGGACGTCATTTTATTTTAAAAACATCAACTGGCATACAGAAAACCGACCAAACGCTTTTGGATTGTGTCGATATATTATCACAACAATCCAGGGGTCATATGTGACGTGTACGAGTCAACCCTGCCTCGATCTAAGGCGCGGGGTGGCCTCCACCACTCAAAGTGTATGACTTTTCTTTCAAAAGGACGTCATTTTAAGTGAAAAACATCAATTGGCATACAAAAAGCCGACCAAACGCATTCGGATTGTGTCGATACTTTAGCACAACAATCCATGGGTCATATGTGACATGTACGAGTCAAACCCACCTTAATCTGAGGCACGGTGTGGCCAGAATCGCTCTAAGTGGCTGTCTTTTGCTTAAAATGGACAACATTTTATGTACATACGGAAAACTGGCCAAACACATACAGTATCCATTGAAACATTAGGAGAACGATTAATGTGTCATATGTGACGTGTACAAATCAACCCCGCCTCAATCTAAGATGTGGTGTGGCCAGCACCACTCAAAGTGTCTTCCTATTGTTTCAAAAGGACATCATATTAATTGAAAAACCTCAACTGGCATATAGAAAACTGACTAAACACATTCGGATAGTGTCAATACTTTTGCACAACGATCCATGTGTCATATGTGACGTGTACGAGTAAAACCCGTCTTAATCTGAGGCGGGGTGTGCCCGCCACCACTCAAAGTGTCTGTTTTTTGTTAAAAATGGACAATATTTTAAGTACATACGAAAAAATGACCAAACGCAATTGGTTTTTGTTAAAACATTAGGAGAAAGATTCAGGGGTCATATGCGACGTGTACGAATCAACCCCGCCTCAATATGAGACACAGTTTGGCCAGCACCACTCAAAGTGACTGTCTTCTATTTCAAAAGGACGTCATTTTAATGGAAAAACATCAAATGGAATACGTAAAACCAAATAAACGCATTTGGATTGTGTCGATACATTAGCACAATGATACATGGGTCATATGTGATGTGTACGAGTCAACCCCACCTCAATATGAGGCATGGTGTGGCCGCCACTAGTCAAAGTGTCCGCCTTTGGTTTCAAAAGGACGCCATTTTAATTGAAAAACATAAACTAGCATTCGGAAACCAGACAAACGCATTTGTATTGTATCGATACTTTTGCACAATGATCCATGGGTCATATGTGACATGTACGAGTCAACCCCGCCTCAATCTGATGCACACTATGGCCACCACCACTCAAATTGCCTATCTTTTGTTTCAAAAGGACGTTATTTTATGTATGAAATATCAACTGGCATACAGAAAAGCGACCAAACGCATTTGGATTGTGTCGATACATTAGAACAATGATACATGGGTCATATGTGACATGTACGATTAAACCTCGCCATAATCTGAGGCATTGTTTGGCCGGAATCACTCTAAATAGCACTCTTTTGTTTAAAATGAACAACATTTTATGTACATATGGAAAACCGACCAAACGCATTTGTTTTCCGTTGAAACTTTAGGAGAACGATTCACGGGTCATATGTGACGTGTAAAAGTCAACCCCGCCTCAATATGAGACGCGGTGTGGCTAGAACCACTCAAAGTGCTTGCCTTTTATTTCAAAAGGATGCCATTTTAATTGAAAAACATCAACTGCAATTCGAAAAACTGACCAAACACATTCAGATTGTGTCGATACTTTAGCACAATGATCCATGGGTCATATGTGACATGTATGTGTCAACCCACCCCCCCCCCCTCAATCCGAGGTGCGGTGTGGTCACCACCACTCAAAGTGTATGTCTTTTGTTTCAAAAGGACGTCATTTTAAGTGAAAAGCATCAACTGGCATACGTAAAACTGACCAAACGAATTCGGATTGTGTCGATACATTATCACAACGATCCATGGGTCATGTGTGACATTTACGAGTCAACCCCGCCTTAATCGGAGGCACGGTGTGGCCAGAATCACTCTAAGTGTCTCTCTTTTGTTTAAAATGGACAACATTTTAAGTATATACAGAAAACCGACCAAATGCATTCGGTTTTTGTTGAAACATTAGGAGAATGATTCACGGTTCATATGTGACGTGTAAAAATCAAACCCGCCTCAATTTGAGATGCGGTGTGGTCGGCACCACTCAAATTGTCCGCCTTTTGTTTCAAAAGGACGTCATTTTAATTGAAAAACATCAACTAGCATACGGAAAACCGAACAAACGTATTCAGATTGTGTCAATACATTATCTCAACGATCCATAGGTCATATGTGACATGTAAGAGTCAACCCTGCCTCAATCCGAGGAATGGTGTGGCCACCACCACTCAAAGTCTCTTCCTTTTGTTTCAAAAGGACGTCATTTTAATTGAATAACATCAACATGCATATGAAAAACCAACCAATTGCATTTATATTGTGTCGGTACTTTAGTAAAATGATCCATGGGTTATATGTGACGTGTAAAAGTCAACCCCGCCTCTATCTGAGGCATGGTGTGGCCGCCACCACTCAAAGTGTTTGTCTTTTGTTTCAAAAGGACGTCATTTTAACAGAAAAATATCAACTGGCATACGGAAAAGAGACCATACGCATTCGAATTGTGTCAAAACTTTAGAAAAGTGATCCATGGGTCATATGTGACGTGTACGAGTCAACCATGCACTAATATGAGGAACGGTGTGGCCTGAATCACTCTATGTGTCTCTTTATTGTTTAAAATGGACAAAATATTAAGTACATATGGAAAACTGATCAAACGCATTCAGTTTCCATTGAAATATTAAGAGATCAATTCATGTGTCATATGTGACAAGTACAAATCAACCCCACCTCAATCTGAGATGCAGTTTGGCCGAAACTACTCAAAGTGTCTGCCTTTTGTTTTAAAAGGACATCATTTTAATTGAAAAACATCCACTGGCATACGGAAAACCGACCAAAGGCATTCTGATTGTGTCGATACATTAGCACAACGATCCATGGGTCATATGTGATGAGTACAAGTCAATCCCGCCTCAATCTGAGGCACAGTGTGGCCGCCACCACTCAATGTATCTGTCTTTTGTTTCAAAAGGACATCATTTTAAGTGAAAAACATCAACTGGCATACGGAAAGCAGACATAACGCATTTTTATAGTGTCGATACTTTAGCACAACGATCCATGAGACATATGTAATGAGTACAAGTCAACCCCGCCTTAATCAGAGGCACAGTGTGGCCAGAATCACACTAAGTGGCTCTCTTTTGTTTAAAATGGACTACATTTTATGTACATATGGAAAACTGACCAAATGCATTCGGTTTTCGTTGAAACATTAGGAGAAAGATTCATGGGTCATATGTGACGTGTACGAATCAACCCCGCCTCAATCTGAGATGCGGTGGGGCCGACACCACTCAAAGTGTCTTCCTTTTGTTTCAAAAGGACGTCATTTTAATTGAAAAACATCAACTAGCATACAGAAAACCGACCAAACTCATTCGGATTGTGTCGATACTATAGCACAACGATTCATGGGTCATATGTGACGCGTAAGAGTCAACCCATCTCAATCTGAGGCGCGGTGTGGCCGCCACCACTCAAAGTGTCTATCTTGTGTTTCAAAAGGACATCATTTTATGTGAAAATTATCAAATGACATACGAAAACCTGACAAAACGCATTCGTATTGTGTCTATACATTAGAGAAACGATACATGGGTCATTTGTGATGTTTACGAGTCAACACTGCCTTAATCAGAGTCACGTTGTGACTGGAATCACATTAAGTGGTTTTCTTTTGTTTAAAATGGAAAACATTTTAAGTACATACGGAAAAACGACCCAACACATTCGGTTTCTGTTGAAACTTTATGAGAATGATCCATGGGTCATATGTGACGTGTAAGAATCAACCATGCCTCAATCTGAGACACGGTGTGTATGGAACCACTAAAAGTGTCTACCTTTTGTTTCAAAAGGACGTAATTTTAATTGAAAAACATCAACTGCCATATGGAAAACCGAACAAACGCATTCGGATTGTGTTGATACTTTAAAAAAACGATCCATGGGTCATATGTGACGTGTAAGAGTAAATCCCGCCTCAATCCATGGTGCGGTGTGGCCGGTAGCACTCTAGGTGTATGTATTTTGTATAAAATGGACAACATTTCCGGTAAAAATATATGGTATACAAAAAACCGATTAAATTCTAAATTGACATTCAGATTCCACATATAATTGTCATGTAAATTTTAAATTGAATTCCAAATGAATTATGTATGTTTATAATTACATTATGAATTATAATTTAATTATGGATGTGTATAGTTCAAAGATTATATGTTAAATGTGTATGAATATGTTCTCTATATGTATGTGTTAGTTGGTTATTGCAGGTACAATAATTGTATATGTATGTGTTAGTTTATTGCAGGTACAATAATTGGATTGAAAATGGGAGGGCACAAAATGAGGCCTAGTGTGCAAATTGCAGACCTGCTGTGCAAATTGATTCACAACATATGTTGTGCCAACAGTTCAAAACTGTTGGCATAACATCTTGGTTTCTTTTTTTATCAGCAGTTCATTGAACCGTTGGTAAAAATCCATTCCCAATGGTTCAATGAACTATTGGGAAAGAGGGGAATCCTTGGGATTTCCCAACGGTTCAAATCAAACCGTTGGGAAAAACTATCCCAACGGTTTGGCACAACCATTGGGAAAGGTTAGGCTTTCCCCACCCTATACCAACGGTTCACAGTAAACCGTTGGGAAAACCTTTCCCAACGGCTTACATCCCTATGGTTTGCAGAACCGTTCGTATAACATATACCAAAAATTCAGAACCATTGGGAAAGGATGTATTCCCAGTAGTGGAGGAAATTAAATTTTTGGATTCTCAAGGGGAAACGTTCTCTTCATGGATTGAGTGTCCAGAATATTTCTCCAGTAATGATTTGAAAGAATCACCGATCATTGAACCATTGGGAGAGATAAAAAAATTGATTCTACACCCACTCTCGAAATTCAAATAGAAAATTGTTGGGATGAATCTACTTTTGAAAAGGAACCAATTCTTTCAAATGTTTTTGTAGAAGAAACAATTTTTTATTCAAATTATGATTCTTCTTTATGAAAATTCAATCCAAATGAACTCAAAGTTATGATCCTTACTTAACATCTCAATAATCTATCCATTTATGATAACCAAGACCATTAAATCATAATCCATTTTCACTAAGAATCCCAAAAGGTGGAATGAACCTTGAAAAATTCGGAAGGACTCCAGATGAAACTCAATCAACCATTTGCACATATCCATGGACTTTCACAATCACTGTTGTGCATGGTCTTTCACATGAATCAAATTCTAAAGTAACAATCAATCTTATTCAAATTAACGTGGACAATAATGGGGTCAAAAAATGTTGACTGTTGGAATTGGATAATCTGGGGGATCCAAGTCGAGCTAACGATGATAAAATAAGCACTTTCCAGAAGGCAACCCGACTTTTGTATTATTTTATGTGTGTTTTTTTTCATTTTTAAGGGACACCGTTGAGGTTTCCAATGTGATCTAATGTCTATTGTGTTTATGATTTAGGTGCTAATGCATTTTACTATTTTAAAATAAAACCCATGCCATCTAGAGTTCAAACCCAACCTTCAATCGCCCCGAAGGAGTAATCATGTTATGTAAAGCTGAATTGATCAATTTTTTTTGTGGGACATCAACAGGAAATAGGGTGATATTTTCCATGATTTAATTTCAATGCACATATCCCCTATTTCAATACAATTCTAATCTCTCTCTTATGTTCTCTTTCAAAACTTAGGGTAGTTTCATTCAAAGTTGGGCAGAGTGATAATCTGGGATTTCAAAAAAATTGTAACTTTATGATAAAAAATTTCCAAAAAATAAATTCATTATCCTTGAATGCATTATTGTAAATTTTGAAACATGAAAAATGATTTTCAATTTATTTTTAATTTCTTGATTATGATTTTAATGCATGTATATGTTCATTAGCATTGTTTTTAGAATGTGAAGTTGTCCTATGGGAATTTTCAAAGTTTACAATCTTCATACTCTAAATTAAAATTCAACAATGAACTTCCATTAGATAATGGTTGTAAATTTGAGTTGTAATGGCTCGGACCTCTCCGACCCATTCCATTGTCAAAAATAATGTCATGAAGTGTTCTGGAGGGTAGAATGGACTTTTTCCACACTAATCAGAATTTTTTAACTATACGACGTGTAGTGTGAGTACACGCCGTGTACCACCTTTCTGGGTATACCCCGGGTTGAGGAAGTGTCCTTGCCGCATGAAATAAATGAGTACACGCCATGTAACCCATACTAAACGCCGTGTAGTTCCTCCCCGCGTACGCGTTACCCTCAAACTATGTGTTGACCAGTCAACGGTCATGTTCCATGTTGAGGTCGTGTCCTTGCCGTGTGAAATAAATGAGTACACATTGTGTAGCCCATACTACATGTCGTTCAGTTCCTCCCCACGTACGTGTTACCTTCGAACTGTGTGTTGACCATTCAACGACCGTGTGCTGCGTTGAATGCTGTGTTGGAAGCCACATGGAGACCGTGTGAAATGGTCGAGCACATGACCGTGTGCTACGTTGAATGTCGTTAGGGTGGTTATGATGCTATCTGGGTAGTGGTGGATCGACTGACGAAATCATCTCACTTCTTAGAAATTAAGGAGTCGGGTCCGGTGGGTACCTTAGCATAGAGGTACGTAGATGAGGTGGTGCGGTTGCATGGAGTTCCAAAGACTATCATCTCATATCGAGATACTCGGTTTACCTCGCGAGTCTGGATGGTATTACAACATGATTGTGGAACCAAACTACGCCTTAGAACTTCTTTCCCCCCCTAAATTGGTGGGCAGACCGAGTTGACTATCCAGACATTGGACGACATGCTGCGGGCATGCGTTCTGGATTTTGGAGGATCATGGGTGTAGCACTTACCTTTAGTTGAGTTCTCCTATAACAATATCTTCCACTATACTATTGGCATGGAACTGTTTGAGTATTTGTATGGAAGGCCATGTCGTTTACCCATTTGATGGGCAGAGGTTGGTGAGACAGGTGCTCTTGGGTCAGAGGTAGTACAGAGCACCACAGAGAAAGTGCAGCTTGTGCGTGAGATGATGAAAGCAGCTCAGGACCGATAGAAGTCTTATGTTGATCGTCGGAGGAGGCCCTTGGAGTTCGAGGTGGGAGATCATGTGTTCTTGGAGGCTTCCCTTCAACGGGGGTAGCGGAGTTTTGGGAAGGCGCGTAATCTCTCCACTAGGTTCATTGGACCTTTCGAGGTGATGAGGTGAGTCGACAAGGTGGCATATCCTCTGGCCATGCCATCTCAGTTGGAGAAGGTTTAGGACGTCTTCCACGTCTCCAAGATTCATCGGTACTTACAGAATGACACTCACGTTATCGACTGGGGAGAGTTAGATATGGGATACTACACGACCTTCGAGGAACGACTTGTCAGAATCGAGGATTGTAAAGATAAGGTGCTCTGTGGAAGAACCATCACCTTGGTTTGTGTGTTGTGGAGGCATAACGCTCTCTAGGGGAGCACTTGGAAGATGGAGGCTCAGAGGCACGCTCAGTACCCAGAGTTGTTTTGACTTGTGTTTTTCTTTGTTCTTATGAGATTTGTTTTGATGTTATTCTTAGTACCTTTGATATATGGAATGATTGGATTGTTGGTTGTGAGGCATTTTGTTTCCTTGTTCTCTGGAAGTGTGTAATGTGTCCGGACGTGTGGGAAAGGGAAAAACCTGATCCTTAATCGAGAAACATTAATGAAGATGCGATAGAACTCGTGCGGGTGATTCAGTGCCTCCTAAATCGGATAATATCTCGACATAGGAGAAGGAATTTCCCCAAGACACGTGTTCGGACTGTGTTGGTTGTACAGTGTTGGGGGCAGTGTAAGTTGAAAAATACTAATATATGGAATACTCAATTCTTAATTGAGACGCATTCATGAGGATGCGATTAAACCTGTGCAGGCGAGTCAGTTCGGCCTAAAGTGGATAATATCTCGTAATAGGAGAGAGAATTCCTAACACATAGGAATAGGGTTGTTGGCTGGGTTCCTGTTATAAAGAGATCCATAAGAGGTATCTTGCTGGGTTCCTCTGGGTTGGATTCTGAATTCTTAGGGATGATAATGTTTTAAGAGGTATCTGATGTAATGGCCCAGACCTCTCCGGTCCATTCCTTTGTCAAGAAGAGGGTCATGAAGTGTTCTAGAGGGTAGAATGGACTTTTCCCACACTTTTCAGAATTTTGTAACTACACACCGTGTAGTGTGAGTACACGTCGTGTACCACCATTCCGGGTATACCCCATTTGAGGCTTTGTCCATGACACGTGAAATAAATGTGTACATTCCATGTAGCCCATTCTACATGCCGTGTAGTTCCTCCCCACGTACGTGTTACCCCCAATCATTGTGTTGACCAGTCAACGAATGTGTGCCTTGTTGAGGTCGTGTCCTTTCCGCTTGAAATAAATGAGTACATGCCGTGTAGCCCATAATACATGACGTGTAGTTCCTCCCCACGTATGTGTTACCCTCAAACCGTGTGGTGACCAGTCAACGACTGTGTGCCGCGTTGAAAGCCTTGTTAGAAGTTGAGTCGAGACCATGTGAAATGGTCGAGTACAAGCCGTGTACTAGAATGTACACTCTATTTAAATTAGTTTTTATAGAATATAAAAGGAGTGGTCCTATCCTCCTTTTCAAATCACTGCTCTCCTCCCCTCTCCTTCATGCAGAGCTCTCCCGAGAGACTCCAAAGCTCCTTTCCTCCATAACTCCTTCGTCCAAGGTCTGATTTACAATCCGTCAGCGGCCATGGGATCGCAACAACGAGGCAGAACTTCTGAGCATGGATCTATTGTTTTCCCTTTGGCCTTTCCTTCCCAACATCGACCAGATGATGTTTTTCTAGGTTTAACAGAAGCGACAGACACCGACAGACATCTTCTAATGCTGATCCGGGGGAGCGTTGTGATCAGAACCTATTGAGGTAGGGATCTAACCTTTGTCTCTCTAAATTGTGAATCATGTGGGGTTGGTGTCATCTTGTTTACGTGAAAAACATTTGAACAGGTTTAATAAAGATAATAATTGGCTTGTAAAATGGAGATGAGATGTTTGTGAATGCAGTTAAATTACGTATATCCTATGATATTATGTTGTGATTTGAAAATAGATTATGCCAACTGAAAATCACAGTCGTTGGGGGCCTTTTCTGGTGCAATTAAATGTATCCCTATCATTCTGGACCGTTTTGTGGATGGAACTTTGTGGAATGTGGAATTCGGTTAATTACGTAAAGTTGGCTATTTTAAAATCTGGAACCCTTGTGTGATCACCCCGGTTGAAAAAAAATTGAATAATGAACATGTGGGCGTTGGTTGGTTATGTGGTGTGTGAACGGGGGTGGATCCTATGTTGTTACGAATAGGATGGGTAGTGGGGATGCGGTAAATGATATTAAAGGGGCGATGATGTGGCACAAGCCTTGTTATGTGATACGGTGGTGGAGATGTGGTTATGGTGGAAGAAGGGCTGCATTAATGGGTTGTGCTGTTAAAAGAAAGTGGAAAGTTGAAAAATGAACTATGGGGATTTATAATGAATGCGGGAAAATCAGTGGGGTTTGATTAAAGATAAAAGGATGGCTTGCGTTTCTTGCGTTTTTTCTATCATGATTTGTGGTTGGCAAGGATTTTTTTCTACGAAATGATTGATCTGGTTTGATAGTTTCCCTATAGTAAAGGAACTAATAACCTATTACTGATGAAACTTGAAAACCTAAATGGTTTTGGGGTTGTTTGTTGTATGCATTCTTCATAGTAGCAGTTGCGAGGCACGTGCTCAGTTTCTCTATTTAGAAGACATAGGTTGGGTTGTGTGATTGGTATACATATATATATATATATATCTGTATCTTTGTGTTTTGTCGCACCCCACTGATGTTGATCACTTAGTGCCGAACACTCCCATTTCATGGGAGAGGGTGTTTTCCCCTTAGCTACTAGCTTCTTCATGCACCTTCTTCTATAGGTTGTGATGGCTTGAGGCAACCTTACACCCAATACTCTTCGGGTAGGTTTTAATTCGGGTGGTATTAGCCCAAGACTATTCGGGCATGTTACTATTCCCAAGAATCTTTGGGATGAGGCCAAGGTGTGTTCAGGCAGGGATGTGATTGTGGTTTGTGAGGCCTAGGTGCGTGCGGGTGGGAAGTATGGTTTGTGAGGACCATGTGTGTGCGGGCGGGATGTATGGTTGTGAGGCCCATGTGTGTGGGGGCGGGATGTATGGTTGTGCAGCCCAGGTGTGTGCGGGCGGATATGTGGTTGTGCGGCCCTGGTGTGTGTGGGTGGGATATGTGGTTCTTGAGGCCCATGTGTGTGCGGGCGGGAGGAGTGTGGTAGCGTCAGGACCTTCACCGTTAGGAAGAGCAGCTAACTATTGGGAAATGGTGCAGGGTATCCAATACTCATGATCTTATATACTACAACATGTTGTTATGTGTTTTTGGTGAGCGTGGCTGGTGAGGTTGGGTGGATAGATTTTCTTGTTAGGTTGGTTTCCTCTGTTGTTATCAAAGGACATTAGGATGTCTCCCCACCTGTGCATGAGAGGTTTAGGTTCCCTACTGAGTATACTTTTAAGCTCACCCTATGTTTAATTTTAGGTTTCCAGGAGGACTACCAGGGCCATGTGGGATCCTACTAGTCGGGAAAGTTGGAGTTTCTGTAGTTTCTGTACTCTTTTTTCATTTGGTATTGTACTTTTGAGCTTCCATCTACTTGTAATTTGTTTCAGAATTGATTAAACATTCATGTGGGATTGTTTTGGGTTTATTTATATACAATTGTTCTATTCCATTTTGGTAGTTTACTTGTCATATTTCCCGATCATAAATAATAAAAAATGGTAATGCCTCCCATATTTGTGATAACTCATACCCTTGGTGCTAGTCGCCACTCCGGGGCCTACTGTATGCAGGATTCGGGGGGTCATTATCACCCTTTCACCATTGCCAGATCAGGAGGGGCATCATTGGTGGGAGGGGGTCATGACATGAGTTCTTGGGTCCCTTTCATCATATAATATGGTTCGAGGCCACTTTTATTTTAATTTGAGTATCAACAAAATGAAAACAAAATGAACTCATAGAGGAAGGTTTTTTCCAAATGTGTGGCATCCAAAACTTGGGGATCGTTACTCCATTGTTTTATTTCATAGAGTTAGGCATTATATATCAATTACAGAGCATGTAATTGACAATATTCTTGGTGTTTGACACTTGGGGATTGTGACACCATTGTTTTCATTCCCAGAGTTAGTCATTTTATATCTATTGTGGTTAAAAAAATAAACAATGAAAATTCAACAAAGTAACAAAAAAAAATTCAATTGGATACTCATCTTAATGTTTAATGTGATTCCCACCTGGTGCCTCCATTTTTTCCCCTTGTAAAAAATAGACCACATATCTTTTGTGATTAAAAACACATCATCATGCTTAATTAAAATGGGATGAAATGGGATGATAAATTTTAACAAAGGAATGGGCTTTGGATAGGGATATTCTTATGGACCTATCTTGTGTGAAATAATTTTGAAAGGTTTCAAGATTGTTTGGAATAATGTTTTTATGAGAAATATTTGTTAAATTTGTATTGAAAAGTGGAATTTGATTTCAAATCATTGAGATTGTTTTTGCACGGGACTTGAAAAGCTCAAGTTGGCGGGGTGTTATTAGCTGCTGAAAGTGGCTAATATTCATTATTAATATCTTAATATTAGTGTTTTACAAAGTCCAAAACAATAATCTTTAGTGAATTTTATAAATTGAACATCTGTTCTTATCTTAAATGCAACTCATATTTAAAATGAGAATATGGTACCAATCAATAATCTAATTTTGGAGAACATTATATTCATTTTTTGAGTTTGATATTTTGGGATATGATTTCTCACTTTGATTGGATCATTTTATCTTTTAGGATAGATGGATGAGTCCCAATAGAAGATGGATATTTTTCAACAAGAATGAATAATTTTTTTAGACAAATCATAATGGGCCTAAGGCCCATAGAACAAAAGTGGGGTCCACAAACCAAGTTCAATGAAGCTCAAATTTTTACTGTAGAAATAGAAAAATATGGGGATTATTTTATTCAACTATGGTTAGATCAAATTCTAATGTTTTCATAGATATAAGTGGATACATAGTTGAAATTTAAATGGTGGGACGGATATGAATTCCCATAAAGTATTCCCACAATTTAGAGCATAACAATCAAACAGAGAACCAAATGGCTTGAAATTTTTATAGCTCTTAGAGGACTCGTGGAAGAAATATTTGTCCCTTGCGATAACTTCAAAATTGGAATCCTTCAATTACAAGTTATCATGTACATAAGGGTGGTGAATATAGACGATTGACCTGATCATATTTGAAACATCCAAATCCAATGATTTTATCACCCTCCTTTTGACTCTCTAAATTAGTGGGGATGGAATTGATTATTGTGGGGTGTCTCTGAGGATCCTAATATTCATATATAAGAAGGTGGTAGTGATGGGAATTATTATCTAATATTTTTCTTTCAATCCACGTTTTTCATTCATCCAGTGTATTTCATTCAATTGTAATTTCCTACTTTATTTTTGTAATAGCATCATCAATTTCTCTAATGTAAGGTTTTATTCCACAATTATTAATATAATAAATTTTATTATTTTTCCTCACATAATATTTTATGATTCATCAGAATTATCTCTAACCAAAGTTGAATGAAATGATACCCATATTTTTACCTTTCAACAGTAAAAATTTGAGCTTCATTGAACTTGGTTTTCGGGCCCCACTTTTTCTTGATAGGCCTTAGGCCCCTTATGCATTGTCCAGAAAATGTATTCATTCAGGATGAAAAATCTCCATCTTTTTTTGGAATTAAACAATTGATCCTAAAAGATAAAAGTTTCCAAAAAAATGTGATAAATATTATCCCATAATATCATATTCAAAATAATGAATATAATGTTCTCCACAAACAGATTATTGATTGGGCCCATATTTTCATTTTAAACATGAATTTCATTTAAGATGAGAAATGAAGTACAATTTCTATAATGCACTAAAAATTATGTTGGTGGACATTGGAAAATATGAATATTAAAATATTAATAATGAATATTATCCTCATTCAGTGGCTAAACAAATATCATCGATTTATGTTTCAGCTGTGGAATAATCTAATGACTTTCCTTTTTAGTGCACTGATTAATTTTTATTTATTTTATACAGAACATGAAATTTTATTTTATATCATCCAAACATTCATTATTTGGATATTGTATTGCATACTACGATTCATATTTGATATATTATGTGGTGAATGATATTGTTTCCAATTTAAATTTTATGGATATAATTAACACAATGTATAGTATATGAAAGAGATCCTTTGAGAACCTCACCACTATGTGAAATATTCTAGGATATGTGGAGGATCACTAGAGTTCATATAGGTATTAGGATGATAAAACCACCCACAAACGGGTTACATATTATCTTATATCATATACAGGTTCAGGTACAGTTGATATTAACTTTATAGGTGAGTAATAATATTAATGAAATAAATAAATTATATGTAATATAATTCTTATAAGGATGTCTTATGTTACCTATAAATCCTCTAAATCAGATTAAATACAAACATACTAGTGGTTGTTACATGGTATATAGGTCACTATGAATCCTTATAAAATTTACATTATTTTTATGTAATAATCATGGTTATTTATGTTCAACTAATACCCCTTTATAGTGAAAAATAATTGGTGTAGGGTGTCTCACTAATCTAGAACCCAAACATAATGGCGCATGTTATGGTGACCACAATGTCCCGAATGCCACTCAACGGAACAATGTATGGTCCCTCATTTGAGACATATATTCACCTTCTCACATAAGGTGGTCCTATATATATTTCATTGACCATAAATAATAACTCTTGGTAGGTATTATACTATATTAAATCTAATACATATTCAGTTAAGGGGGTCCCCTTAATAAAATCCTACAGTGATACATTATCACTAAATGTAGGGTACTCAATCTATATATCTAGCAATACCACTCCCACTATAGTCCCTATCACTTGTTGTGGGAATAATTCACATCCATAAATCTCTCACTTAAGTCAGAGTCCCAAACTAAGAACCAGAATCCACTATTGTGGGTCTCACATATACTAGTGACCTATAGTCTCTAATTTAGAATGGTTCTAACCAATGCCTCCACATTTAGGGAAAGTCCGCGCATCACAACCACTAGCATATGAATCTAGTTATGGAAAGTGATTGTGTCTATAGATTTATCATGTAGGATGTGATTATAAAGAGATAAAAAAATTACCTGCTTATGGTGGGGTCCTACAAATTTTTCCTCCACTCTTATAAAAGATGAATGTCACAAAAGAATCATGCATAAAATAATAAACATGGTTCTAATTCTATCAAAGATCTCTCCAGGTCATCACAAGGCCTTAGTGACAATGAAAGCATCCCCATAATTAAAATCATAAAAACCATGCCAAATAAATCACACAGTTGATTTTTATAAAACACATGGTATCTATCTAGACATGGAATCAATATTCAGATATAGTTTTAGTATGATTCTCACATTATAGTTTGGTGTGACTACTAAGGGTCAATTCTATTATTACATATTAAAACACCATTGAAACTATCATTATAATCTAAAAAAACAACTCCATCTATTAAAATGGATATAATCTTAGTGATAGCCTCTTTATCATGATATAAATTTAAAAACGAAAAATTAACTCCTAATATATCCCATTAAAACTTTAGGGAAATCCTATATGTTAATATTTTTTAAGAGGATATTAAATAATGTGTATCTATGTGTACATGGTTTGAAATTGAAATGAACCCATATTATTGTACACCTTATCCCATACATAAATGTATTCCCCAAATTAAAATCATTCACCATAAATAAATGGTGTGTAATAAACATAGGGTGTATTTCCATGTTCATACATAGTGATTTTTCAATCACCTCCTACATTGTTTTCCCATATACCATACATAATGTATAGATTTGTAACATATAGTTAATTCACCCCCCAAACAAGGTGTCTAGATGAGTACTAGGACACAGTATAGGTAATGTATTATAGGTTATAAATAGTCAATCCATATATACTATAATAAATTTTTTATCATCTTCCACCTATTCCACAACATTTAATAGTCATATTGTTCCCTTGAACTACTCCCCATGTCATTGTGTTTCTAGAATGGAACATCCTTATTCATCATATGGAGTACATTTTTCACTAAAAATCACTTCATTATACTCATGTTCCTTTGATAAAATGTCCATGAAATGAAAATAAAATAGTAAATATGTGTGAAACATGTAGATTAATGAAAAATATGGAATTCATTTTGGAAAAATCAAAAAAACATCTATTTTTTGTTTTTTTTTCTCTATGGTTGTAGTAGCCTAGTCTACTCTTGAATCATGCATTATAGAAAAGAAATGTTCCTCCACCCCCTTCATCCCACCTGGTTTGGTTTTATAGAAGGGTATAACCACTCTCTCTAGAATTCATGTGAAAAATATGAAGAGGGAAAGGTAATAAAAAATAAAAAAATAACTAAAACAAAAATTTAAAGACACACATAATGAAATTTCGAATGACATGAAACCTGAAAATAGTTTACTCCATGCCTTGGATAAATACCCCATTTTAGACATAAAAATATTGTCATATTTTCTGTATGGGACCCCATTTACGAGTTATTGATATTTAAATTAGGTAAATAATAATTGGTTATTTAATATATATTATCATACTTAAATGAATTTTTTAATGGGTTAAAATTTCATTAAATTCAAAACTCTGGTTTCAAGAGAACAGTCATATAAATATTATTATATTTTTAAAATGGGGAATATTTTATATTCCTCTCTTAATAATGAGAGAAAAAATTTCAAATTCCATTATAATGTAACAAAACTGCAATTCATAAGTCATTAAAAATTACCCACCACACTTCTTTTCATCCAAGCGAATTCATAATTATCCTCGTACCACCACTCTTGAATTACATCAATCATGAAATAACTATTAGTAAAATGTTTCAATCTAAAATTGAAATATGTTATTATATTAAACAATTAAATACATAGAAGAATATTCAACCTCTTAACTTGATCTACCCACTCAGGAAATACTCTAACACCGAGTTTTCACTCACTGCTGTTGTCTACCCTAATTGGAAATATTTCGTTTAGTTGCCTCATATCTATTTTTTTATATTAATCATAAAATTTAAACAACCTGAAAAATTCCAAACCATAATGTTGCATTCATTAAGAATCCATTTTATGATAGGTTATTCCATTATTCAATGTTCCATCAATATTATCAAGGTGGTTCCCACCATATAATATCCATACAATATTTAATGAATATAGAAGGAATTATATAGTTATATAAACAAAAAATGACTTATTTACCAAATATTATTCTAAACTAACCTCAATATACACAATTTAATCAGCCATAGCACCTACAATCCTTCGAACCAACTCACTGTAGGTTCACTCAAACTCCATCCCACACCCAATGAAAATTAAAATACTCTACCGAACATCACATAAGTATTATATATCATTTATTTTATAAGGAACATCAAATCCTTAAAAAAATTAATTAAAATTATAATGATATATCCACTATAATCGATTTACCATTCTCAACATGCATGTGATCCATCCAACATGAGGATCATTCCCCTGTGAATGATAGGATAATATATATTATATAAAAATATTTTAATATGTAAAGAAATAAACTATAAAATTGAAAATTAAGGACCAATATTAATACATTATAACATATATATATATATATGGAATTTTTTCATCCAATTTATACATGATAACTAGTAAAATACCCAACTAATAATTATTTTAAAAAATATAGGAACATCATCCTAAAAAATTCCACAAACCCATCCCCAATTTGGGTCACACCCTCAAATATCCAATCTCAGCATCCCCATCATATGTCTTCCTTCACACTATTCCAAATTAAATATCAGATTTTTTCCCATCACAGCATACATACCACTAGTAAAAGACAATCTCACCCATATAATCAATTACAACTATGTCCATCAACGATATCACCATTAGTTTTAATAAATACATATATAATCATCATATAATGTCATATTCTATTATATCATAAATAATTTCATGTAACCCGTATTTTTATAACATTCACAAGACATCTAAAAAATCAGAACACAATTAGATACATACCTAACTATCATTCACTACTAATCATAAATAGAATTCTATCTCTAGTACTTTGATACAATGACTATCCATAAACCCTATAATTATAACAACCCAAAATTTACATATGTGGTTATTAATTCAAAATAGAAGCGTACTTATTACAACATATAACAAAACCCTGAAAGGACCATATAGGTATAGTGTCTTTAGAAACTGGGAAACATAAACAACTGGTTCATAAATCATCTACGTTGTCTCCCATTAATTTCATCATATCTAGTGTCCCTTTTTGGAATATCCTACTTAATATCATTCTTCCTGGCCTAGGGAAAAGAAAACATAAAAAATGGTGATCTCAAATACTCAGTAAGGATAAACAAAAGAAATACCAAACATAACATATTTATAAGAACATAACATTTTGAAAATATTATCCTCAAAAAGTGATCATAACATTGGATAAATCATAGAAGTGAAATGAAATTCCAATAATCATAACATAAAACATGAAGCTTTGTGGAATACACATATAATCATATAAAATCATTTCATAGTAGTCAAGACTCATTTCCAAGAATATCTTAGCGGACAAAGTCCATTTCTGAACTGAGTTCACTCCTCGTTTTAGTCCTGTTTCACTGAACCGGTTAAACCTATCATTCCAGCCATGTCAATATCATGAGATATAAATCGTTACCCAGTGGATTGTAGGGAGATATATGTCCCACCCATCTCATAATAATACCATTCTTATGTGTGCCACAAAATCATAAATCATACATCATAGCATAACCAATGTAATAAAAATGTGATTCTTAATCATCATGCCATCATAACAAAATCCATATAAGATAAAAGAACATCATAAAAATAATTCCATCATAACATAATCAAAACAATGTAGAAATATGGATAGAAACGGAACCCTATATTATCTTATATGGAAAATAATTTTGATAAAATACTTGAACTCCATTCTTGATAAAAATATCCTTTCTAATTCAAAAACATTTTCCTTTCATAACCTATCATATAATTTTAAACTAAAAGAAGTTGATTAAAAAAAAACCTGAAAACTTTTAAAGAAATCTTCATGTAAATATTGTTCTAAAATTCCATTCATGCCGTATATGTTTAAAAAATAGTCTTCTTGTACTTTGGCCGTAAAAGTCAAAAAGCACCTCGTAGGAAAAATGACAAAAGATTCCTTTCATATCTTTTAAAAAAAACTCACTGACGGGTAAAATTGGATTTAAAAAAATTTTGGTAGATGGAAATAATATTACATATTGAGAAATCATGGATGTGGATGATAAATATTCCCCAGTAAATTCTGAATTATAAACAATCTCAGATAAAAATTGGATTGTGAGATTTTCTCTTACCTTAGGTCCGATTTGCTTCGTAAGTGTCCGAACCTCCTATATAATGATTTAAATAATGTCATTGACTTATTCCAGAATCATACGTATTTTTATGATATCGTATATGGTCATATTTTTAGCTTCCTATTAGTAATATTTCATTTCTACTTGTTATTCGGGTGTTTATTGCTTTATGTTTGTATGTTTGTTTTGTCGAATAATTTCTTATTCCTATTTTAAGGTTATAGACACCTCATTTAAAGAATGGTATTAGTGTAATATATATCATATTTATTCAATTAATTAATTTATATAATCATTATGCAATGAAGATCATGTAGAATGAGTCCCATCACATCGTGGAGACGGTATTCCGTACGTACGCACGAGCGATGATATAGTTCCCATGATTGTGGAACTGTATTGGAGTGTATTTATAATATTTCAGAATCAATATCACTTTGTAATAATCATATATAGTCATTATTTACACCATTATACCCATCTATGTAAGGTGGTGGTGGAAAGTAGATTACACCACGGCGTGAAGACGGTATTCCGTACGTATGCACACGCGGTGATTTTGTTTTTCGTAGGATGGATAGATGGTGAAATAAGGTTGTTTCAAACTTATAATAACATATCAGTATATTATTGATACTTATGTTATTACTTCATAATGAAAAAACTAATGAAGAATATGTAGAAGAAGAAATAAAGTTGAAATAATCGGTAACAGACATTACCACTTCTTTGAAGCGCCTATTTAAGAGCTCCTCTTAGGGCACTAATATTGGTCCTTGATGATTCCCATGACCTCTATTATGTTTCTAGGGAAGTGGGGAAGTGAAATGGTCATGGTTTGGCTGAGCTTGAAGGCTCAAATTGGTGTGAGGAGGAGAGGGAGGAGGTTCCCGTTTATAAGGGAGGAGAGGGGAACGTTTGGAATTATAAGAAATATTAGTTTATATTAAATCAAAACCCCACATAAAAACATCCAAAATGACTAATAGCCGAAGACTAGATGAGATAGGGTTTTAATCTGATCAACAAATAAAATTTAGACATGTTAGGAGTTTATTTTAAACATTATCAACTTGATTTATCCTTATTTATCAATTTAATTTTATTTGTGGTAATAATATTCTAAATTGTAAATTGTTATAAATAATTACATATGTGTTGAGAATTTTCCATAATTTGACACTTTATGAATTTTTATGAAAATATTACATTGAAATTATAATTTTTAAATTTTTTTGTGATTTTCAAACAATTTTATAATATGTTATTTTTATAAAATAACAATAGTGTGAATTTTGACACTATTCATTTATTTGAATTTAAATAAACTATATACAGAAGTTATGTTCGAACTAAAGTCCTTAATAGATTCATAAATTGTCATATGTATCTAGAAAATTAGTGGATCACATTAAATAGTTCATATAATATTTATTTTAATATTTTTAAAAACATTTAATTGATATTTAAATTAATAAAATAATTTCAACATCACAATTGTGTCATAATTATTCATAATTATTTAATACCTTAAAATTATAAATAAATTATTATATGATGTATATAATTGTATTAACTTTCTATGGACTATTCATGTTTGAAGGTTCATTAATATTATCACGAAATTAAAATTATTATACTTATAAGATTTAAGAAATTGACATGTTTTCAATTTCATTGGTTTTAATAATAATTAAATTATTTTCCTGGAAAAAAGTCCATTAAATGAATCTAATCTGACCCTTAGGTGATATGGGTTGACTTTTAGTCATCCAATAGGATTTTGGCAGGTGTTAGGGTAATTTTATAATCTTATATTTACCCTTAATTACCTGATTTACCTTTAAATTTGGTAAATAAAACATTCCATAGGTACTATTCATAATGGACAAAAATAAAAATTAGCCTATTAACATAATTTGGACCCACTAATTACAAATATGTAATACATTTTTCAAAATTATAAACACATAAGTTGCAATAATTAATATAAAATTAATCCCATTGTTAAGAAAACAGGTTTTAGAAGTTAAAACATTGCCAAAGATTGAAATGCTTTTACCTAGGAATACAATGTGAAATTAATGCAAATGAAATATATTATATTAAATGGTAAAAATATATTCTATTAATACTTTAAAACCATTCAATATAATAATTTAACCATATAAATTATATCAATGAAAAAAGTTGTTTTTAATAAAAAATTAGGGTATTTTTACTATTCATCAAAATATGCAAGTTACCAGATTAATATCAAAAATTTATCCAAAGTAAATTTTTATACCCTGATTCCAAATAGGAATTTTATTTTTCCATATTGAACTTATAAACACGTCAAAAACTAGATTTAATTTGGGTGCGCCATCAAAAGGCGGCAAAACTACATTTTTTGAAAAATACTTATTTTACACGAAAAATTTATTTTGTTCTTTTACCATGTTCTAGAAAATGTGTAATATGAATAATAATGTTATAAAATTCAAAATGTAGTTAATACTATTCATAGAGGCTAGTCCATAATAATATATCATGGTTTAGTGAAACCCGGTATTGCGTACTACACACGCTCTCGAGGAAGGCCGTGATTGCATGTAATGCAAGCCAAGTCAGTATTGTGTGTTGTGAAAGATTAATTTGATGATTTTTATAACAAAAAAATATTTCTCACAAAAATATCAGGTGTTACATTCTACCCCCATTAAAATTAATTTCACCCTCGAAATTCGTCACTTCATTACAAACAGATGAGGATACCTCTATCTCATCATATCCTCAAGTTCACATGTAGCTTCTTCTAATTGGTGGTTCCTCCATAAAACATTTACCACGGGAGGGGTGTTGTTCCATATGAGTTTTTCGCAATGGTCCAGAATCTCTATCGGTTGTTCTTCATAAGAAAGATCATGCTCCAGCGGTACAACTTCTGAGCTGAGTACATGTGAAGGATCGGGTCTGTACTTTCTCAGGACATATACATGGAACACATCGTGAACTTGAGATAGATTTGGTGGATGTGCCAATCGTTAAGCTATCATTCCAACACGATACAGAATTTCAAACATACTGATATATCTAGTGCTCAACTTTCCTTTCTTTCCAAATCCCATGACCCTCTTCCAGGGAGATATTCGTAAGAACACTTTATCACACACTTAAAACTCTAGGTCTTTTCTTTGGTTGTCGGCATAACTTTTTTGTCGACTCTGAGCTGCTCTAATGTGTTGTGGAATAGATCTGACCTTTTCTGCCATCTCATCAACAAGATTAGCTCATAATTGCTTTGTTTCCCCAACATCATCCCGGCAACTTGGAGTCCTACATTTAATTCCATAGAGAGATTCATATGGAGCCATCTGAATACTGGAGTGAAAGCTATTATTATATGAAAATTACACCAAAGATAGGTCTTGATACCAACCACCATTGAAATACATAAAGCAGGTTCTCAACATGTCTTCTAGAGTTTCAATTGTCCTCTCAGACGGACCGTCTGTCTGAGGATGGTATGTAGTGCTGAAACTCAACTCTGTATCTAGAGCATGTTGAAGACTTCCCTAGAATTTCAAGGTAAACCACGGATCCTGATCATATATAATGGAATGTGGTACTCAATGCAATCTTACCACTTACTTTACATATATCCTGGCAAGGTGATCAAGAGAAATATCCTCTCTAATAGCAATGAAGTGTGTCAACCTAGTAAGACGATCAACTATAACCCAAATAGAATTATTGCCTTTAGTTGTTTTAGGATGTCCAGTGACAATGTCCACAATGATGTTTTCTAATTTCCATTCTGCTATGGATAATGGTTTTAACAACCTATTAGACTTTTTTCTCTCATCATTAACTTGCTAACAAACCAAGCATCAAGATACATATTCAGCAACATCTCTTTTCAGGCCATCCCACCAGAAGTACTCTTTCAGGTCCATGTACATCTTTGTACTTCCAGGATGAATAGAAAATGAAGAACTATGATCCGCATCCAACTTCTCCTTCTTTAATTCTTGTATGAGAGGAACACAAACCTGATTCCTGAACGTTGTTATCTCATCACAATCAAGGTTGAATTCAGGAACATTTCTCACCTTCTTTTGTAACTCTACATCTTCTTCATGTTCCTATTTAATCTTCACGTGTATAGATGGTTTAACATTCATTTGTGAAAGATATGATTTTTCCCTTTCCATTATAATTCCAAGATCTATACATTTTAAATCCATAAATATTGGATCTTTTGTGATCCTCATCATGGATAATCTAGCATGGTCTTGTCGACTTAATGTGTTTTCTACCTTGTTTTCTTTCCAAGGGTGGTAATGAATTGAGCAGTCGTAATCCTTAATCAGTTCCAACCATCTTCTTTGACGCATATTCAGATCCTTTTGTGTGAAAATTTTCTTTAAACTTTTATGATCAGTATAAATATCACACCTTTCACCATAATGAAAATTCCTCCAAATCATTAATGCAATGATTACCGCAGCTAACTACAAATCATGAGTTGGGTAATTTTCCTCATGAATTTTCAACTGTCGTGAGGCATAAGCAATAACCATATCATTTTTCATGAGAACACACCCAAATCCCTTCTTGGATGCATCACTATAGATCACAATCCTTTCTCCATTGCAAGGTAGTGTGAGAATAGGTGCACTGGCTAACCTACTTTTTCTCTCTTTGAAATTATCTTCACATTCCTCCGTCCAAACAAACTTAACTCCTTTCCGAGTCAACTTGTTGAGTGGGTTAGATAACCTTGAAAAATCATTCACAAAACATCTGTAATATCCAGCCAATACAATAAAACTTCAGATCTCAGTTACTATTGTTGGTCTCGACCATCTTTCGATACCCTTTGTTTTTTTTGGATCCACAGATATCCCCTCTTTTGAGATTATATGACCCAAAAATGCAACTTTTTGATGCCAAAATTCACACTTGGTAAATTTGGAATAATGATTCTCCATTCTTATGGTCTTTAATAAAATTCTCATGTGATCTTCAAGTTCTTCTTTGATCTTTGAATAGACAAGAATATCATCTATAAATACTACCACAAACTGATCAAGATATTCTCTAAATACTCTATTCATCAGATCCATGAAGATAACATGGGCATTAGTAAGACCAAATGGCATCATTATAAATTCATAGTGTCCATACCTTGTACAGAAAGCCGTATTTGTTATATCCTCCCATTTGAACCTTAATTGATTAAACCCTGAACGAATTTCAATGTTGGAAAAGTATTGAGCTCCGTGTAGTTGGTCAAATAGGTCATCAATGCATGGGAGAGGATATTTGTTCTTGATAGTGATCTTGTTAAGATCTTGATAGTCGATATAGAGTCTCATTGATCCATATTTCTTCTTAAAAAATAGAACAGGTGATCCCGAAAGTGACGCACTAGGGCATATGAATCCTTTATCAATATTCTCTTGGAGTTGCTTCTTCAATTCTTGAAACTCAATTGGAGCCATTCTATAAGGTTTCTTTGAAATAGGCAAAGCACCCGGTACAAGTTCTATTGAAAACTCAACTTCACAATTTGGTGGAAGACCTAGCAATTCCTCCGGAAAGATATCATAAAATTCACGTACAATGGGCATATTATTAATCGTTAGTTTCTCTCCAACCATTTGAGATAAATAACCTTCATTTAGTGGAATCAAGAACCACAAAAAGGCAGAAATTTCCACTGGAAGGTTAAGTTCATCTTTTCATCGATAGATGATAATAGATTGATCTGGAATATGAAATGTGACTTCCCTTTTTTGGAAATTGATATTATCTCTATATAAAGAAAGCCAATCCATGCCAAGAATCACATAAAATTCCGCTATAGGAAGGATCACAAGATTTGCTGGAAGAACATTCCCACAAACTTCAATCGGAGAAGAATTGTAAACTTTTGATGCCACTGTTATGCCATTAAGTGTTGTCACAGCCAACTCAACATATAATTGTTGAGATAATACGGTGATACCCTTAGAAAATTATTCAGAAATAAATGAGTGGGTGGATCCAGAATCAAATAAAATATTTTTTACTTTAGAGTGGATGGTAAGTGTACCTCTCACCACTTCTTTGTCGTACTCCACATCACTGATAGTAATTTCATGTGACATTCCGTTGTATTTGAACATATGAGTTTGTTGACATAGATCATCATCATCAATCCTTGGATTTGGGCATTGATTGGAATAATTCCCAATCTCCTTTCACTTGAAACATTGACGTGTAGTAGGTGCATTCTGTGTATCCCTTCTTTTGTTTGCATTATAAGACATCTTCTTCTCATTACTTCGACATTCAATTTCCTGATGACCTTCTTCTCCACACTTATAACATTTGTTTGTCCCCTTAAGAAAATTTCCTCCATGTTACTTTCCACACTTTGATCATAATGGAAAACTCATCTTCTTTTCAGTGTGGTCTTTAGATTTTCCTTTGAATTCCATTTTCATCTTCTTATCAAACCCATGTGACTGATGGGTTACTCCAATCTCCATCTCAACCTTGAGATCACATCGAACAATTTTCTCATATCTATTGAAGTCCATTTTGCCTAACTCCCTTCGAAGTCTTAGTTTTAATCCACTAATTAATCGATCTATCTTACTCTCAGGTTGGATAATAATTCTGGAAGCGTACCTTGAAAGTCCTGTAAAATTTTCTTCGTAGGTACCAACGGATTCATCAAACTTTTTCTTCAGTTCATGAAACTCCTTATCTATCGTTGTTCAAGAAATACAAGGGAAATACTTATTGAAAAATATTTTCTTGAACTCGTCCCATTCCATGGACTCAATTTCATCCATTTTCCTCGTATTCTTAATAAGATTCCACCATTGATTAGCACCACCTTCTGAATGATATACTGCTAAGATGAATTTATCATGTTCAGAACATTGAAGAACTGAAAATATCTTCTCAGTGGTACTGATACATTTTTCAGCCACTAATGGATCAGAATACCCGCTGAATGAAGGTGGACGCTGCCTCATGAAGGATTCTATAGAATTTTGCTCCTTCCTTTGCTCATTTGGATGTTCTGCATGATTCATATCTTGAGAATGTTATGTGAGCATGGATACAAGATTCTACATTCCAGCTCCCATAATGTTTGGTTGCTCAGGGGGACAATCATTGCATTGCCCATCGCATTCCACATTAAAACGGTTCATTTGGGTTCCATCCTTTGACTAAAACCAAGAATAATAGTGTGAGCAACACTAATTATAATAGTAAAACCACCTATTCAAGAATAAAATTTCACACTTAAGGTCTTATCATTGGTTTTTCATGGCTATTTCTAAAGCACTATGATTATGTTCAATGCGTAGACATATCCTTAGGTTTCTTACCAAGGATTTCACATCCTAGTTTCCAACGGATGACTATACCTTTCCTATAATACCAACTATAACGGTCTGTAATTACGTCCAATGGACTATAATTGATACCTATTAGGGCACTCCATGGGTGGCTACACCCCCTGGTCAGGACACACCGCCATCCCTAGTGGCATCCATTTTCTCATGAAGCACTTGGGGCGGAGATCCATGCTTCGTCCAATTCTCACATGTGAGAGTTCCCAAGGATCGGATTCATTCCAACCTCTTTTTCCATTTATACCAACAATAATGAACCATAATTTACATACATGGTTATTACTTCAAAATTGAAGCATACTTCTTACAACATATAGAAAACCATGAAAGGACCGTATATGTATAGAGTCTTCAGAAACTGGGAAACATAAACAAATGGTTCATAAATCTTCTATATTGTCTCCCTTTTATTTTATCATATCTAGAGTCCCTTTTTGGAATATCCTAATTAATATCCTTCTTCCTAACTGGAGGAAAATAAAACATACAAAAGAGTGAGCTAAAATTCTCACTAAGGATAAACAAAAGAAATATCAAACATAACATATTCATAAGAACATAATATTTTGAAAATCTTATCCTGCAAAAGAGATCATAACATGGGATAAATCATAGAAGTGAAATGTAATTCCAATAATCATAACATAAAACATGAAGATTTATGGCATACACACATAATCATAGAAAATTATTTCTTAGTAGTAAAGACTCATTTCCAAGACTATCTTAGCGGACAAAGTCCTTTTTTGAACCGAGTTCACTCCTCGTTTCAGTCCTGTTTCACTAAACCGGTTTAACCTTCCATTCCAGACATGTCTATCTCATGAGATATAAATATTAACCCAATGAATTGGAGGGATATATAAGTCCCACCCATCTCATAATGATACAATTCTTATGTGTTCCATAAAATCATAAATCATAAATCATAGCATAACCCGTGTAATACAAATGGGATTCTTAATCATCATGACATCATAACACAATCCATATAAGATAAAAGGACATCATAAAAATAATTCCATCATAACATAATAAAAACAATGTAAAAATTGGGATAGAAACATAACACTATATTATCTTAGATGGAAAATAATTTTGATAAAACACTTGAACTCCATTCTTGAGGAAAATATCCTTTCTACTTAAAAAAAACTTTCCTTTCTTAACATGTCATATAATTTTAAACTAAAAGAAGTTGATTAAAAATAAACATGGAAACTTGTAAAGGATTATTCATGGGAATATCTTTCTCAAAATCCATTCATGTTGTATAAGTTTAAAAAATCATTCTTCTCGTACTTAGGCCGGGAAAGTCAAAAAGTTCCTCATAGGAAAGATGAAAAAATATTCCTTTCATATCTTTTTAAAAAACTCACCGAAGGGTAAAATTGGATCTAAAAAATTGTAGGTGTATGGAAATAATATTAAGTATTGAGGAATCATGGATGTGGATGATAAATATTCCCCAGTAAATTCTCATGTATAAACTATCTCGGATAAAAATGAGATTGTGATATTTTCCCTTACCTTATGTCCGATTTGCTTCGTAAGTGTCCGAAACTCATGTATAATGATTTAAATAATGTCATTGACTTATTAAAGAATCATACATAATTTTATGATATCATATATGGTCATATTATTAGCTTGTTATTAGTAATATTTCATTGCTACTTGTTATTTGGGTGTTTATTTCTTTATGTTCGTATGTGTGTTTTGTCGAATAAATTCTTATTCCACTTTTTAGGTTATAGACACCTCATTTCCAGAATGGTATTAGTGTAATATATATCATATTTATTCATTAAATTCATTTATATAATCATTATTCAATGAAGATCATGTAGAACGAGTCACATCACATCGTGGAGACGGTATTCCTAACGTACGCATGAGCGATGATATCGTTCCCAGGATTGTGGAATTGTATTGGAGTGTATGTATACTATTTCAGAATCAATATCACTTTATAATAATCATATAGAGTCATTATTTTCACCATTATTTTAATCTAAGTAAGGTGGTGGGGGAAAATAGATTACACCCCGGCGTGGAGACGGTATTCCGTACGTACAAACGCGCGGTGATTTCGTTTTTCGTAGGATGGATAGATGGTGAAATAGGGTTTTTTAATACTTATAATAACATATCAGTATATGATTGATACTTATTTTATTACTTCATAATGAAACAACTAAATAATAATAAGTAGAAGAAGAAATAAAGTAGAAAGAATCAGTAACAAACATTAACTCTTCTTTGAAGTGCCTCTTTGAGACCTACTCTTAGGGCACTAAAATTGGTTTTTGAAGACGACCAGGACCTCTAGGATGTTTCTAGGGAAGTGGGGAAGTTAAATGGTTAGGGTTTGGACTATCTTGAAGTCTCAAATTGGTGCGAGGAGGAGAAGGAGGAGGCGCCCTTTTATAAGTCAAGAGAGGGGCACCTTTGAAAATATAAGAAATATAAGTTTATATTAAATCCCAACCCCACATAAAAACTTTCAAAATGACTCATATCTAAATATTAGATGAGATATGGTTGTAATCGCATTAACCAATAAAATTTAGACATGTTATGTGTTTAATTTAAACATTATCTACTTGATTTATCCTTATTTATCAATTTAATTTTATTTGTGTTAATAATATTTTAAATTATAAAATATTAAAATAATTACATATGTGTTGTTAATTTTCCATAATTTGTCCCTTTATGACATTGTAAACCATATAAATTTTAATTTATAAATTTTAAATATTTTTTTGATTTTTAAAAAATTTTATAATATGTAATTTTTATAAAATAACAGTAGTGTCAATTTTGACACTATTCATTTATTTGAATTAAAATAATATATATACAGAAGATATGTTTAAACTAAAGCATTAATATATTCATAAAATGTCATATGTTTCTATAAAATTAGTGGATAACATTAAATAGTTCATATAATACTTATTTCAATATTTTTAAAATCATTTATTTGATATTTTAATTAATGAAATAATTTCAACATCTCTATTGTGTCATAATTAATAATAATTATTTAATCCTTGAAAATTATAATTAAATTTATATGATGTATATAATTGTATTAGATTTCTGGAGACTAATCATGTTCTACGTTTCATTAATTTTATAACTAATGTAAAATTATTATACTTATAAGATTTAAGAAAGGGACATGTTGTCACATTCTTTGGTTTTAATAAAAATTAAATTATTTTCATGGAAAAAAGTCTATTAAATTAATCCAATCCAAACCATAGGTGATATTGGTCGACTCTTAGTCATCCAATAGGAATTTGGCAGGTATTTGGGTATGTTTATAATCTTATATTTACCCTTAATTATCCGATTTACCTTTAACTATGGTAAACAAAACTCACCGTACTTACTATTCATAATGCCCAAAAATAAAAAGTAGCCTATTAACATATTTTGGACCCACTGACTCCAAATATTGAATCCATTTTTCAAATTTTAATACACATAAGTTTCATTAATTAATTTAAAATTAATCTCGTTGTTATGAAAATGGGTTTTAAAAGTTAAAACTTTTCCAAAGATTGAAATGTTTTTACCTATTAATTCAATATGAAATAAATGATAATGATATATGTTATATTAAATGGTAAAAATATATTCTATTTATACTTTAAAATCATTAAATATTATAATTTAACCATATAAAGTATCTCAATGATAAATTTTTTTTTAATTACAAATTAGCGTATTTTTATTATTCATCAAAATATGAATGTTATGAGAAAAATATCAAAAATTTATCCAATGCAAATTTTTATATCCCGATTCCAAAGAAGAATTTTATTTTTTCAATTTGAACTTATAAACATGTCAAAAACTAGATTTAATGTGGGTGCTCCATCAAAAGGCGGCAGAACATTATTTTTTGAAAAACACTTATTTTACCAGAAAAATTTATTTTGTTCTCTTACAATGTTATAGAAAATGGGTATGATGAATAATTATGTTATAAAATTAAAAATTTAGTTAAAACTATTCCTAATGGATAGTCCATAATAATATATCATTGTTTAGTGAAACCAGATATTACATACTACACACGCTATCGAGGAAGGTCATGATTGCGTGTAATGCAAGCCAAGTCAGTATTGTGTGTTCTGAAAGATTCCTTTGATGATTTATATAACATAAAAACAAAATATTTCCCATAAAAATTTTGGGTGTTACAATAATAGTCTCCCCACCATGACTGGAATGAATCTAATAATGGAAAAATGTTTATAAACTCCCATGAAATATGATCATAAACCTTAAATAATTAACCCACATGTCATATCCAAGTGAAACTCAGCTCAAATACATTTAAAATTTATTATGTTACATGACTTGTTATTTTATCCAAAAATAAAAAGGTATTTAACTATCATTATAAAATACCACATAGTTCCTAACCACAAGGAAGTATTTCCAAAACCATGACTATCTACATTCTTTCTCATTCGACCACTTGAAGGTGCTACAATATTATATAGAGAAAGATATCTATCAAATCTAGTATATAGACCAATCCAAGATACTCGACATCACTAAGGACTACATAGTCCTAGTACATGGAACCCATATGACATTAATCATACCTCTTAATGAGTAAACATAAACATGGTCATATTATGTGTATTTAGACATACATATTATATGAGGAAAAATGATATAGGTTGTTGAAACATTCTGCAACTAAACATATATCTTCAATGCATCCCACATCAATCCTAAAATTATTTTTTAGGAACTCAATGAATTTATCAAACATATTATGTTTAAATAAATGATAATAATTTCTTATTAGAACTAAATAATTCTCCATACATTTCCACACAATAATAGAATTATATACTTCTCACCAATTTTTTTCACCCCAAATTCTCCACAAAAAAATAACCTAAGAGAAAATACTATGGTTTGGATATGTTTAATTTCATAAATTTATTATACTAGAATTTTTTTAAAAGTTCTATTTTAATACTAAATATATTTATCCTCTATTTAGTGAAATTAATTACACAAAATCATATTTATGTCATGTGTAACAACCCAATTTGACCTAGTAGTCTAATGAGGGAAAAATTATTAAACACATTTAGTGACTACCCTATTTACCAAAGTCTGAAAATAAATTCCAAAGCCTTGACCGATCATCTAGGATAATGTTTCCTTATAAACACATAACCTAGAGTAAAAGTCTAAGAAAAAATAAAATAATATGAAACATGGATAAATCGGAATAGTAATAAAACTAAATAACAAAATGAATACATAATTAGAGTCACAATATTAATATATACCCAAAAATTACACATTTGGGAAAATCCCAATGACGAAAAAAGTCCCCATGTCACAAATTAGGCCCAAAACTAACACCATTGTTAGCCATATCAAGGGTAAAACTCAAAATATAGGGATTTCAGAATCATGGTGTTCTGGTAATAAAATACAAAAACTCTCCCTAATTTATATCAACATAAAAATTCCTTCATAAACACCAATTTTTATGTTTTAGTTCTGAGTATATCAATTATGAAATAAAAAAAATAGGGAATCCACACTCTCTATTATTTAATAAATGTGTTATTATACATTTAATTTGACAATGGATTAGGTAATTAAAGTTTGTGTGCCAAATATTCAACACTTTTTTTATATTTAATATTCAATGTCAATATATATTACATTCTAATGAATTATGTTAAATATTAATATACTTGTTTTATCCATGTGGTTTGTATGGGAAGTCTATGAAATATTACATACATAGTAAATATACTCACCAAAATGTATAAACTTTTTGGTGTATGTAGAAATTGTTTACCATGAAATTGTTATGGCAGATATAAATTAGATTACTAATGGATCACCATGACCATTAATTACTTCCCTTTGGATTTTAATCTTGGGGGTGTATTTAAGTGAATTTGGTTTATTTTCAACACCAGTTCCTTTGGTTCATTTAGTTTGTCCTGTATTTTCATAAATATAGACATTTTTTATAGAATTTTCTATTGTGGATCTATATATATATATATTGTCAATTATATCATGGGATTAATCATGATTATTATATCATTAAAAAATAATTATTTGTAGGTGAATTTATTAATACATGATTTATATATATATATGTTCATATCATCCAATAATGTTAATCATGTAGTTGGAATTTATTGTATATAATTAATCATTATTTAATTATGGAAATAGATAGTAACACATTTTCCGTCCAATGAAAATGGTTCAGGATTGAGTGTTGTATCATTATATTTCTATGATCCATCCAAGGGAAAAACATGGTATAAATTAATATATTCAATGATACAAATAAAATAATATAAATAAATGGTTATTAAATAAAGAAGAGATATCAGCACATACATGATTGTAAAAAAAATATAATTAAAAGCACGTACCCCAACTAACTTATATTTCTCAAAAATGGTGTATATAATGATATAGTATGATGGCCATGAAAATCTCTTCAAATTAATATATCACATTCTATAAATTCTCTAAATACAAGTACTAAAAAATATAACAATTCTATTTTGGAATGAGTCATTATGGAAACCACTCGGTAGTGTCCCAAGATGTGGAGTTATGTATCATTAGTTTCTCCATTGCATACAAAAAATTCTCCTATTTTTTGTTAATTTTCCAAGAAATAATATATTTAGGCTATGATCTTTAATATAGGAGAATAAAATAGTTAAAATATCCAAAAAAATATCACACACAATAAACATTAGTATACCCATAATCACATAAACAAAATTCTTTTATCAAATTTCATATAGAATCCTACTGTTATTTAATTACTCATTCCCCACTCATATGATCTTATATTAATTAAATAAAAATTAATAAAACATAGATAGTAATTACACCCAACTGCATGGAATACCTCACTATCAAAATACCAATACATCTCAAGATATTACCACATGATGACATAATACATGGTATTTTCCCAATAAATTCATTTCAGTTGATTTTCCAGAAATATATCATAACGTCTAAATTGACACCAATGATACCATGATAGGGTTAGGAAATATTATTAGTTTCCTACTCCCAATAGTGTACCCATCATCAAATTTCCAAAACATTTTGATTCATACATTACATGTCCAACATAGTAGACATATAAATTGAATTAAGATATTATAATATATATATATATATATAATCATTATTTTACAGATTTATTCTATTAAAAAATAAAACCTGACACATCTTGGGAACCAAACATAAATTTTTTCCTTGAATAAAAATATTGCACCTTTAAAAATTACCTTACATACATTAATGCCATGCTGAAATCTGGTTGTCCCGTGATTTTCTAAAACCATATACAGGACCATTCCAAAAGACATTATGTATGTTGTTTCACATTGGATCATCCCATACCCAAAAAAGAATGGTATAATATCCAAAAATTATTAATTGAAACATGAATGAATCTAGAAGGTTCATTTATCTGTATTTCAGAATCACCTTCTCGGTCAATGTTATCAGACATGTATAATAGAGAACAACCCTTATTGATGAAGGGTGTTCATTTATCATGATATGGAAACTAAATTGTCACTAATGGTTGGTTCCTTCATCCATATAAGAACATATTACTTTTTCAATAATATTATTCTCTATTATCAAAATATTAAATAATATTAGTCCATAGATAGTCCCTCTCACTCATGGTGGTCATAGATCACAACAAATACCCACTCAATTAGGTTGATGTCCAACCATGAGTAATCCCCACTTGAAAGTTGGGTCATAAATGCCTAGGGGAACGAGTATCTTCTCAAAAAGTGTGATCTATAAATAAAAATTTACAGTGAATAAAATTCCATACATCTCATCCTTGATCATCTCACTCATGCTAGGGTCTTCAATTTCATACTCCTCCCTCTCAAATTGGATAGTGTTATAACTATACCAATTTCCTCCCTATTAGGGTAGGTTCTAATCCTAATTTCTAAACGACGTCACTAGTGAATTGAATTAGAGTTATAGAATACATACAAAAATAATCATGACCCAAACCCCATAAAAACATCTCACAAGATCATGAATAAGCACTAGTTACTTGTGACCTAGAACATCTTCTAAAATCAATGAAAAAAAATCGTATATGACAGTAATTAGTGACTGAAAATAAAATCACTTCTATCCAACACTGGAATTATAGTTGTGGATCATTCCTAGAATGAAGATAATGTTCTTAACACCTCCAAACAAATTTGTGACTCTCATGAGATAAATTATTCTAACACTCTTAAAATCCACATTCCATGTTAAAAAATAAGAACATGCATCATATCATTAAATTTATTGTTTTATAAATGACCCCCTATCATGTTTTACAATAAAAAATTCTATCAATAATAATTTAAAATATTAAACTCTAACTCTATGGAAGGGAAATAGGTGAAACCCCTATAAGTGGATAAAAAAAGGAGTACAAGTTAGTGTTCAGGGTGAATACATTCAAGGACCTACTCTCTAAATGTTTTTTGGAACCTTCATGCATGTATTTTCCACATACACAACATGTAGAAAACAAAAAATGTATGAAATCAGCAAGAGGTATCTAATTGACTACATCACACTTTTTAATTTTATAAAACTCAAATTATGTGTGGACCTGTACTTTAAATAGGTTGTGATCATGTTATATACATAAAATATACCCCATGATAGGTTATTCGGAAAAGTACTCCACTGTGAACATGGTTGTGTTTTGGAGGTACAACAAAAAATATCCTCGTAGAATACATATATTGCTTTATTTATCATCAAACGTCTATGTGATAATTAATATATGATGTATGTTCTTCAATTAAATTTTTTGGGATTCAGTATACCAAATGTAAACATGTTTTTAATAACATAAAACAAAAATTTCCCCCCAAATCAATAAATGGGCTTCTATCTATCCCATATTGTCTAAGAATGTATCCACAAAAACATATATAAAAGTGGTAATTTGGTGAATACAAAAATATCATACACAATATTTAAATTGATCAGTTTGAGAGCTTGAAACCATGATAAATTGTTGTTACAACCCAGTTTGGTCCTAGTCATGTTCCATTGACAATGACAGAAACTCTACCTCACTCTTTCTCTATAGTATTGTTCATGAAATAATATAGAACCCATATATTTTATTTATATAAAAATCGAATATATGATGGAGTGGAGAAAAATAAAATAAAACATACTAAAACTATAAACATGATTCACTATATTATAACCCAAGACAAAGACTAAGATACCTAACTGTGTTTATACATATCAATGGTAAGTAACATATATTCTATACTAAATCATGAACACTAAATTTCAATCTATGATTTAGTATTGAAGGAATCACTGATTATGCATGTGTAGTAATATAAATACATTAAATAAATATTATTATATTTTCAAATAATAATTATTTCATATGATTTCATCAAATTCAATGCCAAAGGGTTAACACTCCATTATTACTTCAAAAATAAACTGTAGTTTTAATATTTTATTTTTTAATTGATGATGTTACCTTTAAATTGTGACTCAAATCATGATCCATGATTGAGTCTTGGACACCTACAACATTTTAAAAACCATATGGATAGTCTAATCTTGAGCTGAAATTCTCTCACCTAAGACCCTATCCCATTTCATCTATATATCCCCAATGATTGAAAAAAATTATAAATATTGATGTTTTTGGTTTGATTATTTTTAATTGTATAATGGTTATATAGTATATATCATGACAATACAGTTATATTAATTTTTTATATAATGTCAAATTATTTATAATATTTTTACTATAATATTTTGATATAATATTAGAATTATATATCAATTGGATTGATATTAATACAAAATTTATAATGAAATGACTATGAAATATTTAACTTTATAATTAATATATATTCATTTATCAGACCTATTGATGTTTTAATTAATTTAAAAAAATATTTATGTTACCTTATGTGAATAAGATAAGTTATTCAAGACATAATTTTTATTGTCTTAGTTTATATAGAGTGGGGAATCAATCAATGCGGCAATAAAAATTTTTGATGGATGTTCCCTATGAAATACTACATGAATAAATTATGTGAATAAATCCTAAATAATATATGACTTCAATGATTTATTGTTTATTTTTATAATGTATAAAATTCACTATGTTCGACAATTAATATTTAATTAAAATAATACCATTCAGATTCAAATATCCCACTACAAAGGGAACATAAAAGGTAATGAATTCTTAATAATTGTTGTTCTTACAAATTTCACAGGTTTATTGGAAACATGGAAACCATTATGTTTTTTATAATTGTTTATACAATTTATAATATGATCAAGTACATAAATTTATTTGATGGAATATTAATTAAATAATTTTTGATATCATTTACATACAATTAATTTTATATTTTTTTATAAAATACATATAAATTGATCCTATCAAATTATAATACCATATACAGAAAAAATTGGTATTGAAAAAGGACCATGTTCTAATCTAATGCAAAAATTTTATGCATAATTAATTAAAATACATTCTATATATCGAACCACTTTAATATAGTACTCTGAAAAACTAGTGATGTTTATATATTATCTTAATATACTCTTTTATAATATTTTGTGGATGTAAAACAAGTTGACCCAAATATTTCATTCTTTGGGATAATTTAATATATTTATTAGTTCAAAAAGTGAACATTCTAGGGGATAATTTGTAAATGATGAAGGGTAAATAAAAATATTTCAATATATTATTATATATTTTTGTTCAACAAAGAATATTTTAGCCAAATTGATATGAGTATCATAACCTTAAAATGGATATAAATTTATTTTAATTATTTCATTGAAATTATCATATAAATGAACATTAATACATGTTCAATTTAGAAATAGAAAAAATTTAAAAATAGATGAAAATTCATAGAATTAATATCTTTTCTATTGTATTTCAAAGGAATTGTACACTAATCTATAATAGAGTGATTAGATAAATGTCACTAAGAACTATGAAGAGGGAATTTAGATAATTGATAATTAAAAAAAACACATTAACAATTAGTCTAAAAATATCATTATAAAATATATGATCTCTCATCCAATGTTTTTTACATATTTTATGTACTCTATTTAATGAATTTTTAGTTAATTGTGATATTTTGTATTAAAATATTATTTTATCAATTATGTTTTAGAGAAATATTTCCATAACACATAATTCCACTGACATTGATGAAAAATATTTCAATAATATGAATAGAAAGCGTCAAATTATGCCTAGATTGAAAAGTAAAATACAAATACATTTTCAAAAATCAGTTTTAGGAAAATTAATTACATTAAGATGTAATGATTAAATATTTAAGGTTTTATATAATAAACATGTTCAATAAATTATCCAAAAATAATTCAAAACTATTTATTTATATTGGGTTATGTACTAGATTCTCATCGAAATAGACAAACAGAATTTAATTGGTTTTATAACAACAATGTTATACGGTTATTTCAAATATGTTTTGTAATTAATATATTACACATAATATTTTTTAGCCTATATTATATCATGAAATAGTGAAATTTTATAATATTATAATCATCAAAAAAATAGAATAATTATTAACCCCTGTAGAATGTTTTATAGATTATAATGAATGGAAATTTACACATGATATAATATAGATTGTGATGGGGACATCCATCATTAAAATATACTATTATATATTAGATCTAACATCTATTTATCATGGAATGATTTCTGTACCAGTGATATGGAGGTGTGTTTTATGATATTTATTTTTTGATTTTATTTTATTTAAATGAAAAGTTTGAAAAATTACATTTAATATATAAAACAATATAATAAATAAATGGAATTTTGTTAATATTAACTGTTTACTAAATCCATCATACCTGTATCATAAATCAAGCATAGGAATGGTCATCCATTAATAGAACTGAAACATATATTATATGTATAATGAAACTATTAATTAATATAAAAATAAGGTTATTGTGTTTCTATAATGATTGAAAATTAGATTATACCACCACAAAACACACATGTTATATAGTGTTGAATGATATAAAATATTATTATAAGGGACTAACTATAGATAATGACATGCAAAATAAATAGCAGTAATGTCAAATTTCAAAAAATAGAAATACATTAACTGTTTATATATTAAATCATAATAAAAATATTATCATATTTTATGTATCATGGTTAAACACATGACGTGTTATCTATTAAATGACTCTCTGAGTACTCTATAATATTATTAAAGTATTAGAGGTGTGTATTTTTTATCCTCACTAAGAGACTACAATAAGAATATATAACATTTAAATCATGGTTTTTGGGATGAGGATTTTTGTAAAAAATATTGAGTATTTTAATAAAAACTATAAATAATTTTATATAATATTATTTATAAGAAATAAATTACACATATTTGACAAGCATATGAAAATGAAATATTAGCAACCAATAGACCAATTAAAAAATGAATATATATAAAAAATGAATTTTGTTGGATTCCTTTCAAATAGATGAATAATATACACACTTTAATAATTACATTGAATAAATTTTATAAATTTATGTTAAAATATATGTATTAATTATTAATTTTATTTTATATAATTTTCATGTGGAATTAATATTCACTTATTTCGATCATTATTTTTGCAAAACATTATTGAATGCGTTATTCTATAAATATTGGTTCGGATATAAATTATAATATTCAATTATTAGAATATATTTTGAGCGATATGACTCTTGTTTTTCATGACGTAAGAATGATGAATGATGTTTCCATTGATGGTTTTGATATTTCAATCGCTAAATATGTAATAAAAAAATTATAATTATGTCATATCTATAGTATAAAGGCATGTGATATGAAATAAAGAATTTATATCTAGTTAAATTTTTATTTAATATATTTGAAAATACATAAAATACTTTTATACTACAATATATAATGAATGATGGGGAATATAATACTATTATAATTCTATTAATAAGATCAATAGCTACATAAAAAATGTTGGATGAAGACCATTTTTTATAAAATATAGAACTGAGTAGTGTTAATAACATTAAAATATATTTTAAATTCATATTTTAATGATGAACATAAATATAAAATCTTATTTATAAATGATAGAAACAATATACTCTTTATTGATAATGTTTCTGTTCATAGAATAAATAAAATTGTATATCCCCAATAGTTACACCCCTATATTATAATTTTTTATGTGGTAAATATTATCAATATATTGGTTTCTATTTATTATGATTCTATTTCAATTAAATTTTAAATGACTTTATTTTAATTCATTCCATTAATATTACTAATTCATGGTCTCTATGAAATTTGGTCAACTTTTTGTATTATTAATTATCCATATTAAATATATAAAGGAAATTAGTATTTCATCAAAAAAAATTATCTTTAATGTTGAATTTTTTTGAGAAGTTAACAATTGAAAGATAATATTTAGTATGTTTTTAAAAATAACTACAATGTAGTAGAAAAATAAATTTTTTTTTTCTATAATACAAATTTTCTTTTATTAATATATTGTATAAGATATTTTATATACTTTCCTATAAATCACTAAATGAAAATAAAATAATCAATTTTCAGTAAATGATATAATTTTAGAAAAATATATAGATTTAAAACAATATCTCATCAAATGATCTACCTTTTTATGCAGTAAAAATTACATGTTAAATTTTTATAGTAATTAAATTATATGTTATTTATATGTTTTAAAAATCTTAATTTCATTTGAATATTTTTTTAATGAAATTTTTAATAAATTAATTAAACAAAATAAACCAAAAATTGGATAAAATGTATTATTACACATTGAAATCTCTAAAATTATATATTATATTATTTTAGTAATGAAATATATGGAAATAAAATTTTTGTATAGATATTATTTTTTTTCAAAATGTCTAAAATGCACAATTTTCATAAATATAGACATGGTGATTTTATGTTTCTGAAGGATTTCATGACCCGTAAAATAATAAAGATCATATAATATAATTTATTATATGTGTTTATATAAATTTATATTTATCATAATAATCACTATCTAATTCAAAAAATACTTTTATACTAATTTCAATTAATACGTTTAAGATTAAATAGTTTCGTTATAGAGTTTTAGAAAATATTATATTTTTTTCAATATTATTTATTAAATTCATGAAGTGTTATATCTCTAAAACATATTTATTTAGTTTTTATATGTATATTGTATTATGGGTAAAGAAAATTTTAAATTCCTTGAATTATATATTACTTTCATGACACTAAAAGATATTAATTAAAAGATATGTCTATACCTTTTGTAATAAATAATAATCATTTTAATATTGATTTTGAATAAAATTACTTATTCTATATTATTTTCAGATTACATATTTTAAAAAATAAAAATAATATGGCATTAAAGAATATTATAAAACATACAAAATAAATCATTAAACACTATCAAAATAAATTATAAATTATTTTTATCATGTTGAACAAATCGAAAAAATAGTTTGGAACTTTTTGTTTTCATAATGGTTGAAAATGTATGTTTTCCATTTCTGATAGACATATCTTTTAAAAATATAAATTAAAAGGAAAAAACATAAAAAATATTCTCTATATTATTTGAAAAAATAATACTAAAATTTATTCATTTTTAACATGTTATATTTATTCACATATCAATACAATGTGTGGTGTGGTTGAGTTATTATTATGACGATGTTTTTAATTGAAATCATATATTTTAGTTTGATTAAATTATCACATTATAACAATAGTTAAATGGAAATTACATATGATATTAAAATATTATGTGTATTGTTACATTAATACATGTTCATTTTAGAAATAGAAACAATTTAAAAATAGATGATAATTCATAGAATTAATATCCTTTCTATTGAATTTCAAATGAATTGTACACTAATATATAATAGACTGATTAGATAAATGTCATTAAGAACTATGAAGAGGGAATTTAGATAATTGATAATTAAAAAAACACATTAACAATTAGTCTAAAAATATCATTATAAAATATATGATCTCTCCTATAATGTTTTTTACATATTTTATGTTCTGTATTTAATGAATTTTTAGTTAATTGTGATATTTTGTATTAAAATATTAATTTTTCAATTATGTTTTAGAGAAATATTTCCATAAAAAATAATTCCACTGACATTGATGAAAAATATATCAATAATATGAATAGAAAGCATCAAATTATGCCTAGATTGAAAAATAAAATACAAATACATTTTCAGAAATCAGTTTTAGGAAAATTAATTACATTAAGATGTAATGATTAAATATTTAAGGTTTTATATAATAAACACGTTCAATAAATTAACCAAAATAATTCAAAACAATTTATTTATATTGGGATATGTACTAGATTCTCATCGTAATAGACAAATAGAATTTAATTGGTTTTATAACAACAATGTTATACGGTTATTTCAAATATGTTTTGTAATTAATATATTACACATAATAATTTTTAGCCTATATTATATCATGAAATAGTGAAATTTTATAATATTATAATCATCAAAAAAATAGAATAATTATTAACCCCTGTAGAATGTTTTATAGATTATAATGAATGAAAATTTACACATGATATATTATAGATTGTGATGGGAACATCCATCATTAAAATATACTATTATATATTAGATCTAACATCCATTTCTCTTGGAATGATTTCTGTACCAGTGATATGGAGGTGTGATTTATGATATTTATTTTTTGATTTTATTTTATTTAAATGAAAAGTTTGAAGAATTCTATTTAATATATAAAACAATATAATAAATAAATGGAATTTTGTTAAAATTAACTGTTTACTAAATCCATCATACCTGTATCATAAATCAAGCATAGGAATGGTCATCCATTAATAGAACTGAAACATATATTAAATGTATAATGAAACTATTAATTAATATAAAAATAAGGTTATTGTGTTTCTATAATGAATGAAAATTAGATTATACCACCGCAAAACACACATGTTATACATTGTTGAAAGATGTAAAATAATATTATAAGGGACTAACAATAGATAATGACATGCAAAATAAATAGCAGTAATGTGAAATTTTAAAAAATAGAAATACATTAACAGTTTATATATTAAATCATAATAAAAAAATTATCATATTTTATGTATCATGGTTAAACACATGACGTGTGATCTATTAAATGATTCTCTGATTACTCTATAATATTATTAAAGTATTAGAGGTGTGTATTTTGTATCCACACTAAGAGACTACAATAAGAATATATAACATTTAAATCGTGGTTTTTGGGATGAGGATTTTTGTAAAAAATATTGAGTATTTTAATAAAAACTGTAAATAATTTTATATAATAATATTTATAAGAAATAAATTCCACATATTTGACAAGCATATGAAAATGAAATATTAGCAACCAATAGACCAATCAAAAAATGAATATCTATAAAAAATGAATTTTGTTGGATTCCTTTCAAATAGATGAATAATATACCCACTTTAATAATTACATTGATTAAATTTTATAATTTTATGTTAAAATATATGTATTAATTATTAATTGTATTTTATATAATTTTCATGTGGAATTTATTTTCACTTATTTCGATCATTATTGTTGCAAAACTTTATCGAATGCGTTATTCTATAAATATTCGTTCGGATATAAATTATAATATTCAATTATAAGAATATATTTTGAGCGATATGACTCTTGTTATTCATGACGTAAGAATGATGAATGATGTTTCCATTGATGAATTTGATATTTGAATCGCTAAATAAGAAATAAAAACATTATAATTATGTCATATCTATAGTATAAAGGCATGTGATATGAAATAAAGAATTTATATCTAGTTAAATTTTTATTTAATATATTTGAAAATAAATAAAATTATTTTATACTACAATATATAATGAACGATGGGGAATATAATACTATTATAATTTTATTAATCAGATCAATAGATATATAAATAATGTTGGATGAAGACCATTTTTTTATAAACTATAGAACTGAGTCGTGTTAATAACTTTAAAATATATTTTAAATTCATATTTTAATGATGAACATAAATATAAAATCTTATTTATAATTGATAGAAACAATATACTCTTTATTGATAATGTTTATGTTCATAGACTAAATAAAATTGTATATCCCCAATAGTTACACCTCTATATTATAATTATTTATGTGGTAAATATTATCAATATATTGGTTTCTATTTATTATTATTCTATTTCAATTAAATTTTAAACGACGTTATATTAATTCATACCTTTAATATTAATAATTCATGGTCTCTATGAAATTTGGTCAACTTTTTGTATTATTTATTACCCATATTAAATATATAAATGAAATTATTATTTCATAAAAAAATTTATTTGTAATGTTGAATTTTTTTGAGAAGTTAACAATTTAAAGATAATATTTAGTATGTTTTTAAAAATAACAACAATGTAGTAGAAAAAATAAAATCTTTTTTTTCTATAATACAAATTTTCTTTTATTAATATATTGTATAAGATATTTTATATACTTTCCTATAAATCACTAAATGAACATAAAATAATCATTTTTTAGTAAATGATATAATTTTAGAAAAATATATAGATTTAAAACAATATCTGAACAAATGATCTACCTTTTTATGCAGTAAAAATTACATGTTAAATTTTTATGGTAATTAAATTATATGTTATTTATATGTTTTAAAAATCTTAATTTCATTTGAAGAATTTTTTTAATGAAATTTTTAATAAATTAATTAAACAAAATAAACCAAAAATTGGATAAAATGTATTATTACACATTGAAATCTCTTCAATTGTATATTATATTATTTTAGTAATGAAATATATGGAAATAAAATTTTTGTATAGATATTATTTTTTTCAAAATGTCTAAAATACACAATTTTCATAAATATAGACATGGTGATTTTATGTTTCTGAAGGATTTCATGACCCGTAAAATAATAAAGATCATATAATATAATTTATTATATGTGTTTATATAAATTTAAATTTATCATAATAATCACTAACTAATTCATAAAATACTTTTATACTAATTTCAATTAATACGTTTAGGATTAAATAGTTTCGTTATAGAGTTTTAGAAAATATTATATTTTTTCAACATTATTTATTAAATTCATGAAGTGTTATATATCTAAAACATATTTATTTAGTTTTTATAAGTATGTATATATTATTATGGGTAAAGAACATTTTAATCTTCTTGAATTATATATTACTTTCATGACACTAAAAGATATTAATTAAAAGATACGTCTATACCTTTTGTAATAATAAGTAATCATTTTAATAATCATTTTGAATAAAATTACTTATTCTATATTATTTTCATATTACATATTTTATAAAATAAAAATTATATGACATTAAAGAATATTATAAAACATACAAAATAAGTCATTAAACACTATCAAAATAAATTATAAATTATTTTTATCATGTTGAACTAATCGAAAAAATAGTTTGGAACTTTTTGTTTTCATAATGGTTTAAAATGTATGTTTTCCATTTCTGATAGACATATATTTTAAGAATATAAATTAAAAGGAAAATTCATATAAAATATTCTCTATATCATTTGAAAAAATAATACTAAAATTTATTAATTTTTAACATGTTATATTTATTTAAATATCAATACAATGTGTGGTGTGGTTGAGTTATTATTATGTCGATGTTTTTAATTGAAATCATATATTTTAGTTAGAATAAATTATCACATTATAACAATAGTTAAATGGAAATTACATAGGATATTAAAATATTATATATATTGTCACATTAATACATGTTCATTTTAGAAATAGAAACAATTTAAAAATAGATGATAATTCATAGAATTAATATCCTTTCTATTGAATTTCAAAGGAATTGTACACTAATATATAATAGACTGATTAGATAAATGTCACTAAGAACTATGAAGAGGGAATTTAGATAATTGATAATTAAAAAACACATTAACAATTAGTCTAAAAATATCATTATAAAATATATGATCTCTCCTACAATGTTTTTTCCATATTTTATGTACTCTATTTAATGAATTTTTAGTTAATTGTGATATTTTGTATTAAAATATTATTTTTTCAATTATGTTTTAGAGAAATATTTCCATAACACATAATTCCACTTACATTGATGAAAAATACATCAATAATATGAATAGAAAGAGTCAAATTATGCCTAGATTGAAAAATAAAATACAAATACATTTTCAAAAATCAGTTTTAGGAAAATTAATTACATTAAGATGTAATGATTAAATATTTAAGGTTTTATATAATAAACATGTTCAAAAAATTAACCAAAAATAATTCAAAACTATTTATTTATATTGGGATATATACTAGATTATCATCGTAATAGACAAACAGAATTTAATTGGTTTTATAATAACAATGTTATACGGTTTTTTCCAATATGTTTTTTAATTAATATATTACACATAATATTTTTTAGCCTATATTATATCATGAAATAGTGAAATTTTATAATATTATAATCACCAAAAAAATAGAATAATTATTAACCCCTGTAGAATGTTTTATAGATTATAATGAATGAAAATTTACACATGATATATTATAGATTGTGATGGGAACATCCATCATTAAAATATAATATTATATATTAGATCTAACATCCATTTCTCTTGGAATGATTTCTGTACCAGTGATATGGAGGTGTGATTTATGATATTTATTTTTTGATTTTATTTTATTTAAATGAAAATTTTGAAGAATTCTATTTAATATATAAAACAATATAATAAATAAATGGAATTTTGTTAAAATTAACTGTTTACTAAATCCATCATACCTGTATCATAAATCAAGCATAGGAATGGTCATCCATTAATAGAACTGAAACATATATTAAATGTATAATGAAACTATTAATTAATATAAAAATAAGGTTATTGTGTTTCTATAATGAATGAAAATTAGATTATACCACCGCAACACACACATGTTATACGTTGTTGAAAGATGTAAAATAATATTATAAGGGACTAACTATAGATAATGACATGCAAAATAAATAGCAGTAATGTGAAATTTCAAAAAATAGAAATACATTAACTGTTTATATATTAAATCATAATAAAAATATTATCATATTTTATGTATCATGGTTAAACACTTGACGTGTGATCTATTACATGATTCTCTGAATACTCTATAATATTATTACAGTATTAGAGGTGTGTATTTTGTATCCTCACTAAGAGACTACAAAAAATATATATAACATTTAAATCGTGGTTTTTGGGATGAGGATTTTTGTAAAACAATATTGAGTATTTTAATAAAAACTATAAATAATTTTATATAATGATATTTATAAGAAATAAATTACACATATTTGACAAGAATATGAAAATGAAATGTTAGAAACCAATAGACAAATCAAAAATTGAATATCTATAAAAAATGCATTTTGTTGGATTCCTTTCAAATAGATGAATAATATACCCACTTTAATAATTACATTGAATAAAGTTTATAATTTTATGTTAAAATATATGTATTAATTATTAATTTTATTTTATATAATTTTCATGTAGAATTAATTTTCACTTATTTCGATCATTATTGTTGCAAAACTTTATTGAATGCGTTATTCTATAAATACTCATTCAGATATAAATTATAATATTCAATTATTAGAATATATTTTGAGCGATATGACTCTTGTTTTTCATGTCGTAAGAATGATGAATGATGTTTCCATTGATGATTTTGATATTTGAATCGCTAAATAAGTAATAAAAAATTATAATTATGTCATATCTATAGTATAAAGGCATGTCATATGAAATAAAGAATTTATATCTAGTTAAATTTTTATTTAATATATTTGAAAATACATAAAATACTTTTATACTAAAATATATAATGAATGATGGGGAATATAATTCTATTATATTTCTATTAATCAGATCAATAACTATATAAAAATGTTGGATGAAGACCATTTTTTTATAAACTATAGAGCAGAGTGGTGTAAATAACATTAAAATATATTTTAAATTCATATTTTAATGATGAATATAAATATAAAATCTTATTTATAAATGATAGAAACAATATACTCTTTATTGATAATGTTTCTGTTCATAGACTAAATAAAATTGTATATCCCCAATAGTTACACCCCTATATTATAATTTTTTATGTGGTAAATATTATCAATATATTGGTTTCTATTTATTATTATTCTATTTCAATTAAATTTTTAATGACATTATTTTAATTCATACCTTTAATATTACTAATTCATGGTCTCTATGAAATTTGGTCAACTTTTTGTATTATTAATTATCCATATTAAATATATAAAGGAAATTATTATTTCATCAAAAAAAATTATTTGTAATGTTGATTTTTTTTAGAAGTTAACAATTGAAATATAATATTTAGTATGTTTTTAAAAATAACTACAATGTAGTATAAAAAATAAAATCTTTTTTTTCTATAATACAAATTTTATTTTATTAATATATTGTATAAGATATTTTATATACTTTCCTATAAATCACTAAATGAAAATAAAATAATCATTTTTTAGTAAATGATATAATTTTAGAAAAATATATAGATTTAAAGCAATATCTCATCAAATGATCTACCTTTTTAGGCAGTAAAAATTACATGTTAAATTTTTATAATAATTAAATTATTTGTTATTTATATGTTATAAAAATCTTAATTTCATTTGAAGACTTTTTTAATGAAATTTTTAATAAATTAATTAAACAAAATAAACCAAAAATTGGATAAAATTTATTATTACACATTGAAATCTCTTAAATTATAAATTATATTATTTTAGTAATGAAATATATGGAAATAAAATTTTTGTATAGATATTATTTTTTTCAAAATGTCTAAAATGCACAATTTTCATAAATATAGACATGGTGATTTTATGTTTCTGAAGGATTTCATGACCCATAAAATAATAAAGATCATATAATATAATTTATTATATGTGTTTATATAAATTTATATTTATCATAATAATCACTAACTAATTCATAAAATACTTTTATACTAATTTCAATTAAAATGTTTAGGATTAAATAGTTTCGTTATACAGTTTTAGAAAATATTATATTTTTTCAACATTATTTATTAAATTCATGATGTGTTATATCTCTAACACATATTTATTTAGTTTTTATAAGTATGTATATTGTATTATGGGTAAAGAACATTTTAAGCTCCTTGAATTATATATTACTTTCATGACACTAAAAGATATTAATTAAAAGATATGTCTATACCTTTTGTAATAAATAATAATCATTTTAAAATTCATTTTGAATAAATTTACTTATTCTATATTATTTTCATATTACATATTTTATAAAATAAAAATAATATGAAATTAAATAATATTATAAAAAATACAAAATAAGTCATTAAACACTATCAAAATAAATTATAAATTATATTTATCATGTTGAACTAATCGAAAAAAATAGTTTGGAACTTTTTGTTTTCATAATAGTTGAAAATTATTGTTTTCCATTTCTGATACACATATCTTTTAAAAAAATAAATAAAAAGGAAAAAACATAAAAAATATTCTCTATATCATTTGAAAAAATAATACTAAAATTTATTCATTTTTAACATGTTATATTTATTCACATATCAATACAATGTGTGGTGTGGTTGAGTTATTATTATGTCGATGTTTTTAATTGAAATCATATATTTTAGTTAGATTAAATTATCACATTATAACAATAGTTAAATGGAAATTACATATGATATTAATATATTATATATATTGTTACATTATATGTATTTTATAGGAATGTATATAACAATATTTCAACATATATTTTCATATGAACCAATAAATTCAAATTTCATTCATTTAAAATCTTCATGATGTTAAAAATAAGATTAGATGATTAAGACCTTAAATAATTAAAATATCGTAAATAGAATAATCAAAAATTTTCTCAAATAATTAATAACATGTTTGAATCAATCCTATGTTATTTTTATGCACATTGTGTTGGATATGACATAAAGTCTATGTTTTTATTTTAATTGAATTATTTCATTTAAAAACATGAATTACTAATTCAAAAATAACATCCTCGAAATTTTTTTGATTAAAATATACATAAATGAATTATGATTTATCTTATACTTATTTGAATGAGTCAAAACTAATTGATATAGGTGGCATGATTTAAATTACTATGTTTACATATATTAATTTTATGAGATATGGAATAAAACAACAAAGTACGTTTGGTCATATATGACTAAATAGTTTAATATCATTATATAAAATATAAAAATTTATCCTAAATTAAATAACTAAAATATAATTCCACCCAAATATTTGTTTAAATATTTTTTTAATAAAATATAATATTATTTTTTCCAATTAAAATTTTATATACCAATTAAAAATAAGGGAACATTTTAAAACTGATTGAGATTATCTTCGACTATTAGGAATCCATTAAAAAAATTATTAATCATTTTTCATTATAAAAATGGAAAAAATTCAAGGTATATAATTATTTTTATTAGAATGAAATTGTGTATTTTTTCTATTATAGATGTTAAAAAATATCATAGAAGACATCACTTTTTTAAAATATAGCTAATAAGATTTTTTCTTCATGAAAGTCTATGAAAATTAAATTAGATTTATTTTTGATATTTGTAACTGAAAGTTACATTATTATAATGATTTGTGAGATCAGAATGAAAAGAATAAATATTTTCCTATACAAATAATGTCATTTTAGATTAATATGGGCATCAAATTATCTAATCAAGTAATATTTTATCTTTTATATGTTAAAATATATGAAAATATTTGTTAATTAATTTTTGACATGTAAAAGTTAGTAATAATACACACTAATGTGTGGGGTTTCTAGAATTACCATGTGTATATTTTTCTATTTTTGGTATTAATATTTTTAAAATCATGCATAACTATGTTAGAAACAAGAACAATATTAGATTACAATGATGCTCTATGAAATATATTATAGATTTTTTTTCGAAATAATTGAACGAAATAAATTTTTATTTTTAATAAATGAATAAGGAAATATTGTGATTTTAATTAGAAGAAAGTAAGAAATATAATTATAGGTAATAAATTAACCATAAATATTAAAAAGAATTTACTTATTTGGAGAAAATATTTATCATTTTGGACCTCAATAATAATTTCTCTAGAAATCAGTTATTTAAAAATATCATTATAGTTGATGACTCCTTTAGTAACTATTATAAGAATTCACCATAAAATACATGAAATAGAAGAATAGTATTTATGTAAGAACTCTCCATTACCAATAAAATGTAACGTGGTGCGATTTTGGCTGTCACTAATATCCAATGGAGTAAAAAAATTGTCACATAACTAGTTATCGATTTTAATATCCCTATGAAAATAATTTACAATTTTATTCATACTGTTTTATATTTATAGGAAAATATTCTAACTAACATGAAATTCAGGCATACAAAAATACATTCATGATCACAATTATGACTTTAATGCCACCTGAACTAATATTACAAAAAAAATTGATATTAATGGATTATTGTCTGAATGTGCAATGAAATTAATAAGATCACATTTTCAGCCTTTTATATTAACCATTTAGGAATGACTAATTTTTATGTTATGTTATTTCTCTCCACCCATGGTTATTTATTGGGAAAACAAATTCAAATTTAAACTAGTTACATTTAAATACACCTTCTGCCCTCCACCAATATCACCATTATCATTTTTTCTCAATTACATGTAATGTTGGAAATGATTTTTTTGTATTTGAATCATTAAGATCATATCATGATCTAAAAAATATATTATTTTATTTTTGAAAAATATCTTCCATCATTCTCTCCTTCTATAAAAATAATTTTCCCTAAATATATAAAAAATTCTCCAAAAGAGTTTTGAAAATAAAATTTTCTATTACATTACAATAATAACATGGATGATTAGAATATATGAATTTTATGTATTACTCACTATGAAATGTAGTATCCTCTATCCTCTAATATTTACTTTTTAATTTCATTGGTCTAGAAACCTCTCTTTAATCAAATATATAAAGTCCCCATTATTATTATTTTGAAAAAATTTATACAAAACACATATTACTTTCATGTGATTCATTTCGTAATTTTATTTTCGATTTTTTATTTACAAATATCACCTAAATAAATATTTAATCTTCATCAGAAGTGATATAGTGTAACCCATTATTATGAAATTATACAATATTTTGTAAATATATTCGAATAAAACAATATGTAATTTCCAATAATAAGTACTGGTCAATTGAATTATAAGATAAATTATTTTTTATTTTCAATTTGTGGAATAAAATAAAAAAATAAGATTCATTTTATTAGATATAAAATGAATTTCTGTTAGGGTTTTTTATTAAATATACCATTTTTCCGTTTCATTAAGGATTTGAAATAGTTTAGATCAAAAAATTTTTTAAAAAAAATCATTATTGTTATGATAAAGTGACTAAGAAATTTAAAATATAATTTATTTAATAAAAAATATAATCTATGAGAATGTTTAATATAATTAAAACCAATGTTATTAATATTAAAAAAAATTATTAGTTTTGTGAAAATAAAAAATTATTACATTTTATTAAATCTATGGAAGTAAATCTGTTGTTATGAAATCCAATTAAAATTTTAAAACAAAAAACATGTGTAAATTGGATAACACATGCTTTGTGTAGTATTTTTCTTTAGACATGAAAATGATTTCAAACACTAATAATTCACACATATATAAAAAATTGAAAGAAATGATTTCATCTTGCGTGGAAATTGAAAATGTTCATGAAAGTGAAAAAAATGTATTATCCCTATAATATACTATCAAAAAACACAAATTATTTTATTTTATAGGATATAACCTGGATATAAATATTAGAGTATTTTTTCATATTTGAAACTGACCATTGTTTTCTATAAATTAAATCAAACCATATTTTCATAATATTTAAAAAAAATTAAAAATAATAGTAACATTTATAGATTACTTTTAATATCACATTTTCAATTAATCCAATGACTAGATATGTGATAATAACATACCTCAAATAAGGTTAATGGGAATAAATATTATCATTATAATTATTTTTTATAACATATTAAAATTCATATATGAATTAAATTGAATTCACATTCCCAATATTTTAAATATCGTAGAATATTATATACCAATAGATTTTTTAATATGAATAATTAATAAAATGTTTTTCATATAATTAATAATACCATATATCCATGTAAAATTTTGAATAAAAATATAATTTATTATATATCTAATAAATAAATTTTACTTCATTATCTTTTATACTAAATTAAGCATCTAGAAATGACACATTGGTCAAATCTTATCCAATTCCAACTACACATTAGATCTAATAATTTAACAAAAGTTATAAAATTTGGTAATCATAGAAATATTATAATTATTAATTATCCATTGAGTGATTCTAATTTAATTTATATGTTAAACCAATTCTAAAAATCAAAATTTTCAAGTAAATTTCTTTTGGATGTTCATCAATGGATGATAAAACATTTATAACCTACTTTCAGAAAACATATTCCTTTAAAAATAAAATCCAATGATTTATTCCTTAGTGTTTACAAATATTTAATAGCTCTGACCTCCTATCCATATAAATAAATCTCATCCCCAATAATAATTATAAAATTAAATCCCATATAATTCATGATATATGAGAGTTTTTTTGATTGTCTTAATGTATTATTCAAATATTTAATTATTCCAAAAAATCTTATTATTCAAAATTATTATTCAATTTTGTTCAATATATAAATATATCATAATAATATAAAACCATGTCCTGGCCTATCTATAGTATAACCCCCCATTATGTGTTGATGTAAACTATAGGCCCCAAATCCTAAAACATATAAGAAACTATTTTCCATATTGAATGAATGATATAATGAAAAAATATGGTAGGTATTTTTCTAATAAATAAAATGAAGGATAGAAAGAAACTACCAACTATACCCATCATATAGAAAAAAAATCAATGATCAAAAATTTCCTCAAATTATTTACGTAAACATAATGGCAACAAAATAGTTAGAAAAATCATACAATAATGAGTTTAAATTCCATGTTTGACATGATCTAGTGCTTTTTCTAATCATAAAATCGATCCTAATAATCTATCAAAATATGATATATAATATATCATTAGGAATAAATGTATATTGAATTCTATACTCCTAAAAACCTCTCATAAAAATATTAATGAACCATAATGATTCTATATTTAATAAATACAATAAACATCACATGACATGATTTTTTATTATCATTCATTTTCAATGATTTCCTTTGAAATCTAAAAATATGTTCCATAATATAAATATAATTAATAAACATAAGAAGGTTCCATGTATAAACATATAGAAATAAACACTCATTGTTACTCTCAAACATTGTATGTCCAAATTCTATCATCCTCTTGATCTCAAACTATAAATAGAAAGTAAAAAATAATCATCCATAAACAAATAAACCCCATAATAATATTACATATCACAACATCATTATTAAAGCATCGAAATTATAAAATATTTCAAAAAAATATGCCACCATAACATTTTCAATGTTAGGAAAAATAATTTAGGAATTATTAAAAATATAATATCACTATCTTATATATCCTAGATTCAATATAAAATACACAAAACTAGATTTGAAATATAAGCCTCAACCATGATAACAAGAATGATTTGTGTTTTAAGTTAAATTATAATTAATATAATGAATATGACATATTAATACATTCAAATCATAATGATTACTCCCCAACCAAAAAAAAGTCTTGGTTCACAGCCCACCTCAACCTAACACTATTGTCATGCACCACAACCAATACAATAAAATCATCATTGACATAACAATACCCATAAAAATATCCTATAATAAAATACCAAAATCTACATATATAATCAACTATTATGTTACAATTAATTTTATTACCAACCAAACATCTTTATTATCTAATAATATAACATCAACTATTTGGATATAAACTTTTTGAATTTGTATACCATATAACAATAAAGTTCCCATTTATTCATTAACATAAAAAAACATTATTACAAACATAACTTATTAAAAATTAATCAAATAATGTTATTTATTTTTTCTGTATTCATTTCCACATTCCGCATGAAATAACATAAACAAGAATGACCAGCCTCTATATGTAACTATGTCAAAAACCATATCCATCAACACAATATCACTTATACCACATCCAAAAAACAAAAAAATTTATCCAATGTCATTCACAATAATCTACCACTACAATGAATTATATCATCACCACATACACGACAATGATAATTAAATATTTACCAAAACCACTTAAATTTTCATATGTTATTTGTTACTCTTATGTGATCAATATCACTATAAATTTAAAATACCTATTATACATTATCATTACCACATTTATTTTAATAGTATGTTCACATAATTCATAATATGTAGACAAATTCATGGAATCATTTGTGTATGGTAATTAAATAAATAAATCATTGAATAAAAAATAATATTAAAATATTATATGAATCATGTGAATGGTATTTACCAAATTTCAGTTAAAAAAATTTAAATTTTTATTATTTAGTATAATTAAAACTCATTACAAAAATATGAGAAATATATTTATTTTTTTAACATATTATAGAAAAAAACATAATAAGAAATTGATATATCATTTTATAATTATTGTTTGAACAACTATAGATCATATATGAGGAGAAAAATATTTATAATTTCAATTAATCTAGTGGGAACTCCCGTACAATAATTATTACTAAAAAATATCCATTCCATTCAATTTTAAAAAATTGATAATCTACTTTAATAATAGTTCCACAGTCTCCATAGATATTATATAAAGAGACTAATAATGAATTAAGGTATAAAACATTAATACTGATCCCAAGGGACCCATAACATGAAAAAAAAGATTTAACATCCACATGAAATGATGAGGATAAAATGACCTATTCCATATAGTTAATAGGCTTGTATAATAAAAAATGACAACATCATAATGCAAGGAATCGCAAATTTTATAAATAAATATATACATATATATGATTATAGCACAACATGGTGAAGAAATAAAATATTATAGTTTCTAATTGAAATTATTTCCATGTTATATAAAAATTAAATACAAATTATCCCACTATAATTCTTTGGTATTTTATGAATTCCTACTTTAGATGTCAACCTTCATGATATATGGGATTTATTAATGTTACTTTCTATTATGGTGCTTTTGAAAGTATATTTCTGGACTAGATCATTTTTCTCTAGTCAATTATGTTGATAAGTAAAAAGTAATTTAAAAATTATGATGTAGAGTTATTAATAGTAATTATTACTATAATGGAATCATATATTATTATTTTATTCTATTTTTATTATTTTTATAAATTTATCTATGTATCAATTATTACATATTTATATTGGAATCAGTAAACATCTTATATTGGATTTTTTTCTATTTCACCTACTGAATAAAACTAATTAATAACGAATTGTCTTCTTTTTGTAAATAATAATTCACACTATAATATCATATGTATTAAATACCACCTTGTTCATAAACCATATTATCCACATTATATTATTTATCTTATTTAAACAAGTGACCTATGATTCTTATTCATTATTTAAATCCAAATATACATTAATGTTTTGTATCATTGAAAAATACAATTCTTATAATCTAGATATGAGGTATTATGAAATTCATAGTAGTCTAATGATCCATCTTGTAATTACTATATTGTAATACCATATAAATATACCTAAGATAGAAATTGTATTATGTTAATTGAAATTAACAAATGATTCATGACCGCCTTTTGAAATGATGTGGGACTATATGAATTTATTGATTTATGATATTCTGAACTATATTCATTTAATTTTTCCGAGATTTAAAATAATATAATTATTTTACTGTTATACATTATATGTTTACCATCATGTTATTTAGTTTCACTTATACATTATTTTATATTTTACTGAAAATAACTCTAATAGTTTTAAAATTGACGCATTGGGTTTTGAAAATTATTCATATAACATTAAAGATTAATATAAGGAATTTTTAGATACTTATATGATATGTTGTTTTATTTTTACATTATATTTATTATTGAAATTTATTTAAAAGTTTAATATCTTATAAAATGTAGATATTGACTCAAATGGACAACATATGATGAGTCTAAAATAATTAATGACTAACATATTAATAATATTATTTTGTGAAAATTTATTATTTCAATGAATTACATAAAAAATGATGGATCATTGAAAGACATGGATTTATGTGTAAGGAAGATACAATTTTTTTATGAAGGAATATAAAATATATAAATATATATATGTATTAAAAAATTTATTCCATATAGATTCAAATTAATAATTGTATTATGATATATGAAGTCTATTATGAAGTACCAGTGAGTAAACAATTTCTTATAAACAATTAAATTTAAAATAACTAAAAAATATTTGTTAAAAGTATTGATTGTGGATTATACAATTGATCTATATTTAATGATTGAGTAAACCAAATAATGAATGGGATATGGAGAAAATTAATGACATAACAACCACTACTATACTTGTACTACTCTTAAGAGATTAAAATTGAAGATTTTTTTATAAATGATGATGATGCAATGAAAAATATTTGATTCATCATTTATGTTATGGGTTTTATTTTTCTTATCAATATAAAATTATTTATTAATTCTATTTTGATTCAACCATAACAAATTTTTTGTAATCAGTTAAAATGTTTCCCTTTTATGTTGGGTCTCTTTTGATGAAATATTTTTCAACATATGATGTGTTCTTACTTACAAAAGGTTTGGTTTTATTAATTTTAGACTCCATAAAAATGTTAGGATCTATTATTCTACTATTCCACAGTGAGAAAATGTATTTTTTTATTTTATTTATAAATCTTATACAAACTTAATTTCTAGTGTATACCATTTATCTAGAAATGTATAGTGTTATGAATAAGAGTTTCATGATCCTTTTTAATCTAAACATGCATACAATCATTAATGATCATTTTTTATATTTCCAAGATACTGGAGATTTTGTTTTAATTTTTTTTAAATAATTCATTTTTCATTTTATACTATTCAATTAATCCCCCTATTAAATATCATTATAACTATCTCATTATGGGTAAACATATTTTATTTTAACAAAATCCCAAAACATGATCCACCATGGAATATCATATACTATAAAAGTTATTTTAAAATTGAAAAAATTATTTTCCACTTATTTTTTCATAATGACACTTTACATTTATTTATATTCATTATTACTAACAATAATTATTTTAACTATACTCCACTAGGCAATATGTCGTAATTATTGAAACCTTATCATTTCTGTGGATGGATTTTGATCTGTTTTTCGCAATAATAAAATTTCAAAATCACATTCTTAATTAAAGGTTGTTCATTAGATTTTCCACGAAAAATAACTTTATAAGAAATATCTCACATTACATTTCCCATCATTATCCATATTCATTATCTCTAATATAATTAGTTCCAAAACCATATAACCATTATACATACAGTGTTATAATTTGAATTTTTTCTGATTGAGAGGTTAAGTGTTTGTATTTTATACTATTTCTTCAAAATAAATGTTTATTGGTAATGGATATTGAAAAAAAGAAAATTCGTTATATTTAAGTAACGTTTTGAACATGTAGTGTCATGTGGGACAAATAATTACATATCCTCTCATTGATTCAATATTATCCTGAATCAGAATAGTAATCTTGCATTAAACATTTTTTACACATATTTTCAAAATGTATTCTTATAGGTCTTGACTGTATATATTGTGTGAATTCATAGATAATGAAATTCTATATTGAGAATTTCGATTATTCAGAATATTGGTTTTATTATCAATTAAATTATTTCAATGATATTATCCAAGGGTATATTTTCTATACGTGTTATTTAATAAACGGATTGTGGATATAGATATTTACCTTCCCATATTGAATATAATTTATCTATTAACTATAATGATGTTATAGATTAAATGGAATAATTTTTTAGATGTTCACATCTCTATACCGAGTATTCCTTATTTAGATTGCAATAATTATTCATGATATTGTCCCATAAACTGTACATTTTTTTTGCATTAATGATCAACATTTTTTTATTTACATTCACCAATATGAGAAGATTAAATCGTTGAATGAGATCAATTATATAGAATATTAAATTCCACTATGTTTTATTTATTGTTTTCAAATTTTATTAAAGATTCAACTATGTGTCTAATTTAAAATGAATATTAATTATTCAATCTTATGGGATGTGATTTTTTATTTATTACACTAAATTGATAATATATTTATCGAATGTAGGATAATATTGCCTTAGTAATTATGTGAACGGAATACACATAAATTCATAACCATTTACATAATATCTATTAGATATAAGACCAAGTGATATCTATGTATATAACCTTATCATAATAATATTAATGACCATGATTCAATAAAAAACAAGGACCAAAATATTATTGATCATATCCAAAACTATATTACAGAAACATCAATATGATGATGTATTGACTTGTTAATCCTATGTTTTCAATATATTATTCTTTATGTTCAACCTCTACGCCACTTTTATAATTATTGTTTGTCCAATGTCCTCTTTTTTTAGGTTCACTAAAAAGATATTTTGAACCATACTCTAGTTTAATGAACCATGATTTTCCTTGTTAAATAAATAACTTATTCGGGATCTTAATCCATATGAAACACTAAAACCATCTCAATATGGATTTTTTTGATGTATTAACGTAATTTTCTGGTACAAATAGTGGAGCATAGGTCCAATAACAACATAATAGCATGTAGAGTAATACTAAATTTCATTTTAGGGATTCATAACCAATATAGGAAAGGTTCAATAATAAATTAGTAGTATAAGAATCACTATAGCAGAGATGATATTGTAGTTGTGGTGGGTATTGTACCATATACTTTATAAGTGATGGAACTATACTACATAGTGTTGTATACATGGAAATATAGCAACACTATTCATAGGGTGGGACTTCGGGGGGAAATGAAACTTCATACCTAGAAATTGGAAATCAAAGTCACAGGTCCATCAGGGAATTGTTCATGGGCCTCCATTCCCAAGGGCCTTTGGTCCATGTAATGGATTTAAATTCACCTAGTATAAATGATTTATTTTTATCTATCACTTGAAAATGGATTTGAAATAATCATTTTATAAAAATTAATTTTCAATTAATAAACCCTCACCTCGTGCTGCAAAGACAGTAATGAAATATATTATCTAAAATATAGTTCTTTTCGAGAATATAATTTTTTTAAATGTAGGATTTACATGAAATAAGTTACTAACTCAGGGGATATTGTAAGGCTAATTGATAATATAAGAGGAGTGACTTCCCTATGAAAAAAATAGTTTCATATAATTTTATATTTCTAATTTAAAATAATAATTATAAATTTTATGATGGAAATTTTACAAATCTGACAACATTTATTGATGTATCTAGTCTATATAATATTATATATTGATATTTTTTAAAATTATTAATTTATCAGTGAATATTGAAATATACCATTTTTTATAAAAACATGGAAATATTTTCTTATTAGTATATAATTATGAATTGAATTTTTTTTAAACCTATAATATAGAACCAGATATATATATTATATGCTAAAAAATATTTTAAATATGTTTTTTATTTTATGAACTCATATTTGAAATTATATAAATGATGTTATATTTTTTCATTAAAAACGTTTTTAATACATTAGAAATTTAGTATTTCAAAATAATTTTTTATCTACATTCAAAATTGTATCAATAAAATTAGATTAATATTAAGATTATTTAGGTCTAATTTGTATACTAATTACTATTTATTTTTTTCATTAATGAAAACTAACCAAGATATAAAAAAGTTACTATAGTGAATTCTAAAATGTTAAATGTGAGTAACCTTAAAAATGAACGAAAAAACATGTATAGAAAGTCATTATATTTGTATGGTGTGGATTTTTTTTCAACTTTATATCCTCTATAATGAATTTTTTTATCAATTTTATTGAATTTTGATTTGACAGTGACCTCCCATTATTAATATTTTTTGTATGTATATTTAATGACCCATAAATTTCAAGGATGTTTTTTTCATAATTTTTTTGTAATTTTACAAAAGCGCAGTTTCTGACGGCACTTGATTCCGAGGCCCGGTGTGCTCGAAATCATTTTCCGAAGTTTGGCTCAGGTACGTTCAGTGAACGGATGAGCGGGTTTTTTCTAACTTTTGAACCGGTGCCCGGAATCGAATTCTGAGAGCCCCGATGAAATCGCAGTGCCGGTATTTGCTTAGAAACGCCTCTTCCGAAGTTGCGTTTGCACGGTTGTGGTTTTTAATTTTCGGGCTTAAAGTTAAGAAACAAAATAATTTTACGACAACTTTATTTTATTTCACTTAAGCCACTTGGAAGCCACTTGAAGCCACTTAAAAGCGGCTTAAACTGAGTTGAAACGGATTGGGTACTATCCAGAAATACCCTACCCTCTTGGTAGGATATTTGTGAGGTGGGGCCCACACGAGCCCCACCGTTTCTTTCCGCTAAGAAACGAACCCGCAAAAACCCGTCATTATGATAGTCAACTAACGCGTTTTCTTAAATTCTTAACGCACCATTTAATTGGGCAGTTTATTTCGTGAATTAAATGGGTTGTTTCTTTCGTTGAATTAATTATACGAATTAATGGGTCGTTACTTACCACTTTTTCGTTTGTTGGCGTAATAATAAAATAAGACCAACACGACATTTGAAGGATTACTCGTTGAGAGGTTTTGACAGAGTTCTTGAGCCTTCATCCTCCTTCGCGAAGAACGCGAAGAATGTGAAGAACGCGAAAAATTCTGGCCTCTGACGAAGAATGCCGAACCTGCGGAAATTGACGACGCGACGCCGTGTGCCGCGATGCTGACGTTTCCATTCCTACAATGTTCTTCTGCGACGTCTCTTTCTCCGCAACGAAATCTTCGATCAACTGTTTGAGGTAAGAGACTTCGGGCTTCTCTTAAATCTCAAATGTGGTTTTTACCAAAACTCATGATTTAATTATATATAATTAAATATGATGTTTCTTGGTCCGTTGAGTTCGGCGACACAACGCTGAATTCCGCCACGACGCGACGCCGGATACCGCGATGATGTGACGATCCTCAAAATCCGTGAAGAACCTGTAGCGACGACTTGACGAGGTAGGGATTTTTGTTTTGGAAATGCCCTTTTTCCCGTGAATGTTTCCTTAAATTAAAGAACCGGATTCAAATGAACAATTTTAGTTAATTAAAATTGTTGTTTCATGTGTTGGATTATTTCTCCCGTTGTTTATCTCTAACGCGGATGGTGCGGGCCAAACGAACACGGCCCGACAACCCTCCGCTGTTCTTCATTGTTGTGCGGAATTGACGGGCGACGACGGAACGTGCTGAAATGGAAATTTGATGGTTCCGTAGTGAAGAACGAGTTACGGGAGGAGGAGTGGTACAGTCGGGAATGGAATCGGACCCCCAGAGCGACTCCGGGGGCCCGCGGGAGCCGCCGGCGGCGCGGGTCGTCGGCGCGGCGGCGCCGGCACCCGTGGGCAGCGGCGCCCCGGCGCGCCGCCGGCCAGGGCCGTCGCGGCTGAAGCCCCGGCGGCACCGCCCGCGGACCCGCGGCCACGCGGGTGCTGCACACTCGGGCACGGCAAAGCCGCATCCTTTGATCCAGCGCGGCCCCACGCGGGGGGGCCGCGACACCTCCAGACCACGGGGGCAGTGCCCCACGGCGCACGATCGTTTGGTCGCTCGGCCGAACTGAGCCAGGCCGGTCTGACCGGCCGGGCCTCGCCATGGCTGGACCAGACCGGGTCGGGTCGACCCGGTTCGGCCGACCCGGGGGGGGTCGGGCCGGGTCGGCCCGGGCCCGGACCCCCCGTCTTCATACCATTTTCGGTCAAATTCCCTTAACATGATCTACGGGCCTTCAAACGACACGCCGTCAGTGGAAACACGATCCTTGGATCGAGACGGTCGTTTCGGTATATCACACTCAAGGTTTCGAAATACATTTGGTTCGGCCGGGTCGGTTCGTACACGAAACCAACCAGGCCCTCAGAGCAGAAATGCTCATATCTTGAGCTACGTACGTCTGATTGATGTGCCGTCAGCTTTGTTGAATTCCTCTATGTGAGACGGATCTTTTGGCTCACTCCGCCCGAGGTTTGGATGCAGGTGGAGTACGGTCGGGTTAGTTTTTCCTTAAAAACCAACCGGGCCCCTGGGACGAAAAAGCCAATAACTCTCAGACCATGCGTCCGATTGACGCGCCGTCTGCGACGTTGAGTTCCTGTTGATGATACGGAATTTTTGGATACATCAAATTTGGACTTTGTGTCAGTTTATGTATCGGCCTCTTGGCTCGTGAAGTGGACCCTCCCGAACGAGCTTGCTATGTGCGGAAACGCTAGAGTTGGCTGCGACTCCTACTTCGACAACGACGACTGTGCAGAGATCCTCAGTGGATTACGGCGACGACTGTGCAGGGATCCTCAGTGAACTGCGACGACTACTGCACTCAGCGATCCTACGTGGATCAGTGCTATAAGTCCTGTGTGGGCCCGATCCTGTGTGGGTCTGATCATGTGTGGGTCAGCGCTCAGCGGTTCTGTGTGAGCCAGCGCCTACAGGTCCTGTGTGGGCCCGATCCTGTGTGGGTCTTTGCAGGGGTTAGTACCTATCGATCCTTTGTGGGTCCGATGACTTATAAGGATCAGTGATCATCTTTATCGTCATCCGAAGAAGTATACGTGTGTGAGCTGAATCCTGTGTTACTCTCCTTTGTGGATTGTGTTGAGCTATCCTGTGTGGATTTACTGTTTACTCTCCTTTGTGGATTGTGTTGAGCTGTTCTATGTGGATTATTGTTTACTCTCCTTTGTTGATTGTGTTTTGTTATCCTATGTGGGTATACGTTTTTGCTTTCATGTGTGGACTGGGTTGTGCTTGGGCTCAGACGTTGGAGCCGAACAGGAATTGATGACTTAGGTACATGTATGGGCATATATCTAAGCAGTGTCGGTTGTTACTTCGTGATTGTATCTTTCCTTTTGGGATTATCCTTTGTGGATTTCAGGATACCTTCGGGGTTATCGGGGTCCCTACTGAGTAGATTATACTCACCCCTGCACGGGCTATGCCCGCACTTCATTGTGTTGGTTGCAGACGACAGACAACGCTGATCGTGGTGGAGGCGTATGGAGCAGGACCGTACCTGGAGGTGGACCACTGGGCGGGACGCACTCGGAGCGGACGGCTGGACTGAGGAGCTGTGGAGGCTATCTGTACCCACCCTTTAGGAGGGACTTCCAGAGGACGGATCGACGCTGCGACTTTTCTTTTCATTTGCTGTTTTTCCCTTTCAGTTGTACTTTACAATTGAGCTTGTATTTCTGGCCCCTTATACATTCAGCACAGCCTATTACAGTTTTTACTTAGTGTTTACTTTTCAAAGCCAGTGTCTTCCCTTTTTGTTAGGATTTGCGCCTTGGTGCTAGTCGCCAGCCCCTGGCCTATGGAAGGCAGGGTTGGGGTTGTCACGGCACGGGCCCCGAGGACGGGTCGTGACAAATTGGTATCAGAGGTGGTCGGTTCTACCGCAGACTCTGATCATTCTTCAATGTGAAGCAATAGTGTTTAGCGTATTGGGTGTGGTTATCAGTCCAGGGAGTCCAGTGTTGGTGCGATGGCCGACGTATCCGTACACCAGGACCTTGACTTCTGATTTCCGACTTAATGCACGAAAATATTGATTACATGTGTGTTTCAAGTTTTCGTTGTGATTACTTGTGTCATCTCACTGGGTATACTGTTCTGACCGTGGCACACTTGTTTCCTTTTTCAGGATGGCCCCACGACGGCAGCCAGCGAGGGTTTTGAGAGTAGAGCGTGACGACAGCCCACCGAGCGACGAGGCCTCGGTACAAGGCCCGTTGACAACAGAGGCATCGGCGGTACCTTTGCCCGCCGAGCCCCCAATGCTTCCAGCACCGACCGAAGACAATGCACGTCGCCTCGGAGCTCTGCACGAGTTCCAGCGCCAGGGACCACCCATGTTTCGTGGGGAGACGGACCCCCAGGCCGCCGAGGACTAGCTGGAGGTGGTCGTTCGAGTTTTCAGGCTAGTGAGGACACTAGCAGACCTCATGGTGATCGTCACGGCGAGCCTACTGCACGCAGCAGCGGGCTGATGGTGGAGCTTGATGATCTATGTGCACGATGAGGCCTCCCTCATCTGGACGGACTTCGAGAGCCTCTTCTGCTCAGAGTTCGTCCCGGCCACCCTCCGTGTGGTGCGCATTAAAGAGCTTCTTCAGCTGCGGCATGGCATCTTGACGGTCGCCCAGTACGCGGTGAGGTTTACCGACCTTTCTTGCTACTCGACAGACATGGTACGGAACCCCTTCTTCCGGGCCCAGACCTTTGAGCAGGGTTTGAGACACGAGATCAGGGCATCGCTGATCTCCCTCAGCAACCCGACCTAGGCAGGGGTACTGGAGCGATCCCTTCTGATCGAGAGCTTTCTGGCTGAGTCCACAGCAAGACCTACCGCAAGGCGGCACGTAGCGGAGTCATCGGCAGCAGGTAGTCGACGGATGACTCAGGGTTCCAGGCAGACCAGACCTTCCGGCAGACGACCTCGGGACACTGGCTCATCAGTGCGGGGAACACATCGCGGAGCCAGTCTTCCGAGAGGCAGGCAGTGCTACGCGTGCGGCGGGCATGGCCACATGGCTCGTGACTACCCGACCCGCCGTATCGAGGAGCAGCATACGGTGGAGGGGTCACCCAGGTAGAGGCAGAGGGTTGACCATGGCGGTCTGTAGGGAGGAGGCGGACGAGGCAGGGGAGCTGGTCGAGCAGCAGGTGGTGGGTGACGCTTTGAGGCTTTGCCACCACCACCACCAGGAGGTCCGCCCCGACCACAGGGAGCTGGCGGGCAGAGAAAGGCACAACTCCAGGCAGTGGAGGCCTACGACCATGGCGCGCCAGAGATGATTCGAGGTACAATCTGTGTTTATTCCACCCTTGCTGCAGTTCTTATAGACATAGGAGAGAGTCACTCTTTCATATCCACTTCCCTTGTTCGGAGCTCGGAGATTCCAACAGAGCCGTTGGCTTGATCCTTACAGCTAGAGACTCCTACGAGAGCAGACTTGACGATTACGCAATGGTGCCAACAGTGTGAGCTTACTCTAGGAGGGGATAACTTTGGCTAGGATCTTCTTGTAGCGGCGTCGAGGCCTTACGACGTCATCTTGGGCATGGATTGGTTATCTACAGTCCATGCATAGATTGACTGCATTAGGCGCAAGGTGCGATGTATGCGCACCGACGGGAGCAGGTTCACCTTCACCGGCGAGAAGGGAGCCTTCGCAGCACACGATGGACTCCAACAGAGGAGAGGACAGCCGATCACTCATCAGTTGGATAGTCTCATCCTAGGAGTAGTGGATGTGCCGAGTCCTAGTTTTCCTGCAGTGGTGGATCAGTATGCAGACGTCTTCCCCGACGACGTTCCAGGGCTACCTCCTCGCAGAGAGGTAGACTTTTATATTTATCTGTACCCCGGGACAGCCCCGATATCCACTCCAGCATATCGGATGGCCCCTTCTGAGCTTCTAGAGCTGCGGGTAAAGTTGGAGGACTTGCAGGGCAAGGGGTTCATCCGAACCAGTTTTTCACCCTAGGCTTCCCCGATATTGTTCGCCAAGAAGGCGGACGGGAGCTTACGACTTTGTGTCGATTATCATCGCCAGAACCAGGTGACAGTGAGGAACAAGTATCCGCTACCCATTATTGATGTCCTCTTCGATCAGCTCAAGGGAGCACGGTGGTTCTCGAAGATAGACCTTAGGTCAGACTATCATCAGCTCAGAGTTCGAGACGAGGACGTGCAGAAGACGACCTTCAGGTGTCGATATGGCCACTATGAGTTCTTGTTTATTCCTTTCATCGTAACCAACACTCTAGTAGTGTTCATGAGCCTCATGAACAGGATCATCCGGCCATACCTCGATCTATTTGTCGTGGTCTTCATCGAAGACATATTGGTGTGCTCGACCTCAGAGGAGGGGCACGCCTACCACTTGCGGGTTGTACTAGATACACTCCGAGATCACCAGATTTATGGAAAGCTCTCGAAGTGCCAGTTCTGGTAACATGAGGTCCACTTCTTGGGGCACGTCAATTCTGAGGAGGGAGTTGCAGTGGATCCCGCGAAGATCGAGGCAGTGCTAGCTTGGGAGCCACCCTGGAGCGTGACGGAGGTGTGGAGTTTCTTGGGTCTTGCTGGATACTATCGGAGATTCGTGCCAGACGTCTCCGGAGTTGCGGCGCCACTCTCATTGTTGACGAAGAAGGGGAAACCCTTCGTGTGGTCAGACAGATGTCATCAGAGCTTCCATGAGCTGAGATAGAGATTGACCAGCACACCTATCTTGATGTTTCCTGAGGAGAGAGTGGATACGTAGTCTACTACGATGCATCACAGACCAGACTCGGATGTGTCCTGATGTAGGAGCGGGTAGTGATCACCTACGGATCACATCAGTTGAGGCCGCATGAGCATAACTACGCTACCCATGACTTGGAGTTAGCAGCAGTGGTCTTCTCTCTGAAGACATGGAAGCATTATCTGATGGGAAAGCGCTTTACAGTCTTTTCTGACCACCAGAGTCTCAAGTACATCATCTCTCAGAAGGAACTGAACCTGAGACAGCGGCGATGGCTCGAGTTCCTCCAGGACTATGACTTTGAGATAGTCTATACTCCGGGGAAGGGGAACGTGGTAGCCGATGCCCTCAGCAAGAGGACATGCATCCAGCTACTTGAGGAGGTGACAGAGCAGCTAGCCGCTTTGCAGGTATCCTTCGTTGATAGAGAGGGAGCAGCCTTCCTTTAGTCTCTCATCGTCTCTCCTCCACTTCTATGGCGGGTCAGAGAGGCTCAGCGTGGGGACGCTGACTGTGAGACATGGTGTGCACAGATATCCTCGGGACAGGCACCTGATGGTTTCTCCCTTGGAGTAGAGCACGACGTCCTTTTCAGAGGACGTACCTTGGTACCAGTTGCTTTACGAGAGGAGGTGCTGAGGGAGTTTCACACTTCTCCTTTGGAAGTTCATCCTGGAGTGGCGAAGATGTACCAGGACCTCAGATGACAGCATTGGTGGCCAGGCATGAAGAGGGTTGTGGCAGAGTTCGTTTCTCGATGCCTCAATGCCAGCAGGTGAAGGCAGAGCATCAGGTACCAACAGGCTTGGTACATCCCTTGGAGGTCCCGGAGTGGAAGTGGGACGACATATCTATGGACTTCGTGACTGGACTTCCATGCACTTCCAGAAGTCACGACTCCATTTGGGTGATTGTTGACCGACTCACCAAGTCGGCACACTTCTTACCCATCAGAGAGCAGGGCTCAGTGGAGAGATTGGGGCATCTCTACATTCAAGAGATTGTACGGCTTCACGGTGTGCCATCGTCTATCATCTCCGATCGAGATGCTCATTTTACTTCCTGGCTTTAGAAGGGGTTGTAGGAGGCGTTCGGGACGCGGCTACTCCTGAGCACCGCCTTTCACCCTCAGACGGATGGTCAGACGGAGAGGACAATTCATACTCTCGAGGACATGCTCCGCGCATGTGTCCTCAACTTTGGTCGCAGTTGGGAGGACCACCTACCCTTGGTGGAGTTCGCGTACAACAACAGCTACCACTCCACCATCGGTATGGAACCATACGAGGCGTTGTACGGCAGGCCTTGCAGATCTCCTTTGTGCTGGACATACCCTGGGGAGTCCGCACTTGTGGGACCAGAGATGGTCCGGGCCACGACAGAGAAGGTCCAGGTCATCCAGGAGCGGATGAGGACAACTTAGAGCCGGAAGAAGTCAAATGATGATAGGAGGCGGAGGCCACTATTGTTCGAGGATGGCGACCACGTCTTCTTGCGTGTCTCACCTCGACGTGGTTTGTGGAGATTTGGCCGAGGCGGCAAGTTGTCTACACACATCATCGGGCCTTTCCAGGTCCTCAGCAGGATTAGTGAGGTGGCTTATCGCCTGGCTCTACCACCTTAGTTGCACCGAGTGCATGACGTCTTCCATGTATCTCAGCTGAGGAGATACGTGCATGACCTGACGCACATCATTGACTTTGGGGAGCTAGACGAGGATGATGAGGTGACTTTTGCAGAGGTCCCAGTGGAGATAGAGGATCGACATGAGCGGGTCCTACGTGGGCGATCGATTCCTCTTGTTCCCATCAGATGGCAGCACGGGAACCTCCAGGAGATCACATGGGTGCGGGAGGCTCAGATGCGTGCTTAGTACACACATTTGTTTCCCTAGTTTATGATGTATCTTTATGGGGACGTAAAGCCCTGATGTGGGAGTAATGTAAAGACCCGTAAATTTCAAGGACGTTTTTTTCTTAATTTTCTTTGGAATTTTACAAGAGCGCAGTTTCTGACGGCACCTGATTCCGAGGCCCGGTGTGCCCGAAATCATTTTCCGAAGTTTGGCTCGGGTACGTACAGTGAACAGACGAGAGGGTTTTTCTATCTTTTGAACTGGTGCCCGGAATCAAATTCTGAGGGCACCAATGAAATCTCAGCGCCGGTATTTTCTTAGAAACGCCTCTTCCGGAGTTGCGTTTGCTCGTGTGTGGTTTTTAATTTTCGGGCTTAAAGTTAAGAAATAAAATAATTTTACGACAAATTTATTTTATTTCACTTAAGCCACTTGGAAGCCACTTGAAGCCACATTAAAGCGGCTTAAACTGAGTTGAAACAGATAGGGTACTATCCAGAAATATCCTACCATGTTGGTAGGATATTTGTGAGGTGGGGTCCGCACGAGCCCGGCCGTTTCTTTCCACTAAGTAACACACCCGCGAAAACCCGTCATTATGAAAGTCAACTGACGCGTTTTCTAAAATTCTTAACACGCCATTTAATTGGGCAGTTTATTTCGTGAATTAAATGGTCTGTTTCTTTCGTTGAATTATTTCTACAAATTGATGGGTCGTTACTTACCTCTTTTTCGTTTGTTGGCGTAATAATAAAATAAGACCAACACGACATTTTGAGTATTACTCGTTGAGAGGTTTTGTCAGAGTTCTTGAGCCTTCATCCTCCTACGCGAAGAATGTGAAGAACGTGAAGAACGCCGGCCTCCGACGAAGAACGCCGAACCTGAGGAAATCGACGACGTGACGCCGTGTGCCGCGACGTCGACGTTTCCTTTCTTGCAACGTTCTTCTGCGACGTCTCTTCCTCCGCAACGAAATCATTGATCAGCGGTTTGACGTAAGAGACTTCGGGCTTCTCTTAAATCTCCATTGTGGTTTTTACCAAAACACGGATTTAATTATATATAATTAAATCTGTTGTTTCTTGGTCCGTTGAGTTCGCCGACGCAACGCCGGATTCCGCCATGACGGGACGCCGGATACCGCGACGACGCGACGATCCTCAAAATCCGCGAAGAACCCGCGGCGACGAATTGACGAGGTAGGGATTTTTGTTTTGGAAATGTCGTTTTTCCCGTGAACGTTTCCTTAAATTAAAGAACCGGATTCAAATGAACAATTTTAGTTAATTAAAATTGTTGTTTCATGTGTTGGATTATTTCTCCCGTTGTTTATCTCTAACGTGGATGGTGCGGGCCAAACAAACACTACTCGACAACCCTCCGCCGTTCTTCGTTGTGGTGTGGATTTTACGGGCGATGACGGAACGTGTCGCAGCGGAAATTTGATGGTTCCGTAGTGAAGAACGAGTCCCAGGAGGAGCAGCGGCGCAGACGGGAACGGAATCGGACCAACGGAGCGACTCCGCCGGCCCGCGGAAGCTGCCGGCGGCACGGGTCACCGGCGCGGCAGCGCCCCCGGACAGGGCTACCGCGGCTGAAGCTGCGGTGGCAGCCCCCACGTACCCGCGGCCACGCGGGTCAGGCGCACTCGGACACGGCAAAGCCGCCTCCTTTGATCCAGCGCGGCCCCACGCAGGGGGGCTGCGGCACCTCCAGACCATGGGGGCAGCGCCCCGCGGCGCACGGCCGTTCGGCCGCTCGGCCGAACCGAGCCAGTCCAGTCCGACTGGCCGGGCCGTGCCATGGCCGGACCAGACCGGGTTGGGTCGACCCGGGGGGGGGGGGGGGGGGGGGGGCGGTCGGCCCGGGCCCGGACCCCCCGTCTTTGGACACTTTTCGGTCAAATGCACGTAACTTGAGCTACGATCCTCCGAACGACGCGCCGTCACCGGCAACGCGATCCTTGGATCGAGACGACCGTTTCGGTATATCGCACTCAAGGTTTCGGAATACTTTGGGTTCGGCCGGGTTGGTTCGTACACGAAACCAACCGGGCCCTCGGAGCGGAAACGCTCATATCTTGTGCTCTGGACGTCTGATTGACGTGCCGTCAGCTTTGTTGAATTCCTCTAAGTGAGACAGATCATTTGGATCACTCCGCCCAAGGTTTGGGCACAGGTGGAGTACGGTCGGGTTAGTTTTTCCTTAAAAACCAACCGGGCCCCTCGGACGAAAAAGCCAATAACTCTCAGACCGGGCGTCCGATTGACGCGTCGTCTGCGACGTTGAGTTCCTGTTGACGATACAAAACTTTTGGATATATCAACTTCGGACTTTGTGTCAGTTGATGTATCAGCCTCTCGGCCCGTGGAGCGGACCCTCTCGAATGAGCTTGCTGTGTGTGGGAACCCTAAAGCTGGTTGAGACTGCTACTTCGACAGCGACGACTGTGCAGAGATCCTCAGTGGACTGCGGCGACGACTGTGCAGGGATCCTCAGTGGACTGCAACTACTACTGCACTCAGTGATCCTACGTGGATCAGTGCTACAGGTCTTGTGTGGGCCAGATCCTGTGTGGGTCCGATCCTGTGTGGGTCAGCGCTCAGCGGTTCTGTGTGAGCCAGCGCCTACAGGTCATGTGTTGGCCCGATCCTGTGTGGGTCTTTGCGGGGGTTAGTACCTATCGATCCTTTGTGGGTCTGACGACATAGATGGATCAGCGATCATCTTTATCGTCATCCGAAGAAGTATACCTGTGTGAGATGAATCCTGTGTTACTCTCCTTTTTGGATTGTGTTGAGCTATCCATTGTGGATTTACTGTTTACTCTCCTTTGTGGATTGTGTTGAGATATCCTATGTGGATTACTGTTTACTCTCCTTTGGGGATTGTGTTGTGCTATCCTGTGTAGGTATACGTTTTTGCTTTTCTGTGTGGACTGGTTTGTGCTTGGGCTCGAACATTGGAGCCAAACGGGAATTGATGACTTAGGTATATGTATCGGCATATATCTAAGCAGTGTCGGTTGTTACTTTGTGATTGTATATTTCCTTTGTGGATTATCCTTTGTGGATTTCGGGAGACCTTCGGGGGTCTCGGGGTCCCTACTGAGTAGCTTATACTCACCCCTGCACGGGCTATGCTCGCACTTCGTTGTGTTGGTTGCAGACGACGGACATCGCTGATCGTGTTGGGGGCGTGTGGAGTAGGACGGTACCTGGAGGTGGACCACTGGGCGGGACGCACTCGGAGCGGACGGCTGGACTGAGGAGCTGTGGAGGCTATCTGTACCCACCCTTCAGGTGAGACTTCCAGAGGATGGCTCGACGCTGTGGCTTTTCTTTTCAGTTGCTATTTTTCCCTTTCAGTTGTACTTTACAGTTGAGCTTGTATTTTCAGCCCCTTTTACTTTCAGCACAACCTATTACAGTTTTTACTTAGTGTTTACTTTTCAAAGGCAATGTCTTCCCTTTTTGTTGGGATTTGCGCCGTAGTGCTAGTCGCCAGCCCCTGGCCTATGGAAGGCGGGCTTGGGGTAGTCACGGCACGGGCCCCGAGGACGGGTCATGATTGTATAAAAATGCCACTCATTTTCCCTTGTTAAAGTGGTGCTCCTCTCCTCACATTCTCTCGAAATAAACCCACTCAAGATTGGAATAATAATTTCCCACCCATGTCTTTCATTGATAATGTAACCATATTAATGGGTTTTATTCTCAATATTCAACCACTTAATAGTTTATCTCCTTCACAAAGGATTTAATTAATGGGTTGAGGAATAATATAATAACATATGTATATATTTTATTATCTCATTGTGAATTTTATTATTGATAAGACGTAACATCACTATTATATAATGATAAAATCAGTAAAATTACTTCAATAAAAAATTACTATAATTATGTTGCTATCGGAAATTACACTCCATTTTCAATTAAAAAACACGAATCATAAATTTGGTGGACTACTTCCTCCTCGAGTAAATGTGTTTCAGTCTTCATAAAATCCAATCATATACGGTTATAGTTTATATTTTAAATGTATATATGATATTTATATGTAATATATTTTTATATATATATTTATAAATAAAATGATATTTAATGATAGTTATGTGTTATTCCATGTATATCGTTAATTAAGCCAAAACTAGTTTATAAACTTTTTACTTTTCACAATTTTCCTCTTGAGCTCCCATGAAATAATATTTTATCATTTTATGTATTTATAAAAATTAAATTATAGAACAAGTAATGGTGCTGAAAATATTATAATTTGGGGAATGTGTATGATAAAAAATGTATTTATGATCTTTTTTATAATCATTTATGATAATCAAAACCATAATCTAAACATATATTTCAAAAAATCGATGCTTACAGATTACATTTTTTAATCTTGTTTTTATAATTTTCAATATGCATTTAATTTTCATTGAATATATTTTTGTAATTATTATACTATATTTTTAAGCATTTCCACAATTTTATTAATTATTATATGTTACATGATTTTTAATATGTTATTTGATACATTTAATATCTTTTTTCTTATTTAATTATACATTTAATTATATTAAGTTACTATTAATTTTTATTATTACTATCATTTATGTCTATTTGATCTTTTATTATGATTTATATTGCTTCAACATGACCCCCATCATGTTGGTATTTGTTTGTTTAATAATGATTAAATCATATCATCCTTTTTATATGATTCCATTACCCTTGTTATAAAGATGAATATATCATATGAGATGTTTAGAAAGTATCTATAAAAAATTGATTATGAAAAATAGTTTTTTTATGAAATATGGTGTTCCCAATCTCATTTTGAATACAAAAAACTTTTAAATCCTTAGGTTGTGTGATGTTTTGTGGGATATATTATTTAAATCATGAGATTAATGTACTAATTTTGTAATTTTTATCTTGGTAATGTTTACAAGTCCTTCAAAATTATTAATTTGGGAGAATATTATTTAATAATAGGATATCAACCATCAGTGAAAACTACTTGCAGAGTGAGGGGACATTATCATGAAATATGTGACAATCATGTTACCACCAAATCATCCCATTTTCTGGATATAACAAGTAACATCATATTTATAAAAATTCTCATATTCACATTTTATATCTTGATAAAGATTTTATTTCAAAAATAACCACACTAATAACTATATAAAAAATGCTTCATGATGTTATAATTGACCTATACTTAAACCTTATATTTATGAATTGATTTATAACTAATTTTATTAAATATAGTGCCTAAAATACATAAACACCCATTTAATACCAACAGGGGTGACCAACTCAAAAATATCACATTTATTTGAATTTATTTAATAAATAATAAATCAATATCTCAAATAGTCATAAAAATAGTTAACTGAATATTTAATATCTGGTAATATTATCTATATAAAAATATTATTTTATAACAACTTCCCATATTACATCATTATATCAGAACTCTAAACCCTCGTATAAGAATCTAAAATGTAATAACCATATTTTTTTCAATTGAATGAAAATACAGGAAAGGTTTGAGTTTTGTTTTTAAGTAGTTGAAGAATAAAAGTTAATGAATAATGATCCTAATTCATATATATATATATATATATGTATGGGATATTGACCAAGATCCATAAAAAATAATAAAACATACCCAAAAAAGAAAGAGTATAATAAAATGGAAATTATATACTTATACATTTTAAACAATATTAATATCAATGAAAAATAGAATTAAAATCATTAGATTCTTGATTTATAATCAAAAACTATTTACAATTATGGACAATTGTAATTCCCCAAACACAGTTACATAGAGCCGGTGCATTATTCTAATATATTGGGATGATACAAAAAAACATGTCACGACGAACTAATCAGTTTAGCTGTCAGGGAAAATAGATTAAATACATGAACATTACATTAAAATATTTAATATAAAATAAAACATAGATAATCATTTGAAAATTAAATTATTCTTATACATTAAACCTCCATATAAATCCTAATACACTTCTTCGCATCCAATGAAAATAAATCATAAGAAAGGGGTGTTCTCAGATTCTCAGTAAGGATAAAAAAATATAGCGGAAGTTATCATAAATATTCATAAACTTTTATGGAATGGTATAAAATTGAAACAAAAGCACTTTAAACATAAAATTATCATATTATGGTAATTATGAATTAAATAATTATATTTAATTAATGAAACTAATATTCTGCTAGTCCAATAATAACATTTAATATCATTAACTAATCTCATAATGATGGAATGCATACGGCTGGAAATGATAATCACGTATTCAAAGCCCCATGCCATGTATAAAAATATAAATCTTTACAAGGCCTTGTGCCAAGAAACTAGTTAGTCTCATCAGACCTACAGATGAATTGAGGATCTATAGCGGGCTCCACCCATCACTTACAATGTCCAATGCATTCCTCATATGAAAAGGATGAAACATAGCGTAAACATTCATATTAAAACTAGCATAAAAACTTTCAATACATTAAACATAAACCCTGAATGGTATAAAAATAGAACATCCATAGTCAAACATATCATAAAACATTCCATACAATATGGAATATTGTAATATAATTAACAAATTTCAATTAAGAATAACATCCAATAATGGATGTTGACATAGTTGAAAACAACAATAAAACTCTTTGAGAGAAATACCCATTTTCATGAAATCATTTGAATTTGGAAGAATATATATTTAAAGTAATTTAAATGATAATTTGGAAACAAATTATTCAATACCAATTTGAATCTTTTGAATGTAATTAAAATTTTAAAACAGTCATGTACATGTAATTAAATCCTTAAAATCATTTGGAGTAAATAGACACTTATTAAATATATTTTAAAAAATAAATTTATAAAACAATTATACCGATGATCTAACTAATTATTACATTAAATAAACACTTAAAACATTCATTTTGAAAAAAAAATTATTTAAAATGGACATTGATTATAAATATTTCCGAGTAAATAGTTACATATAAACAATCTCAGATAATAATGAGATTGAGGAATTAACCCTTACTTTGTACTTTCCTTTAGTCGAGGGTACGTTATACTACATTTTACTTGCTAAATAATTGTTAATAAACTAAACATAAACCATATTCCTATTTAAAATATCATACTTGATTCATTTATAGTTTAATACTTCTCATTTAATAATAATTTCAATGTTAAAATAACATTTTATGTAATAATCACTATCATTATCGTACGTGTTTTAACTTTTTATTCTTTATCGTATCACATAAATTATGATGTAATTGCTTCCAGAATCATAAAATTTATTTATGTATCATATATATTCATAATATAAATTTTTATAATATATTGATATATTTTATGGAAATCAATATTTATGGAGATGTTAGGCCATACGTATGCAGAAACATTGTTTTCTGTTTTAATATCTTCTTGAACAAAAGTAAGTGAATGAGATATATGTAAATACATATATATATATCCAATAGAATTATTATTTCATATATTATATAATTAGTAACAATATATCTTTTTTAATCATCGTAGAATGGTGAACGTTATAATGAATCTCATCGTGTTGTGGAGATGGTAAGCCATATGTATGCACGAGTAACGATATCATTTTTTATAGATAAAATGGTATGGAATTAGATAGAATATTTATTACAATGAACATTAAAATTTTATATTTATTATTTAAATCAATTATACTCATTATTATACCCATTGAAATAACAAAGTGTTGAATAATAAAGTAAACCATGACGTCAAGACGGTAAGACGTATGTACATACGTATGGTGAATTTTTCATTCATATGATTGATATAATAATGATTATGGTTGTACCATATTTATAATAAAATAAAAATATGTATAAGGTACCAGATTGATTATATTTGAATCAAAACAATAATAAATGTGGAAGTGGAAGAAGAAAAGAACTTTGAAAGAAGTGATGAAGTAATTACCTCTTCTTCGGGTTATTTCTTTTGATTTGATCAAAAGGTCTCCTTAAGTGGGATTTATGATCAAATTAATCAATCTAGGATTAATTCATAGTAGTTTTTAGTATATTTGAGTAGGTTTTGGCCAAACCAGATGGATTTTCAAGTGTGAATTTGAGAGAAGGGGAAATACCCATTTATAAGAGAGGTGAGGGACACTTTAGGAAGATCTTGAAATATTATTTTATTATAAAATAATAGTATGTTTCTAATAGTTAAAAATGGATTTATTTCAAGAATAAGATAGGTATGGGTCGAAACCCTCTAATAAAATAGCTTTTAGACATGTTTAGGTCACCTTATATACCTTATCTTTTATATTTAACACTGGATTAAATAGTTTAAAATTTACCATGCCTCCTTGTATTTTATAATATATAGTTAATAAACTTACTGTAAAATGACAAGAAAATATCAACTGGTAATTTATGTATATATGTAATATTATATAATTCTATTTAAAGAATATCATATTTTTAGTAATATTATTTCATTTTATAAAATAGAAATAGTTTTAAAAAAACTCATATATGTCAAATTTCCCAGAATTTAGTAATGTATTTTTTTAAGTCATAAAAACATTATTACGTAGAAAAAATAGATTTTATCAAAAATTATATTTCATATTAACCTAGAAAATTCATTTATGGCATCATAACATCAAAATTCTATTTATTTTCATATTTATAATATCATTTATTTGATTCATTCATTAATACGGACAATATCGCATCATTATTGTGTCATATATAAATATATTTATTTTATGTGTTGAAATTATAAATAAAATATAATTATCATGTTAATATTTTTAGTTTTCTAATTAATATTTATAGTTGAAGAGATATGTGTCATAACTTCATTTAAATTCATTTAATAAAAGATATATGTTTATGTTACATTTTCCTTATCTTTAAATTAATTTTTATGATGTGTTATTTTCACTAACAAGTGGCTCCATGGAGTACTAATATCGACCCAGGGATGCCCATGGTAGGAAATTTATCATAAAATAGGGTTAGGACATGGGTTATGATAATTTAATTTAATGAGAATATTATTTTTAACCATTATTTACCAGATTTACCCTTTAACCATGGTATATAAAATATTTACTAAAGTTACTGTTCATAATGTATAAAAATAAAAGTTACTTATTTACACAGTTTGGAACTCCGAATTTAAAATTTGGTATCAATTTTTCAAAATTCAATACATTGATGTTTTAGAAATTAATTTAAAATTAATTCAATTTGTCAAAACAAACAAATGGGTGCTTAAGAAGTAAAAACTATCAAAAGATTGACATGTTTTTATATATAATTTTAATGTGAAGTTAAATAAATTGACCTAAATTATATTAAATTATAAAAACATAATTTAATGATACTGTAAAACCACTCAAATATATAATTTTACACTATATATTATTTTGATTAATGTTTTTTTTCAATTATAATTTTGTATATACACTATTCATCAAAATTTGAAAGATATTAGAAAAGTACATAAAATTCACCCTATGATAATTTTGATATTCATGTCTCAAAAATGAACACTATTTTAACAAATTAAATATTTAGGAGTTTTTAAAATAAATTTTATTACTGATCACAAAAAGGACATAAAAAGTTGTTCTTTTAAGAAAATAGATTTTCTAAATATATAACTATTTTAACAAAACTTATAAATATCATTTCTTTCTGGTAAGAAATTATAAATAACATTTAAAATATATTTTTTACTATTATAACAATATTTAATTAATAAATTTATATATCATTTAAATAATTATAATAGTAATGTGTTATTTTGCCAAAAATCAATATTGCGTATAATGTAATCCAAGTCGGTGCTGCATGAAACATAAGATTTTAAATTACATTAAAGAGATAACGCACTATGAAATTTTGGGGTGTTAAATTCTCCCCTTATTCAATAAATTATGTCATCACAATTTGAAATTGTTTTTTTATATAAAAGGTCAAAAATAGAAAATACCGTGTGGAAAAATCACATCAGTAATATGGTTAATAAAAATATCTCTTCAAAATAATGAAATAGATGTAAAAAAGTCACCTGAGATATAAAATATTAGGAATATATGAAAACATGGATATGGAGGAGAATCTAAGTGTCATGGTCTGATGGAGAGTGATAAAAACCATGATTAGGAGAAAGCTAACTATCCGAAAACCATAATCATGTGATGGGTTAAATGGTCTATGGGTTCCCAATAGAAAATGTAAACGGACAATGTTTTTTATTTAATTTCCATTTCATAATGATACAGAATTTATTTATGAAATTTAGAGAGGACATAAGGAAACATACATACATGACTTCTATACCTTTAACCCTTTATCTAATTTCAACTAGAAACACATCTTTTACTCTAAAAGATAATAAAACTCAAAAAAAATTCTATTTATCCTAATCATATAGGGATCCAAAAAATGTATTTATAATTTATCGACCAGATCATTTTTGAAAAAAAAACAAAATATTACAAAATAGGACATCACTTAGGCAAGTGGTAGGTGATGAACCATTGTCTCCCTTTAGTTGTAGGTTCATGTCTTACAGTAGTGTGGGACGCGACGAGTTGTCACCCGACCTCCAATATGCCATTTTTATAACAATACAAAAATAATCTTGTAGAAATAATTACATTAAATAATAATATCCAATTTTCAAATTAATCCATTCCAACCATTAGATAAATCACTAATACTCCTCTCCAAACACACCTTCTTAAATGTATAAGGAAGGTAAACATAATGAAGATCTCTTTTGTCACATAACAACATTTGAATACCTTCATCATTTATTCTATTAAATCATGGTAACAAAATGAATTATCATAAAACCTTATTTTAATATGTATGTACTACCTTATTTATTCTATGAAACACAGAATACTGGATATACTCATTAAATACATAAATGTTGAAAAATACCAATAATGATGGTATAAATAACTTTTTAAACAAACCATTAATCTGTTCCAAATATTTAAATAATTTCCAATATAATTTTTCCAAATCAATTATTTCTAATTCAGAAATCAATATCTCAGTTTCAAAAACATATTAATGGTTATATTCTCTCACCCATGTATTTTCCAAAAAGGATAACTTACTATTGAGTCACTTTTCATAGTACCATACAATCTCAAATCTTCAATGAAATAGTACTACTGTCATTCCTTATATACTTTATAGCTCTTATAACTTGTACATCATTAATACAATATTAAAATGAAGTGATTATTTTATAATAACATTAGAACACTAATAATTCATCTTCATCTGAAATAGAATCATAACATGATTATTATCCAATAGCATCATTTGGGGTATACCATAATTATTAGGACATCGATTCGTATAGTCATCCAACTCTTTGTGGATCATAAATTGTACATTTGAAACATTTTTCATACCCTTAAAATCATGAAAAGGGTATCCACTTTCTCCACACTTATAACAAAATCTCATTCCCTTCAACCATTTACCAAGGTGATTCTTTCCACAGTTATCACAAGCGCGAAAATCTTGTTTTCCCTTGTTCCCTTTATCCATGTCTTTCTATAACATCCTATTCTTCTATTGTTTCCTGTAAAAGACATTGGACATAGAGAATTCATTAGTTATCTTATTAACACATGATATTATTTCTTCAAATGATGAGAATACGTGGGAGACTATTTCACTTATAAATGATGGCTTAAGACCATGAATTATATGATCTAAATGATTCTTTCGATTTTTCGTATTGTTGGAGTTCATATTCATTATATTGGGCACCATTTCTAAATTCCAAAATACACAAGTTTTGTTCATATCATATAGTATAATCCAAAAAATGAGAAAAAATCTCATCATTAATTAAATATTTTCACAAATCAAATTTCATAATAATAAAAATGTCTTCATTGAAAACATATTTACTCATTAATCCTTCATAATAATTTGTAATGAAAATGTGAATTATCCTAATCATATACCCTGGAAGTGTCATAACCAAGAGTGTAGGAAGTCCCATTATCGTGCACGAATTCTCATTCGAGTCTAGCTCCAAGCAGTGTCTTCAGGTTTTACCCCTAGGTACATATGTGCCAGAGCCTCCTATAACGGCTTGTATCTAGACATGGAAGTATTTCATGGAAAACCTACATAATATCTACATTAACGAATCTTTTGGAAGTTCTTCTATAAAAATCCTCAATCTCTATCTCATTTTTGTGTTCTCTAATCATAGTTTTTCGAAATCCATTTCCAAATTTGTTTCTACACATTCTCTAATACCAACTGTAACACGACGACCCCATTTACTCAAATCTGGTTCATTATTTAAATAAATTTGAATGATATAAAGAATAATGTCCCGAAAGACCAATCAGTTTAGCAAACATATAAAATAAACTACACACATGAAAATTAATTTTCAATTTATAACATAAAAAACAACACAGATAATCCATTGATATTTCGATTATTCTTCTATAATAAAACATCATATAACTATAACACACATCAACGAATACGGGGAAAATAAAACATAATAAATTTGTGAGATTAGATTTTTAGTAATGATAAATAATACATTGAAATCTATCATATACAATCATAAACATTTATGGCAAGGTATAAAAGTGAAACACGTGCCCTTTAAACATATAATTAAGCAGAAAATCGAAATTATAAATTAAAAAAATTTATTTACTTATTGACATGGATATTCTACAAGTCAAATAATCAAATTAAATAGTGATAAATTATCTCATAATGATGTATTGCATCATGTCGACCATCATAACCACATAGTTAAGGCGCAGTTGTAGGACTACACATATAAATTATGCAAAATCCTTATTCCAAGACACTAGTTTTTCTCGTGAGACCTACCGATGCATTGAGGAGCTGTAGTGAGCTCAGCCCATCACTTACTATGTCAAATTCATTCCTTATATGTAAAGGGTAAAACATAGCATAAGCATTCTATTAAAACTAGCATTTGAAATTGAAATAACTTAACTAAAAACAATGAATGGTATAAAAATAACACATCCACAATAAAACATATCGTACGAAATTCAATACAATATAAAAGATATTAATATAATAAATCTACCTCAATCAAGAATAACATCCAATAAAGGATGTTGACATAGTTGAAAATAATCAATGAAAACCTTTGAGAGAAATACCCCTTTTCATGAAATCATTTAAATGTGAGACAATTTATAAAAGATGCCAATAAAAATATAATTCTGAATCAAAGTGTCCCATACCACTTTGAAAGATTTGAAAGTAATTTACATTTTAAAACTACCATGTACATATAAATAAATCCTTATAATCCTTTTTAAAACATGGACATTAATAAAAATTATTTAGAAAAGTAAATCATTAAAATAATTAAACTGACGATCTATTTAATGATTCCCTTCCATAAAACCCTAAAATATTATTTTTGAAAAATGTTTTATCAAACACAGTCATGGATGATAAATAAGTTCCTATAAATACATACAAATAAACAATCTCGGATTATAATGAGATTGATGAATTAACCATTTCTTGGAACATTCCTTTAGTCAAGGGTAAATTAACCACTTATATAATGGTTAAATAATTTTTACCAAATTATTAAAAAAGTATATTCATTTTTATGATATTATAAATGATTAATATATATTTTTATACTACCCATTTAATAATAATTTCTATGTTAAAATAATATTTCGTGAAATAATCACAATCTTTATCATACATGTTTTAATTTGTTATTCTTGATTGTATGACTTATATCATGATTTAATTGCATCCAGAATATAAATCATTATTTATATATCCTATATATTCATACAATAAACATGAATAAGAGTTAGATATATTAAATGAAAAACACCATTTATGGAGATAGTAGGACATACGTACGCATAAATGTCGTTTTCATTTTCATATCGTATGGAAGAGAAGTAACTGAATGATATATATGTAAAAGAATATATATATATATCCAGTAGCATTATTATGTCATATATGACATTCTTATTAATAATATAAATTTTTATAATCATCGTTGAATGGGGAACATGGAAATGAATATCATCACGTCGTGGAGATGGTAAGCCCTACATATGCACAAGGAATAATATCATTTACTTAAAGATAAAATGGTCTGGAATTTGATAGTATATTGATTATAAATAAACATTAAAATTTTATATTTATTATTTACATCAATTATACTAATTATTATAATGATCCAAATAATGAAGTGTTGAATAACAAAGTACACCACGACCTGGAGATGGGAAGCCGTACGAACGCATGTATGGTGAATGTTTCATTCATAGAATGAACAGAATAATGAATACAGTTGTACTGTATTTATAATAACATCAAATTATGTATAAGATAATTGAGTTATAATTTTTTTACGGAAACAACAAATAAATAGGAAGTGGAAAAGAAAAGAACATTGAAAGAGGTGATGAAGTAATTACCCCTTCTTCGGGTTCATTCATTTGATTTGAACAAAATGAATCCCGTAGTTGGATTTATGATCAGTGTAAGGACTCTAAGTTTAATTGAGGTTATTTTGGAGGATATATGAGTAGGTTTTGATACAGAAAAATGGATTTTGTGGTGTGAATTTGAGAGAATGGAAAATACCTTTTTATAAGAGATGTGAGGGGTACTTTATGAAAAGTTTGAAATATTAATTTATTATACAATAATTTTAGGTTTCTAATAGATAAAAATGGATTTAATTCGATCATAAGGAGGTTATGGGTCGAAATAATCTCAACCAATAGGTTTTAGACAAGTCTGGTTTACCATATTAACTTTATCTTTTATATTTAGCTCTTGGTTAAATATTTTAACAATTACCATGTCTCCTTGTATTTTTATATTATATGGTTAATAAACATAGTATAAAATGACAAGAAAACCCCATGTTGATCATTATTGATATAAGTAATATTATATTAGTCCACTGGTGGAATTTGTGATTTTTAGGAATATTATATCCATAATAATAAATTATTTGTTTCAAAAGCACATTTATGTCAATTTTGACAATATTTAGAAATTGACTTTTTTAAAGTTGTAATAACTTTATAACATAGAAAATAATAAATTGAATCAACCATAATATTGCATATTCACCTATAAATTTTGGGGATTTAATCAAACATTAAAATTATATTTATTTTAATATTTATAATATCATTAATTTGATTCTTTCATTAATAAGGAAAATACTGCATCATTATTGTGTCATATATAAATATATTTATATTATGTCTAAAAATTATAAATAAAAAACCATGACATTGGAAATATTTTTAACTTTTTAATGACTATTAATATTTGAAGATATAAATTTTATATGCTCATATTAGATTTTTTGACTGAAAGATATATGATTATGTTACATTATCCTAATCTTCAAATTAATATTTATAGTGTCATTTTCACTTACATGTGGCTTCTTGGGGTCCCAAAATCAAACCATGGCTTCCCATGGTAAGAAATGTATCAACCAATAGGTATAAGACATGTGTTCAGGTATTTTAATATTATTATAAAATTATTTTTACCCTTATTTACTGTATTTACCCTTTAACCATGGCGAATAAAATATTTACTAATGTTACTATTCATAATGTCTAAAAATGAAAGTTACCTATTATCACAAATTGGTCCTCCGAATTCCTAATATGGAATCCATTTTACCAAATTCAAAACATAGAAGTTTCAAAAATTAATTTAAAATCAATTCTCATTGTCAAAACAAAAAAGTGGGTTTTTAAGAAGTAAAAACTATCAAAATATTAACATGTGTTTATGTAAAAATTAAATGTGCAATTACATAAAATTTTCTAAATTATATTTAATGTTAAAAATATAATCTAATCATAATTTAAAACCACTAAAATGTATAACATAACACTATAATTTATTTTGAATAATTTTTTTTTCAATTAAAAATAAAGCTAGTGAATTAATTTAAATATATAATTTACTATGAAATCTTCGGGTGTTACAATCAAGATTCAATATTTTGTTTTTCTAGGTGGATCAGCCTTCACACAATAATTTATCAAGGTTTTTTGGGATTAAATAAAAAATTTCTTATTATATCATGATATATAATTGTTTAACAAAATAATAGGAGTAACATTTACTGTCTTACTATCACCTTATAAAAAATAGTACACATTTTTCTATATGATATGAATTTTTTACTAATCATTATACCCCATGGTGGGAAATGGGATGCATTCATCACATCCTAATATTGACATGAAATGATAAATGGTTTTGAAAAAAATTATAAGGGTCCAATGAAATCATAATACCATAATATTTTATAATATTATTCAAATTAACATAATTTCATTGATATCATTCATTCCATGAAACATTGTGTTTGAACAAACCATGATATACTATTAAATTATAATATTTTTTTATGAAATTAACCACCTAGAAAATGTTTTTTCATGAATAAATATGAAGTAATAAATCAAAAAATCTATTATGATTAATCATTTATATATAAAAATAGTTGATAATCCATTGATTATAAATTAAATTAAAAACCATTTGATAATAATAGAAATATATTTTTTTTCTAAAAATTAGTTTTTATGTCTATGATAAGATCATATATTAATATGATATCTTATTAATTATTAATAAACAATTTTAATTATATATATATATATTACAAATTCAATGATTTTTTTCCTTATTCTCATATTTATTTTCTATACATGTGATATGAATTATTTAATTTTTATGGAAGGATAAATATATTTTCCTAAAAAACTGTATCTTGAAAGTACGCAGACTTATTTCAAAAATAATTTCCTTGGTAAATTAGTTTTTTTAAAAGATAACTTTATTTCTGTAACAAAAAATTCAATATAATCCTAGTATCAAATTTTTTTCTTTTTCTGAAAAGATTAATTATTTCATTAATAGAGAAAAAACTGATTTTTTTTTAAAAAATTATTCTAATTAAAATAATATAAAATATATACCTTATTTAAAATTAATTTAAAATTGTATTTTTTTTAAAAAATAATGAATTTTATGTATAATAATAAAAACGAGGCTTAATATTTTCTTAGAAAATATTATTACATCTAAGAAAATTATTATTTGAACACCAATTTTTATCACACTTGTTGTTTTAATTGTAAACCAAATTAATAAAATTATTTAAATTGAATTTGGTAAATAGAACACCATATTTTGTTTAATAATCATTCATATTTATTCAATATGTTCAATTAGATTTTTTCTTATATTCAAATTTAATGGAAGTAAAAATATGTTACCATGGTTAAGGTTAAAATAAGTATTAGAATGTTAATTGAATTTCTATTAATATTAATTTCACATAATATAGGAATTTTATTTGATTTATATAATTTCAAAATTTCAATCAGTGGGTATACATTATCTTATATGTCTCATTTTTTAAATCATTATGTAAAAATTACATAGATTAAAAAAAAAATTTATACGGTGAAATAAAAAATGGTAAAAGTTAGTAACAATAGAGGATTAGATAATAACATGTTTAAAACAAGTTCACTAAATTATGGTAGAGGTGTGGCTCAAATTTATATAAAAATAACTCTATTACTTAAATTTTTTTGATTTATTTGGGCTGGCAGAGACTACCCATTATTGAATAGTTTTATGTCTTTACCAAAATAAAACTCCTTAGTTAAAAATGTACACATTCATCCTTCAATTCATCAAAAATGTAAATTTATTTATCTCTAAAAAACATAAAATAATATAAAACCAATATCAATAGACAATTTTTATTGAATATTATTTTACAGTAACAACACCAGATGTCTATAATAAGAGATCCATTGAAGGATTTTCCAATTGAAGGTAATTTTTATTGATAATCACTTTATGTATACTTCTTATCAATACAACTTGATTAATGTCTTAATAATTATAATAAAATAATATTATCCATATATTTATTTGTTACTATTTTAATTTAATATCCTTTATCAACATCTATTTCCATATAATGGGAAACTATACTCACGATCATGTGTATAGTGGACAATCATCTCATGAAAGTAAGGAAATTGTTTTCCATCACTGCCTCTCCAAGATGGATATAACAAAATATTTAATATATATATATATATGTTAATTTTGAAATAATAATAATTTTTTATTTATAATATTACATAAAAACTGATAGCATTAAATCCCTTAGTAGAACACCCCAAGACATTGTTATTTATTTCTAATAGCTTTTCATGCCTAAAACACGAGGTTTAAATTGAAAAACTCTATTCAAATGTAACTACTTAAATGTGACTGTAATAAAATTGAAATTAAATTAGAATATACTAATATTAATAATTAAGAGATAAGAAAAATTAGAAACTTATAAATATAATTATTTAATATATATGAATTATAAATAAAAATAAAAAGCATTCGAAAAAACAAATGTTTCTCATGGACAATAATTTTTTTCTAAATGGTTTTTTTGTCATTTATTATGCAAAAAATTTGAAATTAATTTTCAATAATTATAGAAAACATGTTTAATAAAATCAACTTACATTTTCAAATCATCCTAGAAAATTTATTTTGAGGTAAATTTAATGGATTTCTCTAGAATATTTCATTTTATGGCGAATAGTGAAATGTCAGATTTTAATTTAAGAGTACATTTAAATTTAAAATATTTTCAAACTGATCTAATATTTTAAATTACATTATATTTAAAATAATTCCAATTATAATATGATATTTAAAATTAATTCAATGTAATCTATGTGATTTTCTATTTTGATACTAAAATTTCAAAACTAATGAGATTTTTCTTTTTCAGAATCAGATTTTAAAATTCTGTTGGTGTGTTTTTTTAATTTTTTATTTTTTTCAGTCTTTTACCCCCTTTAGCTGATGGCGTAGTTCATGGACATGGTTCTTCCTCTCCTCCTCGACCCACATAGGGTGGTGAGGGGAGTTTAAGATTATCCCTTGCACCCTCTCTCTTATAGTCTCCCATCGTTCTTCCATTTCATAGTTCTATCCTCTATACCACTGTTTCCTTCAATTTAAATAAGACCCATGGTTCAAGCCTTCACAAATGGTGTGTGGTCAGTACCTTTTTATCTTTTAGAGTTCATGAAATATTCTTCTCTACAAAATCTTATATTGGTCACCCTATTTGAAAAAAATAGTAAATCGGATGATTTGTTCGATCAGTGTGTGTTTTCTTCATGAAATTCATAGGATAACATGATTTTTGGCCTTTTAGATGTGAGACACATTCCAACCCATTTTTCTAATGAAGAAGACCTAATTTATGAATGAGCCTTTCATCCTCGGTATATAGAGTGAGCTAGGTTTTCATTATTTTGTAGGACCATTAATTTCCACCTACATCACAACCTTCTGACCACAACACTCTGAAAAACTCTTCTAGGACTGCCTCTACTGTTTCAGAACCTGGCCATCCTCCAATTGTAATGTAATGTGATAGGTCACTACAGCTATTAGGATGTTCACAACAAGGCAATTTATGATCGAGTTGCTTCGACGATTTGTGTTGAAGTTGATATTTCTAAAGGCCTGCGAATATTTAACACCATTGATATCATCGATGAGCAACACTATTACCAAATAGATTGTTAAAATGATTAGAACCTGTTCAGATTTGGTTTCTGTAAAATAGGAAATGAATCTTCCAGGTGCTATTATTCTGTCGGTTTCTAGAATATTCATCCCTTTTGAACGAAGGGAGATGAGATCGTAGTCGACAAGGCTACTGATGTTCAACCAGATATGGAAGAGGTTGTTACGATATTATTATAAAAATTTGATACGAATATAACATGTTTGGAGGAGAATCAAGTGGTGACAAATCATTTCACTCCCATTTGCACGGGGATATGTTTGAGTGACATTCCAAAGGTGGAATGTGTTTTTAATCGTTTCAAACATGACCTGGGTATACAACTCTAGGTGGAGGATCTGGTTGATAATGGGGGATAGTTCTTTTTACATCCTAGCTATAATGAATGAGAAATCTTGGACAATTTTCCCCCAGAGGCAAAGGAAGCGGCCACCAGGGATCTTATCAGATTAGAGGTCGAGCCTTTTTTATTTTCAATACATGAAGAATCTGCTACAGTTTCACATTAGGTACAATGGGGGTAGGTTTTATTGGGTCTATTGTACCCAAAAAATATCACTATTGAACCTTATTCCAACATGATGACTCTGAATAAGGGATAGAAGAAGGGCCTTGAAAGCAGAAATGTGAAGTCACCAGTTTGACAGACTCCTTCCAAATAAGGCCTAGTGGTAGAGTTGGGAAACCACATTGAAGGTCTGGATATTCAAGTACAAACACTTGATTAAGAGGAAGAGAATTGAGGTGATGATATATATGTCCAATTATTTGTGGACAGTTTAGAAATAATTTAATGGAAGAGTATTCACAGCCCTAGAACAAAGAAAGGGAAAAAAGGAAATAGAGACTCAGGGAAATGTATTATAATCAAGGGGAAAAACGAAAGGGATTTAAGGATTATTAAAACTTTCATAAAACAATGGAAACTAGGTTGGATAATATGGTTGGAAAGAATGAAGGAAATACCTCTCAGAACTAGGATGGTGGGGAACAGAGAGGGGGAACAAGAATAGTTGAGGAGAAGTAAGGGTAAACGTTTAAAAAGCTCAGATCAAAACAATATATGAAAAAACGCTATATGTTGATTCCATTGAGGAGTAAGAGGATTTGTTAAAAGAAAAATACTAAATTCCGAAGCGTGGCTTCAACCAAGTTAAAATAAACTCAGTGGAATTTATACAAATAAGGGAATGAATGGATACTTACCATGAAGAGCTCATCTACATGGATCCAGACACCCAGGTTCATACATTACACTAGAAACTATATAGACTCTCTAATTCTAATAAAATTAGTCTTTTGTTTAATAAATTTAATCTCTTTCATCACGTAGCATTACCCTTGTTTTGTGAACATTGGTTTCCCACATTTTCTATAATGTTATGTAAAAAAATTGTATTTGAGTTGATAATTACCACAGTGAAGGAAAAATGGATTTACCATGGGTTATACTAAAATGATAACTCATAAAATAACATAAAACATTTAAAAAATATATTTTATATCTATATATTTACATTATAATGTCTAAATATCATGAATAAGAAATTTAGTACCCTTGTTTTATAGCGGCCAAAGCATAACATACCTAGACATTTCACTATTTGTGGAATAAATAATTCATTATATAAAAGGTTCCTAAATCTTGTATTAGTTTATTTCCTTTAGAAATATGAAAACATAAAAACTGCGACATTATAGAGCTACATTATATCCCAATAGGATATCCATAACAATCACCCTTCTTAAAACTAGAATAAATAATACATATCATTATATCATGGGGAAATGAATCATTAAAAGGGGTGAGGATAGATGTTCGATAAGGGTATAAAAATGAGATATATACGCATAAGCATGAGCATAAAAAATAATAATGTTATCAAATGAAAATAATATCATAAACTACATAAAAAATATCAGAAACATGAATCATTTTACAATGATAGGATTTCCATAAGCCCTGAATAATAAGAGAATAATATAAATAATCCATGAGGTCATAACATAAAAATATGGTATGTTATTTTTGAAGACACATATTCATATAAAATGATTACCATATAAATAATTGAATAAATAACATATAAATATTTGTATTATGGATGAATCACCATACTATCTTAGCAGTCGTTGAACAATCCCATGAAAATCATAGAAGTCAAGGTTCATGCCCATGACTATATTAGTCGGAAAAATCCTTTACAAAACCATGTTCACTCTTCATTCCTACCATGTCTATCTGAAGAGATATAATCATTTTCTAAATTAATTGTAGGGAGATATTGTTACTAACCATATCACCATTCAATCATATAATATTATTCGAAGGGATCAAAAAAATCATATCATAATCCATGAAATGAATTGGATATCATAAAAATTTAATCATATCATAACTTGGGGGAAAGATATGGGTTCCATAATCATTTCCTCATATAATACCCCATTATAAACTAGGTTTTATAACTATATAACTTGTGAAATATATAATTTTTCATAAATGTATACCCCATGAATGAAAAATGGGCTCAATATTAATAAAACATGTTAAAGGGATACAGGATGCATAAGATTCATTGCATCAAAACATAAACCATTCATATAAATAATATAAATATAACCCTTCGATAATATCCCTATAAATTACATGAGTAACACAACTAGAGGAAATATTAGATTTAAAATAATTGTGTAGTATTGTTTAAAAATATATCTTGAGGAAGATTCATTTATTATTTATATTTTTTTTCAAAAACTAAACCTTTTAAACACCATTTTCATTGAGAATAAACATGACTTCTTATATGGTAAGATAGATGAATTTTAAAAACATTATTAGGTGAAAACATAAAAAGAAGATTGAATTTTTTTGAAACATTTCTATTTGAATTTACTTTTAAAACATATAAATAAATGTTTATAACATTTGAAAATCATTTTTAATTTAAAATAATTTCAAAATAATAAAAAATTCATGAAGTCATTTTTCGAAAATGTTTCCTTTAAAATAAACCTTTATAATATAAAGAAATATTTAAAAAAATTAAATCATATTTCTGTGAAAATAATTTTATAACATGTAAATAATGATTGAAAAGAGTTTGGAAAAAATTTTCTTTGAACGCATACTGAAATCATATAATAAATGTTTGAACTAATTTTGAAATAATTTTTTAAAAAATTAATTGAAAACATAAAAATTATTTCTTTAAATATTTTAAAACACTTTTAAGAAATATTAATTTTTTATTCCTATTTATAATACATTCATTTGAAGGAACACAAATTTTTGATCAAAGAGAAATATGATTATTTATTTTTTTTAAAAACACTATTAATTTTACCATGTACTGAAAAGTGGGATAATGAAACAATTACATTATGATATCATGAATAAAAAAATGAGAAATAAATTAATGAGTTTTAATGAAATATGGATAATAATAATTCAACAATGATAGCATAATAGTGAAGAGACTCTTTAGAAGATGGGATTTTTGTAATAAACTCTTACCACATGGTAACAATGAATAATACTCACAAGGTAATTAAATCGAGTTACATGAAGCATAAATTATTAGGTAATTATTTCTATTCATGATATTACATGTAATATGGTAATATAAAAAACTCTTTATATAATATGGGTTCAAAATAAAACATGTGTCTCAAAGTTGGAAAATTGAGACAAAACAACTTAACGGAATTTGTAACTTTTGAAACACAAAACTAATGATATGGAGATCCTAATATGGTTAAATATATACCAATAATTATATTTATATGAATAATATAATATATTAATTAAATTATATACTCCACATAAAAAAATTATTGGTGAATGAGGCCTAAATCTCCGAGAAATAAAAGTGACACATGAAACCCCTTACCTTTTGTTTTGACACTCATCGTACTCATATAAAATTACTAGAAAATAAATATAGTTTCATTATCTATACAATTAATAATAATATTCAAAAATATAATACTACATTTTATTTTTTATTTATTTATATTATCCCTTTATTAAGAACTCGATGATAATGTTACTTTTCAGTTAATATCGGCTTTGTTTTTTAGGCATTTGTTGACATGTTATTCTATATCCTATAAAATCAATAATGAATAATTTATTTAAAAAATGAAAAAAGGCATATATAAATATATATCCTATGTATTAATTTTATATTTATTTATAATTATATTAATGATATAGACATATGAATTAAAATACATTGATTATGGAAGTGGTAGCTCTTTACGTATGAATGAATGTTGTTTCATGTATATTATCGTATTGAAAGAATGAAATTAAATGAAATATATATACATATAATATAATTATAGTATAACTATTATTTTATATATATCATATATGCTAACTAAACACATACTAAATAAATTCCATGTAATGTGTGAATGAATCACATCACATTGAGAAGACGTTAGTCCATAATTACACAATCGAAGTTATTCATTTACAAAAAATTAAATTCATGATGGTATATATCATTATATAATTAATAAATTATAATTAAATCATCAATTTCGTATATAAGATAATTTTTTTAAAAAAATATATTCCCAACCATGAGAGCTGGTAAATGAAAAATTGAACAAAATCATTATTTGATTCTATAGATTATCATACACAAAAATAGTATGTTTTTAACACATTAGATGGATTTGTGTGTATGTGTAGCTAGAGAAATTTCAATAAAAAGTTCACAATGTATTTATTATAATTATATTATTATATATTGATATGAAAATAATGATTTAGGATCTGGATAATAAAAATACAACTAATGAGATCGAGGAAGGATGTTACCTCTCATTTAGGTAACTCATCTTGTTCTTTATCTAAGATCATATTTGGAAAGATTTTATAAGAATATATGTATTATAGAAAGAAATTTGGTAGGTTTTGGATGAGACAATGTTGCTTGAGAGTTGTAAATTTGTGAGGGGGTAGGTGAATGCCCTTTATAATGGAGGAGGAGTGGAATATTTGTAAATATAAAATGGTAAAAAACTATTACAAGGTGACTATTAAATCATGGGAATCCAATAATTGATAAAATTATAGAAATTATGAAACATGGTTGAAACATGTTGATTATATTTCTTTTCGATATTCTTATATGTCATTTTTCATCCTGATATTATTGTTTATTTTTTTTGTAATCTCATTTTTATGTTAATTGCTATATTGATTTTTAATTAAATTCACTAATATTATTGGTAAAAAACCTGTTTAACATTTTTAGATAATTAAAATTAATCTGATTCCAATATGGAGTCCATTTTTTTAATTATAATTACCAATGTGGCATAAATTAATGTTAATGTAATAATCTATATGTGAAGGAAATGTGGGTGTTTTAAGTAAAAATGGTCAAAAGTTTCTCGATTTTATATCTAAACTGAATGATAAATTTTTAATAATGACGGAAATTAATTTAAATGATATATAATATAATGAAATATTATTAGAGAAACAATTAAAACTCTATTTTACATAATCAATACATTAGATGAAAATTCAGTTTTGTTATCAAATAAAGAATTATTCTTTTCCCCCAAAATATAAAAGATCTCAGAAAAAATACCAAAAAATCTCCCAAAGTCAATTTTTATATTTATACTTCAAATTTTGTTTTCTAGATAATAGTTATGAGAGTGAAAATTATTTTTAAAATTTATTCACCATTAAAATGGGTGAAAAATACATTTTACAGAAATAGATATTTATTATTAATAAAATTTGATATATTCTTATCATATAACATTAAAATCAATTGGATGAGTATCAAAAACATTTATTGAATTTATTATATATATATATATTTTTTAAAAAAATTATCAAAATTTTTATGTATTATTTTGTGAGATAATGTTTTTTTTCTACCATGAAAATAATATTTTTTTAGAAATATATTTTCTTTATTTCCAAATATTTCATTAATTCACTTCAACTAATTGATAACAAAATTATTCAATTTTAATATTTTTTTAATAATTTATTTTAAATTATTCGTAACAAAAATTCTAATAGAATTTTGTTATCTATATTTTCTTTTTAATAATAATATTAACAATATATTATATTTTTGTAGAAACTCAGCCTTTCATGTGACACATGTTGTTGATGTGACTCAATATTTTGTGTAATAATAGTTAAATATTGTCACGACCCCCTCCCACCAAATATGCCCCTCCTGAGCTGGCAATGATGGAAGGGAGATAATGACCCCCTATTCCCGCCTCCAGTAGGCCCCAGAGTGGCAACTTGCACCAAGGGTATTAGTTTTTCACAAATATGTGAGACATTAACCTTTTTATTAATTTAATATTGGGAAATATGACGATTCAGACACCAAGAAGAATAAAAGGAACAAGTATAGAAATATCTCAAAACCAATCCCATATTCTTGCTTTATACAATATTGAAGCAAAACATAAAGTAAAAAAAAGCTCCAAGTACTATACAGAAAAGTAAAGAAAAACAACAACAACAAATAGCAGCAAATCTCCCCTGCCTAACTAGTACGGTCCCGCACAGTCCCTATAGTGCTCCTGAAAACCTGAAAGCAAACGTAGGGTGATCATAGAAGTATACTCAGAAGGGAAACCTAAAGCTCTCGTGCAAAAGTGGGGAGACATCCTAATGCCCCGTGAGAAAACAGAAGAACCAAAACCTACCAAGTAATCTATCCACCCAGCCTCACCTGTCACACTCACCATCTAACACAAGTCAATAGTGTATAGTAGTAATGTTATCAAATTATGGGTACCTTGTACCACCTTCCCACTAGTTTTTGATGACATCCTATGCATCAGACCAATCCTGCCATTCTCACCACAGTCCCACTGCCTCATCCCAGCCACACACACCTGGGCCACAACTGTTACACATAACCACGCCTGCAAACACCTAGGCCAGAATTACCACTACCACGCTCGAAGACACCTAGGCTAGAAGATCTACTGCCACGCCCGAAGACACCTGGACCTCAACCCAAAGACACTTAGGAAACCACCTTCCTGCACACACCTGTGCCACCCACAGACTACCCTGCATGAATATTCTTGGGCTAATAATGAACCTCATGCCATCACAGCCTGCCCGAAGATACTTGGACTACCAGGGAAAGGGAGCAGAAAGGAGCTAATAACCAGCCACTAAATGAAGCGTTGGTAAAAACACCCTCCCCCATGAAATGGGGGTGTTCGGCAATAAGTTCTCAACATGGGTGTGGTGCGTAAAGAAACATAAAATGTACTGATTTATATAAGTATAACAACCACTCAGCACATCCTAAGGCTTATGCACAATGATCTAAGCACGTGCCTTGGCACTGCTACTTCGAGAGTATGCACACAACAAACAATACTAAAACCCCATTTAATGTTTTCATGTTTCAACAGCTTTAGTTATTAGTTTCTTAACTACCGAGAAACTATCAACCACCATATTGGATCCAGTGTTCATAAATCATATCCCTACAATCCAAAAATCAAGTTAGGAAAACAAAAGAAACACAAACAAGTCCCTTCTTGTTAACCAACCAACCCCATTGATTATTATTCCCATTCTGTTACCAAGCTCCACCATCCATTAAATATTTCACATTTTATTTATTATTCACAACCCATAGTTTGTTCACATTCAAACCAATAAATGCAGCCCTGCTACCAATCACTGTAACCTCAAACACACAGAAACTCGTACGTCATCACCCCTTGATACCATTTATCGCAGCCTTGATGCCCATTAATAACATAGCATTCACAATAACCCAAAACCAATCCAACCTTAGCCCCACTTCTCACCCAATCAACAACAACCCACAAAACACCCCCTTCACATAAATAAACCCTAACCAGCACCGACATGATTATTATTTCAGCTTGTTCAACAGGGGTGATCACACAAGGGTTCCGGGTATTTAATCAGACAACTTTGTGTGATTAACCAATTTCCACAGTCAATAAAATTTTCATCCATAAGAATATCTAGAAGGTGAGGGGAACATTTAATTTCATAATAAATAGCCCCCATGGACCTTGATTTTTAGTAGGTAGAGTCTCATTCAATTCACAACATAATATCACATGATATAAATAATGTAAGTGCATTCACAAACTTCCCATACCAGTTATATAAGCTAGTTATTACCTTTATTAAACCGGTTCAAATGTGTATCATGTAAACAAGAGGACACCCACCCCAGATGTTTCACAATTTAGAGAGACGAAGGTGAGATCCCTACCTCAACATGTTCTGATGTCCTTCTACGAACACGACCACCACGATCACAAGGATTCTCCCAGAACGATTGCACCCACCAAGGACGTCGCGACACCACTTTATAGAGTCGTTTGTCAAAGACTGCCGTTCCTGTCAATTATTAGCAGTCTCCTCAATTGGAAACTATGGAGGGGATGTTGAAGAAGAGGGAATGGAACAGGTTGTACGATGTTCTCCTCACTAGCATGATATCGCAGTCACTGACGGATCTATGATCGGTGTCTGGATGAAGAAGTTAGGAGGAAGGATTCTAGGTCATCTGGGAGTGTCACCGTGCGGAGAAGAAGTGAGGTCCATAAATAACACGTGCTCCTATCTTATATAGGAAATGGAAAGGTAAAATGGTATGCATTGTGTATTAATGAATACACAATGTGACCGTACAACTGTTATGTTGTTTGACTAGTCAACACACGAAACGTCACATGGTTTCCATGAGTTTAATGATAATAATAGCTTGAATTAATAATAGGTGTTCTATTTACCTGAGACATGAGTCATAAAAAGGTATTCACCATTTTTCCTAAAATGACCATCATAATTTCAGGGTTACATTGTCACTTACGGTTCGTCAATCCGATAACTTATGACGAAGATACATTGGATACAAGATCCTGTAATAATAATGATATTATTTTTATTGGGTGTTTCGTGGACCCGAGCCACAAACCATAATTTAATATCCAACATTAGACTTGAAACAATCATATTAATGATTGGATCACATCGCCACTGATGGCAGGTCAATCAGATATCGCACGTGGGAGTTACGGTGGGTCGAAGATTTAATAATAACATTAAATCTATTAATTCACGAGTATTTCGGGTACTCGATCCGAAAATCCGAAAAAGACCTCCAATATTTGACTCATAATTTCCATCTCATAGTCAAGGTCACCCTGCCATAGATGGTTCATGAAACCGAGGTAGCACGAATAAGTTACGGCCGAAAAAGTGTTTTATCCACAAAAACAATAACATGATTATTATATTATTTAATTTAATTTAATTTAATATCTTAAATCCCCATATCAAAAATACATGCCCCATCCAAAAAAAGTCCCCTCTTTGAATCCATGTCGACCACGCCCCACCCCTTGATTGATTTCCTTTTTTTAACTTATTTATTATATTGCATAAAATTTTAAATCTTTATTTCATTTAAACCCTTTATCGCTCCAATCTAAATTCAATGTCATTATTAATAAAATTAATATTAATAACACCCATCATTAATGTTATAATTTAATAATATTAAATTAGATTACCATAATTATTCTCATATTAAACTAAAACCATTCCATGCGACTCAAAACCATTTCATTTAATTGAATTAAATGACTAAACAAAACTAATATAACTTACATATTTAACCACTTTTTAATAATTTTAATTTCATTATCCTCTCGCACAAAGTTTTACACCATTATTGTTATTTATTGATTTTCAATAATAATAAAAATTCATCAACTTATTTTATTAACTCATCAACATTATTATTTTTAATAATGAAAATATTTATGCTCATCGCATTGACCACATTAAACCACCCAGTTGGATATCTGAATCTGACCATGCCACGCCAATGTCGCATAACATCCATCAATTTAATTATATAATTCAATTTATTTTTATTTCAAACTGATGAAATTGAAAAAAAATTTATTAAATTAAAACTATTCAATTTAATAAACTCAACATATTTTTAGGCCACCATTATTATTATTATTTAACATAATAATAATAACAAGCTCACCTTTAATTTTATTAACGCACCACCATGCTTCCATTGTGCATCTTCATTTATTTGTTTGTAAAAAACACCATGACTCATTTAATTAATTTATCATTATTGTTAATATTGTGAATAATATTAATTACACAACACCCATTATTTTTATTAAAATTTAATTTCAACAATTACTCAATTAATAATAAACCACATATTTCAATTATCAACATATAATGGGCCACACACCTTCCCACTTCACATCATTAATATTAATAACACCCATTAAATCATTTTATTATAATTATTTTCTTTTTAGTTTGATTAATAACACAATTTATGTCATCATCATTATTATTTGACATATATATAATTTTTTAAACGTTATCATCAATATTAAAAATTATCATTATAACGCGCGTCATGTTGACCACATCGATTTCAAAAGAGGAATGGACCGAAGGGGTCCGGACCATTACAATAGATACCTCTCAGAACATTCTCTTCCTCATGAATTAAAAACCAACCCAAAAAAAGAATGGATCCGAACAACCACCCCGCAAGATACCTCTCTGGGTTCTTGTCATAATAGGAAATAACTTACAACCCTAATTATATGAGTTAGTAATTCCTTCTCTCATACCGATATATTATCTAATTTAGGTGGCACTGACTCGCCTGCACGGGTTTAATTACATCCACATTAATTTGTCTCGATTAGGAATTAGGTCTTCTGACTTATATATTTTAGGATTTTCCAAACATACACTACCCCCAACATGATAAAAATCAATATTAAATTGCCTAAACACATGGTTTGTGGAGTTCCTTCTCCCATGTCGAGATATTATCCTCTTTAGGTGGCTTTGACTTGCCTGTACGGGTTTAATCTCATCCACATTAATGCGTCTTGATTAGGGATTAGGTCCTCCTCTCCCCACATGATAGGACTCTTCACACGCATTTAATGGAAACAGGGAAACAACATAGCATTATAGAATCATAGAAAACAATGTCCAGGCACAAAGCATATGCGAGAATGAGGTTCAAAAAAGGTGTGTGATGCTCCTGTATTTAAACAAAACATAAATGATAGAATTTATGTAAAACCAAAAACATCTCACTCGATCTCTGACCCTTCTAGGGTTTCTGCTTCTGTTGCATGCAACTATCCACATCTCACTCCTCTGCCTCTCTTTTGAACTCCATGTGCCATAGTTGTACAGTAAACAAAGAACTCCTAAGCCAAAGTTTCGTGGAAATTTTCTCAAGGTTTCATTTAATCATATTATTTTGATTTCATTCAAAGAACACCAAAATCAAGTAAAACACAAATCATGATGATGCATGTACCATTCCTTGGGTCTCTACCCTACAATCAATGTAGTCTTACTTGGTAATTTGGTAAGCATAGAGTCATTGCATCGGATCATGGGGGTCCCTAAAATCTCATGTCCTAACCGGTCTTCCCTGGCCTATGTCACGCACCATGATTAACCAACACGGTTTCCCTACCATCCCATGCAATTCTCATTATGCCTAACTCTAGACTCCATCTTATCTCTCAACCATCAGCCTCTAATACCATTCTGTCATGACCCCCTCCCACCAAAGATGCCCCTCCTGAGCTGGAAATGGTTGAAGGCAGATAAGGACCCCCGAGTCTCACCTCCAGTAGGCCCCGGAGTGGCGACTAGCACCAAGGGTTTGAGTTTTTGACAAATATGGGAGGCGTTACCCTTTTTCTTAATTTAATAATTGGAAATAGGATGAGTCAAACACCAAGACGAAGAAAAGAAATAATTATTGAAATATCCCAAAACCAATCCCATATGCATGATTTATACAATAGTGAAACAAAACTACAAGTTCAGAAAAGCTCTAAGTATTATACCAAAAAGTAAAGAAAAACAACAACAGCAAACAACAACAACTTCCCCTGCCTGACTAGTAAGGTCTTGCACAGTCCCTGTAGTCCTCTTGAAAACCTGAAAGCAAACGTATGGTGAGAATACAAGTATACTCAGTATGGAAACCTTAAGCTCTCGTGCACAAGTGGGGAGACATCCTAATGCCTAGTGAGAAAACAGAAGATCCAAAACCAAGCAAGAAATCTATCCACCCAGCTTCACGAGTCACACTAACCATGTAACACAATTAAATAGAGTATAGTAGTAATGTTATCAAAGTATGGGTACCCCGCACCACCTTCCCACTGGTTATTGAAGACATCCTACGCGTCGGACCAATCCCACCATTCTCACTGCAGTCCAGCTACCTCATCCCGCCCGCACACAGCTGGGCCACATCCTCACGCAGTCCCACTGCCAAACCCCACCCGTAAACACCTGGGACACAACTGTCACACGTAACCAAGCCTGCAAACACCAAGGCCAGAACAACCACCGCCACGCTATAAGAGACCTTGGCTAGAGGATCTACTGCCACTACCGAAGACACCTCAGCCTCATCCCGAAGACACTTGGGATACCACCTGCACGAACACACCTGGTCCAACCACCAAATTACCCTGCCCAAAGATTCTTGGGCTAATAATGGACCTCAAGACATCAAAGCCTTCCCGATGATTCTTGGGCTACCTAGGAATGGGAGCAGAAAGGAGCTAATAACTATCCACTAATAGAAGTGTTGGAAAAAACACCCTCACCCATGAAATGGGGGTGTTCGGCACTATGTGCTCAACTTGGGTGGGGTGCATAAAGAAACATATTACTTACAAATTTATATAAGTATAATAACCACTAAGCCCATCCTAAGGCATCTACACAAAGATCTGAGCATGTGTCTTGGCACTGCTTCTTCGAGAGTATGCACACAACAAACAATACCAAAACCACATTTAATGTTTTCATGTTTCAACAGCTTTAGTTGTCAGTTTCTTAAATACTGGGCAACTACCAAAAACCAAATTGGATCAAGCAGTCATAAAACATATCCCTTCCATCCACAAATCAAGTTAGAAAAACACAAGCAACACAAAAAAGTCCCTTCTTATTAACCAACCAACCCCATTAATTAGTATTCATGTTCCGTTACCAAGCCCCACCATCCATTACCTCTTCCAAATTTTATTTATTATTCAGAACCCATAGTTCGTTAATATTCAAACCCATCCCTGCAGCCCCGCTGCCAACCACCATAACCAAAAACACACCGAAACTCATACATCATCACCCATTGATACCATTTATCGCAGCCCCGCTGCACATCACTAACATATCATTCACACCAACCCACAACCAATCCAACCGCAACCCCGCTGCTCATCCAATCCAAACCAACCCAAAAAATACCCCCTTCACATAAATAAACCCTAACCAGAACCCACATGTTTATTATTTCAGTTTGTTCAACTGGGGTGATCACACAAGGGTTCCAGGTATTTAATCCGCAAAATTTACATGATTAACCAATTTCCACATTAAATAAAATTTTCATCCATAAGAAAATTTAGAAGGAGATGGTAACATTTAATTGCATATGCAAAGGCCCCAATGGACATGATTTTTAGTAGGCAGAAGCTCATTAAATTCACAACATAATATCGTAGGATATATATAATGTAACTACATTCACAAACATCCCATCCTCGTTATATAAGATAGTTATTACCTTTATTAAACCGGTTTAAATGTGTTTCATGTAAACAAGAGGAAACCCACCACACTCTATGCACAATTTAGAGTGACAAAGGTGAGATACCTAACTAAACAGGTTCTCATGTCCTTCTACGAACACGGACATCGCGATCATAAGGATTCTCCCAGAACGAATGTACCCACCAAGGACGTCGTGACACCACTTTTTAGAGACCTTTGTCAAAGACCTTCATTCCTGTCAATTATCAGCAGTCTCCTCAGTTGGAAACTGCGAAGGGGATGTCAAAGAATAGGGAATAAAACAAGGTGTACGATGTTCTCCTCGCTAACACGATCCCACAATCACTGACGGATTGACGATCAGAGTCCGGATGAAGAAGTTAGGAGGAAGGCTTCTAGGTCATCCGAGAGCGTCGCCGTGTGGAGAAGAAGAGAGGTCCGTAAATAACACGTGCTCCTCTCTTGTATAAGAAATGAAAAGGTAAAACAGTATGCAGTGTGTATTAATGAATACACGACATGACTGCGCAACCATTAAGTTGTTTGACTGGTCAACACACGACACGTCAGGCAGTTTCCATGCATTTAATGATAATAATAACATCAATTAATAATAGGTTTTTTATTGACCTGAGATATGAGTCATAAAAAGGTATTCATCATTGTTCTTAAAATGACCTTCATAATTTGAGGGTTATGATGTCACTGATGGTTCGTTAATCCGATACTGTATGAGGGAGATACGTTGGATACATGATCCTGTAATAATAATGATATTATTGTCATTGTGTGTTTCGTGGACCTGAGCCACGAACCATAATTTAATAACCAACATTAGACTTGAAATTATCTTATTAATGACAGGATCACATCACTACTGACGGCAGGTCAATCAGATATCGCATGTGGGAGTTACGACGGGTCGAATATTAAATAATAATATCAAATCTATTAATTCACGAGCGTTTCAAGTGCACGATCAGAAAACCGTAAAAAGAAATCCAATATTGGACTCATAATTTATGTCTCGTAGTCAGGGCCGCACTGTTGCAGAAGGTTCATGAAAGCGAGGTACCACGAATATGTTACAGTCAAAAAAGTGTTTTATCAACAAAAACTATAACATGATTATTTTATTATTTAATTTTCTTTTATTTTATTTCATAAATCCTGATATCCAAAATCCACGCCCCACCAAAACAAAAGGCCCCTCTTTGAATCCATGTCAACAACGCCCCACCACTTGTTTGATTTACTTTTTTAACATATTTATTTTATTGCATTAAATTATAATCATTATTTCATTTAAACCCTTTCTCTCTCCATTCTAACTTCAATGTCATTATTAAAAAAAATTATATTAATAACACCCATCATTAATGTTTGAATTTAATCCCATTAAATTATATTACCATAATTATTCTAATATTAAACTAAAACCATTCCATGTGAATAAAAATAATTTAATTTAATTGAATTAAATGACAAAACAAAATTAATATAACATATATATTCAACCCCTTTTTAATACATTTAATTTCATTAACCTCTCACACATAGTATTACACCATCTTTATTATTTATTGTTTTTCAATAATAATAACAATTCATCAACTTATTTTATTTACTCATAACTATTATCATTTTTAATAATGATAATATTTACTCTCATCCCATTGATCACATTAAACCACCCCATTGGATATCTGAATCTGACTATGCCACGTCAATGTCGCATAACATCCGTTAATTTAATTATTTAATTCTATTTATTTTTATTTAAAAATGATTAAATTGAATCCACTTTTATTAAATAAAAACCATTCAATTTAATAAACCCAACATATTTTTACGCAACCATTATAATTATTATTTAACATAATAATAATAACAAACTCACCTTTAATTTTATTAACGCACCACCATGCTCCCGCTGTGCATCTTCATTTATTTGTTTACAATAAATACCATTACTCATTTAATAAATTTCTCATTATTATTAATATTATGATTAATATTAATAACACAACACCCATTATTATTACTCAAATTTAATTTCTACAATTAATCCATTAGTAATAAACAACATGTTTCATTTATCAACGTCTAATGGGTCACACACCTTCCCACTTCACATCATTAATAATAATAATACCCATTAAATCATTTTATCCTGATTATTTTATTTTTAGTTTATTTAATCACACAATTTATGTCATCATCATTATTATTTAACATATATTTATATTTTTTTAATGTTATGATCAGTATTAAAAATTATCATTATAACGCGCGTCATGTTGACCACATCGATTTCAACAAAGGAATGGACCGGAGGGGTCTGGGCCATTTCAAATATAGTGTTATATATACTAAAGTAAATATATATTCCTTTTTTATTGTAAAACTAACATTTTGTTGTATATAACATAAGAGAAACATATTCGTTTTATATAAAAACTTTATGAATAGTTTTACATGAAGTGAATGATGTCAAAAATATCAAATTAATTCGAAAAAATACTTTATGACATCTAAGGCTGTTACATTCTACCCCACATAAAATGAATTTTCATTCTAAATTCATTTGGGTTACCATCTGTTTAATAGTTGATAATTCCTTTTGTAAAATCCCACATTGTAAAAATAAATACTAAAACATTCATTAAATAGTAATTTCAAAAACATAATAGTTACCCTATATAACACATAACTAGGTATCCATATAAGATAACATAGGTTGAGAGTGATGATTAGACATAGAAGAAATGTGTAAATAACTATAAAAGATGATATAAATAATAAAACATTAGAGAGTGAATTATAAATGGAAATTTATAGACCGAAAACCCAAAGACATGCAATGATTTATAAGACCATCAATTCAAAACAAATTTTGTATTTAATATAAAAATTTTCCAATCTCATGTTCAATGATTAACAATTTTACGGTCTATCTACATAAGGTTATATATTTACATGACCCTATTCTTTTGCAAATTCACAGTCTCACACTATGATTATTACATTATTTATTTCCTCTTTATCTTTTACTCTAATAAATATATGTGACTTTTACATTAGTAAAAAATTATAAGATTATGATACCCTTAAACTGAATGAGAGCTCACTCTATATTTATAAAAAAGTAAAGAATAAGTTATCCAATATTCATAAATCCTCATATGAAGAGATAATAAATTATTCTCCAAAAACTCATATAAGGAATAACATAAACTAATGAATAAATGGTTAACCTTATAACTCTTACAAAATTTGGATGTCCAAAAAATATAAATAGGGTCACTAAATTTCTCAAAATCAGCTTAATGTTGATCTCCATAATATCACAACATAGAAATATGTTCTCTCATTCTAAACATGTGGATTCACTTATCATGTTTTCTATTGAATCATAGTATTTACATAAATAACAATTTACCCTTTTTCAAAATAAGTATTTTACCATATTCCAATGTTCTATGTGAAATTTTCCTCAAATCAAATATTCTATAAACTATATCTGTTATATCAGTTTTTTTCAAACATCTTTTATCACTTCTATGGTAATATATACAAACCAATTTAATTTTTATTATACATCATATCGTTATCAAAACATCATTATCTCACCATTAGGAACATATTAATGGTTATTTTTCCCCCAATCACGTTTTCCCCATGAGTATCACATTTTTATTTAATAATTTTCTTACTTATCAGAACCATTCAATATATTATTGTATATCCTTAAATAAGAACATAAACTGAAGAATTTTTATATATTTCACCACTAATAACTATTAAATAAAATCATTTAAATTCATCAAATTTCCTACTTTAATTATTATCCTACAATAGTTACTTTATTTGATTAGAAGTAAATGATTTTTTCAAGGTATTGAATTGGGTAATTCCCAAGTTCTTCATATATAATACATTGATCTTCTGGATAATTCCTCTACAAACGACCTGTTTTTTTGAAACAATTACATCTTCCCCTCCATTTTATATCGTTTTCAAGGTTATTATTTTATTCTTATTGAAATTTAGGAAGATTAATCTTCATTCCTCTCTGTTATTTACCATGTAAAAATTTATAAATTTACATATTTCTCTCAATCTATGTGTTAGGAATATAAACAAATTTCAAATTGTTAATCGTATATCATGATAGGTGATTAAAAATAATAATTATATATTTCTCTCTAGTCATTATCCCATTTCATTACTCATAATCAAAAAGTTTTGCACAATATTCGATGTTATATAGGTTTCTTATGGTTTCCTTAATTGATGGATACGGGAGAGAAAAGAGGAAGAAAACATATCCTAGGGAAAATACACACAATACTTATAAATTAATTATAACATTAATAAATCATGAAACCTACATTTAAATAATTGACACCTTAGTTCTATACATGGAGACATCCTTATACATATTGTGATAAATATTCATATGGTTATCACTAATGATTTTTAATTCTAGTTTCCAATAGATAATTATTAATTTGATCTAATACCAATTATTGTGACCCTTAGCTAACATAAAATTATTTTACATCCTTTTATAATTAATACACAATACATTACATACCATAATCCCAAATATTTTATTATTTTAGTTCCTTTGGAAACATTGAAACATAAACACCGGTACATTAGTGAGATGCATTATCTCCCTCTAGGTCCTCAATAATTAGAACACATAACAGACACATCATAAAAGATACATATCTTTATAACCTGGGGAAAGGAAACATAGAATGGGGTGATCTAGGAGGATTGATATGGGTCTACAATGGAGATATTTAAGCATTATCATGATAGTAAGAGTATTATAATGTGATCTTGATATTATAAAGCCATACCCTATATAAAAAATATCATATACATGTATCATGGATTAACTACTAAGGCCATATTTGTAGTGTTGGTTCACTCCCCATACCATCTCGATAGTCATGGTTCACTAGTATGGCCATCTTAGTAGTCAAGGTTCATTACCAAGACTATCAGTGGATGAAGTCATGTATATAACTAAGTTCACTCATCATTCTAGCCATTTCATTCTCGTGATATATAAATCATTTCCTAATTTACATTAAGGGGGGAACTATGTTTCACCCATGTAATAATGAAATCATACATATATGTTCACAAGATCATAATCAATCAAATCCTAACCCAAAAAAATGAAATGCGTATCAGAAACATGAAATCATATAATAACCCTTGTAAAAGAGAAAGGATTGATAATTCTTTCATCAATAAAAAACTTATGAAAATATGTGTGTTACATAAGAACATAACGCCTTAAATAGAAACATGATTCATAAACATAAAACCCATGAAAGAGAATTTTATACACGTATAACCCATAATATAGAAATAAGTTTCATAAGAATCATCCCATCAAAACATGAACCATTCAACAAAATAATATGAATTTAACCATTGAATTATAGCCCTCTAAAAGGTATGATTAAGACCAATGAATTTCATCTTAGATAGAAATAATTTAAAATTATCTTTCAAAACATTCTTTGTGGAAAAGAAACATTATTCATTGATAAATACTTTTTATAACATAGAAACTTTTGAAAACCTTTTTATTTAAAAATATAATTAATAACATATATAATTAGCTATAAAAAATTTGAAACAATCTTCCATGAATACCCATAATAGAATATTGAGACATTTTGAAGCAATTTATCAAGGAGAATTATTTGAAAACATAAAATGGAATGTTGAAAAAAATATTAAAATCACACTCTTTTGAGATACATTAATAAGGAATAAATATTTCATGAATACATTTAATTATTTCTTAAATAATAATATAGTCATAAATAAATCTTGAATTTTCTTTTGGAAACCAATTTATTTTAAATTAATTTCAATACTTATAAAAATATATTGATATCTGTTTGGAAATATTTTTCTTTGAAATTACATTGATAACTTATAAATAAATCATAAAAACATAATCAAACCATTTTATGTTGAAAATAATTTAAAACCATATAAATAATTCATGAATTTTTTTCATAAAATATACAATGAAAAAAATTATAATATTTGAAAAAAATTTAAAAAACATATTAAACATATAACATTTTTGAAAACCATTTTATAAAACATGGTTTTGACAGAACATAGATTTCATACAAAAATGAGAGAGAAATAAATCTTTTGAGGAAAATAGTTTCTAAAATTTAATATGTACTAGTCTGAGGGAAAATGGTACAAGTACGTGGATAAATCATTTATAACCATATGTGGCAAAAAAAGAATATTTTTTATTGAAAAATGGATCATAATATTTCTTATATTAAATCAAAATCATAAATAATCCTGATAAATGATGGTATTGTTCCAAGAACTTTTACCCATTAAAGGATTTTAATCAAACTCACCATGTAGAAAATTGAAATTAAATCAAGTTACTATTTAATTAAAATAAGTTTATTTATGACATAACTTTTAAAATAGAAATATATAAACCTTGTAAAAGAATATTGGATCATAATAAAACATGTGTCCCATTGAATGAATATTTAGAAAAAATAATTTTCTAGTTTTATAACCATTAAAACATAAACCCCATTAAATAGTTAAAAATGAATTTTATATAGCCATAAATTACTATATAAAATTATTATAATATAATAATGTTCATTATTTAGACTACACAAAAAATGAGTTGTGAATAAGGCATAAATACAACATAAATAAATGATAGATGATAAAACCCATAAATTATTCCTTAACTCTCTTCATACTGATAAAAACATGTTCTATAATAAATTACTTTTTATTTAAAATGAATTTTAAAACAATATTCTTATATCGAAGATCATATATTATTTGGTATTGGAATTATATTACGAATGCATTAAAAATTACATGTTAATATAACATAGTAGGAAATATCTGACTTGTTCTTCATACATTTTTTGACTTTTAATTCTTGAACCGGATTCATAGATAATGATTTCATTGATTATATAATATAAAAAAAGATATAAATATCATATATATTCATAATATAGCTATTTATAATATTCTATAGAATATAGAATTATTATAAAATACACTATTTAGGGAAAAGGTATGTTGTGTGTACCCATAAATGCTAGTTGCATTCTATTTTAATATTCAAAGAATGAATGTAAATGAAATATATATACTGTAACATCCTGATATTTTTTTAATCCATTTATTTAATTAATTTAATACTTTTGGTATTTTATATTTCCCGATCATGGTAAATACTTTATATGTTTGGATTATGTTATATGAAATAAAAATATAATCATGTACTAAATGTGACAAAATTTTTATATTTTTCAACAATGAACACTAAGTTTATCTTTTATTACAAAAAAATATTGACTTTCAGTGATGACTTACATATAGAGAAATATCAATTTTTACCAAACAATAATATATGATTATAATTTTATTATTTAATAAAACCACATATAACATAGACATTCAATTAGAGGTTATAAATAGAAATAACTAAAAAAATACTATTTTAGGAAATATAAGATGAATAAATATGTTAATAATTAATTAGAACTGAATTTGAAAAATGATTTTATGAAAAGGGATATATGATTATTTTTATGGTTACAAAGCTATTTGACCATAAAAAATTAAATTCATTATAATTACTGATTGAAATTAATATAATATATATGTTATATATTTAATATCATATTGTTGATATTCATAAAATATATTAGATGGACATAAGATAAGGACAACCCATATTTTAGGCTTAAAATCCTATATTTTTGATAAAGGTATCTTTATAACCTTTTACTAGAGAACCAGTTAGAAATCATATTTTTTACATACATAGATGTAATATGTATAAAAAAATTTCATATTTTAATTTGAGTCATAAATAATAGGTTAGGATAATTTTTTTGTATTTACTTGTAAGGATTAATTTTTTAAAGAATTTATTAAAATACTGGATTTTAATTCAATCCCACTTTTGGAAATATTTTATTTACAAGGTTGAATTATATTTAAATTTGGATTAAAATTATAATTAAATAATATATTTATCCCTTCACTCAAATTATTTAATTTACCATATTTCACTAAGATATTATATATAAAATCCTAGCAATGTTTTGATCATTTATACTTTTAAACCCTAGAGTGTCATTCCATCACGAGGAATAATTTTAAACTACTTTGGTCTAATATTTTGATTATAATTTTTCAATATGAATTCCATATCTATAATTATTATAATTTATAACGTCTAAAAAAGAAAAAATTTCTTTTCACCAAATATACTAGTGAATGAGATTTATATTTTTTACAATGGTTAAGAAAAAAATTATGTTAATAAAGTAATAAACAATAAATTTAAGAAAAAAATGACCTAAAAAAATTTAAATAACCCATTGTACGGCAATTAATTGGAAATTAATCATACATTATTGATTTTTGTTTGTTTGGTATGACTTTTCTTAGGTAAAAAAGTTGGTACAACTAACTTGTTTTAAAAAAAATTGATTTAAGTCATTTCCATTCCATATAAAACTCCTTTACCTCTCCTTGTTCATTCCCCCTCTCAAAAAATATGATTATAAAATATATGTGAAATAAACATACCAAAAATCCATCCATTCCTCTTAGAATACTTTTTTAGATGAAAGAAATCTTAGGAAGCCTTGTTGGAAAAACCAAAAAGAGTTACCCGATTAAGAGGTAACACTATCTCTCAAGATCATTTATTTTATATTTTTATACACCCCTAAAAGTAATTATTCAATTATTTTATAAAAAAACAATTTATTAAGTATTCAATAATGGTTTTATGCTATGGTTTATACCTATTATTATAAAAACCTTCATTTAATGTGCAACAAAAAATACTCTTTATGTGTACGGAGAACTACCTCTTAATTAAATAAATATGGTCATGTTTTTTTACCACCTCTCATGGAGGAAATTATTATCGAAATATTGATTATATATGTATTATATATTATATTTATTATTTTTTTATGATTTTATATATCTTTTAGAACACATATCTTTTTTACTTTTAATTTTTTTTAAATATTATAATTTCATTTCAGTAAGTGTGGACGACCGCCCCCTCAAAGTAATGTGATTTGTTCACACACTACATAAAATTTATTGATTGTGGGATTGGTGATATTATATGATAAATAAAACATTATAATTCTATTGGAATGATATTATATACATATATAAATAAATTTATTTCTCTTTTTTGCTTTCAATATGAAAATAAAAATGGAATCAATAATCATGCGTATATAATACATATCACCTCTGAGAAAATTGTAATTCATTTCATAAATTAAATTCCAAAGATTAATATTATACAAATATTATTAATATAAATTATATTTAAACCATTTTATCATTCATTAAATAATTATATATGTATAAGGACCAATGATATAACTAATAAAGACACATGTGAATAACAAAAAAATGTTTCCAAAAGTGAAACCATAACATAGAATTGTTATGAAGTTGGTAATATAAAGTCTTAATAAAAAATATATATACTATTATAAGTAATAGTATATTATTTATATAATTATTATGAATTTTTATTTATTATTGAAATGTTTTATAATAGAACTAAGAGAATCAAGACATATGTTAAGGGGATTTCATGTCACATTTTATTTTCCTGAGATAAATGATTAATTCAGAACCCAATAAAAATGTTTGGTGTTTATATTTCCCATTAATGTATTCAATGATTATAATACATAAATTTATGCTTATTTATGTATCTGTTATATGATCATTAATTCATGGTGTTTATGTCTCAAAAGATAACAGATTGGTAAAAAACATTTGTCTACATTTTCCGTCTTTGAATGTCATGATTGTTTATGCACCTAAATTATTAATCAAGGTGTATATACATCCATCATATATATAATATTATAAATAAAAATCATTTAATGATATTATATGCTTCCATGTTATTTCATTTTCTTACAAGGAGTGTATGATCCCATGTGACCAAGTAAAAAGCATTTTTTGAAAAAATATCATCACATTATGAGATTAATAATAATTGTGATTGTTTTATGAAACATATTGATCTTTATCATAATAAAGCATAGGATTTTCGTTTCACAATATTTATTAAAGATATATTCACATATTAGTACAATTTTTCCACTCTTGGGTATATATGATAATTACTAATATGTTTTTAAGAAAATGTTATTGTATTTCTCTCTTTGGTCATAAATATATTTTATTACAAAAAAATTGTTTTAAAAAATGTTTTCAAAAGTATCCTCGAAGTAATCATGAAGACGATTTTTAGTGAAAACATATTTTAAAACGGTTTTACAGTTTTGAAATATATCATTTTATGTTTTCAAATTTATTTCCTATTTTTTTGGATAATTGTTATATGTATAAAAATAATTTTAAACGTGTTTATGATATATTTATAAGTTTTCAAATTATTTTAAAATAAATGGATTTCTATAATTTTTTATTATTAATTTATAATATATTTATTTTTTTTCAAATAAATGGTTTTGGAATCATTTTATGGATTTATTTATGATTTTTAAAATTATATAAAAATAAATGGTTTTCAAATTATTTTTAGTCATTCATTAGAAATTTTCAATGTGTTTTAAAAAAATGGGTTTCAAAATGTTTTTAATATTATTATATCTATTTTTATGGAAAATGGTTTACGAAATGTTTTCATTATAATTTTATGTTTTTTTTATAGAAAATTGGTTTAAATTAGTTTTATGTTTTAAAACTAATTTTTCAAATAAAAAATTAAGTTTTCCACAAAAATTATTTTCAAAATAAATTTATATTTTTTTCATCTACAATTACATACATTGATGTCACTCAATCTCTTATAGGAAATTATCCAATGGTTACATTCAAATTCATCATCCAATAGTTTATTTTTTGATGAACCGATTCTTTCTACAATTGTTTCACATCCATGGGTTACATGATTTTGAACCCTACTTCTATTCATGGGTTATATTTATGATGAAAGGATTATGGAATATGTATAATTTTATAAGTTATGACATGATTAATTTCTTATAATACCCCTTCATTTCATTTGTTAAGATAATATTATTTATGATACTGTGGAACATGAATTTATGGATTCAATTTGATATGGTTGGGACCTATATCTCTCTAAAATTCAATGGGTAATGGATTATATCTCCTGATAGAGACGTTGAATGAATACAAAATAATCTTAGTTAAAAATTATTGGGCGAAAATGAGAGATTAACTCGGTATTTTATTAAATGGTTTGAATGGGGAGTGAACGTGGTTCAATAATGCATGGCGATAACAAGGTGTGAACTTTGTCTAGTAATTGTCTTTATCGACTAATATGGCCTTAGAAGCAATGTCTTTACTACTATTGAAGTCATTTAATATGCTTATTTACCTACCACAATTACATTAATTTTTACAAAAATATGCATTCATGGCATTGGTTTTTTATTTCTATATGATTAATATCTTATTAACTTCTATTATTTATTTCATGATTGATATTTATGATCATTGATATATATTTTATGATCTTCTATTTTTATGATCAGTTTCTCATACACTTATTCTCATTATTGTTTAGATGTAACTCCCTTGTTTACCCTTATAGAGCATCTGAGATCCCCTTTTTTATGTTTCTTCCCCTAATTTATAAAGATATGTGTTATGTTTAATGTTTTTATGAAGTTTATAGTCACGAAGAAACTAGTTGGAGATGATATTGCACCAATATGTAATATTGATTATGATTTCATGATTCCAATGGAACAATAATATATGGTATTTGGGTGACTCTTTATAAAATGTTTTATGCCTTTTTCAAAAGATATTTAATTTTTACGTATGAAAATATAGGGTAATTATAGTTGGTATAACAAATATGGTATATTTAACCACTGGACACTAGGATGAGAAAATCTTACATAGATCAAAAATTTATTTATAAGGAAATGACTAGGGATGTCTCTAAGGATAAGTATAAGGATGAGTTAATTTTTAGTATATTGATGTTTAATTTTGGTAATGTATAGACTGAGTTGTTTCTTAGAAATACCTCTCTGTCTAGATAATAAAATCTTTTGTGGGTCTAGAATAGTTGTACCAAGATGTAACAACTCCCAAAAGATTTTCTCGGCATGACTTCAGGTAATCGGGTACATGACAATGATACTTTATACACACATGGTTTGACAATATTGGGGGATACCATTTGGAAATTCAAAAACTCATCACAAACCATTCTGAATGATATAAATAGAGGATGAATGTGAATAACCTAGGATAATCCTATTTTGGATTAGATTAAGGAATTTTGAGCCCTGATTTAGGTATCCTAAAATTATTATTTTTGGATTATATAGTATCCCAATATGATAACTGTTTCTCACACTATACCTTAATGTATTATTCATTTTATAGAACATGAAGGAACATAGTTCACATTTAATGTTTCAGATGTGTAATTTAAGGGCCTTATACGACTCAATTTACATAGTGTAAATTTCATAAAGAGAATTAGGAAGGTGGTATGAGTATTAGTTATACTTATAAAGATAAATAGACTTCAATGACATGTGAATGGAATGGGATGTTGATACAATATGGATTAAATTAAGAAAAATATGCATGATTACATTGAGCTTGTGGAACCTTAAGACATGTTTCATTTATCATATTATAGGAAATAGGTATCAATAATATGTTTTTGAGGCCCGAGTAATGTTTTTATAAATTTTTTTGATGAATTAAGTATTAATTTTTTGGAATTCAATTATTATAAATCATGAAATATATGATTATTTTCATTATATGTTTCCAATAAGGATTAAAAAGGATATGTCAAATATTGAAGAAGTCATAAAAAAGTTATCTCATATAATTGTGATATTTTATAAAAGGGAAGGGAAACCCTAACTAATTAATAATTTTGAGATAATGATGTTTGGATAGTGATTTTTTGGATATGAATATGTAAATTTAACGATATATTTTACCATGGAACTGATTTTTGATAATGTATTCTATGACATCAAGGATGAACTTCACAACATCATGGATCTATGGAATATATCAAATATCTATTTAAATACGAAATCATGCAACTTTTTTTAAATAATTTATAGTAATTATGGTAATGAACATGTTTTATGAGAATAAATGATGAGGGCATTCAAGTGTTTGGAATTTAAGAACCAATAGAAACTTTGTTAAATAATGGGGATCAATGATAATAGGATTCTACAACATCATTCTAAGGTTTTTTATTTACATCTTTTTTAAGTGTTTTAATGATCACCATTAAAGGAATTAATAAATTAAATCATTGGATGATGTTTTTGAGAATAATGTATTATCATACCACATATGGATTTCTAAATATTATATAAATTTTTTAAAAACATGGTGTTGATGATAATTGATAACATATGGGATGAAATATCGTGAATCTCATGATATATTAGTGATTTGGGATTGAAAAACTAACCTTAATTTTAAGAGAATGAGGTGAAGTGCATGAAGTAACAACAAATGATAATGTTTTCATGAAATCATTAAAGTACATATGTTCATAAATATTTTTTATTAATAATAAAAACGATCTTGAAACCAAACATTTTATCATACTAAAATTGTTTCTTGTTAATTAGATGGTCCTTTACTTTACTGTAAATTTATGGATTTATAATTTCAATCATTGTCCTCAACTTTTGAGATATCACTATTTATTAAGAACATTATGGTTGGGTTTATCATCCAAGTCCACATTTTAACTGTCCATCGTTATTCTCTAGTGTTTAAACGTGGTTATATGCATCATTCTTTAACCTTTATGTTTCGAACATTCCTTTTTAAAATGAATCTTTAGTATTCATATTTATGATGATGGTTTATGAGAAAAGAACATCAAGTTTTATTCCTCTAATAACATAGATGATTTATATGGAGAAATTAATTTTATTGGGGGTAAAATATAAAACCACGATGCTTTGTGAATTATTTTTTTGAATTAATTTAATCATTTTAGTTTTTTACATTTTTCATAAATGAGAAAATAGTTTATATGTTTAGATTATGTTATATGAAACAAAATGTGCTCTATAAAATACACATAACATAATTTTATTCCTTCTCTACCAGAACACTGTGTTTAGTAAGTGTTATAAGAAACAATGACTTTCTTCGATGGTTTTTCATAACACGCAAGACCATGTTTACCAAACAATAATATATCATTAAAAATTTATTAGTAAATAAAATAATATATAACCTAGAAATTAAATTAATGGATATGAATAGTAATAACTATATTACAATATTATATGGAATATGAAAAAATAATATGAATTCATGGGTTACCAATTAATTAGAAATGAATACAAAAATAGATTGAATTTATAAGAAAATATTATTATTTTTATGGTCAGCAAGCTATTTTACCTTAATAAATTATATAAATTTTAATTATTGACTTATATTAATGTTATATATTTGTTATATATTCAATATAATATTTTTTATTTGTCTAATAGATTTGATAGACATAAGATAAGAACTGTCCGAATTTTATGCTTAAAATCCAATACATTTTTATAAGGGTATTTATACAACCATTTAATAGAAATACCATTTTAAATCCTTTTTGTTTTGTAACTTTATAGAATTAATATTTCAAAATAAATATAATATTTTTAATTGAAACCAAAAAAATAGTTTAGGATATAATTTCTAGTTTTTTTCTGTAAGGTTTTAATTTATAATGAATAGTTAAAATATTTGATTTTATTTTAAAAATGATTTTTGAGATAATATATTTATCTGGATAAATTATATTTTAAATTCATTTAATGGTGTAATTAGATAATAATCATATCAATTATAATAATTTATGGTATTAGAACCAATTTCAAATTAAAATTGTATATCAAAACGTATCATACATTTAATAATTTTTACATTAAAAACTGATCGTGTCATCCCATAATTGTGATTAATTTTATATTAATTACTTCAAATTATAGGATAAAAATATGGAAAAACTAATTCTATATATCAAATAAGAATAATTTATAATCTCTAATTTGATAAACTCAATTTTGAATAAAATTAATTATAAATGAAATTAAATCTAATTACAACAGTTACACGAATAAAATTGTTAATAATGTAATTAACCTTAAATTTAAGATCCTAAATTTACTTGAAACATTTCCAGCACCCATATTCTGGCCATTATTTGGCCATGAACCATACATTATTGGGGGTTTTTTGTTTTTATGACTTTTTATGTAAAATATTTTGTACACCTATCTTTTTTTCAAAAATGGAATGTGTTTCATTTACATTAATTATAAAATTCCACCAACTCCCCCTCATCTTCACACCACTAAAAAACATTGGATCACCCAATATCTATGTAGTACACTTCAAAAAATTTCTACCTTACTAATTGAATCACCGCATTTTTATGAAATAAATCCCAAGAATCCCTTTTTCACATACAAAAAGGGATTACCCAATTAAGAGGTAATGCCCTCACTCACGCTCTATTCTTTTATTTCCGTTCTCCAACCCATCCACTCCCTTTATTATAAGTACCCAACCGTAAAGGATTACATAATATTTAATTAAATGAAAAATTAAAATTGGGGATCATTTTGGTTTAGAGTATTAGATTATTTGGACATAACAATTACAGCCTAATAATTACAAAGTAGACACTTCTATAAGTTTTCATTTTTTATAAAATAATAACTCTTGAGAAAAAGTGTCTTGTATAGTTCAATTATTTAGATAACATGACATTTCCTTGATGCATCCATGACCATGTTCGTCACGAACCAGCCCGGGTCGACACTGAACCGGTCACCCGAGCCGGTCCGCGGCAAGTCCCGAGGAGCGTTCCCGATCCCCCCGGGATGGCAACTAGTGCCGGGCATCAAAATTAAGCAGGTGGGAACGATTTTATCCCAAACAAAAGTAAATAGAACAGAGCGAGCAAACACTAACAGTGGAAAAGGAAATAAAAGCCACACGACCACGTACCTCCATGTGACCTCTCAGGTCACCACCCAACTAGAGAGCAACCTCGCTCCAACTCTGAGCGACTCAGAACAGAAGACCTGAGCAAGGGAGAACCTGAAACTGAAATGATAATATAGGCGTGAGCATTGAAAATGCCCAGTAGGTAAGCCAATGTAAACCACTGAATCCAAAAGATTCCTTTCCCAAGCAATCCGTTGACACAGGTTTGAAAAATACAATTAAAAAATAGGTTTTTCACATTTAAAAATAAACAACATGTTTTACCCATTTGAAAACCCAACGCACACTATAAATCACTTTCAAAACCATTTCTTGCTTTTATAAACAAAACCAAATACCAATAATACCACGACTGCGCTAGAAAGGAACAGGTAAACAGTACAGGCTGAAAACAAACCAGTGAAACAGAAAGCAACCAAGTAATGCAAGATGAAAGTAGTGAAAAAGGACATAAGTAACACTATAAGCTGTAAAGAATAACTGAAAGTAAACAAACAAGGTGAACAAGTAACCATGGGTGATCCTAAACATCCCTAGAAAACCCCTGGACATACTCGGGTTCAGACTACCTGCCGGCGTGGTACTTCATAGTCAATAACCAACTGGTTGCCCTAATAGCCAACCAGTGGCACATCCCTCCTGGACTGTCCAAAACTCCAGGGGGTACTAACCCGTCTAATCAGGGTTAGCAAGTAACCGTCACTCGATAATCTACAAGACGCCCAGGAACCCATGGTGGTTTTAGAAACACTGTGTAAGTGGGAGGCCCACGCACGCGTGACTCATCTCACCGCACTTTCCAACCCCTTACACGGACATCGCTACACGACAACCCTCGAAGGAAAGTCCCCCTGTAGAGATGCCCTCACAAGTACGTATATGTATATATCTATATGTATAATCCCTTCACATTTAATAAAGTGCCAACCAGGCCTTTACGTCATTCGATTATCAAACAACTTTATAAAATACCTGGAGTTGTCAAGCGATAACTTGGTTTCACAAAAACAAACAGCTTTACACGAATATTTCACAGTATCATTTTAAATAACTATAAACACTGTTTTTTCATTAAGTAAAGGGCCAAACGGGCATATCTTCGTAGATTTATTTTTAAACAAGTTCGATGTGTCTCAAAAAGAGGCGAAAACATTTTGAAACCAAGAACCATTTAGAAAAGTCGAGATTTCGAGAAAATAAAAAAAATAAATAAATGAAAATAAATGGTAACAATTTCAAACACCATCTTCATTTGAGGGCACATCCATGTGTGCACCTGGTGCACCCATGGATGTGTCAACATCCAATGGTGCGTCAAACCTGCAAGGGGGCACGACTACACTTCCGAATGATGCTAAATTTCATAAAACTAACCAGCATAGGATAATAAGATCCAAGAATGATTCTTTCTTTACAAAAATAAAACACCGCTCAAAACATCCAATGATAACAAAGAGAACACAAGCATTTAGTTCCACGTTAGCTAGCAACCCCTAAACAGGTGCACTATATAAACAATAAAAAGTGCAGGATGATATCTAGTGCACAACTACCTTGGCATAAAATATAATTGCTTCAAACATAACTTTCGAATAAAAACTATAGATTTTAAAACACCAAAATAAGCCGCGCAAGGATATCATAAACACGCGAATCATGGAATAAAATTTATTTAAAACAATTCAAGCATCAGCAGAGTAACTCGGAAAGGAAACAGTTGAATTCGCCTACCTCAAACAAGGAGCGGACGCGACGGAACCCCAACGGAAAGTAGGACAATCCTTCGCGGACAAACTGCGTACGCTGAAGAGTGGAAAAAAAGTATCTGTCACTCAACCCGCGATAGAAAAAAGATTAATATAAATCAAATATAAACACCAAGATGCCACGAAGGAAAAATATATGAATAAATGAATTAATTAATTAATTAATCAATCAATTAATAAACAAATAGGAAATTAAATAAATGTATAGATAAATAACACACCGAAAAAATAATCAAAAGAATAGATAAATAACAATAATAATTTAGCACAATAATAATATAATAGTAATAACAGTATTATTATAATAATAATAATAATAATAATAACATACCCAATAAATTAATGAGAACCATAATAATATTAATAATACTAATAATATAATAATAATAACACAATATAATAATAATAATAATAAAATAAAAAAAAGATAATATGACAATAATTATAATAATAATAGTAATAAGATTAATATAATATGATGATAATAATAGTAATAATAATAATAATAATAATAATAATAATAAGATGTTAATAATTAAAATAATAATAAATATAATAATAATAATAGTAATAAAATAGTATTAATAATAATAACAGAATAATAATTTTAATAATATAATAATATTAATGATAATATTAACATAATATAATAATAATAATAACAATAACATAATATAATGATAAAAATAATAACACAATATAATAATACTAATAATAATAATAAGAAGAAAAATGTTAACATAATAATAATAATAATAATAATACAATAATAGTAATGAAATAATAATAATAAAATAATTATAATATTATCAATATGATACAAATAATTAATGTTATATAAAAATAAGATTAATATAAAAATAAAAATAAAAATGAAAAAAGAAAACTCATACCGGAAGGGGGGGAGGTGCGCGCAGGAGGTGGCAGAGCGGAGAGGCCGGGACGGCCGGAGGTGCGCCGACGATGGGGAAAGGCCGAGATAGGGGGTGCGGGCCGGCGTCTAGGGGCGCCGGATGGAGGTCCGGGGTTCGGGTGTCACGCGGGGCAGCGAGCCGGTGCTGCGGGGGGGGGGGGGGGTGAGGCCGAGGGCAGGGGCGGCCGGTTCTGGCGAGGGCGAGGTCGGGGCGCACATAGGTCGGGACGCCGGTGGGATGTGCCGGAGATGGAGGCCGGTGGTGGACCTGCAGAGCGGGAGGCCGCAGACGCTGGAGGTAGGAGGCAGGGCCGGGACGGGGGTGAGGCGGGACGCTGGGGCGGAAGTTAGGGAGGCGGCTGGGTGCGGGGCGCGGCGGAAGCCGGAGGTCGGCACAGGGGGAGGGGTGAGGATACCGGGAGGCCGGATGCGGCGAGGTTCAGGGGGAGAGGAACGGCCGGGCGCGGGAAAGAAGGAGGAGAAAGGGGGGAGAGAGAGGGGGGGGGAAAAGGTGGCGGCTACGGGAGTAGGGGTAGGGTTAGGGTTTGATTATTCTTATATATATATTTATATATGATAAAAATAATAAAAATAATAATTATAATAATAATAATAAAACATATAATGTTAATAACAATAAAACTTATATAATAATAATAAAACTTATAAAAATAATAAATAATAAATTTGTTAATTTAAATAATAATTATTTTGATCACGTATTTACAATAATAATTATAAAATAATTTAAAGATGTTACATATATATATATTTATACATATATAGATCTATATATATATACATACATTATTATATATATATATATAAACATATATAAACATATATACAATAATAATAACACAAATAAAAAGGGGTATTAACAATAGAATACCAACATAAAAATTATAATATTTAAAATGTCGGGTGAACACACTGTCACCTGGGTTGAACGCACGGTCACCGCAAACGATGCGGTGACCGCGCACCGGCGCGAAAACACTAATCGCAGTTAATCTTCGAAATTTTTTTAAACCGGGACCAAGAAAGGAGAAAATAAAATTTCGAACATCCGCGGTCAGGGTGTGACAATTCTCCCCACCACAGTCACTTTCTGCCCCCAGAATGTCACCCGGCCAAAAGTCGTCAGATTAAGGTCTATGCCCAGACGGAACTAAAGGAACCGAAGAAAACTGAGAATCTCGGGGATGACCTTACTCAGCACAGGTCACACCCGACCGATTCAAGAGGAAACTGGGGTCCGAGATTGAGGGGAGAACACGAAGGGGTTCTCCCCACCACAAGAACATAACTAGTGCAGAAACGTTGACCATCTAAATAGACAACCCTAGAAAAGGGGGGGGGGGGTCGACGCGGGAACTCCCAACCGGTTTAAACCAACTCTCATAGCACGAGTGAAAACAACACCTTCGTCGAAACCTTGAACCCTCGACTAGAGTCAACAACTTCAACACCAGGGAAAACCCATAAAAAAACATTTAACCAACATCAAATTGGAGACATGATCCACCGAAGTCCACAAAACATAACCACATTGACAACATAACTAAAACGAGGTCAACCCACACGAGAGTCAAACACACTTTTAGGAAGGACACCCGATTTAGAATATTACATTCACACGACAAGTCCGCTTAGATTTATCATCGAACAAGTCCATCATCACTTTATAGAAAACAATGCATTGACAACGCTGTTGAAACTTTAATAGCAGGAAAACAAACATGAAAAGGTTTTTAATTGCTCCACCGTCAACACGGAAGACATAACTTGGACCAAGGCTTTACAACCCTGGGAACTCCTGACTGTGCGCGAGCTTCACCCCGAGACTTGTGGCTGGGGCTCTGATGGCTGAAGCATCTTCTGCCTCATAGTCAGGTACCGACATTCTCCCATCACAGCTTCCTCTTCAAGCGACGCTTCTTGCAAAACTTCTCCAGATGACCCAGACAACCACAACGATGACACGTCTTCGGAGGGTTGCGACAAGACGACTTTAAATGCCCGAAACGACCACACTGAAAGCATACCATTGAACGATCTGATGAACTGGAAGCTGGGACCAAAGGGGATAACTCATTAGAAACAGGTGTCTCTGGCACCTCTTTCTCACCAGAGGGGGAACTCTTACGAACGACAGGGGACGCTGAAGGATTAACCACCTGCACACCGGAAACCAACTCTGCCAAGAATGCTTCCTCTACGAGCTTCTCGAAACAAAGGTCTTTATAAGGGAGGACTCGCTCCTTGATCTCTGGATGAAGACCCCCGGTGAAAAGAGAGACCTTCATGAGTTCATGAGACGCTACCTCTGGAGAAAAGGATATTAGTTCCTTGAAATGGTCAACATACGCCTTCACTGTCTGTTGGCCTTGTTGAATATGCACAAGCTCTCTCTTTTTCTCCAGCTTCACTTCCTCAGGTACAAACCATTGGATGAAAACGGTTTTAAAGACATCCCACGTCATTTCAACTTGTGTTGATGATGGGGTAACCCTCTTCCACTGGTCCAGAGATGGACCCTCAAACAACTCCATAATTGCACGAACCTTAACAGTATCGGGAGTTCCCAACATTCTAAAGACACGCTCCACTTCCTCGAGCCATTTCACTGCCTCTAACGGACCCTGATCACCATGGAGAATAGGCAAAGTCTGAGGAGGACCAAAAACTGGGCATGACCTATCCGAATCCTTAGAGACCTTTCTGGGCAGCATTTCCTGAGCGATATATAAAACACAAGGCCAAAACAAACATCAAACCGAAGTAACATCAATAAAAGCGCCTTTATCAAAAACAGTCAGCACAAGGACCAAACAAATACAACACAACCCAAAACAAAATCTCCTCTTTAAAATTCCCTTTTCATTTTTGATTCCAAAACCCCCCTTTCTCAAGATCACTTTCCAAAAACCAATCCACTTTCAAACCAAAAACTTTCCAAAACCATTTCCCCTTTAAAACCAATTTAGAAAACAAAGTCAAGCGTTAAATTTCAAGTACACACCTAGGTACTCCCATGACCCGTTGCACATGTCTTTATCCACTGTCCATTAATACTCGCACCAACACGCGTTTTGAATTCATTCTCACACATGTGCAAACGTTCATGAAAAGGAACCGAGGTTTCACCCCAAATCATTCTTAATCAATTCCAAGAAAACAACAGATTTTCAAATCAAGATATTTCAGTTTCAAAACCCATTTTATACATTTAAAGTCATTTAAAACAAACCAGTCCAATTTTAAAAAACCCTTTTTCATTTGCAACTACGCACTAACACAGACCAAAACGAAAACAACATCCAAATTTGCATAAATCACTGAAATGAGGGACTTGTAGTCATGCTCAATCTGGCGAAATGGTAGTGGGATATGTCCCAAGTCAGCGCCGACCACTAGGAGGAATTGAAACCATGTACTCGGACTCCACATGGGTCACTACTCCATGTGAAATCATGACGTAACGTCGGCTGGCCTCCATGGTCATCTCTCAATCCAAGACAAACCAGAAAAGACAAGGACACAATTCCCGAACTACCCCTGGTAACTTGAGGATCAGTGCGAGCAAGAGTTCGCGACGCTCTTACTGTACCTACACCTCGAGTTCCGACAGTCCTAATCTCCTTCTACCGGACAAACCAAATAACAAGAACCACCTCTGATACCATTTTGTCATGAACCAGCCCGGGTCGACCCTGAACCGGTCACCCGAGCCGGTCCGCGACAAGTCCCGAGGAGATTTCCCGATCCCCCCGGGATGCCAACTAGTGTCGGGCATCAAAATTAAGCAGGTGGGAACGATTTTAGCCCAAAAAAAAGTAAATAGAACAGAGCGAGAAAACACTAACAGCGGAAAAGGAAATAAAAGCCACACGACCACGTACCTCCATGTGACCTCTCAGGTCACCACCCAACTAGAGAGCAACCTCCCTCCAACTCTGAGCGACTCAGAACAGAAGACCTGAGCAAGGGAAAACCTGAAACTGAAATGATAATATAGGCGTGAGCATTAAAAATGCCCAGTAGGTAAGCCAATGTAAACCACTGAATACAAAAGTTTCCTTTCCCAAGCAATCCGTTGACACAGGTCTGAAAAATACAATTATAAAATAGGTTTTTCACATTTAAAAATAAACAACATGTTTTCCCCATTTGAAAACCCAACGCACACTATAAATCACTTTCAAAACCATTTCCTTCTTTTATAAACAATACCAAATACCAATAATACCACGACTGCGCTAGAATGGAACAGGTAAACAGTACAGGCTGAAAACAAACCAGTGAAACAGAAAGCAACCAAGTAATGCAAGATGAAAGTAGTGCAAAAGGACATAAGTAACACTATAAGCTGTAAAGAATAACTGAAAGTAAACAAACAAGGTGAACACGTAACCATGGGTGATCCTAAACATCCCTAGAAAACCCCTGGACGTACTCGGGATCAGACTACCTGTCGGCGTGGTACTCCATAGTCAATAACCAACTGGCCGCCCTAATAGCCAACCAGTGGCACATCCCTCCTGGCCTGTCCAAAACTCCAGGGGGTAATAACCCGTCTAATCAGGGTTAGCAAGCAACCTTCACTCGATAATCTATAAGACGCCCATGAACCCATGGTGGTTTTAGTAACACTGTGTAAGTGGGAGGCCCACGCACGCGTGACTCATCTCACCGCACTTGCCCACCCCTTACACGGACATCGCTACATGACAACCCTCGAAGGGAAGTCCCCCTGTAGAGATGCCCTCACAAGTACGTATATGTATATATCTATATGTATAATCACTTCACATTTAATAAAGTGTCAACCGGGCCTTCACGTCATTCGATTATCAAACAACTTTATAAAATACCTGGAGTTGTCAAGCGAGCACTTGGTTTCACAAAAACAAACAGCTTTACACGAATATTTCACAGTATCATTTTAAATAACTCTAAGCACTGTTTTTGCATTAAGTAAAGGGCCAAACGGGCATATCTTCGTAGATTTATTTTTAAACAAGTTCGATGTGTCTCAAAAAGAGGCGAAAACATTTTGAAACCAAGAACCATTTAGAACAGTCGAGATTTCGAGAAAATAAAAAAAATAAATAAATGAAAATAAATGGTAACAATTTAAAACACCATCTTCATTTGGGGGCACATCCATGTGTGCACCTGGTGCACCCATGGATGTGTCAACATCCAATGGTGCGTCAAACCTGCAAGGGGGCACGACAACACTTCCGAATGATGCTAAATTTCATAAAACTAACCAGCACATGATAATAAGATCCAAGAATGATTCTTTCATTACAAAAAGAAAACACCGCTCAAAACAACCAATGATAACAAAGAGAACATAAGCATTTAGTTCCACGTTAGCTGGAAAACCCTAAACAGGTGCACTATATAAACAATAAAAAGTGCAGGACGATATCTAGTGCACAACTACCTTGGCATAAAATATAATTTCTTCAAACATAACTTTCGAATAAAAACTATAGATTTTAAAACACCAAAATAAGCCGCGCAAGGATATCATAAACACGCGAATCATGGAATAAAATTTATTTAAAACAATTCAAGCATCAGCAGAGTAACTCGGAAAGGAAACAGTTGAATTCTCCTACCTCAAACAAGGAGCGGGCGCGACGGAACCCCAACGGAAAGTAGGACAATCCTTCACAGACAAACTGCGTACGCTGAACAGTGGAGAAAAAGTATCCATCACTCAACCCGCGATAGAAAAAGGATTAATATAAATCAAATATAAACACCAAGATGCCACGAAGGAAAAATATATGAATAAATGAATGAATGAATGAATTAATCAATCAATTAATAAACAAATAGGAAATTAAATAAATGTATAGATAAATAACACACACAAAAAATAATAAAAAGAATAGATAAATAACAATAATAATTTAGAAAAATAATAATATAATAGTAATAACAGTATTAATATAATAATAATAATAATAATAACATACCCAATAAATTAATCAGAACCATAATAATATTAATAATAATAATAATATAATAATAATAACATAATATAATAATAATAATAATAAAATATAATATAATATAATATGATAATAATTATAATAATAATAGTAATAAGATTAATATAATATGATGATAATAATAGTAATAATAATAATAATAATAATAATAAGATGTTAATAATTAAAATAATAATAAATATAATAATAATAATAATAATATAGTATTAATAATAATAACATAATAATAATTTTAATAATATAATAATATTAATGATAATCTTAACATAATATAATAATAATAATAATAACAATAACATAATATAATGATAAAAATAATAACACAATATAATAATACTAATAATAATAAGAAGAAGAAAAATGTTAACATAATAATAATAATAATACAATAATAGTAATGAAATAATAATAATAAAATAATTATAATATTATCAATATGATACAAATAATTAATGTTATATAAAAATAAGATTAATATAAAAATAAAAATAAAAATGAAAAAAGAAAACTCATACCGGAAGGGGGGGAGGTGCGCGCAGGAGGTGGCCGAGCGGAGAGGTCGGGACGGCCGGAGGTGCGCCGACGACGAGGAAAGGCCGGGACAGGGGGTGTGGGCTGGCGGCTAGGGTCGCCGGATGGAGGTCCGGGGTTCGGGTGTCACACGGGGCAGCGAGCCGGTGCTGCGGGGGGGGGGGTGAGGCCGAGGGCAGGGGCGGCCGGTTCTGGCGAGGGAGAGGTCGGGGCGCACATAGGTCGGGACGCCGGCGGGATGTGCCGGAGATGGAGGCCGGCAGAGGAGCTGCAGAGCGGGAGGCCACAGACGCTGGAGGTAGGAGGCAGGGACGGGACGAGGGTGAAGCGGGACGCTGGGGCGGAAGCCAGGGAGGCGGCTGGGTGCGGGGCGCGGCGGAAGCCGGAGGTCGGCACAGGGGGAGGGGTGAGGATACCGGGAGGCCGGAAGCGGCGTGGTGTAGGGGGAGAGGAACGGCCGGGCGTGAGAAAGAAGGAGGAGAAAGGGGAGAGAGAGAGGGGGGGGGAAAGGTGGCGGCTACGAGAGTAGGGGTAGGGTTAGGGTTTGATTATGCTTATATATATATTTATATATGATAAAAATAATAACAATAATAATTATAATAATAATAATAAAATTTATAATGTTAATAACAATAAAACTTATATAATAATAATAAAACCTATAATAATAATAAATAATAAATTAGTTAATTTAAATAATAATTATTTTGATCACGTATTTACAATAATAATTATAAAATAATTTAAAGATGTTACCCATATATATATATTTATACATATATAGATCTATATATATATACATACATAATTATACATATATATATATATAAACATATATAAACATATATACAATAATAATAACACAAATAAAAAGGGGTATTAAAAATAGAATACCAACATAAAAATTATAATATTTAAAATGCCGGGTGAACACACTGTCACCCGGGTTGAACGCACGGTCACCGCTAACGATGCGGTGACCGCGCACCGGCGCGAAACCACCAATCGCAATTAATCTTCGAAAAAAATTTTAACCGGGACCAAGAAAGGAGAAATTAAAATTTCGAACATCCGCGGTCAGGGTGTGACAATGTTCTTTATGTCCTGTGAAAAACATTTCAAAACATGGGATGATAATGAAAATCTCATTATGGGATACACAAAGAAGATAAACTGTTAGTTTTTTAAAACTACAAGTAAACCATGTATACATTATCATAAGTTACAATTTTCCCTATTATGAAGTATTAAATAATCTTCAATGAATAAAATATCATTTCTTAACCTTTTTTAACCAAATTATTACCATAAAACTGATATAAAGAAAACATAATATATAAAGCTAACTTGGGACATAAAAATACTAAAATTGAATAACCATGCGGTCAACTTCTGAACATATCACAAAATGGAATAGCCATACAACCAACTTCCATACCAAGTGAATTGAAGGTTATATCGTAACCACCCATCCTGGTTTATTATAGTACCACCTGTCATTTAGTTTATCACTTAAACACCAATCAAATGTCCAGGTATTATTATAAAATCATATCACATAAAAAAATATAAATGAATGAAAGCATTTCCATATTTCATTCACAATATATCACATAAATATATTGATATAATAAATACATTATCAAAACAATTTTCAATACCAAAATATGTAAATTAGTATGTGTTATTTAGTTTCTTTTTAGAAAACATTACGACTTGTTATGGATGCCAAATATCAAATAATACACATGGCTGTGTAAATGGTCATTTCCACCACTAACGTAATTTTTTTTTTCATTATGTAAATATATTCATAGATAAAATATTCCCATTGAATGAAATTAATATTAGAAGGGTTATATTCATCGTATAAACGAAATTCGTGTATAAAACCAAATATTCCTCAATGAAAGGATATTGAGACAAAGTCCCTTACCTCGAGTACAAATTGATGCGTTTATTATTTAATTTCATGAATAATAAAAAAAAGTGAATATCTACTTGCATAATAACATTTTTAAAGTTCATTATTCCTTTTATATCACTTATTACCGTGTTATGAACATTATTATATCATTTAAATTAATAATGATCATTTTGTCGATATTTGTTACTTTAGTCAAGAATGGATTTCTTATAATTACATGTTGTTAATGTGGTCAAAAGTTCATTGTATCAAAAATGATATACATGATTTATATATCCTATATATAATATATATTCAGGATATATATTTATTAGTAACTGTACATTACATTTGGTGTTAAGAAATGAAATTCAATATTCATGAGGACGGTAAGTCGTACGTATGCATGAACGCTACATTCATTTCTATTTAATATTTAATGGAATGAAAACATAATGATACATAGGTATATTATAATTCCAGTATATTATCATATATAATTTAATTAAACCAATTCTTTATAAGTACCACGTATAGTATGAACGAGTCATATCTCTTTGAACGAGTGGTTGTCTGTACTTCCTCAAATGAAATTATCATGTTTACCAAAAATGGGAACCATAAAGGTATGATATAAATAGAATATACTAAAGAATAATGAAACCATAAACATAATTTATATCATATATAAATATAGTTCCATCTTAATGGCCACCATGAGAGGTGAAAGGAGATAATTAAACAATCATCGTTTCATGAGGTAGTAGATCTTCATCCATAGAAACATTATGTTCTTTAACAATTAGATAGAGATTTGTGTTAGTGTAGATTGAATACATTTCATAACAACATACTAGTATATTTTAGATACTGTTTTTTGTGAAATAAATGAATAAAAGGTGTTTAAGTGGTTTGGGGAGTAAAATCAAACAAAATAACATAGGAGAAGACGTTACCTTTAAATCAAGTAACTCTCTATGGTTAGAACCAAAAGGATTACTTGGATTGAATTCATCCAAATGTAAGTCTTCTAGGATGATGATCAGGATATTGTGAGATTATTTGAGTAGAGGTAGGATGATCCAAAGGGCTTGATAATTGTAAGAAATGGTTTGCAAGTAAGGGATTTTTATAAGGGGACAGAGGGGCTCTTTTGAAATGTTTGAAAATATTGTTTTATTATATAATTATTTTTGGTTTATAAATGTCCAAAAATCATTAAAGTCGATGATATTGTGGACCATGTAAGAAATAAAACCATCCAATAATAATTGGACAATTTTTGTATATTATTTTAATTTTTATCTTCTTATGTTTTTAAATCATCCATTAATGACTTTAAGACTGTATCATCATTGTATCATAAATAATATTATTTATTTGGTATCTTAAAATTATAAAAAAAAATTACCATGATGTAGAAAAAAAATTTATCTTTCTAATGAGTATTTATAGTCAATTATATCTATAATGCCTCAGCCTTAAACCTTACTAAATCTTGAGTTATTACAAGATTACACATTGAGGATCTTTTCAGGTTTATTGTTTTAGAGAATTCGATCATAAAACTTGCATTACATTCCACCATTAAAAAAAGTGGTTACATAAAAGATAGTATTCATTTTTTTTCTCATCAATGGAAACATATTTAAAAAATAAATCAGGGATTCATTCTTGACACTTCCATGACATTATCATCATATCATGTACCTTTCCTTGACCTGTGAAAAACATTTCAAAAAAAATAATTGGATGAGCATAAAAAGATCAGTAAGGGTTATAAAAATATGCAAAGGAAACATGAGTACATTTATACATAATAATGAAATCATACATTACCCATAAAACATATTAAATTTAACATACCTCATAAAATTATGAATAAATCATAGAAATCATAAGACATAAAGGTAACTTGAGGCATTCATAGCATTCTTATGTAGGGAGTAACCCTCTTGGTTACATTTGAAATACCCATCACAGTATATTCCCTAAATATCTTCAGAGAAACCTTAATTCTTAACTCCTTCGCGTTACCCAATGAATTGGAGAGCTATATTGGGCTCACCGCCCTTAGATTATCACGGAACCACCCGTCTTCATAACAATTCCCACGAACCATAACATAATCTTATCTCATAAAACATTCATAAAGGAAACATAACATTTCCACCTTTCAATAAAAAGATATCAATACAACACATTGGTATAAAAACATTATGAAAAACATTTTCAATACCAATATAAAATAAATTTAAAACATGGTATTCATTTTTCTTTTAAAAAGAATGTATGGCTTGTAGAGGAAGCTGAAACTCAAATAATGGTCACAGCGGTAGAGAAGTCGTTGTCGCCGCATACATACGACAAATACATTCCCTTTTGTCATTTAGTAAAAATCTTCATACAAAAAAGATTCCTTTGGTTAAACATAAAATTCAAAGGGGTTTACACACCTTATAAAAGAAAGTTGTGTATAAAACAAAATATGCCTCAATGAAAGGAGATTGAGACAAAGTCCCATACAAAGACGATATCTTTAGATTAAGGATAAATCAATTACATAATTATGTGTGACAAAAGAATACATGAAATATAAGTGGGTATTAAGTGTAATAAAATCAGAGGACATTCACACATAATCATAGAACGACATATTCAAGGAGTACAGGTTTATCCCAAAGAATCAAAATTGGATTATGAAGTTCCTTTGCAAAAATTCGACAGCCTAACGACGTCACTTAAAAATTCAGAAAAAGATTTGATGAGAGATAAAAAGGGTATATCATCACTTGGTCATGAAATTTACATCAATAAGGATATATAAGAACATATCCCAACATAATATTATGTGAATTAAAAGACATAACAAAAAAAGTCTTTTAAAAAAAAGTAGGGTGAAAGGTACCCTTACTGAGTTGGGTAACTTTGGAAAATTACACCCCAACGAAGAAGGGTCATACAATGAAGATGTAAATACCCATAAATGAAATTATATTACCCAAAGTGTATAATAATGTGCATTACATACACCAATCAATGGAAATAGTGGAAAACGAAGCATAAATGTCATGGGAATAAAAGTGAGATGAAAATCTCTTACGAAAACTCGGCAGCCTAACGACGCCACTAAAAACATCAAAAAATGGATTTATGAGATCAAATAGGGTCTATCATAATATGACCAAAAAAAGTAAAGTATGAAGAATATAAAAGAACATACCCAAACATAAGAAAGATGAGCTTAAATGAAATTACATAAAAGAGAGTACTTAAAAAGAAAGAGAGAGGTTAGATCTATTACGAAAATTCTGCAGCATAACGGCGCCACTCAAAACTTACAAAATGGATTGATGAGAGAAAATAGGGTCTCTAATCATATGAAAATAATAAGTACAGTAGGAGTAATATAAAATAACATCCCAGTCATATGAAATATGAGATTAAAAGGAATGACATAAAAGAGTGTACTTAAAAAGAAAGGAAGGAATAGGATCCCTTACCTCGCGTCAGACTTGACTTGATCGTTCTATAATCTCCAGAATAATAAACATGAGTTAATTTATACTTCCTTAATAACGTTTTTCAAGTTCATTATTCCTTTTATATCACTTATTACCATGTCATGAACACTATGTTATTATTTAAGCTAATAACAGTCGTTTTAACGATCATTGGTACTTGAGTTAAAAATAAACTCTTTATAATTACAAGTTGTTCAGGTGAAAAAATATCCATTATATCCAGAATTGTATTCAGGATGTAGATATCATATATATCATATATATCCATTATATTCATGCATTTATAATATTACATAACATTTAGAGTTAAGAAATGAAATGCACTGTTCATGGAGACGGTAAGCCGTACGTACGCATGAACGCTACTTCCATTTCTATTTCATATTTACGGGAATTAAAACATAATCATACATAATATTATGTTATTTCCATTATGGTATCATATATAATATCATTAATTATATCCTTTATATGTAACACATATTGTATTAACAAATCAACTCACTTTGAGGGGGCGGTAATCCGTACTTCCTGAAATGAAGATATCGCGTATACCCATAATGGAAGCCATAAAGGAATTCCATAAATGAAAAATACAGAATATTAAGGAAAACATAAACATATTATATATCATATATAAATGTAGTGACATCATAATGGCCACCATGAATGGTGTTAAAAGAATATTGAACAATCATCGTTTCGTGAGGCAGTAATTCGCCATCCACAGAAACAGTATGTTCTTTAACCATTAGACGATGGTGTGTGTAAGTGTAGCTATAATAGTTAACATAACAACATCCTAGTATATTTAAGATACTGGTGTTGTTACAAACGAAAGGAATAAATATAGTTTAGGGGGTGGAGAAGCAAAATAAAACAAAAGGACTCAAGTGAAGACATTACCTTAATATCAGGTAACTCCCTTTGGTTTGAGCTCAAAGGCTTCCTTGGGAAGACTTATGACCAAATTGATGCTTCTTAGAGTTATAGAGGGATGTGGAGAGATAAAATGGGCAATGTTTGGCCGATCCAAAGGCTTTGGATGTGTGGGTAAGGAGGTAGAGGTGGGGGCCTTTTATAAGAGGAGAGGAGGGGCACTCTTGGAAAGTAAAGATATGTTACTTTATTTTAGATTTAGTTTCGGATTTCAATGGTCCCACATTGATGTGTTTCAAGGATTAGGTGATAAGGGTTCGAAATCCACCAATACAATAGGTTTTGGACATGTGTAGGTCTTAGATTTTACGTTATCTTTCCATTTTATTTAAATCGTTAAATAATGAGGTCATCGCTGCATCATCATGATGTCATAAATAATTTAATTTATATAATGTATAAATATTATAAAAAACATATCATGATGTAGGAAATCGTTTTATATTTCTAATGAATATTTATAGTCAAATATATGACTTGTATAGCCCCATGTAAAAATTGTTTTAGTACAACATCTCATGTTTGTATCATTTTTACTTTAACATTAAATAAAAAGGTATTTATGTCATTTCCCAACCAAAGTGGCTCCATGGGGTCCCCAAGTTGACCCATGGATTGTCTTGGTCGGCCACGACACATCCAATGATGGTAGGACATGTGTCAAGCTCATATCATATTATTAAAACATTATTTTTATCTTAAACTACACTAATTACCTCTAATCACGATTAAAACTTAATAAGTTACTATTCAGAAAAAATTATTTTAATCCCATTGAACCACATTTTACTTCTTAATGACAACCGTGTATGTCGGATTTTTTTAATTCAAAACACAAAGGTGGAAAAATTTCATTTAAACGGAAAATCAGTTTTTATAAGTACCACTTAGTGGTTTCACTATTCATAAAAAATTCACGTTTTTCAGAAAATTACCAAAAATTCACCCTAAGCTATATTTATATTCCGAATTCAAAAATGATTTATATTTTAAAAAATTCATAACATATATGTTAAATTAATTAATTTAATAATTAAATCCAGCTGTCAGAACAAATAGCGTGTTTTTATGAAACAATATATATCAAAAGATTGACAGTAGTTTAAGTCAAATTTCAATGTAAAATTAATTCCAATGAGAACTATTTGATTAAATGGTAAAAATATATTCTAATTTCACTTTAAAATCAATTCAAAAGATAATCTAATCATATAAATAAATAATATTAAAAAGAGTTTTTGAATTAAAATACAACATTTTTCACTATTCATTAAAAAATTAACTTTATCGGAAAAATACCAAAAATTTACAGAAAGTAAATTTTGATGTCCCGATTATAAAAAAGGATTTTATTTTGAAAATATAACACATAAAATTTTCAAAAAGTCGATTTAAAAGAGTTTCGCCATTAAAAGGTAGTTAATCGACCTTTTAAAGAATATTAGAATGTTTACGCTTAAAATTGGATTCATTCACATTTTTAATCCTCTAACATTTATTGTAAAAAGTAAAAATATTTGACAAACATATATAATAATTTTGTAGTTAGTTCTATTAATTCCCGCCACCACAATAGCTGGGCGTTAGCTTCCATTTAAAATAATATTATTTTATTATTAGAGTGCAACGTAAGATTCCCAAGAAACTCGTTGTTGCGTGTTAGGTACTCCATCGAGCATAGCGTCCCCTTTAAAGTTATATTAATATTTTATTCACAAATATGGATAAATTTGAAAATGTCGTACTCTTTATTTACATGGGGTGTTACATCCTTCCCCCCTTTTGGGAATTGCGTCCTCACAATTTTAAAATTGGGCTTGGAAACTACATTGAAAATCCCACATCGGAACAAGAGTCAGTAAAACAATCATGTGAAAATAAAGAAAGATAAGTACAAAGGTCACCCGAGTTAACCCATACTAGGATTCCAAGTATGAAAATATGGACATGGAGGTAAAAACAAAGGGTCATGTTCTGATGGAAAGTGATAGTAAACATGTCTAGGAGAAAGTTAACCATAAGAAAATCACAAACTTGTGATAGGTTAAACGGTATTCGATTCCCCAATATGAAAAGTTAACAGACAGCATTTTTGTTTTAAGTTAATTTTCATTGACGAATTTATTTTTGAGCTTAACTAAATCATAATGAAACAAACTTAATTGTCACGTAGACTTTAAACTTTTACAAGATTCCTTAATCAAAATCATATTTTCTCCAAAAGACGAGTATTTAGGAAGACTTGTTCGCATTATGAGTACTATAATAAACTTCTTGAGAATCACCTAATCCACATAAGAGAACTATATATTTCCCATGTCTTTAGACAAGATACAAAACCAAAATTAGTAGTATGAGATCAAATAATTCACAAAAGTATAATCCTTTATAATAAATATAATATATTCGTAATCTACAAAATTTGTCCAACAAAACCCAAAGATCAACGAAGACCATCCGATAAACAATTTTTCCCTAAAATTCTTCAAAGTAAACCAAAATAATATTGAAACCCAAATATTTGAATGATTTAATCACATAATCCTCCAAATAAAACTTATCTCTAAATAACATCAGTTTCTCTTAAAGTCTCATATTGAAAAGTAATTAACCAAATCACATATCGTCGATGATACGTTAATCATTTCCATAGATAACACAAAATAAACTTACTCTTGATTCCTAAAATCATCAATCTAAAAAGAATCATTCAAACTAACCAGGTACTTCACGTAGTCCAGTGGTAGGCGATAAATACCAGTCGCACTTTGGTTGTGGGTTCGATTCCCGCATCTTTGTCCGACGCGACGGGTTGTCACACGGTCTGTGTGTTGTCCTTTTTCCCAAACTATATAATTCTTAAAGCATTCCCCAAAACGAGATAAAATATTCAAAAATAATCATATCATATTTTAACCTCAATTTTATCTCATGCCTTTCATTTTCCATCATAATATATAATAACCCATAATTACCTCAAAAGTAAAGATCATATAAACCCTAATGGTTACCTTTATAATTGTTACCTGAACTTCCACATCGATTGTTCATATCGTACATGATGCATTACAGATCATACCAAGGTTCAAGTGGTTGACCATGACTCCTTGATAGTTGGTTTAGAACAACCACGAGTTTCCTCATTGAATCCCCCATTTTATCTAGTATCTTAATTAGAGAACCACCACAGTTTCCTTCAAACATGTTGTCTCTTTGGTGCCTGCTAGATCCATCCATTCACTAAAAACAGAAATGCCAGTGTGAGTATATCAATGAAACCATCATGTACTAATGAGGAAGGTAAACACTAAGATATACTTACTCATTCACTTTATATAAAACTAGGACTCTTTCTGAAATCCTAACCATTATGGTAATGTCACTTATTCTTAGAGAATACCCTAACCTCTAAAGTTATCTAAACCGAACATTGATACCAACTACAAGACCTCGTCCTTAAACCTTACTTAATCGTGAGTTATTACAAGATTACACATTGAGGATCTTTTCAGGTTTAGAGTTTTAGGAAATTATATCAAAAAACTTGCATTACATTCCACATTTCAACAAAGTAGTTACATAAAAGATAGTATTCATTTTTTTCCCATCAACGGAAAAATATTTAAAAAATAAAGCATGGATTCTTTCTTGACACTTCCTTGACACTATCATCATATCTTGTACCTTTCCTTGACCTATGAAAAAGATTTCAAAAAAAACATGGGATGAGCATAAAAAGCTCAGTAAGGGTTATAAAAATATGGAAAGGAAACATGAGTACATATATACCTAAGAATGAAATCATACTTTACCCATAAAACATATGCACTTTAACACACCGCATAAAATCATGAATAAATCATATAAATCATAAGACATAAAGGTAACATGAGGCATTCATAACAATTTTATGTAGGGAGTCACCCTCATGGTTACCTTTGGAATACCCATCACATTATATTCCCTAAATCTCTTTGGAGAAACCTTAATGCATAACTCCTTCACATTACCCAATGCATTGGAGAGCTATATCAGGCTCACCTACCATTAGTTTATCACGGAACCACCCGTCTTCATAACAATGCCAAAGAAGCATAACATAATCTTATTACATAAAACATGCATAAAAGAAACATAACATTTCCACCTTTCAGTAACAAGATAACAATACAAAACATTTGTATAAAAACATTATGAAAACCATTTTCAATACCAAAATAAAAGAAATGAAAAACATGGTATTTATTTTTCTTTTAAAAAGATGGTATTGCTTGTAGAGGAAGCCGGAACTCAAATAATGGTCATGGCGGTGGAGAAGTCGTTGTCGCCGCATACATATGACAAAAACATTCCCTTTGTCGTTTAGTAAAACGCTTCGTATAATAAAGATTCCTTTTGGTTAAATGTAAAAGTAAAAGGGTTTTAGACACCATATAAAAGAAAGTTGAGTATAAAACAAAATATGCCTCAATGAAAGGAGATTGAGACAATGTCCCATACAAAGACGGTATCCTAGGATTAAGGATAAATCAATTACATAATTATGTGTGACAAATGAATACACGAAATATAAGTGGGTATTAAGTGTAATAAAATCAGAGGACATTCACACATAATCATAGAACGATATATTCAAGGAGAATAGGTTTATCCCAAAGAATCAAAATTGGGTTATGAAGTTCCCTTGCAAAAATTCGACAGCCTAACGGCGTCACTTCAAAATTCAAAAAAAGAGTTGATGAGAGATAAAAAGGGTATCTCATTACATGGTCATGAAATTTACATCAATAAGGATATATAAGAACATATCCCAACATAATAGTATATTAATTAAAAGACATAATAAAATAAGTCTTTTAAAGAAAGAGGGTGAAAGGTCCCCTTACCGAGTTGGGTAACTTTTGAAAAGTACACCCCATGGAAGAAGGTTCATACAATGAAGATGTAAATACCCATAAATAAAATTATACTACCCAAAGTGTATATTAATGTGAAATAATACACCACTCAAAGTAAATAGTGGCAAAGGTAGCATAAATGTCACGAGAATAAAAGTGAGATGAAAAATCCCTTATGAAAACTCGGTAGCCTAACAGCGCCACATAAAACATCCAAAAATGGATTTATGAGATCAAATAGGGTCTCTCATAATATTACCATAAAAATTACAGTATGAGGAATATAAAATAACATACCCTAACATAAGAAAGATGATCTTAAAAGAAATGACATAAAAAAGAGTACTTAAAAAGAAAGAGAGAGGTTAGATCTCTTACGAAAATTCGGCAGCCTAACGACGCCACTCAAAACTTCCAAAATGGATTGATAAGAGAAAATATGGTCTCTCATCATATGAAAATAAGAAATACAGTAGGATTAACATAAAAGAGTGTAGCTAAAAAGAATGAGAGGAGTTTGATCTCTTACCTCGGGTCTGACTTTACTCGATCGTTCTTTAATATCCTGAATAATAAAATTGAGTTAATTTCTATTTCCTTAAGAACATTTTTCATGTTCAATATTCCTTTTATATCACTTATTACCATGTCATGAACACTATGTTATTATTTAAGCTAATATCGGTCGTTTTAACGATCATTGGTACTTGAGTAAAAAATAAACAATTTATAATTACAAGTTGTTCATGTGAAAAAATATCCATTATATCCCGAATTTTATTCATGATGTAGATATCATATATATCATATATATCCAGTATATTCATGCATTTATAATATTACATAACATTTAGAGTTAAGAAATGAAATGCACCGTTCATTGAGACGGTAAGTCGTACGTACGCATGAACGCTACTTCCATTTATATTTCATATTTAATGGAATTAAATCATAATGATACGTAATAGTATTTTAATTCCAGTAGGTTTTCATATATAATATCATTGAATATAACCTTTATACGTACCACATATGGTATTAACGAATCAAATCACTTTGAGGGGGCGCTAGTTCGCACTTCCTAAAATGAAGATATCGCGTATACCCAAAATGGAAGCCATAAAGGTATGCCATAAATGAAAAATACCAAAGCTTAAGGAAAACATAAACATATTATATATCATATATAAATTTATTGATATAATAATGGACACCATGAAAGGTGTTAACAGAATATTGAACAATCGTCGTTTCGTGAGGCAGTAATTCGTCATCCACAGAAACAGTATGTTCTTTAACCATTAGACGAAGGTGTGTGTAAGAGTAGCTCGAATACATTACATAAAAACATCCTAGTATATTTAATATACAGGTGTTGTTACAAAATAAGGGATTAAAATTGTTTAGGGTGGTGGAGAAGAAAAATAAAACAAAAGGACTCAACTGAAGACATTACCTTAAAATCGGGTAACTCCCTTTGGTTTGAGATCAAAGGCTTCCTTGGGAAGACTTCTGACCAATGTGAGGCTTCTACGAGTTAGAGATGGATGTGTAGAGACAAAATGGGTAGGGTTTGGCCGAGAAAAAGGATTTGGATGTGTGGGTAAGGAGGTAGAGGTGGGGGCCTTTTATAAAAGGAGAGGAGGGGCACTCTTGGAAAGTAAAGAAATGTTACTTTATTTTAGAATGAGTTTCGGCTTTTAATGGTCACAAATTGATTTTTTTCGAAGATAAGGTGATAAGAGTTCGAAATACACCCATACAATAGGTTTTGTACATGTTTAGGTCTTAGATTTTACATTATCATTCCATTATTTTTAAATCGTTAAACAATGAGGTCATCACTACATCATCATGATGTCATAAATAATTATTTAATTTAATGATTAAAACTTATAAATAAATATCACGATGTAGGAAAGATTTTAAATTTATAATTAATATTTATAGTCAAAAATCTGAATTGTATAACCCCATTTAAAAATTGTTTTAGTAAAACATCTCATGTTTGTGTCATTTTTACTTTAACATTAAATAAAAAGTTATTTATGTCATTTTCCAACCAAAGTGGCTCCATGGGGTCCGCATGTTGACCCATGGATTTTCTTGGTCGGCCATGATACATCCAATGTAGGTAGGACATGTCTCAAGCTAATCTCATATTATTAAAACATAATTTTTAACTTAAACTACACTAATTACCTCTAATCGCGATTAAAACTTAATAAGTTACTATTCACCAAAAAATTATTTTAATCCCATTGAACCAAATTTTACTTCTTAATGACAACCTTGTATGTCGGATTTTTGAAATTCAAAATACCATGGTGGCAAAATTTCATTTAAATGGAAAATCAGTTTTTATAAGTACCAGTTAGTGGTTTTACGATTCATCAAAAGTTCATGTTTTTCAGAAAATAACCAAAAATTCACCCTAAGATATATTTGATATTCCGAATTCAAAAATGATGTCTATTTTACAAAATTCATAAAATATATGTTAAATTAATTAATTTAATGATTAATTCCCGCTTTCAGAACAAATAGCGTGTTTTTATGAAACAATATATATCAAAAGATTGACACTAGTTTAAGTCAAATTTCAAATTTAAATTAATTCTAATGACCACTATTTGATTAAATGGTAAAAATATATTCTAATTTCACTTTAAAACCAATTCAATAGATAATATAATCATATAAATAAATTAGATTAAAAAGAGGTTTTGAATGAAAATACAACATTTTTAACTATTCATTAAAAAATGAACTTTATCGGAAATATACCAAAAATTTACACAAAGTAATTTTTGATGTCCCGATTCTAAAAAAGTATTTTATTTTGACAAATATAACACATAAAATTGTCAAAAAGTGGATTTCAAAGAGGTTCTCCATCAAAAGACGGTTAATCGACCTTTTAAAGAATATTAGAATGTTTACGCTTAAAATTAGATTCATTCGCATTTTTAATCCTCTAACATTTATTGTAAAAAGTAAAAATATTTGACAAACATATATAATAATTTTTTAGTTAGTTCTATTCATTACCGCCATCACAACAGCTAGGCGTTAATTACCATTTAAAATAATATTATTTTATTATTAGAGTGCAAGGTAAGATTTCAAAGAAACTCGTTGTTGCGTGTTGGGTACGTCATCGAGCATAGCGTCCGCTTTAAAGTTATATTAAAATTTTATTCACCAATATGGATAAATGTGAAAATTTTGTACTCTTTATTTACCCGGGGTGTTACAATATTAATTATATAACACCATATTAAATTATTTTCGTAAAACAACACATTTTTATGACTTTTTTATTTTTCAATTAAATAAAAAGTTATTAATGTCATTATCTTAGCCATGAGGATCCATGGTGACCCAAATTTATCTATAGTATTTTCATGGAAGGAAGTGATTCATACAATATGGTTAGGACAAATGTTATGATAATATTGAATTATTATAACATTATTTTTACCTTAAATTACCCTAATCAATTTTAAACGCGGTTAATAAAAGTCAAAAGATACTATTCACCAAAATTGTTTTTACCCAATTGAACCACATTTTACTTACTAATTATATCCATGAATGTTGGATTTTCTAAATTCAATTCATAGAATTGGTAAAATTTAATTTAATTGAAAAAGCCAGTTTTTTACTTCTACTTCGTGGTTTCACTTTTCATAAAAAAAATGATGTTTTTCAAAAAAACACTAAAAATTCAGCCTAAGTTATATATGATATTTTGATTTCAAAATTTATTTCTATTTTAAAAAATTCAAATCATTGAGGTTTTATAAATTAATTTAAAATCAATTCTAGTTTTCAAAATAAATATCGTGTTTTTTAGAAACTATATCTATCAAAATATTGACACTTTTTTATGTCAAATTTCAAAGTGAAATTAATTCCAATAACCTCCATTTGATTCAATGGTAAAAATATATTTTAACTAAACATTAAAATGATTTAAAAATATAATCTAACTATATAAATAAATTAGATTAAAAGGAAATTTTGAATTAAAATGCTGTATTTTTATCTTTTCAATAATAAATGATTTTTAACATAAAAATACCAAAAAATTACCCAAAGTAAATTTTGGTGTCCCGATTCTACATAATAATATTAATATTTCAAATATAACATATAAAATTAATGATAACTAGTTTTAAAAAGGGTTGTGCATCAAAAGCCAATAAATCTTCCATTTAAAGAATATTAGAGTATTTCTTCTTAAAATTGGATTCATTCACATTTTAAGCCTCTAGCTTCTATTGGATAATTGTAAAAACTATTAGAAAAATTTATAATAACTTTTTAGTTAGATCTATACACTCCCTTCAATAAAAAAGCTAGGCATTAACTACCATTTAAAATAATATTATTATATTATTAGTATGCAACATAAGATTAAAAGAAAACCATTGTTTCGTATTGGGTATGCCATCGAACATAGCGTCCCCTTTAAAGTAAAATAAATATTTAATTCACAAATATTAATAAATATGAAAATGTATTATTATTTATTTTCTTGAATTCTTATATCCTTCCACCCTTTGGGTAATTGCGTCCTCGCAATTTTAAAATTGGGCTTCAAATCCTCATTGAAAGTCCCACATCAAAAAAATAGTAAATAAAAATGTCACTGTAAAATAAAGTGTAGTAAAAAAGGTCACCCAAGGCAACATATACTCGGATTCCGTGAAAAAAAATTTATGGAAGAGAAATTAACAGTCACAGATTAATAGAAAGAGATAGAGAACGTAATTGGGAAAAGTTAACCTCTACAATACCCTAATTTTGTGGTTGTGTAAAATTATAATGATAAATGAAAGATTATAACTTTTTTTAAATATCCTTTACATATATTTGAAGAATTTTATTAATAATTAGACCAAGAATGTAAGGAAATATACATACTTTTCATTTATAGTGTCATCCTTTAATAAAATTCTACCACAAACACATCATTTCTCCAATCGATGAGTATTCAAGATTACTTGTTCACATTTAAAGTATTGTAATAAACTTCTATATAATTAAATAGTCCAAAAAATGAACTATATATTTCCCATGTCTTTATACATTAAACGAAAACAAAATTATTAGTACAAGATTAGATAATCCCCAAAAAGGATAATCTTATAAAAAAGAAAAACTGCTCTGAATCATCAAAGTTTATCAAAAAATACCAAAACATAAACAAATACTACTCAATAAACAGCTGTCTATAAGATTATTCAATGTAATCCAAACTAAGATTAAAACCCAAATCCTAGAAGTATGTAATCACATAGTCTTATGAGATAAATATTAACATTTATATCAAAATAACATCAGTTACTCTTAAAGTCTCATACTGAAAAGTAATTAACATAATCAAATATTTTCTATGATAGGTTAATCATTTCCATAAATATCCCAAATTACCTTATGTCCACAATAATAACATATATTCTTCACAAATAAAATTTCAACCATTACTCCATAAATGAGATCCTGTGGTATTCTATTTCCCATAAGCATATACAATTCCATAAAAGAGACAACGTCTTCTGAAATATCATTTATCACTTAATTACCAAATATTTTTCCAATATTAAGAATATCTATTTGAAAAAACAAAAGATCCCAAAATCAAATTATTTTTGATCCATAAAATCATTTAACTTAATAAAATAAGTCATACTAAACATGGAATTCAAGTAGGATATTAGAAGGTGATGAAACCTTGTCACCATTCCGTTGTGGGTTCGATTCTTATGGCCTTTCCGAAGGCGATGGGTTTTCACCCATCTTACGGGTTGTCATTTTTATAAAACTCAAAAAATAACCCTAACATGTTGTAACCCTAAAAGATTTCTTATACCTTTCTTTTTCATCTGAAAACATTAATACCTCAACATCTTATATATTGTCATTTTTCCACCTCTATATTATAAAATAAGACCACTCCCAAAAGAATGAACATCGTACCTTGAACATGGTGTCCATATGGTTTCATCATCACATTGTTCACATAGGTAGAAGGTCCATGCATTGTAAGAATCATTTATATATCCTTCAATGTCATTTTCTTCCTTCATCCAAATACAGCTTGTACAATATGGGTCATATCAGTGTTCACAGAAATATATTTTCTGAAAATAATCGTGAAAAACATATAATTTCGAAACATCTTCTAAAACATCATTTTATAAAACAGATAAACTGAGTTTGAGTTGTAACATTCAATAAATGGTCGTTTTAAAATAAAATAAGTATGTTCTGATATACTACAATTTAAAATAAAATATAAATAGGTCGCACAATTATTTCCTTCTTCAGCATCTTTTTAAAAATCATAATAAGCATCAAAATCCTGTGATAAGCTAAAATATTAGAAAATTCCTCGATAATATTTAACATTATCTAAAATATGAGATTATTGTGAGAATAAGATTTTATTTAATACAACCCATGATCCAAGATGATATCAAGGTATAATGGAAGTGTTTGATATCTCAAACAACTTCTTGCAAGTGATTTGTATGCTAGAAAAAGTTTCACAATCATCTGAATATGACATTGCAATAATTATTTAAAGCATGTCATCAGGAAGAGATAGGAATGAAGTTTTATTTCCTTCTCCTTCCATTTGTAAAATTATTTCCATGATCTGAAAAAGATAAAAAATGAGGTTCGAACTGAAATAATAGACATAGGGACTAACCATGTGTTTATCGAAAAATGCTAATCCCTAAAGTTTTCTTAACTGACCTATGATACCAACTATAAGGACCTGACATTAAAACATTACATATAATTTAATTAGATGAATAATTCAATTTGAGGATCTTTTCACGTTTAGTGTTTTAGAGAATTAAGAAATAACTATTTCATATCAAAATTTTTACAAAGTCGATACTTCTACTCAGTTTCCATTTTTTATAAAATAAAAACTCTTGAGAAAAATATTCATGTCATGTTCGATGTTTTGACAGCATGACATTTCCTCGATCCCTTCCTTGTCCCTATTAGTGATTTCTTGTGAAAAAATTATCAAAAACTAGGGATGAGTATAAAAATCTCAGTAAGGGATACAGAAAGAAAAAAATTGTTTGTTTTTCAAAACAACATGTAAACCATGAATACATTATCAAAAGTAATACATTATACAATTATGAAGAAGTAAATAATCCTTACTGAATAAAATATCATTGCTTACCATTTTGTAACCGAAAGATGACCATAAAACCCATATAAAGAAAAAATAACATATAAAGGTCACTTGGTACATATATATACATAAATGGAATAACCATATGGTCGACTTCCACACATATCACAAAATGAAATATCCATACGGCCAACTTATATACCTAATTCATTAGATGTTATAAAAAAACCACCCATTCTGGTTTATCACGGCACCACCCGTCATTTGGTATATCACGTAACCACTCATCAAATGACCGGTTTCAATTATAAAATCATAACAAATACAATAAATATAATGGAAAGAAAAAATTGTCATATTAAAATTACAATATATAAATTAACTCTATTGACATACAAAATATTTTATCATAACCATTTTCAATATATTAAAACGTTATTTTTATTGATTAGTAAAATTTTCAGTAGATAAAATATTCACATTGAATGAAAATAAAATTCAAAGGGGTTTATACACCATATAAAATAACGTCGTGTATAAAACAGAATATGCCTCAATGAAAGGAGATTGAGACGAAGTCCTTTACCTCTTGTCTGACTTGACCCGTTATTTCATTAATTTCATGAATAATAAACTCAAGTTAATTTATACTTGATTAAGAACCTTTTTAAATTTCATTATTCCATTTATATTACCTATTATCATGTTATAAACATTATGTAATCATTTATGTTAATAACGGTCATTTTTTCAATATTTGGTACTTTTGTCAAAAATGGACTTCTTATAAATACACATTGTTCATGTGGTCAAAATTTTATAATTTATAGAATGATATTAATTATTTAGATAACATATATAACATACATATTCATTATATATATGTATTTATAATAGTACATAACATTTGGAGATAAGAAATGAAATCCACTATTCATGGAGACGGTAAGTCGTACGTAAGAATGAAGGCTACTTTCATTTCTATTTCGTATTTAATGGAATAAAAACATGATGATACATAAGTATAATATAATTCAAGTGTAGTAACATATATAATATCATTATATCCATCATTTATACATACAATGTATGGTATGAATGAGTCATATCAATTTGAGGGGGCAGTTGTCCGCACTTCATCAAATGAAATTATCATGTTTACCCATAATGGACACCATAAAGGTATTCTATAAATGGAACAGACAGAAGAATAAATAAAACATAAACGAAATATATATCATATATAAATATATTGCCATATTAATGGCCACCGTGAGAGGCGGTAAGAGATAATTGATCAATCATCGTTTCGTGAGGCAGTAGTTCGCCGTCCACAAAAACAATATGTTTTTACCAATTAGATGGATGTGTGTGTAAATGTATCTGGAATAAATTCCATAAAAACATTATAGATTATTTAATATTATGTTTTTTGTTATTAAATAAATGAATAAAAATAGTTTAGTGGTTGGAGAGTTAAATAAAACAAAAATAACTTAAGAGAAAAGGTTACCTTTAAATTGAGTATCTCTCTTTGGTATGAAATAAATGATTACATGGAGTGCTTTATGCATAAGAAAAGGCTTCTAGTATGAATAGAGGGATATTTAGAGCTTATTATAGTAGTTTTTGGATTATTCAAAGGGCTTTATATGTGTGATAAAAGGGTAAGAAGTAATGGCTTTTTATGAGGAGGTGGATGGGCTCTTCTGGAAAGTTCGAAAATATTATTTTATTACATATTGATTTTCGGTTTCTAAAGAACCAAAAATCAATAAATTAGAATATAAAGTGGACCATTTATGAAATATAATAATCCAATAAAAATTAGACATGTTTTGGAAATTTTTTTAAATTTTTATCTTATTATTTATTAAATTATCTATTAATAACGTAAACACTACATCATCAATGTGTAATAAAAAATTTTATTTATTAGATGTATAAAAGTTATTAAAAATTTACCATGATGTAGGAAATATTTTTATCATTCTAATGAATATTTTTATTCAAATATATCAATTATATTACACCACATTTAAGTTTTTTTAGTAAAACTATACATGTTTATGACATTTTTATTTTAACATTAAATAAAATGTTATTAATATCATTATCTTACTCAAGTGGCTCCATGGGGTCCCAAAATTGACCCATATAATGTCTAGGTCGTCCATGACTCATCCTAAAAATTTAGGACAAGTTTCAAGGTAAATTTGTAGTATTTTAACAATTTTTTACCTTAAATTACCATAATTATCTTTAATCGCGGTTAATAAAAGTCAAAAATGTCACGAACCGCCTTCACCCAAAAAAGGGATGGGGCGGCAGATTGCCAGGACCTTCTTTCTTTATGTTAAAGGAGGGATAATGACCCCCGAAACCCACCTTCAATAGGTCCCAGAGTTGCAACTAGCAACAATGGTATAGAATCACATACTAAATGGAAGGCATTACCCTTTTTCTTTTAATAGGATTGGGAGATAAGATGGTAAATCTCAACAACACCCAAAGAATAAAGTAAAAGTAAAGCCAAGAACCATTCCCAATGCATGTTACAAAAGTAAAAACCACAAGTTACAAAGTGACTACAAGGGTAAAGTACCAAAGAAATAAAAATAACAAATGCAACGGCCCCAAAGGTCCGAGCAAGTATGGTCCCGCGCGATCCCCAAAGTCCTCCTAGAAACATGAAAGAAGTTTGATATTTGTAGGGTGAGAATACAAGTACACTATGTAGGGAAAACCAAAGACTCTCGTGCACAAGTCGGGGAATGTTCTAATGTCCCGTGAAAAGCTGACAACCATCACTATCATGAAGTTCATCCATCCCACTCACTGGCCACACTCACCAAATAAAGAATGTAATATATATAATAAAAGCACATCGATGGTTGGGTGCCCCGCGCCACTTTACCAGTGGTTATTTAAGACATCCTATGCATCGAACCAATCTCGCCATTCTGTAACTGTAGTCCCACTGCCAAACCCTGCCCACACACACCTGGGCCACAACCGTCACATGTAACCACGCCTACAAACACCTAGGCCAGAACAACCACTGCCACGCCAGAAGACACCTCGGATAGAAGATCCATTTCCATGCCCGAAGACACCTGGGGTTCATCCCGAAGACACTTGGGAAACCAGGTACCCGCACACACCTGGTCCAACCACCACACTACCCCACCCGAGGTTTCTCGGACTAAAAATGGACTTTAGGCCATCACAGACTGTCCGAAGATACTTGGGATATCTGGGAAAGGGAGCATAAAGGAACTAATAACCAGCCACTAATTGAAGTGTTGGTAAAAACACCATCCCCCCTAAAATGGGGGTGTTTGGCACTAAGTGCTCAACTTTGGCGGGGCGCGAATAAGAAACCCAAAAAACTACAAGAATATATATAGGTAACAAGAAATCTCCCATGTTTAGGTTTTTCTTCAGCCATCCTAAAGAACACAAACAACACTCAAGTCTGAGTCACAACTCTCACCAAAAAAACCCATTGGTCCCATTCGTTTTCATGTTCAGTAATGATTTTTAACTATGTTCATGCACCTACTTGGGAAACTAGAAAGCATAATCACAAGCCAAAGAAAGAAAACAGTCAAGCATTAACTACAAAATCCACACCCAGTTCTCTCGTAAATCCACAACAACCAAAGAAACCCCCATGATATAGCCCTTTTTTCCAAAATCCATGAGCCAAAATGGTTTTCAACAATAGAGGATCCCACCCTAATTCGTGATATAAACAAGGTAACCACCTGGTCTTAAAATTCACAACCACTGAATCCATATAAATGGGGTATCCCATCCCCACCCACATCACCAAGCAAATGGCCCATGAAAGAAAATGACCAAACCACCACCAACACAAAGCAGGCCCTTGCCGATATTTTCATATTTATAAGATTTAACAGAGTCTATGATTTCAATTTTTGGGCCTTAACCGGGGTTATCACAGAAGGGGTTGATCCCGGTGCATTCAATTTATTTAGCCGGATATACGTGATTAACCAATTTCCTTGTCACATCACGACTTCACAACTACAAAACAAGACATTTAAAACATAACCAGAGGTTTATTAGTGCACAGAGATAGACCACCAAAAACCATGATTTTCAGTAGGCGTTAGCCTGCAAAATTCAGAAAAGAAGATCATCAAACAAAGCATCATCATCAATCACACACCCCCCTTCGTTCTTTATAAAATCCCTTCATTATCCTTATTTAGGTTTGGTGCATCCAATTATACAGAGTCAAAATCATGCCCACCCCGCATGATACACAAAATGGGAGAGACGAAGGAGAAATTCCCTACATGTTGATCAACGATCGACAGTAAGCCTAGGTGTGGAATTCCATGGATAGCGATGTGGCTCGTCTGAAAGAAAGGTACTCCTTTCACAAGGTTATCGAGAAAATAATCCTAGGTAGAAACCTTTAGTTTATAAAGGTTTAGATAAATCATGCCCCGTACCGTTAAGATATGGAGAAAAAGAACTCGAAACCGCGTAAGGCATGGGGTCGTGGGTTACCACGCGGTTAAGACCCCCCACCCGTCATTAGTGGGACCGTGTGGTTTAAATCGATGCACTCCAATTTAATTCATTAAAAATTTAATTAAGCGTCATTTATGGGCGTTACTGAGCTTTAAAAAATGCTTAAAGGGGTCAAAATAGGGTTTAAAACCCAATTCGCGCAAACAGGAGGGCTACTCGAATGACCCCATGGGGGTAGGCGAGAGCCACAAGTAGACTAAGCTACCAGTATGCTATAGTTACCGGTAGACCGAGATACCGGTAGACAGAGCTACCGGTAGCTGGAGCTACAGATAGACTGAGCCACCAGTAGACAGAGCTACCGGTAGGCTGTGGCTACCGGTAGATCGAGCTACCAGTAGGCCTATTACCGGTAGGCTAAGGCTACCGGTAGGCCTGCCGTTAGGCCATACTTCGCTGAGATTCCATGACCAGAAACCCCAACATGAGATTTTCACAAAGTAATGGACCCCTAAAACTCGGGCCATTACATTAGATACCTCTTAAACGATTCTCTTCCACGAGAATCAAAACAACCCATAAAGAAAGAGAGGGTCTGAACAACCACCTCGAAAGATACCTCTTAGGAGTGAACCTCAAGGTAAGATCACCATCCTGCCATGAACCAAGCAATATAGCATGTCAACTGCCCATCCATGTGGGTTGGGGAGTCTCCTCCCCCTTGTCAAGCTACTATCCACTTTCGGCGGCACTGACTCGCCCGCACGGGTTTAACCACATCCATCTTAATGCTTCTTGATTAGGGGTCAAGTCCTCCCCTCCCTGTAGCTAGGACTATTCACACACATTCAGGAAGGAAAAACGCCTATTGTATAACCAAAAAGATAAAACATTCTACCGCAATAGGTATAACAAGACATCACAAAACTCAAAACAACTCTGGGTGCTGGGAATGCATTTGTGCTTCCCTCTCCCACGTACTCTCCTCAAATGTCATGTCATCCTCGATGTACAGATCTCCCCTACCGAGGACGTGTGAATCGTCGTGCAGATATCGACGAAGATGGGACACATGGAAGACATCATGTATCCTCAGTAATGGCGGTGGTAAATCTAGCTGATAAGACACTTCGCCGACCAGCCGCAACACTTCGAAGGGCCCGATGAAGATGGGAGAGAGATTACTCCCCTTGCCGAACCTCTGTTGTCCACACCGAGGGGTTACCTTCAAGAACACATGGTCTCCAACCTCAAACTCCAAGGGCCTCCTCCTGGTATCATCATATGAATTCTGTCAGTCCTAGGCCGCCTTCATCCTTTCTTGTTTAAGCTGAACTTTCTCCGTCATGCTCTGCACCACCTTCGGCCAAGGATGCCCGCCTCTCCGACTTCAGTCCAACACACAGGTGAGCGGCATGTCCTCCTTTACAAGGCTTCAAACGGGGCCATGCCAATGGTAGAGTTATGGATATTATTGTAGGAAGACTCTACCAAATGCAAGTGCCTCACTCATGATCCTCTTAAGTCTAGAACACATGCCTGCAACATATCCTCCATGGTTGGGATAATGCGCTCTGTTTTTCCATCTATTTGGGGACGGAATGAAGTTCTAAGACAAAGCTGGGTGCCAAATTCAAGATGCAATCCTCTCCAGACTCACGTGGTAAACCATGCATCCCTATCCAAGACTATAGACCCCAAAAATCCATGCAATCTCATGACCTCATCCACGCACCTTCGTGAAAAATCATCCACTGCAGTCAAATACCTGATCGCCAGAAAGTGAGCCGATTTTTTCAACTGGTCCACTACCACCTATATGGCGTCGTATCCCCCTTGGACCTTGGGTAGTCCGATGACAAAATCAATCGTGATGTCGTCCCACTTCCACTCGGGGACATCTACAGAGTGTATTAGGCCGCATAGAACTTAGTGTTCAGCCTTCACTTGCTGACACACTAAGAACTTGGCCACAAGCTCTGCCACTACTCGCTTCACTCCGAGCCACCAACACTATCTCTTCAGTCCCTGTTACATCTTGGAAACTCTTGGGTGTACCGCTAGGGGTGAGTTTTGGAACTCAATGAGAACCTTGTCGCGCATCACTTCTGGAATAAATAACCTTCCCTAGAAAAGCATCTGGTTCTGACCATCCTCCATCCACCCTTCCAGAGCATTCCTCTGGTCAACTCGGTCATGCATCACTTCGCACTCTGGGTCTCCCAACTGAGAAACCTCCACATGCTGCAATAGAGAAGACTACACTATCTTCTAATACAGGCAACCTCTAACTCTATCCATCATCACATCTAGGTGTAAGGGAGCCAACTCCTCCATCGCCTTCCAGGCGTCTGCCGACTCTCGGAACGCATCCTTCTATGTCCCCCTGCTCAAGGCATCGGCCACTACATTCCCCTTCCCTGATGTGTAGGAAACCTCGAAGTCCTAATCCTGGAGGATATCCATCCACCTTCGCTGCCAAAAGTTTAGGTCCCACAGGTAGAAGATATACCTCATGATTTTGTTATCTGTGATGACCAGAAAGAATTCTTCGATGAGGTAGTGCCCCCATAACTTCAGTGAAGAAACGACCACTGCAAGCTCCAGGTCATGGGTGACACAATTACACTAATGAGGGAGTAGCTTCCTAGACCCATAAGATATCACTCCTTGTCGCTACATCAACACACATCTCATGCGTTGTTCTGAAGCATCACAGAACACCTCATACGTCGCCCCTTCTTCAGGTAGCCTCAGCACTGGGGAACTATCCAACTTCTCCTTCAGATAGCTGAGGCTGCCATGGAATTCTTACTCCACATGAATACCTGGTAATTATTGGTCAAGGCTGTCCAAGGGGATGCAACTCGGGAGAAGTAGGGTACGAACATCCAATAGTAACCTGCTAGTTCGAGGAAACTATGTACCTCTGCCACATTTTTAGGTGCCGCCCAATAAACAACTGCCTCAACCATTGATGGGTCCACCGCTACCACCCTCTCGGACACCACATGCCCAAGGAAGTGCACTTAACGTGTCCAGAACATGCATTTTGACAACTTCCCATAGTGCTGGTGCTGTTGGAGGACCTCCAAAACCGTCCTCAGGGGCTCCACATAGTACTCCACTGATCATGAATAGACCAGGATGTCGTCGATGAACACAAATACGAACTGATCCAGGTACTCCTGGATGATGGAGTTCATAAGCCCCATGAACAAAACCAGGGAGTTCGTAACACCGAAGGGCGTGACTATGAACTCGAAGTGTCCATATCTACTCATGAAAGCCACTTTTGGGATGTCACTATCCTTCACTCTCAGCTGGTGGTACTCAGACCCCAGGCCGATCATCGAGAACCATCCTGCCCCATTCAGCTGGTCAAAAAGACCGTCTATCCTCGGAAGAGGGTAGAGATTCTTGATTGTCACTTGATTCAGCCTCCTATAGTGTATTCACATCCTGATACCACCATATTCCTTCTTTGCGAACAAGACTGAAGCCCCCCGCAGTGACGCACTCGGTCGAACATAACACCTCTTCGTCAAATCGTCAATCTAAATCCGCAACTCATATAGCTCTGAAGGTGCCATCCAGTAATGATCCATCGAAATCGGACGAGCTCCGGGCTGCATGTCTATCCCAAACTCTATATCATGTCATAGGGGTAGAGTCGTATCCTCAGAGAATACATCCATAAAATCATGGATGATCTCTAGCACCTCCACCATCTCCGAATATACTGATGCCACTGACAGCTCGACTAACAAGGAGAGGAGGGGATCCTCTCGCCTCCTTCCCTTCTAATTTCTCCGCTCAGTAGGGAATGTAACACGCCGGCCGCCCAAGTCCAAGAACACAACCCTTCCTCGGAAGTAGTCGATGACTTCACACACGGAGAACAGCCAGTCGATTCCTAGGATGACATCGTCTGGATGTTTCTGTAGAAGAAGAAGATCCATGACCGACTGATGTGGCCCTATCATCAGTCCGCATCCATGACAAACATATAACAAGTCGGTCTGACCTCCGATAGGTGTGCTCAGCACCAGGGGCACGGGAAGTCTCTTGGATTCTAGAACCAAACCATGGGATAGACTAGGTTCTACGAAGGAGTGCGAAGCTCTGGTATCGAACAAGGCATAAGGAATGGTGATAAACAAACTGATCGTACCTCGAACGACCTCCGACCCTACTGGAACTGCTGCCTCCGAGACGTGTAACTGTCCACGCACATCTCCTCTGCCCCTCGGCTATGAGCCACCTCCCCGACCATGCCCCTATCGTGGTCTCTAAGGATAGCCCTGAGGTCGGCCTCCTCCTGCAATGTTTTCTCTCGGAGGAGCGAGAGCTCGCTATCCCTACTGCTGCTGCTAGAAAGGCCATGTTGGAAAATGTTGTTGGGGCGGGTGCTGGGGTTGTCCGCCACCACCGTACTATACACGGTCCGGGAACTGAATTCGGAGATTCCCATGTCTCCCACAGATGAAGAACCATGGTCCTGGGCCCGAAGGAAAAGGGCGAGGACCATGGGATCAAAACCAAAACTGTTGCGGCCTGCTCCCTACTGGTCGAAACCTAGAGGGTCTTGACGGTGAAGGCCTGGTGCTGACGGCCTTCCCCTTCGTTGGTCCCAACTGCATCCCCTCTCATGACACACCTCCTAGAGCGTGCATCCTCTCTACCACTTCGGCCTTCTTCTGGACCTCCACGTACGTTGTCAGGTTATAGGGGGTAACAGCATGCTGGAGGGATGTTCGGAGTGCCTCCTCCAAACGTCTTGACCGAGACTCCTCATAGGGAAAGAGGTCTGGAGAAAAATGTAGGAGGTCCTTGAACTTGATTCATAGCTCCCTCACTGACATACTCCCTGGCTAGAGGGAGAGTAGCTCCTGTCTCTTTTCCACCTTCATCGTCGAAGAGAGGAATTCCGCCCGGAACTCCCTCTTGAAATCGGCCCATGCCACCTTAGCCTCTCTCCCCTCTGCCAGGTAGAGCGTCTACTACTGACGTGCTTCCCCCTGCATCTGGCTGATGGCTAGTGCATCCCAGTACCCAGTCGGACCCGGATCAGGTCGAAGGCTATCACCAGATCCACTAGCCAGCTCTCTGTCTTCATTTCAGAGGTGCTGCCCTCATACATCTCTAGGTTCTGTCGCAGGAAGGCCCGAAGTGTCTACTGCCACTGGTCATCCTCCTCCTCTCGATCAGCTCTATACCGATCATCCAAAGTAGTCTCCAGGTCCTCGATCACCCGCATCAAATATGGTCGCCTTCGAGGTTCCATAGCTGCAAGGTAATCTAGGAATGCCTAAGCCCAAGTAGTGCATAATATCGTTCTTAAAATTTCTTAAACATTTTATTTATTCTTAATTCCCAAGACACCCCATAATCACGAGAACACAAGTCATTATGATGTTGGTACCTTCGCTAGGGTCTCTACCCAGCAATTAGTGTGGCCTCACTTGGTTGTTTGGTAGGTCCAGAGTCCTTGCATCGGATCACGGGGGGGCCTAAAATAATGTGTCCTAGCCGATCTTCCCTAGCCTAATTCACGCACAAAGGTCACCCAACATTGTTTCCCTACCATCCCATTAAATCCTCACTATGCCTAACTCCAGAATCCTTCCAATCTCTCAACTCAGCTCTGATACCATTCTGTCACGACCCGCCTTCACCAAAAGGAGGGAAGGGTCGGTAGATTGCCCGGCCCTTCCTTCTTTAAGTTGAAGGAGAGATAATGACCCCCGAAAACTGCCTTCAATAGGTCCTGGAGTGGCGACTAGCACCAAGGGTATAAATTCACATAATAAAGGGAAGGAATTACCCTTTTTCTTTTATAGTATCGGAAGATAAAATGGTAAATCACAACAACACCAAAAGAGGAATGTAAAAGTAAAGACAAGAACCATTCCCAATGCATGTTACAAAAGTAAAATCCACAAGGTACAAAGTGACTACAAGGGTAAAGTACACAAGAAAGAAAAACAACAACTTCAACTACCCCAAAGGTCCGAGCTAGTATGGTCCCGCATGATCACCAAGGACCTCCTGGAAACCTGAAAGAAGTTTTATATACGTAGGGTGAGCATACAAGTACACTCAGTAGGGAAAACCAAAGACTCTCATGGAAAAGTGGGGGAACGTGCTAAAGTCCCGTGAGAAGCAGACAACCAACACTATCATGGAGTTCATCCATCCCACTCACGGTCCACACTCACCAAATAACGCAAGAAAGTGATATATATATATAATATAACAACAATGATGTTTGGGTACCCCTCAACACTTTCCCACTAGTTATTGAAGAAATCCTACACATCAAACCAATCCCTGCATTCTGTGACCGCAGTCCCACTGTCGAACCCCGCCTACACACACCTGGGCCACAACCGTCACACGTAACCACGCCTACAAAAACCTAGGCCAGAACAACCACCGCCCATCCCGAAGACACCTAGGCTAGAAGATCCACTGCAACGCCCGAAGACACCTGGGCCTCATCACGAAGACACTTTGGAATCCGCCTACCCGCACACACCAGGGCCAACCACCACTCTACCCCGACCGAGGGTTCATTGGATAATAATGGACTTTAGGCCATCACAGCCTGCCCGAAGATACTTGGGCTATCTGGGAAAAGGAGAAGAAATGAGCTAATAACTAGCCACTAATAGAAGTGTGGGGAAAAACACCCTCTCCCTGAAATGGTGTTGTTCGGCACTAAGAGCTCAACATGGGTGGGGAGCGAATAAGAATCACAAAAACTATAAGAATATATATAGGTAACAAGTACTCTACCAGGTTTAAATTTTTCTTCAGCCAGCCTATAGAACACAAACACCACTCATGTCCGAGTCAGAACTCTCGCCAACAAAACCCATTTGTCCTATTTGTTTTTATTTTCAGTAATGATGTTTAAATAAGTTCTGCACCTACTTTGGAAATTATCAATCATAATCACAAGCCAAGGAAATCAAACATTCAAGCATTATCTACAACATCCACACCCGGTTCTCTCATAAATCCACAACAACCAATGAAAACCCCAAGATACATCCCCATTTCCAACATCCATTAGCCAAAAGGGTTTCTCAACAACAGAGGATCCCACACCAATATGTGATATAAACAAGGTACCCACCTGGTCTTAAAATTCACAACCACTAAATCCATAAAAACAGGGGATCCCATCCCCACCCACATCACACAGAAAACGACCCACAACGGAAAACGAAAAAACCACCACCAACACTATGTAGGCCCATCCCGGTATTTTCAGATTTATAAGATTTCACAAACTCCATGATTTCAATTTCCGTCCCTTAACCGGGGTTATCACAGAAGGGGTTGATCCTAGTGAATTCAATATATTTAGCTGGATATACGTGATTAACCAATTTCCTTTTCACAACACGAGTTCACAACTACTAAACAATCCATTTAAAACATCATATGGGGATAATTAGTGCACAGAGAAAGACCACCAACGGCCATGATATTCAGTAGGCGTAATCCCAAAAAATTCAGAAAAGAAGATCATAAAACAAAGAAGCATCATCAATCACCCCTCCCCCTTCATTATTTATAGAATCTGTTCATGATCATTATTTAGTTTTAATTCATCCAATTATATACAATCAAAATCATTCCCACCCCGCATGACACACAAAGAGGGAGAGACGAAGGAGAAATTCCTTACTTGTTGATCAGTGATCGACGCTAAGCCTGGGTGTTGAATTACCCCGATAGGGATGTGGATAATCTGAACGAAAGGTACTCCTAGCACTGGGTGATTGGGAAAAGAAACATAGGGAGAAACCTTTAAGTTATAAAGGTGAGATACAGCACGCTCAGGGCCGTTAAGATATGGAGAAAAAGAACTTGAAACCACGTAAGGCACAGGGTCGTGGGTTACCACGTGGTTGAGACACCTCACACGTCATTAGTGGGTCCCTACGGTTTTAAAAAGACACACTCCAGGTTAATTCATTAAATATTTAATTAAGCATCATGTATGGGCGTTACTAGGATTTAAAACAAGCTTAAAAGTGTCAAAATAAGGTATAAAACCCAATTTGTGCAAAAAGGAGTGCTACTAGAAAGACCTCGTGGGGGTAGGTGAGATCCACATGTAGACCGAGCTACTGGTAAGTTGCAGCCACCAGTAGACTGAGCTACCAGTAGACAGAGCTACCAGTTGCTATAGCTATCGGTAGACCGACCTACCAGTAGACAGAGCTACCGGTAGGCTGAGGCTACCAGTAGACCGAGCTACCGTATGGCTTATCGTTAAGCCACACTTCACGAGAATTCCCAGACCAAAAAACCCAACATGAGATTTTCACAAAGTAATGGACCCCAAAAACACGGGCCATTACAAAAACATCCTAGTCACCAAAAATTATTTTCATCTATTTGAACCATATTTAACATAATAATGAAAACCATGAATGTTATATATTTGAAATTAAATTCACAAAAGCGGTAAAATTTCATTTAAATGAAAAAGTCATTTTTAACTACAACTTAGTGGTTTCACTATTCATCAAAAATTGATGTTTTTATGAAAAAGACCAAAAATTCATCCTAAGGTATATTTGATATTATGATTTCAAAAATGATGTCTAATTTACAAAATTAAAAACATAGATTTTGCATTAATTAATTTAAAATTAATTCTCGTTGTCAAAACAAATACCGTGTTTTTAAGAAACAATGCCTATCAAAACATTGACACTTGTTTATCTCCAATTTCAATGTGAAATTAATTCCAATTACCAAAATTGGATTAAATGGTAAAAATGTATTCTAATTACACATTAAAAATAATTAAATAGATAATATCTCCATATAAATATATTATATTAAAATGAAATTTTGAATTAAAATACAGTATTGTTCACTATTCATTAAAAATGAATTTTAACCGAAAAAGGCCAATAATTTACCCAATGTTAATTGTGGTGTTGAGATTCTAAATAAGGATATTTTTTCAAATATAAAATATAAAAGTGACCAAAACTAGATTTAAAATGGGTTCTCCATCAAAAGGTGGTAACTCGACCTTTTAATGAACATTAGAGTATTTGTGCATAAAATTAGATTTATTCATATTTTAAGCATCTAAATTTTGTTGTATAAATGTACAGACATTTAACAAACATGTATAATGATATTTTAGTTAATTATATTAATTCCCTCTAATACAATGGCTAGGTGTTAACTACCATTTAAAATAATATTATAATATTATTAGTGTGCAACATGATATTTGAATGAACTTCGTTGTTGCGGATCGGGTAATCCATCGAACATAACATCCTATTGAAAGTAAAAATTTTATTTATTTCACAATTATTGATAAATATGAAAATGTATTATTCTATATTTACCCAGGATGTTAAATTTATTGCATTCGTGTATAAAATACTAGAATATTCCATATACTAGTATTATATTTGTGCTAAGGGTTTGACCTACACTCGCACACACCTCTATCTAGTGGGTAACAGACATAATATTTATATGTATGGTGATCTACCACCTCACTAAACAATGATTGTTCATTTTCCCATTAATACCTCTCATGGTGGACACTAAGATGGACACACAATTTAAAATTAAATATAATATATTCATTATTATTTTTTATTATTAATAATTTTTTACATATCATATATTTTTTACATTCAATTTGGAATAAATATGATAATTTCATTTGAGGATGTGTGGACAACCGTCCCCTCAATGCGAAGTGATTCATTCACACACTACATGGACGGTATTAAAGATGGGTTTATTGAACATATTTGATATATATATATATTTATTGTTATAGTATAATAATATTATATATGTATATTCATATATTCCATTCTCTTTATTTTTTTTCAATACACCAATAATAACTGAAAATTTGTTCATGTGTACATATAGCTTAACAACTCCCAGAAATGTGTTTTCCATTTCAAACTTCTATATTCTATTGATTATTATAATACCAATATAATGAATATAAATTATATTTAAATGATTTTTTGTATTTTTTAAATCATGATGTAAGTATAAGGATGAAAAATATAACAAATTAAGACACATGAGGATAATAAAGAAAATATTACCGAAGTAAAACTCTAACATAGAATTTTTACCAAGATGGCAATATAAAGTCTTAATAATACGATATATGATATTATAATTGATTATATGGATATTTGATATATTTATAATATGTTTTAGTTATTTTATATGAGATTTGTACGATGTAATGTACCCGACTGGGTGTCGCCCACTAGTGCCCCGAGTTGGACTTCAACATGACCTCATGCATGCTCCCTGTATGCCAGAGGCTTCATACTAGGATTGAGGGTCCAATAAGTCTGTTTTTTGGAAGAATATACCCTCTTGTTTTGGTTTAAAACAACAACATAAGTAATGAAGGAACAAAAAACTCATATATAATAATGAGAATTACCAATATCTCAATATAATTACTGCATAAACAAACAAAGTCCTATATAGCGGGAAACATGTTATGCCCATGTACATTCCATGTGACAATATAAAAAAATTATATGACATGTACAATGTAGTTCCTAAACAATAATTTTTCCCATATCCTTTCTCTATCCTGATTAGGAATCCATTATAGGGACTTTGCAATCAATCCCTCCTGCAACCACATAATCTATTCAGGTACCGATTAGGTATCCCAAATATGATATTAGTACAAATTACCAGGCCACCACCAATGGTGTCTTAATAAATCAATTCAATAAAATTTTATTCAGTTGTATAATAAATATTTAAAGCAACAACATAAATAAATTAAATTTATATAGTTACTCTTTATATAAATTTTTTTTTCCTAGGTTCTATTGGACACCCTATCCACAATACCTACTTTGTCCATTGTAATATTATAAATAATCTCCTAGGGATATCACAAATATTAATGTCTATGTTATCATTTCACTATCATAATTCATATTACAGTTATCAATTACATAAAATATGGAAATCAGATAGGCTTAACTTATATTCACTATGAGTTCCATCCTCAATGGTAAAAAATGAGTAATATGAAATGATATGAAAATTTTATCTAGGAGAAATTGGAATGATCTCACAATTTTCTCCCTAAAAGTCTCACATAGACTTCTTCCTTGAAGGCACACACAGTCCTTCATAAAATAAACATATGCTCACATAGTCTTATTCCTGTATGGCTCATATTTTACTTTAGAGAACACTAATAAAATCTCTCTCTGTCTTCCAAGATAATCTTGTTCCCACAGCCCAGTTATCCTATGTGCTAATCTATGCCAACCTAATCACAACCAATATCCATTTCACCAATAACTCTTCTAATTAATTCATAAATAATTAATCATGTCTTAACCCTTTAATTAATTCAACAATTAATTAACCATAAAAAGAATTTCAATTATTTCTTCAATTAATCGGTCACATCAAAAATTTTAAATAATCAACAATTAACTAAATACATTCATTAAAATAATTAATTCACCAATTAGTTTATCATATCTCATTAAATTAATTTACCAAATGATTAAATAATTACATCAATGTTATTAATTGTTTTTCATAAATAATTATTCATTATTTATCCTTTCATTAATTCAATAATTAATTAAACATGATTATCAAATTAATTAATTCAAAAATTAATTAATCCCTTATCTTCCATTAACTAGTTTATCAATTAATAAACCATATAATGTCAATCAATTAATTCAAAAATTAATTAATAATTTCACAACTCGATATCCAATAATTAATTCACCAATTAATTTTTTTTAATTTATAGATAAAAAATTTGATAAATATTTTAAAAATTAAGTATTCCTCAATTTGATTAAAAATTCAACAATAAGTTAAGCACATAAATACTCTTAATTAATACTATAATTAATTATGTATGTCAGTCTCATTTACTAATTCAACAATAACATAATAATCATCCACAAACTACAAATCCCATTATTAATTCCACAAATAATTATCTCATTCACACATTAAAGAGATCAATGATTATATAGACCATTATTCATGTAAATAACAATATCATAATGCAAACAGTTCCCACAAATTAAATCTGTAATTAATTAATAATGTTCAACAATATTAATAACATTATAATTAATTTATCAATTAATTGTTCTTTATTTAAAATCCCAACATACCAATTATACATTTCCTTTAAATAATTTATTTTCCAAATTAATTAAATACATCAAGAATGAATATTTTAAATATCAAATTTCAATTTCAAAATTACATAAACATAATTGTAATGAAGAAAATTAGATGTAAATTTTTGACCACCCACCTCCTAACAGGTGACTATGAATTCTCACCAATGAATATCCCCAAATTTTTCATAATTAATCCAGAAAACCTCAATAAACAATATTAATATCCAACACCATGAATAGGGAGGAAGAAGTGATGAAATACTAATGTCTACATTAGAAATTAACTATTTTGTTACTCCCAATAAGAACAATATAATCAATTAGGAACAGATCTAGAAAATGCTTATTATCCAAAAGGCATACCTTAAAAATATATGTCTGGATATCCAATATCTGACGCATGATCACATCCATATTGAATTAGACTCAATGAAATTAATGGAAATAACAAATACAAGATGGGAGCAATGAAGAGGGTCTTCTGTGAAAAATTGGAATGTGTGGAGGAGTTTTGGTCCAAGTAATAGGTTCAATGAGAAGATTCAATCCAAAATTGTGGACTGTGGAGATTTTTCAGAAATGAAAATGGTGTTTGGAGGATTACACGTCATTGGAGTGGAGTTTTTATAATGATACACATCATAAATACATAAAATGAATCCTCATTTCCCATCATGTAAAAATTATAAACCATGTCCCCTTTTCCCATGGAAATCCCATCACACCCTTAAAAAATAATAATTGAATATTACATGTGGTTTAATCTAGCTTTGAGACATGTCGACACGTGGTGGAAATTTTTTACAAGGTTCATAGTTATTATTTTATTTTGAATTAAATCAATCCATTAATTAAATTCACATTTTCTACCTCAAACTATTAAAAGGAGTCGTACATGGAAAATGATGGGATCTTATGATCTACCAACCTTAAAAAATCAACATTGAGTAGAACTTCCACAAATATATAATCTTATGACTCAAAAAGATAATGTTATTAATCCTTCATATCATCCTCCCTTTCTCATGTATCGTCATTCACATGTCCATGTTGTCGTAATACACAATCTATTTTCACGGTCATTCCACACAACACATTCTCATTGCATTCCAACAAACGTAAGAGATGATCGTCAATGGATGAATCTATCTCTTGTTCAAACTCATCCACATCTATCACATGAGAAGAGTCAATGTGATATTGTCTATGTTTTGATACATGGAAATCATCATTCATAGAATAATATTTTAATGAAATATCTAATGTGTAATCCACATGCCCAATTCTATCCACTATCTGAAAAGGACAAACAATCCTAGGAATTGACTTACCATACCTCTATAACTCACCGTGAACTAACCTAGGAGTCACACTATATAATAAATGATCATCCTATGTAAACACTAGGGGTACTATTTTTTGGACCAATTTGGATGGATAAGGATGTAGTAAGAGATTTCTTATGTAAAGTGGTATCTTTTGTTGAAAAATATGATAAATCAATTTACATTATAATGGAATTGAAAATCAGAAAATGGTTTGCTGAATTGTATTTCAAAGATATCATATTTTTGTAGAATATCAGATAAAATATTTATAATGGAAAGGGATAGTAAAGGAGACGTCCATGATATTATGTTATTGTTGGAATGAATGATGTTGCAGGAAGATTGGGAAGTTGTAGTATTTTCCCTGGAAAATCACACGATGATGAATGTGTTCGAGCAGAACTATATATCACAATAGATATTATTTGTGATGAAAGGAGTTAATTTTTGAATAATATATATGACAAACAAGAAGCAGTGGTGTTCTTTTTGGAGCCGATTTTAAGGTGTCTCTAATTTCTAGTGATTTCCAAATTTTAGTTTTCTAAAATAGAGAGATAAATAAATGACATTTAGGTATAGAATGATTCATGCATGTTTGAAGATGTCTTGGCATGTTTTGTCCAAGGAATAATTCAAGGTCATAACATTAAAAAAATGAAAATTAATGAAATACATGAAAGATTCAAGAATTGCGTGAAAGATGTGGTTGGCGTGAAAGAAACTTATGCACCCAATGGAATGTCAAATGGTGTTTTGTGCGACATGTCAGGATCTTGGATGACGTGTTATAGTTTATTCTCGTAGGGGTCTATGATGCCTTTAAATAAGAGTTGACACCCTCTGATTTTATTAGATTTACATTTGGGGAAATCCCTTGCTCTAAAATGCGAAGAATTTTCAGTAAAGGGATTTGCGTTGAAGAAAAAGAGTTGTGCATAAGAAGGAAAATTTGGGTCCAATAATAGAGTTGTACAGAAGATTGAAGTTTCACGTAAGTGGTGTTTGGAGACAAAAGTCAAATCTTGCGTGTGTGGCATAATATTTTCATTCAAGACACAAAAAAGGTTGCAAAAAAGACTTCAGTTCAGCACAAATATAATGTTGGGTGTAGGGTAGTTCATACTAGCTTCTTGTGCAGGAAACAGAAGACATTTTTGTAATGATCAAACTATGAAATCTGATTAAGTATCTATGAAACATTATTTTTACCTATTATGATAAGAGGGTCAACATGCTATTGTGGATTGTTTTCAATGTTCAACATGAGTGTAAGGGTATATCCAACTCATTTTCGTCTACATAAAATGATTTTTTTCTAGTGGATTTTGGGTTATTCGATTATTTCTGTACCATACCATGGATGTAGAGACACTTGGTGAGTGGTGAACCTTATAAATATTCTGTTTTAATGGTTGTGTGTGTTCAGTTGTGAAATAATACATTAACCGGATGCAAATTTTGTTTCAAAATTATTGTAAACATAAATAGACAAAGATATCAATGATTCAACCCATCTCCATATCAGTGATACATGGATCCTGATTGGATAACATCATTTTTTGTCTTTCACCACATGACTTCTAATTACACGTAGACATAGCCATTAACTTCTGAATAAGAGCCTCATGCTTTGACATCTCCTGCAAGATACATGGTCCCAATAATTCATACTAACCAACCATCATCCATGTTATCAATGTTCTGGATGGTCTACCATAAAGATCATCATATGGTTCTATATCTAATGTTTCCTGATAACTATTGTTATAGGTTAATTCCAAAAAAGATAGGTGCTTCTCCCATAACCCACCGAATTAAACCAAACATTTGAGAATCATATCCCCATGAACCTATATAGTATTCTCTAATTTCCAATATATCTATGGGTGGTATATAATACTCAATAATACCTTTTTATTAACCACCCTGTATAGGTGCTACCCAAAGCATTTAGTACAACAAGAACTATAGACTGAAAAAACAGTTTGAGGCACCCCATAGAGATAGTCTATCTATCAAACATACAATTCACTTATCTATTCCACAGAGGAAGTCTCTTATATCTACAAAAAATGTGATACCTTCATCATTTTTTCAAAAATATATTGATAGAATCATTATTCACATGTTTATTCATATTAACTACCACATAATTTATTGAGATGTTGCCTCACATAGATTATGGAAAAGGGAACGAATTTATAGAACCTCTGGGTTGCGGATTCTATGACTTCACCTTCTGATATGTGTATCATCATTTGAAAAATAATATTATTTGATTTATTATACATGGACACCGAAACAATATTAATAAGTCATAATAAATTTGAGTCAAAAAGGGATTTTCTTCCAACATTGAGGATTGAAATTACCGCATGAGCTCATATCAAATTCTTGTGGGTGTAGAAACATCATTAATCAAATAGAAGATCTCGTCCTCATCTATCAACTAGACCGATGGTGTCTCCCCACCTTCAAATATTTCTCTGAATTTGAAGCACTCCACGTCCTTATAATATTTATCCGTGACATGCCTCAAAAGAGTACACTTCACTGACACTAATAGAAGATCCATTAGCTCTTGGATCACTCAAGCCACCACATGCATCTCAGCATATAGATTTGTCATATCTCACTCAACACTTGACTCCTAAAACACATCATTTGGAGTCTTACTACTCAAATAATAACCAACATTGTTTCCTTTACAAGTTGTATATATGAGATCAAAATCAAAAGACATCATATATTCTATCCATCTCTGATACAAAAGATTAATGTCCTATTTCAAAATGATATACTTTAAACTTTTGTGATTAGTAAACAACATAAACATATCACAAAACATATAGTGCTTCCAACACATCAAATAAAAAACAAAAAATTACTGACTTGAGATCATGCATTGGGTAATTCCATTCATGTGTCCTCAACTACCAATTCCCATATTCCAAAACATCATCTCCCTACATCAGCAAAGATCCATTCCAAATTGCAGAAGCATCACAATACATTAGGTACTCATCAATACACTCATGTAAGAACAATATCGTTACTGATGTTAACTAGTTCTTCAAATAATGTATAGAATTAGCACATTCGCTTTGACATTCACAATTAATCCCATTAACAATCAAGCCTAAAAGCAGAACTACCAAAAATAAAATGTCATAGATAAACCCCAAATAATATCCAAATAATCCCCAAAACCATTGAATATCAAACACATTCATAGGATTCTATATAGAAATTACTACCTGAACCATAACTGGGTTTACAAACACACATCCCTCTGAGATGATATGTCCCATGAATTGTACATGATCAATACAAAACGGAAACATAGATTAATTGGTTTATAGTCAATCAACTTTTAGTGTACTCACAAAAATGCAATGTGTTGGTTGGAGTAGATTACTCAAGAGGGGAGGGGGGTGAATTGAGTATCTATAAAAATTTCTGATTAAAAAGTATTCTGAAAAGGTTTCCCAGTATTTTTTAATACGTCCTGGTTAATCAAGGTTATACTGTTATGAAATTTTGACTATTGAAATAACTTCTTAGAAGATTTATTAATTCTCAGTAATCTTAATATTGGTTATTAATATTACTTTTTATTCTTTTCTAATAAGGAAAAAAATGATAACTTCTTTCCAAAATTAACTATCAAATTGAATTTAGTGAAATATAAATTAAATAGTAAATCCAAGAAATATAAATTAAATGGCACAATGGATATAAAACAAGTGGTTCATTCTCAAGCCAAGACCGAATCCATTACACTTGGTGATCACTGACCACCAAGAAGATTATATAAAATACTAAACTATTTTTATTCATTTATTTAATAACAAAAAACATAATATTAAATAATCTATAATGTTTTTATGGAATTTATTCCAGATACATTTACACACACCTCCATCTAATTGGTAAAAACATATTGTTTTTGTGGACGGCGAACTACTGCCTCACGAAACGATGATTGATCAATTATCTCTTACCGCCTCTCACGGTGGCCATTAATATGGCAATATATTTATATATGATATATATTTCGTTTATGTTTTATTTATTCTTCTATCTGTTCCATTTATAGAATACCTTTATGGTGTCCATTATGGGTAAACATGATAATTTCATTTGATGAAGTGCGGACAACTGCCCCCTCAAATTGATAAGACTCATTCATACCATACATTGTATGTATAAATGATGGATATAATTATATTATATATGTTACTACACTTGAATTATATTATACTTATGTATCATCATGTTTTTATTCCATTAAATACGAAATAGAAATGAAAGTAGCCTTCATTCTTACGTACGACTTACCGTCTCCATGAATAGTGGATTTCATTTCTTATCTCCAAATGTTATGTACTATTATAAATACATATATATAATGAATATGTATGTTATATATGTTATCTAAATAATTAATATCATTCTATAAATTATAAAATTTTGACCACATGAACAATGTGTATTTATAAGAAGTCCATTTTTGACAAAAGTACCAAATATTGAAAAAATGACCGTTATTAACATAAATGATTACATAATGTTTATAACATGATAATAGGTAATATAAATGGAATAATGAAATTTAAAAAGGTTCTTAATCAAGTATAAATTAACTTGAGTTTATTATTCATGAAATTAATGAAATAACGGGTCAAGTCAGACAAGAGGTAAAGGACTTCGTCTCAATCTCTTTTCATTGAGGCATATTCTGTTTTATACACGACGTTATTTTATATGGTGTATAAACCCCTTTGAATTTTATTTTCATTCAATGTGAATATTTTATCTACTTAAAATTTTACTAATCAATAAAAATAACGTTTTAATATATTGAAAATGGTTATGATAAAATATTTTGTATGTCAATAGAGTTAATTTATATATTGTAATTATAATATGACAATTTTTTCTTTCCATTATATTTATTGTATTAGTTATGATTTTATAATTGAAACCGGTCATTTGATGAGTGGTTACGTGATATACCAAATGACGGGTGGTGCCGTGATAAACCAGAATGGGTGGTTTTTTATAACATCTAATGAATTAGGTATATAAGTTGGCCGTATGGATATTTCATTTTGTGATATGTCTGGAAGTCGACCGTATGGTTATTCCATTTATGTATATATATGTACCAAGTGACCGAATCCATTACACTTGGCGATGTACTATGTACACGAAGATAGGGCCTTAGAAGCTTGATAAAATCAGAAATGATCTCTCAACCATACAGCATGGCTTTCACAAAGTCATCCTTGGTCTCCATAAACGTTTCCAACAAATGAGTGAACTCTGTGAGATTTTGGACTTGAGTCTTGAAGGATTGAGTAATAGGAGGAATCATCTGATTCTCCATAAGGTACATGAAATGATTGGTCATATCAATCTTTTATTAGATCTAGTTGAAATAGATGTCCACTTTCATGGAAATTTATTGCTGAGAATCATTAGAAATATTATAATGGATTTTCACAAAATCAATAACTCTGTCACCATTCTTAATAACACCCGATATGGAATATATATTAAAACCACTAAGCACAACCTGAATTTCCACTTTTACCACTGTTTGAAACAGATCACTATCTAAGTAAGGTTATGATGATTTACCAAAGGCAATAAAATAGTGACATCTGAGGTACGATATTTTAGTTGATTGAGATGTTTCTGAAGTCACCCATTATACTCATCAGTTAGCTTTTTAAGCCCAACAACAATCTCACACATCTCTTTCACTATTTTATTTTTTCATTCATCCACCTTCCCAGCTAAAGAAGCAAAATTAGGTTGAATCGTAGAATAAATATCTTATGCGGTTTGAGGATCAATAGTCTCAATAGAATGATAAGTATGCTCTGATCTCTAATTCAGCACTTTCTACATGTCTTCATCCATACCTCTTAGAGTATGTTCTTCATCACTAATAATATTGTTTTCAACTCTGAAATCCCGACTCTCATGTATCTTTATTGGTTGAATATGCGAAATAAAATTATCCAATAATAGTGAGGCATCTATCTCACTTATATTTTTCATAGGAGCTGGTTGGTTATTAATGAGTTTTTCAACCCCTGAAAAAAGGGTTGGTCAAAATTCTTTCAGATCATCATTATTCTGCAAGGATAAAAGTTCTGGTAAAGGCTCAAAGATAAGAGCTATGACATTTCTATGTTCTTTGGAAGAGATAGTTATAGGATAATATTCAATTTTATACTAAAACCTAGTTGAAAGGTCGAGGCCTTTGACTAAGACTTCCTATGAGTCATTCACATCGATGTAACTAGGAAATTTATACCAATTGTCCACTAATCCTGGATCAATTGGATTTGGTAGTACAATAGATTCTAGATTGGGGAGTTACCCCCCCTCAATAGTGGCATCATTTTAAGGACTCAAATACTTACTACCTTTATCTATTTCCAAGAGTTTATCCCTTTTTTCCTCAATAATTTCCTTTCGACCTAATTGAAAGTCTTGTTCCATTATTTCATCCCCAGAAAGAATGACTTTAGAAACAACATGTTCCTCTGTGAGTTCCTCAAGGTCAGCCTCTTACATAATTGGAATTGCTTATTCTATATATTCTTTCACAACATCCTTTTTGGTTTCTTTAGAAACAAATTATTTTTCAAATTCAGGATGGTCTTCCAGATCAGCAACATTTTTAGCAGTAGGGATTTCATTCTCAATTACTACATGAGGAGCATGAGTACTATCTTCCTCATCAAAAATAGTATCTATGGTAGAAAAAGTATCCTCTTATTATTCCACTTCTTCTGAATACTCAACAACTTCATCTTGTTCAAAAGTAGGATTAGAAATAACTTTTGGTCATAAGAGTTCTTCTACTAGATTAAACTATTCATAGATCCTCTCATTGTCTTCCACCCTTGAATTTTTCCGTGGACTCCAATTGATCTTCATCATCTTTATAATAACCTTAGAAAGACATAACTCATGATCCTTGATAACATCTTCATTTGGTCCATCCAATCCATTGGCATGTAACATGGCTTATATAACCCGAAAATAGAATATAGAGATTGACTTGGATGTGGTCTTGATCAATTCACACATATGGTGTATGACATACAAAAAATGATTGATCTTATGTCCATTTTTCATTATATGACTAAAATATATATCCTACTATTTATGTATAGATAAATTACATTTTCTGGGTGTAATTAATTTTTTAGTAAACTTAAAAAGTTTTCTAGATTCCCCATCTTGTTCAGAAGTGATTTCTCTTCTCTTGGTGCTATTTCCAATTAAACATTTCTTGGAATCTTTCAAAACAAAGAATTAACATGGAGGTGGAGAACCTCTCTGGTAATCTTAAAAAATACCTACATGAGGAATCATAAGGAATTAATCCCATACCATTGAATAAAATGTGAATCTCTGGCCATTTATCCAACTCCTTACAACATAACCAATTTCTGAATCAAACAAAAATTGCACAAACTAATAAAATTGTGCATGTAGCTTCGGGTAGATAGGTTAATATTCCTCTAAAAAACAATCTAAATAGGCCTTCTCTTTTAATTCATTCAAAAACAGAGACTTACTCAATAGAAGCCACATAGGTAATATCTATTTCTCAGGTACTAGAGTTTGGTTCACCATGTTTTGATTCAGAGGGCCCTCGGGTCCTAACATCGGTGCGATCTTATTCTCCATTGAATTGTGTTTCTCAGTAGACGACATAAAAGGACGTTTCGTCTTGTGAATTCACCGACGGTTTGAGAGATATAAGGGTTTAATGGTTGATGATGGGTTAACGTTTGAGAGAATATAAGGGTGCTGATTTGAATAATGAGGGAAACTTATTGTATTTTATCATTTATGAATACCAATCATCGCAAAAAAAGAACGGGGAAGAAAAAGGGTAAAATAAGTAATCACTACAATACTGGTTCTATTTTATAAATAGAGTAACAAAAGATTCTAATGGTTAGACAGTAACAGTTATTCACAGTGAGACCGTAACTGACTCTCACGGTGAGACAGTAACAGGTGAGATTTCTAGACTGTGTTGCCGTATTTTTAAAGATAGTAAGTGTTAGATAGTAACCTAGATTTATTAACTGTGATATTGTAGACATGAAATATTATAATGTGAAACAATGTGATATTAACTTAAGGTTTATCATACCTAATTCAGGTATGATGTAGTCTATTATTTCAGAATATAATTGATTGGTGAATATATCAGCTAGCTGATATTTGGTTCCAATGAATTCAAAAGTGATATAAACTTTCTGATAATGTTCTCTCAAAAAGTGATGTCTTACATCATTATGATTTTTCCCAGAGTGTGAAATAGTATTTTTTGAGATATTAATAGCACTTCTGTTGTTACAATTTAACGGTATATGCCTGAATTGATGTCCATAATCTGGTAAAGTGTGTTTCATCCACAAAACATGGGCACAACAACTACCAGTAGCAATGTATTCAGCTTTAGTAGTAGATAATCAAACAGAATTTTGTTTCTTTCTACCCCATGATACTTGTGACTTAGCTAAAAAGTGTCAGGTTCCAGAAGGTTTTTTTTCTATCTATTGTACATTCACTGATGTCAGCATTCGAATAACTAACTAATTTAAATGATTTCCCCCTAGGATATAACAGTCCTAGATTGGGTGTATGCTTGAGGTATTTAAAAATTAATTTAATATATTTTAAATAATATTCCTTAATATTTTCTTGAAAATGAGCACACATATACACACTAAACATAATTTCAGGTCGACTAGAAGTTATGTTGGGTAAACATCCAATAATTCCTCTATAAGTGGTTTGATCAACATATTTTCCATCTCTATAATGATCCAACTTACAAGTGGTACTCATTAGAGTGTCACTAATTTTAGTGTCTTCCAATACAAAACGTTTTAAAAGATCTATAGTGTATTCACATTGGCTTAAAATTATACCATCATTATATTGAAATATTTGAAATCCATGAATGGATTTTAGTTCACCCATTAACCTCATTTCAAATTTGTTTTTCATCATTTTAGAAAAATTAAAACATAATGAATTTCTTGAAAATCCCATGATAATGTCATCTACATAGATTGGAACAACTAAAACATCATTGGATATTCATTTTATAAAGAGGTTAGGATTATCTATTCCCTTTGCAAAACCTTTGAAAATATAAAATGTACTCGGCGTATCATACAAGACTCTTGGAGCTTATTTTAAACTATATAATGATTTTGATGATTTAAAAATATGATTTATAAAGTGTGGATTTATAAATACATGAGGTTTATAAAAAAAATACATCCTAAACTATATACCAATTTAGGAATGCACTCTTAACATCAATTTCATATATTTTGAAATTCAGTTGTGCAGCACAAGAAAGCATAACTGTGATGGCTTCAAGTCTAGCAACTAATGAAAAGGTCTCCTCATAGTCAATTACTTATTCTTTACTATAGCATTATGCTACCAATCTAGCCATGTTTCTAACTATGTTACCAGCTTTATCTACCTTATTTCTAAACACCGAGTTAGTGCCTATGGTGAATGTGTCCTTGGGGCATTCAAAAAGTTTCCAAATATTCTTCCTTTAAAACCGATTAAATTATTCTTGGATATACATAACCAAAAACACATAATTGATAGAATAATTAATGTTTTTTTAGGTTCATGTTGTGACAGGAAGACTTGAGGATTAACCTAATTTCTAAGAGAAGCTCTTTTTTGATTTCCTTTGTCCATGTCTCCTACAACAACATATAAGGGAAGGTTCATAAGAGTTATAACAGCTCTACAAAAGGAAGGAATAGTGATTTCAGGTTCATCAACAGGTTCAGAAAAATTGTGACTTGAGTCAACAAAATTTCTAGAATTGGATGTTTTCACGGATTCCTTCATAGAATTGATTGACGATTTTTAATTAATTTCATGATTTGATACATCATCCTCTATGTTCTCTAGAATGGTTTTAGGGTCACGTGGATCTGTTTCATCAAACATTTCAATGACAAATTCATTCACAAATTTAGTTCTTTTATTGGACACTCTATTGTCTTTACTGGAAATAAAATATACTAAAAGATGCCTTCATCACTTTTCGATTCAAATTTGTCAAGATTGTCCTTAGTATTAACAATATAGACATTACAAACAAAAACATTGATGTAACTAACTTTGGGTTTTCTATTGTTTCATAACTCATAAAGAGGGATTTTAAGAATAGGTATATTCAATACTCTTAGATTATGTATCATGTTTTATTTATAGCTTCAGCCAAAAAATAATTAGAAATGTCATAATCAATAAGAATTGATCTAGAAATATCATGTAGTGTTTTATTTCTTATTTCTAAATATTTTTTTGTTGAGGTGTTCTAGGGGAAGAGAAATTGGGACAATAACCATTTTTGGAGAAAACATATACAAAATCGTGATTTTCAAACTCACAGCCATGATCACTTATTAGGTACTTAATTTCAAGTCCACTATGATTTTCTACAAACAAGACATATTTAGTGAAATAATAGCAGGCGTCACTTCTTTGAGCAAAAAAAATGTCCATGTGTATATAGTGATGTAATCTGCAAGAACATAATCATAGTGCTTCCAATTTATACATGAAACTCTAGATGGTGCAAACAAATCGATGTGAACTAGTTTGAGAGGTGGAGCAGTTGACACTTCTTTCTTTGGTTTGAAGGAAATTTTTTGTTGTTTTCTGTTTTGATAGGGATTACACACTTTATCATTTGAAAACTCAAGTTTTGGTAGGTCATTGACTAAGACTTTTCATGTTGGCTTTCTAAGGGAGTGAATATTACAGTTTCCTAGTCTCCTATGACAATAACAAGACTCTTTATGAAATACACATAAACATGTATCATTTTGGGAATCTAAAGAATTTATTTTAACAGAATGAACATTTTCATTTCTTAATGGAGAGAACATTAATTCATCATTAGAATTAAAGATTTTACAAGACTCATTTTCAAATATAACATGAAATTCATCATCACATAATTGTGAGATACTAAGAAGACTATATTTCAAACCATCAACAAACAGTACTTTATAAATCAAAACTGAGTTAGTGTTACCGATTTTTTCATGTCCAATAATCATCCCTTTGGCATTTTAACCAAAAGAGACAAGTCTTCCATCTATTTTTATTAGGATCTTGAAGCATGAGTAGTCTCTTGTCATGCATCTTGAACACCCACTATCCAAGTACCATTAACATTTATAGGAACTCTTTAAGCAGCTTTCCTACAAAATGATCAAGGAAAGACAGATTTTGGTACCCTTACTTTTTTGGGTCCAGTGACATTAGTGATATGTTCTTTAGAAACACATATCTACCTCGTAGGTTTCCTCTATGAATTGTGTAATGTATTTGAAAAATAAACTCTATTCTGTCCATAAAATCTGGAAACATTAGAAATTTTATCATAACTCGAACTAGTTGATTTGTGTCTATAACTGAGAGTAAATATGTATGTCCTAAATTTATTAAAAAAATTATTCAAACAAGATTACTTTTTCTATGTTGATAACCAAAGCCAGTATTGTATTTCTGGGAAATTTTTTCAGCTAGATTTTGTGTAAGAGTATTTTTACCATTGGTAATATTTTCTAAGTCATTCTTCAAATTCTCATTATACATTTTTATTTCATTGCTCTCCTTGAGTAGTTGAGCGGTTTTCTCTTGTTTAGTTATCAGTTATGATTTAATAGTTATAGTAAGAGATTTTTTTTCATCAAAGTTTTATATTTATATTTCAGTTCATTGCATGTTTCTTCAAGAAAAATACAATATTAAAAGGCTTCTTTATTATTCACTTTACCAAATTCAGTCTCCTCTCCATAATATTATGAATTATGTATAGAATAGTCCTATGTTACCTCATATGTGTTGTCCTAAAACACATATTGGATTTGTTAGCCTGTTCATCATGTAATGTTTCTTGAGTCACTTGAAATCTCCTCAGAAGCACTCCCGGTTTCTTTCATTGACTTTTTATACTTCTTGTCCTTTTCCTCACATCACTTTTTGTACATGTAAATTGGACAGTCCTCCATGATATGTCCTTTACGCTTACATTCATAGCAGAAAATTTCATTAGTCTTGTCACTTCTTTTCCAATCCATCTTCCAACTTCCTTTTTTTCATATCTACCCTTGATGTTATGCTTTATGAAAAATGTATTCTTCTTATAAAATCATTTTAAACTTCAAGATAGTTGAGACATCTCCTCATCACTGTCAGGTGATGAGTTTTCACTATTAAAAATCTCTACAAAATCATCCAATTTACCTTTGACTTTGTGTTTAGAGGTGGTGGTCTTGAATGCAACAAATTTTCTTTTGGGTTTATCCTCCTCTTCCTTGTTTAAATTATTCTCGACATCATACTTTGTCATTTTCCCTAAGAGTTATTTTTTAGGTAGTTTTCCGATGTTTCATGATTCTCTAATAGAGTCAGAGGCTCCTCTCCATCTGTCAGGTAAAAAAAATAATTCTCAGGATCTATTCCTTGGGAGTGACTTCTCTTCCAAGAGAAATCATTGTGTTGAAAATTTCATTCAACCTAAGATACATGTAAAAAATAGGCACATCGTGTTTTATTTTAAAGTAATCATAATAAATATTATATGTATTAAGTCCCATTTCATTAACACTGGATGATACTTCATGTGAAATAGACAAGGTATCCCAAATATCATAGGTATATTTACAAGGAAAACTGTATTAAATTCTTCCTCTTATAAAGATAAATATGAATAATTAATAGCCTTTCAATTCTTATTGTCAACAGTCTTGGTAGGTTTTCCCCAAGTGGTTCTATCATAAGTATAAATCTTATATTTATCTATAAATTATGACAAAAATTCAGAACCCATAATCCATAAATGCATTTTTATTTTTATGTTCCATTGATAATAATTGGTTCCATTAAAGAATGGTGGTCTATTTGTTTCAGCACCTTCAATTCTATTATTCAAAATAATGAAATACATTGAAATAGCTATAAATTTAGAATTAAAATAATTTTATATATATTTAAAGTATGAATAAAATCACAGTTGAATGAAAAAACAGTCTTCATAAACATCCTTTGATACCAAATGTGGGAGAAAGTAGATTATTGAAGAGGGGGGGGGGGGTGGTGGATCGAGTATCTTTAAAAATTTATTATTAAAGACAATTCTGAAAATTATTCCCCTATAAATTTAAATATAGCCTAGTTAATAAAGGTTATAATGTTATGAAAATTTGACTGTTGAAATAATTTCTTAGATGATTGATTAATTCTCAGCATTCTTAATATTTGTTATTAATGATAGTTTTGAAGATATTATGATAACGAAAAACAATGATAACTTCATTCTAAAAATAACTGTCAAAGTGAATTTAGTGTATTCTGAATTAAATAGTAAAATATAGAAAACTAAATTAAGCAGCATAATGGATATAGAAAAAGTGGTTCACTCTCAAGTTGAGACCTAATCCACTCCACTTGGTGATCACCTTCCACCAAGAAGTTTATATAAACAAATTTGATCCACATCCTAGAGTGGGGTTAAAAAATATAGAAGATATCCAAGTCACATAAACTCTTCCACAATTCATCATGGGTATAATCTATCAGTACACACAAGGACCTCTTCCACACATATCTGTGGGTATAAAAATTTGTGAAAAGATGTTTGCAAAAGGATATCTTGTGTCTTTCAGTATAATGCAGGAGAAAGAGTGTGTTGTTATACATATACACAAACTTCTCAAAAGTAGATAAAATGATACACAACATAAGAGAAATGATAAGATTAGGTTAGAAGTGATTTGAGTGTTAGTCTTTGCAGATCTAGACTTATGGGATGATGTTGGTGTAGATTTCAGGTCCTCCTATGGTAAACAGACTGTCACAAGTATGCAATATTGGCGTGTGTTCTTCGTAGTGATTGAAAATGCGAAAAATTTCTTGATTTTGGTATTCAAGTATCCTTTGTGTGTTATTGAGCAGTTTTGAGTTCCATGTGAAAATACATCCATCAAAAATGCATTATGTGGGTTCTTCATTTTCGTGCTCACTCCCGCTTGTTTCACATTCATCTGTATATTGTTTCTTGTCCACACTATTAATTTATCTTGGATTTCATGTGTTAGAGCCAACATGTTTCATGTATATTGAACCTCATACCTCATACTGTCTGGTGACATGTCAACAAAGAAACATCAATTACGTGAGTGCATTTAAAAACGTCAAAAATGAATATTAGATATTAAATTGAAAAATGAAAAATGGTTTAAGAAACAGTGCCACAACATTTCATGGAATGGTGTCTCATGGTCACAGTGTTTGGTCTCAGTGTCTAATTTTCATGGTTTCTGGTCACGGTGACTCATTGTCATGGTGTTTGGTTCAAGGTGTATGGTCATCGTGTCTCATTGTCATAGTGTCTGGTTCACGGTGTCTATTCATGGTGTCTGGTTCATGGTGTCTCATCACAGTGTTTGGAACATAGTTTCTGGTCACGGTGTCTGGTTCAAGGTGTCTGGTCACGGTGTCTGGTTCATGGTGTCTGGTCACGGTCTCTGGTCATGGTGTCTGGTCATATTGTCTGGTTCTCTATGTCTGGGGAATTTTCGAGAAAAACATAACTGGTAGCAAACTCAGGGTGTCTCAGACTTTGCCAAATATCTATATTCAGACTTAAGCTGTGATATTCATAGAATGGATTAGACTTAATCAGTTGTCAATGAAATCACAATAAATTAAATCAAAGAAGGTGTACAACAATAAAACTTAGTGTATAACACTTTTGATCTTTGGATAGCTTTACAAAATAACTATACATTTCATGTGAGATAGATTTCATAGAGTTATCAAGGTTTGGACTGAATAGGATTTTTGATCATTAATATAATATGAATACATGATGATTCCAACATAATGATACTTGGAATTATTGCAATGAGTCTTTGAGTACACAAGGATGTCATAAGAGAATAAAATTTAAAAATGATCTCGCTTTGGAAGGAAGATTATATTCATCAAGGACATAAAGATCACAGGTGTGTTTATTAACCAAAATGACATTATGATAAACAAATATTAGATATACTTAGTTCTAAATGAATTCCTCAGCATATCAGAAGTAAAAACACTCAAATTGTGACACAATGATCATAAGTATATCTTTGAGAACACATAGTCTACCTTCAAATAGTCAAATATATTTTCGATTAGTGGATGTTGACACCATTTTTTCAAAGCCACTGTGTTCATATTTCGGTAATAGACATAGAAGTTCATGATCCCATCATCCTTCATTGGAGTAAATAAAGGGAAACCCAAAAATAATATACTCAGATGGATAAATCCATTATCCTTCAATTCATCCGGTGAGTCTTGAGTTCTTGAATCACATTTGGTGCAATATTTTATGGTGCAATAGATATTGACTCCTCCCCAAGCATGAGATCAATGGTAAATTCCACATCTCTTTTAGTTTTATGCCCTAATAATTTATTATGAAATAAATCATAAACCATTAAACCAAGGGTGAAAGGATTTCGTGCTTTTCTCCTCCATGATCATACATTAAACTGGGAACCTGCATTGTGAGATCTCCTAGTTACTATGTAACTAGCCCTTCATGGCCAACCCGGATTTTTAAATCTCCATAATGAATGTACTTGTCACCATGAAGAGAAACATAATTAATCTTTTATGGGGACCATATAAGTGGTATCATAATGAGACAAGTCAACCCATACTCATAATAATGATGAAGTATGTCATATTAAGAATATATAAATCCATTAAGAATAAATTTTCCCTGACCTCACGAGGACATCCCATGAACATCCATATGAATCCAGACAGTAGTCCCAATGGTGTATCTACAGTCATTATCCCACTTATATATTCCATTTTCAAGCTCAAAATAGTAACAATATTTGCATATATAATTGAATTAGAGGAGTTAGTAACAAACAAGGGACTAACTAAAGAAGAATCTACTAGAATAGTACATTTATCAATATATTGTCTATCTTAGTTATCCACATGTTTAGGTTTAACAACATGTATCTATCATGCCCCACTTCTATATGATGTATTCGAACTCCCCTGAGCTACACCAATCTACTAATATATAAATCATTCCAAGAATTACCTTTTATACCACATCCATATCCTCTACTTACAGACTCCAGCATGTAGCCTAATATTTGTTGAAGAAACCCTTCCCACACCAAAATTCTTCCTAGTTGTACTATCAAAAAATTTCTTCACTAGTTTCCTATAGAACCTCTATAGATGTCCCATATTTATATTGTGTCGTCACTTTACTAGAGATCATGGGAAATGCTTCATGAAATGACATGTCCTACCACACTTATGGAAAACCACCTTTGTGTATTATTATTTAATAAACCCTTCATACTAGATACTCTTCCTACCACTTCTCTAGGAGAATGTTCTATAACAAAGTTACCTACTCTTAGTAGACGTACCGAAAAACAATATAGTTGGAACCACCTTTCTTCTACTAGATGCCTTCCTCATGATCCCCTTACAAAATTAGTGCCAAATTTACAACTTTTTGTAAACTTTTTTATCCTATAGATATTCACTTGGGGTATATAACATTAGAGTTCAGTCCATCCTATGTTCTTCATGATGATGTAGCCTCATTTGAATAAAATTCTATAGAAAAATGTTTTAAATCTATAAAGGGTCCAACATAGTCCATTGTGGACATATTTACTTGCTTGAACCATATGAACTTCGTTGATATCTCTTTCGTCAGTGTCTCTAGGTAAAAGTGGTTTAATTACTTTTGCTGAATGTACTTTCATTACATAGATTCAAACTATCCATCCTGAGTTTATATGTATGTAGAATGATTCCCTTCAACACACTACATGTAAGCATCCCATTTTAGTCTCTAGGTGGTCATGTATAGTCTAGATAGACTGAATCCATAACTGAGCTATCTCAAGTCCACCTTCTCCTATAAATGTCATAGGTTGATACAATGGAAAATCCCTAGTCAGATGAGACAAAATTATCACGAACTTACATGGGTTTATATCCATCAATTTCATTAAACTAGTGATGTTCTCTTAGAAATTATGTACTCTTTCTTCCCTTGGATGTAATAGTGCCTCTGTATCCACCACTAGAAGATCGTCCATATCCATGTCCACCAGGCATCCTGTCAATAAGCATCATTAGGGAGGTATTTTACTACTATTACAAACACACATTATAAGACTCATTAATTTTTTTTTCACATTTAATTTAGAGGAAACTCATAATAACAAAAAAAAATAAGTCTTTTCCCCAAACATCGCCACATGGCCAAAATGGTGGTGCTATTACTACCCTTATCCATCCTACACCTACGACCTAGTTGGCAATGATAAAAATATTCTAATTAATCAGTTGTCTCATTTATAAAATATATTCTTCCAATTTTAGTCATTTTAACATTTTCTAATTCTTTTTAGACATCATTTTCCATTTTATTTTTCACGAATAGAAAATTAGTATAAGATCAACAAAATAACCTAAACACATCTTCATGTTCATTGCCAAAATGATGCCTGAAAAAAATTCATAATTTCCTTGAACAAAGAATGCATACTTAACTCTTTTAAGTTTTGGGGAACGATTCAATTCATAAAAATATCAACAAATATTATCAAAATATAAAATAACATTATCACCCAAGTTAAAATAATATTCAATTGTAACAGCAACAAGAAATAACAACAATCCCACCAGGAGTACATATGTTATCCCCCAATAAATGGGTTTGTAACTCCAATGCACAATCTCATTACTAATCCCATGAATCATCATCGTCTTATATATAATATGACCTCTGGATCACCTATCCACATATTATAGGCTTTCGACTACTAGGGAGGCTATGGTAAGTTAGTCGTGGGGGTCCATACCCTATTTTATCATTCTAAAAAAATAGAAAAAGTAATAAATAAATATAATAAGTACAAATAATCCTGAGAAATACCAATATCTAAAGATAAACACTTTAAGAAAAAATAATATCCAATAATGAAATAATCATTTTATGCCAATGTATGTTCCAAGTGTCAATATGAGAAATAAAATGGTACGATTATAGACTATAACCAGTCCCATGTTGGTCCTAAACCATGTATAGTTCCCCCATCCATGAAAAATCTCGATCAACCATATAACAAAAGCACTACTACAAAACGGGGCAAGCAGAGCGCGCCACATTTATCAGCGCTTTTTAAAAGCGCTGATAAAGGGGGGGTCTTTATCAGCGCTTTTTTTAGCGCTGATAAAACCCCCACTTTATCAGCGCTTTTATGAAAGCGCTGATAAAGACCCCCCCTTTATCAGTGCTTTTTATAAAAAGCGCTGATAAAGGGAAAATTTAAAAAATATATATATTAATATATAAATCTATTAAGCTATTTATATTGATATAATTATAATATTTATTTTATAAATACGTTTTAGAAAGGATCTATGGAAATATAATATTAATTTATAAGATATTTAGTAAAAGAGGGTTATAAAATAAATTAAAAAATATTTTTAATTAGTAATTATGTAATTTTTACCAATTAATAGTCATTTAATGACACTTTTAATATAAAAAAATAAAAAAATTAATGAAAGATCCAAAATAAGTTGAAAATGAAACCCAAACTTCAAACGGCCATAACTTTTGATCCGGGACTCCGTTTGAGATCCACAGCATATCAAATCGAAGCCTGCGACGAGCTCTACAGCGCTTTGGACGGGGGAAACCCGTCCAAGGTTGTTTCAAGGCCAAAAAAGGCCCAGAAGGCCTCCAAAACTGAGTTTTTAGTCGGGGTACCCCGGTTTTTCACCGTTCAAACAGCTATAACTTCTGATCCCGATGTCCGATAAACCTCTACCATATATCATATCGAAGATCATTTCATTTTCTTCGATTTGACTAATTGTGGAGCTGAAACGGACTCCTGGATTATAAGTTATGGTCCTTTTAACATTCAAACGGCTATAACTTCCGATCCGGATGTCCGTTTGGCCTGTACCGCATATCGTATCGAAGATCGTTTCATTTTCTTCGATTTGACTGGTTGTGGAGTTGAAACAGACTTACGGATTAAAAGTTATCTTCGTTTTAACATTCTCATAGGATTTTCACCCCCTCATTTCTATGGATGCATTCATAACTATATATATATATCTATATCTATATATATATATATCTCTCTCTGTTTGTGTGCGTGTATTGTATCTATGTATATATGTATGTATTTATTTATTTATTTAAAAACACACATAAAAACACATATTCTATAAATGTATTTGAAATTAACTTTATAAATATATATATTAATATACAAATAAATATACGGAGAAAAAATTATATATATATATATATATTAATATACGAATATATATATATATATATATTAATATAACTAAATAAATTTATTTTAATATGGATCTATATTAATATATGAATAAATATAACTATATATATATATATAACTAGATATATCATCAAATGGAGAACAAAACAAAATGGCTAAGTGGTAAAGTGGCAGCGCGTTAGGGTGGAGGTACTGTGTTCGAATTCCAGTGGCAGCAGGGTTGTGCGGGATGCAAGGGAGGCGCGGTGCAGCGTGCGAAGCGTGAGGGAGTGGGGTGCGGGTTGGGGGGACAAGCGCTGATAAAAGGGAGGGGTCAAGCGCTGTGAAAAAACCCCTGACGAATTATATATATATTTTTATTTGTTCAATTTTTTAGACACCTTTTATCAGCGCTAAAAAAAACGCTGATAAAGAACCCTTTTATCAGCGCCTTTTTTAGCGCTGATAAAAGTACCCTTTATCAGCGCTTTTTGAGCGCTGATAAAAGGGACCCCCCTTTATCAGCGCTTTTTGAGCGCTGTAAAGCACGGCGCTGATAAAGGGTGCTTTTATCAGCGCTAAAAAAAGCGCTGATAAAAACCCCCTTTATCAGCGCTTTTTGAGCGCTGATAAAAGGGACCCCCCTTTATCAGCGCCGCGCTTTACAGCGCTCAAAAAGCGCTGATAAAGGGGGTTTTTTAGTGCTGATAAAAGCGATTTCTGTAGTAGTGAAGGTATTTTCACTTAACCTCTCCAAAAACAGTGTAATCAATTTGGGTACTGACCTGGTATCCCGTTTATTGTTTGAGTAAAACTCAGTATGCCACCAACAATAACTTCTAATAAAAAAACTATTCAATAATAGTGTATTCATTTTTATAATGAATAAGTAAAGAAATACTGTAAATAATTTCCATTTATTCAATTACTCTTTATTTAATGACATTTCTCCATAGTTCCAAAGGACACCCAATCCAAAATACCTACATCATACCTTTTGGGATTCTAAACCATCCTCATGGGGTATAATAAATATGAATGTATATGTTACCATTATTTATCATAATTCTTGTGGAATTTATACATTACATAAAACATGTATGTCAGATAGGAATGAGTAATGTGCTCTATGGATTCTAAACCCATGGGTTAAAAGTGACTAATATGAAATGACACATTAATGATTCCTAGGAAAATGAAAAACTTACCATGGTATTTTCAATGAATTTCACAAACATTCCTTTAAAAAACAAATAAGAATCTCATAAAATATTCTTCATTGAAGTCCCCTTATGTCTTGGTTTTTCTTTACTAGAATTGGATTATGGTTTGTGTTTATTTTCAATCCTTCCATGGATGATCTGGGAAATTGCAATGATAGGTATCTTGAAGATATGGAAAAATAATGAGTTTTATAGAGATGGGCTTCATAATTTTTTTGGGGGAAGACATGAAAATTGGGATGATGTTATCTGTGATTAAGAGACTCTGAGATCCACGAAAGTTATACTTCTGGAATAAACATTTCATAAAAATAGAAAAGGCATGATTTCAAAATGTGTGGTATGATGTTTTTCATAGATTTGAAACTTCAAAATTTGAAATAGTGTTTTTTATAGTTAGATGAGCATCATAAATTTTGAATAAAATGTTCTTTGAAAGTGGTTTTTTGCAGTGGTGCTTTGTGGCAGTGTGAAGCCTTCAACTGAGAGCTCTATAGTTGCGACAATCATTGAAAAAGGGGTTATTAAATGGATCTTTGTGAAGATATAGATGTGCTATAAAGGCATTTATTACCGATCCATATTTCACACCTGAAGAAGAGGAACTCCACATTTTATCATGACTGTAAATAAGAGGCCACCCCTCCACATTTCGGATGATTATGAGAGTTAACATTTGAGATCACTTTGAAATAGAGAGAATGGGGTGCTCAGTAATGCACATTGTTCTAAGAGAGATTGATCTTTGAGAAGAGATTTTTAATGTATTGAATGATTCCAATGCTTCTACGTTATGAGATATTTTCAAATATGGGGTGTCATGGGTTGGCTTAGTGAGATACACAATTTAGGTTTCTCTATTAGGTATTGAGCTCTGAAAAGGTTGTTATCTATGAGTCAGTGAGCTCCGTGAAGGGTTGTGCTCTGTGAAGGTTTGTGATTTTCAAGGTTGTGTGCTCTGTGAAGGATTGAGATTTCTAAAGGGGCTTTAAGGAAAAGATTATTGAGTATTAGTGTTGATGATTTAGGGATTTTAGTGAGAATATACATAGGTATTTGATGCATGAAGGGTCTCATACTGGATAGGGGCAAAGACATCAATGACAATCTATTGATGTGACCTTCACGTTGATAGACTATGTTAGACTACTGTCAATGTAGTGAGCTAGGGGAAGGAGATGGAAGTGATCCTAGGGATGCAGTGAGCTATCCCAAAACCATTGTAATTGATGTGCACCTAGCATAGAGTGAATGTGACTGAAACATTGTATTCAAAATATTATAAAGATTAGTGGCTTTTATTATGAGTGATACACTATCGGTGTAAACTCCTTGGATGTAGCAATTTGAGGTTAACCATGTAAAACTTATGTGTCCTCTCTTTTCATGCATTTTTCTAATTGGTTAAATTGGTTCCTGCCTATGTGGGAAATTGATCTATTAGTTTAATTGAAAAAGATGACATCATGATTCACCCCTCTCATATCAGGGTGTTTTGCGCACCTTAAAGTAGTTTCAAAGGGTAATGGCTTATGGTGTTATATATTTCCCTTATCGTTATGGAGAATTCAGCATATGTTAGGGGAGTAACCCTCTTAGATAGAAGTACTTTTCAGATTTTGAAAAATAGAATTCGATCCCATCTAATGTCTCTTGGAAAAAAATTCATCTATTCTACTATTAATGTAATGTAGGTTACTAATCCAACATGGATGGCTATAACTGATAACGATTTTAAAATTCTTGATACAGATGCTATGGTGCCAAATGATCTCACTAAATCCCTATTTGATCAGATCTATTTAAATGTATATTGTTTCACCATATAAAATCCTATGTTGGATACACATTAAAATATTTATGGAGGATATAACAAAGTGAAAAAGGTGAAACTACATGTCCTGTACAATAGTTTTGACGATTCGAAAATGCATCCTAATGAGAATGTAGATTACTTTTCAATCGAATTATTGAAGTAGTAGGACTAATTAAAGGGAAGGGTGAAGAAATCAAAGACATTGAAATTGTAAAGAAAATATTGAGAAGACATCCAACCCATTACGATGAAAAGGTCATAGACCTTGAAGAAATAGATCCTTTCAAACATTCACTGGATAATCTACTGAGTAACATCATTGAATATGAAATGTGATTCAAAATAAAAAAATCCAGGATTCATGTGAGAAATGAAATGACATTCAAATACATGTAAAAACCGAATATTTAAGGTGATAGTATTAGAGAAGATGAAAAGGAAAAAAAATTCTACCCTTTATTTCCGTGAAGATCCATAAGGTAAAATGTAAATTTAAAGGGTAGTTATCTCTAGGTTTCTTTCATTGTAGAAATGTTTAGAGAAATGCCTCTCAGTGCTCAAGAAAGTTCAAATATCAAGATAGAAAATAAGAAAACATTGAGAAGCCTAATAAATGGTTTCTCAAAAATATAAATTTCAAATATATAAATAGTGTATAAATTAAAAGTTATGTCTATGAATAATATGATGATGAGGATGAATTATGTATGGAATAATAACCAGAATTTAAAACTGGAAATAATGATTCCATGATGTCTACCATTGAAAATTCAGATCCACAAATATATAAAGCTTGGGATAACAAGTTGACCACTAATGCTGATCTAAATTTATAACTTAATGAAACTATTGGTATTTTGATAATGAGCATTAGTGATGCATTATGTGGAATGAAATAGTTGATGAATAATCAGAATATGTTGTTTTTCATGAGGTTGAAATTGAATAACTGGAAGAACCAGTGAAACTATAGTCATAAATTCTTCAGAGGACTTATGATGAAGGGTAAATACAGCTCATAATCAATGAAAAGTAAATTATCATCATTGAACTTAACTTGAGACTAGAGGATAATTCCAATACTATTGAGGGACTCAAATAATAAAGTGTTACTCTTTGGTGTAAATTTAAAAAAATAAAATATTAAAGAAGAAAAGAAGAAAATAAAATTTGAAGGTTCTCAAAAGATGAGATACTGGGGAGGAAAAAACATGGTTATGATGGAGTAAGAAATATTCTTAGTGATCAAAGACAAGAATACATGGGAAATAGTGTAATCAGTTTTGATGTTGAAAAATAAAATGATGAAATCAATGTGGCCAAGAATAATGGAAATATTAAGGTTGATCTTGCCAATAAGTTGTAGAATGAATTGAAAAAGTGTCATGTAAAACAAAATAAATGGAGGACCTAATACAGTCCTAGAGATTCTAGGAATGACAAGTAGTCAATCTGTTTTCCCATGGATAAAGATGTGAGGATAAATCGAACTGATAAGACATTTCCTCTCATGAAGTGTCAGGTTTGTGGATATCTGGGCCATACCATGTCATATTGCACAGATATAAGGAGCTATCTGAATGGTATAAATATACGAGTCCAACAAAAGAGAAAAAATTATTATCCTACTACTTAAATAAGAATCAATTTCTATGGATATTGTTTTTTTGTTCCTTCATGTGCACATAAATATGGATATTACAGGCATATGAGTAACATGGAAAACTCATACCAAAGTTAGAGACAAGTCAATGTTTGTTATCAGGGTAGTGTTTCTCTTTCAATCATGTTTTCTCCTCTAGACGAAGAGTATGAATATGAAGAATACATGTAAACATAATAGGGAATTGAATGGCCATTAGTGTCTTAAACTCAATCCAATATCTAATGGATAGAAAAAAAATGAAAAATACAACCATGTAGAAGAAGACCTCAAAGCTACAAAGGGAAACAACATCTATATTCTTGATAGCGGATGTTCGTCCCACAAGATAGGTAATACTGACATACAAACAAATGTTACGAATTTTTTTGTTGAAATAGTATGTTTTGGAAATGATAGTGCTTTAATGATCAAAAGAAATGTAAGTACTAAACTAGATAATGGAGAGATGAAGACGAGTGATGTAATTTTTATGGATAGTTTGTCGCAAAATTTCCATAGTGTGATTCAATTCAATGACTCAGTACTCATAGTGACATTTAATCTAAAAGACTACACTATAAAGGTAACAATAGTAAATAATACCTATAAAGGATGTAGATTAGATTGAAACTTATATCTAGTCAACAAAAAAGTGAACATATTCTATCTCATAGTTTCAGAAGACAATAACATGTGGAAATATATATTTGGGAATATTAATAAACATTACATGGAGAATATTTCTAGGTTAAAACATTTCATGGACATCCCCAACCAAAAGAACTAGCGGGAAAAGACTTGTGATGCTTTCATACCGGGGAATCTAGTCTACAATTCGTATCATCCAAAGAAGAAATGTGAAATGAATCTTCATGATCTAATCCATAAATATGTTTTTGGCCCAATAAATTTGAATGGAAGAAATGGACAAAGGTACCTCATCCTTTTCATTGATTACTATATAAGAATGGCATTTGTGAGGGTCCAACACAAGAAGAAACATGTTATTGGTTGTATGAAGGCTTATAGCCGAATTGTTGAGAGTTACATTGTATGGATTATTACAAGGATATGATCTAATAATGGAAGAGAATACACATCCATTGAATTAGAGTATTATCTTTAGAAGCATTGGGTTCAATAAAAAGTGGTTGTTGTGAGAACCCCACAATAGAATGGAGTTGTTGAGCGAAGGATTCAACATGTCATCAATATGGCTAGAACTATGGAAATGAAGAGTCATATTCCTCGAAATCACTATAAAGAAGATATTCAAGTTACAATGTATATTCAAAATCAAACAAGGCTTAATATGTGTGAGATAATGAAACCATATTAATTGTGGCATAGAAGGTATCCCTCTTGAAATATTTCGTGTTTTTGATGTAAATGTTTCATCTGAATCAAAGATTGAAATCATGGGAAGTGTGTGAAAAATGAATATGAAGTAATATTCCTTGGATACTCAATGAACAACAAATCCAACATGTGTTTCATCAGGTTCTAATGATGTATTATGGAAAATAGTGATGTTAATATCATTGAAGAGAAGACCATGAATTCATCAAGGAACTATTATTCTAATATGACAGAATAAGATAATGAATGTGAACATGTATCAAATTAAAATACATAAGTGGAGGAAGGTTTAAAATAACTTAATGAGTGACATCATGTTGCTGACTGAGACGAAGAATCAGATGAATAAAATATGGTTGGAGAGAGTTCGATTGATCCTAACTGGTGATATCAATGAGCATATATTGATGAAATCCACATTACTGTGGATAGGAATGCACCTACCCAGATAAGGGGAATGAGGAATAATTCACAATCCAAATTCCTATCATTTTTTGAACCATCCTCATTTGAATAGGATACAATGAACGAGTCATGGTTGAAATCCATAAATAATGAGCTAGATCTAATTGATAGAAATCAGACTTGGAATCTTATCAAGATAGCCGATGGTCACAATGTGATTGGTACAAAGAGAATTTTCAAAAACAATATAGACAAGAATGGATATGTGTTCAGAAATAAGTTGCACTTGGTTTGTAAAGGATATTCAAAAATATAAGGTGTTAATGTTGAAGAGATATTTCCTCTACTAGCGAGACTGGAGTCAATCAATCTATTTCTTTCCATGGAAATTCAAAGAGGTCATACAATGTATCAAATGGATTTCATGAATATATTATTAAATGGAGTTTTTGAAGAATAAGTCTACATTGAACAACCGATGGGTTTTTGGATAAGAAATTATGAAATGAAGGTATATAGATTATAGATAACTCCCTATGTATTGATGCATGCATCACAGGAATGGTACTCTAAATAGGAATCTTATCTGAAATATCTTGAATTCTAGAGGAGGAGTGGATCAAAATGACTATGTGAAAATTTCTTGGAAGGATCAGTTCCTGGTATTGGTAGATGTTAATGATTTTATTTTTGGTGGAAGTAGGAAGGGATTAGTCGATGAATTATCCAATAATATGAAATCATAATTTGAAATGTCAATGATAGGTTAACTCACATACTTTTTAGAGCTTCATGTAATTAAATAGAAGGATTACATTGTATTTTACTAGGAAAAAATATACAAAATAGCTACTGAGGAAAGTCTATATAACGGATTCCAAAACAATGGAAACTCTGATTTTTGGTGGAACTGAACTCGGAATGTATGATGATTGAACATATATGGATCCCTAAATGTATATGAGAATAATTGGATGCTTAATATACCGGATAGTGACATGGATGTATATGTTCATTGCAATATGCTTAGTTTCCTGCTTTTAGAGTAATCCGTAGGAAGAAAATGTGGCAGTAGTGAAATTAATCATGAGGTACATTAAAGGTTCTCATAAATATAGTTTAAAATTCACTCTAGGAACAGACTTTGAAATATCAGTGTATCCTGATGTTGATTTTCCTAGAGATGTAGTGGACTGAAATCCCACTAGTTGGGGAGAATTTTTTATTAGGAAGAATTGTGTGGGCTTGTTGAGAATTAAACATGAATACATAACTTAGTACCATTGAAGATGAATATATCATATCTACCAAAATGTGCACTAAGTTTTTGTTGATGACGCACGGAATAAATTATATTGGTGATGAAGTGAAACTACTAGTTTTATTTTTATTTGACAACAAGCGCACAATTGATCATATAAAGAATTTTGTTTAGCACTCCCGTACAAAGCTTATTGAGATTAGATATCACATCAAAATAAATTTTTTTTTGACAAGGTCTGATCAGTATAAATTATGTGGGACCTGATGAACATGTTGCTGACATTATAAGAAATCCACTATCAGTGGCTATGTTGGAGAAACATCAATTTAAACATGGTGATTAGCCACCACCTAGTGCATGAGGATGTTTACAATTCTCCCCTCCCCCAAATTGTTTTGACTGTGTTAATCCGTTTGTTGAAGTGATGTAGCTTTATCGGGGATATATGATCAACATGGAGTATATTCTCAGCTCTACATAGTTCAAATTCATTCTAATTGAATTATTGAAAATGGTGGAGAAATAGATAAATTCAACGTGAAAATTCCTAGGTTGAAATTATTATGGTTGTAGGATAGTTTAAGAGAATTAATTGGAGAATATAAAAGGAGATAATGTGAAGAAGAAGCAGTTAAAGATCTCATTCCAACAAACAAGAACACAAATAATTTCATCACTATTATTATCTACAAAGAGAGTTGCCCATATATACTTAGAGACTTGAATGTGATGATCCTTGCATCTTAGGTTTTGTTAGTGGCTTACATTCTATTGAATTTATTTGTAGATTGACAACAAATAGAAAATGAGTTATTGTTAGAACCAACATTGTTCATTGCTAGAAATGGATAATGGTTTGTTTTTCTATCAATCCCTTCATGGATGATTGGTAAATTGTAAAGAAATGGACCATACATTTGGATCTGTAAGTAGTTTTTATGGGCTTAATGAAGTGTGTTTTACGAAGACATGAAATTTGTCACAGTGTGCTATGTGATTATGAGAATCTGAGCACTGTGAAAGGTATACCTCCGGAATCAATATTTCATAAAAATAGTTGATCCATGGCTTTCGCAAAGATGTTTTTGAGTTATTTTTGATGAACCGAAACATAATTAATTGAGATGGGGTTTCTAATGATTATGATGAGAACCATGAAAAGAAATTTAATGGATATTTTCAAGTGGTTATTTGTGGTGTTACTTTGGAGTGGTGAGAATGGTTTTGATGGAGAGATCTTCGGTTACGACGAGCATTGTGAAGAAGGATTTTCTGAGGATCTTTCAGAAGAGGGTGATGTGATGTGATGAATTTTTTGAAAAATTTGTATTTGACTTTTGAAGAAGAGGAGATCCACATTCAATCATACCTACAAATAAAGGGCCACCAATTTTCTTTGTGGATGATTTTGAGAGAGAAAATCCGAGATGTCTTTGACTTCTCAAAGCAGGGGGTGCTCCGTGAATCATTTTGTTCTAAGTGAGATTTAGATTCACGAAGATACTTTAAATGTATTGATTGATGGAAATTCTTATATTCCAAGAGGTATTTGTGAATAGGGGGTGTTCCACAGTTTCATTGTGAGCTTCACGAAGTATGTTGGTCTGTGATGGAGTGAGAAATGCTAAAGGTTGTGCTCTACTAGGCACTGATCTCTGTGAATGGATGTACTCTGTGAAGTTGTGAGCATTACAAAGTGCAGTTCTCGAAAAAAGGGATTACATTTGAGATGGGGCTTTGTTAAGAGTAGTATTGAGTATCTTTGTTGAGTGGTCAGCGCATTTAGTGTGCATCTAATCAGGCCAATGATGCAAGCAGTGCCTCATACGGGATAGAGACAATGAATTCCATGCCAATATATCGAAGAGACCATCACGTCGATAAACTGAATTAGAATTTTCTCAAATCAGTGATGTAGGGTGAGTTGATGATCTTATCCTAGGGACTCAATGAGATATCCCTAGAACATTACAATGGTATTGCACCTATAATATAGGTACTATGACCGATCCTTTGTATTCCACATCTAGTAATGTATAGTGGTTTTTGGTATGACCGACACAATTTCATCATATGCTCTTTAGACGTATCCCTTTGTGGTGAACCCTGTAAAACTATTATTTCATCCCTTTCAATTCATTTTTCTAATAGGTTTAACAGTTTCCTACCTATGTGGGAACAAGATAGATCAGCTTACGATAAATTGATGACACCCTGATTCATCCCTCCCCTCTTAGGGTGTTCTTAGGTCCTTCAGGTCACATTGTGCTTCAGAAAATAAATAAAATATCACATAGTATTCCTCCTAGAAGGTTAGCACATTACTTTGGAAAAATAATATATTCTTTATTAGTATTCCTAGGTAAACCCATTTTAACACCCTAATTATAACATGTGTTACTCCATGAAAACATAATGACAACCAATAGAAATTTCACAAATCATTCCATTAATTAATTCAAAATTAATATATCATGTACAAAACCATTAATTAATTTAACAATTAATTAACCATAACAACCCCTTAAATTAATTAATTAAATCACTTTCCACCTCAATGTCGTTATTTAATTAAAAAATTATCTTACTTCAGTCATTCCATTAATTAATTCCACAATAAATTAATCATAACCAATTTCTGTTAATTAACATAATGATTAATTAATGACATCAATTTAATTAATTAATTTCCACAATTAAATAACAAAAACATAATCTATTAAATAATTCAAAAATTAATTAATCTACTTAATACCTTTGAATAAATTAGAAATTATTTAATCAAAACCCATAAATTAATTATATATAAAAAATAACCATATAAATATAACTAATTAATTAAAAAATTAATTATTCATATCACAACTCCGCATCCAATAATTAATTAACCAATTAAATACTAACAATTTATAGTACAAACATTTGAATTTTAACTTGACGATAAATTATTCCCCAGTTCCATTACAAATTCAACAATTCGTTGGTCATATAAAAATTCATAATTAATTCCCCAATTAATTGAGAATGTCAATCACATTAAATATTTAAACATTTAATTAATCAATATCCAAAAAATAATAATCCCATAATTAATTCCTCATTTAATTACCTCATTTAAAATTTCAATATATCAATAATTCATTCAATAAATAAATATTCGAATATCAACATCATAATCCTAACCGTTCGCATCAATTAATTATATAATTAATTACTTTATTTCAACAATTTTATTAAACCCATAAATAATTCATTATTTAAGTATTCATGATCTAAAACCCAAACATCCCACATTTACATTTCATTTAAAAAATTAATTTAAAAAATTAATTAATTTAATCAAAACACAATTTCTAAATATATATTTCCAATTATAAAATTACATGGACATAAATATAATTAAAAATATGGAATTTTAATTTTATACCACCTACAGAATGATTGGTAACGATGAATGATCACCAATGAATATACACAAATTTAGAATACTCAATCAATAATGCATTGAAGAAATGGATTTAGATCTGACTCCATGAATGTGTATGAATCCCTATCAAATTCCCTACATCAATGATAACAATATCTTCTTGATTCCTTTCAATATGAACGAGATTTTCATTTATATATGGATCAAGAAGATGATTAATAACTAGAAATAAGTTGTTAATAATCTAGGTTTGGATATCAAAGATCTATTGTGAGATAACTTCGGGACCAAAGAGTAATCATAGAATTTAACGATAGATGACCCGCAACAATGGAGGAGGTGTGTGGAGGGTCTTTGGTCGATTATTGCATTGATAATGAGAGTTTATATTTTTGGAAAATGTGTTTGGATAAGTTTTTTCAAAAATGGTGGCACTCATGGTTTCTATGATAATGAAAATTGGGTTCATAGGTTTACATGGTACTGGAGAGGAGTTTTTTAAAAGATTTGTGTTAGAATTACACAACAAGAGTCCTCATTTCATGTCATGTGAATATTGTTTCCCATATATCATATTTCTGAAAGAAATACCATTTAAAAAATTAAAAAAGTAATAATTAATTATTAACTATTTTTTAATATGGATTTGTGGGAATTATACACATCCCGAAAACTAGTTATGTGGTGTGTAATATGGTTTTGTGACATATAGACACATGCTAAAAAAATAACTAGGCCTATAATTATTCAACGTCTGGAATTAAATAAATATAGAATTTAAAATCAAAAGTTCTAAAAAACGAAATTAAAAAGTGTTATTCTAGAAAAAGGATGAGATCATACATTTGAGTACGAAGAGTGTATGTACAAAAGGTATGGGGATTTCGTCTCCCATTTTATTTCCATAATATACATACTTCATTCACCAACCATTCGTTTATTGTGGTGTGTTCACTGAACATGGATTTATTCAATGATTCATATACATGATTTTTTTAGAATTTACCTATCCAATCATTGAACATTACATCATGGGGTTAATGTTCCAATAGTTAATAAATTGGTAATATAAATTTTTCTCAATTTTCCATCTTTGAGACTATGCATGGTTATGGACATATATTAATTTTAGAGGTGTATATACATCAATTTTACATGAAATATCACGAATACAAATAATTTAATTTAATTTTAAATTTCAAATAATTTCATTTTCTTACATAGAGAGTATGATCTCATGTTAGCAAGTTATAAGAGTTTATTGAAACAATCTCATCACTTTTCATGATTTGTTAAGGATCATGGTTATTTTGATGAAATATTATAATCCATACCACAATAACACTAATGATTTTAATTATCCTATGTTTATTAATGATATATCCATGTATTATTACAATTTCCCACTCTTTAAAACCTAATATAATTAATAAAGGGTTTTTAAGAAAATACAACATTATTTTTCTATTCAGTCAGAAATAAGTTTTATATATAAACCCATGTTTTCAAAAAAAAATCATAAATTTTTTCAAATTATGCATCAAGATCAATTTCAAGTAAAAGTAATATTAAAATAATTTTACTTTTCAAAAATATTGCTTCATATGTTTTCAAATCCATTTTCAAATAGAATGGTTTTCAAAACCCATTTTTATTAACATTTATTTTAAAAGGATTAATGATTTATTTATATGTTTCAAAAGTGTTTTCAAAGAAATGGTTTTCAAAATATTTTAATAATTTATTTAAATTATTTGAGATTATTTTCTATGAAATGTTATTCAATCTGATTTCACTACTTATTTATAAATTTTCCATTTATTTTCATTGAAATTTATTTCTATACAATGTCAATATTTATTTAAAATTTTATAAATTGTTTTAAAACAAAAATGTTTTTTAAATGATATCAAATTTATTTCATAATATTTCAATTAAAATTTATTTCACAATGTTTTCAATATTTTTTATAATATTTTGGGGAAAAATGTCTTCAAATGTTATTTTAAAACTATTTTCAAATAATATAGGTCAATTACATCCAAAATTTATTAAATAATATTATTCAAAGTTATTATCTATCTATGCTGACAACCATTGATGTTACTCAAGCCCTACATGGAAATGATCCAGTAGATAAATCAATATTATTACTTGAATAGTTTATATTTTTATGGAATGGTAAATATGATTGTTGTTTCACTTCTATGAGTTACATACTGTTGAAAACTGTTTCTTTTAATGGGTCGAATTTTTAATTAATTGATTATTAAACCAGTATTTTCCACAGGATAGGATATGATTACATATTTATAATACCCACCTAATTTCATGGTTTATGATAGTATTATTTATGATATTTTGGAACATGTATATACAGTTTCATTATGAGATTGGTGGGAACTATATCACCATCCAATGACTTGGGAAACCACTGATATCTCATTACATAGACATGAATGGAAAGAGAAATGAATTCAATTCACTATTACAAGTCTGTAACAATATATGAAATCAGTTCAATAATATAGGGATGGAACCTATAATGAACTCTGATCAGTAATACCAAGATAAAAAGGGGTGTGAACTCAGTTCAGTAAAGAAATTTGTTCTCTAATATGGCCTTGGAAGCATGTCCTTCAATACATTGTTAATCATTGTATATTCTGATTTCTCCACTGTAATTCAATTAATTTTTCCTATGTTATGCTATCATGGATTATGTTATTTATTTCATAATGATTTATGTCATATGAACTGAAAATATTATTCCATGATTCATGTTTATGATCATTGACATATAGAATATGATCTTCTATTTTCAGAATCATGATCTCATACATTTATGATGATGATTATGGTTTTGTATCTCCCTTTTTTACCCTTACTGGGCATCTGTTCTCAGTGGCGGTCGGTGGTGAGAGGAGAAGGACCGCGGAAACTAGATGTGGGCGGTGGTTGGCAGAGCATGATAGCACATCACGATAGTGATGGGTGTCCAGGACGAGCCGGACGTGTGGAACAAGGGAGGCGCCTGCATGCACCGTCAATGGATGCGGTCGTGACTTGCGGGCCGCAGTAGGAATGTGTGGCGTAGCCCACATCACACTGCATTGGCAAAACCCAGTCAGCCAAATGGGAGACCAGTAATTTCAGTGGGAAAGCACCCCACCGGCTGGAAAATGGCCCCACAAGTGTGGGACCGGTCAGACATAGCGCTCCACCTCCGGGAAGACTGAGCTGGCACAGGCCGACCAAACGGGCCAGACCTGCCCAGCGAGCAGGAACCGTGGCCCAGGCCCGCGAACCGAACAGGGCCGACCCTGACAGGCCGGACCCTATGAACCTGGACGACCCTTAACGGTTCGAACCCGACTAGGGTTAAATAGACCCCGAGACCCGTTGCGTTGTGCCGGCCTGACCAAGCCAGACCAAGACCAGACCCAACCGGTCCCTAAATAAATAAAAACCAGTACCTGACCAACCAGGAGTCCATTTGAAATGCCATTGGTGTTTTTGGGACCCCATTTATGAAGCAGTCTGCTTGGCATATTCCGGAGGGCCTGACCGAGCTGTGCAGGACCGAGTGGTGATCACCCCTGTTTCACTAAAAGAGATGAAACTAACAGACTAGGCATCCAGTTGACGCAACCTCTGTTGAATAAAGACCCTAGTTACAAGGTATTCCATTTGAAATACTCCACAAGAGTTTTAAATAATGTTTTTTATGGCCTATTTGGATCTAGTCTTATTCCAACTGGGCCCTTATCACTAAAAGGCCAATATTTTTAGACCGGAAGTCTGGTTTATGCATCACCTATAGAATTGGAACACTTATTACATAAGTATCAAGGGGTATCATCATCGTGGTACATCGTGCTAGTTGAAATATGAAAAATGTCCTGAGGCGTAGTTCTCATAGAATTAAGCATTTTATGAGCGGGAAACAAGTAGCTAGCAGTGAGGCGGAGGTTGGAGACAGATCATACAGAGGTTAGTACCAAGCGATCTTATGTGGGTCCGCAACTAGAGATCATGTGTGAGTCAACACATAATGTTCTTATCTTTATTAGTACCTAGAGACCCTATGTTGATAAGAACATCGCGACCCAATGAGGAACATCCCTAGATAAGCCTATCGTGGATTAGTGTCATACCGATCATGTGTGGGTTATATCCTGTGTGGGTCAATGTCGGGGTTAGTACCTATCGACTACAAGAAGGTCAGATCATGAGTGGGCCATTGAGGGGGTTAATAACAATCAATCTTGAGTTGGTCATACTTCGTATGGTCAGTAGCAGTGCCTCTTGATATAATAAGATGATATAGCTTCACAACTAATTATATGTACTTCTATACTTAACTTAAACATTGTTTGAGCTGTATCAATTTACTTGTGATTTGTGATTAAGATCATGCTTTTTGGTTTGGCTTTATAGAATTTTGTGATAACATCAAGGGTATTGGGGTCACTCCAAATATTGTGATACTCACCCCTACACGAGCTTCACCAGCACCTTGTTGTGTCTTGTGGAAATTACATGAAGCTAGGTTGTGAGTTGAGGGAGCCAGGACCAGGCGGTACGCAGGGAGACGGGCTGATGTGGACTGTTGCGCAGACGATATGTGCCTACAATTGTGGTATGATATTTGGTGGATGATCCATGAGATGTTTTCTATTTTCAATTGTACTTGTAATTTTTAGTTGGTCTTATATTTCATCCCCCATTACATTCAGTACGCTTTTTACTTTAGTAGTTTACATTGTAGTTTCTTCTGGTTGTATTCGTGGAAGGTGAGATTGTACATGTTTAAAGGAAATACCTTCCCGATATAGGGATACGTGATTTTGGTGCATAGAGCCAACCCCTGGCTTATGGATGGAGGGCTCGAGGTAGTCACAACACAGGACCCAAGGGATGGGTCATGACACATTTTTGTGGGATAACATTAAGACTTATTCATTTTATCATGTTCCCAAATTTTTGGTTTTTCAATAAGTGAAATCTGTGATGTGGCATCCTATATGATCCATGCAAGAATTTTAAACTACTATGTATAAATGGGAAAAAAAATACTATGTACTTTGTCAAAACACATTCAAAAAGTCAATGATAAAATTACTCAATTTGGGTGTTCATTAATTTACTAACCAAATCAACACATTTCTTGAGTATATGATATCATTTACCTCTAGGGATCCTCAAAGTTCTCTATATTAATGAAATTTTATGAACTCATTTCATGACGATTTCTATCATAACAGATTTTCATACCAACTTATACGTGAAAAATATTAAAGAGTATTTAGAAGGCTCTGGTTAGTTTGATTCATTTGAGTACATCATACCAATGTCAATCTATTTGAAAGTTCAAAATCTTGATTCAAACAATATACAACAGGATGAGGTCATTCTAACTTGACATTCATGGTATATGGATCATTATTTGACATTTTTATAGTTGTACTACAATAATAAATTCCATTAATGTATTCAAATAGACCCATAAGAGAAATTATATTGAAATAAATGTCGTACTCCAACATGTTGGGATGATATTGGGGAAGGAAAATTTTTTTGACAATAATTTGTTGATAATACAATAAAAATGATATTGACTATTTATGCTCATATTAAAGAAGCTCAATGTAAGAAAAAATTTTAGGTCTATAATTGATGGAATGATTTGGAATTCCATCTGTGGGATCATGTTTTCATAAAACTATATCCTTTTAAAGGTATTAGAAGGTTATGAAATAAGTAAATTAAATCATTGGGTACATTAGACCATTATCAAAACCACGATGTAATTAGAGTTGTTTATTATCATTTAGAAATATGAACATTCCAGACAAGGGTACATGATTATTTATAGATATCGTTGTTAAGGACGTACATTATGACCAAATAATGTTTTCACCACTAGTGAAATATAATTTCAAATAAAATTTATTATTTTTTAGAAACCATAAAATTATTAATACATGAGAGCAGTTTTTAGGTATCAGATCACTTTATTAGTATAGGTACATTGAAGAGATCTAAAAATGGAAGACGAAATGTGGGAACTATGGCATGTTATAAAGAATAAAAGTCCTCACATGTTTATATGGTAACATCAATAAACTTATTGAGAAGTAAACTTACGAAATCGGGAATAATTTCCCATCTTGATAGTTTTTTATTTATTTTCAATATCAAGTGATACACACAACAATGTGTTTAATAAAATATAATCTATTAAAATATGATTATTTAAGCATGACCACTATACCATATCCATTAAAATTATTGTAATGAAAACTAAAAATATAATTATTAATAATTTCTAGTTTAAAATTTTCTAAATATATTCATATTTTTTGATAATCATAAATGTTAATAAAAACACCTTTGGATGAAAATAAAATATAATTTTAGAAATAGTATTTATTTCTAAAAGGAGGTTTAGTAAAAAAATTCACTCATAATTTAAAAATAATTATTTCTGATTTTACTAAAATTATTCAGTAAAATGAACTTGATTTTTTAGATTCTCCTATCATATATATCATAGGGATAATTTTTGAGATTTTTCTAAAATCAGTAACTCATCAATGAATAGTAAAAAATAAAATTTCCTATTCAAAAATATCATATTAATTTATTTTAATATAAATGATAACTTATTTAATAGATTGGTTTTAAAGAAAAATTTAGTTCATTTATATTATTATACCTACAATTTTGGTTATTTAAGTCTATTTAATATGTAATTTTGATCTTCAAAAATATTTTATTATAATTATCATCTTAAATAATAATTTATTTATCAAGTCTATAAGTTGTGTTTCAAATATATTAAATAGTTTTTTTAAATTTAAATTTAAAAGAATTATTCTATATTTGAAATACTGATAATTTATATTTTATAATTACATAAAATTATATTTTTTCCTTAATTAATAGGTAAAATAGAAATAATTAATTAACATGTGGAGATAAATATGGAATTAAATGGGGTTATTGTAAACCAATATGGGATTAACTGACCTAAAAAATATCTAGAATATATTTTTTCCTATATTTTTATATTAGTTTTTATAAATTGGTAGAATATTATATTTCTAACACTTTTTCATCTAATAAATATTACTACAACTTTTTATATTTAAATAATTAAATTGTACCACACTCTTAACTTATATAATTCCACCTAATATCTTCTTTTCCTCAAACCATTAAAATCTTGAAGATCATCTAGTCTCTTCCCAAATCACTTCCCAAAATCCATACTTTCATACTAGAGTGATTTATTTGTCATTAATCCATTCTGTGAATACTTTAGTTATAATCCATATAATATTTTTATGTAGAGGTAGAATTCCTAACTATTTGTTTTTCTAATTTCTTCTCCTATATAATTCAAATAGTTTACCTATAAGACTTTATAATATCACAAGTACATAAAATTTACATATATTTTATTATTTTAATGTAATAAATTACATCTATCTCTTATTATATTGAATGGGAAATGGTGATATCTCTTATGTGTGCAGCAAACTCATGCTTGGATAATATATGGACACATTTCCCAAATACTCCTCATGTGGTAGTGTTCAATAACTGATATATAATATATATAATATATTTATAATATTATTATAAATCTTTAAAATTATGCCATTTTTTTACATTCCGTTCTACAGGGGATAACATAATGTTAGTTATGTTAAAAATGGACTACCACTTCGTGAACTGATGTGATTAATTTTTTACAAATGATTTAGATGCTATAAATAATGGTGATGTAAATAAATACATATGATATACCTGAATTATGATGATATTAATGGAATATTTATCATTGAAAATATGTAATATATTATCGTATCTCATACATTTTCACTCAATTAATGATGATGATACCATTCATGTATGTGTAGACTACCTACTTCACAGATTTATGTGAATCTATTTCCATCACTGAACCACAATGTAATGTATATATAATTATATATAATGAAATAATATTTTATTTATGATGTTATGATAATTATATAAAGAAAATATTTCTTACCATTTTTCTTTATGGAATGAAGGAAAATATACATTTAACCCATCTGTATGATCGGACCTCCATATTCTAGATCATAACATAATTCATTTATTAGTATCATATTTAATTATTGGTATTAAGAGTAAAAATAATATATAAATATTATAATGTTAAAATTATTAATAATATGGTGATTTTGAAATAATTATCTCTTAGACCAATAGTTATTCTACCCATGTCATTTTTGATACATAATAAAAAAGTTGCCGAAACACTTAATTCCAAACTTAATTGATTAAGTAATTTTACATAACATGGAAATAAGTAAAATAAACTAAATATTAGTCATTAAAATACTATCATAAAATTAAATAAATAACATAATTGTAACACCCCAAGATTTCATAGTGTGTTATTTCTTCAAAATAATTTAATAACGTGCACTACACGCAACACCGAGTTCAATTGCACCATGACTTACCAAAAAAAAAGCCATTAAAAGAGGTCATGAATAGTATTAACGAAATTTTAAACTTTATATAATCATTATAATTTTAGAATCCATATTATGAGTTTCTTAGTCATAATGCAAGAACAGATTCATTTTCAGTATTGCACTTTTATCAACTTTTGATAGTGAAACCTTTTTAAATACAATATTTTAAACTTTTTGACTAAATGGAGACATCAAAAAATTTAAAATGAAACATCCCAAGCTTCCACGGTACGCTTTCCTTTGAATAAAACAGTAGCGTGTGTTGTACGCAACTTCGAGTTCTAACACACCGTAACCAATCAAACTAGCTGTTATGAATAGTAATACCTACTTTTTGAAATCATATATATTCTATATTTCAAAATGGACTTCATTTTTGGATTCGGAATATCAAAATTAGCCTAGGGTGAAATTTTGGTACATTTCGGATAACTTTCATATTTTGATGAATAGTGAAAATTTCTAAATTTTAATTAAAAACAACCTTTTTAATCAAAATAATTAATAGTGATAAATTATGAATTTGAGTGGTTTTAAAGTATATTTAGAATATATTTTTACCATTCAATTTAATGTTTATCATTGGACATAATTTTACAATTAAACCGAACATAAACAAGTGTCAATCTTTTGATAGTTATTATCTCTTAAAAACACGCTTTTTGTTTTGACAGCGGGAATTAATTTTAAATTAATTTCTGCCACTTCTGTGTTTAGAATTTAGGAAAATGGATTCCATATTTGGAATCAGGATGTTCAAATTGTGTAAATAGGTAACTTTTATTTTTAGACATTTTGAATAATTACTGCGGTAAATATTTTATTTACCATGGTTAAGGGTAAATCTGGTAAATAAGGGTTAAAAAATAATATTATAATAATACTAAATTACCCTAAAACGTGTCTTAACCCTATTGGTTGATAAATGGTCGACCATGGTCATCTTTGTGTCAATTTTGGGACCCCATGGATCCACTTGTAAGTGATAATGACACTTTATTTTAATTAAGTCAAAATGAATACAAAAATGACACAAGCATATATCTTTTAGAAAAACAATTGTTACATAGAGTTATATAAGTTGGATTTTCGATTATAAATATTCATTAGAAAGATAAAAAGATTTCCTGCATAATGATATTTTATTTATAATTTTTAGACATTAAATAATTTATTTTATTTATGACACAATGATGATGCAGTAATTACTATAATAGTGAAAAATTAAAATAATTGATATTATAAATACCCAAATAAATATAATATGAAACTTTTAATGAATTAAAATAATTTTCTAGGCTAATATGATATATTAGTATTGATTTAATGGACTTTTTTCGAAGTAATCAATCTGTTATGAGTTTCACAAAAATCAACTATTGAATAGTGTCAAAATTGACATAAAAGAGTTCTTAAAACAAATATTATATTATTAATTGATATTAAATTCCTAAAAATCTAAGGTTCGGCCAAGAGACTTATATTATGATAGGTTAATCATTAATGGACCACTTGGGGGTCGCTTGGATGTATATAGTAAGTTTATTAACCATATTATATAAAAATACAAAGAGACATTGTAAAAGTGAAACTAATTAACTTAGAGTTAATACTTAAAGATAAGGTTAATATAAGTACCCAAACCTGTCTAAATTCTATTGGATGAGTTGTTTTCGACCTATCCCCACCTCGTACTTTGAATAGTCAACTTTGGAGCCTTTAGAAACCGAATATGAATTTATTATAAATTAATATTTCTAGCTTTTCCAAAGGTGCCCCTCACCCCTCTTATAAAAGGGCACTCCTCCTTCTCATTTCTTCACACCTCTAAAGCCTTTTGGATCGGCCAAACTCTGCCCAAATACTCTCCCAACATCCCTCAATACAACCTAGAGGCCTTAGTTTCATCATAAAGTCAACCTAAGGAGCCCTTTTGATCAAATCAAAAGGAAGAACCCGAAGAAGTGGTAATGATCTCACCACCCTTTTCTAAGTTCATTTCTTCTTCCACTTCTTCTTCCTTTGTTCTTACCATTCTGAAATAATAACTCCAGTATCTCACATATACTGTGATGTTATTATAAATATGGTACAATCATATTCAGTATTCTATCCACCCTTTGAATAACATGTCACCATACGTGCGTACGTACGGCTTACCGTCTCCACGTCGTGGTGTAATTGTTATTCAATATAATATTATTTGGATGGGTATAATAATGATGTGTAACTCATGTAAATAATAAATATAACATGTTAATGATTCTGTATATATGATATACCATCCATTTATATATTATTTTAATATCAAAAGCATGATATTGTCGCTCGTGCGTACGTACGGACTACCGTCTCCACGAACGCGATGAGATTCATTCTCCATCGTATCCATTCAAGTATAATTATCATTTGATGATTTAAAAATGATGTTTAAGGACTGTATATCATTCTGGATATGAATAAGATACAACAACAATGGCTTATGTAACAAAACATATAAAAGAAAATGAGTAAGTTAACTCCCGAAATGACGATAATTCTAAGATATTATTAACAAATCAATGTTAAAAGATCATATATGATATCATATTAATATATATGATTCTTGTATAATTTAATAACAACTATTTCACCATTATACAGGAGGTTAACCTACCCCAACCAAGGAAAAGTAAAAGGTAAGGGTTATTTCACAATCTCTTCATTATCCGAGGTTGTATTATACGTAATAATATACTGGGATCTCTTTATCATCCACATCCATGTTTCTTTGAAATGTATTTCAAAACATTTTTACTATTTACAAGAATATGGGTTAAAGTCATTTATACCCTTGTTTGACTTTTTATAAGAGGTTTATAAAGGAATCATTCCGTCATTTTCAAAACAAGGTCCTTTTTAACCTTTTCGACATAATTGAGGTAAGAATGTTTTTTTTAACTTATACGGTGGGTGCGGTTATTTTACGCCGTTATAAAATCTTCAAAGCTTTCCTTACAAGCTTATAAGAATATTTTCAAAGAAAATGTTTTATTTTATATGGATCTTAAATGATTTCAAAATAAAAGGAGATATTTCTTTAAAAAGAATTTTGATTTCATCTATGTCAACATCCTTTGATGGATTTTAAGATTATTTGAAGTTGATTTATTATGATACAAAACTTCTATATTGTATTGAAGGTTTTGAGATATGTTTGACTGTGGATGTGCTATTTTTATACCATTCATAGTTTATTGTGAAAGTATTGACATTTCGTATGCTAGTTTTAATACGAATGTTTATGTTATGTTTAAACCTTTTCATATGGGAATGCATTGGACTTAATAAGTGACGGGTGGAGCCCGCTATAGCTCCTCGATGCATCGGTAGGTCTCATGAGACAAACTAGTGTCTTGGCACAAGGCCTTGACAAAATCTTATTTGTAGTCTTGGCACGAGGCCTTGGCTATGTGGTTATGATAGTCTGGCATTATGCATTCCAACATTATGAAAGTGGTTATTGATATTGCATGTGATTATTCGATTAGTAGAATATCCATGTGAATAAGTAAATGGCATTATTTCATTTTTATTTTTGCCATACTATGTTGAAGTTCAATTTTAAAAGGCTTTTGTTTTAGTAATTCATTGCCTTAAATGTTTATGCTTATTATGAATGTTCCGCTATATTGTTATCCTTACTGGGCATTTGAGCTCACCCCTTTTCTATGTTTTATTTTTCCCAGGTAGTGAAGAAGTAAATTATGAATGACTTGCAGGGATATTATGAGGGGTTAATAGTGTGGATATGAAGACTTTGTTGTTGTAGTAGTTTTTCACTTTGAAATGTAATGTAAAACTTTATGATTATATCTAGTGTTTCCAAGGCTACTAAACCAATCGGTCTTTCGAGATTTGATCTTTCTTGTGATCATACCAATGTTATGTAATTAATGCACCGACTCTGGGCAACTGGGGTCGGGGCGTTACAGTTGGTATCAGAGGAAGTTTAGTACAAACCTTGGAAGCTAGATTTAGATAAACTCTGATTAGAGCACGTAGACCTAAGATGAACTTTGAGGATTAGTATAGAAGAACTTCCTAGAATTTTGGTATTGTAGAGATTTTGTGAGTTTTCCGAGCAATACATCCCTGTCTGGATACGAGCAGGTAGAGGCGGCTCTGGCACAGATGTACCTAGGGGTAAAACCCAAAAACATCGCTTTGAGCTAGACTCGAACAGGAACTGGTGCACGACAACGGGCCTTGCTGCACTCTTGGTTACGACACTCCCGGGGGATATGCTTAGGATAACTCTCATTTTCTTTACAAATCATTTTGAAGGGATTATGAGTATATACTTCCTCAAAGAAAACATTCTTATGATTATGGATTATATCCATAAATAGTTCAATTTATGTTAAGTGTTTTAAAAGTATGGTATTATGTATTTTGATTCATAAACTGATATAGTGTATGCCATTGTTTAGAAATGGCGCCCAGTAGAAGAAATGAGAACTCCAGAAATGCACATGATCCAAAGAGAAGGAAGGATCATATCTTTCATGGTCTTAAGCTAGAATTTATAAGAGGAATAGTCTCCCATGTATTATCACCATGTGAAGAAATAATATCATGTGTTGATAAGATAAGTAAAGAGTTTACTGAGTCCTATGGCTTTGAAGGGAAGCAAGAGAAGAAAAGGATGGAAGAGAGAAAAATGGATAAAGGGAAGAGGGAAAAGAAGAATTTTCCCATATGTGGTAACTGTGGGAAGAAACACCCTGGAACTTGCCTGAAAGGAATGGGAGTTTGTTATAAGTGTGGATGAAAAGGGCACAAAGTACGTGACTGCAAGGGTGAGAAAATGGTTTCAAATGTACAATGCTTCATTTGCAAGGAGTTTGGACACTACGCCAACCTATGTCCCAGTCATCAGACTATGCCGCAAATGATGTTATTGGATAATAATCAAGTTATGATACTACCACAGATGAAGAGGAATGATTAGAGTTCTTATGTTGATTATGTCAATTGAGTGTTGTATCAACAATGTACTTGTTATAATAATTATGGAGTATATAAGGATTGTACTGCAGTACTATTTCATTAAGGACATGCGATTGTGTGGAACAACGAAAAGTGACTCAATAGCAGGATAAATTTTTGGAAATTATATGGTTGAGAAAATGATAAATCATAATATAATTCTGATACTGAGGTAGTGATTTTGGAATAATACATGATCATTTTGGAAAAAATATATTGGATATTCTTGACTACCTTGGAACTGATTAATGATTTGTATATTCCATCATTGTTGGGGTTTAAAACATTTTTGGATTGATGAAGTATATCCAGCATTCTATATGGAATAAGGGAGCATGAATGTAATCAATAAGGAATATGGTAATACATGATGAAGGTATTCATATGATATTACGGGGTAAAAAGGATCTATATTATGTTTACCTTCCTTATAAATGTTAGACTGTGAGTTTGGACAGAATTATTTTGGATAGTTCTAGTTTGGATTATTTTGGATTTCCATAAAAGGACAACCCGGAGGTCGGGCGGCAACCCGTCGCGTCCGGCAAGGCTGCGAGACTTGAACCCGCAACCGAAGGGCGACAAGGGTGTATCACCTACCACTGGACCATGAGATGTCCTGGATTAAATAATGTAGTTTTTATTAAAAGATCATGTAGATGAATTATAAATTCGTTTATTTTAGAACCCTATAGGAATAGTGTAAATAGAATTTTTTTTACATTCTATTATCTTTTAGAGTGAAAGATGAGTTTGTGGTAGAAATTTATTAATGGATAAAACTCTAATTATAAAGTAAGTATATATCCTTATGATCTTATCCAATCTCATAAATAAATTCCTCAATATTAAGAGAAGCAACTTTGAACAAAAATGTTTTCCTAGATGGTACCTTAAATCATCACTAATTTTTGGCTTTGCGATTGTTGGCCTTTTTATAGCCATGTTCACTACCACTCTCCATCAGATAATTGATGGTTAGATTTTTCTTCCATATCCATATTTTCCTACATGGAACCCTAGTATGTGTTATTTTCGGTAATCTTCATACTTTCGACTCTTTATTTTAAATAGAGGCCTCATTAATTCATTTTTCGATGTGGGATTTCAACTAGGATACTTTGAAACGTCAAAAATGTGTTATCCTAATACCCTATGTTTTGTTGAACCGATGGTATTTCAATTCATCATAGATTGATGAATTTAAGGACCTCAATTTTATACTTGTTTGTGATTGATGACCTCAATCACTACCTATAAATATTTACGTTTTTCCTCCGATTATATGTCTCCAATTTCCACCAATGTTCTCCTAATCGAGATCATAATTTGGTGGTGACCCTTTGATTTCTCTTTTCCTCATATTAAGACTAAATTTTAGTAACCCAATTTCCGATGTGGGTTTTCCCACAAATATATTTTCTACTTTCAACATTTTATTTTCGAAGAACAATTTCAAATTGCGAGGACGCAATTTATTGAAGGAGGGGAGAATGTAACACCCCAAGATTTCATAGTGTGTTATTTCTTCAAAATAATTTAATAACTTGCACTACACGCAACACCGAGTTCAATTGCACCATGACTTACCAAAAAAAAAAGCCATTAAAAGAGGTCATGAATAGTATTAACTAAATTTTAAACTTTATATAATCATTATAATTTTAGAATCCATATTATGAGTTTCTTAGTCATAATGCAAGAACATATTCATTTTCAGTATTGCACTTTTATCAACTTTTGATAGTGAAACCTTTTTAAATACAATATTTTAAACTTTTTGACTAAATGGAGACATCAAAAAATTTAAAATGAAACATCCCAAGCTTCCACGGTACGCTTTCCTTTGAATAAAACAGTAGCGTGTGTTGTACGCAACTTCGAGTTCTAACACACCGTAACCAATCAAACTAGCTGTTATGAATAGTAATACCTACTTTTTGAAATCATATATATTCTATATTTTAAAATGGACTTCATTTTTGGATTCGGAATATCAAAATTAGCCTAGGGTGAAATTTTGGTACATTTCGGATAACTTTCATATTTTGATGAATAGTGAAAATTTCTAAATTTTAATTAAAAACAACCTTTTTAATCAAAATAATTAATAGTGATAAATTATGAATTTGAGTGGTTTTAAAGTATATTTAGAATATATTTTTACCATTCAATTTAATGTTTATCATTGGACATAATTTTACAATTAAACCGAACATAAACAAGTGTCAATCTTTTGATAGTTATTATCTCTTAAAAACACGCTTTTTGTTTTGACAGTGGGAATTAATTTTAAATTAATTTCTGCCACTTCTGTGTTTAGAATTTAGGAAAATGGATTCCATATTTGTAATCAGGATGTTCAAATTGTGTAAATAGGTAACTTTTATTTTTAGACATTTTGAATAATTACTGCGGTAAATATTTTATTTACCATGGTTAAGGGTAAATCCGGTAAATAAGGGTTAAAAAATAATATTATAATAATACTAAATTACCCTAAAACGTGTCTTAACCCTATTGGATGATAAATGGTCGACCATGGGCATCTTTGTGTCAATTTTGGGACCCCATGGATCCACTTGTAAGTGATAATGACACTTTATTTTAATTAAGTCAAAATGAATACAAAAATGACACAAGCATATATCTTTTAGAAAACCAATTGTTACATAGAGTTATATAAGTTGGATTTTAGATTATAAATATTCATTAGAAAGATAAAAAGATTTCCTGCATAATGATAGTTTATTTATAATTTTTAGACATTAAATAATTTATTTTATTTATGACACAATGATGATGCAGTAATTACTATAATAGTGAAAAATTAAAATAATTGATATTATAAATACCCAAATAAATATAATATGAAACTTTTAATGAATTAAACTAATTTTCTAGGCTAATATGATATATTAGGATTGATTTAATGGACTTTGTTCGAAGTAATCAATCTGTTATGAGTTTCAAAAAAATCAACTATTGAATAGTGTCAAAATTGACATAAAAGAGTTCTTAAAACAAATATTATATTATTAATTGATATTAAATTTCTAAAAATCTAAGGTTCGGTCAAGAGACTTATATTATGATAGGTTAATCATTAATGGACCACTTGGGGGTCGCTTGGATGTATATAGTAAGTTTATTAACCATATTATATAAAAATACAAAGAGACATTGTAAAAGTGAAACTAATTAACTTAGAGTTAATACTTAAAGATAAGGTTAATATAAGTACCCAAACCTGTCTAAATTCTATTGGATGAGTTGTTTTCGACCTATCCCCACCTCATCCTTTGAATAGTCAACTTTGGAGCCTTTAGAAACCGAATATGAATTTATTATAAATTAATATTTCTAGCTTTTCCAAAGGTGCCCCTCACCCCTCTTATAAAAGGGAACTCCTCCTTCTCATTTCTTCACACCTCTAAAGCCTTTTGGTTCGGCCAAACTCTGCCCAAATACTCTCCCAACATCCCTCAATACAACCTAGAGGCCTTAGTTTGATCAGAAAGCCAACCTAAGGAGCCCTTTTGATCAAATCAAAAGGAAGAACCCGAAGAAGAGGTAATGATCTCACCACCCTTTTCTAAGTTCATTTCTTCTTCCACTTCTTCTTCCTTTGTTCTTACCATTCTGAAATAATAACTCCAGTATCTCACATATACTGTGATGTTATTATAAATATGGTACAATCATATTCAGTATTCTATCCACCCTTTGAATAACATGTCACCATACGTGCGTACGTACGGCTTACCGTCTCCACGTCGTGGTGTAATTGTTATTCAATATAATATTATTTGGATGGGTATAATAATGATGTGTAACTCATGTAAATAATAAATATAACATGTTAATGATTTTGTATATATGATATACCATCCATTTATATATTATTTTAATATCAAAAGCATGATATTGTCGCTCGTGCGTACGTACGGACTACCGTCTCCACGAACGCGATGAGATTCATTCTCCATCGTATCCATTCAAGTATAATTATCATTTGATGATTTAAAAATGATGTTTAAGGACTGTATATCATTCTGGATATGAATAAGATATAACAACAATGGCTTATGTAACAAAACATATAAAAGAAAATGAGTAAGTTAACTCCCGAAATGACGATAATTCTAAGATATTATTAACAAATCAATGTTAAAAGATCATATATGATATCATATTAATATATATGATTCTTGTATAATTTAATAACAACTATTTCACCATTATACAGGAGGTTAACCTACCCCAACCAAGGAAAAGTAAAAGGTAAGGGTTATTTCACAATCTCTTCATTATCCGAGGTTGTATTATACGTAATAATATACTGGGATCTCTTTATCATCCACATCCATGTTTCATTGAAATGTATTTCAAAACATTTTTACTATTTACAAGAATATGGGTTAAAGTCATTTATACCCTTGTTTGACTTTTTATAAGAGGTTTATAAAGGAATCATTCCGTCGTTTTCAAAACAAGGTCCTTTTTAACCTTTTCGACATAATTGAGGTAAGAATGTTTTTTTTAACTTATACGGCGGGTGCGGTTATTTTACGCCGTTATAAAATCTTCAAAGCTTTCCTTACAAGCTTATAAGAATATTTTCAAAGAAAATGTTTTATTTTATATGGATCTTAAATGATTTCAAAATAAAAGGAGATATTTCTTTAAAAAGAATTTTGATTTCATCTATGTCAACATCCTTTGATGGATTTTAAGATTATTTGAAGTTGATTTATTATGATACAAAACTTCTATATTGTATTGAAGGTTTTGTGATATGTTTGACTGTGGATGTGCTATTTTTATACCATTCATAGTTTATTGTGAAAGTATTGACATTTCGTATGCTAGTTTTAATACGAATGTTTATGTTATGTTTAAACCTTTTCATATGGGAATGCATTGGACTTAATAAGTGACGGGTGGAGCCCGCTATAGCTCCTCGATGCATCGGTAGGTCTCATGAGACAAACTAGTGTCTTGGCACAAGGCCTTGACAAAATCTTATTTGTAGTCTTGGCACGAGGCCTTGGCTATGTGGTTATGATAGTCTGGCATTATGCATTCCAACATTATGAAAGTGGTTATTGATATTGCATGTGATTATTCGATTAGTAGAATATCCATGTGAATAAGTAAATGGAATTATTTCATTTTTATTTTTGCCATACTATGTTGAAGTTCAATTTTAAAAGGCTTTTGTTTTAGTAATTCATTGCCTTAAATGTTTATGCTTATTATGAATGTTCCGCTATATTGTTATCCTTACTGGGCATTTGAGCTCACCCCTTTTCTATGTTTTATTTTTCCCAGGTAGTGAAGAAGTAAATTATGAATGACTTGCAGGGATATTATGAGGGGTTAATAGTGTGGATATGAAGACTTTGTTGTTGTAGTAGTTTTTCACTTTGAAATTTAATGTAAAACTTTATGATTATATCTAGTGTTTCCAAGGCTACTAAACCAATCGGTCTTTCGAGATTTGATCTTTCTTGTGATCATACCAATGTTATGTAATTAATGCACCGACTCTGGGCAACTGGGGTCGGGGCGTTACAATAATTATATTATTCATGATGAAAAAGAATATATTTAAATATTTGGGATCATGGAAAGGTAATTTGTCTCAAAATCCCTTCATTGAGAAATATAGAAATGTTATACACCTATATTTATTTATATACAATATATAATTCCTGTTTGAAATTCAATATCATGATTGATTAATAATTAATTATATTCTATGTTCTAATTTTATATATTTCATCAGAGGTGATTTGGATAGAATATTGAAAAGGGAAAAAAATTTCGTAGCTTAGTTTTATTTCAATGGATCATATTAATTTTTCATTGTCTTTGATATAGTAATATTATGTGAATAATTACTTATGATTATATTATTTTTTATTTCTAATTTTCTTATGTGGAATATCAATTGATACATAATAAAAAATCATTGATTTATTCTCACTTCAATATTTTTATTCTTTTTAGGAATTTAATCTAAATTTCATTTTACTTGAGACATGCTAGTTAATATGAAACTATTCATAGTTATATGGTTTATAGACTACACCTTTCTATATATTATACACAAAAAAATATTTATTATTTATTATTAATTATATAATTAATGTGTATCCATATTTATTGTACAATATAAATGAGTATTTTTTAAACCATATATATTCATAAAAATTGTGTATACTTCGAAAGTTATATGGTTAACATTGAAAAAAATGATAAATCAATATTCTTTAATTCATGTGGATATATTTTGATAAGGAATTTTATTCACTGATTAAATAATTTATTCAATATTTGGAAAATTTTGTGGACAAATAGTGATGGGTGGGGCGTATTATTATATAGCCCATTAAAATACTAAAAGGTCTCATTAATCAAATTAGTTTAGAAAATTATATTTGGTTACACCTATAGTTTTATGTTGTCTTCTGAAAGGTCTTAAACATAGAGGTATCATGTTCCATAGAACATGAAATATTTTGACAGATAATTTCCATCCCTAAGTCATTATATATTGTTATACCAGATATTTTCCAAATTATATTATCTTTGGATTCATATCATTATTAGTTTATTTATTAGATGTAATATTATTTCAATTACATACCACGCCATATTGATTATTCCTTATGATATCATGACAATCAACTAATTAAAATGGAATTATTGTTCAGTTATTTATCTTTCTTGGTTTTCGATTCATTATCATTTCATGATAGTCATGTTATTTAATGGAATATATGTTCTCTTTTTTACCTTTCAATGTCAATTATTCCTCAACTTATAATAATATTTAGGTTTTTAAAAGGGAATGTTTTTTTAGTTATTTAATTTTTATATTGATTATTCTTATTGATACTTTATATATTTCAAATTAGTTAATCCTATTTGGGTATTTTAGTTCATCCATATTTTTTATTCTTTCCCTTTGATATGATAAATAATTCATTGTATGAGTTCAATGATTCTAAATGATTTCAATTTCTTTTCTATCTATTTCATATCCTAATGTAAAATGCTTATAATGTTTGTACTAGATCTCCCAAAATGATAAAATGTTCAGTCCATTGTGATTTTACTACATGTATATATGTCAATGTAAAAAAATCCACTGACTCTGGGGTAATAGGGTCGAGGTCACTGTAATGGGAAAATGATAACATCTCCTATGAATATGTGTGGAAACATGTCTCTATAGAGGGATGTGAAATTATTTACATTTTATTTTGATATGAAGGGTAACAATGATATATTAATAGAATATATCTTATATAAATTTATGAATAATTTCTTTAGAAAGGTTAATTATTTTTTCCCTTTTTATATTCCATTAATCATTAAAATGAAAGACAACATTCATTCATACATAGAGCCTACCATATCAATGAATTATGAAATTAATTTTATTTATATATAATTTAATGGATGAATGAAAATATAATTACAAATAAAAATATCATATTTATATATTTATAAATTAATAGAAATGATTATACCCTGAAAATAGTTTGGGAAATGAATCAACTTATCCAAAATATACATGAAAAATGAAGTGGTTATTTCCGAGAACATTGTATTAAACAATTAATTATAAATAAATGGATGATAAATGATTATAAGTAAATAATAAATGGAAATATATATATGTTTATGGTTATTTAAAATATTTATAATAAATATATAATTATTATACAAGATATGTTAATATATACGGGGGAATTCAATAAAATTGTATGTGAATTTTATCTCACTTTATTTCATTGAGACACGTTCCATGTACACTCCATGTTTCATTTATGTTATGTATATTCATAATAAGGGTGTATATTTTGATAAAAATTAGTAATGTTATTAGGAATTACAAATACATGTATTAATATTTCATTAATTAGGATTATTATTGAAAATATACTAAAGTGGAAAGGGTTTTATGTTACAACATCATTGTTTATCATGACTATTTACAATTATTCTTCTAAAGATGATATATTTTGATCTACCATTAAATATAATTATTAAATATCTTATCCTTTTCTTATTTCTAGATATTAAATTTAATATTTTTTTCATTCCCTCTATAAAAACAAAATAGATAGAAAGAATTATGATATAGAAACATCAACCTTATTTCTATATATAGTCGATAATCCACTTTATTCTTTGTTTATGTTTTCTAATGTTTATTTTAAAATGTTTTACTATTTTAATATAATCTATAAAGGTTATTTTTACTCAAGTTTGAATATTTAAATAATGGTTAAAAAAGATATTTCCTTTCACTTTCTGAATCATTGTGAATTTGAATTTTTAATAAAAATGTAAAAATAAATCTTTGTTTTAGAATGTATGGAATGAAATCTACATCCATCTATCAAGACTAGCCTATGAATACAATCTTTTATTACATGTTTATAAACATAGTTTAGAATAAAAAAATTCATAAATATTTTTATATTTTTTTATAATTTTAAAAAATAATTTGAAAATGAAAATGGAAATTTACTAAATAAATGTTAGAATTGTATTTTAAAAGGTATTATAATTTATAATGGAATAATTTTATGTTTCATAAGCATTAATATTCATATTATCCAATGATTCCAACATTATTAATTCTAAATATGGAATATTATTATGATGATATGGAGTTTATGGAAATCATTTCTTTTATGTGGGTTATTCTATAATGGAATTAATAAAAGAGTATGAAACACATTCATTGTATAAGGGTTTCATTATGATTAAATGTTTATGAATCCCATTTTAATTCGATATGTTATGATATTAATGATATTTTATGATATTTTGACACCCAATTGAATGATTTTCATTATGTGGTGGGTTGGACCAGAATTATGTATCCCTCCAATCCATTTTATATGGATGGAAAACTCTTGAGGTAAATATGTTATGCATTAACCTCATTCCCTTCTATCAATATCATGTATGGACCGAGTTTTCACATCTATAAAAAAATATTGGACCTAGTAATCATGTCCAAAAATGTATGCATGGAACTATCATTCATTATAGTATACCTGGAGATTGTTTTGATTTCCATAAGTTTACATCTGGTCTTGTTTCATGTTGTTAACTTAAGGAGTGAACCAATATGTATTTATCCACGATCACAATACTATTACATTATGTATTGACACGTTATTCTATATATTATATGAACTCTTGGATAATTATCAAAGATTAAATTTTTGATATATGTATAATGAACTACCTATCTTTGTTCAATTAAAATGGAATATTATTGATGCTATGATAGGTCTGGTTTTAAAATATTATTCTCATGTTTTCATTCACATAAGCTCATGTTATGCCAATATGGTAATTAATTAATCTTTTTTACACATACTAAGAATTAGATATCAACCATTCCTATGTTTTCTATTCTTAGTTTTATGTAGAATCATTAATATAGAGTGAAAGAATAAACATACTTTTTAAAAAATTGAAAAATATTTTTAAAATGCCCTTATTGAAATTCAAAATTTTAAAAAGGATAAAATAAATTGATTTTAAAATGGATGAGTTAATAGGAAAGTAAAATGACATAATTTTTTGGGATTCCCAATATATAGTAAACCATTTCCGAAAAACGAAAAATATGGATAAGTAGAAAAAACATCATTATAGATGATATAAATTATTCATTAAATATATACATTTTGAGGAAATATTATTTATATTAAAAATATTTAATTAAAAGGTAATTATATCTAGGGTGAATGATAATTATCTATAGAATTAAATAATAGGGGTGGTAATAAACTAATATTATTTTATTAATTTTAGGATGAATAAAACTAACTCAATGAATGGACTTATGTTATCATGGACACCTACAAACATATAATCCTATGAGTAAAAATGTTTTTTCTAAAGAATCCCATATTGATCCTCTATCCCTACTAAATACCTTCATTTTTTAAGATACATTTATTAGTAAATAACTACACCATATTAATGATTTCATAGTACACAATAAGATATTGTTTTAATCATATATCATAATAGATACATAATCCTCTTACAACTATTGAATAATTAAAATAAAAAACATGTTTAGGGATATTCTTTTAAATGATCCATCATAAAAATTAAATATTGATATTATAATTATATAAAATATATAAGAGGCGATAAAGACCCAATTCCCAAGAAATGAATGTTTATAATAAGAAATATGTCTCAGGTGTTGAAATTTTTAAACATGAAACTGATATAATGTTTCATTACATCGAGAAATGTTCTTTAAAATCCACTATAAAAGAAATAATATTTTTAATCATTTATTTTGGAACATTATTCATATCTATATCCAATTATAAAATTCATTTATAATTATTCTTTATATTTCATTTTGTTATTAATTATCTATTTTTAATACCAGGTCTAGTTATCATTGTCATTTTGATGTAACTACATTATAATGGTAAAAATATCATCATTAATATGTAAATAAGTCATTGGAATATATGCCATTTAATTATTTATATTTCTCTTTTCTGATTCTATTAGTTTTTTATGTTGTGTAAAAATGTAATTAGGGGTGACTTATTTTGTTTATTTTAGTGATAAAACATTAAATTATAAATATGTTAAATACATAATATTACCATTCAATAAAAATTATGAAACCATGATTTTCATATTATGTTATGATAATTTTATTATTTATGGTAGCATATGTAAATGTGATAGTTTTTTTTATAATTTACCAATTTAGTTGTTACACTAACCTAAAAATGAACATATAATAATTAGTTGTTGGAGTGTGGTTATGAAATATTTTTTAGATAATATGACTATAAATAATGTATTAGGATTTTATTTATGTAATTTACCTTTTTAAATATTTCTTTAATTTTTTCAATGTAACGCACAATGATTTTATCGTATTGTTCATTATAAATTAAATATGTTTGATATCATAGGATTCATTTAATACCTGATTAAAAGATCAATTAAATATAATTATTATTATAATTGGGAATTTTACTTGGTCTAAGTTGAAATTATTAAACACATTATGGAATTTATATATTTTTACATTCATCAAAAAGACTATATAAGCGTAAGATAAGAACAAATACAATTTGATTAATATAATGTTGTATTTTTCTAATGATAGTTTTACCGTCTTCAAAGGGTGTTTTTTTAAAACTATATTTTGACACTTTAATAAAATTAATATTATGAAATATAATTATTTTAAAAAAATTTAATGTGACATGTATCTTTGGGTGATTTTTTCATTCTTCACTAAAAAGATTGTTTTTTAAGGAATATTGTAAAATACCCATTTCTATAAAAATATATATATCGTTATAATTAAATTATATTTATTATTTGAATGTTATCCCATGGTAAAATAAATAATACATAGTAATAAATAATTAATTTTATTTAATTTTAATCATCGTTATATATTATTTTAATATATATTCATTTTTGGGTTTAAAAATGCATTTTTCATGAAAACTACATTGCATTTTTTTTTCCAAGATATATTTTAAATTAACTTTTGAATGATCTATGTGATTAATTTAGAAAAATCTTTTCCATAGTATAATTCAGAAGAATCAAATTTTTTGAATTTATCCATTTTAACTTTGACAAATACTAATTGTGATCGTGCAAGAAAACAACATTGTTGAGAGTAAACATGGTAATTTTGCGTAAAATAATTTGATAAGAATTTGAAAATTAATCTAATACATTACCAAGTTTTATTTAGTGACAAATATTTTAACATTAAAACCTATTTTTTTAATTATCTTTATTTAATGGAAACTTTTCCATGATATTTGGGACCATTTGGATGAGTTTTTGATATTTATAATATTTTATTTAAGTAACATTCACTTATTGAACATTTTTATTTTTGAAACTATATTTTTTAAAGATGGTTCTATTCTGATCATATATTCAATTATTGATATTATTTTTAAATATATAACATTTATATACATCACTGGGTTTTATTTTCAATTTTTTAAAAATAATTACCTTAAATAATTATAAAACATTGATGAAGTAATGATTTTCTTAATGAATCAATAAAAAATTATATTGAAAATATTAGAATAAATATAATTTGTATTATTTAAGATTCTTTCTAAATATTATGGAAGAATATGACATATTATAGGTCTATTAAATGTTTCGGTTTGATGTGTTGATTTCATAGAAGGTCGATTTAATGAATAGTGTGATAATTGACGTTATTGATACATTAGAAAGATTATATTTTATTAATTTATATAATAAACATAAATAATATATAATAATAAAATGTTATTATTTTTTGGTCAAATTTTTTATCAATTAGTTATTTAATTTTTAATTTACATATTATAGGAAAATTATTACCACCTTTTAATATTAAATATTTTTTTCTATAATTTAAATTAAAATAGGTTACCATAGGTTAATAAATATAACATGCTTCAAAATAAATCACAAAAATGTCATGATTTTGTTGAAAGAAGACAATACAAATTTATTTCATCATATATTTGAATAAATAGAAATTTAGTTGTATTTTAATAGAAAATTAATTTATTGTTATTTAATATTTTGATGATTTCCAAAGGTTCCCCTATCCTCAATTATAAAGGTAACCTTCTCTATTTTTTTCATAACCATAGGCCCTCTATCTTTACCAACAAATGTTCATTTATATTCCCAAAATTCTTAGAAGTGTTATGGATCTTTGGGTCCTTCCAAAAGACCAACCCTATTTCCTTTAAGTTGATATTTAAATGATGTTAACTGAATAAGGATTGGTTAAGTCACATTCAAGTGAAAGAATATGCATGGTAATTACTTTCCTTATCTCAATTTTATGTCTATGAGATATATGAATTATTCATAAAATATTCTTTTCTATGAGCTGTAATTCCCCAGTGATATATCCAATAATTAATCTCTTTATCTTCATGGAATATAATGATTCATTTGATGGTTATTAATTTTATGGACCATATGATTCGACTGATCACATTTTAATGGGATATCATCTCAAATTTCATTCATTGATTCATATTTTGATTTTATTATCATAAATTATTTTATGTGAACTTTATAAATAACCTATGACATTTTATATCATGAATTTATTTATTTTCTTGATATTTAATGTTTTGTTAAATTTTATTAATTCACGGGAAAAATCAATTATCTAAATGAGACTGGTTTCTACCATTAGAATTAAATTAGAAAGGGGATTTATCTTAATAGTAACTATTTATATGATATATCATTATAGTTTATATTGTAACACATGTTACCCACAAATATATAAATTTTTAATTGGATTTATCTTGATGATAACTATTTAGGGGATATATCTTGATAGTCAGACAATCAGACATGATTCTTCCAACAGACAGAAACTCAAAAGATGATTGATCTTGACAGTATATACATAAATGATATATCATTGAATTTTAGAATATAATACTTGTTTCTACCCATATAAATTAATGGGAAAGAGCATTGATCTCGATAGTATCTATATAGGTTATATATCTTGATAATTCATACATCTCACATTATGAATTCCATTGTTATAGTTATTCCATGTGATTAATCAATTAGACAGATTATCTGTGGTTAGGTTTCAATCTCTTGTGATTATTTATATGAAATGAATTGATCATAATTTATTCTTGTCTTATTTATTTTTCATTATTTATTTATTTATATTACATTAAATCTATTTTGATTAACATTCCATTTTTATTGTCATAATTGATTCATTATTTCATTAGTTGTACTTATCCTTTATAAGTCAAATGTCCCCACTGATTTCCTATTTTTATTTTCCACATATTTCTAGGATTTTTATTATTATTGATATACAATGTTACACTAAGGATATTATTGGTGTCCTAAAATAAAATAATTTTGTTATTTTATGTTTAAACTGTAATTCAAATTTCCAATATTTATCTATATTGAAAAGACTACTAATGTAATTATTCCATTTTGATGGGAATCCATGTATCTTATGCCAACATAATAATTTATGTAACCTCTTCTCGGATATGGGACTATAAATAATTATAGTTGGGATTAGAGAATGTTTCATTGAAACCATTGGAACTAAACTTAAGGAAACATAGATTATTGAACATAACCCTATGATATACATTGTGGATGTGTATAGAAGAACATTCCGGAGACTCCATGTTTATCATTATGACATAATCAAAGAATGAAAATTTTAAATTATTATTATTATTTCACTATTTTTTAAATTAATAATTTTGTATAAAAATTATATGATCTAATATAGTGTATGTCATCAATTATAAATAGAACCTAGTATATAGAATGTGTACATCACTAATAAACATGGTCTAAAGAGTAAGAATGATTATTTCTGTATGTGTGTAATCATATAATTCCAATCATACTAGTATCCTAAATGTTTTTATAATATTAATAAATAGTACCATGCAATAAAATGATAGAGACAGAGTTATATATGTATTATTTCTTTATATGGAAGCAGACAAAGTAGAATAAAAATATAAGAAGATGAATGAATAATGAAGAGAAATAAATATTTTTCTATATTTTATAACCATTTAATGAATAGCCATGGTAAATGATTTAATGTATTGGGAGTGTGTAATAAGTTTTGAGAAAATGGACTCTAGAAATTACAATTAAATGGGAAGAAATAAAAGAAATCTATTATGTGTTTTAACTATAGATAAATGGGGCACTATGTAAATAAATTCAACAATCATAGAGGGAATATAACTCAGTATAAGCTAAGGGATCATGGTCAAGCATATTCTATTACCATAGATGAAGATGAATTATTAGTGATAATTTTTAGATTCATGGATTATATTTTAAAACTAACTTATCAATGATATTATAGTTATAATAAAAATATGATATATGAGGACCGTACTGCAATTCCTCTTCATTATTGATTTGAGGTCATATGTTTGATGGTATAAGTATCAAAGAGAAGTGATTCAATAGAAAGTTGATATTTATCATATAGGTGAGTGAAGGAGGATAATCTTAATATGTTATTAATGTGGATAAAATAATTAATATATGTTTTTTTGGATATTATTGGTGATCATGAATTTTTTTATTAATTTTATGGTTTATCTTATATTTATAGGGATTACTACATGATTGTATTTAAGGAATATAGCTGTTAAATTTAGTTAATAATGTTGGAAATATGCTAATTTTTATTGATTTTAATGGGTGATAAAGTTATCCACATATATCGTAATAATAGATACAATATTTTTGAAAAAAATATAATTTTTTGTTTATTTTAGAAATTTAGTGATGACCCTTCTAAATTTATTTGGGACAGATGTATTTTAAATGAATCATATGTTTGGTATAGTCTTTGTTGAAAATGGAATATTATTATTTGGCATTAATGTTTGATTTATTGGAAACTATTTGATATATTTCTTGGTTTCAGTAAAAATTATATGTTAATATAATTACTTGTAGACCCTAGGATCCTTTAACACTGTTTAAGAATGAATATTTACTTTTGAACATTCATTTTCTAGAAAAGGGATGATATGAAAATAAATCAATCAAAAAACAAATAATGATATTATTTGTATATAATGGAAATAATAATTTATGTTTATATTCTCAAGTAATTATCTTAATTGAAAAGGAATACCTCGTCACCATGAAAATGATTTTAAAACAAATACATTTTTTGTTCACTTTTTTATCTTTATAAATAATTGGCTTTTAAATAAATTCATATTTACATTTTTATGGATAAAAATATAATTAAAATGTTCTATATCAATAATCCTTATGTCTTTATGTTTATATTTATATTACATTACCACATTTTCATGAATATTCACGTATTCATAATCCTAGTTTTGTGAGGGCATCACTTTTAGCTTTACATACTTTTATAAAGATGTTTTTTATAACCGTATTGTGTTGTGGGATTTCGATAAAATAATTTTAATGCATAGACATATTATTTTTTAAGTACAATTAAAAATATTGATGAAGAATTATATTGATGTTTGAGATAATGTAACACATCCATATTTTATTGTGTGGCTCTTTTTAAATTCTAAATCTTTGATAGCATATGTAGCTCACAATTCCCATCTTAAAGGATCAATGAAATATTATTATTGATATAATATATTTGTTAAATTTTTGGGAATGAATAATATTAACCACATTAAAAAATTTATATATTATTAAATTCATCCAAAATATTTTATATGCATATTAGAATAATGAATCCAATTGTATGGATATAAAATCTATATTTTTCTAAAGACATATTCACATCCTTTCAATAACATACATGTTTTAAAATAAAATATTCAAAACTTAATATATAATATTTTAAAAAATAAACATTATTTAAAAAGTAAAAATTTAAAACTTAATTAATTTTTAATTCTATTTATTTGTATGTGCATATTTTTTTTGGGGGAATAGTAAAAAATTCCTAAAACTATAAAACTATCAATTATTTTATATTAAAAGTAATTTTATGATTTGACTTTTATCCAAATGTAACTTATATAATACCTAGATATAATAAATATATTTTATTGAATTTTAATCACTTTTATATCTTATTTTTGTATATATACATTTTTTGGGTTCATAACTCCATTTTTAAGAAAAAAAATTTCATAGCATATTGTATGATTAATTTGAAATTAAATTATCCAACATCTATGATTTGAATTTTGAATAATGGTTTCCATATTTGAAATAATATTTTTCAAATTAACAAAATATTTCTCTTTCATTTTTCATCATAATAGAGTGTGACATTAGTAATTTCTTATTACCACAGTTAAAGGTATGTAGGATAATTTACAATAAAAATAAGTTTATAAGGATTATAAAATTACCATAAAAAATTACCAAATATTATTTTTTAATTTATATTCAAATCTGAATAACTATTTTTATAATTGAAATTATTTAATACACCCTTGTCCATGAAAATTACATTGATATTATTATAATAAAAAAATATCCAAAATTCCACTTTATAAAATATATATTATGTGTCCACCAAGGGAAAATGGTTAGTAATGAATGAATAGAAATAACCATTTGGAACTTATTAATCTAAATTTCATTATATAAATTTATTCATGTCATTTGGGGCCATTGGTAAGATGTTACTAAATTAATAATATTATATTTAAATAAAATTCAAAGTTGTCATAATCATATTTTTAATTATTATATTATTTTTAATATGGTGTTATTACAATGATATTCAAGACAATAAATATTATTTTTAAATAAAAAACATATATCTATATCATGTAATTTTATTTTCAATAATTATTAAATAAATAGTTTCATTAAATAATTAATGAGGGATGATGGAGTAATTATTTTCATAATGAAACAATGAAATAAATGATTTTAGAAATATTAAAATAATAATAATAATAAATAAGGATGGTGCTTCATGGATTTTCTTGATGATTATGAAATATTGGGTATGTATTAATTTTATTTGATGTTATCTTGTTGTATTATTTTTTAATGTCATTTTAATAATTTTTTTCAAAAATAGCCCAAACAATATTTTATATAAATAAAATTTTACAAATTATTTTTAAAAATTTTTAATAAATAATAATTAATAAATTTACTATGATTTGGATGTAGATTTCATAAATGATTAATTTATGACCTAATAGACATTTTATATAAAACATTTACCATTTTTTTATGATAAATAAATGGTTACCATAGTAAAAATTAAAATATGTTATCAAAGGTCAATAGAAATGATTGGTTTTAAAATTAAACTAGAACATTTAAAAAAAATTGGGAGATAAGATTACAAACATATATAAAATAATATTTGAATCTAATACCATTTATTAGTATTTTGAGATAAAATTACTTTATTATAATTTAATATTATGATGATTTCCAACTGTAACCCTCATCGTAGTTATAAAATAAAATTCCGTTTATAGATTTCATTTATCCGCTATGATCCTTCTCGCTTGACCGACCTCTATCGATTTCACATCCCAACATCCCTATATTTAATTGAGAGATTATACTCTTTCTAGAAGGAGAACCATTTATCCATTAACAAGAGATCTAAAATAATTTCATAGAGGTAGAGGAGGTCAAATACCAATCATGTAATGAAAAACACAAGGTACTGGTTTTCCTCATCTCACTTTTGTTTCATTGAGATATATTTCCTATCAATACTAATTTCATTTTGTGTGGTGTAAAAACACATTTATATATCATATCATTATTCTCTTTATACTTAGGTTATTAAATGTATCATTTTCAGATTATTAATTTTATGGGTCGTATGATTCGACCTATCACAATATCTAAGTGGATTCATCTCAATTTACATTCATTGAGTGAATTTTATATGTTTTAAACCTATATAATTCTTTGTAGAGTACCTAAGACCCATTTTAGATGTTATATCATGAATTTATCTTTTAATTCATGGGTAGAAATAGTATTCTAAATCAGACGAGTTTCAATGAACAAAAATAAACTATCTAAAGGATGTATCTTGGTAGTCACTATATAGATGATATTGTCACGACTCATCCCCTGTGGCCCATATCATGACTACCCAAAGCCCGCCTTCTATAGGCTAGTGGATGGAAACTAGCACCAAAGGAGTAAATCCCTAAACAAGGATGGAATTTCCTTTATAAATGTAAAAAATCACATCAGAGTACACAACTATAAGCAAAACACATAGTAAAACAGAATATAATAGAAGTGATAGAATGTAAAAGGGGATGGAAATACAATCCCAACAGAAATGTACAAGTAAAACAAAAAAGAAAGTACAACTGAAGGAAGGTAAAGTAGATACCCAGTCGTCTTCCGGGGTTCCTACATGAAGGGTAGGTATAGATGGCCTCCTCAGCACTCCACGTCCGTCCGTATCCTCTGCGTACAATCACACCGAGTGGTCCACCTCCAGGAATCGTCCAGTCCTGCTACTCTCTACCTCAGTCAGCATTGTCTTTCATCTGCAACCAACACAACGAGGTGCGGGCATAGCTCATGTAGTGGTGAATATAGCGATACTCAGTAGGGACCCCGAGACCCTCAAGGTCTCACAACATCTAACAAGGATAATCCAAAAGGTATGAAATCAACAGATAACCATTAATTAGGTATATGCCCATACATATAACTATGTTTTCTAGTAACCCATCTCAATCATGAGGAAAACACAAAAGTCATTGACTTAGCTCAAACCCGGATTTTTATTATAGAAACCACGGTTGGTGGCATACTCATCTTCTATCGAGTACAGTGGGCCTACCACATCACAAAGAGGCACTTCCCACATTCCTTGGATAGCTGAGGTACATCTCCCATTGAGTATTGTTGGTCTTCCCCGTCACACAGAGGCGCTACCCACCATGGGTATGCCGCGCTCACACAGAGGAGGTCCCCCTTGTAACCTGCTGAGGTACTCCTCCTGTTGAGTACTATGGGTCTTTCATGCTCACACAGAGGCCCTAACCACCATGGGTCTACCGTGTCACATAGAGGCTCTCCCCGCTGGGCTAGTCAAGTCACTCCGAGTCGAATCAGTCAAGTAGTAATGAGGTCTCAGCTAACTACTTGGTCTTCGTACTATGTCTGCTCACCTCAGAAAGGATACGCTCCACGAGATACTATTAAATTCTTCAACCATCACGAAGTGTCACAAATAAGTATCTCAAAGGTCCACAACAGCATAAGTGTGTCAATGCAATAGACGACACGTCGATCAGATGCCCGATCATTGACTTATTAACCTTTTAGTCCCGAGAGCCAGGTTGGATTCGTGTATGATCTGACCTGACTGTAACTCAAATATACCCCAAACTCTAGTGGGGTATTCTCAAAGGGACCATCGCATTCCAAGAATACTGGAACTCCTGTCAGTTTTTCAAATGAACGTCTGGTGCCAATGATATGGCCCAAGAAGGTAATAGGGATAGTAGTGGGCCCAGGTCCGGTCGGAGCCGGTCGGACCGAGTTGGCGCAACCCAGTCTGGACCAATGGTCTGGGTTGACCATGTCAAACTCATTAGTTTTGACCCGGACCGTTGGGTGGGTAAGCCTGCTACATTTGGCCTGGTCCGCTGGGCCTAGCCCCGCGGAAAGCTGGGGTGGTTTGGCCCGAGCTCGGGGCAAGTTCATCCTAGAGCGTTGCATGGGCGTAACTTGGTGCGGCATGGCCCGGAGGGAATTAGGGAGTCAGGATTCTGACTCATCTAGTAGTGCATGGGTCGTGCGGAGTCTAGCTCGGTGGCAGTCGGGCTGGATGTGGGGGAACCAGTAGGGCTCCGGGAGGTCGCGGGGGTGCCGGCAGGGAACTGGGCGTGGCATGGGGGCACCGAACAGGGCTTGTCAGGGCGTCGATCTGGATGTGGGGTAACTATTGGGGCGCGTGGGTGCCGGGCAAGGCACAACAGGGTGGCTGGTAGGCCACGGGGGCACCGAATGGGCGCGACAGGGGCCGGGCAGGCAGCTTCAGCTGAGTACGGGCCAGCACATGCTGCGATTTGTGGAAGCCGTGGGTAGGACATCCATTGTAGTTTCCACCTTTTTCTCCTCGTCATTGTTACTTTTCCATGTCGTAGAACGTCACAATAATATAGAGATCGATGGAGGATGTCGGTCGATGTTAGATTGGCCCGCACCCTCTTCATTTTGGGAGATATCATTTGGCTCATCATGATAAGAAGATGATCAAAATATGTTCGCATCAATACCTTATTATCCATTGAAGAAAGTAAGAAAAAGGTACAACTTCAACAAGTAATAAACCCCCTACCTCTTGTTCGTCACTCGTTGGCGGGGTCACGGAAGAAAGATGATGAATACTGACACTCGTTGCGTTGGCCGCCCATCCCCAATTCCGAGCTGTGTTGGTTCATTGACGATGTTGTGTAGGATTGGTCATTAGGTTTCCGAGGTAGAAGGTCATAGAAGAAACATCACCATAATTATTCACGTTCTTCGTTGGTAGGGGTGTTCTTCATTGGAGAGTATAAGTTTCTCCAAGATCTCTTCCTCTCCAATGTTTCCAACAAATTGAAATTGCCCAAAATAATAGTTTGTCTATTATTTTAATCGTAGTTATGAAATTCAAAAAAGTGAAATAAATTAAAACGTATCTTCCAATTTAATTCATGGGGATGAAAAATTAATTAATGGGGGTTGGATCCATTTAATTAATGGGGAATGAGGAGAGGCTCCCCCTTATTAATGAGGGAGAGTTTAGTGGTTATAATCTCCTCCCATTAATAGGTGTTGGGTGGTCCCCAACCTTATTATTCAAATGGGAGGTTATGGTCTTAGATGGTCTCCACGTCGTAACCTCTAGTAGGAGGTTAAATTCATGTGGTCCCCACCACCATAACCTCTCATGGGAGGTTAGTGTGTTGTGGTCCCACCTCTTACTCCCTTGTAGAGGTTTCAACCAACAATAACACACATGAAAGCTTAAAAATAAAATAAACTGTTGTACACCTTAATTTATTTTTTTTATAAAGAGAAAAAACTAACTTTTATTCCTGACCATATGACATCGAGGTGAAAGTATTCTTAAGAGAATATTGAGGCTATGAATTCAACAGTGCCCTTATATTCTAATTCCGAGCACCGGTTCAATAGTTATAAAATCCCGCTCTTACGTTTACAGAACGTACTAGAACAAAACTTCTTGAAATTGATTCTGGGAACACCAGGCCACGGAATCAAGCACCATAAATTTTCACGAACTTAAAAAAATCCCATGTATTTAATAAAAAATATTCCATGGAATTTCTGGTTCTGTACAGTTATTTATTGATAGATCAAAATATCAGAAGAATATCTACCCACATACATATAATTTCATGATGGATGATTTGGATAGTAACTATCTAAGGGATATGTAATTATAATTTAGACTGTCAAATAGATTACTAACCACATACTCTAACTAGAATGAGGATTGATCATAATAGTAACATTTTAGAGGATATATATTGATAGTTCAAATGATCAAATGAGTTTATACCCACCGAGATAAAATAGCAGGAGAGTTGATTTTGATAGTGACTATCTAGATGATATTTTAGGATAGTTCATACACCAGAGATTATTCATTCCATTATTATTTTTATTCCATGTGATATTTCGATTAGTTAAATTATCTATTTTCAGATTTTAGGAAAATAAGATTTTTTATATGCAAAATTTTGGTCATATTTTATTATTTCCATATTTATTTTTCCTTATCTAGTTATTTAAATGGAATGAATTCTCAATTAATTACATCTACATGTTAATTATACTCTTTGATTTATTATACATTCTGATTTACACATCCCATACTAAGCATTTCAACAGACCACATTCTTAAGTTAAATTTTCCCCTAAAATCCAATATGGTTGTTATGATTAACAAGAAGGATAATTCTATGAATAATAATTGGTTTGTCAAATTAAAAAAATTTATTTAATGTTTATTATGTAATTCGAGTTTCATATATTTATCTAGTTTAATAAGAATTCAATATTATTTTTACCTTTGGCATGAAATTTATTTTATCTTCTACCAATGTTAAAAATTAAGTATATAGATTCAGGATAGTAGAGTTTAGGTCTTTAATTTTCATAATAAATTTAATTCAATATGAATTTTTTTTACATTGATGAGTGGGTATTCTATACAATTCACCATGGATGTTTTAATTTTCCAACTAATTATAAAGAAGTTTTATTAATAATTTATAATCAAAAATACAAATTGTATCATTTATGTAACATTTATTTCTATATTACATTATTATAAATAGATGTCAATGGAAGTGGTGAATGAAAAAAATACTTTTTCCATGGTGGTTTTGGTTGAAAACAACACACAATCCCAATTCATTAGTTTTTCTCTATTGATGGAATTCAATAAATAATAACTTTTAAAATATTATAAAAAACATTATTCTAATGATTTTGAGGTCAATTTATTAATTGGGATTGCGTATGAGGGGATGATAAATATTTATAAGCACTGGAATATGATTAAGCAGTAAACATGTTGGGAACATAAATTTTCTCATGAATTAATCCCCCAAAATTAATGGAATTAGAATAAAAATTGACAAAAAAGGCTCTGAAGAATGAGATAAGATTGAAGGAAGAGAAATACATATGATTTTTAGTAATATATTCGATATAATTGGTCTCCAATAATTTTTTTCAAGTGTTATACATTTTTAAGTGATGAATGTGGATGTTTTTTGAACATTGATATTTCTTTACAAAGTGATGGACACGACTGAGGGGTCAAAAGACCCAAAAGTGAGAAATAATATATATTGGGGTGATAATATCAATCAACCCCAAAAATTAATTTTTAAAAATATTTTATAAATTCTTGGAGTCATTGATGATTAGTTATTTTCCATTCTACTATTTTCATTTTTACCCAAATTACATGTTTTTTCCAATTAATATATTATTCACAATAAATATTAAATAGACCCTTACAAATAATTTCAGTATAGAGATACTATATATTACCTATATGTAATACTATTAAATTTCTTCAAAATAATTATTATATTATTAATTAAAACATTTTATATATATATAATTAATTTTCTAGAAACTTTTGTTTTTATTATTATGTTTTCATAATCTTTTTTAGAATTGAATATAAATGTAATGATTCATAATAGAATAATATACTGGTTTAAAATAATATTTCCATTTATATGAATCTATTAGTATATTTTATTATATAATAATTACATTATACTAAAAAACATTTCATTGGAAATAAATTTTTTACCATTATAATGTTTATAAAAATTTACATTTGTAATCAAAAAAATATGATGAAAAAAAAATTAACTATACTATATTATATGACCGTGATGATATAAAATTTTTACTAAATTATTATATATTTAATTTCTATGATGTGTGGAAAATAGTTTTTTAGAAATAAAATATATATTTTTTATTTGATTAAAATAATTATTATGTATCAAAAAACGTTACACAAGGTTTTTGTAAACAAAATATTATATTTTAAAGTGGAATAGTTTACATTATAAATATCTTTTTTTATATAAAAAATATTTAAAAAAATATTTATTTCCTTTCTATAATATTATATTGTCATAAATATAATGGTATTACCAGAATTAGTATTTATTACTACTAACAAAAAAAATTAATTATTTTAAATGAAACTCAATAAAAAAATCACCATAATCTAATTTATTTTGTGGGATTAATATATTAATATATATTTTTCAAGTTAAATTTATAAAACATTAAAAGATTACTATTAACATAATTTTAAATATATATAATTAAAAAAAAAATTTGTGGAATTTTTTTTAATGAATTTACAATTCCTAATCGATTTTTTATGCATTTTTTTATTGATCGCTATATTTTTTAGTATATGTGTTATTCTTCTTATATTTTTTTAATATTATATATTTCTTAGTTTATTATTTGGATTTTTCATTTGGAAAATGTAATTGATTTTAATGTTCAAAAATCTCACGTTGTTATATATTGCAACATTAATAAAATTTTAAAAATAGTTAATTAAAATTATTTTTTAACATATATAGAATTATTTTAAAAATAATTATTAATATATTTTTCAAAATGTTTCACCAATTTTTTAAAATAAATATATTGATTCTATTTTTTCCTTTAAAAGGGTTGTAATTTCACCATCTCCCTGTCTCTTATTTAACAAATTCTATAATTATTTTCTTTCCCTTCTTCTCTAATATAGGTGTTCAAAAAACCATGATATATTTTTAGTTGTTAATATTGTTTTGGTTCATACGTTTTTATTTTACAATTTATATACTCATTATAAATATCCCATTAAGTATTATAATTTCTATAAAACCTTCCTTTGATAAATTTCAAGAGGATCCTACATGTTTTTGAATTTTATATGACAATTTTTTTATTTTATAATATCAATTGATCTTCTTTGATGTGATTGTTTTAATGGGTTTTGATGAATATTTTTAAATGATTAATTCATTTTTGGAGATATTTGGTTTAGTTATTTAAGAAGATATTTTTATAATATTATTTATTAATGTTGTTTCTTAAATTTTATATAATTGTTCACCAAAACAATTAATAACTATTTCTATCTTTTTAAATTATTAGGGGTTTGAAATTAATTTTTGGGATGAAATTACCATCCATTACTAGTTTATGGTTCTTGAATCCAAAGATTCTCACTAGTCTATTTTGTCAGTATTGTGACTTGATTACATAAATTATACATATTGGGTAACCAAAGTAAACTAGTTGAACCAACCACTCCCCCAAGACCATTGTAAACTATTGTTATCAGTATTAATATCGGTGGGAGTTGATGTTAACCATTTCAATGGTATCATAAGAATAATTGAATATGACAGGTCTGATTTTCCTAATAACACATAATAAATTATCATCATTAAATAATATTTTATACAGAAAGATACCAAAATACATTATATTATTTACATACCAAAACATAAAAAAAATATTCTGGAAAACACAAATATGTCATTAGTAAGTGACATTAACAAAAAAAGTATTATAACATTTATATGATATTTAAATATGTACTATTGTATAATATAGTAAAATATACATGTTAGTCCTTTAACAACATGAATCTAGTACATATATATTTATTCATACATATATACCCTCTAAAAAGGCTACATTTAATCACTCATTATCTAGGCTCTATAAAAAAGTAAACTATAATTCTCACTTACACTTTTTATCAAAACGTTTTATGTTAATTATCAAAACGTTTTTGTACATTTTATAAATGTTTCCCTACTAGGGCGTCGGTATGATATACCAAATAGTGGAAAATAACCTGAACCAAACAAAACTTCATAGATTCATAAATATTCCTCAAAGGAAACTCAATTCAATTGGAATATTTAAATAAGATGAGATATGATTATTAATCATTAAATACTATCTTCTATAGCCAAACTATACAAATAAATAGACAAGGATTGTTATAGCCTCCCATAAATACATTGGTATTATAAAAAGAAATAAATGAAATTGAAATTGAAGTCATGGAGAACCAAAAATAACAATTAGTGGATTATGATTATTGTATATTATAGTAATAAATATGTTCTAAACATTCCTATTATATGTTCTATTAAAAGTTATATTATTATAATGGACATTCATACGAATCGAAGTGATAATATTTGATCCTTAGTACAAGAAATATATTTACTTTCCAATATGAATTTATCATGATGAAAAATTAAAGAATCAAATAAACCAATTACAAAAAATTATCAAAAATATAACATGTGAAAATGTACATACAAATCAACCAAATTTTTAGTGGTTGAATAATTAATTTAATTATTAAAAAAAAATATTTTACCAAAAATATTTAAATATAATTTTTTTATAATTTACCCATAATTAAATAAGTTATTATATAAGTAGAAAACAAAACATAACTAGTAATCAATGAAAATAAACCAAATTCATTATTTATATTTTAATTGATGATATTTATTTATATAATTTACTAAAAAACAATAATGTTTATATGTAATTAAATTATCATATCATCATCATCAAGTCCGTTATTCCTTAGTATGATATAAAAAAGAGTTCAATAGTGAATTAAAAAGTATTGTATATCCTCAGGGATAATGGAATAATATAATTCAACAAAAAGAATCTTAGTATAGTCTGAGACCAATGATAGATATACGGTGTATTACTTCATTTAACAAAATGGTTGATTTGTTGAGAAAAAAATTAAAATTTCCATTATATCACATAATATAATATAATAAAATGACCAAACTAGATTAAGAGTGTTCAATTAAATTTATCTAAACATCCATAGACATTAAAATATAGAAGTTAAAACCCCTATTGTGAAAAATTTAACATGGTTATTAAGATTTTTCCATATACTGAAATTATTATATATGACATACTATAACTATTCAGAGTCATGTTATACTAGATTATAAGTATGTTTAGAGGATATAGTTTAGAGGATTAACGATGATATAATGAAACATTACCTAATATAAATGGGACTAAATTTTAAAGTGATGGTAATTAAGTTATTAAATTACGTTTTTTAAAATGATAAATTTTCCATTTACTATGGTTATCATACCAATAATCCCACTGTATATTAAGTTCCCTCATACGTCAAACTCATCCACTACATTTTCCAACTCCTAATAAAATTTTGTACTATTTAATTTTATAAAAATATTAAAAAATATTTATTATTAATACAATTTAATGTAGATGAATTATTATTAGAATCTACATCCCTTGATTATATCCCATTATAAATTGTGTGACTTTTTCAATTAACTCACCAATAATATGTTATATTTGATTCAAATTGGAATTTGAATATAATATTTTCACCATCAATTTTTTTCATTTTTTTAGAATCATCTAAATTTATTTAATCAATTGAAAATATAAAAATGCCATATTTCATATAGTTATTATAATTTTTCCCAACAAGATAACAATAAAAAGTGTTTCCCATCATTCCTAGATTTTCAACATTAAATTTTCCCTCTAATTATAGGTTATATAAATTGTGGTATCACATATGTATTTATTAAAACATTATTGTCTATATATTTTATGAATTTTATTTTTATTCAAAAGAGAATGCAAGGAATCAAACATATTAATTTTTCTTAATATTTTTATTCTCTTTCTCAATATTTACCTACTGTTTCAAAGTTAAATTAATCTTATATGTTTAATTTATTCAATTATATAATAATTAATTTAGAAATTTTATTTCAAAAAGAAAATGTTTACATTTTATTGATATATTCCATTTATCCTTTCCAAAAATAATTAATTTATGAATCCCATCATTTGATAAAAAAAATTATTCTCATTATTTTTAGAAGGTTTTTTAGTGGGGGTAAATATTTTAATCAATGTAGGGTATATATAATAACATGATTGCAAATAAAATTTTTTATCTTAAAATTAAAAAATTTCCCATTTTAACCAAATTGTTTTGTAAAATTTCAACACCCTAAATATATCATATACCATAAATTTATTTATATTATTATGTATAATTGAAAATAATTCCATTAAAAAATAATACACACCCAATTATTTCATTAAATTTAATGTATCAATATACAACATTTGGTGAACAATTAGATCAAAATTACTTGAATTATGAAAAAGAAAAATATGACCTGATTGGCTCACAACCACTTTATGAATCTTTTAATATCTCAATAATGAAATTATTATTTTCTATTCTATACTTATGAACCCTAAAATTATGAGATCAATTATCCTTATTAGACTAGAAAATGATAAAAACCCAAATTTTATTGATCCTTGGATTCTTTTAATTTATTAATCAATTTTCAAATATGGAAAACTCAATAATCATAAAATAATGAATTTAAATTAAATGATTAATATTTTCAAATGAAATATTAATGAATTTGAAATAAAAAATATCAATAATTTTAACAATAATATTAATGTGAAGAAAATATGATCCTAATTGTTTGTTTTTATAACTAATTATTAATTATAATTATATAAATATTATAAATCAAATTATTAAATATTTTCCCCTATAAGTTGTTCATTGTATATTATTTTTATATGAATAATTTAATATTCAATGAACGTCATGCATATTCATAATTATATATTATATTATTCAACATGGTAATATATTGTATATTTCATTAGGTAATAATCATATTTATCAAAATGTTTCCATTTAGTAATTAGAATCTATACCAAGATAATATAACTATTCTAAAACATTTTTTATTTAAAAAAATTGAAAAAATAGTGGTTGGAGGACAAAATGAATAGGGTAATTGGAGGAGTGATGAGAATAGGGAAGAGAAACATCATTGGAGAAAATTATGTTACTGTAATTTTGTCATGTAATTATATAATTTATTATGTTGACTCTTATATTAGTATTTATAAATTTAATCTCATCTCCAATATTTTATTTGAATATAAATGGTACATACATAAATTATTAACAAACCAAATATTATAGACATAACAAACCAGTATTGGCACATCAAAACATAATTATTTCTTTAATATTCCCTTAATTTACTTCCCCACAACATAAACAATGTTGAAATTGAAAACTCATGGAATTTAATTTATTACTTGATGAATGTCTTATCACTGAAATTCTATTATATATGGATTAATAAAATAATTTCTTTAAGATATTATTTTAAGAATATGTTAAATGGAATCATTTTTTAAATGTTCTTTAAACAGACTTTTAGTATGGTTTTATAAACCATTTTTGTCAAAAAATTAAGATAAAAATAAATTTAATTTTTACTTTAATGGAGAAAATATAATTCATAAGGGTAACATATGTTTTACTGAGGATACATAAGATTAAAATATTTCGAAATTGGTATAATTAATGGATACTTTTATTCTTATTCTATGATCTAGGGTACCTCGACTCTACAAATGAGTAAAGTGGAGTTCATATATTTAACATAATGTTAACCATGGAATCACAGTAGGGTACGTATGCCCCATCGTAGTGTATGTGTGATTTCTTTTACACTACAAAAGTATATACATGGAGCTATGTAAGGCTATCAAAGAACTAGGTTTTTGTAATATATAATTACATAAAATATGTAGAGGAAATGTTAAAGTGGATTAAAGGTTGAGGGGAACTATGTAAGGGTAAATATGAGATATTTTAGGGTAGTTCTAGAGCTATACATGGGATGATTTGGCTTTCTATGTAGTGACCCTATTTTTACCAAGTAGTTCTTCAGAATATTTATACATAAACATATAGATTAATACCAAATGGAGAAATAATATTTCTAGGCCTAGAGTGACATGATATAATTTTATAATTTTTTTAAATATATTTTATATTATTCATGAACTATTTCATACTAAAAATGGTTTCACTCTAAAATAAAGAATAAATTAAAAATATGAGACAACTAGTTTGTTTGGAACATGATTTTTACGCAATAAAACACCAAAAATATGACTTCATGGTCCATTCATATAAAAGGCCACTATATTTATATTTACTGGATTAATTAAATGTATAAATAAATTAGATAATTATTGTAAAATAAATTTATTTTTCAATAAATACATCTTTATTGCATGATTTTTAGGTGCCACTGTATAACCCTAAAATAAGTTCAAATTGAATTCCTTTTATTCCCATTGGAAAATCCAAATATATCAATAACAGTTATTCAAATCAAGGCAGATAAAGACACAATGAACAAAATTTCTTCTTACATGCATTGTCGATTTCATTCCTTAATTATGAATGATAAAAATCGAATAAAACACTTTATTTTTTATTCTAAATAATTTGTTTAAATTGATTAATAATTCTATACAATACTTCGATATGCACCAATTTTGAGTAATTTCATGCTTCTGTATAATGATTTAATTAATAATTCATTTTTTTCTTAGACAGATCATCCAAATTATATCAATTCCCAATGATCTCTCAGAGAATGAATTTTGATCACTTTTTTTATAACATTCGCCAATTAATTCATCATTTTATTCATCATTTGACATAAGGTTTGTGATTTTACATTTCATGGAGGGACCGAGCCTGACCATAAAATTGATTCAGGAATGTTTCATGTGTTATTAATAGATCCATAACAAAGGAAGAATGTGGGGATGATTCCCAGAGTGTGGGTTGTTGTTTCTTAGGATCCAAGATCTAAATTTAATAATAGTGTGAAATTGGAAGTGTGTTAGTGGTAATGGGTGTACATAGAACCTGATGTGATTATTAAATTATCATTCAGTTATTAGAGTAACAAAAATGATGAATGGGAATATGATCCCTTGATTTTAGGCATTGTGTCGGAAAAATCTATAGTGGATCCACTTCTTTTATAGTGTGGATATCAGATCTATGTTTTTGTTAAAGACATTATGACATGTAGTGTAGTTTGATTTATTGATAGTGTATATCCTCACAGATGTGGGAGACATGGTTTCACAAGATTATAAGTATCACACTCCATGTGGAACCCCCCCAACTGAACACCATGTGCCATTGTGTTGGAGACATGGGGTGTACTCCAGGTGTACAAGGGCACAATCACATCCGGGGACACACTATGTTCGGATGTACTTGGACACAAAAAGGATTCACATAATTAAAATAGTAGAACATGTGGTATAAATAAGTGTCTAAAACATGACATGTATTCCACATAAAAATCATGTAAAGCTACATGGAAAATGAGCCATGTTCTCGTAGAAATATGGCTTGGAGATGGAGTGGGACCACACATTGTGTGGGACCACCTAAACACTATGAAATCCTTATACCATTTTTATGAAAATTCTAAATCTCAGAATTTATTTTTTTAGACACTGATTTTGGCCCACAAGTGGCTGATCAGATGTGTTTTTAGTATAGAATGTGACTCTAAACCATTTTCTAGGCGTTAAATACGATGCAATATGTTTCGGGCGTGAATATTATTTAGGCTCAAATTGATTACACTAGTAAATCAGAAAGACAATTAGATTGGTACCCCATATTAGACTACTGTTCAGGTCCTTTATTACCATATTAAGTAGACCGTCTTATAAAATAGGTATTAGGTCCTCCTTACACAAATTGGTACCCCCATTCAGAGTAGTGGTGTGGGTCCTCTATCGATATAGTGAGTTGTACCCCCTAAAAAATCAGTGGTCAGTCCACAAAATATTTAGAGTGACCACATATATTATTAGGATACTTTTCCCCTATCTAAATAGTGTTACACCCCTAAGTCAATAGGGCATGAGACCACTATATATACACTGAGATGTTCCCCTTGATGAAACAAGTCGTGGTTCCACATAAAATTTTGTGGTGCCCCCAATGGCATTAGTGTGAAGGTCCTCTATCTACTAAGTGGTACCCCTAGTATATAGGGTTTGGTTCCTCTTTATATTGAGAGGAATCCCCACAATGAATTACATCAGGAGTCCTCATCCCACTGATTTGTACCCCCCCATCAGATAGGGTATAATTCCTCCTTAAGATGAGTAGTTCAACCCAATTAGACTAGGAAACTGGTCCTCATCGTGGATATTTTTTCCCTCGACTATGTGGTCCAGTAGTGTGGGATGGTCCCTCTACATGGTTACTCATTCATTCTGACATAAAAGATTCTGGGAATTAATTATAATCGTCAAGAACTGATGGAACTATTAAACCGTATTGTTCTACGAGAGGATATCCATTTCTCTGTCATTTGGGATTCTATGGTTTTAGAATATATATATATTTGTATCCATGTAATGGGATTTTTCACTCTTTCATTGGGGTCACTTATCTACAATATATTTATTCTTATTGAGTCTCTTACTACTCCCCTTCATCTTTTAGGTATTTCTATTCGGTATGAATATACTAACTAATGATGGTCTTTGACCACATGTGGCATGTCTTATGAAGACAATAGAACTGCCATAGGTGTTTATAGATAACATTAGGGATACACCATGTGTTAGAACGCGTACAGTGGTACGATATTTTATAACTAGATATGATATCTCTCATCACATTTACATTCCAGTTATTTATGTTTGGGTCATATTTTTGGTTGGGTGTGTATTTTTTCACTTTTCTTCAAAACTAAAATTACTTACTCTTTTATACCCTATGGGTTCTCGATATTCATTATAATACTCTAGATATTTCATATTATTGTTTATATAGTTATGTACCTCAAATTTGAGATGGTAGGTATTTTGTACATATACATTAGGGAATTTCCTACCGTATTAGATACAACTTTAAGTGCTTATCTTCCCCCAAGTTTCATGATTGTGTTCATGGAAAAGTTTCGGTTCGAGCCTGTTGGGTCTCTTCATGAGATATTTGTATCATAACTATTCATTCATTGGGTGATGTCTCATGTAGTCCCGTTATGATTATTTTTTGAGCTATAAATAAATATTGTCAAATTCTATCGAGAGTGGATTTTAGGCTAAGGAATCTATTCTTTGTGTGGTGGATGATGTGTCCATTAACTAGTACATTTACTAGCTTCTAGTTGACATTTGATACTAAGAAATTAGTTTCATGGATCAAATGGTAAATTAAATATAGAGGATTGATTGATTGAATTTTGTTCTTATTAAACATCACTATTATATATTTAAATTTTAATGTGACTGTGTAATGTCTTGATTAAATTATCAATATACATCCATGATGACAGGCAACTAGTTTACCATTTCCAGATCATGTCATATATTTGATGAGTGATGACCTCTCCGTTCACGGACTATCCCAAAAGATCCTTCATTAAGGTGAAAATTTAGAAATCACCCTATGTATTGAGCATATTATTATAATAATAAGTATGGATGAGGATGAATGAAATCATAACACACTCTATTAGTTCTGTCAGCATATGCTTCTGGGGATCCATGGGGAGAAAACGCCCCAGGTTGGAGATGATTGTCTAGAGTAAGTGGTCTCTATTTTCATAATTAAATATAAACTAATGGATTATGTTATTTCAAAAGAATCAATCATTTTTCCAGGAAAATCTAGAAAATTGTAGAGTTGACTTACATAGATTCATAAGGATTCAACACCCTCATGGATCAAAATCAAATATATGTTCTTTGAGGAGTAATACCCCTACTGATTGTTAATTGTTCATATTTTTGTTCTAGTGCGGCCGCATTATGTTGGGATGATAGTGGCTGAGTATATAGTGAGTTCAAATAACATAAGCGGAACTCCCTTAACATTATCAGGGACCACTACTATTGATTAAAGAATTCTATATGAGACTATTCATAGTGATATATTATAGTATTTTACCCTTATGCATTCTATATGTTCTAGGAGCAACAGATGTGATTTGGTGGGTGTACCCAACAATAATTTTTTCTATTAACAATGATCAATCCATGTTCTGTCACGATAATAAAGAAACAGATCATCGGAATAGAATGAAGAAAAAAATTTAAAGGGAGGGAGTCATGGAACCATAGAAATGATCATCATATGTTGGTTATAATTACTTTAATTAAAAGACAAGAATTACCTTGATGTGATTCTCTCTTCGTTGATGTTTCCAGTCATGATCTGATTGATCCATCATTGCATTGTATAATCCATGTGTATGATTCTTCTAGCGGTTATCTGCATGTTCTCCATGTATCTCTGGATGTCGCATAAGGGATCCTCAAGTGCTATCACAGAAGAGCCTTCGCTTGCGATGTCCACCTTTTATTACCTTGGGAGCTGCTTACAAAGTTCTCTCCTTGATATGGTAGAGGATGATTTCTCTCATACCATGAAAGCGTTCTTGGAATAAAATAATTCTCTATTGGATTGAGATATTTCTCTAGATCCATTGAGCACAATACCCAAAAATGGATGGTATAATTTGAATTATATAATTGGGATTTTAATTACATAGAATAATAAAATGAATTAATTACCCGAAAGAATATTTTCATTTCATTTGATTCATAGTAAGACTCCATGTCTAATAACAATAGTTGACTATTATTATTACATCACATTTGTCTATCGAATTACAACTAATATTATTTAATTAAATAAATAATTTTATTTCACAAAAAATCTGTATGAATATTACGCGACCTGTATATTAATATAAAAGATGTGGGCTTTTATTTTTTCCATTTTCATTATTTCCTCCAAAAAATTTATTAGACATCTAATAATGGATATTTATTTATGAAATAAATATTACTACATTAATCGATAATAAATATATTATTCACCCATAATATACTCTCTCGAATAACTAGTGTCAAAATAAATGCGATCAGGCATCCTTAAATAATTATTAAACCAAAATAGTAAATTATCATTATTCAACTTGTTAAATTATTATTTAACAGAGATACATGGACACACTTACTGTGTGACCCTCTAGGCCTCCTTCATAGTTCCATTAGGCGGTGCCTACCTAATGTCCAAGTTTAGTGTCTCTAAACACGCCGATGCACCCATAGAGAAAGAAGTTAACAACCCAATGACGTTTCAACTCCTAGGAACTCTTAACGTGTAATGTAATCCATTGTTCTGAATACCTCAAATCAAGTAGGTTTCATGCTGGTGCCATAAACTCATGTGCTCAATTATTTTTTACTTTGACTTCCCAAAATTGAACATTCACATTCCTTACCATGAAGATGGATTTATTTAGGATATATCAATTCCATCATAGGGCCCGAGATATCTACATTATTTAAGGAACTGAATGGAATAATCCGTTGTCGCATTATCTATTAATGCAGTATTACTCATGAAACACCCAACATATCATACCTCATTGTGAACAGTGTTTTGTCACAGTTTTCATCAATACATATAATTGTGTGTGTTGTAGTACCCATTAATAAAAATCATAATTTCTAAGGGCCAATCCAATTTTTCACAGATAGTAACGTCCAATGACACTATGAAATGTGGATTTCCTACTAGAGGGTCTCATTATAATAATATCCTCCTAGATATTAGCAAGGGTGTACACCATGAAAAGGTGACTCACTGTTTTATGAGTCCTCACCCATAATGGCTTGTATTATTTTTGTCCCTTAGATAGCATCATCCCACCATAGATAATATATTCAAGAACATTGTTATGGAACTTCTAGGTTCACATCATTGCAGAGATTCGCTATGACCTTTTAGCGCAACAACCATCCTTAGGACATTATCACATGCATTGACACGCAGAAGAACAATCATGATTTGATATGGTATTTATTAATTAATAAAGCACAAATTTGTTTGTTATAGGTCACCAACTCCATCAGATTTCCAATTGGACTAGTTCCAAATACTAACAACCATTAACCAGCTAGCTCTCACATGAAATTCATGCTTCTACTGAGATATGCCTTTATTCATTGGATCTTCTAGGTTCTCTTTTGTGGACACTATACTCACTTCCCCTTCACCCCTTTGATACAAATCCCTCAAGAGGTGATACATTAGGAGGGTTTTCTTTTTTCTATTGATGTGAACATGTTTCTTTTGATGGATCCACCATTGAAGTATTATAAAAATACAATGTGATAGGATCTTTAGTGTTCTACACCGCGTCAAGATCCTGTAAAATGTTCCAAATCTAGGCGAATTCCTTGGATGCATCAGAATCCACTATATATTCATACTCTGTTGTATAATCGGTGACAACTAGTTTCTTTGAACACTTCCTTCTCACAACTGCTCCATTGAGACAAAAAACATATCCAGATTGTGACTTCTGATCAGTTTGATCTATCCAAAAACTATCATCAACATACCCGCTGAATAAAATATCATCATCTCCTCCATACACCAGGAACATATCCTTATTTCTTCTCAGATACATAAGGATAGTCTTAACATCAGTCCAATGTTGTTCTCCTAGATCTTATTGATATCTACCTACCATTCTCATTACAATGGCGACATCAATCCCGGTACATATCATGACGTACATGATGGTTCCAATAGCCGAATCATATGGGATCTTACTCATCCTATCATTCTCTTGTAGTGTATGAGGACACATTATCTTAGATAGATGATGGCCATGTGACATTAGAACCAATACTCTCATGGGTTGTTCTAAACTAAATCACTTTAGTATCTGGTGAATGTCTGTACCCTGACATAGTACAAGAAACCTCTTGGATCTATCACCAATGATCTTGATCCCTAGAATGTTGGATACTTCATCTATTTCCTTCATGGAGAAACACTTGTTCAACCAGTCCATAATTGACTGTAAGACAGGTACATCATTTCCAATAAGTAATATGTCATAATCATATACTACTTGGGTAATGAAAACATTTGTATTATCCTATTTATAAACACATGGCTAAAATTCTTTCTTAATGAAAACAAGTTCTTTAATGGGTCATCAAATCGAATGTTCCATGACATCGATGATTACTTAATCCACAAATGGAATTCTACATCTTGCAAACCCGTTTTCCTCACCTTTTTCACAAGCCATTATGACTGTGTTATATAGACATCATCCTAAAGGTTATCATTATGGAATGTCGTTTTGACATCCATTTTCTAAATCTCATAGTCATGGTAAGCTATTATGGAATGTATGATTCTTATGGATTTAAACATGATAACTGGAGAGAAGGATTCATCATAGTCAATTCCTTGAGGTTGTATGAATCCTTTTTCCACTAGCCTTGACTTATAGGTTCTATCTTGACCTTCCATATCTAGTTTTCTCTAGAGTACCCATTTGCATCCAACAGGCTTTAAATCAATTAGCCCATCGACCAGAACCTATACATGGTTCATATACATGGAATCCATATTATAAATCATAACATATAGACATATTGTAGCTTCAGGGGTTTCTACTACTTCCATCTAGAAGTGAGATTCATCATTGACCAACAATAATGATTCACCACCCATGGTGAATAGGAATCCAAATATCCATGGTTCCCATACCTATCATGAGCTCTGACGTAGTACTTTAGTTTCTAGAACCCCTTCCAGAGGGACTTGTGGAACATATTGTTATAAAAACTCATGTGTATCATGAGCATCAACTTCATCGAAGTCAATCTTTCCCCCAATATCCTTTTTTGATAATTATAACCCTCTCAAAAATATGTCTTGTTCGCAGAAAGTCACTTTTTTTCTGATGGGTTATATATGTAATATATTTTTCATTACATGGGATATCCTATAAAGATACACCTCGTGCCCCATGGTGCTATTTTGTTTCATAATAAGGCTTTAACAAACACCTCACATCCCCATAACTGTGTGCACGACAAAATTGGTTTCTTTACATTCCATAACTCAGAGGGAATTCCATTTTTCTACTTAGTTGGTACTCGGTTTAAGGTGTATGCTTCTTTTTGTAATGCATATCCCCAAAAGGATAATGGACGATATTTATGACTCATCATCGACCTCACCATGTCCAAAAAGGTGCAGTTCTTCCTTTAAATAACACCATTCCATGATGGTGTATTAGGAGGAGTGAGATGAGATAGAATCGCATACTCCGAAGAAGATTCATGAACTCTTGGTTCAGATTTTATCCACCTCGATCCGACCGAAGATTCTTTATCTTCATACCAAGATGATTTTTTTACTTCATTCTTGAATTCCAAATATTTTTCTAAGGACTCTGACATCTAACTCATTAAGAATATATATACATATCTACTCAAATTATCATTATATATAATGAAGTAAGAATATAAAACTCTAGAATCTACTGGAAATGGTCCACACACATCTGGGTGCACTAATCCTAGAAGCTCTTTGGAAATTTCACCATATCCACTAAGAGGAAGCTTGTTAATTTCACCATGTAAACAATAATGAAATCTATCATGTGGGTTTATCATATTAGAGTCTAAATAACCATCCTAGAAGAGTGTTGTCAAGAACATCTCATTTACATGAACAAGATGGTGATGCCACAACTCGGTGTCATATGAGTCATGTGAACTTGTTTCACTATCGATATCCAACACATGGTTTTCATATTTTATTACATGAATACTGTTAATTAATATCACCATACCATAACATATGTAGTTCTTATAAAATAAAATAAAATTATAAAAAAATATGAATATAAATCCATCAATATCTAAACAAGATAAAAAAATTATGTTCATTGTAACACTATGCACATAATAACAGTTATATAAAACCAAAATAATTCTAGTTGATAATGAGAGATGGTAATTTCCAATGGCCAAAGGAGGTAGCCTCACCCCATTGGAAGCTCTAATATCCACCTCTACTTTGGAAATATTTTTATATCTTCTTGGTTCTTGCATTTGTATACAAATGTGAGACTCAGAAGCTCTATTTAATACCCAATGTGTAGAAATGGGATGATTACACTCCATAACGAACACACCTTTAGAATCACCATGCTTCTTGGTGCAGTTACTCATCTAGTGGACTCACTTGCCAGATGATAAACATACGGCCTCTTTTTCCTTTCCCTGCCTCTATACCTTCCCCTTCATAGAGGGACAATGCTTAGGGGCTTCAAACTTTTAATTAATCCTTATCCACATTGCCTAGTACATCCTTTTCTTATTCACTATAAGGAGTATCTGTTTTTCACTCCCCATGTCCTTATCTAATTAGATAATTAAGGATATATGTACTGATTGACTATTATCCTTATTTCTCATTTGTAGTTTAAAATAATGCTAGAGAAGGTCTTACGTAGTGATGATAGGATGAGATCTGTATGAAACTCAACATTGAACATAGTCCCTAAGATGTAGAAGATTTAAATGTAGCCAAAAAGCATTACTATATGAGGCCCATGAGGTAAAGACTCTCCAGGTTTAGTTGGTAATAAAGCATTTGAGATCTCATATCTCCCATGTCTCTCCTTCTCTTGATATTGATCATTAAGGTGAAACATCATGCTATATGCATCCATATTTTCATGTCTCTTCAAGAGATCATTAGATATTTCCAATATATTAAAAATTGTACATCTGTGGAATCATCCATATGTTTCATATAGAGTCATATTCCATCATCACATGCCTCTTTTCTAGGAAAAACTGAAACAGGGTCTTTTAGCACATACAATTTCTTCTCGTGGCGAAGGTTGACATGTAAACACCTCTTTCATTCTGGGAAATTGTTGTTGGAGAGAAGGTTTTCCTTCTCAAGTATAGTTCACAATGATAGGTTTGAATTTATTTTCATACCATTTCTAAAAATTAATACGGACAACATTTTTTCAATTAATCATGATAAAACTGAGACAAATAAAAAATTAATACTTTTTTGTCTCCCTCTATTTTATTTAAATCAAATAGCCCACACCATTGACTCCAGAATATTCTGTTTCCAAAATATTATAGAGGAAGAGATTATTATTTCTCTTCACATTTCCCTACAAAGGGTTTGTCAGCAAACTTTAAGAGTTTTAGTTAGGAATTACAAATGCCAACTTCATTGACTCACAACTCCTTGATTCACTGAGTGGACTCCCCAATATAGAAGTCCTTTTATTTTGGATTTCCTAAACCATTGCCTCTAGGTCACACCAAGACCAATGGTGGTAGTCAACCCTTGATGTGAACCAATTCAATTCAACAAAAAATTCTAATTTTGATTCACTAATAATTGAAAGCACCCCAACTAGGGTTGGTAAAGAACATTGAACTATGGTTCGATTCCACCCAAGATTATGGAAGGCTATAAAGACACAATTTTTTTGAGGGATTTTAGCCTTATACCTCAACTTCCATTTTATTATCATTGATTACATGCTTTTTAATATTAAGTGTTATATAATTTTGTGATTAACCATGTGTAAGATAATATTTATACATAATCCTGTTTTATTTTAGTTCCATCTTGAAGGATTTTTTAATTCATTAATATTGTGATCGTGACAACACACCTACAATAAATAAACCATTCAACTGACATAAATTAAATAAATCGTATGATTATGATCTTTTTCTATTGGTAAGTTTATCAAGTGGATGATAAACTGACCCATGACCTAGGGGAGAAACACCTTAAACTGTTTGGGTTTATGTATATAGCTTTCCAATTGTCCACCTTTGTATCTCAGGGGATTGGATTCACCATGGAATCTAACAAGAGCCACCTCCACTAGCTTGGGGGCTCCATTCAGTACATATGATTTTTTTCCCACTCGCAGGTGAGGGGATAAACGTGGCTTTACAATATTGAAACCTTTGGTTGAGAAGCGATACATGATAATGAGGAGAAGGCTCGTAGGCCAAGAAATTTCATATAAATAATTAAATTTAATGAAACCATTCACATACAAATTTATTTGTCTAGATCATCATCATCAATACATGAAATGATATTTCAACATAAATAAAACTAGAATTCCATTCATTAATCATTCATGTTTGTGATAAATCATGCTCAAATCAATTAATTATCATTAATTAATCAATCATTTTATCTTAAAATATTTTTATGAATTTCTTTGAGATTCTCACTCATCATAATTTTAAACAAATAAATTCATTTAAATTTATCTTTTTATGTAACATGAACATCAGAGGAAACCTGTTGAATTCCCATTCATAACTACCCAATGAGTAGAAATTAACATTATGTAGATTTTAAATTAAACACATATATCTAAAACATATATCGCTCGTTGTGTCATAGAATTAAGACCACTCTATGATACATGTATGTAGGGTTTATATAATATAATAATAGATTTTAATAAATCTACATAATTTGGATGAGTAAATGACATATAGTTCTGAGTACACGATGTGTACTTTTTTTCACCTTCAATCCAAATAACATTACAATGGAAATGGTGTGTATATGTACATAGGAAATATTCGGAGGACACGACGTGTTTGGTGGGCCACACGCCATGTAGTATCTGTGTTACACAGTTTCCATTTGGGAAAACTATGAACACGGTACACAATCCAACCCTAACCCTAAGGGACTACACACCCTGCCTAGTGTTCCACATGGCGTGTAGTCCAGAAACCATGTGCCAACTATTTCTGGTCATCAAATGGAGTCATTTAAGACATAGAATGACTCCCACACATGGCCTGGTGTGGAAGACTGTCCTGGTTCATGGAACCTAGACTACACGACGTGTACTGAAAAATACATGCCATGTGGTCTGGTGTTGTATGTCTAGGAATATTTGTCACCTCTAGATGAGATCATCTATTTGATTTTAATAAAAATTAAAAGAAAAATATAATTTCTATAAGGTGAACAATAAACAAAAGAGGGGGATAAGATCTCAAAATTCAGATATATTGAATTACTAAATAGAATTGAAACAACTAAATTATTAAATGAGTAAATAACCAATGAAAAACTAAATAAATATAATCAAGGATATTACCAACTTGATACCATTTGTAGGTGTCGGGTGTAGTGGAAGCATGTTGGTGGGTGTACCCAACATTAATTTTTTTTTCGTTAACAACGATCAATCTGAGATCTGTCACGATAATAAAATGCCAGATCTTCGGTATATAATGAATAATGAAAGAATAGAATGGAGTCCTAGAACCATAAAGAGTATCATCATATGTTAGTTATAAATAATTTAATTAATAGACAAGAATTACCATGATGGAATTCTCTCTTTGTTGATGGTTTTGGTAACTATATGATGTGATCCTTCATTGCGTCATAGAATCCAAATGTAGAGTTAATCTAACAGTGATCCACATGTGCTCCACGTGTCTCTGGACATTGTCGAAGGGATATATAGGTGCTAGTGTAGACGTTCATTCGCTTGTGATGTCTGAATTTTATCGTATTGAGATCCAATTGCAAAGAACACTCCTTGATCTAGTAGAGGAGGATCTCTCACATACAATGAAAACATTCTTCGAAGAAATTAATTCTTTATTGGCTTGAGGCCTTTCTCTAGATCTGTTATTCACAACCCCCAAAAAAGGCTCAGCTAATTAGAATTATATAATTGGTATTTTGATTACATAGAATAATAAATTTAATTAATTACCTGAAATAATTTATTCAATTAATTTAATTCAATGTAAGACCCCATGTCTAATAATAACAATTGACTATTATTATTATATTAAATGCACCCATTTAATTATACCTAATTTTATTTAGTTATATAAATAATATTATTTCTCAACAAATCCCTAATAAAAATACATGGCGTGTATATTAATATATACAGTGTGTACTTTTGATTTTTCCATTTCTTTATTTCCTCCACCATATTTATTATAACTTTAATATTGGATATTTATTTCTTAAATAAATATTATGCATTACTCGCTAATAAAAATATTATTTCACCAAAAATATATTCTCTCGAATAACTAGTGTTTATATAAATTCAATCAGGCTTCCTTGAATAATTATTAAACCAATGTCAGGAATAATTTTTTTTTAATTTGATAAATTTATATTTAACTGAGATACTTGCATACCCGTTGTGTGTGTCCCTCTAGGCCTCTTTATCAATGGAATTAGGCAGAGCCTACCTAATGTCCATGGTTAGCATCTAGAAACACATCAATGAACCCATAGAGAAGATGTTATCACGATAAAAACGGGTCACCTCACATGAAGGCTTATTGTGTAATGCAATCCCTTTCTCTCGATATTTGAATAAAGAGGGTTATATGTTGGTGCCATCTACCCATGTGATTGATTATTCTTTCTTTGTCTTCCCACAGTATATATTTGCCATTCCTTACCATGGCCTTGGATTTATTTTGCATATAACAATTATATCAAAGGTCCTGGGATTTCTACTTCTATTATGGAAGAGAAGGGACAAATACCTTCTCGCATTATCTATTAATACGGAATTACTTGTGACACACCCAACATATCCTACCTCACTCTGAACTATGTTTCATTCCAATTTCTTCATTACATCTAAGTTCGGTATTTGTAATATTCATTAATAATAATATTAATGTCTATGGACCAACACACAAAACTGAAGAATGGAACATCCAATGAAACTATGAAATGTGGATTTCCTACTGGTGGGTCTCGTTCTCATAATATCATCTTGGATATTACCAAGGGTTCATCCCATGAGATGATTCTTCAATGTTTTATGAGTCCTCACCACCAATGACCTGTATTATTTGTGTCACTCAAATTACATCATCTGACCATATAACATTAATTCGAGAATAGTGATATGGTAATTCCGGGTTCTCATCATATGAGGGATCTGCTTTGACATTTTTGTACAAGATGTATCCTTAGGAAATTATCACATGCATTATCATGTATAAGAACAATCAAGATGTGATAAGGTATTTATTAACGAATAATGTAAAATGCAGTTGGTTCTAGGCCACAAACTTTTACACATTCCACCGATGTAGGGGTGTTGGAGAGGTCCATAGTGAATGATATATTCTTGTTTTTTGGAATCCTAGCAGTATGAGATTAAAATTTTTGTTAAAATGAATAGTCCTATGTAGCACTGATCTGGTCACAATCGATGAGATCTCGATGAAGAAGAAATAAAATGATAATACTCAAGAATGTGGTCAAGCAACACTAGGACCACATAGAGGGTGAGAGAAACTCGTAGATGGGAGGTTCTATTATTATGAATGGTTAGGACACATGGAATGTGATCTCATAACAATATTTTCTCATATGGTGAGGAAGATAATTTATGGATAGAAATTATAAATACAAAAACATGATTATAGATATACTGGGAGAGGCCACGGTGGCCCTTTGGAGGTGGAGAGAGAGGACGAGTATGTGCAGATCATGCGAAGGGGTATATGGGTGTTGTATGAGACAATTACAACCTAACACCACCCCCCCCCCATGAGGCCCACATCAAGATTAGGGAGCTGGCATTTGGGGTGTTGAACAACTGAAGATGATGGATTCTTAGGCCCTTGTGGTACACGAGATAATTAAAGGAACAATAATCATTATTCTGATATTACACCAGTATTATTATTAATATTTATTATTCATTCCATTAGATATTTACATCTAATGTGAGATATGTAACTCCCACATGAGTGTTCTCCTAATAACTGGGTCATGGGGTTCATATCTGAAACACTTCATATAAATATTTTATATGATAGTAGTTCTAGATATCAATTTTTGTAGAGAGGTTCACATGGTTCCTTCTGGACATTATAATGGATTCATATGGCATGATATTTTTTTATTGGTTTTCCGTTGTTTGAGGCAAAATTTATTATCATTACATATGAGCCATATTCCTTGACATTGATGGAATGAAATTATCCATTATTTGAATTATATTCCTCATGGGTGGATTATTTGGTTTTGGAAATGTTTTTTAACCCCAACAAAAATCAATTCAATAGTTTATCCCTATGTTTATAAAACTCTTTAGAAATATATATTCCATTAACCTGGGATGATTTTAGAGACAACATCCCTAAGGATGTGTTGGGATAACCTCTTTGATTAGTGATGTATTTCTTGTATTGGATGAAATCCCAAGACAAATATGATATATTCTACAACATGTTGGGGAACCTACCATTTTTTGGTGCTCTTGCTATAGTTGGGGGACATTCAATGGATGATTTCTTATCAGACTAGTGTGTCCCCCTAGGAAGCTCAAACATTTTTCATTAAAAATGTGGATGTTAGATGGATGATTTTCATAGATTATCATCATCTAAACGGGGAAACAATACAGGGTATATTATTGTTTCTTGGGATTGGTGAACCCTTTGACAACATGTGTGTTTCATGATATATTTTGATGATTAATCTCGGGAATGGATACCAACAATTGAGAATTATCAAGGATGATATTCCAATTCCATCATTATGAAAATGAAACATACACTATTAGATCCTCTTAATTCAATTTGGTTTGAGGAATTAACACACTATGATTATGGATATGATGAATGTAATTATCTAACTATACATGGACTAGTTTTTTGTTGTATTCATTTATAAAATACTCATATACTCTGAGGTAGAGGTGGATCAAGCAGAGCACTTGATGATGATGCTATATTTTATTTGGGAGAACTAGAATGATGGTATACCCATGAAATTCTCGGTGAGGATTGATGAGGTTCACTTCAAATGGCATGAAATTTATCATCTTATATTCCCCATGGACCTAGTGAATATTGATGTTTGTATTTCGTTAGATTCATGAAATATTTTATTAGAGGTGCGGAGTTTTCAAAGCTTGTTGGGGTACTATAGTTGGTTTTTAGTAGACTTATCCAGGATTGCATCACCTTTGACCTCCCTGATATGTAAAGGACATAAATTTACATATAATAAACAATTCTAGAGACCATTATTGGATTTTAGGATTAGGTTAATGATTGATCCAAGTTTTGTCTACCATATAAGGGTGTGATGTATGTATTCTATTGTTATGCCTCAATAGATGGGACCGTTAGCATGCTGATGAAGTTGTCATCAATTATCTCATACAGGTTGGAAAATTTGAGACCCCATGATATGAACAACACAAATCATGACCTAGGGATGTATTTAGTATTCATAGACACGTCGATGTGGATTTACAAGCTTTTGAGATATAATTTTTCGTTTACTATGACCCTAAGAGTCTTATTTAAATCTTAACACAGAGACATGAAAATGAGAGTGAGGCATAGTCTAGAGTCCTTATAAGACTATGAATTTGAGGTAGTCTATACTCTATGAATGTGAAACATGGTATTCAATTACATGAATATTAATTTCAATGATTGTTTGGTGCCAGAGGATTCTATGTAGTTTGATTCCTTGCATACATATAACCCAAATTGAGAAGTATGATGGTTTAATTCCTCATTCGATGGTGTTGAATCCTTCGATCCATCAATTTATGATAGATTATCAATAGGTAAAAATCATTATGGGGTCTTTCATGGGAAAATATCATTAGGATATTCAGTAAAATGACGTTATGAAAGAGATAATTACATGAACCTTTTCAAGGGATAGATGGTTCTCATTGTCTCAATGTGGGAGGATGTATTGCGAGTGTTTATCACAACTCTATTATCATTATATCTCAGTGTAGGAAGGATATAAAAAGGCCATTATATAATTTTGTGTGTTATTGAATGAGATGAAGTGTATCCAAGTTCATCTCTTGGTGCCTCACCTGTCTGTAGGTGAAGGATGGGGACCAGGTTCAGTAGGATTTTCGTAGCCCCATAACATCATGTTGTGGGAGTTGGATTGAGTATATAAACGCTTTATGACTAAAAATCCACGAAATGTGACATGCCATAATGTCATCTAGTTAATAGTTTCTAGATTCACAATGTCAAAGTAATTCCATAATATTTTATAGTAGTGTTCGAGAGAGAGTTTGGGGAAGGTGTTTGTGTATGATACTTTTTCCCATAATGGGGTTCCACTGACTATATTATCGGATCAGGTTGTGTTCTCATAGTCACAGTAGTGGAGGGAGATTTAGGAGGAACTTAGGACCCATTTGTGGATGAGTACATCCTTTCACTTCCCAGACATGTGGAAAACCAAAAAAATATCTATGGTTTTGAATAGATAATGAGGGATTGTATTATAGACATTATCTAGAAATGGGAGGATCACATAGACTTGGTAGAGTTTTTATAAATTAATAAATGAAACTATACTATCTACATGTAACATTTTGAGGCCCAGTATAGGATACCCTGAAGGGAAACACTGTGCTAAATAGATATTGTTGACATATCTCTTTTGGGTCAGGAGATGATTCATATGATGATTATAAAATTGGAGGTCATCCATGAGTGAATATTGATATCTTAATGTATGCATAAATTATATCCATATAAACATTACAGGTCTTGGATTTTGAGTTTGGAGTCAATTTTTTCCAGAGAGTCTCTCTATGATGGGAATTGTGACGATCTGAGCAGGGAGGAAGCTGTCACTGAGGTTTATTGTGCCATTAGAGATCTTGTAAAGGATTGGCGAGTTTAATTACCTCCTCATTCTACCGTAAATTATGGAGCAGTTTCACGATGTCATCCACGTGTTTTAGTTGAGTATATACTTGCATAACCCCGTGAACAATATTAAATAGGGATATATAGACATCGAGGATGGATCCACTTTTTTAAAGAACTCGATGGTGATCGAAGATTTATTAGAGAGGATATTGTGAGGAAAGGAAATATCAAGGGTCTATGTACTTTAGCTGCATGCGAGTGTTCATGATAGCTATTGGGAGGACGAGAGAAACATGTGATCTCGTTATCCCAAGATATTTGTTTAGTTCTTATTTTGAAGGGAAAAATATTGAAGGATAAAATTTTTTGGAGACACTTCTATACCCATATAAATCATTGAAATATTTATATATATTTCTAAATATATTGGTATTGAGGAATCATTAGATTCTAATTAATAGTGTGAAATTATTTAATTTTATAAAGATATAAAATTTATTTTAGATTATAGATTCATAGTTTCTTAAATAAAATGTGAAAAATATTAAATGGAATCTCAAATCACAAATCTGGAAGCACTTTTGTATTCACAACCTGATGATTTCCCAAGGCATGGCAAAAAATAGTTCATCATGGGGTGTTCAAATAAAAAGGCCGATGTAATTATTTTTAGAAGATTAAAAATTCATATAATTACTTAATTAATTAATCTAACATATATACATTCTCCAAAAAATACATCATTATGGAAGGATCAACATGGTTATCTATATAACCATGGGATCATTGTGCAATAAATTCATCTGACAATAGTTGTAAAATCATAGTTATTTGATGAAAAAATCCGGATCCTGGAAAATCAATGTTGATAGAATGAAACAATTTATTCAAATCATTGGGTTATAAGGTGTTCGATAAAAAATATCCAAAAACCAATTAGTAATCATTATTTGTGGCTTCTCTCCATTTTATTAAATTGAATGAGAATAATCATCCCATTCATGGAAATAAGTGAACTGTGAGTTGTTTCTTACACCCATGTATAGGTTTAATCATAAATCAATTGTTTTCCCACTTGGATCATCCAAATTGTATCATTTATATAAGAAAAGTAGGAAAATGTATTTTAAACCCATGTTATTATTAATTTGTCCCACCAATTCATTATTTTTGTCATCCCTATACAACGAGGCCACATTTCGACATTGTTGGTAGGACTGAACCTGATCAGACCCATAGATTCATGATAGTTTCAAATGAAATAAACAATAAACAATAAAAGACAACAATTATGATGTATCGTGGAATTTTGAATGTCATTTTTTATATTATGGATTTGAATCAAGTAACAACACAAAATGGGTAGTGCACGATGAAATCATGATATACGGTAAACCCCCTAAGGGATGGAGGAATCTATTTCCCGCCCCCTCAGAGATGGAAATGATGAATGGGAAAATATCCACTAATTATGGTTAATGTGGAATCATGATCTGATGTGTAAATTCAAGATATTGTGATTGTATATAAGATATATAATTTATGTAAAAAACTTCTATTGGTCACTTTTTCCATAAAAACACACTGTGTATTTCATGAAGGCTTCAGCATCTAGGGTTTCCCGAGATTATAAGTATCAAACACATAGTGGGACACCCTCCCCACATGGTATGTGACCTTATTCTGGTGATCCAGCATGTATTGTGGGAGTAAACATGATTGGGAATGTCCAGGAACACTTAATGTGCTAATGTACACAATTAGGGTAGGAAATTGAGAAATAGATAGGGAGAAAAGGAAAGACCCCAAGTGGCTCAAATACAGAATGAAATCACCATTAATACTATATAGAGATTCATGTGAATCTATATATTTAATATAAGGGACATGTATAGGTGATGGGGTGGGACTACACTACATTTGGTCCCTCTAACACATCATGTACCCCTTATCCCTTTTTAGAAAACATAAACATCACATATATCCTCTATTTAGACTCATATTTATTCGCTTGATTAATCTATCATAAGTTTTGTTCCTCGTAGGACATGACCGTGACCTATTACGTTGATTTGAGGTACAATGTGATATGTTACGGATGTGTAGATTATTTTTGTGACACTTGAATATGATAGAAATCATGAATGATCATTAATGTTTTACCCCAAACAAATTGGGGTTTGGGTGATCAATCTATTTGCTTAGTATTACCCCCTATATGGTAGGGTGGATGGACTAATTATTAAGATTTGTAAATAACCTATAGAACTAGGGCACTATTCCTCCATATATATAACGAATTGTAGCCCATTATGGTGTAGGGTGTGTGTCATCTACACAATAAGTGGTACCCCAAATGAATTTATACTACACCTCCTCTATCTAATGTGTGGTAATCCCAATGGAACTGGGATGTGTTTCCTCTATCTATACACTGAGTTGTACCCCCTATATGATTAGGGAAAGTATACTCTTCATATTGAGCTGTAACCCGGTATGTAATTACAATAAATGTCTTGTATATACCAAATTGCACCCCCAATCAGATTAGTCACAAGTCCTAAATATATGGAGAAATGCCCCTATAACACACTAGGGAATGTGGACTATACCAACTAAGTTTTACCCCCTCTCAAACATGGAATGGGTCCAGCTGACATAGAGTTGTACACACTGATATATTAGGTTGTGGGTCCTCTTCATGGATGATGTCCCCCATCGTCTGTATGTTATAATAAGGATCCACAAACCCTCCACAAGGTTACTAATTTGGACTTACATACGAGATGATGGGCGTTGCTGAATGAATTCTTGTACTGATGGCACTCTTTACCTTGGTTGGGATGTGAGACAGAGATCCCATTTAATATCATTTGAGTATCATTAGTTTGAGAATATATATATATATATAGAGGTATCCATGTCATCATATTTTGTACACTTACATTGGATTGAGCTATCTTGTCTCTATATATTCCTACAATTACACTTTCAAATCACCCTTTAGATTTTATGACATCCAAATGGTTATGTATATAGTCACACCGATATGGGATTTTCCCACACAAGTAGTGTCTTATTTAGATGAAGAATAGGGTAGAAGTGACTATAGAGGAACTTATTGATTCATACTGGATAGGATGACAAATGGTGGTCGAAGATTGTGTATCAGGAGATTGGATCTATGCGCAAATTTGTCTTCTAAAATTTTCAGTTTGGGTCATATTTTTATTTGTGTGTGTATTTTTATTCCCTTATATTCATTTTGTATAGTTATACACACCCACACCCCTAATGTTTACATATATATTGTTATATTATGGCTATTTTATCTTTTTTTATTTTACCTCTACACATATGAATTGAAATATACAGGTTTGTGTATAGGTACTAAATTCAATGCCACACCATTTTATATATGCCTTTTGGTTGACATAGCCACTACTAGATGTGGAGGTGGGCTTGGGGTACTTATATCTTGAACCCCACTAGGTCGGGTGTTTACATTAATAATGATGGATATAGGTAGATATGAATGAATGACCTGTAAAAGGGTCGATCAAATTAACCATAAAAGACACATTTGAGCAGTGTAAGGGTTAAACCTTGTTAACAGTACATAGTTCACAACTATGTGTTTTTTTAAAACCCCTCATTTTATCCTTCCCCCAACCATTCCTATAGAATGATATTGAATTTTCGGAATAACTAATCTTTTTGGAATTAAATCCCTAACAAATTTTACATTTTTGATTCATATTTTGTATGAATTTTAACACATTTCATTTATGATTAAAATAAAATACAAATTAAATGATTCATTTGTATTTTGGTGTCTGATTCAAAGAATATAAACATGTATTTCATTCACTATAACAACAAAAATAATGTCACATTCTTTTGGGATAATCAATTTGAGATTGAGAAGCCTGCAAATTCCATTTCTCATGATTTGTGAAACCATCTACAACCAAAATTTTTTCTTCATCAAGATTCTAGGAACGGTTGAACCATAATTCTATACAATATTCATAGGAATTACATATTATAAGTATAAAACCCTTTTAATATTTACATGAAATAACATCATATTCATTTGTTAAAATTATACTACCAACGCACAATAAAAGACTATAATCAATTATTATAATGATAATAATCCAAAATTATGAAAATGAATAGAATTTATTATTATTATATATAGGATTATTTTTTTAATAAAATTGATATATCATATATGGAATCATAATTTTAACATAGGCTTAAGTGGTCAACACATTTTATGGATTAAATCTATATTTTTTATATTTTCACGGTGAGAAAATATATTATAAATTCTGGTGTTTTATTTCATATATAATTAAAAAAAATATTCATATCTAGGAATTATTATTGAGTGATTTTAGATGTTAAACAGGTTGGTTTAGTTCAAGTGATAATTACATGGTGATATATGATGTTGAAATCGACATCCCTGAGGTAGGATGTTACATTCCATTGAGTTCTCCATGAATGATATTTAATTTCCAAGCACATTTATACTTGATAAACATTTCTTGTTATATTGTTTCATGTTGGGGTGTGATTGGACAACATAAATTTTTTTGTTATGAAAATATAATTTAGTATATCGAAATTATATTGTTTCTAGACACTAGTTGTTATTCCATTGTATTGCATGTGTCTCTTCTTGTGTTGTATAACCTATAGAATACTACATATAGTATCAAGATGATTCGTCTTTCATCCCTAGTTATAAGACCACTTACAGAGGATGCATAATTATGTGATGAGGGAAATTGATTATGTATCTATAGGTGGTATGGGTTGGATAATGGAATTGTTTTATTTATATAGTAGTATACCATGAAATGGAAAAGAATCTATCAAATTTGGTTAAAGTGGGATAATTCCATGCATGGGTTTTATTTAACCCATTTCATCAAGAAGGTCGGGTATGAAATACCATATGTCAACAATAATTTCCACCAATAGAGATGGAAATACAATGTAATAGATAATAAAAACATTCATGATGGTTAATACAATGTTTCCGATAGTGGCCACTACTTGGACGATGTTTGAGGTGTTTCCAAAAATGATGTACCTGACTTGACAAACATTAAATGACTCGCTAGAAAAGAACAATACGAAGGTGGGTCCAGGGTTCACGGTTTCATCTATATTTCATTATGACTCAGATCATGTGAGTTCTTATTTTTATTTTTGTAATTTACTTATGTGATTTTATACACTATTATTAATACTTTGTGAACTTTTGTTAAGGACACTTTGGAGGTGTCATGTTAAGATTATTATGAACAACATACAACTGAACCTAAGACATCATACTGAATACATCATTTAGGATTATCTTTTTGAATTCCATGTGATGTAGTGAAATATTTATCTTTAAATATTATTACTTTTCTATAGGTTGAGTTACACAGAACACTATGTTTAAATGATCAGTTACATATGATTAAAAATTACAATGTGAGACCTTTATAACAAATCAATTTAATTGAATGGGATGAATATGATCATATCATTTATATGATATATAATTATAATGACCTCAATATAAATGTATATATTAATACATATAAAATAATCATCAAATTATTAGAATTTTTTTATTAAGCTAAAAAATAGATTTCCTTCCCATGGATTTATTTCATTTTTGTGGGAAAAATATTATATTACAATTTTCAAATATAAATATATTAAATAACATATAAATGACTAAATTTTTAAAAATTTATTATTAAAATCATCTTAGGGTTAATTTATAGTATTTTTAATCTAATATTTATTTTCAAGTGAAGAGTGAAAAATACAGATATTTTAATGGATATAATATTTTTTTAAAGAATGTACAAAGAGAGTTATTATTATAAAATGGTTTCAGGGTATAAATATGTATATTATAATATAAATAGTTAAATTATGGTCAATGTAATCACTTTTAATTAATTTTTTGTAAACACATAATTATATATAAATGGAATATTTTGAAAATAGTACTTACACAAACTATGTGTTTTAATTTTAAAAATGAAATTTAACTCTATTGGTTAAATAATTTAATATAATTATTATATTATATATCAAATATATTTATGACACATTTAATTAATGGCATTATATGGATTTTATAATAATAAATAATGGTTTTGGATTAAAATGTATTATTCTAAAAGTGGTTTTCTACGAATATCGATCCCTTATTTTAAAAAATAATTTTTTCCACATATATGTATTGAATTATTAAAATGGATTCCATATTAGGAATTAGGGTCTATTAATTTGGTAATTATTCCCCACTAATTTTTGACTTATATTATTATTGATCGTGGTAAAAATTATTTCGTCGGTGAAAGGTAAATTAGGTTCTTCTTCTTCAAACAAAAGTAATAAGGACATAATGTTTCCTCCTAATTTATATGTTATGATGTTAAATGTAACACCCCGGCCCTATCTACCTAGAGTTGGTGCATTATTACATAACATTGGAATGATCACAAGGAAAATCATGTACCGAAAGGCATATCGGTTTAGTATTATTGGATACAGGATTCATACATAAGTTCAACATTAAAACATGTAAATAAATACAACATGAATTTATTCCATTAGGAACATCCAAGCCTCCTAGATTATGCCTAAAAGTAACTCATAAATAACTTCTTCATATCCTTGGAAAATAAAACATAAGAATGGGGTGAGCTCAAATGCTCATTAACGGTAAGCAATACAGTTGAAGATAACATAAATATTAAGCATAACGAATAATTGAAACCACATGAATTTACCAAAAATAAACATGAATAATTTTATGGTAGGAATATGATCTTAGTAAATAATTCATAATAAAACATAATCATGGGTATTATAATAGTCTAATGACCACATGAACCATCAATATTAATTTCATAATGAGGGAATGTATAATATCGGAAATTCTGAAACATACCATAAATACAATGTGGAAGTTTTGTATCATAATAAATCAACTTCAAATAAACATAAAATCCATCAAAGGATGTTGACATAGTTGAAATCAAAAACTTTTTTAGAGAAATATCTCTTCCTATTTTGAAATAATTTAAGTGAAATAATTATAAATAAAAAATTTATTTTGAAAATTTTATTATAAGCTTGTAAGGGATGCTTCGACAATGTTATAACGGCAGAAAATAGCAGCACCCGCTGTATAAATTTAAAAAAACATTCTTACCTTAATTTTTTCGAAAAGGTTATAATGGAAATTGTTTTCAAAATGATGTAAAGATTCCTTTATAAACTTATTATAAATGTAAAAAATGGGTATAAAAGACATTAACCCATATTCTATAATTTTTTAAAAATGTTTTGAAATACATTTTTAAGAAACATGAAAGTGGATTATAATGAGGTCCTTGTAGATACTTTCGTAAAAACCACCTCGGATAATATAGAGATTGTGAAATTAACCCTTACAATGTAATTTTCCGTTGTCGAGGGTAGGTTAACCTACAATATAACGGTGATATAATTTTTATTAAATTATTCATGAAATATATACTTTAATATGATATCATATATGATCTTTTAACAGTAAATATTTAATAATATTTTAGTATTATCATTGTTTCGTGTGTTAACAGATTAGTTTTCCTTTATATTCACTATTTTGTGAGTCATATTTGTCATGGATGGGATCTATCTTATTCATATACAAAATTATATCATGTATTTTAAAAAAATAATCATCAAATGAAAATTAGTGTTGAATGGATACGATGGAGAATTAATCTCATCGCGTTCATGGAGACGGTAATCCGTACATATGCACGAGCGACAAGATCATTCATTTGATTTTAAAATAATATATAATTGGATGGTATATCAAATATACCGAATCATTATAATGTTATTTTTATTATTTTGATGAATTACACATCATTATTATACCAATCTAAATAATAATGTATTGAATAACAGTTACACCACGACGTGGAGACGGTAAGCCATACTTACGCACGTATGGTGACATGTCATTAAAGGGATGGATAAAATAATGAATTTGGTTGTACCATATTTATAATAACATCAAAGTATATAGAAGATAGTGGAGTTATTATTTTATAATGGAAACAACAAAGAAATAGGTTGTGGAAGAAGAAAGAAATTTGAACGAGGTGATGAAATATTTACCTCTTCTTCGTGTTCTTCCTTTTTATTTGATCAAAAGGGCTACATAGGTTGGATTTCTGACTAAAGGAGGCCCTCTAGGATGAAGGGAGGATATTTGAGAGGGTATTCAGTTAGGGTTTGGATGATACAAATGGATATGAAGGTGTGAATTAGAGACAAGGGGTGTGACCTTTTATAAGAAGGGTGAGGGGCACCTTAGGAAAAGCTAGAAATATTATTTTATAATAAAATAATTTTCGGTTAATAATGGCTCCAAAACGGATTATTTATAGGATAAGGTTGGTATGGGTCGAAAAACACTCAACCAATTGGTTTTAGATAGGTTTGTGTCACTGTGTTACCTTTATCTATTGATTTAACCCTTATTTAAATTGTTTTAAATTTACAATGTCTCTTTGTATTTTTATATTATGTGGTTAATAAACATACTATATACTTCCAAGATAACCTCTAGTGGTTCATTAATGACACTCCAATAATTATATAATTCTTTTGGCAGAACCATATATTTTTAGGAATATAATATCAATTAATAATATAATAATTGTTTTAAAATCTCCTTTATGTTAAATTTGACACTATTTGGTATTTTGTATTTTCAAAATTCATAACAGCATTATTACTTATAAAACAATTCATCTAACCAACCATAATATGATATAATAACCTATAAAATTAGTATAATTCATTAAAATTCTCAAATTACATTTATTTGGATATTTATAAAATTAATTATTTTAATATTTCATTAATTAGGTAATCAATGCATCACCATTGTTTTAAAAATAAATTAAATTTTTTAATGTCTATAAAATACCATTACATAGGAAATATTTTTATCTTTATAATGAATATTTAAAGTTGAATTTATATTATGTATAACACTATATTAAAAATCTTTTAATTATTATACATTGATTTTAACTCTTTAAACTCTTCTTTGAATTTAATAATAATAAATGACTTAATCTAATCCTAGTGAACTAAAGAGGTTCATATTTTTTTCCTAAGGTTTTTTTTGGTCGAATTATATTTATCCAATAGAATTAGGACATGTGTTAGGGTAATAATAATATCATTTCTACCCTCAATTACCCATTTTTTCTTTTAACCGATGTAAATAAAAGTAAAAAGTTACTATTCACCAAATATTATTTTCATCTTATTGAACCACATTTTACTTACTGATATTAACCGTGTCTCTCAAATTTTTGAAATTTAACTCACAGATGCGGTAAAATTATGTTTTATGTGAATTCACAAATTCTCCTAGGAGGTGGGTTAAAGTAGGTGAAAAGTTATACATCTTTTTTATATATCTAAAATTATTATAAATTGAATCAAATGATTTACATTGAGCTTATATATGTATTATGTATCTATTTTGAGCTAAAATAAATATAAATATATAAATAATTATTTAAATAAAACATTGGATTTAAACTATAACTCAGTGTTTTTCACAATTCATTAAAATTTAATGTTTTCAGAAAAATACCGAAAATTCACCCTAGGAAAATTTCGATATTCCGAATCAAAAAATGAAGTCTATTTTGAAAGGTAAAATTTATAATATTTCAAAAAGTGGGAATTAGTATTCATAATAGCTAGTTTGGCTGGTTTTGGTGTGATAGAACTCGAAGTTGCGTACAACACACGCAACTGTATTATTCAAAGAAAAGCATACCGTGGCAGCTTGGGGTGTTAAATTATCCACTCCAACAAGTAATTTCATCCTCAAAATTTCTAGAATATTAATTCATAAAAAGACTCAGGTGGTTCTTCATCATATGTTTCTCGGGTTCCCACGTTTCCTCTTCCATCTTATGTTTTATCCATTGATCTTTTACCAGATGAGTCGTCCGGTTTTTCAGCACTTTTTCTCTTGTATCCGAACTTTGATTGGCTCTTCGCAATAAGACAGATTGGGTCCAGTTCTAATTCATCATAGGTGAGTACATGTTTTGGGTCAGACATGTATTTTATTAACATAGATACATGGAACACATCATGAACATTGGAGAGACTTGGTGGAATTTCGAAGCGGTAAGATACAACCCCAATTCGTTCTAGAATTTCTAAAGGTCTGATGTACCTATGACTCAATTTTCCCTTCATACCGAAACATATAACAACCTTCCATGGGGATAACTTCAAGAAAACATTATCTCCAACCTAAAATTTCAAATACATCCTTTGGTTATCAACATATCTCTTCTTCCTACATTTATCTAGTTCAATTTGGTCATGGATTACCTTTACCTTTTCCATCATTTACTCCAAAAGTTATGGGTCTATGAGTTTTCTTTCACCAACAACATCCCAACGGGTTGGTGTGAGACATCTCTTTTTGTATAACACATTATACGAGCCCATCTGAATACTTTAAAGGAAGATATTGTTATAGGAAAATTCTACTACAGGCAAATATTGATCCCACATCCCATGAAATTCAATTGAGTATGATCTCAACAGGTCTTCTAAGGTTTGAATATTCTGTTCTGATTTTTCATCAGTTTGGGGGTGGTATACAGTGCTCAAATGAAATTCAGTATCCAGTTCATTTTGAAGGCTTTTCCAGAATCTTATTGTAAATCGTCGATCAAAATCAGAAACAGTCGATAGGGGTTCTCTATGAAGTCTCACAACTTCAGTCATATATAGTCTTGATAGAAGTTCAAGTGGTAGATCTAATCTTATAGCAAGAAAACGTCTTAACTTGGTAAGATGATCAACAATGACACATATTACATCATTCCTTCTAGGAGTCTTTGGTTGTCCCATGACAAAGTCCATCGTGATATTATCCCATTGCCACTCAAGTATGTGAAGAGGTTGCAAGAGTCCTCTAGGTTGTTGCCTTCCATCTTTCACTTCTTGACCAACCATAAATCCTGACACAAAATCATAAATCTTCATATTCATGTTATCCCAAAAAAAAATTTCCTTCAAATCCCTCCACATTTTGGCCCCACATAGTGTATGGAGAAATTGGAGCTATGAGCATCATCCAACAATTCTATTTTCAGATCAGGTATATCTGGAACACAATGTCTCTTCCCAAATTTCAAAATTCCATATTCATATACAAATTCACACAGTCTCCTGTTATTCACATCTTTAATCTTCTTTTGAAACTCCTCATCATCAGACAGATAACCTTTTATCCTTTCTAGTTAATATGGTTTGGAAACCATTATAAAACTATTTGATGATTCAACAGCCATGGTTATTCCCATATCTATCCTTACAATATCCATGAATATAGGATCTGTTTAAACTCTCATCTTGTTCAAAAATCCAAAATATATTCTGCTCAAAGCATCTACTACATTATTTGACTTCCCCGGGTTGTAGTGTATCATGCAATAATAATCCTTGAGTAGTTCAAGCCATTGTCTTGGCCTCATGTTGATTTCATTTTGTGAGAAAATATACATCAAACTCTTTTGATCAGTATATATCTCACATTTTTCACCATAGAGACAATGTCTCCATATCATCAAATCAAATATTACAACTGCTAACTCAAGATCATGAGTAGGATAGTTTTTCTCATGAATATTTAGCTATCGTGATGCATAGGTAATAAATCTACCATTTTTCATAAGGACACAACCAAGTCATTTATTTGATGCATCACAGTAAATAACAAACCCATCATTCCCCGATGGTAGAGTCAATATAGGAGCATTACCTAATATTTTCTTCAGTTATTCAAAACATTCTTCACACTATTTTTCAACACAAATTTAACCACTTTAAGTGTGAGTTTGGTTAATGGGTTAGCCAATCTGGAAAAATTATTGACAAAATGCCGATAATAACCTGATAAACCAATAAAACTATGTACCTTAGTTATACTCATTGGTGTTGGCCATTCTTGGATTTCCTGGGTCTTAGAAGGATCAATAGAGATTCCATCCTAAGAGATAATATTGCCATGAAAAGAAATCTCCTGATGTCTGAATTCACACATACTGAACTTCCCATATATTTCATGCCTTCTAAGAGTCTTCAGGATAACACACAAGTGATTTTCATGATCTTCATAGAATTTGTATTATAAAAATATATAATCCATAAATACAACAATAAAGTCATCAAGGTATTCCTTGAATACTCTCTTCATTAGATCCATGAAGACAAAGGGTGCATTAGTCAATTCAAAAATCATTACTGTAAACTCATAATGCTCATACTCGGTTCGAAATGCTGTTTTCGGAATGTCTTCCTTCTTCACACACAGCTGATGATATCCAGATTGATGGTCAATCATGTAAAGTATTGAGTTCCAAGAATTTGGTCGAATAAATAATCAATGTGAGGTAGGGGATACTTGTTCTTTATTGTTATAGCATTGATCTCTATGTAGTCAACGCATAACCTCATAGATCCATCATTCTTCTTAACAAAAAGAACAGGGGCTCCCCATTGAGAAACAACATGGAGAATAAATCCCTTATTACTCAATTCCTCTTGTTGTTTCTTCAGTTCCACTAATTCCAAATTGTCCATTCTATAAGGGGTCTTCGAGATGGGCGTTCATCCAAAAATTGAATTAATGGAAAACACAATTTCTCATTCTGGTGGATGTCAAGGTAAATCTTCTGGAAACACATCAACATATTGTTTCACAATAGGTACATCCTATATTTAAACATTCTATTCCTCACCAATAGATATTTCAATCTATTCCACCATAATAATTGAATTTAGATGAGCTATTGGGGTGGATCTAGATTAGAATTAGGTGGTGACGATTATTCTCTAAAGATAAGGTGTCCATTGTCATCATCAAAAACTGTAAATTCCTTCTTCTTATAATAAATTCTTCATTCATGGTCTGAAAGCCATTCCGTACCAAAGATTATATCAAATTAAATCATGGGAATGACGATGAGATTAGAAGAAAAAAGAAATTTATATACCATAATGGGGAAAGATTCACTATTTTAATTTGCAATGATACATTCCTTAAGAGTTTTGACTGACAAATCCCTTGTTAAATCAATTTGGATATATCTAATTTTCATAGAATATTAGGAAGATATAAAACAATGCAATGATCTTGAATAAAATAATTAATTTCCTAAACATGGGTAAACCATTAAATTACCTTCCACCAAATCTTTCGGAGCATCAACCATAGAAGTAGTGATAGAATAATCATTTCCTTGATACCTAGGCCTTTTCTGTGTTAAGTTCCCCTGACGATTAGGATATTCATTCTCATAATGTCCCATATCCCTACAATTATAGCATTGGACATGGGGATAATCTTTATTTACCTTACAATCACCACCGATATGTAATTTCATTCCACATTTTTAGCATACTCCTTTTCCTTTTAGACAGGCACCAGGGTGATTCCTTCCACAATTATCACAGGGTGGAAATTCAATTATTCCCTTCTTCCCAATTTTATTATTTCCTTTCCCAGAGTGTTCATCAAATCTCTTCTACTCTTGATTTTCTTTAAATTCATAAGACTTAGAGAATTCATTTTTTAACTTGATACCACACAATACAATATCTTCGTATAATGAGAAGTATTGTATTACTAATGCTCGATGTAGAAATGGTTTTAACCCATCAATGGAATGATCAATATTAGTTTGTGGGTTAGGTATATAATCTGTAACATGCATCGCTATCCTTGTAACATTTTCTTCATACTTTGCCACATTTTTATCCTCCTTTTTCCTCAGTCTCTGAAATTGACTTTCCATATCCTGTCGATGGTCATGAGGGAATTATTTTTCTAAGAAAATTTCATTAAACTCTCTCCATTCCATATTGGATACTTCATCATTTTACTTTGTGTTTTGAATCAAATACCACCATTGATCAGCATCTCCGGTGAGGTGGTAAACTTTCGTGAGAACATTTTCACTTTTACTACTCCCCATGGCGTAGAATATTTTCTCTAAGGATTTTCTCCATTTTCTCACCTACTAGTGGATTTGTATACCCATTGACTGTTGGTGGTTGTTACTTCAGGAATCGATTTAACATTGATCCTCCGAGTTGTGGATCATGGTGTTCGATATGGGTAATGTTATTATTCATAACCTATATGAGTTGTCCCGATATGGTGATAAGCTGATCAGCACCAGTTGTATCACCAGCACCACTATAATTATCTTGATCTGGAGGGAAATCCCTACTTGAGTGAGTTCATTAATAGGGTTTCCATTCCTTTCACAGGGCACCATTTCTAAACAATGGCATAAACTAGATTAGTTTATCAATCAAAATAAATAATTCCAAACTTGTAAAACACTTAATATAAATTGAACAATTTATTGATATAATCCCTAATCGTAAAAATATTATTAGACAACTATTTACTCATAAACCCTATATAATGGTTTGTAAGGAAATTGATAATTTTCCTAAGAATATCGTCAGGGAGTTTCATAACCAAGAGTGCAGCAAGGCCCATTGTTGTGCACCAGTTCTCATTCGAGTTTAGCTCAAAGTGTTGTTTTCTGGTTTTGCCCCTAGGTACATTTGTGCCTGAGCTGCCTCTAACTGCTCATATCCAGACAGGGATGTATTTCTAAGAAAACTCAAAAAATCTCTACAATACCAAAATTTTAGGATGTACTTCTATTCTATTCCTAAAAATTATATCATATGGTTATGTACTCTAATCAGAGTTTATCTAAATATTGTTTCCAAGGTTTGTAGTAAACTTCTTCTGATACCAACTGTAAGGCACCGACTATGGATACCTAGTGTCGGTGCATTATTACAAAACATTGGAATGATCACAAGGAAAATAATTTCTCGAATGACCAATTAGTTTAGTATTGTAGGAAACATGATTCATACAGAGGTTTAACTTTACAACTTGTAAAGAAATAGAAAATGAATATATTCCATTTGGAACATCCAGGCCTCCTAGATTATGCCTGAAAGTCAATCATAACTAACTTATTTATATCTTGGAAAAATGAATCATAATAAAGGTGTGAGCTCAAATGCTAAGTAAGTTTAAAGAAATACAGTGGATGATAACATAAATATTAATCATGGTGAATAATTGAAACGAAGTGATTTTACCAATAATATAGATGAATACATTTATGAAAGGAATATAAGATGAGTAATCAATGCCATAATAAATAATAATAATGGGTATTCTACTAGTCTAATGACCACATGAACCATCAGTATTACTTTCATAATGAGGGAATGTATAATGTCATACAGTCTAAAACATATTGTGAAGTCCTTGACCAAGACGTCTAAAAATGATTAAGGCCTCGGCCAAAACCATATACCATATTGGGAAAGGCCACAAACAATTCCACATCTTGTTGTTTCATGAGACCTACCGATGCATCGAGGAGCTATGTTGGGCTCCACTCATTACTTACTAAGTCCAATACATTTCTCATATGAAAAGGTATAAATATAACATAATCATTCGTATTAAAAATAGCATATTAAATGTCAATACTTTAACTATAAACCATGAATGGTTTAAAAATTGCACATCGACAGTCAATCATATCACAAAACCTTCAATACAATATGGAGGTTTTGTATCATAACAAATCAAGATCAAATAATCATAAAATCCATCAAAGGATGTTAACATATATGCAATCAAAACCTTTATTAGAGAAACATCCCTTTCTATTTTGAAATCATTTAAGAGTCAAATAATTAAAAAGAAAAAATTTATTTTGAAAATATTAATATAATATTTTGAGGGAAGTTTCAACGATGTTATAATGGTGGAAAATATCTTCACCCACCGTATAAGTTAAAAAAACAATCTTACTTTTATTTTGTCAAAAAGGTTATAAAGGAACTTGTTTGTAAAATGACGGAAATATTCCATTATAAACTAATTATTAAACTCAAAAAAGGGTATAAATTACTTTAACCTATAGTCTATAAAATATTCAGAATATTTTTAAACACATATTTAAGAAACATGGATGTGGATGATAAAGGGGTCCCAGTAGATAGTTACATAAAAACAACCTCGAATAATAAAGAGATTGTGAAATTAATACTTATCATGTAATTTTCCTTGGTCGATTGTAGTTTAACCACTTGTATAATATTAAAATAATTGTTATTAAATGATACAATAATTATGTACATTAATACTATATAATATATGATCTTTTAACATTTCATTGTTAATAATATTTTAGTATTATCATTGATTCAGGTGTTAATAGATTCATTTTACTTTGTATTATTTTTTCTGTGAGTCATATTTTTTGTGGATGGGATCTATCTTATTCATACACATAATGATATTAAGAATTTAAACATTATTTTTAATCATCAAATGATAATTAGTCTAGAATAGATACGATTGGGAATGAATCTCATCGCGTTCATGGAGACGGTAATCCGTATGTATGCACGAGTGGAAACATCATTCATTTATATTAATATAATATATAATTTGATGGTATATCACATATACAGAATAATTATCATGTTATATTTATTAGTTACATGAATTACACATCATTATTATACCAACCGAAATAATAATGTATTGAATATCATTTACACCATGACGTGGAGACGTAAGCCGTACTTACGCACGTATTGTGACATGTCATTCAAGTGATGGATAAATTAATGAATTTGGTTGTACCATATTTATAAAAAAATAAAATTATATATAAGATAATGGAGTTATTATTTTCTAATGGAAACACCTAAGAAATAGGAAGTGGAAGAAGATAGGAAATTGAAAGAGGTGATGAAATATATACCTCTTCATTGGGTTCTTAATTTTCATATGATCAATAGGGCTCCGTAGGATGTATTTATAACTAAAGGAGGGCCTCTAGGATGAATGGAGGATAGTTTAGACGGTATTTTGGCAGGTTTTTCCCAAACCAATGGCTTTGATGATGTGAATTATAGATAAGGGGGAGTGTGCATTTATTAGAGGGGTGAGGGGCACCTTAGGAAAAGCTAGAAATATTATTTTATAATAAATTAATTTTCGGTTTCTAATGGCTCCAAAATAGATTAATTAAATGATATGGTGGGTATGGGTCGATAAACACTCAACCATTAGGTTTTAGACAGGTTTGTGCAACTATATTAACTATATCTTTTAGATTTTACTCTTATTTAAATAGTTTGACATTTACCATTTCTCTTTGTATTTTTATATTATATGGTTAATAAACTAACTATATATTTCCAAGAGAACCCTAAGTGGTTCATTATTGATACACGTATAATTATATAAGTCTTCTGGCTGAACCATAGAATTTTAGGAATAGAATATCAATTAATAATATAATAATTGTTCTAAAAACACTTTTATGTCAATTTTGACAATATTTGGTATTTTGTTTTTTCTAAATTCATAACAACATTATTACTTTGAAAACAATTCATCTAACAAACCCTAATATGTCATATAAACCTAGAAAAATAGTGGAATTCATAAAAAGTCTCAAATTACATTTATTTGGATATTTATAATATTAATTATTTTAATATTTCTTTAATTAGGTAATTAATGGATCATCATTGTGTCATAAGTAAATTAAATTATTTAATGATGTTAAATATACTATTATATAAGAAATCATATTATATTTATAATGAATATTTACAGTTGAATTTATATTATGGATAACCCAGTATTAAAAATGTTTTAGTTATTAATCATTGATTTTAACTCTTTAAACTCTTCGTTGAATTTCATAATAATAATTGTCCTATTCTAATCTATATGGACCGAAGAGGTTCATATTTTGTTCCTAAGGGTGTTTTTTGTCAAATTATAATAATCCAATAGAATTACAAAAAGTGTTTGGGTAATAATAATATAATTTTTACTCTTAATTACCCTATTTACTTTTATCCATGGTAAATAAATGTAAAAAGTTACTATTCACCAAGAATTATTTTCATCTTATTTAACCAAATTTTACATACTGATATCAACCGTGTCTCTATGATTTTTTAAATTCAACTCACATAAGTAGAAAAATTATGTGTTATGTGAATTTTCAAATTCTCCTAGGAGAAGGGTAAAAGACGGTGACAAGTTGTACAAAATTTTAATATATTTAAAATTATTATAAATTGACTCCAATGATTTACATTAAACATATATAGGTATTATTTATATATTTTGACCTAAAATAAATTTAAATAAAATAAATAATTATTTAAATAAATATTTGGTTTTAAATTATAACTCATTGTTTTTCACTATTCATCAAAAAATGAATGTTTTCAAGAAAAATACCAAAAATTCACCATAGGATAATTTGGATATTCTGAATCCAAAAATGAAGTCCATTTTGAAAGATAAAATTTATTAAATTTCAAAAAGTTGTATTTACTATTCATAACGGTTAGTTTTATTGGTTGTGGTGTGTTGGAACTCGAAGTTGCGTACAACACGTGCTACTGTATTATTCAAATAGAAGAGTAAAATGGAAGCATGGGGTGTTACATTATCCCCTTAATTAAAATAATTTCATCCTCAAATTTTGTATAATATTATTGAATAAAAATACTCGGTTGGTTCTTAATCATAAGTTCCTCGGGTTCCCACTTTGCCTCTTCCATCCTATGGTTTCTCCATAGAACATTTACTAGACGAGTTGTCCAGTTTTTCGTCACTTGTTCTCTTGTGTGGAGAACATTGATAGGATCTTAGAAATAAGATAGATCTGGTTCTAGTTTAAATTCCTCAATTGTGTGTACATGCATTGGGTCAGGAATGTATTTACTTAATAGTGATACGTGGAAAACATCATGAACATTGGAGAGTCTTGGCGGCAATGCCAAATGGTAAGCTACAACCCTAATTAGTTCTGTAATTTAAAAAGGTCCTCTGAACCTGGGACTCATTTTTCCCTTCTTACCGAAACATATAACACCCACCCACGGGGATAACTTCAAGAAAACATGATCTCTTACATGAAATTCCAAATCCTTCCTTCGATATCAGCAATGCTCTTCTGCCTCCATTGAGCTGGTTTGATGTGGGTTTGGATTACTTTCACCTTTTCCATCATTTCCGCCATAAGTTTTGGGCCTACTTGTTTTCTTTCACCAACACCATCCCAACGGGTTGGTGTGTGACATCACTTTCCATATAACAGTTCATATGGGGCCATCTGAATACTTTAATGGAAGCAATTGTTATAGGAAAAATATAATAGGGGAAAATATTGAAACCACATACCTTGAAAGTCTAGTGAGCATGTTCTCAACATGTATTCTATTGTTGGAATAGTCTGTTCTGATTGTCCATCAGTTTGGGGGTGGTAGGCAGTGCTCAAACAAAGTTCTGTATCCAAGGATTTTGGAATATTTTTTTAAGAATCTTGATATAAAACATGGATCATGATAAAAAACAATCAATAGGGGTTCTCCATGAAGTCTCACAACTTCATTAATGTATAGTATTTCTAGACGTTCCAGTGGTAGATCTGGTCTTATAGTAAGAAAATGTATTGACTTGGTAAGACGATCAACAATGTCCCACATGTAATCGTTCTTTCTTGGAGTCTTTGGTAGTCCCATGAAAAAGATCATCGTGATATTATACCATTTCCACTCAGGTATGGGAAGAGGTTCCATGACACATCCAGGCAGCTTCCCTCCAGCTTTCACTTGTTGAAAAATTATACATCTTGACACAAAATCAGCAATATCCCTCTTCAGGTTGTCCCACAAAAAATGTTCCTTCAAATCCCAATAAATTTTGGCCTCCCATGGTGTATATAGAAATTGGAGCTATGAGAATCATCCAACAATTCTCTTTTTTGATCAGGTATATCGGGAACACAAAGTCTTTTCCCAAATATCAAAATTCTATCTTCATATACGAAGTCAATCAATCTCCTGTTATTCATAGCTTTATTCTTCTTTTAGAACTCCACATCAACAGTCTACGAACTTTTTATCCTTTCTAATTAATATGGTTTGGAAACCATTTGGAAAATCATTGATGTTTCACCTTCCATGGTTATTCCTATATCCATCTTTACTTGATGCATGAAAATAAGATCCCTTTCAACTCTCATCTTATTCAAAACTCCATGATATTTTTTTCTCAAAGCATCTACCACCTTATTTTCCTTCATCAGGTGGTAGTGTATCATGAAATCCTAATCCTTGAGATGTTCAAGCCATCATCTTTACCTCATTTTGAGTTCTTTCTGTGAGAAAAAAATACTTCAATCTCTTATGATCAGTATGTATCTTACATTTTTCACCATAGAGATAATGACTCCATATATTGAAAGAAATAATTACAACTTATAGCTCAAGATGATGAGTAGGATAGTTTTTCTTATGAATTTTTAGCTGTCGTGATACATAGTAAATAACTTTATCATTATTCATAAGGACACAACCTAGTCCATTCTTTAATGCATCACTATAAATAACAAACCCATCATTCCCCGATGGTAGAGTCAATATAGGAGCATTGAATACTCTTCTCTTCAGTTCTTCAAAACATTCTTCACACTCTTTTGTCCACACAAATTTAACACCATTATGTGTGAGCTTTTCTAATGGTTTAGCCAATTGGAAAAAATTCTGGTCAAAACGCCGATAATAACCTGCTAAACCAATAAAACTGCATAACTCAGTTATACTCACTAGTTCTGGTCATTCTAGGATTTCCTTGTTCTTAGATGGATCAACAGAGATTCAATCCATAGAGACAATATGGCCAAGTAAATAAATATCCTGATGCTAGATTTCACACTTTCTAAACATCCCATATATTTCTTGACTTCTTAGAGTGTTCAGGAAAACGTTTAAGTGATTTTCATGTATTTGGTATCTTTTTTATTATACCAAGATATCATCAATAAATGCCACTACAAAGTCATCAAAATTTTCCTTGAAAACACTATTCATTATATCCATGATGACAAAGGGTGAATTAGTCAATCCAAAAGAAAAAATTGTAAACTTGTAATGCATGTACCTGGTTCGAAATGTTGTTTTTGGAATGTCTTCATTCTTCACACAAAACTGATTATATACAGATCGAAGGTAAATATTTGAAAATTATTGAGCTCCATGAAGTTGGTCAAATAAATCATCAATGTAAGGCAGGGGATACTTGTTCATTATTGTTAAAACATTGATCTCCCTGTAGTCAATGCATAACCTCATAGATCCATCTTTCTTATTAACAAAAAGAACATGGGCTCCCCATGGATAATCTCTAGGGATAATAAAACCCTTATTAATCATTTTCACTAGTATTTTCTTTAGTTCCACTAATTCTAAAGTGGCCATTCTATAAGGGGTCTTCGATATGGGTGATGATCCAATAATTAAATCAATGGAAAACTCAATTTCACGTTCTGGAGGATGTCTAGGTAAATCTTCTAGAAAAACATCAGAATATTCATTCACAATAGGTACATACTCTATTTGAATAATACTTTCCTCACCAATATTAATTTAATTCTCTCTATCCCCAATAATTGTATTTAGATGAGCATCTGTGGGTGGATCTAGATAAGAATCAGGTGGAGACGATTCTACTCTAAAGATAAGTTGTTTTTATCATCATCATAAATTGTAACTTCCTTATTATCACAATAAATTATTTCATCATACTCCAAAATCCATTCCATATTGAGGATTATATAAAATATAATAATCAGATGATGATGAGATCAACAGATAAAGAACATTTATATACCCTAATGTGGACTGATTCACAAAAATTTGTTGCAATGATACTTCCATTATGAGTTTTGACTGACAACTCCCTTGTTAAATGAAATTGAATATATCTAATTTTTTTAGCAAACTGGGAAGATATGAAAGAATTCCATGATCTAGAATCCAATAAATTATTTTCTAAACTTGAGAAAACCATTAAATTTCCCACTAATATGTATTTTAGAGCTTCAACCTCGGCAGTAGTGATAGAATAAGCTTGGCCATGATCTATTGCCATTTTCTGAGGTGAGGTCCCCTAACGTGTAGGAGATTCATTCAGATAATGTCCCATCTCCCTATAATTGTTGCATTGTACATTGGTAGCATCTTTCTTCCCCTTACAATCACCATCTAGATGGAATTTCTGTCCACATTTGTAGCATACTCCTTTTCAATTTAGACATGCACCATGCTGTTTCCTTCCACAATTATCACACGGTGGAAATTAAATTCTTCCCTTCTTCTCTTTTTCCTTATATCCTTTTCAAGGATGTTCAGCAGATCTCTTATTCTCTTACTTTTATTTAAATTCATAAGTCTTCGAGAATTCCTTTTATGTCTCGATAGAACACAAGACAATATCTTCGTATGATGATAAGGATTATGATACTAATTCCCGGTGAAGAAACTGTTTTAACCCATCAAAGAAAAGATCAATATTCCTTCTTAGTTACATATATAATCTACAACATCCCTTTCTATCTTTGTAAAGTTAGCTTCATGATTTGTGACATTATCATCATCCTTTTCTACTCAGACTCATATTTTTTCATATCCTGTCTATGGTAATGAGGAAATTATTTTTCTAAGAAACATTCATTAAAATCACTGTATTCCATATTGGATACTTCATCATTTTACATTGTGTTCTTAATCATGGACCACGGTTGATCAGCATCTCCAGTGAAGCGGTAAATTGCCATGAAATTTTTTTCCCTTTCACTACTCCCCATGGTGTGTACTATTTTCACTATGGAATTTATCGATTGCTCAACTACTAGTGTATTTGTACACCCATTGAATGTTGGTGGTTGTTGCCTCATAAAGTGATCTAACATTGATCCTCCACATTGTGGATCAGGGTTCTCCATATGGGTAAGGTTATTATTTATAACTTATATGAGTTATCCCAGTATGGTGATAAGCTGATCATCACCAGTAATATCACCAGCTCCACTATAATTATCTTGAGCTAGAGGGAAATCCCTACATAGAGTGTGTGTATTGATATGGTTTCCATTCCATTCACTGGGCTCCATTTCTATCCAAAGTCATAAACTAGATTAGTTTATGTATCGAAATAAATAATACCAAACGTTTAAAACACATAACATAAATTGAGCAGTTTATGGATACAATCCATATTCATAAAAAAATTCTTTGAGGATGTATTTACTCCTAAACCCTTGATAATGGTTTGTAAATAAAATTAGAATTATCTTAAGCATATCCACCAGGTGTGTCGTAACCATGAGTGAAGTAAGGCCCATTTTCGTGCACCAGTTCCAGTTCGAGTCTATCTCAAATCTGTGTTTTCATGTTTTACCGCTAGGCACATCGGTGCGAGAGCCGCCTATACCTTCTCGTATCCATATAGGGATGTATTTGTTGGAAAACTCAAAAAATCTATACAATACCAAATTTCAATGAAGTACTTCTATACTAATCCTCAAAGTATTTCATTGGGCTATGTGATCGAATCAGAGTTTATCTAAATCTTGTTTCCAAGGTTTTTACTAAACATCCTCTGATACCAAATGTAACTCCCTGACCCTAGCTACATAGAGTTGGTGAATTATTACATAATATTGGCATGATCACAAAAAAATCATGTCTTGAAAGACTAATCAGTTTAGTATTAATGGAAACAAGATTCATACATATGTTCAACATTAAAACATGAAATGAAATACAAAACGAATTTATTCCATTAAGAACATCCATGAATCCAAGATTATCCCTGCATGTAACTCATAACTAACTTCTTCATATCCTGGAAAAATTAAACATAAGAAAGGGGTGAGCTCAAATATTCAGTAAGTGTAAGCAATACAATAGAAGATTACATAAATATTAAGAATGGTGAATAATTGAAACCACTTTCATTTACCAATAAAAAACATGAATAATTTTATGGAAGGAATATGTCTTGAGTAATTAAGGACATAATAAACCAAAATAATTATTATTTAATGATAAATATTATATCAACCAACTTATTATCCAATATTTTGAGAAACGATAATGTTAGTCATGTGTATATATAGACTACCTTCACTATGATGTGATGTGATTTGTTATTCATTTTTATTTAAAAGAGTGTATTAAGGATTAAATATATTAATATATATAGTATATATCAAATAATAATAATTATATATATGTAAATTTTTATTTACCTTCATTTCATACCATTATTCAAAAAAATTTAGCAGAGTTCAAGCATAAGAATGGACTACCGTCATCATGAATGGTGTAATTAATAATTATATTTGTAATTTTGATCAATATTAATAACTATATACTTGAATAATAAATATTATAATTTTGAAGACAATAATATTATATTAATTATGTGGCCATATTAAGTGTATAAGTACTTATACTATCAATTTGAATCATTCATTGATAGGGAAACAATTATGACCAAAAACAGTGATGTTAGTATCACATTATTAATAAATGGGTGATAAGATTTAATAAATGAAAAATATGTGGTATGATATATATTAATATTTTTACAGAATACATGTATCATAATCCATATATGATACTCAAGAAAATTGAATGAGAATGAAGAAAGGGGATACTTTTGGTAAGGGATTATCGTATCACATTTAATTGGGTGGGATATATGTCTTATATACCAAATATTTCTTCTATGTGGATTATATACAAACAATGATGGTAATTTATGATTTTTATCATCGAAAATATGGTATTTTCATATTCACAATTTCATATTACATATAAGTGCAATACAATTCAATTGATACCATGGTAGTAGAGGTCTATTTCACAATATCATCATTATTCGATATTGAATTTATTGTTTCCACCTTTAGGGACTACTATAATTAAAGTTACATGTTTTTTATACATATTTTCAACACGTTTTTAAATTTTTTTCAAGATAATATTATATGATGATAAAATTTTTAATAATTGGTTTGAATTTTTTTTCATATTCAAAATGTGGTTCTTTGTGACGTTTATGAAAAAAAAATATCAAAGGAGTGTTTTTTAAAATTATTTGGAATTATTAGATATCATAAAAATAATGATACCAATTTTTTTTGAATATTACATTAAATACAATAAAATTTATTTTACAAAAATTATTTCCTTATTAATTTTATTTATTTTAAAAAATTATTTGAAAATGGAAAGGATATTTTCAACATGGATTATTTAATTTGATGTATCAAAATAATTTTCATTTTTTGACATTATTATTTAATGTTACATATGATTTAGAAGGGATGTGATCATAGTATTACAAGAATAATAATTATATTAATTTTTTATGTTTAAGATGGCATGATTTTACGCACTATTTTTCTTTTTAATGTGTTAGGTTATGATGAATAGTTTATGAAAACCATTTATTATTATGGGTTTTATTAAGATGAATGATTTATAAAATTATGGAATAATATATATAATGTTTTAATTGTCTATTATAGGTGACCAATATCTCCCTCCAATGAATTGGGTAAATAATTATAAAAAAGTATATACATATTGGAAACAAGTTGATGTTCTTGATCTGTTATAGAAAATAAGCAGATGTTCTTGATCCACTATGGAAAACATGTCAAAATTTGCAGATCATTATAGGAAATAATTCTATATTCATTACGCATTATGAGAAAAATGTGTTATTTCCTATGTTAATTTTATTGGTTGTTAACAATGACATATAAAGTGTATTCAATACTTATTATGATTCCAATTACATGTATGACATAATCATATGGTTCATGATTGATATTTGGTGATTTATAACTATAATTCCCATTTTTTTTAAATGATAATATTTTATCGAATGAATCGTGTTTATGACTAGTAAATGGTTGGGTATAAAAAAAATTATGTAATTTTCATGATAACATACAATTATTCTTAAATTATTATTTTATATCATCATATATTGATAACTATTATGTTTACCCTTAATGTGAATTTTGGATCATCCTTTTTATATTTACTTTTCACCTTGTTACGAAGAAATATTATGAATTATTTTTGTCTAGAAGTGTTTAATATGGACTAATTCGAGAAAAAGGTAAAATAAGAAATGATTGGTTTAGTGGGAGATAATGATGTTGATATTGTTAAGATAATTGATTATTAATCTATTTTGTTATGTGTTTTTCCTAATTATCTGAAGATATAACCAGAACATGGAATTAGTTTTTTATGTGATACAATATTTACAATGATATTTCTTTTTTAGTGATCTGAATTGGTAAAACATTATTGGTCTAAAATTCATAAATTTAAATATACTGTATTCAACAGAAAAACATCAGGCACATATTTAGGATATAAATGTTGGTATCATATTTCATTTTAGATGACATTAGAGATTAGGATATTTTAATGTGCAGTAATATAATATTTGATGAATAACATCAGGGGATTAAAAATTTAACATTTATCATAAATAAAATGTTTAGAAACTCAGTTTGAGGGTTTATGTAATGAAATTTATGGTGACTAATGATATTTTGGGGGACATTTTATTTTTGAAGTGTATCTGACCCTTATGTTTATCATGTTACAAATCATGTTTGTGTAATAATGCACATTTCATGATGTTAAATTAATTAATTTTGTGTAAAACTGTTAGGGGTTATATGATATTTGATTTTTAGGAAATTATGATTTTTACATTTTTGGGTGAAAAATGATTTATAGGAGGTAACCATTGAGGTTAAAGAATTAATTAAATATATAAAATATATTTTTATGGGGATCTTTATGATTTTTTTATATTTTTATTAGGATTATATTCATAATTTTTTTTAAAAAGGTAATATTATAAAATGGGTGAAAACCCATTACATTTGGAAACACTATGAGGATTGAAACCACTATAGAGGGTGACAAGGGTGAAACACCTACAACTAGCCTATGGGATTTCATTGATCACATGATATTATTTTTCATATTTAATCTATTTCAAATATATATTTTCAATTCCATTTCAGAACAAATGTTTTAATATATAGATAACCTCTTGATTAAGAATTGAATCCTTGTAATGTGATTAATGAAATATAAAAATAAATTCAGTATTTTGGGAACCCTATATGATTAAGATAAATAGAATCTCGTTGGATATTATTTTTAGCGATAAAGTGTGGATTTAATTTTAAAGTAATATATTTTTTTATTATGGACGTATGGTAATTTAGGTTATTTATGGAAGATAATATTATCCTAAAGAATATATTATTAGAGAATAAATATTTTTTGCTATGAGATATTAAGAGTGATTAATATTATTTTTTAGTAAGTATTATATTTATCATGGAATAATTTATTATCGAAAATCCATGATCATTAGGTTTCAATATTCATATAAATTATTATGAAAAATATTAATGATATTTGTTTATTCAATGATTTAAGTTTAACTTTTGAGATTACTATTGAATTTTTGAGGTTAATGTTGTCTTCAACATATAAAATTATATTCTTTTTGGAAATCATCTTTTCATGTGGTAACCATTCTAATTTTCATAATGCCTCAATACGGGAGTAATATATTTTTAGCCTCTTTTGTTAATAGATTCAATAATAAGATGAATTTAAAACTTATGGATAAAAACATTTTAATTTCACATCATTTGGGATAATAAGTGATATTGTAGTAGAAAATTTTTAGAGGATGAAATTAATACTGCAAGGTTTGTATATTTCATTATTTTACTATTCTAGATCATAATTTAATTACTCAAATAAAATCAAAAGATCTTATGAGACAAATATTTTCTAATAATGTTCAATTCTGATGAATTTATTATCTTTTCCACAAATTTTGTTGGAGGTATTGTGTTTTTTATCTTTCTCAAGGTCATAAATTTCATTAGATCAACAATATCTTGTCATTAAATATCTTCCATATTCATAAATTCAATTCCATCCAATTATTTCTTATATAGAATCTATGTATGGATAATACACGAGATAATATGTATTTCTCATTATCTCTTTTCAAGGGAAATTTATGTTAACCTTATTTCAATGACGGTTTCCATAAATGAATTTTCTAATAAAAACTCATTGTTTTTCAAGAACAATTTTACTTTCAAGGATTTAATTTATTAAAGCGTAATGGAGAATGTATCACCCTCGTATTTTACAAAATATTATTCTTTAAATAATTTTATTTCATAGTTTTCTTGGTGTGCTCAAAAAACCAACTTTAAATGAACCACAATACACTATTAGTGTTATAATAATTATTGTGATAGTCATAACCATTCTGACAATTAATATATTATTAATATTATTAAATATTTAATGAAATATATATAAATAATAAAATCAATATAAATGTATTTATTAATTATTTGTATGTGATGGTTAAATTTTAGAAAAATAATTTTATTCTTCAAAAGTATGTTTTCTTCATAAATGATATAAATTTTTTATAAATATTTAGTTTTTATAAAAATTATATTTGGAAATGTAATTTCCATTGATGATTTCAAAATTTTCTCAAGATTCATTAATCAATTGTTTCTAAATGTATTTCTTTATAAATGAATAATGAAAAATAATGATTATTTAAACTAAATATTATATTATAATTATTTTATTGTGAATTTTTTTTTTATTATTTCATTAGTTTTCATGGTTTATATTGATTTAAAATAATATAATTGTGGTATTTTAATTATAATTAATACATATATTTATCATAAAACATATTATATTTTAAAAAAGGAAATTGTTCGTGAATTTTTTTCATTGTGTTATACTAGTTTAATTTGAAAATAATATTTTCAGCTACTATTTTTAGAATTTTAAAAATATTATTTCATATATGTAAAAATTCGGTCCAAATATATTAAATAAATAAATTTTATTTTTGGTCGATATGAATAGGAACCCTGGAAAAATTTATCACATCAATAAATGTGAAATTATCTTTCTCTAAATTAAATATTTTTTATAATGCCATAACTTCAATTCCAATTATAATTGGATGGATTCAATTAGCCCCTACACACTTAAAGTTTTACAATGAGTCATTTAATTTACATTTTTCATTAAAATGGAACACAATATTATTTAATCTAAAGTATTTGACCAAATATCACTCTCTTCATTTTAAATATAATTTATGTGTTCACATGGGAAAAAATAGAAATGAATAATCATTAATATAATTTTTTTAATTAAATTATATTCTTTTTTTAATTTATTTATAATTATCAATAATTAAAATATTAACATATATTATTAGGCAACGATGATGTGGTAATTTTATAATTAATTGGAAAATCATGGAAGTGATATTAATAATATTAAAAATAGTATTATTATTATTAATTATGGTTATCTAGAAATTTATATATGAACATTATATTTTTTGGATGTGTTAGAAAACATCGATCAGATTATATTTAATTTAATGATGTTATTAAAAACAATGTAATTATTATTTTCAAAATTCATGCTAATAATATTTTACCAAATTAAATAATTATATAATCATTAAAATATCATAATAATAATAAATAAGTATAAAGAGGATATTTTATGGTATATAATATCATAAATTTTCCTTTTCTACTCAAATGGACATCGTATATAACAATGATAGATCATTTTTATATAGAAAATATTGTTACACTTGAATAAAAAAAAATTTATAATTAAGTGTTATACAAAGTTATTAGATTTAATACTAAATAATACATGACTAAAATATATTTTTTGATTGGATTATAACCCTATCCCACCTTATATTTAAATATTATCCCATTTTTGGTATTTTTATTATGATTGAATTCATTATAAATTATTCTTTTGAGAAATTTTAAAAGTGCCTCTCACCTTATTTATAAAAGGACACATCCTCCCGCACTTCATTAAACCAAATTCAAACATATATATATACCATTCTATTAAAAATTCAATTATTCACTTCAATACTAACAATTTAGTAGTGGGTTTCATTATAAAATACCATCCCTGAATCCCTTTACATGATGTCTAAAGTAGTAGATCTGAAGAAGAAATAACCATTCTAACAAATACTTATATTTGTCAACTCCCAATTACCTATAATAAATCTATGTGGTTTATATTAAAATATTAAAAGTAATATAAATAATGTGATTATATTTTTTATTATTATTAATATTCTCTTATATGACCTGCTTCATGTAAAATAAGTTGTGAATTTATCGCTCATGAATACGTATGGATTAACCTTTATATGTACAGATAAATTTAATTATTTGTTATCATAATTTATGAATGGGTATTATGATATTAATAATTTTTAAAATTTATATTTTTTACATAATCATACATCATTAATTATATTATCACACCTACCTTCATATTATCCAATATTTTAGGGGATGTTATCATCGATCATGCATCTATATGAACTACCATCTCCATGATATGATGTCATTAATTTTTAAATTTTTATTTCATATTATAGGTAGTAATGAAGAATTAGATGAATATATATTATATTTTTTATTTTATAATTATTTTTAAATATTTTTTATAATATATCTTTCTATTATTCCCTTATTCAAAAAATGTAATCAACACTCATGCCTACGTGACACCTAACATCTCCACAAATGGTGTAATTAATTTTTATATCAATAATATAAATGATTGATTTTAAATATGTATTTAATTAAACGATATTATTTTTAAGATTATTAATATTCATCAAATGATGGGACCATTATAAATATATAAGGACTGATGCTACATGACATAAACATTCATGGAAAAGAAAGTAATTTTCACCCAAAATAGTAATTCAAATAATAAATTGCTGAATATACATAATAAATTTATCATACATGGTATGATAGATATGGATATTTTTATGGAATATATTTATATTAAATAAATATTTATTATCTATTAGGATTAAACGTTAATGAAAAATAACAACTCTTGAATTAAGAGATTACCAACTCTCTTTTATTTCTATTGGATATACTTCTTCAATACCTCTTATTTATTATTTATAGTGTATAAAATTAAAAAAATTATATTTTAGAATTATTATAAATAAAATAATAACATTTTAATATATATATGTTTATTTCCATCAAAGGTATTTCAATGGAAATGATATAAATGTGGAAAGGCTTTATTTCATAGTTATATAACTTTTAGGGTTCATTTATGTTAATGTATCAAATGGGGAATATTTCTATTAAATTCAAATGATTTCATTGATTTTTTTAAAAAAGTATTTTATACTAGATTTGAGTCATTTTTACTGACATTTAACATTTTTAATAATTGGTTGACCTAAATTTTTTCCATTTTATGAATGAGGTACTTTGTGACTCTTTTAAAACAAGTATTAAAGGAATGTTCTTTATTACATGCACTATTTGAGATACATTTCCCTCAATCATGATTCCTGAATACATTGAATTAAAATTTTTAATATTAGAAATTAACTTTCAAACAAAATATTTCCTTTATAATTGTGGAAAATTTAACAATTTTTTTCAACATGGAATATATTTTTTCAACTAGATTTCTTTCAACGGATATATTAAAATAAATTTATAAGTATAATTATTATGTTATATATTATTTATATAGGTATATTATCCAATTATAATATAAATAATCATCATTTGAATGGATTATTTTTTTGGTGTTATTTGTATGAATTCGGTTTCTTTTCTATGTGTTATGTTATGATGAATTTTTTTGATACTCATTAATTTTTATGGATTTTGATATATGGGCTACCTTTTGACCTCATGGAACGCATATATATATTTTCCCCTATGTGAATGGTTGGAAAAAATTATATCTTCAATGCATTGGTTAAATAATTATTTCCCATGATATTTTTATAGGAAATAAGTTTATGTGAATGGTCTTTTTTGGGAACCAATAAGATGTGCTTGATTTGTTATGTGAAAGACGTAGATGTACTTGAATGATTGTAGGAATAATTTGATGTTCTTGATCTGTTATGGGAAACATTTTTTTGTTCTTAATCTTATGTTCATCTTAGATAACCATGAATAATGAAATATTTAAATTATTTATGATGATGCACACACATTTATGCAATATCCATATGGATCATGATAGATTTATTGAAATTTATCTCTCTTATGGACCATGTTTTTTAAATGAAAATATTTTATGGTATGACTTATAATTAGGTTCTATTAAATGTTGTTTATGGAAATTTTTATTTATTTTCATGGTCACATAACCTTATTCATACATTATTATTTCATATGATCATATATTATTATCTCTTATGTTTATGATTATGGAGAATTTAAGCCCATCGTTCATATGATTCCTTTTCCCTAGGTTATGAGGATAGATGTTAAATTAATTTTATAATGACATGTTTCACATGGATGATTCTGATAAAAAAATTTGAAATTAGATATACTTGGTATATTGAGCTATATTGATATTGATATTACAAATATATGTTTTAATGAACTATTATTTTTCCAATTTTTTTGAAGTTGTAATCCAAAAATATAATTCGTATAAATGTGATCAATTTTTTTTATGTTCTATTGGGTTGAAATTTTGTCGTTGTTATGGTTATTATAGGAAAAAATGTAAATATTATGTTTTTAACACCACATCCAAGACCAGATATTCTATACTATTACAAGTGCATTCCCATCATGATTATTATTCATCATAGATTATTTGTTTTAGTTATCATATGGAACCCAAATGAGTGACGTTAATTTTGAATATAATGGTCAATGGGATTATTTTCCTCATGATAAACCAATTTAATTAAGATACAGAATGTGAAATTTTGAAATTATGCTTAACCAGCTATCACGTTATTTAATTGTCAATATTAACATTGGAAATTTGTTGATAAACATAATAGGAGAAATATATGATATAATTTGGACTGTGGAGTAGAAAATATTGTGCTTCCAACTTCTCTATAATTCGAGAAGATTATATCAACGAAATATATATATATAAGAAAAATATGTTTTTATTTTTGTAAATAATGATACAAAGAATGATATTTGTAAAAAAAATTAAATTTTTAGTTAATAAAATGGATGAGAATAATGGTAAACCAGAATTATATTCAACTCTTTAATATTTTAAATATGATGATTATGGGCATTAATAAAATTGATGTCTTGGGGGGAAATATTAGTACAAAATAGGCATGTTTGTATGAGTAAATTTTTATTATGGAAGACTATGATGAAACTACAAATTTTGTATGAATTTTATGTGATGTTTTAATTGTATTTAATATGTTAAAAGTAAATATCATTATTAAAATAAGGTAGATTTTTCTTAATACATGATTAAGATTTCATATTTTTGGAAATATGTGTTAGGGAATAAGATGATAAATCCAAGAGATTATTTTATGAAATAAGAGAGATAATTTCTTTTTTATGGAAATTTGTTTATGAATTATTTTTTATTACTTTTATAGTTATTATATTCAGTTTAAAAAATCATGAAATATCAATGGATTCTTTTGTAATATTTTAGGACATGAATTAATATTTTGAATAGTACGAGTAATAATGAAATGTTAATTAGTGTCATGGTGTATTTTTTGAATGATAAATGAATAAGTTTAATATAATCCTTAATAATTGTCTTATGTAATGTTGTCAATTTTTATATATTGATATAGATATTATTGAAATTTTTATTATTATTAACAATGAAATTTTTTGGTGATTTGGTAAAAAAGTTATTTAGGTAATATTTTATTATTTATATGTAAATCATTGATTTTTTTATTATATTCATATGTTTAAACTGATTTAATGAATACGAACTATTTTAATTTTGGAGGAATATATATTTTTTCATATGAGGTAAATATAAATTTAATGGATAACATCTTGATATTATAGGTTTATGTTACATTGTATGTCAATATAAATCAAAAACACTTTTAATTTTTGTGTTTTGGTATATTGATACTCTATTTGGGTTTAAAAACCTTTTCGGTTTTTTAAATGGTTTGATGATAATTTAATTATGGACTATTGGATATTAGATTATAGATAAAATTATGGGTGACATGTGATTCATTAACAATGTGTTATTTTAATAGATATTTATGGTCATTTTTAATATTATCATTATGTTTAGTATCTATATTTAAATCATGATATTTTTTTAATGTTTACATTATTACATGATTATATAGTAATTAATAGTGGTGATTAATGATATTTTGGAGATGTTTCATTGATTTGATATATATATAAACCGTATTATTAATAAGTTATTTGAAATGAAATATTATATAAGAATAATGGATTAAATTTTTGAATATGTAATCTAAGGGATTTGATATCTCCGTTAAGATAACTATAATTATTTACTTTCAGTATATTGGTGTAATTACAGTTTTGTTGATTAATTATTTATTTCATCATATAGTAGATTGTTTAATTTTATATTTATCTTGTGATGTCCATTTCTTGGTTTTTATAAATATATTAATAATATAAGAAACCATTGATATATGTTTTCAATGAATTAAAAGCTTATTTAGGTTCTTTAAGAATATATAAGTCTTCTCGAATACTCATAGTGTGTGGAACATATTAGATTATGATGGAAAATTATTATACGGTGAAATTATACTTTATCATTTAGTATATTTATTTATGTTCCAAGAGTAGTTGATAATTTAATGCCTTAATTATAGGAAATGGAACTTATGAAAAAATTAACTCATATAACCTTCAATTATGATGAATGTATTGTATTTTAACCCCTCAATATTTCAGGGTTTTGTGGGTGTTAACATTCTCCAAAAAATTTTCTATGTTACATTATATGAGTACTTGGGTCTTATTTGTCTCTTCAATTTCAATATTTTTATCCCACTAATGATATCCTATTTGGAAACCAATATTCAGGTGACACTTGTAATAGTCGTTCACTCTCTTTAAGAGGATTTTTTAACACTTTTTACAAATTTTGGATTCAATAATATATTTTTTAAATATAAAACATTTGATTCCTAGGAAAGTTTTAAAATTTGTATGACACAATTTATTTAAAAGGACACATCGTAAAAACCTGATATCATATGATATTTATATCTAAATAATTTTACATCATTGATATTTTGTGTTACTCGGAACACAGAGTATCAATGAACCACAATATATTAATAAAATATTTTTATGTGACCACTTTAATGTAATATATAAATTGGCGTGTATGATTTATATGACATATATTATGGTATATATATAAAAATACTACTAAATATTACTATTTTTACAAATTCTAAATAAATAAGAATTCATTTTTTAACAAAAATAAGTATCCTCAAAAAATTAATTTCCTCCAAAATGATATTTATTTTTTTGTGAAAAAATAAATTTTAATTTTCAAATCGGTGATATTTATTGTTTTTAAATATTTTAAAAAAAAATTGTAATTTAAAAACTTTCATAGTTTTTTCTGAAATGATAAATTTTTTAGTGAATAATGATGGATATAGACTTTAGTTTTGAAAACTGCCTTTTTGTTTCATGCATGAAAAATGTCACATTTAATAAAAATGGTTTTAAATTATAATTACACATTTCATATTTTAATAAATCCATTTATTTTCATTTTAATAACTCTTTTAAATTTTTTGAAAAAATAGCACTATATGTAGAATGTATTTTTATAAAAAAATTAATTTGATAAAAAAAGTGTTATTTTGACAATAACATAAAAATATAAATATTTATAATATTGTTCAATAAATATATTATATTATATACACAATTAAAATATTTATGATTCTTTCGAAATTTTTATTACCAAAGGATAATAATTAATAACTTTTTATTGAAAAAATGAATTTTTCTACGAATTTGTTTTCATTTAATATTGAGGAATAATTTATATATTATATTTCACAACTATTATTTACTAAATTTGTTAAAATTTATTCTATTTTTTAATCATAATGAATAAATCTGGTAAATATTCCACCTTTATCTTTCATTAATATTAATAGTTATAATATAAACATTTATCACCACTGTAATGGATAAATGCAGTTAATATACACAAAAAATAAGTGATAAGGACATTATATATCAATATTTTTCTTATTGGATAATGATAATTGTCCTCTTATCCTTTTAGGCTCTAAATGTAGTTTTCTATCTGACATAGGTCTGTGAAAATGACCTATATTATATTTAAATCAAAAGAATTTTAGAAAAGAAATGTATTTCATTAAAAAATAAATTATGTTCCTAAATTGGGAATATAAAAACTTTGGTAAAAAATAAATATAATATATTGAGATTAAGTAATATATTATAATTATAGATATTTGTTTAAAATGTTTTTGATAATATATAATTACTCAAAATTCTAATGCAAGAATGATGCCGTATTTCTAAAATAAATAAACAAATTTATATATGAGAATAAAATTATTAAACATAACATATTATTTTGGTTAACTATGTTCCATGAATTTATTATATAAATATGACATATTATTACTATTTAAAAGAATAATATTTTAATTTATAAGTTTCATTTTTTTTGATTTAATTCAATCTAAAATAATAATGTATAAATTGAAAATAATGATATTATTTTTTCATTTTATTCTATTAAATTATAAAAAATCATAATCATATTAAAATTGGAACAAATGTAAAATATGTGGTCTATGTTTTTACCCCTTTTACATTTTTTTCCATTTGAATCGATTTTACTTTATAATGACATTAATCTATATTAATATTTTATGAAATCCAACTGTTTCCCCTCCAATAAATTTTAAAAGGCGAACAATAATTTCCATTTATTGCACCAAATTGAGCATTTTAGGTCGACCAAATTCTTCCATTTTCTATTTCCCCACTCCTCTATACACATTCCATTAGTTTTATTCATCCAAAAAATCATACCTATGTCATTGAGAGGATATATAAATGTGTTCATTCCAAAGAGATGTTTTCACCTTTATAGATCTCATACATTTGAATTCATCTATTAAATTATCTAAATTAGACATATTAATCATTAAATAATAAATTCAGTTTCTTTAATATATTTAAAAGTTATTATCATTATCAAATGAACATTATTATCCTCATTCCATTAAATGTTATTTGAATGTATCGCTTGAATGTATGTACGACATACCGTCTCCATGTAGAAATACAATTAATAACCCATCCCCTTATTTTATGTATTGGAATTTGGAAATGTTTAACATCTATAAATGATAATAATGAAATATTTATACCTCATTAATTAAATTATCAATTATACAATCCTTCTTCCTATATTGCTGGAATACAATATCGTCAATCGTGCGTACTTGTGGACTACTCGCTCCACACAGTGAACTAATTCATTTACTATTTTTATTTTCCTTGGATGGTAATATAGAAACATTAAATTAATATATAATATATATATGATATAATAATTATTCTTAATATATGACATTTTATTTATCTTTCTTTCTTTTGATCAGTAAAACATTGAAAATAATGATCATGCATACGTCTAATCTACCATCTCCATGAATGGTGAAATTAATTTTGATATATATATAAATTTATCAGTTAAAATAATAATTTATATAGATAATATATATTATATAAATATAATTTCTCACATTCTGTATATTAATCAAGTAGGATCAATAAATATTCTCAAAAAAAACATAAAATACATGAATACCGAAGCATAGATCACTCGAAAAAATTATTTTAATGCTGATTTTTTGACAAATGGGTTATAAAATACTATAAGAAAATAAAATATATAATTATATATATATATATGGTTCAGTAATAGATTTATGATAAATATATATTTATAATACATCATCTTACAATGAATACCAAGGAATTTAGACCAATGGGGTGTTATTTTCTTATGAATTTTATTTTGATGGGGCTCATTTTCTATTCACCACTTCTTCATTATTGGTTGTTTTTATTCTGACCATGAATTTATATTGTTATTAACATTAAATTAATATTTACTCCCATTAAATTTTTTAACTTTTTTTGTATGGATAGTGAAATCAATTGATTTTAAATTATGAATGGTATTATGTGATAATATTAAAGTTTATAGGGAATATTTATGATTATGTTTCTGATGATTAAATATTATGATATACCACTAAAGAAAATAAATAATTTTATTGTCCTCTAGTTAATTCTATGTAATAAATATTTTCTATTTTTTCCCACTTTTTATGAACTTAAGAGTCTAAAAATATGTACTAAAAAAGAGACATTATTTATCCATTTCCTAGAATAAAATTTCCATCTATATAATTCCTTTATAAAAATTCAATATGAAGAAGATCTTTTTTAAAACATAAATGAATTTTATAATCATTTTTTCTCTTATTTGACTAATAAAAAATTATTTCAAATTCTTCACCATGTTTATTTATAAACAAAATACATTTAAAATTTTAAAAGAAATATGAAATTAATGGCCTCTTTTACTCTATAAAACATGATAAGGATTTACTGATGTCATTTATGATAATGGATTTATAGCCTCCATTAAATTATTTATGTAACTTTATCAATAAATATTTTTTCTTTTTATTTTGGAAATTTTCACCATTTAATTTTTTATCTCAAAGTTGATATTATATTTTTGTCACGAACTATTCCATGAGATCTTCCAAAATCAATTTCCATCTAAGATGACCTCATTTTCATATTACATAATATATACTAGGGATATGATAAAATTATACCACCCTTATAATATCTATAGATGGTTTATTCTTATAATGACAAAATTTTTATGAAACTATTTTCTTTTCTGCGGATATTAATCTACTAAAATGTTTATAGAACCCGTATCTTTTATACAGGTTCTTCTATAATAAAATGATTATAATATCAATATATTTTCATGTTTTGTAATATGATTAATGTTTTATGATCTTTCGGAATACATATGTATGATTTTCATTATGGGATATGTGTAAACAATATCACTATAATAAACCATGCACGACGTAAATGAATATTTCAATTTTTATAAGAATATTTATTATATTATACAAATTGAAACCTAAGGACCATAATAGATTATATCCTAAGAAAACATGACAAAAATTATTCTAACTATGAATGATATTCAATATCTCCCATAATGATCTTATATTTTTGTTGTACTAAATAAAATATATCTTTCTCTCCTATGGAATTGAAACATAAGAAAAGGTGAGCATAGATGCTCAATAAGGGTAAATATACAATACATGAAAATATAAATGTAATAACATGATCATAATATTTGAATATCAAAATCACGAGTCATGAGATAAATATTAGAAGTTCAAAATCAAAAATTGTAAGAGAAAAGGATCCATGAAAAAATTTCACTCCCCTAAAACTCAGAATTTTGGAATACACACATAATCATAGAAAATCATTTCCATATTTTCCAAGGATCGTTTCTAAGACCATAATAATGGAAAATTTCTATTACTGAAGCATGTCTACTTGATGTTCCATCACTGTATTACTGGACTTGATTTATTTTTCATTCCATTCATGTGTATCTCATGATATAGAAATACTTACCTAATTCATTGCAGGGAGAAATAGGTCCAACACTTCTTATAGTGAAATCTTTCTTTCTAGTGCCAAAAAACCTTAACAATTCATAATTGTATTACCCAAAGACCCCAATGTTTTATTAGATACATTATTCCATCATTATCCATAAAAAACAAATGGATTTAATAAAAACCATTTCATCATAAACACAAAAATATAGTATTTATAGTAGGTATTGAATCATTAATCTATTTAAATAATTTCAACATATATAGAAAAGAATTTTGAATAAACATTTATATTAATTATCGAGGAAAATATTTTTTCTTAAAAAAAATAGTTTCTTTTCTAAGAATTCCACAAAATTTTTTAAAAAATTAATTTAAATTAAAATACACATGAAATCATGTAAAGGAATCTTCATGTAAATAAGGGGTTATGAAGACATAAAAATCCATTCGTGTCCTATTAATTAAAAAATATTATCCTTGTAATTTTGCTAGAAAAGTCAAAATTATCTCATATCAAATATTGAAAGAAGATTATATTCATACCATTTAGTATAAATTCCTCAATGGGTAAAATTTACTTTAATAAATTCAAGATAAAACATTCCAGGTAAATAAAGAATAAGATATTTTCACATTTTTTAATATTTATGAATTAAATATTATTTTTACTTTAAAGAGGATGAAATTTTCGATGGCGTACCTGATACGCAACAACGTGTTTCTTTGAAATATTACGTATCACACTAAAAATATAATATTTTTATTTTAAATCGAAGTTAATGCCTAGCCTTTATATTATAGAAAATGGACATAACAAACTAAAATATTATTATACATGTTGGATAAATGTTTTTACATTTATCAAATAAATTTTTGAGACTTAAAATAAGAAAGAATCTGATTTTAAGCATAAATACTCTAATATTTTTAAGGTCAATTTACCACCTATTCATGGAAACCCCTTTTTAAATCTACTTTCCGTCGAACATATATGTTCTATTTGACAGAATAAAATTATTCTTTTGAATTGGGACATCAAAATTTACTTTTGTTGATATTTTGGTATTTTTATGAAAATGTTAAATTTTTTTATGAATACTGACAATTATATGTATGTTAATTCAAAAGCACATTTTAATCTAATTTTTTTGTATGGTTCAATTATCCTTTCAATAGTAATTAACGATTAAATAGAATATGTTTTTACCATTTAATCCAATGTTGGTCATTGTTAGTAATTTAATTTTGAAATTAGACATAAACTAGTGTCAATCTATTGATAGTTATTATTTCTTAAAAACACGTTTTTTGTTTTGACAACGAGAATTAATTATAAAATTAATTAATTAAAATTAAATGTTTTGAATTTGGTAAAATATACATGATTTTTGAATTCGGAATATCAAATATATCTTAGGATGAATTATTGGTATTTTTTTTTTGAAAAACTTCAATTTTTGATGAATAGTAACATCATTATATAGAAGTTAAAAAACTGACTTTTCGTTTAAATAAAGATTTAACACTGTTGTGAATCTAATTTTAAAAATATGACCTATGTTGTCGTCATTAGTATGTAAAATGTGGTTCAATGTGATGAAAATAATTTTTGGTGAATAGTATCTTTTGATTTTTATTAACCGCGATAAAAGTTAATTATGGTAATTTAAGGTAAAAATATTTTAATAATAATATAAAATAACATTTACAGTTGTCCTCACCTTATTTTATGAGTAATATCCAACCAAAAATATCCTTGGGTCAATTTTGGGATCCCATGGAGCCACTTGGGGATGATAATGACATTAATAACTTTTAATTTAATTTAAAAATAAAAATGTCATAAACATATATTAATTTACTAAAAAAATCTGTACTGTGGTTATATAATTGATATACTTTACTATAAATATTCAGTAAAAAGAAAAAAATAATTCTTACATCATTTTAGTTTTCTTTATAATTTTTAGTCGTCAAATAAATAAAATTATTTTTGACATAATGATGATGGAGTTTTTACGTCCTTAATGAATGATACAAATAAATAAGAAGATAAATATTAAAAAAATATCCAAGCCTTTTCCAATTATTATTGTATGATTTTATATTTGACATGGTCCACCTTATTCAATAATTTAATGATTTTTGGACCCTCATAAACCTAAAATCATTATATAATGATATAATATTTTCAAACATTCCGAAAGACCCCCTCCTCTCCCTTATAAAAGACCTAACTTCGTACCCATTTATCATACATCACATGCCCTTTTACTCATCCAATATCTACTCCAATATACTATTAGGATCCCTATATTCATCCTAGAAGCCTTACCTTAGGCAGAAAGTACTTCATGAAATCCTTTTAGTTCAAACCAAAGAGAGTTACTCGATTTAAAGGTAATTCTTATAGTAATGTTTTGATGTTTTTATTTTATTTCTCCAACCCCCTAACACTTTTAATTACTTAATTTATAAAAAACAGTATCTTTATTATACTAGGATTTTTTTTAGAAGCATTCGAGCTACACTAACACTCACTTCCATCAAATCGGTAATGAATATACTCTTTCAGTGGACGGAAAACAACTGCATCTCAATATGATGACTGTTCAATTGTCTCCTACCACCTATAATGGTGGCCATTATGATAGAAAATTATTTATATGTGATATATATTAAATTTATATTGTTTCTATGCTTTTTTATTTTCCATTAATAGCCTAACTTTTTGGTTTCCATTATGGGTAAATGCGGTAATTTAGTTTGAGGAAGTGCGGATTACCGCCCCCTCAAAGAGATATGACTCGTTCATACCATACATGGTACGCATAAATGATAAATTTAATGATATCATATATGATAATACATTGTAATTATAATATCCCTATGTATCATTATTTTTTAATTCGATTAAAATTTGAAATATAAATGAATGTTGCGTTCATGTGTACTTACGGCTTACCGTCTCCATGAACGGTGTATTTCATTTCTTATCTCCAAATGTTATATAGTAATATAAATACATATATATACTAAATATATATGATATATATGTTATCTAAATCATTAATATCATTCTGGAGATAATGGAATATAGACCGCATGGACCATTCATAACTATGACATGCTCATTTTTTTACTCAAGTATCAAATATCAAAAAAATGACCGTTATTAACATAAATGATTATATAATGTTTATAATATGTTAATAAGTGATGTAAGAGGGATAATAAACTTTAAAAGGGATCTCAATCATATATCAATTAACTTTTGTTTATTATTCAAGAGATTAAAGAACGAACAGGTCACGTCGGACACGATGTAAGGGAACTTCTTAACACAATTCACATTCTTTGGGTTATTCCTATACTTCTTGATTATTCCATTCAATGATTATGTGAGAAACTAATTTTTATATCATATATTTTATTTATACGTTCATTATGAGAACTTATATTTAATACACATAATCGATAGATTTTATTTACAAAATGATCTTCGTAAGGGACTTCATCTCAATCTTCTTTCATTGAAAAATATTTTATTTTATACACGAAATTCTTTTGGACGGTGTATAAAAACCTTTAAAATTTACATTAATTCAAAAGGAATCATTTTCTATGATGTGTTTTACTAAATGAAAAAAATTATGTTTGTTTTAACATAAGCGATGACGACGACAATTTCTACCGCTGTGAGTTTTTTTTATCTTTGAATTCCTTAACAAGTTGTAATGTTTTTGGAAAGGAAACTAAATACCATATACTATATTATGTATTTTGGTATGGAAAATGGTTTTGATAAGAGAATTTTTTATATCAATATATTTAAATTATATATTGTGATTGAAATATGGAAATGTTTTCTTTTATATTTTTTTGTAGGTTCTACGATTTTATAATGGTACGTGGACATTTGACGATTAGTTATGTGATAAAAAAAATGACGGGTGGTGCTGTGATAAACCAAGATGAATGGTTACGTTATTATCACCAATGAAATGGGTATGGAAGTCGGGCATATGGCTATTCCATTAAGTGATATGTGTGGAAGTCAACATTACGGTTATTCCATTTAAGTATGTTTATGTCCCATGTTACCTTTATAAGTTATGTGTTCTTTATATTGGTTTTATGGTATTATTTTGGTTACAAAAGGTTAATAAATTATCGTTTACTCAGTGAAGAGTACTTACTACTTAATAAAGGTGAAAATTATTTTTTATGATAATGTATTCAAGGTATAATTGTTGTTTTAAAAAAACTAACAGTTTGAATTTTCCATTTACTCTTAGAGGACTTCATCTCTGGGTGGTATTCAGCATGGTGATGGCTTCTTCGTTGAATTTTCCATTTACTCTTGAGTCTAGATTTGTTTTTTGTTGCTTGTTTCTCCCCGGTGGTTTAGTGTTGTTCTTACACCGGGTTAGTTTTTGGTTGCTGCTATTTTGGATGAATCTCCTTCGGGTTCTATTGGATTTGTGTTTTGTGATGGTGGATTTGCTCCCCGGTGATATGATCCCGCTGATTTTCATGCTGGATGTCTGCCCTGTTTCTCGGATTTGGTTCTCCTCGGTATTTTATTGTGATATGAACATTGGGTTAAAGTCGCGGTTGCTGCAATTACAGTGGTGATGTGTTGTTGAATAGCTGGAATTGATGAAGATGATGAACTCTGGTTGAATGTGCTGAAAAAAATGGTTTTTGATTCTTGGTGTAATGGTTTGGTTTGTAATTGTGCTTGTGCTTGGTGGGGACTCTTGATTGGATGTGGTAAAACTGTTCGCCCTCACCCATCTCTTTGTTTACTGCACTTTTTATTTCTTTTTAATAAATGGTCAGAGGTTTTTCCTCTGACTGAACTTTCCTGGTATACCCCGTTATGTGCTTTTTATGTTCATCACATGTTTTTGAAATGTTTTTCACAGGAACTAAAAAATATGTTCAAGGATGGGATCAAGGAAAAGTCATGCTGTCTAAAACATGGAAATAGACATTATTTTTTTCTCAAGAGATTCTATTTTAAATAAATTCAAACTGAGTAGAATTTTATACTTTGTAATCTTTTGAGATGTCATAGTTATGTCCTAATTATATAAAACTCTAAACATGAAAATATCCCTAATGTGAATTATTCATTTAATTCTATATTATGTAATATTTTAAGGTCGGGTCCTTATAGTTTGTATTAGAGGTTGGTTTATACAACTTTATGAGTTATAATATTGTTAAATTATTGTTCATAAATTAATTGCTGTTGTGATTGAAATGATATAGCGTTTAAATATTACCATGTTGGTTCGACTAATATATTTTGGTGTTCAAAATGGTTTTTCATAATGTAAACATGGAAGTTGTGCTAAGAAGGTATACAGAGGAAAATGACCTTGCAAATCCACATCCTGAGATGGTCAGAATCAGAATTAAAAAGTTTGTGGAAGTGATGGCTTAGTTGACTCAGGTGATAAATGGTGGTTTCATTTATTGATTATATATTGGTTTATTCTAAAAGTAAAGAGGATAATGAAAGTCATATAAGGGTTGTCTTGAAAACCATAATAGAAAAATGATTTTTTGGAAATTCAGAAAGTATTAGTTTTTGTTATAATAAATATCATTCCATTGTCACATTGTTTTTAAAGAATGCATAATTGTTGATCCTACTAAAAACAGAATTTTTTTAAAAATGGTCAAGACCCACAAATATAACCGAGATCCATAGTTTTCCAGGTTTTGTAGGTTATGTCCAGGGGATTGTTGAAAATTTTTCACAATAATGTAGTCCAATGATTAAGTTAACTCAAAAAGGTGTTAAGGATATTTGGAAAAAATAATGTGATGATTGTTTTCAGAAATTGAAAAGAAGATTGGTGAATGCTCAACTTTTTGCATTACCTTTGAGATATGGTGAATTTGTTTTCTACAATGATTCATCATTGAAAAGACATTTTTGTGTCCTTATTTAGATGATCAGGTAATTGATTATGATTCACCTCTGTTGAAACATAACGAGTTAAATTAATGTACTAATGATTTGGAATTAGGTGTTGTTGCTTTTTGTTTTAAAATTTAGAGGAATAATTTTTATGGAGTAAAGTGTGAAATATATACCAATCACAAATTATTTAAGTGTATATTCACTCAGAAAGAATTGAACATGAGACAGAGGAGATGAATGTAAGTAATCAAGGATTAGGTTTGAACAATTCTTTACAATCTAGAAAATGAAAATAAAGTGGTTGATTCTTTGAATCGAGAAAATAATGCATCATTAACCGTGATATGTTTGGTATGAGATCCTTTGGTTTTTGATTTTATGAAAATTATAATAGAAGTTGTTGCTGAAAGAAATTATTCTATTTTGTTTCATGTGTCAGTGAAATCCCCTCTCTCAGACAGAATTAAGAAATCACAGAAGGAAGATAGTGAGTTGAAGAAAAAGGAAGAGCTTGTTTGAAGGGTAAGTTGCCAGATTTTAATGTTGAAAATGATTATGTTATGAGGTTTGGGAAGAGATTATGTATGCCTGGTGATTCAATGTTGAAGAATGAGTTGTTATGTGAATCTCATAGTTCTCCATTTTTAGTTCATCTTGGCAGTACTATGATGTACAATGATCTTTGGGAGTATTTCTGGTGGAATGGATTGAAAAGAGATATTACTAATATTACTGTGAAGTGTTTTACTTGATAGCAGGTTTAAGTAGAGAGAATTTACTGAAATGGATGCTTCAGTCTTTACAGGTGCCAATGTGGAAATGGAAAAATATATTTGAGGTCAATGTGGTGGGATTAACAAAGACATCTCAAGGCAATAATGAAATCTGGGTTATTGTTGAACGGTTGACTAATTTGGCTCATTTACTTCCAATTCGAGATACTTTGTCTTTAGATCAACATTATCAGTTGTTTGTTAAGGATATATTTTAGTTTACATGGTGTTCCCATATCTATTGTATCTGATCGTGATACCAGGTTTACTTCTAACATTTGAAAAGGACATTAGAAGTCATTGGGTACTGAATTAAATTTTTGTATAGCATTGCATCCCCAATCAGATGGGAAGTCGGAACGAAAAATTAGGACCTTGGAGGATATGTCATGTTCTTTCATGATGTATTATCAGTGATGTTGGGACCAACATACTTCTTTGTTTGAATTTTCTTATAATAACATTTTTCATTCAAGTATATAGATGGCTCTGTTTGAGGCATTAAATGGAAAGCGGTTTCAAACTCCAGCTTTTTGGGATGATATAGGGGAAAGGAAGCTGATGGGGCCAAATTTGGTGGAATGGATTGTAGTGAAAGTTCGGTTGATTCAGAAGCACATGACTACATCTCAGATTCGGTAGAAACATTAGATGGATAACTAGAGGAATTATCGTTTTTTTGAGGCAGGTGGTCATGTTTTTCACAAACATTCTCCATGGAAAAGTGTGATGCATTTTAGTATGAAGGGAAAGATTAGTCCAAGGATCATTGAACCATATGTAAGCTTGAAGAATGTATGATTAGTTGCATACACAGTGGCTTTACCTCGATGTTTGCTCCATGTACACAATGTTTTTTAGGTTTCAATGTAGTGAAAGTATATGCCAGATCCGTCTCATTTATTAAATCGATAGGTTGTTCAGCTGGAAGAGAATCTCCCTTATGAATAAGAACCAGTCCTTATTATTGATCTTAGAGTGAAAGTGTTGTATAATAATGTAATTAATCAGTTAATAGTTTTTTGAAAAGCCCATATGGTTGAAAAGGCAATGTGGGAACCTGAAAATGCTATGAGGGATAAGTATCTCAATTTATTTGATATGTGAATATAATTGCAAGGACAGAATTTCAAAAAGGGGGGAAGGATATAACATCATAGGTAAATAAAGAATAAAACATTGCTCATATTTATTAATATATGTAAATTAAATATTATTTTTACTTTTAATGGGTTGTTATGTTTGATGGTGTACGTGATACGCAACAACAAATATCTTTAAAATATTACGTTGCACACTAACAATATAATTTTTTTTTAAATTGTAGTTAACGTCTAGAAGTTGAAATAGTGGGAATGGATAGAACTAACTAAAATTGATTATACATGTTTTGTAAATGTTTTTACAATTATCCAAAAAAAATTATAGGCTTAAAGTAAGAAAGAATCTGATTTATTCATAAATATTTTAATATTCCTTAAAAGGATGATTTACCACATTTTGATGGAGAACCCTTTTTAAATATAGTTTTTGCCACTATTATATGTTCTATTTTTAAAAATAATATTCTTCATTTAGAATTAGGACACAAAAATTTACTTTGGTTGAAATTTTGGTATTTTTATAATATTGTTAATTTTTTTTACGAATAGTGAAAAAATGATGTATTTTAATTCAAAACCCTCATTTTAATATAATTTATTTGTATGGTTAGAATATCCTTTTAATTGGTTTTAAAGAGTAGATAAATATTATTTTTACTATTTAATCCAATGTTGGTCATTGTAAGTAATTTCATTTTGAATTTGGACATAAACAAGTCTCAATATATTGATAGTTATTATTCGTAATAACATGCCTTTTTTTACACAGATAATTAATTATAAAATTAAATAATGAAACATCTATTTTTTGAATATGATAAAATAGAAATAATTTTTGAATTCATAATATCAAATATTTTTTAGGTTTAATTTTTGGTATCTTTCTAAAAAACTTCTATTTTTGATGAATAGTGAAACCACTAAGTAGTAGTTCAAAAATGACTTTTTTGTTTAAATGAAAATTTAGAATTTATGTAAATTGAATTTAAAAAATCCGAAATACATGGTTACCATTAGTATGTAAAATTTGGTTCAATGGGATTAAATTTTTTTTTGGTGAATTGTAACTTTTGAATTTTTTTTAACGGTGATTAAAGGTAATTCGGGTAATTTAATGTAAAAATAATGTTATAATAATATTAAATAACTTTTAAACTTGTCTTAGCAATATTTGATGAGTCATGTCCGACCAATAAAATCCATGTTTCAATTTTGGGTCCTCATGGAGCCACATGGGTAAGGTAATGACTTTAATAACTTTTTAATTAAAGTAAAAATGAAAATGTCATAAACATGTATTGTTTAAATAAAACAATTTTACTGTGGTGTTATATAATTGATATATTTGACTATAAATATTAATTATAAATATAAAAATATTTCCTACATCATGGTAATTGTTTTATAGTTTTTATACATCAAATAAATAAAATTAATTATGACACAATGATGATGTACTGTTTACATCATTAATGAATGATTCAAATAAATAAGAAGACAAAATTTAAAAAATATCCAAAAATTGAACAATTATTACTAGATGATTTAATTTAAAAAATGGGACACCTTATCATCTACTTAGATTATTTTTTGACCTTTATAAACCAAAAATCATTATATAATGAAATAATATTTTCAAATGTTCCAAAAGGGACCCTCCTCTCCCTTATAAAAAGACCTCACTTCCTACCAATTTCTCACACATCTAAAGCCCTTTGGCTCATCCAAACACTACTTTAATATGCTATCAAGATACCTATATTCACCCTAGAAGGCTTACCTTATGATGAAAGCACTTCAAGAAACCCTTTTGGTTCAAACCAAAGGGATTTACTCTATTTAATGGTAACATATTCTCTTAAGTTCTTTGTATTATTTTACTTCTCCAACCCCTAAACTCTTTTTATTCCATTAGTTTATTAAAAACCATTATCTTTAATATAATATGACTTTTTAATGAGAATTATTCGAGATACAATTACACACACCTCCATCAAATGGGTAGTGAACATACTATTTTTTTGGATGGTGAACTACAGCCTCACGAAACAACGATTAGTCAATTATCTCCTACTGCCTCTCGTGGTCGAAATTATGAAGTTAATTTATTTATATGTGATATATATTATATATTATATTTTTTTATGCTTCTGTATTATCAATTTACAGCATTCCTTTATGGTTTTCATTATGGGTGAACGTGATATTTTATTTGAGGAAGTGCGGACTACCGCCCCCTCAAAGTTATACGACTCATTCATACAATATGTGGTATGTATAATGGATCGAGTTAATGATAATATATATGATAATATACTTGAATTATAATATATCTATGTATTATTATGTTTTAATTCGATTAAAATATTAAATATAAATGAATGTTGCTTTCATCCGTACGTACGGCTTACAGTCTCCATGAATAGTGCATTTAATTTCTTATACAAAAATGTTATATACTATTATAAATACACATATATACTAAATATATATAATATATATGATATCTAAATCATGAATATCATTATGGAGGTAATGTAATTTTGACTGCCTGGAAAATTCATAATTATAACATGCTCATTTGTTACTCAAGTACCAAATATCGACATAATGTCCATTGTTAATATAAATGATTATATAATGTTTATAACATGGTAATAAGTGATATAAGAGGATTAATAAACGTGAAAATGGTTCCGAATCATGTATAAATTAGCTTTAGGTTATTATTTTGGAGATTAATGATCGAACGGGTCAAGTTGTTCATGAGGTAATAGAGCTTCTTAACCCAATTCCCATTCATTGGGGTGAACTTCTACTTATTGATTTTTCCATGCTATGGTTATGTGAGAAACTAATTTTGATTTCCTATATTTTATATATACTTTTTTTATGAGTACATATATTAAATAAACATAATAGATAAATTTTAAATACAGAAGTTTCTTTGTTGGGGACTTCATCTCAATCTTCTTTCATTTAGGAATATTTTGTTTTATACACAAATGTCTTTTATACTGTGTATAAACACCTTTGAAATTTCATTTCATTCAAAAAGAATATTTTTCTACCCAGCTTTTTACTAAATGACAAAAAAATCATTTCTGTTTTAATGTAATCAATGAAAATGAAATTTTCCCCCACCACGAGTATTATTTGATCATTGGCTTCCTTAATAAACGGTTACGCTTTTTAAAAGGAAACTGAATACCATATACTCTTTTATGTATCTTATTATTCAAAATGGTTTTGAAAATGGTTTTTTATGTCATCATATTTAATTGATATATTGTGATTAAAATATGGAAATGTTTTATTTTATTTATATTCGTTTTATGTGTAATGATTTTATAATGGTACATAGACTTTTGATGGGTGGATACATGATAAACCAAATGACTGGTGGTGCTGCGATAAACTAGAATGAGTTGTTACATTATAAATTCCAATGCATTGGGTATGGAATTTGGTCATATTTCTATTCCATTTGGTTATATGTGTGGAATTAGACCGTATGGATATTCCTTTTAAGTATGTTTATGTCCCATGTTACCATTATATGTTAGTTGTTCTTTGTATAGATTTTATTGTTATCTTTTTTTTACAAAACGGTAAGCAATGACCCTTAATTCAGTGTAGAGTACTTACAACTTCCTAAATGTGAAAGGTATTACTTATTATAAACTATTTATTGTTTACTTCTTGTTTTAAAAAAACTAACAGTTTTCTTTCTTTGTGTATCCCTTACTGTGCTTTTTATGCACATCACATGTTTTTGAAATGTTTTTCACAGGACATAATGAATATGGTCAAGGATGGGATCATGGAAAGGTCATGCTGTCTAAAACATGGACAAGACATGAATCTTTTTCTCATGATTTTTTATTTTATAATAAAATGGAAACTGAGTAGAATTGTCTACTTTGAAATGTTTTGAGATGTAATAATGATGTCCTAATTCTCCAAAACTCAAAAACTAAAAATATCCTCAGTGTGAATTATTCATTTAATTCAATATTATGTAATGTATTAAGGATGGGTCCTTATAGTATAAGAATATAAATAGTATTACATATTTAATTAACATGTATTTGGATGATAAATATAACCCATTAAACAGTCTTTGATAATAATGATATTATTAAATTATCCCTTCAATTAGTTCTTATTTCATCCATCTGTTTTAGAATCTCATATATAGTGGTTCTAAACATATTATTAACTTTTAAGAGAACCATAATAATATATATGATATCATATATGATTGACTTATGAATTTCAATTACACGTTCATTTACCAATTCCATGTTAAATATAAGGTTTGTATAATAATTATTTTGTTTACAATATGTATCTTAACTTTTTATCGTTGATCTTATTACATTGATCATGATTTAATAACATAATAATTTTAAAACATGATTTATATACCATATATATTCTGTATATAAATATATATAATATATAAATGAAATGGAATACACCGTTCTCGGAGACGGTATAACGTATATACACATGAACATTATTTCTGTTTTCTTGTTGAATTGAATGGAAGAAATTAATATTAATCTATATATAAATAATTTTAGTAGATTTATCATATAATATATTTCTTGATTATTTATTATACATACTTTATAAAAATTGTGGTATGGTAAATTCGAATAATAAATTTAACCACATCATGGAGAAGGTAATCCATACATCCACACGACTTACGATATAATTCCTTTAGTATTAAAATATTATGAAATTAGATGGTATATTAATTATACAATATAAGTATCTTGTAATATTCATTATTTAAATCTTTTATATTGATCTTTATACTCATTTAAATTAGTTATTGTTGAATGAAAAATTACACCACATTGTGGAGATGGTAAGTCCTACGTATACACACATGGGGATAACGTTATTCTTAAGATGTATTGATTGTGGGAAATGGCTTTAAAAATAATAATATTAAATTTTATTATATTAGTGATAATTTATTTATTAAATTATAATAAATCAACCTTTGACGAGGATGTTGAATAAGAAATAAGTTTTAATGAATCAGTAGATTATATTACCTCTTCTTTGACGTGTTACCTTTAAATCTCTCCTAGAGCACTATATGAGGTCATGGAAGAAGTCCATAACCTCTATAATTTTACTATAGAATTTTATAAGGGAACAGTTCAGTGTTGAATTAACATTTATGCACAAATTGAATTGAATAGGAGAGGGTGGAGATGCCCTTTTTATTTTAGGTTAATGGCACCTATCGTAGTTCATAAAATATTAATAAAATATAAATTATTTTTTTAATAAAAAATCTTCCAAATTGAAATATGTCTATGATAATATGAGTATAGTTATTAATCTTATCATAAAATAATATTTATACATGTATTGAATTTATTTCAATACTTATCAATTTTTTAACCCTTAATTATTTTCCCTTAATTTTATTTGTAGTAACAACATTGTAAGTATTTAGAGGCTTTAAATTTTATTTATATGGGTTAAATTTCTCATAATTTTATAATTAATATAGTATTAGACATAATCATATCCTCTTTGAGATTATAAAATTATTTTCATTCTTTTTAAATAATTTAATAAATTAAAATATTAATAAGACATTAATAAAGTAAATTTTTACAGTATTTATTTTATTAAATTTAAATAAAATCATAAAAGGTAGATAATATTGAAAAAATCCATTTAATACTATTATAGTATGTCATATTCTCATATAAGAATCATTTATTAAAAAAAAATTGTCTTATTATATATTTTTTATAATTATAATTTTATTTATTTTATTTATTCATTAATAAAGAAATCATTGCATCATCATTTTGAATTAAATAAATTTTATTATTTAATGTCTAATAATTATAAATAAAAAAAATTATGTACGTAATAGTTTAATATTCATAATGAATATTTATAGTTAAATATTTCACTTATATATCCCCACATTAAAAATCTATTATTATGAAGATATATATTTAATATATATTATCCATTACATTAAATTAAAAGTTATAAGTGTCATAATCACCACCAAATGGATTCAAAAAACCAAATTTTCATCTCAAGGGTATTATTGGATATAAATATCGCATCCAATAACATTTGGTAAAATGTTAAAGTTGTTTTATATTTGTATTTGTACATTTAATTACGTGTTTTCCCTTTCATTGTATTAAAAAAACTCTGATGTTACTATTCATAATGCCAAAAAATAAAATAAATTTATTTAAATTATATATACATAATGATTCCAAATATGGATTATTTCTTTCAAAATTCAAAACAGATAGGTTTAACTAGTAAATTTAAAATCAATCCCATTGTCGGAATGAGAGAACAAGTTTTAAATGATAAAACATTGTAAATGATGGAAATTTTTTTACATTAAATTTCAATGTAAAATTTACCAAAATGGAATAAATTATATTGAATGATAAAAATATGTAGGATTTATATTTTAAATCCATTCATAAATATAACAAAACAAAATAAATTATTTTCACGAGAAAAAATGAATTTGTTCTTATATCATGTCTAGAAAATATATATCAAGAAATTTATATAATATATTGAATATATTAATCATATATTACACTAATAAAATATGTCGAGATTGATTTTTTTATTTTATAGACTCACTTCTTTTCATTTAAATATTTTTTCAGAAATAATTTCCTTTTTATCAAAAATGTATATATTTTATTTCATAATTAAATTATCACCGTAAAATTTGGCATATTTTCATATTTCAGTTAATGTTTTTCATAACCTCTATTATAATGGTTCAGTTATAAAGTAAATTCATAATTTTTATTTGTTTTTTTAACCTTGATTTTATGTAAAATGAACACTCTCAAAATAACTCAAAATTGTGTGTAACACAAGACAATCATAGTGTGGCATATACTACATGATTGGACAATATTTCATCTAGGAAAAAATAATCATTGTGTATCATATAACACATGATATCAATGATAATAAAAATCATATATGTCATAAAATCTTTTGGTGTTACAGTCTCCCTAAAATTTAGTTGGTAAATAAGGATGAATTATGGGGTAAATATGTGATGCATGAACCTGATTTCATGTTAGAAATTAAATATGTGGATATAGGTTACATGTCAACATGTTTATACATGGTCCTGGTTTCCATGTCCATATGTTTATACTTGGACATTGTTTTCATTTTCATAAGTTAATGTGTGTACAAATATTTTTATATGTTTATGTGTGGACAAAGTTTATATGTCCATATGATTAATCATGGAACTATTTTCATATCAAATTTTTTATTCATGTAAATTATTTCATGTACTAAAAAAATGAGTGAAACTAATATCATTTTTATATCTTCATAGAGTTATGATATTATGTATTCCACAAATAAATGATGTCGCATTAATTATTCAAATTATTGATCATGTTATCACATTCTATTATGATTCCGTTCATAAGAATTTCTTTTATTTCATTCATTAATCAATATTATAAGCTTTTATTTATAGGGTAATATTTTCAAATATTATGATCATGTTCTTAAAGAATTATTCTCATGCTATACTGAAATGATCATTGATGCCTCCTTTGTTGACTGTTACAATGGATACGAGCTCACGATTTTTTATGTTTACTATTTCACATTTTTTGAAATGTGATATTTTATATGATATGTAAAATTAGGGTTCAATATGTGGAGATCTATGAGAAATATATTTTAGATATCATAAAAATCTGGATATTTATGTATCTTTGTTTCCACGAATACTACACCTATATGGGGAGATCTATATGGGGAGATCTATGAGAAATATATTTTACCCTCGATTGTAGTTTCTATCATCTTCCATATGGGGAGGCAGCCAAGCGGTCTAGGTGGAAATCTTGTTTTGAACTAGTGGTTCTTGTTATGTTTTTTTAAAAAATTATACCTAATGATGGTTTAATAACTTTTTTTGGGATAATATGTTACATAATAAAAAAGAGTTTGTACTGCTGGAATTGGGTAGGTTTCCTTTCACATTCATTGTAAAATCATGATTATTGGACCTCCATGATTATGATGATGAGATTTAAATTATAGATTTATGTTATTTTTTGGTCTATTTATGTATCATTATTAGTCTCTTCGTATCACCCTCAATGCATCTACTCATTGTTAGGCAACATATTAGTGAGTTAATTTACAACCTAAAACATTGCTACCTGGTTTTAATAGATTGTTATTATTAGTTTTGTTTTATGTCAATTAGCAGGCTTTTATGATATATATATATATATATATGTAATTGAAAAAATAGTTAGATCCTTATCATTATATTTTTATTATATATATATATATATATTATTTTGATTATCATACACTATTGGATAACATAGTTAGTGTTATAGAGGGAATACCTCAATTTATGTGTAGTTTCCTATGTGAACCTCTGTGTGACACCATAGATTTATTTTCTTCCATCATAATGAAATAATTTCTTAATGCTATTATTATTAATTATTGATTAATTAATCTCAATATATTCTCATCGGACTTCATGAAATGGTGGGAGATAATTCTAAAGTAAGTGAGGATGTTTTTGTTCTACCATCAGATGTGTATGAGTATACAAAATAACATGATACTTCACTATAGATAGTGATTATGTATCATTGAATCATCACTATAAATACTATCACATAGTTCAATTCCAAGTTGAAGGAATTTATAAATATGGTGATATATTCTCTGACTTTCAATAGCATCATTCCTCATCCATCTATGGAATGAGAGGCCCTACGATTTCATAGGAATATGTTTAAATAATTGTAGGATCCATTGAACCAGTACATTAACTAATGGATATATATTTAAACTTATATTGGGATCATAATGGGTGTAAAAATATATTTTGTAACCTAATATGATACGGTTATATCCCAGCCAATGGATCGCATAGTGTAGTTTGAGGACTTGGAGTAGAAGGCATTATCTAGTGAAGTGCACAACCATGGGACGAACATGTCATTCAAAAATAGAATTTAAAAGGTATTATCTTTCAATATATATATATTAATAGATTCTTAATTTTTTTTATTAATGATATATATTCAATTCAAAATATTATCATTCCATTAAGATATTTATCGGGATTCCAGTGGTTTTTGAAGATAAATATTTGATTTGCCTACTAGCCACTATAAGCTTGTGTGGAGGATATCATGAAAATAATATTTCATATTAGTTATGTGATGTATTCGTATTAGGGAATCAATTTAGATTTAAAAAATTTCTATATGTATTCGTGGATATTATGAAAATGATATTCCATCCATATGAATATTACTTTATTATAGTCATTATTGATGAAATGGTATCCACTCCTCGACCTAAAGGAAATGTTCTAGATTTTTTGATACAGCCCTGAGTATACTCCGAGAACGTAAGATTTATTACATGATATAAAAGTGAAACAATTTTTTTTTGATAATGGCCATTCGGAATGTGGTTTTTTGAGTATGTTATGTATGTGGTTCCCGAGAAAGTGTGGTGATTGCTTCCCATGACACACTCATCGATCATGTTTGAGATTGTTATATTTTTGGGTTTGGTATGATATTAACATTATTTTATCTTTGAATTATCTATCATAACATCACCCATGACATCATCAGTGATGAAGTGAGTGATGTTACAATGTTTGGATCAGTGAGAAAAGATAGTTATTGGGATAAAGAGGAGGTTGAATATAGCTCCAATGCTTATACTTCTTAATAAAGGGGTCGTATATGTCAAATACATAAATAAGAATAGAACTTATATAGGAGAATATATGTTGTAAAGGTAGTAGGTAGTAATATATGGGTCAAATCCATTGTGAACCCATCAATATAACTAACTCACTAATAACATGGTGCTCTATGTAATGGTCCATGATATGAACTACTAGAAACATTTTCTCATTGGTGATATATTTTACTCATCAATGTCCACTAGATCCCCTTTAATATATTCCCATAGTGGGACCTAATAATAATGAATAGGTATTGGGTTGTGTATCTTTACAAATTTTATATCAAAACAGCTTATACAATAGGAAATGTAACATTCTTATGGTTTCACTTCTGCATAAGACCCCAGTTGAGAAGGAACATGGAGAGAGGCCTTCTTATGAGTAGTGGAGATTTATTTGAATGTATACTATTTTGGAATTCATGCTATTAAACATCATGGATCAATTAATTGTTATCCAATGGTGTCCACATATTCTATAGTACACTATCTAGTGTCTACATAAGAAACATAAGTCGAGTAAACAATAATTTGTGAACAAGAAGTTCGAGGTGAACCAAAACCATGGGGGTTGTAATGTTATGATGATGTGATCCTTGTTCATGGGTAGTTGTATTACTACATTAAATTAAATAATATTTTATGATTCCAATACCTATATATTTTAAGTACATTTGGTCGTGAAAAATATGGACCATAACATTAGATAACAGTTCTAGTCACCTAGGATGAATATGGACATCACTGGTTTTGTATTTCTATACCTTATTAGTAAGAGGGTAAACATAGTTTAGTAGAATCTTGATGAGTTTTATCAGACACATTCAGATTCCATGTTCAATTTGGAGGATATTATTCTGACCAACGTGAAAGGGTAAAATAAAGCACCATGGTTCCATGAAATATTTTGGGAGATTTTAGATATGATGATAATGGATTCCTAATACCTCTAAATCCAATAAACTCACACATAAAATGTGTTATGAATATATGTGTCCATGACTTGGTTTGATTATATTTAGTTCCCTTGAGCATGTTTTTTCCATAAGGATTAAAATTTTTCATTATGATTTTGTAAGGTCATGTGTGATGCTCTAGAGACTCAGCTAAAATTTAATATATCGTACCATACAAAAATAGTTATATATTTGAATTGAATGATTTAAATACTATATTACATGCTTATTGATTATATAAAAGTCTCTTCTATAAAATATGATAAGAAACTATCCTTGGAAGAGTAATCTTATAAAAATAGATTCCAAGAATCCCTACAGATTATACACTTTGTGTCTTTTATAATGGGAATTTCAACTCATAACTGGTTTGGTATAATACGTTAGATTTATTATTGTTCATAATTTTCAAATATATGATACCTTAGTGAGGGTTTAGATGATTTGGATGTGGTTAGTGTACGTTATTAATATGAATTTACTCTATACAGACCAGAGGTAAATACCATTGTAGTTTGGTTTCAGTTAATAATATTTCATAGGAGTGTTACATTTATTTTCAAATCATAATTTTTGGGTGAAAGTGAAACTAGAATCATAGTATGTTGGACCCTTCAACATCACAAATATTTACTGGTTATATTACTACCATATGGACCTTCCTCCACATCATCGAGGCATGTATGATGTATTCCATTTTTCTCATCTTCGGAGGAATATTCCCTATTATATGAACATTATAGACTATGAGGATGTTGATTTTGAGGAATGTTCATTTTTTGAGTATTATCTGGTATTGATTAAATATTATAATATATGGAAGGTTTTATGGAAGAATACAATTCCACTTTTCAAAATAATATGGATGTATAGATTGATCTTGTTTGATACATGTGAGTTGGAGTCTAATATTGATGATCATTGGACATAGTTTTTTAATAAATAGCACTAAAGGAAAATTTCTAAGATAAATGGTATTAATATGTGGATAAGAATAATTTTATTAATATTTAAATATTCTTGAAATAATTTTTCATTTATTACACACACTTCTTGTGAGGAAAAAATTCAAATTTTCAATTAATTTCTTACACTAACATAGGACCTATGCTTTTCTTAAGGGAAACTAATGTTTTAAATATGATGTATAAATTTATATACATTATTAAATTGGTTTTTTTAGTAGTACCACAGTTATTTTAAAAGGATGATTAAGGGTACCTAATTTCTATCTATGGGTATGATGAATATCATATTTACAATGTCGGTGTAACACTAGAGTTTCACAATGGTGCCTAGTAACTATGTATTAATAATATGGAATTCTTATACACTATGTGAAGATTAATTTAGAGTTTAATAACGGTAACTAGTTATTTCATAAGTGTTATATGAAATTCATATATTATATGTAATGGTAAAATTGGTATTGAGTATGGATATATAGATGCAGCCTTTGAGTAATCATGTGTTTTGTAAGGATAGATCCAGTGTTTCTTATAGATAGCTCCTACATTATAACGGTTATGGACGTGTATGTTTGGTTAGGATACCTATGTGACATTAATAATCGTTGAACTTATTTGAAACAAATTGGTTACATGAGTGTAATACATTGATACCATTATGAAATACACTTTTTATTAAAAAATATTTTTGAAATTCATCTTTTCTAATCTTCTTCCCCCATGTAGAATTGTATTATGTTACAAATTTTTTTGAAATCCCCAAGTTATAGTAGTTTTTTTCTTGACACAATTATGGATCTTGTATCCTATTATGGAAAAATTTAAATACATTGAAATTAAAGATTTCCTAAAATTAAAATTATGGTTGGTTTTATTTTATGTGTTTTAATGCTCTCAATCTGTATGCAGAATTATTTCTTTAAAAAATATTATAATTATATATATTAATATTTTTGAGATCCATTTGAGTTAAGAAATAATAAAATTACATTTCTCTTGTTTTTAGAAACATTCTATGTATAATGTTATTTATTATTTTTGTTTCATCGTGTGGGTGAACCAAACCTCGCTCATTAATTCTTATATGGTATGATATAAAATGATAAAAACGATGATGAGTTTATTTAGAATCATCTCATTCTCTTTTTTTGATAAACCTTCCAATTAATTCATTAAAAATATATAGTTTCCCTCAGAATTATAATATTCATGAATTATTGGAAACATTGATATGTATTATAATTCATTATCATGAATTATTCTTGAGAGGGTAAATTTGTATCGAATGAGGAATTATATTAATTTATATAGTATATATAGTTAACATGGTTTGTAATAAATTGGTAAATAAGATATTATCAAGATGAAAGAATATTTTATCACATGATTTCTTATATTTCCTTTGGAAATAAAATTATCAAATTTTTTCTATATATCATTGGTGTGTTTTTTGATCCAAAAATTAATGGACATAGTTTGAGTGATGATTCCTATAAAAACAATAACATTAAATTGATAACCATTATCCATGGTGTTGCTTAGAAATTTTTTTAATGTATTATGTTTTCATGACTATACATTTGTACATGATGTCACATTCTTACAATATGTTTGTTTGTTTGTGTTTTAGTGGAATTTATACCATGTTGATTATGACCACTTGATTATGTGTAGCATCATGAGAGTTGTTCTTAGAATTTATTATTATTACTTTTAATGGAATGTATTTCTTGTTATATTTTTTATTACATGGAATATTAGTTATGGTTTAAATGTATTTATGTTTTTATCCTTGTATTGATGGTTCACTGGAGGAGAAGCATGATAACTTGATTAGGTCTATAGACTATGGATTGTTAGGGGGTATGTGTCAGATCTCTAGAAAATATATTTACAAAGGAGTTGATAATCCATGGGGATGTGGAACAATTGAATTTTTCTAATGTGGGATAACTACATTCTATGGGGGTTTCTAATATATTGATATCGTAAAAATAAAACTATATTAAAAAAAGAATATTTCTTGAAACAATGATCCCCAAAAATCCTAAAATTTTACTTTTTAAAGATGATAATTATAACATATATAGTAAATTGGAAGGTATGAATAAGATTACTAAATTTTTGAAATATTGATAAATATCTTGCTAAATAAAAATTTATTGATAAATTCTTAAGTAATTATCACTCAATTTTTAATAAATATATTTTATTCTTTAAAAAGCATGGTATTATGAAAAATTATTTTAAATTTTTTTGTGATAAATTATTGAATTTAATTTCACATTAGTTAATAAAATATATTTTATAAAATTTGAATCATATTTTAAATCATCATATAAATATTAACATATAATTAAAATTTGATTATTTTGTAAAGTGAATATTTTTTCATTAAATTGTGAAGATTAAATATTTATAAAATACTGTAATTTGTCTTTATTCAATAAAGTAATTCATAAGTAAAATGGAGTTATTAATAATTTTTTATTGTCAAATAAGAATAATTTTTTATCAAATAACATAACTAATTTCATTTGAATTATCAATATTCATTATTTTTGTATAAGATTACATTTAAACGTTAAAATGATTATTTATGAAAACTATTTTAAGTGAAATTTTTTATACATTATAATTAATTAAAATTACTCCTAATAATTAAATATTAAATTTTGATTTATTTATTATATATATATTTGAATTGAATAATATATAATGTCTTTTTAGAAAAATAATTAAAAAGATAATTTTTTTCTTGAAAAATTAAATTTCCTTAGAAAATGAAATTCATCAAGAATTTTGTGACTAATATAAAATGGAATTAAAAAAATTATAGGGATTGTATTTACTTTCATGGATTAAAAAATGAAATTAGAATAATTAATATTATAATATATGCTCAATAGAAAATATGGACACAATGAATAGAAAATAATAAAAATTTGACATCATAGTAAAAGTTTAATTTGAGTTAACCATGGTTAGACCATGGGGGTATGGTAACCAATTGTTATCATCAATTTTATTTGATGAATTGGGGGAATCAGATTCGGCCATGAGCTCCTTCACTCTACTAGGGGTTCGCCCATCCTTGGCCACATTGTGGATTTGGAAATCTGTGCAACGGTGGCTCCGAGACATCAGAGGCAGTTGTCGAGCGGGGGGGGGGGGGACTCTGAATCTCTAGCCATGGTCTCATCTTGGGTGGTCTTGGTGTCATGTCTCGGCTCCATTGGTCAAGGGTTGTTCTGAGATATGTTCCTTGGCTTGGCATCGTCTTGTTGGCTTCAGCAGTATCGGCTGTTCTGGAGTCGGTGTGTTTCTTTCACAAATCCACCAAAGACAAAACTCAATGGAGTCATGGATGATTTCACGAAGCCTACACTGAATTATCCACTGAAGGACATATTTGGGATGATTCGTGCTTGTGTAGAGATGGGGGTTCCTCCAAACCAGGTTCTTCCATAACAAATCTGTTGGAGGTCACGCATCAAGAAAATTTATCATAGTTTGATTTGGATATCATTTTTTGCATTTGAGGTCACAGTTGTTGCTATCATGGGAGTGTTCATGGAACTTGTTCCTACTATTACATTTTTGTGTTTCTGTAAATTTAGAGTGAATGATTGGGGTTTTCTTTTTCTCACTTATTGGGTTTCATTCACTCATAGGATATTTTTTTCATTTTAATTATTGTTTGAAGTGTTGGTGTGAGATTGTTTTTATCTATGGGTGGATATTATTGCCTTATGATTCGAACTACAGAGGTTTCGTCAAATCTCACGATGCTTAATATGCTTGGTCCATTACTCCTTTCCATGTTTGTTAGGTGATAAGGTTTACAATGATGTTTTGGGATGTTCTTATGTGAGTGGTAGGGTGTTCAGGATGTATGACATGCTTTGGCATTCTTCTTTGTGGTTATTAATTTTCATTTTGATATTTTGGGGGGCTATATATATGAGCTCCATTGAGGGCTTTGGAAACGTGTTCCTCCTATCTTTCTTAAGGATTCCAAAACATTATCTGTGGAGGATTCGAGTGGTGCTCTTCATGGTGCTTCAGGATCTGTGGGTGATCAATTGTCGACGTCTTGTGGTGGCACCATATCTATTGTTTCCCAGTGATGTTCTTCAACAACATGACGGTTCTGATGGGGTTGATGCATGGCATGAGAAAGAAAATGGCAGTTCTTCTAGTTTTTTATTTTAAATCACATTATTTCCCTCGGAGGACTCTTCATGGTTTGCATCAGCATGATTGGTATTTCGTGATTTTGTGATTCGTGAATGAAAAACTCCAAGACAATCTACAACGATCCTCTTCGGAAGAGGTTTGAGATTAGAAGAATTCACCCAAGCATGGCCATCCGGATTTGAAAGAATGAGAGGGTCTGAATTTTTCCATCGGTACCAGGAACATGAAACTCTGTGCTGGATAATTTGCTTAGAGGTTATGTGATGTTTGAGGCTTGACATAATGACATAATCACTGGGGAGGGGCGCTTCTAGTAGTCTTTATCTATAATGTCTTTCAATTTAAATGTTTTTATTGGTTTTAGTTGTTATTTTTTCACGCTTAGCTTCTAAAAGAATCATTGGAAAATATAAAAAATGGATTCTGTCAAAATTTATTTCCACCATTATCACTATATGTTTAATAATTTTTTCATTTTAGATAACTATTCCTTGATAGATACCTATATAATATTTTATTTATAAAAAAAGTCAAAAAATACACATTCATATTTAAATTGAATATAATGTTTTTTATTGCGACGAAAAAAATAATAATTCCATAATAAATAATAATTTTGTATGAAATTATATTTCTCATTATTATCTTTTTCTAATTTTTAGTAATGAAATTATTAACTGTAATCATTACACAATGCTGACACGATATTTATTCAATAAATATATAAATAAAATAAATGATTTAAATATCATTTAATGTAATATAATATGAAGTATTTATTCGATTCCGTGAATTTTTAGATATATATAAATTTATAGGGGATTTAATGGAATTTATTCAAAGCCCATTTATATAATGTTATTCTAAAAGTCAAATTAAATGAATTCATCCTAAAATTACATAAATGTTACTTTTATAATAAATAGTGTTTTTGAATGGTTTAATATGCCAAAAATTTTATTATTATTAAAATTTAATAGTATATGTTTAAAAATTTCAACTATTATCAATTTACGTATAATTTTTCTTTTTATAATTTATATCATTACACATAAGGAGTAAAAGCATAGTAATCATTGTAATTGTAAAAAATGATTAATATGGGTTAAATCAAAGGGATAACGTTAAAAATAGAATCTATAATATTGAAAAAATTATTTGATGATATTATTTGGACCTATAATCATAATATCATTAAATCATATTAGTATTTATACTATTGGAAAATAAAATAATTTGACATTGATATAATATTTTCATAATTTTATAAATGTGCCCCAACCCTCACTTATAAAATGTAACCAATTATCCACTTTAATTTAAAGTTAAAAATAATATTATATATAAAATGAACTATATATATATCTTTCATACTAATATTTCAATGTCTAGAGTCTATGGATTGAATGTATACCCCTCTTAGGATGGTTTTTTGGTGTAATAATAAAGAGGTTATTTGGGGATGATGTCTCGTTCCTAGCCGATAGTTTATATTTTATTCATTATTCACCATTCAATAAATGATATTCAATTTTAATGATATTATCACTAAATAATCTATCATATACATAGTTTTTTTTAAATTAATTCCTTATATTAGTATAATCATCAATTAAATGGGAAACTAATATGTCCATTTGTACAACTGACTATCACCTTGTGAATCGATGGAATTTATTTTCCATCAAAACCACTTGTGGAATGTTTCAAGGATGGATTTACAATATATATATATATATTATTGTATTTAAATGTTTTTTATTTTGGATAAAATAGATCATTTAATTTTATACAATCCATTAATTTAAAAATTAAACTATCATTCATGTGTATGTGTTTATTATCACCTCAATGATGTGATGTGATTATTTATTCAGAACAATATAACATTACATATATATATATATAATCAATAAACTTATTGGATGTTTATGATATAATGATAATTTTCAAATGATAAAATATCATATATGTTCTTTCAATCTTGATCGGAGACGAATGGAAATGTTACTCATCTGTATATTCAACTTATATTCACAATGGTTGTAACATAGTTCATGCTTCATAACCATATTTCATGTTTGGTAAAAAATTACAATTGATGTATAAAATTGACAATTATTTCGTGATTTTTAATTTTTAGTTTATGGATCAATTAACTATTTTATAATTTTTTTAAAAACCATTTACATTTTCAACATATAAACTACTTTTCGTCAAATTGCCCGATGTGGACTTAATTGATAATGTAATTAAATATATCATTGTATTAAATACATAAAGTCATAAAAAAATTATAAAATTTCTTAATAAAGTAAATATTTGACATAATTATATATTTTAGGAAGATAATGAACATACATGACATGTCATACCTATGGTTAGGGGGTTTCAAAACTCAATTTCATTTTAATTGGTCATATTACTTCTTCATTATCTATGATATTACTATATGATGATTATAACTAGTAATAAATATTTTAGGTTATATTTTCTATGGATTTAGGTTAAATTTTATTTGATACTCATAATCTATTGATTGATTAATACACTGTTCAATTTTATCATATTTGTTATAGATTTTATCAAAATTTACACGCCATTGCCAAATATTTGGTATTTTGTAACAATTTTTTTAGGAGGTTTATCTACTAGACATTTGATATGTTATTTCATGAATGTTTTTTTCATCATTTTTAATGATTCGGTAGATTTTATTTCATCCATAAGAGTTATTAATCAATAGATATAAATATAGTAAGGATATATTTCAAAATATCATCATTATATGACATTATTTATGATTCAAAATATGATGGGGGAATTATTTGATAATTCAATATTAAAACTAGTATATTTTATTCACATAATTGTTTTTCAAGAAATTAAACTTTTCCTTTTATTTCCCACACTACAAGTACTCAACATACCAAAATTAAGTTTTAATAAAAAAAATGGATTAATTTCTTATTCTATTTTGGAAATATGTTTATTCTATTAAATATTTTACTTAATGTGTAGTAAAATTGTTTAGATTTCTATATATTTATTATATTCATTTTTAATAAATAATTTTTTTTAATAAAAATTAAGTGAAATCATTCCATATTTTCTACATTGTGTAAATTTTATATTTTTTTAAAAAAAATTCAATGGAATGCTTTCATTTATCTTATACATCGGGAACAGAATTACCATCTATCATGATAAATCAATAAAATTAATAATAATTTATATATTTACATGGTTATTTTTAAATATAATTTTTTTCATGATATTCTAGAAATTTATGTTTTTTTAATTGATTTTTGATGTCACGCAGGTATTTTTATCATGATTATTTTAATTAAATTTATTTTATTTCTATTGATCAATTTCATCAATCCATTATTTTACTTATAATCCATTAAAAATGTATTGTGATGATACCATACTTATTCTTTATCATGATGTTTTTTCATCAGATTTATTTAGTAAATATTAATATTTTATTGGTGGATTTTTAATATGAATGTTTATGTTGATTAAGTATAGAATTTTTATTCTCCCTACTTATATGATGAATGAATTGGACATAATGTGCAATATATGGGGACTAAAATATCCCCCTTGATTCTTCTGTGTTTCTCATGGGGGAACAAGTTTGGGTATTTGGTTGATTCTTTAACTATTAATGTATGATTTCATGGCATGAGGCCCTAAAGCTATCATTTCTTCCATGCAACTAATTGAATATATTTGACATCCATTTATAGTATTCGATAATATTTTCCTTGATGCATAAAATATTTGATCTCTATTTATTAATTCCATGTTGTTCATCATGATCATTTTATAGATTAAATAGAATTCATTTTTAGTTAATTACAAATCCATATTGAATATTACCTCATCATTTTTGAGATATTTCACTATAAGTAACCAGTAATAATAATATGAGATATTTATCAATATTTTTTTATCTAGAATATAAATAACGTGGGATGTTTATACATAAATAATTTGTATTATTAAATGAACAATCAATACTTTGCGCAAACGTGGGCCTGATGTCCATAATTATTTATTGTCATTGGGGACTTCTCAAACGATCACTTAATTTAGTGAATGATATTAAATGTTCCTAAAAAAACAATTAATTTATTAATACTCTTATAAATAACAAATAGAAAAAAATATTCACAAACATCTGAAGGGAAACATAACAAAGCGTGTTCTCAGATGATCAGTATGGAGAATAAAAGGAGATAAATAAGCATATCATGAACATAATAGTATGAGAACATTTGTAAAAAATTTAAAAACCATATTATGAATATCAAAGATCATAATCATGAGTCATGAAATAATTATTCTATGTTCATATGAAATGAATCATAAGGTAGTCAATGAACATGAGAAATGAGAGAATAACCTTGGTAGAAGACATTAATTTGTAGAATATACATAAGCATATAAAATTGCATGTTAGGGATACACACCATAATATTCCTAACGTGCTAGAATTTGGGTAACCACCCATGCATATTCATCGGGATTATGATGACTACATATGTACCCACTTCTGTCCATAGAATAACCCCTTATGTACCCTCTATTTTAGGATTGGGATAACCACTATTGTACCTTCCTTTTCCGTCTTGGGATATCCACCATCTTAACCTCTGATCTCATAGGACATCTATCATTAACCAATTAATTTGACAGAGATATTGGACACACCGGTCTAATAATGCAATTATGAATATTTTTTCCATAAGGCCCTTAATCATTTATTATATCATATCCCATAAAAATAAATGGTTTTCCAAAATATTTAATCAAATCATAACATTTGGAAGATTAATTGGCATTATAATCATCATCATATAACCCAGAAAAATTATAGTTTATCATAAGATTCTTATCATGGTATCAATTGTGGGTGAGGTACAAGTTTTGTAAAAATCATTCATATATATACATAAATCATTTAGAAAATAAAAAACTATTATACTTGGATCATGTCACCATTATGGAATATGTAAAATTAAAAATAGATAACTTTATATTGAAAATAATCTTTATCGATCATTTCAAAAAATTATGGAGGAAAATTATTATTCATTGAAATTCGTTTTTAAGCATAAAAAATTTTTGAAAATAAATTTCTTGAGAAATAACCTTGAATTATTATGAATGAATTTTTTTTAAAAAATAAAAGCATTCCTCGTGGAAAATAGAATTTTCCATTTTTAAAACACTTTTAAAAAGATAATATATTTTGAAATTAATTTTCCTTGAAAATAGCCTTGAAAACAAATAATGTATTCCTCAATGTAAATAATCTTCATGAAAACATAAATTTACATTCTGGTCATGCATTTTGAAACAATAATTTATTACCCATTTTCAGTAAAATCATAGATTGAAATACTTGGAAATTGCTTGAAATAATAAAGAAGAAAATTAAAATAAGTCAAACATGGGTAAAATATTTAATTGAAAAATAATTTGATAATGAAGAAACAATTTTGAAATTTTTTTTGAAAACATTTAATTATAAGAAAATATATTTCTTAATGAATATATAATTATAGATTATTTTTCATATAATTACCTGATAGATTATATTAAGTATCAATAGTTGGAAAATGATAGTACTAATTTTAAATTTAATTAAAAATAATATTATAGAAAATATAATGGGATTCTTGAGAGATGAATCATACTATTTTCTCATATAAAAATTAATCGTAAATAATCTTGTTAAATGATGAGTTTATAACATAAAAACATTTCCCTTTGGTAACATTGAATTATAATACACATGAAGTAATAACATAAAATGGAAATTTAAATATCAGGATGATAAAAAAATCATGGTATTCCATGTCAAAGGTGTTTTATAGACACCTTGTAAATAATATTATTACATTACAAAACCTAAATCTCAAATAATGAAAATTATGAAAAAGAGATTTACCTATTTAGTAATATTTGGAATTATATTCCAAAAAATAATAATATAATATTAAAATTTGAATGTTGTGGAATAAATGGTATGCATGATATAAAATTTCAAATGGGATGTATAGAAAACACACAAAATAAATGAGTGATGAATTTCCATACGGCCCTTAAATGTAAAACAGGTACTATAAATCCTTTACATTAAGGATTGAATTTTGTCGTACAATTCCAAAAACCATATAACTTATAAATATATATATTTATTATAAATATATAAATTAACCGTATTACTATATATCATACAACATGAAGTTTTCAAATGACATTTTATAACCCAGTAAAAAAAATTCAATGTTAAAGTCACATTTCGGTTAATGACTGCATTGTTTTTCATATATGTTTTCACATGATAATTTTATCAACATACACAAATAAAGGGTTAATAATATCTCAAATGATAAAAATGATATTAATATAATATATTTTATGTATATATTTATTTATAGTAATCCATAAAAATTTATTGATTAAAATTTTATACATTGCCTAAAGGGATTGTAGGTCACACGTACGCATGAAAATTGATTCCATTTTCATATTGGATTGAAATATGGAATAAATATATTTATATATATATATATTCATTATATAATAATTTTTATGTAAACTATATCACATATTTTCATTAAACCCATCTCTATTAACTTCCATGTAAATAGTGAACGAATCATGTCACTTCACGAAGTGGTAGCCAACCGTACATGTTATCAATGTTTTCATATTCCATAAAAAGTCGATTCATCTATGTATTTTAAATATAACAGTTCAATAAGAATAATTATATCATACATATAATATAGAAACCATAAATCCATCATCCTTTCCATGCATGATATATTGTATCATAAAAACGAATGACTTATGTTTGTGACGTAGTAGTCTTTCATACACTTGAACGACTATTTTGTTATATGTTTGATGGAATTAGAGATGTTTTTAGGTAAATAACAAAACATCACAACATAAATATATATGGAATATAATAAGGACTTCATATCATCGTGTTGTAATAATTATTAATGGAGGTGGCGGAAGAAATAGAACAAAAAAAACATTGATGAACGTCACATATTCATTGAGTTCCCTCAATAGTTTTGTACTTAAAGACTTCCTTGTTTGGTTTTCAATAAAAAAATTATTATAGGATGATAGGAGTTATTTAATGTTGTTATTTGGTTACATATTTAGGTTTCTAAATGGGTTATATGTTATGGAGAATATAAAACAATTGTTATCCTCATTTACTCTTATCTAACTAATAATCCTCATGGTATATAACTCAAATATTTTGTAAGATCATTTAAATAACCTTAAAATCATTAATAACCTAAAAGAAATTTTTTTTATTTTCATCATCAATTTTAACGAACATCCATCATGAATACAAACGAACAGATCAAGATAACTATGAAAAAATGTCTCGAACAATGATATTAAACTCTATAACTCATCCAAATCACCATAAGAGAACAAAATAGGACCATAATTATTTTTATTAAATTATAAAAGGTTCTATATATTTTTATTAATGAATATAATGTGACGATATAAGATATTAATGTGAGGAAAGAATTAAAAAACATGGTAATGGAAATTTGTGAACCCAACTCCCTTTCTCCCAGTTTTCTATCATTCACTCAGTTTGCAGTATGGTTATTCCATAAAAACATTATTCATTATTATACTACCTTTTCTAGGATCTTCATTTTTTCTGCATGATTTTATGATAAACACAATTTTTTCCAAAAGAACACTTATTTCTAAAAACAACACATTTTACTTCTCAAGATTATATCCTTCACACAATGTTGATGATTCTTATATCATGTATCTAATTACAATTTTAATTTTGGATCCCAATGTTTATGAATGTATGGTTATGAAATGAAACCCATTCCTTTAAATGGGTTATTATATGATAAATATTGATATATGTTCAATGTTTCATGCATGATAATGTAAATGTTATGATATGAAAGGTGAACCCTAAATTATATACAACAATTTAAAAGTTAGGATGGGATGAGTGCACCAATAATTATATATCACTAAAATTCATTGGGAAATGTGATTAATCTCATGATTATTATGTGAGACCTAATGTTATTATGATATTTATTATTCTCACCCAATGTCATATTGTTTCATGACCTTATATATCCTCTTACTGAGATTTTAGATCACCCATTATTGATGTATATCCTCAGGAGATTAATTATAGTATGGTGAAAAAAAATCGTAATAAGAAGCTAGAGTAAAATAAATTATATAAATGATTATAATTTATGTAGTAATATTTTTGTATGGTCCTGGTTTTCCCAAGACACTAAATGATTAGATCCTGGTTGTGTAATTTTTTAAACGGTTATATACTTAAAAATATATAATATTAATGTATGAAGAAAAGTGTATCTATATTTTGTTCTCATAATTATGTAACGTTTATGGGTGTGTCCTTATAGAACAAATTTTAAATATAATTTGTTGGAAATTTGATAATTTTATTATAAATATTAAACCAATTATTTAAAATTATAATATCAAAATTAAATTTAGTTTGATGTTTTGTATTTTTCTGAGCTGTTTTATTTTTCTGGGAATAGTGAAAAAACACAAAAAATTAATTGAAAACAGCATTTCCGTCTAATTTATTTAAATAAATAAATTATATAATAAATTATTTTAATGTAAATTTAAATAAAATTTAAATAAAAATATCTTATTTAGGTAACTAGAATAAATTACACATCAAAAATGGATATAAAGACATTTAAACCTTTGTACATTTCACATTAAAAACATATTGATTCATCCATTCTACAATATTAAATTTAAATTAATTACTGCTAGTTAAGTGTTTATAATTTTTTAAAATCTATTACATATTTTGATGAAGAATATTTATAATTTATAATATGGTGAATTTTTTTACCGAAACACTACAAAATGTAATTATAATTAGTTACACCGGTTAATGTAAAAAATAGTTCATTTAATGGTTATACGTTAGCATATGATAATCATAATATAAAAAATGTACAAAATAAATTGTGTTGAATTATTTATAAAATATCTTATATTTTATATAATTTTAACAATTATGGGAGGAATCATATGTTAGGCTTACCTATCAATAGTTTTTACATTTTTTGTATTTACAAGAACTTCAATACTCCACCAGTATAGAAGGTCACTGTTCACATATTTACATATATAATTACATTCTAATCATAGTAAACCTTCCCAAATAATGTCATAACATTTATAATATCATACTAGAAGCCTAAATCTTTTAGAATGTAAACCATTGAAGTTCTATGGTGAAAACCAAAATGAGTTACCCGATGAAGTGGTAACATTCCTCAACAAGTACTCCTGATTTAAAAAGAACATGTTTATATAGTTATATAATAATCCCAAGTATTTTTTTAGTATTTTTTTATGATTTTATGACCTATAATCACCCATAATTTAATCAAATTTGATAAAAAAATTAGGGTTCATGTGTCCAACACACTACAACCTTGTGAATCAATGTCTATCTTTCTTCCATTACCACCATTTAAGATTGTTAATAATGATGTAATTAATATATTTATATTAATTATCTTATATATATGATTTATTTATGCATATTTAAATAATAAATACCACATAAATTCTATATTATTAATTTTGGAAATATGAAATCATTGTTTTGGATATGTAGACTCTTGCCCGCTCAAAGAAATGTACACCATTCACTCATTTCATGGAATATATTAATGATGTATATACTAAAATTATATTATATAAATTAAATAATAATGCTACTAAAATAATAATATATAAATATATTTCATGTATTATCTTATATTCATTATGAGAAAAAATAGAAACAATGTTCATCTGTAAGTATGGCCTACTATCTCCATGAATGGTTCATTTCATTTATATTTATATATTATATATATTATTGTTAATAAATATATAATGAATATATATGATATTTATATATATTTTTAAATAGGTAAATATTTAAATCATTATCTAAATAATAGGAATAATAATAACAAGACAATTCATATATGATAAAGAATGATGATGTTATCCCAAATGTAACATAAAAATGGAAGTATTATTTAATGAGTAATATAATGTCATAGTAAACTCATATATGGTTCGACATATTTGAATATGGATTATATATTTATCATAAACATATTTATTATAAATGATAATTCAATGTGTACGAAGAAAGCCAATAATTATGTGAAGGGTTTTCTCATATCACTTTTTTTCTATGAGTTATTCCTATATTCACCTCTTAGTAATGTCGTGTGGTGTATAAATTAACATATTAATTTCTATATCATGAAATTAAATTTTTTAATTATATAAAATTTAATACTTGATTTTATGATTTTTAGGGGAATCATAATTAAAAATATACTCATGTAGCAAGGAGATTTATAGACTAACTATTTTTCCTTTGAGATTTATGTGTTGTTCACCACTCATTTCATTAATATTGTGTATATAATGTGTAGAGACCCGAAGCCTGACGTACATGGACATTACATTACTTTTGCGGAATACTTGGTACATAACAAAAACACACACACAAGGATCGTAATAGTTTAGTGTCTTTGGAAACTCGGAATAAAATCTTCTAATCGTGGGGAAAGATCTTCAACATCTCCCATAAAGATCTTCCTTTTTTTTCCTAAAACATTTCTTTATATCCTGGGGAAAGGAAAACATAAAAGGGTGAGCTCAAATGCTCAGTAAGGGTAAACAAAAGAAATATCAATCACATCGTATTCATAAGAACATAACATTTTGGAAATCATAACCTGAAAAGAGAGCATAATTTCATAACATGGGATAAATCATGGTAGTGAAATGTAATCACAATAATCATAACATAAAACATGAAACTTTGTGGCATTCACACATAATCATAGAGAATCATTTCTTGTTAGTCAAGACTCATTGCCAAGACTATCTTAGTGGACAAAGTCCCTTTCTGAATCGAGTAACCCTCGTTTCAGTCCTGTTTCACTAAACCGGTATAACCTACCATTCCAGCCATGTCTATCTCATGAGATATAAAATCTTTACCCAATGCATTGGAGGGAGATATAGGTCCCACCCATCTTATAATGAATCCTTTCTTATGTGTGCCACATAATCATAAACCATACATCATAGCGTAACCCATGAAATAAAAATGGGATTCTTAAACAACATGACATCATAAAAAACTTCATATAAGATAAAAGAATTCATAAAAATATTTCCATCACAACATAATCAAACCAATGTAATAATAGGTATAAAAACAGAACCCTTTTATTATCTTAGATGGAAAATAATTTTGATAAAATACTTGAACTCCATTCTTGAGGAAAATATCCTTTCTTTTTCAAAAACGCTTTTCCTTTCTTAACATGTCATACAATTTAAAACTAAAATAAGTTGATTTAAAAATAAACTTGAAAACTTGTAAAGGATTATTCTTGGAAATAATGTTTTAAAAATCCATTCTTACCGTATAAGTTAAATAAAACATTCTTCGTACTTTTGTCTGAAAAGTCAAAAAGTACCTCATACGAAAAACGTCAAAAGATTCCTTTCATATTCATTACTAAAAACTCACCGAAGGGTAAAATAGGATTTAAAAATTTGTAGGTGGATGGAAATAATATTACATATTCAGGAAACATGGATGTGGATGATAAAATACACCCCAGTAAATACTAAAGTATAAACAATCTCGGATAAAAAGTGAGATTGTGATATTTCCCTTACCTTAGGTCCGATTTGCTTCGTAAGTGTCCGAAACTCCTGTATAATGATTTAAATAATGTCATTTACTTATTACAGAATCATATTCATTGTTATGATATCATATATGGTTCACTTATGACTTTATATTACCCGTTCTTTTGTAAATTCCATGTAAAAGAGCGTTTTAGGGTAAAATTGTTTCATTTGTCGTCCGTGGTTTGACTTGTAATTATTCATATGATTACATAGATCATGATTACTTAATTCCAGAACATAAAACACGATTTATATATATATATATATATATTCAAGATATACATATATATAATAAATCATTAAATGGAAAGAAATACACCGTTCATGGAGACGGTAGTCCGTACGTACGCATGAACGCTGTTTTCGTTTCCTTATTGAATTGAATGGAATTAAGTACATGACATACATATAAATATATAAATAAATCCAGTATCATTATTATGTCATATATTTCATTAGTACATATTATATATACTTTATAATCATTCTTAAATGGTTAACATGGAGAATGAATCTCATCGCGTCGTGGAGACGGTATTCCGTACGTACGCACGAGCGATGATATCATTTCCATAAATATTGAATTGAATTGGAGGGGATTATACAATATATCAGAATCAATATGATGTTGTAATAACTATTTATAGTTATTCTTTACACCATTATACCCATCCATGTAAGGTGGTGGTGGAAAATAGATTACACCACGGCGTGGAGACGGTATTTCGTACGTACGCACGCGCGGTGATTTCATTTTTCCGTAGGATGGATAGAAGGTGAATTAGAGTTGTTTAATATTTATAATAACATATCAGTATATAAGAAATACTGATGTTATTACTTTATCAGGAAACAACTAAAGAAGAAGAAGTTTGAAGAAGAAAGAAATTGAAAAGATCGGTAATGGATATTACCTCTTCTTTGAAACGCCTCTTTGAATCCTCCACTTAGGGAACTAAGATTGGTCATTGAAGAAGACTATGACCTCTAGGATCATTCTAGGGAAGTGGAGAAGATATTTTGGCAGGGGTTGGCCGAGCTTGAGTGCTCAAATTGGTGTGAGGAGGAGGGGGAGGAGGTGTCCTTTTATAAGGGAGGAGAGGGGCACCTTAGGAATATCTCGAAATATTATTTCATATTAAAGTCAAAATCAGTTTATAATGGTTACAAAGGGTCTTATTTCGAAGCTAAAGTGGGGATGGGTCGAAATCCTATCATCCAATAGGATTTAGACAAGTTTAGGGTATTATTTTAACCTTATCAATTAGATTTAACTCTAAGTTAAATAATTTAACTTTTACCGTGTCTTTTTGTTTTCTTTCACTATATGGTTAATACACATACTATAACATGCCAAACGAACCCCAAATTGTTTATTATTAATATATATATCCTTATCTAAGTCATTTGGCCGAACCTTAGATTTTTAGGAATAAAATAACAATTAATAATATAATATTTGATTTAAAAACAATTTTGTGTCAATTTTGACACTATTTGATATATGATTTTTGTGAAAGTCATAACAGAATTATATGTTCAAACCAAGTTGATTAAATCAACACTAATATATTATAGTAACCTATAAAATTAGTGGAATTCATAAAAAGTCTCAAATTACATTCATTTGAGAATTTATAACATCAATTAATGTAATATTTCCTTAAAAGGGTAATTATTGCATCATCGTTGTGTCATACATAAATTAATTTATTTAAAGTCTAAAAATTATAAATAAAATATCATTATGTAGGAAATATCTTTAGATTTCTAAGGAATATTTATAGTCGAATTTATCTTATGTATAACCCCATATTAAAAATGTTTTAGTTATTAAACTTTGATTTTAACTATTTTAACTATTCATTAAATAAAATAATATTAAATGTCATAATCTAATCCAAGTGGACCTAAATGGTCATATTATATTCATAAGTTTTTTTTTGGTCGAATTACACTTATCCAATAGAATTAGGACATGTGTTAGGGTAATAGTAATATCATATTTACCCTTAGTTACCCTATTTACTATTAACCATGGTAAAAAAAAGTAAAAAGTTACTATTCACCAAAATTTATTTTCATCTCATTGAACCACATTTTACTTACTGACATCAACCGTGTCTCTTGGATTTTTGAAATTCCATTCACAGAAGCAGTAAAATTAAGTTTTATGAAAAATTCAGTTTTTTTAACTACCACTTAGTAGTTTCACTATTCATCAAAAATTGATGTTTTTCAGAACAATGCCAAAATTTCATCCTAAGCTATATTTCATATTCCGAATTCAAAAATGAAATCTATTTTACCAAATTCATAACATAGAAGTTGCATTAATTAATTTTATAATTAAATCCCGCTGTTAAAATAAATAGCGTGTTATTAGGAAACAAAATATATCAAAAGATTGACACATGATTATGTCTGGTTTAAATGTGAAATTACATCTAATGACCAACATTGTATTAAATTGTAAAAATATATTCTAAATATACTTTAAAACCACTCAAATTAATGATTTATCACTATTAATTATTTCGATTAAAAAAGTTGTTTTTAATTATAATTTAGTAATTTTCACTATTCATCAGAATATGAAGGTTATCCGAAAAGTACCAAAATTTCACCTTAGGCTAATTTCGATACTCCGAATCCAAAAATGAAGTCCATTTTGAGAGCTAAAATTTCTAAAATTTAAAAAGTGGTTATTACTATTCATAACGGCTAGTTTTAATAATATTTTAATAGCATATCATTGTTTCGTGAAACTCAGTATTACGTACCACACACGCTATCGAGGAAGGTTGCGATTGCGTGTAATGCAAGGCAAGTCAAGGATGTGTGTTGTGCAATCTCCTTTTGGTGTAGCGTACAACACAAGACATTAGTGAAAGAATATTTTTCATAAAATCTCGGGCTGTTACATTCTACCCCCCTTAAAATGAATTTCGCCCTCGAAATTCGTCGGGGGTTATAAATGGTTTACTATTCGAAAGTTTCTTTAATAGAAACCCACATCGTAAAAAGGAATACCAAAACATGGCTTTAAAAACTAAAGTATGAAATGCAACGATTACCCAAATAAACTAATCACTGGGTTTCCACATAAGTGAAAATATGGATATGGAAGAGAAATATAACCATCATGTTCTGATGGAGAGTGGTAGAGAACATGGCTATGGAAAAGCCAGTAATCACAAATCCATAAATTTGTGACGATCTAAGGTACCATCTGATTCATCAGGTATAAGAGAACTAGGAAAACATTTTTGGTTTCCAAGATCATTTCCCTAAAGATAAAGAATTTGAATTAGAATAAATACTTACTTTATTTTGGTACAATCTCACTGTTGTTCATGCCTTGAACAATTTCCACTTCATCTCTTAAATAAATGAAGTTGAATTTGTTATTCGTGAAGTGTTAGCAGATCATGTGATAGAATGACGGGTCATTCCATCTGTCTCAAACAAAAGGTTAGAAAAAATTATATACATAAGTCGATCTATAGTGAGATTAAGCACATATGGTTCCTAAAATGGACTTATACTTCATATATCATACTGCTTAATATAATAAAACTAATTTCTACTAAACAGGGACTTCCTGTAGGCCAGTGGTTGGCGATAAAGGCCAGTCGCAATTCGGTTGTGGGTTCGATTCCTACAGCCTTGTCCGAAGCGATGGGCTGTTGCCCGTCCTGCAGGTTGTCCTTTTTCTAAAACTACGTTACTATAACATCCCATCAATAATATCGAAAATCTTGTATCCTTAAACAATACTAACTTATGTCCAACATAATCCAGTCTAATCTTTAGGCTTATACATAATACTGCAGTCCACTCTCATAATATAGTGACAACGATTACCATAGATTTAATACTGTCGTTGATCCCCACATATCATAAGATATGTCTTGTTGGTCACATTCCAAACATTCAAAGACCTTAATCGTGTATTCTCTTGAATACCTTAGTGAAAACATGAGTGCAGTTAAAAGTTAACACTTTCCACATACCAAAATCCTCAAAATTCTATATACTCAAACCATGATATCACTTAGTCCTTATATCAATCATGAGCTCATGAATACTATTAAAAATATCATTTTATCATCTTCATTATGCGCATATCATCTTATTTCCAAAAAATATCTCAATCACTTTGAATACCACATCAATAAATATTGCAATACAACATTATTTTGGAATCCCATTACATAAACACTTAATCATTCCACCACATCGTTGTCATATTCAACATTGCCAATAGTGATCGCATGTGATTTCCCTTTGTCCTTTGCCTTCAGTGGTTTCTCATGTTGATCATCACTAACCCTTGGATTAGGGCAATTATTATCATAATGCCCCATTTCCTTGCACTTGAAGCATTGAAGTGTTGGTGGTGCGTTCTCTGCAGTGTTTTCTTTATTCACATTATTAGAAACCCTTTTTCCATTACTTCGACACTCAGCTGCTCGATGACCTTCTCTTCCACACTTGAAACATTTTCTAGTCCCTTTAAGACAATCTCCACCATGCTTCTTTCCACACGTTGTGCATAAGGAAACATTCATCTTCTTTTCACCATTATTATGAGATTTCTCCTTGAACTCCATCTTTCGTTTCTTGTCAAAACCATGAGATGGATATGTAACACCAACTTCCATTTCTACCTTGATAGCACAACGCACAATTTCTTCATAGCTACTGAAGTCTCTTATAGCTAATTCCCTTCGAAGACTTGGTTTTAATCCACTGAAAAATCGATCAACTTTAATTTCAGGTTGGATGATAATACCAGAAGCATACCTTGCAAGTCTTGTAAAATTTGCTTCATAGGTACCAACAGATTCATCGTCCCTTTGCTTCAGTTCAAGAAACTCTTTCTCTATCTTTGTTCGGAGAATACGAGGGAAGTACTTATTGAAAAATAAGTTCTTGAACTCGTCCCATTCTATAGACTCAATTTCATCCCTTTGCCTCGTATTCTTAATAAGATTCCACCATTGATCAGCTTCACCTTCCAAACGATATACTGCTAAGATGAATTTATCATGTTCAGAACATTGAAGAACTGAAAATATCTTTTCAGTAGTACTGATTCATTGTTCAGCCACAAGTGGATTAGAAGACCCACTGAAAGAAGGTGGAAGTTGCCTCATGAAGGACTCAATAGAATATTGTTCCCTTCTCTGCTCATTTGGATGTACAGAATGATTCATAGCTTGTGTAAGTATAGCAATAAGATTTTGCACTCCATCTCCCATAACATTTGTTTGTTCAGGAGGGCAATCATTGCATTGTCCATTGCATTGATCAACACGGTTCCTTCGGGTTCCAGCCATCGTCTAAAACCCAAAAAGAATAGTGTGAGAGGCAAAAATCATGCTAGGGAAAACAACATAATAAAGGGGGAGTACCTTCAATATCCAACATCTTAGGTTTAATTCTATGATCATTAGCGTAATTCTATTACTATAACCTATACGTATACTTATCCCTAGGGACATCCCTAGACATACCTCAGAAATATCTCTAGGGATCTCACTAACGTTTTCGCATCCTAGTTTCCAAAGGTTGACTAAACCTTTCCTCTGATACCAACTGTAGAGACCCGAAGCCTGACGTACATGGACATTACATTACTTTTGCGGAATACTTGGTACATAACAAAAACACACACACAAGGATCGTAATAGTTTAGTGTCTTTGGAAACTCGGAATAAAATCTTCTAATCGTGGTGAAAGATCTTCAACATCTCCCATAAAGATCTTCCTTTTTTTACCTAAAACCTTTATTTAAATCCTGGGGAAAGGAAAACATAAAAGGGTGAGCTCAAATGCTCAGTACGGGTAAACAAAAGAAATATCAATCACATCGTATTCATAAGAACATAACATTTTGGAAATCATAACCTGAAAGAGAGCATAATTTCATAACATGGGATAAATCATGTTAGTGAAATGTAATCACAATAATCATAACATAAAACATGAAACTTTGTGGAATTCACACATAATCATAGAGAATCATTTCTTGTTAGTCAAGACTCATTGCCAAGACTATCTTAGTGGACAAAGTCCATTTCTGAATCGAGTAACCCTCGTTTCAGTCCTGTTTCACTGAACCGGTATAACCTACCATTCCAGCCATGTCTATCTCATGAGATATAAAATCTTTACCCAATGCATTGGAGGGAGATATTGGTCCCACCCATCTTATAATGAATCCTTTCTTATGTGTGCCACATAATCATAAACCATACATCATAGCGTAACCCATGTAATAAAAATGTGATTCTTAAACAACATGACATCATAAAAAAATTAATATAAGATAAAAGAATTCATAAAAATATTTCCATCACAACATAATCAAACCAATGTAATAATAGGTATAAAAACAGAACCCTTTTATTATCTTAGATGGAAAATAATTTTGATAAAATACTTGAACTCCATTCTTGAGGAAAATATCCTTTCTTTTTCAAAAACGCTTTTCCTTTCTTAACATGTCATACAATTTTAAACTAAAAGAAGTTGATTTAAAAATAAACTTGAAAACTTGTAAAGGATGATTCTTGGAAATAATGTTTTAAAAATCCATTCTTACCGTATAAGTTAAATAAAACATTCTTCGTACTTTTGTCTGAAAAGTCAAAAAGTACCTCATACGAAAAACGTCAAAAGATTCCTTTCATATTCTCTACTAAAAACACACCGAAGGGTAAAATAGGATTTAAACATTTGTAGGTGGATGGAAATAATATTACATATTCAGGAAACATGGATGTGGATGATAAAATACACCCCAGTAAATACTAAATTATAAACAATCTCGGATAAAAAGTGAGATTGTGATATTTCCCTTACCTAAGGTCCGATTTGCTTCGTAAGTGTCCGAACCTCCTGTATAATGATTTAAATAATGTCATTTACTTATTACAGAATCATATTCATTGTTATGATATCATATATGGTTCACTTATGACTTTATATTACCCGTTCTTTTGTAAATTCCATGTTAAAGAGCGTTTTAGGGTAACATTGTTTCATTTGTCGTCCGTGTTTTGACTTATAATTATTCATATGATTACTTAGATCATGATTACATAATCCCAGAACATAAAACAAGATATATATATATATATATATATATATTCAGGATATACATATATATAATAAATCATTAAATGGAAAAAAATACACTGTTCATGGAGACGGTAGTTCGTACGTACGCATGAACGATGTTTTCGTTTCCTTATTGAATTGAATGGAATTAAGTACATGACATACATATAAATATATAAATAAATACAGTATCATTATTATGTCATATATTTCATTAGTACATATTATATATACTTTATAATCATTCTTAAATGGTTAACATGGAGAATGAATCTCATCGCGTCGTGGAGACGGTATTCCGTACGTACGCACGAGCGATGATATCATTTCCATAAATATTGAATTGAATTGGAGTGGATTATACAATATATCAGAATCAATATGATGTTGTAATAACTATGTATAGTTATTCTTTACACCATTATACCCATCCATGTAAGGTGGTGGTGGAAAATAGATTACACCACGGCGTGGAGACGGTATTCCGTACGTACGCACGCGCGGTGATTTCATTTTTCCGTAGGATGGATAGAAGGTGAATTAGAGTTGTTTAATATTTATAATAACATATCAGTATATACGAAATACTGATGTTATTACTTTATCATGAAACAACCAAAGAAGAAGAAGTTTGAAGAAGAAAGAAATTGAAAAGATCGGTAATGGATATTACCTCTTCTTTGAAACGCCTCTTTGAATCCTCCACTTAGGGAACTAAGATTGGTCTTTGAAGAAGACCAGGACCTCTAGGATTATTCTAGGGAAGTGGAGAAGGGATTTTGGCAGGGGTTGGCCGAGCTTGAGTGCTCAAATTGGTGTGAGGAGGAGGGGGAGGAGGTGTCCTTTTATAAGGGAGGAGAGGGGCACCTTAGGAATATCTCAAAATATTATTTTATATTAAAGTAAAAATCGGTTTATAATGGTTCAAAAGGGTCTTATTTCGGATCTAAAGTGGGGATGGGTCGAAATACTATCATCCAATAGGATTTAGACAAGTTTAGGGTATTATTTTAACCTTATCAATTAGATTTAACTCTAAGTTAAATAATTTAACTTTTACCGTGTCTTTTTGTTTTCTTTCACTATATGGTTAATACACATACTATAACATGCCAAACGAACCCCAAATTGTTTATTATTAATATATATATCCTTATCTAAGTCATTTGGCCGAACCTTAGATTTTTAGGAATAAAAAACAATTAATAATATTATATTTGATTTAAAAACTATTTTGTGTCAATTTTGACACTATTTGATATATGATTTTTGTGAAAGTCATAACAGAATTATATGTTCTAACCAAGTTGATTAAATCAACACTAATATATTATAGTAACCTATAAAATTAGTGGAATTCATAAAAAGTCACAAATTACATTCATTTGAGAATTTATAACATCAATTAATGTAATATTTCCTTAAAAGGGTAATTACTGCATCATCGTTGTGTCATACATAACTTAATTTATTTAAAGTCTAAAAATTATAAATAAAATATAATTATGTAAGAAATCTTTTTATCTTTCTAATTAATATTTATAGTCGAATTTATCTTATGTATAACCCCATATTAAAAATGTTTTAGTTATTAAACTTTGATTTTAACTATTTTAACTATTCATGAAATAAAATAATATTAAATGTCATAATCTAATCCAAGTGGACCTAAATGGTCATATTATATTCATAAGGTTGTTTTTGGTCGAATAACACTTATCCAATAGAATTAGGACATGTGTTAGGGTAATAGTAATATCATATTTACCCTTAGTTACCCTATTTACTATTAACCGTGGTAAAAAAAAGTAAAAAGTTACTATTCACCAAAATTTATTTTCATCTCATTGAACCACATTTTACTTACTGACATCAACCGTGTCTCTCGGATTTTTGAAATTCCATTCACAGAAGCGGTAAAATTAAGTTTTATGAAAAATTCAGTTTTTTTAACTACCACCTAGTAGTTTCACTATTCATCAAAAATTGATGTTTTTCAGAACAATTCCAAAATTTCATCCTAAGCTATATTTCATATTCCGAATTCAAAAATGAAATCTATTTTACCAAATTCATAACATAGAAGTTGCATTAATTAATTTTATAATTAAATCCTGCTGTTAAAATAAATATCGTGTTTTTAGGAAACAAAATATATCAAAAGATTGACAATTGATTATGTCTGGTTTAAATGTGAAATTACATCTAATGACCAACATTGTATTAAATTGTAAAAATAAATTCTAAATATACTTTAAAACCACTCAAATTAATTATTTATTACTATTAATTATTTCGATTAAAAAAGTTGTTTTTAATTATAATTTAGTAATTTTCACTATTCATCAGAATATGAAAGTTATCCGAAAAGTACCAAAATTTCACCTTAGGCTAAATTCGATACTCCGAATCCAAAAATGAAGTCCATTTTGAGAGCTAAAATTTCTAAAATTTAAAAAGTGGTTATTACTATTCATAACGGCTAGTTTTAATAATATTTAAATAGCATATCATTGTTTCGTGAAACTCAGTATTACGTACCACACACGCTATCAAGGAAGGTTGCGATTGCGTGTAATGCAAGGCAAGTCAAGGATGTGTGTTGTGAAATCTCCTTTTGGTGTAGCGTACAACACAAGACATTAGTGAAAGAATATTTTTCATAAAATCTCGGGCTGTTACATAATGATTATGGGTTCATTGTATTATTATTAAATTAAATATATGTTTATTTAAATATCCATTTAACGATCTCTCATTAATGGGGTTTAGGGTTAAAATGTTACCAAATCAGTAATGTATTTTTATTCTCAATTTTACTTCTTTCAGAAAAATTCCATGTTATGCACCTATATTATTCTATGATGTGTAAATAGATACCAATTAATTTTAAATAAGTAATACTATTATATTCATGATATTTTATGGTTAATTTAATATTATAAATTAATTTTTATTGTGATTTAATTTTAAAAACTTTGAAAAAAATTATTACTACAATATAATTCTTTACCGGGATGTTTTATGATTATGCTTCCACTGATGAAGTATTTTTATCCATATGATTCTAAATATAATTAATTTAAATATCCTGTTATTATTAATGATATATTCATATAATGGTACAATTTTTTCAACACATTTTTACTAAAAATTGTTAAAAAAATGTTTTCAATAAAATCCAGCTTTATTTCTATCTTCGGATGTAAGCCTTTTCTCAGAAACCATTTTATCAAAAATTATTTTAAAAAATTTTTATTTAATTTTTTATTAACATAATTTTCATAGAAATGGATTTGGATGAATTTTTTTATCATTTATTTATTTAAATGGTTTTTAAATCTTCTTTTCTATATTTTTAAGGATATTTCCAAAAAAAATGTATTCAAAATGCATTACATTAAAAAAATATCCATGTGAAAAGTATATTTTACTCAAGAACAATTTTAAATGTTATATATATATATATATATTAATTTTTATTTATTAAAAGTGGTTCATAAGACTTTTTTTAGAATGTTTTTTGTTTTAAGAGAGGATTTTCAAAGAAATCTTATTTCACTAACAAAATTTTCCAAGGGGTCTTTTAAAATCATTCTCCATATAAATTGAAAATTTTTATATAGATTATGATTTGATGTAGCTACCATATTGAGAAATGATTAAAAAAATAGATATAACATAATTTTATATGAATATTCATCACATTAAAAAATACATGCTAGAAGATTTAAATAGATTAGTATAATTAGAAACATGATAATGTAATATTCTAACATGGTGAAAGAGCCTAAATATACCTTTTAAATAACATCCCAATTAGTTCTTATACTTTATAAATTTCACCATAATTAGGTGAAGGAAAAAATTAAAAAATGGGTGTGCTCAGATGTTCAGTATGGTTTAAAAAGTGTGATACGTAAGCATAATACATGTATAAGGGTATAAGAACATGATATAAACTTTAAAAGATCATACACTTTATATCAATGATCATAATCAAGAGTCGTGGAATAAATGTTGGTTGTTCATATGACACAAGTCATAATAGGATCAAGAGTATAATACATGAGATCATAATATACGACTAAGACATATAAATTTTTCATATATATAGACATATTAAATTATATTCATCGTAGTCAGGGCTTATATAGAGTCCATTTTAGCATAATATGTTCAATCTAAAAAACAAATTAATAGCCAATGTTCACTCCAAATACAATCTATGTTGAAAAATTATTTTACTAAAACATGTTCAATCCCCATTCCAGCACTATGTTATTTATCTTGGTTTACCTCCCATTCCTGCATAATAAAATAGAACCAAATTCATTCTTAATTCAAGCATTTTATTACTCAACTATGATCTCCCCTCCTTCCAACCTTTTATTACTGAACTATGACAATTCCTCGTGCCAGTCCTATATTACTAAATATTTTCACCTCCAATTTCATCATTGAATTACCGATCTGTGTTCCCTTCTAGTTCCTTTCCTGTATGAATGAACTAGGATAACCACCAATTCAACAGATTATTACACAATCTAGTTCACTAATCATTCCATTCCTATATTAATTATCTTATATCACTCCTCAATATAGCCATATCATACTACTCTATGTTTACTCATTGTTTCATCCATGACAACCTCATGCGATATATTAATTTCACCCAATTCAACAGAGGGTAATATAGTTCCCAAATATCACATTAAAAACTCAAACATACATGTGCCAAAATAACTATAAAATATTAATCATATCAGGACATATATAGAGAGATAGGATTCATACATATCATATCATAACCAATGAATGGAAGTGGGTGTTATAAAAAATTCATCCAATAACAACATAATGAAAATATACATGATTCACAATAATTTTATCATATAATAAGCCATTAAATAAATGGGGTTTATAATCACTTTATCTTGGTATAACCCATGGAAGAGAAATGGGTCTTATAAATAACATGTCTAAAATTAAAAAACCATTCATATAAATAATAATAATAATATCCTAGGAACATAAACCAATAAAATCATAAAATATTTCAAAATATATAATCATAGATAGAAAATAATTGTGAATTATTATTTAAAACAATTCATGAAGAAAATAATCTTTAAAGATTTCAATGATTCATGTACCAATTTTTTTTAAAAAAATTAAGGAAAATTTCAATGAAATAATAAAATTACGTGAATATTATATTATCATAAAATTTATTAGATTCATTATGTAATTAATCTAATTTTATTATATACATTTCATAATAGACAATACCTACATAACATATCATGTATCTCAAAGATGGAACATCAATAAAAAAATTAAATTACATATTTGGTATCTTTTGATTAATAAATAACATGTAATAATAAGATAAATTGAAAATTTTATTATCATGAAATTTATTAAATTAATTATAGAATAGGTCTTATGGAAGTATATAATTATCATTAAAAACAGTAGGTGCATAACAAAACAGGTGTCTTAAAGAAGGATAATTGATACAAAATTACATTACATATTTGTTAACTTTTGACCCATAAAACCCTTGAAAAAATAAAATAAAATAAAATAATTATATTCATTAAATAAAATAAATTTTTTATATCATATTTCATAATTTATTATATATATTAAATAATAATGATTAGTTAATAAAAAATATATCTCATAGAAATAAATGTGAGACTAGAAATCCAATTATTTAAGTATTTTCTTTTTTTGGTAATAGTTAAACCTATTTTATAATAGGTGAATGATTATATTAAATATAATTAATATATATTCATATATATCATACTACATATGATTCTATTTTTACATCATATTTCTTGTTTATTAGAAATTTCATGTGACGATTGTGTTTCATGTAATAATCGATTTGATTATCATTTTTCTTTTGACATGTTATTCATGATCCCATTTATTATATAACAATTTACATATTTCAAAAATATAAAATATGATATAATTATAATATATATTCAATGTATAATTATTTAAAAAACTATATTAAATATAAAAATATAAAATTGAATACATGATTCAAGGAGACTTTCTATCATACATACACATTAAACATTATTCTGTTTTCGTAAAATATTGAATTAAATATAGCAACTAAAATATATGTATATGTGTATATATATACATAATATCATTATGGTTGAATTATTATTCCAGATATATCATATATGTTTACTAAAGCCATCCTTAGTACGTTTTGTGTAAACTGTGAGAGAATCACATCTCTTTTAGGAGTCAGTAGTCCATACGTCTAGAAATGAAGTTATAGTTTTTACCGAAAATGGAAATGTTGAAGTAATGTGATATATAATAATTATAAAATATATGATACAACATAAAAATCATTTAATAACATAAAAATATTATTTAAATAATTATTCTAAACTATGATTGGTGTTAAAGAAAAAACGGATGACATCAATCATGAGGCGTAGTCCGCAGTAAACATGAACGGTAAGAATGTTACACATTTTATGGAGGTTTGTGCTGGTGTTAAACAAAACAATAGAATAACATCATATAAAAATATTTAGGATAATTAATTTATTTTATATTCTTGAAATATCAATAAATTTGTGGGTATAGAAAAAAATAGAAAAACCCATTGAAGATTGTTAATTCTTTTCATTTACCTCCTTGTGGTTAACACTGAATAGATTCCTTGATTGGATTTATTCACAAATTTAGACTTATAGGATTATGATAGTTAAGTTGGTATGTTATATTAATATTTTTTTATGTTTCATTTACATGAACGGTGTGAAGAAGTTTGGGGGTGATTTCCCTTTTATAGTCGACGAGTCACATTCCTGTAAATGTAAGAATGTAAAAACTATCGAGAGTTCCCCTTATATCATGTCCCTATAATAATTTCACATTAAATATATAAAGGATTATGTTGTCAAAATGTGGAAAATTAATGTATTTTGGGCTTGTTACTAGGGTATATTTCCATTTAAGTTAATTTTTTATCCAGTAAGTAAATATATTTCAACTATAATCACAATAATTAATTTTATTTACATTCACAAAGATATTCAGTTGAACTTTTTTTTAAATTAATCGAAATAAAAATTTATACTTATTATAAAATTTTAATCCATTTTTACCAATTATATACATAGAAGTTGTAGAAATAAATTTTAATTAGTCCTCATAGAAAAGAAAAACAATAGGTTTAAAAAGAGAAATTTTCAACAGAGTAAAATCTTTTTATATAAAAATTCATTGTAAAATTGATTCAAATGACATAAAGATGATATATTTTCTTATAAATGAACTAATTGTGCATTAAAACTAATATAAAGTATAATTAAACAATATAATAAATTAGATGAAAAAGCAGTTTTCATTTAAAATTCTATGTTTTCAATATTCATCAAAAAATGGTTTTTTTCATAACAATTTCCAAAAATTTAACCAATTTAAATTTTGATATTAGTATTTTAGAAATTATTATTTTTATAAATAAAAATTATGAAATTTTTAAAAATTATATTTAAAATGTTATATCTGTTAAAATCTGTAAAAGTCCCTTTTATAAAAATACTTCTTTTTAATCATAAATATATAATTTTTATTATGGTATAAAAACTGTATGTATTGGAGGAGTTTTAAAAAATAGATATAATATATAATATATTAATATTATTAAAAACCATATTCAAAATTTGTTTATTAATTTATTGGGATAAGACCTGTTTTTAAATCAAAAAATAGTTTTCTAATAAGATGAATTTCATTATTCTAAAATAGTTCATAATTTTATTTTGAAATAATAGATACAAAAATGAATAATTTTTATATATATTGTTGAATTATAATTTCAAAATATATTTAATATTATTCATAACTTCTTTTCCAATGGAACAGAGGTAACTATCGTAATTTTTAAAAAACAATATTAATCGTATATTTTAGATTATTAGAACTCAACCGTCAATGTAACAGATGATCTATAAGAATCTTGACATTATGCATATCAAAACCCAAACATAATGTTTCATGTGTTGTAATCTAATCTATATATTGTCTTTAGTGATTGAATATCATGGTATTGTATAAAACACATGATAATCTTAATTGTTTCATATAACCAAATTGATATGAAGTGTTTCATGAATCCATATTATAAAAAATAATAAAATAATTCCAAAAATGTCATAAAATCTCGAGGTGTTACTTTCTACCACCTTAAAAATGATTTTACCCCTCTAATTTCTATTATTTTTTTAAATGATTAGTAATTTAATATTACATTATTATAAATAGACATCATAAAAATGTATACTAAAAAATCATAAAAAAATAGACTGTTTGAATCATAATAGTTAACTAACATAACTCAAAACTATGTTTCCAAAAATGAGTGAATAGTTTGGGAGTGAATATTGGTAATTAAATAAGAACATAAATAATCATTTAGATTGATAATGTTCACTAATCACAATAAAGTGTGTGATACAGAAAAAGATAACAATCATAAAACCATAAACTAGAGAATAATGAAGGAGGTCTTTAATATCATATAATTTGATGATAATAGGAATACAATTTTTCCTAAAATTTATGATAATAATTAATAATATTTTTACAATAATGTATACATACTTGATTTCAGTCCCTTTCAAAAAAAAATCTACATCCTTTGGTTGGGCCTAGATCAATTCCCATATTATCTCATAATACAGATAATGATGTATATTTTTTCATTCCTGAGGAACTAACATATCATCAGAGCCCTAAATAGAATTGTAATTCATTCCATATTTATTTATTTTATCATCACACCATCATGGTTTGAATAGGAAATCAAATATTCATAAATCCTAATATTGTGATATGATACTATAATATTTGAAAACTCATCAATTATTTAACATAAAACATCTGATAAATATTCATCCATATAAAAATAGAAATGATTAAAATCTAAAATGTAATAAATATTATTACTATATAAGATCAAAATTTATCCCCTATATATAACTAACTGACTCTTGATTGTTATATTCCAAAATATTTCAATAAATTCATCGCATATTCTCTTGAAACATTGTAATATTCTAAAATACCATAAATCATTTTGAAAAAACATGCATTCTTACTTTTTCAAGTATTACAAGAATTATTCCTTAAATAATAGATGTTGTAAACATCATATATGATATCATAAAACTCTTAATCAACAAATCCATAATTTGTTCTCGGGTCATCTATACAATCCAATTTAGTTTATCCAAATTAACCATCTATCTATCGAAGCTAAACACAATTTTCCCTATATCTAGAAAAAATTTAGGGTTATATTTCCTTAATCAAAATATCACCATTCTATTAAATAAAATTTATATATTATCATATCCAATAATTTAACCCTTTAAATTACACAATGAAAAACTTTTACTGAAAATAATTATATATTTCATGATTCATACAATTTAATCATGGAATTCCAAATCATAAATATTTCATTCATCCAATTTTATTATTAAACACATACATATGATTCATCATCATATTACTTAATACCCCTTTTATATAATATGATTTATGATTAGTTTACAAGCGTTCCCAAACCTTAATTTAATCATTCTTTTTTACGTTTAACGTAAAAAATACTCTTAAAACATCACATAACATTAAGTTGTTGTTTGCGGTCAATTTATCTTCATATGGACGGCTAATACACGTACTAGCTTCCTAGTTCTATTCATGTGATTTCAACTTAGGAAATAAATTTTAATAATGGTCATTCCATAAAAATCTAAATCATTCAATGTTATCCCAAATCCTTCATGTTCCCACTAATGAATAATATAAGAAATTATAGTGTGAGCTACACTTATCATGACAAAAAACCACATAATCACGAAAAAAAACATATAGAATGATTAAATCAGTAAACATATATTTAAATTGGTCAAAAAAGAGTCTAATCCTTAGATACTTCCATAGACATATCCTTTAAAATATTTGTAGGGATCTTAATAATGTTTTTCACATCCCAGTTTGCAAAGGTCGACTAAACCATTCTTCTAATACCAACTACAAAAACTCATTTTTAAATACATGGATATTACATCATTTTAGATGAATATACATCACATTAAAAAAATTATTAATTTCCATAATATTTTACTGTCATTATAAAATTGGTATCATAAAATTCTTACTCAGTAAAAGATATTTAACATTACTTTGGTAATCTTCCACTTTTTTACTCCCACTTAATACCTTTCTTCATAACATGGGGAAAGGGAAACATATGAAAATGATGATAATATATTCCCAATTAGGGTAAAAATGGGAGATATTTAATCACCACTTTCGAATAAAGGTATGAGAACTTGATCTTAACATTAAATGATCATACAATTCATATCAAATATCATAATCATTAGTCATGGAATAAATATAGGTATTTTATAAGATATGAATCATAAGGAAAACAATAGATGAATCCATTATATAATAAAATCATAAAAGATATATAATTGTGGTTGAAAATTAAATTTATAAAATTATTTTGGCAGTATCCAAGGATTAATTACAATTCAATCATAGGGAATAGGTTCACTCCACGAACTATCTTAGTGGTCAAGGATCACTCTAATGACCATCATTGTGGACAATGTCATTTACTAAACTAGTTTCACACTACGTTCCATCCATATATTACATAAAATTGTTCATATCGAGATCTATCCTAGTATTAATTAATTACATTCACGCATCATTCCATCATCGCATTAATGAAATGAGAATGCTCTTCTTTCCATTCGTACATTAGCAAACTGAGTTCAAACATTTTTATAACCTTGTATTACTAATCAGTTCTCAATGCTCATTCCATAACTATAATACTAAATCAGGTTCACATCACATTCTATCCTTACATTACTAAACATATTTCAAATCCCATTCCATCCATATATTAAAAAATTGTGCTCACCTCCCATTACATCCCTTTATTACTGAACTGAGTTCATTCCTTATTCTAGACCAGTATTACAGAACCATTTCCACTCTTCATCTAGACCCAATCGTACTGAATTGGTTGAACTCTTTCTCCCATCAATGTCTATCTAAAAAGATATATAAATCATTATAGAATTCCTTAAAGGGAGATATTGGTCCCATAGATAACAAAAAAAATCATATAGCTATGTTTCATTAATTAAGAAAAAGTTTAGCATATCATCATCTATGAAAAAATATTGGTTTATAAATATCATATCCTAAACTTTGAAATGAAATGTATTTTATAATCAATTAATCCTATAATAACTAATTGAAAATAGATGTCCTTCTTAAGAATTTCATCGTAGAGTATCCCCTGAAATAATGTGTCTCTCATAACCATTTTATCATTGTGTAACCTATAGAATAAAAATAGGTCATATAAAAAACATACTCAAATAAATAAACCATTCATAGATAGAATAAGAATTTTAAAAAAGGATACTTAACCCAGTAAATAATAAACAAAATAAAAAATGTCATATTATAAGGAAAATAATTTTTAAGGATCATTTAAAACAATTTATGATGAAAATAATCATTAATCATTTCAAAGCGTCCCATTCCCCTTTGATACTTTTTAATCTGGATCCCCTATTCATAATAACATTACATGATGCAAATAATATTATGAAAATATGTAAATTCTAGGTATAACATGTACAATTGTAGTATATACACATCATAGGAGACTATTTGTTCATAACATCACATCATTCTCAAATAAGGAAAATTGAGAAAAAAATTATATACCAATTTGTTCACATTTGAAAAATAAGCCCCATGATAGAATAACAAAAAATTATAAATTCATACATAATGAAATAATGTAAATTAATTATTTAACATGTTATAGGGAATTATATACACATTATAAAATACAATATGTTCATAACATAACATGTTCCACAAAGAAGGAAATTTGTGAAAAAAAAATTACACGACCGTTTTGGTAATATTTGAAATGTAAACCCCATGAAAGAATAACATTAATAGATACATTGAATGTACTGAAATAGTAAAGGTTACCATACAACTGGGTACCTGGACATGTTAGTGAAATGAATTGAGAAGAACTCTCAATCCACTCAGGTTGGTTACTAACGTAAGGCATTAATGTTATCACAATCAAAAATATTTATTCCAATAATCAGAGAAGTCTATGAATAATAACTAAAATCCAGTTATCAAATAAATATAAAAAAAATTAATCTATAATAATATATTAAAACTATAAACTAAAAACAAGGATAAAACTAAATCAGATTATCAGGATCTCCATGTAACCACTTGGTTATGACCATTGACAAGCCCAAACTACTCTAAAGGAAACTTGAACTAGAAAAATGATTCAAAAAAATATATCGGGACTATTAATGATGAGTGACACATGTATTTTGTGATAATAATATCATAATAGGTATGAAAAAAATATTCCATAAATTTACAATCAAAAAATATTCCATAATAACTAGTATAAAGTCTATATAAAAATAGGTATTATCATTTAATTAACAAAAAATATATTTCAAGAAATTCCATTTTTAGAACAATAGACACACAAAATTTATCCTTTTAAGATGGTTATCCATAAAAACCCCAAATATTGAACCAAAACACAAACATGAATGAATTTTAGTTGATAAAAATGAGATGTATAGAAAAAAAGGGAAATAGAACAAGAAGGATGTCATGATGAAGAATAAAATATAACATGTGGATGATAATCATGGATGTTTCCAAGATATCACTAAAAAATTCATTCACATACTCATTAATCACTCACATACTAGCGTATTATGCAGTTCCAAATTCAATAACATACTGGACCCAGTAATCTATCCAATCAAGTGGCTTGTCTGACCAGGACTCTCAGCTAATCTTGGGGGTTCCAACCCATCATATCAGGGTTGATAAGGGACCATAACATGACCCTCTATGTGAAATGAATGAATACCATGATTAGGATATGTGGTGAATGGTGAGACCCTCAAACACATGGATCAATCAAATAACCCACAACCACCATTATTTACAATCCAAAATACAAGCACAACCTACATGATTACCCTCTACTAGAAGGATCAATCATACAGGTGACCATCTCCGAACATGTCATTGACAAGTTGCAACTGGGCCACCGCATTACACGTGTTCCAAAATAGATTTCCCAAATATTATAATATATCAATCAAGAATTTTGTAAATTTATAATTTATTTTTTTAAAAATACTTTTTAAACGAATTTCGAAAACAAATGAAAAATGAACAATGTGGTTGAAATGTGCTAATGATGACACTATATAAATTAGTTTCCATAACCAGCATCATGACTCCAAGTAGTTTAATTTTTTGGAATCACGTTATAAACCATCATTTAATTTCTTTTGAATCAAACATCCATTTATAGATTAATTTTTTGGGGTAGGATTTAATGAAGCTAATAGAGAAGGGATAAATTTATTTTGGAATCCAAGGATTTTAAATAGTATTTTATTTAGAATTATCCATTCATTTTAGTTCTTATCCATATGTACAGCTGATGCACCTATAGATATTAACACATCTATCATAATAAGGTTTTAAAATGATAAATGTATAGAATAATTTATATAAACATACACCCACATCACAAATTGTTTTTACTAGTCTCACACAAACATCTATATTTAGTGTTCAATAAAATCCACACACAACACCCAATTCAAAAATTATATATATATATATATATATATATAAAGGAAAACACTGAAATACAACCAATTTTTTTTAAAGGAATAATTGGTAAATTCATAAAACACCATACAAGAATATATAAATCTATTTATATATAGAAATATTTTGAAAATGATTTCTAACGAAATAATGAACATGAAATAACAAGAATATGAAACAAATGGACATCAAAAAACAACATATTAATAAATTATTTAGAACAACCAAGCATCAAATAGAGTATTAAAAATGAAAATTAATAGAAAACCTTCCTCCATAGAGTACACAGATGAAGAAAATCAAAGAGAAAGAATAATAAGGTACAATGATCAACCTCTTCATCCTAACATAAACTAAAATGTCCCACATTATCCAAAACCATACTTGGGATTAGATAATGGTATCCAAACGATAATGAAAAGAATGACAAGATGGGGAGGGATAAAAATAACAAAAATCACATATGAACCAAGAGATATTTTCCTCAAAATAATGGATATAAAACCATGGAGGGAGGAGATCCAAATAGTAATGGGTTTTGGACCCCTTTGTGTGAAAAAAATAAACAAGAATGGATGGGGATTGATTTGGGGAAAAAAAGATGTCTGTTTTAATTATGAATTTCAATGGTAAAAAATAGGTGAGAGACTCTCAAAATAAGGCCATAGGTATTGAAAAACCATAAGAAAACTGGGAAAACCATAATTCAATGAAGGGTATCCACATAACATTTGGTTTCATGGTTAGGGAAACTGTGAACCACTGGGAAAAATGGATCTATCAAATTATAGATCCTCCACATATTCTTTATTCATGGTTTCTCCTAACCATGTGTGATCATTCCATTTTGTCCTAGACACTAATCCAAAGAGGAACATGTTCTCCTTTGGCTTGTATGGTTTATCAAAACCTTTCTCATGTTGAAACAAGCAAACTTTTCAGGTAAAAAAGGAATGGTAACATGCTAAACTTCAATAGACCTTACAGTTTACCTCTAGAATATTTAAGAAAAGAATGCATAGTGCCAAAAGACAACAATAACATCTACATTTCAATTATTCAAATTGGGAAGTCAACATGAACCTCAACTAAAAGAATTATATCCTAGAATAGGATAAAATAGAAGTAATCCCATGGTTAGGGTGTAACAATTCTCCCAACAAAAAACAGTTTCCCCCAAAAAAAGCGCACAGTCAAATGATAAACATAGATTGTTCTCGAAATAAATGAATACAAAAGGAATCACAAACTCTAGGAGACATTTATAACTCCACAAGTCACACCTGATTTCCTCTATGGTATAATTAAATGGAAGGAATCCCAAAGAGGAGAGGAAGGTTCTTCTAAATAAAAGAACATTGCTGCAATCACAACTAGAATCACGAATCCATTTAGATCCAAAACAAACCATCTCCATACATTTCAAACAACCCAACAATTAGAACCAGGAACACCTAATCTAATGAAAAACCATCCACACAATGGTGAACCCATTTATTGAACTGAAACCAAATAATTAATATAAAAAAATTATCAATTCCAAAAAATATGAGAAACTCAAAATAAAAAAAAAGATAGTAAAAAGAAATTAATTTACAGAATCTGATAACAAATTAATGGTGAAAATCATAAGAAAATTCAATACAAAAAACATCACGTCCGAACTAATGATAAAATGAGACCACAAAACCATTCTCAACAAAGGAAACCTACAATGAGAAGAAAAGGGCACTATAATTTGTATAACAAAATAGAATCATAAATACAATATGAGATGCAACTAACAGATAAAAATGATCATGACTCCAATACAATTGAAAAAATTAGGTCAATTCTCTCCATAGAACAAGGGATTCGTGACTGCGTGAAATGTTCTACACTAGGGCCGCTTACTAGATCCTTGATTTATAATGCATCTGATTCCCCAATATCAAGAGTCGACATCCTCCTAATGAGATTTATATTTTTGGCTACTCAAATTGAATAGTTTTTTCAAATGAATCAAACAACAAAATTAATTAAAGGAATTAAATGGATTTGGGTATGACACCAATGAATGCCTGAGCCGGTCATATTAGAAGCACACAAACAATTGATAAGCTGAGTGATAACAAAGAACTATTAGTATAGACTCTCTCGTGAATGTTTCCTCTAGCATATACCTCATGAGATATGGGTAACCATCACCGGTTTCAATATCAATAGATTTTTCTCCTCAATCACTTAGTGGGGACCCAAAAAATAGAGGAACATTCGGTGGATCCTACAACTAAATCATCCTATAGAAATGACTTAAATACAAAAGTGGCTAACATAGGCCCTCAACATCCATTGACCATTCTAAACACTGATAAGCTCTTCCACCTTCTTAACATTCACCTCATAAATTATAACCCATTGGATGAATTCCTTCTTAAAAACATCCCATAGTATCCCAATTTAAAATTATGGTGGGGAGATCCCATTAATCAATTAAAAATATGAACCATCAAAATAACATATAACAACATGCATTAACATAGATTTGGGAGTTCACCACATCCTTAAGGAATCATGGACTTCCTAAATCCACTCCACTATATCCTAAAAAACTCAATCACCACAAAAAAAGGAATAATCTAAGAGTAACACGAAAACACCACTAAACATTGGGGTCTGGTTAGTGTAATCTACTCAAAAAAATTTCTACAAACCTCCAAAACTTTTCGTGTAAGAATACTCTACACAACATATAACATAAACCCAAACCAACCATATAACCAAACACAGATTAGAATAACTGTCCAAACCAAACACCAATCACATTAAGCAACTAAAAGTAATGGACACTAAAATATTCCTTTAAAAACCCACTATTGTTTTCCAATTTCAAACTCTAATTTTACTAAGAACGTAGTCTACAATACCAATTTCATTTTAGAATACCATCCATTCATAATTAACCACATTCAAAATAAATCCGAATATTTGGAAAAATTAATTTTGAAAACCCCAATATTTTTAAAACCCATTTTTCCATTTCCCAAATTTCCCACACCAACGAAGACCAAACTAACACAAAACTCACACTAAGCTCTCAAAATAGATAACTATGATCCATGAAAACCATGGTGAAGTGGTTAGTGGTCTATTCCCAAATAAATAACCAATCACCTAGAGTATCTTGAGCCATGGGTTCAGACTCCACGAGGGTCACTACTCAGTGTGATACCATTGATAAATAATTAGACACTTCTGTTATCATTCCACATCCATAATAACTAAATAATGAAAAAAACTCAAATACCAAACCACCCCTGAAAACTCGATGATTAGAATGATTAAAAGTTCGTGAAGTCATTATCGTACCTAGATATAAAGCCTCTTAATTCCTAATATCATGTCTACCAGACACCCTAAATAAAAATAGGATCCGATGATACCGTTTCCTCCCTAACTAGGATGGGATTCCATCTAAACTGGAACTCAATGTATTTCAAGATAAGACATGATAGGAATTCCCAATCCTCATGTGCTGGAAACTAGTGTCAGGATAGAAGTCATCACAGTCAGAGCAATTTAGCTGAATAAACATTCATGATCCAATTATCAAATACGATAAGGAATCATAACAAAAATAAACTGATTAAGTTAATCTGTAATCATATTAATCTACCACAGAAGAATAATGTTGTAATGTAAAAAAAGAATATTTGACTAAAATGATCTCCATGCGACCTCATGGTCACTGCAATCAAGAAGACTGACCTTCTACAATGGAAGGTTAAACGAGAAATGTGACCCCAAAAAATTGATTGGGCATACTGAAATTACTTTTCATAATTAGGGTTTGAGCATAACCTCATAGTATGTATGCAATATACAGTCCAAATATTTCTTCATAAAAAATATTCCATAAAAAATATTTTTATGTTTGTATATAAAATACATTTTTATCATTTTAATATTAAAAAATATCCTTCTAGAAATTCACAATTTATAATAATCACAGAGATTAATACTTTTTCGATAATTTATTTCCATACCAAAACCAAAATATAGAACCAACACCTTATCCAAATCCATTCTAGATGATAAAAATGTTTTGTACTAAAAATTATGGAAATATAACTAGAAGGTAGATAGGATGTAGAATAAAATAAAACATACATAAAATAATCATGGACTTTTTCAACATATTTCTACAATAATTCTTTGGATGTGATCTGTTCAGACTCACAATCAAGTGTATGGTGGAACTCTACCGTCAATAACCATTTGGACACTCAAAACTAATTAATATATATCACATCCCACTTTTCCTCTCAACTAATCAAGGGGTGAAACCTGACTAATCAGTGTCAATAACCAACCATCACTCAACCATATATATGATGCTCATTAATCCATAATAATAGTACATTGTGGTTGTGTAGGCTCCTCACACACTATGAGAAAAACAATAACCCACATCCACCATTACTGCCGAGAAATACAATGAACCCACCATTTTGTTGTCCCTATACTCAAGGGATCCACTATAGAGTTTCCCTTCTCAAAAAAAACCATTCACGATTGACAATTATGCCTTCCCATTAGAAGAGACACAAAATCAATTTCCCAAACAATATAAAATACCATAATGGACTTTCTAATTTCAAGTAAATATCAATTTATAAACCATTTAAAATATATATCTAAAACCAAGGAGAAATACACCCCCTTATCAGAAAGAGACTAATGGTTATCTACATCATTTAGATACCAAGAACTACATCAATGTGCCCATTGGGCTGATATTTGGGAATCACATTAGAAAAAAATATTTGAGGTCATTAGGAATTATAAAAAAAAATTGGAATTAATTAACGATTGGAAGGATTTAAGGAAGGGACGGGAGAATGGGGAAAGGTATTTTGAAATAAAAGGTTATTAAATTGAATTTTCTTTTTAAATACATCATCTATTTTATTCCCATACATAGGTACACTCCACATACTATGGATATTCCCACATATAATGGAATATTCATTCTAAACTATAGATGTGTGAACTCTGATTTTAGAAAAACAAGCACATCCATCCAAAAAATTTTATACAAGATTCAAAAAAATATCATGTCATAAAGGTCACGAAAATCCACACATAACACACAATTCATAAACCAACAAAATAACAAAAATATTGTTATGAAAAAAACAGCCAAAAACACAAAATATTATTCTAAAGAAAAAATGGGAATTTCAAAAAACACCTTACATGAATATATACATTGAAAAATACATAGAAATCCTTTGAAAACTATTTCTCATCAGAATACCAACATTAAAGCACAACATTTTTTCATAGAAGAACATAAAAGGGAAAAATCATTTATAATTTTTTTAAATAATTAAGAATAAAATTGAGTTGCATTGAAAGGAAGTGGATTTAAAAATTTACTTTAATATATTTCACCCATAATGAAACTCTTGGATAATGAAGGAAAGGTCCACAAATCTATGTGCAAACCCTAATGTCAACAAAATGGAACACATTTCCAAACACTCTTAAAGGGGTTTTTTCAAGGATGGCCAAGACAAAATGAATTTTAAATGCAAGAGTGGGATGAAATAAATTGTAAAAAATCAAATAAGAACTAAGAGGAAATCACCTAAAATTCTTGGAGATACATCCATGGATGGAGGATATAAAAAGGGACTGAGGTATTGGGACACCATTGTTTGCTGAAAAAAGAACACAGAGTGATGTATATCGATTTGGTGTAATAATAGGGAAGGGCATATTAAGAAATTGATTTTTTCTAAACACCTTATATACTCGCATGTTTTGGCCACACGGTTTGAAAAACCATGGGCAAACCATGTACGCCCTTCTGGAGTGATGGGTTACCCCCTACTGTTTGGGGGAATTATTAAGGAAAATGTGAACCATCCATGCAAAATGAAAAATTAAATTTTTTAGCCTCCCTATACACTTTCCACATGATATCTCTGAACCTTGTTCATGTTGTGTGGCATGTCAAAGACACAAACTAAACATCAAACAGTTTCTCCTTTGGCACTCATGGGTTCTTCGAAATTGAGGTCAAGTTATGAATGTAATGAATTCATGATAAAAATTGTCTTGGAATACCCAACATCTCAACATTCCCAACAATTTACATCCACACCTTTCACAAAGATGATGCACATGGGACAAACACACTTGGAATAATCGAAATACAAAAATTCAAACTGAGAGCTCAACTGTTAGGAAAAATAACAGAACAAAAGACAGGAAAATAATATTATTAATAGAAACAATATGGTTGTAGTGTGACATTTATTTTCATCAAATAAATTAAATTATTTATATAAATAAAAATATGGATGTGTATACATCACACAAATTGAATAAGTGGTTAATATAACATATACCTCACATAAATAATAGTGAGATGAGAGTACTGTAACCTTAAGTATTGAATTTATTTTATAAATTAATAATCATTTATAATAAATATTATTTTATAATTAACCATCCCAATAACCATATTATTATATATATTACGAGATAGGATTTTATTATGACTTTATATTACACATTTATTAACAATTCAATGTTGAATTGGCGTTTCTGTTAATTATCGATTTTTTCCGTATATGTTTTAACAAGATATTAACGATCCTCTTACCTATATAATGATTTATTTATTTAATGTAATGAAAACATGATATAAATATCATATATATTCCTAATATTATAATTAATAATAATATATAAAAGTTTGAAATATGAAAAGGAAAACATTATTCATGGAGATAAAATATAGTATATACACATGAATGATGATTATATTTCATAATAATATTAACTGAATGAAAGTAAATGATATATATAAATATAATAATTATATATATATTTAATTTTCAATATATATCAGATATGTTTTCTAAATCTATCCTTAAAACATTAGTTTTAAATTGTGATCACATTGATTCACATTAAGGAGACTGTAGTCTAAGCATCCACAAACAATTTTATTATATTTAAATAAAATAGGACGAATGAGGATATGTTTTATATAATAATTAAATGTTTATAAATACATCATAAATAAAATGTATAGAAAAATTTTATTTTCATCATAATTCTGAACCATGGGATGGGGTAAAGGAAAAACAAGTTGTATCATTTCTTAAGGCAGTGGTCTTCCGAACACATGAATGGTATGTTTGTTATGAAATTTATGGAGTTGTGTGATGGTGTAAGTATAAACCATAAAAAACATATATGTATATTAAATATACTTATTTTATTATATAATAATAAAAAAATCATAACTGAATGGGTGGAGTATAAAAGAAAACAGAAACACGTGTTGATGAACATTCCTTGTTTTTAGGTTAACTCATATTGGTTTTACCTAAATGGATTATATGGTTGGATTTATATCCATTATAATGTCCCAGATTTTTTCCTTGTTTTATTTTAATTTTATATGGGAATTTTTTCGATTCCAGGATCTGAGATGGCATGTAGTTCCTAGCACCGGTGACCCCAGAACAAATATTTGAATTTAATTTAATAATTAAATTACGCGGGCATGCGGTTTTCCTGAAAAATATGAACAAACCCTGAACGGTTGCTCGAATAAGAAATCTGAGGGCATCGTTGCGTTCGGAATAACGATTTTACCTTAGGCGAGTCCTAACATCAGTCGGCGCAGGTTAGTGGTGAAATCCAGTTTTTTTGGACGTAACCATAATAAAATATTTTATTAAAATATTTTATTAAATCCTTGTTGAAGCAGAATATTTTTTCTTTTAAATAGAGACTTCGCAAGGGGGGTTAGGTTTAGTTTTCTCATAACCCTGAATCTCCCTATATAGCTCTAGAGAAAACCTCCCAACGCGGCGACGGGGTTCTTGACGAGCTTCGCCGGTGACGACGACGCGGTGACCAGATCTTCGCTAGTAAACATCACGAATCTAGGTAGGATGTTTGTTTTTGATTTCCATGTTGAACGCGGACTATATCCATGAACATATTAGCCCACGGATCGAACAATCTTGTAGGATATATTTTTGCGGGGATTTTGAGGTTTAGATTCTTGAGGTTGTTTTGGTTTTGATCTAACGACGACGAACCCAGATCGTCACGAACAACGATCGAGGTTTTTCCCTCTTCATTGATTTTTGTGATTCATCCCTATGCATTCATCGTGTTTGTTCTACGCATTCTTGGAGTAAATATATCATTTAAAATTCGTTTGTTTGTCCAATGATATGAAATCAATGATCCAATATCGGGACGACCTAGAAAATTTGTGATGGTGACGACGACAGAAAAATCGATGTGGTTCAGAAATTCCAATTCATTGAACGTTTTTGTGCAAGCGGCTTGGGTCACTCTATAAAAGCCGATCAGAAGCCCTAAACCGAAGGAATCGGTTTTGTAGGGTCGGGACGACCCCAAATATGGAGATTCATGATGATCGGATGGTTGGATCAAGAACCGGAGATTCGGCCGAGGCGCGAGGAGGAAGACGATGCTTCTGGAAAAATACCGACTACACGCCGTGTAGTATGGGTTACATGGCGTGTGTTCCTCAGCGGGATTACATGGCATGTACTCCGGGAGTACACGGACGTGGGAAGGGTTCATAGCCAAGGACACGCCGTGTATACCCCTCCCCAGCATGACCAGGCCAGTTACACGAGATACCCCGTGTACTGGCACACGGGCAGGGGACATGGGCAAAGAATGTGTACGGGCACACGGCCAGCGTACACAGAGCGAGACCCAGGTGCTTGGACATGACATGTGTTCTTCCACACGTCGTGTAGTTACTTTATATCCTCCAAGCTTAATGACACGGGCCATTTACACCGACAGTACCGAGAGTCAGGAACACGGTGTGTACTTTTACTACATGCCATGTAGTTGAGTTTTACACAGCTTGGATGGACGACACGGGCCATTTACATAGGCAGACCCTGGGGTCAAGGAACAAGGCATTTAGCCATACTACATGCCGTGTAACCAATCATACATGGAATGAGCCAGATGCCTTCTGTGACAAGGACTAGTTTCATTAGGGTTCATCCCCTTAGTCTTTCTCCTGAAGGATTTCTGTATCATTTCCTACATATATGAGTATGATCTCTTCAGTATGACGTCCCAGATAGAGTTGTTGGAATCCCATCTGTGATACTAGAGCCTGATCCTCGATTCATTCTTGGATCCCTAGTTAGAGTTCATGGTATCGACGTGACTGACATTACCCAGGCGCCAATCCTCTGCTTAGCGGATTAGCTCAGACTGAGTTGTTGGAATCACCCCATGACATGGTCGTGATCCTCATCTGAGCATCATGTTCACAATGTACTTGTGGAGTGTGTTCTCTTAGAATGAGCGTCACGACCTGTCCTCAGGGCCCGTGTCATGACTACCCCTAGCCCGCCATCTATAGGCCAGGGGCTGGCGACTAGCACCAAAGGCGTAAATCCCGATAACTGGGAAGACATTGCCTTTATGAAAGTAAACAAAACACTACAGAGTACAAGCGGAAGTAAAACACTAAGTACAAAGAAAAGGGCTGAAAGGTAAATGGGACAGAATACAAACCCAAATGAAAATACAACTACAACTGAACAAAGTAAAACAGAAAAAAACAACAGCTGGAAGAAAGGAAGCAACTCCTGGGTCGTCCTCCTCGGTTCCTACCTGAAGGGAAGGTACAGATGGCGCGGCTCCTGGATCGTCCACCATGGATCCTACCTAAAGGGTAGGTACAGATAGCCTTCTCAACGCTCTCTCCCATCATCCTCTTCAGTGTGTCGTCTCGCCGTGAAGTCCACCTCTAGATACTGACTCGTCATGTAGTCCACCTCCGGGTGTCATCCAGTCCTCAAACACTCGGCCTCCGTTAGCACTGCTCGTCGTCTGCAACCAACACAACAAGGTGCGGGCATAGCCCGTGCAGGGGTGAGTATAACGATACTCAGTAGGGACCCCGAGACCCTCAAGGTCTCACTAAAACCAACAAGGATAACCACAAAGAAGGTCTCAATAGATAACCTCTACTTAGGTATATTCCCATGCATATAACTAAGTTATCATGTAACCCATCTCAATCATGAGGAAAACACCATGATCGTGAAATCAATGGATAACCACTACCTAGGTATATGCCCATTCATATACCCATGTTATCAAGTGACCCAACACAATCATGAGGTAAACAAAAAGGTCAAAAGTCTCAGCTCAAACCAGTATTTTCATAATCTAAACTGTAACTGCTGAAGAGCTCCGTCTCTAGAGTGTACAGTGGTCCTGTCACGACTCCGAGGTACTGCTCACTAACTTAACACTACTGAGGTACTCCTCCTGTCGAGTACCGCGGGTCAGCCACCTAGACAATGTAGTGCTTCCCGCCGAGGTATGTCACCCAAACATAGTAGTGCACACCCCCTAGTAGCCTACTGAGGTACTCTCTAGACGAGTACTGCGGGTCTGCACTGTCACACAGGTAGTACTCCGTCCTCCATGGGTCTGCACCTCACAAAGTAGTGCTCCATCCACTGGGCTAGTCGACTCACTCCAAGTCGAGTCGGTCAAGCAGTCGTCAGGTCTCAGTCGGCTACACGGTATCCGTACTCCACACACTCATCTCTTGGAGGGTCCGCTCCACGAGCTACAAGTCGATACTCCAAGTATCACAAATTCCCACGAAGAAGTATCTCAAGGGACCGCCTCATCATAGGGTCTCAACGCAACAGACGGCGCGTCAATCGGACGCCCGGTCTGTGAATTATTAGTCTTTTCGTCCGAGGGGCCCGATTGGTTTTGCATTCGAACCAACCTGGCCGTATCTCAACTGCACCCTGAACTCTCATAGGGTATACTCAAAGGTACCATTTCTCAATGTGATCACCAACATTGTTGACGGTTCTTCAAACGGACGCCCGGTCTGAATGATATCAGCTTTTCCATTCCAAGGGCCCGGTTGAATTTCGAGAGTAATCCAACTCGGACACTATCCAACAACAACCAAAACTCGAGCGAAGTATGCGAAAAGTTCCGTCTCATCAAGAGGAAAACAACGAGATAGACGGTGCGTCAATCGGACGCCCGGTCGGTGAGTTATTGGCTTTTTCGTTCCAAAGGCCCCATTGGTTTCGTGAGCGAACGAACACGACCGCACTATGACGGCATGCAAACCTCGAGCGTAGTAATCCAAAAGATCCGTCTCACTTAGAGGAATCCATTAAAGTTTAAGGCACGTCAATCGGACGTCCGGAGTTCAAGATATAAGTGTTTCCGCTCCGAGGGCCTGGTTGGTTTCGTATCCGAACCAACCCGGCCGAACCCAAATTATTCTGAATCCATGAGTATAATATACCGAAACTACATTATCGGTCCAAAGATCGCTACGCAACTGACGGTGCGTTGATCAGAGGTTCGTAGCCCAAGATATGGGCATTTGACCGAAAGTATTCTGAAAACGGGGGGTATGGGCCCGGACCGACCCGGCCCGACCCCCCCCCCCCCCCGGGTCGGCCCGGGTCCGAGCGCGGCCCGGCCCGTCCGTCTCGGCCCAGCTCGACCGGGCAGTCGCGGCTCGGCCAGCGCGGCCGAGCGGATGCCGCGGGTGGGGGTGTGCGCGGCCGAGCGGATGCCGCGGGTGGGGGTGTGCGCGGCCTGCCCTCGCCGCTAGTTGAAGCTGGCGGCGACCCCCGCCGCCGGTCTTCTGGCGGAGTGTCGCCGCCGCCTTCCGCAGTCCACCGGACGCGCTCCGGTGGTCCGTTTCTCCTACTGTCTTCGCCTACGGTCCGCCTGGGACCCGACCTTCACTGCGAAGGGATTCAAAAGCCATAGTGTCTTGCTTCGTCGTCGTCCATCGATCCACACATCGATAAACGAGCTGCGGAAGGTTTTCGTGTCGTGTTTGTTCGGCCCGCGCCCTCCGCGTTAGTTGTTATCAATTGGCAAATAATAACATGTGATTTTAATCATTGACGAGGGTATAATTTATCCAAAATAAATTATACGATCACCTTGAAATCAAATACCAACGCACGAGGGTTTAAAAAATTTGAATGTGCGGTGTGATGACGTCGCAGATTCTTGCTGCTCGATCCCGCGCGGTGTGACGATGTCGCACATCCTTTCCGTTCTTTCCCACGTGGTGTGACGGCACTGCGTCACTCTCTTTCGATCCGCAACGACAAGAAAGAATAAAAAGGGAGGAGGTTCGGCCTTGTTCGTGTGGTCCGGCCTCCTCCCATTAAATGATAACAAGGGGGTTCTCATTACTCGTAGAACGTCAAAGATAGAATCATGAACAAAACGAAACAAACCCCTACTTTGATTCCTCTATCGACGTTCGTCGTTCGTTGACGGTGTTGCGGAAAGAAGACGATGAAGTTCGTCTTTCATCACGTTCGTCACACACTCCCAATCTCGAGCTACATCGGTCGTGGAAGACACTACACGTCGGTAGGACCCGGGCCGGGATGGGTCGACCCGGTTCGGGCCGACCCAGGGGGGGTCGGGCCGGGTTGGTCTGGGCCCAGACCCCGCGTTTTCGGACAACTTTCGGTCAAATGCCCATATCTTGGGCCACGGACCTCCGATCTATGCACCGTCAGTTGCGTAGCGATCCTTGGAACGAGAAGGAAATTTCAGTATATTACACTCAAGATTTCGGAGAACTTTGGGTTCGGCCGGGTTTGTTCGGATACGAAACAAACCGGGCCCTCGGAGCGGAAACGCTCGTAACATGAGCTCTGGATGTCGGATTGACGTGCCATCGACTTTGTTGTATTCCTCATTGTGAGACAGATCTTTTGTCTTAATCCGCTCGAGGTTTGGATGTCGTCGGAGTGCATTCGGGTTGGTTCGCTCACGAAACCAATCGGGCCCCTGGAACGAAAAGGCCAATAACTCACAGACCGGGCGTCCGATCGACGCGCCATATGTTTCGTTAAATTCCTCTTGATGAGACGGATCTTTTGGAATAATTCGCCTGTGTTTTGGTTGTTATTGGATCGTGGCCCGGTTGGATTGTACCCGAAATCCAACCGGGCCCCTGGAAGAGAAAAGCTGATATCATTCAGACCAGACATCTGTTTGACGAACCTTCAGCGGCGTTGGTGATCACGTTGAGAAATGGTCCCTATGAGTATACCCTATGAGTGTTCGGGGTATAGTTGAGTTATGGCCAGGGTTGGTTCGCTCACGAAACCAATCGGGCCCCTGGGATGAAAAGGCTAGTAACTCACAGACCGGGCGTCCGATTGACGCGCCGTCTATTGCGTTGAGACCCCTATGACGAGGCGGTCCTTTGAGATACTTCTTCATGGGACATTGAGATACTTGGAGTATAGACCAGTAGAACTTGGAGCGGACCCTCCCGGAGACGAGCGTATGGAGTACGGAGACCGTGTAGCTGGCTGGGACCGGATGACTGCGTGTCTGATTCGAGTCGGAGAGACTTGTATAGCCCAGTGTGGAGCACAACTGTGTTTGGGTGGCAGACCCACAGCGGGGAGCACTACTATGTTTGGGTGGCAGACCTGTGGTACTCGACATGAGGAGTACCTCTGTAGGCTATAAGGGGGGAGCACTACTGTGTTTGGGTGGCAGACCCCGGCGGGAAGCACTACTATGTGAGGTGGCAGGCCCGCGGTACTCGACAGGAGGAGTACCAAGCACTCTTAGGTTAGTGAGCAGTACCTCAGAGTTGTGACAGGACCACTGTACACTCTAGAGATGGGGCTCTTCAGCAGTTACGGTTTTGATAATGAAAATCCTGGTTTGAGCTGAGTCTATGACCTTTGTGTTTACCTCATGATTGATATGGGTTACTTGATAACTTGGTTATATGTATGGGTATATACCTAGGTAGAGTTTATCTGTTAAGATCTTCTTTTTGGTTATCCTTATTGGATTTTGTGAGACCTTGAGGGTCTCGGGGTCCCTACTGAGTATCGTTATACTCACCCCTGCACGGGCTATGCCCGCACCTCGTTGTGTTGGTTGCAGACGACGGACAGCGCTGACAGAGATCGGGTGTACGTGGGATGGACGACACCTGGTGGAGGACCTCATGACGAGTCAGTACTCGGAGGTGGACCTCATGACGAGACGACACTCGGAGGAGGTTGATGGGAGAGAGCATTGTAGAGGCTATCTGTACCTACCCTTCAGGTAGGATCCATGGTGGATGATCCAGGAGCTGCGCTATCTGTACCTACCCTTCATGTAGGATCCTTGGTGGACGATCCAGGAGATGCGTGACACCTTCAGGCTGTTTTTTATTTTACCTTTTTATTTACAGTTGGGCTTGTATTTCCAGCCCCTTTACTTTCAACACTACATTTGTTTTCTGTTTTACTAAGTGTTTGCTTCCGCTTGTACTCTGTTTGGTGTTTGTTTACTTCTATAAGGCAATGCCTTCCCAGTTATCAGGATTTATGCCTTTGGTGCTAGTCTCCAGCCTCTGGCCTATGGATGGCAGGCTTGGGATAGTCACGACACGGGCCACGAGGACGGGTCGTGACAATGAGTACATCATATCTAACTCTTCATACATAGGAGTGTGTTCTCCCAGTTTCATGCTTAGTGGAATCTCCGAGCTGGATCTTAGTGGTGGTACTTTTGATAGTCGATCGTGCATGAGTATATCTGGATATTCTTGTTATATATTAGGTAGAAATATACTATGTAGAGCTGACTGTGTCTTTCTTTTGTGGTATTTTCCCTTGTTGTATTTCCATTGTGGTGTCAGGGTGTCATACTGGGTATTGTTATACTCACCCCTGCATGGCCCTTGCCCGCACGGGTCATGACTTGTGCAGACAAGTGAGTCTTTGACAGGATTCTAGGCGGACCAGGACCGGACAGTACTCAGTGAGATCAGACAGGCCGAGGTGTGTTCATATGGCTATAGGCTGGTGTCCTGTCACCTTTCTCTACTGGTTGGACTTTGTTACGGACACTCGTTTGTTGGGCTTGTACATTTGGCCCAGGTTTTAACTTTCTTGTATTGTACTCTCATGTCGTACTCTGTTGGTTGGGTTTTTGCGTAATCATTCATCTTTTCCTTTTAGTAGTTTTTACTTTTAATATTTGTGGGCTTGGAGACGTGGGTGTGTGTGTGCAGGTGTATAGGAAATTCTTCCCATGTTAGTATCCTGCCTACTCGGTGCTAGGCACTAGCCCCTGGCCTATTGGAGGCGGGTTTGTGGAGTTGCGGCTTGGGCCCCACTGGGATGGGTTGGGACAGAGTGGTATCAATGGTGGTCGGTTCTACCTCAGGACCGAGAGTCTATGAGTTGGTTTGTGGAAACAATGTTAAGTGTTTCAAGTTCGGCTTTCAGGCCAGGGACCACAGTGTTGGTTCCTGCGGCCGACATATCCATACACCAGGACTCTGATAACTTTCATTTAGACTCGGTGCATGAGAATAGTAGTTGAAAGTGGGGAAATAATGGTACATTCATCATATAGGAATGAGTTGTTGTTTCCATTTTCTTCAGGAGTCAGTTCTCCAGATATACTCACTGACTGGGAAACATCTTGTTTCTTTACATGATGCCTCCGCGACATGCACCTGCTAGGATCCAGCATCTCGATCACGAGGATGAACCCCTCAGTGATGAAGCTTCGATTCAGGGACCAGATCCCCCAGTTTTACCATCGGTTTCTGTCCCAGTTATCCTGCCACCTGTGGAGAAGTGTTTTTTGCATGTTGTACCATTGGAGGAGGAGCGCATGCTGAGAGCACTCCACAAGTTTCAGAAATAGAGACCCTTCACGTTTCGTGGAGAGCCTGACCCTCATGAAGAAGAGGACTAGCTTGAGGCATTTTCGAGAGTCTTCTGTTTCATTAGGACTCTAGTAGACCGGATGGTGATCCTGGAAACAAGCTTTCTTCGTGGCTCGGCAGGACAACAGTGGAGATTGGTTATTTAGACTCACAATGAGGGGAATCTTTCATTTTTTGAGTTTGAGCGTCACTTCAAATAGGGTTTTCACAAGTTTCCCTAAGAGAAGTTTGTATACAAGAGCTTCTTTAGCTCTAGCAAGGGACCATGACAGTGCCTGACTATTCATCGAGGATTACCAACCTCTCGCGGCACTCGATGGATATGGTCAGAGATCAGTACATCAAAGCTTGGACTTCAGAGCGAGGCTTGCGCAGAGATATATGAGTTATAATCATCTCTATTAGTATTCCTACTTATGTTGGGGTTCTCGAGCGGGCTTTGGTGATCGAGAGCTTCTTGGAAGAGCAGAGAAAGCCAGTAGTTTTCCGTAGTGGGCGAGCTGGAGCAGAGACCACGGCTGTAGCGAACCAACGTCAAGGACCCATGCATGAGATATCTTTTCAGAGGAGATCCCAGAATAGGGGATCTTCCATAAAGGGTTCGTAGGGCGCATCCATCCAGCCTCGAGAGATGCGATGTTACTCGTGTGATGGTAGGTGAAATCTCGCTCGAGATTGTCCTACTTGCCATACTACTAACACGGTAGTAGTGGATGGACCACTGAGTCAGAGTCAACGTGTGAAGAAGACATATTTGCGGGGCGGTGAACGTGGTATAGGATCTTGGAGAGAAGCTGGAGGTGGTCAGAGTTTTGACCCTTTACCACCACCACCCTAGGGAGGTCCAACCCAGGTTCAGGGATCTGGTGGACAGAGGCAGGGACATCTGTAGGCGGCAGAGGCTTATGACCCAGGTAATCCCAGAATGATTAGAGGTACGATCTGTGTCATTTCTACTTTGGATTCCGTACTGATAGATAGAAGTGCTAGTCATTCTTTTCTGGATGCTTATCTTGTTCGAGACCTTGAGATTCCAGTTGAGCCGTTGACTCGACCCTTACGCTTAGAAACACCGACTAGAGAATATTCAGAGATCACACACCTATGTAGACAGAGTGAACTGACCCTTGGAGGTGAGAGTTTCAGTCGGAAACTCTTGGTGATAGCATCGAGGCCTTATGATGTCATTATTGGTACGGATTGGCTATCCACAGTTCATGCCTAGATCGACTGTTTTAGGTGAAGGGTGTGTTGTGTCCGCAGTTCTGGAATGAGGTTCTCTTTTGTCGATGAAAGAGAGTCCCATGCAGTGAAAGAGGGACTCGTGTGTAGGAAGGCGCAACCCATTTCTCTTCAGTTGGATAGCCCAGCCCTTGGCACTGCTGACATTATGAGTTTCCAGTTTCTAGCAGTAGTTCCTGAGTACAAGGACGTATTTATAGAGGATGTCCCCGAACTACCTCCCCGTCAGGAGATAGATTTCTGCATTGATTTGTAACCAGGGACGACACTGATATCAACATCAACATATCGTATGGATCCTGTAGAGCTTCGTGAGATGAGGGTACAGCTGGAAGACTTGAATAATATGGTCTTTGTGCGACCCAACGTTTCACCCTGGGCTGCACCGGTGCTTTTTGTCAAGAAGACAGACGTGAGCATGAGGCTATTTTTGGATTACTGGCTCTTGAATCAGGTGACCTTGAAGAACCTATATCCATTACCAAGGATCGATGACCTCTTCGACCAGTTGATAGGGGTACAATGGTTCTAGAAGGTTGATTTACGATCAGGCTATGATCATTTGTGAGTATGAGATGAGGATGTACCAAAGATGGCTTTTAGATGTCGCTACAGTCACTATGAGTACTTGGTGATGCCCTTCGGCGTGACAAACGCCCCAGATGTGTTCATGGGACTTATGAACCAGATCTTTCATCCCTATCTAGATCAGTTCATAATGGTCTTCATCGATGATATCCTTGTGTACTATGTGTCCTAGGAGGAGCACGCGGGACACCTAAGGATGATTCTGGACAATCTCCGAGAGAACCAGTTGTATGGGAAACTCTCGAAGTGCAAGTTCATGATACATGAGGTCCACTTTCTGGGACAGGTTATCTTAGCAGATGGTGTAGTAGTGGACCTAGCCAAGGTAGAGGAAGTGCTAGCATGGGAACCACCCCGGAGCGTGACGGAGGTGTGGAGTTTTCATTTGTTGGCAGACTACTATTGGAGATTCATTCTTGATTTCTCCAGGATTTCAGAACCCATGACAACATTGACCCAAAAGGGGAAGCCTTTTGTGTGGACCAAGAGATGCAAACAGGATATCCAGTAGTTGAGACAGAGTTTCACGAGTGCCCCGATCATTAGATTATCTGCTGAGGGTGTCGAGTAGGTACTGTTCTGTGACGCATCATGAATCGGGCGTGGCTGTTTCCTGATGCAGAGGCAAGTAGTGATTGCCTAGGACTCACTTCAGTTGAGTCGACACGTGTAGAACTACGCGACCCATGATCTTGAGTTGGCAGTGGTAGTCTTCGCATTGAAGATGTGGTGGCACTACCTGATGGGAAAGTGGTTGACCGTCTACTCTGATCACAATAGTCTCAGATATATCATTTCATAGAAGGATCTGAATTTCAGACAAAGAATATGGCTTGAGTTCCCCCAGGATTACGACTTTGAGATCGTTTACACACCTGGGAAGGGGAACGTTGTGGCAGATTCACTCAGCAAGAAATCTAGTTCGCAGTTGCTGGATGAGGTGACGAGGTAGTTGGCCTCCTTACAGTTGTCCTTCGTGGATGGAGATGAGGGATCTTATCTTCAATCTATAGTTGTTACCCCTCCTCTCTGAAATCTATTATGGGATGCATAGCTTGAGGATTCTAGTCGTGAGACTCTACGTGCCCAGATATCCACATGTGATGTTTCTGACGGATATTCAGAAGGTGGGGAGCACATTGTTCTTTTCAAGGGGCATACCCTAGTACCAGTGATGTTACGATAGGATTTTATGAGGGAGTACCACACATACCATTTTGAAGTACATCCAAGCATGGAAAAGATGTATCATGACCTCTGACGTTAGTTCTTTTGGCCAGGAATGAAGAATAGTGTGGCGGAGTTTGTTTCTCGGTGCCTTACTTTTCATCAAATAAAGGCTGAGCACAAGGTGATAGCAGGTTTGACTCAACCCCTTGATGTGCCAGATTGGAAATGGGATGGGATATCCATGGACTTTATGATGGGTTTACCACACAAGTCCAGGGGACATGATGCCATCTGGGTGATCGTTGATCAACTCACCAAGTCGGTCTACTTCCTAGTCATACATGAGCAGAGTTCGGTAGAGATATTGGGACGCCTATATGTGCAAGAGATAGTTCAACTTCATGGAGTTCCATACACGATAATATCAGATCGTGATGCTCATTTCACATCCCGATTGTGGATGAGATTTCGGGAAGCTTTTGGGACTTAGTTACGCTTGAGGACAGTGTTTCATCCCCATACTGATGGTCAGGCAGAGTGGACCATTCAGGTCCTAGAGGATATGCTTTGAGCTTGCATACATGAATTCAGTCATAGCTGAGAGGATCACCTACCACTGGTGGAATTTTATTTTAACAATAGTTATCATTCCACTATTGGTATGGAACAATTTGAGGCTCTATATGGGCAACCTTTCAGGTCACCACATTTTTGTACTGACCCTGGAGAGTCAGCGCTCATGGGCCCAGAGATGGTCAGAGCTATTTTAGAGAAGGTATAGGTCATCCTAGAGAGGATGGAGACCACACAGAGTCGGTAGAAGTTATATGACTACAGGAGGCAGAGTCCCTTATATTTCGAGGAGGGAGACCACGTGTTCTTCCGGGTCACACCTCGATGGGGATTGTGGAGATTTGGCCGACTCGTCTAGCTATCTCCAAGGTTCGTTGACCCATTTTAGATTCTGAGTAGTGTTGGCGAGGTGGAATACCGCTTGGCTCTACCTCCATAGATGGATCGGGTACACAACGTCTGCCATGTGTCACAGCTACAGAGGTACGTGCATGATCCATCGCACGTCATCGACAAGGGCGAGTTGGACATCGATGTTGGAGAGACCATTGCTGAGAACCCAGTGGAGATCGAGGATCAGCAGGAGAAGATACTTCGTGGATGAGTTATTCTCTTAGTGCATGTATGGTGGCGTCACAAGAATATCCAGGAGAGCACGTGGGAGCGGGAGGCTCAGATTCACATGCAATACCCAAAACATTTTGAGTAGCCCTTGTTTTGTCTTTTAGAGGACATAAAGGCCCTAATGTGAGTGTGATGTAATGTCCCAGATTTTTTCATTGATTTATTTTAATTTTATATGGGAATTGTTTCAAGACCAGGCTCTGAGATGGCGTGCAGTACTGAGGCCTGGTGAGCCCGAAACAAATTTTTGAATTTAATTTAATAATTAAATTATGTGCACATGTTGTTTTCTTGAAAAAGTGGAAAAACCATTTGAACAGTTTCTCAGATAAAAAATATGAGGGCACTATTGCATTCGGAACAACGATTTTACCTTAGGCGAGCCCTAACATCGGATGGCGCATGCCAGTGGTAAAATCCTATTTTTTTGGATGTAACTGTAATAAAATATTTTATTAAAATATTTTATTAAATCCTTGTTGAAGTAGAATCTTTTTTCTTTTAAATAGAGATTTTACAAGGGGGTCGGGGTTACTTTTCTCAAAACCCTGAATCTCCCTGGAGAGCTCAGGAGAAATCTTCCCAATGCAGCGACGGTGTTCTTAACGAGCTTCACCAGCGACGACGACGCGACGACCAAATATTTTCCAAAAAACTCCATGAATCCAAGTAGGTGGTTTTTTTTATTTCCTTCCCTATTTTTGATTTCCACGAAGAACGCGGACTAATCCATGTACATACTAGACTGTCGATCGATTGTTCTTGAGGGGCGGATTTATGCGTGGATTTTGAGGTTTTGATTCATGAGGTTGTTTTGTTTTGATCTATTGGAAACGAACCCAGATCGTCACAAACAACGATCAAGGTTCATCCCTCTTGTTTGATTTTTGGGATTCTTCCCTACATGTTCTTCATGTGGGTTCTATGTGTTATTGGATGATATTTATCATTGCACAATTTTTTTGGATAAACGATATGAAATCAAAGATCCAACATCGAGACAACCTATCGAAGATGCGACGGTGATGACGGCAGACAAATCGATGTTGTTAAAAAATTCATGTTCTTCGATCATTTTCGTGCGGGCGGATCGGGACACGCTATAAAGGCCGATCAGAAGCCAGAAACCGACAGAATTAGTTTCATAGGGGCAATATGCCCCCAAATCCGGTGTTTCATGATGATCGGACGGTTGGATCAAGAACCGGAGATTCGAACGAGGCACGAGGAGGCAGATAAAGCTTATAGAAAAATCCCAACTAGACTTCGTGTAGTACGGACTACACGACGTGTGTTCATCTGCGGGATGACCTGGCGTGTACTCCGGGAGTACATGGACACGGGAGGGGTACACAGCCAAGGACACGCTGTGTATAACCCTCCCTAGCCAGACCCGGCCAGATACATGGGATACCCCGTGTATTAGCAGACGGGCAGGAGACACGGGCAGAGACCGTGTACGGTCACACGGCCAGCGTACACAGAGCGATCCCCAGGTGCTCAGACACGACGTGTGTTTCTTATACACGTCGTGTAGATACATTCTATCTTACATTCCAAATGTCACAAGCTATTTACACGGGTAGTACCCAGAGTCAGGAACACAGCGTGTACATTTTATACACGCCGTGTAATTGAGTATTACATAGCTTGAATGGACGACAGGGCCCGTTAAAACGGGCATTACCTGGGGTCATGGAACATGGCGTGTAACTATACTACACGCCGTGTAAAAAATCATACATGGCATGAGCCAGTTGCCTTCTGTGACTTGGACTAATTTACTTAGGGATTCATCCCCTTAGTCTTTCTCCTAATGGTTTTCGGTATCATTTCCTACATAAAAATGTATGATCCTTTTAGCAAGGCTTCCTGAATAGAGTTGTTGGAATCCCCTATGTGATACTAGATAAGGATCCTCTATTAATTATTGTAACCCTAGTTAGTCTTCATGGTATCGACATGACCAACTTCACCTGGGCGCAGATCCTCTGCTTAGCGGATTAGATCAGAATGAGTTGTCGGAATCACCCCATGACTTGGATATGATCCTCATCTGAGCATCATGTTCACAATGTACTTCTGGAGTGTTTTCTTCTGGAATGTGTACTTCGTATCTCACTATTGAAACATTGTAGTGTGTTCTCCCAGTTACATGCTTAGTGGAATCATCGAGCTGGATCTTACTGGTGGTATCCATGATAGTCGATCGTGCATGATTATATCTGGATATTCTTGTTGTATATTTGGTAGAAATATAATATGTAGAGGTGACTGTATCTTTATTTTGTGGTATTTTTCCCTTGTGTTATTTAATTTTTGGTTTCGGGGAGTCCTACTGGGTATTGGTCTACTCACCCCTGCACGGGCCTTGCCCGCACGTGTTGTGTCTTTTGCAGATGAGCAAGCCTTTGACAGGATTCTATGCAGACCAGGACCGGACGATACTCTGTAAAATCAGACATGCAGAGTTGTGTTCCTACAGCTATAGACTATAGTCCCAGCACAATTCTTTACAGGTTGGACTTTGTTACGACCTCTCTTTTGGTGGGCTTGTACTTTTGGCCCAGGGTTTTAATTTCTTGTACATTAATTTCTTGTCATACTCTGTTGGTTTGGTTTTATCATATGCATGCATCTTTTCCTTTTATTAATTTTTTACTTTTTAGATTTGTGGGCTTGGAGATGTGGGTGTGTGTCTACAGGTTTTTAGGAAATGCCTCCCATGTTAGTTTCATGCCTACTCGGAGCTAGTCACCAGCCCCTGGCCTATTGGAGGCAGGCTTGGGGAGTTGCAGCTCGGGCCCTACTGGGATGGGTCGTGAAATTCATAGTGTGGATAATAGGATGAATGGAGTCAATTTAATATCTTTTTTTGATAGTGGTTGAATGATACAATGTGATTGAGAGGTGTGGGGATGTGAATGAGTGAGTTCCCTTTTTTAATAAAGGTGGAGTTGCATTCTTATAAATATAAAAACATAAACACTGTTGAGAGGAATCCCTTACATCATATTCCTCCAACAAAATTTCAATTTTTAATATAAGTGTGTATATGTTATAAATATGACCATAAATATTTGTTACACAATCCTCTGTTTTCCCCCTTATTTTAACTTTTAACCAATAAGTAATCTCATTTTTCCTTAATCACTATAATTAATTTTAATTTCTGTCACAAATATTTTAGGAACAATACTATGTTGACCTTATTTAAAATGTTATATTATGATGATAAAAAATATAAAATCCATTTTTCCAAATTCTAATATCATATGTGAAAAATTTATTTTATAAATAATACCGTCGACTAGTAAAGAAAATAGATTTTTAAGGTGAAAATGTTCAAATGTATAAAAAAAATTATATCCAACATCAATGTGAAAATAATTCCAATAACGAAAAATGGATTAATTTTTCTATAATTTCCCTTAATATTCATTAAAACATATCAAAATTATAATTTAACTTTATAACTGAATTTGATTAAAAAGAAGATTTCAATTAAAAGTCATTATTTTTCATATATATCAAAAAATAAAACTTCTCATTAAATTTTTTTTCACCTAATATAAAATTAGATATTAAAATTTCAATAAAATATCATATACTATCAAATTAATATTATAATGGAGTTAAAATCATATTCAGATTTCAAAAAATAACCTTTCATAAAAATACATATTTTTATTCATAAAATTGGAATTTTTGTTATGTTATGCCTATAAAATATTTAGTCTAACTACCAAAAATTTGACTTAGAATATTATATATATTTTATATTAAAAATATTAATTTTTTTAAAATTTATCTACATACCACTTTATTATATTTCAGAATATTGTTTCATAAATAGTGTATATAATTATTTTCATGGAGTTACTATCATTTTTTACTAATTGATAATGAAATGATTTATTTTTTATATATATGTTAATCATATTTTCATGATAGAGTTAATATTTTTTCATAAATGATTTTCTTATTACAAGGTGGTATCTATAATAATATATTAGTAACAATATTAATAGTATAATTTAGTTTGGTATAACAATACCATGTGTCTATCATAATATATAATAGAAACATGGAAAATTTTGTACCATAATACTGACATATTATATCTTGTACAAAAATAAATTATAACTATTGTTTGTAGTCTAATAATAACATGGTGTTGAGTAAAACATGAGACAAAAATCATGCCTTCATATAACACAAGTTATATTTAGGGTTATATTAACATAGAATAAAAAAGGCGAAATTTATTAAATAATATTTCACAAAATCATTGTTTGATATAGATATGATCCAAGGACACCATTCTTATTCTATACATGAATTCATTATTTTTATGATGAAAAAGTTCTTGTGAAGCCTTCTTATCTCCCATGTGTTATAACATGCTAAAACGTTGATGAAAATCACATCCTTTCAGATACTATTTTATGATTAACTTATTATAAAACTTGTCTCCTTTATACAAGCTATGATAGGAAGTTTTTTTAATACCTATTTCATTTCATGTGTTATGATATTATGCATGTTTTTTATATTTCAGAACAAATGCTGATGATTTCATTATGTTATTTGTGGGACCTATATCTCCCTCTAATGCATTCAGTAACAATGGATGACTCATTTGTATATATGTTATACAAGAACCTAATTACAAGTTAAAACGCTATGTGTGAACAGTTTTACATATGCACAATTTTTTTGGTGAACCTAATTACATGTCAGTAATGTTATGTATGGACCTGGATAAAATTCAGTATGATTTTGTGTAAACATTATTAAATATACAAAATGTAATGCATGAACCTAATTACATTTACACAATGTTATGCATGGGTCTAGTATCATGTGAAATGTTTTATGTGTGAACATGATTACATGTTCGCAAAAACAATTATTAAACAATATTACATGTTCGAAATATTATACATGGATGTATTTTTATGATTATATATTTATTCATGAACCTGGCTACATGTACACATTATTATGCACAGACCAGATTACAAGGTAATAATTTTATAAGAGATCATGATTACATGTGCACAATATTATTCATGGATATATTGGGCATTCCATATTTTCATTTGATTGCATGATTTGATTTCCTAAACAAAATGAGTTAAAATGTTTCTATTTACCGATGTTCAGAATGTTATAATTTGATGTGTTTCCAGAAGTCAATATAGTATTCCAATATTATTCTCTCATAACTATTATTCATGGGTTTATTTATGATTCATGTCTTATGAATAGAAAATATTTATTTCAAGACTCTAGATTGTGATCTTTTATATCCAGGTATTGATATTATGATGTTATGATCATGTTCTCAAACTCTTATGCTCATGTTATGAAAAAAAATCTATATTGTTTTTACATATGGATCATATAATCTAACTCGTTTATTATGTTTCCTCTTCCCAAGTTATGATGAATGGTTTTATGTGGGAGTGAAAAATGGGATGATCATTAAGGGATATTCTTATTATGTTCCACCATGATAAATGATTATGTTTCCAAATATCCAATGACACTAAACTGTTATGATCATAATACATGTATTTATGTAATGTGATTAATATTAATCTAAAATGATGTTTTATCTAGGTATGTTATGTATGGGTCTCTATAGGTGGTATCAAATGAAAGAGTTAGACGAATAATGGAATCTAAAATTAGAAAAAAATAGTGACACCCCTAAACATATTTCGAAGGATATGTCTAGGGAAGTCCATAAGAATAAGTCTAATGATGAGTAATGTTTAAGAATATTTCTGGGAACCTTTAAAGGATATATATATTTTTATCCTATAAAGAAATATATGTCAAGTTACTACAAGTGTATGTCACTCTAACACATATGTAAATATATGTAACATCCCCCAAAACACCACAATATGATATACTCGATTAGAAACTGGTGCACGAAAACAGTTCATGCTGAACATCTAGTTTGACAATCCCATGGGATATGATTTGGAATTTAAAAAACAATTTAAAAACAATAATGAATCATTATAATATAGGATGAATTTGAATAACCTAGTATAAACAAAATGATTCATAAATTTAAAATTATTTGTCATGATTTTGTAATCCGATAATTAATTTTTCATGATTTTTTTTATTTTCTATTCTTAAAATGCATCTCTCATAATGAGATCTAGTATTAGTAAATAGAGGGAAATATAAGGAAATACGATAAAATTTAATGTTTATAATGAGGAATGAATTTTAATTATTCAAATTGATCTCCTAAGTTGAAATAACATAAAAAATCAGAATGGTATCATGTGAATTTGTTTTACTACTGAAGATAAAGATATAAAGAATTTCATGAAAATTTTAATATATGTTTAAACGGTATTATATACTTTGAATTTAATATGAATGATCAAATAGAGGTTGTGGAACCTTATAAAATTATATATATTTCATATTTTAAGAAAGCGGTATTACGAAATAAAAAGATGATGGGAAACTAATTTTATTATGAATAATGATGGATGATAGAAGTGAACATGTATTGTAGTTGAAGAATTATGTTATATGAATCATGAAGTATTTGATCAGTAATGATTTTCAAAAATACATTTACTAGAACTTATGAAATTGAATGTTGATTTATTTAAATAAAGATATTGTGAGAAAGTAAAGGTAACCCATATGTATTCCAAATGTTGGGAAAATAATTTATAGCATGGATAAAGATGTGATTGATTTGGGTAAAGTATATTGGATAATATAAAAGTCCTCATAAGTGATAAATGTTTTTTTAAAAAGTGGGTTATTCAATAATGGATGGATTTTATGGTTTTTTTATATTTATGGAATATATCATAAAAAATTGGAATAATCAAGAATGCATGTTTTTAAAGGTATTTAAGGTAATTTAGGTTATTAACATGTTATAAAAGAATAGATGATATATAAATTACAATGATTGATATGTGAAAACCAAGAGATTATTTATGATATATGTGGGAACAATTTTGAATGGATTTTAAAAAATATACTTACCTAATGTATAATTACGTGGAAGGTCATCTTTCAGAAGAGTTATAATATCAACCATTTATAAAATTGTTTAAGTGAATATTTGAATGAGGTTTTATGGACTACAGTATTATATCACAACAGGAGGATCTATGCCTAATTATAACATATTCTATCATTTTTTTCATAGAATACATAATGTATTATCATTATATTTAGGGATCATATGATCAATTAGTTCTTCATTGATAACAAAAACAACATAATTTCATGGAGTATGAGAAGATATGTGATTTTTTCTAGGGAAAAAGTTGATATTATGGTTATTTAATGAAGTCAAGGGTGTATATGATTTTTATAATATTTTTGAATTTTATGAATGTGGTAATGAAATGATTTTTTTCTTATTTTCAATATTTTTAGGACATCAATTATCTCTCCATTACTATTATTTTTTTTCTTGTTAACCTACTCTGGATCACTAAATTTATTATTATCATTGATCTCTATCACTCCATAAAAAATTTTACACTTTTATTCCATGTAAATATATTCACCTATGTGGAAACCTAGTTCTGTGTTACTCTTGGTAATTATTATGTTTCCAACAACTCTATTTAAAAATGACGTTTTAGTATTAATTTTTATGATGTGGGGTTGTAATGAAAAAAACCATTTTTATAGCTTCAATGACTAAGATGATATTTGAGGTAGGAAGTCAATGTATGGGGGGAATGTAAATCCTCAATATTTTGTAAATTATTTTTTTCAAATTATTTCACTTTTTCAATTTTTGGAACTTCATGAAATGCCGAATATATATTTTGTTATATAAAATTATTATTTTTGTATTGAGTTTTAGGAAAGAACATGTTAATCATGAATTTTATGAAAGAAATTAAAAATAGATTTCGGTACACTATGTTTTGTTTTTTTACACACAATGCCAAATTCTGTTGATATTTTTTTAAATTGATGTTTATGTTTTACTGAACTCAATTATTCTTTTAATATACTTATGAAAATATTATTTTATTTACCACTTATAAATTTGAATGGATGTTATGAATAAGAATGATTTTGACAAAAATATTATTTTCACATTTATATGAAACTTATCTTTGTATATTAGTAATTTATAAATTATTGTAAGAAAAATTTGAAAATAATGAAATACCTTTTATATCAAAACTATGTTTTAATGTACAAACATTTTTTACCACAAAAAATAAAACAAAGAAATTCTAATCTTTTTGAAAAAATTATATTATACATTAAATAATATTTTTTACTGTCATCTAATATATTTTATTGTCATTAGATAATGATAAATCAAATTTTATGAATACAAATATTTATTTTTCAAAATATTAATTTTTATTCATTTAATAGAGCACCAATTTTAAATCTATGTTTTGAAACATTTTTTATTTTATATTTCAAATTATAAATTTTATTTTTAAATAAGAATATAAAAATTTTCTTTATGTGAATTTTTGGTATTTTTCTAAGAAGTTTTATTTTTTGATCAATAGTATAAAAATGCCCAATTTAAATTAAAAAATTAATTTTAATCTAATTTATTTAAATATTTTAATTATATTTATTTTTTTTAAATTATATATAGAAAAATTTTACATAAATAAATTTAATTTAAATAAATTTTTTAATTTCACATTGATATTTGATATAAAATGATTTAAAACATATCATCCTTTTCACATTAGAAATATGTTGTCTAATTCTGTCTACGTGATTAGTTTTAAAATAATTTCTACCACAATTTTATTTATAATTTTCAAAATTAATTCTGTTTTTTTATAATCAACATTATTTATAATTTCAATTAAGTTTATCATATATTTTTTTTTAAATGTACTAATATTTATTAATATTAATTATTGTGATAATGATAAAAACATGTTTATTAGTAGTTATACATTAACTTAATTAAAAAATAATAATGAAACATGTTAGAAATCCATTTTATGGCCATATTTACACCATATCAATCATTTTCTATAATTTCAACTCATATTTGTAGAATATTATGTAATGAACACTTCTCAATTGTGTTTACCATTTCTAGTTTAGAAGAATGATAATCCTCCTCCACTATAATAGGGAACTCACCCCCAATCACCGTCACATTTTCACAACACTCAATCATTTTGGGTTATCCAAACCTTGAAAAAATAATCTCCCAATATATATCTCAAAAAATAATCATCACATTGTTCATAGAGTTATCAAACAATGATTTATAGTGCATACCAGATGGAGTCTTCCAAAGAAGGGGTATCATTCTTCAGAAATCAGTAATGATTTATTTTTATCTCCAGCATTTCAATTCTAAAAATTTTATTTTCATATAATAATATTAGTATCTGTAATATAATGATATTTTTTAATGTTAATCATATAACTGAAACACCCATAGACTTACACAAAATGGAATACACAGTCTTGGTTTGTGTCTATCAAGGACAATTGCATCATGCACCAATGTAATTTTCTCTTCCATGAACACTATTCATAGTTGGTAATAATGAGGGAATTACTTTTTTTATATGTTTCATATGATTTTTATTATTATTTTTTTCTTTTGAAAATATTATATGACACATACATTCATGAATTTCATTTTTAGGGAATAAAATTACATTATTTGTGGATGTTTCGATGACCAACACATCAAAGCGTCTTGATTCATTAACACACTACATGTAATTTATTGTGGATGGTTTTTTTAATGTCCTTGACCTCTTCCGTCAATTATAATGTGAAAATATAATTTTTTTAGTTTTTATATGGTGTTAATGAATCTTATTCCAAAACATTACAATGTTTTATTTCTCCGAACTGTAGATCCACACAGAATTCCAAATTTTACAATTTTCAAAAATATGAGTTAGGAATGGTGAGTAATGATAAGAGAGTCAGAACATGTGAGCCAATATAGTGGATTACTTACTGGCAGATCGTTATTGTGTGTCAAGAATGGTTATTTAAGACTGATGAGTCGAGATTGGTGAGTTAGGACTAGTGTTTTAAGAACAGTAGGTCACAACACTAAGTTCATAAATGAGAGTTTGTATTAGTGAGTCAGGACCAGTTTCATTCATCAGTGATCCATTTTCAATAGATTTTTAAATTTCCAAAAAAAATTATCATTTCAAATTTAACTCTTTTGGAATTTTATTTTTCTTAAATAAAATTAAAAGAATGGTTTTAAGGGATTTGAGACTGATTCAGATCCCATGAGTTATATTAATAAATTATTAAGGGCCTTATGGCTTTAAATTAGTCACAATACATTGTATTGAATGGATCTGCCATTAATAGAAAATCCCAAGCTTATCGTAACCATAATTACTTTAGTTTTCCAAAGGCTATTATATCATTCACCTTTTCTCTTAATTATGGTTTACCATAGTAACTAATGCCCCAAACCATTCCTCCCCATGGAGTCATGTGTTTGTGATACAACAATTGGTTAATGTTTTTCTTGTAGTTTCTGGTTTCATGTGTACCCCTATTTTCATGAAACTAGTAAGTGTTGTTCTAGGATTTTTATAATTAGGTTTTACATCATTAATGTAACTTGGGTTTCATTCAATGTAGATGTAATAATGGCTCCATTAAATAGATCGAATAAAACCATCTTAATATAGATAATTTTATCGATTTAAGATCAATATGTTAGGCTAAGAAATGTAAGATCACTACTGGAAATAATGGCATTTGCGACAGGGAATTTGCGTCGGGATCCCGTCGCTAATATGCTTTTGCGACGGGGGTCCGTCGCAAATAGCCCGTTGCGTAAAACGGTGTCGCAACAACAATTATTTGCGACGGGCCCGTCGCTAAAAGTATTAGTTGCGACGTCGATCCTTCCCGTCGCAAATAATAGTCCGTATATTTATAAAAACTTTTTAAAATAGTATTTGTGATGGGCCCGTCGCAAATACTATTTTAAAAATTTTTTAAAAAATATTACTAAATTATTTTAATTAATATAATGATAATACTAATTACGACGGGCATAGTATCCCATCGCAAATAATATAAAAAAATAAAAAAAATAAATTATTAATAAATTATTTTAATTAATATAATAATAAATAAATTATAATTCAAAAATAAAAAATATTAATAAATGATATTATTTAATATAATAATAGAATTATAATTCAAAAATAAAAATAATAAATTATTTTAATTAATATAAAAATATTAGAATTATTTTACATTCAAATATTAAAATAATTCAAATATTACAAAAAAAATATAATTAAATTTTAATATTATAAATTTTTAATATATATATAAAATTTCATATTATAAAATATAAATAATATTTTTATTTTTATTAATATTGTTATTTCAAAATATAATATTATTAATATTTTATAATGAGACAGAAACTACGAATAGAAATAAATTCATATTTTGATTTAATAAACTTGATAACATAAAAACAAACTCTAATCTGAAGGAGGGGGGGAGGGGAGATCTGCAGATGCTGGTGGTGGAAACTCCATCCCAAAAGCATGAGTGAGTCGGCGCATGTACTCCATATGCTCCTGATGATGCTGCTGCCACCGACTCATCTGCTCCTCGTACAGCTACTGCTGGCGTCGACGCTCCTCCTCATGCTGCTGCTGCTGCTGACGCATCTGCTCCTACTCCTGTCGGATACTCTCTATCCGTGCAGTCTGAGATCACAACTGATCTTCATACTATGTAGCAGAAGAAGACGCACGAGCTCCTCTCGAGCTGGACGCCGACATCGCAACACTGACATAATAATCTCTGGGAGTCAGTCGAGAGCTGATACCAACTACCCGGCCCTTCACGGTGGCATACTGGGTGGCCTGCATCCATGTCGCCTCATTAAACTGACGGTCAGTGGTCTGATCTGATGAATCGTCCTAACTCTCAGGCTGGGTCTGTGACGCTGCGGCCTCATATGACTCCTATAGTTGCAATTTAAAATTAAAATTATGAATATATTATATGCAGTTAATTTTTAAACTTCAAAACAAATAATACTGACCATGATGTGACGCTGACAATCACCTCTGAGCTCCCTAGTAGCAGGATCACTATACATCCTCTGATATACGTCGTACTCCGTAATATCGGGGTTCTTGAAAGCCTATAAGTATAAAAAATAAACTTATAATATTTATATTTATATAAAATATATATAAATAATGTACGTACCAGATGCTGTCTATGAGTACTGAAAGTATGAATCCCAGCTCGATGAGTCACCTCATGTCTCCCCTGATTCTGCCTCCCTACCGATGATCTCCTCTGAATGGCATCACTCATCCAGTGCACACATAATCCATCCCATACGTGGGATGAAATGTACTCTGGTCAGTGTGCTCTACATGACTCGTCAAAATCTGACACTCCTGCTTTCTTCGTGGAAGCTTTTCTTAAATTGTGCAAAAACTGACAAAAGCGATCACGCATTGCCACCTCCCATGCCTCTTGGATGGCGTCACGCATGGTATCCTCGATCAGATACCATAAACCATACAAATAAATCAAAATATCAAGTTAGAAATGAAATAATTTTCAAAATAAAAATTATTTATTTATGTACGTACCAACCAATGACCGAACATGGCCTGCTGCACATCAATGGAAATCTTCTCCCATGTGGTCCAAGGCTGATAGAAATAGTTGCGCAAAATAGCGCTTTCCTGTCCAACTGTTATATGTGGAAAACTGTAAAAATAATAAACATTTATTATGTGAATAGATTAATGAAATCTTAGTCAAATCAACAGGTTATCACACAGGTAATCACACCTCTGTGTGGGTTGATCAATCCCAAGACATTGACGTTGCTCAGGGATGGAGTCAGGAATCATCAATCGTGCAAGACCACGCCCCATCCGCGTACTCCCTGAAGCACCTGCAGGCTGAGGGTCATCTGCCAGCAACTCATCCGCATCGAAAGGCAGGTCAGCATCCGCCAACTCACGAAATGCATCATCATCCATCATAAACAGAAAATGTTAATGTTGTTAGAAAATAAATAATAATTACTATTATATATACATATATATTAGTTATGATTGTATATAACTACCAAGGAATTCTATCACTATTCATCTTCAGCATCATCTTCATATATGTCAATGTCATCTTCATATTCCTCCTCAACATCATCGATATCCATTCGTGTTCTAGTTGCTTCATCTCTTACCATTTAAAATACATATGTGACATCATTAACATCATCATCATCACCGAATCTTAAATGTGGGGTGTCGTCGTCGATACTCATGTCTATTTGTAAAAAAGATTTATTTTGAGTACCCTCTTGAAAAAATTCAATTCTTTGCACATTAGTGAAAGCACATTCACTTTGACTAAACTAATTGTCTCAAATTTTGATTTTTATTATACTCCACCAATCAGTCAAGTCTCTCGATGTAGCACAATACTGTGCATAAAAAACTTGATGTGCCTATTGAGCCAATAAAATGGTTCATTTACTGCGAGAACACTTTTACATTTAATATCGATGATTCCATGAGTCAGATGAACACGCACGCCTCTCTCTGTATCCAACCACCGACATTTGAACATGATTATGTAATGTTTTCAAAGATAATAATGTTCAATGATTTCATCAAGTATGCCATAAAATTCAACTTGATTTTCTCGATGATGAGATACTCTCAAGCTAAATCCACTGTTCATTGTTTTTTTTTGATTCCCCATATGCATGTGTGTGAAATCGAAATCCATTCACCACATATGCATTATATGTTTTTACAAGTTTGGAAGGTGGGTGACTCAATATACACAGCCGTTTGTCAATTTTATCAGCATGATGAGACACAAGAAAATTTGTGAAATAATTATCAATATAGTAAACTATACATTGAATGAGTTACTAAAAGATAAAGAATTTATGTTACCAGTTTTTGAAACCACTAAGAGAAATTTTTCTGTCAGCGTTCTTCGAGTGCAGCTGCTGTAATTTGTGGAATTTGTTTATTGATATGATTATCATACAACCTATAAAAAATGTTATTTACTGTAACATAAATTATGGAATAAGTGATATAAACACTTACAGTACAACTGAAGTCATCTCTTCATAGTTGAGCAGAACATACATATGAGCTCTATGATGTTCATCATCTGAAATACAGAATTCATAAACTCCACCAAAACCAAGCTCTGGATCATTGAAAACAGATAATTGATTGTCGATTTCATCAATATTCCCCTCGTTCTGTCCCATTCAGTTGTGTTTTGAAGGATACTCAGATTCGAAATAATGGGAGTATAAAAAAGATATTTCCTCTTGCAAATAAGCTTCTGCAATAGATCCTTCAATAGATGCTTTGTTACGTACATTTCTTTTCAATTATTTCATGCATCTTTGAAATTGGTACATCCACCGAAACTATACCGGACCTCCACATTTGGCTTCATATGGCAAATGTAACATCAAATGTTCCATTGAGTCGAAGAAAGACGGCAGAAATATTTTTTCTAGTTTACATATAATTATAACAACATCTTCTTCAAGTTTTCATAGAGCATCATAATTTGTTGTAGCTGCACAAATGTCCTGAAAAAAATGAGACATGTCTGTTATGGAATCCCAAATCACAGAATTCAAAAGACCTCTTAATCCAATGGTTAGAAGTCTTTCCATTATAACAAGACAATCATGACTTTTTAAACCAGTAATATGACCATTCTTTACACATCTACCCAAATTGAAAGCAAAACCATCTGGAAGTCTCAAATCTGCAATCCACTGACAAAATAATAAACGGTTTTCTTTAGACAGAGTATAAGATACTTTTGGTTTCAGTAACCTTTCTATTATGACATTCTCAAACAGTTCCAGTTCTGGATGCCTGCAAATTTGGGCAAGATCTAAACATGCAGTTACATTGTCTTTTCTCTTTCCTAGCGTATCCAAAACTGTATGAAAAAAATTATCAAAATAGTTATTCTCAATATGCATGACATCCAACATGTGGCGGACCAAAAAATCAGACCAATATGGAAAATCCCAAAATATGATACGTTTAATCCAATTGTGTTCTTTCCCAAAACCAGAAATTTTCTGTTGGTTTATTGTGGGACCAAAAGTGATGGGAGGTAATGAAAATACAACAGATTTTAACTCTGAACCTGATAGAATTTTTGGAGGTCCATCCCTTTCAACTGTTCCTTTTCTAAAATGAGATTTTTTCCTGCGAAAAGGATGATCAGCTGGATGAAATCTACGATGACAGTCAAAATAACAAGGTTTCTTTCCATGAATGAGCATAAATTATTTGTTCTCTCCCATACAGTAAGGACATGATTTCTTACCATGTGTACTCCAGCAAGATAACATCCCATATGCCGGGAAGTCACTAATTGTCCACATCAATGCTGCTCTCAGTATGAAATTCTTTTTCGTAGCAACATCATATGTACTGACACCACTACCCCACAATAAACATAATTCATCAATCAATGGTTTCAAATAAACATCAATATTCTTTTACGGAAGTCCTGGAATTAGTAAAGTCAAAAAGATATATGGCTCCTTCATCAACATCCATGGAGGTAAATTGTACGGAGTTAAAAAAACAGGACAACATGAATACTGACTACTATAAGATCCTAATGGACAGAAACCATCAGTGGAAAGGCCCAATCGAACATTTCTAGCTTCTAAAGCAATGAATGTATTCACTCTATCAAAATGTTTCCATGAATCCCCATCGGCTGGATGATTCAAGATTTTATCGGTTGAAATATTCTCTTTATGCCATGACATCATTGTCGTTGTATTCTTAGACATGAATAAAGACAGAAGGCTAGATGTAAGTGGAAAATATCTCAACTGTTTTACAGGAATCAAACCAGACGTCCCATGTTTCCCTTCTTTTTATCTCAGTTTCCCACATGTGGGACAACTATCCAACGACTCATTTTACCCAGAATATAAAATACAGTCATTTGACCATGCATGAACTTTCTGAAAAGTAAGTCCTAAATTTCGAACCAGCCTCTTACTCTCGTAGTAATTTGCAGGAAAAACTATTCCTTTGGGTAACAGTGTTTTAATAAAATAAAATATCTGGTCAAAACAGGTGTTTGACATTTCGTTATCTGATATGATAACCATAAATTTTGCAACTGCTTCTAATTTGCTCATCTTGCAGCAAGGATATAATGCATCCTCAGCAGACCTCAACAACTCATAAAATTCAGACGGTTCCAACTCAGGATATGAAGCTATATCAGCCAGAGTTTCTGAATGTTGAATAAATGAACATGCAACATCAAGTACTAAATCATAAAACCGGGATGGATTTGGAATCAAGTTGGTATCACCTACTCTGGAACTGCGTTCACCGTGTTGATACCAAAAAACATAATCTGGTTGAAAACCAAAACACAAGAGTTGTCCCCCCACTTTGTCAAACGTGTCAAACGTTCTCAATTCACATTTTATACAATGGAATTTAATTTTTCCTTCTGAAGCAAATTCTGGAATTCATAACGTAAATGATAAAAAAGTCTCCACACCGTCCATATATACTGGATTTAAACCAGAACCATTTGGATTTCTACGTTGACTTATCCATATGCGGTCATCTAATAATGACTGTTGATGACCTCGTTGTTCCATATTTTTCTATAAAATATAAAACCATTACTGGTTTTGAATAATTTGTTAGAAAAAACACTCAAGAAAGGATAATTATAGAGTTCACATCAGACACGACTGACGCAAACATTTTATTGAGATAGACCTAAAAATTGACCCTTTAAGAGTTGAATATGTTGAGAATAAAGAAAAACCTGTTACAAATATTGATAATTTTAATATTATATAAATTTTTTATTATTTTAATAATACTAAAATTATTTTTTCATAAATATTAATTATATAATAACAGCATTATTACATTTTTAGTATATTTTATTATTAATATTAAAATAATATAATTTTCTGTATTATATACAATTCTCCGTTCATCTCTGTGTTTAAAATTCTGTCTCCACATGTAATATTTGCATTCACTTTCACCTCTCCATTGGTGAGTAGGTTGATAATTTTGAAAAAGTTTCCAAATATTACATGTCGAGACAGAAAACACACATATGAAAGGAGAATTTTATATAATATAGAAAATTATATTATTTTAATATTAATAATAATATATACTAATAATGTAATAATGTTATTATTCCTAATTATTGGTAATTATTCCTAATTATTGGTAATTATTCCTAATTATTGGTAATTATTCCTAATTAATGGTAAATATTGGTAAATATTTGTAAATATTGGTAAATATTGGTAAATATTTGTAAATATCAGTAAATATTAGTAATTATTAGTAATTATTACTAATTATTGGTAATTATTAGTAATTATTACTAATTATTCCTAATTATTGGTAATTATTCCTAATTATTGGTAATTATTCCTAATTATTCCTAATTACTAGTAATTATTCCTAATTATTGGTAAATATTCCTAATTATTGGTAAATATTCCTAATTATTGGTAAATATTGACAAGTATTAGGAATTATTGGTAAATATTGACACTATTGGCAATTATTGGTAATTATTACTAATTATTACTAATTATTGGTAATTATTCCTAATTATTGGTAATTATTCCTAATTATTACGAATTATTACTAATTATTGGTAATTATTACTAATTATTAATAAATATTGGTAATTATTGGAAATTATTGGTAATTATTACAAATTATTGATAATTATTGAAACTATTACTAATTATAGGTAATTATTACTAATTATTTCTAATTATTACTAATTATTACTAATTATTAATAATTATTGGTAATTATTGGTAATTATTAGTAATTATTACTAGTTATTGGTAATTATTGTTAATTATTACTAATTTTTGGTAATTATTTCTAAATATTACTAATTATTAATAATTATTACATATTATTATTAATTATTTGTAATTATTGGTAATTATTGGTAATTATTACTAATTATTGGTTATTATTACTAATTATTACTAATTATTACTAATTATTACAAATTATTACTAATTATTACTAATTATTACTAATTATTACAAATTATTAATAATTATTGGTAATTACTAGTAATTATTAGTAATTATTACTATTTATTGGTAATTATTACTAATTATTGGTAATTATTACTAATTACTGGTAATTATTGGTAATTATTGGTAATTATTACCAATTATTAGTAATTCTTGGTAATTATTGCTAATTATTACTAATTAATGGTAATTATTGGAAATATTTTCTAATTAATGGTAATTAATGGTAATTATTTCTAATTATTACTATTTATTGGTAATTATTACTAATTATTAGTAATTATTGGTAATTATTGGTAATTATTACTAATTATTACTAATTATAACTAATTATTACTAATTATTACGAATTATTCCTAATTATTGGTAATTATTCCGAATTATTACGAATTATTACTAATTATTGGTAATTATTACTAATTATTGGTAATTATTGGTAATTATTGGAAATTATTGGTAATTATTGGTGATTATTAATAATTATTACTAGTTATTACTAATTATTACTAATAATTACCAATTATTACGAATTATTCCTAATTATTGGTAATTATTCCTAATTATTACGAATTATTACTAATTATTGGTAATTATTTGTAATTATTGGTAATTATTACTAATTATTGGTAATTATTTCTAATTATTACTAATTATTGGTAATTATTACTAATTATTACTAATTATTGGAAATTAGTGATAATTATTACTAATTATTAAAAATTATTAGTAATTATTGGTAATTATTACTAATTATTAATAATTATTGGTAATTATTACTAATTATTGGTAATTATTGGTAATTGTTGGTAATTATTACTAATTATTACTAATTATGACTAATTATTACTAATTATTATGAATTATTACAAATTATTACTAATTTTTAAGTTTTTTTACTAATTATTTGTAATTATTACGGATTATTGGTAATTATTACTAATTATTGATAATTATTACTAATTATTGGTAATTATTGGTTATTATTGGTAATTTTTAATAATTATTACTAATTATTGGTAATTATTACAAATTATTGCTAATTATTTGTAATTATTGGTAATTATTATTAATTAATGGTAATTATTGGTAATTATTTCTAATTATTACTAATTATTGGTAATTATTACTAATTATTACTAATTATTGGTAATTAGTGATATTTATTACTAATTATTACTATTTATTGTTAATTATTGGTAAATATTACTAATTATGGGTAATTATTGGTAATTATTGGTAATTATTGGTAATTATTACTAATTATTACTAATTATTGGTAATTATTGGTAATTATTACTAATTATTCCTAATTATTGGTAATTATTACTAATTATTACTAATTATTACTAATTATTGGTAATTATTGCTAATTATTGGAAATTATTACTAATTATTTGTAATTATTGGTAATTATTGTTAATTATTACTAATTATTGGTAATCATTACGAATTATTAATAATTATTGGTAATTATTGGTAATTATTTGTAATTATTTGTAATTATTGGTAATTATTTGTAATTATTCCTAATTATTGGTAATTATTACAAATTATTGGTAATTAATCCTAATTATTGGTAATTATTCTTAATTATTGGTAATTATTCCTAATTATTGGTAATTATTCCCATTTATTGGTAATTATTCCTAATTATTAGTATTTATTCCTAATTATTGGTAAATAATGACAATTATTTGCAATTCTCGGTAAATATTGGTAATTACTGGAAAATATATTGACAAATATTGACAAATATTGGCAATGATTGAATATTGGGAATTATTAATAATTATTACTAATTATTAGTAATTATTAATAATTATTGGTAATTATTATAAATTATTACTAATAAAGGTTAATTATTTCTAATTATTAATAATTAATTCAAATTAATTTTAATTTTTCAAAATTACTGCTAATTAATTGTAATTACAGTTAACAATTTTAAATTAATTAGTGGTTAATTGTCTCTAATTACTGTTAATTATTAATACTTATTCATAATTATTTCTAATTAAAAATCAGAAAAAAAAAATTCTAAAAATTTAAACTAAATAAATATAATAAATAAAATAAATATTAAAATAAAATTCAGATAAAAACCTTAGACATGATGTCAATTTCGATCCGCTGTAATTGTAGAACACCACCAACTGAATCCTCGAAGTCAGAAAAAATTTATTACAACTGAAAGTCGTAAAAAATTCAGAGTGGAAAAATTGGAACGATTGAGGGTTGAGAATGAGAAAATTGTAATGCTTGGCAGTATTTATAGGTTAGATTAATTGCGGTGGGATTTTTTGCGACGGAAAAGCCGTCGCAAATAACGATATTTGCGACGGGGGCCGTCGCAAATAACCCTGACCACATTTAATTATTGGCGGCATTAAAACGGTTATTTGCGACGGGCATAGACCCCCGTCGCAAATAACCCTGCCCGCATTTAATTATGGGCGGCATTAAAAAGAGTTATTTTCTATGGGACCCGTCGCAAAAAACCCCTGTCGGCTGGGTATTTGCGATGGGACTGAAGCCCTGTCGCAAATAGTCTTTAACCGCCGCCAGTTATTTGCGACGGGGAGAGAATCTCGTCGCAAATAACTTTCGCGCGGTTTGGCGTGCATTTCGTGCCAAACTATTTGCGACGGGTAAAAAAACCCGTCACAATTAACAGATTATTTGCGACGGGAATAGTTTCCCGTCGCAAATACCCTGTCTCTATTAACCATTTTAACCGAAGTGTATACATTCCATGGTTATTTGTTGATATTGTCAATATATGGGATGTATGTCTACGGAAAATTGTGTCCATTAGGGTCCTTGGTCATGCATATAATTCTTATAAATTGTTTTTTGTTGGTTTCTAGATAAAATATTCATGGAATATTTTAACCACATATATCCGACTACAAATAAATGGATTCACAGCGATTAAATAGTTTCTATGAAAATACGCTAAATTAAGTGGAATTAAATTACGGATTCTAGATTAATATAAAATTATTGTCTCCTCTGTTATGTGATATAATGTGGCTATGGACACTGTTGTGTGCTATGGGTTGGCTATGGTGATATTATAAAGTGAATATGACATTTTTTGATTTGTGGGTGTAGTGGATAAGATGTTTTATGTGGTGGGGCTATGATTATTGTAATGGTAAATATTGTTGTACATTGTGGTTTTGATTTATACGGTAATACTATGGGGTTCAATGATGGTTATTGTGTGGATGCCAAACAAGGATATAAAAATGGGATGTGACTGTAAATTGGTAGTGATGTGGGATTGTTGGGAATAATTTAATTAAGTGTTGTGTGATGATGCCTTTAGTGTGATAGTTATTATGCTGACAGAATTAATTTATGTTTATTGACAAGTATGGAACTAAATTGGTATATTTGGTCTTCAGAGGAATCTAGAAAATATATTTATTTAAAATTTAATGTGAGAGGTGAAATCTAGGGAATGAATGATAACATGTAGGAATCTAATGAACAATTGTGTATTTAATATGGGAGTATCCAATATTTTTGATATATTTTAAGCAGAAAAATGTGGATTAAAATTATTATTTGACAAATGGATTGTGTTATTCTTTAATGATGTTATGCATATGATATTTGGTTCTGAATATGAAATAATTTTCCCCTATAAATGAAATAGGTTTTCTAATAATGTTTTCATCCACAGATTTATGTGGCCGATAAAGTGGGATTTATTGAAAAAACCTAAACCCTGGAATGTGTCTTAACGATTTAAAATGATTTTTTGTTGTGATTTGGTTGTGTGGCTTTAATGCATTTAGAATTAGAAGAAATGTTTATTTTATCATGGGTTCGATGTGTGTTTTAATACCCATATGTTGGGATGACTGTTTGGTGTTATATAAATATATATGTATATCTATACAAACATTAATTTCCTTTTTATTTCATAATGGACAACACCCTAATTGAGAACAATGTATTGAACAGCCCTATCGTCATGGGGGATGGTGCCCTTCTCGAACAGTTCAATATGAGGATAGATTAATGGCCACCCTATATTCCTTACTCCTTCTAGATGGTGTTATCCCACAATTCATAAGGCAGGTTTTGGGTTGTGAGGCGTAGGTGTGTTCAAGAAATTTTTTCATCCCATGAGACTTTATAGTGAGATGATTTGTTCTTTCTCAAGTTTCTCCGAGATGAGATGTGTTTTGATTTACATGGTGTCTTCATGAGGATATGTGTTTTTCATTCCCAAGTGTCATTAGGATGTGGTTTGGTATGTGTTTTAGGTGTCTATTAGTGGGATATGGTGTTGTATGTGTCCCAGGTGTCTGCGGGTAGGGTGTGATGTGTTGTAAGGAAAAGGTGTGTGCAATAGGAAAGTTATGAGCTTCAATTTCCAGGGTGATGAGACTACCTATGAGGAAAAGGTATGTGCGGGATGGTTGTGATGTATTGTGTTCAGAAGAAGTGTATAGTGACCCAGGCATGCCATATGTGGATAATAAATCATTTTATCTTAATATCCAATACATTACAAAAATTAATTATCTAAGACCATAATTGTTAAGTGCTTTTGGAAACATAGAAAATATATATATTATCTTGGTGAAATATCTTCAACATTTCCCATAGAAATCTCCTCTTTTAGTACTTCTACCTGAGTCTCTTCTTCACACCTTAGGGAAAGTCAATATAAAAATGCGTGAGATCAAATGCATAGTAACTATAATAAAGGGAGGCATTTAAGTATAAACATGAACATTGAGGTATGATAATGTGATCTTAACATTAAGAGGTAATTACATTCATATCAAAGATCATAAACATGACATACGAGATAAATCATGGCAGTTCACAAGACATGAACCATAAAGAATTAAAAAACATGAGACATTAAATCATAACCAAGGAATAAAACATCAGATTTGTGGCCCACATATAAAAATAGAATCTTTTATTTCATGACTACTTACCCAGACATTTATAACATGTTAGGCCTGGGTTACAACCCATATACCTTCCAAAGGATTAGGATTGAAACCTCTACAACCAATTTCATTTAGTTCTGGGATATAACCCATGTAACTTCTTATTTTTTGTCTTAGGTTATAACATGTGTACCCTATTTCGTTTAGAAAAGGATTTCAACCCATGATTATTTTTCTTTTCGGCATGGGCTACAACCCATAAACGTTCATTCTTTTAGTCTAGGTCTAAATCCCAAGCGCCTTCTTTCATTTAGGATTGGTATAAAACCCATATAACATTTGAGCTCATATAAAACACATCATTACACAATGCATTTGAGGGAGATATTGTTCCCACCATCTCATAAGGAAATCATTCATTCAATTTCCACAAGATCATAAATAGACATATCTTGACCCATGAAATGAAATGGATATCATAAACCTATAAACATATCATATCCTTTGAAAAGCGATTGGTTTCATAATAACTTCAGTAATAGAATAACCTTTGATTGAGGAACAACTTTCATAACCATATTACCCATGAAGGATAAATGGATTTTATAAAGACCATGACATTAAGCATAACCCATTCATAGAAAGTATATGAATGGAGCCTTTGGATAATTTCCTAGAATGGCATGAGTAACATAAATATATGTCATCATAGATTTATAAAAATTCTGAAAAATCATTTAATAACATATCTTGATGAAAATATCCATTATTTTTTGAAAAATTATTTTGAATACACAAAACCATTTAAAAATATTTTTCATAGAAAATAGAATTGAATACAAATAAAAAAGACTTGAAATAATTTTGAAAAACTTACTCATTGAAAACAAATTATGTAATATTCCAAAATTTTTAAAACCCTTTTTCATTGAAAACAATATAAAGACACATATAGATATATTGAAAATGTTTTGAAAATATGTTTACATGAATGAATTTGGATGATGTTGGATGATGTTTTAAAAAATATTTATATGAACAAAAAATTGAAAACTATGAAATAAGACTTGAAAAATTTATTTCAACAACATTAAATGAAAGTTTATTTTCAAAACATTTTCATAAATATAAACCTTTTAAAAATTAAAAGGAATCTTCAATGAGTTGTTGGTAGGTAATTTCGTACATGTCGTATGAGGTAAAAAGATCGTTCTTTTTACATGGTAAAAAGGATAGAAAAATTCCTTGTTTTGAAAGCGGAATGGAAAATAATTTGATGATATTGATAAAATAATAAAAGGGTAAAAATTTCTATTAGAGAATTTAGGATAATATTATAATATTCATGGGAACATTTATTAGAAAACATGGATTTATGTCTGATGAAAGAGTACTATCAGGTATTCCTAAAAACACATTCCTTACTATCATATATACCATAGAGTAGAAAATTTTAAAAAATGATTGATATTATAATAATATAACAACGGAGAAGGAAACTCAAGAATTTTATTAAGATACGGATCATATTATTTCATCAAAGGAATCATAAACATAAATATTATCAATGATTGTATTATCAAAAGAATCACTTATATCTTGTAAGATGGGATTATAAGCTCCATTTAAGAAATAAAATTAGTTCAATCATAAGATATAATGGAAATAGTTAGATTCTTTATATATCATGTATCATGGAAATATATACACCCTGGAAAATAGTTTAGGATCAAAACAAACCATCTGTCTCAAAGAAGAAAAATTGATACATAACTATTTTACCAATATGTTAACTTTTGAAAGTAAAACACAGTTAATAAAGGATCATAAAATCCGAATGTGAATAAACATAAATTTAACTACCAGATACATAGAATAAAATCATGGTAATTACATACATCACACAAAAGGTATGTTTTGATAACATTACATTTATCTCATGAAAAATAAATGTGAGATGAAAATACCCCTACCATGTGTCTGGAATTTCTATATACATGTCCAAACCACACATATAATAAATATAGATTTATTATAAATTTTTTACATAACCATATTTTTATATCTACTACCATATATGGTTTTATTATGATCGTTTATTACACACTTGTTAATGATCCTTTGTTAAGGTTTCACATTGGGAAAGAATATAGCTGTCCTTTGAATTGGTAATAATTTGTTATATCATTGGTTAATAAACTTATATCATGATAATATAATGTAAATCATGATATAAATATCATTTATATGCATTAAATTTATATAATAATAATCTATAGAATAATGATTTATGAAATTTAATATACTATTCATGGAGATGGTAAGTCGTACGTATGCATGAATGTCGTTTCAATATTTTATTATCATATTGAAGGAAAATATGTAAATAACATATGAATTTATTTTTATGTATATATATATCATTATTCCATTATAATGATTATATATATATATATATCATATATGTTCATTAAACCCAGCCTTAATCCACTCTATGTGTTGTGTGAACGAATCACATCACATTGAGGGGGAGGTAGTCCACACATCCTCAAATGATATTAGTGTATTAAAAGAAAATTGAAGGTACAAATAATTGTGTTTAAAAAGTAATAAATATGAAAAATAAATAATAAATATAATATATAGCATATATAGATATATTTTCTATCATAATGGCCACCATGTTTGGTGGTAATGTTGAAAGGAACAACCATCCTTTCGTAAGGCAGTAGTTCACTGTACAGAGAAAGAGTATATTTTATATCCAATAGATAAAAGTTTATGTAAGTATTGGTAGACCTATTTACATAAAAATATCTTATTATATATAGGTTAGAAGTTTTTTTACACAATAATGTAATAATTAGAGTGTAGAGGGTGAATAAGTATAGTAGTGGAAAAGTTCTTGAAGGAGGACATTACCTCTATATCCGGCAACTCCTTTTGTTTTGGAAAAAATGGTTAACATGATAAGATTTATGGCCAATGGGTGTCTTAAAGGTGAATGGATGTATTATTGGGAAGTTTATTTTATAGTTCTTGTCTGATATTAATAGGTTTGATATGTGTGAGAAATGGGTAGAGGTGGTGGGTTTTTATAAGTATGGAAAATGACTCACTAAGAATTTATGGAAACAAGTTCTGTGTGCAGATGTTCCTTCCTAAAAAAATTCCATAAAAAATAATAACTTATTAATTGATGTTTTATGACCTAATTATGGATAGAATATTTATATTGGACATGTTTCTAGGACTTTTGGGTCTTTTATATCATGTTTATAATTTCTGAACATAAACTTTCTCTTAACCGATGAAATTTATTTTAATCACAGTCACTAATATTTTTAGTAAAAAATAAAGATGACCATATTGGAAATTATAAATTATTATGGTTCCAAATATGAAATTCATTTTTCCAAATTCTAATTAATGACGTCTTAGAAATTAATTTAAATTTAATCTCACTGACTGGATGACACTATGTGTTTTTATAATAAAAAAATTTGAAGGTTTGATATGTTTTCTATCTAATTTTAATGTGAAACTAGTTAAAAGGAAATAAAAAGGATTAATTGTTAAAAATATTTTCTACATTAAATATTATATAAAATAAAAATTTAATTTATCTTTATAAATAAATAATAATAAAAATCAATTGAAAATTAAAATCCAATATTTTTAACTATTCATTAAAAGGTGAAACCTTTAATAAAAATACCAAAAACAAATTCCTAAACTAATATATATGTATCAATTCACAATATATAGTCTATTTTTCACATAAAAAATATATAAAAGTTCACAAAAATTTGATATAAAAAAATTTCCATTAAAATGTTTTAAAAATTGCATTAAAAAATATGGGGTTTTAAGCATAAAACTGAGTTTGTTCTTATCTTATATATATATAATCTATCAGATGAATATAAAAAATATTTTATTTAATATATAACATATTTATTAACTTAAAATTAGGTAAAAATTATAATTAACTAGTTTAAAAAAGATTTGTGACTATAATAATATCTTTTTATATTCAATCAGGTATCATATTAATTTATAATCATCTGTTAACCAATGTAGTTATATTATATTTTTGAAAACCATATATTTTCATAATTTATTTAATACTATTCATATTAATAATATTATGGTCCATTTTACATTCTAATATAATACTATGTGTAATAATATATTATAGTTAGGTAAAACTTGATCTTGTGTGTTATACAAGCCATCCGGGAAGGCCTATCTTATGTGTAATATATACAGAGTTTATGTTTCATGTAATGTTATCCAAGTCAGTTTTTCATGTAGTGGAATCCTAGTTGGTTCTATGTGAATGGAATTATTTTATTAGTGTTATATATATATATATATTAAAAAAACTTTTTATAGTTTCATATGAAATGGAAAATATCAAAAATATAAATGAGTCGTAAAATAATATTCCACAAAATATATTATTGTCACATTCTACCACCAATATAATGAATTTCTCTCTAGAAATTCATTTCGTTTATTAGTGGTTTAATACTTGGAAGTTTCATTTATTGAAATCCACATCGTAAAAATGGATACTAAAACATCCATTAAAAATGGAAATTTAGAACCATAATGGTTACCAAAATAAATATATAACTAGGTGTCCACATGGGAGAACATAGGTTGGGAGTGAATATTGGTCATATAGAAAAAGCATAAATATTTTTAAGTATTTATTGAGGTCAAAAATCAAAAAAAAAAGAATGATCAAAGGAACACTGGGGGACTCAAATTCATAAACTTGTGATGATACAAGAATCGATTTGTTCAAAAATTATTTAAGGTATTACTTGCAAAAAAAATCAAATAATTATCCTATAATTGATTATTTCTATTTAATGACAATTATTATAAGTAAATATACTTACGTTATGTTATCCCCTCCCTTATACACAAAATAAACATTTTGTTATCCATTGTTATAATTCCAGTTTATCTCTTACCCTAATAAATTTACATGATTTTTTCCGAAATAACTAACAAACCTTGAGATCTGGGATATTCCATCCCATATGTCATTAGTAATCATAAACACCACTTTTTTATATTAGGATATCGAGAATTCATAAATCCTTATGGTGCAATATAATACTTCATTCTTAAAAACATATTCGAAAATTTCATTTAATGTGTCCAATAATGGTTAACCATTTAAACCTTCCAAAAGATGAAAATACATACCATTATAGACAAGTCACAAAATTAGGTAAAAATTTATCCCTCATATATCACCAAGAATCTCTTACTTTTCAAAATCCAAACATGTGAATACTATAATCATATATTCCATTCAAACATGTTAAAAACCTTAATTACCATAAATCCTTATGGAAAAAATGCATGCTTCAATATTTAAATGGATTCTGGATATATTCTGTAAATCCATGAAGTCATAAACTTCATCCATGATGACATAAACCAGTCTATCAATAAACAGTTATGGGATAATCAATGTAGTCAAATTTATTCTATCCAAATCAATCATCTCATTATCCAAGTTAGATATAATTTTCTCAACACCCTAACCACATTAATGGTTACATTCCCATAATCATAATATAGAGTTTATAAGTATTCAAAACCTTTTAAAATATCTTTTCAAATCCATAATGAAAATTTATTCAGAATATTCATATATATTTCATTATTACTAAAAAATAATCATTGAATTTGAATACATAGTTAATTAATTCATCCAACATTATTCATAAACCATTACTCAGGCTTCATCATCTTATTCCTTAATACCTCATTACATGAATATGAAAAATGTAACATGTTTTAATCATCATAAAACTCAATATAATTAGGCCTCTTATTTTTATTTTAATCAAAAAATGTAAGAAAATCACATATATTTCACATTTCATTTTTTCCTCTTTATCTTCAAAGGTATAACCAGTACTTGTAACACCATCCTGATTCTCATTATGATAATAATACATGGGATATTTATTCTCATTATACCCATTTCTTCAACATCTATAACATTATGTGTTACCCATGTAACTTCATGTTATCCAAATTTCTAAAACCAGGATGCATTGGGTTAGAAAGACATATCATATAAGAAAACAATATAATCCTAAAATATTACATATATGTTGTCAAATGTGTGATTTTTTTTGAAAAAATAGGTTTATCCAAGGTTATTCATAGCCAACATCGAATGAAATTCATTATTATGGTTCATGAAGTTTTTGTGAATTCTCAAGGCATATCACTCAGGAGTGTCAATCCATGTGTGCATCAAGGCCCATTGTCAGGTACTAGATTACCCTAAGTCGATCCCTGAACATCTTGTCAGAGTTTTTTACCATTAGATAAATATGTGTTGGTGTTTCATCCACTTGTAGTATCACGATATGGATTTATTTCTAGGAAAATTATCACTCTATCCTATACCAAAATTCTAGTAAATTTTATAAAGTTTTTACTTGTTATTACACTTATACTTAGATGCATCCCTAGAAAATTCATCTAAAATATACATTGGTATCTCATTATGTATCCTAATCATTGTTTCCAAAGGTTGACTAAACCACACTTTGATACCAACTATAGTGATATTGTTTTGATATGGATGGATATTTCATCATTTTATATGAATATTCAGTACATTATGAAATATATTCCCAAGGATCCTAATAGTTTAGTGTCTTTTGAAACATAGAATAAAAATATTATATTCTTGCGAACAATATTTAATATCTCCAATAATGATCAAAACCATTAGTTGTTATACCTAAAACCATTATTTATAACATAGGGAAAGGAATCTTGTAATTGGGTTGATATTAGATGCTCAGTAAGGGTAAACAAGGGATATATTTAAGAATGAACATGAACATAGGGTATGATAAGGAGATCGTAACATTTAGAGATCATTCAATTTATATAAATTTTATTAAATTGATCTATGGGGAAATTCATTGAAGTTCATAAGATATGAATAATTATGAAATAAACATCAAGATATATGAAATCATAAATAACAAATAATAAATAAGATTTATGGCATTCATATAGAAATAAAAACTTTTATGTCATGTCTATCTATGAATACCTTTATAACATGGTAGGATTGGGAGATGACGAATGTTCCTACTTTGGGCCTGGTCTAGTAACCTGTGTACCCACATTCATTTAGTCTTACGATATAACCCAAGTACCCTGTAATTTTTTGGTCTTAGGTTACAACTTGTGTACACCCTTTCATTTAGGATAGGGAAACAACCCATGAACCTTCTATCTTTTATGATTGGGAAACAACAAACAAACCATCTTTGTAATAAGCTTGGGATACAACCCAATAACCTTATTTTTTTAAGATTGTGATACATCAGATATATCATTTGAGATCACATAAACATATCATTACACAATTTATTGGAAAGAGATATAAGCCCCACCCATCTCACAGTGATATCATATATTCATTTTCAACACGATAAGAAATAGACATATTATAACCCATGAAATGAAATCGATATAATAAACATGATAAATAACATAACCTACATAAAGAGATATGTTTCATAATAATATTATTAAATTTATAACCTATAAATGGCAAAAATATTTCATAACCACATAACCCATGAATGATAATTTGGTTTTACAATTACAATGACATTATGAATTACCCATTCATAGAAAGTATATCAATGAAACATTTAGATATTTTTGTATTAGGGCATGACTAACATAAATTGATGTTATCATAGATGTGGAATAAATTTTAAATATCATTTAACAACATTTCTTGAGGAGAATATCCTTTCATGTTTCAAGATTTATTTTTAATGCATAAATCCACTTAGATACAATTTTAATAGAAATTATCTTGGAAAACAGATATTGATGGATTGAAATAATTTTGAAAAAAATAATTCCCTGGAAACATATAAATTATACTCAAAAAATTTTAAAATACATTATTTTTGAAAACACACTACAAAGATATAAAGTGGGATTGATAATTTTTTTAAAACATTGTTACTTGAAAACATTAGAAAAAATCATGAATATGTTTTAAAACACACTATATTTAAAATATATTTAAATCTTTTAAAAAAGGCTTGAAAATTGTTTAAAAATAATTTTCCTTAAAAATTATTATTTTTAATTAAATATTTTTTTTTAAATGAAATGGAAGATTCACATTGATTTAAGTGGGTAAATCCATATATGTCGTATAATATTAAAATAACCTTCCTTTATTCGAAAAAAAGTTAGAAAAATTAAATACTAGTAATGAAAAAAGAAGATTACTTTTAACAAATTTTTAAAGGACTTAAATGTTTAAAATTTATTTTATAAATTTTAGGAGAATTTTATATTATTCATGATATCCCTTTATAGAAAACATATTATTCTGACCAAGGAATGGGTAATCTCAGGCTTTCATAAAAAAAACTTTCATAACTATCTTATATTCCAAATAGTTTAAAATGGAGCCAATAAAAGAGTACATAATTAAATTACAATTGATAAGTAAATACCAGAATTTTATTGACATATAGATCATAATATTTCATCAATGGAATCATAAAAATAAACAATATTAAAAAGCGGTGATATTTTTTAAATAAACCTTTATAACATTGGAACTTGTGATCATACTCTCCGTGTTATAAAGAAAATTACATAAATATAAATATATCATGAAAATAATTAGATTATGTATACAATATTTAAAATATATGTATATAAACCTCCAAAATTAGTTTAAATTCATATCAAAACATCATTTTTAATGATGGAAAATTGAGACAAAACAGTTTTACAGATTTGGTATCTCTAGAATGTTAAACACCATCAAATAAGGATAATAAAATTTTAATGTTAATTCCATTAAATTTATATTCAATATACATATAATAAAATAATATTAAATACATATACCACACAATAGATAATAGTGGCGAACATAACATTTATCTCTCGAATATTAAAAGTAAGAGGAAAATCCACTTACCATATGTCATGAATTTCTTCATACATGTTCAATCCAACTGTATAATTTATATAAATTTTTTACACATATTTTTGCGAACCATATAATTATATATAATACCATATATTTTTATTGTTATATTATATAACCCTCTTATTAACGATCCTATGTTAAGGTTTAACAATGGGTTATATTTTTGTTGTTCTTTGTACTTGTATTAATTTTGTATATCACTATTTATTATAATTACATAATGATTCCAGAATGTAAATAATGATATATATATCATGTATAACATGTATATGTATATAATAATAATATATATCATAATGATTTATGAAGTGGAATACACCAATCATGGAGACAGTAAGTTGTTCGTACAAATGAATATTGTTCCCATTTTTATTGTCGTATTGAAAGAGAGTATGTAAATAACTTATGTATATATATATCATCATTCATGTATCATGATTATACCAGATATATATATATATATCATATAATTTCATTAAACTCATTCTTAATACATTTCATGTGTTGTGTGAACAAACCACATCACTTTCAGGGGTCGTAGTCCACACATCCCAAAATGAGATAATCGTATTGACACAAATTTATAGGTAAAAATATATGAGTTTATAAATTAATATAGAATATTAAAGAAATAATATATATAATATATAAAAAATATAAACATATTTTCCATCATAATTCCCCCCATTATTGGTGGTATAGTAGATATTAACTATCATTGTTTCGTGAGGTAGTAATTCTCCATAAACAGAAATAGTCTGTTCGATATCAATTAGATAGTGGTTTTTGTGAGTGTAATTCTATAAATAGAATAAAACATACTTTTATGTGTATGGTATAGTTTTTTCACACTATAATGGAATAATTTTATAGGATTGGGTGAAGATAGAAAGTAAAGGAAATGAGCTTGAAGGAAGGCATTACCTCTAAATCGGCTAACTCTATATGATTTTGGACAAAAGGATTATTGAGATTATTTATACCAAGATGAATGATTCATGTTCATAAGGATGATTTTTTGGTATTTTATTTTGAACTTATTGTCCTATAAAAGATGTTTGGTTTGTGTGAGGAATTGGTAGATGTAGTAGATTTTTATTTGGCAGGAAAAGGACAAAATTGTAATTTTTAGAAACAAGTTAGGTGTTCACATGTTCATACTTATTAAAATTCATATGAAACCCAAATAACCGAATAATGGAAGGTTTATGGGAAAAATATGGACACATAATGGGTGTTGAACATTTATCTAGGTCATTTTGTGTCATATATTTAAGGCTTAGTACTTTATTAATCTATTTTTCACAGCAACAAATGTAATTAATTTTAATCACATTCACTAATAGTTTTAGAAATATTAAATATGACATTATTATAAATTATAAATTATAAATATTAAAAATATTGAATCCATTTTTATATTATAATCACAGAAGTGGATGCATTTAAATTAAATTTTATCATGCTGACAGGATGAAACTGAATTTTTTTTTGTAAAAACACCAAAAACAATAATAAGTTTTTATATCCCATTTCAAATCGAAATAAATTAGAATAAAATAAATTTGGTTAATTAGTAAAAATATTATCTAAATGATCTATTAAATAAATTAAAAATATAATTTTACCATAAAAAAATTATAGGAAAAATCTGTTTTGAATTAAAATCCAATATTATTATCTATTCATTAAAAGATGAAACCTCTCATAAAAATAAGAAAAAATTACCCTAACCTAATTTTTTTTGTCATGATTAAAAATATGAGTTTTAATTTGACATATTAAATGTACAAATGTTCCAAAATTTGGATGTGAAAAATGTTCATCATTAGAATATATTAAAAATATCATTAATAAAAATATAGTTTTTAAACATAAAATTTGGGTTATTCATATCTTATGTCTATCAAATATATTGGATGAATAAAAAAAATATTATTTAATATATGAAAGACTTATTACATTAATAAAACTTAAAAATTATAATTAACTTTGTTAAGATAGATTTTTGGCCATAACAATATTTTCCATTATATTTAATCGACATTAATATTCATTTAAAATTATTGGGTAACATATTAAATCCTATAATATTTGGGTAAAATAAATATTTTCATAAATTACTGAATAATATTCATATTCATAATCTTATGGTAATTTTTATATTTCATTATAATTAAATTTGTAATAATATATTATAGTTATGTAAGACTTGGTTTTGCATGTTGAACATGCCATTGAGGATTGTATATATTTCATGTAATGTATGCTAATTCAATCTTGTGTGTAACATACGTGGATTCGGTGTTGTGTGTAGCACATTCCAAGTCACTGTTAGGTGAAATTAATTTCTTAATTAATGTTTTAATAAATATATATATATATTAAAAGAACTATTTCCAATGTCATGTGAAAAGAAAAAGTTAAAATATAAATTAATATGAAAATAATTCACAATGTCTTGGGATGATATAATTTGAATGTGTGTAATTGTTTGTCATTTGGGTGTGAGAGTGGGTAATCGGTGGAAAATTGTTGAAGTTTCCCGATCATCATTGTTCTTACTATATTACTTTACATGTCTACATTATTTGGAGGGTAAGACTTGGTGATGTTGGGATTTTCGCTAGTATACCTTCTTAGGTGTTGTTTAAGTATACTTTTTTCAAATGGGATAATTAGTATGATATTTTCACATGTTGATGGGAGAATTTTTTTTACTACTGAGTATAATTTTATACTCAATGTACATATACTAAAAAATATTTCCATGTTACTAGGAGGACTTTGTGGACCATTACATATTTTTCCAGTTTGAACCGTTGTTGCTATTTCCATGTCACTAACCTAGCCTTTTTTAATTTTTTGGTTCTTTTGGATAAATCTATATATATTATTTTTTATTTATAGATGCAATTTGTGATGGGTTTTCAACATTTTATATAATTGGTGGAGTTTTTTAGGTTGATTCATCCCATATATCGATGTTGTTTTCTTAAAAAATAGAATTCCTTGCATATATGGAGATATTTGTATCCTTGGTGCTAGTAACTAACCCGAGTCCTACTGGAGGTGGGAACAAGGGTCCTTATATCCCTTTCATATTATCTATCCTAGGAGGGGTATCCATGGTGGTTGGGGTCATGATAGAATTATATCTGAGGGGATGGTTGAGAGATAGGATGAATTTTGGAGTTAGAAATATTATGGATTCCCTAGGTTGGTAATGAAATAATGTCACATGATCGAGATCTGTGACATATTTCAGGGAAGACTGACTTGGAAATAGGATTTAGGGCCCCCATGAACTGACATAAGGACTCTGGTCAAACAGAATGACCATGTGAGGAAATAATGATTGTAGTGTAGAGACCCGAGGAAAGGTACATGCATCATAATTAATTGTTTTTTATTTTAATTAGTCAATAATAGTGATATAAAAATTAGTTAAATGAATCAGGATATTTTATTCATGTTTCTATGACTTATCACATTATTTTATTACTAATAATATTCATTAATTGTATTGTGAGTCATTTTTGTAAACAAGGGGAATGAGTAATGTTATGGTTAAATGGCATTAATTGTTTTTTTAAAACTATATTGAGGTTTGAATTTGTTGTTTTCTCTCCTAATATATAATGAATATTGATAAACTGTATTTTTATACATTTGTTAGAAATTTATAACATGCCATTTTGTTTTCCCAATGCTTGAAATGGTCAGAGAAGCATGATTATTGTTGTTATTTTGGATCAACTATTTAAATTTTTGAAATACTTGTGAAACAATTTACCTTCCAGTAGATTCCACATTAGCATGATAAAATAAATTATTTTAATAAATTGTGCATAGATGTATTAATTTCCCCATGTGAGTAATTATGCAATACAATTTCATTACCCTTTTTATTTATAAGAACCATGTATTGTTGACATCCTGTAAAATGTGTCTTTAGAAATTATAATTATGATGATAAGAAAATATTCTATATTAGTATTTGATATGTTCATTGAATTTATAAACCATTAAAATAAAAAAATTCCTTTTCTTAGACTTGATTTATGTCCTACAATATTGATAGTACTATATGTTGTATTCATGTGTTAGTGTAAAAATACTTTTGACATCTCTTTCAAAATTTTGAAGATGATAAACATTCTTTGGGATAATCTATTCAGACATAAAACTATCTAAATGATTTCAATTATCATTTTACGATTGCTAATATTTTTTTACTAAACTATTATTAAATCAAATGTTAATACATGTGTAATTTGTTATAGGAAGCATGTAAACTGGTGTGACTATTTTTTGGTAATTGGTGAAATTTTAGGTAGAATGATTTGATCATGTGTCCTGATTAATATTTTATGTAAGTATGAACATTTTTTTTCTAATTTAACTATAAAATAATATTTTTATAAAATATGAAATGATATAAGGAATGTTATGTCTGATCATGATGAATCATGGATGATTATAATATAACGCGTGCAGTTTTAATTCTGTTATTTGAAAGCATGTTTTAAATCATTTTCCCTGACAAAATGTTGTTCATGTAATGTAGTATTTGAGTTTAACCCAACGAAATATCATATTTAATTTCTTTCAAAAGCAGTTTGATGTTCTTTTCTTAGGTAATAAGATGAACCTAAAATGTATTGTTTGAGAATATTGACCATGGTTTGTTAAATGAAATATGTATATTTTTTTCATTAAAATAGATGCATGATATAACTATTTAAATTCAAAGGAGAATATTTCACTAGAAATAATCATGAAATGTTTAATGTTTTTTTTGTCGCGTTGTTATCATTACATTGATGTATTGACATTCCTCATTCAAAATAGTGGTTGTTGAAAACATTATTTTGATTTTGTTGTTGTAGATAATTCCACCCTTGATTTGACTGCATGTTTATGCTCTCTATGTGTTAAATGTGTAATCACTTATATATGGTTAATGAAATGATTCTCCATGGATAGTTTAAAATTGTTTGAAATTATACATAATCTATAAAGTGGAGAAGTAATACAATCATATGGATAATTATAGAAGATGTTATGTTTTTCTAATGTGTGTTATTTATTTACTGTAATTTCCTTCAATGACATGTGGTTTAGAAATCATCATGTATAAAAAAATATGGAAACATTATCTATAATTGAGATTCATTATACAATGACATGATTAAAACACTGACATTGAGCGAATTCTATCCAATGTCGATAATATCACGACATGGATGAGGCAATTACTTGATATGGGTTCTTGAGGATTTATGTGGGATGATTATAGTGATCAATTTTTGGGGGGAACGTGAAGGAATATTTGGAGAATGATGATAGTCTAGAATTGTGGTTATGTGTGTATTGTAATGTGGTGCAGTGATGTGGTTGTCTGAAATATTTGGTAGATGAATTCATTGGTTTGTTTGTTTGGAAAGTGGTTGGGATGTGAAATGGGAGAAATGTGTAGTGGGAGACGTGTGTGGTTCTTGTGGTAAGAAGGTATTTGTTTTTTATGTGGTGATGTGTTTGTATTTACAGAATCCCTAACCTCGTATAAAAATTTTAATCACTTAAAGGGGCCAATAAAATAAACTTTTCATTTATGAAATCAAGAAATCAATGAATATGGGATTTCCTCTAAGGCTTAAATATTTTAAACAAGGAGTTGATTTTGATTTTTTACTTCTATCATGTTGGTTGGGATTTTTTTAATTGATTTTATGTTAATGAAATGTGTTATGACAAAAACGAGATGAAGAATAGGAAATTATTTTCTGCATCATGACGTGTTATATTAACAATTGTTTTAAAACTGTGTGAGGGATGAAGTTCCACACTAAAAGGAAAAGATCATTCTGTTGTTGATGAGTTCCTTTTATTGGTATTATTGTGGTAGGTATTTATTAATTGAAACATGTTTTTCTGATGTTATTATAATGACTTTTAAAACAATTACAATTAATGACATGAAACTGTGAAAAATAGAGATTTGAAATGTTGAGAACCTTGTTGTTTCTGCATAAATATGTTATTAGTAATTAATGATTTAGTGAAAACATATAAATTTTTTAATATTGGATAATTTTGTACATTTTAAACTCATTTCACAATTTTGAGGAATTATATTTGCTAATTCATGTTTTCTAAATTTTTTATTAACATTGACTTCTAAAGATATGATAATGTTCAGTTAGTAGAACAAGTTAATTTTTTTAAAACATGAACCCATACAGTTTATGTTAGTGGTCTTGTAAATCATGATTAATAAAAGTGGTTATACAAAATTTGATGTATTTAATTTCAAAATAAATATCTTGATAAATTCCATACTATTTAAAAGGATTCAAAAATAGATTTTTTTTTATTAAAAAGAAGTTTTCTTAGTTTTTTGAATTCATTTTATAATTTCATGGAAATGATTTAATATGAATGTTTTAAAACATAACATTCAATTAAATAGAATGTTAATATAAATTTCTAGAGTGTAAAAAATAATTCCACAAACATGATAATATATTCCTTCATTATTTTTTAATCATGAAATGTTTTATATGTTTTCACTACAACATTTTAATGAGGGAAATTTATGTATAGGTTTTTGTTCAGCGGAATGTTTAAGTGGTGATATTTATAAAAAATTCAATAACAATTCTTTCTATGATATGAAACAATCACATTTGTTTTAAATAATGTGATAAAATTATTTGAATTTAACCCCTCACATGGTGTTATTGTGCTTGTTTAATTATTATTCATTACATACGGGACTTGTTATAGCTATCGATGTGACTATGCCATTTTTTGATATATATCTTCCATGATGGCTTTCTTTGTAGTTACTATTATGTTCCATGTTTAGTTAGATCACTGAGAGGTATCTCGCGTGGTCTTTGTTTAGACCTCTCCTTATTATGGGTTATGGTTTTTAATTCTCAAGGATGAGAATAGTATGCAAGGTATGTGATCTAATGGTATGCACTTATTATTTGTATTAATTTTTGATAACAAGGTGTTTGAGGTGTTTTGGTTTCAAGGAGTCTTACTCAAACCCTTTTCAAAAGTTTCCATATCCTAATAGTATATTTCAATGGTAGGTCCAAATTCTTTTCCAATTTTTTGTTGTTTTCGGAATAGTGACTCATCAGTATTGACATACCATGTCATCAATTTAAATATTATCATGTTATATAATGTTTTTATTAATTTTAATATTTCATGGGTATTATTATGTACATTTTCAAATAGGTATGGTAATCCATTATTGTTTAAATATTTCATTATCTAATATTTTTCCCTATGTAAATGTTCATTATATTATATTATATTTCTATTTAATAAAATTATAATAATAGAAATTTAATGTCTATTTTGGATTTCATTCAATGTTTCTCAAAAAATAATCTTTTTATTTTTTTTTGTATGGAACTTTTGACATCCATTACAAAAGACAAAAGGAATTTTCTTTTCAACATATATTAAGACAACAAATTCTTGACCGCCATTACTATTATTTTATATTTGGATTCCTAAACAATTCATCATGTTTTTAAATATAAAAACTTCTCTATTCATTTTTTTCATATTTTTTTAATAAAAATTTGTTTATGAAAATGGATTGTTTTTTTCTATATCATTAACGATGTTATTATGAGTTCAAATGAAATTTTAAGATTGAAATGTTTAAAATTTAAATCGTTTATATGTTATTATTACATATTTGTACATGGAAAATTGATGGGCAATTACATCATAAACTAAAGATGGGTGGTTCTATGATAAGCCAAGGATATATTGTAAATTTATAACCTCTATTGCATTAGGTATGGACATTTGTCATATGGGTACTCCATTTGTAAGGCTGACTTCAATAGAAGTCGGTCCCATGGTTATTCTATTTATAATAGTGTAAATTATAATTGTGTCCCAATGTACCTTTATTAATTTTATATACTTTCTAGGGGGTTTATAGTAATATTGTGTCAAAATTGTATTAAATAAAATTATTTTCAAATGAATGTATATATTACATATTACGGGTGAAAGGTATATATCACATGAAATGTTTTTTAATGTTGTTCATAGGAATTAAAGATGATTAAGGATTTGTAGATATCATGTTGAATTCCATGAGTCGTTATCATTAAAATGACCATTCTTTATTTTAAATGTTTTAGAATATGGGAAAAATGGATACTGTTCATAATTTTCTATTTTGTATTGTTATAGTTTTCATATACATGAGTTATAGAATAATTAACTAAATCTCTAATACTAACAATACTGACAATTGAAAATAATCAAAATTTATTTTAATAAATCTTGATTATGTAATGTATAAAGGTCGAGTCCTTATAGATATAATGGGAAAAGATGATTATAATACTAATATTACATCATGGTTTATGATATAATAATTGTTTATTGTCTTTTAGAAAAGATAATATAATTTAATTATGTATTGGGGGGACCTATATCTAACTCAAATGCATTGGGTAATGATGAATGAATCATGAGTATATATGTTATATATAAACCTAATTAAATGTTCAAAATGAGAAGATTTAAACTTATTTTTTTATAATGTTATTTGTGAACCCAATTACATGTTGAAAATTTAATTCATGGACCTGGGTGCATGTCTATATGTTTATGTGTGAACATAATTTAATTTTCCCAATATTATGTGTGAAGATGATTATATGTTCAGTTTTTTTCATGGTCCATGTTGGATGTCCCTAAGATCACTTGTGAACATGATTATTTGTTCACAATGTTATGTGTGAACAGGGTTACATGTTCCAAATGGTATGAATGGATCTGTTTGCATGTCCGTATGTTTATGTATAAACCTGATTACATGTTAAGGATTTTATTCATGATCCTAATTAAAATTCCTCAATACTATTTGTGAACATGATTACATGATAAAAAATCAACGAGTGGACCTGGATTCATGTCCATAAGTTTATGCAGGCTCTCTATTTAATGTCCTTAAAACAATGTGTGAACATATTTCTAGTATACTATTAGTTGATGTTTATTCTACATGTATATATTGAATTCCAATGTTATGACCTCCTTAATCCAATAAATTTCTTTGATTGTGATTAATATCTTATGAACTTCCAATATTTATTCCATGACACTAGATTATGATCATTGATATGCAGTGAATGTCCTTATAATGTTATGATAATGTTCTAATTCCATTATAATCAATCTAATAAAACATATATCCCTATTTTAAAATTACATATAATTTGAGCTCCCCATATTCTGGTTTTTTCAGTCCCCATGTTATGAAGAATGTTTTTAAGTATGAGGATAATAGAGGAATATAATGAAGGGGGTGTTGAAGATTTTTGAGTAATACAAAAAATTATGTTTCTATTATTTATATATGATACACTATTATGGTATTTGGGAATGTACATTTATAATGAGTTGAATATTCATAAATATGATTTATTATCCATGCATGTTATTCATGGGTCACTATATATAACCCCTAGGAACCTATGTACAAGATATAAACCAACTTTTCTAATCCATATAGGTATTTTATTTATTGGAAACCACTCTCTCATTCTTTTACAAAAACACATGTCTGGTGAATATAATTGTCTAGTGTCTTTGGAGGATAGATAATAAATACTCTAATTTAGTGAATTATCATCAGTTTGTTCTATTAAAATTTCCCATTTAGTACTCATAATAGAAAGACACTACATTTTTCCATTAATTATAAATTGTGGAAAACATATATGAGAATTTTTTAGCTCATATTGCCTATAAGTAATAAAAAATGTGATATATAAGAAAAAATGAAGATATGTGAATGAGAACATGTGAATAAAATATAAAAACAATACCATGCATATCAAAGATCATAATTATAAGAACCCAGCCATAAACGATACATATTCAAGATATTTTTAAATTTGGAATATATTTTCCCAAATATATTTTCGATGTATTGTTTTAGATAATTTGAATAACTATTATAAAGTAAGACAATAAATTAAATGTAAACTCATATAACTACTGGTAATTTCTTCAACCAATGAAACCCTTTTGAAAATAAAACATGTTTTTACTTCATGTAAATTCCTAATAGTTTTCCCTTTGTTCTCATCATAATATATAATCTCTATTAAAACATTGAATTTTTTTTAAAACATGGGATGATAAAAAACTATGAGTAAGGGAGTTAAATTTATGGAAATCATTATTGTAGTGAAATAAATAAAAAAATTCTCATAAAACATAAATTTTTAATAAAAATGAAGAGTATTTTAAAAAATACCACTATCCTAACATTTAAAAATTAAATCACTATAATGAATAAAATATATATAACTAGGTAACTTGGGACATCATTTAAAAATGGAGTAACAATAGATCCAACCTCCAACTCCCTAGAAGCCAATGAATTAGAGGTTGTCACATAAAAACCTATTCTTCATTTATCACAAAATCATTAATCAATGGTTTATAACATAATCCCACATCATTAGTTTATCATTTATCCACCGTTAATTGAAAAATCATGTAACCATTAATCATTATAAGAAATTCCCATGAAACATATCATAAACTTTATTCCTGAAATAATTATTCATAAAAACAATCATTTATGAAAATGAACATCTCCTTCTGAAATATCTCATTTTGAAAATAAATTCATTCAAAATAGAAAAAATATCATTAAAAATAACCATATAAAAATATAAGTTAATATGTAAAATATTATGGTGAAATGATGGAGTGAAAATCCACTCATGTCATAAATGTTATAAAAAAATTCCTTTCATATTTTTTCAAAATAGTCACAATGATAATTTTAATAAATGATGAAAATAATAATTTAAAAATATTTTGTAAAAAGTAATAGATGAATATATATATATATATATTTAAATAATCATATTATAATTGTAAAAATAATTTTTGAAATAATTTCATAAAACACAGACATGGATAAAAAATATACTTTTATGGGTAACATTAAAAAAATTGTTTTTAATAGAATGTCTATTTTAATTATTATTTATTTGAAGTATGAATTTATCAAATTAATTTCTATTTTTTATCTAATTTAAATCCACATAAAAAAAGATTAAATTCAACAAAAAACATACAAAATTAAATTCCCACAAAATGTAATGATGACATAATAAACAAATAAAATTCTCACCCAATAAATTGAATATATATTAAGTAATATCCTTCCTCACACTTCGCGAAAGATTTGTGTACATTAAAATCATGTTTAATGGTTTAAATACTTTTATTAACTAATTAAATAACAATATTTATATTTAAAATACCTTATGTGAGTGTTTTATGACCCAAAAATTTGTAGTGATATGTCTTTTGATCTAGAAAAAAATTAAAGGGTTTTTTCTTTTTCAATTACATGGTTTGTCAGTTTTAAAACTATTCATCACAATATAATTCTGAGAGATCGATAAATTTAATGTGTTTAGTTTTGACTTGGGTGAAGACTCGAGGAGTTCCCTTGGTATCTCAATGATTTTTATGAGTGCAAGACTGTGGAAATTTTTTTAATGACCTTTATACGGGTCTTGGTATGTCTAAAACCATGATGACGATAGTGGGTAACCATGCAGCCTAAAGCCAGTGGATAGTGGTTGTGCGTACGATCTATGCAGGGACATCTAAACACTAGGCATATCCTACATAGTTTATGGAAATTATGTAGTTCCTTGAAACTATTAATCACATAATTTTCACCTAGTTAGGAAAACCATGTGGGAAAAACCATGTGGGGTGCCAAGGGCCCAATGATGGGTGAAATTTTGGCTCACAGTTTTCCATACCATGTAGCATAAACAATGTGTTGGGTCTCTTCTTTTGATATTCATCATAATTAAAATTAAATAAAAATAAAAATATGTAACACTCACCTCTCCCCCTCCAGCATAACTGATGCCCATCCATGGGCTCCTCCTGTCATGTGATGCTCCACTCCCTTGTCCCCATATCCGTTTTTCAATATACACTATATTCCATAATAATTAATCTATAATTCATTGTGTTTAGGCCCCTTGCTCCCCCTTCATTCGGTGACCATTTTTTGGTCTCCCCATCGCTCGATGTAGTATTTTTAAGAAATATTATATCAATGGTTAATGTGATTTTTGTGTTCCTTTTGATTATATAGCATGTAGAGGCTTATTGGTATTCCATTATTTTTATTCCGACAACCACCGCTAAAGGTGACTCAGTTCGGAACAACTCCATCCAAGATCATCATTTTTAGGTAAGTGTTTTATTTGTTATTAAAAATTTCTTAATTTATATTTTGGGGATTTATAGTTTATGAGTTCATGATGTTTTTTAATATGAAATCCCCATCATGATGGGTTTTAGTTTCATTATCATGTAATATAATGAAGATTGTTTGGATTGGTTCATCTTTAATGTAGGGTCCTATTCATTTTACCTTCAGTTTTATGAACACATTAATTAATTTATTATCGTGATATCTTAGTTTTTTATTACTGCAGTTTGATTTTAATATTTAATGATTCATTGATTTGAATTTAGTATGATAATTAATTAAATGATAAATATGATTAAGGCACTATTTTTTGGAAAATTAGATGACTTAATAATAAAACACCACCAATGGAGGTGTGTTTTACTCAAGATAAAAAGGAGTTAGTAGTATTTTGTTATTATATTTGGTTATTTTATTGGTTTTTCTTTTAAAAATTAATGTCATGGTTTGGTAAAAATGAATTTTGAGACCTATAAATTATTTATCATAGTATTTGAGTTTGTCATTTTTCATTATATTTTTTCATGTACATAATACAACTTATATTTTCATAGATTGAATTATTTTAAATGATGTTTCCAATTTCTCATGGATGTTTCAAAGAAGCCATCATACCCCATTGGTGGATAATCCTCTTATATTTGGAAGTAGTCAACCGTGTAGCTGTGTTTTTGATATTTTTATTTCAATTAACATGATCATTGGGATTAGTATCTTGTGTTTCCTTTTTATGAATGACCTAATGATTTTGGTATGGTAAATGGAATAATTTAAATTGATTATGCAAGATGGTAGAAAGGGTAGTGAATATGATATTTTCCTTTAGAACATGTACCTTAAAACAATTTTAATTGATTGTAAAAATTGAGTGAGATGTTTTTATTTAGGATGGATTACAACAAATGGAATCATTTTAATTGAAATATAATATATTCTTAATGAATGTTGGTTGTTTAAATTTTAATGAAATATATAAAATGGGTTTTAATTGAGATAATCCCTTTGGATGGTTACACCATGTCCCGTATTTATTTATTTTTGAATGTATTCTTTTGAAATGTAAATATTTTAATTAAATTAAACATGATTCTAAAACTAAAATAGACTATATAAATATTTTTGGATGGGAGGTAACTCACAATTCCATTTATACATGTTATATGCCCTTATATTGGATAATAATGATGCCAAGGGTTCTCTGATGATCTTGGAGTCTCAAACTCTTTTACATCGATGTTGGGAATGGAGGACCCCACCACTATTTCGATATGGGTGATGGGATCATGATTTCCACTTTCAATGTCAGACTGTTGTCATGGATTTAATACTCTCCACCCCAAGTGATGGGGTTTACGACCCCCACTACATCACGATGACGTGCATACTACCTCATGAGTATAGCTTATTAGCTTGTGGACAAGTGATTGATATCTGCCTATTATATCCCAGCCCAATCAAAATATATATATCAAGGTAACTACCTCATGTCAGATCTTATCATCTCATAAACTTTTGTTGCATTCCTTCATGTTACGTCCCAGTCCAAAAAGTAATTTATACATATATGTAGATAGATACGTGTGTGTTACTCTCTATATACTATATATATAGTGATATTATCATATTCTTATTCTATTTATGAGTCAAGGAATGTATAATCATTAGATATATCTTAGGAACAAGGATTGGTGGTTGTGTATTTATTTAGTTTATTATATTATTTCTATATGCTGACACAATGCTTAAATTTGTATTTTACTATATGAATTGAGATAGACATTGTGGGTTCTAGCCAGTTGAGATTTATATCACATATATTACTCAGTCCACTATATCCCTAGGGTGACCAAGTATAAATTATTGTTCATTGGATCTCGAAAACTGCTAGTTGTTGTATGCATGTACTTGTTAATTAAGAGAAAATGATTGAGGTAGAGCTTAAGATGCTCATGGGGATCACCATTATTTTTATAGTTCCATTTTTAACGTGAGTAATTTATTATTATGAATTCTAATTCATGATTTATGTTTACAGTTTTTAGTTATGTATCAACAACATTACATGAATCCTTTATATAAACTTTCACTATCCATTTTCTTAAGTTACTGTTACTTTTCTTTCGATGGTTTTATTAATTTCAGTACTAATTCTACTGTTATCTCTAATTTATTCAAATATTACCATTTTATTACTCTAATATAATGAAATAGTATCTAAAAATGACCTTCTAATACCTGAGATTCTAGTAGGTATATTCTAGAAAACTGGTTCATCATTTTCTAAATCACTCATATAATTGTAGTTACCAATATGGCCAACCTCCAACTCTATGTCACCCAATGCATTGGCGGTTTTCAGAAAACCAACCATCCTTGGGTTTTTATGGAACCAGCCATTATTGATTTATCACCTAACCACACATAATGTTTTTATCACATAAACACCGCTAATTAGTTTATCACATAATCATCCATCATTATGAAAAATTCCCAATATCCATAACATAAACATATATCCTGAAACATTGCACCATGAAAGCAGTTATTAATGGAAATGAACATTTCATTTTGAAATACTCATTTAGAAAATCTCTTCAGGAACATTGAAAAATACTTTCATTGAAAATAACCATATAAAAAATAATATAAGCATTAAAATATTAAAGACACAAGACAATAATGAAATATGACAATTTCATATAAGTAAATAAACATTCCTTCCATATTTTTTGTCAAAAAGTACACAATGAATATTATTAAAAACAAATAAAATGATAATTTAAAAACATTTTCAAAAAATAAAACCATGAGTAGAAACTAATTTAAATAATTATTTTAGAATAGTACAAACAGTTTTGGAAATAATTTTACAAAACATGGACATGGAATAAAAACAGATGTTTAAGGGTAACATTAAAAGAACGTTTTTAAAATATTGTAACTTTTAATTATCATTCCATTGAAGTGGGAATTTATAAAATGAATTGTGTGTGTGAATCTAATTTAAATACAAATAATTTTTTTTTAAATAAAACCCATTTTATTAAGGAGTTAATTCACACATTATCTTATCATGACATAATCAAAATGTAGATGTCTAACCCAAATAATATAAAATAGGGTATGTAATCATTTATAGCATAGTCACCTTTAGTTTTGTGTATTTTTACCTATTATATAATTGTCTTAAAGAATATTATTATCTCAATCCATCACTATATTCATATCTATAATACCTTATGTGCTGGTTTTATGACCCATTATTAAAAACATATCATTTTTCCATGGTATCGACTATGTTTGTTTCATGGTCTCATTGTTGATTAATTTATCTATAAGTATTGATGTTCTTGTAAAAAGGAATTAAAACTCTATAATGATCATTAAATTGTATTAGTTAACTCATAAGAAGTATTTATGATCCCATTTATTAATATTTTTTCTCACATCATGATTAAAAATTAGATAAAATGTAAATGATGAATTTATAGTTTATATAGAACTTTTTCCGAACATCACAAACAACATTAATTTCATTTAAAATAGGGAGTATATATTAGTTCCAAGACATTAAATAGTTTAAATTATTCCAATTGATGTATTGTTCAATATGAATAATAGTTTTTTGACTATCCATAATGGCTGTAAGGGAAATGAAAGAAAAAATTATTCCCTAAGTCAGTTAATCGAAATAATTTGGACAATTGTTTTGTTTCATTGAATAAGTGGAGGTAATAAAATGGATGGATATAAAATAATATATAAAAAAATAAAATCACAGTATTTATATGAATAGGTAATTTTTTTTTGAAATGGATGATGGATATGAGGAGAAAGTACATGAAGAACATAAATTAGGAGACGTACATTGAGAAAATAATCTCTTGAATATCATATCCTTGAGAGACCCTTGACAACCCTATATTTGGTAAATTGTTGATGAATTCAAGACATGGATTGGGGGAAAGTGATAAACATTGTTTTTTATATATATTTGATGGGATAAAAAGCATCTCATTGAAATTTTCATGGTGTGGGGTAATATATATACTTGATGTGTGGTGGGATTTATGTGATTAAATAATGGTTATTTTATATTTTGAACTAAAAAATTTGTGGTTTCATTAATTTCAAGGAATTAAATTGTTAAATAATTTTAGTTTTATGATTATGGTTTATAAATACCTAACATATTAATTTAATTTTTTTAAAATTTTTAGTTTTTGTAAGCTAATACACAATGACTTTAACCCTTTTCATTATTTTACTTACACTACGAGAAATTATTATTTACCATGAAAAACAATTTATAACAGAAAAAGTAATTGAAAATAAAACTTAATTCAGAAAATATTATTGAAAATATTTAATCAGTTATATCAAATTCAATTCATAAATTTTGAAAAATTATATTTAAAAATAATTCTATAGGAAAAATAACAAATTGGGGTTTAAAGTGAAAAGATAAAATGATAAAATGGTTTTATATATAAATTCACTTTTAAATTGATTCTAATAACCTTAATTAGTTTTATTGATTTATAATTTTGATATTTATATTTCAAAACCAAATTATAATATAAATTAACTTTATAAATAAATTTTCTGAAAAATTATTTTCATATTAAAATATAGTATTTTGACTACTAATAAAAAAAACATATCAAAAAAAATACAAAAAATTATTCATAATGTAATTTTTTTTCAAAAATTATTTTAATTAATTACAAATAAACTAAAAGAAGTTGAAAATATAGATATAAAACATGTGTGCCACAAAAATTGTGGCATTCTCACCTTTTGAAAAAAGCCTTTTTAGGATTATAATATGTTTAACTATTATCATTGTCTTATAGAACATATTGGATGAATATAAAACAATTATTGATTATATATCTTATAGATATAATTATTCAATTTTTCGAATAGTGAATAATTTAATATATTATGTTAAAATTTCATTATAGGCATAAAAATATGTTTCTATATAAAAACACATTATTTATATTCAATTGGTTTTTATTTCTGAATACAATTATTTTTTAACCAATTAATTTATATTACAAAAATGATTAATTTATATTTTAAAATTTTAATTAGTCACATATATTCCCTTTATTTTAAGGGCCTGGTGAAAACTATCAAATGTAAATAATGGTGTTTGGTATTTTTATTTAATATTTATGTGTAATATCTTGTATAACGTTATGCCTAGTGATTCATTCAAAAATATCATGGTGTTACATTCTCCCAGACCACCTTTAATAAATATATTATTCTCAATTTGAACTTGAGATAAAAAACTAGGGGTTTTACTTTTCAAAATACATTTTTAAAAATTTCATATTGGAATAAGTGTTAATAAAGAATCCATTAAAAAAAATAAAATAACGAAAATCATGAAGGCCACCTAAGATAACATATAATTTACATCATCTTTGAAAAAACATGGACATTGAATAGATATATAAATATCATTTTCTGATGGAGAGTAATAGAGAATATGGTAATGAAAATTTTAACTATCACAAAACCAAAAATATATGATAGGTAAAAATGATATTGATATACCATTACGAAATTAAATTATATAATGTTTTTTGAAGATAATTTTTCATCCTATTAAGAAATTCCTTTTCTACCTCAACTAATAAAATACAGAAAAAAACATAATTTAAAACAAAAAATATATTCTCATTTATACATCAAAGGTTGATTATTCATGAATAATTTTCTTATTGTTGATTCATGATTATAAACTTATACATATCATAAATGAAAAAAATATAACCATCAATTCCTCCAGACTTTATAAATTATAAAAAAAATGGTTTGGCTAAGATAAGATAATATCCCAAAAATAATTATCCATTTAGAGATGAAGAACTACATTAATGTCAAAAACTCTGAAGTAATACCCAATGTTAAACTTATATCATTCAACAAATAAATATCTTTAATGTTCCTCAAAAAAAATATACTATGATTAAGACCAAAAAATCTGAAGGATTTTATCACATGGGTGAGGAAATAACATTAATCACCCTTAATGACTAATAAAAAAATATACAAAATCATATATTATCCACGATATGATTTTAATTTCCATAAATCATATCAATAACCATAATTCCATGATAAATTCAAGTATACATCCAAAATATTATTCATCCTTTATTCAAAAAATAAAATTTAATAATATTATATTTTCTACAATCTTATAGTATTCTAATAATAGTGAATGTATTTTGAAATAACATGAATCATTTAACATCAAAATCATTTTCCAATCCCATGGAAATCTATTTTATAAAGCATTTCATACTAAAATAAAAATTATTCTTCATCATGAATATCTTCTTACTAAAAATAAAATGTCATACTAATGGAGATATCATGTTGTCTAGTGGCAGGCGATACAACATTGACACCCTTAGGTTGTGGGTTTGATTCTCATGACCTTTTCGGACATGACATACTGTCACCCATCATATGGGTTATCCTTTTTCTAAAAAAATATTAATATAATGCATAATAAATTCTTATAAAATCATTTGAAATATACATAATATATTTTAACCTCAATTTAATTCTCAATCCTTTTATTTTTCATCCCAAAATTTAAGAACCCATAATTACCTCAGGTTTTAAAAATACCACCAATTCATTCCAAATTAATTCTACCATAATTAAAAGTAATTTTTCTCCAATAATCTTTTTCATATCATAAAATTATTCTCTAATTATACGGAAAAATTCTTCAACATTTTACTACCTTCCAAATGTATCAATTCAACGTATCATATGATTCCAAATTTATAAAAAAACCTACTATTGAAAAAATAGGTGTTCTATGATTCCGGTAATGTTTATAAAATAACACTATATAAAAAACACATCCTTCATTTATCATCCATTTCAAAACATTAACCATGATTCATCTTCTTAATACATCATTAATACAATAATGATAAGTTTTATACACTTATTTTCATCAATACAATCCTTAATGATTATTCAAACAAATAAAATTATATCTACAAAATGAAAATATAATTCTTCTTCAAATAAATTTTTCACAATAAAAACATATGTGTTAAAAATAAATTATTATCAATAACAATATCCAAAGGTACTATAATCATCAGAATAATATTAATTCATTTAAACATTTCATCTTCCTTAAATCTACCATAACTGTTTGATTCATAGTATATATCAGGGACTCTTCTAAATCTTATTACCATGATTTTCCACCCAATTCATCCATACATATTTCATGTAATTATTAATAATTTATTATGATTCAAAAATTTCAGAACATGAGAAAGGAAATAATGCATACCTCAAAATCATATGTCATTATCTCCATCATATTCTTATTATCTATTTTCACCTTTTCCATCTTTTAAAAGGGAATTGTTCACATATCTTCTATTATTTCACATTTTATAAGACTCTTAGGAGTTGAGATGTTTATTTAAAATGAAAAATATACAATGAACCATAACATTTTTGTGAATTAAATAGGTGTTGTATTACTCATAAAATTTATTGCAGGTTATTTGAATACTCAAGAAGCCTTAAAATCATTTTAAAAAACATTTCTAATCACTGTGATCATCAAATCATCTGAAATGGGTTAGAAGGTTATGTATGATCTCTTTTATTACATCTGGATAAAACACTAAAATATATTCAAAATAAAATCTATTAAATATTAAATGAATTATCAAATACAACAAAATATATAGCGTGAATATAATATCATATATAAATTATAATACTCTAATACTTCAACCACCTTATATTTTGGTTGATAATGATTTTTAAAAAAATGCACAATAATTAGCATAATCCTAAAAATCTCACTATATTATAATATACCATACTATTATTGATGTTTTTATGACATATTATCGAATAAAATTTAAATGAATATTATTATTTAAACCATGATCTTTTACCAATTGTAAGGACCCTACCTAAAAGAATGCATATTATAAATATTTTAAAACTAGAAATCACTAAATTTTCCGAAATATATATTATGATTATAGTTTAGTATAATTAGGAAGACTCTTTTAATTTAAACCCAAAAATTACAGGTGTACTGATATATCAATAATAAATATTTTCCACCATTGGAATCTATTTTAAAAATAAAACAAGTTTTCTCTTCATGTAAAATCATTATAGTTTTCCCCATTTTTTCAAACATGACTTTATTATCCCTAAATTAATATGGAAAAACTTTAAAACATGGGTTGAGAAAGAAATAAAAATAATGTACATAAATTAAGGAAACACTTTATTCTAATGAAATTACATAAATCCATTTTCATATAAACAAACCCCAATATATAGAAAATGGAATAATCCCTTAAAACAGAACAATATCTAATCTTTTGAAAATAAACTCATCGACCAGAATCTATGATATATGCTTGTAACATGGGATATAATTTTCTAAATTAATATTATAAATAAAGTAACTAATATCTTCAACGTATAACTATAGAGTACCCAATGCATTGGAGGTTGTCAAGAAACCACGTGCCCATGGTTTATCACAGAACCACCTATTTTTTATCTCATAACCACCCATAATTGGGTATAATTTAACCACCTATCATTGGATTATCGTGTAACCACCAATAATTGGTGTATCATGTAACAACTAATCATTATAAATAAATCACTTGAACCGTAACATAATCACAATTCATGAAATATTTCATCATAAAAAATCCATGTAGAAAATTAACTTCACATTTTCAAATCAGTCATTTTGAAAACATTGAACATGAAATTGAAAAAATATTCAATCAAAAAAAATTATATTTTATTCATTTTAATATAATAGCATCATGGATGCGGTAAAATCTTCACATTCCATTTTTGTTAAAAAAACATTCTTCCCTTTTTTTGTCATAAAAATACCAAAGACTCTTTTTAATAATATGGCATAAAAACTATAAGAACAATTTTTGAAAAGTAAATAATGATTAGAAATGTTTTTAAACATTCATTTAAAAGTATTAAATATTTTTCTTGAAATAAATTTTTATAAGATGGTTATGGAAGAAAAAGGGAGTTTAAAGGGTATCATTAAAAGAATGTTTTTAAAATAATGTTCCTTCTAATTATCATAAAATTGATGCGGTAATTAATTAATTGAATAGAATTTGTGTATCCCCTATAATTACACATTAAAAAGTTTATATATATAATTATATATTAAAAATAAAATTTTAAATAATTGTATCACGACATAATCAAGAAGTATAAGGTTAACCTAAATAATGGAAAATGGGTTAAGAAATATATTACCACAGGATTCAAATAAGTTTCATATTCACTGAAATCATGTATACTAGTTTTAATAAATTTATAAACTAATTAAATAACTATATTCATATTCATTATATATTATGTGAGGATTTTATGAGATATTCATTAATAATATTTCAATATTTTCATGTTTTCAACTACTTTTGATTCATGGTTTCATGATCGGTTCATTTGTGCATAATTTTTGATTTTCTTGTAAAATGGAATTTCAACTCCAAAATTGTAATTTAATAGTATTAATGAACTCCAAAAATTATTAATGGTCCCATGTGTAATTTTTTTTCATACATGATAAATATTTATTAGATACAATTTTAATGATAAATATTTAGTTTATTTTGCTGGCTTTCCGAAACATCACATAATAGATTTATTTTATTTACTGTTATCAGTATATATTAGTTACAGAACATGATATATGTTATAAAATAGATATTAAAATCTAATTTTACATAAATAAATGTATTGAGACAATCTATGCATGTGGTAATGGAAAAATGACAAAAACAATATTCCTAGAGGTAATTAATTGACAACATTTGGATATTAGATTTATTTCCTTGAACATGATGAATTAATAAATGGGATGGATAAATGATATACAATTAAACACGAAATATTTTTTTACATAAATTATTATTCATTTATTATTTTTTGATGATTGATTATGGTGTTCACCAATTAGAATAGTAATAAAATTAAGTGATGTATTTTTTGAAAATGACCTATTAATTATCACCTCCTTGAGAGAATATTAAAATAATTGGATTTCAACTTTTGGTGATAATATCATAACATTGACTTTGGGATAGTTGGTAAGAGAGGTTTCTACAAATATTGGATGGTCTATAAGGATTCTGGTTCGATATTTAGTTGTGTGGGTGGTATTTATTCTTTGGAGAGGTGTGTTTAAAGTGAATAATTACTGTAAATTTTATATTTATGTCCAACCACAATGAGGAAAAATTAATATCACAAAATTAATTTGATAATTATTATTTTATAGGATGGTTATTTTGGATAAATAAACCATCCAACCATAAAATGAATTATTTTTTAGCTATGTTAATATAAAATCTTTTAAAATTAACCACTGTCACCATTTTACTTACAATGCGATAAATAAATTTTTTACCACAAAAAAATATTTTATACCTAGATGAGAAATTGACCCCCAAAACAAATTATATATCTTATTATTCGAAAAATTTAATCTATCTTAAATAAATATATTCCCATAATTGGAAAAAATAAATATAAAAAAATACCACGGACAAAATGAAAAATATGGTTTGTTAAGTGAAAATTTCAAAATATTGATCTATTTTTACATACAATGTCAATGTGAAATTGATTCCAGTGACCTATATTGGTTTTATTGATTTATTATTAATCTAGTTAGTTTTTTAAAACCAATTTATTATACAATTTAACGATATGAATAAATTAGATGAAAAATAAATTTATAATTAAAATTCAGCTCTTTCAATTTTCATCAAATTATAAAACATATCAGAAAAATAACAAAAACACACCATAAGGGAAATTTTATATTACTCTTAAAAATTGATGTTTATTTTTCCAAAATAAAATTATAATAGTTAAAAATGGTAGATTTAAAATGGGTGCACTATCAAATGGTGTAATATTTTCATTAATTGTATTTAACATTAAAATATAATTAAATATTAACATACTCTTATTAAACATATTGTATGGATTTTAGAAAATATTATTTAATATATAGAATAAATATATCATTAATATATTTTAAATATTGTCATTAATTTAGCTTAATATGATAACATTTCATAATGGGAATTAGAAAATCTGTTTCTATAATAAATAATTTATATTCAATTTGTTTTTTTAATAATTAATTGATAACCAATGAATTATTTTTATAACCAAGAGTAAACTATATTATCATATTTAATTAATTCCATATCATCCATAATTCAAAAAACAATGTGATAATTATCACATTTGAATAATAGGGTTTAGTCATTTATTTATGCTTCAGTGGATTATCTTGTTTGATTATGTTAATAGTGTTTCATTTTAAAATATTGAGGCGTTATAATAATAATGGATCATGGCATAAGTATCTTCTCATACTAAGACATGAATCGAAATAGAATCAATGAACATGAGCCATGAGAGCATAACATTGACAGAAGCTAATGATTTATATATTACACATCAGAACAAAATATCTTATATCAATGTTACACAAAAAGACATTAATAACATGTTAGGTTTAGGATAATCACCCATGTACCTACTTTGGGTATGGTATTACCTCCTTCGTACCCTCTTTATATTTTAGGCTAACTATTCATGTACCCTCCATTTCAAACAAGGGATAACCACCATTGTAGTAAACATTTTGGGACTAGGCTGAACACTTGTGCACCTCATGATCCTATAGAACATTTATCATTTCCTATTGTATTAGGTGGAGATATAAGTCCCATCCCTCACATAATGAGAATCATACATATTTGTGGAAAAATATCATAAAACATTTATCATATCATATTCTGAGAAATGTAATGCATTTCTCCAACATTTTATAATTTATATAAAGTATATATGAAATGGGTATCATAATCATCATAACCTAACCTACAAAAAATTTCATGTTTTTTAGTAATATATTCATTTTATAAATCATTAAAGAAGAATGGTTTTAAAAAAAACGATTCAATATAAATCATAAAAAATTCCTAAATTGAATAGTAATATTATCCTTAGATCATATACCCAAAAAAATAGGTAACATAAAAGTATTAATTCTTATATGGAAAATAAGATTGAATTATAAAATAAAATATTTTTTTAAGAAAATAATTTTTATTTTCAAATAATTTTTAAAAAACAAAACATTTTTGAAAACCCATATCTTTGAAAATAACCATGAAACCCTATAATGTGATCTTTAAAAATAAGTTAAATCATTTATTGATTAAAATATTGATTCTGCATTGAAAAACACATTATAAAACCTAAAAAAATTAAAATATTTTTTATTTGTGAATAATATTTTTAAATAATAATTATGTTTAATATAGTATAATTTTCCGGATTTCGTTAAGTTTTATTCATGATGTTGGTATTGAAACAATGATTTCATTAAATGTTTATATAAAACCCAAATTGTTATAGTTTGGAAAAAGAAAAAATGATTATGTTCAAAAAATATTTAAAAAAAATCAAAACATGGGTAAATATTTTTTTACAATATACATGTATAATATAAAAAAAAATTTAAACAATTTTAGATGACTTGTTTTCTTAAGAAAAATTAATTCTTGATTGAATTAAGAAATAAAGTAATGAATTGATAAAAACATTTACTTATTATCATCAGTACCCTAAAGTGAAAAAATTTAAATATTACATGAAAATATCATATATAACCAAAGGGGATAAACATTTATGAGTTTATTGGGAGATGGATAATATGATTTTATAATTTCAAACATAATCATGAAAAATCACATTAAACGATAAGACTGTAACATAAAATCATTCACACATCGAAAAAATTAAATCGTCATCCCCATAAGTAAATAAAATAAAATATAACATGAAATATCATGATGATAAATAAAATCAGGATATTAAATGTAATAATGTCTTTATATAAATATCAATAATGAAAATATGTGAATTACATAATGTATGTCAGGTAGAAATAAAAATTGGGACAAGAATTCCCTATCTCATTAGTAACCCATTGAATAAAAAATAAATAAACAATATCATTACTTGAAATTGAAAATAAAATGAAAGTATTGGTAAAAATGAAATATCCTGTAAAAGGGTAATAATATATAATATTAAAAATTAATGTGTTTTGAATTTTCATATGCATCCTAGAGATAAAAGATAGACTAGAAATCGCTTACCCTATGTCTTGACTTACGTAGTGCATATTTAATCCTCATATATTGAAATTATATTATTTTTATATTTATATTACTGAAACATATTTATTTGTATCTCCCACAAATGGTTTACTATTTTCTTTTTATTACCCATTATTTTAAAATTTCTATGTTAATGTCATGTTTCAGGAAAAAACTGATTTTTTTCATATGTGTTTTGACGTATAATTTTTTGTGATGTTAATTACACAATTTTTTAAAAGTCTCCATATTTATTTATATAATATAAATATCATATATCTTGATTTAATAAGTCTTTATAGTAATAAAGTTAATAATGTGATAAAAATTAAATACATTGTTCATAAAGAGGGTATGTTGTTCGTATGCATTAATACTGTATCCATTTTCATATAATATTTAAATAAGAGAATTTTTTTTAAAATATGTATTCCTGGTTTAATTTTTTTGTAATATAAGTCACATATTTTTATTAAAACCATCCTTATTACATTCTATGTAATTCTTCAATGAATCACATCACTTCACAGGGAAATAGTCCTCCAATCACAGGAGGGGTGTTTTGTTATTCCAAAAAATTGATAGAATTAAGTTATGTGTAATATAATAATTCATGAATCATAATAATATCATATATATAATAGATAAAGAAAAAATGGATCATTATGTCCAACTGTGAGATGTGGAAATGGACTGATGAATGACATATGTTCGTGATGCGATAGTCTGCAGTACGCATGAAAAATGATTTCATATACAATATCATGAGTATGGAGACGGTTAAAGGTCATTACAGTAACTTAAAAAAATCTTATATGGGATATATTTTGGATTTTATATCATTATGTTATAATAATAATTGAATTAATTTAGTTTATAAATAAAACAAAAAATATCTTTGTTGAACGTTTCCACTAGTACATATATACCTCTTTAAATTCCATCAAAATCCTTCCTTTGATGGATTCATGTAAAATGATAAGGCTTATATAATTAAAGAAGGGATGTTTTAAAATTATTATTTCAGTAAGTGTCCTATCTCGATGCTGATGAAGGTTTTTAGTAGAGAGGATAATGGTTCTTCATTTATATGTGAGGTGGGTGAAAAAATATATTTATTTTGAAAGAGATAATTACACCCGTGTTATTTTATTTTCACAAGGATCTAATAATGAATCAGTATTAGGTGTATAACTAATAAGGTCTAAATTTATCCATTCAATGGGGATTGGAAATGTCTGGGGTTATCATTAATGCTTATATTTTTAGTTAACAAAAGTGGTAAAATTATTTTTAACTTACTAGCAATAAATATTTTTAATTTCTTAATTATTCATTTTGGTTTAGAATAAAGATGACCATATTACAAAATATAACAATTTTTGAATACCAACATTGAATTAATTTTGACAAATTCTATTATACGAACGTGATAAATTGAATTTAAAACTAATCCCAAAGACTTCACATGTCAATAGGTGTTTAAAGTGAACTTTTTAAAAATATTAAAAAGCATTTATATAGACATTCAATATGATATTTATTAAAATTAACTAAATTGGAATAAATTGTTTAATAATGAAATAATTTAACTTTAATAAATTTGAGAAAATAATTTTTCTTTACAAACAATTTAATCCCAAATGATGTTTTCAATTCAAGCATTGTATTTTTCATAATTCATAAAACAATAATTTATTCATAAAATTCTAAAAATTAACCATTTTGTAATATTTACAAGATTAATTAAAAAATTATTTATATTTTAACAAAGTTATTTTATAAAAATATAAAAAATTAATTGTAAAATATGTCAGCGAAATGCAACGAAACTTGTTTTTTTAAAATTATATTTATAAGGGAAAATTTCATTAATTGTTATTACATATATAGAAAATATGTTATATAAATATTAATGATTTTATTGAACATATAACATATATATATAATTACAATGATTAAAAAATATGTTTAAAAAATTATTGTGGTAATATTTATTTGATCACATAAAAATAGTTTTTTATGAAAGGAATTTATTTATTTTTAAAACTGTTCTTATTTCTATTTATTGTTTATATTTCACTAATGAATCCATATTATATACATGTGTAAAACATTTTTTAATATTTTATCTATTCTTATTCAAAAACGTCATTTCAAATTATTATGAGGAATATCATATTAGATAATAATGTTTTATTAATATGTCACATTTTATCCAAACTCAATATTGCATTTAACACAATATAAACATAGTATTTACAGTAATTAAACCTAGAATAAATGTTTCATATAACACAATCTAAAAGGTTTTTTTTTATAATTCAATATTGTTACAACTCACCTTCTCCAAGATGAGGGAAGGAACATAAAACTGACAGACCCTTCCTTCTTCATGTCGATGGAGAGATAATGACCCCCCTATGTCCCACCTTCAATAAGCCCCGAAGTGATGAATAACACCAAGGGTGTAGAATATCACATAAATGGAATGAATTTCCATTTTAATAGAACATGATCAAAAGATACGATGGTATATCCCATCAACCCCATAAAATAAGGAATAAAGTAATGCAAATAATCTTTTCCCAAATGCATGTTCAAAATAAACAGATACTTTGTAAAAGAAAAACTCTAATTGAAAGTAGCAAAATAAATTAAATGAAGCAAAAAAATAGTCCTGATTCCTGAGACAATAAGGTCCGACATGGTCCTCAATGTCCTCATATAAAATTGAAATTAGTTTTATGTACATAGGGTGATTATACAAGTATACTTTATAGGGAGTCCAAATGATCTCTTGAAAATATGGGGAGGCATTCTAATGCCTTGTGAGAAATTTAGGTAAACAAAACACCTAGAAAGGAAAACTATCCACCCATACAAACTATGGAACACTCCCTAAATAATGCATGATTGATAAAATAATACTAATTTCACATTGTTATTTGGGAAACCCACACCACTTTAACACATGTTATTTAGAACATACTTCATATCAGATATTCTCTATAGATCCCACTACAATCCCATTCCCACCCCCCAATAACAACCATATGGGACATCCCGAACCTCACGTTTATCCCTTATGAAAACTCCTGGACCAAAACAACTACACATCCCTCTAGTAGACACCTAATCCCTCACAACCACACTTAATACTCATAGACACCTGGGCCTCATCCAAAATACACTTGGGAAACAAACTTACCCACACACACCTAGTCCAACATAACACAACACACCCTGCCTAAATATTCTAGGGATATAATAAACCTAAGGTTGTCACAATATTCTCAATGAGTCTTGGGATACCTAGGGAAGGTATAATAAAGGATATAATAACCATAAACATATAGGAATGATTGGAAAGACATCCTTCCCCATGGAATGGGGGTGTTCGACACGATGTGATCAACATGTGTGTGGTGCGTATAAGACACACAATTACTAAATTTTATACATAAAAATATCCAAACACACATCCCAACCTAAGGGTCCCAAAATCTAAAACCATCCCACATACAACCACTCATGGTTCTACCACTAGATGACCAATTACACAATAGCCACAACCAGAGCACAACCCATTTCTGGAAGATAGTTCACCATTGATCCCATTCTCGTTAAAATGTTCATGTTTTTTCCATTTAAATATTCCTACACTACCAGGAAACTAACAACCATGGCCACAATCCAAAACAATAATTTAAAAAAAATAACCATTCAGGTGCTGAAGAATTCACTCCAGGTTCTCTTGTAAATAAAAATATCAAAATGGGATCCTGTGAGATTCCTTGATGTACTGGAAACAAAACATGCCCAAATGATCTCAGTCCATAACATCAATCCAACATCCCCACATGATATCATATTCACAAACCAACATCCTCTCAATTATATATTCTATACCTCTTTACATCACCAAACAAACATAAAAAATAAAACAACCATGCATACCACTAGAACAGATCAATGATGTTTTCAAATTTTTCCAACACCACTCATTAAGTTCCCCATTTCATTTTTATTAATCGGGGTGATCACAGAAGGGTTCTTACTCATCATTCATGAATTTAATCAACCATGATTACATGAATAATATGTTTCCATGTTACATTTTCTAAATCACAAGAAAATTCAGAAAATAGATATTTTTTAGTGTGAAAGTAATACCACCAAAGACTATGATTTTTAGTGGACATGAGCCTATAAAATTGACAACATAAAAAGATGTTAAAACGCAACAACATCATCATCTTCCCAAATCATTAAATCATTAAATGTCTATTTATTATCTTTGTAAAATTTGGTTTCATCTACATCACGAGTGACCATCATCATACACATACCCAATGATGCATAATAAATAAAGACGAATGAATAACCCCTACTTGGATGATCAAGTAACAATGTAATCTCCTTGTGCCAAGAACTAGGGTCGTGTGATAGTAAAATCCAAGATGAAATAGATGGTAGGGCTCTCACATAGGCACGACTTGTATTTTGGAAGAGGTACTCCAAGCGCACCATGGGAAAAGAAAAAGCTGTTCAAGGATTAAGAAGATCTAGGTGTCATAAAATGCAATATCCTAGAGTTACGAAATGTGAAATGTCAATGTACATGAAACAAATATCATGGTTCAACCATGAGGTTCGGTGATTTAAAACATTTGACATAAATGAGATTTAAAAATTCCCTTGGTGATAATGATATAGACTATTACATGGTGGAGAGTTGATAGGTTACATTAAAAATAAGACAAATTTAAAATAGAGGTGTAACTAGAAACATGTAAAAGGCTACGTCACCGATAAAAATGCCACATGTTTTGGTAAGTCAAGGGTTTCCCCACTCTTAGGGGATTTAAGATATCCATTTCCAGCCTTAAAATGATCTTAAACCCCATCAAATGTGGAGTTAAATCATAAAAGATATTTTACAGGAGGGAACTGGAAAGGAAACCTAACACCCCCCGGTGGCACCGTTTGGGTGTGACAGTGATCAGTGAGACCTATTGGTGGAACCAATAGTTGAAACCAATGTGACATCGTTCCACTGATCTCAACTCCCTCATGAAACACCAATGGTTTACACGACACCCCAGACAGTAGAAATTGGAAACGTAATGGACCTGGAGGGTTAGAGACAGTACATTAGATACCTCTAAAACTATTTTCACACTCACAAATTCAAGTGTAATCCTGATTAAAAGAGAGTGGTCTAAATAACAACCTAGTAAGATACCTACTAGGGAAAACCCACCCAAGTGTTGTTCGATAGATGTGATAAAATTCGACATCTAGGAACAACAATCTCATCTATCTCCAAAAAAAATGTAAAAATACTATGTAACCACACAAACACAAAAAATCACACCATCTATATATATGGATTTGGGAGTTCATTCCTCATTATTAAGAAACAATACTCTTTGGGTGTCACTATCTTTCCCGAATAGGTTGAATCATATTCACATTAAATCATCTTGATTTGTGTTCAAATTCTCACGTCCCCACGGTCAGAATGTTTTACACAAAATAGTGAAGATGGATACAACTTATCATTCATTATGTAGGGTTAAACATTACATCATAATCAAGTTATAAATAAACACTCAAAACAGCTATGGGTACTGGGCACACATATGCACCTCTCATTGCCAGGTACTCTCCTTATGACCACCATGTATCCACATCACACAAACTAAGGGAATTATCCATCCACGAAGCACCTTCTCCTTTAGATCATAGATTCTCATAGGTCTCTCCCCGAACGTCGCATCATAATCGATATCCAGCTCTCCCTAGTGGAGGATATGGGAGTCATCATATAGATACCGACAAAGCTAAGACACATAAAAGACATTGTCGATCCTCTCCAACAACTGTGGTAATTCCAGCTAATATGTCACCTTATTGACTCGTCCCAACACCTCTAAGGGGATGACGAGTCTTGTAGAAACATACACCCCAACCGATCCTCTGTTGTCCAGGATGAAGGGAGACCATTAAGAAAACATGGTCCGTAACCTCGAACATAAAGGATCTCCTCCTATAATCTGCATATGAATTCGCCAGGTCCCGAGCTTCGTTCAACCTTTCATACACAATATTATCCTTCTATATCATGCTCTATACTACCACTAGTCCAAAAACACCTACCTCACCAACCATTGTCTGACACAAAATAGAATAAAATGGTCTTTCATACAAGGCTTCAAATGGTTCAATGCCATTGGTGGGGTGGTAGCTATTATTGTTGGCATACTCCATCAGTGGAAAGTGTTGTACCCATGATCCACAGAACTCCCAAACACTATCTTGATACATATCCACCAATGTCTAGATGGTCTTATCTATCTTCCCATCCATTAGAGGATGGAAAGTTGTGATAAGGCATAGAAGGGTTCCAGAAGCTCATGATAGTCCCTTCCAGACTCATGATTTAAAGAGTGTATCCTCATAATAAATGATGGTTCAAGGAACTCTATTCAGTTTCACAACTTCACCCATGTATTTCTGTGCAAAGTCATTCACTATGAACCACTCCTTAACCTCTATAAAATGGGTTTATTTCATCAATCGGGTCACCACTACCGATATTGAATCATGTCCTCCCGCATCCCTGGGTAGTCATTTGAATAAATCCAAAGAAATTACACTTCACTTTGACTCAAAAACGTCTAAGGGATGCAACATACCACTGAGAACATGGTTCTCATCCTTCATCTTGTGACACATGAGGCAGTTTTACACAAACTCAACAACAAACTTCTTCACATAGGGCCACTAAAAATGACTTCTCAAGCCCTGGTAAATATTTGAATTACTAGGATGTACATCTAGGTCTGAGATATAGAACTCAGCAAGACCTCCCTCGCACATTGTCTCTGGGAAAAAAACATCCCACTAAAAAGCATATGATTTTGACCATCATTTAACTATACTTATGAAGCATCACCATGGATAATAGGATCATACATAAAATTTTTCTTTGAGACCCCCCACTAGAACTCCTCCACCTACCGTATCAGAGATGACTAAACTTTCATCTAAAATAGAAAACCTCTACCACTATCCACTCTTGCATCCAGGAGAAAGGAATCTAACTACTCAATCGAACTCCAAGAATTCACAGACTTCTGAACCGCTTCCATCCTTAACACCCTAGTCAAATAATTGGCCACGATGTCCCCATTACTAATGTGTAAGTGATATTTAATTAATAGTACTCAAGAATATCCATCCACCTCCACTGCCACAAGTTCAGGTCATGTTGGGAGAAACCATACCTCAAGAACTTGTGTTATGTAAAGACCATAAAGCATTCCATGATGAGGTAATATTTTCACAAAATTATTTTGAAAACCACCGCATCATGATCCCGATCATGGGTGTTATAGTTATTCTTGTGTGGACATTAATTCCTAGTACTATAATAGATCGCACCCCACTGTTGTACTAGTACACACCCCATGACTAGACCAGAAGTGTCGCAGAATAGCCAGAATAATTCCCCTTCCCCTAGAGACCTCAACACTGGGGAACAGACTAGTTTCCCCTTCAAATAAATGAATGATTCCTGTCACTGCTCAATCCATACACAATCATGGTCTATCTTGTTCAAAGAAGTCAAAGGTGCTAAAACACAAGAGAATTCAGGTAGTAACCTTCATTAGTAACTTGAATGAACCAAGAAACTATGAACCACTATCATGTTCTTGGGTATTTCCCAAGAGACAACCACTTTGATCATTGATAATTCCATTTCTATTCCCTTCTTGGACATTATTTGTCCATGGGAGTTCACATATTATGTCCAGAACTTGCACTTTTAAAACATCACTTAGAGATGGTGGTTATAAAGGACCTCCAAAAAAATTTTAGATACTTTGTGTGATCCTCCTCTAATCTTGAGTAGATCGGAATTTCATGGATGAGAATGGCCAAGAAACAGTATCGACATTTGTGGAACATAGAGTTCATGAGACCCATGAAAACAGATGGTGTGTTCATATAGTAAAAGGACACAACCACGAACTAAAAGTGACCATACATGAACCTGAATGTAGTATTCGGGATGTCACATTATTTCACACTCAACTGGTGATATCCAAACCACATGTCAATTTTAGAGAACCAACTGGCTGCCTTAAACTGATCAAAAAGTTCTTTAATACTTGGAAGGGGGTAATAGTTCTTGAACATTACCCAATTCAATCTCTGGTAGTCTATTAACAACCCGAATCCACTGATTTCGTTTATTATGAATAAGAATGGAGCACCCCATGGCGACACACTTGGTAAGATAAAATCTTTTTTTATCTGGTCATTGACCTGAATCTCTAGTAACCTAGAAGGCTCTATTAGATAGGGATCCATCAAAATAAGAAGGGCATTGTGTAATAGGTCTATCTTGAACTCAACATCACATCAAGGGGTTGGAGTCACATCCATTTTGTGGAAGACATCCAGAAACTCACTAAAAATCCATAAAACGTCCACCATCATTGAGTCTAATGATTATACCAACATCTTTGCTAGCAATTAAATAAGGGGATCTACACACCTACCGAAATCTTAGAAACCCCACACGCCAATGAAAGCTACATGCTGCAACACATATCTGATAGAACAAACGCTCTCTAGAAGTATTCAATAATAGAGTGCACAGAAAACAGCCAGTCATTAAGAAAGATGACATCGTATGGTTTTATTTTCATCAGAAAGAGATCCCAACTAGACTGATGTGAACCCAAAATTAGTGTGCGTCCTCAACAATCATCAAATAGAATAGTGGTACCTTAATAAACTTTTGGCACTACTGTAACTATAGCCTCTGTAGGGTGTAGCTACCCACACCCAACTGCTCTGCTCTACGGCTATTGGCTGCCTCCCTGACCATTCCATGGTTGTGGTCCCTAAGGAGTGCCCTAATTTCATCCTCTTTCGGCACCATCCTCCCTCGGGGGAGTGGGAGATCGCTACACCTACTACTAGATTGGTCTGAATAGAAACTATTGATGCTATGGTGGGCACAGAACCATCCAACCCCCATTATAATACACTCGGATAGGGAACTGGTTCTGACGATTCTCACGACTACAACAGATAATGCACCTCGGTCCTAGGCCCATGGAGAAAGGGACAGGACCGGGAGATCGGAACTACAACTCCTGAGGCCTACTCCCCTCTATCCCAAACCTAGAAGTCCTTGATGTTAGATGTCTTCTGCTGAATAACATCCCCTTTGTTGAACTCAAATAGATCCCCTCTCATAGCACACCTCCTAGTGTGTGCATCATCTCCACTACTTCATCCTTCTTGTAACCCTCCATGAATTTCTGTTGTGTGAAGGGAGTAACCGAATACTGAAGGGAAGTTCAATGTTCCTCGTCTAATCATCTTTCACGGGACTCCTCATTACAAAAGAGGTTCAGAGAAAAACAAATGATATCCTTGACCTTGATCCCCAACTCCCTTACCTACATACTCCTTTGATGAAGGGAGAGAAGCTCATGCCTCTTCTCAGCCATCATCATGTATGAAAGGAATTCCGCACGAAACTCATTTTCAAAGCCAGTCAACAAAACCTCAGTTTCCTTGTTCTCATCAAGGTAATTAATCATCCACTTACATGGAAATTACCAAATATAGCTCATGGAAATAGGAACCCAGTACTCTGTTTGAGCCCAGATGAAGCATAAAGTGATCACCCACTCCTTAGGCCAGCTCTCTGTATCCATGTATGGGATGCCTCCATCATATATTCCAAGACTCTTCTGCTGGAAGGAATGAATCCATATATGACACTGGTTATCCTCATCCTCTTGATCATCCCCATATAGATCAACCTTTTAGGCCATTACTAGCCACACTACTCGTGGATGATGTCCTGGTGCCATAACTGCAAGGTAAACTAGGAATGATTAAGCCCGAGTAGTATGGAATTTACACAGATTCGTTGTTAGTATTTATTTTATTTATTCCTAAGACACCAAAATTCAACCAGGAACTGACGTCATTATGATTCATGTACATCTCATAGGTTCTCTACCATTCAATCAAGGTATCCTTATTCGGTCTTTCAGTAGACATAGATTCCTTGCGTCAGATCATGTTGGCCCAAAAATCTTGTGTCCTTGCCGGTATTCCCTAGACTATTTCATGCACCATGATTTCCTAATGGTGTTTCCCTTCCATACCATGAAATCAGCACTATGGGTAACCTCAAACTCCATCCTATCTTTCAATTATCACATCTGATACCATTATATCATGACTCGCATTCTCCAAGATGAGGGAAGGAATAACAAACCGCCAGACCCTTCCTTTTACATGTTGAAGGATATATAATGACCCCCAGAGTCCTACCACAATAGGACTTGGTGTGGAGACTAGAAACAAGGTTATATAATCTCATATAAATGGAACAAATTACCTTTTTTATTGTAAATTATTGGATGATAAGATGGTAAATACCAACAACCCCAAGGACTAACGAATAATGTAATTCCAAAAATTAATTCCTTTATGTATGTTCAAAATAAAATGATACAAAGTACAAGAAAAATATGAATGAATGTACCATATGAAAAGAAAAAGAAGAAATGAAAATTACCCCGACTCCCTAGCTAGTATGTTCTAACATGGTCCTCAAAGTCCACATTGATACCTGAAAGCAGTTTTATATATGTATGGTGAGAATATAATTATACTATTTTGGGAAACCAAAAGCTATATTGCACATGTGGGTAGGCATTCTAATTCCCTATGAGAAACTAAGGTAACCAAAAATTCTAGTAAGGAAAACTATCCACCCACCCTCACCAAGGAACACTCTCAAAATTATTCATGTTTGGTAAAATACTAGTAATAAAACATCGATATTTGGGTACCTCAGATAGCTTTAGCACTAGTTATTTAGAATTTCCTATGCATCAAACCTCCCCCGCATATCTCATTGCAGTCCCACTACTAGCCCCAATAAGAACCTTCTGGGTCATCCCTCCCAGATTTTTATCCCACCCAAACACACCCGGGCTACCATAACCACACATCCCTTCTGAAAATACCTAGTCCATCACAACCACACCTCTTACCCATAGACAACTAGGCCTAATCCCTATGAAAATTAGGAGACAAACATACCTACACACACCTTTTCTAACCCACCACAACACACCCTTTCCGAAAATTCATGGGCTATAGTAAACCTAAGGTCGTCACAGCCTTCCTGAAGAGTATTTGGCTATATGGGAGTGGTATTAGAAAGGGGATAATTACCCGCCACTCTTAGGAATGTTGGTAAATATACAATCCTATGTAATGTGGGTGTTTGACACGAAGTTATCATCACATGTAGGGTGCATAAAAGAAACAATAGAACTAAATTTGAAACAAATAGATAATAAATCACTCGTCCCAACCTAAGGGCCCAAAAAACAAAAACCATCCCTTTCAAAAACACTATTTATACTACCCCTACATGCACAAGTACAAAACATCCGCATCTAGAGCATTACCCAAATCTACAAAATAGTTCCCCATTGTACATGTTCTCGTTATACTGTTCAGGTGATTACCTTTAAATATTCCTTCACTACCAAAAATCTAACAGGTATAAAAACAATAAAAAACAAAGAATGAATGAAAACAACCAAGTATGCGTCTAAGAATTCACTCATGGTTCTCTTGTAAATAACTACATCAAAATGAGACCATGTGAGATCCCTCGACGTACTAGAACCAAAACAATCCCCAACATATCAGGTCCAGTACATTTACCACCAACCCTACAAGGCATCTGATTCACAAACCAACAACCTCTCACAGAGAGATTCCATTACACTTTACCTCACCCAAAAAAAGTTGAATAACCATTCATATCACCATAATGGAGAATGGATGTTTTCAAATTAAACCAACAACATTAATTTAGTTCCTTTATTCTATTTGGATAACCGGGGTGATCACACAAGGGTTCTTATTCATCGAGCATCCATTTAATAAACCATGTTTACAAGATTAGTCAATTTCCGTGTTACAGTTATTCAATCAAAAGATCATATAAAAAAGTGCTTCATTAGTGCAAAAGAAGGACAACCAACGACGAAAATTTTCAGTGGACATGAGCCCATACAATTCACAACATAAAAATAGTTAAAACAAAACAACTTAATCATCTTCGCCACCCCTTACTTCATTAAAATGATATTTATTTACTTTTTTAATGTTGGTTTCGTCTACGTACCAAGGAAAATTTATTATACCCATCCCACATGATGCACGGTAAAGAGATATGAATGATGAACTACTACCAGGATGATTAAGGATTGATGATTTCTCCTTACGCTGAGAACTGGGGTCATGCGATAGGAAACTCCAAGATGAACCGAACGATGGTCACTCATATAGGAATGAATCATCTGATGAAGAGGGACTCTAAGTTCACAATGGGGAAATAAAAATAAAAAATGGAAGAAGAATATCTTGGGGGGATAAATGGCTGGATTCTCAAGTTACAAGAAGTGAAATATCAAATTTCATGAAAAGTGGATTGTGGTTTGAAGACACAGTTGGGAATTTGCACACGTTTAAATTAAATAAGATTTAATAACTCTCTTGGAGACAATGATATTGACTATCTCACAATGGAGAGTTTATAGGTAACATATATACAGCGAAAAACACACTATAGGGTTGTAATTGGAAACACAACTAAGGGTGTGACACCGATAAAAAGGCTAAAAATTATGGTAATTCATGGTTAACCTAACTCATATGGGATTTAAGATACCATTTACATGGCTTAAAATGGTCATGAACCACTTTAATATAGGTGTTCAAAATTAGAAGAGATGTTTCGAGAGGGAACTCGAAAGGAAACCTAACACCCCATAGTGGAACCATTTAGGTGTGACACCGATATGTGACACCATAATGACACCCTACCACCAACAATGATTCCCTCCTGACTCGCTGATGGTGTCAATGACACACCAAACACCAGTATATGGAAATTTAATGGGCCAGGAGGGTCTGAGTCATTAAAAATATTAACTCAATGATAAGTGTAATTTATGATATCGTAATGATTAAATTAATTATAAAAAACCAACAAAATCTATATAAGATATAATATATGATGAATGCATAATTTAATAAGATCACAGGTGAAAAAAACATATTTTCAAAATGTTTTTATTCTATTTTTTCATGTATAATGAGATGTTCTAGAATGTTTCTATTTTACCATGGATAATAATATATTTTATTTTTCTCTATATGATTTGTTTTATTAAGTTTGAAATAAATAATGTAACCACTAATTTTGGTCTTATATGATTGTTATATTTTCAGATTGTATCATTATATGATAATTAAAAATATTGGGTACTATATTTAGGAAATATTATATTATGAAACATGGGACATGCGTCTATATTTCAGGAAAGATCTAGGTTTTCAATAGAATCATAATTGTTTGGTAAATATGGGATAATGTTTATTCCATGAAATACATATCATTCAAGATAGTACAACTCAACATAGTTTTAGAATATATGAATTTATACTTAATAACAATAAAGTTAGTAGTTCGAGTATATATAGTCCATCATTCTATTTCATGGTTATTTTTTTAACAAAACACCAATATGGGAAATTTATGGGGATATGAAAAGTTAGATTAACATTTTTCATATATACCATGACAAAGGATTTGAATAGATTATGGAAATTAATGACCCAACTCAAACCAAAAACATGATAGATTGAAAATAATGATTCCTTATTTATGAATTCTGATAAATGATTATGCAATTTCATAATATGAATATTTTTCCTCATAATATACATTATTTTTATTTTATGGATATAAATAAAAGGAAATATAAGAACACTAAATGTTATGGTGAGTGGTGTGGTTATTAGAAACCAAATTTTACAGTGACTCAAAAGAAAGAAATTGTGATTATGCCGAATATCTTATAATGATATATTAGTAACAAAATTTTACATAACCTACTATCTTACTAAAAATGAAAGAAAATGGTGGTGTTTATTGAGGTTCTAGAACATGGAGACCATTGAGGAATAAAGAATTAATTTCAATCATGTAAATAATTTGGACTGAGACACACAAATGAATTTCTAAAAGGAATGGGATGTTTTTTTTTGTGTCGAAAAAATGACATAGAAAATATAATTTCCGATGAGATCGATGCTTTAATGGGTGATGCTTGGAATCCAAAAGACCTAGGATAAAATCAGATTAGGTATAATTGTTTGGTATTATAGTTGTACTATAGCAGTACTGTAGTAGATGAAGAATTATAGAAGTGGTGGCACTGTAGAGGCAGAGGAACTGTAATAGGGATAGTAGCGGTGGCGGTACTATAGAAGGTACAGTAGCCTCCTGGGTACTATTGGAGTAATATTCACTGAAGTTCCCATTTGAGAAAAAATATCGGATTTCATGCCCTATATTCAAACCACTTGGTCATGGGACTTCATGCTATGTAATGGGTCTCCCTCTGACCAGTTTAAAAGATGTATTTTTTTAAATAATAAACGAGGCTTCGACCCCAACCATTGAAAAAATTTACATTTTCTATGAAAATCAGTGATGTGGATTTATTTAATTGATTATATAATGGGATTTTGATAATTAAATTGTTGAATTGTTTCATCAATTATATATTGGGTATAAGAATCTCGAATCATAATAGGATAGTTTTAAAATATATTTTCATTCAGGATTTGAATGAATTTGTTGAATGGTATATATGACCTAAAAAATTTATTTTCATAGTGATGGGTTACATTATTTTATATTCATGATTTGATGAATGATAACAAAAAGGGTGAGTTTTTTTTTTCAATGAATAATGGTTTTTTAGATAATGGGATGATTTACATTGACGAGGTTAATCAAATAGTATTAGTGATCATGGAAATGATTACTAATGTAGTTAAAATTTAATTTTGGATGGTATTTATTAAAATTTCATTTTCATGGAATATATTTGGATATTAGTTACTTTATTTAAGGAATTATAATTTAGTTAATTTTTTATTTAGCTATATCTTTAGTGATATTTAATGGTTTCAACATATTTAAATATATTGTATGGGATATTTATAATTTAATTATAAAATATTTGGGAATAATTTGAAATTTATTTTTTATATTTGGTGACATTTTTTTATTTTTAATATTTTGAATTTGTATAGAAATATCATAGAGTGGGTTTAAGGATAATTAAATATAGAATGGGATTACAAGAACAATGTGTGTTATAGTAGGGGTCATGTAGATTAATTTATTATTTTGGATAACCGGTGATAACTATATTGATTTTGGTAAATATATAGAGATAGATTGAGAAATTTATAGTACTTTATATATTTTATAATCAATTAAATATGAATATATTTCTTTATAGATAAAAAATTAATCTTAGAGATTAATTTAATAGAATATTTACTGATGTGTAAATGAATATAATCACACTAAAAGCCTGAAAAAGATCTTTATTAATAATAAATTTATCAATTGGTTATTTATTCTGTTATTCATCATATTGATAGTAAAAAACCATACATCATGTAATTATTTATTATAGTGGACTATATATTGATTAGAATATAGTCCCCAAAAATTGTGAAAATAATTTTAAAATTAGAATATTATACAATTTCCTTCATTTCTGATGATCTAATTATCTTTTTACACATTAAGGATTTATGGATTTGTGATCATGAAATTTCACCTAAATATTTTCTCTATCACTCCCCATCAATTATTTTCCATTATGTTATATCTATATTTTTTTATGGCAATCATAGATCTTTCCCATAAAAGAAATACCCCTTTATTAGAAAAACGAGTTATGGGCAATGAGGTTTACATGATTGACCCACCACGCTGACATTGGTCCCCATTCACTATTTTGAAATAATAGTTTCTCTTATCCTATATAGACATAATATTTCAATTTCCATTTTAACAGAGGTTGTTATTTTATACATTTACAATGTGACATTTCAAAAAACAAATGATCAAATATAAAATCCATGCTTTTTTGTGTGAAATTATTAATTTTGATATGGAAATTAATTTATTGTGGGGATAATATAAAACCCAAAAAAATTAGTTGAAAAATAGATTTGATAGCATATAGACCACAAAACATCAAGCCTACATGAAGCATGAAATATTATAATTTAAAAATGGCTATTATAACCACGTTTTCAAATTTTTTGGTATGAATAGGATTTACTAATTTACGTAATATAAGTATTATTATCCTACCTATTATTAATTTATTCATATATTATTATAATATAATCCCAAATTGTTTATTTAAAACACAATGTTCTTTAAAAAATATGATTACATTAAAAATAATTTCTATTGAGTTTATTGACCATAAATTGTAATCCATTTCCAAATAATTTAAAGTATTTATATGGTCTAATTTTTTTATAAATAATCATATAATAATTTACATTGGGATAAATTTTTTTTTCATAATTAAATAATTTTTTTTCATTAAATAGTGAAAATTGCTGATTTTTCAAAAATAATTATTTCTTTTTATTATAAATTTTAATTTAAATGTAATATTATAAATTTTATATATAATTAATGTGAAATATGAAAATTTTTTAAGATTAATCTAATTTATTTTATTTTTATTATAATTTTTAATTATTTCAGTATATGTTTCATTTTCCAATAAAGACATTTTTTTTCTAAAAAACTTTTTTACATGAAAAAATATAATCAATTTTATTTAATTAATATGAACCTTAATATGAAATGTTTTAAATTAATTATATATTTGAATATTTATATTAATTTAAAATCACAAAATTATTATAACTACTCATATTTTTATATAAGATCATGTTCTCCTTGAAAATGCATTTTCATGGAAAACTGTATGTATCATAGCTTATAATGTAGTGGTAGGGCCACCAATTTTCATCCTCAGAAAAATATTATGAAAATATTTCAAACTTCATCACATTAGTTTTTAATCTTATTATATTTTGTGAACTTTTTCGTGAATGATACCAATATAATATTTCATATTAATTAAAAGAGAAAAATCTAACCATCTTATTTTTAATAAATAGAATATATTGTGAGAGGGAATATATTTTTTATTCAGTTATAAAATGTTAATTGAAATATAAATTTTTATTTTCATGTTAATGTATTATAAATTTTTAGTGGTGTAATAATTATATTAGATTCTTAAGCAATAGTGGCAAATAATTTATTCAATTATTTGAAAAAACATCTTGATTTAAAAAAAATATTAAATATAATATATTATGAAAGAATTATTTGGTAAATGAACTTATTAAATGAATATTAAAATTTAGATGTTTTAATGGAATATATTTTAATTAAATTACATTCATGTTCTTATAAAAGTAACATGAAATAAATTGTTTTAAAAATTACAGATATGTTATTTCATAAAAAATAATATATTACAAAATTATTTAAATTTAATAAAAATACAATATCAATATTATTTATTATTTTATGTTCTGTAATAGCATATAAGGTATATTTATGGTGAAATTTCAATTTAAAATGAATATCATGACCCCAAAAAATGAAAAGCATCATTATTGTGGTAATTTTCCATCAAATGATAACATGGGTTAAAACTAAGATATACGTGTAAAAAAGAAGTCTAAATATGTCAAAAATATATTGTAGTATAGTATGTATACATTTAATCATTAAATAATGTAATTATATCATTTTATAAGAATTTGAAAATTGAAATAAATTTATAATAATTTAATATTTTAACATTTTATCAAATGTGACCATCCCCTCAAATATATAACTGAACATAATCTATGATTTCAGTCATATTTTAAAAAAACTTCATTCAATAATATCTGAAATCCATCATTACATATATTACCACATCGTAGATACCATGTTTTTATTTTTAAAGAATTCATTGTAATGATTTTAGTATAAAACTGAAAAGGTTTTTCGATGAAGAGGTGTCATTATTAATGGATAATTTTTGTTTTTATTTTTATTCCACCACCTTTAAGACTTATTAAACCTATATGATAAAATGAAAACAATATCTATGATTTATTAGGACTATTTTATTATTATTTTCTGTTGTATATACATATCCTCTTCCATAAAATGTGAACCGAATCTGTTGTTTGTGTGTATGATGTAGTATCGCCTCCCAAAATGATGTAATACATTTTTTATCATCACAAGACATGGATGATTAAAATAGTGGATTACTATATATATAAATGATATTAATTAAATATTTAGAATTTTTTTATTTTAATATATCATATAATTATTTCACCTCAACACATTTTAAAATGATAATTTATTATCTGGGTATGTGTGGATTTCCACCTCCATGAAGCAATGTGATTCATTTTTTATAACCACATCACATGACCTGTAAATAGAAACAAATTTTATGAAATTTAATAAATTTTATGTTATCATGATCAATTTTTAATGATAAAATAATAATTATGTTCATTCTATTATTTTCATTAAGGAATAGAATTGTTTCTCATGTGATGGCATGTGTTACCATGTCTATTATACTACACCAGGTCCATGTTGTAATTATACCATCCTTATTATATCTGTCAATGTTGTATGATTGATTTGACTAGGGAAATATTAAACTTCCATATTCCATATTTTTAAAATGAATTCTTATACTAATTAAGTATTATATTTCAATTATACACATTCATATGATGAATGAAATAAACAGAGCATATGATATGAGGGCCCCACTAGAATCCGTCAATATGTAAATAGGATTCAGGAGACAAACTAGTTTTTGTATATTCTTGAGGCCTTAACCATAAATTAAATATGTCATTCCATGAGTCTACAATGGTAATTTTATGATGTCCAAAAATATGAATTCTATCATTATGATGATATTTATTGATGTTTACAACTCTATTGGTACAATTAATAAATTTTGGGAAATCATTCTATATCAGTTGATTAGTTATATAGAATTATTCTTTCATCATTTATTCATACCGTAGTATTCACCATGATCTTGTTATTGATTAGAAAAATACTATTTTCAAGTATTTCATATTCCATATTGATGACACTTAATTATTTTATGATAGATTCTTCTGTAAAAAACCATTACTTAGAAAATTATTTCACTCATATAATATTTCTTCTATCCATGATATGAATAATAATTCATTGAACAAGTTCAATGATGAATAATATTTACCTTTACATTGTTCTTTATTTTTTATTTTCAAATATGATGCGATATTCAAGTATACATCTAGTTTAAAAATATATAAAACACATTTGGTCCTTTAGGATACTATTGTCTATATATAGTTATAATGTAATTAAGTAACCACTAGATCTGGGATATTTAGGATAGGGTCTTTATTTTTCATCTTTTTTAATATTACATAATACATGTAATGTGGTACATATGATCATTAGAGGTTAAATAAAATAACAAATGTTATATGTGATGTGTTCCATATAATTACCACCACCATGGTGGGGGAGAGGTGTCACTAATAATAAAAATTATTATTACGGGCTTGTGGTGTTTCATCGATGGAGGTACTTGGTTTGACATATCATAATTTCCACACAAGTAAGGAGATACGGAAGGCTGTGATATGGTTAATGGAAGGTATTTTAAAACATGATAACAATAATCATGTGTAACTATGTGTATATTTGACAACATACTTTTGTTATATAATACATAGATAACATTATTGATAAAAAAATTTAAGGATTCAGTGGTCGTATTCAACTGTGTTTAGTACGTGGAACCCACATGGGAATCATAGTGAACATGAAAGATTCGTGGAAATGGATCTAGTGAAGGGAATGGACACAATGATAGTGAGTCAATGAGAAAGGTGTTTGGTGATGGTAGTGATTTTAGGGAATACAAAAACCCTTACAATTTCAATTCCTTTTTCACACTTGATACACTCCGATTTTGATAACCCCTTTAGGTTCATATTTATTTACTAAATTATTAGATGTATTCAATTTAACCTAATTATTAGTAGGTTTCTTTTCTAGTTTACTATAATTTTTAACTAATCTCTATTATATCATAATATTGCTTTCCTTATGAAATGATACTGAGGGTGTAGTCTCCCCAATAATGTATATAGACTTCCACTGATTGTCGGGATCTTCTGGCATATAGAGATTAATTCAAGAGGACATATTGAACACTAGTCTGGAGTAGGTGGTTTGTTTAGCAATGTTAAAAAAAATAAAGAATTCATTTAAAAAAATTATTTATAATCAAACTTACTACATACCCTTTCTCATACTATTAATATTACTTACACATCATCATTATTTAAAAAAATTATTATATATAAAATAAAATTAAGAGGAAAATAAAATTTAAAGTAGTCGATTCAAATCATTTTTCATAATATCCTTTTTTATTAAAATAATCTTATACTAATTCCTACTCCTGCATCACATATAATATCATACCTTAATAAAATTTTATATTATAAAATATTATTTAATGCATAAAATAAAACATTTATAATGATATTTTCTATAATATTTTATAAATAATTTTTTTGTATGTTCCTTGAAACAACTATATCTAACAATACTTTTATTGCTACAATAACATTTCAGGTTCATTATTATCATTCCATGTCAATTATCATTTGTGATTAGTAATATAATTATAAAATCTAGTACATATACTATAATCAACCCATGCATACATAAGGATATAAAAATTTTAATTTCATAATGGAATCCCATTACAAACATCCCATGATAATTCAGGAATTCGGTTTATAGGATGAAAAATAGAATTTTCATAATCTCATGGAATGTATACAATTTAATCATAATTTTTCATCATAACATATTCAAAATATGAAAATGTAGTTTTCATTGGGATTGAACCACAACGACATTGATATTATAAAAAATATTAGTGAGACCTTTCAAATTCTTATTGGTAACATTATTATTAAATGATCATGGAATCCCATAAATCCTCAGTATATGTTCCTTTGTCATTTAAAATAATAATCAATCAGATTTCAAAAACTCATGGAATCTAATGAAAACCCATTCGTGATCACTCATGAATTCCACAAATAGTATTATACAAATTCCCATACTTTTTTATCCCTCCCCATTTAATCATCAAATATTATATCTTCATTAATTATTTATTATAAATATAATTATCATTTAATATATATTTTCCAATATATTTTTCAGTATATCGTCTCAACTTAATAAAACATCCTGCTGAACATCATAGGGCATTTAATTAAATCCATATAGTATAAAAAACCATAACTATGAATCATGTATTACTGTACTCATACTAAATCTAATACCCATATTGGAAATACATATTTCAAAATTATTCTTTAATAGTGATCTTATCTATATAGTCTAATAATTATATTATTATAAATTCATCACACAACACTGTATATATCAATAAATCCAATTTTCAATAGTTTAAAACCACATAATCAAATTGAAATATATATCTCTTAATTTATTAATTGATCCCACATTCAAAGTATGAATATATATAATTAATTAGAAATTTTAATGAACATTTATGTATGAATAGTAATTACTAAACTATATCTAGTTCACGAAATAAAAAAAATCATAGAAAATTTAATTGTAGTGTCCTACCATCATGTTAAATGGAAAGTAATGGTGAATCATTCCATTAAAAGAGAAATAAAATATTATATAAAAATATTATGAAAATATATTATTTACCATTAATATTTTTGAGGACATCACCTTATTTTTCACTGTGATGTCCTTTATTTTGGTAAGTGTGTTATATCTACATTATTCACACAAGTATTTTCTAAATAAAAGTATGGAGTAAAGGCCTTATGACTATTGAATCAAATCTTGGTCCCATATGTTAACAATTAATTACCAAATTATCACTTTTAATATAATATCTCTATAACATACTATGAAATTTATCTTTCATGATTAAATCTCCACTTAGTAAAAGATGTTATGAATCATTATATTCAAATATTGTTTTTAATAATCATTTGATTCACCAATCAAAAACATTATTTTCATAATATAAATTTATTATTACCATGGATATATTAGTATTGTAGTATCATCCTTCCTACATAATTCATTATCTATAAATAAATTATCACTTGATCACTTTTCTTCATAAAAATAATACATCATGTTTTTTATAAGACACAACATATTTTTAATGCGATTATTAATTTGGAATTTATCATTTATTATATTATTGCATTACAGAACTAAATATCAGCTTCAAAATATATATAACATTTCCATTATTATAAATTTTATTTATATTTATTTATAAAATATATTTCATTGAACTATAATATCAAAAATGATTTAGTTTTTTTGATTTATTATATTCTCATATCATTTTTACACATTTTATCAAAACTAATTTTTATATTAATTGTAATATAAATTGTATCCCATTATCTAGACAATAATTTCTTGATTATGGATTTATATGAGATATATTATAAATTATTGTGATTTTATAACCAGTTAATTCAATGTAATAAAAAAATAATGTTATTTTTTTATTCAACTACGTTTCTTAACACTATAATTTTTTTCCAAAATAATAAAATCATTTTACATCCCGAATACGTCATATATATATATATGAATTTTTTATCATCTTGTAATTGTTATCATTCAAGATCCATTCACTTTATCAGTTCAATAAAACTCTTTGTTTTTTCATGCAATCGGCCATACCAAAAAAATATCTCTTCATGTCAATATCTATTCAATATTATAACAATTATTCATTTTTAATTCAATTATTAAGGGATATGAATCATTTATACTATTACGAATCACCTTTCTCTGGAAGAGAGATGGAATAACAAAGTATCACACCCTTCTATATTCATGATGAATGAGCTACAATTGCCCATGAGACCCGCTATCAATATGACTGGAAGTAGTTAATAAAACATAGGGTATAGAATCTCACACAAAATTTAAGGAATTACACTTCTTATTAAAACAAGGATTTTGATATAGGATTGTAAATATACCATGAAACCCCAAAAATTTATATAAAGGGAACCAAAGCCCCACCCATGCATGATTTAAATGTAAATTGTTAAAAAAATACAACCAAAGTACCAATGAAAGTACCAAAAGAAATAGACTAAGCAGAAACACAACAACTATCCTGATGTCTGAGCTAGTAATTTTCAAAGCGGTCTTCAATGTCATCCTGGAAACCAAAAAATACTCCCATAATCATTGGGTGAGTAAATAAGTATACCGAGTAGGAAAAATAAATCCTCCCATGAAAATGCGGGTGAACATTCTAATGCCCCTTTGATACAATAATTGAACACCAAATAACCTACCATGAAGTACTAAACATCCCAACCTCAACAAGGAAAACTCAATAAATAATGGATCTCATGTAATGTAACAGTATAAGAACCATCAACTTTTTGGTACCCCACAGCAATTTACCATTATTTAACTGCTCATTCCAAACTGATAACTTCGTGATGCTACAACTCTTCCAAAATTCAATCCCACTGCCTCAAACTTTTCGCGCACACCTGAACCTCAAACCACACACAAGTCCAACCCACAGACACATAGGACACAACTATACAACAGATTTCTTCTGCTGACACCTTGGACACAAGAACTATGCCTCTCACTCGAAGACACCTAGCCCACATCTTGAGGAAATGTGGGAAAATAATCATTCCCTACAAACACATGGTTCCCACATCCATAATAAAAACCTATTTTATGGCTTTTGAAAAATGGTAAACATCATGCCATTGTATCCTTCAATAATAAGCTCAAACAGTAAGAACCTGAATGTGGGTGTAAGGAGGAATGCCAGTAACCAGTTATCCATCATCCCTCCATGATGTTAGGAAAGACACCCTCCTCTATTAAATTGGGGAGTTCTACACCTGGTGCTCAACATGTTTTTGGTGAATATTGATATCACAATTAAATAAAATTTATACATAGAGGTATGAAAACACATAATCTATCTTATGAGTTTCATAAAAACAACCAACGCACATAGAACAACATTTTCTGCCACCCCAACATACACAACCACACAAATAGATATAATCAGGAACTAACCTAACAACCTTTCATTTAACCACTTCAAATTAATTAATTAAGGGGTTCACATTAATTTATTACAAAACTAACCAAGAAAATAACAGGAACCCAATTTTCAACCATTTTTATTAGGATAATGCCTACTAAACACTTCTAAGGAAAACAATGAAATATGGACCCCAGTAAGGAAATCCATTTTAACACCCATTCATAAAACTAATAGATAACAACAAACCGGTATTAAAAGTAAACACCCACCCTTTTCCTAGAAACCCATTCAACCACAGTAAAATGTCATTATTATAAGATATCATGCTCAATAATCATCTTACATCTAGAATCGACAGCCCCACAGAACAACAATAGAATACCCAACACCACCATAAACATAGAGTCATGACACAACCTAGACCTGTATCACCGCTTCCAAAAAAATCCCAAATGTAATCCCACAACACAACGAGTCCACACCATTAAGAATGAGTCAATATCTCAAAATTAATTTTTTCCAGGGATCTTGTACCAACCCATACACAAATCCCATAGATAAAACACCACCAAACAGAATCCTCTATAAAGGACCACACCCTTCCCCATTCAATGGACCAAACTCTCTGTCCACCCAATGTACATAAAATTTCACCTCCCACAATAAGACCACATAACCCACATAATGATCAATCCTAATAGAACACATCACACAACCACACCATCATGTCAAAAATATTAATATTTATCAAACTGGTGTTCATTCATTCCACATTGATAAATAGGGGTGATCACAAAACATGTTTGATCCATGAGAATCCATTTATTTAACCTAATATACATGATTAAACTAATTTCATGTTATATCATTTTATCAGGGAATTTAAACAAATTAGATCATCACTAGTGCACAAGAAAAGACCAAAAATGGCCTTGATTTTTAGAATCCACACAGCTATGATTGGTCACATCCTCAAATATAAATATTCAGAAAAATAACACAACAACAACATCTCCATTGTCCATCATTTGTTACTTATCATTATCTTATTTATATTTGTATTCAGTCCTTCTCACAATGAGGCATGATTATACACACCACGCATGATCCACAATTAAGGAGAGGTAGTAGAATCCCAACAAAAAAAACATTTGGCTGATAATCCCCTTTTCAATACCATATGGGATAACAATATTAGTAGAAAGCTATAAAAAAATTGTGCATGAGGGGCAACATTCATAGGAGCATGATTGGTCTAGAGAGTAATGATATAGGTTCACCCAGAGAAAAGAGAAGAGAGAACCTATAATTTTAGAAAAATCCATGTCATATGTCAACAAAAGGAAATGGTATCATAGTCTATTAACATTGGATAGTCTTCAGGATGACCTGGTTTCAATATCTCTATGTCCTAGGAAAATTATTATATTAATGATATAGCTGATATATTATGAAATGACCCTAAAAAATCAAAATCATGGAATTGAACTATATTTACATAAAATAAAAAGTAAGAGGGGATAATATGGAAATACATGGAGAAATTGGGGAAATTTTAAATTTTTAAAAGAATGAGACACAGTTTGGTGATCCAACATTATAATTCCACCGTCTTGGTGTGCCACCATCACAGAACCACTATTTTGGTGAAACTAGATTTTTGCAAAACAGCTGAAACAAACCACTACGATCCCCAAGAACCCTAGTAGCACTGAATTATCACAAAGGAATGTCTTGGGTAAATCCGGTTCATTACATTAGATACCTCTCAAACTATTCTCGCCCCCAACAATATAAAACCAATCTTAGAAAATTTGGGGTTGGAACAACCACCATGTAAGATACCTCTCATAGAACAACTACCTTTTTTGAAAATTGAGTAGAAAACCATGATAACCAAGAATAACTCATTGACATATATCTCCTAAACTATGGTATAAACACTAATGCCCTAATTCCATTACATATTTATTATGGAATAACATCATACATGTCAAGATACTATCCGCTCTGGGTGGCACTGACTCACCTTCACAGGTTTAAACACATCCACATTAATGCGTCATGATTATGTATCACGTCCTCCCCTACCAATAGTCCGAAATTTTCACACACATGTAAAGAAAAAGGTCTCAACTCATCTAATAGAAAACGATGTCATAAAATACATGATATGTAATGAATATGGAAAAACACGAGGGAAAAAATCAAAACAGCACCGGGTACTAAGATTATATCTGTCCCTATCTCACCCAGGAACATTCCTTGAGGCTACCATGACTCCATAATACACCTACCAAAGGAATAATTTCTCCATGAATAACATTCTCCTTATGATCCTTGATTCTTACTACTCTCTCTAATAATGCTGCATCACCCTTGATATCCACCTCTCCGCAGCCGATGATATGGGAGTCATCATGTAGATATTGACAGAGTTGAGATACATGGAAGACCATGTGGATTCTCTCCAACTACGGTTGTAAAACCCACTGGTATTCCACTTCACCAAATCGCCCCAACACCTCCAAAGGTATAATGAACTTGGGATAAATATTTTCCTCTCTTCCAAACCTCCATTTCCCACATAGATGTGAAACAATGAATAAAAAGGTTCCCCAACCTCAAAAACCAAAGGCATCATACTATGATCACTATATGACTTTTTCAATCATGTTATGAAGTTATCCTATCATGCACAAGATGCACTTCATTGTCGTACTATGCACCATGTTTGGACAAAGAATCGCTACCTCTCAATCTTTTGTCCATTACAATGGTGAACGAAAAGGCCTATTGTATACTTCTTAAAATGGAGCCATACCAATGTAGAGTAATGGATATTCTTGTAAGGAAACTCTACCCATGGAAAATGTCACACCCAATACCCACTAAAGTCTAGAACATATTATCGTAACATTTCCACCAACATCTTGATGTTACTCTCTTTATGTCCATCCATCTAAGGGTAGAAAACATTACTGATGTGTAACTATGTTCCAAAGGTATTATGAAATCCTCTCCAGACTCATGATATAAAATATTTATCCCGTTCCAAGACAATTGATCTTGTAAGTCCATGTAGTCGCACCACCACAGCCACAAACCTCTCTTCTGAGACAACCACTATGCTTCACTCCTTATACGCTAATATGTGAGAAAATTTATTTAACCAATCCACTACTACCCAAAGATCAACACATCCTCCCTGAGTCTAAGGTGATACTATGAAAAATCCCATCACGATTTCATCTGACTTCCACTCGGGAATGTATAAGAGCTACAACAGACCATCGGGAACATGGTTCCCCACCTTCACCTAGAGCCATACTCGGCATCTTTCCACAAACTCTATCACATAAAGCTTATCCCCAGGCCACCAAAACGGTTCCCTCAAGCCTCGGTACATTTTAGAATCTCTTGGATGTACTTCCAGGGTAGAGATATGGAACTCATGAAGAAATCCTTCATGCATTTACACTAGGACAAATAGATTCCCATGGAACAACATCCAATTATAATTATCCTCTGACCATACCTCCGTAGCATCACCGTAGATCTCATGATCACATATAACTTCATCCTATGAGTCTCTACACTAAGACTCTTTTACCAACCACACAACGTATGACTTCACTGTGATTTGAAATAGATAGCCTCATCTACCATCCACTCTTGCCTCAAGATAAAAAGTGTACAACTCTTCCATTTCCTTCCAGGAATATGTGGATTCCCAAAATAGGTCATTTGGAAACTTCCTACATAAGGCATCGACCACCACATTCCATTTTCCTTATGTGTAAGACATATCAAAGTCGTAGTCCTAGAGGACCTCCAACCACATTCGATGCTGCATGTTTATCTATTTCTGGGAATAAATATAACTCAAGATATTGTTATTCGTGTAGAACAAAAATGCACTCCCCAATGAGGAAATTTCCCCACAACATCAGCATGAATATGAAAACTACATGTTCCATATCATGGGTGGAATAGTTAAGTTCATGTGAACGTAAATTTTTAGACACATAAGAGATCTCTTCTCGTTGTTGCATCAGCACACATCCCAACCATAGACCAGAAGCATCAAAGAACACCTCGAATGTCACCCCTTCCTATAGAAACCTAAGAACATGAAGAAAAACCATATTCACCTTAAGGTAGATAAAAGATTATTGACACTACTAAATCCACACAAAGGCATGATCTTTTCTTTACAATGCTATAAATGGAGCTACATCTTGAGAGAAGATGGGTACAAACCTCTGGAAATAGCCTGATTGACCGAGCAAGTTGTGAACCTCTTCCATATTCTTGGTTGATTCCCAATAAACAATAGACTCATCCATTTATAGGTTCACTACTACCCATAACTCATATACCACATGTCCATGGAAGTGCACCTCTCGCATCTAGAACATTCACTGGGAAAATTTCCTATATATATGGTGATGCTAGTGGTCCTCCCTGACTGTCTTGTGGTTCTCAACATAATCCTCCACTAACATTTGGTAAATCAGAATATTTTCATTGAATATAATGAATTAAAGGACTAAGATCATCCTTATGAAAGAGTTCATGACACCAATGAACATGGATAGATAATTGATAACACCGAAAGGCATGACAACGAACTCTAAGTTAACATTCCTGCACTTGGTAGTAGTCTTCGAGATTTCACCCTCATTCACTCTCAACTAGTGATATCTAGACTAAATATTTATATTGGAGAACCACCATGCTCTCCTTAATTGGTTGAAATGGTAATCTATTATCGGGAGAGGGAAACTGTTAAAAAACTGTCACCTGATTCATTGTCCAGTAGTTTAAGCACAGCCTCAGGCCATAGACTTCATTCTTCATGAACAATATTAGAGAACCCCATGGTGACACAGTCAACTAAATTAAACCCTTTTTCATCAGGTCGTTAACCTGAAAATGCAACTCCATTAACTCAAATGGTTCTATCAAATAGAGATCCATTGAAATTGGACGGGTACTGGGTTGCAAGTTTATTCCAAACACAAAATCACATCAAGGCGATAGAGTTACAACAGTTTATGGAAAAAATCCTTGAACTACCAAAAAATTCGTAGAACTTATACCATCTCAACCCCAATCAACCCCTCTGACAACTCGGTTAACACATAAAGAAGACGATCCACACGCCGGCTGCCCTCAAAATAACTCCATCTCCAACAAAAACTACATTCCAACCATCAATATCTAAAATCCCAAATCCCCTCCAGAATCATTTGATAACACCATGAATTGAGAACAACTAATCGATGCTTAGGATGACAACATATGGCTGCATCGGTAGAATAAAAAGATTCCCACTAGATATATGTACCCCCAACATCTTTCCAAATCCCTATAAAACATCAAATAACTGGTATGACCTCCAACAATTATGATCAACTATAGGGGCACAAAAAGTATCTCAACATCTATTCCGACGACACAATATAGACTAGGTGTAACAAAGGAGTGTGGATCATTTGAAAGAAACAATGCACAGACAAGAGTACTAAATAGATAGATTGTAAATTATAACACCTTCATCCCCATTGGGACTGTGCCTTAGGGTCGTGCAACTACCAAATCCCACCCATCTTCCCCTTTTCTGGTGACTTCCTCCCTGAACATACCCTTGTCATGGTCCTTGAGGATAGACCTATGGTTGGAATCCTCCAACACTATCTACCCTTGGTGGAGCGGAATCCTACTACCCCTACAAATAGAATGGTATAAATGGAAACTACTGTTATTATGTTGGCATTTTACTTTTCCACCACCACCGTAATAAGATCAAACTAGGCACTGGATCTGATGATTTCCATGGCCTCCATAGAATAAGCACCTTAGTCCTTGGCCCATGGGTAAATGGCAAAGACCAGGAGATCAAAACTAGAATAGCTGGAGCCCACATCTAGCTGGAGGAATCATAGAAGGCCCTGAAGCTGGAGTCCTTGTACTCACCACCTTCCAAATAGATGAATTCGGGTGGCTCCCCCTCATGGTACACCTCCCAGTAAGTGCATCACATCCACTACAACATCCAAATTCAAATATTCTATTTATATCGGTAGGGTAAAGGGTGTGACAATATAATGAAGAGAATCTTGGAGTGCCTCCTTTAAGCATCTCACCCACAACTCTTCATCTAGAAAGAGATCCATATAAAATATTAGGAGATTATTAAAATGTATACCTAGTACTATCATTGTAATACTACCCTATTAGAGGGAGAGTGGCTTCTTCCTGTTCTCATCCTTCATCATTGAGGAAAGAAACACTACCTAAATCTCATTCTCATAGTCATCACATGATTCCTCGGCCTCCTTCCTCTCCATAAGGTAAATCATGCACCACCGATGCACCGTTCATCGCATTTACCTCACTTCCAAAGGAACCCAATACTCTTCCAGGGAATAGATCAAGGCAAAAGTGATTGTTAGCTCATCAAGACATCTCTCCCTTTCATGGTCTAAAACGCTAGCTTCATACATTTCCATGGTCTTCTAGTGGAAAGATTAAAGGGCCTTTTTCCACAATTCATCATCCTCCTCTCGATCGCCACCCCAATAATCAACCAATTCAACCTTAAATTTCTCAACTACTCAGACAACACATTGGTGATGTCAAGGTTCCATAGTTAAAAAGCATAAGCAAGGTTCTTCTAGGACTGGGTAATATAAAATTTTCTTCTACTTTTTTTAAAAAATTATTTAAATTAAATTCACATAACACCCACGAAACATAATAAATAATGGAATAATGATTCATGTAATATTTATAGGGTCTCTACCCTGAATTCTGTGTAGCTTTACTTGGTCATTCTATAGTTCTAGAGTCCATGCATCGGAGCATGGGGGCCTTAAAATCCCCTGTCCTCGCCAGTCTTCCCTAGTATATTTCAACACCAAGATTTCATATCACATTTTCCTTACCATACCATGCAATCCACACTCTTCCTAACACCAAACTCTATCCTATCCCTCAACCCTCACCTCAAATACCATTCTGTCATGAACAACGTTCCACAATATTAGGTATGAGAAAAATATGTGCCACACCCTTCCTTCATCAATACGAAGGATCAAAAATGAATGGATGTGTCCTGTCTACAATTGGCCCCAAAGTTGTTATTAGAACTAAGGGTATATAATCACATATAAAATGGAAGGAATTAACCTTTTTAATTAATATAGGATCCGGAGATAAGACCGTAAAAATCCAAAGAAACCGAAAATATTTATATAAAGAAAACCAAAATCAACCACATTCATGATTTAAATATAAACTACAACAAATTTACAACAAAAAGTACCAAATAATGTATAGAAAGAAATAAAATAAAATATGTACACCAACTGTACTGATGGCCAAGCTAGTAAAGTCAAACGTGATCCCCAATATCATCTAGGAAACCTGAAAACAATTCCACCAATATAGGGTGAGTATATAAGTATACTCAGTTTTAAGACTAAATCCACCCATGATCAACTAGAGGAAAATACTAATTCCACTCTGAAAAAATAGTAGAAACTCAAAAAACCTTCCATGGAGTAAAAATCGTCCTAGCCTCACCAAGGCACACTGTACAAATTATAAAATTCTTGTAATGTATCAGTATAACCACATGGAATTTTCAGTACCCCACACCAATTTAATACTAGTTAACTACTCATTAGTAATCGCTATTGTATTGAAACATCCACTCTTAGAAAATTACTTCCTACTACCACAACCATCCAACACACACATGGGCCTCAGACAACACACAAGACCCACCCGCAGACTCTTAGTCCACAACCACACTACACATCCCACCCGCAGACATCAGGGACACACCAACCACTCCTCTCACCTAAAGACACCTAGGCCTCATCCCGATGAAACTCGGGAAAACAATACTTACACAAAACACCTCGGCCCCTCATCCACAAAAAAACCACTTAAAGGATCATGGAATATGGGAAACCTTGAGCCATTACAACCCTCCTGAATATACTCTATTTATAAGAACCTACAAGAGGGTGTGAGGGAGAAAGTAAGTAACCAACCATCCATCCACCAACTGGGATGTTGGGAATGATACCCTCTCCCATAAAATGGGGGTGTTTGGCACATGGTTCTCAAAAATTTTTTTGTGTGTATTGAAATCATATAAAATAAAATTTGTAAATATGGGTAAGAAAACGATCATCATAACCTACATGTTTAAATAAACCAACTGGCCCACATAGAAACACATTTTAACCTACCCCTTCAAGCAAAACCGCAAAAACAGACAAAATAAATCACAAACCTAACCCCCTTTAATTTAACCACACTCCATTTGTTAATTATGGGGTACACATTAATTTATTCGGGCACTACCTTGGAAATGTACAAGCAACACATTAACAATAGTTTTCAGAAGGCTAAAAGGAAATAAAAACTACTATGGAAAACAAGGATGTAGGGACCATGTTAAGGAAATCTATTTTATAACTCAATCATAATGAAAATAATGAAAAAAACCTATAGTCCCAATGAATTCATTCCTTTTTCATAGACTCATATTCAAAAAAAATCAAACTATCAATTTTCAATGTTACTCCGCTAAATAATACTACCACAACTAGAACTGGCTTCCCCACTGCACATCAACACCAAACCTAGCACACCCATAAACATGTAGTCCTGACACAACCTACTTTTGCTGCCCTGCTACCAAACCACTTATCAGATGTAGTCCCACTACACCAAAATTCCATCCATTTGAAAATCAATCATTCACTCAACATGAGATTCATCACACCACATATACTACCCAATACCAAAATCCCACAACAAAACACCACCAAAATGTATCCTCACTGCACAAACATACCCTTCCAAATTCATAGGATCAACCCCAATGTCCACCCATAGTACCCAAAACCATGAATCCCATAATAGAACTAGACAACCCACACAAGGATTGAACCCAACATAACACATCAAATTTCCACACCATCAATCCAATGATATAAATATTTAAGAAACTAAGGATCTTTCATTCCACATTGATAAATAGGGGTGATCAAACAATAAGTTTGGTCCTAGGGAATCCATTTATTTATCAATAAATATGTGTTTAAGTAGATTTCATATTACGACCATTTATCATGAAATCACAAAAAAATAGATCATCACTAGTGTTCAAGAAAATACAACCAACGACAATGATTCTCAATAGCCATATGACCAGTACATGTCACATCCTCAACGATAATAATTAAAAAAGAACACAACATCAACATCTCTCTCATCGTTGATTTATTAATCCCGATTACCTTTTTTAAATTTTTATTTATACATTCACATATAAAGGCATCATTATATTCATCTGACATGATGAAAAATTAAAGAGAGGCAGAAGAATCTGTACTTTAATAAACAAGTGGCCAAAAATCCTCTTTGCACTAATATAAGGGATCACAGGAGTAGTCAGAAACTCCAAGAAAACAATGAGGGGGGGAATAAAATATATGTATGACTCTTTTAAAGAGGATAGCTCTAAGAACACCATGTGGAAAGATAAAAGAGGACCTATTATTTTAAAATAATATAGATCATATATCATTAATAGGAAATGTTTCTAAAGGCATTTAATGTATGATCATGGTCAATATCATGTGGTTGGAATATCTCAATGTCCATCAAATGTTAGAATAATAATGATATACTTCATATAATTTTAAATACCCATAAAAACACCAAATCAAGGATATAAACTCAGATTACTTCAAATAAAACATAAGAGGGACGAATATGGAAAATTATGAAGAAACTTGAAAAAAGAGAAAATTAGAAAGGGGTGAGACAAAAATTTTTGTTTCACCATTTTTGTGTGCCACTATCATGGTGAAACCATTTTGGTTGTCCACAATTATGGAGACATTGATTTGGTTAAACAAAATTATTGTAAAACATCGGAAACAAACCACTACGACCAACAAGAACACCAAAAGCATTGAATGTTCACAACGGAAAGGCCCAGGGAAATCTTTGTCATTATATATACACTACTATTCCATGATAATATAATTAAATTTTAGATTAAAATTTCTTCCTTCAGTCTCTCATACAATGAAATGATTTAATATATGAATTTATATAATTAGAGGGCAGTAAAATTAATATCATTCCTTAATTATCCATGGGATCAAAGTGAACAAACATATGTATCATTAATGATATCGAGTAATATATTATATAGTTTTTAAAGAGTAATAGTATTCATTATAATGATCTATCATAATAATAATGTTATTCACATTTTATTGATTTACCAATACATAAACAATGTGTTATTTAATTTTTTAACCTATCAGAAATAGTTGGTTGTCATAGGATTATAACATTAACTATATCCTTAAAAAATATTTTACCAAACCACCATTTTTAATAAAGACCTATAACTAAAACTGTTTATGTTGATTATTTTTCCTATATTTAGTTTAAATAATTATCCCCATTTTTTATATAATATATAGTGTACTAGGAGTTGTATTGTTAACATACATGTGTGATTAATATGGATGAAATCACACAAAATAATAATTTTATTTCTTTTAAATTTTTTCAATCTTGATCTGATGTATATTGAATTTATTATATCCTATCAAAACTATTTTTTTATTTTTATTTGAATAAACTATTTTTTAGTAAAGATAAACCATATGAATTATATTCATTATTTCACTATTAATTGTAAGGAAATCTTTTCCAGAGAAAAGTATTCAATATGAAGATAGGCATTAGAGATACTATGTTTATAGTGATTGAATGTACTAAAATAAAAAAATAGGTAATTAAGTAGGACAAATGTTTTAATCATAGGAAAATAAAAATATGAACTATCTTTATTCAAATGGGTTCACTAACATCCATTTTGGTGAAAAAATGAAAACAAAAATACCTACTAATAGAAACATCATATAATCATGTGATAATGTTATATATGATGTTGTAAAAAATGGTTATAGACATTCATTGCAATATATAATGGGTGAATACTTTTTTAATGTCTAATATTAAACAATCATTGGTCAAATATAGATATCCCAATAATTTTTTTTCATGTTTATATATCTCGTAGGATGTATATACAAATAATTGTGATTATACCCCATTATGATATTTTATTAATATAGTGTATTTTCTAATTGATTCATCTACATTGTTCTTTCAAAATTATTCTCATATTAAGGATTTTTTTAAAAGAATAAGATATCACATTGGTATAATATCTAGATAACTCATAAATTATATTATGGTTAAATGTGATTTATGGTAATGTATCCCTAAACAAAGAGGATGTTAAATATTCTTCAAATTTTAGTGAAAATTAATCCATCAATTCTTTTATGTCTTATGTAAAGGGGTTTAATTTCATTTTAATACATAATGATTAATATTAAAATAAACTATATCTAAGGTATATGTTTTTTAATTGTAATAATACCAACATTAATAGATATTATTATAATGACCGTGATGAATTATAATCAATAATCCTTGATACAAAAATAAAATTCATCAATTGATAGTGCCGTATATTATAGTTTAAGTGAAATGTTATTTGATAAATTTAAAGTTAACAATGAATTATAAAAAATAATTATAGAATAGTAGTTCACAAAATCATGGTGTTTTTTTGCATGTATCCTAAAATGGAATATTTTTCTATGTTAATTTAAAAAATAAATTAAATATTGATATTCAATAACAAGTGTTCTCAAATAATGGACATATTATCTATTTGGTTACAGCTACCAGATATCAAAAACATAACTCTTCATTTTTTAATGTTTCTACACTAACATACTATAAACTATTGTTGATTCAGACTAAATGATTAATGGATATATTCCATTCAACTAGAGTAATAATTCATTAAATCCATGGTTTATTTCATCAATATAATAAATTTAGACCATGATTATAGAAAATATATATATAATTTTTAGACAAACATCCAATAATAAGATTCTAATTATGTAACAAAATATTATATCATTATATTATGGTAATGGTATCATGGAAAAGATTGTTTGTATTAAATAAAATAATTATATATGCAAAGACTTGTAACAGAAATTATCCTTTCGAATATTTTATTTTACGGTGATTAAGTTTTTTGTTATGTTAGGAATATATTTTTCAAAATTTCATAAATAATAATTTTTCATCCACATGAATATATGAAATCTATTTTATACGTTTTATCATCAACAACCACTCATTGTGAGGGATATTACATTTTAACTTTAATATATTATTAGGTAAAATTTTGTTTATTTCCATTTCATATAATAGTTATGAAAGATGGATTCAATTCTTTAACATATATATATATATATATATAATATTCCCCAATAATGAGAAAACTAAATGCTCCATTTGTACATTATCAAAAAATTTAACAAGTATGTCATTATGGGATAAATCTATCACAATAGAAGTGTTTCTAGTAATTTGAATCCAATACATTACAATTACTTTTAATAATTCATGAAATATGATAAAATAAAACAAATTTTAGGGACACTTTATGGTTTTTATGTAATTATTTTTCTTTAATGAAACATATAATATAAGTAGTGTTAATAATTGGGCATTCATTATATACAAGGATGGTGTCAAATGGTACACAATATAGAAACATAAAATTTGATATTAAAAATATTTAATTATATTTCAATTACCAACTAATTTGATATAGGTAATATAGGGTTATTTAAGACATAAATTTTGTTATCCACCTAAATAATATTATATAAATGATTAATATTGCTTTTTATTTTAATATTTATGAACCACTAATGTATGAGAACAATATTAGAAACAGTAAAAAAATATAGTACACTTCCATGAATAATGATATATTTTCATTACATGGAAACAATATGTTTATTATTTTTAATGAATATTTTATTACAAAATTCGGTGGTTGGAAATGAATACTAAAAAAATAAGAAAATTTTGGTTTTAATATGTTAACATATTAGGCCTCAATCATTAATAACAGATTCATTATGTAATAATAGATTGACTGTGAGGAAAATAATTTCAACTATAGAGATGTATCCATTCATTCATTTAAAAATTTATTATATTTTATTACATGACCATTATTTTAATTAAATTGATATTGAAACTAATTTTTATTATTATTAACTCGACTGGTTGGGGGATTTTATAAAATCACATAAGTGTTTTTCAAGAAATTATATATTAAAATAATTATGGACTTAATTGAAATCGACTTTAATATTGATTTAGTCTATTAGTTGATGGTTTAAAGAGATTTATTTATTAGTTATCATTATGGTTTTGACCACATTATTGATAATTTAAGAGGATTATGATTGGTTTTTTACATTATCATTTGGAACATAAAAAAAATTCATTATGAGAACATAAAATATTACCTCTTATGTTGTTAAATTACCATGAATAATAAATTCATTTTAAAATTAAAACACCTCATGATAATATAGTTTGTAGTTTACCATAATTTATTATATGTTTGGGGACACTAATTTCACACATCAATGATAAATTAAGTGATGTTATCTTTAATCTGTAAGTGTATCATTGTAATGGATTTAAGGGTTTATTATCTTTTTTATAATTGGAGAGATATTTCAATCCATTTTATGTCAAAAAATAATTATTCATCATCATGCAATAATTTTTTTAGGGATTTAATATGATGCATATATATATACATATAAATTATTGTATTCTTATTCATATTCATTAAATCATCTTTCTTTATAACATGGAAATGAAATATGAAATTTTCCATGGTATTTTTTATAATATAAAATTAATATATTTTCTTAAAAGAATAAATTATGGAGAAGATTTCATTGAGAAGATAAATTAATGACCAGTTCACATGTAATGAGTAAATAATGGTTTACTGTTATAGTTTATAAATTAGGAAAAATTCATATAATAATGATTTATATTTTTTATTGAAATATATAAATCATATGTCCGATTTATTTAGATAAATGATAAAAAATTTATGTGGGTTTCTGTCAAAAATATACACTTTATTAGTGATTAAATTAATAGTTAATTTTTTGTTATAACATCATTTATTTTTTATAATTTTTAAAATTTTATTAATATATTCCTAGATAAATATAATAAGTTTCAATAAAACCATGAAATAAATCTCATTATTTGAAATGAATTTATTTTTTATCCCGATGATATATGATATTAAAATTTAATAAAATTAGAATTATTTTATTTTTTATTTATTGTTATATGTTCTATATTTTTTTACACCAACACTTTAGTAATATTATTTCTATTTATAGCATCTCTTTTATAGCTCATTAATTAATCACATTTATATATCTATAAAACCATATATATATATATATATATATATATTATTTCTATATGTTTATTACTCTACATTTCTCAGATTCAACTATTGGTAAAAATATTCTTATTATATATTTTTCAACAATGTATTCTTGAAATATGGTATTTTATATCACACATTTTGTTTACACATTATCTAACAACCATTTATGAATATTTTAGTTGTTAGTTATCTAATAGTTCCTACATTATACTTCACTACACCATCATTTTTATTTGTTTACCTTATGTGTGGTTTTATTTGTTATTAATTTATATGAACTATTTAAAAGAATATTAATTTCCATTTATTATTAAAATATTAAAATTTTCATTTTGACAAGGTATTTCCATGGTTTATTCCTTTTTATTATAACTTTAAATTAATATAAATTAAAGGAAAACATGATCCAAAAGGTTCGTCTACCCAAACATTAAATTATATATGGAATTATATTATTTTCAAATATATTTATATATTTTATATAATATTATTTTATAATTAAATCATTGATAAAAACATTATATTCAGGATAATCTCCTATGTTTTTATCATTCATAATTATAAAATGATAATTTTCTTCGAGTGTGACATAGCTAATTAGAAAGGTCATTTTCTATATTTGGATATATATATATATATATATATATTAATATACATATAGGCATTATCATTTCATTATATATTTTCTATGTGGTGTGTCCTTCCTTTAACTAGATAATATAATATAAAACCATCGGAATTTTTTACTAATTTAACCATTAGTTAGTAATAAGTACATGCTAAATAGTTTCTCACGTATTGTTTGTCCATAATTATCAATATATGATTCCTATATATTCAACCATGATAATTCATGTTTTTAGAGTGTTTTTCATTCCATATATTTTTTTAAGTAACTTATACTTTTTACAGAAAGATATCACTTCTTAATAGATAATAATAAAATACATAACATAACGATCAATTTTGGAAATATATAAGTCTGGTATCATTTGAAACATTAATTCATAAAAAATAGTTCATAAGCGAGATAATTGTTTTTTAATATATTCTATTAATAATTATAATCTTTTATAGGAATATAATATTAAATACCCCTCATCATAATCTATTTAAATGAAATATTATAAATTGGGATTTTAGATGTTCGGTAAGGGTATACATTTGATAAATCAATGATCACCTAATCATTACATCCATATAAGGGTATGATAAAATTATTATGATAGTTGAAAACCATACCAAATATATAATAGAACATACTATTTATTAATTGAATAAATATTATTATTTAATAAGGAATGAATCATAATAGAATAATAGAATATGATCAATGGAAGAATATTATTTTCATATGAATAATTATTGATTCATTCACATAATAATAAGAAATCACATCTTTTGTATCCATGGATCATTTTCTATGCTAACAGAGTGGAAAGGGTTTCACTCCCAAAACAATAGTGGTGCTCTTGGTTTACTCCCATGACTATCATAGTGGATATAGTACCTTATTAAACTTGGTTCACTCACCATTAAACTCACGTTAATCATAATAGATATCAATATTTACCCAATTAATTAGAGGGATATATAATTTCATCCTAAATATCACATAATGAACAAAATATATATGTTTTCCCAAATTTCATAAATCATTGCCCTATTAATACATAGTGAAAAGAATTGTATTTCCAAAACATTTCATCAAAACATAATCCATGGAAAAGAAATAGTTTTCATAATCATTTCATCAATTCAAAATATAACAACCTGTATGAAATGAACTAGTTTTATAAATATCATGTAATAAAAATTATAATAAATATAGATAAATAATAAGGATGGTATCATTGGATAATTTACCATGTAAAACATACATAACATCAAAGGATATCATTATATATGAATAATTCCATGAAAAGACCACATATAATATTTTTTGGGGAAAATATTATTATCTCTATGAAATCATATAAATAAATATAATAATTTCAAAGATTTTATAGAAACACTATTCATTATAAATAACCATGGAAAATGTATAAGATTCACTATAAAATTGAGTAGTCATACATTCGATGTTTTCATAATGATTCCAATAATATTCATATATAAGAATTAAAAAAATACGTTATTTAGATAATGAGAATAATATTCTATTAAAATATTTTTGTAAAACATAATAAATGGGTAAAAAATAAATTGAAAAAATTATACAGTAATATCAAATATATTATTACAGAGTTTTTTTGAAATGCTAAATATGGAAAAAAAATTTCTACTAATAACAGAAATAATGAAGTGTTTTTGAAAAACAACAATCCTTCAAACTACTGAGTACTATAATAGATAAAAATTAATTAATAAAATTTAATCCCAAAAAATATCTATATGGGAATAAAATTAATCAATTTCTTTAGAGATAGATAAAAATATTTCATTATAGGAATAGTTACCATAAAAAATATAAGAAATAAATGTGAATGATACATGAAACACATACCTTATTGGAAACATTTGAATCATAAGACCCATTAAAGAAGAACCACATATAGATATATAAATCTATATAATTATCATATTAAGAAATTTAAAATGACCTCTTATATAGTATCTACACTAAAAATTATAAATTGTTTGTGAATATATAATGTGCATCATAGAAAAAAATGTGAGAAAGAATGACCCTTACCTCTATCTTTTTTTCAATTATTTATAAACATCCATGTTTTAGTTAATAAGTGCATTCTTTTCATGTATATTTTGGATTGAAAATTTTAGTCCTTATACATGATCATTGTAAAATATTGTCCATAATGTTACTAATGTTATAAATATTATATAAAATGATAATATAAATTCATTATTTACATATATTTAGTTATATATGAATGTTTGGATGGGAAAATAATTTTCACTATTCATGGAAATGCTATGTCGTATGAACAAATGAACAATAATTTAATTTTTTTAATTGAAGGAAATAATGTTACTAAATAATTTAATATTACATTACAATTATCATATGATATACGTCATATATACTCATAAAATTGGTTCTTATTATCACTTTTGTATATCAAATATGAAACCTGAATCAAGTCACTTCATATAGGTGGTAGTCTGCACCTACGCATTAGAGACATATTCAGCTTTCAATTGATTGGAATATAAGAATGAATATATAATAATATAATTACATAAATATTATCATGCCTTAAATATAAAATGTATTAATTAACTATGCTATTTGATCTATTTGCGGTAGGATTTTATAGATGATGATTTACATCGATTAGTGAGGAGTTAGTCCACCATAAACACAATGAACGGTTTTGTTTCACATTAGATGGATGTGGTGATATATATAGGATATTTAATTAACATAATATAATATTAGTATATTAAAGTTAATTGTGTTATTATTTTATCATAGTTGAATAATATTTTATTAACATGTATGAAACAATATAACAAAAACACCTGTTTAAGAACGAGACATCTTCTTTAGACAACCTCTTCAGGACTGAAAAATTAGACTTTCTAGGAGGGTTTCCTAATCATACACTGGCCACCGTGGAATCTCTAGGGATTTTTGTATTGGATTTGGGTTGGGTATTGACGTACTGAATTATTTCTATGTGGGATTAAAAGGGGAGAGTAGGTCACCATTTATAAGTGAGAAGGAGTTGATTTTTTGTAAATAGAATAAATTTATAACTAATGGGACGTAAATCTCAATCCATGTGCCTCAAAAATTGATTAATAATGTATTTTGGTCATGATTGGGTATATAAACACATACAACACATTAATAAAAACATGGTTTTAATGTTATTTTTCATTTTACTCTATGGTTAATCACTTATAAAATAATCATTTTCACCATTGTAACTAGTCTTTTACCAAGGTAATTTATCAATTTTGATAATAAATAATAACTGAATTATTATAAAACATGTACACTCATATTAAAAAAATAAAATATGATTTAAATGTTAGTAAATATATATATATATATATGATATTTTATTTTATCACATGAACATTTACTAGAAAAAGATTTTTTTAACCATAATTGTAGTAATAAAATTTTAAAATATTTATTATACATCATGAAAAAATTAAATTCAAAATATTTCCTAATATTAATTATGATGATTCTATAAATGGAAATATATTTTAAATTTAATCAACATAATAAGTATAATTTAATTTATAATTTAACATTAAAATGCTACAAAAAGTTGTTTTCCAAATAAAAATGTTTATTTTATAGAAATTTTTTGATGTCAAAATTCAAAATAAAAAATATTTCAATTACATATTTTATATTAATTATAATACAAATGAAAAAAAAAATCATATAAAAATTTTTAAAATTAAATGGAAATGTTTATATTTATTAAATGAAATGTACTTTTTTTAATACAAAACCAGTATTTTAATAGTATATCAAAAAAATTTCAACATCTAAAAAATCATAAAAACAAAACCAAATATATTTTTGATGTTAATATTTGAAAAATGATGATATTATTTTGTCATAATTTTGTGTAAATTTATGAAGCATAAATTCAAAATAAGTGTTAGCGTGTGATAAATTTACTTTTTTATATAAATACAATATCCACGGATAAAAAATGTTTTCCAGAAGAAAAAAAAATCTCTTTATTTTAAATTTGCTTTTATTTAAATTTATAATTAGTTGATGAAAAATGGATTCATTTTATAAATATGTAAAACAATTTTTATTCAAAATAGGGTTATTATTATTCGTAAATTCTGAATAATGGAAAGGTTATAAAATTCATTTTAATTAATTATAATTATAATTATTCCATTGTATCTTTAATCGCAGACTCTTGTGTAACTAAATCTATCGATGAAATTAAATTTATCTGAAAAAATATCTATCATAAAATATAAAGGGGTCATATTAATTCTAAAAAATATATTTTCTCTATTGATATTTAATCACTTTGATAAAAATATTTTAGGATATATATCTTTAATTCATCCATAGGGTCCTAAGAATATTCTTCAAATTTCAGTTTCCCTAAGTGAATTTTTACAAGTTAAGTAGCTTAATTCATTGAAATTTATCTAACAGAATAATGGTTTATGTTATTTATTCTTTATAATAGTGATAATGTTATTTTTTAGGGCCTTTATCTTTTGTAAAAATGAAAAATCATATATTTACTTCATCATGAGTGACACATGGAAAACATGATACACATGAAGGAGGTTTAATCGAATTATCAAGTGAATAGATAGCATGCCTAATCAATCAAGCAATGTGAATACCCCATTATATATATGCATATTTTTTTAATTAATTACAAATAATATATCCTTCATCAATGAAGATATTAATATAAAAAATCGTCTTACTAATATAAAATTTTGTATCACGTTGATGATTCTCAACATTACTATTTTTAACTCCATATTTCCATGACGTGCCATTGAATGACCCTAATTTCTTTTGATATTTATTAATCTATATTTTATCCTAATATAATTCTTTCTCAAATTTCATCCTAGAATAATTTGATTCTATATATAGTATTTATAAGGAGCCATCTAAATGCTTAAGTGAAAGTTATTATTGTAAGAAAGCCCAACTAGAGGTAAATGTTGATCCCTATCACTACTAAAATCCACTGAATAATATCTTAACATATCATATAGGGATTTAAAGGATCTCTTAGATGAACTATATATCATATGATTGTATAAATTAATGACATAAAACCCTATATCAAGATAATTCAATAGAAATCACAAAAACATTGTAGTAATCCTTGGATCCCAATCAGATTAAATAGAATTGCATACTTAATTAACCTTGCAACTTCCCTAATATAAATAATGGAAAGATGATCGATAGATAAATATTCTCTAGTAGTGTTGATGTGTTATGACTTTGAATGGTGGCTGACTACACCACCAATTGAATTGTTTCCATTAGATGTTTTTGCAGTATGATGAAACATTACGTGGAGATAGTTTCTCACTTCCATTTTAGTATTGGATATGGTTTTAGAAATAACCTATTCATTTAACTCCTAGACATTAGTTTATATCATATAAATATATAATATTATTACTATACTATATATAATTTCTTTTCATAATAGTATCAATTATCTTTCAAATATATACACAAAATTTTACATCCCTGATGAATAGAGAATCATTATCTATGAGCCTACTATAATAGCTGCAACTTGAAATCTTGTACATATACTTCAAAAAACATTGTTATTGAACATTATAATTCCATCACATCAATGTTATAATGAATTGTGTTTCACACATTCTTCTACTTCTCTACATATTCCTTCTCCACCTTTTCTATATTTACAATTATAGATGCTTCAATACTTGTTTTGTAATGAAATGATTTATCCCATTAATCAGGATTTATATATACATTCATTTTAATTATATAAATATTGGATATTTTTTATCATCATTATAGATAATCTAGAATGACCCATTTAACACAAATGATTTTCCAACTTTTTTTCCTTCCTATGGATGTAATATAATGATCCATCATAATATTTTCAAGGCACCAATCATATACTATGGTAGATATTCAACTCTTCTGTGCTAATCAATAATTTTAAATTTTATTTTTATTTTATATATATCACTCATTTGAACATTAAAAAAATACATCTATGTTTTTATGGAAAAAATAACTGCAACTTACAAGAAATCAAGATTGTGGTGATTATACCCGTAAACATTAAATTTTCATTATCAATAAGAGGTCATTATATTATTCATAATTTGAATAAATATGAGTCAATTCATTGATGTATTAATATATATTACAAACCCTTATACATAATAGGGTAATTTAAACAGTGTCTCACGTTCCAACCATCCCATTAGTTCCTTGAAATTTTCACCACGTTCATCTGTCTAATGAAACATGGATCCCTTCAAAGTTATCTTTTTGGGTGTATCTAATTGACATTAAATATTCTCCCAAAATCATTAACAATATCCATCTAGAATAATAAAATAATGAATCTCACTCACAGTGGATAGTCTTGGACAATGATTAATAACTATCAACATTGATGAATCCATTGATATACCCACTGTTTAGATTATTTAACATTAAAAAAATTACAAAAAATTTACCCTTTTATTGTTTTTGATATATATATTATCATGACCTCCCTATATAGGGAGCTCATAGAGTTCAATCAAATGATTTTGAAACCCCAAGCCTTCCAACAACATAAAATGTGGTTTGAGTCTAAGACCAAGTATAAAAGTATCACAAAAGAAAGTCCTTATAGTAAATTAAAATACTTGTGCACACATCCCCAGAATCCCATAAAATGTTGGAAGATAAATGTGAAGGACACCATTATTCTTGAACAACTTCCTTACTAAATAAATATAAGATAAATATACTTGATAACATAAATGGATAAATACAGGCCCATTGAGACTAATGATTGAGTCAAAACTATGATGTAGTAAGGGACTACAATAAAATGGAACATTTGGTCTAACCATGGACATTATTTATATATATGATCGATCAATTATCATTCCTCTTATGAAACAATCAAATATACCATTATATTTATAATACAGTACACGTTTGGAAAAATCCAACTCTTGAAGGGGTATAAAAATAAAAAGTAGAACACCCTAAAATGAAAACCCATTATAATAAAAATATTAATAATATCAGCAAAGTTATATTAAATAAATATTATTTTAATAAGTAGTAATGAAAATTCATAAATATACATATAAAACAATAATAGTCTAAAGATTTCACAACCATACTACCATCCGCATGATTTTAGTCGAGTCTTCTAGAAAAAAATCATCTAGGAGAACTCACCTTATAAGACATGTTATCACTCATAACTATCCTCTTTGATGTCATTATATTTGATCATTTCCCAAAAAGTACCAATGAGATCTCCATGATCTCAATTAATATAGAGGATTACACCATGTGAAAATGGAAGAAATTATAAACCAAATATCCAATACCCCTATTTGTAGGATATCATATTCCTATGAAAATTATTGATGCAAATTTCACAATATCCACATACTTAAGGTGATAGAATATATGATCCCACCCATTTCTCATGAAAGAATTTAAACAACTTGATATAAGGTCAAACCCATTGATTTGGATCACAATCTTATGCAGATAAAATAATTAAAAAATGTACAGCTCTAGGGTTGGACCATGGGAATACACTCAATCAATACTAAACATAAAAAAGAGACAGAGGGCCACAACCAACTATAGAAAAATAATAATATTCTTATATGGGGGTAGATGTAATTTTTTTCATAAATCATTTCTGATCATGTATTGTCATTAAATAAAAAATTAAAACATCCTCATACAAAGTATTTCCTCTATGGTTATATGGGATAATTTGGCCACCCTACACACATCTTGTGTTGTTTTCATGTTTAAGTGTGCACCTGGTTATGCCTCTACGTTGTTTTTTGTCAATGACCATATACCCATGGGGTAAATTCCAACCCTATAAAAAAATTAAAATGGTTTATGTATTTTTTCTCATAGTTTTAATTATGAAATTTCATATATAAACCCTACACAAATCAACAGGGTCATAGGAAATGTGTTTTATTGGATATATATGTCATGGAACATGTGGTTTTCCCAAATACTTAACATCATCACCTGTTTTCCCCTCATGAAGTAGATTCCACTGGATCTTGCACCAATATTTTCCATATATTTTGGATCAATTGGTATGGAAACCCATCTATAGATATCATTAAGATTCTAATCATTAATATGATTAGCATATGTCCACCATTAGATATTTCCATTGTCTAACACCCAAAGGTGAACCATGGAATTAACCAAATGATCTGGATCTATCCCTGATCATTCACTACCACCACATCACATAAATTACTCACTATATCATGAAACCAAATAAGATTTATCAATCCATTTCACATAATTATTCCCAAGAAATGATCAAATATCGAGTATTGTATAAACGTCACCACATGGAATATTGATTATGAATCATGTGAAGAACATGGGATGAAATCAATGAAACACAAAATAGGAATGCACCAATCCATTTTTAATGTTCTACATGACTTATTAATTTATTAGGGTGAATTAATAACAACCTAATTAAATAATTTCAATTAACCAAAACTATGGAGGATAAAACATAAATGTGCACAACATGATCAACTTGTAAATTGAACTATTTTATGAATTGACTAAATGTATTCATGTGAATAACTAAATTGTAGTAAATCATCATAAAATAATGAACTACCATTTGTTAAGAGATATTTGTTATAATGATAGAATATTTACGGGCTTCACTACTAAGATTTAGAAACTATTTTTTATTCTCTATACTAATTATAGTCTTATTGTCAATCTGCATTCTCGGCATCATCCAATGATCCACCACACTCTTCTGTAAATTATATGTTTCATGATGATGGGGATAATAATTTTATATAATATTTCATTTAACATGGATAATTAATTTAGGATTTTAATTAAGTAAATAAATAAATATACCAAATTAATCTAATTTTTTTCTCACGATATCACTCAAGATAAACACCCAATTCTGACAATGCTTATGGAACACCTATGGTAAAAACTACATTATAGATTTAGAAGTGGTGTTATATTTTCAATGTAATAATTTTTTTCTTATTATTCCTTTATTTAACATAAAATTATTGTGTGTTATATTAATATGTTTAATAATTACAAACAAAATATGTATCTTTTATGGGCCTTATAATACTACATTATCTCCACACCTGTATGTGAAAATAATGCATAATATATTTAAATGTAATACAAGGAATGAATTTGGAATGTTAAACTCTCCCAACATTATGTATTTTCTTCTAGAAAATACTGAAAAAGATGAGGTTTATTGGATTCTAACTAGGTCTCCGACTCCAATGTGATCTCATGAGGATTATCATACTACCACCCAACATGCACCAAGGGAGGAGATCACCAATAGTGTATCTTATCCTACAAATAATTAATCCCTATTTTTTATATATAAAGGAATGTTTATACATAGTTTCCAGTATTCCACGATCGATAAATTGTGACGATTCATGCACATGCCACTATATATGCATCATATGGAAAATATTGTGTAACATGTCTAACTACGTTGGCGGAGACACGAAATATTAGAAATTTATAACCCTAAGAATTATCTATAATGGTCCAGTTAATTTGAGTGATAAATTTTATTCCCAACCTATTATCGATAATCTAAAATGATGGGAGACATTAAGAACACATGGCCTCCATCCTTCAACATGAACAACATCCATTTTCAGACAGTATATTACTTTTGTTTGATCTACGAAGCCCTTATCGACTCCTAGATAATCTAAGACATCTCTTTCAAAAGTCTCACAGTATCATGGAACATTACTAATGACTGACTTAGGACCGAACAATATAGTGGTGACTTTCAGAGTCTTCCATAAAATCCTTCAAATTTTCTATGTAACTGGTGGAATGGTATATTTTTTAGGGAAAGATACACATGGGATGATGATCCTCCTAGCAATAGATAAAGGTAATATCGAATGAACACAACATGTCCTACAGAACCTAAATGGTTTTCTCATATTGGATTTCACCATTTGGGTAAAATGATCTGCTCAAATGAAACTCATTCCTAATTTAATCCTACAATCCTCATCAATTAGTCAATAAATTCACCATCCCACTTCCACACTAAACTATTAATGGGTTGAGATTTGCCCACTAGAACCTAATTCTAAGACATCACATGAAACAATATGAGGTATCATGCGACAAGACCCACTACCGTATTTATTATCCAAAGAATCTTGGACTGATATTGAAGGTATTGGTACAAATCTTCATAATTTTTATGAATCACCAAGGGGGATTTATTTAAATCCATCACCCGATAATAATTCTGTGTAACTTGTAATATCATCATCCATATAAAATGTATTATGTGAATTCCACATTCATAAAATCAACTAGGAGAATGTCTAGAAGATATATGCATATTTATGGTCTCATAGTAAATATCTAAATTATAATACTCAATATCATAATAAAAAATTTGTGTTGTAAAAAAAATTGACTATTGTAATTTTTCATCGTCCTAAACCACAACAGGGAACATCAATGGGGATAACAGGTTAGATAACTAACTCGTCAACATTGATTTTTTACTAAGAGTGGCATCCACCAATTTCTTCCCTCTATGACTATAAATTATCACATTGTCAAAATCTTGGAGGAACACTATCGATGACCTCTATATCAAGTTATCATCATTCTATGGGATGATATATACGAGACGGTTATGGTCAAAATATACTATTAACTTCCCAACCATACATTTGTTTCGACACATCTTCATTTAATGAATTATCACTGGTAACTCATGGTCGTTGGAAATTGCATGATACTGCATATATTACAACATCCTCTAGATATCATTATATATTATCAATCATCAAATTATAATACATCTCTAGAAAATACTATTGCAACATATCTATCAATGTTAATGGATTCTTCTTTTAGTTACAATCAGTCAAGGAAACTGATATCCGTGGTAAATTAATAATGAATCTCATGTAATAGCCAGTGAACCCATGGAATATCTCCACTTACATCAAACTCTTGGATAGACCCAAATATATAACTGCCTCAACCATTATTGGGACCCTGTCTACACCCTCTACTAAGATGAAAAATCCCAGAACAGAGAATTCCTTAATAAAAAACATATACATAGATAGATGACTATAAAGATGGTTCTCTCGGTGAATTATTAGGGCCTTCATCAAATACCTCACATGATCATCCAAACACTATAAATACACTAGAATCTCATTGATCATGACCAAAAAAAGTATTTTATGGAAGTATAAAGCATCATATTCATTTTTTTACGACCACTGTTAGGGAATTATTTTTGAAAAAAATGTATAACTATATAATAATAGTGACCATAGAGACATAATAATATAATCTATAACATATTCAAATATCTTACGTGAATATGGATATAAGAGAACATGAGGTATATCTTTGAGAATCATTTCATATCTCACAAATGGAAGATTAGGTCATTAATCCTCAGTAGTGGAAATATATTATTCACAATAACATGGTTTTGGAAACATCAATCCTCCTGCAACATTAATATTTCATCTTACTTCATGGTGAAAAACATTAGGGATGTCCAATGTGATACAATGGGTCTGAAAAATCCCATCCACTATAATTCATCATAATTTGCAGTCATCTCATAGAAATATTTGAGTTTTTTGCGATATTCTTGTACTTATTTTAGGTAAATATCTTAGTTAAATTTAAAGGAGATGAAAATATTTTTTTAGGAATGTAATCCCGCACATCCTACAAAAAATTATACTCATACACTATCACCACTAGAAGAAATTTACATCTCATAATATCCAAATTTCCAAGGGTGATAATGGAAAAATAATGATTAATAGGTTATATCCATCCATATATGGTCACATCCTTATCTACATGGGATTCCTTCTTACCCACGAAGGAACACATCATCCCTTTATAATAGATAAACAACATCCTCCACTTGAAATATTCGATATGGGTAGGAAATATAGATTTCTAGCCCATACCTAATACAATGTCATAATACACCAACACTAGTAAAAAATATCCTACAATACATTGTATCCTTTGAGAGTCATGTTACCATAAAAGGACAAGTGTTTAATATCTAAATCCACTCCACTTGAAGTCGCTAATTGAAATGATTGAGAAAAGGGATGAATATATTTCTTCATCAATTGGAAAAAGAATGTACAAGGAAAAGCGTTTTAGAACACCAATTTACAATCATAGTAAAACTATTTATTGAAGATATATGTAATACCTTTAATCATCAAAGGAGTATCGAATCATGTTCCTCTATAACCTATATATATCCTCATTGAAGACCTCAATGTACCTAAGACTATCAAAAACCACATTGAGGTGGTAATGAGAACAAGTAAAAAAGTATTCCAACTACATATGTTTTACCTACACATATTCCATGTCCTACACACTGCATACCTCCTTAACCACCTCATTTCATCTATTTTGTTGGTCCATTGAATGTCACTCTATCATTTATACGATTGGTTAAAAAATCCCATGTGAGGTGTACCTAATAGAGGACTATGAAATAAAAATACAGTCTAGGGTGACTAGAACCATTGGGATATACATATAAAGAAGTGTCTCTATCATGAGGTCATCACGTAAAATTTATCGCATCCCAGATCCCTATTATTTCATTGTCTACCAGCTACCACAGCCATAGTTCTTAATTTCACACTTCCATAATAATTTATTATTGTTTTCTCACTGGGAAATCTCTCCACCACTATGGATCTCTTAATAACTTGAAAATAGGTTTTTATAAAAACAGGAAATACTGAAGCCCAAATATTTTAGTGTCATACCGAATTGATTTCATATTGAAAAAATAAATCTCTAACCTCATCCAAAGTGTATTGTGGTAGTTTAGTGAACCTAAAAAATGTTATACTACTTTGAAGATTTCATATGGTAAATAATTTAGTTTATGGATACACATTGATCTAAATATAGATGGATATAAATTATTTCTATAGAGATGTAAATGATATAATTTAAAGAGAGACACCAAATCATGTGTCTAAATCACTATAACCCACCATAATTCAGTAGAGAACTAATGTAGACTCTATTATAAGACCACCATATGATCTATATGTGTCCTTGTAGGGTCGAATATTTTAGTAACCACCTCATGCTAGTCCTTATCTACAATTAATTCTAGATCACCCAAAATCATTAAATGTTAGGTCCTATGAAACTGAGGGAGTGTAGTCCTCCTTCTAATATCATTATCGGGAACTACACATAGGTTGTATTACTCAATGGGATGTGGTAAAACTAGAAATTCACCCAAAAATACCACAACATATACTGATACCTATTTAATATGTCTATTATCCTCACAATCATGCTATAGATTCTGTGCTCCAAATCACATTGATGCATCAACAAATAGATTTATTATATACCTCTATCAAGATTATATCAACAGTTATAAATGAATAAGTACATTAAAACCCCAATGTATTTTTCATGAGCCAAACCATATCAGGTATCAATCTATAAGTACCCCAACACCACATCTATAGGCCAATTGATAGATACTATCATAGAAGTCATTACTAATACATTGCGGAATTTTCTAATGTATATGAATATGAACACACTACCATCTCTAAGAACAAGGTAAGATGAAAAAACTATACAAATGAAATATAATTGGGAAAAAATATGTTTGTAAAAAATCTAGATAGTACAAGAGTATTATACTGTAGACATAAATGTAAAGGGTACATTTACAAACACAACCAGAAATAAGTACAATCCTAATAAAAACTGGAATGTAAAATGTTTAGAGAGTTGAGCTCCCAATATCTATCCTTTTATAACCATATACAGTCCGATGTAAAATGTATCCATATGTTCCTCTAAAGTCACCACCAACAGATACTTCATCTACAAAAAACATGACATTAGTTGGGAAATCCTATGCAGACATGAGTATATACACACCTAGTAGGATTCCCCAAAAACTAAAGGGGGTAGTAAAAGATACATCATGGATATTAATAATGTAGATAGTAAATAGGATATATCTCAACCGAATAAATATAAATAAATGTTTTCCTAAGAACAAAGGGCTCAATATGATCAGAAAATGAACAACATGTAGAGTTTTTTCCACTCATAGAATGAGAGTAGACTCATCTAACCATGAGAATCTAAAAATAAAAAAATGTTTGACATACCTCATGAATCAAAACATTACATGGAATGAGATTAATAAAATATTAATTTATTTATAAATAAGTATATATATATTTTCAGTCAAAACAAACCCTTACTATAGAGAATGGGGATATCTATCTCACATCACAGCCTTAGAAAAAGAGTTATCAAAAGTTCAAAAAGTCCATAAAAATGACTATAATCTCGTGAATATTATTATATGTATCAGTGTGAAGGCCCACACCCCTCCAATGATTTAAATATCCATAGGGGAACAAAATCCATGTAGAGGAAAATTTCCATATTGCATTTGGGGGGGATCTACTCTATAAGTATCCATAGAGAACTTTCACCCATACTGGGGTGGAGAGGTTCCAATCTAGTTTCATGAGGATGCCCTCCATATCCTATTAGGTGGTTCCACTAGGTAGGTAGAGGACTTGTGTAAAATATGATGGTGGGTTCCAATATATAAGTTATGTACTTTCTCCTGGTTATTATTGTGGGGGTTCATCTATAGTCATGAAGGCACCACACCCTATCATTTAAGGTGTTTAGCTTGAAATATATAGGTCCCATGCCCCATTATAATGGGGGTTCCACTGTATAGGTTGACGTCTCATGCCCTAATATGATATGGGTTCCAACTCTTTTCATCGAGCTCCCAAATCTATCTAATAGGGGTTCCACTCGGATGGTAAAGGAATTGCACCCATGCGGATGGGGGTTCACCTCTATTTGAAGCTTTCGGTGATCCCATATCATAGTTACTGTCATGTGGTTGAATAGTTCACATCATATCCCAAAATCTACAATGTTGGGAACCATCATGTTCAATATAGGAATACACTCATTATAGGATAATCACAATAAAAAATCAAAGTTCAAATAATGGAGATATAGAAGATCGACGATTCCTCAAATGTAATAAAGGGATACACGACGTGCGAGGGGACATACACAGAATATAGTAATACTCCCCAACCTAACCATGTCCCTAGAGGTACGTGGATCTCCATCCCTGATGGTGTACATGGAATGTGGGGTGATATATAAGGTGTTTTCATGGAACTTAGGGTCCCACATATCCATTTGGTCATGTTGGTGTGTCTTAGATGTGTTATTTTCAATTACCTCATGACTTTGTACATTATCAAATGGAATTCCACTTCACAATGGGTGATTCATGTGTGCCTTGGTTTTTCTCGTGTACATGGGAACATGGAATGTTCTTATTCATGTGATCCATTACATAGTTCATCCACATGGGGAAGGTGGTACATAATATATAAGGAGTATACATGATATTCCACCCTTATGAAATTCCAAAACAATATCTACTACCACCATGGGGCTACGCACAGCGTGTTCCTGACAGTAGATGGTGAGTAGTGGGTGTTTTCATAGATTCATATACCCATGTTACTTTCATTGAATCTATCCATCCCACTATAGATATTTCATCATTTCAAGCTAATAATAGTGGATCTGACCGCTATTCATTATTCTTATCTGTTGTTCCCTAATTTTTTTTTGTCATTTAGTGGTTATATCGTATGCACTACACATCGCAATCCATTGCGTCTATTTAGATGTGACCATTAATGATCAAAATGGTCATTAACTCCTAAAAAATATCCCATATCAAACCTTGATTCATTAATAATCCCCTCATACATTTCTTCATTGTGATTCTGGTCAATCAAGAGGGCTTGGTACCACCCGATAATGTCGAACCATGAATTCTAGGTCCTACTATTGAATAACGTAAAACATTTTTTTAGGAAAGGAACAAGAAAATATGGTTTACCCTAACTATTGAAAATTTATTGGAAAACTATCAGGAACTATAAAATTTGGATTAGAATGTATTGAATAACCAATTAATTCTGTACATAAATTCATTCAGAGGATCCACAATTAGCACATATTAATAGAAGTTATTGATATGATCAATAAATATAATAAATAAATTATAAGACCACAAATTGACAGGTCCTCGATATATATTAGATAATTTATCATTGAATAATGTTTAATATAATCATATAAGGATTCCAATACATTCAATATTTCTGGAAATGCCTTGATGTATAGATTCATCATCATTGGACATCGATTCTCCAATGGTAGGAGGATTAATAATCTCTTAATGGTCCCATAGTTCTGAGACTAACAATGGGAAATTCCATAAAATGATATATTTATTGGAAATTTTTTCGGGTAAATAATAATTGAATGAGTGAGTGAAATAATTAATATACTAAACCTTCCTAACATGAAAATTTTATTTAATATCCATAAAAAGACCTATATCAATTAACAACATGGGAAAACATTTTGTTTCAAACTCAACGGTGCTACACAATTCTTAATCTGAACACCAATTTATTAGTTATTCATATTTTATAGAACTATGTGTGCATAATATATAATATACTTAATATTTTAAAAAAAAGATTTTTTGGCACACCTGGCCTCAAAATCGTTTGGCGTCTTACTGTCTAGCTCTAGAAATAAGTATAGAAATATTGCAAAGCCTTAAAAATATGGATTCCCTACATAATCCCTTCCTACATTATTTTCATCCATAAAAACCAAACTAAAAAAAACCTATGATATTGAGCCAACTTCTTGATCTCCTACACCCACGAGCACTCATGTGTTCTCTCATGCTACCACAACAAAAAAAAAACCCCGTGGGGAAGGTCGACACACAAAATGTCCCCTCCTATCAATCCTTATTCTTGACATCATGCTCAATTAAGGTATCTCTATTTTCGATTTCAAGCCAAACACAGGGAATGAAGTGAATGAGGTCATGAAACTATCTACTCATTTTGTATATGTGGAAGACCTTGTGAACCCTCTATAGTTGTGTGGGTTGATTAATTTTGTAACCAATCTCACCGACCCTCTCCATGATCTCAAACAGCATGATGAACCTCATGGATGGCTTGCCACCCCGACCGAATCATCACAGTCCCAATCAAGGGGAGAATCTATAAAAAAAACATTTTCTTCATTCCAAAGCATAAGTGTCCTATAATGGCGATCTATATAAGATTTCAACCTTCCCTAAGACATCCTCGTCCAAACACATATGACCTAGACATTCTCTGTATTCAGCTACCCTAGATCTGGACCCACAAGAGATGTCTCTCCAATCCTTTTCTAAAATGGTGGTGACCCGTAGGGTCCACTATACAGTGGCTAAAAAGGTTACAAACTACTGGTAGGGTCTTAGATACCTTTCATTAAAAATTTACCAGTGTTAAATGATCCTCTCGCCTCTATCCAATCTCTAAAAATGATACTCCCATCATATCATCCAACACTTGCCTAATGAGCATAGTATAACTATAGTTATGGGTTGAAAAAGAAATACTCACCATTCTATGTGTTAGAAATTCTACTTGTATTCCTATCAACAATGATCACATAAACCATATATCATGGTGGGAGACACTCATCGAGGGTACCCAAATATGGAAAACTAACTCTCATATGAAAAACAACCCCAATTTCTCTTCTGCTCTATAATTCATAAGGTCATAGATATGTAATTGATTCATTAGTATTAAATCTATCACCCATATGGTGTGATGGCCTCTCACTATGTGTGGAATCCATGAAACAATTTCCATTTTTAATCCACTAGACTCTAACTCGTGGATCTCAAGGGGATGAAAAACCCCTATCAAGGCATGTTAGTCATACTTCACCTTCTAACAGGTGAGGAAACATTACAAGGAATCATAAATGAAATGTCTAATGTCGGACCACAAAAAATAATGTTGATGGTCAATGTACATCTTCCCCACACTATAATTTGTAGATATAGGAGAAGAGTGGATGTCGTGCTTAAATTCATTACATATTCTAAATGGAACAATCATTCATCCTTATAAAAAGATGACATGATTCCCTCCTTCAAAATATCTATATTGTTAAAATATTTTGGATATTTTGTCATGTAATACCAAAAAATTTTTATCTCTCACATGGGACTCTCTCACACACTTATGAAGCACAGGAGTTAACACTTTTCACTCCAATAAAACTCTGCCCACTTACTACACATGTGATAGTTGTGGGGAGGCTATATTTTATAAAGCCTCTTATTCCATGAATTACTAGGACATCCTAATAAAAGGAATATGCTACTATCATTCCTTTCCATAGAGTATTAACTCTCTGATAGTCATATTTTCTTAGAAACTCCAACTAGGGCCACAACTTGGGTTCAAGTCTCCCTATAAAATGAATTTATTGTGACTATTATGGTCTTAGTAAAATTAAAATCTCTCCCATAGAATGTATTTAATCAAAATTTATAAGCATAACACTACTCATTACAATTCAATGACTTGATTCGGGTAGTTTTTCTCATTGGGTATATACCACATCGACTCATATGTGATGTCTTATTTTCATTTCATCGACACAAAACTGAGGAAAACACATAATACACTGCAATACACAACATAATCCATGCCCTCCTCAGGTATTACTAATAGAGGATAACTCATATGACATACCCCCAACTCCTCAAAGGCCCTCTAGCATGGCCCAATTCAGGATGAATTATTCCTTTTCCACACTAGATTAGTTGTTTAGTATATAATTCTCGATCAGTTTTCCATAAAAATCATTTAGTTCCCTATGAGGATAAGAACAATCCAAACCTATAACGAAATCTTGGTTGGTTCCAAATAAATCATTGCATCAATATTCACATGCTCCAAAACTAATCCATTCTCAAAGATGAAATGCCCTGGAAATTGATACTCATGAATTTAGAACCTTATATTTGAGAACCTTCCATAAATATAGTTCTCACATATAATATATAAAACCATCTCCAAGTTCTCAACATTGTCCCCCTCTTATAAATAGTATATTAATATTTTACTAATTAATACAACTACAATATAGTCTATGTCAAGTCGTTATGCATAGTTAATCAAATCCACAAGTTTTGTGGGGGATTTATAACACCAAATAGAATCACAAGAATCTCATTGTATATATAGATACATATTAATTCCTTATTTGGAATATCAAATTCATGTGCCATCAACGTACTCTTTCAAAATTGAAGATCGATCTTTGAGAGCCATTTATATCCCTGTAACATTTCAAATAGGTATTCAATCCATAAAAATAGGTACTTGTTCATTATTATGGAGTGGTTCCAGGGATGATAATCTAGGTAAATCCATAATCTCCCATCCACATTTTCCAGGAACAAATTCAATGAAACTAAGGAGGAACACTGGGTCTGATGAACCACTTGTATCAATGGTCCTCCAAATATTACTGTAGAACTCAAACAACTATATGATCTATATGATATGCTTAAAATGATATCATAGTAGTAAATGGATGAAATTCAATTAAAAAAACCATATCTCTCATTAGAGGTTGTCCTGGTATGTCTTTAGGGAAGTCATCATTATAATCCACCACACCTAAAGGAAACTATAATCCTGAGAAGAATTACCCACATTGTAGTAAAATCACCATCTAATGGGTGATGGGATGTAGCCACATACTAACAGAAACCACCCATCACGCCATGATATATTTATTACCAATAAGGGTGAATATCATCCCATTATTGTGAATTTATCTGACTCATATTCTGTATTAGTGAATATGTGATTGGACCATGGAAAACCAATCCATACCCATGAAGGAAACATAAGGATCCATTTTTATGACTAAAAGGTCTCATGTGATCCTCTCTCGGCCAAGTGATATCGCACACTATCCATAGAGAAACGATATGGAATAGGTGATCCCTTTATAATATTCAAGATGAATCTTCATTGATAGAGCCCAAACGGGGAGATTACATATCACACAACGAGTATATATTTTATGGAATGATTTGAACATGTATCTACTAATATAGAATAATTATTATAATTTTCATTGATCGTACCTCTAATCATCTCGTTCACTATAGGGTCATTAGAATCCAAAGTTTTTAACTTTCTATAACCCTAACCACCATCTCCTTAAGAATTACATGATCCAACTCATGGTGTGGGTGGAAGGATCTCAGTGTGTCCCCCACCTCTCATAGATCCTCTACTCTTCTTGCTCCACCTTCTAATAGATAACTATTCCATAGTTTGAGAGATCCCTGATCCCGATGATGACTCTACCATCGAGATATGTTAGCTATATTCTTGTGATCCTAGAAACATATGGTCATCCTGACTCTTGTGATGTGACCTTGCATGTATCAATAATAAAACCACCACTCTTCATAATTACATTGTTATCTACAATTACCCTAACCATGTGCCTGATTTTTTTCCCATGGTCATCTATTAAGTTGTGATTTTTGGTTGGTGTCTGCTAGCTACTACATGCAACTAAACCATGTGATGCCCACAACTAACTCTAGATATTTGGAGTCTCTCCAAAATAATGATATCTATTACCAGTTCATGTTTTAACACCCTTGTATAGGTTGTGAAGCATAAGTGTCATACATCTATTTTCAATTTCATTTTTTGTTTCAAATATTCTTTTGGTTCTTAGTTTTCTATTGGTTTCAGGGTGTTACGAGATTAAATTTGGTGTATTGGGTGTTATTGATCTAGGTAATTAGTCTTGGATATCTTGTATGATATTTGGCCTTGTCTTCTAATAAAGGGATGTTATGAAGATTAGATGTCTTGGTATTAAATTTGTGATACTCATAGTGGAATGTTTTCTGGGATATGTTTGATGGGAGTGGGGTTTTACCCTTGAGTTAGATATGTTTTGGGATGATGAGGTTATTTTATTTGGTCATTATTTATCCATATCAATAGACTATCTCTCCCCATGAATCCCTATTTAACACCTTGAAATTATATCATATTTTAGAGTTCATTTGAGGATAGAACATGTCGCACAGTTTGGTTGCATGGTTTACAAAACCTTGCAGCCTAACCATGAAAAATGTCTAACACATTAAAAAAAATTAATTTACAATTTTCTCCTTCTAAAAATAAACCTAATTTGTCCCATTCTTCCCACTTTCAACCCTAGAATCCATTGTAGGTTTACAAGTACCCTCAAGCACCCTTAGAACCCATTCTTTGTACGGGATTTGGTGGAGGAACATCAAGATTCATCATGTAAGAGATTTTCGTCCATGTCTCATCTTTTTCCATAAGGTTTCCCCCCTCTTATATGATTAAAAAATTTCATGAATCCAAGGATTCATACCTAGGGTTGTTTTTGAGTTTCTCTATCTAAATATTATTGGATTAGGTTCTTTTTCATTCAATTGTGATGGGGCCGAAGTGCAGTTGAATTTTCATAAAACGATTTTGGGTTTTTGACATTAATAGTTATTTTTTAATTGTGTTAGAATTCCATGATGAGTAAGATTTTATTAATTTACTTTTTTTCATGTTTTTATACCACAATATTTGGTTCGAAAACTGTTTTTGGAAGCATTCATTAAGCATTTAATTTCAATGTTTCATTTTTTCTTGAAATTGTGTTTTTATATGTAATTCATGTGGTATCATTTGGGGTTAATTTATAACATGTGAATGTTCATTACTAAATGTTTTTTGGGATGTAAATTACGTTTTGGTAGGTTTTTTGTGTTGTTATGGCCATTAAATAGAGTTTTTTTAAGGGTTTTATGTGAAAAACCTTGTTATTCATCTGAGAAGTGTTTTATGAAAATTATAAATGGTTTTTTGAGATTCCGAATGGGTGAAAATGATGTTGATGAGCTATTTTGGTGATTTTGTGCTCTTAAATTTGGTTTCTGAAAGGAAAATTAGTGATCTGTGATGTCAATAAATCTGAAAACACATTATAAAATGTTGAAATGATTTATTAATTTTTATGAATAGTGTGAAACAAGTTTATGGGATGTTTTGTGTGACTATGATGTTAAACTGAATTTTAATGTGAAATGAGTGTTATGTGTCGATCTTGTGAGATTTTTGTTGTGTTTGTGGTTTGGAAATGGAATTCTCATGTGAAAATGGTATTTTTTGAGATGTGGAACATGATTGAGAACAAAGAGTAAAACATAGGAATCTAGGTGGGTAGACATTTACTAGTATACTAGTGATCCAGAATGGTTTCATCCATGTTTCACGTAAAAACATTAAAGTTGAAAATTCTAACTAAATAATGATGTTGATTGGGAATAATTAGGTTATGGTAATTTTCATTACTAGTGTCTCATGCCTATGAATGAATATTTTTTTTGGTTAATTTTTATTGAGATACGAGGTACTTAAGGCCCAATACTAACTAGTTACTAGGGGTGTTCAATGGACTTGTGGTTCTGGACATCATGATATTCACCATCAGAATACAGTGTGATTGGAAGGAAAATTATATAGCATGTGTGTTTTATTTAAAAGTGTTCATTCTTTAGCATAGCCCTCTTTAAACAGGTTTTCATTAAAATATTCTCTATTTCTAATTGATACTAGCTATTTTGTTTAAAAAACATGCAATCATTATATAATTAAATGTTTTTTACATTGAAACTGTTTAGGTAGAATTATAGTGGGATTCGTCTCACATCCAACTTACACCTTTGGGTGTAAATAGATTTGGTTATGTTTTCCATAGGTATGACAAATGCCTTTTTTATGGTGGTTCGGGTTATAAGCTCCATCAATGGTAAAATGTTGTGGAGAAGGCTTGCGGTTGATGTACCTTTACCATGTGGCGGTTTTAGAGTGTAATTTATACTACATTTTTACCATGAACCACTTGATTCTTGTTTAAAACTATGAATTTCAATTCTGAATTTTATTAAAGGATTATTTGGACTATATTATCAGTTTCAGTTTATTTATTATTTTTTGTTGTCTTATGTTTTTAAACATTGGTAAATCAATCCCGAAAATTTATTTATGATACCGAGGGACTTGTTCCCGCCCATAGGTATTGATAATGCCCTTCAAGCCTTACCAAGAACCGAGTCAGGTGATGGATTTTATGGTGACGAGATCTTGTTTTTAATAAAATGGTATCAGGGGGGTTCTCTCTTTTTGGGTCATGTACTTTGAGAAATTGACTGGATATACTAGAGCTAGGACTATACAGACATTACATTATCATTAAAAGTAGGATTCCTATCTAGCACACCTTGTGATCAGATTCATGTGTCCAGGTGATGTTGTATTCTACCTGAGTTCTTTTGTTGTCATGTTTAATCGATAACTGGGAAATGAAAAAGAGTTGGGTCGATGGTCTCATGATCTCACATAGCCTAATATTCTATGTGGTGAATAGTATATTTCCATATAACACTTTCTTTGATGGTTATGTTATTGTCTTATGTCCACCAATCATATGTTCTGGCTCCCCACTGGCACTAATTTCCTCTCGCATTGTCTTGTGTCTCCTTGTTTTGGAATCTTCAAAACATGGTTTGTTGTAAAAATTGCTTTGTTTTAAAAAATGTGAATTATGTGAAACTAATTTACATTGAATAAGAAATGTTTGATTACTCAAAAGGTGTAAATTATTTTTTAGAATCCTTTTTTATTATTAAATGGCGTGTTTGGACATTATTTGAATGTGTGAATTATGTTAATGTGAGTCTTGAAAATCTCTTTGAAATAGAATTATCTGATCAATTGAAAAGTGTTTTGAATGGAATAATGTGTTTTGGAATTTATTTATGGATTTTGAAAATGGATTTCCATTTGGTAATTAATGGTATTTTTTAAATTTTTACGAAATATCTAAACCATTTTTTAAAGAAGGATAATTGAGTTTTTAAATGAATCGGTGTTGATGAAATGAGAGTTTTTATAAAACCTGAAGTTTTAATAAATAGTCTATGATGTTTTGAAACTAACGTCTATAAAATGAATGTGAGTTTGCATTTGAATTGATGTTATATTTATTATATTGTTTATAAGATTTAAATTGTGTATTGAATTTACGGTTAGTAGTTTTGAGAAAGTGAATGTGTGGGAATAATGTTTAAATTTCAAAAAGTGGAATGGTTTGATTTTTGACATTGGTGTTCTCAAAGGTGACCAAATTCATGGGTTTAAATTGGAATAAATATTTTTAATGTCATAGATAGATGATTGTGAGTATTGTTATGAGGAGGGCTCGATGTGGCATGTAATCATGCATGTGGGAGGCCCATGGGATATCAATGGTGAATGGTCTAACCACTGACTACAAAGAAGAATATGCTTCAATAATCTATGCTCCAACCATTGGTCTTGTAGTGAAGATGGCACATAGTATGGGGAATATCAAGGTTGTGAAGTATTGTGGCTAATTATCATCCTTGATATAAATGATAGAAATTTTTAAACCTCTTGCGGCATCAACTTGGTCTAGTTGTTTCTATTTGGTGGAAAGGGGTAGAAGGACCTCGTTTCCATGATGTATCCTCTTTGAATGTAATGGTTACGTGTTAGGAAGTTTTTTAGTTTTTTTCTTTTACCTTTGGATTTATTTTGTGTCATTGGAGAAACCTATGATGTTTTTTCGAGACTTATTAATGTTCATGGATTGCTCATAGTTTGTAATAAATATACCCAAACCAGGAAACAATAAGGTCGAAGATAGAACCAAACACATTTCCTCAGTACGAACACATTCCTTGTCTCATTTAAGTGTGTGGTTGGGTCCCTTTCAGTTGAGGGGACTGCACAATCTTCTCGTGGTTTGGGAAACTTTGCGGACTAACCATGTAGTCAGGAAATCTCATTAAAAATAGGTGTCTTTTTTATGTCGGCATGTGCTACTCAGTTAACATGGTTGTTTCTTATGGTGGGGAGATCAACTATGGGTCTCAGTTATGTTTTTTTGGAAAGTGTCAAATGATATTCTACCCCTTATGTGAGGGATTCTATTTTGTCCTCCCATGTTGTTGTCCCGATTCTATCTTAATAAATTTTGTTGTATCTTATGGTGGGGAGTCCATCAAGACCTCCACCTATTCGGTTAAATCAGTTTTTTCAATGGTGTTTGAATAGTGGTGGTTGTCCCATTCAGGGGCTTTCCAAATACCAAATTCATTCTTAGGAAAACTTCAGGTCTTCAGCCTGCTGAGCAGTTTTGTTGAGTTCAGGATAGGGTAACCACATTTGATTTTATTTTCATTTCATGTAAATTTAATAAGCTTCTTATAATAGTGTTTAAAGTGTTTTCTAATGGGATTTGGTTTTATAATGTTTACTTGATTCTGGAAGGTGGTGTAAATATTTTTTGGTGAGAGTATCCTTTCCTTATTAGATCAAATAGAGGTGTTTTGGCTTTGAGTAGTTGGTGTATTTTAGTGTGGGAGTCCTTTTTGGCCTCAATAGTTAATATAGCGACCCCCAAAACTGGGGTGCTTAGTGAGACATGATATACCTAACATTAAATCATTACAAATTAAATATCATGTCTCATAACAACAGAAGATCGCGAGGCTCAGGATTTTGGGAAACCAACTGCTTTCGATTAACTTCATAGGTATCAACAATGCCTGAAATTTTTTAACAAAGCGTAGGGTGAGAAAAAATGCCCAGTAAGGGGTTTTAAAACAATTTTAGAAAATCTTTTCCCAAAGAAGTTCTTTCGAAGAGAATAAAACACTTTGCTAAAAAAAGACATTATCTTTTCTTAAAACATGAAATACATTTTTCTTTGAAAACCACTTGCACAAAGAGGCACATACTTGAAATGAGCTTTAATGTAAATGTGATCAGAGTGCACAATGTAAAAAGAATAAACAATGCATAATGTTAAAACAAGGTTACTTTAATTCTAAAATAATTCTATGGCTAAGTAGGGAAAACTTGCATATCATGGTTCATGAGTAAAAAGCTGATCATCTAACAGTTTACAATATGAAAAACAATTCTTGTTACATAAAGTACGTTTTCATGATCTTGGGAGCTTTCAACCAGGGGTTGTCCTGTTAGTTAAACTAACCCCTGGTTAACCATTATCATTACATGCAGAGGGAATATATAATACTGGACTTTGTCAAGACTTTTCATCAAGACCGTATAACATACTTAACAGGTCAAGGCTCACTGCCCGCCCTGTTTCTTTAGCACAAGTCAAAGCTAACTGCCATGACCGTCGCACATGTTCGTCTCATGAGACTCTTGCTTTACCCAATGCATTGGAGCACTGTATAATTCTGGGCGCACCCGTCACATCATTCTTGTTGTGATATATAATTCCAGGCGCACCCGTCACATGTAAGTCCTATACATCCCTCACATATCTTGACATGGTCATACATTCATAGGATTTCATACATTCATAATTGAATCCCATTTTTCACATATGAGGTCATAACATGAAAATAGTTCTATCATGAAAAACATGATGACATGCATGCTAAAACTCTGTGCACATAACCAGTTATCTTAACAATTGAAAAAAACTTCGGTTTTCAAGAAAATAAACATAACACTTAACATTACATAACATCATAATACCCAATTAAAGAAGGGTTGTTGATAACATACACATATGATGATAAATGGATGAAAATCGTTATATCATTGAAAAAATTATGACATGTGTACTAAAGATTCATGCACATAAAAAGTTAAAATTCGAAAACATGGGTTTTAAGAAATTAAACATAACTCTTAACATTTCATACATCAAAATACCCAATTAAAGCATGGTCATTCATAACGTACACATATGATGATAAATGGATGTCATAGGCATTTAAAACAAGTAGTTGAGGTTAAAATGTGCAAAATCAAGTCCATCTTGGGGAAAACATGTATATCATTGTATAAACTCTTTTATTAGCATGAGAATATACCTATGAATACATGTATGCATTTGTAAAAGGTCAAGGAGTCCATACTAACCATTTTCACAAAACAAAGATCCTGATTTATCCAGAACAGAGATAAATGAAAATTCTCAGTTTCAAGAATGATTTTGAAATCCAACTAACCCATAAACATCATCATGCTTTATAAAAATTGTAAACATGGTCACTAATTTCATATTGATGTATATACACATACGTGTGTATATATAAAACAAAAATATACATCATTCACTTGCACAATTTTACCTATTCATCCATTTACTCAAAATCTACATTTTATAGAAGGAAGGAAAAAATCAAGGGTATAAACATTGAGAAAAGATTGAATATCATCTTATAATATGTGTATATGAAAGTATATATATATATATATACACGTATATATTTTTATATATGGAAACCGAATCTTAATCAAACATTGTAAAAAAAAGAGTTTGACCCTTACATGTATTTCATACATTAAGAGCATCATATCATAAACAAATTATCATCAATTGTAAATCATAGAAAAAAATGAATTGGTTTGTTTCACATATACATATATAAGTATATATATATATATTCATATTTATATACACACATAGTGTATATATATATAAACCGAATTGTAAAAACACATCTTAAATCTGGTCTTCTGCATTTTTATTTCAAAACATAAGTGAGGTAGAGGGGTTTTCTCTATCATTCGGGTATGCATACACAGGGTGAGTATATGCATATGGGTATATATACATATAAACTTGTATATATATATATATGCACCTGGGTTTAGATCTTAAGGAAAACTGATATTTCCCATTACCTCCATTTGGCACTCCAAACAGGTAGAAGAAGGCATCAGGTAGAAATACAACATGGGTTTTACATATTTGTATACATATGTATATATATATATAGAATGTATATGTTAACCAAAGATTTTTATATAACCTTGGAAAACAGTGGGAGCTACACCCTTACCTTGGCTCGGAGAGGACGATGAGAGGAGACGATGTAGCAAGGAGGCATAAAAAAACGGGTTTACAAACCATAAACTATACATATATAACATATATATATATACCAACTGAATCTTGAGCACTCAAAAAAAAGAAGAAGACTTGACCCTCACAGAACGGAGAGGAGGAGAAGAGGAGACAACGAAACAAGTAATATCAGGTGCATAACCGCATGATGAACACATATATACATATATCACACATGAATAGGCGTGTATATATGTAAAACTAAACTCAAACAGAAAAGCACAACAAAACTTCTCCCTTACCTTGCTCCATGAGGAGGATGAGGAGAGAACGAGGGAGTAAACAAGGTCCAGAAGCCGAAGAGAGAGCCGGTCCTTCGGCCTTCGGTGCAACAGGGGGTTTAAAAAAATGAAGAAGAAGAAGAGGGAGACTTCGGGCAAGGCGAGGGGTCGTTGTCGGCTATGGAAAAGAGGGAACAGTCGGGCCTACTTCACCGGCCTAGAGAAGAAAACGGGGCCCTATGCTACTGGTTCGATGACGCACAGAGGGGGAAGAAAAACCAGGCGGACGCGGGGGAGGAAGAAGATGCAAAACAAAAAGATGGACGACAGGGATTTCACACTGGTCGATCGGACGGCTGGGGAGTGGTGCGGCATTAAAAGAATTTGACCGCCGCGATCAGGGGAGGAGAGGATCAGACGGCCCGGGGTTTTCCGCGGTTTAAAACGTGGTTCTCTACAGGTTTTAAAAAAAACTTTGTTAATATTTATTTATTAATTCATTGACTTTCTTATTATTATTAATGAATTCTATTATTAAACCACCTTTATTATTTTAAAAAAAATTCATTGGTTAGTAAAAATATAAATTTAATTCAATCAAAACATCTTATTATATATACATATGTATATATATATATATTCTATTTCAAAATACCAAAATTTTTATTGGCCTTATTATATTAAGTATTTTTTTTTTAAACCGTAATTATTATATTTTGGAAAATTAAAGGGTCATTTAATCAATTAAAGAAAGCATCATAATATATATTTTTTTGTTTATTTATTTATTTATTTTTACTTTGCTAAATTACATAATAATTACGTTAATTTATAATTTCATGAAAACATTCTGATACACTCTTTTTGAGGAGAGAAAAAGAAATTGGTTGCTTAAAAGAATTTGTGTAAACTTAAAGACGCGAGATTTGTAAATAAGACCATAATTTAATATAGTTTCCAAAATAGTTAATAAATGTCAAATTATTAATGAAGTAAAGTATCTAATTTTTTCAATATATATATATATATAATAAGAGTTCAATTGTTCAAATTTATATGTATAATGGAAGAAAAACCATAATATTAATTTTCTCCGTTTAGAAACATAAATTAGAATTAACATTTTGGGAAACTAAATTAACATTGATGACACTTTAAAAAATTAAAGAAAAATACACAATTATCATTCTGATTTTATTCCAACGGTCAAAATAAAACATGGTAAGAAGATACAACGGTCAAAACAAACCAAATGTCGAATTAATAGCCATTTGAGGTTCAACGGCTATATTGGTGCTTATAAAAAAAGGTTTGTTCTCGGGTGTCCCTTACCCCAAGTGACTGAAGGATAAGCAAAGATGGTTCGTGTGATCCCCTTGGTGCTGAGCACGGTCGCGGTGGTTTCAACTGTCCTCACGTTCCTTATGATGGACGCTCGAATCCCCTACCGCATCCTCGGGCTCTTAGTAGTTTTAAGCTGTTTTACCATCATTGTAATTAGGTTCTTGGTTGGAATTTTTGGTTAATTTATCTTTTCGTTTGGTCAGTGGATGTTGTTGCCGAATGGTTGCTTATTTGAATAAATGGAATTTTCATCCATTTGGTGCATATTATAATTATTATTATTAATTGTTTGTTGGTTTACTTAACGGGTGATATTGGAAATCAAACTTGTCAAAACAAAACATGGTTGTCTCAGGTTGTTACATTACTTCCCCCTTCAAAGAATTGCGCCCTCGCAATTCTATCATAAAAAGAGGAAAAACAGAAAACCCCATAAGTACAACTCTACCGAAACAGCAGATCTGGCTCGGTTAACTGGACACCAAAGTTGGCACACAACTCTTCTATTTCCCTAGTCCAGATGCACCTTGAACAGTGCTCCTTGAACTCCTGCTCGTGTGTACTGCACGCGGGCTTCAAAAGGGAGGCTCGTGCGATGCAATGCTCCGAAAAATCCGAGTAGATGAACTCCCGGATGACTCTTCTAGCCACATCCTGCTCGAGGTAGTCGAGAGGGATGATGCAGTTGAGGAGACTGAGGTTGAGGACTTGGAATATGTAAGCTGTACTGAGCTGGCCATCCTGGGCAGCCACGAGGAAACATGCTCTGGAAGAAAAATTTTGTGCTAGAGTGAAACACTGGAACATGCCCTCGAAGTACATTCCCCTTCGCCTATAGCAGGGGAGTTGAGCAGCAGCGATGAGGTGAAAGATGCTATCATTCTCTTGACATAGCCGAAGAATCTCTTGACCGTTTGCTAAATTGAGCACACGCTGGCAGGACTCTCGCAGGTGGAGAAAGGACGGGTAATCCACCATGCATGCCTTGATCAAGATGACTTCTACTAGCTCATCTGGTAGGGAAGAGAAGTTCGTTTTTATGGCCATCTGAAAACAAACATTGAAGGGAAACTCTTAACAACATAGATACGGTGAATACATGAAAGGAAACAAGGGACTTTCATTTATGAAATGATTACACGGTAATGTCTGAGTTTACAAGACGTACGCCACAAAGAGTGGCAAAACTTCCTAACTCTTCAAACCACACACAAGATGAACATACAGGACTAAACTCATGGGAACATTTATAACGCCTCCTGAGTTTAGCGTGAGGGGTGTGGAGTTGGGAAACATCGGTGTACACTTCTTGCCTAAGAGACACACGGGTGGAATCATTTTCCAATGCTCCGAAGTCCATTAACTGGCCCCAGAAGCCGTAGTGCAGGACCTGGCACAAATAAGCCGCTCGGAGGTCTCCGGTAGCAGCAGCTTCTTGAAAAGGGTTATCTAGCATTGTGCCAAATTCCTCGCCAGTTGTAAACACTCTGAAGAGTCCTTCATGATACCTTCCCCGACTTGCATAAGAGGGAAAATGGGTCATCATCATTAGAAGATAATCCATCCCCATTCCCCGGTGGAGACTAAGCACCCTAGAAGAGTTTGACACATCGTACAAGTGCTTACACATAATGCGAATTTGGGCATAGTTTAGAAAGTTCTCGCGACTGGATAGAGATATAATGTTCTCTAGAGCCTCAGTTGGAAGTGACAAAAGGTCGGTATGTACATCAGCCATCTGAAAGTTATAACATTTTTACTTAGTTAGTCTTAGCAATATATTTACATCACCTGGTGTTCCAGAGATTCCTGAACCAATCCTCTGATACCAACTGTAGCGACCCCCAAAACCGGGGTTCTTAATGAGACATGATATACCTAACATTACATCATTACAAATTAAATATCATGTCTCATAACAATAGAAAATCGAGAGGCTCAGGATTCTGGGAAACCAGCTGTTTCGATTAACTTCATAGGTATCAACAATGCCTGAAATTTTTTAACAAAGCGTAGGGTGAGAAAAAATGCCCAGTAAGGGGTTTTAAAACAATTTTAGGAAATCATTTCTCAAAAAAGTTCTTTTGAAGAGAATTAAACACTTTGCTAAAACATGACATTATCTTTCCTTAAAACATGAAATCCATCTTTCATTGAAAACCACTTGCACAAAGAGGCACGTACTTGAAATGAGCTTTAATGTAAATGTGATCAGAGTGCACAATGTAAAAAGAATAAACAATGCATAATGTTAAAACAAGGTTACTTTAATTCTAAAAGAATTCTATGGCTAAGCAGGGAAAACTTGCATATCATGGTTCATGAGTAAAAAGCTGATCATCTAACAGTTTACAATATGAAAAACAATTATATTCACATAAAGTACGTTTTCATGATCTTGGGAGCTTTCAACCAGGGGTTGTCTGGTTAGTTAAACTAACCCCTGATTAACCTTTATCATTACATGTAGAGGGAATATATAATACTGGACTTTTTCAAGACTTTTCATCAAGACCGTATAACATACTTAACAGGTCAAGGCTCACTGCCCACCCTGTTTCCTTAGCACAAGTCAAGGCTAACTGCCATGACCGTCGCACATGTTCGTCTCATGAGACTCTTGCTTTACCCAATGCATTGGAGCACTGTATAATTCTGGGCGCACCCGTCACATTATTATTGTTGCGTTATATAATTCCGGGTGCACCCGTCACATGTAAGTCCTATACATCCCTCACATATCTTGACATGGTCATACATTCATAGGATTTCATACATTCATAATTGAATCCCATTTTTCACATATGTGTTCATAACATGAAAATAGTTCTATCATGAAAAACATGATGACATGCATGCTAAAACTCCGTGCTCATAACCAGTTATCTTAAAAATTGAAAAAAACTTGGGTTTTCAAGAAAATAAACATAAAACTTAACATTACATAACATCATAATACCCTATTAAAGAAGGGTTGTTCATAACATACACATATGATGATAAATGGATGAAAACCGTTCTATCATTGAAAACATTATGACATGTGTACTAAAGCTTCATGCACATAAAAAGTTAACATTCGAAAACATGGGTTTTAAGAAATTAAACATAACGCTTGACATTTCATACATCAAAATACCCAATTAAAGCATGGCCATTCATAACTTACACATATGATGATAAATGGATGTCATAGGCATTTAAAATAGGTAGTTGAGGTTAAAATGTGGAAAATCAAGTCCATCTTGGGGAAAACATGTATATCATTGTATAAACTCTTTTATTAGAATGAGAAAATATCTATGAATACAAGTATGCATTTGTAAAAGTTCAAGGAGTCCATACTAACCATTTTCACAAAAAAAGTTCTTGATTTATCCATAACAGTGATAAATGAAAATTCTCAGTTTCAAGAATGATTTTGAAATCCAACTAACCCATAAACATCATCATGCTTTATAAAAATTGTAAACATGGACACTAATTTCATATTTATGTACATACACATACATGTGTGTATATAAAACAACAATATACATCATTCACTTGCACAATTTTACCTATTCATCCATTAACTCAAAATCTACATTTTTTAGAAGGAAGGAAAAAATCAGGGGTATAAACAATGAGAAAAGATTTCATATCATCTTATAATATGTGTATATGAACGTATATATATATATATATACACGTATATATTTATATATATGGAAACTGAATCTTAATCAAACTTTGTAAAAAAAATAGTTTGACCCTTACATGTATTTCATTCATTAAGAGCATCATTTCATAAACAAAGTATCATAAATTGTAAATCATAGAAAAAAACGAATTGGTTTGTTTCACATATACATATAAAAGTATATATATATATATATATATATTCATATTTTTATACACTCATAGTGTATATATATATAAACCGAATTGTAAAAACACATCTTTAATCTGGTCTTCTGTGTTTTTATTTCATAACATAAGTGAGGTAGAGGGGTTTTCTCTATCATTCGGGTATGCATACACAGGGTGAGTATATGCATATGGGTATATATACATATAAACTTATATATATATATATATATATGCACCGGGGTTTAGATCTTAAGGAAAACCATGATTTCCCATTACCTCCATTTGGCACTCCAAACAGGTAGAAGAAGGCAGCGGGTAGAAATACAACATGGGTTTTACATATTTGTATACATATGTATATATATATGGAGAATGTATATGTTAACCAAAGATTTTTATATAATCGAATAAAACAGTGGGAGTTATACCCTTACCTTGGCTCGGAGAGGATGAGGAGAGGAGATGATGCAGCAAGGAGGCATAAAAAACGGGTTTACAAACCATAAACTATACATATATAACATATATATATATATACCAACCGAAGCTTGAGCACTCAAAAAAAAGAAGAAGGCTTGACCCTCACAGAACGGAGAGGGGGAGAAGAGGAGACAACGAAGCAAGTAATATCAGGTGCATAACCGTATGATGAACACATATATACATATATCACACATGTATAGGCGTGTATATATAAAAAAAACTCAAACAGAAAAGAACAACAAAACTTCTCCCTTACCGGGCTCGATGTGGAGGTGGAGAGAACGAGGCAGCAAACAAGGTCCAGAAGCCGAAGAGAGAGCCGGTCCTTCGGCCTTCGGTGCAACAGGGGGTTTAAAAAAACGAAGAAGAATAAGAGGGAGACTTTGGGCGAGGCGAGGGGTCGGTGTCAGCTGTGGAAATGAGGGAACATCCGGGCCTACTTCACCGGCCTTGAGAAGAAAACGGGGCCCTATGCTATTGGTTCGATGACGCACAGAGGCAGAAGAAAAACCAGGCAGACGCGGGGGAGGAAGAAGACGCGAAAAAAAAGATGGACGACAGGTATGTCACGCTAGTCGATCGGACGACTGGGGAGTGGTGCGACATTAAAAGAATTTGACGGCCGCGATCAGGGGAGGATAGGATCGGATGGCCCGGGGTTCGCCGCGGTTTAAAACGTGGTTATCTACAGGTTTTTAAAAAAAACATTATTAATATTTATTTATTAATTCATTGACATTCTTATTATTATTAATGAATTCTATTATTAAACCACCTTTATTTTTTAAAAAAAACATTGGTTAGTAAAAATATAAATTAATTCAATCAAAACATCTTATTATATAAACATATGTATATATATATTCTATTTCAAAATACCAAAATTTTTATTGGCCTTATTATATTAATTATATTTTTTTAAAACCGTAATTATTATATTTTGGAAAATTAAAGGGTAATTTAATCAATTAAAGAAAGCATCATAATATATATTTATTTGTTAATTTATTTATTTATTTTTACTTTGCTGAATTACATAATAATTGAGTTAATTTATAATTTCATGAAAACATTCGGATACACTCTTTTTAAGGAGAGAAAAAGAAATTGGTTGCTTAAAAGAATTTGTGTAAACTTAAAGACGCGAGATTTTTAATTAAGACCATAATTTAATATAGTTTCGAAAATAGTTAATAAAGGTAAAATTATTAAAGAAGTAATGTATCTAATTTGTTGCAATATTTATATATAAAATAAGAGTTCCATTGTTCAAATTAATATGTATAATGGAAGAAAATCCATAATAATAATTTTTTCTGTTTAAAAACAAAAATTAGAATTAACATTTTGGGAAACTAAATTATCATTGATGACACTTTAATACATTAAAGCAAAATACACAATTATCATTCTGATTTTATTCCAACGGTCAAAATAAAACATGGTAAGAATATCCAATGGTCAAAACAAACCAATGGTCGAATTAATAGCCATTTGAGGTTCAACGGTTATATTGGTGCTTATAAAAAAAGGTTTGGTCTCGGGTGTCCCTTACCCCAAGTGACTGAAGGAAAAGCAAAGCTGGTTCGTGTGATCCCCCTGGTGCTGAGCATGGTCACGGTGGTTTCGGCCATCCTCACATTCCTTATGATGGATGCTCGAAACCCCTACCGCATCCTCGGGCTCTTAGAAGTTTTAAGAAGTTTTCCCATCATTGTAATCGGGTTCTTAGTTGGAATTTTCGGTTAATTTATCTTTTCGTTTGGTCAGTGGATGTTGTAGCCGAAAGGTTGCTTATTTGAATAAAAGGAATTTTCATCCATTTGGTGCATATTATTATTATTATTAGTTGTTTTGTTGGTTTACATAACGAGTGATATTGGAAAACAAACTTTTTAAAACAAAACATGGTTGTCTTGGGTTGTTACAGTTAACTCATATCACTTTTTTCCTACTAGTAGTGTCCTTGTTTTCTTTTCACTAGAAACCCACCCTTTCTGAAAATGGCGATTCTATAGGGTTTTTTGTGTCAGACCCTGGTGGGTATTTTGGGGGGTAAAAATCATGATCTTGTAGTGAATTTTATCACATGGATTTTAAATTCCATTTTTGATTCATACATTTATTTGGTTCATAGTTTTCTCTTGGTTTTTAGTTGTTTCAGGTTCATATTCGGTGTGTCTAGTGTTCTCAATCTAATTCATTAGTCTTGGATGTCTTTTATGTTATTTTTTCTTCTATATTGTTTAAGGTAATGCATGAGGACGATGTGTCTTGGTGTTGAATTTGTGACACTCCTAGTGTCACCTTTTGTGGGCTATTTCTGTTGGGGTGGTTTATAAACATGAGTTAGATGAGTTTTGGGTTTAAAATGGTTTTTATTATAGATATTATATCCCACTTCCATTGTATTATCTCTCCCCATCTAATCCCCTGTATGAACCCATTGATAATAGAATAATATGGATATTTTTTTGGTGGAAAAAACAGGTTGCACGGTTTACCCGCACGGTTTACTAAACTAAACCGAAAACCGTTCACATCATCCAACATACTAAAAAACATTTATAAATTCAAAATTATCCCTTTAAGAAAAAAAAACTTACACACCCCCTAATTAACCTAGTCAACTCTAACTACCATGAGAGGTCACCAAGCTCCCTCAAGCTCCCTTGGAACCCATTATTAATGGGGGATTTGATGGAGGAACATCAAGAATCCTTGTGTATGTGATTTTCCTTCCATGTATCTTCCTTTTCCTTAGGGTTTCTCACCTCCTCCTTGAATTTCCTAATGTCCAGTAACTAGGGATTCATACTTAGGGAATATTTTTGAGTTTCATGGATCAATAGTTTTAGTTTTGGTATATTTTAAGTTCCCTATGTTGTGGTGGTGTTGTGGTTGATATTTCACTTATTGATTTGGGTTTTTGACAGCAATTGTAGGCTATTAAATTTGTATTCCTTATATTATGAGTTGTTATTTCCTGATTTATATTTTTATCATGTACCTATTCCTTTTTATTTTCTACTAAAACTATTTTTTATAGAATTGATTAAGTGTTTACTTTTAAAGTTTTCTTTATCTTTGAAATTGTTTTTTTTTCATTTGTAACACATATGGTATCATTTGGGGTCTTTTTAGACACGTGAAAGTGAATTATTAAATTTGAAATGGGCTATAAATTCTGGTTTGGTATTTTTTTTATCTGATTTTGGCCTTTAATGATGGTTTCTAAATGGGTTTTAGGTAAAAAACCATGTTAAAATTCATGGATGTGTTTTATGAAAATTGTAAACGGTTTATTGAGATACACAATGTGAAAAAGTATGATTATGTGCTGTTTTGTATCGTTTGAGTTCGTAAAATTGGATTTGGTAACGGAAAGTGGTGATTTGTGATGTGAAACATTCTAATAATGTTATATAAATTTTTGAAACAATTTATCATATTTTATGAAAGGTGTGAAAAAATATTATGGGCGGTTCTGTGAGAGTATGTTGTTAAAATTAAGTTTAATATGAAAAGAGTGTTATGTTAATTTCTTATGGGATGTTTTTTGTGTGTTTTTTTAAATGTAATTTTCATTCTACAATGGTATTTTTTAGATGTGTAACATGATTAAGAAGAAAGAGGGAAACCCGAGCATCTATGTGGGCAGATGTGTATTAGCACTATAGTGATCCAGAGTGGTTTCTTCCCTATTACATGAAGAAATTTTGACAAAAACAACACTAACTCAGTAATGATTATGATTCAGTAATATTAGGTTATGGTTATGTTCCTTACATGTGGCTCGTTCATTAGAATATATATTTGTTAGGGTTACTTTCACTTAGATACGAGGTACCTGGGCCCCAGAGTATACTAGTGCCTAGGGGTGTTCCTAGGACTAATTCCCATTGACTATATGATATTCAACATCAGCATATGGGGGTTTTTATGAAACTTATATATCATGTGTGTTTTATTTAAAATTGTTCAATTTCTAATGAATCCCTATTGAAAACAGTTTTCATTTAAAGTTACACAACTTTAATATTGATACTTGTATTTTTCTAAAAAACATTCAATATTTATACCATAAAATCATTATCATATGGAATATATTTTGTTGGAATCCTATTGGGATTAGGATCACACCAAACAAATAGCTTTTTGTGTAAGTATATTTGGTTATGATTCACACAAGTAACAAAAAGGTCTTTGGTGATGGTCGTTCGGGTTGTTATCTCCTTCCGTACAGTTGTGTAGTGGATAAGGCTTGGGGATGATGTTCCCTCTCCAAGTGGTTGTTCGAGATTTTTACATGAAAGAACATGTTAATCATGGACCTCTTGATACTTGTTTAACCATTGTATTCCAATAAATTTTTAATAAATTCTTCTGTGGACTAGATTTTTAGATTCATTTAATTTATTGTTTTTGGTTGTCTTATGTTTCTATACTTAGGTAAATCGTTTCTAGACACTTATTTAGATACTATGACACTTGTTCTAGCCCTTGGGTACCGGGAACACCATCATATCCTTACCACAAACTGGTGAAGGTGATGGTTTTGATGGTGACTAGATCTGGATCATGACAATAAAGGAACTAATCATTCATGTATCTATATGCAGACCCACTAATAATAAATTTATGTTCATATGTAACCATTATTGATAATGTTATGGGGGAACTGAGTATGGTCTATAATCTATAATGCATACTCATCACCGATTAACCCTATATTCTACAGCTCCATAATCTCTTTAATCGGAAGAGATCAAAAATTTCTGGGGAATAACACCTCCAGAAATAGCTACTAGAATTTTGTCTATGAAAGTGTCCACTCATCAAGAATTTTGGTAATGATTCTCCACTAGTTACTACTTTTTCGATGAGAAACGATATCCTCCATCACAATCACCTAACCATTCCATAAAAAGATGATCCGAATGACATGGAAAACTATCTCTAGATAATCCTTCACTTCTTGAAGATCTAGATCTCCATGAAACTTACGATTCCTCTGGCACATGAACTCATGGAGTGCGTTGAGTCAACGTGCATCATCATTATTCTCAGATATACATATCATCTACTCAATAGGTGGTGGGGTTTCTACCCACACACATGGATGTAAAACATTATGGAATGGATATTGAACTGAGGCCACATCTATCATCAAATTTATTTGGGATCTAGAATTAATATACAAATTAAATGTCATATCTGATTCATCCTTAATGTTTTTAAGAGATACCTCAATCAGATAATTACATATATATATATATAATGAGGATATGGCTCATGAAGGAAATTAAATGACTCAATATTATATGAGCATGTCTTGTATATCCTTATAAAAAATGTCTTGGTTTTCTGAGTTGGCAAGAAGGTAGTCATGTTACCAGTGAATTAACATGTCGGCATCCCGCACCATCATTGGATTCCTTGCCTTTAGAACCACACTTGAGGAACATTGACACTATTTCCCTATTCCAAACCAAAAACTTTTTAAGCGTACTACTCCAAGAACCATCAAAAGTATTGAACATGCACTGAATACAATATATCATGTCCCACCCCAATATGGTGCTCGAACTGCAACTACACCAATCTATCCTCTATAGGCAATGGGTTAGCGATCACCCTTGAAGGAATAACTAACATCAGTATGCATTTCATATAATCCTAAACAAACACAAAACATCCTTCTATGTGAATAATTGTAGAGGAAAATGCGTAAATGAAGAGAAACAGAAGTAAAATAATCTTGCATGTAAAACCTTTAGACAGTACAAGTGTATGGTACTATAATAATAAAAATAAAATGAAAAAATTAACTGCAAAACAAAGATGTCACATGATAAAAAATAGAATGTCAAATGATGATTGAGTAATGATCTAGATCTCAAATATGAGACCACTTTACATAGTCCAATGTGCAAGGTATCCATAAGCTCCTCTAGAGTCTCTACCTACATGTCTAGCATCTACATAATACATGGTTCGTGTATGGAATTATCATGTTGGGGTAAGTATATAAATACCTATTAGGATTCCAAAAAATAAAAAGTTTATATTTAAAGGATACAAATGGAATTGAAATATAGTAAATATTAAAACAAAAGATGTTCTACCAATGAATGAGAAAGTGTATCTGAATCCAAGCACATCGGGCTAAACTCATTGAGTAGATGAACCACACATTGATTCTTTTCAAGAAATATCCGGAGAGTAGACTCATTCAACTATGAGAAGAAAAACATAGAATGTATGTGACATACATTGTTCATCATTTCATCTCATGGAAATAGGGTATTGAATTCAAAATAAATCGATATTTAAGTGTATATATAATCCCATTCAATAGAATACCAAATGAGAGAGAGAAATGAGGTCTCCCTCTCCACGATTATCCTTGGAATAATAGTATTAAAACGTTCCAAGTGTCCATCAACAATTACAAATAACTAATAAATTTACTCTGAAGTAACTATTTGTAGGCCAAAACCTCTCCATTATGTTCCACAACTATGTGGGAGAAACACTAATAAGAGGACCGACACTATAATTTGTTAGTGGGGGTCCACTCTATAATTATCTATAGGGGACCTTCACCCATTCCAATTGGGTATTTCACAATAGGGTTATAAGGAATCAAAATTTAGTTTATTGGGTGTTACACTAGATTGGGGGATCTCTCGTACCATGATAAAGTAAGTTTTTTGTCCAGTTGGTTGATGAAATTATTCTGTGTGTGATAATAGTTTTCAACAATGGTTATTGAGTACCCACTCCATATCAGATAGGGGTTCCAATTGAAATGTGTAGGACCTATGCCTGAGATTATTTGAGTTTTCCACATTATATTTCAAGGACTCTCACCTTGGTATGAGAGGTGGTTCCACTCTTGTCATAGTAGATCAGTAGCCCTATTTAATTTGTGTTCCAATCATAAGGTGGAGGTTTCACCACAAAGATAATGGGGGGTCACTATGTAGGAATCCTTTGATTATCATATCTGATTACTATTTTTTTCGAAAGTCACCTCATTAAGTGTCATCCAAGAACATTTCATATTTTATCCAAAAATCCGAAATCGTGCAAACCATCACATTATACATGTAATGGAAATCTTGATAGGGAACTCCCATGCCAAAATATTAGTTCAAATTAATAATATATAGATAATTTATGTTTCCTCAAAATGGATGATGGAATACAAATCATGTGAGGGGGCCCACACATCATTTGGTCCCGCTATATCACCATGATGTGTCCCTGTAGGTTCACAGATCATGAACTGTGTTAGAGTACACAACATATGATGGGATATAAAAACCATATCCATGCCACTAGGGTCCCTCCCATGGGTTATGTGTGTCATTGTATCCAAATTTTTCATGTGTATTTTATCCAATGTCCTTGTACATTAATATATGTGTGAATCTTCACATGGGGTTCTTCCCATGTGATCTAATCATGCTCGGGTACTCAAGGACAATTCTTGTGTTTGATTATTTGGTCCTTAAAATTTCATATCCATATAGGTAAGGTGGTACATGGAATGTAGGGAGTGTATATTGTGTCACAATCTTATGAAATACTAAAACCCAAGAAGCCAAAACCCATGATCTATACATGGTGTATTCATCCTGATACGTAGTTTGTAGTTAGGTTTTACATTGATTCTCTTTTCTACATTTCACAACAAGAATATTTCCTTTATAAAATTGATCTCCACTTATTTTTCCAAAATATTAGTTAATTTGAACAAAGTTCTCCTTTTCCGAACATTCTTTTTTAATTATAATTTTGTTGTTCCAATGTGGTTTCAACCTATACATCGCACTTACCAATCCATTAATATAAAGTTTAGTTGATCTATTATTGGAAAAATTATCATCCATGTCCAAAAAAACATAAGAAATCATCCCTTTATTCATTAACATGTCTCTCATACATTGTTTTGTCATGATTCTGGGAGTTTGATCGGGCTCTTTGGCACCCAAAAATGTCGAATCTGAATTTTGGGTCCTTGCATTTTATAAAATGAATAAATTTTGTGGGAAAGGCATAAATTTTTTTTTTACCAATTTTGGACAAGGGTTCTTAGACAACAATCAAGAACAGATATATTCGGTATAAAAAACTGAATAGACAATTAAATTGGTACATAATAACATGATAAGGATCTGCAATAGGTTTATATAAATTGAAATGATTAATCTTCTCATTATATTTTTAAAAAATGGTATAAACTAAAAATTGATGAGTCCCACTTAGATATTGTATTTTTCATCATCCAAGAATGTGCCCTGTAATGATCAATGGAAATCATTGTGTTCACTTCATCCTGCTATGATCCTATCCATAGTTATATTATCATTGAAATTGAATTCTCCAATGGAAGGAGGAATCACAAGCTCTCTATAGTACATGGGTTATGAGGCTAACCCTATGAAATTCCCCAAAATGATTGATATAAAGGTAAATAGTTATCTTAAATTAATTAATTAATTAATTAATTAATTGAATGTAACACAAATGAATATTTAATCTGAATTCCCTATGAGGACCTATTTTAGTTTACATAGAGGAAAATAATTGTGTTTTGGAGTCACCAGTGAAATCTGATTTATGATCTGATCTTTTTTAAGAGTTATCCAATGTTTTAAAGAAACAATTTGTCCCTAATAAACGTTATTATAAATAATTTTATAAGAAACATTTTAACCTCACAATGTCTCAAAATCGCATTCCATATCAGTGATTGGCTGTGGAAATATATATTAAAATATTTCAATGTCTTAAAAGAAAAAAATAGTGTATCTCTACCATTCTTATTTAATGCATGTATAATTTTTTCCCTCGCAAAAAATGTATACATTATCTAAGACATATTAAATGATGAATACATGCTGATGTATCGTAATTTAGACTGTTATTTCAACGCTATAAAACCTATCCAAAGTGGAAATTGAAACAATTTTGCATTATTTCAATAAATCCAAATTCAATACTCATAGAAAACAATTATCCAAAATTTTATGCAAAAGTTAAATATTCTCATATACTAATCTTTCATGGAACAAACCCTTAAGGTCCTACCTGGTGGGTGATAATACATGTTTCAAACCACAATAATATGCCTAATAGGCTAGGGTTGGACATTAGTTCCTAGTAGGGTAATCACAAACAAGGGGGTCCTTGGTCTAATTACATGCACACATATACACGTACACATACCGATTGAAGAAATACATTTAGTGGTTTTTTTAGGTTGATTTTATTGTTGTTTTTTTATTTTTGATGAAGGTTGGATGTCAATGGAGGCATCATGATTGATGGACGAGTTGTATGATCTATCAGATGTTCAAGATATATAGATATCATGGATTCATGATATATGAGATCTCTAAGATGGGTGATATATATGATGTTTTAGATGTATGAAATATCTAATAAAATAGAGTATGATATGTCTGGTAATTCAGAGTGAGAGATTTCTATTCTTAAAAGGGTGATATGTCAAATCATTCAGTGGGAGAGGTGTCTAATATCATGGAGTGTGAGTTTCATAGTCTCATAGAGGGACCTATGTATAATCTCATAGAGGGCGAGATGTATTTCACCATAATATGTAATATTTATTATAACATAAAGTCTGAGATGACCTATCTCATAGAGATATTGAAATAAAATCCCGTAAATCATGAATGTTTTATCTCATGGATAATTATTACAAATAGAATGAATGTTTGATCTTATAGAAAACACATGTTTGAATTGATATTAAAATGATAAACGTGATTATCATTATATCTTGGATAGAGTTCCTCATAAGAAGAAAATTCACATATTGTTAGAGGATATTTGTATGATATCATGATAATAACATGAATATAACAATCTATGTCTATGGACCTCAAAACAGAGATCCATAATGTGGTGGAAAAGAGTGGCACATTCCACATGATTACCTTTGGATATCACAATGGGATCTTGCAAACTACATGATTGTTAATGGTTATCCTGATGGGATCTCATGATCGATTTAAAAAATTCTCATAGCCCCAATGACTATAATTGTTTCTTGGGAATGGATCATGATACACCATTAATGAAAATTATGTTGAACATTTTATGTTCTTATGGCATAAAACATGTGATCATTTCAAGCGAACACATGATTCCAATAATATAGATTTCTATGGAAGATGAATAGATGTATTTCTATAATTTATTAAGTAATGGTTTTTTATTTAAGCATATATATACCCCCAAAAAATTGAAAACAAGTAAACAAGTTTTTATAGGTTTATCAATGTGGAGAAATATTATTTTCATGATATGAACAAACTCAACTGTTTGAGTATTTCACTCTGCATAATCAAAAGGAGGAATCATGAAAGTAAAACATGAATAATTATCATGAATTGAATTATATGCATTGTGTTTGAGAAAATATGAATACATGGAGATATCTCATGATCCATGTCATCTGAACATGTTTTCACACTCTACATGGTCTGAAAATATTTCTATCCACATGATCTGAATGTCTGAAAATTGGTTCCTCTTTATTTGTTATCATAAATGTGGTCTAATTACAAGATCTCAAATAAAGGGTCTCACTCTAGGATGATATGATAGTGGTGTCACACATGGATCTCTCACAAGGTTCATGTGCCAGGATTACAGGAAATGGGTAACATGTCATGGTATCATGAGGTGTCATGTAGAGGAGTCTTATGTAAATTTGATTATAATATAATTGATTAAAAAAGATTATAAATGCATACACAGTTGTGATTAGGATTAGAAATAATTTTCATAACTATCTACTAGATGATATGTGTAATAACTTTAGTTACATATCAATGATTATTTGAATAGTGAATGGTTTTATACTTGTAGGGATAGTGAGTCCACTCTGAATATTGTAATTGAATCCATCTTTAGTGTATTTGGTTGATGGGCACATTGCCTTTGTATTCTCCATTGATATATACTAGTGAGGATGAATCATGTAATTTTTTTGTGTGTTTTTACATGTTATAATTTTCTGTTATACTGTTCCTAGGGATGTGGGGAGAGAATATATCTTATTCTTATTAAAGAAACAATATTTGAAGAGACAATAGTTTTAGTCTTTCATTCCATAATTCACCCCCTATTAGGGTATTTATCCAAGGTATGATAACAATTTGTGTCACAGAAAAGGGATAAAGTAAGAGATTCTCTCTCATTAAAATCAGTAGAATCTATCAATAAAAATTAATTTTTAACATCGATGGAAATAAATTTATTATATGGATAAATTCCATTCGGCACTTCATTCAATCATCACGTATGGATTAGATTAGAGCTACAATTTTTGGTATTTCATCCAATATTGGCATTGGATTTATTTTCATATGTTGAATAGAGATAATTATTTGGTGATTACAAAGTAATATAGTCCTTAGGGGTAGCATTATCAAATTTAATATATTTAATGGTGATGTCAGGTAAGTCATCACATGTTATGTAGGAAAATACGCTAAATATATATGAAGGCGATTCAAAAGTCCATCTAGCTGAACTACAAGTACAGTGGAACAACTATTAGGACACCATAATTCACCCTAATTTGAATGAAGATTGTTTTTCTGATCAGGTGAATATTATTGTTGATTACATTTGTAGACTTGGAGGCATTCCCAAAGAGATAATTATTTTTAAGAGAATATTGAGAATAGTTCCACCTCAACTTATTTTGGAATTCAATTTTCTAGAGGATAGATATCCAAATTATTTCACATATTAAAGATATATTGTAATATTATCACTTATATATTGATAAATTATGATAATGCATCCATGTAAAAAAGGAACGACTAAAGATGATTTTTTCAAGCCCATAAAGAAGATGGAAATAGAATATGGTAATGAAGAAGGCATGGAGGATGATTTTATTTCATTAACTCCATGTAATCAGAAAAATGTAAATGGATGGATTATTATTATATTCACCTTTCATGTGTTAATTTTGGAATAGTATAGAATATTGAAGTAATATGTTTCATGATGTTTTAAGATGATGAAGATGATGATGATGAATATTATTATGAAGAAGAATTCACCTAATATTGATGTTAGAAAAAATGGTAAGTGAATATTATATAAAAAAAGAATATTATATCACAATAAAATGACACTCTAAAATAATAAAATCAGTACAAATGGAAGACTGTAGAGTTATTTTAGATGATTTTGTGTTGGAAAATGAATGAAACTCTCAGAGAAATTATAAAAGCTATGGTTATGAAGGATGATTAAAATTAATATTTCACTTACATTCTCAATTGGAAGATTATAGTGAGGAAATATATTTTTAGAGATCATAAATGAAGAATTAAAATGTATCGTTTGGGATGAAAACCATTATATGAAGCGAAAATAAGAAGATAAATTTGAATTTATGAATAAAACTTATTAAACCAGTTTTTAAAAGATAAAAAACATAAATAATGTAATTTCATACAATATCATGGTTAAAGATAAGATTTGAATTATTTGTAGCTTAAAAAAATTATCACAGAAAAATTTCTTTGAACATGAGGATGAAATATTCAAAATATAAATAATATTAAAAGATCATGAGAAACTAATGAATAAATGATATGAGAATGGGAAATATGGTATATGTAGTGAATGAATAAGTGAAATTATAATTTGAAAATCTATATATGTTTTCGAAGGAATGTCTGTAGAAGAAGGTGTCTCATTAGAGTGAAACTACTAGTTTCAATGTTAACCTCATATAGAATGAATTACTTTTTGTTTTAATACCACAAGCCCCCACTCAAGGGATGTAGATATATATTTTTTTAATCATAATAAAAATAATTATTGAAATAAGTGAGAAATAATGGGTGTAAATTGATGCCAATTAATTTAACTCAAATCTGTTTTTATTATGGTAGAATGATGTGAAATTACCATAATTTATGTTCAATATCCAAGAGGTAAAGATGGGGGAAAGAGATAAACTGTTATTCTGGTAGAGATAAATAATTTATGATTTACATTGATGGTCAGTATTTTATTGTGGAGGATTTCAGAACATGGAAAAATATTTTTCATCGAAAATGTGAGGAAATGTACCAAATCAAAACAAAATTAGTTTCATGTTTTTGTTAAATGGAATATAAAATGTGTTATGAATGAAAAATCAGTTCCCAACCTTTCATGATGATTTTGGACCATCATACCCCATAAAATATCTATAATATCATACATCATCATTTATGAATTCAAATATGTGGATCAAAAGAAATTTATATGATATGGTAGTGCTTAGAGAGATTAACTTTTGATATTAATATCACACTAGAATGATTATCATTGAGAGTGGATGCTGCAACCATATTGTAGAATGTAAGATTCTAGTGATAAACAATATTTACAAGAATTATTGTTTTATATGATTTGAAAATAATGTTGATTTGAAGGTTTTAGGATCAGAAAACTCCTCGTCTGAGGGTAAATACATCAAAGGTGAATATGTCCTGATTATCGAAGGACTCAGTCACATCATTTGTATTGTTAGTTAGTTGTGTGACTCAATAAAAGAAATAAGCAGGATGAAAATGTTTCATAAAGGGAAAATATGGAGAAATATTTTCCACGAACAGAGAATGAAGGTGAATCTATACATTTTTAGTTGGGATTATATGTTTTTACTAGTAAAATAAGAGGAAAATTCATCGTGGATTATGATCATTGGTCATTAGAGACAATTATGCTTTGAAAATTCTGTTAAATGTGATGATTATTTAGGTATGACTAAATTATCATTTGATCAGACTCATTCACATGATTCTTTTCAATAATGGAATATTACTCAGAAGATGTTAATGGAAAAGGATAAAAAATTATGAATAGTTTGTGAAATGTTTCTTATGGATGTATGTGGATATATATCAACATTATGTATTAATGCATTAAGATATTATATCTTTTTTATTGATTATTTCATTACAATGACCAGGATCTTAATTATCTCTCATAATTATGAATTTTTTTTGCATAACATGTTAACAAAGGGAAGCTGAAAATATGCTCGATCAAAATATCTAGATATTTAGAACTGATAATGGAAAACATTTCAAAATGGGAAATTAAAGAATAATCTTGATGATCATAGGATAAGGAAATTTGTATTAGGAGTAATAAATCCACAAATGAATGGAGTGGTTTAGAGAAGAAATCATAAAATCAACTACATGGGTATAACAATGTTGATCTGTAAAGTCCTTCAAGTTTTTTTAATGAATCAGTGTTTTAATAATTAAAAAAAAATTAGTAGAGCATTGTGTTGTCAAACTAATTGAAAATAATCCATACGATATGTGGTATGGAATGCATCCATCATATAAATACCTTTGAGTATTAAAAATAATGTGTTTTATTTTGAATAAGTATTCATACCATATATTTTAATATTATGGAGATGAAGGGATATATCTTTGTTACAATTAGTAAATCATAGCATATAAATTATTCAGTACATGAATGAGATATGTTATAGAGAAAAATGATGTAATTGTGTGGAAATATTTCTTAAATTTTTTATAAATACCTCAAATTTTTCAATTGGGTGGTAATTAAGAGTTGAGTATCATGATGGGATTGTATGTACCTGAGGTAGAATCCAAAGAATATTCATAAGATGTGAAGAATAAACTTGTAATGAAACCAACTATTAATGGAAAAAATGATTGAGAAAATATCATTAAGGATCAGATAACTCCAGTGCAGACAAGGAGGATAATAACTGTACAGAAAAATTATAGATTATCACAAGAAGATCTAAATTGTATGGTAGAAGTTTCAAGATATGAGATTTTGGTTCTTTAAATGATCCGATAACCTGACCAAATAGAAAATAATCAAACATGAGATATTAACTCAATTATAACTATGATGATTTTTTTTGGTAAAATGGATTTTTCATAAAAATATTTATGAAGATATAAATATAATTAGATAAAATAATGACTCATGGAAAAAGGATACTACCAGGTAAGTTTTATTGATTTTGACAAAACATTTAAACATATCTCAATGTTGGATACAATCACCTTGTTCTTGTTCATAGTTGTTAAAAATAAATTCAATTTCATCTAGATGATTGTTAAGTATCACTAGATGAATTGTATTCTAGATAATGATGTTTATATTAAACATCAAGATTGTTTTCTCAATCACAAAGATGGGAGAAATGTTTTTCAGTTAAATAAGGATTTTTATGCATTGAATAATCTACCAAGAGTGTAGTATTAATGACTTCACAAGTATTTGATGAAACAATATTTCCTTTGTGGTTGAGTTTATTACAATCACATTGGAAATAAATAGAGTAACTAAATAATGATGGTACTAGTATATATCAATGATATAATATATAGTGGATTAAATTAATTGAGGAGTGAAAATATTGTAGAATTTCTAAAATATAAGTGTGAAATATCAAGGGTTGGAGAGATAATTATTTTCCATGGTCTAACGTTAATGGAAATAAGACATGTAGCATTTAATACTATGTGAAAATATTCCAAATAAGTTATGAGATGAGTTGGAATAGAAATTTATAATTAAATAAAAACTCGTGTTGGTATATAGATGAAAATTTAACGTGATTATGAGTTCAAAATATTAAAAATCAAAAAATAAAAACACAAAATTACAATTTTAATATACAAAATAATGAATCAACCAGATATTTGTTTCCCACATTCTAGGTTGAAAGGTATCAACATAATCTGAAAATAATAAACATACTTATTTTTAAAATAATACAATGGTCTATCTGAAAATATATTGGATTCCAATTTTCTATACAATGAAAAATCTTAGTATGATTTATTGGGATTTATAAATGAATATTAGGATGGTTCAGAAGGTGATCAATGTTTCACATCCAAAGGTTCATTCAATATTGGTTCACTATGTATTTCATGGTTAAGTATTTAAAAGACCCCATTATTCTATGAATCGTATAATCATAATATATTTCAAATACTCAGGCTTTCACATATTTAGTATGGATTAAGCTCCAGCATGGAGACATGGGAGTTGAAGTAATGTCTCAATCAAAATTTGTTTTTTATAATTAAAATTCAATAAATGTTAAAAAAAATTATCTACTTCCTATAAAAATAATATCTAAATAAAATATCACAAAAAAGGAGAATGTGAAGCATGGAATAGTGAAGCTCAAGTGTGCCAATTGAACATTAGGTTAAAGACATCCCAAAAATGGCCTTACATTATGATGTGATAAAATTGATTGGAATGGATCTAATAGTCCAATTGCATCCCTAGAAATGAATAGTGGGGAAGTGAACCCCCCCCCCAACTCCACTATATATATTTTTTTCCTTATTTATTGTAATATGTTGTTTTCTATATTACATACCAAAAAATAGTGCCCCTTCGGTTCACTAGAGAAGGGGGAGAATTTATCTTCATAAAGATACGGTTATATGTTTTAATATGGAATGTTTTTATATACGGAAATACTAAAATTTGACTATAAATGTACATGAATCAAGATAATAAGTGTCTTTTGTGTTCGTGATGCAAGAATCATTCATTAGTACTTTAAGAAGAGTTTTTAGAGGATAACCTATATTAATATATTTGTATTGAGAAGGCTATTAAAGGAATGTTTTAAAATAAAGTGGTTTACTGATTAAACAAGTATCTTACTCCCCTTTCTCATAATGATATTGAAAAATGTGGTCTTTTAGTCCGTGTTAAATAAGGACATGATCACTATATGCGGTTTCATAATGAAAATGGTTTCTCATGTGTAGTAGTTGTCAATATATTTGTTATTAAATTGTTTCTGAATACATGTTTTTTAATCAAATACAATGGGTACGATTATTATAAAACAAAATTCCCACTGTTTCTTTTGTGCTGATTGTTCATGTGGATAATGATTGAGTTTTCTAGCAATGGTTAGATTTCAAATGAGGCATGAAGAGTTTTGAGGTGACGTTTGATCGCATGGACACACAATATGTCTGATCTCGTGGAAGCACGATATATCAAATCTTATTGAATAATAAAATGTTTGATCATAAATTGTGTAATATTTTGAGTATTTGAAAGGATTAAATGTCTATTCATATAGAGGAAGAGATGCCTGATATCGTGAAAGGTGAGATGTATGATTCTGCGGAGGGAGAGGTGTCTCATCTTGCTGATGGTGAGATATCTAATCTCACTCAACGAGATATGTCTGATATCATGGAGGGAAATATTGATTATCTTGTGGAGGCTGAGATGTGTGATCTCGAAGAGGTACATATTTTTTATCTCAATGAGTTTGAATGGTAGGACATATAAAGTGGGAATGTCTTATCTCATTGTGTGTGAGGGTTTAATATTTCATATTAAACATTACTGTTCTCAATGATCATGAATGTCCAACATGATCTCGTGATGCACAACATTATATTGGGGAAATATTTAACTAAGATATTATGATACACCATAAGGATTAAAATTAATTTTAGTTGATCTCACAAAGTGATAATGAGAATTTCTTCATGAAAAATAATGATTTTCATTGGATATCATTAAGTGATTATGAGAATTACTTAATGAACAATAATTTCCTTTAAAGGATCTCATGATAGGTTCATAATAATTTCTAAAATAAAATGTTTCAAGAAAATGTATTTCTTTGGATCTATCATTGATATATTGTAAAGCACATGAATTTTTGTGGATCATGTATTGGGATCATGGGATGCGTTGGAAGCCAATGTCACTAACCATATGATTTTCGATAGCTCTCACAATGGGATCATGTGAAAAACTAGTATAAAATTATGATGATCAATTGAATCACAGGAATAATATTGTAGGTGTTCTTATGATGAGATTACATAAATCTATTAATACATATTGATGATGTGATATAGTGGATGTAGTCTTTGATTATTTGTGTTAAGGTAGTGTTTTTATTCTTATAAATACCCACTACCGAATCCTAATGATTTATTGAATTTTTTAATTGATTTCATCTAAAGAGAAAATTTTCACATTATCTAGATAAATTATTTATCACGAGTCTTCTGGTCTATATATTAAAAATAAGGTCAATGTAATGGATCTCATAATAATTTATTGTGAAGTGAATTATATGTAGTGTTTTTATGTAATAGAAAATATGGTGATATATTGTGATCTGTGTGATTTGTAGGTTTCATGTTCCACATGATCTGTAGGTATCATGATCCACATGATCTAATGTTTTTATGAATGGTGTATTACCTGAATATATTGCAAAAGGGGGCTAAGATAAGGATATATCTTTATGGGTGATGTTCAATGATCTCGCACACGGGTTCTCTGGAGTGTATCCCTATCTAGTGTTATGTTATAGGATCTCATTAATGTGGTGATACAAATGGGTCTCAAAATGGTGTCATGCATATGACTCTCATGCGAATATTGTTTCCGTACTATTAATGAAACAAGAGAATAAAAAACAAATAAATGTTGATGAGATCATATATAATGACCCATACATTAAATACATTGTTATTACTTCATAATTGAATCACATTTATTACAATATATACCAAAACCATAAAAGGACCGTATGGGTATAGTGTCTTTAGAAACTGGAAAACATAAACAACTGGTTCATAAAACATCTACATTGTCTCCCATTTTTTTCATCATATCTAGAGTCTCTTTTGTCAAATACTACATAATACCCTTCTTCCTAACCTGGGGAAAGAAAACATACAAAATTGTGAGCTCAAATGCTTAGTAAGGGTAAATAAAAGAAATATCAATCACATCATATTCATAAGAACATAACATTTTGGAAATCTTAACCTGAAAAAGTTCTCATAATTTCATAACATGAGATAAATCATAGTAGTGAAATGTAATCCCAATAATCATAAATTAAAACATGAAACTTTTTGGCATACACACAAAATCATAGAGAAACATTTCTTAGTAGTAAAGACTCATTGCCAAGACTATCTTAGCGGATAAATTCCATTTCTGAACCGAGTTCACTCCTCGTTTCAGTCCTGTTTCACTGAACCAGTTTAACATGTCGTTCCAGCCATGTCTATCTCATGAGATATAAATCTTTACCCAGTGCATTGGAGGGAGATATAGGTCCCACCCATCTCATAATGATACCATTCTTATGTGTTCCACAAAATCATAAATCATAGCATAACCCATGTAATGTAAATAGGATTCTTAAAGATCATGTCATCATAACATAATCCATATAAGATAAAAGGACATTATAAAAATAATTCCATCATAACATAATAAAAATAATATAAAAACAGGGATAGAAACAGAACCCTATATTATCAAAGATGGAAAATAATTTTTATATAACGCTTGAACTCCAATCTTGAGGAAAATATCCTTTCTACTTCAAAAACATTTTTCCTTTAAAATGTAATACAATTTTAAACTAAAAAAAGTTGATTAAAAATAAAATTTAAAACAGCTAAAGGATGCTCCATGGGAATAATGTTCTAAAATTTCATTCAAGTCGTATAAGTTAAAAAAACATTCATCTCGTACTTTGGCCGGAAAAGTCAAAAAGTACCTCGTACGAAAAATGACAAAAGATTCCATTCGAATATTTTACTAAAAACTCACCAAAGGGTAAAATTGGATTTAAAAACTTGTAGGAGGATAGAAATAATATTACATATTCAAGAAATATGGATGTGGATAATAAATATTCCCCAGTAAATTCTGAAGTATAAACAATCCTGGATAAAAATGAAATTGTGATATTTTCCCTTACCTTAGGTCCGATTTGCTTCGTAAGTGTCCGAACCTCCTGTATAATGATTTAAATAATGTCATCTACTTATTCCCGAATCATAATTATTGTTATGATATCATATATGGTCATATTCTTAGCTTTTTATTAGTAATATTTCATTGCTACTTGTATTCGGGTGTTTATTACTTTTTGTTCTTATGCGTGTTTTGTCAAATAAATTCTTATTATTCTTTTTAGGTTATAGATACCTCAGTTCCATAATGGTATTAGTGTAATATATATCATATTTATTCAATTAATTCATTTATATAATCAATATGCAATGAACATCATGTAGAACGAGTCGCATCAGATCGTGGAGACAGTATTCTGTACGTACGCACGAGTGATGATATCATTCCCATGATCGTGGAATTGTATTGGAGTGTATTTATACTATTTCAGAATCAATATCACTTTAAAATAATAATATATAGTTATTCTTTACACCATTATACCCATCCAAGTAAGGTGGTGGTGGAAAATAGATTACACCACGTCGTGGAAACCGTATTTCGTACGTACGCACGCACGTTGATTTCATTTTCCGTAGGATGGATAGATGGCGAAATAGTGTTGTATCATAATTATAATAGAATATCATTATATGAGTTATAATGATGTTATGAAATCATAATTAAAAAACTAATTAAGAATAATAGAAGAGAAAATAAAGTTGAATGAATCGGTAACGGACATTACCTCGTCTTTGAAGCGCCTCTTCCTAACCTCCTCTTAAGGCAATAAAGATGGTCTTTGAAGAAGACCAGTACCTCTAAGATGTTTCTAGGGAAGTGGAGATGAGAAATTGGGAGGGTTTGGCCGAGATTGAACGCTCAATGTGGTGTGGGAAGAGAGGGAGGTGGTGCCCTTTTATAAGGGAGGACAAGGGCACCTTAGCAAAACATAAAATATTATTTTATTATAAATTCATAATCGGTTTTTAATAGCTCCAAATTGATTTATTTCTAAGATAAGGTGGGGATGGGTCGAAATCCTCTAATCCAATAGAATTTATTAAAGTTTATGTTTTTATTTTAACCTTATCATTTAGATTTAAATTTAAGTCAGATAATTTATCTTTTACCGTGTCTTCTTGTTTTCTTACACTATAAGGTTAATAAACATACTATAACAAGCCAAAAGAACCCCAAATTGTTTATTATTAATATATATAACTTTATCTAAGTCATTTGGCCGGACCTTATATTTTTAGGAATAAAATAACAATTAATAATATAATATTTTTTTTAAAAACTATTTTATGTCAATTTGGACACTATTTTGTAATGGATTTTTCTGAAAATCATAACAGAATGATTAGTTCAAAAAATGTTAATTAAATCAATAATAACATGTCATATTAACCTATAATTCTTTTTTGAATTCATAAAAAGTCTCTAATTAAACTTATTTGGGCATTTATAACATCAATTATGTCAATATTTCATTAATAAGATAATTATTGCATCATCATTGTGTCATAAATTAATTAATTTATATAATGTCTAAAAATTACAAATAAAAAACATGTATGTAGGAAATCTATTTATATTTCTAATTTATATTTATAGTCTAATTTATCTTATGAATAACCCTATATTAAAAATGATTTATTTATAAAAATTTGATTTTAACTATTTTAACCCTTCTTTAAATAAAGTAATAATAAATGTCCTAATCTAACCCAAGTGGTCCTAAATGGTCATATGTTATTCCTAAGGTTGTTTTTGTCCAATTACACTTATCCAATAGAATTAGGACATGTGTTAGGGTAATAATAATATCATTTTTACCCTTAATTACCCAATTTACTTTTAACCGTGGTAAAAAATTAAAAAGTTATTGTTCACCAAAAAATATTTTCATCTCATTGAACCACATTTTAGTCCTTGATATTAACCGTGTCTCTTGGATTTCTGAAATTTCACTCACAGAAGTGTTAAAATTATGTTTTATGTAATTTTCCAAATTCTCTTAGGAGGTGGGCAAAAGACGGTGAAATGTTCAATAAAATTTTTATATATCTAAAATTATTATAAAATTACTCCAATGAATTAATTTCAACTTGTATAGGTATTATGTATCAATTTTTACCAAAAATAAATTTAAATAAAATAAATAATTATTTAAATAAAAATTCGGTTTTTAAATAGTAACCCAGTGTTTTCACTATTCATCAAAAATTGAAAAATTTCATAAAAATACCAAAAGTTTACCCTAGGCTAATTTCAAAATTCCAAATCCAAAAATGATATCCATTTTTAAAAATAAAATTTCAAAGTGTGGGTATTACTATTCATAACGGCTTGTTTTAATAACATTTTAATAGCATATCGCTGTTTAGTGAAACTCGGTATTGCGTACAACGCAAGCTATCGAGGAAGGTCGCGATTGCGTGTAAAGAAAGCCAAGCTAGTGTTGTGTGTAGTGAAAGATTCCTTTGATGATGTATATAACATAAAAACAAACTATTTCTCATAAAAGTCTCAGGAGTCACATTCTACCCACCATAAAATTAAATTTTTCCCTCGAAATTCATCACTTTGTAAAAAATAGAAGATGATACCTCTCCCACATCATATCCGTAAACACCAATGTAGATTCTTATAATTGGTGGTTCCTCCATAAAACATTCACCAAGCATGTGGTCTTGTTCCATAGGACTTTTTCCTATGATCCAGAATCTCTATCAGCAGTTCTTCAAAAGAATGATCTTGCTCTAACCGTACAACATCTGAGATGAGTACCTGTGAAGGATCAAGTATTTACTTTCTCAATAGAGATACGTGGAACATAGCATGAACTTGAGATAGATTCAGTGGAAGTGCCAATCATTAAGCTACCTCCCCAACATGATCCAGTATTTTGAAAGGACCGATATATCTAGGGCTCACCTTTCCATTTTTTCCAAATCTCATTACTCTCTTCCAATGAGATATTCGAAAGAACACATTATCACCCAATTAAAACTCTAGGTCTTCCCTTCGGTTGTCAGCATAACTTTTTTGTCAACTCTGAGCTGCTCTAATGTGTTGTTGAATAGATCTTACCTTTTCTCCCATCTCATCAACAAGATCAAGTCCTAATAGCTTTCGTTCCCCAACATCATCCCAACAAGTTAGAGTCCCGCATTTCATTCCATAGAGAGCTTCATAAGGAGCCATCTGAATACTGGAGTGAATGTTATTATTATAAGAAAATTCCACCAAAGGTAGGTGTTGATCCCAACCACCATTGAAATCGATAGAGAATGCTCTTACAATATCTTCTGGAGTTTGAATTGTCCTCTTAGACTGACCGTCTGTCTGAGGATGATAAGCATTGCTGAAACTCAAATCTATATCCCGAGTATGCTGAAGACTTCTCCAGAACATTGAGCTAAACCTGGGATCCCAATCATATATAATAGAAAGTGGTACTCTATGAAATATTACCACTTACTTTACATATATCCTGGAAACCTGATCCAGAGAGAAATATTCTCTAATAGCAATGAAGTGTGTAGACTTTATAAGACGATCTACTATGAACCAGATAGAATTATTGCCTTTGGATGTTTTAGTAAGTCCAGTGACAAAGTCCATAGTGATGTTCTCCCATTCCCATTCAGGTATGGGTAATGGTTGTAACATCCCCTTAGACTTTTGTCTATCTCCTTTAACTTGCTGACAAACCAAGCATCGAGAGACATATTCCGCAACATCTCATTTCATGCCATCCCACCATAAGTAATCTTTCAGGTCCTTATACATCTTCGGGCTTCCATGATGAATAGATAATGAATAACTATGAGCCTCATCCAGCATCTCCTTCTATAATTCTTTTATGGGAGGAACACAAACCTGATTCCTGAACCTTATTATCCCATCACAATAAAGGTTGAATTCAGGAACATTTCTCACCTTCTTTTGTAACTATGCATCTTCTTTTTGTGCCTCTTTAATCATCACATTTATAGAAGGTTGAACATTCATTTAAGAAAGATACAATTTTTCCCCTTCCATTATAATTCCAAGATCCGTCCTTTGTAAATCCATAAATATTGGATCTTTTGTGATCCTCATCATGGATAAGCTAGCATGGTCCTGTCGAATTAATGAAGCTGCCACCTTGTTTGCTTTCCCAGGGTGGTAATGAATTGTGCAGTTGTAATCCTTAATCAGCTCCAACCGTATGATGTGGCGCATATTCAGCTCCATTGGTGTGATAATATACTTTAAACTTTTATGATCAGTATAACTATCACACCTTTCTTCATAAAGATAATTCCTCCAAATCTTTAATACAAAGATTACTGCAGCTAACTCCAAATCATGAGATGGGTAATTTTTCTCATGTACTTTCAACTATCATAAGGCATAAGCTATCACCATATTGTTTTCCATGAGAACAAACCCCAATCCCTTCTTGGATGCATCACTGTAGATCACAAACCATTCTCCACTACAAGGAAGTGTGAGTACAGGTTCACTGGATAACCTTCTTTTCAACTCCTTGAAATTATATTCACATTCCTCCGTCTACACGAACTTAACTCCTTTTCGAGTCAACCTAGTGAGTGGATTAGATAATTGTGAAAAATCATTCAAAAAATGTCGATAATATCCATCCAAACCAAGAAAACATTGGATCTTAGTTACTGTTATTGTTCTCGACCATCATTCAATAACCTATGTTTTTGTTGGATCCATAGATATCCCCTCTTTTGAGATTACGTGACCAAAAAATTCAAATTTTTGAAGCCAAAATTCACACTTTGTAAATTTGGCATAAAGCTTCTACTTTCTCAGGGCCTTCAATATAATTCTCCAGTTATCTTCATGTTCTTCCTTGCTCTTTGAATAGACAGGAATATCATCTATAAATACTACCACAAACTGATCAAGATAGTCTATAAAGACTATATTCATCAGATCCATGAAGATAGAAGGGGCATTAGTAAGATCAAATGGCATCACTATAAATTCATAGTGTCCATACCTTGTACGGAAAGTCATCTTTGGTATATCCTCCCTTTTGACCCTTAATTGATGATACCCAGAATGAAGATCAATCTTGGAAAAGTATTGAGCTCCGCGTAGTTGGTCAAATAAGTCATCAATGCGTGGGAGATTATATATGTTCTTGATAGTGATCTTGTTAAGTTCTCGATAATCAATGCAGAGTCTCATTGATCCATCTTTCTTCTTAACAAAAAGAACATGTTATCCACAAGGTGACACACAAAGGCATATGAATCCTTTATCAAGATTCTCTTGCGGTTTCTTCTTCAATTCCTGCAACTCAATTGGGGCGATTCTATAACATGTCTTTGAAATAGGTAAAGCACACTGTATGTGTTATATTGAAAACTCAACTTCACAATTTGGTGGAAGACCCAAAAATTCCTCTGGAAAGAAATCTTCAAACTACCGTACAAGGGGAATATTCTTAATCATGAGTTTCTCACCAAAAATTTGAGATAAATAACCTTCATTTAGTGGAATCAAGACCCATAAGATAAATGATATTTCCACTGTAAGGTTATGTTCATCCTTGCATCGATAGACGATCATAGATTGATCTGGAATATGAAATGTGACATCCCTTATTTGGAAATTGATATGAGATCCATATAAAGAAATCCAATCCATGCCAAGAATCACATCAAATTCCACTATAGGAAGGATCACAAGATTTTTAGGATGAACTTTCCCACAAACTTCAATCGGAGAATAATTATAAACTTTTGATGCGACTGTTGTGCCATTAGGGGTTGTCACCACTAACTCAATATCTATTTGTTGAGGTAATATGGAGATATACATAGAAAATTCTTCTGAAATAAATGATTGGGTGGATCTAGTATCAAATAAAACATTTGCTACTTTAGAGTGGATGGTAAGTGTACCTTTCACCACATCATTCTCATACTCGACATCACTGATAGAAATTGCTTGTGACTTTCCTTTGTATTTAGCCTTAAGTGTTTTTTGATGTCGATCATCGTCAACATCCCTTGGATTAGGGAATTTATTGGCATAATTCCCCACTTCCATTCAATTTTATCATTGAAGTGTATGAGGAACTCTCTGTGTAGACTTATCTTTGTTCGCATCAAAAGAAATCTTCTTCCCATCATTGCGACATTCAAATTCTCAATGACCTTCCTTTCCACTTTTGAAACATTTAATTGTCCCTTTAAGACAACTCCCTCCATGTTTCATTCCACACTCTGAGAATACGAGAAAACACATCTTCTTTTTTGTGTGCTCTTTAGATTTTATTTGAATTCCATTTTCCTCTTCATATCAATCTCATATGACTGATGGGTTACTCCAATCTCCATATCAACCTTGAGAGCACATCGAAATATTTCCTCGTAGCAATTGAAGTCCCTTATGTATAACACCCTTCGAAGATTTGGTTTTAAGCCACTAAAGAATCGATCGATCTTACTCTCATGTTGGATAAATATACCCGAAGCGTACCTTGCAGGTCTTGTAAAATTTGATTCGTAGGTACCAACAGATTTATCATACTTTTGATTCAGTTCATGAAAATCCTTCTCCATATTTGTACGAAGAATATGAGGGAAGTGCTTATTGAAAAATAAGTTCTTGAACTCATCCCATTCCATGGACTCAATTTCATCTATTTGCCTCATATTATTGATAAGATTCCACCATTGATCAGCATCACCTGCCAAACGATACACTGCTAAGATGACTATATCATGTTTAGAACATTAAAGAACTGGAAATTTCTTTTCAGTAGTGTTGATCCATTGTTCAACAACTAATGGATCAGTAGACCCGCTTAATGAAGGTGGACGCTGCCTCATGAAAGATTCTATAGAATTTTGCTCCTTCCTTTGCGCATTTAGAAGTCTTGCATGATTCATATCTTGAGAAAGTTGTGTGAGCATGGCTACATGATTGTGCATTACATATCCCATAGCGTTTGGTTGCTCAGGGGGACAATCATTGCATTGCCCGCCGCATTCCGCATTAACATGGTTCCTTCAGGTTCCAGCCATTGACTAAAACCAATAAGAATAGTGTGAGCAACACTAATTATAATAGGAAAACCACATAATCCAGAATAAAATTTCACACTTAAGGTCTCATAATAGGTTATTCATGGCCATTTCTAAAACACAAAGATTGTGTTCTATGCTTAGACTTATCCACAGGGTTCTTACTATGGCTTTCACATCCTAGTTTCTAAAGGTTGACTATACCTTTCCTCTGATACCAACTAAAAATACCCGTAATTTACATACATTGTTATTGCTTTAGATTTGAATCACAATTATTACAACATATAACAAAACCATGAAAGTAACGTATATGTATAGTGTCTTTATAAACTGGGAAACATAAACAACTAGTTCATAAATCATCTACATTGTCTCCCATTTATTTCATCATATATAAAGTCCCTTTTGGAATATCCTACTTAATAACCTTATTCATGACATGGGGAAAGAAAACATACAAAAGGGTGAGCCCAAATGCTCAGTAAGGGTAAATAAAAGAAATATCAATCACATCATATTCATAAGAACACAACATTTTTGAAATCATAACTTGAAAAAGCGATCATAATTTCATAACATGAGATAAGTAATAGTAGTGAAATGTAATCCCAATAATTATAACATAAACATGAAACATTGTGACATACACACATAATCAAAGAGAATCATTTTTTTGTAGTCAATACGCATTTCCAAGACTTTCTTAGCGGACAAAGTCCATTTCTGAACCGAGTTCACTCCTCGTTTCAGCCCTGTTTCACTGAACCATTTTAACCTTCCTTTCTAGCCATGTCTATCTCAGGAGATATAAATCTTTACCCAATGCATTGGAGGGAGATATAGGTCCCACCCATCTCATAATGATACCATTCTCATTTGTGCAAAAAAATCATAAATCATAGAATAACCCATGTAATAAAAATGGGATTCTTAAACATAATGCCATCATGATATAATCCATATAAGATAAAAGGACATAATAAAAATAATTCCATCATAACATAATCAAAAAAAATGTAAAAATAGGGATTGAAACAGAATCCTATATTATCTTAGATGCAAAATAATTTTGATAAAATGCTTGAACTCCATTCTTGAGGAAAATATCCATTCTACTTCAAAAACATTTGTCCCTTAAAATGTCATACAATTTTAAACCAAAATAAGTTGATTAAAAATAAACTTCAAAAAATGTAAAGGAATCTTCATGGAAATAATGTTCTAAAATTCCATTCTGTCCGTATATGTTAAAAAACATTTTTCTCGTACTTTGGCCGGAAAAGTCAAAAACTACCTCGTACGAAAAATGACAAAAGATTCATTTCGTATCATTTACTAAAAATTCACCGAAGGGTAAAATTTGATTTAAAAAATTCTATGAGGATAGAAATAATATTACATTTTGTAGAAACATGGATGTGGATGATAAATATGCCCCAGTAAATTCTGAAGTATTAACAATCTCGGATAAAAATGAGATTGTGATATTTCCCCATACCTTAGGTCTGATTTGCTTCGTAAGTGTCTGAACCTCCTGTATAATGATTTAAATAATGTCATTGACTTATTACAGAATCATAAATAATGTTATTATATCATATATGGCCATATTCTTAGCTTCTTATTAGTAATATTTCATTGCTACTTATTATTCGGGTGTTTATTACTATTTGTTCTTATGCCTGTTTTGTCGAATAAATTCTTATTCTTATTTTTAGGCTATAGATACCTCGTTTCCAGAATGTTATTAGTGTAATATATATCAAATTTATTCATTCAATTCATTTATATAATCATTATGCAATGAATATAATGTAGAACGAGTCGCATCACATCGTGGAGACGGTATTCCGTATGTACGCACGAGTGATGACATCTTTCCCATGATCGTGGAATTGTATTGGAGTGTATGTATACTATTTCAAAATAAATATCAATTTACAATAATAATATATATTTATTCTTTACACCATTATCCCCATCCCAGTATGGTGGTGGTGGAAAATAGATTACACCACGGCATGTAGACGGTATTTCATACGTACGCACGCGTGGTGATTTCATTTTCCGTAGGATGGATAGATAGTGAAATAGGGTTGTTTAATAATTATAATAACATATAATTATATGATTGATACTTATGTTATTACTTCATAATTAAACAACTAAAGAAGAAGAAGTAGAAGAAGGAATGATGTTGAAAGAATCAGTGATGGACATTACCTCTTCTTTGAAGCGCCTCTTCTTAACCTCCCCTTAGGGCACTAAAGATGGTCTTTGTAGAACACCAGGACCTCTAGGATGTTTCTAGAAAAGTGGAGAGAAGAAATTGGAAGGGTTTTGACGATCTAGAAGGCTCAATGTTGTGTGAGGAAGAGAGGGATGAGGTTCCCTTTTATAAGGGAGGAGAGGGGCACCTTAGGAAAACATAAAATATTATTTTGATATAAAGTCATATTCGGTTTTTAATAGCTCCAAATTGATTTATTTTGAAGATAATGTGGGTATGGGTAGAAATACTCTAATATATTATAATTTATACAAGGTTAGGTTTCTATTTTGACCTTATCATTTAGATTTAACTTTAAGTTAGATAATTTAACTTTTACCGTGTCTTCTTGTTTTTTTACACTATAAGTTTAATAAACATACTATAAAAAGAAAAAAGAACCCAAAATTGTTTATTATTAATATATATAAACTTATATAAGTCATTTTACAGAAACTTATATTTTTATGAATAAAATAACAATTAATAATATAATTTTTTTAAAAAAACTATTTTATGTCAATTTTGACACTATTTGGTAATTGGTTTTTGTGAAAATAATAACAGAATGATTAGTTCAACAAAAAGTGAATTTAATCAGTAATAACATGTCATATTAACCTAAAAAAATTATTTTAACGCATAAAAAGTCACAAATTACATTTATTTGGGTATTTATACCATCAATTATGTTAATAATTCATTAAAAAGATAATTATTGCATCATCATTGTGTCATAAATAAAATAAATAATTTAATGTACAAAAATTAAAAATAAAATACCATTATGTAGGAAATATATTTATAATTCTAAATAATATTTATAGTCTAATTTATATTATGTATATCCTTATATTACAAATTATTTACTTATTAAACATTGATTTTAACTATTTTAACCCTTCTTCAAATAAATTAATAATAAATGTCCTAATCTAATCCAATTGGGCCTAAATGTTCATATTTTATTACTAAGGTAGTTTTTGGTCGATTTATACTTATCTAGTAGAATTAGGACATGTGTGAGGGTAATAATAATATAATGTTTATCTTTAATTACCCTATTTACTTTTAACCGTGGTAAAAAAGTAAAAAGTTATGTTTCACCAAAAATTATTTTCATCTCATTGAACCACATTTTAGTCCTTGAAATTAATCGTGTCTCTTGAATTTTCTAAATTCCACTCACAAAAGAGGTAAAATTATGTTTTATGTAAATTTACAAATTCTCCTAGGTGGGTAAAAGACGGTGAAAAGTTTGATAAAATTTTTATATATCTAAAATTATTATAAAATTAGTCCAATGAATTACATTGAACTTATATAGGTCTTATGTATCATTTTTTACTTAAAATAAATTTAAATAAAATAATTAATTATTTAAATAATAAGTCGGTTTTTAAATAGTAACCCAGTGTTTTCACTATTCATCAAAAATTGAATGTTTTCAGAAAAATACCAAAATTTCTCCCTAGTATTATTTCGATATTCCGAATCCAAAAATGAAGTCCATTTTGAAAAGTAAAATTTCAAAAATTGTGTATTTCTATTCATAATGGCTAGTTTTAATAATATTTTAATAGCATATCGTTGTTTAGTGAAACTCGGTATTGGTACAACGCAAGCTATCAAGGAAGGTCGTGATTGCATGTAAACCAAGCCAAGATAGTGTTCCATGTAGTGAAATTTTATGTTGATGATGTATATAACATAAAAACAAAATATTTCTCATAAAAGTCTTGGGTGTTACATCATATGTAATTTTTAGATGTGTCTATTAGAGGACCAGTCTGATATCATTAGAGAGAGAGATAAGAGAGTTCTCAAACTATGAATATATGTAAAATAGGTGGTATAGTGAGTACCAAATTTATATTGTAATAGTAATGAGATTTAGTTTATTTAGAACACTTTCACATTACCTCTTTATTCTATAGTGATATATCCCAGTCCGGGGGTACCATACGAATTTCTATGTGTTGTGCATAATTTAATTTCCTTTTATATTGTGGAATGGGATGTATATTGATAGAATATATTTTCACTAATATCAAAACAACATCCAAACATATAGCTTGTTAAACATCAATACCCTTACACACCCCCTCTGAGGGTACTTGACCTTGTTGGGATTGAACATAAAATGTTGAATGGTAAATAAAAATAATACTAAAATTAATTCATAACATTTATTCCAAATTATTTTATAAAAAATTACCAAAATTAGAAGGCTACACGTAAAATACACAATACTATATAAAGGATTCCACCATTCTATATAGAAGGGGACTAATATCAAATGAGACACTGAGTCTAACCCCATCCAGTCTAGATCCACTTGATCCAACCACTCCTGGTCATCCAAGAACATTACAAAATGGTATATCATAAATATAATAAAATAAATGTACAAGAATATCCCATGTAGGGATGTGTATAATAATACGTAGTAGGACACCATGAAATAACCATGAATTAGCATCAAGAGATTAGTCAAATGATCATCAATATAGTATGTAAATATTTTTTGAGAAATAAATAAAAATAAAAAATTATATACAAATAAAAAACACAATTTATCATTAGATATTACCCATTACGACATCCATATGAATCTACTCATGAATTCTATGTATCATTTATATGGGTGAACATAGACTCTAATCCATGCTATCATTGATGACACTCATCCAAGAGGTCATGATCATCATTATTTCCCCAATATGTAAACATTCAATAATATTGATATGAGTAAATGGATAGGGGATCAATAACAAGTGTTCATTGGTGACACTGAAAACCAAATCTTGAAGAACACTCTATCTAGTGGATTATACAAGTGCGATGGATAGTCATGATGATTCCATAGAACCCATTAACGGAAGTTGAAAAGATAAAGGATCAGACACCAATTTAATAATGATATTTCAAAAAATATATCAAATACAAAACCCATATAATTTATCACAATTCTTTGCTGAGGATGTAACACCACACAGTACATTCAAAGGTATGGGATGATGGAATACTCTAAACTAATAATAGTAGAAATAGAGTAGATGGAGGGCGTAGTCCAACTCTATAAAAGGTCTACGATGTGATCTAGGGGGTAGATTACATGTTTTAAATTCCTAATGTATTATGATTTCTTTCAGTATCCCACATCATGTAATACAATATATATGTGGTTCGTACTCCTTTGTTATTATACCCATAATGTTTACTTATCTGTCTAATGTGTTGTTTGCACATGTATGTGTACACATGACCATGGTTGTGTACTTCAATCCATGACCATGTGCATGGTTGTGTATATTTCCATATACCCCTATGGTATTCACCAATATTATATCCATAAGTAAAAAATGGGATGTTTCACACATCATTAGATATTTTATTCCTTGCATAAATACTAGAAGGTAAAGTAGGGTCTTGCATGGTGAGTTTCATTTGGACTACATGATGTTAAATGAATGGTTTCACTGAACCCATAGGTTATTGAAATCTCTATCATTCACCACACAAACCCCATTGGACCATATTTTATTCTATTCTAGATGTTGTCGATCATGTTGGACATACGCATGTACATTGCCAATATCTATAATTTGACCACAATTATAATAGTAAAACCACCACTGTAAGGTTGTTCCATCACTGAAAAATTAAAGAATAATATCTTAAAACACAATATGGTATTTTAATATCTATAATTATACAAAACCATCATCACAAAATGATAAATACCTTAATAATGAACTCCAACCTATAGTATCAATCGATTGAGTAGATGAACATCCATGAAATGATAAAATAATTGGTATAGGTTGTAATGATGTCTATGGGAATAGTTTTGGTGAATCATGTGATGAAGAGGGGAATAAATTCATGAAACACCAATAAGGAATGAATATCAGCGATTGTTCCTGTTATCCTTTTTTCATATATATTATATCAATGATTGAATAACAATATATTTTTTTAAAAACATTGTCAAATTCCACAGATTCTAAACATAATCTTTCACATTATGATATATCCTTAGATAAAAAAATTATATTAATTAAACTACATTCCTTGTGGGATATTATAAATAGAGATAAACCCTCATATGAAAACACGCTGCCTTGATTTACCATATACCATTGACAATGAGTTAATCTTATTATCAACATGGATGAATCTAGAAACTCTATTTTCGTTGGTGGTCATTGTGGTATTCAAATGTCAATGTGTGATCCCCACATCTCCAAATTATCCTCCAGAATATCCTCTCAATTATATTGTTTATGTGTCTAACCATATGAATTGGTAGTATGATTGTATATAAAGAGGAGAAAAATATTAATAGTTGATAAAATAATTAAATAAATATACATAAAAAATGTAATTTTTTTCCCACAGTGAAAATCAAGATTGGCACTAAATTTCAAACAATAATAACTCTATCCAATGGTCTAAACCATATTTCATAGTCAACAAAGGTCACAAAATACCAATCTATGTATCCATTGAAGAGTTATTCCATTTGATGGAAAAACATTGTGTGTATGATATTAATATATTTAATATTTATATAATATCAATATTAACCATCTCAGGGTCTTTTAATCTCATGTAGTTCAAGTTACAGGAAATAAAAAAATTTATTAACATATTTACATGACCTATAAATAAAATATATGAATTATATCTCTTCTCAATCCTTATATAGTTAGTATATTCGTGAATTTATCGAAATGAAAATATTTTCTCATTTAGTATATATTAATATCATAAAAATGATACTAAAATATAATGAAGGTATTCAATAATGAATTTATTTATTATATAAATTATTATATTTTTATAATTAGTAAGAAAAAATGTAATGACATTATAAAAATATTTTTTGTACATTGAATTGAATGATATCTTAGGTATATCTTCTTTCTTATACTCTAATTGATGACATCTATAACAAAGGTCCTTAGTGAGAAAGTATTGAGATAATTACATTTTATAAAATAGTTTATCAATATGGGATATATTATAACTTTCCTTGATAATGATATTGTTATTTTCTGGATTATCAAAGAGGACATTCCTAGTAATATAATTATACTTAAAAAAGCTCTGGCTGACCTCACAATGATGTAGTTTGATGAATATATCCTCTTTAAAAAATAACCTAGAGTTTCTTATTTAATTACTAAAACATAATTAGGGAAATTTATTATGGATTTTTTGAAATACGTGTGGAACATATTATGAGATGTATTGTGAAATCAACTTCTTGACTAAGTGGAATACTATGAAAATCTTTTTTAAATAAATCATGAAAATCCCAAATAATAGGCATTTAATATATGTTGAGTTTTTCTCCAAACATATATGATAAAAATAACATTTTTTTATAAAAATTATGCACTATTAAAAGGTGTTATTTTTATAGGATGTTCATATTTATTATTTCACTGGTGGGACATCATAGGTTAGTTCGGAATATAAAACGATATTTCCCTTACTCAAAAATTAATTTCTAATTTATGAAGGCAAATAAAATCCATGTTTATGATAATATAAAATTAAACAAGATGTATAATAATTATATATTTATGATGAAAATTTCAAAAATATTCAAATAGAGATGAATCATACACATATTACATAATCCTCAAAACATTGTTTGTTTCATTGTTTATTTAACATCAAATCATTAATGTGTAACTTTGATACAAATAAAAAATTATTTTGATATAAAATATTTGCTGATCTATAGTTAAAAAATACATTATCAGTTATAGAGGGGTCAGTAAGTGTACATTTCACCTCAATGTTATCATAGGCCAAATCAAAAATAATGATCTCAAGATATTTTTAATTATATTTTTTTATGATGGTTATAACTTTTATTATCATCATTAATGTTTTTATATGAGAAAATATTTTTCATAATCCTCATACTCCTTACATTTGAAGAAATTTATTATGGGTTATTCACTTTATTGAGTTTTTTCTATATTCAGAACATTTTTTAACATCTTCCCATAGCATTGGAATTTAATTTACTAATGAACATCCTTTCCACAAATTATATATAAATTAGTACCCATAAAAAATTATAATCAATGATTCCTTTCACACCTTGAGAAAAAATTATGTCTTATATTTTTATCTCCATGGTCTTTTGATTTTCCATCAAATTCAATCATTGGATTCTTATCAGAACCATAACATTCGTGTCTTTCTCCAACTGTCATTTCCCTTATTTTAGATCTATAGATTATTTCAAAAAAATGATAATATAATATATTAATAATTCAATTTGGGGGCTCAATGTTATTCCCCCAAAAATCAATCCTAAATTTTATCGACTTTTATGATGATAAAAAAAATGATCAATGATATTAAAAATTTCCCTCAAAGGAACCAGTAGATTCATCATCCTTATTCTTTAGATCATGGAAATTAATCTACATATTTATTTTAATAGAACATGTAACGTTATTATTCATGAATAATCACATGAATTCATTCCACTCAACAGAGTCAATTTATTATTTTTGCCACATGTTCTTTATAAGAGACCTCCCATTATCATCCTTTCTGTAAAAATGATTGGGAGTAACAATTATTTTTTTCATACATCAAACCATTGATAAGGAAATATATTTTTTCAATGGTACTCATCCATTTCAAATTAAATAGAAGATAATATGACACACTAAAATAAATGTACAAATAAATTAGTAAGGACTAAATAAATTTTCTTTCCTTATATTGTATTTTTGGAATCTCAAAGTAACTCATTGCTTAGTAAATTTCTGTAATAATAATTACATAAGTTTTAATTACATATACCATGAAATTTTGGTTCATTGGAGTAAAATAATTTCATTCTTCCTTTCATTCAATATTATAATGATACATTCATGTTCCAACCACTAACAAAAATTATAATGAATCATTTGAGAAATAGTAATCACAGTTGGAATACACATTATCATGAAAAATAATTTATATGAAATCATAATTTGGACATCATATTCTCAATATATGACACAATTAGTTTGGAATAGATCATTAATGGTAATAACATATTGAAATGATTATTATTGGTTTATAATAAATGGTTTAATAATCCAATTAATAATATATGGTTATGTCAAAAAAGTAACTTAGTTTCGGAATAATCACCATGCAACTGAATAATGGATGAGATTCACTAATCCATCTTTTTAGGGGTATTAAACCAAGATAAATTTGGTTCAATCCTAATCCACTTTTAGTAGCCATCCAAATATGATTTTCCTTGAAATAAAAAATAAATTCTTTTCCATAACAAATGATATTATCCATTACATATAATTATTGTAATGGTTCATAATAAATTTTTTATCCATGATTACAAAGGTATCCAAATCATTAAGTTATAATGAATATATACATCTACTTTTATTATAAATATATATCAAATATTAATTTATTAATATCCATTTCATAAAATTAATATCCATGATAGAATCATATAGTTCTAGTTTATTTTGAAAGAGTGATTCATAAAGAATTGTTTCCTATTATAACTAAAACAACTCCCACTATTTACTCCATAACACGAACCGCTATTATACATATCATAATTAATATATTTTTCATAACTAGGGGATGTCAAATTTAATAAAGGGTGAGATCAAATGCTCAGTAATGGTAAACAAGTGTGATATCAATTATCAAATATACTTAACATTAGTAGACGGGTCTGGGAATATGATCATAAAATTTATTAACTATAACCTGCTTATTATATTTCATTAACAATAGTCATAGAATAAATATTATAAATTAATATGATATTAATGATAAATTAATCAGTGAACAAGATCCATGTGATTATAAATTTGGAAAAAAATAAATTTATATCTTACACATAAGCAATAAAAAATAATTTCCATCGAGGTCAACGATAGTTTCCAAGACTATAATAGTTCAATGGTTTAACTCACAAAAACCTTATAGTATTCAATGCTCACTCCAAAAAATTTCATAGTTCAGACATTCATTTATTAAATGTTTTCACTACCCATTCCCATCCTATTTATATAAGGATATATCAATCATTATCCAATGAATCAATAGAAAATATAATAATGAAATCTCACGGAATAAAATGATAATCAGATATATTTGTGACACCATATCATTAAACAATCATCATATAATAAACCTAAAAATTAAATATATTTTTAATAAAATTCATTTGGTTTTAAGATCCTAAATATAAATGGGTCTGATAATCATTTCACTAATTCATCATATTGTAACTCATAGGAATGGAACTATGATCCTAACAATATTGTCAAATTTATTATAATCCATCCATAAAATGACTAACTATTTTATTAGTGAATCATAACTTTAATAAAATTATGTAACATCATATGATTTCAAAATATTTGAAAAATTCCATTAAAGGATCACATAGATCTTTTCAGGAGAAAAATGAACTCATCTCATAGAAACTATAAACATAAAATAAAAAAAATCAAAATATTATCGAATAAATTTTATTCAAAAATTATAGAAAATATATTTTAATTGATTTAAATATTTTTTGTTTTCGTAATGGATTAAACATATTTTCTTTATGTGTATATTAAAATAGGTTTCCAATAGGTTTCTAATGGCGTTCTGTGGATTCCTTGGGGGTGTGCTAGGTCTTCTACTCCCATTATGTGATGGGAGCGGCCTCTGGGCTGGTCCCTCCTCATCTATTGGGGGAGGGAACTTCATCATCCATTGTGGGAGCAGTGACCTTCTTCTCAACCTTTTCCAATCCGAATCTTCTCCCCACATTTTTTTCAATTTCTTTGTGTCCCAAAGTCCTGGATCAACATGATGTGTTCCTGAACCTTCCTCTTTCGATTTCCAAATTCCTAGAAGCTTCTTCCCTCATTAACCTGAACTTATTCATTCATTTTTTTCAAAGAATGTCTTCGATAGACTCATTTGACAGGTTTTTTTCGACAACTGGGATTTATAGGATCTGGCATCTATGGGATGGATTGGTAATAAGAGAATCATGAACCATTTTTCTTTGGAAGAGGGCCTGATTAAATCCAGGTGTAGAACTCCCTTCCGCAGAAATGGTCCTTAATTTTTCACATTTATATAGACCTACGACTTCCACATGACGCACGATTCTCCTTCAGTTGAAATTTGGATTAGTCTTCCCAAATTTCTATTACCATTTAGAAAATTATCAATAGTTAGGTTGATTAGAAACCATGTAGGTTGGTATTTATGCTCTGATAGCCGAACCAATTTGATTGGACATCCTATTATCCCCTGAATTTGTATGGAAGTTGATTCCCCATTGGATCCCCCCGACATTGCTTGGATAACAGTATCTGAGGAGTTCTACTGTAAATAACATGTTGTATATGAATCATGGGTTTAATTTTGATCGCATTCCAAATGTGTGGGTCACCCCTCTTCGACATGTAGGCCCAGATCTATAAACTCAGACAAGAAAGGGGGTGTGGGTTCAGCAAGGAGTGTGAAATCTCCTATGACTAGTGCAATTGTGGGTATGGAGGCCATAACCCTGGTTGTTCTTTCCCAGGATGAAAGTCAGTTGGGAGTTCCTCAAGTAGATTTTGATCTATCTGTGATGAAATCAGAAGCGGAAATAGGGGATGGACATGGGGGAACCCATGATTTATGTAGAGGAATGTATCAAAGAGTGGAATATGGAGGTCCCAAGGACAACCCGTGTGCCTCCTATTCTGATGTAGTGTGCTCAAGGAGTGGTAACTGTACTAGAGGTTTAATAGTGGATCCTATGGAACCATGGGAGGGAAATCCTTTAGGCTTCAGATCTATTCCTTGTATGGAGGTGTCTGTAAATGAGTTGGGAAACTGTTTTGATGTTATACATAATCAGGAACCAATTATGGATGACCTAGAGTCACCCAAGATCTACATAGATAGGCAAAAGGACTTCGAGTCCAGTGATGACTATTCTATCTAGTTTTCAAATGAGCGCAAGGTTCAGGATCAGGGGTAAGGTCTCTCAAGTCCGAGGAGTGGTAGTAACTTTAAGGGAAGCCAAAAACTGAGAATGAACTATTCATACATTCCACCACCTATGGAGACAATTTCAGTGATGAAATAAAATGAAAAACCGATGGCTAGTGGTACTCTCCCTTCATCCAAGACAGATAGTCAGTAGAGGAAGCCAAATGTCACTCTTGTTCAATCCTTGGAATTGATAATTAGCTCAACGGTATAAGTGGTTTAGCTGGTTCTAACACTTAATGAATCTGACGAAGAAGCACCTAGAATGAGGGTGCATTCATTAATGATAAACCTCAATGATGAGCAATTTATCTAGATTAACAAACAATATCTGATTTTAGTTGGGTGTTCTACAATGAGAGTATCAGTCTAGAGGAATATATTCTATTTTTGGACAACAAGTCTTTCATGTTTTAAGACCATTATAATGGAAGAACCAGATAACCAGGTAAAAAAAATTCACGGAAATTATTTATGGAATCTAATTTTGATAGGATTAAATAGTTCTTCCATGGTTCTAGATTTTCCTTTTGTTTTTGAACTCATGGTTTCTCACATTTTCTGTAAAAGTGTTGGAATAATAAAAAGATAATTTTTTTTCATTGTATTAAAATAAACAATCCTTTAACATTTTTAGTAAATAGTCCAAAGTACCCCATTCTTCAAATGAAGAGATGAATACTTTATTTACAATCTCAATATAATATTAGAAAAATTATGGTAATAATTTTATTAGATAAAATTTATATTGATTAAAAAGTATATTCAAAAGAAGTGTAAATGAAATTCATTTTTTGTAAAATATTCCTTCAGCATACTGAGTGTATAATGAGACTGAGCTAAAAGAAAAATAATTAACCATTGAAATAAATATATGAAAATAAATATAATGGTTTTGTTGAGAGGTATATTATAATATCTAATCATCTAAAACATAATTGTAAACAAAACTGATAATCAATGTGATTATAACACTAACAACATTTGAAAATTTAGAATCATAAGCCCCAGAAAATAAATAACGTTATATAGATATATAAATACAAATAATTTTCATAATAAACATTTTAGATTAAATTCATTGGATATATATATATCTCATAAGTAAAATAAGTGGTGAATATAATATATTTATCATTAAATAAAAGTGAGATAGAAAATCCCTTACCTGGGGTTTGAATTCCTTTGTAAGAGTCGCTAACATATATATAATAAATATAGATTTATTGTTAATAGACTAAAAAAATCTTATATATATATATATCCTACCTTATAAAGTTACTTATAGAAATTTTATCTCCAATTTTTTAACAATCTTTTGGTAAAAATCACTAATTTATGTGATAGATTTTTATTTTTTCATGTATGTTTTCGTTCATTAGGATTGGAATTTGAACACTGATCATAGATCCGTAGTGTCAATAATTTTAATAGTGTTATAAATATGATATATTTTCATTATATAAATTTCTATTGTCATCTATAAAATTAGATATAGAAAAAAATGATTCACTGTGTCCATGGAGATGGTATAAAATACATACCCATGAACGTTGTTTTCAATTTTAAATAAGTGTAAATAAATTAAGTTAATTAATAATAATAATAAAATTTTAATCTAATATATATCACATATAATCAATAAATCCATTACTACTGAAATTCATGTAAATTATAACTGAAAAATGGATCACATCACTTCATGGAAGCACAAGTCCACAATTAGCTAAGAGTGACATCTTTGTTTTTCAATGCATTGGAATTTAATAAGGTTTATATGATATTATAATTCAACAAGTGTAATTATTTGATTAATATATATATATATATATTAAATAGATCATTATAACTTGTTAGGAAAGGAATTGATGGAATGAATTATGTCCTTTCATGATGCAATAGTCTGTTATATAGATCCCTGACAATTTTGAACCCAATTAACTGATGAGGATAATGATTTAAAATATTATATATTAATAATGAAAAATATTTATATGTAATATATTTTTTATTTTATCATAATTGAATATGAACTCGAGGATATGGAGGAATAAATATATCAAAAATTCTCATTTATGAACAACACATTTTTTAGACAACCTCTTTTGGTTTAAAACAATAGCCTTGCTTGTATGGATCTCTATTCATAAACGGCCAAATAAATGATGCATATTAAGTTTGTAAGGTACTCTGGAATGTAAATGAAAAACCAAACGCATTTTTAACTATTAAAAATATGTTGGAGGAGGTTCCCTTCAATATGTTTCAAGGCATTGTATTTTTTGTAAACACCCAAAACTATTCAATAATGTGATATCTCTCACAAAAATATGTTTCAAGAAAATTGATAAATAATGGATTAGAGGGTTGATAATGTTGAACACACATCATTTAGAAACAACATCCAATTTTAACCATGATATTAACATTTTTGTAAATTTACTCAATTTTATCGTTTTAGTTTACACAATATTAACTAGTTTTTTACGTAGGTAATTTATCCTATAATCATAAAAAAATAGGAATTGATAGTAATTTACATCCAATTTTTAGATATATGAAATATAATTTATCAAATAAAAAATATTTTTTTCAAACATTAAATTTAACACATGTGCATGCTGTGTTGAAAATCGTGTTTAACCTTAATAGTTGTAATTATTTTTTACATTTTTATTTCTCTTTTGGAAAAATAATTGTGTACTCATTTGTAAATAATATTAGTTAATATTATTCACATTATGGAATCAATTGTTTGACAATCAATACACTATAGTGGATAAATTTAATTTAATATTAAACCCTAAAATATGGAAAAAATTCATATTCCAAAGAATATGATTCCTTTTGTGTAGAAAAATTCATATAAAAAGTAAACATAAAACTGATTAAATTAGACTAAATTAGATTAATTATATTTTAAATACAAAATTATTATATTAACTAAATAAAAATTGAATCTAATCATTCTAAATACATTAATTTAATAGATATTTTTATATAAATAACATTATTTTTCAAAATTCAATTTAAAATTAATCAGTACAAAATATTCCCAAAATTCCACTATAATTAATTTTTTAAATCATGGGTTAAAAAACATATGTTATTTTTCATTGATATCATTTCTTAATGTGTCATATATAATTTTTAGAATAATTTCACAAAATGTAATGAATCCACATAGCCGGAAAATAATGTTTTTATGCATAAATGATTATTTATTATTCTGTATGAATAAAAAATATTATAAATATTATAATATATTTTTTGAATACATAGTATATAAATTGGACTATATTATATTAAAAATTGTGATCAATGTAATTAAATAATATAAACACACATTGAGTGCATAAAATCATTATCTTTATAAAAATAATTCATTTATATTCAATTGGATTTCATTTTTATTATTAATTAATTGGTAATGTCTTGAATTAAACTCAAAAATAAAATATTTTGAAAATGGGGGATGATTAAATTATTTATTTTCTCAGGAGCTCTTATCTCAGTTGTCATAGGTTTCCCCCTCCACCACCATTGCCTCTAACATTGTTCCTATGCCTCTCAGATATACCTTGCTTCTCCCACCCCATCTTCTAGTAGCCAAGAATCTCTGATGTCATATAGCCAAGTTTGATAGATAATGGAGGTTGGTTTTGACATTTACGGTGGAAAACATCATTTATGGTGTTGTATCTTCCCCATTCATGTTCGAGTTAAGCTTCACATGATGGAATTCAGTGGTGTTGATTCAGGATTAGCAGTTTGCAGCTCCGAGCTCTCAATATCTGATGATGAATTCATCTCCATTTTATATTCTCCATTGATGATAACTCACCATAATTCTAGATCATACGTGGTCCATCTATGATCTGATATTTTGAGTCCCCAAAACATCAAATTCGGTGTCGATTCGTCGCCTCTAGTACACTAGATTGATCCCTAGCATATTCATGGGAAGCTGTGGTGTTGGATGCTTTTAGGAATATAAACTCTAGATAATGGTTCGACATGGGATCATATTATTGCACTAGATGATGTTGAACTTTTTTCTGCCAAGATAGTTCTATGTTTTAATGTTTTTCTCTACAATTTATTCATTTTCCTTCATTCATGACCCCAATTTGTTCAGGTTCAAAAGATTCCATGATGTTTTGAGATCATTTCGTTGCTTTAGAGAATGTGTGACTACTTTATTTCTCTTTGGGTTGTTTTCTTCATTCTAGTATGCTCAGTGGAATTGTGGTTCCTTTTTCTGGAGCTCTATTGATGATTACCTCACCATCGAGAAACCTCACTCGAAGATTACTATGCCTATTTTCTTCTAGTATGTTGTGTTTTTTTACTTTTAGTTGTTCCTATTTGGTGTTCATTTTTGTTTGTTGTTTTTGGTCGGTATAGCTCTTGTTTGCAAGGGTGGATCCCCTGGGACATGATGGATTATCATGTTCTTCATTTTCGATTTACACTTAACTATAATGTGATTATTCTTGAAAAATAAAAAATGTTTTGTGGTAACATAGAAATTAACTTTATAAATATAGACTACAATTGTTTTTCAAAATTTATTTATTTCCATTCAAAAACACTAATCCAAAAACAAAGAAACTACTGACACATTGATTAAATATATTATAATATTATATAGTTTCATATTTACATTCAGTGTTGCGTGTAACATAAGATGATGATGTAATAATACTAGTTTTAATATTTTTTCATTAAATAACATAGTGTAACAAATTTTTATAATATATATTGCGGAAACATAAATCATTTTTTTATCATATTTGTGTACTTTTTTCAAACCAAAAAAATATATTTTGAACATTCCATTTTTATTTTATTTTGTATTTTCACAATTCATGTTATATTAACATTGATAATTCAAAAAATTGGAATAAATATTAATGATGGTAACCAATAAACAAATTGTTATTCGAAATGTTCCTAGATAATTTATCATTTATCCCAATGAAGAAAATAATATAAATGTTTACAAATATTAATCTACTCATCTACCAAAATGATGAACATAAAAAACATATCATGGAATATGTTAATACTGATGGGGACAATGAAACCACGATATTATTTACATATTATTTATGATATATGATAAAATAAAATGTATATTAAATGATATATATATATATCACTATATGACTTTTTGGTTATTCTTATCCTCCATATAAAATAGGAAATCTATATATTGTGTAAGGGTCATGTGACTATTATATAAACATAAATAGCTTCAATACATCATCCCACATTCCTCATTTTCATCCTCTAATTCAATTATAGTGACCAAAAACATGTTATCATTTTTTCTATCAAAGATAAATGATTTATATCACAAAGGAAAACACTCTATATCATGATTACCTACATAGATAATATAATATATCTTATATAGAGGACTCTTAATGGCCCTATAGATCCATAATTACCCACAATAACTTATTTCTAAACCGTACACCAAAAAAATAATATTTCTATTGGCATCCACATGATTAGATTGAATATTAGGAGGATATCATAAAATTCCTTTATTGAAACACTATTTTATGAAGTCTTCTACACTAAACCCTTACAAACTTAAAATTATTACATAACATCGCTTGAAGATTTTCCTGGACTCTAATTAAAGAAATCACGAATACTATTCAATATTCTGAAGGCCAAACAATGAATATCCAATCATGTAAAATCATTATATTTTTTCTGGTTTAATTCAATTAATTCAATATATATAAATATATAGTGACTAGTTTTATAATAATTTTATGCACATTTATTGATTTTATTCAATTAACTATAATTTAATTTGATCAATAAATATATTATATTTTCTATTAAAATTCAATGTATTAAAAAATTTATTTGAAAATGTGAGGTTTTGAATTTTGTTATCATCTGCAAATTAAATTAAATTTATAAATTGACCATCCTTTTACTAAAGATAGAATAATAACACAAATTATCCCCTACCCCACCCTTCATTGTGATTTTGACCACTCCTAGCACATGATATAATTTTTCCTTATTGATGACCTATTACTTGTCACGACTCGTCCCCCAGGGCCCATGTCGTGACTACGCCAAGCCCGCCTTCCATAGTCCAGGTGTTTGCGACTATCACTAATGGCCTAAATCCCTAAAACATGGAAGGCATTGCCTTTAAAAATTATAAACACACACAACAGAGTAGCTGGAAGAAATACAATAAGTTAAAGTGTATAAAAAAGAAGTGTTGAAATATAAAGGGGCTGGAAATAGAATCCCAACTTTAAATTACAAGGAAATTGGAAGTACAAGGAAAACAAGTACAACAGAATAAAGGTGAAACAACTGCTGGATCGTCCCTTGATAAATCGTACATGAATGGTAGGTATAGATAGCCTCAACAACACACCACGTTTGTTTGTCTCCTCCGTGTAACGTCACGTTGTGTGGTCCACCTCCGGGAACCATCCAGCCCTCGTACACTTAGCCTCGGTCAGTGTCGTCCATCGTCTACATCAAACATTACGAGGAGCAGGAACAGCCCGTGTAAGGGTGAGTATAAAGATACTCAGTAGAAACCTTGAGAACCTCAATGTATCACAAAATCCAACAAGGATAACCACAATGTATGAAATCATCAGATATCCACACTTATGTAAATTCCCATACTTATACCTAATCATCTTGTGATTCGTATCAATCATGAGGTAAACTCAAATGAAACAGACGTAGCTCAACCAGGATTTTTATTATCAAAACCACAGCTGATGGAGAACTACTCCTCTATCGAGTAAAGTGGGCATTCCACCACAACCAGGCACTTCCCACTAAAATAGGACTACTGAGGTACTCCTCCTATCGAGTACCGTGGGTCTACCGTGCTCACACAGAGTCGCTCCCCGCTGTGGGTCTTCCGTCAACTACCAGGTTCTCCCCCTAATATCCTATAGAGCTTCTCCTCCTGTCATGTACCACGGGTCTGCCGCCAACTACAGGAGATTCTCTGCCATGGTTCTACCGCCGCAACAAGGTGCTCCCCACTAGGCAAGTCGAATCACTTCAAGTCGAATCGGTCAAGCAGTCGTCAGGTCTAAGACTGCTAATAGGTCTTCATACTCTGTTAGCTCATCTCTTGGAGGGTCCTCACCACGAGTAATAGGTCGATACTCCTACTATCAATAATTCACACTTAGAATTAACTCAAAGGTCTGCCTCATCAAAGGGGTCTCAACGCAACAGATGGAGGGTCAATCAGACGCACAGTCTGTGAGTTATAATATTTTTAGTCCCGAGGGCCCTCTTCGATTCATGTAGGATCCATCCTGACCATATCTCAACAATACCCCAAAATCTAGTGTGGTATAACCAAAGGGACTGTCATTCTCTATGAAAACCAGCCCCGCTGATGATTCATCAAACGGATGTCCAGTGCCAAAGATATGTCCAAATGAAGTAATGGTCAAATCGGGCTTGGGCCCGGTCCGACCCGGTCAGACCGACTCGGCCCAACCCAGACTGGGACGACCTGGTCTAGCTCTGACCCAGCCCATTTGGCGGGTTAACCCACGAGGTTCGGCCAGGTCCGCAGGTCCTGGACCAGCGGACTACGGGGGTGTTTTGGCCAGAAGGTCGCTACGTAGGTGGCTCGGCCCGTAGGTCCGGGCCGGTTCGGCCAGAAGTACATGGGGCATCGCTCAGGAGGTTCACCACAGAAAGCTGAACCAGTTCGGCTAGTGAGGCCATGAAGGACTCCGTGAGCCGGCTCAAGTGGCCATCGCGACTCTGCGGGTTTGGCCGGGAGCTAGGGCGTGGGCCGGCCGGCCGGGCATCGCATAGGGCACGAGCAGTCCGCGCGGGTTTCGGGCCTCCTAGTAGGGCCGCCTGGAGGGTGCGGGTAGGCCGGCAGAGCGTACGAGGTGCCGGAAGGGTGCAGAAAGACTGCACTGGGCGCAGGCTGGCACATTGGGTGACATGCATAGAGTCTGTAGTGCGCACGGGGTTCCGACAGGGCGCGGGAAGGCCGCACGGGGCACAGACAGGTCGGAAAGGCACTGAGAAGGGCACTCTTCAGGGTGCGCGGTGCACCAGTAGGGCGTGGGTAGGCCGCACGTGGGTCAAGCATGCCTTCCGGGTGTCGGGTAAGGTGTGCGGCAGGCCGAACGGGGTGCGGGAAGGCCGGTTAGGTACGACACGGGTTGGCATGGTCCGGTAGGGTTCGGTAGGGAACACTGGTGTTTCATGGGGGCGGCACAGTTTATAGAGGCCCCGGGTAGCATGACCTTTGTCGATGCTGACATCGTCACCTGGTACCCGCTTCAATGAACACCACAAGAAAGAAGAGTCGACATAGGATGTCGGGCCATTTTATGTTGGCTAGCATCCTCCGCATTTAAGGTGGTATCAATTGGTTCATCAAGGAAAGAAGATGAAAAACCATTAATTATATAACATTGCATTGATTCCTTTCATTCGATGAATAGAAGATGAAAATAAATGCATTAACATGTAATAACCCCTACCAAGATTGTTGGGCGTCGACATTGAAGTCATGGAAAAAAGAAGATGTTGACCGTCATTCGTCACAGCTGCCACACACTCCTAATTCCAAGCTGCATCGACTCTTTAAGATTCTCTATGTCAGTAGGATATGAGGAAGAGAGTCGATGAAGAGCTGTCATAGACATTCATCGTTGGAAGAATGCGTTCTTCGTTCATCGTTCTTCATTGGGATATTGGTTCTTCGTTGGGAGCTTTCTCCCAATGATCCTCTAATCCTCCATTTCCAACAAATGAAAAGATAGCCCCTCCAAATAAAATATTGTCTATTATTTTAGATTTTGAGTTTAAAATTCAAATTGTGGCATTTAATTAAATGAGATGACTCATTTAATAAATAGGGTGGAGTTGGCATAATAAACTATTCGTTGGAACAACAATTCAAAAGTGTAGAATTTATTACATGGCTCCACCTCATGTAAGCTTTAGAGTTGGCATGAATTAATTTAGGGGAGATCCAGAGGATATCCCTAATTAATTAGGTAGAGTTCATAGGTTTTATCCTCCTCCATCAATAGGGGTCTGGTCGTCCCCACCCCTATTATTCAAATGAGAGGTGATGTGGTCTCTTGTGGTCCCCACGTCATAAAATCTCACAGGAGGATATGTTTGGGTGGACCCCACCACCATAACCTCTCATGGGAGGTTAAGGTTTGGTGGTCCCACCTCCAACTCCCATGAGATTTTTTTAACAAACAACAATCTCTTGGAGGATTAAATAAAATCATGTATCACTACACTTTATTTTTATTATATTTTTTTAAGAACACACAAAAAATTAACCTCAACTCTCGACTCACTGTTGTTGAATTGAATGTCTTCATAAGAGAATATCAGCACTATGAGTTCAACAGTGCCCTCATATTGTAATTCTGAGCACCTGTGAAAATGTTATAAAAACCCGCTCCTATGTTTACTGAATGTACCTGAACAAAACATCAGAAATTGATTCCGAGAACACCAGGCCTCAGAATCATGCACCGTAAATTATTGCGGACTCGTAAAATTCCCGTGAATATATGAAAAAAAATTCAAAATAATTTCAAAGTATTTAAATTCTCCCCACCGTAGGGATTTACTTCCCTGTAAGCTACAATTCTATCTATGGGAATCAGTGGGGGTACTGAGCATGCATCTGAGCCTCCTACTCTCATGTGCTCTCCTTGAGATTCCCATGTCACCAGCATACGCGCACCAGAGGTATCGACCATCCACGTATGAATCACTCTTATTGATCCTCAATATCCACTGGAACCTCTATGAAAGTATCATCATCGTTGAAGTCTAGCTCTCTATGGTCGATAATGTGGAAAGGGTCATGCACGTATCTCCTTAGTTGACATACTTGGAAGAAGCTGTGCACCCTGTGCAACTGAGGTGGAAGAGCCAAGTCGTAATCCACCATGCCTACTCAGCTGAGGACTTAGAAAGGTCTGATTAATCTTGGAGATTACTTGCCTCCTCGGCCAAATCTCCATAGAACTCGTAGGGGTGAGACCCGTATAGAGACATGGTCACCATCCTCAAACTCAAGAGGTCTTTGTATCCTATCAGTATATTAGTTCTTCCTACTCTGTGTAGTCTTCATCTGCTCCTAGATGATCTGAAACTTCTCCGAGGTAGCTCGTACCATCTCTGGTCCCACAAGTGATGACTCCCCAGGGTCTGTCCAGTAGAAGGGTGATCTGCAAGGTCATCCGTACACGACCTGAAAAGGTTCCATCCCAATGGTGGTGTGATAGCTGTTGTTTTATGCAATCTCCCTCAATGGAATGTGATCCTCCCAGTAGCATCCGAAGTCGAGGGAACAAGAATGCAACATGTCCTCGAGGTTCTGAATGGTCCGTTCAGTCTGACCATCGACTTGAGGATGGAAGGCGTTGCTCAGATGTAGTTGTGTCCTGAAATCCTCCTAGAACCCATTCTATAGCTGGGAAGTAAACATTGTGTCACGATCTGAGTCAATTATCGAAGGTACTCCTTGTAGCCGCAAAATCTCCATCATATAGAGGTGTCCCAAGATCTCTACTGAGCCATGATCTCTGATCGGTAGGATGTGGGCCAACTTATTGACTCAGTCAACGATCACCCAAATCGAGTCGTGACCCATGGATATACATGGAAGACCCATCACGATGTCTATGGATATCTCATCCCACTTCAAATCTGGGACCTCTAAAGGTTGTACCTAGCCTGCTGGTACCTGGTGGTCCGCCTTTACTTGCTGACAAGTGAGGCATTGAGAGAAAAACTCTGCTACCATATTCTTCATACCTGGCCACCAGTGCTGTCATCTGAGGTCCTGATACATCTTCACCACTCTTGTATGTACATCTAAAGGGGATGTGTGGAACTCGTTAAACACTTCCCCATGAAGTTACATTGGTACCATAGTACGTCCTTTGAAGAGGAGGACGCGCCCCCCACCTTTAGAAAATCCATTAGGTTCCTTCCCTGTGGATATCTGACCAAGTCATGTCTCAAAGTCAGCATCCCCATGTTGTGCCACTCTTTCTCAATGAAGAAGTAGGAGAGTGACTATAAGATACTGAAGGAAGGCTGATCTATCTCAATCCACAAAGGATATCTGTAATGTTTCCAGCTACTCTGTCGTGTCTTCTAGGAGCTATATACCAGTTCTCATGTTGAGTGCATCTGCTACAACATTCCCCTTTCTAGGAGTATAGAATATATTGAAGTTGTAGTCTTGGAGTAACTCAATTCATTGTTGTTGTCTCGAGTTCTGTTCCTTCTGAGAGAAGATATACCTGAGACTCTTGTGATCAGAGTACATGGTAAAATCTTCTCCCATCAGATAGTGTCGCTAAATATTTATGTTGAAGTAAACTACTGCTAACTCCAGGACATGGGTAGCATAAAATTCATCTCGTGTTGTCTCACCTCCTGAGAACCATACATGATCACTGCGCGCTTCAACATAAAGACACACCCGATTCCGGTCCGTGAGGCGTCGCAGTAGAATATGTACACTACACTTTTCTCTAGAAGTCTCAAGATGGGGGAACTAGTCAAGATCCACCTAAACTCTTAAAAGCTCTGATGGCATCTCTTCGTCCACACATAGGGATTCCCCTTCTTCGTCAAGGCTTATAGTGGTGTTGCAACTCTAGAGAAGTCTCTAATGAATCCCCAGTAGTATCCAGCCAATCCTAGGAAACATTGTACCTCTATCACACTCTAGGGTGGCTCCCAGGAGTGTATTTCCTCAATCATCGCTGGATCCCCTGCAACTCCAGACACTGAGATGACGTGTCCCAAAAAGCGAACTTCTTGGATCAGAAACTGGCACTTCGAGAGATTAACATGATGTTGGTGCTCTCAGAGACTATCTAGTACTACCCGCAAATGGTAAGCATGCACGTCCTCAGCAGTTGAGTAGATCAGTATGTCATCGATGAAGACTATGAAAAAGTGATCGAGGTATGGCTGGATGATCATGTTCATGAGTTCCATGAACACTTCTAAAGCATTTGTTACACCGAATGGAATATCCAAGAACTCTTATAGGTCGTACCGACAGCTGAAGGCCTTCTTCTGCACATCCTCGTCTCGAACTCTAAGCTGGTGATAGCATGATCTGGGGTCTATCTTCGAGAACCATCGTGCTCCCTTCAGCTGATCAAAGAGGTCATCAATACTCGAGAGTGGGTACTTGTTCTTCATGAACACCTCACTCAGGCGATGGTAGATGACCCAAATTCTCAAGCTCCCATCCACCTTCTTGGTGAACATAATCGGGGCTGCCCAGGGAGAAACACTGGTCCAGATGAATCACTTCCCCTGCAAGTCCTCCAGCTATACCCGCAACTCACGAAGCTCAACGGGTGCCATCCGATATGCCGGAGTAGATATCGGTGTCATCCCGGGGTACAAGTCAATGTAGAAGTCCACATCTTTTCAAGGAGTTATTCCTGGAACATCTTCAGGGAACACATCTGTGTACTGGTCCACCACTATAGGATATCACATACTCTCCACATCAACAGCTCCAAGGGAATGGCAGGACAACTGATTAGTGATCGGCTGCAGACTCTTTCGAGTAAGTTTTTTCTATGCCTCAAAGGCTCCCTTCTCACCGGTGAAGGTCAACCTAGTCCCAAATGTGCGGACACACTGCACTTTGTGCCTAACACAGTCGATCTAAGCATGGTCTATAGATAACCAGTCCATACCAAATATGAAGTCGTAAGGCCTCAACGCTGCTAAGAGGATATCTCAGCCAAAGCTATTGCCTCCTAGACTAAGTTCACATTGCTGGAACCAGTGCGTAATCATCGTTTCTACTCCTATAGGAGTCTCTAGCCATAAGGATTGAGTCAACAGATCCTTCGGAATCTCTGAGCACCGAACGAGGGTAGTGTCAATGAAAGAGTGACTGGAACCTATTTCTATAATAACTATAGTTAAGGTATAGTAGAAACTTATTGTACCTCGTATCATCTCTATAGTTCCACGGTCATATGCTTCAGATACCTGAAGATGTGCTCTCGCATGTCCACCTACTCCCTGCAGTTGGGGTGGACCTCCTAGTGGTGTTGGTGGTGACACCTAGAAACGTCATCCATGACCTACTGCACAACCTGCTCCTCTGCCACATCTGCATGCTCCCTGCGGACCATGTCGATCAAATCCATGTCTCTTACTGGGTGGTCCTTCGACCATCAGCTGATCATCCGAATGGTAGGTCGGACAGAAATGATCCATGTGACCATGCCCGCCGTATGAGTATCATTGTTTGCTCCTGGCATGTCTGGCTCTGTCTCTACCCCGAGTGCCCTGCACAGCCGATTCTGAGTCGTGCGGTTATACATCTCTAGGTATGATCCTCTTGGACCACTGTGACAGATATCTACTACCAGCTGTAGAAGATTATATACCATGTCCACTAGTGGTGGGTCTCGCTGCTGGAGACTGCTCAGCATGGAAACTCTCCACTAAGAGGGCTCACTTCAACAACACTACCTACGTCGAGATACTGAGGGAGATCATTGAAGCCCTAATTTATCACTTGAGTCCCACATAAATGATTTGAGCACTGAATAATGTGTCTTGCACCATATTTGTGTAGTAGCATGAGAGTTTGGTGAACCATGCTGAGTACTGAGCTATCGTCATGTTAACCTGTTGTAGATGCAGTAGCTCCTATATCTGCACCGCATAAAGGGTGGATAGAACGAAATCCACCCGAAAAAGGCTCTCAAATTATGTCCAGAGTAGTGTCGCCTCATCGTGCACTAGGAGGATCGGGCTCCACCATCTTCCTGCTGCTAACTGAATGAGACTCGGGGCAAGGATCACCAAGAAGTTGGCTGGTGTCCATAGTAGTCATAAAACTCTCACCAAAGCCTCCAGCCAATCCTCATCCACCTATGGGTCTATCTATCCCCAGAACGTAGGTTACATGGGGCTCTGGAACTCATTAAATGCACTTAAGCAGCGTGCATTGTCTGCCACTAGGGTTGTTGGCCTCGGTGGCCCAATAGGTAGAGGTACCGCTAGTGCCTCTGCTAGAAGAGGGCCATGCACCGAGGCCTCGTCGCTCAGTGGACAATCTGTGCATACAGCTCTCGGGGCTCTTGCAAGTCGTTCATGAAGAGGTATCCTGAAAGAAACAGATGTGACACAGTCAAAGATTATACATGGTGAGCTGACCTAGTTAACCTGACATAATGAAAAATTTTGAAAACACACACGCAATCAGTATTTTCGTGCACTAGGTCAAAAATCGGAAGTCATGGTCCTGGTCTATGGATACGTCAGCCGCCACACAAACACTGGACTCCCTGAATTGAAAAAGACACTCGGTACTCTTTACACTATTGCATCACAGAAAAAAAATATAAGAGTCCAAAGTTCTACGGTAGAACCGACTCCTCTGTCATCAATTTTTCAAGACCCGTCCACCGGGGCCTGTGCCATGACTACACCAAGCCCTCTTTCAATAGACCTGGGTCTGGCAACTAGCACCAAAGGAGTAAATCCCTAAAACTGGGAAGGAGTTTCCTTAAAAAAATTTAAACAAACACAACAGAGTAGCTATAAGAAATACACTAAGTAAATCTATATAAAAAAGAAGTGATGAAAAGTAAAGGGGCCAGAAATATAGGCCCAACTGTAATTTACAATGAAGATGAATGTATGAATAAAATACGTACCACATAATAATGGTGAGACAGCTGTTAGATTGTCCTCCGGGAAATCCTACCCAAAGGGTAGGTACATATAGACTCCAAAGTACTCCACGTCCATCTGTCTCCTTCATGTACCATCACGGTGTGTGGTCCACCTCTATGTACCGTCCAATCCTTGTCCACTCAGTCTCAGTCAGCACTTTCTGTCATTTGCATCCAACACAATGACGTGCAGACATAGCCCATGCACGTGTGAGTATAACGATACTCGGTAGGGACCCCGAGACCCTCAAGGTCTCACAAAATCCAACAAGGATAACCACTAAGTAATAAATCAACAAATAAACACACATAGGTATATACACATACATATACATAAGTTATCAAGTAATCCATCACAATCATGAGCTAAACTCAAGAGTTATTGACTTAGCTCAACCATGATTTTTATTATTGAAACCACGGCTACTGGAGAACTCCTCCTATGTTGAGTACAATGGGTCTTCTGCCACAACCAGGCCCTTCTCAATAACCTTGGACTATTGAGGTACTCCTCTTGTCAAGTACCGTGTGTCTTCCGCGCTCACATAGAGGTGCTCCCCACTATGGGTCTGCCACAAACTACCAGGTTCTCCCCCTAATTGCCTACAGAGGCACTCCACCTATCATGTACCGCGGGTCTGCCACCAACTACCAGGCACTCCTCTGCAGAGGGTCTGCTACCACAACCAGGTGATCCCCACTAGGCTAGCCGGATCACTCTGAGTCGAATAGGTCAAACAGTCATCTGGTCTCATCCAGCTACTAGATCTTTGTACTCTCATCACATGTTTCTAGTAGGGTCCACTCCACGAGCTACAGGATGATACTACACCTATCAAGAAGTCCCATGTTGATGTAACTTAAAGGTCTGCCTCATCATAGGTGTCTCAATGCAACAAATAGTGCGTCAATCAGACACCAGGTTCGTGAGTTATAAGTTTTTTAATCCCGACGGCCCTGTTAGATTCGTGTACAGTCCATCATGACTCTATATCAACATTACCACGAACTCTAGTAGGGTATACTCAAAGGGATCATCATGCTCCATGAAAACCTGTGCTGCTGATGATTCGTCAAATAGTCATTCGGTGCAAAAGATATGGCCAAAGGAAGTAATGGTCAGTAATGGGCCTAGGCCTGGTCCGACCCCGTTTGGGTCGACATGGTCCGCCCACTAGGTTCGGCCCGGTCCGCTGGGCCCATCCTAGTGGACTGTGGGGGTGGTACGACACTAAGGTCGCTGCGTAGGCGGTGCGGCCTGGAGACCGGGGCCAGTTCGGCCTGCACCATGTGGGGCGCAGGTCGGGTGGCATGGCCCGGAAAGCTGAGCTGGTTTGGCCAGTGACATCATGAAGGATGCCATGGGTTGACTCAAGTGGCCGGCATGGCTCGACCAGATCGGCTGGGAGCAGGGGTGCGTGCAGGCCGCGCGGGGCACGGACAGGCCAGCAGGGCACCGGGCAGGGCACATGGAGGGTGCTTGGTGCACCTACAAGGCATGTGCAGGCTGTGTGGGGCGAGGGTAGGCCGACAAGACGCCACGTAGTGCACCGGTCAAGGTTCCATGCATGGTGCGCGGGGTGCCGAGAGGGCGCGGGCATGCCACGTAGGGCACATGCAGGCTGGCAGGGTGCCAGGCAGAGCTCACGGCAAGGCGCGCGGGGCAACGTGAGGAAGAGGGCAAGCCGGCAGGGCACCAGGCAGAGTGCAAAATAGGCGTACCGGAGGCGGCCACTTAGGCTGGTTCGGAGCAGCACGAGCCAACGCGGGCCGACGGTGTTCGGCCGGGAACACCAATATGTCGTTGGGGTGGCGCGGTTTGCAGAGGCCGCATGTAGTGCGACCTCTGTTGTTGTCGCCTTCTCTAGATAGTTGCTTCATCGAAGAACACCACAAGTAAGAAGACTCAACATAGGATGTCGTGTCATGTTGGGTTGGCCCGCATCCTCCGCGTTTAAGGTGGTATAAATTTGTTCATCAAGGAAAGATGATGAAAATGAATTAATTACATTACTTTGCATCGATTCCATTCATTCGATGATGAGAATAAGAAACAAAAAGCATCAATATGCAATAACCCTCTACCTGTATTTTTGGGCATCGACATTGAAGTCGGGGAAAGAAGATGAAGTCGCCCGTCGTTCATCATGTCTGCCACTCACTCCTAATTCTGAGCTGTGTCGGCTCAGAATGACTTTCCACAACAGTAGGATCCAAGGAAGGAAGTCGAAGAAGAATCGTCGCCGATGTTCTTTATTGGAAGAACATGTTCTTTATTCTTCGTTCTTCGTTGGGGGAATGGTTCTTCACTGGGATCTTTCTTCTAATAATCATATAATCCCCCTTTTACAAAAAATGAATATCTATCCCCTCCAAATAAAAGATTGTCTTTTATTTTAGATTATTGAGTTTAAAATTCAAATAGTGGAATTTAATTAAATGAGATGACTCATTTAATTAATGGTGTGGGGTTGGTATAAAAAACCATGTGTTGGCATAACAATTCAAATGTGGAGAATTAATTACTTGGCTCTACCTCATTAAAGCTTGAGAGATGGGATGAATTAATTTAGAAGAGATCAAGAGGCTCTACCTCATTACTGAGGGAGAGTTGAGAGGATTTATCCTCCTCCATCAACAGGGGTCGGGTGGTCCCCACCCCTATTATTCATATTAGATGTTATGTGGTCTCAGGTGGTCCCCATGTCGTATCCTCTCATGGGAGGTTATGTTTGGGTGGACCCCACCAACATAACCTCTCATTGGAGTTTAATATGTGGTGGTCCCACCTCCAACTCCCATGATGAGGTTTTAATCACCAAAACTCCCTTGGAGGCTTAAATAAAATAAATTTTAACTATACTTTATTTTATAATTTTTTTAAGAACACCCAAAAAATTATCCTCAACTCTCAACTCACTGTTGTCGAAGTGAAAGGATTATTAAGAGAATATTGGCACTGCGAGTTCAACGGTGCCCACAGATTTCAATTCCGAGCACTGGTTCAAAATTTATAAAATCCCGCTCGTACGTTTACAGAACATACCCAAAAAAACATCAGATATTGATTCTGGGCACACTGGGCCTTGTAATCATGTGCTGTAAATTTTCACGGACTAGTAAAATTCCCATGTAATTATGAAAAAATCTTCCAAGGAATTTATTGGTCTTTACATTACTCATAATATTTATTTCAATCATATCATCCTCATTTAAATTATATTTTAATAAAACTAAACAATAAAATCCATTATAAATTTCTCATTTAAAGAATTGTTATTAATTTGAATAATATTATTGAAGTGGGTAATATACTTGATACAAGGTATTGTTTGTATTTTTTCCCCATATTGATGTTAATATTTATGCATGTCAGTAATTGGTTGATTAATTGAGATTCAACCCAAGGAAAATACAGAGTATTTTCATACATTTCTATGTAATGGATATTGAATCTTCCTTCATGAATACAAATAGATTAAGATAGTACTTGGTGGGTATCCACATAAATCATACTATTGTTTAGTCTATCATCAAAAAATGGATAAACAACAAGTGTATTATGTTTTTTCAATAAAATTTATATAAATGTGTACAAATAAGTTTTTAGAGAGACATAATATATGTAATAGATGAAAACAATGCATCCAATTTTAAATAAAACATAATTGGACATAGTAAAAAATATTTAAAGATGATTGAAGTGGTAAAAAAATAATTGTGTTATAGAAAATTATGGATATTCTATTTAGTGATAAAGAGTCAAATTAATGAAATGTGGATAAAATTTAGATGAATCTCTAAATATGGATATGTTGGTAAAATATTTTAAATCTCCAAATTCAATAATTTTATGAAAAAATGTACCATGAAAGATATCTAAAAATGTATTGGAATAAAAATGACAATTTATGAAATTTTTTGATGTTATTTAATACTGATTTTAGTTATTTGCTAAGGAAATATTATTACATAATTCATTTTAGAAATGATTTTAGTTTAATTTTGAATTTGTTTATTGATTGAAAATGTTTATTTCTTGATGTATGTTTATGATTAATTAACAATTAAGATAGTCCATCTAACAGAAATTTGACTAAGTCGCATATATTTATCTATAAAATTTCAGATAAATATATGTCATATACATGATATGATATAATATTATGTGTCTTTATAATGACCATTATGATTTATATTTCCTCAATTATAAATGATATAATTTTATTCATAATTATTAATGCATTATTATGTTTCTATATAAGACACTTTTTTTAGTAGTGAAAATATACTATAGTACCGAGAGAACCTAAAACAACACTCTAATAAAAATTGAATATGATTTCACAATTATCTTATGAAATATTAGGTAATTAATAACATGAATATTGTTATATTACAAAGTCAATTAACACTCACAATATCAAAATATATGTAAGAGAATAACCTTTGGTATTGGGTGTTCCAAATGAAATAAAACTAATGATGAAGTGGATTTTTAGAATTACTAATTTGATTTAACCACAAATTAATATTTAATATATATCAATTATATTTTTTTGTTAAGGAGTCCATGAAAATGATTATGACAAGTTATATGAGTTATATTAAATATTGATACTGAGTTTAATTTTGTCATGGAGATAATAATAAGGATGTTGAAGAACCTATAGAGGAGATGATTAAACTATGTTGATACTCATGAATCAAATGCTAATAAAAGACAATATTACAAAATGTTGGAAGTTATTTAGAGATACCAGGGGGAAAAATATTTTTCATACTACGGTAGGATGTGGTATATTTAAAAACCCCTTATTGTCTGATGATACATGGACCCATTTGAAGTACATGTCAAAAGCATGGGAAAAGTACAATACCTTACAAAAAAATATAAATTTATTGGAAGAATACTATTTAATAAATTCCAAATCTAAAAATATAATATATATAAAACAATTATGTTTCCTATATGACCTATGTTGAGACGGAGAATCAAAAAATTATATGATGGTGTTTACGTTCATTCGTAACACTAGCTAAAATTTTTTAATCATAGGTAAATGATCGATTCATACACGTTTCTTAAAACACATAAGTGGTTCAAATACCAAATGGGATGAAATATTAAAATTGAATTTTAAATTCTGTATTGTCTTTTACACCTAACACAACCATGCATTAATTATTATCTGAACTAATCTAATGAGACATCTCATTTGGTGTTAGAGAATATTAAATTTGATGGTAATTTTTGTTTCATCCCCTATCTAAATTATTTTAATAGATGAATTTTAAAAAATCATAATATCCTAGTATATAAAGGTCTATATTAATTCATGTTAATGTATAATTGGAGAGTTTTCCCAAAAAATCAAAATAGGATTATCATAGAATCCTTGAATTTGTAGAAAATATCAATATATAATTAGGAATACTCACTATATGGTTCATGTATGTTTTGAATTTTAAAATTATGAAATATCAATATTTTAGGATTATTAATATAATGATTCGACATTATATATATATATATTTTAAAATAAATATTAATCAAATGATGGTCATATTTATTTTCACTCATATATTTTCACATAATAAGTTACATAATAGTGAAAATTACAATCTACAATAAGACACTGATTAATGGAAGATGTAATAGCTAAAAATATGAGAAATAAAAACACCATAAAATCATGTTAAAATCATATATGAATCAATCAAAAATTATAGTAAAATAATTTACCTATTTAATTATGTGATTTAATGAGTTTTATATTAGAATGTTTTATATTATAATTTTTTCATTGAATTTATAAATTCATTGAAAAAAATTAACTTGGTTTCAATGAATGCCATATATACCAAGCAAGATTCCAAATATTAAATGGGTGGTATAATTGATTATTGTTTGTAAAAAGATAATATTAATAAGGATATTATTGAGAATATAATGATTAAATGGTAAGAATGGTAAAATTCTTTATTGAATGAGATAAATACCTCCATATTAAATTTTATTTTAATGTAAATTAAACATAAATACTGAGAAATTACTGAACAAGTAACATCCCAGGATTCATTGAATAAAATTCAAAAAAATTAGAGTGGTTTCATTATTTGATGAAGAGTCTAAATTGGATATTAGAGAGTTATGAATCATCATTTTATCAAACACAAACCAAGTCATTTATAATATAATCCAAAAAACATGAGAAATATTTTTTAGTAAAATATTTTTAATGAATCGTATTTAAATAGAGATTTTATATTACTATTTTTTTGATAAATTTTTCTATGAAACCCATCAATGTGTTAAATTTGGTAATTGAATTTTTCTGGTATATAATATCCATAAATTTATCCAAAACTATTGGTGTTTTCAATCAAAAATATAAAGATACACATTCCAAATAGAATAATAATAATCACATAATATGTAGACTAATGGGTCATTACAGGTGCTATAAACTAATCACGAACAAGGCTATAGTTTATTTTCAATTGAATACATAGTTTGATAGTTAGTGAAGTCCTATAGTATTATGTAGAATAAATGTTGTTGAAAATAGTCCTTCTTGGAATAATAATACAACAAAATATAAAAAGATTCTACCATTAATACATATATATATATTTAATACTTCTATGATTATTGATAAAAAAATTCATTCATATAAATTTTTTTGGTATGCACAATTTCAGTAAAATTCATTTTCTCACATGAATAGATATGTATAATAGTAGTTAATGAAACAATTGAAAAGCTACAATAATTCAATTAATACTTAACATTAATAAGAGCTTGAAATATATACTCTAATGATGTCAAAGAAGAATAATTTAATTTAAAAAACTATAAAGGTAAATATTTTTCTACAGTGGATATCAATGATATGTCATGGATAAATGTTAATTGGAATTTAATTTCAAATAAAAATTGATAAATCTGAAAAAAAAAATGAATTAATAATATAGAGACATATCAATATTTGTTTACTGTATACATCCAATATGAAAAATAAAAAATATATATGTGGTTTTCATAAAAGGAAAAATGAAAGGTAACATAATATATGTTTGGATATTATATAAAAGATGTTTACATTTCTATAAAGTGTGTGGCATGGTAACCTGAATGTGAAAAGATATTGAATGTTAATGTTAAATAACCAGAAAGTTATACTATAAATTGTTCTTTTTAAATTAGTCTTCATTAATTAATATGTTTTTTCAAGTGAAATCTAATTTAATGAAAATCAATAAACCCTATTTCTAAAATTTTATGAAGATAAATTTGGGAAAATCTATGAGAATCCCTTACATGATAATGTAATGATGATTGTTCAATCTGGGAAGAAATATGAAAATGTAAACAGAAAAATTAGTCCAAAATATTTACAAATCTAGAAAATTTAAAAAAACTCATTAAACATTTTATAGACATTTTTGTGTTTGTGGAAAAGATTAGTTATTGAAAACCAAGTATACATACTCATTTTCACATTGAAGAGATAATGGTGACTCACTATAGTCCCATGTAAATTTAAATTATTTTTAAATATATTTAATAAATATAGATTCATTTAAAACACTGTACTGATTCATATTATAATAATTCTTTAAATAGAAGAAATGACTATCATAGTGAAATCAATAGTTTATCTTATTATCTCCTTGAAACAAAATACTTCTAAAATCGAAATTTATATCTATAATCATATTTGTTAACTATATTCATAGAGTTTGTAACATGACTAAATGAAAATAATTATTAGTGTTATTGGTGTAAATCACATGGGGGTAAATTTATAAAATGCATACCACGAAAGATTTATTATTTTATAATAAATTTGGAACTCTTGATAGAACCATAAAATCTGAATGTTGATGTTTGATTTTAGAATATCCACTAATATATTTTTCATTAAATATTGTTATCAAGGGGATATAGTATATTATGAAATTCAGATAAAATATCCATTTAGTTGAATTTTTTTAAATATTTTTTGTGTTGATTGTTGGATAATACATCTTCTTAAAAACCAAATGATACTATTAAAAATATATGAAATATTAAGATAGTATTAAAATTTATTTGAACATGGACAACATTATTATCACAATTTCCCACACATAACTTCTATAAATTGTTACTCCTTGAAGTCTTATACAGGATTATTTTGTAGATAACTATTAATAATGATTCCATTCCACCCTTAGGTAAGTGAAATTATTGAATCTATCATGAATGTAGGGAACATAGAATGGGAAAATAATCAAGAGATGATAAAACATTATTGTAGATTTATGATATCAATAACTCTAAGAAATACTTATTCTTTTTAATATATTTTAATCATATGGTAGATGTAATACTGATTTGAAAAATGGTTTATATTTAAAATTTATTTAATTTAATTGATTATTTGTATGGATACAAAAAAATCGGGGGAGATTGATGTTCCCAAATGTTCTGGTCAGTGATATGTTTGTAATGTAGATTTCAATATGTATTTTTTTTGGTATTTGGTGATGGAAGGGGATTCCACCCAATTATACTAGAAAAAATACCATTACTTTTATGGGAAAGTAAGATTAATATATCCATTATAAATGGATTTAGAGGAAGATGCATCATAGTGGGATTCCCTATAAATCTGTTGATTAATGAGTTGGTCCTCATATCAAATAGAAGATATAATAGATTCCACATTCTCTATCAACTATAGTTTCCAATGTTCAGATGAATATATTTTTTGTCCATATTGATGATATGTAATAGATGTAAATTATCTTGATGAAAGAAATGAAATAATCCTTGTATTAATGTGTAAATAGGTAATGACGATGATGTTGGATATAATATCCATGTGACCAAAATTAATGAAACACTAGTTTGTTATAAGTAATCACCTTTGATGTTTTCATAAATTATTTTAGTTTGAGTATAAAATATTTTATAGATGTAAGATATTTCAATACTCAATTTAAGTAATCACATTATCTAATGTACATTGGCTGAGATATAAAACATAGTCTAACAATTCTGAAAATAAATATCTTTATATGACATATATTTAATGTTATTAATATTATTTAATATGTATTTAAGATCAACTGATTTCATTTATAAATTATTGATATAATTATATATTTATTAGTTTATATAAAAATGACTATGTCATAATGTTTTTATATTAGTCATTATGACTATTATTGATTCGTCCATTACAAATTTAATTGTGGTAATTCTACATATGTTTCATTTCAGTGTTTTTTATGTTCCATATTAATGTTAGTAAATCAATGTATGCATCTCAGAGAAGAATAATATTTTTCACTTCAACTATGGTGTGATAATTATTTATATTAGTGACACTATGAATAGAGGAATGTGAGTATATTTTTGGGTCATTTTTTACTGTATTCAATCCATGTTTGTCTCATTGAGACTATTATATGATTCCTATGAATCTATGTATGAGCCATTATTTCATATCAAAAAACAATTCATCAAAGGATACTACAACATGTTTAAATTCAATGAGAATTTCTGAGTGAATAAGAATATGTGAAGGATTCACCATGGACTATGTAATAGTAAACATTTTTTAAAATTCTAAATGATGAAATATATGTGTTTTATAGAGTTTATATTCTGAATAATATTCATTTCAGACGATGAAATAGTTTTTCTTAATACCATTATTCTTGGTTATTGATTTATTTTAACATAACATGAGAATGATTAAATGATATTAAGATACTATTTCAATGTTAATTAATTTGTAATTTAGAAATAATTATATTTTAAATAACTATTTATGATTTATAGTGGAATATAAAAATTGAGGATATTGAATCCATATTTTTTGTAACACCCATTGTTTTTATGAAATATATTTTTGAATATTTTGATTTCATATATAGATTTTGGTACATGAAAAATCACATTTAAACGAACCAAAAAAATTATTATTATTATTTAATTGGGACAATTAAAAATAAGTCAATAAAAATGGAGATATGAATAAAAATATCTTTTTTAAAAATTTAATTATGATGGATTTGTATATATAACATTGTGATAAAAAAGTAATTAATATTTTAGTGTTTTTTTAATGGTTTAAAAAATAATTTTCTCTCAAAAAATTTAATTTATATTAAATTTTATGGAAAACATATTAAAATTATTACTATAACTTTCAAAATAATTATTTGAAAAAATGTTTTCATTTATGGAATCTACTTGTAAAACGAAGATTCTGGTGAGTTTTTGGATTTCTATAAAGATAATTTTTTATATTAATATGGTTCAATACATGTGTTATTCGAAAATTTCTTATGGTGAGTCCTCAAATTTCTCAAAAAATTGTTTTTTATATGTGTATGTTTTAATGGTTTTTTTAATTGAAAAATACATTTCAAATTCATTATTATATAATGATATATCAATTTTGAATGTTTTGAAAATAAAAATTACTCAAATATATTATAATAAATCAAATATATGTCATTAGAATCTATTTTAGAATTTATTTCGATTTAAAAACATTTAATACTTTAGAAACGTTTTCCTATGGAAATCCATATATTCTTCTTCTATATGTGTTTAATTTAAATTTAAAATTTTCCAATTTTGTAAATTCAATGTCACCAAATTTATTCCATATTTATATTCACCATATTTATTATTATTTAAAAAAATTATGTATTTTATTTATCAAAATTAATATTAAAAATAATAATTATAAATTACTAATGTGAAGGTTGAAATTATTTTACCAAGATGGTAATTCTAAGAATAGAAGAGGTAAAATTACATAGACACTTTTTTAACGCCAATTTTATGGATATAATTAATCCTTATAACCACTAATGTTTGAGAATGTCCCATTCTTGCGTCTTTTTTAATTTGAAACACGTGGGAACACTTTATGCATTTAAAAATTCAATGTTAGTCCTCTAATCGACATATAAAAGGGGACACCCTCTTCTCTGCTTCAAACATAAAAATAATTGTATCAGATAATAACTACAAATATATTTTAAAAAAATAATTCTTGGCATCATAGTGACCCTTTTTTGATTGGGTAACACTCTTATTAATGATTGATGTATATTCCTTAAGAGGATCTCTGAAAAATATGTAAAAGTGATAAACATGTATTCTTGTTTTATTTATATATCTACATCCATATAATTGTTTTTGTAATTATATTATATTATAAAATTTTATCACCTATATAATGAGATTTTATTATTTTAATTCAATAATCTAAACCTATCTCCCCTTCTATAAACATTATACAAAACTGGTGATTGTGTGTATGATAACCTACAAGTTCTCAAATTGATGTCGTTCTTTTTCCACCACCACCACTAAAGGACGGATAAAATTATAATTTAATATTTTAATATTATATTTATGATATAATTGAACTTATATATTGTAACACCCCAAGCTTCCTCGGTATGTTTCCTTTCGAATAATGCAATGGCGTGCATTGTACGCAACTTCGAGATTTTAACACACCATAACCAATCAAACTAGCCGTTATGAATAGTAATACCTACTTTTTGAAATTTTATAAATTCTATCTCTCAAAATGGACTTCATTTTTGGATTCGGAGTATCGAAATTATCCTAGGGTGAAATTTTGGTACTTTTCGGATAACTTTCATATTTTTGATGAATAGTGAGAATTACTAAATTTTAATTAAAAACAACTTTTTTAATCAAAATAATTAATAGTGATAAATTATGAATTTGAGTGGTTTTAAAGTATATTTAGAATATATTTTTACCATATAATACAATTTGGGTCAATGAACATAATTTCACATTTAAACTAGACAAAAACAAGTGACAATCTTTTGATAGTTATTATCTCTAAAAAACACGCTTTTTTGTTTTGACAACGGGAATTAATTTTAAATTAATTTCTGCCACTTCTGTGTTTTGAATTTAGAAAAATGGATTCCATATTTGGAATCAGGATGTCCAAATTGTGTAAATAGGTAACTTTTATTTTTAGACATTTTGAATAATTACTGCGGTAAATATTTTATTTACCATGGTTAAAGGGTAAATCCGGTAAATAAGGGTTAAAAAATAATATTATAATAATAGAAAATTACCCTAAAACGTGTACTAACCTTATCGGTGGACATATACCCGACCATGGGCATCCTTGGGTCGATTTGGGGACCCCTTGGAGCCAATTGTATGTGGTAGGGACACATTATATTAATAAAGTTAAAATAAAAATAAAAATGGCATAAGATTACATCTTTTAGAAGAACAATTTTTACATAGGGTTATACATGTTGGATTTTCTATTATAAATATTCATTAGAAAGATAAAAAGATTTCCTACATAATTATATTTTATTTAAAATTTTTAGACATCAAATAATTTAAATTATTAATGACACAATAATGATGCAATGTTTACCTCATTAATAAATCATTTAAATAAATAAGATTATAATGATTAAACTATTATTTAAAACCTGTCCAATTCTTATTGGTTGATGTTATTTAGAACATGAGTCATCTTATCTTCGACCTCAATGATTTTCGGACCATTATAAACCGAATATAATTATATTATAAAGTATTACTTTCACTCTTTCCTAAAGAGCCCCTCCTCTCCCTTATAAAAGGAGACCACTTCTACTCATTCCTCACACCTCTCAAGCCACTTGGCTCGTCCAAACCCTACCCAAATACTCTCCCAACTTCCCTCACTAAAACCTAGATGCCTTAGTTTGATCAGAAATCAAACCTAAGGATCCCTTTTGATCAAATCAAAAGGAAGAACCGGAAGAAGAGGTAATGTTTTCACCACCCCTTTTCAAGTTCCTTTCTTCTTCCACTTCTTCTTTATTTGTTCATACCATTCTAAAATAATAAATCCAGTATCTCACATATACTGTGATGTTATTATAAATATGGTACAATCATATTCAGTATTATATCCACCCTTTGAAAAAAATGTCACCATACGTGCGTACGTACGGCTTACCGTCTCCACGTCGTGGTGTAATTGTTATTCAATATATTATTATTTGGATGGGTGTAATAATGATTTTCAACTCATGTAAATAATAAATATAACATGTTAATTATTCTGTATATATGATATAACATCCTTTTATATATTATTTTAATATCAAAAGAATGATATTGTCGCTCGTGCGTACGTACGGACTACCGTCTCCACAAACGCGATAAGATTCATTCTCCATCGTATCCATTCAATTATAATTATCATTTTATGATTTAAAAATAGTATCTAAGGACTTGATATCATTCTGGATATGAATAATATACATCCCATTAATAACGAATATGGATCACATAACAAAGAATATAAAGTAAAATGAACCCGTTAACACCCGAAATAACGATAATTCTAAGATATTATTAACAAATCAATTTTAAAAGATAATATATGATATCATATTAAAGTAAATGATTCTTGAATTATTAAATAACAATTATTTCACCATTATACATGAGGTAAAGCTACCATCGACCAAGGAAAAAGTACAAGTAAGGGATTTTCTTATCTCACATTCAATTCCGTGAGATTTCCATTTTTCGCCACTAAATTATTGAAAGTGGTGTATTGTGTACTACCATTTGATATATATTCATGATTATATTTATATTCATGTTATTCTGTAAATCATTTGGTGGTTGTTAACTTTTGGCCATACGACTCAGTTGATTAACGTGGTAAGGGATTTTCTTATCTTACTTTCAATTCCGTGAGATTTCCATTTTTCGCCACTAAATTATTGAAAGTGGTGTATTGTGTACTGCCATTTGATATATATTCATGATTCTATTTATATTCATGTTATTCTGTAAATCATTTGGTGGTTATTAACTTTTGGCCATACGACTCAGTTGATTAACGTGGTAAGGGATTTTCTTATCTCACTTTCAATTCCGTGATATTTCCATTGTTCACCACTTAATTATTGCATGTGGTGTATGTGTACTGCCCATGATTGTATTAATTGTGTAATATACATTAATTTATGGGTATTTGCATCATCATGGTATGATAATTCTTTCATGGGTGTATGTTTCGTAAGTTACCTAATCGATAAGGGAATTTGAGATTTCAATTTCCACTCATTTGGCTTTACACATATTTCATTGATTATATTACTCAAAGATTATGTGTGGAATCACTATTCATTTGATTTTGTCTTAATTTCCACTCCCCTTTATGTGGATAATCTTTTGAAACACATAATCACTCCATTGATAAATTCTCAAGTGATCGGTATGAACTTGATAAGAGTAATTTTAACTCAATCTCCATTTGTTGAGTTAAATATCCAATTCGATGGTGTTGTTTCTACAAGAATATGTGTGAATATCCTTTGATTGTTTTACACTGAATATTCAATCATATTTAGTGTATTTATATTTTTCACACATAATTATGTCGTTGATTTGTCCTTAACCTAAGGATACAACCTTTATGAGAGATTTCATCTCAATTTACATTCAACTGAGACTTCTTTGTTGATATACACCAAATCACTTTTATGTGGTGTATATAATGTACTTTGACATAGTATATCATGAATTCCTTTATTCTCATGATATTACAAAGTTTTGATTACTTCAACTATTTGTATTCAAGTGTCTCTCTTTTGGTTAGAACCTCTAACCAAAATACAATTTTAAAATGTTTTAAAGACTTATTCTTCTATATCTTGCTCATTAATGTCCATGTTTTAAAAATGGTTTTAAGGATTTATTTATATGGACATTAAAGTTTTAAAATTAAAACTCCTTTTAAAATTTTCAAAGCGGTATGGGACACTTTGATTCAAAAATCTATTTTTAAATGGCTTCTTGACAAATAGTGTGACTTTTAAATGATTTCAAGAAAAGGGGGGTATTTCCCTCAAATAGTTTTGAGGATTATTTTCATCTATGTCAACATCCTTCATTATTCATGATTGAGGTTAATGTGATACAATACAATCTTCCATATTGTATCAAATGAGTTATGTTTGACTGTGAATGTGCTGTTTTTATACCATTCATGGTTTGTGGTAAAAGTATTGACATTTCGTATACTAGTTTTAATACGAATGTTTATGTTATGTTTAAACATGTTCATATGAGGAATGCATTGGACTTAATAAGTGACGGGTGGAGCCCGCTATAGCTCCTCGATGCATCGGTAGGTCTCATGAGACAAACTAGTGTCTTGGCACAAGGCCTTGGCAAAATCTTATTTGTAGTCTTGGCACGAGGCCTTGGCTATGTGGTTATGATAGTCTGGAATTATGCATTCCATCATTATGAAAGTGGTTATTGATATTTCATGTGATCATTCGACTAGTAGAATATCCATGTGAGTAAGTAAATGGCATTATTTCATTTTACTTTTTCCATTTTATGCTGAAGTTCAAGTTTAAAAGGCTTTTGTTTTAGTTATAAATTTCCTTAAGTGTTTATTCTTATTTATGAAAGCTTCTGCTATAATGTTATCCTTACTGAGCATCTGAGCTCACCCCTTTCAATGTTTTATTTTTCCCAGGATTATGAAGAAGTAATTTATGAATGACCTGCAGGGATAGTATGAGGGGATATGAAGACAAGATGTTTTTTTATGATGTAATGTAAAACTTATGGATGTATCTAGTGTTTCCAAGGCTACTAAACCAATCGGTCTTTCGAGATTTGATCTTTCTTGTGATCATGCCAATGTTATGTAATAATGCACCGACTCTGGGTAACTAGAGTCGGGGCGTTACATATATTTTTAATATAACAAATACAATAAATTTTTTCTTTTCATGGGAATATAATAACATCACTCGTGTTTACGAAAGACTGTCACCTCGAGGAAAAGTGTCATTTGTTTTTCACATACTCATTACGTGGATGGTAATGATGATAAATTTAATGAATAAAGGTGTTTTATAAGAAATAATATTGACTCAATAAATTTTTATTATTATTTATCTTACATTAATTTCATCCATTAAGAAAATGGAAACAATGTTCATGGGTATGTACAACCTGCAATCTCTATGAACAATGTATCTCATTTTATATATTTAAATATTATGGGTTAATATAAATACATATATAATGAAAATAAAGGATATATTAATATCTGTTTTTTTTCATTATGGAGATTTTTTAACCATGGGAAATGTAAAAGGAGAAAAAACCAATTCACAATATACAAGATAAATAAAGAACTTATTACCTGAAAGTAGATATAAATAGTAATGTCACGACCCGTCCCCCAGGGCCTGCATCGTGACTACCCCAACCCCGCCTTCCATATGCCCGAGGCTGGCGACTAGCACCAATGACGTAATTACCTAAAAATGTGAAGGTTTTGCCTCTATAAATCGTAAACACACACAACCAGTGTACAGGAGGAAGCAAACACTATGTAAAAACTGTGTGACAAGCATGTTGAAAGTAAAGGGGCCATAAATAAAAGACCAACAGTAAAGTAAAAATACAACAGAAAACAAGTACAACTGAAAAAGGGACAAACAGCTAAAAGGGAAAGCAGCTCCTGGATCGTCCTCCAAGGTTCCTACCAGAAGGGTAGTTACAGATGACCTCCTCATCTCTCCACGTCTATCAGACTCCACCGTGTACCGATACGGCATAAGGTTCTCCTCCGAGTTCCTTCCAGTCCTGGTGCTCTCAGCCACCATCATCACTGTCTTTCATCTGCATCCAACACAACAAAGTGTGGGCATTTCCCGTGCTGGGGTGAGTGTAATGATACTCAGTAGAGATCTAGAGACCCTCAAGGTCTCACAAAATCCTACAAGGATCAACCACAAAGTATTATTTCAATGTATAACCATTACATAGGTATATGCCCACACACATGCCTATGTTATCAAGTAACCCATCTCAATCATGAGGAAAACACAAAGGACATTGACTCATCTCTAACCAGGATTTTTATTCACGAAGTCGAAACCATGGCTGCTCGAGAACTCCTCCTCTGTCGAGTACTGTGGGCCTACCGCTACAACCAAGCGGTTCCCACTAACCATGGACTGCTAATGTACTCCTCATGTCATGTACTATGGGCCTTCTGCTACAACCAAGTGCTTCCCACCATGGATCTGCCGCTACAACCAAGCGCTCCCCCTCATAGACTACAGAGGTACTCCTTCTGTCGTGTATTGCGGGTATGCCGCTATAACCAAGCGCTCATCCTCCATGGGTCTACTGCTACAAACAAGGGCTCCCCACTGGGCAATCTAAATCACTCCGAATCGATCGATCAGCAGTCGTCAGGTCTCATCCAACTACTAGGTATCTGCAATCTACTCGCTCATAACCGGGAGGGTCCACACAACGTGCCACAATCCGATACTCCAAGTGTCACTAAGTCTTACGTATAAGTATCTCAATGGACCGACTCATCATAGGGGTATCAATGCAATAGAAGACGCGTCAATCAGAAGACCGGTCTGTAAGTTATTAGCATTTTAGGCCCAGGGGCCCAGTTGGTTTTGTGTATGAATCAACCTGACTGTAATTCAAATATACCCCGAACTCCCATGGGGTGTACTCAAGGGAATATTTCTCCATGAGATTACCAATGCCGCTGACGGTTCGTCAAATAGAAGTCTGGTCTGAGAGATACTGGATTTTCCATTCCAGGGGCCGGTTTGATTTACGCTCGATCCAAACCCAACCATATTCTAAAGTCTTCCAAAACTCACTAAGAGTATCTCAAAATGACCACCACGTCAGGAGGATCCTAGTGTCATAGATAGCATGTCGATCAGATGCGTTGTCTTAATGTTATTCTCGTTTAAGTGAATCGGGCTCAGCTCGCCAAGCCCGGTGGGTTGGATGGTTGGCCCGACCCGATTTGGCGGGTCTGACCCGGTAGGGGGGTCAGCCCGGCCTGGCCCCACGGGGCATGGACCATCCTAGGTGGGAGAGCGATGCCGGGGGTGCGGCCTCCCGCTTTCCCCGAACAGACGGCGTCGAGCGGCACCACCCTCCTATCAGGCCGCCCGAAGATGGCCGGTCTACCCGGCGCAAGCCGCCCATACGAGTGGGCCGTGGTTCGTCTAAATCGTGGAACCTCTAGGTTCTGCGGCTCCCTTCCACCTAGCAGGCAGACAACAAGCTAGTTCGCCACCGTAGAGGCCCATGGAACGCATGTTGCGGTCTTCTCGCAGCGTGACGCCAAGAGGCGCCGCGGGCCTCCAGCCCTGCTGGCTAGGGCCAGCCGGTTCTTCATCGGCCGAGCGGCCTCCTTCCACGAGGAACCTTATTCCTCGGTCCTCTTCGGGCCAGCGTGTGGCCTCCGTTGTCGCCACTGCCATCGGTTGTCGCTGGCCCCGATTGTCGCTGTCAAATAAACAAGAGAAAATCCTAATGGTCATCGGGCCATGTTTATTTAGGTCATGACCTCCACGTTAGGTGATATCAAAGGTCGGAGCCTATTAACTTTTATTCATCAATGACATGGGTATATTTTTATTAAACTAAAATTATAAAAACACCTTACCTTGTAATTGAGTTTCTTTCGTTGACGAGCCGCAGAAGATGAGTGTCGCAGTAGTCGGGCGTTGCGGAAGACTGCGTCGTAGAGAACAATGTCGTCCTGTCAATTTTGGAGGAAGTGACATTGTCATAGATGATGTTTCTCACGAGTGTTGTCTTCTACCTTGATGTTGAGGATTATGAAGGAAACATTTCATCATTATTTGGTAGAATCGGATTTCTTCGTTGAAGTGGACGTCATTCTTCGTCAAGAGAGAAACTCTATTCCTTCAACTCTCCAGAGCCTCCTCAACACAACCAAAAGCCAACCCAAAAATAATTTATTAGGATATTATTTAATTTTCAACATGAATTTAAAAATTCAAACAAATAATTTAACTAATTAATTGTGGATCAATTAATTAATTAAAGGGTGTTGTCAAAATTAATGGAAGGAGGTGGAGAGTTAGAATTAATTTGGGGAGGTGGAGTGTTAAGAGAGGGGTTAAAGGGAGTTAAAAGGGGGAGGTGAAAGAGTTTGGGTTCGTGTGGGCCCCAACACATTAATTCCTCATATTTCAGGTTATGTGGTCTGTGGGACCACCTTAATCTCCTCTTTGGATGAAATAACCACCATCAAATAAAAATTATGTACACATAATTGTTATTTTTTTTAATGAATCTCCAAAAATTAACTTCTCCTCCCAAGAAAACGCAACTGCAGTAAAGGTCTCTTTAAGATAATATTGGCATTAAAAGTTAATAAGTTTCCTAAGATTTCAATTCCAAGCACTGGTTCAAAAGATAGAAAAACCCACACGTACGTTCATTGAACGTACCAGAACAAAAAATCAGAAAATGATTCCCGACACACCAGGCCTCGGAATCAGGTGCTGTCAGAAACAGCAGACTTAGGAAATTCCATATAACTAAAGAATAGATTTTACTTGAAATTTCAAGGTCTTTAAATTACCCCCAACTCAAGTATTTACATCCCTATAAAGCTACAACACACTCTAGGGAAACTAAAGGGGGTACTGAGCACACATATGAGCCTCATACTCCCATGTGTTCTCTTGTAGGTTCCCGTACTGCCAGTGAATGTGCACCAGAGGAATGGACCATCCACGTAGGACCTGCTCATGTGGATCCTAGATCTCTACAGGGATCTCCATGAATTTCACCCAATCATCGATGTCTGTCTCTCTATGGTCGATGATGTGTCACGGGTCGTGCACGTATCTATTCAACGGAGATACATGGAAGACGTCATGCATCCGATGAAACTGAGGTGGAATTGCCAGATGGTAAGCCACCTTTCCTACTCTGCTGAGGTTGTGGAATGGTCCGATAAATCATGAATATAATTTTCCACACCGGGAAAACTTTTAAGACCTCGTCGAGTTGAGAGCTGTAGGAAGACATGGTCGCCATCCTGGAACTCCAGTGGTATTTATATTATATCGGCACATGAATACTCTATATTCTGTGCAGACTTCATCTGTTCTTGGATGATCTGCACCTTCTCCGTCATAGCCGGCAACATCTCTGGTCCTAAAAGAGCTTCTAAGATTTCCACTTTGCTGAAAAATGAAATCTGGTCTCATCCCCTAGATGAACCACATCCTTTTCCTAATATAGTCAAACCTGACATGAATGGTACTAATTCATGCCATGGATGACGTTGTAAGGCCTCGATGCTACTACCAAGAGATACAACTGTTACTCTCTCCTCCAAGGGTTGAGTCACACTGTCGGAATCAGTGTGTGTTCACTGGGTCTCCTCCAGTATAAATATCAAAAGTGAGGGTCAAGTGAACAATTTTAACCGGCATCACTTAGTATTAACCACACAAAAAATGAACGGAAAGAGAACTTCACATGGAAAAGTTCCTTTTATTACTACATCTCAAATTAAAAAGACAAAAATCACCCACAAAAAACAACATCGACGAAGATAGAAGCATCATGAAAAAGGCCTCTATGCCCGGAACTAGTCCCGCTCCTGTCTACCTACTTCTGAAGCTCCATGGTCGTATTCTTCATCTGCATGAAGTTGTGCCTTACCCTGTCCACCAGTTCCCTATGATCGGGGTGGACCTCCTGGTGGTGGTGGGGCAACACCTCGAAGCATCGTCCACAACCAGTTGCACCACCATCTCCCCTACCATGTCTGCCTTCGCACTGCGGACCGTCTCAATCGAACCTCTGCCTCTGCCTGGGAGGTCCTTCATCTATATGTTGATCGTTTGTATGGCAGGTTGGACAGTCACATGCCAAGTTACCAAGCCCGCCACAGGAGTAACACTATCCGCTCCTAGTATGCCTAGCTCTGACTCCACTTTGGGTGCCCCTCGCAACCGATCCAGAGTCATGCGGTCAATCACCTATAGGTCTGGTCCTCAATGACCTCTATGTCATTTGACTACCGCTAGATGAAGAAGACTCCACTACATGTCTTCTAGTGGTGGGCCTCACTGCTGGAGACTGCTCAGCAAGGAAACTCTCCACTAGGAGGGATCCCGCCAACACCCTCGTATGCGTTAGGATGCTATGGGAGACAATTGAAGCTCTAATCTCTATCCTGGGTCCCTGCTCGAAGGACCTGTCCCTAAAGAATTGTTCATGTTCCACATCAGTGGAGTAGCGCAAGAGGTCGGTGAACCTCACTGAGTACTGCACCACCATCATGCTACCCAACTGTAGATGCAGTATCTCTTGTATACGCACCGCTCAACGGATGGATAGTATGAACTCCACCTGGAACAAGCTCTTGAAGTCTTCCCATAGAAGTGACACCTCATCATGCATATGAAGCATCATGCTCCACCATCTGCCTACTTCTGCCTGAAGGAGGCTGGAAGCAAGGATCAAGATGATGTCGGCTATTGTCCCTTCCAGTCTGAAGACTCTCGCCACAGCATCCAGCCCATCCTTAGCTGCATGTTGGTCCTTCTCTCCCCAGAACCTGGGTGGAATCAAGCACTAGAACACATGCATCGCGCTCAAGCAGCAAGCATCGCCTGCTACAGGGGATCGTGCCATCGCTGTCTTAAAGGGGAGTAGTACTGCCGGTGCCTCCGCCGGTGCCTCAAATAGAAGAGGGCCATGCACTGAGGCCTTGTTGCTCAGCGGGCTATTAGTACGTGGAACTTTCGGGGCTTTAGCATGTCGTACGCGTGGAGGCATCCTGAAATAAATATATGCAACACTATCAAAATATTATACCTAGTGAGATGACCTGGTTTGAGATGACATAAAGAAAACATTTGATAAAACACATTCAATCAGTGTTTTCATGCACTAAGTCAGAAATCAGATGTCAGCATCCTGGTGTATGGATACGTTGGCCGCCTTCAACAAAACTGGACTCCCTGAACTGAAAACCACACTTAGTATCCTTTACACTATTGCTTCATATAAAAGAAACATTAGAGTCCTATGTTCTGCGGTAGAACCGACTCCTCTAATACCAATTTATCACGAGCTGTCCCCCAGGGCTAGCATCGTGACTACCCCAAACCTGCCTTCCATAGGCCAAGGGCTGGCGACTAGTAGTAAAGGCATAATTCCTAAAAACTACGAAGGTGTTGCCATTAAAAACCGTAAACACACACAACCAGTGTACAAGAGGAAGCAAACACTAAGTAAAAATTTTGTAACAAGCATGCTGAGAGTAAAAGGGCTAGAAATACAAGACCTATAGTAATGTAAAAATACAACTGAAAACAAGTACAACTGGAAAAGGGACTAACAGCTAAAAGGGAATGCAGCTCCTGGATCATCCTTCGGGGTTCCTACCTGAAGGGTAGGTACATATGGCCTCCTCATCTCTCTACATCTATCAGACTAAACTATGTATTGATACATCGTAAGGTCCTCCTATGGGAATCGTCCAGTCTTGTTGCTCTCGGCCTCCGTAAGCGCTATCCGTCATCTCCATCCTACACAACTATGTGTGGGTATAGTCCATGTAGGGGTGAGTATAACGATACTTAGTATGAACCCCAAGACCCTATAGGTCTCACAAAATCTTACAAGGATGAACCACAAAGTATAATTTCAACGGATAACCATTACATAGGTATATGCCCATAAATATACCTATGTTATCAATTATCCCATCTCAATAATGAGGAAAACACATAGGCCATTGACTCAGCTATAACCACGATTTTTATTCACGAAGTCACAACCACGACTACTGGAGAACCCCTCCTTTGTCGAGTACTGTGGGCCTACCGCTACAACCAAGCACATCCCACTAACCCTGGACTTCTAAAGTACTCCACCAGTCGAGTACTGTGGGCTTGCTGCTACAACCAAGTGCTTCTCACCATGGGTCTACCGCTACAACCAAGCGCTCCCCCTCATAGCCTATAGAGGTAATCCTTCTGTCATGTACTCGGGGTTTGCCGCTACAACAAGGCACTCCCCCTCCATGGTTCTACTGCTAAAACCAAGCGTTCCCCATTGGGCCATCCAAATCACTCTGAGTCGATCGATCCACATTCGTCATGCCTTAGCCAGCTACTAGGTCTCTGCAATCTGCTTGCATGTAACCGGGAGGGACCGCTCTACGTGAAATAAGCTGATACTCCATGTGTCAAGAAGATTCGTGTATAATTATCTCAAAGGTCCACCTCATCAAAGGGGTCTCAAAGCAACAGACGACTCTTGATTCAGATGTCTTTTCTGTGAGTTATTAGCATTTTAGCCCCAGTGGCCTAGTTGGTTACTTGTACGAACCAACCCGACAATAATTTAACTATTCCCCAATCTCCCATGGGGTGTACTCAAGGGACCTTTTGTCAATGAGATTACCAACGCCACTGACGGTTCTTCAAATGGACTTCTGGTGTGAGAGATATAGGTTTTCCGTTCCAGGGGCCCGGTTGGATTTACGCTCAATCCAAACCCGAAAATTTTCTAAAGTCGACCAAAACTCACTATGATTATCATAAAAGGACTGCCTCATCCCAAGGATCCCAGTACCGTAGATGGTGCATCGATCGAACACACGAACATTAAGTTATTCTTGTTTAACTGAATCGGGCCCGGCTCAAGAAGCCCAATAGATTGGCGGGTCGGCCCGACCCGATTTGGTGGGCCCGGCCTGCAGTTGCATGGTCCAGCCCGATGTGATGTGGCCCAGCCCGACATGGCACGGCCCGGAAAGGTGGGGCATAGCCCAACCCACGGCTGGTCGAGCAATGCGGGGGGGGGGGAGGGATGATCCCCCTCTTTCCCTGAACCTGCGGCGCCGAGCGGCGCCGCCCTCTTATACAGCCGGCCGAAGTCGGCCGGTCTTCCTGGTGCATGCTCCCGCACAGGCAGACCACTGTTCTTCTGCAGCATGTCACCTACATGTACCACAACTCCCTGTAGCCCGACAGGCAGATGGTCAGCCGGTTCGCCGCCGAAGCGGCCCACAGAAAGCGGGTTGCAGTCTTCCGGTAGCGCGATGCCGAGAGGCGCCCCGGTAGTCCAGCCCAGCCGGCTACAGCCAACCGGTTCTTCTTCAACCGAGCGGCATCCATCTGTTCAGAACCTGGTGTCGCGGTCCTCTTCAGTCCGGCGCTTGGACGTCGTTGTCGCGGCCGCCTTCGGTTGTCGCTGGCCCCGTTCGTCACCGCCAAATAAACAAGAGAATATCCGGAGGGTCGTCGGGCCATGTTTGTTCGGCCCACACCCTCAGCGTTAGGCGATATCAATGTCCGAAGTCTATTCACTTTCATTCATCAACGACAAAGGTATATTTATATTAAACTAAAAATATACAAACCCCCTACCACATAATTGAGGTTCGTTCATCGACGAGCCACGGAAGACGAGCGTCGTGGTAGTCGGCCATCGCGGAAGATGACGTTTGGATAGTGGTGTCATCCTGTCAACATTGGTGAAAGAGTCATTTTCATAGACAACGTTCCTCATGAGCATTGTTTTATCCCTTGATGCAGAGGAAGAGGAAGGAAGACACGTTTTCATTATTCGGTTGAATTGGCATTCTTCATTGAAGTGGACATCTTTCTTTTTCGAGAGAGAAACACTATTCCTCTAACTATCTAGAGCCTCCCCAACACAACCAAAATCCAACCCAAAAATAATAGCTTAGGATATTATTTTATTCTAAACATGAATTTCAAAATTGAAACACTTAAATTAATAAAAGGGTGTGGGAAAAATTAATGGAAGGAGGTGGAGAGTTATAATTAATGTGGGGAGGTGGAGAGTTAAGGGAGGGGTTAAAGGGTTTTTAAGAGGGGAGGTGAAAGAGTTTGGGTTCGTCTGGGACCCACCACACTAAATCATCTCATTGGAGGATATGTGGTGTGTGGCCCCACCTCCAAATCCTATTTGGAGGAAATAACCACCATCATATAAAAATTATGTACACATATTTTTTATTATTAGTTTTTTAACGTATCTACAAAAATTAACTTCTCCTCCCGAGCAAACACAACTGCGGTAAATGTCTCCTTGAGTGAATACCAGCATTGCAAGTTCATCTGTGTCCTCATATTTCAATTCAGATCACCGATTCAAAAGATAAAAAAACCTTCACTAACATTCACTGATCATACCTGAATAAAACATCAGAAAATGATTCCTGGCACATCGGGCCTCGAAATAAGGTTCTATAAGAAAATGTGGACTCGTAAAATTCCAAATAATTTAAGAAAAAAATTTCCGTGAAATTTCTGGGTCTTTCCTAATAAATTATTTATAATTGGTTAATAAAATTTATTATTTTAATCATATAATGAATTATATATATAGTTTCTAAATATTTTAATACATAAATATTAAATTTTATTTGATGAATATTATAAACATAACAATATGATCCACACCAGAACAAAAGAAATTTACTAATTGGAGACTAGATATACAATATTGAAATTTTATAAATGATACTCAACATCATTAATAAATATAATCCTTCAATGTACCCTTTTTATGCATAGAATATTAATTATTTTATTCATGTCATGGGGAATGTAAACATAATAAATGCGTGACCTCAAATGCACAATAAGGGAAAACATTGGAGATATCAATCTATTATTATATGAAATAATAAAATATTTATAAGGGTATGATATCATGAAAATAAAATATAAATATCATAACGTATCTAGTAGTGGACATTAATATGAGTTATGGCATAAAAAATTCTTTTTATAAAACATGAATCATAATAATGAGAACACATCATAAATCAATCATGATCAGAAATTTTATGTTAAAAATGTTTATGTCGATATCATAAATATAGAAAAAATTACATAAGGAAGGATATATTACTATGTCAATAGATCATAAATCTACACCTACATACCACTATGAATAAACATATTGACGAATTTCCTATAACATATAAACTCATTGACTACTTTTACAGAGTGAATCACGCATTTTAACTAGATTCCCAAAATAATATGACTACCCTTAATTTTTTACCCAATGAATTAAAGAGAGATATCAGTCCCATCAATCACATAATGAAAATAACACATATTAATTCCATAGGATCATAAAAATTCATCATATCAAAACCCATGAAAATAAGTGGGTTTTATAAACACTTCATCATAGAATTATCCTTTGAAATGAGTTTCGTAATCATAATCATAAATTCATTTATAGAAATAATAAAGAGGATATACGATTTACAATACCTCAGTAATTAATAATTATAATAAAGCTTTATTAAAATTTATGAATATAGATAAACCAAAAATATCAGTAAAACCTTCATAATAAAAAATACATTGAATATTTTTACAGAATATTTATAATATGAAAAATGAAGAATAAATAAAGAATTCAATTTATATGAAACTAAAATTTTTATATTTTAAATAAATATTAAAAAAATAGGGATTACATGGTTTGGTAATAAAATTTATTTCTTATAAAAAACATTACATCCATTCGTCAGTCAAAAAATTCATTATGTACCTCGTTTGGAAAAAGACAAAAATATACCATTTTAAACATATTAAAAAAAGTTAAACATATGTAAAAATGAATTAAAAATAATAATAAGAGAATAGTATAAACATTATTTAAATAATTCATAGATAAATTTGACATGGAATAAAAATATAAAATATTTAATCCAATAGAGATTGGAATGTAAAAAATCTTGAATAATGATGAAATTGTGAGATAATACCCATAAATTGAGTTTTCGTTTATCTGAATCACTCTAGCCACATATATAGTAAATATAACGTTTATGTTTTTATATAATAGAATATTTTTCATACTTAAAAAATTATATAAGATATATTTTAATGAATTTAGCACCCATTTTATCAATAATTATGTATTAAATTTATTATTTCCTGGTGTTGATTGTTTTGTTTATCCAGAGTAATTCATTACAATAGTTATATTAATTTTACATTTTTCATGGTTTCAACAAATCCATAAAATTATTCTTGTTTTTATTCCTTATATAATTTTTATATAAATATTTGAAGTCATCACCTATATTTAGAGAGGGAAAATTGAAATAAATAATTCATTGATATGGTAGGTCGTACATACGCATGGACACATTTTCTTATTTTTAAATGATGCAATGTAAGAAAGGTAAATAATATTTTACATTTAGTAATATTATTTAATCATATATATCAGATATATTCATAAAATTATTCCTAATTATGATTCATGTAAAATATAAAAAGAATGAAAACCAAATCGCTTCATGGGGGTGGTAGTACAAATATATGCATGAACGAAGTTATCCTTTCCCAATTGATTGGATGGTAATAATGAAGACATAATATTGACATTAAATAAGTAAATATATTTCAATAATATAATATATACACACAAAACCAGTTATAATTACATTCACTAAAATATTGTCCTAAAAATGATTTGCATCGATAAATGGTGATAGTAAGTCATTATTACATACGATGGATACATTTACAACTCATTTGATGGGAAACATGAATTTTAATTGGGTTTTAAAAATATTAATATCATATAAGAACATATTTGATACTAAAATTTTTATTTTATGATAAATAAAATACATTTATTGGTGGTAAATAATATTGAAAAAATTTGATCAATTAAAGTGAATACCTCTTGTTGGAATGAACCCTTTCAGATATCCCAATACAAACCAAATAATTGTTTTTTTGAGAAGCCATTATCCTGTAGCATTTTTCTATTGAATTAGATAATAAAATATGGATGATTTTGGTAAATATAGGAGGCTCAATGGAGTGAATGTAGTAATTGCGGTGGTTCCCTTCTATAATTGGGTTGACGAAATATTTGGAAATTCAAAAAATATTAAATTAAAATAAATTGAATATTTGTTCAAATGCCTCCAAATGGACATGGATTCAAATATATGGTAAAATATTTTTGCAATCCAATCATCCAAATTTTTTTTGTAGGTTTTTGGTAATTTAAAACTCATATATTTTTTAGTAACCATCAATTAAATGAGATTAATATTAAATATAGTCATAATTTTTTTTAATATTAAATGGATTTAATTTTGTACTTATTAGGAGAAAATTTGACTATAAATTGTAGATAAAAGAAATTTTAGACCACATCATTACTACCTTTTCTTATTTAATGTTTTTTATGATTTCCAAATAATAAAATTAAATTAAATTTTAATAAAATGACATTATTTTGAAATTTTACATTATTAATTTAATTTAACATTATATACAACAAGAAAATTGGGTAATTCAAATAAAAAACAATTAAACAACTATATATTTTTCTTTAGTTCTAAAAAATTCATGGGTCACATTAAATTATTCAAATAATATCAATTTGGATATTTTTAATATCATTTTTTATATTTTATTATTAATTGGTGATGTAAAATATTGGTGTTTGATAAAAATTATTGTCAATATATAATTACTAAATATTAAAAATATTTTCTGTATGAGGAATATAATTATGCTCATAAAATAAAATTTTAGTCATTCTTGACATATTCTTTTTCCATATGTGGAAACATAAGAGATAATTAAAACAATTATTATGTCATTTAAGAACATTATTTCACTTCGATAGTATATATGTTATTTTCTAAGTCAATTGTGTATTTAAATATTTAAATTATAGTTCAGGTTGATAAAGACCAAGTTCACTTATTAAAATAACAATATGGTTGAAAATTTATTATCTTATATTTTTTAACCCATATTAACATGATTGTCCCTTTACATGGGATTAAATATTTACCAAGGTTATGATTCATATTGGACTCAAATAAAATGGGAATAAATACCAAATTTTATCCTCCTGATTATAAATTTGTAATTTTTGACATCTAATTAATAAACATAATTGTATGAAATTTAAGTTAATTCAAGTGCATAAAATATGATAATAATATGTTTATAAAAAAACACACATTTTGAAGAATATAAATTATTTATTAATTTCCAATCGTTATAAAAAAATCATTGATCATTTAAGAAATATAATCGTGTAAATGATATATAAATTTCATTTAAATTATTGATAATTAGGTACATATATAATTTATAAAGATAAAAAATTATGTTAAAAAATTTAGAAAACATTCTTTTTTTCCTTTAAATTAATTTTATTTTCATTTATAATCTATTAATAGCCAATTATTTAATTTTATTAATATATTTACATAATTGTTTCATAATTTTTTAGTGTTTCTCATGTAACCAATAAATCATCTAGTTGATAAATACCATTTTATATAATAATATTTTAACACTATATCTCAGTTCATTTAAACATGCTATTCTATGTAAGGAAGACTCCCACATAGCTTCCTGGAATTGGTGTTTTCACCACAAAACCATAACGATGTGAGTGGTCGTGTTTTATAGAAACCTCTGACTATGATAATAAATCCCTACAATTTGGTCATGAGAAGAAAATTATCACCCCATCTATATTGAATATAAATCCACTATATGTGGAGGATCATGTATGTACTTCCTAATGAGACACACATTAAGAACATTAGAAGCATTGGAGAGATTTGGTGGACATGCCAATTGATAATCTTCCATCAAAATATAACCAAGAATTTGAAATGGGGAAATTTGAATAGGGATTAGTTAATAATTCTATTGAAATATTATCACCCTCTTATAGGGTGATATTCATATGAATCCCTTGTTAGTAACAACAATATAAATATCTTTTTGTCAGTTGTAAGCATAAATTTTTTGTCAACTCTGATATCATATTATGTATATTTTAAAACAACAATCAATATCCCCCAATTATTAATATATGTTAGAACAAAATTGATTACCTTATCCAACATCATTATATAATGTCCGGGTTATGCACATCCTACAATAGGGTTTCTCATATGGATCCATATAAATTCTTCGGTGATAACGTTTTTTAGAAAGAAAATTTCATCATTGATGGGTTTTTATCAAAAAACCATTGAAATCCCTAGATAATGATATCAAATTTTTCTTCTATCATTTTAATTCCTTATTATGACTCAAAATATTTCTTAGGATGATAGCTACTATTGAATCTTAACATTGTATCTAGAGCCTATAGGATTTATGTAGAAAAAATCATGGTAAAAATAATATTTTAATAACATTCAAATTTTTGTTAAATACCATGAAATCAAAAAACTCATTAATTTATAAACATGCATGTTTATCAAGGAAAAAATATTATATAATTGGTATGATGTGTTCTAAATTCAATAGGTGGTCGACTACTTCCAATATAACATGCTACCCTTTTGATGTATTTAGGATTCTAAAATAAACATCGTGGGTAATGTTTTCCAACTATAATTTTTGTATGTTTACTGGATATAAAACAAATGTAGAACTCTATATCTTAGTGAGAACATTAGGATATAAAATTTACCAAGAAACATACTCTGATATATTTATATATATTCATTATATCCCCTCATAAGTTCTCTTTTTTCTCTCTATACATCTTCACACATCAATGATGAATTGAAATGTTTATATATGAGCCTCATAAAACATCAAATTCTTAAAATATTGTATGGGTGACACATAAATATTGTTCCCAGACATTTTTATTCTCTCAATGTGAATGTATAACTCATATAGTTTTCCACCTTTTGATGCTCCATGTCTTCCGTTTTCATATCCTTAATCCCCACATGGATATATGGTTGAACATTAATTTCAAAAAGATATTATCCCACCCTATCCATAAATGTTTTTATATTTATCCTTTAAAAGTATAAAAATATGTTATATTTTTTGATCATCATCATAGATATTATAGCATGGTCCATTTGAATGAAATCATATTACACCTTGTTTTGTTTCCCGATTTGGCATTGTATTATGTATTCATTATCATTAATCACCAATATCCAAGTTTTTTTAGAATGTTTAGAACGTCATGATTGATAATATAGGTTATGATTTTGTGATTTGTATATATACCTCATGTATCACAAAGTGAATAATGCTTCAATATATATAGTTTAAAATTAACCATATAAAAAACTATGTCATGAGTTGGGTAATTTTTGTTATGATCCTTTATTTAAAATGGTGAATTAGTTATAACCATATCATTCTTCATGAAGACACATAATATTCTATTATTTTAAATATCACTATAGATACCAATCCATTAACCACTATAGGATTGTTTATTCATAGGTGTACTTACCAACCCTCTTTGTAACTTCTAGAAATTATCATCATGTTCTTCAATCTATTTGTACTTAACATCATTCTAAGTGAACATGGTGGGTGAATTATTTAACCATAATAAATTTAATAGAAAACATCAATAATGTCTATCATTTCCTTTAATGTTTGAGATTTTAGAAGCAATGGTTGGTCTAGAACATTTCTCAATAACTTCTTTTGTTGGATGATCTATTGATATATCCCCAGTTTAGATTAAATGTCCCAAAAAAGAAACCTTCCAAAGACAAAATTCACACTTGGTAAATTTTTTAGAAATTATATACTACCATTAGTTTTAAAGTAATATCCTTAATTGACATTCATGATCATTCGTTCACCTTGAATTTATATAAAAATCATCTATAAAGACTAATAAAATTTAGCAAGGTATTCTATAAATAATATATTCATTAAATCAGTGAAAATAACAGGCAAATAAGTAAGCACAAACATAATTAAAATAACTTCATAGTGTATGTACATTGTAGAAAATGTCATATTGGGTATATAATCATTAATCAACCATAATTATGATAATCAAAAAATTTAAATCATGATGAAGTACCGATCTCTACATTGATTATAAAAGAATTCATCAATATGGGTAGAGGATGCTTATTCATGGTAGTGATTTTTTTATGTTCTCAATAAGAAATGAAATTTTTCACTGAAATATATTTCATGTATAGAAAAATAACTAGTTCACCCAAGGTGATAAACATGGTCATATAAATCCCTAAAATGTTTATCCTGAAGATATAACATTTATTACTGCAACTTAATTAAGGGTCTTGTAATGACCCAAAATTTTTAAAAAAATTTGATTCTTAATTTTTGTGTGATAATTTTTTTTAATCAACAAACATATTTTATTTTATAAAATGTGTATAATTAAAATTAGACCATTGGGTTTCGACTATTATATGACTATTGGTCCTTATGACTATTAGAAACTAAATGTCACAATGATTTTACATAAATATAAATGATCTTGGTTAATACAGAAAGAAGGTACGATGGCCTCATCCAGTAGTCTCAGGCCGATCAAATCCAATCTGATGAAACTTGGGAAGAAGGTAGCACCACTAGGGTTTTTTCTGGACCAAACCCATGCCGAAATTCATCATGTGAAGCTGGAGCGGAATCGCCTTTAGGAGAAGGTCAAGCTTATAGAAATCACTACTCGGGCAATGTTGGCCGAGCCACCCACGAATTCTCTCACCTTATCACACCTTACACTTCGGTCTTATACTGGGGTTATAAGGGGCTATGTAATGAGAACATAGCTACTATGTGTAATCCTTTGATATAAATAAAATTGTGATTTCTTCCTATGGTGAATTTTTTGTTTTTTTCAGATATTTGAATAAATATAGGATGTATATTGATGAATTTTGGAAAAAGGGGATATTTTGAAATATTTTTGTAAACATTAAATAATTAATGATCTCTAATGATTTTAAAAAACTGGTCTTCTACAAATGTGTTCAGTATGAAATTTAGAATCTAATAGGATGAACTTACTTTTTTGTGAACAGTAAATTAGGAATAGTGATTTATTGCTTAAGATTAGTAATGTGAACAAATGGATTAGTAATCTCACTTAATGAAAGTATTAATATAATTTAATCACCTTGATTAAGAAATGTGATTCAATAAAATAGGGAAATAACTGTTTTAGAAATTATTAGTCAAGCATTAGTAATTTCAGGTGAATAGTGTTTTTAATTAAAAATTAAATTAAAAATATTTAAAAAAATATTTTTATAAAATTGAGTTAATTTTTGAATTCATATCATCGATATTAGGTTAAGGTGATTTTTGGGGAATTTTCTGAAAAAAAAAATGTATTTTCGGTGAATAGTGTAAATATAGTTTTTAGTTTCAGGTGCTTAATGACATCATTAAGTATGTAATAATTATGTAATAATTCTGGTAGATATATGAATATTAATATAAGGTATTAGGTCTTCCAAGTGGCCAATACCATGGGAAAATACCCTGGGAAAGCCCATGGTTTTGCCAATATAACCGATGAGGTGTCCCGTGGTAATTAATGCTTTGTCCCCTTACTTTTACAATAAATATCAATCCTTTCCCTCATTAATTTCATTTAAAAATCCTATTAAACGATGTTCAGGTCTCTTTTCCTCCCAAAGAGTCCTCCCAAAGTTCCCTCAAGCCTCCCAAGGTCCCAACCATAAAATATTCGAAGATACTCTTCAAGGTAAGGGATTCTTTCAACATCCACTTTTAAGTCATGACTTCCTTTATGTTGTGTCTTATATTTTCCATCTCATTAAGTTGAGGGTATGTTATTATATGTTCTTATTACTGTCCATTTGATGTTCAAATGATGAGAGACACTTTATTCTATCATAATTTTGTTTTCTTAATTTTCAAGTGACGTCCTTAAGCTGCCGAATTTCTTGAAAAAGAAAGCACATCTTCTCTTTTCTTTCTTGTTTCCTTTTTATGTAGAATGTCATTAAAATTTCCATACCATGTTCTTATCTCCATTTAGTTCTATATTTATACCTTTTTATAATTATTTATGATTGGGTTACTCTTGTACCCTCTCTTTCCAATGTTTTCTAAAACCATGTTATATAACTATTTTGCTGCAGAAATTTCACCTCAAAATTTCTATCTCTTTCTCTATAGAAATTCTCTGGTTTTATTTATGTGAATACCCAGACATATTTTGTTTCATTGGGTGTTCATAAATATATAAATATAATGTATTCTATTTTGGAATTTACATACCTATAACCCTCACTCCCTTTCCATGGGTTATAAATGACATAATGATCTTATTTTTTTTTAGAACTTTTAAAACGTGACGATCTTGAAATGAAATCCATTTCTTATATTATCCATGGATAATTTATGAAATTTTTTACTATGATCTATGTGAATCAAATGTAATTAAATAAATATTAATGGTTTTCCCTGATAGTGCTCCAATGAATTGGGTAAAGATTTGATCTTTAGAGATGACATGTTTCACGATACCTTGGTGAATAACCTTCGTAATTTTTCTGACACCTTGGGGATGGACCTTGGTGATATGTTCATGAATGTCTAAATGAGATGTTTCAGCCACGTCATAATGTTATTTTTCATGTTATTTTCCTTATTATATTCATGTACTTCCATTTCTAATATCTTTATGTTGTTTTTCATGTTCTTATTGATATCACAAGTACACTTATTCCCTTCTTTACCCTCATTGGGCCTTCTGCTCACCCTTTCCATTGTTTTATATCTCCCGCATATGAAAGGCAGTAATTGTACATAGGATGATCTTATGATGAAGCCTTACAAGTGTATTATAAGAATGTTTTATGTTTTATTGGAGTTTTATTGTTCATGATTTCCTAGACACTAGACTTTAAAGATCCTCCGTTTGTAAAATGTAATGAACAATTTTGTATTAAAAAGGTGGGATGCCACAGTTTATATCAAAAGATGGTTTAGTTATTTATGGGAATTATGATAGTAAAACTTTAGGAATAACCCTATAGAAATGTTTTAATATAGGAAAAGTTCTTAGTATTTTTGTTAGTACAGAGTTAGTGGTTTACCAAAAAAATACATCCCTGTCTGGATACGAGCAGGTAGAGGCTGCTCTGGCAAAGATGTATATAGAGGTAAAACTCGAGAACACAACTTTGAGCTAGACTCGAATGGGAGCTGGTGCACGACAACAGGCCTTTCTGTACTCTTGGTTACAACACTCCTGGGGGATATGTTTGGTTAATCACAAGAATTTTATGAATCATTATAATGTAATTATAGAGAAATATAAATGTGTAAGCATAATGTTTTAAGATGTAGAATCCTTTATAGTTGAAATATTCGTAAATGAATCATGTTTGTCAATATTGTTTTATTCTATTAGAAAATGGAGGGCAATATGAGGAACCGTACAAATAGAGACCGCAATGGACCATGAACCGACGACCGTCCGATGGAAGATGGAATGGAAACATTCATGCGAATGATGAACCAACTGACTCAAGTTAAGAGTAATAACATGAATCAAGCTGAGAGGATGATATCAACATGAATGGAACAACATTTTGTTGGGTCCTTTATGTGCCAATGACCACCAACCATTAGTTGATCAACTGAAATATTGATTGTTGAGCAATAGATCAGCTCTATAGAGAATATCTTTTCTATGCTACGTTGTTCAGAGAAAGAGATGGACACCCTGGATGTCTATCGCTTAGAGGGAGAAGCTGATCAGTGGTGGGAACTGATCAAAAACATGAGGAAAATAGTGAATGTTGAAGATATGGAGTGGTAAGACTTCAGAGGGATCTTTTTCAGTAAGTATTTCCATCGTTCCATGAGAACAAGAATGGAGAAGGATTTTCTCAAGCTAAATCAGAAAGAGAATGAATTTGTGGGAAGCTATGAGATGTACTTCACAGGGCATTCTTGATGTACCTATAGAATTGTCATGGATCCAAATAGTATGGTTGATAGATTCTTCGTTGGACTGAGACCTCATCTGCAGAGGAATCTAGCCATCCAAGATTATGATAGATACGAGGAGATCATACGGAGTGTGATCAATTTCGAGCTAGAGTTTGGGGAGATGTTCTGGCCTCATTAATACAATGACAAGAAGAGATCAATGGATCCCAGTTTAGGGAGGAATTTTGATCAGGGGAGATGAGGAAAGAAATTTAAACTTCCCACGTGTAATAAATGTGGGAAGAAGCATTCGGGGAACTGCCTGCTAGGGAGTGAGAAGTATTACAAGTGTGGCCAAAATGGCCACATTGCGAGTAGTTTTCATGGGGAGGTGAAACCTCAACTTCCAATCACAAACGACAACGGGAAAATGGTGTAGGACCTATATGATGTCTAGTGCTTCAAGTGTGGACAACTATTGCACATTTCTAATCACTATCCAAATCCAAGGGAAGTGGTGGAGAAGAACCATCAGCCTCAAGAAAGGCCATGGGATCAAGATCGTTCTTTTTCTATCACAACAGTTGAAGTCGATGGTCCAAATGATGTGGTAGCATGTACTCTTGTTGTCCTCTCATTGCTATCAATTACATTGTTTTATTTTCGTTCTAATAATTCCTCTATTTCCTCCAAGTATGAAAAGAATTTAGAATGAACCTCCGATTTTTTAAAAGTAGAGTTATCAGTCAAGACTCTTGGTGGGAATATACAAGTATCATCAGTGTTTATAAACCCTAGTATTTACTTTATTGAGAACAACCTTATCGCAAATCACATAGTCATTATCGTACTGGAATTCGACATTATAATAGGGATGGACATGATCTAAAAGTATAATGATAAGATCATTTATAGAAGCAAGGAAATATCAGTAGACTTGATTGGAAAACCTATAGTGATCATCTATTGAGAGATATCTCAACTTCATCTTTGCCTAAAAGTACCCAATATATCCTTATTTATAAATTTTATCTGTGAAGAAGAAGAAGGAGATTAGAGTTTGACGATAGAACATGTCCCCATCGTCATGGAATATTTTGATGTCTTTCAGGAGGAGTTTCCTGGACCTCCCCTAGAAAGATAGTTAGAGTTCTCCATCAATCTTGTACCTAGATCTCATTCGATATAAATGTCCTAGTATAGGATGGAATGTTTAGAGCTTGAGTAAATAAAGAAACAACTCCAAGATCTTTTGGAGAATGGGTTTATCTAACCAAGTGTGTCTCCATAGGGAGGACGTGTTATCTTTGTGAAGAATAAGGATGGATTGATGTGGATACGCATTGATTATGGAGAAATGAATGGTATCAAAGTGAAGAACAAATACCCTCTTCCATGAATTGATTAATTATTTGACCAAATTCATGTGGATCAATTAGTCTTTAAGATTGATCTTTGAACTGGTTATCATCAATTGTGTGTGAAGAAATATGACATTCCAAAAACTGCCTTCCGATCAAGAGATGGGCTATATGAGTTTTTTGTTATGCCCTTCAGACTGACTAATGCACCTGCTATTTTTATGGATTATATGAATAGAGTATTTAAGGAATACCTTGATAAATTTTTTGTTGTTTTTTTTGATGATATTCGGATATATTACAAAATTCACGAAGTGCATGAAGATCATATAAGGTTTATTTTTCAAACTCCTTGGAAGGAGACGCTATTTGGAATGTTCAGTAAATTTTATTTATGGTTACAACAAGTCGCTTTATTAAGGCACATTGTAACCAACGAAGGAATCAGAGTTGACCCTACAATGAAAAAAGTTGTAGAGGATTGGCCTCAACCAACAGATATAACTAAGATTCATAGTTTTCTTGGATTAGGAAAATATTATAGGAAGTTTGTGAAAAACATTTCAAAACATTCTAATCCATTAACCATGTTAACTCGAAAAGGGGTCAAGTTCATCTGGACAAAGGAGTGTGAGGATGGTTTCCAAGAGCTGAAGAAGAGATTGGTTACTGCACCTGTGTTAACTCTACCCTCAAGTGGAGAAGGAATCATGATTTTTAGTGATTCATCTCTAAAAGGGATTGGGTGCGTTCTCATCCAAAATGGCAATGCTATTTCTTATGCATATCGACAGTTGAAGATTCATGAGCAGAATTATCCTATGCATGATCTCGATCTGGCTACAGTCATGTTTTCACTGAAGATATGGAGGCACTATCTTTATAGGTAGAAATGTGATATATACACAGACCATTAATGTTTGAAGTATATTTTCACACAAAATATATTGAACATGAGACAAAGGAGATAGTTATAACTTCTTAAAGACTATGATTTTTCGATTAATTATCACCATGTAAGAGAAAAAAAAGTTGCTGATTCATTATGTAGGAACGACCGAGTTGTTCATTCCATGATGAGGATTCAAAAAGATCCTTTGAAAAATGACCTAGTAAAGCTGGACATGATAATTATAAGGAAAGGGACATCATCAACCATAACCAAAATTATTTATCAACCGTCATTACAAGAGAGGATAATGAATGCAAAAAAAATAAGATCCTTAGTTACAAGAGTAGTTGGAGGCTGTAATGGATGGAAAGTTTTCATATGTTCAATATTGATCAAGATGGTGTACCGAGATTTCATACAAGACTATGTGTTCCATCTAATATGGAATTAAATAATGAGATGATGGATGAATCTTATATCTCTACTTTCTCTATACATCCTAAAAGAACAAAAATGTATAGGGACCGTCGTGATCATTATTGGTGTGATAACATGAAAAAAGAGATTGCTGACTGCAGTTCAAGGTACCCAGTATGTCAGCAAGTGAAGGCAGAGCGACAACATCCTAAAGGGGTATTGCAACCACTACCCATACCAGAATGGATGTGGGAAAATATCACTATGGTCTTCATCACTGGTCATCCGAGAACATCCAATGGAAACAATGCAATATGGGTTCTTGTGGACCGTCTCAACAAGACTGCCTATTTTATCTCTATCTGGGAAAATTTATTTATTGATCAACTTTCCAGTATTTACGTGAATTAAGTGGTAAGGCTGCATGTAGTTCAACTTTCTATCGTATATGATCACTATCCATTGTTCACATCAAAATTTTTGAGAAGCCTACCACAATCTTTGACCACTGAATGGAATTTCAGTACGGCCTATCATGCCAAAACCGAAGGCCATTCTGAAAGAATTATTCAAACACTCGAGGATATGTTGTGAAATTTCCCAATTTAATTTGAAGGTGGATGAGAAAAACATATCTCTTTAGTTGAGTTCTCTTACAACAACAGATTCCACTCGAGCATTCAAATGGAACCCTATGATTCTCTATATGGGATGCAATGTTGAACTCCTACTTGTTGGGAATGATAATAGTGAGAGAAAGCTTCATGGGCCTAACCTTTTGCAAGAGATGACAAAGAAAGTCTATTCTATCCAACAAAACATTAAGGTGGCTCTGAGAAGGAAAAAGATCTATTCTAACAATCGTCGAAGGAACTCAGAGATTGATGTCGGTGACACGGTATTTATTCTAATTTCACTATAGAAGAGAGTCATGAGGTTTGGGACGAAATGGAAGATCATCCCTAGGTACATTGGCCCTTATGAAATCCTTGATCACGTGGGAGCAGTGGCCCATAAGCGTGCACTTCCTCCAAATTTTTCACCAGTTCATGATGTCTTCCATGTATCTCTCTTGAGAAAGTACATACCTGACCCTTCACATATACTAACCCAATGTTGGTACAACTAGAACATGACCTCTTTTATGAGGAGAAGCCGGTGGAGATCATGGATCATAGAGTCAATGTTCTATGTAACAAGACTACCCACCTTGTTAAAGTGTGGTGGATAAACCAAAAATATGAAGAAGCAACGTGGTAACTAGAGGAGTATATGAGGTAGAAGTTCCCTCACCATTTTCCTCTGAGGTTATGAGTTAATAATTTCAGGGGTGAAATTTCATAAGGGTGGAAGAATGTAATGACCCAAACTTTTTAATAATTTTTGTTTCTTAATGTTTGTTTGAAATTTCTTTAAACTCAACATAACTATTCCAGTTAATAAAATGGGTATAATTAAAATGAGACTGTTAGGTTTTGACTGTTATATGACCATTGGTCAATATGACAGTTGGAAAGTAAATATTACATGTATTTTATATAAATACAAGTGATCTTTATTAATATAGAAAAAGATACGATGGCATTATACAGTATTAATGGGCCGATAAAATCCCATCTAACGAAACATGGGAAAGAGGTAGCACCACTGGGCTTTGCTCTGGACCAAACCCATGCCGAACTTCATCATGTGAATATGGAGTAGAATCGCCTTTGTGAGAAGTTGAAGCATATAAAAATAACTACTCGGGAAATGTTGGTCGAGCCACCCTTGAATTCTCTCTCCTTAGCACACCATACACATATGTCCTATTTTGGGGTTATAAGGGGCTATGTAACGAGACCGTAGCTACTATGTGTATTCCTTTGAGATAAATAAAATGGTGATTCCTTCTCATGGTGATGTTTGTTTTTTTTCTGATATTCGAATAAATATATGATGTATATTGATTAATTTTTGAAAATGGGGATATTTTAAAATATTTATGTAATCATTAAATAATTAATGATGTGAAATTATTTTCAAAAAATGGCCTTCTGCAAATGTGTTCAGTAAAAAATATAGAATCTAATAAGATCAACTTAATTTTTTTTGAATAGTAAATTATGAATATTGATTTTAAGCTTAAAATTTGTAATGGGACCAATTGTATTATAAATCTCACATAATGAAATTATTAATATAATTTAGGCACATTGGTTAAGTAATTGGATTCAATAAAATAGGTAAATAATTGATTCATAAATTATTAGTCAAGTACAAGTTTTTCCCGGAGAATAGTTTGTTAATTATACAATAAATTAAAAAATTTTAAAATATTATTTTTATAAAATTGAGTTCGTTTTTGAATTCAGATCATCGATTTTAGGTAATGGTGATCTTTGGGGATTTATCTGAAAAAAATGAATTTTTGGTGAATAGTGAAAATATCGATTTTAGTTTCAGGTGTTTAATGAAATCATTAAGGATGTAATAATTATTTATCCATTCTGGTCGACTTATGAATAGTAAGATAAGGTATGAGGTGTCCCATGTGGCCAATACCATGGGAAACACATTGGGAAAGCCCATGGTCTTTCCAATACCACTGATGAGGTGTCCCTTAGAAATTAATGATTTGTCCCCTCACTTCTCTTATAAATACCAAGCCTTTCACTAATTCATTTCATTTAAAAATCCTCCTAAACTATGTTCTGGTATCCTTAACTTCCAAGGAGTCCTCCAAAGGTTCCCTCAAGCCACCCAAGGACCCGAACATCATGCTATCAAAGTTACTCTTCAAGGTAAGGGATTCCTTCACCCTCCTCTTTTAAGTCATGAATCCCTTTATGTTGTGTCTTATATTTTCCATCACTTTATGTTGAGGGTATGTTCTTATATGATATTATTAGTGTCCATTTTATGTATAAATGATGTTAGACCCTTTCTTCTCTCATTGTTTTGTTTTCGGAATTTTCAAGTGACGCCGTTAGTTTGCCGAATTTCTTGGAAAAGGAATCGTGTATTCTATTTTCTTTTTGGTTTCCTTTTTATGTGGCATGTCATTAAAATTTATATATTATGTTCTTATATAAATGTATTAATATATTTGTATAGTATTATAATTTATTTATTAGAGGGTTACTCTTGTACAGTCTCATTCCAATGTTTTCTTAAACCATGTTATGTAGCTGTTATGCTGTAGAAATTTCGCCTCAGAATTTCTATATCTTTATCTCCTGAAATTCTCTTGTTTTATTATTGTTAATACCCATACCTATTTAGTCTCTTTGTGTGTTCATAAATATATAAAGATAATATATTTTATTCTGGAATTGACATACATATATCCTTCACTCCCATTCCATGTGTTATAATTGACATAATGATCTTATTTTTTAAAGAAGTTTTTAAACGTCACAATACTGAAATGAAACCCATTTATTATATTCTCCATGTGTTATTTATGAAATTTTTTATTATGATAAATGTGGCTTGCATATAAGTAAAAACATATTAAGGGTGCTCCTTGAGAGCGCTCTAATGCATTGGGTGATGATTTAATCTCTAGAGATGGCAAGCTTCATGATACCTTGGTGAATAACCTTGGTAATTTTTATGATACTTTGGGGGTGTACCTTGGTAATATGTTCATGAATGTCCGAATGAATTGTTTTTGCCACATATTCAAGTATTGTTTCATGTTATTTTCATTATCATATTCATGTACTTCCATTTCTCATATCATTATGTTGTTATTCATGTTCTTATTGATATCACAAGTACACTGATTCCCTTGTTTTCCCTTACAGGGCCTTTTGCACACCCTTTCCTTTGATCTATGTCTCCAGGATATTAAAGGAACTAATTATTCATAGTATTATATTATGATGAATCCTTACAAGTGTATTAGAAGAATGTTTTATGTTGTATTCATGTTTTATTGTTCCAGATTTCCAAGACACTAGACATTAAAGATCCTCTATTTGTTAAATGTAATGAAATGTTTTGTATTAAAAAGGATGGATGCCACAGTTGGTATCAAAGGATGGTTTAGTTATTTATGGAAATCAGGTTATGAAAACATTATGAATAACCCTATAGAAAATATTAAATATAATAAAACTTCATGGTATTTTGGTGAGTATAGAGTTAGTGGTTTATCAAACAAATACATCCCAGTCTGGATATGAGCAGGTAAAGCGGATCTAGCATAGATGTAATAGGGGAAAAACCAGAAAAAACACCATTGATCTAGACTCAAATGGGAACCGGTGCTTGACAATAGGTCTTGATGTACTGTTGGTTATGACATTCCCGTGAGATAATATTGGTTAATCGCAATCTTTTTATGAATCATTATTAAGTAATTATAGAGAAATATAACTGTTTAAGCATAAAGTTTTAAGATGTTGACTCCTTTATAGTTAAAATATTCATAAATTAAACATGTTTCCCAATAAGATTTTATACTTGTAGAATATGGTGGGTAATAGGAGGAACCTTTCAAATGGTGACCGCAAAGGACCATGCACTTATGGCCCTCCAATGGAAGCCGGAATTGGAAACATTCATGTGAATGATGAACCAACTGACTCAAATTATGAGTAATAACTTGAATCAAGCTAAGAGGCTGACATCAACATGAAGGGAACAACATTTTATTGATTCCTTTATGAGCCAACGACCACCAACCTTTTGGGGATAGACTAAAACATTGATTTCTATGAAATTGATATGCTCTATAGAGAAGATATTTTCTGTGCTACATTTTCCAGAGCAGGATAAGGTCACCCTGGCTGTGTATCGCTTAGAGGGATAAGCTGATCAGTGGTGGGAACTAATCAAAAACATGAGGTAAATAGTGTATGTTTATGCTATAGAGTGGGATTAGTTCATAGTGATCTTTTTCAGTATGTATTTCCCTCTTTCCATGAGAATAAGAATGGAGAAGGTGTTTCTCAAGCTGATGAAGAAGGAGAATGAATCTATGGGAAGCTATGAGATGAACTTCACAAGGCATTCACGATATACCTCTATCTTTTTTATGGATCCAAACAGTAAGGTTGATAGATTCTTCAGTGTACTGAGACCTCATCTGCGGAGGAATCTAGCCAATCGAGATTATGATAGCTACGAGGAGATTGTGCGGAGTGTGATAAAAGTCAAACTAGAGTTTGTTGAGAAATTATGGTCTCACAAATCCCATGACAAGAAGAGATCGATGGATCCCAACTTAGGGTTGACTTTTGATCAGGGAAGAGGAGGAATGAAAGTGAAACTTCCCATGTGTTATTAATGTGGGAAGAATCATTCGAGGAACTACCTGCTCAAGAGTGGGAAGTTCTACCAGTGTGGCAGAGATGGCCACATTGTTTGGAATTGTCATGGTGAGGCGACCCATCAACTTCCAAACACAAATGACAAGGGGAAGATGGTGCGGGCCCTACATAATGTCCAATGCTTCAAGTGTGGACAATGTGGGCACTTTCCCAATCACTGTCCAAATCTGAGGGTCGTAGAGGGGAACCACCATCAGCCTCAGCAAATGCCAAGGGATCAAGGTCGTGCTTTTTATATCACAATAGCTGAATTCAATGCTCCAAATGATGTGGTAGAAGGTACTGTTGTTGTCCTCTCAAACCTATGAAGTACTTTTTTTTATTATTTTTCTACGCATTCCTTTATTTCTTCCATGTTTGAATAGAATTTAGAATCAAATCCTGATTTTCTTAAAGTAGAGTTATCGGTCAAGACTCTTGGTGGGACTATCCAAGCATCAGCAGTGTTTAGAAACTCAAGAATTTACATTAGTGAGCACAACCTTATCGCAAATCTAGTAGTAATTCCCATTCTGGAATTCGACATCATACTAGGGATGGACTGGCTCTCAAAATATAATGCTAAGATCAATTGTAGAAGTAAGTAAATATAAGTAATCTTGAGTGGAAAACCTATAGTGATCTTCCAAGGATAGATGTCTCAACATAATCTCTGTCTAAATAAACCCACTATATCATTCTTTCTTGAGTTGATCGGGGTATAAGAAGAAGCATATGTGAGTTTGATGACAGAAAATGTCCCAATCTTCAAGGAATTCGTTGATGTATTTCCAGAGGAGTTGCATGGACCTCCCCTAGAATGAGATGTAGATTTCTCCATCGAACTCATACCCGGATCTCATCTGATATCAAAGACACCATATAGGGTGGAAAATGTGGAGCTGGAGGAATTATAGAAACAATTGCAAGATCTTTTAGAAAAGGGGTTTATTTGTCCAAGTGTGCTCCTTGGGGAGCACTTGTTCACCTTTTGGAGATGAAGGATGGATCGATGCGGCTATGCATTGATTATAGAGAACTGAATGGGATCATAGTGAAGAAAAAATACCCTCTCCCATGAAATGATGACTTATTTGACCAACTTCATGGGGCCCAATTCACCTCTAAGATTGATCGTTGATTTGGTTATCATCAATTGAGGGTGATGAAAGAAGATATTCTAAAAACTGCCTTTCGATCAAGATATGGGCATTATGAGTTTGTTTTTTCCCCTTTGGACTAACTAATGCACCTGATATTTTTATTTAATTGATGAATCGTTTCTTTAAGGACTACCTTGATAACTTTGTGGTAGTTTTTACTGATGACATTATGATATAATTCAAAAATTCGTGAGGATCATGAATATCATCTAAGTGTTATTTCAAAAACTCTGTGGAAGGAGAGGCTTTTTTAAATGTTCAGAAAATGTGATTTCTAGTTACAACATGTCACTTTCTTAGGGCACATTGTAACCAATAAGGGAATCACATTTGACCCAGCAAATACAAATGTTGTAGAGGAGTGGATTAAACTTACAACAATAACTGAGATTCGTATTTTTCTTGGATTAGTTGGATATTATAGGAGGTTTGTTAAAAACTATTCACAATGTTCTAATCCTTTAACAAAGTTAACTCGAAAAGGGTTCATGTTAATCTGGACAATGAAGTGTGAGGAATGATTCTAAGTTCAGAAGAAGAGATTGATTACTGAACCCATGTTAACTCTTTCATCAAGTAGAGGTAGATTCATTATTTTTAGTGATGCATATATAAAAGGGCTTGGGTGCGTCCTCATAAAAAATGACAAGTTCATTGCGTATGAATCTTGACAGTTGATGATTCATGAGTATAATTATCCGACGCATGATATCAACCTTGCTGCAGTCGTTTTTGCTCTAAAGATATGGAGGAACTATATTTATGGGTACAAATGTGAAATATACAAAGATCATCAATGTTTGAAGTATATTTTCACACTAAAGTAATTGAACATGAGACAAAGGAGATGGTTATAAATTCTTAAAGACAATGATTGTTCAATTCATTATCACCACAGAAGTGAAAACGAGGTTGCTGATGCATTATGCAGGAAATACACAATTGTTCATTCCATGATGAGGATTACAAAACACCCTTTGATCAATGACCTAGTAAAGCTGGACATGGGAATCATAAGGAAAGGGACATCATCAACCCAAACCCAAATTATTTCTCATCTGTCATTACAAGAGCGGATCAAGAAATCTCAGAAATAAGATCCTATGTTACAATAGAATTTAGAGACTGTAAAGGATGTAAATTTTCCTGAGTTCAATATTGATCAAGAAGTTGTACTGAGATTTCGTACAAGACTATGTTTTCTATCTATTCTATAGACAAATAAAGAGATAATGGATGATGCTCATAGATCTACTTTCTCTATACATCCCGGAAGCACAAAAATGTATAGGGACCTTCGTGATCATTATTGGTGGGATAATATGAAAAGGGAGATTACGAAATACACATCAAGGTGCCTAGTATGTCAGCATGTGAAGGTAGAGTGACAACTTCCTAAAGGGGTATTGTATCCACTACTCATACCAGCATGAATGTGGGACAATATCCCTATGGACTTCATCACTAGTCTTTCGATAACTTCCAAAGGAAACAATGCGATATTGGTTTTTATGGACCATCTCAATAAGACTGGCCAATTTTTCTCTATCCAGAGATATTTCTCTCTTGATCAACTTGCCAGGATTTTGGTGAAGGAAGTGGTAAGGCTACATGGAGTTCCACTTTCTATCGTATCTTGTCGTGATCCATGGTTCGCATCAAAATTCTGGAGAATTATTCAACAAGCACTATGAACTGAATTGAATTTCAGTATGACCTATCACCCCCAAATTGATGGCCAATCTGAAAGGACTATTCAAACACATGAGGAAATGATGAGAAATTTCCCAATGGAATTTAAAGGTGGATGGGATGAACATATCCCTATATTTGAGTTCTCTTACAACAACAGCTTCCACTCGAGCATTCAAATTTCACCTTATGAAGCACTATATGGGAAGAGATGTAGTACACCTACACGGTGGGATGAAGATGGTGAGAGAAAGAATGTTGCGGCTAATCTTGTGCAAGAGATGACATAGAAAGACCATGCCATCCAAAAACAAATTAAGGTTACTCAGATTCGGCAAAAGAGCTATGATGACTACCGTCGAAGGGACATGTAGTTTGATGTTGGTGACAAGGTCTTTCATCGAATTTTAGCATAGAAGAGAGTCATGAGGTTTTGAAAGAAAGGGAAGCTTGGCCCTAGGTACATTAGACCCTATGAAATCCTTGATTGCATGGGAGCATTGGCCTATCAGCTTGCACTTCCTCCAAATCTAGAACAAGTTCATGATGTGTTCCATGTATCCCTCTTGAGGAAGTACATACCCGACCCATCACATAGACTAAACCCAGAGGTGGTACAATTGGAACATGAACTCTCTTATACGGAGTAGCAGGTGGAGATCTTTGATTGTAAAGACAAGGTTCTACGTAACAAGACTACCCACCTTGATAAAGTGTTATGGAGAAACCTCAAATATAAAGAAGCCACGTGGGAACCAGATGAGTCTTTGAGGAAGAAGTACCCACACCTTTTCTCCTCCGAGGATACGAGTTATGAATTTTGGGGATGATATTTCTTAAGGGGGGGGGGGAATTTAATGACCCAAAATTTTTAATAATTTTTGTTTCTTAATTTTCATGTGATATTTTTTTTATAATAAACAAAAAAATTTCATTTAATAAAATTAGTATAATTAAAATGAGACCATTGGGTTTCGACTATTATATGACCATTATTCATTATTCCTATTGGAAAATTTTACATTTATTTTCTATAAATACAAGTGATCATGGTTAATAAAGAAATAAGATTTGATGGCCTAATCTAGTAGTATCAGGCCGATCGAATACCATCTGATGAAACTTGGGAAGGAGGTAGCACCACTGGGCTTTGCTCTGGACCAAACCCAATCTGAACTTCATCGTGTAAAGCTTGAGTGGAATCACCTTCGAGAGAAGTTCATGCTTATAGAAATCACTAATCGGGAAATATTGGCCGAGCCACCCTTAGATTCTCTCACCATAGAACACCTTACACATATGTCCTATTCTTGGGTTATAAGTGGCTATGTAACGAGACCATATCTAATATATGTAATCCATTGAGATAAATAAAATTTTGATTTATTCCTATGGTGAAGTTTTTGTTTTTTAGATATTCGAATAAATATAAATTGTATATCGATGAATTTTGTAAAAAGGGGATATTTTAAAATATTTATGTAAACCTTAAATAATTAATGATGTGTAATTATTTTCAAAATATGGCCTTCCGCAATTGTGATCAGTATGAAATTTAGAATCTAATATGATCAAATTAATTTTTTTAATAGTAAATTATGAATAGTGATTTTACGCTTAGGATTAGTAATGTGACCAAATGAATATGTAATATAACATAATGAAAGTATTAATATAATTTAGGCACCTTGATTAAATAATGTGATTCAATAAAATAGGTAAATAACTATTTAAGAATTTATTAGTCACCTATTAGTTTTTTCAGGTTAATAGTGTTTTTAATTTAAAATTAAATAAAAATTATTTAGAAAATTATTTTTATAAAATGTATTTCATTTTTGAATTCAGAACATCGATACTAGGTTACGGTGAGTTTTGGGTATTTTTCTGAAAAAAAAAATTAATTTTCAGTGAATAGTGAAAATACAGTTTTTAATTTTGGGTGTTTAATGACATCATTATGGATGTAATAATTTTGAAATAATTCTGGTGGAATTATGAAAAGTAATATAAGTTATGAGATGTCCCAAGTGCCCAATGCCATGGGAAAATACCATGGGCAAGCCCATGGTTTTTCCAATACCACTGATGATGTGTCCCTTGGTAATTAATGCTTTGTCCCCTCACTTCTCTTATAAATACGAAGACATTCCCTCATGAATTTCATTTCCAAATCCTCCCAACTGTTTTCTGGTCTCATTACCTCTCAAGGAGCCCTCCCAAGGTTCCCTCAATCCTCCGAATGTCCCGACCTTCAACCTTTAGATGTTACTGTTCAAGGTAAGGGATTCTTTCACCCTCCTCTTTTAAGTCATGACTTCCTTTATGTTGTGTCTTATATTTTCCATATCATTGTGTTGAGGGTATGTAATTATATATTCTTATTATTGTCCATTTTATATTAAAATGATGATATCCCCTTTCGTCTCTCATAATTTTGTTTTCTGAATTTTCAAGTGACGCCATTAGGCTGCCAAATTTCATGTAAAAGGAATTGCATCTTCTATTTTCATTCATGTTTCTTTCTTAAAACAATGTTATATAGCCGTTATGATGCAGAAATTTCGCCTCAAAAGTTCTATCTCTATCTCTCTAGAAATTCTCTTGTTTTATTTATGTGAATACCCAGACCAATTTAATTTCTTTCGGTGTTCCTAAATATATAAAGATAAAGTATTTGATTCTAGAATTTACATACATAGAACCCCCACTCTCTTTCCATGGGTTATAAATGACATAATGTTCTTATTTTATTAAGAACTTTAAAAATGTCACGATCTTGAAATGAAACCCATTTCATATATTCTACATGGGTTATTTAGGAAATGTTTTATTATGATCTATGTGGATAACATATAAGTAAATAAATATTATGGGTTCAACCTGGTATCACTTCAATGCATTGGGTAAATATTTAACCTCTAGAGATGAAAATTTTCATGATTCCTTGGTGAATAACCTTGGTAATTTTTATGACAACTTGTGGATGGACCATGGTGATATGTTCATGAATGTCTTAATGAAATTTTGTATCCACATATTCTACTTATGTTTCATGTTCTTTTCATTATATAATGCATGTACTTCCATTTCATATATCTTTATGTTGTTATTCATGTTCTTATTGATATCACAAGTACATTGATTCCCTTGTTTACCCTTTCTTGGTCATCGACTCACCGGTTCCTTTTATGTATGTCTCCATGATATGAAAGGAAGTAATTGTACATAGGATGGTCTTATGATGATTCCTTAAAAGTGTATTATAATAATTATTTATATTGTATTCATGTTATATTTTTCCTGATTTCCAAGACACTAGACTTTAAAGATCCCATGTTTTTAAAATGTAATGAAATGTTTTGTATTAAAAAGGTGGAATGCAATAGGTCAATTCTATATAGAGTAATTGAAAAAGTAATGGACATGATGTGAGATCAATTGAAAAATCAACATCATTATTTAGTTGATAAATGATAAAATATTTTAAAAAAATCCAGAATATTTTTAATAATAGTCATATACTCAATTTTTACTTTCTTCTATCAATATGAGATATATATCTTTCATTTATATGAATTGACTCCGACATGATTGAATATATTCCCATTGGATATTCATATTCGACCTCTCAATGAAAAATGATCATAATTTCTTTTGGAATATGAAATTTTTCTTCCCTTCCAAAAAAATGTATGGGTTACATATAGTGAAATTTAGTTAATGATAATAATATCACTGAATTGAACTAAAGGGAGCATCACATGATTTTCCAAAATTAATTTCACACAAATATCAATAAAAAAGAACTAAATACTTGATATGTTACTGGTATTACATTTTGATATTTTATTAACAAAATAGAATATAATTTCTAAGTTGATATGGTGATACCCATAGAAAATTATATATAAATAAAATAGTCGGTGGATCCAGAATCAAGTAATACATTAAATGTTCTAGAGTAGATGATATGTATAACATTCACCATTTTATCCTCATAAAAATGGTATATATACATCATAAAATGATATTTCTCTTATTCATTAGGATAAACAGGTTGTTGAAATTGGTCATAAAACACATTATATTTATGAAAATATGTGAATAATTAACATATTTATAAATTTTCAAGGATTGGATCATGTGTGCTTCATTAATTGGAATCATATTTTCCTTAGATACATTAACCATACTGTTAATTTCCTTTTGACCTTCATAGGATTTAATACTTCCCATACCCATTTAATATACCTACTAATTTCATTCGAACAATTTCATTGAGGTTTATTCCCACATTTTCTATAAAGTATATGGATTAAAATTATTTAATCTTTGTGATTTTTTTACTCTTCTTAAGATTAGGTCTTTTTTTAGTATATAAAACATTTTAATTCTATGTATCATGAATTTTCATTTCTACATTGATTTCATATTGAATTATTTAATCGAAGAATAAAATAAAATTATATATAATTCCATTCACATAATTTTTTTATGGAAATAATAAATCGGAAAATTTTACTTTGAGGGATCTCAAAAAACCCATATGTGTGCCCTACATGATTTATTAAATATTCATAAATGGTTTCAATGGATTCATCATTATTTTTATTCAATTCTAGAAATTTTATCCCATTATTTTTACGTATAATATGGGTAATTTACATACCAATTAATCTCCCTATAAAATCGTCCCATTAAATGGATTCAATGTCATACTCTCACCTTTTATTCTTGATACGATTCCACTATTTATATGATTCACCATCCAAATGAAAAATAATTATGACACACTTTTCATGATATGGACATTGATGAATATAAAATATTTTCTCAATGGAATTGATTCATCTGCATTCCACTAGTGGATCATAAGATCCACAAAAATATGTTGGATGTTTCCTTATGAATTATTGAAATTTTTGTTGTGACATAATTTTTCATTTGTAAAGACAACATGATCCAGATTCTGAGAATTTTGTGTCAGCATAACAACAATATTTTATTTTCATACCCATATAAAATTTAATTACTAAGGAGAAAAATGATTTAATTTTCCATAAAATTTAAAAGTAACATGATATTATAGGGATCCATCCATTGACATGAATAGAAAAAATGTTTGGGAAATAGTATTCATATTGGAAAGACACAAAATTTCTAAAAACCATTTATAGGAATTAATAATTGTTATACATTACTCAAGAACATATTCTATTTAACAAAGTCCATTCATGATCCTATAAAAAAATTAATATTTTATACAATACATGGACCTATCTATAGGAATTGGATAAATGTTTTCAAAATCTAACACCCAAATATTTATTAAACCTAACTATGATACCTTATATAGTGGATGATAGTTTCATAAATAAAAATTACATCTATTTATATAAAAATGTAATACATAGAAATATATTACACGCCATAATAGAAATGGTATAAATTCCTTCGAGAAAAGATATAAAATATTATTATTTTATGAATGATCTTCCACATATACCTTAAAATATCATCAATTTTATCACTCTTTATAAGAATACAATGGTTAAAAATCTTCAGAACATTGTGAATAGAAAATATAAGAAGATGTGGAGCTTAGATTCACAACATTGATAAACATGTGAGATATAAATATTTGATCATATTATTTTGTAAAAGAATAATAATAGATATTTATCCGGAAAATAATAATAAATGATCATACTGATTCTGAAGAGTATACGAATCATGAGTGGTGGAATAAAAAAATATCATTTCAAAACACATGAATAATAATAATGAAAACTATTATTCACTCTAGTTGGAGAAATTTTTTAATGTAATAAATATATTTGGAATCATGGTAAGTATAGAAACCATTACATATGTCATGGATTATAAAAATGACCATCAGATCAGGAATCAACACATGACTAAAATTGTGGATCAATCACATCAGCTTGTTTCACATAATATATTAACCACTTTAACTTGATTCCCATGACAAGTGAAGCAAATGTAATTGTGTCCCATAACAATTAGGTGATATTTAATTCATTAACCAATTCACTGGGTGGATATATTGGTCAAACACTTCACATAATTATATCCATACATATGTGTGATGTAGGATCATAAAACATCCATCATATCAGAGCACATGAAAATAAAGGGGTTTCATAAACACTTTGTCATATAATAACCCTTAGAAAAGCGTTTCCAAAAAAAGTGAATCAACATAATAATTCATCAATAGAAAAAATAAGTATTATATCCCCAAAACCTAAATTTAGTGAATAATAATCATAATAAAGATATCTAATAGTTGATTATAATAAATAATACTAAAATATCATAAAACCCTCTTCATTCAAATACCCTTTGAAATTTAAAAAACATTTTTTAAAATAAAAAAACTATTGAAGAAATAACAAATCTATTTTATTAATAAATAAAAGAAAAACATTTAATGGGAGATTGAAAAAATTTAGTATTCATGATTTTATAATTTTATTTTCATTATTTATAATCTAAACTAATATTCCTTTTATTTTTTTCTCAAAAAATTCCAAAATTTCCTCATTTAGAAAATAAAAAAATATTTCTTTCGAAACATTTTGTAATCAGTAAATCATGGATAAACATGACATTATAAATTCATATGAAAATAGAAAAAAATTATTTATCTTTTTCATATATATATATGTGGAAGGTAATGATCAAATATTTTCCACAAGCGATACAAAAATGTAAATAATCAATAATATTGATCTGATTGCGAAATAAAACCCCTATCATGACTTCACATTGAATCAAAATATCTATAAGCTAATCTATAATAAAATTATTTCTATTTTAATACTATAATAGAAAGGGTTTTAGAAATATAATATCTCAAGTAATTCATTTATAAAATTTAATCAACCTTTTTCAATATTTCATTATTAAAATCTTTATTTCCAGGTGTAAACTATTTCATTTGTCATAAATATTTCAGCTCGTTAGTTTTAGTCCTTGAAAATTTATCTTGGATACACCACCTATAGAATATAAATTGATATATAAATTATATATATATTAATTATATACATATTTATAGAGGTCCATAAAAGTTATAGATAGAATAATGAGTCACATTGTTCTTCGAGATGGGGTGTTGTACATATGCATGAACCATGTTTCCAATTTTTTTACAGATTGAATAAAATAATAGTATAAAATATTTCATTTTATATTATACTTAATATATTATAAATAACATATAAATTAGTTATATCCAACTTCATTACCAATTTTGTTAAATATAAATAAAAAACTAATCACTTCTCTTCGTGGAAGGGGTTGTCCAGACCAATGCATGAATGAAGTTATAATTCCCAAAGTATTGTATGGTAAGAAAGTAGAGATGGAAATATATTTTAAAAAGTATAATTGAGTCTTAAATATATTATATAAATATAAAAACTATCCTAATTCCCATCCATAAAATATTTTCGTGAAAATTAATTTCATTGCTATGTGGAGATGGTATGTCGTATATATGAACAAGTGATACATTCACTTAATTTTTGATGCGAAAGTGGGTTTATAATGGTGTTATAATAATAAAAAAAAAATTTAAAATAATTTGGATATATAATATATTATTCTATGATAAAGAACAAGGATTTATTGGAGGTAAATAAGAGTATAAAAAATTTTATCTATTAAGGAGATCACATCTTCATGGAACGAGATCCTTTAAATATTTTCTTACGGTCAGTAGAGTTTGATTTTTGAGAGGAAAAAAACATTAAAATTTTTTCTTATGGAAGTTTAGAAGACAATTTTTTTGATTATTATTGATATAGAATTAAAAATGTTGTGTATATAAGTAAGGAAGAAGGATCCTTTTTATATATGTGGTGATGATCTCTTATAGAATTAATCAAAAAACTAATTTATAATAAATTCATTCTTAATAAAAATGAATCTAGATATAAATGAATTTGAATAGAAGGTATTATAGAGTTGTATTCCTATAAACTAATATAATTTAGTGATGTTTTGTTTTGAAATATTAAATCATATCTTTTGGATAAAACATAAGATAATTAATTTCATCTATAACTAAGCTAACATTTTTTCCAATAATAAAGGGTTTTAATATTTTATTAATGCTATAATTTGGAAAAATGGTATATTTATTACATTAGAGACTATAAAATTATTTCCAATATTATTTTATAATTTTTATTATTTTCATGTAATTACTAAAATAGTTTTTTTATAAAATATTATTATTGTCAATTTTGACACTATTAATTTAATTAATCCTAAAATGTTTCAAGAAAATGGTAGTATTACAATAAAATAAATTTATAAATCTATAATATGTCTTATATAACTATATATATATTGGATTACATTATCTTATTGAAATTATATCTGATTTTTTATTGTTATTATAATTTATTAACTTTTTATTAATAAAAGAAATTCTGCAACACTATTTCGTAAGAAGTTAGGGTCATTATTAAATTACTAAAAATTTATAATTACTATTACTAAAATAAATTATTTTTCTCATAATATAAAAATAGATTCATTCATAAAAAACATGATTCCCACAATGGATACATAAGATTTATTAAAAACAAAGAGATATAAATTTTATATCTTACATCGACTTCAAAAATATATAATATGTTTTCATGGATAGGTTTCCATTAAACTATTAAAATAAGAGAATTTGGTGATAAGGGATGAATTACATTCATCCAATATTAATTAGGATTCAAATTTATTTCATTATCAATTACTCTTATCCTAAATTATCCAAATTTACCTTTTAACATGGTGAAACAAATTACCCATGTTATTATTCAAATTGAACAAAAATAAATCGGTTATACATAAAAAAATTTATTCTCCATAATCTAAAAACATAATATTATATAATTTCATACTATTAAATTTAAGATATTAATTTTAATACATATGCGTAAAATGATATTGAATCGTTTTTTAAAAAAAATTAAGAAAAATAAAATGGATTTATTCTTATCCTATGAATAACCAAATTGAATATTTAAAATACTTGATCATTAAATTATATATAAATTTCCTTAAAATAATTTAAAAATACACATTATTATAATTAGTTAAAATAGAAACTGGTTATTCTAATACATAATTTGTTTTAAAAAATAGATGCATACTAATTACATAACAAAAAAATGCACGAGTACTATAGTAGTTTAGTCCCTTTGAAAATTAAAATCATCTAATTTGGAAATTGATATTGAATGTTTCCAGTTAATATATTCTAATTTCGTTTAATTCTCTAACATACCCTACATTAAATTATTTTTCATAACCTGGCGAAAGGAAACATAATAAAGGGTGGTCCCAAACACTCTGTAAGTGTAAAAAAGGGATATACATACAAATACTGTGAGAAATAGGGAATGAGAGAATGTTAATAATATATGACACACATACCATTAAAATCAATGATTAGAATAAATATTCATGAAATATTTATTGTGTGTTCATAAGAGATGAATCATATAAAAATTATGTGATTTGAGCCATAAGAATATAACATTAGTATAAGATATAAATTTTAATACACATAAGAATAAAAAATATTATTTTAAGGCTACCCACAATGACTTTAATAACATGTCTGGATTGTGATAATCTACTATGTACATGATTCAGTTTTTATGTAACATCCTATGTATACTCTTTTGGGCATGGTCTTACCACCAATGTGCCATCTTTTTCATTCTTGGGACAACGACTAGTGTAACCTCTTTTTTGGGCATGATCTGACCACCCATTCACCCTCTAATCTCGTATAAATATTAATCATTAACAAAATAATTGGAGGATGATATAGGTCCCACCAATATTATAATGAAAATAAGAAATATGTGTTCCAAATGATCATAAAACACATACAATATCATAAAAATGGAATATAAATGTCTTCTAATGAAAATTTTATCATATCATGATCTATTTAAGATAATCATGTTTCAAAATCATCATAAGATATCCTTTAGAAAAACAAACTATTTTATTAATAATCATATAATTTCATACCCCATGGAATAGAAACATAATATATACATATCATGCCGTCATAATAATAATAAATTAATATAATTAATTGGAATCTTATCACTATATCATATCCCCACTAATGCACAACTAACATCAACCAATGACATATTAGAGCGAAAATAATTTCTAAAGATATAAGAATACATTTCGTATGGAAAGTCTAATTCCCACTAAGAAAATAGTTTTATAAATACTATTCCATTTCGATATGCTTTTATTTGAAAATGACTATGAAATATTATAACGAATTTTCCAAGGAAATAATACTCATGATAACATTATTTTTTGATCAGTTTTTACACATGAAAATAATTATTTTTTTTCTCTAAAGATCAAAATTTTAATTATTTTTGTAAAAACAACATGAAGATTCCATTGAGAAAACAAAAATAATTTGATATATGGGTAAAAATATCAATTAAATATAATATTAGAATAGAAAAAAATTAAAATAATATTTAGAAATTTTTGTTTTCAATGAAAAATGATATCTGTCTAAAGATAGAAATAAAGTCATATTTTTATAAAACCATTTTCTAAATTAGTTTTTATACCAAGTAATGGAAAATATTGAAATAAATTAATTTTTTTATAAAACAATTTTCCATTTAATTTTAAAACCAAAAAGTTTAAAAATGGTATAATTAAATGAAAATATCCTGAATAAAATATATTAAGAAAATGATGATAATAATTTAGAGTTGTATTATGTGATTTCAACATTGGAGACATAATCATTACCAATCACAACAAACGAGATATTGTAACATAAAAATATTACAACTTTGTGACATTAAATCATAACCCCCTTGAAAGTATAAAAATAATTAAAACATAAAATATTAGTAGAATAAATAAATTCTTTATATAACATATCGAATGGAATTAATATGAAATTTTTAAAACAATATTGGTTCTTAACATGAGATAAATCTCAATGAATGAAAATTTTGGAAAAAATTACCTTACTACATCTATAATCATTTCAATCATAATAATAAATAAATAATAACGAAAATTATAACATTAAATATCCTTGAAATAATTTAATTAAAAATATGAATTGTCAATGGGGATGTATATAAAAAAATAAATGAGTGGTGATTTTACTAATGTCACCAAAAAATAAACAAGAGACAATATTATCATTACATTAATTATTGAAATCTATTTTACATGGTCAAAAAAATTATACAATAAATATTAGTTTATGATAAATACATTAATAAACTATTCAAACACATATCATAATATATATGATCTACTTATGTCATTTAATTACCCGTTTATTAACTATTTCATGACAATGTCATGTATTGGGTAATAACTGCTTTGTTCTTCACGAATAATTTCATTTGTAATTTAATCACCTTATACATCGATCATGGAACCATCATTTCCATAATCATAGATATTATATAAATATTATATATATTTAGTATATATGTATTTATACTAATCCATAAATTGTTTTTGATATGAAATGAAATTCACTGTTCATGGAGATGATAAGTCGTACCCACACATGATCATTGTTTTTATTTTATATTAATATTGAAATTAAAAAATTATAATTATATATTATCATTAAATAATATATTTCATGTCATATATATCACTTATATAAAACAAACTCATCTTTATTACATTTCATATAAGGAGTGATTGTGCCACAACCGTTTCTTTGGTGGTAGTCCGTCATACACATGAGCGATGTCATCATAATCCCAAAAAATGTAAGGAATTAAAGAATGTGTGACATAATAATAAAAAAATAAAACTAATATCATAAGTGTCAAATATAAATAATAAATTCATCATTATAACATTCATTGAGTTGTGGTAATGGAAAATGAATGACATCAGTTCTCGAGGATGTAGTCTGACTTACAAATGAATATTTATCAAGTAACATATTTTACAGAAGTGGATATGGTTTAGGCCATTCAATAAAAATAAAAAAATATTTTACTAATTAATACACTTAATTTTTCATATCATCATTATATAATAATAATTTTTGCTGGTAGATGTATAAAAAAAATATCCAATGATTCTTACATCTTCTTCACCTATCATCCTTAGGTTTTCACCATTATCCATACTATGATGGAAGTCTTTCCAAAATTTGTATTATAGGAATATATAAGGTAGTTTTGGAAGTAATTTAGTGTTATTTATGGAGAAAAATGGTATTATATGTTTAATGATGTTAGGGGAGTGAGGACCCATTTATAATTGTTGAGGAGTTACATTTTTGTAAGTATACCAATTTACTCACTATGGGTAGGTCACTAATTCCTTATCTTCCTCAAAATATGATCAATAATTTAGTGGATGGATTACATGGTAAAAAAACCTACAACACACATAATAAACATATTTTTTATTATGTTATTCCTTAGTATTTAAGTTACCAAAATTTTACACATTATTTTCTTTACCACAATAAAATGGATCATTTTATTTTGCATAGTAATTAATCATATATGAATCAAATTAAATTGATACTTAGAATAAAATTTATACCTAAATATATAAATATGGGATCCAATTTATTAAATAAAAATCCCCTTGGTTGGTAAAATAATATTTTTACAGAAGCACTTGTAATGTGAAAAATAAAATTTTTATCTTAATCATGATAACATTGTTTTTACTATTTAGGGGAAATATTTTTCATGTGAAAGAAAATTCTCAACATTAATGTTCCATGATTTATATTAATTATAATTTAACATTAACATTTTTGAATATGGTATTCTTGGTAATTTAATATAATTTAATAAAATAATTGTACTTGTAAATTAATATTATTATAAATTTTAACGTTATTCATTTAATTTTAAATGTAAAATATAAAAATGGTTATGAAATTATAATTTACTAAATAAAAACCATTGTAAAATGATATATTTATCTACGAAATGAATGGAACATTATAATACATTATATTTAGTTTTCCAATAATATTTTAGTATCATTTATTCCATTTTACATTTCACTTAATAAATACTATGTTAGTGGTTCATAATCATTTAATGTAATTATAACATATCATAAAATTAAAAATACATATAATACCAATTAAATAATTTATATTTACAAAATTATATATATATGTACATTTCCCCCAATCCAAACTCATTATAGATATTAAAAGAAAATAATTTTTCTTTTTATCTTTTTCAGTACATAACATATTGTATTACTCAAATTCATGAAAAAGTTACCCAAAAGATATAAAAATCTAAAATATGGTTTCAATGGTCTAAATATTTTCATCTAATATATTTTTGAGGTATTTTTGTGTCATTTTATCCCATGTATTATTTGTTTAACCCCTAGTAAATAATATTTTATATCATCCTTGGTAAACAATTTTTAATGTTTTAAATATTAATTTTGTTCAAAATAAAATAAAAAAATATTTTCTAACATAAATTATTATTATTCAAAATATATAGTCTATTTTTAAAAATTCAATTGAAATAAGTTGAATAAGTTAATTAAAAATTAATCTTAGATATGTGATGAGAAATCGAGTTCTTAATGATAAAGTGTTTAGATGCACAAAATGTTTTTATATAAACATACAATATGTAAATTATTTGACTGAACTTAATTAAATTAGTGGTTATATAATTCACTTATTTTTACACTAATATTTAAATAAAATATAATTTTAATATATATATAATTAAAAAGAAAATGCACTTTAACTTAAAAATTATTAATATTGAATATTTTATCAAAATAAAATGTTTCGAGAAAATATATAAAATTAATCATTTTTTTGACATTATTATTGTGGAAATAAATATTATTTTATCTAATAAATTTTTTTAAAGTGAAAAAATTTAATTTTAATCTTATTCACAAAAATAAATGGAAACCATTTTTTTGATTAAATAATATTTTTGAAACATATAAAGACATTATTAAAAAAATTATGTAATTTTGTTTAAATATGATTTCATTATATTAAACCATTTCACATAATAATTTTATATTATTTTTTACTATTCAAATAATAATGTTTAATATATAGGTTATAATAACTACATTTGGATAATATTAATAATAAATCACATTTTTTAGAATATATAGTGTCATATGTAATGAAACCCAATCCTAGTACTCTATTTAATGAAACATTGACATAGTGTTTCATTTAAAACATGATACCCTTATTATTTATTATAATTAAGGGCAACCTTATTTTTTAGCATAAGATAAAATAGATGTTTCATATAATACGAAATATCAAAGTGGTATGATTTATTTGAAATAAAAAATATTTCACAAAATCATGAGGTGTTACATTCTATCCCCACTAAAAATGAGTTTCATCCATGAAATTCATCTCGATTATCAAGATTTTTTCATTTTATAATTCCTTCCTATAAACCCATATAAAAAATGGAATTATATAATTTCAATGATAGATGGAATATTTGAAACATAAAAAAATACTTAGATTAACTAAAAACTAGGTATTCACTTAGAAAAACATAAGTATGATGTGAATATTTACAAATACATATAAATAGTAAACAATATAGATATTTATATAAGAAATTTTTCACATGAAAGTGACTGAACAATATAATGTAAATGGAATATTAACCATAAATATATTACTATTTAAATTTCCATATTATTGATAATATATGAATTTATATGATACTTTTTTTAAAGAAATCCTTTTCCCAAAGATATGGTATTATTTTCCTATCTATGATTATATACAGACATATATACATGATTTCACCAAATTTTATATGAAAAATCTCACCCTTTAGTTGTGTCCTAATCAATTTCCACTCCATCTCTTTCACCATGAAATAAAGGTTGAGTTTGTCATTCTTACATTACCATAGTTTTATAAGATCTATAAATTGAATTATAAGTAAACATATCTATCTCATTCTAAAAAATTCTATAGTATATTTTAAAAAATATTCATAAATATTCATACGGTTAACTAACACAATAATCTATAAATCATCATCCAATGTTTAGCACATAAAATTTCATAAATGGATAACTATTTACCCATTTCAAAATATTATGATATATATCGTTACAAAGAATGTATCTGAATTTCACAAAAAAATCATTGGTCCTCCAAAGATCATGATGCATCACATTATAGTCACATTCCAAAATATTAAAATAACTTTGTCATATATTATCCTCATGCTTGGTAATTACAAAAATTACAAAAAAAAACTCAATGAAAAAATTCATTATTCAACATTACTTAAACGTAACCAAAGACTTATTAACATGTTCAATGGTTCCAATAATTTTGTAAACTCCATCAATGATAATGTAGAATTGTTTTTAAATAAATCCTCTATCATCTTTGAGGAAATATAAAATATCAAAATTAGTTTAACCATAATTATAATCTCATTATCCAAACTAATTTTTTTTAATCATATGAAATATTTAGTTGGTCATTATCCTATAACCATGTGTTTACAGAAAGTGTATTAGTTTCATTAAATAATTTCTCCAGATAATTATAAAAACCCAACGTATTCTTTAAATTAAACGATAAAAAAATTATAATGAAAAATCTTTATATGTTTCATGATTTTTATAACATAATGCTCGAATTATAATACATTAATACATCAATGATCCCACTTCCATCTCAGAACAATAAGAAGGATTTATCAACTTATTACTTAATAAAACATTTATTCTATATGTTATTTCGATTATAATCATAATCAAAATAAATAACATTACTCATAAAATATTTTTTATTCTCATAATCAGATATCCTCTTAGGAAACAAATTTTCATAATGATCCTACAACCCACAATTAAAATATTCAATAGTGTATGATAGTATATAGAGACCATTATTCTCATCCTTTATGTCAAACCGAATTTTCTTTTTTCCAAATTAATTTCTTACTCTCTTCACATCCTCTATATATATAAATAATCATCTTTATCTATTGATACATTTCGTTGAGTTCTTTTTCCAAAATTATCGTCATATAGAAAACTAAATTTTTTATCATCCATAGTCTCTACCTCCCAAAATCTCAAGGAATGCTATCCTTCTCTACATTGGGGAGTCCTATAGTAGTGTAAGGTGAACATAATTGATCATATATCATGATAAATGATTAGTCACGATCATAATATTCAACTCTCCATTTACTATCCAATTTGGATTCTTATCATAAAATATTTCATAATATTCCATGTTAACCCATTTTCTTCTACTTCCCATCATTGACTAAAACCAATAATAATATTGGGAGTAACAATATAGATAGTGGAAAACCAATTTGTATAATATATCATATTGGATTCCTAAATAAAGACACAATTTTCCAAATATATTTCACCATTGGTTTAACAAATGTCATGCATGGTAGGTATATAAATCTTTCATAATGGTTAATAATTATTTTTTGAACCTAAAAAGAATATCCTCCATGAATACCTAACTAGGTGTTTAGAATGGTATGTTATCATGATCTATATGATGATTGAGTTTATCTTAATGCACCCTTTTCATTGTTATTAACCCTTAGTATCATTGTATGATATCAATATTCACATGTATTTTCCATATTATGATTTAATTTATTATAATCCACTCTTCCTATCCATTACCAAAAATCTAGGGCATTTACCTATACATTGAATCATTGTCAGAAATATCCTTAGAGACATCCCTTTCTATTTCCTTAGATATATACCAAGTGATCTCACTATATATTTCTCATCCTTTTGAGGAAATGTTAACAATACCTTTTCTCAAATACCAAATTTATAAATTTAGGATTTTTATATGTGTATATTAAATATTTATTATAATAATATTCATTAAATTACACAAAAAACACGATAAGACAATAGTATTTTAGTTCCTTTTAAAAAATAAAACACAATCTTATAAAGTAGTGACAATTCATTGTTGATTACAAGAAATATCTTACTAATTAGTTATATTAATAGACATACCCACCATAATACCTTTCTTCAAGACCTAGAGAAATGAAATAAAAGAATGTTTGAAATGATATTATCGTTAAGGTTTGTCAACAGTAATACATAAACATAACAAGAGAATAAATATGCGATAAAATTATAATTACTTATGAAAACCATTCCGTATAAATCAAGTATCAATATATTATGTAATTAAGCTATTTTTAGTGTTTTAAGATATGAATAAAAAGGAATTAAAATAAAACAAGAATTTAGATAATAATATTGGAATATGACATATATTTTTTGAAATACACAAATGTATATAAAATCATATGTCAAGGCTAACCACTGAGATATTAATAATATGTTAGGAATGGGAGAACCACTCATGGACCTTTATTGGGGTTTGTATAACATTTTTTTTAGCCTATTTGGGGATTGGGATCACCACATGTGATCTATATTATTTGGAATTTGGATAACCAAACAGAAAACATCCTTTTTATTATCGAGCTAACCACCATTGTACACTCTAATTTCCTCAAAATGTAATAATTAACCATGCATCAGAGGGAGATATTGTACTCACTTGTATCATTAGTAAAATAATACATTTCTGTGCAATAATGTCAAATAACATTCATAATATCATAAAACATGAAAAGAAATGGGTTTTAAAAACATTTAATCATAACATAACATTTTTAATAGAATCACGTGTCATTATAATTATTTAATAACTCGGGGAAAAATAATTGTTTATCATAAAAATATGATCAGGTTATAACCTTTGTATGTGAAACAGATTTCCTAAAAATAATTCTTTCAATAGTAGAAACCATTCATATAAAGACTAATAATGGTATCCTTGGATCATATATCCAACAATGCATAAGAAACATAAGCAGGTTTATCTTAGAAAGAATTAATTTTGAAAGACCGTATGAAACATTTCATGAGGAAAGTATCATCTCAACATTGAAAATAAAACATTTTTAAACATAAAATATTTGGAAATCCATTAATTGAAAATAACCATGAAAACTTATAATGTATTCTTTAAAAAATTACTTTTCAATATGATGGGATGTTTCGTTCATGTTGTACAAATTAAATAAATCCACCTTTCACATTCTCATTAAAATCCAAATTGGCATTATTTTCTTAAAAGGACACGATTCTTCCTTCCAAAAATAATTGTAATTGAAAATTTAATATGAAAAATTCTTGATATTATAAATCATCAGATAATAGTAAATAATTTTATTTTAAATTATTTGTGAAAAAATGGTCTGAAGAAAATAATTTTTTTACTGAATCGAGAAGTTAAATAGGATTTTATTTAATACAAATCCAAATTAAATTAAATAAAAAATAATATAAAATTGTTATATTACATGAAAATATTAGGAATAACCAATTTATAATAAAACTCAATAGAAATTTTGAGAGTTATATCATATTATTTCATAGTTGGAGACATATTCACAAACAATCCTGATAACCAATTATATTGTAACATGAAAATCATTCAAAATGGTAAATTTAAATAATAAGTCCCATTAATTTAAAAAATTAATTGAAAGATAAAATATCATGAGAATATATATATATTAATGATATTATATGTCAATGGGGATTTATATTAACCTTATGAAATAATATAGGGTCATAATAAGAGATATGCCTCAAAGAATGAAAGTTGAGACAAATATATCATATATCATTTTTATTTTTTGTAATCATAGTACAAAATAATGAATAATATCAAATGAAATGTTAAATATGATTAAAATAATGGTTTCGTGGTATAACATTTCAAATGGAAGGTATATACAACACATAATATAAATGAGTGGTGAATATACATATGTGTCCAAAAAATTCATTGTAAACACCCAAAATTTCCATGGGAAATTTTTTCATTCTTAAATATATGGGAATATTATGAGTTCGCAAAAACTGAAGGCACATGATTCCGAGGCCTGGTGTGCCTTGAATCAATTTCAAAAGTTTTGTTCAGGTACGTTCAAAAAACATATAAGTGGGATTTTATAACTTTTGAACCGGTGATTGAAATTTAAATCTGAGGGAACTGTTGAACTCGCAACACCGGTATTTGTTTAAGGAGACATTCACTACGACTGTACTGAGTCGAGTTTAAAAGTTATAATTTGGGTTTTTATGGAAAAAAATAAAATAAAGTGTTCATCACTTTGTTTTATTTAAGCCACCAAGTGAGTATTGGGTAGTTAAAATCTCCTCTTTGAAGTTGAAGGTGGGGCCACCACATCATAACCTCCCATGAGAGGTTATGGTGGTGGGGGCCACCCAAACTCAACCTCCCATGAGAGGATAAATGAGGTGGGGACCACATGGGCTTCTATCCCTTCGAAAGAGTCCATTAAAGTGGAGAAACTCTTCAACTCCCATTTATTTTATTAATGCCAACCCTTATCTTTAATTAGGTGGAGCCTATCTAATTAATTGATTTCTATATTTGAATTATGTTCCAATGATTAAATAATATGTAATATTAATCTATTATTTGGTTGTAATTTGTATTGGGAGAAGGCTTCTGATGAAGAATGATCCTCCCAATAAAGAACGACCATCAATGAATGAAGAACACTTCATCCTCCGAAGACATATATCTTCTTATTTGATAACCGACTAGGACAATGGAGGAAGCACCATCTTTAAACAACGCCAAAAATGTCATCCTTGACTTCTTATTTTTCATTTCCAATGAAAACGAATCTAAGGTAGGGGTATGTTTTGATTTGAGAAACGTTTATTCTTCCTTCTATGTTGGTATCTCATGGCCGCTTGCTACCAAACTAACGCGGAAGGACCATGCCATATGAACATGACACGATCCCTCCGCTATTATTGTGAATGTTTGGTGTGTTATTAGTGTTCTTCATGGGTGAAGAATAATGCATCGTTGTGAGACTTTTGAGCGACGCAACGATCCCAAATTGAAAACCAACATCACAACGACATAGAAGATGTGCAACGAAGATAGCTGGTGACGGATCAGACCAGAATGGGAAGGACCGCTCCTCATCCGTTCTATGAGAGATGGAATAATTTTGTGTTTTCAGAGCCAATCATAGGCCCGAAAACACCAAAGACGAATACGGGACATTAGGGTGACCTAGTTTCTGATGGTTCGTGTTGAACAGACCGTCAGAACAAAGAACAGACTTCACGAGAGGTGCGCTGGCCGAAGGCGTCGTTTCTAGAAAATTTCAGAATACAAGGTATGTACTAATGAAGAACATGTAATGTAGTACATGCGTTATGAGGCTTGAGATTTAGAAGTTAGACAAGTAACACATGGCGTCTGACCTCGGTAACATGGAGTGTATTCTCTACTCAGATTGGAAGAAGCTGCTTCACGAGACAAGGCGTGTAATCTAGGAAATACAAAGACACGTGTAGAATTACTCGGCCAAGAGGCACAACGTGTACTCTCTACAAAGATTGGAAGAAGAGGCTTCGCAAGACTCTTCGTGTATCTCAAGGTTACACAGACATGAGGTGGAGTACACATGCCTTTACTCCACCAAAAAGCCAGTCAAGGCCAATGGAACGGGTTACCCCGTGTACCAGATACATGGTTTCATGAACACAGGTTAAGGCCATGTACGAGAACATGGATAGTGTACATGAAGCCGACCCCAGTTTCTAGGACACGGCGTGTCACCATACCACACATCGTGTAATTTATTTTCTACACGATCAGACTTCCTACATGGAACATTTCACACTGGCTATACCCGAGGTCTGTAGACAGGGCGTGTAATCATACCACATGTCATGTACTTTCTTTCTACATGACCAACCTTTTGACACAAGCCATTGTATATGTGCAGTACCTGAGGTTTGAAGAAACAAAGTGTAACCATACCAACACTCCGTGTAATTTTTTGGAAAATGTCTTGGTTATATCATCTCTGTGTCTTCGATAAGTATTTCTTGGTTTTCCCCCTATGACGTGGCAGGCCATTGAGATACATCTTCGTGGGACATCGTGGCAGTTGGAGAATCGACCAGTAGCTCGTGGAGTGGATCCCTCAAGAGATGAGAAAGCGTAGTTTGAAGATCTAGTAGGTGGCTGATACCTGACGACTCTTGACCAATTCAACTCGGAGTTTTTTGACTAGCCCGGTGGGGAGCACCATGGTGTCGCGGAAGACCCATAGTGGGGAGTACCTATGTGTGATGCAGCAGACCCATGGTACTCGATAGGTGAAGTACCTTCGTAGGCTACGAGGGGAAGAGCCTCTATGTGACGCGGTAGACCCACAATGTGGAGCCCCTCTGTGTGACACATCAGACCCATAGTACTCAACAGGAGGAGTTCCTCATCAGTCCAGGATAGTGGGAAGTGCCACTGTGTGACATGGTAGGCCCACAGTACTCTATAGAGAAGGAGTACTCCAGGAGCCGAGGTTTCAACATTGTGACTGAGAATGTTTCTTGATTCTTCCACTAGAATAAAATCCTGGATTTAGCTGAGTCAGTAACTTTTGCCTTTTTCTCATGATTTAGATGGATTACTTGATAACATAGGTGTATTTATAGGAATATACCTATGTAATGGCTATCCATTGATTACATACTCTATGGATTATCCTTGGTGGTTTATGAGAGACCATGGTGGCCACAAAGTCCCTACTGAGTATCGTTATACTCACCCCAGCATTGGCTTTGCCCGCACCTCGTTGTGTTGGTTGCAGATGATGGACATCGCTGACCATGGATGAGTGGAAAGGACTGGATGGTACGCGAAGGTAGACTACATGACATGACGGTTCACATAGGAGACTGTCAAACGTGGAGTGTTGTGGAGGCTATCTATACCTACCCTTCAGGTAGGATCTTTGGCGGATGAACCAGGAGCTACTTTACACCTTTAACCTATTTTTTCCCTTTTAGTTGTACTTTTACTTTACAGTTGGGTTTCTATTTTCGGCCCCTTTACTTATCAGAAATCCTTTGGAAGATAGTTTTACTTAGTGTTTTACTACTAGCATATACTCTATTGTGTTTGTTTATATTTTAGAAAGGAAATGCCTTCCTAGATTTAGGGATTTACGCCTTTGGTTCTAGTCACCAGCCCCTGGCCTATGGAAGGCGGGCTTGTGGTAGTCACGGCACAGGTCCTGAGGACAGGTCGTGACATTGATAGACTGGATATATATTACCATATGTATTGAAATTTATCATCAATTATCAAAGATACTATATAATAAATATATGTCTATTATTAATATATTAAAAAAACAATCCTATATATATGATACCATATATGATTTATCTATTTCCATTTATTTCCCATTGTAAATTATTCCATGTTAATGTCACATTTTGGTGAATAACATCTTTATTATCCATGTATATTTTTTTATTTGATTCCCTTACATTAATCATAAACCCATAATCTATAGAAATTTTACCATGATATAAATACATTATATATTTAGTATATATGAATTTACAGTCATTCATAAAATATAATGATATAGAATCAAATACACCATTCCATGGTAATGTAGGCTTTATGTACACATGAACACAATTTCCATTTTCTTTCTTCATTGAAAGAATAAAAGTTAACAAATATATTATCTTTCCAATATTATTTTAATATCTTATATATTAAATATATTCACTAAAATAGGCATTTTTACCATCTATCTAAATCATTAATGAGTCGCATCTCATCGTGAGGCGTTAGTCCTCCATACACACTAACGACATTATTTTATTCCAAAAAAGGTAAATATTTAATATATGAATGATACAATAATTCTAGAATAACAATAGTACAATTAATATCATATATAAAAAATAAAACCATCAATATATCGATCTATGAGATGTGGTAATGGATAAACGAAGACATCAATTTGTATGGTGATACTCGGTCGTACACATGAATGATGTTTTTACAACCCATATGAGTTGTGTGGAAATTGTTATATAGAATTAAATTGAAATAAACACATATTAGTATATTTATGAAAATAAGGTAATTATATAATCATAGTATAATAATAATTTTATGTGGGGGATAATGAACTAAAATGAAATCGCTCAGTTATGAATGTTACATCTTCTTTGGGTATCGTCCTTAGTATTTAACCAATAACCATACTACTAGTGATTTATGCTAAACAAATTATTATAGGATGAGAGGATTGAGTTTTGGAATCTATTTTTGTGGGTGTTTTTCATGAAATACAGTTTTATAGGTGTGAATATGTTTTTGGATTGTTTTAACTTTTTTACTTGAAGAGGAGTGACATTTTTGAAATACCCAACATTATTAACTATAGTGGGAAACACTAAGCGCATGTGCCTCTAAAATTGATTATTAATTGATTATATGGATAATATGTTCATGATACTCCTCCAAAATAGAGAAAGAACAACTTTTTTTCAAGTAATTTTTTATTATTTATGTTACTCAATTTTACACATGTAGTTTTCCATAATGGTAACTTGAATATTTTTTGTTTACCGTGGAAATATATCCATTAATAATAAAATTAAACATAGAATTATTAGATTATATATATTTATAGTTTATATATATTAAATTAAATTTATTATATGAAAATATTATTTAGAATAAAATTTTATTTTAACAAAAGAACATGTAACACGCAAAACCCCAATTTAACCTTAGTATTGGAAACACAGTTTTTACTATTCAAGTGTAAATATAGGCACTATAAAATAAATAATTACAAATTATTATACCATATTATATATTTATTAATATTTTAAAATCACATGTAAAAAGATATTTTTTTCAATAATTTTAAATAATGTAATAATATAGAATTTAATCAAAATATCATTATTCTTATTTTTACGTTAATAAATTAATTAAAATTTTAAAATTTCAAAACAAAGATAGAATTGGAATATATAATGAAAAAAAATTATGACATGGTATATATGAATAAAATTAATGGGACATAATAATTACTTAAACTAAATTTACATTTAATATTTTTAGTGTAATTTAATTTATTTTTCTATTTACCAAAAATAACTACTAAGATGGTGTTTCTCGTGAATTTAATGTAAATATTTCATCCATAAATATTAATCATAAATTATCATGGTGAATAAATCTCATACATATTTAAAAAAAATATATCCAATTAACTATTGTTTTTACATATAAATAATCATTATAGATGTTAAAATAAAGGGGTTTCATTTTTTGTCTTTTTCATTACAGAACATTTTATATAGGCCATAGTTAGGGAAATGACCTAGAAACTCATAAAATTGATCTAAATGTGATTTTAATTGAAATAAGGCTAAACAATGTGTGTTTTATAAATAAGTAGGCCATCTTTACAATTATTTTTTTAATTTAATCACATGATAACCCAATATTTATATAAACCATGGTAAATAAATTTTATATTTTTTAATTAACTTTTTGAAATTTTTTTATAAATTATTTGGTAATATATATTATTATAATTATAAATATGTAATCAAATTTTCCCAATTCAATTCATATATTTTGGAAAATATAATTTAAAATCAATCTTGTAAAATTTTGGTGAACTGGGTTTTTGAAGAGAAATTCACTAAACGCTAACAAAATTAATATATCAAAATTTAATTTTTAAATTATTTCATGACATAATATATACTAATAGATACATAAATGATATGTTTTTACATTAAAAATATTTAAAATATAATTTATATTAATAAAAAATTAAAAAAAATTATGTTTTCAATTAAAATTCAATATGTTTCACTATTTATCAAGAAACTAATTTTTTTTAGAAATTTCTAAATACATCACAATAAAAAAATTTGAAATGAATAATTATATAATAAAATTTAATATAATATTTTTGTTATATATTTTTGAAAAAATAATGCTATTATTATTCAAAAAACAAAATATTAAAATTGTTTTTTTTGGGAAATTTGTGTATTGAAAACATATAAATACCATATTGTAAAACTATGTAATTTGGTAATAATACAATTTATTTACATAAAAGCATTATTTTAAATATTAAAACTTTATCTACTAGAGTTCCTATTTCAATGTTAAATGACATGGTTATAATGGTCATGTTTAATAATTTTAAAAATATATCATTTTTGTTAAAACATACTTACATTTTTAACAAATGTTAATCCTTGTGATATGTTTATTGAATGTTTAACTTTCCACTCCATGTAATTAAGGATGTGTGTAGTATTCTATTTAATAAATGATAAACTACCATTTCATTCAAAAAATGATTAAATCTGTGTTTCATATAACAAAAAATATAATTATCTAAATTTATTAAAAATGTATTTATATTATAAAAAATATAAAGGTGTTACAATTAACATGAAAATAATATTCTGGTACAAAACACCATATTTAAGAAAAATGTTTAATTTTCATTCAAAATAATTTTCAATGATAATAAATTAATAACTCATGAATTAATTTTATCAGTATATAAAAAAATGATTCATACTTTATATTTCTATATTAATACCTACCAATAAATGGACTAGGATAAAAAATTCATTTTAAATAAAAATATTCTAATATTATACATTTTTTAGGATAAATTTTTTTTTTCTAAAACGAAGGATATCAAACTAATAAAATTCTCCAGTCCAAAATTTGTATTTAATTAATGTCAGGAGGTGTTAAAATATATCTAAATATATATATCTTGAATATATGTATAGTAAAACAGAATTTTTTCCCCAGGAGGTTCAAATGTGTATAACGAAATTCAATACTTATGTTAAAGGTGTTATGTCTCAAACTATCTTCTTTGATATATACATATTTTTGTGAACCTATTATCTTTTATAATTTTAATAATATACAAAATTGAAACATTTTATCGTGAATACATTTCCTTTAATGATATTTTATGTGTCATTTTTTTCTTCTATAATGGAGATTATGATTCAAATCCATTTCTTACATTATTACGGTTTTATTGATCAATTTTATTTTATAGGGATAATTTCTATATTCTCAAAAAATTTCATTTCTGTGGTATATATGCCCCATTTATATATATTATTATTATTATTATTATGAAATTATAGGGTTTACATGTCCATATAATTTTCTACCTTTCATGGGTATTATTATTCAAATGTTATTAATTTGGTAATGATTTGGTGTTAAAATCTAATTTTTTATGATTAGGTGTTCAATTATGAAATCATATGACAAATTTCAAAAGTAATTAATGAATTTTATACTGAAATTATTAATACTTTAATGTACATGGTTTCACATAATTTTCACCTTTTATATATTTAGGAGTTAAAAATAAATTTTATAGGAAAAATCCTATTTAATTTTGTCTTAAAACAAAAATAAATTTTCTTTATACACAATTGTTATAGAAACAGTTTTCAATAATAGTTTAATTTTAATATATTATTGGTTAATGTTGTTTATAATTTTCGTTGGATTTTTGTAAAAAAAATTCAATCTAATATTCTTGTATTTTCTCAAGAACAATTCCATTTTGGATTTTACCATAATTATTAAAGTAATCATTGATAATACTTGTAGGGAACGAAAAAATTTTCAGTATCATAGATTCTCAATTTTATAAATCTTCCATTATTAGTTTCAAATTTTATATTCAATGAAAAGTATATCTCCAATTTTTTATATATATTAAAAACTTGATTTTGAAAGTGAATAGGTATGTTTCACCAATAAATGTCAGATGTATTCTTTCGACATCATTTTCCATATTGGGTGAAATTTTTTGATGATAAATTATATTTATTGTGGAAATGATCCATTAATAGAATATTCATTATTTATTTGACTAGTTTAAGATTATAATGAATATATTTCTATTAAACCATTTGTATTTAATTGTATTTATATGTATATGTATTTAATGTTTTTTGAAATCCATTTCTTTTTATGTGTTATGACATATTTAATGTATTATGATCTTGTTGATCATATATGTATGGTTTTAAATTGGTGATGGTGGTTATCGTATATCAAAATACGGTGGTAAATTTATAACCAATTAAGAATGTTACATTATAACCGATGATGGTTGTTATTTTATAACTAGTAATGGGTAGGAAAAATATCTACCCTTAGGGCATGGTTAATGATATATTATTCATTAAACTATATTCATGTTCATAGGTTTATGTGTGGACCAAATTTGATGTTCATAGGATTGAGAGTGGGACTTCATTCCTGTCTATAATGAAATTAGTGATCCTATTTGTATTAATAGTATTGAAAATGTTATGTGGTCATGTGTATTCAATAAATCCATGTCTTATGAAAGTTTTATTTTTCCATGTATTATGTACTTTGATTCCTTATTATTCATGTTCAATGAACTTCCAAAATCTTTTCTAGGAGAGAATATTACGATCTATGATATATATGTTGTGGATTTTATATCAATTTTAATTTTTATTTTCTCATTACCTTATATTATAGTTTTGTTTATATCTCCATTATTTACACTTTAAGAGCATTGTATTTCACCCTCTATTAAATTTTCTCTCCCCCTGTAATGCTTTAATGTATTATGTATGATATTTTGTGGAAGGTTTCATGTTATGAATAACTTTGTGGTAGATGATGAAAAACACTGTTTAAAAAGTTGTTTATGCTTCCATGTGTCAATGTGATGTAGACCAAAATAATTCTGATATTGATCATTATGAATTTTAATGAGTATTCATTTAATATGTTATAATATTTTTTTCTGATATTTTTAATTATTTGTGTTTCATATCAGATAACAGATTATTTTACCTTTGGAATCTATAATAAGAAAACAATAGTGAGATCCCTAAGGATATTTCTATGGTGAGTCATAGGATAGTTTTATGTGTATATAAATATCCATTAATATAAGAGGACATAGTTAGTATTTTTTTATGAAATAAAAAAAACATTCCGGATATACAAGTGGGTGCAGTTCTGGAACATATGTACCAAGGGGTAATAAATCAAAAAAATGATTATCAGGGTTGACTCAAGCATTTCTAGGTACTTGGAAATGGGCCTTACTACACCCTTAGTTATAAATTATAATAGTATGTTATATGTAAATTCAAAAAATCTTTTGTAATCATAATACAGTATTTAAAAAAAGACCATGAATGAAAATGGTAATGCCTAATGTGTCATATATAAAAATTTAATTATCATGATTTAGAAATCATATAATACATTTTTATTTATCATACGGTTTACCAATATAATTATAATTTATTATTTTATTTCGGTATTAGATAATGGATATAACATTAAGTAATTGTGTTATCGCAGAGTGAGAAAAACATTTATGTAATTCTTCGTTTGACCCAAAAAATGTTTTGGGAGATGGATTGAATGAATTTTTTTGTTTACAAAAATATAATTCAATTGATCATGATAAACATAAAAAGTATAAATTGATGGTAAAATTTCTAATTTATTTATTTATGAATATATACCCACATTTTTATAGTTTTTCATTAAATCCTATAATATTTTAATAAAGGATATGTACTATAGAAATGATATTTTTTCTTCTCTAGTTTTTAGAGGATGAAAATTTAATTTTCTCCATCTATTGTATATAAGGATAAGCAGATCAATAATGAGATATTATTAGGAGTACAAATCAAAACGAAAATAAAATTCAATATAAGGAGTCAGTCGATTTGAAGAGATTAATTTTCAATAAGTACTTCCATTGTATTCAAAGGATAAAAATAAAGAAGGATTTCCTTGAGTTAAAATATAAGCACAATGAATATGTTCAATCTCTGATGTAAATTTTGCATTTCATTATATAAACACATTTGGTATTACAGTACATCATACATTTATAGTTCATTAAGTCTACATTGGCTAAAAATCATACCCTCGAAGTGTGTTATCCATAAGATAATTCAATAGATATTATGAATCAATTCATTGTTTTGTAAAGGAAAAAATGGTTATTGTAGTTACCAATAAATCAAATGGTTTTGAAAAGAAAATAATTATGTAATTCAAGAAAGACACACAAAAAACATGGAGGAAAAAATATATGATTTCATTTATAATAAATTTTTTGATAGAAATATGGATGAAATGGAATTAAGGGGAGTACTGAATGATTTATGTGTGGAATAAGTTAACTGAGTGGATGAATGCCCATGCCATGGGAAGAGGTTATATGATGATGAAAATAATGGTATAAATATATATTTCTTTACCCACATGTTATTGCATCATGTGAAAGAATGTATGGAATTATGATAATCACTGCCCAAATCTGAGGGATATGGTGGATGATAATATAAAAACACCTCTAAAGAAATAAGAAAATTGTAATTCATAGAAAATACAAACCAATCATGTGAATCATAATAATTTTGGATCATTTATACTAACCTATAGATTTGGAAGTTTCATGATGTATTGTTTACTAATGATCCCACATAAAATCGTATATATAATTATTTAGTAAAATTTTATGTACTTCTTTGTAATGATTATCTCCCTCTACAATGACTATAGAATATTGAAATCACCATTATATTCTATCGATGCAAGGATGACCACATGCTTGAAAAAAAAAATTGTCTAAGATATGAAATTATTTTTGGATTTAAGAATGAATTTTTTTTTAAAAACGTACCTGACTCAATGTATGATTAAGTTATGATTTATCGATATTTTCATGTTCTTATGAGAAAAATATTTATCATAAGTAAAATGTCATAATTTCTCCTTTTAATTATTTATTTCATTCATGATTGTTATAATTAATGATGTTTTGAGAGAAATTTAGGGAAATAAAGCCCTTTGGTTTTCTGTACTATAATATAAATTGTTATTTTAGTTGGAATGCACTTAAATCTAGTAGACATATGTTTAATTTTATTGGTAGATTTTGGGTTTTTTCTTACCTTTTATGATGAGGTCACATTGAGTTTTTTAAATTAGGGAATGGTTCAATAGGTATATTAATATAGTTTTGAATAGGATAACCAACATGTCAAGTGAAAATATATTGTATTTCTATGGACCATAGGTTTTTATCCAACAATTAAGCATCGATAATAGAATATCACCAACCACTAGCCTGTGTGATGTTGTATTTCGAGTGATAGAACATGAAGAGATTTATTCACTATTATGTATGTCGATGATTTTTCTTGTAATGATAAGTATAAGAGACCAGATATATAATGGTAAGTTATAACCATTACCTATACAACAATTGAAATATTAAAACATCACCACAAATTATGTTATAAGATTCCTAAAATTAATGAAGGGAAAAATCCTATATGGTTTTTAGTTGATTGATTTAAAAATTCAGCTGCCATCATTAATATCATATATGATTTCAATTCCATGATACATTCCAGTATATGTGTTTTGGAAGTGGTATTATTGAATGGAGTACCATATTCCTTTATATTTTATTGGGAACTGATGTTTTTAATATTTTTATTGAGAAGTATTTAGTAAATAATTGATAAATAGTTTTTTTAAACACCACAAACCATACTCAAATTGATAGTCAATATAAGAGAATTAGGAAAACCAACATTATATTCTATGATCTTATCACTTGTATTTAAATGTTAGTTTTGATCAAAATGTTCCTCTTGTTGGAAATTCAAACAAAAATAGATTTCACTTGAATCATTCAAATGAATCCTTATGAATCCCTCTACAGAATTAATTATAAAACCCCAAAATATAAGAATGATATTGATTGAGGCTAAATATTGGTATATAAGATTATAAATTAAATTGAATAGAATAATATATCCATTCATAAATTCATATGGGAAGAACAATGATGGTATATAAATTATTTTGACAATCATAAACATTAATATGAATATAATATTTTTAGAAAGTTATATATAAGAATGTATCCATGGAAGATTGTAATGATATTTTTAAATAAGATAAAATAATGACCTAGGTATATAAAACACCGTTAATTTTTTTATCATAATATAATTCTAGATTTTTGATTGGATCTTTCATTAAACCAGTATAATGTCTAGGATGTGTTAAATAAATATCTAATGATGAAGTACATACCTAAATATTCACATGTACATGACACATTTTTTCATATTACATTAACAATATATTTCTATAGATGAATTACTGGGGGTGAAATGGAGAGTAGATAAAATGTTATTTGAAATAATACTTTACATATAATGAATGATTGTTTGATAAATGACGAATTTATAGAAGATATGTGGGAGTCAAGGGATATAATGAGGTAGTTGTATTCCCATTTTTTCATAGTGTACAATTTACAAGCTGAAATATATTTTATGTTATGTATAATGTAACACCTTGAGAATTTATAAAATAAATTATCAATTAAATTATTTAATTTATATATAGTTTGTGTTGTATGGAACACTATGTTTTAATGAATCATGATGAAATATTAATATTATTATTAATAATCAATCATTTAACTTAGCCAATTAAAATCGGGAAATTAATATTAATAAAAATATTTTAAATGTTATGAATACTGGTTTTTGATAAGGAAATCATATTGATAAATAATATTTCTGAATTTTTTTTGAAAAGTATTTTTATTCGTCAGAAGTAACATTTTTCCCAAAAACAAATTATTTGTATTACATTTTTCAGATTAATAAAAATTTTAATTTTTATATTTTTTAGTTTTTTGATAAAATGTTATTTATTTCTAGAGTCATTTTCATAAAATTAGCATATTTTGGATTTCATATATTTCTTTCAAATTAATGATTTTATAAATAATAGTGGAATGTATTTTTTTATTGAAAGGTTAATTTCCATAAATAAATTTATAAAGTTAAATTCTGTTTTAAATCGATTTAAAAATAAAAATTATCCCATTTATATGATTATTAATTCAATATTTTTCATTGTAATCAATTTAATTTTAATTTTTTATATAAAAACATCTTAATTAAAAGAAAATGACCACTTTGGATATAATTGTTTCATTAATTGTAATGGTTTAATTTTAAATCAAAATTTTCAACATATGTTAATTGAATTCTCATAAATGGATTACATGTTATGAATTAGAAAAATTTATATTATATTATAATTTAAAAATTATTTTTTTATTATAATGAATATTAAAAATAGTAAAATTACATTTCATGGTTGATAATAACACGCATTTACAAGGTGATTGAACTAAAATGGTACGTAGTAAAATGAAATTAAAACATAAAAAACACATTTTATAGACATATTAATAAAATCTACCCTTTAATAGTAGATAATAATTTTTTTATTCTTTATGAATATGAAAATTAAGGATACAAATTATGATTTATAAAAATACCATTTGAATCCCCTCCCTCAATTATAAAAGGGAACCCCATCCTCTTCAATTCACTCATAAAAACAATTTGGATTAGAAAACCCCAATAAAAATACTTTCCATAATTATATTCCCACACCATATTTTCATTATTTCTACTGGGTAATCATCCTTCAATTGAAATAAGTATTAACCTACAAATGTGCATTAATGAAGGGGTAAAATTCTTAAACAAGATTTTTTTTATTTCATCATCCTCCTCCAAAAAATATTTTTCAACTATTATACGATAATAATACCTTTATATACCACATTAATACATGTAATGATGTTTATATGATAACCTATATCACTCTTCTCTTCATTCAAATGGGAAAAAATATTTATGATCGTGTTTACAAAGCACCATCACCTTTGAAACTAATGTTATTCAATTTCCTCTACCTCCTCATAATGTTAGAAATAATGATATAATTAATTTATATTAATGATATTTATTATATTATTATACTTCTAGAATTATAATTTTACATATATCTTCTATCATTACACTTTTTTTGGGAATAAGATAACAACGCTCTTGTGTATGGTAGAATACCGCCTCACTATATGATGTGATATTTTTCCATAATCATCACATGGAAAGTAAAATTGATATATATAATTAATATATGTGATATATATGATATCATAATGAAAATATAAAATTTATAATTTATTTATCATCCTTTTTTTCAATACTGCGAGAATATTGAAGCATGTTTAGGTGTACGTACAACCTACCATCTCCTTGAACAATGTATTTCATCTTCTGTCCTTAAATTTAATGGAAGACTCTAAAGAAATATATACATAATATGTATATATGTTTTATATGTTTTATATATTCAATATATACTAGATCCATGGTTAATATAAAATGACTAAAAACTACAAATTAAAACATACATGAAAACAGATTAGTAAATAAATTAAACATTATTTTAAAAAGAAATTATCAAAGTAAGGTTAATAAAAGTTCATAAGTAAAACATATATCGTATATTATTTGACATGAACCAACCCGATTTGACCCTGAAATGATCACCTGAGTCGGTCCACGACATGGCTTGAGAGGCTTTCTCGATCCTCTCAAGCCAGCAACATTCGTTAGGGTATCAATATATGAAAATTGGGAATTGTTTCTCCCAGTTAAAATAAATAAAGTAGAGGAAAAAGTGGAATAACAGAACGTAAATAAACAACACGAAAAGAAAGAACGATCAACAATAACTAACTTACCAGACCACAAGCAAAACTCCTCATGACTCCGAGAGTCCATAACCAGTCCACAACTAACTTTCGCCCACGTCGAGCAGGATCGAGTCAAACCTGCAACAAAAACTAAAAAACAGGAAAACACTATTGGCGTTACTATTAAAACATAGAAATCGATCCCAAAAAACCGTTACCAATGCACTACCATTAAATAAACAATTTACTAATTATAGGTTTGAACTAAATTATATAAGATATGGGTTTCTACAATCACACTTTCATTTCAAAAACAAGTAACAATCTATTTCCCTTTTTAATTTAAAAACAATATTGGTGTTTGAAAGGAATAGGTGCATTGCATTTAAAAAAAATTAATCAATTTAGAAATCCAAATTTTTTTGGACATTAAAACGGAAAACTACACACAATACACAACACTAACTAAGGGAAATGGAAAATGTGGGACACTAGTTCAGCAAACAAACTAGACATCTCAATCGCCCGCCACATATAAATAAACAATAATGATAACATGGGTTGAACCTAGGATCTCGTGAACAATCCAAAAAGTTCTATACATGCGACTCATTCTGAAGGCAGGCCACTTTCCATTGCATAATCTAAACTAGTGAAGTAATAGTTTTTAGAAAATTCACTATCTATGCCAGGTTACCATGTTAACATGTATGATAATCATGGGTGAGTCAACAATGTAAATCAACTAGTCACTGTGCACAAGCATCACACACAACTCACACAATCAATCTATACAAAATATCACCCTAGAGTCACCTCAAAAATGTTTTCCCAAAATAATTTCCTTTATCAAATTTCTAAATGGGCCTGATGCATCTTTTAAATGAAACACCATTTCTAAAGAGAAAATAAACCATTTTCCCACGTGTCAGAAGAAAAACATTACCAACAAACCAAAACCACAATTGATAATATGTGAATTATGTTAAAAAAAATGGGCATTCTTTCATAACTGTGTATCAGTTTATCCAGCAAAAAATGCAGGTGCCATGTATAAAATGAACAGATTTGTTTAAATAATGTAATTTATCCAAAAATTAATTATCTAATACTATTTATCATTTATTTAAATTAATAATAGATCAAGAAACCAATAAATTCTAAATTTAAGGGCAAGTGAAGTGGTGGACCTAGCTCGACTCGCAATCCAAACATGATGATGCAACACGCCTCAAGTAGGTGTACAAGCATGCATGAACTGATGATCGTAGAATTGCAAAATTACCTGGCCAATGTGCTATGACAAAAGTAGAACAATTTAAAACACATAACACAGACCGAAAATAGCTAAAAAATGAAGTATCACAAAAATAAATAAATAAACCAAAACATTAATTTAAAATAATAATAAAAATATTCAACTCATACCTCACCTGAACCCCAGTACAAGAAAAAATGGCGCAAACCAAAACCAACCACCTTCGGCAACGGATGCTCATTGTGTGCCCAATTAAGAACAAGGTGCGCGACTGGTCACACAAATAGAGTTGGAACGGGAGCCGAATGAACTGGTCATCCCACCCCAGATGGTGGGTGAGGGGATACAGGGAACCAAAAAAGCCACAGGAAGAGGGGAGGTCGAGAATGGTTTACTATTGGTTAGAGGACACGTGATGGAAAGAAACATGTCTCGCCAGGTCGGATGCAGGTGTGTGTGGGTTGTGTGGTGTCATCGTAGGGTAGGAAGCGGTTCTGGCTTGGGGGGTAGTTCGTAGATAGTGGGTGTGGAGTCGGAAAGAGGGTCATATTGTGCACAGAAGGGGCACCGATGTGGTGGAGATGCTTGGATAGGAGTTGATACACGCACTTAAAGACGAGGTTTTCAGGGCATCGCACGCTGAGCCAGAGGTCCGACGTGTTGGGGGTTGCAGTGGCCGGAGTAGCTACCCTGGAACAGAAGTGTTGTGCTCAAGGGGGGAAAACCACTGGAAAGGGGAGTCACACCCACAGGTTAATGGAGAAAGTTGATGGTACGAGCAAGGAGGTGGCTTGGGTGCTGTGCATGGGGGTTGGCCGATGTTAGGGGTCTAATACTAAGCGGTTGTGAGGCAGCCTGAGGGTGTGGGTAGGAGGGGTGGATGGTGGGCTCTGACATGATGGAAGAGGAGATGGGGCTGCTAATGTTGGCTGGACAAAATCGGGCATCACGTCGATGAGAGAGAAGAGGCAAGGTCATGTGTGCAGCGGCCTGCTGGATGGACATTGAGAGGTCGCATCGACGACCTGCTAGAGGTTGAGGGTGATAGGATGGATCAAATGAGGATTTTTGTGGATACCGTAGAGGGATGTAGCGAGGTAGGTACTAGGGGAACTATGAATTTAGTGGGCGTAGGGAGAGGCAGAGCTGCTGGATGCTGTAGTGGGTGGAGAAGGAGGGTGAGATCCACTGTGCAAGAGTGAGGGAGAAGGGAGGAAAGGCGGTGACATAAATTATTATTATACACTATATTTTAATTTGTTTTCAATTAAACACGCAAACTAAATTAATAATAATAATAATTAAATTATTAATAAAATACAGTAATATATTTTTAAACCTAAAATAATAATAATAGTAGACTTCTTCAAAATAATAACGATGATAACATTTATAATAACCATTTTAAAAGTCATGGGAACATTATTAACCAACACTGATAAATAATTATACCATTTATATGAATAATAAAAATAATTATAACCGTAAAAATTTTAATAAAAAAATTATTATTATCTGTAATTGTAAATCATTTGGTGAACATGATTTATTTTTCAATTAAGCCGCTTTTTTTTATTTAATACGTTGGACAATTGCGTAGTTCCCTGCATGACATATAAAAATATTAATAATGAAGAAAATGAATATTATTTCATTCATAATAATGATAACACTCTTAATAATAACAATAAAAATAAAAATAATAGTAATAATAGTATTAAGAATAATAATACCTTGATTAAAATAATAATAATAATAATTGTTTGTTAGTAATAATACTAATAAGAAAATTAATAATCCCTAAAAATATAAATCATAGGAATTCCCAGTTCACATTAATTTTAATAATCAAATCATTTACAACACTAATGTTTTAAATAAGACAATAAATTACAGAAGTATCTCATATTGGTTATTTTATGATAGGTGGATAATGCTGATACTAGGGAAAAGCCATGTGGGGTTTCCAAAACACGGTATGCCCGTGATCCGAATGACATCAACTAAAAAATGCACACTTTTTGACAAAACTCAAAATTTTCATTCGGAACTCGAAACAAACCCCTAAAAAAATATTAACATCCAAATGAATTTATAAAAAAAATTATTTAGATAGGTCGAGGTGTGAGAATTATTTCCACCATAATGCTTTCCTCCCCACGAAAGAGACAACAAAATCAAGACGCAAAGATAAAACTTCATTCATGTCACCCCCACCAAAAGTTTAAGCCCCTCCAGTTGATCGATCCAAGCATAAACCAAGAACTCAAGACACACAACTCATCCTTAAAACACAATCACCGTAATAGCCACCAAGCATACCCCAAACCAGAAATTTCATCCAATGTACGAATGAAATTTGATGACACTCTACACTTATTCCGATAATCATTGACCAATGAGACCGTTCAGTGTACTCCAATCATGACGATTACCCAAGAGGAAGAACGTAAAATTAAGTGGTACCACACAAGACCACCAGAAACCAATCAATAAATGAAATGAAACTCTAAAACCGAATCGGGGAGGGCCGAACAGACTCCCAACCATAAGTATTTGGATAACACTATATTACATTCGGTGTAACTCGGCGAGACACACTGTGGTTCTCCACACCATAAGAACTACCGAGATTAACCAAACATGAAAAAATTCCACATGAACCAAAAACCACCACCACAAAGGGGGGAGAAGGGAAGGGATGAACTGGTAGAGAATCAAAACTACCACCATCATCATATCAACTAAGTCTCACCCTTAGAAGAACATAAATCAAGTCACACTAAGGATCGAGATTTATCTAATGCCTTTCTTCACCACTAGGATTCTAGAAACTGTGTGCCAGCTTCACTCTGCGACCAATGGTTGGAGCACCGATGATTGAAGAATGTCCTACATCATAGTCAGGCTTAAAAATATTCCCAAACCAAATAAACAAACAATGATTTCACCAAACACACTTCCAATAAAAAAATTCAAAATAAATGTTTCAAAGAGTTTCAATAATGACCAATATTACAACTAAAGGAAAAGATAAAAAACACCACAAAATGCACAAAATAAAAAAATATATCCAGGGAACACTAAAATAGGAAACCCCAACCTGATCCTTAACATTCTGCTACACTTTATTATGGGCTCGTGTAACCTTTAATGATCCAGGTTTGGAATCAGCACACATCTTGAAAACCCCTCAGCATAATCATTGCAAGTGACCCCAATGTCCCTAGGTGTGGCAGGGTCTTGGAGAACTCGAACACGTCATCCTCTTGTGACCCTAACCACCACACTCATGAAATATCACTACATTACATTTTGATGAAGAAGACTAAAGGTTTGAAGGCCTCTTCATTCCTCTATTAGATCCAATTACATCAGTTTACATCCTATGCATCATATCGTCATCATGTGAACCGCTTCCCAAGGACGGGGAAGGATTATCCATCTCATGTCCTCCTGCTAACTCATCTTCAACCATAAAGTCTTTCCTCAGAACATCTGATATGGTGGTTATGCTGAGCTCTGATACATTCGACTGCAGTTCAGGTCGGACTCCAATCTAAAATTGTTGAGCCTTCCCGGGATCATTTAGAACAAACCATTGGTCATACGGAACTAGGACTATGAAATGTCGATATAATTCTAGTACTAATTCAGCACCCTGATCATGACAACACAACTCCATCCTCTTCCTCAGCTTTGTCAACTCATAGAAGTATTTTTAGATGAATGAAAACTTGAAGAATTCTCAAGTGAGATCATGTCGAGGCTTGCTTTGAGACGTGGACTTCCAACATTTTAGGGTTGGACATTCAAGCATAAAGGTATCCAAATTCACCTTCAATGACTCAGGAAACCTAATGAAATGGAATTTCCTATCAATATTCTACAACCACTCCTCCGTTACAAGTGGATTTTCTTCACCATGAAATAAGGGAGGGTTCAACTTCCAAAATTCGAGAACATAGTTTTTAGGCTGATCAACTGGAATATTTCCTTGGGGCGCACCACCCATAGCTTCACCTTGGGCGTCCATCAAACTATCGAAAGGGTGAACACTATGAAACAAGGAAATCGAGAACATAATAAAAACAAGGTAATTTCCATTTTAAAATCAAATTTTTTCAATTTGCAAAATAATACTTTACATAATAATTTTTTGAAGTAAAGAAGACCCAAACAATCTACAAGGAGAAACTAGTACCGATGAGTGTACTGAAAATATGGTTGGCAGAGATACTCCAATCACGCCTCTGTCACAAGGAGATATCTAGGTTAATGTCCCTGGATCCACATGGCTATCTATATCATGAGAACTCATGAAGGTCACTTTCCCAACTCCCATTTCATTTCACAATATAAATCAAGTCAATGGATCCAAAAAGACAACAAACAACCCAGACATCTCATGGTAACCCGAGGTTTGGAAAGACTAAGGGTTCATGATTTCCTTCTTTCACTTACACCTCAAGTCCGAAAAATTATACTCCTTCCACCATGACAATCCCAAACAATGATGGGTACTCTGAAAAACAAGGACTGCTCAAGAGCTGACGGACTCTAATACCATTTTGTCACGAACCGACCGAGGTTGGTTGGTAAAATATTTGTATTATTTAGGAAATGAAAATAAAAAATTAAATTTATTATGTATCAAGTTAGAATGTGTATACCGGATTTCAAGAATGATAGTAAGGGAATTATTTATCAAAATTTAATCTTCGGGACATATGTTATATTATGCACCGATTTTAGTTTATGGTGTTTATAAACTGCCATATCATTATTTTGTATCATTAATATAATTCATTTAAAAATATTGAAAATTATTTTTGATTTTATTCCTTATTGAATCATACAATTCAATATATTTTGAATGTGGAAAGGGATTTTCATCTGCATTTTATTTCCATTGGAATCATTCCATATTGACCACTCATTTATTTTTTGTGTTATATACACTACATTAATTTATTTTTTTATTTTTCCCAAGAATGTTTTGGATCTAAATATCCATTTATTTTTATATCATTAATGAGGCTTGTGATTTGAATGATACAAAACTGATAATTGTTTAATGGTATAATATAATTATTTATAAGGATTGATTATAATTACGATTTTGATGATGAAATATTATGATACATTTGTCATGAAATTCATCATATTAATTCTCTAATTTTTTAATTCATTATAATAAATGTTTTCTCTCATTTATACACTTGTTATCAACACATGATTTCATCAAAAATGATTTCAACCTAAATTTACTTTATTGTGTTATTTTGTTGAAAATTCGTTTTTAATATCCATGTTTTGTAAACAAAATATGTTATTTATTTAAATATTATCTATAATTTTTTAAATTAAATTTTAATATTTTTTTTATTTAATAAAAGATACAAGGATTATTTATGATATTTCCAGAAACAAGGCCAATTTTTCTTTTACCTAAAATGGGGAATAAATCGTTATTTTAACACGACTTACTTGAATATAATTTACCACCGTAATGATCACTAACACTTTATATATTTGAGTTAAATGTTTTAAAGGTTTTTTTCAATGAAAAGTATTTTCAGTTTTTTGTGAAAATTTAGTTTTTAAAAGTATATTCTCCAATTTAAAAGGATATTTCACTCATTGAATACTTTTTGTTATCATTCAAAAGAAATTCCATCAACTATGACATCATTTAATGTTACATAAGAATTTATTTCGAAATTACTAATTAATGAAATCTATATTCATTATATATATTGTTAATTATTATGATAAAAAGTTTACCATAAAACCCATTTTGGTTAAATTGGTTGTTCTATTATGGAATGATGAAATGTTTGTGAATACATTTGTTTTCATGGGTTCTAATATGATTAATGTATTATGATCCTATGATATATATTTTATAAATATTTGATATTGGTTGTGTTATAAAAAATTGTGGTGGTCACATTATAACAATGGATGATTGTATTTTCATAATTAATGATGGTGGATGCGTTATATTAAGAAATGGTGGTCATGTTATTACCATAGATGGGTGGGACCCATAGCTCACCCCAATTTTTTAGGTAATGACATGTAATGTATGAAACTATTTTGATGTTAATACGTTTATGTGTAGACCTCCATTCATGACTATAATAAATGAGGGGGATGTATTTCATGTTCTTAATGAAATGAGTGAACCTGTATAATTTTCAAATTTTAAAAATGTTATAATATTATGTTTAGGGAAAAAAATATACGTATTCTCATTAGGGTATTCTCTCATGACATTTTTATATTGAGTACATATGATTCTAGACATATCAATTATAATAATTTATGAGAAGATGCACATTTAAGATCTAATATATATATTGTATGGATTTTAATTAAAATAATGAATCATTAATGTGGAACTTCCAAAACTAATGAAAATTTATATAAAAATATTAATTAATATTTTTTAGTTCATTATTATATTAATAAATATATCAATTCGTGATTAAAGATGAATGATCCGAGTGATATGACATTGACATGACAATCATCCGAGTAATTAAAAGTTTAACTAAAAATCAATATATATTTTTATGATGACTCATACCGTAAATTGATTCAATAAACCATAAATATTTTTATTTAGTGATGATTATATAATTAGAAAGAATGCTTTATTTTTTAGTGTTTATGAAATATATATATTGGAGGAGACTCATATCCTATTGTAGAAATAAAATTATATATATATATTCAATTGACCAAAAATTATAGAAAAAATTTTAAATATACACATTTAATTTATCATATTAATATAAATATGATAAAACTATAATATTTAATTGAGGAAAAATATATAAATTATTATGTGGTATAATTCTATGAATTCAATTTCTTTTACCTTGCAAATTATCTCAGAAATAATTATATTTATTAAGGTTTACAATTATCAAAAATACAAATCATGGGGTCCTATAAATAGAGAATAATATTTAGTAGAAAGGAATCGATTTATTTCAAAAGGGATTTAATCTGTGTGACATATAGAAGATATAATAATTTATTCAAATAGGTGACTACTATCTTCTGACTTGAAAATGAAATTATGATAATTTTAAAATAAAATATCTAGAATAATATAATAATTTAATATGTAACAAATAGTAGATTATTATATAAGAAATAATAATAAGAAGAAGAAGAATCAATGATTCTCTGTAATTCAATGAAATTGATAAATAATAAAAAGAACTCAGAAAAGTTGGCATGTAGAAACCACTATAGTATATTAGTTTGTTGTAAAACACCATGATGTTTGAGTGAAAAAATATAATAAAATAATTTTTATCAATATATGATACGTAGTATAAAATAATAAATAAATATAAATGCATTGTTGAAAAAATTATTAAGTCAGTTGAATCATATTCCACGCAAGACAATTAGATGATATATATGGTTCAAAATATTGTGTCCATTTCTGGTCCGATTCATGAATGTAGATTGTGAATGTGGGATATTTGTTTTGTATGTTTATATATAATAGGGTATTTTTTATTTCTAGATACATCATGGTCATGGATAATACCATACCACCTTAATGATTTTGGGAAAAATATGTGTAATGGGGAATCAGGATGAACCATACCTTATGAAAACATAATTGTCGTTCTTTAGATTCCATTTACTTCATTTTGTGTGGTTAATAAATAAATGTTAAATGAAAAATTGATCCAAAAGTCATTACCAGAAATCAATGATAAATAATTAATAGTGTGGATATGGAATTGGATATAAGAAATTTTTTAATATATTATAAGACATAATTCATCTTTTCCCTTCACAAGAAAAAAAGTGATCATTTGAGTAATCTTAGTGGGATTCCACATCATAAATTTGTTTTAAATTGAAATTTTTTTATTATATAGGTGAACTAAACAAATTATCATCAAATTATAGTCCATTCAAAATATATTTTTTTCACATAATGAATCTTTGATTCCCTGACATTTTAATAAAATTCATTATATCCTCAATCATTAATTTGTTCATACACTAATTTATAGCACGGTTAATTTTCATTATTTCACATAAATTGATCTATTTTTTAAATAGAAATTATTATGTAATCAAGTATAATTTCTTATTAATTTTTCCATCATGTTGAATATCCAATATCCATATGCTATTTTTCATGAATATATATTCATGTAACTAAATTCTACTCTAGATACTAACATTAAAAACCCTATACCCTAATAACGAATATTTTAGGAGGTTATCAAAATGTTTCACAAAAAACCCACATCAGAACATCAATAATTACTCAAGACATTATTATCATATAAAACAATGAATTTAAATCATTGATAACCCCAACTGAACCCTTTATATATCAGAACATCAGCAATAATTTCCAATAAGAGAGATAATTGTAATATACACCCCAGATTATGGAACATTATAATCTAATCCCATGTTATTATTGGAATAATTTGGGAATACATTGTAGGTGGTTGTGAAAATGTTTTTGGTTCCATTATATACTTCATAAATTAATAATAAAATTTGCATTGATACTATTATAACTATTTACATTGAAATTTTATTAATTAATACTAATATATTATAATATCATTAACAATTATTTTGATGAACCCTGTAAAAGTTTTATTTTCCATTCATGAATATATTTTTATTTGGTGATGGTATAAGATTACTAATGTAAAGATAATCAAGAAGAGGGAATTTAATTATGGTGAGGGGATTGTAAAAAACCTATTATGGATAATATATAGTTTTTGTATTGATTAGAATAAGGCTAATCTGATTTTTAGTTAAACATGCTTCCAATGAAATGGTACCACAAAAATTATGCATATTTTATAAATGTAAAAATTAGAAATTTTATGGTAATATAAAACATATAATATCTATATAAATTGTTATTGATATTTTCTATGTGATGTATACTCTATGATTTTATGGTCATATAATGGAAACACAAAATATATTTTAGTTTTATATAAATAGACAAGGTGTTTCATAAAGGTATCATAGGATGTAACAAATATTTTTAATGTTTATTTTGAAAATTTAATATATTTTGTAATTGAATAATATAATTGAAATAATATGATAAATGTAATTTTTTCCTATGTAATTATATTTTTGATATCCTAAGTTATTAATGATAAGGAATCCCTATTATTCTATAATTAAGGAGTATTTCAAATTTAAAATTTACTTTATGAAAAAAAATAACATAATAATTTGTTTAATGGATTTACATTTATTTAGATTCCAAATTAACAACCTAAAATATTCAATGGAATAATTTCGGAGTTATTCCCAAGTTAGCAATGGATTGTGGGTATTGTAGAGACTCAATGCGGATTGAACAGTTTTATCAAATAAATTATATCACATATAGAAGAGTTTTCTGAAATAATCGAATGTTTCCAAAACGTTTTTTAGATGGGAAATTAGAGACTATAATTAGTATTAGAATATAGTATTGTTCAATAGTGTGATAAAATTTTTGTGTGTGTCGGGTGTTCAGTTAAATCACATGTGATGGATGTAACATCCTAAGTAAATAAAAGATATGATATTTTCATATTTATTAATATTTTGGAATTAAATATTAATTTTACATTAAAGGGGATGCTATGTTCGATGGTGTACCCGACACTCAACAATGGGTTTCTCCGAAATCCCATTTTACACACAAGGATGAGTCATACCCAAAAATAATAATATAATATTATTTTAAATGGTAGTTAATTTCTGGCCGTTTTATTGGTGAGAATGAACATAACTATCTAAAATATGAATATAAATGTTTGCTAAATGGTTTTAATTTTATCCAATAAGTTTTAGGTGTTTAAAATAAGAATGAATCCAATTTTAAGCATAAATATTTGAATAATTTTTAAAATGTAAATTTACCCCCTTTTGATGGAGAACCCTTTTTAAATCAATTTTTGGTTACACTAATATGTTCTATTTGACAAAATAAAATTATTCATTATAATTGGGACAACAAAATTTACATTGGGTATTTTTTTTCTATTTGTTGGATAAAATTCATTGTTTTAATGAATAGTGAAAATTTATGTATTTTAATTATAAACTACCATGTAATATAATTTATTTATATGTTTATATTATATTTTTAAGTGTTTTTAAAGTTTAATTATATCATATATGTACCATTTAATCCATTTTTGGTCATTGGAAGTAATTTCACTTTGAAATTGGACTTAAACAAGGGTCAATATTTTGATAGTTATTTTTTCTTGATAACCGCTTTTTTTAAAATTAGAAGTAAATTAAAATTAATTATTGAAACTTAAATGTTTTTAATTTTTAAAAATATAAATCATTTCTTAATTTCGAAATATGAAATATATCTTTTGCTTATTTTTTTGGTATTTTTAAAAAAAATGTCAATTTTTTACGAATAATGAAATCACTAAGAAGTAGTTAAAAACCAAATTTTACATTTAAATGAAATTTTAATGCATATGTGAATTTAATTTTAAAAACCAGACATACACGGTTGTCATAAGTATGTAATATGTGGTTCAATAAGATGAAAATAATGTTTGGTTAGTAATAACATTGACTTTTTTTACCGCGTTTAATGGAAAATAGAGTAATTCAAGGTAAAAAAATATTATAATAATATGAAATTATCTTATCACATGTCCTAAACATAATGGAATCTTAATTTTCAACCAATAAAATCTTTTGGTGAAACATTTGGAATTTGAATTTTACTTTGGTAAGATAAATACGTAAATAACTTTTTATTTAAAGTAAAAATAAAAATATCATGAACATGTATTATTTTATAAAACAATTTTAATGTGGGGATATATAATTGATATATTTAACTACTAATATTTATCAGAAAGATAAAAATATTTCCGACATATTTTTATTTTACTAATAATTTTTTGACATCAAATAAATAAATTGATTTGACACAATGATGATGTAATGATTACCTAATTAATTAATGTTTTAAATAAATGAGATTATAAATTATAAAATAAATTTATTTTAAAAATCTTTAGCCCATCCACAAATTTTAGAGATTAGGATTACTTTTTATGTATTATTTAATGAATTTATTTTGCAATAATCAATTTTTTTCTAAAAATATGTTATATAAATAGTATTTTAATTGACATAAATGAGTTTTTAAAATAAATATTATGTTATTAAATGATATGATAAAACTAAAAATATAATATTAGTCCAAATGACTTAAATACTGTTTAAAATTTTATTAATGAACCACTTGCCTTTCTATTGGAATTTTATAGTAACTATATTATCCTTATAGAGTCAATACACAAGAAGACATTGTAAGAGTCAAATTAGTTAACTAAGGGTTAAAGCTAAAATATTAGGATACATTTATATCGAAAAAAATTTCAAATCCTATCGGTTTACAGTATTTAGATAAATAGACATCTTATCTTGTAATTTAATATGTTTTGGAACTTTTTAATCTGAAGGATACTTTATAATAAAATAATATTTTCAAACATTTCTAAAGAGCCCCTCCACCCCCTTATAAAAATCTAAAACCTCTATCCCATTAAACACACCTTTGAATCCTTTTATCTTATCAAAAATCTGCCCAAATAAATTCCCAACATCCATATATTCCCCCTAGAAGCCTTACCGTAGGTATATATCTCTTAATGAAATCCATTTGGTTCAAATAAAAGGGAGTTACCCGATTTAAATGTAACGTCTTCCTTCATGTTATATTCGATTAATTTTACTTATTCACTCCCTATGATATTCTTATTATTTATTTATATAAAAAATGTATCCTCAATATAATAGGTTGTTTTTATGAGAATTATTCGAAATACACTTACACACAACACCATCAAATTGTTAATGAACACATTGTTTTTGTGGACGGTGAACTACTGCCTCATGAAACGATGATTGGTCAATCTTCTTCTACCACCTCTAATGGTGTCCATTAAGATGGAAATATATTTAAATGTTATATATATTATATTTATATTGACTCTATTTTTCTATATTTTTTATTTATAACATTCTTTTATGGTTTATACAATGGGTAAATGCGATAATTTCATTTTAGGAAGGGTGGGCTACCACCCCCTCAATGTGATATGATTTGTTTGTTCAATACTTGGAACGTATAAAGTATGGTGTTAATAAACATATGTAATGTATATAAAATATTATATTATACTTTATTTATAATATACATTTGTATCATTATTTTTTCATTCCATTAAATATGAAATAGAAATGAAAGTAGCAGTCATGCGTACGTACGGCTTACTATCTCGATGAAGGGTGAATTTCATTTTTTTATCTCCAAATGTTATGCAATATTATTAATACAAATATATAATGTATATATATGATATAAATGATATATAAATCATGAATATAATTCTGTATATAATGTAATTTTAACCACCTAGACAATTTGTAATAATATGATGGTCATTTTTTACTCAAGTACCAAATATCGGCAAAACAACTGTTATTAACCAAAAGGATTATATAATTATTTAACATTGTAATAAGTGATATAAAAGGAATAATAAAATTGTATAAGGTTTTGAATAAATTATAAATTAGACTAATTTTATTATTAAGGAAGAACAAGGAACATTCAAGACATTGCAAACTTTAGGTATGGGGTTTCTTACCTCACTTTAACTCCGTGAGATTTCCTTTGATCACCACTAAATTATTGCATGTGGTATATTTTGTACTTCCATTTGATTTATATTATCATTATTATATTTATATTAAATGTATTCTGTGATTTATTTGGTGGTTATTAAATTTTTTTCATACGACTCGATTGATTACAACATGGTAAGGGGTTTCATATCAAACTTTTAATTCCATGAGATTTCAATTGATCCCCACTTATTTATTACATGAGGTGTATTTTGTAGTGAAATGTGATATATATTGTCATGATTATATTTATATTCATGGTGTTATGTGATTAATTTGGTGTTTATAAACTTTTGGACATACAACTTGATTGATTACAACATGGTAAGGGGTTTTCATCTCACTTTTTATTCACATGAGATTCATTCTCCATTTGCCACTATTTTCAATTTTTGTAGTGTATGTACGGCCCATTATTTTATTACTTGTGCAATATACTTTAATTTATGGGTATTTAAATATTTATTGTATTTTCCTTCCTTTATGGGGTGTATGTTTTTCAATTTACCAAATCATTAATGCAACCTTTCACCATACTCTGTTAGTCAAATACTTTATTAATGTCATGTATTTTAATTTCTATTTTCACATGTTGGGATTTGTTATTATCTAACCTTATAGCTATAAATTTTATGTCCATGTGATGAGATACCTTTTTCTCTCTCATCAAATCATTTTTTTAATTTTAATGTGACGTCTTTAGGCTGTGAAATTACTATAAGAGAAATTTTTAACCCAATTTAAATTCTCTGGGTTAAACTTCTACTTCTTGATTCTGTTATGGTATGACTATGTTGGAATTAACTCTGATTGTTTTACAATTAATTTACACTTATATTGGGTTTATTCTTAATTGTCACAGATAATTATGGCATTGATTTTTCCTTATTCTAAGGAAATTATATTTTCCAGAGACATTATCTCAATTTACATTCCATTGACAATTATTCATTGTTATACACAAATTAACTTCTATATTGTGTATAAACTACCCTTTGAAATATTATATCATTAATCTCTTTATTCTAATGATATTATAAGCTTTGAATAATGTTATTCCTCAAAAAAAATTATTCAAGTGTCTCTCATTTGTTGAGGAACTCTTTAACTAAAATATCGTTATAAATTTTTAAAAGATTTATTATTCGAAATCTTTCTCCTTAATGTACATGTTTTAAAAATGGTTTTATGTATTTATTTATATGGATGTGAATGTTTTGAAATTACTATTTCATTAAAAAGATTCAAAGTGGTATGAAAAAATTTGATTTAAATATCTCTTTATTAGATGTATTAATTGGTTATAAAAATTGTTTGATAAAGCATTGATTATGTCAATATATTGAAATGTTATACTGTGATTGAAATGTGGTAATGTTATCTTTATTTTATGATTGTTTTATGTGTAATGAATATGTTATGGTTATTGTGCATTTTTCAAGAATACAGGTGGTTCCGTGATAAACCTAGGGGTGATCCCGAGATATCTCTTCAATTCGTTGGTTAACGTGACATAGGTAAATGTTAATGTTTCTCCTATGATATTTTGGGAAAATATTTTGATGGGTATTCTATATGTAACTCCCTACATAGCTATGAAAGATACAATGTAAGTTTGATATGGATGCCATTAGTTACTGTTATAATTTATGATTTCTATGTGTTATTCATAAATCTTATGATTTCATGAGGTATGCTAAAGAGCTTATGTTCTGTATGTATTGATATACTAATGTATTCTATCCATATTTTAATACCGTTACAGAGATTTTTATGCTCAGTCTCTATTTTTGAACTATTTTTCATAAGGTATTAGTAAGGTTAAGTGAAACAATGAACTAAAGAATATTTATATCAAGAAATGAATTAATAATTTCTTTTAAGAATGATTATTTTATGAAAAAATGGATAATGAGTAGAAGTGACTACTTTGTAATATATTATATGTAATGTAATTTCTGTGACCTAATTCTATAAAACGCTAAACCTAAAAGATCCTCAATGTGAATTATTAACTTAATTCAATATTATGTAATGTTTATGGTTGGGGCCTTATAGTTGGTATCAGAGGTCAATATAGATATCTTTAGAGGTTAGGGTGTTATTTAATAATAAGTGAAATAACCATAATAATTTTCATATTAGGAAGTTTCATAGTTATTTTAGAGGTGATAAATGGTTATTAAATTTTTTGGTTAGAAATTAAAGGTATTAGAGAATGGAATTTTATTAAATAATAAAAGAAAACAATACAGGAAAAAATAGAAACATAAAACACCAAACAACCATAAAGTATGGTTATGGTGAAAGAGAACAAAAACCAATGCAACAAGAAAAGTAACACAGCAAGCACTCTAATCCAAAAACAAAAATAATGAAGTACACACCTTGTCAGCACTCCATGAACTGTAATGAAGGAGGAGGGCTGCTGATTTGAAAACCAGAAACGATCCAAAAACAGAAAAATAGCCTCATTAGTGACCCCCTATGAAGGTAATCAGCCACCGCATGTGCTCAAAGCTGCCCGGACAAATTCTCTTGAAGATCCCCTGAAATAAATGAACATGCCACTATATACAAGAAAAAGAAACAAGAACAAGAATGAGAACAGTTAACATAAGAACAAAAAAAATGAAGAATCCCAAAATAAGAGGGAATATGAAAAAACAAGGATATCTTCACAAGTGACCCCAACCGAGACACGAACTGAAATCCAATCAAATAGATACACCATGAAAACTAGAGCAGAAAAAAACTAATAACTATAGACCTTCCACTTAATTCCTATGGAAAACAAAGAAAACAAACCACTCCAAAAAAGATTAAAAAATTAGAGTAAACAAACAGACCCCAAAGTAACAAAACTCAAAGAAAAAAAAACCATTCAAAATATCCTCATACAGAGAAAAGAAACAACTTACACAATTCTTAAAATGGGAGACTTCTCAAAATCCCTTTTAAGAAAAGGAAGAATACCATCTCGAACTTGATCATACTAAACAAAATAAACTCCATTAAAAACTTCATTTTCAAGGACATCAGTAACAAAATATGATTCTCTATAATGGTGAGTGATAATATGATTCAAGGGGAATAGAGTATCCAATGATTAGTTAGTTTCCAAGACAATTGAGAAAGACACGTCCTTATGGCTGAAACGACAACATTAGAATCACTCTCGATCAATAAATTATCCCAACCATGCTTCAAAGCTTGCGTCACAGTAATGATAATGCCATTAAATTTATCCTCAAGTGAGGATGAAAATCCATAATGACCAAGAATACCACCAAGGACATACCATTTATGATTTAATGAATGTTATTAGATAACCATTGAGGATAAAATATGTTATGGGTTTGTCAGAATTAATCTCATTTTTGGGAATGTTATAAAATTATATAATTTTTGAAGGATAACACAAAGACTATGTGACAACCAGTTGCATCGGAATAAGATGTGGGAATCGAAATCAAAACCAAAGTGCGATTGGGATTTATCGCCTATAACTTGACAACGTGAAGTCCCTGGTTAGTATGACTAACTATTTTTAGATAGGTGAATTTATTGATCAATTATAATTTTATTGGGGGAACTTTTGTTTTATCAATCAAGTATATATCTTTAGTACATGAAAATGTATTTTTGATTATATTAAAATGGTTATTTTGGAAGATGTTTTCCATTTTGGGAACACTATATGCCTAATGAAAATAGCATAATTTAGGATTTCATTTGAGGAGTAATTGTGGAATTTTATTTTGGAAGAATACATGTTATTATTTTGGAAATATGGTGATTTGAGTTATTTATGGAATTTAATATCCTATTATAGGGAATCATTTATTAGTTTAATTACACTTCGGTATGAGATTTTAGGAGTAGTCAGTGTTATTTGGAGAAAAATGTTAAGATTTACTGTGGTAGATTATGTGATTAAATGCTTCTGAATTTTGGGTTTCAATAATAGTTTGGATTACTTTGAATAATTTTATGGATAATAGTTTTATGAATTCACTTTGTTAAAATTTGTGTATTTTTTGTCTAGTTTTAGAGATTAGGAATAATATTTATTTTTTAAAGGGATATCCTTTTTGGGTATTATTGGATCTTGTACGCACCATTTTGGATTTTTTTTAATGTCTAAATACAAGGGAAATATATAGTTCATCTTTTTTGGATTATTTGATTCTCTAGAATTTGACTCTAGCACATCGGGTGTTACATAATCATCTTGAATACTCATTATTTGGTGAAAAGATGAGTTTTTGGTAGAAACTTATTAAATGTTGAAAGTCTACATGACAAGTAAATATTATTTAATATGTATTTAGTAAATATCATAAATAAATTCTTCCAAATTATGAAAATGAACATAAAGAAAACATTGTTCGATTACCTCTCCTACTAGGGAATCAATGACTATTTAACACATCACATGTTTGTGATTTTTTGGTGCTTAACTTTTTACTAATTGTGCTTTCTATAACTCTCCTTCAGAACATTACACATAGATTCTCCTCCATATACATGTTTTCATGGAATCCTAGTATGGGTAATGTCGGGTGACCATTGTTCTTCTCGTTCTCTCTTTGAAAGTAATATTTTAATTTACTCTTTTTCTGAAATGGGACTTTCAGTGAAGTTTCCAACCCCAATTTTAAAATTGTGAGGACACAATTTCTAAAAGGGTGGAAGGATGTAACATCCCAGGTGAATAAAGTATATGATGCTTTTTTATTTATTAATATATTCGAATTAAATATTAATTTTACTATAAAGTTGATTCTATGTTCAGTGCCATACTTGACACTCAATAATGGGTTTATCTGAAATCTCATATAGCACCGAAGGCTGATTCATACTGAAAAATAAAAAAAAAAATTTTAAATGGTACATAATGCCTAAGAGGTTTATTGGTGGAAATGAACAAATTTAACTAAAATATGAATATAAATGTTTTTTAATTTTTTTTACTATAATCCAATAAATTTTAGAGGCTTAAAATAAGAATGACTCCAATTTTAACCCTAAATACTCTAATATTATTTAAAAGGAAAATTTACCACCTTTTGATGCAGAACCAATTTTAAATCTTGTTCCGGAATCTTTTATATGTTCTATTTGACGAAATAAAATTCTTCTTTATAATCGGGACATTAAATTTTACATAGAATAAATTTATTTTATTTTTCTGTTAAAATACATTTTTTAATGAATAATAAAAAATATTGTATTTTAATTGAAAATTACCTTTTAATATAATTTATTTATATGGATATATTGTCTTTTAAATTGGTTTTAATGTGTATTTTGATCGTATTACTACTATTCAATCCAATTTTGGTCATTGTCGGTAATTTCTCTTTGGAATTTTACACAAAAAATGTCAATCTTTTGATAGTTATTATTTAAAAAAATATTTTTGTTTAGAAAAATAAAAATAATTATAAATTAATTAATGAAAATTTTATGTTTTGATTTTTAAAAAATAAATAACATTTTTTAAATCGTAATATCAAATATTTCTTAGGCTGATTTTTTGGTATTTTACTAAAAACCATTATTTTTTATGAATATATAAAACACTAAATAGTAGTTAAAACCCGAATTTTTCATTGAAATGAAATTTTACCACATATATGAATTGAATTTAAAAAATACGACCAACATGGTTGTCATTAGTATGTAAAATGTCGATCAATACGATGAAAATAATTTTGGTTGACTAGTAACTGTTGACTTTTTTAACTGCGGTTACAGGTAAATATGGTAATTTAATGTAAAAATAATATTATAATAATATAAAATTACATTAAAACTAATAAAAAACTTATTGTAAATGTAATTAATGGCCAAAAAATCTTTTTGTGATGCTTTTGGCGTTTTAATGAAACTTGTGTTAGATAATTACATTAATAATTTTTTTAATAAATATCATAAATATGTGTTGTTTTTCAAAAACTATTTTAATTTGGGGTCATATAATTTATATATTTGATTATATAAATTCATTAGAAATATTATAAGATGTCTTACATCATGTTATTTTTTTATAATTTTTAGAAATCAAATAAATAAATTTATTTGTGACACTATGATGATGTATTCATAACATCATTAATGAATGTTTTGAATAAATGAGATTATAAATATTTAAATAAATTTATTTTGAAACATTATATGACATCCATGAATTTTATAGATTAGTATGACTTGTTATCATTGTATTAATTAAGGTTTTTTGAAAGAATCTTTTTTTAAATAAAAACATAATTGATATAAATATTATTAAATTGACATAAATGAGTTTTCAAAACAAATAGTATTTTATTAAATGATATAAGAATCCAAAAAATATATGATTCGGAAAAATAAATTATATAAGGTTGAAAATGTCATTAATGAACCACTTGTGGTTCTATTGTCATTTTATAGTAAATATATTAAACATATATATTGAATACACAAGAAGACATGGAAGGAGTCAAAATAGTTAACTAAGGGTTAAAGCTAAATGATAAGGTAAAAATTTTGACCAATACTTATTTAGAACCTACTAGTTGATAGGATTTCGAAAAATAGTAATCTTATATACTAATTTAATAAGTTTTGGACATCTTTCAACCGAAATATATTATATAATAAAAAATTATTTTCAAAATTTCCTAAAGGGTCCATCCTCCCCCTTATAAAAATCCATCACCTCTTTCCCATTACTCCCACCTATCAAGACTTTTTCCTAATCCAAACTCTGGAAAATAAGATCCCAACATTCCTCTCTTCCACCTAGAAGCCTTATCTTAGGCAGAAGGCACTTCATGAAATGTTTCTTGTTTAAACCAAATGGAGTTACCCTATTTAAAGGTAATGTCTTCCCTCAAGTTATCTTCTTTTATTTTACTTCTTCACTCCCTATGATCTTATTATTATTTTTTACATAATTAATAAAGTATCCTAAATATAATAGGTTTTTTTAATGAGGTGGATTGGAAATACACTTACACACACCATCATCTAATGGGTAAAGAACATATTGTTTCTGTGGACGATGAACTACTGCCTCACGAAACGACGATTGTTCAATCTTCTCCTACCACCTCTTATGGTGGCCATTAATAAAGAACTATATTTATATGTGATATATATTATATTTATATTTTCAATATTATTCTTTATTTCTAATTTATAACATACCTTTATGGTTCCCATAGTGGGTAAATGTGATAATTTCATTTGAGGAAGTACGGAGTACCTCCCCCTCAAAGTGAGATGATTCGTTCATGCCATACATGGAATGAATAAAGGATGGTGTTAATAAATATATTTAACATTTATAAAATATGATATTTTACTATATTTATAATATACCTATGTATCATTATATATTCATTCCATTAATTTTGATATTGAAATGAAAGGAGCGTTAATGAGTACGTATGGATAACCTTCTCAATGAACGGTGCATTTAACATCTTACCTCCAAATGTTATGTACTATTATAAATACATATATATTCCAGATATATATGATATATATGATATATAAATCATTAAAATAATTTTGGAAATAATGTACTTTTGACCACATGGGAAATTTCTAATAATAGGATGTTAATTTTGGACTCAACTACCAAATATAGACAAAATGGCCGTTATTAACATAAATGATTATATAATGTTTATAACATGATAATAAGTGATATAAAATGAATAATAAACATTAAAACGGTGCTTAAGCAATTATAAATTAACATAAATTTATTTTTCATGATGAACACGCAACATACCAGAGGAGCCGGACATGAGGTAAGGGGTTTCTTATCTCACTTTTAATTCCATGAGATTTCCCTTATTCTCCACTTATTTATTGCATGTGGTGTATTTTGTACTGAAAATGGATATATAGTATCATTATTCTTTTTATATTATTGGAATTTAGTTAATCATTTGGTGGTTATTAGCTTTCCATCTTATGACTCTATTGATTACAATGTTAAAAAGGGTTTCTTATCTCACATTAAATTCCATGAGATTTCCACTGTTCACCACTTATTTATTGCATGTGGTGTATTGTGTGCATATATTTGATATATATTATCATTATTATATTTATATTAATGTTCTATTAAGTGATTCAATTGGTGGTTATTAACTTTTGTTCATACAGCTCGATTGATTACAACGTGGTAAGGGGTTTTAATATCACTTTTTATTCCCATGAGATTCGTGCAACATTATCCACTATATCCATCTGTGTGGCCTATGTACAACCGATGATGTTATTATTTGTGTAATATAAGTTAATTTATGGGTATTTACATCTTCCTTTTATGTTCCTTCTTTCATGGGGTGTATTTTTTAAAATTTACCAAATCAGTAAGGGAACCTTTCACCATATTCTTTTAGTCAAAGACTGCATTTATGCCATTTCATATGATTTTCATAAAATGTTGGGATATGTTCATAAATATCCATATTATTTTTTATTTTATGGTCTTGTGATCAGATATCCTTTTCTCTCTCATCAACTCATTTTATGACTTTTAATGCAACGCTGTTAGGCTGTCAGATTTCTGTAAGATAATTGCTTAACCCAATTTCAATTCTTAGGGTTAAACTTATACTTCTTGAAAATGTCATGATATAAATATGTGTGAATGAACTATTATTGTTTTACACTTAATTTCTACTTATACTAGGTGTATTCTTATTTTTTACACATAATTATGTCATTGATTTTCCCTAAATCTAATGATATTATCTTTGCAATGGACTTTATCTCTATTTACATTGCATTGATACTTATTCTTTGTTATACAAAAATTCACTTTTATTTGGTGTATATAATATACATTGACATATTATATAATTAATCTTCTTATTCTCAATATATTAAATGCTTTGATTAATGTTATTCCCCAAATAGTTTTATTCAAGCGTCTCTCATTTGGTGAGGAACTCTATAACTGAAATATTATTTTAAATGTTTTATAGATTTATTCTTAAAAATATTTCTCATTAATGTAAATGTTTTAAAAATGTTTTATAGAATTTATCTTTATGGGCATTAATTTTTAGAAATTAATATTTCATTCAAAAATTTTAATGTGGTATGGGACACTGTGATTAAAAAATATCGTTATTAAATCTTTAAAATGGTTTGATAAATAAGTAATTATATCAATATCGTAAAATGATATATTGTGATTGAAATTTTCAAATATTGTCTTTCCTTTATTCTTGTTTTATGTGTTATAAATATGGAATTGTTATTGGAAATTTATCACATATACGGGTGGTTCCGTGATAAACCTAGGGCGGGTGAGCCCGAGATAGCTCTCCAATGCATTTGGTAACATGATAGAGGTAAATGTTAATGTTTCTCCTAAAATATTTAGGGAATATACTATGATGGCTATTCCAAATGTAACTCCCCATTTAGCTATGAAATATACAATGTATGTTTCATATGAATTCCACAAGTTACCGTTATGATTTATTATTTCTACATGTTATTCATAAATATTATGATTTCATGAGGTATGTTAAAGAGATTATGTATTGTATGTACTGTTAAACTAATGTTTTATTTCATTATTTTATAACCCTTAATGATATTTTTATTCTCATATCATGTTTTTCAAATGTTTTGCATAGGTTATAAGGTAGGTTAAGGGAATGGAAGAACTCAAGAATATTTATCTGAAGAAAAGAATTATTGTTTTCGTTTAAGATTTTTAATTTTATGAAAAAATTTATAATGGGTATAAGTGTATACTTTTTATTATTTGAGATGTAATGTAATAGTTATGGAATATTTCTATAATACTCTAAACCTGATAAGATCCTCAATGTAAATTTTTAACTTAAATAAATATTATGTAATGTTTATGGTTGGGGCCTTATAATGGGAATTTATTTAATATTTTAATTATACATTTTCTGAGATGATAAATTATCATCCAAACAGTGTTTAAAATATAAAATTTGAAATCAAAATTATGTCCAAAATTATTTTCAAACCCAAGGTATGAGATAAAAATTATGTGTGTCAATTGTATAATTGAATAACATTTCCAGCTTATTTTTATTACCATTTTTGTAAAATGATTATTATTTTATTTTATTTTAGCACTCTTATTTGTCTTCATTTGCATCTAAAATCCAATTTTAATGCATGGATTGATCCTAAATCTATGATTACTACATATTTTGATAAGCTTAATTGAAAAAATAATTAATGTGGTAGAAATACTATCTCAACAATATAATTTTAATAAAATTGAAGATAAAACATGGAATTTCTATTTAAGGATTGATATGATGCAATTATGGCATTCTGAATTGAAGTAATAATGTTTTATTCCTTATTGGTTGATCTTGTCGTGTAAATGCATCACCTGTTCTATTTCACACAGTCAAGAGAGCCTATATTGATCCCTTATTACAGAAATGAGTGGTGTGAATTGTTCTTATTAATTCCCCAACATCCACACCACCAAAATTAAAATAGGTGTGTTTTTTATATACTCTCTAAATTTATTTTATCTCATTTCAATTTGTGAAAAATGTTTAAATTTGAAATAATAATAATAAATGCTATATTATCTATTGATAATTTATAAAATTATTGATGTATACATAAATAAAATTATTAATGAATAATTATATGAAAAATTTTGAATATATAATTGTATAAAATTATGAATGATAATTTTTATGTATTATCAAGTGATATTTATGTTTTTTTATTATTAACTCCATTAAAATAATTAATATATGACTATGAATTATTATTCGATAACGTACTAACCAAAATATCAGGAAATTGTTTGTGATGTTTTTAAAATATAATAATCATGACTTATCAAAATATATTTTTCATTAAATTATAAATTCAATGTCTATTAAAAATTATGATAAGTTAATTTTAAAAAATTCAATGATAACATTTAAAAAAATGATTTATTATAAAGTTTATGAAACTAAAATTATGAACATTATAAAATTATAAATATTATAGTTACTAAAAAGTAATGATGAAACACTACCCTATCTGTTGTAAATGTAATATAATGATATTTTACACATCAAGTAAGGTTGTACAATTTGTCATTATGATAAGACATCCAATGCATTAATTATTCTTAATTTATTATTTGGAAAATATCCAAAATAGGGAAATTATAATATCCGATATATTTTATTTTTAATAGTGATAAATATTTGGTTCAATGTCTAGTATCCATTAATATATCTAGTTAATTTACATGTTAAATCCTAAGATAATAATTCACATTAGGATGCGTTTATTCTATTTAGGTTCTCACTCCATCTTTCAGAACAGACATAGTGGATCACGATTTCGTTCTACATCCATGGATTTATGGTATGTTGTTACTCAACATCATGGGATATCATTACAAATGTTTTCCATAAATAATTAATATTTTCATAATAGATGACCATGAATTATTTTTTTCTCACATGGGTGTGTGATTGGATCATAATCTAAGAAGTGATATTAATTATAATATTAAAACATGATTAAATGATTTCCATGATTGGTTGTGGTCACATAATGTTGTGTATTGATGCTATTTTTCCCATGATAATATATATTCAATGTAAATTTTAAAATGTATATTTGTTACCTTTAATGGTGGTATTTTTTGGGGCTCTAGATAGGTATGCTATCATGACATGTTTCTCACTTATAGGGGGAGTTCTGCTCACTTGTCACACTTGGGAAAGGGTACATGGTAATAGGGTACATACGTAAGGAATCTATGGTGATCAATATACATATTCCCTCAAGGTATCCTACTATAAATCTTCTTACTTATACTCAATGTATAAATTAGGGTAACTAAATGATTTCATGTAGCTTGACACCCTTGATAACTTAAGCATGATGGGTATCTTGTTCACATGATTACATGAGAAAATTGGGAAATATGTATACTAGAATAATGGAATTTTTAGTAACTATTGACATGCCTCATTGTCCTTCGAACATCAAACCAAATAATGTACAACCATGAGTTTTTGGAATTTTTGTTAATTTATAGTTTCATTGTTTTGGATTGTATTTTAATCCATTAAAAAATATTATACAATTGGAACACCCATTTATACTTGACCATACATAGTTACGGATGCATTATTCACATTATAATGAGTCATATACTCACACTGTGACACATGAGACTTTTATGAGAAATATTTTGTTTTTATGTTATATAAATCATCAAAGGAATCTTTCGCTGCATGCAATCGTGAACTTCCTCGATAGCGTGTGTAGTATGCAATACCGAGTTCCACTAAACAACGATATATTATTATAATATTATAAAATAGCCATTATGAATAGTATTAACTGAATTTTAAATTTTACAACATTATTATTCATCTTACTCATTTTCTAGAACATGGTAAAAGAACAAAATAATTTTTTTGGGTAAAATAAGTATTTATCAAAAAATGAATTTTTGACCCCTTTTGATGGCACACCCACATTAAATCTAGTTTTTGACACATTTATAAGTTGAATTTGACAAAATAAAATTCTTCTTTTGAATCAGGATATTAAAATTTACTTTGGATAAATTTTTGATATTTTTCTGATAACTTTCATATTTTGATGAATACTAAAAATACCCTAATTTTTAAATAATTTTTTTTTCATTGAGATAATTTATATGGTTAAATTATAATATTGAATGGTTTTAAAATATAGATGAAATATATTTTTACCATTTAATATAATGTATGTCATTAGCATTAATTTCACATTGAATTCATAGGTAAAAATATTTCAATCTTTGGCAATGTTTTAACTTCTAAAACCCGTTTTCTTAACAATGGGATTTATTTTAAATTAATTACAGCAACTTATATGTTTTGAATTTTGAAAAATGGATTCCATATTTAGAATCAGTGGTTTCAAATTATGTTAATAGGTTACTTTTTATTTTTGGGCATTATGAATAGTAACTACGGTAAATTTTATTTACCATAGTTGAAGGTAAATCTGGTAATTAAAGGTAAATATAAGATTATAAAATTACCCTAACACCTGCCAAAATCCTATTTGATGACTAAAAGTATACCCATATCACCTTAGGGTCAGATTAGATTCATTTAATAGACTTTTTTCAAAGAAAATAATTTAATTATTATTTAAACCAAAGAATGTGACAACATGTCCCTTTCTTAAATCTTATAAGTATAATAATTTTAATTTGGTGATAAACTTAATGAAACTTTGAACATTAATATTCTCCAGAAATCTAATACAATTATATACATCATAGGAATTTATTTAGAATTTTTAGGGATTAAATAATTATCATTAACTAAGACAATATAGTGATGTCGAAATTATTTTATTAATTAAAATATCAAATAAATGGTTTTAAAATATTAAAATAATTACTATATGCACTATTTAATGTTCTCCACTAATTTTATAGAAACATATGACATTTTATTAATCTATTAATGCTTTCAGTTCAAAAATATCCTCTGTATATATTTTATTTAAATTCAAATAATTGAATAGTGTCAAAAATGACACTATTGTTATTTTATAAAAATAACATATTATAAAATTGTTTAAATATCACTAATATATTTAAAAATTATAAAATAAAATTTATATGGTAGAAAATGTCATAAAGTGTCAAATTATGGAAAATTAACAACACATATGTAATTATTAATAATAATTTCAAATTTAGAATCTTATTACCACAAATAAAGTTAAATTGATTATTAAGGATAAATCAAGTTGGTAAATATTAAAATAAATTCCTAACATGTCTAAATTTTATTGGTTGATGAGATTACAACCCTATCTCATCTAATATTTGGATTTGAGTCATTTAGGAAGTTTTTACGTGGGGTTGGGATTTAATATAAACTAATATTTCTTATATTTCCAAAGGTGCCTCTCTCCTCCCTTATAAAAGGGAACCTCCTCCCTCTCCTCCTCACACCAATTTGAGCCTTCGAGCTTAGCCAAAACCTGCCCATTTCACTTCCCCACTTCCCTAGAATCATCCTAGAGTTTCTGGTCTTCTTCAAAGTCCAACCCTATTGCCCTAAGAGGAGGTTAAGAATAGGCGCGTCAAAAAGAGGTAATATCCATTACCGATCCTTTCCAAATTCTTTCTTATTCAACATCTTCTTCTATAGTTGTATCATTAGGAAGTAATAACATAAGTATCACTCATATACTGATATGTTATTATAAGTATGAAACAACCCTATTTCAACATCTATCCATCCTATGGAAAACGTAATCACCGCGTGTGCGTACGTATGGAATACCGTCTCCACGCCGTGGTGTAATCTGTTATCCCCCACCAACATACTTGGATTGGTATAATGATGTAAATAATTAATATATATGATTATTGTAAAGTGATATTGATTCTGAAATAGTATACATACACTCAAATATAATTCCACGATCACGGGAACGATATCATCGCTCATGCATATGTACGGAATACCGTCTCCATGATGTGATGTGATTCGTTCTACATGATCTTCATTGCATAATGATTATATAAATGAATTGACTGAATAAATATGATATATAGTACATTAATACCATTCTGGAAATGATGTATCAATAACCTAAAGAGAATAATAAGAATTTATTCGACAAAACACGCATAAGAACAAAAAGTTATAAACACCCGAATAACAAGTAGCACTGAAATATTACTCCTAAGAAGATAATAATATGACCATATATGATATCATAACAATAATTATGATTCTGTAATATGTCAATAACATTATTTAAATCATTATACAGGAGGTTCAGACACTTACGAGGCAAATCGGACCTAAGGTAAGGGAAATATCAAAATCTCATTTTTATCCGAGATTTTTTATACTTTAGTATTTACTGGGGTGTATTTTATCATCCACATCCATGATTCCTCAATATGTAATATTATTTCCATCCACCGACAATTTTTTAAATCCAATTTTTCCCTTCTTTGAGTTTTTAGTAATGGATATGAAAGGGATCTTTTGTCATTTTTCGTACGAGGTACTTTTTGACTTTTCCGAAAAAAGTACGAAGAATGTTTTTTTAACATATACGGCACGAATGGATTCTTAAAACATTATTTCCAAGAAGCTTCCATTACAAGTTTTCAAGTATATTATTAATCAACATCTTTTATTTTAGAATTGTATGACATGTTAAGAAAAGAAAAGTGTTTTTAAAGTAGAAAGGATATTTTCCTCAAGAATGGAGTTCAAGTGTTTTATCAAAATTATTTTCCATCTAAGATAATAAAGGGTTGTCTTTATCTCTCTATTATTACATTGATTTGATTATGTTGTGATGGAATTATATTTTTATGAATTCCTTTATCTTATATGAATTGGTTTATAATGCCACGATGTTTAAGATTCCCATTTTTATTACATGGGTTATGCTATGATGTTTGGTTTCTGATTTTGTGGCACACATAAGAATGGAATCATTATGAGATGGGTGGGACCTATATCTCCTTCCAATGCATTGGGAAAAGATTTTATATCTCATGAGATAGACATGGCTGGAACGGCAGGTTAAACTGGTTCAGTGAAATAGGACTGAAATGAGGAGTGAACTCGGATCAGAAATGGACTTTGTCCACTAAGATAGACTTGGAAATGAGTCTTTACTAACAAGAAATGATTCTATATGATTATGTGTTTATGCCACAAAGTTTCATGTTTTATTTTATGATTATTTAGATTACATTTCACTACTATGATTTATCCCATGTTATGAAATTATGATTTCTTTTGCAGGTTATGATTTCCAAAAGTTATGTTCTTATGTATATGATGTGATTGTTATTTCTTTTGTTTACCCTTACTGATCATTTGATCTCAACCTTTTGTATATTTTATTTCCCCTGGTTAGGAAGAAGGTTATTAAGTAGTATATTCCAAAAAGGGACTCTAGATATGATGAAATAAATGGGAGGAAAAGTAGATGCTTTATGAACCAGTTGTTTATGTTTCCCAGTTTCTAAAGACTCTATACCTATACGGTCCTTTCCTGGTTTTGTTATATGTCGTAATAAGTGTTCTTAAATTCTAATGTAATGACAATGTATGTAATGTTTTGGTTGTTATAGTTGGTATCAGAGGAAAGGTATTGTCAACCTTTGGAAACTAGGATGTGAAAGCCTTTGTAAGAATCCTAAGGATAAGTCTAAGCATAGAAAACAATCTTAGTGTTTTAGAAATGGCCAAGAAAAAACAATGATAAGACCTTAAGTGTGAAATTTTATTCTTGATTATGTGGTTTTCCTATTATAATTAGTGTTGCTCACACTATTCTTCTTGGTTTTCGTCAATGGCTGGAACCCGAAGGAACCGTGTTAATGCAGAATGCGACGGGAAATGCAATGATTGTCCCCCAGAGAAACCAAACGTTATGGGAGCTGGAATGAAAAATCTTGTAGCCAAGATCACACAACTTTCTTAATCTATGAATCATGCAGGACTTCCAAATGAGGAAAGGAAGGAGTAACATTCTGTTGAATTCTTCATGAGGCAGCGTCTACCTTCTTTCAGCGGGTCTACTGATCCATTAGTTGCTGAACAATGGATTAGTACTACTGAAAAGATATTTTCAGTTCTTCAATGTTATGAACATGAAAAAGTCATCCTTGCAGTGTATCGTTTGGAAGGAGATGCTGGTCAATGGTGGAATCTTATTAAGAATATGAGGCAAAGGGATGAAATTGAGTCCATGGAATGGGACGAGTTTAAGAACTTATTTTTCAATAATTACTTCCCTCGTATTCTCCGAACAAAGATGGAGAAAGAGTTTCTTGAACTGAAGAAAAAGGATGATGAATCTATTGGTACTTATGAAGAAAATTTTACAAGACTTGCAAGGTACGCTTCTGGTATTATTATCCAACTTGAAAGTAAGATCGATCGATTCTTTAGTGGCTTAAAACCAAGTCTTCGAAGGGAGTTAGCCATAAGGGACTTCAATAGCTACGAGGAAATCATTCGATGTGCTCTCAAAGTCGAGATGGAGATTGGAGTAACCCATCAGTCATATGGGTTTGATAAAAAGAGGACAATGGAATTCAAAGGAAAATCTAAAGAGAACATTGAAAAGAGGTTGAGCTTTCCCTTTTGCTCAAAGTGTGGAAAGAAACATGGGGGATTTGTTTTAAAGGGACAAGTAAATGTTTAAAATGTGGAACGGAAGGTCATCGGGCATTTGAATGCCGCAATGATGGGAAGAAGATGTCTAATGATGCAAACAAAGGAAGGGAAACACAGAATGAACCTACTACACTTCAATGTTTCATGTGCAAGGAGACGGGGCATTATGCCAATCAATGCCAAAATCCAAGGGTTGATGATGATGGTCGACGTCAACAAACTCTTAAGGCTAAAGACAATGGAAAGTCACAAGCAATTTCTATCAGCGATGTGGAGTACGATAACGATGTGGTGAAAGGTACACTTACCATCCACTCTAAAGTAGAAATTTTTTTTATTTGATTCTGGATCCACCCACTCCTTTATTTCTGAAGAATTTTCTATGGATACCACCGTATTACCTCAATAGTTAGATGTTGAGTTAGCTGTGAAAACCCCTAATGGCACAATAGTCGCATCAAAATTTTATATTTCTTCTCTGATTGAAGTTTGTGGGAAAGTGGTTCCTGCAAATATTGTGATCCTTCCTATAGTAGAATTTGATGTGATTCTTGGCATGGATTGGCTTTCTCTACATGGATCTCATATCAATTTTCAAATACGGGAAGTCACATTTCATATTCCAGATCAATCTATGATCGTCTATCGATGCAAGGATGAACATAACCTTCCAGTGGAAATTTCATCCATTTTATGGGTATTGATTCCACTAAATGAAGGTTATTTACCTCAAATGGTTGGTTAGAAACTCACGATTAAGAATATTCCCATTGTACGAGAGTTTGATGATGTCTTTCCGGAGGAATTACCAGGTCTCCCACCAAATCGTGATGTTGAGTTTTCAATAGAACTCGTACCAGGTGCTTTGCATATTTCAATGAAACCTTATAGAATGGCCCCAATTGAGGTGCAAGAATTGAAGAAGAAACTCCAGGAGAATCTTGATAAAGGGTTCATTTTCCCAAGTGTGTCACCTTGGGGAGCACCTGTTCTGTTTGTTAAGAATAATGATGGATCAATGAGACTCTGCATTGATTATCGAGAACTTAACAAGATCACTATCATGAAAAAATATCCTCTCCCATGCATTGATGACTTATTTGACCAACTACGAGGAGCTCAATACTTTTCCAAGATTGATCTCCGTTCTGGTTATCACCAATTAAGGGTCAAACGGGAGGATATACCAAAGATAGCTTTCCATACAAGGTATGGACACTGTGAATTTATAGTGATTCCATTTGGTCTTACTAATGCCCCTGCTATCTTCATGGATCTGATGAATAGAGTCTTTAGAGACTATCTTGATCAGTTTGTGGTAGTCTTTATAGACGATATTCTTGTATATTCAAATAGAAATAAAGAACATGAAGTTCACTTTAGAATTATATTGAAGACCCTGAGAAAGGAGATGTTTTATGCCAAATTTACCAAGTGTTAATTTTTGCTTCAAAGAGTTTCATTTTTGGGTCACATTATATCAAAAGAGGGGATATCTGTGGATCCAGCAAAAACATAGGTTATCGAAAGATGGTCGAGACCAACAACAGTGATTGAGATCCGAATTTTTCTTGGATTGGATTGATATTATCGACGTTTTGTTAAATATTTTTCACGATTATCTAATCCACTCACCATGTTGACTCAGAAAGGAGTTAAGTTTGTTTGGATGAAGGAATGTGAAGATAATTTCAAGGAGTTGAAAAGAAGGTTATCCAGTGAACCTATGCTCACACTGCCTTGTAGTGGAGAATGGTTTGGGATCTACAGTGATGCATCCAAGAAGGGTTTGGGGTGTGTTCTTATGCAAAATGATATGGTGATAGCTTATGCCTCCCGACAGTTGAAAATACATGAGCAAAATTACCCAACTCATGATTTGGAGGTAGCTGCGGTAATATTTGCATTAAAAATTTCGAGGCATTACCTTTATGGTGAAATGTGTGATATTTATACTGATCATAAAAGTTTAAAGTATATTTTCACACAAAATGAGATGAATATGCACCAAAGAAGGTGGTTGGAGCTGATTAAGGATTACGACTGCTCAATTCATTACCACCCTAGGAAAGCAAACAAGGTGGCAGATGCATTAAGTCGAAAAGACCATGCCAGTTTATCCATGATGGGGATCACAAAAGATCCAATATTTATGGATTTACAATGGATGGATCTTGGAATTATAATGAAAGGGTAAAATCGTATCTTTCTCAAATGAATGTTCAACCATCTATACATGTGAAGATTAAAGAGGCACATAAAGAAGATGTCGAGATACAAAAGAAGGTGAGAAATGTTCCTGAATTCAACCTTGATTGTGATGGGATAATAAAGTTCAGGAATCGGGTTTGTGTTCCTCCCATCCCCGAATTAATGAAGGAGCTGCTGGATGAGGTTCATAGTTCTTCATTCTCTATTCATCCTGGAAGCACAAAGATGTATAGGGACCTAAAAGAGTATTTCTGGTTGGATGTCATGAAAAGAGATGTTGATGAATATGTCTCTCGATTCTTGGTTTTTCAGAAAGTGAAAGATGAGAGACAGATGTCTAAGAGGATGTTATAACCATTACCCATACCTGAATGGAAATGGGAAAAAATCACTATGGAATTTGTCACAGGACTTCCTAAAACATCCAAAGGCAACAATACTATCTAGGTCATAGTTGATCGTCATACAAAGTCTTCAAAATTCATCGCTATTAGAGAGGATTTCACTCTAGATCAGCTTGCCAGGATATATGTGAAGGAAGTGGTAATATTGTATGGAGTACCACTTTCTATTATATCTGATCTGGATACGAGGTTTACCTCAATGTTTTGGCAAAGTCTTCAGCATTCTCTGGATACATAGTTGAGTTTCAGCACTGGTTATCATCCTCAGACAGATGGTCAGTCTGAGAGAACAATTCAAACTCTAGAAGATATGTTGATAGCTTTCTCTATGTATTTTAAAGGTGGTTGGGATGAACAGTTACCTTTGGTGGAATTTTCTTATAATAATATCTTTCATTCCAGTATTCAGATGGCTCCTTGTGAAGCTCTCTATGGAAAGAAATGCAGGACTCCAACTTGCTGGGATGAAGTTGGGGAAAGAAATCTATTAGGACCTGATATTGTTGATGAGATGGTAGAAAATATCTGATCTATTCAACAACACATAAGAGCAGCTCAGAGTCGACAGAAAAGTTATGCCAACAACCGAAAAAAATACCTAGAGTTTGAAGTGGGTGATAAAGTGTTCTTATGAATATATCCCTGGAAGAGGGTCATGAGATTTGGAATGAAGAGGAAGTTGAGCCCTAGATATATCGGTTCATTCGAAATACTGGATCGTTTTGGGAAGGTAGCATACCAATTGGCGCTTCCACCGAATCTCTCTCAAGTTCACGATGTCTTCCATATATCTCTCCTGAGAAAGTACATACCTGATACTTCACATGTACTCAACTCAGAAGTTGTACCGCTATAGAAATGTCTTTATTATAAAGAACAACTGATAGAGATTCTAGATCGTAGTGAAAAATTCCTACGAAACAAGACCACTCGCATGGTGAATGTTTTATGGAGGAACCACCAATTAGAAGAAGCTACATGGGAGCATGAGGATATGATGAGGGAGAGGTATCCTCATCTGTTTGTTACAAAGTGACGAATTTCGAGGGTGAAATTCATTTTAAGGGGGGTAGAATGTAACACCTGAGACATTAATGAGAAATATTATGTTTTTATGTTATATTAATCATCAAAGGAATCTTTCGCTGCACACAATCGCGACCTTCCTCGATAGCGTGTGTAGTACGCAATACCGAGTTCCACTAAACAATGATATATTATTATAATACTATAAACTATCTGTTATGAATAGTATTAACTGAATTTTAAATTTTACAACATTATTATTCATCTTACACATTTTCTAGAACATGGTAAGAGAACAAAATAAATTTTTTTCGGTAAAATAAGTATTTATAAAAAAATGCAGTTTTGCCGCCTTTTGATGGAACACCCACATTAAATATAGTTTTTGACACATTTATAAGTTCTATTTGACAAAATAAAATTCTTCTCTTGAATCAGGATATAAAAATTTACTTTGGATAAATTTTTGATATTTTTCTGATAACTTTCATATTTTTAGGAATAGTAAAAATACGCTAATTTTTAATTACAAACAACTTTTTTCATTGAGATAATTTATATGGTTAAATTATAATATTTAATGGTTTTAAAGTATAGATATAATATATAATTAACATTTAATATAATGTATGTCATTAGCATTAATTTTACATTGAATTCATAGGTAAACACATTTCAATCTTTGGCAATGTTTTAACTTCTAAAACCTATTTTCTTAACAACAAGAATTATTTTAAATTAATTACTGCACCTTATATGTTTTGAATTTTGAAAAATGGATTCCATATTCAGAATATGTGGGTCCAAATTATGTTAATAGGCTACTTTTTATTTTTGGGCATTATGAATAGTAACTACGGTAATTTTTTTTTACCATAGTTGAAGGTTAATCGGGTAATTAAGGGTAAATATAAGATTATAAAATTACCCTAGCACCTGCCAAAATCATATTGGATGACTAAATGTCTACCCATATCACCTAAGGGTCGGAATAGATTCATTTAATAGACTTTTGTCAATGAAAATAATTTAATTATTATTAAAACCAAATATTGTGACAACAGGTCACTTTCTTAAATGATATATGTATAATAATTTTAATTTAGTGATAAACTTAATGAAACTTCGAACATGAATATTCTACAGAAAGATAATACAATTATAAACATCATAAGAATTTATTTATAATTTTTAGGGATTAAATAATTATCATTAATTATGACACAATAGTGATGTTGAAATTATTTTATTAATTAGAATATCAAATAATTGGTTTTAAAATATTAAAATTATTATTATATGCACTATTTAATGTTCTACACTACTTTTCTAGATACATATGATATTTTATTAATCTATTAAAGCTTTTATTTTGAACATATACTCTGTATATATTTTATTTATATTCAAATAAATGAATAGTGTCAAAATTGACACTATTGTTATTTTATAAAAATAACATATTATAAAATTTTTTAAAAATCAAAAAAATATTTAAAAATTATAAATTAACATTTATGAGGTCGACAATGTCATAAAGTGTCAAATTATGTAAAACTCACAACACATATGTAATTATAATAATAATTTAAAATTAAAATATTATTACCACAAATAAAATTAAATTGATAAATAATGATAAATCAAGTTGATAATGTTTAAAATAAATTCCTAACATGTCTAAATTTTATTTGTTGATGAGATTACTACCCTATCTCATCTAATATTTGGATAAGAGTCATTTTAGAAGTTATTATGTGGGGTTTGGATTTAATATAAACTAATATTTCTTATATTTCCAAAGGTTCCCCTCTCCTCCCTTATAAAAGGGCACCTCCTCCCTCTCCTCCTCACACCAATTTGAGCCTTCAAGCTTGGCCAAACCCTGTCCATTTCACTTCCCCACTTCCCTAGAATCATCCTAGAGGTTCTGGTCTTCTTCAAAGACCAACCCTAGTGCCCTAAGAGGAGGTTAAGAAAAGGCGGGTTAAAAAGATGTAATATCCATTACCGATCCTTTCCAAATTCATTCTTCTTCAAAATATTCTACTTTAGTTGTTTCATTATGAAGTAATAACATAATTATCACTCATATACTGATATGTTATTATATGTATGAAACAACCCTATTTCAACATCTATCCATCCTTTGGAAAACGAAATCACCGTGCGTGCGTACGTACGGAATACCGTCTCCACGCCGTGGTGTAATCTATTTTCCCCCAAAACCTTACATGGATGGGTATAATGATGTAAATAATTACTATATATGATTTTTGTAATGTGATATTGATTCTGAAATAGTATACATACACTCCAATACAATTCCACGATCATGGGAACGATATCATCGCTCATGCGTACGTACGGAATACCGTCTCCACGATGTGATGTGATTCTTTCTACATGATCTTCATTGAATAATGATTATATAAATGAATTTAATGAATAAATATTATATATAGTACATTAATACCATTATGGAAATGATGTATCTATAACCTAAAGAGAAGAATAATAATTTATTCGACAAAACACCCATAAGAACAAAAAGTTATAAACACCCGAATAACAAGTAGCAATGAAATATTACTACTAAGAAGCTAAGAATATGACCATATATGATATCATAACAATAATAATGATTCTGTAATAAGTTAATAACATTATTTAAATCATTATACAGGAGTATCAGACACTTATGAGGCAAATCAGACCTAAGGTAAGGGAAATATCACAATCTCATTTTTATCCGAGATTGTTTATACTTTAGTATTTACTGGGGTGTATTTTATTATCCACATCCATGTTTCCTCAATATGTAATATTATTTCCATCTAAATACAATTTTATAAATCCAATTTTACCTTTTGGTGAGTTTTTAGTAAAGGATATGAAAGGAATCTTTTGTTGTTTTTCGTACGATGTACTTTTTGACTTTTCTGACAAAAGTACGAAGAATGTTTTTTTAAATTATACGGCATGAATGGATTTTTACAACATTATTTCCAAGAAGCATCCTTTACAAGTTTTCAAGTTTATTTTTAATCAACTTCTTTTAGTTTAGAATTATACGACATGTTAAGAAAGGAAAAGTGTTTTTGAAGTAGAAAGGATATTTTTCTCAAGAATGGAGTTCAAGTGTTTTATCAAAATTATTTTCCATCTAAGATAATAAAGGGTTCTGTTTCTATCCCTATTATTACATTGATTTTATTATGTTGTGATGGAATTATATTTTTATGAATTCCTTTATCTTATATGAATTGTTTTATGATGTCACGTTGTTTAAGATTCCCATTTTTATTACATGGGTTATGCTATGATGTATGGTTTCTGATTTTGTGGAACACATAAGAATGGTATAATTATTAGATGGGTGGGACCTATATCTCCCTCCAATTCATTGGGTAAAGATTTTATATCTCATTAGATAGACATGGCTGGAACGGCAGGTTATACCGGTTCAGTGAAACAGGATTGAAACGAGGAGTGAACTCGGTACAGAAATGGACATTGTCCACTAAGATAGTCTTGGAAATGAGTCTTGACTAACAAGAAATTATTCTCTATGATTATGTGTGTATTCCACAAATTTTCATGTTTTAGGTTATGATTATTGGGATTACATTTCACTACTATGATTTATCCCATGTTATGAAATTATGATTTCTTTTACAGGTTAAGATTTCCAAAAGTTATGTTCTTATGTATATGATGTGGTTGATATTTATTTCGTTTACACTTACTGAGCATTTGAGCTCACCCTTTTGTATGTTTTATTTTCCCAGGTCAGGAAGAAGGTTATTAAGTTGGATATGCCAAAACGGGACTCTATATATGATGAAATAAATGGGAGGCAAAGTAGATGCTTTATGAACCAGTTGTTTATGTTTCCCAGTTTCTAAAGACTTTATACCTATACCGTCCTTTCCTGGTTCTGTTATATTTTGTAATAAGTGTGCTTAAATTCTGAAATAATGACAATGTATGTAAAGTATGGGTCGTTATACACACCATAATCAACTATTTTTATGTGTTTTTAAATTTAAATACAATAAATCAAGAAAAGAGAATGTTCCATGTATAGGATGGTTGATTAGAGGAACTATGAGAAATTGGTGGACTGGGGTAGAATTTCTTAGACTAATAGTTTTTTTAATTATTTAGCAATATTTATTTACAATAGTTGTATTTCCACATTAGAACCTCATTTTTATACTTTTGTGACATGAATTTGATCTTTTCATTTTTTATTTTGAATGGAATTTTTTTATATTGATTAATATATAATTTATTATTATTATTATTATGAATCATATGATATGATACATACACACTAATAGACATGGACCCTAACTATGGGCCAACAACCTATTGTATAAGGGGAGGTGTGAATGAGGTAAAGTGACTCTATAGATCAAACCTGGTTGTTCGAGTCAAGGTGTTACAAAATGGTATTAGAGATATAGTACTAAATAAATTTATTTTCCATTTCCCCATGATATAGGATAGGATAGTTAAGTGGTACGATTATTGGGAATCATGCAGGGGAAATATATCAGTTCCTAGATAGTACTATAATGTATAGATATATGTTTCCACAATTTTGGTATTTTTTGTTGTTGTTACAATTAATTAAATTCTCATTGAACAATTCAAAATATGTTGAAATATGATTTGTGAGATTTTAGGTGTGTACGTGATTCATAACTATGTATATAGTTTAACATGACATATGTGTACCTATTTTATTCAATTATGGTAGTTATTTAATTAAATTAATTGATTATGATATCTTTTTAGTGTAGTTTGTCATTGTATGATATGTAGGTTTTTTCATGTTATTTTGATATAATTTAATTATAAATAATTATTTTAATTTGACATCCTATTCTGTTATTTATATAATATGAATTCTATAAAAATTCTTGATAGGAGGCTGGGGTTAGTGTTTGGTGGTTTATACCTTGTTTTCATGGTATAATCCAATGGAGAATCGTGTGTTATACATAATACTAATAATTTATTAACAAAATAATATTTTGATTGTTCTTTCCTATAACATAATATTTTAGGTCGGGATAACCATATGAGAATACATGGGAAGAAGGAATGATTAGTCCCTAAAGGGAGATTTTTTTTACCATAGGACATGTTGGAGTACATAGTTGAGAATTCACTTGATCCTGATCAATGGTAAAAGTAGTAGGTATGCTTCAACTACAGGGCTTTCACTCTGATCATATCCTAGAAATAGATGTACATATTAATGGAATGAAATTCACCACCATCATATCTAGCATTATTAATGCTTCTGGGGCCTCAAATTTCATCTGGATGATGTTTAATGGGATAGAATCAATAATGGAATCATTGACCAACAAGAGACAATGAATTATCATCATGATTTAATTAGACATATCTCATGTTGGGAGAACATCCAATTTTGATACCCCTAATTGTATTTAACCATCATAATTGAAGTATCTCAAAATGATCTCGATGGATTGGAGAAGAGGGAATTTATCATGAAAAGTACTTATCCATGTGGGTTTGACTATGTTGTTTCCCATTAAGGAATTTAGTTATTTTTTACTCTATGCCAATTACCGGAACTTGAACCAGTTGACGTTGAAGAACAAATATCCCTTTCTTAGAATCAATGACCCTTTAGATCATTTATGTGGATCATGTTTGTTATTCTAGTTTTATCTATTATCATGATATCACTGGTTGGGAGGTAGAGACGATGAAATTATTAATATATAATTTTACATAAGGTATAGTCAATATTAGTATTTAATGATGTTATTTTGGATAAAAACAAACCTTCAATATTCTTGGATCTCCTTAACATGATTTTAGCCCCATATATGGACTCGTTTTTCATTGTGTTTATTTATGAAATCATCATCAACTCATCAACACAGTAGAAACATAGTGGGAACCATTATATATTCTTGGGTACACTTGGAGAACCTAATATTTCTTCCATGATTTAAAATTGTGATTTTTTGATACACGTGGTGATGTTTCATGGAAATGTTGTGTCTAGGAAATAAATATACATCGAATCATAGATATAAGGGGTTGTTTTTTCCATTATATATCTCTATAATGTGTTTGAGATAATTATCATAATGTTTTTAGAATGGTTTTTCCAAAAGTTTATCCCAGTTTTCTATTGATGATTATTACCCTTGATAGCTCTAATGATGAATAGTGTATGGTTAATTTTGAAAGACTAATGTGATGTTTAATTTCTAGAGATAAATAAGTGGTTGAATTCAGCTCCATTACTAATACAACTTGATCTAGAGATCATATATTCCATATAATTTGATTAATATGGTATTGGTTTTAGAGATGTACTGATATAGTAAGAGTTGGTAGTAACTTATGGGTCACATCAATTATGACCGCACAAGTGGAACTACCATATAGATGGAATGGAGATGGTAATTTTGGTCCAATATATAATATGTTGGAGACAATATATCTCCAAGTAATGATTTATTTTTTACATTGACAATAATATATTTACCTGAATATTCAAGTAGTTCGAACTGAACCTGAGATAGATACACTTTGTGGAATATTATTAGTTTTTTGACATAGTGATGGCTAATGAAACATTTAATTGTAATTTCATTGTTGATTTTATTAGTCGTAAGACCCAATTAGATTAAAAACTACTGAAGAGTCCTCAAGTGGAGTTATAGTGCATTACGAACCTGTGGAAAAACTATAATATAGACTCTTATGAGCATCATGGATTGATGAATTTTTCCCCTATATCAACCACATCATATCACCTGGAGTAGGTAAATGGTAGACAGTAGTTGGACCAATAGTGTGATGTCACAATGGAATAGCTATATATATGTGACATAATTCATGGGTAAGGCCCTAAAACATGATGAGATCATGGTACATGGGAGATTAGTAGTTCATGCTTCTATTAAAGAATTGATAATGTGGGATTTTAGTAGCTTCATATGGGTGATACATCATAGAGTAAAGGCAATGTACCAAGAATTCAGACATTATTTCATGTCTCTAGGACTAAAGAGGTACATTTTAGGGATAATGTCTTGATTCCATACATATCATAGGGTGAAGACTGAGTAGTAACATTATATATGGTTTCATCGTCCATTTATTATTACCATATAGAAGTGCGAGGAAATCATAATTGACTTTTTGATTATATTACCCAGTACTTGAAATGTTGTGATGCAGTACAGTTGATTCACGAATGAATTAGGAAATATGAAAACATTTATTTGATATGAGAGAATCAATAAATCGATGAGAATGTAATTACTTAACACCATTAGGTTGTATGATTACATGATTTTCCCATTGATAATTAATTTACATATAGTGATTTTTTAGAAAATAGTTTTGATAGGTCTTCCAAAGGCCCTAGAGACTTAGTTACAGTTCAACAAAGTGTAACATCCTTATATAATATAATAGTATGATCTAAAAAATACATATTAGATGAGATGACTAGTGATTCTTATTCTATATAATGAATGATAATTGGATCATCATTTTTCCAAAACTATTCTCTTATAGAAAAAAATTATAGGATTTAATATAGATTGAACCTTACGGGGATCTTTAGAGGATGAAATATCATTCACTTACATGTTGGCATTAGACTGGTTATGTAGTGGTTGTGGTGCATATTTTGGTTTGTGAGTCTGCTAAGAGATTGTAGTTGAATCAACCAATTTTGATCACTACTCATTACATTTAGTGATCATAATCACACTATAGGAGGAGACATTTAGATATCACCATTTGAAATTCGGTTTTCCTGAGATCGACTATATTCATAGGAAATTGATATTTGATGATGAAATCCAAGTCAGAACCATAGGTTTCTAGACATTTTGTGATCACTAAATGGATTGTGATTGTGGTCTCCCATTTGGAGAATCATCTACATTATCATGGTTTGTATGATGTGTTTCATAAGGCTCATATCTAAGGGTTTGTGCTGGATCTTATTTATGTATTTTAATTTGGGGTAGTTTAGCTAGATCAAGATGTATCCTACAAGAAGAATCCAAAATTGATTAATTACCTGTAAAATAATTTTTTAGGGAACATGGTACCACTAGTTTATATTTTTTTGATGTATAGTTTCGTCTAGTATGAGTTGTGAGAGTGGTAGTCTGATGTTTGAGCATAGTGTTTTGAGTTTTTTTAGAATGACTGATAGAGTTACTCCATGTGGATCAGAAGTTGATAGAGATGTAGAATTAAAATATTATTAATTAATAATGATAATAAGATAATATTTTTTTTGGAAATTATTATTTTAATAAAAATATATTACATAATGATTTAAAAGATTTATATAAGGGTAAAATCACTTTGAATAACATGGAATATTCTTTATAATATTTTTAAAGATAGAAATTGACTTAGATTGGGATTTCCGGGCCTGTATAGCCATAGTTATCATTGAAAAATTAAATTAAATGTATTATACATCGTGCATAAAAATTTAAAAAATTACATAATTTCTCCCAAACCCTATCTTCTATGAGAAATATGAGTCCGCCATATCATTTTTAACATTATATTTACCCCAATCATCATATTTAAATTTTCTATATATGGTGTATGATTTAATAGAGCATGCAGTTAATTAATTTAATATTGTTATTTTATTTTTTATGTTAATGTATCATCTCACTAATTTATTTTAAATTTAAAATCCATGTCCACTATTTGATCTAGAATGCAAGATTTACCCCTTGGAATGTAGAAACATTGTGTGATTAAATTGTTTATTTTAATTTCAGTTAAATTTAATTTCTATAAACCTTTTTCAAATTTATTTTTATTACTATTATATATGTTTTTCCCTTTTATTCATCTTCCATGGGATAGAGAAACCATTTTCGAAATTGATATTAATCCAATATCAGGGATTTCAACTCATTTGGAACTTATTAATTTTGAAAATCCATAATAAGATTGAATTTAATATTACCCCATCATTTTTCCATTTAATTATAGATTAAATCTAGTGAATTATATTGGGGTATGAAATAACAGAATTTTTGGTTACTGAAATGGTCAAATGGTTTTTTAGTCCTAGAAGTTGATCCCATTTTCTTCACATAACCCTTGACTCCACTCCACTGTGTACTTAAGACCTCCTCCAATCCATTTATCCAAATCTAGGTGGAATGGAAGGTGTCATGTCATGTTCCAGGATACTCATATTGGGCGTTTTAGTCATGTTTTGGACATTGGGTGTCACGACCCGCCTCACTCGGCCATGAACCATGTCATCTGACCCAAGGGTCACCTGTAATTCTTTGGTTTCCTTCCTAGAACAACATAGGCTATTACTCACTAGGGTCGCTTATCAGACTAATGATTGTCTCCAAAATCCAACACATGTTCTTTCAGTGTGTTTTGTCCTCACTCACACATATCCTGGGAAACTTCCCAGAAGGTCACCCACCGTGATTGCTACTCCAGGACAAGAATTCATAACTATGGAGTTCTAATCAGGTAGGCTCCCGAAAATAACGTTTCACCATGATGACATGTGTATTAACATTGATCCTTTTTGGCCTCACCTTTCAAGTGGTGTTACATTATCATCTCCTTTAAAGCACAACACCCTCGTTGTGGACCCCAACCATCAAACCTAGGCAGCACCTAAGCACATCCGGCTGGGTATTTTCTCTGATACCATTTTTCACGACCCGTCATTGGGGCCCGTGCCTTGACTACCCCAATCCCACCATCCATAGGCTAGGGGATAGCGACTAGAACAAAAGGAAAATTCCCGATAAATGGGAAGGAATTTCCTTTAAACCTGTAACACACACAGTCTAAACAGAAGAACTAGAAGTAGCGAGTACTAATATAGAATAGAAATATGTGAGGAAAGTAAGAGGTCCATTATACAAACCAAATTGAACTACATGTACATGTACAAGTAAAAATGGAAAAAAACTCATGGATCGTCCACCAGGAAATCCTACGAGAAGGGTATGTACAGAACTCGAACAACATGTCCCTGAAGTATGTCCCATCTAGCCCAGTTCCGAGCAGCCTCCCGTCCATCACCTCAACCTCGATCACTATTGTCCATCATCTACACAGAACACAACAAGGTGCGGGAGAACCCCTGTAAGGGTGAGTAATACAATACTCAGAAGGGGACCCTGAGACCCCCCAAGGTATCCCGAAATCCACAAAAAATAAAATAATGAAAAAATATACAATCATTTAGTATCAACAAACCCTACTTAAGTATACCCCCATACAAATACCAATGTTACCAGTAACAGTCCGACTCCAACTCTTGATCCCAAGAACAACCCAGTACACAAAGGAAATAAAGTCAATCACATCTATTATAATGATTGAAAGACAAGGCTTATCTCACACATGTATACATATTTCGTAGAGTGATAGAGAGGATCATTTGTAGTCACTAATTCATCTATGATGTAGGACCCACACCGGATTCATGACCTTCTATGATGTTGGACCCACAGAGGATACTGGACAAGCTATTCTTTCGGACCCATAAAGGATACATGAATAGATGTCATAACTGTCATACCCACAGAGGATCCCAGTATATTAGCCATCACTATCGAACCCACAGAGGATTTCGGTATAGTATCTTCGTACTCTTACCCATGAAGTCTTCCGATACATTAGTCGTTGCATTCGAACCCATGGAGGATTCTGGTACCGTATCATCACAGTCGAACCCACGAAGGATTCTGGTGCAGTAGTCGTCATAGTCGGCCCTAGGGTTCCTACACATAACACACTCGATTATGGGAGGCCCCGCTCCACGATCCAAGTTTCAATACATCAACTATCACAATTTCTTGATTTGATGTATCATGTTGTTCCATCTCAAAATAATAAACCCAACGTGATAGACGGTGCATCAATCATACGTCCAGTTTGAGAGTTATTGGTATTTCTGTTCCATGGGACCAGTTAGATTTTACGTTCGATCCAACCCGGAAGTTTTCCAAATTTTTTGAAAACTCACATAGAGTATCGCAACAGTACCGCCTCTTTGTGATGGTCCCATTTCCACAGATGGCATGTCAATCGGAAGAATGGTCTAGGAGATATTCACCTTTAAGAGACGACAGGGCCCGGCCCGTCAGGCCTAGTGTGCTGGCGGGTCAGCTCGATCCGGTCTAGCGGATCCAACCCAGCTGGGGGTTGGCCTAGCCCAGTGGTGCGCGGCCCACCCGCAGACCCAGCCCATGTGCGCGGGCCACCCACAACGAATGCAACAAGGCAGATCTGTGGAGGGGTTGGGCCTTGTTCGGTTCGTCTCGCGCCCTCCGCATTAGCATTCAATCAGGGGGGGTTCACAATAATCGGATCACAATATTAATAAAACTCATTTTAACACTGATCAATGACCTCCCACAAGATCGAGCGATCTGCGGATCAGGCATTTCATGGGTTTATCTACATTCATCATTTTCAATTACAAGAACGGGGAAAACTCAAATGGAAACAAACCCCTACTTGTAATCGGTGTTCGCTCGGTGGAGTCACGAGAAGGTGGCGCCATTCTGTTGACATCGGGAGGAGATGTCATCATCAGCAGTGATGTTCTTTGAGGGCAGCATCTACTCCATTAATACGGATATAGGTCGTTGGATATGTTCTTCATGTTCTTCATGGGAAGAATGATCTCTCTCTAATCCTCCAAATCACCACCAAGGTATTATGTTCCCACCAACATTAAATAAAATAACACAACTTATTAAAATGATGTCTCAATGAATTCCAAAAGATTCCAATTCATTATGTTACATCAATTAATTAAAAGTTTACTTGGCTCATTAATACAGAGGGAGGAGGTGAAGATGCTCTAAAATAAATAAAGGGAGAGATTCATCCTCCTTAATTGGTGGTTCAAGGAGTTAATGGGAAGTTAAGGGGTTTTAATGAGTTAAAGGGGAGTTAAGGGGTTTCAAGGAGTTAAAGGGGAGTTATGGGGTTTCAAGATAGTGGGCCCCACCTAGTTATATCCTCCCAAGGGAGGTTAAGGTGTGGTGGGCCGCACCTCTAACCTTTTATTAGAGACTTTAACCACCTAACATTAAAATAAGCCATAACTTATTTTTCTTTTTCTTTTTTATGAAACCCGGAAAACTAACTTCTTACAGGCTAAAACGCAACAGCTGTAAAGGACTCCTTATGCGAATACCGACACTATGAGTTCAACGGTGTTCTTGGATTTCAATTCTGAGCACCGGTTCACAAGAGAAAAAATCATGCACGTACGTTTACTGAACTTACTTGAAAAAAACTTCAGATATTGATTCTGGGCACACCGGGCCTCAGAATCAGGTGTCATCAAATTACGCAGACTTGTAAAATTCCCATGTATTTATGAAAAAAATTCCATATGATTTCTAGGTCTTTACATTCTCCCCACCTCAGGGATTTATGTACCCGTAAGCATCTAAACACACTAGCAGAACTAATGGAGGTACTGAGAACACATTTGAGCCTCTTGCTCCCATATGCTCTCCTGGAGGTTCAAGTGCTTCCATCGAACGCGCAACAGAGAAATAGACTGTCCATGCAGGACCTGCTCCTATCGATCCTTAATCTCCACTGGAACCTCCGTGAATGTCTCATAGTCATCAATGTCCATCTCCCCTATGGTCAATAATGTGGGACAAATTGTGCACATATCTTCTCAGCTGAGATACGTGGAAGACATCATGCACCCGATGCAACATAGGTGGAAGGGCCAAGAGGTAAGCCACCTCGCCTACCCTGCTAAGGACCAGAAAATCTCTAATGAATCATGGAGATAATATTCCACCTTGGACAAATCTCCGTAGACCGTGTTGAGGTGTGACCCGTAGAAAGACGTTGTCACCATCCTAGATCTCCAGGGGTCTTTTTCTCTTATCAGCATAGAACATCTGTATGCTCTGTGCAGTCGTCATCTGCTCCTGGATGATCTGCGCCTTCTCCGTCATAGCATGCACTATCTCTAGTCCTACAAATGCTAACTCCCCGGGGTCAGTCCAACACATAGGGTATTTGCAAGGTTAGCCATACAATGCATTATAAGGTTCCATCCTGATGGTGGACTGGTATCTGTTGTTATATGCAAACTCTAACAAGGGTAAGTGATCCTCCCAGGTACGACCAAAGTCGAGGACACATTCACGGAGCATTTACTCAAGAGTAGTAATGGTCCTCTCAGTCTGACCATCTGTCTGAGGATGGAAGACGGTGTTCAAGCAAAGCTGCGCCCCAAAATCCTCCTGCAAACCCTTCCATAGCTGGGAAGTGAAACGACCATATCGATCGGACACTATTTTTGATGGCACATCATGAATCCATACAATCTCCTATATGTAGAGGTGTCCCAAACTCTCTACTGAGACCTGTTCTCTGATCAGTAGGAAGTGGGGAAACCTGGTGATTCGGTCGACAATCACCCAGATAGAGTCATGTCCTCTGGATGTATGTGGATGTCCAGTCACGAAATCCATGGATATCTCATCCCACTTCCACTCTAGAACCTCTAAGGTCTGATCCAAGCCAACTAGATCATAGTTCTCTGCCTTCACATGCTAACAAGTGAGGCATCGAGAGACAAAATATGCTACTAACTTCTTCATACAAGGCCACCGGTGCTGTTGTCGGAGGTCCTGATACATCTTCAACACTCATGGATGTACCTCTTAAAGAGATGTGTGTAAATCCCTCAACACTTCTTCCTAAAGTGAAACTAGTACCATGACACGTCCTCTGAAGAGTATGATGTTCTCCCCAACTTCATAAAATCCATCCGATGCCTACCCTGGGGACATCTGAGCATGTCGTGTCTCACAGTCAATTTCCCCACGATGTGCCTCTTTAACTCACTGAGGAAGTAGAGGAGTGAAAGTGAGAGTCTTCTGGAAGGCTGCTCCATCCTTATCCACAAAGGAAATATGCAATGCGGCTAGCTAATATGTCACCTCTCCTAGATGCAGAATGCCTGATCGCTTGCTATGAGCATGTAATACAGCATTCCCCTTTCCCAAGAGTTTAGACTATCTCAAAGTCATAGTCCTAGAAGAACTCGTGCCATCATCGTTGTCTCAGGTTCAAGTCCTTTTGTGAAAAGAAATAACTAAGAATTTGCTGGTCAGAGTAGACTGTAAAATGATCTCCCCTCAGATAGTGCCACCACATCTTCAAGGCGAAGACCACTACTGATAACTCCAGGTCATGGGTAGCGTAGTTCTGCTCATGTTGTCTCATCTTCCATGAACCATACGTGGTCACTACTAATTCCAGCATCAGGACACACCTGAGTCTGGTTCCTGATGCGTCGTAGAAAAATACGTACACAACGTCCTCCTTCAGTAGACTCAAGATGGGGACACTACTCAACATCTGACTCATCTTCTGAAAGCATTGATGGCATATCTCTAACCACATGAAGGGTCTCTTCTATTCTTCAATGATAAAAGCAGTGTTGCAACTCTGGAGAAATCTGGCACAAATCTCCGATAGTACCCAGCCAGTCCCAGAAAACTCTGTACCTCAGTCACACTCTTGGGTGGCTCCCAATCATGTACTGCCTCGATCTTCACTGGATCCACTGCAACTCTAGCCTCTGAGATTATGTGTCAAATGAAATGAACCTCTCAAATCCAGAACATGCTCTTTGAGAGCTTACCATAAAGCAGGTGCTCTCGGAGTGTGTCTAGTACTACCCGAAAATGGTAGGCATGCTCCTCCTTAGTAGTCGAGTAGATTAGTGAGAAGTCGATAAAGACTATAAAAAAGCGATCGAGGTAATTCTGAAAGATCTTGTTCATGAGACTAATGAACACTGCTAGAGCATTGGTTATGCCGAAGGGAATAACCATGATTCATAGTGGCCATACCGACAACTGATGTTCATCTTCTGCATATCCTCATCTCAAACATTGAGTTGGTGATAGCCTGACCTAAGGTCTATCTAAGAGAACCATCATGATCCATTGAGCTGATCGAAGAGGTCGTCAATCCTCTATAGTGGGTACTTGTTAATCATGTCACCTGATTCAGGATATGGTAGTAAACACACAGTCTCAAGCTCCCATCTTCTTTCATGGCGAACAAAATCAGTGAGGCCCAGGGTGAAACACTAGGTCAGATAAATCCCTTCCCTTTCCAGTCCTTTAGCTATACCTGCACTCACAAAGCTCAGAGGGATCCATCCAATATGCTGGAGTAGATATCTGTGTTGTCTCGGGGTATAGGTAAATGTAGAAGTCTACCTATCTACTAGGAGGCAGTCCTGGAATGACATCACGTAAAAATATACATACTGATCGACCACAATAAAAACACTCAGACTCCGCACATCAACCGCTCCGAGGATGAGAATATCCAACTGATGTGTGGTCGGCTACCCCTCCTCTGTGTAAGTACATCCTGCACTGCAAAGGCTCCCTTCATGCCGGTGAAGGTGAACCTGGTCCCATCCGTGCGAACACACCACACATTGGGCATAATACAGTCAATATGGGCATGAAAAATTGGTGGTGTCTTGTTGAGTCTTTTCCTCACTCCCCATTAGAGAATTTTTTGGAACTTGTATGTTTCATGATTATAGATCATGAAAATGGAAATAGACCTATGGGTGATAAGTGAAAAGTGTAGAATACATCTATTGGTGTATTGAGATATACTATTGTAAACCTTATTCTTATTTATTTTATTCACTTTATTTTATTTACATTGTATAGATTTCACCAATATTAGTCTTCTTTAAAACCTTTGTGATTTTTATGACTTCATTTTATATTCAATATTTTAATCTAATTGATTATTATTTTTCATAATATATAAATTGTTATTATTATTATTATTATTCTTTATATGAAATGAAACTCATGATGCAGTCTCACCACTAATTGAATTTGACCCTCACTCTGGATTAGAAAACTCATTTGTGTTGGTAGGCATAAATTATGTCATGTGCCCTACCATATTTTTCCTGGTGGTTTGGTTCGGGCATTACATTTTGTTCAGATGATATGCAATATTAACATCAAAAATCATTTGAGGTTGTGTAATGGAACTCTGATTATCATTGTTTATATAACGGTGACACAATACCCATTTAATGGGAAATTAATTCTGTATATTTGAGTAAAGATGAGTTCGAGAAAAATTATAGTTATCCACTAACTACATAAATAATATTCATGAAACATACTTTCATTCTAAAGGATGTTTGAGTTTCTATAATTTTGTTTTATTGTAGATGAAAATTAATTTTTGTGAATTGCATCCTCTTATAATTATATATAAAATATTAGGAAAATCATAATGTATCATGATCTAAGATTCATAGATTCAAAGCATTATACAGGTTGTGATGATTTATGATAGAAAATGATATAGTGAGGAAGAAACATGAATTTTGGTATGATTTCAACATCAATGAATCAGTTACCACAAACTGTGAATATATGAAATGAATACTCAATAATTCTATAATGCGTTAGTATTATGTATTTTAGTTATTGAGCAGACATTATAATTTTATATTGAGAATCGATGGATGAAAAACAAAAATGCTAAATTATGATTTATTGATTTATGTTCCACATCAAAGAAAGTATGATCAAAATTGTAGTAATTTCCTTCAGTGTTATATGAAAAAATATATCCAATGTCATAGATTTTATGATAGATGAGTTATTGTTTTTAAATATCATCATGGAATTTTTCATGGACTATGTACACCCATAATATTCATGGAATTTTATTCATTAGCGAGTATCATTCCAAGTATTTTTTTATACACACCACATATCTAGAAAATTCATTATTGAAATTTGGTGTCTTGATAAGATTTTTTTGATTATGTTTGAAATAAAATTTCTCCCAATACAGTACACCAAATGTAGATCTTCCACCGATCAGTTTTCTGAACATAATTTATTTCCATAAAAATTTAATTGTTATAAATGGCTTATAAATACATTATGGGAGAATATAATGACCATTTCCACAATAATCCCCTAGATTGTAACGCGTGAGGGTTTTATGCATCTCGAAGTGCTCTGATACGACATGGCGTACCCTTCCCATCCATAATTAACATTATATATTTCATTAGGGTGGGTCATCCATATTGATTTCATCATTTTTCACACCACCCATAATGAAACAACACAATAATATTATCGGATTCCAACATGGAAAAAAATTGTATAATAATTACCCATTTCAACCTTTGGGACTTATGTTGTGACACAACCACTTATCCATATTCAAGAATAAAAGAAATGAGTAGCAATAAATCTCTATTTATGTATAGGTACTTAAAACGTAATGGAATTAATGAATAACATTGATAACAACTTATTTATATTTTTTAATGAATATTAAAATATATCTCAAATAAAATATTCCACCTCAATACCACCATTTATTTAGTTCTTCTATTTTTTTCTCATTATTGAAAAACATTCTACTAAAAAATTATAGTAATATTTACCAATTATAAAATAATAAATCACTCATAAATTTTCATAAATAAAATATATATATATATATATATAATCATATAATTATTTAAAGTAGAATGATTAATTTTGTTATAATTTATTTTCAATATATTTCCAGGTTATTTCATAGATTTTATTTTCTTTAGGTTGGGGGATAATTCATTGAAAATCATTTATCCATATTTTTTCCCTTAGAATTTTAATACATATATAATCATAATGATTAAATAATTATGTGACCATAATAAAAAAAACATCAAAACAATTAGTAAAACCTCATATAAAATAACAATCAATATATATATATATATAGGAAAAATAACAACATCTTATTGAAGACTTATAAGTTTTATATAATCAATGGTGTATAATAAATGATATTTATTAAATATTTTCGGGTTTTATTTTCATAGGAAATATATTTATGGAAACATATTTTTATTCTGGTGTTTAAAATTATTTTTAGTGGTATTTGAGTATAAAAATGAATTTTTATATCTCATATTAAAAAATAATTATACATTAATATAAATTTTGAGATAAATTTTCATTGTATTTTTCTAAATTATTTTTTTATATAATGGTTGAAATTTTTTATATTAGAAATTTGTATTTGATTAATATTATTTCTACATCTCCATATTGTTAATCCAATGGATCATTGAAATCATGTTTCATTATGTTAATGATTATAAACTATTATTTATAGTTTTATTTACATTCTCTATATATCGCCTTATGACTCACATATTGACACATAAATATTTATAATGAGGTTTGGAATATTAAAAATATTTCAATTGAATGTATTGATAATTATATTTTCATAGTTTAGTAGGACTAAATTTTTAGTATCTGATTGTCAGGTAAGTGGATATATGTTTATTTTAATAGTTTATTTATATTTATTTTATAGATATCAAAACTATGTATAGATATATTGGAATGTTATCTATTTGAATATTATTATATTTTTAACTAGATGGGTTATAGTGGTAAATTTTTATTTAGTATTACAGTTTTATAATTTTATAATGTATTGAATAATTTCTTCAATATATTTTTTTGGTTATATTCAATAACGATAAGTGGTTGTGATGATGTGAAAATGTAAGTTATATTTTTAATTATGGATATTGTATTATAATATAAAATTTGGCTTATTTATTTGATATTGGGTTTCATTAATAATTTTTAGATCACTACCTACATACCATGTGTTTGGGACCCAACAACAATGTTGTATGTGTCATATTATCATTAATTAAATTATTCCCCTTCTATAGATCATATTATTTTTGGTTGATTTAAAGGTGATAGATTTTACAAATTCGGAAAACTTTTTTGAGGGATATTTGGTGTGGGGTATTTTATTAATTCACAATTTAGGTTATATTATATATAAAAACAAAAAATATATATATTTAGAATACATTTTTAGGTTATGTTTTTGTAAAAAAATGTGGATCTTATTTATTTTGTTTTTAGTTTTAATGACATAATAATTTTTCTATTGGATGAATTGGTATGATAGATCTAAAAAATAACTATTTGGGGATGAATGACTGAGAACCACTAAGTAAATTTATGCTCAACATTATAATTTATATGTTTTTTGAATTATAAAATCTCAACTAAATAATTTGAGAGGTACAATGATAATAAATGACTCATATAAAGGGATATGACGTTTAGAGTCAATTTCAAATGTATCATATTAAGTAATTTTTTATTCAACCTTAATAATGAAATTCTTTATAAGGATGTTCTAGAAATAATGAATTTTTTAAATTTATAAATATTTACGATCATTGTAATCATATTATAACATTTTATTATATAAACCAATTATGATTATTTCATCATTATTAAAGTCATTCAATATTATAAATTTTATATAAAATATTTACGTTATGTTAATTCCTAATATTTAATGAATTTGAAAAATTAGATCAATTCATGTCTGCCTAACCTCTAGGATATTGTTATGGTATGTCACTATATGTTGTTCCATTGAATCATAATGAGGCCCAGGTTACTAATGTGATGTAAAATATTCCATGAATTCATCATTAGATTCTATATTCAATGGATATAATGTTAATATTATTTTTTGTAAGCAAGTTACATTACATCAACTACTTTTAGGTATTCATTGTAAATAATTATCTATTCATTTTTCTCCTTTTACAACTATAAATGATTTTTTAATCTTTTATAGATCAATAGTAGAATAGTAATTAAAAAATAAAATGGATTATAAATAGTATATACATATATAATATTGAAAATATCTATATAAATTTTTTTATCAATATTGGATAATCATTCACATGGGATAAACAATGAGATATAATTTATATATATTTCCATTCATATCCTTTGAAATTGATAGATTAAAGTTCTTTTAATATTAATTTATTTTTTTATTCAATATCATGCGTTATATCATATGGTACTAAAACAACCTCTAGAAGAATTCATTTTAGCTGGCAAGCACAATAAATCTCATATTATATAATATTGTAGATATTTAAATTTTTTACGGAATAAATTTTCAATATATGAGGGATTTGTCAATGATTACGATCTTTATAATCAATTAGATGAATTAATGACTGTTTTTTTATTTTTTTAGACATCGTCTCACTATTTCATAATTACAATTTACAATTAAATGATGCATTGCATGGATATAAGAATTTTTTTGGAGATTAAAAATAATTCATTTATCTAAATAATAGTTTTAAGGACATGTCTGAGAAATAATTATTATCATTAACCCTCATCGATGATCATCAGCGTGGAAGACTACAGAATATTTAAAATAATTAACTGCTGTTTTTATATAAAATTATTATTAATGATCTAATGAGATATATGAATTTTTATTCTTGGATTATATTTAGTGGTGGTGGATAAGGTTTGGGTTACAAAGACCATACTAAATAAGAACAATATATTGAATATATTAAATAATATTATTACTAAATACTTTATTTTATGTTTTTTATTACATTTATTTATTATAATTCTATTATAATATCATAAATATTGGTTTATTTCATTTCTCTAATTTTAAGAAGGGTATAATTTTTAGTTATATTATAGTACCCAAAAAAATATTTGTTTTCCCAGTGGTAGTTTGGCATGTTTTTTATATTTATGTCATTCTCGAAATGTATTCATTAGAGGCAATAGTGGATTAAAAAAAATTAGTGTAATGCAATTTAATTTTATTTTCCTACTTAATAAAATATTTTATAGAATTAGTAGCCTATATTTTATTAATTTCATCTATAAATGTAGATATAGGATGATTTATATCCCACTCAATCTATAATTTATAGTTGTCTTAGGTTAGGTCATTATATTATTTTTCATATCATTATGGATTAATCGTATAGTAAAGAGGATGAATTGGTATAAGAAAATTTTATAAATAATAAAGATGAATTAGTTTTGGGTATCCGTTGTTGATGTAGGGTACTAAAATAGATTGACCAAAGGTCGTTTTGGATTTGATATAAGACATAAAAATGAAATAATAAATATTCAATGATTTCAATATTTATAAATCATTGGTTATGTTTATATTATTCAATGTATATGAAATTCTTATAGGTAGGGTTTGTTGTTTCATATTTCTTTCCCAATTATCATAGTTTCAATATTCAGATTCTTATATCATTAATTTTAAATATTTTGGGAGGGAACATAAAAAACATGATTTGATGTTATTATATATATAGTTATATGATGTCATTATTTGAATGAAATTTTCTTAGTTTCTTATTATCCTCTACATACATTATCTATCATAAATTTATACTTTATATAGTAAATAATTATAATGTATATTTTGTTTTCTTAATAAATTTTGTATATGAAATTTTTTTTGACTGTTTGAAAAATGTATTCATAAGGAATGTCATCATAGCAGGTCAGTTTTTTTCTCTTTGTTGTTGTTTAACATATATATTATCATCATAGAGTTATAGTTATATTTAATAAGATAATTCATGAAAATTTAATTTTTTTACCTCAAAGATACATTATAATGTTTGGTATAGATTTATATTTAGTAATATCACTCATTTTTATCATCCATTTTGTGTTGAAATTATATACTTTTGGGAATTAAGGGTTCAAAAAAATGATGTTTTTCTTATGGTATTCTTTTTCTCAATATTTTGATTATAGGGAGAAATTATTCAAATCCATTTAAAACATGATATTTTTGTAATACTGAGAACTAGATTAAATAATTTTATAATACATTATTATTCTACCAAATAACGAATAAATATCTATAACATTTAATTAGAAATATATTTGATACATGATATATTTATGTATACATTGTAAAAATATAGTAGTAAATTATATTTGGGTTAAATACATTTTATTCAATATAAAAACTTATAAGTCATGGTATATCTATTTGAATTATTGAAGAAAACATAAGATTCCATAAACATATGAAATTTTCCTCTCAATGATATCCAAATTGATTCAATATTATCATAACTAATGACATTATTTGTTTATTAAGATTTGATGAGGAATATAAAAGGCATATAAAGATAGTTTTAAAAATTATATGTGAACACCTTTTATAATATTATATCATATATTCACATTATAAACTGAATGGTTCAAAATATTATTTTTAATATATCATGATAGGTCATTATTATAGATCTATTAATTATTGTGGAATATCATTGACAAGAACCATAAAAGGATTTCTTATGTGTGTATAATTATATTGTCTTAGGAAAATCTTACTAATTGTTTTTATATTATATATAACATTTCTTGAATCCTTCATCATTAATTATTAATAATGTTGAACCTTTTAGTTTTTTATTGATTTTTACCACTATTTAATTAATAATTCAATAATTGGCTACTACAAATGTTCTATAAATATTAACGAAATTAATTACAATTGATGTTTATTTTGATTATTTGGAAAAAATACTATGTTTTTTCTAATAAATACATTATAATGTAGTTTATATACATGTAGCATAATGCTTCCATTATGTTTACTTATAAGAAAATTAATTTTAATCATATGTTATGGATCCTTTATATGAATTTGTACAGATATTTCTAATCTTAAAAAATATTAATTTTTTATATAATAAAATCATGTTGTATATCTACATATAGAGTGTCAACAATCATAGATGACCATGATAAATAGATTTTATATAGCAATATGTTTTTTATGATTATATATAACTCAATAATTGTTAATTTAGTATATATGACATTTAGTTGGAATTATTAAATTAATTTTTCTATTGTGGTTAGAAATCGCGCATTAAAATTGAAAATATAGAATCAAATAATGTAGAAATAAAAAATTTTATAGTGGAAAATATCTAAAAAATTAGTTATTTATTAAATAATAGTGATTCATTTATTCAATAAACTTAATGATATTATAGGAATGTGGTGTGGAGATACCACGTTATTATTAGAGATATGCCAATATAGTCTAGTGACAGAAATTACAAATATCATGTTATCTAATATGAGAAAATGGGAAGCATTAAATGTATCATAAAATCAATATATATTAAGGAAAACTTCGAAAATATATTGTATTTGTAAGGGAAACATTACCCTCATTGAGTATAAGCTGTAAATAAAAAATAATATAACAACAATATTGTGAATACTCATCTAAAAGGACAACATAAAAACCATCTAATGATGATATTTTTTAATAAAACATATGATAATAGAAAATGATATAATTAAGAACTATAAACATATATAATAAAATTGATTATTATCAAGGAAACTAATTCCACTACAATAATAGTAAAATGAATTGAGGTTATCAATAGTTAATCACCAACCACCCTAAGTTAGCTTATACTTATCAACACCAAATACTACATCCTATTAAATAATTATAATAACAAAAGAGTAATTCATATTTAATTTTGTTCAATATATATTTAATTGTCATTAGAGGTGGGGTATCATGGTATTTGAGTATTTTTTTTATTTTTTTTATATATTCATTATATATTGAACTTATGTGAGAAGAAGATGTTCAATCTATATTCTCCCATTATTATTCCCTCATGAAGTGATTAAAAAATATAATATGTAAACCAAAAAATCATAAGTATTTTCTCATAATCAAATTCATAAAATTATTATAAAATAGTTTGTGTCAATAATGGAAAATCATATAATAGTCACTAATGTTGTGGAGATATTATTTTTTTCATAGTTATGTAATTAAATGAGTCACTTCCTTTATAAAATATTAAAAATGGGGCACCAACACCCTAATTTTTTTTTGTATTTTTATGTTATATGAACCACATTATTCATAGGTCAAAAGTTATTTATGTGATCATGTATTCACATTTTAATGGCGTATAGGTCACTATACCATCCACTTATAAATGATTATTATTTTGGATCATCATGTTGATGAGGATACTATAATGTAATATAAGTAATACACTTTCTTTATGGGGGTATTTTGCGGATTAATTCTTAGTTAAATAACTATAATTTTTCTAATGAAATGATTCATGAGAGTGTGAATGTAAGAATATGTTTTTATGGGTATAATTCATTTAAATATGGATAAATGAGTCTATTATATATGGGGATAACAGTTTGTGCATAGTTAGAAAATATTGTTCTACATAACCATGCTTCCTGTAACACATGGATAGAGGAAGTTCATTGGATCTAAATGATTTTTCAAATAATAAAGGTGACTCTAGGGGACCATTTTATATCATCCCTCTCAAAGAAATATGGGGCTAAATTTCAAGATCATGTATTGGATATCCATGTTCCCAATCATATGCCTCATCAAGAATGGGGATTACACTATTTCTTCTTCTAGGATTATATATATCTCCCATAAATTTCATCCTGGTTTGAGGTTCAATATTATAAAGTGATTAGTAGGTGGTTTGTATTCCTCTAAGAATGTTTCACCTTTGATCCTGGGTCATTTGATGTTCGAATTAGTACATACTGATGCTCTGAGTAAGTATTTCACTTTTTCTTTCTCTATTTTTTAGAAATTTATTTCCTTGATTGTTACTCATCATTCAGTGACTATGAAACATTTTTCAAGTGAGTTTTTAAAAAAAATTATTATGTTCATTCTACATCCAATAAATTACTATAGTTAGTTATGTGTTTTTCATTGAGAAAGTGGTAGGTGGTGGACATTTTCCAATTGTTTTGATATTCCCCTTTGTATATGGATGATCATTATTGTTTCCTTCATGTGTTTTGTATATTACACTATGAAAATTAATTCTAGCCTTATATTGATTTTTTATACCCTTTATGTATCATGTTGGGTCCATTTATGATTAAAAACATAGCATAGTTCAACACATGGTGTATTCCAATCTCTTACATGTATTCTGTTTACATTTGAAATGTTGTGATAATGAATTTAAGAATGTATGCATCTTGTGACTGTCATTGGTATGGGAGCATGGTCAAATGGATTATTAAAATAATATTAAGGGAGAATGTTTATGACATTTAAGGGAATGATTGATATTATTTGTAAAATATACTTTTCTATTAGTTATTGGAGGAATTTTAATATGTATTAAATAGTGTTCTTTTTTGGATTTTTGTCCAGTTTTGGTTTTCAAGGAAACAAAATTAATGTTCTAAATGGGGGATAATGTTATCAAATGACATTTTAACATAAAGGTGACTTCAAATGGGTCTTCTAATGGCTTTAAATATTGACTTGAAAATTTTTTTGGTGCCCTTTTTTTGATAAAATTGTGTAAATAATCCTTTAATGGGTTTTATTGTAAATGAAGAAAATAGACTATTCTATGGATTTCAATGATAATCATTGTTTTAAATAGTTGTTTAAAGTATTTAAATGGGACATTTTGGTTTTATTATTTTAGAAAATATTTTATGTTTAGAGTTTGGTTGATAATTATTTTTGTTCTCAAGGTCCATTTGAACTATATATGATTATTAATTTGATTAGGTGTTTGGATATTGATAAACGTACTGTGGTGTACCATTAATTTTATAATCATAAAAACATTAAGTATTTTGAAAATTTAATAGTGAAATAAAATTATTTTAAAATGGTTAAGGATGTTGGAAATGTTTTTCTAAATAAATTTATTTGGTTCTATATTATTTCTCTATAGACCACATTTACTATATAAGGTTGGTTAAATGTATAGATGATGATCATTCCCCTTATTTGGGAATAATTTATGATTTAGGGACACTGATTTGTCATTGTTTTTGAAATATGGATTACTGATCCTGAAATTCATGGTTTGGATATACAGTTTTATATTTATGAATTAGGGTTTTGGAAATGGAGATCATCACCTAAGGGTTTTTTAGATAACTCTATTGGAAAAAATAGTATTACATATGGTTGGGATGGTTAGTCATGGAGTTATAAATATTAGTTGGATACAAGGAAAATTTTTTCTTCTATACCAACATGTGACCCACTTGGTAATTTGGTTCAAGAATCTAACATAACTAATGTAGTTTTGGTTTTTGGGATAACATGATGTAATCCATCTTCAAAATATATTAAAAATAAACATTAAATTGTAAACATTATTATTATATTATTATTATTATTATTCAGAATATTTAACTATATTTAATATTTCACTGGATTTTATAACATTAGACACCATTGGTGGTGGCTTAATGAGTTATACTCACTCCCTACTAAGGCCACCATGGTACTATGGTACCAATGTTGATACTTCTTGTTTCATGGTCTTGTTCAGGATATGGGAATGGATCTTAGTTTGTGTAAGGGGTGATGGGTTAGAGCATGGGATGTCAGGACCTAGATGAAGAAATGAAATTATTTTGGGGTTTTAGATATTTTGTTATATTTGGTTTTCATTTTATAACTTTATGACATATTGTGTATTCATATCATTTGAATATCACGCTTCATGTTGTTCTTAGAAAATTCAGAATTTTGTTCCTTTTCCTATTTAAAATTGTTTTTATCTCTTTTGATATTATTTCATCAATTTTTTCTCTATAATAAGAATAAAAAGTATCCCCACAATATGTGAAAATAATTTGATACTAATCTACAGACTCTATTATATAGGGATGTATGCATTTGTTCATGTCGAACATAGGATCATGGAATTATATTTTCAACTCCATGGAAGTGATATTAAAAAGATATACTATAAGGAATACCCAGATAGATGTATATAAGTACGTCCTAGGATTGAGGTGCAGTGTCCAAAATAAGGGAGTTGCACTTTGAAGGGATGTGGGTTTTTTAATACATAAGAATAGTGAAACTCAAAAGTCTAAATGTTAATCAGGTAATGAAAATTGTAGAAAAACATTTCAATTATATTGTTTTATTATTTAATAAATGTATATAAGAGACTAATATCTTCTTGGATCTAGGTAATGTGATCATGGTGGGGTTCCTATTACACCAGACATGGGAAAAATACCTGAGTTACTAACGGTGTGAAATTGATGTTAATTGATAAAATATTAATTTTGAATCATATTTCAACCTCAAATGATGAACATAGTAGTGGATTTACTCATTTTTTATGTTTTATATATTTTATTGGTATTTTTTGATTGTGTATCATCTTGTATAATTCTAGGTATGTGGGATTGTTGTCCATTGGAATAACACATGTGATTGATAGTAATCCACGATTCATTATTCTGGTAATTTATTATATTTTTATAGTATATTCATGTAAATAATTCATATCTCACTATTGTTATAAATATTAATGTCAATTGTTTTAACTACCTGTAACCATTTTTATGGGTTATATATAACATTATGATGGAACTCAACCTAGAAAACCACCAATGTTACATCTGGGAAAGGGGCAGGCATGAATGGAATTTAAGGTGATAGTTTTGTTTAAATAAATTTTCAGTATGAGATATATAATTCGTTTTCCCATCACAACATGTCAATGATGATATGTTTTGTTAGATCCATGAATCATGAAATTAAATTAATCAATAATTACGTTTTATATATGAAGGATTAATTAAATTAAAATTCGAAATGATATAACCTTTAGTAACATAGGTATTAGTATCCTTTTTTATTCGACCCTATTTATCTGTGTTTTGGGACATAATAATGCCTTAGTTTTGATACCATTGGTCATTAGTTGTGACGATGTTTTGGGAATGGATGTGATGGATAGTGAGATTTTTTTATTGTTCTTTCATTTATTCATTAAACTTGTGGTTGAGATTTTTCATTTGATATTATTAATATGTCAGCCCTCAAGAGTTGTGATTATACGACATTATGTTTGACCCTGAAAGAGGTATTCCAGTATACTGTACCATTTTTTTAGTGAGTGGTTTCATTGATTTAATACACATCATGTGTTTTGGAAAGGGGGATGAGTTTCAAATGTGATTTGGGACATGGGTGAGTCAATCGAGGTATGGTTATGTGAGAGATCCTAGAGACCATTCATTATCTAATTCCTATTTAGGGATTTTGTTTTGATGGGATTTATAGGGTGACTCGTTAGTGGGTTAGGTCATGGTGTGAGATCATTTCGGGACACAGAGCACAAGTTGGTGATTTTTTATATTGGATGTGGGTCATGAAGGGTGAAGCATATTTTTTGGTCTAGATTAATGTATTGGGTGATTGAAATATTGTATTTTTTAAATGCGACATGGGGTATGCCCTGGAGTTAGTTTCTTTAAGAAATTGACAGTAGCCTCAATGAAATTCCTCCATAGATTTATGGGTTATTTACTATAAGATGCACAAGTGGATAATTTGATGGTGGATTCAATAAATGTTATATTTTAATTTTTTTGGTAAGGATAGGGTTAGGAATTGTTTTATGTTACAAGGTAATAACCTTCAGTTCTTCTGATAACATTTCATGATGGTTTCAAAAGGGTCTTAATAACTCAAATGTCTAACCAAGTGATTTTTTTGATGTTATATGTGATGGTAATTGTTAAAAATGGATGTATGATAGATGTGTGGTTAATTATTTAAAAAACACTTATAAAACTGGAATGATGAACATAGTGATAGGTGGTCATGTGGATGGATCAATCATTTTTGAAAAGATAATTTGTATGGTGGATACATCGAGGATATGATATTTTTATATCATGTATACATTTTATGAGGTTTTAATAAATTAATTTCTATAATTACATTGATATTCTATCCAAATAAGAAATATTTTAATTGTTTTTTATCATTGTGTGGATATAATAAATATTGGAAAAGGGGTAAAGTAGATGAATAGTGGATGTTGAATACACTTCATGTCACATAACGATAATGGACTTTTGATGTTGGTGGCCAATATCATCTATTGTAGAATTATGCTAATGAACCATAGGGTTTATGTTGTCATTTCTTGAAAATAATAATGGATGTGGGATCATTGGGAGATGAATCACACATTCTAGCTGTGAACTGGAGATTCACAAGTTATTTTATCACATGCAGTGATACAAATACATGGCCTCAATGTTTCAATATTGAAAATATATGGATAGGATGATACCACTGAACACTACATGACATGTAACCAATATATGATCAGAAAAACACATGCTTGTCCACAAATAGTGATTTTGATATAAATTAATGTTGGACGAACCTCTGGTGGAACCGATATGACAACATATAGCCCTAAACTCATTAATGACCATATAAAAAAAATTTCACTATTCTAAGCATCTCTAACCATTATACGTAAGAGTGTAGGGTAACACCCCATGGTGAAATTTAGGAAGCACTATCTTTGGGATTAATGACTGATTTTTGTGATATTTCAATGAATATTTTCTTCCTACACCCTCGTGACTCACATGAGGAGGTTTTAATTTTTCCAAGAAATTAAAATTACGAGGGATTGATTAATGAAGATATATTATTTTTAAATGAAATAAATTTGGGTCTCTTAACGTAACCCAAATTTCTCAAATCCCATATTATTTTAGTGATCATGTTTTACTATTGTGAAATAAGTGAGGGAATGATTTTTTATATTGAATTGGGTAGTTAAAAATTCACAATATACCCATTGGATAGATTATTTTTATGTTTTAAATTGTTTTAGAGTTAAAATGTCCTAAAATAACTAAAGTTACATGACTATTTTGAACAGTAACATTTTGGGATTTTGGGGATTTTCTTCCATCAACATTTCATTCTTCGTAACTCGGTTCTATCACATATGATTTATATTTCATTATTTTTTCTTGGATCAATAATGAACCAATGTTTTCAATAACCAATAATTTTTTCATTAAATCGAAATCATTCATTATATATAATTTCAATAAAATTATTTTGGTTTCATTCATAAAACATTTTGGTTTTATTTTATTAAATTTATATTTTTTCCAAAAATATCTATATGGGTTTTACAAAAGACATGCATTTCATATACTACCATATAGATTAGTGATCTGTTTAATTTTTCTTATATTTATATATTTTTCAACCTTTTGTGAATTATCAATACCCCATTGGATATCAAATCCATTGTTCCATTGTTGGGGATATTAGCTGAGAATTTAGTAATATAATAGATTAGAAAAATTACATTATCATAAATATTTTTTCCTTTTTCTAGCATTTGATTTTAATTTATTTACATCCAATTCATTTTTAGGGCAGTAGATATTTTTTATTATAATGGAAGGGCTGCAGAGAAAAATGGCCACTAAGGACAAATTTGGATTCCTACTTGAAGATAATAAAAAACACTGAATAAAATTATAATTATGAAAAATAAATTCAATGAGCTCCCATAACCATACTAAATCATCAAATACACATCACCCCACAACATGAAGCCAAAACTCAATTAGGATAACCAAGAAAAAAGAATCTTGTATAATTTTAAAGAGATATACAACACTTATAAGGTTAATTTTTATACTAAATATTTTCCCTTTATCATTTTAGGTTATGAATATGATATTGAGTGTGACCACGCTATAGAGATCAAGTGGGATAACAAACAATTCAATGAACTATAAGAAGGATAAAACATGAAAATAAAAAAGATGAAAAATGAACCTTAGTTGTTCATTTGCTAAAATGATTACTCATAAAATATAGACCACATACAGAGGATGAAAGAAAAGAAGAAATGATTATATCCAAATTTATTATTTTATTTTTATAAAATATATGTGTTCTGGAAGAAGAGGATGAAGAATATCTGAAAATTGTACTAACTATGAAAAATAAAAAGAACCTCCAAAATAAGAATATGTTGAGATGAAGCATGAACATGAAGAAATCATTAATGAAATTAAACACAAAAATCCTACATATGAGAAGGATGTTTTCATCATATTTAGACCAATGATACAATATTATTAATTATACTTATAATATCTATACATTGGTCAACAACTCAATGTTCAATGCCATAATCATTAAGAAATATTAGAGGAGATCGGGTTGGATATCAAAATTATTTTGTGGTAAGCACATGATGGGGTTCCCTATAAGGCACTCCAATGAGCTAACCCATGTATGGTTACTATATGTGAAACATAAAAAAGTGAATATTTTAGGAGGAAACCAAATTTTTACTACATGCGAGAAATTTTTATTTAAAAAATTTATAAGAATAAAATTTATATTGTTATTTAATATCAATTACCCATTAATTTTTGATCATATTGAATGAACATGTACATTAACCCGTTATTTATCATCTTTTAAATTCATAAATGAAATATTTCACAAGATATAAGTATAATAAGGACGAATCTGGATGATTTATGCTCATCATGAAACCATTTCATTTTTTGGAATCTAGAGAATATACATCATGAATGATATACATGATGTGAATTTAGTGCATGAAGAACATGTAGAGTCGGCATTTATAATTCGTTCAAATGTTGTTTAATAATTACAATTATCAATTTTTCTAATATAAAACCCAAATATAATTATATAATATCAATAAATTCCAATTAATATGAGACATTTTATTGAGGACTTAATCAACTGAACTATGAGACATAAACTTTTTATGAAAATATAATTTTCATGTAATTAAATGTCTATGTTAGAAAATATTAATTAGAATAAATGTGTAAAAGAATTAGTACAGATAATATATAGTTTTTTATTTGAAAAATCATGAATTATGGGATCATTTATATTTTTTTGACTAAACATTCTTTTATAATTTGTCATGCTTCATGCATCTGATATTTTTAATAAATTATTTTACTATTATTATTATTTATTTATAATGTTTATTTTCCCAAAAATTCATTTCATTCCATTGAATTCATCTAAGGCTAATATTTCCCCTTATTTATTAATGTAAATTCACTGAGAAAACGAGGCATGTTATCTTTTATAACATGCATGGAATCTTATCAATGCTATAACAAAACAATATCACCTTAAATATGATTGATAAATTTTTTAAACCCTTTATCCTTTCACTTTCATTGATATAATCGTTCTTAATCAAGTCAATTCCATGAACAATATTTTTAGTAAATGATCAATGTTAGAATACTAATTTATCCATTCCTATTTTTTATAAATTCTTTATAAGATATCTAAATTAATATTTAGGGGGTGGTATTTTTAGTGGTTTATTAAGATATAAATTATTAAAGAAATCATAAAAGGTTTTCATTACATTCTTCAGAGAAGAATTTTATTTTATATATTACTTTAATATTCCCCTCCTCTATTAATGAAATAAAAATTTTAATAAAATGGTTTCTATCTTTGGATGATCATAAGTCACAACTATTATACTGGTGATCTATTTGTTGTATGTAGTTAATTAGTGGTTGTGAGATTTGTGTTATTCATATCTATAAAAGAAATGATAAATTACAAATATAAGTAAATGATGAAAAATATAGGTAAAATAGAGTGTCTAATTCATACATTGTGCTTACAATTATCATTATACTACTTGGAAATTTTTGTTGGAAGGGATATATTACATATTTATTGGTATATTCTTATTGATCTTATTATTTGTTATCATGGATTATAAATTATATTTAATCCTTATTTTTTTGGGATTTGATTTTTTTTATTTAACCACTTTCCAATAAACCATAGAGTAATTTTATACTCAAATGTAAAATCCTGACAAATAATTGTGATATATGTATTTACATGGTATATATTTTATATGTTTTTCAAGCATGTGGTTAGTAACATGTTCATGGCGTATGGCCTGAAAATAATTATAATTTTTACCTTAATAATGAGAAGAAAAATTCATGTCTTTTAAATTTAAAATGGAATGAATATTAATACTCAAATGATAAATGGAAATGGATGATTGATAATTCATGGATATTTTAAAGGAGAAATGTAATACAAATTATTGATTTTTTTTTGTTTTAAAAGTGATGTGTTGATGAATATTCTTATGTATGCTTGAACATTTAGATAAACTTGTTATCAATATTTTTTATTGATATTCATGTCCAAGAATGTAAAGGTGAATTTATTTTGAGGTGTGTTGAGATTCTATCAATGAGGAAATCTATGAATAAATGTTTTTTGTTATTTTATATATGCATTTCATGAATATATTATTTGATTTTTTATTTGTGTAATATAAATAATTTTATTGATATTTTTTCTCATTTTGGCCTATTTTTTTGATTTTTTAATCTTTTGATGGATAAAATTATTATTGAAAAAAAGATACAAAAAGTGTAAAATATAGGATATAAAATGCAGTAGAATTTTGATGTAAGAGGAGAATATTAAGCAGAGTGAAATATGGTCTAATAAACAAATGAACGGTGTTTCCATATCATATAAATAATACACAACATGAGATCATCTAGATAAGAATCACCCTAGTAATCCATGAATTGGTGACTCGTAGGTTCTTTCATCTCACATTGTGAGACTAATATAATATGTGAGTGTTTCATGATATAAAAAATATGGAGATATTTCTTCCATTTCATATTACATTTTGTGAAATCATTATATGATGTGAAAACCTAATGTAGGTCCAAAAATGGTGATTTTTGCTAAATTATATCAAGGACACACCTTTTTAATTCCTAAGACAAAAATTGATGACACATTATTGATTAATGACCATATTAATGGAAAGTTAAATATACCCCAAGTACTTCCAACCCCTATAAATTTTATCATAATGTACCACACCAATAAGTAATATGGGAGGCACTGCAATTGGGATTATAGATTGATGTTATTGAGATGAGTCCAATGTGATTTTTTTTCATACCCCCTCATGTAATGATGTAGGGCTAGACAATATTCGAAGTAGTTGTAACCATGGGGTATTTATTTTTAAGGGATTTTATTTTTAAATGAAATTAATATGGGTGCTTTTTCAAAACACTAATTTTTCATATATATTCTGATTCTTCAAACATTAATGACCATTTTTTGATCAATACATAATGATTATTATAATGCATTGAATTGATAGTAATTTACACCATGGCCATTTAGTGGATTATTTTCAACAATTAAAAATGGTTTTGAGTTAACACATCATCAAATAACTAAATTAATATGACACTTTGAAAGTGAAACATCTGGTATTTTTGACGTTGTCTTCCATGACCATTGGATTTTCCCTAACTCGGTTCTCACACATATTATTTCAATTTCAATAATTTTTTCATGATAAATTATGGACCATGGTTATTATTTTCATTTCACATTTTTAATATTAATAAAATCACATTCTATCATCATATAATCTTTCAAAAAATACTTTTGGTTTCATTCATAATATATTTTAGGTTTATTATATTAAATTAATATTTGTTAAAACCCTATATTTATGGGTTCAACCTGAGACATGAATTTCCTTTAAAAACATATATTTTAGTGATATATTTGATTCATTATTTTAAATTTATAAATTTTGATACCAAATAAGAAAAATTTATTCCTAATGAATAATGATGATTCATAGATCATGATGAGGTTGATTGGTCAGGATGCCTGTTTAGTATCTAGAGTATGTGTTTGAGTCTTCATACAATGATGTAACACTCAAGGTAGTTTGGGTCTATATATATCAATAATCGTAAGAATGCATGTGACATGGGGTGTTTTGGTCTGGTTAGGATGATCAATACATGATAGATATGTGTAGTTCCATAGAGATATTTTTATTTATGGATTAAGGGTAGTAACCTATCATTTTTTTGGAATCAATGTGAAATTATCTAGTGATGAGTTAGACCATTTAGATTTTTATCACTAAAATAAAACATTGAGCTTTCATTGCGGATTTTTTGGTTTGTATAGATGAACGCAAGATATGTTGTGGCACTAAATCCACATAGGTTGATAGTGAACTACTACATGATAATCAATCATTAGAAGCTATAATGTTAATGTAAGGGTGAACTACTCTATTTTTGGTAATTTGTAATTGATGGGATGATTTATAGAATGGGTACCCAAGTACATTTTTTGGGTCTGCACATTTATATGATTCATGATTATACATTAGTAATAGATGGGGTTATAGTTGTATTCTTCCATAACCTCAGAGAATATTCCCAATTTAGAAATGATCAACACCAGCATATCCACGTCTTTCTTGGTACACTACGAGAGGGCATCAAACATACGCCATGATACATAAACATTATTTCTGTTTTGATTAAGGATATTATAGAATTTTGTACTCATATATTAGTTTTAGTTACATTGTATAGAGGGATCTAAACCATCGACCATTAGTGTTGAGGTCCTTTTGATGGACCAAATGTTTGAAAATACTATGTGTATCATTCCTAGAATATGAGAAGACATGAAATATAAATATTCATTAAGTCTCTCCGGTGATATCAAAGAAAACCATTCCACTTCTATATACCTATAATTATTATATTGTGGGTCATGGTGGTTGTATTTTAATGGGTTTTGTGGTCACAATGACACTACCAATGTGGGGAGTGATGTGTGGGTCACAGGAAGACATCCCTTCTATATGAATAGTAGAAGTCATGTGGGGATGGTCATGGGTTAATCAAGGTGGAACTATGATTCTAGTGAGGAGTTGATGATATGTGTTCTAGAATTCTGCAGTGAATTCTGGAAGGATTATAGATATAATAGAAAATTCATCAATTATTTGGATTTTTTATTGATGTATTTATAAAAATAATCAATTTTTCATAGGTAGTGGTGTTGTGGGAAATGATTATGGTTTTTTCATAGTGGTGTTTTTTTTACGAGTGTCAAAGTTATCCAAGTCTAGACACCAATGAGTGTGCATGGGTAGTCCTGGAATGATTTGGCATGTGATGAAATAATATCTTAGAGATATTATTATGAGCCTTATTTTTGATGAATGGGTTTCGAGGAAAGGTTCAAGGGGTGTTTTGACTTGGGATATGGTTTGGGATGAATATAGTATGGTGAGAACCACATTTATTATGTCATTTTTGATAATATATGCTTACTTTGGTTAATAGTACGTGTATTTGGTGAAAATATATATTATTTTAAGTTCATTCAATGATATTGTGTTTGTGAAATATTATGTTGTTATTGATGTTGATGAAGGGTTCTAATGTTGATTGGTGTTATCATGGTTGTTTGGATACAATATGCTTGAAACCACATCAAGCATATAGTAATATCTAATTTTCTAGATTGCATTGGAATTTTAAAATGGAATCACTGAAAATCACCTATAATGTGTGGTTGAATAGTGTACCTTTTTCGGTTAGAATTATAGGTTCATCAATATAAATGGAGATAACATGGATGGTGTTTTGGTTAGATGATCTTAGGAATGATGCATATTGATTATTTGGTTTTCATGAGAAGTATTTTCTTGGGTTATAGCCTGTTTAGAACCTTGAGTCTGAGTATGATCATTAATTTATTAATGATATTTTGGAAGCTATATATGGATATGGTCTATAAATTTGTACCAATATGGATCGAGTGATGTGGATGTATGATGACTGGGACATTAACTGGAAAATATGTACTAGGGCAGGTAGGTAGTAATATCTCAACCATTCATGGAGTCACATTCATTTACAATATTGATTTAAATCCATTTATAATGGAATGTAAAATGATCCTCCAAAATGAAAACATACTCTGGGGTGTTCTGGGATTAGAGGAAAGGAAAATGGAGATATGATATCAATAAATATGGGGAGAAAGGTTTTAACAAGATTATTATTAATTGTGAACCTTAATAGTACGACCAATAACACATGGAAATAAGATGTTCTATGATCTAAACACTATTTTTCATGGCATGAGGATACCTCTATGAAATGGTTCTATATATACCCATTAAGGGATATATGTTTCTACATAGTTGTCTTGTAATTTAGTTAATCATGTATCCAATTTTGTGAATCATTTAAAATGGATATTTTAATCATTTTCACTCTTAGTATTATTAATTTCTCCATGGAAATTCTCCTCCATTAAAACTACCTTGATCTAATTTGTAAACAATGATCTCCCCATTCACAATGAATTATTATCCTTATACCTTTGTTTATTTTGAATGTCATTTTGTGAAAATAAAACTTACTAGTATGTGTATGACTATGTATATCCTTATTTTTCGGAAGAGTATTTCATTGATTGTTCCTTTTCACTAGATTCATATGAACCATTTTTACAATGAGTTAATCACATTTGTGATTGAGTCCATTTTCACTAGAATAAAGCAATGTAGTTAGATTTGTCATTTTCAATGATCGTGTGTTAGTTTTCTACAAATAATATTTCCATAGCCATGTTTCACCTTTTCATTATGTTTTTGTGCCCTTGTATTTCCTTATTGCATTTTAAGTATTCTAATATGAAATGAAATTTTGGAATTATATTGAAATGAAAGGACCATCAAATACCTTGATGGGTCCATTGATTATTTCAATCCAGATCTAGGACTACCCATGGGGTATTCCAATCCACTGATATATTTTCATTAGAATAGAAAATTTTGAGATAGAGAATTTGGGAGAATAAATGGTGTTTGATTGCCTATTTTATGTTCGAAATAAAAGGGAATAATTTTATAATATAACATTAGAATATTTAGGTCATCTTAGGGGGTTGATTGAAATGATTTATATATGATGAATTTTATGAACTCCAAAGGATATTATTTGAAATAATTATAATGGATTACATTGGATTTGGTTCATTTTTTTCAGTGAGAAAAATTCTATGATATAGAAAAGAGATAATGTTTTAAAATTATTTTTTTACCTCAAGGTGATTTAAAAGGGTATTTTTCAGTGGGTTAGAATATTTATTTGAAATCTCAATGTGGTTTCCTTTTTGTGATTATTAATTAAGGGCCATTTTAGTGGTTCTTAATGGCACTTATGGTCATGGACATACATTTTTAATCCATGATAAAAACCAATATTTTAATCATTTATAATTTTTTTTTGATGTGGATGTTTCGTTTTTTTATTTTATTAAATATTTAATTGGTGTTTAAAATTGATAAATTAAAAATTGTGTACCGTTTATGTTAATATGATTAAAGGTATTATTATGTATATCATTGATAAATTAAATTTACTGCAAATTACCTTGTTTAATATGATGGACATGGTATTTATAATACCGGGATTATGAGTTTTACTCATATTATATATTCCACTACTATATTATATCGATATTTGTGATGATGTAATGATTCTCCTCTACCAAGGGTAGGCCATGATGATTCTACATATTGTCTGATGTATACTAGTTTTTGAGTGATTATATAATGCTCATGAATTTAAGGTTATTGACATGGAATTCCATATTGATAGGTTATGTTGTAGGAAATGGAATTACTACATCATTGATTAGGTGTCAAACTGATATAGTAGGAACCATTTGAATTATGTATGGAATGGATGGTCAAACATGTAATTCCAAGTCATAGTTGGATACATGGAATCATGCTCCATCTATTCTTTCATATGAATACCATTTGTAATTGATTCACACATCCAGTATGGGAAAGGGATATTTATTTGTTTAACATGATGTAAACCAACATTTAAATACACTAAATATTAAATGTTCAGTTTTTATCATTATTATTTTATTTTCCTATTTATTTATCCCACTATTGATCAATATACATTTTTAATCATACTGGTTATTTATTTAGACTTGATTTGTGGTGGTTTGCTAATTTGTACGGACACATTTCTCTAGCCTCCATGGTACTTTTATACCTGATAGTATGATACATGTTGTGGATATAGGTTTATGATAGGTACTTGACGATATCTTTATGTTTAGCTTGATTGGTTGTTCAATAGGGTGTCAGGTTCGATTAGAACTCAGGATGGTGTTTTTTTTTTTGGAATTTTATAGAATAATTGCAAGAATTACTTATATGTATAGTTTACATATAATTTTCATGTCCTACTTCACTTTGGTAATTTATTTCACATTTAATGTCACGACCCGTCCCCCGGGGCCCATATCATGACCACCCAAAGCCCTCCTTCCATAGGCCAGGGGATGACGACTAGCACCAAAGGCATAAATCCCAAAACAAGGAAGGCATTTGCTTTATAACTATAAATAATCACACTAGAGTAAACAACTGTATGGAAAAAACTAAGTAAAAATATATAAAAAAGATGCGCTGGAAAGTAAAAGGGGCGGGAAATACAAGACCAACAAGAAAGTACAAGTACAACTGAAAAGAATGTACAATGGAAGAAATGTAAAGCATCTATAGGGTCATCCACCGGGGTGCCTACCTGATGGGTAGGTACAGATGGCCTCATCGGCACTCCACGTCTATCCGTCTCCTCCGTGTACCGTCACACAGAGTGGTCCAACTCTATGTACCATCCAGTCCTGCTACTCTCTGCCTTAGTCAGCTATATCCATCATCTGTAACCAACACAATGAAGTTTAGGCATAGCTCGTGCATGGGTGAGTGTAATGTTACTCAGTAGGGACTCTGAGACCCTCAATGTGTCACAAAATCTGATAGGGATAAATCACAATGTATGAAATTAATGGATAACCATTACTTAGGTATATGCCTATACATATTCCTAAGTGATCTAGTAACCCATATCAATCATGAGGAAAACACAAAAGTCATTGAATCACCTCAAACCAGGATTTTTATTATTGAAACCACGGATGGTGGCATAATCCTCCTCTATCGAGTATAGTGGGCCAGCCATGTCACACAGAGGTGCTTCCCACTATCCATGAACTACTGAGGTACTCCTCCTGTCGAGTACCATGGGTTTTCCGCATCATAGAGAGGCGCACCGCACCATGGGTCTGCCGCGCTCACACAGAGGTGCTGCCCCTCGAAGCCTGCTGAGGTACTACTCCTGTCAAGTACATTGGGTCTGCCACGCTTACACAAAGGTGCTCCCCACCATGGGTCTGATGCGTCACATAGAAGTTCTCACCACTGTGCTAGTCAAGTCCCTCTAAGTTGAATCGGTCAAGCAGTCGTCAGGTCTCATCTAGCTACTAGGTCTCTGTACTCTGTCTGGTCCCCTCTGGAAGGAATCTACTGCACGAGCATCTCGTCGATAGTCCAATTGTAATGAAGTTCCATGAAAAGTATCTCAAGGTCCTACCACGTCATAGGGGTATCAACTCAATAGACGACACGTCAATCGAACACACGGTCTGTTAGTTATTAGCCTTTTTGATTCCGGGGTCCGGTTGGATTCATGTACGCTCTAACCAGACCGTATCTCAACTATACCCCAACCACTAGTGGGGTATTTTCAACGGGACGGATTCAATCCAATTGTACCAGTGCTGCTGACAGTTCGAAAAATGGAAGTGTGTTGCAAACGATATGGCCCAAGAAGGTAATAGGTTCAGTAGTGTTATCGGGTCTAGTCCGACCAGGTCAGACCGACTCGGCCCACCCTCATCTGGGCCAACCTAGTCTGGGTCGACCCGGTAAGACTCGTTGGGTATGACATGGACCATTGGGTGGTTTAGCCCTCTACGTTTGGCCCGACACAATGGACTGTGAGGGTGGTTCGACCCGAAGGTCGCCACGTAGGCCACTTTGCCTAAAGACAGGGGCTGGTTCGGCTAGCACTGCGAGGGGCAAGACTCGGGTGACTTGGCATGGGTGGTCGAGTCGGTCGAGAGGCCAGAGGGAGGCCGCAGGCAGAGCGCGTGGGGCACGAGCAAGCTGGCTGGATGGTGGGCAGGCTGCGGGTGCACCGGGTAGGCCGTAGTAGGGGTCGTGCAGGCCGCAGGGGCACCGGCAGGGCACCGGGCATGGCGCGGCAGTGGCCAGGCAAGTTGGTCGTGCGCCAGGTAGGGTTTTGGGAGGCCACGGGTAGGCAAGTCGCGCGCTGGGCAGAATGCTGGGAGGCCTTATACTAGCGGGTCGGACACCGCGCAAGCCAATTGGAGGTCGGGTCTAGCGGGCTGTGCACTGTGTAACACCCCAAGATTTTATGAAGAATATTCTTTTAATTTCATTGATGTCTTGTGTTGTACGCTACACCAATATTATCTTCTGTTATATGATGCATCGTATTATCTCGCAGTATATGCAACACTATTCTTGGCTTTCATTACACGCAATCGAGACCTACTTTGATAGTGAGTATAGTACGCAATACCGGGTTGCACTAAACAATGATATATTGTTATAATATTATTATAGACTAAACATTATGAATATTATTAACTAAATTTTTAATTTCTTAACATTATTCTTCATCTTACACATTTTATATACATGGTATGAGAACAAAATCATTTTTCAAGTAAAATAAGTATTTTTAAAAAAATGCAGTTTTGCCGCCTTTTGAGGGCACACCCACATTAATCCTTGTTATTGAAATGTTTATAAGTTCAATTTGATAAAATAAAATTATTCTTTTGAATCAGGATATAAAAATTTACTTTGGATAAATTTTTGATATTTTTCTGATAACTTTCATATTTTGATGAATCGTAAAAATACGCTAATTATTAATTAAAAAAAAACTTTTTTCATTAAGATAATTTATATTGTTAAATTATAATATTGAATGGTTTTAAAGTATAAATAGAATATATTTTTATCATTTAATATAATTTCTTTCATTAGCATTAATTTCACATTGAATTCATAGGTAAAAAAATTTCAATCATTGGCAATGTTTTAACTTCTAAAACCTCTTTTCTTAACAACGGGATTAATTTTAAATCAATTACTGCAACTTATGTGTTTTGAATTTTGAAAAATGGATTCCATATTTTGAATCAGTGGGTCCAAATTATGTTAATAGGTAACTTTTTGTTTTTAGGCAATATGAATAGTAACTACGGTAAATTTTATTTACCATAGCTATAGGTAAATCGTGTAATTAAGGGTAAATATAAGATTATAAAATTACACTAACACCTGCCAATATCATATTGGATGATTAAAATTCGACCCATATCACCTAAGGGTTTGATTAGAAACATTTAATGGACTTTTGTCCCTAAAAATAATTTAATTATTATTAAAACTAAAGAAAGTGACAACATCTCACTTTCTTAAATATTATAAGTATAATAACATTAATTCAGTGATACACTTAATGAAAGTTCAAACATAAATAGTCTCCATAAATATAATACAATTATCTACATCATATGAATTTTTTAATAATTTTTAGGGATTAAATAATTATCATTAATTATGACACAATATTGATGTTGAAATTATTTTATTGATTGAAATATCAAATAAATGATTTTAAAAATACTAACATATATATTATATGAACTATTTAATGTGCTCCATTAATTTTATAGATACATATGACATTTTATAAATCTATTAGAGCTTTTATTGAGAAAATATCTTCTGTATATTGTTTATTTAAATTCAAATAAATGAATAGTGTCAAAATTGACACTATTGATATTTCATAAAAATAATATATTAAAAAATTGTTCAAAAATCACAAAAATATTTAAAAATTGTAAATTAAAATTTATATGGTCGAAAATGTCATAAATTGTCATATTATGTAAAATTCACAACCCATATGTAATTATTTATAATAATTTAAAATTTATAATATTATCACCACAAATAAAATCAAATTGATAAATAAGGATAAATCAAGTTGATAATGTTTAAAATAAATTCCTAACATATATAAATTTATTGGTTGATTATATTACAACCCTATCTCATCTAACCTTCGTATATGAGTCTTTTTGGACGTTTTAAGTGTGTTTGGGATTTAATATAAACTATTATTACTTATATTACCAAAGGTGCCCCTCTCATCCCTTATTAAAGTAAGCCACCTCCCTCTCTTCCTCACACCACATTGAGCCTTAAAGCTCAGCCAACCACTAAAAATTTATCTACTAAAATTCCCTATAAAAATCCTAGAGGTACTGGTCTACATAAATTTCCAATCTTAGTTCCCTATGAGGAGGTTTTAAAGAGGCGCATCGAAGAAGAGATAATATCTGTTACCGATTCTTTCAAATTTACTTCTTCACCTACCTCTTCTTATTTAGTTGTTTCATTATATTGTAATAACATAAGTATCACTAATTTAATAATATGTTATTATAAATATGAAACAACCCCATTTCACCTTCTATCTATCCAAAGGAAAACGAAATCACCGCGTCTGCGTACGTACGGAATACCGTCTACACGCCATGGTGTAATCTGTTTTTCCACCACCACCTTAATTGGATGGGTATAATGGTCTATATAATAAATAGATATGATTATTATAACATCATAATGATTCTATAATATTATATCATTCACTCCAATTCGATTCAATAAATATGGGAACGATACCATCGCTCATGCATACGTACGGATTACCGTCTCCACGACGCGATGAGACACATTTTCCTTGTTAACAATTCAAGAATGATTGTATAGTATAAATAATAAGTAATCATGAAATATATGACATAATAATGATACTGGATTTATGTATATATATATATATGTATGTCATATAGTTAATTCCATTCAATTCAATTAAGAAACGAAAACAGCATTCATGCGTACGTACAGCCTACCGTCTCCATGAACGGTGTATTTCCTTCCATTTATCGATCTATTATATATATGTATATTCTGAATATATATTATATATAAATAATTTTTTATATTCTGGAATTATGTAATCATGTTCTATGTAATCATATGAATAATTACAAGTCAAAACACGGACGACAAATGAAACGATTTTACCCAAAACGCTCATTAACATGGAATTTACAAAAGAATGGGTAATATATAGCCATAAGTGAACCATATATGATATCATAACAGTTAATATAATTCTGTAATAAGTAAATTACATTATTTAAATCATTATACAGGAGGTTCGGATACGTACAAATCATATCAGACCTATGGTAAGGGATAAATTTTCAATATAATTTTTTATCTGAGATAGCTTATACGTAAGTATTTACTGGGGTTATGTTTATCATCCATGACCATGTTTTCTAAAAATGTTTTCATAAAATGTTTACTATTACTCCATGAATGTATAAAGTCATTTTTACCGTTTATTTACTTTTTACCACATTTTATGAATGGAATCTTTCCTTTGGTTACCATATAAGGTAAATTTTGACTTTTCGAACAAAAGTACTAGGAGAATGTTATTTTTTACTTATACGGGGTGAACGTATTTTTACGTTTTTTTAAAGCCTAATTTTCATTAATCTTCCTATACAATATTTCATGATTATTTTCAACAAAACTCATTTATTTTAAAATTTCATGGAATTTTATGAAAAGAAAATCATTTTGAAGAAGAAAGGATATTTTCTTCAAGAATTCATTTCAAGTGTTTTTTCAAAACTATTTTCCATATAAGATGAAATTTTTTAGTAATGATTAAAATGTCTCTATGATTTAAATGGTTTCACTTTTCTTATGAGGAAATGATATCCATTTGTTTTATATGGATTATGATATGATGGGATGATGTTTATGAAACCCATTTTATTCTTTGGGTTATGATGAATGATTTATGTTTATTTTGTGGCACAAGTAAAAATGATTTCATTATGAGATGGGAGGGACCTATATCTCCCTATAATTCATTAGATAAAGATTTATATCTCATGAGATAGACATTGATAGAATGGTAAGTTAATCTAGTTCAGTAATACAGGACTGGAACATGGAGTGAACTCAATTCAGAAAGGGACTTTGTCCAATAAGATGGTCTTGGAAGCAATGACTTGGCTATTATGGAAATCATATCATGTGCTTAATGGTTTCCACAATTACATGTTTTTTTACCATTCTATTTTATCATGATTAATGTTTCTTTATGATCTATGCCTTACGTACTGCCATGTTTTACGTCATTGCCCACGATTTTGATGTTTAAATTTTATGTTCATGTTTTGATGTTCAAATGTATATGGTTTGTTTTATTTTCTCTATGATTACCCATACTGAGCATTTGATCTCACATTTTATATGTGTTCTTTTCCCCATGATATAATGAAAGGGTTTAGGTATGAAAACAAAAAGGAAAGATCTTTATGGGAGATGTTGAAGATCTTTCACCACGATTAGAAGATTACGTTCCAAGTTTCCAAAGACACTAAACTATTACGGTCCCTATGTGTATCTTTTTGTTATATATTAAGTATTCGGAAAAATTAATATAATGTCCAAGTACGTCAAGATTTGGGTCTCTACAGTTGGTATCAGAGGAAAGGTTTAGTTAACTTTTGGAAACTAGGATGCAAAAACTATAGTGAAATCCCTAGAAATATTTAAGGAATATCTAGGGATGTCCCTAAGGATAAGTATACATATAGGTTATATTCCTACAATTACGGTAATGATCATAGAATTTAATCTAAGATGTTAGATATTGATGATACTCTCTCTTTATTATGTTGTTTTCACAAGCATGATTTTTTCCTCTCACACTATTCTTTTTGGGATTTAGAAAATGGTTGTAAACAAGAAGATTCTGGATAATGGAGGATATGATGAAAAATGGAATGATATTATTCCTGAGCAACCAAATGAAATGATATTTGGTAGTCCAAACATTGTTATTATGCCCAATCATCAATCTCGTAATATGTTCAATAATCTCAACTTTGGTAAGTTTCCTAACTCAGCTAATAAGAGAAATATGGAGTTTCATGATGATCATAGAGGAATGAAAGTTCAATTTACCCCATGTAAATCATGTGGAAAGAGGCATCAGGGAGAATGTTTCAAAGGAACTGGAAGATTATTTGGGTGCAGAAAAGAAGGACACAAATCCAGTAAGTGTAAAGGAAAAGGATCAGTTAACACCATGGAGGAGGATAATGTTATTGCTATGACCTCAACAATGATTAGATGTTTTAAATGTGGAATGTTTGGGCATTATGAAAAACAATGCTCGAAGGTAAAATCTCATGAAGAGAATTAGCATGGTCATATGGGTAGTATTTATGTGGATGATGATGTGGAGACTACTAATGATATATGAGCTGACAGAAGTGTTGAAGCTTGGACAATTGTTTAAGAAGGTAATGGAATGATTTATGTTTATCAAGAGTTATGTTGTATAGGTAATGGTACAATGGAATAAATACACATCTAAGGATTGTAAAAATATTGTTTTTTCTAAAGTATTTGAAAGTATATGTTGAATTGTACTGGTAACCATGAAAGGTTATTCAGATATTTTTGTAAAGAAGATGATATGTGCATAATGAGTGGATAAGAAGAAAATCATATGTTTGATAGTATTCATGAGCTCATGATTGATATAAGGGCTAAGTGATATCATGGTTTGAGTATATAAAATTTTTGGGATTTTGGAATGTGGAAATAGTTAAATTTTAACTACATTCATGTTTTCACTTAGGTTCAATGTGTATTCATTTTTCAAGAAAATACATGATTAAGGTATTCAGAAGTTCGGAATGTGACCTACAAGATATATCTTATATGGGGGATAAATTATGGTATTCATATGCTTGGTTGATGACGTTTCAAGTAATCGTTTTATTTATACTGTATGATTGGACAGAAGAATTTTCGATAAGCTTAAAGGTTGGAATGGATTAATTTAGACATAAGATAGAATTGTTTAATGCTAGAACTTTTTTAATTCTATTTCTGGAATGTCATAATGATGTAATTTTAGAAAAAGTACAACCTGCAGGATGGACGACAACCCGTCACGTCGGAAAAGGCTGTGGGAATCGAACCCACAACTGAATTGTGAAATCCCTTTATCTCCTACCACTGGCCTACATGAATTCCCTGTTTAGTAGAAACATGTTTTATTATATTAAGAAGTATAATATATGACGTATAAGTCCAATTTAGGAACCATATATGATTAATCTCACTATAGATGGACGTATGTATTTTTGATGACTTTTTATAACCTTTTGTTTGAGAAAGACGGAATGACCCATCATTCGATCACATGATCTGCTAGCACTTCACGAATGACAAATTCAACTTCATTCCTTTAAGAGATAAAGTGGAAATAGTCCAAGGAACGACCAACTGTGAGACTGTACCAAAATCACGACAGTATTTCTTCTAATTTCAATTTCATCAACTTTTGGGAAATGATCTTGAAAACCAAAAATGTTCTCCTAGCGCCCTAATATCTGATGAATCCGAAGGTACCTTAGATCATCACAAATATATGGCTTTGTGATTGACGGCTTTTTCATATCCATGTTCTCCACCACTCTCCATCAGAACTTGATGGTTATATTTTTCTTCCAAATCCATATTTTTCACCTATGTTCTCCTATGTGGAAACCAAATGATTAGTTAATTTGGGTAACCGTTACGTTTCATAATTTAGTTTTTAAAGTTAAGTTTTGGTATTTATTTTTTCAATGTGGGTTTCTATTAATGAAACTTTCAAGCAGTAAGCCATTTATAACCCCGACGAATTTCGAGGGAGAAATTCATTTAAAGGGGGGTTGAATGTAACACCTCAAGATTTTATGAAGAATATTATTTTAATTTCGTTGATGTCTTGTGTTGTACGCTACACCAAAATTATCTTGTGCTATACACGACACCGTATTAGCTTGCAGTATACACAACACTATTCTTGGCTTGCATTACACGCAATCACGACCTACCTCGATAGCGTGTATATTACGCAATACCGAGTATCACTAAACAATGATATGTTGTTATAATATTATTATGGACTAGCCGTTATTAATAGTATTAACTACATTTTTAATTTTATCACATTATTATTCATCTTAAACATTTTCTAGAACATGGTATGAGAACAAAATCAATTTTTCGAGTAAAATAAGTATTTTTCAAAAAATACGGTTTTGCTGCCTTTTGATGGCGCACCCAAAATAAATCTAGTTTTTACATGTTTATAAGTTCAATTTGAAAAAATAAAATTATTCTTTTGAATCAGGATATACAAATTTAATTTAGATAAATTTTTTATATTTTTCTGATAACTTTCATATTTGGATGAATAGTAAAAATACGCAAATTTTTAATTAAAAAGAACTTTTTTCATTAAGATAATTTATAGGGTTAAATTATAATATTTAATGGTTTTAAAGTATAAATAGAATATATTTTTACAATTTAATATAATTTATGTCATTAGAATAAATTTCACATTGAATTCATAGGTAAAAACATTTCAATCTTTGGAAATGTTTTAACTTCTAAAAAACATTTTCTAAACAACGAGATTAAATTTAAATTAATTACCTAAAATTATGTGTTTTCAATTTTGAAAATTGGATTCCATATTTAGATTCAATGGTTCCAAATTATGTTAATAGGCTACTATTTATTTTTGGTCATTATGAATAGTATCTACGGTAAATTTTATTTACCATAGTTAAAGGTAAATCGGGTAATTATGGATAAATATAAGATTATAAAATTACCCTAACACGTTCCAAAATCATATTTCATGACTAAAAGTCGACCCATATCACCTAAGGGTCGTATTAGATTCATTTAACGGACTTTTTTCCATGAAAATAATTTAATTATTATTAAACCCCAAGAAAGTGACAACATGTCACATTCGTAAATCTTATATGTATAATAATTTTAATTTAGTGATAAACTTGATGAAACTTAGAACATGAATATTATCCAGAAATATAATAAAATTATCTACATCATATAAATTTATTTATAATTTTTAGGTATTAAATAATTATCATTAATTATGACACAATAGTGATGTTGAACTTATTTTATTGATTGAAATATCAAATAAATGATTTTAAAAATATTAAAATAAATAATATATGAACTATTTAATGTTCTCCACTACTTGTTGAGATACATATGACATTTTATGAATCTTTAAATCTTTTAAATCTAACATATATTCTGTATATATTTTATTTAAATTCAAATAACTGAATAGTGTCAAAATTCACACTATTGTTATTTTATAAAAATAACATTTTATAAAATTGTTTAAAAATCACAAAAATATTTAAAAATTATTAATTAAAATTTATATGGTCAAAAAGGTCATAAAGTGTCAAATTATGGAAAATTGACAACACATATGTAATTATTTATATTAATTTAAAATTTAGAATATTATCACCACAAATAAAATTAAATTGATAAATAAGGATAAATCAAGTTGATAATGTTTAAAATAAATACCTAACATGTCTAAATTTTATTGGTGGATGAAATTACAACCTGATATCATCTAACCTAAGGATTTTAGTCTTTTTTAAAGTTTTTTATGTGGGGTTGGGATTTAATATAAACTAATATTTCTTATATTTCCAATGGTGCCCCTCTCCTCCCTTATAAAAGGGCACCTCCTCCATCTCTTCCTCACACATCTTTGAGCCTTCATGCTCCGGAAAAACCTACCAATTTATCTTATCCACTTCCCTAGAAACATCATAGAGGTCATGGTATACTTACAAGTCCATTCATAGTTTCCTAAGAGGAGGTTTCAAAGAGGCATATCAAAGAAGAGGTAATATCTGTTACCGATTCTTTCAAAAAAATTCTTCTTCTATCTCCTATTCATTAGATATTTCATTATATTGTAATAAAATAAGTATCAATAATATACTTATATGTTATTATAAATATGAAACATCCCCATTTCACCTTCTATCTATCCTAAGGAAAACGAAATCACCGCTCGTGCATACGTACGGAATACCGTCTCCATGCCGTGGTGTAATCTGTTTTTCCACCACCACCTTACATGGATGGGTATAATGGTGTAAATAATAAATATATATGATTATTATAGCATCATATGGATTCTATGATATTATATCATTCACTCCAATTCGATTCAATAAATATGGGAATGATATCATCGCTCGTGCGTATGTACGGATTACCGTCTCCACGACGCGATGAGATTCATTTTCCATGTTAACAATTCAAAAATGATTATAAAGTATATATAATAAGTAATAATGAAATATATGATATAATAATGAAACTGGATTTATGTATATACATTTGTATGTCATATACTTAATTCCATTCAATTCAATAAGGAAACGAAAACAGCGGTCATGCGTACGTACGGCCTACCGTCTCCATGAACAGTGTATTTCATTCCATATATTGATCTATTATATATATGTATATTCTGAATATATATTATATATGAATCATGTTTTATATTCTGGAATTAAGTGATCATGATCTAAGTAATCATATGAATAATTACAAGTCAAAACACGGACGAAAAAAGAAACGATTTCCCCCAAAACTCTCTTTAACATGAAATTTATAAAAGAACGGGTAATATAAAGTAATAAGTATACCATATATGATATCATAACAATGAATATGATTCTGTAATTAGTCAATGACAGTATTTATATCATTATACAGGATGTTCAGATACATACGAAGCATAACGGGCCTAAGGTAAGGGATAAATTTTAAATCTCATTTTTTTATCCGAGATTGCTTATACGTAAGTATTTACTTGGGTTAAGTTTATCATCCATGAACATGTTTTCTAAAAATGTTTTCATAAAATTTTTACTATTCTTCCATGAATTTTTAAAGTCATTTTTACCCTTTATTGACTTTTTACCACATTTTATGAATGGAATCTTTCCTTTGGTTACCATATAAGGTACATTTTGACATTTCCGACAAAAGTACTAGGATAATGTTATTTTTAATTTATACAGTGTGAAAAGAATTTTACGGTTTCCTAAAGCCTCATTTTCATGATTCTTCCTCTACAATATTTCATGATTATTTTTATCAATGCCCTTTTCTTTTAAAATTTCATGGAATTTTGTGAAAATAAAATAATTTTGAATAAGAAAGGATAGTTTCCTCAAGAATTCCTTTCAAGTATTTTGTCAAAACTATTTTCCATATAAGATGACATCTTTTAGTAATGATTATAATGTCTCAATGATTTACATGGTTTCAATTTTCTTATGATGAAATGATATCCATTTGTTTTATATGGATTATGATATGATGGGATGATGTTTATGAAACCCATTTTATTCTTTGAGTTATGATGAATGATTTATGTTTATTTTGTGGAACAAGTAAGAATGATTTCATTATGAGATGGGTGGGACCTATATCTCCCTCAAATTCATTGGGTAAAGATTTATATCTCATGAGATAGACATGGCTGGAACGGTAAGTTAATCTTGTTTAGTAATAAATGACTGGAACGAGGAGTGAACTAAATTCAAAAAGGGACTTTTTCCACTAAGATGGTATTGGGAGCAATACCTTGGCTATTATAGAAATCATACCATGTGATTAATGGTTTCCATAATTACATGTTTTATTCCCATTCCATTATATCATGATTAATGTTTCTTTATGATCTATGCCATACGTACTACCATGTTTTATGTCACTACCCAAGATTTTGATGTTTAAATATTATGTACATGTTTTGAAGTTCAAATGTATATGGTTTGTTTTATTTTCTCCATGATTACCCTTAGTGAGCATTTGAGCTCACCCTTTATATGTTTTCTTTTCCCCAGGATATAAAGAATGGTTTTAGGTAATAAAACAAAAGGGGAGGATCCTTATGGGAGATGTTGAAGATCTTTCACCATGATTAGAAGATTACGTTCCGGGTTTTCAAATACACTAAACTATTACGGTCCTTGGGTGTCAATTTTTGTTATGTATTAAGTATTCCGAAAAAGTTATGTAATGTTCATGTACATCAAGCTTTGGGTCCCTACACACTGGGAAGGGCACTAGAAGGCTTCGGGTAGGTAGGTCGGGCACTGCTCGGGCCGGCAGTGTTTGGCCGGAAGCATTAGTGTGCCACAGGGGAAGCGCGATTCGTGGTGGCAGCGGGTATCACGACCTTCGTCATTACCGCCTTCGCCGCTGTCGCCTCATATCCAGACTGTATAATTCCACACGAAGTGACAGAACGACGAAGGTTGTCAGGCCATGTTAGGTTAGCCCGCACCTTTCTTGTTTAGGGAGATATCATTTGGTTCATCATGAGAAGAAGAAGATCAAAAATTTGTCCATATAAATCCCGTATTATACTTCGATGAAGGTAGGAAATAGATACAACATCAACAAGTAATAAACCCCATACCTTTTGATTAATCGTTCTTCATTCGTCATTCATCGTGTCCGTTGCACGTCTCATAACCCGAGCTACTTCGACTTGTTGACGTTGTAAAGGGTAGGTCGGTAGGTAGTCATGTAGAAGAAAGTCGAAGAAGAATCATCACCGACGATCTTCGTGATCTTCATTGGTAGATTTCTCTAATAATCATTTAATCCTCCTCTTCCAACAAAATTAGATATGCCCATGAAATAATAGATTGTCTATTATTTTAACATTGGCACATAACTCTAAATGGAAGAATTAAATTAATGTGGCTCCTCCAATTTAATTCAAGACGTAGGCACATTAATTAAAAGGGGTTGGATCCATTTAATTAAGGGGGGTGGTGGAGAGGACCTCACTCAATAATGAGGGAGAGTTGAGTGGTTACACACTCTTCCCATTAATAGGGGTCGGGTTGTCCCCATACCTATTATTTAAATGATAGGTTATTGTCTCGGGTGGTCCCCACGTCATTACCTCTCACGTGAGGTTATATTAGTGTGGTCCCCACCTTTATAACCTCTCATGGGAGGTTAGGGTGTGGTGGACCCACCTCCAACTCCCATGTGGAGGTTTTAACCAACAATCACAAACATGGAAACCTAAAATAAAATAAAGTGTTTACACATTATTTTATTATTTTTAATAAAAGGAAAAAAACTAAAATTTTTTATAGACTATCTTCCGTTGAGGTGAAAGTCTTCTTAAGTGAATACTAGCACTGCGAGTTCAACGGTGCCCTCAGATTTCAGTTCCTAGAACTGGTTCAAAAGTTATAAAATCACGCATGTGCGTTTACTGAATGTACCTGAAAAAACACTCGAAGTTGATTCTAGGAACCCTCGGCCTCTGAATCATGCGCCCTTATTTTTCGAAGACTCGTAAAATTTTCATATATTTACGAAAACAAAATTTCCACCATAATTCCGGGTCTTTACATTCTCCCCACCTCAGGGCTTTATGTCCCCGTAAGATTCAACTTGAACTATGGGAACAAATGGGGGTACTGAGCACGCATCTGAGCCTCCCTCTACCATGTTCTCTCCTAGAGGTTCCCATGTCACTAGCATGCACACACTAGAGTTATCAACTATCCTCATGCGAATGGTTGTGCATGTATCTCCTCAGCTGAGATACGTGGAAGACATCATGCACCTGGTGGAACTGAGGTGAAAGAGCTAAGCGGTAAGCCGCCTCGCCTATACTACTGAGGACTTGGAAAGGTCCGATGAATCTCAGAGATAACATTCCACCTCAGCCAAATCTCCATAGACCTCATCGAGGTGAGACCTGTAGAAAGATGTGGTCGCAATCCTCAAACTCCAGAGGTCTCCGTCTCCTTTCAGCATATGAATTATGCCTGCTCCATGCAGTATTCATCCACTCCTGGATGATATTCACCTTCTCTATAGTTGCATGTACCATCTCTGGTACCACTAGTGTTGACTCCCCTGTGTCAGTCCAGCACATGGGTGATCTGCAAGGTCTCCCATACAAGGCCTCAAATGGTACCATCCCTATGGTGGAGTGATAGATGTTGTTGTAAGAAAATACCACAAAAGTAAAGTGATCAACCCAGCTGCAACTGATGTCGATGACACATGCACGTTGCAGGTCCTCGAGAGTCTAAATGGTATGCTCAGTCTGACCATCTGTATAAGGATGAAAGGCGGTTCTCAATCGATGTTATGTCCCTAAAGCCTCCTTAAACCCCTTCTATAGCCGGGAAGTAAACCATGCGTCATGGTCGGAGACAATTTAGGAAGTTACTCCATGTAGTCACACGAGCTCCTACACATAGTGGCGTCCCATGATCTCTACTGAACCCTGCTCTCTGATCAGTAGGAAGTGGGCCGACATGGTGAGTCGATCGATGATCCCCCAAATCAAGTCATTACCCTCAGATATATGTGGAGGAACCATCACGAACTCCATGAATATCCAATAACACTTATTCTATGGGACCTCTAAAGGTTGAACCAATCCTTCTGGTACCTGGTTCTCTGCCTTTACTTACTGAAAAATGAGGCACCGTGAGATAAACTCCACTAATTCCTTCTTCATAACGGGCCACCAGTGCTGTCGTCGAAGGTCCTAGAAATCTTCACCACTTTTGGATTTAACACTAAAGGTTATGTGTGTGACTCCCTCAACACTTATTCTTGATGTGAAATTGGTACCATAGTACGTCCTCTGAAGAGGATGACATGCTCCCCACCATAAAAAATCAATCAGGTGACTGCACTATGGATATCTGAGCACGTCATGTCCTACAGTCAGTGTCCCCATGATGTGCCTCCCTAAATTGTTGAAAAGAGGGGGATTGAATGTAAAATAATGTTGAAAGAATGCTCTTTCCATATCCATAATGGATATCTGTAAGGCATCCAGCTGCTATATCGCTTCACCTAGCAGTTGTATACCAGTCCTCCTGCTGAGTGCATCTGCAAAAACATTACCCTTCCTAGGAGTAAAAGACTATCTCGAAGCCAAATTTCTGGATAAACTCAATCCAAAGTCGCTCTCTCAGGTTCAGGTCCTTCCGAGAGAAGATATACCAGAGACACCTATGATCATAGTACACGGTAAAATGCTTTCCCATCAGATAGTGCCACCACATGTTCAAGCAGAAGACCACTGATGCTAACTCTTGGTCATGGGTAGCATAGTTCTTCTCATGTTTTCTCAATTACTGAGAACTAGATGCGATCATTTCACTCTTATGCATCCGAACACACCAAAGTCTGGCACCTGATGTGTCGTAGTAAACAACATACCATATTCTCTCCTCAAGAAGCCTCAAGATGGGGGTAGTAGTCAGCCTCTACCTCAGCTCCTTAAAGCTCCACTGGGATCTCTCCAACCACACAAAGGGATTCCCCTACTCTGTTAAGGCTGAGAGTGGTGTTTCAACTCTGAAGAAGTCTGGAACGAACCTTCGATAGTACCCCTCCAATCCCAGGAAGCTCCATACCTCTTTCAAACTCCTAGGTGGCTCCCGAGCAAGTACTGCCTCAATCTTTGCTGGATCCACTGCAACTCCAGCCTTCGAGATGACATTTCATAAGAAGTGACCCTCTAAAATCCAAAATGGCACTTCATGAGCTTACCATAAAGCTGGTGCTCTCAGAGTATGTCCAGTAATACCCGCAAATGGATGTTATGTTCCTTCTCAGTAGTATAGTAGATCATAATATCATCGATACAGACTACGAAAAAGAGATCGAGGTATGGATAGAAGAACCTTTTCATGAGTCCCATGAACACTGATAGAGTGTTGGTTACACCAAAAGGAATAACCAAGAACTCGTAGTTGCCGTAACAACACCTGAAGGTCGTCTTCTACACATAATCGTCTCGAAATCTGAGCTGGGGGTAGCCTGATCTGAGGGCTATCTTCCAGAACCACTGTTATCCCTTAATCCGATCAAAGAGGTCGTCAATCCTCAGGAGTGGGTACATGTTCATCAAGGTCACCTTGTTCAGGTGACGGTAGTCAACAAAAAGCCTCAAGCTCCTATCCCCCTTCTTAGTGAACAGAATTGGGGCTACCCTAGGAGAAACACTGGGCCCGATGAATTCCTTCCCCTGAAAGTCTTCCAGCTATACCCGCGGCTCACGAAGCTCAGCAGGAGCCATCCGATATGTTGGAGTAGATATCGGAGTCATAATGGGGTAATGGTCAATGTAGAAGTCCACATCTCTGCGAGGAGGTAGTCCTAGAACATATTCAAGGAAAAAATCATCATACTAGTCCACCAATACAGGATAGATCAGACTCTCCACATCAACGACTCCGATGTTAAGGCATGCCAACTAATGAGTGATCGGCTACACCCTCCTCCGAGTAAGTTCGTCATGTGGTGCAAAGGTTCCTTTCTTGCTAGTGAAGGTAATCCTTGTCCCATCTGTGCGGACACACCACAATTTTCGACTAATACAATCAATATGAGCATGGCCTATAGATAACCAGTCCATGCCCAAGATGACAACATAAGGCCTCGATGCTGCTACTAGGAGATCCCAACAGAAGCTCTCACGTCATAGAGTAATCTTGTAATGCCGGTACCAGTGCGTAATCATAAAATCAGCCCTCGTAGGAGTCTCTAGCTGTAAGGACCAAGCCAACGGCTCCATCTGAATCTACAATCTTCAAATGAGGGAAGTGGAAATGAAAGAGTTATTGGAACCTGGTTCTATAAGAACTATATCTAAGGTGGAGTAGACACAGATCGTACCTCGTATCATCTCTGGAGCACCGTGATCGTATGCCTTAGCTGCCTGAAGCTGAGATCTCCCTTGTACACCCTCTCCCTACGGTTGGGGGTGGACCCCCTAGTGGTGGTGGTGGTAATACAACGTAATGTCATCCACCTCCAGTTGTGCCACGACCAGTCCTCGGGGCCCGTTACATGACTACCCCAAGCCCTCCTTTCATAGGCTAGGGGCTAGCGACTGGAACCAAAAGAGAATATCTGATAAAAAAATGCATTTCCTTTAAAACTATAATATACAGAGCTTGAACATAAGTAGTAGAAGCAAAAAGTACTAATATAGAAAAGAAAAGTGTATCGAAATTAAGTGGGACCGTATACAAACCCAACTGAACAACATGTACAAGTACACATAAATAGGAAAAACATCTCCGGTATCATCCACCGAGGAATCCTACCTAAAGGGTTGGTACAGATCTCGAACAACTCGTCCCTGAGGTATGTCCTATCTAGTCCAACTCCGAGTAGCCTCCCGTTAGTCACCCTAAGCCTTGATCACTGCTGACCATCGTCTGCACAGAACACAACAAGGTGTGGGCGAAGCCCATGCAGGGTTCAATATAACAATACTCAGTAGGGGACCCTGAGACCTCTGAAGATCTCCCAGAATTCACTAAGGATAAACTGAATTAGTAAGATACAATAAAAAAGTATCAACCATCCCTACATAGGTATATGACCATACATACACCTATTTTACCAATCACAGTCTGACTCCAACACTCGAGCCCATGCACAACCCATTCCACAAAGGAAGTAAAGTCAATCATCTCGATGATTACAGCTGAATGTCAAGAATCAACTCACATAGGTATACATATCATGTAGAGGGGTAGATATGATTAGATGTAGCCACGGAATCATCTCCTCTGTTGAACCAACGTAGGATCCTAGAACAGTATCAGTGCTCTCGAACCAACGGAGGATCCCGGTAAAGAAGTCATCACTATCGAACCCATGGAGGATCCTGGTACAATACCATTACTATCGAACCCATAGAGTATCCTGGTATAATATCATCATTTTTGAACCCACGAAGGATCTTGGTACAGTAGTAGGTCCACGTAGGATCCTATCATCTGAGTCGCAGCCAGCCATAGTGTTCCCGCACACAACACGCTCGATTCTGGGAGGGTCTTCTCCTCGAGCCAAGTGTTGATACATTAAATACCAAGAAGTATCTATTTGATGTATCCCTTTGTTCCATATCATCATATGGAACCCAACGTCGTAGATGGCACGTCAATAGGACGCCCGATCTGTAAGTTATTGGCATTTAAGTTCCAGGTGCCTTGTTGTTTTTTAGGTTCAAACCAACCAGGCCATACACAAACTGTGTCCAAACCAAATGTGGGTTATTCCAAAAGGTCCATCATCCTCTAATATTTCCATCACCGCAGACGGTTCTTTGATCAAACACACGTAGCTGAAGATATGGGCGGAAAGGTGAAATGGGTTAAACTGGGTTTGGGTCCGGTCTGTCCCTGCCGGACCGACCCAAGTCCGGTTCCAGACTGGGGTCCGATCCGGCCAGGCCTGCTCTGTAGCCCAGCCCGTGTGGCACCAAACCGGTGACCACGGGTCCCAATGGGTCCAGTCTAAGGTGCACCCGCCGGCGGCCGGCTCAGCAGACCGCCCTCCTCCGTTCGTCGCAGCCTTTGGCCACGGTTTCACTCTGGTGCTGCGCAACGGTGCCGCGCCCATCCTGTTTGACTACTACGACCGTCGAGAGTGAGACTTCGTCCTCCTGTGTGGTGTGATGGCACCACGTCCCTCTGGTACTGCGGCGGCCCGCCTAGCCGCGGCCAGATACTCTGCGATGTGCGACGTCGACGCGCTGCTCCAGCTAACCGGTAGCCCTTGCACTGCCGGTTATTCTAGCGGCCGGGCTGTCACCGGCCGCTGATGCTCCACTGCGGTATTGCCTTCTGGTGGCACCGTTGTGCCACTATTGTCAACAACAATCGAGAGAAACAAATAGGGAGGGTCGGGCCAGGTGTGTGTTGTCTCTTCCCTCCTCATTACAGTGATATAAACTGGCGATTCACATTCCAAAACTGAAATGAAGAATAATGGGTACAAAAACAATTCAAATACCCCTACCTCGCTTGACGATAATTTTTGATGATGTCACTGTAAGGTGGCGTCGTTTTTTCATATTTGGAAGAGGAATACATCGGAGAAGATGAGTCGAGGATGATGTCGTCGACATTCTTCGTGGGTGACAGTTTTGTCCCTCGAATGAAGGTTCTTTGTTGGAGGAGGAAGCGTTCTTCCATGTTCTTCCTCCTCTACCAATGGTTCCACCAAACGAGTTTCCAACCAAAAATAATGTGTTATGATAACCCATTATTTAATTTGTTGGAAAAAGAATTCAAATTCATTCAAATCAATTAATTAATAAACCATTAATTAATTCATGTGGAGTGGTACCGTAATGAGGGGAGCTCAAGAGTTTTCCCCCAGATAAATGGGGGGTTAAAGGGGGCTCAAAGCCTATGTGGGCCACACCCTTTTGATTGAAAGAGATGTAAAACTTCATGTGGGCCCCAACAAATAATATCCTCCCAATGGAGGTTATGTACAGGTGGGACCTACCTCTAACCTCCACTTGGAGGTTTTAACCACAAACAAATAAAAATTAGAACACCTTATTTTTTTTATATTTTATTTAAAAACCCCAAAAACTATCTTCCATTCTCGATATAATGCAACTGTTGTAAATGTATCACTATGCAATCATCGACACTGCGAGTTCAATGGTGCCCTCAGATTTCAATTCAGAGCACCAGTTCAAAAGATATAAAATCCCACTCATATAATTACCAAACATACCCAAACAAAACATCAGAAAATGAATTCGGGCACACCAGGACACAGAATCAAGCGTTGTAATTATTTTGCGAACTCGTAAAAATCCCAGGAATTTAAGAAAAAACATTCCACGAAATTTACGTGTCATTACATTCTCCCCACATCAATTCTTTACATCCCTGTAAACTAAAACTCGAACTAAGGGAACAAATGGGTGTACTAAGCACATATCTGGGCCTCCTTCTCCCATGTTCTCTCCTGGAGGTACCTGTGTTGCCATCAAACGTGCACCTGAGGTATCGATCGTCCTAGAAGGACCCACTCCTGTTGATCCTCAATCTTCACTGAAACCTCCATGAAAGTCTCCCTATCATCGATGTCCAGCTCTCCATGGTCAATGATGTGGGAAGGGTCGTGCACATATCACCTCAACTGAGATACGTGGAAGATGTCGTGCACCTAGTGCAACTGAGGTAGAAGAGGTAAGTGGTAATCCACCTCGCCTACTCTACTGAGTACCTGGAAAGGACTAATGAATTGTGGAGACAATATTACACCTCGAAAAAATCTCCATAGACATCGTTGAGGTGATACCCATAGAAAGATGTGGTTGCCATCTTCAAACATCAGAGGTCTCTGTATCCTATCAGTAGAGGACTTCGGCCTGCTCTATGGAGTCTTCATCTACTCTTGGATGATTTGCACCTTCTCCGTCATAGCCTATACCATCTCTGGTCCCATGAGTTCTAGCTCCCCATCGTTATTCCAACACACAGGCGATCTGCAAGGTTGTTCATACAATTCCTCTAAAGGTCCCATCCTGACTGTGGAGTGGTAGATTTTGTTGTTTGAAAACTCTACCAAGGGTAAATGATCCTCCCAACTGCGACCGAAGTCAAGGACGCATGCACGAAGCATGTCCACGAGGGTCTGAATGTTCCACTCAGTCTGACCATCCGTCTGAGGATGGAAGGTTGCTCAAGTAAAGATGCATCTCAAAAGCCTCTTGCAGCCCCTTCCATAGCTGGAAAGTGAAACGGGCATCTCGATCAGAGACGATCGTCGATGGGTCACCATGAAGTCGTACGATCTCTTCCACTTAGAGGCGTCCCAAGATCTCTACTGATCACTTCTACCCGAACAGTAGGAAGTGGGCCAACATGGTGAGTCGGTCAACAATCATCCATATCGAATCGTGACTCCTGGTTGTATGAGGAAGACCCATCACTATGTTCATGGATATCCCATCCCACTTCCACTGTGGGTCCTCTAAGGGCATAAATAAACGTGCCGGAACCTGGCGCTCTGCCTTCACTTGCTAACAAGTGAGGTATCATGAGACAAATTATGTTACTTACGTCTTCATACCTAGCCATCAGTTTTGTCATCGGAGGTCCTAGTACATCATTGCCACACCTGGATGCACTGCTAGAGGTGACGTGTGAAACTCTCTCAACCTTTCCTCTTGAAGTGACACTGGTACGATGCTATGTCCCCTAAAGATAATGATGTTCTCCCTATCTACAGAAAATCCATCAACTGCCTGTCCTGTAGATATCTGTGCACATAGATCCTCACAGCCAAAATCCCCACACTTTTCCTCCCTAACTCTCTAAAGAAGGGGATGTGTGACTACTAGATACTGCAGAAAGGCTGCTTCATTCTGATCCACAAAGGATATTTTCAACGCGGCCAGCTACTCTGTCACCACATCTAGTAGCTGAATGCCTGATATTCTACTGAGATAATTTTCTACAACATTCTCCTTACAATGATTATATACTATCTCGAAGTCATAGTCCTGGAGGAACTCAAGACAATGCCACTATCTCAGGTTCAGGTCCTTCTGTGAGAAAGTGTACCTCAGACTCTACTATTCAGATAAAACTGTAAAACACTAGCCAATCAAATAGTTCCCCCACATCTTCAAAGAGAAGACCACTGATGTTATCTCTAAGTCGTGGGTATTGTAGTTCTTCTCATGATGTCTCAGCTAACGAGAACCATACGCGATCAAAACATGATCCTAAATCAGGACACACCCGAGTCTATTCCATGAAGAATCATAGTAAACTACGTACCCTATGCCCTCCTCTAGAAGCCTCAAGAAGGAGGCACTAGTTAGTCTCTGCCTTAGCTCCTGAAAACTCTGATGGAATCTCTCCGACCACACGAACGGTTTCCCATTCTTCATCAAGAATGATAGTGGTGTTGCAACTCTGGAGAAGTCTGGAATGAACCTCCGATAGTATCCAGACAAACCAAGGAAACTCCGTACCTCCATCACACTCCTGGGTGCCTCCCAAGCAAGTACCGCCTCATTCTTTGCTAGATCCACTATAACTCCAGCCTCCAAGATGACATGTCCCAATAAGTGAACATATCTAATCCAAAATTGGCACTTCAAAATTTTACCAAAAAACCGGTGCTCTCAGAGTGTGTTTAGTACTACCTGTAAATGGTAGGCATGCTCCTCCTTAGTAGCTGATTATATTATAATTTCATTGATTAAACTACCACAATGAGATCAATGTATGGGTGAAAGATCCTGTTCATGAGTCCCATGAACACTTCTTGTGCGTTGGTTATGCCGAAAGGCATAACCAAGAACTCGTAGTTGCAATGCCAGCATTTGAAGTTCATCTTCTTCACACATTAATCCCGTTCTCTGAGATAGTGATATCCTGAGAGAAGATCTATCTTAGGGAACCAACATTCTCCATTCAGCTGATCAAAGAGTTCGTCAATCCATGGGAGTGGGAACTTGTTCTTCATGGTCACCTAGTTCAGGCACAGATAATCAACACACAGATGCAAGCTCCCATCTGCCTTCTTGTCGAACAAAATCTGGGATGCACAGGGTGAAAGTCAATATAAATGTAAACCTCTCCGTGAGGAGGTAATCCTAGAATGTAATCAAGGAAGATATTCGCGTACTCATCCACCACAATAGGAAAACTCGGACTCCGCACATCAACCGCTCTAAGAATGAGGCTATCCAACTGATGTGTGACTGGCATCCCTCTTCTCTGGGTAAGTACATCCTATGCTTCAAAGGCTCCATTCATGCCGGTGAAGGTAAATCTCATACCATCCTCACCGTCACACTGCATGTTCCGCCTAATGTTGTCAATCTGATAATGAACTGTGGATAACCAGTCCATACCCAAGATGCCGTCGTAAGGCCTCAACGCTGTTAAGAGGAGATCCCAGCCGAAGCACTCACCTCCTACAGTAATCTCACACTTCCGGAACCAGTTTGAAATCGTTGATTCTTCTCCCGTAGAAGTATCTAGCAGTAAGTATCGATCCAACGGCTTCGCCCGAATCTCTGAGCTACGAACTAGAGTAGTGACAATAAAATAATGACTCACGCTTATTTCTATAAGTACTGCATCAAGGGTGGAGTAGACAAAGATAACACCTCGATTCATCTAAGGTGTTCCGTGGGCGTTGGAATTGACTGCCCGGAGCGGAGCCTGACCCTGTTCACCAGCTCCCTATGGTCGTGGTGGATATCTGGGTGGTGGAGGTGGTAGGACCTCGAAACATCATCCACCACCTGCTGCTTGGCCAGCTCCTCTGCCTCGCCCGCCTGCTCCTGGCGGACCTCCACGGTTGAGTCTTTGACTCTGCATAGGATGTCCCTCTATTGTCTGTTGCTCATCTTCATGGCGGGTCGGGAAATCACGAGCAATGTGACCCTACCCGCCACACACATAGCACTGCCTTCTACTCGTATGGCCTGCTATTTTTCGTTTTCCCTGCACAATCAAACATGTATCCGGGGGACACCCACCTGATGGCTTCGTATTCTTGGACCACGGTGACATCTATCTACTACCTGTTGAAGAAGACTCTGCTACCTGTCACCTTGTAGTGGGTCTCGCTGATGGTGACTACTCAGCCAAAAAAATCTCCACAAGAAGGCCTCTCTCCAGCACCCCCTCCTACGTCGGAATGGTGAGGGAGATCATTGAAGCCCTGATCCCATGCCCGAGTCACTACTCGAACGTCTGGGCCCTGAAGAATGGGTCATGTACCATATCTGTGGAGTAGCATGAGAGGTCGGTGAACCTCATTCAGTACTGTTCCACCATCATGCTTCCCTGTTGCATATGAAGTAGCTCCGAAATCCACACTGCATGAAGGGTGGCTGGAACAAACTCTAATCGGAAGAGACCCTCGAAGTCTACCTATTGTAGTGATGTATCATCATGCACCTGGATCAAAAGGATCCACCATCTTCCTGCTGCTACCTGTAGGAGACTCATGGAAAGGATCCCCAAGAGGTCAGCTGGTGTCCCTACCAATCTGAAAATTCTCATAATAGCCTCCAGAAAATTCTCAGCTACCTGTGGGTCCATCTCTCCCCTGATCCTCGGCAGCCTCTGGTGATGGAACTCTGGAAATGAACTCAGACGTCGCACACTCTCTACTGCTGGAGCTGGTGGTATAGGTGGACCAGTGGGTTGTGTTACTGTTGGTAGCTCCGCTGTGATGGAGCCCTACACCGAGGCCTCATCGGTCGGTGGGCTACCATCACACACCAAACTCATAACCCAGAATGGCTGCCTACATTGCGCCATCTTGAAAAGAAACAGGTGTGCCATGGTCAAAAAAATATACCCGGTAAACTGACAAAATGTAAGCACGAAGATAACTTTTCAATGTAAACTCACATATGATCAGTATTTTCATGCACTATGTCGTAATTAATAAGTCAGAGTCCGAGTGTATGGATTCATCGGCCGCCACACAAACACTTCCCGCTGTGTCACGGCCTGTCCTCGGAGCCCGTTCCATGAATACCCCAATCCCACCATCCGTAGGCTTGGGGCTGGAAACTAGCACCAAAGTCGAATCTATGATAAAATGGGAAGGCATTGCATTTAAACCTGTAACCCACATAGTTTGAACAGAAGAAGTAGAAGAAAAAAGTACTAATATAGAAAAGAAAGGTGTGCTAAATGTAAGTGGGCCTGTATACAAACCCAACTGGACAATAAGTAAATATCCATGTAAAAAGGAAAAACAGCTCCGGGATTGTCCACCGGTATTCCTACCTAAAGGGTAGGTACATATCATGAACAACTCATCCCTGAGGTATGTCTTGTATAGTATAACTCTGAGCAGCCTCTCGTCCATCACCCTCAGCCTCGATCACTGCTGACCATCATCTGCCCTGAACACAACAAGTTGCGGGTGAAGGTCATGCATGGGTGAGTATAACAATGCTCATTAGGGGACACCGAGACCCCCGAAGGTCTCCCAGAATCCACTAAGGATAACCCACAGCTGTAAGATACAATCAAGAAGTATCAACCATCCCTACATAGGTATATGCGCATATATATACCTATGTTACCAATCAAAGTCCGACTCCAACACTCGATCCCATTCATAACCCATTCCACAGCAGAAGTAAAGTCAATTATCTCGATGGAAACTACTGAAAGACAAGACTCAACTCACACATGTATAAAAATCATATAGAGGGGTGGAGATGATAAGATGTAGTCACTGAATCATCTCCTCTGTCGAACCCAAGTAGGATCCTAGAATAGTATCAGCGCTCTTGAACCCATAGATGATCCCGATACAGAAGTCATCCCTGTCAAAACCACGGAGGATCCCAGTCCAGTACCGTCACTGTCAAACCCACAGAGGATCCTGGTACAATATCGTCGTAGTCGATCCCATGGAGGATCCTGGTACATTAGAAGGTCCATGTCGGATCCTATCATCTCAGTTTCATCCATAGGGTTCCCACACATATCATGCTCGATTCTAGGAGGGTCTGCTTCTCAAGAAAAATGTCAATACATCAACTATCACTAGACTCGAGTTGATGTATCTTGTAGTTTCGCCTCATCATAAGGAACCAAATACTATAGACGGCGCGTCAATCGGACACCCGGTCTGTGAGTTATTGGCATTTCCGTTCTAGGGGCCCGGTTGGATTCTAATTCCAACCCAACCTGGACATACCCCAACTGTGTCCAAAAATCATGTGAGGTTTGAAAAAAGAACTGTCTTGCTCTAATATTTCCATCGCCGCAGATGGTTCATCGATCAGACACCTATAACACAAGATATGGGTGGAAGGTGAAATAGGTCAAAATGGGTCTGGGTCCGGTCTAGCCCACCCGGACCGTCCCGACCCGACCCCACCCGAGTCCGGTTCCAGACCGGGGTCTGACCCGGCCCGTTAGTAACCGGCTCGGCCCATGTGGCTGGGATGCGGACCGCCAGCCGAAGCCAGCAGTTGTCGCGCCTCATGGGGCCCACCCCGATCGAGTGAAGGGGTGGAGGGGGGGTCAGCGCCACCCTGTCTTCCGGAAATGGCTAGTGCATGGCATCGACCTGTTGACCGCGGGACACAAAGGGTCCCGCTTGTTGTGCATCCTCCTTCGTATAGCTCAACCAGCTGCACCCCTCCGTCCGCCACATCCTTTGGATGCAGTTTCTCTCTAGCATAGCGCGACGGCGCCGCGCCCATCCCGTCCAACTGTCACAGCCTTCGTGGCCGCGAATTCTTCATCTGGTGTGGTGCGATGGCCCCGCACCCCTCCAACACCGCCGCAGCCTGATCCTCCATGCGATGCGATGGCTTCCCTCTCCTTTGGTGACTGGCGGCCCTTGCGCCACTGGTTCCTCTCGTGTCCAGGCTATCGATGTGCACTGAATCTCCACCGCATTCCTCCCTTCCACTGGTGCTGTTGTGCCACTGACATCATCAAAAATCATGAACAACAAAGAGGGTGGGTGAGGTCGTGTTTGTACGGTCTGAGCAGTCCTCGTTATGGTGATATAAACCGGTGATTCACATTCCAAAACATGGATGACAAAGAACGAGTACAAAAACAATTCAAATCCCCCTACCTCGCATGACAATAATCATTGATGAAGTTGTGGGAAGGAGACATCATTTCTTCAACGTTGGAAAAGGAAGAGTTTGGATAAGACAAGTCGAAGATGACATCATCGGCATTCTTCATGGGAAATAGTTTTGTCCCTCGACTGAAGGTTCTACGTTGGCGGAGGAAGTTTTATTCCAAGTTCTTCCTCCTCTCCCAAATGTTCCACCAAAAGAGTTTCCATCCAAAAATAATGGGTTATGATAACCCATTACTTAATTGGTTGAAAAAAAATTCAAAAAAATTCAAATTAATTAATTAATAAAGCATTAATTAATTAATGTTCAGTGGAACCATAATAATGGGAGATCAAGAGATTAACCCCACATAAATTGGGGATTAAAGGGGGTTTAATTCCCCTGTGGGGCCCACCCCTTTGATTTCAAGAGATGATAAACTTCGGGTGGGCCCCAATAAATAATATATTCCCAAGGAAGGTTATGTGCTGGTGGGATCTACCTCTAACCTCCACTTGGAGGTTTTAACCACCAAAAAATAAAAATAAGCACACCTTATTTTTAGTAAATTTTATTTAAAAACCCCATAAACTATCTTCCATTCTCGATAGAACACAACTGTGGTAAAGGTCTCACTATGCAATCACCGACACTACAAGTTCAACGGTGCCCTTGGATTTTAATTCCAATCACCAGTTAAAAAGATATAAAATCATGCTCATACATTTACTAAACATACATGAAAAAAACTTCAGAAAAAGATTCAGGGAACATCATGACTCAAAATCAAGTGTTGTAAATTTTCTCAGACATCAAAAAAACCCATGAATATATGAAAAAACAATTCCACGGAATTTCTGGGTCATTACAAGCTGCACGTCCAGCTACTCTACCACATCTACCTCCTCCATGCAGACCACCTCGTTCGAACCTCTGCCTCTACCTGGGAGGTCTCTCTACTATCTGGTGATCATCTGAATGGCGGTTCAGAGAATCACGAGACATGTGACCCTACATGCCGCATGAGTAAAAATTCCTTCTACAGGATTCTGTTTCCTGCTCTGTGTGCCTCGCACAACCAATCCTAAGTCATGTGGTTAACCACCTTTAGGTCTAGTCATCTTGGACCTCTGCGACATCTGTCTACTGCCAACTGTAGAAGATTCTGCTGCATGTCAGCGAGTGGTGGGTCTCGCTGTTGGTGATTTCTCAACAGGGAGACTCTCAACCAAGAGGGCTCTCTCTAGCACGCCTATCTACGTCGGGATGCTGAGGTAGATCATCGATGCTCTGATCTCTCTCTTGAGCTCCTGCTCGAGGGTACATGCCACAAAGAATGGGTCCCACGCCATATCTGTGGAGTAGCGCGGGAGGTCGGTGAACCTCGCTGCGTATTACGCCACTGTCAGGCTACCATGCTCTAGATGTTGTATCTCATGTATCCACAATGCGTGGAGAGTGGCTGGTACAATCTTTGAATGGAATAATCTCTCGAAGTCTACCTAGAGTAGGGTAGCCTCGTAATGAACCTAGAGCATCAAGCTACACCATTTTCATGTTGCTGCCTGAAGGAGACTCACATAAAGGATCACCATGAAGTCTTCTGGTGTCCCTACTAGCCTAAAGACTCCCACCACAGGCTCTAGTAAATTATGAGCCACCTGTGGGTTCGTATCTCCCCAAAACCTGGGTGGCCTCTGGCACTGGAACTCGTGCAATGTATTCAAGTGGCGTGCATCATCTTCTACTGTTGCTGGTGGCATCGGTGGCCCAATGGAATGTGATGCCACTAGTTTCTCTGTAGGAAAAGGGCCCCGCACTGAGGCCTCGTCACTCGGTGCGTAGTCTGTACGTACAAATCTTGGTGCTCTAACTGGTCATCCGTGGGGAGGCTTCCTGAAATAAAAAAATGCGACGGAGTCAAAATATTATACCTGGTGAGCTGACCTGGTTGAGCTGACTTAACGATAACTTTTGGAAACACAAACACAATTAGTGTTTTCAGGCATTGAGTGAGAAATAAGAAGTCAAGGTCCTAGTGTATGGATACGTCGGCCGCCTGCACCAAAACTGGACTCCCTGAACTGAAAGTCACCCTTAGTACCCTTAACACTATTGCTTCATAGAAAAGAAAGATCAATAGTCTATGTTCTGTGGTAGAATAGAAGCCTATGATACCAATTTATCACGACACATCCCACGGGGCCCGTAGCATGACTACACCAAACAATCCTTGCATGGTCCAAGGGCGGGCGACTAGCACCAAAGGCATAAATCCCAAAACTGGGAAGGAATTTCCTTCATAACTATAAACAAACACATCAGAGTACACAACTAGAAGTAAAAAACTAAATAATACTGTATACAAAATATGTGTTGGAAATTAAAAGGTGTAGAAAATACAATCCCAAGATTAATGTACAAGTACAACTAAAAAGAATGTATAGTGGAAGATGAGTAATGTAGCTACTAGGTCATCCCCCAGGGTTCCTACATGAAGGGTTGGTACAGATGGCATCCTCGGCACTCCACGTCCGTCTGCCTCCTCCGTGTACCATCACACCGAGTTGTCCACCTCTAGGGTTTCATCCAGTCCTGCTACTCTCTTCCTCAGTCAGTGATATTCATCATTTGCATCCAACACAAAAATATGCAGCCATAGACAGTGTAGGGGTGATTTTAACGATACATAGTAGTTACCTCGAGACCCTCACGTTCTCACAAAATCCAACAAGGATAAACCACAAAGTATTTAATCTATAGATAACAATTACTTAGGTATATTCCCATACATATAGATATGTTATCAAGTAACCCATCTCAATCATGAGAAAAACACAAAAGTCATTGACTCATCTCAAAGCAGGATTTTCATTATCGAAACAATAACAGGTGGCGTACATATCATCTATCAAGTGCATTGGTCCTGCCACGTCACACAGAGGTGATTCCCACAATCCTTGGAGTACTGAGGTACTCCACTTGTCGATTATCATGGTTTTGTCACATCACACAGAGGCTCTCCCTAACATGGGTCTATCGTGCTCACACAGAGGCGCTCTCCCTCATAGCATGCTGAGGTACTCCTCCTATCGAGTACCATGGGTCTACAATGCTCACATAGTGGCACTCCCCACTGGGATAGTCGAGTCACTCTGAGTCGATTCAGTCAATCAGTCATCATGTCTCAGCCAACTACTAGGTCTTCGTACTCTGTCCACTAACCTCTAGAAGGAATATGCTGCGAGAGCTACTTTTCGATACTCCAACTATAAAAAAAGATCCATGAAGAAGTATCTCAAAGGTCCTCCGCATTATTGCGGTCTCAATGCAAGAGATGACGTGTCAATCAGACACCTGACCTGTTAGTTATTAGCATTTTTATCCCTGGGGCCCGATTCGATTCTAGTATGATCCAACCTGACTGTATCTCCACTATACATCGAACTCCAGTGGGGTGTTCTCAAAGGTTTGGCTTCACTCCATGAATAATGGCACCGCAGACGGTTCGTCAAACGAACGTCTGGTGCCAACGATATGGCCCAAGAAGGTAATGGGGTCAGTAGTGTGCCTGGGTCCAGTCCCACCCGGTCGGACCGACTCAGCCCAACCCAGTCTGGGCCAACCTGGTCTGGGTCGACCCGGGCAGACTCGCTGGGTATGCCCCGACACGTAGGGTGGGTCATCTCTCTATATTTGGCCCCACCCAGTAGACTGCCAGGGCGGTTCGACCCGGAGGTCACTACATATGCGGCTCGGCCCGAAGGCCAAGGCCAGTTCAGCCAGTGCTTCAAGGGGAGTGGCTCATGAGATTTTTCATGGGATGTTGTTTCGGTCGAGAGGCCAGCAGGCATGCCATGTGGAGCATTTCTAGGCCGCGGGTGCACCGGGTAGGGCGGGGGTAGGGGTAGGGAAGGCCGCGGGGGTGCAGGAAGGGCGCTAGGAAGGCTGCTGGGTCACCGGCAGGGCACCGGGCAGGGCGCGGCAGCGGCTAGGAAGGCGGGCCGCACACCGAGAAGGGCACCGGGGGGCCACGAGAAGGTGGGCCCGATGACGTGCGGGCTCTTAGGAGGCCACGGGAAGGTGGGTTGTGTGCCAGATAGGGCGCCAGGAGGCCTCGGGTAGGCGGTCTAGGTGCCGCTCGGTCTGCCGGTGTTCAGCTGGATGCATTAGTGCATCGTGGGGGAGACACTATTCGCGGAGGTCGTGGGTAGCGCGACCTTCATCTTTGCCGCCTTCATCACCTTCACCTAATTTCCATGCCAAAGAATGCCACAATAATAGAGAGAATGACAGAAAATTTCAGGGCATGTTAGTTTGGCATGCACCCTTCTTATTAAGGGAGATATCATTTGGCTTATCATTAGAAGAAGAAGATAAATAATATGTCCGCATCAATCCCTTATTATCATTTGAAGAAGGTAATAAAAAGGTACAACTTCAACAAATTAATAAACCCCCTACCTATTGATTCATCATTTTTCATTCGTCGTTCGTCGCGTCCGCCGCACGTCTCAAATACCTTGCTACGTCGGCTCATTGACGTTGTGTAGGGTTGGTCGGTAGGTGTCCGCGTAGAAGAAAGTCAAAGAATAATCGTTGCATACATTTATTGCCTTCTTTGTTGGGATATTTCCATTATAATCATTTAATCCTACACTTCCAACAAAATGAAATATGCCCATGAAATAACATATTGTCTATTACTTTAACGTTCACACGTAATTGAAAAAGGAAGAATTAAATTAAAGAGGCTCCACCAATTTAATTCAAGACGTTGGAACATTAATTAAAGGGGGGTATGCTCCATTTAATTAAAGGGGAAGGTGGAGAGGCTCTCCCTCAATAATGAGGGATAGATGGGAGGTTACACTCTATTCCCATTAATAGGGGTCGGGTGGTCACCACACTTTTTATTTAAATGAATGGTTATTGTCTCTGGTGGTCCCCACGTAGTAAACTCTCACCGTAGGTTATATTCGGGTGGGCCCCACCTATATAACCTCTCATGGGAGGTTAGGGTGTGGTGGTCCCACCGCCAACTCCCATATGGAGGTTTTAACCAACCACCACACACATGGTAGATTATAATAAAATAAAGTGTTGTACACTTTATTTTATTATTTTTTATAAAAGGAAAAAAACTAAATTTTATTCTCGACCATCTGTCATCGAAGTGAAAGTCTTATTAAGTGAATACCGGCACTGCGTGTTAAACGGTGCCCTCCAATTTTATTTCCGAGCACTGGTTCAAAAGATAGAAAAACCTACTTGTACATTTACTGAACATACCCGAACAAAACATCATAAATTTATTTCGGGCACACTGGGCCTCGGAATCATGCCGCATCAATTTTTGCGGACTCGTAAAATTCCCATGTATTTAAGAAAATAAAAATAAAAATTTCTACAGAAAATATGGGTCATTACATTCAAAATTGTGTTCAATTTAATGTTTATACTGGTTTTTAATTCTATATTTTTTTTATAGGTCGTTACATTTATAACATGATATATACAACCCTCCATATCTCTATAGACATGCTCTTCTCTTTAATTACCTCTGGCATAGAAGAAGGTGATCATGGGTTAATATGGAACACCATCATGGGACACAGAATTATTTTCTCCTTTTCTAGTATGTTATAATATACTTCACATCACTCAAATTCTTTTGTTACAAAATATATCAACTCCCCATAATGTGAGATGAATCATTTTATTCTTTGAAAATTTCACTATAGTTTACTATTTCTTATATTTTTTAAAAACTAGATTATATATTTATTCATGATTCTCCCATTATTCTTTAAAAAATATTATAAATAAAATTTCATCTACATGTAAATCACCATGTTTTTTAGAACTATAAATGAGATTCTATAAATTATCCACCCCTTCATGGATATTTTTATAAATAATGATTTAATAATAATTTATCCCATTTCATTCTATTATAAAATTTAATAAAATATTATATTTTAAAAAAAATATATATAGAATTAAGGTAGCGGATAATAATAATTTATCTATCCATGTTTTATCAGCATATTAATTTATATCATCAATAAAAATATCCACCTTAAATTTTCAAATATCTGTTGTACAATATAATTGTTTCCTTCAATGAATACTTACCATATACCTACTAAAATATTACATCATGACTAGATCTCACTAACTTAATTTCATATATATACTAAAAAATATATTATATACCCACTTTTAAATAATATATTATTGGTACTCTAAATAATCAAATGAAAACTCCAAATTAATATATCACATCTCCATAAATTTTTAAAATTCAATGTTTTGAATACATGTTTCTCATATATATGAATATTATTAACCATATATAACCAGTTGATTTTGAAAAACAGTATTACTTATCAAAAAGATTAAAATTATAATTTATATTGATATTTTATATACATCTTATATATTACTCGTACATATTTCTATTTTCTAAATAATTATTATATTTTTACTCCTTTATATTTTATTTGCATTTATTTAAACAAAATATTCACAATAGAATTATGATATTAGGAATTTCATTTATTAATTATAGATTAGTGATAAATAATTGAATACATTATATTTATTATAAAATCAAATCAAATTTTAACATATAATGAAAATTTGACATTCAGTTCTTATTTTATAAAATATTTATAGTTTTAGATTAAATATTTTATAATAATGAATTTTTTTAATATTTTTATGAAACAATAATATAAAAAGATTGTGATCTATTTTAATTGTTTATTAGGTTTCTATTAAATCATTCCATTTTTTTAATTTGTAATTAAAATTATTTTTAGGAATTTAACTATATTTTTGAAATTTGTAAATATTAAAACATTATTTTTTATTTTTATTTGGTAAATGTTAGTTATTTTTTTAATGAATATAGTTCTCCATATATTTCTTTTTGGTTCTATGAGGATTATTTAATTTTCTTCAATTTTTTATATGAATCAATGTAATACTATTTGAATATGTCAATAAAATAAAATATTTTTCCAAAAACATCAGTCATATTTTAATAATGACAACAACATGTTATTCAATATGTTGTTGTAAGATTGGAATTACTATAATATGGTTCATTATATACATCATAAGTGTATTCTACCAATAATTATATGTTAACCATGTGATCTATATGGTTCATGTATTGTGATTATTTTCTATTTTAAAATCGATTTCTTATGGGATTTGAAGCTACACTAATTAAACATCTATAAAACACTAAATGCGTGAGTGGAATCATTAAATTAGACCAATTTTACCTAATTAAAAATATTTTTTCAACTGATAATAGTAACATGTATCATGAGGATGATTATTTTGATTTATTTGAGTTTTTATTGAAGGATAAAGAAGATTGAACTATGAACCAAGAATTTGGAAGATCTAATGAAGAAATATGAATTCTTGTTAATAAACCATTACTTATAAAAAGATGATAATGTGTGTCTCTCAATAGATATTGACTCAAGACTTGACTAATGATAATCAATTAATAAAAATATGTCAAATAATGTGATTAAATAATATAGGATAATAATCATCGATATTGATATGAGTTCTTAAATGGTTTTTTTGAATGTTAATGAGAATCATTGAAAACATATAAATTATTGGTAATATTTTACATTTAGATACAAACTCTAGATAATTATATGGATTTATTATTTTTGAGTACCATCATCATGAATATGAAATTTTATGCATTTGGAATATTATATAATGGTCTAAAATAGAAACTTGTTTTGTTGGTACAAGATGATGTAAAGATGTTATATGTGTGTCATTTATTCTAATTATAGAATGAATGATGATTTTAAGATATTCTATAACCATCATGTTCAATGTTGACAAGGATTGTCCCACATACGGGGAATTGTCAAACGTATTTTAATATGTCATAATATCTCGGTGTTAATAAATTATTTTGGTCACGTGATAAACGTTTTGTGTTTGATCTTATTGGGATCATAGAGAAGAGATAAGTATACCTGATGGAACTAATTATTCAACGACAAAGAAGGAATATACATCGGTTGATTAAATATTATGTACAACATAGAGATGTTGTTAGTACTAGTAGATTCTTTTAAATCTAGTATTGATCCCTACATCATTCACAATTATACCAAGTGGAAGAGTGAAACTAGTATATGAAGATTTATATAGGATTAAATAAATATGAATTCTTATTCAATATAGAATTATTAATGAAAGACAGAAAATGTAACATTAATATTCTTAATGGAATCATTCATGTAACATTTGTAATTATTAAACTCAATATGATAAAAAAACTATAGATGTGTGATGTGGAAGATTCTTAGGGGATTTCTGAATGGACATAGAAGAAATAATTTAACTCACAAGTATGAGTTATTTATTCTTTATGGAGTTGTAACCTATATTTTTGGGGACAATCAAATATTTGTTTTGATAAGATATAGTAACCTGTGGAAGAAATTAAAAAACGTCATGTCACTATTTGGAAACCAATATTTGATTTCAAAGGTACATCATTTGATTAATAGTGTTCGTAAATTAATGGTAAATTCATCTTAACATTTTTGGGTGGGGTACATTTAATTTAAAAATGGATTGAGAAATTCCTAAAAATAATGAGGTAAACCATTCGGAGTAGTGTTTAAATGATATCGGAGCATATAGGCAAGATATTTTTAGATAATATCCCTATATCATTCTCTCATTTCCCATTAATTATTTCTATTGTCAAATATTATTTATTGAATACACGATATATAGTTTATATAAATATAAAAAAAACAATTCAAGGAGATCATATTTTATTGGAATGATGATTATCAATAATCTTTTAAAAGTATTTAACTTTTTTGTAAACATTTATCCTTTAGAATCCACAAACTCTTTATATATTTATTACCTTTTATGATTAATTTAAAAACATATAATTTGAAAAAAAATATTCATATGATCGAATATTTCATTCATATGTCACCAATTATTTTAAAATTGTGTTTGGTGTAATTAGGGGAATGATTTTGTGACTTCAATAATATGTTAGCATTTTTTTTAATCCCATATAATCTTATGTACATTAATATATGTATCTATGGGTGAATATTAAGGTCTAATCATGAGATCATGTAGTAAATAATATACATTAATTTCTTTTGGTTCATATTATTTCTCAAAAAGGTTGAATCATCCCTTTATCTTGGTCTGATAGACATATCATCTCTAGAGTGAGTTAAAAAATCAATATAGTTAGTCAAGTGATAACTGTGTGATATAAGTCTAATTAATAATAGGTTGTCGAATAATTACTATGACTCTCAATTGAGGATAAAAAACTATTTTTAATTTAGATGAATCAATTTTCCTAACCATTTAATTATTCATCACTTCATGAACTAAACATTAAAGTTTTTTCCACTCACTCCCTACAAGTTTTTCATTCTTTCCAATGTCATTTCTCACCATCCAACATAAAATTATTTTATCCCAATTTATTTTACACATTTTATTTTAATTTAATGTTATTTTTTTCTTTTCTATGATATATATTGGTTTTTATTCTAATGGTATTAACTCTCATTTCAATTATATTGTCTTTTATGGGTTATCCCGAACTATATATTTTATATTATGTAATAATATACTATTAATAATTTTAAATATTTTTAGTGTGGGAGTTATATATTTTAAAAAAATAAAACATTATAATTCAAATTTATTATCATTTAAAATATCTTGGTAAAAATAATATAAAATTTCCTAACATCATAATTTAGTAGAGAAATATTATAAAAAATCAAATGAATATCACCTATAAACCATGTATTGTAATTTAGAAGGGGATTTTTCAATACTAAAATATTATGGAAACAAAATTATTTTTGAAAACAAATTATGCATCAAACAATATCTATGTTCTATAATATATGAACTTAGAAATTCATAAATCTCACTACTATCGTTTTTTTACATTTTTTAATGAAGATGTTATATCATTCATTTGATGTTTCAATATTTTTTCATGTAGTTTACTATTATTGTCCTAAGTGAGGTTGAGATGATAATGGGATACATAGAAATAGTAATGAAAAATAGTGATTGGACATAGTATAACCAGATAAATGAGAACTCATTTGACACTAGGGTCTATCATAGGTAGTTTTTTCATTGAATTTTCCTATGTTTATTATGTGGGAGGAATAAATTAAAATCAAAAGCGTATTTTCGGTTGAGTATTAGTCAAAACATGAAGAATGAGAATGGTTTCAAGAACCTATTAATATTTACTGACTTCAACATCATTATTAAATTGTTATTGAAGCATTAAATAATATGGTTTTAGCACATTTTAATGAATTACTTGACCAATTAACTGGTGGAAATTACCCTGATATAACTACTAATGAGATGATGAATATTTATTAATGTATTTTTCAATATTAAAAACATATTCCATCTATTAAGAGTAATGTTAATAGAGATAATAGAAATCATTTTTGTGTATAGAAAATAACTTAAGTAATGATAAAATAGCAAACTAATTAAAATATTGATGAGTCAAATTGTCAAAAAAAATACATGAAATATTAATGATATGTCCATAAGTTAGTTGTGTGAGTCGTGTGGATTTTTGGGCATACAACGTAATTCTATCATAAATTTTACATGAATTTATAACCATCTAGGTATAATTTTTCCATAAATATTTATTGTAAATAAAAAGTAGAAATTGTACTTCCTCATTAAATTACTTTTTAATACATATTTTTTGAAATATTATATAATGGGATATTATAGCATGATGATACAACTAACTACACATTAAAAATAACACTATCCTGAAGATAATTATGAGGAAAATATTTCTCATTTTATAGATACCATATAATGGAATATATTGAAAATTTAGGAAATGGAATAAAAATTTCAAAATATAAATATTAATGGGAGGAAACTAGTTGTAAATTTCATAAACTAAATAATCCAATCTAAAATTTATATATTATGACTAAGGGATAAATGTAGAGGTAGGTTTTTAATAATAACTCAAAGGATTTTTAGGGAAATGTGGTTTTTTCTACTACAAGATGTTTATTTAGAACAAGTACAGATGTTGTGATACAACATTGTCAAGAGGATTTAGAAACCTTAACTAAAAGTGAAAATTTAATTCCTCAAAGTAAGAAATATAGAATAGTTGATTAAACTATTTATACTAAGAGATATAATAATTATTCCTTTCAAAAAATAAGTGGAATGGAATATAATGATTTATTTATTTTGGGATGATATTAATAAGTTTAGGGATGAATAAAAACTATTGGATTAAATTGTTTTTATAAATTTATTAAAACCATTCACATCTAACATGGATTAAAAAGAATAATAATGTCCTATATTATCATTTATTTTTTTATAGGATTATGTCTATTAATATTAATAAAATTTCAAATAATATTTTTAAAAACAACATAGTATGTGAAATGGTGAAAAAAAAGATATTTTTAATATAAAATGACCATAGAAGTGTTTTCGGAAAACAAATAACATAATGAGTGAAATTATAACCTAAAATATATGTTATGTCCAATATTTCACGTCCCTTTATGAAATGTTATATGAATATAGATGTGAATAATGTCCGGAGAAAAAATGATAATGTGAAATAAGAAGTAGGTTCAACATCTTTCTTCACACCATGTTATTATAAATCTATTTTGGGGAAATGAAATCTCCCTATATATCTACATTATGGTATGACAGATGTGTACCTAATCCATATGATGGGTGGATAACCTATTATTCCATGTGATAAACCTCACATTGACTACTAAATTAATAGATCTTTAAATAGTGTGAGATAATAAGGTCACTCTGATTTTTTTGGCAGTCCTTTCCATAAAATAGATTGATATGCTATTGTTTTTTCGATGTAAAAAATGTTAATTATTGTGGAAAGTTACATGATCCTTGATTTTAAAAATTAAGGTGTTTTCTATTGAGAGTCTATATAATCCATTTAGAATGTTTTATTCTTTTCCTTTCATCAATCAATTGGATTTTTTTTTCATTTTGGGGTATGTGGCACATAGTAGGGAGTCTATATTTGTCCCCTATGTTTGACTTGTCAACCTATCTACTTTTTAGTGGTGTTATTTTCTTCTTTTAATATTTTTTTCATCGATAATAACCTTGAGATCTAAAGGAATATCCATATTTTATTTTGGATTAGGCATTATTCAGGCTTCCTGGGGTCAAAAGGAGTTATGTTGTGGAGAATAGTCACACACAGAATTTTTTATTAAATTTTGATCTAGTACGGGTTAGTTTCTCTGTTAATTTCATAGGAAGTTGGTGTGATGCATTTGAACGTTTTTAGATAATATAATTGTATATTCTTGGTCTAGAGATCTTCCATGAGTTCCCCCTTGAATTTTTAAGAAAATTTATGAAAAATTTGTGGACATACTATGGATCATGTTTGGTTCATTGTTAGTAATAACAGTTTTCCCTGCCATGGTTACCGTGTGGTGGGATAGATTCACAACTAGAAATAATATGTTAACTTCCACATGGTATGTTAGAATTTTCAGATAAACTGTTCAAGATTTTCCCTCCACCGTAGAGGTGGTCACATGTTCTCCACATGGTTTGAAAAACTGTGAGGACTAACCATACAACCTTGTGAGCTATTTAAAAAAACATCTGATCGTTTTTCTCTCACACTACTTTTAACCACATTTTTTCCTTTTCCACAACCCATATGGTCTCCCCATCCATAGGCACAGCTCCCTAATTATCCTCCTCTACTTTGTAATTTGTTTTTTGATGTTATTAGCTCATATTCCACTATAGATCTAATATATGTCCTTATGTCCCTAATTTTTTCTTTCTATTTTAGGGTTTTCATCCTTCCATTGGAAATTCAGTTTTCTAAACTGAAGTGTTATGATTATAGGGGATTCATGTTCATTAGTGTTAGGTCATTATTTCTTTGGTCGGATCATGCCTCGCTATGATGTGGTTGAGGAGCGGTTGAGATTTATCACCATATTTAGGAATCTTCTTGGGTCATGGTAAGTGGTTCCACGCAATGACCTTTTTATATTTTTTTAAAATGTTTGTCTTCCATTATAAATGTGTTTTGTGGAATTATATTGTGGTGCGAATTGTATCCTAGATGTATTTTGGAATTCTTATGGGATGAAAATAGGTTTCATAAGGGATAATGGATATCTTTTGGGTGTGTTTTACTATTTTTTCACATGAATGCATTTTGTGAATTGTTTTGGAAATGTGAAATCTGTTTTCATGGAAACTTATAGTGCATATTTATCAAAAATGGGGTTATCAAATGAAATTATTTATAATAGGCATGATAGACATTTGGTGAAATTTTAAATATGATTTGATACTTGAGTAAATAATGTGAAACATGTAGTGAAATGGATGTGGCGTATGGGTTGATTTGAAATGATCTTGGCCTAAAAAATGAAATTGGATTAAATTTTGTGTCTCTATTGTGATAATGATAAATGATTTTTTATGAAATGTGAATATAATGATAAATTGTGTTTTTAAATTTATTTTCTATGTGTAAAACTAAATTTGACTTGTTTTTAAAAATTGATAAGATGTTGGGAAATGATTGTGAAGGTGGAATTTTTTTGTGATAGGTGATCTTCAACATGAGTCCAATGGAATCTTGCATATCTAGGTGGGATGACTAGTTCGATTACAGTATACGTCTTGGAATTGGTTTGTTCTGAATTCATCTAGAAGGAATGATTTTTTCAAGGCATACTAAATTGTGATGATGATTGATCTACACTGGAATTTGGGATATTTCTTCTTACTAGCGGCTTCTGGTCGAGGATGTTGAGAGGTGTGCCTACTATACCACATTTCATAGATGTAAAAGTTATTATGGTCCAACTTGATATATATCACCTCTAGGCATATAAAAATGGAGAAATATTTAGAAATTTAACTTATATGATGTGGTGTAATTTGTGGGAATATAGTAGAAATTGGGTGTAAATTATTTTAATATCAATTTTATTGAATAAACGTTTTCCTTTTAAATGATCCATAAAAAGTATTGTTTTGAAAATATTCCATTATAATTTTTTTAGGGAAATCGTACCTTGAAAAAGGCCCTATATAAATTTCATCCTTAAAATTTTTTTTAATCCATTTATAAGAATAAATATGTTAATTTTTCTTTAAATGTTATAGGATAGACATTTTTATTTTGGGGTTCTGTCATACTAGGCTTTAGATCAAACCTTACCAACACATTTGGGTGTATTTATACCATTCTATATGTTTTGATTCACATAAAGGTAGGATATACCCGAATGACAGATTGGCCATCAAGTGGTCTCCTCTTGTGGATATTGGTGATAATGTCTTTGAAATGTTGTACCACTCATTACAAAGAAGGTTGTGATGTAGTTTTACTTCCTTTTTTGTATAACATTTGTGATTTTTGGTCATGTTGAAAAATTTAGGTTGTGAAAATTTTTATACCCTGTTTGGTTGTGTATTATTAGTGTAGGTTTATCTACCTTGTTAGTTAATTATTATTATTAAAATGGGGGAAATAATTCCTAAACCATGTTACTGATACCTAGGAAATAGTCACCAGCTTGTGAGGATTGGGAACACCCTTCAAGCCATGCCACTGTCTAGGTCGGGTGCTATATTGGATGCAGATCAATCTTGGTACATGGCATTATCTTTAAATAATTTCTTATTTAGCCCATGTATAGAATGAGCATTTATCCTCTTTCGAAATTTTAGAATTTCTTCATTATGTATGATGATTTTCAATATCCCATAATTGACAAAATTAATTTATCATTGAATATAATCATTATCATGACATGTCTTATTTATCATTTATAATTAATATTGTTTGGAAATCATTAAAAATGTATTAATTTTCACCCAATTTTAATAAACCCCATATCCAATATTACAAAATCCATGAATATAAGATCCAACCTAATCATAATTTTGGATAAAACTATATGATCATTCCTACTCAATGAATACCCTACACTTATTTTCCTTTCAAGGATGATATTGTATTGGGAATCCATAATCCATATTTATATCACACCATATTATATTACAAAGTTCGAGATCTTTCTATGTCAATAGATATTTTAAACTATTATGATCTAAATATATCTCAAATATTTCACCATAGAGAGTGTGTCTCAATATCAGAAAATAGAATATTAGGACTAATAATTCATGTTAATTGGTTAGATAATTTTCTTCTTTATCATTTAACTTCATAGATATAAGTGAAATAACATTATCATTCTGTAGAAGGACATAACCATGCCTCTTCCTTGACACATCACAATACATCACAAGACATGATTTCCTGATTGCTGATTAAAATGTAGGCAATTCATAAATATCCTATTTAATTCATGAAAACATTATTCACAATTTTTCTATATGAACATAAACCATATATGACTATTTTTGGTTAAAATGTCATAAAATTATGTAATGCTTTAAAAAATCACCAATATTGACTAGCCAATATAATGAAACTTTTTAACTCATTTAAGTTCATTGGTGTTGGACATTCAGGGACACCCATTGTGTCCTTATGATAAACTGAGATTACATATTTATAAAAAAAATGAACAAAATATGAAGTCAGAAATCATGCACACTAAATTTAATCTATAACGATTTTTTTCTTAGTGGCTAAAGAATGTTCCATAGATTATTCTGATGGTATTCATATAATTTTATGTAAATTAAAATATCGTCATAAAAACCACAACAAATTTATCAATATATTTCTAAAGTACACTATTTACTAGATCCCTTAAAATGTGGGAGCATTATTATTTTCAAAATTTATAAGTTTAAGAATAATTTATTAATGTTAAGGAGAAAAAAAACTAAATAGTTAATTAAAAAAGAGGTATCTTATTTAGAAATACATTGTTTCCGAACACATAAATACAACTAAGGGTGATGTTATGCCAGCATTATCACATCTAGAATGTGAACAGAATATTTAAGAAGGGATTTGGGTAGATCATGGAGGATCCAAATAGGGTTTTATGTGTGAATAAATTTGAATAATACTATCCCATTTATAATAGAGGATAAGGGAACTCTTGGAATTTTAAAAAATATTATATTAACATAAATTCATTTTCAATTATAAAATACTCCAAAGATAGTGATTTATATATTGGATGATTATGCGTCAATATTATATCATCCAATAAATTTTGGACTTGCTGAGGTCACATTATTACCCTTATCATTTAGTTTTAACCTTTATTTAACCATTGTGTCTCCTACCATGACAACATGAAGTTTTACTCTTTATGGGAAAATGTAGTAACAATACAATAGAAAACCTCCCATAAATAAATTTTGGATTAAATTTAAAACATTATCCAAAACATTTTTAAGGACATTAATTTCTAGTAATTTTATATCATTTAAGAAAATATTATTTATATTAAAATACCTCTAATTTCATTTTGATGATTATTCATTACTTTAACATTTTAATATTTTTAAACAATGAGAAAACTTCATAAAAAATTATTTTTATAAATCCATATAACGAAAAATTCTTATATACCATATTTGTATGATATTAATTATATCAATTTATATTTATTTAAATATTTTAATGGAATTTATTTGATATATATATTAATGAAATAATTATTACACCTGTAATTTGTATGAATTTAGTGTAATTATACCATATCTAAAAAGTATAAATGAAATACAATGATGTATATAAATCATTTATATATCAAATGAATATTTATATTATAATTTATCATCTCAATAACCCCATATTAAAAATGTTATACTTAATAAAAATATGAGTAATAAATCTATGACTCTTTTTATTAAATACATATTTTGAATACTTTAAATAATAATATGTTTTAAATTTTTTGAATTTACCTTTTGAAAAAATAAAATGTTTTTATAATAATTTAAAATATAAAATCCATTTTATAAAATATAATTTAAATATTTTCTATAAAAATGATATAATTAAAATTGGAAACATATAAAAACATAATTTTACCACTTAAATAATTTAAATATATATATTTTTAAAATATTGATTTTATCTATACTAATTAAATAATAAAAATTTTCAAACAATTATCAAAATTTAAGCACATGAAAATTTTCATTTGATAATCTCAAAAATTAAGTTCATTTCTTCAAATTAAATTTCTAATGGTTCTAGAAATACATTATATTATTTGTATATAAAATGGAAACAAAATCAATTTTGACAAAAATGTATTTTTCCTGAAGAAAATGAACTTCTAAAATATATATTGTACTTATTTAAAATGAATTGACTAAAATTTTAATAATGACTCATACTATTAAATATTTAATAATTTAGGTAATGATATTGAATTCCTATAATTTAATGGCTAGGTTATAATGGTCACATTTAACAAATAAAATTATACTTTTCATTAAAGCTTGTTGTTTCATATATTTTATGCTATCAAACATAGTCATTACTTTTAGAATTTTGGGATGTTAAATAGTCCCCCATTTTGTAAATTAGATCGCTAATTATTTGAACTCTGGTTCAGTTACTAAGGTTCTTCTATTAATAGTAACTTTATTAAAATACCACATCACATAAAGAATAATAAAAATTTCCCTCTAATGAAAGAAAGGGATGTATATTGTTAAAATAGTGTTTCATTTCAGGGAACACAGTAATCTAAAAAAACCTAAATCTCAAGGACTAATATATGATGATAATGGATATGATCATGTGATCATATATTGTCACAAGATAATAAATATGTGATGGGTTAAATGTAAATTGAAAAATTTAGACAGATATTATATTTGTATCAAAATAATTTTTCTAATAATATGGAATTCATATACTTTATAATGTAATAAAATAAGAAAACATACTTAATTTAATTTTATATTATCATCCTATAATCAATTTCCAGTGTGGAATAATTTTTCATTCCAAACAATTTTTATTCAATATTCATTTTTGACTCCTGAATTAACAACATCATCTTCTAGAAAATAACATTATCCAAAAAATATCAAATATCTATTTCAAATATATTTAAAAAATAAAAAAATAAAAAATGTTAAATAATATATAAATTTTTTTAAAAAATAATATACCATTATGTGATTATAATCTACATTAATCTCCCAATTTCAACTGTAATACCTAACACTCTACATAGACCATTCGATAAATAATATTCTCTAAAATTGATCAAAAATATCTTGGACTATGATTGAAACCCAATAATCAAAAGGATTTGATAACATAGTCTTACAAGGTAAATTTTATCATTTTTATCCAAATAAAATCAAATACATTTGATAACTTATACCAAAAAGTAATTTCCCTAATACACATCAAAAGATGCAAATCATTTCAATAAATAAGTGGAATATCCATAAATACGTAATAAATGAATTTATTCAAATGAAATATAATTCATAAATTCTTCCAAAAATAAAATACCATAGTATAATTTTTACCTTGATAATATAGGTTAACTAAAATAGATATCATCATTTAAAATATCATTAAACATATAATCAATAAATCATTTCACAATATTATAGTCATATATATGCTAAAAAGTTTATTCCCAAAATCAAATCATTATTTATACATAGAATTATTTTTTATAGATTAAAATTATTACCAACTATTAATTCATGTAGTCTAGTGGTTAGTGATGGTCTATTTTCTCCCTTTAGTTGTGGGTTCAATTCCCGAGACCTTTTCAGATATGAATGGTTTTCAAACAGATTTCAAGATTTCAATTATTCAAAACGATAATAATATAAGAATATAATAATTATATAATTAGGATAAAAACATTAATAGTAACCTTAATATTTTTTATCCTCACAGTTAATCAAATAACTTTAATTTTTAGCCAAAATGTAATAATACATAATTACCTCAAAACGAATGCCTCCAAAAATGGTAATCAACTTAATATTTCTAAATATAAAGACTCAAATGGGATTCTATGAAACAATAAACATGATGTAACTAAAAATTATACACCAATGATGATATAGCTAACCCATAAATGGAAATACTCATATAAAATGTTTTCCAAACCCTTCTCTGATATCAACCGTAATGACTTTACCTTAAACATCTCATATTTTTGTTACTTTTGACTAGAATTCATTTTCATAAATTTAAAATTTTAATATCTTTTTTTGGTTTTATATATTATTTAAAAATCCACCTTAAATTAAAAGTGGAAATATATATATATAGTATTCATTTTTTATAAAACATATTCATTTAAAATAAATAAATAATTATTTTTAGGATAAATCTTATCAATTTTATTCATAACCTCATCCTTTTTCTCAATCTTCTGAAAAAAGGTGGAAACAATTTTATAATATGTGATATGAAAAAATAGATATGTAACGGACATACTATAATGGAAATCATTATTCCAGTAAAAACCACAAATTTTTTCTTAAAGACATTTCATATTTACCCTGAATGGTTGTAAACATTTCAAAAATATCAATGTATATGATTTTTTAAATATAAATATATTCTTAAAGACTCACAAAAAATAATATAAAAGATAATTTATTAAATTTGGAAATAATTTTTCAAAACAATATGAAATATATTTTACCTGCCTCAATACATTTTGAGCAACCACCATAGATATATTTTGAATAATGATTGTAGTATAATTCCATTAATATCGTATAAGAATCCTATTCAGTTAACTCTATCACATTACCCAATTCATTAGAGGGATATAACAGGCCCAAACCCCTTTATTTTTTCTAGGGAACAACCCATCCTCATAAATAATTTACAAGGATAATATCATCATAATTATATATAAAGCTTCTAGAAAAAAACTTTTTCGTGCAATATAAATTTTCCATTTTTAAAACACATATCAATTATTGAATGTAAGGCACCTATAAATTAAAAAATGTAATGTGAAAATATATTTATAAACTAGTTTAAAAAATTAAAAATATTAAATCATAATGAAAGTGGAAAATTCTATCATTTTTTTATTATTTTAATAAAAACATTCCTATTAGATTTTGTAAAAAATAGTTGAAAGAGTAACATTAAAATAGGATTTATGAAACCCCTTACATAATGAAAAAATGTGAGATAAATTCGAAAAATAAATTTTTAAAAAATTTATATCCACAATAATACATTTTAAAAAAATTTAATAATTTAATAAAAAATATATAGGTTTAGAAGAATAATTATTTATGTCATTTTAAATGATGTTATAGTTAAGTAGTCCCTTACCATGAGTCTAAATCCTCACGTACGCTATTTATATTAGTTAATAAAAAATGAAGGTCAATTTATAATTAATTTATTAATTATTTAAATATTTTTATTCCTTTTATGTCACTCATTTATATATTATATGTAATTATTAGATTCTTTATGTTCATGTCCGATATATTGATGGCATTCGATACTTTTGTCCGATGTAACTTCGGTCGGTTGAAAATTTTCAAAGTATTCATTATTTCATCATCTAAAAAAATAATGTCATAATAATCATTATAATAATAAAATTATAATATTAAATCCATCAATTAATTTTTTTTATGAAAAATAAATCCACATTACAATCATTGAGATGTAGGCCCTACATAATCTTGAGTAACATTTCTATTTTTTTGTGACCATTATGGAACGAAGTGATGTATTATTTTAAATATAAATAATGATAAAAATATTTTTAATGTAATATTTATCATATTAATATAAATAAATATATCATCTATGTAATGTAGTGATGAAAATCATATCACATCGATTCGTGGAGGTGATAATTCAAAATTACGCACGAGGGATGTTATCATTTCTCTGCTCAAGGAAATATAATATTTTAAATGATATATTATCCATGGAAAATGATACATGTGTCATTAATATCATATTGAAAAATAAATTTAATTATAATGACTAGTTTTGGGAAATGTTGATGTAATATGGATTACATCAGTTTGCGAGGAGGTACTCTTCCGTACAGAGGAATGATTAATAAATTTCATATTTGATTGAAGTGGATTAGGATATTATCATTCAACTAATGTTGTAACCTTTAATTATATGAAGGGTATTGGATTTATAATTTTATAATAGTTTATAAATATTTGAAAGAAAAGGATGAAAAATCAATATAGAAACTCTTAATTATAATTTGATACCCTTCTTAAGAAAATATTCTTTTTTCTAACAGATTAAGCCCACTAATGTGTGTGTTTTGTATACAATAATTCCTCTAGAATATGTTTAGCTATTCTAGGAAGGAATATGGATAGGCACTAGAAATAAAAACATTGGTTTTCATCTTTAAAGAGATTATAATAATATGATCCATTTTATAAGAGAATAGTGTGGAACTCGTTGAATTTCAAAAAATATTAAATTAAAATAAATTAATTTTCTACTAAAAAGTATATAAAGTTATTTAATTAAAATATTGGATAAGGATGGGTACAATTACTATCATAAAATATTTTTCTAACTATTTTATGTCACATTATTAAACACATCATTTAGTTTAACCCCAGATTTTACTCTATTAACTCTTACCATAAACAACAGATTTCTGCAATATAAGGGTTAATATATTAACAATAAAATTTATAAATACCCATAAATGAATCATGGATGAAATTTTAAATATTTTCAAAAAAATATATTTTTAGCAATTCTATATTATTTAATAAAATGAATTTATTTTAAAATTTCATTAATGTCAATTATATTATTGTTCCTTACGTTGAATTTTAAAAATATCAAAACAATATAACTTCAAAAAAACATTTAATACATCTATAACATGAAATATTTATCTATAAAATATGTGTATTAATTTATTTATCTCAATTTATACTTATTTTTTTATTTTTAAGGAAATTAATTTTATATTTCCATAAATGTAATAATTATTGAAAGAGCATTATTTCATAATTTTATATAATTATTACATCTCCAAAAATTATAAATAAATCGCCATGATGTAGATAAATCTGTTTTACTTCAAATGTATATATATAGTTGAATTTATATTCCAGAGAACAATTTATTAAAAATGATATAAATTATAAAAACATGTGTACATCTTGTTTGATGTTTTTTAAATAAAATATTATAAATGTCATCATCTCAAACATCAGACAAAAAAAGTCATAAATAATTTTTTTTCATATATTTATTTGTATTTAGTTAAAAATATAAAATTTTATTTTTTTATAAGCTATATTTTTTACCAAGTGGAAATATGAGATATATTTAAGACAATAAAAGTGACATTTTATGAATTTCTTTGATTTTAATATTGTATAAGTCAATCTCATGGAAATTTGTTCATCAAACATAACAAATGAAAAAATTAGGTAGTATGTGTAGAATTGAATTAATCAAATAAAACTTATAAATTTGTTAGAGTAATTTTATTAATCTTATCCTATTATTTATTACACTAAATTTCTTGATTTTTCTATAATTGGGGTAATAAAAATTACTATATTTATTATTTATCTGGTCCAAAAATAAAAACAACTTATTTATTAATTTTTCACGTTCATGTTAAAAATGCGTAATCTATTTTCCAAAATTCAGAACATAGAAGTTTTTGAATTTATATTAAATGTAAATTACCAAAAATAAGTCAAATTTTTTTTTAAAAAAATATACATATTTTGAATATATGTTTTTCTTTATAATAAGTTCATGAATATAATCCATTTAAAAATACAAAATTTTTTAATTTAATTCAAATTGATCAAATTAAAATTAAAAACTAATCCAAACTATATTTTTAACTTTTAAATACTTGAAGAATCTAATTTTTAATAAAACGTTATTTTTCCTTATTCATTGAAAAATCAATCTTTCCAAAAAAAATTATCCAACATTAACCAGAGGAATATTAGGATAAAATGATTTTTTGAAATGAACATAATATTATAAAATTAATTTTATAAATTCTCTATAATCTAAATACAATATTTTTACATAAAAATTAATTCAAATAATTTTTGAAGGAAAATTGTTTTTTATGAATAAAAATACTTATCTAAAAATAATTAGTACTTTTTTAAAAATTAAAAATTAATATATTATAAATTTATAAAACCATTAAATAAATAATAATTTTATTAAATCTAGTCATTCCCACTAAATTAATGAATAGGCTATAACGGTCACATTATACAATAATATTCCTGTTTTCGTTTATGCATGGTGTTAAAGATCATTCTTTCTATCAAACATAGTATTTCCATTTAATATCTAGGGATGTTACACAATTTACAGAATCAAGAAATTTAATTTAAAATTATCACAGAGATTGGACATGAAATTAGGATTCTCGAGACAAAATGTTAAATTGATAAAAAAATTATGACTAAAATCAATATTAAATTTATTATAATTACAAATATATGATTAATAAATAACTTTTTATAATTATTTTAATTTTAAAACCATTTTAAAATTAAATAAAACTTACACATTTTTAAAAGAAATGAATTTTTTATAAATAAATTTGATATTCTGTGAAAATTTTATTTCTAATGAAAAATACCAAAAAAATAGCAACAAAATATTTTTTACATATAGATATAAAATAAAAATTTTATTATTTAAACAAATTTCTAATTTTTGAAAAACTAATATTTTTTGTTAGTTTAAAAAAAATTTAAAATAAAATTTCAACAACATATAAACACATTTACTAAAATTGATTATGTATTTATAAATATTATTTATTTAATTAAAACCAAATTAGATGGTGTAAACAATATTGATCTCCTTAAAAATGAATCCTTATATAATGGAAAGTTAATATCAATCATATTGCAATATTAATATGAATAGTTTGTAGTGGACCATTGAAACTCGATCTGGCTTATAACACACGCTATCGGTGGTGTTAAATATATTAAAAGGTATATAATATAATCTCATGGGGTTAAAATATATCCCTGTAAAGACCAATAAATTTCACAGAAAGGTTTTTCATAAATGCTTTGGAATTTTACGAGTTTGCAGTTTCTGTCGGCATGCGATTCCGAGGCCCGAAGTGCCTTGAATGATCCGTCGAAGTTTTATTAATCTTAAATTAATTCCCTTATTCATTTTTTCCAATAAAGTGTAATAGCTCTTAAACGGTTACTCAGATCACAAATTAGAGGGCACCATTGCACTCAGGAAGGCGTGTTTACCCTAGGCGTGACTTATTTTTAGTCGGTGCGGGCCTCTGGTGAGAAAACCCGAAAATGGAATAACAATAAATTAAATAATTAAATAAAGTTATTTTATTTATCAAATTCTTATAACTCATAAATGGTAACTCAGATTAAAAATACGAAACCACTGCTGAACTCGTGAGGGTATACTTTCCTTAAGCAGAAACTAAATTGGGTCAGTGAGGACCACCATAGAATGTTATTTTTTGGCTGAAAAAAATAATTACGTGTCAATTATTTTATTATAAAATTCATAACTTCTATATGGTAACATGGATTGAAAATTCGAGAGTTCCGTTGGGTTTTTTGGGGCGTGTTTCACCTAGGCAGAGGCTAACCTCGACTGTAGTGGGTTGAGGGTGACCAATAATATTTTTCTGAACTTTTTTTCGGTTACGTTTAGTAAACGTGCGAACGACATTTTATAACTTTTAAACCGATGCTTAGAACTGATATCTAAGGGCACCGTTGAGCTCAAAACGTCGGTGATTGCATATTGAAACATTCACCGCAGTTGCGTTATAATAAGAATGAGAGTCAGTTTTTGGGGTTTTTAGATATTTTATATAAAAATAAGATGTGCAACTTATTTTTATTTTAGTGGTTAAAACCTCTAAGTGGAGGTTGGGAGTGGGGGCCACCACACCATAACCTCCCATGAGAGGTTACTGTGGTGGGTCCCACCCGCACATAACCTCCCTTTGGAGGATAAATTTCAGTGGGGACCACCCAAGTGTCTATCCCCCTTTAACACCCCATTTATGTAGAGAAGACTCATGAACTTCTCCATTAATTAATAGAGCCTACACCACATCATTAATTAAATGGGTTGTCTCAATTAATTAAAACTCTCCACCTCCCCTTTTTGAATTTTGGGTCCATTCCACTCCAATTAATTAAACGAGTTGCCTCATTTATTTAAACACAAATCTTGTGTTTTGTTGTGCCAATAAATAATTGACATTTCCTATATTATTTTTGGTTTGAAACTCGGTGGAGCTTGGGGAACCCTTAGAGAGGGATCTCAACAAGGAATCATTCTTCCAACAAAGAACGTGAATAACGTGAAGAACGTGATGAACATCAACAAACGTATTCTTCCATCTTTAATCAGAGCATGAAATGGAAGCGTCACCCACAAAGAATGATGACTCCATCATTGGATTGTTCTTTCCCGACGTCAACGAAACAAAGCCCGCTTCCGATGACATCATCAACAATCATCGACAATGAGGTAGGTGGATTTCAGTTGTTCTATATATTAGTTTTACCCTCCTTTCATCGTTGTTCAAATTTGTGGATTTTGAACATCCATTTGTTATATCCGTAAACATGGAAAGTTCAGGCCAACCTCACACAGCCCGAAACACTTCATCGATATCTTTGTGGTGTACTACGAAGTGGCAAAGAGGTGACATCGACGAAGACAGAGAACAAAGGCCGCACAACCTGAGGCCTCCGCGAACCGCACCGCTGGCCCAGCGGCACCCGACCCGCACCCAATGCACTGCTCTATGGCCCTACCGAGGCCCCGCCGCACCTCACTGGTGTTCTCCCCGTGCCCCCGGGATCCCAGCACGCACTGTCCGACGCCCCCCGGCGCACTGCCCGGCCAGCCCCGCACCCCCATCATGCTGCCCGGCCAGCCCGATGCCCCCCGGTGCACTGCTCGGCCAGCCCAACACCACCCTGGTGCGCTTCCGGCCAGCCCGGTGCCACCTGGCACTCTAGCGCGTTGCCCCAGCGTGATTCCCGCACCCCAACGGCCTGCCCGGACCCTGCCAGCACCCCCACGGCCTGCCCCATGGCCTACCAATCCCAAACCGGTGCACCTGCGGCTTGCTCGGTGTCCAGTCCTCATGCCCATGCCGCGCGTGGCCGACCCACTGGCCACTCAGTCACCAGCCTCCCGAGTTGACCCGTTGTTCCCCCGTGGTGTCGCTGGCCGAACCGTCCTAGTCATCCGGGCCGAGTTAACGAGTCGCCTACGTGGCGAATCTTGGGCCGAACCGCCCTTGCGGTCCACTGGGTCGTGTGCAGCGGACAATGTAAAGACATAGCATGCTGACACACCCAATGGGCCGGGTCAGACCGAGCGAGACTGACCGGGTCGACCCAGACCAGGTCGGCCCAGACTGGGATGGGCCGAGTCAATCCGATCGGGTCAGACCGGACCCGGGCCCACTACTAACCCTTTACTTGCTTTAGACATATCATTAACACCAGACATCCATTTGACGAACCGTCAGAGGTTCTGGTATTCTTAGAGCATATTCGTCCCTTTGAGAATACCCCACTAGAGTTCAGGGTAGAGTTGAGTAATAGTTAGTTTGGTTCGTACACGAATCCAATCAGGCCCTTGATACTAAAATGCTAAAAACTCATAGACTGTGCATCCGATTGACGCACCATCTATTGCATTGAGACCCCTATGACATGGCGGTTTTTTGAGATACCTCCATGTGAGACTTCGTGACACATGGAGTATCGAACAGTAGCTCGTGGAGAGGATCCTCCTGGAGACGAGTTTATAGAGTGTGGAGACCTAGTAGATAAGACATGATGACTACTTGACTGATTCAACTCGGAGTGATTGGATTAGACCAGTGGACGAAGAGACCGGTTTGGCGGTAGACCCATGGAAGGAGGAGCACCTGTTTCGGCAGCAGACCCGCGGAACTCGACATGAAGAGTATCTATGATGGCTATTAGGTGGAGCGATCGGTTTGGCTGCAGACCCACGGCGGACGGAGTGCCCGGTTTGGCAGCAGACACGCGGTACTCGACAGGAGGAGTACCTTTGCAGTCTAATGTTAGTGAGTAGCACCGTGAAATCATGACAGGTGCACTGTACTCGATATAGGAAGAGTTCTCTAGCAGCCATGGTTTCGATATTGAAAATCCCAATTTGGCTGAGTCAATGACCACTGTGTTTTTCTCATGATTGAGATGGGATATTTGATACCGTAGGAATATGTATGGGCATATACATAAGTAGTGGTTATTCATTGATTTCATACTTTGTGGTTTACCCATGTTAAATTTTGTGAGACCTTGAGGGTCTCAGGGTTCCTACTGAGTATAGTTATACTCACCCCTACACGGGTTATTCCCACACCTCGTTGTGTTGGATGCAGATGACAGACAGTGCTGACGGAGGCCGAGAGCACCAGGAATGGACAGTACCCAGAGGTGGACCACTAGGCGTGACTGAACAGGGAGTGGATCAATAGACATGGAGGGCCAACAAGGACATCTATACCTACCCTTCATTTAGGAACCCGGGCGACGATCCAAGAGCTTCTTTCACCATTTGGTTGTTTGTCTTTTTCAGTTGTAGCTATACCATTATTTTGGGTTGTATTTCTGGACCCTTTGTACTTTTATCACACTACTTATACATCGTTACTTAGTGTTTGATTCCTCTTGTACTCTAGTTGTGTGTGCTTATGTTTTATAAAGGAAATTTATTCCCAATTTTAGGAAATTACCTCTTTGGTTCTAGTTGCCAGCCCCTGGCCTATGGAAGGCGGGCTCGGGGTTGTCACGATACGGGCCCCGGGGGATGGTTCGTGACAAATTGGTTTCAGAGGGAGGTTTTACCACAGAACTTAGGACTATGATATTACCTTTCTATGAATCAAAAGTGTTATGGGTACTGATTGTGGTTTTCAGTTCAGGGAGTCTAGTGTGGGTGGGGCAACCGACGTATCCATACAGCAGGACCCAAACTTCTGATTTCCAACTCAGAGCACAAGAACACTGATTGCATGTGTGTCTTCAAATGTTTTCTTTATGTCAGCTCAACCAGGTCAGCTCACCAAGTATAGTTTTTTAACTATGTCACATCTGTTTAGGATGCCTCCATGCAGACAACCAGTTGGAGTTCCGAGAGTGTACCTGAGGATGGACCACTGAGTGACGGGGCTCTAGTGCAGGGCCCTCTTAATATATTAGCACCATCGGGTGGTGTACCAGCATCACCACCACCCATTGGACAGCAGATACCACAAGCCGCACTAGCGGATGGTGCACTCCCACAGAGAGAGTTTCAGGAGTCCCAACGGCAGAGGCCTCCAAGGATTCGAGGTGAGAGAGATTCTCATACAGTGGAGAGACTAGATGGAGGCGATTGCTTGAGTTTTCTTCCTATTTAAGACACCAGTAGTGAATATGGTTATAATACCTACAATACATTTTTAGTGCATGACCATGAGGTTGGTCCGCTTAGTTATGAGGCTTCAGTACATAGACTGATGCCTGATATAGCATCTTCGTGTAGTGTTTGAGCTATATCACTACTCGCTGATCAGTAGTTACAACCGGCTATATAGGTAGAGGACACTTGTAGTCTTAGTGCCATACATGTGTTTCAACATAAGATACCCCTCAGTTTCCGAGTTGAGCCTGACTCACAAGCGGCTGAGGATTGGCTTGATGAGGTGGTTGTGAGTTCTCTAGAAATTATACAGCTTCTCCAGTAGGACATGTCGGTAGTTGAGTTTTCATTGAGGTATACCAATCGTTCCTGGTACTCGATTAATACGATGCGATTCATTATTTGGGGCTCGGACTACCTAACGAGGTGTGTTTAAATGATATCTGAGCCATCACTTTTCCTTTATGCATTCTTACTTATGGTAGGGTGCAAGAGAGAACCGTTGTGGTTGAATGTTCTTTGGATGAATGGATACCGCAAGTGAATGTTAGCAGTGGGAAAACAGGGAACAAATGCCAGTCTGAGAGACTTGGGTGTGTAAAATGACTTAAGAACATGAAATTCTAAAGGATAGATGAATCTGCAGAGTGCCAGACGTGGAAGCAGAGTTAGGAGGGTAGAATGTGGTGATGTACATTTCTACATGTTACAACCACATGCCTTTATAGTCCCCATTAGGCTCAGGGAGGATGAGGGAAGGGGAAGAGGGTAGCTTCATGTTGTCAAGGAGTGTGATCCAAGGGCTCTAGGAATGATTTGTTGTACAATATGTGTCTAATACTAGCTGCTGTATCAAGAGACACAGGTACCAATCATTCCTTCCTACCACGAATCTTTTCCCAGACTAAGAGTTTCTAGATAAACCATTGACTTGACCCTCATGTCAAGAGATACCTTTGGGAGGAGACTCGATAATCACACATGTGTTGATGGTGTGATCTGACCCTTGAGGTGAGTGTTTCGGTTGGAACGTATTGGTGGCAACGTCGAGTCCTTACAACTTTAGTTTGGGTATGGAATGGGCAAGCACAGTTCATACACAGATTTACTGTATTAGGCAAAAAGGTTGTGGTTTACCTACAACTTTGGGATGTGGTTTTCCTTGATTGGCGAAAAGGAAAACCTAGGCAGCACATGATGGAATCATGCATAAGTAGGTGTAGTCTTTCACTCATGAGTCATAAAGAGTTGATACACAGCTTTCAACATTGATGAAGAAGGAGAAACCCTTTGTGCGGTCAGAGAGAGGTCAGTAGAGCTTTCAAGAGCTAAGGCAGAGGTTGAAAAGTGTGCCCATCCTGAGTCTACCGGAGGAGGGTGTTGGGTACATGGTTTAATGTGACGCATTAGGGACCATACTCAGGTGTGTCCTGATGCATATGCGAGCAGTGATCACATATGATTCTCGGAAGCTGAGACAATGACCATGACTTTAGTTCTTCCAGGACTATGACCACGAGATGGTCTATACTCATGGGAAGGGGAACATTATAGCAGATGCTCTCAGCAGGATATCAGGCATTCGGTAGCTAGGAGAGGCGACAAAGCAGCTGGCCGCGTTGTAGATATCCATTGTGAATAGAGATGGAGCAACCTTTCAACAGTCTCTCACAATCACTCCTCCACTTATTTAGCGAGTCAGGAAGGCGCAACGTGGAGACATTGACTGTGATATGCAACGTGTTTAGATGTCCATAGGGTATGAACCTGATGGATTTTTTGAAGGTGGGGAGAATTTCATTCTCTTTAGAGGATGTACCATGGTCTAATTTTGACTTTAGGAGGAAGTGTTTAGGGACTTCCAAACCATAACCTCCAGGAGAGCACATGGGAGCGGAAGTCTCAGATGCGTTCTCAGTACCTCCCATTTGTTTTAGTATTGTCTATTGTAGCTTACGGGGTCGTAAATTCCTGATGTGGGAGTAATGTAATGACACGGAAAAATCAAGGGAATGTTTTTTAATTCTATGAAATTTTACGAGTCCGCAGTTTCTGACGGTGCGCGATTCCAAGGCCCGGAGTGCCGGGAATGATCCGTCAAAATTTTGTTAAGCTTAAATTAACGCGCTTATGCAGTTTTCATTAAAAAGTGGAATAACACATAAATGGTTACTCAGATTAGAAATTTGAGGCCACAATTGTTCTCAGGATAGTGGGTTTAACCTAGGCGTGACTTATGTTTAGTCGGTGCGGGACTCCTGTGAGAAAAACCAAAAATGGCATAACCGAAAATAAAATAATTAAATAACGTTATTTTATTTTGAAAATTATTATATCTCACAAACGGTAACTCGGATTAAAAATCAGAGCCCACTGCTCAACTCATGAGGGTATGCTTTCTTTAAGAAGATACTAACTTGGGTCCGTGAGGGCCACTAGAGAATGTTAGTTTTTGGCCGCAAATAAAATAATTAAGTGACCATAATTTTATTGTAAAATTCATAACATTTTAAATGGTAACTTGGATTGAATATACGAGACTACCGTTGGGTTCGTTGGGGCATGTTTCACCTAGGAAGAGCCTAACCTCGACTACAGTGGGTCGAGGGTGACCGATAATATTTTTCTGAACATTTTTTAGGGTACGTTCAGTAAGTGTGCGAACGACGTTTTATAACTTTTAAACAGGTGCTCGAAACTAAAATACGAGGGCACCATTAAACTCTAAGCATTAGTTAGTGCATAGTGAGACTTTCACCGCAGTTGCTTTCTAACGTGAATTAGAGTTAGTTTTTGGGGTTTTAGATATTTTAAATAAATATAAGTTCTACAACTTATTTTTATTTTGGTTATTAAATCATCCAAGTGGATGTTGCGGGGAGGGTGCCACAACACCATTACCTCCCATGACAGGTTATGGTGGTGGGGCCCACCAGTGCATAACCTCCCTTGGGAGGATAAATTTAGGTGGGGAACACCCAAGTTTCTAACCCCCTTTAACAACCCATTTAAGTGGAGAAGACTCTTGACCTCCTCCACTAATTAATTGAGACCACACCACATCATTAATTAAATGTGATGTCTCATTTAATTAAAACTCTCCACCTCCCCTATTTGAATTTTGAATCCATTCCACCCCAATTAATTAAATGAGTTTTCTTATTTAATTAAACACAACTCATGTGTGTTGTTTTGCCAACAAATAATAGACTTTTCCTCTATTATTTTTGGTTGGAAACTCATTGGAGCTTGGAGAAACCTAGGAGAAAGCTCCCAACGGGGACTCGTTCTTCCAACGAAGAATGTTAAAACGCGATGAATGTGAAGATCCTCGAGGAACATCTTCTTCCTTCTTCAAACGAGGTAAGAAAGGGAAGCGTCACCCATGAAGAACACCAATGCCAACCTCCGCTTCTTCATTCCTTAATTCAACGAAACGAAGCCCGCTTCCCGCAACTTCGTCAACAATCATCGACAATGAGGTAGGGGGATTTGAGTTGTTCTATATACGAGTTTAACCATATGTTCATCGTTGTTCGAATTTATGGATTTTGAACATCCATTTGTTATCACCATAAACACGGTGTGTTCGGTCCAACCTCACACGGCTCAACACTCTCTGTCGATTTCTTTGTGGTGTACTACGAAGTAGTAAAGAGGCAAAAGTGATGAAGATGGCGAACAAAGGCCGCTCTACACGTGGCCTCTTCGAACCGCACCACCGGCCAAGTGGGGCCCAACCCGCGCCCAACGCATTGCTCTGCGGCCCTGCCGACGGCCCGCCGTGCCTCGCCGGTGCGCTGCCCGTGTCCCCCGGAACCTTGTTTGTGCTACCCGGCGCCCCCTGGCGCATTGCCCGGCCAGCCGGGAACCCGCTGACGCACTGCACGGCCATCCCGGCACCCCCCGATGCGCTGCTCGGCCAGCCTGGTGCCCCCCTAGTGCCCTACCGGCCTGCACTGCACCCCCGGGTCCCTAGCGTGTTGCCTCGACACATTGCCCATGCGCCCGGCGGGCTACCCGACCCCTATAAATACCCCAACGACCTACCCTGTGGCCTGCCGCGCCCTGCCCAGTGCACCCGTGGCTTGCCCGGTGTCCAGCCGGCCTCCCCCCGCCCCATGCGGCCTTCCCACTGGCCACCCGGTCACCAGCCTCTCGAGTCGACCTGTGGTGCACCCATGGTGTCACTGGCTGAACTGGCATGGCCTTCCCGGACGAGTTACCAAGCCACCTATGTGGTGACTATCTGGCCGAACCACCCTCGTGGTCCATTAGACTGGGCCCAGTGTACTGGGTCAAAACATAGAGGGCTGACCCGCCCAATGGGCTAGCTCAGATCTAGCGAGACTGACGGGGTGGACCTAGGCCGGGTCGGCCCAGATTGGGATGGGCTGGGTCGGACCAGACCCGAACCCATTGCTGACTCTTTGCTTGCTTTGGCCATATCTTTAACACTAGATGTTCATTTGATGAACCTTCAGCAGCTCCGGTATTCATGGTGCATAGCCATCCCATTGAGAATACCCTACTGGAGTTCAAGGTATTGTTGAGTCATGGTCAGGTTGGTTCGTACACGAATCCAACCAGGCCCCTGGGACTAAAATGCTAATAAATCACAGATCGGGCGTCCGATTAACACGCCATCTGTTGTGTTGTGACCCCATGACGTGGCGGTTCTTTGAGATACTTCCACGTAAGACTTCGTGACATTTGGAGTATCGAACAGTAGCTCTTGGAGCAGATCCTCCCTGAGGCGATCATACAGAGTGCAGAGACGTAGTAGCTGTAGACCCAATGAATGCTTGGCAAATTTGACTTGGAGTGATTCGATTAGCCCAGTGTATGGAGAACACGGTTTGGCGGCAGACCCACAGCGGACAGAGATCCTGGTTTGGCCGCAGACCCGCAGTACTCGATAGGAGGAGTACCTCTGACAGCTATTAGGGGGAGCGCCCAGTTTGGCGACAAACCCACAACAGACGGAGTTCCTGGTTTTGCAGCAGACCCGTGGTACTTGACAGAATAAGTACCTCAGCAGTCAAAGGTTAGTGAGTAGTGCCTCGGTGTCGCGACAGGGCTACTGTACTCGGCAGAGGAGGAGTTCTCCAGAAACAATGGTTTCAATAATGAAAATACATGTTTGATCTGAGCCAATGTCCTTCTTGTTTTCTTCATGATAGAGATGTGATTCTTGATAACATAGGTATATATATATGTGAATATACCTAAGTAATGTTTATTCATTGATTTCATACTTTGTGGTTTATCCTTGTTGGATTTTGTGAGACCTTGAGGGACTCGGGGTCCCTACTGAATATTGTTATACTAACCCCTGCACAGTCTATGCCCACACCGCATTGTGTTGGATGCAGATGACGGACATCACTGACAAAGGGCGAGAGCGCCAGGACTGGACGGTACGTAGAGGTGGACCACTCGGCGTGACGGCACACGGAGGAGACCTATAGAAGTGGAGTGTCTAGGAGGACATATGTACCTACCCATCTGGTAGGAACCTGAAGAATGATGTAGGAGTGACTTTCACCATTCAGCTGTTAGTCTTTTTTAGTTGTACTTTATTTCATTTGTAGCTGTACCTTTTTTTGGGCTTGCATTTTTGGCCCCTTTGTACATTCATCACACTTGTTATACAACTTTACTTAGTGTTTTCTTCCTCTTCTACTATTATTGAGTGTGTTTACATTTTATAAAGGCAATGCCTTCCCGATTTTTGGGAATTACACCTCTAGTTCTAGTCGCCAACCCCTGGCCAATGAAAGTTGGGCTTGGAGTAGTCATGATACAGGCCCTAGGGGAAGGGTCATGACATTCCCCTCAATTCATCAAAATAACTAATGATAAAATATAGTTGACCAAGTTAAATGGATCATTAACAATAGTATTAAACTAACTTGATCCTTTGTCTTTATGGTAGATATATAATTATATATAATTTCATAATGTTCAATAGAACTCATTTATATCATTTTGAATTAAGTTATTAATATCCAGTAGATAAATGCATTGTTATTATCTATATTACTTATTTTCTCAAATTAATTATCAAATGAAATTTTTTGTATGTTATTTACCTTTTCATATTTATTATACATTATTTTCTCATGAAAACATCTTTTGAACATAACACATTACGATCATATAATATCAACAGTTTATTGGTTATCAATTAAAAATAATGTGAAGAAGTATATATGGATTAACATCTAGGTTGAATGAATGTTATTATGTTAAATATTTCATATTTCGGACATAATATGGAAATTTTGTATATATGATGATCTTAATGAATAATAAAACATTTGTCCATTTGAGAATTGATTACAAGAATATCATGATAATGTGATAAAGAATACACCATCTATGAGTTAACAATGTAGGGTTTGTTTTAGATTGAATCAAAACTCGTTTCACCCACCGACTCACTAAGGTCCTCGCATCTAGTTGGCAGCCTCTGGTGTTCAGGGAAACGCGGTTGAGGCCATGTCGCAAACCGGGTATGGGGCACCAGTGGAGGGGCTCCAGACTCGGGTCGTTACAAAGTGGTATCAGAGGAGTTATTTTCTCTTGCATTCTATTTGGAGACTTTAGCTATGGATAGGACGAAACCGGTACTTGTCATTAAGCTATGCTCATGAGTAGCTAACCCATGTATAGGGAAAAGCCATACTACCTCGTTAATTGCAATATTTCTGGTTTTGAGATTTTATAGTTGGTATGTTTTCACCTAGAGTGATTCATATGACTTGTGCAGTTATTGTTGTGATATTTTGGTTTTCTTTCTATCGCAACCCGACGAGATGAGGGTATTACATCTCATGCATCATATAGGCACTTGTAGAAATTACATGTCATGCATTCTTTCCATGCCATCTAGGGTGCATTAGCGATTTCATGCTGTTGTGATAGGCTCTGTGTAGATTATGTATGCTATTGTGATAGATGCTTGATAGATTCTCTGCTGTTATGTTAGAAAACTGTTTGTTTTGTTCCTTTCTTAAAATGAACACCAAATTTTTGTTCTTGCGGTTTTATGGGCCCTCAAGGATCGGAATTTGGCATCTTTTCCCTTGCTTTTTGTGTTTCTGGAATTCTGCGTAGTTTCTGAGCTACTACCCAGAAAAACACAGAATACACAGTGTGTTCTTTTTTAATACACATCGTGTAGTTTTCAGGCCATGTCACTGACCATGTGAGAAGAACAAGGTGTCGTGGGAGTATCTTCGGTAACATGCTATGTACCATTGGTACACGCCGTGTGAGTTCGGAGCCGTGTACCCAGTTGTGTCACTAAAAACATGGGATGGGGAAGCTCGGGTAGCACACACCGTGTCCTCAGAGAACACCCCATGTAGTCTTGTCTAGGTACTTGGCCGTGTCACGAACAACACGCGCCGGCGATACCTTCCCTTCCACACGCCGTGTTTGTTCGGATTACACCATGTAGTCTTGCCCAGGTACTCGACCGTGTCACGAAAAACACAGGATGGTGTTTCCTTCACCTATAAACGCTGTGTTTTCTCGGAGCACGCCGTGTAAGGTCCATCCATGTATATTTTCTTGTACTTTACTACACGGACTGTCGAAGCCTTGTCTAGTTCACGCCGTGTTTATTTTGAACATGCCGTGTAGTCTCGGGTTAAGTCGGACCGTGTGGGTTAGCCGTGTAAGGGACTCTAGCAGGGGAATAGTTACAAGTACACGTCGTGTTTTGTGATCAACACACCGTGTAGTTTGAAGTGTACATGACTTGTAGGGAAGGAGTACACACCCATGACAGTGGATTAAGAAGACAAACCATGTAATTTTTATACACGGCGTGTAGTCGTGTTTTTCAATCTTTTATGTTTTCATAACCAGTTCCCATTTTGTACCCTTGTGTTCTCTGCCCTTGTTATCCTTATCTAAGGTGTGCTTTTGATCTTTCAGAGCTATGCCTCTGAGATGTCCTCTGGACGTACGTCTGTCAACAGGCAGTGATCAGATGCTAGACAGGGCAGATCGGGGACTTCCTGTTGATCCCACAGCCGGGCCAGCCTTTGCACCAGTTGTTGTACCAGTCGCGGGCGCTGATGCGCAGTTCAGGGATGGTTTCATGTAGATGATTCAGCCCTTCTAGGGAGCACCGCCTCCTTCCAAGTCTACAGCAGACTTGACGCAGGTCTTTCAGCAGTAGCATCCTCACACGTTCTCGGGGGTGCTAGGACCTCAGGCTGAAGAGTCACGGCTGGAAGCCATGCTGACTATATTCGAGAATCTAGAGATGCCTCTAGAGAGGCAGGTCAAGCTCTCCACCTACATGCTCTGAGACTCCGCCAAGAGGTGGTGGGACGTGGTCTCACAGGCGGGTCAAGAGTAGGTTATGACGTGGGAGGAGTTCCAGCGTGTGTGGTACGACTACTTCTACCCGGTGACTATGAGGGCCGATCGAGCCTGAGAGTTCATGAGCTTAGAGCAGCGTACTCTATCTGTCATGGATTATTCTTCTCGTTTCACTGAGCTACAGAGTTTTACTCCCCTTCAGGATGGGAGTGGGGTGTTCTGGGCGAGGAAGTTTGTGGATGGACTCATGTGGGAGATCTGCTCGCATGTGAACCTCTTCCAGCTGACTTACATTACGTCCATCGTCAACCATGCACTGATTGCGGAGCGCAATCTGAGAGACTCTGGAGCTGCAAGTTAGGGGGTTCTGCTTCCAGAGCTAGCTTTCCTCTAGATGACAGTAAGATGTGTCGTAGGGATCCTACACGCGGTGATTCGAGGAAGCGAGACGCATCATCAAGCAGCCAGGTGACGTGCTACCAGTGTGGCTGGGTAGGGCACACGAGGCCGCAGTGCCAGAGAGACCCCCTGGAGTGCCGGTCTTGCAGCAACATGGTTCACCTTCAGTGTTTTTTCTAGGTTTTCTCACCAGCAGTTGGTGACCAGGGTTCCTCCAGGACTCTTCATTTAGGAGCAGCCCCCCCCAGTTACTCACCAGTCGGGAAACTGGAGTTCTTTCTGCAGTTCAGGCTGATGTGGAGGTCGAGGACATGGCGGTCAGCCACCAGTACCTCATCACCAGCAGGGAGGTTCGGCTCAGAGTGGTCATCCATGGGCGCAGGGCAGTGGCACGGGCCTGTCTTTCGCCACAGAGCAGACTTACCAAGAGAAGCATCCTGTCCGTTCTACTATTCGAGGTACGATTTTAGTAGCCTTAGTTATATTTTCAGCCCTTTTTGATACTAGTTCTACGCATATCTTTATCTTTGTTGATGTTGTGGAGATTCATGGACACTCCATCTTTTCTACTGTCGACTCGTTGACAGTAAACACGCATTTGGGGACGAGGACATCTAGTGTACGCCAGTGTAGAGAATGCCCTCTCAAGATTGCAGGGTATCGCTTCTTATGGGATCTCTATGTCCTAGAGATGACATGCTATGTCGTCATCCTCGGCATGGACTATTTGATTCCCTTCTAGGCAGTCGTTGACTGTTATCGCCGTAGAGTGAGTTTCGTCTCACCATAAGAGGAATATTTTCTACATAGAGGCGAATGGGACATTCGGGCGAGTCGGGTAGGACTCGAGCATCTTGGGATAGGAGGGGTGACAGCCCAGATTAATAACCTTCATCTGGATGACTAGGGGACTCCAATGTTGGACTTTCCTCCAGTGCTGGATCGCTTCAGGGACGTCTTTCCAGAAGACTTTTCAGGTTTTCCTCCGGAGCGTGAGGTAGACTTCTCTATTGAGCTGAAGCCAAGTGTGGCACCGATTTCCATTCCTCCCTATAGGATGGCCACACCTGAGTTTCAGGTTCTCAGGAAGTAGTTGGAGGAGCTACAAGATATGTGTTTCATCCGACCCAGTACTTCTCCTTGGGTTTTACCTGTTTGGTTTACGAAGAAGGAAGACGATACCCTTCAGCTTTTTGTGGATTATCGGAAGCTGAACCAGTTGACCGTCAAGAACTGATATCCATTACTGCGGATTGATGACCTTTTTGATCAGCTTTGAGGAACCCAGATGTTCTTGAAGATTGACTTGAGGTACAGTTATTATCAGTTGTGCGTTAGACCATAAGTTATACCTCTAACAGCCTTCAGGAGCAGGTATGGTCTATACGAGTATACGATCATGCCTTTCGGACTCACGAACGCACCTATAGTTTTCATGGCACTGATGAACCAAGTGTTCCATCCTTACTTGGATTCCATCATCGTGGTCTTTGTGGACGATATCTTGGTGTACTCTAACACTCGACACGAACATGCCACCCATCCTGAGATCGTTCTGAGTATACTGAGAGAGCATCGGCTTTATGATAAACACTCAAAGTGCCACTCCTGGATAGATCTGATTAACTTATTGGTTCACATCATCTCAGAGGCAGGAGTATCTATGTACCTAGTGAATGTGAGGGCGATAGTTTCCTGGGAGCAGCCGATGAATGTTTTTGATGTACGGATCTTCCTAGGGCCGGCTGGATACTACAAACGCTTCATTCAATACTTTTCCTGTCTAGCAGCACCTTTGACAGGTCTGACCATGAAGGGGGCGAAGTTCTTATGGTCATATTCTTGTGAGTCAGACTTTAAGGAGATGAAAGGGTGGTTGACGTCAGCACCGATATTAGTTTTTCCAGAGCCAGGAAAGTGCTACACTATTTATTTTGATGCTTCGGGTATCGGGCTTGGAGATGTGCTTATGCAGGGAGATGGAGTTGTTGCGTATGGGTCTCCACAGTTAAGGACACAGGATAGAAACTACCCTACGCACGATTTGGAGTTGGCGGCTGTGGTTCATGCCTTGCACTATTAGAGGCACTATATTCTGGGAGAGAACATTGTGGTCTTCACTAACCACATGTGTATCAAATATATCATCACTCAGCATGATCTGAATCTACGGCAACACAGGTGGGTGGAGTATCTTCAGTCTTTTGACTTCGAGCTTTCCTATAATCCGGGAAACGGCAATGCCATGGAAGATGTTTTGATTAGGAGAACTCAGATTCAGGAATTTATGGAGGCCATTAGTGAGTGGCAACTGATGGCTCTATTTTCTATGATGCATCTAGAGGTGCACGATAGACAGTGACATACATTTCTATCTTCTGTAGTTATTACCTCCATGCTACTTGATCGGTTATGGATGAGGCAGCTATCAGACTCGGAAGGCATAGTCTAGCGGGAGGGTGTGTCAGGAGAGGACCCTCTTCCTGGATGGACAGGGGGTGAGGATGAGAACATGCATTTCCAAGGATGCGTATGGGTGCCAACAGACATACATGAGGAGATGATGTGTGATTTCCATTCCTCTATTTGGGAAGATCATCATAGAGTCCCCAAGATGTATCAGGACCTTCATCGCCAATACTAGTGTCTAGAAATGAAGAAGGATGTTGCTAGTTTTGTCACGAGATGTTCTACTTGTCAGCAGGTGAAATCAGAGAATCAGTGATCATCAGGGCTTTTACAGTAGTTACACATTCCAGAGTGGAAGTGGAATGATGTTGCGATGGACGTCGTGACTTGGTTGCCGAGATCGCCTTGAGGGAACAATGTTTTTTGGGTTTTCATCGACAGGCTTGCAAAGGTTGTGCACTTCTTACCGATTAAGGAGACCATCAATGTTGATGATCTGTGACAACTATACATCCGGGAGACCGTTCGTCTGCACGGATTTCCACGCTCTATTGTTTCAAATAGAGATGCGCGATTTACCTCTCGGTTCTAGCAGGGACTTCATAAGGCCTTGGGTACACATGTAAATTTGAGTACAACTTTTTATCCCTAGATTGATGGCAAGTCTGAGCGCTCGATCCAGGTGCTTGAGGATATGCTCCGGGCTTGCATCCTTGACATTAGCGGTTCTTGGGAGAAGCATATCCCTCTGGTTGAGTTTACCTACAACAATAGTTTCCAGGTGACCATTCAGATGGAATCATATGAGGCTTTGTACGGTCAGCCATACCAATCACCCTTATGCTGGATGGGGGCAGGAGAGGCAGCTTTGATGGGACCTCATCTTGTTTAGGATAATTTAGAGCAGATAGAGCTAATTCGGAAGAGGATGGATATAGCGTAGTCTCGATAGAAGTCTTATGCGGATCAGCAGAGATGACCTATAGAGTTCGAGGATGGTGATCAGGTTTTCCTAAGTGTCGCACCGAGGTTGGGACACAAAAGGATTCAGAGATAGGGTAAGCTTTCACCGCCGTACGTCGGGCCGTTTGAGGTCTTGGAGAGAGTTGGGCTGGTCGCCTATCGGTTGCAGCTACCTCTGAGGTATCAAGCCATGCACGACATCTTCCATGTCTCTCAGCTCTAACATTACTTTTCAGACCCTTCTAATGTCTTTCATCCCGACGAAGTATAGCTTGAAGTGAATGTGTCATTCTAGGAGTATCATATCCGGATTGTCAATCGGAGTACGAAGGTTCTCCGTGGGCAGTCTATTCCTCTGGTACGAGTGTTATGGCATCACGATTGAGTACATGACGAGACCTAGGAGAGGGAGGCTGATGTATGATCGCAATGGCCAGAGCTGTTCAGGGTTTCTTCTTCTCCGCCAAATTAGGGAAATTCAGGGATGAATTTTTTTAAGGGGGATGTTTGTAAGAACACGGATCTTATTTTCAGGTATGTTTTCCATTTTTATGGAGTTTTTAAGAAAAATGAATTTTCTGGAGTTTTTTCAAAGTACACGCCATGTACTATCTGGGTACACGCCGTGTACTCTCTTCCAGCTTGAAGCCGTGTGCTGGCCATTTCTGGGCCACACGCACTGTGTGTAAGGCTGTGGTGGTGGCCAGTTAATTCGGAGTACAGAAAATTTAAGTACACGCCGTGTACTCAAGAAGTACACGCCGTGTATTTTCTTTTTTTCATTAAAAGGACCGGGGTCACGCATAACCCCTATTTTTATCTTCTTCTCTAGTTTTCGTTCGTCCGAGAGCGACGGTACGGCCAGATCTTCGACGGAGTCCCACCTCGTTGTACGTTCTCCGATTCGAGCACGGTCAGTTTCGTTGGAATCACGATGGTGAGTTATTCCTTCCGCATGAGTCATGTTTCTTGATTCCTCATGGTTTCCATGTTATTTTAGGTTGAGATTTTTGTGCATTCTCTCAGATATACGTCGTTCCAAGGAGAATCGGTCGTCGTGGTTCACGTATATCGATCTCCTCGGATCGAGGTTGGTGGTTTGTTCCTTTCTGTAGAAAGTTGATGAATATTATGTGCAAATTCTACCAATACCCATGAACGGGGTATTACGTGTTTTTTATTTTTCCCTTGTTGTTTTCTTGCGTTTCATGATTGCTTTATTAGAGGTTATTTCTTGTGAGTAGTGTAATTTATTTTATGCTCAGGTTGCTTTTCCATGCTTGTTTTTCCTGTTGGGCATTTTTCCGGTTTCCATACCTAGTAGTAGGATATCATAACTGTTGTTTTGTTATTTATGTTGAGTCATATAATGATAGCCAAGTAGTTACTGATGTTTACATGGACGATATATGCGTGCTGAGCATGTTTAGTAATACTCAGGAGAATGAGAACCTAGAGTAGTACACCAAAGAGAGAATTGACGGAAAGGCTTCTCCAGAGTGTCTTTTAATCACGATGCGAGACCAAGGGGAGAATTGACGGAAGGGATTCTCCAGAGTGTCTTTTAATAACGACACGAGCTATACGGGGGATTGGCATTGAGTTCTTCCCCAGAGAGCCTTTAACAGTATACGAGACTATAGAGGGAATTGATGGTGAGTGCTTCCCCAGAGAGTCTACTTAATTATGTAGCTGAACCAGAGGGGTGAGACTGTGTGTTCCTCCAAGAGGGGTTCTAGTACTATAGGTTGAACTATAGGGGTTAGGCTGTGAGAGCTACCCAGAAGGTTGCCTATTTTTTTCTTGTTGTTGGCTGCTTACTTGTGTGCCTTACTTGGTAGAACTGTGGATTGCAGCTACTTGTGCTTTCCTATTTATTTCTTCTTGTTTATTTACTGTCATGTATTCATTGACTGTTAGGAAAAAATATTTGGGTGATTTCCTACTGGGATTGTATCTCACACCCTGTTTAGGCCATGCTTTTGGGCCCAAGTAGACTATGTTGCTGCAGTTATAGGTAAGGTCAAGTGCCCTTCAACTTCAAGATCTGGATTGCACCCGGAGCTGGGGAGCATGGGACCAAGTCGTGGCTTGCAATGCTAAGGAGCTTACTTTGTTTTCTTTTGCACTTGGTTTCAGTTGTATTTCAGCACGTTGATGTGTTTTTTGTTTTCCATAGATACCTGTACCTGCTGCATCATTGTTATCATAGTTATATATCTATATTGCTTCTGCTTTTTGGGTTCTGTTGTTATGCATGTTGTTTACTACTACCTCTATTTATTGTTGTTATCTTACCTTATATACCTTACCGAATGAGGGAATAGTTTCCCCACTGACTCACCAAGGCCCTCGCTGCTAGTTGGAAACCTCTGCAGTTCAGGGAAATGTGCTTCAGGTCATGTGGCGAACTGGGTACAGGGCACCAGTGGAGGGGCTCTGGACTCAGGTCGTTACACGATAGTCGGATTCGAAGCCTGCATTGATTGATACTGCAGTAGAGTGAAATTTGTGTATCGTAAGGTTGAACTATATATTTATCATGGATAGTGATATATCCAGGCTGGTCGAGTAGGGATGATTACTCAGCAACTGGGAGACCTCACGTCCCATGATTCTAGTCTATTGTTGGATTATGTGGGTGTTAAACATGGTGTCCTACCACAAATAGGGGATCTTTTTATGATTTTTTAAGGATTATCAAGGATACCACATAATAAAGATGTTGATCTCACTATTGATCTCATGCTGGGGGACAATCCATAACGTGTTCCACAATATAGAAAGGCACCTAATGAGATTCAAGATATTAAGACTTAGTTGGAGGAGTTGGAGGATAAGGGGTTTATCCATCCAAGTGTGTCACCTTGGGGATCACCTATTTTTCGAAAAGAAGGCTGATGTGATTTAATATTTTTTTATTGATTATAATAAGTTGAAAACAATTATTATGAAAAACAGATATCCACTTTGTCATATCGATGATCTATTTATCTAATTAAATTGATCATGTGTGTTCACAATGATTTTTTTGATAACATGGTATTATCAAAGGACTTTACAGACATTTGATATATAAAGTACTGCTTTCAAATGTTAGTATGGAATTTTGGAGATATTTATATTGATATTTGGTTTGATAAATGCACCTGCAATGTTTATGCATTTGATGAGCATGACCTTTCATCCTTATAATGATCAGTTTGTGGTGGTGTTTGCGGATGAAATTTTGGTGTCCTCCAAGATTCATGGTGATCATTCCCAATATCTTAACATAGTCTTAAGTACAAGTAGATATAATCGAATATATACAAAGCTATCAAAATATCGGTTTTTGATTGACCAGTTACACGCATTTTTTTCACATCATCTCAGAGGAATGTGCGTCAATGGACCCAATGAGGATCATCCAATGGTTTCTTGAGAGCATCCCAAGAATGTGTTCGAAATCTAATGTCTTTTCAGAATAGAAGGATATTAAAAGAGATTAATCAAAGACATTACTAGTATGGAAGTACCACATTCATGCTAGACCAAAAAGGGAGTAATGGTGCAATTGATAGAGGCATGTAAGAAATCATTTCAGGACCTGAAGAAGTGCTTCACATAAGCACCGATTTTGATCCTGCCTAAGAAATGTGAGGGATATATTGTTTGTTAGGATGCATATGAGAATAGACATGGGAATTTGACGATGTAGGGAGATAGAGTTCTTGCATATTGTTCTTAGTAGTTGAAGACACATAAACAGAACTGTCGTACGCATGTCCTCGAGTTTGTAGAAGTGGTTTTTATCATATGTAATGTGGACACTGTATTTTGATTGAAAGGTTTACAATGTATATTTATTACATGATATTGAATTATATAATTTCACAATCTGATTTGAGTCATCATTAGAAGAGATGGGTTGAGTATATGAAGCCTTAAGATACCGAACTATCACATATTCCAGGGACGAGAAATTGTGAGGCTAATTCCGTGAGATAGAAATCATAGACATAAATGGTCCAACAGTCAAGTGCATAGAGGAAGATGATGACATTTCTAGATGATATGTATATGGTTGTTCAGGAGGGTCAGGAGCAGATGAACCTGGTTTCATTTGTAGTGGAGTCTATGCTTTTGAGATAGATCAGGGATAGGTGGTTTTATGAACCAGATTGCTTATAAATGAGGGAAATACTTGAAGGTGGGGACACATCATTGGTATGGTGGAAATATGAGGATGATATCGTCATTGTGAGTAATCTATTTGATGTTACTGTGAGCATGTGAGAGGATCTCATGCCATCATTTTATCCCTCCATGAAATAAGTACATCTAGGAGTGAAAAAAATGTATAGTGACCTATGACAATAGTTATGGTGGACCTACATGAAACAATAGAAAATAGGGTTTGTGCCATGATTCTTCACCTGTCCGCAGGTGATGGAGTAGAATCAACAACATGGGGGTCTACTAAAGATGTTGCCTATTCCTGAATGGATGTGGGATGAAATGAACATGGATTTTTTGGTGGGTCTCCCAAATACACTTAGGAAGAATGATGCTATTTGGGTCAATGTGGATCAACTGACAAAGGTATCTCATTTATTTCCAATAAGGGAGTCCTTTACAATAAAACAGTTAAGAGAATTTTACAGTTGGGAGATAGAATGTCTACATGGAGTTCCACAGACTATTGTTTCATATCGTTATTCACCCTTAACTTCACACATCTGGATGGTCTTAAAAGAATCAATTTTATCACGTGTATTGTTGAGTAAAACATTCCGTCCATATATAAGTCTGTATTCATAATGTAATATATTGGTTCATGAGGATATTCTATAGGCATGTGTTCTCGAATTTGGTGGATCATGGGAAAAGAATTTTGCTTTAGTGGTGTTCACTTATAAAAACAGTTATCATAATACTATACTGATGGAACCATATAAGTCTCTTTATATTAGGAAATGTAGATCACAGTTATATTGGATGAAGGCTGGTGAGTCAAAGTTATTGGGACTGAGTCTCATGTAGGAGGCAGTAGAGGTGGTACATTCTAATAGAATACGTATGGATACAACTTTGAGTAGACAAATATCATATGAAGATATAAGGAGACCACACAAATATTTTACATAGGGTTTTCATGTATTCCTTTTGTGTCACCTATATTGGGTCACTACAAGATACAATGGTAGGGTAGATTGGTGCCTAGGTTTACTTACCTTTTGGGATAGTGGGGAGAATCTGACCAGTGGCATGCCGATTGGATCGTCAACATAGATACAGTCCTAGGAATTATGTTTTCCATGTATCACAACATCATCAGTATCAACCCGACCCTACTCATTTGATCGATGTAGATGAAGTTGACCATGAGATTGAAGTATCCTTCGATGAGCATCTGATTCAGCTGTTTCATCATAGTAAGAATGTGTTGAGGGGACAGATCATGCTGATAGTTTTTGTGTTATGGAAATATGGATGTGTACAAGAGGAAACATTGGGAAGAGAAGGAAAAATGATGGCTCTATGGCCTGATATTTTTGGATCAGAATATTATATATGCATGAAAGTGCAGGTTGAGGATGTGTTATTATAAGGTGTAGAGATCGTACAATCCCGACCATTATTGATGATATATCAGGAGCGATTAAAGGTAAATTTTGTTTTTACATAAGTACCATTGATGGCTATTATGGATTTGGGTGAATTTGGGTCATGTATAAGAAAATTTTTGGAAAAAATAGGTTGTTTATGGTTGGCGTACGGTTTGTACGAACCCTGCAGCTTCTTAAGAGAAACCATTCTGACTCTGGTTCATAAGGTAGTATCCTCAACATAGTTTAAACATAGTTTGAGAGGATTTGTGAGGTAGCCATATGAAGTTTCCCCTTAAAGTTGGGGCAAATGAATCGTTAGCACACAATTTCTCTAACCATGTGTCATAACTATTCGAGGGCTGATTGTGAGATCCATAAATTGTGGATCTCATTTGTTTTCAAGATTTTATGACATCTTTCACCTTCTATGTGGCCCTAATATAGGACAAAACAATTTTAACTATAGATGAACTCTCCCCCATTTAACTAGAGATATTCCATGTAAATTTATGTTTCTATGATAACTTAATAACCCTATCCATCACAAGGTTCCATAAAATGGTAAATAAATCCAATCTTCAAGTGTATGTGTGGGTTACCTCCTTACGAATCCACGATTTTTATTTCTTATCACTACCATCAATAGTTATTTATTATGATGGTTTTAATATATATATATATGATATTACAAAAATAAATATAATTCTATAAATTTATTATATCAACTATCTACACATCAATCCATTAACATAAAATGGAATAATCACATGTGTGAATATATGGATTACCATCTCCACATTTCGAGGTATTTGAATTTTCAAAAAACCCATTAATATTTATAAATTTAATGAATTTAATGATTTTATTATAATTTTATAAAATTATAATGATTTTTAAATAATTATTTTCTATCATACGAAATTCAAAAAAAATACAGGTCTACATGTAGATGGAAACCTCACAAACAACTGTATATTTTTGTAACCACTTATAATGGATGACTCTAAAAGTGTATTCAATGTATAAAAATTATAATTATTTATTTATTATTATTCCACATATGATGTGAAATCAACCCCAATAATTATGTTATGTTATCGAAATTTATATTGTAATTATGACCTGAATGTCCACAAAATAGTAGATGTTAGTTAACAGAATACGTAATTAGATATATAATTTAAAAAACTAAGATAAATAGTCCGATGATAATTTAATTATTATTTATAGGTTATAAAAATGTAAATAATTAATTTACAATAATTACATAGGATTTAATGGACTTTTATAGAAGACATGGACTCGATGAAAGAAGTTTCTTACAAAATTTCATTAAATTTGGTTATACCAATTCACAAATAAAATTATTATGCAATGATTTTGTAGAAATTTTTTATAAATATTTTAATGATATATTTAATATTAATTTATGTGGATTATTTTATTTTCTCATAATCCATTCATCTATTTTTTATTACATCAAATGTTATGATCATTGTTCGTGTTTTATTTTTATCAATCTCATTTTATTAAGATGAGTATCATGTCATGAAATATTATTGACTTGTATAATGTTCTCAATAAACAATGATTGAATCAAAACATATTAAATTATATAAATCATGGAATATATAGTTATATATAAAACTATTAAATAAAATTTATTATGATGTACATGTCACAAAATCTATAAAGGCATTGTGATACAATATCTTGTCATTTAATGATAGTTTATCTTCAATGTTACATTACGTTAAATTCTATCATATTAATTTTAAATACCAATTATCCCACTTTATAGTCTATAGAATTCTTTATTTTTCATGATTTCATTAATTTTTTAATATTTTGTACTTATGTAAATCATAAGAACACTTAATGGAAGAACCCAATATTTTCCATTTTGGTCTTGAGTATTTTCTCTTCCGTATCCATGACCAATAAATTATATTCATGAATGATCTATTATATGATGAAATTAAATAATAATTTCATTTTCAACTATATTATATTATTAATTCATTATTTTTAATGTAAAATTATTGTAATTTTCTTGACACAAAAATTTTTATATTTCACCAAAATTGTGAGAGGGATCCCTATTTTAATATTTACTAAATAAATGGATTATACAACCAGAATTTTTTTTACATTAATTAAATTTTCTTATAAAATATTTTGTGGATGATTCCAAAACTTATTCTCAAATTTAAATTGTTCTTTAATGCTACTAAATTAAATGTATATATTATATGTTTTCATGGAAATATAATAAAATTACATTTTAATGTATATTTTTTCTAAGTAAGAATCCTTTATTTGTTTCTTTACTCTAAAAGAAATATTTTACAATTATACCGTCCTTATACTTTCACTTTGTGTACTATGATTATTTTAATGATATTTTCTTGGAGCATTCATTGTTTTAACATCTTAATGAAGCTAAAAGGAAATGATTGATTTTTTCAAGGGTGATAGGGTAATAAATAAGTATTTTAAATCATTTATTACTATGTTTTATTTGATAATATTTTTTGGATAAATTATGGATGGTTCCATTATAAACCATTGACATGTTGTTCTATATAATCCCACATAAAAGTGTTAATATATAAACCAAGGATGAGTGGATATGTTCTATATCAATGAGGAGTGGCTCTATTATAGAATCCAATGCATATGGTAAAACAATGTATTAAGATGATTGTTTGTTACTCCATATATATGATAATATTACATGTTAAGGATATATTTAATACATATGTAAATTATCAAAGTAGGTGATTCCATGATGAATGTTTGATTTTCCAAGATATGTACCTTATTTTTCCATTCTTGTTTTGATTTCTAATGTATCCTTTGAACAATGTTTTTCACATTCCTCGATATTTAAAACTTATATGTAACAAGTATTATAATAAATATTTATACCACGTATCATGATATATTGTCAATTTATTTATGGTAACGAATTATCATATGTTATTCTCATTCACTTTTATTATGAAATTATATCATTATACCCAATGTATGACCAGTAATGTAATTTAATTGTAGTTTCCTTTATTAACTCCAAATAATCAATTTAGGTCACCCATTATATGTTCTATATTTCCCTAGGTTATGAATAGTGTTGTCAAATGAATGATATCGAGTATGTAATTATAAGTGAATAATTTTTTTGATGATATTAAAGACTTATCATGAAATTATAAAATAAGTTCATAATAGGAAAATGGTCACATAAATCAATTAGTATTTCTATGTAATAATTTTACAAAATTCTATAAAAGTTTATTCAATTAGGGTATTTTATCAAAAAAAAAATTTTTTTTTTTCGATGATAGAGATCGATTTAAATTTATCAATATTAATGCAATTAATGTAATCAATATTTTTTTAGAACCATATTTGATATTGTGGATTCGTGGTTGTTATTATTTTTATTGGGGAAATGATTAGATATTTTTAGATATTGAGATATTTTTTAGTAGTGGATAATATAACAGTAATGGATACCGATATGGTTTTATATTTTTAAGAATTATAATTTCATTCATGGAATAAATATACATTATAATGGTTTAATTTGATTTGATTGTATAGTTATTTGTATTATTTTTTGGAGAAATTTCGGGGTGTTAATTTTTATGGAACCCATAAATATATCATGTGATTTTACATTAAGGATTATATGGAAATAATTCCATTAAATTATTGTCGATGTATGTTAAATGCTATGATATAATCATGATGGCTAAAAAGTTATTTTGTGTCATTGTCATTGATGTTAACTATGAGATATTGTAAATTATTTATAGAATAATCTGTTATTAACATTATGGGTATTCAGTGATATTTTGGAATTAAATATATTTCATCAATATATGAAGGTTTATTATTTCTGGTATTATTATAAATATTCATAACCATTTGGATGCAGTAAAAAGTGTAATATTTACTTTTAATACAATTATAGTTCCCATGGTATAATAAAATTTTATTCATTATGAAAAATTGTGAGTCTTCATTAATTCAATTTGTTTAGAATATGTAATGATATAGGGGTTGAAAAATTTTAAAACACAAAACAAAAGGATGAATTTTTTGTTTATGGATTTGATGAATACTAAATATGTATAATTTCAAATATTTATAGTCATGATGATGAAATAATAAAACATTTATTTTTTATCTTTTTACAGTCATTTCAGATGAATTGATGATCTTATTTCTCTCTAGTCAAGTCATGATTTCATGGAAATTATCATTCTCATGATCACATATAATCTAAATCCCCATAATTACATAGATATTTAATATTAAAATAATTTACATATTTTCCTTTCCCTGTAATGTTATCCAATTTTAAAAACATTGTTTTGTATTATTTCATATGACCATCATTTTCATATTCCCAAATTTGTAAAGGATGATTTAGTAGCTATTTTTTCACATTGGGTTCGTAGAAAAGTATTTTTTTAACAATGCAAGCAATAAAATTGTTATCCTTAGGAACAAATTATGATGGATAAATTATTTAAGTGGAATGAAATAATTTAATAAAATAATAATTTAAATTATTATTATTTTTGATAGTTTACACGAAATGAAAATTGAAAAATTATGACTCAAGAAAAATTATTAAATATATATGAAAATGGTATCCTAACAGTTGATTTAGAGGTTATAGATATGACTAAAAAAATTATGATATTTAAATATTATGTTAATACTAAATAAGAATTTATTTATTAATTATTATAATATAGGCATTAAATTTTTCAGAATTTTATTTTAATCATTAAAAATAGTTTATCATAAAAACATATTTTTATCTAATTATGTGTTAAAAGAATAAAATTAATTTCTTTAAAAATATCATAATTTATGTTTTATTCATTTTTATTTTTTATAAATTATATACCAATATTTTCTTATAATGGAAATCTTGATTTTTTTTAAAACATATAATTTTCATATAATAGTGAAAAAAAATTGGAAGAAAAATGTTTTCTTAATAAATTTGTTTTAAAAATTTTTTATACATAAAAAATAGTACAATTTTTTTATTGGATTTAAATTTTATTTAATTTATATTTATTAAAATTAATCTATAAAATCTTATTTTAATAAAAAGTATTCATATTCTTGGTATTAAAACATTTGAATACTTAAAAATACATTTCTTTAGTAAACAATTTTTCATCATATTTTACATGAATATTTTTAATATAATTTCTATTACATGTATGAATGGAATAAGATAAAAATTCTTTACAATTTTAATAAAATTTATAATTTTTATTAGGGTATCAACTTTCTACTTGGTAAAAATTAATAATTACCATTGAAGAATATAGTCTCCATGATTAGGGTATAATGGGTAGAACAAGAATAAATATATTAAAATAGGTCTTTAATGTTGTATATAAAACTAACTATTTTTCATTTGATGAGTTTAATAATTTAACACCCATAAAATATTCGAAAATGTTTATTTTTGTTTCTTTCTCTGATGATAAGGACCAATATATTATTATTAGTATTTTATTTTTCAAAAATTCCACTCTCATTCTTCGAATAATTTAAATAGGTGGGTACATGGACAAATTTTTTTTATAAATGGTTGAACTATATTATTTTTAAGATGAAACAATTTTTAATTTTATAATGGAAAAATATTTTTAATTTTTAGTTATTAATTTAGTACCCTAAATACTTATGCATCATTGATATAATGCTTATGAAAGTAATTTAATTAACAAGTAAATGGTACTAAAACATTATATGTTTTTTTTGGATTAATTATGTTGTGATATGAATAATTTATAAATATAAAACATATTATTAATTTGGGAAAAGATACTTTTTTTAATTAACTTTCTATATTTCTATAATATTATTTCATATTATTTTAATTGTTCATAAAATTAAATTAATTGTGTTTTATGTTACATAATATTGTATTAATGGATATATAATATAAAAAAACATTATCCATATCCATGAAAACGATATATTTTCTATAATATAATCAATTATCTCATTATCTTTCAACTTTCCTTTAATGTTAACTTTCATTAACATTAATTATAAAAAATACTATTGTCAATGTAATCATTAAATTTTGTTTCCAAGGATGGATTTAAAAAAGGAATAATATAAAATTCAAACGTAAAAAAGTATTATTTTTATTTGATAAATATTAAATTGTATATCAATTATTAATTCTTAATATATCAATTTTTCTCCATATGATCCTGAAATAAAATTTATATTAATTTAATACACTATGTAATTCAATGTGTGCCCTTCCCCTCTCTTGTATACAGAATCCAACCATCCATTAATCTTTGTAGATTGTGAGACACTACATAAAAAAACTTATACAATCATATTCATTACATATATACAAATAAATTATAGTTTATTTGGTCATCTGAATAGAAAATCCCTAGGGTCCTTACGGTGAGATCCAAAAAAGGTTCTTCAAAGACATGGTAATCAAATGAACTATGTGTGTTCATTTATATTATTCTTCTAAACCATAAAATTAATTCCCATTAAATTAAATATTAAAATATAATTATGAAACATATAAATATATTTTATAAAGTTAATGTATTGAAATTATTTATCTCATTTTTTCATCAAATGGGAAAAATTCATCATTAATCCGGATGTATAGACTACCACCTTATTATTAGATGAATTTCCATTCTCACCATCAATAGTAATGGAATTATTTTTTGATGGACATAATATATATATATATATATATATTATTTATTTAAGAATAATAGTTATTTTCTAAATATAACATATCATTTATCTATAGACAATTCAAATATATAAAAAATAGAATCATCACATGTGACTATATAAAGAATATTATCCCCAAATAACGATGTACATCATTTTTTAAAAAACTACTCTAATGGATAGTCATTTGGATTCATTTATGGAATTTATTTCATATTAATAAATGAAAATGTTTATTGAAATATAATATAATATTTTAATTATTTATTTTATATCCATCAATAAATATAAATTGTTTATATGTATATGTGAACTACATCCTAACAGGCCGATCTATTGTTTATTTAATTAACTATTTTGGATGAATATTAATATTAATTTTATGTATAGAAAATGTAATTATATAATTATAATTATTTTTGAGATCACAGAACAATTTCCCTATTGACCAAAGTCAACATACAAATTCTCTTAGGAAATTGTGAATCAAATAGTCTCAAAATACATACTGTAGACCTAAGTGATCAATTAATTAAATATGCATTAAAGATAAATGAAATAAATTAATTGATGAAAAATTAATGAAACTATAAACAGTTAAACAAATTAAAAAATTTATATACATTTATTATGCAGTTTTTATAAGACATACATATCAAACATATACCCATTGTGATGGGTATCTTAAGTCAACATTATTTCTGTAGGTTAAACAATTCATCATTAACATTATTATTCTATTAATATGTTTCAAATGATCTCTAAATTTATTTAAGTTTTATTCCCAAAATATTTATGAATATTTACACTTGTTCATATAATAACATCATCGAATTAATGTTTATTTTATTTTTATTGTATTTGTTTTTTTTCATTTGATACATCACATTTTCTGGAGAAATGTTTCTGATCATGCATTGTGATTCATTTCAATGATATTTTTATCTCTCAATGAATGGTTTTAACTATATTAAATAATTAAATCCATCTAATTTAATGTTTTATTAAAATTTTTATTGCTTATTAAATTAATTATGTGACAATCTCATTTTTGTCATGATTTATTATGTTAATGTTAATTTATAGAAATCTTTGTGATATTAATATCTCAGGATTCATATCTATTATTTCATCTATTAATTTTTATGTACTAAATTATTTACTTCCATTATCATATCATTGATACTTATGGAGATAAAATGACTGTTTTAATGGAAAAAACAAATTTATATTCTTTCCATAACATTATATCTATTCCATATCCATTATCATGATGTTTTTTATGAACACTAATTTACTTAAATAAATTAATGAATAATGTCATTACAATCTATAATTCAGTACATTTACAATTTTTTGGTAGGGTTTTTTTAGTTCTTCTAGAAAACAAACTTTTCATTCCTCTAAGGATTAAAAAAGGGATATTTATTTTAGTGTACACCAAATAAATTTCTTTTCCTTCACCATTACATTAATTTTGATTGAATATTAATTTATATGACTATATTTTAATTTTCAATGAAATATTTTTTTTAATATTCATAGAATTAAAATTGTAATTTTTTTGAATATAATATAATAAAGTTATTTTTAATATAATGTCTTGAAATTTCATTCATGTGTATTTTTATTTAGTAGAAAATATCCTTATTTTCATTACTATTATACAATGAGGATATGTTCCAATGATTGGATAAATATAAATTTTTATTTATTTATTATGATTTTATTAAATATATTTTCATTTAATTCATTTATTTTCAAATGGTTAATTAGGATTAAATGGAATTATCCTCTATTTCAATGGGGTTACATGGAAAAATGAATGTTTATAAATATTTTTTCCATTATTTAGTAGTTGGAAATATTGAATAATTATAAAGGGGTGGTTCCATCATAAATAATATGGGAGTATTGCTTATTACTCAAGGATGGATGGTTATGTTATAGATAAAAGAGAGGTTTTAAATTTTTAATCCAAGGATGGGTGGATTTCTTATACCACTATGATGCACTGAGTAAAGTGAAATAGATAACATATTGTATGTTATTTCTAGTAAATGATGGAGTTTATCAGATATAAAATAATATATAGATATATAGGAACTACATTTTATGTGTTTTAATGATGAATGAATGATGTTAAATGACATAAAAATTATTTATAGTGCATTATAAGAGTAATAATTGATCCTTTTATCAAGGATTATTTACATAGGGCTTATTATTTAATAATTATATGAATATTTTCATTTTTCATTTTTTATTCCATTATTAATGAATTTTAAACCACATTATAATGGGTTAAATGTCCCTTATTATATGATAATTCATAAATATTATGTCTTCATACCTAATTCCCATTATATTCTCACTAATGAAATGAAATTTTTAATGCTCATATTTACCCTTACTGAGCAGTAGAGGTCACCATTACTATGTTCTCCAAATCACAAATTTATGAATAATATAGATAAATGGATTATGTATACAAAGGTTTGTTCTGTGAAATTTATTTGGGTGGATATCGATGACTTAATCTAAAATATTGGCCATATGTTATAGTATAAAAATGGATTACATGATGTCACGAGTATTGAAATATGATATTTTTTCATAAATATTTAATACAAAAAACATAAGAGATCATTGGTTATGTTAGTGATCCAACAATTCCATTTGATGATTTATGTTTTGGATGGATAAAATTGGGAATGATTAATTTTATTAAATAAACGAATGTAAATGTCATATTTTTATCACTTGATCTTGGAGTAAATATTTATAGAAGTTATTCCATTGCCATTCATAAAAAGTAATTCTCTATATAAGATTCCAGAACAATCCTTTACATGATTCATTTAGGAACTATTTTCTATGTATTTACCAATTTTTGTTAGACTCAATATCAGTATATTCTTGACTATAATTCTTATAGAATTCATTAAAAAACATCTGTGATTGTGTCCCTATCAAATTTGACATATCATCCACTTTTAAAATAATCACATTCTGATTCTGGATACTAATTAATGATAACGAAATTGTTTTTTTAACTGTTCTTTTGAAATATATACTTTTAGATCGATGTATCATTATAAAATATTTACATTTAGAAAATAGTTTATACTGAATTACATTAATGTTCATTTTGATAATTTCATCCAATGATAATAATTTTTAAGTTCTCATTACCTGATATTAATTTATATTAGTACAAAATATAATTCTGAGATTATTATACCCTTCTTACCATTCAAAACATTTCATTATTTTATACATTCATATATTATATAAATATACCATTTCGTAAAAAATAATGATGTACCTCCAAATAAATTCATTAACCGCCATCTCAATATAATTCCATAAATAGATTAAGTTTTAATATTTTATAAACACAACAATAGATTCTAAGAAGCTTGAGATAGAATATATAGAAGTTAATTGTTTAATGATATAACTAGAACATGTAATTGATTCAGTAAAATCATATCTTTCTAGACATTACATCAACAAGATATCATAAATGTCACCATTTCCCAGTAATACATCATAAATCATGATATTATCCAATATATTTAGTTGGTTCTTCATCAACCCCAAATACATATTGGATGTTTTAGTTATTAATAATTAATAATATTATCATCCACACATTCCATTGGGATATTGAAAATAACCTTTTTTTTAGTTTCCAAAACCCATAAATACCATTAATTGATTAATATCAATATGCTCCAATTATATCATATGTTATATCCTAGTTATTAATAAAAAATACAATGATTAATGAGTAAGTGATATTCATTAACATCATACATTATATCTAGGAATAAAATATCATTCATCCTCTTATATTCAAAATTTAAACCTAATTCAATTGATAAAATTATGTCATTTATGTTATTAAAAAAATTAGAAATTATATAATCAAATCAATGTGATTTTGAGATATATCAGTAATAAAACAGAGATAATAATAAAGGGTTTCTATATATCATGAAATAATCCAATATCTGATACCTACTATTAATTGTTTTTTATGTGGGCCTCAAAATATAATTTTTTTTAATCCACAAAAATAAATAATTAAATTATAAATTTTAAAATACAATAACTCTAACCCCCCAGTTTGTTGATATTCAAATAAAGTATCTCTAAAACCCTCCTAATTGATTATTATAAGTATTGAAGTGAAAAAATTAAATCAAAATGTATTTAAATTACACCTATCAGTTAACATTAGAAATTAATTTATAGAAACATAGGTTTATTGGATAAAATTGTGAAACCAAGTGGAGATGTAACATTTCATCACCTCAATGGATGAAAATCTATCAAATCTTCACCAGAAATAGTCTTATATTATTGTGAACTATAAGAAGAACATTATTTCTTAAAATATATTTTTTATTGAAAAAAATATGATTCAAATTAAATAATTAAATAATGTGTATATAATATTATTATTAAGAAAATATTCCATACCTACTCCCCCTTTTAGTAGAATAACTATAAATCCTCACACAATGAGAATAATGAATATATATGGGAATAATTCTGATTCACCTTTTACTCTCAGTGATAGTAATGAGGTTTAGAGGTGTTGTAAATTACGAATTTTTTTAATAAAGTTATAGGTTTTTTAGGAAAGAATTATTCTTACACCTACGATGATTTTATTGATATGAATTATATTTGGAAGAATGTTCTTGGTCCTCACATTAGTTTTATGCAGTTATGGTATTGTCTTTCTAAATCACATTGAAAAGAACATGAATTTTTATGATCTTGCATAATTTTCCTTTTTAAATCAATTTCATCATGAATTAAAATCATGAATAACATTTGAATATTCTAAAATGTTTTATATATTTTCATTATTTCTCAACTACTCTCGGATTATTTGAATGAACTTCTTATGAATTTATAATTCTTCTAACTATTTCATTCAACCAAACTAATCCTTTTTTACATGCTTAGAATAATTTTCACTATTTATATATAATTTCTCCATAAAAATTAATATTCATGGACTGAGTGAAAATATCCATTATGATTCAATTCCTTCAACAGTGGTGTTTTGTCTTACTCCTTTCATAGTATACTTTTTGGGTGACTTTTTCAGTGTTTCATTATCATACATACTAGAGAAGACTATTTATAATTCTTCCATTAAATTCATGGAATTATTTTTTAATGTGAAAAATAATTACTCTAGATTAGTATGAAAAACTTTCATCATATTAGGGGATACATTTATTGAAGAACCTAAAACAATTTTTATGTCTTTCAAATTTATTTTAAATAAATAGATTCATACCTTTATTTTGTGTTCTTTTAAAATACCGAATATTTTTCAACATTAATATAAGACTTATATTCAGTAATATACTGAAATATTATCCCAAAAATTAATTTCCATGTGTCTAAAACATTCATAAAACCAAAAAAAGTTATATAATATTCATTTTTAATTTTAAAAAAATTATTATTATTTAGGAGATTAAATGGGTTTTATATAAAATAATTGATTTTGTGATTTTCTTATAGCACCAAAAAATAGTGATATTATGTAACGGCCGGACCCCATTTACCCAGAGTTAGTGCATTATTACGTATCATTGGCATGATCACATAAGGTCAGGTCTCGAATGATTTATTATTTTAGTATCCTTGGAATTACTAGATACATTAATAAGGTTTACGTCACATCATAAAATGAAAAACTACAACAAAATATTTTCCATAGACAAAACTAAGATCCCTTATGCTATCCCTTCAAGTTAGTCATAATATACTTCTTCACATCCTAGAAAAAATAAAACATGGAAAGGGGTGAGCTCAGATGCTCAGTAAGGATAAAAATATAGCGAAAACTATCATAAATAGGAATAAACATTTAAGGTAATGTATAAAACTAAAAGAAAATACTTTTCAATATAAACATCATCATAATTTGGAAAATATAAATCAAAATAATGCCATTTACTTACTCACATGGATATTCTACTAGTCGAATAATCACATGCAATATTAATAGCCACTTTCATAATGATTTAATGCATAATGCCAGACTTTCGTAACCACATAGTGAAGGCCCTGTGCCAAGACAAAAAATAAAATTTTTTCAAGGTCTTGTGCCAAGACACTAGTTTGTCTAATGAGACCTACCGATGCATAGAGAAGCTATAGCGGACTCCACCTGTCACTTACTAAGTCAAATACATTCCTCATATGAAAAGGTTTAAACATAACATAAACATTCGTATTAAAACTGGAATATGAAATTTCAATACATTATCCATAAACCATGAATGGTATGAAATAATACATCCACATTAAACATATTAGAAAACTTTCAATACAATATGGAAGTCTTGTATCATAATAAATCAACTTCAAACAAACTAAAATTCCATCAAAGGATGTTTAGATAGATGAAATCAAAACCATTTTAGAGAAATATCTCTTTCTATATTGAAATCATTTAAAATTAATGTAATTATAAAAGAAAAAATTTATATTTGAAAATATTTTTATAATATTTTAAGGTAATATTTGATGATATTATAACGGCGGAAAATAGATGCACATGTCGTATAAGTTAAAAAAAGACATTCTCACCAAAATTCTGACGAAAAGGTTATAAAGGACCTTGTTTGGAAAATGACAAAAAAAATCCTTTATAAACATCTTAGAATAATTCAAACAAGGGTATAAATTTCATTCACCGATAGTCTATAAAATAGTAATAATGTTTTGAAATACATTTTTAAGAAACATGGATGTGGATGATAAAGATGTCCTAGTAGATACTTATGTAAAAAAAACTTCGAATAATAAAGAGATTGTGAAATTAAACATTACCTTGTACTTTTCTATTGTCAAGGGTAGGTTAACCTCCTGTATAATGGTGAAATAATTTTTTTAAAATTATACTAGAGTCATATACATTAATATGATATCATAGATGATCTTTTATCATTGCTTTATTATTAATATCTTAGTATTATCATCGTTTCAGGTATTAAAAGATTCGTTTTACTTTATATTCTTTATTATGTGAGTCATATTTTTTATTGATGGTATGTATATTATTCATATAGAGAATTATATAAAGACTTTAAACCTTATTTTTAAGCATCTAATGAAAATTTTTCTTAAATGGATACGATGGGGATTGAATCTCATCGCATTCATGGAGATGGTAATCCGTACATACACATGAGCAACAATATCATTTTTTTGATATTAAAATAATATATAATTTGATGGTATATCATATATAAAGAATAATTATCATGTTATATTTATTATTTAAATCAATTAAACATCATTATTATACACATCGAAATAATAATGTATTGGATAACAATTACACTACGACGTGGAGACAGAAAGCCATATGTACGCACGTATGGTGACATGTCATTCAAAGGATGGACTGAAAAATGAATTTGGTTGTAAAATATTTATAATAACATCATAGTATATAGATGATACTTGATTAATTTTTTTAAAATGGATTCAATAAAGAAAGAGAATGTGGAGGAAGAAAGGAACTTGAAAGATGTGATGAAATATTTACCTCTTCTTCAAGTTCCTCCTTTGGATTTGATAAAAATGGATATATAGTTTGGCTTTATGACTAAAGGAAGGCCTCTATGTTGAATTGAGGACATTTGAGAGGTTATTTTCATAGGGGATGGCCTAGACAAATTGCTTTGATGGTGTGAATTATAGAGAAGATGAGTTCCCATTTATAAGAGGGGAGAGGGGCACCGTAGAAAAAGCAAGAAATATTGTTTTATAATAAAATATATTAGATTTATAATTGCTAAAAAATTAATTATTTAATGTATATGGTAGTTATGGGTCGAAACCCACTCAACCAATAGGTTTTAGATAGTTTTGGGTCACTATATTATCTTTATCTTTATGTTTTAACTGTTAGTTAAATAGTTTGGCATTTACCATATCTCTTTGTATTTTTATATTATATGGTTAATAAACATACTATATACTTCCAAGATAACCCCATATGGTTTATTAATTACACACCTATAATTATATAAGTCTTTTGGCTAACCTTATATTATTATGAATTTAATATCAATTAATAATATAAAATTTGTTTTAAAATCCCTTTTATGTCAATTTTGACACTATTTGGTATTCTGTTTTTGCTAAATTTATATCAACATCATTACTTAGAAAATAATTCATCTTAACAACCCTAACATGTAATATTAACCTATAAAATTAGTGTAATTCCTGAAAAGTCACTAATTACATTTATTTTGATATTTATAATATCAATTATTTTAAAATTTCATTAATTCGGTAATTACTGCATTATCATTGTGTCATAAAAAATTTAATTATTTAAGGGCTAAAAAATATAAATAAAATAAAATTATGTAGGAAATATTTTTAGTTTTCAAATAATGATTTATATTCAAATTTATCTTATGTGTAACCCAATATTAAAATTTTTTAGTTATTATTCATTGATTTTAACTCTTTTAACTCTTTTTTAAATAAAATTATAATAAGTGTCCTAATCTAAACCATGTCGACCAAGAGGTTCATATTTTATTCCTATAGTTGTTTTCTATTGAATTAGAGTTATCCAACAGAATTAGGACTTGTGTTATGTAATAATAATCTCATTTCCCCCCTTAATTACGCTATTTACATTTAACCATGGTAAATAAAATTAAATTGTTACTATTCATAGAAAAATTATTTTCATCTTATTGATCCACATTTTTTTACTGATATCAACCGTGTCTCTTAGATTTTTTAATTTCCACTCACAGAAGCTGTAAAATTATGTTTCATGTAATGTTGCAAATTCTCCCAGGAGATGTGTAAAAGACGATAAAAAGATCAATAAAATTTTTATATATCTAAAATTATTATAAACTAACTCCAATGAATTACATTGAACATATATAGGTATTATGTATCTATTTTGACATAAAATAAATTTTAATAAAATAAATAATTATTTAAATAAAAATTCTGTTTTAACTTATATCTTAGTGTTTTTCACTATTCATAAAAAATTGATAGTTTTTAGAAAAATACAAAAAATTCACCCTGTGATAATTTAGATATTCCGAATCCAAAAATGTAGACCATTTTGAAGGATAAAATTATAAAATTTCAAAAATTGGGTATTACTATTCATAATGGGTCATTTGACTGGTTGTGGTGTGTTAGAACTCGAAGTTACGTCTAACACATGAAATTGTATTATTGAAAGTGAAGTGTGTCGTGTAAGCTTGGGGGGTTATATTCTCCCCTACTTCAAATAATTTCATCCTTGAAATTTCTATAGTATTACTGGGTAAAACGACTCGGGTGGTTCTTCATCATAAATTTCTCATGATCCCACGTTACCTCTTACATCTTATAGTTTCACTATAGAAATTTTACCAGATCAGTCATCTGGTTTCTCAGAACGTGTTCTCTTGTATCAAGAATCTTCACAGGATCTTCAGAATAAGATAGATCGGGTTCAAATTATATTTGCTCATAGCTGAGTACATGTGTTGGGTCAGGCATGTATTTTCTCAACAGTGATACTTGGAACACATCGTGAACATTAGAGAGACTTGGAGTAATTACCAAATGGTAAGCTACAACCCCAATTAGTTCTAGAATTTCGTAAGGTTTGATGTACATGGGACACAATTTTCCCTTTGTACTGAAACGTATAACACCCTTCCATGGAGATACCTTCATGAAAACATGATCTCCTACCTAAAATTCCAATTCCTTCCTTCGGTTATCACCATAGATCCTTTGTCTACTTTGAGCTGCTTTGATGTGGTTTTGGAATACCTTCACCTTTTCCATTGTTTCCTCCTCATGTTCTGGGCCTATGAGTTTTCTTTAACCAATATCATCCCAACAGGTTGTTGTGTGACATCTCTTTCCGTATAACACTTCATATGGTGCCATATAAAACTTTAATGAAATCTATTATTATAGGAAAATTATACCATAGGTAAATATTGATCCCACATACCTTGGAAGTCAACTGATAATGATCTCAACATGTCTTCTATGGATTGAATATAATGTTCTGATTGTCCATCAGTTGGAGGGTGGTAGGTAGTGCAAGAAAGATGTTCAATATCCATGGCTTTCAGAACAATTTTCCACAATCTTGATGTAAAATGGGGATCACAATCAGAAACAATTGATAGGGGTACTCCATGAAGTCTCACAAATTTATTAATATATAGTATTGTCAGACGTTCAAGTGGTAAATCTTCTCTTATTGCATGAAAATGTGCTGACTTGTTAAGACGATCAATAATGACCCATATTACGTCATTCCTTCTTGGAGTCTTTGGTAGTCCCATGAAAAAGTCCATCGTGATGTCATCCCATTTCTAATCATGTATGGGAAGAGGTTTCATGACTCCTCCAGGTTGTTTCCTTCCAGCTTTCACTTGTTGATAAACCATACATGTTTAAACAAAATCCAAAATCTCCCTCTTTATGTTGTCCCACCAAAAATGTTCCTTCAATTCTCTATACATTTTGGTGCTCACAGGTTTATTATAGAAATTAGAGCTATGAGTACCATCCAAAAATTCTTTTTTTAGATCAGGTATATTAGGAACACAAAGTCTCTTCCCAAATTTCAAAATTCCATCTTCATGCACATAGTCACTCAATATCCCATCATTCATAGCTTTAATCTTCATTCGAAACTCTTCATCATCAGTCTAAGAACTCTTTATCCTTTCTAGTAAATATGGTTTAGAAACCATTTTAAAAAGTATTGATGTTTCACCTTCCCTGGTGAATCCCATATCCATCATTACTAAATCCATGTATATAGGATCCTTTTTAACACTTATCGAGTTAAAAACTCCATGATCCTTTCTACTAAAAGCCTCTTCCACCTTATTTTCCTACCCCATGTGGTAGTGTATAGTGAAATCCTAATCCATGAGTTGTTCAACCCATCTCCTTTTCCTCATATTGAGTTCTATCTGTGAGATAATATTCTTCAAACAATTTTGATCAGTATAAATGTGACATTTTCACCATAGAGATAGTGTATCCAAATCTTCAAATCAAAGATTACATCTTCTAAATCAAGATCGTGAGTGTGATATTATTGCTCATGAATTTTTAGCTATCATGATTCATAGGCAATTACTCTACCATTCTGTATAAGGACACAACCAATTCCTTTATTTAAATCATCACTATAAATAAAAAACCCATCATTCCACGATGGTAGAGTCAATAAATGAGAATATACTAATATTATCTTCAGTTCTTCCAAACATTCTTCACAATATTTTGTCCAAAAAAATTTAACCCAACTTTATGTGAGCTTTGTTAATGGATTAGCCAATCCGAAAAAATTCTGGACAAAACGTCGATAATAAACTGCTAAACCAATAAAACTGCATACCTCGGTTATACTCATAGGTGCTGGAATTTCTTGTAATTCCATGGTCTAAGAAGAATCAACAGAGATTCCATCCTTAGAGAAAATATGGCCATGAAAAGAAATCTCCTGAATCCAGAATTCACATTTTCTAAACTTCCCATATATGTCATGTCTTCTTAGAGTCTTTAAGATAATGCGCAAGTGAATTTCATTATCTTAGTAGATTTTAGAGTATACCTATATATCATTAATAAATACCACTACAATGTAATCAATATAATTCTTGAAAACTATATTCATTATATCCATGAAGACATAGGGTGTATTAGTCAATCCAAAAGGCATCACTACAAACTCATAATGCCTATACCTGGTTCGAAATGCTGTTTTCGGAATGTCTTCCTTTTTCACACACAACTGATAATATCCAGATCAAAGGTCAATATTTTAAAAGTATTGATCTCCATGAATTTGGTTGAATAAATCATTAATGAGAGGTAGGGGATACATTTTTTTATTGTTTCAGTATTTATCACCCTGTAGTCAATACACAACCACATAGATCCATCATTCTTCTTAACAAAAAGGACATGGGATCTCCATGGAGAAAAAATAGGATGAATAAATCCCTTATTACTCAATTCCTCTATCTGTTTCGTTAGTTACACTACTTCTATAGTGTAAATTCTATAAGGGGTATTCGATATGGGCTTTGAACCAGGAATTAAGTCAATGGAAAACTCAATTTCTCATTCTGGAGGATGTCTAAGTAAATCATATGGATACACTTCAATATATTCTTTAATAATAGGTACATCCTTTATTTGAACATTCCTTTACTCACCTAGAGTTATTTCATTCCCTTACTCCCAAATAATTGAATTTAGTTGAGCTAATTGTAGAGGATCTAGATAAAAATTAGGTGGTGATGTTTCTGCTCATAAGATAATGTACTCCTTATCATCATAAAAAATTGTAACCTCCTTTTCTAACAATAAATTTTGGCATTATGGTTTGAAATACATTCCATACTAAGGATTATATCAGATTAAATCATGGGTATGACGATGAGATTAGCACATAATGTACATTTATATGCCCTAATGGGGACTAATACACAAACTTTTTTTGTAATGATACTTCTCTTTGAAGTTTTGACTGAAAAAAACCCTTGTTAAATCAAATTGAAAATATCTAATTTTCTTAGAAAACTGGGAAGATATGAAACCATGTGATGATCCAGAATCAAATAAATCGTTTGTTAAACATGAGGTAACCTTTAAATTACCCACCACCATGCCTTTTGAGGCTTCAACCTCAGTAGTAGTGATATCATAAGCTTGGCCTTAATCCCTTGGTCTTCTCTGAGGTATGTTCCCCTGACTCTTGGGACATTAATTCTCATAATTCCCCCTTTATCTAAAATTTTACCATTCAACATCGACAACCTCTTTCTTCCCCTTGCAATCACAAGCATGGTGTCATTTTTTACCACACTTGTAAAAGACACCCATTACGTTATGGAAAGTACCAGGGTGTTTCTTCCCACATTTACTGTAGTATGGATATTCAACTTCTCCCTTCTTACCCTTATTTCCATTTCTAGAGTGTTCAACAGACCTCTTCTTATCATTCTTTACTTTAAAGTCATAAGACTTAGAGAATTATTTTTCTATCTTGATAGCACATGAGGAAAAATATTTGTACGATATGAAGGATTGTGAGACTAATGATTTATGGGGAAATGGTTTTATCCAATCAAAGAAACAATCAACCATACTTATTTGGTAACATATTTCATCTGTAGCATGCCTCAATAACCTTTGTATTGTTATCTTCATACTTTGCGACATTCTCACTCTCTTTTTTCCTTAGTCTCATTAATTGAATTTCCATATCTGCTCGATGGACATGAGAAAGTGTTTTTCTAAGAAAATTTCATTAAACACCATCCATTCCATATTTTATACTACATCATCTTCCTTTGTGTTTTGAACCAATGACAACCATTGATCAGCATCTCCAGTGAGGTGATAAACTTCAATGATAACTCTTTAAATTTCTCTACTCCTCTAGGAATGGAATATTTTCTATATGGAATGAATCCATTGTTCATATAATAGTGGATTTGTACCCCCATTGAATATTGTTGGTTGTTTCCTCATGAAGCAATCTAACATTGATCCTCCACGTTGCGGATTAGGGTGCTCCAAACAGCTAAGGTAATTATTCATAACCTGAGTGAATTATCCTAGTATAGTGATTAGATGATCAGAACTAGTTGCATCACCAACTCCACTATAATTATCTTGAGTACAATGGAAATCCCTACATTGAGTGTGTGCATTGATACAGTTTCTATTCCTTCCTCTAGGCTCCATTTCTAAACAATGGCATAAACTAGATTAGTTTAGGAAACGAAATACATAAATCCAAACTTGTAAAACACATAACATTAATTGAAAAGTTTATTGATATAATCCATAATCATAATTTTTTTGAGGAATTTTATACTCATATACCCTTCATAGTGGTTTGTAAAGAAAATGAGAATTATCCTAAGCATATCCCTATGGAGTGTCGTAACCAAGAGTGCAGGAAGGCCCATTTTCATACACCAGTTCAAGTTCGAGTCTATCTCAAAGCAGGGTTTTCGGATTTTATCCCTAGGTATATATGGGTAGAGCCACCACAACCTTCTCGTATCCATACAGTGTTGTATTTCTTGGAAAACTATGAAAATATCTATAGTAAAAAAATTCTAGGAAGTTTTTCTCTACTAATCCACAAAGTCTATCTTAGGGTAATGTGCTCTAATCAGAGTTTATCTAAATCTAGTTTCCATGGTTTGTATTAAACTTCTTCTGATACCAACAGTAATGCCCCGACCCTAGTTACCCAGATTCGGTGCATTATTACGTATCATTAGCATGATAAAAAAAAAGATCAAGTCTCTAATGATCGATTAGTTTAGTAGCCTTGGAAGTACTAGATACATTCATATGGTTTACATTACATCATACAATAGAAAATTCAACAAAATTGTTTCTATAGACAACATTGAGATCCCATAAACTATCCATGAAGGTCAGTCATAATATACTTTTTCACATCATGGTAAAAAGAAAACATAGAAAGGGGTGAGCTCAGATGCTCAGTAGGGATAAAAATTCAGCAGAAACTTTTATAAATAAGTATAATCATTTAAGGAAATGCATAAAACTAAATCAAAATATTTTTCAAAAAAAAATTCATCAAAATATGGAAAATATAAATCAAAATAATTCCATTTACTTACTCACATAGAAATTCTACTTGTCGAATAATCAAATGCAATATCAATATCCACATTCATAATGATGGAATGCATAATACAAGACTTTCATAACCACATAGTCAAGGCCTTATACCAAAAATAAAAATAAGATTTTTTCAATGACTTGTTCCAAGACAATTGTTTGACTCATGTGACCTCCTGATTCATCAAGGAGCTTTAGCGGGCTCGATCCATCACTTAATAAGTCCAATGAATTTCTCATATGAAATGGTTTGATCATTACATAAACATTCATATTAAAACTGGCATACGAATTGTTGATAATTTATCCATAAACCATGAATTTTATGAAATAACACATCCATAGTCAAAAATATCACAAAACCTTTAATACAATAAGGAGGATTTTTATTATATTAAATCAACATCTAACAAACGTAAAATCCATCAATGGATGTTGACATTGATGATATGAAAACCTTATTGGAGAAATTTATCTTTCTAATTTGAAATCATTTAAATGTCACGTATATATAAAAGACAAATGAATATTTGAAAATATTATTATAAACCTGTAACGTAGGCTTTTATGATGTTATAACGGAAGAAAATAGCCACACCCGTCGTATAAGTTAAAAAAATAAATTCTTATCGTAATTCTGTCGAAAAGATTATAAATGACCTTGTTTGGAAAAAGATGGAAATATTACATTATAAACATCTTATAAAAAGTAAAACAATGGCATAAATTAATATCACTTATAGTATATACAATATTAATAATGTTATGAAATACATTTTTTAGAATCATTGATGTTGATGATAAAGATGTCCTAGTAGATACTTACGTAAAAACAACCTCAGATAAAAAAGAGATTGTGAAATTAACCCTTAACTTGTACTTTTCCTTGTTCAAGGGTAGGTTAACATCCTGTATAATGGTGAAATATTTTTCATTCAGTCATAACAGAATAATATACATTAATATGATATCATTTATAATATTTTTACATTGATTTGTTAATAATATCTTAGTATTAACATCGTGTCGGGTGTTAACAAATTGTTTTCCTTTATATTCGTTCTTATGTGAGTAGTATATTTTATGGATTGGATGTATCATATTAATATCTAGAATTATATCAAGTATTTAAAAATTATTTTTACCATCTAATGAAAATTAGTCTTGAATGGATACGATGTGTATGAATCTCATCGCATTAGTGGAGACGGAAATCAGTACGTACTGACGAGCAACAATATCATTATTTTGATATTAAAATAATATATAATTGGATTTTATATCATATATATAGAATCATTATCATGTTAAATTTATTATTTAAAAAAATTACACATCCTTATGATACCCATCCAAATAATAATGTATTGAATAACAATTACACGACGACGTGGAGACGATAATCTGTACGTACACATGTATGGTGACATGTCATTCAAAGGATGGATAGAATAATGAATTTGGTTTTACCATATTTATAATAACATCATATTATATAGAAGATACTGGAGTTATTATTTTAAAATGGAAACAACAAATAAAAATGAAGTGGAAGACGAAAGGAACAAGAAAGAGTTGAATAAATATATACCTCTTCTTCACGTCCTTTCTTTAGATTTGATCAAAAGGGCTCCTTAGTATGGCCTTATAACTAAGAAAGGCCTCTAGGATGAAGGTATGATAGTTGATAGGGTATTTGTGCAGGGTTTGACCGATACAAATGGCTTTGAAGGTGTGAATTATAGAGAAGGGGGAGTGCCATTTTATAAGAGGGGTGAGGGGAACCTTAGGAAAAGCTAGAAAAGTTATTTTATAATAAAATCATTTTCGATTTATAATGGCTCCAAAATGAATTATTTAAAGTCTAAGTTCTGGATGGGTTGAAAAACACACAACCAATAGGTTTTAGATAGGTTCGGTTCCCTATATTAACATTATCTTTAAGATTTAACTCTTAGTTAAAATGTTTGACATTTAACATGTCTCTTTGTATTTTTATATTATATGGTTAATAAACATACTATATACTTGGAAGAGAACCCCAAGATGTTAATTAATGATACAACTATCATTATATTAGTCCTTTGAATGAAACATAGATTTTTAGGACTGGAATATAAATTAATCATATAATATTTTTTTAAACACTCTTTTATGTCAATTTTGACAGTATTTGGTATTTTGTTTTTTCTAAATTCATAAAAGTAATAATACATAGAAATAAAATAAAACTAGCCAACCCTATGATGTCATATTAACCTATAAAATTAGATTAATTCATATAAATTCACTAATTACATTTATTTTTATATTTATAATATCAATTATTTTAATATTTCATTAATTATGTAATCAATGTATCATCATTGTGTCATAAATAAATTAAATTATTTAGTGTCCAAAAAATATAAATAAATAACCATTATATTGGAAATATTATTAACTTTTTAATTAATATTAATATTCAAATTTATCTTGTGTTTAACCCTATATTAATAATGTTTTAGTTATTAAACATTCATTTTAACTCTTTTAACTCTTCTTTAAATTAAATAATAATTTGTACTCCCCTGACCTGTAAATTATTTATTTCATAGAGATTGTCATTTGAAATTGTGTTAATCACATACCAGACCTAGAAAAAAATATGGTTTCATTAATGGGAGATAGCGGTACTACCTCCCCCCATGAACTATTTCATTCACAAGGTAATTTTAGAAATGTGAGAACACCACATGGAGGGATGCTCAATGAATTACTTTATTCCTTGAAGAATCTATTTTCCACCTGTAGATTTCTGCCATTGATTATTTTTTATCTATTTATTTCTTCAATTCTCATATTCTCTATTTCCATTTTAATCGGGTCGTCTTATGGAATTTTTATGAACCATCAAACGTAAAAAAATTATATCTTTGTAATGAAGTATTCACAATGACCTATACTCAACATAAGATCATATTATATTGAAAGACCCATGTATGAATACATTTATATTATCCATATATGAACCAAATCAAACATAACATGTTTAAATTTATATCATATGTTATCATGGATGAATCAAAAGAATTATCCCTTAAATACTCAGACAATCACATAATTTTGTAACATTCATTGATCAAACAATTCATGGTATTCTGATTTTTTTCCTATAAAGAATATTGGGTGTTTGGGAGAGTGGATAACATTTACATGGATATACATAAATTAATTATATTTTTAAATTTCTAATTAAATTTAGGATTTAAATTTTAAAATTAAAATTTAGATCCTAAAAAATATAGACCTAACAATTCAACCAGTTATGTTAGAGAATTTCTTATAATATTCAGAATGCATATATTTTTTGACCTAATTCTAAAAATATTAAACATTACATGACATATTATGGTCCATTATCTAGTTTCATATCTATATAATATGTTTAGCAGTACTTGAATAAATAGAATTATTTAAATAAACAATTGTTTCATGTATTCACTTTTATTCAATAGTTACATGTCGATACCATGAAAAATATATTAAATTATCATTAATCTAAACATTAAAAATATATAATTTTATTTAGTATTTCAATTAAATTGGATATTTCATAGGAGGTTGTTCACCAACCCATACGCGTGGGTCACACATAATCTTGAACTCAAATTCGTCAGAATTGGTGGAAGAAATTCATACATATTCTATATGACCCAATATTCCCTCATATAATAAGATATGAGTTATTCTCATAAACCAAGAGGTGTATCTAGAACACATTAGGGCATATAATCCATAAATAATATTTATGATTCTATTAACAATTACTGTATAATAATAATTTTCTTAATCTAGTAAACTGTTTCATTTGAATTTTTGAAATTCTCTCATAGAAGCGGTAAAATTATGTTTTATGTGAATTTGCAAATTCTCCTAGGAGGTGGGTGAAAAATACCAAAACATTACCCTAAGATTATTTCGATATTCTAAATACAAAAATGAAATCAATTTTAAAGTATATAATTTATAATATTTCAAAAAGTGGGTATTTCTATTCATAATGGCTAGTTTGATTGGTTGTGGTGTGTTAGAAATCAAAGTTGCCTACAACACACGCTACTATATTATTCAAAGTGAAGCATACCATGGATGATTGGGGTGTTACATCTTATTTTATCCAACATTAAATAATTTTTTGGTGTCCCACTATTTCATAAATCCATAAATTCTATATATTTTAGTTGTTTCATCAGTTTTACAAACCATACAATTAATATAATTACAATTATTTAGGGAACGGTAACTATATATATATATTATTGTTGATTTTTATTTATATGAATTGTAATGATTTATTCTAGGATAATTATAACCTATTAATAATTTATTGTTATTATAAATATTTATTTTTTATTGAATTATTTTTTAAATTTCACAGTACAAATCTTCGGTTACTTCCATGTGTTCATTTTTACCTATAAATAAAGGTACATTTCAAAGAGGATATTTTTCTCAACCATAACTATTATAAAATTTATAGAAAATACTCTCTTCATTGTATAAATATATTATTCTTGCATCATATTCAATTTTTGTGTATAATTATTATGATTCTTCACTATATCGTAATTGATGTATAACTAAAAATTCACCACATAGTGTGAGATTTATGAGATGAATCCAGTGAAATAAAATTTTATATAAAAATTATTATTATATTTGGAATTCATTAAAATATTATCATAATGTCATCTTAATAGTATAAATCCATTTTTATATAGAAAAAAATGCTATTAATCATCGTCAACGAGTTTGATGATATTTTTAACACTTGTAATAATCCTACTAATGTTTTTCCATTGCATAAGCTTCATACTGAAATAAAATTTTATCATCAAGTTGACCATTGGTAAACTAATATTTGAATTAGAAAAATCTAGGGGTTATTTTTCACATAATTTATAATTTTATAGTCTTAATATTTTTTTATTAATAAGAATATACTTATTACAGTATAAAAAGTATTCTTCCATATGATAATTTTCTTCTTAAATGATAGATATTTTCCAATATATATTAAAATTAATAGGGGAAGATATCCTTTCTATTTGATTATAGATTAGTTATATCGTATAATCTTATCATTTAATTTCATACTATTATTTAATACAAAAGAAAATATAATATCTATGTTTTTTATGTTTGGAAAGTGACAAATATATATTAATTTTCTTATCATTTATGATTGGAAATAAAAGTATTTGAAATAAATAATATAATTAGATAGAAAAACATAAAGTTACATAAAACATGTAATTAACTATAGGACGATGTAATCACATTGGTGGAGAATTAGTGTGATTAATTATTTGTTAAATTATTTCCTATTTAATTATTAAATCATCCTCAATAGTTATCGTAAATTAATATCATTGAAATAATTAAAAACACCCAGTATTTAAAAGAAGAACAATATAGAGATAAAATAATATGATATTGTAAAATATTTTTTCCATGGTTTGTTATACAACATCCTCGATGTATTCATGCTGAGTCTGAGGCATACATGTTTCAAAAAAATAATAATTTGAAGAAAAATATGAATGATATAATCTACTAACCAAATAATTATTTCAAAATAGTTATATTTCTCCTAAATGGTTTTCCATTATAGAATCCCATTAGTTGTTAATGTTCCTCCTAAACTATGTAATAAAAAAATACTATTTTATGTTGTAATATCTTACATAATCATCATTTTAGATATTCATGGTCAAAATAAGGACATAAATAGAAATTAAATTTAGAACTTCAATAACACGACCGTGAACCTTGTTCTCTCATCATCAACATGATAAACCTAAGATTCAACAAGTATATCTAATATTAATACAAATATTTATTTCTATTATAAGTAATTTTATAAGATTCATTACTCAATTATTCATTATTCATTGATAAATCATTTATCTCAATCATTATAGTCATTACTACATCCTCCAAATATAAATTTATTACAAAAAATTTTATATATAAAATGATTATGTCAATTTTTTTTCTTAATTGATTTTGTATATGTTTATGCATTATATTTTGGGTTTTAATTTATTCAATTAGTCAAATATATTAATAAATCATGTAGGTCAGTCAATCTCTCCACAGTCGATTGAGACGAACTTCGAGATTTTTTTTGTGTTTATCAATTTTTTCAATCACTATATGAACTAAACAACAGAATATTTTATACCTAAAATTAACCATTGAAGAACCCATTCAAAGATAAAATGAGGACCTTGGGTTTTTATTTTATTTTATATTACTAGACTTTAAAATATGAAAATAAGTTTTATTCAGTTATCATTCATCTATTTTTAGTTATTCTCATTTAATTTTATTTAAAAATATATCAACCCATTTAATTTAATATGTATTTTAATTCATCAACAAATATTGGATTGATTGATACCTAAATCATAATGATATCTATTTAAAAAAATATATCATCATCATCAAAAATTAATCTCTAAGATAATAATTTATTCTTCTAAATTTTTGGTTGAACTGTTATGTACTTGATGATAGTCATATTTGTACTATTTTTTTAAATTATCAGGTACTGAATAATTTAATGATAATATTATGTAACATATGAGTGACTATAGTTATTAATCAATACCCACTAGAATTGTTATTACATAATTTTCATTATTTTAGAGCCTATGCTTAATATAATCTCGATTAATTTCACATAGACCACATGATCTTATGAGATGCATTAACCACATTAGTTATTCATTCAGATGTTTTTTATGTATCATTACATTAGAACATCAAACATCCTTAAATCATCATCATATATAAGGTTTCACATGTACTTATTTTTTCACTTATAATATTTAATATAATCCATATAAATTGAATTAAATCTACTATATCTATAAATATTAAATCATTATATATCACATTACGTTGTCCTAATCGTATTGAAAACATACAGAAATCTAAAATGGTAATTATCACTCAGAACATTATGATACATTAATAAATTCACATTATCCAAAACAATGATCATTAAAAACTAATTTTATAAAATTCCACATCACATTGATACTTCTACCTTCATCTTCAACATCAATAATATTAATCCAATTGAGAATCCTCTCTATATATTTCCTCTTCCATCAAATTAACCGTTTGAATCTTGATTCATTCCAAATCTTCTTTTTTGGTTTCATCATTTTCATTTTTCATCATACTCATTGATTCTTGAATGTATTGTAACATAGAACATGATTATTATTTTGTATCAAGGTAAATTATAGGATATTTATATATAATCATTTTTTAATTTATAATAATTATTAGATATACATTTGGACATCACATCACCTAGAAAAACATCTCTAATTTTCAAAAAATAAATTTCCTTGGCTAAATTAGGAACATTATTATTTGTCTGTACCCATTGAATCATACTGTATCTAAATAATATCACACACACAACCATATATATAGACATTTATTGTGAAATATTATAGTTTTTATATATATCATATTAAACATAATTATTTATCAAATATTTTTTTAATGATGTTATTAGTGCTGTTGGAAGAATAAATTTGGACCTTAAGATCTTATTATGAAAATTATACATTATCAATTACCTACCAAAATATAATACTCATTAACAAATATCGATTATGGAAATGAAAAATCTGACCATTCTATCCACATCTAATTAATTATGATATCTAAATAAATGAGACATTTGTTCCTTGATTCATAATTGAATCTTTATATTATATTTCACAGCAGCATCATTAAAAATAATTCTACTTCTAATCTATGTATAATAATATTTTGGAATCCCTCAAATAGGGAAAAATGATTTATCTCCAATATAAATCTTTCCAGAAAAAACATATGTTGTTCTATAATAATTATTATTTAATGTGAGATAAAAACACGACTGGATTCTAGTAAACATTGAATGAATAGGTAAGTGATAATTTTTTGAAAATCCCTTAAAGAGATATCTCTGATTCATTATATGCTCGTCTATTAAATCATCATATTTATAAGATTTATTTAATAACACACATTAAAAGAAATAGTTCATCTGTAATTGGGTTGTTAAAATGATTCATTTATTTGTTTCTTCAATATCATCTTCAACATATTGTTAGTCTAGATTCGTGATAAAATATATAATCAACATTATTAAAATAAATTTGTAACAAAAAATTTCTATAGATATTCCAAGTATATACTCTTATAACATTCCAAGAACATAATTGTTAAATTTAAACCATATATTGGGGGTATTATATGACATAAATATTATTCATCCTTTTATATAATTTTTATTAAATTTAGTAAACCAATCAATAAACCCCCTTCCAAGAGAGGTAGAATCTTATAAATTAATCCCTACAAGAACAATCAAGAATCTTATAAAAAAGAAGGCCCTCCATGTGGTTATATTGGACCAGGACTACACCACTAACATAGTGGTAATGGAAAATAGAAAATATTTTTTATTTATTATATATCTATAATGAATATAAATTTATTTATGTTGAGTAATTCATAACAAGAATTAATAAAATATACATCCTATAAAACACTAAATAATATATAAGATCAAGTGATTATATGTGAGGAATATACCAAAGAAAAATACCAATTGTTGTTATATACCATAGATAATGATTAATTTTAAGAAAACAATACATTCATGGTATCATCAATAAATTACAATGTCCCTCAATTCAATGATAGACCATTTAAAATTAATTCAGTATTTAAATTGTTGGAGAATCATGGAAAATCATGCATTAGAAACCTAATTCAGTTGGGGGTTTTCTAAGTTATTTTAATGTATTTTTACTCCATTTTTCATATCTATAATAACAATAAAAACTAAATATTATTATATAATGTAATTATAGAGGCTAAAAATCTACAATGACTTCAAAAAATCAAAAAATGGATAGTTCATTATGATAAGACCACTGAATGCTATTCTGAGGTTACAAAATCAATTTCATTTTCAAATGAATATTATTGTTTAAATCAAAATAGGGGATTAATATTAATAAAATTTATTGGTATTGTCATATTTAGTTCTTTAAGTCAAGATTCCAATGACCGTATCATAAAAAAGAGGAATCTATCGAAAATATCACGGTATTAAATATAATTTAAGAAGGATTATGTGTCTATCTTGGAAAAACCCATTATCTATGATCACCTCCTAAACTAAAAAACTATTCAACTGAATGAGATGATACCATGATGAATAGAAAAATTTTGACAATGTAATTATCCCAACCTCTACTTGAATATGTTGGAATAACTTTGGATGAACAATTAATTACATTGAACTAGTCTTGAAAAATATGATTGATAAGATATATGATAAATATATTCACTAGAAGGACTATTGAAAAAAACAACAATGAAGATATAAATCTCATTCATGAAAATCCATTATAGTTAGTGATTAATTTACACTTGAAGTTAAAAATATAGCCTATTTTTCCAAGGACACATCATTCATTTTTATAAATATCATAAATTTAAAAAATTTCTAGTTCCCCAATAATAAAATAATTAGTCATTGTATAAATAATCTAACCTATTTATAAATTTGTGAGTATTATTGTAGTAATCAAGCATGGTAAATGATAACAATATTGGAAATATTGTTCTATATATGTCAATAATTATAGTCTATTGTAGCCCTTTATGTGTGGCTATATCTAGAGAAGAAAACACACATTGAATTTTTGGATATAATAATTTTTACACCAATATTTTATAACCATATAATCTAATAATTTTATAAGGTTAGGTATTTGGAACATCTCACCAATCATTTTTCATACACTTACATCTTGATATAGTGATCCAGAGAACAAAATGGAATAACTAATAAGTATTTTCATGTATGATTTTTTGAGAGACCCTCTGTTTATGGTAAAATAATGTATTTGATGTATCAATTATTAGTTATCAATAACTAAATCATATTTTTTCAGAATTGTTTTATACAATGGAAAATAAGAATTCAGGAATTTAGTAAACGTATTTTTTTAGAGAGACGATAGTTGTACATTTTTCCCTATGAGATGGATGGGTCTGACATATTTCATTTAAATCTTTATTCCTTAGGTAAATTTATTTGAAATAGATCGATATTTTCTATATGATGATTTGGAAACTATATCACCCCATTAATGTAACTGGAAGGATCCCAATATCTTATATTAAAATCAATTTAATGAAAAATAAGATTAAAATATTATAAATTATTACCATAAAATTATGGATGTATAGAGAAAGGATGTACAAACTATAATAATTATTTCTTATTTAATATATATTAGTAAATTTACTATAATATTTCAATCAATTTGTATATTATTATAATTCCATTAGTTTAGTTTGGTTGTTCAGTCTATTTTTCTAACATCGCTTAAATATAATGATAATGGTAGGCAGTCATCACTACATTGTTCCAAAATCCAAAAAAGAATAATTATATGGTTTTTATATAATTACAAAATTATAAATGATTCCATATATCTTAACATCTTCCTACATAAGTGATTATCAATGTGACTGAATGTTATAATCAATTGTTGTGTTATTTTTGGTAGTTTTACTATATCATGTGATCTTGATTTATTCCCAATTATTATTTTGTTTATTTACACATTAATGAGTATGAAATTATAATAGTATCCACATTTAGATAATATATATATATATATAAATTTATTATGAAAATTATGATGCCATAATATACTCGTATCAAAATATCCTTATCAATACCATAAATAAATATTTCATAAAAATTGTTTTTATTAATAATTGAATGATAGCATTCATGTTGATGAATCAAAATATAATTTATTTTATTATATGAAATGTGGAAATCATATTTAAAATATATAGGTTTAATAAATAATGTAATAGAAACGAAAGAACAATATTAAAAGTCCCCAAATTACACATTGGCATGACTCATTTTCTAATTTAATGTAATCTGTGAAACAAAACTCTTTGATGTTAGTATTATCCCTATTAATTGTAAATGATATATTATATCGAAAATTTTTAGTCATTTTTATAAGATATGTAGTATTTAGTAAATAGATATTTAGGGTAGTAAGGTTTAGTATTTAAATGATAGGGGTGTGATAACATAAAATAGGAGAACAAAATATAATTTCTCTAAATAGTTACAAAATATGTTTTTAAATATTAAGTGTGTTGTAAATTAATAATAAATATGGTATTATATTGATCTTATATGCTTTAGAAAGGCCAATATTAATATATTAAAACCTATTAAATAATTCATTATTTATATAACGACCCATACTTTACATACATTGTTATTACTTCATAATTGAAGCACACTTATTACACCATATAACAAAACCATGAAAGGACCGTATAGGTATATTGTCTTTATAAACTAGGAAACATAAAAAACTGGTTCATAAATCAACTATGTTGTCTCCCATTTATTTCATCATATCTAGAGTCCTTTTTGGCATATCCTACTTAATAACCTTCTTAATGACCTGGGGAAAGAAAACATACAAAAGGGTGAGCTCAAATGCTCTGTAAGGGTAAATAAAAGAAATATCAATCACATCATATTCATAAGAACATAATATTTTGGAAATCTAAACCTGCAAAAGTGATCATAATTTCATAACATGAGATAAATCATAGCATTGAAATGTAATGCCAATAATCATAACATAAAACATGAAACTCTATGGAATACACACATAATCATATAGAATCATTTCTTAGTAGTCAAGACTCATTGCCAAGACTATCTTAACGGACAATGTCCATTTTCGAACCGAGTTCACTTCACGTTTAAGTCCTGTTTCACTGAACATGATTAACCTGTCATTCCACCCATTTCTATATCATGAGATATAAATCGTTACCCAATGAATTTGAGGGAGATATAAGTCACATCCATCTTATAATGATACCATTCTTATATGTGCCACAAAATCCTAAATCATAGCATAACCCATGTAATAAAAATGGGATTCTTAAACATCATGCATCATAACATAATCAATATAAAATAAAAGGACATCATTAAAATAATTCCATCATAACATAATCAAAACAATGTAAAAATAGTTATAGGAACATAACGCTATATTATTATAGATGGAAAATAATATTGATAAAACGCTTAAACTCCATTCTTGGGGAAAATATCCTTTCTACAAAAAAACAATTTTCCTTTAAAATTTAATACAATTTTAAACTAAAAAAAGTTGATTAAAAATAAACTTTAAATCATGTAAAGGATGAATCATGGATATAATGTTCTAAAATTCCATTCAGGTCATATAAGTTAAAAAAACATTCATGTCGTACATTGGTCGGAAAACTCAAAAAGTACCTCGTACGATAAATGACAAAAGAGTCCTTTCGTATCTTTTACTAAAAACTCAAAGAAGGGTAAAATTGGATATAAATAATTGTTGGAGGATAGAAATAATATTAGATATTGATGAAACATGTATGTAGATGATAAATATTCCCCAGTTCATTCTGAAGTATAAACAATATCGGATAAAAATGAGATTGTGAAATTTTCCCTTACCTTAGTTCCAATTTGCTTCTTAAGTGTCCAAACCTTCTGTATAATGATTTAAATAATTTCATTGAATTATTATAGAATCATACTTATTGTTATGATATCATATATGGTCATATTCGTATCTTTTTATTAGTAATATTTCATTGCTACTTGTTAATCGGGTGTTTATTACTTTTTGTTCTTATGCGTGTTTTGTCAAATAAATTCTTATTCTTATTTTTAGGTTATAGATACCTTGTTTCCAGAATGTTATTAGTGTAATATATATCATATTTATTCATTCAATACATTTATATATTCATTATGAAATGAATATCATGTAGAACGAGTTGCATCACATCGTGGAGACGGTATTCCGTACGTACGCACGAGCGATGATATCATTCCCATGATCATGGAATTTTATTGGAGTGTATGTATACTATTTCAGAATCAATATCACTTTACAATAATCATATATAGTTATTATTTACACCATTATACCCATAGAGGTAAGGTGGTGGTGGAAAATAGATTACACCATAGTGTGGAGACTGTATTCCGTACGTACGCACGCGCGGTGATTTCGTTTTCCGTTGGATGGATTGATGGTGAAATAGGGTTGTTTCATACTTATAATGACAAATCAGTATATTATTGATACTGATTTTATTACTTCATAATAAAACTTCTAATGAAGAACAAGTAGAAGAATAAATAATGTTGAATGAATCGATAACGGGCATTACCTCTTCTTTGATGCACCTCTTCTTAACCTCCTCTTAGGGAACAAAAGACGGTCTTTGAAGAAGACCAGGACCTCTACGATGATTCTAGAGAAGTGGAGAGGAAAAATTGGATGGGTTTGTCAGAGTTTGAAGGCTCAAAGTGGTGTGATGAAGAGAGGGAGAAGGTGCCCTTTTATAAGGGAGGAGAAGGGTACCTTAGGAAAACATAAAATATTATTTTATTAGAATGTCATATTCGGTTTTTAATAGCTAAAAATTGATTTATTTCGAAGCTAAGGTGGGGATGGGTCGAAATAATCTCATATAATAGAATTTATACAAGTTTAGGTTTCTATTTTAACCTTATCATTTTGATTTAACTTTAAGTTAGATAATTTAACTTTTACTATGTCTTCTTGTTTTCTTACACTATAAGGTTACAAACATACAATTACAAGACAAACTAACCCCAAATTGTTTATTATTAATATATATATACTTATATAAGTCATTTTTCCGAACAATAGATTTTTAGGGAAAAAATAAAAATTAATAATATAATATTTGTTTTAAAAACTATTTTATGTCAATTTGGACAGTATTTGGTAATTGATTTTTGTGAAAATTATAACAGAATGACTAGTTCTAAAAACGTTTATTAAATCAATACTAAAAAGTCATTATAACCTAGAAAATTATTGTAATTTATAAAAAGTATCAAATTACATTTATTTCGGTATTGATAACATCAATTATGTCAATATTTCATTAATAAGATAATTACTGCATCATCCTTGAGTCATAAATAAATTATAATATATAAAGTCTAAAAATTACAAATAAAATACAATTATATAGGAAATCGTTTTATCTTTCTAATGAATATTTATAGTAGAATTTATATTATGTATATCCCTATATTAAAATTGATTTAGTTATTAAACATTGATTTTAACTATTTTAACCCTTCTTTAAATAAATTAATAATAAATGTCCTAATCTAATCCAAATGGGCCTAAATGGTCATATTTTATTCCTAAGGTTGTTTTTGGTCGAATTAAACTTATCCAACAGAATTAGGAAATGTTTTAGGGTAATAATAATAACATTTTTACCCCTAATTACCCTATTTACTTTTAACCATGGTAAAAAAGTAAAATGTTACTATTCACCAAAAATTATTTTCCTCTCATTGAACCACATTTTAGTCCATAATATTAACCATGTCTCTCAGATTTTTTAAATTCCACTCCCAGAAGCGGTAAAATTATGTTTTATGTAAATTTCCAAATTCTCTTAGGAGGTGGGTAAAAGACGCTGAAAAGTTCAATAAAATTTTTATATATCTAAAATTATTATAAAATGAATCAAATGAATTACATTGAAAATATATAGGTATTATATATCAATTTTGACCTAAAATAAATTTAAATAAAAAAATAATTATTTAAATAAAATGTCAGTTTTTAAATAGTAACCCAGTGTTTTCACTATTCATCAAAAATTGAATGTTTTCAGAAAAATACCAAAATTTCACCCGAGGCTAATTTCGATATTAAGAATCAAAAAATGAAGTCCATTTCGAAAATAAAATTTCAAAAAGTGGGTATTACTATTCATAACGGCTATTTTTAATAACATTTTAATAGCATATTGTTGTTTAGTAAAACTCGGTATTGTGTACAACCCAAGCTATCGAGGAATGTCGTGATTGTGTGTAAAGAAATACAAGCTGGTGTGGTGTGTAGTGAAAGATTCCTTTGATGGTGTATATAACATAAAAACAAAATATTTCTCATAAAAGTCTCGGGAGTTACATTCTACCCCCATTAAAATGAATTTCCCCTGGAAATTCATCACTTTGAAAGAAACAAATGAGTATACCTCTCCCTCGTCATATCCTCAAGATCACATGTAGCTTATTCTAATTGGTGGTTCCACCATAAAACATTTACAATGCATGTAGTCTTGTTCCGTAGGACTTTTTCTCTACAATCCAAAATCTATATCGGCTGTTCTTCATAAGAAAGATCTTGCTTCAATGGTACAATTTCTGAGCTGAGTACATGCGAAGGATTAGGTATGTACTTTTTCAGGAGAGATACATGGAACACATTGTGAACATGAGAGATATTCGGTGGATGCGCCAATGGGTAAGCTACATTCCCAACACGATCTAGTATTTCGAAAGGACCGATATATCTAGGGCTCAACTTTCCCTTCTTTCCAAATCTCAGTACTCTCTTCCAAAGAGATATTCGTAAGAACACTTTATCACCCACTTCAAACTCTATGTCTTTTCTTCAGTTGTCGACATAACATTTTTGTCGACTATGAGTCGCTCTAACATGTTGTTGAATAGATCTGACCTTTTCTACCATCTCATTAACAAGATCAGGTCCTAATAGATTTCTTTCCCCAACTTCATCCCAGTAAGTTGGAGTCCTACATTTCTTTCCATAGAGAGCTTTATAAGGAGACATCTGAATACTAGAGTGAAAGCTATTATTATAATAAAATTACACCAAAGTCAGGTGTTGATCCCAACAACCTTTGAAATACATAGAGCAAGCTCTTATCATATCTTCTAGAGTTTGAATTATCCTCTCAGACTGATCGTCTGCCTGAGGATGATAAGCAGTGCATAAACTCAACTCTGTATCCAGAGTATGCTGAAGACTTCTCTAGAACATTGAGGTAAACCTCAGATCCCGATTACATATAATATAAAGTGGTACTCCATGCAAACTTACTGCTTCCTTTACATAAATCCTAGAAAGCTGATCCAGAGAGAAATCATCTCTAATAGCAATGAAGTGTGCAGACATTGTAAGACGATCAACTATGACCCAGATAGCATTATTGCCTTTGGATGTTTTAGGAACTCCAGTGACATAGACCATAGTGATGTTTTACCATTTCCATTTAGGTATGTGTAATGGTTGAAAAATCCCCTTAGACTTCTGTCTCTCAGCTTTAACGTGATGACAAACCAAGCATCGAGAGACGTATTTAGCAACTTCTTTTTTCATGCCATCCCACCAGAAGTACTCTTTCAGGTACTTATACAACTTCGTGCTTCCAGGATGAATAGAGAATGAAGAACTATGAGCCTCATCCAGCAGCTCCTTCTTTAATTCTAGGATGGGAGGAACACAAACCCGATTCCTGAACCTTATTATCACATCACAGTCATGGTTGAATTCAGGAACATTTCTCACCTTCTTTTGTAACTCTAAATCTTCTTTTCTATGCCTCTTTAATATTCACATGTATAGATGGCTGAACATTAATTTGAGAAAGATACAATTTTTCCCTTACATTATAATTCCAAGATCCATCCATTGTAAATCCATAAATATTGGATCTTTTGTGATCCACATCATGGATAAGCTAGCATGGTCTTGTCGACTTAATTCATCTGCCACCTTGTTTGCTTTCCCCGAGTGGTAATGAATTGAGCTGTCGTAATCCTTAATCAGCTCCAACCATCTTCTTTGGTGCATATTCAGCTCCTTTTTTGTGAAAATATACATTAATGTTTTATGATCAGTATAAAAATTACACCTTTCTCCATAAAGATAACGGCTCCAAATCATTAATTCAAATATTACCACAGCTAACTCCAAGTCATGGGTTGGGTAATTTTTCTCATAGATTTTCAACTGTCGTGAGGCATAAGCTATCAGCATATCGTTTTGCATGAGAACCCACACCAATCCCTTCCTGGATGCATCACTGTAGATCACAAATCTTTCTTCAATACAAGGAATTGTGAGTACAAGTGCACTGGATAACCTTCTTTTCAACTCCTTGATATTTTCTTCACATTCCTCCTTCCACGTGAACTTAACTCATTTTCTAGTCAACCAGGTGAGTGGATTAGATAATCGTGAAAAATCATTCAAAAAATATAGATAATATCCAACCAAACCATGAAATCTTCAGATCTCAGTTTCTCTTGTTGGTCTCGACCATCTTTCGATAACCTCTGTTTTTGCTGGATCCATAGATATCCCCTCTTTTGAGATTATGTGACCCAAAAATGCTACTTTTTTAAGGCAAAATTCACACTTGTTAAATTTTTCATGAAGATTCTCCATTCTCAGGGTCTGAAATATAATTATCAAGTGATCATAATTTTCTTCCTTGCTCTTTTAATAGACAAGAATATCGTCTATAAAGACTACCCCAAACTGATCAAGATAGTCTCTAAATACTATATTCATCAGATCCATGAAGATAGGAGGGGAATTAGTAAGACCAAATGGCATCACTATAAATTCATAGTGTCCATACCTTGTACGGAAATTAGACTTTGGTATATCCTCCCTTTTGAACCATAATTGATTATCCTATGAATGAAGATCAATCTTGGAAAAGTATTATGCTCCGTGTAGTTGGTCAAATAAGCCATCAATGCGTGGGAGAGGATATCTGTTATTGATACTGATCTTGTTATGTTCTAGATAATCAATACAGAGTCTCATTGATCCATATTTCTTCTTAATAAACAGAACAGGTGCTCCCCAATGTAACGCACTTGGCCGTATGAATACTTTATCAAGATTCTCTTTGAGTTTCTTCATCAATTCCTGCAACTCAATTGGGGCTATTCTATAAGGTGTGTCTGAAATAGGCAAATCACCCGGTACAAGTTCTGTTGAAAACTCAACTTCACTATTTGGTGGAAGACCCGGAAATTCCTCCAGAAATACATCGTCAAACTCCCGTACAGTGGGAATATCCTTAATCGTGAGTTTCTCACCCACCATTTGAGATAAATAACCTTCATTTAGTTTAATCAAGACCAATAAGATGGAAGAAATTTCCACTAGAAGGTTATGTTCAACCTTTCATCAATAGACAATCATAGATTGATCTGGAATATGAAATGTGACTTCCCATCTTTGGAAATTGATATGAGATCCATATAAAGAAAGCCAATCCATGCCAATAATCAAATCAAATTCCACTATAGGAAGGATCACAAGATTTTCTGGAAGCACTTTCCCACAAACATCAATCAGAGAATAATTATAAACTTTTGATGTGATTGTTGTGCCATTAGGGGTTGTCACAGAAAACTCAACATGTAATTGTTGGGGTAATACGATGACACCCTTAGAAAATTCTTCAGAACTAAAAGAGTGGGTGGATCCAAAATAAAATAAAACATTTTCTACTTTAGAGTGGACGGTAAGTGTACCTTTCACCACATCATTCTCATACTCGACATCACTGATAGAAATTGCATGTGACTTTCCTTTGTCTTTAGCCTTAATAGGTTGTGGATGTGGATCATCATAAAAAACCCTTGAATTAGGGAAATGATTGGAATAATGCCCCATTTCCTTTCACTTGTAACAATTAATTGTAGGAGGTGCACTCTGTGTGGCCTTTTCATTGTTCGCATCACTAGTCATCTTCTTCCCATCATTGCGACATTCAAATGCCTGATGACCTTCTTTTCCACATTTGATACATTTACTTGTCCCTTTAAGAAAGCTCCCTCCATGTTTCTTTCCACACTTTGTGGATAAAGGGAAACTAATCTTCTTATTCAGTGTGCTCTTTAAATTTTCCTTTGAATTCCATTTTCCTCTTCTTATCAAACCCATATGACTGATGGGTTACTTCAATATCCATCTCAACCTTGAGAGCACATCAAAAATTTTCCTGGTAGCTATTGAAGTCCCTTATGACTAACTCCATTTGAAGACATGGTTTTAAGCCACTAAATAATCGATCGATCATAATCTCAGGTTGGATAATAATACAAGAAGCGTACCTTGAAAGTCTTGTAAAATTTTCTTCGTAGGTACCAACGGATTCATCATCCTTTTTTATCAGTTCAAGAAACTCCTCCATATTTGTAGGAAGAATACGAGGGAAGTACTTATTGAAAAATAAGTTCTTGATCTCATACAATTCCATGGACTCAATTTCATCTCTTTGCCTCATATTATTGATAAGATTCCACCTTTTATCAACATCACCTTCCAAACGATACACTGCTAAGATGACTTTACCATGTTCAGAACATTGAAGAACTGAAAATATCTTTTCAAAAGTACCGATCCATTGTTCAGAAACTAATTGATCAGTATACCCACTGAATAAAGGTGGACACTGCCTCATGAAGGATTCAATAGAATGTTTCTCCTTCCTTTGCTCGTTTGGAAGTCCTAAATGATTCATATCTTGAGAAAGTTTTGTGAACATGGATACAATATTTTTCATTCTTGCTCCCATAACTTTTGGTTGCTAAGGGGGTCAATCATTATATTGTCCATCGCATTCCGCATGAAGGCGATTCCATCGAGTTCCAGCCATTGACTAAAACCAAGAAGAATAGTGTTAGAAACACTAATTATAATTGGAAAACCACCTAATAAAGAATAAAATTTCACACTTAAGGTCTTATCATAGGTTATTCATGGACATTTCTAAAACACTATGATTGTTTTCAATGCTTAGACTTATCCTTAGGGTTCTTACTATGGCTTTCACATCCTAGTTTAAAATGGTTGACAATTCCTTTCCTCTGATACCAACTATAACGACCCATACTTTACATTCATTGTTATTAATTCATAATTGAAGCACACTTATTGCATCATATAACAAAACCATGAAAGGAACGTATAGGTATAGTATCATTAGAAACTGGGAAACATAAAAAACTGGTTCATAAATCATCTACGTTGTCTCCCATTTATTTCATCATATATAGAGTCCCTTTTGGAATATCCTACATAATAACCATCGTCCTGTCCTGGGGAAAGAAAACATACAAAATGGTGATATCAAATGCTCAGTAAGGGTAAAAAAAAGAAATATTAATCACATCATATTCATAAGAACATAACATTTTGGAAATCTTAACCTACAAAAGTGATCATAATTTAATAACATGAGACAAATATTAGTAGTGAAATGTAATCCCAACAATCATAACTTAAAACATGAAACTTTGTGGCATACACACATAATCATAGAGAATAATTTCTTAGAAGTCAAGACTCAATTCCAAGACTATCTTAGCGGACAAAGTCCATTTCTGAACTGAGTTCATTCCTTGTTTTAGTCCTATTTCACTGAACCGGTATAACCTGCCATTCCAGCCATGTCTATCTCATGAGATATAAATCTTTTCCCAATGAATTGGAGGGAGATATAGGTCCCACCCATCTCATAATGATACCATTCTTATGTGTGCCACAGAAATCATAAAAAATAGCATAACCCATGTAATAAAAATTGGATTCTTAAAAATCATGCCACCATAACATAATCCATATAAGATAAAAGGACATCATAAAAATAATAACATCATAACATAATCAAAACAATGTAAAAATAGGGATAGAAACATAACCCTATGTTATCTTCGATGGAAAATAATTTTGATAAAATGCTTGAACTCGAATCTTGAGGAAAATATTTTTTCTAGTTAAAAAACATTTTTCCTTTAAAATTTCATTCAATTTAAACTAAAAGAAGTTGATTAAAAATTAAAATTAAAACATGTATAGGAAGATTCATGGAAATAATGTCATAAAATTCTATTTAGGCTGTATTGGTTAAAAAACATTCTTCTCGTAATTTGGCCACAAAAGTCAAAAAGTACCTCGTATGAAAAATGACAAAAGATACATTTCGTATCTTTTACTAAAAACTCAACGAAGGGTAAAATTGGATTTAAACAATTTTCAAAGGATAGAAATAATATTACATATTGATGAATAATTGATGTGGATGATAAATATTCCCCTGAAAATTTTGAAGTATAATCAATCTCGGATAAAAATGAGATTGTGATATTTTCCCTTACCTTATGTCTGATTTGCTTCATAAGTATCTGAAACTCTTGTATAATGATTTAAATAACTTCATTGACTTATTATAGAATCATAATTATTGTTATGATATCATATATGGTCATATTCGTAGCTTCTAATTAGAAATATTTCATTGCTACTGGTTATTCGTGTGTTTATTACTTTTTGTTCTAATGCGTGTTTTGTCGAATAAATTCTTATTCTTCTTTTTAGGTCATAGATACATCATTTAAAGAATGGTATTAGTATAATATATATCATATTTATTCATTAAATTCATTTATATAATCATTATGCAATAATGATCATGTAGAACGTGTCACATCACATCATGGAGACGGTATTCCGTACGTACGCACGAGCGATGATATCGTTCCATTGATAGTGGAACTGTATTGGAGTGTATGAATACTATTTCAAAATAAATATCTCTTTAAAATAATCATATATAGTTATTCTTTACACCATTATACCCATCCATGTAAGGTGGTGGTGGAAAATAGATTACACCACGGCGTGGAATGGTATTCCGAACGTATGCACGCGCGGTGATTTGGTATTCCATCGGATGGATAGATGGTGAAATAGGGTTGTTTCATACTTATATTAACATATCATTATATGAGTGATACTTATGTTATTACTTCATAATGAAAAAGATAAATAAGAAGAAGTATAAGAAGAAATAAAGTTGAAAGAATCGGTAACAGACATTACCTCTTCTTTGAAGGGCGTCTTCTTAACCTCCTCTTAGGGCACTAAAGATGGTCTTTGAAGAAGATCAGGACCTATATGATGTTTATAGGGAAGTGGAGAGTAGAAATAGGCAGGGGTTGTCCGAGCATGAAAGCTCAAAGTGGTGTGAGGAAGAGAGGAAGCAGGTTCCCTTTTTTAAGGGAGGAGAGGGGCACCTGAGGAAAACATAAAATATTATTTTATTATAAAGACATATTCAGTTTTTAATAGCTCCAAATTGATTTATTTAGAAACTAAAGTGTGGATGGGTCTAAATTATCTCATCCAATAGAATTTAGACCAATTTAGTTTTCTATTTTGAGCTTATCATTTAGATTTATCTTTAAGTTAGATAATTTAACATTTACCGTGTCTTCTTGTTTCCTTACACTATAAGGTTAATAAACAGACTATAACAAGCCAAACGAACCCCAAATTGTTTATTATTAATATATATAACCTTATCTAAGTCATTTTTCCGAACCTTAGATTTTTAGGAATAAAATAACATTTAATAATAAAATATTTGTTTTAAAAACAATTATAGGTCAATTTTGACACTATTTGGTAATTGATTTTTGTGAAAATCATAACAGAATGATTAGTTCGAAAAAAGTTAATTAAATAAATAATTACATGTCATATTAACCTAGAAAATTATTTTACTTCATAAAAAGTGTCAAATAACATTTATTTGGGTATTTTTAACATCAATTATGTCAATATTTCATTAATTATATAATTACTGCATCATCATTGTGTCATAAATAAATTAAAATATTTAATGTCTAAAAATTAGAAATAAAAAACCGTTATGTAGGAAATATTTTTATCTTTCTAATTAATATTTATAGTCGAATTTATCTTATGAATTACCCTATATTAAAAATTATTTAGTTATTAAACTTTGATTTTAACTATTTTAACCCTTCTTTAAATAAATTAATAATAAATGTCCTAATCTAATCCAAGTGGGCCAAAATGGTCATATGTTATTACTAAGGTTGTTTTTGGTCGAATTAAACTTATCCAATATAATTAGGACATTGATAGAGTAATAATAATATCATTTTTAACCTTAATTACCCTATTTACTTTTAACCGTGGTAAAAAGTAAAATGTTACTATTCACCAAAAATTATTTTCATCTCATTGAACCACATTTTAGTCATTGATATTAACCGTGTCTCTAGGAATTTTGAAATTTCCTTCACAGAAACGGTAAAACTATGTTGTATGTAAATTTCTATATTCTCATAGGAGGTGGGTAAAAGACGGTGAAAAGTTCAATAAAATTTATATATATCTATAATTATTATAAAATGACTCCAACGAATTACTTTGAACTTATATAGGTATTATGTATCAATTTTGTACTAAAATAAATGTAAATAAAATAAATAATTATTTAAATAAAAAGTCGGTTTTCAAATAGTAACCCAGTGTTTTCACTATTCATAAAAAATTGACAGTTTTCAGAAAAATACCAAAATTTCACCCTAGGCTAATTTCAATATTCCAAATCCAAAAATGAAGTCCATATTGAAAAATAAAATATCAAAAAGCGTGTATTACTATTAATAACTTCTTGTTTTATTAATAGTTTAATAGCATATTTCTGTTTAGTGAAACTCGGTATTGGGTACAACGTAAGCTATCGAGGAAGATTGAGATTGCGTGTAAAGCTAGCCAAGCTAGTGTTCTGTGTAGTGAAATATTCCTTTGATGATTTATATAAAAAACAAAATATTTCTCATAAAAGTCTCGGGTGTAAAATTCTACCCCCTTAAAATGAATTTGGCCCTCGAAATTCGTCACTCTGTAACAAACAGATGAGGATACCTCTCCCTCATCATATCCTCAAGCTCCCATGTAGCTTTTTATAATTGGTGGTTCCTCAATAAATCATTCACCAAGAATGTGGTCTCATTCCGTAGGACTTTTTCGCTACGATCCATAATCTCTATCGGTTGTTCTTCATAAGAAAGATTTTGCTCCAGCGATACAACTTCTAAGCTGAGAACATGTGTAGGATCAGTTATGTACATTCCCAGGAGAGATACATGGAACACATCGTGAAATTGAGAGAGATTTGGTGTAAGAACCAATCAGTAAGAAACTTTCCCAAAACGATCCAGTATTTCGAAAGGGCCTATATATCTAAGGCTCAGCTTTTCCTTCTTTCAAAATCTAATTACTCTCTTCCGAGGAGATATTCATAAGTACACTTTATCGCCCACTTAATACTCTATGTCTTTTCTTCGGTTATCTGCATAACCGTTTTTTCGACTCTGATCTTCTCTAATGTTTTGTTGAATAGATCCGACCCTTTCTGTCATCTCATCAACAAGATTCGGTAGTAATAGATTTCATTCCCCAACTTCATCCCAGCAAGTTGGAGTCCTGCATTTCTTTCCATAGAGAGATTTATAAGGAGCCATATGAATACTGGAGTGAGAGCTACTATTATAAGAAAATTACAACAAAGGTTGGTGTTTATCCCAACCAACATTGAAATCCATAGAGAAGGCTCTTAACATATCTTATAGAGTTTGAATTGTTCTCTTAGAATGACCATCTTTTCGAGGATGATAAGAAGTGGTGAAACTAACTCTGTATCCAGAGTATACTGAAGACTTCGCCAGAACATTGAGATAAACTGTGGATCCCGATCAGATATAATAGAAAGTGGTACTCCATTCAATCGTAGCACTTCCTTTACATATATCCTGGAAAGCTGAGCCAGAGAGAAATCTTCAGTAATAGCAATGAAGTGTGCAGACTTTGTAAGACAATCAACTATGACCCAGATAGCATTATTGCCTTTGGATGTTGAAGGAAGTCCAGTTACAAAGTCCATAGTGATGTTTTCCCATTTCCATTCAGGTATGGGTAATGGTGGTAACATCCCCTTAGACATCTACCTCTCAGCTGTAACTTGCAGACAATCCAAGCATCGAGAGACATATTCAGCAACATCTCTTTTCATGACATCCCAACAGAAGTACTCTTTCAGGTCCTTATACATCTTCGTGCTTCCTGGATGAATATATAATGAAGAACTATGAGCCTCATCCAAGAGCTATTTCTTTAATTTTGGGATGGGAGGAGCACAAACCATATTCCTAAACCTTATTATCCCATCATAATAAAGGTTGAATTCAGGAACATTTCTCACCTTCTTTTGTAACACTACATCTTCTTTATGTGCCTCTTTAATCTTCACATGTATATATGGTTGAACATTCATTTGAAAAAGATACAATTTTCACCTTCTAGTATAATTCCACAATCCATCCATTGTAAATCCATAAATATTGGATCATCTGTGATCCTCATCACGGATAAGCTAGCATGGTCTTGTTGACATAATGCATCGTCCACCTTATTTTCATTCCCAGTGTGGTAAGGAATTAAGAAGTCGTAATCCTTAATCAGCTCCAACAATCTTCTTTAGCGCATATTCAGCTCCTCTTGTGTGAAAATATAATTTAATATTTTATGATCAGTATAAATATCACACATTTTTCCATAAAGATAATTCCTTCAAATCATTAATGCAAAGATTACCGCAGCTAACTCCAAATCATGAGTTGGGTGATTTTTCTAATGGATTATCAACTGTCGTGAGGCATAAGCTATCACCATATAGTTTTTCAAGAGAAAACACCCCAATCCCTTCTGGGATGCATCACTATAGATCACAAACCTTTCTACACCTCAAGAAAGTGTGAGTACAGGTGCACTGGATAACCTTGTTTTCAACTCCTTGAAATTTTCTTCAAATTCATCCATCCAAACGAACTCAACTCCTTTTCGGGTCAACCTAGTGAGTGGATTTGATAATATTGAAAAATCTTTAACACAACGTCGATAATATCCATCCAAACCAAGAAAACATCGGATCTCAGTTTCTGTTGTTGGTCTCGACCATCTTTCGATAACCTCTATTTTTTTTGGATCCACAGATATCCCCTATTTTGAGATCATGTGACCCAAAAATGAATCTTTCTGAAGCCAAAATTCACACTTTGTAAATTTGGCATAAATCTTCTTCTTTCTCATGGTTTCTAATATAATTCTCAAGTGATCTTCTTGTTCTTCCTTGATCTTTGAATAGACAAGAATATCGTCTATAAAGACTACCACAAAATGATCAAGATAGTCTCTAAAGACACTATTCATCAAATCCCTAAAGATAACATTGGCATTAGTAAGACCAAATGGTATCACTATAAATTTATAGTGTCCATACCTTGTACGGAAAGTCGTCTTTGGTATATCCTACCTTTTTACACTTAATTGATGATACCCTAAAAGAAGATCAATCTTGGAAAAGTATTGAGCTCCGTGTAGTTGGTCAAATAAGTCATCAATGCATGTGAGAGGATATTTGTTCTTGATAGTGATCTTGTTAAGTTCTCGATAATCAATGCAGAGTCTCATTGATCCATCTTTCTTCTTAAAAAATAGAACATGTGCTTGCCAAGGTGAAGCACTAGGGCGTATGAATCATTTATCAAGATTCTCTTGGAGTTTCTTCATAAATTCAGGCAACTCAATTTGGGAAATTCTATAAGATGTCTTTGAAATAGGCAAAGCACCCGGTAAGAGTTCTATTGAAGACTCAACTTCATGATTTGGTGGAAGACCCGAAAATTCCTCCAGAAAGACATCGTCAAACTCCCATACAATGGGAATATTCTTAATCATGAGTTCTCACCAAAAATTTGAGATAAATAACCTTCATTTAGTGGAATCAAGACCCACAAGATGGAAGAAATTTCAACTGGAAGGTTATGTTCGTCCATGCATCGATAGAAGATCGTAGATTGATCTGGAATATGAAATTTGACTTCCCTTCTTTGGAAATTGATATGATCTCCATATAAAGAAAGTCAATCTATGCTAATAATGACATCAAATTCCACTATAGGAAGGATCACATGATTTGCAGGAAGCACTTTTCCACAAGATTCAATCAGATAAGTATTATAAACTTTTGATGCGACTATTGTGCCATTAGGGGTTGTCATAGCTTACTCAACATCTAATTGTTGAGGTAATACGACGATACCCTTAGAAAATTCTTCAGAAATAAAAGAGTGGGTGGATCCAGAATCAAATAAAACATTTGATACTTTAGAGTGGATGGTAACTGTAACTTTCACCACATCGTTCTAATACTCGACATCACTGATAGAAATTTCATGTGACCATCCTTTGTCTTTAGCCTTAAGAGTTTGTTGATGTCGATCATCATCAACAACCCTTGGATTATGGAATTGATTGGAATAATGCCCTTTTTCCTTGCACTTGTAACATTGATGTGTAGGAGGTGCACTCTGTGTAGCATTTTCCTTGTTCGCATCACAAGACATATTCTTCCCATCATTGCGGAATTCAAATGCCCTATGACATTCCTTTCCACATTTGAAACATTTACATGTCCCTTTAAGACAAATCCTTCCATTTTTCATTCCACACATTGAGCATAAGGGAAAACTCATCTTCTTTTCAGTGTGCTCTTTAGATTTTCCTTTGAATTCCATTTTCCTCTTCTTATCAAACCCATATGACTGATGGGTTACTCAAATCTCCATCTCAACCTTGAGAGCATATTGAACGATTTCCTCATATCTATTGAAGTCCCTTATGGATAACGCCCTTCGAAGATATGGTTTTAAGCCACTAAAGAATCGATCAATCATACTCTCAGGTTGGATAATAATACCATAAGCGTACCTTGCAAGTCTTGTAAAATTTTCTTCGTAGGTACCAACAGATTCATCATCCTTTTGCTTCAGTTCAAGAAACTCTTTCTCCATCTTTGTACGAATAATACGAGGGAAGTACTTATTGAAAAATAAGTTCCTGAACTTGTCCCATTCCATGGACTCAATTTTATCTCTTTGCCTCATATTCTTGATAATATTCCATCATTGATCAGCATCACCTTCCAAAAGATACACTGCTAAGATGAATATATCATGTTCAGAACATTGAATAACTGATAATATCTTTTCAGTAGTACGGATCCATTGTTTAGCAACTAATGGATCAGTAGACCCGCTGAATGAAGTTGGACGCTGCCACATGAAGGATTCAACAGAATTTTGCTCTTTCATTTGCTTGTTTCGAAGTACTTCAAGATTCATAGCTTGAGAATGTTTTCTGAGAATGGCTACGCGATTTTTCATTCCAACTACCATAACGTTTAGTTGCTCAAGGGGACAATAATTGCATTGCCCGTCGCATTCCCAATTAACATAGTTCCTTCGAGATCATCCATTGACTAAAACCAAGAATAATAGTGTGAGTAACACTAATTATTATAGGAAAACCACATAATCAAGAATAAAATTTCTCACTTACGGTCTTATCGTTGGTTATTCATGGCCATTTCGCAAACACTAAGATTGTGTTCTATGCTTAGACTTATCTTTAGTGTTCTTACTAAGGCTTTCAAATCCTAGTTTCCAATGGTTGACCATACCTTTCCTCTGATACCAACTATAATGACTCATACTTTACATACATTGTTATTACTTCAGAATTGAATCACACTTATTACAACATATAACAAAACCATGAAAGGGCTGTTTAGGTATAGTGTCTTTAGAAACTGGAAAACATAAACAACTAGTTCATAAATCATCTTTGTTGTCTCCTATTTATTTCATCTTATCTAGAGTCCATTTTGGTATATCTGACTTAATAACCTTCTTCTGGACTTAGGGAAGGAAAACATACAAAATGTTGAGCTCAAATGCTCAGTAATGGTAAATAAATGAAATATCAATCACATCATTTTATTAAGAACATAACATTTTGGAAATCTTAACCTGCACAAGTGATCATAATTTCATAACTTGAGATAAATCATAGTAGTGAAATGTAATCCCAATAATCATAACGTAAAACATGAAACTTTGTAGAATACACACATAATCATTGATAATCATTTCTTAGTTTTCAAGACTCTTTGCCAAAACTATCTTAGCAGACAAAGTCCATTTCTGAGCCGAGTTTACTCCTCAATTCAGTCCTGTTACACTGAACCAGTTTAACCTACAGTTCTTGCCATGTCTATCTCATGAGATATAAATATTTACCCAATGCATTGGAGGGATATATAGGTCCCACCCATCTCATAATTATACTATTATAATGTGTGCCAAAAAATCATAAATCGTAACATAACCCATGTAATAAAAATTGTATTCTTAATCATCATGCCATCATAACATAATCCATATAAGATAAAAGGAAATTATAAAAATAATTCCATCATAAAATAATCTAAACAATGTTAAAATAGGGATAGAAATATAACCCTATATTATCTTAGATGGAAAATAATTTTGATAAAACTCATGAACTCCATTCTTGGGAAAAATATCCTTTCTACTTTAAAAACATTTTTCCTTTAAAATGCCATACAATTTTAAACTAAAATAAGTTGATTAAAAATAAACATTATAACATTTAAAGGACGATTCATGGAAAACATGTTCTAAAATTCTAATTAGTCCGTATAAGTTAAGAAAACATTCTTCTCGTACTTTGGCCGGAAAAGTCAAAAAGTACCTCGTGCGAAAAATGACAAAAGATTTCTTTCGTATCTTTTACAAAAAACTCACTGAAGGGTAAAACTGGATTTAAAAAATTGTAGGAGGATAGAAATAATATTACATATTGAAGAAACATATATGTGGATGATAAATATGCCCCAAAAAATTATGAAGTATAAACAATCTCAGATAAAAATGATATTGTGATATTTTCCCTTACCATAGGTCTGAATTGCTTCATAAGTGTCCGAACCTCCTGTTTAATGATTTAAATAATGTCATTGGCTTATTCCAGAATCATAATTATTGTTATGATATCATATATAGTCATATTCTTAGCTTCTTATTTGTAATATTTCATTGATACTTGTTATTCGGGTGTTTATTACTTTTTGTTCTTTTGCGTGTTTTGTCGAAGAAATTCTTATTCTTATTTTTAGGTTATAGATACCTCATTTACAGAATGGTATTAGTGTAATATATATCATATTTATTAATTCAATTCATTTATATAATCATTATGCAATGAATATCATGTAGAACGAGTCGCATCACATCGCGGAGATGGTATTCTGTACGTACGCACAAGCGATGATATTGTTCCCATGATCGTGGAATTGTATTGGAGTGTATGTATACTATTTCAGAATCAATATAAATATAAAATAATAATATATAGTTATCCTTTACACCATTATACCCATCCAAGTATGGTGGTGGTGGAAAATAGATTACACCATGGTGTGGAGACGGTATTCCGTACGTACGCACGCATGATGATTTCGTTTTCCGTAGGATGGATAGATGGTGAAATTGGTTTGTTTCATACTTATAATAACATATCATTATATGAGTTATACTGATTTTATTAATTCATAATGAAACAACTAATGAAGAAGAAGTAGAAGAAGAAATAAAGTTGAATGAATCGAAAACGGACATTACCTCTTCTTTGAAGCGCCTCTTCTTAACCTCCTCTTAGGGCACTAAAGATGGACTTTGAAGAAGACTAGGACCGATAGGATGTTTCTAGGGAATTGGATAGGAGAAGTTGGCAGGGGTTGGCCGATCATGAAGGCTAAATGAGGTGTGAGGAAGAGAGGGAGGAGGTGACATTTTATCAGGGAGGAGAGGGGCACCTTAGGAAAACTTCAAATATTATTTTATTATAAAGTAATATTCGGTTTTTAATAGCTCCAAATTGATTTATTTCGAAGCTAAGGTGGGTATGAGTAGAAATAATCTCATAAAAAAGAATTTAGACATGTTTAGGTTTCTATTTTAACCTTATCATTTAGATTTAACTTTAAGTTAGATAATTTAACTTTTATTATGTCTTCTTGTTTTCTTACACTATAAGGTTAATAAACTTACTATAACCAGGAAAACAAACCCCAAATTTGTTATTATTAATATATATAACCTTATATAAGTAATGTTTCCATTCCATAGATTTTTAGGAATAAAATAACAATTATGAATATAATATTTTTTTTAAAAACTATTTTATGTCAATTTTGACACTATTGGGTAATAGATTATTGTGAAAATCATAACAGAATGATTAGTTCGAATAAAGTTTATTAAATTAATACTAACATGTCATATTAACCTATAAAGTTATTTTAATTCATAAATAGTCTAAAATTACAATTATTTGGGTATTTATAACATCAATTATGTCAATATTTCATTAATAAGAGAATTACTGCATCATCATTTTGTCATAAATAAATTAAATTATTTAATGTCTAAAAATTATAAATAAAATAAAATTATGAAGGAAATATTTTTATATTACTAATGAATATATATAGTCTAATTTATCTTATGTATAACCCTATATTAAATATGAAATAGTTAATAAACATTGATTTTAAATATTTTAACCCTTCTTTAAATAAATTAATAATAAATGTCCTAATCTAATACTAGTGGGTCTAAATGGTCGTATTTTATTTATAAGGTTGGTTATGGTCGAATTACACTTATCCAATAGAATTATGACATGTGTTAGGGTAATAATAATATCATTTTTACTCTTAGTAACACTATTTACTTTTAACTATGGTAAAAAAAGAAAAAAGTTATTATTCACCAAAAAAAATTTAATCACACTGAACCAAATTTTAGTCATTGATATTAACCATGTCTCTCGGATTTTTTTAATTCCACTCACATATGTGGTAAAATTATGTTTTATGTAAATTTCCAAATTCTCTTAGAAGGTGGGTAAAAGACGGTGAAAAGTTCAATAAAATTTTTATATATCTAAAATTATTATAAAATGACTCTAATGAATTACATTGAACATATATATGTATTATGTATCAATATTTAACAAAAATAAATTTAAATAAAATAAATAATTATTTAAATGAAAAGTCGGTTTTTAAATAGTAACATTGTTTTTTCACCATTCATAAAAAATTTAATGTTTTCTGAAAAATACCAAAATTTCACCATAGGATAATTTTTATATACTGAATCCAAAAATGAATTCCATTTTTAAAAATAAAATTTCAAAAATTGGGTATTACTTTTCATAATAGCTAGTTTTAAATATATTTTAATAGCATATTGCTGTTTAGTGAAACTCTGTATTGCGTACAACGCAAGCTATCGGGGAAGGTAGTGATTGTGTGTAAAGAAAGCCAAGCTAGGGTTGTGTGTAGTGAATGATTCCTTTGATGATGTATATAACGTAAAAACAAATTTTTTCTCATAAAATTCTCGGGTGTTACATTCTACCCCCTTCAAATGAATTTCCCCCTCAAAATTCATCACTTTGTAACAAACAGATGAGGATACCTCTCCCTCATCATATTCTCAAGCTCCCATTTAGCTTCTTCTAATTGGTGTATCCTCCATAAGAAATTCATCAAGCATGTGGTCTTGTTCTATAAGACATTTTCTCTGTGATGTTGAATCTCTATCGGTTGTTCTTCATAAGAGAGATCTTGCACCAGCAGTACAACTTCTGAGCTGAGTGCATGTGAAGGATCAGGTATGTACTTTCTCAAGAAAGATACATGTAACATATCTGGAACTTGAGAGAAATTCAGTGGAAGCTCCAATCAATAAACTACCTTCCCAACAAGATCCAGTATTTCGAATGGACCGATATATATTGGGCATGGCTTTCCCTTCGTTCCAAATCTCATTACTCTCTTCCAAGGGGATTTTCGTAAGAAAACATTATCACCCACTTCAAAGTCAAGGTCATTTCTTCTGTTGTCGGTATAACTTTTTGTCGACTCTGAGCTGCTCTAATGTGTCGATGAATAGATCTGGCCTTTTCTACCATCTCATCAACAAGATCAGGTCCTAATAGCTTTATTTCCCCAACTTTATCCCATCAAGTTGGAGTCCTGAATATCTTTCCATAGAGAGCTTCATAACGAGCCATATGAATACTGGAGTGAAAGATATTATTATAATAAAATTCCAGCAAAGGAAGGTGTTGATTCCAATCACCTTTGAAATCTATAGAGCATGCTCTTTACATATCTTCTAGAGTTTGAATTGTCCTCTAAGACTGACCATCTGTCTGAGGATGATAAGTAGTGTTGAAACTCAACTCTGTATCCAGAGTATGATGAAGACTTCGCCAGAAAATTGAGGTAAACCTCAGATCCTGATCAGATATAATAGAAAGTTTTACTCCATGCAATCTTACCACTTCCTTTACATATTTCTTGGAAAGAAGATCCAGATAGAAATCTTCTCTAATAGAAATGAAGTGTGAAGAATTTTTAATACGATCAACTATGACCCAGATAGAATTATTGCCTTTGGATTTTTTAGGAAGTCCAGTGACAAAGTCCATGGTGATGTTTTCCCATTCCCATTCAGGTATGGGTAATGGTTGTAACATCCCCTTAGACTTATGTCTCTCATCTTTAACTTGATGACAAACAAAGCATCAAGAGACATATTCAGCAACATCTATTTTCACACCATCCCACCTAAAGTACTGTTTCAGATCCCTATACGTCTTCGTGCTTCCAGGATGAATAGAGAATGAAGAACTATGAGCCTCATCCAGCAGCTCCTTCTTTAATTCTAGGATGGGAGGAACACAAACCCGATTCTGTAACCTTATTATCCCATCACAATCAATATTGAATTCTGCAAAATTCATCACCTTCTTTTTGTAAATCTACATCTTCTTTCTGTGCCTCTTTAATCATCACATGTATAGATGGTTGAACATTCATTTGAGGAAGATAGGATTTTCCCCCTTCCATTATAATTCCAAGATCCATCCTTTGTAAATCCATAAATTTTGGATCTTTTATTACCCTCATCATGGATAAGCTAGCATGGTCTTGTCGACTTAATGCATCTGCCACCTTGTTTGCTTTCCCAAGGTGGTAATGAATTGAGAAGTCATAATCCATAATAAGCTCCAACCATCCTCTTTGGCGCATATTCAGTTCCTTTTGTGTGAAAATATACATTAAACTTATATGATCAGTATAAAAATCACAACTTTCTCCATAAAGATAATGCCTCCAAATCATTAATGCAATGATTACCGATGGTAACTCCAAATCATGAGTAGGGTAATTTTGCTCATGGATTTTCAACTGTCGTGAGGCATAAGCTATCACCATATCGTTTTGCATGTGAACATACCCCAATCCCTTCTTGGATGCATCACTGTAGATCACAAACCATTCTCTACTACAAGGTAGTGTGAGTACAGGTGCTCTGGATAACCTGCGTTTCAACTCCTTGAAATTCTCTTCACATTCCTCCGTTCATAAGAACATATCTTTTTTTTGAGTCAACATGGTGATTGGATTATATAATCATGAAAAATCTTTCACAAAATGTCGATAATATCCAGACAAACTAGGAAAACTTCAGAACTCAGTTACTGTTGTTAGTCTCGACCATATTTCGATAACCTTTGTTTTTGCTGGATCGACATATTTCCTCTCTTTTGAGTTTATGTGACCCAAAAATGAAACTTTTAAATCCAAAATTCACACTTGGTAAATTTGGAATAATGCTTCTCCTTTCTCAGGGTCTTCAATATAATTAGCAAGTGATCTTCATGTTCTTCCATTCTCTTTGAATAAACAAGAATATCGTCTATAAAGACTACCACAAAATGATCATGATAGTTTCTATAGACTGTATTCATCAGATCCATGAAGATAGTATGGTCATTAGTATGACCAAATGGAATCGCTATAAATTCATAGTGTCCATACCTTGTACGGAAAGTCATCTTTGGTATATCATCCCTTTTGACCCTTAATTGATGATACCCTGAACGAAGATCAATCTTGGAAAAGTATTGATCTCCGCGTAGTTGGTCAAATAAGTAATCAATGCGTGGGATAGGATATTTGTTCTTGATAGTGATCTTTTTATGTTCTCGATAATCAATGTAGAGTTTCATTAATCCATCTTTCTTCTTAACAAATAGAACATGTGCTCCCCAAGGTGACGCACTAGGGCGTATGAATCCTCTATCAAGATTCTCTTGGAGTTTCTTCTTCAATTCATGCAACTCAAATCGGTTCATTCTATAAGGTGTCTTTGAAATAGGCAAAGCACCCAGTATGAGTTCTATTGAAAACTCAACATCACGATTTGGTGGAAGACCCAACAATTCCTCCGGAAAGACAACGTCAACCTACCGTACAATGGGCATATTCTTAATCGTGAGTTTTTTACCAACCATTTGAGATAAATAACCTTCATTTAGTGGAATCAAGACCCATAAGATGGATGAAATTTCCACTAGAAGGTTAGGTTCATCCTTACATCGATAGACGATCATAGATTGATCTGGAATATGAAATGTGACTTCCCTTATTTGGAAATTGATATGAGATCCATATAAAGAATGCCTATCTATGCCAGGAATCACATCAAATTCCACTATAAGAGGGATCACAAGATTTTCAGGAAGCACTTTCCCATAAACTTAAATAGGAGAAGAATTATATACTTTTTGATGTGACTGTTGTGCCATTAGTGGTTGTCACAACTAACTCAACATCTAATTGGTTAGGTAATACGATGATACCCGTATAAATTATTAAAAAATAAATTAGTGGGTGGATCTAGAATAAAATAAAACATTTTCTACTTTAGAGTGGATGGTATGTGTTCCTTTCACCACTTCCTTCTCATACTCGGCATCGCTGATAGAAATTGCATGTGACTTTCCTTTATCTTGATCTTTAATAGTATGTTGATGTCGATCATCATAAAAAACCCTTGTATTAGGGCACTGATTGGAATAATTCCCCATTTCCTTGCACTTGTAACATTGAAGTGTAGGAGGTGCACTATGTGTATCCTTTTCGTTGTTCGCATCATTAGACATCTTCTTCCCATCATTGCTGCATTCAAATGCCCGATGACTTTCTTTTCTATATTTGAATCGTTTAATTGTCACTTTAAGGAACCTCCCTCTAGGTTTCTTTCCACAATTTCAACATAAGGGAAAAATCATCTTCTTTTCAGTGTGCTCTTTAGATTTTCATTTGAATTCCATTTTCCTATTCTTATCAAACCCATATGACTGATGGGTTACTCCAATCTCAATCTCATCCTTGAGATCACATCAAACGATTTCCTCGTAGCTATTGAAGTCCCTTATGGCTAACACCCTTCGGAGACATGGTTTTAAGCCACTAAAGAATTGATCGATCATACTCTTAGGTTCGATAACAATACCAGAAGCGTACCTTGAAAGTCTTCTAAAATTTTATTCGTAGATACCAACAGATTCATCATCCTTTTTCTTTAGTTCAAGAAACTCTTTATCCCTCTTTGAATGAATAATATGAGGGAAGTACTTATTGAAAAATATGTTCCTGATCTCGTCCCATTCCATGGAATCAATTTCATCTCTTTTCCTTGTATTCTTGATATGATTCCACCACTGATCAACATCACCTTCCAAACTATACACTGCTAAGATGACATTATCATGTTCAGAACATTGAATAACAGAAAATATCTCTTCAGTAGTACTGATCCATTGTTCCGCAACTAATGGATCAGTAGACCTGCTGAATGAAGGTGGACACTTCCTCATGAAGGATTAAACAGAATGTTTCTTCTTACTTTTCTCATGTGTAAGTCTTCCATGATTCATAGCTTGAGAAAGTTGTGTGAGCATGGCTATAAGATTTTTCATTCCCACTCCCATAATGTTTGGTTGCTCAGGGGGACAATCATTGCATTTCCCTTCACATTCCTCATTAACATCGTTCCTTCGCCTTCCATCCATTGACTAAAACCAAAAAAAAGTCTAAGAAACACTAATTATAATAGGAAAACCACATAATCTAGAATAAAATTTAACACATACGGTCTTATCATATGTAATTCATGGCCATTTCTAAAACACTATGGTTGTGTTATATTCTTAGACTCTTCCTTAGGGTTCTTATTAAGGCTTTCACATCCTAGTTTCCAAAGGTTGACTAATCCAATACTCTGATTCCATCTATAATGACCCATACTTTACATAAAATGTTATTAATTCATAATTGAAGAACACTTATTACAACATATAACAAATCCATGAAAGGACCGTATAAGTATAGTGTCTTTAGAAACTAGGAAACATAAACAGTAGGTTCATAAATAATTTACGTTGTCTCCCATTTATTTCATCATATCTAGAGTCCCTTTTGAGAAATCCTACTTAATAACCAAATTCTTGACCTGGGGAAAGAAAAAATACAAAAGTGGGATCTCAAATGCTCAGTAAAGGTAAATAAAAGAAATATCAATCACATCATATTCATAAGAACAAAACATTTTAGAAATCTTAACATACAAAAGTGATCATAATTTCATAACATGAGATAAATCATAGTAGTGAAATGCATTCCCAATAATCATATCATAAAACTTGAATCTTTGTGGCATACACACATAATCATAGAGAATCATTTCTTAGTAGTCAAGACTCATTTCCAATATTATCTTAGCGGACAAAGTCCATTTCTGAACCGAGTTCACTCCTCGTTTCAATCCTGTTTCACTAAAACGGTTTAACCTGTCATTCCAGCCATGTCTCTGTCATGAGATATAAATCTTTACCCAATTCATTGGAGGGAGATATAGGTCCCTCCCATCTCATAATGATTTCATTCTTATGTGTGCCACAAAATCATAAATCATAGCATAACACATGTAATAAAAATGATATTCTTAAATATCATGTCATCATATCATGATCCATATAAGATAAAAGGACATCATAAAAATAATTCCATCATAACATAATCAAAACAACATAAAAATAGGGATTGAAACAGAACCCTATATTATCTTAGATGGAAAATAATTTTGATAAAACTCTTGAACTCCATTCTTGAGAAAAATATCCTTTCTACTTCAAAAACATTTTTCCATTAAAATGTCATACAATTTTAAACTAAAATAAGTTGACTAAATATAAACATTAAAAAATGTAAAGGAATTTTCATGGAAATAATGTTCTAAAATTCCATTCAGGCAGTATGAGTTAAAAACATTCTTCTCATACTTTTTCCGGAAAAGTCAAAAAGTACATCGTACAAAAAACGAAAAAAGACTTTTTTCGTATCTTTTACTAAAAACTTACCGAAGGGTAAAATTGGATTTAAAAAATTTTAGGAGGATAGAAATAATATTACATATTGAAGAAACATGGATGTGGATGATAAATATTCCCCAGTAAATTCTGAAGAATAAACAATCTCAGATAAAAATGAGATTGTCATATTTTCCTTTACCTTAGGTCTGATCTGCTTCGTAAGTGTACGAAACTCCTGTATAATGATTTAAATAATTCCATTGACTTATTCCAGAATCAAAATTATTTTTATGATATCATATATGGTCATATTCTTAGCTTCTTATTAGTAATATTTCATTGCTACTTGTTATTAGGGTGTTTATTACATTTTGTTCTTATGCATGTTTTGTCGAATAAATTCATATTCTTCTTTTTAGGTAACAGATACCTCATTTACAGAATGGTATTAGTGTAATATATATCATTTTATTCATTCAATTTATTTATATAATCAGTATGCAATGAAGATCATGTAGAACGAGTCGCATCACATCGTGGAGACGGTATTCCGTACATACGCATGAGCGATGATATCGTTCCCATTGTCATGGAATTGTATTGGAGTGTATGTACACTATTTCAGAATAAATATCAGTTTACAATAATCATATATAGTTTTTATTTACACCATTGTACCCATCCAAGTAAGGTGGTGGTGGAAAATAGATTACACCACGGCGTGGAGACGGTATTCCGTACGTACGCACGCGCAATGATTCTCTTTTTCGTATGATGGATAGATGGTGAAATAGGGTTGTTTAATACTTATAATAACATAGAAATATATGAGTGATACTGATGATATTACGTAATAATTAAACAACTAAATAAGAAGAAGTAGAAGAATACATACAGTTGAATGAATCAGTAACGGATATTACCTCTTCTTTGAAGCGCCTCTTCTTAACCTCCTCTTAGGGCAGTAAATATAGACTTTGAAGAAGACCAGGACCTCTAGGATCGTTATAGGGAAGTGGAGAGGATAAATTTACAGTGTTTGGACGATATTTAATGCTCAAAGTGGTGTGAGGAAGAGAGGGAGGAGGTTCCCTTTTATTTGGGAGGAGAGGGGCACCTTAAGAAATCTTAAAATATTATTCTATTATAAAGTCATATTCAGTTTTTAATAGCTCAAAATTGATTTATTTCAAATCCAAGGTGGGTATGGGTCGATATTCTCTCATCCAATAGAATTTAGACAAGTTTAGGTTATTATTATAACCTTATCATTTAGATTTAACTTTAACTTAGATAATTTAACTTTTACCGTGTCTTCTTGCTTTCTTACACTATAAGGTTAATAAACATACTATAACAAACTAAAAGAACCCTAAATTGTATATTATTAATAAATATACCATTATTTAAGTAATTTTTCCAAACCTTAGATATTTAAGAACAAAATAAAAATTAATAATATAATAATTTTTTTAAAAACTATATTATTACAGTTTTGAAGCTATTTGGTAATTGAATTTTGTGAAAATCATAAGAGAATGATTATTTCGAAAAAAAATAATTAAATAAATTATAACATGTCATATTAACCTATAAAATTATTGGAATTCATAAAAAGTCTCAAATTACATTTATATGGTTTTTTATAACATCACTTATGTTAAAATTTCATTAATAAGATAATTACTGCATCATCATTTTGTCATAAATAAATTAAATTATTTAATGTCTAAAAATTAAAAAAATTCAGTTATATAGGAAACCTTTTTATCTTTATAATTAATATTTATAATCAAATTTATCTTAAGTATAACGCTATATTAAAATTGATTTAGTTGTTAAACTTTTATTTTAACTATTTTAACCCTTCTTTAAATAAATTAATAATAAATGTCCTAATCTAATCCAAGAGGGCCTAAATAGTCATATTTTATTACTAAGGTTGTTTATAGTCGAATTACACTTATCCTATAGAATTGGTACATGTATTAGGGTAATAATAATATCATTTTTACCCATAATTACCCTATTTACTTTTAACCGTGGTAAAAAAGTAAAATGTTACTATTCACCAAAAATTATTTTCATCTCATTGAACCACATTTTAGTCCTTGATATTAACCATGTCTCTCGGATTTTTGAAATTCACTCACAGAAGAGGTAAAATAATGTTTTATGTAAATTTCCAAATTCTCTTAGGAGGTGGGTAAAAGACGGTGAAAAGTTCAACAAAATTTTAATATATCTAAAATTATTATAAAATGACTCCAATGAATTAATTTGAACTTATTTAGGTATTATGTATCAATTTTGACCTAAAATAATTGTAAATAAAATAAATAATTATTTAAATAAGAAGTCAGTTTTAAAATAGTAAACCAGTGTTTTCACTATTCATCAAAATTTGAATGTTTTCAGAAAAATACCAAAATTTCCCCTAGGCTAATTTCGATATTCCAAAACCAAAAATGAAGTCCAAATTGAAAAATAAATTTTCAAAAAGTGTGTATTACTATTCATAATGGCTATTTTTAATAATATTTTAATAGCATATCGTTGTTTAGTTAAACTCGGTATTGCGTACAACGCCAGCTATCAAGGAAGGTCAAGATTACGTTAAAGCTAACCAAGATATTGTTGTGTGTATTGAATGATTCCTTTCATGATGTATATAACATAAAAACAAAATATTTCTCATAAAATTCTCGGGTGTTACATTCTACACCCCTAAAAAATGAATTTTTCCCTCGAAATTCATCACTTTGTAACAAACAGTTGAGGATACCTCGCCCTAATCATATCCTCAAGCTCTCATTTAGCTTATTCTAATTGGTCATTACTCCATAAAACTTTCACCAAGCATGTGGTCTTGCTCCGTAGGACTTTTTCTCTACGATCCAGAATCTCTATCAGTTGTTCTACATAAGAAAGATCATCCTCCAGCGGTACAACTTCTGAGCTGAGTACATGTGAAGGATCAGGTACGTTATTTCTCAGGAGAGATACATGGAACACATCATGAACATGAGAGAGATTCAGTGGAAGCACCAATCGGTAAGCTACCTTCCCAAAATGATCTAGTATTTCGAAAGGACTGCTACATCTAGGGCTCATCTTTCCCTTCTATCCAAATCTCATTACTCTCTTCCAAGGAGATATTCATAAGAACACTTTATCACCCACTTAATACTCTATATCTTTTCTTCGGTTGCCGACCTAACTTTTTTGTCGACTCTGAGCTGCTCTAATGTGTTGTTGAATAGATCTGGCCTTTTCTTCCATCTCATCAACAAGATCATGTCCTAATACCTGTCTTTCCCAAAATTCATCCCAGCAAGTTGGTGTCCTGCATTTCTTTCCATCGAGAGGTTCATAAGCAGCTATATGAATACAGGAGTGAAAGATATTATTATAAGAAAATTCCACTAAAGCCAGGTGTTGATCCCAACCACCTTTTAAATCCATAGAGCAAGCTCCTAACATATCTTCTAGACTTTGAATTGTCCTCTCAGACTGATTGTGTGTCTGAGGATGATAAGTAGTGCTGAAAGTCAACTCTGTATATAGAGTATGCTGAAGACTTCGCCAGAACATTGAGATAATCCTCGGATCCCGATCAGATATAATAGAAAGTGGTACTCCATGAAATCTTACAACATGTTTTACATATATCCTGGCAAGCTGATCCAGAGAGAAATCTTCTCTAATAGCAATGAAGTGTGCAGACATTGTAAGATGATCAAATTTGACCCAGATAGAATTATTTCCTTTGTATGTTTTAGGAAGTACAGTGAAAAAGTCTATAGTGATGTTTTCCCATTTCCATTCAGGTATGGGTAATGGTTGTAACATACCGTTAGACTTCTGTCTCTCAGCTTTAACTTGCTGACAAACCATGGATCGAGAGAAAAATTCTGCAACATCTCTTTTCATGCCATCCCACCAAAAGTACTCTTTCAGATCCATATACATCTTCGTAAATCCATGATGAATAGAGAATGAAAAACTATGAGCCTCATCTAGCAGATCCTTCATTAATTCTGGGATGGGAGGAACACAAACCTGATTCCTGAACCTTATTACCCCATTACAATCAAGTTTGAATTCAAGAACATTTCTCATATTCTTTTGTTACTCTACATCTTCTTTTTGTTCCTCTTTAATCTTCACATGTATAGAAGGTTGAACATTAATTTGAGAAAGATACGATTTTCCCCTTCCATTATAATTCAAAGATCCATCCTTTGTAAATCCAAAAATATTGGATCTTTTGTGATCCTCATCATGGATAAGCTAGGATGGTCTTGTCGACTTAATGCATCTTCCACTTTGTTTGATTTCCCAGGGTGGTAAGTAATTGAGCAGTCGTAATCCTTAATCCACTCCAACCATCTTCTTTGGCGCATATTAAACTCCTTTTGTGTGAACATATACTTTAAACTTTTATGATCATTATAAATATCACACATTTATCTATAAAGATAATGCCTCCAATTCATTAATGCAACGATTACCGCAGCAAAGTCCATATCATGGGTTGGGTAATTTTTCTCATGGATTTTCAACTATCGTGAGGCATAAGATATCACCATATTGTTTTGCATGAGAACACACCCCAATCACTTCTTGGATGCATCACTGTAGATCACAAACTTTTCTCCACTACAAGGAAGTGTGAGTACAGGTGTACTAGATAACCTTATTTCAACTCCTTGATGTTCTCTTCACATTCTTCCATCCAAACGAACTTAACTTCATTTTGAGTCAACCTGGTGAGTGGATTAGATAATCGTGAAAAATCATTCACAAAACGTCGATAATATCTAGCCAAACCAAGAAAACTTCATATCTCAGTTACTGTTTTTGGTTTCGACCATCTTTTTAAAACCTTTGATTTTGTTGGATCCACAGATATCCCCTCTTTTGAGATTATGTGACCTAAAAATGATACTTTTGAAGCCAAAATTTACACTTGTTAAATTTGGCATAAAGCTTCTCCTTTCTTAGGGTCTTGAATATAATTTGCAAGTTATCATAATTTTAATACTTTCTCTTTAAATAGAAAAGAATATCATCTATAAAGACTACCACAAACTAATCAAGATTGTCTCTAAATACTCTATTCATCTGGTCTCTGAAGATAGTAGGGGAATTAGTAAGACCAAATGGAATCACTATAAATTCATAGTGTGCATACCATGTCCGGAATGCCGTCTTTGGTATATCCCCCCTTTTGACCCTTAATTGATGATACCCTGAATGAAGATCAATATTGGAAAAGTGTTTAGCTCCGCGTAGTTGGTCAAATATGTAATCAATGCGTGGGAGAGGTTATTTTTTCTTGATAGTGATCTTGTTGAGTTCTCGATAATCAATGCATAGTCTCCTTGATCCATCTTTATTTTTAACAAACAGAACATGTTCTCCCCAAGGTGACACACTAGGGAGTATGAATCCTTTATCAATATTCTCTTGGAGATGCTTCTTAAATTCATGAAACTCATGTGGGGACATTCTATAAGGTGTCTTTGAAATAGGAAAAGCACCCGGTACGAGTTTTATTGAAAACTCAACTTCATGATTTGGTGGAAGACCGAGAAATTCTTCCTGAAAGACATCATCAAACTCCCGCACAATGGGCATATTATTAGTCGTGAGTTTCTCACAAACCATTTGAAATAAATAACCTTCATTTAGTGGAATCAAGACCCATAAAATGGAAGAAATTTCCACTGTAAGGTTATGATCATTCTTGCATCGATAGACGATCATAGATTGATCTGGAATATGAAATGTGACTTCCATTCTTTGGAAATTGATATGAGATCCATATAAAGAAAGCCAAACCATGCCAAGAATCACATCAAATTCCACTATAGGAAGGATCACAATATTTTCAGGAAGCACTTTCCCAGAAACTTCAATCAGAGAAGAAATATATACTTTTGATGCGACTGTTTTGCCATTAGGGTTGTCACAGCTAAATGAACAACTAATTGTTGAGGTAATACATTGATACCCTTATAAACTTCTTCAGAAATAATAGAGTGGGTCGATCCAAGAATCAAATAAAACATTTTCTACTTTATAGTCGATGGTAAGTGTACCTTTCACCACTTTGTTCTCATACTCGACATCGCTGATAGAAATTGCATGTGAAATTACATTGTCTTTAGCCTTAAGAGTTTTTTGATGTCGACCATCATCAACAACCCTTGGATTAAGGCATTGATTGGAATAATGCCCCATTTAGTTGCACTTGTGACATTGAAGTGTAGGAGGTTCACTCTGTGTAGCCTATTCTTTTTCTTCGCTTCACTAGACATCTTCTTCCCATCATTGCGGCATTCAAATGCCGGATGACCTTCCTTTCCACATTTGAAACATTTACTTGTCCCTTTATGAAAACTCCCTCCATGTTTATTTCCACACTTTTTCATAAGGGAAAAATCATCTTCTTTTCGATGTGCTCTTTATATTTTCCATTGAATTCCATTTTCCTCTTCCTATCAAACCCATATGACTGATGGGTTATATCAATCTCCATCTTAACCTTGAGAGCACATCGAACAATTTCTTCGTAGCTATTGAAGTCCTGGAGGGATAACTCCCTTCAAAAAATTGGTTTTAAGCCACTAAAGAATCGATTGATCTTACTCTCAGGTTGGATAATAATACCATAAGCGTACCTTGCATGTCTTGTAAAAGTTTCTTCGTAGGTACCAATTGATTAATCATCCCTTTGATTAGGTTCAAGAAACACCTTCTCCATCATTTTACGATGAATATGAAGGAATTACATAGTTAAAAATAAGTTCTTGATCTCATCCCATTCCATGGACTCAATTTCTTCTCTTTGCCTCGAATTCTTGATATGATTCCACCATTGATCAGTATCACCTTCCTAACGATACACTTATAAGATGACTTTATCATGTTCAGAACATTTAATAATGGAAAATATTGTTTCAGTAGTACTGATCCATTGTTCAGAAACTATTGGATCAATAGACCCACTGAATGAAGGTGGACGCTGCCTCATGATGGATTCAACAGAATTTTTCTCCTTCCTTTGCTCATTTGTAAGTCCTAAATGATTTATATATTGAGAAAGTTGTGTGATCATGGCTGCAAGAGTTTTCATTCCAGCTCCCATAACGTTTGGTTTCTCAGGGGGAAAATCATTGGATTGCCCGTCGCCTTCCGCATTAACACGGTTCCTTAGGGTTCCTGCCATTGACTAAAACCAAGAAGAATAGTGTGAGCAACACTAATTATAATAGGAAAACAAAATAATAAAGAATTAAATTTCACACTTAAGGTCTTATCATAGGTTATTCATGGCCATTTCTAAAACACTAAATTGTGTTATATTCTTAGACTTATCTTTAGGGTTCTTACTAAGGCTTTCACATCCTAGTTTCCAAAGTTTGACTATACCTTTCCTCTGATACCAACTATAACGAACCATACTTTACATACATTGTTATTACTTCATAATTGAAGCACACTTATTACAACATATAACAAAACCATGAAAGGACTATATAGGTATAGTGTCTTTAGAAACTGGGAAACATAAACAACTGGTTCATAAATCATCTATGTTGTCTCCCATTTATTTCATCATATCTAGAGTCCCTTTTGGGATATCCTACATAATAACCTTATTCCTGACCTGGGGAAAGAAAACATAAAAGTGGGTGAGCTAAAATGCTCAGTAAGGGTAAATAAAAGAAAAATAAATCACATCATATTCATAAGAACATGACATTTTAGAAATCATAACCTGCATAAGTGATCATAATTTCATAACATGAGATAAATCATAGTTGTGAAATGTAATCCCAATAATCATAACATAAAACATGAAACATTTTGGAATACACACATAATCATATAGAATCATTTCTTAGTAGTCATGACTCAATGCCAAGATTATCTTAGCCGACAAAGTCCATTTTCGAACCGAGTTCACTCCTCGTTTCTGTCCTATTTCACTGAACCGGTTTAACATTCCATTCCAGCCATGTCTATATCATGAGATATAAATATTTACCCAATTCATTGGAGTCAGATATAGGTCCCACCCATCTCATAATGATACCATTATTATGTGTGCCACAAAATCATAAATCATAGCATAACCCATGTAATAAAAATGGTATTCTTAAACATCATGCCATCATAACATAATCCATATAAGATAAAAGGACATCATAAAAATAATTCCATCAAAATATAATCAAAACAATTTAAAAATAGGGATAGAAACAGAACCCTATATTATCTTAGATGGAAAATAATTTTGATAAAACGCTTGAACTCCACTCTTAGGAAAAATATCCTTTCTACTTCAAAAACATTTTTCCTTTAAAATGTCAAAAAATTTCAAACTAAAAGAAGATGATTTAAAATAAACATTAAAACATGTAAAGTATTCTTCATGGGAATAATGTTCTAAAATTTCATTCAGGCCGTATGAGTTAAAAACATTCTTCTCGTACTTTGGCCGGAAAAGTCAAAACGTACCTTGTATGAAAAACGACAAAAGATTCATTTTGTATATTTTACTAAAAACTACCCGAATGGTAAAATTGGATTTAAACAGTTGTAGGAGGATATAAATAATATTACATATTGAAGAATCATGGATGTAGAGGATAAATATGCCCCAGTAAATTCTGAAGTATAAATAATCTCGAATAAAAATGAGATTGTGATATTTTCCCTTACCTTATGTCTGATTTTCTTCGTAAGTGTCCAATACTCCTGTATAATGATTTAAATAATGTCATTGACTTATTCCGGAATCATACTTATTATTATGATATCATATACGGTCATATTAATAGCTTCTTATTAGTAATATTGCATTGCTACTTATTATTCGCGTGTTTATTAATTTTTGTTCTTATGCGTGTTTTGCCGAATAAATTCTTATTATTCATTTTAGGTTATAGATACATCATTTACAGAATGGTATTAGTATAATATATATTATATTTATTCTTTAAATTCATTTTTATAATCATTATGAAATGAAGAGCATGTAGAACGATTCGCATCACATCATGGTGACGGTATTCCGTACGTACGCACGAGCGATGATATCGTTCCCCTGATCGTGGAATTGTATTGGAGTGCATGTATACAATTTCAGAATCAATATCACTTTACAATAATCATATATACTTTCTATTTACACCATTATACTGATCCAAGTAATTTGGTGGTGGAAAATAGATTACACCACGGCGTATAGACTGTATTCCGTACGTACGCACGCGCGGTGATTTTGTTTTCCGTAGGATGTATAGATGGTGAAATAGGGTTGTTTCACACATATAATAACATATAATTATATGAGTGATAATGATGTTATCACTTCATAGTGAAACAACTAAAGGAGAAGAATTAGAAGGAGAAATAAATTTGAAATAATCGGTAACGAACATTACCTCTTCTTTGAAGTGACTCTTCTTAAACTCCTCTTAGGGCACTAAAGATGGTCCTTGAAGAAAACCAGGACCTCTATGATGTTTCTAGGGAAGTGGGTAGGATAAATTGGCAGGGGTTGGCAGAGCTTGAAGGCACAATATTGTGTGAGGAAGAGAGGTTGGTGGTGCCCTTTTATAAGGGAGGAGATGGGCACCTTAGGAATACTTAAAATATTATTTTATTCTAAAGTAATATTAGGTTTTTAATAGCTCCAAATTGATTTATTTTGAAGCTAAGGTGGGGAATGGGTCTAAATAAACTCATCCAATATAATTTATAAACTTTTAGGTTACTATTTTAACCTTATCATTTACATTTAACTTTAAGTTAGATAATATAACTTTAACCGCGTCTTCTTGTTTTCTTACATTATAAGGTTAATAAACGTACTATAACAAAGAAAAAGAACCCGAAATTGTTAATTATTAATATATATAACCTTATCTAAGTCATTTTGAAGTACCATATATTTTTAGGAATAAAATACCAATTAATAATATAATATTTGTTTTAAAAACTATTTTATGTCAGTTTTGACACTATTTGGTAATTGATTTTTTTGAAAATCATAAAAGAATGATTAGTTCGAACGAATTTAATTAAATCAATAAGAACATGTCTTATTAACCTATAAAATTATTGGAATTCATAAAAAGTCTAAAATTATATTTATTTGGGTATTTATAACATCACATATGTCAATATTTTATTAATAAGATAATTACTGCATCATAATTGTGTCATTAATATATTAAATTATTTAATGTCTAAAAATTAAAAATAAAATGCCATAATGTATTAAATCTTTTTATATTTCTAATGAACATTTATAGTCTAATTTATCTTATGTATAACCCTATATTAAAAATGATTTAGTTATTAAACATTGATTTAAACTATTTTAGCCCTTCTTTAAATAAATTAATAATAAATGTCCTAATCTAATCCAAGTGGGCCTAAATGGTCATATTTTATTCCTAAGGTTGTTTTTTGTCGAATTACACTTATCCAATAGAATTAAGACATGTTTTTGGGTAATAATAATATAATTTTTACACTTAATTACCCTATTTACATTTAACCACGGCAAAAAAGTGAAACGTTACTATTCACCAACAATTATTTTCATCTCATTGAACCACATTTTAGTCCTTGGTATAAACTGTGTCTCTAGGATTTACAAAATTCCACTCAGAGAAGCGGTAAATTTATGTTTTATATAAATTTCTAAGTTCTCTTAGGATGTGGGTAACAGACGGTGAAAAGTTCAATAAAAATTTTATATATCTAAAATTTTTATAAAATTACTCCAATGAATTACATTGAACTTATATAGGTATTATGTATCAATTTTGAGCTAAAATAAATTTAAATAAAATAAATAATTATTTAAATAAAAAGTCGGTTTTTAAATAGTAACCCAGTGTTTTCACTATTCATCAAAAAATAGAAAGTTTTCAGAAAAATACCAAAATTTCACCCTAGGCTAATTTTGATATTCCGAATCCAAAAATGAATTCTATATTGAAAAATAAAATTTCAAAAATTGTGTATTACTATTCATAACGGCAAGTTTTAATAATATTTTAATAGCATATCGTTGTTTAGTGAAACTCGGTATTGCATACGACGCAAGCTATCAATGAAGGTCACGATAGCTTGAAAAGCTAGCCAAGATAGTGTTGTGTGTAGTTAAATATTCCTTTCATGATGTATATAACATAAAAACAAAATATTTCCCAAAAAAGTCTCGGGTGTTACATTCTACCACCCTTAAAATGAATTTCACTCTCAAAATTCGTCACTTTGTAACAAACAGAAGAGGATACCTCTCCCTCATCATATCCTCAAGCTCCCATGAATCTTCTTCTAATTGGTGGTTCCTCTATAAAACATTCACCAAGCATGTGGTCTGGTTTGGTATGACTTTTTCACTGTGATCCAGAATCTCTATCGGCTATTCTTCATAAGAAAGATCTTGCTCCAGAGGTACACCTTCTGAGCTGAGTACATGTGAAGGATCAGGTTTGTACATTCTCAGGAGAGATACATGGAACACATCATGAACTTGAGAGAGATTTAGTGGAAGCGCCATTCGGAAAGCTACCTTCCCAACATGATCCAGTATTTTGAAAGTCTGATATATCTAGGGCTCATCTTTCCCTTCTTTCCAAATATCATTACTCTCTTCCAAGGAGATATTCATATGAACAAATTATCACCCACTTCAAACTCTAGGTATTTTCTTTGGTTGTCGGCATAGCTTTTTTTTCTACTCTGAGATTCTCTAATGTGTTCTTTAATAGATGTGGCCTTTTCTGCCATCTCATTAACATGATTAGGTCCAAATAGATTTTTTCCCCAACTTCGTCCCAGCATGTTGGAGTCCTACATTTCTTTCCATAGGGAGCTTCATAAGGAGACATCTGAATACTGGAGGAAAAACTATTATTATAAGAAAATTCCACCAAAGGAAGGTGTTGCTCCCAACCACCTTTGAAATCTATAGAACATGCTCGTAACATATCTTCTAGACTTCGAATTGTTTTCTCAGACTGACCGTCTGTCTGAGGATGATAAGCAGTGCTGAAACTCAACTCTCTATCTAGAGTATGATGATGACTTCTCCAAAACATTGTGGTAAACCTCAGATCCCAATCAGATATAATATAAGTTTGTTCTCCATGAAATCTTACCACTTTACATATATCCTGGCAAGTTGATCCAGAGAGAAATCGTCACTAATAGCAATGGAGTGTACAGACTTTGTAAGACGATCAACTATGACACAGATAGCCTTATTGCCTTTGGATGTTTTTGGAAGTCCAGTGACAATGTATATAGTGATGTTTTCCCATTTCCATTATGGTATGGGTAATGGTTGTTACATCCCCTTAGACCTCTATCTCTCATCTTTAACTTGCTAACAAACCAAGCATTGAGAGACATATTCAGCAACATCTCTTTTCATGCCATCGCACCAGAAGTACTCTTTCATGTCCTTATACATCTTCATGCTTCCAAGATAAATAGATAATGATGAACTATGAGCCTCATCTAGCATCTCCTTATTTAATTCTGGGATGAGAGGATCACAAACCCGATTCCTGAACCTTATTATCCAATCACAATCAAAGTTGAATTCAGGAACATTTCTCACCTTCTTTTGTAACTCTACATCTTCGTTCTGAGCCTCTTTAATCTTCACATGTATAGATAGATGAACATTTATAGGATAAAGATAGGATTTTACCCCTTACATTATAATTCCAAGATCCATCCTTTTTAAATCCATAAATATTGGATCTTTTGTGATCCTCATCATGGATAAGCTAGCATGTTCTTGTCGACTTAATGCATCTTCCACCTTGTTTGCTTTCACAGGGTGGTAATGAATTGAGCAGTCGTAATCCTTAATCAGCTCCAACTGTCTTCTTTGGTCCATATTAAGCTCCTTTTGTGTGAAAATATAATTTTAACTTTTATGATCAATATAAATATCACACCTTTCTCCATAAAGATAATGTCTCTAAATCTTTAATGAAAAGATTACTACAGCTAACTCCAAATCATGATTTGGGTAATTTTGCTCATGGATTTTCAAATGTCGTGAGGCATAAGCTATCACCATATTGTTTTGCATGAGAACACACCCCAATCCCTTCTTGGATGCATCACTATATATTAAAAACCTTTATCCACTAAAAGAATCTGTGAGTGCCGGTGCACTGGATAACCTTCTTTTCAACTCCTTGAAATTCTATTCACATTCCTCCGTCCACACGAACTTAACTCCTTTTTGAGTCAACCTGGTGAGTGGATTAGATAATTGTGAAAAATATTTCACAAAACATCGATAATATCCAGCCAAACCATGAAAACATCAGATCTCAGTTACAGTTGTTGGTCTCAACCATCATTCGATATCCTCTATTTTTGCTGGATCCACATATATCCCCTATTTTGAGATTATGTGACCCAAAAATGCAACTTTTTGAAGCCAAAATTCACACATGGTAAATTTGGCATAAATCATATCCTTTCTCATGGTATTCAATATAATTATAAATTGATCATCATGTTCTTACTTTCCCTTTGAGTAGAAAATAATATCGTCTATAAAGACTACCACAATCTGATCAAGATAGTCTCCTAAGACTCTATTCATCATATCCATGAAGATAGCAGGTGCATTAGTAAGACCAAATGGCATCACTATAAATTCATAGTGTCCATACCTTTTATGGAAATCCGTCTTTGGTATCTCCTCCCTTTTGAACCTTAATTGATGATACCCTTAATGAAGATCAATCTTGGAAAATTATTGATCTCCACGTAGTTGGTCAAATAAGTCATCAATGTGTGGGAGAGGATATTTGTTATTGATAGAGATCTTGTTAAGTTCTCGATAATCAATGAAGAGCCACATTGATCCGTCTTTCTTCTTAACAAAAAGAACAGGTGCTCCCCAAGATGACGCACTAGGGTATATGAATCCTTTATCAGGATTCTCTTGGAGTTGCTTCATCAATTCCTGCAACTCAATTGGGGCCATTCTATAAGGTGTCTTTGAAATAGGCAAAGCACCCTGTACGAGTTCTATTGAAAACTCAACTTCACAATTTGGTGGAAGACCCAGTAATTCCTATGGAAAGACATCATCAAAATCTCGTACAATGGGCATATTCTTAATCATGAGTCTCTCACAAACCATTTGAGATAAATAACATTCATTTACTGGAATCAAGACCCATAAGATGGAAGAAATTTTCACTAGAAGGTTATGTTCATCCTTACATCGATAGACGATCATAGATTTATATTGAATATGAAAATTGACTTCCCTTATTAGGCAATTGATATGAGATCCATATAAATAAATCCAATCAATGCCTAGAATCACATCAAATTCGACTATAGAAAGGATCACAATATTTGCATGAAGAACATTCCCACAAACTTAAATCGGAGAAGAATTATAAACTTTTTATGTGACTATTGTGCCATTAGGGGTTGTCACAGCTAACTCAACAACTAATTGTTGAGGTAATATGGTGATACCCTTAGAAAATTCTTCATAAATAAAAGAGTGGGTGGATCCAGAATCCAATAAAACATTTGCTAATTTAGAGTGGATGGTATGTGTACCTTTCACCACTTCGTTCTCATACTCGACGTCACTGATTGAAATTGCTTGTGACTTTCCTTTGTCTTTAGCCTTAAGAGTTTGTTTATGTAGATAATAATAAAAAACCCTTGGATTAGGGCATTGATCGGCATAATTCCCCATCTCCTGTCACTTGTAACATTTAATTGTAGGAGGTGCACTCTGTGTAGCCTATTCTTTGTTCGCATCAGTAGACATCTTCTTCCAATCATTGTGGAATTCAAATGCCTGATGGCCTTCCATTCCACATTTGAAACATTTACTTGTCCCTTTAAGACAACTCCCTCCATGTTTCATTCCACACATTGAGCATAAGGGAAAATCATCTTCTTTTTATTGTGATCTTTAGATTATCATTTGAATTCCATTTTCCTCTTCTTATCAATCCCATATGAGTGATGGGTTACTTCAATCTCCATCACAACCTTGAGAGCACATTAAACGATTTCCTCATAGCTATTGAAGTCCCGTATGGCTAACGCCCTTCGAAGACATGGTTTTAAGCCACTAAATAATTGATTGATTTTACTCTCAGGTTGGATAGTAATATCTGAAGTGTACCTTGCAAGTCTTGTAAAATTTTCTTCGTAGGTACCAACTGATTCATCATCCTTTTGCTTCAGTTCAAGAAACTGCTCCTCCATATTTGTGTGAAGAATACGAGGGATGTACTTATTGAAAAATAAGTTCTTGATCTCGTCCAATTCCATGGACTAAATTAAATATCATTGCCTCGTATTCTTGATAATATTCCACCATTGATCATCATCACCATCCAAATGATAAACTGCTAAGATGGCTTTATCATGTTCAGAACATTGATGAACTGAAAATATCTTTTCAGTAGTACTAATCCACTGTTCCACAACTAATGGATCAGTAGACCTGCTGAATGAAGGTTGACGCTACCTCATGAAGGATTCAACAGAATTTTGCTACTTCCTTTGCTCGTTTGTATGTCATGCATGATTAATAGCTTGAGAAAGTTGTGTGAGCTCGGGAACAAGATTTTTCATTCCGACTCCCATAATGTTTGGTTGCTTAGGAGGACAATCATTTCATTGCCCGTCGCATTCCGCATTAACACGGTTCCTTCGGGTTCCAACCATTGACTAAAACCATGAAAAATATTGTGAGAAACACTAATTATAATAGGAAAACCACATAATCAAGAATAAAATTTCAAAATTAAGGTCTTATGAAATGTTATTCATGACCATTTCTAAAACACTATGTTTGTGTTCTATGATTAAAGATATCTTAATGGTTCTTACTAAGGCTTTCACATCCTAGTTTCCAAAGGTTGACTATACCTTTCCTCTAATATCAACTATAACAACCCATAATTTACATACATTGTTATTACTTCATAATTGAAGCACACATATTCCAACATATAACAAAACCATGAAAGGACCGTATAGGTATAATGTCTTTAGAAACTGGGAAACTTAAACAACTGGTTCATAAATCATCTACATTATCTCCCATTTATTTCATCATATCTAGAGTCCCTTTTGGAATATCCTACTTAATAACCTTATTCCTAGACTGGGGAAAGAAAGGATACAAAATGGTGAGCTCAAATGCTAAGTAAGGGTAAATAAAAGAAATATCAATCACATCATATTAATAAGAACATAACATTTTGTAAATCATAACCATCAAAAGTGATCATAATTTCATAACATGAGATAAATAATAGTATTGAAATGTAATACCAATAATCATAACATAAAACATGAATCTTTGTGTCATACACACACTATCATAGAGAATCATTTCTTAGTAGTCAAGACTCATTTCCAAGACTATCTTAGAGGGCAAAGTCAATTTCCGAACCGAGTTCACTCCTCGTTTCAGACTTGTTTCACTGAACCGGTTTTACCTGTTGTTCCATCCATGTCTATCTCATGAGATATAAAACTTTACCCAATGCATTGGAGGGAGATATAGGTCCCACCCATCTTATAATGACACCATTCTTATGTGTGCCAAAAAATCATAAATCATAGCATAACCCATGTAATAAAAATGGGATTCTTAAACATCATGCCATCATAACATAATCTATATAAGATAATAGTACATCATAAAAATAATTCCATCATAACATAATCAAAACAATGTAAAAATAGGGATTGAAACAGAACCCTATATTATCTTATATGGAAAATAATTTTGATAAAACTCTTGAACTCCATTTTTGAGGAAAATATCCTTTCTTCTTTAAAAACATTTTCCTTTAAAATGTCATAAAATTTTAAACAAAAATAACTTCATTCAAAATAAACGTTAAAACATGTAAGGGAAGATTCATGGAAAAAATGTTCTAAAATTACATTCAGGCCATATAAGTTAAAAAAACATTCTTCTCGTACTTTGGCCAGAAAACTCAAAAAGTACCTTGTACGAAAAACGGCAAAAGATTCCTTTTGTATCTTTTACTAAAAACACACCGAAGGGTAAAATTGGATTTAAAAATTGTAGAAGGATATAAATAATATTAAATATTGAATAAACATGTATGTGGATGATAAATATTCCCTAGTAAATTCTGAATTACAAACAATCTCTAATAAAAATGAGATTGTGATATTTTCCCTTACCTTAGGTCTGATTTGCTTCGTAAGTGTCCGAAACTCATGTATAATGATTTAAATAATGTCATTGTCTTATTACAGAATCATAATTATTGTAATGATATCATATATGGTCATATTATTAGCTTCTTATTAGTAATATTTCATTGCTACTTGTTATTCGGGTGTTTATTACTTTTTGTTCGTATGCGTGTTTCGTCAAATAAATTGTTATTCGTATTTTTAGGTTATAGATACATCTTCTACAGAATGGTATTATTGTAATATATATCATATTTATTCATTCAATTAATTTATATAATCGTTATGAAATGAAGATCATGTAGAATAAGTCGCATTACATCGTGGGGACGGTATTCCATACGTACGCACGAGCGATGATATCGTTCCCATGATTGTGGAATTTTATTGGACTATATGTATACTATTTCATAATCAATATAACTATACAATAATCATATATAGTTATTCTTTACACCATTTTAACCATCCATGTAAGGAGGTGGTGGATAATAGATTACACCACAACGTGGAGACGGTATTCCGTACGTACGCACGCGCGGTGATTTTGTTTTCCGTAGGATGGATAGATGGTGAAATTGGGTTATTTAATACTTATAATAACATATAAGTATATGAGTGATACTTATTTTATTACTTCATAATGAAAAATATAATGAAGAAGAAGTATAATAAGAAATAAAGTTGAATGAATCGGTAACAGACATTACCTCTTCTTTGAAGCGCCTCTTCGTAACCTCCTCTTAGGGCACTAAAGATGGTCTTTGAAAAAAAACAGGACCACTATAATGTGTCTAGGGAAGTGGAGAGGATAATTTGTCAGGGGTTAGCCGATCTTGAAGGCTCAATGTGGTGTGTGTAAGAGATGGAGGAGGTTCCCTTTTATAAGGGAGGAGAGGGGCACCTTAGGAAAACTCAAAATATTATTTTATTATAAAGTCATATTCGGTTTTTAATAGCTCAAAATTAATTTATTTAGAAGCTAAAGTGGGGATGGGTTGAAATCATCTCATACAATATAATTTATACAAGTTTAGGTTTTTATTTTAACCTTATAATTTAGATTTATCTTTAAGTTAGATAGTTTAACTTTTACTGTGTATTCTTGTTTTCTTACAATATATGGTTCATAAACTTACTATAACAAGCCAAATGAACTCCAAAATGTTTATTATGAATATATATATCCTTATCTATGTAATTTGGCCGAACCGTAGATTTTTAGGAATAAAATAACAATTAATATTATAATATTTGTTTTAAAAAATATTTTCTGTCAATTTTGACACAATTTGGTAATTGATTTTTGTGAAAATCATAACAGAATTTTTAGTTCAAAAAAATTAATTAAATCAATAATAACATGTCATATTAACCTAGAAAATTACTGTAATTCATAAAATTCTTAAATTACATTTATTTGGGTATTTATAACATCAATTATGTCAATATTTAATTACTATGATAATTACTTCATCATCATTGTGTCATTAATAAATTACATTATTTAATGTCTACAAATTACAAATAAAATACTATTATGTGGGAAATAGTTCTATATTCATAATGAATATTTATAGTTGAATTTATATTATGTATAACCATATATTAAATATGATTTATTTATTAAACTTTGATTTTAACTATTTTAACCCATCATTGAATAAATTAATAATATATGTCCTAATCTAATCCAAGTGGGCCTAAATAGTCATATCGTATTCCTAAGGTTTTTTTTTGTCGAATTACACTTATACAATAGAATTAAGACATGTTTTAAGGTAATAATAATATCATTTTTACCCTTAATTAATCTATTTACTTTTAACCGTGGTAAAAAAGTAAAAAGTTACTATCCACCAAAAATTATTTTCATCTTATTGAAGTACATTTTAGTCCTTGATATTAACTGCATCTATCAGATTTTATAAATTCCACTCACATAAGTTTTAAAATTATGTTTTATGAAAATTTCCAAATTCTCTTAGGAGGTGTGTAAAAGACGGTGAAAAGTTCAATAAAATATTTATATATCTAAAATTATTATAAAATGACTCCAATGAATTAATTTGAACTTATATAGGTATTATGTATCAATTTTTACCTTAAATAAAGTTAAATAAAATAATTAATTATTTAAATAAAAATTCGGTTTTTAAATAGTAACCAAGTGTTTTCACTATTCATCAAAAATTGAATGTTTTCAGAAAAATACCAAAATTTATCACTACTCTAATTTCGATATTCCATATTCAAAAATGATGTCCATTTTGAAAAATAAAAATTCCAAAAGTGGGTATTACTATTTATAATGGCTAGTTGTAATAATATTTTAATAGCATATCATTTTTTAGTGAAACTCTGTAATGCGTACAACGCATGTTATCGAGGAAGGTCGCAATTGCGTGAAAAGCAAGCCAACTTAGTGTTGTCTGTAGTGAAAGATTCATTTGATGATGTATATAACAGAAAAAAAAATATTTCTCATAATATTCTCAGGTGTTACAATTAAGAGAGTATTTTACTCTTCCTATATGTGTTTTACCTATTTTTTAATGTCAATAAATCATTACTTGTAGATATTATTTTTGATGATTATAAATATCACATCTATTTCTCAACAATAAGTTTTTTAAATTTGGTGTAGTGACCCAGACCTCGGCGTCCCCGATATGGTGTCTACATTAATACATTATAATAACATTGAAAATAATCACAACCTGGAGGATAAAATAGTTTAATAGTATTGGTGATCAAGATATGTACATGATTCCCATATTAAATTTTGATACAATAGATTAAAAATATATTTTTTAGATAATATCATCATTCCCTATAGAATATCCTTTAATTTCATTCATTGTATAGTACTATTGTTCCTATAAAAGGAAACAAAATATGGAAGACCACAAATTCAATATATGGGTTATGTATAGATAAATATATAATGAATCAATAATAAAAATCAATATAATAAGGTAAATAACTTATCACTTATTCCTTTAAATAAGTGGATAAGGAATAATAAATTTGGAATCAAAATAACTGAAAACATATTCCATTTAATCAACAAAATAAAATGAGAATGAATCTAGATAAAATATTATATTGGAAATATCATGTATAATAATAACTGAAATCCTAATTCTTGAAATTATTAAATACTTGATTCAATTATATCATTCTTCATGAAACTACAACCATCAATAAAATTCACTAGATGGTTTATTCTACTATTAGAAACCTGTTTAATTATAGATTATCATGCATGTATCATGAGACTAAATAATGCCCTAATGGGATATATAATGTCATGAAACACCAATCAAATTAGGTCCAAATAATTTTTCATATATCCAATAAATGGTTTAACCCATGAATCAATATTCAGTAACATAATATTTTCATATTCAGTAATGGATACATATTTAGAAGTATTTATAATTTAAATTAAATAAATATAAATTTAAAACACTGTATATACTAATGGGACATGTTTTATGAAATAAAAATATCGCTGATAATCAATATTAATATTTAATAGAAATTAAATTTCTAAAGATAATTGGAATGTGAATTAACGAAGGGGAAGTTAATGACTAAAAATGAAATAATGAATTTAATAAAAAACTTATCCTCATTCAAAATAATCATAAATCATCCAGCATAATAATAAGGATGGAATAAATATTTTACCATTTAAGGTATAATAATGTAGTTTTTTGATTGATTAAAACAAACACCATAGAAATTTCTCTAAAAACATTATTCCTGTAAATATTATTTCATTTTTTTATTTTTAAAATAATTCTAATTGAAAATAACACTTAAAAGTATTTACATAAAAATTTATTAATAAAATTGCAATGTAAACTTCAATTAAATATTAGTCATGATGGAAATATGTTTTGTACATTGGAAGAAAATTAAAAACCACATTACTATTCATCTTTAAAATTTTTCGGAAAGAACATTTTTTATAATATTATAAGATAATTCTTTTTACATTATTAGTACAATCAATAATGTAATTCTAAATGAAATAAGATTATATTTAAATTTTTATTTAATGATTATAAATTAGTGAAAATAATTTTGATAAATAATTTTTAATCAATAGGAACATTTTTAAAATAACTTGGTATAAAAATTATTTAAGAAGAAATTAAATTTTTGAAAAGTTGGAAAAATTAATTCAAATTTTCTAGATATCATCTTATCAATTAAATTAGTAAAAAATGAGTAGAAAATGGTACTATTATATCAAAATAAATTGAATTAATAGATGATTATAAAATTAATTTTTTTTATTTGTAATTGGCCAAATAATTTCCTTCAACTGAAATTCAATTGTCAATAGTTTCAATTATAATGAGATTACGATAAAACCATTACAATGATACTTACATTGATGTGAGAATTAACCAATAAATTAATTATTTTTTCAAAATCAAATCTTAATAAAACAATGGTAAATAAAAAATAATTGAATAAGAATACATTATAAACATGATATTACAGTGGAATAGTAAATTAAGTTGAAGATAAACCAAATGAACAGAAATTATGTTATGAAATCTCTTACCACATGCATCCCATTGATTGAACATTATTTGAAATCATGAATGGTGGTTTTAAATAGGTTATTAAAATAATAAGGAACCATTTTAATATTTATAATATCATATTTTCTCATTTTATTCCATTTTAGCATTCGTTCATTAAAAATAATCAATTATATTTATTTTTATAGTTGTTAATTACCTTATTTTATCATGTGTGATTCATCGTGATAGATAAGGTTCATTAACATAATATGTAGTAAAATAATGTATGAAATATTTTAAATTACATAATTATCATGTGTATACATCGATAATACTTTTAGAACCAATATTGATGTATGGTTATAAAAATGAAATTATGTTATGTCCATGTAGATGGTAGTACTTATTTACACATGAGTAATGTTTCCATTTTTCAATAACCATTATGGAATAATGTTATTTAATTTATTATAATTAAAAAATCCTAATAATATAATATATAATATATTGTATAATTATATATATCATCCATATGGTGTGGTTATGAAATGAGAGCCACATCACGTGGTGAATTGGGTAGTCGATAAATACACGATTGATGTTAAAAAATTTAAGTCATCAAAAATGTTAGAAATAAAACGATATAAATTTTATTTAAATAATTATAAATATATTATTAATGTCATTATTAGGTTCTTTATATCATATTTTATCTTTATCATTAACCTTATTTCATTCAAAGTAATGCGTCAATGAAAGACCAATCACATCGCTTCGTGGGGAGGTAGTCTGTCACACACACATGCGATGTTATTATATCCCCTATAGAACGGAAATTATATATATATATGATATGAATTAAAAATATGTAAAAATATGTTATAAATAACATATATATATTTATTATTTAGTCCCATCACAATTCATAGCAATGATAGATTGTAATTGATGAACGAATGGCATCAGTTCTCGAGGCGGAAGGCTTCCGTAAAGAGAAAAAAATAATATGATACACATTTTATTGTTGTGAAGATAGTTTTAGGTTATTCCCATATTATTAAAACAACACATTATATGTATAATAGTTTTTTATTATAAAATCATTGTTTAAAATGAATTGAAGGGGAGGATAAAGAAAAAAAATAACGACAGTCATCGAAGAACATTACCTCCTTCTCGGTTATCCTCTATAGGTTTACAGTAAATCCTTCCTAGGATATTGTTATTCCATAAATAAGTATTTTTTATTTTTTTCTATATTTTTGGGATGTGATTTCGGTGGATCTTTTCTAATAAAATGATATTTGTATGTGTTAATAGGAGAGGATATGTGGTGGTCATTTATATGTGTGGCACTAGACACACTTGGTATTTTTGAAAGGTATTGAGTGGTCCCAATGCTTTAATAAAAAAATGGTTAAAATGAACCGTTATAAAAATTAATAGGATTAATGGTCTAAATTTTTCTTGAAATAAATCTTAATGCATGTTTATGAGGCATTTTTAGCATTATCATTTTAGTATAACACCATGGTAAATCAATTTTTTCATTAATATCCATAAATAATTTATTCATAATTTACAATTCAGTTTGGTAAAAAAATGTAACATATTAGATAATAAAAATTATTCTAATTAAATTTATGTAATCCATTTCTCCAATTTTAATTCATTTAAGTGGGAAATATTAACATAAATCTTTCGTTGTAGATGTGATGGAAAAATAAGTTCTTAAAGAGAAAACGTCTAATAGTGTACAATGTTTTTACATATTCATTCAATTTCAAAATGATTCAAAATGACATAAATTTATTAATTTATAAAAATTTGAAAGTATTTTACTTTATAAAAAATAAAAAAATTTACATTAATATTATATATTATATAAATGAAATTATAGTTTTTATTTAAAAGTTAGAATATTTAAATATACATAACAACGTGAAATTTTTTGTAAAAGTCCAAAAAATAACCCTAATATTATTTTGGTATCATAAATTCAAAAACAATGATTTTATGTTCAGATAAATTTATAATTCTGATAAAAAAATAAATTTAAGTTACAAGGATATGTGTGACTATAATGTCTTTTTGAAAAATAAATCATTTTTTTCAAAATAAATGTTGTTTATTCAAATGATTTATATCATATTTTTATCCATTGATATCCATTGAACATGTGTAGGATATATGATTTTCATGTTATATTTATTGGTATTCATACTTTTCCCATTAATGGATATGATATAGTTATTTTATAAAATAATTATATTTTAATTACATGTCTCATTAGCTTTAAACTCGAGGATATGGGTAAAATAAGATAAAAATAATATTTCATTTAATGAATGACAGTAAATATATTGAAATTATATGAAATAAAACATATCTTCAATACTGAAGGTGTTATATTTAGCTTTATGCTGAGTGTCACATTTAATATATGCTATCGAACCTAATATTCATATTTTATAATTTAGAGGTGTTAAAATCTCCCAAACTAAAATAAATTGTTCCTTATTAATTTATTCAATATAATGGATATGAAGTGGTTGATATATGAAGATAATTTATTTGAAAACCCGCATCATGAATTTTTTTAATAAAATATATTCTTAATATGAGAAGGAAAGTACAACAGTGTATTGGATAACACAGAACTAGGTTTCTATGTAGGAGAACATTGGTTTCATGTATGAAAATTAATATGGTGGAAAAGTAAAAATATTTATAGAGAATATTAGTCAATATTGATTATAGGAATGTGAATGATCAATTAAAAAATATGGTTCTCAAAACTGTAAATCTATAATTATTTTTAAGACCATATTATTCATTTTTCTACCAATATAATATGATTAAATTTTCTTAAGATATACTTCCTAATTTATGGAATTTTTTTTCTTTCAACGAATATATAGAAACATTCATTCGATGTCTCTATTTTATAAGTACAATTGTATCCTTTTTTATTTTATCAATGTGAGAACAATATTTTTCCATCATCTATAGATACATTAAATTTTTCTTTAATCTTTTATATTGGACCTAATATATATTCCTAGTGGATGAGCGAAAGATAGGGGGTGTCTGGTGATTGTTCGGAGCCTAGAAGCCATATTTTTGGGAAAATTTTATGAATCACATAGTTTGAGTAAACTGTGATGGAATCTGACATGGCTAGATATCACATTGTATATGTTTTTCTTATATATGTATATCCATCAAACACATTTGGCACATGGTTTCCCTAATAGTGTTCTCCAACCATTTGGAACACCCGTTTTTCTAGAAACCCAAACATGGTTTGTGCATGGTTTAGAAAACCGTGTAGGCGTAACACAAAGAAGCTATTTTTTGGTAATATTAGATTTTTACCCTTCATTTTCTAATTTAGACCCTCATTATTACCTATTACAATTTCAGATGGTATTATCCTCCATTTCACACATTTTGGATCTTTTTCACCACCTATGATTGGGATCACAAGATCTACATCATATGGGATCCATTTTAGCTTTTGTTTGTCTCGTTAGATGCGCAACGATATGCACTCAGCTGCATATGAGTTTTTCTATGCCTCTCATGATCTCGACCTAGTTATTGAGGAGTGATAATTTATACCTTTTATCAGATATACTACCATCCAAGAATAATTATTGGCTAATAAAATAGGATGAGTGTAGTAAATGCCTCAAGTGGGTGGTCTATAACCCATCCCACAAGTTCATGGATTTTGTAATTGTCTTATGGGGCCCACCTATTTCATTGAGTGACATTTATTGAATTTATATGTCATTCTAATAATATATTGAACTGTATGGTTTTGCTATTTTAAATATTTGATTATTTATTAGTGGTTACACCCAGAACTCAACTCCTCCCATTAAGGTTGTTATTCTATAATTTTCATTTTCGTGTTTTGACTTGTTTGACCCACCATTCGGATGTTCCTTGGCATGAACTTATTAAGCTAGAGCTTTGAATTTGTTAAATGGATTGATTTATATTATGAATTTCTTAATTTAATGTTCCATGGGTTCCTAGCACATGACATGAAAATGGTAAGTGGTTCAATTGATAATTAAATGTGAAAAGAAAATTGTAAAGCATATTAATTAAATGATTTGGACATATTAAATATGATTGAATAATTGGTCTCATGTTTTTAGAACCCCTTACCATGTTCCTATAAGGAATTTGAGTGAACCTTCATTATTGGAATTTCATTAACTTCATTAAAGGAATGGTTTCATGCTACTTGTTCTCATCACAAAAACGAAAGGAAATGATTGAACCAAATGGAATTATTGACTAATAGTTACTTGAATAAATTGTTGCATGCTAAATTAGCCTTAGAAAACAAGTGGGAGGTAATGGATTGATCATTAAAAATTATATATGACTTTATTATCAAAATAGCAGTCACCATACTCTATATCGCCTTTTATTCCCAAGGGAATGACTTAAGAACTCGAGGTAACCCTTCTAAATTCAAGGACATGCCATTACTAGGTTGAGACCGACCTAGAACCTGATATTTGGTTATATTTGGATTCCCTATATGACACCATTGGATCCTTAATATTGTTCTACAAATTATTTAGATACATTTCTTGGATCTAGTATTGACATGTTAGTTCAATGGTAAAATACCATTAGGCCCAATAATTACATAGCACTTTTTTGTATTGGATGGAATCCTTGGAATCAAAAGGAATCTTATTTTGGGATTCCTCAGACTATTTTCCTTGAATTAGACACCTACCTTTATCCAAGCAATATTAATTCCCAAATTGGTGACCCTTAAGGACTATGTTTCCTTTTTTATTATCATTGAACATTATTATTAAATAACATTACAGGTTTCCATATTATATCTCATAACCTCACCGTGGATATCATTTGTCTTATTATAAACAATGAACAATCAAACAATCAGCTGGTTAAAAGTTCAGATTCTAGCCAAGGGATTAACAAGGCACATGGGTATTTAGTTATATTATTCCAATTTACATTATATGTATTCTTTTTTTCACACATTTACATTTCTAGTACACATGGTAGATGTTATAGACAATATTGGTGATGTCCCACATAGATTTATCTCACACCCTCTCCAAGTGATGTTTGGTATCCGGTGAAGATTACATTGACGCATGGGATGAAAAAGGAAATAATATGGATTTAAACACTTCATTTATTGTTGTTTCGGATTGAGATTGATTATAGATATCCAGAATTGAGCTCAGGATGCATGGGATAATATTTCATCCATTATACTTTTGTGGAAAATGTTATTCATGCTTTATTATAACCATCATTTCCAGTTTTTTAGTGTCATGAATTATCATCATGAGTAATTCTAGTTGATTTATTTATTATTATCTTTTACTAAATATTACCCTAGTATCTATATTCTATTGACATATATTTCTTATTCTATTTACCTCTGTTTATACTTATCCATTGCGACACACTTTTGTAATGAAGGAATAGTCACCAAACTAACACACCCAAGGCCTCACTGCTGGTCAGTAGCCCTTTGAATTTGGGGAGATCAACATGAGCACATGTGACACATTGAGGCCAGGGAACCTATTATGTGAAATTCGGGTCAAAGACATCACAAATTTTTATTATATAGATATTTTTTATTTAATATTTTAATCGAATAGTGTAATGATAAAATACACTTTGGGCTTAGTCATAATCCATGCTTGGGAATCTTCAACCCATGTTCAGGGTAAAAGTTATCTTTTCTAAAATTAATTTTTTTTCATCCTATTACAGTTGATAATATTTCATGGTTGGGTGATGCACATGTTATGTTGAGATTAATATTATTAAACGGATTGATGTTTTATATCATCCTTGGTGCGATGATATAAGGTTAAGGAGCATTATTAGAATGTATCATTATATGCACCTGAATTCACATTTCAATCATATAGACTTACACTGTAGGTTCATTTAACTTCATTTAATAGTATGATATTCATGTGATTTTTGATTGATTTTGTAACAACTCAAATCCGGATTCCACTGAACTCGTGCTTTATATCTAGTTGGTCACATGGCCTAAAGTGCATTTCCCCAGATGCCAGAGGTTGCTATCTAGTAGGCCGGACCTATTGTGTTATATTGGGGATATTATTACCTCATTATAAGAGTGTAATAAAAAGGAATGTTAAAGTAACATAGAGGAAGAGAGAAATAACATTCAACTGAAAAAATAAGAGAACTCTCATAATAAATATAACAATAAGTTATAACACACAAAATATTATGAATCATATCACATTTTCTAAGAATGTAGCAAAAACATGATAAAATATAGTCAGATAAAAAATAAAATACCACGGTATAGAAATACAAAAGATAACTCAGATGCATCACAAGACTTGGATTGGACTCACGATCTCCTAATATAGAACAACAAATTAAGGACCTAGAGAAGGAAGCTTTCCCTTATCTACACTTCAAAAGATATAATGTATCTGGACCCAAAAACATGACCCAAACAGGGTGTGAGAAGTAAATCCTAGTATCCAACAACCCATGATCTATGCCTATCGATTAGTGAGTATATGAAACAAGAAGTGTACCAAATGGAAATGTAGTAAACTATGAATTAATCAGGAGTAAATAATTTTTACAAGTTCCATTTCCATTTATATTAAATTCATGTTAATTTAAAAACTCAATTAAATTGAATTGTAAATATCTCGAGATCTGACCTTAGCCCGAGAATCCCCCGTATCAGGTAAGCAAAACAAATTTCTAGAAGTAACATCTAAACAGTTATAAGGGAGGACTGAATACAAGCTTGTTCTTTGGCTTGGAAGACGAATCATAAGGCTCTCTATAATATATTCAGTTCAAAACCACACGTTTTTCATAGAAAAACATCCCCGAAGGGATAACTAAACCTTTCCGACTGGTATAACCAATCATCACCCATACATGTAACCAATCCGCACCCACAGGGATAAAAATTCCACACCCATAGGCTTGACACGACTTTGCTGACAGACATGTAACCACCTCGCCATAGGCATAACACAAAATCACATGTAGGAATAGAACATAACAAGAACACATGTTGATTATAATATTTAATGGAAAACATTCATCAACTCGCATGTTTTGTTCACAATACTATACTAACATGTAATCTAACAATTACAGGGCTTAACAACTTTTTATCTCATGAGGGTAAACATTTAATTAACCAAAATTAATTTTAATCTACCCTTAAAAGGAACAAAAAGGCATTCATAAAGGTATCATATGATGAAATGTATAAACATTGGCCTCTAAGGGAAACACACCCATGGGGTGTCCGTTAATCTGACCCAAACAATCCCAACATGCGTCAATTTAAATAATTAATCACCTAAATAAAAATAGGCATCAAAACTGGTCAAAATCTCCACAAAGAGACACCCTAAAAATGGTCGTACAATAATCTGACACCAATAAACCACTTGACATTCAGAGAATGACACGAGAACACCTACTTCATAGTCATATGGATCTATTTATCCGGTGTTTTCTTCTAATTCATCCATTAATGGAGTTTATCTAATAAAAGAGCATAAATTTCAAGATTTGACAACTATGTCATGTGGATAATTAACAATGAACATCTCAACTGGAATTGAGATCATTATGAGGGGATTCCAAAGCACTTTACTGTGTTAGGATTAGAGTTAGGATGGAGATACATGATGGAAAATGGACCTCTAGTGTAGTGGCTGGAAAAATATTGTGGGTGAGTTTTTATATATTTTTACAGAAATTGAGGCTACTTCCTATTTTATAAAAAGACTTCATGGAAATTACACGAAACATACTTAATTTATATGATTTGTACCCCATGTAAATGAAGTGTACATGGCCTACATCCATTATTTTTCATTTTCATCCCTTTATTGCCAATAAAAACATAACCTGCCCGTGGACCAGCATAGGTATTAAGCCAATTAGAAAGGAAATAAAATTAAAACAAAAGAAAAGAACCACACGTCAATAAAGACGCAAGAATTTTCAATTTCCCCGCTTAAAAAATTAATCCCTGAACATCCAATCCAATCGTGGTGAAGAAACATTAGAGAAAAACACGTGCCACTAAGCACATATGTAGGCATCTCTCTCCCATATCTGATCATTCACTCGATCGTGCTTCTAGTAAACCACTACCATATGACAAGAATTTCCTTCGAGAACCTTTGTGCTCCATTAAATGATACAAATCAGATGCACCCCGAAGTATGAATCAACCTAAAGCTCAATCTCCTTAGGATGAAACACATGAGACATGTCTCAATGATAGAGGTGTTGCTGATATATGTGGATGACATCATGCATGGCTTGGTACCTCTATGGTAACTGCAACTGAAAGGAAAAAAACCAATACCCTCAATAATCTCAAACCACCTAACATATCATGTTGAATATTTACCCTCTCTTCTAATCCCCATGTGTCACATACTCAATGAAACATGAAAGAAAACCAAATATCTTACCTAGAACAGTAGAGGTCACCTTTCCTAATTGGCATAATATTTCTAAAGATACTGTATAGTAGCCATCTAATTTTGAATGAAATATATCTGCTCAGATTCCTCTTACATGAGATTTGGTCCTAGATAAATTACCTTCCATGCCTCCATCTAGAAATGGGTTGATCGATGTGGACTACCGTACAATAGATCATAATGTTCCAAATCAATAGTTTCTTGGAACCTGTTACTGTAAAAAAAATAAACCAAGGGGATATGCCTCTCCCAATAGCCCCCATGGTCTAGGACGCATGCTCACAGCATGTCCTCCATCAATTTTATTTTATACTCTAAATGGCCATAAGTATGAGGGTGGTTTGTTGTGCTCATAAACGACTGTGTACCCAGCTCCATATGAAAACTCTTCTAGAAATGAGACGTATGGTGGGGTTTTTTATAGATAATGAATGAATGAGGGACCCCATGATTTCATACAACATCATGAATATACAGCTTCCCAAGCTCATCATCACCAAATCTCTCGTTGATTGGTAAGATGTGACCGACCTTCGTATGTCTGACTACCACCACAAACCTAGAATTGTGACCTATGGGTGACCTCGGTATCCCAATCATGAAATCCATCCAAACATCATCCCATTTCCACTCCATAAATGGTAATTATTGTAAAATCCATGTTGTTCACTGGTATTCCCCCTTCATCTACTAATAGTTGGAACACATCATATCAAATCTGACCACCTCTTTATCCATACCCGACTACCGGTATTGATGCCACAATTCACTGTACATGTTGGAAAATCTGGGATGCACTACCTTAGATGAATCATGATACTCTTATATCAACTCCTCACATATGTCCTCTATAAACCAGAAACATCATGGATATGCATGATCTCATCATCACTTACCATCCAACCAGGAGGTGGATCCTCACGTTCTAGACTCCCCCGCAGAACTAGGTCATCATAATATAATAGCTACATAATACTAACTCTGTATAGGAGGGTATATGTTACAGATAAATAAGAAATGAAATTACGTCCTCGACTATTGTGCACCACGAAATGATTCTCATAGAACAAGGAAATAAGCTTCCAATTACCACTGGCTTCCTACACCGCTTATATTTCAGTCCTCCTACGAAATGAATCAGCCACTGCATTGACTTCCCATAGTGTGTAGGTAAGATAAAAATTGAAATAATAAAGGTATTCCACACTCCTATATTGAATCAAATTTTTGTCACACTAATTAAAGATATATTTAAGGCTCTTTTTTTCTATGTACAACAAAAATGCACTCAAATTACATAGTGTCCCAAATAGCAGAACACATGTACAAAAATGGCTAACTATAAATCATGCATAGGCTAATTACCCTCATGCGACCTCAAATGTGAAGTCTCGTATGCCCCAACTCAATCTACCAACATCAGAACATCCCCCAGACCAATACCTAAAGTTTTATTATTGTATAACGCTTTCCCTACTCTAACAGTATCAAGACTGGTACTATTTTAGTCACTCTATCAGCTTCTAAATGGTTGTCTCCCATGAATTTGACCAAAAAAACATCACACCCTTCTTAGTCAAGATCTTTAATGGCGCTGCTATGCATAGTTCTGTATAAAACACATGTACTACCAAGCTAGACCCAAGAAAATCTATATTCCAAACACAACATTGGGTTGTTCCTGGGAAACTACAACCCTCACCTTCTCTGGATCCACCAGCACTCATGTTTGCAAGATAATGTGACTCATGAATTGAATATTGTCCCTCCAAAAGACGAACTGTATTAGATTATCATATAACTAATTTTTCTATCACCTCATTACATATGATGTAAAGATGGTTTTCATGGTCGTGTCGGTTGTGAAAATACACAATGATATCATCCATTAAAACCTTAACAAAATAATCCATGTATGTACGGAACACTCGGTTCATTAGCACATTGAAATTTTTTGGCACGTTCGTGACACTGAATGACATAACTAGATAGTCAAAGAGACATTACACAATATGATATGCAATACGAGGTATGTCTGTAGTTGGAAATGTACCACGTGATATCCTGACCTCAACTCAATTTTCTAGAACACCAGGGCTCCTTGAAGCTGACAAATAGGTCATCTACCTGTGGAAACGAATACAATTTTTTAACCATCATCTGGTTAATTTTCTGATAGTCCACACATAGCCTATAGATTCCATAGGCATTTTCAAAAAAAGGACTAGAGAACCCCATGGAGATGTACTGGTTCGAGAAAAAACCTTTTCTCTAAATCTTGTAGTTCCCCCTTGAGGTCTTATAGCTGCACTGTATTTATCCTATAAGGAGGAATGGACACTAATGAAGCTCCAGAAACATGATTGTTTGTGAACTCCACCTCTCTCAGTAGATGTAAAGCAAAAATAAATCTGAGAAAACATCCCTGAAACATCCAACCACTAGAGGAAAACATTTCTACTATGTCCCATAGTATTCCAAATATAGGATCAGAATATGAGCTATCACTCAACCCAACCCATAGTGTTGTGGTCCATCTCTCCCCACCTGAAATCCCATTCAGCTTTTTTAGAAATGATCCACCCTCTAGTTACGTGAAACTCATCATGTGGAGATTGCACTCAAAATTTCTCAAAAGGAACAAACCATTACATTCCATGAATGACATCATTTTCTATCATCTCAATGATATAAAGACCCCATATGAAGTTAAACACACCAAACTCAAGGGGGAACTCCTTACACTCATACACACCTTCAATTCATATCTATAATCGAGTGTCTAGTATCATAACATCATTAGAAGACAAAACATATAGCCCAAGTATCTATACAATGGGACAGATACAAAACTATGATAAGCCCTCATAACCAATAGTGAATAAGATAAAATGGAGGTGACTAGAATAGTAACTTTATTTGTAGAGGTTCAGGGATCATTATCCCGTTTGGTCTATTGCACTAAATAGGTATGAATGATACCATGACCCTGCGGTATTGTCTTGATACCCTTTGATGATCCACCCTCTTGTCGGGGAAACCTAGGGGTATGGATACCATGTCCATGGAAACCACTTATTCATGAATTCCCTCACATAACCCAACTACCAGTCTGATGAGAATATACTAACCCTACTATTGAACGTGGAGTCAATCCAGATCCCCTCTCCCTAGATGATGGTGGAAACAAACTATAGACGAATTGTAGATGATCCATCATGTTGTAATCTTAACAGTCGACTGGGTCTATAGGACACTTCAGTCTTATTTTCCCAGCTATTCCACACATGTAAAACCTCTCTTTACTACCAGAAGAAACATTATGACTACTCATATCACCATGAGAAAGCTCCATTTAACACCTCATTCTCACTGTCGAGATACCAACAGATCTCCATGTTGATCCTCCCTGGTTTTCACCTCCAAATTCCTCTAGATTATGCTTAGTAATCCGCACTTGATTCATGATGGAATATATAAGAGGAAACTTGAAAACTTTCTCCAGCGACCAGTTGATGTACCTAAGACCTTCCTCAAATCAACTAGCCATCGATGCATCATCACCCATCAGAATAGTTTCATGTCATAGAAGCTCAGTGAAATGGGAAGATTATTCCATCACTGAAATATCTACCTACACTATATTAATGAACTCCTTCCCTTTATCGGCCCTCAGTATATCGGGAAAAAATTATATATAGATGACCATCTAAAAATCTCCAAATTTTTTGTACTGATGATACTCTGTTTGGGTGGTAACATCCCACCACATCTTGGTCAAATCACATGGTAAATAATTCATTATCTTGACCTTCCTCAAAGAAGTTGTCTCCATATTATTGAAGATAGAATGCATATATTCCATCCATGACTCTATAGAATGTTGTCCACTGTGCCCACAAAACATAAGAAGATTCTAATACAAGTATATGTGGGTAATTATTCCATTGATTAGTCAGGAAGAGGTACTCCTTGGATGGTCTTCATTAACCTAATGAAGCCTTTATGAAACTTTACATCTTCAACAATTCCTGGTATAATAGTTGTTTCCTAAATAGGGACATATTGGGGATCCTATTGTAGCACATAGACTACAACCTTCGAGGTATGATCAATGCCACATTCCTAGAGTATATATCGAGGACTTTTTTGTTTCATGACACTGAATGGTAAAGCACACACATTATTTCAATGTTATTGTAAAGGTTTTCACCTCAAGAGTTCCGCATAAAAACAAAAGAAACCCTCAAAGGTAACAAAGGTCTATATGAAATATGTATGACCCACACATGGCATGTACCCTCACAAATTCGCATGGTCCTGGAATCTCACCATCTTGGGAATGTAAACACCCTAGGTATATGGCGTGTTAGTCGGTTTCTAAATAGAATGTCCCTAAAACTCCCATAAATCCCCAACTATATAAAGGAAAAACAATGGTAATCCAAATTGTTGACCCTTGGCGGCCCGTAATCACTAGGAATCAAAGCATGGAATCCACCTTCCATACATCATACTAAAATTATATATATGATAACAACATTATACACCAATATCTGATGAATGAGGGACCATAATCCTCTGGGATCAATGTTTGGCATCCATCCCAAGTATATCATAAAACAATTCAATATATGTTTGAAACATGGTTGACCAAATTCTGATCTAAGATGGACCACACACCTCTAAGATAATGTTTTTCATTCTTCCAATTCGAACCATGACATGTACCATTACACCTATCACAATAGTAGGCCTATCTACCAAGGTACCTATCACAACAACATGGATATATATCATGTTATCTATCATAATAACATGGAATTAGTAAAACTATTAAATGAAATGGAAAGAATGAATGGAATGTGATTTTCAAAATTTCATAAATTATGAATGATATGGAGTTCACTAAAATTGTTAGGTAACAAAAAAATAGAACCATAATGATATTAATAATCCTAGAGAAAAACAAGTGCCTCAATATTTGATGAAATCAAAATAACTGTAATAATTAAAAACTAAAAAATCAAAATTCAGTTCAAGGTAATTCAATTATTCTCTATATTCGGGGTAGTGATTCCAGAGAATTGTTTATTACTAAATCCATTTACATTTAATCCTATTTATGTTGTCTCCAAATAAAAAAATTATAGAAAATGAAATTCCATCGATGCCACTTTTTACATCCCGGATATGGATGCCACTGAACTGGTGCTCCATACCTAATTGGCCACATGGCCTGGAGCACATTTCACAAAATGCAAAAGGTTATAAACTAGCAGTGTGGGCATAGGTTATGATCATGAGGAAACTATTCCCTCATTGGTAGAGTGTAACATATAAAAACAATAATATAATACATTGAAAGCAGTAAATTCCATACAATTGAAAAAAAATGGAAGAGTGATAATGAATTTAAAAAGAAGTCATTACTTAAGAAAGATGATGTTTCATATCACATGTTTTATGAAATAAGCCAAAACATGATACACTGCAGTCAAATACAAAATAAAATCTATTAGGAAATTACACATGATATATTCTAATAATTAAATGAGTATATGAAACTGGTATTGTACAAAAAAATATAAGTAAATTAGGAATTAATTCAATGTAAACAATCATAGATGTCATTTTTAAATTTTTATTCAGTTAATGTTCATTAAACAATTCAATTACATTAAATTGCAAACATCCAGAGTTTCATCATTATAAAAAAATTGCATGTATCATGTAAGCACAACAGATGTATCAAAATACCATCAAAATAGTTATAAAGAATGTCTGAATCCAAGCTTGTGCTTTGGCTTGGTAGACGTTTCATGAAGCTTTTTACAAGATATTCAGTTCAAAACATCACCCATATGCATAGAAAAAAAATCCTGCATGTGTAAAAAACCCCTCCCACAGGCATTACCAATCCTCTCCTGCATGTACAACCAACCCTTTCCCGCATTCATAACAAATCCTCACCTGCTGGAATGAAACAACATCACACATAGCATAACACCACCTCACCTATGGTCATAGCACAACATCACCCACTAGAATAACACATAATAAGCGCACATGTAGATTTAACTATTACAAAGGAGACATTTATCTACATGCATAAGAAATTAATAATACAATAATAATAACTAATATATGAATTACATGTCTTAACAATTATATATCTCACACTAGTAAATAGTCAATTCTAGAAAATTCATTTTAAAAAACCCTTAAAATGGACAAAATGGAATTTTTATTGGAATCATAGTACTAAATGGCTAAAAATTTCTTATCCAAAGGAAACCCACCCATGGAATTTCACATAATCAAAAAAAATATAAATCTTCTTCAATTCGTATAATTAATCCTCAAAACATATTTAGGTATCAACATGGGTCAAACTCTTAAAAAAGAGACACCCAAAATAAGGGCATGTGGAACTCTAGCACATATAAACCACACTATGATTAGCGAAAGGCACAAGACCATCTAGCGCATAGTCATACGACTCTCCACAACTAGAATCGGCTTCTAATTCATTTTAGAATGGAGTAGATATAAATAAATGAGCATAAACACTCAAACATTGATAACTACGTTGAGATGATAAATAAAAAGGAATGTCTCAAGTGGAATCAATGAAACACCAAAGGTCTTCCAATGAAATTAATGTTGTACTAATCAATGTTCCGAAACAGAAATGGGATCCAAATCTATCATCTAGGAAAGTTGTTGGAAAATTATAGTGGGTGAGGTTCTCGATATATTTACAGAAAATGAGGCTACTATCCATTTTATTAATAAACGCATTGTGATTATACTTAATGTTTAGGTACACGACGTGTACACAACGCACACAACATATAACTAGCATATATCCTCCTTTTTGGCATTCTTCTCACTTTTATTCCCAATAACTACCCAACTATCCCATAGACCATCGTAGGGTTTGGGGAAAAATTGACGGTAAACAACATTTAATCCAAAAAGAAAGATCTATACCTCATTAATGTCCCATGATCTTATATATTTTGGGATTGTAATCTTATGCTTGTATTACTATCGGTTGCTATTTATTAATTGAATGTATCAATTCATGAGGTGTATGGGTTGTCATCAGTTGGGATGAGTAATTTAATGAGCCAATAAATTATTCTATAAAAAATAGATTTTAATTTTATATATATGGTGTATGTGAACTCATTCTGTGGGAATTACTATCCACTATAATATTTGACATGAAATCCAAAATAAAATGGTTTTATGTCCTTATACCTAATAGTGATGTCTATGAAAGGTGAATGAGTGAACCTAGAAAATAAATTTAAATATTAAATGAAAATTCAACTTGAAATCATACGGGTGTATGGCCTTTTTGTGGGTTGTTTAGGTAGTATGCTTTAATTGTGTGATTTCATACATTTTGCTTCCTATAGTGATGCAATCAATCAGTATAAATATATTTCCCTGTCTTGTTCTTGGATTTTGTTGACCAATGTTGCCACAACATTCTCATATCATACACCTGAAGTGTGGAAACTACCTTGCTCCAAATGTGGTGTGCCTTGAGATGCTAGTCTTACCTATAGCAGTGACACTTGAGGCCCCACTTTCTATACCTGATTTCGGTAGTGACGCCCAATTTCAATATATTTTTATACATCTTATACAGTCCATGCATGGTGCTCTATGTATTTATCTTATGATGGCTGAGCATACATGCAAGATCTAATAGCAGCATCCTCATACTTTCTAATGTGATGGCAGTCCAAATGTTGTTGTTTAATTGCTAGAGTCTATCCTCTATATCATTGAGCACCCGGCGACACCTCTAGAGTAGATGTTCAATATTTCTAAACACATGATTATGGATTCAGCCTACCACTTGAGGGATGTGATTACCTAGGCCGATCCCCATCAATACACGATATGGGATAACTTCATAAAATTTTCTATGATTAGTTCATTCATTAAATTAGGAAGTCTAACAAAGAAATAGTTTCCATGCATATCGAGCATGGATTTCTTTTAGTTATGGAATATTCAATATGTTTCAAAGATTTTGATAAATTTCCACCACTTATATATGGTGTTGACGTTTCGAATACTATGAATAATGATGATGGGCTTCTGTTGGACATACATATATAGTTGAATGCCAATATCTTGCCTAGACCTTCTGAAATGGTCAACCATACTCTTATTAATGATCAAAAACTAAGGGACGACAATAGAACCAGGTATAGGGGACCAGTTCCACAGTAATCCATTAGTTCTTCCAGTGGTAGGAAATGATCCCTCATAGTTTCTCATTAGGGTAGTGACAACTAGATCATATGTATTGATAGATCCATGGTGTGTCATCAGTTTGGGCGATGATGAAACCTAGGGATTAATTATGATAGACACCCAATGTAGTTCTAGTCATGGGTCCGTATAGGGTAATCATCATCATTTATATAGGGCATTTCTACTAGCCTCTAGTTGAAAAGGATCCTCAACAACTCTACCATCATGAGCGGGTTATTATTCACCTCGTCTAGTAGGGATTTGGAATCCCATAAGTAGGAAATCATGAGGATGAGGTCATGTCTATAGTAGTCAGACTCCAGATCACCGGAAGTGGCAAGATAGTATTTATGGTCGTGGTAGTGAAGCTATTGAATAAGGGTATGGATCAGGCCAATTGAATGTTCTATATATAAAACATGAGGATCAAGTTGTGGGAGCATCTGTAGTATATGTTAATATTTTTTGGCATCAACTATATTATCTTATTAATTTTATACTTGTGTTTCGAAATCAGTAATCATTGAATCTATCCTAAAATGACTCAGACTTGAGATACAATATTTCTCTGGTGTAATGACCATGGATACATAGTTGGGGATACATTAAACTTGAATATTCCAATGTTGGGACTATCCACTTAAGGTAGATAGTTACCCTTCCATATGGAACATATTTGTTCTCAAAATGACAGGCTTTGATTTCATATCACACTTTTATAGATAGCTATTATATGAACCCGGGCATTATTTTTAGGTATGTTACCCTTGATTGACGATTTTCTTGGTTGTAATTTTATGGGTGATGAATATGAGATTCAGGAGAACTTTGAATGATGTTTTGAGGAAAAGGGGAAGTCACACAGGTGGCGAACAGTTTGTCTAACCATGTGGCCAAACCATGCATGAAAGGTCTATCGAGGTCGTGGATAACGCATGGTTAGAGCACAGTTTGTCTAACCATGCGGTCAAACCGTGTGTGGATGGTCTTTCGAGGTATTGGCGCACGCACGGTATGTGAAGGGATTTTATAACCCTGCGAGGAAACCGTGCTGGCACTTAAATGAGATCCTAAAAAAGAGGATCACACATGTTTTTTCCTCTAAGTGGCTCGTTTTTCCTCCTTAGTGGCCATAACACTAGATTTATCTTCACTTTAGGTCAAAGGAGGTTCTCCTATCTTTCTGGAAGTGATCAAAAGGCATCTATGGATGAATCGATGCCGGATTCTGGATGTATGTAGAAATTCATCTCCATTCTTGTATGGTTTGTTAGATATACATAGATCTACTTCTCCTCTTCTCTCGGTTTCATAGATCTATGCCTATTAGGGGTAGATCATAGTTTTTGGATAAGAATTTTGATGAGTTTTGGTCTTGGTCTTGTTTGGAAAATAGAGCTAGGGTGGGTTCCTGGAGAATCAACCAGGTTTCCTTGTTCACTCTTCGTTTGTTGGGGTTTTCATCAAAACCTTTGAGGTATGTGTTTTCTGCCATTCTGTTGATTGTCTTTGAGTTATATATACAATTTGGTCAATAAACTAATTCACTGTATTGTTCTTTTACAATTTTACCATTGTTAATTTCCTTCCATGCTTGAATGTTTGAGTAGAGTTTATGTGAATACGAATAGGGTTGTTTGTTATGTTTTGGAGGTGTTTCCCATACAGGATTTCGCCATGACCCTTGTGCTCGGATTAGCCTGTTAGGATAACTTTTTTTCCAATGCCTTTATTAGGATGGTGTGATTGATATCTGAAATGCTTGTAATGTTATAGACTATTAGCCATGTAATTATGTATGTTTGCATTCTCTATACTGCATTACTATGGTCATCTGACTTACACAGGGCCGTGAGAACATGGTGTAGAAGACTAAAAGGTGAATTAACTATGTGATCTTCCTTAGAGAGTCTCTAAATAATGTTAGACTATAAAAGGAATTGGTTGTGTCTGCTTCCTCCGTGAATCCTTGAACACCTTTTGACTATAAGGGGAATTGACAGTGTAAGATTCCTCAGAGAGTCTATGAACACTTGGGGCTATAATAGGAATTGATTTTTGGAGCTTCCTCAGAGAGTCCTCGACTACATTAGACTAAAAAGGTAATTGACCACATGAGCTTCCTCAGAGTGTATTTAATTTCTTGGAAATATAAGTGGAATTGACTAAGAGATATTCCACAATAAATCCTTGTAGTGTCCTTGTTTTGATTGAACCAGAGGGTTTTGGATGAGAGTACTACCCAGAGGGTTCCATGATTTGATTAGATACTTTCTTGATATATTAAATGATTGCATAGAAACTGTAGGACATGTTTCTACTGACTACTTCCTTGTTTAATTCTTTCTCTTGTTTATTACCTGCCATAAATTCATTATCAGTTAGGCATAGATATTGGGGTGATTTCTTAATGGGATTTATTCTCACACCATGTTTGGTATATGAATTTGTGACCAAATAGATTATATTTATGTAGGTATAGATAAGTTCAATATACCTTCTAATTCAAGTACTTGATATGTTGTGGAGCTGGAGAGAATGGGACTAAGCTGAGGCTTGCGATTCTGAGGAGCTGTTTAACTGTTTTCCATTGTAATTTGGCATAGTACTATTCTGTTTTCTAGCATTGTGATGCATTTGGTTGTTTTCCTAAACATATGTACCATCCAACATATTTATATATATTCACTCCATAAGTATATTTCATCTAGTCATCCACTGTTTACTTTGTAGGAATTATTACTACTTCCGCTATTGCTTTTGTTTTTATTCGGATGTGTTACTCTGCCAACGAGGGATTAGTTTCCCTACAATCAAACCCATGTCCCTTGCTACTATTTGGAAGCCACTGGAATTTGGGGAAAAGCGTTTGAGTCCATGTGACTATCTGGGTATTTGGCACCTCTGGGTGGCTTCTAGAACTGGTACGTAACAAAGTGGTATCAGATCAATTCTTTTCACATCACTTACTATTTAGATCCTATAGTCAGGGATTGGATGGAATAGGTACTTGGTAATAATCTATGACTTGTAGTAGCTAACTAGTGTATAGGGAATATCCAATTTACCTCGTTAATGTGATTTTCAAGTTTTTCAATTTTATAGTTAATTTGATTTTCACCGTTCGGTGAATCACATGTTTTGTGCTATTAATATTGATGCTATTGTGGTTCTATTTCTATTGAAACCCAATGAGATGTAGGTATGACATCTCATGGATCATATATTCTTTTTCTATAAATCAAATGTCATTCATTTTTTCCATGACATTTAGAGTTCATTAACAATTTCATGTTGTTTTTATAGATGTCGTGTAAAATATGCATGTTGTTCTGATAGTTGCCATGATATAATACCTGATGTCTAATAAGGTATTATTTGAATAAGGTGTTGTTTTAATAAACACCAAACATTGTTTATTGAGGTGTAATGTTCCTCATGGACTAGAATTTGTGGGATCATTGACTTGTTGTTTTTGTTTATGACATGTATAAATGCCAACCATTGATTCTCGGGGATTATGGTCCCTCACGGATCAGAATTTGGAACTTAAATATTCATTTTCATTGTTTTCTGGAGTCGGGAGTAGTTTTTGTGTTTTACTGTCTGTAAAAACACAGAATACATGCCATGTATTGTGAGTCGTGTATCCGGTCATTTCCCTAACAACACGAGTCGGTGAAGTTTTTCTAGTTACATTGTGATTCTCTTGAACACGTCATGTAGTCTTGACATAGGAGTGCAGTGTGTCTTAACCATGTAGAAGGACTCGGGTAGAGGAAGAGAATTATATTATAGTCCATGTGTTAGGACAAAACACCATTTTTTTTGGGTGTTACAAGACCTAGGTTGGCAGAAGTACACGCCCATCTGAAGGAACTAAGGGAACATGCCCTGTAGGGTTTATACATGTCGTGTAGTATTGTTGTGTAAAACTTGAATGATATTATTCTCCTCTTCCCCTTACTTAACTTCCTGTTTTCAGTCCTTGATAATCTTTAATCTAAGGTGTGTGTCTGACCTTACAGAGTCATTCCACCGAGACATCCTCGGGTTGTCCACCATTTATAGGGCACTGATCAGACGCCAGATACGGCTGGTCAAGGACTTCATGCTGATCCTCCTCTTATGCCAGCTTTGGCACTAGCCGTTATACCAGTGACAGGCAATGATGGACATTTTAGGGAGGAAATTCTGAGGATGATGCAGACTTTCTAAGGAGCGCCGCCTCCTGCCCCGTTGATTGTAGAATTGACGTTGGTTTCCCAGTAGTAGTATACACCCATCTTCTCAGGGGACGGAGGACCACCAGCTGCAGAGTCAAGGATAGAAGCCACGCTGACGATATTCAATCATCAGGATATGTCTCTGAGGTTGTCCAATCTCGCTACCTACATGCTTTGAGACCCTGCCAAGAGTTGGTGGGATTTGATCTCACATGCAGGGGCCATCCGAATATGACCAGGGATGATTTTCAGTACATCTTCAATGATTACTTCTATCCAGATACCTTGAGGGCCGATCGAGCCTGGGAGTTTATGATTCTGTAAAAGGGTACTATTTATGTGATGGAGCATTCTTCTCACTTCTAAGAGATACAAAATTTAACGCCTATTCTAGGAGGTGGTGAGTTGTTCCTTGAAAGGATGTATGAGGATGGTATGAGTTAGGAAATCCAATTGTAGGTGAATATCTTCAGGTTGACTTCTATCTTTTCTATAGTCAGTGAGGCACTTATCATAGAGTGCAATCTGAGGCATTCTGTAGCAGTGGGCTAGGGAGGTTTTGCATCATGTGTTAGCGCTCCTCTAGCTGATAGAAGGAATCACCTTAGGGAGACTGCACGAGGAGATCGGAGTAGACGTGATGCATCTTCTAGTAGATAGGTGGTGTTCTACCAGTGCGGGAAGAGAAGGAATACAAGGCGAAATTTCCCGAGAGACCCAATGGAGTGTCGATCTTGTGACAAGATTGGCAATATATAGCGTTTCTGTTAGATCATCTCACCAAAAGCTGGTGAAAGGGGTTCTTTTATGACATCACGTTTAGGAGAAGCACTGCCAGTTTCTCACCAGTCTGTGAACATGAGTTCTTTAGGCAGTTCAGGCCGGGTTGGAGGTCTTGGATGTGGGGGTCAGTCGCTAGGATATTAGCGATAGTAGGGTGGATCATCTCATAGTGCTTAGGTTGGGTCATAGGGTCCTGGAGTAGGCCATAATTTTACGGTGGAGCAGACCCAATAAGAGTAGGATCCCAGACCCTATACAGTTAGAGGTACAATCCTTTTTTCCTTTGTTTTATCTTCTGATCTTTTCGACACATGGGCTTCCAATATCATTATCTTTGTTGCTATTGTGGAGAACCTTGGGCTTTGTATCTTTTATTCTACTAATATATTGATCCTAGACACTCCTCTTGGGATGATAACGGTTAGTGTACGTCAGTGCATGCAGTTCCCTCTAGTGGATAGTGGGTGTCACTTTTTATGAGACCTCCATGTCCTATTGATGACAGGCTATGATGTATTTCTAAGAAAGGACTGGTTAGTTTCTTTCCAGGAATTTTTCGATTGCTATAGCCATAGGGTGAGTTTCATAGCACCATAGGGCGTATTGTTTCTTCATAAGGGCGAATGGGATGTCCATGGGAGAAGAGCGAGACCAGAGCATCATGGGTTTGGAGGAGTTACATGCTAGATTTCTTGTCTCTATCTGGATGATAAGGGGACTTCGTAGATGGACTTTCCTCTAGTGGTGTATTGTTTCAAGGATTCCTGTCAAGAAGAATTTTAATGTTTTCCTACAGAGCGTGAGGTAGACTTTTCGATTGGGCTTGTGCCCGGAGTAGCATCGATGTCAATTACTCCTTATAGGATTTCTATACCTGAGTTGCATGATCTCAAGAAGTAGTTAGAGGAGTAGTAGGAAAAGGGTTTCATCTGACCTAGTACTTCTCCTTAGGGTTCTCCTTTCATTTTTTCAAAGAAGGAAAATGGTAACCTTAGACATTTTGTGGATTATAGGAAGATGAACCGGTTGATGGTCAAGAATCGATATCCCTTTCCGAGGATTGATGATATCTTTATCATCTTCAAGGAGCCCGACTGTTCTAGAATATTGACTTGAGATCTGGTTACCATCAGTTGCACATTAGACCATCTGATATAACTATTATATCTTTCCAGAGAAGGTATGGTCTTTACGAGTATGTAATCATGCTTTTCTGACTCAAGAACGTGCCTGCAGTTTTCATAGCACTGATGAACCGAGGGTTCAATCCATACATGGATTCTTTCATGGTTATCTTCATGGATGATATATTGGTCTAGAATCACACTCGACACGACCATGCCACACACATATAGATTGTTCTGATTACACTGAGGTAGAATTAGTTACATGCTATGCTATTAAAATTCCACTTTTCGATGGAGCATATTCACTTCTTGGGTTATGTCATCTCAGAGACATGAGTATTAGTAAACCCAGAAAAATTGAGACCAGTAGTTTCCTAGTAGTAGCCTAAGAACACCATTGAGGTACATGGTTTTCTAGGTCTAGCTAGATACTACAAACTTTTCATACATGACTTTTCACGGATAGTAGCACTGCGGAAGAGTCTGACTAAGAAGGGTGCAAAGTTCTTGTGGTCAGATTCTTGTGAATCAGCCTTTAAGGAGGTGAATTGGAGGATGAGGTCAACACCGATACTAGATTTTCTAGAGCTGGGAAAATGCTATATTGTTTACTCTGATGCTCCAGGTATCAGGCTAGGAGCTGTCCTTACGCAGGGAGAAGGAGTCGTTGCGTACGGGTCTCGGTAGTTGAGGCCACATGAGAGGAATTACCCAACACACGATCCCAAGTTGGAAGCATTTGTTCACGCCATATGTTGTTGGAGATATTACCTTCTGGGATATAATTTTGTGGTTTTCACTGACCACAAAATTCTCATGTATATCTTCACTCAACATGATCAGAATTTCAGACAGCGAAGGTGGGTTTAGTATCTTCAGCCTTTTGAATTTGATCTTTCCTACACTCCAAGGAATGGCAACACAGTGGTTGATGTTTTGAGTAGTAGGAATCGGGTATAGGCAGTTCAAGAGGCCAGCAGTGAGTGGAAGCTTATGGATCTGTTCTCTGATATGCATTTGGAGTTGCATGGAAGACATGGGCATGCATTTCTATCTTATGTAGCTGTTACATCTACTCTTCTTGATTGTTTGAGAATGAGGTATCTATCAGATTTAAAAGGCCTTGTCCTATGAGAAAGTGTGTCAGGAGAGGACCCTATTCTTGGATGGACCATAGGATAGGATGATGTTTTGTATTTCCTTGGGTGTGTATGGGTGTCAGCAGACATACGCGAGGAGATGATGTTGGACTTTCATTCCTCTGTTTGGGAAGTTCATCCTGGTGTCCCCAAGATGTATCGTGATCTTCACCAGCAGTACTAGAGACCAGATATAAAGAGAGATGTTGCTGGTTTTTTTATGAGGTGTTCTACCTAATAATTGGTGAAGGAAGTGCATCAGATATAGTTGGGATTTTCAACAGTTACCCCTTCCCAAGTGGAAATGGAATGATGTTTTGATGAACTTCATGACCGATTTGCTGAGGTTACCTCATGGGAATGATTTAGTACAGGTCTTCATTGAAAGACTTACGAAGGTCGCTCAATTATTTCCAATCAAAGAGAACTTCAATGTTGATGAGCTGGGATGGTTGTACATCCCTGAGATTGTATGTACGAATGAAGTTCAACACTCTATTTTTTTAGACATGGACGCACATTTTACTTCTGGGTTCTAGCGGGGGCTTCAAAAGGATTTGGGTACATAGGTAATCTTGAGTACATATTACCATCCCCAGACAGATGGCATGTTCGAGCATACGATTAATTTTCTTGAAGACATGATTCGAGCATTCATTATGGATTTAGGAGGTTCTTGGGAGAATCATATACCTCTAGTGGAGTTTTCCTCCAACAATAGTTTTTAAACAACTATTCAGATGGAACCTTATGTGGCTTTGTATGGTAAGCTATGCTGATCACCCTTGTGTTGGCTTGAGGAAGGAGAGGAACCTATGCTAGGACCTCATCTTGATTAGGAAACCATAGTGTAGACAGTGTTGATTCAGAAAAGGATGGCTACATCACAGTCTTGAAAGAAGTCTGATTTTGTTTTCAGAGACGACCTCTGGTTTTCATGGTCGGGGATCGGGTTTCTCTACGTGTCACACCATGGTTCGTGTACAGAATAATCTGGAGACTGGGTAAGCATTCTCCGAGGTACGTTGGTCCTTTTGAGGTTTTGGAAAGTGTTGGGACTATTTCCTATCAGTTTTAGCTACCTCAGAGGTAACAGGCATTGCACGACGTCTTCCACGTTTCACAGATTTGATGTTAATTTTCAGACCTTTGTCATGTTTTCCAACATGAGGATGTTGAGTTGAAAGTGGACACATCCTTCGAGGAGCATCTTATACGGATTATATAACATAGTAAAAATTTTCTCTGTGGCCGGTATGTTCCTCTGGTATGAGTGCTATGGCATCGTGGGCATGTAAAGGATGAGACATGGGAGATGGAGGCTGATGTATGTTTGCAGTGTCATGAGCTCCTCGGGGATTCCTCTTCTGCGCCGCCTTGTTAGGGAAATTATGGGATGAATTTCATTAAGGGGGGAAGTTTCTAATAACTCAGACCTTCATTTCTGGTATGTGACCCTTGTTTGATTATTTTCTTGGTTATAATGTTAATTGTGATTAGTGGGAGAGTCGGGAGAACATTTAATTTCATTTTGAGGAAAAGGGGATATCGCACAGATAGTGCACAATTTTTCTAAACATGAATCCTAACCATGTGTGGATGGTCTACTGAGGTAGTGGATAATGCATAGTTAGAACATTGTTTGTTTAACAATATGGACAAACCGTACATGGAGGGTATTCCGAGGTAGTGTCTAACACATAGTTAGCACACGGTTTGTCACACCGTGCAAGAAAACCTTATGTGCACTTAAATGAGATCCTAAAAAAGTGGATCAAACACATTTTTTCCTCTAAGTGACTCATTTTTTCTTCTAAGTGGCCATATATTGGGATTTTTCTTCTCTTAAGGTCAATGAAGGTTATCCCATCATTCGATAGGTGAATCTATGGCTTCTTTGGGTGAATCGAAGCCAGATTCTTGAGGTTTGTAGACGTTATTCATCATTCTTGTTTGGTTTCATTTATCTACTTAGATCTACTTGTCATCTTCTCTCTTTTTCATATATCTATGCTCTTTATTTGTAGATCTATGTGTGTGGATGAATGTTTTGATGAGTTTTGGTCTTGGTCTTGTTAGAATAAGTGATCTAAGGCGGGTTCTTGGAGAATCAACATGATTTTATTGTCTGTTCTTTGTTTGATGGGATTTTCATCAAAACCATTGAGGTATGTGGTTTGTTCCTATCTGTTGAATGTCTTTGTGTTATATGTGCAATTTGTCCAATAACCTTAATCTGGGTATTGTGATTTTACCATTTTACCCCGGTTAATTGCCTTCAATTATTGTATGCTTTAGTATAGGTTATGTGGATATGAATGGGGTTGTTTTCTATGTTTTGGATTTTTTCCCATACATGTCTTCTCAATGACCCTTGTGCTCTTCTTAGCCTATTTGGATGCCATGTTTTCTGATGACTTATTGTAGGATGGTGTGATTGATATCTGACATGATTTTTTATGTTGTAGACTGATAGACAAGTGATTCTGTAGGTTTACTTTGGCCATATTTCAATGTTATGCTCATTTGACTTGCACAGGGCCATGAGAACCTGGTGTAGTAGACTATAAGGGTAATTGACTGTGTGAGCTTTCTCATAGAGTTTTTAATTATTTTTATACTATATATGGAATTGATTGTATGATATTCCATAGAGAGTCCTTGAACTCCAATGAACTATAAGGGGAATTGAACGTCTGATATTCCACATATTGTATATGACCACTTGGGGTATAAGAGTAATTGACTGTGTGAGATTCCTAATATAGTCCTTGACTACTTTAAACTATAAGAATAATTGACCACATGAGTTTCCTCCGAGATACATTAAATGCTTGAGACTATAAGGGTAATTGAATGAGAGGGATTCCTTAGAGAGTCTCTGTAGTATCATAGTTTTTATTGAACTAGATTGTTTAGGCTGAGAGTACTACCCAGAGAGTTCCCTGCTTTGATTATCTGCTTGCTTGATATATAAACTGATTGCATTAAAACTGTAGGGTTGGTTACTTCTATTTATGTCCTAGTGTACTGATTTGTCTTGTTTATTACCTGCCATATATTCACTGACTGTGGGGCATAGATCTTGTGGTGATTGCCTACTGATCGTAACACGATTCACTGTTTTATGTCACCCTTATACCAATTTATTAAACTGGTATTGTATTGAAAATTACAAGTATAATAACATATTTCACTCCATGTTTGATTCAATTATTTGGTTTTTAACACTGTTAAAAATGGAAATGTTACATGTCTTGATAATTATATTGAAGGTGGAGGTGATTTGGAGAACCCATGATGAAGTCAAGGAAAGATGGACCAATCTGCACATGATCTAGGAACACTGGTGGAATCATCCTCATATTGTTACTGAACCGTGCATCCAAATGGGATGAAATTTGGTGGGCCTAAACAAAATTTGAGGGGATACATTTCATATGAAGGATATGAAGCCCCATTCGGCCTCTACGATTCCCATACTAACTGATCTGTCCACGAAATTGAAGATGGACCATGTCAAATGTGGTTTTCTATATTTTATCAATATATAGAGCATTAGATGTCCAAAATGTTCCAAAAATTCAGTGGAGACAACCAATAGGTGGGGTTACAACTTTTCCATTTTATCAAAATAGAGATAATGTTGTCTGAAGGCCAAAACACGTGGTACAAGTGGATCAAAGAAATATGTGGGCCTAAAACCACCTTCAAATTTTCCTATAAAATGGCACCTTGGGCATTCCATTTGATAGTTTGGCCAGGAGGAAAGGTGCTGCCATTTTGGAGTCCCCAAGGATTCATTTCATCATCCAAAGAAGTTTTGGAGGCTATGGGAAATTCTACTTCAACATCTTATTCTTCTTCTTCCCCTCCCATGGGTGTCTAAACCCCATGTGATCACCCGGGGAGGAATGTGATGTAATCCTGAGCTGGAATCATGTATTATTTTGAATAATATTTTTAATTCTAGGTTGTATGTTTTTTTACTCATCCTCTATTTTTATTTAATTGAGTCATATACTGGTATGTTATACACAACTCAAATGATCATGTTTTGGGGTACCTTCTCAACTGATGTATCACATACCGTTCATCCCTTTAGCTTCCATCATTCCATTGTGGTGTTTGTGTGGTTCATATTGGTCAATTGAACTCACATAAGAACTGTCAATATCATGCACATTTATGTCATGGTATCTCAATAATGTAACATACAAACCTGGACAACACATCGAGTTATTCATGTGTTGCCTTGGTGAGTTTCAGTTATGATGTCGAACACAAATCACTCAATCATTAACGGTGTCCGATGAATCATTTTTGTGTTTTTGGCTGAACCCTAGGAGGTATCCTAGCATAAACTCAGTAATAGTATGTGAATATGTGTTACAAATCAGGTATTAAAAGATCATAACCCCTTCCCTTGAAGTGATGAATGATTAGCATCACAATAATTTCTTGGCATGATCACGTTTAATAATCCCTAGAATTTCAAGAGGCTATGGGATGGTCCCCTTCGAAATCTTCTTCTTCTTCCCATCCCATGGGTTTCTAAACCCCTTGTGATCACCCGAGGAGGAATGTTCTATAATCTCGAGCTTCAAAATTGTATTATTTTGAATGATCTTTTTAAATCCATGTTGTATGTTGTTTTTCCTCATCCTCTATTTTTATTTAATTGAGTTACATACTAGTAAGTTATACTCAACTCAAATTATCATGTTCGGGGGTACCCTTTCATGTGATGTTTCACACACCATTCATCCCTTTTTATTCCATCATTCAATTGCAGAGTTTGTGTGGTTTATATTAGTCAATTGAACTCACATAATAACTGTCAATATCATGCACATTTATTTCAAGTTATCAAAAATAAGTAACATAAAATCTTGGGCAGCACATTGAGTTCTTTGTGTGTTGCCTTGGTGAGTTTCGACTATGATGTCGAACACAAATCACTCAATCATCGGCGGTGTCTGGTGAATCATTTGTGGTTTCGACTGAACCCTAGGAGGTATCCTAGCATAAACTAAGTAATATTATGTTAATATGTGTTACAAAGAAGGTATTAAAAGATCATAACCCCATCCCTTGAAGCGATGAAGGATGAGCATAATGAGACTTCCCCGGGTTGATCACGTTTAATCAATATTGATTACTTCAACATTGTTTCATCTCTTTCATTTTATATTGTCATATTTTAGTAGTAATATAAAAACCCATTTATGTTTCTACTTTCATAATAAAAACCCTCTTTTTTCAATTAATGATCTAAGGCTCCATTGAGAGACGACCAAGGTTTGCTGTTGTACTGAAGAAATTCTGGTCAAAATTTAACAATTAATATGACGAGCTCGACAACGCGATCACCTACTAGGATTTAGTGTCACATCCTGTTTGGGATATGAATTTGGGCCCAAAAAGAATTTATTTATGCAGGTATAGATAAGGGTAATTACCCTTCAACTTCAGGTACTTAATATGTTTTGGAGCTGGAGGGCATGGGACCAAGCTGGGGATAACAATGTTGAGTAGTTGTTTATCTGTTTTCCATTATACATTGGCTTAGTATTGCTTTTTTATTCTAGCATTGTGATGCATTTTTATATTTTCCTTGACATATGTACCGTGAAACATTTATATTTATATACACTCTAGTTTTTTATTTATTCTAGTCTTCCGCCATTTACTTTTGTATGGATTATTAAGGCTTCCGCTATTTATTTTACTTTTCATCCACTATGTTACACTTCCAATTAAGGCATAGCTTCCCCAATATCACACCCATGGCCATCGCTGCTATTTGGAAGTCTCTGGCATTCATGTAAATGCGCTTGAGTCCATGTGACCAACCGGGTATAGGGAACCTCTAGGTGGCTTCCGAAATCGGGACGTTACATCTATCACCATAGTTTATCATTTACATACGTATAAAGATGATGTTATATATATTAGGGTGAGTTGTATATATAGTCTAGTAGAGTGGGACAAGAGAATCATTGGCTCGGGAGAGTGACTGTCTAGAGTTTTTTTCTCTTCATAGAGGATTAGGTTTTACATCAATCTGATTTCCCTCAAGTAGTGGATCATTTTAGGTACAAAATTCCAAATGATTTTTCTAGCATACCTACTTAGAGGGTGGAAGAGATATTGAGTGAAAATGTTCCTGGAGAATATCATGTTTCGATTCATCCTTATAGTATATAACCTAAAATAAATTAGGTGTACAATTAGTAGTTAGATGATTTTGTGGCCAAAGTTTTTATACGGACCAATACATCCTCTTGTCATTCACCCATGATTTTCTCCAAGAAGGAGGATTGGACCTTATATTTATTTATGTATTACAGATGACTTGACCAGCTTATGGTCATGAACTGATAGCAAGTTCTTCAAATAGATGATCTATTATACCATATTTGTGGTTCTAGGGTCCTCTCTATGATTGACTAATGGTCTGGATATCACCAATTATGAGTAAGTCCATCAAACATGCCTCATTCAACTTTTTATAGTATGTATGGTATGTATCAGAACCCTAATATTCCATTTTGTCATATGAACATTCCCAGAATTTTCATAGCTATGATGAATATGGTTTTTCCACCCCTATGTGAATTATTTTGTTGCAGTCTTTCTGGCTGACCTCTTGTTGTCTCGTCACACTAATGGACACCATTCCAATAACCTTGAGATCATTCAGTGTACCATGTGAGAGAACCATATTTATACTATGTTTCATAGGATCCACTTTCAGATCAATAATGTTCAATTCATTGGTAGTATCCTCTAAGAATTAGGTGTATCTATTGGCCATGAAAAGGTTAGTGTTGTAGTTTCCTTGGAGAATCATAATAGAGTGTTTGATATATAGATTTTCATGGGGATGGATAGATATTGTAGTCATTTAATATAGGACTTCTTAATCCTTCCTTCTCCTCTCACGGGTCTTAGAATGAATAGTATCAATTTCCTATGGTTAGAAACATATGAGAAATCCTTTCAGGTGATGAAATGGGGGATTATCTCAGCACATATTCTAATTATTCCAGATCTAGTAATAGGTTATACAATATTCTATGATGCATGATCAAATTTACATGGATATATGATGACGATGGAGGATAGAGTCTTTGCATGCATACTCGGCAGTTGAGGCCTCATCAGATAAACAACCTGATGCATGACCATGAGCAAGAAGCAGTTTTCCATGCCTTATTTTTCTGGAGAAATAACCTATTGGGTGAGTTCATTACGGGGAATATAGACCACAAGATCCTAAAATATATCTTTAAATATAATTAATTAATCCAAAAATAGTAGGGATGTGTTGAATATCTAATGACTGTTGATTTTTATCTTACTTATATGCATTGGAAGGGAAATTTAGTTGTGGATGTACTTTGTTAGAAAACATATCACATGATGTTTTCGGAATCCAGTGATGAATGGAAGTTAATATCCTTATTTCCTAAATGGTATATGGGGTTTCATGATATTACTGAAAATTACTACCTAACATCATTTCAATTCAACTCTTCCCTCCTATAGAAGGTGAAAGGTAGGCAATTTTTATATCACGGATGCTTGGTTCTCTAGGAGAATATAAAAGAAGATAACCCACCAATTTATTGGTATGTTCATTGAGATGAAATATTGTGTATTAATGGACGTTTTAGTGTTCCTACTGATATCATAGAGGAGTTTGTGAAAGAATACCACACATATCAATAGCCAGTTCATCTAGGTATCTCTTAGATGTATCAAAATATGTGCTACCAGTATGGGTGGTCGGGGATGAATCGTATAATAGTAGACTTTATATCTAGGTTTTCCACCTATCTAGAGGTGACAGTATATCACAAGAGACCTGTAGGCCTATTAAAAATGCTTCAAATTCTCAAATGGATATGGCAATATGCTTCTATGGACATTTTAGTTGAGTTTCCATGGATGTCGTGGAGTAGCGACAGTGTATGGGTAGTTATTGACTGATTAACCTATGCAACCCACTTAATTTTGATTGAGGAATATTTCATAGTTGTAGAGCTGGGAATACTATCAATCTATTAGATATTATGAATATATTGGGTACATCGTATGGTAATCCATACAATGATTCAAATGGATCCTTTTGAGGCCCTATATGGTAATCCATGCCTTTCACACATGTGATTTTTTGAGGCAGTTGGGGAAGCACTAAAAGGTCATCATCTCTATCAGGAGAGTTCGGAGAAGGTTCAACTGATCAAATGGTGAATAAGTGTAGCGTTGTGTACAAATACATATTATGTCAATTTTTTTCGATGACCTATAGATTTTGATGGCTGGGATAGTGTTTTCCTTCAGGTATCTCCCATTCTAGTGAATAGACTTATACAGAAGAAAGGGAATTTTCCACAACAATATGTTTACGTAGATGTATATGTCACACCATGTTTCACATCATCACCAATATCATGAATACAAGTTTCATTACTTTGATCACATGTATGTTTATCTATATGTATATGTTACATTTTAGGAGTATCCAATATGCATCGTCGAATGGGGAATGGAGGCTCTCAGAGTCCGATCTGTCCAACTAGTATGAGTGCTTTGGTAGGACGAATGTGTGTGGTATGAGAATTGGGAGAAGGTGGCCAATGTATATTTTCAATGGCCAAAGATTCTCCTAGACAGTATTTCCCCACCCTTGTATGGTTATCTTGGCGAAAATTTCATTGATATGGGGAAGATTATAAGATCCCAATTTTTCCTTCAGAAATGGATCGTTAAAATTTTTGTCTAGTTCATTATTTTGGACCTAATATTTATATATAGCGGGTTATGTAAGGTCATGAGGGTATTTGAGAATTTTCCAATCCTAGAACCCATCATTTTGGGAATAATTAACATGTCACATGGTTAGAGTATTCCGAGTATTAAGGGCGCACCATTAGATCTAACTGTGTGGATGGTCTGCAGCTTTGAGCAGAGCAGTCTCTCATGGTAATGGAAACAATTACCCCATCTATGTGGAATAAACGTGTGGTACACCCCATTTTCTATGTACCAATGCAGGGTTTTGGATTGTTTTGGAAAACTATAATGACAAACTGTGAAAATTCTATTTTTGTGTAATTTGACACTTTTAACCTTAATGATATACTTAAGCCCCACCTTCTTCCATATAACAATTTACAACTGGATTAGAATATCTTTATCTCATTTGGGATATTTTTTTAGGAACATTCTCTGGAAAAAAAGATATACTTTATCCTTAATCAGTTCGACATTATTTTAATGATGTTGGATTAAAAAAATTATATACTTGAGGTCATTTGCGTAATTCTTCTTCTCACTTTCTGTCAACCATGTTATAATGTTTTGAGAATTTTTAAATTTTTTTCATTTCTAATCCAATGCACTATTTATTTGAGGCTAGTACTAGAGGAGGAGATTCATTGATTCCTATTGTGGATGGTCTATAACTCATCCCTTGTATGTTTTGTTTTTGGATTATTGATTTGCGGCCTTTCAATTTCATCAGATATCGTTTATTGATTTTATATACCATGATTATAAATATTAGAAAAGAATGAATATGATATTTCATAATATGTTACTTTTTTATTGGATACACCATAAACTCCATCCATCCCGTATATGATGTTATTCCATAATTTTTTATTTAGTTTTTTTGAAACATTTGAGCCTCCTTTCGAGTATGACTTGCCTTGACCATTATAAGGGTAAGGTTTCCTATAATAAATGTATTGTTTTATATTTTTGGAATTTCATAATGGATGGTACCACCTATGGTCACCACTTAGCCCACCTACGTTATGTGATTTAATTTATAATTTAATGTGAAAGGGAAATTAGAATGAATACTATGTATACGATTTATAATTATTAAATATTATTGAATAGAATGATTCATGTCCATAGAACCCCATACCATGTTAATGGAATGTAGAAGAGTGAAATTTTATTATTGAAAATTCCATTAATGGACTAAATTATTGGATTTATTCTACTATGCCTCATCACACTAATCAATGTAATGGTTTAAACCAAATGGACATATTGATCAATTATAACATGAATAAATGGTTTCTTGGTCCATTAGCCCTATCACACAAATGATAGGTTATGTCTTGAACCATATGAATTATATATGACTTAATTATAAAAATAATATTTTCCTGAACTGATATCACCTTGGATTCTAAATGGAATGCCTAACAAACTCAAGGACCCCATTCTAAATTAAAGGGTACGACTTGATTAGGTTGAGGCCCACATCGAACCAAATCATTCCTATATTTCAATTTCTGGTATGATCTCGTAGGATCTATCATGTAGTACTAAATGATGCCTTGAATACCCTCCTTGGATCTAGTATTAGATAGGTGGTTCCATGGTTAAATCCCATGGATCCCAATCATTTCATATCCCCTTTTTACCATGGATGAACTCCTTGGACTCAGTAAGATTTTTATTATTGAATGATTAATAATATCATCATTTTATTACACACTTATGCTTAGCTAAGATATAGTAATTACTTAGTTAGAGACCCTTGAGTACTACATTGCATTGGTTATAACATTGTATCATTATTATTATATATCATTGTTAGATTCCTTATTATATCTTGAAACCTTCACAATGGAAATCGTGTGACTTATTATAAAATGGGAATAATAAAATAATGAATTGGTTACATTATAAGACAGAATCCATAAGGTGAAGAATATAATTGGGTATATAGTTACATTTTACTACTTTAAATTATATATATTTATGTTTTACAAATATACATTTCCATTACCTGGGCCTATTGTTTTAGACACCACTGGTGTGGAGGAGGGAAATGAGATTTATCTCGTAGCCTCTCAAGGAATCATTTTGTACCCGGGGAAGATTACATATATGAAAGTGTTGAAAATTTTAATTATATGGAGTTGAACACCTGATTTCATATTGTTTCGGATGGAACACAATATCATATGACCAAGCCTAATCATAGGAATCTTGCGATAGTATTTTGATTTCCTTTATACTATTACAAAACATGTTATGCCTACTATCATCAAACCATGTTTTCCATTTTATAGATACACAAAATACCATCATTAGTTATTCCATTTGATTTAGTTATTTTTATACACAAAAAGACTTGAGTACTTACCATTGTGCATCCAATGTGATGAATGTAAGATGGAATGGATCTTGGATGAAGGAGGTATATTGATCCCTATGTAATGACATAAAAAATATATATAATGTGAAACATGGAGGTTCTATCCACTGCAAATTGGATAAGAGAATAAATAATTCTTAATTAGATCATTATGGTAAAAAATGTAATATTACCCAAAAATTAACAAGTTAATGGTTTGTATGATAAATTTTCCAAACCACGTGACAACCATGAATGAGTACGTAGAGAAAAGAAGTCACTATCATGGTAATGAATCATGGTTAAAGAAACTATGCTTGTTATATCTTACCGAAAATCCAGACCATCCGACGGACAAGATATAACCATATTCCATAACTACAGGATTTAATCTAACCATGTAAGTTAGTCTTTTTTCTATAAAATTTGAGTTCCTAGTTCCAAAAAACCCCCCAAACACCTCTGAGACTCTCTCTAACTCATCATCTCTCCATATCATATAAAAATAATGATTTATACCAAAATTTAAAGGATCGATACACGAGTGAAAACCCGGGTTCTTATAGTCTCCCTACATTAAAAGAAATCATCCACAAGGTGTCCTTCCATGGGTGGTGAATCTCTATAAGGGAACAACATTGGACATAGGGCATGTATTCCAGCCCCCCTCTCCCATGTCTCATCTTACACACAGTTGTGCTACTATAAAACACGTACTAGAGGGATATAGATTCCTTGGAGAGACTTCTTGCTCTGATGAACGATGCATACTATATAATCATTAATTGTTGAACAAGAATGTAACTCAATTTCCCATGGGATAAAATGTATAAGAGAGGTCATCATGCATTTAATGTATCTATTGAACATTGATGACATCGTTCACGTCACGATACCTCTATGGAAGAAGTAGCTAATAGGCTATTGGCCTAACTCTCTTTATATTCTCAAATAGTCATATAATGTGAGGAAACCAGATCCCTTTCATCCTTAAGTATATATTCCTTATCCTGATAAATACTCTAAGGAAAACATGATACATGACCTCAAACTCTAGAGGTTACCAGTGGTGATCGACATAAGATTCATTTCTAGACCGAGTTGTAGACATATGAATCATAATTTGATGAAAGAGCTCTGATTTCTTCTATAAAATATGAAGAAGTAGTGGGTCTACCTCACCTACCTCTATCTAGCAGAGGATTTAACTGCATGACCTAGCATATAAGGGCACAAAATAATCTATATGAATTGTCTCTCAAAAGGTGTCATTATATTCAAACTCAATGATAGTGATACGAATCTCTCAAGAACCAATAATATTTTAGAGAAATTATCTGATAATGTCTTCTGGGAGAAGTGTTTTCCATTATGATTTTCCATCGGTCTGAGGCTGAAAAGATGTTCGTAGATGCACCTATATTTCCATAGCCTTTTGCAATCCCAACCAGAACAGTAATGTGAAATAAGAATCCCTATCTAAAACGATTGTATGAGAAACCCAATATATTCATTTAATCTCATGAAGATGTAGTCATCAGATCTCATCATCTAAGAATGTCTCTCGAATTGGAAAGAAGTGATCCAATTTTGTTAGTCTTTCAATGATAACCCATATATCGTCACCACCTCTAGGATACCCTAGTAAATATAATAAAATGTCCATAGAAACATCTTCTCATTTCCATTCGAGGATTTAAAGTTATTATAACAATCTTGTTGGTCATTGGTTCTCCACCTTCACCAACTGATAGGAGGAACATCTAGTGATAAACCCAGAAATCTGAAATTTCATCCCAGACCCCCAATACAGGCATCACATATCTTGAAACGTTTTGGGGATTCTTAGATGAACTACACACTAAGATGGTGGGACCCACACATAAACTCTTCCCTCATCTCTCTAGGAACCCCTAACGTCCAAGAATACAGAAGATGTCATCATTTTTTCATAGTAAAACATGGTAGTGGATTCTATCTTGATATACTCTCATAGATAACAGAACCCTCAAAATATGAAAATTGTCCACCCATCACCTTCTTATGGATAGAAGAGGTAACTGTCAAGTATGATAGGTAATAAAAATCATGAATATCATGAAACTAAAGATATATTGCATAAAATAGGTTCCTTAACATAAATTCATTATTTAATTCCCATATGGTCAGTGTTTGATTTTTCCGACTCAGTGCATCAAAAACTAGATTCTACTTCCCATTCAAATAAGAAATCTCAAAATCAATGTATTATAGACATTCATCCCAAATCTATTGCCTATGGATCAACACACATTGTGAAAAGATATATTTTAGGATTATTTGTTTTTCTTACAACACATAATGCGTAGAAAATAGATAGTGCTACAACAACATAAGGCATGGAAAACTAATTTTTGATCAAGGTCATGCATCATGTAATTTCTCAGAATAGGCCTCAAAAACCAAGATCTAAATGCAATGAATCTGTACTTCAATATCAACAATGATCATAGGCTGGTTCCTGATGTATCACAAAAGTTTGTTTAACCTCATTTGGGATCAGGAAGAATCAAAATTGGTGTTGAGACAAGCTTCCCATCTAGATCATAAAATGATTTCTCGCAATCTTCATAACACATGAACTGGACACCCTTTTTTATAATACCATGGAGTTGAGATGAATGGTATGATAAGTCTAATGTGAAATGCCTTTAACATCCATCCATCCTCACGAATATCCTGATATCAAACATGTTCTTAGGATAATCACATGAAACAACAACAATATCCTATTCTAGGTCAACATATAATCCTAGTTTCGATATGATATGATATATGAAGTAACCTCTATCAATCTAGAAGTGTAACATAATAATCATGGAATTAAGATAAATATATCTCAATGTACTCAAAATTATGTCATGGTGTTTATCACGGTATTTTTGTGCATGATCATAAAATAAGGCACAGTCCACAAAGACCACAAAAAATGAATCGGTATAGGTTTCGAAACTACTATAAATTAGATCTATAAATATTGAGGGCATGTTCGTAAGACCGTAGGGAATACAAAAGTAACCATACAAAACATACCGGCTATATAAGTCTATACAAGGTATTTCATATGGCCATACTCACAATTCGGGATATCCAAACCATGTGTTGATCATAGAGAAGACACAATCTTATAAGATTTGGTCCATGAGATCATCTATTTAAGGCAGTGGTTAAATGTTCTAAACTATATTCTAGTCCATCCTTCTATAATCCATATATAGATGAATGGTTCCATTATCCATCATGGAGAAAACCATAGGCAAAGCCTAAGAAGATGTACAAGGACATATAAATACATTTTTCATAACATCCATTAACTTTTATTTTATCACTCGATGTACTACAAGTGTAATCCTGTATGGAGTAATGGAAACCTGATATACTCCTTGAACAAGCCAGATTTTAAACTATACCTCTCTTTTGGGAGGTATTCTATTAAATTCATTGGGGAAAAATACTTGAATCAATCCAATATTGGAGGAAAAATAAATTGAGGTAATACATGAACCTCCATGAAGAGATTAACAATCTTGGTGGTCACTCCACCAAACCAATAATTCTATGGTCTAGCTCTACATGCCTATAAATTCCAATCACCATTATATTGGCAACTGCTTCCCATTGGTGACATAAACATTACCCTATATTGATAGAAGTATAAAAATGAAGGCACTAAACCAACCAACCCATTATGATAATGACATAGAAGCCTTTCATGTAAAGAATTAAGAGTTTCTATAAGAATGGGTAACTGACTTCTATAGTGGGATAGTGCCCAAATTAGATTATACCCTCTTTCCTCAATCCTAATTTTGTATCTAGGGTCATTACACCATAATAATACTATATCTCATGTTTGAGACTCTGCACGATAGATACAAAGATTAAATATTTTGAAAAAATAGTATCTAATAAAATATACATATGGTAGATGTCAGTAAAATAGAACATTGTAATATAGAAATTACCAAAACCTGATCATATACTATCGGTTGAATTGCATGAAACTGGCATATTCTACGTCCTGGTGAAATAGCATGACTACCATGATAATAATTGATCTTCTAGAAATGCTAATGGTTTGGGGTATGGAAACCCAAACCATGACCACCTCCTTGACAAGTCCTTAGGAAGATATTCCAAATCCACTATTGACCTGATGCAAAAGAACCAACTCATTAAGGTGGAGCTTGTGTTGATCCTTTCACACTCAAAACTAGTTGAATGGACCTGAATAATAATAGAATATTCCCCATACAAAGAAAGTCCCAACACTCCAGTAGGTATTTTACACAATGGGGGTTTTGGTTCCTTTACTGTCTACACTGATGACAGACAATGGAGTTATCAATACAGATAATCTAGTTAGCAGTTCCCTGATGAGAATCCTTGAGGTAATGTTTCCATCCACTTGGAGAACTACTGGCCTACCACATAACTATTCCTCTAAATTAGTTACTATTTTCACCCCTTAGGATGAACTCATAGATAAGAGGCTAGTTGAATATATCAAAAACATAAGCATGAAAAATACAATCACCTCCAAATAGATGGCCTACATAATCCCATCCTTGTAGATGATAGCATGGAAATGCTCGTCACTATCTAGAAGTGGTGAAATCAATAAAATTATGTTATAGTCTTTGAATAATCCATTATTGACATAGATCCTTGAATGAGAGTCATGATCTATCTAGAGATATCGTCTCCATTCATCTGTGGATAGAACTAATCCTAAAAGGATGTATGAAAATCAGCCCATAACATGACATGATGACATCCTGCATGGGTAATCACATTCCACAAATGCATGGCTGTATAATGCAACCAATATATAGAATGTTTGACCCTTTACTCTGGAGGAATTTCTAGATGCTCACAAATAGATAGTTTTTCCTCTAGCAAAGACTCAGCAGCCTACTAACTGCGATGCAATGAGAATGTAGGATGTTGAAGCACCTAGAATGTGCGAGTCAGATAATTCATCATAGGCCAAACTCCTGGAGCACCATGTATGGACTCCATCTATATAGGAAACTATAATTATCATTTTTATCAGTTCCGAGATCAGGTACATTAGGAATTTTCTCTCGTGAAATCCAATTGGTATGAAGGGAATCTCATGGGAAACCACGTCTAAAGCACGGTCATCACCACCTTTCTAGCATACCACATGTGGATGTCATTGAATAATTGGTCTATAATTACCAAGTTAATGTCTCACAACATGATTTAAGTCTAATGATACCATCACTAGTAGAATCTGAACATGTAATTGATCATTACTCAAGGTAAAATACCCATACCTAAAGCATAAAAATATATCATATACACCATCCCATATATTATCAATATCAAAATAGGGGTTGTGATCAACCATTAGTTTAGTTCCACAATGGATGAATTGCACTCTAGGCTCTATTAATACAGTACCACTTTATGGGAAAAACAATCATGGGTCAGACAAGTTGGGAAAAATCATGAATGAATCAACTCTCATGACTATAGGTTCTAAAATTATACTAATATAAAAAAATATTAGATGTTCCAATGAATTAACTGTAGTATTATTCTTGGGTTCCACCAAAACCCCTTTTTCGAAGAACATGTCATCCAAAAATTAATCCTCTCTGATTCTGAAGGTACAAAAAGAAAGAACCACATAGATGTGTTGATCCCAAAGGATACACAAACATAATTATCAAATTCTAGTCATTCACTTCTTTGGTCCCAGAATAGATGATGATGTAATATAAGAATACCACAATAATGGAAGAGAGATATTGGTGAAACACCGTGTTCCTGTGTATCATAAATACCACTAGAGATTTTTTCAACCCAAAAGGAATGAAAATGAATTCAAAATTTCCATACCTAATTCATAATGTAGTTTATGAAACATTCACCTCTATAACTATGAAAAGGTGATACCAAGAATGAATATCATCCATAGTTGCCCAAACTGTCCCTTAATCTAATAAAAATGTTCATTAATACGGGTTTAATAGTACTTATTCATGATCATCACCTTTTTTATCTTCTAGCCATTGATACATAACCAGATAGATACAGTTATTGTATTATAAAATTTCACTAGGGGGCCCAAGGTGTGATGCTCCTGTAAATGAACCCTTTGGATTCCAAATCTTTTAGTTGTTCCTTTAACTCCATAAATATAGTTTGTTCCATATGGTATGATGAAAGAGATATAGATTGTTTTCATTATGTAAAATCATTGGATAACTTCACATCATGTTCTGAAGGGAATAAAATTAAATAAACTAGAATATTCTACATGAACTAATCCACCGTAAGAGGTAATCCCCCGACAAATGACAATCATCAACCTATAACATGATTAATGAGATATGATAAAAAATAATTCCCAACTCCAAAATTGGATTCCTAGCACATCCTGATTGATGATTCCACTCACCTTGAAAACATATGTACTACTATTAGGTTCCACGAAATGTACTCATTGTTGATAGTAATCAATGTGCACTGAGAAAAAAACCATCCTATAAATCCATTGGATAAAATCAGAAAGTTCCATATACAGTTCTAGGAAGTCTCATTATTTCTCAACCCCAGATATATTGATCACAAAATAAGGAAACCAGGAACCATGTTAAAATATCATTTTATGAGGTCCATTACATAAGGCATGAGATTGGTTGGAAAATTTAAAACATCCATGAGATATGACAAAATAAAATAAACTGATTCACCTATATCAGATAGAAAAACAAATAAAGACAATGAAAAAATAATTTTACATAAAAAGTATCACTAAGCCTATATTAGATTCCACTAGCACTCATTTCATTAGATGATGTTTCCAAATATATGACTAACCCTAAGAGTGACTACAGATCTATGAATCCACATTGATCAAACCGTTCCTAGAATAAGATACAACCAAACTACCATGACCTCAAAATCAATGAAATTCTATCCATTATGGTTTTGCTTATATTTAATCCATTTAAAAGATACAAATCAGGAAAAAAAATCTGATTTTTGAGTTCCACATTGAAGATTCCCTAAAAGTGCAAAATATCTCTACATCAATGAAAATGTATGGGTTGATATTAACACGTAGATCACATGTTTCAAAACCACCAAAAAAAAATTTTAAAATGATTAATACTACATGGAAATCCATAGACAATGTCAAATGGGAAGGTTGTCCTGAACTACCACCTCCCTTAATCCCATGCCCATCACGATTCCTCTTTATCGTAGATAAACTACCACTACCCAATGTTTTTCTTCCACCAAGGAAAAAATCCCTTGGGATCAATTTCTATTATCTTGTAATGATCAACCCCCAAATAAAATGTTTTAATATTGAACAATAAGACCAGATATAATATTTTTTTGTCTACAACAGAATTTCAAACTTCTATGATTTCCTCTTCTCATTTGAAACGATCTTGATTTCATACCTAATAAACACTAAAAAGTGGTTGGAATATTTTATCATGGTCCAGAATCCGTGTAAAAGCTCCAAAAATTCCCATGATCTAGAAAATATCAACATATCAGGAAACTAATGCTCATTGAAAATGACATCATATTCATTCCAACCCATTTTTCCAACACTTTCAATATTTCACTATTAAGTCCCACCATTTTAAAATGGGAACTTCTATCTTGAACGATGAACATATTACCATATCTTCAATAATAGTTTCAAAAAACCAGAATCCTATATATTCTCTCAAGACACTCCTATTATTTCTGGGGTTTTATGAATCCCCATAATGATGGAATAATGTTTTGGATGAACTCTAGAGTTTTTATCGATCCTACACCAAGTTCAGCATATATTACCTTAGCAGAAACAAAGCCCACTCCTTGACCGAAATCTTGGAAATCATGAACTACTACATCCACTAATATCTGATTTTTTGTAAACGGAGAATTATCTCTAACCACTTTCAGTGATATGATATTATGTCTCCATGGAGGAATCTTGGTGCAACAAGAAATAACCACATGGGAATCCATAAATTCCACCATCAATGAAAATAATGAAAATAAAAAAATATTAAACACATCCAAAATCAAATAATAACCATACATATCTATATAATAATACTGAACGAATCACTTAAGCATGACAGAGTGTCCATATACATACTACAACATGTACGTATCACATGGAAGAGCTGTCAAGGAAAATACCCACATCCTATGGAGACTCGAGTCCTAACATGATGGATGTTGTACAAAAACCCCACTCACAACTATAACATCAAACCCAAATAGTCATATCTCGGGTCCATCCAAAATCATCCAAAATAAATTCTTAAAAATAGAGAAGAATGGAATTGGTAATATATTTTCATGAACTATGATGGTTACCATCCAACATGACACCCAACCTGATTCATGGCATGTACCAAATGGCATTCAAGATCGCCATGAAATGGATACTAGTGTTTGGGGATCAAAAATGCACTTTGAGAATTATTTCACCAATTTATATAATCAAAAATAGAATAGAATAATAATAATAATACTAAATGACAGCAAACAATAATGATGTAAAACAATTTTTCAGATTCAATGTTTTAAAACATTATCAAAACAAAAAGTACTAGAACAAACTGGGAGCAACAAAACTATCCAAAAAATCCTCCACTCAAGAGGATTCATATCACCATCAAGCCACCTATATCCACACCTCCATTAATTGGAACACTAGAAACTATATATATCATCACCACCATGATAAATGTTTCTATTAACTAGGTTATACATTACATATTTTACATACACCCAACGATGTATTTATGTTGTGGCCCAAATCCCATTACAATGTCACCCAAATGAAATGTTCAATGCTATATAATTATTAGAATAAAAACAATTGACATTTCTATTAGAATATTATAAACAGTTAAATTATGTCATTTTATGGAAAACATTCTCAATAAAATATTTTTAAGGAAATAATTGTTCACAAATAAACATTCTTAAAATAAAAATGAAAACATGGTTTAATTTATCCTGAATGATAGCGTCATTACACATGCTAATCATGTCATTTTAGTGAACCTCATATAATCCCTTTAGGTAACTAAAAAAAGAGGGACCCTATGAACCTCGTACCTCGTTGATCAAAATCATCCAACAAAACTTCCATTATTGTTCCCAAGCATGAGCCACTATAGGGGTACACATTCCAAGGTCTATAGGTCAAGAAATCATAAGCCAATACCAATAATATTTTCATGCATGATCAACTAGATGGGATCCCATATAAATTGTATAATGGTGTATTCTGAATTCACATGTTCTTTTATTATAATAGAATCATTCAAGCTTGATGAATCTAGTCCCTACCACTTCTGAGTCAACTAGCATACTAGCTACAGTTCTCACATGTAGACACCCATGATTCCCTTTGTTCTAAAATTTAATATCACATATTTCATAAATCAACACTTTATCATACATATTCTAGGCATCATAATCTTAAAATTAAATGAAAACATTCACATTACATCATTGATCCAGTGATCAATGTCAACAAAGAAAGAACCGATTATAATAAAAAACAACAACTTTCCAATTCTCACACACACAACAACATCAATTTGAAATAAATTTAGTACCACATTTATAATTTAGAAAACCCATTTATAAATTATAAAATAATGAAACATATGGAATCCAACCATTTAAATGGGAAAATCCCCTTTCAAGTTCATAATCAAATAAAAATCATTTTAAAACATTCATGATGAAAAATTCAAAACTCAATGACACATCTGTGATAAGAAAATAAGAAAACAAGAAAAAAAATTACACTAGGAAATTTGACTTTATACAAATTCTCACCTTTAAATCTCTTAGAAAACAAGTTTGACACCTTTCACATATGGCATAAAATATATTCAAGAATCTTTATAATAATGAACACGTGAAAATTCACCACATTCCTTTCCAAATAATATTTTTATCACAAGTGAATCTAAAAACAATTTCCAGAACATATTTCTTACACCAAATAGATCCATATAACACATTTCAATAATCAGTTATCTAATCCAAACTCATGTAATAATAAAAAAATCAAGTAACCACCAACCTCAAACTTGTAAAAATTAAAAATATGATGTGAAACCACAACCGGACCACCAAAATAACCTATAAATAAAGTATACATCAATAAGAATCAATGTTTCTCAAAAAATATCTTTATTAGACCCACATTAGGTAAAATTAACCCACTAGAAAATAATAAGTCATGAAAACCAAATAAAAACCATACAATAAGGGATAAATAATTATAAAAGATACTTAATTGATTATTCATTAATGTTAAAAGGATTAAGCCACTGACATATTGTTTCACAAAGGATATAAAGAGTCTTAATGGAAGATTTAAAAGATGAAAATCCCTTATTGGGATGATTAGGGGTGATGTAGTGTTAAAATCAAATAGGGTATACAAGTAATTTTCATATTTTTAATGATCTAGATATGTCTCATGGTTATCCCTGATAGTTTTCCAAAATGATGTTGTGAATGTGAATAAACATCTACCTAAGGGGAACAATCTACAGGTTTATCTGACACGTTTTGATAAGATGTGCACCAAACATGTTGTCTCTATTATACAAAATGAATATTTTCCACACAGTTTCCTAGGAATAGGAACATGTTTTCCCTAAAGCATGCAAAAAACTTGTTCCATTTACATTCAATCAAAAAATATTATTTTCACAAAAAACACTCAAGGGGAAACCGAAGGATAAAGGTGAAAACAAATTTTAAAAAAATACCACAAAAAATCAATTGTGTGATAATATATCTGGGCCCTATTTTTTCTAAAGGGGGATAAGAAGTGTTATGAATATGATGTTCCAAGAAACAAATAATATTTTTTTTTATTTTTTTTATTTATACCATGATAATGATTGATTTCACATGGTTTAATAGTATTTATTTTGAGGACCCTTTCCTTTTTTAAATCCTTATTTCGTTCTTTAATGATTGATGATCTAGGTTTTTATGGGAATTAATATTCATTTTAAATTATTATTCACTTTTTTCATGTCATCAAATACATATACTATTATTTTTCTCACTAATAAATATATAATTTTTTCGATTATGTTCTCCTTATGTAAGAGTTTGGGGTAAGCCTTTGTATGTTTCCTTTTCCTCGGGTTGTGAATAATTAAGATTAGTTTTTTTCTCGATTGTGAAGTAACATTATGAAGTTTTTCATGTATAGAGATTAACAAAAATATAATATGAAAATATGGTTATAATGGGATATGATGATCATCATTATGATCTATTAATTTATTGATTCTTGTTTTTATAACTTTTCCATATTTCACTATAAATTCAAACCAATAATATCCTTGGGTATGTAAGGGATCCAATATTTTATTTTGATTTTATATGATTTTAATGAATAAAATAAAGACAAATTTACCAAAATATATCCAAAAATAATATTTTTGTGATTTTAGAAATGGATCCATGGTTCTGGGATTACAATAGTTATAGTTGGTATGTCAGTATGATTCAGATAACATTGGAGACTATGATGTTTTCATTTGTGGTTTTCTTATGATTTATGGAAACCCTAATAAGCCTTTAATATAAACATTGATCATAAGTTCAATGTTTTATAAATAAATTTAGAGACTATCAGGATATAGGATCATTCATTTATGAAATTATTTAGGATGAACATTGGGTATTATTGATGATATTAATGGTTAATTACATAATATGGTGGATTATTAATATTGTGAATTACATTTACCTTTAAAATATTTTGTATTTTTTTTAATTTATGTAAATAGTAAAAATATTAGGGTATCCTTTTGGGATTACTATCTCCATATAAATTTTCTGTATTCATATGGTATGAACAAATCTTATAAAATACTCATAGTTTGAAAAAATAATTATATTTTGGTTATAATTCATTAAAATATGGACTTATTCTCATATAATATGTATATTTATTTATGTAATTAATTGTTGTGGTAATGTAATTCATCAACTCTAGGAAAAGGATCATGAATCAAAATGTTTCTCTATTACAAAAAATTTTTATTAAATCATCGACCTTTTTTAAAATATCATTGGTTAATGGTTTTTTGGTCACTAAAGTAATCTTGATCATCTATATTCATTTCATTAATTAACTATATCGCATTAAATAATTATTTCAATGTGTAGATTTCATTCCTTCTCAAAATCATCACATCACACCTATGATCTCCTATTTAATAACCTAGTATATGTTATTCCATATGACCATTGTACTTACCTATCCTCTCTTAATAAGATGATGTCTTATTAACAATTTTTAAATTGTGGCCCTCCAATAATGGTAAGTTTAACTCTCTAACCAGAAATTACTAAGAAAAATTTCATATTTAGGTGATGTAATTTATTAAATGGTTGGAGGACGTAACACCTTGGTATTTTAATGGAAGAGAATAATGATTGATTACATATACAACTGAAAACCCATGATTATATAAGAATGTTGCATCAAAATAAATTATGATAAATATTTTTATTATCAATTTAGTCATATCTATATCATGTTCCACAAGGAACCACATGAATTTTTTTCTTATCAACATTGATGACACGCAACACTGAGCTTTAATGATCAGTGAAATAATATTATTGTAAATAATAATGTTATAACATAGCCATTAAATCAATGGATATGAACAGTATTTAATAATTTATGACATAAAAATATATATATATATATATTTTATATTAAATATAAATTAAATGATAAGTTATTCGTAAATAATCAATCAATTTTCAATTACAAATCTTTAGTTCTTTAATATATTAATTTATTTTAAAAAATGAATATTAGTCATTTTGTTAGAAACTATTATAATAATAGTATAGATACAATAAAAAATTAATTTTATAAAAATAATATCATTTTATAATATTAAAAATGAAAATTAACATAGGGTATAATTTTTGAAATTTTCATCCAACATTGATTTTTGAGTGAATAGTGAAAATACCGATTTTTGGAACACTATCATTACCCGAACATCATAGACCATCGAGTAACTCCATGTCCCCATAAATTTATTAATAAAGACAATAGAAGTACATAAGATAAGGTTTGTTCAATATAAAAGTGATAAAAACAGAAATAACACCATCTATAGAAGACAATAGTCATCCTTGCCCACATCGACCACGAAACGTGCCACAGCCCCGTGGGTGCCTACCCTTTATCCATTGTTTCAAGATCTACCACACACCAACAACATTAGTGTCAACATGATTAGTAGTAGAAATTTTTTGATCAACAATCTGATTTTCCACCAAAAAAGCCGGACCATCAACAACCTCAATAACACCTTCAACAGCTAAGTCTTCCCCCAATGCTCCGCCAGAAAAATGGTTACCAATATAGGCAACCTTCTTAGAGAAAGAATCATTAGTCAATGGAGATGATGAACTCTTCATACCTTTCTACTCCACGATCTCCGTGTATAGTGCATAATATTTTAGAGAACATAATTTTTATTTCAAAGTAATAAAAATTATTCTTCACATCACTATCATTAGGTGAACCCACATGTAGTTCCGAAGTAAGAACATGCATGGAAAATACATTCTCCTAAGAATAGTCCTTACCATAACCATAAACACCAGAAAAAATCATAGAATCAATGATAGGTGCATACTCCGCATGCCCCAAAAGAGTAGCAACCAACACACCTTTGTTAGAACAAATAACATGTGCATTAGTTGTTGTCAAAGTGGCCAAGTGATCCAATGAAAGATCACTATCATCTACCATGACAACTAAACCTATAAAAGATATCTTCCCAAAAAAATCCTTCCCAAGACTGAGAGTACAACTACGATCCAATTCCCTATTAGGTAAAATTTTTTCCCCCATTAAGAAAGAAGGATCAATCATAACAATACTATCAGGATGATCAGAAAATACATCACCCAATTTGGAAAGAGATGGCTCCCCTCATGGAAAATTGTCATAGATTAGTCCATTTCCCAGAACACCCACATTCTCTGATCCTTGACAGCCAGAAAGTTGTTTCCTAGCCACAACCTCAGTATAGGAGGCCATTCCTCCATTACTAAGGCCAAGAATCAAATTGTTGTTAGTGTATTGTAGACCTTTTTTTTGTTACTTTTCACAAAACTGTCCTTCTTCCTAGAAGTGGGTTCACTTATAATAGTCATTTTGAGCATGCATTTTCCACCAATTTTCTATACCTATTACAATGGTAACATCGATATACTCATTGAAAGTTAGCCTTGAAATGCCTGATAAATGATAAATTAAGACAGAAATTAGGAACATGCTAAAATTCAATCTCAAGATCAAATTTAAACTCTCCAACAATCATATAAACTGCCTCAACCAGAGGAAAATATAAATCAAACGTGACCAACCCTTGAGATAAGTGACCATACTTGACCATTATAGTCTCTTTATCAATCTTTATTGTAGTATAAATAGCCATAACCACATCCTTAAGAATAAGTGGGTGAAAAAAATACATTATTCAACCATTTGACCTGAATCAAGAATTGTGGCATAGTGCTCTTAGCCTAAAAAGGGACAAACCATGGATTCTGTTTCTGAATTGAAATGATACCTGTCTGGAGATTTACAACCCCACTACTCCAGGACCCCAGTTTCAATTCATTAGAGCGTAAGATCATATAAATAAAATTCATGCCAGAGACATGATGTGACACCCAGTAAATCCAAAACCTATACAAGAAGCATCCTGATATCCTAATGTTTTCAAGAATTGGATGAAATGAGATAAGCCTTGCAATGATTGAATTATTGAATGGTTTAATTCATCCTTCAAAAAAACATAGGTTTGGACTTGATAACTTCACAGTCACTATTCCTTCAAATCTGAAAAACAATAGATGATTCACCACTAAGAGGTCCAGTAAAAAATTTGTCGTCACCCTTAATCATAAAACCATCAAAATCTATAGAAAATCAACAGCTCTTCAGTGAGTCATAATTTCCTGAACCCATAACTGGATCAGTAACACATTTCATGCCAGAACCATTATTAGGACAATTCACTACTTCCACTAGAACAACTACATCCGTAGTCACCACCACTAATCCACAAGAATCACCAATGTCTCTTGTTTTGGTATGAACCTCATTAGAGGTTGAGTCCTTACCTATTCCAAATGAACCATCTGCGGGACATTGTGCCACTGTATATGAAACCAAATATCCTTGCTCTGGGAAACTCACATCTCCACTAGGACATCAATAAAAATCAAATTCCCTCTTGGTAAGAGGATATCACCTACTGAGACATCATGAAGCCATAACTTTTGTTCCCCTCTCACTTAAATCCTCTGAAACAGAACCCCAAAATTCATTCAAACAATATTTGAACCACAAGGGTGAAACCCCACAACATTGTGACAAACTGAGTGTGTGGCTGGTTGGAACGCGACCTCCATCACAGTTCTAGATTGATCCAGAAGGATCCCTCAATAGAAATTTGAGACCCCGTATTAGTATCCCATGATAAATCATATGGAACCAGAATCCCTCACCGACCTCCAGCATGGATCTGATATGGATCAGATGAAAAAATGGACCCAGAACCAAAAGACAGTTTTGGAACATTATTATTTTGTATATATAAATTATGTTATTAAATTGGAAAATTGTTAATTATATTTTATTTAATGAAATATATGTATTATTTGTTTATATTTAACAATAATAATTTATTTTCAATCTTTTCATGGAATATATTTTAAATGTTTTATTTTGATGGTAAAATATGATTTATTTGAAATCTTTTTTTGAGGAGAACAATGTTTATACATTATAATTAATTAAAAAAACACAGATGTTAAATGAAATGGATGAAATATATTTCTAAAATATACATAAATATGTAAAAGAAGTTATATAAATATTATTTTTAGTACCATTGTTACTATGAAATCATTTTCTTTCATGAAAAATAAATATATTGGAAACCTCCTTTTACATCACAAATGAAGGATTATTTTTCAATTAAAAAATTTAACATATGTGAGTTACATTTTTTAGAATGGATTCCATATTTAGAATAATGAAATTTTATTCTAATATGTTCAAAATAAATTTTAAACATGATGAATCTTAAAAAAAATGAAATAATTAATAAGTGAGGATATGGTGAAATGGTTTTACCATGGGTTATTAAACTGGAAAGATAAGTGTTAAAATGAATACAAAATTTTTCTATAAATATTTTTATAAAATTCCATAATCCTTATTATGATAATTTATTGATAATGACCCACTACGGAGCCTTTTTCATGAGAGAAACGTGGTTAGAACATTTTCTTTCAAAAAAATTACAAGTATTTCACTCAACTAACTTATAAAATGTAACCCACACTCATCTAAATTTTAGTCATTCGTAGAACATCTCACAAGACAATAACTACCCAATTATATTTCTAAATTACATAAAAATTAAATAGATTACTTATTTTTTTTATAAATTCATACTTTAAATCCTTCTGGTTCTGAAGTAAGGACATTGTCTCACGTAGAGGTTTCATTCATAAATATGCATCTTAATTTTACTATTTTTTACACCTCCCTATAAAAATATTCATAAATACTTGAATAAAATCCCTAGTATATCTCACATAATGAACCTTTATTTTTTTAATTTACTATCTTAAACTAATTCCTTATAACATTAAAATTTATATGAAACTATCAATCATTTGGATGGAAGAATAATACCTCACGAACTAAGGTCATCTGTTTATCATCAACTCCTATAATAAATTATTATAATGGTGAAACTAATTTATATACATGATATTTATAAAATTATTATTCGTATATATTATTATATTACATTTACCTAATTAATTTCCATTCTGTGTTGGATATGATAATGATTATTGTGTGTACGTCGAACTACAACCTCATAAAGCGATGCGATGAGATATTAAGTAACACATTACAAGGATGTTATTAATGATAATACGAATGCATATATGTGATATAAATTATATTATTTTTTTTAATTTAAATTCTAATCATTATTTAAATATAATATACACTATATAGTTTTTCCTTTCCACACACTGAGAGATGATAATGTCTTATGGGTATATGTGTGCACAACCACAACCACGAATCGTTGTGATAATTTTTTCACCACCACATAATGTGGACGATCTATATAAGTATATATAATGAAAAAAAGCATATTATTATTATAAATTTTGATCTATAAAATATAACATACTTCCTTTTATATATTATGATTAATAAATGTAAATTCTTCAAAGGCAACCATACGTCATAACATATCCACGATTGTAACGTAAATTTTTTTTCATAACCTTCATACATTATTGATTATAGTAGTATAATGGATGTATAAATTTTGTGAATATTTATTTAATATTATTCTATATATTTTAAAACAATATCCACATTGAACATAGGAAACATGAAGAAGGAATTTGGAAACATTGAACAAAATGTCCAAAAAATACCCAACAGGGACTTAACTGATTATTTATTTAAATAAAAAATGAAAAATTAATGAAATAATTCTTAAACTAAAATGTATTAAAAATGGTAATGGTTCAAAAAAAATATTTGATCAAATTTTAGTATACATGTGTTAAAAGACATGTGTGGAATGTTTGGATTATAGATAAGGGTTATATCATTTTATTTTTTGTGTAACAAACCAGTAACCTAGAGTTGTTTCTTCAATTCATTACATTGGCATAGGTACATTAAATAAAAACTGAAGAAACATATTGTTTAGTAGTATTGAAGAACGAGGTTACATACAAGATATCCATTTTTTGAATTGGTAAAAGAATATAAACCAGAAAAAATAAAATGATCAGAAACCTTGAAATCTAATTGAAAATATTATTCTTCATGGCATGTAGAAAGTAAAAAAAATAGTGATCCTAAATATTTCATAATTATTATGTACAAAAGAATCTATCATTAATCAATATATAATAATCAGTATGGAAATGTAAATTACAGAAGATACAATTCATTTAGAAAACCTATCTACATGAATTGATGACACATAATCAGTATAAATTACTAAATTCCTAAAACATGTTCAATTTATCCAATATATTGAGAATAATATTTCTGGAATAAATATGATCATATATTTCTATATAAATAATAACATGAACTTGAAACATGTCCATTTATATTCTATATATTTAAATAATGATATGTAATGTTAATAATTATATAATTCATAAGGTTGGATATCTTAACTCTAAAAATATATCCTCAAGAAATCTATTAGCATGATATATATCTCAGACAATATTAGTTTAGGGGTGAAAACCAATATTATTTTGGAAATTGATTCATCTCATGAAATTTTGGATGCATCAATGGTACTACATTAACCAATCAAAATTTTTTTTGTGCATGTCCAAATCACTCCTCTTATGTCTAATAATTGGTTTAATTCATAAATAGTCCACCATATTAAATATTAGTACTGAGTAATCAATACATATTTATCAACATATCCCTAGTCAGTCAAAAAACATTCAAGGTAAAAAAACATTGTAAAACTGGTATATGGAATACGAAATAATTATATCTTTCATATAATAACATGGATATTTGTGTGAAATTTAACTTCCAATTACAAGTTATTACGAAAAAGTTCTTTCGGAAATAGAATGTTAACAATCAAAAAATAATTAAAGATTCCTCAATATTTTATAACACTTAGAAGACATCAAGAAATAACAATTGGATGTAGTAATTAAAATTGAAATGTAAAACACCACGAACAATTAATGAATTATGTTATAAAATTTCAATTGGTCTATATATACTCTACATAAAATTAAATATGTGCATAATAAAAAATAATCCTCATATTAATTTATATTGAGATTAAATTTCTTAACAACTGCTTATTTTTAATTGAAAATGAATTAATATCATTTATAGTGGTATTAGAAATATTATTAGATTATACTCTAATAGTAATAATCTTTATAATATCATTTATGATCCTTTTACCAAATGTTATTGCCCAATCGTTAATAATCAGTCATTATTTTCATTGATTCGAGTATTAATTGCCTTGTTTTCTAAAGCATGATTTTAATGAAAGATTTGGCTCTTTCACCTATTATAGAATTTAATCCTCTTTGGAATAATAACCATGACCTAATTATTAAATTTATACATCAAATTTACTTTTAAAAATAATCACTAATTATGTTTTAGAATAATGATGTGGGTTACAGTCGTGTAAAAGGTATTCCATACTTACACATGAGTAATGACTCCATTTGTCAATAATAATTATATAAAAGATATAAGTAAAAATTATATTTAATTAGTGATAATGATATAATTTATAGAATATTATAATCATAAATATGTCATATAAATATTGTGTTGATGAAAATTGAGTCACATCGCTTTGTGAAGGCGGTGGTCCACACATACACAAACAATGTTATCATATTGATGTGAGGGAAATAAATGAATGAAAATGTTATATATTATATTTCTAGAATTTAATATATTTCTAGAATATAAAAACAAAGTCATTTATAACAAATATAATTATTAACTATGGTTTTATCATATTCTATGTGATGCATTAATGAACTAAAAATCACATTGTTTCACGAGGTGGTAGTTTTCTATACACACAACCGACCTTATCGTATATACTATGGATTGGAAGGAAAAATAATATACCAGATATAGTGACTCAATAGTTATAAATATGATATAATTATCAAATATATACTTTATATCCACTATCATTCCAATCCATTAGGTATTGAATTTTAATGTTGAATGACATCAGTTCGCAAGGCGGTGGTCAGCCTTACAAACAAAAGATGAATTCGTAAACCCTTTGATGGAAGTGGAAATGTTTTTATGTCATTAAATTTTTATAAAATAATCTGTGAATATAATGTTATTATATCATTATTTTATAATAAAAATTAATTAAGGTGGAGATAAAAAAATAAAGATACATTTTGAAGAAAAACTCCTCTTCTTCATGTATCATTCATAGGTTTTCACTGTATCTTTTATAGAATGGCCGTCATAAAAAATAGAGAATCAATAAATAGGGGAAGAAAGTCTGGATGTGATTTTGCGTAGTTATTATGAGAAACATGGAATGTTATTTATGGATAATTTAGTGGAGTGACTGGCCTTTTATAGTAGAGTAGGAGTGACACTTTTTAGTTTAAGAAAACGTTTTCACAATTTAGTGGTCAATATTACCTCATATCGATCTGAACATTATAATTATTGGTATGTATGGATTAAATGATATACCCACACCATCACCAAATAATTTTAGACAACTTTCAATCATTTTCCTATTTATCATCTATGTTTTCTTATATTTAAAATTTTGGTATTTCACAATAGTAAGTAGTTTTATATCCAAGGTAATTTATCCACTAAGGGTAATTTAAAGGGAGACATGTTAGTTACTTTTTACCCACTTATTATAAGTTTTAAATCAAATTTATTAATTTATATAATATTTTTAGCATAAATTTTTACATGAGGGACGGTACATGCGAAACATTATTTTAATCGTAACTAAAAAATGTAGTTTTTTACTATTTATGGGTAAATATATTCACTATAAGAGAACATTTTGTCCATTAATGGAACATTGAAATTTTTTTAAAACATTAAAAAATTGATTTTTTGAATTTGGTAATTTTAGTAATTTTAAATCATTTATTAACTTATAATTTATTATAAATTAACCTTAATATCAATTTGACATTATTAATTTAATTATAATTGAAAAATATCAATCCAATTATCTAATTAGAATATATTATTATAAAACAATAGAAATAAGATATTTTTATCTAAAAATATAATTTATTCTAATAATTCATTAAATTTACATCACTTTATAAATAATTTTCCTGTCATTTAATTTATTTTCCTATTATCTAAATACTTAATTTTTTTCCATTTGATAAGTATTTTAACTTACTATTTCACGTTTAATAAATAAGGATAAACTATTATGAATTAAAAAACTATTTTTTTTAATATAACATATTTTACCAAAACTGATTATCCTTTTTGCCTTTTCCAATAATTAATATGAATAAAATTCAAGGAATGTTCCTTTTTTCTTTAATTAACATAATATACGGGCCATCTTAAAAAGAAACTAGTAAGAGATTAATATATGTTTGTGAATTATATTGTAAGGGATTAAATAAAAACATTTAATTATGTTAATGTTATATTAATTTTCATTTTAACGCTTATTATTCTTGATTAACCTCAGTTAACTGATTTCAACATTAATTGCATTAATTAATTGGTACTACATTCACTATTCATTTAATTAAGGAAAAATAAATTTAAATTTTTGAAAAATATAAAATATATTGATTCTAAATATTAAATATAAATTTTGAAATTCAATAAAAATAGTGAAAAAATTTAATTAAAATTAATCTCATAGACATAATGATAATTCTAGTGTTGAATGTGAAAATGTTCTAATGAATATAATAATTTTATAATGAAAATAAATATGAACAAGATTAGATTACTCTCAATTTGATTAATTGATATTAAATTGAAATAATTAAACATAAAACACAATTTAATTATTAATTTTGATAATCAAAAATCTAATATAAAAGTATGTTTTCAATTAGAAATCATTATTTTCATCTATTAAGGAAAAGATGAAGCCTTTTATAAAAATAACAAAAATTATTGTCACATAATTACTTTACTCTAATTTAAAACATCATATATTTTTATCAAATAAATATTATAAATGTGGAAAAAATTGTTTTAAATTATATATGAGAACGATGACTAAACTGTGTGTTGGTTAAACCAGATAATATGTGCATCAAAATATATTAAAAAATTATCATAAAAGTAATATATTTTATTGTTTTGGGGCCTTATATTCCCCAAAAATAAATTAATTTGGTCCTATGAATTTCAAATTAACATTGGTTATCATAGTTTTCATATTTGAAGATATCATTTTTAAGAACAACCCACATTACAGTAAAGGGTGTCTAAAATATCCTCTAAATAAGAGAAAAATGGAAGTGAAAAGTTTATCTAGAATAACAAAATAAAAATTCATTGATTTGTATATCATATATGGGATGTAAAAACAATGGAAATGAAGAGAAAACAGATAAAAATATTCTTATGGTGGGTGATAGAGATAATTGATAACAACAAAGTGGATAACCGATGCATGTTTTAGAACCATATCACTATAAACCAAATATGCGTTAAAAGGGCAAAAAGATCATAATATTTGATGTTAATAAGATAAAATTTTATTTCACAATCAATTATCCTAAATAATTGGAATTATGTGATAGTCTATGAATATAAAGTAACATAAATAGGTGATATGTTTATATTTCATAATCATAATTTATTCCATTGGTTGGTTTTCAATTCACCACATACTCTAGGTAAAAAATATCAAACAATGATTTATTTATTCCAACATAAATATAAATAATTTTTAATGGAATGTTAGATCCAGAAAATGGTGACATTAACTTCTATTTATCTACAACTATTCTCAGTAACCAATATGGTGATCCTAATTTATCCAATTTTCTAAAATTCCCATATAGTATATTAATACATTAATAATTAAAAATCAATATAATGTAAAACGTAAATCATTTCACAAATATTTAACTTTATGACCATTTAAAACAAATATTATAAAAAATTATATAAATAACTTCAATAAATTTCATAATCTAACATATAATTAATCTCCCAACATCTCAAACTAGTTATTAGTCCCCACATACCAAATATAAGAGTTCCTCCTGCATGTATTCTCTTGAATAAAATTAATAACCTGAATTACCGTAATAAAATTATAATTAACATGTATGACCTCTTATATCTTATTTAAGCATATATAATGGGTGATATTCCATTAATTCCTAATTATTGTAACTCTATCTAGTATAAACCACTTTATCAAAAAATCATTAATCAGATCCAAGGTAGTTATTACTATCCAATTTACATTATCCATAAACAATATATATTTATCCCAACATCATTATATAAAGATAAAGATCATATTAACGGTTATAATTCCCTCAATCATGTGTTTTCCAAGATGTTCAGTGTTCAGATAAATTATTTTCTTTTTTTATTGGTACTACTCAACATATAGTTTCAAATCCATATTGGGAAAGGTAATGTAGTAAAATACCTCTATATTTTGTAATTAATATGATGAGAATATCATTAATAAAATATTTTTACAACTCTTTTCATGGATACAAAAAATGATGAAAAATAATCATTCTATTTTGCTTATATTTCTAACATAAGATTGACCTGGTTGTTTTAGATTATTTTGAGGCATATTTCCATCAAGGACGTGGTATTTATTTTAATATATATCCATTTCAATATATTATGGACACTTAATAATAATATTTTATTTCTTTACATTTCTTTATTTTTTCTGGTGAACCTTTTTCATAAACATATAACACACATCCAATCCTATAATGCATTTCCCAAGGTGTTACCTTTAAATGTTATCACAGTAGGAAAATCCATAATTACCTTCTCCAAATTAAATTTTATTTTATCTATTTCCCCTATTTATCTTGATTCCATTTAAATCCATATGAAATGTATGATTATTTCTTTTTGTTGATATGATTGAGTCATTTTGATTATATGATGACAAATTTTGAGAGACCATGTCCCATAAAAGATGCAGCATAATCCCTTCATGGTAATTGTCAATCATGAACTCTATAATGTGTATGCAATCATTATGATTACTAAATAAATTTATAAACGAATGTTCCTACTACATAATAATATATAAATCTATTTTGTTTTTTCAACAAAATTCTACTCTTATCATGATTTATTTCTCAATGGGGGTGTACTTTTCAAACAAATATCCATTAATGATTCCCTTTCCATGAGATCTATTTCATCTTCCTACATAGTATTATGAACCAAAATCCAACATTTATCAACAAATAATTTGAGAAAACTCGCTTAAAGTGTAATATTTTCCATATCACCACATACCAATGCCAGAAATATTATCTCGATACAATAAAACCATTCCTCAACATCCATTGGATCAGTTTTCCCACTAAATGTAAGGGTCCCCTATGACATAAAATGATTTAACATAGGATAATATCTATATGGAATAGGTTGATCAACCTAGTAAGGTTAAATAATGTAATATGATTAAGATTGAATATAATTGATTTATCATAAATAGTTACAATACCCATTTAATTGGATTCTTAGGTAGAGAAATATACACATTGGCCATGAGTATTAATACCCTTCTTCCTTCATGGTTTCCTTTCTGAACAATGGAATATAATAGATTAGATTATAAAATTAATAATTTTAAATCATAATGAAGAATTTAAAATATGGTCTATAACATGTCATCAATTAATATTTATGCATTGTAAATAATTTAGTATTAATCCTTGGTTTATATCAGGATATATTAATTTTTAAACCCTTCATAATTGTTTGTATAAAAAATTAAATTATCCTAATAATATCCTGTGGTTGTTTCAAACCACATTAGATCGTACAAGACCTAACCAAATAACTAAAAATATTACCTCCCATTATCCTATAAGCCAAAATGTATAAAAAAATACAATATTGTAATGTTTTAGTGATAACATAAGGAGGAATCTTGAATAAAAAGTAATGTTCATCAATGAGTGTCATTGTTTTATTTCTTTCTCCACCCCCTTGAATTAAAGTTAAACCATTATTATATAATAACCTAATTATATAGTTGTATATTTTTATTATATTTTAATATCCAAAACCATATTAACATACATAAAATGGGTTACAAAAATATCATTCTTTTTTACAGGGAACTATTGTCTCATTAATTAAAAACATTTGTTCATTCATTACAACCATTATTAGGGATGTATAATAATGAATATAAATTATATATATGAAATTTATGGAATACATATACCTCTAGTGATATTATATCATATATATATATATATATTAATTTCCATTCCATAAAAGATATTATAGCATATCTCTAATATACATAGGACTAACACCTCGTGAAGCGATGTGATTATCCTTTTTCTAATACATTAAATAAAATGTAATTCTAATAATATTTAATATTATATGTTATAAATATGACATAATTTATATATTAATGAAATATTTATCACTACAAAAATATAATTTGTATCATTTTCAATCGTACCACATCACTCGCATAAGGATGATAACACAATTCTTGTACTTGTGCAATATTAACTTTAAGAAGCGATGTGGATCTCTTTTCATTACCCCACTACATGGATTATTTATAAATATATATAAGTTTATAATAATCTATACTTAAAATTATAATCATTATGAAATTATAATATATTGTATACCTTCATTACATATTGATCATTGAAATAATGGAAGCATTACTCATGCATATAAACAACCTACCATACTAACAACCATGACATTTATTATTTATCATAACAATATTACTTTATTGTTTTCAATAGTATAATTAATGAAAAAATAGGATAATTATTTAATTATAATTGTTAAAAATGTTTTAGAACTATAATATATATATATATATATATATGAATCATATCATTAAGGATGAAAATTCATTAGAAAACAAGGCAACTGATACCAACAAAATGAAAACAATTATTTTTTTATAGAATGGGGGATAAAATATTATAAAAAGATCATATATTATATATTAAATATTGGGTGTAATTTAGAAAATTATTTAAACTACTATAAATATTTCACCCCTAGTGTGATGTAATGAACTCATTATTTTTGTATTTTATGAATAGAAATTTATTGGGGTTTTATGGGAATCTTTTTTAGTGTTTTGAAATGTTTTTTGGGATTTAATTGAAATTCATGGTTTGACAAAGGTTATTTTAAACTGTGAAACACCTCCCTGAAACAATTCATGGGAGAGCATGATTCATTTTTTAGGATCACAGTAAGTGAATGGTTTGGCCAAAACATATGTCTATTAAGGGGAATTCATTTAATTGTTTGAATATGTATTTGTTATGAAAGGTTCAAAGTTCTTTATGAATGAGTGTGGTGTTTGAGGTAGCGTTATGTGCATGGTTTTCACAGGATTTTCCTAACTATGTTTCCACTAGTGTAATGTCATAAATTACATCTAAATTTTGTGTATATGATCTTAATCACCCCATAAACCACTATTTTATTCAATAATGTAACCCTCACTCAAAATACACTAAAATACCAATGTTTTTTTAAACATTTACCATTTTATTTGGTTTGATCTATAGGTAAAGATATGTTTATTGGATGGCTAATTCATTCGTAACTATTCATTCATTCTATATCTCCATGTATTTATTATTAATCCCTCTATTGGATTCATAAATATAATATGTTCATGATAAATTATTGTTTTTTATTACAATCATGTTGAAATATAATTTTTTAGATGATAAATAACAAGATATAAGGTAGTTTTTAGAAGAACTATGTGACTATTTTATAGAATTTGTGTGGTTATTTGAATTTTCCTATGTTTCTGAGGTAGGTTCCTTCACTCATAACCCCTCATGACTATAACATGAAATGTTAATTTTTTAATTTTTTGATTTTATTATTTTTAATAATGTAATTTGTGTAAAAAGTATAAAATTAAACTAATTTAGTGATGTTTTATGAAATTTTTGAAATTGGTGGTTGTCAAAATGTAGTTTTTATGATTTTTCAATTATGATTTTCAAATATGTAACTTATTGATTCAGGGAAAAATATTGGTATAAATTTTTTAAATGAGATAATTATTTTATTGATATGAATTTGAATGGGTTTTGGAACACATGGGTTAATAAGATATCATGCTTTCAAGGTGACCCTAAATAAGTGGCATGTAATATTGGGGTAGACGATACATGATACTATATTAGATGTGTCATCTATTGTAGAAAAATAATAATTTGTACTTAGTGATGACTATGAAGATATATGTGAAACCTATCATGGGTTTGGAACTGTCACATTGGCATGCTTGTGTTTTTTTGTAAATGGAATGGGTTCTACCAAATGGATTTGAGAAATGGTTTTAAAAAAATTATTATATGTTTGGAGTGGAAAAATATTTTTCTAATAAATTATTTTATATTTGTTATAAATTGATTTAAATTATTTTATATAAAGTAATTTATATAAATATGTAAAAATATATTATCCTTGGGATGTTAGTAGGAATGGCATTAAGGAAATCATGCTGAGTTTTATACTCAACACATGATTGCGAACATTATTCCATTTTAGGATACATTATAATTAGACATAGGTAATGGAATGTTATCCTAGTTCATTTTCAATTCATATTGATACGTTGGGTTTGGATTATTGAGTTGGAGCATTGAAATTGTTTAGAGTTTTTGTAGGATTTCATGGTTGTCTATGTGTTATTGGTTTTAATTTTTTCTTTGTACTCTGATATGGTTCATAGAGGTAGTTTGGTAATATTTTATGTTTTTATTACATTTATTTGTATTAGTTTGTTCTCATGTGTCATATATTTGTTTTTTAATTATGGTATTATTGGTTTGGTTGTTTTATTTCCAAATGGAAAATCATAATCCAACTATTAATTAATCCCATGAAATTTATTTCCACCATTTAGTTTCTTGGGGATGTCACCTAAGGCCAAGTAATACCACTTTACCTCATCATATGACATTGGTTAAGGGATGATTTGTTACAATAATAGATATTAATTAATGTTCAATAGAATGTTATGATGGTGAAAGGTGCTTCTAACCAGAATATTATTTAATTGGGTTAATATTATATATCATTGATTCTGACATTTTGTGATCATTTGAATAATTAATTTTCTTACTATATAATTTATTTCAAAATTTTATTATGGTTATACTGTTTTAGATCATATTTTGTTCATTAATTGACATGAAAATTATCATCTTTATTGATTTTTTTAAACCCATATAAAAAACGGAGACACATCATGGGGGCCAAAAATATTGGAGTCCCAAATAATCATTAATAATAAAATTAATCCCAACTTGAGTAAAGTAACCTAAATTCAGCAATATGGAAATTTTTTTTATTAATTAATTATTACCTAAATTTTATGTTCATTATAAGAGATTATATCAAAACATCATTCTAGTCTACATTGTTGGATCTTATATTATAGTTGAAGGAAATTATTTTACCATTTCTTAAAAAAACCCATTTAGTTTTATTCTCCATATATTATTTAAGATATTTTTCAAATAGTTCAATATTTAAATTCATCCGTGCCAATGTTAAAAGAGAATTTTTTTTAATAAAATCCTATGACATTTCCCTCTTGGATCAGAAATATTTTTCTTCAAAAACCATGTTTTCTAAACATGTTTCCAAATATTGTTTTTTATCCTTTTAAAAATTAATTTTCAATGGAATATATTTATATTTTTAATCAATATTAAATTTTTTTAAATATATTGTAGGTTTTTATTAAGAACAATTAAATTTTTTCATTTACTAAAAATGTGAATGGAATATACAGGCCATTTTATGAAAAGGGAACATTCCTCACATTTTTACAATGTAAAATGAATTTTCTTTTTAAATTTTACATCATGTCCAGAACTGCCATCCATGATGATTGTTATTTCCTTGTATCCGCCATTCCTTTGTTATGATTTTATTTTTAATGAAAATGTTTGAAAATATTATTTTCAATTTAATGGTCATTCATGAGGTTATTAAAAATATAAAGTATGCAATCCTGAAGAATAATTTTGAATATATTTTTACACTATTTATATTCCAAAATGAAAAAACTATTAATTTAATTCGACAGGTATATGCGGATCCCATCATTATTCTTCTGCTATGCAGTTTTTGATTTTTTTAACCAAGGTTAATATTGATATTAACTGTTTTGTTTAATTTTTTAGTCATTAACTAACCTATAAAATATTCAATTTCAATTAATAATTATATATTAAATTTTCACTAAAAATACATGTTATATTTCAGGGATGTTTTTATTTCATACACCATATATCATTTCTATATATTCTATTTTAAAAAAATTATTCTTTCTAACTGAGGATATATTGATAAATTTTTATGATTTACCCAATATGAATATTTGATATTAAGGAATATTTATTCCTGAATAAAAAAGCATATCTGATATATAATTATTTTTTGGACCAATAGGAATGAGAGGGGACAATTATTATATATCGCATTGATGCCTCAGTAGGTCTCCGGATAAAAAAAATTTAAGTAATTATTAATTGGATTCTTAATGGTAGAATAAAACTTCTTGTCAAAAGTCACAGAATGTAGATGTATCGTGAAGCCTAATATTATTGAATCAACCAATTAAGAATTGATTGCATTAATTTATAAGTTTTTTTATACATGTGAGTTTCACTATGATATTATTTTTGAATTCATTTAATTAATTGTTTATTGATTAAATGGAATGAGTTTTTAGGTATTTAAAATTTAATATTAATTATTCCTTATAATATTATTTAAATGTAATCTGTTATTAGATATTTTTTTGAGACATATTGATCTCACTATTATTTTTTTCAATTACTGGGAATATCAGAAGTAGATAATGAATGGTATTCACCTATATGATTTATGGAATAGTAATATTCTAAAAATATAAAAGAAATATGCTGTAAATTGTGTAATCAAATTTAATAAATAAATTATGTAATTATGTATTTTACAAAGAATATAAATATAGTCAGTCCTTTGGGATTCGATTCCCTGTATTAAATTAAAATTTATTAATGTACACACCAGCTATGGGTTACTAGGGTTTGTTTTTCTATAGTTGTTATTAGAGGATGTTTCTTAGAAAGAGAAGGAAATATATTTCAAAAAACATAGATTATGGAAAATAAACTATTGAAATACATTATAATATATATATATATATAATAACATTATAATGTCTTTTAAGTTATATATTATGTATTTTTTATTAAAAATACATCCCTTTCTTAGATGATACAAGATCATGTGGATTTGGCGTAGGAGAACCTAGGTATAATGACATCAAAAAGGATGAATTGTGCCGGTAACAATCATCATCTCATGGAAGAATACATTACTTATGGTGGACCTTGTTTGAAACTACCATGGGAAATGTTTTGTATTGTTCACATTATATTTACTGATAACTAAGAAGGGCATGAAAAATGGATGTTCACAATGAAAACATGTTTATGATTATGAGATTCAATATACATATGAGTTTAATTTATGAGAAATACTTCACATGATTTAGGATAATATATTATGTTTCAAATTTATATGATATATTCTAAAACATTACATCATTTATCAATTATTCATAGACTATGGGATGGGAGCCGTATAACTGCATATAATCTAAATATTAAAACTCATCGTTTATTTAATATGAATAAACTAATATTTAAATGTGAATTTATCTCCCAATAATTATCATCGTATGGGGACATAGTATCATGTTATAAAAATATAGGCAATGTATTATATTATAATTATTTCATTGATGGGATAAAATATAAGAATATTTTGAAATATAAAAAATAGATAAAATAAATAATATAATGAAAAATTTCCCAATGTGTGATAATTGTGGATGGAAACACCATGGTGCTTTGTTAAATGGAATGGTAGTTTTCTAAAAGTGTTCAATAAATAACACTTTATTTGGGATTTCATGGGTTTGAAAAAATGATTCCAATTTATAATGATTCATCTATATGGAAATGAGTATTACACAAACAAATTACCCCTGAATTAGGGGAATATACATCAGAATAATCTATGTGGTCATGTCAAAGTTATTATATTGATAAAATTGAAGTGGAATGATTAATTTGATTCTTTTATTTGATTCTTGCAATATGATGTAATTTTTTATGATATTATAATAATTATATTGATGAAATTTATTTTGATTATACTAATGGACACATACATTAAGGATTTTAAAACATATGTTTAATGATACAAGAGACCTAGAAAAATGATTTAGTGGAATGTTGTAATATTTTTTGTAACATTTTATTGTGGGAAAGATAACCATTAATATGTTTCATATATGGATATAATGATTTTTGTATGAAGAAATTATTGATTTAGAAAATGTAAATTGGATAATTTTGACAACCATAAAAGTAATCAATGATATATGAACCGATTATTTTCACTCTAGTGTCGATCCATTAAATTTCTATCTAATTAGTTATTTGGTTCCTCTTATGGATACATAATTACATAGAAAAGGACTCAGGGGTGTCTGATTCTTTTTTTGGAGTTCAGAACCCATCTTTTTTGACCCAATGGCTTTGTCACAAACATAGAGTAAATTGGGTGGCTGGGGATAACCATTAGATCTATCCCTAAAGGTAGTATGAATTTATAGGAAGATCCATATCATACAGTTGTTGTATGGTTTCCATACCCATTATTCATAACCATGAAAGTGACCCATTTTCACCAGGTACTCATGCAGGGTTTGTACATTGTTTGGAAAACCATGAAGACAAATGGTTCCTAGGTTACTTTTGTGGAAATTTTTTATTATTATCCTTGCTAATCCTATTATTCATTCAATATTACATTAAATTATTTCAAGATAAAACCCATCAATTTATCTCATTATTTTATTGTTTTAATGTTCCAACCTATGGATCAAGATATCTTCTTCTGTAGTGATCTTTTTGATCTTTGGTTCATCACTTTGGATGAGCACCGTATCTTCCAAGGTCGATTTGTGCCATTCTTCATATCCCATTCCATAAACCTAGTTTTCAATGTGTATGTCTATTACTCTTATTTTGTATCTACTCCAATCAATGTATAATTCGATTATTTTAATGGATGAATATATTTGTAAAATCGTAAGGTGGGTGGCCTATAACTCACACCTCAATTTTCTTAATTACGGAATTTTCTTTTGGAGCCCACAAATTTCATCGGGTATTATTTATTTAATTTATATTCCATTCTTATATTCATTATAACAAGATGGTTATGCTATTTAGAGTTATTTTTTTATTTTTAAGTTAATAAACCCACAAAGAATTCCATCCCATGTAGGATGTTTTCTAATTATATATTTGATTGTTTTCACATAGTTGAGTAATTGTTCGGGAGTTCATTGGATTGACCATTACAAGGGTAACCACATATATATTAAATGTAATGATTTAAACATTAAATTGCATGATAGAAAATACCATTTATGATCTCCATTTCACACTCCAAAGGTATATGCTTCAAATTCCTAAATAAATTTGAAATAGAAATTTGCAAGTATACAAATATATGACAGGACCTTTTTAAATGTAATTTAATAAGATGTTACACATCTTTAGAACCCCATTCCATGTTAATAGAAGGTTTATTATTAAACATTGACTCATTAAAATTCCTTATATGGATTAAATGAATGGTTTCATGTAACATGTACTTATCGCACAAATAAAAGGAAAGTCTTGAACTAAATGGATTTATTGATTAAGTTAGACATTATTAAATGGTTTCATGACCAATTAGATTTATCACACCAATGAAAATTAATAACATGATCCATTTGAAATATTATATAATAGAATTATCAAATAGTTCTTTCCTAACACGATCTAACCATGGATTCCATGGGGAATTCTATGAACACGTTGGAACCCAAATCTGATTCAAGGATAAAGATATCATTGAATGAGACCCACCTAAATACCAATACTTTTTTATCATTATATTACCAATATGAAACTATATGATCCCTCCAATAATAATACATGATGTCTTTTATACCCTCCATGGAATCAACATTCAAAAGTATATTCCATCATTAAATCCTATCAGGCCTAGTCTTTACACAGTTTCATTTTACCGTTGATAAACTCATCAAACTTAGTTGTCATGTTAATTTGGAATTCACTGAAATATGGTAATTGTATTACACTCTTACCCTTAGCTAGTAAATAATGACTAATCAGTAGGAGACACTTGAGATCAATATTACCTTAGTTTTTACCTTGGAACATTATTATTAAATATTGTTGAGATGGTATGTGAGAGTATGATATTCTCTATAATATCAAATGTAGGATCGAAATAATATAGATACTAAATAATGTATGTAATGATGCTCAAAATACAAGAGGGGGTGAATTGTATACTTTAAAAAAATCCTTTGGAACTTTTCAATATGGTTATGTTTAACATGGTTAAACAAGGTAATTCACAAAACCTCTAAGTTCTTCACACTATCTAGATTCTGGAAATATGATTCAGAGAAAGTGATTCCGAAAACATGGTTTCAGAAAATGAAACATGATGAATGTTTACAAATATAAAGATTCTACCTTATGGCATATATAATTTCACTAAATCAGAGTACAAGTATAAGGAATAATAATATAGTTATACTTTCATCAACAAATAAAATGCAGTAGAAAATTGGTATAAAAAAAGTAACAAGTATTAAATCTTAGAACCCAAAGAGAAGGGTATCCAACAACCTTCGATAAATATTTCTTGATTTGTACTTTCACAAATTTATGTCTTACCCATGCCAGTGTAAGACATTGATATGAAGATTAGAGTCTGTCTTGATATCCCCACAATCCCTCAACATCAAGGTAGTCTGCATCTTTTTCTTCCTAAGCAAGGAATCCATCAACATCAAGGTAGTCGACAACTCTATCTTCCAATCCCTGGAGGCCCTCAATTATACATAGCAACAATCAGAGTCGCACAATGAAAATTATAATAATAAGTTTAGTATGCAGAAATCAATAAATACTATCTCTCTAAAAATCACTTCAGAAGCATGTAATATTTATATTGATCAACATGTTGTGACCTCTTTCAAATGATCTCATATTTATAGGCACATATTTAACAGTTGACTCCCTTCTCTAATGGACATATTTTTACATAAATTTCAGAGGGACCAGTACACATGTCACTCAAAAAAAAGTTAGTTTATAACTGAATGCACGAAATCATTTTATAACAAAAACAAGTGTAAACAAAAATATTGTTACTTAACCAAAATCAAATATTTGGAATGTAAGAAGAAAAAAATTTCAGAGTCTAACCAAAAACACATTCAGTGTTAATAATACAAGGATATTATGATTCTGTTTTCTGTGGAATTCAGAACATAAACTCTATAGAATTACAGAGTCTGAATTTCAAGGAATATAAGAATTTGGATTCACAAGAATTCGGAACCTGAATATAAAAAATTTGGATTCAGAGTTCATGGGAATTTAGAGACATAACTTACAAATTTTAGAGTCTGAATTCATTATAATTCGGGGTCAGAACTCACAATGTTTGGAGTCTGAATTCAAAGAACTCGGAGTCATAACTAAGAAGAGTTTGGAGTATTAATTTAGAGACGTCGATTTAGAACTCAGAAGAGTTTGGAGTCTGACTTCAGAGAACTCGGAGTCAGAACATAGAAGGGTTCAAATTCTGAATTCCGAGTACTCAGAGTGAGAACTGAGAAGGGTTTAGAGTCTAAATTCAAATAACTCGATGTCAGAACTCAAAAGAGTTTGGATTCTGAATTTAGAGAACTCGGTGTCTAAACTCATAAGAGTTCAGAGTCTGAATTCAGTGAACATGGAGTTAGAACTCATAAGAGTTCAGAGTCTTAAAACAAAATTCTCATTATCTATGTATTATATAATTTCTAAGTTTTGGATATGAAACATGATTTTATAAGTAGAAAATATAATGAATAATGAAAATCATGGTACGGAAAAATTTCCATGGGGAAGGAAAATTTTCATTATAGATGTAAAACACAGGGTAAAATGATATTTTCTTTGAGATAAGGTGTTTTTTGATTTTCAAAACCAGAAGGAATGGTAAAGTCATAAGGATACCATATTGACATAAAAATCTCCCCAAACATCAGGGAATAGAAAATTCATAAGGAAAACATTATTGACTCAACAGTCTCCCCCATTATGGAAAGCACACACATCCTTATGGATAATAATATAAGTACTTAGACAATATTTTCCTAGACTATGAAAGTAAAACTTATCTCTCTTATCATATGGGAAAAGACGGATACGACTAACACCCCCTTAGTATTTGAAACACTAAGGATCATATTATATATTTTCGGAATGAGATTTTTCATTATCGTAAATATGGAAATCTATGTAATGACAACTCCCCCTTAGATAATCCCCCCCTTACATAGGTATATTTCTTATTTTGTTAGTATTCTTTTTCCTTTCTCCCCCTTTGTTTTTTTCAAAAATAATTTGAGGGAATGGAAAAGAAATTATAGTACCCGAAACATTATTACAAAGCATCCCACTAAAAATGAGAAACCAAAAATTCATTAAAATAGGAAGAATTTGTACAAGGAAAGAATACAAAAAAAGATCGAATTGGATATATTTTTCTTCCTTCTCCTTGGGTATCAATTTCTTCACTATGTTTTTCTGCTTTTTGAGTTCTATTTGGTCTTCCACTCCTTGCTTTAGGAGTTGATCTCGGTTTTTATCTTTCTTCTCTAAGGCCTTGATTCTTTTATCCTGAGCCTTATGACCTCTTCCTGAGCCATCAACAACTCATCTTTTTTAACTAGTTTCTCTTAGAGCTCGATCTGAAAATCCCTTTCCCTCTTCCAACTTTGGGCAATAGAATATATCTTCCCATTTAGATCATTTACCTATTGAATCTGAGTATTCATCTCAAGAGTTATCTTTTCCTCAATTCTATTCATGATATCCCTAATTTTACTATCTTCAATATTAAAAGATTCCTTAACTTCATGTTGAAACTCATCAAGATCTATCAATCATTCAACTATTTTCGTTGACCACCTAATCACTTTATTACAATATTTTTTCTGGGAATCATAGTTAATGAAGAATTTCTTTAAACCAGCCTCAATTTTTACACATTTATCTATCACCAATGATAATGAATCCGATTTTTGATTCAAGATGTGTTGGAGAATATGACGTCTCGAGTCAATGCTTTGAAAGATCGGAATGGTGTCAACAAGATTCTTGAATGATTGAATGAAGAAATCATGTCCTAGTGATGATGATTCTGAATCCGAGACATTGCATAGTGAGGGATATTTATATATTTTTACAAGCTTCCTCTTCTAACATCCACCAACTTCCTTTCCCATTAAAGAAAGTTCAGTAGGTGTATCCAAAATCACATGTCTCCCCTTATCACTTCTCGGAACAACTTCTTAATCATGGGACTCTTGTTCACTATCAGACAACTGAACAGTTCTCCCTTCATCTATCTTTTTCTTCTCAGCTCATGCCTCATCATGTTCAGGGTGAATGAAATGATGATTATAACTTTTTTCTTCAGACAACTTGTTCAATTCATCTTCAGCCTTGTCGTCTAACCCATGAGTAGAAAGCTTCGATGATTCGGCTTCTGATGTTCAGATTGAAAATTTCTCGAATGGGATTTCCTTGTCATGAAAATCACCACCATTATTAATCAAATCATCTATATCACCACCACTTTCAGCTTCTTCTTTTAATTTTTTGACAGCTTCTTTCACTTAAACAACCTTCTATTGGACTTTTTTCAGAGTCATGAACATCTTCCTTGGAGTCTCATGTAAGGAATCAACCAGGAAGTTTTCTGGTACCCGAATTTGTTCAAAATATTTTTCAGTATCCCTTTAAAGGGATTGTAAAATCTCAGTCTCAGACATCTTTTTCTTTTGCTTCTTTTCATCAGCTTGCGTCTGATGCTCATCTGCTATCTTCTCTTTCAAATCCATAGCTTCTGTAGAATCAAAGCTAAAATGTGGCTCCCATGCTTTCCTTTTTTCTTTTTCGTCTCTCCAATTTACTGCAACCTAATATGGGTAATATTTATACTTCTTAGGTTTTGGAGTGCAGATTGAGTTTCCTTATTTTTAGGGGTTTTACCTTCTTCTTCTAATTTTTTAATCTTCATCTTCTTTCTAACTTTTTTTGATGGTTCAGCCACTTCTTGCTTCTCCAGAATGGGTTCAGATTCCTCCTCTAGTAGGTCATATAATTCTACAGATTTTTTAGAGAATCCAATATTCATTCACTTAAATTTATCATCACTTACTAAAATGACTTTGCAATTCCTCATCATGGAACTGCATGGTATTTTGAAAGACTCCAGACACCATACAATCAACATGGAAAGAATAGCCGGATACATTATAATCCGCCCCTTAAATTTCCATTCCTGATATTCTCTATCTTAATGAAAATATGCTTAATCAAATTTAGCTTCCTCAGATTCACCAAAAAATCTTGGATGTACATATCACTCGTCATTAAGGTGTCTTTATCACCTTTTATCAGAATGATGAAACCTTGAACCCGTAATTCAGGGATCCGATTATTTTTAGAGAGGAGAGTGATCTTAATAGTCTTGACATCTGTAAGACTGAGACACTTTATATCTTTCACCTTGACAAAACTCCCTTAAACATCTGGCAACTTATGGGAACAGAATCCATCTTTCCATTTATAAGACAACCCCACCATGATAGCAGCCATTGTGTATGAAAGGGAATATGTTTTTCCATAGATTTTGTTATAAAATATACTCCTCTCTTCTTCTATGAAAAAGATAACAGATTCATAAAATTCTACAAGTAGATCCGGATATACTAAATCTTGAGATCCTGACGTTGATATGAAAATTCTTTCCCATTCATTCAACATGATGTTCTTGGATATAATGGAATCATACTATGCAATGAAATTCGGATGCACCAGCCTCTCTCTGTAAATCTACCACTCCGAGATCGAATTGACATTTGACATATCTTGAGAAGTAACTTCAACAGACATTCGGATTTGGGCATGATTTGAGAGGTTTAGAATGGGATTTTGAAAGGGGGTAAGTTCTTCAACACACAATGTCTTGAAAACCAATGTGGGACAGCCCTTCGGGGTTTTTTAATATATGCATTAGAAGTGAAGATTCATCTTCCAAACATGATCCAACGGTTGATAAATCTTTCGATTAGATATGATTGTTGAGAAGATATCCACAAACAAAATTTTGTAGGACTTGATCTTTTTAGTTTTTTAAAGGAACAAATTTTAATTTAAGGAAACTAGAATCTGAGAAATTTAAAAGACAAAAGAAAATACCAGCATGTAAATGATGATTATGAAAACATAATAAAGAAAACATACCTTTTGGATTACGAGGAAGATTATTTGTATTGAGGAAAAAATTATTCTTGAGGAAATTTAGATTTTGAAAATTTTTATTACGAAAATAAATGAAAACAAAAATAAATCTATTACGAAAATATTCATTACGAATATTCTGAGTACGAAAATATTCATTATAAAAATCATCATTACGAAAATTTTGAGTACAAAAATTTTAGACTATGAAAATTTTCATTATGAATGATTTGAGAAATGTAACTAGGATGTTTTTGAAAAAAATCATTACGAAATACATGAAAAACTTCATTATGAAAAACATGAAAAACATTATTACGAAAAACTTGAAAAAAATTCATTACAAAAAATTTAAAAAATTATCAAAAAAATGTACTCCCCCTACAATAATGAGTCTATTACTATTAGGAGATTGGTTCATCAAAAATTCAACAAGGAAGATTACCTTATGGGTATTATTCATATCTTTGATTTAATGTATTCAAATCTAACAGATGGTAATGATTTTGTGAAAATATCTGCATGTTGATCTTACGTTTTGATAAATTGAATAATGATATATCCTTTTTGTGTGTGATCCCTATGAAAGTGATGTTTAATATCTATGTGTATTGCACGAGAGTGATGTTAAGGGTTTTTACTAAGTGAAATGGAACTAGTATTATCACACAAAATTTGTGTTTTGGTAAAACTCATACCATAGTCTTTGAGTGTGTGTTTCATCAACAACACTTGAGAACAACAACATCTAGATGCCACATATTCAGATTCAGTAGTAGAAAGTGTTATTGATTGTTACTTATTTCGTGACCAAGAAACTAATTAATCTCTTAATAAATGAAAAGTTTCAGATGTACTCTTTTTATCCATTCTACATCCAACAATGTCAACATCTGAAATACATTTTAAAATAAAATCAGTTCGAGAATTATAAAAAAGTATTAAATGCATGGTTCCCTTTATGTAGCGAAAAATACATTTCACTACCTTTAAATGAGATTCCCTTGGATTGTGTTTATATCATGACCATAAACAAACTATAAACAATAATTCCGGATGACTAGTTGTCAAGTAATGTAAAATTCTTATCATACCTCTAAAAGATGTTTGATCTAAAGGTATCCCAACTACATCATGATAAAATGTATTTGAGGTACTGATAGGAGTACTTATACTCTTAGTATTTTCATATCCATACTTTTTAAGAAGATATTTAATATACTTATGATGGGATATATAGATTACTTCTGGTTTTTACGAATTTGAAAACCATGAAAAAATGTTGACTCACCCATCATACTCAATTAAAACTATGATTTCATTAGATCTGCAAAGGAACCAGTTAAAGATTGCTAAACTAAACCAAATATAATGTCATCAACTTAAATTTGAACTATAAGAACGTTCTTATTATCACTCTTAATAAAAATAGTTGAATCAACATTTCCCATGACATAGTTATTTAGAAACAAAAATCTTGTTAAATTATTATACCTGGCTCGAGAGGCTTGATTGAGTCCATAAAAAGCATTGGTAAGTCTAAAAACATGATCAGGATGCTTTGTATCTCAAAACCAGGAGGTTGTTCAAAAATAACATCCTCTTGAACATAGGAAATCACATTTCACATCCATTTGAAAATGATTAAAATTGAAGAATTCAAAAAAGGCACGTAAGATACGAATAGATTGAAGTCTAGCTACTGGAGCATAGGTTTATTCATATTCTATTCCTTCTTGTTGATTATAGGCTTTAGCAACCAATATATCATTATTTATTACTATGATAATATTTTCCTCACACTTATCTCTCAAAACCCATTTTACTCTAATAATAGAGGTTTCCATATGTCTTTCAACCAAGGTCCAGAATTTATTCCTTTCAAATTAATTTATTTCATCTTGCATGGCTTTAATCCATTCATCATCACATAAAGCTTCATCTGTGCTTTTATTGTACTAATTGGGAATGAAATGATATATGTTCTACCTCATTTCTTAAGGAACTTCTACCCTTGCAGGTTGATTCCCATCACCAAAGATACTATAACTAGGATGATTCTTTAGAAACAACTGATTTCGGTTTTGAAAAAACAGTTCATCAACATAGGGTATGAAATCTTCTGGGGTAAATGCTTAAAAAACATTTTCTTGGACTTTTTTCTTATCAAAAAGATCTTCTAATAATGGTTGATAATCATTTTTCGGAAAAATATCTAATGATGTATGTTGGGGTTGTTTAAAAAAAGGGATCAGTTTCAAAAAAATTCACATGTACTGTCTCTTCAACAGTACAAGTGTTTTTATTTAAAACTATATAAGCCTTAGAAGTTTTGGTGTAGCCTAAGAAAATTCATTCATCAGATTTTGGGGTGGATTTTTGTAGATTATATTTAGTATTGATAATGAATACCTTGCAACCAAAAACCTTGAACTAGGAAAGACTTGGTTTTCTACCATTTCATAACTCATAAGGTGTTTTATTATGAAATGGTCGAATTAAAACTTGATTTATAGTATAAAAAGTAGTACTTATGGCTTCATAAGTAAAATGTATTACTATATAATATTCACTCAACATGGTTATTGTTACCTCTTGAAGAATTCTATTTCTTCTTTCAACAACACCATTCTGTTGAGGAGTTATTGGTGATGAGAAATTGTGACTACTTCCTTTTCTACTACAAAAGGTTTCGAAATCAGAATTTTGAAATTCTACACCCTGATCACTATGAATAGTATTCAATGGATGGTTTTTCTCATTTTTTTCTTGGTCTCTAAATCTTTTAAAATAAGATTAGGCTTCAGAATTATTTTCTAGAAAATAGACCCATGTAAATCTAGTGTAATAATCAACTAATTGAAATACATAATGTTTACCTCCAATGATTCTAGTTTGTTTAGGACCAAAGAGATCCATATGCACTAACTGTAATGCATTAGTAGTTTAGACTTCAATGATTGATTTAAAACATGATTTATGTTTATTTTTATATTAAAAAGGGTCATAAACTTTTGAAGAATCAAATCTAAGCTTTAGAAGACCCATAACAAATCTTTTCATATAATGTTTTAATAGGTTCATAATGTTATAGTTACCTTACATTCTCTTCCACAACCAAGAATGATCTTCCATTGCACTATGAAAAGGTAGATCTTGGATTATAAGGTCTTGAATGTTTAGTGTGTATACATTCACATTCTTATGGGTAGAAAGAATAAACTATTTCTTGGAATTTTGTACTAAGCACTTTTAATTCCTAAAATTCACAAGGTAACCCTCATTACAAAATTGTATTATGATAATGATGTTGTGCTTAAGACCCTTAAAAAATATAAAATTTGAAATCAACATTTTTCCAAGAAAAAAAAGTAACATATACAATTAATTTTTCCCATATCATTATCTCTGAAAGTTACGTTTCCTATTTTCATCTTGATAATTTTTTCAAAGTAGTTTTTATTACCAGTCATATGCTGGGAACATCCCATATCAATGTAGAATGTATTTCTGTTCGTACTTTATCTATTTTCTTGAAAATAAAAGAATTAACATTTCGGAACACTTACATTTTTGGATCCCAAAATATCTGAAAGAAAAATCATAGTCACCAATATTTTCATAGAAAAATAGGCTTTGTGAAATCCTAACGACTGAGTTTTTTTTATGGAATTTTTTTTCCCAATGACCACTGCACTGACTCTTAGCATAAATTGAGCTCTTTTAGGAACAAAATAATTGTTACTAAAATCGATTTAGAACTAGTATTTCCAAAACCATAATTATTCTTTAGAGGTCGGATTTGAGAATACATCTTATCAAAATTTACCGTACCTAAGTTAATGTTTGACAAACACTTCCTAAAGGAAAAAATTTCAGATTTCAGTTTAATAACAATGTTCTTGTCATATAAAACATTTGATTTGGAACTATAGTTAGGCTTAAAAACATTATTCATGGAAATTATATTTTCTAGATCCTTAGAATGTTTATTCTTCTCGGAATTTATTTCCCCAAGATTTTATGAAATACATTCAAAATCAACAATTTTCTTATTAATATCTTTATTAAGATCTGATATTTCCTTAGTATGAATAGTATTCCTAAAATTTTCCTTATCAAGTTTTTTCATGAGTTTTGAATTCTCAATCTGAAATAGCTTAGAAAACCTTGAAACATCTTCAATGGTAGGTAATGTATTATCTTAATTAGAAGAATATTCTTCGTCTGAATATTCATAATTTTTATCATTACTGTAATTAAATTTAAGGAAAAATTTGTCATTGATTCATCATTGTGTACTTTAGACATCTAACAATGATTTTTAATAGGTAGTTTGGCTATTAGACCAAGATTCTTATATCCAAAAGATTCGTAATTTGATGATTCATATGCAGATTTACCACCAATAACACTCCAGGATTCATTATAATTGATGACTTTCTTAGATTTAGCTTTATAGTAATTGTTTTTTTCTTTCATAATTCTTTTTATTTCTTTATTTTCTCTTATGAATAGGACAATCAGGCCTTATATGTCCATCTCTATTGCATACCTAACATATAACTTTTGAATATTTCTTGTCTTTCCTTTCCTTATTATTATATATATATTGAAAGTTCATCTATCCAAACATCATGTTCATCTATTGAGTATGATTTGATAACACATTTTCTGAAGATTCACTTTCAGTAGATTCGGATTGGAAAACAATATTCTTAGATTTGGATCTAGTAAATCTCCCAAGAGTCCTGGATTTCATATGATTTTATGTTGTAGTAAAAGCAACAGTACCATTTCCATTCTTGTTCTTTACATTATCAGTGTCTGTCTTCATTCAAGTCTCATGTTGAAGAATAGTTCAAAAAATATCATCAAGAGAAATCTGAGTAACCTTTCTGTTCACATCAATAGCATTCCTCTTGTATTCCCATTCATTATGAATAATGTCTATGATCTTATCAACAAAAGATTCATCATCTAATCCTTTCGCACCCATGGATTGTAAACTATTCACAATGGTCATGAATCTCTGCTTCAGCTTACATATGGGTTCTCTACAAGGAAAGTAGAAACCATGTTATTCAGCTCTGAGCATGGTTCTTATTGTTTCAATCACTTTGGATGTTCCAAAGTGAGTAACATCAAGATACTTCCAAAAACAATTTACTGCTTCACAAGAAGAAATTTGGATAAATAAATATATATATATATATATATATATATATATATATCTAGTCATAAAACAATGAAATGTATTTAGAACCTTATAATTCAGTTGTTATTCATGATTTTATTTATTGGTAAAGGTACTAAATTCTGTGTCAGGGATTTTATATCCTCCAGTAAGCATAAAAAAATTGTCTACTCTATTATTGATAATGAAAGTCTTCAGGCATTATCTCGAATATTCATAATCATTCCAATCAAAGATTGATGGTCTTGTTGGATTGAGATTATCATTAGAACCAACATTGATTCCTGCCATCTTAAAAACAAATTCTACACAAACATGTTAAAAATAAAAGAGTTTGTAAACAAAGAATATATTCCTCAGCAAGGAAAATAAAACTATAGTTTTTTTAAGAAAAATATGAATCCGAACATTATGAGTCTGAAAATTCATATCCGAAAAAAACTCTTCTAAATCTAATCATGAGATTAATTCAAATTAAACCAATCCACTGATTTTAATTATTGAGATGGTATGTGAGAGTTTTATATACTCTATAATACCAAATGTAGGATCGAAATAATATAGATACTAAATAAAGTATCTAATGATGCTAAAAATACAAGAGTGGGGTGGCGTGAATTTTATACTTTAAAAAATGCCTTTGGAACTTTAAAAGATTGTTATTTTTATCAAGGATAAACAAGGTAATTCAAAAAACCTCTAAGTTATTCACATTTTCTAGATTCCAGAAATATGATTCTAAGAAAGTGATTCCAAAAATATGGTTCTATAAAATGAAACTTGATGAAAGTTTAAAAAGATAAAGATTATACTATAAAGCTTATAGAATCTCTCTAAATCAGAGTACAAGTATGAGGAAGTGTAAGATATTTATAATTTCCTCAAAAAATAAAATACAGCATAATACTTGTCACAAAACCACAAACAAGTAATAAATATTTTAACCGAAAGAGAAGGCTATCCAAAAACCATGGATAAAGATCCCTTTATTTATACTTTAAATAATTTATGTCTTACCAACACCATGGTAATCCATCGATATAAAGATCGAAGTCTGTCTTTATATCCCCTAAAGATCTCAACTTGAAGGTAGTCAGCACCTCTGTCTTCCTCAGCAATGAAGCCCTCAACTTCAAGGTAGTCGACACCTCTGTCTTCCTATCCCATGAATCCCACGATTGTAGACAACAACAATCAGAGTCACAAAATGGAAATCTGAACATGAAGTTCAGTACTCACCAAGCAATAAAGCCTCTCTCTCTGGAAATCACATCAGCATCATGTAATCTCTAGATTGATCAACTTGTTGTGATCTCTTTTAAATGATCTCCTACTTATAGTCACAAATCCAACGGTTGGCTCCCTCCTCAAATGGTCATATTGTTCCTTGAATTTCGGAGGGTCATGTACATGTTTCACTCAAAAAATGGTTTGTTAGTAAATGAATACATGACATTATTTTATAACAAAAAACAAGTGTGAGAATGGTTTATTAACCAAAACCAAATATTCGGAATATAAGAAAATAAATGTTAAGATTTTTTCCAAAAACACATTATGTGTCTATAATAAAAGGATATTTGGATTCTGTTTTATATGGAATTCAGAACCTGAACACTAGAATTATGGAGTCTGAATTTCAAGGAAATTCGGAATATGGATTCACAAGATTTCGGAACATGAACTTACAATTTTTGGAGTCAGAGTTCATGAGAATTTAGAGTCATAAATTACAAAGTGCAGAGTCTGAATTCATTTGAACTCATAGTCAAAACACACAATGTATGGAATCTGAATTCAATAGAATTTGGAGTTTGAACTCATAAGAGTTAGGATTCTGATTTCAAAGAACTCAAAGTCAGAACTCAGAAGATTTTGGAGTCTGAATTCATAGAACATGGATCCAGAACTCATAAGAGTTCGGGGTTAGAATTCTGAGAACTCGGATTCAGATCATAGAAGGGTTTGGAGTCTGAATTCAGAGAACTCAGATTTATAATTTGAAGGGTTTGGAGTCTGAATTCAAGGAATGCAGAGTTATAAATCAGAAGAGTTCAGAGTCTGAATTTAGAGATCTCAGAGTCAGAACTCATAAGAGTTCAGAGAATGAACTCAGAGAACTCAGAGACAAAACTCAAAAGAGTTCAAATACTTAAAACAGAATCCTCTTTATCTAAGTATTATATGATTCTGAGGTTTTGGATATGAATCCAAATTTTATACTAAAGAAGAATAATGAAAATTGAAAAACATGGTAAGGATAAATTTCATTGGGGATGGAAAATCATCCTTATTGAAGTAAAACATAGGGTGAAAATAAATTTTCCTTGAGATAAGGTGTTTGTGATATTCAAAACCATAAGGAATGTTAAATTCATAAGGATATATTATTGACATAACAATCTCCCCAAAAATAATGGAATGGAAATTTCATAAGGAAAACCTTCTTGACTCAACAAATATCACTAAATGTTTCCTTGTTACCCATCAATAACATCACTATTGTTATAATGTGACTTAATATAATCTAGTAACAATCAAATAATAAATTGGTTACATGTTCAGACACTAGATGAGGGCTGAAAAGGTACATGGGTATTTAGTTACATTGTATTAAAATACATTATATATATACCTTATTTCACAATTTACATTTAAATTACATGGGTAAAATGTTAAACAAACAATTGGTGGTGGTCCACTGAGATTTATCTCAAACCCCCTTTAGGCACCGTTTGGTACTCTAGGTAGATTAAATTGATATAGGTGGGGATAAAGGGAATCATATGACATTGAACACTTTATTTATTGTTGTTTAGGATGGATCATGAAAGAGGCTGATTGATCTAGAGATCAGGATTCATGGGATAATATTATTATCTCCATGTTATCCAATTTTCCAATGGCATTACATATCATAAATAGTTATTCTAGTTTTATTATTTATTTTTACTATTGTATATATTTTATGTTGTGACTTCTATTAATATATATTGTATTCACTATTTACCTCACTTTATATTTATCTACTATTCTACACATTTGTTATTATTTCATTATTTCCCCAAGGACACAATGTAGGCCCTATCTACTAGTCGGATGCCTCTGGCATTTGGGGAGATGAACATGAGTCTATGTGCCCTCTCGGGCCCTAGGAACCTATTATGTTTCTTCTAGGTCCAACATTTCAAAAAGTGGTATCAAGTTCATTTTTAATTATTTATTTTCTATTTTGAGAAAATATATTTGTGTTTATAAATACTATGAGACTTGTTCATAAATCATTATTGGGAGTCACAATCCTAGGTTCATCAAAAAAATCATATTACCCAAAATATAACTGTTGTTTTGTTTTTCCTATTATAATTGACCATTTTCACCATTGGGTGAAAAACATGTTATTTGGAGTTTATTGTTTTTAATTTTATTTAGGATTTACTTCATCATTGGCATGATGATATAAGGGATCAATAATAGTGCATGAATTATTATAGGCACCTAGATTTCAAATGAAGTTCATTTTTATATTCCATATAGATGAATTTCACTACATTTATTTAATGATATTCTTGTGATTATTGAGTGATTATGTTATTGATAACCTATTCTTATGATAATCCATGGTTACAATAATGTGATTTTTGTCTCAATTCATGAGGTATAGTTGACTTCATGGGTTGTGTGAGTAAGTTTCCAAGTAGATCCATTACTCTATAGATAAATGGGTGTAATTTTAAGTGATAATGTGTGTGGTAATTAATTCAATGAAAATTTATATTCATACTAAATTGAAACACGTCATATAAAATAAAATGGGTGCACATCCTTATACCTAAATATCATGTTTATGAAATGTAAATGAGTGAAACTGGAAATTTGTTGTACAAATGAAATGAAATGTATAATTAACTAGGGAACTAATTATTAGACTTCAATTTGGTTAAGTTGAAATAATTAATTATGAATTAATTATATTCTTTGATTTGATAGTTAATCTAGGGGTTAATTATGATATATTAATTTGATTAACTATAATTAATTAATTATGAATTAATTATTGGCTTTAAGATGATAATTAATAAGGGGAATAATTATGAAGTATTAAATTGGTTAAGATTAGATAATTAATTGGGAATTAATTATGTTCTTTAAGAATTGAAATTTAGATAAGTAATCAGTGGATTAATAATGAGATATTAAATTGCATATGTTGACATAATAAATTGATAATGAATTATATGATTTGGGAATTATAATTGAGATAATTAATCAAATGATTAATTATATGATATTAAACTGGGTATGTTAAGATAATTGTTTTTGAATTAGTTATCTTCTTTGATAGTTGTAATTGAGATAATTAATCAGGGGATTTATTCTGAGATATAAAATTTGGAATGATGAGATAATTAATTGGGAATTAATTTTATGCCTTGAAAATTTTAATTGAGATAATTAATCGATGTATTATTTATGATATATATTAAATGGGTTAATTTGAGATAATTTATTGTGAATTATTTATATTATTTTTTATTATAATATAGATAATTATCCAGGGAGTTAATTATGATATATTGAATTTGATATGTTGAGATAATTAATTTTGAATTAATTTTGTGCCTTAGATATTATGATCTAGATGTTTAAGAGTGGAATAGAATATAGAGAGTTGAAATTTATAATGAGATAAATATTTCTAGAAAAAATAATCATTAGTTATGAATTGGGTGGTTGATTAATTAATTGATGAATTAGTGAATGGGATTTGTGTACCCATTTAGTTTTCCAGTTAACTAATGGATTTTAGAATGGTTAATGAGATTAATGAGAGTCCCTTGACACGTGTTTTTGATTTGAATGTGAAGGCAATGATAATGATTTAATTGAGATACTTAATAAGGGTTTCCTTATGCATACATGTTAATTTGCTTTCTAATATGAAATTGAAATGGGCTAATGAAATGTATGAGAAGTTAAATGTTTCAACATTATATATTTTGAATGATAATGCCTAGTATATGAATGGGGGATATGGGACCATGGATGCAGTTGGGGAGAAATAATATGTTAGTATTTGTGCTGATCCTCAAGAAAATATGAGAGCTCATGGAGTTGAGCCAAGGGATAGACCATGTTGGCTACTCTTGGGGATGGATGTCTTTGTGTTTCATCCCAATCTATCAAACATCATTCCCCAATGGACTATGAGAACATTTGGTAGGAAGGTCGTGTGAGATTCCTTGTTGATTTCCATAAGACAATGAGAGCTCATGCATATTGGTCTAGGGGAAGGACCGTGAGTTCTTCCCCTTATAATGAATATTTGTTCATTACATATTAGTCCATGGAGAAATAGTATCCCGGGGATTTGTCTATTTGCCATTGGTACACACTTGGTTCTTGTAGGATGATGCTAAGAATATCTACATCTTTATATATATATTATTAATATATATTTATATATATACACATAATTTTCATGATCTGACATATCACTTTTGGGCGGAAGTAACTGTCGTCGTCACCTGTCCCTTAGAAACCTAGATGGGTAATTAGTTATTAATTCAATTTGGTTATTGTTGTGATATACAAGAACACTATTTAATTTTATTTCCTTTTGTTTATTTACCTAGACACCGATGGTCACAACCATCTATTATTTATATCTCACACCCATTTCAGGCCTCCATTAATGTGGGGTACCCATGTATAATTTTCTTGATTACAAGACTATCGAATTTTTCTATGTTATTTTCTTAGACATGGGAGTTAGGAGAAAAGGATGACGTGGGAGATCTGGATGTTTGTGGTGATCTCCCTTAGTGCTTTATTATTATTGTTATTTCATACAGAGATGTATATAATTATTTTTTTACTTCTTTCATGTATATATTACCACGACAGGCTTCCATTGTGTAAATTGGTTTTAGCCTTTTTATAATTTAGTTAATTATTGTTTTATATCTTCATTTTTTTTATGATTTTATTATATATTTCCCCTATGAACATTGAATATGAGGGTATAATATCCCCGACAGACTCTCCATAGACCCTTCCTACTAGTCGGCAGACTCTAGCATATGGGGATATTCGCTTGAGGTCATGTGGCGATCGGTCTGGATACCTGTTTGAGGGTAAGCTGGGTGAGGACCTTACACTGACTCTCATGAAAATCCATGAATCTATAAAACTATATTCCATAACCTATCCTCCCCACTCTTAAAAAATAATTGTTCATTTTGTCTCATCTAAATAAAAATTTCATCTTTCTAAAGGTGTCCTCCAAGCGGTGATATCAATGAGGCATATTTATCAAACAGCCTATTTTAAAATTTTTCGTCTACCTTATTGTGAAAAAATTAAATATTAAAATAAAAATAAATCTCTTGTCATGTATATTTTTTAATTATATAACTATAATGTAATAACTTATAACCACAATTTTTCCCATATTCTAAAATTCAAATAAACAAAACAATTTTCCAAATTAGGTCGATTAACCATCTCTATGGATAATGATTTTTCATTTTCCATTACCATATTCAAGGACACCCATAAAAGTATAATTTTATTTAAATCATATTTAAATATATATTATACCTAATTTTATGTTCTTCAACTAATAATTATATATTTGGGTAAATAAAACATAACCATTTCCTGATGGTTGGAAAAGTCAACAAACTAAAATAATTATTTTGTGTTAATGTATCATGAAGATAATCATCAAGAAACAAGAAATAAAAATGATATATGAGACTGTTTGAAATTATTTTCATTCATTAATACTATATCATTTCAATTATGTAGTTTTATTTCCTCTTGACTAGAAAATACATAATTATTTACAAATGAACCGATCGTGAAAACCATGAAACGAACACACCATAAAATTAAAAATAATAAAATATTATAAATAATTCATGGTAAAATGTTAAAAATGGGTCATAAAGATTATTATAAATATGATTACACTTATGGAATGAATAAATAGAATAATTAAACCATTTTAAAATAGGTTAATGTATTCAGAACTAATGAAATGCCTAAGGTTAGGGTGTATCAACACACTTTTAATTCTATGAGATATATTGCTTATAAACCACATATTTTTTTTATGTATTGCATATACATCACATTGATAAACTATATTATGCATCTAATTATATTAATTACATAATATGTTTCATATGAAAATTATTTCTATTATGAGGAATATGATTGAACTGATTACAAAGTCATAAGTGATTTCTTAACTCCATTTCCATTCATTGGTTTAGGAAACTACTTCATCATTTATTCCAAGCAATGATTTTGAGTGACATAAATTTTGACTATATTATGTTTTAATTAAACTATTTAACGTGTATTTACATTTAATACAAAAAATTTATTCATTTTTATGATTCCTACATAATTTATATGATATTTATAAGGGTCTTTATTTTAAAAAATTTATTTTTAAAAATTCCTTTTAATATTCACATTTTATACCATTTTTATTTTTTCTAAAATTTTTAACAAAATTTTATTTTAATTTTATCTTATAAAATTTTAAATAAATGGGTACTCGTGTTTAATTATTTACAATATGGATTGAATTGGATCTTTTGGTCTTTATCTAAACGATGTTCTTTTTGATATATCAAAAAAATATGGAAGGATTATTTTTTAACATATAGGACCTGGGAGGACATTCCCTCTATCAGAACGGTATACTTAAATTATATTTCATTTGCAAACCATTAAGGTTATTTTCATGGAAATAATTTTTTAATATATTTTTTGGATTATTAAATGAAAATTATTTTAAAGTTGAAATTTTTTTTTCTTCATGAATTATTTCAAGGGATATCTAGAAATAATTTTCTAATTTATTATTAAATTTTTTATATATGATATGCATTACTGGTGGTATTAATTAAATACTATTAGTTTCCAATTTATGGATGGTTTATTCTTATGATGGATTGATATTTATGAAACCCATTTTTGTTCATATGGGTTTTTCTACAAGTAAAAGTTTAAAAAGCCTATATCCTTTCACAGTTTCTCATATGATGAATGATTTAGGTTATTGTAGAAGAAATATTTATGGTTTTAACTATGAGATAGGGGGCCTATATCCCAATATTTAGTTGGGTAATAAATTATATTTTATGAGATAAAAATGGAAAATAAGTCGATGGGCTAGATCCACTATGGGAAATATGTTTGTCATGATACTCTCTAAGAATGTGGTGTGTAAAAAATAATTATGTTGATCATATTGGTAGTTACCCTTGATATATATAATGAATTTCTATATTTATATTGTTTCCACAATTTTATTACATGATAATGTGGTTCATTAATTATTTATGATTTTTTCACACAAATATAGTAATGTTTATGCCATAAATCATGACTATAAACTATGATAGGTTGTGTTTGAAATTTTTATGTTATAGAGATGAACACATAAAAATATTAATATATAATACATTCATATGATTATATTTTTATATCTTTTATGTTAATCCTTACTGAGTGTTTGAGCTCACACTTTCTTATGCTTCCCTCCCCTGGTGATGAAGAAAGATGTAGGTAGTCTATGAAAAAGTGGAGTAATATATGAGAAAATCATTGTGGGAGATTTCCATGATCATTTATAAAATAATAATATTTAATATCATGTCTCTAATAACTCTATACCATTTTTGTTCTATATTGGGTAGTAATTTTATATATTTAATATTCATCTAAATTGATTAAATAATTCTATATGATGTGAATGGGTCATTATAGATGATGTTATAATTGGGATTTAAAAATCATTGGTGATTTAGGGTAGAATGAATTTATGAAAACCTTGGTGATATGACTATGTATTGGATAAAATAGTAATTTTTTGGAAGTGATCGATAATAACCTAGGACAATCCTAAGGTGTCATAGATGAAGGTGTCTTGATTTAGACATTCAATAAATGAGTTTTAAAAGTTTTCTGGTTATCCAATATGATTATTGTTTCTCACACTATGATTTATGTGTTTTAGATCATGGATGGGTCTAGGATAAATCATTTTAATAGTAAATTTTTATGGAAGATCGAATAGTATTCCTCATGTAGAACCAAATGATATGAGATGTGGAATGTGAAATAGTTTCATTATTCATAATCAGAAATATCATTATATAATAAAAAATAAATACTTTTTTGAGTTTCATGAAACATATTTTATGATAAAGATGGATTTTTTGGTGACCACAAATGAATGAAAGTTCATTTTCATCATATAATTCATATTGGAAGAGGAATCCATGGTAATGTCTCAAAGGAACATGAAGATTCATTGGGTTTCTAAAATAACGAAAAAAATGTAATTGCAACATAAAATTGGATCTTTCAGTTAATGAAATATATAATAATAATAATGGTATCCTATGGACTCAATAATTTTTTAATGTTTTAAATGTGGAATGTATGTGAAGTATCCAAATTGAAACCTTAAGGGGAAATCATGTTAAGAGAATATTACAGGTGTATTTATTAATGGTTTTATTTCAAATGATGAAGAGACTAGGAATTACATATGAGATTGAATGTTTTAATGAATAAAATAACAAATTATTGTCCCTATTTTAAAAATGAATTGAAATGATTGAGTGTTTATATATTTTAATTCATGTATAATTTCAAAGAAATACTTTATAGTTATTATATGATAATGATACATATCAGTATTGTTCTATAATAGTTTTTCATTAAATATATGGAAGTATATATTGAATGGTACTTATAAACATGAATATTTAATGAGGTGGTAAGGTGAATTTTTTCTGAGAACTCATGATTTATGTAATATAAAACCTAAATTATGCATAATTTTTTCATAATAAGGAGATAAATATATATTTGATGATATTGGAGACCTCAAATCTGATTAGTAATATAATAAAAACATGTTTTACGGATTACATTTATTTATTTTTTGGAATTATGGTATATGGAAGGATTTAATCCATATTTTTACTAAGGATTAACTATAATTCATGTTATTATAATGTTTCCATAGAATACATTGTAATGAAATTCACGTGTTTAGTGTGTGAAAATTACGTCATATAACTTTTTTTTGGGGATTGATGATAATTTTATATTGACAATTTAGTGACCTTGTTTTGAATGTTTTGGATTTTAATCATTTAGAAGTTTCATAGTGGTCATTATTTATGAAATATTTTAAATTGAACATTGGAGGGAATTTTAGAGATTAATTTATTGCATAACAATATGATGATTTATGCATATTAGATAACCTGAAATAACCAATTTGTCATGAGGATAACTGGAGACAAGAGGAATGATTTATTAACCATTTTTTTATCATGGATTCTAATAGTTGTTTAGGAATTAGAATTATCCATTAATTTATAATTGTAATTTAAGGGGAGTAAATTGATCAATGCACAACCAAGGAGTAAAATTTTTATTTTGGAATTAAATCAAGTATGTATATATTGTCAACGAAATATGAAATAAATTTTTTCCCTATTATCATAACATCGTATGATATTAATGAACAATTTGTTCTATATTTTTTATTTTCATTAACCTTATCATGAACATATTCTCTATAATTTTCCATCAAAAGTTTTTGTTAAAATTATATAAGATATCTGTATTTTCACTTTCCACTAATTTTCTATGAATCGGGAATCTTGTTTTTTCGGTGACCCTCATCTTTTACTTTCCCTAATATTAATTGGAAGCATTAATTATCCTTTTTAAAATATTTGTTTTCCATAAAATAATTTTCAAATATCTGACATGAATTTTTGATATAAAATATAAAATTGTGAGGAATAAATTTTTATGAAATTCTTAATCATATCATTACAGTAGCTTATCAATTATCTCTTCCACCAAATCACCCTATATTTTATTATATATTCTATATATCACAATTGAGGAAGTAAAAACATAATCCTTCGAATATACTAATTTTAAAGGTCATAAATCGATAAATTGATTGTTTTTAGGAATAAAAATCTTTATAGATTCTTGATTATAGAGATAATGTTATAGAAAACAAGCTGATGTACCTAGTTAATTTTTTGATTTGAAATAAACAATTAGAGGAACCTATGTAGGATCATAATGATATAATGAGGAAATGGAATCCTCATGTGTTGGTATTTGAGTGAAAATATACAGATCATCAAATTCATTTTATGGTTGGTTTAAAATAAAACCCCATTATATTATGGAATGTGTTTTAATAAATTTATTATATTTTATAGGCTAATTATCACAAAACAATGATGGTAAATGTAATAAAAAATATAATTATTTTAACTGAACACTTATATAATAGATATTATAGTGATGTAGATGAATAATATTAATGACATTATGAAATATATAATTTTCCAACACATTGTAGTGTATTAATTAATTCAAATTAAATATGAATATAACTTTTAGTAATGAAATTTTCCCTCAAATTTATGTATTCTAAAAAAATATTTATTGATTATATGTAAAATTAAATATAAATATGTTTTTACCCATGTTAAAAAATTATTTGATAAACTGAACATCATTACCTGTTTCATCATGTCAATACATTTTTATTATTAAATTTTTTGGTTTTTTTTAATCTATAACTTATTAGAATATATAAAAAAAAATAATTCTTAAACAATGATCAATTTCTTTATAATTATATTTTTTTTTCTCATTTTAATTTGATATAAATGTATATAAATTAATTTTTATTTACTTACATTATTTATAACATTTTTTTGTAAGTATATTTTTGTTCTAAAAAACTTTTTCTTATAAAACAAATTGATGGATTTTGATGGTTAAAATTTATATTTTTTTTGAAAAAAATACATTTTTCTAAATTTATAAAATGTGTTAAATATTTTGAATAATTATGACTAAATTAGCCTATAATATCATATTTATATACAAGTGTAAAGGCATACCATAAAAAAAATGCATTATTGGTAACATTATGTAGCAGGTTAATCAGAAAAGGTAAAATATTACAATTACAAAAAACTAAATAAAATGGGTTGTTTATTTGTTTTTAGACCATTCCCATCATTTATAATACTCACTATCATCCATATTAAAGTTAATTAAGGCCACCCAAAATTTTTTGGGTTTCAATACAAAATCATTATTATTTAACAAATTAAAACCACCCCTCCTCAAATATAAATACCACCCCTCACCACCCAATTCTTTTAAAAATACATGATTATTTTAAAATACCATAAAAAACTATACTCCACATAATACCGATGATAATTTTATACTAGTATCACCAAATGAACAATTCCCTGTTCCTATAAGGGTTTTTCAAGGAGGTGGTATTCAGGAGGTGTCATTCTCAAACCACCTCTTTGAATTTCATTAATTTTTCTTCCTTCTCTTCAACTCGTTCATCTAAAACACAATAATAAATCTATTAAAATTTATATACTGGAATTTTACATTTTTCATTTATTCTATTCTATACCCTCATTTTATCACCTCCTCTTATTTAATGAAATGAATCTATTGTCCCAATTATGGAGGTTAAAAGTCTACATTTAAAATTATTTTATGTTATACATTACCAAATTTATGTATGGTCATAAATGTATTATTCTTGTTAAATAATATTTTACTAGGTTTATTACTACTTATTTAATGTTTTAAAACTAATACACACACACACACACACAAATATATATATATATTATAAAATGAATCTAATTCCTCATGGTAAAAAAAACTCACAAATAAACAAAACATATATCGTAAATTTTTATCAAACAAATCATACTAATACAAGAATGAAAAATGATACAAGATAACATTTAAACATATTGAAATTTATATATATATTTTCAAATTTTGTTTTTTTATTAAAATTTTAAAATAGAATACATAATTATACATATATTAATCGACCTTTTAAACCACGTAACGAATGTTCCAGACACATAAAAAATAATAAAAAATAATTAATCAACGGGTGCTAATATGTTATAAATATATCATACATGGTATTATAAAAATGATTATATTTATGCAATTAGACAATGTAATTATTTGAAGAAGTATATATGAGTAAAATGTATTCAAATCTAAATATTAGTGGAGGTAAGGGTTTATTTCCTCTTCTTTGCTTCTGTGATATATATTCCTTATTGAACTCTTATTTTTTTATATGGTGTATATTAATTACCTAAGATATATTGTATAATTAATCTCTCTATATTCATGATATTAAATGTTTAATTTGATAGTTCTTAATTTTACGGGGCATATGATTTACCCGATTATATAGTGGATTGAAATTTAATAACTCAATTTCCATTAATTGTGTTAAACATATACATAGTTTATGTTGAAATGTTAAGATTATCTGTGAGATGTATTTTTAATATTTTTTTTTATTTTCAGTAGTTATGTTTGGATTTATATATAATTAAAAAAGTATATTTATATATTTAATTATTAGTTAAATGATATCATTTTATAAGGGATATTCTTTTTTAAAATTTCCTTTTAAAGTTTCCATTAAAATACCATTTTATTTTAATTTTCATGTATTAAAAAATTGGTTCCAATATATTTTGTTACTATTAAATTAGGAAGATTTAAATTTATTTTTATTCATATTTTAATATTTACCAGATGGGTTGAATGGAATATTTTTGACAATTTCTAACTGATGTTTGTTACCCCTTATCATACATTTGTATATAAGTAATGTTTTTAACATATGTGGAATGATTGGATTTTCATATTATTATTAATATTTAATGATTTTCTATTTTATATACATACGTATTTTAATATTTTCATATAAATTTATTTCATTTATAATTGCACGACTCAATAAAAATAATAATTAAAAAATGGAAATGTAATTTTTTTGGAATTATTTCAAGCAATCTTTAAAAAATATTTTCCATATTTGGTAAAAAAAAATTGATGCCCCTGATCATTTACCATGTATATTATTCAATAATATTTTCCTTCTTTTATTTATTTTGGTTTTATGTTTTTTATGAAACTATATTTATGAGACCATTTTTCGGTGGTTTTTGATTTGATAAAATTTTTATAATACCCATATCGTTTCATGGGTTTTAATAATATGAATGATTTAGTTTCATGTGGGACACATATGTATGGTTTCCATTATTTTACTATTTAAAACAATCTCTACCTCTAATGAATTGGAAAAATATTTATATCTTATGAGATAATAATGGGAAAAAATATGATGGGCTTGATCTACTATGGGAAATATGTGTGTCATGATCCACTATGAAAAACAAGTGAATCCAGATACACTATAGAAACAAGGGTTTCCAAGTTTACTATGTGGATCGTCATTGTAGATAACCATGAAATATTATATTTTTATTATATTTAGGATGGTCTCAATATTTTATGACATGTTCATATAGATCATGATTGATTAACAATGACTTATATATCTTCTTCCCTGTGATTTGGAGAGAAGAATATATTAATTTATTAAATAATGTTTATCAAATATGACATGTTGGAAATGATTGTTTTATGTTATAGACATTATCACATATACATATTCTAATCTTATTCTTTCATATGATAATGTAACGATATATTGTATGTTTTCTATACTAAGAATATATTAGATCACCCATTATTACGTTTCCTTCCCCATGTAATGTAAATTGGTTTCGGTTGGGTCTGCCATAAATGAATACTATGTGAGAGGATCTTTGTGATTGATGTAAAAGATATTTTATAAAATAACAATAATTCATATCTGACCATAAAATAATCGAAGAATATATGGTTATGGTATGTGTATTATTTTTATTTATTTAATATTCATCTAAATTGATGTAATATATGTGTACGCAACGAATGAGTCAATATATGAATCATAAAATTTATACTATTTAATTAAAATTAAATTTATGTTATCATAGACATTTTAAAAATAAAAGAAAATTCTTCTCATGGATTATTCATTACATGTTAATTGATTCCTGATCTACTACACACCATCCTTTTTAGAGTTTAACAAATAATATACATTTATACATATTGATATTATGTACCCAAAGTAATATGTACTTTCACCATTAATCATTTTACAACAATGGGTTTTTATAAAATTAATCGAGTGACAACATAACATTCAATGTGAACAATATACGTATTCTATATAAATTATTTGGTGCATAGATATATGTATCCAAAACTCTTTTTTCATGCGATTAAATGTGATTAATGGATTTCTTATTTTGTATAATCTATGTGGAATACTAATTCATGTAAATGAAATAAATCTGATTAGTGGGACAATAACTATTTTTCCCCCAAATATATCTATTAATATTTTTATCTAATGAGATACCATGTATTATTCATATTATTTTTTCATAATCACAATACAATCTGATTTTTTTTATGTATTCTTGACATATACTTATGATTCCATGGTTTATGTTGTTTCCACATTCTAATTTTAACTTGGATTCATTATCATGTATTAGGATTTGATGTTCATGTTTTTTTATAAATAATTCTATGTCAACTTGATACGCAAATTTAATGACATCTGTTATTTCAATACTAAAATTCTATGATTATTCCCTTGCATTCTTTTAGAGTTAAACCCTTTCATAAGTATGTCCCCTTGTCGTCTTGTGCAGTTTTAAATGAGAAATAAATTATTAGTAGTAATTTAAGGAATTTTATATAAACCAGTTTTATATGAACTCTATGGTATTTTTTTATGTATATAATTATAAAAAGCCCCAAAACCTACATTAATTTTTTTATTTCATTATTTATCTCATTTTTTTAATAAATCATGGATTTATTTTTTCTAAATGTGACGTCTTGTCATATATGACATGTTATAAAATAATAAACAACAACAACTTGTAATGTTTTTAATTTTTTTGATTAATAACCCCATTAGATAAATAAAATAGAATTTATTATTTAATATAATAAAATATAGTGGAATCATTATTAATATAATTAATGTTACAATATCAATAACATTTCAATCTAAATATAATTTATTATAAGAAATATGTCAATTAAATGGGAATTTTTATGTATAAAATCCATAAAATAAGAATTAAATATAATATAATTATTTAATATTTACTTAATTACTATTATTTTTAAATTATATAAATAATATTTTAGTAATTAAATATGATAAAAACTATTTGATTTGTCATTATTTCATAAAAATGTAGTACATCCAAAAATGGTTTCATTTCATTGTAATATATCTATTACTTTTTTCAAGGGAAATCATCATTTAAAACTACCCTAAGAAAATATCATTCTTATAATTTATTTTATTTTATTAAACATCGCCATTTATGTCTGTTTACATTCATTTAAACTATTTTATCAAAAACATCAATGACCATGTTAGTTTTCTGCTTCGATATATAATAATAATGTTTTCTAAAAAAAATTAACTCCCATGATTTGTTTAATATTTTATTTATTAGTCTAATAAAATATTAATATAAATTTAATTTTATATTAATCATTTTATAATTTTAACACTCTATGATATTCTATAATGTTTTTTAAAATAAATTTAATTTATTCAATATATTTATTTATACCAAACACTGAACATAAATAAACTCGAAAGTGTTTTAATTATTAAAGGAATATTATAAACACGATATCAAATAAGTTTCATTGGTTGTTATTAACAACATTATGAAATATTAATATTTTAAAATCATTTTAAATTTATTATTTAATGGTTTTTTAATATGCAAAAATTATTTAGTAAAGTGATTTTATTCTACATATATATCGTTTCTATAAAAATTAATGAGTTTTAAAATTAGAAAATTATAATTAAATTTTGATAAAATTTTTAAATTTTAATTGATCAAATTAAAATAATTTTTCTTTTTATGATGTGTAAATTATCTTAAGATGATTTTTTTTAAATTTTCTATAATGATTAATTTTTAATGAATAGTGACAACTATTTACTTTTATAAAACCCTTATTTTCTTTATATTTAAAAGTCATTTATAATTTTACATTGATCTCAATTGAAAATAATTAATTTTCAGTAATATATAAAATAATAATCTAAATTTAATAAATATCTATACTTAATTTAAGAATAAGTACATTTTTGTCTTAATAGTACATTTATCCAGAAGAATGGTTTTCGTTGGGTTTTGACTATTTAATATTAAATGTAAATTTACAAAAAAAATTGAATTTTTTATAATGGACATAAAATTTTTAAAATATTAATTAAAAAATAATTAATAATTTCAATATCATTTTTAGTAATAATAAATATGTTTTTCTAAAAATTATTTTTCCCAGTATAGGTAAAATAATGTATTAAGAAAATGTTAAATGGTAAAAGAATAAAAAACCTAAAACATGCAGCTGTAAATGGGTGTCTGATATACTACTAGAAATTATATGTCCTTTTTAACAATAATTATCATCCATAGTAATTGTTATTTCTTCCAGAAAATTTTAGTTTTCTATAAATATAAAATATCCATTATTTAATTTTAAAAAATACATATACTCAAGTATAAATACCACCTATCACCACCCTAGGTCTCTTTAAAATCCATGAATATATATTAATATCATCTAAAAAATATCCTCCCCACCCTCCCCATGTCTATGATATTCTTGAATCATCCAAATACCAATTTCATGTTCTATAAGGGGTGCTTCAATGGGTGGTATTCATGAGGTAACTTTTTGAATCAACCTCTTTTGTTTTTTCCATTACATTATTGTCACCAACATCATTCATAAAATCATAATAAATACAATTTCATTTACATAGTATAATTTTATATCAATAATGGAGTATCTTATTCCACACCTTTCCCATATGCTCTTATTCAAACAAACAAATCCTTTGTCAAAATTAGGCCGGTTAATCATATATGTGGAAAATCAGTTCTTTTTCAATTACTACATTCAAGGATGATCATAAATGTATAATCCTATTTAAATAATATATATATATTATAAATTATTTTATTATCTGGAAAAAATAATAATGCACCATGATAAATAAAACATAACTAGTTTGTGATGGTTGGAAAAACAATGAAACTAAAAAAAACATTTTTTTATCATGTCATCAAATTCATCATCCAAAAAAAAGAAATAAAAATGTAATATGAGAAAATTTGACCTTATTTATGTTAATGTATTCCATTTCATTTCAATTATGGACTTTTATTTCCACTTGAAATGAACATCCAATATTATACACATATGAACTCTCCTTGAAAGCCATGAAACGAACAGAGCAAAAAAATTGAAAATAATTAAAACTTCTATTTAATGTGTAGTATGATGTTATAAAAGGATCATATAGTTTATTATAACGAATATTAAACTAAATTGAAGAATAAATATCATTCACTAAATATTTATATATAATGTTAATGTATTGAAAACATATTAAATGTTTTAGGTAAGGGTTTATCAAATAATTTTTACTTCTCTGAGATATATGCATTATTCACCCCATATTTCATTTGGTTTTGTATATACATATATTGATATATTATATTATGAATATAATTATATAATTTATATTATATGTTTCATATGAAAATTATTTGTTTTCTGAGGCATACCATTGAACAGATTACATATTGATAAGTGATTTCTTAACTTAAATTCACGTCATTAGGGTAAACACTACTTCATTGATTATTCCATTCTACGATTTTGTGTGAGAATAATTTTGATTACATTATGTTCTATTTCAAATATTTTTATGTGTATTTTTTTTATGGACATAATTGATTCATTTTGATAATATTCACATCATTGATATGATATTTATTAGGGACATTATTTTGAAAAAAATTAAAATTTACGTTAAAACACTCCTTTTATCCCATGAATATTTTTTATAATATTTTCCATAAAATCATATTTTACTATTAAATTATGATTTTTTAAATAAATGTGTATTCAGGTTTTAATAATAACAATATGGATTTAAATGAATATTTTTGTCTTTTTCTAAAGGAAGAAATTTTTTAATATTAGAAAAATGTGGAAGGATTATTTTTTAACATAAATGAAATGGGAGGATTTTCCCACAATCATGATAGAATAATTATATAATTATCCATTAACAAACACAAAATGTTATGTTCAATGAAAACATTGCCAAATATAATTTTCTGGCTCATTAAAAAGATATTATTTGAAAATAGATATGTTATTTTGTCCATGAATTATTTCTAGAGATATCTAGATATTATTTTCCATTAATTATTACATTTTTTAAATTACTAATGAATTACTTGTGATATTATTAAATAATACTTTGATTATTATTTTTATGGTTGTTTTATGTTTATGATTGATTGATCTTTATGAAAATCATTTATTTTCTATGGGGTTTTCTATGGTAAAATGTTTGTGAAACTGTAATCCTTTCATCATTTCACATATGATAAATTATTTTTCGACTTGTAGCTCAAAAATGTATGGTTTTAAATCTATGATATGTGTGAACTATATATCTCTCAAATTAATGGGGTAATGACATATATTTTAGGAGATAAGAACATAAAAAAAAGATGATGTGATCGATCAACTATGGGAACCATGTTCGTTATGATTTGTTATGGTTAAGTGGTGTGTCATAATTGACTATGTCGATGGTATTACTAGTAAACCAAGATATATTTAATGTAATTATATATTAATGATGGTGAAACAATTTTAATAATTGTTAATATGGTTCATTCCTTATTTATTATTACTTCTCAATCATATATTCCATGTATTCTGAATTGATAACATTTATTCCATTAATCGTGACAATTAACTATGATAATTTTGGAGTGAAATTTTTATGTTATTGAAATGATCATATAAACATATTATTATCTTATAATTTCATATAATTATGGACAGATATCATTGATGTTTATTGTTACTGTGTATCTAAGCTTACCCTTTCTTGTGCATCCTTTCTCATGTGATGAAGGATTATTTAAGTACTATATGTCAAAGTGGATTACTATGTGAGAATATATTTTTGCGAGATGTCAAAGATCATTCAGAAAATAAGAATATTGAATATCTAGCCTCTAATAAGTATAAAACAATATGGTTATGTACTGGGTAGTATTTTAATTCATTTAACATTAATCTAAATTGATAAAATATTTCAATATGAAATGGTTGTGTCGTTATTGATGATAATATAGTTAGGATTAGAAAATCAATGGAGATTTGGGTTAGGATGAATTTTTTAAAACTCTGGTGATATGACTATGTATTGGATAAAATCATAATGTTCTGGAAATGATCAATAATGGCATTGGATAGACTAGATTTTTCATAGAAGAAGTTGTTGTGATTTATACATTCTGAAAATGAGTTTTCAGAATTATGTGGAAATATAATATGATTTGGGTTTCCTACAATATAATTCATGTGTCTTAGACAATCGATTTAACCAGTATAATTCATTTTAATAGTGAATGTAATGGAAAATTGAATGGTCTTTCTCATGATGAACAAAATGATATGTGAACACTGGAGGAGGTTTTAGAGAGTAATGTATTACATAACTATATAATTATATATGAATAATGGATAACCTGAACTAAATATTCTATTATGATGTTAACTATTGAAAAAATTAATTATTTATCATTCATTTTTGGATCATAAGATCCCATAGTTATTCTAGCAATACAATTTTAAATCCTTTACTAACGTGATCAATGGGGATAAAATTTTTCATGGAACAACCAAAGATTGATATTTTTCTTATGGAATTAAATCATTAAGTATATATGGTAAAAATTATTTGAAATAAAATTTTATCCTAATATCATTACATTAGATAAGATAAATGACATATTTGTTCTATATTTTTTTATTTTCATTAACCTTGTCGTAACAATAATTTTTTACATTTTCATCCGAACTTGATTTTTAAAATTCTATTCAATGTCTATAGATTAACATTCAACTTATTCTCTCTGAATCAGTAAAATGATTTTTTAGTGAACATTCCCTTTTACTTTCCTCTATTTTATGTGGATGTTTCTGTTACAATTTTTACTATGTGGGTTTTCCATAAAAGAATTTTCAAATATCCAAAATTATTTTTTTATGTGAAATTTCATATTGTGAGGAAATATTTTTTTAATTCTTAATCATATCAATGAATTAGATTATGAATTGAATCGTCAAGTACATCTCCCTAATGTTCATGATGTGTTACATATGACTCTGATGAAGAAGTAAGAAAATATTCCTTCACATATACTATTCGTAGAGGTCATACATATGGATATTTGTTGATTTTTTAGAATAAAAATCTGTATAGATTCTGGATTATAAAAAAATGGTATACAAAATACGATGATGTACCTCATTAATGTTTTCTTTTGAAATAAAAAATTTTAGGATCATTTGTGGGATACCAAGGATATAAGGAGGAATATATATCCTCATCTATTTGTATATGAGTGAAACTTTTTTATGGTCAAATTCATTTTAGGGTGGTTTAATATAACACCCCAACATATTATGGAATGTTTTTTAATATATTTGTTCTCATTGATAGAATAATTTTCACAAAAACAATCAGCGTAAATGTAATCAACAATATTTTTTTTTTAAAAACCCATTATATCAATGTTTTTATATTGGTCGGAATGAATATTATTAATCAATTTAGGAAGTATATAGTATTACAACTCATTTTAAGTTTATAAATAAATTAATTTTGAACATGAATATGACTTTTAAAATGTCATTTTATTCATCAAATTTATTTTTGCATTGAAAGTATTTATTTATTCTATTTGAAAATAAATATAAATTTGTTTTGACCCATATAAAAATATTATTAGATAAAATATTCAAATATTTTGTATTCCTCATGTCAATGTTATCTTACGATTAATTTTTGAGATTTTTTTTTTAAATTTATCTTATTAGTAAATATTAGATAGTAATGTAAAATCATAGAATTCTTAAAAAATAAAAAATAAAATGTTTTGTTTATTTGATTTTAGTGCTTATCCAACCTTTAAAAAGCACACAATAATCCCTATTCAAGGTAATTAATGCCACCCAATTGTGGTTGGATTGAAATATAATATACTTATTATTTAATAACTTTAAACCACCCCTCCTATAATATACAAAAAAACCCTCACCATCCCATTATTCTAAAAATGCATGGTGGCATTACATTAACTTCAAAAACCTATACTACACACTAATCCCATTATATTGTTATAGTAGTATCATGTGGTGAACAACTCCACCTTACATTGGGGTTCTTCAAGAACCTGATATTCAAGAGGTAAAATTCACAAACCACCTATATTAATTTCATTAAATTTTATACCATCTCTTCACAACATTCTTTCATAAGGTCATAATAATTCATGTATAATTTATATTCTAAAATTTTATATATCATATTTATTTTATTCAAAAACATGATTTCTTACATCCTCATATTCAACGAAATGAAACTATGTTAAAAATTATGGTGGCTAACCGTCTACGTGGAAAATGATTTTTTGTTATACATTACCACCATCAAGTATTGTCATGAATGTATTTTTATGGTTTTATAATATTTTAGTTGGTATATTTTAACTTATATAATTTTTTAAAAATAATATATATATATAATATTATATAAAATCAAACTTGTTTATGATGGTGGGAAAAATTTTCCAAATAACCAAAACATTTATCAATAACATTATCTCTAATGAATCATAAAAATACTAGAAATAAAAATTATACATGAGGTCATATAAAAATTTAAAATTTTATAAATACCATTTTTCTAAATTCTATTGTTTAATTTCCATTTTTAAAGTAAAAAACATAATTATACAAAAATGAATCAACCTATTAAACCATAAAATGAATGCTCCCAGAATAATGAAAATAACAAAATATTATTAATGAATGGGTGGTAAAATTATATATATATATATATATCATAAATGGTTTTATAAATATGAGTATATTTAAGGAATTATTTAAGGAAATTATTTAAATAATTATACGTTAGTAAAATGTAATAATATCTAAACAGTTGAGTGAGTTATGGTTTCTATGCCTCACTTTTACTTCTATGTGATATATGCTTTATTGCCCACATATTTATTTTATGTGGTGTATATTATTTACATTGATATATACTGTCATTACTCTCAATTTACTCCAATTATTAAATGCTTAATTTTATTATTATTATTTTTATGGGTCATATGATTTGACTGATTACAATGTGGAATGATCTTTCATAACTCAATTTCTATTCATTTGGTTAAACAAATACATTATTTATGATGAGATGTTAAGATTATGTGTGATACGAATTTTGATTATCATTTTTTATTTTCCTTATTTTAATGTGGATTTATATCTAATTAAAATAAAATATTAATATATTTAATTTTATGTAAAATTATGTGATATTTATAAGGGAAGTTCTTTTTAAAATTATATTTTTAAAATATCACATAAAACCCTTTTTTAATTTTTATGTTTTCAAAAATTATTTCCAAAAAATTTCTTTTCTATTAACATATGGTTTTAAATGTTATTTTTATTCATGTTTTCCTATTTTTCAAATGTTTTGAATGCCAACATTTTTTTCAATTTCTAAATGATGTTCATTGTGCCTTATCGTAAATAAGTAGGTAAGGAAGGATTTTTAATATATATTGAATTAGTGTATTTTCACAATATCATGGATAATTAATGGTTGGATATTTTATATACATACTTACACTATTACGTTCAAGTAAATGTTTTTTTAATTTATAATATTTTGTCTCATTAGAAAATATAATTTAAAAATGTAAATGTTATTTTTTAGGAATTATTTCAACAAATCATTCAAATGTATTTACCATATATGTAAATTATTTTTCATGAATATTATTATTTAATAGGTGTATTATTCATAAATAATGTACTCATTATATTTATGATTGTTTTATGGTTTTTATAGAATTATATTTATTAAAACTTTTTTTCCATGGGTTATACTATGATGAAATATTAATGATGCTCATTTAATTTCATGGGCACTAATTAGATGAATGAATTATGTTCTTATGGGAAACGTTTGTATGCTTTTCATTATGATATTAGTGAGACATATATTAACATGTAACACATTTGATAAATCATTATATCTCATACGATAATAATGGGAAAAACAATTATTAGCTTTATCCAGAGTGGGAAATACGTGGGACATAATCAACTATGGGAAACAATTTACTGTAGATCCACTATAGTAATATGTGTATCCTAATCTAATATATTAATTGTCATTGTATTCATCCATGACATATGGAATTTTAATATATATTTCTGATGGTCTCATTATTTTATTACATGTTCATATAAATCATGATCGATTTACAATGATTTAAAACTCTTATGGTCTATGTTTTAGGATATGTTAACATTTATTCCATAGCTACTATTTATAATATATGACATGTTGGCTATGAATGTTTTATGTTATTCCCTTTACCACATATCCTTATTCTTATATTATACTTCTGAATGATAAAATAATTATATCTTGTATATTTATCCTTACTGATCTTATATATCATCACCCATTCTAATGTTTCCTTCCCATGTAATGAATAATGGATTGTCTTGGTTTGCCTATGAGGAGTACTACGTGAGAGGATCATTGTGAGAGATTTCAATGATATTTTATAAAATAAAATTATTGTACATCTAACCCTAAAAAAATAAAACTATATTTTTATGGCATGGGTTGTATTACTATTTTCTTAATATTTATTTAAATATTTATAATATTTGTTTATGTAATGAAGTGTTCGTTATAATAATGGTAAAATATATATCATTTTATTGAAATAAAATTTATGTTATCATAAAAAAATTTCAAATAAAAGATAAATATTTTCATGTATTATTCATATAATGTTAATTGATGCCTGATATATTATGCTCCATACATTTTGAAATTTTATGAATAAGACATATTCATACTTATATATCTTTTGTTACTAATATCATATGACCTTTTAGCATAATTTTTTTTACTATAATTGTTTTGGATCATCTAAACCTAGTGACTTCATAACGATTAACATGAATATTGCATTTATTTTAAATAAGTGATACATTTTATTAAAATAATGAATTTTAATTTTATTAATAAACGTAATAAGATACATTTTCTTTTGAAAATAAACAATTTATATATATAAAATACCCAATATGATGATGTATTTCCCAAAAAATAGAATCTATTGTATGGGAATCCCTTATATAAACTTTATTTCATTAACATATGTTTAATATTTCACCACCATCATTCATTATGTGGGGTATATACTACCTCACTAATTTATTCTTGATTTATTCTTTCTCTTAATTCATGTTTTTTATTTAACCATATCATATAATTTATTTTGAGGAAAATTGAATCAATAGTTACTAAAATTATCTCAATTTTCTTTCATCAAGACATGTTTCATATAGTGGAGTTGGATTCATTTTATGTTATCACCACTCAAAAGTATTCAAGGTCAATAAAACCTTTTTATTTCATCATTTTGGGGAGATCACCATTTCCTATTTTTATACTCCATTTATTGGTATTTTTTCTGATGAATCATTCCCATAGACAAAAGGAATCCTAATTTTTTAATGTAATGAATATATTTTTAAAATATTAGATTCCAATATAAATATTGGAATATGGATACAATGATTGAATTGAATCAAATTATGTTAATTATAATGAAAAAGGGTTATGAAAAATCTTATCAATATTAACATATATGATAGTATGTTTTCAAAAAAAGTAACACCAAGACATTGTAAAGACCCGGAATTTCCATGTAATTTTTTAAAAATATATTGGAATTTTACGAGTCTGTGAACATTGATGGCACGTGATTCTGAGGCCCGGAGTGCCTAGAATGAATTTATGAACATTTGTTCATATACATTCAGTAAACGTGCGAGCGAGTTTTTTATTCATTTCAACCGGTGCTCAGAATTGAAATCTGATGGCACCGTTGAACTCGCAGTTTCGGTATTTGATTAAAAATAATTTCACCTCGATGATAGTTGGTCGTGTTTGAATGTTAGTTTTTGTGTTATTTGTGGAAATAATAAAATAAAATTAACATATGTTTTATTTTATTTTTTTGTAACCACCCTCCCCTGTGGAAGTTCAGCGGTGGGGTCCACCGGAACAAAACCTCCTCATTATGTTTAATTGTGGTGGGCACCACCCGAGGACTCAATAACCTCCCAAATTGAATTTAAGGGCAAGGACCGCTCAAACCATATTAATGGGGGGAGTGGAAACCACTCAACCCCCCCCCCCCCTATTTAATGTGGAGAAACCTCTTGGTCTTCCTCCACATTAATTATGCCATCCCACCTTAATGAATTGTGCCAACCTAGGCATTTAATTAGGCTATTTTGAATTTTCGACAATGATTAATGTTGTGGGAAACACATCAGTTGGAAACATTTATTTTGGTGGAGCCTTGGGGGAAAAGTTGTACAATGAAGAACTACTTATCCGAAAGAAGAATTCATTCTTCCATTGAATAACGTCGACCCAGACTTCGAAATTCTTCCACGAGACATCCTCCGACGTAGGACATATTCGACTTCGACAAACCGACGCACAAACCGACATTGGAGGATAATGCAGACGACACGGATGTTCATATTTTCCTAATGATTCGTCTGCTTCCCCACATCTCCATCGATGTATCAACCCGAGGTATAGGAATTCTTTGTCTGATAATACTTTTACCATATTTTTACATTGGCTGCATTTTGCGGGTTGGGAATGATACGTTGTGGGATGTTATAAGCTATACATGCTTCTTTCTTGTTGATCCATATGCTACAACTTTATATGCGGAGGGTGTGGTCCAAACAAACATAGCCCGACCCCCTCCACTGACCTTCTTTGTGATGATCTTCGTAATGATGTAAGGTGACGAAGAAGAAGAAGGAGACGAAGGCAACCCCGCGCCGCCTGCGACCCCCATGACCCGGGCTGCCCCTACGGCGCTGCGGCCTCCCGGCCGAACTGGTCATGTGCCCTCACTGCACCGCACCGCACAAGCCGAACCAGCACCGTGTCGTGGATCACGCCACACCCCGGTCGCGACGCCCGCCGGGCGCGCCCCCCGGTCGCGCTGCCCGCCTGACGAGCCACTCCGGCCACGCCGCTCGACAGCGGATCGTCCTTGGTCTCGCCGCTCGCCGGTCGAGCTGCCCCGTCTGTGCCCTCGGCCGGCCGAGCCTCCCGAAGGCCCCTCGCCCTGGCTCACACCGCCCGCCGACCGCACCACCACTGCTTCTCAACCCGCTGGCTGCGCCTCCCGCCAGCCCCCCCCCCCATGGATGTGTCGCCCGTTAGACCGACCGCCCCGGCCGCAGTGCCTGCTAGCCACGGCGCCCCGACCGTAGCCTCCGCGGTCGGGCCTCCCCAGTCGTGCCGCCCGCTTCCTGAGCCACTCTTGCTCACGCCGCCCGCTTCCCTCCGATCCCCCACGTGACATTGTTCCCTCACTGAAACCTTCACAGTCGAGCCTCCCTCGTGGATCTCTATAGCCCCTCGTGGTCTGCTGGGCCAAGCCTAGTGGCCGCGCTAAACCCTACATGTCGGGCCATACCCTATAGGTCGGGTCTAACCAAATGGGTGAGGCCGGTTCGGGCTAAACCGGGGCGCACTATGACCCCTTTACATTCTTTTGGCAATAACTTTGGCACCAGAAGTCCGTTTGATGAACCGTCAGTGGAGTTGGAAACCTCAAAGAGAGATGTTACCTTTTTGTATACCCTATTGGAGTTTTGGGTAGAGTTGAGGTACAATATGGTTGGATTTTGTACGAATCCAACCGGGCCCCCGAAACTAAAAAGATAATTACTCACAGACCAGGTGTCTGATTGACGCGTCTTCTATTACGTCTAGACCGATATGACATGGAGGACCGTTGAGATACTTCTTCGCGGGACTTCATGACAATCAGAGTATCAACCAGTAGCATATGGAGTTGATCCATTTGGAGACGAGTGAGTAGAGTGCAGAGACCTAGTAGCTAGCTGAGACCTAAGGAGTGTTAACCATTTTCACTCTGAGTGACTCGACTAGCCCAGTGGGGAGCGCCTTTCTGTCATGGAAGACCCATAGTGGGGAGCAACATGGTGCCCTGGGAGTCCCATGGTTCCCGATAGGAGGAGTACCTCAGTAAGATACGAGGGGGAGCGCGCTTGGTGACGTGGAAAACCCACAGTGGGGAGCTTCGTGGTGACGCAGCAAACCAACGGTACTCGACAAAAGGAGTACCTCAGCAGCACAAGGTTAGTGGGAAGAACAATGGTGTCATGGTAGGCCAACTATACTCGATAGAGGAAAAGTTATCCAACAGCCGAGAATTCGACAATGTGACTGGGGATGTTACTTGATACTACACCTAGAATAATATCCCGGTTTGAGCTGAGTCGTGTTTTCTATTTTTCCTCATGATTGAGATTAATTACTTGATAACTTAGGTATATATATGGGAATATAGCTATTTAGGGTTATATTTTGACATCATAACATATGGATTATCCTTCTTTGATTTTTTTTGAGACCTTGAGGGTCTTGGGGTCACTATTGAGTATCGTTATACACACCCCCTTCATGGGCTATGCTTGCACCTTGTTGTGTTGGATGCATAGGATAGACATCACTAACTGAGGCTGAGAGTACCAGGACTGGACAATGCTCGGAGGTGGACCATACGTTATATCACTACATAGATGATACGGATGGGCGTGGAGTGTTGATGAGGCGATATGTACCTACCCTTCATGTAGGAACCCAGAGGATGACCCAGTAGTTGTCTTTATCTTTTTTGTAGTTGTAATTGTACTTTCCAGTTGGACTTGTATTTTGGCACTTTTTACATATTGTACTCACTTGATTACTATATATATTAATTGTGTTTGTATCTTGATGTGTGCATGGTTACGTGATTTTGCAGGTTATAATGGCAATGAAATACTAGTTTTAGGGAATACGCCTTTGGTTCTAGTCTCTAGCCCCTAGCGTATGGAAGGCGGGCTTGGGGATGTCACGGCACGGGCTACGGGGGACGGGTCATGAAAATTTGGTATAAGAGGAGTCATTTCTACCATAGATCAAATAAATTTTATATTTCCTTTTAACGGAAATTGTGATATGTGTAGTTATTGTGGTTATCAGTTTAAGGAATCTAGTTTTGGTGTGTCAGCCAATGTATCCATACATCAGGACCATGACTTCTGATTTCCGACTCAGTGCATGAAAACACTGATTGCATGTGTGTTTTCCAATGTTTTTTTTTGTGATTTCTTAATTAAGATCAACATGTCCGCTCACTGGGTATAAATTTTTGACTGTGGAACACATATTTATTTTTAGGAGGCCTTCACGTAGACAACGACTCAGGGTTCCGAGAGTTGTATACACTGATAGCCCACCTAGCGATGAGGTGTCGGTGCAGGGACCTTTTCAAACGGACAAACCAGTGGTACCCCTTCCCGTTGGGCCACCAATGCCACTAGCCTTAGCAGCAGACGATGAATCTACTTGAGCGTGTTTCATGAGTTCCAGTGCCAGAGACCACCAAGGTTCATGAGAGAGACGGGCCCATAGGCGGATGAGGATTGGACGGAGGCCGTGGTGAGAGTTTTCCTTTTGGTTGGGACACCAGCTGATCTCATGGTGATCCTTGCTGCCGGCCTCTTAGAGGCAACAATAGGCATATGGTGGAGCTTGATACTCTTGGTTCATATCGAGGTGACACATCTCTGGGAATACTTCAAGAGCCTATTTCGAACAGAGTTTTTTCCAGAGAATTTTTTGCACAGTGCACATGCTATATCTACTTCATCTACAGTAGGGAAACATGACTGTAGCTCAGTACTCAGTGAGGATGACTGATCTATCAAGCTACATCAAAGATATGGGGCGAGACCCATTTATCTGGACCAGGACATTCGAGAATGGGCTTAGGCGAGAGATCAGTGCTTTGATGATCTCACTCAGTATCCCGATGCAGGTGGGGGAGTTAGATACAACCCTCTTGGTAGAGAGTTTCCTTACTGAGGAGTCACCAACAATGAGACCCACTGCCAGTCGTCAGGTAGAGAAGTCTTCTTCAGTTGGCAGCAGATAGTCATCATAGAGGTCTAAGAGGACCTGTACAATAGGTGGACGATAGCATGATTCAGATTCAGTTTGGTGGCGCACCTAAGTAGAGACATACATGCCAAAAGCGGGAAGTTCTTCTCCTGCGGCGGCCAGGGTCAAATGGCTCATGACTATCCGACCCGCAGTGAAAATGATCATCAGACTATTTAAGGACCGCTCATGAAGAGATAAAGGTTGGATCGAGGTGTCCCGTATGGAGTTGGGGGTGTGGAAGAGGAGCTGGATGTTCAACTAGCAGGGGTGACGATTTGAGATGTTACCGCCATCACCACTAGGATGTCCAACCAGGCTGTAGGGAGAAGGTGGACAGGGGAGAGCTTAGCTCCAGGAAGTTGAGGCCTACGATCACGATGCTCTGAAGATTATATGAGGTACCATATGTGTCTGCTCCCCCATAACTACATTACTTATAGACACTAGTTCCAGTCATTTTTTTATTTTCACTTCCCTCATTTGGAGGTCTGAGATTTTGATGGAGCCATTGTCTCAATCATAACGGTTAGAGATTCCTACAGGAGAAGATTCGATGATTACACATTGGTTCTGATAGTGCGATCTTACTCTAGGATGTGATAGCTTTGGCTGGGATCTCATAGTAGTGGCGTCGAGGCCTTACAGCGTCATCTTGGGTACAGACTGGTTATCTACAGTACATGCTCAGATAAACTGTATTAGGAACAAAGTGTGGTGTGTCCACATGGATGGGACCAGGTTTACATTCACCAGTGAGAAGGGAGCCTTTGTAGTGGAGGATGGACTTACCCAGAGGAGAGTGAATCCGATCAGTCATCAGTTGGCTAGCCATACCCTCTGAGCGATTGATGTGGAGATTCTGATCTATCCAGTATTGGTACATCAATACGTGGATGTCTTCCCTGATGATGTTCCGGGTCAAACTCCTCATAGAGTGGTGGACTTTTACATTGAATTGTACCATGGGATTGCACCGATATCTACACCAGTATATCGGATGGCTCCCAAAGAGCTTCGTGAGCTGCGGATATAGCTAGAGGACTTGCAAGGGAAGGGATTCATCTGGCCTAGTGTTTCTCATTGGGAATACCTGATTTTTCTCTCCAAAAAGGCGTATGGGAGCTTGAGACTTTGTGTCGACTATAGGTGCATGAACCATGTGACCGTGAGGAACATATACCCTCTCTCGAGGATTTATGAACTCTTTGATCAACATAAGGGACCACTGTGGTTCTCGAAGATAGACCCTAGATCAGGCTTTCATCAGCTCAGAGTGTTAGATGAGGATGTGCAAAAGATAAATTTCATATGTCGTTACGACCATTATGAGTTTTTGGTTATTCCATTTGGTGTGACCAACACTACAGCAGTGTTCATGGGACTCATGAACATCATCTTTCATCAATTCCTTGACCGCTTCATAATAGTATTCATCGATGAAATTCTGATCTACTCGACTACTTAGGAGGAGCTTGCCTACCATTAGCGGGTTGTACTGGACACACTCAAAGATCACCAGCTTTATGGTAACATCTCGAAATGCCAGTTCTGGATCTGAGAGATTCACATTATGGGTCATTTGATATCATAAGTTGGGGTTGTAGTATATCCAATGAAGATTGAGGAGGTACTTGCTTTGGAGCCATACATGAATGTGACGGAGGTGCAGAGTTTCTAGGGATTGGCTGGTTATTACCGAAGGTTTGTGTCAGAGTTGAAGCACCACTGTCAGCCTTGAAGAAGAAGGTTCAACCCTTCATGTGGTCAGAGAGAATCCAACCGAGCTTTCAAGAGATGAGGCAGAGACTGACAAGTGGCCCCATATTGAAGCTTCCAGATGAGGGTGTAGGGTACATAGTTTACTGTGATGCGTCAAGGACCGATCTTGGTTGTGCCCTGATGTAGGAGTGAGAAGTGATCACATATGCTTCTTGATAGCATAGACATCATGAGTAGAACTACACTACCGATTGCCTGGAGTATGAAGTAGTGGTCTTCATCTTGATGTTGTGGTGGCACTATCTTATGGGAGAACATTTTACAGTGTACTTTGATCACATGAGTCTCAGGTATATCTTCTCTCAGAAGGACCTGAACCAGAGATAGTGATGTTGTATTGAGTTCCTCTAGGACTAGGACTTGGATATAGTATATACTCCTAGGAAGGGAACATTGTTGGAGATGCACTCAGCAGAAGGTCAGGTATATAGCTGCTAGGTGAGGTAACATAGCAACTAGATTCTTTGCAGATATCCATTGTGGATAATGACAGAGAATCCTTTCTTCAATATATTACAGTCACTCCACCACTTCATTAGCGAGTCAGGGATGCGCAGCATGGGGCACTAGTTGTGAGTCACGATGTGCACAGATATCAACAATATTGGCACCTGATTGATTTTCTGATGGTGGCGAGCAAGTCATAATATTCAGAGGACATACCATATAACCAGTGTCACATTAGGAGGAAGTTTTGAGAGACTTCCACATATCCCCTCTAGCAGTACATCCAGGAGTGGTGAAGATGTACTATGATCTTTGGAGACATCATTGGTGGTCGAGAATGAAGAAATCAGTTGTAGAGTTCGTCTCTTTGTGCCTAACTTGTAAACAAGTGAAGGCCGAACATCAGGTACCAGCAGGCTTGGTTCATCCTTTTGAGGTCCCAGAGTTGAAGTGGGATGAGATATTCATGGACTTCATGACATGAATTTCATGTACATCCCGAGGACATGATTCAATTTTGGTGATTGATGACCGACTCACCAAGTCAACCCACTTCCTATCGATCAAATAGTAGGGTTTAGTAGAGAGCATGGGATGCCTCTATGTGTAGGAGATTTTGTGGCTACATGGAGTACCTTTGATGGTTATCTCCGATCGTGATGCACATTTTACTTCCTGGCTATAGAAGTGGTTGCAAAAGGAATTTGGGAAGCAGCTTAATTTAAGCACCACCTTCCATCTTCAGACGGATGGTCAGACTGAGAGGTCATTCAGACCCTCGAGGACATTCTATGTTCTTGAATGATCGACATAGGTTGCATCTAGGAGGATCACTTTCCCTTGGTTGAGTTTACATACAACATCATCTATCACTCCACCATTGTGATGACACCTTTGGAGGCGTTGCACGGGTGACCTTGAAGATCACCCTTCTTCTGGACGGACCTAGTGGAGTTAGCACTCGTTGGACGATAGATGGTAAAGGCTACCACAGAGAAGGTTCATATCATCTAAAAGTGGATGAAGACTGCACAGAGCAGATAGAAGTCATATGCCGATAGGATACGGAGTCCTATGGAGTTCGAGGATGGAGATGACGTCTCTCTACGGGTCACTCCTCGATGAGGATTATAGAGATTTGGCCGAGGTGGCAAGTTATCTATGAGGTTCATCAGACATTTTCAGGTCATCCACAGGGTTGGTGATGTGGCATAATGATTATCTCTTCCACCTCAGTTGGACTGGGTGCATGACGTCTTCCATGAATCCCAGTTGAGGAGATACGTGCACTGCAGTTCTCCTATACTCTACCACAAAGAGCTGGAGGTCGATGATGGGGAGACTTTTGAGAGGTATCTAGTAGATACTCGGGATCAATAGAGTCGGGTCCTTTGTCGACAGTTGATACCTCTGGTGTGCATTCGATGATAGCACGAGAACCTCTAGCAGAGCACATGGGAGCTGGAGGCTTAGATGCGTGTACTGTACCCAAACTTGATTACCTAGATTGAGTTCTGGATTATGGGGATGTAGAGCCCTGATGTGGGGAGACTGTAAAGTCCAAGAATTTCCATGTAGTTTTTATAAATATATGGGAATTTTATGAGTACCCAAAAATTGACAGTGCGTGATTCTGAGGCACAAATTGCTCGGAATAAATTTATCGACTTTTGTTCAGGTACTTTTTGTAAACATTTGAGCGGGTTTTCCTAACTTTTGAACCGGTGCTCGGAATTGAAATTAGAGGGCACATTTGAACTCGCAGCGCCGGTATTTTGATAAATTGACTATCACCTCGATGGTAGTTGGTCGAGGGTGAATGTTAGTTTTTTGGTTTTTTGTGGAAATAATAAAATAAAATAAACACTTCATTTATTTTATTTTGTTGTATCTACCCTCCCATGTGGATTTTCATGGGTGGGGTCCACTGGAACTAAACCTCCTATTCATGTTTAATTATGAACGAGACCACCCAAGTTCTCAATAACCTCCCTAATTGAATTTTTGGGTGGGACCCACCCGACCCCTGTTAATGGGGGGAGATGAAACCACTCAACCCCCTCTTTAATGTGGAGGATCCTCTTGAGATTCCTCCATAATATTTATTCCAACCCACCATAATTAATTGTTCCATCCTAGGTGTTTAATTTGGATATTTTGAGTTTGTACCAATGATTAATGTTTGGGAAAACACATCAGTTGGCCATTTTCATTTTGGTGGAGCTTTGGGAGAAAAGCTCTGCAACGAAGAACTACTTATCTGAACAAAGAACGCATTCTTCCAACGATGAACGCCGACCCCGAATTCATATTTTGTCCTAGAGACTTCCTCTGACATAGGACATCTTCATCTTCGATGTACCGACTCAAAAACTAACGATCAAGGAAAACACTAATGACACTGTCGTCCATCTTCTCCCAACGATTCGCCTTCTTCCCTGTGACTCTGTCGAACTATCAATCCGAAGTAGGGGGAATATTTGTGTGATAATACTTTTTCCATATTATTACCTAGGATTAATTTGCAGTTTCTGAAATAAACATTCCGGGAAGTTGTAAGCTATATGTTCTTCTTTCTTGTTGAGCCATATACTACCACTATAAACGCGGAGGGTGAGGGACAAAAAATCATGACCTGACCCCGACACCATTCATTGTGGTGATCTTATGAATGAAGGAAGGTGACGAAGACGATGAAGGTGATGAAGGCAATGGAACGCCACCCTCAACACCCACGACCTGGGCTACCCCTGCAGTGCTCCAGCCTCCTGGCCAAACCAGCCTCGTGCCATCTCCACCCCCACCTCCCAAATTTGAACCAGTCCCGCGCCCCAGATCACGCTACATGTTGTCCGAGGAACCCCGGCAGCACCGCCCGTCGGCTGCACCATCCGCCGGCTGAGCCACCCCGACCGCGCCACCCGCTGGCCGCACGACCCACCAGCACTACACCCAGGATCGTGCACCCCGTCGACCGAGCCACCCCAACTACGCCGCCCACCGGACACGCCTCCCGCCAGTCGAGCCACCCCGGTCGTGCCCCACACTGGCCGAGCCACCCCGGACGCGACGCCCACCTGCCGAGCAACACCGTCTCGTGCTGCCCGTGGCCATCCGAGCCACCCTGGCTCCCGCCACCCATGGCACTCTAAGCCACCCCACGGCCTCGTGCCCTCACTGCACCCTCTGTGGACGATCCACCCTCGTGGCTCTCTGTGGCCCCTCGCGGCCTACTAGGCCAGACCCAGCGGGCCGGGCCAAACCCAATGAGTCCATCTGGTTCGACACAAGTTGTGTCGGAGCATGCTGGGTCGGGACGGGTCGGGCTCACTAGGTCGAATCGGACCCAGGGCCACTATGACCCTTTTACTTTCCTTTGGCTATAACATTGGCACTGTACATTCATTTGATGAATGGTCAGCGGAGCTGGAAACCTCAGAGCAAGAAGATCCACTTGAGTATAACCCAAATGTGTTTTTGGTATAGTTGTTGTATGGTCAGGTTGGATCGAGCACGAATCAAACTGGGGCCCCAGGACGAAAATTCAAATAACTCGCAGACTAGGTGTCTGATTGACGCACCGTCTATTACATTTAGACCCCTATGATGTGGAAAACCTTTGACATACGTGTTCATGGGACTTCGTGACAGTTGGAGTATTGACCAGTAGCTCATGGAGTAGATCCTCTCAGAGATGAGTGAGCATATTGCAGAAACCTAGTAGCTATATGAGACCTAATGACTGTTGACTGTTTTGACTCGGAGTGACTCGACAAGACTAGTGGGAGAACCATGGTGTCATAGAAGACCAACAGTGGGGTGTACCATGGTGTTGCGGCAGACCCACGATAATCGATAGGAGGATTACCCTAGTAGGCTATGAGGGAGAGCGCACTTGGTGACACGGCAGATCCATGGTGGGGAGCACCATTGTGACACTGCAGACCCACAATACTCGATAGTAGGAGTACTTCAGATGTCCAAGGTTAGTGGGAAGTGCCTTGGTGTCACGACATAACATTGTATTTGATAGGAGAGGATTTCTACAGAAACTGAGGTTTCGAAAATGGGAATGGGGATGTTACTTGATACTACCCCTAGAATAAAATCATGGTTTAAGCTATCTTAGTTTTTTTTCATTTTCCTCATGATTGAGATGGATTACTTGATAACTTAGGTATATGTATGGGCATATATCTATGTAGGGATATATGTTGACTTCATACTTTTTTGTTTATCCTCGGTGGATTTTTATGAGACCTTGAGGGTCTCAGTGTCCCTACTATGCATCGTTATACTCTCCCCTACACGAGCTATGCCATCACCTTATCATGTTGGATGCAGACGACGGACAACGCTGACTAATTCTGAGAGTACCAGGACTGAACAATGTTCAGAGGTGGAAAATTAAGAATGTCGGTACATAGAGTAGATGGATGGACCTAGTGTGCTGAGGAGGTAATTTATACCTACCCATCAATTAAGAACCTAGAGGTTGACCATGTCGCTGCCTTTCTCTTTTTTTAGTTGTACCTATACTTTCTAGTTGGGATTGTATTCTATCCATTTTTAGTTACTCTACTCATTTGGTTACTATATAGTTTACTTGTGTTCATTTATTTTTGAGTGCTTGGTTACGTTAATTTTTATGTTATAAAGGAAATTCCTTCCCAATTTTAGGGAATACACATTTGGGGCTAGTCGCCAGCCACTAGCCAATGGAAGGCGGTCTTGGGGTAGTCACGACATGGGCCCTGGGGGACAGGTCGTGACAGCCATGCACTTCCAACGGATACACTCGTGGTGATTCCCTTTTTTAATTATGAACAATAGTAAAGAGTTTGAATATATTTTTACTTCTTTCCAGATCCCGCATTGAATTTTTTTTGGCCATGATTAAATTCTCTTATTAATTCCCATGAACCGTTAATTTACTATACACCATTATATCATTTTTAAATCATTTTATTTTTCTTAATTCTAGAAATTTTGTATATATTATAGTGTACATGTTGATTATGTGATATTCACATTGTAATATAAAATACTCAATTGAATCGAAATATATTGATAGTATATATATATAATACTTCAATACAGATTCCCTTTGATTACTTATACATTATTAAAATTGAATTTATATAAGTGACATATTTATCTATCAACATTTTACTTAAGATTATAATTTCTATCACTCAATGCCATTTTTTTATCAATATACATTTTACATTCTTGTCTAGGATCCAACTTACATGGTGTGAGGTGGAAAATAAATATATATAACTAATAATTCACCACTCCCATGGTCATTAATTAAAATCAATTATGGAAAAGATGAAAAATTATTCAAATTAATTTCCATTATGAAAAGTCTTACATTTATCATCAAATTAAATTATTTTTACATATATACTAAAAACTCAATTGAAAGGGGAATTATATAATAATCTATGTATTCGTGATTCTATATGTTTCAAATACCTAATATATCATTCTAATGATTGAATTGTATTTATAAATAATATTACATGTTCCAACTAGATACCCTTTTCTTTTTCTTGGGTTTATCCGGATATAAATATTTATGGATTTATTTCTGTTTTCCATGAATGTAACACGTATTAATATTCCTATTAATAATGTGATTTTTCATCCCCGATGAAACAAAAGATTTTTGAAAATGTTTTATATATCATGATATGATATGGGACTAGTGAGTAAACCAATTCAAATATTACAGATTTTATACTATGTGATGATGTCATGTACTAGACCAGCTACCTTGAAAAAATGATAACCAAGGCAGTCTTGAAATAGTATGAACAATGTTTCTGATCCCCACAGGTCCGTCAAAATCACCTAGCATCATACGATCTGAATGTGGGAATGATTTTACCACTAATGAATGTGGAAGTAAAATAAATAGTACACTATTTGTTTCAAAATTTACTCCACTAGGAGTACTATACCTGATGTCGAAAAGGCATAAAAACCCAAATGTATTGAAACCAAAGGACTAAATTAGTGAAAAAATCCCATAACCCAATGGAAAATACTCACCATGTCCAAAATTTAATAACCAAATCCACTTATAATAGATCATTTTCCCATTTCCAAATCAAAAAGGTGAAAATATATAAATAACATAAGTCAATATTAGGGTGTGAACTAGATCCTAGAAATATTTCACCAATGGATTCCATAACATGATTCCATGATCAAATTTTCAAAAAATGTTCTTTCAATTATTAAATAAACTAGTCTGGTATTCAGAGAAGCATATTTTAAGAACACATGGTATAAAATTTAAAATATGGTAACACATTATCAATTCATTCATCACATTTGAAATTATAGAAATAAATTTCATCAAATGGAATTTATATTTAATAAAAGGGTTCTTTTTTTAAGGAGGATATTTTTAAAAAATGGATTAAATTAAAAAATATTTATAAAACATTTTATATAAATTATTATGGAATGAAAAGTAGATTACAAAAATTACATATAATAATTTTAAATAAAAACATGTGAGTGACATGGTCATGTTCCAAATATTTATAATAGTTTCGTGTTATAGGGACCACACACTGCGAAATGACAGTAATGTACGTATGACCATTTGGGCCATAGTCAATGGGGAAACATCACAATAACCTATGGAATGGGATGTCCTGATATGTTGTTTTAAAATGGTTTAAATCCTCAAGTGATGCAAGAAAATTACTCACTATCTACCAATGGCATGGATTTTCTCATTTACAGACAATGAAGAATGATTATTTTAAGACTACATAAAATAAAATTAAATCATATCACACATTTCAAAAATTCATCTTCTTTCGTTAAAATCATATTGTGTTTTTAATCAAAAACATGAATTTTTCAAAATTAGGATACCGTTGGATTTCCTCCAAGACCATTTTAATCTATTTTCAAAATTAAGGATTTGAAATAAATTCATGAGATTTTCTAATTTGATTGTACCAATAAATACACTATTTTAATTTCCAAAAAAATTTGATTAATATTATAAAAAACCCCAATTCCCTTAAATTGGGTTTTAAAAAAAATTTATATCAAATAAACTAATCTCTTGTATGTTAAACAATTTTATTTTAAAAAAATTTCCATCCACTTCATAAACACACACCAATTTCCTCGAATTGATTGTTTTACCAATTTCATGTAAAAATAAAAAAACCCTAATACGTTGGAATTAGGATTTTAGTAAGCTAGTAGATGAAAAATTATTAAATTAATTCAATTGAATTTTAAATCAAATTGAATTTAAATCAAGAAATTAATGTTTAACTGAATAAATAACCAATGATGGAATGGCCATCCATTCTCAGAGAAACTAACCACCTGAAATGAAACCCACCAACAAGAATGAAATAATAGAAGGTATAGAATAGAACCTAGAAACGAGATTCAAAATAATTGTATATAGATAAATGAGTTTATAGATGATCTATAAAACCCAACGGAAGTATTAAAGGAGAAAGATAGGCTTGAAGAATGCATTGCTGGAGAGACACATAGTGATCACACAATTATCAAATTCCAAACAAAACAACAATGTAGGATTTGAGGAATCCAATGATTCATAGGAAAGCCTCCAGGGTTGTGAGCATGTGATGTAGAAAAAAGAAAAATTGAAAATTCTGATGGTCTACCTCTTTAAAATAAAAATTTGGATTTTTAAATGATGTGTAGCATAATTACACATCATGTAGTTATAGACTTTAAAGTACTCTAGAAACCCTATACCCATTTTAGTAAAACAAATTTTATTGTATTTTTATAATTACATGATGTGCAACAATATTACAGACCTTGAACATCTTCGGCATGCTGGTGAAATGACCAGTTAATGATAAGAACCCACAAAAACACTAACATAACCATTATAGGTATCCTCACAACAACTTCTTGATCATACCAAGAAAACCTAAAAATGAGAACCACAACAAGGTTTATAACATGCCTAATATAAAAAAAATAATGATCTTACAACCTCCCCACTATAAAAAATTTATGTCCCTAGAAACCCTAATAAAAATATTTCATTTCGAAAAAGATTTGGCCACTACTCTCTCATTAGTTCCTCCCACTCCCATATACCATGAGAATCATAACTATGCTTACATAGATGATGAACAAATGGTATCATCCTCTAATGAAGAACCTTGGTTTCAGAATCAACTATCCTTATTAAATGTTCAGTGACTGATAAATCATGTTCATCATCAATATAACTCTATCGAAGAAAATGATACTGATAGATATACAAAAACAGATCAGATTTAAATGGAATATTTTATGTTTCAATGTAATATAAGGTGGAAGTTCCAAATAGTTCGTAACTTTCACCAAATCTCAATATCCTCGCGAGGTCCCATAATAAGAAGATCATGTTAACCATTCCCCCCATGTCATCAATGATCCTACAAGGGTTAAATATTCATGAACACCCGGTCACCACCTATGAATTCAAAAGGTCTATTGAAATCATCCTCATAAGATATTTACTTTCTCTATATAATCAATATTTTATGATGAATCACCGAAATCATTGTTTTTGTTGCAATCACCAACCATATTCCAACTAGGGAACATTCATCAATCTCTCACCAAGATAATAAATATTTCTATGGATGGGTATATAAATACTCAAAATAATCCATCCAAATTGTGAACTATTAAATATTTTTATAAAAAACACAACCATCCCCATATGATCACCTCATACACCACCATAGTTGAGGACACAAGTGCAAATTAAATTGTCAAAAATTTGGATATATCTTTCTATCATTCCATCTGACTCTGGAAGGTATGTCATTCTCAAACAAAAATGAGATCCCAGTGCCTACTGAATAATTCTAAAAAATGTGACGTACAACATGTATTCCTATATGAGGATATAGAAGATGAAACTCCATTAAAATGAACATTTTATTTAACAAATAGATTTCTCAACTCCTCCACTTTTTCTATATAATGAATGTGTATAAAGTAAGTCTAGTTTTTCTGCCAATCCATTAGATCCCATAAAAGATTATTCATTCTCTGGGTACATAAAAACCCAACAAAAATTTCCATAGTGGTTTCATCCCACTTCCTAGTAGAAATTGGTAGTTGATGAAGAAAATGTGATGTATTATGGTATCAGCCATCACCTGCTGGCACATATAGCAATGCACAACAAACTCATCAATTCCTTTACACATACCTAGTCACCGTAACTTCCAACACATGTAATATGAGATCTATGTGGTTCTTGGTTACATTCCACATTGGTAATAGTAATAATCCACCCAAAAATAATTCCATATAGAAGACAGTACCACAAAATTATTTTGAAAGCATAAAATGACCTCTTCGGATGATGACCATAAGGAATATGTCTCTCAACAATTAAAAGAGTCTTTAAATCCATGAATCTCTTCAACAATATTTTTTCCTGATAAATCAATTTGAGAAGATCGAAGGTCAACTGAACACTGGACAAAGATACCTTGACCCTATTTTAGTGACCTCAAATATGTAATTGTGCAAATATAGCCATAAATTTCTACTCATTCAATGATTCATTCACTGCATGGAACAGATGCTTCCTTAAAAATTCGTCTCAAATGAAATTACCTTTCCCTATGGTATAAGTGATTTCAGAATCGAAGGATTGTTGTTAGTCTACTATGACCCTCTAAAGAATATTCAAATCTCTCTAAGAGAATATATTTCTTAAAATATTGTGGTAAGACTAAATGGCAATCCTTTATATACATAGGTATGTTTTCCATATTTTATGGAATTGAATCAAATCCTTTTGGTCAAGGGCTTGTATTAGATAAATCAACTTGTGTGGCAAAATATGATGAGATCCATGAGCTACTACATGATTACTCAATAAAAGAGGCTTTCCAGGACTAAACCTAATCCATATGAAATGGAAACATAGCCCTGCCCGGCCTATGGAAGAGTCAACACCGTCATAGTCTTCCAAATTTATTTCATTTAAACAAATTAATTATTGAATTTATCATCCCAATAAATATTTACACCCTTGGTAGTTATATAATACATTATAGAATCAATCTTCGAGAATTCCTTCTCAATCCGGTGATAATATCTGATTCATTCCAAAAATCTCATAATCATAATGAAATTTTAATATTTCTACCATGACCTAATAGCCTTCCCCATCTCACTGTCAATTTATTATCCATAAAAAGACTTCATGTGTCCCAATATTTTCACATCCCTAATCCAAAAATCACACCTCCAAATTTTGGAATAATGTTAGCGATTTCTCATTAAACACGTAACTCTTTTCAAATGATGAACATTATCCACCTAATATAGAGAGTAAATGAGGTTTCAATCCACAATTAATACAAAAAATGTGTCAAAAAACTCATGGGAAATCATGTTCAATGATTCCATGAAAACTGTAGGAGCATTGGCTAGAGAAAAAAGTAAAACAAGGTACTCATAATGATAAAACCTAATTCTATATGTGGTTTTTGAAATATCATATTCTTCTATCCTCAACTAATGGTACCCATATCTAATATCGATCATTGAAAAATATTTTCCCCCATTAACTGATTAAACATATCATTAATATGTGAAAAGAGATACTCTTTATATATCATTACATTATTGAGTTTTTGGTAATCGACACATATGAGAAGTGAATCATCATATTTATTAGAAAATGGAATCAACACCACAAAATATGACAAAATCGAGTGTGTAAATTCTTTTTCAAGAAGGTATTATAACTAGGAGTTCAACACATTCAATTCAACTTGTCCCATGTTGTACAAGGGAATAGAAACTGGTTGAGTAAGAGGAGTTATGTTAATGGAAAACACAACCTCCCTAATCGGTGGAAACCCAAATCATTCAGATGAAAACATGTTTGGAAACATAAAAGAATATAGGGATATCACCACTAAAGTATTTTATCAATATATCAAAGGAAAAAACTGATATTTATATCCCATACTATAGAAATGATAGTCTAGATCTACACGACAGTGGGACTTATTCTCTTTAAAGGACATCGAAAAGACCACATGGTTTAGTAATGGTGGTATGTCAAAGATAAAAATCGATATATAATTTATTGAAAATTAAACACTCCATCCATAATATTATTTCATTTGTTTTCATGAAAATAACCATAAATTGGAACAAAATCATGACTTTTGATAGAGAGTAGAAACAAGAGGGACTTTGGAGACCATGCACTCCCTTTTTAGCAATGATTATACTAATAAACATTGCACAAGATAGAATGTCGATACTAATATTAATAAAATTAATAGAACTGACTGCGATAAATGAATAACATGTACCAGTATCAAATAATCCAGTCACTAATGATGATTCTATAATAATGGTCCCTCTAACGACCTCTTGACCCATATCAACGTCCACTAAATATATCATTCACTACGTGTAGTAGCTTCATTTCATATGTATGTTTCTTGAACCCTTTAAAATGTGAGGAATCCGATTTTCATGTAGTTTTAGGAGGTATTGATGATATCATTCCACTATACATAGTGGAAGAAATATGGAAGAAGTGTTGCATGTGACCCAAGCATTCTCATGATCCAAATTCCTGGGTACCTTAGTGAAACCCCTCTTTGAATGAAACAACATTTCACACTGGTAAGAAACTATTTGTACATTTTTATAGCACTACAAGAGATTTAAAATGAACATATTTTTGATGTATTCAATTGATAATCATCATTTTATGAATTTCCCTTGATGGAACTAACAGTTCCATATGGAGAAATGGAAGCTACCAATAACCATGACATAACAACCAATCCCATCTTGACCATTAGTTCTCTATATAGTATATTATCATATTAAATAAATTTAAGAAATAAACCATGACAACGAATATCTGGATGAATCCCCAACTCAAGCCTTAAAGCCTCAATTCTATCATTCGATAATATCTCATGTTTGAAATGCATGAGCTTATCAAAATGGTTTTCATATTATGTCACTATACTATTGGACTACTCATGTTTGAATAAATATATATAAATAAAAAAAATTGAATCTTGATATAACTATTAAGTGATAATAAAATTGAGGGTTTTCACTATAATCCCTTATTCTTCTTCATTATTACGATTTTTTTCCACCATCTTCCGCTCATCCGTTTGGGAATGAAGGTGGATTACTTTACCATTGTCACATCAGGTTTCTCTAAATTCCCAACCAAGATCTCTATGTTTATCAACCACTCCACATCCTCTTGATGATCATTAGTGCCTTTTAAAGTTTATATCATATGTCAATGATACCAATGAGAAAGAACATTGAGGACATACCTCTATGGTTCCAAAACTATATCCTAAATCTGAACTCGAGGTGTTGCATGGTCCACAATAGGGACAATGTTCATAAACACCTCTAACGAATTCAATTACATAAGAGGATTCTCTTGCTGAGTTTAGGTTTCACATTTCTACTATATACAATTTTCATTTCTTTTCAGAGGAATGATTCTATAAAACAACCTTATACAATAAGAGGATGTTAAATTAATGTAAAAATAGAGAAAAACGAAATTAAATCAATAGGTACAACACACAATAGTTTTATTTAAATATTTTCAAATCAAAATAGGGAATAGACTAGAACTGATACACATGACATATTTCCCTAACCACCTATAGTTACCTAAGGTTCACTGTTGTGAGATATGGATAACTACTTAATAGAATCTACCTCCTATGTCCTCATAAGATTTCAGAAGTTTATAATTAATTCAAATCAAGTGCTCAACCAAAACGTTCCTCTGATACCACTTTTCAATGAACCAGCCAAGGTACCCTAGTAACTAAATAACCAATAAGTTCATGACATTTCCACATGGTTGTTTCTGATTCCCACATATTTGTGACAATCACATAGCATCATTAAAAATAAAAGAGGGAATCAATTTTTCACTAATTATTTTTGATGAAATGGAAACATCATAGTATTACTATCAGAAGAAACCCCACATTAAATAATGTACCAAAAGTTAATAAGGAAAAAACAATCCCAGTGTACTATAACCAATGTACAAAAACATGGAAAATATGCCATACCACATTGGGAACAACCCACTATGTACAAGATTCAATAGCTCGATCCACCTGCAAGAGATCTCTTCCCTTGATCGAACATAGATGGAGTTAAAATAAAAAACCCTAGGGCTACAAGCAGGGTTTAAGGAACCAGCCTTAAACATTACATAATATTGAGTAATGTCAATATTTCACATTAACGATATTTTCATGTTTATAGTTTTAGAAAATAAGGTCATAACTATGACATTAAATCCTAAAAATTATAAATTAGACACATATGCTCTATACAAATTGTTTCACAATAAAAAAACTCCTAACAAAACATGAGTTATTTTCTTGATATAAATATTCATGAATACTTATTTTCTCTTACCATTCCTTATAACATGTGATTTATGTTTTCAAAAACATTGTTTGGGCATGAAAATCTATGTAAGGGTTATAAAATAAGGAAAGAAATAATTAGTACATCAATACATACAAATAAATGAAATCATACTTCTTAGTCATAAAACATAAGCTATTTAACATTCCTCATGAAATAATATTATTTATGAATAAAACATAGAAATCATAAATCATAAAGTTAACTTGTGGCATCCATTACAATCTTACATTATAGCTTTCAAATATAGATATGGAATTTGATTCAACTATACCCATAAAATATAATGCCTAAATATCTTATGAGAAACATTAACAATTACCTCCATCATGTTACCCGATGCATTGGAGAGCTATCTCAGGCCCACCCTTCGATGTTTTATCACCACACCACCTGTATACATAAATAATACCCAAGGACGACAACATAATCATAACACATAACACAAGAATAAATGATAGATAACTTTTTTTCACTGTAATCACAAAATATCATTTCAATATATTGACATAATAAATCCAGTCTCAAAAAAATTGTCAATACTAAAATATGTATAATGTATATGGTATTTGTTTTCCTTTGAAACAATTTCAGCTTGTTAAGGAATGAAAATATCAAATAATGACCGTGGAGGTCGAAAGGTCATTGTCACCACCTATGTTCAAAAGAACCATTCAATTTGTCATTTAGTAAAATGATTTGTATAAAAAAGATTATATTTGAATGAAATTAATAGAAAAATGTGGTTATAAACCATATAAAAAGAATGTCATGTATAAATCAAATTATGCCTCAATGAAAAGGTATTGAGACGAAGTCCCTTACAAAAATTTGGTAGTCTAAATACTTCACATTAAAATTCATAAAATGAGTTGATGTGAGAGAATATGGTCTCTAATCAATTAGAAAAAAATGTAAAACAATAAGGATGTCAAAAAAATCCCAATATATGAAAATTAAAATATAAATACATAACATAAAAAAAGTGTTTCACTTAAAGGGGAGGGTGAAAGGTTCCCTTACCTTGAATCTGATTCATCGAATATGTTCCTTGTTCTTCCGAAATAATACACTTAAGCTATTTTCTAGTTTATTTAGAACCATTTCAAGTTATTTATTCCTTTAATATCACTTTTTACCATGTTATTTATATTACTTAATTATTTATATTAATATCGGTTGTTTTGTCGATAATGGGTACTTGAGTCAAAAATGATCTTGTTATAATTACAAATTTTCCATGTGGTCACAAGTAAATTATATACAAAATTATATTCATGATACAAATATCATATATATCATATATATCAAGTATATATGTATTAATAATATTTAATAACATGTGGATATAAAAATTTAAATGCCCCACTCATGGAGACGGTGATCCATACATGCGCATGAACAATACTTTCACTTCGTTTTATCATTTTTAATGGGATGAAACTAAATGATACATATATATATTATAATGAAAGTATAATATCATATTATATAAACATTACCTATGTTTATTAATTCCATCCTTTATACATTCCAGGTATGGAATTAACGATTCATCTCACATTGAGGGGGAGGTAGTCCGTACTTCCTCAAAATAAATTATCCTATTTACCAATTATAAAAACCATAATGGTAAGATATAAATTAAAAATAAACAAATATATAGAAAATATAAATATAATATATATCACATATAAATACAGTTCAATCCTATTAGCCACCATAAGAGGTGGTATGGAAAATTCAAACAATAATCATTTCGTGAGGTAGTAGTTTGCCGTACACAGAAATAGTATGATCGTATCCATTAGATAAATGTTTGTGTAAGTGTAAGTGAAATACATAGAATAAAAAAATCCAAGTATATTTATGATACTGGTGTTATTTTATAGAGTTGAATAATGAGAGTTATGTGGTTAGATAAAGTAAAATAAATGAATGAACCTTCAGAAGAGACATTACCTCAAATCGGGTAACTTCTTTTTATATTAGCCAAAAGGCCTTCTTGAAATACCAAATTCCCAAGGTAAGTATTCTATTAGGATGATAGGGATGTTGAAGCTTATTTGGGTAGAGGTTGGATGAGAGAAGGTTTTTTAGAGTTGTGAATAAGGTATAGAAGTGGTGTCCTATTATAAGAGGGAGGAGGGGAACTTAAAGAATATCTTGAATTATTATTTTATTATAAATTTTATTTGACTATAAAGGAGTTAAAATTCATTTAGTTAGATGAAAAGATGAATATAAGTCGAATTGAAATTATAAAATAAGAATTTTAATGGTTTTGGGTATTTTTTATTCGTTTTCTTTTTTATTTAACACTCTTTTACTCCTACCGTTTTGTCAAGCATTTAACATTTTGAGATTCAAAATAGTTTCCAAAACAAGAAAAATATCCAATTAATGAGTAAATAATAAGATAATAAAATATTTTAAAATATTTTTCCAAATCATAGGTTTTTTTATAATTTTAACATGTTTAATAAACTATTTTTTATTTTAAAATATGAATTATTTCAATTTTGACACATTTCATATCTTGTAATTTTTTCCCATATCGACATGATCAAATCTAAAAAAATCATCAGTATAAAAATAACATATATATATCTTCCAAAATATTTTTGGATGTCATGAAAATAATAAAATTGCATTTATTTTATCATTTAAAATATCATTTATTTGAATACATTTTTTATGAAGCAATCAGTCATCACCATTGTGTCATAATTAAATTTATTTATCTAATGGCTAAAAAATTTAAATAAAATATCATGATATATAAAATATTTTTAGATTTTAAATTAATATTTATATTCAATGTGATCACATATATAACCCTGTATAAAAATTATTGTTGTCAAATATTCATGTTTAGGTTATATTTTCCTTAACATTAAATTTTAAATAATTAAATTTCATTTTCTCATTGAAGTGGATCCATGGGCAACTAAAATATAACCAATGATTCCAATGGTTGGAAATATCTCATCCAAGAGTTTTAGTACAAGTGTCAGGGTAATTTAATCTTTTTATAATATTATTTTTACCTTTTTTTACCCGATTGACCATTTAACCAGGGTAAATAAAAAATTTACTAAAGTTAATATTCATAATTTTTAAAATTAAAATAAAATTATTTATACAATTTTGGATCTCCTAATTAGAAATATTGAATCCATTTTACCAAATTCTAAACAGATAATTAGAAAATTAAATTTATAATTAATTTCCATTGTTAAAACCAAAAAGTGTGTTTTTATGAATAAAAAACTATCAAAATAATGAAATGTTTTTGTATCCAATTTAGGAGAGAAATTATTTACAATGAAAAAATTTGGATGAAATGGAAATAATATAATAAAATTAAACTTTATAAATGTTTAAAAGAACAATCTAACTATATAAATAAATTATATTAAAAGTAGTTTTTTAATTAAAATGCTCTATTTTTAACTATTCATTAAAAAGTGAACTTTATCAGAAAAATACCAAACATTCATCCAATGTAAATTCTGATATTTTTTTTCTGAAAAAGAATTTTAATTTTTAAAATAAAACATAAAGTAGTGAAGAAATTTTTATTAATAAATGGACCACCAACAAAATGTGGTAAATTAACATTTTAATGAATATTAATGTATTTAATTCTTAAAATCAAATTTATTCTTATTTTAAGCATCTAATATTTATTGGATAAATGTAAAAAAACTTAACAAAAAAATTTAATAATAATGTAGTTAGTTATTATTATTCCTACCAATACAAAAACTATGTGTTAACTACTATTTAAAATAATATTCATGTTATTTTATTTTTTAGTATAATTAAATTTTATGTGCAACGTAAGATTTCAAAAAAAAATAGTAGTTTTGCATTTATTATGATATCAGACAAAGTGTCCAATTTAACATTAAATTTATATCTTATTCATAATTATTAATAGAATTGAAAAAGTATTATTATATAATAATGTGGGTCGTTACATCCTTATCCCCTTTTAGAGGCTTCCTATATGTAATTTTAAATTTGGTCACGGAAAATTCAATGAATGTCCCACATAGGAAATAGATTCAGTAAAACTATCACTTTAAAAGAATGTCAGAGATACAAAAATGACACACAAGATTAATCAAATTAGTATTGAACTTAGGAAAATATTGATATGGAAGTGAAATTAAGTGTCATGCTCTGATAGAGTGTGATATTAAACACAATCAGGAGAAAGTTAACAATATGGAAACTATAAACTTATGATGGGTTAAACGGTCGTTTATTTTCAAGTAGGAAAAGTAAACAAACAATGTTTTTGTTTCACGTTCATTTTTATAATGTTGAGAAATTATTTATGATATTGACTAATAACATAATAAAATATACATACTTTTCAAGTAGAGTTTCATCCTTTTATAAATTTGTACCGTAAACTCATCTTTTATCAAATCGATTTGTATTCGAGATGACTTAGTCATACTTGAAGTTATAGAATCAACTTCTAGAGAATCAATTATCCCATAAAAGATCTACATGTTTTCCATACCTTTACACATTAATAAATACCAAAATGGTTAGTATGAGATCTTATAATATCAAAAAAGGATAATCTTTTATAAGATGAAATATTATTATTAATCTCTAAAAATTAAAAAACAATACCCAAAGTTCATGAATGGAAATTCAATACACAAATTTCCTTAAATTATTCAAAGAAATCCATATAAGATTGAAACTTAAATTTCAAAAGGATTTGATCACATAGTCTTCCATGATAAATCATAAAATTTATCTCCAAATAACATCTAATACACTTAATTTGTTATACTTAAATGTAATTAACCAAATAAAAAATTCCAAAAGATAGGTTAATGATTTTCAAAACTAACTCAAACCGCTATAAGTCCAAAATAAAAACATATATTATTCCACAATAAAACTCAATCATTACTACTCAAATTAAATCCAATATTATTCTATTTTCCTTGGGTATAGAGTTTCCCAAAAAATAAAACATCTTCCAAAATAAACTTTTTCACATAATCACCAAATAATTTTCTTACACAAAGGATATCCATTTGATAAATGATAATTTCCCAAATTCAACATATTCTTGATCCATAAAATCTTTTAACTAAAAATAATAATTCATAATAACCAGTGACTTCATGTAGTCCCATGGTAGGTGTTAAATCCCAATTTCACTTCGGTTGTGGCTTTGATTCCTCCAGCTTTGACCGATGTGATGGGTTGTCACACGGTCTGTGAGTTTTCCTTCTTCAAAAAACAATATAATCCGTAAAACATTTCCAAAAGGAGATAAAATCTTAAAAAATAACCATAACATATTTTAACCTCAATTGTTATCTAATAACTTTCATTTTGCATCCTAAAATGTAATAACCATTAATCACCTCAAAAAAAGATCATATAAACCCTAATGTTATCCATTATGTCCATATAAAAAAAGTTAATTCTTCATTGAATAATATTTTCACATATCAAACATCAGGGTTACACATAATAGAAAATATCTTCCAATATAATCCTATCATTAATAAATTTAAATGTATCATCATTCAAGGATTCAACATAACTCATCAATTCCTAAAATGTAGACATAATAATAGTTGAACAAATCATTATGATGCTTTATCCTACTTCTTAGATTATTTTATTTTATATTTCTTAACTTCAAAAAAAAATCATTCTTTATGTGTTATGATTTATGTAATTTCAAAATATGAGCTATGAAATAATCCATACCTTTCATAGGTCTTTTTCAGTTTTCTCATCTTTAATAGGAATGTAATTATGAATTAGTAAACATATATTGGTACAATAATGCTGATCTCATTTCTGAACCTTCTTTGTAGGAAATCTATTTTTATAATGACCATGCACATCAAATTTAAAACATTTAATTTTTTTTCATCCAAATAATTTTCTTCCATTAACAGAATAAGGAACCATTTTTTTGCTAAGTTGGAACCTTACAACTTCAACACACATTACACCATAAAAAATCAAGAGGCGCTAAACAAAAGCGCAAATAACACACAGACAAATTCACAAAAAAAAACCACCACGCGTCAGCATTCATTGTGAGACCCTCGAGTATGGACACCAACACACCGGTCACCCTCATAGGTTTCCAAAACCCTAACGTCGGTGAAGACCCGAGGAACATCGACGACATCACTGAAAGGATTCACAAACAAATGGTCCCCCTTCAACTATGACTTCAGCAACTCAACTCAATAGAAAATTCATCAAGAACCACAGGATCAGAAATAACCCAGTCCAAACTTCTCAAAAACTCCACCATTTCACCTCCACCCTCTCCCAGAACACACTACCGAGCCAATCCTCTTTCGCGATGAATTGGACTCCCAGCCAGCATCAAAAACTCAAACAAACACAAATTCACAGGATCCCTGAGGAACCAAGCCCCAATCCTCAACCCAACCAAAAAATCAACAAGATACAGACTATCCCATCACCAAAAACAAGATATCAACATCACAACAGCAAACCCACATCAACAATCAAAATAACAACAAAGATCAAAGATATAAAACCATCACCAGAATGTCGGAAGGTAGCACAACTACAGATCTCGTCGCCTCCAACTAAGACACCAGCCACGACGAAACCCTCAGTCGCGGACCATCATCACGCCGCTATGGAACCCAATCTGGCGATGAGGGAACAAGAAATGGTAGGATATATGGCTGAGTGTGAGGAGGGATGTCGCGTCAACCAAAACGCTTCCTTTTTTCCAGGGAATATTATTTTGTTATGACCTTAATTACAACATCTAAAATATCATCCCATCCCATTGATTAATTTTCTGAGGGGTTTCATTACACATCTTTGAAACATATGTTTTTTAATATACATAACTTTGTTATTATTTAATGAACATCCATTGGGATTCGTTTCTCGAATATATGATGCCATAGAAAAATCACAAGGGTTTAATTGGAATATTATAACCCTATATAATTGGTAAATAATAACCAAATGTGTTCTTATTTCATCTCTGATTTTATTTGGATGTTCATTTATAAAAACACCTTTAGTTTCCTTCATATCCATTGTTAAATTGGTGCCTTCTAGATCCATCCATTTATTGGATTAAAGAAACATAAGTGTCAGTATATCAGAAAAACAACCATATAATATCTTATGAGGATATTAAATACTATGATATACCTATTTATTTTATCTTAATATTGTTAAATATATCTAATATAACTAAGACACCTTCTAATATTCTAACTATTTTGGTTATGTCACTTATTCTTAAATAAAATCCTAACCTCTAATGTTATATTAACCATCCTCTGATACAATCTGTAAAGCCACAACCATATACATTCCATAATATTGAGTTATGTCAATAATTCAAATTTAGGATCCTTTCAGGTTTATAGTTCTAGATAATTAGGTCATAATTATTACATTACATCTCAAAAATTTCAATGTAGAAACTTCTACTCTATCAAATTTTTTTCAAAATCATAAAAAACCATAAAAAACAAGAGTTATTTTCATTATATAAATATTCTTGAATACATTATTTTCATTACCCTTCCTTACACTATAACACCCCAAGATTTCAAAGTAGGTTATTTCTTCAAAATAATTGAATAACTAGCACTACACGCAACACTTAGTTCAAGCACACCACAACTTACCAAACTAACCGTTCAAAAGCATTTATGAATAGTATTAATTGAATTATGAAATTTATATAATCCTTATAATTTTATAATCCATATTATGAGTTTCTTATACCTAATGTAAGATAGAATACATTTTTTTAGATAAAATAAATATTTTTCAAAAAATGCAATTTTACCGCATTTTAATGGGGAAAAATTTTTATATCCAATATTTGAGACTTATATATATTAAATTTGACATAATAAACTTCTTATTTATAATTGGGAGAGAATAATTTAGTTTCAAATTTTTTTGGTGTTTTTCTAATAAATTTCTTATTTGGTTGAATAGTGAAAAATACTATATTTTTATTGAAAACAACTTTTTTAATCAAAATAATTTATAGTGTTGAATTATACATTTTAATATTTTGGAATTATAATTATATTATATTTTTACCCTTTAATCCAATGTTGTTCATTGGAATTAATTTCACATTGAAATTATACATAAACAACTGTCAATCTTTTGATAGTTACTGTTTCTTAAAAACACGCTATTTGTTTTGACAATGAGAATTAATTTTTCATTAATAAATTCAACTTCTATGTAATTAATTTGGTAAAATAGACTTCGATTTTGGATTTGGAATATCAAAGTTATCCTAGGGTGAAGTTAGGGTATTTTTCTGAAAACGTTCAATTTTTGCTGAATAGTGAAAAAACACTAAGTTGTCGTTTAAAACCAAATTTTTACTGTATTTAAATTTATTTTAGGTCAAAATAGATACATAATACCTATATAAGTTCATTTTAATCAATTGGGGTAAATTTATTATAATTTTAGATATATAAAAAGTTTATCAAACTTTTACCGTCTTTTACCCACCTCCTATGAGCATTTGCAAATTTACATAAAACATAATTTTACAGCTTTTTTGAGTTGAATTTTGAAAAACCAAGTGAAACAGTTAATATCAAGGACAAAAATGTGGTTCAATAAGATAAAAATAATTTTTGGTGAATCATAACATTTTACTTTTATTTACCACGGTTAAAAGTAAATATGGTAATTAAGGGTAAAAATGATATTATTATTATCCTGACACATGTCCTATTTCAATTGGATAAGTTTAATTTGACCGAAAACAACCTTAGGAATAATATATGACCCTTTAGGTCCACTTGGTTTAGATTAGGACATTTATTATTATTTTAATTAAAGAAGGGTTAAAAGAGTTAAAATCAATGTTTAATGACTAAACAATTTTTAATATAAGGCTTTACATAAGATAAATTCGACTATAAATATTCATTATAAAGATATAAATACTTACTACATAATGGTGTTTTATTTATAATTTTTATATATTATATAATTAATTTTATTAATGACACGATGATGATGCAGTAATTAACTTATTAATGAATGAATTAAATAAATGGTATTATAAAATTTAAAATAAATAAAATTTAAAGATTTTATGACTTCCACGAATATTCTAGGTGAATATGACATGTTATTATTGATTCAATTTTTTTTAAGTAATCATGCTGTTATTAGTTTAACAAAAAACAAATAGAAATTAGTGTTAAAATTGACATAAAATAGTTTTTTAATAAATATTATATTATTAATTGCTATAACGGTCTTAAAAATCTATGGATTGGCCAAAATACTTATATAATAATATATATGACATTAATGAAAAAATTGGAGTTTTACTAGAAGTATATAGTATGTTTATTAACCATATAGTGTAAGAATACAAAAAGAAATGTAAAAAGTTAAATTATTTTACATGGAGTGAAATCGAAATGATAAGGTTAAAATGGTAACCAAAACTTGTCTAAAACCTATTGGTTGAGTGGTTGTTAAACAATCCCCAGCATATACAATAAATAATACATTTTAGAGACATTGGAAACCGAGAAATATTTTATTATAAAATATTATTTTATGTTTTTTCTAAGGTGTCCCTTACCCCTGTTATAAAAGGGAACTCCACCTTCACTCTAATTCACACCTTCAATGCCTTTTGGCAAGGCCAACCCCTATCCAAATATTCTCTCAACTTCCCTCACTTCAACATAGAGTCCATAGTTTGATCAGAAAGCCATCCTAAGGGGCCCTTTAGATCAAATCAAAATGAAGAACCCGAAGAAGAGGATGTTAACCTACCCTCGACCAAGGAAAAGTACAAGGTAAGAGTTTATTTCACAATCTCTTCATTTCCCGAGGTTGTTTATACGTAATTATCTACTGGAACCACTTTATCATGCACATCCATGTTTCTTAAAAATTTATTTGAAAACATTCATACTATTTTATAGAATATGTTTTAATGTCATTTATAACCTTGTTTGACTTTTTATAAGCTTTTTATAAAGGATTCTTTCTTTCATTTTCCAAACAAGGTCATTTTTAACCATTTCAACAGAATTAAGGTAAGAATGTCTTTTTTAACTTATACGGCGGGTGCGACTATTTTCTGGCATTATAAAATCATCGTAGCTTCCCTTACAGTCTTATAATAATATTTTCAAAATAAATGTTTTATTTATAATTATGATTTCAAAATAGATAGAGATATTTCTCTAAAAAGGGTTTTGATTTCATCTATATCAATGTCCTTTGATGGATTTTAAGGTTTATTGATGTTTATTTATAATGATACAAAACTTTTATATTGTATTGAAGGTTTTGTGATATTTTTGACTGTGGATGTGCTATTTTTATACCATTGATGGTTTATAGTTAAGTTATTTACATTTCGTATGCTAGTTTTAATAAGAATGTTTTTGAAATGTTTAAAACTTTTCATATGAGGAATGTATTGGACTTAGTAAGAGACTGGTGGAGCCCGCTATAGCTCCTCGATGCATCGGTAGGTCTCATTAGACAACTAGACATGGAATTGGATGAGGCCCTTTCTCAATTTGATATATGGTTTTGGCCGAGGCCTTAATCATTTTAGACGTCTTGGCCGAGGCCTTGAAAAAATGTTTGAGAATGTATGGCATTATAAATTCCTTCATTATGGAATAATATTGATGGTTCATATGGTAATTCGACTCATAGAATACCCATGACTATGTTTTATTATAGATTTATTAATATGCTATTATTCATTCCATAAAAGTATTCATTTTTATTATTGGTAAAGTCATGTGGTTTCAATTATTCTACATGACAAAAATTTATGTTGTATTCTGTTGTATTGCTTACCCTTACTGAGTATTTGAGTTCACCCCTTTCCATGTTTTATTTTTCCCAAGATTCCAAGAAGAGTATTATGATTGATATCCAGGGTTACACTAAATGGAATAATGGAATTCTCAAATAACAATTTACGCTGTGTTTTATGTTTGAAATTGTAACGTAATGTTAATGTATGTAATCTATTTTAAAAGTCTGCTAACTGATCAGCCTTTTTGGACATGATTTCCTTCTCATTATGCCAATATATTAAAATAATGCATCGACTCTGTGTAACTGGGGTCCGGGCGTTACATTTCTTATCAGAGGATGTTTAGCAATATCCTTGGAAGCTAGATTTAGATAAACTCTGATTAGAACACATAGAACTAAGATAGACAGTGAGGATTAGTATAGAAGGATTTCATAGAATTTTGGTCATGTAGATATTTTTTGAGTTTTCCAAGAAAATTTATTCCTGTCTATATATGAGCAGGTATAGGCGGCTCTAGTACAGATGTACCTAGGGGTAAAACCCAAGAATACCGCTTGGAGCTAGACACGAACTAGAACTGGTGCACGATAACGGGCCTTCCTTCACTCATGGTTATGACACTCACTGGGGATATGCTTAGGATAATTCTCATTTTCCATAATAACCATCATGGAGAGTTTATGAGTATATACATCCTCAATGAAAACATTTTTATGATTATGGATTATATCCATAAACTGTTCAATTTACGTTAAGTATTTTCCATGTTTGGAATTCTTCATTTCAATTCATAAACTCACCTAGTGTATGCCATTGTTTAAAAATTGTGCCTGGTAGAAGGAATGTGAACTCCAACAATACATATGATCCAATGTGTAAAAAGGATCATCTCTTCCATGTTATTAAGCCAACATTTATAAGGGAAATACTCTATTATGTTTTCTCAACATATGAATAAATAGTATCATGTGTTTATAAGATAAGTAAATAATTCTATGAGTCTTATGGGTTTGAAGGGAATCAAAAGAAGAAAAAAATGGAAGAGGGAAATATGGATAAAGGGAAGAGGGAAAAAAGAATTTTCCTATATGTGATAACTATGGGAAGAAACACCATGGTACTTTCCTAAAGGGAATGAGATTTTGTTATAAGTGTGGAAAAAAGGACACCAAGTACGTGACTGCAAGGGTAAGAAAAAGGTTTCAAATGTACAATGGTTCATCTGTAAGGAGTTGGGACACTGCACGAACTACTGTCCAAATCATCAGAGTATGCACCAAATGATGTTATTAGATGATAATCAAGTTATGATAATACCTCAGATGAAGAAGAATGACTAGGGTTCTTATACTATTATAGGCTAATTTCATTTGAGTGTTGTATCAATAATATACTGGTTATATAAATTATAGAGATAAATAAGGATTGTACTGCAGTACTATTTTTTGAGGATTTAAGCTTATATGGTTCTAGGAAAAGTGAGATAACAGTGAGCTACACTTTTGGTAAAATACATGGTTGAAGGAAAGTAAATCCTTAATATGGTCATGATAATGAGGTACTGATTTTGGAATATGAGATGGATGATTTTGGTAATTCTGGATGATGCAGTGTTGTAAAAGAATACATGATGAAGGCATTCACATGTTATTTCCTTGAAAAAAGGATACTCATTATGTTTAACTTCCCCATAAATTTTGGAATGAGAGTTTAGATATAATTATTTTGGATAAGTCTAAATGCTGGAATGGATTAAGTTTGAAATTGGATACTATTGTTAAGGATATTTTTTGATTTCCATTAAAAGGACAATCTAGAGGTCGGGTGGAAACTCGTCGTGTCCGGCAAGGCCGTGAGACGTGAACCCGCAATCGAAGGGAGACAAGGGTGTATCTCCTATCCCTGACCCATTTGTTTTCATGGATTGAATAATGTTGTTTTTTAAAGGGTCTGGTAGATGAATTATAAATTCATTATTTTTGGAACCCAATACGATTAGGATAAATATAATATATATTTTTGAAATCTATTAGAGTGAAAGATGAGTTTGTGGTAGAAATTAGTTCAAGGATTAAACTCTACTTGTCAAGTATACACACACACACACACACACACACATATTTATTTATATTTTCCCACTTATTTAATGTATAAATTAATTATTAAAATTTAGTGAAGGGATCTTAAAACCAAAAATGTGTTATCTTAATACCTTACATTTTGTTGAACCGATGGTATTTTAAATCATCATAGATTGGTGGATGTGAGACCCACAATTCTACAATTGTTTGTGATTGATGACCTCAATAAATCCCTATAAATATTTATGATTACCCACCAATTATGTGTCTATAATTTCCACCAATGTTCTGATAGTCTAAATCATAATTTTTTCGTGACTTTTTCATTCCCCTTTTCCTCTTATTAAGTCTAAATTTTATTAACCCAATTTCTTATGTGTGTTTTCCCACAAAGGTATTTTCTATTTTCAACCTTTTATTTTTGAAGAACAATTTCAAATTGCGAGGATGGAATTTATTGAAAGAGGGAAAATGTAACACCAAAATATTTCAAAGTACGTTATTTATTCAAAGTTATTCAATAACATGCCCTATAGGAAACACAGAGTTCAAAAGCACCACAACTTACCAAACTAGAAGTTCAAAAGATGTTATGAATAGTATTAATTGAATTTTAAACATTATACGATCCTTATAATTTTAGAATCCATATTATGAGTTTCTTAGACATAATGTAAGAACAAATTCATTTATTCGGAAGAAGAATTATTTTTCATAAAATATAATTTTACCGCCTTTTAATGGAAAACCCTTTTTATATACAATATTAGAAACATTTATATATTCAATTAGACAAAAAAACATATGATTTAGAATCTAGACATAAGAATTTAGTTTCAATAATTTTTTGGTGTTTTTCTGATAAATGTCATATTTGGGTGAATTGTTAAAAATACTATATTTTAACTAAAAACAACTTTTTTAATCAAAATAATTTATAGTTTTTAATTATACATTTTAATATTTTGGAAATTTAATTATATAATATTTTTACCCTTTAATCCATTGTTGGTCATTGGAATTATTTTCACATTAATATTATACATAAACAAATGTCAATCTTTTGATAGTTACAGTTTCGTAAAAACACGCTATTTGTTTTGACAATGAGAAATAATTTTAAATTTATAAATGAAAATACTATGTTTTTAATTTTGAAAAATAGGCTTCATTTTTGTATTTGGAATATAAAAACTATCCTAGGGTGAAGTTTTGTAATTTTTCTGAAAATGTAAAATTTTTATGAATAGTGAAAACACACTGAGTTATAGTTAAAAAACGAATATTTATTTAAATATGTATTTATTTTATTTAAATTTATTTTAGTTAAAAATAGATACATAATACCTATATAAGTGTATTTTAATTCATTGCAGTCAATTTATAATAATTTTAGATATATAAAAATTTTATCGAACTTTTACCGTCTTTTACCCACCTCCTATGAGCATTTGAAAATTTACATAAAACATAATTTTACCGCTTCTATGAGTTAAATTTCAAAAATCCGATTGACAAGGTCAATATCAAGGAGTAAAATGTGGTTCAATAAGATAAGAATAATTTTTGGTGAATAATAACCTTTTACTTTTATTTACCACGGTTGAAAGTAAATAGTTTAATTAAGGATAAAAATGATATTATTATTACCCTAACACATGTTAAAATTCTATTGGATAAGTGTAATTCGACTAAAAACAACCTTAGGAATAATATATGACCCTTTATATCCACTTGTATTAGATTAAGACAATCATTATTATTTTATTAAAAGATGTGCTAAAAGAGTTAAAATCAATGTTTAATGATTAAACCATTTTTAATATAAGGCTATAAATAAGATAAATTCGAATATAAATATTAAATAGAAAGTTAAATTATTTCCTACATAATGGTATTTTATTTATAATTTTTATAGATTAAATAAATAAATTTATTAATGATGGAATGATGATGCATAAATTAAATTATTAAAGAAAGAAACAAATAAATGGTATTATAAAATATAAAATAAATCTAATTTCAAAGTATATATGACATCCAAGAAATATCTAGGTGAATATGACATGTTAGTATTGATTTAATGTATTTTTTTGGATGTAATCATGCTGTTATTATTTTAACAGAAAACAAATACCAAATAGTGTCAAAATTGACAGAAAATAGATTTTAAAACAAATATTATATTATTAATTTCTATAATTGTTCGTAAAATCTATGTTTCGGCCAAAATACTTATATAATAATATATATGACCTTAATGAACCATTTTGGGTTCTATTGGCACAATATAGTATGTTTATTAACAATATAGTGTAAGAATATAAGAAAACACGGTAAAAGATAAATTATTTAACTTAGAGTTAAATCTAAATGATAAGGTTAAAATGGTACCCTAAACTTGTCCAAAACCTATTGGTTGAGTGGTTTTAGTCCAATCCCCACCATATAATTTATATAAAAAAATTTCGAGCCATTGTAAACTGAAAATTATTTTATTATAAAAGAATATTTTATGTTTTTCCTAAGGTGCCCTTCACCCCTCTTATAAAAGGGCACTCCCCCTTCACTCTAATTCACACCTTCAAAGCATTTTGGATCAACGAACCCCTACCCAAATATTCTATAAACATCTCTCACATCAACCTAGAGGACTTATTGTGATCATAAATCCATCTTAAGGATCCCTTTTGATCAAATCAAAAGGAAGAACCTGGAGAAGTGGAGGTTAACCTACCTTCGACCAAGGAAAAGTACAATATAAGGGTTTATTTCACAATATATTCATTATCCGGGATTTTTTATACATAATTATCTATTAGGACCTCATTATCATACAAATCCATGTTTCTTTCAAATGTATTTCAAACAATTCTTACTATTTTATAGAATATGGGTTAAAGTCATTTATACCGTTGTTTGAATTTTTATAAGACTTCTATAAAGGAATCATTCCGTCGTTTTCCAAACAATGCCCTTTATAACAATTTCGACATAATTAAGGTAAGAATGTTTTTTTAACTTATAAAATGGTTACAGATATTTTCCACCATTATAAAGTCGTCGAAGCTTCCCATACAAGGTAATAAGAATATTTTCAAAATAAATGTTTTCTTTATAATTATGATTTCAAAATAGAAAGAGTTATTTCTCTAAAAAGGGTTTTGATTTCATATATGTCAACATCCATTGATTAATTTTAAGTTTATTTGATGTTGATTTATTGTGGTACAAAACATTCATATTTTATTGAATATTTTGTGATATGTTTGACTGTGGATGTGCTATTTGTATACCATTCATGGTTTATGGTTAAAGTATTGACATTTCGTATGCTAGTTTCAATACGAATGTTTATGATATGTTTACGCCTTTTTATATGAGGAATGTATTGGACTTAGTAAGTGACGGGTGGAGCCCGCTATAGCTCCTCGATGCATCGGTAGGTCTTATGAGACAACTAGATGTGGAATAGGTCGAGGCCCTTTCCCAATTTTATATCTGGTTTTGGCCGAGGCCTTAATCATTTTTAGACTTCTTGGCCGAGGCCTTGGAAAAATGTTTTAGAATGTCTGACATTTTACATTCCTTCATTATGGAAATAATATTGATGGTTCATGTGGTAATTCTACTAGTAGAATAACCATGATTATGTTTTATTATGGATTTATTTACTCAGCTCATTCTATTGCCATAAAAGTATGCATGTTTATTATTTTTAAAGGTATGTGGTTTCAATTATTCTCCATGCTTAATATTTATGTTATCTTCTGCTGTATTGCTTTCCCTTACTAAGCATTTGAGCTCACCAATTTCCAGGGTTTATTTTTCCCAGAATTCCAAGAAGTATATTATGATTGATATGCAGGGTTATGCTAATGGGAATAACGGTGTTCTCAATGAACTATTTACGTTGTGTTTTATGTTTGAAATTGTAATGTAATGTTAATGTATGTAATATATATTCCAAGACTTCAAAACTGATCAGTCCTTTGAGATAAGATTTCGTTGTGATCATTCCAATGTATTAAAATAATGCACTGACTCTCGGTAACTTGGTGCATGGCGTTACATACACTCTGTGAAAAACATTTCAATAACATGGGATGAGCATAAACAACTCAATAAGGCTTATAAAATACGAAAAAAAAACATTAGTCCATCAATACATACAAAGAAATTAAATCATACATATTAGTCACCAAACAAGAGTTCCATAATATAACTCATGAAATAACACGATTTATGAATAAAACAGAGAAATCATAAATCATAAAGAAAACATGTGGAATCCATTACATACTTACACTGAAACATTCATAGCTATGTAGGGAGTTAAATTTTGAATTCCCATCATAGTATATTCCCTAAATCTATTGGGATAAACATTAAAATTCACCATCGTCATGTTAACGATTGAATTTCAAATCTATCTAAGGCTCACCAGCCCTAGGATTATCATAGAGCAACCCATATACGTAAATAATGCCCAAGAACCATAACATAATCATAATAAATAAAACTTGCATAAATGAAAGATAAAATTTCCACATTACAATAACTATATATCATTTAAATATATTGACATAATCAATCAATTCTCAAAACCATTTTCCATACCAAAATACATAAAAAGTATATGGTATTTATTTTCTTTTTAAAAACATTACAGCTTGTTAAGGAAGTATAATATCAAATAATGCTCACGAGGATGGAACAGTCGTTTCCACTGTATACATTAAAAAGGAACACTCTATTTTCATTTAGTAAAAGTATTCATCTAAAAAACATTACCTTTGAATGAAATTAAAAGTAAAAATGGTTTATAAAACATATAAAATAAAGTCGTCTATAAATCAATGTATTCCTCGATGAAAAGGTATTGAGACGAAGTCCCTTATAAAAATTGGGCAGCCTAATAGCATCACATTAAAATTATGAAAATGAGTTGATGGGGGGAATATGGTCTCTCATAACATGTACATAAAATGAAAAAAAATTAAGATATAGCAGAATATATCACAACATAATAAAATGGAAATTTAAAATATATAACATAAAAGAAATCATTGACTAAAAGAGGAGGGTGAATTATTCCCTTACCATGAGTATAATTCATCACATATGTTCCTTGTTCCTCCTAACTACTAAAATACGTTAATTTATACCTTCATAAGATCCTTTTCTCAAGTTCATTATTAGTTTTATATCACTTATTACCATGTCATATAAATTACATAATTATTTAACTTAATATCTGTCTTTTTGCCGATATTTGTTACTTGAGTTGAAAATGATCTTGTTATAATTAAAAATTGTCTATATGGTCCAACATAATTTTACTCCAGAATTCTATTCATTATTTGATTATCATAAATATCATATATATATATATATCTAGTTTATATGTATTTATAATAGTTCATAGCATTTGGATATAAGTAATGAAATACACGTTCCTAGAGACAGTAATCCGTACGTATGCATAAACGCTACTTTCATTTCATTTTTTCATTTTCAATGGAATGAAAAATAAATGATACATAGATATATTTCCATTCCAGTGTAATATATTATGATATATATGTTACATATTTTCATTAACACCATCTTTTAAATGTTTAATGTATAGAATCAATGGGTTATCTCACTTTGAGGGGAAGGTAGTCCACACATTCTCAAGTAAAATTATCATATTTACCAATTCTTTAAACTATAAAGGTATAATATAAATAAATAATAATGAGGCATATAAATATTTTAAATATTATATATACCCCATATCATTCCAGTTCCATCATAATATCCATCGTGAGAGGTGGTTGTGAAAAATCAAACAATCATCGATTCATGAGGCAGTAGTTCACCATATATAGAAACAATATTTTTCTATAGATTATAAGATGGTGTGTGTGAGTGTAATTTGAATAAAAGGAATAAAAACATCCAAGTATATTAATGATATTTTTTTTATTATCCATGGTAAATAAAATATTTTTGAAGATAATATTCATAATTTATTCAAACAAATGATACATATTTACTCAATTTGGTCCTCCTGATTCCAAATATGGAATCCATTTTTCCAAATTCAAATCATATAATGGTCATAAATTAATTTAAAATTAATTTCCTTTGTCAAATAAAAAAAGTATTTTTTAAGATGTAAAAACTTTCAGAAGATTAACATGTGTTTATATCTAATTTAAAAGAGAAATTACTTCAATGAACAAAATTGGATTAAATATTAAAAATATAATCCAATTAAATTTAAAAAAAAATGTAAATAATAATCTATCTATACAATGAAATTATTTAAAATGGTAGTTTTGAATAAAAATCTGGCATTTTCACTATTCATTATGAAATGTACATTGTCATAAAAATAAAAAAAATGCATCCAAAGTAAATTTTAATTTTATTCATATAAATATTAATTTTATTTTGTCATATAAATGATATAAGAGGGAAAAATACATGTTTTAAAAAGGTTCACAATCAAAAGGGGGTAAATCGACCTTTTGAAGAATAATAAAGTAATTCATGCTTAAAGTATGATTCATTTTTATTTTATGCCTCTAAAATTTAATGGATAAATGTGAAAAAATTACAAAAACATGTTTAATCATAATTTAGGTAGATATTTTCATTCCATGAAATACAACGACTATGTGTTAACTACCATTTAAAATAATAATATTGTTATTTTATTTTTCGTTATAACTCAATGATGTGATAATGTATGATTTCATGGAAACTCATTGTTGCTTGTAGAGTATGCTATTGGAAAAAGTGTTCTATTTAACATAAAATTAATATATTATTCATAAATATTAATAGAAATTTATAATTATTTTTGTAAAAATACCTAGGTAGTTACATCCTTCCCCCATTTTGGAAATTGCATCATCACATTTTTAAAATTGGCTCAGAAACATCAATGAAAGTCCCCCATCAGAAATACAGTCAATAAAAATATCACTTTAAAAGAAATATATCAAGGTACAAGGTTTACCCATGATAACACTTACAATATTCCATGTAAGAAAATATGTACATGGAAGAGAAACAATGTGTCAAGTAATGATGGAGAGTGATAGAAAACATGATCAGGAGAAAATTAGAAATCTGAACAACATAAATATCTGATACGTTAAACAGTATTTTATTTCCAATAAATAAAAGTAAACAGACAACGGTTTTATAAAGGTAGTTTTCATAAATTAGATAATTTATTTATGAGATTGATAAATTACATAAGGAAATATATTTACTTTTCATGTTGAGTTTCATCCTTTAATAAATTTCTACCACAAACACATCATTTCTCTAAACGATGAATATTTGAGATGATTTGGTCACACTTGATGTGCTACAATAAACTTATAGAGAATAATATAATCCAAAAAATTTGAACTATATATTTCCCCTCTCTTTAGATATTAAAAAATAACAAAATGGTCAGTTTGAGACAAGATAATCCCCAAAAATGAAAATACTTTATAAAAAGAAATAATACTCTTAATCTAAAAAATTTAACAAACAATACCTGAAGTTCAACAAAGGCCATTCAATACATACTTGTCCTTAAAATTATTCAAAATAATCCGTCTAAGATTAAATCCCAAAATTTAGAAGGATTTGATCAGATATTCTTCCACTATAAATCTTAAATTTTATCTGTGAATAACATTGAATACACTTAATGTCTCATAATAAAAATAAATCAACCTAATCACATATTCTCAATGATATGTTAATCATTTCCCTAACTAACCTATATCACACTATTTCCATAATATAATCATAGATTCGTCCAAAATAAAATTAAACCATTACTCTTCAAAATAAATCCCATAATATTCTATTATCCTTTGGTATATAGTATCCAAAATGAGAAAATGTCTTCCAAAATAACTTTTACAACATCATCACCATATTATATTCCTATACTATGGATATCCATATGATAAAACATAAGTACCCAGAATATACTTATTCTTGATCCATGAAAACATTTAACTAAAAAAATAAGACATATAACTAGGGAATTTAGGTAGTCCACTAGTAGGTGATAAATCCCAATCACACTTTTGTAGTGTATTCGATTTCAAAAAATGTGTCCAATGCAACCGTTTGTCACACTGTCTAAGTGTTTTCCTTTTAAGAAACTATATAATTCGTAAACAATTTGGAAAATGAGATAAAATCTTCACGAATAACCATAATATATTTTATCCTCCATGTTTATCTAATACCTTTTATTTTTCATCGCAAAATGTAATATGCATTAATCACATCAACACAAAAGATCATATGAACCCTAATGTTATCCATTTTGACTACACAGGAAAATTTAATTTCTCCTTGAATAACATTTTCACATATCAAACATTAGGGTTACACATACTAGAAAAATGCTTCCAATGTAATCCTATCATTGATACAATTGAACATATCATCATACATAGATCCAATATAACTCTTCAATTCCTAAAATGTAGAAATCGTAATCATTGAACATTCTTCATGATTCTTTTTCTTTGTTTTTCCATATTTTTCTTTTATACTTATTTCCTCCAAAAAATCATGCATAATGTACTAATATTTTGGAAATTCCATAAAATGAGCTAATAAATAATCCATACCTTTCATAGGTTATTTTATGTTTCCTCATCCTCAATTGGAATGGCATTAAGAATTAGTAAACATATATTTGTATGATACTACTGATATCAATACCAAACCTTCATTGTGGGACATATATTTTTATATTGACAATTCAAACCACATTTGAAAAAATCAACCAATCCTTTGAAAAGAACTTGTCTCCCTTTCCTGGAGTCACTTGGATGCTTCCTTTTTCAATCATAGGTTATTGTTTTATGACCATAATTACAGCATCTGAAACATCTTCCCATCTCATTGAAGCATTTTCCTATGGGTTTCTTTCCACATCCTTGAAAAATAGGTTTTTGAATATACATACCATTATGTTTATTACCTGAACTTCCATTGGGATTCATTTCTCGCATATATGATGCCTTAGAAAAATCACCAAGGATTAAGTTGTCAATAATGACAATAGATAGTTTGTTAAGAATTACCACAAGAGTTCTCATTTCATATCCCATTTCATTCTATTTCTCATTTATAAAACCACTATTGTTTCTGTAATATAAATTGAAACATTGGTGCCTTCTATATCAATCCATTTACTAAAACCAAAAAATTCAGTGTGAATATATCAGAATAATCATCATATAATATCTTATGACGAGGGTAAAAACTCAAATATACTTATTCATGTTATCTTATTCTCATTCTATATATCTAAAATAACTATGACACTTTATAATATTCTAATCATTATTGTTATGTCACTTATGCTTAAAAAACACCAAAAACACTAATGTTATCTAAAATGACCTCTAGTACCAACTATAAGGCCCCAACCATACACATTATATAATATTGACTTATGTTATGAATTCACACAGAGAAAAATTTTAGGTTTAGAGTATTGCATAATTAGGATATAATTATTACATTACATCTCAAAAATTTTAGATTAGACACTTCTACTAATACAAATTTTTCAACAATAATAAAACACCATAAAAAGAGTTCTTTTCGTGATATAAATTTTCTAGAATAATTCCATTCATTTACCCCTCATCGTACCCCGTTGAATTCATTTCTAAAACATCGGATGAGCATAAAAACTCTATAAGGGTTATAAAATATGGAAAAAAACATTAGTCCATCAATACAATAAAATCAATGAAATGATACTTCTCGGTCATAAAACATAAAATCATTAACATACCTCATGAAATCCTATGATTTATGAATACAACAGAGATATCAAAAATTATAAAGTTTACTTGTAGCATCAATAACATACAGACATTGTAGATTTCACAACTACATAAGGAGATATGTTTGGAATTCCCATCATAGTATATTCGCTAAATCTCTTATGATAAACATTAATGATTACCTCCTTAATGTTACCCAATTAATTAGAGAGCTATATCGGGCTAAACCTCCCTAGGATTATCACTGAACCACTCATATACGTTACCAATGCTGAAGAACCATAACATAACCATAACACATAACAGAATAATAAAGGAAAGATAACATTTCAACATTGAAATCACAATATATCAATTCAATATATTGACATAAAAAATAGATTCTCATAATAATATTCAATAAAAAAATACATAAAAAATTATATGGTATTTAGTTTCCCTTTAAAAACATTACTACTGTTAAGGACAGATCATATAAAATAATCCTCGTTGCGACGGAAAGGTCATTGTCACCATGTACGTTAAAAAGATACTCTATTTGTGATGTTTTATCAAATTATTCATAGAAAAAAGATTACAATTGAATGAAATTAAAATTTAAAGGGTTTTATACACCATATTAAAATAATGTCATGTATAAATAAAATTATTCCTCTATGATATTTTATTTAGATGAAGTCCCTTACGAAAATTCGATAGCCTAATAGCATCACTTTAAAATTAAGAAAATGTGTTGAAGGGAGAGAATAGGGTCTATAAAAACATGGATATACAATTTATTGTAATATGACTATATGATAACATATCCTAATATAATAAAATGGTAATTTAAAAGACATAACATAAATGAAGTCTCTGACAAAATGTGTAGGGTGATAGCTTCCCTTGCCTTGAGTCTGATTCCTTATGAATGTTCATTGATATTTCTGAATAATAAAATTAAGTTAATTTTAAATTTCTTAATAACTATTTTCATGTTTTTTATTCCATTTATATCACTTATTACCAAGTTATATAAATTAAATAATTATTTAAGTTAATATCCATCATTTTGTAGATATTGGGTACTTAATTCCAATATGATCTTTTTATAATTACAAATATTCCAAGTGGTCAAAAGTAAATAAGCTCCAAAATGATATTCATAATTTAAATGACATTTATATCTTATAAATATGGTATATATGTATTTATAATAGTCCATAACATTTAGAGACAAGAAATGAAATACACTAATCATGGTGACAGTAAGTCGTACATACTTATGAACTCTACATTCATTTCATTTTTTCATTTTAAAAGGAATAAATACTAGATTATTAATTTTTTACAACCCATCCCCTGGGGCCCGTGTCGTGACTACCCCAAGCGCACCTTCCATAGGCCAGGGGCTGGAGACTAGCACTGAAAAGGCATATCCCTAAAACCGGGAAGGCATTAACTTTAATTTAATAAACTCACAAAAACCAAGCACTCATCAAGATATAAGAACAATGTAAACTATATAGTAAACATGGTGTGTATAGTAAGAAAGGGGGCTAGAATTAAAGATCAAATGGAATGTACATGTAAAACTGAAATTAGCTTCTGCGAAAACCCGCCAAGGATCCTACCTAAAGGATAGGTACAGCTCTCGAACGGTCATATCTGTAGATTTTCTCGTTAAATGTCCAACTCTGAGAAGCCTCTATACATGGTACTTTGGAACTCGATTAGCAATGTTCATCATCTACACAAGACACAACAAGGTGTGGGCACAACCCATGTAGGGATGATATTAATGATACTCAGTACAGACCCTGAGACCCCCTAAGGTCTCTTAGAAAATAGAAAGGTTAACCCAAAAATAATGAAGACAATAATCAACCCTAAATTGCTATATTCCCATACATATACCATAGTTAGCAAGTATACCCATCTCATTCATGAGAAAATAGAAGGCCCAACTCTCTAGCCATAATCAAAATTGTTCCATGAAGGAAAGAATGCCACAATGGTAACATTATGAAGTTAAGTACCACAAAGGTAACACCACAAAGAAGAATACCACGAAGGTAAGTATCAAAAAGGTAACACCACACAGAAAAATACCACAAAGCTATATACAAAAATGATAATGCCACAAAGAATAATACAATGAAGGTAAGTAACAAAAAGGTAAATAATGAGCTCAAACTATGTATAAATTATTTATGAAAGTATAGATGGTAAGATGTATTGTTAGATAATCGTACTTCATTGGGAAGCTATGATGTTGAACCACACAAGATCGAATTTGACCCATAGAGGATCCGAAGATGACCCAAATAGGTTCTGAAGATGACCCACATAGGATCTGAAGATGACCCACACCGGATCTGGAGATACTGACCCACACAGGATCTGAAGATGACCCACACGGGATCTGAAGTCTCCACATATACCACAAACCACAGGGTTTTTGCACATAGCATGCTTGATTCCAGGAGGATCTGTGACCCAAGACATTGATCGATACTTCAAGTACCACAATTTCTGAAAAAGAAATATCACAAAGTTCATGCATGTCATAAAGGACACAACTCAAAAGACAGTGTGTTAATCAGATGCCCGATCTTTTGTTATTAGCATTTCCCTTCCGAGGGCCTCGTTGGATTCAGGTTCGATCCAACCAGGCCATACTCCAATGTCATTATAATCTCAAGTGGAGTATACCAAATGGATGGTATCTATACAGTGAATCCATTTCCATGGACAGTTTTTCAAATGGACGCATGGATGTCAAGATACAGTCACAGGGAATATCCGGGTTCTGATGGGCTCGGGTCCGGTCATAATCGGTCAGACTGACCCAGCCTAGGCTGAACCAAAATGGTTTCAAGTCGACCCGAATGTGTCCGGGTCCAGCCTGACCCTTAAAGTGCATGACGTATCCTGCTCGGTGAGGCCCACTAGGGATCGACCCACTCAGATGATGTGGTCCGCCTTGGTGGGGTCCTCCCTCACCGCTAGCCATGGGGCCCCCACTTATTCTGACCGGTCCACGGACCGTTCGGATGACACCTACTAGTGTGCGAGACCTGGTAGAGTGGTCCCGATCATTGTGACATGGTCGGCTGGTAGGTCGGCCGACTCTCCTCCTAGTGGCACGACATCACCGCTATCCTCTCGTGGCCTGCTGGGTGTCAGCCGCCCTTCGAATGCACCGTTGTAGCAATGAATTTGCGGCCCTCTCCTCTACCAGTGGTGCGGCACGCCGCCTTGCCTCCACGCGGGCGGCAGATGAGCCAGCCGTCATCCCCTTCTCCACCGTGACCGATGAGCCGCAACCTCCTCTACTACCGGTGGCGCAGACGTGCACTGCCCCTGTTACACGCAGTCGGATAGCATGCCGGTAACCATCCTCCTCCACTGCCTACTCGAACCTCTAGTCGGCCCGTTTTCGGCCGCCCTCATCTTCTGCAGTCACCACAGCTTCGTTCTAAGCCTGAAAAATATTACATCTAAAAATTCATGATCCTCATGTTGAGATATCCACGTCCATATGCAGCGCTCAACAAAACATTCAGTTTTTAGTGCACTTAATCATTTGGTCGTGTTTGTTTGGACATAATTGTTAAGAATCAAGAATATAATGAATCAATAAAAATATATTTATTATATTTCAAAATTAACCCCCAACCTCATTTTCTTATTAGAGGTGGCATGAGGAAGGAGATGAAGATGATGAAGAGGCCGATGTACATCACTTACTCGATATGCTCCCCAGACAGTTCCCCATTCTTTATCCGGATGATGTTCTTTGTTGAACGAGGTTCATCTTTGGAGGATGATCTTCCATGTTCTCCAAGGATCTCCTTTGTACTAAAAGTTTCCAATGATCTCCCCCCACGAGAGGTGATGAGCCAATATTAATTATGTTATGTAAATTAAATCAATTATTGTTCACTCATTAAATTTGAAAAAACCAATGGTTTCTTCAAATTAAATGGGAGATCAGGTGGTCTCCACCACCAAGATATATAATGGATGTTTCAAGAAAAAAATAAAAAAGTTATTTATTTTATTTTTCTTCTCCCATGAAATTCCGAAAAACTAACATTCACCCTCTACCTAATGTTGTCAAGGTAAAAGTCTCCTTAAGAGAATATCGACACTATGAGTTCAACAGTGTCCTCTGATTTTAATTTTTAGAAGTGGTTCAAAATCTAAAAAATGCCACTCACACGTATACTTAACGTACCTAATAAATGCTTAGAAATTTATTCTAGGCACACTGTGCCTCAGAATCATGCACAATTAATTTTTGTGGAATCATAATAATTACATATAATAAAAACATTACATGGAAAATCTGGGTCTTTTCATTCTCCCCACCTGAGATCTTTTCATCCCCAAAATCCAAAACACTGTCTAGGGAAACAATTGGGGGTACTCGGCACGAATCTGAGCCTCCCCTCCAATGTTTTCTCCTGAAGGATCTCATGCTTCCAACGAACGTGCAACAGAGGTATATACCACCCATGAATGAACTTTTCCGGTGGATCCTCAATCTCTACTAGAACCTCCAAAAACATCACTCCATCGTCGATGTAATACTCTCCCCAGTCAATGATGTGTGAAAGATCATGTACATATCTCTTCAGCTGAGATATGTAGAAAACGACGAGCACCCAATGCAATAGATGTGGAAAATCTAAGTGGTAAGAAACCTCACCGCCCTGCTGAGGACCTTAAAGGGTCCGATGAACCTTAGAGATAACATGTTGCCCTGGACAAATCATTCCAAACCTCGTCTAGGTGATACCCACAGAGAGACATGGTCACCATACTCGAACTCCAGAGGTCTCTGTCTCCTGTCAGCGTAAGACATTTTCCTACTCTGTGAAGACTCCATCTGCTCTTGAATGATCTGCACATTCTCAATGGTAGCTCGTACCCTATCTGGTCTAATGAGTGTTGACTCCCTTGGGCCAGTGCATTACAGATGTGATATGTAAGGCCGACCGCACAAATCCTCAAATGGTGCCATACTGATGGTGGAGTGATAGCTGTTTTTGTACGCAAACTCCACCAAGGCATGTGATCCTCCCACCAGCATCCAAAATCAATGACAGAAGCATGAAAAATGTCCTCAAGGGTCTGAATGGTCAGCTCTTTCTGAAATTCCATCCATGGATGAAAGAAAATTATCAATCAGAGCTGATTCCCGAACGCCTCCTGCAACCCCTTCCATATTCGGGAAGTAAAATGTGTATCATGATCGAAGGCAATAATATAAGGAACTCCATGATTCCGTACAATATTTTGTACGTATAGGCATCCAAAGACCTATACTGATCCCTACTCTATGATAGGTAGGAAGTGGGCCGACTAGGTGACTCGATCAATAATCACTCAGATGGAATCATGACCCTTTGACATGCATGGAAGTCCTGTCATGAAGTCCATGAATATTATATCACACTACCACTCTACCACCTCATGTGGATGAACTAAGCCTGCTGAAACTTGATGACCTGCCTTCACATGCTGACAAGAGAGGCACCGTGAAACAAACTATGCCTCTAGTTTTTCAATCTCGTCCACCAGTGCTGATGCAGAAGGTCATGGTACATCTTTTCTATACCAAAGATGTACCACCAGAGTATACATATAGAACTCCCTCAACACATCCTCCTACAACACCACATGCACCATAGTACGCCCTCTGAAGAGGATTACGTGCTCCCCAACTTCAAAAAAATCCATCATGTGGTTGTCCTATGGATATCTGAGCACTTTGTGTCTTGCTGTCAATGTCCCCAAACAACGCTTCCTTGACACGCTGAAGGTGTGGGGGAGTGACTGTCAGAGACTGAAGTTAAGCTTCTCCATCTCGATCCACAGAAGATATCGGCAAAGCGGCTAGCTACACCATCACATCACTCAGCAACTGTATACCTGAACTCATGCTGAGTGTATATGCAACTATGTTCTCCTTTTCAATAGTATAGATTATCTCGAATTCATAGTCCTAGAAGAATTCAAGCCAATTCTGAGGTCTTGGGTTCAGGTCCTAATGAGTGAAGATATACCTATGACTCATGTGATACGAGTAGAAATTAAATCATCCACCCATCATGAAATGTCTCCATATATTCGAGACAAATACCAACACAAGTAACTCTAGGTCATGGGTAGAATAGTTCTTCTCATGTTTTTTTAGATTTCAAGAACCATACGTGATCATTGCTCGCTCTTGCATTAGGACACATCTGATCCCGGTCCCGGATGCATTGCAGTAGACTGTGTACCCTACTCCCTCCTCTTATAGCCTCATTACGGGGGAAATCATTAATATCCTCCTCAAATACTTGAATCATAGATGGAATTAATCAGGACACACAAAGGGTTTCCCCTTCTTAGTCAACACTGATAAGTGTTCAGAAACTTTGGAAATTCCAGGCACAAACCTCTGATAGTAACTGGCCAAACCCAAGATACTCCACAACTCCGTCACAATCCTGGATGGAATGCAAGAAAGCCCATCCTCAATCATCACTAGATCTACAGCAACTTCATCCTTTGAGATAATGTGTCCCAGAAAGTGTACCTCTCAGATTTGGAACTGGCATTTTGATATCATACCACAAAAAGGGTGCTCTCGGAGTCTGTCCAGAACAATCTGAATATGATAAACATGCTCCTCCTCTGTAGCTAACTATATCAAGATTTTGTCGATGAAGACTATGAAAAATTGATCAAAGTATGGTTGGAATATCATATTCATAATTACCATGAACACTTCTGGGGTGTTGGCCACGCCTAATGGCATACCAGAGAACTCATAATGGCCATACCGACATCTTAAGGTCATCTTCTAGACATCATAATCTTGTACCCTGAGCTGGTGATAGCCTGACCATAGGTTTATCTTGGAAAACCACTGTTCTCCTCTCATCTGATCCAAGAGATCATAAATCCTTGGGAGTGGGTACTTGTTCTTCCTGATCACCTGGTTCAGTTGCCGATAGTCTAGATATAGTCTTCTTAGTGAACAAAATCGGCGCTACCTAAGGAGAAACACTAGGCCTAATTAACCCCTTGCTGGGAAAGTTCTCTAATTGTACTCACAGCTCTCGAAGCATCGAGGGAGCCATCTAATATGCTGGTTTAGATATCAGTGACATACCAAGGTACAATTCAATATAAAACTCCACCTCACGTTGAGGAGGTAGACCTAGAATGTCATCAGGTAAAACATCAGCGAACTGGTCCACCACTATAGGATAACTCAAACTCTCAACATCAACAACTCTCTGGGTAAGGCTAGCATAATAACGTGTGATTGGTTGCACCATCATCCAGGTATATCCATCCCATACTACAATGGTTCTTTTCTCACTGGTGAATGAAAACCATGTCCCATCCATGCGGACACGCCGCACTTTGCACCTAATACAGTCGATCAAATATTGGATTATAGATAACTAATCCATACCCATGATGACATCATAAGGCCTCAACACCACTACTAGAAGATCCTATCCAAATCTCCTGCCTCCGAGAGTAATCTCACACTACCGACACTATTGTGTAATCACTGAATCCTCCCTTGTAGGAGTCTCTAGCCATAAGAATGAAGCCAATGGCTCCATCGGAATCTCCGAGCTCTGAATGAGGGATGTGGAAATAAATTATTTCCTAGAACCTGTGTATATATGTACTGAAGCTATGGTGGAGTAGACACAGATCATTCCTCAAATCATCAATGGAGGGCCATGGTCATAGGCATCAGATTCCTGGAGCTGAGATCATCCATGTCCACCTGGTGGTGGTTGGCGTTAGAATCTCAAATCCCAGCCCCCACCTGCTACCTGGAAAGCTCCTCTGCCTCATCCATCTGTTATATGTATCCTCCTCGATTGAATCTTTACCTCTGCCCAGGTGTTCTTTTGACAGTCTTCTTGTCATCTGTATGGAGGGTAAGGCATTCGCGAGCCATGTGACCCTATATGGTGCACGAGTAACAATGTTTGTTCCTCCCACGTCCTGCTCTGTCTCGAGAACCCCGCATGGCCGACCCTATATCATGCAGTCGTCCACCTGTTGTTCTGGTCCTTATGGACCCCTCAGTCATCTGTCTACTTCCAGATGTAGATGAATCTACTACGTGATGTCCGGTGGTGGGTCTCCCTACTGGTGACTTCATAGCAAAGACGCTCTCCACTAAGAGTACTCGCTCTATCTCCAACTCATGTTTCAGGATTCTATAACAAATAATTAAGGTCAAATCTCCCATTTAAGCTTCTGCATGAAGGTCTAGACCCAGAATAAATGGTCCCACACCATGTCAATGGAGTATCATTATAGTTTGGTGAACCTCACTGAATACTGAGACACAGTCATGATGGGCTACCGCACGTGTATAATTTCTTGTATACGCACAGATCATAAAGTTTCTAGGAATAACTCTTCCCTGAAAAGTCTCTCGAAGTCCACACAGATGAGTGTGACCTCATCGTGAACATAGAGCATTAAGATCCACTATCTTCTTGATGCGTCCTGAAGAAGACTGGCGGCAAGGATCACCATGAGATCAGCTGGTGTCCTTACCAGTCGAAAAACTCTGACCACAGCCTCCAGCCAGTTCTCAGCTGCCTGTGGATCTGTCGCTCACTAGATCCTCGGTGGACTCTTTCACTAAACCTCTTGAAACAATCTCAATCATTGTGTACCCTCTACTATTGGAGCTGGTGTCATTAGCTGCCCAAAAGGTAGTGGTGCTACTGGTACACCACTCGATGGTACAACTGTCGTAAGGGGGACCTGCACCGAATCCTCGGCGCTCAGTGGGCTGTCATTGCGTTCTCTACCTAGAACACTGGCTTGCTATCTGCGTGGTGGAATTCGGAAAAAGAACAGGTGCACCACTATCAATAAGTTATACCTGGTTAGCTGACTCAAGGTGATCAATTAGAAAAAAAATTCAAAAAAACACATGAAATCACTATTTTCGTGCACTGATTCAGAAATCATAAGATAGTGTACTTGTTTATGGATAGGTCGGTCGCTGCACCAACATTAGTTTACCCAATCCTAAAAACACACTCATAACAATTAACACTGTTTTCGATTAAAAAATCAGTGTCCAATTTCATTGGTAGAACCGACTCCTCTTATACCAATTTTCACAAACCATCCCCTAGGGCCCGTGTCGTGACTACCCCAAGCCCGCCTTCATAGGCCATGGGATGGCGAGTAGCACCAGAAATGAATATCCCTAAAACTGGGAAGTCATTGCCTTTAAACTTGTAAAATCACACAAACGAAGCACCCAAAAAGCCACAAGCACAAAGTAAACAATATAGTATAAAAGGGGTGTTCTATATGTAAAGGGTCCAAAAGTCATTACCAATGGGAATGTACTAGTAAAACTGAAAACAACTCCTTAGAACACCCACCATGGGTCCTACCTGAAGGATAGGTACATCTCATGAATGGTTTTCTCTATGGATCATCTTGTCTAATTTACACCTCTGAGAAGCCTCCACACTAGGTACTCTCGACCTCAATCAGTGTTATCCGTCATCTGCAGAAGACCTAGCAAGGTGCAGGCATAGCTCATGTAGGGGTGAGTATAAAAATACTCAATAGAGTCTTAGAGACCTCCTTAGGACTTTTAGAATCCATAAATAATAAAAAAATTAAAACAACAGTCAACCCTACATAGTTACATGCCCATTCATATAACTAAATTTCCATGTATACTCATCCCATTCATGAGAAAACACAAGGCCCAAATCTCTAGCCAAAATCACAACTGTTCCACGAAGGAAAGAATACCATGAAGGTAACACCATGATGGTATGTAAAACAAAGGTAACACTGAACATAAGAATACCATGATGGTAAGTACAAAAAGGTAACACCATATAGAAGAATACCATGAAGGTTAGTACCACAAAGGTAATGCCACACAAGAGAATACCATGAAGGTAAGTTCCACAAAGGTAACACAACAAAATAGAATACCATGAAGGTATGTACCACAAAGGTAATACTCAACTCACATGAGGTATGACTTAACAAGGAAGTATAGTTTATTAGTTGTGTTGATAGATCATCTTACTTCATCGAGAAGCTCTATTGTTAACCAATACATGATCAATGTTGACCCCCACCGGATCTAAATATAACCCACAAATGATCTAGAGATAGCCCACACAGGATCTAAAGATGACTCACACATGATCTGGAGATGCTGATCTACACAGGATCTAAAGATGACCCATAAAGTATATGATGTCCCCTCATGTACAGCCCACCATAGGGTTTCTACACTAAGCATGCTTGATTTCGGGTGGTTCTACTCCCTAATTAATCGGTCGATACTTCAACTACAAAAAATTCCCATAAAGAAGAATCAAAATGGTCTGTCACGTAATAAGGGACCCAACAAAACATATGTTGTGTCAATCAGATGCTTGATTTTTATGTTATTAAGTTTCCATTCTAGGGGCTCGTGTAAAGACCCATAAATATCAAGTAAATTTTTTTCTTAATTTTATTTGGAATTTTACAAGAATGCAGTTTCTGACGGCACCTGATTTTGAGGCCTGGTGTGCCCGGAATCATTTTCCGAAGATTGGCTCAGGTACGTCCAGTGAACGGATGAGCGGGTTTTTATAAATTTTGAACCGGTGCTCGGAATCGAATTTTGAGGGCAACGATGGAATCGCAGCGCCGGTAATTGCTTAGAAACACTTATTCTGGAGTTGCATTTTCTCGGGTGTGGTTTTTAATTTTTGGGCTTACAGTTAAGAAATAAAATAAATTGTACGACAAACTTTATTATATTTCACTTAAGCCACTTGGAAGCCATTTGAAGCCACTTAAAGCAACATAAGCTGAGTTGATACAGATAGGGTGCTATCCAGAAATATCCTACCCTCTTGGTAGGATATTTGTGAGGTGGGCCCCGCACGAGCCCCACCGTTTCTTTCCGCTAAGTAACGCATCCACGAAAACCCATCATTATGAAAGTCAACTGACACGTTTTCTTAATTTCTAAACGCACCAATTAATTGGGAGGTTTTTTTCGTTGAATTAATTGGGCTGTTTTATTCGTTGAATTAATTCGATGAATTAATTTAATCGTTTCGTAACCTGTTTTCAATCCGTTGGCGTAATAATAAAATAAGACCAATGCACGACTTCTGGAAAAATGATCGTTGAGAGGTTTTGACAACTTTGTGCCTTCATCCTCCTTCGCGAAGAACGCGAAGAACGAGAAGAACACCGTGACCCTCAGAGATTGACGACGCTTATTCCGGGACGTTCTTCCCCGCAATGATCTCCGATCACCAACTGCATGAGGTAGGAGATTTCGGGTTTCTTTTAAATCATCTTTGTGGTTTATAACAACACATGGATTTAATCGATATAATTAAATCTTCATGTTCTTGAACCTCAGAGTTCGTCGACGCATCACCGTATTCCGCGACGACGTGACGCCCTTCCGCGATGACGCGACGCCTTTCCGCGACGACGCGACGCCCTTCCACGACGATGCGACGACTTTCCGTGACGACACGACGCCCTTCCGCGACGCGATGATTGCCTCCTTCCATGGTGATCAAATCCGCGAAGAATGTGCGTGCGACGACTTGACAAGGTAGGGGTTGTTGTGAAATAATTTATATTTCCGTGATCGTTTCTTTTAAAATGAAGAACCCGGTTCATAAGAACAATTTTAATTCATTAAAATTGTTTTTGGTTATGTTTTCTATGTGTTGATTAATCCTCCTGATTGATACCGCCTAACGCGGAGGGTGCGGGCCAAACGAACACGACCCGACAACCCTCCGCAGTTCTTCGTTATTGTGTGGATTTGGTGGGCGACGATAAAACGTGACACAATGGCGATTTGATGTTTCCGTAGTGAAGAACAGGACCCGGGAGGAGCATCGGCGCAGATGGGAAGGAAAACGGACCACTGGAGCAACTCTGGTGGCCCGCGGAAGCCTCCGGCGGCGCGGGTCACCGGCGCAGGTGGCCGGAGGCAGCAGCGCCCCGGCGCGCCGCCGGATAGGGCCACCACGGTTGAAGCCGCGGCGGCGGTGGCCAGCGGACCCGCGGCCGCGCGGGTCCAGCTCATACGCATGGGATGCAGCCTTTGTCACGTTCTTTGACTCCAGCATGACCCCTCGAGGGCCGCGACTTCTTCATCCCGCGAGGGTAGCGCCCCGCGGCTCCCTCGGTCGGCCGCTCGGCCGAGCCGAGCCAGGCCGGTCCGACCGGCCGGGTCGTGCCCTGGCCGGACCGGGCCGCGCCGAACTGGGTCCAACCCGGACCCGGGTCGGGCCGACCCCGGGGGGGTTGGGCCGGGTCGGTCCGGGCCCAGACCCCCCGTCTTCGGACCGTTTTCGGTCTTTTTCATGTAACTTGAGCTACGGGTCTCCGAACGACACGATGTCAATGGCTATGCGATCCTTGGATTGAGATGGTCGTTTCAGTATATCACACTCAAGGTTTTGGGTAACTTTTGGTTCGGCCAGGATGGTTCGTTCACAAAACCAACCGGGACCTCGGAGCGAAAACGCTCATATCATGAGCTTCGGACGTCCGATTGACGTGCCGTCGACTTTGGTGGTTCCTCTAAGTGAGACAGATCATTTGGCATACTCCGCCTGAGGTTTGGACGCAGGTGGAGTACGGTCAGGTTGGTTTTTCCTTAAAAACCAACCGGGCCCCTGGGACAAAAAGGCTAATAACACTCAAACCGGGCGTCCGATTGACGCGCCGTCTGCGTCGGTGAGTTCCTGTTGACGATATGGAACTTTTAGATACATCAACTCGGGACTTTGTGTTAGTTGATGTATCATCCTCTCGGCTCGTGGAACGGACCCTCCCGAACGAGCTTGCTGTGTGCGGGGACCCTAGTGCTGGCTGCGACATCGACGACGACGACTATACAGAGATCCTCGGTGGATTCGACTGCGACGATGATGAGAACAGTATGGGAATCCTCAGTGTTTCCGACAGTGACAACTATGGTACATCTTGGGATTCATAAACTCCGGACTGCATGTCAGTTGATGCATCTTCCACTTAGCTCATGGAGTGGACCCTCCCGGAACGAGCACGCTGTGTGCGGAAACCCTAGAGCCGGTTGAGACTTGACGACTGCTGATCGAACGACTCAGTGTGTTACGGATATCCCAGTGGGGAGTGCTTGGTTGCAGCGGCAGACCCATGGTGGAGGAGCACTTGGTTGTAGTGGTAGACCTGCGGTACTCAAGAGTAGGAGTACCTCTGGAGGCAATGAGGGGGAGCGCTTGGTTGTAGCGGTAGACCCATGACAGAGGTGCACTTGGTTGTAGCGGCACAGGGGAGCGCTTGGTTGTAGCGGCAGACCCACGACAGAGGTGCGCTTTGTTGTAGCGGCACAGGGGAGTGCTTGGTTGTAGCGGCAGACCCACGACTGAGGAGCGCTTGGTTGTAGTGGCACGAGAGAGCGCTTTGTTGTAGCAGCAGGCCCGCATTACTCGATAGGTGGAGTACTACACTAGTCCAAGGTTGGAGGGAAGCGCTTGGTTGTAGCGGCATAACCACTGTGCTTGATGGAGAAGAAGTTTCCCAATTTCTATGGTTTCAACTTCATGATCGATCCTATGTGGGTTATTGCGGGGGTTTGTACCTACCGATCATTTGTGGGTCCAACGACATAGATGTATCAGTGGCTACATCTGATCATCTCTATCGTCTTACGAAGAAGTATATCCTGTGTGAGCTGAATCTCTATTTTAACTTCCTTTGTGGATTGTGTTGAGCTATCCTGTGTGGATTTACATTTCACTTTCCATTGTGGATTGTGTTGAGCTATCCTGTATGGATTTTACGTTTGGCTTTCCTGTGTGGACTGGGTTGTACTTGAGATCGGATGTTGGAGCCGAGCAAGTATTGATGACTTAGGTATAGGTATGGGCATTTACCTAAGCCGTGTCGGATGTTACTTCGTGATTGTATCTATCCTTTTTGGATTATCCTTTGTGGATTTCGAGAGACCTTCGGGGGTCTTGGGGTCCCTACTAAGTAGCTTATACTCACCCCTGCACGGGCTATGCCCGCACTTCATTGGGTTGGATGCAGACGACGGACATCGCTGATCGTGGTGGAGGCTTGCGGAGCAGGACGATACCTGGAGGTGGACCACTGGACGGGACGCACTCCGAGCGGTCGGCTGGACCCGAGGAGCAGTGGAGGCTTTCTGTACCCACACATCAGGTGGGACTTCCAGAGGACGGCTCGACATTGTGGCTTTACTTTTCAGTTGCTGTTTTTCCCCATTCAGTTGTACTTTACAATTGGGATTGTATTTTTGGCCCCCGTTACTTTTCCGCACTTACTGTTGTACCAGCTTTTACTTAGTGTTTACCTTTTCTCTTGCTTACTCTGTAGTGCTTGTTTACTTTTCAAAGGAAATTCCTTCCCTTTTACCGGGATTTTTCGCCTTGATGCTAGTCGCCAGCCCCTGGCCTATGGAAGGCGGTCTTGGGATAGTCAACGCACGGGTCCCGAGGATGGGTCGTGACGAATTGGTATCAGAGGAGTTTGGTTCTACCACAGACTCTGATATTTCTTCTATATGAAGCAATAGTGTTAAGCGTATTGAGTGTGGTTATCAGTCCAGGGAGCCCAGTGTTGGTGTGGCGGGCGACGTATCCGTACACCAGGACCCTGACTTCTGATTTCCGACTTAATGCACGAAAACATTGATTGTGTGTGTGTTTCAAGTTTTCTTTGTGATTAATTGTATCAACTCACCAGGTATGATGTTCTGACAGTGGCGCACTTGTTTCCTTTCAGGATGGCCCCACGACGGTAGTCAGCTAGGGTTCCGAGTGTTGTACGTGACGACAGCCCACCGAGTGATGAGGCCTCGGTACAGGGCCCTTTGACTGCAGAGGCACCAGCGGTACCTCTACACGCCGAGCCACCGATGCTTCCAGCCCCATCCGCTGACGATGCACGTCGTCTTACTGCATTACATGAGTTCCTGCGCCAGTGAATGCCCAGGTTCCGCGGGGAGACGGACCCCCAGGCAGACGAGGACTGGCTGGAGGCAGTTGTTCGAGTTTTCAGGCTAGTGAGGACACCAGCGGACCTTATGGTGGTCCTTGCAGCGAGCCTCCTGCATGCGGCAGTAGGCAGATGGTGGAGCTTGATGCTCTAGGTACACGACGAGGCATCACTCTTTTGGACGGACATTGAGAGACTTTTTCGCTCAGAGTTCGTCCCATCCACCCTCCGAGCGGTGCGCATTCAGGAGCCACTACAGCTGCGGCAGGGCAGCATGACAGTAGCCCAGTACACGGAGAGTTTTACCGATCTCTCATGTTATTCCACGGACATGGTACGGGACCCATTCTGCAGGGCCCGAACCTTCGAGCAGGGGCTCAGGTGAGAGATCAGAGCTTCAGTTGTTTCTCACAGCCTTCCGACACAGACAGGAGTGTTGGAGCGAGCCCTCTTAGTGGAGAGTTTCCTTCCTGAGCAGTCTCCAGCACCAGGACCCACCACTAGCCGGCATGCGGCAGAGTCTTCTACAGCGGGCAGTAGACAGATGACGCAGGGGTCCAAGAGGACTAGACGTACCGGTGGTCAACTACGTGACACGAGGTCAATTGTGCGAGGCACCCGGGGTGGACAACGAATTACTATGAGCTGACAATGTTACTATTGTGGCGGGGTTGGTCACATGGCTCGTGACTGTCCGACCCGCCATACGGATGACCAGAAGATGAACAAAGGACCTCCTAGGCAGAGGCAGAGGTTCGATCGAGGTGGATCGCCTGGAGTAGGAGATCGTGGCAGAGGAGCTGGCTATGCAGCAGGTAGTGGACGACGTTTCGAGGTGTTTCCACCACCCCCACCAAGAGGTCCACCCCGACCGCAGGGAGTTGGTGGACATGGGAGAGCTCAGCTTTAGGTAGCTGAGGCCTTCGATCATGGAGCTCTGGGAGTAGAAGGACATGAGCAGAACTAGTGGATACGTCTTTTTTACTTCTAGTTCCTTGTTGCTGTTGTGTAGCTTCCTTGTATTATGAACTGCAATAATAAAATATGAATGACTTTGTTATGTTTTCATTCATGTCCTCTTTTGTGTTGTTACTAAGAGGTTCCAGTTTAGACTGTTGACTTGACCCTCACTTGTGAGACATCTACTGGAGGAGACCTAGTTACCACACACTGATGCCGATAGTGTGACGCAACCCATGGTGGCGAGAGTAACGGTTGGATCTCTTGGTAGTAGCGTCGAGGCCTTACGACGTCATCCTTGGTATGGAATAGTATCATCCATGTCATGATTGACTGTATTAGGAGAAGACATGGTTCATCCAGGGGATGATACCATATTTCTCAAATCGGAAAGGAAGAAATCTCAGCAGCTCTTGTAGGACCAGAAAGGTCCAAGTCATCCATGAGCGGATGAGGACAGCTCATAACTGGAAAAATCTTGTGCTGAAAGGAGGCGGAGGCCACTAGAGTTCGAGGATGGTGACCATGTCTTCTTGCGTGTCTCACCTCGACGTGAATTACGGAGATTTGGCTGAGACGGCCCGTTGTCTCCATGCTTCATCGGACCTTTCCAGGTCCTCAGAAGGATTGGCGAGGTGGCTTTTCTCCTGGCTCTACCACCTCAGTTGCACCGGGTGCACGACGTCTTCCATGTATCTCAGCTGAGGAGATACGTTCACGACCCGTCACAGTTCATTGACCATGGGGAGATGGACGTTGATGATGGGGCGACCTTTGCGGAGGTCCCGGTGGAGATCGAGGATCAACAGGAGCGGGTCCTACTTGGATGATCGATTCCTTTTCTGCACATCAGATAGCAACATGGGAACCTCCAGGAGAGCACTTTGGAGTGGGAGGCTCAGATGCGTTCTCAGTACCGCCTTTGTATGCCTATGTTTGTGGTGATGCTTTACGGGGACGTAAAGCCCTATGGTGGGAGTAATGTAAAGACCCGTAAATTTCAAGGAAATTTTTTTCTTAATTTATTTTTTGGAATTTTACAAGAACGCAGTTTCTGACGGCACCTGATTCCGAGAACCGGTGTTCCCGGAATCATTTTCAAAAGTTTGGCTCGGGTATGTTCAGTGAACAGATGAGCGGGTTTTTCTAACTTTTGAACCGGTGCTCGGAATCGAATTCTGAGGGCACCGATGGAATCGCAGCGCCGGTAAATGCTTAGAAACACCTCTTCTGGAGTTGCGTTTGCTCGGGTGTGGTTTTTAATTTTAGGGCATAATGTTAAAAAATAAAATAAATTGTACGACAAACTTTATTTTATTTCACTTTAGCCTCTTGGAAGCCACTTGAAGACACTTAAAGCAGCTTAAGCTGAGTTGATACAGATAGGGTGGTATCCAGAAATATCCTACCCTCTTGGTAGGATATTTGTGAGTTAGGGCCCGCACGAGCCCCACTGTTTCTTTCCGCTAAGTAACGCACCCGCGAAAACCCATCATTATGAAAGTCAACTGACGCGTTTTCTTAATTTCTTAACGCACCAATTAATTGGTCGGTTTTTTTTCGTTGAATTAATTGGGCGGTTTTATTTGCTGAATTAATTCGATGAATTAATTTAATCGTTTCTTAACCTATTTTCAATCCGTTGGTGTAATCATAAAATAATACCAACACACGACTTCTCGAAAAATGCTCGTTGAGAGGTTTTGACAACATTGTGCCTTCATCCTCCTTCGCGAAGAAAGCGAAGAATGCGAAGAACCCGAAGAACGCCGTCACCCTTAGAGATTGACGACGCTTCTTCCGAGACGTTCTTCCCCGCAACGATCTCCGATCACCAACTGCATGAGGTAGGAGATTTCGGGTTTCTTTTAAATCTTCTTTGTGGTTTATAACAACACATGGATTTAATCGATATAATTAAATCTTCATGTTCTTGAACCTCGAAGTTCGTCGATGCGTCACCGTATTCTGCGACGACGCGACGCCCTTCCGCGAAGACACGAAGCCTTTCCACGACGACGTGACGCCCTTCCGCGACGACGCAATGCCTTTCCGCGACGATGCGATGCCCTTCCGTGACGCGACGATCGCCTCCTTCCACGGCGATCAAATCCACGAAGAACGCGTGTGCGACGACTTGACGAGGTAGGGGTTGTTGGTATATAATTTATATTCCCATGATAGTTTCTTTTAAAATGAAGAACCCGGTTCATAAGAACAATTTTAATTCATTAAAATTGTTTTTGGTTATGTTTTCTATGTATTGATTAATCCTCCAGATTGATACTGCCTAACGCAGAGGGTGCAAGCCAAACGAACACGGCCCGAGAACCCTCCACAGTTCTTTGTTATTGTGCAGATTTAGCGGGCGACGATAAAACGTGACGAAAGGGCGATTTTATGTTTCCGCAGTGAAGAACAGGACCTGGGAGGAGCAGCGGCACAGACTGGAAGGAAAACGGACCACCGGAGAACTCCGATGGCCTGCGGAAGCCTCCGGCGGCGCGGGTCACCGGCGCGGTGGCCGGAGGCGGTGGTGCCCCGGCGTGCCGCCGGATAGAGCCGTCGCGGCTGAAGCCGTGGCGGCGGAGGCCGCGCGGGTCCGGCTCACACGCACGGGACACGGCCTTTGCTGTGTTCGTTGACTCCAGTGCGGCCCCTCGAGGGCCGCGACTTCTTCATCCCGCAGGGGCAGCGCCCCGCGGCTCGCTCGGTCGGCCGCTCGGCTGAGCTGAGCCAGGCCGGTCCGCCCTGCCGGGTCCCGCCCTGGCCGGCCCGGGCCGTGCCGAACCGGGTCTGACCTGGACCCGGGCGGGTCGACCTGGACCCTGGTCGGGTCGACCTGGACCCGGGTCGGGTCGACCCGGTTCGGGCTGACCCAGGGGGGTTGGGCCGGGTCGGTCCGGGCCCAGACCCCCCTTCTTCGGACCATTTTCATTCTTTTGCCTGTAACATGAGCTACGGGCCTCCGAACGACACGTTGTCGGTGGAGGTGCGATCCTTGGATCGAGATGGTCGTTTCAGTATATCACACTCAAGATTTCGGGAAACATTGGGTTCGGCCGGGTTGGTTCGTTCACGAAACCAACCGGACCCTCGGAGCGGAAACACTCATATCATGAGCTTCGGACGTCCGATTAACGTGCCGTTGACATTGGTGGATTCCTCTAAGTGAGACGGATCTTTTGGCATACTCCACCCGAGGTTTGGACGCAGGTGGAGTACAGTCGTGTTGGTTTTGTCTTAAAAACCAACCGGGCCCCTGAGACGAAAAAGCTAATAACTCTCAGACCGGGCTTCCGATTGACGCGCCGTCTGCAGCGTTGAGTTCCTGTTGACGATTTGGAACTTTTGGATACATCAACTCTAGACTTTGTGTCAGTTGATGTATCAGCCTCTTGGCTCGTGGAGCGGACCCTCCCGAAGGAGCTTGCTGTGTGCGGGGACCCTAGTGCTAGCTGCGACTTCGACAACGACGACTATACAAAGATACTCGGTGGATTCGACTGCGACGATGATGAGAACGGTACGGGAATCCTATGTGTTTTTGGCAGTGACCACTACGGTACATCTTGGGATACATTAACTCCGGACTGCATTTTAGTTGATGCATGGACCACTTAGCTCGTGGAGTGGACCCTCCCGGAACGAGCATGCTGTGTGCGGAAACCCTAGAGCCGTTTGAGACTTGACGACTACTGGTTGAACGACTCTGTGTGTTACGGATATCCCAGTGGGGAGCGCTTGGTTTCAGCGGCAGACCCACGGTAGAGGAGCGCTTGGTTGTAGCGGAAGACCCGCGGTACTCAACAGAAGGAGTACCTCTGGAGGCAATGAGGGGGAGCGCTTGGTTGTAGCAGCAGACCCACGACAGAGGTGCGCTTGGTTGTAGCGGCACATGTGAGCGCTTGATTTTAGCGGCAGACCCATGACAGAGGTGCGCTTGGTTGTAGTGGCACATGGGAGTGCTTGGTTGTAGCGGCATACCCACGACGGAGGAGCGCTTCGTTGTAGCGGCACGGGAGAGCGCTTGGATGTAGCAGCAGGCCCGCAGTACTCGATAGGTGGAGTACTACAGTAGTCCAAGGTTGGAGGGAAGCGCTTGGTTGTAGCAGAATAACCACTGTGCTTGATGGAGAAGAAGTTTCCCAATAGCTATGGTTTCAACTTCATGATCGATCCTATGTGGGTCATTGCGGGGGTTAGTACCTACCGATCCTTTGTGGGTCCGACGACTTAGATGAATCAGTGGCTACATCTAATCATCTCTATCGTCTTACGAAGAAGTATATCCTCTGTGAGCTGAAACTCGGTTTTACCTTCCTTTGTGGATTGTGTTGAGCTATCCGGTGTGGATTTACGTTTTACATTCCTTTGTGAATTGTGTTGAGCTATCCTGTGTGGATTTTACGTTTGGCTTTCTTGTGTGGACTGGGTTGTACTTGAGCTCGGATGTTGGAGCCGAGCGAGTATTGATAACTTAGGTATATGTATGGGCATATACCTAAGCCGTGTCAGATGTTACTTCATGATTGTATCTTTCCGTTGTGGATTATACTTGATGGATTTCGGGAGACCTTCGGGGGTCTCGGGGTCCCTTCTAAGTATCTTATACTCACCCCTGCACGGGAAATGCCCGCACTTCATTGTGTTGGATGCAGACGACGGACAGCGCTGATCGTGGTGGAGGATTGCGGAGTAGGACGATACCTGGATGAGGACCACTGGGCGGGACGCACTCGGAGCAGTCGGCTGGACCCGAGGAGCAGTGGAGGCTTTCTCTACCCACCCTTCAGGTGGGACTTCCAGAGGACGGCTCGACGTTGCTGCTTTACATTTCTGTTGCTATTTTTCCCCTTTCAGTTGTACATTACAGTTGGGCTTGTATTTCCAGCCCCCTTTACGTTTCCGCACTTACTGTTGTACCAGCTTTTACTTAGTTTTTACCTTTCTGCTTTCTTACTTTGTAGAGATTGTTTACTTTTCAAAGGCAATGCCTTCCCTTTTACCGGGATTTTACGCCTTGGTGCTAGTCGCCAGCCCCTGGCCTATGGAAGGAGGGATTGGGGGAGTCACGTCACGGGTCCCGAGGACGGGTCGTGACAGACCGGTTGGATTTAGGATTGATCCAACCAGTCCGTACTCCAACATTATCCAAATATCATGTAGTGTATACCGAAAGGACCATCTGGATCAAAGGAATCCAGTGCCATAGACGGTTCATCAAATCGATGCCTCATTCACAAGATATGTCCAAAAGGCATATCTGGGTCCCGATGGGCCTGGGTCCGGTCCGACCCGGCCTGGGCCGACCCCACCTGGTTCCAGTCGACCTGACCTGGTCCGGGTCCTAACCAAATAGGCAGAGCCGCGTACCGACCCAGCCCGTGAAGGGGGCAGCCCGGCCCGCTCGACTGGTGTGGTCCGTTGTGCCGGGCCCCACCCTGGCCGCTACATGGGGGGGCATCCCCCTGTATTCGGAATGGTCCATGGGTCATTTGGCTGGCGCCTTCTTGCACGTAGGACCCACTTGAGTGGTCCCTCTTGGAGTGACGTGGCTAGATGATAGACAGTCCGAGTCTCCTCGTAGTGGCGTAATGGCGCCACTATCCTCCCGTGACCTGTTGTGTGTCAGCCATCCTCTGGGTGCACCGCCATGGTCGTCTCCTATACCAGTGGTGCATACGTGTGCCGCCCAGCCTCCACATTGTCATCCAACGTGCCAGCTTTCATCCCCTTCTCTGATGCGGTTGACCGGCCACGACCTCCTCTACTACCAGCAGCACGGACGTGTGCCTCCCTGGTTCCACATGGCCGGCCGGAATTCCGGCCGCCATCCTCTTCTGCCACTAGATCGAACCACGTCCGACCGGTTTCTGAGAACCCTCCACTTATAAGGTTCACCGCAGCTTCATTCTAAGCCCAAAAAATATGACGACCTCATATTCAGGAACCTCTGGACGAGATATCTACGTTCATATGTCGTGCTCAGCAAAACATTATGTTTTTAGTCTATGTAATTATATGGCGTCGAATAATGCACAATGAATGCTGTAATAACAAATAATAAAGATCATGGTATTTGGGAGGATCAATGACCATATTTTTTTGTCCTTCATCTTTGAGAATCAATAATATGGATAATAAAAAAAGACAATTATCATAGTTTAAAATAAACCCCCTACCTCCTTTTCTAATTGGAGGTGGTGTGATGAAGGATATGAAGATGATGAAGATGCTGACATCCATACCTCCTACAACACACTCATAAGACGATTCCTCGTTCATGATCCAGAGGATGTTCTACGTTGAAGGAGGTTCCTAATTGGATGATAATCATCAAGGTTCTCCAAGGCTCTCCCAAGACTTCTCCTATTCTGATGATCTCCCCCATGAGTGGTGAGAAGCCCGTCTTAATTATGTTAGGTAATTTATATCAATAAATGTGTCATTATTAAATATGGAAAAAACCCTACGGTTTCTTCACATTAATGGAGAGTTTAGGTGGACCCAACAACAAATATTCAAAATAGAGGTTTCAGGAATGAAAAGTAAAAATTTATTTATGTAACTTTTCTTCTCCCATGAAATTATGAAAAACTAACTTTCACCCCTAGCCTAATATGGTCAAGGTGAAAGTCTCCTTAAGAGATTATTGGCACTGCGAGTTCAATGGTGTCTATGGATTTCAATACTGAGCACCCATTCAAAATTGTTGGGAAAAAATCCCTCAAGGTATCATTGAATAATTTTTGAGGTGATTGTGTTTATTGAAAATTGGGCCTCCATGTTGTGTTTGTTGAATAAAAAACTATGACATTCAAATTTATTGGAAAATGTGATTTCATGGTGGCATGTCGAGTTCAAGGTATGTTGTTCACGATCCGAGATTGATTCCAGAATGTCGAAAAAGGAATGGTCGATCAGGAGGTGGTTCAAAAAGATCAGATACAAGGTGCTGTCATTTTGGAAAAGGGACTTGCATGACAGTGACTTGGAGGCTTGGAAACTTGTGTTCCATATGTTTCTAAATATCATAACATCAAAATATGTCATAGGAAAAAGGGGTGCCCAAGTTTTGAGATTGTTCGTGCAACTGATGTGTGCTCCAGAGACTAGGGTAGCTGGACTTGCGTGCCTAGAGGAAACTTGCGCACCAGAACTCAGGGTGTCCAAATGCTTATAAATGTATGTTGACCCCTCCTCATTCTGTTTCAGTGCAACACTTAGAGAAAATCAGATCTCCCATCACACAGGTGTTGTGGTCTCGCAAGTGTAATGATATTCAGATGTCGCACGCCAGTTGATAGTTGTGCGTTGAATGTGGTTTGGGTGAGAAAGAGTTTGAGTCGGACAAGTATAGTGTTGAAGAAGGTGGTCTCTTGAAGTTGGTTTGGTAAAACATGTGCACCAGGCTTTGAAGAAGCACGATAGTTGATAGTTGCGTGCCAAAATTGGTTAATGTGTAAAAGGGTGTGAGTCGCACATGTTTGGAGTTGAAGAAGCGAGTGTCGCGCAAGTGGTTGAGGTGAACATGCACGCCAGCTTGAACGTGCATTCCAGAACTTTTGCTCCAGCTTGGAGAAGTTCACCAGGAATGATAGAATCATGCCAATCATTTTAGGGTTGCGCAAAAGCTGAAATATTTCCTGATACCTTCAATGCAATGTGATATTCATCTACGAGTGAATGTTGGACTTCAACAGAGCATCTATATACAATAGAGGATGTATTCATTTGTGACAATGACGAGTCATGTAAGTCTTTAAACTGTGAGTGGATCTTCTGAAGAAGCAGTGGGCACACTTCAGTTGAGAGGGTAGCGAGCTTTCATTTTGTGATTGGTTGTAAACTAGGAGGGACAGTGAGTCCACTACGAACTTGTAAACAGCAGAGCGCATATAGTGGAACTGGTACATCGGAACACTTCAAGTGTATGATCCTTGGTTGTAGCCCAGTGAGGATGAACCATGTAAAAATCATTGTGTCTTGTGCATGCTTTAAGTTTTATTCATACTCTACATCCGGAAGGAGATTGAAGAGAGTTTTGTCGAACAGAAAAAAAAAGATCAAAAGTGGATGTTTTTTTAATCTATCATACCCTGATTCACCCCCAACCCTCAGGTTATCTTGCGTAGTGGATCTAAAAAAATCTACAAAATTCTGCTTGGGCTTTTAATGAAGGTACATAACAATTGTACTGAAATTTATTCTGGGCACATCAGGCCATGGAATCACGTGCCATCTATTTTCACATACTCATAATAATTACATATAATTAAAAAATAAAATGGAAAATCAGGGTCTTTAAAACATTGGTATATTCTTATTATAGTATAAAATCATATGATATATATATTTTATATGTTCCTTAATGACATCCTTTATATGTTCCATGTATGGAATTAATGAGTTATCTTACTTTGGGGGGGCGGTAGTCTACACTTCTTCAACTTAAACTATCATATTTACCAATTACGAAAACCATCAAGGTATGATATAAATGAAAAATACAGAAGAATATAGAAAATAAAACTAAAATATATATAATATTTATATAAATATTCATCATAATGGCCACCATGAAGGGTGGTAAGGAAAAATCGAACAATTATCATTTCGTGAGACAGTAGATCTCCATACATAGAAACAGTATGTTTGTACCCATTATATGGATGTTTTTTAGATTTTAAGTCCTATATTTAGAATAAAAACATCCTATTATATTGAATTTACCGGTTTTGTTATAATAAAATTTAATTAATAGAGTTATGGGGTTGGAGAAAAGGAAAGAAATGAATGAAGTTTGAGAGAAGACATTACCTCAAATCGAGTAACTCCTTCTGATTTAAGCTAAAAGTAATTCATGAATTATTTTATGCCCAAGGTAAGGCTTCTAGGAGGAATAAAAGGATTTTGGGATTTTATTTCGGTAGTGGTTGGACGATTCTAGGGGGATTGAGAGGTGTGTGTAACAGATAGAGGTGGTGGCCTATTATAAGTGGCAGGAGGGGAACAAAAGGAATATCTTGAATTATTATTTTATTATAAATTATATTTCGTTTATAAATTATTCCAAAATCAGTTTTTTATATGGTAAGATGAGTATAATTCGAAATAAAATAATCAAATAATAATTTTTCAGTTTTTGGATCATTTTTAATCCTTATATATTTTATTTAACCCTTTTTTACCCTTACCATTTTATCATGAATTTATCACTTTGAGAATCAAATTAGTTACAATCAAAATGAAAAATATCCAAATAAAGAGTAAATACTAAAACATTAGACATTTTATTACTATTTTTTTGAATTTTATATTTTTTTAAATTTTATAACATTTCATAAAATATTTTATATTTTTAAACAACAATTATGTGAATTTTGAAACTAATCATATCATGACTTTTTTTATAAATCAATATCAACTTGATTACATAGAAAAAACTTTGTTAATAAAAATATAACCTTTAAATATAATCCACATATTTTTTGGATGATATCAAAAAATGATAATTACATTTATTTTAAAAATTATATTAATATTTATTTGAATAATTTATTAATGAAGAAATCACTACATTACCATTGTGTCATAATTAAATAAATTTATTTAATGCCTAAAAATTATAAATAAAATATAGTGATGTAAAAAATATTTTTAACTTTCTAATTAATATTTATAGTCAAATATATAACTTATATGTCCACATATGAAAATTGTTTTAATAAAAGATACATGTTTAGGTTATATTTTCATTAACATTAAATTAAAATAATTTAAATGTCATTTTCAAACAAAAGTGGTTCCACCAAGTACTAAAATCAACGCAATGATGACTGTGGTCAGACATATCTCATAAAATAGTGTTAGGAAAAGTGTACGGGTAATTTACTATTATTATAATATTATTTCTTACACATATTTACCAGATTAACCCTTTAACCATGGTAAATAAAATATTTACTAAACCTAATATTTTTAATTTCTAAAAATAATGGTTACCTATTTAAATAATTTTGAAACCCAGACATAAAATATTGAATCAATTTTTCCAAATTCAAAACCCAAAATTGGCAGAAATCATTTAAATTTAATTCCCGTTGTCAAAAACAAAAAAAAACGTGTTTTTAAGAAGAAAGACGATTAAAAGATTGACATGTGTTTGTGTCCAATTTTCGAGTGAAATTACATTAAATGAACATAATCAGATTGAATTTTTATATTTTAATCTAATTAAACTATAAAAAAATTAATAGAATGACCTCAATATAAAAATAATTTAGATGAAAATGCAGTTTTGAATTAAAATATGGCATTTTCACTATTTGTTAAAAAACGAACATTATCATAAAAATACAAAAAAATTATCCAAGGTAAATTTTGATTCTAAGAATCTAAATAAGAATTTTTTTTTCAGATAGAGCATATAAGAGGGAAAATCTAGATTAAAAAACGGTTCTTCATTAAAAAGCGGTATATCGAATTGTTGAAAAATATTAAAGTATTTTAAGATTACAATAATATTAATTATTATTTTAATCCTATATAATATATTGGATAAATATAAAAAAAATAAATATATTGTGAAATCATAATCTATTCAGTCATGTTCATTCATGTAAATATAATGGCTATGCATTAAATACAATTTAAAATAATAATATTATTATTTTATTTTTCAGTATAACTCAATGTTGTGTCCGACATAAAATTACAAAGAAATACATTGTTGTGTGTTGAGTATTCTATCAGAAAAGGTTTTATATTTAACATAAAATTAATATCTTATTCATAAATATAATTAGAGTGGAAAATGTTTTATTATATAAATACTAGGGTCATTACATAGGATGTGAACCAAAGTGCAATAGGATTTCACTCAAGGATCCAATAATAAGATTGAAATATCAAATTAACAAAAAAGTTCATTGAATATTCAAATAAATAGACTCTCTATATATAGAAGTATATTTATTTGAATAATTCATTATAATTTAAAATATTAAAAGACATCATAAATTCATGCATCACATTTCACCAGATGGAAGTAAATTTTATAAAATAGACATTACCATAACTAAAAGTAATTTTACCCAAATGAATGTTCGCAAAAAATGGAGTAAATAAACACATTTATATAAAATAGTTTATATTAATTCTCAAGTCATGTAAAATAGTTTAATATAATATATTAAATACATTTAAAATAAAAAAATGTGAGATGCACAGTCATGTGCCAAATATGTATGATAGTTCCATGCTACAAGGACCCCCACAGTGAAATTCAAAGTGTTTACATAGTCCTATTCAGGGCAAAAGAATAGGTAACTCATCACCATCACCTATGGAATGGGATATGTTGATATGATGTTTAAGAATTTTTTAACTCATAATGTGCTGCCCAAAATGGCTCACTAACTCCCTATGGATTTCATATGCTGAAGTACAAACAATGATGAAAAATAAATTTTATGACTTCTTAAAATAAAATCAAATCCCATCTGCTATTTCAAATATTCGTAAATTTTATTTAAAACCATATCTGGTTTTTCAACAAAAACATAATTTTCAAAAAATATGACACCAATAGGTTTACACCTAAACCATTAACAATTCATTTTCCAAAAATATCTATCTGAATCCAAATCATTCAATTTCATAGTAGAAATTTACTCTAACACCCCATTCTTCTAATGTAGGCTTCTCTTTGAATAATACAATATCTTGTGGTGAATGAAGCTTTGTGTTCTTGCACACTACGTCGAATCAAACTAGCCATTTAAAAAAGTACTTATGAATTTTAATACCAAATTATAGAAATTATAGAAATTTTATTTCTTAAAATGGATTTCATTTATGTATTTAGAATATCAAAATTAAATTAGGGTTAATTTTTTGGTATTTTTATGAAAACATTCAATTTTTGATGAATAGAGAGAAACACTATGTTATTGTTTAAAACTGAATTGTTATTTAAATAATTATATATTATTTTAAATTTATTTTAATATCAATATAGATACATAATACCTATATTATTACAATTTATTCTTTCATGTAATATTATAAAATGATTAGACATATAAAATTTTTATTGAACTTTTTAACGTCTTTTACACACCTTAAGGTAAATTTGAGAATTTGAATAAAATGTAATTTTACCATATCTATAAATTTAATTTCAAAAATCATGCTGACATGGATATCATTAGAATGTAAAATTATGCTCAATATGATGAAAATAGTTTTTTGGAATAGTAACTTTTGAATTTTATATATCACGAATAAAAATAAATAGAGTAATTGAAGGTAAAAATAATATTATATAAAATTAACCCGACAGATGTCATAATTGCATTAAATAAATTTATTTTGACCAAAATCAATCTTAGGGGAAATATATGATACTTTTTGACCCACATGGATTAGATTAGGATATTTTTTATATTTTATTTAAACAATAGTTAAAAGTATTAAATTAAAATTTTAATAACTAATCCATTTTTAATATTGAGTTATAAATAAGATAAATTATAATATAAATATTATTTAGAAAGAAAAATATATTTAATAAATAATATTATTTTATTAATAAATTTTTGAAATTTATTTATTACACAATGATGATGCAATAATTACCTTATTATTGAATGATCCAAATAAATGATATTATAAAGATTAAAATAAATGTAAATTGAGACTTTTTATTCCATAGACAAATTTTCCATGTCAATATGAAATTTTATGTTTAATTAAATTTATATGGTTTGAAATAATTAAGTTGTTATGACTTTAAGAAAAAAAATACTCAACGGTGTCAAAATTGACACAAATGTGTTTTTAAATCAGATACTATTTTATTTAATTATATAATAGAAATAAAAATCTAATATTCTGCAAAATGACTTATATATTGTTATATATGACATTAATGGGCCACTTTAGGTTCTCTTTCCATATTATAGTAACTATATTAACCATGCATTAAAATAATACTAGAATAAATAGTAAATGCTAAACTATTTAACTATCGATTAAATATAAAAGATATGGTAATATGGCGACCTATAAATGTCTAAAATTTTTTGGTTGAGTGGATTTAGATCCTTACCCAACTTTTCATATAAATAAATCCATTTGGGGATATTATAAACCGAAAATAAGTTTTATAATAAATTAATATTCCATGATTTTCCTAAAGTGCCTCTCGGCTCTCTTATGAATGTGTACTTCACCTTCTCTTAAATTCACTCCTCCAATTCCATTTTAATCTCCCAAAACCTACTCAAAACTCACCCCCAAATACCATACCATTATACTAGAGCCCTTAAATTGATCATAATGGTAACATATGGAGTCTGTTTGTCAAATAAAATGGAAACACCTGAAGAAGATGTAATTATTTTATCACCTCTTTCAAAGTTCTTTTCATCTTCAACTTCCTCTTTTTTTGGTGTTTCAATAATAAAATAAAAAATATAGTACATTATACATAATTTTATGTTATTATAAAAATTATAAAACCATATTCATTATTCTGGCCATCCTATTAATTAAAAAGTCACCATACATGCATTCGTTTGACTTATCGTCTCCACGTCTTTGTGTAGTTTGTTATTCAACACTAAATAATTTTGTTGGGTTTAAAAATTAGTATAAATGATTATAATAAAAAAAATAAAATTTTAATGATTATTTATAAAAATATACAAACCATTTACATAACATTTCACTATTAATAGAATGATATTGTCAATCGTGCGTACATACGACCTACCGTTTCCATGACTCGATGAGATTCATTCTGCACTTTAGCCATCCAAGAATGATTATATAAAAATATATTAATCATGATCATGAAATATATAAAAATATAATACTACTGGAATGATATATATATATATATATATATAAATATATTACAATCACTTACATCCATTCAATACGATAAGAAAACAGAAACAATGTTCATGTGCATGTACGACCTACCATCTACATGAATGGTGTATACCATTTTACATATATTTATTATATATATTTATATTATTAATATAATTGATATATAAATCATATTATACAATATTTAACTATTTAAATCATGATCTATGTAATATAATCATGAATAACAAGTCAAAACATTTAAGATAAACAAATAGATATCACCTGAAATGTTGCATTAACATCGTATTGTTAAAAAATGGGTAAAATAAATTCATAAAAGTATCATATATTATATCATAAATATTATTATTATTCTTAATAAGTTAATAATATGTTTAAAAACCTTATACATGAGTTTCAGACACGTACGAGGAGTATCAGATCTAAGTTAAGTGTTAATTCATCAATCTCATTATTATTTGAGATTGTTTATGTGTAATTATTTAATTCGATATATTTAGCATCCATGTTGTTTTTTAACAAAAGAGTTTTAAAAAGGATTATTTTTTAGTAAATCATTAACTAAAACATAATTTTAAATGTTGAAAATATTTATTCTTCAAAATAACTTTCATTAGTGTCCATGTTTTTAAAATTGATTAATTCAGTTATTTATATGGACATGAATGTTTTGAATTTTTAATTCCTTTCAAAATATTCAATGTTCAATGGGAGACTATTATTCAATAAAATATTTTAAAAATATTACTTTTACAATGTGTGAAATTTATGTGAATTCATGTAAATGGATATTTTTCTCAATGATTTTTTCTGATCATTTTCAACTGTATCAACATCTTTTATAAGATATTAATCTTTATTGAGGATGATTTATTATAATATAATCTACAATATTGTATTTAATGAGTTATGATATGTTTGAATATGGATGTGCTATTCTAATACCATTCCTGGTTTATGGATAATTTATTGACATTCCATATGCTAGTTTATTGGCACAAGGCCTTAACAGAATATTTTTAAATTGTCTTAGCATAAGGCTTTGACGTTGTAGATATTATGTCCGACATTATGCATTCCCTCATTATGAAATAAGTTATTACATGTGATTATTACACTAGTATAATATCCATGTTCAATATTATATAGTAATTATTGATTTATTATATCCATATTATCTAAAAATTTATTTTATATAAGGATGTGGTTTTTATTAAAAATCATTCCTTACATGTTTATTACTTCTGCTGAAATATTTACCCTTACTAAGAATTTGAGCTCACCATTTTCTTATGTTTTATTTTCCCAGGAATTCAAAAAGTGTATTTTTATTGTCATGTAGGGTTACGCAAGGGGGATAATAGAGTTATCTAAAGAGTATTTATGTTGGGTTTCATGTTAGAAATTGAAATGTAATGTTCCTGTATATAATCTATTTTCCAAGTATGCAAAACTATTCTATCATTCGTGACTTGATTCCTTGTAATCATTACAATATATTAAAATAATACACTGGATCTGAGATTCTGGGATAGGGGTATTACTGTTGTTATCAGATCAAGTTTGGTTACATCGTTGGAAATATATTAAAAAAACATATATTATGGTTCATAACACTAATATAGACATTGATGATAAGTATAGAATAACCACCTATAATTGTGATAAAGATGGCATTCCATGGATTTTCCAAGATATACATCCCTTCTGGGATACTAGATGTAGATGTAGTTCTAGAAAAGATTTACCATGTGGTGAAAACTCTGAAAATGTGTTCCGAGCATGAATTAGGGTATCTTGGTAGAGGAAAATTTGTGTTACTACATTCTTGCTTTGAAACTACAAAGGGATATGCTTATGATAATTCATATTTTCATTACAAACCTTTATGAGTGATTTATTTGTAAATATGTTGTTAATGAAACCATATTTATGATTATGGATTATATATTTATAAAACATTAAATTTATGTTAATTAATTTACATGTTTGGATTTATGAATTATGATTAATATCCTAATATAATGTATACCATTGTTTATTAATGGATCCTAGTGTAAGGAATGTAAATAATTTGAATTCACATAATCCATGTATGATTTTCCATCCTATACAATATAATAATAGCGGAGATGGTGACACAAGTGGTATTGAACAGCTTATAACCATACTGGTACGAGTGACACATGTTATCAACAATAACCTATCCTTATAGATAATTGTAATCCTCAATTCCAAGGATAATTGTTAGAATTCTTAATGAGACATCAACCTCCAACATTCATTGGGACTACAAATCTATTTGTGGATGAGCAATGGATTAGATCCATAGAGCAAATATTTTGTTTCGTGGGATGTAATGAAAGGGAAAAAGTTTTCATGGTTGTTAATTGTTTCTCAGGAGATTCTGATCAATGATGGTAATTAATTAAAAAAAAGAAGGATGATGAAGAATTAGGAAATATTGAATGGAGGGAGTTTAATGGACTTTTACTAGAGAAATAATTTCCTGGTGAACAATGAGCTGATATGGAAAGGCAATTTCTGTGCATGAGGCCAAAGGAGGATGGGAATGTTGCAATGTATGTGTCTTATTTTAGAAGGTTATAAAGGTATATTATAGACTTCATATGTAACCTAATAATTATGATTTATCGATTGTCTAATAGGTTAAAACCATTCCTACAAAGGCCATTGGTCTTACAATCTTTCTCATCATACGAATATAACTTATTCATTGCAATAATGACAGAAAAGTAATTGTCTATTTCTTATGACAATAAATTAATTCATGATAAAAAGAGAAAGGTGGATCAAGAGATATATAAATGTAAAATGGTATGAATGAATTTAATTAATGTCCTCATTGTTGGATGAAACACCATTGTATTTTTCTAGAAGTAATGGGTGATTGTTACAAATGTGGAGAAAAGGACCACAAATCTCATAATTGTAAGGGTAAGAAAGATGTTGTCAATGTTTGATAATCCAATTCAAATGAAAAAGGACATTATGCGAAAAATTTTCCATGATTTTGAGGAAATATATCTCAGAATAAAAAATGGATCAAGGTCACGCTTATGCTGCTACTACAGTCGAAGTCAAATAATTAATGTATTTGTTTTTTTATTCATGAATTATATTTTGACGATAAGAAGAATTTGATATATATAAAGATTGTAATATAGTGAATTTTTAACTAATATTTTAATAAGATGAAGTTAATCATATATTCAGTATGAGAAACATTACTTTTTTTGGGGAATCTAATTTTACAATTGTTTTTCGAAATTTAGATACCTTTTAGAGATAGTTCAATCATAAGTGTTTTGGAAAAATATATAAGGTAGAAAGGATTATGATTAATTTTTTTTGGTATTTTCTATGTTTAAAACATGTCATAACATAATATTTGGAATGTTATACAATAGTTTTAGTAATTGGACAACCATCGGGTCAAGCGTTAACCAATCGCATTAGAGAAAGATACATGAATCAAAACCACAACCAATGTGCGAAATGGCTTTATCGCCTACCACAAGTCTATAAGATGTCCCTATTTATTATAATATATCTTTAGTTATTTAAATGGAAACTATTTATATTTTCAACCTTATAAAATTGAAATAAATAATCTATTTTTGATATTTATCTTTTGATGATGATGATGAGTTGGTGGTATGAATTAGTTGAATGATGAATCTTGACATTATGTATGATTCCTTGTGATAATAGTGTGTGAAGAAAATTAAATATAGAAAAATATGGAAAGGATCATATAACTAAAACAATTCTTTGTACTTTTTATTTTCTATGAATCAAATACTCTCTAATATCATTTCAAATTTGTGTCTTTCAGATTGTAATCTATCTCCTAATAATATTCTCTATAACTCTTCATCCGATCTTGATGGTTAGTTTTCACTTCCATATCCATTTTTTCCTATATGGAACCCTAGTACATGTTATTTCTGGTAACATTCTTACTTATCTATAATTATTTTAAATTATAGGCCTCAATAATCCATTTTTTTCTTTGGGATTTCAACTAAGATATTTTGAAAAGTCAAACCCATAGTTTTCTCTCACAAATTTAAATTGTTATGATTAAATTTATTGAATGATAGTAAAATGTAACACCGTAAGATTCCATGTTATATTTCTCGTTGAATAAAACAGTAGCTTGCATTGTACGCAGCTCTGAGTTCTAGTACAACACAACCAATCACACTAGTTGTTTAATAAGTAGTTATGAATAGAAATACCCGATTTTATAAACTTTATATTTTTTTTCCAAAATGGACTTCATTTTTGGATTCATAATATTGAAATTATCTTGGGGTGAATATTTTTTAATTTTCAGAAAAATTTCAACATTTAAACAACAGTGAAAAGACTATGTTTTTTTAAACCTACTTTATATTTAATTAATTATTTTTTATTTATATATTTTTTTATGTTCAAAATATATACATATTAATTATACTAGTCAAATTTAATTCATTAAAATCAATTTATAATAATATTAGACATAAAAGTTTTATTGAACTTTGTTATGTTTTTTACCAACCATCTAGGTACATTTTCAAATTTGCATAAAACATAATTTTACCACTTCTGCTAATTGAATTTAAAAAATCTAACAGAAATTCTTGTCGTGAGTAAGTATATATTTTTCAATATGATGAAAATATTTTTTTACTAGTAAATTTTAATGTTTATTTACCATGGTTAAATGTAAATAGGGTAATACTATTAAAAATAATATTATATAAAAATAACCCAACACATGTCCTAATTTTATTGGATAAGTTTATTTCATCCAAAATTATCCTTAGTACAAAAATATTATCCTTTTTGACACACATGTAATAGATTATGACATCTTATATATTTTATTTAAATAATAGTTTAAAATGTTAAATTCAAATTTTAATAACTAAACCATTTTTAATATAGTGTTATACATAAGTTATACTCAATTATAAATATTAATTAGTAATATAATAACAGTTCCATCAGTATAAAATTTTATTTATAATTTTTAGAAATTAAATAATTATATTTATTTGAGACCTAAGGATGATGCAATAATTACATTATTAATTAATGATTAAAATAATTGAGATTATAAATGTTAAAATAAATGTAAATTGATACTTTTGATGACATTAATGAATTTTCTAGTTGAATATGACATTTAAGGGTTGAATAAATGTAATTTTTTTAAAGAATCAAGTTGTAGTGACTTAAAAAACATATACTCAATATAGTCAAAATGGACATAAATGCATTTTTAAAACAAATAATATTTTATTAAATTATATATTAGTTCTAAAAATATATGATTCAGTCAAATGACATAGATAATTTCATATATGTAATTAATGAAACACTTTAGGTTATATTGTCATTTTATAGTAACTAAATTAACTATGTATTATTATAATAAAAGAATACATCGTAAAAGTTAAACTATTTAACTAAGGGTTATGTCTAAAAGATAAGGTCAATGTGGTTACGAAAACTGGTAAAAAACCTATTGGTTGCATTTATTTATATCCATACCCACCCTTTACTCTATATTAATATTTAACACCCTAATCCCAATTACCCAGAGTCGGTGCATTATTTTTATACATTGGCGTGATTAGAAGGAATCATGTTCCAAAGAACCGATCAGTCTACGAGTATTGTGAAATCGAATACATATATGAACGTTACATTACAATTTCTAAAATAAAACCCAAAAAAATAATACTTTTAGAATGACAGTATTCCCCTAACTTAACCTTACATATGAATCAAAATACACTTTTTTGTATTCGGGAAAAAATAAAACATAAGAATGTGGTGAACTCAAATACTCAGTAAGGATAGGAATATAACAGAAACTATCATAAATAAGAATAAATATATAAGGAAATTTATAAGACTAAAATCGAATTGTAAACGTAAAAATAAGCATTATATGGAAATTATAATCAAATAATTCCATTTAATTATACACATGGAAATTCTACTAGTCTAATAAGCACATGTAATATCAATAGATTATTTCTTAATGAGTTAATTCATAATATAGGACATCATAACCACATAGTCAAGGCCTCATTCCACGAATAAAAATAAAAAATTTGTCAAGGCCTTGTTGTAGGACACTAAATTTGTCTCATTAAGCATTCTGATGCATTGAAGAGCTATAGTAGGCTCCACCTGCCACTTACTGTGTCCAATGCATTCCTTGTAAGAAAATATTGCAACATAACATAAACATTCGTATTAAAACCAGTATATGAAAGGTTAATACTATAACCACAAACCATGAATGGTATAAAAATATGACATCCACAGTCAAACATATCATACCTCATTCAATACAATATAGAGGATTTTAATATAATAAATCCACCTTAGTCAAGAATAATATCCTGTAAAGCATGTTGACATAGTTGAAAATGATAAATAAAACCTTTTGAGAGAAATATCCCTTTTTTGAAATCATTTAAAAGCCACATATTTATAATGGCATTCATTTTACATATATTTTTGAATAAAACATTCCCATAAAACATTGAAACTTTGAAAGGAAATAAAATATTAAAAAAATTATTTCCATATAAATAAATCCTTAAAATAATTTTTAAAACATGGACAATAATAAAAAAAATATTGAGAAAAATAATTCATTAAAACATTTAAAATGGTGATCTTGAAAAAGAGTCCCTTTTACAAAAACATAAAATATTAATTTTGAAACCATTTTTTTAAAACATGGACTACAATGATAAAAATTTCTAACTAAATACTTTCACATAAACAATCTTGGATAATAATGATATTGAAGAATTAACCCTTATCTTATAACTTCCATTAGTTGATGGTATGTTTAACCTCTTGTATAATGAACATTTAATGTTATTAAATTATAGCAGAACCATATTCATGTTTATGATATCATACATGATTTATTTATGGCTATATACTACCCATTTAATAATAATTTATATTTTGAAACAACATTTTGTGTAATAATCTCTTTCATTATCATACGGTTTTTAAATTTTTATTCTTGATCATATAACTTTTATTATGATTTAATTTCTTCTAGTGTGTAAAAAATTATTTTGGTATCATATATTTAGAATATAAATATGTATTATAGGTAGATATATGAAATTGAAAACATAGTTTATGGAGACGGTAGGCCGTACGAATGCATAAACACGGTTTCCATTTTCATATCGTATTAAATAGATGTAACTAAATGGGATATATGTAAATATATATATATATATATATTCTGGTTGAATTACTATGTCATAAATTACATACTTATTAATAATATATATTTTATATAATCATCATTGAATGGTGAACATGGAAATGAATCTCATCGCATCGTGGAGACTGTAAGTCGTATGTACGCACAAGAGACGATATCATTACAATAATAGTGAAATTTTATGTAATTATTTTATATATAATATATAAAAAATCATTATACAGGAATATTTATTATTTACATAAATTATACTCATGATTATATCCATCCAAATAATGAAGTGTAGAATAACAAACTACACCACAACATTGATATGGTATGTCATTCGTACACACAAATGGCGACTTTGTCATTCATATGATGGATAGAATAATTAATATGGTTGTACCATTTTTATAATAACATCAAAATACATATATGGTACTGGAGTTATTATTCTGGTATTAGAAAAACAAAGAAAGAGGAAGTGGATGAAGAAAAAAACATTGAAAGGGGTGATGAATTAATTTCCTCTTCATTGGGTGTTTCCTTTTGTTTTGAAAAAAGGGCTCCACAGGATGGATTTATAATCAATGTGAGGAATCTAGGATTAATTAAAAATAGTTGGGAGAATATTTTAGCTGGTTTTTTCCATGCCAAATAGCTTTGGAGGTGTGAAATTAATTGAAGGGGATGTAACCTTTTATAAGAGAGGTGAGGGTCACTTTAAGAAGTTATTGAAATATTATTTTTTTATAAAATATTTTTCAGTTTTTAATGGATAAAAATGGATTTATTTCGAGGATAATATGGTGATGGGTCTAAATATTCTCAAAAAATACGTTTTAGACAAGCTTAGATCACCATATTAACCTTAAATTTTATATTTAACACTTTGTTAAATAGTTTATCATTTACCAAGTTCCATTTATTTTTATATTATATTGTTAATAATCATACAATAAAATTCCAATATAACCTAAAGTGGTTCATTAATGAAATATATATCTTTATCTAAGTATCTTGGACAACTATTATATTTTTAGTTATGTTATATCATATAATAATATAGTATTTGTAATAAAAAATCATTTATGTCAATTTTTACACTATATAGTAATAGGTTTTTGTGAAAATATTAAAAAATTTATTACTTAGATAAAATAAAATAAATCAACCCTAACATGTAATAATAACATATAAAATTATTTTATTACATCAAAAGTCTCAATTTAAATTTATTTTTATATTTATAATATCAATTATTTTAATAATTCATTAATAAGGTAATTACCACATCATCATTGTATCAGAAATAAATTTCATTATATAAATTCTAAAAAATATAAATAAAATACCATGATGTATAAAATCTTTTTAAGAATTTATTGAATATTTATAGTTTTATTTATCATATGTGTAACCCTATAATAAAAATGGTTTTGATATTAAACATTTAATTTAACACTTTTAACTCTTCTTTAAATAAAATATAATAAATGTCCTAATCAAACCCAAATAGATCATAAGGATCTTATTTTTCTCCTATGGTTTATTATTGTCGAAATACATACATCCAATATATTTAAGACATTTTTGGGGTAATTTTAATATTATTTGTACCTTTAATTACATTATATCCTATTAACTATGGTAAATAAAATTGAAAATATACTATTCACCAAAAAATATTTTCTTCTTTTTGAACTAAATTTTACTTAGTAATTTCAACCGTGTCTCATGGATTTTTGAAATTAAATTCATAGAATATTTAAAATAATTTTTTTTGGAAATTTGCAAATGTTCATAGAAGGTGGGTAAAAGACGTTAAAAAAATCAATAATATTTTATATATCAAATCATGTTATAAAATTACTCCAATGAATTACATTACAATAATAAATGTATTATGTATCTATTTTTACATTAATATAAATATTTCATTAAAAATAAATTTTTAAATGAAAAGGTCCGTTTTTATCTATAACGAATTGTTTTTCACTATTCATCAAAAATTGATTGTTTTCAGACAAATACCGAAAATTCACCCAAAGAAAATTTTGATATTCCAAATTCAAAAATGATTCGTATGTTATGAATTTAAAAACATAGAAGTTTCAATAATTTATTTAGAATTAATTCCCATCGTCAAAACCAGAAAGCGAGTTTTTATGAAATAAAAACTATCAAAAGAATGATGTGTTTAATTCCAATTTAAATTTGAAAATACATAAAATGACCTAAATTATATTAAATGATAGAAATAGAAGCTATATATACATTAAAACTAATAAAATGAATTATTTATCACTTTAAAATATTTTGATTAACAAATTTTTTTCCCTTAAAATTTTGTATTTTTTACTATTCATCAAATTATGATAGTTATCAGAAAAGTACCAAAAAATTGTACAAACTATATTTTTATATCCCTATTCTATTTATTAATTTAATTTCATTAAATTTAATATATTAAATTCGCAAATATTGGATTTAAAAATGGTTCCCCATTAAAAGGCAGTAAAATAGCTTTTTTTAATATACAACTTTTTTATGAAAAATTTAATTTGTTCTTATATTATGTCTATGAAAAAAATAATACCGATGATAAAAATATCTGTATTATATAAAATTCAAATTTAATTCAATACTATTCATCACTGCTTTATAAACGTCTTGTTTGGTATGTCGCGGTGCACTCGAACTCGATGATGCATGTAAAGAAATCTATTGAATTACTTTAAATAGATAACATACAATGAAATCGTGGGGTGATACATTCTCCCTTCATTCAATAAATTGCATCATCACAATTTGAAATAGTTCGTAGAAAATAAAATTTGAAAAATAGAAGATACCTTTGTAGAAAACCCATATCAAAAATTGGGTTATCATTATTTAGTCTTAATAAGAGGGAAAGGGGTTGAAAAATTCACGACCAAATTATTATCTCAAATAAGATAAAAATGGTTGAAATTAAAGACCCATAATTAGAGGGTTAATGTAAATATTTATAAGGAGTGGTTGAGTTCATCAATCAAAAATATGTGAACAGTAAATGGAATATTGAGGGATTCAATGTCATAAATCTATGATGATTTAAAATATTATCTGTTCAAAAAAACATAAGGTATAATGATAAAAAAATTAATTACCTTCCCCTAATGTCTAAGTATTAATTTATTAATTTAATGAGAAAAAAAAGAATACATGACAAGTATAGTTCCATAATTTATACCACAAACTCATATTTTACCCTAATAGATAATAAAACCCAAAAATATTCTATTTGTCCTAATCTTATATGGTTAAAAAATTAAATAATTTATAAATCAATTGTCATACCATTTAAAAAATACATTATAAAATCCTGGACAACACATATTCCATTGGTTGGTGATGCATGCTTGTCACCCTTCCGTTGCTGGTTCATGTATCTCGGCCATGTCGGACGCAACGGGTTGTGGCTAGACCTCCGGGATGTAATTTTTACTAAAATAAAAAAATAATCTTAAGAAATGTTTTAACCATAAACAATAGTATCCATTTTCCAACTTAATCCTTTCCAAAAAATAGACATTTCCAAAATACCTCTGTCCAAGCTCACAGTCCAAGATTTATAAAGAAGGTAAATATTATGAAGATCTCATTTTTCACATAATAACATTTGAATAGCTTCATCACATTCTCTCATAAAACGTGGTAACACCCTAAATTACCATTAAACCTTATTGAATACATTCATTCTCCCTTTTTCCTTATATAATACTGGATATACTCCTTAAATACAAAATGATTGAATACTCCAACAATGATATAATAAACAAACCAACAATCAGTTCCAAGGATGTCAATAATACCCAATACACATTATCCAACTCAATTATCTCTTATTCAAAAATCAATATCTCATTATCAGGACTATATTAAAGTTTTCCTTTCTCTCAACCATATATTTTCCAAACTGTTTAACATTGAAACTGTTTCACTTTACTTGGTAACATACAATCACAAATCCTTAATGAAATAGTACTGTAGTACAATCCTTATATACACTATAATTATTATAACTTCTAAATCATTGATACCATACTAAAATGGAACAATTATTTAATAAATAAAAAAGATCACTAATCATTCTTATTCATCTATGGCAGTATCATAATATTATTATAATCAAATAGCATCATTCGGGGTATAATATGATGATTTGGTCATTGATTCATGTAGTGTCCCTACTCCTTGAATATGAAGCATTGTACATTTAAAACCTTTTTCGTACCCTTAGAATCACGTACATGGTGTATTTTTTTCACACATATAAAAATAGTCATTCCCTTCAATCATTTACCAAGGTTATTCATTCCATAGTTATCACATGTCTGGAAATCCTTCTTTCCCTTCTTCCTATTATTCATCTTTTTCTATACCATCATCCTCTTCTCTTTAATCACATAAAAACTCAGAACTGGAAATATGATATATACCAACTGTTTTGGGAAAACTATTAGTATTGTTCACTAATTTGGACCTATAACAATAGTTTGGCCAAAATTGTTGGTATAGCCCCCCTGTATGAAAGGTTTGTCAAAAAAAATTGGAATAGGTCTCAATATCAAAGAACGTGTACCAAAGGTTCTCAAAACCATTGGTATAGGTCTATACCAATGGTTTTGAGAACCGTTGGTAAATTTACATGTATATGTAATGGAATATTCTTACATAGGACATTAAATAAATAAAAATTTAAAATAATTATGATAACACACACACACAGATATATATATTTAAGAAATGATGTTCAAAAAAGTTAGTTAGGTTAGTTGTTAGGTTGTTCAATCACAAATAGGAAGTGCTAGGTTCCAAACCAAATGAATTATTATTTTTTTAATGACATATACCAACGGTTTTATGGATCCGTTGGTATAAATTTTCATATTACCCATAAAAATGGTTTTCAAAACCCTTGGTATAGGTCTATACCAACGTTTTTCCAAAACCGTTGTTATAGACAAATCCCCACAACTTACTAGGCAACGGTTTTCCAAACCGTTGGTATAGGCTATACCACCGGTTTAGAGGACTATACCAACGATTCCAAACTGTTTCTATACAATATTTTTCCAGTAGTGTCCATAGGACTTAGGGTATTCGTTACATATCTTATTAATACAAGATATCATTTCTTCATCAGATGATAATGCATGGGGGGAATATTTTTGTTCTAAATGTTTTTTAAGACCATGAAATATATGACCATTTTTACTCTTTAGATCATGAATATTGCTAGAGTTATCATTCCTTCTACTAGGCACCATTTATAAATGATGAAATACACTATCTTCGATTATATCATAATTTATACTCCAAAAACTTGAAAAATTATTAACATTAATTGATGATTTTAACACTTCTAGTCTCATAATAATAAAAATGGTATATTTACTTACTTCTTTTCTAACAAATCATTCATATGGTTTTTCAATGAAAATGTGAATTATTGTAAGCATATACCTTGAGATTGTCTTAAAAAAGAGTGCAGTAAGGCCCATTGTCGTGCACCAGTTCCCATTCGAGTCTTTCTAAAAGTGATGTTTTTGGGTTTTAACCCTACATTCATCTGTTCCAGATCTACCTCTACCTGCTCATATCCATATAGGAATGTTTCTCATGGAAAATTCACAAAATATATAAATTACCAAAATATAAGAAGTTATTCTATGATAATCCTCAATGTTTATATTATGGTAATGTTCTCTAATCAGTGTTTATCTAAATCTATTTCCAAGGTTTTTGATAAAATTCTTTTGATACCAACATTAATGGCCCACCCAAGTATCCTAGAGTCAGTGCATTATTTTAATACATTGGCATGATTTCAAGGAATCAAGTCCCAAAGAATTGATCAGTTTAGATGACTTGGAAAAACAATTACATATATGAAGGTTACATTACAATTTCTAAAATACAACACAACCAAAATAATCCTTTGAGGACACCATTATTCCCCTATCATGGCCCTGCATATCAATCATAATACAGTTCTTTGAATTGTGTGAAAAATAAAAAATAAGAATGGGGTGAGATCAGATGCTCAATAAGGATAAATAAATAATGGAAACTATCATAAATAATCATAAACTTTTTGGTAATGTATAATACAAAGATAGAAGCATTTTAAACTTAAACTTAAGAATAAAATTGAAAAGATAAATTAAATAATTCCATTTATTTATTCAGATTGATATTCTACTAGTTGAATAATCACATGTAATATCAGTATCCAATTTCATAATGAATGAATGCTTAATGTTTGACATCATAACCACATAGCCAGGGCCCCGTTCCATGACTAAAAATAAATTTTTTTCCAAGGACTTATTCCAAGACACTAATTTCTCTCATGAGACATACTGATGCACTCGACGAGGTAAAGAGGGATCCACCTGTCACTTACTAAGTCTAATGCATTTCTCATATAAAAATGTTGAAACATAACATAAATATTCGTATTGAAACTTGCATAAGAAATGTCATTACATTAACCATAAACCCGGAATGTCTTAAAAATCACACTTCCATGGCCAAACATATGATAAATCACTGAATACAATTTGGAAGATTTTATTATAATAAATCAACCTCAATTAAGAATTATATTCTGTAAAGGATGTTTACATAGTTTAAAATGATCAGTAAAACTCTTTGAAATAGATATCCCTTTTGTGAAATCATTTAAAAGTCACACATTTATAAATGATGTAATTTAAAAGAGATTTTTGAATAAAAGTGTCCCATACCAATCTGAAACTTTTGAATGGAATAAACATTTTAATCCAATCATGTAAATATAAAGAAATCCATAATATCATTTTTAAATCATGTACATTAATTAAAAAGATATAGAAAATTAAATCATTAAAAAAATTTAAATGATGATCTTGTTAAGGAGGGAATTTCAACAAACCTTAAAATATTCATTTTGAAGCCATTTTTACCAAACAGATACATGTATGATAAAAACTACCAATTAACTAATTAAACATCAACAATCTAAGATAATAATGAGATTGAGGAATTAACCCTTAACTTGTACTTTCAATTTTTTGACGGTACATTTAAAATCATTTTTAACTTCCATAGAATGTTATTAAATTATAAAAAAACCATATTCATATTTATGATATCAATATTGATATATTTATTTCTTTATACTATTTATTTAATAATAATTTATATGTTTAAAAAACATTTCAGGTAATAATCGCTTTCTTTATCATACTTTTTTTAACTTATTATTCTTGATCGTATAACATATATCATGATTTTATTGGTTCCAAAATATAAAACAATATTTGTGAATAATATATATTTATATTATAAATATGGATAATAGGTAGATATAGCACAGGGAAAACTTGGTTTATGGAGACGGTAGGTTGTTTGTATGCATAAACACTGTTTCCTTTTTCACATCGTATTGAACTAAAGAAAGTGAATGGGATATAAGAATATATATATATATATATATATTCCATTAGAATTATTATGTCATATATTACAAAATTATTAAAAATATATATTGTTTTAATAATTTTTGAATGGTGAACGTTGAAATGAATCTCATCGGGTCATGGAGATGGTAAGTCGTGCGTACGCACGAGCGATGATATTATTCTATTGATGGTGAAATAGTATATATTTGGATGGTATATTATTTAAAAATAATCATTAAAATGTTATATTTATTATTTACAACAATTATACTTGTTATTATACCCATCTAAAAAATGAAGTGTTGACTAACAAACTATACCACGACATGGAGACGGTAAGCCATACGTACACACGTATAGTGACTTCATCATTCATTCGATGGATAGAATAATGAATATGGTTGTACCAAATTTATAATAATATCACTATATATATAGATACTAGAGATAGTATTTGGTATGGAAAGAACAAAGAAATTTTAAGTGGAATTTGAAAAGAACTTTGAAAGAGGTGATGCAATAATTACCTCTTCTTTGGGTGTTTTTTTTATTTGAACAAAAGGGCTCATTAGGTTGGATTTATGATCAATGTAGTGATTGGAAGTTTAATTGAGGAGAATTGGGATATTATTTTAGTAGGTTTTGGATGAGTCAAATGGATTTGGAGGTATGAAATTTGGATAAGAGGAAGTATCCTTTTATGAGGGAGGTGAGGGTCACTTTAGGAAAATCCTCAAATATTATATTATTATAAACAATTTTTCATTTTCAAATGGCTCCAAATGAATTGATTTCGAGTATAAGGTGTGCATTGGTCAAAATTTCTCTTCCAATAGGTTTTATACAAGTTTAGGTCACCATATTAACATTATCATATAGATTTAACTCTTGGTTAAATATTTTAACATTCACAATATCTCATTGTATTTTTATATTATATGGTAAATAAATTTAATATAAAATTATAAGTGAACCTCAAATTGTTCATTAATGGAAAATATAAACTATTCTTTGTCTTTGGGCCTAATCATAGATATTTAAGAATATTATAAAATTTCAGAATATAGTATTTGTTTTGAAGAAACATTTTTTTCAATTTGGACACTGTTTATTATTAGGTTTTTGTAAAATTAATAACAAGTTTATTACATTGAATAAAAAAATTAAATCAACCCTAACATGTCATATTCACCACGAAAATTCGTGTATGGAATCAAAAGTCTAATGTTACATTTCTTTTGTATTTATAATATCAATTATTTTAATCATTCATTAATAATGTAATTACTACATCATCATTTTGTCATAAATAAATTTAATTATTTAATGTATACAAATTATAAATATTGCACAATGATGTAGGGAATCATTTTAGCTTTCTAATGAAGATTTATAGTTGATTTTATCTTCATCTTAACTCTATATTAAAAATGTTCTAGTTATTAAACATTGAATTTTACACTTTTAACTAATCATTAAATAAAATATAATTAAATTCATAATCTTACTCAAATGGATCAAAAAGACTTTATTTTTTTTCTTAATGTTGATTTCGGTCGAAATACACTTATCCAAAAGAATTAAAAAAATGTATTGGGGGTATTTTTAATATTTTTAACATTTAATTACCTAATTTATTTTTAACCATGGTAAATAAAATTCAAAAGTTACTATTCAGTAAAAATTATTTTCATCATATTGAACCACATTTTACGTACTGATTTCAGCTGTGTCTCTAGGATTTTTATAATTCAATTTACAGAAGAGGTAAAATTATGTTTTATGGAAATTTGAAAATGTGCCATGATGGTGGGTAAAAGACCTTAAAAAACTTATATAAAATTTTATTTGTCTATTCTTATTATAAAATGACTCCAATTAATTAAATTGGAAAAATATATATATTATATATCTGTTTTGACTTTAAGTTAAAATTTTAATTAAAACTAATTATTTAAATGATAATGTCGGTTTTTATCTATAACGCGATGTTTGTTTATTATTCATAAATAACTGAATCTTTTCAAAAATATACAAAAACAAATCACCCAAAGAAAATATTGATATTCCAAATTCAAAATTGATGTTTAATTTAAACATTTCAAAAAATACATGTTTCATAAATTAATTTAAAATTAATTCATGTTGTCAAAACAAAAAAAGGGTTTTTAAGAAATAAAAACTATCATAAGATTTACATGTGTTTATATAAAATTTAAATGTGAAATTACATACAATTCCCTAAATTATATTAAGTGATAATAATATAATTTAATAATACTTTAAAACTACTCAAATGACTAATTTAACACTTTAAACTAATTCTATTAATAAAGTTTTTTTCAATTAAAATTTATTATTTGTAACTATTCATTAAAATATGAAAGTTATCAGAAAAGTTAAAAAAAATTATCCAAACTATAATTTTAAATATATTATATAAAAAAGAATTTAATTACATTAAATTTAATATATAACTATATCATATATTTGATTTAAAAAGGTTTCTCCATTAAAAGGTGGTAAAATTGTCTTTTTTTTAAAAATACTTCTTCTCTCTGAAATACAAAATTTGTTCTTATATTATGTCTAAGAAACACATAATATGGATCCCATTTAGCTAGGAAAACCCCTTCTCAAATATCCTCCCAACTACCATCACATCATATTAGCATCCTTAAATTGATTTTAAATCCAACCTATGGATCCCATTTGTTAAAATCAATATGTAACACCCGAAGAAGAGGTAATTATTTTATCACTTATTTCAAAGATCATGTCTTCTTCAACCTCTTATTTCATTGATATTTCCATATAAAATTAACTATAGAAACTTCTACAAACTGAGATTTTATTATAAATATGTCATAACCATATTCATTATTCTATCCATCCCATGAATGAAAAAGTCCCCATAAGTGCTTATGTACAGCTTACCGTTTCCATGTCATGGTGTAGTTTGTTATTCAAGACTTCATTATTTGGATGAGAATAATAATGAGGATAATTAATGTACATAATAAATATAAAATTCTAGTGATTCTTTATATATATTATACCATTCAATTACATATGATTTCTACATCAAATGAATTATTGTGTCTCTCATGCGAACGTACGACCTACCGTCTCCATGACGGGATTCGATTAATGATACACTTTAACTATCCAAGAAAGATTAAATAAAATTATATTATTAATTATAATGAAATATATGTCATAATAATTCTATTGGAATGATATATACACATATATTTCATTCACTTACTACCATTCTATACGATAAGAAAACAAAAACAACGTTCAGACAAACTTACAACATACAGTATCCATTAATGGTGTATTCCATTTTATATATCAATATATTATATATATTTATGTTATTAATATTTTTGATATATAAATCATATTATACATTATGGATGTAAGTAAATCATTATCTATGTAATAAGAACAATAATAACATGTCAAAAAAACGTACGATAGACAATGATAAATTATATAACATTTTTCATTAACAAGGAATTATTAATAAATGGTTAATATAAAGTCATAAAAGAATAATATATTTTATCATAAATATTATTATGATTCTTATATAAGATAATAATATTTTTAAAAATTTTATACAATAGTTTTGGACACATACATATAGTATCAAATCTAAGGAAATGGTTAATTCTTCAATCTTATTATTTTCAAAGATTGCTTATGTGAATTTATTTATAGGGAAATATTTATCATCCATGCCCTTGTTTCATAAAATAGTTTTTAAATTATTATTTTTAATTAACTCACTAACTAATAAAATTTTTTAAATGATTGAAATATTTATTCTTATAAATCATTCTCATTAATGACTATGTTTTGAAAATGGTTTTATTAATTTATTTATAGGGACATGAAAGTTTTAAAATGTAAATTAAATTAAATATTTTCAAATTGGTATCGTATAATTTGATTGGAAAATATATTTTAAATTATTTCCTTTAAAAAATTTCATACTTTTAAACCATTACAAGAAGAATGGATATTTTTCTCAAAGTGTTTTCCAGATCATTTTCAACTATTTCAAGATCCTTTACTAAATATTATTCCTGATTGGGGATGATTTATTATAATATAATCTTCAATATTGTATTGAATGAGTTATGATATGTTTGAATATGGATTTCATGTTTTTATACCATTCAATGTTTACAGTTAAAGTATTGGCATTTTATATGCTAGTTTTAATTTGAATTTTTATGTTATGTTTCATCCTTTTCATATGGGGAATGAATTAGACTCTGTAAGTGATGGGAAGGGCCAACTATAGCCCCTTGATGAATTGGAAGGTCTAATGAGTCAATATAATGTCTTGGCAGAAGGCCTTGATAGAATATTTTCGAATTATGTTGGCACAAGGCCTTGATGTAGTAGTTATTATGTAAGGCATTATGAATTCCATCCTTTTGAAATTATTTATTACATGTGATTATTCGACTAGTAGAATATCCATGTTCTTGTTTATATGGTAATAATTGATTTATTTTTACTATATTATGTACATATTTATTTTTTCAAATGGTTGAAGTTTTTATTATAAATCATTCCATAAAAATATATTTCATCTGCTGAATTATTTACCCTCACTGAGCATCTATGATCACCCTTTTCTTATGTTTTATTTTTCCATGAAGGAAATAAGTGTATTATGATTATTATGCAGGGTTATTCTTGGGGAATAATGGAGTTCTCAAAATATTATGTATGATATTTTTTATGTTTGAATGTGTAATGTAATGTTTATATATATAATCTATTTTCCAAGACTGTTAAACTGGTTGTCCCATCATGACATGATTCATTGTAATCATTCTAATGTATTAAAATAATTAACTAGCTCAAGGATATGTGGTCATAATGTTATAGTTTGTATCATAGAATGTTTGGAAACAACATTTGAAATAGATATGGAAAACATATATTAGGTTTCATAACCCTAATATAGACTTTGAGGATAAGTATAGAAGAACCCCCTAGAATTTTGTTAATGTAGGGATTACATGGATATTACCATAAGTACATCCCTTCTTGGATACTAAATTTGGACATAGTTCTAGAAACGATGTAAATTGGGGTGAAAAATCCATCACGGTGTTCTGAGTATGACTCAGGGTAACCTGGTAGACAATAACTGGCCTTACTACACACCTGTTTTGACACTCCATGGGGATATGATTAGGATATTTCATATTTTATTTATAAACCATTATGGAGAATTTATGAGTAAATATTTCCTCAAAGGAACCATATTAATGATTATGGATTAGATATTCATAAAACATTTAATTTATGTTATTTATTTTACTAGTTTTGATTTATGAATTATGATTCCTAACCTAATGTACTGTATACCATTATTTATAAATTTCCACTAGTGGACAGAATGGAAATTGTATCAACGCATATAATCCATGTAGGGATATCCATTATATGAAACATAATGATAGCGGAGCTGATAACACAACTAGTACTGAATAATTTAAACCATAATGGGATAGATGACTCAGTTTATGAATAATTAACATTCCAGTACGGACGAACCTGATACACAATGTGGAGGATCAAATTTTGACCTAATCATGAGATAAAAACCTCCAACATTCAATGGGTATACAAATCCATTTTTGGATGAGCAATGGATATGTTCTGTAGTGAAAATATTTGTTCATTTGGGATGTAATAAAAGGGAAAATGTTTTGATGGAAGTTTCTTTCTCTCAGAAGATGCATATCAATGGTTGTAATTAATTAAAAACATGAAGAATGATGAAGAATTAGAAAACATATAATAGAGGGAGGTTAACAAACTTTTCTTAGAGAATTACTTTCCATGTGAATATTGAGCTAATATGGGAAAGAATGTTTCTGAGCCTGAGGCAAAAGAAGGTTTAGAATGCTACAAAGTATGTCCATAACTTCACAAGGTTAGTAATCCATTATATATACTTAACACATAACCCCAGAAGTAAGATTTATTGATTCATTAATGGGTTGAAATCATTACTCTAGAGGGCATAGGTCTTACAATATTTCTCATCGTATGAAGATATAGTCATGTGTGCTGTCAAGATTGGAAAAAATTCTCTATGCCTTATGAAATTTAATTAAATCAAAATAATAAGTGAATAATGGATCAAGATACATATAAAGGGAAAAAGGCAATGAATTATTTTCACTTAGGTGATAATTATGGAAAGAAACACCCAGGTATTTTCCTAATAGGAATGGGAGTTTGTTATAAATCTGGAGAAAAGGGCCACCAAACTCATGATTTCAAGGGGAAGAAAGATGATATCAATGTCCAATGCTACAGTTCCATAGAAATAATACAGTATTCAATTTATTTACTAAAATATCAAGGAAATATATATTAGAAGAAGAAAATGGATCATTGTAATGATTATGCTACTACTATGTTAGAAGTAAAATAATTAATTTATTTGTTTTCTATTTAACATTTATATTTTGGTTATAAAAATATTGTGATATATTTATGTATTTTACTACAATACTTTTTATTTTCATTAAGGTTTTACTGTGATTAAGTTAATCATATATTCAGTATGAGCAATATTCCATTGTTTGGGGAATCTGATGTTACAAATTATTTTTCAAATTTAGATTTTTTTATAGAGAGTTTGAACATAATTATGATGGATTACTCTAAATGTTCTAATTTATTAAGACGAATGCTAGATTTTATTGATAAAGGATAAAAATTTTCTTAATAATATTTTTGGAATGTTAAAATGTAGTTTTAGAAAAAGGAAAACTTGCAGGTCATGCGATAACCTATCGTCTCAGACAATGCTGTGGGAATCAAACCAATGACCAAAGTGCAACATTCTTTATTGCCTACCACTAGTATACACAAAATCCATAGTCATTATAAAATATTTTTCTTTATTTAAATGTTATATTATTTTATTTGGAAACTTATAATATTGAGATAAATATAATGTTTTGGATATTTATCTTTTGTTGATAATGACCAGTTTGTGGTAGGAATTATGTAAAGGATGAAACTCTATATTATGTATGATTCCTTGTGATCTTATTATATGTGAAAAAATTATTATACAGCACTAGTAAAATGATTATAAAACCAAAAATGTTTTCCTAGTAGATTCTTTTTATGATGAATCCAATTTTTTTAGAACATTTCAAATTTATGTCTTTCATATGGTTAAATTTCTCCTTATAATATTCTCTATTACGCTGCATCAGAACATAATGGTTCATTTTCTCTTCAATATCCATGTTTTCTTACATGGAACCCTAGTAAGTGTTATTTCCTATAATCATCATATTTTTCTTTCTTTATTTTAAATTAGAGGCCTCAATAATACATTTTTTGATGTGGGATTTCAATGAAGATATTTTTAAATGTCATATCCCTAGTTTTCAATCCCAAGTTAAAATAGAAGTGAAACTATTTGTTTAAGGAGGGAATAATGTGACACCCAAATCATTCAGGGTATTCTTCACTTTTTATAATATAATAACATTCCTTGTATGAAACTCCGAGTTCTAGCGCACGACGACCAATTCAACTAGCCATTTAAAATGCATGAATGAAGAGTAATACACACTTTTTAAAATTTTTGAAATTTTATTTTTCAAAATGGAATTCCTTTTTTATTAGAAATATCATAATTAGATTAGGGTGAATTTTTGGTATTTTTTGGAAAATTTCAAATTTTTATGAATAGTGAAAACATGTGTTACTGTTTGAAACAAGACTTATTATTTAAAAAATTATTTTTTATTTAATTTTATTTATATGTCAAAATAAATACATAATGTAGGGACCCAAAGCTTGACATACATTGAAATTACATTACATTTTCAGAATACTTAATACATGACAAAAATAGACGCCCAAAGACCGTATTAGTTTAGTGTCTTCGGAAACTCGGAAAGTTATCTTCTAATCATGGTGAAAGATATTCAACATCTCCCATAAAGATCTTCCCCTTTTTTATTTTCTTACCTAATACTTTCTTTATATCTCGGGGAAAAGAAAACATAAAAAGGGTGAGCTCAAATGCTCAGTAAGAGGTAAAATAGAGAACATAAAACAATCCATAAATATTTGAATGCTAAAACATGAAGATAAAATATAACCATCAACATCTTGAGAAAAGTCATAAATCATGGAAGTAGTAAGGAATATATCATAAAGGAACATAAATAATGATAAAATATCATGGGAATAAAACATGTAATTGTTTCAAACCATCAAGACCATTATATGATTTCCATAGTTTCCAAGGCATTGCTTCCAAGACCATATTAGTGGACAAAGCCCCATTCTGAATCGAGTTCACTTCTAGTTCCAGTCCGGTATCACTGAACCAGATTAACTTACCCTTCCATCCATGTCTATCTCATGAGATATAAATATTTAACCAATGCATTGGAGGGAGATATAGGTCTCACGCAAATCATATTGTTATCATTCTTAAGTGTGCCACAAAATAAACATACATCATTCATAATAACCCTACAAATAAAATGGGTTTCATAAGAATCATTCCATCATAACATAATCCATATAAAATAAATGGATATAATTTCATCATATTAAAAAAATAAAATGATGTAAATAATAGATAAATTATACTTGAAACATTGATATATGAAATAATTTCATCATATATGGAAAATGGTTTTGATAAAACAATTGGAAAGAATTCTTGAGGAAAATATCCTTTCTTATTCAAAATCATTTTCTTTTTACAAAATGCCATGAAATTGTAAAGAAGTGCATTTTATTGAAAATAATGTTGAAATATATTATACTATGATTCATGAAGAAAAGGTGTTATGAAACCATAAAAATATGTTTATTCCGTATAAGTTAAAAAAACATTCTCCTCATACTTTAGTCGGAAAAGTCAAAAAGCACCACGTATGATAAACAAAAGAAAGATTCCATCCATAACTAAAAATAAAATTAAAAGAAGGGTTAACATGAATTTAAACATACATGGAAGAATATTAAACACTTTATGAAAAATATTTTATGGACATGGATGAAATAAAGAACCCCAGTAAATACATACATATAAGCAATCTCGGATAAAAATGAGATTGCAAAATTATCTCTTACCTTATGTCTGATATGCTTTATATGTATCCGAACCTCCTGTATAATTATTTAAATAATGTCACCGACTTATTACAGAATCATATTCATTTTTATGATATCATATATAGTTTACTTATGACTTTATATTACCCGTTCTTTTGTAAATTTTATGTAAAAGCAGTGATTTGGGTAAAATCGTTTCATTTATTGTATGTGTTTCGACTTGTTGTTCATGATATTATTACTTATATCCTGATTTAATTAATTCCAGAATGAAAAAAATGATTTATATATAATATATATTCACCATATACATATATATATGATAGATCGATAAATGGAATGAAATACAATGTTCATGGAGACGGTAGGTCATACGTACGCATGAACGCCGTTTTCGTTTCCTTATAGAATTGAATGGAATTAAGTAGATGACATACATACATATATATATATATATATAAATCTAGTATCATTATTATGTCATACATTTCATTATTATTCATTATATATACTTTATAATCATTCATGAATGGTTAACATGGAGGATGAATCTCATTGCATTGTGGAGACGGTAGTCTGTACATACGCACGAGCGATGATATCATTCTCCAGATCGTGGAATTGTATTGAAGTGTATTTATAATATTTCAGAATCAATGTCACTTTACAATAATCATATATAGTTATTTATTTACACCATTATACCCATCCAAGTAAGGTTGTGGTCGAAAACAGATTACACCATGGCGTGGAGACTGTATTCCGTACGTACGCACGCACGGTGATATCATTTTCCGTAGGATGGATACAAGGTGAAATATGGTTGTTTCATATTTATAATAACATATCAATATATATGTTATACTGATGTTATTAATTTATAATGATTCAACTAAAGAAGAATAAGTATAACAATAATGAAACTTGATAGAATCGGAAGAAGAGGTTACCTCTTCTTCGACGCACCTCCTTTAAGTTTAAACTTAAGAATGTAGATTTGGTCTTTTGAGAAGACCAGAACCTATAGAATGTTTCTAGGGAAGTGTAGAAAATAAATTGGCAGGGTTTGGACGAGCTTCAAGGCTCAAAAGGATGTGATGAGAAGTGGGAAGGGGTGCCCTTTTTATAAGGGAGGAGAGGGGCACCTTTGGAAAAACATAAAATATTATTTTATAATAAAGTAAAATTCGGTTTATAATAGCACCAAATTGATTTATATAGAGACTAAAGTGAGGATGGTTCGAAATAATCTTAACCAATAGGTTTTAGGAAAGTTTAGGTTACTATTTTAACCTTATCATTTAGATTTATCTCTATGTTAAATAATTTATATTTTACCATGTCTTCGTGTTTGCTTACAGTATATGGTTAATAAACTTACTATAACAAGCCAAAAGAACCCCAAGTGGTTCATTATTAATATATATAGCCTTATCTAAGTCATTTGGCATTAAATTATAGTTTTATAAATATTATAACAATTAATAATATAATATGTTTTTTAAAAACTATTTTATGTCAATTTTGACACTATTTGGTAAATTATTTTTGTGAAAATCATAAAAGCATGATTAGTTCTAAAAAAGGTAATTAAATCAATAATAACATGTAATATTAAGCAAGAAAATTATTGTAATTCATAAAATTTCTCAAATTACATTTATTTGGGTATTTATAATATCAACTATTATAATATTTCATTATTTAGGTAATTATTCCATCAGCATTGTGTTATAATTTTTTATAATTATATAATATCTAAAATTTAAAAATAAAAAACCATTAGGTAGGAAATCGTTTTATCATTATAATGAATATTTATAGTCGAATTTATCTAATTTATATCCCTATATTAAAAATTATTTAGTTATTAAACATTGGTTTTAACGATTTTAACTCTTCTTTAAATAAAATAATATTAAATGTCCTAATCCAATCCAAGTGGACCTAAAGGCAAATATTTTATTCCTAAGGTTATTTTTGGTCGAATTATACTTATCCAATAAAATTAGGACATGTGTTAGGGTAATACAGATATCATTTTTACCTTTAATTAACCTATTTACTTTTAACCGTGGTAAATAAAAGTAAAATGTTACTATTCACCATAATTATTTTTATCTTATTGATCCACATTTTACTACTTGATATTAACCGTGTCTATCGGTTTTTCAAAATTCCACTCACAGAAGCGGTAAAATTATGTTTTATGTAAATTTTCAATTTCACATATGAGGTAGGTAAAAGACGGTGAAAAGTTCAATAAAATTTTTATATATCTAAAATTATTATAAAATGACACCAATGAATTACATTGAACTTATATAGATATTATGTATCAATTTTGAACTAAAATAAATTGAAATAAAATATATAATTATTTAAATAAACTGTCAGTTTTTAAATAGTGTCCCAGTGTTTTCAGTATTCATCAAAAATTGAATGTTTGCAGAAAAATACCAAAAATTCACCCTAGGATAATTTCGATATTCCGAATCCAAAAATGAATTCCATTTTGAAAGTTAAAATTTATAAAATTTCAAAAAAATCGGTGCTAAAATTCGTAAAGGCTAGTTCATAATAATATTATAATAATATCTTGTTTAGTGAAACTCGGTAATGCGTACTACACATTGCTATTAAGGAAGGTCTTGATTTAATGTAATGATAGCCAAGTCAGGGCTGCGTGTAGTGAAAGCATAGTTTGGTGTTTCGTAAGACATAATAAAAAATTATTTCATTTATACATTAAAAAAATCTATACTTAATGTTGCGTAGAATAATATCCTCAAAACGAACTTGAATTTGTGTGTAACACAAGAAAAGAATAGTGTTGCATATACTGTAAGCTAATACAGTGTTGCGTATAGTACAAGCTAATGTTGGTGTAATGTATAATAGAAGACATCAAAGAAATTAAAAATAATATATCTAATAAAATCTCGTGGTGGTACACATAATACCTATATTAGTCCAATTTAATTAAGTTGGGGTCATTTTATAATAATATTATACATGAAATTTTATTGAGATTTTTAACGTCTTTTACCCACATTTTTGGCACATTTGAAAATTTGAATAATACATAACTTTTCTACTTTTGTGAATTTATTTAAAAAAATTTGACAATTTTTTTTCATCAGTAAGTAAAATGTGTTTCATCATGATGAAAATAATTATTGGCGGGTAGTAATTTTTGGATTTTATTCACCACAGTTTAATGAAAATAAGTTAATTACATGTATTAATAATATTATATAAAACTACCCCAACACATGTCCTAATTCTATTGGATATGAGCATTTCGACCAAAATCAACCTTATTGCAAAAATATGATCCTTTTTGACCCACATGGATTTGATTAGGACATTTTTGATATTTTATTTAAAAAAGAGTTAAAAGTGTTAAATTCCAATTTTAATTAGTAAAACATTTAAATATAGTGTTATACATAAGAAATATTCAAAAATAAATATTCATTACAAAGATAAAAATAGTTCCTACATAGTATTTATTTTTTTATAAATTTTATACATCAAATAATTCAATTAATTTATGACACAATGATGATGCATTAATTACATTATTAATGAATGAATAAAATAAGTTATATTATAAATGTTTAAATGAATTTAAATTGAAACTTTTTATGCCATAAACTATTTTTCATGGTTAATATTACATTTTATGGTTGATTAAATGTATTTATTTAGATGTAATCTATTTTTTAAGACTTTAACAAAAAAAAATACTCATTACTGTCAAAATTGACATAAATGAGTTTCTTAAACAAATACTATTTCATTAAATTATATAAGAGTACTAAAGATACAAGATTAGTCCTAATGACATATATAATATTAGATATGTCATTAATGAACCACTTTATATTCTCTTGTAAATTTATTATAAATATATTGTCTATGTATTATAATAATAAAAGAAGACATCCTAAAAGTTAAACAATTAAACTAAGGGTTATGTCTAAACAATAAGGTTAATATGGTGATACAAACATGTATAAAACCAATTGGATTCATGTATTTTGATCAATACCCACATTAACATCTATATAAATCAATTCTGAGCTATTAAAACGAAAAATTAATTTTATAATAAATTATTATATCATGATTTTCCTAATGCGCCCCTCACCACACTTATAAAAGGGTACTTCTCCTTCTCTAAAATTCACACCATCAAAGCCATTTTTCTCATCCAAAACCTACTCATATATCTTCCCATATACACTCACTTAGTTTTATCGGCCTTAATATGATCATATATCTACCCTATGGAGCCCTTTTGTTCAAATCAATAAGAAACACCCGAAGAAGTGGAAATTATTTTAACAATTATTTCAAAGTTATTTTCTTCATCAACTGCATGTTTCATTGTTGATCCCATAAAAAACAATAACTCTAGTACCTTCTAAATATTTATATGTAATTATAAATATGGTACAACTATATTAAAAATTATATCCATCATTTGAATCGCAAAGGCATCATATGTACGTACGTAAGACTTGTAGTCTCAACATCGTGGTGTAGTTCGTTATTCAACACATAAGTGTTTGGATGGGTATAATAATGATTATAATTGATGTAAATAATAAATATAAAATTTTAATGATTATTTATATAAATATACCATCAAATTATATATGATTTCACCATCAAAAAATGATATTATTGTTAGTGCGTATGAACGACCTACCATCTCCATGACATGATGATATTCATTACCTACTCTAACCATCCAAGAATGATTATATAAAAATATATTATTCATAATTATGGAATACATTACATAAAAAGTGTACTGTAATTATATAGATAGATATCTACATATATTGTTTTCATTCACTATAATTCAATATGATATGAAAATAGAAACAACGTTTATGTGTACGTACGGCCTACTATCTCCATGAACATTGCATTCCATTTTATATATCATTATATTATATATATTTATATTATAAATATATATGATATATAAATCACATTATGCATTCTGGAATTAATTTAATTATTATCTATGAAATTTCTTTAATAATAGCAAATTAAAACACAAACGATATACAGAACGATATTACCTGAAATATTGCATTATCTTAGATTAGATAATATATGGGTAATATAAAGTCATTAAAGAACCATATATAACATCATGAATATTATTAAGAATCTGAAATATTTTAATAGTATGTTTAAAATTATTATTCATGGGTTTTCGGCACTTTAAGAGGGTATTAGATCTAAGGTAAGGGTTAATTCCTCAATCCCATTATTATCATAAATGGTTTATATGTATGTATTTACTGGGAAATATTTATCATCAATGCCATTTTTCATAAAAGTGCTTTCAAGAAGATTGTTTTTAAAGAAATATTTAACTAAAAAATCATTTTAAATATTTATAATATTTATTCTTCTAAATCATTATCATTAATTTACATGTTTTCAAAATAGTTTTATTAATTTATTTATATGGACATGAATGTTTAAAAAGGTTGATTAATTTTAAAAGATTCAATTTTTCATGGTCCAATTTGATTCAAAAATATCTTTTAAGTGATTTCATTTATAAATTTTGAGACTTTTAAGTGATTTCATAAAAAATTGATAATTTCCTCTATGTGTTTTACTGATCATTTTGAACAATTTCAACATCTATTACTGGATATTATTCCTGATTGAGGTTAATTTATTATAATATAATCATCCATATTATATATAATGAGTTATGATATGTTTGACTATGGTTATAATACTTTTATACGATTCATGGTTTATAGTTAAGGTTTTGATATTTCGTATGCCAGTTTTAATATGAATGTTTCTGTTATGTTTCACCCTTTTAAAATGTGAAATTAATTAGATTTAATAAGTGGAGGTCAGGAGCCGCAATAGCCTCTTAATTCATTGGTAGGTATCATGAGACAAACTAGTTTATGGTCATAAGGCCTTGATATAATATTTGTGTATTTTCATGGAACAAGGCCTTGATTTAGTAGTTATTATGTCCGTAATTATGCATTCCTTTGTTATAAAATTAGTTATTACATGTGATTATTCGATTAGTATAATATCTATATGATTGTGTATATGGTAAAGATTGATTTACTTTTCCCATATTATGTACATGTTTATTGTTTAAAAGGCTAATGTTTTTATTATTAACAATTCATAAAATGTTTATAGATTCCTCTGAATTATTTACCCTTACTAAGCATCTAAGATCACCATTTTATTATTTTTTTCTAGGATCCTAAGAATTGTAATATGATTTTTGTGTATGGTTATACTAAGGGAATAATGGAGTGATATAAGGATTATTTATGTTGTGTTTTATGTTAGAATGTGTAATGTAATGTTTATTTATGTAATCTATTTTCCAAGACTCCTAAACTAATTGGTTATTCAGAAATTGATTCCTTTTAATGAGGAAAATGTATTAATGTAATGCACTAGATCATTGATTCTAGGTTTTGGGCATTACAACTACAATTAAATTTAAAATTTTAATTTTCAATAAAATTACATCAATTTTATAGTAAACCCCAAATTTAATGAAAATGATGTTTTCTCACAATTTTCCATCAAATCAACTTTTCAAAATTTAATTTAAGAATTTAATTTTGAAAACATATTCTATCCATTCTATAAATTCACCCCAACTCACTGGATTTGGGGGGTTTTTCCAAATTTTATTCCAAAGAGAAAAATGATGAAATTCAATGCAATTTGTTTTTTTAATAAATTTTTCAGAAATATATTCAATTTTATGAAATTTTATATAAATCAATGTGAATTTAAGTAAAATAAATTAAATGATAATTAAATAATCAACAAAAAATTGGACCACCTACCATTCATGTAGAAAAGTAATACCCACAACAAACCCCCCCCAATAAGAGTAAATATGCATGAGGTCTAGGAAGAAAACCTCAAAATGTGGTTAAATAATAAGAAGTTCACATCTAGAAATTTTAAGATGATCCATAAAACAACAAGTAATTAATAAGCTTGGATGTAAATACACATGAATAATTCTTACCCAGAGAGAAACACCATGATCACACAATGATCAAATGCTTGAAGAAACAACCAAGATGGGTTTAAAGGATCCAAAGAACCCTAGTAAAGTCTCTACGGTCGAGAGAAAGAGATATGTATATCTGTAAAAATGAAAATTCATCCATGATTCCTCTTTCAAAACAATTATATGGGATTTAAATAACGTGTAACCCAAGTAAATGTCTTAAAATTAGTGACTCATGAATTCAAAAAAAAACCTATAACCGTTTTCATTAAACAATTAATTTAATTTTATGAATTACACAATATATTATAATATTACATGGTATGAATTTCATCAGAATGATACAAAAAATGTCGGGTTAAAGATGAGAACCAATCAAATATATGACTTCACCATTATAAGTATTCTCATAATTAATTCTCAACCATACATATAAATCATAAAAAAAAGGAAAACTGCGACATAGTTTATAACATCAATGATATAAATGTATTAGGATGTTACATATGATAATTTAAACAGCGAACACTATCTTATGATCAAGATTTAATATTTTATAATTATAAATCATTTTAATGATTCAATAATTATATGATTTTTTTATCTTCAAGCCTAAAGTATTTTGTAATGAATCATGAATAATGATGGATTTATTATATGGTATAATTATTTTATATAATGTCCTTAAACATTGATCATGTTCTCTAACCACATTTTTATCTTAATATCACTTATTATCTTTTTTTTATCTTAGATTTACATTTAATAATAATTTGATATCTCTTGTTCCTTTGTAAACAAATTTCAGAATTATTTTATTGAATGTAAATGCACAATTTATTTGTATTTGTAGAGGAAAATAATTAATGTAATGTGTATTTTCCATTATATTATCTGATTTTTTACCTAATACCTTACATAATTATAATTTCTAAAATAATTAATATTGTAATTCATTAGATATAATAAATTTTGTGGGTTTGAACATAAGATCCAAAAGTGTGGTCCCCAAGAATCTCATCTAACTTAGTAAATATAAATATGAGTTTTTTATTATATAAAATGATTATAGTAAGGATATAAGGATCATAAAGATGATTTTGGATGATTTATGTAAAATTACAAAATAACCAATGAACAAGATACATGATTGAGAAGAATAAGACATTTTGGCCAAATCAATGTTTATTATGTTTTAAAATGATCATTAAAAATGATTTCTGATATTGATAATCATATAGAAATAGTATCTAAATAATAAAATTATTCCATAAATATGTAGAATGAATTTTACATAAAATCATGACAAACTATAATGGAAATTTTAAAACACATTTCAATTAATATTGGAGGCTTCAAGCTGTAGTATGATAGAAAATTGGGTTTATTGAAACCCTTATAAGATTTATACTGCACCAATGATAGTTGAAAGTAATTAAATGAATTAGGTTTCTTCAAAACATATGTATAACAAGAATATTTTTTCACAAAAAATAACAAGAAGATATTTAATGAAAATGATCATATTTATACAAGATTCATTTTACAGGGTACAAATTATGTCTTGGATTATGGGACACAATATCTATTTTTTTGGTAACCCATGTCACTCTATTAGAAGTTTAAAACACATAAATTATGTGGTATCTACTAAGAAGATATAGTCAATAGATCTATGAATAAATAAATTGAAAATGGAAAATGTGTTATTTCTATTCAAAATAATATTGAAATGTTTGATGTGATATATATGATATGTGAAAAAAATCCCACTCTATAAGATAACAGGTAACCATGATTTTATTTCATCAACAAAAACCTTACTATGTAAAAAATATTTGAAATTAAATTAATGGGTGATATGTTACATATTATATATTTGGATTTTTGATTCCTGTAAATTAGAAATCAATATATTCTTGATAAATGAGTCTAATGATAGATGACTTTTGACACATTATTTCTAAATAATATAGACTGGCATGATGGATGTATAATATAAATTGTAAATGATATTAAAATAATAATCCATGGTATTTTAATTTCTAGAATATATTCCAATAAAATGAATTCAAATTATTTCTTATATGGTTATAGGATTAAGAAAAATCTATATAATTTGATTCGGTTATGTGATGATCACAAGGGATGATCTTTAGAGGGAAAATTGATACATAAATATAATAAACTATTTTATGATTAGAACCTCATGTGTGAGGACTATTGGAAACCACTTTCATATTAGAATAAAAAAACTCATGAAATTTGAGTTCAAGCGATGATGAAAATCTATGGAAGGAAATATGGGGTGTATTTTTCAAAGAATATTGACCAAGATCTCTATGGGAGATGTGGTGAGGAAGATATGTAACAACAAATTATTATGTGGAGAATATTTTGATTCATTCTAGAAAGGAAAAATTACTCACGGGATATATAAAAGAGTCAAATCATAGACAACCAAAACTCTAGTGTCCATACAATGTGATCTTTGTTAACCATGCTTAACTATTCGAACTCAAGGTGATATTTATTTCTTCACAAAAATAAATTATTATAATAAAATGAGTAGTTTTATGTTTAGAAAATATATATATGTGGATGTATTAATTTATAAAAATTTAAATTATTAGTTGATATTGATTTGTGGATGCACATAATGAAATTCAGATAACATAATTCTAATGGGTTTATAGTGATGGAATTTGAATCCTATATTGAAAAATTGAAGAAAATACAATTAATTTACTCTATATACACCCTATGAATATGTAGTTATTATGAGAAATAACACAATCATATTTGTGAAGGTAAGAATAATTATAATAGAATACGGTCTCTTAACATTTTAAATTGCATAAATTTTTTTAACTACTATTTACATTTAGAAAATATTTCTATCAAGATTTTATTTTAATATGAATTCCTGTCAATTGAATTAAATATTAATGTAAACTATTGAATAATTAATATTTTATTCCATACCATATAAATAGTAAAAAACAAACTATTTATATTTTATGAAAAGGCTATAAAGTGAATTTTTTTAGATATTTTTATGTGTTAATGGCTATAAATGTTAGAACAAGGGAGTTTAGAGAGATAATAAAATTATATTATGTAAAAATTATATAAATAAATTATATATATTTCCGAATATTTATTTTTTCATGAAAATAATTAATCCAATGAGAAGAATTTTTCTATAAAATGTGATGTGCTGGAAGATTATGGAATGCACATTTTTGTAGTTGAGTTTCAATAAATTTTTGATGGGGAGGATGATTATAAGAATGAAAATTGAAAATATCAATGGATAAATAAATTATTTGAGGAAATTAATTACATTATATTTAATTTATCTATAGTGAATGAAAGATGATGGTTTTTGTTTTAAAACCAAAAATAGAAATAATCTAAAAAATTGAGTTACATTCAGTGTATGAAGTTTAGTTTTATAAATAGTAGATTAAATCACTATATAATCATATATATCATATTTACAATAATGATACATGTGATATTGTTAAAATACACAATAACTATATTGTAATTGGAATAAAAGTGTTATTTGGGATCTAGTAGAATGAACATGTACATGCTATTATAAAAAGTCTAGACATGTATTAAATAATTATTCTCATGTTGATGATCTATACATTGAAGAATGAATTGGTCCTTTTACAATATTAATGGCCATAAGAATGATCCTTTTTTACATTATATTAATATTATAAAATATAATTGATAGATGTCAATTAACAATTACTCAATAAAGGTAACGATGTGGATGTATATATTGAAAAGCCTATTTGTTATTAATATTGGTAATTAAGGATCAAGGTAAGGAAAATAAAATAAATATGTATAAGAATGTTAAAATTTCCTAAGAAAGTGTTAATCAATGTCTGATAACTTTTTTTTAAGTGGTAAAATATACTAATAATAAATCTATTAGAAATTTTCAAATAATTTAAATATAATTCGGTTTACATACTTTATTGGTTAATGTTGTCAAATTCAACATCATTGGTGACCAAATAAATATTTCCAAGAGTCATTAAATAATGGGAATCCATAATTAGTGATTACTATATTTTGTGAGTTTAGATGTTTTATGGGGTTACATGTAATGTTAAGAGAAAATAATATTTTTCACTACCTTGTGATGTAATTTGGAGAGTTATTATAGATGATTGATATGAGGGATACAATATTAATGTGTACACCTATTCATGTGGGGATGATGTTTCCCAAATATGATTAAGGATATATTGGAAACAAAATAGTATTTAAAAGAATAAATATGTGTTTTATTTATCTCACTACTATATAATACATTTATTAACAGTTTCAGCTATTGATATCTGAGTGAACTAATGGACTCATATCTTATAGAAAAGAAATTATATCTGAGATACCAGAAAATTAATTTGAGAAATGGATTTTTTTACAAGATGGTAAAAATATAATATTTCTCAACTTATAGATACTGATTTGTGAAGTAACCATGATCATAAAAGGTACGCTTCATAAGCAAAGATTTTATTGGTTGATATTACTTTTAGTTTTTCCGATATGAGACATACCATATGGACACTGACTATTATATAGGATGAATTTTTTGAAACTATTATTTTCCCAACTTAAAATAATATTGATGATAGATATGAATAATGATTATATGATAATGTTTAACGAAACAATAAAAAATAATTATGGTATTAAATTTTATGTATATATTAACATTATTAAATGATATGTATATTAAATCATATATATATTAAATGTCATAAATCATCTTATTAATAGTAAGGTATCCAATTGAGACATCAAGCTGGAAGTTATTCCTACCAAAGATATTTGTTGATACATTTTCAAAAATTATTATCATAATTTAAAAATCGACGATGTATGTTCGAACATGGGTGTTTATCATATCCAACACAAGTAAGTATAAATGGTAGAACCCCGATTATGCATTTAATTATCTAATTAATGGTGTATAAGTATACCCAAAACAATTTTTTTGGTTTTTTTTTGTATTTCATTCATCATAATTTTTAATATTTATTTATTTTTAAAAGGGAAGTCTATTTAATATGGAAAGGTAATGGATTTAGGGGTAGAATCCCTTTATAGAGACTATATTTCTTTTCACTCAGAGATGATGTTATCTAAATACACTACTCTTTAATTGTTTTTATACAAAAAATTCATCATTTGGATAAGGGGTGTGATTTTTGATTTATGAATGATAATTATTTGTTTTCAGATAATATTGAGAGATTATTTTATTTGTCAAAATATAAAAGGTAAATATTCTAAGTCCCTTATAATTATACCTTAATTTTTACTATTTTCATCATTTATTAAAATTTATTATGTTTTGGAAGTGTTTCAGATATAATTTGCGGCTGAAATTGATGTGTATCCAATGGTTCAAAGATATGTTAATTAAATAAGAAATTATTTTTTTTGGAACTATCTTTGGTAATATTGATAATGGGTTATTCTAATTCATTATAAATATGATTTATGCATATGATAATTTTGGATTCTCCTAAAAATAATTATTAGTTTGGATGGGTGTTTTTTTAGAGCATATGCTATTTTTATTGTTTATTTTTTTAATGAAAATTTAAAATTATATTCATCAACACATAATAGATATAAAAATTATAGGTAACTTATTCTATATATGATATGCTTAGGAAAAATATATGGGAATAAATCTATATTGCATGAATCAGTAAATTGATCATTAAGTGAGCGATTTGAATTGGTCATGTGAGATTTGCGAAATCAAAAAAGGGGTTTTAACTACTTGTGAAGACATTAACATATCATAGAATACTTTACCTTATTTTTGATAATATGATGTTCCAAAATGATATTTTTCATTATTTTTAATATTCATTGTTAGAAATATAATGATAAATTATAGATTAATGTTTTTAAATCATTTCGATTCATAAGTTTCCAAAATACCATTTGTTCAGTGAACAACAATTATTTATTTAATATTTAATAGTTTTTAAATTATATTAATATTGATTTAATAACATTTATATATAAAATTAAATTATTTGAATAAATTTTTTCTAATAGTTGTTCTTATTTTTTTAAGAATATTTCTATTGAGATTTTTGATATGTTTAGAAAAATTACATTTTCCATAAATAATTATGTTAATAATATTCATGAATAAATTAAAAATTAAAATTTGTATATGAATAAGGAATAATTTTTTTTAAATTTTCATGGGGGATGATATGAAGTTTTATTTAAAGGTGAGATTTTGATATAATCATACCGTTTTATGAAACAAAAATTTCTATGATGGAAAAAATAATTCACTTTTAGAGATATTTATTATTGTTCATGATATTAAGAATGAAAAAGATCATCATGTGTGTTCATGATATAAGTAAAAAGTTATTATTTATCAAATTTTGAGATAATTAATGATGTGATAATGATTTTTTATTCAAATTCTTATCATAGTCTCAATTAATATTGATTAATATCTTATATATAATTATCAAAATATAACTAAATCATAATAAATATCATATTCATTGAATATCACATGGGACATATTCATAGGATAGTGGTTCCAAAATAATCAACACTATTCGTATACCATTTCAATAAAAGGTCATTAATATCACACGACCTTAAATTTTTATACCCTTTTGATAGATCATAATGGGTCATGGATATACAGTAAACCTCACTAGTAATAAATTTTATATTACTGTTAATCTATGTATCATAACTCTACCTAAACCAGGGAAGCAAAAAATCTCATATATAGGTAAAAAATTGTAAAAATTAATTTATTCTATATGATTTAATTTATTATTACCTATGGTTATGTAATAACTAGTTATTTTCAATATTTATAGAAACATATTTTAGGTGTATAAATCCTTATTGGGTATTTTTTAATAATAAGGACCAACAATCCACCCCTACACCGTGTTTTAATTTATATGAGGGATACAACATGGATGAGTGACACAAAATCCAAATTGGTTCATTAATGAGATATATGTATTTATTAGAAAATCCCCTCCCAAATTAATAAAGGATTGAACAGAATGTTAAATAATTTAGATAGAAAAGGAAAGGATGCTAAATATTCAAGTATTGATTCCAATTAGTAATCCCTTAACGAATAAGTCATTTGGGATATATAACATAGGGGAGATGGATGTGATTATTAAATTTTTTTTTTCAATTTCAAGATCCTAATGCCGATGTCTAATAAAAATATTTCAAGGAAGACACACCCTTCACTATTGAGAAGTCATAAGATAAAAATCATATAATAAAAAATAAGTGTAGGAGGAGAAGAAAGTTGTATAATTAATGATGGATGTCCATGTTAACCTATATAATTAAAATTTTGTAGAGGTGGAAGATTATGAATTGATGAAATCATATAATATATTTATAACGTGTACAAATATAAAGTTAGAAATGTGGAAATGTATCCAATGTGGATAGTTGTAGAACTTATTTCCCACTATCAAGAGATTTCATATAGAATTTTATTATCTCATAAAATATTAAATGATAATTTGACGATAAAAAACAAAAGTTCTAGACATGATGACATGAAATATCATCCATTCATAAATAATGATCCTTAACCATTATTTTACAATATTATTATATAACCAAATGTGTTATGGTGAATCGAATAACATGATAAAAATCACATTTAGTGAGGAAACATGTGTTTTTAAATTATTTCATACAACATTATTTAGTATATTATTCTAGGATTTATTATAAATATGATTTATTCTTTTAAAATCAATGTCCATTAATATTTTTCATGTAATTCATTGTTTTTATTTCTAGGAAAATAATAATCATGTGTCTAAAAGGAATAATGGAAATAATAGAATCAATTGGAAAATAACCTATTGTTTTTAATGACTAGTAATTTTTACGACACCAAATTTTTGAAATGTAATTATAAATTATTTTTAATAAATATTTCTTTATAAACACATATTTTCAATGTTTTTATATAAAATATAAAAATAATTTTAATATATTTTAAGTATAAATATATTTTATAACATGAATAATCAATTTAGATGAATAATATGGTGGATTGTGTGATTATCGATAAGAATATGGTTTTGAATATGATGAATCGTGATTTAGGGGGATATTTAATTCATGTAAATGGAAGGAATATATTAATTTTTATTCAATGACTTTCTTAACTTCACCATTAATTTTACTCATGAATTTGTCTTACATGATATATTAGTCTAACTTTTTTTCTAATTTGTATGTGTTTTCTAAAATAAATAATACATATTCATAAAAATAAACATTTCTTTATAGATATTTAGGGTATTATTTTTATTATATCATACATTGAGATCATTTCAATTCTATGTTTGAATGATATCCAAATAGTATAACTAATATATTTTCATATAATCCATTTAACATTATAGTACCCCTTTACATCTGTATATTTATTTTAATCCCAAATAAACAATGAGTGGAATTTCTAGTTTAGAACCACATTAAAAACAAATTTTATTATTCCAACAGTTACACATTGTTCTATAAAAGATATTTTATTTATTATTTATTAGGGATAAGTTATAAATTGTTTAATTGAGTATTTCATAATGAATATCTGATGTGAGATTATTTATTTGGTAATGGTAGATGGTTCATGAATATAATCATTGTGATTCATTATATTCCATCGCGGAATAAAAGAAATCCATTAATGATAATTATATAAGAAAAATAAAATAATTGATAAAAAATAATTTAAAATGAATGATTTGGAAAATAATAGTGAAAAAATCGTTTTATTCATTGTAATAACATATCATATTCTGGAGAAGTTTTTTTAATTTGGTATGATCAGGGAGATATAATTTTGAATCAAATTCATTCCATAATCTTGATTACTGATTATCATGCTTTGTGATTTAGATATAACATATTTTTAGGCTTTATTGTTTATCAAAAATATACATATAAATAAATAATTACTCACTATCATATTAATTTTAATTTTAATTACCATATATATATTTATATTTTTAATTACATGGTGGATATTTTAGATTCTATGTCAGCATACCATAAAGAGATTGTACGTCATTTTGGAACACAACCACATTTAATTTGTACATTGTTTGTTGAATTGAAAGAATTATAAGTGAGGTAAATCATAAGTTACAGACATGTAAATTAGAAATTAATAATATCGGAATGAATTAAGGAGAATCATTATTATTTAAAAGGGTTAATATAATGTTCGTGACTGACTTGTTAGATTTTGAAATTTTTTTATTTTAAATGATTCTACTAGACAAAACAACAAAAAATATTTCCTTATTAAAAATTATTTTATTTATTAAAAATATTGGTTTAGTTATTCATATCACTATCCTTCATTTTCAATTTAGTTGATTTTTTATGATACTGGGATAAATTGGTTTTATATGTGGGTGTATATAATTTATAAAATTTATACATCAAATTATATTTTTAATAATATTAATTTTAGTGTTTATCATAAAATACTACAACTATTTTTTCAATATTTTAATTTCTCGACTACATCAAATAAATGAAATTAGTTTATTGAAATAAAATATAATATTTATAATATTTAAATAGATTCATACATAGTAATGAAATATATATCATATTGTTTCTCAAAATGGTGGATGAAAACTATCCAATATCACACCTATAATGAATATGGAAAGTTATTCACAGTCCTCCATTTAAAGACAGTTAATTGGAGACTGTACTAGAGGAGGTAGTAGGAATCTGACTAGTATAATTTGTTAACTAAGAGACCTGAAATGATTCTACCAATATATCTAGTGTGATATTTAATAACTATTCAATGTGTCAAATTTGTTTTTCATCTTCAGGATGTTGACACTATTCATTTTACCAATACAATATTGACTCTCTATCTCATTTATTTTTTCTTTATTAGATAGAACCACATCCATTCATATTGCGTAGAAACAATTTACACTATTTATTCACACAAGAGTAAAATATTAACACCATTATGGGGATATAAGCATCCTTTGTACCCTGTACGTGTTGTTGAATACATCCATGGGAGACACAAAAAGTTCTCCACAATAAGAACCAAGAGATACTGAAGATTCCATGCAGTAATGGAAGTGGATTATGAGCATTAAATTGTGAATTCTAATGGAAATAAGAATGATGATGAACTATTGATTAAAATATCACCTTAAAATCATGCATAGTTATCTCCCAAAATTATTTGAATTATACAATAAATTATAAGATTTTGTTTATTTTGAGACATCTTCAAAAAATGGAATTAACACACATCACGGTTGTTTCTAAATTTTCAATGATTTTGATAGAGTATATGGCTATGAATATTCAATACAATTTAGTACAGTGATGAATAATGAATGTGGGGATAGTTTAAATTTACCATTAAAATATTTTAGTTAAATGTTAAATTCATGAAGTGTGATACAGTATCAATATGAAATGTAGATGAATAATACATAATGGTTCTATAGTATATTTTCAAGTCGATAATTTAATTATATATCATGGATGTGTTATAAAGATAGGTAACATTATATATATAATTATATAATGGAAATATTTGAAAAAAATGATACAAGGACAAGGTAATATGATATTATGGATAGATACAACATAGATAAAATGATATATCATAAAGGATATAATATTTAAATTGGTGGTATTCAAATCGTGAAAATTTAAAGGGCTTCATTAGAATCTACATTAAATTATTTTTTTGGTTTTCCATTAATATTTTGTCTGATTTTTATTTTAAGGTAACAAATATCATATTTAGAATTATAGGGTACTTTTCTTGTGTGGGATAGTATAATGTATGGGGATTGGTTTTAGTAAAATAATTCATTTTTATTACCCATATACCCCTCTAAAATTCATTATTTTTTTCTGTTCTAATTAATAACCATGATTTAGTGGGATAGGGAGTATCATTCATTTCTACATAATTTATTTGAGTAGAAATATTACTTTTTAGTGTTGAATTTCGTTTTAGTGGGAGTGTTAGTGAGAATCTTTCTCCATAAGTATTTGGTTAGCCCTAATTATATGTTTAGAAATGGTTCCAAGTTACAAAAAACTTTGTAAATACAATACACCTAATCATGATAAAATGAATGATTTGGAGAGTGTAATGTATCTATATGCACACGAAAATTCTTGTAGAACAACATTCTATAACTTCAGGACTATTAAAAACATATTATTGAAATTATTATTTCATAAAACTAATCGTAAATGTCCCAATTCATATTATTAGATCTTTTCCATTTGTATATATAGATGTTTAAAATTATATTATAGACATATTTTTGTAATTGGAATACTTTTCAAACTAGCCTCTTTATTTTAATCATAATGTATTTCATTACTATAATATATAGTTTTTTTTGGTTGATTATCTCATGATTTATAAATATATATTTAATTTTTTGACTATATAAGATATTATTATTTCTACAAACCAAAAATCACCAAAACAACATCATCACTAAAGATATATAAATTGATGATTGAAATCCAAACTCTTATTGTTATAAGACATCATTTTAATTTACCTTAAAATGGAAATATTTCAACATATTAAAATTCCATGCTATAATAAATTATTAAAATGAAAATAATTTTCAGTTTATATTGAATATATCATATTCAAGTGACTACTATTACAATATACAAGTTTGTATATGTAGAAGGGATCACATACCAAAACATCAAAATAGTAAGTCCTTATATTAAGTTGAGGTTGATGAATCCACAACATGAGTTATTATTCAAAAAAAATTTATATGAATCATTTAACTAGAATCACAAAAAAGAGAATGAAAATAATCTATTATGGAAACTAGGAATTTACATTATAATCATCATATCCAAGGCTCTGTTGAAACAGTAGGGAAGAACCAGGAGATAAACAATGTTATTTATCAAAATCTTGTTAGTAGAGGGAATGTATTAATACACACCCATGAGAAATCGTAAATCTAAAAATTTATAAGGGGAATATTTACCTCATGAAAACCAAAATATAATACTTAGAGGCATGGGAATGTAATTATTTCAATATAATGGGTTGGAATCACATCTAGATTATTATATATTTAGACGAGACATTAAATGAGGGAACTAAATTGAATAAAAATTATAATAAAATATAATGATTATATATGGTCAGTTAATGGATGGAAAACATTAATTACACAATTTATTAAAAAAATGTGAAAATTTTATATCAGATTCACGAGAATAGCTCCCATGGGTTCCAATACTGCATATAAAAGTACATTTATCAAAATTTAAAGCAATGCGTACCCGAATATAGTCTACTGGGTTCCTGAAGATGTTATAAATCACAAAGAAAAGACCACATAGACTACCCTACTACTAAAAAAATTACATATCCCATTATCTTAAATTTAAATTAAAATCAAATGTGACTCATTGGAGTGTAATGTAAAATAATTTTTACATTTTATGGGGGTCATTAAGAATACCTAATAATAATGATTCAAATAATTTTATTTCTTAAATATTCTTATAGAGTAATCTAAACATAATATTAAACTCTAAAGATTTCCTCATTTCCATTTTTTTATCTTCAATTTTACTATGTTTTAATAAAATTCGAACTAGGGAAATTAATTTTTTTCATAATTATTTTTTAGAAATTGAGAACATATATGGTTTCCTATTTATATGATGTCACCCCCTAAATTTTGATATCGTCAAATTGAATAGCATTGATCTAATTATTTTTTTACTTCTTAATTAGTGATATATTTCAATCACTAAGGGTAACAAAAATTATTAGTTATATAAAATCAACTTGTTATCACATAAAATAACTTTGTTATCATAAATGAACCAATAGATATATGAGTTTAGGTTTCTTATATTCCAGTGTATAAGATACATAATTGATAAAAATATTAATATTAATTATAATTTATGAAAGGAAATTCAAGATTTACAACCCTATGATAATATTATAAATTTTAAAATATAATATTTTTTATCCATCATTTAATATTTTCAGGAAACATACTTTCTTATATTAAAAATTAATATTCATGATCACATATGCTTCACCAATTTCAATTGAACACTTGAAACTATTTATTATGAAGATCCTAAAAATTCAACTATTAGATTTTTTGAATGATAAATTTTATTGTAAAAAATACTTTCTCATGATAATAAATCATTCATTGAGACAAAAATTTTACGTTCTGATGACCTCATGGTATCATAAAATTTATAAAAAGACCACATGGACTATCCATTAGGTTGAGGAGGTTATTATATACATAGATTCACTTGATTTCCAATTTTAATTCTATAACCCCATTAAGAATAAAAATATTAGCCTTGGATCCCTCATTAAGACAATTAAATTATATAACCCAAGAATATTTTTTATTTTACACTTATAATGAATCTCCAATTAATCCATACAGATTAACTCATGGATAATAATTTTTTTGGCGATTATTATAACGAAGAAAACAATAATTGAAAGGATACTATCAAAAATAATTATAATTTAATGAACGTTCTGGGTAGGTAAATAATGTGGATATAAAACACTATATCATCAAAACCACTTGTAATATTTTTATATTAATATCAATAATATCACTTTGGATAAATCAAATAATAGTATGAATGGGTTACTAATTTCAACATTTGATAATACCATATCACTCCCACCCATATGTTTATATAAACCCCTTGTTTTAGAAAATATTAGAGAAATTTGTTAATATCCCTTGACCATCCATTATTAACCATACATCGAATTTGGATTTTCGATATACAGAAATATTCATGATTATAAGTATGATAATCCATGAAATTATAAAAAAATTGAGATAAAAGTAATATGGAAAAAATATATTCCCTATTAATACATAGCTATATGTATGTAATATTTATACATTATAGATAGTAGTATATATTTATACATTGATTTAAGAAATATCTAATGGGAATTATTTCTATTATTGCATTCTCCCAAAATTATTCACATAATGTATTTAAAAAATAGGTTGAAATAATTGTATTGAAATGATTCCACCAATTGAATTTCGTAATGATTATGATCCCTCTATGAAAATCTACACCAGATAATTTTACATTTGGTGTATTTAATTATCAACATTCCAATAATATTGTATCTATATTACATTAATTATAGAAACCCAGAACATTGAAACCTGAACACAATGTAATCAATAATATATTGGAATAATATATAAGGAATCATGTCTATTCGGACTTAATTAATTTATAGTATTTGTAAATTAGATATATAAATTATTATAATATTTAAGATAAATACACAATTTACCATCTTTATTCTTCTTTTTTAAAAATGTCATTATCCCCTCAAGAATATCATTAAATTTCATTCACAATATAGTTTTTGGATTTTTTGTAAAGGACACAGAAAAATCATGATCTGAAATATCCAGTAAGGGTTATGTATAGTAGTGAAAATTATGACTCAATCAACATAGTCAATCGAAAAGCTAAATTTCTGAAAAAAAATCTATTTAAATATTTGGATAAGGTTTCATTTATATAGGTCATGGTAAAGAACTAAAATACATTCTATATAATCAATAAAATGAAATTGAAATACATAATGAAATAATAACATAACAAAAATTTCAACGTTAATAATAAATAGATTCATAATAAAATAGGTTCATAATTATATGATGACATGATTTCAGGAATCATGATTCCTTTGCAATCAAGATTTTTCACATAGATATTTAGTTTATAGGTAAAAAACAAATTAGTTATAGCTTATCATCTTTCCCAATTAGACCTATAATTAATCAATGGGTAATATAGTGTCAGGCCTCACCGTTCAAGGAATTTCTAATGAATTCTTCACATAACGAATAATATATTCAATTATTAAATCAATATGACATAATGTCTACAATATCTAATGATTAAAGGATATAAAATTATCTTAATTTCCCAGTCAATCAAATAGTTTTCAATGTAAATCATTATATGTAAAAAAGGTACGTGATTTTAAAAATATGAATAACCATTATATATATAATGGATATTTAATAGGAATATATTTTGTAATGATCAATGAAGAGTAAAAATATAAATGGGAATTTAATAAATAAAAAATTAAAGAAGAATGTGATTTTCAATAAAATCCATTTTCAGAATAATCATTAACCATCTAGAGGAATAATAATGATGGTTAAACATATAGGAAATGATGTAATAATAATGGTGTGTTTTCATTGTTGAATGAAAATTTTGTAAAAGGATATTAACAAACATTCTTGAAGAAAATATCGATTTCATTATGACAAATATTATGGAAAATAGTTTGATTGAAAATAACATTTAAAATAATTTTATTTAAAGAGATCCTCATTAATAGTCAAAGTAAGATTCGATAAAATAATGGGAATTAATGTGGGTAGTTCATAATATCTTCTAAAAATTTAAAAGAAACTCCCATTTTCCCTCTACAATGTATATAAATGTTCTTTTTTAGAAAATATCAAAAATATTCCATTCACATTTTTGTTAAAATACAATTGAAAATTGTTATGAAAAATAAATAAGATTAATTTGAGATCAATTTTTAAATAGTAAAAGTGGGTTAAAATTAATATTATAAATTATTTTCAAATTGATAAAAAATATTTTTTGATACATTTTTTAGAGAGCATGGTTTTGTTGGAAAAAAAATTTCATACTTAAGAGTCAAAAAAAGTTTAATTTTCTAAAAACTATTTTCTAAATTAACATTACCAAAAAAGGTGTAAAAATGTAACTATTTCATGAAAATATTCCTAATAAATATATTACAAGAAAATCATATGGGTTTATTTGGAAGAATTTTAATAATTTACTTCATTATAAATTCAAGAGTCATTAATATCAATTAATATGAGATTGTGAATTATAATTTTCCAATGATAACAACATTAATGTGACAATCAATAAATGAATCAATTGTTTTATTCAACATTAACAACAAATAAAATAATTTTTTATGCAATATAATTTTCTCATGATTCATTTTACACATGGTCATAGAATTAAATAATCAACGTATTAGAATATCATCCCATTGAATATGAATCTAGTTAAGAAACCCCTTACCTCACCCTTCCATTTTTTGAACATAATATACTCTCCCTTATATTGGTTTCAAACATGATATTTAATTAAAAATGAACAATAAAAATATTTATAATATCATATATGATCTTTTTTTAACATATTATCACCCCTTCATTGATAATAATTCATTTTTTCATTGTATTGGGTGTTAATTTCTGTGTTTCCGGATACATGTTTCGTCGTTAATGATTTTTCCTCTAAAAAATATTAAATATTTCAATAGTATGGAGAATAATTAAAATGAAATAATTATTATATTTATATATCAAATATACATTTAAATACAATCATGAAACATGGTTTTGAAAAAAAAAGAATTACAATATCATGGAGACAATTTTCCATACATACGCATGATTAATGTTTTGTTTTTCAATGATCAATTTGTAAATAACATATGTAATATATTATCATTAGATAATGATTATCATAATTATGTACTATATTATATATATATATATATTTCAAAAATTAAGTGTGTTGATTAAATTTTATTTATACAAGATTGAGAAGTTGGTAGTCGACAAGTACACGAACGAATGTTATCATGTTTAAGTGAGTGATAATATAAGAAACAAAATGATATAAATTATAGATACATAATGAAAAATATTTCATGAATTTGATAATTTGGTCATTAATATAACATGTAATCATTAAATACAACTTTTTAATATTCCTTGTAAGTCTAAAGTTGAAGACATATACATCGCTCTACAAGGCGGTATTCTTATATACACATAGGAGACATTATCATATCTCTTATAGTGTGGAAAATAAACAAGATATATATGATATAATGTCTAAAAAGGTATATAAATGATACAAAAATAATATGTATATATATATATATATATATATTCAATTTTGCATCTATGAACCATATATCCTAGAACCAGTGTCTCCTATAAATTACATTGTCATGATTACAAGGAATCAAGTCACAAAGGATAGATTAGTTCATTAATATTGGTAAACAAGATACATAAATGTGTATTTAATTAAAAATAAATTCCATCATCATAACGTTTTTTATTCATTTAATAAATTCATCTTCGAGGATAACTTTAATCTATCTAGTAAATTCATGTGTATTATTCACAGTACACATCATGGATTCATAGGGAATAAATCAAATCTAGGGTGATCTCAAATGCTCTATAAGGGTAAAATGTAGAGAAACAATAATGAATAAATGACAATAGTCTATATGGAAAGGTAAATAACTAAACACACATTCCATGAAATCAATAAACCTAATATAAATACATAAATAATATGGAAAGGTAATAATTGAAACACATTCCATTAAAATTACTAGAAAAGGGAAAATAAATATGACATGTTACATAAATAAATGAAATCCATTAATCAATGAACTAAAATGAAATGTATCCACAAATATGTCAATGCAAAATGTAGTCAATGAATAATGAGTGAAATTATTATGCATGAAATGATTAATTATTGGACCCCATGATTCCTATGTACATGTAACTTGTACTATCAAGACCATTCCCAATAATTTTTAGATATAGGGTAAAACCCCATCTAAGTTTCCTAGCCAGATTTTTCATCTCATGAGACTATTGATGCATTGAGGGGATTTCATTAACCAGTCGACAACCCATGTTTACCTGTCCAAAGAATTATTCATATCAAATAATTAATTAAATAATATTCCATATCAGATATCCGCATTGAACAAGAAATACAGAGATAACAGCAATATCCCAACTAAACATAATCATTCCAATGTAGGCACCATATATAAAATGGTATACGGTTTTTGAAATAGTAATATCTATTAATGACTAAATAGAAAATAAGATGTAATTAAACATTCTATGATCATAGGATATTAAATACATAAAAGAGTTATAAAATGAAATTAAGGATGTGAATTTCAATACTATCCTTATCCAAATCAACAATAAACCATCCAGAGGGTGAATAAGGATGTTATCGACAAAACAAATATCATGTGGGTTAAAATAGAGCATTTTTGTCATTGATGAAATAAAATAGTATTTCTTAAAAATATTCCTAAAGCAAATATAATTATAATTTTAAAAAACATTCAAAATAATTTTTAATTAAATATAAACAATGTAAAAATGAAAATATTTCCTATAATAAAGTATAACAGATGAATATGTACATGTTGTAAAAATTAAAAAATTAATACTCTATTGTTGTGGAAAATGATTAAAGAATTATTTGGTCAGAAAGAAACTTGAAGATTCATTTGAAAAGATTGGTAAATGAAAAAAAAGTTATGAATTTATTTTATACATTATATGAGAATGTAATAATATTCTTGAAATCTCTTTCTAGAAACCATGGTTTGAATATATTTCCAACTGAATAGAGGGTAAAGTTGGCATTTCTAAAAAAACATTCATAAAAATATATGTAGCAAAGAGTAAATAATGTCACCAATAAAGGATTATATCATGATAAAATAATGGATATGTAATCTAATTATTTTTTTAGTGTGATTTATCATAATATTTCATTAAAGGAATCATACAGATAAACAATCATGAAAAAATGATGAGATTTTCTCAATGAAATCCCATAACTCTGTAATATGGACCTTTCTATCCATGTTAGAAAGGTAAATTAAATGAATAATATAATAACAGGAATGCATTTATATTATTTATTTATCATGAATAATGTAAATATATTCACCTTGAAGAATACATTTGTTTCATAATAAAACATGAATATCAAAGAAGGAAAATTAAGACCAAAATCTTTTACGGATTTATTAACTTTTAATTGATAAAACCCACAAAATAAGGATCATATAATGTACCTATGAATACCCGTAAATTGAATTACAATATACATAGAATAAATTCACCGGATGTAAATACACCATACAAAAGGAATGTGTGTCACACATAAGATGTATTTCACATAAATTAAATGTTAGATGAAATCCCCTTACCCTGAGTTTCATTTCTTGTGATTGTGCATTAACCTCATTTATAATAAAATTATTTTAATTTTATACATGACTGAAGAAATATTTAATGATTCAATTTACTTTTATTTCACTTATTACCTTTTTGTGTACATTACTTAGACAATTATTTTTTCATCTGGTGTATTTGACAATATTCGTTTTATGTGTCAAAACAACTATTATTGGTCAACTGTGGTAAAAGGGTTCATTATATTACATATTTATAATAGTACACATGAAATAATTATCCTATTTTTAAATCAATTATAATTTTATAATCAATCATTAAATGTGGTTATGAAAATGAGATAATGTGACAATCTTGGAGATAGTGGGTCATATGAACACGTTAATAACATTTCAATTTTTAAATGATCTTGTGGAATGAATATAAGTACAAATAATATTTATAGAATTATCCATATATAAAAAGTACCATATTATTTAATCATATATACTTATTTACAAAATTCTGTGATTTAAAAGAAACCACATCATGTTGAGGAGGCAGTAGTCCACAAATCCACAAACGACGTTATCTATTTTAAAGTGTTTGAAAGGGTAATAAAAGAGATGATATATACATATATTATAGAAATATTGTTATGTAATAAATATATTATTTATTCTTTTTATGTAAATTTTTTTAGTTATATGAATTTGTTTATGCATTTCTGGTATCGTGTGAATGAATCACATCACTTTGAGGGGGTGGTAGTCCACACTTCCACAAAAGAAATTATTGTATTTACACAACATGAAAATGTCAACAGTTTGTAATAAATAAATATTACAAATGTATTAAACATTATAAGTAACATATATATAATCTCAAAAAATTCCAAGTGAGTCCTTCTCATTTCCAATAAAAGGCCACCAACTATAACCATTTTTCACAACTCTAAAACAACTAATGTTCAGCCTAAACATTCCGATGTAGTGTCCCATAATTAATATCATTGTCCTAGAATAATAAATTTCTGAAGGAACTCTTTTTACAAAACATTTTGATTCAAACAAATAAAGTTACCTTAAAGAGAGGTAACAACTTCTATCATGCTATTGGTCAACTGTGGTAAAGGGGTTCATCCTCATAATTTAAACTTCATCATGTTGATTTATTTTTTTATACTTCCTATGTTTGAAATCACACATTTTCAGAAGGGTTCATAAGTAATCCTATATAAAAGAGTGGATAGAATGTACTACGGAATCATTGACAACCATGTCACTAGGTATCTTTGTTGGTGAACATTATTTGAAATTAGAGATATGTAAATGTTTTAAAAGAATAATTATGTACAGGTACTGAATGAGGTAATCAATCAAAAACAAGTGAATGATAAAGGTAATTGTTAGGGCCTTAGAGTCTTATATATTTGAAGATATAGAAGGCCATCAATTCAATAAAAATTTACATATTAAAGAAACATTTTATTTATATGTCCTTTCACTAATGTAGTGTAATTATTTTAATGAATAATTATATAATGAAATATTATTACCTTATAGGATTCAATATAATATTAACAAACCTATATTTTGGTTGTACATTGATCAAATTTTAATTCATTCCTTTACTCCAAAAAATTAATAAACCAAAATGAATTTTTTTAATCCTGAAACATTGCAAGAAACATTTAAAGAATCATAAGGCCTATAAAATAATGAAAATCTAGAATACATTTCGTTAACTATATTCCTAAATAAATATGGTTAATAGATAAATTTCTAAGACAAGAAGTGATAATATAGTTTCATATTAAATATTTATTCGATAAATTGTTTAACAACAAACAATAAAGACTAATAAAGACAATTTGTAGGCCAGTGGCTGGTGGGAAACCCTTATCATCTTGTAGTCATGGGTTCATGATCTAAAACCTTGACATATTTGACTGGTTGTCATCTGGAATACAAGATTTCCGTTTATAAAACAAAATTATTATCATTTCCAAAATATATATGATATAAATCATTGAAAATAGGTTAATAACTAAATATCGATTGAATTAATGTTTTAAATTCATCCTCAATACAAAAGTACTTTATCCACTTATTTTCACACTGATACTTCGGTTGTATACTATTTTTCTATAATATAATTACTAGGATTTCAAAATCAAGTCACCTTATCTTCAATCAAAAAACCCATAGGTCAGAAATGGGATATTCATATTAAATATCTATTAAAATATGTTTTAATGGTTTGTAATTAAAAACTGGTTTACCCTAAGAATATACCCTGTGAGTGTTAAACCGGATGCATAGAAATGATCGTAGTTAGGTACCAGGTTACCCTGAGTCATGCTTGTAACACCTTGTCAAAGTTGTTACTCTTATGTACATATGTGAAAGAACCAAATCCATTTTTCATATTACGATAGGGATGTATTTCTTGGAAGACCCACATAATCTATACATTAACAAAATTATAGGTTTTTCATCTATAATTTTCAAAAAATTCTATCTCATGGTTATGTTATCCAAATTAATTTTTCCTTAATATTGATCCCAAGGTTACTACTAAATATACCTCTTATTCCAAATGTTTTTACCGGGCCTCAGATCTCCTAGAGTTTGTGTTATCTATAAATTACATTTTCATGATTAAAAGGATTCAAGACTTGAAGCACCAAAAAGATTATAAGTCTTTGTACACGAGATACATAAATGAGTATTTAATTTCAAATGAACAACCTAATTATAACATATTTTTATTCTTTATAATAAATATATTTGAGGATAAATCGAATCCATATAGTTTATTTTTGAATATCCATTATATTATATTATTATATTCATGAGGAAATAACCATAATAATGGTGATCTCAAATGATCATTAAAGGTAAATTATACTATAATTAATAATAAATCATTTAGAATAGTCAATATGAAAGGGTAAATAATAGAACACACATGACATGAAATAACAAAACTAAATGAATGTATATACAAAATATAGGAATTTAATAATTGGAAACATATCCCATTCATATAACTAGACAATTAATAATATATATACAATGTATAAAACTAAAACACATGCCATTAATCAACGAACTCAAATGAAATTTTTCGGTAGATATTTCAACGCGAAATCTCATGGAGTAATAATAAATAAAACTAATATAAATGAAGTTATTAATTATATGATGGATTGTTTCCTTGGTACATGGAATAATTACTATCAATACATATCATGAGAAAGTTTGGTTATATGGTAAAAACCTATATAATGGTGACTAGCCAACTATTTTGTCTTAAAACACTACTGATCCATCGAGGGGATTTCATTACCCAGTCGCCAACCCGTGGATACCGGTACAAAGAATCCTTCAAGATAAAGAATAAAATAAATCATACTCATCTTCAAATATCAATATATAATGTTAAATATGGATTTTTCAATAATTCCCCAATTAATCAAATTCATGTCAAAGTTGGAACTCTATGTAAATTGGTATACGGTTTAGGAAATAGTTATTTCCATCATGAATGAATTTGGTAATAATGGGATTTTTAATTTTCAATGATCACATGGTATTGAATATGTTATGGTGTCTAAAAATAAAGAAATTGTATTTAATGTGAATTACATACACAGAAGAACCCATAATTAACCGTCCAAAGGAATAATAAGGATGGTATCGACAAAACAAAACCCCAAGTGGTATAAAAAGAGAGAATTTGTCATCGATGAAATAAAAGAATAACTTTCATAAATATTCATGAATAAAATAGAATTTTATTTGGAAAACCCATATGAAAATATGTTTCTTTAATAATAAACTCATTAAACATGAAAATGGGGCTTCCAAGAAATGGTGGTGAATGAATCTGTATATGTTGGATGAGGTTAATATTTATTTTGTACGAAAAATGGTTAGAATATGGATCATTTGAAATGATAAAAATAGAAATATATTAAATAATTGGATAATGAAAAAAGGGGTAACCTATCTTTTAAGTTTTATATTCTAATTGATTAATATTCTGGTAAACCCTTTTTGGAAAACATGGGTTTTGAATGTATTTTTGACTGAAGAGATAGTAAAGTGGCGATTTTTTAAAACACATCAGTAACGATATTATGTACCAAATAGTAGATAATGGTACCAATACATGAGTATATCATGAAATTAATGAAGATAAGGCAACTCATGTGTGTTCTTGATAGATGGATCATAATATTTCATTAAAGGAATCATAATGATAAACAATCTTAATAAAATGATAAGATTGTCTCAAAAAATTTATAAATTGGTAACATGGATCATAATATCCATTTAATAAAGGTAAATTATTTGAATAATAGAATATATTGATAATATACAGATTCATTATATTTCATGTAAAATGGAAATATATGAAACTATTAAAATATATTTGGTTCATAAAAAAACATGAATCTGAAAGATAGAAAATTGTGACCAAACAGTTTTACCAATTTTCTAGAAATAGAATTTTTAACCCCATGATAGAAGGATCATAATATGTACATATTAATACCCATAAATTTATGTATAAGATACATTTATGTCCATAATGGGTAGTATATACAACCTAAAAAAGGAAATCGTGGAAAACATAACATGTAGCCAACCGAAATTAAAAGTGAGTTGCAATCCCCATACCATGAGTTACATTTTGGGTGAATTTCCCTTAATTTCATGTATAAAAAAAATTTAAATTTTATACTTGATTCATAATAGTATTTATGTTCATAATTAAATTTATTTCACTTATTACCATGTTGTGTACGCTATACAGAAAATTATGATTATGTCGGGTGTTTTTTTATCATATTTAGTTTATGTGTCAAAACGACGATGGTTGGTCAACTATTGTCAAACGGTTCATTATATAACATCTCTGGAAAATTAGAAAATAAATAATTATCATATATTTACATAAATTATATTTTAAAAATAAATCAGTACATATAGTTATGAAATTGAGATATTGTTACAATAATGGAAACAATAAGTCGTATGTACAAATGAGTACAATTCCCATTATTAAATGATTATTGTAGAAAATGGTATGTAATTTATGTAATTAAAGAGTGATAATTATATAATAAATGTTGTATTATTTAATCATATATACTTAAATATATGATTATGTGATGTAAAATAAATCAAATCATATCGAGGAAGCAATAGTCAACACGTCCACGAATTACGTCATCACTTTTTATATGTGTGAAAGAGTAATACAGGAGATGGTATATATATTTATATATATATATAATTTCCATAAATATAAATATGAAATTAATATATTATTTATGTGGTTTATGTCATTTATTTTTTACTTGTATACAATAATTTTAGCATTCCATGTATCATGTAAACGAATCACATCTCTTTGAGGGGGCGGTAGTCCACACTTCCAAAAATAATTATCATATTTACTCAACATGGAAAGATTAAAAAAAATTATAAATAAAAATTATAAAATATTAAAACATTATAAATAACATATATATCATTCATAAATTGTTTTTCCATCATATTTCCCACTATGAAAGGCGGTATGGAAAAATTGAATTGTCGTCATTCCGTGAGGAAGTAGTTCATCATACAGAGAAACAATATGTTCATAACCCATTAGATGAAGATGTTTTTAATTTTAGGTATAAACCATTGCATAAAATATGATATTAAATTTATGATCCTGGTTTTTATGTTATTATGGAACAAGAAGAGTATATGGAGTGTTGAATGGAGATGAAACTAAAAACCACGAGAGAAGTTGTTACCAATTCATCGGATAACTTATTTTCGTTTGAACCAAAAGGATTTTTTGAATGTGTTTATTACCAAATATAGGACTTTATATAAGTGATAGGAATTATGGGGGACTATTTTGGAATGTATTGGGTGAACTAAAATGTTTTTATAGGTGTGTGTGATGGGTAGATGTGCTTTCTATTTATAGGGAAAAAAATGTCTCACATAGAATTTTTATATACAAGTTATGTGTGCACATTCTCTTAAATAAAAGAAGTCATAAAACCAATAAAAAATCAATAATGGATGGTTAATGGCCTATATATGGCCATAATTTAATTTTCATAAATATTCTAGGTTATTTGGGCCCTTGTGTTAAAGGATTAGTCCTTTATGATGTTTAATTTTACACAATTAATTGTATTTAATGTTAATTTAATTTACTAATTTTTTTGGTAGGAAAAAATGTTTGACTTTGTAGAAATTATAAATTACGTTGTTTCCAATTTGGGAATTCAATTTTTTCAATTATATTTAAAAAATTGGATGTAATTATGTTAATATTAATCTTGTAGATGGGAGGACAATGAGAGTTTTTAAAGTAAAATTACCCAAAATATAGCTATTCTTTTATAGTGAATTTAGAATGGAAATTTACTAAAATGGCCAAAATTAGATTAATTGAAGAATATTTTATATAATTATAATTTAAAACTAATAAAAATTATAATTTCTAATTATTAATTAGATATATTACAAACAATATTTTAGTTGAAATTTAGTATTTTCAATAATTATTTAAGAAGTTAAATGTCTCATAAAAATATCAAAAATTCAGCCAAATGTAATTCCTATGATTATCATTCCAAGAAGAAGTGTATTTATTTTATATTAAATTTATAAAGGCATCAAACTTTATATTTAAAATGGTTTCTCCATTAAAATGTGTAAAAATTAACTATATAAAAATATAGGTTTTTATGTGTAAAATAAGGTTTATTCTTGTCTTATGCAAATAAAACCTAATCGATGAATATAATGAATATTTGATTCAATATATACCATATATATTTCATTATAATAATACAACTAATTATATTTAATTTATTATAGAAAGATAAAACAGATTCATGAGATTAAAAATAGTTTTATAAAAATATTTATGTTTATATTGAATAGGTTCATATATTCATTACTAGTTAATTTTTAACAAGTTAATTAAAATATTATTATTATAAAGCATATATTTTCATAAGGTAGTTAATAATATTTATAACCACAATATTAATGGTGATATTATATTATATTATTTTAAATAATAATATTTTAATAAGTAATGTAATTTTGGTGAAACTCAATCATGCATGTATTACAAGCCAGCGAGGATGTTCTATCGTGCGTATAACACATGCTAACGACGAAGGTTTCTATTGAATGTAACACATTATATCAAGGTGTTGCATTCATGGGATCTATTGGGAATAGAAAATATATTATAAAGTATCCATATATTATATTATCTAATGTGCTTGTTGTCATGTGTCATACACACTATTGAATACATTGTTATTACATTAGTTATCAGGGTATCACACTTTATATAAATAATAACAAACTATCATAAACAAGGGTAATGGAAGAATTAATTACCTTAGTTCATGTGACAATAATCTACTATACACGAAAACAACAATTTCACAACATATTTGAAAGAGGTGGGGATTGTTTTACAAATTCATTTATTTTTTTAAATACCTATTATATTTAATAATTTGAGATTATTATATCATATTATTTTTGGGATAATTAAAAGTGATGGATAACGAAAAAAAATAAATACACTCAATGAATTATATTATTTATTCAAATGGTATCTCCTTAGGATTACTCAATATCATTACTGAGATGCATATATTTCAAAAATAAGGATCCTAGGTTAATTTAATGGGATTATTTTTGTGATTTTGTATATTGTTTTTCATAGTAATGAAGTTTTTAGGTTTAAATAATTGAGTATGGTGTGTGTCATTTAATTAGTGGAGGGAGAGGATAGACATGGAAATTTTGAAAAGAATTGAGTGATCAGAAGTTCTTCGTTTATAAAATATCGTAATACTATGTCATTCCATAATATTAGAAGTTTAACATTCAAAATATGGTATTAAATAGTTTTTTAGTTGTGTATATATGTAATTTCTTACCTTATTTTATTTTTTAACCCCTATTAAATAAAATTTTACCTTTAGCATTGTAATTAGTTTTTAGTGAATTCATAAATAATTTTGGCAAGAAATTATTTTGAAATTGTTGGAAATTATTTATTATCCTAATTCCAATAAATTTAATCCATTTTCCCAAATTCACTTCCCAAAAATGGAATAGTTTAATTTACAATTATTTTCATAGATAGGATGAAAAATCATGTTTTTAAAGGGAACACACCTAAATGATTACAATGTTTTTATATTTAATTTCAATATGAAAATGATTCCAATGACATAAACATGATTAATTTATATACAATTAAAATTTATTTACTTTAAATCCATGTAAAAATATAATTTGACATTTAAAACTATTATAATTAAATGTTATTTATCAATTTCAATTCAGCAATCTTCAATTGTAGTAAAAAATGGATCATTTAAAAAACCCAAAAAATTACTCGAAGATAAATTTTTTATCCTATTTTTAAAAATGACGTGTATTTTATCATATAGATTTTATAAAAGTGGTAAATAGTATTTTTTAACTTTTTATTTGTAATCTGTGACTAATTTGTCTTTTAGAGAAATCACTATTTTACAAAAAAATATTTTTTCTCCATCAAATAAACCTTATTATTTTTCACAATCCATAGATAGAAAACGAAAAGTTTTTTATTCAATATATTTATTGTTATTTAATTTCTAATATCCATACACTCTTCTTTAATATCTAGGTTATGATTTTTATTTTTTGAATAATGATAATTTAATTACATCTCACTTTTTATTTAAGCTCAGTGCTGCATGTAATGAAATAGAAATTTTGGGAATCAATTTACAGAAGATTAAATTAATGTTTTATATAAAAAAGTCTATTAAATATATTGAATTTATTTAAAATTTAATATATTTTAATGTCCAGTGTTGTTATATTATCATATATGTTTGGTGTTCAAGGTCATGCATTATATTAAATATAATTATATTATTTTATAATTTTCGGGTGTTACATTCTCCCCACCTAAAATAAATTACAATATAGTCATCTAAATGTGATATTGGTGATGAAGGGATTTTTTATATTTTACTGTTTTTGAAAAATGAAAAAATAAAAAGGGTTATGAAAAAATCATGTTAATTAGAGATTATTGGAATTTCCATGCTGATATGGAATAACACTTAACATGAATTTTACATCGGTGAACATTTATTGAAAATGAAGATTTGGACATGATGTAAAATAATTAAAAATTATAGCCAATGATTGAGTTATCTAATCAGGAAAAGGTTAATGATCAATGGAATGTTATGGGTATCAAAAACATAACTCAGTGATTATTTTAAATACTATATGATTCATTATATATGAATGTAATATGATACAATTTTTTTCAGTATTAATCTCTTAATGTTCATCAATTATTTTACTAACAATTAATATAACTAAATATAATCACTTGATACGATTATATTACATAAGAATAATTAATCTTATGTTCTTATTTCAATCAACATTTAATTTATCTCTTCCATTAATAAATGAATACTTATAAATGATTTTTTATACGTATTGGACTAAAATTAGATTTTACATGATCATTATATCCAAAAAATAGGGGAATTTATTTATATATATATCAATTTATTTTCCAAAACCAATATGGTGAGAAAAAGAAATCCAATATGAATTAATTCTCATATATTGATATAATAAATTAATATTTAAAACATCAACCACTGATTAAATTAAACTATTTCATTAATGGTAAACCTTATAGACCATCAAAATGATTCAGATCTTTACCATTATTAATAAGATCAATGAATTTACAAAATGATATTATTATTAATATCTAAAAAAACATGAATTTGAACATCATAATCTCAAACTTGACATGTGAATACCATCATCATGTATTCCCTTCAAAATTGTTAAATAAATGAACCACCATAAATCTAAATTAAAAACATGACTCATTTTTATTCCATAAATAGCACAAATATTATTTGATAAATTCCTTATTTCCAAAAAATAACTTAATAATAGCATAAACTAAAATTTCAAAGAATCATTTTTTAGTTACATGGTAATTAGTACTATCCAATTTATATTATCCATATCGATTATATATTCATACCAATGTCATTGTATCCACATTATGAACATGTTAATAGTTATATTCCAATCAATTATTGGCTTTTTGAAAATCTATCATTTTCACTGAATAACTGTTCGTTGTAACTTGTTCTATATAACATGTTATTTCAAATCCTTGATGACAAATTACTACATTGAAATCATTTTCCTCTTAATTTATATGATGGAAATATCATCAAAATTTTCATTTACAAAAATACTATTTATTCTAAATATAGATTAAAATAAATCATTATACATAGGTTGTATAAGTAGAATAATCATCACCATTATTCCATAGATCAATCTATGGTGTATTCCTCTTCATTATTAGTTTATTTTTCTTCATAGTACCCCATTTACCTATAGTGAAATCATGATATAATAGAAACATTTTTCAATCCATTTCAATCACTAGCCTAGTGTCCTTTCTCTCTATACTTGTAGAAACATCCCATTTCATTTTTGAAATTTCTAGGATGTTTCCATCCAAAATTATCATATGTAGAAAAAGTACTTAATTATCTTCCAACCACAGTCCTCATTTTTCATCACCATCATATAATATTTTTACATCCCTTCAATGACACAATAAATAGAAAATTAATTCTGTGTATTTTTATCACATGATAATGTGTTGTGATGTGATGAGAATGATTTTCAGAGTATCCCATTGAAATATTAGTTCATACCATTCAAATAAATAATCAATCTTACTCACGAGATTATGGGCATTGATATGGTTCCCATTCATTATGGTATGTCATATTTATGATTTATTTCATATTTTATATGTGTTTATATCCTTGATAATCATAATATATAAATACAATAATTATGAAATATATAAAATAAATTGAAAATTTTATGCATAGATAATATGATAATGATAAATATGGATCATTTATAGACATCACTTTTTTGAATCCCGCTGAATTTTTTGTAAGTAAAATATGAATGGAAAAAAGAAAATCATCGAGGCTTGGAATCCTATGTGAAATTTAAGTACCAATGCCTTACAACAGGTAATGATATGTCTAGATAAATGATCCATTTTTGGGGTTATTACCCCATGATACCTCTGTGCATGAACCACATCCTCTTATAGAATCCATAAAGGTATTTATTTCCATGAAAACCCATATAATATATTCCTTACCATCATTTTCAGATATTATTATATGAATTACATCAATACGTGACATTGGGTTATGTTAAATTATCTATTTCTTCCTGCATCATTATTCCAAGGTTATTACTAAAAATCTCTTTGACGCCAACAATAGCGTCATAGACATCATTAACATAGAGTCGCCAACTGATGTAATATATTGGAATAAGAAACATAGAATCAGATATCATTGGACCAAATAGTTTAGGATAAATCATAACCATTTAACAAAAATTATTCCAATACTACCCATGAATAAATAAATGTTAATATTTTTTATAATATTAGTATTCCCTCTAGAATAACCTTATATATCATTGATAGTAATCTTTCGAGATTCATGGTAAATGAAACAAGTTAAGGTTTAGGTGAATTTATTAATAATGTTTATATAATTTAAAAGATATGATGAATGAATATGAAAACTAAATATGGAAATGAAAATAATGTATTACAAATTCTATTTAAATAAATTGATATAGAATAATCAATATTGAATGGTAAATGAAGTAAAAAGACATTCCATTTAATCACACAAATGAAAATGAAATTCATCTAGATATAATATCAAACAAGCAATCTCTTGAATGAAAATAATTGAACTATTAATGCATGAAATTATTTATTATTGGATGTCTTTATCATATATATCATAATTCATCTACCATTAATACTATTCAGAAGAGAATTTTTCTATAGAAAACTCATTTTTAATGTTAGCATACCATATTTATCTCAAGAGACTTTCCAATGAATATATTGGTAATATAATGGAGGGAACCACCCACCATTTTAGGTTCAAATAAATCCTCATATTTTTAATAATAGACTTAATTGATTCCTCAATGTTCTCTAACATCAATTATCTTTATTGAGTAAGGGATAACACATGAGCCTCAGCCCGGTTAGTGGGGTATCCTTAAGTGCATCTAAGAGACCAAGGTTTAAAACCAGTTAGAGGCATATTTCCATGGCACTATAATAGTAAAGAAACAGGTACTATAGCATTACTATAGAAGAACTATACATTGTGCGGTACTATAGTAGAACTGTACATTGTGTAGTACATTAGCAGACCGTACACTGTACAAGCACTGTAGAAGTATTGTACACTATGTGGGTATTGTAGCAGTTACTTTATCATTTACAGTAGTAGGGACTGTTATATACTGTAGAATCTAGAACTCTTCACCTTGGGTCACCGGTTTGGGCTTGGAATACATAAGGATTTCCGACCACCCAGACCTTATGATTAGTAGGTTTTCGGGCCACCATTATTGTCTTAAGTCTACCTCAAGGCCTTCGGGCTACATCTAGTCTCCCCAGACAGACTCTACAAAAATAGAGTAGCCCTAGAAGTAGATTTAGAGATTCCGCACTCACCAGAGAAAATCCAAATGGTTTTTTCAGAATGAGAGGGTATGGATATGCCATCAGGACCAGCCTATGCTTCCATAAGAAGCCTAGACAAACGACCATGCGAAGGTGGAGAGTTACTATCATGATGCAGATGTTGTGGAGGGGCAGCTCCTTGTTGATAGTCTAGTTAAAATTTTTAAGACCTTTGGGTCAGGTAATCTCATAAGCCTACGGGGAAAGAAATCTATGAGCCTACAAGGCTTGTATGTATTCCCCCTCATCCCCTGAATGTCTAATTATCCATAATCAATCAAATTAAGGCCTTCAGGCTATTGATGCAGTAAAGTATACAAATTTATTAGGATTCCCCAAAATATAAGATAATATTCATTGAAAAAAACCATATTTAGAAATTTTATATGGTATAATAAATAATATTATCCATAATAAAATAATTTTTAGATATAATGTAATTCTAATTTCAATTTATCACATTAAGGTGAAAATATGATGTGGGAGTTAAATACTAAAAAAATGATAAAGGAATTGATTGTAAATTTTATCCACAATGAAGAATATCATAAAACATCAAGTGGAATAATAAGGATGGTACAAAAATATTTCAATTTATGTAATTATAATATTTTGATTTAATATATAAATATAAATACTGTAAAATAATATTTTTTAAAATTCTTGGGGGAAATATCCATTTTATTTCGAAAAACATTTTGAAAATATATGTCATATAAAATATATTTAAACAAAAAATTTATAAAATGATTATGATAATAAAAAAAGAATCTATGATGAAATTACGGAAAAACGAACAATTAATTCAATGCATGTCTTGAATCTCAAAAATTACAATACTTTTTCTCATTAAAATTGTTAGGAATGTTCACTATTCTGAAGATGACGAGAAAGTTCCTTTCACATTTTTAGTAAAATACATAGAGGTATGGTTATGAAAACATTTAATGATTCCATGAATCCAGTTTTTTTAAATAGTAAAAATTAGGGAGAATTCCATTAATAAATCATTTTTAAAAGGTTGAAATTAAATTTGTTAATTTTTTTAAAAATCAGTAATTTAGAAGAAATAAAATTTTTGATTGAAGAGATAAATGAAGTCGTATTTTCATAAAATAAATTCTCAATTAATATAATAAATAAAGACATAAATTGAAAAAAATACATGTAAATATCATTAATGACCAAATTAGATGAAAATTAAATTGGTTAATCCGAGCCGAACTGCCCGCGCGGCCCGCTGGGCGAGGCCCAGCGGGCCGGGCTGATCCTAACAGGCTAGCCCACCTAATGGGTCTGGCTAGACCCAACAGATCTAACCTGGTCGACCCTGACCATGATTTCCTAGACTGATAAGGGCTGGGTCGGTATAACAGGGTCGGAGCGGACCTGGGACCACTACCGACATTTACATTCTTTTGGCCATATTTTGGAATTGGTCGACCAATTGAAGAACTTTCAGTGGCATTGGTAATCATGGAATGTAGTTGTCCCATTCATTATACCCCACTAGAGTTTAGGGTAAAATTGAGAACCAGTCAGGTTGGATCGTACACAAATCAAATCGGCCCCCAAGACTTAAAGTATAATACCTCATAGACCAGGTGTCTAATTGATGTGTTGTCTGTTGCGTTGAGACCCCTATGTCGAGGCAGACCTTTGAGATACTTCTACGTGGGACTTTGTGATAGTTTGAGTATTGACATGCAGCTCTTATTTCAGACCCTCTCAAAGACGAGTGAGCATAGTACAAATACTTAGCAGGTGTATGAGATCTGACCACTGCTAACCAATTGAACTAGCCTAGTGGGGTTCTCCTTGTTGTGGTGGAAGACCCACGACAGAGGAGTGCCTGGTTGTGGTGGTCAACCCTGTGGTAATCGAAAGGAGGAGTGCCTCTGCAAGCTATTAGGGGGAGAACCTCGTTGTGGCGACTGACCCATAGCCAGGAGTGCATTGGTGAAGCAACAGACACACAATACTCGACAGGAGGAGTACCTCAGCAATCCAAGGTTAGTAGAAAGTGCCTTGGTGTGGTGGTAGGCCCACTATACATGAGAGAGGAGGAATTATCCAGCAGTCTTGGTTTCAATATTGTGAATAAAAATCTTGGTTGAGTTGAGCCAGTATCTTTTGTGTTTACCTCATGATTTAGATGGATTACTTTATTACTTAGGTATATGTATGGGCATATACCTATGTTTTGTTATCTGTTGATTTCATGCATTGTGCTTTATCATTGTTGGATTTTTGAGACCTTGAGGGTCTCGGGGTCCCTACTGAGTATCTTTATACTCACCCCACCACAGGCTTTGACAGCACCTCATTGTATTGGTTTTAGATGAAAGATTGTGTTGATAGAGGCTGAGTGGATAGGAATGGACAGTACCCTGAGGTGGAATAAATGACATGACAGCACACAGAGGTGAAGGATGGACGCGGAATGCTATGGAGGCTTTTTGTACCTACCCATCATGTAAGATTTCCTTGTAGATGATCCAGAATTTATTTTCACTTTTCCTAGTACTTGAACTTTTCATTTCCATGTACATTACAGTTGGACTTTTATTTCCATCCCCATTTTACTTTCCAGCACATTTTTGTACACAGTTTTACCTAGTTCTTTGCTTCCAGCTTGTACTCTGTTTGTGTGTGCTTACAGTTTCTAAAGGTAATGACTTCCTAGTATAGAGACTTACACCATTGATGCTAGTCGCCTACCCCTGGACTATGGAAGGCGGGATTGGGGTAATCACGACACATGTCCTGAGTATAGGTCGGGGTAGTCACGGAACGGGTCCCGAGGACGGTTCGTGACAACATGACTATTTCTCAAAGTAGTTTTTTTTGGATATCTTCAGTCACGCTAATAGGGCTTGTGTGAATTAGTGTGATAAACTATTAAATGATTAATGCCCCTTAATTTTATCTCTACACCATTTATAGTAAACTAATTTTAAACTCATACCATGTTTTCTAGACATGTATGTGTAAAAATATTATAAATAAAATAACACAAATATATATAAAAGCATCAGCCACATTTTCTGATTCAACCCTCAGCATAGAGTTAATGTTATAGAATGTATAGAAAACCCATATAATTTATTTTTATGTAAAATTTAAGAAATGGGTATTCTATTGAAACCATATTACAACAACAATAAATACTATAATTTAAGAATCATTGCATCTTTATAATGACCCATATAATATTTTTAACATGAACTAGTTCTAAAAATGAAATTTTATCATAATAAATTTTTTTGTGTTCTTTGTATTTAAGGACAGTAATTTGAAAAAATCATGATATTCCTTAATAGAATATTCCATCCATAATTGTTTCAAATATATAATAATGATTCACTCTTTTCTTCTTATTCTTCATGAAATTTCACATTGTGATATTATGAGTGTTGTTAAATGAATTTCTCTCTCCAATTATTCTTTGTTGATACATATGATATTTAGATGTAATATATTGGCATATCTCACTCACTCACTCAACACACATATATATCTATCATTACCTCAATATCTATATCTTTATATTTAGTTTCCAAAATATAATAATTCATATGTTACAGAAATGTGTATCATAACCTTTTTCTATGAAACATAATGATAATAAATATATCAATTAAATGGTTTATCTAGAATAAATATTTCTTTTTGAATCATCATCTTCATTATATAATCATAAATAATATTTTAATTATTTATAATATGTTTTAATTTATAAATCTCTATTAAATTATATAGTTTGATAATTATAAAAAAATATATTTTATTTTCTAATGCTTATTTAGTTTTCAAAAACTCAACAATAATAATACCTCATCATAATGAAACGTAACATTCGAATGAAGCATCCCTAAAAATCATTAATTTAACAAACTGACCCCAGATGCTTAAGGAGGGAACATTATTTTAATAAACTAGTTTGATTACAAGGAATCATGTCCCGAAAGACTGATTAGTTTAGTAGTCTTTGAAAATAGGTTACATTCATGACCATTACATTAAAATTTATATCATAAAATTGAAAATAGATAATCATTTTATAATTACATTATTCTCCTCGCTTATACAAACATATGAATCATAATAAACTTCTTGGTATCCTTGGAAAATAAAACAAATGAAAGTGGTGGGCCCAGATGCCCAACAAGGATAAAAAATATTTCCGAAGCTATCATAAATAATCATAAACTTTTATGTAATCATATAAATTGGAAAAAATCCATTTAAAAATAAAATTTAAAATAAATTGGAAATGATTAATTAAATGATTCCATTTAAAAATTAATATGGATATTCGACTAGTCAAAATTACCATATAACATCAATGACTAGTCTCATAATGGTGGAATTCTTAATGTTAGACATATTAACAATAATGTCAATCCCTCAAATAGAGACCCTAAATATAGCTTTTATCAAGGTCTGGTGCCAAGAGACTAGTTTGTCTCATTAGACCTGCCAATGCATCGAGTGGCTATTGCTGCCCCCCCGTCACTTACTATTCCAATGCATTTCTCATATGAAAATAGTGAAACATAACATAATCATTCAAATTAAAGAAGAATACATAACATTAATAATGTAACTATATGCCATAAATGACATAAAAATGGTAATCAAAAGTCAATCATATAAAAAATTTATCAATATAATATGGAATATTTTATCAGAATAAATCAACTTGAATTAAACATAAAATCGAACTATAGATGATGACACAGATGAAATCATTCCAAATACTATTTGAGAGAAATATCTTTGTCTACACTGAAATCATTAAAATGTTACATAATTATAAATGAAAAAATTTATTTCTAAAATATTCATATAATCTTGTAATGGAATCTTCAATTGTATTATAACGACAAAAAATAGTCGCACATTCTTAATAAGATAAAAATCATTCATTCCATAACTTTTCAAAAAGGTCATAATGTACCTTATTTAAAAATGACAGAAAGATTCCTTAAAAAAAATCAATTAAAATAAAAAAGGATATAAATGACTTTAACACATAGTATAGGAAATACTAATTTTTTTTGGAAAAAAATTATTATGAAACACATATATGGATGGTAATGAACTCTATATAGATACTTACGTATAAAAAAACAATAGATAATAAAGATATTGTAAATTAAAACCTTAACTTGTACTTTACATTTGTTGAGCGTCTATTTAACCTCCCCTATAAGAACCACAGTATGTTATTAAATTATACCAGAACTATATTAATATTTATTATATCATATATGATTCATTTTTGAGTTTATACAACCCATTTAATAATGATTTCCATGTTAAAGTGAAATTTCAGGTAATAATTGCTTTCTATATCATACATGTTTAAACTAGTTATTCTTTATCATATCACTCATATCATGATTTACATACTTCGATAATATAAAAAATTTATATGAAATATGTATTCAGAATATAGGTATGAATAATATATAGATATATTAAATGGAAACACCATTCCTGGAGACCGTATTCTGTACGTACGCGTGAACCTTGTTTCCGTTTTCTTATTGTATAGTATGGATGTTCATATATGAAATATATTTTTATGAATAAATATATATTATTTTTATTGAAATATTATTTCATATATCATATAATTAATCAATATATATATATATATATATATATATAAATTATTGAATGATAATCATTGAGGATGAATCTCATCTCGTCATGGAGACAGTAAGTTGTACGTACGCACGAGCGAGAATATCAATAAATTGATGGTGAAATTGTATGTTATTTGATGTTATATTATATATATATATAATCATTAACATGTTACATTTATTATTTATATCTATTATACTCATTATTATACCCATCCAAATAATTAAGTGTTGAATAACAAACTAAACCACGACGTGGAGACGATAAGTCGTATGTACGCAGACATAGTGACCCTATCATTCATACGATGGATAAAATAATGAATATGGTTATAAAATATTTATAAAAACTTATATAAAATTATAAGGTACTGTATTTATTATTTTAGTTTGGTAACAACAGTGAAATAGGATTTATAATAATAAAAGATCATTGAAAGAGGTGATAAAATAATTACCTTTTATTTCAGTGATTCTTTTTTATTTGAACAAAAGGGATCCTTAGGATGGATTTCTAATCAATTTATGCACACTAGGATAATATGGGGATCATTGGGAGGATACTTGAGTAGTTTTTGGCTGAACTAAATGGATTTGGGGGTGTGAATTTAAGAGAAGGGGAGGTACCCTTTTATAAGATAGGTTAGGGTAACTTGAGGAAAAGATCGAAATAATAATTTATTATTAAACTATACTCGGTAAATAATAGATGAATATGGATTTATTTATATGATAATATGAGTTTGAGTCTAAAATATCTCAACCAATATGTATTATACATCTTTAAGTCTCCATATTAACCTTATCATTTATATTTAACTCGTAGCTAAATAGTTTAACTTTTACCATGTCTTCTTGTAAGTTTATACTACATGGTTAAAACTACTAGTATAAAATACCAAGAGAACCAAAAGTGGTTTCCTAATGACATATATAACATTATCTATATCATTTGGTCTAATCTTATATTTTTAGGAATAGTATATCATTAAATAAAATAATATTTTTTTATAACATATTTTTGTCAATTTGACATTATTTATTATTTGGTTTTTGTGATAGTCATAAAAACACGATTACATAGAAAAAAATACATTTAAACATCCCTAATATGTCATATTCACCAAAAAAATTCATGGATGGAATCAAATATTTCAAATTATATAAATGTTAATATTTATATTATTATTTATTTGTTTCATTCATTAATGATGAAAATACTGGACAGTTATCGAGTCAAAAATAAATATATTTATTTTAGGTCTAAATTTTTTAAAATAAATACAATGATGTAGTAAAATTTTTTATAATTTTAATTAATCTTTTTAGATGGATTTATCTTTTTTATACCCCAATATTAAAAATGGATTAGGTATTAAAATTTTAATTTAATTTTTTAACTCTTTTTTAAATAAAATATAATAATTGTCCTAATCTAATCCAAGTGGAAAAAAAGGATTATATTTTAATACTATTGATAATTTCGGTCTAGATACACTTAACCAATATAATTAGGACATGTGTTGGTCTAATTATAATATATTGTTTTCCTTTAATTTCCCTATTTAATTATAACTGTGGTAAATGTAATTCAAAATTTATTATTCACAATAAATTATTTTTATCCTATTGAACCTGATTTTAATTAATGAGGAAAAAATTTCTATTATATTTTTAAAATATAATTCATAGAAGTGGTAAAATTAGTTTTTCTGATAATTTAAAAATGTGCCCAGAAAGTTTGTAAAAGACGTTAAAAATTTAATAAAATTTTATATATCTAATATAATTAAAAAATAAAAAATTTGACAGACATTGTAATAATATATTTATTGTGTATCTATTTTTACATAATGATATATTTTATTTAAAAATAGATATTGAAATGAAAATGTTGGTTTTGATGTACTATGCAGTATTATTTACTATTCATCAAAAAATGAATGTTTTCTGAAATGTAACAAAAGTTCACCTTAAGTTAATTTTTATATTCGAAATCAAAAATAAAATATAATTTACCAAATTAATTTTTTAGAAGTGTCTATAAATAATTTTATTATTGTTCAAAAATTGACATAAAAATTAGTTCCTTCAAGAAAATAGTTATATATATATATAACTATTTTCAAAAAACAAATACATTTCAATATTAATAGTTTTTATTTATGTGGAAACATTATAAATATCATTTAAATTTTATTTTTTTCTATTAATATTACAATATTAAATTGTTAAATAAATATATCGTTTAAATAATTATAATACTAATGTGTTGTTTTGCAAAAAAATCAATCTTGCTTATAAGGACAACAATGTTGGTGTTTGATGCAATATAATCTAATAAATTAGTTTAAATAGATAGAGTACTATGAAATTTTAGATTATTACTATTAACATATTACATTTTATCTCTAATATAATTATTTAATTTTACCCCGTACGATTGCTTAGTGATTAAAATAATAAAATATAAAAATTATATATTTGAATCTAATCCAAAATATACCTGTTCATTTCTTCAATATTCAATAAAAAAATCATAGATCCCATGTATTCATTCCAAGATAAAATAATAATATTTTTATATGAATATTCATCTCACAGAATGATGTCATTATTCAAAATAATAGACCTATTTGGTATTGTGTAATGATAAATAATCTAACTAGAATAATAATTATTATTCAATGAATAACAACACAACATAATCGTGTTTAATAATATGTTTCAAAATGAAACAATCATTTAATAATATATTTTAAATTGAATCTTATTACATTTCATTTTTTTGAACACCTTAATCATTAATAGCACCACATTTATCTATCATAATAACAAAATCATTTTCATGAAATCCCTGGTGTCCTAAAAAATCACTTACATTTCCACAATGATTTATCTCATTTGGTTTATGGAACATTAAATAACAAATTACAAACCAAAAGAATAATTTTCCATGTGATCAATATCTCATATATGATCTCTTCTTAAATATTTTTTTAATTACATTACTATGATATAATGTTATATACCACCATATAGACTCATGATTACTCTTATGTTAATTTGGCATATAATACATATCATCGGTGCTATTTGTTATAATATCATGTAATTTACCATTAACATTAAATATTATACTTATAAAAGATCAAAAACATAAATTTATTCATTTTTCATACTTGTTTTTAGATGTTAACTATTATCCATGCTCACATTAAATCATCTGACAACCATACTAGACCTCATCGATAAATATATAGCCATGTAAAAATTATCCCATTTCTATTGTATAAAATATGTAATATTTTTTCCGTAATTTCATAATCTATAATTGGAATATTATCCCAATATTATTTAATGATATACTAATTGTTTATCAATAATTACATCACATATATCATCATATCTATACTTAATCACAATTATCATGCATGGAATAATATAATTTAATGTGAAAAACATAATTAAAAAAAACAATATATAAATATGATTATTGTATTCATTATTATTTTATAATAAAGGTTATGACTTTTACATTTATACAATTCATAGGGATTATCAATACTTCTATTCATTGAAATGATCTCAACAATCCTATTGAATCTTTTGATGTTATGGAATCAATATCAACAATTTTCTATAAATAAATAAAATTAATATAATTATTGTCACTTCAAAATCATCAACAAGAATCATATATTATGTAACAAATAATGTATAATAAAATTCAATAATTTTATAGGATTTACATCAAAATTACTCATCATTCATCTATATATATGTATATATTTATAAAACTTTGTTAATGACTAAAATACAATATTCTCCACATTAATTTTATTACAAAAAATATAAAGTCTAAAGTGTAATTCATTTTCAATTAATTCACATTGTTATCCATTAATATAAAATATAATATCTATATGTAACTCAAATTTAAAAATATATTTATATATTTACCTACTAATATTAAATAATACAAAATATTTTCCAATAAGGTAAATAATTTCTTTAGTACAAATTGTTTTCAATATATTCAACTAAAATTTATTAAAATCTTAATTAAATAATTTTAAACACTACCCCCACATTATTATGAAAAAATTAAAGTAATTTACAGCAATTGAGAAAATAATCAATAGAATTTTTTGTAAATAAGAGAATTCATCAATAAAGAAAACCTCATTGACAATTTAATTTCTCAACATTATTCATGAGGATCATGTGTACCTCATGATCCTCTCATCAGCCTTATCTTTTTGTATTTGAAACTATACTACTCGAAAATATAACTTATTCAAATAAAAAATATGTTAGGGAGTTTTACAAAGAAACCACAACAATGAGAACATTAACATCATTCATGAAATTCAAATAACACATGGATTACTGATTTTTGGATGAAATGAATATGTTTTATCTATGAATGGAAATAAAAAAACTTTCATTCAACTATGATGATCACATATATAGAAATAAATCCATTAATTCTTCTGTAAAATCATTCGTAATTAACTGATGTAACTCAATTAAGTCCAGTCAATGAAATATCAATATATTTTTTCAAAATACATTTGAGGACACATTCATTCTCTCCCACTTCATATATAAACATTAATTAATTTTACATGAATTAAAAAATAGTTATGGATATATGGTGGATTTATTATATATATTTCATGAGATATTAAAGGATGACTATTACATATCATCCCAAAAACATCTTTCTTCTTAGATACATTATTTGGAAAACAATTATTTCTTTAAAAAATTATTTTACTGTTAATAATATCTCTTTGAAGTATGTTTCTATATTTCCTTTTATCATTACCTTGTTTTTGTTTTCTTTATTCAAAATAGAAAATATAGTGCATTTACTTTTCATATATATTATTTATTCATTTAAATATGTATTTATATACTAGATGTAATATCATATTTTTATTTGAAATGAACCTATTTTCTTATGCTATTGATGAAATTCCTCTAAAATCATTATTTCATCTAGAATTAGATACACATAATAAATCATAATTCTACCAAATCCTCACATACGAGATCCACCATATTAATTGTCATATTTATTTTATCAAATATTTCCTAAATTTGAATATCCAGGATTCCTCATTCAAATTAATCACTCGTGATTTTTTTAAATAATTTTATGATGTGTCAATTTCGTTTATAAAATAAGTAGATTAATATGGATTTTTTATACTATCATGGTCAGTATTCTATTAATTTATTTTTCAATATTATTATTTTTCATATGACCCATAGAACACATTCCTTCTTATTACAACATATTATTTCTTATAATATATCATTTTATTATTAGAAATAATTAAACATATATGTGGATGAATATAACCATCATTCATTAAAATAATATCCACCATTTTTATAATTTCCAGAGATATTTTACATGATTCAAATATGGTTGTGATGAATAAATGATAACCAAATTTTATATGTACTTTCATTGGAATCCCTAATTCTCCCAATTAATACCCCTTTTTTATTCTATAATTTTATTTATTTGAAATATATCATTAAAATATTTTTACAAACCACTCATAGAATAAACATATGACATAAAATCACCATTATATCATTTCAAGAGTATTCTTAAAACCACATGTAACATAGTTTTTTGTATCATCGGAATCCAATTGTGATAAAATAGTTGAATAATATTTTTCTCTTCTCGATTCCACCATTCCTTTAGTTATTAAATTATCATTAATTTTCTCCAAACATATTATCCATACAATTTAATTTTTACCCACACTGTGTATTAAAATAGAATTAGCTTAAACATTTTTTTGGAGAAAATATATTCACTTGGTTTGAGTATATAATAATATAAACCATATATAATTTAATTCCATTATTTCTAATAGGTAATGGGTTTTTACAAAAAAATGAATTCAAATAGGCTTTATGGTAGGCTAACATTATGAAGAGTTTGGAGATGGTTAGATTTTAGAATGGGTTAGTGTAGATGAAGTCCTTGTTCATTTTTTTCATTTAAGAAATGTATTCTAAGGACTTTGTACCTTGAATTATTATTTTTTAAATAAAAATGTTTCCCAATATACTATATTAATAATATGTGATAAATACCAAAAAAATTGGAATTTAATTGATGGTAGATGTTTGTGAATATTCATCATCTGTGACTTCCATGTTATCAATTTGATATCTATATAGAGACACATTATATTATGATTATTTTCCTGAAATTAAATTATTACTAAATTGTATTGAAATGAAATTATGATCACTATGACGTGATTATTATGAACTTTATTCATATTAATGTTCTCAAATAATTAATTTTGAATATCATTAATATTATTTTATTTTAAATAAAACTAAGAAGTTTTTATTCAAATTATATATACCTTTTGATCAATTTCATGTAGAATTTACTATATCATTTTTCATGTACTCATAATTACCTTTAATGGAACTATTAAATTCATTCTCATTTTAAGAAATCATTTCATCGATGTCCTTGTTTATAGAAACTTTGGGCTCAAATTTTTGTGTAATATTTATAAATATCAGTGACTTTTTAGTATATTGTATCACATTCATTTTAGTATATTCTTCAATTTGGGACATATAATTTTTAAATTCTAAATATGCTCAATAAATATAAATTATAATAAGATGAGGAAATTTATATATGGTTCTTTCTATGATACATGTTATTTTTAGTACACATTAATTTATGAGTAATTATATCATAACACATAATACAACATATAAGATCTATAATTATAATGTCTATGGTTGTTACATACATTGATTAAAAACATAAAATATCAGTTATCTTAAAATTATTTAAAACTTCATTAGCATGATCATATTATTCCATTGTTCTTGAAACAACATGGGATAACATGGGGACATATATAAGAATGGGTGATCCATAAATATCAGTATTTGAAAAGGAGAATAATAACACGAAGAAGGTATTAAATGTTATACAATAGGAATATAAATGGGAAATAAGATGAGTAATGGTCATGAATTGAACAATTAGGAATGGTATTTAAAGACAACATAATGACATCATGGGAATGTCAATAAAACATTAAACACAACATCATAAACATAAGTTAATTGTAAAAGTCAATGAATCATATAAGAACGTTAATAGAATAACAACTTTCACACCTTACATGGAATATCATGAGACTAAAACATTACAATTTTTATTTGGGTGCTATCTGGGTGAACCAATCATAATAAAATATGTTACATGTATAGTTGTACCACTTATATGAAATTTAAAAAACTATATTTCATAAAATTTAATTCCATGATCAGGGTATATGGAATAATTATATTTAGTTTCTCAATAAAATAATTATAGTTATGTCATATATAATACTCGTTATTTTCTCACATTATGGTATTCAATACAAATAAGTTTGGAATGGAAATATCAATGTGAAATTTCAATACTATAAGGATAGTTCATAAAATTTATTATGTAGATTAAAAGGGGAATCTCAGAGTTTGGATATCAAACAGGTAGTAAGAAGGATTCTAAAAAATAATCTTGAATAATAGTAATTGATTTCAATGGTAAAAAATGAAGAGGAATCATGAATAAATTGGAGATGGAGGGGATCCCATAACATTAGAGGGTGATTGTAGAATCCTGGTAAGATATTCCTAAAATGACATAAACACATGTAGAACACCTATTTCATGGACATATATAGAACTTATAAATTCCATAATTGAGATTGGTCAATCAATGGATCAACATGATATGATGAAAATGTGGGATCAGTCAATAAATTTCAAATATATCATTTGTTTTTTCTCCACTACATATAAAAGGCCACCACCTCTCCTCTATTTTTACAACATAAAAAACATTGGATTAGAAAATAACAATGAAAATAACTTCCCAGATAATCTCCTTGGACCTGAGAACCATTATCATGGGCACAGAACCAACTTAGGAATCCAATATTGCAATCCTATTGTTGATATCAAAAGATGAGGTAATTTTTTTCTAAATTCATTTTTATTTTATTTCCATATCGGCGTCTATTAAATTATTATTATACCATTATTTAATAACATCTTCAATATCTTCAATGTACTAAAATATTGTAATTTTAATGGTGAGAACTAATACATCACACAATTTCATCAAATGGATTATGTAATATTCATTTGTGTGTATGATAGACAACCACCATGTGAATCAATTCCATTTGATTATCCATTCCACCTGTTGGGGTATCAAATAATGATGGATTTATAGTTGATATAAAATAAATACAATATTTAGGATCTTATTATTATTATGAATTTAGTATATCATACATACCTTTATTCTTTCTATTTTGTGGGAATACAGTATCATTGCTGGTGTGTAAGGCGGATTACTACCTACCAAAGTGATATGGTTCATTCATGCTTTAAATAGAATGAATTATAGTTTTTGAAAAAATATATGTGATATATATAACATAAAAATGAATTTTTTTAATGATATATATGCGTGTTGATTTTTTTTAATAAGACATGAAAATGGATACTGTCACGACCCGTCCTCGGGGCCCATACCATGACTACCCCAAACCCACCTTCCATAGGCCAGGGGCTGGCGACTAGCACCAAAGGCGTAAATCCTGATAACTGGGAAGACATTGCCTCTATAAAAGTAAACAAATCACCAAAGAGTACATGAGGAATTAAAACACTAAGTACAAATGAATGTCCTGAAAAGTAAATGGGCTACAATACAAACCCAACTGAATGTAAAACTACAACATAACGAAAGTACAACAGAAAAGAAAAAATTTGGAAGAAATGAAGCCGCTTCTGGGTCGTCCTCCTCGGATCCTACCTGAAGGGTTGGTACAGATAGAATAGCTCCGGGATCATCCACCACAGATCCTACCTAAAGGGTAGATACAGATAGCCTCCACAACGCTCTTGCCCGTCAACCTCCTCCAAGTATCGTCTCGCCATGAAGTCCACCTCCTGATACTGACTCATCACGAGGTCCACCTCCGCGTACCTTCCAGTCCTCGAACACTCGGCCTCCGTCAGCACTGCCCGTCGTCTACAACCTACACAATGAGATGTGGGCATATCCCGTGCAGAGGTGAGTATAATGATACTCAGTAGGGACCCCGAGACCCTCAAGGTCTCGCTAAATACAACAATGATAACCTCAATGAAGATCTCAACAGATAACCTCTACTTAGTTATATGCCCATACATATACCTAGGTTATCAAATAACCCATCTCAATCATGAGGAAACACAAAGATCATAGACTCAGCTCAAACAAGGATTTTCATTATCGAAACTGTAACTTCTGATTAGCCTGTCTCTGGAGTGTACAGTGATCCTATCATGACTCCGAGGTACTTCTCACTAACCTAAGACATGTGAGGTACTCCTCCTGTCGAGTACCGTGGGTCTTCCACCTCACATAGTAGTGCTCCACAGCTATGGGTCTGCCACCTCACACAGTAGTGCTCCCCCTCATAGCCTACAAAGGTACTCCTCTGGTCGAGTACCGTGGGTCTGCCACCTCACAAAGTAGTTCTCCTCCGCCATTGGTCTGCCACCTCACAAAGTAGTGCTTCCCGCTGGTCTATGCTAGTCACTCCGAATCGAATCAGACAAGCAGTCATCAGTCACCGCAAGCTACACAGTCTCCGTACTATGTATGCTCATCTCCGGGAGGGTCCTCTCCACGAGCTACAGGTCGATACTCCAATTATCAAAAGTCCCATGAAGATATATCTCAAAGGACCACCTCATCATAGGGGTCTCAATGCAACACACGGCGCATAAATCGGACGCCCGGTCTGTGAGTTATTAGCCTTTTCGCCCCAAGGTCCCGGTTGGTTTCGTGTGCAAACCAACCTGGCCGTATCTCAACTGTACCCCGAAGTCTCATAGGGTAAACTCATAGGGACCGTTTCTCAACGTGATCAACAACGCCGTTAACGGTTCATCAAATGGACGTCCGGCCTGAAAGATATCAGCTTTTTCGTTCTAGGGGCCTGGTTAGATTTCGGGTACAATCCAACCCGACAATAATCCAATTGTGTCCAAACCTTAGGATAAGTATACCAAATGTTCCGTCTCCTCAAGAATAATCCAAAAAAGTCAATGACACGTCAGTCGGACATCTATAGCTCAAGATATAAGTGTTTCCACTCCGAGGGCCCCTTTGGTTTCATGTACGAACCAACTCGGCCGAACCCAAAGTTCTCTGAATCCTTGACTGCGATATACCGAAACGACCGTCTCGATTCAAGGAACACATCAAAACTGAAAGAGCTTCATTCGGATGCCCGTATATCATGTTATGGGCAACCTACTGGAAGAGATTCGGTATTAAGGGGTTCGGGCCTGGTCCGACCCGGCACGATACCCCCAAGGTCGGCTCGAACCCGGTCGACCCGAACAGGGAACCGGGTCTGGCCCGCTTGGGCGCGGCCCGACCCAGCTAGCACAGCCCGAACCGGATGGCATGGCCCGGCCCGGCCTGGGCACAGCCCGGCCGGCTGGCGCGGCCCTGCCTGGCGGTCCGGTCTGGCGGACCGGATTGGGCAGCCGCCCGGCGCGAGGCGCACTGGCCAGGGGATTGGCCGAACGGTTGAGCCATTTCGAAAGAATGAGGCGCTACCCCCACGTGTAGCAACCACGACCGCTTAATGGGGCCGCTCACATCCGGCGCGGCCGGGGGTTTCGAACCCCCAGTCCTTCCACGGTCCGGCCGGCCCGCTCCGGCCGGACGGCTTCTTCCCCCATGGGACCATCTAGGCCGGTCCCCTTGCTCCGACGCCGGCGGCCCGGTACCAGCTACCGGTTTCGCTGCTCCGCCGCGGCCCAGAACCAGCCACAACCTTGGTTCGTCAGGTGCGGTGCGACGGCGCCGCGCCCTTTCACCGTGGCCCCGCTTCGGCCGCGGTGCATTAGTAGTTCTCTGGTGCGGCACGACAGTGCCACATATTTATTTCTTTTTCAATAGCGCGGCGCGACAGCACCGCGTCATCTGTTCGTCTTCAACGGTGTGGCACGACGGCGCCGTGCGTCTCCCCCTTTTCTTATCAAAATTCCGCGCGGTTCTTGGGCACCACATTGCCTTGCTTTCTGCAACAATATCAACAACTAGAAAGGGGAGGAGTTTCGGCCGTGTTCGTGCGGTCCGACCACCTCCAGTTATCATTATAACAGGTGGTTCAAAGAAATGGAGAATGCGACGGAAGATTTCACAAACTAACAAATAAAATAAAACCCTACCTCAATGTTGTCGACGAACGAGCGTTCGTCGCGGAATTAACCGTCGCAGAAGGAGAGGATCGCCGCAGAAGAAGAGGATCTTCGCAGAAGAAAAGGTTCGCCATGGAAGGAACATAGTTTCCATTAGGTGATCTCCGATGAAGGCATCTCTCGCCGTCGTCCGCCATCAGAGGTTGGCCTTCTTCATTGGTGGTGGTGTGTTCTTCGCGTTCTTCATCAAAGAACAAAGAATATTCTCTTTTTCTCCCAAAATAATAACAAAACACAAAGACAACCATAATAAAATAAGTCAATCCCTTTTTTAACAACATAAGAATTTGAAATTCAAAAGATATGAAATGAACAATTAGTTCAATGAATTATTTGTAATTATTTATCCTCCCAATCTAATGAGGTGTTTCTTAACCAAAATAAACGTAAGGTTTCAATTCATTTAACAGGGGGGTGGTGGGTGTGTTAATTAGAGGGAAAGAAACGGAAGGGCTTGTGCGGGCCCCACCTCACAAATATCCTACTATGTTGGTAGGATATGGTGGATCCCACCTTATCCGCTTAACATAGGTTATGTCGCTTTAAGTGAAATAAAATAAAGTGTAGCACCACTTTTATTTTATTTCTTAACTTAACCACAAAAAAAACCACACCTGAGTAAACGCAACTCCTAAAATAGTGTTTCTAAGAAAATACCGGTGCTACGATTCCATCAGTGCCCTCAGAATTCGATTCCGAGAACCAGTTTAAAAGTTAGAAAAATCCACTCATTCGTTCACTGAACGTACCCGAGCTAAACTTTAGAAAATGATTCTGGGCACATCGGGCCTTTGAATGATGTGCCGTCAGAAACTGTGTTCTTGTAAAATCCCAATAAAAATTTAGAAAACAATTTCCTTGAATTTTACGGGTCTTTACATAACTCCCACCTCAGGGATTTACATCCTCGTAAATCTTTAACACAAACTAGGGTCACAAAAGCGGTACTGAGCATCCATCTGAGCCTTCTGCTCCCATGTGCTTACCTGGAGGTTTCCGTACTTCCAAAGAAAGTATACCCGAGGAATCGACCGTCCTCGTAGGATCCGTTCTTTTCGTTCCTTGGTTACCACTGGAACCTGCGTGAAATAAACCCCATCTCCATTTTCCAGCACCCCATGGTCGATGATATGTGAAGGGTCAAGCACGTATCTCCACAGTTGAGATACATGGAAGTCGACGTGCACCCGGTACAACTGAGGTGGATGGGTCAAGCCGTAAACCACCTCAGCTACCCCACTGAGGACCCAGAAAGGTCTGTTGAACCTCAGAGATAACTTGACGCCTCGTCCACGTCTCCGTAATTCCACGTCGAGGTGAGACCCGTAAGAAAATATTGTCACCATCCTCGAACTCTAGTGGTCTCTGCCTCCTGTCTGCATAATGATTCTATCGGCTCGGAGCTATCCTCATCCGCTCTTGGATGACTTGGACCTTCTCTGGTCCCACAAGAGTTTCTATGATTTCCTTCATTTCTTATAAGAGAAATTTGGTATCATCCCTTGGATGAACCACGTTATTTGCCTAATACAGTCAGTCGGGACATGAATGATGTATTCAAGACATGGACGACGTCGTAAGGCCTCGACGTTACTACCAAGATATCAAAACATCACTCTCACCTCTAAGTGTCGAGTCACACTGTCAGCATCATCGTGAGGTCGCTGGGTCTCTTCTAGTAGGAATCTCAAATGTGAGGGTCAAGTCAACAGTTTAAACTGGCACCTCATAGTACTCAAAAAAGAAGGAAGAAAATGTCACAATGGTAAGTGTATTTATTTTATTGCAGCTCATTGTACAAAGACACAAATTTAAAAACAACAACAACAACATGGAACTATATATTCAAAAAAAACCACTAGTTCTGCTCCTGTCCACTCGCTTCCAGAGCTCCGTAGTCATAAGATTCTGCTGCTTGAAGCTGAGCTCTCCCATGCCCACCTGTTCCCTGCGGTCGGGGTGGACCTCTTGGTGGTGGTGGTGGCAACACCTTGAAGCGTCGTCCACCTCCAGCTGCACGGCCAGCTCTTACCGGTCTGCCTTGATCGAACCTCTGCCTCTGCCTGGGAGGTTCTTCATTCAACTGCTGGTCATCTGCATGGTGGGTCAGACAGTCACATTCCATGTGACCAATCCCGCCACAGGAGTAACACTACATGGTAGGTCTGGCTCTGTCATTCCCCTTGGTGAATCTCACTACCGACACTGAGTCATGCGGTTGACCACCTGTAGGTCTGGTCCTCTTGGACCTCTACGTCATATGTCTACTTCCTGCTATAGAAGACTCTGCCACATGCCAGCTAGTGGTGGGTCCTGCTACTGGAGACTGCTCAGCAAGGAAACTCTCCACTAAAGGGGCTCTCTCCAACACCCCTGTCTGCGTCGGAATGCTGTGAGAAACAACAGAAGCTCTAATCTCTCACTAGATCCCATGATCGAAGGTTTGAGACCTGAAGAACGGGTCTCGTACCATATCCGTGGAGTAGCGCGAGAGGTCTGTGAACCTCGCTGAATACTGCGCCATTTTCATGCTGCCCTGCCGCAGCTGAAGTAGCTCCTGTATACACACCGCTCGAAGGGTGGCTTGTACAATATATGCCAGGAACATGCTCTCTATGTCTGCCCAAAGAAGTGTCGCCTCATCATGCATCTGGAGCATTAGGATCCACCATCTACCTGCTTCTGCCTGAAGAAGGCTGGCAGAAAGGATCACCATGATGCCTGCTGGCATCCCCACTAGCCTGAAGACTCTCACCACAGCCTCCAGCCAATCCTCAGCCGCCTGATGGTCTGTCCTTCACCTGAACCTGGGTGGCCTATGGTGCTGGAACTCATGCAGTGCGCTCAAGCGACGTGCACCCTCTGCTGCTGGGGATGGTGGCATCGGTGGCCCAACTGGTAGTAGTACTGCTGGTTCCTCCGCTGGTTCCTCAACTGGGATAGGGCCCTCTACTGAGGCCACGTCGCTCGGTGGGCGGTCAGTACGAACAACTCTCGGGGCTCTAGATGGTCGTCTACAGGGAGGCATCCTGAAAGAAACCAATATGATATGGTCAAACGGTTATACCTGGTGAGCTGACCTGGTTTGAGCTGACTTTTAAAAACTTCTTGAAACACACAAGCAATCAGTGTTTTCGTGCACAAAGTCGGAAATCAGTTGTCAAGGTCCTGGTGTGTGGATACGTTAGCCGCCCACACCAACAATGGACTCCCTGAATTGAAGACCACACTCAGTACCCTTAACATTGTTGCTTCACAAAAGAAAATATCAGAGTAATAAGATCCATGGTAGAACCGACTCCTCTAATGCCAATTTGTCAAGACCCGTCCTCGGGGCCCGTGCTGTGACTACCCCAAGCCCGCCTTCCACAGGCCAGGGTCTGGCGACTAGCACCAAAGGCATAAATCCTGATAACTGGGAAGGCATTGTCTTCATAAAATTAAACTAAACATCACAGAGTACCAGCAGATGTAAAACACTATGTACAAATGAAAGTGTTGAAATGTAAATGGGCCATAATACAAACCCAACTGAAAGTACAACTACAACTGAATGAAAGTACAACGAAAAATACAATAGCTGGAAGAAAGGAAGCAGCTTATGGGTCGTCCTCCTCAGATCCAACCTGAAGGGTAGGTACATATAGCACAGCTCCTGGATCGTCCACCATGGATCCTACATGAAGGGTAGGTACAGATAGCCTCCACAACGCTCTTGCCTGTCATCCTCCTCCGAGTATGGTCTCGCCGTGAAGTCCACCTCCTGATACTGACTCGTCGTGAGTTCCACCTCCGGGTACCGTCCAGTCCTCGAACACTCAGCCTTTGTCAGCACTTCCCGTCGTCTGAAACCAACATAATGACGTGCGGGCATAGCCCCTGCAGGGGTGAGTATAACGATACTCAGTTGGGACCCCGAGACCCTCAAGGTCTCACTAAATCCAAAAAAGATAACCACAAAGAAGATCACAACAGATAACCTCAATTTAGGTATATTCCCATACATGTACCTATGATATCAAGTAACCCATCTCAATAATGAGGAAACACAAAGATCATAGACTCAGCTCAAACCAGGATTTTCATTATCAAAACCGTAATTGCTGATGAGCCCATCTATGGAGTGTACAGTGATCCTGTAACAACTCCTAGGTACTTCTCACTAGCCTAAGACTGCTGAGGTACTCCTCCTATCGAGTTCCGCAGGTCTTCCACCTCACACAGTAGTGCTCCACTGCTATGGGTCTTCCACCTCACACAGTAGTGCTTCCCCTCATAGACTACAGAGGTACTCCTCCTGTCCAGTACCGCGGGTCTGCCACCTCACAAAGTAGTGCTCCTCTGCCATGGGTCTACCACCTCACAATGTATTTCTCCCCACTGGGCTATGCTAGTCACTCCGAATCGAATCGGACAAGCAGTCATCAGTCACAGCCAGCTACACGGTCTTCGTACTCTGTATGCTCGTCTCCGGGAGGGTCTGCTCCATGAGCTACAGGTCAATACTCCAAGTATCACAAGTCCCACAAAGATGTATCTTAATGGACCGCCTCGTCATAGGGGTCTCAATGCAATAGACAGAACATTAATCAGACACCCGGTCTGTGAGTTATTAGCCTTTTCGTCTTAGGGGCCCAGTTGGTTTCATGTGCGAACCATCCCGGTCATATCTCAACTGTACCCCGAACTCTCATAGGGTATACTCATAGTGACCATTTATCAACGTGATCCCCAATGCCGCTGATGGTTCGTCAAACAAACATCTATTCTGAAAGATATCAACTTTTCCCTTCAAGGGGCCCGGTTGGATTTCGGGTACAATCCAACTTGGCCATACTCCAACTACGTCCAATCATCGGGAGAAGTACGCCAAAATTTCTGTCTCCTCAATAGGAATCCTAAAAATTTGACGACACATCAGTCGGACGTCCGGAGCTCAAGATATAAGCGTTTCCGCTCCGAGGGCCCGGTTGGTTTCATGTACGAACCAAGACGGACGAACACAAAGATCTCTGAAACCTTGATTGCTATATACCGAAATGACCGTATCGATCCAAGGATCGCATCGCAACTGATGGCGTGTCAATAAGAGGCATGTATCTCAAGTTATGTGCAACTGACTGGAAGAGGTTCGGTATGAAGGGGTTCGGGCCCGGTCCGACCCAACCCGATACCCCAAGGTCGGCCCGAACCAGGTCGACCCGACCCGAGTCCGGGTTCTGCCCGCTAGGGCGCGGCCCGACCCAGCCTAGGCACGGCCCGGCCTAGCGGTCTGTTCTGGCGTACCGGCAGGGGCAGCCGCCCGGCGCGCGGCGCGCTGGTGCGCTAGTGAGGGGCTCGGCCGAACGTCCGAGCCGTTTCGGAAGCGGGGGGTGCTTCCCCCGCGTGTAGCAACTGTGACCCCTTAATGGGGCCACTCTCGTCTGGAACGTCTGGGGGTTTCAAACCACTGGTTAATCCATGGTCCGGCCGGACCGCTTTGGTCGTCCGGCTTCTGCCTCCACGAGACCAGCTAGGTCGTTCCCCTTGCTCCGATGCCCGCGGCCGGGTACCGGCCACCAGTTCCGCTGCTCCGCCGCGGCCCGGAACCGGCCGCAGCCTTGGTTCATCCGGCACAGCGCGACGGCGTGACGCCCCTTCTCCGCGACCCCACTTCGGACGATGTGCTTTAGTAGTTCTCCGGTGCGGCGCGACAGCGCCACATCTTTGGATCGTTTTCAACAGCGCAGCGCGACGGTGCCGCGTCTTCGGTTCGCCTTCAATGGCGCGGCGCGACGACGCCATGCTTCTCCCCCTTTTCTTTTCAAAATTCCACGCGCTGCTTCGGCACCGTGTTGCCTTGCTCACCACAACAGTATGAACAACCAGAAAGGGGAGGAGTGTCGGCCGTGATCATGTGGTCCGACCTCCTCCCGTTATCACCATAACATGCGGTTCAAAGAAAAGGAAAAAGCGACAGAAGAATTCACGAACTAACAAATAAAATAAAACCCTACCTCAAAGTTGTAGACGAATGAGTGTTCGTCGCAGAATTAACCGTCGTGGAAGGAGAGGATCACCGCGGAAGAAGAAGATCGCCGTGGAAGAAAAGGTTCGCCATGATAGGAACGTCGTTGGCGTTAGGTGATCCCCGAGGAAGGCGTCTCTCGCAGTCGTCCGCCGTCGGAAGTTGGCGTTCTTTGTTGGCGGTGGTGAGTTCTTCGCGTTCTTCATCAAAGAACGAAGAATCTTCTATTTTTCTCCCAAAAGCATAACACAACACAAACACAACCATAATAAAATAAGTTCATCCCTTATTTTATTATCAACATTAGAATTTTAAATTCAAAAGATAAGAAACGAACAATTAATTCAATGAATTAATTGTAACGATTTAACCACCCTTTTTTATGAGGTGTTTATTAAAAAAAATAATCATAAGGTTTTACTTTCATTTAAAAGGGGGGTTGCGGGTGCGTTACTTAGAAGGAAAGAAATGGAGGGGCTCATGAGGGCCCCACCTCACAATTATCCTACTAAGTGGTGAGGATATGGTGGGTCCCACCTTATCCGCTTAACTTAGGTTAAGTCGCTTTAAGTGAAATAAAATAAAGTGTCTCCCCACTTTTATTTTATTTCTTAACTTAACCCCAAAAAATAAAAACCACACCTGAGTAAACGGAACACCGGAAAAGGTGTTCCTAATAAAATACAGGCGCTGCGATTCCATCAGTGCCCTCGGAAATCGTTTCCAAGCACCAGTTTAATAGTTAGAAAAACCTGCTCGTTCGTTCACTAAATGTACACGAGGTAAACTTCGAAAAATGATCTCGGGCACACCGGGCCTCGGAATCAGGTGCCGTCAGAAACTGCGTTCTTGTAAAATCTGAATGAAAATTTAGAAAAATATTTCCTTGAATTTTATGGGTCTTTACAGATACAACATTCATGCGTATGTATGACATATTTTAACATGCAATTTTTTTTACTGATTTATTCGATTTGTTTTTTCATATTGGATCTTCTAGTTTGAGGATCGGTTTGAGTTACAATTTAAATTTTATAAATTTTGGACGTTTTAGTGGGTTTTTTCTTATGAACGAGTGCTGAACGTTAAGTCTAAACCATGCAGTTCAGCCTTGTTACCTATCTATTAGGTCCTGGATTCATTAATAAACTATCACATGGTTTTAGAATGGTTGGTCAAACCATGTGGTCTGGTCATGTAGTCGGACCTCTACTAAGTAGTGGGTTATACACGTTTGGGGATTGGTCAGCCAAACTGTGCAGGTTCGCCTTTACATTGATTCCTTCTTAGGTAGGGGATACCACACTATTGGCATATGACTTAATAAAATGTGTGGCATAACCATGCGAGTTTCCAAAAAATAATAAAAATCAAAAACCATTTTTATTTCTTTATTTTTTAACCAAAACATTGTTCAACTATTATTGGTTCGTTTTTGGTACATTATGGGAGAACCCTTGAGCCTTCTCCTTTTATCCTCCTCTTCATTTATGGGTCTAACCGTGAGGTTCAATGTTTAGTTTTTTTAGGGTTTCACCATTTTCTTCCATTTCAATTCTTCTATTTTGATAGCTTGTTTTTTCATTGGGGGTTTCACTCATGGAATAATACTAATTTCTCGGGTGGTTGTATGTCGTACACACTCTATTGATGATGGTGTATTCACCCATTTCGTTTAGGATGAAATATATTTGATGATTCGGTGTTTCAATTAATTTCTTTTAACATGATTCATATCATAATAACACACAGGTATATTATAATTGTGTTTTCATGTTGATATAATTTGTTAAAAATAGGTTTTGAGGTGAATACTTGTTGATACCTATTTTTATGCTCACAAAATACTTTTTATAAAAAAAACATTATTGACCCATTAAGGGTATAATTGGATGATTTTGGTGATGTTTTGAATTATAAATGTTTTATTTAATTAAGTGGAATGATCTTTGTCATGTTATGTGAAACATGGTAGTATTTATATGAAGATTTTGTTTACATTTTGGAAAGCACATGTTTTTTTAATGGAATTTTTGTGTGGAAAAGGTACATTTGTAACTCCATTGGATGTGGGAGCATCCTTGGGTTAATAAAATACAAACATGGATGAGATTTTAAATGACGATTCCATTAAATGGGATTCTCCCATTGAAAATAATATTTCATAAAAGTTTCGACATCTTCCCTTTATCCTTATTTTTATAAAATGATTTAATGTTTTTCAAAAATGACATAAAGTGGTTTAAGACTATATTTGATGCAATGGCACATTATGTTTTTGTTAATTATTATATGTTTCTAAATTTTAAAGAAATAGGTTTAGAAAAAATATTTTCATTTTTTATTTTCATCAAGGTTTAGAAATAATGTTATATTTGGAATAAAGGCATGTTTGGCATTGCGTTCGTGAAAGTGGTTATTTTTATCGAATCTGGGAATGGTTGGAAATTGTTTGGAATTTTTATTTGGAATAGACCTGATATAGGGCCCCGTTAACACATTTTAATTTGGATAAATGATTGTTTTTTTTCAATTGTAAATTCCTGATTAGCACATTGAGAATATTTTGTGAAGTGTTTTTGAATTCATTAATTACGGGATGTTCTGGTTAGCACCATTCAGATTGTGATACGTATTTTTATATATAGTGGGAACCTCAATAAGAGGAATTTCCTTTTCCGTGTTATCATGTAGGTGGTTTCCATGTTACTTCTGGACAAGTTCAGTGATGAAATGTAATATGAGTCATGAATGTGAGGTCCTCCTACCTACACATAATATTATTATAATGGGTTTCTAGAAGACTATTTGAGAATTGGGCTATTGATTCATTCCAGCCCCAACACTACAGGATGGTACCCACTGGATTGGTGAGAGGCTTGGTGGGTTGTTCCACTGGATTGGTCAGCTGATGTCATAAAAATAGCTATAGACTAGGGATCTTCACCACACACCGACAAGGAGTTCTAAACCAAGTATGTGCTGGGATCCCTCTAGATATGTTTATGAAATTCCTATGGTTATTAATTGTTTTTCTTGTATAATTTTGGTTCAAACTGGATTTCATATTTTATTGATCATTTATTTTCATAATAGAATGTTATTGTTTTACATATGTGCTTGGAAGGATTTAGGATTTAAAATGTTATTCAGTTTTTGAATAGGACATGGTTGTTTTGGGATTTAAAATGGAAAAGGTATATTAGTTTAACAAAAAGTGAAAACCCAAATTTTTATATATGTATTTCAAAATATTATTAATGGATTTATTCCAGAAATAGAAACACATGGATTCTTTGGTCAGTGCCTACTTATAAGATTAGCTGACATCATATATGTACCTTACATTGCCAACATACCTAAAATCATTTATAGGTCCTCTTTTTCAGATTTGCGGTATGTGCGCTCTTTTTTGAAGCAGGTTGGTAGGTGTATGGTGGTTACCACAAGGTCACATGGAGAATTTGTTGGTGGTTTTTTTTGTCTTTGTTTGGTTTCTTATTTAATTAGTTGTGTCTTGTAACTATGGTTTTTTTATATTCATTTGAGATTCATTTATTTATCATTATTACATGTTGAGTATGTTTATTTTGTTTATTTGATCTTGGTTATTGGGATGAAATTGTTCCTATTAGTATTTTATTTTATTCTTGAAAATAGTTTCCATCATTTGGGGATTGAGAACTCCCTTCGTGTCATGCCAAAGACTGGGTAGGGTGTCATTTCATATGGCATCTCAAGTTGTTTTGTGAAAAATTTGAATCAGAGGAGGTTCTTGTAAATTGGGGTTTTAGGTAGATATAGATAATCATTCTTATAACTTAGGAGGTTGGTTCATGTAGAGATTCAATAAATCATTCTTATTATGAACCTCGATTTACCAGGGGTAGTCTAGGATTTAAATCTTTTGAATTTATTTTTGATTGGTGTGTGACAATGGAGGTGATCATATGTTATTTTGTGATCTCACATGGAGTAGTGTCCCATTTGGATTATCATTACATGGTTCAACTCTCAATTAGTTTTTATGATTCATTGGGTCATGGCTATCTGTAATGTTGCTGGTATTAGAATGACTACTAGTTCTTCAATTTAGTGGTTTGGTGTGAGTCCTATATTGTCCTACTCATGGTGGGTGTAACTGTGTTTCTTAGAGTTCAATTTTTTTAATTGAGAATTCATTCATTTAAATTGTTCTGAATTTGTAAAACTATATTTTAATAGAATTTGTTTTGGCTTGAAAATTTGGTATGTGTTTGGATTTTATAAGGAAATGTCTTGGGTGAAATCCCCGGTTTTCCTTTTGAGAATATTCACATGTGAGGATATATGTGGAAAGTGTCTATAGGAACATGTGGATAAATTTTTTTGAACACATGTGACATAGTACGTACGATGCAACTGGTGGGTGTTTGAAATAGGTGGCATGTTCTAGTTTTTCTAAAGTAATTTTTTGAAGAGGAAATGATATTGGAAAATTCAATTTTTTAAGAAGTGGGTATCTATAATAGTAAGGTGTCCTTGAATGAAGGGGTTTTTGAAATATAAAGGGAAAATGAATTTGGAAATGTGTATCTTCAGTAGTTATTGTATGTTTGTAGTCTGTGATATAGTTTTTTGGCTCGAGTTGTTCTTTTTTCTTTTTCTTCCATTTGATGTTGGTTTTGAATTGGTTTTATTTTATTTGTTCATATTCTGATGCCAAGAACAGTCCCTATGGTTTTATGTAATTCATGCCAAGGTTCTAATTCTACTTAGTTATTGCATCTTATTTTTAGTGATCGTGGTTCGATGTAGGAAGAGTTTTAGATTGAATATGCTGAATATGTCTTCAAACTGTTGGTAACTCATGAAGTTGTTATTGATTGGGTTATTCTATGTTTGAGTGATGGTACCACCTTGGAAGAATGGAAGTTGTCTTCCCTACCTTCCGTGAATGTTATGATGGTGTGGTTGGTGTTTCTGTATGTCTTTGTCTGATGGATCATACCTGAGGATGCGAAGAAGAAGAGGAGGGAATAACTCATGTGTATTCAACAAGGAAAGAGGGTGGTGAAGGCTTATTTTGACCACATTCAAGATCTATATTTAATTTCTCTAGGGGTATCATCTCATGATCTTTCTAGTTCACATATTTTCCTTGGGGGTCTTTGTCATGAGATTAAGGAGTGAGTCCTATCCTCTATGGACCATTATTTCACAAATCTGGTGGATGAATAATTTCTATCCGAGTTTATTTCTAGAGTAAAGGGAGATAGAAATATATTGTTTCTTGCTATTCATAAATGTTCACCATCAATCGAGGTGTGCATACCATGGGAACATGTACATGGGAAGTCTCTATCAATGGTTCCAAAATGCATTTCATCATTTTATTCCCTTAAGTTCCATAAGTGTGGACGGTTTGGGAATTCAAAGATTCTTGGTTGCAACCCTACAAAAATCTACATTAGATTTGGCCGTTTTGGTCATCTGTTGATGTTTTGTATGAATCATTACATGAAGAATCAATTTTTATCAGAAAATTTTCATGTCGAACTGTGAGGGAGGGGATTATTCAAGAATCTGGGCTCCATCCATATACCTTAGAGTGAAGCTCGCACAATGTTAGGAGTTTTTGTGGTGTGTGAAACCCTAAACTGATTGTGTTTCCCTATATGAAGGTGAATGTATTTATAGATTCCTTTTTCACATCTTCATGTTTTTGTACATTCATAATTTTTGGTATAGTTTTATGATTTTATTCTATTTTTATTCAATAAGTTCTATTTCTCTGAATGTGGCTTCAAGAATTGATAATGTTTCCTTCAGTGTGTTTACCCCTTGTATAGGATGGTTTCAGTTCTAGTTATTCTCAATTAGAGATCTTGAGTTTTTTGTAATTTATGAATTGTGTTTCTATTTATATTATGAGTTATTTTCATAGGATCCCCTACTGTAGGTGGTTAACATGGTCTGGGGAAATATTTTTCTCTTATGGTGGGGTAGTTTTTCTCACGCTATGAATGTTGGGGTATTTCCTGTTAGAATCTCCCAGGTTCCCATTTGTTGTTAGGGTGTTTGTTCAGTTTTTGTGGGAGAAGTTAAGTTATTTCTCGGCCCTGGCTTGTCAGGTCATTTAGTAGTGTGTTTTCTGGCTATGACTCCGTTGTCTTTATTAGTTTCAGGGAGTGGTTTGGTTATTCCATGTTGGGTGTTCCCTCATTATACCCCTTCCTGGGGAGGTGGTGTTTTTTGTTTTTTCCCTTTCTAGTGGAGTTCCTATGGAGGGGAAAACCATCTCACGTTTTCCCCTTATTCTAAGGTTATTGTTTTCTTTTTACTAATATAGTGTAACTTGTGGATAGAAAGGTCACCTCATGGTTTTATGTTTTCCCTTAGTTTTTATTGGGATTGTTTTATATTTTTGGCTATATTTGGGATTTGTGACATTTGGGGGTCCGAAACGTGTTTGTGGTTAAGCGAATTGTCACAGGTCGAACTAAGATACTCTTAATTTTATTATTTTTTTCTTCTAATATATTTATTGATGAGGTTTGGGTTCATACATAGTTGAATTTTCTAAAAAAATAGGTATGGGTGGGTTTTTTACTATGCACCGATACCACACAGTTATTGGATACTCTAGATTTGTCTAAAAGATGCCACATTTATTATTCACGTTTGGTCAAATTGTGTGGTTTGGTTGTGCAGTCAGACCACTCATATGCAGTTTGAATCGAACAGTTGATTTACTGAAAGCCAAAACTTTCAGGATAGTCATGTTCTCATTTCTTAAATGGGAAATGGCTACCACATTGTAGGCATATAGATTAGGAATCCACGTTTCCAAACCATTTGAGTTGTCCAGAAATTAAAAAAATTAAACACCCTTATAATATCTATCTCATATTTAACCCAAATACAAGAACCTTCATCTAAATACCTTTTGGGCACACAATGGTATATCTCTAACCAATTGTCATTACCTCCTCTGGCTCTATGGTTCTAACCATGAAGTTCTAATATGAGTTTTTAGGGTATTTGGCCCCTTTTTCTCCACTGTTTTTCTTCTCTTTGGACTATTTTCCTTTCATTGTGTGTTTTTATCTTGGTCAAACATTAATGGATAGTTTATTTAGGTCAGTTTCATTTGACTCTAGGATGAGATAATGGAATGTGGGGCATAGTGCAATCTTCTCAGAAGGTTTCAACACATCACAACTCTATTGAGGTAGATGTTTCCATCTGTTTCCTTTCAGATATAATAAATTTGATACATGGGTGTTTTAGTTAATTTTATAAATGATTCACAACATTATAATATATATAGAAATATTATTTTGGTTTTTATCATTGGTATCAAACTTAAAAATTAAATTTTCAGTTGAATCATTTTTAAGCCTATGTGTATGAACACCAATCATTTTGTTAAAATGTTAATTAATCCATTAAGGGTAGAATTTGATAACTTTTTTGGTGTATTACCATATAATTTTTTTAATAAATTTATTGGATTGTTCTTGGGCTAGTTATGTGAAATGTGGTGGCCATTATAAGATGTCTTATTATACTAGTTGGAATGAATATGTGGATTCTTTAGAAATTATTTGGCGATAAAATACTTGTGGAATGTCATTTGATGTTGGTACACCCATGGGAGCATTGAGTGAACACATGGAATGAATTTTAATTGATTATATCCCTTCAAGGGATTCTGTTATTCAAATTTAGTTTTCTAAATATGTTTATAATCTTATCATTCTCCATCTTTTTCTAAAACGGTTAAATGTTTTTCAAAAATGAAATAAATTTGTTACTAGATTCTATTTGAAGACTTGTAATTTTTGGCTTGTTATAATATATGGTTGGTTTCTAAATGATATTAAAGCCCTTTATCCATATTTTTGTGCATTTGGTGTTTTCTTATTGGTTTTGACATAAACATTGATTTGGAATCAATCCCCATTCGGGGATTCATTATTGAAATTGGATTTTTGTATTGAATTTTGGAATGGTTGGGAAATATTTTCAAAGTCTATTTGGATGTTAATTGATATAATACATGGTTAAAACCTTTTAATATTGAGAAATGAATGTAGTTTTCTAAATGTGAATTCTTGATTGGCATTTTTAGAATGTTTTGCAAAATGGTTTTCAATGCTTTTGGTCTGTGATGGCCTGGTTGGTACCCATAAGGATGTGATATGTATATATAATGTGGGAAAACATATAGGGGGACTTTCCTTTTTGTGTTAATGTATAGGTGGTGGCTGTGTTTGGGTTATCCAAGTGGGGTAACTACATGTAATATGTGTCACACATGCGAGGGCCTCCTTCATATGTAGTATATTATTACCATGGATTATATGGAATATTTTAGTTTATATAGTGATGGTTTAGCCCCATACCTGATATATGGGTTAGTAATTCCCAGTTTAATGAGTGACGAGGTCGTATGTACTAGTAGATTGGTCAGTTAAGGGAGGAAATATTTTTATAGACTGTGGAGGTTCACTGTAAACCGATAGGATGCTCCGAACAATGTATGTTCAGGTATTGCAGTACAGATTTTTAGGAATTTCCTAGGGTTATTATTTGTGTATGCTTTTTTTCATTCTATTATAGTTTGTTTTCATCATGTAATCTTTATTTATTTTCATCATATCATGGTATTATTTTCATAAAACTTGGTTTAAATTTTTTTGAAATGATAATCTATTTTGGAATGGGAAGTGTGGGTGTTGGAATTTAAAATGGTGAAGCAATCATAGTTTTATAAAATGTTAAAAAACATATTTCTAAAAAATTTATTAATACAACAGTTATTTTTTTGATTTATGGAGTTGAAATTCCTAGATTTTTTTGTGGTTTCCCACTGATTTTCATATACCACTTTCTAAATATACATTTTGGTGACTATAGGAATAAACTATTTTGTAGGTCCACTTTATTCATGATCTTGGTTTATGTGATCGATTTTTCAGAATGTGGGTTTTTGGATGGTGGTGATCTTGAGGTCACATAGATATTATGTTGTTCGTAGTATGGTATTAGTTTTTTTTCTTGTTTGGTCACCTTTAGCTTGTAACTGAATCGTTTTATTATAGTCGGTTGAGATTCAATTGTTCGTTACTATAGAATGTTCAGTTTGTTTATTTTGTTTATTTGATCCTAGTTATTGGACTCAAATCCTTCGCACTATTATTTTAGTTACTTCTTGACACTTGATTCTTTCTTCTGATGATGGTGAACGTCCTTCAATCCATGTCGTGGACCTGGTCAGTTAGAATCCTGACTTGTTTTCCATGAGAGTGTGACTCACCTCCACCTAAGAAAACCTATTATTTTAATAAGTTCGGCCATTGGACATATAAAATATTGTTTTCTAGTCACCTTTGGAAAAAAACATGGGTAGAAACCATGGGCTGGTTTGTGGTTTTTATTAGTTTAATGTGAGGTGTTCCACACCTAAATAATAAAGAATTCTTTTTTAATTCCTACATATACCCAACCATGATCCCATTTCCTCCTCACTCAATGCCTTTGGAGTTCATCCAACATCTTCCCTCTTTTCTCTATAATCCTCCCAAGGCACCCCAATCTCCTAATAATCCTCTTTCAATCCCCTCCCAAGCCTTTGGGAACAAACATCAATGTAAGGGATTTCTTCCTACTCCATTTTTGTCTAATTTTATTTAAGTTGTTATGCAATTTTATTTTCAATAATAAATGTTGGGGTATGATTTCTCACCTACCACATAATGACCTCTTTATTTTTGAATGATTGGATACCCGTTTTTGTCTCACTAAATGCCTACCATGTATACCTGTTACTGTACTGAAATTCTGAAAAGAATTTCTATCTCCTCATATACATTCAAGAAGATATTTTTTACCAAGAATAAAAATTCAGTTTCAATAGTTTAGACATGTATCTATATGACCAATTACTATCCATATCATTTACATACGATGAGACACCCCTTTATAACTCATCAACCCTTTTTATTAATTTATACGTCACATCGTTACACTACCGAAATTGCACCAATTTTCCAAGCCAATGCCTTTGTTTAGGGAATACCATGCCCATTTCTTTATCAAGTGTATTCAAAATTATTCACCTTTACATATTTATTATATAGTTTCATGTTTTAATTCCACACTCCCTTATTGTGGAATAAATGTTGATGTTGAAAGATTCCATGTTGTATGATCAATGTGGCTCACTTATGCATGAAATGAAATGTTTAAAAAGGTTTTGCACAGATAGATCTCCAATGCATTGGGAAAAGTATTGTATCATGATATGTCTTGTGCAATGATTGTTAACTCATGCTAATTCAAGTGCAATGATAATTTACTCATTCTTCATGTACAATGATGGTTTACTAATGCTCCAAGTGAAATGAGCCTTGGCTCATGCTTATTCCATGTTAAGTGTTGTCTCCACATCTCCATGTTCTGATTATCATGATTTATCAAGCCTTTATGTTCATGTTTATATTGTTTTATATTGATATTCCAACTATCTAAAACTTATTTTTTTCATCATGTTATTCTATTTTTATTCCCTTACTGGGATTTATACCTCACCCATTTCTTATGCATGTCCTCTAGTTATCCCATACAATGCTAAGTATGAGGTAATGTAGTATTCTTCTAAAGGATGTTTTCTATAATGAATTTGTGTGTTTTATGTTATAAGTTGTTATGTTATGATCATAATACCTAATGAAACTAGACCTCTAGATCTTCAATATTTTATCAAGTGATTGTTATGTAATAAATCATGTTTAAGTGTGTAATAAAGATCATTGTTGTTATAGTTGGTTTCATAGGATAGGTTTAATTATTTTTGGGATTATGATTAGAATACCCTAGTAAAGCCTTAGAGATATGACTATGTATAATAAAAACATACCTAAGTTTTTTTGAGTATTTGGAAATTTTTTATCAAGAAAATGCATCCCTCTATGGATACGAGCTGGTAGCGATGACTCTGGCACAAATGTTCCTTGGGTTAAAACCTGAAAACACCACTTTGAGCTAGACTTGAACGAGAGCTAGTGCATGAAAAAGGGCCTTGCTGCACTCTTGGTTACAACACTCCTAAGGTATATTCTTTGATAAATTTACAAGCTTAGTATAAACCATTATTAAGGGAGTTAAAATAAATTCCCATAGAATATATGTTAGAAAGTAGATCATGGGTAACATAGTTTAAATCCTATAGATTCGTAAAATAAGGAAATGAAAAATATTTATAAGTCATCTGTTTTATCCTTGGATTCCCCTTTTTATGTGTTTAATAGTTTAAAAGTAATCTTCCCTACATGTATATTGGATAATGTAAAACCAGAATCAAAAAGTTAATGTTAGGGTTATCATCTGTATTTCAATGAATTCTATTATATTTTATATTTTTAGTATAACAATCCCAAAACCACCACAAATCATGTAATTAAAGATGTTGGTGAGTACAAATAATGGGGAAATCATTGCATCACAGGAATATTACTCCTCCCCTATAATAATTTCTGGATTGAACTTCCCGATGAACCTCATCACACTCCCTCTGGTGGAATTTGATACAATTCATAGAATGGACTGGCATTCCATATAAAGATTAAACATACATTAACGTGTGAGGGAAATCACTCTCCATGTTGTGAATCGAGCCTCGATTATATACAAGTGCAAGGAGGTGGATGAATATTCATTAGATCTATCATCTCAAGCCTGGATATAATTTCCCTATGAGCACGCATATATAGCTAAGTTGATTGAGTCCAAGGATGAAACTATCCTTGAAGACATTCCTATTGTGAGGGAATTCTTTGAAGAGTTTCCCATAGAATTGCATAGTCTTCCACCAGTAAGAGATGTGGAATTCTTAATATATCTTATACCCGGGGCATGACCAATATCCAAGACTCCATTTAGAATTGTTGTTGTTGAGCTAAGGAGATGAAGAAACAACTACATGAGAATATAGATATGGGGTTTATACCCCCAAGTGCTTCACCATGGGGTGCATGAGTCCTCTTCTTCAAGAATAAGGATGGGTAAATGTGTCATTACATTGATTATCATGAGCTGAACAAAATAATCATAAAGAAAAAGTACCATCTCCCATGAATTGATGACTTGTTTGATCAACTTCATGGAGCACAATACTTCTCCATGGTGGATTTGTGGTCGGTATATTATCATCTAAGGGTGACGAAGGAAGACATCCCCAAGACTGCTTTTCATAAAAGATGCAGGCACTATGAATTCATAGTAATGCCTTTCAGACTCGCTAATTCTCCAGAAATATTCATGGAAATGATGACTATATTCTTTAGAGATAACCTTGAAAAATTTGTGGCAGTATTTATAGATGATATTCTGATATACTCCAAAACCAATGAAGATCATCAGGAGAATCTAAGAACTGTATTAGATACCTTGCAGAAGGATACGTTCTATGAAAACTAAAAGAAGTGTGAGTTCTTGATGAATGAGGTCACATTAATGGGACATGTCATAACAAGAAATTGGATATTTGTAGATCCCTCAAAGACAGTTGCAATAGAGGGATAGCCAAGGCCAACATCGGTAATAGATATCCATAGCTTCATGAAGTTAGCTAGATATGATCGATGATTTTTGAGAAATTTATCACGATTGTCCAACCCTCTTACAAAGACGACTTAGAAGGGAGTAAAGTTTCTTATAGTGATGAATGCTAAAAAAGATTCAAGGATTTGAATAGGAGGCTTATCTCTGCACGCGTGCTCACTTTACCCACAAGTGGAGAACATTTTGTGGTATTTAGTGATACATTAAAAAAGGGTATAGGATATGTGTTGTTCAAAAATGACAAATTCCTTGCCTATGATTTAAGAAAATTGAGTGTTCATGAGAAGATTTATTCAACACATGATCTAGAGTTGGCTGTAGTGATCTTTGCATTAAAAATTTGGTGGAATTATCTCTTTTTGGAGATGTGTGATATATATATATACCACAAAAGCCACAAGTTTATATTCACACAGATAGTGTTGAACATGCGCCAACAAAGATGGATAGATTTGATCAAAGAATATGAAAGATGAATCCATTACCACCTTGGGAGAGAGAACAAGGTGGTAGATGCTCTATGTAGAAAGTACCTAGTGATTTTATACTTGATGAGATTTTAAAATGATCCAATCTTCTTAGATATGATGAAGATGGACATGGGAATCATAAAGAAAGGAACATCATAAATCCTTTCACAAATTATTGTTCAACTGACACTTTTGGAAAGGTTAAAGGATGTTCAGAAAAAGGATGTTGGAATTTAGAAATATGTGAAGCTATCAGAAAAGGGAAATCCTCAGAGTTCAATGTTAGTAAAGAATGAATTGTGAGATGTTGAAAATGACTATGTGTTCCATAAATTTTGGATCCGAAGAAGTAAATTTTGGATGATGAACATTTTTCAAATTTATCTATTCACTCAGGAAACACAAAGATGTATCGAGATATTCGAGAGAGTTTTTGGTGGGATAATATGAAGAAGGAGATTTCTGAGTATACATCAAATTTCCTTGTGTATCAAAAAGTGAAGGTAGAGAGGCAGAATTCTAAGGGGATGATGCAACCATTACCCATACCAGCATGGAAATGGGATAAATTCCACATGGACTTTATCACCGGACATCAGAAGACATCCTAAGGAAACAATGCAATCTGGGTTGTTGTCGATCGTCATACAAAGTCTGCACACTACATTATAATTCAGAAGGATTTCTCATTAAAACAACTTGAACAGATATATATCATGGATGTGGTTAAGATAAATGGAGTACCACTATTAATTTTGTCCGATGAAGATCCAATATTCACCTCTATGTTTTGGAATAGTCCTCAACATGCTCTATCTACTGAGCTGAACATCAGTACGGATTATCATCCTCAAACTGATGGCCAATCCGAGTGAACTATCCATACACTTCAGGACATGTTGAGAGCATGCTCAATGAACTTCAAAGGAGTATGGATAAACATATTCCTCTGATTGAGTTCCCTTATAACAACAGTTTTCACTTGAGCATCCAAATGGAACCATATGAATCCCGGAATGGGAAGAGGTTTAGAACACCGGCTTGTTGGGATGAAGTCGGTGAGCAAAAACAACTAGAACTAGAAAAAGTCAATGAGATGGTGGAGAAGGTGAAAACCATTCATTAGTATATCAAGGAAACCCATAGATTACCAATGAATTTTGTAGATAATAGTCAACGATACATTGAGTTTAAAGTTTGAGACATAGTATTTCTACACATATATTTGTGGTAGAAGTTCGTGTGGTTTGGAAAGAATGTGAAGTTATGTCCTAGGTACATTGACCCCTTCGATATTCCTGATCGTGCCGGGGTTGTATCCTATTGACTTGCACTTCCACCTACCATTTCCAATGTATATGATGTCTTTCATGTATCTCTCTCAAAGAAGTACATACCAGACCCTTCACATGTACTATCTTTAGTGGTGATACAACTAGATGATGACATTTCTTACGAGGAGAAACCAACAAAGATCATAGATTGTAGAGAAAATGTTCTGCAAAATAAGTCAATGCCCCTCGTCATGGTGTTGTGGTGAAACCACAAGTTTGAAGAAGCGATGTGGGAATCAGAGGATGTAATGAAGTAGAGTTACCTTCATCTATTTTAGTGTGGGAAATGGAAATTTCAAGGGTGAAATTTCTTAATGGGGGAAGAATGTAATGACCCAAGGTTTCATTAATGAAAATTCTTCTTGATCTAATTAAATGACCTATTATATAAAATGGATATATAAAATGTGAACATCCTTGGTTTTATGTATTAAAATAATGCTAAGAATTATGACCATTTCTAATATAGTCTTTGAACAGTGATCACATGATTAGTATAAATATAATGCTTTAACAAATCCAATTTACTTAGACAAAGGAAACAATGGACTCATCCAACTTGACCCATACGACACCTATTTATCAGAGTTCAGAAAGGAAGTGGCGTCATTGGGATTTTCTCTTGTCCAAGACCAAGATGAGCTTGAACAAACTAATCTTGGGAGGAAACCACTACAGGATAAGTGGAAGTTGATATAGATTACCACCCGACCGATGTTATCTAGGCCACCCAATGATTCTGTCACCATCACCAATCATACCCTTCGGTTTTATGTGGGTGTTATAAGTGGTTATGTAACAAGACCCTAGAAACATGATTATGGACATTATTTTTGTATATAATAATGAATATACATTGATTTTATTATTGTTACTTTTTAAATTGTTTTTAAATCATAAATATAATTTTTAGTAAATATTCAACTAAGAAATCTATTTTGGTGAATTAATAATTTTTTTGAATTAAATAATATTTTAATAAAATATTATAACTATTATTAAATTATTTTTTAGTAAATATAAATGATCATATAATTTTATGAATGTAATTGTCATTTTTATTAATGTTTGAAAGTCGTTTTTGTCAAAACTAGTGAATTTTTTTATAAATGTTGGTATTTATTTTATAAGTGTAAATTAAAATATTTATAAAATTATTCATATAAGATAAATATTATTTCTATAATCAGGAAGAAAAAGTTATCCAATTGTGAAATTTTCAAAATTTTATGAGATAATCGAATTTTTGGGTAAAAATTTTATATCATTTAAATATATAATGTGTTCCATGACATCATAATGACCTAATGGTGATGTAATTAAATTTTATAAACCTACTGTTCGGCCAATACATGTTTCAAAATTAATATAATATGATTTTGGGTTTGTTTTATTTATTTTACAATGCTTTAGTGGACCTTTCAAGACTTATAAAACATTTTTTATTTTTAAATAGTTTTATTAAGAGTGTGACTCACCTATACATAAGAAACACCATTATTTTAAGAAGTTAGGACATTTCCCTTCTAAAATATTGTTTTCCACTCCCGTATACCAAAGAACATGGGCAAAAACCATGGGCTGGTTTGTGGTTTTTACTAGTTTAATATGAGATGTCCCCAACCTAAATAATAAATAATTCCTTCTACTTTCCAATATAAACCCACCTATGCTCCCACTACATCCTCACTCAAAGCCATTGGAGTTTGTCCAAACTATGACCTCCTCTCTCTATAATCCTCCCAAGGTGCCCCATGATCCCAAGAAGCCGCTCTCAAGCCTATCCCAACCCTTTGGGATCACACTTCCAAGTAAGGGATTTCGGCCTTTCTTGTTTTTGTCTAATTTTCATTAAGTTGTTATGCCCATTTATTCTCAATTATAAATGTTGGGGTATGACATTGCACCTACCCCATAATTTCCTCTTTATTTTTGAATTATTTGAGACCCTATAATCTTTCATTAACTACCTCCCATGTACACCTCTTACTATGCCAAAATTCTGAAAGAAATTTCTCTCTCCTCAATTAAATTCTAGCAATTCTATTGTACCATGAATATAAATTCCACTACAATTTTAGGGAATGTATCTATATCACACCATTACTATTCATTTCATGTAAATATGATGAGGCACCCCATTCTATTTCATCAACCATTTTTATGTGTTCAGAAGTCACATCGCTAGAATGTCGGAATTGCACCGATTTTCCAAGCTAATGGCATTGTGTAGTGAATACCATGTCTTTTTCTCTATCAAGGGTATTCACCTTTATTAGTATTTACTTATTGATTATAGAGTTTCATTTACGAATTAAAAATTCATTTATCATAGAATAAATGATGATGTTGAATGATTCCATGTTTTATAACTTATTTGGAACACATTTGAATGAAATGAAATGTTTAAGAAAGATGCTCCTTGATAGCGCTCTAATGCATTGGGTAAAGTATAGTATCCTGATACGTCATGTGAAATAAGTGTTGACTCGTGCTAATTAAAGTTCAAATTGGGTTTAATAATACATCATGTGTAATGAGGTTTTACTCAAACTCCATGTTCAATGATCCTTGGATCATTCTAATTCTATGTTAAGTGTTGTTACCACATCTCCATGTTATGATTATCATGATTTATCATGCCTTTATGTTCATGTTTTCTTTGTGATATATTGATACCCCAATTTTATAACATGTATTTTTTCCTCATGTTATTCCATGTTTATACCCTTGATGGGCTTTATAGGTCATCCTTTTTCATATGCATGTCCTTTACATATCCTATAAAATGTTTAGTACGAGGGAAGGTAGTGGTCATGTAAAATATGTTTCCAATAATGTTGTTTTGTGTTTTATGTTCTATGTTGTTATGTAATGGTCCTAAGCACCAAAGAAACTATACATATCGATATTCTATGTGGTATAAAATTATGTTTGTGTAATAAATCATGTCTAAGTGTGTAATAAAGATCAGGGCTGTTATAAGACTGGGTAGGGAAGTGTCGGTCCGACCGGGTCAGACCAGACCTGGGCCCAATTGGGCCTAGAAACACTCAAAGGACCCTATCGTGAGATCCGAACACCCGTTTGATGAACACTCCACGGTGTTGGGACCCATGGAGAAAGCAGTTACTTTTTTATTTACTCCATTATAGTTTCAGAGAAACCTGGAGTATGACCGGGTTGGATCATACTCGAATCCAACCAAGCCCTTGACATAGAAAATGCTAATAACGCACGGACTGATTGTCTGATTGATGATTCATCTATTGCATTGGAACCCTTATGAAATGAAAGATCATCAGGTTACTTTTTTGTGATACTTCGTTCTAGTTGAGATACGACTGATGGCTTGGGGATGTGTAATACCCCAAGATTGCATATAACATTATTTTTTTAAAGTAATTGAATAACTTTCAGTACACGCAACATTGAGTTCAAGCGCACCATAACTTACCAAACTAGGCGTTCAAAAGAGGTTATGAATAGTATTTACTGAATTTCTAACCATATATAATAAATATAATTTTAGAATCTATATTATGAGTTTCTTAGACATAATGTAAGAACTAATTCATTTTTTTCAGATAAAATAATTATTTTTAAAAAAATGCACTTTTACCGCCTTTTAATGGTGAACCCATTTTGAATAAAGAATTTGAATCTTTTTTATATTCAATTTAACAGAATAATATTCTTTTTTATAATCAGGAGATAAGAATTTAGTTTCAATAAATTTTTGTTACTTTTCTGATAACTTTGATATTTTGATGAATAGTGAAAATTACTAAATTTTAATTAAAACCAACTTCTTATATAGAAATAATTAATAGTTATAAATTATGAATTTTAGTGGTTTTAAAGTATAATTAGAATATATTTTTACCATTTAATGCAATTTTGTTCATTAGATGTAATTTCACATTTAAACCAGATATAAACAATTGTCAATCTTTTGATAGTTATTATTTCTTAAAAACAAGTTTTTTGTTTTGATAGTGGAAATTAATTTAAGATTAATTCCTTCCACTTCAGTGATTTGAATTTGGAAAAATGGATTCCAAATTTTTAATTAGTATGTCCAAATTTTGTAAATAGGTAACTCTTATTTTTAGTCATTTTGAATAATTACATCGGTAAATATTTTATTTACCATGGTTAATGGGTAAATCTGATAAATAAGTGCAATAAAATAATATTATATTAATATTTATTTACTATAAAACATGTCCTAACCCTATTGGATGATACATTTACGACCATGGGCATCTATGAGTCGATTTTTGGACCGCATAGAGACACTTGTAGGTGATGATGACACTTTATATTAATTAAGTTAAAGAAAATTCAAAAATGACAAAATCATATATCTTTTAGAAAAAAATTGTTACATAGGGTTATATATGTTATATTTTCGACTATAAATATTCATTAAAATCTAAAAAAATTTCCTAAATAATTTTATTTTATTTATAATTATTAGACACTGAATAATTAAATTTATTTATGACACAATAATGATGAAATATTTTCTTTATTAATGAATGAATCAAATAATTGGTATTATAAATGTTAAAATAAATATAATTCGATTGTTTTGATAACATCCAAGAGTTTTATTAGTTAAAATGAAATGTTAGGATTTATTAAATGATTTTTTTTTTCGAATTAATAATATTTTTAAGACTATCAAAAATCAATTATTGAATAGTGTCAAAATTGACATAAAAGAGCTTTTAAAGAATATATTATATTATTAATTGATATTCGATTCCTAAAAAACTAATGTTCGGAAAAAAGACTTATATCATGATTTTTGTATCATTAATGGACCACTTTTTGTCGCTTGGAGGTATATAGTATGTTTATTAACCATATAATATAAAAATACAAAGTTACATGGTAAATTTCAAACTAATTAACAGAGTTAGAACTAAAATATAAGGTTAATAATTTGACCCAAACCTGTCTAAAACCTATTGGTTGAGTTTGTTTAGACCTATACCCACATTATCCTTTTAATAATATACATTGGAGCCATTAGACAAATAGTATTAATTTGTTATAAAATAATATTTTTAGCTTTTCCTATGGTGCCCTCACCCCTCTTATAAATAGGCACTCCCCCTTCACTCTAATTCACGACATCTAAGCCTTTTGGATCAGCCAACCCATACCCAAATATTCTATAAACATCTACAAAATCATCCAAGAGGCCTTATTTTGATCAGAAAGCCAACATATGGAGTCCTTTTGTTCAAATCATAAGAAAGAACCCGAAGAAGAGGTATTGTTTTCACCACCCTCTTTCAAGTTCCTTTCTTTTTCAACTTTTTCATTATTTGTTATTTCCTTTCTAAAATAATTACTCCAGTATCTTATATATACTGTGATGTTATTATAAATATTTCACAACTATATTCATTATTCTATCCTTCTTATGAATGATAATGTCACAATGCGTGCATACGTACGACTTACCGTCTCCAAGCCGTGGGGTAATTTGTAATTCAAGACTATGTTATTTGGATGGATATAATGATGATTAATATGTATATAAATAATGAAAATAAAATTATAACGTCTCTGTAAAATTAATATACCATCCAATTCTACACCTTTAAGGAATTGATATTGTTTCTCATGCGTACGTACTAATACCGTCTCCACGACGCGAGGAGATTCATTTCCACATTCACCATTCATCGATGATTATAAAAATATATATTACTTATATGTTTGTAATATATTACATTATAATGATACTGGAGTTATATATATATATATGTACTTACATATATTTTATTCCTTTAGTTCCGTTCAATACGTTATGAAAATTGAAACAATGTTTATGCGTACGTACGGACTACCGACTCCATAAATGGTGTTTTCCATTTCACATATATATCTATTATACATAATTATATTATAAATATATTTGATATATAAATAATTTTTTATATTCTGGAAGTATTTAAATCATTATGTAAAGGATACAATCAAGATTAACAAGTTAAAACACGTACGATAAAGAAAGTGATTATTACTCGAAATGTTAATTTAGCATGGAAATTATTATTAAATGAGTAGTAAAAAGTCATAAATTAATAACTTATGATATCATAAATAATAATATGGTTCTGTTAAAATTTGATAACATACTATGGTCATCATACAAGAGGATAAACGTACCCTCGACTAAAGGAAAGTGCAAGGTAAGGTGTTTTCATCTCACACCTTATTCCCGTGACATTCAGGAAATATTGCCACTATTACCTTTTATGTGGTGTAGTACTACCCATAATTGTATTCTTTGTGTAATTCAATTTAATTTATGTGTATTTAAATATTCATTTTATGATACCTATTTTATGGGGTGTATGTTTCGTATGTTACCAAATTGGTAAGGGTTAATTTCACAATCTCTTTATTATCCAAGGTTGTTTTTACATAATTATCTACTGGGAAATATTAATTATCCATGTCCATGTATCATGAATGAGTTTTCAAAGGGATTATTTAAATTGAATTTTTTACTAAAACATCATTTCAAATGTTTTAAATATTTATTCTTCTAAATCTATTTCATTAATGTTCATGTCTTCAAAATGTTTTTTAAGGAATTATTTATATGGAAATGAATGATTATAAAATGTTAATTCCTTTCAAACTTTTCAAAGTCGTATGGGATACTTGGATTATAAAATGTCTTTAAATGAATTTTTTCTAAATTGTCTAACTTTTAAATGTTATCATGAAAAATGGGTATTTCTCTCAATGTTTTTTACAAATCATTTTTATCTATGTCAAAATACTTTAATGGATTTTAAAATTGTTTTAATGTTGATTTATTATGATACAAATCTTCGATATTGTGTTGAAGGTTTTGTGATTTGTTTGAATGTGGATGTGTTATTTTTATACCATTCATGGTTTATGGGTAATGTATTGACATTTCGTATGCTAGTTTTAATATGAATGCTTATGTTATGTTTAGACCTTTTCATATGGGGAATGCATTGGACTTAGTAAGTGATGGATGGAGCATGCTATTGTTCCTCGATGCATCGGTTGGTCTCATGAGACAAAATAGTGTCTTGGCACAAGGCCTTGATAAAATCTTATTTTTAGTCTTGGCACGAGGCCTTGACTATGGGGTTTTGATAGTCTGGAATTATGCATTCCATCATTATAAAAGTGGTTAGTGATATTTCATGTGATTATTCGACTAGTAAAATATCCATGAGAATAAGTAAACAGAATTACACCATTTTATTTTTTCCATATTATGTTGAAGTTCAATTTTAAAAGGGTTTTGTTTTAGTTATACATTGCCTTAAATTTTTATGCTTATTTATGAAAGTTTCTGATGTATTATTATCCTTACTGATCATCTGAGCTCACCCCTTTCTTTGTTTTATTTTACCCAGGACTCTAAGAAGTGTATTGTGATTGATATAAAGGGTTAAGCTAAGGAAATAATGGCATTCATAAAAGATTATTTATGTTGTTTTGTATGTTATAATGTGTAATGTAACATTCAAGTATGTAATCTATTTTCCAAAAATACTAAATTGTTAGATCCTTCAGGACTTGATTCCTTGTAATCATGACAATTTATTAAAATAATGCACTATCTCTAGGTAATTGGGGTTGGGGCGTCACAGTTGGTATCAGATAAAGTTTTGCAATAACCATGGAAGCTAGATTTAGATAAAATCTGATTAAAGAACATAGACCTAAGATAGAATTTGATGATTAGTATAGAATAAAATCCTAGAATTTTGGTATTGTTGAGATTTTGTGAGTTTTCTAAGTAATATATCCATGTCTAGATACAAGGAGGTAGAGGCGGCTGTAGTATAGATTTACCTAGGGGTGAAACCCAAAAACACCGCTTTGAGCTAGACTCAAACAGGAACTGGTGCATGACAATGGGATTTGATACACTCTTGTTTACTACACTCACGGGGGATATGCTATGGATAATTATGATTTTCTTTACAAACCATTATGAAGGGTTTATGAGTATATACATCCTCAAAGAAAATATTTTTATGATCATTGATTTTATCCCAAAACTGCACAATTTAGGTTAGGTATTTTAGAAGTTTGGAATTATTCATTACAATTCATAAACTGACCTAGTGTATGACATTGTATTGAAATAGCTCTCGGTAGAAGGATTGTGAACTCTAGCAATACATATGATCCAAATAGTAATAAGGATCATATCTTTCACCATATTAAGAAAAAAATTAGAAGGGAAATTGTCCCCCATGTATTCTCAACATATTAATAAATACTATCATGTGTTAAAATGATGAGTAAGGAATTCTCTGAGTCCTATGGCTTTGACGGGAAGAAAGGGAAGAAAAGGATGGATGATAGTAAGATGGATAAAGGGAAGAGGGAAAAGAATAATTTTCCCATATGTGATTACTGTGGGAAGAAACACCCTAGAACATGTCTGAAGGGAATGATAGGTTGTTATAAGTGTGGAGAATAAGGACACCATGTACGTGACAGCAAGGGTAAGAAAAAGGATTCAAATGTACAATGCTTCATCTATAAGGAGTTGGGACACCATGAGAACTAATTTCCAAATCATCAGAGTATTCCCAAAATGATGCTATTGGATAATAATCAAGTTATGATACTACCACATATGAAGAAGAATGACTAGTGTTCTTATTTTATTATTATAGTATTATTTCATTTGAGTGTTGTATGAACATTATAATGGTTATATGAATTATGGAGGTAAATTATGATTGTACTGCTATACTATTTTATTGAGGATTTGAGATTATATGGTTCTATGAAAAGTGACTTAATTGTGAGCTACAATTTTGTTAAAATACATGGTTGAAGGAAAGGTAATATTTAATATGGTCCCAATAATGAGGTAGTGATTTTGGAATAAGAGATGGTTGATTTTAATAAATTATATTGGATATTCTTGACTACCTTGAAACTGATTAATGGGTTTTCATCGATGGAGTTTACAAACATTTTGTTGATAGAAGAAGTATAACATGTATTATATAAAGAATAAGAGATCATGAATGTAATCAATAAGGTTTTATGTTAATTTAGGACGTTGTGGTGTTTTAAAATAATACATGACGAATGTTTTAACATGTTATTAAGCGGAAAAAAGGATCTTTTTTGTGTTTAAATTCCATTTAAATTTTTGACTGTGAGTTTGGACAGAATTATTTGGGATAATTCTTGTTTGAGGCTATTTTTGGATTCCTATAAAGGACAACCCGGAGGTCGGGTGACAACCCGTCATGTCTGGCAGGGCCGTGAGACATGAACCCGCAACTGAAGGGAAAAAATGGTGTATCTCCAACCACTGGCCCACGTGAGGTCCTAGATTGAATAATGTAGTCTTTTTAAAAAAAATCTCGTAGATGAATTATGAATTAATTTTTTTGAACCCTATACAAATAGGATAAATGGATTATTATTTTTATGTTCTATTATCTTGTACAGTTAAAGATGAGTTTGTGGTAGAAATTAGTTAAAGGATGGGACTCTACATGTCAAGTATATATTTTTTTTTCTTCTCTTATTCTGTGAAGAAATTAATTCTTTTACTTTAGTTAAGGGATATTAAAACAAAAAATGTGTTATCATAATACCAAATGTTTTGTTGAACCAATGGTATTTTAAATCATCATAGACTGATGAATTTAAGGCCCTCAATTTTACACATGTTTGTAATTTATGACCTCAATCACTACCTATAGATATTTATGTTTTCCTTCCAATTATGTGTCTTTAATTTCCACCAATGTTCTCCTAATCATGATCAAAATTTGATGGTGACTTTTTCATTCCCCTTTTCCTCTTATTAAGACTAAATTTTATTAACCCAATTTCCGATGTGGGTTTTCCCACAAAGGTATTTTCTATTTTCAACCTTTTATTTCGAAGAACAATTTCAAATTGAGAGGACACAATTTATTGAATGAGGGAATAAGATAACACCCCAAGATTGTATAGAATGTTATTTCTTCAAAGTAATTCAATAACTTGCACTACATGCAACACCGAGTTCAGGTGCACCATAACGTACAAAACTAGCCGTTCAAAAGTGGTTATGAATAGTATTAACTGAATTTTGAACTATATATAATCTTTATCATTTTAAAATCCATATTATTAGTTTCTTAGACATAATTCGATAACTAATTCGTTGTTTCAGATAAAAGAAGTATTTTTAAAAAAAATACACTTTTACCGCCTTTTAATGGTGAACCCATTTTAAATCTAATATTTGAAACTTTTATATATTCAATTTGACAAAAATATAATTCTTTTTTATTATTGGGACATATGAGTTTAGTTTTAATAAATTTTTGGTACTTTTTTAATAACTTTCATATTTTGATGAATAGTGAAAATTACTAAATTTTAATTAAAAACAACATTTTCAATCGAAATAATTATTAGTGATAAATTATGAATTTGAGTGGTTTTGAAATATATTTAGAATATATTTTTACCATTCAATAAAATGTTTGTCATTTTATGTAATTTTAAATTTATAATAGACAAAAACAGGTGTCAATCTTTTGATAGTTATTATTTCTTAAAAACACGCTTTCTATTTTGACAGTGGGAATTAATTTTAAATTAATTTCTGGCACTTCTATGTTTTGAATTTGTAAAAATTGATTCCATATTTCGAATCAGGATGTCCAAATTGTGTAAATAGTTATATCTTATTCTTTGATATTTTGAATAATTACTTCGGTAAATATTTTTTTACCACGGTGAAAGGGTAAATCCAGTAAATAAGGGTAAAAAAATAATATTATAATAATATTAATTTACCCAAAAACGTGTCCTATCCCAATTTTGTTGATACATGTCCGACCATGGGCATCTTTGGGTCAATTTTGGGACACCATGGAGCCACTTGTAGGTGATAAGGACACTCTATATTAATTAAGTTAATGTAAATACAAAAATGACATAAACATATACCTTTTAGCAAATCATTTTTTACATAGGTTTATATATGGTATATTGTCGACTATAAAAACTCATTAGAAAGATAAAAGTATTTCCTAAATAATGGTATTTTATTTAAAAAATTTAGACATTAAATAATTAAATTTATTTATGACACAATAATGATACAGTATTTTCCTTATTAACGATATAATCGAATAATTGGTATTAGAAATGTTGAAAAAATATAATTTGAACGTTTTGATGACATCCAAGAATTTTATTGGTTAATATAACATGTTATCTTTTCTTAAATGAATTTGGTTAGAATTAATAAATTTTTTACGACTTTAACAAAAATAAATTATTAAATAGTGTCAAAATTGACATAAAAGATTTTTCAAAACAAATATTATATTATTGATTGATATTCTATTCCTAAAAATCTACGGTTGGGCCAACAGACTTATATCTTGATCGGTGTATCATTAATGGACAACTTTGGGGTCTGTCTAAGGTATATAGTATGTTTTTTAACCATATAATATAAAAAATACAAAGTGACATTGTAAATGTCAAACTAATTAACTAAGAGTAAAAACTAAAAGATAAGGTTAATAAAGTGACCCAAACAGGTGTAAAACCTATTGTATGAGTTATTTTCAACCTATACCCACCTTATCCTTTAAATAATCCATTCTAGAGCCATTATAAACTGAATATAAATTTATTATAAAATAATATTTTTAGCTTTTCCTAAGGTTCCCCTCACACCTCTTATAAAAGTGCACTCCCCCTTCACTCTAATTCACACCTTCTAAGCTTTTTGGCTCAGCCAAAACCTACCCAAATATTCTCTCATCTTCCCTCACATAAACCTACAGGCCTTTCTCATTCAACTTCATCTTTCTTTTTTATTTCTATTTTAAAATAATAACTCCAATATCTTCTATATACATTGATGTTATTATTAAAATTTCACAACTATTTTCATTATTCTATCAATATTATGAATGATAGTGTCACCATTCGTGCGTACGTAAGGCATACCGTCTCCAAAATGTCGTGTAATTTGTTATTAAACACTATGTTATTTGGATGGATATAATAATGATTAATATGTATATAAATAATTAAAATAAAATGATAATGTCTCTATTAAATTAATAAACCATCCATTTCCACACTTTTAATGAAATGATATTGTCGCTCATGGGTACGTACCGATTACCGTCTCCATGGCGCGATGAGGTTCATTTCCACATTCACCATTAATCGACGATTATAAAAATATATAATACTAATATGTTTGTAATATATGAAATAATAATGCTGCTGGAGATATATATATATATATATATTTACTTACATATATTTTATTTACTTAGTTCGGTTCAATACGTTATGAAAACGGAAACAACATTTATGCGTACGTATGGACTACCGTCTCCAAAAACAGTGTTTTTCATTTCACATATATATCTATTATACATAATTATATTCTAAATATATATGATATATAAATCATGTTTTAAATTATGGAAGTATTTAAATCATGATCTATCTGGTACAATCAAGAGTAACAAGTTAAAACTCGTACGATAAGGAAAGCGATTATTACCCGAAATGTTAATTTAACATGAAAATTATTATTAAATGAGTAGTAAAAAGTCTTAAATGAATAATATATGATATCATAAATAATAATACGGTTCTGGAATAATTTAATAACATAATATGGTCTTCATACAGAAGATTTAAAGTAACCTTGAATAAAGGAAAGTTCAAGGTAAGGGGTTTTCATCTCAATCCTACTTCTCGTGATATTCATTCCATATTACAACTATTACCTTTTGTGTGGTGTATTTACTACCCATAATTGTATTCTTTTTGTAATACACTTTAATTTATGTGTACCTACATATTCATTTTATGTTACCTCTTTCATGTGGTTTATGTTTCATAACATACCAAATTGGTAAGGGTTGATTTCACAATCTCATTATTATCTGATGTTGTTTTTATGTAATTATCTACTGAGAAATCTTTATAATCCATGTACATGTATCTTGAATGAGTTTTAAAAGGGATTATTTTAATGTAATTTTTTCTAATACATAATTTCAAATGTTTTATATATTTATTATTCTAATTATTTTTTCATTAATGTCCATGTCTTCAAAATGGTATTTAAGAATTTATTAATATAGACATGAATGTTTTTAAAATGTTAATTCCTTTAAAAAGTTTCAATGTTTTTTGGGAAAATATGATTAATATATGTCTTTAAATTAATTCATTTCTAAATTTTGTGACTTTTAAATTTTTTCATGAAAAGGGGTATTTCTCTCAAAGAGTTTTACAAATCATTTTCATCTATGTCAAAATCTTTTAATAGATTTTGAACGTGTTTTGAAGTTGATTTATCATGATAAAAATCATCCATATTGTGTTGAAGGTTTTGTGATATGTATGACTGTGGATGTGTTATTTTAATACCATTCATGGTTTATGGGTAAAGTATTGACATTTCATATCCTAGTTTTAATATGAATATTTATGTTATGTTTAGACCTTTTCATATGAGGAATGCATTGGACTTAGTAAGTGACTGGTGGAGCCCGATATAGCCCCTCGATGCATCAGTAGGTCTCATGAGAAAAACTAGTGTCTTGGCACAAGGACTTGATAAAAATATTATTTTTATTCTTGGCACAAGGCCTTGAATATGTGGTTATGATTGGCTGACATTATGCATTCCATCATTTTGAAAGTGGTTAGTGATATTGCATGTGATTATTTGACTAGTAAAATATTCATGTGAATATGTAAATGGAATTAATTCATTTTATTTTTTCAATATTATGCTAAAGTTCAATTTTAGAAGGATTTTGTTTTAGTTATACATTTCCTTAAAAGTTTATGCTTATTTGTGAAAGTATCTGTTGAATTTTTATCCTTACAAAGCATCTAAGCTCACCAATTTATATGTTTTAATTTTCCCATTATTCCAAGACAGTATTGTTACTGATATGTAGGGTTAAGCCACAAAAATAATGGCGTTCATAAAGGATTATATATTTTGTTTTGTTTGTTATATAATGTAAGGTAACATTGATGTATGTAATCTATTTTCCAAGTCTTCTAAACTGATCGGTCCTTCAGGACTTGATTCCTTATAATAATTCCAATGTATTAAAATAATGTACCGACTCTAGGTAACTGGGGTCGGGGCGTTACAGTTGGAATCATAGGAAGTCTAGCAATAACATTGGATACAGGATTTAGATAAAGTCTGATTACAGCACATAGACCTATGATTTAATGTGAGGATTAGTATAGAAAACATCCTAGAATTTTGGTATTGTAGAGATTTTGTGATATTTACGAGCAATACATCCCTGTCTGGATACGAGTAGGTAGAGGCGACTCTGGCTTAGATGTACCTAGGGGTAAAACCCGAAAACACTATTTTGATCTAGACTCAAATGGGAACTGGTGCATGACAACGGGCCATGCTACACTCTTAGTGACTACAGTCCTGGGGGATATGCTAAGGTTAATTCTCATTTTCTTTACAAAACGTTATGAATGGTTTATGAGTATATACTTTGTCAAGGAAAATTTTTTTATGATCATGGATTATATCCATAAATTGCACAATTTATGTTATGAATTTTACTAGTTTGGAATTATTCATTACAATTCATAAACTGACCTAGTGTATGCCATTGTATAGAAATGGCTCCCAGTAGAAGGAATCTGAACTCCAGTAATTCGTATGATGCAAAGAGTAAGATGGATCACATCTTTCACCTTATTAAGCCAACATTTAGAAGGGAAATTGTCTCCCATGTATTCTCAACATATGAAGAAATAGTATGATGTGATAAAAAGATAAGTAAGGATTTCCTTGATTCCTATGGAATTTAAGGGTAGAAAGATAATAAAAGGATGGAAGAGAGAAAGGTGTATAAAGGGAAGAGGGAAAAGAAGAATTTTCCCATATGTGCTAAATGTGGCAAGAAACACCTTGGAACTTGCCTGATGGGAATGGGAGTTTGTTATGTGTGGAGAAAAAGGACATCAAGTACGTGACTACAAGTGTAAGAAAAAGGTTTCAAATGTACAATGCTTAATCTGTAAAGAGTTGGGAGACTATGCGAACCAATTCCCAAATAATCAGAGCATGCCCCAAATGATGCTATTGGATAATAATCATGTTATTATACCACCTAAGATGAAGAAGAATGATTAGTTTTTATTTGTTGTTAATATAGGATTATTTCATTTGAGTGTTCTATCAACAATATAATGGTTATATGAATTATGAGATAAATAAGGATTGTACCACAATATTATTTTATTGAGGATTTGAGATTATATGGTTCTATGAATAGTGAGTTAATAGTGAGCTACACTTTTGCAAAAATAGATGGTTGAAGGAAAGGTAATCATTAATATGTTCCCGAAAATGAGATAGTGATTTTGGAATAAGAGATGGTTGATTTGAATAAATTATATTTGATATTCTTGAATACCTTGAAAATAATTAACGATTTTTCATCGTTGGAGTTTACAACAGTTTTTTCTGATAGTAGGAGTATATTTAGTATCATATAAGGAATAAGGGATCATGAATGTAATCATACGGTTTTATGGTATTTTAGGATGTTTTTGTGTTTTAAAAGAATACATGATAAATTTGTTCACATGTTATTAAGCGGAAAAAATGAACTTCATTTTGTTTATCTTCCTTATAAATTTTGTACTCTGAGTTTGGATATAAGTATTTTTGATAATTATTGTTTGATATTAATTTTGGATTTCCATAAAATGACAACCCGGAGGTCGAGCGGCAACCCGTCGTGTCCAGCAAGGCCGCAAGACATGAACCCACAACCAAAGGGAGACAAGGGTGTATCGCCTACCATAGGCCCACGTGATATCCTGGATTGAATAATGTAGACTTTTTTTTAAAATATTATGGTATATTCAATATAAATTCATTTTTTGAACCCTATATAATTGAGATAAATGGAATATTATTTTTATGTTCTATTATCTTTTAGAGTTAAAGATGATTTTGGTAGAAATTAGTTAAAGGATGGGACTCTACTTTTCATGTATATATTTTTCTTCTTCTCTTATTCTATGAGGAAATTAATTATTATACCTTAGTGTAGGGATCTTAAAACCAAAAATGTATTATTCTAATACCAAATGTTTTGTTTAACCAATGAATTTTTAAATCATCATAGACTGATGAATTTATGGCACTCAACTTTACACATTTTTGTGATTGATGACCTCAATCACTGGCTATAAATATTTAAATTTTTACACCAATTATGTGTCTATAATTTCCACCAATGTTCTCCTAATTGTGATCATAATTTGGTGGGGACTTTTTCATTCCCCTTTTCATCTTATTAAGAATAATTTTATTAATCAAATTTTCGATGTGGCTTTTCCCACAAAGGTATTTTCTATTTTTAACCATTTATTTTCTAAGAATAATTTCAAATTGAGAGGACGAAATTTATTGAAGGAGGGAATAATATAACACCCCATGATTTTATATAATGTTATTTCTTGAACGTAATTCAATAACATAGACTACATGAAACGCCGTGTTCAAGCGCACCATATCTTACCAAACTTACAGTTCAAAAGTGGTTATGAATGGTTCTAACTAAACTTTGAACTATATATAATAATAATAATTTTTGAATCCATATTATGAGTTTCATAGAAATAATGTAAGAACTAATTCATTTTTTTTCATATAAAAGAAGTATTTTTCAAAAAATTCACTTTTACCTCCTTTTAATGGTGAAATTTTTTTAAATCCAATATTTGAAACTTTTCTATATTAAATTTCACAAAATAAACTTCTTTTTTAGAATCAGGAAATTACAATTTAGTTTCAATAAATATTTGGTACTTTTCAGATAACATGCATATTTTGATGAATAGTGAAAATTAATAAATTTTAACTAAAAATAACATTTTCAATCGAAATAATTTATAGTGATAAATTATGAATTTGAGTTTTTTTAAAGTATATTTAGAATATATTTATACCATATAATTTTTTTTTGTCATTGGACATAATTTTACATTTAAACCGGATATAAAGAAGTGAAAATCTTTTGATAGTTATAATTTCATAAAAACACGCTTTTTGTTTTGATAGTGGAAATTAATTTTTAATTAATTTCTTCAACTTCAGTGTTTTATATTTGGAAAAATGGATTCAATATTTGTAATCAAGATGTAAAAATTGTTTAAATAGGTAACTCATATTTTTAAACATTTGAATAATTACTTCGGTAAATATTTTATTTACCATGATTAAAGGGTAAATCTGGTAAATAAGGGTAAAATATAATTTTATAATAATATTAATTTACCATAAAATGTGTTTTCACCAAATTATTTGATAAATGTCCGACCATTTTCATTTTTTGGTCGATTTTGGGACCCCATGGAGCAACTTGTATGTGATAAGGACACTTTATATTAATTAAGTTACTGTAAATAGAAAAATGACATAAGAAAATATCTTTTAGAAAAAAAAAATTTACATAAGGTTATATATGTTATATTTTCGACTATAAATATTAATGAGAACGATATAAAGATTTAATACATATTTTTATTTTATATATAATTTTTTAACATTGAATAATTAAATTTATTTATGACACAATAATGATGAAGTATTTTCCTTATTAATGAATGAATCAAATAATTTGAATTATAAATGTTAAAATAAATATAATTTGATAGTTTTGATGACATAAAAGAATTTTATTAGTTAATATGACTTGTTAGGAGTTATTAAATTAATTTGGTTTGAACTAATAAAGTTTTTGTGTCTTAAAAAAATATCAATTATTGAATAGTGTCAAAATTGACATAAAAGAGTTTTTAAAACAAATATTATATTATTAATTGATATTATATTCCTAAAAATATACGGTTCATAAAATAGACATATATGATGATATTTGTATCATTAATATACCGATTGGTGGTCTCATGGTAGTATATAGTAAGTTTATTAACCATATAATATAAAAATACAAAGTGACATGGTAAATGTCAAACTAATTAACTAAGAGTTAAAACTAAAAGATATGGTTAATAAAGTGACGCAAACCACTCTAAAACCTAGTGTTTGAGTTTTTTTTCTACCTATCCCAACCTTATCCTTTAAATAATCTATTTTGGAGCCATTATAATCTGAATATTAATTTATTATAAAATAATATTTCTAGCTTTTCCTAAGGTTCCCTTCACCCCTCTTATAAAAGGGCACTCACCCTTCACTCGAATTCAGACCTTCTAAGCATTTTGGCTCAGCCAAACCAGCCAAAATATTCTCTAAACTTCCCTCATTTAAACGTAGAGGCCTTATAATGATCAGAAATCCAACTTAAGGAGTCCTTTTCATCAAATAAAAAGAAAGAACCTGAAGAAGAGGTAATGTTTTCACCACCCTCTTTCAAGTTCCTTTCTTCTTCAACTTCTTCTGTCTTTGATATTTCCTTTATAAAATAATAAATCCAGTATATTCTATATAATGTGATGTTATTATAAATATTTCACAACTATATTCATTATTCGATCCATCTTATGAATGATTATGTCACCATGCGTGCTTACGTACGGCTTAAAGTCTCCACGTCGTGGTGTAATTTGTTATTCAACAATATGTTTTTTGGATGGATATAATGATGAGTAATATGTATATAAATAACTAAAATAACATTTTAATGTATCTATAAAATTAATATACCATCCAATGACACACCATTAATGAAATGATATAGTCGCTCGTGCGTACGTACCGATTACCGTCTCCATGACGCGATGAGATTCATTTTCACATTCATCATTAATCGAAGATTATAAAAATCTATATTAATAATATGTTTGTAATATATGTCAAAATAATTCTACTATAGATATATATATATTTATATATATATGTACTTACATATATTTTATTCACTTAGATTCGTTCAATACGTTATGAAAACGGAAACAACGTTTATGCATATGTACAGACTACCGTCTCCATAAATGGTGTCTTCCATTTCACATATATTTATATTATACATAATTATAATCTAAATATATATATATATATATATATGTGATATATTAATCATTTTTTATATTCTGGAAGTATTTAAATCATGATCTATGTGATACAATCAAGAGTAACAATTTAAAACACGTACGATAAAGAAAGCGATTATAACCCGAAATGTTAATTTAACATGGAAATTACTATTAAATGAGTATTAAAAGGTCATAAATGAATAATTTATGAGAAAATAATTAACAATATGGTTCTTTTATAATTTAATAACATACTATGGTCTTCATACAAGAGGTTAAACCTACCCACAACTAAAGAAAAGTGCAAGGTAAGGGGTTTTCATCTCACTCCTTATTCCCGTGAGACATAGGCCATATAACCACTATTACCTATTCTGTTGTGTATGTACTTCCCATGGTTTTATTTATTGTGTAATGTACTTTCGTTTATGTGTATTTACATATTAATTGTATGATACCTCTATCATGGGGTGTATGTTTCGTAATATACCAAATTGGTAAGGGTTAATTTCACATCATCTTTATTATTTAGGTTGTTTTTATATAATTATCTACTGGGAAATATTTATTATCCATTCCCATGTCTCATGAATAAGTTTTCAAAGGTATTATTTTAAGGGTCCTTTTTACTAAAACAACATTTCAAATGTTTTAAATATTTATTCTTATAAATCTTTTTCATTAATGTCCATATCATCAAAATGGTTTTAAGGATTTATTTATATGGACATGAATGTTTTTAGAATGTGAATTCCATTCAAATGTTTCAAAGTGGTATGGGACACTTTTAATCAAACATTTCATTAAATAAATTCCTTTCTAAATTGTGTGACTTTTAAATGTTTTCATTAAAAGGGGTATTTCTCTCAAATTGTTTTTCAAATCATTTTCAACTATGTCAATATCTTTTAATGGATTTTATACTTGTTTTGATGTTGATTTATCATGATACAAATCCTCCATATTGTGTTGAAGGTTTTGCAATATGTTTGACTGTGGATGTTCTATTTTTATACTATTCATGGTTTATGGGAAATGTATTGAAATTTATTATCCTAATATTAATAAAAATGTTTATTTTATGTTTACACATATTCATATGAGGAATGAATTGGACATAGTAAGTGACGGGTGGATCCAGCAATAGCTCCTCGATGCATCAGTAGGTCTCATGAGACAAACTAGTGACTTTGCATATGGCCTTGACAAAATCTTATTTGTAGTCTTGGCACAATGCCTTGACGATGTGGTTATGATAGTCTTGAATTATGAATTTCATCATTATGAAAGTAGTTAGTGATATTTCATGTCATTATTCGACTAGTAGAATATCTATGTGAATAAGTAATGGCATTAATTCATTTTATTTTTTCCATATTTTTCTGTAGTTAAAGTTTAAAAGGATTTTGTTTTAGTTTCAAATTTTCTTAAAGGTTAATGCATATTTATGAAAGATTTCATTGTATTGTTATCCTTACTGAGAATCTGAGCTCACCCCTTTCGATGTTTTATTTTTCACGGGATTCTATGAAATTTATTGTGATTGATATGCAGGGTTATCCCAAGGGAATGATGGCGTTCATAAAGGATTATTTATGTTGTTTTGTAGGTTATAAAGTATAATGTAACATTCATGTATATAATATATTTTCCAAGACTGCTAAACTAATATGTCCTTCGGGACTTGATTCCTTGTAATAATGCCAATGTATTAAAATAATGCACTGACTCTAGGCAACAGGGGTCGGGGTGTCACATGAGCGGTTTTTCTAAGTGAAATATGTGTGGAACCCTGTGACTGGTTGAGACCTGGAGACCAATGAAATATTAACTCAATGTGACTCGAAAGCCACAATACACGATGGGGAGGAGTACCTCAGCAGGACATGGTGGGGGAGCAGGTACAGTACGTGATGGGGAGAAGTACCTTAGCTGACCAGGGTGGGTTGGGACGGTTCTGTGTGACCTAGCAGACCCACGATAAGCAATGGGGAGGATTACCTCTGTAGTTCAAGGTTATTGGGAAGAACCTCTGTGTGATGTGGCAGACCCACTGTACTATATAGAGAAGGATTTCTCTAATAGCCGATGTGTTCAATGATGTTCCTGGGGATGTTACTTGTCACTACCCCAAGAATAAATCCTAGTATGAGATGTCATTATTTTGTGCTTGTGATTGAGGTTATGATATGTGGTATTTTACATGTGTGGTACTTATACCATCGTGGTGTTACCATTGTGGTATGCATAACTCATGTATGAGATGATTATATCTTGATAACATAGGTATATGTATGGGATTATAACAATGAAATGTTGGGATCTTGCTTTGTGGTTTTTTATTTGGGAAAACTCTAGGAGACCTACGATATCTTAGGGTCCCTACTGAATATCGTTATACTAAACCCTACACAGGCTTCACCCAAACCTTGTTGTGTCTTGTGTAGATGACGTACAACATTGATCGAGGTTTAGGGAGCCTGGACTGAAGGTTGATCGGAGGTGGACAATTTGGCGTGACGTGATGTGGAGGAGAGGGGCGGAGGTGGAGTACTTTGGAGGCGATCTTTACCTACCCTTATGGTTGTACACATGCTGGATGATCAAGGATTTTTTTTCATCTTTAAGCTATTTTGTACTATTCTATTGTAAATGAAATTTTCCAGCTGGGCTTGTATTCCAACCCCCATAAATTTTAGAAATTTTTTTACTACATGAGTTTACTTCACAGTTGATTCTTATTCTGTTCTCAGACTGTCTGTTTGTACAAGTTTAATGTTAATGTCTTCCAGTTTTAGGGTATACGCCTTTCGGTTCTTGTGGCCAGCCCCTGTCCTATAAAAGGTGGGCTTGGGGTATTCATGGAACGGGCCCCGAGGACGGGTTGTGACAGAGTGTAATCAATTTAGTTCCATTTTACTGAAGAAATAAGACTCTTTTATTTTCTATGTGGCAATTTTATTTAGTGTTATGAGTTTCGTTTTCAGTTTGTGGAGTCCAATGTTGGTGCGGAAGCCGACATATCCATTCACCAGGAACCTATGTTCTGATTTCAGAATCATCGCATGAAAACACTGATTGCGTGTGTTATGAAAATTATTTCTTGTGTATTATTGAGTCAAATCACCAGGTATAACTTTAAACCATGGAAGACCTATTTATTTCAGGATGGCTCCACGAATACAACCACCTGGGATCCCTGAGAGTGTACTCGATGATGGCCCATCGAGCATTGATGCCCCAATAAAGGGCCACTTAAAGCATTGGTACCTTCAGGTGGTGTAGCACCACAACCAATTTCCATTGGACAACAGTTTCCACTAGGCACACCAGTAGAGGGTGCACACCAACTGATCGCATCACACATGTTCCAGCAGTAGAGTCTTATGAGGTTCTTAGGTGAGACGGACCTGTAAGAGGCTGAGAAATGGATGGAGGTTGTGGCTAGATTTTTCCGCCTAGTTGATACACCAGTATAGTAGATAGTGATATTAGCTACTAGTCATTTCAACTGAGTGACCATGAGGATGGTCCGCATAGGGATGAGTCTTCGGTATGTGAATCATTGGACTAGATAGTACCTTTTGGGATTGTGTATGCTATATCATTTCCCATTGGTCAGCAGTTACAACAGGTAGTACTGGTAGAGGACACCTATAGGCTTAGTTCCTTACAGGTGTTTCAGTATCAGATACCCCTCAGGTTCTAAGGCAGTCCAGACTCACAGAACTCTAAGGACAGGCTTGGGGAGGTGGATGAGAGTTCCATAGATATTCTACATATTTAACAGGATGATATTTCGATAGTTATGTATTCATCAAGATGTATATACCATTCCTGGTACTTTATGTATACAATTCAATTAGTGCATCAGGGATCGGACATCCGAGTAAGGTGTGTTTAAGGACATACAAGCAAGAACTATTCTTCTATGAATTCATACATATGTTAGTGCACTAGAGAGAATTATTTTGCCTGAATGTTATTTGGCTGAGCAGATACGGGTAGTGAATGTTTGCAGTGGGAAATTAAGAAATTAGTGGCAGTCTCAGAGACTTGGGAGTGTAAAATGTTTTTGGAAGAGGATGTGACAGGGATAGACGAATCGGTAGTGCTGTAGAAGTAGATATATGAGAGTAGCATGAGGTGTCCTGCATTTTGACATGTTCAAACCACCCCAATATGGTCCGCTCAGGGAGCATGAGGACAGGGAAAGAGAGTAGCTTCATACGGTCAATGAGTGTGACCCAAGGGCTCTAGTAATGATTCAAGGTACAGTATGTGTCTAATACTAGCTATCATATTAATAGCCATAAGTACCAATCATTCCTTCCTTACATGAATATTGTTCATGACCTAATGTTTCTAGTTAAGCCATTTACTGGACCCTCACTTTAGGAGACACATTTGGTAAGAGACTCGATAATCACACTTACTCTGATGGTGTGAACTGCCCCTTGAGGAGAGAGTTTTGGTTGGAACCTTCTGGTGGCATCATTTTCACCTTAAAAAATTCGTTTGGGTATTGACTGGACATACAGATTTCATACTTAGATTGACTATATTATGAAAAAAGGTTGAGGTTTCTCTAAAATTTTGAAATGGTGCTTTCCCTGGTCAGTGAAAAGGAAACCCATGCAGCAAAAGATAAAATCATGAAAAAGAGAGTGCATTCAATCAATCTAGATTCAGTGAGCCTTACACTCATGTCAGTAGGATTTTTGAGTTGTCAGTTCTGAATGGGAGTGGAAGAGTGTTGAGAAATATTTTCAAAGGATGTTTCAAATATTACCTCCTCAAAGGGAGAGGGACTTCTACTTTTGCCGGGCACTACTTGAGATGTGTACCTAACTTCTCAAGGGTAGAGGCACCCTTGTCTGCTTTGATGAAGAAGGGGGATAATTTCTTATGGATAGAGAAGTGTCAAAAGAGATTTTTGGAGCTGAGACAGAGATAATATGGGGTTTTCATCAAGGACAATGACCTTCAGATAGTATTTACTCATGGGATGGGGAACGTGATAGTAGACGCACTCAGCTGGAGGTTTGGTCTACAGCTACTTAGTGAGGTGTCAAAGCAGCTAGTCATGCTATAGATATCCTTAGTGGACAGAGATGGATAAGATTACCTTTAGTCTATGACTATCACCACCCCTGCCCCTAATCCTTCAGTGAATTTAGGAAGCGCATCTTGAGATGTTGAATACAAGACCCGACATGCTTCCATATCCTCAGGACGGTCTCCTAAAAGATTTTATGAGGTGGGGGGGGGGGGGGGGAGGGAGCACGTCATCCTCTTCAAAAGATGCACCACCATACCAGTGAAGCATTGAGAGGAGGTGTTGAGGGAGATCCATACATCCCCTTTAACGGTACATCATCGAGTGGGGAAGAAGTACTAGGACCTACGGTGTCTAAACAAATGGCCCAGGATGAAGGAAGTAGTCTAAGAGTTTGTATCACGATGCATCATTTGTTAGCAGGTGAAAGCAGCTCCGAGCTGGTATATGTCTTATGCCGACAGGATGAGGGAGACCATGTCTTCCTAAGGATCTCACCTCGATGAGGGGTGTAGATATTTGGCCGTAGTGGCAACATATCTCTTATTTTTAGCAGACCTTTTTTTATTCGACACAGAGTGGGCGAGATGATGTACCATATATCTCTTCACCCACATATGCACAAAGTGCATAATTTTTTCCTTGTGTCACAATTGAGGATATGCGTGCATGATCCATCATACGTTATCAACTAGGGCTAGTTGAACTTTTATGATGGGGTGACTTTTACGGAGTTTATAGTGGAGATAGAGGATAAATAGGAGTGAGTCCTTCCTGGGTGGTAGATCCATGTTGTATGAGTTCAGTTACAGCATGGGAAACTCCCCGAGAGAACATGGGAGAGGGGGGCTCATATTCATGCTCAATACCCTCATTTGTTTGATTTTCTTTTGTTTTGGATTTTGAAAAAAAACCATAAGGTGTGGATAATGTAATGTCCCAGAAAATCTGTATAAATTTTTTTGTTATATAGAATTATTTGAAGACTGCAAAATATGACATCACGCGATTCCGAGTAACAGAGTGCCTTGAATGATTTTTAGATGTTTTGTTAAGCTTTAATTGGCACGCGTAAACCATTTTCCTCAAAAAGTGGAACAAATACTAAATGGTTACCCAGATCATAAATATACGGTCCCTATTGGGATCAGGATATCGGGATTTCCCTATGCATGACTTTTGTTTAGTCGACACTTTCCTCCTCTCTTGGGATCAGGACAGATGGATTTCCCTAGGCATGACTTTTGTTTAGTCGACACATGCCTCCTCTGAGAAAAAACAAAAATGGCATAACCATAAATAAAATAAATAAATAATGTCATTTTATTTTTCAAATGATTATAACTCACGAATGTTGAATCAGATTAAAAATATGACACCACCACTGAACTCATGAGGTTATGATTTGATTAGGAAGATACTAAAATTGACCGGCGCGGGCCACCTTTGAATTTTATTTTTTTGCTGCAAATAACCAAACTAAGTGACAATTATTTTATTGTAAAATTTTTAACATCCAGATGGTAACTCAGATTGGAAATCAAAGAGTATGGTTGGGTTCGTTGGGGTGAGTTTCTCTTAGGCAGAGCCTAACCTCGACCAGCGCAGGTCGAGGGTGACTGTTAATAAATTTTTAACATTATTTTCGGGTGCATTTAGTAAATGCGTGAGCGATGTTTTATTTCTTTTGAACCGGTGCTCGGATTAAAAATACGGGGGCACCATTTAATTCACAGTGCCACGATTCGGTAAAGGGAGGATTTATTTTGACCACAGTATGTATGGAAAAAAATTTATGTTTTGAAACTTTTTAAAAGAAAAGAAATGAAATAATGTTGTTATTTTATTTCCTAATCCTTTAATAGACCAATTAATGTGTGGAGTTGGTGGTCTATGAAGATATAAAATGTCTTGACCTACCAACCTTAAGTAATAATGATGTTGGTGAAATAAAAAAGTTTCTTAATTAATATGCCCCATTATTTCCCCACACTGTTACTTACCCACCCCCTCTCCAATATATATAGAGAAATGAAAGGGGAATTAGAGAGCTTCACCAAACAGAGAAGAGATGAAAGAACACTATGAACCCAGACCATTAGAAGATGAAGCCGACCCAGTGCAAGGTGAGATACGACACTGAACCAAATGGAGATATGAGAGTGGTGTCTTTAGAAACCAGTCACAGGAACAAAGAAAATTATCCACCTTCAAGAACAGATGATTCTATGACGTTTTGAGGAAGGGGGTTATTTCATTTGAGACTTTTTGATTCCCTCTTCACAATTCTGGAAATTATATGAAGAACACATGTCAACAGAATGATGGGTTGATATGAGATTCATTCATTTTGCAGGAGGTGGTTACGGGGTATCCTTATGGGGTGTGGTTTTTTGTTTAATATAGTAAATTGTTAAACCCATTTTATCCTCCATAATATGAGATAATAGAGAGGGAACACGCCTAAAGAACCCGACCCAAACTCTCTGCTATCCTTATATCCTTGTACCTCCATGGAAGATCTCCAGTGCGTCTATTCACTTCGCAAGTGGAGGGTCATTGCTAATCAACCGTATAAAACGAAAGTCGTGAACGAAGCCGTGACAGTGCATGAAACTACCTCTGGTGGGTTCTGCGGCGACCGAGAGGTGCCAACGCAAGACCGTCACATCGCAAACCAAACGACATCTAGGCCATTCAGGAATCCCGGTGACCAAGGGGTTACACCACCCACGTCAGATTGCACCAGGAAGCCGCCCTCGCATAGGGCCACCGCCCCACAAGTCGGGCCGCTGCCCGCAGATAGGGCCGCCGACCTAAAGTTGGGACCTGCCCTCGAACTGCACTGCTATCCCTGGCCCAGGACACCGCCCTCGGCCTGTGCCACTGCACTCGGAGAGGGCCTCTACCCAGGCACCAGTCCACCACCCTCAGACCAGGCTGCCGCCCTCGGAGCGGTTCGTTGCCCTTGGGCCTGGTCGCCGTCTGCAGACCAGGATGCCCTCCTCGAAGTAGGTTGCAACCCTTGGACCGGGATGCCACCCCAGTGGTCCGCTACTCCCAAGTCGGGTCTGGCTGCTCTATTCTAGTCGGGCTTCCCCTATTGTGGTCCGAATCAGACATCGGCCCAGCCCAGACTAGCTCGGGCCATGTCGATCCAACCGGGTCGGATCGGACTCAGGCCCAACCGGGCCTAGAAACACTCATATGGCCCTATCTTTAGAACTGGATGCTTGTTTGAAAAACCATCTGTGGTGTTGGGACACATTTTGTGAGAACGACCATTTTAATTACTTCATTAGAGTTTCAAATAATTTTGGAGTACAGCTGGGATGGATCAAACCTGAATCCAACCAGGCCCTCCGCACTAAAATGCCAATGACGCATAGACTGATCATCCAATTGATGCACTGTATATAGTGTTGGAACCATTATTACATTCCGGGTCATCTTGTTAATTCATTTTAAGACATTGGGTTGGTTGAGATATGACTGATGTGTTGGGTAGAGGTTCTCCCAATTACACTTTGTACAGAACCCTACGAGTGGATGAGACCTGACGACTGCTAACTTTTCTACTCGGAGTGACTTGACAGCCATGGTACGTGATGGGGAGAAGTTCCTCAGAAGAACACAGTGGGCAGAGGCTGTAGTATGAGATGGGGAAGAGTACCTTTGCAGACTACAGTGAGGAGGGATTGTTCTGTGTGACCCGAGAGACCATCGGTACGCGATGGGGAGGAGTACCTCACTAGTCAAGGATAGTGGGAGATGCCTCTGTGTGACGTGGTAGGCCCACTATACTTAATAGAGGAAGAGTTTTCCAACAGCCGAGTTGTTCGACGATGTGACTTGGGATGTTAATTGTTACTAAACCTAGAATAAATCATGATGTGAGCTGTCTTTTCTTTGTGATTGTGATTGAGTTTATGCTATGTTTTATTTTACCTATGTGGTAAATCTACCTTCATGGTGTAACCTTATTGGTATACTTACCTCATGTATGAGATGAGTATCTCTTGAGTAATTAGGTATAGTTATGGGCATATACCAAAGAGGATTTGAGCTATTTCTTTTTTCTTTTTTCTTGTGTGGAACTATAGGAGAACTACAGGGTCTCGAGGTCCCCACTGAGTATCGTTATACCCACCCTAGCATGGGATTCACCCAGACCATCTTGTGTCTTGTGCAGAAAACATACAACATTGATCCAGGCTGAGGGTTCCAGGACTGGATGGTGCATGGAGGTGGACCATTTGGCGTGACGTGATGTAGAGAAGACATGAAGATGTGGAGTACTGTTGAGGCGATCTATACGTACCCTTCAAGTAGCATCTGTGGTTGCTGATACAAGAGATTATTTTCACCTTTCAGTTGTTTTTTACTTTTCATTTGTACTTGTACTTGTCCAATTGGTCTTGTATTCGGGCCCCCTTTACATTGAACACTCCTTTTTTCTCCATCAGTTTACTTCACAGTTGCTTCTTGTATTGTTCACAGACCGTCTTTTTGTACAGGTTTAAAGGCAATGCCTTCCCATTTTAGGGAACATTCCATTCAGTGTTATTTGCTAGCCCCTGGACTATGGATGGCGGGCTTGTGGTAGTCATGACACGGGACACGAGTTACAAGTCGTGACATTATGAACGATAATTTTAGTTAATAATATGATTTGGATTATATATATATTTTTACTAAATATATGAACTTTTTAAAAATATGATGTAATATGTCATTATAATAGGTTTTAATACACTATCCAAAAATATTAAAAAGATTACATCGAGATCCTTTCTCTCTTATATTTTATCATGAACCTAATCAAACATTAAATTTATTATAGGCCTTCCAAAATTGATGCGTACTAAATGAAATTTCAACATATATTTTCAACCATAATAAAATAGGAAATTAGAGAATTCAATTAATAATTTAGAAGTTTATATTCAAGATTTATCTTTTTACTATCTGAGAATTTTAGATCATAAAGTGTTATAAGTTGAATTTTTTTTATAATAATATTTTCCATTCATGTATATAGGTGAGGATTTTCAGAAACTATATTGAAAAGGTTTTCTGTCTTCAGCATGTTGTCATGACGTAATTGAGTGGAAATTATTTTAACAACAATTGCGATAATAAACTTTAGAGAAATAAATTATGCTTTGTTACTACACGAGTGAAACTCAGAGAAGGGTGAAGATTTTTGTATATCGTATGAGAAGAATATATCATTTGAGGAACGCGATCATGTTTATCAATTATGTATCTCCCTATAAATATTTTATACAATTCATAATAAATGTTAATATAATTTCCCATTTTATTGGTCAATATTAATTTCCTGAATAAGTAGGATCATTTTATTTTAATGTAACCTTACGAATATGTTTATCATAGGTATATTATGTGTTTCATATTTTTTTTAAATATATTATTTACAAGAACCATCTCATGATTTGGTTTGTAAAATGATATGATTAGAGGAGAATATCTCTTATGAAGAAAACATGCCACATATTATATATTGTATAGAGATGGTACTAAAATATGAATTCACTCCTCAAAAAATGGTTTTATGGAAGAATCAAAAGATTTTTAAAGTAACACTGAATTCAAAATCCTAATATGTAAACCTAACCTCACATGTATAATTAATGAGAAAAACATTAAGGATGTAATTTATTATTGTAAAAAGATTATTAAAAACAATTTAATCCTAAAAATAAATCACATTTATGATATATATGTATTGACTATATCGATAAATATTCATCATAGAATGATAATTTGTTTTGTACAAATTTTCATTCCTAAAATAATAATTTATTAAATCTATAATTTTTTTTTAATTTTCAATGTTTTGAAAATTGAAATTGAAATAAATGAATTCAATTTTTTGTGCATCATATCTATTATAACATCATATTAATTAATGGAATTTTTTTAAATTTTTGTTTATTGAATTGTGAATGGTTTAAATTATGAATAACTAAAAATTATATTAATTTTTGAGGTAGTTTTAAAGAACAATTTTTTTGAATTTTTAATTATATGAAAATATTATTCATTTTACTAGAAATAAATTGAAAATTTTCATATTAATCATCATTATAATGTATATTCATAAAATTCCATTATTATTCATCAAAATAAATTTCCTAAAACCATTTTTGATTATAATTTTTTAAAATATATAAAAAAATACACCACTTATTTAAGTTGAATATAAAAAAATATACTCCATATTTGGAATCAGTTTGTTCAAATTTACTAATAAGATCCTATTAATATTCAGTAATTATTAATAGTAAGGATCATAATAATGTATTACCCAATAAAAAGGTTAAATTGTAACAACCTGATATTTAATTGAATATTAATTTTTTTTTAAATCTCATCGATAGGTTTTAGTACTGGGAAACTGATGATTTCAAAATAATAACATTGTGTTCGATAGCATATACAATCTGTGACACTGAGCTTAAACAACCCATTACTTATATTATACAAATATGGTTGTTATAACATAACCATTAGTACAAATGTGTCGATAAATTCATTGTAAATAATCACACATATTTTTAATAAAGTTTTTTTTATGCTGAAAATACATTCGCATAATTTTTTTATTTTTTATTATTTTTTTCGAATTATAATTAAATTTTACCTCTTAAAAGAAATCTATTTTAAAAAATATTAAATTTTTTAAATAAAAATATTTTATTTACCACAGGTTGAAAATATGGGAGTTTTTTGAAAGTAGATATTTTCATTGAATGGTAAATAATATTGATTTTTCAAATACTCATATTTATTTTCACTAAATAATATATTTTGATTTTCCAATAATGATTTTAATTAGATTTTATAATTATATGATTAATATATATTTATTTTTAATTTAATTAATTAAGTTTTAATAATTTTTTACTAACTTTATGAATGAGTTATTTTTCATGATTAGAAAACCATATTTCTGAAAAAAATGATTTAAAATAAATAATGTTCCTCCATTATTCTAAAATAAAATTACCCATAATAAAGAAATTTAAATTAAATTTATATATTATATTCCCAAATATATAAATTTATATTCATATAATGATAATAACTCATCATATAGTAAATGTAACATAATAATATGGTAAAAAATATATTTCTTGAAAAACCATTTTTGACCTGATTTGAAGGTTTATTTTCAAATAAAATTCCACCACTTGGGATAATGAAGAAGAATTTCATGATTCCTTTTATGTGGTGTTGGTTTTGATCTAACTTAGCTTACCCCATTAATTTTTATTCAATTTGGGATGTAGATGCGATGAAATTGTATTTGTAACACCCTGAGAATATGAAAGATGAAAATTACTCTCAATGGTGAATATAACTCTCAACATCAAGAATATAAAAAAATATAGTACCCAATACATTAATAAATATATTTATTAATTAATTTAAATATATTCTATGGCTTCATGAATACATAACCCCAAATCAAAATAAAATATAATATATTATACTCTTAAAAGTTGTTGTTATATTGGAGGTTATTACAAATACTAAATAAAATATTAAAATCATGGTTTTCTATTTATTAGAAAAAATAAAAAAATGATTTACATGAAAAAAAGTGATTCCTGAAGAAATGTATTCATTATAAAGGATGGTTTAGTTTAGTTTTTCACACATATTATAAAATGAATTTTTTCCAGCTATAGAAAATTTATTTGATAAAATAAAATTATTTTTTCAATTAGAATAAGAAAATTATCTATGACTTAATGTTTTCTATTTTTTAGAAATGGTTTATTTTTTATAAATACTGAAAACTAGTGAACTTCAAGGTAAATATAACATCATAAAAAAATTATACATTCATAAATTATATATGATTTTCTTCATTATAAAATTAGGTAAAAATATACATATTAATAAAATATATTTCATTCAAAATAAATAATTTTTTACTTTTCATATAAATGTATTTTAATCTTTTTATTTTTTTAACATTGAATACCCAATTTATCGATGTGTCTACGAGATTAATTTTAAATTGAAATTTTATCTTCTATGAATGGAATTTTGAATGTATGATTCCATATTTTTAATAATAATAATAAATATTATATAATTATGTCAAAATATTCTTTCCCCAAACCAATAGGGAAATGTCTTTTGTATTTACCATAGTAAATGTAAAAATTTCATTATCAAGGGGTTAAACAATGATGAAAAGAGTCGAAATAAACATATAAAATGTATAAATTTTTTTCCAATGTTAAGAATATAATTTTTGAGGCTTGATAATAATCCATTTTTCATCCTTTTAATTTGAAAATCATGGGTACACCATTTTATTTAAAAAATTTACAACTGTAAAACGCAACTGACTTATAATAGTCCACCAATCTCCTCTCTAATTGACACAATAAATCTTGTTTAGACCATAAAAGAATTTTCTATATCACATCCCATAATCCTTACTATCATCATAAAAAAATATTTTTTATCATGAAACCATCCTATGATGTGTTTAGGTGCAAAGTTAAGTTTGTTACCCTAAGAAGAGGTAACGTTTTTCAACTAGAGTTTCTATTTTAGTCCATCCCACACCACCACAAATAATTATCAAAAAATGATTATATAATATCCTAATCATATTCCATATAAAGAGATGGTTTTATATTATTTTAATCACCTAGAACCATTTCTATATTGGCCATATGATTTACCAAATCATCATTCGTGTATATGACAGACTATCACCTCATGATCCAATTTAATTTGATTTTCAATTACTATATATCATGATTTGGTATGATTATGGATACAATTTATATATATATGACACATATAAAATTATTATACATCTAGAATCACTCTACCATATATAAACATAAACTTTTATTTCTATATTGGATACCATAATATTGATCATGTGTACGATGGACTAGCACCTCACAAAGTGATGAGATTTGTTTTTTAGTACATCATTACATGGATTATAATAATGATAATATTAATGAATATTTTTGATACACATTAAAATTTCTGAATTTAATTATATACTTATCATTCTTATAATATGAGATATCATTTATTTCTAAAATTTTCACTCACATATATATGATCACATCATTTGGGTACATGTGGACTACAACATTCATTGAGAGATGTGAATATATTTTCATCATATAAATAAATTAATTATATATAAAATTATATTTAAATAAATGGTATGGTAATTTTTTAATATACAAAATTAGTGATAAAATATTAATTACCACATGTTCACATTGATCATTGAAAATTAAAAATGTCACTCATGCGTAGACAAGACCTACCATCTCGATGATCAAACAATAATTAATTTATGAAAAAATTAATTAATTTTCATCAAATTTTTTTTGATATATTTATATTATAATTATTTTACAAGAATTATTCTATAGATTTTGGAACTATACAGTTTGTTCAAGAACCCAATCTTTCATAACAAAACATGCGTTATAAAACATGGCAATTAACACCCTAAACAAAAAAAATATATTGAAATATAATTTACAAACAAGCGATATGATCTTATCAAAGGATAATATATTAATTATATTCGGTAATTTTGGGTACAATTACAATGAAACACAAACAATCTAAACAACCATCGATCTGAATAGGCATATCATAACCCCCTATGTTATAACCCTACTATCTTTCCACCATTATTTAATATACGGCTCAAATACCCTTATATTATGCTTTGTAATTTATCTTTCCTAGTGGACATGAACATGCATATAGGCCCACTCACATATTAGTCAGTTAACTATATACCTTGTCAATAATGATTATTAATGATTATCTGTTGAAGTTAATTATTTTACCATTATATAATTAACCCATTCCATTTTATAAGCCTCTAGTTATTCATTATATTTTCATTTAATATTACAATTTTCAACTAATTAGTACATAAAATATTGGAGAAAATGTTTTCAAGAAAACCACCCTTAATTTCACCCTTTAGTTGAAAATATGTTTTCTTCCAAAAACAAGTATTTTTTAAAAAATATTAGTTTTTAAATCCTTTTATAATTGATTTATTAATTAAAATTTGATCAATTTATTATGTATTTTTAAATAAAATTTTTAAGGAATCTTTCTTTTTGTCATATTTGGATTTTACCAAAAATGTGGAAGGAATATTTTTTATAATGAACTTGATATGCATATAATGGAATATGTTTTTTGTTATTTAAATTACGATATTGATTATTAATTATATTATGAAGATAATAATGTTTCTTAAATAGAACATCTATTCAATCATTTACCATTACATTTTGATTATTATTAATTATTCATGATATCTTCCATTGAATGTATCCCTTATTTAGTATTTCAGATCACATTTACCAAGTTTTCTTTGAATCAACAACGAATAATATTATTGGTATAAAATGATATTATATATGGAATAATTCTTTTCTCAAATAAAATTAAACATTATTTTTTATTTTCAATTCTCCTATAAAAATCATCTAAGAATCATGATTTCCAAAACTAGAAAATTATTTAGTCCTTCAGGTTGTGATTCCTTATTTATTATTAATATTTACTTAATAAATGAACTTACTTCCATATACTATATCTAGAGACATTGTATTTTTTATTATATATTTTTAGTCAAAACCTTCTGAACTAGATTTTGGAAAACATACATTATTGAATATTATCATATAGTAGACTTATACTATAAGTACTGAATAACATCCTAATGTTTTTGTAAATAATATATTATATTTATTTTCATATAATGTTAATAACATTATATATAGTACAAGTGTATGTGATTATTTCATAGATTAACATATGGGTTACAACTCGGAAAAGGGATCATTGGGCTTATCCCAATAATCACCTGGTGTAAAAAATAGACAATACGAAGTTTCTAGTCTAAAAAACACAGAGAATATGAATCAGATAAATCACTATTAATTAAAAAATATTATGAAGGATTTGAAAGAAATATATACCCACCTAATTACTGACTTACATTATGATACTAGTTATGCATAAAATTTTCAATTTATGTTAAATATTTAACTAGATTTGGGATTATAAATTATGTATCATAATTTCATGGTCTGTTATAATATATTCTATCATTTAAAAATATATCCTTTAATATTTAAGTGAAAACATATATATGAAAAGTAGTCCAAGGAGTAAGAATAATTTTTCATTTTACGGGTATAAGATAATCTTTTAAAGGGAACTAGATTCGCAATCATTGACATTATATAAGGATGTAATATCATGTTCTATCAAGATAGAGAATGAAATATCTAACTATTGTGGATTCATAATAAAGTAGTAAAATATGAGGATGGAGGTGAAAAATATAGTTATTTAAAATAAGGGAAAAATGATTTCCCCCATGTGAAATTCATTTAAAGAAACACGCCGGTACTTATTTAAAGGGAATTGGAGTTTTCTAAACATGCAGATAGAATTTAAACTATTGCATTTATTGGAAGGGATTATAAAAATGTGCAATTGTTTAATTATTTAGCTATTAATTGATGGGGAAGTAAGAAAATCATTGTTTAAAGTGTCAAAGGAATACACCTCAAAAGTATTAAGCATATCATCATCAATATTCTCTTATTACAATATATGATGTGAATAATTAATATGATTTTATTTGGATTGAAAAAATATACCACTTATGTTTTTTATATATTATATACTTTTTATACGAATTATGAAAACTATTAAGATTGTATTTTAGTACATTTTCTTTAAGGATTTGAAAGTGTATGTTTTGATTTAACAATAAAAAATAAAAAATATTTAGTCCTAAGTTAAATTTCATGGAAAACATATGATTGGGGGAAATATTATCCATAATATGTTCCAATTTTTTTGAAAATTATGTTTGTATAAAGATATGATTGGTATAAGGAAATTACATTTCATATTACATACTACTATAGGATTGTTTAATGAAATGTCGTTAATTTTTTTACTGTATAATTTATGGAGTTTATAAGAACACTATATTTAAATAATGTATCATATTATTTGTTTTTTAGATAAGTAATAACGAATAATTCATATTTTCATTAACATTTTATGAAAACTTATGTTAATAACTGTCACTAGAAACTGCATGCAGATGGTATTCAATTGTTCGGTAGGTGAAAATTAATAGATACATCAAGTTTTTTTGGAGGATTGATTGTAAGGACATTTTGAATATTATAGAACCTTATTTTTATATTTTTGGATCATAATATTTTGTAAGGGACAAAAGGTTAACCAATTATGAAATGGATAAATTTGAACATTGTAATATTTTTTTACATTAAATTATTACTTCATTATAAAATGATTCAAGCACATTGGATAACATTTGATAACTATTTTTTCATAATAATATATAAATATATATATATATCAAAATAATGACTTATAATTATATTTCAGAAAATATTATACAATAATTGTGAAGTATAGTGACTCTAGAAGAATAAATTATTTTAATGAATATTTATTTCTTGTAGTAATCATTGAATTGGAAATTGATCAAAGCATAACCAAGGGATATAATTGTGTTAATGAAATTGAAATTTATTATATAAGTATATTTATTTTTAATCATATATTTTAAATAATGTCCTCAATATTAGGAAAAGGATTATGAATCAAAAAATTCACCATGTTATAATAATATATCATTAATAATATGGCCTTTCATGTCATCACTGATTTATGGTATTTATGTCCTTAACTTTTAATTAGTCTCCCACATTCCAATGATCAATGACCATAATCTCTATCTAGATTTATTTAGTCTTTTATACATGTACATGTTTTCATATCAAACCAATGTTATCATAAATTGAATCCTATTTATGTTTCAGTCAATATTAACTTCATACATTCAATATAGTGTTATTCAAAAAATAAATCATTAACTCTTTTAAGATATCTGTTTCTCGAAAAACATATTTTCCAATTTCAAAAACATAATTAATGAAATCATGTACATAACATGAATAATCAATATATTTAATGTTTGGATAATTAGACAGAACCACATTTATAAAGAAGTAAATTTTTAAATAGAATTTATGACAAAAAACACCAATCCTAGAATAAATTATGTCACTCGATAAATTAAGAAATATTTATTTTAAAATAAATTGAATCTATTCGAAAGCTTGTGGAACACACAACAACATGTTTAAATTAACCAAAATATAATTTACCATTACAGACTATCTTTTCAGTTAGATTGAATCAATATTACTAAATAAATAATGAAAATCATGGAATCATATTGATGAGAAATAACATAAGATTAATTCAATACAGAGAGCAATGATTCCTGAAAAACTGTCTTCTTTCAAAAGGAAGATGTTGTCTCCCATTTCAAACATATAATAAAAAAAATTAATACTTTTAAAATATTTCAATTTTATAATTATATAAATTTTTTAAATTATAATATCAATATAATCTTATTGTGATTTTTTGGATTTATCCGACATGTTTAATTTTTTGATGAATAGATTAAAATTCTAATTTTTTTTGAAAACATAATTTTATTTCAAATATATAAAAGGATATATTATATATCAATTTAATATATTTAAAAATATTTATATTATATATCTATTAATACAATTTATGTTATTGTAAAAAATTTATTATATAATGTTGATGTTAGAATGCAATAAACTTTTGGTCAATTTTTCTTTGAAAACCTTGTTTCTTATCTTGTTTGAGGGATTATGTTCAAATTAAAATTATCCAATTATATGAAATAAATTTTTAAAAAATTATTCCATATTTGGAATCAAAAATATTATATTATATTATATTTTAAAATTAATTATTATAAAAAATGAAGAGTGAAAATAGTAGAAAATATTTACTATTCTTAATATTCAAATGGGTCTATCAATGGTTATGAAAACAAGATCCGTGTTAAATTGACCTAAAAACATGTATTATGTCTATTAACATGACATATGTAGATTTTATAATGATTCAGACTAGATATAATTCCATTTCTACACTATTATCATAATAAAAATATCAATAGTCCTTTTTATTTTTTAAAATAATAAGTGTGTCATTCACATTATATAATAAAGCTACCCCTTATTGTCTCTTAAAAAAACATTAAACTCTTATTTATTTAATGAAAAACCATTATAAAATCCCAAATTAAATAATATAATTTTTTATTCCTTATTTGGATCATAAATTGAACCTAGAATGACTTTTTTCTTAATCCTAATGATGCTACCAAAAGAATAGGTAATGTAGTTCAATGAGTGTTTTTATAAAATTTCTTCCACTACCACACCACATTTTTATAATCCATGATGATATAATATCATAATTTTATTTTCTTTTTTGATAAGTTTTTATTTAATGTTAATTCTATTGAAAAATATCTACATTATTCAAATGGGATACAAAATAAACATTCAAGTCTATAGAGTACTACATCCTTAGAAACTAATGACATTAATATTTGAACTACCTCCTCTTATATTTGTGTATTATAATAGATATAAAATATTTATATGATATTTATAATAAAGTTATCCCTATTAATAAATTATATCATATTTCTATTCATAATTTCAATTCTATATGGGATATGGTAATGTCAGTAGTGTGTGTCGGACTACAACCTTATGAAGAAATGTTATTTGATTTAAAATAATACATTAAATGAAAGATAATAATGATATGTCTAAGGAATTTGTTGAAAAAAAGAAATAAATATAAAATTAATGGAATACTTTAAATTATGAAATGATAAAATAAAATTTTTCTAACTTCCATATCACCCACATAAAGCTGATAAATTCATTCATGTACGTGTATAATATCTCCTTCATGTAGAGATATAACTCACTTCATCACCAAACCTAATGAATGATATATAAAATTATAATTAACAAGGTAATTTTTAATATATAATATTATTAACCTTATTAATGAAAAAATACTATGTACATACCTTCAATAATAATTTTTTTAAAATAATAATGTTACCCATTATTTGGTATGACCTACCAACCCTATGATCGTATTATACAACATTTGTCAAATTGATTAGTTATGATTGGTATTTAAATAATTGTTTATTTATAGATATATTAGTTATGTAGACATTATTATTTAGGGTAATATTTATTTATATATTATGTTTAGGAACCATATCATACATAACAAAATATTCATAAGAAAATAAGTCAATAAACACACAAAACAATAAATATTATGGTTGATAATTGATAAAATAAGATTATATGTTATAAAAGGTTGATATATAATATTATAAATATTATTATTGTTTTAATATATTTAAATTACTTTTTTAAAAGAACATTAATGGAGGATAAATCATTTTCAACTAAAATGAAGTGTGATGTAAGGGACTTCATATCAATTTTACATCATTTGGGGAATATTTTTTTATTATGCACCTAATTTATTTTGTATAGGGTCCATGAAGCCCCTTTGAAATTTAATATCATGGTTTATTAATAATTCAAGGTAATAATTTTTAATTTTAATTATTTCATCAAAGAGGACTTGAAAAAATGTTACCAAGATGTAAAATTTTTTATATATCGATTTCATTTAATTAGGTTATTTTATATCTTCATCATCATTAAAATTATATTATTCTAAATTTAATTAAATTTTATTATATAATGCATTATTTTAAATATATTTATGTGTTTTATTTTTTATGATGACAATATAAGCATGGATTAATTATAACTTCAATGTTTTGGTCATTTTAAGGGTTTATTTGAAAATCCCATTCTAATAGAGATTTTTTATTAACAAATTTCAATTGAAGGGAATTATTTTTTATTTTTATAATAAAACTATTTTATTTTATTATCCTCTTGATATTCTATATCATTCCATGTAACAGAAACATTTCGCTACTATTTTGCACTTAATATAAATGAGAAGTTATATTTAAGAAAGCTCGACATCATTTTTCTCTTTAGTCAAAAATCCATTTACATCCTTTATCATTATTTCTAAATATATTAAAAAATGATTATGAACTTCTCAAAATTATATATTATTGAAATTTTTATCAATTTTTTATTTTTTTAAAAATTTATTTAAAGGGATCTTTATGGTTATTTTCAAAACAAGGTATGATTGGCAGTTAATGAAATCTTGGAAGGAACCTTCGTTTTAATGTACTCAATATGTATATAATTTCATACAATCATAACAACTTGATGTTATAAAGATTCATTTATATGTTTTAGGGTTATTTTCAAATAAATCTCTTTACATTTTTTATATTTTTGTTTTATTATGTTATTTTTATAATGATAAGAATATTTTCCCCATGAATGTTTTAATTTTCTTCTTGTTGTTTTTTGTTAACCTATGAAAATATCCATTAATTTTTATTCTAATGGGTCTTTTTTATATTGATAAACAATTAAACTTTATATGCATTTTTATGTATTTTTGACCAAGGAAGTGAGTTAAATTGACATTCATTATTCATGATATTAGACATTAACTATTCCTTGAAATATTAACTTTCATGTTATTAATAGACATTAATTTTACCCTAAATGTCAATAATATTTATCATCGATAAGAATATTGTTTAAAATATATTTCAAATATACATATAATAAATTAAAGTGAATGATATTTTTTGAATGGGAAAATACTGATAATCTATATTCATTCTCCAATAAAAATTTATAATGTTAAGGAATATTGATTAATGAATTAAATTAATAATTTGATATTGAATAATTATTTGGATGTACAGTGGTGGTTGGGGCCCATTATTCTCTATACCCTTGCTGAATGAGTGGTTAACATTATAAAAATTAGTAATCTAACATTAAAAATGTTTTTACTTATCATATTGAACTATATTGGGAATGTTCTTGATGATAGATGTATTATGTGACTGATACATTATGTACACTAATTAAAAAAAATCATTAAGGATTTAGTTATTATTATGCCTGATATTTTAAAAAAAATTATTATCTAATGATGTTTCTAATTCTTAGTTTATAAATTAAAACTCATGTGTATTCTCTATTTTTCATTTTTCGATTGACTGTTACTTATCTATTTATCAATGAGATTTCATAATGAGTTTATCCATAATTTATTTTCATTCTAATTTTATTTTTAAAATTTAATGTATTTTTAGTAATTTACCATCCCATATTGATTGCTCATTATATTATCAATATATTAAGGTTATTTAAATTTCATGTGTGTTCAGATATAAACTGTACCATTTTAATTTTTTTCATTGATTCCTGATTGATTCTACTATACTTAACCCACACTAATAATTTCAGCTCAGCCATATTTTTTTTTATTTTCATTGGATCCCATTTAGTGTCTTATGATTGATATAAAAATATAATCTAGAGTGAATAAAGTAAATATAAGGAAAAAAATTATATTTTAACTTGTGTTTTCAAATGTAATATGGGAAACAAGAATGTATCTTTTTTACCAAGACTATTAAATGATTTGGTCGTTTGGTATGTGATTAATTGTTTCATAAAATAATGTAATTATGTAGACACATTCTATGGGTTACTTGAGTTAGGGTAATCATAGTCATCCAGTTTATGAATATTTCTTTGTATTTGAAAAAATTCCAATCAGTATCTCCCTCCCCTCATGTATTCACACATACTGTGATTGTTTGGTTAACATGAAAATACAAAAATACTCTCCCAAAAACCCTTGGTTAAATTCTACTACTATAGGCCTTCCAAAATAACATCTTTAGAGGGGATATCTAAAATATTTTTCTATAAGAGAATGTAATCATCATAATGATTCACATTCATTTTCGTTATTATTCTAAAAATATAAATTGAATCATTAAAATAAATTAATTAAAAAATGAGTATCCCCAATATAATGGTATGTTATTATGTTTTAGGAATTTTATCAATCAATGTCCTCCTCTATTAAATTGGAATCAAATCCATCACTATTGTGTAAAGATGACCACTTCCTCACAAAATGATGTAATTAGTTTTCCAACACCGAATCAAATGGTAACTCATAATGATACAAGTCATAAAAATATAAAATAAATAATACATGAAAAAATAATCAAATATATTAATATAACATTGAAATACTATCCCTTTAACAAATTAATCGATTGATATCATTTCTCATGCATATGTACAATCTTCAATCTCCCCGATCAAATGTGACTCGGTTCATGTAAACCAATAAAAAATGTTTTAAATATTTAAATTGTAAAAAATATTATATTTATAAAAAAAATATCATTATAAAGATTATTTATGTTTCTTTTGTAAATAATAAATTGATATTTCATGAAACAATTTTGGATAATACAATGTAATTAACCAAAAAAACAATATTAATAATAAAATACTCATAAAGAACATGTGTTAAAATATTATTATATGATCATATCTGGTATTATAAATATGAATGTGGATCATGTTTCAATTAATATCATATTCAAAACCATTGTATATGATGTTAAATCATGTTCAACAAAAGGGATGTACGAGGAATGATATTTTGGGTCTATATCCTTTCATTAAGGAATATTGTAATGTTATACACCAAATTTATATTTTATGATGCTTATACAGACCATTTATCATGTAATTACATGAGTCCTTCATACATCATTTTATATAAAGATTTAATTAGATTTATTTCATCCATTAGATTTTACAATATGTTACAAAGTGGTATAAAATTTCATAACCCAATTTCTTTTATTTGGGTTATAATTCTTATTTATTACCTATAATATTGTATGATTATGTGTGTATTGAGATTTTACTATCTTATTTTTTATGTCAAATCAATTTTTATATTTAAATTTGACAATCTTAATAGATTCATTGATTAGTTATAACATCAATGTTATGATCAGTTTAATGGGATGTCCTCGCAAATTGTATTTTTTGAATATGTTATATTATAAAACCATCTTCAATTATGAGTTGTATCTATTTACCCTTATATATGATATATCATTAATATCTTTATATTATTTTTTTAAATTTCCATCTTATATTTTTACTTTCACATGGATTATGATTTATAAGTTACTAACTTATTATGGGATTTATGTTTCAATCTCCTTTTAATCATAATTTTTATACATTATTTTACATTGAAGGATATTATTTGTTCATAAAATAATTTAAATAAATTATTTCTTTATATTATATTTAATTTTATATTTTCAAGTAAATTTTACACTTTCCTATCTTTTTTTACATACAAATGTTGTGAAATAGTTTTTAATCATTCATCGTTCCTATCGTTTGGAGAAAAACTATTTTACTCCAATTCCATGTCTCAGAAATATTTATTTTAAAAAAATATTTTATTGAGAGTTATTAAATTCAGTTTTTCCGGTTACTGGATTTTTAAAAAATGTTTCAAAAATTAATCATCCTATTATTTTAAAAATCAAATTACTTTTTACTTTTATTACGAAAATATGAATGGAATATTTTTTTAATGTACATATCTCTAATATTAGAATTACTTCATCATGATATCTAAAAAATGTGAATATTAATTTTCTTTCTTATTTATTTCATTTCAAAGAATATTTTTCACTAATATTTTGGAAATTTATTTTTATTGTAATTTTCAATTTGAAAATAGTATTTTCCTCCAATTTTTTTACAATTTCAATTTGTGAAATTTAAATTTGTCAATGGAACCAACCCTTTATTGTACATATAATATTCTAGGGAAATATTATAATAAACTATCCATATCCCATATTTAGATAGATTATGATTACTTTGACTTAGTAATGTGTTGGCTTTCACTTTGGGGATAAATTAATTTTTCATTAACATTCCCATCAAATATTAAATTTTTAATGATCTTTGGACATTATGTTTCAGAATATTTTTCAAAAAATTAATCATGGATATGTTTATTTCTTATATTATATATATTTTATTCAATGTATGTTGTAAAGTTAATAATATTCTGTTAAATGTGAAAATATTGATATTCGACATTATTTATTCAATATGAGAATTTATTGATAAGGAATATTTCCCTAAATTGAATCATTTATTTTATATATAATGAATAAATTATACATTAAGTGGTGGGTAGGGGTAGAAATTTTATTTCTCCCTCATGAATCAACTTTATAATGAGATTAATTTTATATAAAAATAAATGGGGTTTTATACATTGATTTTAATTATATTGTGAATTATCTTCATGGTATAAATATTATGATATCTGAGATAATGATGTACCATACAGAAAATTTTATTCCTTATGAATTCATTTATTATCATCAATTAGTTTATTGCATTGATATTATCCATGGTTTACTTTTTCATCATGTTATAAAAAAATGGGATTTTTGTAGATATTTACCTTACCATATATGTTATATCAAATCCAATAATTATAGTCAATTTATTGATTAAATTACATCTGTTTTTAGATATATAACCTTCTAATTTGATCATTGTTTATTGGAAATTGGTTATCTATTGATAATATCATATACTTTACATAACAATTACGAAGAATATGAGTTCTCCCATCATTTTTTCCTTCCCTAAAATATAAAGAAGTAATATTTGAATCAGTTTTAGGATATAACAGTATTAAATTCAATGTGTTTTATTTAATGATATATAAATTTAATGTGAGGATAAATTATGTCTCATGATTACTAGGAGTAATGAACTATTTGGCCCTTTTAGATTCAATTTCTAGTATATATAATCAATGTAATAATGTAAACACTGACTATAGGATACTCGGGCCGGTGTCATTAATGTTTTGAACTCAATTTAAAAAATATATAATTTTTAATATAAATATATTATATACATTAAAGATACATATATAAGAACATCATAATGTTTTGGTGAGGAAGATATTAAAATATTCCTTGAAATACACCCTTATATAGGTACTACAATTAGATATATTTCTGAATCCTTTTTACATAGGTGTAATAAATATGAAAGGAGATGATATGTATTTTACTCAATCATCACCCAGTTCATGGAAATTAGCCATACTACAAATCTATACTGACAATCGCAATATATATTCATTACATTATTAACATTTTCACTAAAAAGTTAAGAAGTATTGAAATAGAATATGAAAATGAATGACCAATGATAACCATATAGTGTCATAGATTGAATAGAATGTGTGATGATTTATATATCATATAAATCCGTTTATGTGACTACACTATGAATAATATTTATCAAACTATGATTTTTTACTCAATTCATGGAACATAAAAGAATCAATTTAATATTAAATATGATGGGAAATGTGAATATTTGGGTTTATGAAATTGGATGATCAGTATAGTGAAATTCATAATGATTGTTCCTAATCAATTATCAAAATATTTCATTCAATATTTATACCTTGAACAACATGTAGACTCACCAATGAATATATTTACAAATTCCTCTATGATCATGAGTGGTTACGACTATTGACGAAAAAGAGCTCAATTAAATTAATTATATAAATGTGGTAACAAAAACCTTGTAAAATTTAACAAATGAACATGAAAATGTTTTTTTGGGAGTGTAGAGAATGAAACAATGAATTTTAGATGATAATTGAGATATTCAGTGGATAGAAATAAATTTAATAATATATTTACATTTATAATTAATTGTCTTAAATATTGGGATCATGGTAATTTTTTCAATTTAGTATCAACTTTTAGAGGTGTAATAATAGATAAAGGAGGTTTATAGGTTTAATAAAAATTGGTTTTTTTATTTTTTTATTATAATTCACATATTAAATGAACGAATTATTTTAATCAATTTATTTTATCAATATTTTTGTTATAATATTCACAAAACATCAATGTATATTTTAAAATTTTGGAATATTATTTTTCTATATATATTATCAACACTAAAATGATAGATACCGACATTGGTTTATGAGTTTCACATAAATAATGTTATAAATTTCATAAACCCTTAATTTTTTAGGTTTTATTTGTTTGGTATTTTTCATGATTATTGATATTTTTACAATATATGTGGAAATTTAACCCACTAGAATATAATTTTAAAAAAAACTAAGTTTCAATTCGATAAAATTTCATCTATATAATATTAAATCTATTGTTAACATTTTATGTTTATCATGTATTTTAATTTTTAGAAATTATGGGTCATCCCAATTTGGGAACATTATTCGAATTATATTAATATTATTTTTATAAAAATGAAATCCCACTGACCAGGTGACAACCCATCACATACAGGAAGGTCATGAGTCATGACCCCAAAAAATAATTGTGATAAGGGATTATTGTATACTACTAAAAAATGTGATTTAATGTTCTTTATGAATTTTTTTACATGAATAGTTTTATGGGAATGTATTATGTATATTTTTTAAAGCATATGATAGTATCAATGATATTTATTTTGGAGGAAGATAGTTTTATATTTTTTGAATTTTATTGGTTTTAGATATACGTAACAATTTTTTATCATACAATATGATTGGATAAGAATTAAATTAATAATATTAGGTATAAGTTAAAAGGATTAAAATAACAATTTAGGTGATTAATTTCAACGGCATTGATAATGTTGAGGATAATTTGAATTTAGTTTTATTTATTTATAATCTCTGTTAATTTTTTTAGTGAAATCATTTATGTAAATTTTATCATTTATCCATATAATTTTGTATATATTATTCTTATTCTCTTAACTTATGGTAACCATATTTGTTTTGGGTAATAATTGATGATTAGAAGAACACATTATTATTATTTTATGAATCATACAGTCATTTGAAAGTAACTATTTGTTCTTTGGGAAAAAATATTCATTTTGGATATCAACATCATGTCATGAGAGTTGATGTTGGAATTTATTGGGACATAAAAAATAATTAAATTTAACAAATTTTAAAAAAATATATGAACTATATAAATTTTCTTATATACTAAATCATGAAATAAAAAATTCCATCAACATTTGGAAAAGAATATTTTAGAAAAAAATTATCATATTATCTTTGTATCAGTTGAATCAAAGGTCCATTAATACCTCACATATTAGGGGATCTATGTTAATTTTTATCCTCTTTATCATTCAATTTTTTTATTAATGTTCTCCATCACAAAAATTAATTATTTAGTCATTTAATATATATTTGTATTTATAATATATTCACATCCCATGAACTTTATCTTATATGGTAACCCATTAATGTGTTATTGTAAAAAAACATGATACACCTCATTCCCTATTTAAATTGTAATTTTATAACACTTGTTATGTTGTAGGTTTTCAAAAAAGGTACTTTCAAATATCAAACCCTTGACTACGGAGAGAATGTTAAAATGGTGATGGTTCATTTTATTAAGTGTAGAGAGAATATAACACCAAATGATTTTATATTATTAATTTCAAAATATTTAATCTATTATATATCTTTTGGTACATAGACCCATGATATTTTGAAATAATTACTTATTGTTAGATGAAACATTTGCTATGAAATATCGGGCTTAAAAGACTTATGATATATATTATTCAAATATATTCATTATAAACTAAGAAATGAATTACATTAGAAAAATAAGAATATCTATATGAATAAATATATATAATAGTATTATGGAAAACATTTTTATAAAAAAATATTTTTAAATAATCACTATATTTTTATAGAAAATTCATTCTATAGTTCAAAATACATATTCTTCAACAATAGTTTTATTTTTAATTTTTGTTTGGGAATTATATTTAATTAATTTAATATTTATATAATTTATATTAAAAAGGAATATAATTTTTAATATCATCATATCAATATTATATTATAGTAAAAAAATATAATTTTTCCGAAAAGGGTGATTTTTTAATAAATAGTGAAAAATTCTGATTCTTCCGATACTTTATCTATGATTAAATAAATTATGTAAGTATATATGATAATTAGGATTTGAAATATATTTCTAAATAAGTTATTATATATATATATATATATTTAATCTAATTTATTTTATTTGATTCATTTTTATATGATAACTTGTTAACATGTTATTTTTAGACATAAAAACACAGTTTTCTGAAAACAATTTATAAATGGTTATTTTACATTCATTAAAATAAATTAATAAAAAATTGAATAATGAATATTTAAATGAAATTTTGAGATTATATATATATATCAATATTAATTTTAATAAATGTATTTAAGAGAACTAGTAATATATTTTATGTAAGATCATCAAATGATTGAATAATGCAATTATTGAAAACCCATTTTTTGACATGATTTGTGGGTTTATGTTTAAATTAACCTCTATAACTTATGTGAATTTAATTAAATAAAATGGATATAATATTTTCATATTATAATAACTAATACTATAAAATAAATACCACATAATTTTATATCATAATTATTAGTAAATAATTAATATTTTTAGAAAAATTATTGTTAAGAAGATGTTCTATATGATACATCTTCTTGTGTTAAAATAAATTTTAATCAAAAATTGAATATTTATTTGATAATATTTATTTTATTTTAATATTAAGTGGGAAAAATATCTATTGAGGATAAATTTATTTTATTATTAGTAAGTTATTCTGATTCGTTAAAAATAAGTTACCGTGGTGAAAACTATATTGGTAAAAGTAAATTATGTATAGTATAATAGGATAAAATGAATAATTCATATTTCATTTATATGTTCTGGTGGATTAGATAGAACTTATATTCCACCAACTCAAGTAATTTTTTATTTTTTTTGAACATGGTGGTAAGCGTGACTTCCCATTATTGAATAATTTTTTGTATTGACAAAAATCACACTCCCCCTAAATTATAAAAAAGGACTCCATCTGATAACATATTCCCACATCCCAAACCATTTTAATTGAACAAAAACAACCAAAATCTCTCCCCACCATACATAGATGCACTCCATATTTGATTTTATTTCATAAATTCTATCCCTTATTACTTTTTGATGTGATCCAAAAGGGGATTCTCTAAGAGACGGTTATAATCCTAAAGAACCTCATTTTTTCCATTTTTCATTGCATCCTCCCATCTTATATATAAAATAAAAATGAATTAATATAGTATATCCCATATAATTAGATTTTATTTTATCTAAGAAAAAATATCAATCAATCTCTTTATTAACCAAATGGGAATCAAATCTAACAAACATATTTATGGTGGACTACCACATTGGAATCTAATGTAATTTGATTTACATTATTGACCATCATTTTTATTCATAATGATGTAAATAAGGAATAAATTAAATACCAAGGATAGGATATTCATTGGATAAAATAATTACAACATCCATGTATTTATATTTTCACCCACTAAGGGTGTGATACCATCACACATGTTCATGTAATACCTAACATGTCAATGAAGCGTGGAGATTCGATTTCCATGTCAATTTTTAGGAATTGTGTCAAAGATACACCGAATAAGAAAACACAGAATTTAAAACATTAATATAGTTATGAAAATGATTTTAATATATCAATAACAAAATAACCTAAATATTCATAACAAATATGTCCGTGAAAAGAAGAAAATTATTAACTAAATGAATAGTAATAAAAAATGTTTGTTAACCATTGGGTGGTAAAATGATATAAGAGGATAATATATGATATTTTAATTATGATTACTATTCTAGTATTGATTGATAACATGTATATAACTATTATATAGAAATATAAATCGTGTTCCACTAATGGGGTGATTTTGTTACTGGGTTTTGTCTCAATTTCCAATAATTGAGTAATACTAGAATTTTATGAACGTAAATTCTATTATATGGAATATATACCACCCATGTAACATGAAATATCATTAATCATAAATTATTAATGTTTTTTATATTTATTTAGTTATTTCATCTAGGGGTATTTTACATGAAAATTATAAATTTGAAATGAATTATATAAATCCAGTTATATTCATTGGGTTACGTATATTCATCTTTGTTTTTTATAATATAAATTTAAGTTTTTAATTTTTTCACATTGAGTTTTATTTTAACTATTTTTATTTGGTTTAATATTTCATTAATTCACTAATTAATTCTCACTAAAATTTCTTGATCATTGTATTGGTTGAATATCTATAAACCTCTTCTCTAGGACATATATATATTATACCACTGTACTATCTTGTATTTTTTATATACTACCCATTTGATATGTTATATCATGAATCTATATATATTCCTGTAATTGAAGTATTCATTTCATGTTATTTATTTCATGGGGATTGTGATTCAAATATAACCAAATTGTTAAGATATTTATATTCCAATATCATTTTAAAATGTATATATTTTAATTTAATTTCCATTTTTTGATTAATTTATAATTTTATAATTAAAATCATTAAATACCTTATACTACAGTTAATCATGTAGGATTTATGTAATAGTTCTATTATCCTCCCATTGGGACTTAAAATGAATTTGAAAATGTTTTTAATAAAATGTGACAACATTTTTTATTTTTTTGAAATTATTTTTCTTCAAACGTTATGTTTTATAATTTTTTTTGAAAAAGTAATAATTATTATGAATAATTAAATACATTTTAACAAAAAAATTTAAAATTTGTTTTATATTATTCTTCCAATATTTTTCCAAAAAAGGTACTTTTACTTTTTCTAAAAAAATGAGAGTGGAATATTTTTTTGACATACTCAGAATTAAAGGAATCCTTCCATCATCATGGAAAACCATTTAATTTATGATTACATTAAATGATTATAAGGTTCATTAAAAAGAATATATTTTTCCTAAAATTATTGGATTTTTATTAATATTATATTCAATCTAAAAAGTGTATTTTTATGAAAAATTTATTTAATGGCCATTTTAATGAATTTTTATACATCAATTTTAAAACCCCATTATATATATATATATATATATTTCATTGATTTATTCTATAATGATACAAAAATTATCCATTATTTATATTGATTAGGATCATTTTGAAATGGGAATTTATTGAAATTCATTTTCATAATGAATTTTGTAGTTACTATTTTTACATTGTAATATTCACATTTTTATGATTATTGAAAAAAAACTAACCCTAAACATCCATATTTGTTATCTTCGGAGTGATATTTTGATAAAAAATATATCATATATAAATATTTTCTTTTACATAAAAGGTTATTTCATTAACTAGAGATATATTTATATTCCACATTTATATTCAATACATACATTCATTGATGTAGAATATTGTTCTGGAATTAAAATGATCATTGAATATATGATTAATGCTTTGGAAATTCAATGATGGATAGGGCCCAAATTATGTATCTCATTGATTCACAATAATATTAATTGGTGATTCATTAATCTACAACTAAATGATATTTTTAACATTATTTTAAGCTATAATTTGAATGGCCTTGATAGTATATATATCATTATGTCTAATATTATGATGTAATATACAACAAATTTCATTTATTATGAATTCATTTATTATTATACATGATATTATTTCACTACTATAATATATGGATTCTTTGTGTGATCATGTTATTTATTAAATTTCTTGTTAAATTTATATTTTCCCTTCCATATCAATTTTTCTTTGTATAATAATGATTATAATGTAATAGATTAAATTGATTGTGTGTAAAGATATTTTACAATGAAATGATGATAATGAATTGTTTATTAAGAATGTTTTATTCATGATAGGTTCTTATTTACAAAACATTTACTATGAAACTGATATCAATATTATTTTTTTACATTCCCTTGGACATAAAGAATGAATCTTTGAAAGAGTTCAAGGATATTGAATTTCAACATTCACTATACTGTATTTAATATATTAATATTTAATGAAAGGATCACACACATATATATATATAATATACAAATAATTAATAATTGTTTAGTCTTTTGTGATGTGGTCACTTGTATCTATTACTAATGTAATAAATAACCACATCCAATGGGATAATGAGATCAGTATTTTTATAAAATAACGAGTAAATTGATGTGATAAATAAGTTATAAAGACCAAAGAATACATCATAATTGTTATTGTATAATGTTATTTCAAATCATATAATCATTAAATATAAATTTTTTTATTTAAGAGAAACATGTATGTGATTAATACTTATTAATATTTAAATATTGAACAAATTTACTTCTCATCCACTTTTCTAAAATAAAAATGGTACATCTTATCCTTCCTCAATCAAAAATTTGGATCACTCCAGTTTGACCAAGTTCTATCCCAAAATATCCACCCAAAATCAATCCTCATATTTTATAGTTCCATGTCTTCTCAAAAGTCCATTCTTGAAATGATTATGGTGTAATCCAAAGGTAGATATCCACAGTGGAGGTATAAACTATAACCTACATAGTTCATGTATCTTCTTTTTTTAAGTCCTAAAATTATCCTTCAAACATGGAGAAATAATTTCATAATTTTCATAATTATAATTTCATTTAATTACTTTTTTAATTAAAAACCATTATCATGTTATATTATATAATACAGAAAATTAATACATTGCTTGTGTGTACATGTGGACTATATTCTCTATGAAGTGATGTATTTCATATTTCATTACAATATCTTATTGGTGGTTGATGGTATTTAAAATTATAATATATATTTTATTAATGATAAATTTTTTATTTTTTAAATATAATATATTTCATAACATCTTACTCTCAAATTCATCAAGAAATTGAAAACATCGCTCGTGCATATTTGTGGAATACCACCCGTATGAGGTGATCTGATTAAATTTTAATTTTATCCTTAAGGGATAGGGAAAAAGATATATATGATAAATAAATATGAAATTTTTAAAATCATTAATATTATTTAATATTAATATATTCATTCTTATGTTTTCGCCCATTATAAATATTGATAACATTATTCATGCTTATGAAGATACTATTATCTCAATGAAATGAAATATTATTTTTCTTTAATTTCTCAAATGGATTGATTTTTAAAATTAATTTAGTGTTTAGCTATTATAAAAAAATATCTATTTTTCTCTAACAATGGAACCATTACCCTTATAAAGAGGGAATATGCACCAATGTGGTTTTTTGGTCTTAAACAAACAACAAAAAAACATTAAATATTGTCCACTATATTTTAGTGTCTAAATATCATATGGAGATATATGAAATAATAACAATTCTTTTTATACTAACATGGTAAATTTTTTGAAGAAAAAATAAAAATAATTCAATTTCATTTTTCAATAGTCATATTACATTCATTTCCTTGTGAGAATTACGGTAAGGTTTTTTTATTTAAACATTATTTTATAAGTATTTATTTAACCACTTTTAACTCTAAATTGATGAACATGAAAAATGATCTAAATTGTTATAACATATATGTAAATTATTGTTAATTGTCATTTTCATCAAAATTCCCTCTCTTAATTATGGATTCAAAATTATTCTTTGAAAAAAATTCCATTCATGCAATCTTGATGTATTTTCACTAAGGGAGAAATGAATTTCTTTAACATATATGACTTCAAAACAGATTAATAATATAATAGATTATACTTTTTTTCAATTTTCCTATATAGTCGTCTATGTTTAATTTGAAGGTTAATATTAATCTCAATATTCAATGAGTACTAAGTTGTTTTGAAGATATGTCTATGAAAAAGGAAAAATATTCTCATCATTGTGATAAAATTGAAAATACAAGTGATTATAATTTGAATTGCAATAATATTGGGTTTTATCAATAAATTTGATGACACATACCTTTTAATATTGATATTGTTAAACGAAAATTATTTTATTATTATTTAAAAACCATTAAGGAAAAAATTATGAAACATGGGATTAACCAAAAAAATAGATAACAGAACCATTGATTGAGAGTTTATGTCTTCCAGAATTAATATACCTAATACATTTATAGGTTATATTGATTAACTATGTGTATGGTTTATCCATTAGTAGATATTATAACTGAAGGACAATATTTCACAAGAGTGGATTTACTCCTCAAGGCTGATAATTAAATCATTGATTCATCCAAAAAGAAGAATTGTATACTTACCGATATAGTTATATTAATATCAATTAATATAAACCCTCAATGAGCACTCTGTCATTTTGGAAGCATATTCTTTAGTTGAACTGAGTGAAAGAACATTTTCAACCACTTCTTCTTTGTAGATCATAATAAATTACAAGGACTTCTTAAACCCGACACCCGAATTATACTATTTACAAGAAACATCACATTAGGTATTATTCTCTTTAAACTTATTTTCTAACTGATTCTCCATTGGATGTGGTAGAATCAATTAAAACTTCCTCTCGTTATTCATTCCCGTATGGATATTGATTCCCCTCATACTCAGAGGCCTATGTCCCAAACCCTACTCTTCTACACTGGACTCATTCCACTTCCCATCCAATGCAGTCATGACTAACTCATCATTGAGATCCTATTCGGTTCATTAATCGACAATTGACCAAAATGATTACCCAAATAAATGGATGCCACTACTCTTCTACTCCATTTCTTGATCAAGTCCATACCCACTAATTTATTTCTCAATGCATTATAACATGTGGAAAAACCTTGCTTTGGTTTAGTGGGATCCATTGGCTGGTCTCCCACACAATGATTCTAACAACCAAAAGATCATCCTGATACTTCCTCAACCGATTAAAGATGTAAAAAACTAAGGGATTACCTTCCAAATGTTCACTTTTAACTGCCTTAGCCACTATCCTTGTATCAACATGACCCTACCTAGAGGAATATAGAACAACACTTTTCACATGTGACCTTCACATTCTTGGTACTTCTATAATAACTTGCATATCTGTTTTCCTAGATCCCTGCCTATAGAGCTCGGATGAGTGACCCATTTTCATAAACATTGACCAAAATTCATCTTAGTATTCATAAATAAGGCATCAATTTCTATAAATGAGAAAGAATTATTATTATGGAAAAGGTATTGAGTTTGGCTAGCAGAGAAAAAAACTACCTATGAGTTTCCCTAGAATCCTAAAGATAGAAGGATACTAAAATGTTAAAGAAATGTTTGGAAATATCATGCAAATAGAAACTAAGGAGAGTCAAAATCCGTATGGATGTCATAGTTTCAAATAAAGTTAAATAATCAGGACATGTTGAATCTTTGGGGATGGAAAACGTATTCCTTATACAAATCCAATTTCCAATTGAACCATATCATGACGTTCTTTCTATCATGTAACCCCATGGTTTCCCAATCTCTAAAATCCTAGGATCCGAACACAAACTTGTCAAAATAATCCTCTTATTTCCTTCTCTTTGATAATCGAGTAGAAATAGTTCGATAGAAAATTTACATATGATTTGAATGATTTTTTTACTTTTTTATATTATTGAATGGTTTTTTTTAAGGGAATGGTTTTCATGATTTTAAATTTTTACCAAAAAAATCCCTTATGATTATCATTTTTTACATTATAAATTAATATCTATAGTGTCATGAAAACTATAAAAAAATTCATTTGTTTTCATGGAAAAGTAAATATAAAATATAGATAACTATTTATTGAGAAGGTTAATTTTTTCTGTGGGTTATTTTATGTTTTAATATAAACAAATGGGTTTCATTTCTTTTATGTCCCTTACTTATATTTTTATTCTTATCCCAACTTTTAAATTGGGTTTTCATAAGATTTAAGGATGTGTATAATTGTTTAGAAGTTATTAATAACAAATATTATAGTTTCCCGATGAAACAAAAGTGTTTCTTTATAGAGAGATTATTTACTATTAAAATGGATAATGTGTGATAATTTCAACATTAATAAATTTTCCCCCCTAATTCAGTAAAAAACTAAACTAAAATGATACAAGAAATTTATGAAATGTAATAACTTGTTATATGATATTTATTTATATGCTATTAATATTATGGATTTTTATATACACTAATAATTATAACATGGATGATTGAAACATAATAATTTTTTAATCTCAAATTCACAATTTTTGAAAAAAGTTCATTATTTTATCATGGTGTAGATCATATTAATATAATAAAAAACGAGAAGAGGATAAATATCTTACTTGAAAACAAGTAACAATAAGTATTTTTCTTATTTCATGATACAATAACTTGAAATTTTAAATGTAAATTAATGTATTCTGAAATTTGAGTGTGATACAATAATATAAACATTGATTATTTTAATGACATCATAATATCATGAAATCGTAAATGTAATGAAACAATATAAAACCAAAACAATATGAGAATCTTTTTAGGTATCACATCCAATACCATAATATTATAGAGGACATAGTCATATAGAGGAATGGGTTTACTCTATATTCCAATAAACATAATGTATATATTCTCATGGTTGATTAGGTTCACTCTATAATCCCATAAAAATAATATAAAAAAGTTCAATAGTATATTAGGTTCATGGTGAAATTCATTTTATATTAAATCATGATGTTGAAATATAACCCAATTAATTCAATCAATATCAGGGAATAGCCATCATATTTTTAATAAGTTGATGAATATGATAGAAAAAGTTGCAAATACACTATCCATATGTCATAATCTTGATATAACCCATGAATATGAAATGTATTTTCAAATGATTCCATAAACTATAATAAATGACTATATCAAAAGTACTAGAAAAAGGGAATAATTTCATAATTTCATATATTAAAATATTAAGGAAGAGTTATTATTCAAGAACATTGATTTATATTGTAGTAAAATTCATAAAAAGAATTATATATTTATTAATTAAATTAAGCCACCTATGAAATGATTCATGAAATACATAATGGATATTTAAATAAGGGATGGATATTATTATTATTATTTCTTATATATATTAACTAGTAGGGTTTTACATAAAATAATGAGGGTTTTAAAAATATATAATGGTAAATATCATTTTTTGTAGGTGTTACATAAAATGATATTTGAGACTGGGAGGTTACCTTAAATCGGGTCCACATAGAATATTGACTTGTGAAGGGATATTATAACATATAACATCTAGATGAATGAATGATATACAAAATAGGTATATTTTATAATATATATATATATAAATATTCAATATATGGATTATTTACAACACAAGAATATATAGTTGAATATAGACAGAAGAAATTGAACATGTTACCAGAATGTCCCAATGGAAGTTCATTAAGTCCCTTAATATACTATATAATATTGTTATTGAATACCACATAATTAAAAAATATAAGAAAAAATTCCACTAAAAAGGTATAAGGATAATAATGATGATCACAAGTGATAAACTATATTTGGGTTCTAAAAAAGGAATGTAATCATTTGCGGAAATGGAAAATATAGATTTGTCTGTGAAACATATATTGGAAATGATAAGTATTAATCGTGAAAATGTAAATTTGTTTTGGAATTAATCAATAAAAAACATTTTTTCCCATTATAAGAATATTTATTTCCATATAAAATGGTTAAATGTAAGAATAAGAATACATAGAATAGTATAGTCAATAATGATATATCAGGATTCCAATGTGAAGAAAATTTATTTCAATTACACACTTATGATTTTATCATCATTAAAATAGAAATAATATATATTTCAAATATGATATGGAGTAATAAATACATTAAATATAAAAAAATGTGATAAAAATAAATCAGTTGGTAATATTTACATCAAAAATATGATTGGGTGAAAAATACAAATACATATCTCAATAAATAAAAAATCACATAAAATGTCTCTTACATCGGGTTTATCATTATTAAAAACATGTTCTTTTCATATTGAATTTTTAAATTGAGTACATTTATTAATTATTATGAATAGTTTACTAAAAACCATTTTCTATGTTTTTTTATTATATATTTTTATTAATTTATTAAATGTAATTTATGTTATGGAAGTTAACTGAAGTTGTTTAGTTGATTTATCTAAATTTTCCTCAATATATTGAGCAAGGTAGAATGTACCCAAAAATTAGCTAATAATGTAAATATTTATATAGGTGGATTTAGGTTTTTTATATAATAAAAATGTATATATTTCAATACATTTTCCAAAAATTGAATCATTATATGAAATTGAATAGATATGCTAACAGAAGAAGGTGGGGTTTTCTATGTTTATTTCTTATTAAAACACATAAAAAATATCATATACAATTATTAATAAATATTAATAGTTATATAGGTATCTATATAATATAGAATATTCTTTTTTGTTTCATCTATGATAGGAAGGAGAAACAGATTGAAAACTCTCTTAATGAATGTCGTAGTTCGCACGTACATATGTTGATATAATAATATTTTATATGGATTTTAGTATTTCTATAAAATTGATTTTTAGGGAACATAATAAAATTTCAAATTATTAAAAAAAATATTTTACTATAATATCATGGTATGAATTGTTTTATAGGGGTTAAAGATGTAATATTCTGAGAGAGTTCTTTTGAGAACATTATCATCCCATTTAAATATCCCCCTTTAGTAACACTATAATTATAATTAAATATTTATTATAAGAAAATGAAATCATTAACACGTGGAGAGTTTTTATTAGAAGTAAATAATGGTATTTTTTGAAACATATATTTTTAACTAGTGGAAAAATATATTTTTCGTGATTCACTTCTATATGTGAAAATCTATCATTTTCATATTTACCCATTATAACACTATAATTTAAATGTAATTATTCAAAGGTAAAATGGTTTTAAAATAGAAAATAATTTAGTTTGTGGAGGGGTTGATGTAAGGTTAAAAATAAATCCACCATTTATTTGTTTTCACATTATATACTTGTTCCTTGAATTTTTTCATTGGGTTTTTATCTTTTACCATTTTTAATATAGATAACAGTTTTTTATCAATGTAATTATAATTTTAAGAAATATATAACATAACTCTTATTATTTTCATTGAATTTTTTTACTTATTTAATCAATATTTTTATCTAATTATTAGAAAACATAATCTTAAATTTGCACATATTGTATAAAACTAATTTTTTATTCTGGAAAAATGTTGTTTTTCCAACTATGAATTCTTAATCTAGTGTAAAATTAAATATAAATTAATTATTGAATAATATATTTTTATGCAACTATAAAAATTATTATTTACTTTTAATAAAGAAATAATTTTTATCATTTAGGTAAAAAGTACACCACATTAATGAAACAATTCATATAAAATTACATTTTTGTTGATATCATGGTAATTAACGTTAATCATAAAAATAATAATTTTTTTGTCAGAATTAAATAAACATAATTAAATAATATGAAAAGGATAAAATATTATTCAGAATCCATTTTATATAATTCATTTTATAATTTAATAGAAGCATCTATGTGATTAATATTTATCAATATTTAAATGTTTGAATAAATTATATGTCTTCTTCTCCTCTTAAATAAAAATTGTACCTATTATTTAAAATCAATTTTAAATTCAAGAGACTTGTCACCTTCTAACTAATCGAATTATATGTTATTCCATTAGGAAAAGTCATTTATACAATGAAAATAATAAGGATTCCATGAATCAAAATCCAAAAAATGATAAAGGGTATTTTTACACCTTGTATTTTATACTTTTCCAAACTCATTTTTTATTTATAATAAATTAAATAACTTTTTATAAAAAAATGTATGATATAATTCCTCTAAAAAATTAGAGTAAAACGTTTTGAAACATAAAGGCCATTATTTATCACAATCCTTTTAAACATTAGTTTTATAATTATAATTTCTTCCATGGTCTTAGTGGTTGGGATTTTTTATTTTAATTATAATTAGATTTACTATTTCACTTTATTCTATGGGTCCAAAATATCGCACTTATAAAACATCAATTTATTATAGTATCCTAAGGTAGAATGTTAATTTTCCCATAATTTTAACTGAACCTTTCTTTATTGCCTCAGAATCAAGATTCATGAGACATTAATTTATAATAGATTAAATATAAAAATATTTCATTAATACATTCTGCTTTGGGAATTTTCTCAAATATTAAAAAAATGGATTTAATATTATTTCCTTTAACATAATAATCACCTAAATTATATAGGAATATATAATTATCCTCTTTGGATTGACTAAACACTAAAATATTTTCATGTTGTTATTTATAATTTATAACATCTAAATTATTAGAGTCACAATATTTTTCACTATAGATCTCACCCATAAATATGATCAATTGGAAACTCTCGACATTATCTATGGAATTAAATGTTTAAATTGTAATTTTGGGATTCATCCAATACTAAAACCAATACGAGTTAAAAAGAGTGATGATTAATAAATATATTAATAAAATAATTTTAAATGATCTTATATAACTCATCCTCAAAAAATCATACACATTAAATCAATCACATAAGATTTTACATCATCCTAAATCACACTCAGATCAATCAACGATTGTTTAAGTTGGGATCCCATATAATTCTTAACAAAATTATTTACCATGATAAAACCATCATAAGGGATCCTAAACAAAATATTATTGACCAATGAAGATCCCATTAGATTTTTTTATCTAGGTGAGCATTATTAGGCGTATTCATTGTGCATTTAGTGAAGATAATGTCAAAAATCAACTATACTTTTTAGGGTTAATAAATATATGACCATTATTTATATAGTCATATCAAAATGAATATTTATAAATAGGTAAATAACTGATATGAAAAAATGAAATTACATTCCAAAAACATTAATTTTTCATACACATTGTCTTGTGAATAGGGTTTGAATGATTTTTATATAATCTAAATTCCCAAATAAGTAAACTAATTCAAAAAAAAATAAAATAATCCTCAAATATTACTAAACACAACATTGATACTAGTTTTACTAACTATGTCATACACTCCATAGCAAGATACTAAATTTTTTAAACGTATTATATATAAAGTGATATGAACTAAGATAAATATATCATTATCCAACATAATTTATAAAAAAATGATTTACATCGAATAATAAACAACTAATAAAAAAAGGTAATTTTTTGTTTTTTTGAGGATCTACTGGATAAAAATATTATTTTAATATACACATGAAAATATGTACAAAATGGATAAATAATATCATCCCTTCGAGACATACCATATTTTTTACTCATAGTCATAACAAAGGGAATATAATCCTAATAAATTTGTGAACTCGAATTCCATGTAATTGGAAAAATAAAAATTTGTACTCATGGGTTAGATTTTATAATATGAGAAAACATGAGTTAAAGTAAATATATTACTAAAAATAATATGGAATAGTATTATTTTTCTATAATTCAGGATATAAGAACAGAAAAAATCAAATTTATAAACATGTACCCTAAAATAAGAGTTTGTGTTATGTATAAATATTATATAAGTGAATAATTTCATTATATCCTGAAATTTGATTTTTTGGACACTATATAGATGATGAAATCATAATCATTTGTTAAGGATCCAAAATATGTCCATCATACCGTGAAGATATGTTATAATGGTGTATTAATTTTACAACCCATTCCCAAAATCATAGTTCATAGATTCCCATGGTGGACTGGGTTCACTTATATTTCTTATAAATAATTATGACATAATATTATCGTGGTTTTGTTTCACACTCATCCATTTCATATTTGTTCATGATATTTATACATTATTTAATGAATTAGAAAACAATTGGTGATCACATTTCATATTTATAATATATACAAGCATATTTATCACAGGATAGAAAATAAACATATGTACAGGTCATAAGCACAATTATCCTAATGCAAAAAAGTGTATTTCATAATATTTCCAATAATTATAAATTAATTTAATATCAATAGTATTCCCATGATATTGAGGAATTAATAACATTGGATGTTCATATTTTAATAAAAAATAAATGTTATTGACTATTTGAATTAGATCAACATTAAATTAGGTGAAATATTATAGATGTAAGAATGAAAACAGGTCACTTAGGTGGTGAATCAAGAAACGAGTAAAGGTTCATTTAATAAAAGAATTAAAATTTTATCTTATATTTTAAATGTATTAATGAAGAAGGATTTTCCATATAATTAATTGTATTATAAGTATAAATTCAAGGACAATGAAACATGATGGAGTTATTATACGAATTTTAATTAGAAATTATTAATTTTCCATAAACTGAGTTCACTAAAAGGATATAATTGGGAAGTGAAGTTATAATATTTTATATCCCTAATAAATAAAAATATAATAACTAGGTATATATATAATATAAATATATCCATAATTTTAATAAATTAATAAATATTTATCTATTATAAAATGAATAAAAAATAGAAAATATAACCAAAAATTAATTAAGGTGGTATGATAAATCTTTTTTTCTTTTAAAATGAAATTATTAAAATTCACATTATCAAAAATATTAATACTATATTATAAATAAAAAATGTAATAGTGAATACTCAGATCGTATGAGATAAAAAATATGTTGGTTCTAAAATAGTAAAGCAAAATTTTAAAGGAATGTGAAAAAATGGATAATAGGGGGAAAAGTATATTATAAACAACATATATTAATACTAAAAATTTCCTAAAAATTATTATGAAATTAAAAAATGTATATTTATTAGTCTTTAAATAATAATTAAGCCAATTGAAAATGATATACCAATGTAGAGTTTAATTTTTTCAGAATATGTGAATAAAAAATTTAATTTCCTAAAATATAGCATATGACAAAAATGATAAGACAAATATGAAAAAAATATTATTATGAGTTCAATATCATCTAAATAAAATAACATTAAATTTTTTACATGATATATATAAGTAAATATCTTAGATTTACCAAGATGAATTTTAAATCTACATACTAGTGAATTATTTTGATCAAAAAAATGGAATTAGTGATAAAAAATAGTTGAATTTTGATAAATTAAATTTGAAATACGAAAAAACATACACCAGGTATAAATTTGTTTTGTGTGTGGAAATAACATCCAAAACAATTATATTATTATTATTATTAAAAATATTAAAAGTAAATTTTAAATCCTTATTTTATTTTCAATTGTCAATTTCTTATCATATGTTCTTTATTTAATTACTAGTTTTAACTTATGTCAGACAATAGGCATTTTTTAGTTGATATCCCCAAAAATTACAAGATTATATTGATAATTGTAAAATGGGTTATACAAAAGAAATAATATATATATTTTTTGTTTTTAATTTAATTTAAAATTAAATTATTAAAAAAAATCTTTTACATTTTCGTTCCAAAATATTAATCAAATCAGGAATGTGCCAATGATTTGTTATTTCAAGGATGATATATTTATAATATCCATTTATTAATGATATAACATAAAAAATAAAAAAAAAATTATTATAAATCGTAAGAGTATTCATTATCATATTTGTATATTAATTATAAATTAAATCCATTTTATTTAGATAGTGTTGAAAAACATATAATGATGTTACAAGAGGTTTTAGTCTACATATACACATTATGACATCATAATTTTTTTAATTTAATTATTGGAGGGTATTACAAGTATACTTCATTAGAATAATAACATTGATAACATTAAATATAATTATACTATCATAGTTTCAAATATATAATAATTTTTAGTGTTTTGATAATAAAAATGTCATAGTGACTTCTGTTGAGAACATTACATTTCCTTGTGAATGTTGTCCCTTCGGTGACTCATATGATCCATAAAAGTGTATTTTTAGATAACCATGATTTATATAAAATCTGATGGATTCAGAAGTGATCATAGAATATTTTTTGTATCATTCTGGTTTTATAATTTTTAGACATGTTTTGTTCAATTGATCCCCATTTATTAGTGAAGAAAAAGAAATATTTATAATTTCTCATAGCACTAAAATAATATTATAACACTATTACTGGGTAAAAGGGATCCAAAATGGAAAATAAATTATTTTTAGAAGTGATATGTTTTATAATCCATCCACTATACATTCAGTTCTATTTTAGTTGATTTTTTATTCCTTTTCCAATATGTCTTTATCATTATCATTTTTTTACAACGGTGATATTTTTATCTAAGTAGTTACATTTTCAAATAAAATATATGAAACCCTATCAACCCAAATCAAAATAAATTGAACCACAATTTATTCCCAATTAATATAATAACATTTCTATATCATAATAAAATTAATTATTAATATAAACCCAATTATATTTAAAATAAATTTATAGATAAAATGATAATTTTACGATTAAGTGTTCATATTGTTATATAAAATTAATTACCAAATTAAATTATAGTTAATTTATTGATAAATATCTATAAAAAACACAATATAAATATATAAAATAAATATATTTAATTTATATATAAAAATTAAACCACATTTAGAAAACAATTCCATGAAAATAATCCTTTAAACAACAGCAAGGACATTAACCTGACTCTATGTAATTATCCAGTTATGGATAAATGTGAAATTTTCTAATATCAAATAATATGAACAAGTGAACATAAATTATTAGATCTGTTATTTTAGATAAAATTTATACATTTGATGAAAAATAATATTATATATAAGAGAATAAGAATAGATTTTAGAGTATAAAATTAAATATGTTTCTACAAATAAATACATGTTGTTTTATAAATTACACATAGTAATTTATTAATTATTTATTATAGACTATAAATATTAATTTATTACTAGTTATTCATTTCAAAAAATAGTTATTCTTCTGTAATGATGATTTTCTTAAAGTTATTGTACTAGAAAAATTTGTATCATTTCCACTATTAGCCAAAAATTAAATTATATTTTACAAACCAAAAAAATCAATATTAGATAATTTTTACATGTTGAATTAAAATATATAAATAATATAAAATATATAAAATTATAGAATTAATAAATTTATCTCCTAAACAAATGTACAATACCGAGTTAAAAACTAAATTTATTGATATATTACTTTTTAAAATAGCGAGTACTCATAATCATATATTCTATGCATATATCAATGATTAAAGTATGATTTTTTTAAAATAGGTTTTATTATTTATTATTAATATAAACAACTTTCTTATAATATGTCATGTATTATTTAAATTTATTTCTACCTAGGATACAATAGATTGACATATTTTCTATTTATTGGAATATTTATCAAAAAATATATTTTGGTGTTATAATAATAGCTCATTAAAATTAAATTATTCATGTTGAGTGAGAAGTAAAAATCCCATGTGTTTGGATGTTGAGTATAATTTTTTTAATATCTAAGGAAGAATAAATATAAAATATATGATTAAGTTTTATATGATTAGTGATTAATCATGGAATCTGAATGATGTAACTAGTTTGAGATAAATACTCAATAAGGTATGTGATTACACCTAGATAATTATTATGAATTAATCTATATGAATTTGATTTCATGATTGTCAAATTATCCATGTAACTCTGAATATTGTTGATGTGATCTTATATTTGAGGACATGTGAAATTTTTTTGACTTATTTTACTATAAAATGAAAAAGAATATGTACAGTAAATATCATTTATTTAATGGGGAATTGAAGTTTTCCCTGAAATGGAATTATTTATTCAGTTAAATACCATGAAAATGATGATTGTCATGAAGAATTTATTATGATAGATCATTTTATGAACATAAAAATATTTATTTTCATGACAATTTGAAGGATTCCATGAGAAAATATATTACATATAGTAGTTGAACAAATGAATGAGGGATTACAAAGGCATGATGAAGTCATGGTATTTTATGAGAAATTTGAAAATTTACGTTACAATTCAAAAAAATTTATTATGTGGGACTTTGTAAAAAAAATTACTAATAATAATATGTATGAGGGAATCATGTGCTACCAATAACAAGGGGGAATCTAGTGTATCCTCATCCATCAGTAACAGTTTCCTAGAGGGGGAAGGACAGTTCATGCAGACCTATAAATAATCCCCATAAGAGTGCTCTAGAAAAAGAGAATTAGTGTAGAATTAGTAACACCATGCATGGTGGAATAGTTTATTTCATTGATATTATCCAAGGTTTCATTTTTTAATCATCTTATTGACAAAATGTATTTTTTTAGATATTTACCTTACTATATATATTATTCATAATCAAATAATTATAGTCATGTTATTGATTAAATTACATGTGTTTTTGGATATTTACCATTCTAAATTTATCATGGTTTATTCAAAATTCATTATCTATTTTTTATAGCTTATACCTTACATAACTATTACATAGAATATGATATTTTCCAAAAACAATTCTTTCCATAACATATAATGAAGTAATATTTTAATGAGTTTTAGGATATAATGTTATTATATTCACTATGCTTTATTTACTGTTATAAAATTTAATGTGAGGATTAATTATGTATCATGATTACCATGAATAATGAACTCTTTGGCCCCTTTGGATTCAATGTCTTGTATATATAATCAATGTAATAACGTAAACACTGCCTCTAGGATACTAGGGTCGGTGTCATTAATGTTTGGAACTTGCTTTTGAAAAAAATAAATTTTTTAATATTACCATATCATATACATTGAGGATAATTATATAAGAACATCATAATGTTTTGGTCAGAAAGACATTAATTTATTCCAAGAAATACACCCCTATATTGAGACTACAATTATACGTATTTCTGAATCATTTTTACCTAGGGTTAATAACTCCAAAAAGGGATCATTGGTATTTTACTAAATCATCACACATTTAATGAAAATGGTCCATTCTACACACCATGTTTGACACTCCAATGAGATATTCAAAATATAATTAAAATTTTCATAAAACAATTTGAATGTATTGAAATATATTATGATTATGAATGACCTATGATAACCCTAATGTTTCATAGATTAAAAAAAGGTTCGATAATTTATATATCGTATAAATTAGTTTATGTTACTTAGACTATGATTAATATTTATCACACTATGATTTTTTACTCAATTCATGGAACATAAAAGAATCAATTTAATATTAAAAATGATTAAAAATTTGTATATTTGGTTATACGAAATTGGATGATCAAAATATTGAAATACATATTGATTATTCATAATGATTTACCAAAATATATGATTCATTATCTATAACTTAACCAACTTGTAGAATAACCAAAGAAGATAATTACAAATTCCTCTGAGAGCTTGAGTGGTCACGACTATGGAAGAAAAAAGCTCGATTTAATTAATTACATAAATGTGGTAATATACACCTTGTTGAATTTATCAATCGAAAAAAGAAAATTTTTTATAACATGGAATTTAGAGAATGAAACAATGAATTTTAGTGGAAAATAGAGCCGTTTAGTTTATAAAAATAAATTTAATAATAGATTTACATTTTTAATTATTTTTCTTAAATATTGGGATCCTGGAAATTTTTTAATTTATTTTCAACTTTTAAATGTGTACAACAAGAAAATTGTTACACACCATCCCTACCTCATTATCTTGTGGAGTTGGTGAGGGTTACATGGCCTTAAGAAATGTTCCAAAGGTGCCAAAGGCTTAAAATAAATGTCGAGAGCTTCAAGAAAAAATTGCGGAACGATTTTACCTTAAGAAAAAACCAACCAAACCATCCTCTATCAATCATTTTATGATGCCTTTCAACAAAAACATTCATACATGTATTCCCAATGGATAACCAAGTTGTTCCGCAATGAACCCCAATACCAATTCAACCAATACCATACCAGATTACTATGTAGAAGACTCAACAAAAGACCCAAAAAAATCCAAGTCACAATCCATGGCTCCACACCAAGCTCCATTCTCCAAGCGCTGCCCATAAATCATGATGCCCCACTAAAGGAGAGTGATGCCTTACCTTTTCCCACGTCACGATACACAATATCTGCAAAGAAACCAACGTGCCAAAGCAGGGGGTGAGTACAACTACTCAGTAAGATTTCCCCAAATTACTTCCCTACACATTCCACTAGGATAAAACCATTAGCACATTTTTATAAAACAATTTATATAATATAATCACAAGTACAACCATTTCCATAAGCTAAACATGCCCTTAACAAGCCATCACACCCAAACCAAGTAGCCAATGGAAATCCAACAAACATGCCACAATCCATTTCATCATTCACACACTAGAACAAAAATTGATAACTTAAAAAGAAATGCATAACTAATAACCAAAAGAAGCAAACAGTGGAGCTTTCGTCCAACCCATTCACCCATTCACTCCTCTAGTCCTTTTACGTCCACTTATCCATGGATGGTGGCCCTTCCGTCCACTATACATCCCCTTTTTATAGTTGTACTACTCGCCACTTCAATAGAACATTCCAATCAAGCCATAACCATGAATATCTCACACCAAGGTCACAACAACACGCAATCAACCGATTTCATTTCATATCAATCCACATCAATAAATCACCCATTTATTGAAAACCAATTTCAATTCCCATCAAAATTTCAAAGAACAAACTATTTATTGAAAACCATTACCATAAATCTTTTCCAAAACTCAACCATATCATCCCATTTTAAAATCTCCATTTTATATTAAAAAAAATAGAATTTCAACATAAACCCCCCCCCCCATTTCCCAAAAATCCCCCAAAACATCATTCAATGGATATCCAATAAATTTCTCACATCATACTATAATTAATTCAATGCACAAAAATTTAATTTTAAACAAAACCATTAGTTATAACCATTTGGAGTTGAGAGAGAAGCCACCAACCTTCAAGGTTACTAAGAAATTTACCCACAAGCAATCACACCTCAAATCCAGCAAACGCACCACCGAAACCTCTCTAGGTCCCTTATCCTAACAATCATAAGCCTTAAAATCATCATCCAAGGAAACTACAACCATAGATATACACAGAAAAAGTGTTGTTCTAGAAAACAAAGAATGAGGGAAGAGTAGATCTAGAGGAAAACACAAATAACCCAAGAGGAGTGACTTACCTGGGAGAAACCTCCTTCAAAACACCTCGAAACCCCTTCACAACGCTTCCAAAATGAGTGGGAGAGCCCCTCCAACCCTAGAGAACCGAAAATACTATGTGAGGATCGAGTGGGAGAAAGTTTGGAGAGGAATAAGGCAAGCCCGAGGGAGCCTGATTTTAAAAACCCTACTTTAAGTGGTCGCACGGTTAACCCCCACGGTTTGACAAACCATGCACTAACAGTGTGCACACTACTGTCATAAGAGGAGGGGTACACACGATTGCCTCGCACAGTTTGGCATATCATGCGCAGGCCATGCGAAGCCTACTGTCTTCCCATGGACGGTTTCTTGGAGAATCTACATGGTTTCCAATAACCGTTCTCAAACTGTACTTCCTATGAAAAGCCTCCAAACTCATTCAAACCCATTAAAAAAATCTCCCAACCTCTTTTTAACTCATCCAATGCACATTAATCCCATAAAAAGTATAAAAATGCTACATATATCAAACCAGGGGTAATAAATTCTCCCAACTAGTGGACTTTCTGTCCTCGGAAATTAGTGAACCAACCCTTTTCTAAAAGATTTTGGGACATTGCTTGACCATATCTTTCTCAAGATCCCATGTTTCTTCTTGAATCCGACCATGTTTCCAAAAAACATGATTTAAACTGATTCTTTTACCATGAAGGACTTTCTCTTGCCTATCCACAACTCGCACTAGCCCATGCACCAACGGAGGAGTTGGTTCCTGCTCGACATGATCCTATCTAATCACATGGTCACGGTCAAGCTGATAGCTTTTCAACTACGACACATGAAACACACTGTTCCCCGCACTGAATCAAGGTGGAAAATCCAGATGATAAGCCACCTCACCAATCAACTCAAGAATCTCAAAAGGTCCAATATACCTTGGATATAACATTCCCTGCTTCCCAAACTGACGATGTCACAACCTAGGAGAGATCCTGGTGGAATCATGATCTCTCACCTCAAACAACAATGGTCGTCGATGATGATCTGAATATGATTTCTGATGACACTAAGCCATCTCTATTCTCTACCTAATCAACGTGATCTTCTACGTAGTCTCATGTACAAGAGTCTATCCAACAATTGAGGAATCACATATTTCCACTCAACACAGTGGGTAATGTCAAAACCTCCCATACAACGCTTCAAACAGAGCCATATGTATGGATGCCTGATAACTCATATTGTACGAACACTCAAACAAAGACAAGTGATCCTCCAATGAGCCCCAAAAATCCATGAAACATGCCTACAACATATTCTGCAATGTGTTTATCATCCTCTTGGATTGACCATCTATCTATGGGTGATACTCCATACTCATGGTCAACTTAGTTACAAGGTATTACTGTATTGATTTCCAGAAACGAGATATAAACCTCAGATCTCTATCAGATACAATCAAAACTGGAACACTATTCCTCATTACCACATCATGGATATAAATTTTTTAAATATTCTCCAGCAGATGAGATTCACGAATTGTGATGAAATGGGCCTACTTCATTACCTGACCCACTAGTAGCAAAATGACATATTTCTTTTGACTGTTCTTGGGAGACCTATGAGAAAATCCATCTCTATTTGCTCCCACTTCCAAATAGGGATTTGTAAAGACTACAAAAATCTTACTGGCCTCTGATGCTCTGCCTTGACCTGTTTTCAAGTCAAGCATCTCAAAATAAACTTAGCCACTCATTTTTTCATACCATCCCACTAGAACTACGCTTTCAACGCTTTATAAATTTTCTAAATTCTAGAAAGAACAGCCCACCTAGAATGAAGATACACCCAGAGAATATACTCCTGACAAGAAACTGGTACAACCATATGATTCAAAAACACAAATCTAAATCTCCATTCTATTGCCAACCCTTAATGGTCTCCCCACCATTTAGTTTTGAACTCATGGTCACACACATAGAATCATATACCAGTGACTCTTTAACTAGTCCAACCATGTCAGGAATCATCAAAACCAGAAAGAGGATCGTCGTATCGCCATGGTCTCCACATTACAACCGCATGTCAGCTATAACCAACATCAACTACCCCTAGTCTGATGCCTGTTTCACCACTTGAGAATATGATTTTCTACTTAATGAATCCACCACCGAATTTATCTTAACTGATGTGTACATAAAGTCAAAATAAATCATCTGGAGATATTACATCCATCTCTTTTGCCTCAAATTCAGATCCCTTTGTGAGAAAATGTTTGTCATGCTCTTATGATCTGTATATTCCGTGAATTTATCACCGAATAGATAATGACACCACTCTTTCAAATCATTGACCACTACTGCTAATTAAAAATCATGAGTTGTGTTCTTCTTCTCATGAACCCTCAACTTTCATGAGCCATAAGCAACCAAGTGATTCCCTTGCATGAGAACGCACCCCAAACCCAGATCTCAATGAATCTGAATAAACCACATAACCTTTTCCTGGTTCTAGAAAAACCATGATTGGTGCTGATGTAAGGCGACCCTTTAGCTGTTCAAAACACTGCTGACACTATTCATTCTATTATAATGGAACATTATTTCTTTTCGAAGCTGTCATCAGTGAAGCCAAATGTGAAAAATCAAAAACACAATACTGACAATAACTAGCTAGACTGAGGAATCTTCGTATCTCAAACATAGTTTTTGGTGGGTTTCAGGAGATAAAACCCTTTACCTTTTCCAGACCCACTGAAACACCTCTTTCATAAATCACATGGCCAAGAAAACGAACTTCCTGTATCTAAAAGTAACACTTATACAATATATAATACCACTATTGATCGCTCAAGATCCCCAGCATTGTCGCCATGTGCTGCTCATGCTCCACCCTTGCCTTTGAATACACAAGAATATCGTCTACAAACACAAGCACAAATGAATCCCGATATCTCTGAAATATCTGATTCATCAATGCCATGAACATAGTTGGCACATTCATTAGACCTAAGGGAATAACCACATATTCATAATGGCTATATCTACTTCTAAAAGATGTTTTAGGAATATTGTCCTTCCTCACCCGAAATTGATGATATCTTCTTCTTAGGTAAATCTCACAGAACCACTGGGCTCCCCTCAACTGGTCAAACAAATCATCATTTCGTGGAAGTGGATATCTGTTCCGTTCAATAACTTGTTTTTTTCTATGATAATCCACACATATCCTAACATTTTCATCACCATTTTTGACAAACAACACCGGCGGTGCCAATGGAGACGTGCTAGGCCCGATAAACCCTTTTTTTTCTAACTCCTCCAACTAGACTTTCAATTCTTACAGTTCAACATGTTCCATTTGGTAAGACAGAAGTGATATATGACTATTTTCCAGAATGAGATCAATTATAAATTCCACTTCTCTTATTGAATGTAATCTAGAGAATTATTTAGGAAAAATATCCATGAATTGATCCACCACTACTAGAAGAACACTCTACTCAACACCGTCTACCGATTCCATTGACAACACCACCAACTAATACGATATCGTGCACACTGCTGGTGCCAAAAAAAACTGTTGCACCATACCTTTCATGCCTTTATCCTCTAAAGAGATGTATAACGCCATCGTGTGTCGTAAAAGCCACTTTCCACGCATTGCTATATATGTGGGCCTTAAATGCCACCAACTAATCTATTCCCAGGTATACATCATACCCATCCATAACAAGCACAAAGAAATTACAGATTATCTCATCCTCTCCCACAACAATACTACATGCTCTTCACAAGAGGGATCAACACTCTCTTCGACCCAGAGGAGTTTTATGTTTCAAAACCAAAGCATGATTTCAGCCCTTAAACCTAGTAACTCAACCATACGTGCCACAATAAGAGTGTGAAGCACTCGTATCAAACAACACATCCATCAAGGAATAATTTAAAAGAATAGTACATTGCACTGTGGATGGTCCCATCCGATCATCCAACACAACCTGCTCACCTTCGAACCATGCCTTTGTTTCCACACTCTGCACTTTATTGACTTGCTGAGGAGTCATGGTATTCCGAGAATCACCATGACCCACATTACTCTTCTGCTGAGGGGTATGCTGCTATCCCCGTACCATCAAAGCATATGATGTTTATGACCCCTGAGAAGTATAATGCACACCTGACCTCAGAGCATTCTGACAATAACGCTGCAGATTCCCCATATGCTTACAATTATGACATGCTCGAGGTTGTTTCATATAATCCCACTTGATGTGGCTCATGGAACCACACTGAAAACATCCCGTCTTGCTCTAGGGATTTGGAGGAAGATTCACCAATCCTTCCCTCGGATAATGTTTCATGCCCCCACCATAAGAATATGTGTCCCTCTTTCGCTAGAACACAGAATTATAGTTCCAACTATCCCCCATGGGTACCACCATGCTTCCTCCGCCCAGAGCACCCAACAAAACCCTCTCAGCGACCGAGGATCTATTCACCATCTCTGTATAATCATTTATACACAGTACTTCTATCATTGGAAGGATTTCTTTCATTAACCCTACTTTAATGATCCTTGCCTTCAATGAATTACTACCCACCAACTCTGGTGAAAACCTCACAAAGTTCATAAAATTATCTACATACTCCGTCACCGACATAATCTATTTCATCAAACTAAAGAAATCTGTGGTACGTTGAATTCTGAACTTATGTGGGTAGAATTGTTTATTAAATAATTCCTCAAATCCTTACCACGTCATACCCTGGTCTATCCTTGCAGGGACTACCATCTCCCACCACTGATGTGAAAGATCTTCTATCATATAGGTGGCCGACTTCAATTTCAACTCTACCGTTGTTATCAAGAACTTGAGATCTTGTTCATTCTATTCAACCATTCTTCTGATCTCTCCATCTCTGAATCACCCCTGATGATGGGTGGATTATGCTTTTGAAACTAAACATCAAGATATATATACCTTGGTTCATCCATTTTATTTCCACATTCCAGAGCATGGAAATCTTGCACTATACATTCCACCTTTTCACATTTTTCTTGTGTCACCATTTTGAAAACCAAACCATTTTTAAAAAACCAAATTCATTCACATTTCAATTTTACACTTTTGCAAAACCATATCTCAATTCATCCCATAAATCATTATTCCCAATGAAATATGCATCCTGGTGGGAATTCATTTCTACCATGAATTCCATGCTCATCTCACTGGAAACACCCATGACAATAAGATATCGAATGCCTTTAAATGTCTACAAAACACTTACATACCCAACCCCCTGGTAACACGATGTTAAGTATAAGAGGGTTAGCTATAATCTTTTATGATATACATTCCATGTTCCAACATTCCTGCACATTGATACCTTCCCGACTCAAATAATATACTTAAAAAAATATCAACACCAAAACCAATGATCATCACCAAAGGACGAAACAAGCTGATACCACTTGTAACACCCTGCCCCTACCTCATTAGCTTGGGGAGGCGATGAGGGTTACATTGACTTAAGAGACATTCATAATGTTCCAAATGACGGAAATTAATGTCGAGGGCTTTGTGATCAAATTGGGGAACGATTTTCCCTTAAGAAGATCCGACCAAACCATCCACTATGAATCACTATATGATGCATGTCATATAAAACATTCAAACATGTAATCCCAAAGGACAACCATGTTGTTCAACAATGGAAACTGAAACCATTAAAACCAATAACATATCAGAGTACTATGAGGAAGACTCAACAAAAGATCAAAAAAAAGACAAGGCACACTCCAGCGCTCCACACCAAGCACAATGCTCCAAGCTCCTCCCATACATCACGATTAACCACTAAATGAGGGTGATGCCTTGCCTTTTCCCACATCATGATACACAACATCTGCAAAGACACCGACGTGCCAATGCAGGGGGTGAGTACAACTACTCAGTAAGATTTTCAAAAATGACTTCCCTAAACAAACCATAAGGATAAAACCTTTAGAAAATTTATATAAAACAATTTATATAAAATAATCACAAGTACAACCATTTCTATAAGCCAAACATGCCCTTACCAAGCCATCACACCAAAACCAAGAAACCAAGAGAAGTCAAAAAAACATTCTACAATCCATTTCATCATTCACACAATAGAAAAACAATTTCCAACATGAATGGAAATGCATAACAAACTACCAAAACAACCATATGTTGTAGCATCCGTCCAACCCATTCACCCATTCACTCTTAGGGGCACTTCCCATCCACTTATTCTTTGATAGTTTCCCTTCCATCCATTATCCATCATCTTTTTATAGTGGTACATCCCACCACTTCCACACAACATTCCAATCAAGACATTACCAAGAATATAACCCACCAAGGTCACAACAACATGCAATCAACCAATTTCATTACATATCCATCCACATCAATAAATAACCCATTTATTGAAAACCATTTTCCATGCACAAAAACATTTAAATAAAAAAAAAATCTTCACTGAAAACCATTACCATCAATCATTTTCACAAATCAAACATAGCATCCCATTGTAAAATATCTATTTTAAAATCAACAAAAATATCTTTTCACCATAAAACCCCCTTTTTCGCAAAAATCCCCCAAAACATCACTCAAGCGATTTCTAATCAATTTATCACATCAATCCACAATTATTTAAAATAAACTAATAATATTTGTAACCAAAACCATTATCTCGAACCAAGTGGATTTGATAGAGAAGCCACCTACCTTTTGGGTTCCTGAGAAATCGACCGACAAGCAATCACACCTCAGATCCAACGAACACACCACCGAAACCTCTCTAGATCCATTCCCCTGAACATTTATAATCCTTAAGATCATCATCCAAGAAAACCACAACTCTAAATCTACACACTACAAGTATAGATCTTGAAACCAATAATGAGGGAAGAGTATATCTAGAGGTATACACAATGAACCCAAGATCATAGACTTACTCGGGAGAAACCTCCTTCAAACCTCCTCGAAACCCCTTCAAAACGCTTCCAAAATGAGTGGGAGAGCCCCTCCAACTATTGAGAACCAAAAATTGTGAGTGAGGCTCAAGTGGAAAAAGTTTTGAGAGGAATGAGGCAAGCATGATGGAGCCCGGATTTAAAAATCGTACTTTTATGAGGCCGCACGGTTAACCTGCACTATTTGACATACTGTGCGCTAACTGTGGGTATGCTACTGTATCGAGAATAGAGGTCTTCACGGTTGCCTCACACAGTTTGGAAAACCATACACAGGCCATGCGAAACCTACTATCTCCCCCTGCATGGTTTCCTGGACAATCCACACAGTTTCCACTAACCATTCTCAAATTGTTCTCCCTAAGAAAATCATCTAATATCATTTAAAACCATTTCAAACTCTCCCAACCTCTTCTCGAATCATTCTATACGCCTTAAACTCTTAAAAAGATTAAAAAAATGGATACATTCCTCAAACCAGTGGTACTAAAAAAATGGATGTTCATACGATTAATAAAAATTTGATATGTATTTTATTATTTGGATTCACAAATTAAATTATACAATTGTTTTTATCAAATGTTTTTATCATTATTTTTCTCATAATTATCACGAAAAATCATGGTATTTGTTAAATTTTGGGGTGAATCTTATACTTTATATATGATCAACACTAAAATAATAGATACCAACCTGGGATTATGAATTTCACATTAATCATGTTATGAATTTACTAAACTCAAAATTTTTTATGTTTTATGTGGTTAGTGTTTATCATGATTATTGATATTTTTTCAGACATTTGAGGAAATAGATCCCATTATATTATTAATTGAAAAAATTATTTAAGGATTAATTCTATATAATTTCATGTATATAATATTAAATCTATTTTAACATTTTAGGTTTATCTTATATTTTAGTTATTTTATATTACGGGTCTTCACAATTTGGGAACATTATAGGAATTATATTAATATATTTTTTAAAGTGAAAAGCCACAATCCAGGTGATAACCCATCACATCCAGTAGGGTCATGAGTCATAACCCCAAAAAATATATATGATAAGGGTTTATTAAATAATACTAAAATGCGATTTAATTTTTTGAATGATTTTTTTACATGAATAATTTGATTAGAAAGTATTATATAGATTTTTGGAATCATATAATAGTATCAAAGCTATTTATTTTTGAAGATGTTAGTTATATATTTTGGTGAATTATATTGGTTTTAGATATATGTTTCCATTTCATTTATAATAAAATATTATTTGTTAATAATTAAATTGAAAATATTTGGATAAATTTTAACAGGTTTCAAATAAACATTTAGGTTAAAATGTTCATCGACATCGATAATTTTGAGGAAAATTTAATTTAGTGTTCTTATTTATAATCTGAATAGATATTTTAGTGGAATCATTAAAGAAAAGTTTATCATATTTCCATATAATTGTTTATATATTTTTTTATTCTCTTACCTTATGGTAACCATATCAGTTTTGGGTAATAATTGATTATCATAAAGAATAAATTATTATTATTATATGGACTATTGATTTAATTGAATGTAATTTTTTGTTCTATAGGAATAAACAATTGATAATTGTTATCAAATTCATGTCATGAGATATGATGTTTCAATTTATTGAATCATAAAAAATAATGAAATTTATTAAATTAAAATAAAAAAATTTGTACTAAATATATTTTCTTATATTCTCAGTCTTGATAGAAAAATAATTCCTCAATAGTTAGCAAAGGATCTTGAAGAAAAAAGTTATCATATTTTCTTCATATAAGTTTAATCAAAGGACCAATAACCTAATACATATTAGTGCATCTGTGATAATTTACTTCCTCTTTAACATTCAATTATTTCTGATTAATGATCTCCATCACAGAACATAATTATATATATATATATATATATATATATAATATTTTCACATCCTATGAATTTTATCTTATGTGGAAACCCAATAATGTGTTACTGTAAATGAACACCATATTTCTCATTCCCTATTTAATGTGGATGTTTTGTTAACACTTGTTATGATGTTGGTTTTAAAAAAAATGTAATTTTCAAATATCGAACACTTGGTTACCGAGTAAATTTTAAAATGGTGAGGGTTCAATTTATTAAATGTCGAGAGAATGTAACACCCCAAGATTTTATATAATAATTTTTTCATTGTTTTAATATTTTATATATCTTATGCTACATAGACCCATGATATTTTGAACTTATTACTTATTGTTATGTGGAAGATATGATATACACTGTCATGTGTAAATGATCCACAATATAAATTATTTAAATATGTTCAATATAAAATATACATTATATTAAATTATATAAATAATAATATATATATCTATAAATATATATAATTGTCTTATGGGATACAAATTTATAGACAAATATTTGTAAATAATAACAATATTTTTCAGAAAAGTCATTTTATTATTTAATATATATTTTCTTCGATAATATTTTTATTTTTTATTTTTTTCATAATTTTATTTAATTAATTTAAAATTAACATATTCTGTATTACAAAATAATATTATTTTTAAAATCATCATATAAAAATTATAATATAGATAAATTTTGTTATGTTATCGAAAATAGTGATTTTTTAATGAATAATGGAAAATATCGATTCTTCAAATACTTTAATTAGGTTTAATTAAATTATATATATTTATAGGATCATTAGCCTTTGATATTTATTTATAAATAAATAAATAAATATATTTATTTATTTAATCTAATTAATTTTATTTGAATCATTTTTATATGATAACTTGTTAAGAGTTTATTTTTAGACATAAAAACAATGTTTTCTGAAAAATATTTATAAATGAATATTTTTCATCCAATAAAATCAATTAATATAAAATAGAATAATAAATATTAAATGAAAATTTTATATTATATATATATATATCTATATAAATTTAAATCCAAATATTTAGGAAAACTAGTAATGTAATTAATGTAAGATTATTAGATGATTGAATAATGAAATTATTGAATACCCACTTTTCAACATGATTTGTGGGATTATTTTTAAATTAAACTCTATATCATATGTGAATTTAATTAAATAAAATGGATTGAATTTTTTGTTATAATAAAAATTATTATTAAATAATTACTAAATAATTTGTTAATATAATTATTATTTCATAATGAATTTTTTTACTACCATTATGGTTAAAAAGATGTTCTATGTGATAAGTCTTCTTATCTTAACATTAATTTTCATCAGTAATAGAATAATTAATTGATAATATTTACTTTATTTTAATAATAATTGGGTTAAAAATATCTATTGATGATAAATTGAATTTAGTATTAAAAAATTATTTTTCTTCGTTAAAGACAAATTAGCACAGTGAACACTATATTTGTAAAAGTATATTTACTTATAGGATGATAGGATAAAATGATTAATAAATTTTTCATTTATATGTTCTGGAGTAATGTATAGAACATATCATCCACCAACTCCAATAATTTTCAATTTGGTAAGAACATGGTAGTGAGAGTGACTTCCCATTATTGAATAGTTTATTGTATTCACCAAAATCACACTCCACCTCAATTATAAATGGGGACTCAATCCCATAACATATTCACACATCCCCAACTATTTTCATGGAACAAAAATATCCAAACTCACTCTCCAACACACATAGATTAACTCTACTAATTATTTTATTTAAAATATTCTATACATTGTTAATTTAAGAGGAGATCCAAAGTGGGATTCTCTATGAAAAGGTAATCATCTTAAAGAATTTAATTTTTTTATTATTAATTATAACCTCCCATCATGTCTATACAATTAAAATACAATAAAAAAGTATTTCCCATATAATGATATTTTATATTATATATGAAATAAAATCAATCAATCTCCATATTAATCAAATTGGAATCAAATCCATTAAACATATGTATGGTGGACTACCAACTTGAAAACTTATGTAATTTTTTTCCATCATTGAATAAATTTTTTTCTCATAATGATGGAAAAAATAAATAAATTAAATACCAATGAACTTATATTCATTTTTGAAATTAAATACAACATCCACTTATTTAGATTTTCACCCATTTAGGCAGTGATACCATCAGACATGTTCAAGTAAGACCCACCATCTCAATTAAGCATTGGGATTCAATTTCCATGTCCAATTTTAAATAATTGGTTCAAAAATTAAACCAAAATAAGTAAATAATGGATTTAAAACGTTAATATATTACTGAATATGAAGTTACTATATAATTTAAAAAATAACCTAAATATTCGTAATGAATATGTCTGAGAAAAGAAGAAAATTATCAACTAAAAGTATAGTAATAATAAATATTTATTAACAATGGGGTGGTAAAATGATATAAGAGGATATTATAAGATATTTTAAATATGATTAATATTATAATGTCGATTGATTATAGGTATATAACTATTATATAATAATAGAAATCATGTTCAACCAAAGGGATATTTGAGGTACTGGATTTTGTCTCAATTTCATATAATTGAGTCATACTACAATTTGATGAACATTAATTCTTCTATTTGGGTTATATACCAACTCAATCACATGTAATATCATTAATCCTTAATTAATAATGTATTTATATTTATTTTAATTATTTCATCTAGGGATATTTTATCAGAAAATTATCATGTTGTGAAGAATTATATAACTCCATTTCTATTCATTGGGTTACAAATTTTCATCATTGTTTTTTATAATCTAAAATAATGTTGGAAAATAGTTTTTAATATATTGTTTTTTATTTTAAATTTTTTATTTGGTTTATCCTTTCATAAATTCACTAATGAATTCTCACCAAAATATATGGATCATTGTATTGGTTTCATGTCTGAAAATATATTCTCTATGACATCTAATATATTATACCACTATACTATTTTATATTTTTTATATACTACCCATTTTATATGTTATATTGTGAGTCTCTTTATATTCGTGTAATTGATGGATTCATTTTATGTTATTTATTTCATGGTGTTTAGGATTCAAATAAAACCAAAGTGTAATGATATTTAAGATCCAATCTCATTTCAATCGGTGTTTATTTTACATTATTTAACATTATTTAATTATTTTATAATTTTATAATAATAATCATTCAATACATTCTACTATATTTATTCATTGAGGTTTCATGTAATTGTTCTATTTTCCTCCCATATGGACTTTGAATGATTTTGACTTTTTTTTAATAAAATGATATAACATTTTCCAAATTTTTATAAAAATATTTATTTTCTAACTACATATTTTCTAATTTATTTTAATAAAATATTTATTTTAATTTATAATTAATTTCATTTTACCCATAATTTTTTTTTATTTTATTTAAATTAATCATCCAACATTTTTCGAAAAAAAGTTCTTTTACTTTGGTTACAAAATTATGAATGTAATCATTTTTTAACATACTTAGAATTAAAGGAATCTTTCCATCATCATGGACACCCATTTTATTTATGATTACATTAAAATATTATATGGTTCATTATATGGAATTTGTTTCTCTAATATTATTGATTTTTTTAATATTACATTCCAACTAAAAAGTGTATTTTCCTTAAAAATGCATTTAATGTAAATTTTAAGGAATTTTTACACTACAATTTCAAAAACTCATTATTATATATATATATATTACATTGTAATATACTATAATGATGCCATAATTATCCAATATTTATATAGATATTGATCAATTTTATATGGGAATGTATTGACTTTCCTTTTATTAATTAATTTCATAATTACTATGTTTCCATTTTAATATTCACATTATTGTGATTATTTATATACATCTAATCCAAATTATCGATATTTCTTATCTTCAAAGTTCTCTTTTCATAAATTTTATATCATATATACGTATTTGTTTTTACATTAAAGGTTATTTCATTAACTATAAATATATTTATATTACACATTATTTTTTTCAATACATATATTTATTGATGTAAAATATTGTGCTAAAATTAAATTGACCATTGAATATATGATTAATTCACTAGAAATTACATTACGGATAGGGCCCAAATTATATATATCTTCAATTAATCAGTTATATTATTAGGTGAATTGTTAATCAAGAATTAAATGATATTTCTCCCATTATTTTAAACTATATTTTGAAGCGTATTGACGATATGAATATCATTGTGTCTGATATCATGATGTAAAATAAGAAAATTCATTTATTATGACATCATTTATTATTATACATGATATTATTCCACTACTATAAAACATGGATTAATTGTGTGATCATGTTATTTGTTAAATTTCATGTGAATTTTAAATTATCCTTTCATTATCTATAATGCTTTGTATAATCATGATAGTAAAGTTATATTTTAAATGTAATGTATGTTTTGATATTTTTAAATGAATAGATGATAATTCCTTGTTTATTATGAATGTTTTATTCATGATACATTCTGATTTACACAACTCTTACTATAAATCTGAGATCAAAATTATTTTTTCCATTCCTTTGGATATAAAGAATGAATCTTTGAATGACTTCCAGGATAGAGAATTTTTACATTCACTATGTTGTATTTCATATTTTCAAATTTAATAAAAGGATCAGGTATATATATAGTTTATAAATAATTCAAAACCATTTAGTCTTTTTTGATGTGATCACTTGTTTCTATTAATAAATAGATAAATAACCTCTAACTATGGGATACTGGGGTTAGGGTATTGAAAAATAAAGGTAAATTAATGTGACAAATAAGTTATAAAAACCAAAAAAATATACCACAGTTCTTATTGTATAATGTTATTTCAAATATTATAATCATAACATTGAAATTTTATAATTTATGAGAATATATTAAGTGGTTATTACATATTAATATTAAAATGTTTAAAAAATTTAGCTGTCTTCCACACCATCAAATAAAAATTGTAAATCGTATCCTTCCTAACTCAAAAATTTTGAGTACTCCAGTTCGACCAAAATCCAGCCCAAAATCTCCTCCCAAAATCATTCCTCATATTGTAGAGTTTCATGTTTTCACATAAGAGCAATCATGAAATGATTATGGTGTAATCCAAAATCTCCTCCCAAAATCATTCCTCATATTGTGGAGTTTAATGTTATTTTAAAAAAATCATTATTATATACATATTAAATTATTCATAAGGGTAATAGTTCCAAAATCTCCTCCCCAAATCATTCCTCATATTTTAGAGTTTCAACAGTTAGATTACATTCAATACAATGTGATAATTACATGAATGTTTTTTTATTTAAAACATTGTCTTATAATTATTTATTTAATAAATTTTACCTCTATATCCAGTAACATTAAAAATTATCTGACATGTTCTTATATATACCTTATTTATTATGAATTGTCATTTTCAGCATTATTCCATCTCTTATTAATGGATTCAAAAGTATTCCTTGAAAAACATTCCATAGATGTCATCTTGATGTATTTTCACTAAAGAAGAAATAAATTATTTAAACATATATTACCTAACATCACATTACCAATATCATAGATTTTACATTTTATCAATATTCCTATATAATCATCAATATTTATTTTGAAGGTCAATATTACTATAAATATTCAATGAATAGTCAACTGTTTTGAAGAAATGTCTATCAAAAAAGAAAGACAATTTCATCTTTGTGATAAAACTGAAAATGATAGTGATTATAGGTTTGAATTACAATAAAAATGTGTCTTATCATTAAATTAGAAGAAATATTCCTTTTCAAATTGATTATTTTGAATGAAAGGTATTTTATTATTATTTAAGGACATTTAAGGAAAAACATTATAAAACATGGGGTCAAACAAAAAAAGATATAAAAGATCCATTGAATGATAATTTATGATTGTTAGACATTATATCCCTAATTAATTTATATGTTATATTGATTACCTATGTGTCTGGTTCATCCATTACTAGATCTTCAGATGGAGAGGCCTGCATTTCACAAGATACGATTCACTCCTCAAGGATGACTATTCTATTATTGAATCCTCCAAAAAGAATAAGTGTAACCTGTTGATTTATTTATATTTATCTCCATTAATATTAACCATCAATGACCTCCCTGTCATCTTGGAAGCTTCCTCTTTAGTTGCATTGAGTGACATAACCTGTTCAACCAATGCATCTTTGTAGCTCATAAGAAATAACACAGATTTTATAATCCCATCACCTGAATTTTACTATTGATGAGTGGAATCACAATTTGACTTCTTCTCTATAAACATATTTTATAAATGATTCTCCATTGGAAGTGGATGAACAAATTAAAAATTCATCTCACTATTCATTACCTTATGTCTCTTGATTCCCCTCAGACTCAAAGGTCTATCTCCCAGACCCTACTCCTCTACACTGGCCTTATTCCTCTTCCCATCCAAAGTTGTCTTGACTGAATCATCATTAAAATCATACTCCGGTACATTAATCGACAATTGACCAAAATGAATATCCAACTGAATGGATGACACCAATATTCTACTCCATTTCCAAATAATGTTTGTACCCCCTAATTTTTTTGTCAATGCATTATGACTAGTGGAATAACCTTGCATTAGTTCAGTAGGATCCTTTGGCTGGTCTTCAGCACAAAGATGTTATCAACCAATGGATCATCCATATCCTTCCAATAATAACTAAATATGTTTACAACCAAGGGATTACCTCCCCAATGTTAACCTTTAATTTCTATATCCAATATCCTTGCATCAACATGAACCTTTCTAGAGGAACCTATAACAACCCTATTCATAGGGGACTTGCAAATTCCTGGTTCTTCAAAAATAATTTATATATATATTTTTCTAGATCCATGCCTATGGATCTCGGGCGAGTCACCCATTTCCATTAAAATTGACCAAAATTAAACATCGTATTCAAAAATAACATGTTTCTAATATTGAAAATCTTGTCATACTATTATCCAAAAAATATCAGGGGGTTCATAAGGCATCAATTTATACACATGCATGAGGATTAGTATGATGGAAAAGATAATGAGTTTGGCTATATGAGAAAAACAACATGCCTATAAGGTTCCCTAGAAACCAAAATATCTAAGGATTCTGAAATGGTAATGATTGGTTAGGATGTCTCACCCAAATAGAAACTAAGAGAAATTCATAGTTCATATGAAATTCACAGTTCCAACTAATGATAAATAATCAAGACACGTTGAAACTTTTCGGATTGAATACATAATCATTAATCAAATCCTATTTCAAATTGATCCATATCATGATGTTCTTTCCTTCACGTAACCCAAATGTAGCCCAATAAAAAAAATCCTTGGATCCGAACATGAACCAGTCAAAAGAATCCAATGAATTCCTTCTCTTTCATAATTGAGCAATCATCATCTAATAGAAAATCAATATATGATTTGATTTATTTTTTTACTTTTTTATAAAGATAAATGGATTTTTTTATGGAATGGTTTTCTTGATTTTAAGTTTTTTTCCCAAAAATCCCTTATTATTATATTTTTTAACATTATAAATTTATATCTATAGTGTCATGAATCCTATAACGAAATTTATTTATTTTCAAGGAAAACTATATATAAAATTTAGAAAAATATTTATTGAAAAAGGAAATATTTTTTGACATTTATTTAATGTTTCAAAATAGACCAATGGGTTTTTATTCTTTTATTTCCAATTCTAATATTTTTTTCTTATCCAAAATATTAATATGGGTTTTAATAAGAATGAAGGATGTGCAGAAGTGTTTACAAGTTATTAGTTCCAAATATATTAGTTTACCTAATAAAAAAATGTTTCTTTATAGAGATATTATTTACTGGTAAAAACGATAATGTGTGAAAATTTCTACTTTATTAATTATTTTTATTCTAAATTCAGAAATAAACTAAACGAAAATGATCATAAAATGTATGAATGATAAAACAAGTTATACGATAATTAATCATGGGCTATTTAAATAATTGTTTTTTATATACTCTCATAATTATAACATGAGGGATGGAAAAATAACAATTTTTTTTATCTCAAATGCTAATTTTAAGAAAATTATCAAAAATATAGCATAGTATAGTTAATATTAATATAATAAAACATGAGAAGGGGAAATATATTACAAAAAACACCGAACAATAAGTGTATTACTTATGTCATGATAAAATAACTTTAAATATGAAATGTAAATAAATATGCAATGTAATTTGAGAGTGAGACAATACTATAAAAATTGAATATGTTAATGATATCCTAATATCATGAAATTGTAAATGGATGGAAATAATATAGAACGTAACATTATAATAAGTTGTTATGTATCGCTACCAAGACCATGATATTATAGTGGACATAGTCATATCGATGATTGGGTTTACTCCAAATTCCCATAAACATAATGTGTAGATTATCTTGGTTGATTAGGTACAATTCATGTTCCTATAAAAATAATATAAACTGTCCAATAGTTTATTAGGTTCATGGAGATATCAATTTTATATAACATCATGATGGTGAAATATTACCAAATTAGTTGGATCAATATCATGGACGACCTATCATATTCATAATAAATATATGAATATGATAGATAAAGATGAAAAATACACTATCTATATCTCATAATCTTGATATAACCCATGTTAATGAAGTGTATTTCAAAATGATTAAAAACCTATAATAAAAAACTATATCATAAGACTTAAGAACATAAGGAATAACTGCCTAATTTTCTATATTCACATATGAATGATTAATCATTGGTCTTGAACATTGATTTATATTATAGTAAAATTCATAAAAAGAATTAGATAATTATTTATTAAAATAATCCACCTCTACAAAGTTTCATGAAATGCTTAATGAGTATTTTAATAATGGAAGGATATTATTATTAGTTTTTCATAAATAATTTAACTATTAGGTGTTTCCATTATATAAAGAGGGTTTAAAAAATATTTTAATGGTAAATATCATTTTATATAGGTGTTAAATGAAATAAAATATGAAATTGGGAGGTCCCCTTGAATCGGGTCCACATAGAATAGAGAATAGTGAAGGGATATTATAACATATAACATCTAAACAATAAATTACATTCTAAATATGTATATTTTATAATATATATTTATATTAATAATATGGATAATTTATAAGAGATGAATATATAGTAAAATATAGAGAGAAAAAATTTAACGTGTTTCCACAATTTGACAATGGATGTTTATATGATTCCTTATTATATTATAAAATACTATAGTTGAATACCACATACATAAAAATTATAATAAGAAATTCATCTAAAATGTATAAGGATTAATATGATGATCATAAGAGATAAACCATATTTTGGTTTTGAAAAAGGAATGGGAACATCTGTGGAAAGGGAAAATATAGATTTGGAAGTGAAAAATATATTGGAAAGGATGAGTATTAATCGTGAAAATGTCAAAAAATGGAATAAATTAATAAAAAGAATATTTTTTGTCCCATTATAAGAAAATTATTTCCATATGTAATGGTTAAAGGTTAGAATAAGGCAACTCGGAATAGTATAGTCAATAAAGATTGATAAGGATTCCAATGTGAAGAAAATTAATTCAATAACACATTTATGAGTTTTTCATCATTCAAATAGAAATCAAATATATTTAAAAGATGATATGGAGTTATAAATAAATTAAATATAAAAAATATGTTATAAAAATAAATCTACGTGTAATATTTACATCAAAAAGGTATTGGGTGGAAAATAGAAAAAATATATCAATGAATATAAATTTACAAAAAATGACTCTTAAATTGGGTTTAACATTTTTCATCACATGTTCCAAATACATTTAAAATCAAAATTAAGTACATTAAAAAATTATTATGATCAATTTACTAAAATATTTCATTTTATATTTTTTTTATTATCAATTTTAATTAATTTATTAAATAAATATATGGTATGGAAGTTTACTGATATGGATTGGTTGATTTATCTGAATATTCCTCAGTATATAGAATAAGGAAAAATTTACCCTAAAATTAGATAATAAAATAAATAATTATATTGGTGGATTACATTTTTTTGATTAGAAAAAATCTATATATTTCCATAGGTTTTACAAAAGTTGAATCAATTTATGAATGTTAGTTTATATGCTCACAAAAGGAAGTCATGTTATCTATGTATGTTTATTATTAAAACACATAAAAATATCAAATATATAATTATTAGTAAATATTAGTAGTTATATAGATATCCATACAATACAAAAAAAATTATTTTATGTCACCTATTAAAATAATGGAAAAATTGTAGAACACTCTCTTAATGATGGTGGTAGTTCGCACATACATATATTGATATTATTATTTTTTATATGGATCTTAGTGTTTGAATAAAATGTATTTACAACCAAAATAATAAAATATTAATATTAAAAAAATTATTTTACCATACTATCAAAGTTATAAATTTTTTTTGGGGGGGGGCTAAGGATGTTAAATTCTAAGAGAGTTCTATTGATAACATTACCACCCATTTAAATTTCATCTCTTTATTAACACCATAATTTAAATTAAATTGTTATTATAGAAAAAAGGAATGATGAACATGGGTAGAGTGTTTATTAGAGTGAAATAATGTTATTTTTTATCCAGATATTTTTAATGCATGGAAAAATATATTATTTATGATTCAAATCTATAGATGAAGAATCTATCATTTTCACATTTACTCATTGTGACAACACAATTGTAATGGATCTATTAAAAGGTAAAATGGTTTTATAGTATAATATAATTTTGTTTGTGGAGGGGGTAATGTAAGGTTGAAAATAAATCCAACATTTATTATATTCCACATTCTATACTTTTTTTGAATTTTTTCATTAGGTTTTTTACCTTTACCATTTTTAAGATAGATAATTGTTTTTATCAATGTATTTTTAATTTGAATAAATATATAACATAAAAATTATTGATGTTTTTGTACATAAATATTTTATCCACGTAATCATTATTTTCTTCTAATTATTAGAAAACTGAATATTAAATATTATCTTGTTCTAGAAAAATAAATTTTTGTTGTAGGAAAACATTGTTTTATCCATTAAGAATTATTAATCTGGTATATAATTACTTAATAATTAATTTTTTAATAATATATTTTTATGAAACTATAAAAATTATTATTGACTTTAAACAAAAACATTTTTATCATTTAGGTAAAAATTATTCAACATTAATTAAACAATTCTTATAAAATTACAATTTCATTTTTATTATGGTAATTGAAGTTAATCATAATATAAATAACTTTTTCAATAGAATTAAATATAAAACATTATATAATATGAAAATTATAACATATTATTTAGAATCCATATAATAAATTTAATTTTATAATTTTATAGAAATTTGTATTTGATTAATACTTATTAATATTTCAAATATTGAAAAAACAACATGTCTTATACTCCTCTCAAATAAAAATTGTACCTCCTATTTAGAATCCATTTAATATTCAAGAGATATGTCACCTTCCAAATATTCAAAAAATATGTTCTTCCATTAGGATAAGTCATTCATACTAGATTTATAAAAAGGCTTCGATGAATCATAATCCCAAAAATGATAAAGGATATTTTGACACCTTATATATAATAATGATTCCACCACATTTTATATTTATAATAAATTAGATAACATTTTATGAAATCATATTTGATATAAAAATTCTGGAAATCTAGAGGAAAAAAAATGGTTCCTAACACCCATTATTTTTCACTATTTATTTCAACGTTAGTTTTTTATTTATAATTTTTGTATTCTAATGGTCTTAGTGGTTGTGCTTGTTTATTTTAATTATAGTCCATTTGACTAATTCACATTATTATATTGTTCCAAAAATCTCTACTTCTAAAACATAAAATTACAATTGGATCCTAAGAAAAAACATAATTTTTCCTCATCATGTAAACTGAACCCTTCTTTATTCCCTCAGAATCAAGCATCATGTTTCATGATTTTACTTTATATTAATCATCAAAAAATTTCATTAACCCATTATTCTTATGGAATTTTCACATATTTTCAAACATAAAGGGATTTTATATTCATTCCTTTACCATAATCATCACCTAAATTTATATGGGACTATATAAGTATCCTCTTTGGTTTGACTAAACTCAAATATTTCCATGTTCTTAATCATAATTCATAACATCTAATTTATCTGTAAAAATATTTTTAAGTATATATTTTATCCCATGATGATAATCATTTGGAAACTCTCCACATTCTCTATGGAATCAAATTATTAAATTGTTATTATTGGATTCATCCATTACTAAAATCAATATGAGTTACTAAGAGATATGAGTAATAAATATATTATAAAAATGGGGTTTAATGATCTTATATTACTCAAACTCAATACATCTTACACATTAAATAAATCATAATAGCTTTTACCTCAACATAAATCACTCTCAGATCAATCAATGTTTTTTCAGGTTGGGTTCTCTTATGGTTATTAACATAATTATTTATCATAATAAATCCATCATATGAGATCATAAATAGAATATTATTGACCAATGAATATCACAATATTTTTTATATCTAGGTGTGCATTATTAGGCATGTTCATTATGCGTTCAGTGAAGATAATTTTAATAATCAACTTAAATTTTTCAGGTTTATAAACTATAAATCCATTTTTTACATAGTCACGTCTACATGACTATATATAAATTTTTATATAAATGATATGGAACAAAAATACTACGATTTACCAAAAATAGAATTTTTTTGGTATACATAGTCTAATAAATAGGGTTTGTATGAATTTTATCCCATCTAAATTCCCAAATATGCAAACTAGTTCACAAAACAACTAATATAATTATAAAATATAACTAATCACAATTGTGATACAAGTATTACTATCTGAGACCCACACTCCCTAGCAAGATTATAATTTTTTAAATGTCTTCTATATGTTGTGATATGATCAAGATAAATATATCATTATCGTACATAATTTCCATAATAAAAATTTTACATCCCAAATAAACAACTAATATTAATATATATTTTTTAGTTTCCTTCAGGATATACTAGATAAAAAACCTATTTTAATATACATGTTAACATATTTTCAAAATGGATCAACAATATCATCCCTGCAATTCTTACCTTATTTTTTACTCATACTCATAAAAAGGGAATGTAATCATAAGAAAGGGGTGAACTTGAATTCTATGTAATGGGAAACAAAAAAACATTTACTCATGGGTAAGATTTTAAAATATCAGAAAACATGAGTACAGTGAAATATATTACTAAAAAGAATGTGGAATAGTATTATTTTTCTATAAGTCATGATAGAAGAAAACTAAATCTAAAATTTATAGACAAGTTCCCTAAAATAAGAGTTTCTTTTAAGTATAAAAATTACAAAGTTTAATAATATAATTATATCTAGAAATATAATTTATTTAAACTATATTGATCATGAAATAATAATCATTAGTTAAAAAAATTATTAAAAGACACATTGTAAAAAATATTAATAAAGTATTATTAAGAAAAAATGTAAGAGTGAATACTCAGATCATATGAGATGAAAAATATGTTGGTTCTGAAATAGTAAAGCATAATTTTTGAGGAATGTGAAAATGTGCACATTATGGAGAAAAGTCTATTATGAAAATCATTTATCAATCCTAATAATGTATTAAACATTATGAGAAAAATAAATAAATGTTGATTTTTTAGTCCTTAAATAATAATTAAGCCAATTGAAAATGATCTACCCATGTATAATATAGATTTTTCAGAACATGTGAATAAAAAAATTTAAATTCATAAAATATTCCATAAAAAAATGAAAATAAAAAGTAGTGAAAAACATTATTATGAGTTCAATATCACCTAAATAAAAAACCCATAAATTTTTTACATCAGTTAGATAAGTAAATATATTATATTTACTGAGATGAATTTTAAATCTACATACCATCGAAATATTTTTATCAAAAAAATTATATTAGTTGTAAAAAATAATCGAATTTCCATAATTTAAAATTTAAATAAAAAAAAAAGATAACCTGGGTCTAAATTTGTTCTGTGTGTGTACATAAAAGAAAAAATTATTATTATATTATTATTATTAAAATTAATATAATATTTCAATAATTATTTTATTTTCATTTTTCTATTCTTTATCATATATTATTTATTTAATTACTAGTTTTCACATATGTGAGACAATGGACATGTTTTAGTTGATATACCCAAATATTACAAGATTATATTAATAATGTTATACTGAGTTATAAAAATGACTTATAATATCTATGTTTTTTATTTTTTATTTAATTGCGAATTCAATTACTAAAAAAATATACATTTACAATTCCTTTCTAGAAATTTAATCAAATTAACAATAGATAAATGATATTTTAGTTTAAGGAGGATAAGTTTATTATATCAATTTATAAATGACATAACTTATAAAATAAAAAATATTTTTTTAATTATAAATAGTAACAGTGTCTTAATTAATTGTTTTATATATTAAATAAAAATTAAATCCATTTAATTAAGATAGTGTTCCATAATAAAATCACGATCTTCCAGGAGGTTTTAGTCCACACATACACATTCTGACATAATAAATTTTGGAATTTAATTTTTGGTGGGTATAAAAATTATACTCCATTAGAATAAAAACATTGATAAATTTAAATATAATAATTCTATCATAGTTTCATGTATATTATAAATTGTATTTTTCAACTGAGGAAAATGTCGTATTGTCTTTGATTGAGAATATTACCTTTATTTGTGAATGTTTTCCCTTTGGTGACTCCTAAACTCCATTGAATTGTATTTTCAATTGACCATGGATTATACAAAATGGGGTGGTTTTAGAAGTGACTATATATAAATTTTAGTATAATTATTACTTTGTAATTTGTAGATTAATATTGTTCAATTTATCCCGAATTATTAATAAATAAAAAGTCATATTCATAATTACCCATAGAGAAAAAATAATATTTATTCATTATTAATTGGTTAAAGGGATCCAAAATGGAAAATAAATTATTTTTAGAAGAGATAAGATTTATAATCCTTCCACCATCCATTAAGTTCTATTTTTAAATGATTTTTTTTCCTTTACCAATATGTTTCTATCATTAACATTTTTTGTTTTTCAATGTTAACTACTTTTATCTATGTAGATATGTTTTCGAATAAAATATATGGCACACTACCATCCAAAATCATGATATATTGATCTAGAATTTATTCCCACTTAATCTAATACAATTCTATATCAGAAAAAATAATTTTTTTTAATATAAATACTATTATATTGAGAATAATATTTTAATGAAAAATGATAATTTTACAATTAAGTGTTCATGTTGTTATATAAAATTAATTACCAGTTCAATTATAGTGAATTTATTGATAAATATCTATAGAAACAGTACCATATAAATATATAAACTAGATAAATTAAATTTATTATATAAAAATTTAACAATATTAATAAAACAATTCCATAAAAATAACACATTATCGATTATCAAGGACATGAACATGAAACATAGTAATTATCTAGTTATGCCTAAAAGTTTAATTTACAATATCAAATAATATGAACATGTAAATATAAAATATTAGATCCATTAGATTAGATAAAATTTATATATTTGATGAAAAATAATATTTGATATTACAGAATAAGAATAAATTGTAGTGTTAAATATTTCATATATTTTTTTAAAATAAATACGTGTTTTTTTATAAATTAAATATAGTGATTTCATAATTATTTATTATAAAACATAAAAACTAATTTATTAATGGAAAAAATATAAAAAAATGGTTATTCATCTATAATGATAATTTTATTAAAGTTATTGTGTTAGTAAAATTTATATCATATCAACTATTAACCTAAATGTCAATTATTTTTAAAAAACCAAAATATTCACTATTAGAAAATTTTACATGTTGAATTCAAATATTTAAATCATTTAAAATATATAAAATTATTGAATTTATAAATATAACTCCTAAATGAATATACAATACATAGTTGAAATTTACATTTGTTGATATATTACTTTTTTAATGAGTGAGTGTTCATAATCATATATTCTATGCATATATCAATGATTATAATATTTTTGTTTAAAATGATATTTATTATTATTTTATGTTATAAAAAATATTCTTATAATATTTCGTGACTTGTTTTAATTTATTTTTACCTCGGAACTAATAGATTGAAGTATTTTTATTTATATGAATATTAATCAAAAATAAATATTGGGGTGTTACAATATCAACTCAATAAATTAAAATTATTCATTTGTGTGATAATTAAAAATCCAATGTCTTTTTTATTTGAGTATAATTGTTTTTTAATAGATAAGGAGGAATCAATAAACAAATTTCGATGATGTTAAATATGATTATTCATTAATCATGGAAAGTGAATGGTGTAAATAGTTTGAGAGAAATACTCAAGAAGGTACGTGATTATGCCAAATTAATTATTATGTATTAATCCAAAAGAATTTCATTTCATGACTGTAAAATTATCCATGTTACTCTGAATAATGTTAATGTGATCTTATGTTTGAGGAATACTGAAATTTTTGATAATTAGTTTACTAAAAAAATGAATAAGATTATGTATAAGAAATATCATTTATTGAATGGTGAATTTATGTTTTACATGAAAAGGAAATGTTTATTTAGTTAAACACATTGAAAACGTTCATCTTCATGTAGAATGTATTATGATTGGACATTTAATTAACATGAAAATATTTTTTTCCATGATTATTTGAAGGATTCCATGAAATGATATATTTCATATAATTGATGAATAAATGAAGGAGGGATTACAAATCCATGAAGAAGGTATGGTATTTTATGAGACATTGGAAAATTTATGTTACAATTGAAATTATTATATTATGTATGACTTGTTAAGAATAATGTCCAATTAACATGGTGAATGTGGGAATAATTTGATACCACTACAAATTTGGAAACTAAAGTAACCACATACATCAATAACAATTTCATAGAGGGTGAAGCACAGTGCATGCGGGCCCATGAATAATTCTCATAGTAGTTCTCTAGAAAAAGTGCATTGGTGTAGAGTAAGTAATACCATGAAATGAGGAATAGTGGGAATGAGTGCTGATACTTTGTGGTTTCAGGAGGGTTTTAGTAATTATGACACTCTAAAGGAATGACGTGTGTATTATAATTATGAATAGAATAGATTTTAAATTGATGTGTGACGCAAGTGATGTTGGAACTATTCACTGGACTTTAAAATGGATGAACGTAACATGGTCTATCTAATCCCCCTTGTATGGATCAAATGATGATCCCAGACAGCCTGAATTTTATAAATGTCATTCTTCTTCTCCTCTTTGGTGCCTTTAACCTTCATGTAATGACTACCATTATGGTGAGATTGAGACATATGTCCTTCACCATTAATCACCATATACGAATGGACCACAGAAACATATTCAAACCATACAAAAAAATCAGTATGATTAATACATGAGAATAATTCAAATAAATTCTACTAACAGATGCACAACAAAGTTACAACAGGAATTCTGATAAACCCCCATTGATTTGTTTCATATAGATTCAATAAATGTGTATCATGTGACAATGTAATTCTTATGATCTCATAAAAAAGATGATAACAACATGACCCATAGCAATCTAATCTCTTCAGAAATAGTGTAGTATCAAAGTGGCATTCTACAAACAAGGTGGATAAATGTTTACAAATACATTCCAGATAATTATACCTGATTGTTTTTACACTAAAATTATTTTATTATAGAACTAATTTTAAATACCTAATCTTTAGGAATTTATTATGTAAAGAGTAAAAATATGATATTTCATACCACATGTAGAAATATAGACTTAAAATAATTGGTTGTTTTGTATATGCACTAGTGTTTTTCATAACATTTGATGAATTGTGGTGATCCTTATGTCATTCATAACATTGATGAACACAAAATTAATGAGACCATGTGAAGAAGAAATAAACACCTGAGTGATTGTATTGTTTATTGATGCATGTACACATCCTAAATGAATGAATTATATATTAATGGGAATGCCCAACAATGAAATGTGGCATTACTTATCGCATGAATTTATAATGAACCTGACCACTTCGGTATTTACAGTTGGAATAAAATGAAGATATTGATGAATTGAATTATGAGAAGGTGAAGTCGTGGGTGTTCACAAGTCATGTGAGGAAGGAATAAATAATCATCATTTTTTTATTTTGCGGAAACTGCATAGAGATGGTAAAAACACCAACATCTAGTAAATTTGAATGATACAGCATAAGGTTTTCATATATACAAATGAATCCTTCATAATTAAAATGAATAAAAATGAATTTTTTTGTGCATCCAAGATGAAGGAAAATATTATACATTTTCCAACTATATTAATATTATAAGATGAAGACTAAATGAATATAATTTATAAACACATTTAATTTATAATTTATATTGGTGAATTTAAATCATTAAATTATTGAGATCCAGATGGACCACATTATTTTTTATAAATATGTCGATGAAGGTGATGAGAAAAGTAAAAACCATTATAATATAGGTTTTATATATCGATAAAATTTTTTATCAATGAATGAACGGGTAAAATGAAGGTAATTCATAAAAAAATTTATCAAATGGACCTGTGCATTTGAATATATTTCTCATTACAAGATATTTCAATGTTATTTATGATGTACACTATCAAGTGTACCCATCAGGATTTTAGAGGAATATTTATAATCATCCTATATTTGATCAAACATAAATATATTTGATGAAATGGTGGTTCTAGTATAAAAAATCCAATGAATACTAGAGGTTATAGTATTAAAAACAACATACACTAAAGAAGAATCAATCAGTTCCTACATTATCATTATTAATTACTAATACACAATTATTGTCATTTCAAATTTAACAGTGGCAATAAGAACCATTAAATAGAAAATAGGCCAACCTGGGTTGGAGCATGTCTTAGTAATTATACTTAAAAAAATTGTGTGGTGATTTCTATATTATTATCAACATTTCATGTGAAAGTGAAAATTGAAAGTGAACAATAAGATGCATTCCTCTAAATCAAGGAGGTTGTTTTATAGTAAGAGGGGAAATTGAAAATAGTGTATATATTTTTACAATGTTGGATACACTTATTGAACCTTCCTAATAGTCTCCATGAACTATCCATCCAGGTCTATGAGTCATATCATATCATAGGTATACATATGATTGGATAAATATTTTTATATGTAGTTATTTTTATGTGGTTTATATAATGTTTATATTTTCTATTAATTATTAACTACCTTAATTAGATGACATTGTATCCACTCCGATGGAAGAATAAATTAATTTATCTACTATTTATATCAAAGTCATGAAGGGTATGTATGCCCAAATATTAGGAAAATATCAATTAATGATGAAAAGGGTCAACACACTATTCTTTGATTAGTTAACAATGAACCTGTTGATGAATCTAGATCAATGTACGAACAGTTTAACGAATATATAAAAAATAATTGAATACATACACTCAAAATTTGAATGATATATGAATAATATTCCTCAAAAAGTGGATTCATATTTGATTTTTTTCTATTAGGGATATTTTAGGTTATATATAACATCTTGATCAATGAACTAATATAAAGTTGGATGAAATTGTTATTGAATTCCAAAGCTATAATATTATCAAAAACATCATTTAATGGATTGAAAAATAGGAGACACTTTTTAATGAAAAAAATTAATTAATTGAAGAATAATGGAAATTTAATATCCATGAAATTGTTGTGAGTAAATATGTTTTCAATTATGTAATTCATGTATGAAAAATTTACATAACTGTTTCCATGAATTTTATAGATGCCAATGTTAAATAAAAATAATTTTAACTAAGGACCATTAGATTCTAATGGAAGACCATTCCTAATTTGATGATGAATATAATTTAAACAGCCATACTCTTGATGAATCACATAGAACTGCTATCACTGTCAATGAATCCCAATTTGATGAAAAATCTAGAAGGATATATGACCTTCAAAACACTATTATTGAATGTTGGAAACAACATAAAAATATTATTAACAAGATTTAAAAGTAAATTGGGTGGAACATAGGTATCTTTTGAAAATTAAAAGTTATCCCCCAACATGAAATATCTTTAAAAATATGTATAATTGTTAAATTATAATGGGGAACATGTGGGAACATTCAATGATGTTGAAAATAATAATTATTCCACCCAGAAATATTAAGGGAGTATAAATCCAAATCAATTAATGAATTAATCAAAATATTGATATGAATAACCTCTCTAAAGGTAATCATATTTGGGGAAACCGTAATTCATGATTATATCTTTAGTATCCATATAAATGATCATGAAATAATGTAACACTTATCTTAATTAATTCCATTTCTTGTAATGATGTCTCAAATTCTAGCACAAGTTCCAATCTGAAAGCTAGGGAAACAAGGTATGATATAATTACAAATTCATAAATTAGAAAAAATAGGGAGGATAATATAAGGATAGAGAAAAACAATAACAACCCATACATTACATACATTGTTATTACTTCATAATTGATGCACACTTATTGAAACATATAACAAAACCATGATAGGACTATATAGGTATAGTGTCTTTAGAAACTAGGAAACATAAACAACTAGTTCACAAATCATCTACACTATCTCTTGCTTATTTCATCATATCTAGATTCCATTTTGGGATATCCTACATTATACCCTTCTTCCTGACCTGGGGAAAATAAAACATACAAAAGGGTGAACTAAAATGATCAGTTATGGTAAACAAAGGAAATATCAATCATATCAAATTCATAAGAACATAACATTTTGAAAATCTCAACCTGCAAAAGTGATCACAATATCATGACATGGGAAAAATCATAGTAGTGAAATGTAATCCCAATAATCATAACATAAAACATGAAACTTTGAGGCATACACAAATAATCATAGAAATTCATTTCATATTAGTCAAGAATCATTTCCAAGACCATGATAGCGGACAAAGTCCATTACTGAACCGAGTTTACTACTCGTTCCAGTACTGTAACACTGAACCTGATTAACATCCCATTCCAGAAATGTCTATCTCATGAGATATAATTCTTTACCCAATGCATTGGAGGGAGATATAGGTCCCACCCATCTCATAATTAATCCATTTTTATGTGTGCCAAAAAATCATAAATCATTCATCATAGCATAACCCATGTAACAAAAATGGGATTCATAAACATCATGACATCATAACATAATACATTTATGAAAAAAGGAAATAATAAAATAATTCTATCATTACATAATAAATTAAATGTAATAATATGGATAGAAACATAACCTTATATTATCTTAGATGGAAAATAATTTTGATAAAACAATTGAACTCCATTCTTGAATAAAATATCCTTTCTACTTCAAAAATATTTTTCATTTCTCTGCATTTCTTACTAAAAGATGTTAATTGAAAATAAACCTGAAAACATGTAAAAGAATCTTCATTTGAATAATGTTCTATAAAATCATAAAAATACATTCATGTCATATAATTTAAAAAAACATTCTTCTCGTACATTGGCCAGAAATGTCAAAAAGTATCTCGTACTGAAAAATAAAAATGATTATTTTCATATCTTTTATTAAAAATTCACCAATAGGTAAAATTGGATTTAAACAATTGTAGGGGGATAATATTACATATTGAGGAAATATGGATGTGGATGATAAATATTCCCTAGTAAATACAGAAGTATAAATAATTTCAGATAAAAATTGAGATTGTGTGATTTTCCATTACCGTAGGTCCGATATTATTTGTACTTATATGAAATTCCTTAATAATGATTTAAATAATGTAATTGACTTATTCCAGAATCATATTAATTGTTATTATATCATATATGGTCATATTCTTAACTTCTTATTAGTAATATTTCATTGCTACTTGTTTTTCGGGTGTTCATTGCTTAATATTCTTATGCGTGGTTTGTCAAATAATTTTTTATTCCTCTTCTGTGGTTATAGATACATAATTTACATATGGTATTATAATAATATATATCAGATTTATTCATTCAATGTTTTTATATAATCATGGTTTAATGAAGATCTTTTACAACGAATCACAACCCACCGTGGAGACGATAAGCCGTACGTACACACGAGCAATGATATTATTCAAATAATTACTGAATGGAATTGGAGTGGGTGATAGAATATCTCAGAATTATTATCATGTTATAATAATCATATATAGTTTTTCTTTACAACTTTATACAAATCAAAGTAAGGTGGTGGTGGAAAACATATTACACCATGGCGCGGAGATGGTATTCCGTACGTACGCATGCACGGTGATTTCATTTTCTGTAGGATGGATAGTAGGTGAAATATGGTTGTTTAATATTTATAATAACATATCGGTATATGATTTATACTGATGCTATTACTATATAATGAGACAAATAAAGAAGAGGAAGTCGAAGAAGAAATAAATTTGAAATAATCGGTAATGGATATTACCTCTTCTTCGACGCGCCTCTTCTAAACCTCCTCATAGGGCACTAATGTTGGTCGTTGAATAATACCATGACATCTAGTATGTCTCTATGGAATTTTAGAAGATAAATGGATCAGGTTAGTCTGAGCTTGAAGGCGCAAAATGTTGTGAAGAAGAGAGGGATGAGGTGCCCTTTTATATGGGGGGATAGGGGCACCATTGAAAACATAAGAAATATTAATTTATAATAAATTAAAAACCCACATAAAAACCTCCAAAAATGACTCAATTAGAATATGAGATGAGATTGGGTTGTAGTATCATCAACCAATATAATTTACACATGTTTGGAATTTGATTTAAACCTAGTAATATTGATTTATCCTTATTTAATCTATTTAATTTTATTTGTGGTAATAATATTTAAAATTTAAAATTGATAAAAATAATTACTTATGGGTTTTGAATTATCCATAATTAGATAATTTATTACATATTAGACCATATAAATTTCTATTTATATTTTTTATATATTTTTGTGATTTTTAAACAATTTTATAATATGTCATTTTTATAAAATGACAATAGTGTCCATTTTGACACTATTCATTTATTTTCATTTAAAAAAAGTCTAAATAGAGAAAATATTAGAATAAATATAATTAATAAATTAATAATATTTCATATTCATCATGAAAGATTGTGGAGAACATTAATTAGTTCATATAATATTTATTTTAAATTTTTTAAAACCATTTATTTGATATTTCAATCGATAAAATTACTTCTATATCACTATTGTGTCAACAATAATGATAATTATTTAATCCCTAAAATCTCTAAATAAATTTTTTTGATGCAAATAATTTCATTAGAGTTCTGGAAAATATTTATATTTAACGTTTTATGATGTTTATCAGTAAATTAAAATTATTACACTTATAAGATATAAAAGAGTAATGTGTTGTCAGTTTCATTGGTTTTAATTATAATTATATCATTTTCATGGTCAATAGTCCATGAATTGAATCTATTCCAACTCTTAGGTGATATGGGTCGACTTATATTCATCTAATATAATTTTGGAAGGTGGTAGGGTAATTTTATAATCTTATTATTACACATAATTACCTGATTTACCTTTAACTGTAGTAAATAAAAATTACCGTAGTTACTATTCATAATGTCAAAAAATAAAAGTATCCTATTAACATAATTTGGATCCATTGAATCCAAATATTGAATCAATTTTTCAAAATTAAAAACACAGAAGTTGCAGTAATTATTTTAAAATTAATCATGTCGTTAAGAAAAAAGGTTTTAAAAGTTAAAACATTGTCAGAGAATGAAATGTTTTTACCTATGAATTCTATGTAAAATTAATAGTAATGACTTAAATTATATTATATGTTAAAAATATATTCTATTTATACTTTAAAGAAATTAAATTTTATCATTTAACTATATTAATTATCTGAATGAAAAAAGTAGTTTTTTTGAAAAAATTAGCTTATTTTTACTGTTAATCAAAATATGAATGTTATCAGAAAAGTATCAAAAATTTATCCATTGTCCATTTTTATATCCTCATTCAAAATGAATAGTTTATTTTGTCAAATTGAACTCATAATATTTTTCAAAAATTAGACTTAAAATGGGTGCGCCATCAAAAGGTAGAAAACTGATTTTTTTAAAAAAAAATTGTTTATCTGAAAAAATTGATTTTTTTTCTCATATCATAAGTAAGATAAATTATAATGTTATATAATATTCAATATGTAGATAATACTATTTATAAAGTCTATATTATATAATATTTTAATAACATATAGATGTTTAATGAAACTCGGTATTGCGTACAATCCAAGCTATCGATGAAGGTTGCTCTTGAGTGTAATGCAAGAAGAGACAGTGTTTTGTGTATCGAAAGACTCCCTTAGTGTTTCCTATAACACAATACATTAAAAAATGGTTCTCATAAAATCTCAGGGTGTTACATTCTACCCCCCTTAAAATGAATTTTGCCCTCGAAATTCATCCCTTCATAACAAACTGATGAGGATACCTCTCCCTCATTATATCCTCATGTTACCAAGTATCTTCTTCTATTTGGTGGTTCCACCATAAAACATTAACCAATTGAGTGGTATTGTTTTGTATAAATTTTTCGCTACGATCCAGAATCTCTATCGGTTGTTCTTCATATGAAAGATCTTGCTCCAGCAGTACAACTTATGAGCATAGTACATGTGAAGGACCGGGTATCAACTTTCTTAGGAGTGAAACAAGGAAGACATCATGAACCTGAGAGAGATATAGTGGAAGCACCAATCTGTAATCTACCTTCTCAACACGATCCAGTATTTCAAAAGGATCAATATACATAGGTCACAAAATTCCCTTCTTTCCCAAACTCATTACTATCTTCCAATGAGATATTCATAAGAACACATTATCACCCACTTCAAACTCTAGGTCTTTTGTTCAGTTGATGGCATATATTTTTTGTCCACACTGAGCTTCTCGTATGTGTTGTTTAATAGATCTAACCTTTTCTGCCATCTCATCAACAAGATCATGTCCTAATATCTTGCTTCCCCAAACTTCATCCCAACAAGTTGGAGTTCTGCATTTCCATCGATAGAGAGATTCATAAGGTGACATCTAAATACTAGAGTGAAATATATTATTCTAAGATAATTCCACAAAATGTTTATGTTGATCCCAACCACCTTTCAAACCCATTGAGAGAGATCTCAGTATGCCTTCTAGAGTTTGAATTTTCCTCTAAGACTGACCATTTGTATATGAATAATAAGCAGTACTGAAACTCAACTCTATATCAAGAGTATTTTGATGTCTTTGCAAAAACATTAAGGTTAACCATGGAACCCAATTAGATATTTTGGATATTGGTACTCCATGTAATCATAACAATTCAATTACATATATCCTGGCATGCTGATCAAGAGACAAATCTTCTATAATAGCAATGAAGTGTGCCGACTTTGTAAGACGATCAACTATAACCCAGATAACATTATTTCCATTGGATGTTTTAGGAAGTCCATTGACAATGTCCATAGTGATGTTTTCCAATTTCCATTATGTTATAGGTACTGGTTAAAACATCCCCTTATACTTCTATCTCTCAGCTTAAACTTGCTGACAAACCAAGCATCGAGAGACATATTCAGCAACATCTCTTTTCATGAAATCCAAACATAAGTACTTTTTCATGTCCCTATACATCTTCATGATTCAAGGTTTAATAGAGAATGAAGAACTATGAGCCTCATCAGATTTTTCCTTCTTTAATTCTTGGATGGGAGGAACACAAACCTGATTCTGGAACCTTATTATTTCATCATAATCAATGTGGAATTCACGAACCATTCACACCTTCTTTTTTAACCCTACATATTCTTTTTGTGCCTCTTTATTCTTCACATTTATAGATGGTTGGACATTCATTTGATAATGATAAGATCTTCCCCCTTCCATTATAATTCAAAGATCCATCCCTTGTAAATCAATTATTATTGGATCATTTTTTATCCTCATTATGGATAAGTTAACATGGTCTTGTCGACATAATACGTCTTCCACCTTGTTTTTTTCCCGGGGTGATAATGAATTGATCAGTCATAAGACTTAATCCACTCCAACCATCTTATTTGGTGCATATTCATCTCCTTTTGTGTGAAAATATACTTTAAACATTTATGATCAGTATAAATATCAAACTGTTCACCATAAAGACAATTCCTCCAAATCATTAATACAAAGATTACCACAACTAACTCCAAATCATGAGTTGGGTAATTTTTCTCATGGATTTTAAACTGTCATGAGGCATAAGCTATCACCATATCATTTTTTTATGATGACACACCCCAATCCTTTATTGGATGCATCACTATAGATCACATACCATTCTCCACTATAAGCAAGTGTGAGCATAGGTGAACTGGATAACCTTCTTTTTAACTCCTTGAAATTCTCATCACACTCCTTCAAAAAAACATAACTTCTTTTCGAGTCAACCTGGTGAGTGTATTAGATAATCGTGAAAAATAATTCACAAAACGTCGATAATATCCAGCCAAACAAAGAAAACTTTGGATCTCAATTATTGTTGTTGCTCTCGACCATCTTTCAATAACCTCTTCTTTTTCTTGATCAACCGATATCCCCTATTTTGAGATTATGTGACCCAAAAATGAAACTTTTTTAATCCATAATTCACATTTGGTAAATTTTCCATAAAGCTTCACCTTTCATAGGGTCTTTAATAAACTTCTCAAGTTATCTTCATGTTCTTCCATTCTCTTTGAATAGAATATAATATCGTCTATAAAGTCTACCAAAAACGGATCAAGATAGTCTCTAAAGACTATATTCATTAGATCCATGAATATATCAGTGGAAGTAGTAAGACGAAAAGGAGTCATTATAAATTTATAGTGTCCATACCTTGTACGGAATGATGTCTTTGGTATACCATCCATTTTGACCCTTAATTGATCATACCCTGAATGAATATCAATCATGGAAATGTATTGAGCATCGTGTAGTTGGTCAAAGAAGTCATCAATGCATGGGAGAGGATAGTTGTTCAGAATAGTGGTCTTGTTAAGTGCTCGATAATCAATACAGAGTCTCATTGATACATATTTCTTCTAAACAAACATAACAGGTGCTCCCCAAGGTGATGCACTAGGACGTATGAATCCCTTATCAAGATTCTCTTGGAGTGGCTACCTGAATTAATGCAACTCAATTGGGGCCATTCTATAAGGTTTTTTTGAAATGGGAAAAGCACCTGGTATGAGTTCTATTGAAATCCCGGATTCACAATTTGGTAGAAAACCTAGAAATTCCTCTTGAAAGACATCATCAATCACTCATACAACGGGCATATTCTTAATCGTGAGTTTTTCTCCAACCATTTGAGATAAATAAACCTCATTTATTGGAATAATGACCCATAAGATGGATGAAATTTCCATTGGAAGGTTATGTTCATCCTTGCATCAACATATGATCATAGATTGATCAGGAATATGAAATTTTACTTCCCTTATTTGGAAAATGATATGAGCTCCATATAAAAAAATCCAATGTATTCCAAGAATCACATCAAATTCCACTATAAGAAGGATCACAATATTTTAATGAATCACTTTCCCACATACTTCAATCGGAGAAGAATTGTACACATTTTATGTGACTATTGTGCCATTAGGGGTTGTCACAGCTAACTCAATGACTATTATATGAGGTAATAAGGCGATACCCTTGGAAAATTCATTAGAAATAATAGAGTGGGTGGATCCAGATTCAAGTAAAATATTTTCTACTTTAGAGTGGATGGTATTTGTACCTTTCACCACTTCTTTATCGTACTCCACATCGCTGATAGAAATTAGATTTTACTTTCCTTTGTCTTTGGAATTAAGAGTCTGTTCATGTCAATTATCATCATCAACCCTCAAATTAGGGAATTGATTGGCATAATTCCCCATTTCCTTGCACTTGTAACATTGAAGTGTATGAGGTTCATTCTGTGTAGCATCTTCTTCTTTCGAATCACTAGAAATATTTTTCCCATCACTGCGGCATTCAATTTCTTAATGACCTTCTTTTCCACACTTAAAACCTTTACTTGTCCCTTTAAGAAAATTCCCTCCATGTTTCTTTCCACACATTGAGCTTAAGGGAATTCTCATCTTCTTTTCAGTGTGGTCGTTTTATTTTCCATTGAATTCCATTTTCCTCTTCTTATCAAACCCATATAACTGATGGGTTACTCTAATCTCCATCTCAACCATGAGAGGACATTGAAAAATTTCTTCATAGCTATTAAAGTACCTTATGGCTAACGCCCTTCGTAGACTTGGATTTAAGCCAATGAAGAATTGATTGATCATACTCTCAAGTTGGATAAAAATTCCAAAAGTGTACCTTGAAAGTATTTTAAAATTTTCTTAATAGGTACCAACTGATTCATAATCCTTTTCCTTTAGTTCAAGAAACCCATTCTCCATCATCATTCTTAGAATATGAGGGATGTAATTATTGAAAAATAAGTTCTTGAACTCATCCCATTCAATTGAATCAATTTCGTCTCATTGCCTCGTATTATTGATAAGATTCCACCATTTATCAAATTCACATTCCATACGATATACTGCTAAGATGAATTTATCATGTTCAAAACATTGTATAACTGAAAATATTTTTTCAGTGGTACTAATCAATTGTTCAGTCAATAATGGATCAGAAGACCCGCTGAATGATGGTGGACACTGCCTCATGAAAGATTCAATAGAATTTTGCTCCTTTCTTTGCTCTTTTGGAAGTCTTTCATGATTCATAGCTTGAGAATGTTGAGGGAGCATGGCTACAAGATTTTTCATTCCATCTTCCATAAGTTCTGGTTTCTCAGGGGGGAAATCATTGCATTTCCCATCACATTCCTCATTAACATGGTTCCTTTGGGTTCCAGCTATAGAGACCTAAATATTGACGTACATGGAAATTACATTATTTTTTCGGAATAGTTAATACATGAAAAAAATAGACGCTCGAAGATCGTATTAGTTTAGTGTCTTTTGAAACTCGGAATGTAATCTTCTAATCATTGTGAATGATCTTCAATATCTCCCATAATGATATTCCCATTTTGGTTTTCTTACCTAAAACCATTTTTTATATCCTAGAGAAAAGAAAATATAAAAGGGGTGAGCTCAAATGCTATGTAAGGGTTAAAATAGAGAACATAAAAAAATCCATAAACATTTGAATGCTAAATTATGAACATAAAATCTAAACATCAAAATCTTGAGCAAAGACATAAATCTTGGAAGTACGTAAGGCATATATCATAATGTATCATCAATCATGATAAAATATCATGGTAATAAATCATGTAATTATTGCAACCATTATGCACATGTTATGATTTCCATAGTATCCAAGATGTTGCTGTCATGACCATCTTAGTGGACAAAGTCCCTTTCGGAATCGAGTTCACTCCTCATTTCAGTTCTGTAACACCGAACCAGATTATCTTACAAATCCAACCATGTCTATATCATGAGATATAAATCTTTACCCAATGCATTGGAGAGAGATATAGGTCACACCCATCTCATAATGAAATCATTCTTTCATTTGCCACAAAATCATAAATCATACATCATAGCATAACCCATGTAATAGAATGATATTCTTAAGCATCATGCCATCATAACATAATCAATATAAAAATGGATATAATTTCATCATAAGAACAATCAAACCATGTAAATAATGGAGAAATTATACTTAAAACATAAACATATTCAATAATGTAATTTTAGATGGAAAATAGTTTTGATAAAACACTTGAAATTAATTCTCAAGGAAAATATACTTTCTTCTTCAAAATCATTTTCTTTTCATAAAATACTATGAAATTTTAAATCATAATGGTTTTTTTAAATAATCATGCAATCTTGTAGAGTAAGATTCATGAAAATTAGGTGTTATGAAACCGTAAAAATTCATTCACACCGTATAAGTTAAAAATAACATTCTCCTCGTAATTTGGTCGGAAAAGTCAAATAGTACCTCATATGGTAAAAATAGGAATAATTCCTTACATACCATGTAGTAAAAGTAAAAAATGGGTAAAAAGGACATTAAACATACATGAAAACATATTTATATAACATGAACATGGATGATGACAAAAACCCCAGACAATCCTTACGAATAACAGTCTCGGATAAGAACGAGATTAGAATAGTTATCCCTTACTTTATGTCCGATATGACTTGTATGTATTTAAACCTCCTGTATAATGATTTAATAATTTCATTGAGTTATTACAGAATCATATTCATTGATATGATATCATATAAGGTTCACTTATAACTTTATATTACCCATTCTTTTGTAAATTCAACGTTAAAGCAGCGTTTTCGGTAAAACCATTTCATTTATTGTACGTGTTTCAATTTTTTGTTCTTGATATTATAACTTATATCCTTATTTAAATAATTCCATAATGTAAAACATTATTTATATATAATATATATTAATCATATACATATTTATATGATAGATAGATAAATGGAATGAAATACATCGTTCATGGAGACGGTAGGTCGTATGTACGCATGAACGATGTATTTATTTCCTTATTGAATTTAATGAAAATAAGTAGATGACATAAATCTATATATAAATAAATAAAGTATCATTTTTATGTAATATATTTCGTTATTATTGATTATATATACTTTATAACCATTCATGAATGGTAACATGGAGAATTAATCTCATCGCGTCGTGGAGACGGTAGTCCGTACGTACACACGAGCGATGATATCATTCACATGATCATGGAATTTAATTGAAGTGTATTTATAATATTTCATAATTAATATCACTATAAAATAATAATATATAGTTATTTATTTCCACCATTTTACCCATCCAAGTAAGGTGGTGGTCGAAAACAGATTACACCACGGTGTGGAGATGGTATTTCGTACGTACGCACGCATGGTGATTTCATTTTCTGTAGGATGGATAGAAGGTGAAATATGGTTGTTTCAAATTTATTATAACATATCATTATATAAGTATTACTGATGTTATAACTTTATAACGAGACAACTAAATAAGAATAAGTAGAAGAAGAAAGAAACATGAGAGAATCAGAAGAAGAGATTACCTCTTCTTCGACGCACCTCATTTATGCTTCTTCTTAGGGCACCGGAGTTGGTATTTTGAGAAGACCATAACCTCATGAATGTTTCTAGGGAAGTTTATAAGAGAAATGGTCTGTGTTTTTATGAGCTTCAATTCTCAAAAGAGTGTGAAGAGAAGAGGTAAGGGGTTCCATTTTTATAATGGAGGAGAGGGGAAACTTTGGAAAACTTACAATATTACTTTATAATTAAGTCATATTCGGATTATAATAGCTCCAAATTGATTTATTTTGAAGATAATGTGGATATGGGTCGAAATAATCTCAACCAATAGTTTTTATACAATTTTAGGTTACTATTTTATCCTTATCTTTTAGATTTAACTCTAAGTTAAATAATTTTACTTTTACAGCGTCTTCTTGTTTTCTTATACTATGTGGTTAATAAACATACAATAACCAGCCAAACGAACCCAAAGTTCTTCATTATTAATATATATAACCTTATATATGTCATTTTGTCGAAATTTAGATTTTTATGAATATAATAGAAATTAATAATTTAATATTTGTTTTAAAAACTTTTTTATGTCAATTTTGACACTATTTGGTAATTGTTTTTTTGTGAAAATCATAAAAGCATGATTAATTCCTAAAAAATTAATTAAATAAAGACTAACAGGTCATACTAACCTATAAAATAATTGTAATTCTTAAAAAGTCTCAAATTACATTTATTTGGTTATTTATAATATCAAATTGTTTAATATTTCATTATTTAGGTAATTACTACATCACCATTGTGTCATAAATAACATAACTTATTTAATGTCAAAAAATTATTTATAAAATACCATTAGGTAGGAAATATTTTTATATTTATAATTAATATATATATTCTAATTTATGTTCTGTATAACCTTATATTAAAAATGTTTTAGTTATTAAACATTGATTTTAACTATTTTAACACTATTTTAAATAAAATAATAATAAATGTCCTCATCTAATCTATGTAGACCTAAATGATAATATTATATTCCTAAGGTTGTTTTTTGTCGAATTATACTTATCCAATAGAATTAGGGCATGTTTTAGGGTAATAATAATATCATTTTTACCTTAATTACCCATCTTACTTTTAACCGTGGCAAATAAAAGTAAAAAGTTACTATTCACAAAAAATTATTTGTATCTTACTGAACCACATTTTACTCCTCGATATTAATTGTTTCTCTCCAATTTTCAAAATTCTACTCAAAGAAATGGTAAAATTATGTTTTATGTAAAATTTCAAATTCTCATAGGACGTGGGTATAAGACTGTGAAAAGTTCAATAAATTTTTATATATCTAAAATTATTATAAAATGACTCCAATGAATTCCATTGAACATATATAGGTATTATATACCATTTTTTGACCTAAAATAAATTTAAATAAATTAAATAATTATTTAAATAAAAAGTTGGTTTTTAAATAGTAACCCAGTGTTTTAACTATTCATCAAAAATAAAAAATTTTCAGAAAAATTCCAAAAATTTACCCTAGTCTAATTTCGATATTCCAAATCTAAAAATGAGGTCCATTTTGACATATAAAATTCATAAAATTTAAAAAAGTGTGTATTACTATTCATAATGGCTAGTTTATATAATATTTTAATAACATATCAGTGTTTAATGAAACTAGGTATTGCGTACAACACACGATATCATGGAAGGTCGCGATTGCGTATAATGTAAGCAAAGTCAGGGTTCTTTGTAGTGAAAGACTCATTTTTGTTTCGTATAATAGAATATAACCATATTTTATTCATACATTGAATATATATATATACACTCAATGTTGTGTAGAATAACTACTATCAAACGAATTTGAAATTGGGTGTAACATGATCCAAGAATAGTATTGTGTATACTGCAAGCTAATATGGTGTTGCGTATAGCACAAGATAATCTTGGTATACCATAAATAAAATGACATCAAAGAAATCAAAAAGAATAATTCCCATAAAATATTGGGTTGTTACATTCTACCCCCCTTAAAGTAAATTTCGCCCTCAAAATTCGTCGGGTTATAAATGAATTTCTACATGAAAGTTTCTTTAATTGAAAACCACATATTAAAATGGAATACCAAAAATTAAATTTAAAAACTAAAGTATGAAATGTAATGGTTTCCAAAATTAATAAATCATTGGGTTTCCATATAGGAGAACATAGTTGAAAATATGCATATGGAAGAGAAATCTAACCATCTAGTTCTGATGGAGAGTGCTAGAGAATATGGCTATGAAAAAGAAAACAATCACAAAGCCATAAATTTTTGATGATCTAAGGTACCATCTGATTCATCGTATATGAGAGCACTAGGACAACATTTTTGGTTTTCAATATCATTTCCCTAAAGTTGAAAATTTTGAATTGTAAGAAATACTAACATGATTTTGGTACTATCTCACTGTTGTTTGTGCCTTGAACGATTTCGGGTTCATCTCTTAAAGAAATGAAGTTGAATTTTTCTCCTGTGAAGTGTTAGCAGAAAATGCGATAGAATGATAGGTCATTCCATCTGTCTCAAACATAAAGTTATCAAAATTTATATACATAAGTCCATCAATGGTGAGGTTAATTGTATATGATTCCAAAAATGGACTTATACTTCATATATCATACCTCTTAATAAAATAAAAGTAGTTTCTACTAACTAGTGACTTCTTGTAGGCCAGTGGTTGGCGATAAAGTCTTGTCGCATTTCGGTTGCGAGTTCGATTCCCACAGCCTTTTCTGATGTGATGGGTTGTTGTTCATCCTATGGTTTTTCCTTTTTCTAAAACTATACTATTATAAAATTCCAGAAATAATATATAAAAACAAATTCTATCCTTAAATAATACTATATGATTTTTGACATAATCCATTACAATTATTATGCCTATCCAAAATACTTTTGTCCAATCTTATAGAATAAAAAATACGATTACTAGAAATTTCATCAACCAAGCATGTGAGTACCATCATTTATCCCCAATATAAGATATATCTTGTTGGTCACATTCCAAACATGAAAATAACTTAATCATGTATTCTCTTGAAAAATGAATTCCCATTGAACCTTACGGAAAACATGAATGCTATCAAAAGATAACTCTTTCCACATACCAAAATCCCAAAAATTTTATATACTCAATCCATGATATCACATTTTACTTATATCAACCATGAACCCATAAATACTGTAAAACATCTCATTATATCATAATCCCTTCATTATGCACATATCATCTAAATTCCAAAAATATATGGATTAACCTTTCATGGTTACCGGTACCATTCAATATATCCTTTCAAATACATTAGGAAAAACAATTGTGTAACAATCATTATATGTGTCTTTATTCCATAGTACCATTAAATTACATAGACAACATAACTCTTGATAAACATACAATAATTCCATTACCTTCTTAAACCACTTACTAAGCTTCATAATTTCTTTCATCTCATATATCATTTGTAGTCTCTTCATCATCATCAACATAAATACTACCGATACGACCATGGTGATTCTATTCATGAGATTTTCTCTTAGGGAATTGGTTTTCATAATGCCCATACATTCAAAATTTAAAAAATTTAACCATTGTTGATGTCTTAGCAATACCATTATCCTTGTCTGTGGTGTTAACTGAACCTTTTCCTTTACAATTAATGGTTTTATGTCCTTCTTTTCCACACCCAAAGCATCTTCTGGTTCCTTTGAAAAATTCTCCCTAATGACCCTTCCCACATGATTTACATTAGGGGAATTGAACTTTCTTTCCTCTATGATCATCATGAAACTCCATCATTCTCTTATTAGATGAGTCGGGATACTTTCCAAAGATAAGAATATTGATCATATTATAAAATTCTTGATTAGGCATAATAACGATTTTTGGACTTCCATATCCAATTTCATTTTGTTTCTCATTAAGAATATCATTCCATTGTCCATCATATCATCCATTATCGTGAATATTCATGTTTCCCGCAATTTTCTAATACCCAAAAAGAATAGTGTGGGTGGAAAAAATCATGCTAGGAAAACTGCATACAGAAGGGGGAGTACCTTTAATATATAACACCTTAGGATTAATTCTAATATCATTATCATGATTCTAGGACTATAACCTATATGTATACATAACCTTAGATACATCCCTAGACATACCTTAGAAATATCTCTAGGGATCTCACTAAAGTTCTCACATCCTAGTTTCCAAAGGTTAACTAAACCTTCGCTCTGATACCAACTATAGATACAAAAACCATGACGTACATGGACATTACATTATTTTTTTGGAATATATAATACATGACAAAAATAGATGCCCACAGATCGTATTTGTTTAGAGCTTTGGAAACTCGGAACCTAATCTTCTAATCATGGTGAAAGATCTTTAACATCTCCCATAAAGATCTTCCTCTTTTGGTTTTCTTACCTAAAACCATTCTTTATTTACTATGGAAAAGAAAATATAAAAGGGGTGAGTTCAAATGATCAGTAAGAGTAAACATAGAGAACATAAAACAATCCATAAACATTTGAATGCAAAAACATGAACATAAAATCTAAACATCAAAATCACGAGCAAAGACATAAATCTTGGAAGTACGTAAGGCCTATATCATAATGTATCATCAATCATGATAAAATAGCATGGGAATAAAGAATGTAATTTTGGTAACCATTAATCACATGTTATGGTTTCCATAGTAGCCAAGGCATTGCTGTCATGACCATTTTAGTAGACAAAGTCCCTTTTTGAATCGAGTTCACTCCTCGTTTCAGTCCTATAACACTAAACCAGATTAACTTACCATTCCAGACATGTCTATCTCATGAGATATATATCTTTACCCAATTAATTGGAGGGAGATATAGGTCCCACCAATCTCATAATGAAATCATTATTTCGTTTTCCACAAAATCATAAATCATACATCATAGAATAACCCATGTAATAGAATGGGATTCGTAAACATCATGCCATTATAACATAATCCATATAAAAAATGGATATCATTTCATAATAAGAAGAATAAAACCATATAAATAATAGAGAAATTATACATAAAACATAAACATATTAAATAATGTCATTTTAGATGGAAAATATTTCTGATAAAAACACTTGAAATGAATTCTTGATGAAAATATCCTTTCTTCTTCAAAATCATTTTATTTTCAAAAAATGACATGAAATTTTAAAATAAAAGTTTTTTGATTAAAATGATAAGGCAATATTGTAGAGGAAGATTCATGAAAATGAGGCGTTATGAAACCGTAAAAATCAATTCACGCCTTATAAGTTAAAAATAAAATTCTCATCGTACTTTTGCCGGAAAATCAAAAAGTACCTTGTAAGGTAAAAAAAGAAATATTCCTTACATACCCTGTATTAAATTTAAAAAATGGGAAAAAGGAAATTAAACATACATGAAAACAGATTAATAAAACATGAACATCGATGATAATAATAACCCCAGTAAATACTTACGAATAACAATCTCAAATAAGAACGAGATTGGAATTGTTATCCCACACCTTATGTATGATCTGCTTCATTTGTATGCAAACCTCCTTTATAATGATTTAAATAATGTCATTGACTTATTATAGAATCATATTCATTGTTATGATATCATATATGGTTCACTTATGACTTTATATTACCCGCTCATTTGTAAATTACATGTTAAAGCAGCATTTTGTGTAAAATCGTTTCATTTATCATACGTGTTTCGACTTGTTGTTCTTGATATTATTGATTATATACTGATTTAGTTAATTTAATAATGTAAAACATTATTTAAATATAATATATATTCATCATATACATATATATATGATAGAACGATTAATGGAATGAAATACATCGTTCATGGAGACGGTAGGCCGTACGTACGCATGAACGTTGTTTTTGTTTCCTTATTGAATTGAATGGAATTAATTAGATGACATGCATAAAAATATATATAAATAAATCCAGTATCATTATAATGTCATATATTTCATTATTATTCATTATATATACATTATAATCATTCATGAATGGTATCATGGAAAATGAATCTCATCGCGTCGTGGGGAGGGTTGTCCGTACGTACGTAGAAGCGATGATATCATTCCCATGATCGTCAAATTATATTTAAGTGTATTGATAATATTTCAGAATTAATATCACATTAAAATAATAATATTTATTTATTTATTTACACCATTATACCCATCCATGTAAGGTGGTGGTCGAAAACATATTACACCACGGCGTGGAGACGATATTCTGCATGTACGCACGCGAGGTTATAGCATTTTCCGTAGGATGGATAGAAGGTGAAATAGGGTTGTTTAATTTTATAATAACAAATAATTATATAAGTAATACTGATGTTATTTATTTATAATGAGACAACTAAAGAAGAGTAAGTATTAGAAGAAAGAAATATGAGAGAATCAGAAGAAGAGATTACATCTTCAACGACACACCTCCTTTCAGCTTCTTCTTAGGGCACTAGAGTTGGTATTTTGAGAATACCAGAACCTCTAGAATGTTTCTAGGGAAGTGTAGAAGATAAATGTTCTGTGTCTGACCGAGATGGAAGGCTCAAAAGGGTGTGAAGTGAAGAGGGAAGGGGTTCCCTTTTTATAAAGGAGAAGAGGGGTTCCTTTGGAAAACTTTCAATATTATTTTATAATAAAGTAATATTCGGTTTATAATAGCTCCTAATTGATTTATTTCGAATCTAAACTGGGTATGGGTTTAAAAACACTCAAAAAATAGGATTTAGACAAGTTTAGGTTACTATTTTAACATTATCATTTAGATTTAACACTAAGAATAATAATTTAAAATTAACTGCGTCTTCTTGTTTTCTTACACTATATGGTCAATAAACATACTATAACCAGCCAATATAACCGCAATTTGTTAATTATTAATATATATCACCTTATCTATGTTATTTGTCCTAACATTAGTTTTTTATAAATATAATAACAATTAATAATATAATATTATTTTAAAAAACTTTTATATGTCAATTTTTACACTATTTGGAAATTGATTTTTGTGAAAATCATAACAGCATGATTAGTTAGATAAAATATAATTAAATCAATAATATCATTTCATATTAACCTATAATATTAGTGTAATTCATAAAAAGTCTCAAATTACAATTACTTTGGTATTAATAATATCAGTTATTTTAATATTTCTTTATTCATGTAATTACTACATCACCATTGTGTCTTAAATAACATAAATTATGTAATGTATAAAAATTATTAATGAAATACCATTAGTTATGAAATATTTTTATCATTCTAATGAATATTTATAGTCGAATTTATCTTATTTATAACCCCATATTGAAAATGTTTTAGTTATTAAACTTTGATTTTAACTATTTTAACTCTTTTTTAAATAAAATAATAATAAATGTCCTAATCTAATTAAAGTGGACCTAAATGAAATTATTATATGCCTAAGGATGTTTATGGTAGAATTATACTTATCCAATAGAATTATAAAATGTGTTAGGGTAATAATAATATCATTTTTACCATTAATTACCCTATTTACTTTTAACCGTGGTAAATAAAAGTAAAAACATATTATTCACTAAAAATTATTTTTATCTTATTGAACCACATTTTACTCCTTTATATTAACCATGTCTCTCAGATTTTTGAAATTCCACTCATATAAGTGGTAAAATTATATTTTATGTAAATTTTCAAATTCTCCTAGGTGGTGGGTAAAAGACGGTGAAATGTTCAATAAAATTTTTATATATCTAAAAATATTATAAAATGACACCAGTGAATTACATTGAACATATATAGATATTATGTATCAATTATTGACCTAAAATAAATTTAAATAAAATAAATAATTATTTAAATAAAATTCGGTTTTTAAATAGTATCCTTGTGTTTTCACTTTTCATCAGAAATTGAATGTTTTCAGAAAAATTCCAAAAATTCACCCTAGGCTAATTACGATATTAAGAATCTAAAAATGAAGTCCATTTTTAATGATAAAATTCATTAAATTTCAAAAAGTGGGTATTACTATTCATAATGGCTAGTTTATATAATATTTTAATAACATATCATTGTTTACTGAAACTCAGTATTGTATACAACACAGGCTATCGTGGAAGGTCGTGATTGCATGTAATGTAAGCCAAGTCAGGGTTGCATATAGTGAAAGACTCCTTTGTTGTTGCGTATAACAGAATACAACCATATTTCATTTATACATTGAATCTATATATATGCACTCAATGTTGCATAGAATAACTACTATCAAACCAACTTGAAATTGTGTGTAACACGATCCAAGAATAGTGTTGCGTATACTGCAAGCTAATACGGTGCTTCCTATAGCACAAGATAATCTTGGTGTATCGCACAACAAAAGTAATCAACCAAATTAAAAAGAATAATTCTCATAAATTCTCATTTTTTTGCACCAGCCATTGACTAAGACCAATAAGCATAGTGTGAGAAACGCTAATCATAACCGGAAAACCACCTAATCAAGAATAAAATTTCACAATTTAGGTCTTATCATAGGTTATTCATGGCCATTTCTAAAACACTAATATTATGTTCTATACTTATACATACCCTTAGGGTTCTTACTAAGGCTTTCATATCCCAATTTCCAAAGGTTGACTATAGATTTTCCATGATACCCATTATAATGACCCATAATTTACATACCTTGTTATGACCATAGAATTAAAGCATTATTATTACAACAAATAACAAACCCATGATAGGACTCTATAGGTATAATGACTTTAGAAACTGGAAACCATAAACAACTGGTTCATAAATCATCTACATTGTCTCCCGCTTATTTCATCATATCTAGAGTCCCTTTTGGCATATCCTACTTAATACCCTTATTCCTACCCTGGGAAAAAACATACAAAAGGGTGAGCTCAAATGCTCAGTAAGGGTAGAAAAACGAAATGTAAATCATATCATATTAATAAGAACATAACATTTTGAAAATATTAACCTGCAAAAGAGATCATAATATCATAAAATTGGATAAATCATAGTAGTGAAATGTAATCCCAATAATCATAACATAAATAATGAAACATTGTGTCATACACACATTGTCATAGGAAATAAGTTCATAATAGTCATGACTAATTACCAAGACCATCATAGCAGACAAAGTCCATTACTGAACCGAGTTCACTACTCGTTCCAGTCCTGTATCACTAAACCGGATTAACTTGCTGGTCCAGCCATGTCTATCTCATGAGATATAAATCATTACCCAATGAATAGTAGAGAGATATAGGTCCCACCCATCTCATAATGAATCCATTCTTATGTGTGCCACAGAATCATAAATCATACATCATAGCATAACCCATGTAATAAAAATTGGATTCTTCAACATCATGCCATCAAAACATAATCAATATAAGTTAAAAGGACTTCATAAAATTATTCCATCACTACATACTTAAATAAATGTAATAATAAGTATATAAACATAACCCTATATTCTCATTTATGGAAAATAATTTTAATAAAACACTTGAACTCCATTCTTCATGAAAATATCCTTTCTACATCAAAAACATCGTTCCTTTCTCAATGTGTCATACTAAAAAAATTTAATTGAAAATAAACATGAAATCTTATAAAGGAATCTTTATTTAAATAATTTACTATGAAATAATAAAAATCCATTCATGTCATATAAGTTAAAAAATCATTCTTCTCGTACTTTGGCTGGAAAAGTCAAAATGTATCTCGTACTGAAATCAAAAAAATATTGCTTTCATATCATTTACTAAAAATTCCCCAATTGAAAAAATTGGATTTAAAATTTTTTTGGGGGATGATATTACATATTGAGAAAACAAGGATGTGGATTATAAAGACTCCCCAGTAAATACCTATGTTTAAACAATCTCGGATTAAAATTTTGATTACGAGATTTTCCCTTACCTTAGGTCCGATATAATTTGTACGAATCCAAACCTCCTGTATAAAGATTTAAATAATTTCATTGAATTATTCCATATTCATATTCATTGTTATGATATAATATAATTTCATATTCTTATCTTCTTATTAGTAATATTTCATTGCTACTTGTTATTCGGGTGTTCATTGCTTTATGTTCTTATGCGTGTTTGGTCGAATAATTTATTATTCCTATTTTAAGGTTATAGATACATCATTTACAGAATGGTATTAATATAATATATATCAGATTTATTCATTCAATTAATTTATATAATCATTGTTTAATGAAGATCATGTAGAATGAATACCATCACACTGTGGAGACTGTAAGCCGTATGTACGCACGAGCGATGATATCGTTCCCATAATTATTGAATGGTATTAGAGTGGATGATAGAATATCTTAGAATTATTAACATGCTATAATAATCATATATAGTGATTATTTACACCATTATACCCATCCATGTAAGGTGGTGGTGGAAAACAACTTACTCCACGACGTGTAGATGGTATTTCGTACGTATGTACGCGCGGTGATTTCATTATCCGTAGGATGGATAGAAGGTGAAATAGAGTTGTTTCATATTTATAAAAACATATCAGTATATGGGTGACATTGATGTTATTACTTTATAATGAAATAAATAATGAAGACGAAGTATAAGAAGAAATAAATTTGAAATAATTGGTAAAAGATATTACCTCTTCTTCAACGCGCCTCTTCTAAACCTCCTCTTGGTGCACTAAATTTGAGCTTTAGAGAGGAACAAGACCACTAGAATGTTTCTATGGATGTTTAGAAGAGAAATATATAGGGTTTGGCCGATGTTGAAGGCTCAAAATGTTGAGAAGAGGAGAGGGAGGAGGTTGCCTTTTATAATGGAGGAGAGGGGCACATATGGAAACATAAGAAATATTAATTTATAATAAATTCAAACCCCACTTAAAAACCACCAAAAATGACTCAATTAGAAGTTGAGATGGGATATTATTGTAATATCATCAACCAATAAAATTTAGATATGTTGGAAATTTATTTTAAACATTATCATGTTGATATATCATTATTTAATCTATTTAATTTTATTTGTGGTAATAATATTCTAAATTTTAAATTGTTTTAAATAATTACTTATGTGTTTTTAATTATCCAAAAATGGAACATTTATGACATTTTCGACCATATAAATTTAAATTTATAATTTTCAAATATTTTTTTTTATTTTTAATCAATTTTATAATTTGTCATTTTTATAAAATTAGAATAGTGTCAATTTTAAGAGTATTTATTTATTTTCATTTAAATAAAATCCACATAGAGAAAATATTGGAACCAAAATATTAAATAGATTCATAATATGTCATATTCATCTATAAAATTTTCCGATAACATTAATGAGTTCATATAATATATAATTTAATATTTTTAAAACCACTTATTTGATATTTCAATCAATAAAATAACTTCTATATCACTATTGTGTCATCTTTAATGATAATTGTTTAACACCTAAAAATTACAATAAATTCTCATGATTTCGATAATTTTATTAGATATTTTCAGGATATATATATTCTAGGTTTTATGAATTTTATCACTAAATTAATATTATTACACTTATAAGATATAAGGGAGTAACATGTTGTCACATTCTTTGGTTTTAATTATAATTATATCATTTTCATGGTCAATAGTCCATGAAAAGAATCTATTCTGACCCTTAGGTGATATGAGTCTAATTTTATTCAACCAGTAGAATTTATTCAGGTGGTAGGGTAATTTTGTAATCTTATTTTTACCATTAATTACCCGATTTACCTTTAACTATAGTAAATAAAAATTACCGTAGTTACGATTCATAATGTCAAAAAAAGTAACATATTAAAATAATTTGAACCCATTGAATTCAAATATGGAATCCATTTTTTAAAATTCAAAACACATAGGTTGAATTTATTAATTTAAAATTAATCCCGATGTTTAGAAAATAGGTTTTAAAAGTTAAAAATTTGTCAAATATTGAAATGTTTTTACCTATGAATTAAATGTAAAATTAATAGTAATGAAATAAATTATATTAAATGGTAAAAATATATTCTATTTATACTTTAAAACCAATAAATTATATCATTTAACAATATACATTATCTTGATGAAAAAATTTGTTTTGAGGAATAATTTATCGTATTTTTACAATTCATCAAAATATGAATGTTATTAGAAAAGTATCAAAATTTTATCCAATGTAAATTTTAATATACTGATTGAAAAGAAGAAGTTGAGTTTTTCAAATTTAACTCAAAATATTTTCAAAAATTACATTTATAATGGGTCTGCCATCAAAAGGTAGAAAACAACATTTTATTAAAAAAAATTTGTTTTATAAAAAAAATTGATTTTTTTCTCATATCATTTGTTAGATGAATTATAATGATATATAAAATTCAAATTTTCATTAATACTGTTTATAATGGCTAGATTATATAATATTTCAATAACATATCATTGTTTAGAGAAACACAGTGTTGTGTACAACGCAAGCTATCGAGGAATATTTCTCTTGCGTGTAATGAAGCCAAGCCGGTGTTGTGTATAGTGAAAGATTACCTCGGTGTTGCATATAACATAAGACCTCAAAAAAATATTTCTCATAAAATCTCAGGGACATACAAAAACCCCCACAGATGATGCTCGAAAAGGTAAATGAAAAATTTTGAAAATGAAAGGAAATAAATTAAATCGTAGTATTAGTAAATGGAATAGAAGTTGTTTAACTATAGATTCTGTTTTAGGATCATTCGACATAAACCTTATAAATTCGACAACAACATCACAATTAACGAAGAATACATAAGTTCTACATTCCGTTAGGGAAAAAATATAAAAATCCTACGAAATAAGAAGAATCATCCATAGAAAACATGTAATTTATATGGAAGAAATAGATTAAAATCCATTGAAGAATACTATGAGTACTACAACATTTTTTCTCAAATAGAGTAACATTTTTGGAATTCACGAATAATCTAAAACTCATATTATAAAAAAAATCAACAACAAATGATGAACAAATGATCTAAAATTGAAATGTATTCCTTGAGTATTAAATAGAATATAAAATTCAACATATTTTTGAATCATTATACACCTAAGATGAATAAAAATTTAGATTCCAAGAATTCCATTTACACAATGAGATGCTATATATTATGTGGAAGAATGGATAGAAATTTTACCATTTAAAAAATGAAAATTCATTGAAGTATTCAAAAATCATGAAAATAATCAATCAAGTAATTAAATAATAAAATAGGATTATTAATGGTATATTTAGATAATATTTTGATTATTTAAATATGAATTGTTACACTAATGAAATTGATAAACCCATGGAAGCTCCAAGATAGAACATATTAATATGTAATTCTAATAAATTTTTTTAAATAAGTTGATGATTTTATAGAAACTAAAAAGATTGAGAGGAAGAAGAATGTGCAGATGAAAATTAAAAAGTATAGTATATTGTTTCATAGGAAGACTAATTTTATTTTCATGAATGGGTTTCAATAAATGACATTTCATGTGTCTCACAAAAATTTTGTGGATGGTTTATGATGGATGTACATAATGAAATTTTTTTTAACTACTATACTATATAAAATGGAGATGTTGATCATATAAAAATAAAGATGAAAGGGAACCAATTACATTACTAGAAGTTATGAAGATAAAGAATCAAAAAAAAATATTTATGGGACTAGATGAAAATATTCTATTTTATTGAAGAAATATCAGAACTTCAAATCTAATGGATACTTTAGAATGAATATTACAGGGAATTTATAATCTATGAGAAAAAAAAATTAGTTTTAGAAAAAAAATATCAATCCAATTACTTTTATTTGGCTCATAACTGGTCCACCCTTTTCCTTTTATTATTATATTGTATTTGTCTTCTTGCATCACTGTGAATTGAAGGTAAATTTCATACGTGAAATTATAAATTAATTGAAAAATTGGAAGAAAACATGTTGGAATAATGATTTCATAAAAACTAAAGTTATTCCAAAATGGTGGATAATTATATCTCGACGATCAGCTGATGAAATTTTTCACTAGGTGAAATGTAAGGGAATTCACCACTTTAGTGAGATAAAACATCAAGGAGATTATTTCTTGAATTTTTTCATTAATATCTAAAAGATCCATTAATCTCTAAATATGATGAAAATGGAGGTAACATAACTATAATTCTATCACTTTTATTGATTTTATTTAATATTTTCATCAAGGGGGATTTTGGGTTGATGATTAAGCTCATATATATGGTGTAAAGTATTCTTTCACTAGAAATTTTTTAGTTTATTACTGATTTGGTTAGGAGAATATATTTATTTATAATTTTTTTATAAATCTCCATTTTTAGAATTAAATGTACTTTTAATATTATATAAAATCAATGTTTGATAATGGATATAATATAAAACCTATGTTATATTTATCTTGTTTTATATATCTGGTTGTCGAATGTAGAATTAGAGGTTCAAAAATATTTTTTCTTTTTTCAATTAACTATGAGGTACCATATTTCTTTCAAAAAATGATAATTGGTTTCAAAATTAAACTAAATGAACAATAAAACATATTCGTTAATTATTTTCATCTATTTTCAATAAGTAGAGAATGTACATCGAATTTAAGTAAATGTTATTGAAAAAAATCTGAATGGGGAGATTTAAAATCCCATGTGGATGGTTGATGATTAGGATTTTATTTTTCTCCAATATATAACAATTAATACAAAGTCATTGTATGATTAATTTCACTATTATTATTGACTAATATGGTAAAGTGAATTTTTGAAATCATTTGAGAGAAATACTAAAAAAGGACTGTGATGATGTATGGAGAATATATATTGATTAATCTAATTGAATTAGTTGTAACTATAAAAGAAATGTTCTTTTAAATATGATAATTATTAATATGATAATAATATTTATGAATTGTGTCATTATTGAAACATGTTTTACTACAAATTGAAGAAAAATATTTCCATGAAACATAATTTTTTAAATGTGGAATATAAATTAGTCATGTAGAAGGCTTGAACAATTTATATGAAGTCTATTGAAATATTAATTTTAATAATGAATTTTTTATTGAATGATATTTCAAAAACATTAAAATCATTTTTTTCATTAATATTTTTAAGATTCTACATTGAAATAGAATTAATAAATTCATTGCATGAATGATGGTGGGAATAAAAAATCTGGAATAAGGTTATTTATTTTATGAGAAATTGGATAGTGTATGTATTTATTGACATATTAATATGATGTTGTCCTTCATGAATATATTTCCAATTGATAAGACAAACAAGGGACTCATGTGCAACCACAGATGATGTGATAACTAGAGCCAAACCAAAGGAGCCAAAACAAAATATTTGAGGGGGAAGTATTGTGCTTGAATTATCCTATATATGTCATGTACTACCTTTCCAAAAGGATCACATTATAGTAGAGGCATCACCATAATGTGGGGATTCACTATGGTAGGGAGAGATGACACGAAGAGGTCCTAGTAAGGGTTTAGAAATTCAAATGAGCTGAATTATTGGCTTATGTAATATATAATTTCCTATACCCGATGATAAGTTGATGTGGGATGGTATGGATGTGGGTACATATCACCCACCCTTAAAAAATATGGATAAAACTTGGGTCATATGATCTCATTATTCTAGAAAATATATTGATTAGGTGTAGAGATAATTGAAAATAAAACGTTCTTCTTCTCCTATATTGTGCCTTTGGAATATGTAGACTAGTAGTTCAATGGCTATATCAAGGCATCTAGCTATCTATAGTGTTTGGTATCTATGAATGGGAGGTATGAACTGATGAAAATCAATGCATTATATCTCTATCTTACACGAATTAGAATAAGTAGAATATATACTACTACTAGATTAAAAATGAATTTATAGTAGCCAGTCTGAGCATCACCCATTGATGAATTCCTTCAAGTTTTTATAAATTATAGTCATGGTATAATAGAATTCACATGATAAATTCAATGTGATAAGAACATGTGTATTCATGAAACAACAATTATCTTCATAAAACTGTTGAGGCTAGATGTTTCCTTCTATAAACAAGGTGGAAAATACAAAACATAGGTTTATTCAATAAATTTGTACATTCATGTGGATACACATTAATTTATGTAGAATTGAATTATAAGGTATGCCATGATCTTATAGAATTTACATCAAGATTATTAGAAGCACTATTAATCATATTGAATGTAGAAACATAAACAAAAACGTTTTTTGGGTGGTTTAAATAAGAAGCGATATGTTTGACACCTTCAGAACTAGCTTGGTTTTCTATTGGTTAGGCATAAAATTCTTGTATTCAAAATAACTATTCATGTATGAAGAATAAAGTAAATACAAAATTCCTTTAGGTGTATAAATATTTTAGTACATGACCAGAGTGAAGTAAACCATCATAAATGTGATGAACCTATAATGAAGTGCGGTTTTTTTAAAACATGAATTTTAGTAAACCTAAATATTAAAATATTTACAAACCACATAACATGAAGATATGCATCAATGCATGAAGACATAGTTAAGATACAGGTGATAATTATTTTCATCATGATGGAATAAATAACTTCTATTTTTTCATTTTGTGTGGACAACATGGAGATGTTAAATCACATAAGATGTTTGGAATTATTCTGAGACACACTAGTGTATTAATATTTAAATAGGAATCATGTGTGAAGAAAATGAATACCTATGAAAATTTGGGGTATTAAATATGATGAAAAATAATATATCTTTTCACATAGTACTTATATTTTTCAATGAATAATAAATGTGTTTAATTGATAACCATAGTTAATTGAGGATTATAATGGGTGGATTCAAATAATGTAGTTTTTTAAATCTCCATGAACCACATTTTGTTCCTTAAATATGTTCATTTTTATGTTGATAAAACTACACACCATTATAATTTATATTCAAGATCCTGATGTAGTTTATTTTTATTGAATAAATAAAGAGTCAATGTCATGTAATTATTAATGAAGGTGGCCACATGAATCCAAAAATTTTATATTAAGTTAGAAGCCCAATATTGAATATGTTATTGAAAAATAAAACTAGAATGTGGGATCATGTAAGCTTATGTAAGATGATCATAGAGTAATTATACATTGTATAAACCATAAATATCATTAAATAACATGTGAATAGAAGAATAAAAAACTTTCTTGGAGACTGGTAGTTCTAGTTTATATATCTGTACACAACCAAAAATAATTAATCAGTTATAATATTATCATTGACTGATAGTTAATGTATTTTTTCATCATTTCAAATTTAAAAGTGACATAATAAATGTTAAAGAAACATTGGATTATCATAATAAGGTGTCATTATTAGTATCAAACCATGTAAAAATCCTTTTTTCTACTATGTCTTTTAATATCATTATTCCATGTGATTTTAAACATTGAGAGAACACAATAAGATCCATTCTAAAAAATTATGGAAAATATTTGACTATAATTGGGGAAAAATAAATAGAATATATAACTCAATAAAAAATTTTGGAACACTAATTAACCCCCCCCCCCCCCCCCGCACCACACACACACAGCCTCTTAGTGTTCATGCATGATCCATCTAGTCTATATTCAAGGAACCATGGAAATCCTTCTATCACTATTATGGGTTGAATCTCCTATATATTATAGATTTATCCCTTATTTTTGAATTTCATTGATATCTTTCAACAGTTCTTGATGTCGTATCTCTTACCTATGTAAAAGGATCTTATATTACATAGTGTGAAATCATTTTCATAATAATTTATCATTTACATTAAGGGAGTATTTGACCCATAATTAATCAATAATAATTTCATTAATAATAGGGACCAAAATTACATTAATTATTTATTATAATGATATTTAGTTCCCGTCTAATCAGTATAATCAGTATATTGGGGTATTATGTATGAAAAATGTTCATAAAAGTGGATTAAACTATTGAAAACACATATATATTATAAAATTATTCAAATTTATTTTTTTTCATTTATAGATTAATCATATTATTTAATTTGTTTTCTCACATTATATATTTCTTTCATCATTTACATATTCATGTCTTCTATTTAAGCCTTGATTTTGTTATACACATAGAAATGTCGTTGCAAATCTCAATAGTCATATTTTCATACATTTAGTGGATCTCTAAGGGGTATAAAAACATATTTATTTACACTTTTTAGGAATCCTTTATTGATTTACGAGAATTTTTTTGAGAGTAAACCCTCTGTTTTTAGACTCAATTTACAGATATTCTCTTAATGTAAATTCATATATTCACCAATGAAAATGTGGTGAACATATTGTAAATATTTAATCTTCTATATTCAAAAATTAATATTCTTTAATCACAAATAAATATTTTTATATAATAATGAAACATTAAAAACACTTTTATAATTAGTGTGGGATACCTATTTTTATCATTTTATTATGGTGTGACACTAATATGTTTAAAATATTTTCCCTCACTAGTATAATAATTAATAGACAAAAGGATCTCTTGAAAGAAATGTTATAGTAAAAATCATAGTATATTTGGATGTTTCATCCAAGCTTTATTTAATATTTTTCTATTTTATTTCAAGTTCATGACACATCATATAAAATATTTTATTTTAAAATATCATTGATCTCAATCTCTACTCTTATTTTTATTCCAATATACTAAATTTATCATTATGAATCATACATGATTAATTTAGTCATCTATAATGTTCTGTAATATTATTTTGTTCATGTTCTATTTTAGAATCTATAAAATTCATATAGATTTTATATTTATTTTTCAATGAAATAATCACTTCATTGATGAATTTATAAGATAAAAAATTCTGATGAATAACTAATTTCATGTATTTAAAAAATAAAAATTTTCAATCCATAAACGTTCAATAATATTATTTATTAATATTCAAATTTTTTTTGAGGTTTCTAAAAATTAAAATATTTTTAGTAAATCAATCACTATTGTATCGTCTTAACATTCATTCTATTGTTTCTCTTCTAGAATCCCTTTAATTTTGGAAAGTATATAAATGACTAACTCAAGAGGTATATTAATCAAATATTCCAATATTTATTAATATAAATTATTAAGTGATTAATTAGAGTAATCTTATTAAAAATAGAAAAAATTTACCTAGAAAAATAAAATTAAAATGATTTATTATTACACATAAAATTTTTAATTCTATAATATATATTTTCTCACACCTATAATTTCTTCTTTATCATATTGGATTCATTTTTCTTCATATTATTTTAATATCATTTCAAAAACATCAAAAATAATTTGGACATGAATAAAAACTGTCTCTTCCTTATGAGGCTCATCTATTTCAAATATATATAGAATGTATTACAGTAATAATAATTATGTAATGTAAATTTAAATCAAACCATATATAGAATATAATGTGATAATAATTTTTAGTCATGGTAGATTAGTTAATACACACCCATGAATTGGGTGAACCATGTGTTATCAACATTTTACAAAATATAAAATATTTATTAATATTTTACCCATTATGTATTTGAAACACAATTACTACATACAATAAATTGATGATATTGTATAAACATATAACAAAAGAATATATGAAATTAGAGGAAATATGTTATGTCTGATTGATTTATATATTATTTTTTCCCTTTCTTGGAATCATATACCATTCAATACTACAGATTTCCATGCAATATATTTTTCTCTATAAATATAATCATTAACCATTAATTGGATTATTATGGGGTCAGCCTCTCAATCCATACACAACTAAAAAAGTTTATATTATATATATATATATATATGATAATTGAGTATTACTGCAACCCAATGGGTTTCTATATTGGCATCATATGATTTATTCTAAAAAATAAAAACAACAGAATTATATCACAGTAATACATCTTTATTTCCCTAAATACATAAATTTAACACACTTTTATAATAAAATAGTTTTCGTCTAGCAATAAATATTCACGTACACTTCCTTCCACTGTACTTCAATTTTTTATATGGCCTCCTAGTTCCTCTATATAAAATGTTTAATTCAATTTATCAATTAATTGACATGTTTTTCTATATATTTATTAATTAATACCATAAAATTATGTAAATTTTTTTATAAAAATATAAAAAATTATTTACATAAAACATTTACATATTGAGTAAATGATGAATGTATCTGGAATATTACATCTCACAATTAGAATAATCTTAGTGGATGTTTCGTTTAGTATTGTTATAAAATATCTACAATAATGAGCATAATAGGGACTATTATGTGATCTATAATTACACTTATTATAATAAATTTATTTAAAACATAGTTGGAAAAAAAATTACTAAAACATTACTCTATTTATTCTCATCAAGGGGGTCTTATTCGTCATATTGGATAACCCACAGCATAGTATCACTACACTTGAATCACAGTCTCTTTTAATTTTTCAATATGATTCCCAACTATTCCTATAGTTCATTATTTTCATACTGTTATTTTTGTATTCTTATACTTGAATCTAAATTCATATTAAATTTTTTTATTTGTATTATCATTTTATTATGACAATATATCTTAAAATAATTTATTCTAGATTCTTTACTTTATAACCTAAATCCTAACGAAAAATCACATTATTTAGAATCCCATATGTTGATCCCCACTCTTACATATATCTCATTATATCGGATAATCAGGCAAGGACCTTATTTTTTGAATCAACATAAATGATGTGGATCCTATTACATTGATATTTATCAATCCATCTATTTAAACATACTGTTCCACACTCTTAAATGGTCAAAATTATGTAGAATGAATAGTTTTTCTTCCTATTTCATGTGAATCCATTTACATTATAATTCTATAAATTAATCCCTACAAAACATCAAAGTCACAATTTCTTAAAATGAATTTATATATTTTAAAAACAAATCTGGATTTTATCAATCTCTTAAAATCTATATAAAATAGCTTAAATAAATTATAATGATTATTATAATTATCTCAATCATGTATATATTTCATCAATGGGTTCTATGTAATATTAAAAATACTTGTAGGTTATTTTTATAAAATCCCATACCTTATTATTGCAACCATAAATAATCTAATATATATCCTTCATTAAATATTTTTTATTATATATATTTTGGAATCCTTAAATCTCAATACATCATTAGGTGATTCAACACAAATTTTGTTAGTTTAATTGAAAACATTTAATCTAATTTAATTGTTTAATGAAAACAATAACAGCTACCATGTAATGACATAGAGTTTTAAATCTATATTTTTTTAATGAAAAAATGATTCATAAATATTAATTAATATTATACATGTAAAAAAATAGAAAATTAAAAAAATATATAATATTAATGATCATTACTTTAGTTTTCTATAAAACCAATTAATATTCCAAAATTTTCTATTATACAAAAAATTTAACAAAATAGATAAAATTGAAGAGTATGGGTCCCCAGAATCTACTAGATTTATAAAACCCAGTGAAAATTATAATTAAATTAAAAAAAATATTATTACACCAATAAATGTCTTAACAAATGAAAATTTATCCTTAGGTGGAAAATTGTGGTGAATTTTGAGCGAAGGAAGAAGTTGTATTTATTGCATATAAGGGGGAATGTGACCATTAGGATTTAATCATAATATGATTGTTGGTAAATATGACCATTGGAAACTATACCCTTGGTTTCTAATTTTACAATTATAATTAGATTTAATTAGTAGTAATCAAAAGGGATAATGGATTCATATAGGTGAATCGAGGGACCCAACTAGAAGATTCACATCGTTCGAAGCCAATATGTCTGAAATTTTGGGGGGATGTATCATCCTGGGGGTTTTCCATTGACGAAGCCTATGTTAAGACTCAACAGGTGAATCTTGATCAAATTATTCTTCTAGATAATATCATGTTAGTGGAAATTACCATTTGGTCATTATTAGTCGAGCCACCACATGAAACTCGGCCATTGGACAACATTCCATTAGGATGAATGTGGGTAAAATAAGGGTTTATGTGTCCAGAATTTAGATATATAAGTTTAAAATTTCTTTTAATAAATTGATTTTTTATTACATAAATTTCTCTTCTGAAATGGTTTTCTCAATAATATTTTTTTAATTTAGTTTAATTTTATAAATTGATTTTTGGACAAAAATAAAACATAATTATATTTTTTTTAGATAAAATATACTCTTTTATAATAAAAATTGGTAATATTAATGTAATTTTTTTATCATATAGTCTTTAAAAACAAAATTTACAAAATATAAATGGTAAAATAATATTATAATGTCCAGTAAATTGTTTTATAATTTTCTAAAAGTTGATTGTGGCTAAAAAATTACTATTTTCAAATAACTATTATTTTATATATTTAAGGATAAAATTTTCATATTTATAGAACTTTTTAATTAAATAAATAGAACATTTGGAATCACTATGTGAAAAATAGTATAGAGTGGATTTACAATATTTTTTTAAAATATGTTAGTTTTTCTAGGAATAGTAAAAAATTTGTTTTCGATTCTTGGTATTATTAAAGACTATATATTTATGTCAAAATGATATAATAATTAATTAACCACAATAAATTGTTGAATAAATAATGATTCCATATGAATTTTCTACTTCATTATGTTTTGAAAATCACTAACACACTTTCTAAATGTAAATTATCCTTTTCTAAGAATAATTTTCTTAAGGAATATTTTATTTCTCAAAGAAATGTTGTATCTTTACCATGCGATTTCAATGTCTTATTTTATGTCTTCCAAAACCATGTCTAACCATTTTTTACTAAATAAAAATATTCAGATCATTACCAATCATCGAACCTTACCGTTTCATAGAATCTGAATTCTCTAAAAATAAGACTCCAAATTCTCTGAAATTCAGAATCATAATTCTCTTAAATTCAGTCTCCATATTTTCTGAAATCTATACTCTTAATTATTTGAAATTATGACTTCAGATGACCTAAAATTAAGACTCCAAAATCTCTAAAATTCTTACTATAATTTCCTCAAAATTCAGACTCTGAATTCCTCATAATTCCTACTCCGAATATTTCAAAATTCAGACTCTGAATTCCTTAGAATTAGGACTCAAAATTCCTCATAATTATGTACCTGAATTATTCATAATTCAGACTCCAAATTCCATCAAATTTAGACTTCAAATTCCTCCGCATTTAGAATCATAATTCCTAATATTTCAGACTCTGAATTCCTTAAAATTATGACTCTAAATTCCTTAGAATTCAATCTCTGAAAAACCATTTTTCCAAAATCTGATTGTTTATATTTTTAGACTCTAATTATATTATCTAGATTTTGATTATTCATATTTGTTAAAGATACTTTACGTTACTGACATATTTTTAAAAATTTATTGGATCTTAGATACTGAAACATGATATTATTTTCCTTACTCATTAATATTTCTTAATCATGATAATGTTTCCCATGTTTTTCTTACATAAAATGATGTCGTACTATCTATTTTAACTAACCGTTGGAAGAGTGGAACATGTACAGGTCCCTCTAAAATTCAATGCAAAACATTACTATTGGATAGGGAGCCGACTATTAATCTTTTTCATATAAATAAGAGATTATTTGAACATTCTCATAATAGAATATGAGATTACTTATTATGATGTTGTGAAGTGATTTCTTGAAAGAGAAACACTCATGCCATATACGATCTGTAAAAATATTTTTCAAATATGATAAACTAGTTTAGACATGCGTAGTTTGATTCTGATTGTTTCCGTGTACAATCAAGGAATTCTATATTTAGAAACAATGAGTTCCTGACTACCTTAATGTTTAAGGACATCCAGGGATAGGAAGAAAGTTGTACAGACTACAATAATGTTTAGTGCTTCCAGGTATATCCTGATATACTCTGATATTCTTATAGAGGGCTAACCCTTGTGTGGGCAAGACAAAATTTCTTGAAATTATAAATCAAATGTATTTTATTCAATTTTATTAGATACCCTTTTCATTGGGTTAAAAGATTTCATACTTATATACATTTTTTGATACAGGTTTTTATTCAACTATAGCATGATATAGAAAGAAATTATAATTTTCATATACATTCACATACATGTATACTCAAATATAAATATTATTCTATACACATTATGTTAGAGTATTTATTTAAGTAAAATATTATTATTCTTCCATAGGTTTAACTTTTTATGTTCATGTATCTTATAAATGTATCAAGGCCCTTCCAATTATCCATTTTTAAAGAACCAAACTGGGTTGAAAATTTACCTTGTTTAGATTTATTAGACATTTATTTCGTTAAATTTTAAAGAGAATGTTTTTAAACTTACAAATAAATCCCCCCTTGTAATTGATCTTCTCCATCTATATTCTAATCTGACAATTGATATCATAGAAGTTATTTTATGTACTTATACCAACATATACGTATTCCTGGTCAACGTTTCGTGCTTATATTTATCTTGTCATGTTTTTCTAAAAAGTTTATCAAATTTTGTAACTAATTATTTTTTTGGAGAAAGTATGATAATTATATAATGGTAGGAATAAAATATATTCATATAAAGAACCTAAATTCTAGTCGACCAATTCTCTTTGAGGGAAATGATTATGAGTACTAGAGAGATAGTATGAAGAATGTAGTTATTAAGACTGGAGTAGATAATTTTTTCATGCCTACTGGTGAATACAAAATGCATGAAAAAGAAATGAAAACTGTCAAAAGTATGGAGAACAAGAATATAAAATAAACTACAAGGTACACAATGCCCTTTTGTGTTCCATGACAAGAAATATCTATAGTCAAATATCTTCTTGGGATGCTTCGAATAGTATCTGGAATAAAATCGATGTCACAAACATTGGAACATATAATGTGATAGAAACTTGGGGAAATATATTAAGTGATGAATATCATGGATTTATGTTTCCCTATGGAGAACCGCTTTGGAATCTGAAACAAATTTTCATGAATATCATCAATAATCCTTAATATATGGGAGAAAACAGACTTGATGATGAATTTCTTGTGAAAAATATTATTGATATTATGCCCAGTGAGTTGAAATCTAAAAGGAAAACTATTAATTAGAATAAGAATGTATCTAACATCACTCTTGATGATATTTTTTGAATTCTTGTTTAGAATAAAATATGAATAAAGAGAAATTATGACTTTAATATGATGAAGAAATATAATTTAAGTGTTTCTATAAAAACTATATCTAAATCTAGGACACCAGGGTAACTAGATATAAATATAAGAAAGATGTTGTTATATCTGAATTATGTTCCAGGGAGTAGTATAATATTGAATTAGACAATTTTCTTCAATGGATGAACATGATTGTGGGAATGAAATTTTTTTAGTTCATATATAAGAAGAAATAAAATAATAAAAATAATGATTCTGAAGTAACATGTTATAAAGGAAAAAGGGACGAACATATTAGAGCTGATTTTCTTATGCTTGTGAGAAGATACAGAATGGAAAATCATTCTGAATGGAACATAAATAATTACTACAAATCTAAGGCGAATAATTTCATAAAAGAAGATGACACCTAGAGTGATATTGGTGGTGAATCTTCAAATGAATCCTTAGAGTGTGAATCTCTTCGTAAGAAGAATATTAGTCTTATATCAAAATTACCTACTGAAAATCATTGTCTTATAGCTATGATACACAATTATGAATCCTTAACTAATACTTCATTAAATGATAATTTTCCAAATGAAGAATATTATGAGTCTTCAGATAAAGAATATTTGTCATCATAATATAATAAATTGCCTTAATTTGAAACATGATACTAGATATGTGAAATTAATTGAGAAAGTAATCTGTATGATAAAAAATTTAAAGAGAATTATAAATCAAGAATTTCTATTTTAATAAAAGAAGTGTGAAATCATTCCAATGATCTTGATCAGAAAACTCTTGATTTTGAAATGTTTTTTAAAACCATAAGGAATTTAGTTTTCAGAAGTATTATATTTCTAATGATCTTGAAAATTTTATTTCTATGAAAAATGTTTCAAAGGCTAAATAAAACTCAAAAATTAAGGTCTGTGAGAAAAAAATTTAGTTATTAGAATAAAATCTGAATTTTTTTTCCTTAATAAGACTTTTATCAATTTTTACATCGTGAATGAATTAATTTGGGAAAATATACTCACCAATTCTTACTCTTAGTAATAGATCATGATTTGGTTATACTCATTCAAAACTATTTGTAGTAATAAATATTTTGTTCCCCTCAACAATCCTTTTTTAACTATATGTCTATGTAGGGAACATTGGGAGAAATTTTTTTCTTTATATAATACCAAATCCTTAAGATTTCATAAATCATCATTTCTACAAAAATGTGGATTCCTAAGATTTTACATTCTAATGTTTCTAAATAAATTAATGGTTGGAATACAGAATCTTACAATTTTATATTTTAGGAAAATTAAGGAAGTACCAACAACAATACACGGTACATGGATATTGGATATTCCTAGAACATTAGAGGTATAAATTTTTTTTGAAATGATTACAATGATGAATGGAGGAAAATTTATTTTTGGAGATAACACCCTGGGAGTAATTGTTGGTATATGTAACATTTTTTTTCTTGGATAAAATTAATTTCAAATTATTTAATTGATAATGGTCTTGTAAATTTTAGGAATGATAAATATTAAGTACACAATTCCAAAGAAGAGTTTATTCTCTCTTCCCTTAGGCACAAGAATGTTTATACAGTTAACGTAGAAGATCATATGTTCCAAGAACTAACATACCTGAGTGTAATGGAAGATAATGGTTGGTTATTCCATAGAAGAGTTGGACATTATAACCTTAGGATGTAATGAAAACTCCCAATAAAACGAATTGTTAAGGTTATAAAAGAGCGTATATTTAATTATTCAAAAATAAATTGACCCTTATTAATATAGAAAGTAAAATAAGTCAAAGATTAAATCAAATGATGAAGTCTCAACTTCTGATCTGTTGTAGCTAGTGCATGTGGATATTTTCAGTCCGACGAAAAATAGAAGTATAAGATTCCAATACTACGTATTTTTTTAATGGATAATTATATTAGATTTACATTGGAATATTTTTCTAGAAAAAAATATGAATCTTTTTCATATGTTAAATATTTTTCATCCAAAGTTAAAAATGATAAAAACAATCCATTAGAAACTATTCATAGTGATCATCGTGGAGAATTTCAAATTTCAAAATTTGAAATTTTATTAGAATGAAAGGCATTACTCCTAACTTCTCAGCTCTAAGAAAAGAACTGCCTTACAAAATTGTGTGGTTGAAAGAAGAAATTGAATTCATCAAGATATATCTAAAACCATGATGATTGAATATTCTCTTGGTAATTAGTTCTGGGATGAAGTTATTAGTACTGCCTGTTATACTATAAATTGAGTTTTAATTAGATATTTTCTTAATAAAACCCCTTATGAATTACAGACTTGTTGGAAAACTAATGTTTCTTATTTATAAGTATTTGGATGTAATGTATTTATCTTGAATACCATAGATAAATTACATAAATTTGTACCCACATCCAATGAATGAATTTAATTAGGATACCCCACTACTTGTAAGGATTATTGGGTTCTAATGAAAAAATACTCTAAAAAATGTTTTTGAATTATTTTTTCCAAAAGAAATTCTACATTATGTTGACGAACAGGTTCTAGAAAACAAAAATCATTAGTTTCTATGTAATCATCTTAGTTATAGTATCATTGGCGATGTAAATCAACCTAGATGGACTTGAAGTTTATTAAAAAATGAAGTAGAAAATTTAGAATTTCTTTCCGAATTAGAACAAAATGGCACTGATTAATCTTTATGTGATGGTGATCGAATTAATGTTATGCATGATGAACTAAATGAATTTGAAAGGAACAAAGATTACACCTTAGTAGAAATACCAAATAAAACCTCAATAATTAGAGTAAAATGGGTCTTTAAAAATAAATGTGATGAAAATTGAATCATTATAAGATATAAAAAACGATTAATTGCTAAAGGATATAATAAATAAAAATGAATGTACTATGAAAAATCATATTCTCTAGTAGATATAGTTGAATATATACATATTATACTAGCCATTGCAGAATTCCTTAATTTCAATCATTTTCAAATGAATGTGAAGCGTATTTTCATTAACTGATATGCTCAAGAAGAATTTTATGTTGAACAACCTATTTTTTGGAAGAAAAAAAATCATGATCATGTTTTCAAACATACCAAAGTGTAATATGGATTTAAATAATCCCCTAAAGACTGTTATGATAGAATCACATTATTTTTGTTAAAAAAAATTATGTTAAGGGAAATGTTGATCCAACTATTTTTAAAAATAATTATAGGAAAAATGTATTAGTTGGAAAAAAAATTTCTGTCACATTATATTCATATCAACATAGTAATCTTTAACCAATTCATTTTTGAATCTTAAGAAATATTATTTTGAAATGAATGTGATTGTTGAGTTATATTGGTACTCAAATTTCTCAAAACCTATATGGAACACACATATCTCAACATAATTTTATTAAAAATCATCTAAAAAACTACGTATATAACAACACTAAATGTATAAGTACTCCAATAGGTACCTCAAAATCTATTGATCATGATGAAGATGGGAAACCAATAGATCAAAAATATTTTAGAGGTATGATATGAGGTTTATTGTAGGTAACAGCTATTCATCCAAACATAATGTTTTCAGTATTATTATGTGCTAGATATCAATATAATCCAATGGAATATAATTTAAATGTATTGAAATGAATTAATTTTTAATTAAGGAGAACTATGAATTTATGACATTTCTATTCTTCTAGAAATGATTTTATTTTCAAAAGATTTTCATACTATGACTTTGGAAGATGTAGAATGTATAGAGAAAGTACATACATAACTTTCTATTTATTAAGAGATTTATTGGTTTTTTATACATGCAAGAAGCAATACTCAATAACACTTTCAACTGATAAAGCTGATTGTGTAGCATTTGGAAGTTGTTTTGATTAAGTGTTCTGGATGTAACACACTCTCATAGACTATGAAATGAGATTTACCAAACCATAAATATTGTGTAATAAAACTAGTTACATTTTCCAAGATAAAATCATGCACAACACTCACATCCGAACACACATAAATATTAGGTATCACATTCTTCATGGTTAAATAATTAAAAGAGATATAATTTTTCAATGTATGGGAATGCAAGATCAAATTGCTGAAATTTTTACAAAATATTTACCCATCAATATATTTAAATACATTAAACAAAATATAGGAATGATAAATGTATGGTAATCTTCCATAATTAAAAATTTTTAAAACATATATTATTATATTAAGAAACTCCAATTCTTAGGGGGTACATATATTTATTCGTTCAACAATTAATTTAACAATTTTTTTGGTACCAAAAATTTTACCTTTCCCTAACATTTTCTTTTGAAGTCTAAATTTTTTCTTTCTTTAATGAATTTTCCAGATTTTAATTATTTAGTAAAAAACTTATCATTATTGGAAATTGATTCCACGTAACTCAAAAGTTATATTTCCATACTAAAATCTTCATAATTATTTTTTAATTTTTTGTATTTCTATATTGTTTGATGAAAAACATCATCACATTCACATTTCTTAAATCCATTTTTTTCTCAAAACCTCATAAGACCAAAACCATAAAATCCTTCATGTGAATTAATATCAACAGTCAGATCATATTTATCATAATTTTTTTAATGTTTCATGAATTCAAATAGTATTCCTGAAACTTATATAATGGATTCCCATATTGGTTCCCCACATCGGGTTTTCAGTTGATTTTGTGCCAAATCTCTATCACCATTAAAATATGTCATTTATATTTTTCTTTTTTTATATGTTCCAGATATCACTTGAAATTTCCTCTCAAAATAAGATGGCCTCAAACTCAGAAATAAATGATTGGAAAATTAACATAGGAACTTTGGTTGACCCACATTTCTTTCTAAAGTATAATTATATGATTTCAGAAGTTAAAAAGAATAATAGTTGACAAAGACATTGTATAGAAAATATGAAGAATCTGGATCCAATTTATCCTGATCATTGTATTGAATTCGATGATTTGGTATGTTTTATATAGATGGAGGAAGAAATTTTTTTTCCTTTAAGTGTTATGGAATGGTTTATTTGTTATCCTTTAACATGGATACATATATTCTCGGTATTCCCAAAGAATGTGAAGCAATTTTGATCTCTCATAAGCTTCCATATAATGAAGGATGTTTTGGTAAGTTAAATGATGTTCAGTACCTTGTAATTAAGGGAGTCATGTCACCAATGATAAATAAAATTCTAACAAACTATATATTTCTAGCTTTTTTGATGCAAGGATTTTTCATTCTGAGAAAGGGAGACACACATTCCCTCCGGAATTGTGATATTTTCTGTTCTATTTTGTGTTGAATCTATGAAAGGTAAACCATATCATGTATATCCTCTTATCCCTCAGAAATATAAAGAATATAAACATAAAATATCAAATTTTATTGTATCCAGTAATATTTTCAATGATTATTGTTCTTTGTCTTGAATCCTTAAAATTTACTTGTAGTTCAAATACCAAAACATTTAATATCATATTGTTTTATGATGATACTCTAATGTGAATGAAAATCAGATTCAGTCATAAGAAACGAGAGTTATATGATCTTTCGAAAAGTTAAATTCAATCTTTGAGAAACAAAGGGGATGTATGGGAAACATCCAAGAAACCCCAGATTAAAATAAAAAAAATGGAATCAAAAGAAAAAGAAACCATTTCTAATACCTAGTCAGCTCATACAAATCCTAAAAAAAGAAAGTAATTTTTTTATGAAGTTATAGACAAGTGGAGAAAATAGAAGAAAAATAAAAATGAAGAAGATTCATATATTGGTTTTAAACAATATTGAGGAAAATTAATTATGAAATAATTATATTGCATAAAATGAGAGGCAACAAAAATAGAAGAAGATAAATAAGAAAATTTTAGAATATGATATTTTCCATTAATTACTCAGAAATACAAATAATGCTTCTGAACAAATCAAAGAACTTGAATCCTTCTTGCACGAATCAGTTCCAGTTGAAACTCCAGGAATGAAATTTTCAATTCAAGAATCCATTATGGCATAATAAATATCTCAGCAAGATGAAAATAATTAGATGAAGAATAAAATAATACAGTGAATATATGATAAAAATAGTATAAGAATTGAATTAGAAGGAGTAAACATTTGAAAAATTATTGATCAGATCATCCCATATTGAATCATCCAAAATAATATTAGAAAGGAAAGATGATGATGAACATGGTGAGGTTGGTAATCCTTATGGTGATGAAAGAAGAAACCATGATTTAATTCATCCTTATGATGTTAAGGAAGGTTATCAAAAACCTGATATTAATGATGATAAGATAATACATCTCTCTGATAGCACACATGAGACACCGAAAGATGATAAGGAATTCTCTAGAGATGAAAAAGGTAAACCAGTGGTTGTTAATTTGCATAATGAGGCGGTAGTCATGAAATATAAGAAAAATGCAGTTGGATCACCAAAGAGGAAAGATGATGAGATTGATAAAGTTGCCTCACTAGTAATGAAATCTGCTTCTGAATAATCATCTTTCCTGGGAAAAGATTTTGTTGTCACTTCTTTGAATAAGCTAATGAATACAATACCCTTATCATCAAGTATTAATTAGTGATGTTTGTTTCTTAGTATAAAAAAATTAAAAATTCAGGTTCAATAAGCATTCTCATGGAAATTTTTTCCAATATTGAAATAGAATTCATGAATTCTAACATCAGTTATGATGCTCATCAGAGATCATGCAATGAAATAACCAAATTTTCCATGAAAATTATTGATGATCTAAAAGTCATGGATGATATCAAATATTCGTTAAAGTATACTTTTTCATATGTCAAATGACACATTCATGAACCTTTATATTTGATATTTTGTTTTATTTTATCATGTAAATTTTTTTCCCTATCTTAAGAAAATATTGATTCCATATATTTTTTCTTGTATATTCCTAACATTTTAGATACAAATTTTTTTCATTCCCTCCATTCCTTTTTGAAAAACACCAAGGGGAAGAAAACAATGATCAAAATAATGTTATGTAAAATAAAGTGAATGCCTTATGAATATGGGATATTAAGTAAGTTAGATGACATAAAGAATATTTTCCTATGTAAAAAGAATCAAATTATCTAAGAAAGACAAGAATACATTACATAGGGATTTCAAAACCTAAAGGGAGATTTAGGAATATTAATTAAGGGTTAACAAAAAGGGAGATAATTTTTTTGATTGAATTTCGAAATGAAAAAACAATATTACTTATATTCTTTTCAAAATTTTTATATTTAATTTAAAAATGGGGATATTGTTGAGTCAATAATGTTTCCTTTCGAATTTTCCATTACTATATGATTTGAAAATATAAAACACACCATCATATGGTAAATTAGCATTCTCTATGAATAATTTTCTTAAATAATACAATGTTTCTCTTTGTAAAGTACTATCCATACCCCTAGATTTTATTGTATTATTTAATATCTTATAAGACCAAGTCTAAACTTTTCTTATACCAAATAATCAGATACTTCAATATCTTTGAACCATATAGTTTCATATAATCCGAACTCTCTAAAACATAGAATCATATTTTTTAAAAATTCGAACTCTAAATTCTCTGAAATTAAATATCTGAATTCCTATGAATTTAGAAACCTAATTCTCATAATTCTGAATTTGAATTCCTCAAAATTCACACTCTGAATTCCTCGTTATTCACACTCCAAATTCCTCATAATTCATACTCTAAATATTTATTTGTTTCAGAATTCAATAGTTTTTTTTGTTTACTCTGGTTATTTTTTATAGATTTGATTATTATTATTATTTCAAAAATCATCTTTAAATTCTTAACATATATTTTAAATTTTATTGAATCCTAGTTTCATAATAATGATATTATTTTCCATAAAAAGTTTTGTTTTATACGCATGATAATTTTCCCAATTTTTTCATACATAAAACAATTTTATAAAATATCTTTTTAACTAACCATTGGTTGATTGAAACCAGAATATGCCCCTTTGAAATTCAAGGAAATATATGACTATAGGAGGAGGAGGCCAAATATTGATGTTTTTTCCTATAAATATTATCTCATTTTGATGAGCTCAGAATAGAATAATAAATTACATGTTGTGATGCTATGAAATGATTTCTAGAGATAGAGACTCTCGTGCCTTGTGTGATTTGTGAACATTTTGTTCAACCTTGAATAGCTTCTTCAAAAATGATTCGTGTGACTTTGATTTTTTTTGTGTAAAATAGAGGACTAATGGGGATAAGAAGATAGAATTTCTAACTACTATAATGTTTTAAGACTTATGGGGTTAGGAAGACTTAGGTTCCAACTACCTTAATGATTGAGGCATTTAGGGATACCAAGACAGAATCTAATATTCTTATCTATGGATTACCCTCATGTGGATAAGACAAAATTCCTTGAATGTATACATAAAGGGAACTTTAACCTAGGTTTTTGGATTACCTTCTCTTTGGGTTAAAATCATTCCTACTTGTTTACTTTATTTATTACATGTTTTAATTCCAATGTGTTTTTTTGAAGAAATAAGCTATAATTTTCTCATACATTTATATACTTATTTACTCTAATATAAATAATTTTTTATGGGCTTTAAGATATAATCATTATTTAGGTAAAATCTACATAATAATCCATAGATTTAACTTGTTTATGTTTAGGTATCTTTTAATTTGACCTGGGACCTTCCAATTATCCCTTTTCTTAACAACAAAAGAAGATTTTTGAATTTAAATAGTTTAACTTTTTTAAACCAATATTTATTTAAGGTTAAAATATAATATTTTTGAACTTAAAATTCACCCACCTTGTTATTTATCATCTAGATCTATATTTTGATTCTACATAAAAGAATAAATATGTTATTTTGTTAGTATTATGTATTTTAATATATTTTAATTAATTTATATATCTATTTGTGACCTTCCATGTTCTAAAAAAGAATCGTTAATGTTTAAAAATATTACTTTGTCTAATCATTTCTTTTCCATTCAAACCATGTATTAAAAAATGGGGTTTCTCATTTTTGATGAAAATATCATTATAATTGCCTCTAATATCAAAAATCATGAAAATAACATTGGGAGTTATTTTTCTAGATTAATATTTTGCAATAACTAGAATTGGAAATTTTTAAACAATTTTTTTACTTTTTTTAAAAATACCCACACATTTCACCGTTTTTGATCTCTTCAAATCCATAATATATGATTTAATGGTGATTTTATCCTCCCAATGAGTCGACAAAGGATTCATAAAATACCTCACTATTTCATATGCATGGTTTAGGTACAACTGTTCATGGTAATGGAAATTATCTCTTCTCTTTTCTATTAATGTTTACATTTAATGTGGTGTGTCTTCAAATTTCCAAAATAAGTTAAATTATACATATTTAATTTTTCCCATTATAGTAATAAGATTATTTTATTAATGGGGGACCCTTTTCCCCACTCATTTAACTTTTTTTAATCTATGTTTTATACCCATCATGTAGCTGAATTTACATGCCCAATTTCCCACTATTACATGGGGAATTATATTTTGATTGTTATTGAAATTGACAATAAAAAATATCATTTCAATGGGTATTTTAATAATTTATGTAATATTTATAATTTATTTATGGATATCCATATATAAAAACCAAATTTTCTTATGTGTATTAAAATAACGATCATGTCTTTCATCTCTTTTGTATTAAATGTTTTTGTAAAGAACTCGTTCATTATTCTCAATGGGTTATTAATGAAATGATTTATTTTGATCTCTATGGATCACATGAAATTAATAAAATGAGGATACTCCCATGATATTAATCCAAATAACTGGTTATGGAATTTATTCTCAACAATTTTTTTGTTTTACAAGGTCTTGGTGAATAACAATTTTAATATTAATTTATGACACCTTGGTGATAAACCATGGTGATATTGTTATGAATGTTTTATTTAAAAATTTTATAAACATTTACATGTAATTTTTCATCATATTATTATAATTTTATGTTTCATTTTTATGTCTTATTGTAACTCATCATGTTCTTATTGATATGTCTTGTGATAATACGTTTTTTTACCCATAGATTATTTTGAAATTCAGATTCATTCTCACCAATTTCCATTGATGTCTGTCCACATGATATAATATGTAGTAAAAGTAACATATTTTGGATTCTTGAAGTTGTAATACAATTTGATTTAGAATAATGTTTTATGTTTTCATGTGTTATGTAAATTTTTTCATACAGAATAATTAGTAATATATTTTCTTTTTGTACCACATAATGAAATTTTATGTAATAAAATGATGGTTCACAAATATCCAGTTAACATTCTTGTAGACAAAATTTATTAACTACTCTTAGAAGAATTTTACCTATTATAGACAGAACTCCATTCATATTAACAATTATTTTACATGAGGAAAATCTAATAAATAATTTGATGCTTCATATAAATAATTAGAATATTTTAAATTACCTTCACCTTTTCAGTTATTTTAATCTTCCTTTTCATATTCATAATCAGTCATATTTTTTATATTTCAATTATAGTGTATGGGAATTATCTATTATTTCGTCTCTATGGGTTTATTCTCACTCCCTAATAGATCTTCAACCAACATTGATTTTTTTAAATAATTTGAAATATTTTTAAAAGTACATCACACCATTTTTATAAAAAAACTATTGATTAGTAAAATTGATCATAATTGTTTTCAAGTATTTATCCAAAACATATAGGCCTTATATTATAATAATATCATTAAAAAATATCTCCCCATAGAGGGAATTAGATAATATTGATAGTCACGATATAAAGTTAATTTTTCTGAAATAATGCATGTGGAACACTAATAAACCCATGAGGACATGTCCTAAATCAATTAATGCACCCTCTTAGATTTGATACCAGTTGATGGTTTTTATTGGTTTGTATATCTTATATACAATGATATATTATCTATACAAAAGTGATCTACATTGATATTGAAAAATTTATTGTTATTACAGGACTTTTTTAGGGAATCCCATCATATCCTGAAATGTACTCATTTATTAGAGGATTGGGAAATATTTTAGTTAGGTGTTTCACCTCATTATATACACCCTATATGGTACTCTCATATCCTAAAAAACACATAACCATGTTACATCCTAGAAGACTCATTTTATCAATGTGAAAAAAGTTAATTTATTTCATGCACTGCAAATTTTTTGACTCATCGCATTTAAAATTGAAATAAATTATATATATTTCTCCCATAAAAATACTAAAAAATAAAAATATTAATAATTTTCACCATTAATTGATAAACTAAATTTTATGTGTTAAAAATATATTGATAAAAGAATTTATTACAGTAGTATATTTAATAAAAAACTAAACACAAAATACTAATAAAATATTCATCATATTTATCCCATAGAATCATCTGAGCGACGAATAAATACATAAATAAATAAAAAACATTATTAATCTAATAAAAAAAGAAAATTTGAAATATGTGTGGAATTGTGGTGAATGATAAACTAATTCACTAATAGGTATTTATATGAGAAAATATGATTGTTAGAATATTTATATCATGATTGGTATATTAATCAATCCATTAGGATCAATAACCTAACATAGAGGAATAGTAACCTAACAATTGGTATTGTAAATTAATATAAAATATGGTACAACTTAAAGAAAAATATATTTAAAATGAATATTTTAATAATGTATAAATATTATAATACTATTATGTAAAAATAATTATTATTAACTCAATGAAATTATATTTATTTTTATTTTTATATTTATTTTATTGTATTCCAATATAATCTTATTTTTATGTTTATAATTAAAATTAAATTTGGTAGAAAATTATTTTTTGAAAATCAATTTAATTATTGAAATAGTCACATATAATTTAGGTTAGGGTGATATTTTTATAATATTATAAAAAAAATTAATTAATATTGAATAATATAAAAATGATTATTGTGTTTCCATAATATTTTGTTAAATCATGGATATTTTTTGAGGAGGTGATAATTAATAAGAAATAATCGACAACCAAATATATGTTATTTAATTAATATTAATGGTTTATAATAATTTAAAATTAATTCCCACACCTATAATGAACTTTTGAATGTCCAATATGGAATTTAAGAATTAAAAAACATAATTTTTTAGAAAACAATATCTGATTCCCAATATAATTAAAACATATATATCTGGTTAAAAAAACATATATGAATCAAATAAACTTTTTAATGTCATAATACATGATTCAAAATAATTCTTATGGTAATGGTTTTCTATTTCCCCAGACATATATTTCCACAGACTATATTTATAAATTTATAATCAAACTTCCCCCATTTTATATATATACCATGAAATCAACCCTATTTCATTTAATTAGAATCCAGTCATTATAAATTCCACAATTATTACCTCTATATAGAATTATAAATTTTTATCAATGTTTCTAATGAACTATCTTCAAGAATTAATAACCTATCTCACATTGTAAAAAATTACATACCCTTTTTTATCAAAGTTCATTCATTGTATTTGGTCATATAATATTAAAAATAGTTTTTACAAACAAACATTTGATAATTCATTAGCTATCCAATTATTTCATTAATAATGACAAAATTCCATTATCTCTTAATAAGCTCATTCCATTAACCAGTTTTCATACAATTTGTTTTTTCCAAATCATTCCTTGATTTAACATTCCATCCAATTATATTCTAAATGACCACCCCTGGTTTTTCATGATAATTCAAATTGGTATAATAATAAATTATAAATTGGGAATTTCTATGCTAGACATGGATATTTCATTTTAATTAGTAAATAATAATGAATATTTCATTTCATTAAATATTTATTTACTATATCATTTAATATTAAACCCATTCATTAGAGTCCCAGATTTAATCATGAAATTACTTTTTCTTAAATTTGATCATTGTGGAACACATGAATTAATAAACATGAAGGTTTCACCCAAGTATTAGTTAAATTCATTCCGTATTAAAAAATATATAGTGATTACATTATTATCCATCCATGCTTAAGATAATTGGTAATGCGTTTTTCTACAACATGGTGATGAACCTTAGTGAAATACATATGAATTTATCGAATATAATTTTTTATACATATTTCAATATTATTTACCTTGTACATATTATTATGTTCCAATGTAATGGATCAGGTTTCATCCATCAAGATCTCTTATATACTATTTTTTTGTTTTCTGGTTTCTGGGATTTATTCCAACAATTTTCTATTATTGAATTTCAAACGATAATAAATTCACTTGTGTTGAACAAGGATGGAATTAATATTAATTAATTAAAAATGATTAAAAATTATTATGTTAAATTTTTAATTATATACATAATGTATTATGGGTTTAGTTTATAGGAAACTAAATATAACAATGTTCTTGTTTTGTTATTTATATAATATTTTTTTACGAAATTATATTAAAAATATTTAATAAACAAGTTTTTTCACCATATTTGTTATCAATTTAACGGTTTATTTATTTTTGGTAATTAATGATATTATACATTATAAAGTTCCTTAAGGATAATTCATAAAATATTCAAAATGTATAAAACTTTTGTAATTCATAAAATTAGTGGTTTTGAGGAAATTAATTATCAATAAGAATACAACTAGTGTATATAGCTATGAAAATTTTCAAAAAATCTATAATAACTAAAAAGGTGAAGGCTATGTATTTACTCAATCATATCGAAGAGAAAAAAAGGCCTTCCTACAAAATTTAATTGACTCTCCCACTGAATAAAATTTTGACAATCAATTAGATATTTCAAACCACTATAAAGGATATATTGATAAATAATTTTTTATGATTGATGCTTATCCATCCATAAGCACGTTATGAGAAAATATTAATATTATAATTTCTATTAAAATTATAATTTATAATTTTTATAAGTAATAAAAATCAAAATATTTATTTTAAATGAAAACAAGGAAAAAATAAACTAGCAGTTATAAATATTGGATTTGATGAATAATGAACATTTAGGCCTCCTATTAAGAAGAAGTTAAATTTTAAAAACTCATTATAATAATGAATTAGTTAACTCAGATCATGAATAATAACCAAAATCATATGGATCTGCTAAAATAACCAAAGAATGAATAAATATAAATTGACTCATTTATACATAGATGATCAGAAAAATTTAGTGCAACATTTAATCCAATTATCACATATCAGTGTATCAATGTTTTATGAAATATATTTTATACAATTAATAATTATTTTGAAGAAATTGTAATTTTTTTGTATATTTATCATTTATTGAAGATGATCAGTGGTCGATTCTAAATAAAAACATAAAGACTCATGATACAATTTACTCTAATGAATGGGAAGACGTCAACAAGACATTATCAATAATAATTTTCCTCGCCCCCCTCAAACCAAGATAGTGAGAGAGTGTTATTTGATTTAAATCAAATAGAAAAAGAAAAAGTGGATAATTATGATATAAAATTTATAGGTATTATACAATATTATTTGAACAATTTAATTGGATTTTTTAGAATTCTTGTTATTAATTTTTTGGGACTTGGAAACATGTTTCAATTGATATACAAATTAGTGATATTAGGTTATAAGAGGTTATAGTATGATGTGATCTTTATATGAAAATATAGTTTGGAAATTAATAGTGGACTTAAAAAATAAATGACAAAAATATGATGATATATTAATACTTTTAAAATAATTTCAAACATGAAATCGAAATAAAGAAACAAAAACTACTAGTGTTAAATATTTTTGTGATGAATCATTCAATGAATTATCAATATGGATGTTCCAATTGATATATTTTCTAAATATTTTACAATATAGAAGAAAACATACATGGTGATGTAAGGACTCCTCAATATATTGAAAACTAATGAAAGAATATACTATAATAAAAATTATACATTAAATTCATCCAGTATGTGGATCATAGAAATTTCAGTAGTCAATATACAATTTCAAAGATAATGGTGGAAATCCACCATTAACCCCATTAGTTTCCTTGTGTGCAATGTCCCGGTACTAGAAGCCACCCAGAGGCATCCCATATGTGGTTGGTCACATGGCCTCAAGCACATTTCCCCAAATGCCAGAGGTTGTTGACTACAAGCCAGGGCTTCGGGTGTAATAGTGGTAAAACAATTCACTCATTGGCAGTGTAACACAGTAGAAGTAAAACATATAACAACAGTGGAAGCAGTAATAATACAATACAAAAGTAAACATTGGATGACTGAAATAATAAACAATTAGATAATATATATATATAAACGATGAATGATACATATTTCATGGAAAGCATCCCAACAAGTCACAATTCTGGAATACAGTACTAAACCAAGTTACAAAATAAGATCAAGTAAACATCTCCACAGCATTGCAAGCATCATCTTGGTCCCATGATCTCCAACTCCAAAGTAGTCATGTACTTGTAGTAGAAGAGTGATTTCCCTTATCTATACCTGCATCAATATAATCTTTTTGGGCCAAAATGAATAACCCAAAAGGGTGAGAGACTAATCCCAATAAGAAACCACCCAAATATATGTGCCTAACAGTCAATTAATATATATAGAAGGCAATAATAAAAATGAAGCTGTAAACAAGGAAATACTCAAAAGTAAACAATCCCACAGTTTCAATGTATTCAGTTTCACATATCAAGAAAGCAGCTAATCAAACACAGGTAACCGTCGGGGATATACTAATAGCATAACCCCTCTAGATAAACCAACCAACACAAGAAACCCTCTGGGTAATACACACAGTCTAAACCCTCTGGTTATATATTATTACAAACTCGTTGAGAAAGCACTCACTCTCAACTCACCCTAGTATTTTATTGGTAACTAAGAGTTGCTCTGAGAAAGCACTCAATGTCCATTTCCCCCAATGGACTGCATCAAGGAACTATAGACACTCTGAGGGAGCACTCAGATCCACCCCCCTATGGTCTCGCAACATAATAGGAAAACATACACTCTACAGAATCCCTCAACATACAGTATCCCTATGGTCAACTACACCAGGTTTTCATGGCCCTATGTAAGTAAATCACAGACAAACATTAAATGGAAGGAAAATTAATCCTCACGAACTACTTGGATAACCAGTATACCGCATATAATAGCATTTTATATAAAATCACTCCATCCTAAAAATACTGGGCATGTAAAACAAAGCGGGCTAACATGAAAGAATGGAAAAATTGTCAAAATAAGAAAACTTGTGGAAACATACATAGCATGGAAAAGATCAACCATAATCTCAACAATTTAACCTCTACCCAATCATACTAATCATAGTGGGAAAATAAAAGGGTTAAAACCATAAACAGGAAATACCCCATTCAAGGGTATTGGGAACTTTTGCAAAGAGAATTCAAAGACTCTCTATGTAAAGGTAGAAACCACCTAACTTGCTATTGTAAGATTGCTATACGTGAACCTCAAGCCTTGAATATAACTAGAACACATTAGATCTACAAAAAAATTAAATGTGTTCAACCGAAGATAACATGAGAGAGAGGAGCAATCAAGAGATGGTTTCCTAGAAGAAGAGAGAACTCACTGAATCGATTCCAACACAACCGATAAAGTTATATTCAGAGAACGGAAGGCAATTTTGGGGGCTCGAAGACGATTTGGAACTGTACGGACGCTCCTGGATGAATCAGGTGAAGAAGAATGTGTTTCTGATGATTAGACGAGACCTCGGTCTGTTTAATGGAATAAAAAAAGAAAGTAAATGGTATATAAATTATATTACATGGAGTGTACATGCCTTTACCAGTCCTCGCTTGTGGAGGCCTCCTGGTCAAAGCATATGCCCATGTATTCTGTTACTATGTGGTTAGTACACAGTCACCCGTGGCATCAAAGTACATGGCATTTACTTCAAAAATGTCCACAAACTTCTATTTTTCTAAAAAAACCATAAAAATGAAAACATACCAAAAAATATGATCCAGGTTCTTAAAAAGTTCCCTCCTAATGAAATTTTTCCACGAATTCCCTATCATGGAGGTGTAAAAGATAAATCCTCAAAAAAATACGACCACTGTGATCGTACTTCAGCCTACCTCTCCCAAGTCTCATCTTGTACTCACCCGTGCTACCATAGAAATCATACTAGAGGAACCAAATGGCAACAGAGAAACTTCTCACATCAATCATCAATATGAATAGTATGATCCTCAAACGAGGCATCCACCACAAACTCAACCTCCTTGTGTTGGATAATATGAGACGTTTCAGAGAAGTAACGTCGAAGCTGTGAAATGTTGAAGACATAGTGCATAGCCCGATACCTCTAATGTAACTACAACCGATAGGAAACTAGCCCAACACTCTCCAACACATAAAGCGGCCAGACAAACCTCAGCAAAATCTTACCTTGTCTCATAATCCTCCTCTGTCCCAACATTAGTGTGAAACTAATGAAAACCTGATCTCTGACCTCAAACTCTAGAGGTCATCTTCGTCGATCATTATAAGACATCTGACAAGACTATGAAATATCCATCCTCTTACAAATAATCTCTATATTTTTTAGTGGTCTCATTGATAAGACGAGGTACCTGCATAGATACATCTCCTACCTCAAGCCAACATAAGGTTGATTGGCATGGCCTACCGTACAAATCCTAAGAAGGTTCTATCTGAATAGTTTCATGAAAACTATTATTGTAGGAAAACTCCACAAGAGGTATGTGATTCTCCCATGAACCTCGAAAATCTAGGATGCATGCTCGAATCATGTCATCAAGCACCAGAATTATATGATCGGTCTGGACATTTTTCTATGGATGGTATGATGAACTCAAAAGTACATGTGTACCCAAGGTCTTCTAAAGCCCCTACAAGGCCCGAGATGTAATGTGTGCATTGCTGTCTGAAATAATGCAGTGTAAAATTACATGTAATGGTATGATCTCTTGATAGTAAAAATGTCCCAAAAATCAACACTAAAGGTCTATTTGATCGGAAATAAATGAGAAACCTTCTTGGGTCTGTCAATAACAACCCATACTGCATCATTTCCCTGAGATGACCTCAGCAACCCTATCACGAAATCCATTTCAATTTCATTTCATTTCTATTGGTGAATGAGTAACTGCTGCAAAAGCCTTACTGTTCACTAATGCTCTTCCTTCAATTGCTAATAGGTGGGACACCTCATGACAAAACCAGCAACATCTCTCCTCATACCTTTCCACTAATACTGATAGTGTTGATCATGATACATCTTTGTGACACCAGAATGAACTTATCAAAATGGGGAATGGTAGTCTTGAATAAGCTCCTCACGTTTGTATGTTGATACCCACATGCAACGAAGAAAACTCAAGATCTCATCCTCACCTATGGTCCATATAGGAAGAGGGTCTTCTCCTAACATGCTTTCCTATAGGACTAGGCCTTCAGAATATGATAGATGCTTTATTTCCACTTGGTCAAGAAGAGTAGAGGTAACAGCTATATAAGAAAGCAACTTCTACCCCTGTCAGTAGTGCACCTCCAAATGTGTCATTGTGAATAGAACCATAAGCTTCCACTCAATACTAGCCTCCTCAACATCTTGTATCTGAGTCCTCCTACTCAGCGCATCACCTACTGTGTTGCCTTTCCCAGGCGTTTAGGCTTGCTCAAAGTCAAAAGACTAAAGGTAATCAACCCAGCATCATTGTCTCAAATTTAGATCGTGCTGAGTAAAGATATACTTGAGACTTTTATGGTCAGTTAAAACCTAAAAATTCTCTCCCAGAAGATAACGTATCTAACAACGTAAGTCAGGAAAACCCACTGCCGACTCAAGATCATGCATCAGGTCATTCTTCTATTGTGGCCTCATCTGCTGAGACACGTACACTACGAATCCTTATCCCTATATAAGAACAAATCCCAACCTAATACCTGAAGCATCAAGTTAAATGGTATATCTCTTACTTGGATGTGGCAATACTAGTATCAGTGCTAAAGTCAACCTCCATTTCATCTCTTTAAAGGCTAACATACAAGAATTTGACCACAAGTAATTCACACCCTTCAAAGGCAGGCCCATCAGTTGTGCCGATAAGCGTGAAAATTACTATATGAAAAATCTGTAGTAACCAGTTATCCCTAGAAAACTCTATACATCAATGTTGATCTTTGGATTCTCCCTATAAACTACTACTCTCACTTTCTCTAGGTCTACTGATACTTCTTTATCTGAGATAACATGACCTATTAAGTGTTTCTGGTCCGTCCAAAAGTTTCATTTTGAGAGCTTAACATATAAATGATGATCTATTAGTTTACTCAAAATGATGTCAAGATGGGTAGAATGGTCTTGTCGAGTGTGAGATTAAAACAAGATATTTTCCACGAAGACAACAACATAAGAATCAATTTATGGATGGAACAATTGGTTCATCAGTGCCATAAATACTTCATGTGAATTAGTTATACCGAACGGTATAAAAACATACTCGTAGAGACCATACCTGCTTTGAAAAGCTATAAGAGGTATATCAGATGGTCTAACGCACAAATTAGGATAACCAGATCTCAAGTCAATCTTTGACAACACCAAGTCTCCTCAATGTTGATCAAAGAGATCATTAATCCTCGGAAAGGGATATTGTTTCTTGACCATCAACTAGTTCAACTTCCAATAAGCCACAAAATGTCTGAGGGTACCGTCTATCTTTTTCACAAACAGGATAGGTGAACCCTATGGAGATATACTGGGTTGGATGAAACCCTTTTCCCTCTACTCTTCTAACTACTTCCTGATCTTCTATAACTCCGGTGTATCCATAATATAAGGATAAATGGACAATAATGCCACTCCTAGAACAATCTCAGTAGGAAATTCTACCTCTCACTCCGGAGGAAAAACATAAAAACCCCTCTGGAAAATAATCCTCGAATGAACCACCACTATTTGAATGTCTATCTATGAAGTCCCAAGGCCATCCAGATATAGACGACCAATTTGGTGTGTAACTCCTATCTAATGATGTTTGGGTCCTACTATTCTCACCTGGACATCCCATTCACCCATATGAAGAACCGATATACACTTTGGTGATGTGAAACCCACCCTACATTGATATCAATTGGAAAAATCGTAGAAGAGAACTAATAATCCCTTTCTGAGAATGTTGTCATATCCTATTATCTCTAAGACATAGTGGTCCGATAAGAAGTCACACCCACCATCCTCAAGAGGGAACTCCTTGCACTGATGTACACTAGTCATTATTGTCCCCAATAAAGTATCTAGAATCAATATAATAGTAGTTGAAAATATATAGAGCACAAGGATCTCCACAACAGCTACATATATAATGATATTGGAAGCCCATGTATCGAAAAGAGTATAAACTAAAACTGTGGAAACTAGGATCTTAACTCGAACTATAGAGGGTCCGGATCCTGCTCTTTCTGGGACTGATGCACTGCAATAGTCCAACCTATACCGTGGCCCAATGACCCTTCCTGACTACTCTAAGTTGATCCCCCTGCTGTCGTGGAATACCCGGTGACTGAATATCATAACTGAGACCTCCACCTCGGCTTATATAGCTGGGAGAACACCATTTCCCGGACTTGTGAGAAACTAGTGGTGTTTATCCCAAATGTGGAGTCATATAAGAACCCCTGTAACGAGCTGATGGTGAGAAGATTTGATAGAAGCGCGGAACATAACCCATCTTACCGCAATATCGACACACCACTGGGACTCTCAGGAAATGTGTCCTCGTATGACCACTCTTCCAGTACTGGTAACATATCATTTGGGTACTTTATGATGTATCCCACCTCCTTGGATCTCCACACGTATACTCCCTATGGTGCTTCCTTCTCTAATTAGGATGGATACCAACCTCCGATTTCGAGCCTCCCAATCCCACAACTCCAAAATCCCTCATATTAAACACTTTGATCAGCGCTTGGTTGACAATAGAAGTAATGGATGTCAACATGAAGATTTAAACCTGAGATTAAATGTTGTTCCCAAGACCATCCTCAATCGTCCATTCCTGGAATAACTCTTCACCTACCGGGATGGTCGTGAAGTGCTGCAGCTCTGTATAGAGACAAGAATACTCGATAATAGAAAGAGTACCCTGCTCCAGACTCATGAACACTCTAGCTCGATCGATCCTCAATGTCTCTGGTTACATGTAGTCGTAGAAGGCACAATAGAACTCATCCCATGTCATATCTTACTAGAATCCTTCCTGTAAGATCATTTCCCACCATCTCTTGTCGGAATCCAAAAGCCTATAGGTAGAGAGCTTCACCCTCCTCTCTGGAGGTCTCTACAGATAGTCGATAATAGAAAGCATGGATTCTAACCATGACTCTATGGCATGAGGAAATTTTCCCCTATGAATGTGGGAGGATGATCCTGCTGAACGACACACATCAACTATGCCATTGAAAGGGAAGGATGCGATACTCCACAGATGGTCTGCATAAACCTCATAAAGACCTCTCAAAATAGTGCATTAACAACTATGTTTGAAATGATGGCTGGTTCCAGGACTGTAATAGCTGGATGAACTGCTGTTAGTCCATGATCAGCCATGTCCGATGTTTGATCAATGCCCTGTAACTGGAGAACAACCGAAGGACTTCTTAGTGGCATAACTCTGTAATTTCAAGCGCACACCTTAGATCAAGATTATCAAGGACTAAAAACTAGATGTGTTAGAAGGGAACATGAGAAAGAAAGAATTCATGTTTTTAAAAAAATGGATACACATCATGAATAATGACTACATGGCGTGTTCCCTTAAGCCTTCACATGGGTATGTATTCCAGCCAAAACTAGTCATGTAACAGCAAATACACACAGTGTGTTTCCCAAGAACATGGTGGGTACTTTAAACCTCTTCCAATGCCATTGTTACCTTATATAGCGAAGCCACATGGTTCACTTAGAACAAGACTACAAGGCGTGTTAGTGCCAAACACAACGTTTACTAGACGAACTACACTAACCTGTGTTATTATTCACATGGCTAGTTACATGGATCACTCTACATGGCATGTTAATACCATACATAATGTCTATTAGAATGATTTTACCTACCCGTGTTGTTCGTTACACAGTTTGTTACTCAGTTTACACAAGACGGCGTGTTCAAGCATGACACGGCGTGTATAAATTTTGTTTTCATCCATTTTTGTCATTTGTCACACAGGAAAACACATGGTCTACAAAACACGGTGTGTATATCCGGTACACGGTGTGTCCCATCAAATACTTCCCAACCCCATGTCTCTGCGCACACAGATAGTTACACAGTTAGAGATTACATGGCGTGTACATAGGTACACTGTGTGTACATAAGAAAAACAATACCTTCCCGAAAAGAAGGACACACAACATCTAATCATCATTACATGTCATGTATTCTTGGGTTTTCCAGATAGTACGCCTCATAAACAACTCCGGATGATAATTAAACACTAAAATGAACATTATAGTGCCGTATTTTTGATCTGTGAGGGCCCATACTCATCGATTATCAAATCATGGCATCTTATACATGTCATAAAAATGTAAAACAAGGAAATGATCCACCAGATTCTGATCCATGAAGTCCTATAACACCTCAACTGTAACACCCCACGCTTCCATAGAATGCTTCTCTTTGAATAATACAGTAGCATATGTTGTACTCAACTTCGAGTTCTAACACACCACAACCAATCAAACTAGCCGTTATGAATAGTAATTCCCACATTTTGAAATTTTATAAATTTTATCATTCAAAATGGACTTCATTTTTGGATTTGAAATATCGAAATTATCTGAGGGTGAATTTTATGTGTTCTTCTGACAACATTCAATTTACGATTAATATTGAAAAACCCTGAGTTATAGTTTATAACTGAATTTTAATTTAAATAATTATTTATTTTAATTATATTTATTTTAGGTCAAAATAGATACATAATACCTATATAAGTTCAATGTAATTCATTGGAGTCAATTTAAAATAATTTTAGATATTTAAAAAAATTATAGATTTTTTCACCGTCTTTTACCCACCTCCTAGGAAATTTGCAAATTCACATAAAACATTATATTACCGCTTATGTGAGTTGAATTTCAAAAATACAAAAGACCCAGTTGATATTAGTAAGTAAAATTTTGTTCAATATGATGAAAATATTTTTTGGTGAATAGTAACCTTTTACTTTTATTTACCATGGTTAAAAGTAAATAAGGTAATTAAGTGTAAAACTGATATTATTATTACCCTAAAACATGTACTAATTCCATTGGATAATTATAATTCAACAAATAAACCTTATGAATAAAATAGGAACCTCTTTGGTCCACTTGGATTAGATTAGGACATTTAATATTATTTAATTCAAAGTAGAGTTAAAAGAGTTAAAATCAATGTTTAATAACTAAAACATTTTTAATATAGAGTTTCACATAAGATAAATTCTCCTATAAATATTCATTATAAATCTAAATAAATTTCCTACATAATGATATTTTTCTATATTTTTTAGATTTTAAAATTTATAATTTATTTAAGACACAGTGATGATGAAATAATTACCTATTTAATGAAATATTAAAATAATTGATATTATAAATATCCAAATAAATGTAATTAGAGACTTTTAATGAATTTAATTAATTTTATAGGTTACTATGACATGTCAAGGTAGGTTAGATGAACTGTTTTTGAAATAATAATGTTATGAATTTAGGAAAACCAAAATAGGAAATATTTTCAAATTTGACATAAAAGAGTTTTTTAAAAAAATATATTATATTATTAATTGTTATTCTATTCCTAAAAATCTATGTTTTTTTCAAAAAACTTATATAATGACATTTTAATCATTAATGAACAAATTGAGGTTCGCGTGGAAGTATATAGTTAGTTTATTAACCATATAATATAAAAATACTAAAAGACATTGTAAATGTCAAACTATTAAACTATAAGATAAATCTAAAAGATAAATTTAATATAGTGACTCAAACCTATCTAAATTTTATCGGTTGAGTGAGAATTGCTCCGTCCCCACCGTAGAATTTAAATAATCCACTTTTTAGCCATTATTAATAGAAAATGATTTTATTATAAAATAATATTTCTAGGTTTTCCTATGGTGCCTCTCACCCTTCTTATAAAAGGGCACTTCCACTTCTCTCAAATTCACACCTTTGAAACCATTTGTATTGGCCAAACCCTACCCAAATACCCTATCAACTGTCCTCTCTTAATCCTAGAGCCCCTCCTTTAGTCATAAATCCAACCTATGGTGCCCTTTTATCAAATCAAAAGGAATTACCCGAAGAAGAGGTAAATATTCCATCATCTCATTCGCGTTCCTTTCTTCTTCCACTTCAACATTATTTGTTTTTATCATTCTAAAATAATAACTCTAGTATCATCTATATAATGTGATGTTATTATAAATATTGTGCAACAAAATTTATTATTCTATCCATCCCTTGAATGACATGTCACCATAGGTGCGTATGTACGGCTTATCGTCTCTACATCGTGGTGTAATTGTTATTCAATAAATTATTATATATAATCCTATAATAATGATTTGTAATTCATGTATATAATAAATATAACATTATAATGATTCCATATATATGATATACTATCCTATTATATATTATTTTAATATCAAAATATTGATATTGTCACTCGGGCGCATGTACGGATTACGGTCTCCACAAACATGATGAGATTCATTCCCCATCATATCCATTCAAGACTAATCTTCATTTTATGATTAAAAATAATTTTTAAAGAGATGATATCATTCTAGATATGTATAAGATACATCCCATCCATAAAAAATATGACTCACACAACAATGAATATAAAGGAAAACGAATCTGTTAACACCAGAAACGACGATAATACTAAGATATTATTAAAAAAGAAATGTTAAAAGATCAAATATGAAATCATATTAATGTATATTATTATTGTATAATTTAATTAAAATTATTTCACCATTATATATTAGGTTAACCTACCCTCAACCAAGGAAAAGTAAAAGGTATGGGTTAATTTTTCCAATCACTTTATTATACAAGGTTGCATTTACGAAAGTATCTACTGGGACCTCTTTATCATCCACGTCCATGTTTCATAAAAATATATTTCAAAACATTATTAATAATTTATATACTATGGGATAAATTCATTTATAAACTTTTTTGATTTTATACATGATTTTTATAAAGGAATCTTTCCGTCATTTTCCAAACAAGGTCCTTTATAACCTTTTCGACTAAATTATGTTAAGATTGTTTTATTCATTTATACAGTGGGTGATGATATTTTCCATCATATAACATCATCAAAGATTACCATACAAGATTATAAGAATATTTTCAATATAAATATTTTCTTTATAATTGTGTTTCTCTTAAATGATTTCAAAATAGAAAGAGATATTCTTCCAAAAAGGTTTTAATTTCATCTATGTCAACATCATTTGATGGATTTTAAGTTTATTTGGAGTTGATTTATTATGATAAAAAACATCCATATTGTATTGAAGGTTTTGTGATATGTTTGAATGTGGATGTGATGTTTTTATACCATTCATAGTTTATGGTTAAATCATTGAATTTTTTTATGCCAGTTTTAATACAAATGTTTATATTATATTTCATATTTTTTCATATGAGGAATGTATTGGACTTTGTAAGTGATGAGTGGATCCTGCTATACATCCTAGATGCATGGGTAGGTCTTTTGAGACAACTAGATATGGAATTATCTGAGGCCTATCCCAATTTAATATATGGTTTTGGCTGAGGCATTTGTCATTTTTAGAAGTCATTGCTAAGGACTTGACAAAATGTTTCTGAATGTCCTGCATTATACATTATCTCATTATGTAAATAATATTGATGGTTCATGTGTTCATTCAACTAGTATAATACCCATTATTATGTTTTATTATGGAATAATTTAATCATCTCATATTCCTGTAATAAATATATTCATTTTTATCATTGGTAAAAGCATGTGGTTTAATTATTCACCATGATTAATATTAATGGTATCTTTTGATGTATTACTTACCCTTACTGAGCATTTGAGCTCACCCCTTTGTTATGTTTCATTTTCCCAGGATATGAAGAAGTTATAAATGAGTGACTTTCAGGCATTATATAGGAGTCTTGGATGTTCATAATGGAATATATTTGTGTTGTATTTCTTTTCGAGTTGTAAAGTTGAACCTATATTTGAATCTTGTTTCCAATAATACTAAGCTGATTGGTCATTCGAGATATGATATTCCATGTGATCATGAAAATTTTATGTAATAATGCACCAACTCTGGGTAGCTAGGTCCGGGGTGTTGTAGTTGGTATCAGAGGAAGTTTAGTAAAAACCTAGGAAACTAGATTCAGAAATACTCTGATTAGAGCACAGAGCCCTAAGAATAAATTTGAGGATTTGTGTAGAAGAACATTCTAGAATCTTTTTATTATAGTTATTTTGTGAGTTATCCATGAAATACATCCATGTATGGATATAAGATGTTAGAGGTGGCTCTGGAATAGATGCACCTAGGGTTAAAATCCGAAAACACCACATTGAGCTAGACTTGAACGGGAACGAGTGAATGGAAATGGGCCTTGCTGCACTCTTTGTTACAAAACTCCAAGGAGATATGGATAGGATAAATCTAAATTTCATTATAAACCATTATGAAGGGTTTATTATTATATACTTCCTCAATGAAAACATTTTTTATTATTATTGATTATATCCATAATCTGTTCAAATTATGTAAAGTGTTTTACATGTTTGGAATTATGTATTTCAATTCATAAAATAATCTAGTTTATGACATTGTTTAGAAATGAAGCCTAGTGGATGGAATGGAAACCGTATCAACCCACTCACTCCATGTATGGATTTACCTATAGCTCAAGATAATTATACTGGAGCTGGTGATAAAACTGGTGATGGTCATCTTATCATTATAATATGACAAGTCACACAGGTTATGAACAATAACCTTACCTGTATGGAGAACCCTAATCCACAATGCAGAGGTTCAATGTTAGATCTCTTAATGAGGAAAAAACCAAAAAAATCAATGTGGGTACAAATCCACTAGTAGCTAATCACTGGAGAAATTCCTTATAGATAATTTTTCATGCCGTGGGGAGTAGAGAAAGGGAAAAAATTGTCATAGCAGTTTACCACCTCATTGGGGATGCTGATAAATGGTGGTTATTAATTCAAAACAAAAAGGAAGATGGATAAGTATCAAATATGGAATGGATGGAGTTTAAAGAAAAAATTTTAAACAAATTCTTTCCTCATGACCATCGAGCGGATATGGAAAGACAATTTCTGAGTTTGAGGCAAAAGGAGGGTGAGAATGTCACAAAGTATGAAGATAACTTCACTAGGTTAGAGAGGCATGATTTAGATTATATACGTAACACATGAAGTAAGATTTATCATTTCGTTAATGGGTTAAAACCATTTCTCCATTGATCATTAGTATCACAATCCTTATCATTATAGGAAAATATTGTCTCGTCTGCTATCAAGACTGAAATGGAATTCTATATGTCTTATGACTTTAAAGTAAATAAAGAGAAGAAGAGATATGATGAACACTCTAAGAATGGAAATAAGGAAACTTGGATGAAGGGAAGAATTGAATTTCCACCCTCTGATAAATTTGGATGTAAACACCATGGTGCCTGTCTAAAACAAAAAAGAGTATGCTAAAAATATGGATAGAAAATCCATATCACTGGTGATTGTAAGTGAAAGAAAGACACTACCAATGTCCAATGATAAAATTTCAGGGAGGTGGGACATTACGAAAATGAATGTCCAATGCGTCAGGGAAACATACCTCAGAAAAGGCCATGGGACCAAGGCCAAGCCTATGCGATCAGTAATGCTGAGGTTGAAGCCCTGAAAGACATGGTGGCAAGTTTGTAATGGTTTCTTTATGTGTAGCCAATGCATTATTTGATTCTGGATCATCACATTGTTTCATATCTTCCCAGTTTTCTATGAAAATTAGACATTTCAAAAATGATTTAACAAGGGAGTCTTCAGTCAAAACTCATAATGGAAGTATCATTGCTACAAAGTTTTTTGAATCAGTTCCCATTAGGGCATATAAAGTTTCATTATATACTGATCTCATTATCATACCCATTATTGAATTTGATTTAATCCTCGGAATAGATTGTATTTCAGACCATGATGCAAAAATTTATTGTAAGAAGAAAGATGTTACTATTTTTGATGACGATGATAAAGAACACCTTATATTTAGAGTAGAATCATCACCACCTAATTCTTAGGTAGAGTCACCCCCAGTAGAAAAACTAAATTCAATTATTGGGGAAGAAGAGAAATAACTATGGGTGGGGAAAAGAATATTCAAATAGAGTATGTACCTATTGTGCAATTGTATGTCGATGTATTTCTTGAGGATTAACCAGGACATCCTCTAGAACGAGAAATTGATCTTTACATTGATTTAATTCCTAGATCAAAGCCAATACCGAAGACCCCTGATAGAATGGCCAATGGGGAATTAGTGTAACTAATGAAACAACTAGACTAATTGAGTAATAAGTGATTTATTCTCCCTATTGTTTCTCCTTGGGGAGCCCAATGTTCTTTTTTTTTAGAAGAAATATCGATCTATGAGGTTCTGCATTATCTACAGGGAGATCAATGATATAACAATAATGAAAAAGTATACCCAACCTCTCATTGATGATTTATTTGACCATCTTCATGGAGCTCAATACATTTCAAAGATTGACCTTCAATATGGATATCATCAGTTGTGTGTGAATAAGGAAGACATTCTGAAAACGACATTGCAAACCAGTTACAGACATTATGAGTTTATAGTAATGCATTTTGGATTGACTAATGCACCCTCTGTCATCATGGATATAATGAAGAGAGTTTTCAAGTAATATATTAATGAATTTTTAGTGTTATTTATTGATGATATATTTGTATACTCCAAAAGATATGAATGTCATGAAAATCACTTGTGCGTTATCCTGAAGACTCTTAGAAGACATGATTTATATGGGATGTTTAGCAAGTGTGAATTATGGATTCATGAGATTTACTTTCATGGCAATATTGTCTCTGAGGATGGAATCTCTGTTGATACTTCTATGACCATGTCAATCCATGAATGGGCATCACCAATGAGTATAACCAAGCTAAGCAGTTTTATTGGTTTAGCAGGTTATTATTAGCATTTTGTGCAGAATTTTTCCGGATTGGCTAACCCATTAACCAATATCACATGTGAAGGGGATAAATTTATGTGTACAAAAGAGTGTGAAAATGTTTTGATGGACTTAAGAGAATATTATTCAATGATACAATATTGACTCTACCATCGGGGAAAGATGGGTTTGTTATTTATAGTGATGCATCGAAGAAAGGACTTGGTTGTGTCCTTATACATAATGATAGATTTATTGCCTATATATAACGACATCTGAAAATTCATTAGCAAAACTATCCTACTCATTATCTTGGGTTTGAAACTGTAATATTTTCTATGTAGATTTGTAGAGATTATCTCTATGGTGAGAAATGTGAGATATATACTGATGACAAGAGATTAAAGTATATTTTCTCACAGAAAAAACTCAACATGAGGCAATGAAGATGTCTTGAACTACTCAAGGATTATGATTGCACGATACAATACCACCTGGGGAAGTAAAATAAGGTGGCAGATTCTTTGAGCAATGGATTATTGAACAAGATGGTCGTTAAATGGGATCCTATTTTCATGGATCCAGAAAATATGGATATGGGAATAACCATGGAAGGTGAAACATTAATACTTTTTCCAATGTTTGCCAAACCATATTTACTAGAAAGGATAAAATGTTCTCATATTGATGATGAGGAGTTTCAAAAGAATATTAAACTCTGAATAATGAGAGATTGAGTGAATTCGTATATAAAGATGGAATTTTTAAATTTGGGAAGAGACATTGTGATCCCGATATACCTAATCTAAAAAGAGAATTTTTGGATTATGATCATAGATCCAATTTCCCTATACACCATGGGAGCACCAAAATGTATAAAGATTTGAAGGAACATTTTTTCTGGGACAACATGAAGAGGGAGATTACTGATTTTGTGTCATGATGTATGGTTTTTCAACAAGTGAAAGCTGGAAGGAAACAACCTAGAGGAGTCTTGAAACCTCTTCCCATAACTGAGTGGAAATGGGATAATATCACGATGGTCTTTGTCATCAGACTACCAAAGACTCAAAGAAGGAATGATACAATATGTGTCATTGTTGATCGCCTTACCAAGCCAACAAATTTTCCTGCTATAAGAGAAGATTTACCAATTGAACATATAGAAAGACTATATATTAATGATGTTGTAAGACTTCATCGATTACCCCTATAGATTGTTTCAAATCGTGATCAATGTTTCGCATCATGATTGTGGAAAAGTTTACAAAAAGTATTGGATACTGAACTTCATTTGAGCACTGCCTACAACCCTGAAACTGATAGACAATCAGAATATAATATTAAAACCATAGAATACATGTTGAGAACATGATCACATGCCTTTCATGGTAAGTGGGATCAATATTTACCTCTGGTAGAATTTTTATATAAAAATAGGTTTCAGTAAAGTATTCAGATGGAACCATATGAAGCGTTATATGGAAAGGGATGTCACCCGCCAACCTATTGTGATGATATTGGTGAAAGAAAACTCGTAGGCCGGAACTTGTGGAGGAAACGATGTAAAAGGTGAAGCTATTCAAAAACCACATCAATGCAGATCAAAGTAGGATGAAGAGATATGCTGATAACTAAAGTAAATATTTTGGATTTCAGGTAGGAGATCATGTTTTCTTGAAGGTATCTCTGTGGAAGGGTGTTATAAGTTTTGGTATGAAGGGAAAATTGAGTCCCAGGTACATCAGACCTTTCGAAATTTTAGAACAAATTGGGGTTGTATCTTACCGTTTGGCAATGCCGCCAAGTATCTCCAAAGTTCATGATGTCTTCTGCGTATCACTATTGAGAAAATACATGCCTGACCCAATGCATGTACTCACCTATGAGGAATTAGAACTGGAACCCGATCTTTCTTATTGTGAAGAGCCTATCAATGTTCTTTATACAAGAGAACAAGTGCTGAGAAACTGAATGACTCGTCTGGTAAAATTTTTATGGAGAAACCCAAAGATGGAAGAGGCAACGTGGGGTCCTAAGGAACTAATGTTGAAGAACCACCCAAGCCTTTTTATGCAGTAATATTCAAGAAATTTCGATGAATGATTTATTTAAAGGAGGGGAGAATGTAACACCCCAAACATCCATGGTACACTACTCTATGAATAATACAGTGGCGTGTGTTGCCTGCAACTTCGAGTTCTAACACACCACAACCAATCAAACTAGTCGTTATGAATAGTAATTCCCACATTTTGAAATTTTATAAGTTTTATCATTCCAAATAGACTTCATTTTATAATTTGGAAAATCAAAATTAACCAAGGGGGAATTTTTGGTATTATTCAGAAAACATTAAATTTATGATTAATTGTGGTAAAAACTGAGTTATTGTTTAAAACCAAATTTTTATTTAATTATTTATTTATTTTATTTAAATTTATATTAGGTCAAAATTGTTACATAATACCTATATAAGTTCAATGTAAATCATGGAAGTCAATTTATAATAATTTTTAATATATAAAAATTTAATTGAACTTTTCATTGTTTTTTACCCACCTCCTATAAGAATTTGAGAATTCATATAAAAACTAATTTTACCGCTTCTGTGAGTTGATTTTAAATAATCCGAGAGACACAGTTGTTATCAGTATGTAAAATGTGGTTCAATATGATGAAAATAATTTTTTTTAAATAGTAAGTTTTTACTTTTATTTACCACGATTAAAAGTAAATAGGGTAATTAAGGGTAAAAATGATAATATTATTACTGTAATAAATATCCTAATTCTATTGGATAAGTATAATTCGACCAAAAACAACCTTTGTAAAAATATAAAACTTCGTTCATCCACTTGGGTTTGATTAGGTCATTTAGTATTATTTAATTCAATGATGAGTTAAAAGAGTTAAAATCAATGTTTAGTAAACAAAACATTTTTAATACAGGGTTACACATAAGATAAATTCGACTATAAATATTCATTATAAATCTAAAAATATTTCCTATATAATGGTATTTTATTTATTTTTATTATACATTAAATACATTAATTTTTTTAGACACAATTATGATTCCGTAATTACCAAATTAATGAAATATTAAAATAATTGATATTATAAATATACAAATAGATTTAATTTTAGACTTTTAATGAATTAAAATATTTATATATGTTTATAATACATGTAAGGGTTGGTTAGATGAATTTTGTACGACGAAATAATGCTGTTATGAATTTAGAAAAAACAAAATAACAGATACTTTCAAAATTGACATAAAAGAGTTTTTAAAACAAATGTTAAATTAATAAGAGATATTCTGTTATTGAAAATATATGTTTTTGTCAAAAGGACATATATAATGATAGTTTTATCATAAATTAACCACTTTAGGTTCTCTTAGAAGTATATAGTATGTTTATTAATTATATAATATAAAATTATAATGAGACATGGTAAATGTCAAACTATTTAACTAAAAGTTAAATAAAAAACATAAAGATAATATAGTGACCCAAAACTCTCTAAAACCATTTGTTTGTGTGGGTTTAGACCCATCCCCACCATATCCATTAATTAGTACAATTTTTATCAATTATATGCCGAAAATTATTTTATTATAAAATAATATTTCGAGTTTTTCCAAATGTGCCCATCACCCCTCTTTTAAAAAGGAACTTCCCTTCTCTCAAATTCACACCTTCAAAGCCATTTGGAATGGAAAAACCCTACCCAAATACCCTCTCAAATGTCCTCCCTTAATTTTAGGGGCCCTACATTAGTCATAAATCCATCTTATGGATCCCTTTTGATCAAATCAAAAGGGAGAACCAAAGAAGAGGTAAATATTTCGTCACCTCTTTCAAGTTCCATTCATCTTACACATCATCATTCTTTGTTGTTTCAATTTTAAAATTATAACTCCTATAACATTTACATACATTTATGTTATTATAAATATGGTACAACCAAATTCATTATTCTATCCATCCCTTGCATGACATGTCACCATACCTGCGTACGTACGGCTTACCGTCTCCACGTCGGGGTGTAAATGTTATTCAATACATTATTATTAGTATTGTTATAATAATGATGTGTAATTCATGTAAATAATAAATATAACATGATAATGATTATGTATATATGATATAACATCCTGTTATTTATTATTTTAATATCAAAAGAATGATATTTTCTCTCGTTCGTACGTACAGATTACAATCTCCACAAACGCGATGAGATCCATTCCTCATCGTATCCATTAAAGAATAATTTAAATTTGATGATTAAAAATAATATTTAATGACTTGATATCATTCTTTATATGAATAAGATACCTCCCATCCATAACAAATATGACTCACATAATGAAAAATATAAATGAAAATCAATTCTTTAACAACTGAAATGATGATAATACTTAGATATTTATAACAAAGCATTGTTAAAAGATCATATATGATATCATATTAAGGTATATGAATCATGAATAATTTAATATCAATTATTTCACCATTATATAGGATGTTAACCTACCCTCGACCAAGTAAATGTACAAGGTAAGGGTTAATTTCAAAATCTCATTATTATCCGAGGTTGTTTTTACGTAAGTATCTACTAGGACGTCTTTATCATCCACATCTATGATTCAAAAAAATAAATTTAAAAAAATTCATACTATTTTATAGACTATGGGTTAAATTCATTTATACCCTACTTTAGTTTTTATAATTTTTTTATAAATTAATATTTCTATTGTCTTCAAAACAAGGTTCTTTAAAACATTTTTTACAAAATTAACTTAAGAATTTTTTTTAATTATAAGATGACTGAGACTACTTTCCGCCCTTATAACATCGTTGATCCTTACATTAAAATATTATAATAATATTTTAAAAATATAAGTTTTCTTTATTATTATTTCTCTCTTAAATGATTACAAAAAAGAAAGATAAATTTTCTAAAAAGGGTTTTGATTTCAACTATGTCAACATCTTTGATGGATTTTATGTTTTTTGATGTTTATTTATTATGATACAAATCTTCAATATTTTATTGATGGTTTTGTGATATGTTTGACTGTGGATGTGATATTTTTATACCATTCATGGTTTATGGTTAAATTATTGAAATTTCGTATGCCATTTTTAATACAAATGTTTATGTTATATTTCAACCATTTCAAATGAGGAATATATTGTACTTAATAAGTGATGGGTGGAGCCCGCTATAGCTCCTCAATTCATCGGTAGGTCTCAGAATACAACTAAACATGTAATTGGCCGAGGCTTTTCCCAATTTGATATATAGTTTGGCCTGAGGCCTTAATCATTTTTAGATTTCTTGGTCGAGGCCTCGAAAAAATGTTTCAGAATATACGGCATTATACATTCCTTCAATATGAAAATATTATTGATGGTTCATGTAGTCATTCGACTAGAAGAATACCCACAATTATGTTTTATTATGGAATTATTTACTCAGCTTATATTCCTACCATAAAAGTATTAATTTTTATTATTGGTAAAAGAATGTGGTTTCAATTATTCAACATGCTTAATATTTATGTTATCATCCTCTGTATTTCTTACCCTTACTGAGCGTTTGAACTCACCCCTTTCTTATGCTTCATTTTCCCAAGATATGAATAAGTTAGTTATGAGTGGCTTGAGGTCATAATCTAGGATGCTTGGTTGTTCCTAATGTATTAAAATTGTTTTGTATTTCTTTTCAATTTGTAAAGTTTAACTTATGTATGAATCTTGTTTCCAGTAATACTAAACAGATCGGTCGTTCGAGACATGATTTTTTTTGTGATCATGTCAATGCAATATAATAATGTACCGACTCTGGGTAGCTAGGATCAGGGTGTTACATCAAGAACCAAATATTGGTGTCCATTCAAACAAATCCTGACACAATCTAATACCCAATAAAATATAATGTTTTCTATAATGTCATCTATCACAACAACATGCATATCTAACACAACATCTATCACAACAACATGAAATCACTAATGAACCATAAATGGAAATGATAGAATGCATGACATGTGATTTATAGAATGTTTTTATATGATGCATGAGATGGAATACCCTCATCTCAATGGATTTCAACAGAAACAGAACCTCAATATTATCAATGATGATAACACAAAGAATCTGAATCACCCAATAGTGAAAATAAAATCTATTATAAAATTTCAAAACCTGATAAATCTCAATACAAGAGATAAATTATCTTTTTCCTATACATAGTTTAGCTACTCCCAGTCAAATATTATTACCAAGTACCTATTCTGTCTTATCCTGTGATATAGGCTCCAAAAAGTAAGTCCAAAAAAAATTCCACCGATACCAATTTGTAATGTCCTGTTTCTGGAAGCCACCCAGAGGCACCCCATACCTGGTTGGTCACATGGCCCCATACGCATTTCCCTCAATGCCAGAGGATGTTGACTAGAAGCGAGGGCCTTGGGTGTGATAGTGGGGAAACTATTCCATCATTGGAAGAGTAACACTACGTAAGTAAAACTGATAACAATTGCAGAAGCAGTAATAATACCATACAAAAGTAAATATCGAAAGCCTGAAATAATAAACAACTGGAGAACATATAGAAATATTGAATGATACATATTGCTAGGAATGAATCCAAAAAAGTCACAATGATGGAATACAGTACCAAACCAAGGTACAAAATAAAATCAAGTAAACTACTCCTCATCATCGCAAGCCTCAGCTTGGTCTCATGCTCTCTAGCTCCAAAGAATTCATGTACCTGATGTAGAATGGCACATTCCCTTAACTATACATGTATCAATATAATATGTTTGGGCCCAAAAACATGACCCAAAAAGGATGTGAGACTAATCAAAAAAGTAATCCACCCAAAAATCTTTTCATAACCGTCAATGAATATATATGTCATGTAATAATCAAATAGAAGTAGTAAACAAGAAGTACTCAAAAGGAAACAATCCAAAAGTTTCAATTCATTTAGTTTCACATATAAAGAAAGCAGCTAATCACAAATAGGTAACCCTCTAGGAAGTACTCACAGCCTAAACCCTCTAGTTCAACTAATCAACACAAGAAAAACTCTCGGATGAATACATTGTCTAACCCCTTGGGATCAGCTTTAGCACAGAATCTCTGAGAAAGTAATCACCGTCAATTCCCCTTATAGTCTAATATTGGAAACTAATAGGCGCTATATTGAAGGACACAACATCAAATTCCCCATGTGTCCTGCATCTAGGAACTACAAAAACACTGAAGGAGCACTCACGTTCATCCCCTTATTGTCTCACAATGTAATAGAAAAAAATACACTCTGTTGAAGCCCTCAACATCCATTCTCTCTATGGTCTACTACACTAGGTTCTCACGGCCCTGTGTAAGTCAATCATGAAAAAATGATAGATGGAATCCCTAGTAAACCTAGAGAACTACTTGGCTAAAGAGTCTAAAACAGATCATATAATGTCAGATAAAATCACTCCTCCTAATAATTCTAGGCAAGGAAATCAAAGCGGACTAACATGAAAGCTAGACCAAATGTTCAAAATAAGAAAACATGGGAAAACATCCATATCATGGAAATGATTAACCAAAATCTCAAAAATTTAACCTCTATCAAATGATACTAGGCATAAAAGGAAAATAATAGGGCTAAAACCATAAAAAATCAATACCCCATTCAAAGGTATTGGGCACTATTTCCCAGATATTACAAAGACTATATACAGAAAGGCACAAACCACCTACCTTGGCATTGTGAGATCAATAAACACGAACCTCAAACCATGAATCACCCTATAACTCCATAGATCTAAAAAAAATTAGATGAATTCAATCAAATATTACATGAGAGAGAGTAGAAATAATGAGATGATGTTATAGAAGAAGAGAGCACTCACTGATATGATTCCAACGCATCCAACAATGTTCGATTCAGACAACGGATGGTGAGTCGGGGGCTTGGATAAGATTCTTTGTCATACAGACACTCCTAGATGAGTCAGGCGAAGAAGAAGGTGTTCATTCTGATTATATGTGACCCCGATCCATTTAATGATATAAAAATAAAGTACACGATGTATACTATATATGTACATGGTGTTTGCTGGCCTTTGCCATGCCCCGCTTTAGGCGGCCTGTCCACGACCATATACATGGCCATTATACGGCCAATACATGGTTACGTGCAGTAACCGCGTACATAGCTTGTACTTATAAGTACATTCCATTTTCTCAAAAAATTCCCAAATACTCCTCTTATTCTCTAATACACCCAAAAAAAGGATAACATGTCTGAAAAGAAGATCGGGGTTCTTACAATGTGAGTGATGTCATTCATTTTAATGGTGATTTTGGAAATTAATTATCTAAATGATGTTTTGATAGGTACAAACTACGAAAACCATATCATTAATATACATAAGTTCCTAATTTATTATATAAATAAAATCCTAATAAAATCCTATAAGATCATGCGGCCTACTATATTTGGGAAGTTAATAATATTTCCCATTATATTGGAAAATAGAATTAACAATATTAATTAAAATTTCATAAATGATCCCTTATATTATATAAATCTTCTTCTGTTGCTTGGGAAATAATAGCGATATAGATATCAAAACGATGTACTATAAATCCATCTATGGGAATAATATTATATTAAAAGGTTGAACGGTATATTTTTTAGTCGAGATAATTTTCATGGTGACATTAAAAGGTTCAGAATCATATGCATTGTCATTAACCAATGATATAATATCATGACATCGATGAAACATAATAAACTGGAAACAACATAAAACATGACATTTTAATCAAAAGTAAATGATAAGGGGTATTATAAAATAAAATAGTGTGATTATGATATCCTATGGTGAACCATAGATGGTATATAATTAGATAAATATATAACCCAATTCATTGGAGGGATACATAATTTGGTTCCCACCTATCACATTCATTCCATGTACATTCATCTGTATGGAACATAGATTAGTAAATATAAGAATTCCATCTGTCACATTTAATCCAACAATTATTTAGAATTGGTCATATACATGGATGACTACAATAAATAAATGATAATAACATCTATGTTAATACCCGTTAGTGAAATGGGCATGGGTATTCACTACAAAATTTTTTGGAATTGAAAATAACATGATAATTTTGGAAGCATAATTGGTCTATATAATTATATATGTATGTGGTAAAAGAGAGACAATAATGGTCTCTCATTACATGGTAATAATAATAACATAAAATTAATGTGTAAAAAAAACATTCATTATTAAAAATAAAAAATCAACATGCATTATTAAATGAATGAACATGAAATAAAAAATAATAGGAGCATGTAAAATATAATGATAGGCCATTCTAAAATATTTGGGATAATCTTCTAAAAAATGGAAAAATTTTGAGAGGTATTTTGAGATGTATATAGAGAGTAACATAATTTTCAATGTGTTTTGAGTGTATAGGAGTGCAAGGATGGGTGGGAATTTCATGAAAAATAGGAAGATCCTTTATTAATTTATAGAGATTGGGTTTTTACTCGATATGATAAAACAATAAAACACATGAACCATGCCATTATATTCCTATATGTGTATACCAAAAGTTGTTGTACTTACTATTTTCCATGACCATGATTGAAAATATTTAAATAATACTCATAGTGATTTGGAAAGTATTCATGTTCATAGAGAATAATTTTTAAAACCTTTTAATATAATTTAGTTATTGGATGATTCATTATATTAAATCGTAACATATATTCCACCGAATAGTTCCCCATGCCAATAGGTTACATGGCCACAGACAGACATTCCCATATTATAGGGGATATAGACAAATATAAAATCCCTAGGGTGTGTCTATGTAGATATTATTCTCACTTATAAGTGTCTAACACAATAGTATAAACACAATAATCAATAAATGAACCTTAATATATCATTACAAAAGATAAATTATCCTGAACAATGTAATACAAAATAATATATAAGTAGTTTTATATACATTTGATGACCATTTTTAATCTATATGAAAAAGAAAAATGTGTATAAAATAATCTAGTATGGTACATTTTTTAGGAGATTAGGAAGACCAAAAATGAACTATCTCCTATTATCATCAAGGACCAAGCATTGTCTTATGATCCCCTAATCATATACATAATAACAATAATGCATAATTCAGTGGGAGCTTTCCCCATTCCCTACCCACATCAATGACGTCCATCAGGGTACCCAACTATGGTCCATACAGGGTGTGTGATAATACGTATATGGAAACAACCATCGATTTCATTAAGAAATATAATCCATGTAATACAAAAACAATATGATTGTATGATACCATGAGTATAACAAAATGAAAATAATATGAAAATAATATGTGATCATATCTATAAAAAAGTATCCCTATAAAAAATATTAAATATCCAAAATCATAGTTAAGATATATATCAAATATAATAATGTGGTATCATCCAGTCTAACAAATATAGAAAAATACCAATAATTGTGCCAAAAATAAGTAATATAAAAAATATCCAAAATGGATGCTCCGTGTAATATGGTGTCAACAAACACAATGTTCATGCCATATAGTTCTACTTTTTTCCTTGATGTGCCAAATCCATTTTATATAAGATCAAATCATCCACATCGAGTCCAAGAAGAATCTCAATAGAAACATTTAATTTATTTTATGGGTTCCCTATATCATTTCAAAAGATCATGTCCATTTTGATTGTAAGTAAGTTGCATCCAAGGGGTAGAAATTACTATGGCATCCAACAAAATTAGGATCCAATTAGTAAATAGGTCAAAGGAATAGACTACTATTAAAAGGTCCCACGATGTATAAATATCCTTAGAGTCTTTTTTAATCATGATCTAATGAGCTCATCCATGGAATCCACAACCATAATGAATTCATCATTTCATTTCATTCATCATTTCATAACCATTTACATTCCATGAGTTCACCCAAATCATATCACAATTTCCAACAGAAAATAAAATAATATCATAATATGTAATATAATAAAAGGAATGAATTAAATTCTCATAAACATTCATTCAGTTCTCATTTAATTCATTAAGGACCCCAAATCAAGTGGCTATCTCACATGCACTCAACGGGGTGGTATAACATAGGCTATATACAATAGTACAGCCCATGGGTGGCCAAGGATGAGGCAAAAATAACTCAACACATAAAAAGAACCGGTGGGAAATAAATAAGGTACGATTCTATAAAATTTATGCATTAAATTACTTTTAGGGGAAATGTGGGAAGGGCTAGCATATGTCACAATAGAAAAGATTCTTACCAAACGAACAAACTGGAGGGAAAATGTACAAAAAAAATACAATATAATCATAGTAGAGAACTCATATTATGGACATTTTTTTAAAAAAATGATAAAAATGAATAGTAATTTTAGATCTTAGAAATAGGATATATTTATATTCAGCTAAATAACAACATTCATAAGATATGAAATGAACTGAAAAAGTTGAATGAAGAACATACTATTGCGTGTCTAATGAGTCCTATTATGGGTGATTCCATGTCTATATAGTAGATATATCAATGAACCTAGCTCGATGGGGGATGAGATACATACTATGAGTATGTCTCCATTCATAATGTAACAAAATATGATGTTCATGTTTCAAAATCATTAAGAGAACAGAAATAAATTTTCCAAAACTACTGGGTCCTGGGGTTTGGATGCAAATTCGGAAATACTATGCACCTTAAATTAACCCTTCACAACATTGAAACTATGATACATGGAAGATATCTTGCATCTTTTGGTACCTTTTAGGTAACAACAACCCATAGACTACTAGCCCAAATCTCTCTGGAATCTAGAACATCCCAAATTATCCCAAGGTAATCTTAACCTATATAATAATTTTTATATGTACCAGCCTCAGTGAGATATGAAAAAATAATCATTCCCTGAACATTATCTATATATGCCATCATTGGTGATCAGCATATGATTTCATCCTAGAATATGTATTATCCATATATTATCTAATAAATTTTACCATATATAAAAGACACTACCCCTAAAATGTTATTTGAAATGCTATCTCCCCTGCCTTGAACTAGCAAAGAGGTGATCGACATGTTGTACAATAACAATACTCATATGATTCCTTATGTATAATCTAATGATTGAAATTATTGTATGAAAACATAACCAGGGGTATATGGCACTCACTATGAGCCCCATATTCATGTAATTGTGATCTCATTATTTCCCCTAAAACCTATATTGTGAACTCTAATTGACCATCAGTCTAAAGCTCTTATGCCATGCCCAAATTATTCTGTATACCCAACACCCTCTGTAGATTTTTCCAAAACTGATATGTAAACTATTCATCCTTATCAGGAAACAACGTTATTTGGAGCCCGGTGAAATAGAACAATCTCATAGATATACATAATCATAAACTTTCATACTGATAAGGTCTCCCAGATTTGAAGGAAATTAGTGACCTTTGTGTGATTATCCAAATATACCCATATAGCATCACTACCTCTAGATGACCTTGGATACTTGGTCAGGAAATCCATCACACTATTATCCAATTTCAATGTGGAAATATGAAATTGATATAAAATTATTGATGGTCAGTGGTTCTAAAACATCACCAACAATCTTGTGAAAAAACCAGTAAAAGAAACCCTACCTCAGGATTATCACCAACCACCTTTTTTGATTGGACATATCATGATACATATTTGTAACACCTAGATTTACTGCCAAAACCAAGGCCTAAAAATTCAGTATCATCTTCACCCAAATGTATTCTAAAACCTACATGAGGCCAAGAGCATGTATAATTTCATACTAAATAATAGTACAAAGAGGATGTGGGTCCCCCCTGCAACACTCTCTTGTTGGGATATTCCCTTGAGATCAGATAATTTTCTCATCCTCAGTAAATTCAGATGATCAGAAGCCAATTCAATGGATGAAATAAAAGTCTTACCATGATTTTCGTGCACATCCATGTATATCTCTAGAAGCCAACCCATATTTTTAAAACATCTATTGGCCTCTTGAACATTCTATAGTGGTTCCCCACTTCTTAATTCATCAATAACTATTTTTCTTATTTTTTTTTGTATATGAAATTTCAATGTCAAAGAACTATATATACCCAACCCATTTTCTCTGACTCATATATAAGTCACTCTGTGTAAATATGTATGTAAGAATTTTTTGGTCCATGTACACCACAAAACTCTATCCACGTTAATAATATAGCAAAAAACTAAAGGATTTTACAACAATGTCTTACACAAGATTATGCATCAGGTGGTTCCCCTTAGGTGGACTCAACTGATGAGACCTAAAGGACATAACTCTATCTCAATGGATCAAAACTACTTCTATCCAAATTTCGGATTCCATGTAATACATAGTTTATATTGTTCATACATTTCGAATAATATGACCTAGAGATATAGTTATACTCCCATTCCGCTCCTGAAATGATGTCTCTTATGTATCTAAATATATAATGTTCCCACCCATTTTAGTCAAGATCGTTAGAGGCATTTATACGTGTGAGAAATTAGGTATTTAAGATCCAACCAGACAGATGAAACTCCATATCTCAACAAAATTACTGGGAATCTACATAGAATCTAATGATCGCAAAATGTCTATACCAATTGATACTTTATTCTCTGTGATAATATGACCCATTAAGTGAATCATATTCATCCAGAAGTGGATATTTCTAATAACATAATATAACTCATTCTCTCTCAGTCTATCCAAAATTTTCACACGTTGTTCTACATGGTCTTAAGGATTATGAGAATTCACCAATACATCATTCATTAAAACCACCACAAACCAATCCAGATAAGGATGAAAAAGTATGTTCATCAGTTCCATGAAAATTTATGGCATGTTCGTCAAACTAAATTTCATAACCTTATACTCATATAGACTATAAATTCTTAATAAAGGTTGTATGAGGTATGTCTATTAGTCAACATGTAAATAGTGATAACTAAATCTTTAATAAATTTTCATGTAATCTCAATCACCTAGAATTTGGTTGAAAATATCCTCTTTACACAGTAAGAAATACCAGTTATTACACATAAAATAGTTAAATATTTGATTATCCACGTGTAAATTGAGAGTTTCATCGGCCATTTTAGCCAATTGTATTGGATAACCCCATGAATAATTATTTGGTCATATAATACCCTTTTACTTTATGTCCTCTAGATGCCTCATGTGATCCTACAACTCTATAGTATCCATCATGTATGGGAGAATGAATAAAGATTCATCTCCTCAAACTTGTTTGATGTAGAACTCCCCCTCTATATCAAGAGATAAACAAGAAAATTCATTTCAGAAAAACATCCCTAAAAGGAAAAAATAATGGATTTATTTATTCTATAATAATTCCCTAATTTTCCAATTATAATCTAGTAATCACGGATTTCATTATATCAATCCAACAATGCTTGTGTCACGATATTTTCATTAGGAAATTCCATTCAACCTTTTGAATAAAAACTCAAACCTATGTAGATGTTACATTCACCTTGAACTAGTAGAATTATAGTTCAATATTCTATCAAAGAGAAGAACAACTATCTAAATGATCACATACACTATATGGGATACTAATAGTTTAAATCTAATAGTAGATGACCTAGATCCATGCTACTCAAGGGCAGACAGTGCAGAATATATATGTCATGTATTGTGGTCCAATGAAATATCCACACTATGTAGAGAAATCCCGCACTGATACATTTTTATATATTTTTCATGGATTACAAGTAACAACCATAAATGGATCAATTCAATACATTACTATATTTCTCATTTACAATAAATTAAAAATTTCTTGGTAACTTACGGTGCACACAACGCCAAGATTAAAAAAACACTATTTATTCATCAAAATAATATATAGTGCGAAATTATATATTTATTTATTAATAAAGTACGATTATAATGTAATTCGTTCATTTAATCCAATTTACGTCATTTTATTCAATTTTACAATATAATTGAATATAAAAACATTTCATTATTTTAATGGTTTCTCTTTAAAATAATTTTTTCTCTTTTTATCAATAAGAATAATTTAAGATAACTAATATAAAATATATATTTTTCATTTTTAAAAATACATTCTATATTTTTAAAAATTGGGTATAAATTACTTAAATAGTTTCCTTTTATTTTTTCGCATAAAAGAGTAAATTTAGTAATATTTTAATTATTACATTTAAGGGTAAATTAAGGAAGTATGGTTAAAAAAATAATATTATTAAGACTAAAAATTTACCCTAAAACATGTCCTTATTTTAATAAGATTAGTTTTTTCTAACCACAACCATCCTTTATCAAATTTTATGGATTATATAAGACACTTGTATGACATAGTGTTTTTATAGTATTTTATTTAATGGAAATCCTAATATTTCATACTCCTATTTTTAATAATAATAACATTTTTATATGTAGTTATTAAGATCATATATTTGGCTATGAGTATAATTATACATTTTAAAATATTTATGTTCATCTTGATAAATTTTTTTTATTTTTTTGATATGAAATAATTTAATTATAGGCTTCCAAAATTATGATGGAGTAATTGTTTAAATAAATATATATCAAATTATTGATATTAAATATAATAAAATTAATATAATTCTAGATTAATAATGTAATAAAATAATTTTGAAAATTAATTTGAAATGTTTTTGATGTTTCATTTGTAATTTATCAATGTTATCTTTCTGTTTTGATATTTTTAAGATGTATAGTAATGAATAGTGTAAATATTAAAAATATTGATATTTTGACATAAATATTGTTTAATGAAATGATATAAAATTACTAAAAATATAAAATTAATCCAAATTATTTTTATAATACCTAAAATTTCATAAACGAACCATCTAATAATATTTTTTAATTTTATTTTCATTAAATTAATGCTCAAAATGAAAACTAAATTATATCATGATAATAATTAAAAATGTTAAGTAATGGTTAAAGCTAAATGATAAGGAATAAAAAATTTTAAAATTTACTTAATTTTAATTGGAGGAATTTATTTATACCCATAATAATCTAATATTTTAAATAACTCTCTTTTGATTAATTTTAAATTGAAATTTAATTTATATTAAATAAATAGATTTTGAGTATCCCAAAGTGCAACTCACCTCATGTATTAAAGGGTACTTCCTCCCTCACTTCCTAACACCACCATTAGCATTCCATTTCAACAAAACACTTAAAAATTAATTCCCCAAATTCCTTATATTAATAATATAAACCATTCTATTGTATAAATCCTACCTGTGAAGTTGTTTTGTGATAATCAAAAGGAGATACCCAAAAAAAGATGTAATGTTCCTCAACGATAACTTTAATTTTATATATTTTTACATCATTTCAATACCTCTTGTTAAATGATTATATAAGAACATAAATATCATCAATATATTGATATTTTATTATTCTATGGGTTCAATCTACACTTACACACACTTCCATCTAATTGGTAATGAACCCATTGTTCGTGTACGGTGAACTATCGTATCATAGAACGATGTCATGCAGTTTTCCATTACCACCTCTCGTACATGGTAATTATGATGTAAAAACTTTATTTATATGAAATATATATATATATATTATTTATTTATTCTTATTTAATTATTTTATATAACACACATTTATTCATTCTAGAATTTTTAGTATCCATCTATTATCTAATCAATATAACCATATCTAAAGGATACTGCCCCTGAAAAGTTATTTGAAATGCTACCTTCCCTTCCTTGAACTAACACGGAGGTGATCGACATGTTGTAAAATAATAATACTCATAGGATTCTATATGTATAATCTAATGATTGAAATTATTGTATGAAAAAATAACTAGGGGTATATGACACTCCCAATGAGCCCCATATTCATGGAATTGTGATCTCATTATTTCCTCTAAAACCTATATTGTGAACACTAATTGACCATCAGTCTAAAGCTCTTATGCCATGCCCAAATTAATCAGTATACCCAACACCCTATGTAGACTTTTCGAAAATTGATATGTAAACTGTGCATCCCTATCAAGAAACCACATTATTTGGAGCCCCATGAAGGAGAAAAATCTCATAGATATACATAATCATAAACTTTCATAATGATAATGTCTCCAATATTTTATGGAAATTAGTGACCTTTGTGATATTATACAAATATACACATATAACATCACTATCTCTAGGTTTCCTTGGATACATGGTCAGGAAATCCTTTAAACTATTATCCCATTTCAAAGTGGAAATATGAAATTGAAATAAAATTCTTGATGGTCAATGGTTCTACAACTTCAACAACTATCATGTGAAAAAACATGTAAAAAACCTACCTCGGGTTTATCCCCAACCACCTGTTTTGATTGAACATATCAGGATACATCTTGGTAACACCTCGATTTCTTTCCCAAACCAAGGCCAAAAATTCCTGCATCATCTCAACCCATATGTCTTTTAAACCCCACATGAGTCCAAGACCATGATTAATTTCACACTAAATAATTGTAAAAATAAGATGCGGGTCCCCACCTGCAACACTCTCTTGTTCAAATATGCGCTTGAGATCAGATAATTTTCTCATCTTCACTAAATTTAGAAGATTAGAATCCAATTCTATAGATGAAATAAAATTCTAACCAAGAATTTCATGCACATCCATTTATATCCCTAGAAGCCAGCCCATATTTTTCAAACATCTATTGGCCTCTGGAACTTTCTGTAGTGGTTCCCCCATTCTCAATTAATCAGTAACTACTTTTCTTTTTTCTATGTATATGAAATTTCAATGTCAAAGAACTATATGTTCCCAACCCATTGTCATTGCCTCATATATAGTTTACGCTGTGTAAATATGTACGTGATGATTTTTTGGTCCATTTACACCACAAAACTCTCTCCTAGTAAATAATAAACCAAAAAAACTACAGGATTGTAGAACAATGTCTAACACAAGATCATGCATCTGGTGGTTCCCCTTGGGTGGCCTCAACAGATGAGACCCAAAGTACATAACTATTTCCCAATGGATCGAAACTAATTCTTGACAAATTTTTGATTCCTTGTAATACATAATTTATATTGTTCCTATATTTTGAAGAATATGGACTAGTGATATAGTCATTCTCCCATTCAGCACCAGAAATGGTGTCTCTTATGTATCTGATTATATAATTTTCCCACCCTTCTTAATCAATCTCGTTAGAGGCACTCTACGTGTGAGAAATCAGATATTTAATATCCAACCTGACACATGAAACTCCATATCTCAACAAAATTACTGGGATTCTTCACATAATATAATGATCTCAAAATTTCTATGCCAATCGATAATTATTTCTCTGTGATAATATGACCCATTCAGTGAATCGTATTCATCCAAAAGTGGAAATTTCAAATAATATAATATAAATCATTCTCTTTCATTCTATCCAAAATTATATCATGTTATTCTACAGGGATGTATAGATTATGAGAATTCACCAATAAATCATTAATTAATACCACCACAATCCAATCCAAATAAGGATGAAAATGTATGTTCATCAGTTCCATGAAAATTTATGGCAAGTTCATAAGACTGAATTTCATAACCCTATACTCATATAGACTATAAATTCTTAATAAATTTTGTGTGAGGTATGTCTATTGGTCTAACATGTAAATTGTGATGACTAAATCTTTAATCGTTTTTAATGTAAACCCAATCACATAGAATTTGGTTGAATATATCATCTTTACATAGTAATAAATACTAGTTATTACCCATCAAATAGTTAAATATTTGATAATCCACATGTATATTGAGAGTTTCATCAACCATTTTATCCAAGAGTATTGGAGAACCCCATGAAGAGTTATTTGGTCATATAATCCCCATTTATTTTATGTCCTATAGATGCCTCTTGTGATCCTACCACTGTATAGTATCTATCATGTATGGGGAATGGATATAGATTCATCTCCCGGAACTTGTTTGATGTAGAACTCCTGCTCTATATCAATAGTTAAAGAAGAAAATTCATTACAGAAAAACATCCCTAAAATGAAAAAATAATTGATTTATTTATTCTATAATCATTCCCTAATTTTCCAATTATAATCTAGAAATCATGGATTTCATTCTATCCATCCAACAATGCTTGTGTCGTGATATTTTCATTTGGGAACTCCATTCAACCTTTTGAATAAAAACTCAAACCTATGTAGATGTAACATTAACCTTTAAGTAGTAGAAATCTAGTTAAATATTCTATTAAAGAGAAGAACAATTATCTAAATGATCACATACACTATATGGGATACTAATATTTTAGATCTATTAGAAGATTAAGTAGATCCATGCTACTCAAGGGATGACAATACAGAATATATATGTCCCATATTGTGGCCCTATGAAATATCCTCGCTATGTAGAGAAATCTCGCACTTATACCATGGTATATATATTTCATGGATTAAAAGTAACAACCATAAATGTATCAATTCAATACATTAATATATTTCTCATTTACAATAAATTAAATTTTTTTGGTAGCTTACGGTGCACACAACGCCATGATTAAAAAAACGCTATTTATTCCGAAAAATAAAATATAGTGTGAAATTATATTTTTATTTATTTATAAAGTACAATTACATTTTTAATCTTTCATTTAATCTAATTTACATCATTTTATTCAATTTTACAATATAATTGGATAAAAAACATTTGATTCTTTTGTAGGTTTCTCTTTAAAATCATTTTTCCTCTTTCTATCAATAAGAATAATTTATGATAACTAATATAAAATATAGTTTTTTCATTTTGAAAAATAGATTCTATATTTTTAAAAATTGTGTATAAATTACATAAATACTTTCCTTTTATTTTTTGGCACATGAATTGTAAATTTAGTAATATTTTAATTATTACGTTTATGGATAAATCAAGGATGTTTGGTTAAAAACAAATATTATTAAGACAAAAAATATACCCTAAAACATTCCATAAATTTAATTAGATTATTTTCTTATGGCCACAACCATCCTTAAGGAAATTTTATGGATTCTCTCAGACACTTGTATGATACAGTGTTTCTATAGTACTTTATTTAAATGGAATCCTAATACTTCATAATGCTATTTTTAATAAGAATTACATTTTTATATGCGGTTATTAAGATCATATATTTGGCTATGCGTATTATTTTTCATTTTAAAATATTTATGCTCATTGTGATAATTTATTTTTATTTTATTGATATCAAATAATTTAATTAATGGCTTCTAAAATTTTGATAGATTAATTGTTTAAAAATTTATATATCAAATAAATGCTATTAAATATATTAAAATTAATATAATTCTAGATGAATAATGTAATAAAAGAAATTTTAAAATGAATTTCACATGTTTTTGATGTTTTATATGTAATTTTTCGATGTTAACTTTCTGTTTTGATATTTTTAAAATGTATAGTAATGAATAGTGTCAACATTAAAAATATTGATATTTTGACATATATATTGATTAAAAAAATGATATAAAATTACTAAAAATATAAAATTAATCCGAATGATTTTTATAATTCCTAAAATTTCATCAACGAACCATCTAATAGGTTTTTTAAATTTTATTTTCATTATATTAATGCTCAAAATATAATTTAAATAATATCATGCTAATAATTAAAAATGTTATGTAATGATTAAAGCTAAAAGATAAGGATTAAAAATAGATTAAATTTACCTAATTTAAATTGGATGAATTTATTTATACCCATAATAATATAATATTTTGAATAACTCTCTATGGATTAATTTGAAATTGAAATTTAATTTATATTAAATAAATAGTTTTTGAGTTTCCTAAAGTGCACCTCATCTCAACTATAAAAGGTTACTTCCTATCTCACCTACTAACATCACCATGATCCATCCAACTCAACCAAAAACTTAAAAATTAATGTCCCAAATTCCACATATTATAATATAAACCATAATCGTGGATAAATCCTACCTGTGATGTTGTTTTGTGATAATCAAAAGGAGATACCCAAAAAAAGAAGTAATGTTCTTCAATGATAGCTTTATTTTGATTTTTTTCCATCCTTTTAATCCCTCTATTTCAATGATTATTTAGGAACATAAATATCATAAATATATTGATATTTAATTATTATATGGGTTCGATCTATACTTACACACACTTCCATCTAATTGCTAGTTAACCCATTGTTCGTGTACGGTGAACTACCATATCATGGAACGATGTCATGCAATTTTTCTTTACCACCTATCATAAATGGGAATTATGATTAAAAACAATATTTATATGATATATATATTTATTATTTATTTATTATTATTTAATTTATTTATATAACACACATTTATTCATTCTATTTTATTTAAATATGATAAAATTGTTTGTGGAAGTCAGGACTTCTGCCTCCTCAAATTGATGTGATTCGATTACTCTATATGTGGATTGTATAATGGATGGTTATAAAAATAATATATGAATTGTATGAAAAATATTAGGTATTAAAATTATGATATATTTATATATATGATTGAATTACCACTCTTTTAATATGAAAACGGAAATGAAAGTATCGTTCAAGCATACGTAATTCCTACCATCTCCATAAAAAATGCATTTCATTTATTATCTCAAGCATATAATGGATTGTTCTAAAAAAATATAAAATAAATATAAATGATAACTATTTCAAATTAAAATTATATGTATGATGAAATTATAATCTATATTATTTGAATTAAAAATAACATGTCAAATATAAATCGAGAAACTAGACAATTAACACCAAAAAATAGGTATGATAATGAAATATTATTACCAAAAGTGTTACACTGTATTATAAATAGATCAAATTCAATATCAGAAATATAAATATTCCTATTTAATAAGATAATAATGTTTTTAAAACTATTATAAATGATGTTAACAGGGGTTCACAAACAAAAGGTAACACAAGGTATGTTATTTTGTCTAAATTTCCATTCCGTTGAGACTTATTAATTTTTATAAATAAATTCACTTTAATGATGAGTATATATTTCCCTTATTGTCATTTTATATCATTATTGACTCATAAATGTATATAATTATTCCATATGATTTATACATTGAAAATAATTATAATATCTTTCTAAATATTGATAAACGCGTGTTCTTTATTGAATTTGGTTATCTTATAAGTCATAATATGTATTTCAATTATTATATTTGTGGAATTATTTGGGCTGGATATGACATGTGGTTCATAGAATTTAGACATCCCCTTGATGCATCGACAATTTCACATCATATAAATATGTTTGAAAACATAAATAGGTTTCTACCTTTGGTTTTAAATCATCTTTTGAATTGTCTTCATAGTACATGTTTTCATATGACTCACACATGATGTCCAATGATTATGAATTTCATTTATATGTATTTTTGTAAAAACTATTAATAAAAATGATATTTTAGAATAATTAAATCTATAGATTCAATTCAAAAGCGGTTTATTGATTAAATTGTATTTGTTTCAGTTATTTTATTATCTATATAGATTATTACTTATCTTGTTATTTGAATGGAATATGTCATCAATTATTTTCCATTCTATGTTGATTTATTCTCATAAATTAATTATTTATTATTCTTTTACTACCCTTTATATTTATTTCATCTAACCCATGTTATGTTTCATTCCCCCATGTTATGAATATGAATCCATTGAATGGTTTTCAATGATTTTTAGTTATTACTTCTATTATGATTTATTTTCATTTAACAATATATTAGGGGTATCATGTATGTAATCAAGATTTCCAAAAATTCTTAATTGATTATTCATTCATTATTTATTTCCTCATAATCATGATAAGGTAACAAAAAATTCACTCAATAAATGCTTCTAGGGTCATGGAATAACATTTGGTATTAAAGGATGTTTAGTGACAACATTGGAAACTAGATTCAGATACCATTGACAAGGGGAAATAACCCAATGATAGACATTGATGAAAATCATAGAATAATATCTTAGAATTTTTTAAGGTAGATATTATTTGGGTCATCCTAACAATAAATATATTTCTATATAATAAAATATGATGTGTGTATAGAAGAGATTTATATTGAGATTATAAATCTGAGAAGGTGTGTAACCGCGTACATTAAAATGGGACGTACTGCACACCTGGTATGATAATACTTAATGATATACCCAAAAAAAATCACATTTTCATTTCAATCCATTATTAAGGATTTAAAATTAGTGATTCCCCAAAAATAACTAATATTTATGATTTATGAGGGTTAAATTATTAATTTATATATAGTGTTTTTCCATATTTAGAATTCTTGATTTTATGAAGTAATATAGTATATGCCATTATTTAGGGTTATTCCTTATATGGATGAATGGTATCAATACACTAAGATATTATAGGGGTTTCCTAGTTGGGTGAACCAACACAGTTGAAATTGGAACTATGTAAATTATGGAGATACTAGGACAACTTAATCATGTTATGAAAAATTACATTACCCGAATGGAGAAACCTATTCCCCAGAGAGAATCTGCATTATTACTTCTATTTATGGGATAGAATCCCACATATTTTAGTAGGACTACAAATTCAATTGTATATGAGTAGACAAATAAACCATTGGATAAGGTATTTATAGCCTATGGATATAGTGAAATTTAAATTTTTACCATTTTGTTATGTTGTCTCACATGTGATGCTGATCAATTGTGGGCCTTAATCCCTAATAATATTGAGGAAGGATAAATAGATCCTTGCGAATAGTGAAACATTTTAGAGGCATTCATCAATAAACAAATATATCATGATTAGAAAATTGATATAAAGAGTTATCTTCATAGAATAAAGAAAAATCAATAAGTGAGTGTTAAGGATTATGGAGCAACAATACAGGGTTATTCAAGATTTATGTAGATTATATATAAAACATATAGTTCTTTATTATTCACTTAATTGATGTTATTTTTCCAATTAATATAAGGTTATTATTTTATTATAATTATTCATCATATGAGGAATTATTTTTTTGTGCACTAGAATCAAATTATTCAATAGTGTTGAAGAAAATAATAGGCTATCTACGAAAATGAAAAAGGTAATGCATCGATGGTGTAGAAAAAGTGTTTAAAATTTACATATTCTGTAATCTATATATAAAAAAGAACAACGTGTAATGTTTTAAGGGACTATGCATTTGTTATATGGGTGTAGATAGGGGTCATCAGGATCATTAATGCGATGGAAAAAATAATTAATTATGTCTAGTGATTTAATTTTAAAGAGATGGGACACTATGAATATTAATTCACGACGAATTAAGGGAATATACCATAAAATAGGATAAGGTAAAATACAAATGAATATTCAATCACAACAGTAGATTTAGAAGTACCAAATAATGTAATGGTAATTACATTAATCATATTTCAATATTATACAATTCATTATATGATGTTGGATCATCAAACTCTCTAATATTTACCTCATTTTCTAATAAAATTATACATTTCCCTTTTGATTTAATAAGAACATTTTCCATCAAAACACATAAGGCAAGTCTTATTGGAACCAATATATGTTTGGTAGTCCACATTTTTATACATAAATATGATTTCTTCTATAACCTCATTATCATCACTAGAGTAGAATACATTATAATTCTCAATATAAGATGGGTCTAAAAATATGGTTACAAACATTATTATATTTTGAAGTAAATTATGATTTATGTGGAAGATAAATAATTCATCATCAATGGATTAGAATCTTCATCACAATATTGATATCTAGATCCACCCCAATCGTTGTACTAAATGAAATTCTTGGGGAAGAATAGAAAAAATCATCATGTGTTGGATATTATATTATTATAATTGAGAATGTACTTATTATTCATGAATACATTGATCTATTTTCGAAGGAATTACATCGACATAACCTAGATCCTGAAGATGAATTTTCCTATGATTTAATCTTAAATGGAAGGGAAATTTCAAAGTCTCCCTTTAGAGTGGACCCTATATAATTTATTATGTTAAAGAAACAAATTGACTATTTTTGTAATAAGGGATTTTTTTGACTAATTGTTTCACCATGTGAAGACAATGTTCTCTCTATTAAGATGAAATGTGGATCCATGAGGATTTTCACTGATTATATAGAAATCAATGATATTATAATATATAAAAATTAGCATCTACCTCGCATTGATGACTTCATGGATCAACATCACAAAGAAAAATAATTTTCAAATATTGATCGTCATTTTGGGTAACACTAATTAGGAATAATAAAGGAATACATTCAGAAGATATATTAATCGATGAGTTATGTACATTAAAAATATACAAAAATTATATTTGGTTTTACTAATCCACCCTCTATTTTTATACATCAAATAAATATAATATTTAATGAATATCTTGATGATTTTTTTGGTATTCAATGATGATATTCAAGTGTATTCTAAATTCTTTGTATACCATGAGAATCATTTTCAGGTCATTCATAAAACCCTTAGAAGGGAATAGTGATGTGGGTAATTAATCAGTGCGATTTATGGATTCAAGAGGTTCTATTTCTTGGTCATATTGTCTTTAAGGATGGAATATAAATTTATCCTATAAAAGAAAAAGTTATTCATAGAATGGACAATACCTACATACATATATGAGGAACATAGATTCATTGATTTGGCATGTTATTATCGATGACTCAATCAAACATTTCTTCCATTGGATAACTCATAAATCAAGATAACACATAATGGGGATTTGTTTGGTTTGAAAAGGAAATTTGAATAATGTTTTGAAGTACTAATGAGAATATTATTAAATTCACTAATTTGGAATCTACCATTTTTAAGTGTTGGGTTTTTCAATATATTGATGAATCAAATAAGGGGTTTGGTTGTTTCTTAATGAAAAATGATAATTTTATCGCATATTCATTGGTAAAATTAAAGAATGATGAATATAGCTATCCAAGCCATGTATTTTAGTAATAAACTATAATACTCCCCTTGAAAATATGATTAAATTATCTCTATATTGAATGGTGTGTGGTGTGTATAGATCTTAAAAGTCCAAAATAAATCTTATCAACAAATATATCTACATGAGAAAAATAATATAGCTCTATCAAGTCCTGTATTTTGATATCTCAATGCACTGCCACCCCGGGAAATCATATAAGGTAGAATGAGTATTGAGTATGAAGGATCATGGATTTCTAACCCAAATGTGGATTGTAATGGATCCTATATACATGTATCTTTTCAATATGGAAATGGTAATTTTAATGGAAGGCAAGGAATTAATAATTTTTCAAATGGTTGGAAACCCATATTTATTAGGAAATAAATAATACTCAATCTGATGATGAATATGTTCAAAAAAATTATAAAAGTTTGAATGAAATAAAATTAACATACATCGATTGGAAAGATCATATTATAATTTTTTGGAATGATACTATGATTTCTATATATACCTGACTAAAAAATGTAATTTATAGATGATTGTCATCGCTCATATTCCTCTATACAACCTGTTAGAACAAATATGTATGGGGACTTGAAGGATCATTTTTTTCAAAACAACATAATTCTATAAATTGCAGATTATGTTTCTAGATGTTTTTTTTGTCAGTATGTGAACACTGTGAGGTATAATTAAAAAGTAATTCTACGGACCCTTCATATTCTTGTACGGAAATGTGATTAAATTACTATGTTAATTTATTTTGGAATGAAAAATACTCCTAGGATGAATGATAAAATATGGATTATTATTTATCAGTATACCAAATCGGAAAATTTAATTCCTATAAGATAAGACCTACCTATTCAGAACATCAAAACACTCTATGTAAATTACTTTTTAAGAGTTTTTGGTTCATCACTATTAATTGTATTTTTTTTATATCCCCACATTACATCGTTGTTATTAAAAAATCTTTAGAATGATCATGAAACAGAGCTTTATCTGATCATAGACTACCATCTTGATGCTGATAGACATTTAGAATGAACAATTCAAACAAATGAAGACATGTTTATTTCATGATAATATTACAGTAATGTTATGTAGTAATATTACATTATATTGGTAGAATTTAAAAAAATCAGTTGTTTTCAATCAAGTATTCAATTGGCATTGTATGAAGTATTATGTGGAAAGAGATGTCATAAAAAATTGTTTGGATGAAGTTGGAGATAGGGAAATTGTAGGCCAAGTTCATGGTAAGTAAAATGATACAAAGGTAAATTCTATTCTCACTGATATTTAAGAATCTCGACGTATTAAAAAGAGTTATGACAATAATTAGAGGACATATTCAGTTTTCCAAGTGGGGGATCATTTTTTCTTGAAATATATCCATGGAATGGTGTTGTATGGTTTGGTTTGATATGCGGATTGAGTCCTAGGTACATCATACCAAAAGAGAATCTTGAAAGGATTTTTGTTGATTCTTATCATTTTCCAATGCCTCCAAACCATTAAAAGTTACGGGGTGTGATTCATATATCTCTAATAATAATGTATATGTCTGACCCAACACATGTACTCACCTCTAATGAAATGGAATTTGATCTTAAACATTCATACTATGAATAAACCATAAAAATTATTGATAACATTTAGCAAGTATTTAGGATTTAGAAGACTCGTCTAGAAAAGGTATGCTGGTGAAATCACAAACATATAAGGAGAAACATGGGAACCAGATGATTCTATGATGATTAACTAGCAACTTCATTTTAGAATGTAACACCCATAACAATTTGGAGGATGATTTTTTTAGAAAGGAAGAATATAGAACAAGATTAATTTACCATATTTTCTTTTTGGATTTAAATTTTTTATATCTTTCAATACACTCAACACCAGGTTTAAAAGAAAAAAAATTTAGATATGTTTTTAATAATAAATTTAACAATAACAATTAAAGTGAATTTTTGGAGTGAATTTATATGTCATTTACCTAATCAAATATTTTTAATTGCATCCAATATATTGGTTAAACATATGATAAGAAAAAACCCAATATTATACATAAAAAGTTATATTTTTATAAATGTATATTTTTTATAAAAATAAACATCAATATTTTAGTGAATAATAAAATATTTTAATTCAGTTTATTTTATTCCTTTTCTTTTGATAAGTTACTTATTTTGATGAATAGTGATAAAATAATGTACTTAAACTGGAAAAATAAATTCTATTAAATCATATATAGTGTAAAATTATATTTTTAATTGTATTTAATGTATAATAACATTATTATTATCATTGAATCAAATTTAGTCTTTTTGAATCTATTTAACATTAAAAATAGATGTTCAAATTTTCCAATCATTTGAATGTTTCATATTAAAAAACTATATTATCATTCCATAAACAAGATTAATTTTATATTAATTACTAAAATTTATATGTTTATTACTTTTAAAATTAGATACCATATTTGAAATTAATGTGTAATAAGTTTGTAAATATGTTTCCTTTATTTTTAGCCATATGAATTATAAATGTAGTAATATTTTTAATTATTGTGGTGATGGGTGAGTCATGTGTCTATGAGTAAAAAAATAAAAAATAATATAATATTATCCTAACTCTTGTCTTATTTTCATTGGAGAAGTTTGCGTCAACCAAATTCATTCGTGGGTCGGTTTTATTGCTTCTTAGAGCCTCTTGGATGATATTAAGTGTTTTATATTATTTTATTCTAAGGGAAGCCTAATATGTCACACTCTTATTTTTAATAAGTTTTCCTTTTTTATATATGGTTATTAATTATATATATTCACCTATAAATAATAATTTTAAAAATATAATTTTTATATTCTTGTCATAATTGTTTTTAATTTTTAGTAATGAACTAATTAATGAAAAGGCACGGACTATGATGATTCAGTAATTGTTTAATTAATATTAATAATAAATACATTATATTACTAAAATATATATAATTTGAGACTACTAATGTTATACACAAATTTTATAGACTACTTTTACATTTGGGTGATTCTTGAGATGTATTGGTTTGAATTTATATTTTTGTTATGATTTTTCAAAAAAAAATCATCTAATCGATAGTACCAAACATTGAAATTTTTATATATTTTTTGGGGGATTTTATAGATAGATAGGACAATATGATTTTATTTAAATAAAGGAAGAATAAATATGTATAAAATAATTTATTTTATTAAAATAATTATATAAAATATGCATCTAGTAAGGAGGAAAATCATATAACCATGTGGCATATATATTTATTCCATTATTAGTGAGCCCATCAACCATAATGTGTTTATCTCGACATACATGAGTGCTGATGTAATTGAAACTAAACGGGAAAGATAGACATTACATCCTTATAGTAGTTATATTTCACAATAGTCGTATCACACCATTCTATATCGATTTTACCTTAGTGGTAGAGTTTTTGTAATGTAGAGGTTATCCATAAAATTAAGTTGAGATTTGTGGAAAACAATAATAATTGTGAGAATTACATACTCAAGAGAATAAGAGATATCATAGGTTCCAAAAAACTATCATTGACTTTAGTTCTGTGATATATATAAATATCTCCACATATTATAGGTCTCAGGATTCCTTTTAATGCCCCATCAATATTGATTTGAATCCTATTGTATAAGAAAATTACCCATATAAAGATCAAGTCCAGGTTACTATTAATTATTTCATGGCACTCCTATTTTTTGGGGTATCATAAAGACATGAAAAATGTCACAATATTGAGCCAACTGAAGAGTGATATCCCCCCTTTTCGGTTGAAAAAATATTAAAGAGAGATTCTTGTAGGTTGAACGGTTATGTCCGTCCGTGACTGTATTTTTACCTGACAATATAATGTGAAAATGTTCACCTACTGTGTCTCTGAATATGTTTTTGAGTTGAGGCATGTCCTGAATTGTTGTAAAATAGTTAATTAAATCTTAAATACTGAAACATTTAGTTAGATTATTTTTTAAAATATATTTCACTATATTCTATCGAGTAGAAGTTGTGGTACAAGACAAATATCATTGTGATGACCTCCCTATGTTGATTAAAGCAAATGTATCTAGAACATAAGACAATTACACAATGTTGTAAGCAGTCATAGGTATGTAATTTATATTGGGAAATCCTCCAAGTTAGGGTCATCTTAGAGAACCTAATCCACGACATTTCATAATTTTTTTAGTGTGAAATAATTTTCAGGTACAAAATTACAATGATAATAAGTTTTTGAATCATGAAATACATTTTAAGAGTGTTCCTATATAACAATGTCTTTTTGAGGGGAATATCATAGTTTCTAAGGAGGTTTTTTTGGTTCCTATAAATCTATATGTTCGGAATATCCATGAATTCTTGAATTGGAATATCAGTATCTATATAGATATGATGACGATCAACTAATTATATATGTGGGGAAACCGTCCTAAAATGCAGCCCAAAATTCAGAGTCACACCTCCTGTAAGAAATCTATCTTTATTATGACATAATATTATCATATAAGGATTTTATGGATATATATATAAAAGTACCAATATAATAATTCAAGACTAATTTTAAATTTTAAATTAATATATATCAAAGAATGGTAAGATCCATCAAGTCACTCCTGATAAGCTTCTAGGTTAACCAAGTGAGAAGATAATCATTGAATAATTTGATGTTTTTGTTTACCACGCCTCCCTTATCAAGGGATTATAACATTAAATCCAATAAATAGGGAATAATTTTATTTCAATACTCCTCCAACTGAACAAAATTTTCATGATGTAAATGTTCATATGATTGAGGAGTGAAATTGGTCATTTATATATCATATAGTAATGAAGAATTTTGGATACAATAGTCTGGTTAACCAGAAATATTATTCCAGCCATAGATAGATGCCTCCCTTTCTATGAAGAATAATACTCATTGACGTGATCCACAATTTTGAGAAAATGTATTCCTTTATGTCCCCTTCATAATAGAGGAACTCTATAATATTGAATTGGAATATATATTTCTTTAATTCCTAGGTCTAGTAGGATTTCAGATCATCTACCTATTGTGATGAATTTTCGAAAATAAATTTATTGTTTTAAACAAATGATCATATGTACCAAAACATCTTCATAGTAAGTCATGTCCTTTATTATGTTTTTAATGTTTCCATTATTTCCATTGAAAAAAAAGGATCATGTCATCAGCATACATAAGATGAGTATGAGTATCCAATTTATGGAATCGTGAATATGTTTGAGTTTTCTCAGTTCTATAAAAAGGTGATGAGTCTACAAAAATATAGTTTACAAATGGAGAAGTGGATGGAAGAGATAAGCTCTCCTTTCCTGACACCAGTTGAGTTTGTAAAATACCCCTTAGGAAAATATTTTTTTAAATAAATAATGTCATATTAAATGTTATAAACTACATAAAATATTAAATTCTACCCACTAATTTTTATATAATTCTGATAATTTCATAAATTACCCATTTATTGGTCTTTTGGTATTTTATAGTAATTATATTGACCCTAAAATTGTAAATTAGATTATATCAATGTAAGAATTAAAAATATTATATATGGGTTAATAGAAGAATATAATGACTAAGAATTAGAAAAACAATTTTATTTTAATTGGGTGAATTTATTTAGTCACATTATCATCATATCACAGAAATAACTCTGTTTTGTTACATTTTTAATTGAATGTAATTTATATGACATTAATTGTTTTAGAGTTTCCAAAAATTCCCTTTGTTTAATTGAAGAAGGCAACCTCCTCCCTCACTTTATCACACCACATTGAGGCTTATGCTTATCAATAATATCTTCAATAAATCCCCAAAAATCAACATATTATATCAAGAATCCTCACATTGAAAAGAAATCCATCCAAATAATAATTTTTTGGAAATCAAAAGGACATATGTAAATAAAATAGGTAACTTTCTTCAACGATCAATTTCATTTTACTTCATTCAATACCAAATAATTTTATCAGAATCCATGATTATATAGAAAGATAATTAACTTTAATATACGTAGATGTTATTATTATATGGTTTTTACCTATAATTACACATACATCCATCTAATGGGTAACGAGATTACCTTTTGTGTGTGATGAACTACTGCATCACAGAATGATGTCATTCATTTTTTCATTTAGTAGCTATCATGGATGTGAATTAGTATATAAGGTCCATTTTTATTTGAGATATATATATTTAATATTTAAATATTTATTATTCTATATGTAATGACCCGTAATTTCCATGTAATTTTTTTAAAATTAAATGGGAATTTTATGAGTCTCTAAAACATGACAGCGCGTGATTCTGAGGCCCCGACTGCCCAGAATAAATTTCTTATGTTTTTTTCGACTACGTTCAGTAAACATACGAGCGGGTTTTTATAAAATTTGAACAGGTGTACAAAATTGAAATCTGAGGGCATCGTTGAACTAGCAGCGCTGGTATTCGCTTAAGAAGACATTCATCTCGATGGTAGTGTGTCGAGAATAAAAGATAGTTATTTGGGTTTTTCATGGAAAATAATAAAATAAAATGAAATACTTTATTTTATTTTTGAGCCCCCATGTGGAAGTTGCGGGTGGGGTCCACCTGAACTAAACCTCTTTGTGGGAGTGGAAGTGTGGGGACCACCCGACCATAACCTCCCATGAGAGGTTATGGTGGTGGGGCCCACCCGATCCAAACATCCTATATGAGGTTACGGTGTGGGGACCACGCGGGACAAAACCCCCCAATTAAATATAGAAACCACTCATCTCCCTCATAAATGAGGGAGACCCTCTTGACCTCCCTTACCCATTTAATTGTGTTATCACATCCCTTCATAAGATTGTCAACTCCCCTAAATTAATTATGCCAAATCATCCTCATTAATTAATTGAGCCAACGCTTTCAATTAATTGTATTTCACATTTGAATATTAGGACAATGATATAATAGGATATATTAATCTATTATTTTGGCTTGTCATATTCATCTTGGAGGATCTTGGGAGAGGAAGACAGAGGGAGAATGCTCTCCAACGAAAAACATCCTCCCGACGAAGAACGCTCCACCGATGAAGACTAACTTCAACCTTATTCATCAGAACATCTTTCGGCGTATGACATGCTCGTCTACAATGTATCAAAATCCACTTTATTGCGCCAACGCTAATGAACAACGAAAAAAGGTAGGGAATTTATTTGATTATGATATTATTCCTTTAATTCATCCCTTCAAAAACAAATAATCATTGTAGATGATTTTCCTTGTGTGTTGGGATTTTTTTTGCAGGATGACGTTGGGTGTTGATAGAATTTTCATCTTCTATATTTTTCTTGGTATTTCCGTGAAATTAAAAAAATGTTGAACCACTTTCTATCACACTAAATGCGGATGGTGCCAGCCAATCCATCATGGCACTACCCATCTGTCGTTCTTGTTTGTGATATTCTTCATAATTGTGATGAGGCGACGAGATGACGAATACGACCAAGGCAACGACCGCACTACCCACGACCTCCACGAACCGTGTCGCCCACCGGCCATGCCACCCACCGGCCAAACCGGCCCGATCCGCGTCTTGCCCTGGCCAAACCGGCTTCAGCCGTGTCAAACCTCGGCAATGCCTACTGGGTCGTGCCCTCCGCTCGACCGAACCGGCCCCGGCAACCACGTCTTCTAGTCGAGCCCGACCCTGAGTCCCCTGCCGAACTGCACCCTCGCGGAACCATAGCTGAGCTGGCCTCCCGTTCCCATGTGGTGCCCTCCGAGATTTGTCGCTCCCTTGAGCCTCCCACAAGGCCGAACCACCCTCGCGCCGACCCGTGGCCGGTCTGCGCCCTTGCGACCGTTATGTGCTCTTGTGGCCTGCTGGGCTGGGCATAATGGGCCAGGATGAACCTAACAAGCTAGACTGCCTAACGTGCCAAGACAGACCCAAAGGGTTAAGCCAAGTCGACCCAGACTGGGTAGGTCCGACCGGGTTGGATCGGACCCGGGCCCATTACGACCCTTTACTTTCCTCTGGCCATATCTTTGGCACCGGGCGTCCATTTTATCAACCATCACCAGCCATTGTAATCATGTAGAATGATGGTCCCTTTTATTATACTCCACTAGAGTTTGGGGAATAGTTGAGATACTATCAGGTTGGATTGTGGAATAATCCAACCGGGCCCGCAAGACTAAAAGGATAATAACTCACAGACCGCGCATCTGATTGACGTGCCGTCTATTCTGATGAGACCTCTAGGATGTGGCAGATTGTTGATATACATCTTATTGGGGATTCATTATAGTTGGATTATCAACAAGTAGCTCGTGGATCAGATCCATCCTGTGATGAGTGAGGAGAGTGCGGAGACCTTGTACCTGGATGAGACATGACGATAGCTTACTCATTGACTCGGAGTGACTTGACTAGACTAGTGGGGAGCTCCTTGGTGTCACGGAAGACCCACGGTGAAGGAGCACCTATTTTTGGCAGCATACCCATGGTACTCGACAAGAGGAGTACCACTACAGTCTATTAGGGAGAGTGCATGGTTGTGGCGATAGACCCACAGTGGGGTGTGCCTCTGTGTGACATAGAAGACCCACGGTACTAGACAGGAGGAGTACCTTACCAGTCCATGGTTAGTGGGAAGCACCTTGGTGATGTGGCATGCTAGCTATACTCGATAGAGTAGGAGTTCTCCAGCCGTTGAGGTTTTGATGATTCTAAAAAAATCCTGGAGTAGCTGAGTCAGTAACTTTTTTTTCCTCATGATTGATATGGATTACTTGATAACTTAAAAATATGTATGGGCATATAAGTAAGAGGGGTTATCTATTGATTTCATACTTTTTGTTTTATCCTTGTTAGATTTCATGAGACCGTGAGGGTATAAGGGTCCCTATTGAGTATCGTTATACTCACCCATGCATGGGCTATGCCCGCACCTTGTTGTGTTGGATGTAGACGACGGACAACACTGACCGAAGCTGAGAGTACCAGGAATGGACGATACATGTAGGTGGACCTTATGGAGTGTCAGTACATAGAATAGGTTGACAAAGGTGGAGTGATAATGAAGCGATTATTAACTACCCTTCAGGTAGGAACCTCTGAGGACGACCCAATAGATGTTTTTCCTTTTTCCGTAGTTGTAATTGTACTTTCAGTTCCATGCACTTTGTTTTCGGGATTGTATTCTGGCCCCATTTAACATTCTGTACTCACATGTTGGTTATACAGTTTACTTGTGTTCATATCTTCTATGTGTGTTTACAGGTTATAAAGGAAATGACTTCCCAGTCTTAGGGAATTGTGCCTTTGGTGCTAGTCATCAGCCCCTGGCCTATGAAAAGCGGTCTTGGGGAAGTCTCGACACGGGCCCTGGGGGACGGTTCATGACAAATTGGTATAAGAGGTAGGTTATACCACATAACCTAGAACATTAATCTTTTTTTATATGAATAAATAGTGTTATGAGAAGTGAGTGTGGTTCTTAGTTCAGGGAGTCCATTGTTGGTGCGGCGGCTGACATATCCATTCAATAGGACCCTGACTTCTGATTTCTGACTCAGTGCACGGAAACACTGATTGCGTGTGTGTTTTAAGAATTTTTCTTTAAGTCGTCTCAACCCGGTCAGCTCAAAATTTATAATCTTTTAACAGTGTCACATCTATCTCTTTCAGGGTGCCTCCACCCAGACGACCAGGTTGAGTCTTGAGAGTTGTATGCACAGAAATCCCACCGAGCGACGTGGCCTACCTATAGGGCCCTTTTCCAGCAGAGGAACCAGTGGTACCACTTCTCGGTGGGCCACCAATGCCACTAGCCCCAGTAGTAGATAATTCATGCCGCTTGAGCACATTGCATGAGTTCATGTGTCAGAGGCCACCCAAGTTCATGGGAGACATAGACCCACAACGGTTGAGGATTTGTAGGAGGCTGTTGTGAGAGTTTCCGACTGGAAGAGAAACCAGCTGACCTCATGGTGATTCCTGATGCCTACCTTCTACAGGCAGTAGCAGGAAGATGGTGGTGCCTGATGCTCCATGTTTCTGAAGAGATTATGCTTCCCTCGGTAGACTTTGAGAGCCTGTTTCTGCTAGAGTTTTCCCAAGGGACTCTTCAAGTAGTGAGCAAACAATAGTTACATCATCTATAGCACGGTATCATGATTGTATCTTAGTACTCAGCAAGGTTCACTGACCTCTCATGCTCCTCCACTGATATGGTGTGGGACCCATTCATCAGGGCCCAGACCTTCAATCAGGGGCTCATACATGATATCAGAGCTCTGATGATCCCACTCAGCATCCCGACTCAAGCGGGGGTGCTAGAGAGAGCCATCCTGGAGGAGTGGTTCCCTGCTGAGCAGTCACAATCAGCTAGATCCACCACCATTTGACACATATTGGAGTTCTCCTTAGCATCCACAAGGAAGATGTTGCAAGGTTCCAAGAGGAACAGACCTACTATTGGAGGACCTCATGACACATGATCGATTGTGCAGGGCACTCGGAGCAGAGACATTCATGCCAGGAGCGGGCAGTGTTTCGCATGCGACGGGAAGGGTCACATGGCTCGTGACTGTCCGACATTCCGTTCGGATGGTCAGAAGATGGTCACAGGACCTCCCAAGAAGAGGCATATATTCTATCTAGGTGGTCTGTAGGGATCAGTTCGATGTGGTAGAGGATCTGGTCATGAAGGTGGAGGTGGACGATGTTTTTAGGTGTTACCACCACCACTACAAGGAGGTCCACCCCCAAACATAGGGAGCAGGTGAACAGGGGGGAGCTCAGCTCCAGGAAGTTGAGGCCTACGATCACGGCACTTCAGAGATGATATGAAGAACAATCTGTGTCTATTCCACCTTAATTTCAGTTCTTATATTCATAGGTGGCAGTCACACTTTCATTGTAACTTCCCTCGTTCGGAGCTCAGAGATTTCGACGGAGCCTTTGGCTCAATCCTTAAGGCTATTGACTCGTACAGGAGAAGACTCGACGATTACTCACTGGTTCCGGTAGTGTTAGCTTTTCTAGGAGATGAGAGCTTTGGATGGGATCTCCTAGTAGTATTATTGAGGCCTTTTGACTTCATCTTGGGTATGGACTGGTTATCTACATTCCATGCTTATATAGACTATATTAGGCTAAAGTGCAGTGTGTCCACATGGATGGGACCAGGATTAACTTCAATGGTGAGAAGGGATCCTTTATAGCACCTAATGGACTTTCCAAGAGGAAAGTGTATCCGGTCACTCATCAGTTGGTTGCCCTTTTCTTCGGAGCAGTTGATGTGGAGTGTCCAAGCTATCCTGTAGTGGTGGACCAGTACACATAATTTTTCCCTGATCATGTCCTAGGTCTTCCTCCTCACAGAGAGGTGGACATTTACATTGACTTATTCCTCGGGATGACACTAATATCTACACCAGCATATTAGATGGATCCATTTGAGCATCACGAGCAGTCGTAACAGCTAGAGGACATGTAGCGGAAGGGATTCATCGGGTCCGATGTTTCTCCATGGGCAGCCCCGATTTAGTTCTCCATGAAGTTGGATGGGATCTTGAGGCTTTCTGTTGACTAAAATCACATGAAACAGGTGACCGTGAAAAAAAAAATACCCACTCCCGAGGATTGAGGACCTCTTTGATCAGTTGAACAGATAACATTGGTTCTCAAAGATAGGCCTCAGATCAGGCTGTCACCAGCTCAGAGTTCGAGACGAGGATGTGCAGAAGACGACCTTCAGGTGTTGGTACGACCACTACGGGTTCTTGGTTATGCCATTAGGAATAAACAAATCTCCAGAAGGGTTCATGGGACTCATGAACAAGATCTTTCAGCCATACCTCAATTGTTTTGTCGTAGTCTTCATCGACAACATTCTGATCTACTTGACTACTTTGGATGAGCATGTCTATCTTTTTCGAGTAGTACTGGACACACTCTGAGAGCCCCACCATTATGTTAAGCACATGAATTGATAGTATTGGATTTGGGAGGTTCACTTTCTATGAAATGTCATCATGGAGGCTGGATTTGCAGTAGATCCAGCAAATATTGAGGCGGTACATGACTTGGAACCACCCAGGAGTGTGACAGAGGTATGAATTTTTCTGGGTTTGGCTGGTTATTACCAGAGGTTTGCGCCAGACTTTTCCATAGTTTCAGCACCCCTGTCAGCCATGACCATGAAGGCGCAACCCTTTTTGTGGTCAGTGAGATGCCAGTACAGCTTTCAGGAGCTGAGATAGAGACTGACTATTACCCCCATCTTGAGGATTCTAGAGGAAGGCATAGGGTATGTAACCTACTGCGACACATCAGGGACCGGACTTGGATGTGTCCTAATGCAGGATCAAGTAGTGAATGCTTCATATTGCTGACAACAGAGACAACATAAATAGAAACACGCTACCCCTGACCTGGAGTTAGTAGCAGTGGTCATCTCCTTGAAGATGTGGAGACACTATCTGATTAGTGAACGTTTTATCATGTACTCTGATCACAAGGTTCTTTGGTATATCTTCTCTTAGAAGGACATGAACCTAAGACACCGACGTTGGCATGAGTTCTTACATGACTATGATTTGGAGATATACTATAATCATGGTAAGGGGAATGTTGTTGCCGATCCACTCAGAAGGAGGTCTAGTATTCAACTGCTAGGAGAGGCGACAAAGCAACTGGATTCTTTATAGATATCCTTTGTGGATAAAGATGGAGCATCCTTACTTCAGTCTCTTACTGTGAATCCCTCACTTCTTTAGTGATTAAGGGAGGCACATCATGGGAACGCTAACTGTGAGGCACGCCGTGCTCATATATCCACAGGGTAGGCACCTCTTGGATTTTTTTAAGGTGGGGAGTACGTCATCCACTTCAGAGTACATACCATGGTACTTGTGTCACATTAGGAGGATTTGTTGAGGGAGTTACACAAATACCATCTAGAGATACATACAGGAGTGGCGTAGATGTACCAGGACCTCCAACAACAACACTACTGCCTAGGAATGAAGACAACAGTTGCAGGGTTTCTCTCTCGGTGCCTCACTTGATAGGAAGTGAAGGTGGAATATCATGTACCAACAGGATTGGTTCACCCTTTAGAGGTCCTATAGAGGAAGTGGGATGGGATATCCATGGATTTTGTGACATGAATTCCATGTACATCCAAAGGTCATGACTCGATCTGGTTGATCATCGACCATCTCACCACATTGGACGACTTCCTACCGATCAGAGAGCTAGGTTCAGTAGAGAGAATGGGACGCCTCATTGTTCATGATATTGCACCATTACATGGAGTACCTTAGATGAATTTTTCCAATCGTGAAACATGTTTTACTTCCCAGCTATGGAAGGGGTTGTAAGAAGCTATCGTGACGCAGCTTCGTTTGAGCGCGCCTTCCATCCTCAAACGGATGGCCAAACCGAACGGACAATTCAATCCCTTGAGGAAATGTTGCGTGATTGTGTCCTCAACTATGGTCGTAGCTCTGAGGATCACTTACCTTTGGTGGAGTTTTCATACAACAACATCTATCACTCCACCATTGATATGGCACCTTTAGAGGCATTGTACGGGTGACCATGCATATCACTGTTTTGCTGGACTGACCTAGAGAAGTCATCACTAGTGGGACCAGAGATGGTACGGGATACCACAGAGAAGGTACAGATCATTCATTTGCAGTTGAAGACTTCACAGAGCAGGCATAAGTCATATTTTGACAGGATACGAAGACCAATAGAGTTCGAGGATGGAAACCACATCTTTCTATGTGTCTCAACTCGAAGAGGTATATGAAGTTTTGGCTGAGGCGGAATGTTATCTACGAGATTCATCGGAACTGTTCAAGTCCTTATCACAGTTGGCGAGGTGGCTTACCACTTAGCTCTTCCACCAGAATTTCATCGGGTGGACGATGTCTTCCATGTATCCCATCATGGGAGAAATGTGCACAACCCTTCCTACATCATCGACCCTAGAGAGCTAGATGTTGACGAAAGGTTGACATTTATAGTGGTTCCAGTACAAATTGAGGATCGACAAGAGTGGGTCCTTCGTGAACAATCGATACCTAGGGTGTGTGTTCATTGGTATCACGAGAAACTCTCGGAGACCACATGGGAGTGGGAGGATCATATACATTCTCAGTACCCCCAATTGTTCCATTAGTATGAGTTGTGGGTTATGGGAAATAATGCCTTAGTTGGGGAGAATTTAAAGACCCAGATTATCCTGGTAATTTGTTTTAAATTAAATTGAAATTTTATGAGTATGTGAAACATGACGGTGCGTGATTCCGAGGCCCGGAGTTCCCAGAATCAATTTCTGATGTTTTGTTCTGATAACATTATTAGACGAATGAGAAGGTTATTATAACTTTTGAAATGGTTCTCGGAACTGAAATATGAGGGAACCGTTCAATTCGCAGCGCTGATATTCACATAAGGATACTTACACCTCGACAGAAGTGTGTTGAGAATAAATGATAGATTTTAGGGTTTATGGGAAAATAATAAATTAAAATGAACTACACTTTATTTTATTATTGATCCACCATGTGGAAGTTGGAGGTGGGGTCCACCAGAACTAAACCACCTTGTGGGAGTTGAAGTGTGGGGACCACCCGACCATAACCTCCCATGAGAGGTTATGATGGTGGGACCAACCCGATCCTAACCTCCCACGAGAGGTTACGGTGTGGGGACCAACCGTGACTAATCGCCCCCATTGAACGAGGAAACCACTCAACTCCCTCATAAATGAGGGAGAGCCTCTTGACCTCATTTACCCATTTAGTGGTTCTCCCACCTCCCTTCTTATGTGTTCCAACTCTCGTAAATTTTTTATGCCATATCCTCCTCATTATTTAATTGATCCAAATCTTACAATTAATTGTTTTTCCCATTTCAATATTATGCCAACAATTTAATAGGATATCTAAATCTATTATTTTGGATTGGAATATTCATCTTGGATAAAATTGGGAGAGGAGGACATAGGGAGAAATATCTCCAATGAAGAACTTCCTCCCGATTAAGAACGCTCCACTGACAAAGAATGACTTTGACCTTCTTCCTCAGAAACTCCTTCGACGTAGGGAGTGCTCGTCTACAATGAATCAACATCCACTTTCTCGCGCCAACGTCGATGAACAAAGAACAAAGGTTGGGAATTTATTTGATTATGATATTATTCCATTAATTGGTCCATTCTAAAACAATAATCAGTGTGGATGATTTTCCTTGTGGGTTGGGATTTGTTTTTGTCAAAAGATGTGGGGTGTTGATAGAATTTTCTTCTTATATCTTATTCTTTGTAATTGTTTGATATTCAAGAATGATTGAACCCCTTGCTATCACCATAAAAGCGGAGGTTGTGTGCCAAACCAACATGGCCCAACCCCTCTATTGTTTTTTTATGTTCTTTGGAATGAAGATGAAGTGATGAGACAATGAATGTGATTCCGGAAATAGGTGAGCTACCCACTGCCTCTGCCACCCGTGCTACCCACCGGGAGTGCCCCCACCGGTCGAACTGGCCCGCACCGCACCGCGCCCCGGCCAAACCGGCATCGTCCGTGCCACACCCCAACCATGCTTCCTTGGATTCACCCTCTGCCCGACCGAACTGGCCGAACCGGCCCCATCCACCCCATAAGCTAGCTGAGCCGGCCTCCTGAGCCACCGGCAGAACTGCGTTGTCGAGGCACCCGGGTTGAGCTGGCCTCCAGTGCCCCTCATGCCACCCCAGCCGACTCGACCTCCCACGCCCCTCACAAAATCCAGACCGAGCTCGCCTACCGTGCCCTTGCAGTGACCTCTTACATGAGTTGTGCCCTTGTGGCGCCCTCTAGGCCAAACCGCCATCGCGTCGACCCGCAGCTAGTCTGCTCTCTCGCGGCCCACTGGGCGGGGCCCAGCGGGCCCGACCGAACCTAACAGGATATACCGCCTAACAGGATGGCCCGCCTAACAGGATAAGTTAGACCCAACATATCAGGCCGGGTTGATCCAGACTAGGTCAGGCTCGGTCGGTCCGACCAAGTGGGACCAGAGCTTGTCCCATTATGACGCTTTACATTCATTTGGCCATATTTTTGGCACCGGACGTATGTTTGAAGAACCGTCAGCGGCATTGGTAATCATGGAGCATGAAGGTACCTTCATGTATACCCCACTAGAATATGGGGTAATGTTGAGATATATTCAAGTTGGATCGTGCATGAATACCATTAGTCCCCCATGACTAAAAGGCTAACAACCATAGACCGAGCGTCATATTGATGCTCTGTCTGTTGAGTTGAGACCTCTATGACATGAAAGACTTTGAGATATTTTTTCATGGGACTTTACGATAGTTGGAGTACTGAACAGTAGCTCGTGTAGTGGAGCCTTCTGGTGATGAGTGAGCAGAGTGTAGAGACCGTGTAGATGGATGAGACTTGACGACTGCTGACCGACTGACATAGAGTGACTCGACTAGACTAGTGGGGAGAACCTTGGTGTTTCCACATACCCAAGGCGGAGGAGCGCCTGGTTGTGGTGGTATAAAAATGGTACTTGATAGGAGGAGTACCTCTGCAGACTGTTAGGGGGAGCTCATGTTTATGGTGGCAGACCCACGGTGGGGAGCACCTCTCTGTAACGCGGCAGACCCACAGTACTCGACATGAGGGGCACTTCATTAGTCGAAGGTTAGTGGGAAATTCCTTGGTGTCGCGGCAGGCCCACTATAATCGATAGAGGAGCAGTTCTCTAGCATTCGAGGTTTCGATAATGTTAATAAAATCCTGGATGAGCTGAGTTAGTTTCTTTTGTGTTTTCCTCATGATTGAGATGGATTACATGATAACTTAGGTATATGTATGGTTATATACCTATTTGGGGTTATCTATTGATTTAATACATTTTGGTTTATTCTTGTTGGATTTTATGAGACCTTGAGGGTCTCAGGGTCCCTACTGAGTATCGTTATACTCACCCCTTTATGGGATATTCCCGTACCACGTTGTGTTAGATGCAGATGATGGACATCACTGACTGTGGCTAAGAGAACCAGGATTGGACAGTACCTGGAGGTGGATCATACGGTGTGTCGGTACACAGAATAGACAGATGGATGTGGAGTGCGGTAGAGGCGATTTGTACCTACCCTTTAGGTAGGAACCTTAGAGGATTACCTAGTAGTAGTTTTTCCTTTTCCTCAGTTGATCATATTCATTCAGTTACTTGTACTTTCCAGTTGGGCTTGTATTCTGGCAATATTTTACATTCTGTACTGCCTTGTTGGTTATACAGTTATCTTGTGTTCATATCTATTGTGTGTGTTTACAAGTTATAAAGGTAATGCCTTTCCAATTTTAGGGAATTGTGCCTTGGGTGCTAGTCGCCAGCCCCTGGCCTATGGAAGGAAGGCGTGGGGGAGTCACGAAATGGACCCAGGGGTACAGGTCGTGATGATGTGGTATCAATGGTTGGTTCCACTGTAGAACAGAGAACACTAATCATTCATTCCTATGCAATAGTTTAATGCGTAGTGATTTTGGTTCTTAGTTCAGGGAGTTCAGTGTTGGTGCGGTGGCTGACGTATCCATAGATCAGTACCCTGGCTTCTGATTATTGACTCAGTGCAGGGAAATAGTGATTGCATGTGTGTTTTCAAAATTTTTCTCTATGTCAGCTCAACTAGTTCATCTCAACAGGTATAGTCTTTTAACTATGTCACATCATTTTATTTCATAATGCCTCCCTGAAGATGACCAGCTAGCCTCAAGAGAGTTGTACGAACATATAGCCCACCGAGCGACGAGGCCTTGGTGCAGGGACCTTTTCCAGCGGAAGAACCAACTTTACCACTTTCTATTGGGCCACTGATGCCACCGGCCCCAATAGCAGACGATGCATGCCACTTGAGAGCGTTGCACGAGTTCCAACGCCAGAGGCCACCTAGTATCAGGGGAGAGATGGACTGACAAGCAACTGAGGATTTGGAAGATGTTGTAGTGGGAGTTTTTCGACTAGTTGGGACACTAGCCGACCTCATGGTGGTTCATGATGCCAGCCTTCTATAGGAAGCAACGAGAATATGGTGGAGCTTGATTCTCCATGTTCATGATGAGATGATGCTTCCCTGTGCAGACTTCGACAACATGTTTCAGGCAGTGTGTGTCCCAGTGACTTTTCACATAGTGTGTATACATGTTCCACTTCATCTGCAGTAGGACAGCCTGACTGTAGCTCATTACACAGCAATGTACACCGACCTCTCACTCTTCTACACTGATATAGTGTGAGACAAATTTTTCCGGGCCCAAACATTCGAGCAGGGGATCAGATTGAGGATTATAGCTCCGATGATCTCACCCAGCATCCTGACGCAGGCGGGGGTGCTGGAGAGATCCCTCCCTGTGTAGAGTTTCCTTGCTCAGTAGTCTCCATCCGCGAGATCCTCCACCAGTCTACACGTAGCGGAGTCTTCTACAGATGGTAGCAGATAGATGTCACAGAGGTCCGAGAGGACCAGAACTACGGGTGGATGATCACGTGACACATGATTGGTTGTGTCGGGCACCCAGAGAAGAGACATTCATGCTAGGAGCAAGCAGTGTTTCACATGTTGTGGCCAGGGTCACATGGATCAGACTCCCCAACCCATTATTTGGATAATTAGTAGATGGTCGAATGACCTCCCAGGAAGAGACATAGATTCGATCGAGGCGGTCTATAGGTAGAAGTCGGATGTGGAATAGGAGATGGAAGTGTAGATGGAAGTGGATGATGTTTTGAGGGGTTACCTCCACCAACACCAGGAGGTCCACCCCGACAGCATGGAGCAGGTGGATAGGGGAGAGCTCAGCTCCAGGAATCTAAGGGCTATGATCATTATGCTTCAGTGATGATACAAGGTACAATATGTGTTTATTCATCCTTAGTTGCAATTCTTATAGACACTAGTGCCAGTCACACTTTAATTTACACTGCCCTCGTTCGGAGTATGGAGATTCCGATGGAACCATTGGATCAATCCTTATGGGTAGAGACTCCTACGGGAGCAGACATGAAGATTACAAACTGGTGCGAGTAGTGTGAGATTAATCTAGGAGGAGAGAGCTTCGGCTAGGATCTACTAGTAGCAGCGTTGAGGCCTTACAATGTCATATTGGGTATGGACTAGTTATCTACAGTTCATCCTCAGATTGACTGTATTATGAGTAATGTGTGGTGTGTCCGCATGGATGGGACCAGATTTACCTTCAACAGTGAGAAGGGAGCTTTTACAGCACAGTAAGGTCTTTCTCAGAGGAGAGTTCAACTGATCACTCATCAGTTGGCTACCCTTACACTCAGAGCAATTGGTGTTAAGAGTCCGAGCTATCTGACAGTGGTAGACCACTACATGGATGTTTTCCCAGATGATGTCTCAGGTCTACCTCCTCATAGAAAGGTGGAATTTTACTTTGTCTTATACCCCAAGACGGCACCGATATCTACACCAGGGTATCATATGGCTCTCGCGGAGCATCGCGAGCTACTGGTACAGGTAGGGGACTTGCAGGGGAAGAGATCAATTCGGTTGAGTGTTTCTCCCTGGGAAGCCCCAATTTTTTTCGCCAAGAAGGCAGATGGGAGCGTGAGGCAGTGTGTTGAATGTCAAATCCTGAACGAGGTGACAGTGAATAAAAATTACCTACTCCTATGTATTAATGAACTCTTTGATCAGTTGAAGGGAGCATGACGGTTCTCGATGATAGACCTCAGATCAGGATATCACCAGCTCAGAGTTTGAGATGATGACATGCAGAAGATGCCCTTCAGGTGTTGTTACAACCACTATGAGTTCTTTATTATGAAATTTGGCATGATCAACACTCTATTAGTTTTCATGGGACTCATTAATAAGATCTTTCATCCTTATGTTGATCACTTTGTTGTAGTCTTCATCTACGAAATTTTGATCTACTCGACTACAGAGGAGGAGCTTGCCGATCATTTGCAGGTCGTACTGGACAGACTCTGAGAGAACCAACTTTATGGTAAGCACATGAAATCTCAGTTCTAGATCTGAGAGGTTCACTTTATGGGATATTTCATCATAGAGGTTGGATTTTCAGTAGATCCAGTGAAGATTGAGGTGGTAATTGCTTGGGAGCCACCCAGGAGTGTGACGGAGGTAAAGAGTTTCCTGGGTTTGGAAGGTTATTACCGAAGGTTTGTTATAGAATTATCCATTATTGCAGCACCGTTATCATCATTGAAAAAGAAGAGGCAACCCTTTGTGTGGTAAGAGAGATTCCTGTAGAGCCTTCAGGAGCTGAGATAGAGGCTGACTAGTGCCCCTATCTTGAGGCTTCCAGAGAAATGTTTTGGTTACATAGTCTATTGCAATGCATCAGGGACCAGACTCAGATGTTTCCGGATATAAGAGTGAGAAGTGATCACATATAGATCACGACAGTTGAGACAACATGAGAAGAACCACTCTACCCATGAACTAGAGTTACCAGTAGTGGTCTTCACCTTGAAGATGTGAAGAAACTATCTGATGGGTGAATGTTTTATCGTGTACTCTGATCACAAGAGTATCAGGTATATCTTCTCTCATAAGGTCCTGAAAATAAGACAATGTCATTGGCTTGAGTCCCTCCAGGACTATGAATTTTAGATAGTCTATACCCCTGGGAAGGGGAATGTTGTTACAGATGCACTCACCAGGAGGTCTGGTATACAGCTGCTAGGAGATGTGACAGAGCAGTTGGCTACATTACATACATCATTTTTGGATAGGGATGTAGCAGCATTCCTTCAGTCTCTTACAGTCATTCCACCACTTCTTCAGTGAGTCAGGGAGGTGTAACATGGGGATGTTTTCTGCAAGACATGATAAGCTCAGATATCCATAGGGCAGGAACCTGATAGATTTTCTGATGGTTGGGAGCATGTCATCCTCTCCAGAAGACATATCATGGTTCCAGTGTCACATCAAGAGGAAGTGTTGAGAGAGTTCCGCACATAAAATCTATAGGTACATCTATGAGTGGCGATGTTGTTCCAGGACCTTCAACGACATAACTAGTGGCAAGGAATGAAGAAGGTAGTTGCAGAGTTTGTATCTCGGTCCCTCATTTGTCGTTAATTTAAGGAAAAGCATCAGGAACCAGTAGGCATGGATCAGACTTTAGAGGTCCCAGAGTGGAAGTGGGATGCGATATCCATGGAATTTGTGAGAGGACATCCACGTACATCCATAGGTCATGACTCGATCTGGGTAATCATCGACCGACTCACCAAGTCAGCCCACTTCATACTGATAAGTGAGCGGGGTTCAGTAGATATCATGGGATGCCTCTCTGTGGAGGAGATTGTGCGGTTACAATGAGTACCATCGACGATTGTCACCGAGCGTGACACACAATTAAAATCCCGGCTATGGAAGGGGTTGTAAGAATCTTCCGGGATGCATCTTTGTTTGAGCAGCGCCTTCAATCCTCAGATGGATGGCTAGACCAAGAGGACCATTCAGACCCTCGAGGACTTGTTGTGTGCTTGTGTCCATGACTATGGTCACAGCTAGGAGGATCACTTACCCTTGTTGGAGTTTGCATACAACAACAACTATCACTCCACCATTGGGAGGACAACTTTTTAGGCATTATATGAGTGACCTTGCAGATCACATTTGAGCAGGACTGACCCAGTAGAGTCAGCACTAGTGGGACAAGAGATGGTATGAGATACCATAGAGAATGTCAGATCGTCTAGGAGCAGATGAAGACTGCCCAAAGCAGGCGGAAGTCGTATGGTGATAGGAGACAGAGACCACTAGAGTTCAAGGATGGTGACCACGTCTTTATACGATTCTCACCTCGATAATGACTATGAATATATGGCCAAGGCGGAAATTTATCTTCGACATTCATCGGACATTTTCAGGTACTCAGCAGAGATGGCGTGGTGGCTTACCGCTTAGCTCTTCCACCTCAGTTGCATCGGGTGCACGACGCCTTCCATGTATCCCAGCTGAGCAGATACGTGCACGCCCTTTCCAATATCATCGACCATGAAGAGGTGGATGTTGATGATGGGGTGACTTTTACTGATGTTCCAGTAGAGATTGAGGATCAATAGGAGTAGATCCTTCATGGATGATTGATACCTCTAGTGTGCATTCGCTGGTATCACGGGAACCTATAAGAGAGCACATGGGATCATGAGGTTCAGATGCGTGCTCAGTACCCCCACTGGTTCCCTTAGTTTGAGTTGTGGTTTATGGGGATGTAAATCCTAAGGTGGGTAGATTGTAAAGACCTAGAATTTCCATTTGATTTTTTAAAATTAAATGGGATTTTAAGAGTCTGCGAAACATGACGCCAGTCATTCCGAGGCCCGGAGTTCTTGGAATAAATTTATGAAGTTTTGTTCGGGTATGTTCTAGAAACATACGACCGTGTTTTTATAACTATTGAACACGTTCTCAGAACTGAAATCTGAGGGCACCGTTGAACTCGCATTGATGGTATTTGATTAAGAAGTTATTCACCTTGACAATAGTGGGTCATGAATAAAAGATATTTTTTGGGTTTTTCATAGAAAATAATAAAATATAATGAACTACACTTTATATTATTTTTTCACTACCATGTGGAAGATGGAGGTGGGGTCCACCAGATCTAAACCTCCTTGTGGGAGTTGAAGTGTGGGGTCAACCCGACCATAACAACCCATGAGAGGTTACAGTGGTGGGGACCACCCAATCCTAATCTCCATTGAGTGTTTACGGTGTGGGGACCGCCTGGGACTATACTCCCAATTAAATGAGGAAACCACTCAACTCCCTCATAAATGAGGGAGAGCCTCTTGACCTCCTTTACCCATTTAATGGTTCCACCACCACCCTTATTAAGTGTTCCAACTCCCATAAATTAATTATTCCAAATCCTCTTCATTAATTAATTGATCCAACACTTTCAATTAATTTTTTAACCCATTTGAATATTATAAAAATTGTTTAATAGTTTATATTAATCTATTATTTTGGATTGGAATATTCATCTTGGAGGAATTTGGGAGAGGAGGACATAGGGAGAAAACCCTCCAATGAAGAACTTCCTCCCAACGAGGAATGCTCCACCGACGAAGAACGACATCGACCTTCTTCCATAGAACCTTCTTCGATGTGGGACGTGCTTGTCTACAACAAATCTATGTCCACATTCTTAGGAGAGAAATGATGAACAACAAATAAAGGTAGGGATGCTAATTGTTACCTTTTAAAATAAACCATAATTGATTATGAAATTATACATTTAATTATTACCTTTTAAAATAAACCATAATTGTGGATGATTTCCCTTGAGGGTTGGGATTTTTTTTGTGGGAATATGTAGGTGTTGATAGAATTTTCTTCTTTTATCTTATTCTTGGTAATTGTTTGAAATTAAAGATTGATAGAACCACTGCTATCACCCTAAAAACTGAGGGTGTGGCCCAAACTTACATGGCCCAATCGCTCTGTCATTCTTGTTTTTTGATGTTTTTCGGAATGCCAATGAGGCAATGAGAAGATGAATGTGACACAGGAAATGGTCGTGCGACTCACTACCTCCGCAACCCACACTACCCACCGGCAGCACCACCCGCAGGCTGAACCGGCCTACGCCGCGCCACGCCCCGATCGAACCAACCTCGGTCGTGCCGCACCCCAGCTGTGCCTCCTCGGCCACACCATAATCTTGACCAAATCGGTCGAACTAGCCCCGGTCACCTCATCCGCTAGCCAAGCCGACCTCCTGATCCCACAGCAGCACCACTCCCTCGAGGCGTCGCGGCCCAACCGGCCTCCCGCGCCCCTCGCGGCGTCCTGGACGAGCTGGCCTCCCGCGCTCCTCATGGTGCCCTAGCTGAGTTGGCCTCCCGCTCCTTTTTGGTGCCTTCTAGGCTGGGTCGTTCCCTCAAGGTGCGCTCCAGGCCGAACCGCCATCGTGGCAACCCACATCCGGTCCACACACTTGTGATCATTCTGCACTCTCACGACCCGCTGTACTAGGACTAGTAGGCCAGGTCAAACCTAATTGGCTGGCTTGCATAATAGGCCAGACCAGACCCAACAGGTCAGGCCGAATCGACCTAGACTGGGGTGTCCTAGACTGGGTTGGACCGAGTCCATCCGAACTGGTTGGACCGGACCCGGGCCCACTACGACCCTTTAATTTATTTTGGACATATCATTGGTACCGGGAGTCCTTTTTATGAACATTCAGTGGCCCTGGTAATTTTGGAGCATGACGGTTCCATTGATTATACCCCACTAGAGTTTTGGGTATAGTTGATATACGGTCAGGTTGAATCGCGCACAAATCCAACCAGGTCCCTGGGAGTATAAGGTTAATAACTCATTGACCATGCATCTGATTGAAACACAATCTATTTCATTAATACCTCAATGACGTGTCGGACTATTGAGCTACTTCTTTGTGGGACTTCACGATAGTTGGAGTATCGACCAGTAGCTCATGGAACAGATTCTTCTGGTGACGAGCGAGTAGAGTGATGAGACCTTGTAGCTGGCTGAGACATGATGACTACTGACTGATAGAATTTGAGTGACTCGATTAGCCAAGTGGGGATCACCTTTGTGTCATGGTACACACACAGGGGAGGACCACCTGGTTGTGGCGGCAGACCCGTAGTACTCGATAGGAGGAGTACCTCTGCAGGCTATAACGGGGATCGCCTGGTTGTGGAGGTAGACCCGTGCTGGGGACGACCTCTATGTGATGTGGGGGACCCACAGTACTCGACATGAGGAGTACCTTAGTTGTCCAAGGTTAGTAGGAATCTCCTAGGTGTCGTAAGAGGCCCACTTTACTAGATAGAGGAGGAGTTCTCCATCATCATAGTTTTCCATAATGCGAATAACATCCTGGATGAGAAAAGTCAGTAAATTTTGTGTTTTCCAAATGTTTGAGATAGATTACATGATAACATAGGTTTATGTATGGTCATATACCTATGTGGGGTTATCTATTAATAAAATTATTTATGGTTTATTCATTTTGGATTTTGTGAGACATTGGCGGTATCGAGGTCTCTACTGAGTATCATTATACTCACCCCTACACATGCTATACCCACACCTCATTGTGTTGGATGCAGGCGACGAACAGCGCTGATCGAGGATGAGAGTACCAGGAATGGACCGTACCCTGAGGTGGACCTTACTGCATTTAAGTACATGGAAGAAATGGATGGACGTGGAGTGATAAAGAGGCGAGCAGTGCCTACCCTCTAGGTAAGAACCTCAAAGGATGATCCAGTAGCTATTTTTCTTTTTTCATCTGTTGTAATTGTACATGCAGTTCCTTGTACTCTCTAGTTGGGCTTGTATTCATGCCACTTTTTAATTTATGTACTCACCTGTTAGTTATAAAATTTACTCATGTTTTTATATACTATGTGTGCTTATTGGTTATAAAGTAAATTCCTTCCCAGTTTTAGGGAATTGTTCCTTTGGTGTTAGTCGCCAGCCCCTGGCCTTTGGAAGGTAGGCTTGTGTAAGTCACGACACGAGCCCTAGGGGATGAGTTGTGACAAATTGGCATTAGAGGTAGGTTCTACCAGAAAACATAGAACTCTGATATTTATTTTCTTTGAAGAAATAGTGTTAAGAGTAGTGAGTGTCTTTCTCATTTTAGGGAGTCCAGTGTTGGCTATGCAGCTGATGTATCCATACACTAAGACCAAGACTTCAGATTTCCAACTTAGTGCATGAAAACACTGATTGTGTGTGTGTTTTCAAAAGTTTTCATTATGTCAGCTCAACCAAGTCTTCTCACCAGGTATAGTCCTTTGACTGTGTCACAACTGTTTATTTCTAGATACGTCCCCATTGATGACCAGCTAGTGATCCTAGGGTTGTACACAGTAATAGCACAATGAGCGATGAGGCCTCGGTGAAGGGACCTTTTCTATTGGAGGCACCAACGGTACCCCTTCCCGTTTGGTCATCGATACCACAACACCTAGTAGAAAATGATGCATGCCGTATGAGCGCGTTGCACGAGTTCACACACCAGAGGCCACCCAGGTTCAGGGGAGAGACAGACCAACATGCGGCTGATGATTGGTTGGAGGCTATGGTGAGAGTTTTCTGACTGGTAGGGACACCAGCCGACCTCATGGAGATTCTTGATTACAGCCTTCTACAGGTAGCAGTGGGTAGATGGTAATGCTTGATGCTTCAAGTTCATGATAAGATGATGCTTCCCTTGGAAGACCTCGATATCCTGTTTCTTGAAAATTTTGTCCCAGAAACTATTCATGCAGTGCACAAACATGAGCTACTTAATTTGCATCAAGGCAGCATGATTGTAGCATAGTACTCAGTGGGGTTCACTGACCTTTCATGCTTTTCCACCGATATTGTGCGGGACCCATTCTTCAGGGCACAGACCTTCGAGCAGGGTCTCATACGGGATATCAAAGCTCCAATTATATCACACAACATCACGAAAAAGGCGAGGGTGCTAGAGAGAGCCCTCCTGGTAAAGAGTTTCCTTGCTGAGCACCCTCTATCAGCGAGATCCACCACCATTCGACACATAGTAGTCTTTTGAAGCTGGAAGTAGACAAATGTCGCAGATTTCCAAGAGGACCAGACCTATTGGTGGACGACTGCATGACACTGGATCTATTGTGTGGGGCACCTAGAGCAGAGACATTCATGCCATGATATGACAGTGTTTTAAATGTGGCAGTCTGAGTCAAAAGGCTCGTGACTATCCGAACCTCCATTCAGATGATCAGCATATTGTAGAAAGAACTTCCAAGGTAGAGACTATGATTCGATCGAGGTGGTTCTCTGGGTGCAGGCAGATGTGATAGAGGTGATGGTCGTGAAGCTGGTGGTGGATGATGTTTGAAGTATTTACAACCACCACCACAAGGAGGTCCACCCCAACATTAGGGATTAGGTGGTTAGGGGAGATCTCATCTCTAGGAAGCTGAGTACTATGATCATGACACTCTTAAGATGATAAGTGGTACAATCTATGTCTATTCCACATTAGTTTCAATTATTATATACACAGTGCCAGTCACTCTTTCATTTACACTGCCCTCGTTCGGAGCTCGGAGATTCTGATGGAGCCATTGGATTGAACCTTATGTTTAGTGACTCCTAAGAGAGTAGAATCGACGATTACACACTCATGCTGACAGTGTGAGCTTACTCTAGGAGGCGAGATCTTCGAATGAGATCTACTAGTATCAGCGTCGAGGACTTACGACACCAACATGGGTGTGGAATGGTTATCTACAGTTCATTCTCAAATAGACGGTATTAGGCATACTGTGCGGTGTGTCCTCACGGATGGTACTAGGTATACCTTCACGGGCAAGAAGGGAGACTTTGCAGCACATGATGGAATTTCCATGAGGAGAGTGCAATAGATCACTTATCAGATTGATGCACCTTCCCTCGGAGCAGTTGATGTGGATATGCCGAGCTATCCTGCAGTGGTGGGCCTATACATGGATGTTTTCCCTAATGAGGTTCCAGGCCTACCTTCACACAAATAGGTGGACTTTTACATTGACATATATCTCAAGATGGCTCTGATATCTGCACCAGCGTATTCGATGGCTCCTGTGAGGATTCATGATCTGCATGTACAACTAGAGGACCTGTAGTGGAAGGGATTTATCCAACCCAGTGTTTCTCCCTGGGCATCCCCGATTCTGTTCGCCAAGAAGTCGGATGAGAGCTTGAGGAGTTGTGTTGACTATTGGTGCTAGAACCAGGTGACCATGAATAAAAAGTACCCACTCTAGAGTATTAACGACCTCTTTGATCAGTTGATGGGAGCACGGTGGTTCTGAAAGATAGAACTCAGATCGGGATATCACTAGCTCAGAGTTCAAGACAATGATGTGCAGATGATGTCCTTTAGGAGTCGGTACGACCACTACGTGTTTATGGTTATTCCATTTTGTGTAACCAACACTCGAGAAGTGTTCATGGGACTCATGAAAAGGATCTTTCAACCATACCTCAATCGCTTTATCGTAGTCTTCATCGATGACATTCTGATCTACTCTTCTACTGAGAAGGAGCATGCCTGTCATTTGCGGCTTGTACTGGACACACTCCAAGAGGGACAACTTTGTGGTATTCTCTCCATGTGCTAGTTCTGGATATGAGAGATTCACTTTCAGGGACATGTAATCTCGACGGATGTAGTTGTAGTATATAGAGGGATGATTGAGTCAGTACTTTCTTGGGAGCCACCAAAAATTGTGACGGAGGTACAATGTTTCTTGGGATTAGCTGGTTATTACTGTAGGTTTGTGCCATACTTATCTAAAGTAGTAGCACTTCTTTCATTCTTGATGAAGAAGGGGAACCCATTGTGTGGTCAGAGAGATGCCAATATAGCTTTCATGAACTGAGACGGAGGCTAACTAGTGCCCCCATATTGAGGCTTTCATATGAAGGCTAAGGGTACATTGTTTACTATGATGCATCAAGGACCATACTCGAATGTTTCCAGATGCAAGAGGGAATAGTGATCACTTATGGTTAGTGACAGATGAGAGAAAATTAGCAGAACTCTGGTACCCATGACCTATAGTTAGCATCAGTGGTCTTCACCGTGAAGATGTGATGACACTATCTGATGGCCGATAGTTTTATCATGTACTCTGGTCACAAGAGTCTCAGGTATATCTTCTCTCATAAAGGCATGAACCCGAGACATCTACAATGGCTTGAGTTACTCCATAACTATGACTTTGAGATAATATATACTTTTGGGAAGGGGAATGTTGTTGCAAATGCACTCATCAGTAAGTCTGGTATACAGCTTCTAGGAGAGGCGACAGAGCCACTTGCTGCATTATAGATATCTTTTGTGAATAGGGGTGGACCAACCTTTAGTCTCTTACAGTCACTCCCCCACTTCATCAGCGAGTCAGGGAGGCACAACATGGGGACGCTGACTCTGAGAAATGACGAGTTCAGATATCGACAGGGCAGGCACCTAGTGGATTTTGTGAAGGTGGGGAGAACATCATCGTCTTCAGAGAACGTACCATGGTACCGGTTTCACTTCATGAGTAAGTGCTGAGGAAGTTCAACACATCCCCTCAAGAGGTACATCCGGAAGTGGAAAAGTTGTACCAGGACCTTTGACGACAGCACTGGTGGCCGGGAATGAAGAAGGATGTTGCAGATTTTGTCTATCGGTGCCTCACTTATCAGCATGTGAAGGTAGAGCATCAGGTACTAACAGGATTGGTTCAGCATTTAGAGGTCCCAGAGTGGAAGTGGGATGGGATATCCATGTATTTCGTGACAGGACTTCCAGGTACATCCAGTGGTCATGACTCAATCTGGGTGATCGTTGACCAACTCACCAAGTCAGCCGACTTCCTACTGATTAGAGAGTAGGGTTCAGTACCGAGCTTGGGACGCCTCAATGTGCAGGATATTGTCCGGTTACATGGAGTACCATCTACAATTTCCACTGATTGTGATGCATGTTTTACATTCCGGATATTGAAGGGGTTGCATGATGCTTTTGGGACACAACTTTGTTTGAGCACCACCTTCCATCCTCAGATGGATGGCCAGACCGAGCTGACCATTCATACCCTCAAGAATATGTCATGTGCTTGTGTCCCCGACTACGATCATTTCTGGGAGGATCACTTACCTTTGGTGGAGTTTTTATACATAAACATCTATCACTCCACCATTGGTATGGCACCTTTTGAGGCATTATACGGGCGACCATACAAATAAACATTGTACTGGACTCTCACAAGGGATTTAGCACTACTGGGACCAGAGAAGGTACAGGATACCACAGAGAAGGTACCGATCATCCATGAGGAGATGAAGACTTTACAAAGTAGGAAGAAGTCTTATGCTGATAGGAGATAGAGACCAGTGGAGTTCAAGGATAGTGACCACATCTTTCTATGGGTCTCACCTCAACGAGGTCTAGGAAGATTTGGCCGAGGAGGAAAGTTATCTTCAAGATTCATCAGACCTTTTCAGGTCCTCACAAGAGTTGGAGAGGTGGCATACCACTTATATCTTTCACCTCAGTTGCATCATGTGCATGACATCTTCCACGTGTTGCAACTGACAAGATACATGCTCAAACTTTGTAATATCATCAACCATGGTGAGATGGACGTCGACGATGAGGTGTCTATTAAAAATTCTCTAGTAGAGGTTGAGGATCGACAAAAGCGGGACCTTCGTGGATGGTCGATACATCTGGTGTGCATTCACTGGTTGCACGAGAACCTCCAGGAGAAAACATGGGTGTAGGAGGCTCTGATTCATGCTCTTTAACCCCTCTTGTTACCTTAGTTTGAGTTGTGGCTTACGGGAACGTAAAGTATGAGGTGCGGAGAATATAAAGATCCAGAATTTCCATGTAATTTTTTTAAATTAAATGAGAATATTACGAGTCCACGAAATATGACGGCACGTGATTCGGAGGAGCGAAGTTCCTGGAATCATTTTTTGATGGTTTGTTCTGGTACGTTCAATAAACGCATGAACGGGTTTTTATAAATTTTGAACTGGTGCTCAAAACTAAAATCTGAGGGCACTAATGAACTCGTAGCATAGGTATTCACATAAAGAGCCTTTCACCTCAAAATTAGTGGGTCAAGACTAAAAGATAGTTTTTTGGGATTTTCATAGAAAATAATAAAATAAAATGATCTGAACTTTATTTTATTTTTGAGCCACCATGTGGAAGTTGGAGGTGGGTTCTATAAAAACTAAACCTCCTTGTGTGTGTTGAAGTGTTGTGACATCTTGACCATAACTTCCCATGAGAGGTTACGGTGGTGGAGCCCATCCGATCCTAACATCCCATGAGAGGTTATGGTGTGGGGACCACCCGGGACTAAACCCCCCCAATTAAATGAGAAAACTACTCAACTCCCTCATAAATGAGGGGGATCCTCTTAACCTCCTTTATCCATTTAATGGTGCTACCACCTCCCTTCATAAGTGTGAAAACTCCCATAAATTAATTATTCCAAATAGTCCTCATTAATTAATTGATCCAACGATTTAATCTAATTGTTTATCCATTTTGAATATTATGCCAATGATTTAATAGTATATCTTAATCTATTATTTTGGCTTGGGATATTTATCATGGAGGATCATTGGAGAGGAGGACATAGGGAGAAATCCCTACAATGAAGAACATCCTCCTAACAAACAACGCTCCACCGACGATGAATGACTTTGAACATCTTCCTCGTAACCTCCTTTGACGGTGGGTGTGCTCATCTACAACGTATCAACGTCCACTTTCTCATGCCAACGTCAATGAAAAATGATCAACAGTAGGGAATTTATTTGATTATAATAATATTCATTTAATTATTCCATTATAAATCAAATAATCATTGTGGATGATTTTCCTTTCCGGCTGGGTTAGGTTTTTTCGGGAATATGTGGGGTGTTTCTTGACTTTTCTTCTTCTATCATCTTCTTGGTAATTGTTTGAAATTCAAGAAAGATTGAACCACATTCTATCACCCTAAACACGGAGTGTGTGGTCCAAACCAACATTTCCCAACCCCTCCTCTATTATTGTTTGTGATGTTCTTCGGAATGGTGATGAGGTGAAGAGAAGACAAATGTGATGCATGCAAAGGCCACGCGATCCGCGGACTCCGCGACCCGCGCCGCCCACCAGCATCACCACCTGCTGGTAGAACCGAACTGAGATGCAATGCACCCCAGCCAAACTGGCCTCATCCATAGTGCACCCATGTTGTGCCTCCATGGCCTCACCCTCCGCCTGACTGAACAGGCCGAACCACCCCCGGCCACCCATTCTGCCGGCTGAGTCGGCCTCCAGAGCCCCCGGCCGAACCACGCCCTAGAGTAGTCCTAGGTGAGCCGGCCTCCCGTACCCCTCATGGCGACCCAACCAAGCCGGCCTTCCCCTCCCCTCATGGAACCCCGGCCGTTCCGGCCTCTTGTGCCTTCACGGTGCCCTCTAGGATGAGTCGCGCCATTACGGCGCCCTCCGAGCCGAACCGCCCTCACGCCGACCTATGACCATTCCACAACCTCACCACCAGACCACACTCTCATGACCCAATGGGTTGGGTCCAGTGGGCTGGGCTGAACCTAATGGGTTGGCCCACCTAACGGGCCAGGCCAGACCCAATGGGTCTGGCCTGGTCTACCCAGACTGTGTCGGTCTGACCGAGTTGGACCGGACCCGGGCCCATTACGACCCTTTACATCATTTTGGTCATATCATTGGCACCATGCGTCTATTTAAGGAACCGTCAGTAGCCCTGGTAATATCGTAGAATGAAGTTTCCATTGAGTATACCCCACTAGAGTTTCAGGTATATTTGAGATATAGTCAGGTTGGATTGCGCACAAATCCAACCGGGGCCCCATGACTAAAATGTTAATAACTCACAGACCGGGCGTCCGATTGACGCATCTTATATTGAGTTGAGACCCCAATGAAGTGGCGGACCTTTGAAATACATCTTCATGGGACATTGAAATAGTTGGAGTATCAACCAGTTCCTTCTGGAGAGGATCCTTCTGGTGACGAGTGAGCAGAGTGTAGAAACCTTTGATGTGGATGAGACTTGATGACTTCTGACCTATTGACTCAGAGTGACTCAACTTGCCCAGGGGGGAGCACCTTGGTGTCACAACAGACCCATGTTGGAGGATCTCTTGGTTGTGGTGGCAGACCTATGGTACTCGATAGGAGGAGTTCCTCTATAGGCTATTGAAGAGAGCGACTAGTTGTGTTGGCTGACTGACGGTGGGGAGTGCCTCTGTGTGATGCAAAAGTCCCACGATACATGACAATAGGAGTAACTCATCAGTAAACGGTTAGTGGGAAGCACCATGGTGTCACGGGAGGCCCACTGTACTCGATGGAGGAGGAGTTCTCCCGCAGCTAAGGATTCAATAATGTGAATAAAATCCTGGATGAGATGAGTGAGTAACTATTGTGTTTTCCTCATGATTGAGATGGATTACTTGATAACATAGTTATATGTGTGGGAATATATCTATGTGGGGTTATATTCTAATTTCATACTTTGTGGATTATCTTTTTTGGATTTTGTGAGACCTTGAAGGTATCGGGGTCCCTACTTAGTATCATTATACTCACCCCTACACGGGATATTCCCACACGAAGTTGTGTTGGATGCAGACGATGGACAGCGCTGACTGATGCTGAGAGGACCAGGACTGGATGGTACCCGAAGGTGGAACATACGGAGTGTCAGTACACGGGATAGACGGATGAATGTGGAGTGCTGAGGAGGTGAAATGTACCTACCCATAAGGTAAGAACCTCGAAGGACGACCAAGTAGATGATTTTTCTTTTTCCTTAGTTGTACTTGTACATTCAGTTCCTCGTACATTCTAGTTGGGCTTATATTCTGGCCCCTTTTTACTTTCATTACTCACTTGTTGGTTATACAGTATACTCGTGTTAGTATCTATAGTGTGTTTTTACAAGTTATAAAGAAAATTCCTTCCAATTTTGGGGGAATTACGTCTTTTCTGCTAGTCCCGAGCACCTGGCCTATGGAAGGCGGGTTGGGTTAGTCACGACATGAGCCCTGGGGGATGGGTCATGACAATATATTTCATTTATATCACATACCATTATAAATACTATTTTTTAAAATATGATAACATAATTTGTGGAACTGTGGACTACCACATCCTCAAAGAAATGTGAATCATTAACGCTATTGATGAAATGTATAAAAGTTTGTTTTAATAACCATATTTGAAATATATGAAATAAAAATTATATTTTAACTATATTTTAAATATATATCATTTACATTGTCTTCATATAATATGACATAGATATGAATGTACGGTTCATGAATATGTACAACCTAATGTGTCCATGAAAGATTCATTTAATTTATTATCTCCAAATATAATGGATTATTCTAAGCACATTTATTTTAAAAAATATATGATAATTATGTAATGTTCTACATTTGGGGGAAGATTAAATTTTGATCTATGTAATAGGAATAAGAAATAACATTTCAAATCTTCCATGAGAAACTAGGAAATTAACACCCCCCAAAAAATAATGAAGTATTATTATCCATTGGGTAATAAGTTATTATATGAATATCATATATGAGAACATAAATGTTGTCAAATTTTTGTAATAATTCAATAAAATTATTAAAGAAATTATACTAGTTGATAATGGACATTCATGAAATAAAGGAAACACAAGGTAATCGATTTCATGCCAATTTATATTCAGTTTAGATTTATTCATTTTATTCACCAATTCATATTAATGTGATGTATATGTTATCCATTTTTCACATAATGTCATTATTCACTCATGAAACATATACAATATATACCTGTGGTATAATCTTTGATAGTTATTTGATTATGTGGGGAAATTTTGATAAATCAATATTCTTTAGTCAATACTGTTATTTCCTAAGGAATATTATTTATTTCAATTATTAGATATGATGAGTTATTTTAAATAGAAATTAATTCCAATGAATAATAATTATATATTCCCTTGATTAATCAACAGATTCTCATGAAAAAATATGGTTACAAAATTAAACGGGATTCTACCTGTGGTTTTAAACCATCTTGTGAAAGGTCTTGACATTGTAGGTTTTCATATTCTTCAGACATGAAATAAAATAATTAAGAATTTCCTTTATATGTATTTATGTAATTATTATTTTTATCTATGTTTTTTCAATTTATTAAATCTATAGATGTAATTAATTATTATATATTTGAAAATTTTGAATCAGTTTCATTTATTTACATTACAATATTGATTATTCATTATCTAAATATTTGAATGGAACATATTATCATCTATTTACTGTTAAATTTTTATTTACACTAATCAAATCATTACTGATTCCAAATTACATACCCTTCCTTTTAATTTGTTCTCGCCCTTATTATGTTTCATTTCCCTAGTTATAAAGTGGAATCCTTTTAATATGTAGAATGGATGACCAATTTTTGTGTGTGTTATGCTTCATTTTTTTTCCATAACGCTTTATGGGTATCCTGTATGTAATTTTAAATTCCCAAATTTCTATATTGTTATTTAATTTGTTATTTGATTCATTGAAATAACAATAATGTAATAAAATAATTCTCTATCTTTGAGCTACTAGGTTTGGGCTTTTTTATCCACCCTAGCCTAAATGATCAGATCTACTCTTACTGCCATCAAAATATGGAGTTGTTTATCCTTCTCTCTAATCGAGATTCGATGTTGATCCCATTACACTGATTGTTGTAGGCAATGTAATAAACAATCAATGTACATGGCTCATATGAAGATATGCTTGGTGCTCTATTGGTTCATGATGACATTAATTCCCCATATTGCCTCATCCCCCACAATGGTGATAGAATATAGCACTACCATCAATAGAATCATGGCTGGTACTCCCCTCACGAGAATCGTAAAATTGGATCTTCCTTCTAGAAGTTACTTAACCAATGGGTCTAGAGGATAAAATTACCAAATATATGCCCCCCGATTCCCTCATCATTTTCCCAGTAATCAGATTATGATTCAATATCTGAATAATAGTATCCAACCTTAACATGGTGAAATATAATCAAACAAAAGTCATATGAAAATCCTCAAACCATATCTCCCTCAATGCCTCATTAGAATGATAAATCAGAATAATGATATCGATCTCTATAAATCATGCAAGGACACCATATCTATAATCACACACTACCCGAGACGTATACATAAACTGGGTATTTCAATTTTTAGGGTCCTAAGAAAAATTTATTCATAAATCCATGATTGAAAATATCTCTAAAATATATCTCCAAGAGTATCATCCTAGTTTAAAATATACCAATATCACGTAGGTCCTCCTTATAACATATTCTTCATGAGATTCACCCTAAACTATGAAGTTGTATCGATATTATAAATGATATAAAAAAAGAAATACTTATCCATAACCCACCAGCACGAAGACCACCATCACCATAAAATTTTGGAGGATTATGGTGTTGGAATACACATATTTTATCTTATATACACGTGTAATGTTTTGGTGATCGTTGAAAAATATATATAAATCTTTGGATATATTGTGGAACTTATCATAGAAACTATATGTTTTAATGCATGTGTTTTACAAGAGGAAATACTATAGTTTCATCTTGTTTCATTGGGACCACCACATCAAGAGAATAGTATTCTCCACCCTCCTGAAATAGGAATGGTGTTCATCATGGTAGCACATCTCTATAATGAAAAACACACACATTTGAAAATAACGAGTAGTGTCCAAAACATAGATAAAAAATATGACATGTATAATTTTTCCTATGAACATGACAGAGCCATATTATTTCTCTTCAATCAATTACTGGGTAAAATAAACAACCATAAAATGATCTAGATACACTTCCTACATCCCACATTAATGTCAGGACATGGTAATGTTATCTACTGCACAATTTAATTTCATTAAAATTAATACCTATTTAAAACACTCTTTAAATGGTTGAATGAAATGGGTCACCAATAATGCATTATAAGGTCCCATGCACCTCATGAACTACTGTTTTTCATCCACATAATCAAAACCATTACACGTTCTAGTCTATACGATCATTGGTCGCTTAGTCAACATGCCATAGTTAACAACTTAGTGTGTATTCTATATCTTAACCAAGAAAAAACACTTCTGATTAGATCATGTAATATAAGAATAAACTATTTATTTCAATATCCTTCACTAATCACTTTCAAAATCACAGATATATCAATAAAATAACATATTATAATTTCATGAAGATAAGAAATGAATCTTTTATGGAATTTGATAAAGTAGGGTATGCGAATCTTGTCATGTTCAAAAATGATGCCTGAGATCCATACCATCACCTAAATATGAAATATTAAAATTCATAATCACAAGGAATATAAAATACTATGTGTATCACCCAGTGGTGGAATATAATTGATTGTAATAGGAAAAATATAGGGAAAAATATTTCTTATTCCAATAAATTCGGATTCTTCTGATATGGGTTTAACTACTCCTTGGAATATATGATTACAAAATTCTTATACATTCTTAATCATTTATATATTTTCCCAAAATATTAATTTTAGAAAATAAATACATTGATAATACAATGTAACGAATGGACCCGGATGCCAAGCCGGATGCTCACATGGACTCATGTGATCCACCCAATCTTACAAGGTTTTTTTACTATAATAATGGGAATATAATGAGTCTTTTGGGAAGCTTATGACCTCTTATCATAATGTAATTAGGAATTATAAATGAGTTAATCATTCATGGAAGAATAATAAATCATGATAAATGGTAAATTATCGATAAGAGTGTATTATTAAATTCTCCAAAAGAAGTGTCATATTAATGTGATGACAATTTCATTTATCTGAAAAGGAGGAAAATATGAATAAAAGAATACAAAAAATAATTGATTCAAAAGAACAAAAATAATGAAATTGAACTATCACCATCTTGCATCATGAGCCTCTCTTAGTCTTGTGCTCAAATGATTCCATGCATATCAATAATCAATCACCAAAAAATAGGATCTTTCCTCTATACCTACTTTTATAAATGATGTCTATATAGGTACCCAACTACGACACGAATAGGGTGTGATCGAACACTTAGTATGCCACCACAAACGGTGTCTATATGAAATATATTCTTTGTAATATAAATAGATGAATTTTATAGTATATCAAATATATATCAATAATGAAAAAAATAATTATTCAGAATTGAGTTTTTTATTGAATCTTGGATTCCTAAAATCATGATTCCCAATTCAATAAACACTGGAATCATTAAATAATAAATAATAAACTTGTACTGTCCAGTCTAAAAACTATAGTCAAATACTGATACTAGGTTTATCTGTATAGAATAGAAAAAATATCCAAAAAGTTCATGCCATGTAATCTTGTCTCAATATACACAAAATACATTCCATGTAATCAAATGTCAGACCACTAAGGGATGTATCCATGGAATTGATGACCATGGTATCCCCAGCGATCTCTAGGAGAATCATGATGGAAAATAGTTTAATATATTGGTGGGGGTTTATGGAACATGTCAACTTAGCATTTCCAACACGATTCCAAGAAAGAAGGATCCGAGTGTTTTCATGGTCCATGGAATCATACAAAATCTATATCCAATGATAAAATAGGTCCAAGGCATCCACTACAGAAAATAAGATACACAGAGAAGAAATATCCTTGGAATCCTATTGAATTGGGATCTATGGCGATCGTCCAAGGAATACACTACCATAACTAATTCACCATCTCATTTCATTCATGATTTCATATCTATTCACATTCTAGGAGTTAATTTAAATCATATAACAATTTCCAATTATGTAATTAAAAAAATGAAATTATGTAATCACCTTTCATGGAGGCATAACATTATCCTAAATCCTCCTTTAATTATCATTAAATTCATTAAGGACCCTAATAATGTGGATATCTCACATAGACAAAGTAGGGTGGTGTAACATAGGTAAGATACAAATTCTCACCTCATGGGTGGCCAAGGTTGATGGAAAATGTCCTCTAATAATAAAAAGCACAATTAGTAAACTTAACCTGTTCAATTTTAGTAAATTTATGTATTGGATTAATTTTAGGGTAAATCCAAAATGTGTGGCATGATTCGCAATGCAATCCAAGATTATAAAACACAAAAATGTTAGGATAAAGGTATAGACCACATACCGTATACCGATTATATAAAAATTGTCAACAATCAACCTCAAATTATGTCAAGATCAGGAGGAAAATTATCAATTAAAGAAGATACTATAAATAGGGAATATAATATTGAACCAAAATCGATATTTTATTAAAAAAATTAATAGGGTTTCTAGATGAATGAATAGCATACTAGTGTTGATCCAACATGAGCAGAAATTCTTGAATATGAGTCATCATGGTGGAGTTATCGATTAACCATGCTCAATGGAGGATGAAAAAAATTGGTGATGATGTCGTTCTATATTCTAGAGGAAAAAGATGATGGTTGCAAGATTTATTTAAACTCATTAAGGTATAAATGGTAAATTTGTCAAAAATACAGGGTCACACGGTTTGGTAGAATTTTTTGGCCCAACAGTTCTGCCTCATGTAGCTCCTTGTCCAACCCTACTGATTACTCTTAACCATGTGACATGAGAGGACAATTTCTACTAGCTGTGCGACCCACATACCATTTCCTAAAAACCTATGTTTCATGGTCTGAACATTTCCCATAAACTATATGAACTTCCATTACCTCGTTATGTATTTATATTAGGTCAAAACCATGTATTTAATTCAAAACAATGATCTAAACCTTGTAGGAGAAACACATATCTTACACATCAAATTATCATAAAACAAATCAAATTATATTATCAAATAATTATTTGAATGATTATATTTATATACATTCTTGTATTCCTTTTATAAAATTATGTACATCACATTATTTTCAATTACGATGTCATAATATTGTTTGAATATTTATATTTTAATAAATTTTTATAATAAAATTTGAATATATTTGAAAATTTTGAAAATTTCACATTTAGATAATTTCAAGGTGGTGATTTCCAAAAATATTTTAATTTTATAATTGTTTTTATAAATATGTGATTTTTCAATTTAAAATAGTAATCCCTATATACATGAAAATAATAGTTCTATTGATATTAACCACATTACATCACTTATAATAATTTTATTCCACATCATGAATATATATTTTATATTATAATTAAATAAATTTGATAATAATTTAATATGTAAATAAAAATAATTTAAATCATTTTTAAATAATCAAAATTATTGTTTCAAATAAACATAGAAATCTTCCAAAAATAAAATTTTTGTTTCTTCATATCAAAATTAAATTTTTAACAAGGCCTAAAAATTATAAAAACAAAAATGGATAAATAAATTATTTATTTTATTAAAAAAATATAGATTCACTCTACTATATTTTAGATATATATCCCCTTTATACACTAGTGTATGCTATATGGGTTTAGTGTTTAATGGTTGGGAATTCATGGGGTCGTTGGGTGAACAAATATTTAGTCGTGATCATGATAAGATTGTACTTATCTCATAAATGTTTTTGTTCATGAATATGTTTTTTATTTTAAAATTTAGGTTGGTTAACGAAACAATCTAGAAATTCTATATTCTATAATGGTCTAATAGATAGGCTACATGTGGTACCATCCTACTGGTATGGATAATGGTTTTATCATACCATTAGAATTATATAATTTACAGTTAAATTAATTTCATAACTAGAATAGAGATATAAATTGTAAAATATCACCCTTTATGTCATCACAACATGTGTTTTGTGATGGATTTCAATAAATAAATTTTATTCCAGAATAAATAATGAAGCCAGATATTTCTGCATTATCCATAAGTTCCCTCTTTATTTCATGATTTTATAGGAAACATATCGTTGTTATAAACATTTTATCTACATCATTATAAAATTTGATGTTTGGAATATTCTCTAATATTTTTCTATAGAACATCAGAATTATTTAAGGACTACTTGATTCTAACACAAATGGATTGTGATATAGATATTTGAGAATGGTATAATGAAGATTGTTTTTCATTCCAATTTACATCATTTTTATAAACATGGTGACTATATCCCTTTAAATCATCATCACGTATAACAATAAAGATTCATTATTAATGAGAGAATCTTCCATTTTCCCCTCCGACAATGGTAATGTATCGATGAACCATAAAACATGATCATCTCCACCCAAAAATGCTAGATCAAAATGATGTACTTTTGTGTGAATATATAAATAGGGATTTTATGATATGTATATATTTCATACATTCCCAGAGGGATAATTATACCATATCATTAATGAGAAGATCATTATATCTAATTCTATATAATGTGTTCTTTATTAATACTCAGGGATTCTTATTTCGTGGGGGAAATGGTTTCCCACATTTTCATATTTCATGAGTACATAAACCAATATTTTTTTATTGGCATCAATAGTGATCTGAAATCCTTCCACATTGTTCGATAATGTGATCATAGGTGAAATGACTATCCCCTTTATAAACTGTTTATGAATTATTTACATTCATGATTCCAGGCAGAACACACACCATTTGATTAATCATAGTTAGTTGGATTTTAAATCATGAGAAATTTCTCACCAATGGATGATTATTCAAAACTAATGAAGGATAATATAGATCTACATTAAATGTGATTTTATGGAAAATCATTAAATTTCATCAATTTTTATATTAAATAAATATTAACTATTTTTGGAGATAACAACACCCATTAATTATATTTTTTCAAACAAAAACTCACATTTAAATTACTTCACATATTAATTTTACTTTTAGAAGGACTTCAGACAAACATTATAATGTTACTCATGTTCCATCATTATTTTATAATAGATAAGAATACTATCTATAACTACTACCAAAATTGTTATCTAGGTAATACCTAACGACTATATCCATTATGTACACTATAATTATTATTATAGAATTAGTGAGTTCATATGGAGTCACTATAAACCCAAAATTCCCACAACATTTACAAAATACACTATTTGGGATAACCAATGATAACCTAACTTGTTATATATTATTTTTTTCAAATTAATTAAAATTTCGTGATATCTTATGTTACCCAAAAAACATGTTATACTTCTTATACACATAAAAAGGGGTTAACATTTGTTATACATGAAAAAATATTTTTACAAAACAATGATATATTATTAATATAGTTATATAAATGAGACCATTAGAACCAAGCCATTAAACATAGAGATATGAATACAAATTACTATTTTTCTTATATTCATTATATATTTTTTATATAAAGTAAAAATATTATTAAAAAATTTACATCACGTTTGGGAAATATTTTATAAGATATAAAAAAATATCTCATAAACTATTTTTTTGGACAATAATAAAAAATACTTCAAACATTAAAAAAATAAATTTTGATAAAATATACACCATTTTTTGAATAATCATATAAAATTAGTTTAGAATAATTTTTTTCACTTTTATGAAAAGATTCATTTTTTTAATATTAAAAAAAGACAAAATATTAATAGAAAACTAGATTCTTGAGTAATTCATTTATAATGTTATATTATAAGTCAATTTTTTTTAATTATTTTTTTTAAAAAAATTCTAATCTAGGTCATTTTTATTTATTTTATATTGTAATATATATATATATATATAATTGTATACTTGTGGACATTTTCTCATTAAAAACATGTGTTCTAATCGCATATACCAAATTAATTGAATATAAAAATTATCCACTTCAATGAATGTAATTTTAAAAATAGATACAATACTTCACATAAAACATATTGATATTATTTAATAATTTGATTTCTTTTACCAATATGATCAGTACAAATAATTAAAAAAATTATCATGGTTAACATAAGAATGTTTTTACTGGGGAAATCAAACATAAAATATCAGGGATTGATGTAACGACAAACCAATCCAAAACCCATTTTATAGGAAAATTTATATAACATATCTTCTAGTATCATAAATTTTCAATTATTTTATCCTTGTGACATGAAAAAAATATGGGTGTAGTTATTTATTTCAAATAATTATTGTCATGACAATTGCCTCACTTATGAAAAGCCATCCATTATTCTCTCACCTTGACACATTATAACCCTTTATTCAGAAAAGGCCCACAAAAATAAATTCCCATCAGACATAATCTCCTCATAAAATAATTATCTTTAAAATAAACCCATCATAGGGAGGTCATTGTTGCAATCTGAAGAGTGATACCCTAAGAAGATGTAACCTTAATCAACTAGTGTTTTTTATTTATTCATACTCATCATTAAATTATTATAATAAAAATATATATAGTAAACTTAATATATTTAATTTCGTGAATTTTTATGTGAATTACCTATAACCATATCTCCTTCCATTAAATGGGTTACAAAATCATTGTTTGTTTGTTTGGAAGACTTCCACCTACCAACCGATGTCATTCATTTTTCCATTACAACATTTTTTCATTGGACACTATAATGGATTTATTTCACATATATAATATTTATGATGTTATTAGGTTTTTCAAATTTATATATCAAATTTACATTCATTATTTTAATTTTTTGGGAATACAATAATGTCTCTCATGTGTATGACGGTCTACTATCTCGTAAAGCGAAGTGACACATACAGGATTTATGTTGAAAGTAATAAGTGAGTTTATAATTATAAATAGTGATATATATTACATAAAAATTATTATATAGTGGTAATATATAGTTTACCATTCATTATTTCAAACTAACAAGAAAATGAAATCCACATTCATGAGTACATACGTCGTACTGTCTCCAGGAATAGTTTGTTCAATTTCTATCACTATTTTTTATGGATTCCCCTAAATAAATATATATTTAATATATATGATATTTATATCGTGGATAACTTTATTATGATTATGAAACCATGCTTAATGTAAAATAACAAAAAAAATAACAAATGAAAACATATAATAAATAATGTTGTTATTGCGGAAATGTGACTTCATCATGAAATTTCTGATACAAGGGAAATACAAGATACTATAGAGGTAATATATGTTATATAATATATATTTATGGTAAATAAATAGATTTATATTAAAAATATAAATAATATAAATTAATTTTGAATATCTATGAAGGAATTAAAGACTTACGGTAGGGGATTTATTGCCTCTCTTTTATTTATAACAAATATATGAAAAATCACTACTTAATTCAATTTTTTGTGATTGTATGACCCATTAAATGTAATGTCATGAATAAAATTATTTTCATTACATATAATGTTTCATTTTATGTTACTACTTACTGAGTATTTTTATTTAAAATATTATTAAAATGGTAAAGGATTTATTCTTAATTTTTTCTTCTATTACATTATGTTAAAAATCTATATTCATTCATGAGATGAAAATAAACCAAAATTGACATTTAAATTAATTTATTTATATATAATAATGTTATATAACATTTCATGTAATATTATTCCATTATGGGTGTTATGATTCAATATTACCAAAGTAGAAATGATGTTCAATTAAAATATCATTGTTTATCAGTAATATTTATGATTACATTTCTGATGATAAAATAATATGATACATATATTACGAAAATATTTATTGTTATTCAACTATAGTTTTTAATGATATTAAATGTACAATTTTTCACTATTTGGAACTCATAATAATTAAGTAATTTTTTGAATAAATGAATTTATCTCTCCCAAATATGGAAATATATTTTCATCCAAAAAAGGATTCAAAAATAAAATAAAAATATGTTTTACTATATCGAATTTTAAAAAATTAATAAAATTTCCCATGTTTTTCATTTTGAAGAAATTTTTTTGAAAGGAATATTCATTTCATTATCCAAACTGTGCCTATTTCCATTTTACCACAAACGTTATAACTATCTTTATTTTATCATGTATAGAATGAATGGAACATATTGTCATAATGACAGTTATATTATTTTGATATTATAATATATTTTATCATGGATTGTTTAAAATAAAATTATATTTTTAATTTTTTATTATTAATAATATAATTTATTAGAAAGCTTATTTTCCTTGAATTCTTTTTAAAATGAAATTTAAGAATTCTTTTATATGTTTCAATGACTATTTTCGATGAAAAATTTTTGAAAATGATTTATGTATTTTCATTAATAATTTTTTTACGTGAAATGTTATGTTCTTCAAGAAACATTCCATTTTATTTTTCATTCAAAATAAATCTCCTTTTAATATTAAATCCTTCGATTTAATTTATTCTTTTCTAGGGATATGTTGTAATGATCACATTTTAAATATTTTTCATAATATCATGTAATTTGATGACATATATTATACCCATATCGCCTCTATGTGCTATAAAAATATAAAATTGTTTTTAATCCCACTAATTTTTTACATGGGTTATTCTATGATTTAACGTTGAAATGATTATTAAAATATTCTCTTTTAAAAATTATATGATATGAGGAAATATTTTTTGAAACCCCTTACATTTGATGTGTTCTAAGATGAGGAATGTTACATGATATTTTTGAACATAAATGTATGGATTAAGAGATGTGTGGGACCCATGTATCCCTATAATGTTTAGGGTAATGTTAAATATTATAGGAGCTCAAAAGATACATGGTGGTCAGCTAAAGCATAAAAATTTGTGCACACTAGTTGTTATCCTATACTCAAAAATGATTACATGAGAGGTCATAACAATCCATGAGAAGGTACATAGGTGGTTATACAATGCCTAACATGTAATTAATTTCATGGTGTATATCTAATACATAAGATTATTAATTCTTTTGTGCAAAAAAATATTAATGTTCAATGAAAATTTTATGCTCTCAGGGATGATATTAATTGATTGCCTCAAGATATATGTTGTATGAACAGTTAATGTTTATTTCATGACTCATGATTATGATCATTGATACGCTGGGTATTATTTTCAAATGATATTCTCATGTTATCAAACCCTTATGTTCTTTTATGATTATATATACCCCTTTTTTACCCTTACATAGAATCTTAGCTCACCCTTTGTTATATTTCCATTCCATTGGATATGATGAAACCTATTTTTAATGATATCATTAATAAGGGATAATGTTAATAAAAACATGTTGGGGGATAATTTGGCTCACTTATATATCATTTTTTGTGTTTCTATTTTTTATAAGAAATATAAATTTTATGGACCTATGATTTTTGTTTGAGTGATGTTCTGAATATTCAAAAAAATGAAATAATATATATTAATGATAAGATAGAGTAACTATAGTTTCTCTCATAGTATATATTCAGTTAAACATTATAAACTAGGATGATAAAAACACAATGATATCTAAAAGGACATGTCTATGAATAAATATATGTATGAGTAATTGTATCAGAAAATACCCTTCAATTTGGGTGAATGGAAGATTGAGTGGTTTCCATGAAATTTCATCTATGTTTAGATTCAAAAAGAGTAAGTGTCAATGTAATAGTGGTAAACATGGGTAATAAATTTTATAAGGGATCATTGACGTAGAATTCATTATCAACTGGTGAACAATAATGTACCTTGATGGACAACTATTTTTACACTCATTTTGAATATAGATTTGATGTTCAGGAACTCGTTATGATCAATCAAAAAGGATTTAAAAATTTAATGACTATTAACATCCTAGTTTTAAATTATTATTCCATAATATAAACTTAATGTTACATTATTTAGTCGGGCTATATGTTATTTTTCATGAGTATGTGGTTCATACCAATGATTATTATTTCATACACTATGCTTATTCATTTTAGTCAAAGGCCCTAACCCAAATGAAACAAGTTAATGATAGGTGTAATATAAAATGCAATTATTGCACTCATAAGATTCCAAACATTATGGGAGATGAATGTAAATTAACTATTCTAGGATCATGCCATATTTCAAAGATATTAAACATTCTGGATATGCAAATGAAAAAACAAGGGAACACAATTATATTGTTTCCATCATATGAAAATGTCTAAAATCCGTTAGTGGGTTATCAAATCCATTAGTAGTTTAACAATGAATTAGTACAATTGAAAATATATTATTTATTCTCCAATGTTTGGAACATAAGAACATTAATTTGGTAATCTATATTTGGAAGGATAAAAAGATCAATTATGGAATATTCTCAAGAGTTTTAGGCAAAATGATGATATCGACTCTATGTATTAGGGTGAGTTCAGGAAGAAATTTTTCATCAATTAATTTCATAATATTATTTATATGAAAATCAACATGTAGTTCCTTGACATAAACCAAAAGGATTATTAATACTTTTTTACCTATGATGAAAATTAACCAGGACTTGTCTTTAACACATATGATATAATAAAAAACCATAAATATAAGGTTAATATTTTCTATAGTATCTTAAAACAATGTCTCTGAAGGGATTTAGGCATAATAGACTTCGGTATCAATGATGATATTTTTTATTTTCTATCAATAATGAAATGGTGTTTGATCTAATGTATCAATCTCATGTATTTAATAATAACTGAATAATGGAATTCAATGTAAAATATAGGAACCAAAAAGAAAATAATATGAACTTTAGATAATTATCAATGTTTTGGATGAAGTATGAATGAAATTTTCTTATGGGTACTACTAAATATTTTACTTGTGAATGGAATATAATCGAAAAGTTGAAATCTAGGGTGATGGGGAGATAATAAAAAATGATATGAATAATGATAAAAAAAATAATATACCTCCTATGCATTACTGGTTTCAATTCATGGTGTTTGGAAATTATGTAACATATTCCAAAACATGAGGGTTAATGATATTGATTAATTCTAGTAACCTATTAAAATGAGGGAAAATGGAAAATCACCTGAAATCCTTATTTATAATGAGTAGAGATAAAAATTCATAGTAAAATGTACACATACTATCCAATATAGAACTACAAATTTCTTATTTCACACGAGATCCAGATATATTTACATTTTTAAAGAATTTTCAATAGTACCAAGATTCAACCCAAATGAATAGATTTATAATTTTTATTAAATCTACCTTGTAGTAAAATAAATTCATAGGAAGTATTATATTATTCCTTATTTAAGGTTTTTAGTAATGAGATTCCATTAAATTATGTCATTATCTCTTTGGTTGAATTTGATTTTATCATAATTATGGATTTGATTTATCAACAGAAATACAACAACAATTTTTGTTGAAGGTACGCCAAATGTGATATTCCAACCCAAAATTTTATCCCATATTAATGGGATGGTATGTATAAATATTCAGATGATATCACATCCACTGTGTGGGGAATAGATCCCATTTAGAATGGGGTTTTATCATATATTTCTGGGGAGAAAATTTATATCAACCATATTACAATTGTATAAGTGTTTTCTATTTTCTTTACAAAATAGATTCCATTCCTTCTAATAAATCCTTAAATTTAGGTCTCAATATAATTCATACATATTTCTACAAATATTTCAAAGAAATTCTATATAATGTCCGTAATTGAGTTGTAGGAATTAAAGAAGAAACTTCTGATTTTTTTTTTGAAAATGGATACAGATAGACACATGTTTTACCATGGGGTGTAACTGTTTTTTGATAAAATGAAAGATATATCAATACAACTCTCTAATAGTTATTAGTATCAAACAATATCACAATTATGATCAATTATAATTTTACACATATTATTGTCTTGTTTGAAAAAAAATTCTGTGTTAAATACTTTTCCATGATTGGCCTCCATCTTGTATATAATCAATTGATGATTAATAATAAAAATATAACCAAGAAAACATTACGTACAATGTATTGTAACTATGAAAATATAGTGATTCCATTTAGTCTGACCAATTCCCCCTATATCAACATGAATTTATCGAATACAGTATTTATATATTACCATGATCAATATTTTGTCATTTTTACAGAATATTCAACTCTATTCAATGAGAAAAATGGATTATAATGATCATTTTAGAATTATTTTTAAAAATTACAGAGAGAATAAAACAAATGAATAAATTAAAATGTGTGTATTATAGATAAAAATGATTCATTTATGGGTTATACAATCTCATGAGTGGGTATATCGGAAGATAGTTCAATGAAATAAGTTACTAAACTTTAACACAAACCTACAATGATGAATGGGATCCACGGTTTTATTGGATTAGCTAGATATTATTGTGGATTGGGGAGAAAAAATGATGTCTATCAAATCCAATGACTAGTAATACTCATAAGGGAGACATGTTCATCTGGACAGATAAATGTGATGAAAATTTCAAGGAACTAAAGAGATGATTAGTCAGTGCACCTCCACTAACATTACCGTATACTATAAATGGGTTGGTAATATATAGTGGTGCATTTAAAAAGGGGATGGGTTGTGTTGATATGAAGAATTAATTGGTTATATACTCAGCCTCATGAAAATTTTATATTAATTTAAAAAATTTCTCAAATCCAAATTTGTTGAATAATGTGGTAATTCGTTCATAAATGATATGGTGGAATTATCTATATGGGGGAAAGTATGATATATTTATATATCAATCGCAATAGTTTAATGTAAATATTCAAACAGATGTTATTGAATGGGTTCCAATGATTAAGATTTTTGTAATTAAATAATATGACTTCTCAGTACATTATGACAATGGGAATGTGATCATGTTGACAAATTCAATTAGTTGAAAGAAATATTTCATCTTATCTATGATGAGGATTTCAAAAGATCCATTATTTATGAATTCAAAATGGTTTTCTTTAGAAATACTAAATGAATGGGGATATATTTTTTTGTAAATTGGATACTCCACCATCTATCGAAGTGAAGGTTAAAGGGGTGAGTAGGAAGAAATAGATCTATAAATGATGATTATAAATGTTTGTGAGTCTAACCATGGTCATTTTGAAATGATAAGGATGGTGAATCATGCATGGGTTCCATCCATACCAAATTTGAATAAGGAGTTTCTAGAGTAATATCATACTTATGAATTATTTATTAATTGAGGATGTAAGGAAATTATAAATGTTTTTTTGTGTGATTGAATAAGGAGTTCCATCCATTCATGTAATTATTTTCTGACATTTTGTTTGGGTATATTCTATAAGCGTATGAGAGGGACTTTATATCTTTTGATCAAGTGAATGGAATTGAAATACAAGGGTATCATTGAATAGGCAGCATCGGTGATTTCTTAGTGAGATCATCACTGTAGTTGCATTATGAAAAGAATGGAAGTTAGTTTTTTGGGGTTTTTAATTAAATTAAATAAGAATAATATGTTATATTATTTTTATTTGTGGAGGTTTAATCCTCCAAGGGGAGGTTGGAGGTGGGGGCCATGACACCCGAACCTCTCATGGGAGGTTACGGTGGTGGGGCCCACCCACACATAAACTCTCTTGGGAGGATATCATTTGTGGGTCCCACATGACCATTAAACCCACTTTTAACTCTGCATTTATGTGGGATTCCATCTCTCCACCTCCCACCATTAATTTTGTGCCAACCATCACAATTAATTACATCATATTCTTTAAAATAATTGGCACCCTTTTAAATTATATTGAATTCTTTCCAACCATTAAAATAATATATAATATATTATTTTTGGACAGGAAAATCTTATGGTGGAGCTTTGAGTGGGGGAACTTCATCCTTCCAAAAAAGAATGCCACACACCACCGATGAATGACAAACTTCTTCATCGATCTGCGACCGAGCCGAAAGAGAAGAGGCCAACAGAAAAGAACGTTGATGACTCTTCTTCCCTGGACTCTTCCGGATGTCGATGAATCGACGTTATCTTTTCCTCTCCTTACACCATCAACTATCGTCAAATACGATGTAGGGGTAGTTTTATGTATGAATCTTACCCTCAGTTCATCATTGTTTGTTGAGCACTTTTTTTCTGATTGACATCATCTTAACGAGGAGGGCTCAGATCGCACGAACACGGTCCGACCCTCCCACCTTGATGTTTTTCTCATTTTGTTGACAACAAAGGCAGAGAAATAGTGGCCGAAATTGAGCCGACCACTAAGAAAACTGGTGTTGCAAGGCCACCGGGTCCCCAAGAGGGCGTGACATAGCCATGTCGTGCGGAAAGAGAGTAGCGGCTAGGGCGGGCCATAGTTGAAGGGTGCAACACCGTCGTGCCATACTAATGTGTGGAGCAGCTGTCTGCTCGGGCCAGCCGGGAGGTGGGGGACCCTGTCGGATCTGGCATGTGATGGACAGGTGCCACCTGGCGCTTTTTTCAGCTCACACCCGAATGGAAGAGCTGTTTGGGTGCTAGGGGGTGCGCGCCTCCCCCCTGGGCACGATGAGGGTCGGCCGTCCGGCCGCCCTCGGCCGCGTCGCCCCCACGGCCCTAACCACTTCCTTAGACGGGATCGGACCCGCAGACTTGGTTAGAACCTGGTCTAGAACGGGTCAGTCTGGGTCGGTTCGACTAGGTCATAACGGACCCGGACCCGTTTGGCCAGTTTACATCTGTTCACCAATATCTTGAGCTACGGGTGACCCATTGATGAATCTCCTGTGGAGATGGAAGTCTTGGAACGAGAGGGTTCATTTGGAATACCCCACTTGAGGGTTGGACACAGTTGGAGTACAGTCAGGTTGGTTTCAACCAAAAAACCAACCGGGCCCGTGGAACAGAAATGCCAATAACTCACAGGCCGGACGTCCGATTGATGCACCGTCTATCGCGTTGGAACCCTTACAACATGGATATCCTTTAGGGTACTCTTATATAGAGTTTAGTGGTTGTCAAGGTACAACTGATATCTAGAGGGTAGATTCTATGGAACTCATGTGCACTAGATGCAAGGAATCTAGTGGCTGATATTGAGGGGAAGGTCGGAGACAGATCATACAGAGGTCAGCACTCAGCGACCATGTGTGGGTCAGTGCATACCGATCCTATGTGGGTCAGATCCTATGTGGGTCAGTGCTCATCGATCATTTGTGGGTAAGTTCATACCGATCCTGTGTGGGTCAGAACCGGTGTGGGTCATTACGAGGGTTAGAACCTATTGATTGTACATGGTCCAGACTAGGTATTGTTAGAAGCAGTGTCTCTTGGTAGAATAAGATGATCTAACTTTGCAACTAATCATCTGTACTTCTATACTTCACTAAAATCCTAGTTTGTGCTAAGTCATTGACTGTCGTGTTTTCCTCATGATTGAGATGGGTTACTAAATAACTTATGTATATGTATGGGAATATACCTAAATAAGGCTTATCTGTTGACTCCATACTTTTTGATTATCCTTGAAGGATGTTGTGAGACCATGATGATCTTGGGGTCCCTACTACGTATCGTTATACTCACCCCTACAAGGGCTATCCCCACACCTCATTATTTTGGTTGCAGACGACGGACAACGCTTATCTGGTTAGAGAGTAGCAGAACTGGACGGTACCCATAGGTAGACCACTCGACGAGACGTAAACGGAGCGGACGGACGAACTTGGGGTGTTGAGGGGGACATATGTACCCCCCCATTAGGAGGTAATTCTAGATGATGACCTAGTAGCTACTTTACATATTTTCTTCAGTTGGAATAGATTTTCAGTTGTTTTTTACTTTACTGTTGAGATTGTATTTTCTGCCCCTTTATGTTCAGCACACTCTTTTTTATTCTATTTTACATAGTGTTTTACTTCTAGTTGCATACTCTATTGTGTTTGTTTACTGTTATAAAGGAAATTCTCTCCCATTTTATTGTTTTACGCCTTCGGTGCTAGACGCCAGCCCCTGGCCTATGGAAGGCGGGCGTGGGTAGTCAATATACTAGCCCTAGGGAATGTGTCAGGAAAAATTGTTATCAGAGGATACGGTTCTGCCGCTGAACATAGAACTCTGATATTTCTTTTCTGTGAAGCAATAGTGTTAAGGGTACTAAGTGCGGTTTTCAGTTCAGAGAGTCCTAGGTTGGTGTTGCGGCCGACGTATCCTTACCCCAGGACCCTAACTACAGATGTTCGACTTAGTGAACGAAAACAATGATTGTGTGACTGGTTTCAAAGGTTATTATATAAATCAACACAACAATGTTAGCTCACCAGGTATAAATCATTTGATTGTGTCACATCTGTTTCATTTAGGATGCCTCCCTATGGACGACTAGTTAGATCCCTGAGAGTCATATGATCAGACAGCCCACCGAGTGAAGAGGCCTTGGTGCATGGAATTTTATCAGTAGAGGCACCACCTATACCACTTTCCGTTGGGCCACTGAATCCACCTACCCCAGCAGTAGACGGTGCTTGCTGATTGAGTGCGTTACATGAGTTCCAGTACTAGAGGCCACCCAGGTTCCGGGGAGAGACAAACCCAAATGTAGTTGAGGATTGGATGGTGGCTATGGTGAGAGTTTTCACGTTGGTAGGGACACCAGCATACCTCATGGTGATTCTTGCTGCAAGTCTCTTTCAGGCTGTAGTAGGTAGATGGTGGAGACTAATGCCCCAAGTTGACAACGATACGACACTAATATGGACAGTCTTCGAGATCCTGTTCCGAGTGGAGTTTGTTCCATCCACCCTTCGAGTGGTGCAGATTCAGGAGCTACTTTATCTGCAGTAGGGAAGCATGATAGCAGCACAATACTCAGCGAGGTTCAATGACCTCTCTCGCTACTCTACAGATATGGTTCATGACCCATTTTTTAAGGGCCAGACCATCAAGCATGGGATCAGGTGAGAGACAAATCATCGATGATCTACCTCAACATCCTGACGCAGGCATGGGTGTTAGAGAGATCCCTCCTTGTGATGATTTTCCTTGCTGAGCAGTCACCAGCAGCGAGACCCACTACTAGTAGACTTGCAGCGAAGTCTTCTGTAGCTGGCCGTAGAATGATGGCACAGAGGTCCTAGAGGAACAGACCCACAAGTGGTCAACCACATGAATCAAGATCGGTTGTGCAGGGCACATAGAGCAGAGACACACATGCCTGGAGTAGGCAGTGCTACTCATGTGGTAGGCAGGGTCCCAGGGCACGTGACTGCCGACCCGTCGTACAGAAGATCTGCAGTCAGTTGGGGGACCTCCCAGGTAGAGGCATAAATTCGATCGATGTGGTCCGTTGGGTATAGGAAGACGTGGGAAAGGAGATGGTCGAGTAGCTGGTGGAGGAAAATGTTTCGAGGTGTTGCCACCACCACCACTAAGAGGACCACCTTGACCACATGGAGTTGGCAGACAGAGGAGAGATCATCTTCAGGCTGCTGAAGCATACAACCACGGTGCTCCGGACATGATTCTGTTGAGCGGAGAGTGATGGAAAGAGGGGGGGGGGGGTGAATTGCCTTTTAAAAAATAATTAACAATTTAAAATCAAAGTTAAAGTGCAGCGGAAATAAAAGAGGCAAGACGCAAAACTTGATAACGGAGTTCGGCTTAAACCAAATCCTACGTCTCCGCTCCCAACTCAACCGTTGAGAGATTTACTACCGCTTGCTTTTTAATGGTTTTAGCAAGAAACCCACTAGACTTTAAGGTAGTATAGAACCTATTACAGCTTGCTTTTAATGGTTGAGCAAGAACCCACTAGCCTTCTTAAAGGTGAAGGCTAGCTCACCTATTATTCATGCCTTTTAAAGGGAAGGCTTGACTAACATCTTCACACCTTGAAGGTGGTGTGAAAACCCAAACAAATAGTGGATGAGAGAAAGAGGGTTTTGTAGGCACAAACCCAAATTGATGCTCAAAATAAATAATGAAAAACCATAATGTGGAGAAGTCTTAGGCGCCAATGGATTGATTGGAGTTGATGAAGAGCGCTCCCAAGCTTCTATGGTGATGCTCCTTGGATGTGGAAATGGGTTGGAGCAATTGAGGTTCCTTGGAGGAATGTGCCGGTGGTTTTCCAAGTGATCAAAAAATGTTCCTGTGGGCTACCATACGTTTCCGGGGCTTCCTAGTCCTTTATTTATAGAGGGGGAACCCTCAAATGGCCTTTGGGGGTCTTCGGAGCCGTTGGAGAGGCCTTCGGAGCCGTTGGGAGTCAAGTGGACAAGTATGGTCAAAGCCCAACGGCTAGTTTGACTGGATCCACCGGCTAACCGGTACAGTTCCACTGGTTGGCCGGTGCTTGGAAAGTGTAGAGGCCTTCTGCCCAGGCTCCACCAGCTGGCCGGTGAGGAGGCCACCGGTTGGTCGGTGAGGAGGCAGTAGCTGTCCCTTCTGTCCGGGTTCCACCGGCTGGCCGGTGATGGGACACCGGTTGGCCGGTGGTCTGGACAGAAAGGATGCCTTCTATCAAGACTCCATCGGTTGGCCGGTGGTCATCCACCGGTTGGCCGGTGGACTGAAAATCAGTCCACTTTTGCCTTCTGGATTTCTTGGCCCAATTCCTTGGCAACCGGAAATCATGCCTATCATCCAAAAACACTTAAAACAAGATTAGATAAAAAAGAGAGTGATTGTGATCATGAAAATTAAACCACGAGGGGTACGAGAGGTACAACAATCTCCCCCTATTTTGATGATCACAATCACCAAAACAAGCAATGTAAAAGACTGAAATGAAAGGCATGCTTTAAAGGATAAAGCAAAGCATGAGAGAAATATTTCTCCCCTAATCAACCAAGAATTTCTCCCTCTTTTTGATTATCAAAATAGCACGAGGCATTAAACTTGATTGAGGGAATCGATTTAAAAACAAGATAGAGATTTTAAACCAATTGAAATTTTTGAAATTGGAATTGAAAGTTTTGAATTGAAAGTTGTGAATTAAAAGTTTTGAATTAAAAGTTTTGAATTGAATGTTTTGAATTGAAAGTTTTGAATTGAAAGTTTTGAATTGAATGTTTTGAATTGAATGTTTTGAAAATAAAGCAAAAAGGCTTAAATGATCCTAACTCCCCCTAAATAAAAACAACAAATCACCGGGGAGAGGATTTTAGAACCGAGACAAATTTTGGTCCGGTGAGACTCGCTAAAAGGGATTTTTCAATCCATACTTTTCTAGTGGCGGGTCTTCTCCTATGAAATTCATCATTAAAGGAAATGGTTTTTGGCCTTCCATACCGGGCATTTTTGCAATCACACTCATAAATTAAGTGCCCAAGTTTTTTACAATAGTTGCAAAATTTATATTGGGAGCTCCTCCTTACAAAAATAGTAGGAGCATGGGAAGAGGAAGCTTGCTTGGAATAGCCAAGCCCTTGGGTGGTTCTAGATACGCATTGGGAACCAAGGAGCTTTGAAAGATTATGTTCACCTTCGGTGAACTTAGCTACAGATTCCCTTAAATCCTTGATTGTTGATTCCATAGAATCGACATCGGGAAGGTTTTGGATCTTGAGGGACAAGTCTTCCTTTTCTTTAAAAGTTGTTCCTTTTCGGAAGAAAGTGTTTTGAAATTCTTTTTTAAAGCAACAAATTTGGAAGAATTTTCGTTAAAACCTTCCTCTAATTGATCTCTAGCATGTTGGAGATCCTCATAAGATAAATGATTAAAAGAATTTGAAGAACAAGAGGAAGAGGAGTCGGAAGAGGTTACCTCATGAAATGCCATTAGGAATTTTTTACCGTTGTCACTTGAGGAGGAGGAGGAGGAGGATGTGGAGCTATCACTCCATGTGGCATTGAATGCCTTCTTCTTTTTCTTTTCCTTGGCCTTTTTCTTGTTGAGTGGACAATCAGGCTTGTAATGGCCTTTCTTGCCACACTCGTAACATGTTACCCCGGGCTCGGATTTTTCGTTGGGTTGAGCCTTGCACGATTTATTCTTCTTGTGCTTCTTCATGAATTTGTGCATTTTGCGGGAAAGATTCTCCATTTTTGAATCGCCGCTTGAAGAGGAAGAAGATGAGGAGGAGGAGATTTCTTCTTTTTGAACATTGAAGGCGATGTTCTTTGGAACTTTGATCGGTTTTCCTTCCTTTTCAGCTTGCCTCCTCATGGTGATCTCGTAGGTCATGAGGGATCCGATGAGCTCTTCGACCGGCATGTTCTTGATGTCTTTAGCTTCTTGAATTGCCGTGACTTTCGGTGCCCATGAGCTTGGTAGGATCCAAAGGATCTTCTTGACCATCATCTCTGCAGAAACATCATCTCCAAGAGATTTTCTTCCATTGCAAACGTCAGAAAAACGAGTAAACATTTCAGTTATATTTTCAGATGGATGCATGGTAAAACTTTCAAAATCTTGGCGATACATGTCCAATCATGTATCCTTAACTTTGTTGGTCCCCTCATGGGTAACCTCCAAAAGTTTCCAGATTTCATGTGATGAAGTGCATGTGGAAACTCGATTGAATACATTACGATCAAGGCCGCAATGAAGCGCGTTCATGGCATTGCCATCAAGCTCAAAATTTTTAATATAGGCTTGAGTCCATTTGGATTCATCGGGAGAAGAAAGAGAATAACCATGCATGACAATTTTATAAATAGGATAACCTATACTTCTAATAAAATTAGTCATGCGGGTTTTCCAAAAGGTATAGTCGGTTCCATCAAAGAATGGAGCACGACCCAATGAATAACCTTTGGGGGAGAAAGAAGTTGAAGCCATCACAAAGGATCTTGAATTTGAAACCGGTTAGGGTATTACTCAAATTTTTCCTTTGATACCAAATGCTGGGCAGAGAGTGATGGCAAGAGGGGGGGGGGGTGAATTGCCTTTTAAAAAATAATTAACAATTTAAAATCAAAGTTAAAGTGCAGCGGAAATAAAAGAGGTAAGACACAAAACTTGATAACGGAGTTCGGCTTAAACCAAAGCCTACGTCTCCCCGCCCTACTCAACCGTTGAGAGATTTACTACCGCTTGCTTTTTAATGGTTTTAGCAAGAATCCCACTAGACTTTAAGGTAGTCTAGAACCTATTACAGCTTGCTTTTAATGGTTGAGCAAGAACCCACTAGCTTTCTTACAGGTGAAGGCTAGCTCACCTATGATTGAATCCTTTTAAAGGGAAGGCTTGACTAACCTCTTCACACCTTGAAGGTGGTGTGAAAACCCAAACAAAGAGAGGATGAGAGAAATATGGGTTTGTAGGCACAAACCCAAATTGATGCTCAAAATAAATAATGAAAAACCATAATGTGGAGAAGTCTTGGGCGCCAATGGATTGATTGGAGTTGATGAAGAGCGCTCCCAAGCTTCTATGGTGATGCTCCTTGGATGTGGAAATGGGTTGGAGCAATTGAGGTTCCTTGAAGGAATGCGCCGGTGGTTTTCCAAGTGATCAAAAAATGTTCCCGTGGGCTACCATACGTTTCAGGGGCTTCCTAGTGCTTTATTTATAGAGGGGGAACCCTCAAATGGCCTTTGGGGGTCTTCGGAGCCGTTGGAGAGGCCTTCGGAGCCGTTGGGAGTCAAGTGGACAAGTCTGGTCAAAGCCCAACGACTAGTTTGACTGGCTCCACCGGCTGACCGGTACAGTGCCACCGGTTGGCCGGTGAGGAGGCAGTAGCTGTCCCTTCTGTCTTGGTTCCACCGGCTGGCCGGTGATGGGACACCGGTTGGCCGGTGGTCTGGACAGAAAGGATGTCTTCTGTCAAGACTCCATCGGCTGGCCGGTGGTCATCCACCGGTTGGCCGATGGACTGAAAATCAGTCCACTTTTGCCTTATGGCTTTCTTGGCCCAATTCCTTGGCAACCTGAAATCATGACTATAAGCCAAAAACACTTAAAACAAGATTAGATAAAAAAGGGAGTGATTGTGATCATGAAAATTAAACCATGAGGGGTACGAGAGGTACAACAGATTCGAGGTACTATCTGTATCTACTACACCTTAGATTTAGTTATTATAGACACATGTTCCTTCACTCTATCATATCCACTGCCAGCATTCAGAGCTCGGAGGTTCAAACAGAGCTGTTGGCTCGATCCGTATGGCTAGAGACTCCAATGGTAGCAGACTCGACGATTAAGCACTGCTGCCTGTAGTGTGAGCTTACACTAGGAGGTGAGAGCTTCGATTGGGATCTCCTATTAGCGGCGTCAAGGCCTTAGGACATCATCATTAGTATGGACTAGTTATCTACTTTCCTTGCTCAGTTTGACTGTATTAGGTGCAAAGTGTGGTGTTTCCAAACGTATGGGACCGGTTTTACCTTTACTAGCGAGAAGGGATCCCTTGCAGAACAGGATGGACTTACTCAGAGGAGGGTGTAGCTAATCAATCATCATTTTTCTTGTGTTACCCTCAGAAAATACGATGTGGAGAGTCCAACTTATCATGTAGTGGTGGACTAGTATGTAGATGTTTTACCTAAAGATGTTCTAGGACTATCTCCTCGTAGAGAGGTGGACTTCTACATTGAATTGTACCCTGGGAATGCACCGATATATACTCATGCTTATCGGATGGCTCCCCCTGAGCTTCATGAGCTGGAGGTACAACTTGAGGACTTGTAGGGGAAGGGATTCATCTGGCCCATTGTTACTCCCTGGGCAGCCCCGATTCTATTCGCCATGAAGGTGAATGGGAGCATGAGACATAGTGTTGACTACCATTTACTGAACCAGGTGGCCATGAAGAACATATAAAAAATCCCAAGGATTGAAGACCTCTTTGATCAGCACAAGGGAGCTCGATGGTTCTCGATGATAGACCTCAGATCAGGCGATCACCGGCTCAGAGTTCGAGACGAGCATGTGGAGAAGATGACATTCAGGTGTCGGTATGGCCATTATGAGTTCTTATCCATGCTTTTGGCATATCCATGGCTCCAGTAGTGTTCATGTGTCTCATGAACAGTATCTTCCAGCCATTCCTCGATCGCATTTTTGTGGTCTGCATTGAAAACCTTTTTATATACTCGACTACTGAGGAGGAGCATGCCTACCATTTGTAGGTAGTTCTGGACACACTCCGAGAGCACCATATTTATGGTAATCTCTCGAAGTTACAGTTTTGGATTTGAGAGGCTCATTTCATGGGACATATCATCTTGGAGAGTGGAGTTGCAGTATACCAAATGATGATTAAGGCGGTACTTTCTTGGGAGCCACCCAAGAGTGTGACTGTGGTACAGAGTTTCCTGGGCTTGGATGGATAATATCAAAGATTACTTCCATAATTCTCCAGAGTTGCAAAACCTCTATTAGCCTTGACAAAGAAGTGGAAACCCTTCTTGTGGTCAGAGAGATGCGAGAAGAGCTTCGTAGAGCTGAGGCAGATGCTGACTAGTGCCCTCGTCTTGAAGATTTCAGAGGAGGCCATAGGTACGTAGTTTATTGCTATGCATTAGGGACTGAACTTGGGTGTGTCTTGATGCATGAGCGAGTAGTGATCAAATATGGTTCTTAGATTCTGAGAAAACACAAGAAGAATTATGCTTCTCATAACAAGGAGTTATCATAAGTGGTCTTCGCCTTGAATATTTAGCTGCACTATCTGATGGGAGAGAATTTTATAGTCTACTTTGATCACAAGAGTCGCAGGTATGACTTCTCCTTGAAGGAACTGAACCTGAGATAGAGCCATTGGATTGATTTACTCCAGAATTATGACTTTGATATAGTCTATACTCATGGGAAGGGGAACATTGTTGCAGATGCGCTCAGTAGGAGATTTGGTATACATCTTCTAAGAGAGGCAATAGAGCAGCTGGTAGCCTAATAGATATCTTTCATGGATAGAGATGGAGTATCCATTCTACAGTCTCTTATAGTCACTCCTCCACTGTGTCAGAGAGTCAGGGAGGCGCAGCATGGGGATGACGACTGCGAGACGTGACATGCTCAATATCCACAGGGCAGGCACCTGATGGATTTTCTGAAGGTGGGGAGCCACCATCCTTTTTAGAGGATGTCCCATGGTACTAGTTGAACTATAGGATTAATTGATTGGGGAGTTCTACTCTTCCCCTCAATCGGTATATCTAGGTGTGTTGAAAATGTACCAGGACCTTCGATGATAGCACTGTTGGCCAGGTATGAAGAAGGTAGTTGTAGAATTTTTCTCATGATGGCTCACCTGTTAGTAAGTGAAGGAAGATCACTAGGTACCAGCAGGCTTGGCTCAGCCCTTAGAGGTCTCAAACTGGAACTGGGATTGGATATCCATGGACATCGTGATAGGTCTTCCACGTACATCAAGGAGTCCCGATTCGATATGGGTGATAGTTGATCGACTCACCAAATCATCCCACTTCCTATCGATCAGAGAGCATGGCTCAGTAGAGAGAATGGGACGACTCTATGTACAAGAGATTGTGTGGTTGGATGGAGTACCTTCTTATATTGTCTCTGACAATGATGCACAGTTTACATCCCCACTATGGATGGGGTTGCAGGAGGATTTCAGGATATTGCTGCGTTTAAGCACTGCCTTCCATCCTGAGATGGATGGCCAGACTGAGAGGACCATTTAGACTCTTGAGGACATGCTCCGTGCTTGTGTCATAGTCTTTGCTCACAGTTGGGAGGATCACTTACCATTGGTAGAGTTTTCCAACAACAATAGTTATCCCTCCACCATCGGTATGGAACCTTTTGAGACCTTTTATAGTCATCCATGAAGATCGCAACTCTGCTGGACATACCCAAGAGAGTCAGCACTAGTGAGATCGTAGATGGTACGTGCTTCCAAGGAGAAGGTGCAGATCATCCAAGAGCGGATGATGACTGCATAGAGCCGGCATAAGTCGTATACTGACAGGAGACGGAGACCTCTCAAGTTAGAGGATGATGACCGTGTATTCCTTCGGGTCTCACCTTGATGAGGCATATTGAGATTCGACCAAGGCGAAAAGTTATCTCTCCAAGTCAATGGACCTTTCTAGGTCCTCAGCAGAGTAGGCATGGTGGCTTAATGCCTAGCTCTTCAACCTATGTTACACCGGGTGTATGGAGTCTTCCATGTATCTCAGCAGAGGAGATACGTGCATGACCCTTCTCACATCATCGACCATGGGGAGCTGGACATCGCTGACGGGGCGACATTCATGGAGGTTCCAGTGGAGATTGAGGATCGACAGGAGAGAGTCATGTGAGGACGGTCGATACCTCTGGTGCGCGTTCGCTAAAGGTACATGAACTTCCAGGAGAGTACATAAGAGTGGGAGTTCATGGGATATTTACGAGTCTGCGAAAATTTACGGCGGTTGATTCCAAGGCCTGGTGTACATGGAATCATTTTCTGATGTTTTTTCATGTATGTTCAGTAAATGTATGAGAGGGATTTTATATCTTTTGAACCGGTGCTCATAATTGAAATCTGAGGGTACCGTTGAACTCGGAGCATCATTGATTGTTAGTGAGACTTTAACCACAGTTTTGTTATGACGAGAATGGAAGTTAGTTTTTTTGGGGTTTTAATAAAATTAAATAAAAATAAAGTGTTAGTTTATTTTTATTTGTGGCAGTTTAGTCCTCCAAGGGGAGGCTAGAGGTGGGCCCATGTCACCCTAACCTCCCATCAGAGGTTATAGTTGTAGTACCCACCTTCACAAAACCTCCCTTGGGAGCATATCATTGGTGGGGCCCACATGAGGTTTGAACCCCCCTTTAACTTCCTATTTATGTGTGATGCCAACTCTCCACCTTCCCACAATAATTTTTTTCCAACCATCAGAATTTATAAATTGAACATCTATTAATTAATTGGCACCCTTTGGAATTCTTTTGAATTCTTTCCAACCATTAAAATAATATATAGTCTATTATTTTTGGGCTAGAAAATCTTTTGGTGGAGCTTTGAGTGGGAGAACATCATCCTTCCAATGAAGAACGCCACACAACAAAGAAGAACGATGAACTTCATCATCGATCTTTGAAATATACAAAATAGAAGGAGTTGACTGTAATGAATGCTGACAACGCTTCTTCCTCGGACGCTTCCCGACATCGACGAATCGACGTTCGCTTTTCTTCTCCTTCCACCATCAACGATCGAAAAATATGAGGTACGGGTTGTTTCATATAGCGAACATGACTTTTCATACATTACTATTTCATCATTTGAAAGATAAAAAAATGATTATATTTCACATAGAGGATCCGACGGTTTTGTTTCTTGGGAAAACTAGGACTATATATAACAATTACAACAACAAGCATAATCATTTATTTATTTTCTTCTTCTCTAGCTTATTATTAGCACTTGTCCACTTCTTATTACATGTATCCACCTAAGAATATACATCAAAATAGGTAAACTAGAAGCCCAGTAAGAGGATAGATAAGAACAATATAGCATGGGGTGAGAATAATCATAACATTGAAAAAAGATAATGAACATGATAGGAAGCATAAATATAAGACATGAAATGTGGCAATGCATAAAAAATGAAGCATCATGTATTAGTGGTTAACTACCAAAAATATTTCTGAACCAAGCTAGCATCATGTTCACATATCATTTCTAATTTACTCATGATATTCATTCATTTACCCAATGCATTGGAGAACTGTATAATTCTGGGTGCACCCGTCACATTCAAACTTTAATATTGAGCTATATAATTATCGGTGCACCCGTCACCTCGTAATATTATCATTATCATGCATAACACATAGAATATATATAAATAATGAACATAACTATACCATGGTACGGAATGGGTTTTTTATCATAATAATACATTCATAAGCTTCAGATCCCAAAAGAAAGAGGGAACAACATACTTGATTCAAGAACAATCATCCATGAATGAGAGGTAAACATTGAGTTCTTAAAAGAAAAGTTCTTTTGGAAAACATTTAGTTTGACATAAACTTCATTAAAGACATGTATATCCTAGAAAAGGTAATATAATTATGAAAAATTATATTTATGAAGTAACCATGTAAATAATGAAGTGAAAGAGGGAGAACCCTGAGGATGGAAGTTAGGTTCGAGAATTCCCATTACCGTGTATCTGAAAGCTTCATTCTCTTTAATGTCATGTATAATGACATTATATTCATTAATTTGAAATTACATAACCTTTTATGAATTAATAGGGTTAATTATAGATTCATTATTTCATATTATGTTCCTTTGGATGACTTATAGAGTTTAAAAACATTGTTTGGGGTTGTTCGTTTTTATGGGTTTTCTTGGGTGGTTCAATTGTATTCATAAATTGAAGTTCCGGTAGAACATGGGTAAACATACATAAATGATATTACATGTTATTGATGATATTAAATTAGTTTTAATGATCTTATAATGAATCATATTATATCCTTGTTGGTGAATCAATAGATAAGAATTAAATGATGATTATTTGTGTTAATTTGAGCGATTTTTCAATCATAATGAACATGTTTTATTTTATCACTAGTAATATGGTCATAATTTAGTTCCATAACTATTAATAGGAGTTAATACATATAAAATATTCTGTTTCAACCATATAAATGGTTTCATCACCATATTTTAAGGTATAAATGGAAGAAGAAAGCATGTCATTTTTGATGGTGATAAATTAACACCTCACGAACTACATTATCTTTAGTAAAATAAAAGGAAGAGGAAAAGGGGGTTGGATGATATAATATCCCATTTTAATTATAACATTACAGTACATGTATAATACTGGAGTTATAATACCATTTGGATGAATATAGTTGGAAATAGATCAAGAAATGAACATGACCTTAAAGGAAATTGATGGAGAAGAGGGAGAGAAATTACGTCTTAAATCCTCCTCATGAGATCCTCCTTATGGAAGCTAGGATTGGTCTTTTGATGAAATGAGAAGATCTCGAACGTGGGTGTGGGGCTATAGAGGATGATTAGGAAAATTTTAATGAAGGTTTGTAGCTTGAGAGGTGTGAGGAAATGAGGGTGTGAAAGGTGGTTTTTATAGTGGAGGGGTGAGGGGTTTCCTTAATATAAAATTAATTACATTATTAATTTCCCCTAAGACAAAAAATTGTGAGTCCTGAATGACCATTAATAGTAAATTAGGCATGTGAGTTCAATATTTGGGTGCTTACATCACTTGTGGTGTCAGAAATAGTGGGTGTTAATTATAATGTATTTATACGGTAAATTAATGTATTTTACTATTGACCAAAAATTCATGTATTTTAGAAACATCCAAAAATGTTACCCCAACCATTATTAGACATGTAGAATAAAAAAATGAAGTCCATTTTTCAAAAATAATTTCCAATATATGATTAATTTAATATTTAATTAAAATCTTAGTTTATTACTAAAAACAGTTTTAAGACATTCAATTACTTATTCTAAAATATATGCACATCATACTTCCACTTGAAAATTATTTTTATACTATCATAGGAAAGGTTAATATTAATTATGGAATATCACTATTCAAAAGGGTATGTTACTATTAATAAGGGTAGGTTACTATTCACAATTTTTTTTATTAGACTCTAAAAAACATCTTGAACACAACCGTGAATGTCAGATTTTCAAAATTCCAAACATAGAATGGACAAACTTTTGTTTAAAGGCCAATTATCACTTAGTAGTTCATTATGTTGTGTTTTCATGTTATTTTATGACAAAATTATAAGAAGTTAATTTCCATTGAAAAAATTTTGGTCGTTACATTTTTCCCCCCTTATGAAATTTCGCCCCCAAAATTCCAATTTACACAAACAGGTGAGGGTGTTTCTCCTTCATTTCCTCTTCTGGTTCCCAAGTTGCTTACTCAAACTTATGGTTCCTCCACAACAATATGAACATATGGGTTATCTGGTTGTGTAGGAGCTTATCTCACCAAGCCAGAATCTTTACTAGTTTCTTCTCATAAGAGAGATCATCTTCCAGCTTCACCACCTCTGAGTTTAGTACATGTGAGGGGTCGGGTATGTACTTCCTCAGTAGTGATACATGAAACACATCATGAACTTGAGCCAAATTTATTGGAAGTGCAAGACGATAGGACAAAACTCCAATGAATTCAAGGTTCTCGAAGGGGAAAATATACCTTGGGTGTAACTTCCCTTTCTTCCTTAATCGAATGAGTCTCTTCCATGAAGATATTCAGAGGAAGACATTATCCCCAACGTCGAACTCCGAGTCCCTTCGATGGTTGTCAACATAGATCTTTTGCTGACTTTGAACATCTTTGATGTGTTTCTGGATGATGTGAACCTTCATTATCATCTCTTGAACAAGATCGGGTCCAAGTAGCTTTCCTTGTACAACTTCATCCCAACAGGTTGGAGTTCTACATCACTTTCAATAAAGAGCTTCATATTGACCCATCTGAATACTCGAGTGGAAGATATTGTTGTACAAGAACTCAACCAATGGGAAATGCTGATCCCAACCACCTTTGAATTCAAGAGAACAGGCTCTTACCATATCATCAAGCGTCTAAATAGTCCTTTCAGATTGGAAATGAGTTAGGGGGTGATAGGTCGTGCTAAAATTTAATTCAGCAATCAAAGAATGTTGGAGGCTCTTCCAGAATTTAGATGTGAACCGTGGATCACCGTCAGAGATAATTGAGAGTGGAACATCATGCAGTCTCACCACTTCCTTCAAATATATCTTTGAATTTTTTTCCAGTGAGATATCTTACCGAATAGTGATAAAATTGGCAGTCTTGGTGAGTCGGTCAACCACAACCCATATTGTATTATTTCCCTTTGATGTCTTTGGTAGACCCATGACAAAGTCCATAGTAACATTTTCCCATTTCCAAATGGGTATAGGCAATGGATGCATCAAACCATTTGACTTTTGTCACTCAGCTTTAACTTGCTAACATAGAAAGCACCTTGATATATATTCCACAATCTCCTTCTTCATGTTATCGCACCAAAACGGTTCTCGGAGATCACGGTAAATTTTGGTACTCCAAGGATGGATAGAGAATGTTGAGCTATCTTAATTATAGAATATCTCATTCTTTATCCCTGGTGATGAAGGTACACAAAGCTGCATTCCAAAAAGAATCCCACCATCATCGTCGATATGGATCTCTTGTAGCTTCCCTTCCTTTACTACATTCACCCACTTTTGAATCTCTACATCATCCCTTTGTTCTTATTTAATAATATCATGGATGGATGGTTGCATAATTATTTGGGCAAGGTAGGATGTATCTCTTTCCCTTATGATTTTTAAATCCATACTTTTCATTTTCACGAATATAGGGTCTTTCTCAATCCACTACATGGATAGAGTAGCAGGTTCTTTTCTGCTTAGAGCATCATCTAGCTTGTATGCCTTTCCAATATGATAGTTAATAGAGCAATCACAATCCTTGATTAGATCTAATAATCTCCTTGGATGCATGTTGAGCTCCTTTTCTGTGAATATATACTTTAGTCTCTTGTAGTTGGTGTATATGTGACACTTCTCACCATAAAGGTAGTGCCGCCATATTGTCATTGCAAAAATCATGGCTGCTATCTCTAGATCATGCATCAGGTAGTTCTGTTCATGGATCTTCAACTTCTGTGAGGTGTAGGCTATCACATTGTCATTTTTATTGAGTACACAACCCAAGCCTTTATTTTAAGCATCACTACATATCACAAAACATCCTCCACATTTTGGTAGTGTGAGTACAGGTGTAGTGAGCTGCCTTCTCTTTACATCCTTGATGATTCCCTCATATTCTTCCATCCAGACATACCTTACCCCATTCCTTTTAAACTTAGTAAGAAGGTTTGACAATCGTGATTATTTTCTCACAAAACGTCAGTAGTACCCAGCTAATCCAAGAAAACTACAGATTATGTGACACTAGAGGGCCTAGGTCATTTCTCATTCGCCATTCTCATTGAAGGATCTACATAAATTCCATCACATTTGATCACATGACCCAAGAATGTGAATTGTTTCATCAAAAAGTCAAACTTGTTGAACATGGTGTAAAACTTATCCTTTCTCAAAGTCTCTAACACAAGTTTTATATGTTCATCATGTCCTTCATTGCTCTTAGATTAATGAGAATATCATCAATAAACACTACCACAAATTTGTTGAGGTAATTTCTAAAGAATCTATTCATCAAATCCACACAGATTACAGGGGCATTAGTAAGTCCAAAGGGCATCACCAGAAACTCATAGTGCCCATACCTTGTAAGGAAGTTAGTCTTCTGAATATCGTCATTCTTCACCTTTACCTGGTGATATCCAGAACGAAGATCCACCTTTGAGAAGTATTGATCTCCACTTAACTGGTCGAACAATTAATCAGTCCTTGGGAGAGGATACTTGTTCTTTATGGTTATCATTATGAGTTCTCTATAATCGATACACTTCAGCATTGTTCCATCCTTCTTCTTCACAAAGAGCACTGGTGAACCCCAAGGTAATGCACTAGGGCGTATGAACCCTTTGTCTAGATGCTCTTGCAGTTGATTCTTTAAATCATCTAGTTAGATAGGATCCATCCTATAGGGACACTTTGAGAAAGGAGTAGCTCAGCGTAAGAGTTCAATTGATAACACTACCTCATGATCCAGGGGAATTCTGGATAACTCTTATGGAAATACATCGTTGTATTTCCTCACGATGGGCATTTCTTCAAGGATGGAACTTTACTTGGACTCAACCATTTGAGCGAGGTATGCTTGTTCATAGGGAATCAACACCCACACCATTGAAATACTTTTCAAAGGAGATTCATGATCTTCCTTGTATTTGTAGAGGAGCATGGGATTTTTCAGAATATAAAAAGATATTTCCTTTTCCCAATAGTTGATATATGCTCTATATAACGTGAGCCAATCCATTCTCATTATAGCATCAAATTTCACCAAGGGAAGTATTACGAGATTTTCCTGATGAATCTTCCCACATATTCCAACATTAGAAGAGTCAAACACTTGGGTTGCAATGATTGCACCACTTGGTGTTTTTCCAGATATATCAACTTCACATTTTTAGGGAATAGATTCTATAGTTCTTGTAAACTTGCATGATATAAAGGAATGCATATAACCAGAATAAAATTAGACCTTTTCCATTATTTATTTAATAGTAAATGTACCATGTACGACATCATTATCATCCTCTACATCCGCATTAGTGATGGAATAAGCCTTCCCTTGTTCCTTTGGCTTTGGTGGTTGCTGACATTGAATACCCTTTGGAACTCGAGGTTTGGTGCACTGACTTGCATAGTGCCCTAGCTTCCTAGAGTAGTCTCATTGAACCATGAGTGGTTATCTCATTTATTCTTCCACATTATCCTTCTATTTCATGTCTATTAAACACTCTTGGGCATGGTTCCCTTCTTTCCCACAATTGATGAATTTCCCCATCCCTTAGAGGTAGTTCCCATGGTGCATCTTCCCACATTTTTGGCATGTGGGTAGTTGAGTTTTATTCTCACTTTTGTTATTAGATCCTCCAAATTGAAACTCCATCTTTCATTTCTGATCCCCATATCCATGGGATGATTCTCAAAACTCCATCTCCACTTTGAGGGCACATCGAACAAATTCTTCATAACTAAAGAAGTCTCGAATTGCAAGATCCTTTCGAAGGTGTGGTTTTAATCCAACAAAGAATCTATCATTTTTTATAACAAAACCCAATGCTTACCTTTCAAGACTTTTGAAATTTGTTTCTTAGTTTTTCACAGATTCTCATTATTTTTGGTTGATCTCTATGAATTCTCTCTCCATATTCGTACGAAGGGTTTGTGGGAAATACTTATTAAGAAACATTATCTTAAATTCTTTCCATTCCATCTCTTCAATTTCCTCAATTGGGTTGGGGTTCTTAATCAAAGCCCACCATTGATCGGCTTCTCTATCTAGACAATATATGGATAGAGTCACCTTCTCTATCTCAGAACAGTGATGCACAAAAAAGATCTTTCCTATGGAGTTGACCCACTGTTCTGCAACTAGTGGATCAGAAGATCAACTAAACATCGGTGGTCGTTGTCACATGAAACATTCAATAACCAGTTTCTCCCTCTTTAGAAAAGGAGGATGTCCCCCATTATTAAGTTATTGTTCATAACCTCATAGAATTGTGTAAGAATCACCATTATTTTTTTATCTCCACCACCCAAATCATTTGGGATGTCATTCAGGAAATCATTGTATTGGCCCTCTCACGAGTTGTTGGCCTAATTTCTCCTGGTTCGCACCATTTTCTATAATAGGAAATTTTAGAAAAAACATAATTTAACAAGTCATGAATAACAAATTCATTTAAAAAATTTATACAAAAAACATATCATATGGGATCCCTATGAAAATATTATTTTTTGCATCTTTTTAATTAGTCTCATGCTAGTGGTTTTCCCTATGGGTCACTAATCCTAATTCCCAAATTAACTAAACCATTCTTCTAATAACAACTATAGAGAACCTGTCATTTCATACATTAAAATTACATCATTTTAAAGATAACAAACATAATAGTATTACACATAGAGGATCCAATGTTTTAGTGTCTTGGGAAAACAAGGCCCATATATAACAATTACAACAACAAGCATAAAGATTTTTTTAATTTCATCATCTCTAGATTCTTATTGGCACTTGTCCTCTCCTTAGTGCATGTAGCCACGTGAGGATATACATCAAAAGGGGTGAGATAGTATCCCAATAAGAGGATAGATAAGAACTTTATAGCATGTGGTGAGCATAATAATAACATGGGAAGAATCTAATGAACATGATAGGAAGCACAAATATAAGACTTCAAATGTGGCAATGCATAAAAAATGAAACTTCATGTCTTAGTGGTTAACTACCAAACATAATTATGAACCATTATAGAATCTTTTTCACACATAATTCCACATTTACTCATAATATTCATCCCTTTACCCAATTCATTTGAGCACTGTATAATTCCGGGCACACCCTTCATATTCAAACATTCATATTGCGCTATATAACTCCGAGTGCACCCATCACCTCATAATATTATCATTATCATGCATGCCACATAGAACATATATCAATAATGAACATAACTAAACCATGGTAAGGAATGTTTTTCTTCTCATAAGAATACATTCATAATCTTTGGGTTCCAAAAATAAATATGGAACAACATACTTGATACAAGAACCATCAACCATGAATTAGAGGTAAAAGATGAGTTCTTAAAAGAATTGTTCATTTGGAAAACATTTGGTTTAACATAAACTTCATTGTAAAAAAATTATATCCCAGAAAATATAAGATAATGATGAAAAAATGATCATTAATAAGTAACCATATCAAAAATGGATTGAAAGAAGGAGAACCCGAAGGATGCAAGTTAGGTTCAAGAATTTCCCCTTACCTTGTATCTGAATGCTTCCTTCTCTTTAATGTCCTATATAATGACATTATATACATTAATTAGAATTTCCAAAACCTTTTATAAATTAATAGAGTTCATTCTTGTTTCATTATGTCATATTATGTTCCTTGGGATGACTTATAGAGTTTAAAAACATTGTTCGGGGATGTTCGTTTTTATGGTTTTCCTAGGGTGGTTCACTGGTATTCATAAATTGAAGTTCGGATATAACAAGGGTAAAAAGACAGAAATAATATTAAATTTTATTAATGATATTACATGATATTAAATGATATTATAATGAATCATATTAGATCCTTTTGGGTGAATCATCATATAAGAATTAAATGATGATAATTTGTGTTAATTTGAGCGATTTTTCGATCATAATGAACTTGTTTTATTTTATCACTAGTAATATGGTCATAATTTAGTTACAGAACATTAAATAGGAGGTAATTCATATAAGATATTCTTTTTCAATCATAAAAATATTTTCATGACTTGATCTGAAGGTAGAAATGGAAGAAGAAAGCATGTCATTCTTGAAGGTGACAAATTAAAACCTCACGAACAACATTATCTTTAATAAAATAAAAAAGAGAGGGAAAGGGGGTTTTATGATATAATATCCCATTAGCACAATAAAAATAATGTAAATGTATAATAATGTAGTTGAAAAACAATTTAGATGAATATTGGTGGGGATAGATCAAGAAATGAACTCGAACTTGAAAAGGGAATTAGAGAAGATGAGGGAGAGAAATTACCTCTTAAATCCTTCTCTTGAGATCCTCCCGAAGGAAGCTAGTATTGGTCTTTTGATGAGACCATAAGATCTTGAACGTCGGAGATAGGCTAGGGAGGATGATTGGAAGAGTTTTGAGAAGGATTGGTATAAGGCCCCAGCCTTAAACCTTACTTAATCTTGAATTATTACAAGATTACACATTGAGGATCTTTTCAGGTTTAGAGTTTTAGAGAATTAGATCATGAAACATGCATTACATTCCACATTTAAACAAAGTGGTTACATAAAAGACAATATTCATTCTTCCCATCAACGGAAACATATTTAAAATATATCACGGATTCTTTCTTGACACATCCTTGACACTATCATCACATCATGTACCTTTCCCTTGTCCTGTGAAAAACATTTCAAAAACTTGGGATGAGCATAAAAAGCTCAGTAAGGGTTATAAAAATATGGAAAGGAAACATGAGTTCATAAATACATAAGAATGAAATCATACTTTACCCATAAAACAAAGGCACTTTAACATACCTCATCAAACCATGAATAAATCATAGACAACATAAGACATAAAGGTAACTTGAGGCATTCATAACATTATTACGTAGGGAGTAACCCTCTTGGTTACGTTTGGAATACCCATCACAGTATATTCCCTAAATCTATTCGGAGAAACCTTAACGTTTCACTCCTTCGCGTTACCCAATGCATTGGAGAGCTATATCGGGCTCACCCGCCTTTAGTATATCACGGAACCACCCGTTCTTCATAAAAATGCCCAAGAACCATAACAAAATCGTATCACATAAACATGAATAAAGGAGACATAACATTTCCAAATTTCAATCACAGTATAACATTTTAGGATATTGAAATAATGAATCCATTCAAAAAGAAACCATTTTCAAAACCATTTAAAACATTTAATAAAGAGATTTTTGAATCAAAGTGTCCCATACCACCTTGAAGCTTTTAACATTTTAAACCATTAATATCCGTATAAATAAATCCTTAAACCCATTTTGAAAACATGGATATTAATAAGAACAAATAATTAAAACATTTAAAACGATATTTTGGTTAAAGGGGTTTTACCAAAATTAGAGACACTTGAATACAATAATCGAGGAATAACATTTATTCAGAACTTTATAATATCATGGGAATAAAAGGATTCATGATATAATACTCCAAAGGACAGTATATACACCATATAAGAGTGAATTGGTGCATAACAACAATGAACCCTCAATAGAAATGTCAAATGTGATGAAATCCCTTATAAAGAAGGTATCCTTAAAATAAGGACAAATAAATCTCAAAAATATGTGTGAAAAATATATATATACACCCAATATAAGTGGATATTAAGTGTAAAACAATAAAAGGTCATTCACACATATTCAATGGATGACATATTCAATGACTACAAGTTGAACCCAAAGAAATCGAAATTGGGTTAAAAAGTTCCCTTGACAGCCTAACGACATCACATCAAAATGAGTTGATGAGAGATAAAAAGTGTATCTCATCACTTGGACATAAAATTTACATCAATAAGGATGTATGAGAACATATACTAACATAAATATATGTAAATTAAAAGACCGAATAAAAGAAGTCTTTTAAAAAAAGGAGGGTGAAAGGTTCCCTTACCGACTTGGGTATCTTTCAAAACATACACCCCATGAAAGAAAGACAATAGGTCATTGATGTAAATACTCATAAACGAAATTATATTACACAAAGAGTAGAATAATGGGAAGTACATACACCACTCAATGGAATTTGTGGCAAATGTAGCATAAATCTCACGGGAATAAAAGTGAGATGAAAAATCCCTTACCAAAACTCGGCAGCCTAACAGCACCACATAAAACTTTCGAATATGGATTGATGAGATCAAATAGAGTATCCCATAATATTACAATATAATTTACAGCAAGTGGAATAAAAGGAAATCCCCCAACATTGCAAGTAGGAGTTTAAAATAAGTGACACAAAGGAGAGTACTTAAAAATAAAGAGAGAGGTTAGATCTCTTACGAAAGTTCGGCAGCCTAACGGCGCCACTCAAAACTTCCAAAATGGATTGATGAGAGAGAATAGGGTCTCTCATCACATGAACATAAAAATTACAGTAAATGTAATATAAAATAACATCCCAATCATAAGAAAGATGAGCTTAAAATAAATGACATAAAAGAGTGTACTTAAAAAGAAAGAGAGTTGTAGGATCCCTTACCTCGGGTACGACTTGACTCGATCGTTCTTTAATCTCCTGAATAATAAACTTGAGTTAATTTCTACTTGATTAAGAACCTTTTTCAAGCTTATTATTCCTTTTATATCACTTATTTCCTTGTTATAAACACTATGTAATCATTAAGTTAATAATTATTGTTTTGTCGATATTTGGTTCTTAAGTTGAAAGTGGACTTCTTACAATTACATGTTGTTCGGGTGGCCAAATGTTTATTATATCCAGAATTGTATTCATGATGTAGATATAATATATGTCATATATATCCAGTACATGCATTCATTTATAACATTACATAATCATTTGGAGGTAAGAAATGAAATGCACCATTCATGGAGACGGTAAGCCGTACGTACGCATGAACGCTACTTTCATTTCTATTTCGTATTTTATAGAATGGAATAATAATGATATAAAGTTATATTATAATTCCATTATAATATCATATATAATATCATAGTTCCATCCTTTATACGTCCCACATATGGTATTTAACGAATCAAATCACTTTGAGGGGGCGGTAGTCCGCACTTCCTAAAATGAAGGTATCGCGTATACCCATAATGGAAGCCATAGTGGTAAGACAAAAATGAAAAATACAGAAGCATAAGTAAAATATAAACATATTATTTATCATATATAAAAATAGTGACATCATAATGGCCACCTTTGAAGGTGTTAAATGAGTATCGAACAATCATCATTTCGGGAGGTAGAATTTCGCCATCCACGGAAACCGTATGTTCTTTAACCATTTGATGTAGTTGTGTGAGAGTGTAGCTCGAATAAATCTTATAACAACATCCTAATATATTTAAGATACTGGTGTTGTTACAAAATAAGAAAATAAAAAGAGTTTATGGGGTTGGAGAAGCAAAATAAAACAAATGAACATGAGAGAATGAATTACCTTTAAAAGTGTAACTCCTTTTGATTTGAGCCAAAAGGCTTACTTTGAAAGGATTCTGCCCAAAGGGAATCCTCTAGGATGAGGAGAGGGATGTGGAGAGAGTAAATGGGCATGGTTTGGCCGATCCAAAGGCTTGAGGAGTGTGTTAAATGAGGTAGAGGTGGGGGCCTTTTATAAGAGGAGAGGAGGGGCACTTTTGGAAGCTAAGGAAATATTACTTTATTTGAAAATGTGTTTCGGTTTCAAAAGGTCCCATATTGATATAATTCGTGGATAAGGTTATAAGGTTTCGAAATCCACTCATACAATAAGTTTTGGACATGTTTGGATCATAGATTTCACATTATCTTTCCATTTTATTTAAATCGTCAAATAATGATGTCATCACTGCATCATTATTATGTCATAAATAATTTAATTTATTTAATGTCTAAAAATTATAAAAAATTACTACGATGTTGGAAATCTTTTTAGATTTCCAATTACTATTTATAATAAAAAATATGACTTGTATAACCCTACTTAAAAATTGTTTTAGTAAAACATATCATGTTTGTGTCAATTTTACTTTTCCATTAAATAAAAATATATTATTGTCATTTTCCAACTAAAGTGGCTCCATGGGGTCCCCAAGTTGGCCCATGGATTTTCTTGGTCGGCCATGACTCACCCATTAGGTTTAGGACAAGTGTCATGGTGTTTTCACATTCTTATAATATCATTATTACCTTAAACTACACTAATTACCACTAATCGCGATTAAAAACTTAATAAGTTACTATTCACCAAAAAATTACTTTTATCCCATTGAACCACATTTTACTTCTTAATGACAACCATGTATGTTGGATTTTTGAAATTCAAAACATAGAAGTGGTAAAATTTCATTTAAACGAAAAATCAGCTTTTATAAGTACCACTTAGTGGTTTCACTATTCATCAAAAATTGAAGTTTTTCAGAAAATTACCAAAAATTCACCCTAAGCTATATTTGATATTACGAACTCAAAAATGAAGTCCGTTTTACAAAATTCAAAACATATTAGTCACATTAATTAATTTAATAATTAATTCCTGTTGTCAGAGCAAATAGCGTGTTTTTATAAAACAATAAGTATCAAAAGATTGACACTAGTTTAAGTCTGATTTCAAAGTGAAATTAATTCCAACGACCACTATTGGATTTAATGGTAAAAATATTTTCTAATTTCACTTTAAAACCAATTCAAAATATTATCTAATCATATAAATAAATTAGATTAAAAATAGATTTTGAATCAAAACACAACATTTTACACAATTCATTAAAAAATGAACTCTATCAGAAAAATACCAAAAAATTACACAAAGTAAAATTTTATGTCCCGATTCTTAGTAAGAGTTTTATTTGGTCCAAAATAATATTTAAGAGTGAACAAAACTATATTTAATGATGGTTCAACATCAAAAGGTGATAAGTGAACCTTTAGTGAAAACTAGGGCATATACGCCTAAAATTGAATTCTTTCCATATTTTAAGCCTTTATCTTTTATTGGATAAATGTGAAAACATTTAAAAACATATATAATCATATTTTAGTTATTTATATCCATTCCCGCCAATACAACAGCTACATGTTAACTACCATTTAAAATAATATTATTAGAGTGCAACGTAAAATTCCCAAGAAACTCGTTGTTGCGTGTTGGGTACGCCATCGAGCATAGCGTCCCCTTTAAAGTCATATTAATATTTTATTCACAAATAGGGATAAATATGAAAATTTCATATTATTTATTTACCTGGGGTGTTACATCCTTCCCCCCTTTTGGGAATTTCGTCTTCGCAATTTTAAAATTGCGCTTGGAAACATCCTTGAAAGTCCCACATCGGAACAAGAGTTGGTAAAACAATCACTTTAAAATAAAGAAAGATAAGTATAGAGGTCACCCGAGTTAACCCATACTAGGATTACAAGTATGAAAATATGGACATGGAGGAAAAAACAAAGGGTCATGTTCTGATGGAGAGTGATAGAAAACATGTTTAGGAGAAAGTTAACCACGTGAAAATCACAAACTTGTGATGGGTTAAACGGTATTCGATTCCCCAGTAGGAAAAGTTAATAGACAACATTTTTGTTTTAAGTTACTTTTTATTGGGGAATTTATTCATAAGGAAACATAATCACTTATCATATTGACTTTCAACTTTTATTAGATTCCTTACACAAACTCATATTTTCTCCAAAAGACTAGTATTTAGGAAGACTTGTTCACATTAAGAGTACTATAATCAACTTCTAGAGAATCACTTAATCCACAAAATAGAACTATATACTTCCCATGTCTTTAGACTTTAACCAAAACCAAAACCAAAAAGGCTAGTACATGATCAGATAATCCAAAAAAGGATAACCCTTTATAAAAAGAAAATATATTCTTAATCTCCAAAATTTGTCCAACAAAACCCAAAGTTCAACGAGGACCATTAGATAAACAATTTGTCCATAAAATTCTTCAAAGTAAACCAAAATAAGATTGAAACCCAAATATTTGAAGGATTTAGTCACATAGTCTTCCAAGTTAAATCGTAACATTTATCTCCAAACAACATCAGTTGCTCCTAAAGTCTCGTATTGAAAAGTAATTAACCTAATCACATATCTTCCATGATAGGATAATCATTTTCATAAATAACCCAAAATCAACTTACTCTTAATTCATAAAATCATATAATTAGAATGAATCAGTCAAACTAACTAGGGACTTCACGTAGTCCAGTGGTAGGCGATAAATACCAGTCGCACTTTGGTTGTGGGTTCGATTCCCACAACTTTGTCCGACGCGACGGGTTATCACACGGTCTGCGTGTTCTCCTTTTTCAAAAAATATATAATTCTTAAAACATTCCCCCAAAATGAGATAAAATCTTCAAAAATAAACATAACATATTTTAACCTCAAGTTTATCTCATGCCTTTCATTTTCCATCATATCATATAATAACCCATAATTACCTCAAAAGTAAGGATCATATAAACTCTAATGGTTACCTTTATAATTATTACCTGAACATCCACATGGATTGGTCATCTCGTACATGATTCATTAAAGATCATACCAAGGTTCAAGTGGTTGATCATGACTCCTTGATATTTGGTTTAGAACAACCACGAGTTTCCTCATTGAATCCTCCATTTTATCTAATATCTTAATCAGAGAACTACCATAGTTTCCTTCAAACCTGTTGTCTCTTTGGTGCCTTCTAGATCCATCCATTCACTATAAATAGAAATGTCAGTGTTAGTATATCAACAAAACCATCATGTACTATGGAGGAAGGTAAACACTAAGATACACTTACTCATTCACTTTATCTAAAACTAGGACTCTTTCTGAAATCCTTGCCATTATGGTAATGTCACTTATGCTTAAATAATACCCTAACCTCTAATGTTATCTAAACCGACCTTTGATACCAACTATAAGGCCCCAGCCTTAAACCTTACTTAATATTGAATTATTACAAGATTACACATTGAGGATCTTTTCAGGTTTAGAGTTTTAGAGAATTAGATCATGAAACTTGCATTACATTCCACATTTAAACAAAGTGGTTACATAAAATACAATATTCATTCGTCCCATCAACAGAAACATATTTAAAATATATCACGGATTCTTTCTTGACACATCCTTGACACTATCATCACATCATGTACCTTTCCCTTGACCTGTGAAAAACATTTCAAAAACGTGGGATGAGCATAAAAAGCTCAGTAAGGGTTATAAAAATATGGAAAGGAAACATGAGTTCATAAATAAATAAGAATGAAATCATTCTTTACCCATAAAACAAAGGCACTTTAACATACCTCATCAAACCATGAATAAATCATAGACAACATAAGACATAAAGGTAACTTGAGAAATTCATAACATTCTTACGTAGGGAGTAACCCTCTTGGTTATGTTTGGAATACCCATCACAGTATATTCCCTAAATCTCTTCGGAGAAACCTTAACGTTTCACTCCTTCGCGTTACCCAATGCATTGGAGAGCTATATCGGGCTCACCCGCCCTTAGTTTATCACGGAACCACCCGTTCTTCATAAAAATGCCCAAGAACCATAACATAATCGTATCACATAAACATGAATAAAGGAGACATAACATTTCCACATTTCAATCACAATATAACATTTTCGGATATTGAAATAATGAATCCATTCAAAAAGAAACCATTTCCAAAACCATTTAAAAAATTTAATAAAGAGATTTTTGAATCAAAGTGTCTCATACCACCTTGAAGATTTTAACATTTTAAACCATTAATATCTGTATAAATAAATCCTTAAAACCATTTTGAAAACATGGATATTAATAAGAACAAATAATTAAAACATTTAAAACGATATTTTGGTAAAAGGGGTTTTACCAAAATTAGAGACACTTGAATACAATAATCGAGGAATAAAATTTAGTCAGAACTTTATAATATCATGAGAATAAAAGGATTCATGATATAATACTCCAAAGGACAGTATATACACCATATAAGAGTGAATTGGTGCATAACAACAATGAACCCTCAATAGAAATGTCAAATGTGATGAAATCCCTTATATAGAAGGTATCCTTAAAATAAGGACAAATAAATCTCAAAAATATGTGTGAAAAATATATATATACACCCAATATAAGTGGATATTAAGTGTAAAACAATAAAAGGTCATTCACACATATTCAATGGATGACATATTCAATGACTACAAGTTGAACCCAAAGAAATCGAAATTGGGTTAAAAAGTTCCCTTGACAGCCTAACGACATCACATCAAAATGAGTTGATGAGAGATAAAAAGTGTATCTCATCACTTGTACATAAAATTTACATCAATAAGGATGTATGAGAACATATACCAACATAAAAATATGTAAATTAAAAGACCCAATAAAAGAAGTCTTTAAAAAAAGGAGGGTGAAAGGTTCCCTTACCGACTTGGGTATCTTTCAAAACATACACCCCATGAAAGAAAGACAATAGGTCATTGATGTAAATACTCATAAACGAATGTATATTACACAAAGAGTAGAATAATGGGCAGTACATACACCACTCAATGGAATTTGTGGCAAATGTAGCATAAATCTCACGGGAATAAAAGTGAGAGGAAAAATCCCTTACGAAAACTCGGCAGCCTAACGGCGCCACATAAAACATCCGAATATGGATTGATGAGATCAAATAGAGTATCCCATCATATTAAAATATAATTTACAGCAAGTGGAATAAAATGAAATCCCCCAACATTGCAAGGAGGAGTTTAAAAGAAGTGACATAAAGGAGAGTACTTAAAAAGAAAGAGAGAGGTTAGATCTCTTACGAAAGTTCGGCAGCCTAACGGCGCCACTCAAAACTTCCAAAATGGATTGATGAGAGAGAATAGGGTCTCTCATCACATGAACATAAAAATTACAGTAAATTTAATATAAAATAACATCCCAATAATAAGAAAGTTGAGCATAAAATAAATGAAATAAAAGAGTGTACTTAAAAAGGAAGAGAGTTGTAGGATCCCTTAACTCGGGTCCGACTTGACTCGATCTTTCTTTAATCCCCTGAATAATAAACTTGAGTTAATTTATACTTGATTAAGAACCTTTTTAAAGCTTATTATTCCTTTTATATCACTTATTTCCTTGTTATAAACACTATGTAATCATTAAGTTAATAATTATTGTTTTGTCGATATTTGGTTCTTAAGTCGAAAGTGGACTTCTTACAATTACATGTTGTTCGGGTGGCCAAATGTTTATTATATCCATAATTTTATTCATGATGTAGATATAATATATGTCATATATATCCAGTACATGCATGCATTTACAACATTACATAATCATTTGTAGGTAAGGAGTGAAATGCACCATTCATGGAGACGGTAAGCTGTACGTACGCATGAACGCTACGTTCGTTTCTATTTCGTATTTTATAGAATGGAATAATAATGATATAAAGGTATATTATAATTCCAGTATAATATCATATATAATATCACAGTTCCATCCTTTATACGTCCCACATATGGTATTTAACGAATCAAATCACTTTGAGGGGGCGGTAGTCCGCACTTCCTAAAATGAAGATATCACGTATACCCATAATGGAAGCCATAAAGGTAAGACAAAAATGAAAAATACAGAAGCATAAGTAAAATATAAACATATTATATATCATATATAAAAATAGTGACATCATAATGGCCACCATTGAAGGTGTTAAATGAGTATTGAACAATCATCGTTTCGGGAGGCAGAATTTCGCCATCCATGGAAACCGTATGTTCTTTAACCATTTGATGTAGTTATGTGAGAGTGTAGCTTGAATAAATCTTATAAAAACATCCTAATATATTTAAGATACTGGTGTTGTTACAAAATAAGAAAATAAAAAGATTTTAGGGGGTTGGAGAAGCAAAATAAAACAAATGAACATTAGAGAATGAATTAACATTAAAAGTGTAACTCCTTTTGATTTGAGCCAAAAGGCTTACTTTGAAAGAATTCTGCCCAAAAATAATCCTCTAGGATGAGGAGAGGGATGTGGAGAGAGTAAATGGGCAGGGTTTGGCCGAGCCAAAGGCTTGAGGAGTGTGTTAAATGAGGTAGAGGTGGGGGCCTTTTATAAGAGGAGAGGAGGGGCACTTTTGGAATGTAAAGAAATATTACTTTATATGAAAATGTGTTTCGGTTTAAAAAGGTACCATATTGATATAATTCGTGGATAGGGTGATACGTTTTCTAAATCCACTCATCCAATAAGTTTTGTACATGTTTGGTTCATAGATTTAACATTATCTTTCCATTTTATTTAAATCGTCAAATAATGATGTCATCACTGCATCATTATTATGTCATAAATATTTTAATTTATTTAATGTTTAAAAATTATAAAAAATTACTATGATGTAGGAAATCTTCTTATCTTTCCAATGACTATTTATAATAAAAAATATGACTTATATAACCCTACTTAAAAATTGTTTTAGTAAAACATATCATGTTTGTGTCAATTTTACTTTTCCATTAAATAAAAATATATTATTGTCATTTTCCAACTAAAGTGGCTCCATGGGGTCCCCAAGTTGGCCCAAGGCTTGTCTTGGTCGGAAATGACTCACCCAATAGGTGTAGGACAAGTGTCATGGTGTTTTCACATTCTTATAATATCATTATTACCTTAAACTACACTAATTACCACTAATCGCGATTAAAAACTTAATAAGTTACTATTCACCAAAAAATTATTTTTATCCCATTGAACCACATTTTACTTCTTAATGACAACCATGTATGTCGGATTTTTGAAATTCAAAACATAGAAGTGGTAAAATTTCATTTAAACGAAAAATCAGCTTTTATAAGTACCACTTAGTGGTTTCACTATTCATCAAAAATTGAAGTTTTTCAGAAAATTACCAAAAATTCACCCTAAGCTATATTTGATGTTACGAACTAAAAAATGAAGTCCGTTTTACAAAATTCAAAACATATTAGTCACATTAATTAATTTAATAATTAATTCTCGTTGTCAGAGAAAATAGCGTGTTTTTATAAAACAATAAGTATCAAAAGATTGACACTAGTTTAAGTCTGATTTCAAAGTGAAATTAATTCCAACGACCACTATTGGATTTAATGGTAAAAATATTTTCTAATTTAACTTTAAAACCAATTCAAAATATTATCTAATCATATAAATAAATTAGATTAAAAAGAGATTTTGAATCAAAACACAACATTTTACACAATTCATTAAAAAAATGAACTCTATCTGAAAAATACCAAAAAAGTACACAAAGTATAATTTGATGTCCCGATTCTTAGTAAGAGTTTTATTTGGTCCAAAATAATGTTTAAGAGTGAAAAAAACTATATTTAATGATGGTTCAACATCAAAATGTGATAAGTGAACCTTTAGTGAAAACCAGGGCATATACGCCTAAAATTGAATTCTTTCCATATTTTAAGCCTCTATCTTTTATTGGATAAATGTAAAAACATTTAAAAACATATATAATCATATTTTAGTTATTTATATCCATTCCCGCCAATACAACGGCTACATGTTAACTACATTTAAAATAATATTATTAGAGTGCAACGTAAGATTCCCAAGAAACTCGTTGTTGCGTGTTGGGTACGCCATCGAGCATAGCGTCCCCTTTAAAGCCATATTAATATTTTATTCACAAATAGGGATAAATATGAAAATTTCATATTATTTATTTACCTGGGGTGTTACACTTGGAGCATTAGTGGTGTGATTAAATGAGGGTGTGAAGGATGGTTTATATAGTGGAGGGGTGAGGGGTTTCCTTAATATAAAATTCATTAGTTTATTAATGTCATCTAAGACAAAAAATATTAAGTATTGAATGACCAATAATAGAAAATAAGGCATGTAAGTTCGAGATTTTGGAGCTTACATCACTTGTGATGTCAGGAATAGTGGGTTTTAATTATAATGTATTTATACTGTAAATTATGTATTTTACTATTCACCAAAAATTCAAAATTTTTAGAAAAATCCCAAAATTTTACCCCAACCGTTTTTCAACATGTAGAATCAAAAAAAGAATACCATTTTTATAAAATAATTTTATAAATATGAATAATTTAATATTTAATTAAAATCATAGTTTATTTCTAAAAACAGTTTTAAAACCTTCATTTACTTATTCTAAAATAGAGGCACATCATACTTCCAAATGAATAATATTTTTATACAATCATAGGTAAGGTTAATATTAATTATGGAATATCACTACTCATAAGGGTATGTTAATATTCATAAGTGTAGGTTACTAATCACCAAAAATTATTTTACTTTTATTAGACTCCAAAAAACATTTTGAACACAACCGTGTATGTCTGATTTTCAAAATTCCAAACACAGAAGTGACAAAATTATGTTTAATGGTCACTTATCACCTAGTAGTTCATTATGAAGTTTTTTCATGTTATTTTATGACATAATTATAAGAAGGTAGTATCCATTGAAAAACATTTGGTCATTACATTTTACGTATGAATTTTACCCTCTTTTCTTCGTCGTTTGTTTAGCACTTTGTTACCGATTGGTAACAGCTTAATGAAAAGGGATTATACCACATGAACATGGTCTGACCCTCACCACTTATTGTTTTTCTCATTGTGTTGATGGTGGAGGCGGAGAAATGATGTCCAGGATCGAGCTGACCTTGAAAAAAACCAGCAGCGCAAGGCCGCTGGGTCGCCAAGAGGGCGTGGCACCAACGTGCCGCGCAGAAGGAGTGTCGCGGCCAGGGCGGGCCGCGATGGAGGCGCGTGGTGTCGTCGCGCAGCACGGATGCCATTAGAGGGCCGCACAAAAGGCAGGCCACGGTGGAGGGACACATCTTCATTAGGCCTCTCATGTAGAATAGGGAAGTCGTGGCCAGGGTGGGCCGCGATGGAGGGGTGTGGCACCGTCGCACCAAGTCGTGGTGGGGAGTGGCTGGCCGCTCGGGCTAGCTGGGAGGTGCGAGACCCCGTCCAGTCCCGCGTGTGCTGGACAGGCACCACTTGGCGCCAGTTTCATTTCACAACCGAATTGGAGAGTCGTTCGTGTACAGGGGGGGCATGCGTCTCCCCCCTTGGTGTGGCATGGGCTGACCCTGGTCCTGACCGGGTCGGGCCTGGTCGGGTAGACCGGGTCGGACCGGAACCGGACCCCTTTGGCAATTTTACACCTTTTCGCCCCAATCATGTGATTTGAGTGTACGATTGAGGAACTGCCTGCTACAATTGAAGGATTGAATAGAGATGGTTATTTTGGTATACCCCACATGAGGATTGGACACAGTTGGAGTACGGTCGGGTTGGAGTTTAGTGGTGGCTGAGGTACGACTGATATCACGAGGGAAGATTCTACGGAACTCAAGCACACTGAGTGCGAGTAATCCAGTGGCTGATTGTGAGGCAGAGGATGGAGACAGATCATACGGAGGTCAGCGCTCTGCAATCCTTTGTGGGGCAGTATATACGGATACTGTGTGCATTAGATCCTGTTTGGGTCAGCGCTCAGCGATCCTATGTGGGTCAGTGCATAGCGATCCTATGTGGGTCAGATCCTGTGTGGGTCATTACAGGTGTTATTACTTATCGATCCTGGGTGGGTCAGACTCCGTATGGTAAGAAGTAGTGCCTCTGGACAGAATAAGATTATCTAGTTTCACGACTAATCATATGTACTTCTATACTTCACTGAAATCCTGGTTTGAGCGGAGTCAATGACTTTCGTGTTTTCCACATGATTGAGATGGGTTTCTAAATAACTTAGGTATATGTATGGGTATGTACCTAAGTAAGGGTTTTCTATTGACTCCTTACTTTGTGGTTATCCTTGTTGGATTTTTTGAGACCATGAGGGTCTTGGGGTCCCTACTGAGTATCGTTACAGTCACCCCTGCACGGGCAATGCCCGCACCTCATTGTGTTGGTTGCAAACGACAGACAACACTGATCGGGGCTTAAATTATCATAACTGTATGGTACTCGAAGTTGGACCACTCAGTTACACGTAAACGGTGTAGACAGATGGACTTGGAGTGTTGAGGAGGCCATCTGTACCCACCCTTCATGTGGGAATTTCGGAGGACAACCCAACAGCTTTTTTACTTCTTTTCTTCAGTTGTACAAGCTTTTCATCTCTTTTGTACTTTACAGTTGGGCTTGTATTTCCTGCCCCTTTAATTTCAGCACACTCTTTTGTATTCTATTTTACATATTGTTTTACATCTAGTTGTGTACTCTGTTGTGTTTTTTACTGTTATAAAGGCAATGCCTTCCCAGTTTAGGGTTTTACGTCTTCGGTGCTACATGCCATCCCCTGGCATATGGAAGGAGGGATTGGTGTAGTCACAATACAAGCCATGTGGGAGGGGTCATGAAATAAAACATTAAAATAAAATAACTTTATTTGATATATTACAATACAATAAACACCATGTTAATATTACACCATATGAAACACTGGGTTATCATGAGTTCTACAAGACATTGAGTTTTTAAGAAACCAATATATATTATTAATATTAATTTCAATGAGACCATTATAACCTTGATGTTATGAATAGAAATATAAATATTAATAACTAAATTTTTTATATTAATTATAATGGGTTTATATAAATGAAACATATTAATAAAAATGTGGAATAATTTTTATTAATTCCATTATATGTTTCGAAAATACGATTTTCCGAAAAAATTATTATTTTTTAAACATTAATAAAATTAAATTTTCAATCATTTAGAAAATTAATATATTAAAACAATCCACATTTTTAAATTTTTTTAATAAATGTTTTCGTCAGGTTAGTTTTGGTGACTTTTATCAAATGTTAATATTTTTATAAATAGTGAAATAATTGACATTTAACTGAAAAATTATATTCCATTTAAATTATTTAGAAAGATATATTATTCATTAAATTGTTTTAATGTAACAATAGTTAAATTATATTACCATTGATCCAATTTTTTTATTATAAAAAAATTTATACTAGATTTTTATATATAAAATTTTTAAAATTTTGCACATTTTTGACTTTAAAATCAACATTTATTACCACATCTATGGGATTAAGATTATATTAAATTCATCCATTATTATGAATTGAATTTTGATACATTTATTCCATATTTTAAAAAATATTAATTCATTTATCTAATAATATCATGGTATTTTTCATCCAAAATAAATATTTATAATAATAAAAATTATTTATCATGGTAAATGTAAAAATGTGTTTACCTGGGTGCTTATAATAAAAATAAATTATTTATAATAAATGAAAAAAATCTCCAAAAAATATTTTATGGTCTTTTTTACACTTAATATATTATATTGTTATAAATAGTGCATTATTTCTACTATGTAACATGAAAAAAATGATGGTATAATTCATTCTCTCTAAAAATTACACAGGTACCACTTACCTCACTTGTAAATAAACACCCATTATCATATATTCATGACACTGTAAAACCCTATTGGTTCATCCAATAACCTCAAAAAATACATATTATCATCCTTGAATTATTATTTTAAATAAAATCTTTCCAATGAATGATTTTTACTCAAACCTAAGGAGGATACTATAAAAAGAGATAATGTTCGATAACGATCATTTTTGTTTCATTTGTTTATCCACCTCATTTATTTATTATTATAACATTATAATGTAATAAAATCATTATATTACATGAATTGAGATTGTTTATGTAAATTTGATTTCCAAAAACCATCACCACTTCCATAATTTGGTTATGAAATCATCATTTTTGTGTACTAAAGACTTCTTCCTCACAAACCAATGTCATTTGTTTTCCATTAACACCTATAATTGTCGATAAAATGATGGATTTATAGTTTACATACTCAATTTAAGATAATATTTTCTTTGAATTATTAAATCATGCATACCTTCATGGGTTTCATTTATATGGGATATGATAATGTTGTAAATGTGTACAACCGATTATTGCCTCATGAAGCAATGCGATTCATTCAAATTTGATATGGAAGATAATATGGATGGTTGTAATGAAAATTCACCGCCCATTTATTTTTTTGTGGTTTTTGTACAATCATCATAATATTTTATATCTTTAATCTCAATATTTTAATGGTATTTAATTTTACAAGTAATGTTGTTGCTAATTTGAGATTATATTAAAACGATTACAAAATTAGTAACGGATTCTTGTTACAATTTTACTACATTGAGTCCTATATTTTTTTATGTATCCACATTAAATAATGAGGTGTATATAAAACCATTTTCACATATAATATCATTAATTCATTGATATTCAATATGTTTATTTTTTCATTTATTGTTATTGTATAACACCCCAAAATTATAAAATATGGAAATTTTATTCGATAGCATATATTAAAAGAAACATTTATTATTTCATTCGATAAAACAAACCACTATGTATATCTTGTCTTAAATTCAATACTATGTTTGTAATGAGTTACACACAACACTGAGTTTAACCGAAATGTGAAATTTTATTCAAATATTACTATTTGAGATATTAATTATGACATAGTCATTAAATTATTGGAAAGAATAGGATAAACTAAATAATAAAACCATATAGTATTAAGAAGTTTTTTATTTATTTTGTTATATAAATAAATAATAACCATTTAAAATGAAATGAAATTATTGCAAAAAAATATTATTTCTCTAAAATATTTATTTTTTTCCCTTTAATCACATTATTGAAATTTAATTTTTTACAATTTTTGGAAATACATTTCGAATGAAAAAATAATTTATGAAATATTAAATAAAAAATTATATTTGATTGATTTTTGAGATATTTATGAAAAATTTCACTTTTTAATGAATAAAAATGTAATATAATTTAATTGAATATAAACTTTTTTATAATGTTTTTAAAATGATAAACTATATTTTGATTTTTTATGCTAAAATTAGTACTGTTATATCATTATTAATCCAATTTAATTCATTAAAATAATTTTCTTATTAGATATTAATACAGATACAATGTAAACTTTTTATCCCTTTCCCTTTAAAAACCCTCATTCTTGTAACATCTGTGATATTAATTATAATAAAACAATTCCACATGAACGAATTAAATATGAAAAAATGGATTCAAAATTTGGAATAAAAAAATTTATAATTTCTAAGATGATCAATTAATTTTTTATAATATTGTATAGTGAAATCAGTAATAATTAATTACCTTGGTTCAGGTAAAACCGACATACTATGGGATAATATACAAGGGTAACGGTAAAAATTTATCTACTGATATGTCCAAAAACAAATTTCAGGCCATATTTCCATGAAATATTTTCTAGTATCGATAATGACTACATTTTTTAGGCTTCTGGAATGATTCAAATGTTAGAATTATTAAATATTTTTAAAATTTTACAGGTCTACCATTGACATCACATATAAAATGTGACTCTCTATACTCTATTATCTGAAATATAAAACATATTTTTTAACAATTCAACGAGAAATTAACATCCCATTTTGATCCCTCTTTCTATAATAATTATACCGTGCATAAAGGAAACTTATAAATTTTGTAGTCCAAACCTAGGAGGATAACCGAAGAAGAGGTAATTGTCTTCAATGAGAATCATTATATTATTTCATTCCCCACCTCAAGAAAATCACATTACATAAATCTTATAAAACATCATCATTATGAAAAATATTGTATGATATTTTTATGAAAATTTAATGATCTCAACCCAACTCCACATCCATCAAATGGGATTTAAAATCCTTATTTGTATGTATGGTGGATTACCTCCTCATGAACTAATGTCAGTAGTTTTTCTATTACCATATTACATGATTGGGTACGATGATGAATATAATATATATATTTATATGTTGTATTTATAAAATATTTAACCATATTTATTATTATATATATATATATTCATTACTTTCAATTCAAAGGAGATATGAGAAAGTCAATCGTGTGTTCAATGGACTACCACCCAATGAAGTTATGTGATTTTCTCAGTAAATAAATTCATAAAATGTAATAATATTAAATTTAATCATTATATATGATATAAATTATCTTATTTTGATATTAATTTTATATTTATCATTTTTAAAATAAAATATATATATCATTTTATAACTCGTATGTTAACTCATTAACAATGATGACATCATCAGTGTACCTGTAGACGACAACCATGATGAAGTGATGTGACTCTCTATTCTTCACAATACCGCATGATAAATATATATGTGTATAAAATATGGTATATATGATTTTATAAGAATTATATAATTTTAATATATCAGTTTATTTCTTTTTATAATTATCATTAAAAAACAGAAATGTTACTCATGTGTATGTATGTCCTTCCATCTGTATGATTGTAGTGTAATTATTATTTCATAACCAATGTTTATTATAATTTTTAAATGTAAAATTTATTGACATCTATTTTAATTATGTAAGTATTATTATTATATTTTTTATTTTTCTAAATAACCTTTGAAAGAACATTATTTTTCATAGGAAAACACCCATAAGAAAATATAGCAATTACTAGTTGAAACAAAAAATATAATTAATCTAAATAAATGAATAGGAGATAATTTTTTATAAAAGTATAATATATGATATTATAATTATTAATATTTTTATTTTTATACTATAATAACATCTTTATAACAAATACATTTTGAGGATAATTAATATTCAATCAAAATGAAGCTTGAGGTAAGAGATTTATAAACTCTATTTTCACTCATTGTGTTAAACATCTACTTCCTTGATTATTTCATGATAATAATTTTTTTAATGAATAAAGATTATTTTATTGCTACTTTTATTTATTTATTTAGGTTTATAAACAACATTTATTCATTTATTAATTATAACTTCGACATAATAATAATTTTATGTGTTTATTTTGCTGCCTCATTTTAATCGAGATTTCTTTTTTTTGAAATATCAATTGTTATAAATTTCAACAAATTTTAACAATAAATTTTTTTACATTATTATTATCTACCTATTAGTTTCATTTTCATTTAATTTTAACATTTTTCACTCTTTGGAACTTAAAATGTTTTTATGAAAACATGTCCTCATTACACTCTTGGATGAAAATATTTTTTTATTCCCAAACATAGATTTCAAAAAATATTTTTAAATTTATTTTTATCCATATAAATATATATATTAAAAAGATTCCTATTTTTAATTTTTATCAAAAAAATTCCCTGGATTCTTATATTGTTTTAAAAAGAAATCTCATTTGGATCTTACAAAAAATTGTAAGGGAATAATTTTTTTAAAATTTATGTTGTGAATATAATTATAAATTTTAATGAAATCAAATTGATTTAATGGTTTATTTTAATGTTAAAATGTTTTTTCAAAATAGAAGTACATCTAATGTGTTTCATGTTTTGATGATGTAGTTTTATAATGAAAAAGATATTTTCCTCGAGAATGTTTTGGAGAACATTTCATTGTACTTCTATTCATGAAAATCAATAACCCTTTATTTTTACTCCATATGGTATATTATATATTTATAAAATTTTATATTATTTTTGAAGATGATTTATGATCATTTTGACCATGTAAATTGCAACCATTATCATGTTTGATTAATATTTTTATTCTATAACTTTCCTTTGACATATTATCATTCTTATGATCATTAGACATTAAATTTATCCAAAATTTCACCACTATTTAACATGTATTTGTTTATTTCCTTGAATTTATCTAATTCCTATAGACCATAATTTTCATTGAAACTTATTAAAATCACTAGGAAATTATTTATAATTCATATCATTTATTGAATATGGGTATTTTATTATAAGGAATAATGATTCATGTATTAAATCAGCTATTTGATATAAAAATAATTATATGGACATGAAGGGATGGGTCGCGATTTTACATAATATTTCCCCTTGATGAATCTAATGGTTTCCCTAGGAAATATAAATTATTTTACCCTATGATATTATACCAAATATTTTTAATCTATCTTATGAGATGTTTTGATTGTATATGTTTTATTAGAAAAATTAGATTGGTTTGTACTCCGAAGTTTTAAACATTCTTATCAAATGTCTTGAGTGTAGATGTTTTCATCTTCTTGATACAACACATCTGATAATTATTAAATAACATCATTAAGAGTTCATTAATTATTATACACAAGATTTTTAATGTGATAATATATATAAAAGCATTTCATTTTCATTTTTGTGAATAAATGTGATGTGATTATAGTTATTTACATTTTTTGGTTGGTTATGTTTATTGATTCATGACAGATTTTTTACTACATAACCCATAATATGTAATTGATCTAAAAACGTTTTTATTATTTAGTTTCCCCAAGACAAAATGAATTATTTTAAAACTAATAAGTTGGGTTATGCTAATTGTAATATTGGAGTTATGAAGAAAACATTTTTTTGTATCCAATGTTTTCCAAGATACTTGTTAATCAATCATGAATCTAATTTGACAATAATATTAAATTATATGGTCCTTCTGTATGTGATTTATTGTATCTTGTTTTCAATCCAATAATATATACATTGGATCAATGAGACATTGGTCGAGGATGATACACAAGGTACCAATGTATTTTTAGTAGAAACAATAGGAACAATATTTAGGAAAAAATAGAATAGGGAACACAATAATATTATAGAAATAGAGGTTCAATATAGAAGAAAATCATAAAAAATTAGTAAGGAATATATTATTTGGTATATCCATTCAATAAATCCACATCTGGACACTACAAGAGGATGTGGTTCTAGCATAGTGGAACAGAGGGGTAATAAATCTTAAAATGGAGCATTGGTATGGTCCAAAACATCACATAGAGCATGAAAATGAGGCTTACCAGGAATCTAGTTTTAAAAAACTAGGGTATATTCTTAAGATAATTAAAATTTTAATTATAAATAATTACAAAGGATTTAAAAATAAAAATACCCCTAATTGTACCATGTATATGATTATAAGATTAATAATTCATAAATTTTAATTTTTTATAAGTTTTAATCATTAAATGTAACTAAAAATTTTGGTATAAAATTCATAATTATATTCGATAATATAGTTTACATGGGAATTTATAAATGGATCCTCAGAGAAGTAATGAGTACTGAATCATTTCATGTAATGCAATGTGTTAGAATGAAAACTTTTTTGATATTTGTAATCCAATCTTTCAATGAAAAGTATTCACACAGAAATTATAATCACATGATGATAAAATATAATATTTAAGAAAGGAAGAGAATAAATCATATATATTTTATATATTTGAAGTGAATCAGTATATGGAGATTATTTTAGATAAAACAGAAGATAAATGGATGAAGAGAAACAAATATTTCCCATCATGTGACAATTGGGGTTGTAATCACCTTCGAAGACGCTGAAGAAGAAAATGGACTTTCATCAGGTGTGGGTGAAAAGGGATGAATTATCATTGTTTAAAGGATAATTTAATTGATTCCAATGTTAAATTAATAAATTGTATGGTGTATAGTAATTAAGTATATCAATGTCTCATGTATCAATGGAATATACCTTAAGAGACACTAATTTCTCATGGTCCATATTATTGTATTAACAAATATGATGTGCTTGTATTTAGAATCATGATTTATTTCATTTTTATATATTATAAATGATTTCATGGTTAAGAAAATAATTAATTTTTTTATTATTATAATGTAGTATTTTTTTGGACTTTAAAGTTTATCTTTCAAGGATATCATGGTAGTCCTCACGTCCACAAAATATGTAATAGTATTTACACAGTATGGAATGCCAAAAGGTCGTTGATATATAAATATTATAGAAGTATTAAGTCAAAATTAATATCATATATATCATATAAAAACTAGGTGTGCACCATAATTCCCAACCATGAGATGTCGTAAAGGGAAAAATGAGATCATTTTGTGAGGCAGTAGTTCATCTTACCTGAACTGTAAGTGCATTACATATTTGATGGAATTGTGTTTAGGTATATGTATAAACCTTCAATTAAAAATTATTTTTATTATTTAGGATACTTTATTTATTATATATCTAGGTAGTAATAAGAAATAATATGGTATAGAATCAAATAAACCATAAATTCTAATTAAATATTGTTACACTACTAGAAATTGGCCCTATACAAATAGTTTTGGAAGAACTATTGTTATAGGTACCATAAAGTGACCCTGTACCATTGATTTTTAAATAAACGTTGGTATATGTTCAATAAAATAGACCTATACTAATGTTTTTTCCAAAAAAATTTGTATATGTGATAGCAATACCAATGGTTTGGATTTAATGACACAATTATCACACTTTCTATAAAATCATAGGATTATGTCTTGACAATAAATATACTGATACCAATGGTTTCTAAAACCATTGGTATTGTAATATTTATTTTAATGAATTAATTTATCAAATAACATTCAATACATAAATAATTAATTTATGTATATATATAAATATTTTTAATAAAATGTTTAATGAAATCATTGTAGCTTACTTGTTAGGTAATTGATATATAAATTATCACTTCATGTATCAAAACAACCCAATTATTTTTTTAAGTACCTATACAAATTGTTTTCATAACCATTTGTATAGGTATTTATAATTACATAAAGCAACGGTTTGAAATCTATTTGTATTGCCCATTTAAACTAATGGTACCCCAAATTAATTTTTATAGGTCTATACCAACCCCATTGAATCCAAAATCCACACAAATAATTTTCATAGAATATACCAATAATTTATGGATGTATACCAACCATTATAGTCGTTGGTATAAGATTCACTTTCAATATGATTGCCTCTTTTTCAGGTAACTCATTTTTGATTTTACAAAGGGGAATCATAGGCAATATTTATACACAAAATGAGGATTATATATTTAGAAGTGTGTTGGATGTTTGGAGATTATTTGGAAAGTGTTTTGGTAAGTCAAATAATCTTGACAGTTGTGAGGAATATGAAGAGTGAGTTCCATTTTATAATAGAGGACGAGTGTTAATCTTGTAAATTCCAAAAGGTAATCACTATTAGGTAGTATACCATACTCATGTGCTTCTAATGTTAGAAAATAATAGAATAATATAAATTTATGGTCCATCCAAATCTCCAAAAAACAAAAAAATATCATTTCTATAATTGTTTTCCATAGTCTTCATGTTTCCTTATATTTTTTATTATGGTTTTTCATTTGTGTAAGTAGTTTTAAAAACTATGTAATTTATTAATAAATAAAATATTAATGTGATATTAATTATAAAATAAAGGCTAACTGAATTATAAATATGAAAACAAATTGAAAAAACCACATGTGTGTTCAATTTATTTAAAAAAATTTGACATTTAACCTGTAAAAATACCGCATTAACCCAAACTATTCTAACAACATCATTAAATTATATGGGAAAATATGTTAATTATAGTCCATAAATTTACCATATTATTACTTATTAAAATGTAAAAATAACTTAGTATAAGAATGGGTATTTATTAATTTTAAATCATTAAATAAAATATAATTTATTTTAATGTATCATAAATTTATATATTGAAATTATATATTTAATGTTAATATAAAAAAATTAGCAAATTATAAGAATAAAAATATGTTAATTTAAATTTTTTGTAACAAGATATATTTATATTAAAAAACAATTGAACATAAGAAATCATTAACCATACATTATTTTTAATTTTATTACCTTATTTTTTTATTAAATTATTAACTAATTAATGAATGCATTAGAATTTTTTATGATTTTAATGTAATTCTATCACATCTAAAAATAATATTTAAATAAAAAAATATAAAATACTCATTTTCCTTTCAAAATAATATTTTTAGTAAAAACTATGTTGCTTCTTCTATACACTCAATCATTATAAATGTTAATGGTATGGAAGTTTCTTTTTCATCTTTTGCCTTATTAAACATACTAAATTAGTCACTTTATTGTAATAGTATCACAATAAATCATTAAATTAGTACCAAAATTGGTTGTCATCTAAATATTGGTAAAATGTTTTTTTAATAGTTTATATGTAATTTTTAGCCATTAAGATTAGATTTTATTCACTTATAAAGAAAAATTTTACATTAATCACTGTAATTAATTTTAATTACATTCACAAACCATTTTTGTCAAAATGAAATTTGATTTTTTTAGAAAAATAATATTATACTAGATCTAACTAACTATTCCCATTTTTATATAATTAAATTTACATATTTGTTAAAATTAATATTAATTCTAATCCCCCATACATGGTTAGAAAGCATGTTTTTATGGTGAAAATACTCAAAAGTTCAATATGTCTATATATATAAATTAAATAAAAAAATTAATTCGATGAAAATAATTTGATTAATAATTATAATTGAACAATTACAAAATTAATATAATTTTAAAATATAATTTAACATTACTTTTTATTTATACAAAAAATTATTTTTTAAAAAAAAGTTGAATTTTTCACTATTCATCAAAAAATGAATCATATAGGAAAATACAAAAATTTAACCATAATTTAATTTTTATGTTTCGATTTCAAAAATAATGTTTATTTTGTAATATTAAAATTGTTAATGTCTAAAAATATTATTCTAAATAGGTGTTCCATTAAAATAATGTATAACATACTTTTAAACAATATATAGCTTTTCATGAATAAAATTATTTTTATTGTTATTTTATGACTATAAAATTTACTAGAATAATAAAAATACATTTTATAGAAATATTTTTTCATAATATAGTGAGAAATATTCACAACCACCAATATAATGATGATGTGATAAATTTTATATTAAATAATAATATCAACTGTATTTTTCTGTTCGATAATACACATGATTGTGTGTAACGAATGTTTTCAGGGGAGTCGGTGTTTCATGAAAATCAAGATTTTTTTGTGTTTAACTCATCAAAAAAAGTAATTCATGTAACAAACTCTATTAAATAATTTATTTTAAATTGAATGAATATATTTCATAAAATTTTGAGATGTTATATCATACACCATTAAAATAAAATATCCCTTGGAATTTTCATTGATATTATGTTATTAACATTTATATAATTCCATTATTTATTCCCACATAATTAAACGGGTTAATAAAACATCATCTTAAAATATAATTTGGGAAACATAAAGGTTACAAGAAGATAACCATAACTTTGATTCCACATGGAGTGATCATAGGTTGGAATGGAGGAAATGAATGAATATTCATAGAGAGATATTGAGGAAATTGATCAGAAACAAGTTAATTGATATTGAAATGTTATGAGGACTAAAAAAATGTGATGGTAAAATGACCATAGGTTCATAAGAAGTGATGGTATTATGATAATAATTTTTTTCAAGATCCCTATTCGAGAGTTAAATATATCTCCTATTATCTATACCAATAGAAAAAAGGAAATATATTTACATTATTTGTATAATTTACACTATTATAATAGTTTCACCAAAATATCATCTTTTTCTCCAATCTATGAGTATTCTGATGAATTATTAACTCTTAATGCATTAAAATAAACAAAAAAAATTCTAACTACCCATAAAAAATCAGTGCTTTTATACATTTTTTTGTAATTAACCAAAATAAAAATTGTTATCACATGCTAATATAAATAAAAAAATGAATAAAACATTATATGGTAAATTATTGTTAAAATTTAATAATAAAATATTAATATAATTTATTCATTAAATAATTATTGATAAGATTCATAAAACACTTCCTCACTATGTTTGAAACACAAATAATTGAAATATTTGATCTTATATTCAACCATGATAAATAAACAATTATTTCTCATGTAAAATTACATTTGTTTATAACATAATCATTAACATTCAAACATTACATGCTAACCAGGGAATCATGTAGTCGATTGGTAAATTGTGAAACCCTTATTATCATTTGGTTATGGGTTTCAGCCCCACCGTCTTGCTTAATACGACAAGATTTCATCTAAAATATGATATATACACTTTTATTAATTAAACATTCAAAGTAATTCCTCCATAAATACAGATCATTTTGATCCAAGAGTTAAAAATATAGAATCCTATAAAAAAATTTCTCTACAAATCACTTTAATATCTAATCGATTAAAACCTCAATGGGGTGTGTAATTCTTGGATGATATTATATATAAGAACATGATTTTTCAAACAGTTATGGAGCCATTAATTTTAGGTATAATATTTTATTTTGGACCAAATATTGATTAATAATGGGATAATTAAGGTCATAGGGGTGTTCAAGGATTTTTCAAAGCACGGAACCCATCTTTTTGGAGAAAAGATGCTTCATGTAAGATTTAGAGTAAATTGTGAAAGAATGTCACCCTGTATGGAAAACCCTACAAACTATGTTTTTCAAAATAGATCCACCTCACATGGATACCACATGTCCATGTGGCCTATCCATGAAATAACCCCTTCTTTCCAGGTAACCATTCATGGTTGGAGAATGGGTTTTCAAATCATTCACATGTTATTTTCTATGTATTTTGACAAATTCTCATTCATTCAACTAAATAAGCCACCTCATCCTCTATAATTCAATTACTAGACATATTAACCTAATATGATATAATTTTAGATCCCTTTAATGATATAAGGTAGGAATCAAGAGATCTACATCATTCAGGATTCTATCTAGATTCTGTTCATCACATTTGATGCACAATTGTAAGTACTGGAGACATCTTGTTCTGTTCCCCTTCTCTTTTTCTCTCAACCAAGTTATCAGGGTATGTGCATTTTTCTCATTTTCATTGATCTAATTTTATCCATGATAAATAAAGGGGAAATAATAGAGGATAAGAGTCATGCATGCCTATGGTGGGTGTTATATAACTCATTTATCATTTATGTTAAGTTTAGATTTTTTTGTGGGGGCCCGCTGATATCATCTATTTTCATTCATAGAATTTATATGCCATGTTTATAATCATTATAATTATATATATATTCCCTTTAAAAATATGTAATTATTTATCAGTGGTTACAAACACATCCCAACAATTTCCATGTCGATGGATATTCCATAATATTTGTTTAGTGTTTTGATACATTTTTACCACCGTTTGGGTGTGAATTTTTAGGACAATTCTAAGGGTAAGATTTTCTATATAAAATGTATTGATTTAGATTGTTGTTTCAATAATGGTATGTACCATGTTTTATAACCACTGACCCACCTATGGTATGTTATTTAATTGAAAATTTATTTTCAAATGGATTTCATAAAATATATTGAGTTTATGACATGGATGGATTAATTGTAAATGAATTATAGGTTGCATATATGTAGGAAAACAAACCACAATAATGGAAGGTAGAAGAATGATCCTTTATTATTGAATATTCCTTAAATGTAATTCAAAATGGTTTAAATCTAATTGGCCTTTTCACTCTAATGATAGGAAATACATGAACCGAATGACATGTTTAAAAGGATTCATGCTACTTGGCCTTATCATACTAAAGATAGGCCATGATTGAACCGAATGAAATATTACATGACATCGTAATCAAATAGAAATATCCCGACTCAATATCACCTTGGATTATTATCATAGAATTCCATGGTCGCATAGGAACCCCATTCTGATTCAATGATATGAGTTGATTATGTTGAGATCCACAATGATCCTGATCCTTGTCTCTTCTTTGGATGCCCGGTATTACACTATAGTATCCCTTAAATATCATTACATGATGCCTTGGATACACATCTTGGACACAAAATTGAGAAGTAGGTGCCATGTTTATTACTAATAGGGCCATGTATCTTCTTAGCCCCATTTTACCTTGGACGATCACTTAGGATGTGGTAGGAATTTTTTTGTGGAATATTGTCACAAACCAGCACTAGTCGACCATGAACCAAACACCCAAACCAATCTGTGGAATGGATTAAAGGGTGTTCCTGATCCATAGGGGATAGAACTAGTTTGAAGAATCATTATAGTGGTATAGGGAATTATTTTTCCAAAATATAAATAATAAAACAAATAGAAGAAAGTAAAGGACAACCTAATAAAAAATTATAAAAAAATAGAATTGATCATCATGTACACAACAAAACATAAAGTACAACAAAACAATAAAACTAAACCAACATGACATGATGACAAACTAACTCCATGTGACCCCACTTTCCACTCTCCAACACATCGGTCACACATCAATCAAGGCATTCAATCTCAATCTAATACCTGCACAAGGGATAAAAACAAAAATAACAATAAGCGTGACTATTAAAACTCCGTAGTATATCCTAAAAATCTATTCCCAATGAAAAGTTTTTAAAATAAATGCAACATAAATTAAATGTTGTAACTACAACATATAAATGTTAATTTTTCTACATGATTACTCAAATAAATGTTTAACTTATTTCCCTTATTCATTTCCAAAACTAGACTCATTTAACTAGTGTGCCAATAGTATTTTTAAGGGGATAGTGATATTTACATTTTTAAAATTGTACAAAGAGGATAAAACAATTTCACTTGAAAACAATTTTAATAATTATTATCAAAACCATCCCACCACATTATGAGAAAAACAATACATAGGAAGGAAAGATAATGATAAAAAATGATGGAAATGTAAATGTACAAACCAACACCATATTAATCAATTCATGAAATCGAAAAACCAATAGACATGGGTGATGCGATGAGATCAATAATCCTGAAGACACCAATAAATGAGAATGTCCCAATTGAAATGTCACAAACGATGAAATCAAAATTCACAATACACTCGGCCATCCTTTCTCAGGAATACTAAGGGAAAATCTCATAACAATAATCCCAATATATCCCCCTAGTATGAGCCACTAGTCTGTACCATAACCTACCCGTGTAACAACTATTCGTATAATATTCTATCAATATGAATTTTTACAATATATCATGTATCTAATGGGGTGAGCCAACTAATTCTATCTGGGCATCCAATTGCAACATATATATAATAATAATTCATAATAGACATCACCTGGAGTCACTCTAAGGACAGATCTCATGTCATTAATCAAAATAAAGATAATGATTCCATCCCAAGGAACTCTAATAATTAATCATAGGGATTAATCATAAAGGAAATCCCATTTATTATATATATATCATCATTTAATGAGAAACATTTATAGGAGGTTTACATAATAAACAATTTCACCATTTTACACAAAGTATCCAAGCATTCCTTTAGAGGTTCTCAAAAGAAACGATTGCCAAAAGTAAAAATTTCACATTTAATAAATAGGTGTATACACACCATTTATAAAATCAAAAAACTTTCATAAATTCCATAAAACATTAAGATTAAACTTCTAAAGAACAACTATTTTTATAAGGATTCCAAAATTTCCATTTTCCGATAACTCGTGCCAAAACATGTTATAAACCAAAAACCCATTTGATTGTACAACCAAAACCACATTGGAAAGACATATAAGAAAAAATAAAAATTTTCATTCTTCCCATGAATTTATAAATTAATAAAAATAATTTTAAATCCCATATAATAGATAAAATCAAACTGTACAATTTACCAAACAAATGGAATGCACTTTGTAATAACACAACAAATTTTAAGAACCTGTAAGGAAAAAAGATACCAATATAATGACATTAATTTATTCAACCTAAATAAAAATGTTAAAAATACCCTAATATAGTTTCTAAACATCACAAAAAAGTTTTGAAACATAACGAAACATTTAAACTAACACTTGGTGTAAACTTTTATAACAAAACAACACTACTATTCACAAAACATTGCATAAACACTAATTCAAATATCAAATAAAATCATTTATGTTTTATAAAAAAATACATAGAATATTTAGAGGGAGAAAATTTCATGAAAAAAGAGGAATATTATACAAATATGAAATATACTATCAGAAACCTACCTCAATTCCTTGGCCGAATGGAAACACACACCTAGTATCACCATATGAGGGTTTATAAACCATAAACATATGGATACCACACTCATAAAAACAAATACCACCCCAAAAATAATTGTTTAAGAGAACCATAGGTCGAGCATTACCATGGTTGAAGATAAAACTAGGAAATAATGGAAGGAGGATGAAGATGGAGGACAAATAAAATATAATCACACCATGTAAACTAGAAAACTCCTCTTCTTCTGTTATGTATACACACATAAAATAATGGTTTTGGATTATAACTCCATGTAGTGGATCATTAGGTCTGGATGAATGAGGGTAATAGGATCTTGGTTAAAAGTGTTAAAAAATAATGATTTATTAAATAGAAAATTTATCTCTTTAAATCTAGATGGTTTGAGACACCGTGAAGAAGTTATCCCTAATCCCTGATTCATATGATCTTCAAAGAGGGGAAATGTTACATGGGGTTTCACATAGTGTTATTAGTATTGTGTGATATGAGGAATCACAAAAGAATTTATATAAATGAATATGATATAAATGAATAAATTTATTTTTTAAAAACAGGAAATGTGCTTACTGGTTTTCCCAATACCTGAATAAATAACCCAATTTCACCATGATTATAAATTCCTATGGGAGTACCAAAGGATATGGTCATTTGAATAGATAAGGGGAGTCCATTTGGGAAGTTTAATGAGTGAAAAATTTTATAAAACTAAGGTGTTATAAATGAAAAAAATTGTTTTTAAATCAAAAAATGGGATCATGGTTGGCCCAATTCTTAAACTTACCATCATTTTATCCAAAAAAAACACACAAAAAAGCTATCAGGAACCAATGGTAAGATGATTAGATGTATATGATAGTTCAAAACTCAACATTTATCTCACCCAAATGATAGGAAATATATTTCTATTTCTAAAAATCTTGATCAAAACCAAGACATGAAAAACCAGGTGTGATAATTCTCTCCACCATTAAAGCTTTCTGCCCTCGGAAAGCCATAACACATTCAATCTAATAAAACAAAACCAAAGGAATACATATCAACATGGTCTAGACTCCCAAGAAAAGGACATATCACCATCCACTAATAGAACATAAGCCTCTTTAAAACCAAAACACAAACTCATAACCACATCGTAAAAAAATGGAATGATCAGGTCACTACCTCCAAAACCATGCCATGAAATTATTGTTTAGTACCCCCCCCCCCATTAAATCAATGATCACCCAAACCAAAGAGAACTCATGATAATAAAATATTCCAGGGAATTATATGATGGACTCCCCACAAGTATGAAGCAACAAGTGGTAGGAAAATTCTTTGGAGGAAACTCTATGAGACCTATGGTGGTTCTCTCAACCATTAAGATCCAATATTCAAAAACCAAACGAGAAATAAACATGAACTAGGAATGGGTATCTCTCATAAGGGACACCAAAACCCTCCACCAACAACCTACCAAGGAAATTTAAATGTAACACAACATGAACCAGTAAACCCCCCATTACAGAACAGAGAAGATAAGAATTGGGCCAACACTCTCTGCACGGATTCAAACCCCCACCTCATTGGGCGGGGAGGGATGTGGACCCAATCATTTGGCCACTATAACCAAAAAATAATCAATGGTACTACCTCACATCAATGGTTGGGGAAGAATCTTATAAATACTACCCACAATCTTGTGACTCGTAACAACACACCATCTTCATTATGAGAACTATTGATAGAGATTCTATAGATAAAGTATCTCTAGCCCCTCAGTCAGGCTTTGATATTCCACAATTTTAACTCTCCCCCACAGTTCCACATAGTTACATGCAACACTCCTAGGCCGAAACAATAGATCAAGGGACACCATGGAACTATCTTCCTAAAAATACACACTTTTACCCCAAAAAAGAACTGACACATAAATGAAACCATTCTCCCTCACTCCAAACATGGAGGAAATAATATAAGGAACACATAGAAACACATCAACATCACCCTGGAGAACCACCAAACTGAGAAAAACACCATAATGTAATGGCATGCTAAATCAATCCCAAATAGCTCTCTATTCAATTAAACCAAATGAGGCATCATTTGAAGAGGTTTATTTAAAATTTTTATCAAATTCATAGGTTGAAAATATGGATATCTTGTCATTGGAGAACCATTCATGGTCATATCACAACATACAACACTTCATTAGAAACCAACTGAACATTTACCCTAAACTGATCAACCTAAAAATCACATCTCCAGACACAAGAAGAGTATGAATTATAGATCACAAGTAAGCATACTGAATACACAAATCTTCAAATTCATTGGAGATCTAGCCACATAACCATCAATTTATAATAAACACCACAAATTTTTCGCTCAAAACTCTATTAAAAATCCAACTTAGTGGATTTCAACATTACCCAATGGTGTTTCATCATGTCTCACAAGCATGCTAATTTCTATGCCACATTGGGCACCCAACCACCATGCTATACAATCATCCATCCATATATCCAAAAAACCATTCATGTTAGCACCCATGAAAACACTAAATGAAAAAAAACATCATTCCAAAAGTCATGTTTCTTCCAAAGGAACACAAATCACCAGGTCAAAACCCATTTTCATATTTCACAAGAATAGCCAACACATAATCAAGGAAATCATGATTAATTACACATTCAATATCATTTAACATATCTTCCAAAAAATCATTCTATTCCAAATTTCCCTTTCCAATAAAAAGTAGCATGGTCTCTTTTCTTAATATGGAATCCACAATGGCCAAAAACCTTTTTCTAGAAAACAAAAATGTCTCAATCAAATTTCCAAAAACCGATTAATCATATCTTAACACTTTTAACAGAACAATAGAGCCCCATTAAGACAATGTTCAGAATCAATTTAAAATAATATAAGCTTTCCAATCATTTCATTTTCACATACCATAAGTTTAGATTAATTAATCTCAAACCTGTCAAATAATTTCCTCTTTATCCCCATTATTTGATTCCCAAAACCCAAAATTCTAAAATCCTTCTCTTACAAATTTTTGAAAAACCGTTATCAACTTATCAAAATCTATCCATTCTAATAAATCCCATTTAAAAAAAATTTCACACAAGATTTTCAACATAATTTCAAGAAATGACCAAAAGACATAAAAAAGGCATGTATTGTTTGTGGGTGATTTGACCATATGGTTGGAGGCCTTATTTCAAAAACACCACCAACATAGTGAGTTTTCATTGGACCATGACCTAGCTCCACATGGCTTTCCAGGCCCTGTGAGCTCAGGGAGACCATTATTCCAAATCTCATATCATGACTCAACACCATACAATCAGTAATAACCAATGTCACAAATGAACCCGGACATCCCATGGACACCTGAGGACCCGAATGAGAAATAGTTCGTGATTTTCTTCCTAAAACTACCCCTCAAATCCTAACAATCCAACTTAATCAACCTTAACATACCCAAATAACAAAGGCTTCTCTAAAAAAAGGTCCACTAGGATTAGTCCTCTATTGTTACTGAAAAACATTAAATACAGCTGAATAATACATCTAAACCGACCAAACCTGGTAAACAACTAACTCCATGTGACCCTACTAGTCACCCTCCAACACAATGATCACATGTCACTCAATGAGATCAACTTCAACATAAATCATACAAAATGACTATTAAAGGAACTATAGATGTTAATTTTAAAAACTCACAAGGATAGCCTGATAATCAATACCCAATTCACATTAATTAAATTAAAAGAAACATCAATGTCATGTTTGAAATAAACTATATAAAAGTATGGATTTCTACATGATTAATCGATTCAAAGTACAAAACATTTCCCTTAATCATTTCCAAAACATGATTCATTTTACTAGTGTTCCAAAAGGATTTTCAAGGGGAAAGTGATGTTTACAATTTAATATTTTTACAATGAGGAAAAAATAAATTAATCTAAAGAAACATTTTCATAATAATTATCAAAATCATCCCACCAATTTCCATGAAAAACAATACATAATAAGGAACAATAATAATCACATAATAAGGGAAATGTAAATGAACATACAAGTATCATATTTATCACTACAAGAAACGGGAAGGCAAATAGACACGGGGGAACCTTGGAGGTCAATAATAATCCATAAAACTCCAATAAATGGGACATTATCCCCATTTAAATTTCACACATGATGAAAAAAGCACTCAATATTCTCTCCTATCATTTCTTAAGTAGGCTGAGGGAAAATCCCATAGCAAGAAACCAAATATATCGACCTATTGTGGACCACTGGTCAGTAACATTACCGACTAGTGCAGTAATCATTATTTGAAATTATCTCAATATTATAGGATACCATGTCTAAGGTATATAAATATGGTGAGCCAAACTATTCCATTTGATCATCCAATCTCAACATATATATAACGATAATTCACAATAGACATCACCCTAAGTCACTACAAGGACCAATATCATGACATTAATCAAATAGAACATAAAGAGACCACCTCAAGGAACTCTCAGATTGGATCACAAGGATTACTCAGTAATGAAATCATATAGAATATATATATATATAATCATGTTCTAAGAAACATCGACATGAGGTTTTCACAATAAACAATTTCATAATTTTTCACAAAGTAGCCAAATGGTCCATTATGAATTTCTCAATAATAACGATTTAAAAAAGATAAAATTTATTATTTAATAAAGTGGTGTATAAATACCATTTATTAAATCAAAGTAAATTCATAAATTCTTTTAAACATTCTGGTTACACATAAAAAGATTAAATAATTTTATACGGATTCCAAATGGGCCATTTTTCAGCAACTCAGGACAAAACAAATTATAAACAAAAAACCCATTTTTTTGTTCACAAAAAACACATTTTAAAAACATAAAACGAAAAAATATAAAACTTTTCATTCTTCTCATGAATTTATAAATCCAAACAAATCATTTTAAATCACACAGAAGACATAAAATCTAACAGACAACTGACAAAAACACATGACATGCACTTCGTAACAACACAATTAATTTTAAGCATTTTAAAGGGAGTAATAATACCAATTTAATAATATAAATTTATTCAATATACATAACCATGTTAAAAACACCCTACAACATGTTCTAAACATCACAGAATAGGGAAAAAACATAACATAACATTTAAAAAAACACATGGTTTGCAATTTTATAAAAAAACAATACTTATTTTCACAAAACAAGGCATAAACATCACTTTTCACACAAAATAATGTTATTTAAGGAATATAAAAAATACTCAGAATGTGTAAAGTCTGAAAATAACCTGAAAATATGAATATTAAAAAAAGGACATGTGCAATTGGAAACCTACCTCTGATCCTTGGAAGAATGGAAAAACACACCTAATATCGCCATCCTAGTGTTTGTAAACCCTAAAAATATGACGAACATCCCCAAATGAACAAAACCCCCCCTAAAAATCATGTTTTAATAGAAACAGAGGACTGTAATGACCAAGGGAGAAGATAAAACCATGAAATATTGGAAGTAGGAGGAAAAGGGGTCAGAAAGGAGAAGCAATCTAACCTTGGAAACTACAAATCATTTTAACTTCCCCTATATATACACACATAGAGGAAAGTTAATGGATTTTCACTCCTTGGAGAGGCTCCTTAGGCCTGGTTGAACCATTGGAATACTATTTGGGGGGAAATGTAAAAACTGAATCATTTATGAAAGAATGAAATAACCTCTTCAAATCAAGATGATTTGAGACACCTTGAATTTTTTATCCCTAATCCATGATTCATATGTTCTCCAAAGAGGTCAAATGGAACATGGGGGGTGTGAATAGGGTCATCAGACTCATGTAAAAGTTGAAATCACTAGAAAATATTAAAAATTGAATAAGGTATAAATGAAACAATTTATTTTTTTAGAACAAGAAATGGACTCACGAGATTTCCCTATACCTGAGTAAATAACACAAATACACCATATAAATAAATTATTAAGGGGTTTCAAAAGGATATGGTTCTTTTACTGGGTTACGGGAGGCCAGGTGGGAAGTAGATTACGTGAAAATTATTGAAAAATGAACCAGTTATAATAGAATCAAATTTTTCTTTTCAATCTGTAAATGGGCTCACGGGTGGCCTAAATCATTAATTAACCACCCTTTTCTCCAAAAACACCGAAACAATATATCGGCCTGCCATGGTAAGATGATTAGTAAAGAATTAAAGTTCAAAATTAAAAATTCATCTGGCCCAAAAACAATGAATAGGATTGGTATTTCCAATGAACTGGATCAAATCCAAGACATGATAAACCGGGTATGACAATTCTACCCATTGTTGAAAATATCCTCCCTCAGAATTCCATAACACATTATAGCCAATAGAACAAACCTAAGGATTCATTATCAACATAATCTTGACTCTCAATTAAATAACATATCTTCCCCCACTAATAGAAGATAATTCTATTTCCAAAAAAAACACCAACTCACAACCACATCCCGATAAACAATGAAAATATCGAGTCATTTCCTCCATAACAAATCCTAGAACCAGATTAGTTGGCCTTCTCCCCATGAACTCAATGATCACCATAAACAAAGATCACTCATGATACCCACTGATTCTAGGAGAGTCTGCAATTGAATCCCCACCATTAATAATCATCTATCCCTTGAAAAATTATTAGTAGTATACTCTATGAGACTTGTGGTGGTTCTCCCCACCATTAAGAACCAATGATCAATGAGTAAATGGGAATTCAACATGAACTAAGAATAAGTCTATCTCACATAGGCCTACCAAAACACTCCCACAAAATCCTACCAAACTATGTTAAGAGGAAAAAAACGTGAAAATTTATCCCCCCCAACACTCTAGAATGTATTGGACAAAATTGGGCCAAAACTCCCTCCAAGGATCTGAAATCCTAACACATAGGGCAGGTATGGAATGGGAACTAATCACATGTCCACTAAAACCACAAAATAATCAATGTAACTACCTCAATGAAATTGCAGAGGCATCAGATTAGATATACTAACCATAGTCCTACGACGCATAACTACATGCCAACTTCACTATGAGAACTATGACTACAGCTCTAATGGATGAATCACATCCTACCTTGTCGTTAGGATTTGATATTCCATAAATTGAACTCTTCCCCTAAGTCCCACTTGGTGACATGTAACACTACCAAGGTGAAACACAAGATAAAGGGATACTATGAAACTCCCTTCATCAATCAACACAATTTTACCCAAAACAAGAACTCATACATAAATGAAACCATTCTCCCTCAACTTGAAAATTGAGGAGAATGGACATGGACCATTGAGAAACACATCAACCTCACCGACCTAAACTACGTCAACCGAGAGAAACACCATAATGTAAATAAAATTTAAATCGAGCCCAAATATATCCCTATTAAAATAAATGGGTTGAGGAATCATTCTAAGAGGTGGATATAACATTTGGAAGGAATCCTTAGGATGATCATATGGAAATTGTGCTAATTGAGTACTATTCATGGCCACATCACAACATCTAACAGAACATTAGAAACCCACTGACCATTTCCAAAAACCGATAAACCAACAAGATCCCATCTCGTGAAAAAAATGATTATGACATAAAGATCACATGGAAGAATACTGAATACACAATGGTTCTAATACATTGAAAAAACCATCCACCAATCCATAGGTTTATAACAAACATCATAATTTTTTTCTGCTGAAAACACTTTTGAAAAACAAACTATCATGCAGGATCTTCCCATTCATCAATTAATTTCATCAATTCTCACTCACATGCATATTTTTATGCCACCCTGTTCACCCATCCATAATTCTATACTGTCCATCCATCCTTACATCCACATAACCATGCCTGAGAGCACCCATTAAACCACCAATGGACAAAAAAAATCATTCCCAAAGTCAAGTACCCACCAAAGGCACATGAATAACAATGTCAAAAACAATTTTTAGATCTCATATAACAACCCAAACATAATCAATGGGAATTTATTTAAAATAAATAAATTTCATTTAATACCGCTTCCAAGAAAAACATTTTATTTCAAATATCACATTCCCAAAAAAAAGCAGCATGGTATCTTTTCGTAATTTGACAAACACAATGGCCAGAACCCTGTTTCAGGACAACACCAACCTCTAAAACCAATTTCCCAAAACCAATTCATCAAATTCAAACAAATTTCAGTATCCCAAAACACCCCATTTGAAACAATGTTTAGAATCACTCAAAAATACACTATTCCTTTAAAACGTTTATTTTCCACAAACCATGAGTTTAGATTAAGGAATCTCAATAACATTAAATAATTTCCTCTTTAACCCCATGATTTGACTCAAAAAACCCAACATTTTAAAACCATTATCATAATAAATTTTGAAAACCAGTTTTTTGATTTTAAAAATATAACCATTCCATTAAAACCCATTTCCATAATTTTCACACATGGGTTTTCAAAACAATTTTTAGAAATCAAGAATGGTCCAAAAGACCCAAAAAATGAAACTACTAGAAGTGGGTGACTTGACTATATTGATGTCATTAATATGTAAAACACTCCAATAAAATAGAGAGTCGTAATATGATAATGACCTATCTCTATATGGCATTCCAAGCTATGTGAGATCATAGAGACCATTAGTCAGACTCTCTTATCCTATCTGAAAAACAAAAACCTATTAAGAACCAATGACACAAATGAAACCAGACATCACATGAATTCCCGAGGATCAGAATGAGATAGAGTTCATGTAGCTCTTCTTGAAGCTACCCCTAATGTCCCAAAAATCCTTCTCGATCTACCTTGACATCCCCAAATAATATTGTGCACACTAAAAAGAATGGTCTTCTTGGAGACGACCTCCTTCGATTCAACAAATCATGATGTAAAACTGAAAAATAGAACTAAACCAACTAGACATGATGACCAAATAACTTTATGCGACACCATTGGTTACTCTCAAAAACAACTATCACATGTTACAAAAGGTGGTCAAAATAATGCTAAAACATGTACAAGGGATAAAAGAAAAATAAACTATAGGTGTGAGTATTGAAACTCGGTAGGCTAGCCCGATAATCTATTCCTAATGAGAATTATTTAAAATAAAATAAAAATAAATTTCACGTATGAACTAAAATAAATAAAAGTATATTTTTCTATATGGTTACTCAAATCAATGTACAATAAATTTTCCATGTTAATTTCCAAAACATGATTTTTCAACTAGTGCACCAATATATTTTTCAAGGGGAAAGTTATGTTTTCATTCTTTGATATTTATAAAGTGTATAGAACAAAATAATTTGAACACCATTTTCATAATACTTATCAAAAAAATTCCACCAAATTCAATGAAAATAAATACTAATAATGTAATGATATTAATCACAGAACAAGGGTAATGAAAATTTATATACAAGAATCATATTCATCACTAGAAGCAACTGAAAGACAAATAGACATGGGTGAACCTAGGAGATCATGAATAATACATATTAAAGAAATAAATGAGACCCCATACCTATATACATGTCACACATGATGAAATAAAAATTCTCAATATGCTCGGGCATCTTTTCTCAGGCATGCCGAGTGCAAATCCCACAGCAATATACAAAATAAATCCACCTATTGTGGGCCACTGGTCAGTACCATAACCTACAATTATAGTAATCATTTTTAGATTATTCACTAAATATTCCAGGTTCCCATGTCTCATGTATCTAATGTGGTTAAGCCAACCGATTCCATCCAAGCATCCAATCCCTACAACTATATATTAGTAATTCACAATATACATCACCTTGAGTCACTCTAAGGACCAATCTCATGCCATTAATCAAAAAAACATAAAGAGTACATCCTGAGGAACATTAATAATGTATCCCAACAGTTACTCAGTAATTACATCCCATACATTATATATATCACATCATGTCATGAGAAACATCCACATGAGATTTTCATAATAAACAATTTTATCATTTTACACAAAGTAGCCAAACTGGCCCTTAAGAATTTCTCAAAACTAATGTTTAAAAAAAGTAAAAACTTCACTTTTAATAAAGAGGTGTATATAAAAACTTTATTTCAGATTTTTTTTATAAATTTCTTAAAACATTCATGTTACACGTCCAATGTATAACCATTTTTATAAGGATACCAAACATGCCATTTTCCGGCTACTCGGGGAAAAACATTTTAAAAACCAAAAACCAATTATTTTGTTCAACGAAAACCACATTAGAAAGAAGTTTATGGTCCCAAAAATACCATTTTTAATTCTTCCAATGAAATAATAAATCCAAAAAAGTCATTTTAAATCACACATAAAACATAAAATCCAACCAGACAATTTATCAAACGCATGGCATGCACTATATGACAACATAATTCATTTTATGCAATTTAACGGGATTAAAAATACCAATTGAATACCATTTATTAGTTCAATATAAATAATCAGGTTCAAAATATCTTATCCCATGTTCTAAAAAACATAAACATGGGGTGAATGATAATGGAATATTTAAACAAACACTTGGTGTGCACTTTTATAAAAAAGCATCACAACTTTTCAAAAAACAAGGCATAAACGCTACTTTTCACACAAAATAATGTTATTGAGGGCTTATAAAACATTAATCAGAATGTATATAGGGTGAAAAGACCATAAAAATATGAATTTTAAATAAATCGGTCATGTGTATTGGGAAACCAACCAGAAATCCTTAGTAGAACGGAGACACACACCTGATATCACTATCTAAGGGTTTATAAACCCTAAAACTATGATGAAAATCCCCAAAAGAACCAAATACACATAAAAATCATAGCATAATAGTACCTTTGTTCAAGCATGAGTAGGGGAGAAGATACTACCATGGTATAATGGAAGGAGGAGGAAGTGGGAGGATAAAAGAGATGGAATCTCACCATGGAAGCTCGAAAACTCTTCATCATCCTGTACATCTACACCCTTAGAAGAAAGGGGAATAGATTTTTACTCCGTGGAGAGGATACTTTGGTCTATGTGAACTAGGAGAATAATATTTGGTGGAAATAGTAAAAAAAATAATGATTTATGAAAGAAACTAACTACCTCATCAAATTTGGAAGATTTAGGACACATTGAAGAAGTTCACCCTAATCCCTGATGCATATGAGCTCCTTAGAGGGGAAATGGAACATGGGGGTTTTCACAGGGATCATGGTCTCAAAGGATATTTTGAATCTACAAACAAATATTAATAAATATATATTTTATAAAATAAATCAATAAATTGTTTAAAACTGGAAATGGTATCACATGCTAGCCTAATACCTGGAGAAATAACTAAAATACACCATGATTATGAATTGCTAAAGGGGTCCAGAATAGTATGGTGGTTTTAATAGGTCAGGAGATGAAAAGTTTTAATTTTAATGAGTGTAAATTATTTAATAAATAAGTATTTACAAAATAATTTTTTTTAAACTGAAAATGTGCTCACAGTTGGCTCAAATCTTGAAGTAACCACCCTTTTCTCCAAAAAAAAACCAAATCAACCAATTAGGCACCAATGGTATGATGATTTGACATATAAGATAGTTCATAAATCAAAACTAATCTATACCAAACCCCAATAAAATAATTTTTATTTCCAACAAACCAGATCAAAACATAGACATCGAAAACTGGGTGTGACAAATGCCACAGAAAATGATCTTTGGGTTACACTCTTACACGTGCGATGATATAATTATTACTAAGTTGTAAAACCATGAGGTATAAATCACCATGTTAATTATCTTGGGACATCATTATTAATGTTGATCGCATATTTCATTGTTACATCTGGTAACCTTCACTATTGTTAACATGTTACATATTTACAAACATGTAACATTAAAGTAATAAAGTTGTTCATAAGTTCAGACACCGGTCGTGAGATAAAGTGGGAACATAGGTATTTAGTTACATTATATGTCTTTACATTTTATATCCATTCTTTCACACTGTAACATTTAAAATAAATGGGTCATATGTTATATAATTCATTGGTTGTCAAAAACTGATAACAATCTCACACCCACTTCGTGCGTCATTTGGTACCCGGAGTAGATTACATGATTGTAGGTGCTGAAAAAAGGATGTATACAACTTCGAACACATGATTTATAATTTTATATGATAGAGTTTTATAATAGGGTAACAAGTTGGATATCATGATACATAAGATAGTATTTTGATTTACATTATTCATTTTTGGAACATGTTATTCATACTCTCTTGTCTGCTTATTTTCAAGTATTCAAGTGACATGATAAATCATCAGTTTCTGTATGTTATTCCAGTTATTTTAGATATTGTTATTGTTATTTCATTTTTCATTTTTTCCTAGTATTTACTTATATTTCTTCTTCTATTTAGCTATGTTTACCCTCATCGCATGCACAACTTGTGGGTAATTATAGAATAGTCTCCCCATAGTCACAACTTAGGATTTCACTACTAGTTGGAAAAATCTAATGTTAAGGGTGATGCACATGTGTCCATGTGTCCTACCGGGCATAGGTCACCCATTATGTGGCATCTGAGTCTAGGAAATCATAATGTGGTTTCATAGGAGTTAGTTTCATTCCTTACTATTTGGAGGTAACAGAATAGTGACTTGTAACTCTTGGGATATAATCATAGTCTGTTAATGGGTGTATCGAAACCATATTCATGGTAAAAACATTGTTTCCAAAATAATAATTGTTCTTCCAGTTTTACCTATTGCAGTAAATTTTATTTCACTGAAGGGTGTTGCACATGTTGTCTGTTGTTGTTGGTTTTTAATATTTTTGATGATTTTCATTTATCATTTTCCCGATGATATAAGGGAAATGATAATTGTTACATGCATGATTATAGGATCATAGAATTTTTATGTCAGCAATATATTCATAAAATATATGTGAATTTCCCTATTTCTCATTTTTTGGATATGGATATTGTTGTTGAGTGATATTGTGATAGTTAGCTTATGATTTAATTCCATTTTGATAAGATTGAGTGATTTAATATCTAAATTAATGAGGTGTTTGGGCCATCATGCATTAAGATGAGGAATTTACCAGGTCAAGCCATTATGCTATAGATAAATGAGTATTGATTCTAGTGATAGGTGAATGGGAACAGTTTCAACATAAATAACTATCCATTATAAAGTAAATCATGACATCTAAAATTAATTGTAATAGCATATTATACAACCTTGAATTTTTTATGAAAGGTAAAGGAGGGAACATAGAAATTAAATTTAGAATTATATGAAACATATGCTTGAGAACTTAATGATACATGTATGTCTAAGAGGGTAATATGGGTTGTATGCCTTGGGTGGTGAGTTTTCCAATGTTCAGATTCTGATAGTGACATTATTTATCTTCTTATGATTTTTCACAGGTGTGTTCTTGGAATTTATAGACCAATTCCTCAATGACATTCTCATTTTTTAAGACAAGAGGATGGCGACAATTGTGATCTAGGCATGGTGAGATCTGCACCTCGAGTATTAAATCCATGAGTGGCACATGAGGTATCGCCTGCTCTACCTGATATGGGAACTGATGAAAATGTCCGTGATAGTTTCCTACATCTAATTCAGTCCATGCATAATGCACAATGGCTGGCGCAAACGATGGTTTATCTGAGTCATGAGTTCCGGCTACGGCATCCTCCTACGTTTTCAGTGGATGGAGGTATGTACGCTGCTGAGTTTTATTTAGAAGCCACTCTATCTTTATTTTATCATCCAGAAATGAATCCAAGAAAGAGAATCAACCATTCCGCATATATTCTTTTGGATTCGGCCAAACATTTGTGGGATGTGATTACCCAGGGTGGTCATCATCATGGCTTTTTATGGGTTGATTTCTAGACTGCCTTCTATGATCATTTCATTCCTTAGATATTGGGAGATGAAAGAGAAATAGTGTTCATGAATCATAGGTAGGGATCTATGTTAGTTATGGAATATTTAGCAAGTTTAACAAAGTTTTATCACTTTTCACCTCTTCTACCTGGTGATGAGACTTCATGTGATAGAAGCTTCGAGGATGGGATCTTGTATTCCATTTGTATGTACGTGAATGTATTTCAACTGCCGAAAATTTTCATTATTCATTCTGGCTCTTATAACATAGCATAACCTAAGAGACGCAAATAGTACCGGGTATAGGGGATCAATTCCATGACAGGACAGTAGTTCTTCTAGTGGTTGGAATCATTTTTTCACGGTTTCTCATTTAGTTAGTGACAACCATAGTTCTTATTTTGATTGATTTAAAGAGTGTCATCAGTGTGGATGAAGAGGCCACAAAAAGCCTCAATGTTATATATACCCAATGGAGTGTTAGGCTTGTGGTCGTAAGGGGAATCTATAGAATTTTTACTGGACCTTTAAAAAACATCCATTTAAAAGGACCTTATCCCATTCCATTATCAGGAGTAATTTATTTAACACTGTGTGAGGTAGGGATTTGGAATAGCACCAGCTTGTCGAGTCAGGTAAGAGGTTGAGTTCGTGGTAGCCAGACCCCTGATTACCTACAGCGCCAGCATAGCAGTTTAGATCGTGGTAGTCCATCTATTTCATAGGGCCATGGAACATTCTAGTTGAATGATCTATAGCTGATTCTTGAGGATCGGGATGCAAGACCATCTATAGAATGAGGTGCGATTATAGTAGTCCCCACTATAGATTCTTCATTTTATTGATAGGGGTTCGTATAGATCATTTATCTCCATATCTATATTGGAATTTCATGGACAATAGATATCGTATCACTATGGGGTAATGACCCTAGATGCACCATTAGGGGTACAAATAGAGGGAATATTCCAGTGCAGGGACATCCCCCTTGAGGATTGTTGTCACCCATTCATTAGGAATCATTATTTATTTAGATGACCGGCTTCGATGTCATTCTTGTTATGTACTGGTAAATTCAATATAATGATTTTGTAGTCTGTTACCACCATAGGGTATCATTTTCATAACGAGAGGGTATGAATTATCAACATAGGGGTGAGTTGTATTTCAATGTAGGTAGAGTTGGTCCAGATCATTATGTGTTAGGTCGAGTGAGAATCCCAATTTCAAATCGCTTGATGGAGGATCAGGGTTTATAAAAATATAATTTCACTCTGGTAGTGGATTATTTTCAAGATGTCATTTTCGATGACATTATTTCCTTACACAATAATAGGGATTTATAGTTTACAATCAATCATTCTCCAGGATCAGCTCTAGTGGTCAATCCTCTATACAGGATGTAACATATAGAGATTCAAGATATCAAGTGGCGGCTAGAGGATTTATATTCCAAAGGCTTTATACGGTCTGGTGCATCCTCTTGGGGTTCTATAATGCCTTTATGGAAGAAGGCAAATGGAACCTTATGCATATGAGTGTATTACATATTATCGAACTAGATTATGGTTTAGAATAAATACCCAATTCCATTAATGGATGATCCCTTTGAGTATCTCAGAGTAGACAATGTGTTATCCAAGATTGACCTAATATTGGGTTACAATCAGGTACGAGTCAAACCATCAGGCGTACCTCATATATATTTCCATAGTATGTATTGTTTTTTGATTACCTTGTTAAAAAATTTGGTCGTCTGAATGCACAAGAAATTTTTATGGATCTGATGAATAGGTTGTTCCACCCATATCTTTATTCTTTTGTTATTGTCTTTCTGAATCACATCTTGGTGTATTGTAAAACTTATAGAATCCATTCCAAACATCTTGATATCATTTTATGTACACATAGGGAGAATCATATATATTCGAAAATTGATATGTTCTACTTATTTATTGACGATGATCATTTATTGGGACATATTATCTCAGAATAAGGTTTATATAATGAAAAATAAAAATATTCCATTGTTGTTTCCTTGGAGTATCCCAAGAACGTATTTCATATCAGAAGTTTCATGGGGATTTATGGATATTATAAGAATTTAAAAAAAGATTTATCATATCATGATTCACTTAATATAGGTCATACAATGGCTGGTTTCTATTTCACATGGTTAGAAAAATGTGAGAATGCCTTTTAGAAGCTGAATGGGATGCTTGTATCATCTTATATTCTGACTCATTCGGAGCTTGACATTGGTTACACCGTCTTCTATGATGTATGAAAATAGAACTAGGAGTAGTTCTGATGTCGGAGAAAAATTTCATTGCATAAAAATAATGTTACATGAGGCCTAATAAAAGAAATTACATTACACATGACCTATATCTAGTAGCAGTTGTCAAATCCATATGTTTCTAGAGACACTATCTATTATGTGATCACATTATGGTTTACACAAACCACAAGAGTCTTAAATATATATTTTCATAGTGTGACTTGAACCACAGATAGAGTATTTGGATCAAATATCTACAATTTTATGATTTCTAGATTTATTATTTTCATGGAAGGGTAAGGTAGTTGTAGAAGTGTTGAGTTGGAAAACATAAACACATTAGGTATGTGAATCAAATGATGAATGAAAGTTAATGGCCCTCTTTTCAGAGATGCATTTGGAGTTCATGATAGTCACAAGAACTCGTATCTCTCATCCTTGATAGTTACATCTTCACTCTTTGATAGGGTTAGGAGTATAAAACATTCATGTCTTGAAGTCTTGGGTCTCTATGATATAATATTAGGAGAGAAACCACCTCTAGATTGGTTTTTGGACAGACATGATTTCCTACATCTATGTTGATGTGTCTAGGTTGCTAAAGACATGAGAGAGGGGTTGATGTGTGAGTCCCTTGCTTCTCACAGAAAATTTAATCCAGGAATAACAAATATGTTTCAATACATGCACCTCCATTATTTGTGGGATGGTATGAAAAATCATATTGTAGGCATAATCCCTATGTGTTCCACCAATTAGCATGTGAAGGTTGATTACCAGAGACATGTAGGCCTTTCAACAACCACTTCCCTTCCTATAATTGAAATAGGATGACGTTGCTATGTATTTTTTGGTCATCTTACCATGGTCACCATGGTGTAGTGATGAAATTTGGGTAGTCATTGACCGACTAACGAAATCATCCAACTTCATTCCTATTCTAGAAGAATTCTCAGTTGAATATCTGGAAAGACTATATGTCTAGAAGCTCATAAGACTCCACTGAGACTCTCATACTATCATTTCAAATCATAAATCTCATTCCAAATCATGGTACTTTTAGGGATTGGAATAGGCAATGGGAACATATGTTCTTCTAAGAACTTCTCTTCACCCTAGTACTAATGGATAATCAGAATGAACAATAAATTTTTTTAGTGGATATGCTCTGAGCATGTGTCTGTAAGTTCGACATGTCTTGGGAAAATCATATCCCAATTTTCATGTTCACAAATACTAACATCTTTATTGATATGTCATATATGTATCCTTGTGATTAAATATATGATACGCCCTGAATATCACCCCTATACTGGATATATGTATGTGAGGCATCCATACTAGGTCCTCATCACATTTAAGAGACATCCAAGAATGTTTAGAAGATCAGGAACCATATGACTAATGATCAATCTAGAAATAAATCTCTTGTTGGTCACTATGGATGACCTCAAGAGGTCGAGTTCGAGGAATGTGTTTTCATTCAGCTATCATCCAGTATAGGGAATATATGGTTATGGAATCAAGGAATGGTGTCGCCTCTTTACATAAATATGTTCATGATTATAGGGAGAGTTGGGATGGTAGACAATCAATTTCTAATTCCATTGAGGTACCCTGAAATGCATGACATCTTTCATGATACATAGTATCACTAGTTTCATGTCGACCCATTTCCTACTTTTGATCCCAATTAATTGGAGTTAGATGATGATTCTACCATTGAGGAGTATCCAATACACATTGTTTATCAGAGCTAGAAGGCTATCCATGGCCGGTCTATCCCGATTGTATGTGTGAAATCACTGCAAGACCAAGTACATGACAAGAAATGGGAAATGTAATCCAACATACATGAAAAATAGACAATGTTTTTCTCAGATATTGTTTTTATGCCCTTAGAAGGTTAACTCAGTGATGAGTTATTTTAATGGGGGGGAGACTGTAAGAACATGGTTTTTGACTCAGCTATAGTTCATTTTAATTTTCGTCGTATATTATATTTTGGACCTCATATTAATGGAAAATGGGTACATGTTGACATTAGGTATTTTCGGGGTTCTTTAAGAGCCTGAAACCCATCTATTTGGGAATTACATTCATGGTGCATGGTTTATAATAAACATTGCAAATTGTGTTTTTTCAGATATAGACACCTTTCACAGTTGGTTCACATCTATACGACCTAACCATTTGAGTGCCGCTTCATCCAAGGAAACCATGCATGGTTGGTGCATGGTTTTTCAAACAGTGTAGAAAAACCGTGTGGTAGCATTTTTATTGTTAATTTTACAAATTTTCCCTTAATGGTCTAGTAAATCTACCTCTTCATCCCTAATTAGTGAACCAGCGGGATTAACATAATTTTATCTCATTTTGCAGAACTATGATTATCTAATATGGGAATCAAGATATCACTTTCATTCATGGCCCAATTTAGCTTTCGTTCATCAAGGTGGATGCACGATGGTATGTACTCGAGTCCTACTGAGCCTTTCCCCTTCTATTTTTCTCTCAACATTACTATCAAGTGTGTGATCATTTTTCTCCTATTCTACGATCTACAATGATCCACAATAAATCAATAGATAATACTATATGAGTTGATTCATACAATTATAAGGTGCTTATCCATAACTAACCCGTCATGTTTATTGATTTTTTATTTGTCATGTGGGACCGACCGATTCTATCATTTTTCATTCATAGATATTATATTCCATGTTTATAACCATTAGATCCAAATAGTTATTCTCTTTCCAAATAAGTGATTAGTTCATACTGGTTACACCCAAAACACAATCCTTTACATGTCGAATGTTATTTAAAAATGGTTGTTTAGTGTCTTCACATGTTTTTTCACCATTCAGGTGTGCCTCTTTGTGTCTATTCTAACTATAATATTTTATATATTAAATGAAATTATTTATATTGTGATTGACATAATAGAAATTACCATGTATTCTCACCACATGACCCACATAAGGTCACTGCATCAATTCATAATTAATGTGAAAAGGAAATTGAAAAGTATGCTAAGTATATGAATTGACCAAATTAAAGGTAATGGAATAGTAGGTTTCATATCTGCTTCACCCCTTAACAAATTAATGGATAGTAGAGGAATGATACTTGATTATTTAATACTCTTGAAATTAAATTTATAAAGGTTGCCTGTTATTTTTCATTGTCACACTAATGAAAGGAAAGGTGTTAACAAAAGGAATTTCTAAAAATATTTCATCTTACATGACCTTATCAAAATAATGAAAGGAAAGGCATCAACCAAAATAAATATTACACGAATTCATAATAATTAGAAATGGCCTGACATGATTTCACCTTGGTTTCTGATTAGAGAATTCCATGATCACTCAAGAACCCCATTCTAATTCAGATATTCATATTTCTTAGGTTGACACCCACATAGATATAGATCCTTGTATATTCTTTAGATGTCTTGAATGAAACTATAAATTCCCTTAAATATAATTATAGGATGCCATGGATACACTCCTTGGATCTAGCATTGGCAAGTAGCTTCAAAGGTTACAACCCCTAGGGCCCAATGTCAGCTTATCCATGTTTTACCTTAGATGATCACCTTGGATTCTGTAAACACATTATTATGGAAAGCCATGGAACATCCCCCACAGATTACACTCTTACCCATTCCAAGATACAGTTTTTACAGAGATTGAAAGTCTTGAGGTCTAAGTAACCTTGGGAATTACCTTTAGACGTCACTAATAATGATCATTATAGGTTACCTTATAAGATGTTGGAAACTTCACTATTATTAACATGTGACATTATAAACTGGTAACAGTCAATAAATGAATTTTATTACATAATCATACATCATCCAATTCATGATGTAGGTATATGGGTATTTAGATAATGTGTATTAATTTACATTATATATTTATTCATTCACACTATTACATTCCCATTACATAGGCCAAATGTTATAGACACTATTGGTGGTGGCCCACTATGATTTCTCTCACACCATCTCCATGTGTTTTTTGGTACCGGGAGAATATTTATTAGATGCAGTTGTTAACAAATGGATGCATACAAAATTTAACACCTGATTTCATTTTGATTATGATAGAGCATAATAGTAGAGTACCTAGTTGGATTTTGGGATTCATGGGATAGTTTTCGATTTCCTTTATACTTTTTTGGAACATGTTATGTATGATGTATTGTCTCCATGTTTTCTAGTTTTATATTGAAATGACATATCATTAATTATTGTTGGTTATTCTAGTTATTTTAGTTATTATTGTTGTTGTCGTTATTTTTCTTTCTTCATTCTATTTACATATATTGTTTTTTCTATATTCTAATGTTTACATTCATTCACTATGATAAAAATTGGTCATGAAGTAATAGTTTCCTCACGGTCACACCCTAGTCCCATCTACAAGTCATCCACCTCTAGTGTTCGAAAGATGTTCTTGAGACCATGTGTCCCACAAGGGTTGGGGACCCATTAAGTGGAATCCATGTTTGGGATGTCACATCATCATCATTAACCATATGGACCTATAATTAATGCCTTAACTCTTACTATATCCCCACATGAAAACATATGAATCTATAAATATACCTTAAATGACCTTTGATACCAACTACAATAGACCAAAACCTTGATCTCTAGGATCCTCTTCTGAAATCCATAACATTACATTTCAATCATTGATGCCGATAAATGTGTCATAATATTTTCCACCAAAACCATACAACAAGAAAATAAAACAGGGATCATATACAATATGGAGGACCTTATATTTCATTATTTTTAGAGAATTTGGAAAAACTATTACATAATCAACTCATATAAACAATCTCTCATAAGTCATCAAAATAACATTTCCACCATTTATTTGATCTTTTCTCATTTCAAAATTATTCATCATAATAATCCTTGTAAATTGTTTTTATTGAAATAAATAATTCAAAATAATTAAATGAAAAATTTGAAGAGGAATCATTAAAATGGTGATCTCCAATTTTCATTAAGGTTTAGCATAATAAAAAACAATTTAGTGTCAATAATGAGAATAAGTGTGAATATAGGTATGATGCCATAATAAATGTTCATGAGTGAATCATTATATAACTCATACCCAACAATAACTATAATATTAAATATGAAATCACAGAATGTGGCTGATTTATAAAAAATAATAATCAAATGACATGTGATAATATTCTCAATCATTAGACACATTAAAATCTAATAGAAATCATAATGAATCACATAAATTTATCATGGTATATTATTAGACATTTCACTTTTAAAATGGAATACTCATGTGGCCAATATCCAAATATTTCATTCTTACAAATGGAATAGCCATACAACTGACATCCATACCCAATGAAATTGAAAGATATCATTGACCCACCCATCCTTGGTCTATCAAAGTATCAACCACCATTGGTTTATAACATAAACACATATAAAATGTTCATGTTCTATTATAAATTCTAGAAATATAAAATCATACATAAACTCCTTGTAGAAACCAATAAGCATGTCAAAAATAGATTAAATTAGGGAATATAAATGGGTTCAATAATCATATCTTTCAATTTTTATTAGCCAATGTAAAAGAAATGGGTTTATAAAAAACCTGTTTGAAAACACAAATAACTCCTAGAAAATTAACATGATTCAAAATATCTCTTTAAAAACAAGATTATCCAAAAGAATTGAAATGGTTTTCAAATCAATATCCATAAAACAAACATAAAACATATAAAAAGTTAATGTGGATGGTATCATTAAAAAATAACCCCATGTTTATGATAAGTCATGACAAGGGTTTTTGATATTGATGAATGGAAATAAAATTAAAATATCATGAAAAAATTCTTGTGGAAAATAATCTTAAAAAATTCCAAAAACATCCCACAATACATTGTGAAATTTAAAGAACTAAACACATTAATTGAATTGAAATAAATGAAAATTATAATATAATGAAAATAAGTAGATGCGTGATATAACATCTCAAAAGATAAATATATACATCTCGTAAAAGAAGACAGGTTTATGACATATAAAATGCATCAATAAAAGAAAAATTATAACAAAATTCCATCACCACTTTGTAAACATTGAAACAATAAAAAATAGAAAATATAGATCCTAAAGTGGATACTAAATCATAAATAAATATAGGGATAAGAATCATAATATACATTCATAGAAGTAGGCACACCCGAAAACAAAATTAACTACTGAATATTGAATAAGTCTTGGATAAATAATAGTGATAATTCAAATCCCGTTACAAATTTGGAAACATTTGAATTTGAAACCCCAAAAGTAATATTACTAAATGGAAACATTTAAATACAATTAATATTAAAGGATTAATTATATAATACATTAAAAGGGAAAATAGTCAAACCACACAAAATAAATAAGGGATGACTATGATGTATGCATCATGAATTTACAAGAACACCATAACTCGAGTCCAATTTCATGTGCTTGTCTCTATCTTCATGAATAATAAAATTAATTTAATTATTATATTTGGTTATATCCAAATAATTTTTTTACTATATTTCACTTATAATTATGTAATATGTAATTAACAAATCAATAATGTTTTAGCCTAATGTTTTGACCATAAACGGTTTGTGTGTTAAAAAAACATTCGTATGTCCATTATGAAAAAATGTGTCATTATAAAAAAATCATTAGAATAATAAAATTAATAATAAATTCAATATTTTTAAATAATTTATCCTTTTGAAAACAATCATGAATTATTGTTATCAAAAATAAACCAATGTTATAATAATTTACATAGTATGATGTACATACACATGGGTAACGTTCTCATTTTTCAATTATTGTTTTATAAAAAAGGAAAGAAATATTTTATCTTTATAATATTATAATTATATTATAATAAAAAAAATTTATTCATATATAATTATATATATAATGCTTGTGATGTAAAAGTGACCACATAGCATCATGGAGGTGGTTGTCCATATGTCTAGAAATGATGTTATCACTTTCTATTGTGTGAAATGGTTAATAAAGAAAATGATAAATTATATTTAAAGGAAGTTATTTATGTCATTAATATCATATATATGCAATTTATCTCTTATATGTTTAGTTAAATCCATCTTTAATACATTAAAATTAATTTATTATTATATCACATCACTTTGAGGAGGCGGTAGTCCACACATCCAATAACAATATTATTATATTTACACTACATGTAAAGGATAACATTATGTTTATAAAAAAATTACAATATTATTAGTACAACATAAATATCATAAATATAATATAAAAGTATGGTTTTTATCATTACTCCAATCTATGATATGTGATGAAGGAAAACAGATGACATTGTTTCCAGAGGCGGTAGTTCGTCCTACACGAATGGTAAGATCGTCGTACAAAAACCATATGTTCGTTTACCGTTTGAGAGAATTGGGTGTAGGTTTGGGTCAAAACATAAACATAAAAAAGTTTAATAATTTTTAGGGGTCTTCTATTTTAATATAATCTTGTAATAATATGAAATTAAGGTGTGGATAAAAAGGTAAAATATTAATGCACATTGATGATTGTTACCTCAATTTTGGGTTACAGCTTTTGGTTTACATGAAATGGATTATTTGGTAAGATATATACCCATATTTAATTTTCTTGGTTGTTGGTGGGGGATTATGGAAGATTTTTTGGTTATTGTATTGGTGATGCGAGGTTTCTTTAGAGGTGTTAGTAAGGTAAAGAGTGATTGAATTTTTTTAATGAAGGGTTATATGAATTCTTGTAAATACAAAATTGTAATCAATATTTAGAGGAATCCATTATCTAATGTGATTAAGATTTTAATAAATAATGGATTAATGTGAATAAATGGTCTATCCAATCTCCAAAACACAAGAATAAGCTCATATTAATAATTTTTATTTAGTCTTTATGTCTCTATATATTTTTCATTTTTTCATTTAGTTAACAGCTTTTCAACATAATAAATTAAAACATTAATACTAATTTATCATGTTATTTATTAGGAAATATTATAAAAAAAATTATATATATTATATAAATATTTTAATATAAATAATCCCAAGTTAGTAGGAACATAAATTTTAAAAAACGATCATAATGAAAAAATACACCTTTAACCCGAACTGTGCTCATAATGTTCTCACAATATCTGGGTCAATATGTTAATTATAATATATTAATTGGTATATTAATGGACCATATTTATTATTTATTAACTCCTTAAAATAAATTGAATTAATATAAAATTTTAGTTTTTTAATAATTTTATAAAACATCATTTATTGTAAAATCAAATTGATGTCAATTTTGAAATTATTTTTTTAATTTTAATTTAAAAATAAAAAATATTATTTGAATTTAAATATATTGATGTAAAATTTGTTTAATATGGTATATTTATCTTCAAATATAATGTAACATAATAATTCCTCAAATTTACATTACTTTTATTGTTTTTATCATCATTTGTAGTTAATTTTTAAATAAATATTCCATGTGTCAACATTGGTCAAGAAATTAATTTATATCTATACTCTGTAAATATAACAGTTAAAATAACCTAATAAATATTACTAATTTATATTTAAAAATGAGTTATTAACTGATAATAGGATGCTTCTTCTATACTCTCAATCATTAGAAATTTTAAAGGTAACAAAATAAATTTGTTTATCTTTTTATTTACTACACATATTATATAGGTCAATTTTATTGTATAATATCCCAAGAAATCATATAATTATAATTAAAAGAGGATATGGTCGAACTTCTAGCTTCCAATGGATTTTAAACAGGTTTCTATGTCATTTTAGACCTTATGAATAAGGTTTAATCCTTTATAAAGAATAATTTTACGTTAATCAATATAATTAATTTTAATTACATTCACTTATGGTTTTGGTAACAACTATGGTGTCCATATTATACTATAACTAATATAATGAAGAAATATTGTGTATACATTTTTACATTTTAAATTCAAAGACCTGGAAAAGTTAATTTTTAAGCTAATCATGAAAAAATGGTGATAAATTGTGAATTTTAATTGAAACATCTCAATATTTCATTAATTATTTTAATCTGAATTAAATATAAAAATGATTCTAATTAAAATAATATGATTAATATATTTAATTGATCTATAATTAATTTTGAAAAAATTTATAATATAATTTAAAATTTAAAATTATTTATACAAAGATTTCGTTTTCAACAAAACTACAGTATTTTAATGTTTTTACAAAAAAAATAAAACATCTCATAAAAGTACAAAAAAATTAAGTATAATATAATATTGATGTTCCTATTTCAAATTTTATGTCTATTTTTTATATATAAAATATTAATGATTCAAAAATTAGATTCAGAATACATGTGTTGTTAAATGCAGTTAAAACTACATTTTAAAATATATAGATCATTTTATGCTTAAGATTGAATTTATTAATATTTAAACCTATAAATGTTTTGGATGATTTTGAAAACATATTTACAAACATGTGATAACTTAATATGGATAGAAATACCCACACCTACCAATATAATGGTCAGGTTATATCTACCATAATAATTAATAATATTAATTGTATATTATTTATCAGGAAGACTCAACCTCGCAAGTAACAATAGTTAAACAAAGGACTCAATGTTGCATGCAGTGACAGATAATAATGATGTTTTTTTTATTAAATCAAAGCATTGTATTTTGTTTAACACAATCTATTAAATAATTTAATTTATATTGAATGAATATATTTCATAAAATCTCAGGATGTTACAATTATTGAACGAGATGACATGGGGGTGTATATAATAAAGGGGAGAGCTATAAGGACTAGTAAATGAATAATAAAATAATAGAATAATGAATTTAATAGTTTGTATTAAAAATTCATGTAAATGAATCATAAATGTGGGGATGATAATAAACATTATAATCAATGAATGAAATATGATGATAATATTATAAAAACATAGAAGTGAAAAATTAACATAAAATAATTCATCTTAAGCATAAGTAAATTATTACCACCATGAAATCATAAATGAAATTTTTCACGATATTATCTCATGGAAATTAAATGGAATCCAATGATATAAAAAATAATCTAATGCATTGGAGTGCATTGTTATTCATGTCCCACCCATAAAATTATTATCATATAGATGCTTTTGTGTGTCACAAGGAACATAAAAAAGAAGAACAACATTCATAACATATAAAATAAATATTAATATGTGATAGTAACATATGTGAATTTCCCCAGTCATATAGGTTGAGGTACTAATAGTTGAATACACTTTAGTGTAAATGGGTGTAGGTATTCACTATACAAATTTTTCTCATGTAAAAATATAATATAATTTCACATACAAAATGAGGGTATAGAATGTATTATAAAAGCTTTGAATTTCAGTGAATGGTGGTATGTCATTGCATGGTAATAATTAGGATAGTAAATGAATGTTTAGAATAAATAAATCATTTATATTTTATATAAAATTAAATAGTAACCATAATTTACAGGAAATATAATGAAGAAGATAAGGTCCCACACCTTAATAAGGAATTTCTGAAATCATGGGAAGAGATTTTAAAAATTGTAAGAATAACTTTAGAATGATTTAAATTGGGTAATGAATAGTGACTTTGGGCACAATTGGAATTGAGTAAAAAGGAGAGGGAGGTAGGGTATGTTTTTATAGAAAAATATAGAGATTAATTATTAATTTCTATACATATAAGCATGAATCTATATAAAAAATTTGTCCAAACAAAAAACATCCAATAGATTAATAAAATTAGTGGTTTTAAATATTTTTGTTAATCCATTAATTAACAATATTAATCTATTACCTTTATTTATGTGGATTTGAGTCCGATTCATAACGAACTGATTATGAAACCATGAAATATAATCTAAATTTGAGGGATTCATTACAAATTAGAAAATTATTAAAATAACATTATAAACTAATTACCTTAAAGGGGAAATCATTACCTTGTTGATGAATAATTTTATAGAATTTTTACATCAATTTTGGGCAATTATGATGCCCTAAAATAGACCATATATTTATATTATATTTAAATTTTAGATTAAGAATATAATGTTTCAAAAATTATAACAAATTACCCCTTATATAATTTAAATTTATTATTTAAAAATAATAATAAATGTTAATAAAATAATTTTATCCATATTTTAATTTTTACATTTAGAAATATCCATATTTATAGGAAAAAACTAGTTTTTACAATATTAATCACTTTATGACAGGTATATAAATTACTATGAACATAATTAAATTATAATTGAATGTATATTTTACTACCATTTGATGATAATTTCATATGAAATTAAAAATTTATCTAAAAAATTTCTTAATTTAATAAAAATATGATTTTAATTATAAAATTATATTTTTCAGGAATAAAATTTCTATTTCTTTATATTGAAATCTAATTTTCATAAACTCATATCAAAATTTAATGATGAATAGAAATAAATATTATCATTATTTATTAAGAATTAAAATATAAAATTTCATACTATGAGTCTCTAGATACATAAACCCTAATTACACCTTTGTACACATTAATGGGTTGTTCTACGATGGTGGGGCTCTCATTGGTTGGTTCGGTGAATATGTCTTGGTACATGATCAAATTTTGTTCATAATATTTATATAATATTCTTTTGTTCATGTTTCAATTGTTAAATTACGTAATGGTTTAAATAAATTAAAAATACAAGTTATTCCATCATTCGTGGAACATCTAATTGATGGGATTAATGATCGATGATACTGCTGTTCAAGACAATACTTATTCTTTCTATGTCATTTTGGAATTTTCAAAACCCATAATATATAATACTCTTAATGGTCCAAATGAAACATATATATTGTCAATGGTTTCAATTCTTAAATGGTTTTTAAATACGATATTCTATAATTTATAATAGTCCATAATAACCATATAATTTCATGTGTGCACTAAAAATTTAATTCATTTTCTATATTAATAAAAGGAATTTCATTAATAATATTTTGATTCATTAAATAAATCATTGTATAAATAACTATAGGAAGTGAATTTTTATATTATGATTTTTATGTATTGTTTTATTTCATCTGACTTTGAAAAGAACATCATGTTAAACTATGAACTTCTAGATATAGAGTTTTCTACTAAAAAAATTAGAGGAACTATTCAAGGATACAATATATAAATGTATGTATGGATTGAAATATTGTCATTGGAATGTTAACATTATAAAAATACCTTGTGGAAATTCCATAGGTATAATTATATTGAATTCATGGAATGTGTTGGTTTTGAGTGTATAATTCCATGATCAACTATAGAAGAATGTAAATTTTAGTTTTCCTAAATGGACAACATTTAGTTATATTTAATTGATTGATATTACACCATATTTCATTCACAAAATAACCTCAAATTGACTTCATTATATAAATTGTTATTGAATGAGATAATGAAAGAGAATGTATAATGATTAGATAAGTACACATTATTCTTGAATAATATGATGTATTTCATGAGTTATAACATTTAACTCCCTCAGAATGTGTGTTCATGTTTTCAATTAAACTAATATGTTGGTCCAATAAAATAGGTATGATCCCATATAGAATTACATATGTAGAGTTATAGGAATTAAAGAAGTAGATTTAAGTTCTTTTTGGGAGGGGTTTTTATCTATTATTTGAGTCTCAATTAAGGGAACATGTTCTCATTGAGATGAAAAATTACGGACAAATGATGTTATTCATTAATTATAGATAAAAAATGGGTTAGAGTGAAAAAATACAATCCTCCTTCGATTTATGATTAGTCAATCTACCTAAATGGGGATAAATTATTCTCCAAGATTTACTACTTATTAAGGTATAATCATCTAATGGTGATGAAGGAATATATCTAAAATACTTCATTATGATCAAGATAATGATATTATGAGTTCTTTATTAATTAATTATCCTAAATAATTATCTTGAGATATTTTTTTATTTGATGAATAGATTCATCAGGTAATAACCAGATAAAGTTTTGGTACTCTTTATTGATGATATTTTTATATCTTCATAATGGAATGAGGATTACTTATAGTATATAGTTATAAAATAATAATTTCTAAATAATGATAATCATCTTAATAAATTTAAATATTATTGAAATGGGTTATAAAAATAAAATTTCCTTGGAAAAATTGTGACAATCGAAGAAATCATGTTCAATTCAATGTGGAAAAGGGTCATATAAATATGGAGACAAAAAAAAATTGTAATTGAGTTTTTTAATTACCTTCATATAGTGGTATACTAAATATGGGTTGTAAAAATAATTCACATATTTCAATTCCACTATCCAAGATGACTTGAATATTATTTTTGTTAATATGGATTATATTATGTTGATAAAATTTCTAGGAACATATGAAAATGTGATTTAGTAAACCTATGCCAACTTTTCCATATAATGGGGAAGTGTTCATAATTTTTTATAACACATCATCAAAGTAACCTAGATTAGTTTTGATTCAAAAAGAAAATATGATTTATTATTTAAAGCCTCATGAATAGGATTATCCTCCCATTGATTTCTAATTATCAGTCATTTTCTTAGAATTAATGATTAGTAGACAATATAATTTGTGAAGTATTGTGATATATACAAATACCACCAAATCATATATAACATATCCATGAAAATTTGTCAAAACATTATACATAAGTTTTCATTTGAACAACATATTGAGTATTATTATTTTTACCCATTATCACCTTGGAATATAAAAAAATTACACTTATACATTGAGAAGGAAAAATAGCTATATTATTATGATAATTCGGATTGAAATATAAAAACATATCAATGACCTATTAAATATTTTCATTTAATTAATTAGTTAAGGGACATCTTAAATAATATCTTAATCATTTTTGCAATAATAATTACTGTATATGATCAAGAAAGAACAATTAAATGATCCCAAATTACAAAACAAGATAGAATCTATGAGAAATTGGATTTTACATATGTTAAATGTTTATTATGATGATATATTTATATTTGTAAGTAGTATATGTTCCCATGTGATACACAGTTACAGAAATAATTTATGGATGATGCACACAACTTTACATTCTTTATACATCCCTTAGAAACAAAAATGTATAAATATTTGTCTGAAAATTATTGGTGGGATAATATAAAAATTTACATTTGAAATTTTAATACATTGTGTTATATACATTGTCAAGTGATTCCAAATGGGAAATTACTGAAATTAGTTGTAAATCCACTACCCATACTCATATGGTCTGGGAAAATACCACCATGGACATTTTTAGTAGCCTTCCAAAGATATCTACACAAAAAAATCCATAGTATTAATAAGTTATAGACTAAAATTATATACTTATTTTATTCACATTGAGAGTTTAATTTCCCCTTGATCACTATGAACATTCTTATATTCATGATCAGGTGAGCATTTATGTGCTGAAACTATAAACAGGTTCATAATGTGGACCAATATTTACTTCTAAGATCATGATGAGAAATCAATAAATCTCAAAATACTATAAATCATAACATAATTTATAATCATAAAAATAATGGGTATAAAAATAGGTATATTATATTATATAAAAAATTTACTGTCTAGATCAATCAATAATCAATGGTGTTAGGACTAATATCTTGCAGTTTTGGAATTGTCTAATAAAAAAATGTCTATAGAGAATTTAAATTTTCCATTATGAAACAGAATATGGGAACAGTTTTAAAAATCCAACATGCCCAGATGAATTTAGATAATAAATATTGGTTAAACCAGAAACATTAAAAGACAGTAATAATAATATACATGTGATCTAAAAATATAAACCCTTATATATATCTATAGAATTATTATACATACATTTGAAGGAAAGAAACATACTTTAATGTTTGGTATCATGAATTCCTCAAAATATCACCATCTAAATGTTTCAGAAATTTTGAATGAATGGAATGATGATTCAAGGATAAATTATAAATCTATGATTATAAGGTCGGTTTAACTATCTTCCTATCATTTAACACTACCTCAAAATAATTAAAATATAAATTACCGCATCCATGTGTCACTTTTTTGGAATATGTATATCCTTCCCAACACACAAAACATACACAAATTTTATTGAATGGGAACATGAACATTAATATAATTAAAACCCTTCCAACACTAGGGCTCGAGCAGAAAAAACCAAAATCGAACCCCATAGTATAGGGGTGGCGATAAGTGAAAAATGAATAACTAGACTCTAGAAGCCATTGTCGAAGTACCTATACAAACACACACAACCAAATCAGTGAAAAAGTGTAAAGAGAAGAGTAAAAAATGAAATAAATGTACAGATTAAACAATTAATGCATAACCTCTAGGGTTTACAATTGTAAACATGTGTAAAAATGAAAAATAATGTTGACATATACATACCAAACCAAAAAGGGTCATGAACATAGAATACATGAAAAGTGAAGTATTGAGAGATTTATACATGAGATATCCATGATAAAACCACCATACATGGTCCAATGTATCAAGTACCCCAATGCAGTATAGAATCCATCACTAACCATCCCATCATCTACACAAGAAATAACAGATTATAAAAAAATCTAATGTATGTGTGAGTATGTACATACCCATTAGAAGACCCTAAATGTTTAAGGGGCAGTAATAAGAGATACAACATGAAATAAATATAGTATATAGATCAATGTATAGTCAAATAGAACCATTTTAAAAAAAGAATTGAAATTATCCTCATACAATCATAATGGGATAAACACATTGAGCAGATGAACTACCCATATATTCATCGACACCAATTGTGTGATTGTAGAATCATAAAACCAAGAGAATATAATTACAAAAATAATGTGTCATACCTCACTCATCTTTGCCTCCCATAAATGGAGACTAACAAAATAAAATGTGTGGATATATAAATATATATATATATATATATATATATTCTGAGTCCAAAGAATCCTAAAGGAGGGATTTAGGGGATTTCAATATCATATATCATCCTAATATTAACATTTCCCAATTATTATAAAATCCATCAACATTTCCCAAGATCATCATGTGTCCACTCAGAAGTGATAGTCGAAGTCATGAAATACCTAGTCACTATTCCTTAGAGTCGATGGGCCACATACTCAAAATAGGGGACCCTCACTATACAATGTCATGGGTGGGGGGTCGACTATGATTTTATCTTTATACGCCCACACAAATGCTGATGAAGGGTTACATTATTAGTAACAACCCGGGGACTCAACCACCCATATTTTACATGATGTTAAACTGGATACTCATCAAGGAACTCTGCACCCCATCCCTATAAGAGGTTACCAATTGAAAATTTCATCGGGGAACTCAACCGATAGCTCTACTAGAGAGTCAACTCAATAATCATTAAAAGACGCCACAACCTAGCCCTACTGGGGGTACCTCCCTTATTGTTCGTCGAGGAACTCTTACGCCCTACCCAATTGGACTGTACCACTCTAAAAGCCCATCGATGAACTCCACTGCCTATCCAAACTTAAGGGCACTGCTTGGAATACGCATAGGGATCTTACATGAGAACTACAATCATTGAGTGTCACCTAAATGATCATTGTTCTTGAAAAACATCACATGTGTCTCAAAATCCATTGTAGATGGATCCATTGATCCCTACATGAATAAACACTCAGTGATGGATACTAGAAGGCCGAAATTATATTTCAAAAAAATGGAGATATAAGACATTGATGATTTCTCATAAGTGGTCAAGGGGTACATGGAGCGTGTAGGGACCCACATAGCTTGTGTTCTCACTCCACCTATTGGTGATGTCGTTAGCCAGAACACAACTCTCATCTCATGCAGTTGTACACACTATGTAGGGGTGGTAGAATGTTTTCCAAAGTCAGTTGCGATATGCCTATGTCATTTTGAACATGTCCATTACGAGATCTACTGTCCGTGTACTCGGGTACACAACCATGTACATGACCGTGTACTTCCACATTGTTTCTCACCCATGTGATCCTCCGAAGCGGTTCCTAACTGGTGAATGTGTATACGGTGCGTTTCAAAGATTACACATTTTGTTATCCATTAGATTTAAAAAACCTTAGAATCCACCATTGAGGGGGATACATTCCATCTGTTCATCCATGTACATCGTATGTAATCTAAAATTTACTAAAAATACCCTACCTAATCCCTGCACATGTATCTACTTGTTTCTCTATAAATTTCACCGCAAATCAAATTTAATCTTATAGATATGGACCAAATCAGTCATATCTGACTACCAATCATAAAAAATATACCCATGTTCATCCATAAGTGTTACACTATTCAAACAGTAAATTTACAAGACGTTCATTATCAATTAATAAATATATGATCATTCAAAAGATAATCAACCACCTATAAACATGAAAAATCTCTCCATAATTCATCAATTTATTACTCGCATGTGATTTTATCGATGATCCATGGGTCTGATCAGGATTTGTGTCACCTAGTAAAGTCAAAACGGGACAATAGGGTAGAACATATTATGAACTCGAAGAAAAAGCGTGGTATGAAACCATAAAAGTTATAAATAATCATTGATCGAGCATTCCAATCCAATGATGTATTAATATGATAGGTGGTTAGGAAAAATTGAGTAAATCAATTTAATTTAGATACATATGTGGATGCTAAATCTATTATTGGCATAGAATTAAGAACAAAATTTAATCTTATAAAAAAATTAATAAGAAATTTAATAAAAATTCCCCATCCAATGATCGAGAAAGATTGATTTGTTTTTTGCATCTTGATTTCCATTGATTAGGTATTTCTTCCTTGTCTGATAAGATCTTCCAATGGAATAATGAATAAGAGAGTCATTGTTGATTATAGTATTATGAGGATAAAACTAGAATATTCACCTTAACATTATTCATATAGATTAATATTTTTCAAAAAAATGGAAAAAATAATTATTTAATTATATTGATACTTCACCGAACGTATCAACAACGACCGAGGAGTGAAAATACGTTGTTATGATCCATTTTTTGGATTTCATAGGTTAGATATCAAGTTTCTAATTCAACTATGCTATATTATTATTAATATATGATTTCTTTAGGAGGTATAATGTTTTAATTATGAACCTACATGAATGTAAAATAAAATACATGTAATATTTTTATAAAATTAATTATTAACACACTGGGACTTGCAATAACTGGCTGTTTCAGATCCTGTCCCTATAAAAAAATACATATATATATATATATATATTAGAGTATTATAAGGAATAATCCAGATCTCTATTTCATTCCCTCATTCAAAATTTTTATTATTGATAAACACAAATATGCAAGAAACTCAAAATACTAAGCTCATACATGGATATACTGATTCTAGGAACTATCTTAAACATTCTTATGCTTCAATAGCATGTGAAACATGGGTTTAGTACATCCATACATGTTAATATCCTAACAATCATCGATTTCCACCTGGTTCTCAAGAGCATTGCCTATTTCCTCGACGTCTAGCTCTCCCAAGTCGATAATGTGTGTATGGTCATACATGTACCTCTTCAACTCGGACACTTGGAAGGCATTGTGAACCCACTTCACCAATGTGGGTAGGGAGATGTGGTAGGAAACCTATCTAACATGTTTCATGATCATGAATGTCTCGATGAACCTCAAGGATAGCTTACCATTTTGGTTGAACATCCAAAATCCTCATCATGGGGAGACTCTCAAAAAAATGTGGTCTCCGTAATCATACTTGAAGGTCTGAAGAAACAGATATTTGTTAGCGTTTTGTTATATTTGGGTCATCATCATCCACTCATACATGACCATGAAATTCTCCAATATCACATGCACTATATCTGGTTCAAATAAGGACTTCACATTGGTCTACATACATCATATGGGTGACCTGCATGGTCTCCCATATTGGGCCTTAATATTTTTCAAACTGATGGTAGAGTGGTAGTCATTATAATATGGAAAATATAATAATTATAGGTGATCCACTCAACACAGGAAGAATTCTAATGCACATTTCCTTAGTATATCCTGCAACACCTATATTGTGTTCTTGGTCTCGCAATTGTTCATGGTTTAAAAGGTTGTAATCCTATGAATTTATCTCCAAAATATATCCTATAGGCCTCTCCATATCCATGATGTAAAATTCACATCATGATCAGAGAGTATCGTCTAGGGCACCCTATCAAAGTGAAAGATTTATCATATTTACAACAACCTCAAACAATCCCTATAACTCTAATCTCTGATAGAAAGGAAGTTTGACAACATCATGAGATGAACATCTATCACCCAGATGTATTCAGGGTCCTACCATATCTATGGGATCCCAATAAAGTTTTTTTGGATATACCATATCATTTCCACTCTAGGATATCAATGGGATCCAAAAAAACCATCCAGATCATGGTTCTCAGCCTTCACCTACTGATAGGTGTGGTACTAAGTGAAACTTTTTTCTATGAAATGACATTATTACCAGAATAACTACAGCTAATGGTATAGATACATATTCCACATAGATGGATGTAAAGCTAGGGGGAATTTTGGACCACTCTCAACACCAACTCTTACAGCGTGACTAGGACCAACGTTCACCCATTAAAAATGATCACCTTATTATCTCCTTTTTAATAATTATATGTTGAGTCGAATGTGGATATATGGTAACATAAAACATCAGAATTGATTTTTCATAGTTTTTACTCTCTCACATGATCAATAGGTAGAGGAGTCAAAAAAATTAACTAAAGAGAAGTTGTATCCTCCTTATCCACTAAGGTCATCTACAAGGTGTCCAACTACTCTGAATCATTAAGAACCATGTGTGTTTTGGACTCGATACTATGGGAATCAACTAATATGTTTCCCTACCTTATATTATTTACTATCTTAATTTCATTGACCTATAAGAACACTAACATGTACTGTTATATCAGCTTTATGTATCTCTTCATGAGTACATACCTGAGACTAAAATGAATTGAGGAAACCAAGAAGTGATATCCTAGAATATAGTCTAACCACATCCTTAGGAATAAGACTGCCATTACTATATCTAGTTCATGAGTTTGTTAGTTCGTCTCATGGGGTCTCAATAGCGTTAAACCATATGATACATCTACGTTTTTCTATATCAACATATAGGTTATACCAGCTCTTAAGGAATCTTAATAAAATATTTACTCCACTCATTCCTATGGTAGTACCAACACTAGAGCCCTCATCAACCCTATCCTCAACTTCTCAAAGGCCCATGGACACAACTCAAACCTCGTAAATAGATTCCCATTCCACATCAGTGTCTTCAAAGGTACTATGACTCTCAATAAGTGGGATAAAAACCTCATGTAGTAACCCTATGAGAAATTTAATCTACCCAACATTAACAAACTTATATGTGGCTCCCATGAAATAACTAGTTTAATCATTGTTGGGTCCAAGGCTAAACCATGCTAAAAATGACCTTCCCAAGAAATTGAATCTCATTAATTCAGAACTGGATCCTTGAGAGGTTTTTGAATGTCTGGTTCTCTCAGAGAAGATCTTGGACAATTCCCAAGTGCTCCTCGTGTTCCTAAACTATTCCATTTTAGACAAGTATTTCTTCGAGGAAGATAAAAAATCTGGTCCATGTATTGCTAGGAGACCTCATTCTTCAAATCTATATTTGTGATGGGGGAATTCCTGACACAATTGGGAATCATTAATAACTCACAGTTTCCATTGTGAAATCATAATGTAAATGCTGGAATATCATCCTTGAAAACCCTCAACATGTGGTACCCATATATGATATCGATATTTGAGAACCCCCTCATGAATCAAAAATGGTCAAAGTGGTCATCAACCCTTATCAGGGGTGTTTTTATTTATCATGTCTCAGTTCAGGTGATACTAATCTAAATAATTACACAAACTCCCATACATATTATTCACTAAAAACACCATATCTTCACTAGGGGGGACACACTAGGTATGATGATGTCTTTCTCTCTAAGGTAATCCAACACCATCTGCATCTCCCAGAGCTCAGTAGGTGTGATCCAATATTCCAAAGAAGATATTCGAGTGGTATCTGGATGAAAATCAATGAAAAATTCCATCTCTCTCCATTGAGGTAGTCCTAAAAAATCCTAAGGGAATATGTCCATGTAATACTCTATAATTTAAAGAATCCAAATTATTGTTGATGTTGTTTCACCAAGGGATACACTCTGCAATTAATGGGAAATGGGATGTAGCCTCTTGCTTACAATACACACTCATCAATTCCATTATACCACCTCATAGGAAAAGGATAATATCATCCCATCATCATGTTGGTAACTTACATGTATATAGTTATTTTTAATTTGGCCTCGAACTGTGGATATCTAATCCATAAACAAGATGATTCCATAATGTTCCATCATGATGACCAAGAGGACCCAAGCGATCCTCTCTCTAGAAATATAAAACTCACTCTACTAGAATATTAAATATAAAGGAGAAGAGGTCAATGTAGGATCCTCAAAATGAATCTATTGGGATATCACCTCAACTAGGAACTTCAACTCTCACCCCTAGATTATAGAGATAAATAAATGACTAACACGGATGATTACAATTATTGAAGAAATAGTATAAAAAATCATATCATTCCTCTAATAATATGATGTAACATGGGATCATAACCCTCTATGTCATGCAGTTGTCCATGGCCCTAGCTGCCGGGTCCCTGATCCGGATGTGGGCCACCTAGTGGAAGTAGTACAGGGATCACATAATGGAATCCACCACTCATATCAAATCCTACTCTTCTGGTAGCTATTCCTCCCTAGGGACCACCAAATCCTCACCTGGTAGACCTGTGATCATGTAGCTACCATAGTAGAGGTGGTGAAATATCTATCTAACTATGAATCTCTTCACGTCTAGTCAGGTAGTCTCATGTAATGAGAAATCAACCATCAAATCAATACATCTTCCCTCTATTGGATTCCTAAACACTATACACTACTCTGACCATGTTTCTTAGTATGATCACAAGGAGATATCCTAAGGTGAGATCCTGGGGCATGAATACTACTAGATGTTGTAGATAAATCATATCTGTGACACTCACTACCGTCCCTATCAGTTGTTCATTCCAATATGAATAATATCTATGACACTAGTTCTTGGTCCAACACCATGTAATAAGCAGAGATGAACAAGGGAAATATGATAACATGAACTGTTATACAGATCCCATTTTTAGATTTATGTGCTCGAAAATTTCTATCATGGATCATGTAAAGGGTGTATCTGTTAAGGTCTATAAACCAAGATGTGTATTGATCCTTATTAATACCTCCGTACTTAAAATAAATAGTCTCCTGAATCTAGACCATGTGCGAGAAGGAGGGATAGTATGCATCATAGATCAACATCTAGAAGTAGGTCTAGAGAGTGTAAAATCCTTAAGCATATAAGTAATGAGACACCACCACTTCCCATCTTCACAATGGTATAGTGCATATTCCAGTGAAAAGACATTATTCATCAGTGTATGTTTGATCATAATGTCAATGACCAATAAATATATCAAATCCTCTACTACATGAGGATATTTTTCAAAGAAGATCCACTATGACCTAACGCATTATAAATCCTTTAATATACTAATACAATTCCCGTATACATCTAGCACAACCTGAAAAAAAAATTTGATTGTATGTGGTGGTCCTATTACCTACCCATTTCAGGAAGGGGCTAACAAGATGGACCTTTAATGGATTCATTATTTCTTATCAAATTATCATCAAAATCGCGAACTTATATCCTTTTTGTCATTCTTCATGGAGGAATCCTGAAATAAATAATGACGTACCATGATTAGATGTGAACACATATATGTATATATATTACAACAATCGAGATATGAATCTTAATGAATATATAAAACTAAATACTATATAATTAATGTACCATTAATCACTACAACCAATGTCTCAGTATACTGAGTTGATAAGTAGGTAATCATGGTCCTGGTAAATGGATACATCAGATGAATGCACCATGACTGGACTCCTTGAATTGATTTCCACACTCAAGATACTATCAAACTATTACCTGGAAACCATCCAAATTCTCTAAAGCAGACCAGTCACATCAAACTCTTAAATAATGGACTTTCTCTCGTACCATTTTTTGATGAACCAAACCTAGTTAGGGATCTCTCCACAACATCCCAATCCCACCTCTATTGACCAAGGAGTTGAGAAAAGTTCATAAGGCATTAATTTACTCAAGGAGGCCTTTTCCTAAGTACATGTAGGAATACACATAGACAACTAATTGAATCAGTACCATGGGATGAGTAAAAGATGCAAAACATTTACAAAGTAAATCAAGAATTCATATCCTCTAGGGTTTATAAGTGTACAATTGTGTAATGTGAATCTAAAGGGGAAAATTCATTCCTAACCAAAAAAAAATCCTACCCTGAAAAAAATGAAAAATTAAACTTCTTAAAGATCAATTTTCTTGAAATGAAAGCTATAACAATCGTAAGGTTTCCAATGTACTAGGTATCCCTATTCTCCTCTAGTATCACTACCAATATATCCTTCATATGCCTAAAAAAGGACACATGTGGTAAAATCCCATTTCTGGTTTATTATATACATTCCTAATAGGACAACCAAAAGATGAAGGGGAGTAGTAAGAGATACAATAGTAAATAATGATAGTATCTTGCACAATGAACAGTTAAATAGACCACCAAAACCCAATCCATGAATGAAATTAACCTAATCTGTACACTAGTTTATAAACAAAGTGATTAGAATAATTACTTGTTAGGTCTTCACCACCTATATAAAGAGAATAAAATCATACAATTATGGGAAGATGCGTATGAAAAGAATGTGGAATACTCGTAACGTCTTCATATATCATCAATGGAGTGAAACCAAGCCCAAGGGTTGGATATGAACGATTTTTTATATATATTCTTAGTAAAAATAATCCCAAATGAGATATCTGGAGGTAGAAATCTCACAGCTCATCCTAAGAAGAGGATTTTATAATAGTTCTGAAAGTCTATCAAAGATTCCAAACATCTCATGTGACTATTTAGAAGTGATCTTCCATTTCATGTCATGAATTTTCACTATGCCACACAATTCTGGAAAAAAAGTAATGTAGAGGACTCACACACTAGTGTGTTGGGGGGTTTCACTTCGATTATATCCTTATAGGACCCAAAACCATGCTGAAGAGGGGAACCACACTTGTAAGCATTGAGGTAACCATTTACCAACTCTACTAGATGGTCAACTTAGTAATAATTAAGAAACTCTAATTCCCATCCCTACTAGAGTGTACCACTTTTAATGGTCATAAGAGTACTCCACTTTTAAGCTCTGCTAGAGTGTCAACTCTATATTCATCATGAAAATCCCTAGAACTTTTCTATTATAGTACCTATAGGAAATGTAATCTAGGAGCTCCATTTTACATCACTAAACGAGGTTACCATTTTAAAAGGTCATCTTGGAACTCTACCTCCCAACCCTACGGGTGGGTACCATTCAGATTGGTCATGGTGACCCTTTTTAAACATTGTTGTCTTTGTCTGTCGCCAAAATAAGCCTTTTTCCCAAAAAATTTAACCTCGATCCTATAAATCCAACACTAAGGGAACAATCACATCTTACATTGAATAAAACATTGGATAGTCAATTTTTGGACCAAAATCCATGTTAAAAAAATATATATATAACCTTGAATTTTTTTCAATAGACGGGAAGGGATACATGGAATATGAGGAGACACAAAATGAGTGTGGTCCAACTAGAATGCATGGAATTGTCCTTATCCATCACAAGAATCCTATCCCAGATAGTGGTAAAATCTGCAAAGGATGACTACATTGTGTTTCTAGAAAATCTGAGACCGAGATGTGTCTTGTTGGCCATGTACGGGAACCAGACACCCTGTTCGCGTACAGATCCTGTGTGTTTGTACTTTGGTACACATCCACGTACCTGTCCATTAATAGCCCTTGAATTTCCCACCCATTTGATCTTCCACATGAGTAGTCCCATCGAGGAAGGGGTACATGGTGTTTTGGAGATATTACACTATTTTTTCATCCTTGTAATTCCAAAACCCATGCCACAACCGATGAGGTGGGCTGTAGGCAATATTCACCATTGTACCTGTAGTGTTGTTGGGGTTTTTTAGATATCAAAGATCCAACCCTCATGCTTGAATATACTCATTTTAAGTAGATTTAACCTCTAATTTACCTTAATTATATGGATACAGACTGGATTTATCATCTTCAGAAGCCGGTAACCATATATCGGACCACATTCATTCATTGGAGTTCTGACATTCGACTTGTATATTGTTAAACATCTCGTCTTAGATTAATCAACTAAAGATCATACAAATGATCATCAATCACTTATAATCCTCACATATTTCTACATAAATCAACGTTCCATGCCTCACATGTGATTTTATGGGGTTATTGGGGTCTGATCCGACTCGTAACAACCATACAATGTCTAACCACAATTATGGGGTACATATGATGAATAATGCGAATCAAATGGAAGGAAAAGAATCAACATAAAGGTTTAAATCTTCATTGGCCAAGGTTTTTTTGGAAAATGAATATAAAAGTGTTACCTAATCAGAATAAAATGATTAAATAAATTTTAAAACGAATTCATATGTACATTATCAATCCACAATTGATGCAGGCCTAAGAAGAATGATGGATATGCTAAATATAATTAATTAAAGGAAATACATAACCAATTTATGATTCATTCCATTATTTTCACATAATTCCATGATGAATACTATGCATTACAATTGTCTAGAGAATCCATTTAATTTTTTTCTCCTGATATGATGTGATCTGGTGTTTTGTCCTCATCGGATAAGATTCTTCAACATAAGGTGGAAGGAGAGCATCATTAGAGATTCTAGGATTATAATTCTAACCCTTGATAGTTAATCTTAGTAGTATATTTATATAATAAATCAATTAATTAATAATGATAAATTTAATTAATTAATTATTTATTTATTTAACTACACATATATACAAAGAGTGAGGAGTTTGAATCCCCCGTGTTGACCAATTTTATGTTGTGTATGGGGAAGCCAATGCATTGAGGACTCAACCATAGTCTCATAATTATCATCCAGGAATATATGTAAGGGTAATCTCAATATATTTGTTAAATTCATAGTGCACAATAAAAAATACCTTATATGTTTATAAAATTAAATTTTGGCACAACATGCCTCCAAATCGCACGACATCTCAATTTCTAGCTCTTGAAACATATATAAAAATATTTCTATGTATTACATTGAAAAAAATAAAGTCTCTACACATGTGAAGAATAACTGATCAATATTAATGATTTAAGGGAAAAAGTGTAATGGATATGAAAACCTAATTCATGAATGTGCTGTGTAGAAAAAATAAGTTTTAATAAGTGACATGAGATTATAGTGAATAGAAAACAGAAGAAAACACCCAATTATGTTGAGGAAGGACAAAACTTTCAAGGATTAATTTTCCTAAATGTATGAGAATGTGTCAACTAAAAATTCAATAAGTTTTTTAAATATTTTAATGGTATATAATAAAAATTGAAAAAATCGAAATATATTATTAAATGATGAAATTAATTTATAGTAAAATACATTGGAAATGAAAAAAATAAAGTGGATAAATTTAATTAAGAAACTATAATAACATTTATTTGTTAATATAAGATCTCATTAATTCCCTAAATTCAACAAAACTATGAAAAAAACTCGTAAAAGTAAAAAAAATTGTCTATACAAATTGCTATTTAAAAAATGATTATTATTTAAGGGAATTGTGGCGAATGATGAATGAATTAATTAATAAGTGTATATAAGAGGTAATATGACCTTTGTATTAGTGGTATTACTATATTAAAAGTTACTTAACCATTAAGATAATACTTATTAATTTTAATAATATTATCCTCATCATTATAATTGTAAATTAACCTCCAAATATTAAAAGTTAATATACATTATATTTATGAACAATAATCTAAAATAATATAAATATTTTGATATGATAATATAAATATAAATATTACTAGTTGAATGAAATTATTAAAAAAAATTGTAATTTATTTAATTTATTTTTATTATGTCATAACTGTTAATTTAATAAATAAAATTACCCATTTAATAAATATATTCTAATAAGGATAATATTAAGTTTAATTTAAAATATCAAAATTAGGTTAGAGTGAAAATTTTATAATTTTATAATTTTATATATTATTCATTGAATTGAAAATAGAATACATTTTGTGTTTCGATATATTTAATGTAATAAAAAATATGACATATTAATATATCAACTAATAAAAATGAATCATCAACCATATGTATGTAATTATATTAATATTAAATAGATCAATGGAATCACTTATTTTACAATACTATTAAATGTCATAACATAATCTAATATAGATATTATGATTTCTAAAAAAATAATTTAGGGGATAAATATTTTTCAATCCACAAAGTAATATAAAATTTTAATGTTTATTATTCATCCATATATATGAAAGAAACCACCTTCTTACTACATTAAACCATTGGGGAAAACAATTTTTATATGAATTCATTATCATTTCTAAAAACCTATATCTATACTCACAATATTAAAAAATAACAAAAGTTCATACCAAATTTATTTTTCAACCATCCTCGTGCACTATTTAATTCATAAAAAATATATTAATAACTGTATTCAACAAAATTTCAATCACTATAGCCTTTCCATTGACCTCCAATCATGTTATAAGAATCTTTTATTCATGGGAATTGATTCTCTTCATATCCTTTTTATCCTACAAATTCCATTGTAGTAAAACATATAATTTAAATGTTGCTATGATCTAATGTAGATAAGATGATGAAATTTAATTACATATATTACTCTACTAGTTATAAACATCCATTATCTCTCATTATGATATTTTCATTAACCACTTTGAATAAATATTATTTTGTAAAAATCAATCCTTTATTTCTCATTCCTCGTATATATATTCTACATTCTCAACCCTGTTTTTTTAGTGTATTCATATTTATGTAATTTCACATCAATTATTGGATATTTCAATGTATTAATCCCAAATTTATTTATTAATTGGGAAATTTTATTAAATATTTATTTATATAAATAATTATGTAGTCAAATATTTTATATGATCCAAGTTCTTTATTTTTTATTTGTTATGGTTGTAAATTTTAATTATGTAATATGATCTATCTGACACACAATAATTATAATATATGAATGGTGCTTCCTAAATAAACTCCAATTCGTATGGGTCAATAATTAATCTCTATATTTTAAATTTTTATAATACCATATTGAACAAACATGTAATATGTCATTCAAAACCATTTTTATTAGCCATGGTAAAATGGGTATAAATTTCTCATTATATATTGTATGAAAATTTTCTGGTCCTATATAATTTTCTAAATATTTTTCACTGATGTTGTTAGTTTGTTTCATCTATGATGATCCCTTGTATTCTATTTTATTTCTTTATAACTTATTTATCATTGTTACCACATTTTTCTATTGATTAAAATCCCTTGGAAAACATTTTTACTGGAATAAATTTGTATAGAATATATCTAAAGTTGTTTTATGAAGATATGTTATTTATATTTTTTCCATTTTTACTTATTATATTACGTTCATAGTTTCAAATACATAAACCTAAAATGTTCTTAAAAATATATTAATGTATTATTTTTTATGAAACATAGTTAATTCCATTGTGTAAAAAATGTGGGTCACCATAATATGGAATGAAATATATTTTTCACTATCCACCCTTGGAAAAGTGTAAATAAATCATTATATATAGGGTTATAAATTATCAAAAACTTATTAAAAAATATAATAAAATTCGATAACAAAAAACATCTGTCTATGATCAATATGAAATTGACCACACATGTTTCATAAAGTTATATAAATGTGGTATGACAAATGATCTTAAAAATGTCCCCTTATATAAAAATATCATAATATTTAATGAAAAATAAAAAAAATTAATATTCATGTTAATAACCAGACCAAATTTGCACTAGTCGATATGAAACATCCTTTCAACATAAGGTGAACATGAAAATATGAAGCATGCCTCTACAAAAGGAGAGGTCAATGATCAATGTTGGGGAAACTATAACAATCATATTAGGAAAATTATATCAATTAAATAGCATAAATATCATTTGAAATAAATATCAAATACACAGACATATATATATTAATGAAATATCAACTATAAATATTATTCATAATCATTTTAAATTTCCAAATTAGAATCTTCTTTTACAAGAAAATCATATACCTCACACCTGTTAAACCATTTTGAAGTGGGAATAAATATTTTTTTAAATGAAATATATAAATTATAATATATTAAAACATGTTTCTAGATTCACCTTATTCCATAATCTATATTCCCATTATACAACTCCAATCATAATTCATTTTGTAAACTTTGACATAACCAGTAATTCAATAATACGATATGATAATATTTTTTTTCTGAATGTGTATTGTTTTAAAATTAATACATATCATATGGAATAAAATAGAAAATTAAAATTTTCAATTATATATATTTTTTGTGTGATAAAAAATATATCATATATCATATTAAAATGAGGATATATCATGAAATAATAAGAAAACTATGATGATGTAATATAATTTCAATACTTTAATAGTGAAAAAGGTTAAATGCCCCTAAGATTTACTAAATAATCTTCATTTAAATAAAAATTATGCCTATATCTCACTTCATGTAAAAAATGTAATTGTGATAAATTAAAATATATTTCATATTATTTACAGTTATAATGTATCCACTTATTTTATGGTGATAAATTGAAGTTACCATACTTTGAAATCTAAGATGGAACGAAATGGAAAAAGGGAAAGGATGTATTTTATATGAAGAAAAGTTATCAAATATTTGAATGTACGTAGCTTCATAGGTGTTTTCCCAATTACAATTATAATACTGAAATCAAATAAAATATTTATGTTCAAAATTATATAGGAGTGAATTTTTAACAAATTGAATTTTCCATGAGATCCATGCAACCCTAATTACCACCTCTGACATCTTTCAGAGCTTACCCAATTTATAGGAAATTTCAATTTATTAATGCATTGATAAAATTAGTGATAAATTATTTTTTTAACCTTATAATTTTTAAATAATAATAGCTTAAATAAAATTTAATATTAAATGATGTATATTATCAATATAATTGATATATTAAAATTATGCTAATTTTATTATTAATATAATATATATATAACATTAATAATGGTTAATACTTGAAAATTTTATTTCCAAATATAAATATATTTTAGTTAGGTTTTATTTTTTTAATTTAATTTGAATTAAAAAAATTTGTAATTTTCCTCAGAAATATTTATCTTAATTTCTATTATTTCAAATAAAATATTTCTATATGATAATTTTTGAATTTTTTTCTAAAATAATTTAATTTTAGGTGACATGTTAAATGATTTATCGTTCCAAAAATCTAAAACCATAATTTTATAACCATAAACTACAACATTTTTAAAAAAATTTAATTGTTTTAATATGTGTGTATGATGTAAAAATATACATTTTCACATTCTATTATTAATTTCAAATACCTATTCATAAAATTTTAGGAGCATCAATAATATTTTAAAAAAATGAATTTTTAAACTTCTCTTTTAATTACCTAAAATTAAGGTGAAATATATTTTAACATGATTTCATTCCACATAAATTTAAATTTTTTAATAATTAACTAGTATATATAATGATAATAAATCATATGTTAAATTATTACCTGAAATTAAATTTTATCCTAAATAATACATTTTTAAAAGGCATATTTAAACACAATTTGTGCACTAATAAAAAAATTATGTATTAAAAATCATTAAAATTTTATTTTAAAAAATTGACTTCAAATTTAAAATGAATATTTTAATAATATTAAATAATTTTAATTTTAATTCTATTCATTATAACTAGTTACATATTGAGTAAATAGAGTTACTGAGATTATGGTAATTTAGCATAAAATGGTGATTAACATAACCAAAATGTATAAAACATGTTATAATTTTTTTGACAATGGATGGAATTGATATCATAAAAATTATATCTTCCCCACTCCATGAATTTCTTTCATTGGAGACTTTATCATATGATATGTAATATCATTGTTAAATGTTTATGATATTTTATATAATATATCACTCACTTTATTTAAAAAATGATCTCACATCCCCCCTATTTCATCATTCAATCAGAATTCATAGATCTACCAACATTCCTCCATTGTATCACCTAAACTCCATACCCATATTCAATAATCAATAGTGTTCCAAAAAAATACTATAGAAATATAACTCAATGATAATCCAAAATGAAAACATTTTAATGGATAAGACATTATCCCCAGAAACATTATGTTTCAATACCTAAATTCATGTTTTTTTATCTTGCTTTTTTCCATTGATATATGATGTGTGTTCAAAATGATTTCATTTTTTTCTATATATTAAAATTATATATCTTTTATAACAAATTTCAGGAAATATGGGTTATTTATAATATACATTTCATTTTTTACCTTCATGAGATTTTAAATTTGAAGGATTTCAATCCGGTAATAGACTTATTTTACTCAAACCCTTATTATTTGAGGTATAATGCTTCTTCTTGATCCACCTACATATATTAATGGTTACATCCACCCAAATTCTTCTAATTTTTTCCCTCTCTGGGGAAAATTTCTTTTTTAATTCACAAGTACTTGATGAATTTATTTTAAAAAAAGTATATCACTATTGATAATATTTCTTATCATGTTTACCAATACATTCTTAAATGTTCTAAAATTTACATCTTTCCAATGTATTTATGTTTAATTTTAGTTCCAAATATGTTTTATCTCATGTGACGGTCACCATCACCTTATCCACATTTAAAAATAATGTCTCGTTATCAACATTATGATTATGTATGTTGAAAAAATCAATGATCAGGAAAATGAGAAATTCAATGGAACCCCAATTTTTTAGTCTACATAATCTCTTTAATATTATTTTTTCTCTATATTATTATTCTTATAATCTTATTCAATATTCATTATACATTATCTTTAAATTTAAATTAGTTTTAAAATAGACTTATTACTATGATAAAACATGTTTTTTTGTAGTTTTAAAAATTCTAATCTTTTATATACTTGAACAAAAGGAACATTCTGGCTTTTTATTTAATAAAAATAGTGAAAAATATAAAATTTCATCCAATATGAATTTATTTTTTAAAGATTAAGTATATTATGGAAAACCATCTAAATTTATGTTTTTTGTAAACTAAAATAATATGTTATTTATTTTTTTAACGGATACTATATACATTTTAAAAATGAAATACTATGAGGTTAATTAATATTCTTAAATCCCCTTGATAATAATTTTAAATTTTCCAACAAATGGAACTCAATTTTTATGTCTTATGTTTCTTTATAAAAATAATATCATTGATAATTATTTAACTCATTCGTCTCTTGGGTTACCTTATGATATACCCTTTGGTTATTCTTTGGGACAACATTATGAAACCTAAATACTTATCAGGTGTTTTTTTCATGATTATGTATTATGTAAGGTTTCTATATCCCTTTTTGGACACAGATGGATTGAAATATGACAGTAAATTTCATGTGATTTCTGGGAGTCTAATTATATATCACTCAATTGAATTGTTAATTTCATTCAATTCATGATACATAATGTATGGTTCACTGGAATATAGATTAAACACACGATGTTATGTGGTGGGTAGGCCTGGAATTCTATTTCCCTTTACTACATTGGGTATTTATATCATCTAATGAGACACAATTTTTTGTTCATGGTAGTTTGTCCAAAAAATTATGTTATATTTTAAATTATCTCCTGAAATATCAATACCTATAATAAAGTATGTAAATAGTCACATCTCATAATTTTATATGAATCAAAATGAAGAGTGAACCAATTCCACCATGGTGCATTGTTCAGAATTTATATTTAAATTGCGATTTAATTCAATCCACCATGAGTATCTTACCACTATTTTTATAGTAATGATAAGTGAACGAAATCTACATTGGGAATCTATCCACAGTGATAATATGGGAAGTATTCCTTATTCTTATGATTCCATGTTTTATTCATTCCATACATTCATCATTACATAATATTGTTAAACCATTTCATTATTCTATGATTCCATGACTATATCACAATATTATTTCATGTTACATGTTTTTTCACATAATATTTCATGCCCTTTATTTATGAAAAAATATTATTATTAATTATTATTTTTAAAGATTCATTTCTTGCATGTTCTTGTTTTTTAATATTCTTATTATGTAAAAATTGATTACATTATTATATATTTTCCATTATTGAGTTTATGATCTCACAAAATTTTTCATACTTCACAACCCCATGTAATAAACTTATTAATAACTTATAAAAAGTCAAGAATGAGGTCTAGAATAGTTATTGTGTTGAGAAATGATTAAACGTATAAAAACATGTTTCCTATCTAGCAAGACCTCAATTATACTAATCTAAAATGTTATCTGAGAATTGTGAGATTTTTTTGATATATAATTTTTATTATTTTGCAATGATGTATTAAAATATATTTTCTGTGGGTCTTTAATTTTTTTAAATTTTTTTGTAATTTTTTAATGGTATAACTATTTTTTGGATATAAAGAAGTGTTTAAATTTTATAATAACCTAAAATTATGTATATGTAGACAATAACAACATGATGTTTTTGTAAGGTATATTTTTTTGGTTAGTATGAAACTAACATCCAAACCTTGATACTATATTAGAATGTTGGATTTAGAACATATTTACCTATGGGAAATAACACTTAAAATTAACTATTAGTATTAACAGAGTCATGAAGTGGTGTTCAAAAAATATTTCTAGCTACACCCATGGTTTGAAACATCATGGGGGAATTATTTGGTATATCACATTATCCTTTAATTCCAAAATATAAAGTATTTTTTAGATCAAGGATTTAGTTTATGGAATGTGAGTTAACCCATCCAAATAAAAACTACATTTTATCGAGATTGATTTATTTTTAATTAAATACAATATGATGGATTTAAAAAGTATTAAATCTCAAGGATTAACTTTTCATGATATAATTTTTATAATTATATTTTGGGGTAAATTAATAATCACTCAAATTAACACCTTCTTTTATATGATAAAGGATTACCAATAAAATAAAGATAACAATGGATTCCATGGAAAAAGATTAGACTATATCAATATACATCCAATATGGATATGACCTTGAGTACGAAGTCTTGTTATTTTTCCTAACTAATAATACAGAATTAAGAATAACTATGATGGCTTATTTTATTTTCCAAAAAACAGAAATTAAAATGTCGATGGAGTCTAATGGATTTTTATATGACACTGATTATGAAATGGATATGATTAAATCTCCTTCAGGTAAAACATTAGGGATGATAAAATAATAGGAATGTGTCAAAGGATTAGAAGATTATTGATCATCAACAAAGGATTAATTCATGTAATGATATAGTATGAAAAATGGAAGAGTTCATTTAACATATTGGGGAAAGTTAATATTATCTCTTTAGAACCACTAGAAATATGATGGCTTACATGTGAGTAATTTTGAAACTATTAAATCTTTTGAAATTATTAAAGGAATTAAGATAAAAATTAACATTAATATCCTCATTGAAAATATGGACAAAGGATGTATTATGAAATGACTATTATTGATGATGAAAAAAGTAATTGTGTGGTACTAGGTACTATTATTCATTTCTCTTTATTATTTTATTATTTTTTCAAAACTAGCAACATTTTAAATTAAAAAACCTTTTGGTATCATTATTGAATCGGATGTTTTTTATTATTCTTCATGGTTTGTGATATTATCGTCCCATCATGTCTTAAAATATTTCTATTAGATTAATAGGATGTGATATTGGAATTTTATTAAATATCATTTCATAGACTCAATAATAAAAAAATATAGATATCATATATCACATATCTTATCAACATATATACACATATCACTATAACTCCAAACATGTTCTGTTTAGAAAAATTAATTTCTTTATATATTCTTTAACCCCATTAGTTAAAAGTATATATCATAAATGTATAGAGAGTAACATGAGGTTGTGATATTTTAATTTTGATGAAATTAATGGGTTTACAATACATAACCAATATATTAAGGTTGATATGTTTTTAGAATGAAAATAATCGGTCATGTATATCTCATGAACAACTATAACTGTATTATTTTTTTATTAATTAAAAAAGAAAAATCTAAATTTATATAAGGTTTTATGTAATACAAAAATATTTTATGATGAAATTTTCAATTAGATATACATTTTATTTATATGTTTCATTAAACAAATCCTTAAAGAAAAATAGTAAAGTAATACTTTAGAATTATTATTGTTAAATATAACTAATAAAATATTGTAATTAAATTGATTGTTATAAATTGAGGTAACCATATTAAAAAATATTTGATGAATAGAAATGGAATTAGGTAAGAGAATTCACTTTTATAATGAATATTGTTCAAGGCATAAAAAAGAAGAAGTTGCACTTTTATTTTTTATAGACCAAGATAAATCAAAAATTCATTAATTATTGTATGATATAAAGAAAATACTAGATATGTTAATAATAATGTAAAATTCAATTAGATCCATGTTAGGGGATTCAACACCCACTAAAACCACTATATCATTAATTATGCTTAGATCATATGTGTGGATCTAGATGGGCTATGTTGTTAGAAATTAGGATTCTAAAAACATATTACTATTAATTTTTTTCTTATCATATGTATTTTACATTTTTTTTAACTAATCATTTAATTAAAAAGATAGTTCTTTCAAATATATTAATAAAATTAAAAAGATAATTTTTTTAAAATGAATATTTTTTTCTAAAATTAGATTTTATAGAAATTATTCTCAAAAGAATAATATATTTTAATTATATTATCTGTTTAACTAATATTACACTTATTTTATTAGTAAATTATTAGTAAATAAAAAATAAAATGTTTAATACTCAAAAATGTTATTGATTTATAAAAAATATATTTCAATATATTTTTTCTATTTCTATAAATATTAAATTCAAATAATTAAATTTTATTGACCAAAAAAAAATATTTATTTTTTGATTTAGAATTACAATATTATCATAATATAATTTTTGGTAATTTTTATAAATTTATGTTTTTAGGTCAATAAATAATGTATCATTTTTAACATAAATTACGAGATTTTAATTTTATAAGAATGCAATAGAGGATTTCAATCCAAAAAATTTATAAAATATATGTTAATGGATTAAAAATATAAATGTTTATTCCAATGTTAATTTACAAAAAAATAGGACTATAAAATTTTGATCATAATTAATATTTTCTAACAAGATTTTTTGGGTAATTTATATTAATTAAATAAAATTTTAGTAAAATTTTGTTTATAAATTAATTGAAATATAAATAAATTATATTTTTTTATCTTAATTAAATTTATTTCAGAAAATCACTGTCATGGAAAATTTTATATTACACAAAAAACCCTAATCATAAAATCAAAATAATTTTTTTTCTAAAAATGAGTTCTTATGGTTTTTCTGCGCTTAAACTAAAATTTGTTTTCCTAAAAAATTGAAATTTTATTTCATAATATTATTATAATAATTATTATTATCATGATAAAATTATTAAAAAATATCAATTTAAAATTTGGCCGTTAAATATTAATTTATTAGGGTTAAAATGTAGTTTCTATTTTAATGGTACATTATGGTAAAAATTTGTTTAACTTATAGTAAATGAAAATAAGTTTTTTAAAACATATGTGATATAATATATTGAAGATATTATCATACATATATTTTCCCTACTACATTATTTACTTTTGATGTGGTCTTTGTCCTTGAATAATTCATTTAAAATATTGAAAATTAAATATATTTTAGTAAAATACAACTGTCATTTCAAAATAAATTTCTCACCTCCCCTCTATTTATCAACACATTATGTAGTTATATATAATCATGAAAGATATACTATGTGTATTCTAAACTCCCAACCACATATTATAACCATTTTCTTCTTAAAATAGCTTTATTATGATCCTTAAGGAGATATTGTTGGGAGAACTTCCAATGAGAGTGGATGTGAGGTGCACATGTTTAACGAATTTTGACCTAATTTATGGGTTTTGTGTTATCATTTTATTTTCATTGAGATAATATTCATATTAACCACATGATAATTTTTTATTTGTAATGTAAATTTATTTATTTTATCCTTAGTTTCATGAAATTTAAGACATTAAAAAAATTAATCTCATATCATACCATCCAAGAATTATAAATTTAACATATTTTTATTTAATAAGGGTTTGGTTTAACTCAATTCCAATTTCATTGAGATATAATTTTTAATAATTATCTTTTTATTTATAATATTTGTTGCTTGGAATGTGTGAGTTTATATTTAACATTATCTTTATATGCATAAACAATGGTTTTTGTTAAAATATATATGCATTTTCAATTAGTTTATATAAAAAAATGTCATTGTGGAGAAAATTTCACATTATATTTAATGACAGTTTCCCATTATTATTTTTAATCCACCATCTATAATTTTTTTCCTTATCAATTGAAATTATAATTATGTTGTATCCGATTTGGACTTTCTCTCTAACTTCTCCCCCTTTAAAAGGAATCTTTTATTATATTTTTTTGAATTTTCATTTCAATAGATATATATTTTAAAAAATTAAACACTTTTTCTTGAATTTTTCAATTTTTATCTATATTTTTATCATTATCATAATCTATATTTTTATATATGCTTTCTGTATATATGTATAGTATTCAGAACCCATCATTTATATATAATACGTGTATTATGATCCCCAAGGTTTTTCCATTTTTGGAAAACTCCACTAAAAGTAACATTATGATTTATTATTTCATGATAGGTAACACATCCATAATTGTATTCATATTTATTTGAATTTTGAAACCATTATAATATTATTGAATACTATCATAGTAAAATTATTGGTTAATGTGTAATTATAATAGTTTTCCTTCATTAAATAATGTTTTTTAATTAAATCAATTATGCAGTTCATTTTCATTTTTATCTCATCATTGACCAATTTGATGAATTTTACAACATTATAGGTATATTTTTAAAAAATATCAATCTTTGTTACAAATATAAGCAACCAAAATTATTTTTTTTTCTTATCCTAGTAATCCATATTTTATATCATTTAGTTAATCATTGAGAAAAAAATATAAAAACCACATTATTATTATTGGTTTTGTTATACATATAGTTTATATATGATATACATTCCTTATGTTAGAAACATATTCTTGTACAAATTATGATATTAATTATGTTAGATGAGGTATATTAACTATCTAACACATGAGTTATTTTGAAATATTTTTCTTTTCATTAGATACAATGTAATATAAACATGTGGTTAGCCCATGTACACTTTATTTTGTGATACGTGGGAAACAAATTATATATCTGGATAATAAAATTGTTAATGTGTTCATCTCATAAGATTACACATATGATGCATGCGTTCTTTTCATATGAATAGTATATTACAAAATAGGTTGGTGTGAAAATATATTTCCCTTTAATGCAGTAGGTCATTATTTACAATTCATTGGATTATTTGAAATTGGATAGGAAGTGAACAAAATCCACAATGGTACATTTTCAATAATATTAATGTGAATTTGGAGAGAACCAAATCCATCAAGGGAAACATTCTACTATTTTTATGAAAATATGAATAATCACAATCAACAATGGGACATTGTATACTATGATTGTCCTTGAAGTACGTAATTATTTATATTCATGATGTCATAATTGTTATGGATTCCATATATATATATATATTATTATATGATCAAATTATATCATTTACTTATACTATATTTCCATTATTATCCTGGATTCTTATATCATGGTTCCATTTCATGAATTTGAGATTACATGACGTTCCGTAATGATTTATGGAAAAAACTTATTGTTTATCATTATTCTGAAAAATATTTTTTCTATATTCTTTAACTGTATCACTTTTTGAAATTTTGATATGTTTTTTTCTTGCATAGTGTTTTGGCCCACACCTTTCTTATTATTCCACTATGTATGTTATGATGTTATGTATAAATTATGGAATTTGTAGAAGGGATTCTAGTAGTTTTTTATTATTTATAATAATTTAAATGAAATATAAAATATATTTCAGATCTATATAGTCCTTAAAGTCACTAAATAGAAAATTTCCCCAATATGTATGAGTTGTTTTTGGGATGCAACATTAGTGTTTAATTATTTATGTAAAATGTTGAAATGATTAGCCTGGGAAAACATATAAATATAGCCCTACCAGACATATGAAAATATTTTTACATGGTATCTTGGATAGTTAGACCATAATTATATAATGTTGGTAGTTGATTACTAGATCATTTGAACCAAATAGAGCAATAAAATAATTCAGTAAATGGTGTATCATTATCTAACTAGTCCATCAATTGGCTTTCCCATAATAATACTAATAGTATATCAAAATATATCAAATGATTTATAAATTAGCTGAGATATTAGTTGTTGGAAGAATCTTACACATGTACCTTAGATAACAAAATATCAAAACCAGAGGATATTTTTTTAGAGACACAACAACTCAATGAAAAAATATTGTGTTGAGGAATATAACAAAAAACCATTCTAATAAGAACCATGTATACTAATCATGAGAGGGGGAATATAGAGACCTATACACTTAGGGAAACAAACACAAGATATATGATCAGACTCACTATTATATACTAGAAAACAATTCATTTGAATCAGGGGAGAGGATTTATCATATCTCGACCACATGAAGAAACATGCATCATATATATAGATTTCCCCTATCATCACCACACATATGATCCATTATCAATAGAAAAAATCCCCATAAATATGAAGAAACAAATAAGTTTCAATTAAAAAGTCTACATGAAATTAAAAACTAATTATTTTATATTATTTAATAATATCTCTACTCTGATATATATGATTTTATTCCTAATGCACCTTTATCATTGCTATAGAATGTACAATATAGTATTTTAATATCAAATCATCCACAACCATAGAAAAAATCAATTTATTCTTACCCCACAATGAAAATCATCCTAACTCCATAACTAATAAACTAATTAGTTAAAAAAATAAAACAATAGTCCGATGAAAGTGTTATGATGTGAAAAAATTATTATTTATCCTCTTTATAATAAAGAAACAATTACACAAGGAATATCATAACATATCTCAATAAATATAAAATTGATATTATCCATAACTAAAAAATTCAGTGTTGATTTAGATATATATAGACAGGATTGTACAAAACTAACCCACATACTCAAAAAATGTTGAAAACCTACAATTATAATAACATGAACTTACTATGGAAAATCCTATTATCATCCTCCATATCATAAAATTATTGTTGTAATTTCTTGTGTATTCATGTCAATAACTATTATCATCAATTAAAACATATCATAATTTTACTCTAATATTCCTCCAACTTTTGATTTCATAAAAGGGAACCCATCATTATAGTATCATCCTATAGTCTTCTATTTTCTAAATCAACCTGAGGTATTTTTATCTAACATATTGTTTCTAAAATTAAACCTATATCCAAGCCCCAAGATACATCTAACAACATATTCCAAAACATGCACGATATACTTCATATTATTTCAAAAAATATAATAGTGAATCCACACTGGCTCCCCTATTAGGTGATCCCAAAACCAGATATAAACATTAAGATGATTTTCCTTGATTAAATAACTAACTAATACTTTACTTTTCCCACTTATCTAAATTATAATAGTATATAATCGATATTAAACTCATTCCCAATGTATCCCAATAGGTACCCATAGTGATATAAAATATTAAAATGACATAGTTATAGTATATATATATTCTAATTCGAGAGATTCAATCATAGAAAACAAGTTAATTACTATTAAAAACCCTTTATCAATGTTTTTTACATGAAATGTGTAATGGATCCCCATAACGACAATTTTTCTGAGTGATCCGAAAATTTTCCAACTATATACAGAACATGTGTGCTAACAAAAATAGTATATTCCTAAAACCGTTCATGAATTCAAAACCTCATGGTCTATATTTGGTTCCCAACAATCAATATTTTTAGAATTTTTTTCTAAATATCATAATAATATACCCTATACTGGTAAATATGATAGGAAACACATAACATAGAACTATTGGCATTTTACCGTAAAAAATTTTATCTTAATTCATTAACAGTAATTATAAACTAATCAATCTAAGAAATGAAAACAATAAATTAGATGTAATAGTGAGACATAATGATAAATAATGATTAATAGAAAAAGAGAGGATTATGAGGCTAACCTTAACCTTAATAAAAATGAATAAATGAAGAAATAATGAATGAGTCTCCTAGGGGAATTTAGAAGAGAGAGGGATCACATGAGCCTTAGCATAGTAGGTAATGTCTCCGTAAGTGCATCCGGGAGACCCAAGATCAAATCCAGGCAGAGACATTATTTTCGGGTATTGTAGCAGCTACTGTAGTAGTACTGTAACTGGTACAGTAGCGGGAACTGTGCATTATTATAGCAAGTACTGTAGTAAGAACTGTAGTAGGTAATGTTTTGCACTGTAGAAGTAGGGAATATGCCCCAGTTTGGGCGTTTGGTCCCCCGATTTGGTTCCCAATTCCTTTAAGGCCTTCGGGCCACCCATGCCTTCAGGTCAGTAAAGCCTTTGGGCCACCTTAACTGAAAATTGAAACCAGATGACCTACGAGAAACAATGTAAAAACTCGGAAATTTCAATGAAATTTTTTTCATAATTTCATTGAAATTATACATGTGCGCAGTTTCTAACGGCACCTGATTCCGAGGCCCGGTGTTCCTGGAATCAATTTTCGAAGTTTAGCTCGGGTATGTTTAGTGAACGAACGAGTGATATTTTCACTCTTTTAAACCGGTGCTCAGAATTAAAATCCAAGGCCACTAATGGACTCGCAGTGCTGGTAATTGATTAAGGGGACCTTTATCATGGTTGTGTTTGCACGGGAGGAGAAGTTAAAATTTGTGGATTAAATGAGAAGTGAATAAGATTGTGGAACAATTTTATTTTTTTTATATATAATATGGTTCTATCCTAAATAGGGGAGTTGGGGTGGGACCCACAAGCACCTAACTACCCATGTGAAAATATTTGTAAGGTGGGGCCCACACGAGCCCCATCCTTTCACATTCCCTTAACTCACTTTTAACTCTCACAAAGTCCCCCCATAATCACACCCTTATATTAATTTGTATCTCTTCTTCATTTATGTAACCTTTCCACATCATCCACTCTCACTCCTTTTGATTTTCCAACCTATCAAATTTAATGAAACAAACTCTTTAATTAATTGATTAATGAGTTTGAATTATTTTGAATACTTTTCATGTCTATTAATGTTGAGGAAGACTCATCATAATATGGGTTGGGAAAATCTTATCATGTAACCTTTGTACTAGAAGAGAGGTTTATCCATCAATGAAGAACATCTTCCTCCCACGAAGAACAACACCTCTTCGTCAAAGAATACCGAGATTCCATCTTCTCCCTCGAGACACCAACAAACGAGTTGGGATCGGTAGCGTAGTGTGGGCACAACTAACTACGTTGATTCTGACGTCTTCCTCATGTCAGATTCCACGAACGACGAATGACACAAGGTATAGGTTATTTTTTGTTCAAGAATTTATCGTCATTCTTCATTTCTTAAGGTTTGGCCGCATGATATCTTCACAACGGGAGGGATCAGACTGCACAAACACGGCCGATTCTCCTCCCCTCTTCTTTGTTAATTTTCGATGATGTTGGAGGCAGAGCCTCACGGTGTAGTTGCACCGTGCAGTGATTCGCGGGGAATTGGGGCCATCCAAGGCCACAGTGAAGGCTGTGCAGAGCTGTTGCACCGCACAAGGACATAGAGGACAGAGGCCAGAGCGGGCTGCGGCGGTAGTGCGTGGCGCCGACGCGCCGCGCCGGACACGTCGAGGACGATGACAGCAGAAGTAGCCTGCGGCGGAGGGGCGCAGCGCCGTTGTGCTGCGGCGAAGAGACGAGGCTTGGCCTAAGGCCACAACAGACCAGCCGGGGCGGCCGGCCGAGCCGCCCGCCGGCGACTCTAGAGGAGGGACCCTCTTTGGGTCCCGTGGCAGATCACAAACTGGCCGGCCATTACCCGTAAACTTGGGGTGTAACCCCCCTGACCTGCTGCAAGGGGGGACCCCACTGGGTCTGCCATTTCCAAAAACAGGGGGTTCTACCCCCTATGCATCCCGCTCGGACAGTGGCTGAGCCACAACCGACTTCCGAGCCGGGCCGCAGGCCGCACGGGTCGGGCTAGCCGTTGGCCATGCTGGTCGGGCTGGCCACAGGCCACGCTGGTTGGGCTGGCCGCACCCAGCCGTGTCGGGCCACGTCCAACGGGGCCGGGCTGTGCCCAACCTAGCTGTGCCACGCCCAACCAGGCTGGGCCCGGACCTGAGTCGGGTCGACCTGGTTCAGGTCGACCCAGATGGTATTGGGCCGGGTCGGACAGGGCCCAAACCCCTTATTTTTGGACCCTCTTTAGTTAAATGCTCATATCATGGGCAACAAACCTTCGATCGATGGACCGTTCGTTTCGTAGAATCCTGGGATCAAGACGGTCGTTTCGGTATATTACACTCAAGCTTTCAGTGAAGTTTGGGTACGACCGGGTTGGTTCGAAGACGAAACCAACTGGGCCCTCGGAGCGGAAACACTCATAATATAAGGATCATATGTACGATTCACATGTTGTCTAAAGAGTTGGATTCCTTTTGATGAGACAGATCTTTTAGAATACTTCACAGGAGGTTTGGACACAGTTGGAGTACGGTCGGGTTGGTTTTAACTTAGAAACCAATCGGGCCCCTCGAACGGAAAGGCCGATTACTTTCAGACCGGACGTCCATTTCACGAACCGCTAGTAGCATTGGTAATCTTGTTGAGAAACAGTCCCTTTTAGTATAACCTATTAGAGTTCGAGGTACAGTTGAGATACGTTTGAGTTGGTTCGTACACGAAACCAACCAGGCCCCGGGACGAAAAGGCTAATAACTCACAGACCGGGCATCCGTTGAACACGTCGTCTATTGCGTTGAGACCCCTATGACGAGGCAGTACTTTTTGATACATCATTTTGGTACTTTTTCATTCAAGGATTATCGACATGTATCTTGTGGAGAGAATCCTCCCGGAGATGAGCTTATAAAGTGATGAGACCTAGTAGCTGTGGAACTGACGACTACAAGACCGATTGGAATTGGAGTGAGTCGAATAGCCCAGTGGACGGAGTGCCATGTATTTGGTGGAAGACCCATAGAGAAAATAGTTCCTAGTAGTTGGAAGCAGACCCACGGTACTCGGCAGGAGAAGTACCTCTGTAGGCTATTAGGGAAACTGGAACTGTGTTTGGGCGGCAGACCCCTGGTAGGGAGAACTATTGTGTTTGGGTGCAGACCTGTGATACTCGACAGGAGAGGTACCTCAGGAGTCTAAGGTTAGTTAGTAGCACCTTGGAGTCATGACAAGGCAACTATACTTGACAGAGGAGGATTTCTATAGCAGTTGTGGTTTCGACATCTTTAATGAAAATCCTAGATTGATTTGAGTCAATGACCTTTGTAATTACCTCTTGATTGAGATGGGTCACTTGATAAATTAGGTAAATTTATCGGAATATACCTAAGTATTTTTTATCCATTTATTTCATATCCTTTGTGTTTCCTCATGATTGAGATGGGTTACTTGATAACTTAGGTACAAGTATGGGCTTATTTTTAAGTAAGGGTTATCTGTTGAGATCCTTCATTGTGGTTATCCTTGTTAGATTTAGTGATACCATCAGGGTCTCTGGGACTGTACTGAGTATCTTTATACTCACCCATGCACGGGCTATGCCCGCACCTCATTGTGTTGGATGCAGAAAACGGACAGCGCTGAGAGAGATCGAGTGTACGAGTAATGGACGGTACCCGGAGGTGGAACTCATGCCGAGTCAGTACCCGGAGGTTGACCTCACGACGAGTCATTACCCAGAGGAGGAATTTACATTGATATGGTACATAGAGGAGGTTGGAAGGATATAGCGTAGAGGAGGCTAACTATACCTAGCCTTCAGGTAGGATCTGAGGTGGACGACCCAGGAGCTGCTTCTATCTTATATTTGTTTGTCTTTTTAGTTGTACATTCGTTCAGTTGTAGTTGTACTTCTCAGTTGGGTTTGTGTTTTGGACCATTTAATTTTCAGTACATTCTTTTTTACATAGAGTATTACTTCTGCTTGTATTGTGGTTGGATGTGTTTATATTTTATACAGGCAATGCCTTCCCAGAAATCGGGATTTACGCCTTTGGTTCCAGCCGCCAGCCACTATCCTATAGATGGCGGGCTTCAGGTAGTCACGACACGGGCCCCGAGGATGGGTCGTGAAAAATTTGTATCAGAGGAGTCGGTTCTACTACATAACTCAAGACTGTAATCATTCTTTTCTGTGAAGAAATAGTGTTAAGGGTACTGAGTGTGGTCCTTAGTTCAGGGAGTCCAGTGTTGGTGCGGCGGACGACGTATCCATAAACTAGGACTCTGAATAACGAATTCCGAGTTAGTGCAAGAAAACACTGATTTTGTGTGTTATTCCAAAGTTTTAAAGTCAGCTCAAACCAGGTCATCTCACCAGGTATAATCGTTGGATCGTGTCGCATCTGTTCAGGATGCCTCCGCGCTGACAGTCAGTTGTAGTTCCGATATAGTACACAATGACAGCCCACCGAGCGATGAGGCTCCAGTGCGGGGCCCCCATTCTATGTTGGCACTTTTGTGTGGTGTACCAGAACCACCACCACATGTTAGTTAGAAGATGCCACCAGCCATACTAGTAGACGGTGCACGCTGGCAGAGCGCGTTGCACGAGTTCCAGCAGCAGAGGCCTCCGAGGGTATGTGGTGAGATAGATTCCCAGGCAGCAGTGTATTGGATGGAGGTGATTTCTAATATTCTATGCCTAGTTTAGACACTTTTAGAGTAGAGGGAGATCTTAGCTACTGGTGTTTCCTAGTGACTGACCATGAGGATAGTCGATATAGTGATGGTACTTCGGTACGTGGACCGTTGCCTGAGCTAGTACCTTCGGGTAGTGTGTCGGCTATATCACTACCTGTTGGTCAGTAGTTCCTACCGATAGTACCTGTAGATGACACATGTAGGCTTAGTGTCTTACACATGTATCAGTACCAGATACCCCTTAGGTTCCGAGGCGAGAAAGACTCACAGGAGGCTGAGTACTGACTTGAGGAGGTGACTAAGAGTTTTCTAGAGCTTATACAGCTTCGGTAGGACTTTATGTCGGTAGCTGAGTATTCAACGGGGCGTACCGACCATTCCTGGTACTCAACGAATATGATGCGATCAGTTCTTCAAGGATCAGACTTATTAGAGAGGTGTGTTTAAAGGATAACTGAGCCAGTACTTCTTCCTCTATGCATTCCTACTTATGCTAGGGTGCTAGAGGGAACCTTTATGGTTGAATGTTCATTGGATGAACGAATACATCTAGTGAATGTAAGTAGATATAAACAAGAAACTGGCGCTAGTCTCAGAGACTTGGGCGTGGAAAATGTTTCAATTAGAATAAGTGTTAAGGACATATGAATATGCAGAGTAGCAGATGTGGAAGTAGAGTTAGGAGAGCAACATGAGGAGGTGAACTTTTCGACATGTTACAACCACCCGCCTTTGTAGTCCTCGCCAGACTCCAGGAGAAGGATGGATGGGGAAGAGAGTAGTTGCATGCAGTCGAGGATTGTGACCCAAAGGATTTAGAAATGATTCAAATTACGGTCTATGTCTACTACTAGCTGTTGTAACAATAGATATTGATATGAATCATCCCTTCCTTCCATGAATCTTTTCCCAGACCTAGAGTTTTTGGTTATGCCGTTTACTAGAACCTCAGGTCTGGAGATACTTTTGGGAGGAGACTCTATAATCACACTTATACCGATGGTGTGATATGACCCTTGAGGAGAGTGTTTCGGTTGTAACCTCTTGGTGGCAGTGTCGAGGCCTTACGACGTTAGTTTTGGTATGGACTGGGCAACCACAGTTCATACACAGATTGACTGTATTAGGAAAAAAGGTTGTGGTTTATCTAAAATTTTGGGATGGGTTTTTTCCTCGGTCAGTGAAAAGGGAAACCCAGGAAGCATAGGATAAACTCATGCTAATGAGGGTGCAACCGATCACTCTTCAGTCGTCCTGTCGTACCCTCGTGACATCAAGAGTTTTGAGATTTCAGTTCCTCCAAGACCATGAATTTGAGATATTCTAAACTCCAGGGAAGGGTAACATTGTTGCTGAAGCGATCTACAGGAGGACTGATATTCAGCTGTTAGGGGTGGCAAGATAACAGCTGGCCACATTTCTGATTTCCTTTGTGGATAGTAATGGAGTCAGCACGGGTAAAACCAGAGATGGTTCATGGTACGAAGGAGAAGGTGCAGATCATACAGGAGCGGATGAAGACTACACAAAGTAGACAAAAATCCTATGATTATAGAAGACGAGACCACTGGAGTTCGAGGGTGACGACCATGTCTTCTTATAGGTCTCACCTCGCTGGGGTTTTCGGAGATTTGGCCGAGATGGCAGGTTATCTCTGCGTTTCAACTGACCTTTCCAGTTCCTCAACAGAGTAGGCAATGTAACTACCCAACATTTTATCATAAGGATTATTTTTAATTTATTTTATTTCATGTTTTTTATGCTACAACAAGATTATCTTGTGATATACGCAACACCGTATTAGCTTGCAGTATACGCAACACAATTATTAGATTTTGTTACACACAATTTCAAGTTCATTTGATAATAGTCATTCTATGCAACATTGAGTGTTAATATATTTATATTCAATGTATAAATGAAAAATGGTTGGATTCTGTTATAATAAAACAACAGAGGAGTCTTTCACAACATGCAACCCTGACTTGGCTTTCATTACACACAATCGCGACCTTCGTCGATAGCGTGTGTTGTACGCAATACCAGGTTTCACTAAATGAAGATATATTGTTATAATATTATTATGGACTAGCCGCTATGAATTTTATTAACTAAATTTTGATTTTTATAACATCATTATTCATCTAATACATTTTCTAAAACATTTTATGTGAACAAAATAAATTTTTCCGGCAAAAAAAGTATTTTTAAAAAAATGTAGTTTTGCCTCCTTTTGATGGCGCGCCCACATTAAATCAATTTTGACATGTTTATAAGTTCAATTTTTCAAAATAAAATTCTTCTTTTGAATCAAGATATAAAAATTTACATTGGATAATGTTTTGACATTTTTCTGATAACATTCATATTTTAATGAATAGTAAAAACATGCTATATTTTAATTAAAAAAACATTATTCATCGTAATAATTTATAACGTTAAATTATAATATTGAATGGTTTTAATTTATAAATATAATATATTTTTAACATTTAATATAACGTATGTCATTATCATTGATTTTACCTTGAATTCGTTGGTTAAATCAATTCAATCTTTTGCAATGTTTTAAATAAAAACCCGGTTTCTTTCGACAATGAGATTAATTTTATTTTAATTTCTGCATATTTTGTGTATTGAATTTTGAAAAATGTATTCCATATTTGTAATCAGTGGGTCCAAATTATGTTAATAAGATTCTTTTTATTTTTTGGCATTATGAATAGTAACTATGGTAAATTTTATTTACCAGAGTTAAAGATAAATGGGGTAATTAAGGGTAAATATAAGGTTATAAAATTACCCTAAATCCTAGAAAAATTATATTGGATGACAAAAATATGAGTCATATCACCTAAGGGTTGGAATAGATTCATTTTGGGGACTTTTGTCCTTGAAAAAAATTTAATTATTATTAAAACCAAAGAAAGTGACAACATGTCCCTCTCTTAAATCTTATAAGTATATTAATTTTAATATAGTTATAAACATCATTAAAATTGGAACATTTATAGTATCCAGAAATATAATAAAATTATCTTCATCATATGAATTTATTTATAATTTTTAGGGATTAAATAATTATCCTTAAAGGTGACATAATAGTAATGTTGCAACTATTATATTAAGAGAAATATCAAATAAATTGTTTTAAAATTATTAAAATAAATATTATATGAACTATTTAATGGACTAAACTAATTTTATAGATTAATATGACATTTTAAGAACCTATTAAATATTTTAGTTTGAATTTATCCTCTGTGTGGATTTTATTTAAATTCCAATAAATGAATAGTATCAAAATTGAAACTATTGTTATTTTTTGAAAATAACATATTATTAAATTGTTTAAAAATCCCAGAAACATTTAAAAATTATAAATTGAAATTTATATAGTCAGTAATGTCATTAATTATCGAATTATGGATACTTCAAAACACATAAAAAATTATTTATAACAATTTAAAATTTAGAATCTTATTACCACAAATAAAATTTAATAGATCAAATAATGATAAATCAAGTTGATAATGATTAAAATAACTTCCCTAAATGTCTAAATTTTAATGGTTGATGATATTACAAACCTATTTCATCTAATATTTGAATATTATTAATTTATTGTGGTTTTTTATTGTTCTTAGATTTATTATAAATTAAAATTTTTAAATTTCCAAAGGTTCCCCTCTCCTCCCTTATAAAAGGGCATCTCCTCCCTCTTCTCCTCACAGATTTTGGAGACTTTATGCTCAGCCAAACCCTGCCAAGTTCACTTCTCAACTTCCCTAGAAACATAATAGAGGTCCTGGTCTTTTTCAAAGACCAAATTTAGTACCCTAAGTGGAGATTTCAAAGAGGCGTATCAAAGAAGAGGTAATATTCGTTACCGATTCTTTCAATTTTCTTTCTTCTACAACTTATTCTTCTTTAGGCGTTTCATTATATTGTAATAAAATAATTATCAATAATATAATTATTTGTTATTATAAATATGAAACAACCCCATTTCACCTACTATCCATCCTACGAAAATCGAAATCACCGCGTGTATGTACGTACGGAATACCGTCTCCACGCCGTGGTGTAATCTGTTTTCGACCACCACCTTACATGGATGGGTATATGGGTAAAGAAAAATAACTATATATTTTTATTGTAATTTTATATTGATTTTGAAATATTATACAAACACTTAAATACAAATCCACGATCATGGGATGATATCATCGCTCGTGCGTACGTACGGACTACCGTCTCCACGAAGCGATGAGATTAATTCTCAATGATTAACCATTAATGAATGATTATAAAGTATATATAATATGTAATCATTAAATATATGAAATAATAATGATACTATATTTATGTATATATATATATATATGTATTTCATCTACTTAATTCCATTCAATTCAATAAGGAAACGAAAACAGCGATCATGCGTACGTACGGCCTACCGTCTCCATGAACGGTGTATTTCTTTCTATTTATCAATCTATTATAAATATTAATATTCTGAATATATATTATATATAAATCATGTTTTACATTATAGATGTAATCGACCATGATCTATGTAATCATATGAATAATTACAAGTTAAAACACGAATGACAAATGAAATGATTTTACCCAAAACGCCGCTTTAAAATGGAATTTACAAAAGAATGGGTAATATAAAGTCATAAGTGAAACATATATGATATAATAACAATTAATTTGATTATATAATAAGTCAATGACATTATTTAAATCATTATACAGGAGGTTCGGATCCATATGAAGCATATCAGACCTAAGGTAAGGGATAACTATTCCAATATCGTTCTTATCCGAGATTGTTATTCGCATGTATTTACTAGGGTTATTGCTATCATCCATGTCCATGTTTTATAAAAGTGTTTTAATTTATGTTTAAATTAATTTTTATCCATTTTGACTTTTACCCCATTGTATGGAAGGAATCTTTCTTTTATTTACCCTACGAGGTACTTTTTTACTTTTCCGACAAAAGTACGAGAAGAATGTTTTTTTAACGTATACGGCATGAAATATTTTTACGATTTTATAAAGCCTTATATTCATGAAGCTTCCTCCAAAAGATTTCATGACTATTTCAAAAAAATTATATTTCTTTAAAAATTGAATGACATTTTGTGAAAAGAAATTGATTTTGAAGAAGAAAGGATATTTTCCTCAAAAACTCATTTCAAGTGTTTTATCAAAACCATTTTTCCATCTAAGATGAAATTATTGCATATGTGTATGTTTCATGTATAATGTCTCTATGATTTACATGGTTTCACTTTTATTATTATGAAATGATATCCATTACTTTTATATGGATTAAGTGATGATGGGATGATGTTTATGAACCCCATTTTATCCGTTGGGTTATAATGAATGATGTATGTTTATTTTGTGGCACAAGTAAGAATGATTTCATTATGAGATGGGTGGGTCCTATATATAACTAATATGCATTGGGTAAAGATTTATATCTCATGATATAGACATGGCTGGAACCATAAGTTAATCCATTTCAGTGTTACAGGACTGAAATGAGGAGTAAACTCGATTCAAAAAGGGACTTTGTCCACTAAGATGGTCTTGGAAGCAATGCCTTGGATAATATGGAAATCATAACATGTGTTGAATGGTTTCCACAATTACATGTTTTAATACCATTATATTTTATCATGATTGATATTCCATTATGATACATGCCTAATGTACTTCCATGATTTATGTCTTTGCTCAAGATTTTGATGTTTAAACATTATGTTAATGTTTTGAAGCCCAATGGTATAAGGATTGATTTTTTTTCATGCTTACCCTTACTGAGAATTTGATATCACCCATTATATGTTTTCATTTCCCCAGGATTTCAAGAAATGTTTTAGGAAAGAAAAAAAGGAATATCTTTATGGGAGTTGTTGATGATATTTCACCAAGATTAGAAGATTATATTCCGAGTTTCCAAAGACACTAAAATTTTACGTTCCTTTGGTGTTTGTTTTTGTTATGTATTAAGTATTCTGCAAAAGTTATGTATTGTCCATGTACGTCATGCATCGGGTCTATACAGTTGGTATCAGAGGAAAGGTTTAGTTAACCTTTGGAAACTAGGATGTGAAAACATTAGTGGGATCGCTAGAAATATTTCTATGGTATGTCTAGGGATGTCTGTAAGGTTAAGTATATGTATAGGTTATATTCCCAAAATTACAGTAATGATATTAGAATTAAACCTACGATGTTAGATTTCGAAGGTACTCCCCCTTGATTATGTTATTTTCCTTGTATGATTTTTGCCTCACATAGAATTTTTTTTGTTTTAGTCAATGGGGGGATCCAGAAGGAATTCAGTTAACATTGAATCCAATGAAAAAATTTGTGATTATGAGCAACAAAATTACATAATTCCTAGAGATAAAGATATTGTGATTATGCCGAATCAGTCATCGCGATATATGATTAACAAGGTGAAATTTAGTGGTATTCCTAATTCATCAAATAAGAAGAAGATAGACTTTAATGCATGTTTTCATATTGAGGAGCATAATGAAAGGAAGATTGATATTTCCAAATAAGGGAAGAAGAACCTTGATGAATACCTCAAATGGAGGGGAAGATGTTATCTGGGTGGATAGAAGGGTCATAGAGTGACTGATTGTTATGGAGTTCAATTTCTTTTCTTTGGAGAACATGGGCATTACCCAACTCAATGCCCTGACCTAAGAGGTTTCATCTAAATTAAGGATGGACTTATTTCCTAAAAAACATTAAAGAGGGAGGATTGAAGATTTTATGTATTTTTATTAATGAATAATGTTGTTGAGGTACTTTTATGGTATATTGGAATATCTATGTATTGGTCGATTGTGGTTTTCAATAATAATTTGGTATTGGTAACCATGAAAAGTGACTGAAATATTTTTGTAAAGTAGATGATTTGCGCATAATGAGTCTATAAGGAGAAAATAATATGTTTTATTGTATTCATGAGCTCATGAATAATATAAGGACAAAGTTATAAAATGGTTTGAGTATATAGAATTTCTGGGATTTTTGTATGTGGAAGGAGTTAGCTTTTGATATCATTCATGTCACTAAGGTTCTATGGTAATTTATATTTCAAGAGAATACATGATTAAGGTATTCACATGTTTGGAATGTGACCAAGAAGATATATTGTATGATATATGGGGGATACATGATGGTATTCACATGATTAGTAGATGACATTTCTAGTAATTGTTTTCATTATACTATGAGCTTGAACAGAAGTATTTTATATAAGCCTAAAGATTGGAATGAAATATGTTGGACATAAGTTAGTATTGTTTAAGGCTAGATCATTTTTCGATATTATTTATGGAATGTTATAATAGTGTAGTTTAAGAAAATGGAGAACACATAGAACAGGTGACAACCCATCGCGTCGGACAAGGCTTCGGGAATCAAACCTACAACCAAAGTGTGATAGGCCTTCATCGCCTACCACTTGCCTACAGGACGTCCCTTGTAGTAGAAACTTATTTTATTATATTAAGTAGTATGATAGATGACGTATAAGTTCATATTTGGAATCATATATTACTAACCTCACCATAGATGGACTTATTTACATTTGATAACTTTTTCTATCATTTTGTTTGAAATAGATGGAATGACCCATCATTCTATCACATGATCTGCTAACACCTCACGAATAACAAATTCAACTTCATTTCTTTAAGAGATGAAGTGGAAATTGTTCAAGGCATGAACAATAGTGATATTATACCAAAATCAGGTAAGTATTTCTTTAAATTAATCAACTTTAGGGAAGCGATCTTTATAAACAAAAATGTTGTCCTAGTGCCCTTATATCTGATGAATTAGATGGTACCTTCGATCATCACAAATATGTGGCTTTGTGATTATTGGATTTTTCATAACCATGTTCTCTACCACTCTCCATCAAAACATGATGGTTAGATTTCTCTTCCATATCCATATTTTCACCTATGTTCTCCTATGTGGAAACCCATTGATTAGTTAATTTTGGTAACTGTTATGTTTAATACATTAGTTTTTAAAGTTATGTTTTGGTTTTTCATTTTATGATGTGGGATTCAATTAAATAAACTTTCATGTAGAAAACCATGTATTACCCCGACGAATTTCGAGGGAGAAATTCATTTTAAGGGTGGTAGAATGTAACAACCCGATATTTTATGATAAGTATTATTTTTAATTTATTTGATGTCATTTGTTTTATGCTACAACAACATTATCTTGTGCTATACGCAACACCGTATTAGCTTGCAGTATACACAACACTATTCTTAGATTATGTTACACACAATTTCAAGTTCGTTTTATAATAGTCAGTCTACGCAACATTGATTGTGTGTATATATATATATATTCAATTTATAAATGAAAAATGTATGGATTATGTTATAACAAAACAACAATGGAGTCTTGCATAATACACAACCCTGATTTGGCTTGCATTACACGCAATCACGACCTTTCTCGATAGTGTGTGTTGTACGCAATACCAGGTTTCACTAAACGACAATATATTGTTATAATATTTTTATGGACTAGCCGTTATGAATAGTATTTACTATATTATTATTTTTATATCATTATTATTCTTCTTATAAATTTTTTCTAAAACATTTTATGGGAACAAAATAAATTTTTCTAGTAAAAAAATTATTTTTCAAAAAATGCAGTTTTGCTGCCTTTTGATGGCGCACCCACATTAAATCTAGTTATTGACATGTTTATAAGTTCAATTTTACAAAATAGACTTCTTCTATTAAATAAGGATATTAAAATTTAAATTGGATAAAGTTTTGATATTTTTCTGTTAACTTTCATATTTTAATGAATAGTAAAAACACGCTATATTTTAATTAAAGACATCTTTTTTCATCGTAATAATTTATATATTTAAATTATAATATTGAATGTTTTTAAAGTATAAATAGAATATATTTTTACCATATAATATTATTTATTTCATTATCATTGATTTTACCTTGAATTCGTAGGTTAAATCAATTCAATCTTTTGCAATGTTTTAAACAAAAACCCATTTTCTTTCGACAACGGGATAAATTTTAATTTAATTTCTGAAACTTTTGTGTATTTAATTTGGAAAAATGGATTCCATATTTGTAATCAATGGGTCCAAATTATGTTAATAATCTACTCTTTATTTTTGGGCATTATGAATAGTAACTATGGTAAATAAAATTTACCGTAGTTAAAGGTAAATCGGGTAATTAAGGGTAAATATAAGGTTACAAATTTACCCTATCACCTAGAAAAATTCTATTGGTTGACTAAAAGGTTACCCATATCATCTAATGGTCGGAATAGATTAATTTTATGGACTTGTTTCCTAGAACATAATTTAATTATTATTAAAACCAAAGAAAGTGATAACATGTAACTCTCATAAATCTTATAAGTATATTAATTTTAATTTAGTGATAAACATCATTAAACATCAAACATGAATAATATCTAGAAATATAATAAAATTCTATACATCATAGGAATTTATTTATAATTTTTAGGGATTTTATAATTATCATTAAAGGTGACATAATAGTGATGATGCAATTATTCTATTAAGAGAAATATCAAATAAATGGTTCTAAAAATATTTAAATAAATATTATATGAAATATTTAATGTGATAAACTAATTTTATAGATTACTATGACATGTTAGGAACCTATTTAATATTTTGTTTTGAATATAACCTCTGTTTGGATTTTATTTAAATTCAAATAAATGAATAGTGTCAAAATTGACACTATTGTCATTTTATAAAAATAACATATTATTAAATTGTTTAAAAATCACAAAAATATTTAAAAATTATAAATTGAAATTTAAATCATAAAATATGTCATAAATTATTTAATTATGGATAATTCATAGCACTTAAGTAATTATTTATAACAATATAAAATTTAGAATCTTATTACCACAAATAACATTTAATATATTAAATAAGGATAAATCAAGTTTATAATGTTTAATATAAATTCCCTACATGTCTAAATTTTATTGGTTGATGGGATTAAAACCCTATCACATCTAATATTCGTATATGATTCATTTTTGGTGGTTTTTATGTGTGTTTAGATTTATTATAAATTAATATTATTATGATTTCCAAAGGTGCCCCTCTCCTCCCTTATAAAAGGGAATCTCCTCCCACTTATCCTCACACAATTTAAAGCCTTCAAGCTCAGCCAAAACCTGCCCATTTCCCTTGTAAACTTCCTTAGAAACATACTAGAGGTTCTTCTTTTCTTTAAAGCCCAAATTTAGTACCCTAAGAGTAGATTTCAAAGAGGCGCATCAAAGAAGAGGTAATATTCGTTACCGATTCTTTCAATTTTCATTCTTCTTCAACTTCTTCTTCTTTTGTTGTTTCATTATATTGTAATAACATAAGTATAAATAATATACCGATGTGTTATTATAAATATTAAACAACCCAATTTCACCTTTTATCCATCATACGAAAAATGAAATCACCGCGCGTGCGTACTTATGGAATACCATCTCCACGCCGTGGTGTAATCTGTTTTCAACCACCACCTTACATGGATGGGTATAAGGGTGAAACTAAATAACTATATATGATTATTGTAAATTTATATTGATTATTAAATATTATACATGCACTTAAATACAATTCCACGATCATGGGAATGATATCATCGCTCGTGCGTACGTACGGACTACCGTCTCTACGACACGATGATATTCATTTTCAATGATTAACCATTCATGAATGATTATAAAATATATATAATAAGTAATCATGAAATATATGAAATAATAATGATACTGGATTTATGTATATATATATATATATATATATATATATGTATCTCATCTACTTAATTCTATTCAATTAAATAATGAAACGAAAACATCGTTTATGCGTACGTACGGCTAACCGTCTCAATGAACGTTGTATTTATTTATATTTATCGATCTATTATATATATGTATATTCTGAATATATATTATATATAAATAATGTTTTACATTATGGATGTAAGTAATCATGATCTATGTAATCATATGAATAATTACAAGGTAAAGCACGAATGAAAAATTAAATGATTTTACCCAAAAAGCTGCTTTAACATGGAATTTACGAAAGAACGGTTAATATAAAGTCATAAGTGAAACATATATGATATCATAACAATGAATATGATTATGTTTTAAGTCAATTAATTTATTTAAATCATTATACAGGAGGTTCTGATCCATACGAAGCATATCAGACCTAAGGGAATGGATAACTATTCCAATATCGTTCTTATCTGAGATTGTTATTTGTATGTATTTACTAGGGTTATTGCTATCATCCATGTACACGTTTTATAAAAGTGTTTTAATGTATGTTTAATGTTCTTTTTACCAATTTTTACTTTTACCCATGGTATGGATGGAATCTTTCTTTTATTTACCCTACAAGGTACTTTCTGACTTTTCCGAAAAAAGTACGAGAATAATGTTTTTTTAAATTATACGGCATGAAAGGATTTTTATGGTTTTATAAAGCCTTATTTTCATGAAGATTCCTCCAAAAGATTTCATGACTATTTCAAACAAAATCTTTATCTTTTAAAATTGCATGATGTTTTGTGAAAAGAAATTGATTTGGAAGAAGAAAGAATATTTTCCTAAAGAATTAATTTCAAGTGTTTTATCAGAACCATTTTTTCATCTAAGATGACATTATTACATATGTGTATGTTTAAATTATAATGTATCTATGATTTACATGGTTTCACTTTTATTATTATGAAATGATATCCATTACTTTTATAGGGATTATGTGATGATGGGATGGTGTTTATAAAACCCATCTTATCCGTCAGGTTATTATGAATAATGTATGTTCATTTTATGGAACAAGTAAGAATTATTTAATTATGAGATGTGTGGGAAATATATATCCGTACAATTCATTGGGTAAAGATTTATATCTCATGAGATAGACATGGCTGGAAAGCTAAGTTAATCTGGTTCACTGTTACAGGACTGAAATGAGGAGTGAACTCGATTCAGAAAGGGACTTTGTCCACTAAGATGGTCTGTGAAGCAATTCCTTGGAAACTATGTAAATAATAACATGTTCTAAATGGTTTCAAAAATTACATGTTTTAATCCCATTATATTTTATCATGATTTATGTTCCATTATGATACATTCCTTATATACTTCCATGATTTATGTCTTTACTCAAGATTTTGAAGTTTAAACATTATGTTCATGTTTTTAGGTTCAATGGTATAGGGTTTGTTTTATTTTCTCCATGCTTACCCTTACTGGGCATTTGAGCTCACCCTTTACATGTTTTCATTTCCCTAGGATTTCAAGAAATGTTTTAGGTAAGAAAACAAAAAAATGAAGATCTTTATGGGAGTTGTTGAAGATATTTCACCAAAGAATAGATGATTATATTCCAAGTTTCCAAAGAAACTATACTTTTATGGTCCTTTGGTGATTTTTTGTTATGTATTAAGTATTCTGAAAAATTTATTTATTTTCCGTGTACGTCAAGCTTCGGGTCTCTATAGGCAAGGTGGTTTACCACCAGGCCTTTCTACCTCAGACGCACATTGTGCACGACATCATCCACGTATCTCAAATAAGGAGATGTGTGCGACCTCTCCGTCATAATCGACCACAGAGAGTTGAACATAGATGACAAGGATACTTTCACAGGGTTTTAGTAGAGGGTGAGGATCGACAGGAGTGAGTCCTACGAGGATGGCCGATTCCTCTTGTGCGCTTTCACTGGCAGCATAAGAACCTCCAGGAGAGCACATGGGAGCAGAAGGCTCATATGCGTGCTTGGTAACTCCTTTAGTTTCCCTAGTTTATGTTGTAGCATTATAGGGACGTAAATCTCGGAGGTGTTAGAAATGTAAAGAAAAATAAATTTCAAGGAATTTTTTTCATAATTTCTTTGTAATTTCTCGAGTTCACAGTTTCTGACGGCACCTGATTCCGAGGCCCAGTGTTCCCGGAATCAATTTCCGAAGTTTTTCTTGGGTACGTTCAGTGAACGAACGAGTGGGATTTTCTATCATTTGAACTGGGGCTCATAATTGAAATATGAGGGCACTGATGGACTCTCAACGCCGGTAATTTCTTAAGGAGACCTTTACCGCGGTTGCGTTTTCAATATAGGAGAAGTTAAAATTTTTGGGTTAAATGAGAAGTGAGTAAAATTTTGGAACAACTTTATTTTTCATATATCTAAGGTGGTTTTATACTACATGGGCGAGTTGGGGTGGGACCCACAAGAACCCAACTACCCATATGAGGATTTTTGTGAGGTGGGGCACACACGAGCCCCATCCTTTCACAATCCCTTAACTCACTTTTAACTCTCATAAAATCCACCCATAATCACAACCCTTGTATTAATTTGTATATCTTTTTCATTTATGTAACCTTTCCACTTCCTCCACTCTGACTCTTGATTTTCCAACCTATCAAAATCAATGAAACAAACTCTTTAATTAATAGATTAAAGAGTTTTAATTACCTTGAATAGTTGGAATGTCTATTAAAGTTGAGGAAGTCTCATCTTAATATGGGTTGGGAAAATCTGATCGTGGAACCTCTGGACTTGAAGAGAGATTTATCCATCATTGATGAATATCTTCCTCCCGTGAAGAAAGACGCCTCTATGTCGAAGAATACCGAGGTTCCACCTTCTTCGTCGAGACACTAATGAATGAGTAGGGATTGGTAGCGTGGTGTGGGCACCACGAACTACATTGACTCTGACATCTTCCTCACGTCAGATCCGAAAAACGACGAACAACACGAGGTAGGGGTTATTTTTTGTTCATGTATTTATCTTCATTCTTCGTTTCATAAGGTTTGGATTCGTGATATCGTCACAAAGGGAGGGATCAGACTGAACAAACATGGCCAATTCTCCTCCCCTCTTCTTTGTTAATTTTTGATGATGTTGGAGGCGGAGGCGCACGTTGTCGTTGCACTATGCGGTTATTGGTAGGGAACCGCAGACATGCAATGCCGCAGTGAAGGCGGCGCGGAGCCGTTGCATCGCAGAGGCACATAGAGGACCACGACCGGAGCGGGCCATGACGGCGGTGCGCAGCACCGGCGCGCCACGTCGGAGAAGCCGAGTAAGGCCTCAGTCAGAGCGGGCGACGACGGTGGTGCGTGGCGCCGGTGCGTCGCACTGGTGAGATGAGTCGTGGCTTAAGGCCATGGTAGACCAGCATGTGGGCCAGCCGAGCCGGCTACCGGCGAATCCAGAAGGCGGGATCCCCTTTGGGTCCTGCGGCATATCACAAACCTACCGGCCATAATTTACGGCCATTACCCGGAAACCGGGGGTAGCCCCCCAGACCTACTCCTAGGGCAGATCCCACCAGGTCCGCCGTTTCCAGAAATAGGGGGCCGCAGCCCCTTTGCATCCCGCTCGGCCAGCAGAAAAGTGTCGACAGACTTCGGAGCCAGGCCGCAGGCCACATGGACCGGGCTGGCCGTGCCCATTCGGGCCGGACCTGGACCCGAGTTGGTTAGACCCGATTCGAGTCGACCCAGGGGGTATTGGGTCGGGTCGGACTGAGCCCAAACCCCCTATTTTCAGACCCTCTTCAGTTAAATACTCATATCTTGGGCTACGAACCTCTGATCGATGCACCGTCAGTTGCGTAAGAATCATTGGATCGGGAAGTCGTTTCGGTATATTACACTCAATATTTTAGCGAAGTTTGGGTATGTCTAGGTTAGATTGAACACGAAACCAACCGGGCCCTCAGAACGGAAACACTCATAACATAAGGATCAGACATCCGAATGACGTGTCGTCAACTATGTTGGATTCCTTTTGATGAGACAAATATTTTGGCATACTTCACCTAAAGTTTGGATGCAGTTGGAGTATAGTCGGGTTGGTTTTTGCATAGAAACCAACCGTGCCCCTAGAATGAAAAAGCTGATAACTTTCAGACCAGACTTCCGTTTAACGAACCATCAGTAGCATTGGTAATCTCATTGAGAAACGGTCCCTTTGTGTATACCCTATGAGAGTTCGCGGTACAAATGAGATATGGTCGGATTGTTTCATACACAAATCTAATCGGGCCCCAGGACAAAAAAGCTAATAACTCACAGACGGAGCATTTGTTTGATGCGCCGTCTGTTGCGTTGAGACCCCTGTGACGAGGCAGTCCTTTGTGATACTTCTTTGTGGGACTTTGTGATACATGTAGTATCGACCTGTAATTCATGGACAGATCATCCTGGAGACCACCGTACGGAGTACAGAGACCTAGTGGCTGTGGACCAGATGACTGCTTGACCAATTTGACATGGAGTGAGTCGACTAGCCCAGTGGATGGAGTGCCCTGTATTTGGCGGCAGACCCATGGCAGATGGAGCGGCTGGTAGTTGGTAGCAGACCAGCGGTACTCGACTGGAGGAGAACCTCTGTAGGCAATTAGGGAAACCGCTATTGTGTTTGGGCAGCAGACCCCTGGCGGGGAGCACTACTGTGTTTGGGTGTGGAACTTCGGTACTCGAAAGAGGGAGTACCTCCGTAGTATAAGGTTAGTGAGTAGCGCCTCGAAGTCATGACATGGCTTCAGTACTCGACAAAGGTGGAGTTCTTTAGCATTTGTTGTTTAGATATCTTTAATGAAAATCCTTGTTTGAGCTGAGTCAATGACCGTTGTGATTACCTCTTCATTGAGATGGGTCACTTGATAACTTAGGTAAATGTATGGGCATATACCTAAGTAGTGGTTATCCGTTGATTTCATAACATTTCTGTTAATTCATGATTGTGATGGGTTACTTGAGAACTTAGTTATAAATATGTGCTTATTCCTAAGTAAGGTTTATCTATTGAGATCCTTCATTGTGGTTATCCTTGTTAGATTTAGTGAGACCTTGAGGGTCTCGGGGTCCCTACTGATTATCGTTATACTCACTTATTCATGGTCTATGCCTGCACCTTGTTGTGTTGGATGTAGAAGACGAACATCGCTTACAAAGACCGAGTGTACGAGGACTGGACAGTAGCCAGAGGTGGACCTCACAACGAGTTAGTACCCAAAGGTGGACCTCACGACGATTCAGTACCCGAAGGTGGACTTCACATCGAGACAACACTCAGAGGAGGATGGCGAGTGAGAGCGTAGGGGAGGCTAACTATACATACAGTTTAGGTACGATCCGATGTGGATGAACCAGGAGATTCTTCTATCTTCCATCTGTTTTTCATTTCATTTGTACATTCGTTCAGTTGTAGATGTACTTCATAGTTTGGTTTGTATTCTAGCTCATTTACTTTTCAACACGTTCTTTTTTACTTAGTGTATTACTTCAACTTGTACTCTAGTAGGATGTGTTTTTGTTTTAAAATGGAAATTTCTTCCCAGATATCAGAATTTACACCATTGGTGCTAGTCTCCAGCCCCTAGCCTATGGAAGGAGGGATGGGGGTAGTCACGACATGGGCCCCGAGGATAGGTCATGACAAAAAAGCTCTACAATGAGGATAATTAAAGAGCATTCATCATAATATAATCTAAATGCATTTCCAGAATGAGAGGGTATGGAAACTTTTATCGGGACATGCCTGTGCATACACATGAATGCCTAGCCGGACAACAATGCAAAGGTGGAGAGATGATTTCACGATGAAGATGTTGGGGAGGAGAAGTTCCATGCAGTTATTCATGGTTGTATGTAATTTTTGAAGCCTACGGGCAAATGAATTCTTCTAAGGCCAATGGGCCATTTAGTACATATGCCTACGGGCCTTGTAAGGGTTCCACCTCACCCCTTGAAAGGTGGATTATCAAAAATAAATGAAAAAATGAAGTCCTTTGGGCCATTGGATGGAGAAGAGAGAGGGAGATCATGATTAGAAACCCACTTCATAAGGCAATGAAAAATGAGGGTGTAGGGGATTTTTTTATAATTATATTATTTAAAAAAATTCAATCAAAACATGCTATATGTGGAAATTTTTTTGATGGATGGGTACTCAGTTAATTGTAGTCAATCAAGGGTATCCCATTATTCAATTTACCACATGGTACCCTATACACACCCACTAGAAACCTAGTGGTCTCGTAAATATTTTATGAGACATTATTCCTGCACATGGTAGCTGATACAAATCTATAGGGTACCTAGGATCAATCATTGCACTCTATAGCAGTACCAGTTTTTTCTCACCACTACTAGAAAATCTAAATTCACATTATTAGTGGAATAATTTTTTGAATTCTTCAAAAATAAAATTATAGTCCATTAAAATATAAAATATAAAACACCATCAACTATAAATCCTTAATTTCCATTTTTCCAATATTCCACTAAATTCTGATGACATAGGTAATTAAGTAATATTTTTTCTATTATTAAAAATTTATTATTCCTAAATAATTTGGAATAATTTTGTAGGTTATAAATAATATTAAATTTTATGGATTGAGATTTGAGAAATTCAATGAGTCACCATAATAAATATAAATTGTTTATGTAGAAGATAATTATCTGGAATTTGATAGGATCTCATCATGGTCCATTTATATTGTGGATGTTATAAAATTACTATGTATTAATATTTAGAGTATGATGATTTATGACTATGAGTAAATATTCCAAATAATTAAAACTCAAAAGTCCACAGTTAATTTATACCATAGTTAAAATGAGAATGATATTACTACATTTTTTTTCAAACAACCTATTGTATATCATTGTATAAGATAATTATTAGGAATGTTTCCCTCTTCTAATATTTCAATATCATTCATATATCTCTCTCTCTCTCTCTTTTATGAATTCTGATGATATTTGATAAATTATTAGTTTTTGAATTGGAGTTAATTTTAGTGTTGAAATTTAAATACCTATGTTTTTATATTCATTTTTTGTCTTCTTATTGTGTTTATAGAGATACATTTCTCATTTTTGGAATATCACAATCTTATTTGGATTAATTTGTTAGATTCAACACATTATTATTATCATGAAGAGTATATTTTAAATAAAATTTTGGTTGTTATAACAATTATAATTTCCCTTTTTGTTTTATTTTTTGTCTAGTCCGAGGAATGCACTATAATGGTTGAGGTAATCCACATGGAAATCTGTAGTTCGTTGATATTTATAAAATTAGATGGAAAAAGTTTATCTATTGGTTGAGCATTATGTATGAGGAGTGTTTATTTAAAATTAATTCATTATATAGTAAATTATATATAAACTTTATAATTACATAATAGACAAATCATTACATTAATATTATTTTTTAGGAAATTTTTTATGGGTTTTCTTCGTTGATGTATTTATTAGGTGATTATATTTTCACTACATCCTTGATACATCATTTCATGGGTTTTTTGTAATATTAAATATATTAAGTACCCTGATTATTATCTATTTAAAATTATTTTCAGGGTAAAATGGACTTTTTATATCTATGTTTCCATTATGTGAAATGAAAATATATATGCATATAATAGAAAATTATGATGTGGGAAATTGTGTGATAAATAATTGATAAACCAAGATAATGTATCATTTGATAAAAATAGATGACTATTATCCATGTGAATATCCATTAACATAGTTAGAGAGGGAAGATAGAAAATATATAATTTAATATTATAACTAAAATTAGTGGTAATTTTTTTTTCAATGATAAAAATTTTAATTTATTCATATTTTAGATGATTTTTACTAAATTTTTTAAATATTATAGCATGGTCCCTTTTTTATTTTCAGTTTAATTAATATTGATAAAAATTTATGTTATATAGTGGTGATGTTTGAGTTATGGTTTTCCTGAAGTTTTCTCTACTATGATTCCCTTACTATTTTATGATATAATATATATTTTCAATTATTGACAGTGGTATGGGGTGATACCCATAAATGATGGTAAAAATAGAATGAGAGGTTAATCCCAATGGATTAGTTGAATATTAACGTTATATTATTTTGAATCTATATCAAATACTTGAGTGTGTGTGGTAATTATAAAAATTAGGTTGGACACATGTTCCCATTATATTAAGTTTTTATAGAGTTAGAAAATTATAAGGGATGTTCCATTTCCCCCAAATATTATAAAAATGTGATTTAAACAATTACATCATAGTCTGACTCTATGTGTTGAGAAGTCATATTCCAAACACCATGGACACTATTACCTTCACTATCTATATATTTAATTGATTCACATTTCATGATTTTTTTATTTTCCTTTTGACATAAGGTTATATTCGATTTTTTACCATCTTATACTAATCAAATTTTTTATATCATCTAATATTTCATAATAGTAGGTTTCCATATTGATCCAAGTGAAAAGGGATAATTATTATCTATATGAAGACTGTGATCATGTTTTATAAAATATATTTATGTCTCCAACTAACAATATTAATTTTATATGATTCAATTTTTAAATTTCAGTTGGTGTAATGATATATATCATTAGAAATCAAGTAATTTTATTATAATAATATCACATTAATTATATAACATATTTAAAGCGAATTATATATATATAATAAGGATGAGATGTATATATTACCGATTTGGTGATGATCAGATTTCTATTTCTGGATGCCTTTCGAAATAATGATAATTAAATGAGTTGACATCACAACACATGTTTAGGGAATATTTGTGTTTCCAGACAATTCAATATTCATATATCATATATATACACCATAGAATATAATAAATTCATTTTTCAATGTCTTAGTTGTTATATAATGAACTACATGTTATTCTATGGTTATTTAAGTATCATAAGAGGCTTGAGTAATAGTTATATATAAAAGAGATTCTCCTAAAAATATATTAATCATAATTACTGATTTCCTTTTTCTAGTAAATTTATTTTAAGAATTGTTACTTCCATAAATGTGATGGTAGATATGTATTTTGTGTATACATCAACCTAATAATTATTTCATTCAGGATATTTTTATTTTTTCTTGACATTACATTAGGTAAAATTTGATATTTTTGGAGATATAATAAGTATTTTATCATTATGAATCTGGTTTTTGTTATTTATATATGAAAAATCTATAGAGGTGTTAAATTAGCTACCATTATTACCCAATTTCATCACGGAATGAAAACATTATTTAGTAATAAATAGTGGATTATAATGATTTTAGAAAATCTATCATGGATGACATGGTTGTGGGATGTTAATTAATTACAACCTATTTTCAATCAAAAATAATATTTCCTAAATATATATATATATATTAATATAGTTACATATGTGGAAATTAGTAGTGTTATTTTTTTATTGAATCAATTGAAATATTTTTACCCAAAAAAAATTAATATAATGATTTGATTATTCTTTATAAAATTGCGATTAAGTTATATTTTAAATAATTCATATAGATTCATGATATGATATTGTGTAATGTCCCGGACCACTTCTGTCCATTACTTTGAGAAAATGTGGTGTTGGAGGTGTTCCGGGAGTTCAAGGTGAATGATCCCCAACACATTGCCAATTTTTCAGTTCTGTGAACAGTGTTTCCAGTTTTAAGATTTGTTCTATCGGTAGGTGTACAATGTTTCACAGATCGGTGTCACAGATCAGTTTCACAAATCGGTTTCACATATCGGTTTCACAGACCGGTTTCAGAGATTGGTTTCACGTATCAGTTTCACAGATCAATCTCACGGATTAGTGTCATGGATCGGTTTCACCAAACGGTTTCACTAATCGGTTTCACAGATTGGTTTCACAGATCGGTATCACAGATCGGTTTCACAGATTAGTTTCACAGATCGGTAGGTGTATAGTAATGTTAGGTTTTACAGTTACTGTAGGGGAACAATGTTTCCAGCTTCCTACAGTTTTGCCACTTTTGACGTTTCCTTTGATGTAAAATACATTTAAATCATTTTTTTAGGACTCTTAAAGCCGATTCAAAGGAGATAAATACTATATTAATTATTCCTAAGGCCGGGATGTTTTTACTTAGTCAAACCTCTAGGGTTATTGCGATCCGTTTTTAATGGAGAATTTAGTGGATCTTAAACCGTCACCCCAATAAATCTTCAAAAGGGACAAGATATCATCCTCCCTTTTTTCATGATCTTTGTTCTCGACTATGAGACACTAGAAACATTCAATCCTTTCCGTAGGATTTTCAAAATCAAACTTTACACCTTAGATCAGTTTCGCTCTGTTTTGATGCAACCGAGCTGTGTTGATAATTCATTGACATAAGGTATGTTTTATCATCGTCCCTTCGATGATAATATTCTATTATTTATCCTTTCTATATTATCATGTAATATTCATGCTTCAAATTGGATTTTATAGGGTTTTGGTAGGTGTAGTTGTATCGTGTCATCCTCGGGGGGGTGCAGTTGTTACGAGAGGAGGATCGTGACCCGTTGTGTGGATAAAGAATGTGAGGAACTGTTGAGGTATGAGATTTGTTTCATCTATAATTGTTTATGTGAAATCTTAGAGTTATCATGATTTATCCCTTTGGATCATAATGAAATTTACATAATTAAATATTTGAACCAGATAAAGAAATTGTTATCGCTCTAATGTTACTTCCTCGTGATTTTCTAGATAGTGTGATATCTGTTCTTGCTTTGCGTAGCTATTTTTTCTTGATGCAAATTGGTAAAGAACGTAAATTGGTATTAATTGATAATTGTATCGATAGAGATAAAGATTCATGTAATCGAATTTGGTTCTTGTGGTAATTTTATGTTAATCAAATTAGTGTAGTAAGCATGATTACTTATTTGTGATAGCTTACTGATTAGGTTTCCCGAATTTGGAAACTATGAATTAAATCTGTTTATTCAAGATGGATTGAATAATTGATTAGTTGATAATTCCATAAATGGTTCTGAGTTACCCTCTCATTTGTTGAGGGTCCAAGAGCCCTATTGATGTGTTGTTGATTCCTTCTGATGGTGTTGTGATGTGAACCTGGAGGGGTGTTGTGATATGTGTGTGCATGGAGGCTTTTAGTTGTTGGAGTAGATGACGCCTAGACTGGTAAGATGCATCGGTTTATGCATGTGGGTGTCGGGGGGGACACCAGGGTAGATGGAATGGGGTGGATGTGATTGTTGGATGCTTGTTGATTCTTTGGTTGTTTATCTACTTTAATTTTCCCCACTGCTTAAGGCACCAGGTCTTGCTTACCCATCTTCCAAAAGAGACGAAGACATGCGGGGTATGCCATGTGCTTTCCATGATTAGCCTCTCAAGGTAGAATGGGTCTACGCTCTTGCTATAGGTGGAAAAGACTTGACGGGTAGAACATCTACTCACCGTGTTGAGCCTCCTTGTGTTTAGTAGCATAGGATGCTTTTCTAGAATTCATGGGAATATGGGAAAGTAATTCTCTAAAGAATTATTGAATAAATTATTTTAACCCATGGGGTTGGAGTTTGTTGAAACTTAATGATGATGTCGAGATCTTATGAAGGGACAGTGGAATTTTTTGGATGTGGTGTTAATGGAATTTAATTTGGAATTGTTCATGGTTAATTAATATTTAAAAAATTAATCAACATACAGTGGAAATGATAAAAAGGGAAGGATGTAGTCTAATAAATCCCTTTAAATGTTTGTTGGCTTATAGGATACCTAGTCTTAGAAGTAGCAGCCAAAAGTCTGAGAGACGTTAGCTACAGTTGTGTCTAAGACGTGGTTATGCCCGTAGTGTGGTTGTGATATATAGTATATTCTGTACTTTTTGTGTTTCTATATTCTACTCCACCCTGTCAGTATGGGCAACTGACACCCCGGGGATTCTGAGCCATGGGGGGTGTTTTCCCCAACATTCCGGTGGCGGATGAATGGCTGAATAGCCCATTTGTCCCCTCCCTCTTCTCTTGGTAGTTACATGTGCTGATAGGCACATTGGTTAGTTTTCCACATAAATGTGTGTAGAGGGATGTAATGGCTTGTGGATATTCACACACATATATTCTTGATATAGTATCCTATGGGATACTACAGGTGTAACGTGTATTGGTTGTGATGGCTTGAGGATCCTTACTCGGTGTATGGGATGTAATGGCTTGAGGTATAATACCCGACATATGATACACGTTATGCGAGCTGTGGTGGTTCTCAGAAACTACCTGATTACTTTTGGTTGTGGGGATGGTGTGGTGCTTCGCCTAGGTGTCTGGGAGCAATCCTTTGTGGTGAATAGGACATATGTCGTTGGGGAAAAGAGGAAAACTAGTGGGGAAGTAATAGTGGGGTACCCTTGATATTCTTAATATATGATATATTCATTTATGCGTTACATGGTGAGATTAGCCATGGTGAGGTTTGGAACATAGTATACCTATTTCGGTGACGAATTAGTTTCACTTGTTGTTCACTGTGCTTTAGCATGCTTCCTTTACTTTTTCATGAGAGGCTTCGGGGAGGATCCTATGACTATACTGTTATACTCACCCTATGTATATATAATATTTTTTTCAGGTCACTTGGAGCAGGTTGGAGATCATGTTGTTTTCACTATCTTGGAGTTGTAGGAGCTATTCGAGCCTGTGGTTTCTATTGTTTCATTTACTTTTGGGTACATGTAGTTTTTCCCTTCCAGTTATAGTACTTTTGCATGACATTTCATATATGCACTTGGGTTTCTTTTATATTACAGTTCTGAGTTGGAGTTGATTGGTTTCTATCATATCTCTATATTCCGCATGTGTTATCTTAGAGGGTAATGTCTCCCATTTGTGTGTTTACTACACCCTCGGTGCTAGTCGCCAACCTGAGGCCTACTGGAGGCAGGACTCAGGGGACATTATCTCCCTTCTCACATTGCCGGCCCAGGAGGGGTACACTTTGTGGGGTTGGGGTCATGACAGAGTGGTATCATAGTGAGGTTGAGCGATAGTATGGAGTTTGGAGTTACGCACAGGTGAGGTTGCATGGGTTGGTAGGGCAACGATGTCAGACATGTTTAGAAAGTGATGTAAAAACTAGAGACTAGCTGAGACATAGGCGTTTATAACCTCCTATGATCTGATGTACGAACATTTAAGTTTACAATGGATACTAAACAAGGTGATTCTAGTTGCAGGGTAGAGACCAAGGAAAGGATCATGCATCATTCATCAGTGTGTCTGTGTTTGATTGGGTAGACCTTGGGATAGGTTATCCTAAAATGAATAAAAGAAAACAATAAATTAATTAATGGTGAGTCTTCCATATTCCTGGCTTAGGAGCTCTAACGTGTTTTTATTTTGTAGGTATGGCTCCAGGTCAACGTCCTCTTCAGGTTTGCGAAGAAAATGTATAGCAGGATATTCAAGCATATCGCCACATGGTAGAGTTTGATGACGACGAAACATGGAGGAAGACACTCTGAGAGTTTTAGCACCAGAGTCGGAAGATGTATGATGGCTTCATTTCAGATTCAGTCATGGAAGAATGGTTGGAGGAGGCCGAGATAGTCTTCAGTTCGATTTGTGCTCGGAAGGAGAATTGGGTGTCTTTAATTGTGATGATGCTACGTGGAGTAGCGAGGAAGTGGTGGTTCTTGTAACTCAATGATTGTGAGGAGTAAGCGATCTCATGGGAGGAGATCTGAGACAGGTTTTGAGTCATGTTTCAGACATCAACTGCGAAGGTGTCCAGTCGCCAGGAGCTTCTTATCCTTCGATAGGGGTGATCCAATGTTCTAGAGTTTTGAATCCATTTTAGGAACCTTTTACAATATGCTTCGGACCTATTACTAGATAAGGAGGCCAGGGAGAGCCATTTTGAGGACGCTATTCGACCCGAGATCCATCCCAGGTCACCCTATTTACGCTGAAAACATATCTTGAGGTGTTGGTGAAGTTAGAGGTTGTCGAGAGGACTTTGGCCTGGACCGAAACATCGCGATTGGGGAATCAACATGAATCATCATGAAGTAGAGTTGTGGTCTGGGGTTTCTGGTTTTCAGGGCAGAAGAGTTTCTATTCAGTCGGGGGTATGCCCCACACCTTCACATATCGTTTCTCCAGAGGCGGAAACTCTCAGGACTATGTCAAGGGATCATGCACTTTTTTCTTGTGGTGGTCATGGTCATCGGCAGTGGGAGTGCCCAACCATTCGGAGCAGTCATCGTGCACCGGGCGCTCTACTCCCGGTTCCTCCATTGAGGAAGTTCCAGCAGAGGCAGCAGCAGTAGGATTCACTAGCTTTAGATTTACAGAGGGTAGATGGGGCAGGCAGAGGACAACTCCATGATGCTACCCTTCCTCATAGAGCAGAGCGTGGCCATGGTGGTGGTCTTCATCAGGGTCAGCGAGGACATGGAGGAGGTTGTGGTCAAAATCATGCTCTAGCGTTGCTAGCACCAGACAAGCTAGGCATTGTTCGAGGTACCATTTTCTTGTTTTCTACATTGGTGTATGACCTATTTGATTCAGGAGTTACACACTCCGTCATATCACCTACCTTTGTTCATGCTTTGGGACATGAGTTAGAGAGGCTTCCAGTTCCCTTGGAGTTGACTACGCTAGTTGTAGGTCGAGCTAACTTGTTTGATGTATGTAAAGAGTGAGAGCTAGTGTTGGGGAAACTCCTCTCTTGGGGAGATTTCTTATGTTTACGAATACAACCATATGATGTCAACCTCAGAATGGATTTGTGGTATTCAGTGTAGGATATTGTAGATTACTTCAGGAAGAAGGTCGTCTTCATTGGTGTGGATGGAGAGAATGTGTTGTTTGATGGTAAGAGAGATCCTCAGATGGGTTATAGGCGCATTCCATCATTATCATCCATGATGGCTGATATGATGAGAGTTCATCAAAGGATCAACAGTTGGCATTTCTTAGGGTTGTAGAGGAGTACCCTAATGTCTTTCCAGAAGAGGTTATAACATTACCCCCTCGACGAGAGATTGATATTGGGATCGAGCTATAGCCAAGATCATCTCCTATCACAATGTCTTCATATAGGATGGAATCATATGAGTTACAAGAACTACGTATATAGCTTGATGATCTATTACAGTGCGGTTTTGTTCGGCCAAGTGTGTCACCCTAAGGTGAAACAGTTTTGTTCGTGACGAAGGCTAATAGCATTTTGCGGTTGTTTGTCGACTATCGCCACTTAAACAATGTGACAATAATGAATCACTATCCTCTTCCGCGGATTTATGATTTATTCAATCAACTAAAAGGTTTAAGTTGGTTCTCAAAGATTGACATCCGGTCAGGATATCATCAGATGCAAGTAAAGGATGAGGATATCCCAAAGACTGCTTTCCATTGTCGTCATGGGCATTATGAGTTCGTTGTTATGTTGTTCGGCATGACGAATTCTCTATCTGTGTTCATGGGATTGATGAATTCTCTGTTCCATGAGTTCATGGACATGTTTGGGTGGTTTTCATAGAAGACAACCTTGTTTACAACACATCTGAAGACGATCATGCATAGCATCTATATGCTATTTTTTAGAGTTCTTAGTAAACAACAGTTGTTTGGGAAGTTGTCGAAGTGTGAGTTTTGGGCCCGAGAAGTACGTTTCTTGGGGCATGTTGTTTCCCAACAAGGAGGATCTATGGATATGTCGAGGATAGAAGCAGTTGTGTGTTGGGTAGCCCCCAAGACAGTTTTATAGGTTTCCTTGGTCCCACAGGCTACTACTAGAGGTTCATTGACAATTTCTCTCAATTTGCGACTCCTCTAACAGCTTTGACAAGGAATGATAAAGTGTTCATATGGACTGATCAGTGTCAAGAAACATTCGAGTATCTAAAGGAGATGTTAGTAAGTGGTCCAGTTATTTGTCTTCCAGCTGAGGGAGGTGAGTTTGATGTTTTCTACAATGCTTCAAATATGGGGTTAGGGTGTGTCCTCATGCATCAGAGGTCAGTTGTTTCTTATGGGTCTCGGCAGTTACGTTCCCATGAACGTAACTATTCCACCCATGATCTTGAGTTGGAAGCCGTGGTGTTTGCGCTAATTTTGTGGAGATATTACCACATTCGTGAGCTCTTTGTGGTTTTCACCGATAATAAGAGTTTGAGGTATGTTTTCTCCCAGCGTGACTTGAACATGTGACAATGTTGATGGATGGATTTCTTATAGGAAGACGACTTAGAAATATAATATACACATGGAAAAGGGAATGTTGTAGCTGATGCACTTAGCCGAAAGTCACGTAGTGATGCTGTGCGCAAATCCGGAGATTCATGGAGAGTAATGGAAGAACTGTCAGCATTACATCTGGATATGGGAGAAGTTGGGGGTAGAGGTTGTCCTTTTCAAATGAAGGTACTGTCATCCATGATGCAGAAGGTGGAAGTGTCCCAGTTGGGAGATCTTGATGTGGAGGTTTGGAGAGACCGAGTTGTTTGTGGTGAGGCCACTGATGGTTGGTCGGCGGATGATCAACACCGAATGTTGTAACAAGGAAAGCTTTATTCCCTCAGAGATGCGTGAGATGGTTCACAGAGAGTTCCAAAGTTTTTCTTTAGAAGCACATCCTAGTGTGAATAAGATGTACTGATCCTTGAGGAGTCAGTTTTGGTGTTCTGGGCAGAAGCGTGCAGTTGCGGAGTTTGTGTCTCGATGTTTTGTCTGCCAGAAGGTGAAGGTTAAACACCGGGTTCCTGGTGGTCTTCTCCAGCCATTAGAGATTCCTCAGTGGAAGTGGGAGGACATATCAATGGTCTTCATTATAGGTTTACCTCGAGCTCTGGGAGGTCATGAAGCTATTTAGATGGTAGTGGATAATTTAAAAAAATCGGCCCACTTCATAGCGATCCAAGAGTCAAGATCAGTGGAAGTTTTGTTGAGGCAGAATCTGGAGCAGGTGGTGATACTTCATTGAGTCCATAGGATGATAATTTTTGACTGAGATCCTTATTTTAACTCTATGGTGTGGAGAGGAATTCAACATGATTTCAGTTCTCAAATATTCCTTAACACATCTTTTCATCCTCAAACGGGTGGTCAAAAAGACCGAACCATCCAGACTCTTGAAGACATGTTACGCTCTTGTGTTCATGATTATGGAGGTTCATGGATGAGGAACTTAACCTTAGTGGAGTTAGATTAAAATAATAGTTTTCACTCCACCATCAGTATGGCACTGTTGGAATCCTTTTATGGCCGACCTTTTCATTCTCCATTGTGCTGGACTTGGGTTGGAGAGTCAGAAATTCTCGGACCAGAACTAGTTCAGAATACAATAGAGATGGGTCAAGTGATTCGTGAGAGAATGGAGACAACAAAAGATTGTTAGAAATAATATGATGATCAAAGGAAGAGACCCATGGAATTTAATTTTAGGGATCATGAGTTTCTGAAGGTGACTCCCCATCATGGGCAGTGAAGGATTGGTCATGGAAGTAAGCTTTCTCTCTGGTTTGTTATGCCATTTGAGGTGTTAGCATGTGTTGGAGCTGCGGTGTATCGAGTAGCACTTCCCCCATAGATGTGTCAGATACATGATGTTTTCCATGTATCACAGCTCCGTCATTATATTCATAATGACTCTCACATTATCAATTGTGTAGAGATCAATATTGATGATGATGCAACCTTCTAGGAGTGACTTGTGGAGATCCATGACTTCAAGGAGAAGGTGTTGTGTGGCCGTTCTATCCCCTCAGTTCGTGTCTTGTGGCGACAGGGTGGCATGGAGGAGAGTACATAGGAATTTGAGTCACAGATACGTGATCAGTACCCAGAGTTGTTTTATGTTTAACTCTTTTCAAGTAATGATGTTACCTTAATGGTTAGACCTTTCATGTTTTATTTATGAATTGTTCTTTTGTGATTTTATGGATTTCTCTCTTTTGAGATGTATATTGATGGGTGGTTGTTCAGACCCCATTTCTTTTGCTGCGTTTTTAATTCTCGAGGATGAGAATGTTTTTAGAGGTATCTGATGTAATGGCATGGACATCTCCAATCCATTATATTGTGAAAATGTGGTGTTGGAGGTGTTCCGAGAGTTCAAGGTGACTTATAACCAACACTTTTCCAAATTTTCAGTTCTCTAAATAGTGCTTCAAGTTTTATAACTTGTTCTATTGGTAGGTGTACAGTGTTTCACAGATAGGCTTCACAGATCGGTTTCAGTGATCGTGTTTACAGATCGGTTTCACATATCAGTTTAACTTATCGGTTTTAGGGATCAGTTTCCACATATCGGTTTCATGGATCGGTTTCATAGTTTGGCTTCATAGATAGGTTTCACATAACGGTTTCAGAGATCGGTTTCACAGATCGTTTTCACGGATCAGTTTCACAGATCGGTTTCACATATCGGTTTAACTGATCTGTTTCATGGATCAGTAGGTGTACAATAACTGTAGGTGAATAGTGTTTCCAGCTTCCAATATTTTTGACCCTTTTGACATTTACATTGATATAAAATACATTTAAACCATTATTTTACGGACTCTTAAGGCCTATTCAAAGGCCATAAATCCTATATTAATTATTCCTAAGGCCGGGATGTTTTTACTTGGTCAAACAACATGGGTTATTGCGATTCATTTTTAATGGAGAATTTAGCGGATCTTAAACTGTCACCAAAGTAAATATTCACAAGGCACAAGATATAATCTGCCTTTTTTCTTAGTCTTTGTTATAGGATATGAGACTTTGGAACCTTTCAATCCTTCTCGTAAGAGTTTCACAATAAAACCTTACTCCTCAGATCAGTTCTGCTATCTTTTGATGCAACAATTCTATGTTGATCATTCATTGACATAATGTTGAGGCCCAAAGCATGGCATAAATGGACATTACATTACTTTAGTGGAATACTTAATACATAAAAAAACATGCACACAAGGACCGTAATAGTTTAGTGTCTTTGGAAACTCAGAACATAATCTTCTAATCGTGGTGAATGTCTTCAACATCTCCCATAAAGATCTTTCCCTTTTGGTTTTCATACCTAAAACCTTTCAATAAATCCTGGGGAAAAGAAAACATATAATGGGTGATCTCAAATGCTCAGTAAGGGTAAGCATGGATAGAATAAAACAAATCATATACATCTGAACTTAAAAACATGAACATATTGTTTAAACATCAAAATCATGAGCAATGACATAAATTATGGAATTACATAAGGCATGTATCATAATGGAACATCAATCTTGATAAAATATCATGGGAATAAAACATGTAATTTTGGAAACCATTCAGAACTTTTTATGACTTACATAGTAGCCAAGGCATGGCTGCCAAGAAAATCTTAGTGGACAAAGTCCCATTCTGAATCGAGTTCACTTTTCGTTCCAGTCCTGTATCACTGAACCATATTAACATACCATTCCATCCATGTCTATCTCATGAGATATAAATCTTTACCCAATGCATTGGAGGGAGATATAGGTCCAACCCATCTCATAATGAAATCATTCTTACGTTTTCCTCAACATAAACTTAAATCATTCATCATTACCCAAAGAATAAAATGGGTTTCATAAACATCATCCCATCATAACATAATCCATAAAAAAATGGATATCATTTCATCATATGAAAAGTGAAACCATGTAAATCATAGAGACATTATACCTGAAGAATAAACATATGAAATAATTCCATCTTATATGGAAAATGGTTTTGATAAAACACTTGAAATTAATTCATGAGGAAAATATCCTTTTTTTCGTCAAAATCATTTACTTTTCACAAAATGCCATACAATTTTAAAAGTAAATGATTTTGTTGAAAATAGTCATGGAATCTTGTAGAGTAAGATTCATGAAAATAAGGCGTTATAAAACCCTAAAAATCCATTCATTCAGTATAATTTAAAACAATCATTCGCCTCGTACGTTTAACGGGAATGTCAACAAGTACCACGTGCGATAAACAAACGAATGATTCCTTCCATAACACAAAGAAAAAGTCAAGATGCATAAAAATGAATTCAAACATACATGGAATAAAGGTAAACATTTTATGAAAACATTTTTGAGAACATATGGACATGGATGATAAACATAACCCCACTAAATACTTACGAATAAACAATCTCGGATAAGAATGAGATTGGAATAATTATCCCTTACCTTAGGTCTGATATGCTTCATACATATTCGAAACTCCTATATAATGATTTAAATAATTTCATTGACTTATTATAGATTCATATTCATTGTTATGATTTCATATATTGTTCAATTATGACTTTATATTACCTATTCTTTTCTAAATCCATGTTAAAGGAGCGTTTTGGGTAAAATCGTTTCATTTATTATACGTGTTTCGACTTGTTGTTCTTGTTAATTATATCCTGATTTAATTAATTACAGAATGTAAAACATGATTTATATATAATAATCTTCCATTATATACATATATATGATAAATTGATAAATGGAATGAAATACATCGTTCATGTAGACGGTTGGCCGTACGTACGCATGAACGCTGTTTTCGTTTCCTTATTGAATTGAATGGAATTTAATAGATGACATAAATATATATATATATATATATATATAAAGTAGAATTATGATGTCATATATTTCATGATTACTTATTATATATACTTTATAATAATTATTTAATTGTTAACATGGAATATGAATCTCATCATGTTGTGGAGACGGTAGTCCGTATGTACACACGAGGGATGGTATCATTCCCATGTTCATGGAATTGTATTTAAGTGTATGTATAATATTTTATAATAACTATAAATTTACAATAATAATATATAGTTATCTATTTACACCATTATACCGATCCATGTAAGGTGGTGGTCGAAGACAGATTACACCACGACGTGGAGACGGTATTCCGTACATACGCACGCACGGTGATTTCGTTTTCCTTAGGATGGATAGAGGGTGAAATAGGGTTGTATCATATATATAATAAAATATTATTATATTAGGATTACTGATGTTATTACTTCATAATGAAACCACTAATGAAGAGGATGTATTAGAAGAAAGAAACTTGATTGAATCAGTAGAAGGTATTACCTCTTTCTCGAAGTGCCTCATTTGAACTTCCTCATAGGGCACTATAAATTTTCTTTTAAGAAGACCAGTACCTCTATAAGGTTTCTAGGAAATTGGGGAAGTGAAATGGGCATAGGTTGGCCGAGCTTCAAGGCTCAAAATGGTGTGAAGAGGAGACAGAGGAGGTGCCCTTTTATAAGGGAGGAGAGGGGCACCTTTGGAAGTATAAGAAATATTAATTTATAATAAATTGAAAACCCACTTAAAAACCACAAAAAATTACTCAAATCCAAATTTTATATGATATATGGATTTAATATCATCAACCAATAAAATTTATACAAGTTTTGGAATTATTTTAAACATTATCAACTTGATTTATCCTTATTTATCTATTTAATTTTATTTGTGGTAATAAGATTAAAAATTTTAAATTATTATAAATAATTACTTATGTGTTGTTAATTATCCATAATTTGATAATTTATGACCTTTTAGACCATATAAATTTCAATTTATAATTTATAAATATATTTGTGATTTGTAAACAATTTTATAATATGTTATTTTTATAAAATAACAATAGTGTAAATTTTGACATTATTCATTTATTTTAATTTTATTAAAATCCACACAAAGGATATATTCTGAAGAAAATACATAATAGATTTCTAAAATGTCATATATGACTAGAAAATTCGTGGAGGACATTAAATAGTTCATATAATATTTATTTTAATATTTTTAAAACCATTAATTTGGTATATCTCTTAATAAAATAATTAGTACATCATTTTTTTATAATTATTAAATATACTTATTTTTTTCATAAAAATTAAATATAAAATCTTATGATGAATATAAATATCATAGCTTTCATAATAATACTTTTACATGAATTTATCATCTTAAAATAACAACATGAAAATTTTTATATTTATTAAATTGGGAAGGTGACAACTTTGGAATCATTTATAATAAAATAATATAACTGTCTTAATCTCCTTTATAATGATCCAAATGGTCATCTATTCAGATTATGGATGATTAGGGTTTATATATACACCAAAAATAAGTTTTTTTCATATTATTGGCCCTTTTTATATGCATTAGTATTTCAATAAAAACTATATTATTGATTTTTCACTAAATAAATAATTTATGCATCATTAATGTATAAGATAATAAGGTAATTAAATAACACTTAAGAATTACAAATAAATTACCATGATAAAGAAAACAAATTTATATTTCAAATGAGTATTTATAACCGAATTTATATTCTGTATTACCTTATATTAAAAATACTTTAATTATTAATGTTTGAGTGAGACCTATTTCACTATCCTTTAAATATAATAAATTAAATGTCATAATCAAATACAAGTGGGTTACATTAGATTATATTTCGACCCAAATATGATTTAGGGAAAAATATAACCATCCAATTATATTAAGACAATATTTAGGGTGATTTTATAATATTCTATTTACCCTTAGTTACCCGATTTACCATTATCTATGGTAAAGAAAATCTACCGTAGTTACTATTCATAATTCCTAAAAATAAAAATTAGCTTACTAAAATTATATGAAACTACTGATTAAAAATATGAAATTCCTTTTTCCAAATTCAAATCATAGAAGTTGCTGAAATTAATTTAAAATTAATCCCTCTCTTATGAAAACAGTTTTTAAAAGTTAAAACACTTCCAAAGATTGAAATGATTTTACCTATGAATTCAATGTAAAATAAATTCTAATGACATATATTATATTAAATGGTAAAAATATATTCTATTTATACTTCAAATCCATTAAATATTATAATTTAACCATATAAATTATTACGATGAAAAAAGTTGTTTTTATTTAAAATATAGCGTATTTTTACTATTCATTAAAATTTGAAAGTTATCAGAAAAATATGAAATAAATCTCCAAAGTAAAATTTAATATCCTAATTCCAAATAATAATTTTATATGGTAAAAGTTAACTTGTAAATATTTTAAAACTAGATTTAATGTGGGTTTTCCATCAAAAGGTGGCAAAACTGTATTTTTTTGAAAAATACTTATTTTACATGAAAAAATTATTTTATATTCATACCATGTTCTAGAAAAAGATTAAGATGAATAATAATGATATAAAATAAAAAATTTTGTTAATAATATAAATAATGGCTAGTTAGTGATAATATTATAACCATATATTGTTGTTCACTAAAACCCAATATTGCATACAACACATGCTATCGAGGAAGGTCGTGATTGCGTGTAATGAAAGCCAGGTCAGGGTTGCGTGTAGTGAAATCTCCCTTTATTGATTCCTATAACATAATTCAAAACTTATTTCATTTATAAATTAAACAAAATCTATACTTAATGTTGTGTAGAATAATTTCTACAAAACAAACATGAAATTGTGTGTAACACGAGCCATGAATAGTGTTGTGTATACTGCAAGCTAATATGGTGTTGCATATAGTATAATATAATTCGGTGTAGTGTATAATAAAAGACATAAAAATAATATATCTCATAAAATCTTGGGGTGTAACATTCTACACCGCTTAAAATGAATTTCGCCCTCGAAATTCGTCAGGGTTATAAATGGTTTACTACTCGATAGTTTCTCTAATAGAACCCCACATCGTAAAAAGGAATATGAAAACATAACTTTAAAAACTAAATTATGAAACGTAATGGTTACCCAAATTAACTAATCACTGGGTTTCCACATAAGAGAACATAAGTAAAAAAATATGGATATTGAAGAGAAATCTAACCATCAAGTTCTGATGGAGAGTGGTAGAGAACATGGCTATGAAAAAGCCAATATTCCCAATGCCGTAAATTTTTGACGATCTAAGGTAAAATCTGATTCATCAAATATATGACCACTAGGACAACATTTTTGGTTTTCAAAATCATTTCCCTACTATTGAAGAATTTTTATTAAATTAAAATAAATACTTAAATGATTTTGGTACAATATCATTGTTGTTCGTGCCTTGAACAATTTCAACTTCATCTCTTAAAGAAATGAAGTTTAATTTGATATTCGTGAAGTGTTTGAATATCATGTGATAGAATGATGGGTCTTTCCATCAGTTTCAAACAAAAGGTTATCAAAAGTTATCAAATATACATAAGCCCTTCTATGGTGAGGTTTATCGTATACCATTACAAAAATGAACTTATACATCATCTATCATACCACCTAATAAAATTAAACTAATTTATATAAATTAGTAACTTCATGTAGGCCAGTGGTAGGCGATGAAGGCATGTCGCACTTCGGTTGTGGGTTCGATTCTCCCAACCTTGTCTGACGTGACGTGTTGTCACCTGTCCTGCTGTTTGTACTTTTTTCTAAAACTATAATATCATAATATCAAAAAGATATATCCTTAAATAGTACTATCTGATTTCCAACATAATCCATTCCAACATTTGGGCTTTTCGAAAATACTTCTGTCTACTCTTATAGTATAAAGAGAATGATTAGTGAAAATTTCATATAACAAGAACGTGAATACCATCATTTATCCCTCATATATCACAAGATATATCTTTTTGATCGCATTACAAACATGTGAATAACTTAATCTTGAATTATCGGAAAAAATTGATACCCATTGAACCATACTGAAAACATGAATGTTGTCAAAAGTTAACTCTTTCCACATTCCAAAATCACAAAATTTCGATATTCTCAAACCATGGAATCACTTTGTCCTTATATTAGTCCTGAGCTCCGGAATACTGTCAAACATATTATTTTCTCTTTATCCATTCATTATGTTCATATCATATACTTTCCAAAAATATTTCATTCACTTCTCTTGTTTACTAGTACAATATTCTTATTGAAAACTGCAATTGACCAATACATAGATATTCCAATATACCGTAAAAGTACATCAACAACATTTTTCTTTAATACCAATACATAATCACTTCAATCCATCCTCTTCATTGATTGTCATGGAATAAGTCTATAATTGATTTAGATGTAACCTCGTAGGTATGGGCATTGAGTTGAGTAATTCTCTTGTTCTCCACAGATAAGACATTGAACTCTATAATAGTCAGTGACTCTATGACCCTTCCCTCCACACAGATAACATCTTCCCATCCATTTGATGTATTCATCAAGGTTCTTATTAGCATCTTTAGAAATCTCAATCTTCCTTTATTTATGCTCCTCAATCTACGAACATCCATAAAAGACTATCTTCCTCTTATTTGATGAATTAGGAATACCACAAAATTTTACCTTGTTAATCATATATCGCGATGATTGATTCAGCATAATCACAAAATCATTATTTCTATGCATTACACAATTTAGCTTCTCATAGTCACCAATTTTTCCAACGGATTAAATGTTAACCCAATTCCTTCTGGTTCCCTCCATTAACTAAAACCAGAAACTATTGTGTAATAAATAGTTAAAATAATGAGGAACTGCATAATCATAAAAATTCACTTATAGGATATATAACTTATGACACCTTCTTTAACCTAGGATAGAATAGGTTTACCCTAGGATATTCATGATCATCAACATAATTCTAGGACTGTGACCTATAGTTTTACTAAACCTTAGGGACAACCACATACATACCATAGAAATATCTCAAGGGATCTCACTAAAGTTCTCGCATCCTAGTTTCTAATGGTTGACTAAACCTTCCCTCTGATACCAACTGTAGAGGCCTAAAGCTTGATGTACATGGACATTACATTACTTTTGCGGAATACTTAATACATAACAAAAATAGACACACAAGGACCGTAATAGTTTAGTGTCTTTGGAAACTCAGAATGTAATCTTCTAATCGTGGTGAAAGATTGTCAACATCTCCCATTAAGATCATTCCCTTTTGGTTTTATTACCTAAAAAATTTCTTTAAATTCAGGGGAAAAGAAAACATATAATGGGTGAGATCAAATGCTCAGTAAGGGTAGGCATGGATAAAATAAAACAAATCATATACATTTGAACATAAAAACATGAAAATAATGTTTAAACATCAAAATCATGAGCAAAGACATAAATATTGGAAGTATCTAAGGCATGTATCATAATGGAACATCAATCATGATAAAATAGCATTGGAACAAAACATGTAATTGTGGAAACCATTCAGCACATTTTATGATTTCCATAGTAGCCAATGCATTGCATCCAAGACCATCTTAGTGGACAAAGTCCCTTTCTGAATCGAGTTCACTCCTCATTCCAGTCCTGTATCACTGAACCAGATTAACATACCATTCCGGCCATGTCTATCTCATGAGATATAAATCTTTACCCAATGCTTTGGAGGGAGATATAGGTCCCACCTATCTCATAATTAAATCATTCTAATGCGTTCTACAATATGAAAATAAATCATTCATCATTACCAAAAGAATAAAATGGGATTCATAAACATTATCCATTCATACCATAATCCATAAAAAAATGGATATCATTTCATCTTAAGAAAATTGAAACCATATAAATCATAGATACATTATACTTGAAATATACACATATGAAATAATGCCATCTTATATGGAAAATTGTTTTGATAAAACACTTGAAATTAATTCTTGAGGAAAATATACTTTCTTCATCAAAATCATTTTATTTTCACAAAATGCCATGCAATTTTAAAAGAAAAGGATTTTTTAGAAAATAGTCATGATATCTTGAAGAGTAATCTTCATGAAATTAAGGTGTTATAAAATCGTAAATATCCATTTCTGCTGTATAAGTTAAAAAAACATTCTCCTCATACTTTTAACAGAAAAGTCAAAAAGTACCACTTATGGTGGTCAAAAGAAGGATTCCTTCCATAACACAAAGTAAAAGTCAAGATGGGTAAAAATGACATTAAATATACATGGAAGAAAAGTAAAAATTATATGAAAACAATTAGAGAACATTTGGACATGGATGATAAACATATCCCCAGTAAATTGTTACGAATAAACAATCTCGGATAAGATTGAGATTGTAATAATTATCCCTTACTTTAGGACCGATATGTTTTGTACATATTCGAACCTCCTGTATAATGAATTAAATATTGTCATTGACTTATTATAGAATCATATTCATTGGTATGATATCATATATGGTTACTTATGACTTTATATTACCCGTTCTTTTGTAAATCCGTGTTAAAGCAGCGTTTTGGGTAAACTCGTTTCATTTATCGTATGCATTTCGACTTGTTGTTCTTGATAATTATATCCTAATTTCATCAATTTCATAATGTAAAAAATTATTTATATATAATAAATATTAATCATATATATATATATGATATATTGATAAATGTAATGAAATACACCTTTAATGGAGACGGTAGGCCATATGTACGCATGAACGTTGTTTTCGATTCCTTATTGAATTGAATGGAATTAAATAGATAACATACATATATATATACACATAAATCCAGTATCATTATTATATCATATATTTCATGATTATTTATTATATATACTTTATAATCATTCTTGAATTGATAACATGGAAAATTAATCTCATCGCGTCGTGGAGACGGTAGTCTGTACGTACGCACGAGCGATGATATCATTCCCATGATAGTGGAATTGTATTTAAGTGTATGTATAATATTTTATAATTACTATAACATTACAATAATCATATATAGTTATTTATTTACCCTATTATACCCGTCCAGGTAAAGTGGTGGTCGAAAACAGATTACACCACGGCGTGGATACGATATTCCGTACGTACGCACGCGCGGTGATTTCATTTTCCTTCGGATGGATAGAGGTTGAAATAGGGTTGTTTAATATTTATAATAAAATATTAGTATATGAGGGATACATATGTTATTACTTCATAATGAAACCACTAATGAAGATGAGGTATAAGGAGAAAGAAACTTGATTGAATCTGTAGAAGGTATTACCACTTTCTCGAAGTGCCTCTTTTGAACTTCTTCTTAGGGCACTAGAGTTGGAATTTTGAGAATACCAGTACCTCTATATGATTTCTAAGGAAGTGGGGAAGTTAAATGGGAAGCATTTGGCCGAGATTCAATGCTCCAAATGGTGTGACGAGGAGAGGGAGGAGATTCCCTTTTTATAAGAGAGGAGAGGGGCACCCTTGGAAATATAAGAAATATTAATTTATAATATATTTCAACCCCACATAAAAACCTCAAAAAATGACTCAAATACAAATATTAGATGAGATAGGGTTTTAATATCATAAACCAATAAAATTTATACAAGTTTGAAATTTATTTTAAACATTATCAACTTGATTTATCCTAAATTTAATCTATTTAATTTTATGTGTGGTAATAAGTTTAAAAATTTTAAATTATTATAAATAATTATTTATGTGTTGTTAATTTTCCATAATTTTATAATTTATGACCTTTTAGACCATATAAAATTAATATTATAATTTTTAAATATTTTTCTGATTTTTAATCAATTTTATAATATGTTATTTTTATTAAATAACAATAGTGTCAATTTTGACATTATTCATCTTTTTTAATTTAAATAAAATCCACACCAAGGATATATTCATAAAAAATATTTAATATATTCCTAACATGTAATTATTGTCTATAAATTTAGTGGACCACATTAAATAGTTCATATAATTTTGTTTTAATATTTTTAAAACCATTTATTTGGTATATATCTTAATAAAATAATAAGTACATCATTTATGTATAAATATATAATATACATATTTGTTGCATAAAAATTAAAAATAAAATCCTATGATAAATATAAATCTCATTTCATTTATAATAATACTTTTAATAGAATTTATCATCTTAAAATCACAACATGTAAATTGATATATTTATTAAATTATGAAGGTGACAACTTTGGAATCATTTATAATAAAATAATATAAGTGTCTTAATCACCTTTATAAAGATCCAAATGGTCAAAAATTCGACCAGTGGATTATTAGGGTTTATATATACACTAAAAATAAGTTTTTTTCAGATTTTAGGGACTTTTGATATGCATTACTATTTCAATAAAAACTATATTATTGATTTTTTACTAAATAATTAATTTCGGCATCATTAATGTATAAGATAATAAAGTGATTAAATAACACTTAAAAATTACAAATAAATTAACATGACAAAGAAAAACATTTTATCTTTCAAATGATTATTTTTTATCCGAATTTATATTCTGTATAACCTTATATTGAAAATACGTTAATTATTAAAGTTTGAGTGAGACATATTTCACTTTCCTTTAAATAAAATAAACTAACGGTCATAATAAAATACAAGTGGGTTCCATTAGATTCAATTTAGACCCAAGTATGATTTAGGGAAAAATATAATCATCCAATTATATTAATACATGTGTTAGGGTAATTTTATAATATTATATTTACCCTTAATTGCCTGATTTACCTTTAACTGTGGTAAATAAAATTTACCATAGTTACTATTCATAATGCCTAAAAATAAAAAGTATCTTATTAACATAATATGAACCTAATGATTCCAAATATGGGATCCATTTTTCCAAATTCAAATCATTGAAGTTGCAACAATTAACTTAAAATTAATCCCACTGTTTTGAAAATAGGTTTTAAAAGTTAAAACATTACCAAAGATTGAAATGATTTTACCTATGAATTCATTGTATAATCAATGCCAATGAAATAAATTATATTAAATTTTAAAAATATATTATATTTATATTTTAAAACCATTAAATATTATAATTCAACCATGTAAATTATTATGATGGAAAAAGTTGTTTTTAATTAAAATATATCGTGTTTTTACTATTAATTAAAATATGAAAGTTATCAGAAAAATATGAAAAATTTATCCAAGGTAAAATTTAATATCCTGATTCCAAAGATTAATTTTATTTTGTAAAATTGATTTATAAACATTTCAAAAACTAGATTTAATTAGGGTGTGCCATGAAAAGGCGGCAAAACTGCATTTTTTGAAAAATACTTATTTTACCCAAATAAATTATTCTATTCTCATACCATGTTATAGAAAATGTGTAAGATGAATAATAATGTTATAAAATTCACAATTTATTTAATACTATTCATAATGGCTAGTTTGTGATAATATTATAACCATATATCAGTGTTTAGTGAAAACTGGTATTGCGTACAACACACGCTATCGATGAATGTCGCGATTGCGTGTAATGCAAGCCTGGTCAAGGTTGTGTGTAGTGAAATATCCCTTTGGTGATGCGTATAACATAATTCAAAACATATTTCATTTATACTTTAAACAAAATCTATACTTAATTTTTCGTAGAATAATATCAACAAAATGAACATGGAATTGTGTGTAACACGAGCCAAGAATAGTGTTGTGTATACTGCAAGATAATATGGTGTTGCGTATAGTACAAGATAATTTGTTGTAGTGTATAATAGAAGACATCATAATTATATATCTCATAAAATCTTGGGGTGTTACTCATAAGGTATGTTTTATCATCATCCCTTCAGGGATCATCTTCTATTGTTTCTCCTTTTTAGATAAGGAAGTAATCTCTAGGCTTCTAATAGGATTTTCATGGGGTTTGGTTAGTGCGGTCATACTATGGCATCCTCTGGTGGATATAGTTGTTGCAAGAGGAGGATCGTGACCCGTTGTGTGGATAAAGAACTCGAGGAACTGTTGAGGGAGGGGAATCGTTTCTTCTCTAATTGTTTATGTGCAATCGTAGAGTTAGCATGATTTAGCCCTTTAGATCAGAATACATTTTATCTAATTAAATATTTGAACCAGATAAAGAAATTTTTATTTATCATATGTTATTTCCTCATGATTTTCTAGAAATTGTGATATCTATGCTTGCTTTTCTTAGTCGTTTGTCGTTGATAGAAATTAGTAAATAACGTAAATTGGGATTAATCGTTAATTGTTTGGATGAAGATAACGAGGCATGTAAATGAATTTAGTTCTTGTTGAAATTTTATGTTAATCAAATATAGTGTAGTAAGTGTGATTACTTATTTATGATAGCTTACTGATTAGGTTTCCTGAATTTGGAACCTATGAATTAAATCTGTTAATTCAAGATGGATTGATGAATTGATTGGTTGATAATTCACTAAAGGGTTCTGAGTTACCCTCTTGTTTGTTGAAGGGCCATTATCCCTATTGATGTGATGTTTATTCCTGCTTCTTGGGCTGTTATGTGACCCTGTAGGGGTGTTATGATATGTGGGGGCAAGAAGGCTTTTAGTGGTGGCAGTAGATGATGCCTAGAGTGGCGAGATGCATCTGTTTATGAATGTGGGTGTTGGGGAGGACCCCAGGGTTGATGGAATGAGGTGGATGTGATTATTGAATGCTTGTTGATTCATTGGTTGTTTATCTTCTTTACTTTTCCCCACTACTCAAGGAAGATGGGCTTCCTTACCCTTTTTCCAAAAGAGGTGAAGACATGCGAGGTATGCCAAGTTCTTTCCGTGTGTATCCCCTCAAGGGAGAATGGGTCTATGCTCTTGCTATAGGTTGAAAAGACTCGACAGGTAGTAAATCTACTCACCCTATTGAGCCCAATTGTGTTTAGTATCATAGTATGCTTTTCTAGAATTCCTGGGAATATGGAAAATTAATTCTGTAATGAATGTATGAATAAATGATGTTAATCCATGGGGTTGGAGTTTATTGAAACATAATGATGAGGTTGAGATCTTTTGAAGGGACCGTGGAATTTTTTGGTTGTGGTGTTAATGGAATATAACGTGTAATTGGTCATGGTTAATTAATATTTACAGAATTAATTAACGTAAAGTGGAAGTGAAAAAAACGGAAGGAAGTAATCTAATAAATCTCCTTAAATGGTTTTGTGCTTATAAGATACGTAGTCTTAGATGTAACAGTCTAGAGTCAGAGAGACCTTAGATACAATTGTGTCTGAGAATAGGTTATTCCCATAGTGTGGTTGTGAGAAAATATATCTTAAAAATTATACTGTAAATTAACTTGAATACTGGTTAAAAAATATTCATGTAATCACTCATATTATCTTATCTTTTGTTAATTCGTAATATATATTTTTATAGTATTAATTTAACATTTAATTTTAACTTTACGTCATATTAATGTTTTGTTTTTTTTAACATGGTATGTTTAAAATATCAACAATTTTATCTACAAATACGTACTAGTGAATTATAATTTCACGCATAAGGGATCACATCAGATGATTGAGGATGAAGGTGATTCCATTGAATTATTATGATATTCAGATTATACTATTCTAAATTAACCTATGGATCTTGAAATCATAATATTAGTGTTATATAATAATGTCTAATAGTAAATCAAGAGTCTTTGATTGTAATAAGTCATGTAAAAATAAATTTTATTGACCCGAATTATTACATGTATTAGTATAAAATCATCTTATATTATATAATATTTCTAAGTGAGATAATATGAAATTACATTTTTATGATCAGAAATATTATATAATTTTCCATTTGATTCATTTTTTTCATTTTATATTGTGTATATTCTTGGTTTGAAAGGAATATTGTCTGATTTGTATGATCAACAGATTCGAGTGATTGGAAGACAACAATATATCTAATTATTATGGATTATATATTATGAAGTTTAAAAAATATATAATATTACATCATGATTATTGAGAGATTTTTTGGTATATAAGATAGAGTTTTTACATGTAATAAATATATACCAAATTATTGGTTTACATTTTTGGATAATTCAGTTTTGGAATGGGTTTATATAGATCTGTTTTCATATACATTTTCTTCTATAGGTATTAAAAATAATATATATATATATTGAAAGTTGATTCATAATAAATATTATTTATTATTAATTTTATAAATAATAAAAATAATAATTTTATTCATTTTTTTAATTTTTTTTCCATAACAATATTTATTTTTTTGAGACAGTGCTGAAAATTTAGAATAATTTTCCAATACAGTTTTGGTTTATAATGTTTAATTGATATATTTTTTCATAGATATTATCTATCAATGTAATCATAATTAATAATGTCTTAATAAAAAAATTAATTTCATTATGAGAGTTAAATTTTCACTTTATTGATATGGTTTGAGTTTTTCCATTCAAAACCATTGGGACCAAGAACAGTTATCTGAGAAAGTGACATGAAATTCTGAAACATTGATGTAATAGAATATTTTTATGGTTTGTCTATTTATTTATATAAAAAATCATTTTTTACATAATTATTGTATATAATAAGAATAATTTTCATTAATGGATGGGTTTTGAATTGTATCATTAGAGAAGATAAAATCATGTTAGCCACGAAGCATTTATTTTGTAAACTATGAATATTGGTGTGATTAATTTATGACATTAATTTTCAGCACATGAGTGGGACATATTATTATGATTACTAGAAACATTAATATTATATAAAAAGATGTAACTATTTTTTCATGATTTATGATATTAAAATGTCAATAAAATTATATTGTCCAGACCACATTTCATTGAACAATTACTCAGAACAATTACTGTCAAATCCATTCATATGAGAAAAATTATTGTATATTGATAAAATTATATAATACTAATATTATATTGTAAATTTTTTATAAAACAATAAAAGACATGATTCATGTGATTTATAATGAATTAAATATTTTTTCTAAGAGATTGGGTAGTTATATTGATTAATTATCTAAAAATGTTTTTATTGGGCATCATTACATGGAAGTGAATTAAATAACTGATAATAAATTTATAGATAATGTTATTGATAATTATTAAAAGTAATGGTAATTCATGATGTTATAAAAATATTTTATTAAATATCTATTATTACATGATCTTGATGAAATTATTTATTCATGATGAAAAATGAAAATTGGTTGAAATGTTATATTGAAAACCAAAATGGAGAGAATAATGTTTTTTTATTTCCACATTAATGTATTTACCATTTTGTTTTAAGATATTTCAATATACCATTTATAATAAAAGTGAAATTAAATCAATAAAAATTAATACATTAAAACAATATGTGATCAGATGGTTTGTGATAATAATGAATAAAATCACTAGGAAATGATCATGCATTATGACTATTTGAGGAAAAATGTAAATAATGAAAATATGGAATCATTATATTCCATATGATATGAATATATAAAACCTATGCACGTCAAAATAGATTTTATACAATAAAAAATAATGATTCATTTTAAAAAAAACTAGTTGGGAAATAAATAATGGATATCCATTAGATAAAATATATCTAGGCTAATTTTTAGAATCCTACTACAAATATAGTGCTATTTTAGAGAATAAACATCGGTTGATATTTTATTTATATTCAAAAATTACATTAAATATGTAATTACTGTTTGGATAGGTAACATAAAATATTCAAGATGATTTATTATTAATGATATACATTCACATCAACCAGATAATAAGAATTTTTCAAATTCAATACAATATAAAAATGATATTCCCATAATCAATAAAATTAATAAATATATGTAATTTCTTAAAAAGGAATATAAAAATTATTATAAATATCTAAATTTTGATTATAAAATAATTACTAATATAGAATATAGATTTTGTATCTTGAATTTTTATATTTAAAATCTTCATAATGAATTACATATTAGTGATAAAAAATATTTTTGATATTGATTGTTAAAAACAAAACACTTATATGATTTTGGTGAAATTAAAATCGAAATTGTGGAGTTGGTTGTAAAATTAGAGACTATAAATATCTATACATTGTATTCAGAATATATAAATGACAATTTCTAATTGAAATAACTACTTGAATATTTAATGAATATATTATATAATTTTACTCTATAGAAAATTTCATTTTAATTTTATTATAAATAATTAACCATCAAATGCAATTCATCTAGTATTGATCATAACAGAAATTGAAGAATTTATTATCTAGACATATACTTTTTACCTTGTTATGAACCTATAGTGTAAATACATTATAGAGCATTAAATTGTAGAGATTTATGTCTTCTGAAAAAATATTATTCTTGAGAACATCATAAATATATATTTTTCCATTAATGTCACAACAACACCATATAAAATAATTGAATATTTTTAGGTTCCAAAGATATTTTTTTAATGTTATTAAAATTCCAAAACTATTTTGGGTAATCTAATCTTAACATTGAATGTTTAATGACCTTAATTTATCATATAATATATATGATGAATTATATTAATATTTATGGAGTTTTGTGTAGATAAAAAATAGTATTCTAATGCCTAACGATCCCTAGCATGTTGAAATAAAAAATATTAAATATTGTTCATCACATGGATATTGATTTTAATAAATATTATATTAAATTTTTAGAGTAATATTATATTATAGATTTGAGACCTTCTTATTTTCTGAATTTGAGGTTTTCCATAAGCATGATATAATGTTGTTTAAATGTTGGTATCATTGTTAAGGGTGAGAGATGGTGGATTCAATAAGAAACTAAATGAAATTATAAATAATTTATATGGGGCTTGAGAACCCTTCCTCATTTCTTTCCAAAAATGATAGAAGGAGACAAATTGCGTTGCTTGAAAAATAATATCAGATATAAAGAAGGATAAATGGAACCACTAGAACACTTTCATGATAATTATAATTCCTAGATCACAGTTTAATTGATTTTAGGTTAGGTTTCGGATAAAATGATTCAAAAATTATTTATGATAATGGAGAATTTATGTTTTTTATATCATATTTCCTATATATTAATTTTTAATGGTTCATATCCCTATTATTATGGAGAATGATACTTTGTTCGTTGATCTATGAGTTAATAAGGATATAAAAGGTTTTTTATGTTTATAGGTATTTTTCATTTTAAAATAACGATCAAAAGGGTTGTATTACAGGAGAACACTTTGTGTGTTCTTTCCATTGACGAAATAATGTCTTTTGAGAAAATAACAGTGTCTAATAGGGGTAAAAGTTGTGTATTGGGTCTTGTTTAGGTGGAAACTCACCTGGGTAGACACTACATGTAAGAAGACATATTCATTTGGATGTACACATCTAGAAACTTTTTGTACATGTGTTAGAAGATGTAGCCAGACACATAAGAATACGACTTGGTACATGGGAGCGTTTTGATATACACATGACTATATTTATGAACATAGTTTCTTGAAAGGGGTATTTTATAAATTCCATGTACTACATGAAAATGTTGTATAGGTGTTCATGCCTTTTCGAGATATGCATGGGTGGGGAGAAACATAGGTGAACCAGAGATGTTACATGCCATGAAAACACATTTAAACATCATTAACCATTTTTATATGTTCCTATCACTGTGAGGGGACATGGTCATGGTTTGGAATTGAGATGCATGTCATTTACCCTAGGATAACAAGATTTTTGTTTCCCTAGTGATTTATTTATCACTCAAATCCTTTTTCAAGAGTAATATTATGGCATTGGAGTATCCAATATTGTTTGGATTTCATTATAAATACCCATAGTGATTGCTATTCGGATTTCAAAGATGATTTCAAAAGATTTCTAGTGGTTCACATCATTCATAAAAACATATAACTATATTAGTTTGGTGTATTCCTTTTTCACATCCCATTTAGGGTACAAAGTTGAATTAAATTCGGATCATTTTATTGTGATCCCCTCTATAAGATTTTTTTGGATATAGTTTGTGTTATCCCTTCATGAGACTGAGTTGTGATCCCCTATAATTTTTTCCATTGGAGGTGTTTTTGGTATCTACCTGAACAACGTACATGGTTATTGATCTATGGCATAAAAATGTTTTTGAAATAGGGGTTTTCAGGTCCCCATGTGGTATTAGGGTTGATCCTCTATCTATGTAGCAAGTGAGACCTTCTTAATTCTAATATGGTACACTACATCATTTTTCATATGTTCCCCTTCTTTTTGGGGTGTTCTGGATAGGTTTTTTTTATTTCCCCAATACTTTTGGGTGTGATCCCTTCTTATGTATAGATATCACCATCATTATAGGGATGGATCAATGTGTCTTACAATGGTCTTGGTTGTTATCCCCAATCAATGTATTCAGGTCTTCTATGTTTTGTCTAGTACATACTCATTGAATGTATGAAAATCCTGACTCCTCATATGAGTGCCATCATTAATATCATGGATTGTGGATTGAGTTCTCCTAGAATATTTCTTGCTTATGTATCATGTAGAATCATGTGATTTCATGCATGGTTGAGACCCATTTGAGCAAGGGTGTCTATCTGGGTATATCTGAGTTTATTTCAATATCCCTTATGGATATGTATCATATATTGATTGAAAGCCATGCTGATGATGTGATGAATAACCCTTATAAGAATAGATTAGGAGATGGAGATCCTTTTTCTCCGTCTAATATTTATTTGTTACACTCATGCTTATGGGTTGACCGAACTATGCTCATTCAACTTATCCAATTCTATTTGTGGTTTTTTGATGCCTAATAGGTATGTATATTGTATCTCTTACATGGATTCCAAAAACACATATCATGTCTTATGAAAATGAAAAAATAATTATGGGGTCATAGGGTGGCTATGATATAGAATGATAGAGGATAATAATGGGGGTTTCATTTTCATTTTGTCCCATCCTACTAATAATGTGGGGTTGTTTTATAGTATTTGGTTTTACAATATTTTCCCCTTTCATATGCCAATAATTTTTTCATAATAGTATTTTTTTATATTGATTTATTAATGGATTTAAAATTATATTTATATTATACCATCCTTTATGCATGGATATGGATGTATGTGTGGGTTTGTATAGTGGATTTATTCTAATGGAACCCATATTTGTGATATTCCTACTCAACACTTTTCTACAGCCTTGAGACTATTAGAGGTAGTCTTGGTGTTGCCTCACTAAAATTATCAACGGATACTGGGGTCCCTATGGGTTAGTTCATGATAATTGGGATCCAAATTGGAATATATAATTTGATTATATATATATATATATGATAGTTTATTTAAAAGATGGGAAACCAGGTTACTGTTTTTCACATTCAGTTCCCAATGCAAAGACTATAGTTTTGGTGTGGAAGTTGTCATATATATTTACCAAGACACTATCAACTCGGATGTTGACATGGTACACGTGGGATGTAGTTATAATGACTAATATAAACATGCATTATATCTGAGTGGGTTGTGGTTCCCATGTCCTTGTTGAGTAATCTCCACATATATAAAAAACATTCTCTGGTTTATATTTTTTATAGTTATAATAATCAAAAATGAAAGATATTTAGGAATATATACTATGGTTGAGGTGATGATTCACCTTGGAATAATGATTTTGTGTATGGTTATACATATTAGGTGATAACTCTAGGTGGAAATTTAGTCTTTCCACCATCCCTTGAGTTGTAGGATGTTCTACTAGTGCTAGCTAAGGATGTGCACATGATGAGTGAACTTAATGATGTAGATTCCTCAAGGTGGGAAAATATTGGATCTAACCCCTATTGAGTTGTTCATATACACATCTCCATTGGTCTTGGCGGTTGATCATCTTTGTGATGAGAAGATGATGGACACATCCGAACATGATACTGATACATACGTTCATAGTGTGCTTTGTGAGCTCTAATAGCACATATTGATAATGTTTCTTAATGGTATATATCCTATGGTAATGGATTATTAGATAAATTTATTGGATTGGGTATTCTATCATTTGAAACCCAATAATATATATTGTTGTTATTGATCATGTTTTCATTTTAGTGAATATATTTTTATAGGTTGTGTTTATAGATAGAAAAATTTTACTTTATTCACATCAAGTATTCAGAAATTTGAGATCACTTAGGCATCATGGTAAGAATGAAACCCTTCATCAGTCGTAGACTAGAATGAGACATTGTGATGTTTTTTCACATGGATATGGTCCCTTTATATGGTTAACATGAAGGTAATATTTCTCCAATGGTGATGTGGGGAATCAGTAGAGACCATTGTTAGTGGTGCTTGATGTGACATTGCAAATGAAATGAGGTGTGATGATTCCACAACCGAGAGACATTAATGTGACACGATCATTGATCATTAGGGGGTGTAATTTTCAACTAAAGAAAATAATAATAATTTGTAGAGGATGAGTTTCCTTAAAATTATTGTTCATGGATTTTTGAGGTCCTAAGGTTTTTTATCCAATCCTTTTAGGGGTAAAAATGTGGGAAATAGATAGTTTTCTTTCGGATGATCAAAGAATGCAACCGGGAATCTTTGAGGGTGGCACTAGGGTCAATATGTGACTTTAACTACAATAGTTTCAATAGTAACACATAGTTATGTGAATCATTTCCCCAATGTAACCCATGTTCAAGACCCAGAGATACAGATAGTGTATTAATTTCTTGATCCTTAAGTTTGGATGCACTTCTAAAGAAGATCGATGATTACACATTTCTATAAAATGAGTGACCCAAAGTTGGGAATATATAGAGAGAGAATCATGTGGAATCATTATATTGTTGCTACGAGACCCTTGGTTGGTTTACGTAGAATGGACTGTTTTTCAACGATCCATTATTAAATGATTATTACCAGTGAGTGTTATAGTGTTTTACCTTATAGTATTTTATTTTATGAGATCTAATATTCTTAAATTTATGTTGGATTATGAGGATGCCTTTCATGTTGACATTTCAGTTTGACTCCCCACCAAATGTTGTACTTTTCGTTGATCTTCCCCTAGAGACTTCATGAAAATATATGATGTTATGTTAGATGTATATATCTACGAATTGTTAGATAATGGTGAAAACATATATATTTTTATACTTGTTCCTTTCTATATTCATTTTGTAAACCTAATAATCCCTGTTTTTTTCTAGGAAGTCGATGAGTGATTGATGCTATGTTTTTATTGACATCACTTAATCCTAGTGGTAGAAAAGAAGTTTCCACCACTGATAATATATTACATCATTTTTCCAATTTCTAGATCCAATTTTATTCCATTATCCTGATCTTAGTATGGATTATCACCAGCTACAAGTTAACTAGGGTATACACCAAAGATGTATTTATCCAGTAGAAATGGTTCCCTTAACAATATAAGAAATACTTTCTAAGCATCTAAATACCCAAAATGTCTCTAAGACCTATTTATATGATCATATATATAGTATTGGATCATTTTTCAATTGTTTTCTTCATTATTACCCTCATGTACTCAGCCTCTGAGATGGAGCATGTGTGAAACTACAGGGTGTTTTTAGACATTCTTGAGAAGTAATAGTTGTATGAGATTATTTCAAAGAGGCAGTTCTTAATTTATGATTTTTACATATTGATTGATATCTTTATGTACATGGTATTTATGGTGGTAATGATAATGGGTGAGTTAGTGATATAATGGGATCCACCCATGAGTGTGGGAATGGAAGAAAATTCTCATCGTGGTGTTTTCATTCTATATTGTTGTGCGAGGTAATGTGGTTGTGAGAATCACTGTAAATATAACATGAGGTTGAGGGTAGTTCCAAGTATTTGTAGTTGGTAAATATTACATATCATATTCAGTGAGTCTAGGAAAATAAATTTAGATATTTTTTTCCTTGTATAACGTGACGAAATATCGACTACAGATGTACTTGTTGGATTTTCCTATAATTCAAAATACTTTTTCCATATATGGATAGAAAATGAAACCATTTGTTTGTGACAAATGGTTCCAATAAATATTCATTCTCTATGAGTAAATATGGGATAATAATGGTTGTACAAAATTTTTTGGTATTGGGTTGGGTGGATAATTATGTTTTGACATGTTTCTTAGTTTATCTCTTGATGTATCATCCATCGTTAGGTAATGTCCAATGCACCCTTATGGTAGTGGAAATGTGGTAGTGAATATATATTTCCTTATGGGGTTCCCACTATCAGCAAAGTGGTTATGATGCTTTACTAATGATTATAGACTGACTCATCATGTTTTTTCAATTCTTAACCATTCGAGTTTAGAGCTATTAAGAGTGATTTGGATGTATGTGCATGAAGAAGGTAGTTGGTATTCAAGGACATCCCTTGATGATAATTTCAGACTATGTTGACTGATTTACATTTTTATGATGGAGAGGATTCAATATCTATTGAGACTTAGTTATTATTGATCATTAAATTCAAACACTAGATAAATTTCTAGGTAAAATGGACATTCAGGTTCCTCGGAACATATATTCAATTTGATGGATAGTAATCAGTCATTGTGGATATGATTTCTTACCTTTGATGGTGATTTTATTTCACTCCAGTTACCACTCAACAAATACAGTCTCACCATTTGGGGCCATTTATATGGGATCGTTCATGTCAACATTGTATTAATCAATGATAGTGGGGCACAACACATGTGAAGCCATAGATTGTGAATGTGTTTTTTGTAGATGGATCAGTCCATCTAGTGATATATTAAGACTCCCCGTACACTTTAAAAGTCCTTATAGGAATGAAGGAAGTTGACATTGGTGTTCAGTGATGAGTGTTTGTAATCCAAGAGATCTCACCTCATAGAGTGTTATAGATATTTTGATAAGATGGTAGGAAATATATGGGGGTTTTGGGATAGTATTCCAATTTATGTTCTTTAAAAGAAAGGTGGTATAAAACTTAATATTATAAATATAGTGATATTGGATTCTCAATGTATTACATTTTTTTCTACTCAAGTATATTGTGGATGACTAATTAAATAATGTTGACTATGATAAGCTAGATGTTTTTACTCTTGTTTCATTTTCCAAGGATCTTGGTCCCATATTTGGCTTCATAACAGAAGACCCTTCATTGTAATGTTTTTTCCATGAGTTTATATTTATTGAATACAAATAAACATTTTTGATATATCCTTGGAGTGAGAATCCCAGTTGATATGTCTGAATACTCTCTTGTGGGAAGGATTTTACCCTTTTCATGTGGAAATATCAAGAATCGGAAGAGTTTAATAACCATGCTCATTTATGTAAGTTTTTATAAAATTTATAATATTATTTCCTGAGTTGGGTGCAGAGTCCAAGAAAAATAATTGTCATAGAGAGACCTATTGCAGTGATAAAGAAATAATATATAAATTTAGTCACAAAAAAATATTTTTTATTCTAAAAATTTGGAATAACACTTGAAGGTGTGATATATTATAAATTTGATATTTTAGTAGTTTTATTAATATTGGGTTTTCCCTAGGCATGAAATAATGTTGGTCGGGATTGGTGGCCCAGTTGTGGGTGGGAATTAATAGAAATTATAATTAATAAAAAATAAATTTAATTAATTATGATTTGTAGAATACACCCATTACATTTGGTTTCCACAGATTATATAGTTATATGGGTCACCATGAATAAAATATTAATTGTGGATGAATTGTGGGGATGATACATCATCATAAGTTATTATTGATAGTGATTAATCTTAGTCAGTAGTTCACATCTTTATTGAAGAGTTTTTTACCCAAATATATTTTTATCTCAATGTGGAAAGATAACTTCTTTATTTTACATCTATGATCTGATATTTACATTTTTTAAGGTTTTATATCCTTGTTATGACTTTTAATAATCTCTACTTAATCAATCTAGGAGTAATCATCTAAAAACATGGGTTTTTGGAGGGTTATAGTGATTTCAAATTTCTAAATATTAATTACACGAAATTTAGTGTAGGATAACACACCTTGTGTTCTTCAAATTTCAGGAATAAATAATTTTCAAAACAACACATCAAGTACTGGAGTCACTAATGGTGTAGTTGGATTTTTCCTTGTGAATTAATACAAGGAAAGACTTTCCATGTAAGGTGACATGGTAATGTGTCTACACACGGCCGAACCTCAGATGAACATGGGATAAAGGGCACATCAAAATATATGTTCATGGTCCATGGTATATAGTCATGTGAAAATCTAAAAAAGCAACATTCTAATAGATTATGGTATATGTTGGGCTAGATGGTACGCCATTCATAATATATATACACGACTTGTAGGACTACAGGGACAACAAAGCTATGTGTGGGTGAGTACACACCCCATTCATCTGAAGAGGATACAAACTATTTAGACATAGTTATAGTCCATGTAATTATCATTTACATGACATGTAATGTGAGGGTATGGGGTTAGGGATTGGTCTTGAGAGACACATTATTTACCCTATGATGAAACACCATGTGCTAGCCCATGATAATTATTTCATGTATATATCCATAATCAGTACTCAGACTGAGGCTCATATCCATCATACCAGAAATGACATTAACTGAATAGAGTGATAATGACCAAATTTGGGTGTTAGAGTTGGAAAAAATGTTGGATCTTATAGGGTGATTAATTTAGTAACTTAGTGACTACTATAAGTTGGTTTCATTCCCTTGGACCAACCATATGATGGTTCAATGTTGGTTTCAATTCTGAGAATATGGTTTTCATCCCCTATAATGTATTTTTGTTTTATTTTCTAGGCGTGTCATCATGAAACTAAGGTTGTATCAACTATAATTTCTTCAACTTCTATATTTTGGGTTTATGGTATTAGTGTGTCCAACGTACATGATTATTGACCACCTACATAGATAGTTATTCTAGATATGGTTAATCGTGTCCCCTAGAGGTTGTGGGTGTGATAATCCTTTTATTAGTTTTTTGTATAGAATTTAAATTTATATTACCGATTTACATATCATTGTGGACATGCTCCCACGTATATCAATTTGTTCTATATAATTTTTATTGACTCACCCATGGATGTAGTTGTCATTAATTTCTATGTATCATGATTTTCAGACTTCTATTTTGGGTTCATGGTGTCCCCTTGTGGTACTGGGGTGATCATATATATATTAATTTACATATTCATATTTTTATTGAGAACTACTGCATGGAAATCCAATTTATAACTACTCCATGGAAGAGAAACTAAGTGAAAACTTGACACATCAAGTTAGTTATCCCAAAAGAGTGAAACCATAAGGTTAATAATGAATATATTGGATATAAGTATGGTATATTCCAATTTCATATTTTGTGTCTATCATAATATATATTATTTTATTCTAGGAGTCTTTGGGGCTAGGTATCATGTCTTAATTAACTTTCATTGTTGATGTTGTGTTGAGTTGTCATTCTTGTATAATTTGTGGATATGGATATCCATATTCTATCTAAGATAGTTTTTATATACCCTCATGCTTATGGGTTGAGTGGAATGTTTAGTTTCCATTTAAACACTTCCTTTTAGGGGTTTTAGCATACCTGGAATGTATATACTCAAACCCACATAAGCTCCTTCCAAACATGGGGTGTATTAGGTAGAAGATAAACTATTTCATGATTTCCTTGGGGGACATGGTATGGTGAAGCATTGTTATCCAAAACAAGAGGCTTATATTATGTGTTTTGATTATAATATAACCCCTCATACTAGCAGGTTGGACTCTCCTGATGTTTTTGTGGTATTTAATTTGACCATTATTCATTGATATACATTCTTATGCACTTAAAATTTTGTATTTGAAGTTATGAATTCATGTTCTATCATGTTTATATTATCTTTACACTATTTCATAGATATGTAAGTGTGTGTGAATTTGTACAAGGATGTTCTGATAATTCCTCCCTTCTATGTTTGATATTCTTTCTTGGTGATTTACACATCCCTTTATATATTCAATTTGGGCTTGGGGATGTCAAACATGACATATTTTCATTGAATAAGGCCCCAGAGGGATATTTTTTTACAAAATCGTTTTTTAAAAACTAGATGAGTCACTACAGAGGTAATATATTGGACATGTAAAATAGTTTTTTAGGACATTTATGTGGATATATATTAAATATTTTGAATTTATATAAATTAGTCGGTGTATAAATAGTTTTTTCATACAATGTGAAATATTAATTTTTTATGGGTAATATTGTTTATGTTAACAAGAAATTAATTTAATTTGTTGTTTTTTTAGGACAAGAGAATAAAATTATAATAATTTAAAAAATTCGATAAAATAATTACTTCATTTGATTCAAAAATGATGAAAATATAGTCAAACGTCTGAAGATAGTTAAAAATTTGAAGTCTAAAAGGAATGATAAATTTTACATGATTACTTTAGATGACAATATTAATATGAACATATATTGTCTTAGAGTTATATAATATTGTTATTGGATTCTCCATTGAATATTTTGAAACTATATCATTTTGAAATTTACTAAAAATTATTGTAATGATATTTTCAATGGACTATTGTATCATAAATTTAATCATATTAATGTTTATGACAATTTAAAAGACGGTAAGGAACATAAAAAAAGAATTAAATCTCATGGTGAAATACCAAATCCATTCAATTACAATTAATGGGAATGTATCTTTTTTGTCCTAAAATTTCTACCCCTATAATGTGTTGAATATAAATATATGTTTCTATTGATGACCACACAAGATATACGTGGGATTATTTTCACATATTTTTGAAAAATGAACATTTTATATTTTAAAATAATATTAAACATGTTTAATATAGAGATAAACTATATATATTATCTTCAAATACTGATAGAGTTGGTTTTTATGTAATTTTTTGTTTTGAATCATGTTGTATTAAAAAATTTATAATTCATAATTATTATATTCCCAAAAATCTACAAAAAGAATGGAGTAGTTGATGGAAGAAATATAAACCTTTAGGGTTTTACATGTATAAATTTATAAGAATACAATATAAGCTATAATAATTAATTAATAAGATCTATTTATATCCTTCTACACATTAAACTATCATTTGTTTTTTTATTAAAATACGGTTGTTGATTTGGGATTGTAAAAAACATAGACTTTATATCTTTTATGTTATTTTGATTCAAATTATTAATTTTGAATACAAAAATAACACGTTCTTTAAACTCATCCTAATTTTGAAGAATGAATCGTTATTGTTTATTGAACCACTAGTGTAGAATATTATGGTTTTATCAAATGAGAAAAATATTAACGAATTGATGACTCTTATATTACAAAATAGTGATATTTATCTTCTAGAGAACTTCATGATTAAATCATTTAAAACAACATGTTTTATTATCATTAGTTAAATACAACATGAAATAGATAATACTAATAAATATAAGAATAGAGTGGTGAAATTATAGAATATTTTATATCATCAGTTGTTAATCCATCAAAAGAACAAAATGAATACTTATTTTTACTGAGGATTCAGATAATCATAAGGATCCATACCACTATGAATATCATATTATTTGGTATCAAAAAAATTAATAATGGGATATATATAAGACATAAATGAAGGACTTATTTATTCATATCAAAACATGAACAAAAAATGGTTAAGATTCTATTTATGATGATAATTTTGTTATCGTAAAGTAATGTCAACTCAATGATTTCAAATGGGGAAATGATTTTTCTATGGTTGATAGTCCAATTTTTTTTCCTATGATTTTTGTTATAAATTTCATTAAAAATATTTTTGATGGAATTAATGTTATTATACACATTAAATTAATAATATTTTCAATGGTTTGTTTTAAGGATGTGGGTTTAGATAGTGGATAAAAATTTATAATGGTAGGTATGCTAGAGTCCATTATAATGATTTTTCCATTATTTACTCTCAAATGGTTACTACATATCAAATGGATATAATGAGTTCCTCCCACAAAAAATATGGTAATATAGATGTTAATTTAGAAGAACCCCCTTTATAGTAAATTTTAAATTTTCTTAAAAATGATTTTGAATCCTAAAAATGTGATTTATAGTCATAAAAATTCCTCGAGACCCTATCTATTATATTATCTAGTGTTTTGAATGTTTTTTTAAATTGAAATATAGATCAATGTTCCATTGAAATTAATTTTTCTAAGTAAAAAATAATAATAAAAATTAATTTTAATGAAAATATAATTGGAAGTAATCAAAATACCACCTCATTTTTTAGACCAGTCAAAAAGTATATTATAATTTAACTCGATGAGTGAACATATTTGTTTTTATTTCTACCAAATCAAATAAAGACAAAAAGTAATAAATTTAGATGCACATATCGATATAACATATAAAAACATTGTATTTTTTTTGGAATCATATATAAATACTCGTGCATTACATATTGTTAAATATATATTAATGAATCATGGAAACATGATTATGACAAATTAATCAAATGGATGATTAAACCATTAATATATTTAATGGATAGTCAATTTGAAATAATAAATTTTAAAGAAACTAGTGAATGATCCCAATAATATCAAATGGTATCAAATAATAAATTAATTAATTGTGCCATTAACTATCTTAATGGAACATTGAATCATAGTATACTCTATTAATTTTTAAAAGAGTTTATAATTATGAGTTACTCTAGACCTGGTGTTGTTTCATGTAAAATGGATAGGAAAAGAACTTCATAATGGTTTCTTTTTCGGGGAGAGTCTTTTATATAATTTTCGAGCAAGAAACAACACTTACATTAACATTCCACCACTGAAGCTGAATATATGGATGTTTGATATTCTTTTGATCAGGATTTGAGTATGAAACACAAAATAAATAATTTTTTCCTTTGTTTTCTATATAGTATATTTATTCTTAATTTATCAATAGAACTGTATTTGGATAATAGCCTAATATATAGTCAATAAAAAAGCCACATAGAAAAAAGAAACACATTCATGTACAATCAGAAACAAAATGTAGTCATTATTATTGATTTTATTAGAAATAAAAATTAGTTTTTTGAAATGTGTAATATTCCCTCAAATTAGTTATTAGATTAATTTATAAAATAACAATTATTAATGATTATTGAAATGTAATCATAATTCCCAAATCCCATTTGAACTATCTATGGAGAATGAACATATTCATAAAAATATGGAAAACATATACTCCACTATCATTTATATAAGTACTAAATTTGAAACCTTAATTTCATTTATAGATTCAAACCTATCATTATATAATTCATCACTATGTTAAAATGGAAAATAACTTCTATAAGTTAATTTATATCATATTTTTTAATATGATTATGTTTTTAGAACTTTTTTAATTTATTTTTTAATATTATTATTATTATAAATTATATTGACATTATATGATTATGAACTTTGAAAATAGAGTAATATTCTATTTATATATTGAATTTTATAAAGACGATTCTTCTTAAAAATATAATAAAAATACTTTTAACTATCACTTTAAACATATTTTATATGTAATAAACATTCATTGTTGTTAAATGATAACATATAGAAGAATCATTTTGGTTCAAATTATAATTTTATTTAATTTTTTTCATTATTATTATTTTTTACTATCACAGATATTGATATATTATGATATTAATTGTGAATAAAAATCAATTTCTCATAATATTTTTTAAAACCTTCAAATAGGATCAAAGGAGATAATTTTTTAAAAATATATATTAATCAATTATAAATAATTTTTGATGAAAAATATATGATTTTTTAAATAGACATTTTTATGTATAATATTTAATCATTTATGAAATGAAAATCCATAGTAATTTATCATTGAATTTTTTTTAAGAATTTTAAAATTATATTTCTTGACTAAATGTAATTTCATATGTCCCATAGAACTATTTATGGTATCTTAAATAATTTTCTAATTCCTTATCTTCATTATATTAGAGGGAGGATTGTCAAAAATACTTATTAGTTGTAGTTTTCTTTTAAATTAAATTATTTTTTCTAATAGATCACCCCTTACCCATTGACATGGGAAGAGGCTGTGTTTGTTACTGTCCTTAGAGGGAAATCCCCAAGACACCAAATGATGAAATAACTACCAAGGGCCTCATTGTTAGTTGGGATACTATTTTTCCTTTGATTGATAATCTTCTAAAACCACACACACAATTACCAAATATAAACACAATTTGTTTCATGATTAAAAAATAAATCTTTACATAACCAAAAAATTAAATAATAATAATATAAAAGGTAATAAATAGACATATCTGATAGAATAAAGTGATAAATATATCTAGAGTCCCCAAATACATCTATCCAGCATCTCTAATATTTATCTATTCTCCATCTTGACATGCGATGCCCATGACCTAGAGAAGTATCACTAATGAAACGATACACCATTCCTTTACCTTTTTATAATATATGAAAAATTAAAATGAAAAAATATTTGGAATATTTTGGTTGATTGAAATTGTATTATGATTTTACAATTTTATTTAAAAATAAAACCACGTAGAAAATGTAATCATACCACATTTATATAAAAAAATTGCAATTAATTATATAACAACCAATCATCTTTTCAGTTGAAATGAATAAAAATCATTAAATGAATTATAATATCAATGTGTCATGAACAATTAATTATTCAATATATATATACATCCACACATCCAATCATCCAAACATGCATGTCCAAGATATCTCTCAATGCTAAATAGAGGCCTCTCATCAATCTACTAAGTAGTCTTAAGGTAACAAATAGTAGTTTCCCCAGTGGCACATTCCCCTTCTACATAGTCACATAAAATGAAAATGAACTCACTCCTAACATGTATTGTCATGACCTGACTCGTACCAGGGCTCGAGCCGCAACTACCCCAAGCCTGCCTTCATAGGCCAAGGGCTAGAGAATAGTGTCGAAGGCTCAAAAAACTAGGGGAGGCATTTTCCTAAGAAACTGTACACACAAACGCATCAAGTCAATGCAAAAGTTAATAGAAATGAACGCAAGATACAACATTACAACAAAAAAGGGAAACCAACATACATACATCGAATTCAAACATGTACAAGAAAAGTGTTGAAAAGTATTGACAAGTAAAATGAATAGTAAAAGGGGAAAAACATGCACCCAACTAGAATGGTGCCATAACACAACAATAGGTAAAAATAAAGTAAACCACTGGTGAGTCTCTCACCTGAATGTCTTACTACAACCACGAAACGTGGCCCAAGATCTTGAGTCATCACACTCCTCCACAGTCCTGATCGACCAATCTGTCGTCTTCAAGGTCACACCATGTGCGGGAAAATCCCAAGCTGGGGTGAGTATAAAGATACACAGTAGGATGACCCGAATGCTCGAGAGAGAAACAAATGAGTTACTAAAATGGTGTGTAGTAGATGGAACAAATAATAGTGCAAGAGTACAAAAGAGAGAGTGCATCTCAACCCAACAATAGAAAGGAAACAGACTCGTCCAAATGAAAGGATCTAGAAAATATGAGAAGATGAACTTCTCATCGAGTCTGTGCTATATATAGTAGGATAATAGACTCGTCCAAACAAGAAGATCTAGACATGGAAAGCATGTGGCATACCCCATGCGTCTTCTCCCCTCTTATAAAGATAGTAACTGATCCCAAGAAGTGGGAACAATAGTAGGGTGTATATATATTCTCAATGAGAATCCCGAAAGAGTGTGTAAGGGGATCTCTATCTCCAAGCTAAGCCCATGATGAGTTACCGATATTTTAATGGATATCATCACTGATGCCCAAAAATCTCGTTCATCAAAGCTGCCTCATCGCTGAACCGTACCACCAAAGTACCTGCTCCGATAATCAAAGCGGAAAGTCAATGAATAGAAACATAGAAATGACCGAGCCTGAAATAAGTCTTCGGGTAACCCACTACCCATCCCTGTTGGAGGGTAATCCCCAATTAGTCAACGGTGACTCACTGCCCAGCCCTGCTGGAGGGTGACTGTAATAAATCATCAGGTGACCCATTGCCCAGCCCTGCATGAGGGTAAAACCCTAAATAAGTTGATGGGGACCACTTCCCAGCCCCACTGGAGGGTAAACTATAATAAAACATCAGGTGACCCACTACCCAGCCTTGCTAGAGGGTAGACCCTAAATAAGTTGACGGTGACCCACTGCCCAGCCCCGCTGGGGGTAAACCGTAAGGTCGAAGGGTATCCCACTGCTCAAAATCGCTGGAGGGTAGACTATAATAAATCATTGGATGACCCACTGCCCAGCCCTACTAGAGGGTAAACACTAATGTTAATGGGTATCCCACTACCGAGCCTCACTGGTGGGAAATCTAGGAAATGTTCCGATATCTCCACACTACCCGTGACATCACTGGGTGTCACTATCATCACTATCGTGCGTAGGGTCGAAGTGAGTCAAAGAAACCTCTAACCAAGCCCCTTTCATGTTTCCAAATGTAATTATATCTCTAATGATTCTCTGTACGTCCAAACAAATTACACCATTGTAATACTCGCGGACAAACACACGAGATATAGTACTTACTCGCAGGAAATGATCTCCCTGTGGAAAAGTCATTCAACACCACTTTATGCCCATATATTGTCTCTCGAGGCCCACACCTCGGTCCTTAATGATTTCGGGCGAACTGTACAACTGCGATGCTCTTAGAAAAAACACGTCGAAACGACTATTCATATGCCCCAGCAGGATGCCTGAAGAAAAAGTCACAGTACGACACACACATCTTTAGAGACCACCTGTGGAGCCCATTCCTCAACTCCGGCTTCAACCCTTGAAGCCATCCCTATAAATTTCGCCTCGATAACAGGGTCACAACGCCGCTGACCGCGCCTAAAACAGACTTCAGTTGCAGAAGATACGACTCCCCACGTTATATGAATACGAGGCCCTATGGGGCCCACACCTCGACCCCAAAACACGTCACACAAATTGTAACACTGTGTTCCTTGATGATAACCACGAGGGATAGGCTATTCATTTTCAACGAATGATCATATGAATCATAAGACAAAAAAATGAAGCATACGTCTGAAAGCCACCTCATGGAGCCCATGCCTCGGGCCCCAATTTAGGTGGACGAATTGCGCCATTGCAATCCCCTTGAAAAAACACTCAGAAACGATTAATCAAACACCCCAAACAGATGTGGGGTGAAAAAGATGCATTTCACCGTTAAATGTATGAACTAGGCCCTGTGGAGCCCACACATTGTCTCCAACCCGAACACTTCAAAGAGCATCTCAAAAAGTCTGCATGAGGACTGGGGTCATGCTGCCGCTGACAGAAAGTCATTCGGACATCCCAAGTAGGGGTTAGGTTTGAAAGAAAAATTAATTAATTAATTAACTGAATAATTAATTACTCACATTTAGTATTTCGTGCCACTGAGCAATGACACCAAAATGAAAAGGTTTCGAACCAACTTTTGAAGGACCATCTCAGCTTCGGGGCCATCGCACCTCTGATGTCATGTCAAACGAACGTCCGGCTCGCGAGCCTAATCCCTCGCAACTTTAATAAAAATTTATTATTACTATGTTAAAGTTCATCGGGTCACCTGTCTTCGGGCGCAGAATCGAAAAAAACTGTAACTCACATGGAATGGTCTATCTCGCTGACATGAACCTGCAGCTGCAGACGGCGCGTCAAACAGACGTGACATTTAGAAGATATGGCCCCCCGAATGTAAGGGGGACCAACCGGGCCAGTTCACCCCGGCCAACCTAGACCAAACCACCGGCCCGCGGCCTGCTGTCCATGGCCCGCTCCAGCCGCACCGGACCCCCTCTGCACCCCTGAGGTCGCCGCATTGGGGTCCTCCTCCGCTGATCGTGACCGGAAGGCGCCGGTGCCCTAAACTCCTCTTCTATCCACAGTGCGCCAATGTGCTTCCCTAGTCGATGCCGCCTCACACCCGACGCCCCCCCTCGATGCTGCCCTATTCGGCTCCCCGCTCTGTCGACCAAGCCCACCACCCGGAAACCACCGTGCACCGGCCACAATCCTTTGTCGCCCGCTTCGGCCTCACCCATATTGCACCGCGCTGCGCCCAACACCGCCGCACCGGACCGGCCCCTCCGAGCTCCTCCTTGGCCGATGTATCAACCTTCGGCCATCGCCCCTCTCCGGAGCCGATCCTTCATCTGGTCCCACATGCCACTCTTGTGGTCGGAAACATTTTCGGACACCAGTTTCGAGATCCTTGGGACCGGATGGTCAGAATGTTTCCCCTTGCTCATCGTCCCATCGAGGATCATGCACATCCAAAAATTCGGACTAAGAATGCCCAAGAACTTGAAATTAAACAGGGCTCAGGTGTTGGCCGTGTTCGTTTGGCCAACACCCCAAATTCTAAAATTTATGAATTTAAAAAAACAAATTTGACAAAAAATCCAAGAATTTCACAAAGGTGTGAAATTTAATCAGAAATCCTACCTCGTTGGATCTGTTCGTCATTGGCGATGTGCCTTCTCGATCGCGCTTCGATCCACCGGAGTCTGCTTTACAATCCGGTGAAGAACAGCAATGAATGCTGAAGGACGGTGAAGAACGCTCGAGAGAGATAAAGAGTGAGATAGAAAATATTTTGTCCCCTCCCATCACATAAGAGAATTTATAAAAATATTCTCTACAAATCTCTCAACGGGCGCAGATTCCAAAACCTCTGTGCCCGCCCATTTTAAATAACGACTAGACAAAACACCCCATTTCGAACTCAACGGATGTCTTGGATTTCAAATCCGAGAATTTGTTGGAATGTTTTTTCGAAAATATCACCAGTGATAAAAGTCACTATGTCATTATTTCAAAATGACGATTTTTCCCCTGGGTGACATCTCTAACAACAGTCCCGCACCCACAACCTTTCACCTCTCCTAGATTAAACAACACACTCCGGACGCAACCATTCCCTAGAATTTCCAATCCAAGCTATCTTTTATAAGAAAACACAACCCCAACATGTGCATAGTACAAAAACACATATCATTTTTTAATAAATTTTATTCCGGCCACACCGGGGCTCGGAGTCACATGCCATCTTCGCGCCTAGCTCTTGAATTTAATGTATAAATTTTACAATGTCTTACTTGGAAAAAACAGGGTCTCTAAATTATTCCCTCCTTCACGATTTTTGTCCACGAAAAGAAAAAATAGAGAAAACAACTCAGGATACATAGCTCATACATTGCTCCCCCACTCATGAGAAAACGTGCACAACACCGTGATGGTACAACGCGCGAACCAAATGGATGCTTCGTAGTTATAAGGTCAGATACTCTCGAGAGCATGTGTAAGAAAATGAACGAACCTCATCAGCTGCGACACGTGGAAGACATCGTGCACCCACTATTACTATGGGGAGGGTAGGGCAAGATGGTAGGCAACCTCTCACCCGCTTGCACGATTCCTGATCGGCACAAAGAAACTCAGGGGACTTCTATAGTAGAACCACTACTTGTCATGTCATGACCGAAATAACTATTTTTTTCTGTAACAAGGTGTTGTGATTCCCTCCTTATGAATACCCTTCTGCTGAATCATACTGGGATATCAGGTCACACATTTTTTCACAGTTGGTGCTTCCCGACCAAGACTCTCTGGGTGAGGATGCACCTGAGACAATGGTGGTCCAAGAAAACCACAAAGAATTCTCCCAGAAGATAATGTCCCCACATTCTTAGTGTAACGACTACCACCCACACCACATTGTGAAATGTGTATCTCTGTTTATTGGGTCTCTATCAGCTCGACTCATACTAGATAACAATATCATTATTGACGTCAAGAACACAAGGTTCTAACGAACAGGGCAGGTGAGACACTCATAGAACCACCAGAGGATAGACACGGAAAGCATGTGGCATACCCCACATGCCTTTTCCTCTCATGGAAGGAGAGTAATCCCCAAAACAGTCAATCTTCCAAACCCACTAGTGGAACCACATGAAAATGGAGGTCAAGAAGAAAATCCCCACTAGCAAAACCAGACCCTGCTCTAACACTCCACCACACAACCCCACCATGAATGCACATGTCAGAGGGACTCGTCCACCGCACCTCAATACTATCCACTTTGAATGGTCCTAACGCCCCATCACGGATTTGATCACATCACAAAAAATCATCTCTATGGGGGGAGAACCACTTTTTCCCTTGAATTCAAAACTACGTCGGACAACACTAACATAGGGTTACACCAACGCCCTACGTCACCATCGATAACCCCTCGAACAAGGAGTCAGACGAAAAGAGTACCCCACACAATTTCAAAAAATTTCTACTGAAAAAATTAAAAAATACTTAGAGTGTACCTCTTTTCAACTCATGCCTTGGAAGATTGTACACATCCATAGCACACAGTCGCCCACGACCCTGTCCGTCATCTCCCTGAGCCGGACATGGCCGCCTAGTGGTGGTGGAAGGACCTTGAAATGTCGTCTTCCAACCACAATTATTCATGATTTTCTTCAAAAAATGACTCCTTGGGGACCTCCATGTCATCACCTAAGAGTTTAATGATCACGTCATTTCATTTGTCATGGTGTCGCATCTACCATGTATCTGAAAAACTCAGCACATTTGGTCGAGTTGTCTCACGCCACATGACCTCACACATCACAAACTTAGCACCAGTACCCAATGGGCTATCTCGGTGATCTATGTTTTCCCCCATCATGTTCCAGAGTCTCATCATGGGGAGACCTTCAGTGTCGAGGCCCTGCTAATTGTCATCCCTCTGATTGAAATTTTTCATTCACCACTGCCTACTCCAGCACCCCGAGACGGGTGAGGATGCACAAGGGGACTACGCTGGCACGAATCCCCTCTATATAGGCCTCTCTCAAACTTCTGTTCTGGGATGTTGTCTTCATGGACCACATGCAAAGAGTATCGAGTACGGTTTGCGAACCCAGTCACGTACTCAGCCACTGCCATCACTCCCCGCTGAAGCTCCTGTAGCTCTTGAAACTGTAAATAGTGTAAGCATGAGAGGTAGTACTCCTCAAGAAATAGCTGCTAGAAGTCATCCCATAAGAGTACCGACTCATTGTGTTTCTGAGTAACCCTGGCTCTACCATGCCAAACTGCTTGTTGGAAAAAGACTAGCTGTCAATGGCACCAATTAACCTGTCAGTGTCCGAACAAGCCAGAAGAGGCGGACCACAGAATCTAGCCAACCCTTCAATGTCTGAGGGTATGGATCACCATGTAACCTCAATGGTCTATAACACTGGAACTCAATAACATGCCCAACCTGTGCTCATCATCTTCCTTCGCTTCTGGTACTATCTGCTACTCCACAGGTGGAAGTGCTACTGCCTGCCCCCTGGAGAAAGGGTAATCATGTGATGGATCTTGAAATGATGCATCATCGCTCACTGAATCGTCGTCACAAACCAAGGCCATTATCCTCTCTGGCTATCATCGCAGAGACATCCTAAATCTGATCAAGGAGTTCCATGGTCAAATGAGAATATATATATCAACAACGATGGGGAGCTGACTCATGAAGGACAGTCAAAGAATCAATATTATATGTTTCACGAACCAAATTCCCTGCAATAAGTGTCTCAGTGTGCCGAGTCAACAAGCGTGTTAATAGGGTCCTGGTGAATGGTTATATCGGCCGCTGCACTATCACTGGACTCCCTGGCCCGAGAGCCGCTCTCGAGAAATGTTGACACTATTTTCCAAAAACTCAACTAATTCCTTTTTAGGGATGTCCGAACAATTCCCGAAGGAAATAACCACCTCTGATGCCTCTTTTTTATGACCCGACCCATACCGAGTCTTGAGCCGCAACTTCCCCAAGCCCAAATCCATAGTATAGAGGCTAGTGACTAGTGTCAAAGGCTTATCAAACTAGGGGAGGCCTTTTCCAAAGAAACTATGCGCAATCACGTAGAAACTCAATGAAAAATTGATAAGAAAAGAAAGAAAGGTACAAATCTGCTACAAAAAGTGAAATCAACATACATGCATCATCCTCAAACTAGTAGGAGTAAAGTGTTGAAAAGTACTGACAAGTAAACTGAACCGTAAAAGGGAAAAAGCATGCTCCCAACCAGAAAGATGCCATATCATGGTAATAGGTAAAACGAATGTAAATTGCTGGTGAGTATCTCGCATGAAAGTCCTAATGCGACCACTGAACGCGGCCCATGCTCTTTTTTCCTCTACGCTCCTCCACAGTCTCGATAGACCTATATGTCGTCTTTAAGGGCACACCAAGTATAGGAAAAGCCCAAGCAGGGATGAGTGTAAAGATACTCAGTAGGATGTCCCGAAAGCTCTAGGGAGCAACAGAGTAGGTACTAAAACGATGGACAATATACATAAGAAAGAACAGTGTAAGAGTACAAAAGAGAGAGTTCAGCTCAACCTAATAAGAGAAAGGAAGCGGACTTGTCCGGACTAAAGGATCAAGATGCTGTTAGATGATGAACTTATTGTCGAGTCTTCGCTGCATATAGCAGTAGATTAGACTCGTCCAGCCATGAAGATCTAGATAGGGAAAGCACGTGGCAAACCCCGCGCGTCGTTGCCCCTCCTAGATGGAGAGTAAACGAACCCATGGAGTGGGAACAACCTAAGGGAGTATATATATGCTCAATGAGAAACTCGAATGAGTGAGTACGAGGATCTCTATTTCCATACTCAGCCCAAGAAGAGTGTCCAACAGTTCAAAGGATATCATCAATGATGCCCAACAATCCCATACGTCAAAGTTGTCTCATCGCTTAACTGTACCACCAAGGGTACCGCTCCAGAAATCATAGAGAACAGTTACTAACTAGCCTCGTTGAAAAGACCGAGTTTAAAATAAGTATTTGAGTAACCCACTGCCCAGCCCCGATGGTGGGTGAACCCCAATAAGTCAATTATGACCCACTGCCCAGTCCCACTGGAGGGTAGAACATAATAATTCATCGGGTAACCCACTGCCCAGCCCTGCTGGAGTGTAACACCAAAATAAGTCGACGATGACCCACTACCCAGCCCCTCTGGATAGTAATCCGTAATAAATCATTAGGTGACCCACTTCCCAGCCTTGATGGATAGTAAAACCTAAATAAGTCGAAGATTACCCACTGACCTGCCCCGTTGGAGTGTAAACCGTATGGTCAACGGGTATCCCACTGCCCAACCTCATTTGAGGGTAGACCTTAATAAATAATCCGGTGACCCACTACCCATCCCTGTTGTAGGATAAACCCTAAAGTTAATAGGTATCCCACTTCCCAGCCTCACTGGAGAGAAAACCTGGAACTTTTCCGCTATCTCCTCACTACCTGTGCCATCACCGGGTGTCACTAACACGTCTACTGTACGTAGGATCAGAGTACATTAAATAAACCTCTGACCAACCCCCTTTCATGTTTCCACATTTAATGATATCTTGAAAGAGTCACCGCACTACCAAACAGATTACACCATTGTAATTCTCGTGGAAAAACACGCGAGATAGATTACTTACTCACTAGAAACAGGCTCCCAGTGGAAATGTCATTCAACACCGCTTTATGCCCATACGACATCTCATGGGGCCTGCACATCAGTCCCGAAAGAGGTCAGGCGAACTACGCCACGGTGATGCTCTTAAAAAAACACACCAAAATGACTATTCACACTCCCCGACAAGACTCCTACTGAAAAAGTCAATGTGCACTTCACACAACTTAAGAGATGGCCCATGGGGACTATGCCTCAACTTCGGAATCAACGCCCGAAGCCACTCATGTCAATTTCACGTTGATGCCAAGGACATAACGCCACTGAAGGCACCTAAAACGGACATCAGAAGAAGAAGCTGTGACTCCCCACGTTATAGGAAAATGGACCCCTGTGGGGCCCACACCTCGACCCCGAAACACGTCATGAAAATAGTACCATTGCATTCCTTGCTGATAACCATGTGGAATTGGCTATTCATTTGACCTGAACGGACTTATGAATAATAATTCGTAAAAACACAGCATACGATCGAAAGGCACATTGTGGGGCCTATGCCTCGGGCTGGAATTTAGTTAAGTAGATTGAACCAATGAAACCCCCTTGAAAAAACAGTCTGAAACAAGTAATCAAACACCCTAAACAAATGGCAGGTTAAAAAGTGGTGTTTCACCATAAAACTTGCAAACTAGACCCTATGGGGACCACAACGTGTGTCCAAACCAAACGCTTCAGCGAGCTATTCAAAATGTCCGTAGGAGGACTGGGGTTATGCTACCACTGACGGCGCGTCAATCAGACATTCCAAACAGAAGTAATGTCCAACTGAACAATTAATTAATTAATTACTCACATTTAGTGTTTCGTGCCACTGAGCAATGAAACCAACCTGCAAAAGTTTTAAACCAACTTTGGAAGGACCATCTCAGTGACGGGGCTACCGCGCCTCTGACGGCCCGTCAAACGGACATCCGGTTCGTGAGGTTCTTCCATTGCAACATTAATAATAATTTATTATTATTAACATAAAGCTCCTCGGGTCACCCATCTATGGGGGTAGAATCCAAAAACGCCGAAACTCAGTATGAAAGGTCGACCTCAATGACACGAACCTGCCACCATAGATGACCCGTCAAACAGATGCACCGTTTAGAAAATAAGGCCCCCCGAATGTAAGGGGGCCCAACTAAGCTGGTTCACCCCTACCAAGCCGGACCGAACCGCCGACATCCAGCCCAATCCTTCATGGCCCACTCCAGCCGCACTGGACCCCCTCGGGTCCGGTTCTCCAAAGAAGACCATCCTATTTTCCAGTCTTCGTTGCATCACGCAGGTCCCACAAAATGCAGGTCCATGTTTCCTCTGAACCCCTAAGGTCACGGCCTCGGGGACCTCCTCTGCTGACCGCGACTGGACAGCGCCAGTGGCCTCAGCTCCTCCACCTTCTACATCGCGCCTCCGCGCTACCCCGTTCGATGCCGCTTCACACCCAATGCCCCCCCTCGAAGTTTCCCTCTCCGGATCCCCACTATGCCGACCGAGCGCACCACCCGGAAACAACAGCACACCGACCACAAGCCTCGACCACCCTCTTCGTCCTTTCCCCTGTTGCACTACGCCGCAGCCAACACCGCTGCACCGGACCGGCCCCTCCGAGCTCCGCCTTAGCCTTTGACACAACCTCCAGCCACCACCCCTCGCTAGAGCCAATCATTTGGTTGGTACCCCCGACCACTCCGATGGTCGGAAAAATATTCCGACACGGTTTTCGGGATCCTCGGGTTCAGATCTTCACAACGCACCCCTTCCTCATCGATTGGTTGAGGTTCGTGCACTTATGAAAATTGGGACGCAGAATTCCCAAAAACGTGAAATTAAACAGGGCCCGGGCGTTAGGCTTGATCATTTAGCCAACGATCCAAATTATAAAATTTTATAATTTAAAACAACAAATTTGAAGAAAAAACTCATTGAATTTCACGAAGCTGTGAAATTTATTCAGAAATACTTCCTTGTAGAATCTGTTCATCATTGGTGATGTGCTCGCTCGATCCTGCTTTGATCTTCCGGAGTCCGCTCCTCAATCAGGCGAAGAATATAGAAGAACTCTGAAGGAAAACGAAGAACGCTTGAGAGAGAGAGATAGATAGATGGAGAGAGAGAGAAAATATGTTTCCCCCTCCCAACACTTAAGAAAATTTATAAAAAAAATCACTGAAACTCTCTCAACGGGTGCAGATTCTAAGACCTCCGTGCCTGCCCATTTTATATCACGCCTAGGAAAACACCCCATTTCAAACTCAATGGAAGTCTCTAATTTCAATTTCGATACATCATTAAAAAGTTATTCCAAATGATCACCAGTGATAAAAAACACGAATTCATTATTTCAAAATGATTATTTTACCCTTGGGTGATATCTCTCACAGCAGGCCAATGCCCGCAAATTTTACACCCCGCCTAGGGTAAACAACACACTCTGGATGCCACTGTGCCCTCATATTTCCAAACCGAGCTACCGTTTAGGATAAAACACAACCTATCCATGTGCATAGTACAATAACACTTAAAATATTTATAAAATTTTATTCTGGACACACCGGGCCTCGGAATCTCATGTCGTCTTCGAGCGTAGCTTTTGAATTAAATGTATAAATATTCCAATGTCTTACAAGGAAAAATCCTGGTCTCTACATGTATGTAAAATCAAATGATAATACATTCTATAAAAATCATTAAGTCTTAATAACATTTCAACTAACATTTTCCATGTATGAAAATGAAATAATAATTTTAACATAACCATTTTAAAATTATCATAAAGAAATTATCCAAAAAACAACACAATTTTCGAAATTTCTGGAAACCATAACAAAATAGGATTCGATTAAGGGCAAGACAATAATTTCAAAATAATATCATGAGGGTTTTTTCGAAGTAATCTTTTTTGTTCAATTCTTGTGTAGTCGATAGAGAATCCACCATTAATGACCTAGAATTTTATCAATAGAATTTCCCATCTTGGGATATAAAATACATATGTCACATTGAGAAATTAATCAAAACCTAATTCTCATTAATGAAAAATGACACATTAGTAATTAAATGAATGAATGAGAATTCTATATATTACTATTGGATGGAAAATGGAAAATATGATAATAAGAATTTGATGAAGTTGATCTACTTGATCCACTAGAATAACTACACTCACAAAAAAATATATAGAAATAAAAATTAATATTAATAACAAAATATTAATTTTAATATGAATATATATTTTTAGAAAACAATAAAAAACATAACTAAATAGACAATGATGGAAAGGAGATATAATTATATAAAATGTGGAACTTAAAATGAAGGAATAATTACATTACTGTTAGAGTAGTAATATGGATAGTGGAATTGTGACCAATACTATGAAAGTATAAATAATTTATTATTTATATAATAAATTAAAATATGATATATTAATATGATGTAATATGTAAATTAATTTTAAAAAAAGTATAAATTTTATTTTGATATTTTTTAAATAATAAATTATTATTTTGAATTTAAAAATTAATATAATGATTTCAAAGTAAATTTGCATTCATACATATATTTATTAATTAATATTTATTCTTTTTATAATTATATGATAAAATAATGATACATTAATTAGTTTTTCAATTTTCCAAAAAATCAATTATAATATTAGATTTCGTATTTTCTAAATAAATGATGGTTTTATTTAAAAAATAATGTTTTCATATTTGGAAAATTATTCTAATAAAATTTCTTCCATTTGTGAAATATACACATATAGAAATGGATAGTGTGAATTTCTGGGATTTTCCTAAGTAATTAATTTTTTGTGAATAGTGAAATTCATTATTTTATGATATTTAACAGATAAATGAATTTTTTATTAACAAATAATGTATTGTTTTTGTAAAACTCATTTAATGAAGATTTAATGAATCATTTACTATTTTTACTCACAGGAATGAACAATATGGATATTCATTAGAAAAAATAATAATGTAATGAATATAACAATCGACAACACCCTCATCATCCCCATATAAACAACACCACCCAACACCTCTCTCTCCAACCTTCTAATCCATTGATATTGTAAATATTCTTCCCAATTCGCATCCCAATCATCTTCTTCACATCATTGTGTTTCTTTTCTTAATAAGAAACCAATTATATGGGCCTTAATGTGGTTCTCAAGGAGACAATCTTCAATTAGTAAAACCATCAACAATTTTCTTTTCATTTATTTCATTTTCTTATCCTCTCCTCACCTCCCCTATGAAATGTATAATTATAAATCTTGTATTATGTATATAATAATTATTTTTAATTTTTATTGAAATATTAATCATTAAATCTATTTAGTTCTCCATTTTATAACAATGAAAACATTGACCATGATATGTTTATTTACCACTTTCGTGGATGATGAGTTTCTGTTATCGTTTAACACCTTCAATGATGTCCATAAAACAATTATTATAATTAAATAAGATTATATATATATATATATATTATAACTTATTTATTTTTTATAATCAATACATAACCATAATATTTAATAAAATGATACCAGTACCGGATGAACATAAAAACAATGAAATTAAAGTATGTAATATTCATTAATGTTTTATCAAATGAATCATCCTTATAACAATATAAAAAATTATATATGAGGAAATTTATATATATATAAGTTAATTAATACCATAATATTTCAATTTTTTATAATTATTATCCTTATAAGTGAACTTCTTTAAATATTCATTGGTAAATCGACCATGAAAACATGAAACAATTCGCTCCAAGAACGATGAAATCGAACATTATAACTCATAAAATTGGACATAAATTGACTCAATAAAAGTATAATAATTAAAATTCAAGTATAAATGGTTTTTAATTATTCAATTATTTACTATAATTTAATTTTACTAGATATTTTCTATAGTCAAAAAATGAATTCAAACAAAATGTAAGGGATCTTTACGAACCTCCATTTTTCCCTTGGGGTTATTCGTTATATCTCTTGACCAAAAGTTATTTATAATAAATATTTTTTATTTGCAATAAATTATTTCTGAATTTTAAAAACATATTTATCCAGTTAAATTCAACTATCATTGATGGGAAATACATGTTTAAAATATTTTATTCTCAATTATTTACGATAATCGAGATTGGTTAATAGAGACTTCTCTTTTTCTTACACATTTTCATATACACACCATAAATAGATTCAAGACACCAATATTTTAATAAAATAAATAATTTTATCAGGAAAATATATTTAATTTCATTTATGTTTTTTGAATACAATTATTTATTATTCATCTTTAATTTATCTTTCTACTTTTCAACAAATTAGTGTAAAAGGTTCACATTTTCGAAGATAACTAACCTCTATTGTTTCAATTTTTAACTTCATTTGGTTATAATTTTTCATGATATACTATTATTTTCCTTAATGAATTTCCATGTATGATTTAAATACATTATTCTATGGAATCCATTTTCAATCACCCTATGGTAATTCCAGACGTCCCGATTACATAACATCATTCTTTACATGGGTAACCCTTATGTTTACACATTATGATTGAGTATTCTTGTGTGACACATATCCATGACCATGTTATGATGGTTCTGGCTATATATACATCCCATTAATTATATTTATGTTATCTCATGAGATTTCATGTATGGTATTACTAACTAAACATAATTCATCATGTGACTTTATCCACCATATGATATACTATTGGAAGTTATCCTTTAGACAGGTTAATTTAATATTGTATGTTGAATCTAAATTCCACTATTTCAAGGATTATAGGATTCCATGTTATAAATTTTATGATTCCATATATTCACTCATGAAACATGCCTCCTATGTTAGAAGGTTATTTCCTTCTAACACAAGTTATAAGATTCATTACTATGTTTATTCTTTATTTATGTGTTTACCTCATCCCATTAGACTATATTTTTCTTAGGATATACTACTCAATTCTAGGAAATCAAATAAATTTACGAGATCAGTATGGGAGATTAATAAATATTTTTTTCATTCTAATTCCAGGATTTTAATATATGTACATATTCATAGAAAAACAGAAGACATTAACAACCTTGGTTTTTATTTTATGAATTATTATGCATAAAATAATGTAGTAATATTTTTAAAATTCTTGGTTTTCTATAAATGGTTTCATAGGAAATTATATTTATTTTTTGGGATTTAGAGATGAAATATTTATTTTGAACCCTCAGGATAATTATACCTCGATGGATAACCTTTATTTAAACATAAGGAATCCCATGTTAGGTTTTACATCTCATTTATATGTTTATCATTGAATGTTCATAGTTGAATTTTTATATTATCATTATATATGTATTCAACTCACATAATATTATTTATCTTGTTATTGTAAATGGATGGAAATATGAGGACGTGTTTTAACAACCAATTTGATATGAAATGTGATGATTTATCTACTGAAATTCCTAACATGATGAGAACATGAGCCCATATCTTCATGATAGTGCTGTCTTAACTGTTTCATGTTATGAATAATAAAATAAATTGTGTGGAATACCCTCTTTATCCTAATAAATAAAAAGTAGATTTAAAATACCTTATATGAAGAAGGATTCACCTCAATTTTGAAACATTAGAACCCCTCATCATCTAATAATAGATTAAATCTATTTAGATTATATTTTATTATTTTGAATACTCATAAGAAGATAAATTCATTCTTGCGTTCTAACATTTTTAGGGGAATGTTGAAATTGGTAGACACTTGTCAAAACAAGTCGATGTAGGATTCTGATTCCATGGATTGGGAAGGATTCAAGAAAATATATTTTAATAAAATTTTTCCATAATCTCTCAATCTTATGGTGTAGAGAGAGTTCCTCTGACTGATGAAAAATTAAGATTATTATATCTTGGAATATGAGTAAAACACTCATATTGATTTCATGATATGCCATTGGGGTTTTCATGAACACTGAATGCTAGGTGGATGTCTTATTTAGTGGATTATATCCAACAATACTAAAAGTTCTAACAATTTGAGACAGTGATAAGTATGAAGAGGTTTTCCATTGTTCTATATAGGTTTTAATGTAGATTGGTGAATTTATGTGGTGTCATGAGATCAAAGAGAAATTAATGAAAAGGGAATATAATATGGTAAGAGAAATAGATAAATCCCATTACGGAAAGAAAACCTACCACCCCAAATTTCAAATATGTGGGAAGAAGCATCGTAATAACTATCTTAAGGGAACTTGGAGATTCCTAAAATTTGGAAGAGAGGGAAATAAAGATAATTAAATCCAATGGGATTTAATAAATAATTATAATTCAGAATATGAAATTATGGTTTAGATTATTAATCATCTTTTATTAAACTATTTCAAAAAAATTGAACCTGGAAATTAAATGAGCCAATTCCCTAATACATCATTTGGCTGAGGAAATATACATGAAAAACATACATAGAAAATATGATGGGAATATTCTATCACTACAAATGATGTAGAGCCTGAATTTGATGTGGTTTCAAGTTTTTTATTTATTCATTCAATATTATATAACATAGTATTTTATTCTAGATCTAAGAATTTTTTCATATCATGGATGTTTAGTAGAAATATTCAAACACCACCTCAAAATATAAAGGTTGAGTTATGTATGACAAAATCAAATTGGGGAATTATTGCATAAAAAGTATATTAATCCTTCCATGTTAGTATTTTTGGAGTGAGTATCCTATAAAATATCATTGCACTTCCCTCGTTGGAGCATGATGATATATTGGATATAAATTTTTTATGTATAAAAATCAACATCAACTATCAAGAAAGGGAGAAAACTCTTCCTGTCTTTAAGAATCCCCCAATTCGGTAAAAGATTGAGGACGATAATGAATCTACTTCATAATTATCATCTAAATTGTGGATAATATTACCATATGAGCAAGCATGTATATTTTAAATGATTGGTACAATGTATATGATCATTCTTGAAGTGATTCCCATTATAAGGGACTATAAGGATGTATTTGGTGACGAATATGGATGTATTCCTTATTGACGTGAGTTTGAATTATCAAATGGTATAATACCTAGATCTGTTCTTGTTTTAATGAATGCTTATTGAATAGACATCATTCAGTTGTGATAACTAAATAAGTTATTACAATAGAATTTTATATGGCTATTTTTATGGTCGAGTGTTTTAACATTGGGTGTGCTAGTCCTCATCATCAAGAATACAAATGGATCAATGTACCACTTCATTAATTATTTTGAGCTCAAAAAATTAAAAATAAAAAAATTAATCACTTCAATGTATAGATTATTTGATCTATCAACTGCGTGGGTCCATGTATTTCAATAAGTAAGATCATTGGTTGGGATATAAACATTTAAAATTTAGTAAAATAGATATTCCCAAAACATCCTTTCAAAATAGTTGTGAACACAATTAGTTCATAGCGATTCCCATCATGATTTATAATTATCCAAAATGTTTGATGGAGTTAATCAGTATAGTCTCTAGATATTACCATGATAAACTTTTTGTGGTCTTTATTGATGATATTGTGATATAATCCATGTTGATGGAGAACACAAAAATAATTTGAATAATATAATAAAACCTTTGTTGAGGGTGAAACAATCTAATAGTTAAAGTAAATGTTATTTCTATATATATGAAGTATCAATCAAAAGAAATTTTATCTACATAAATGGAATATATACAGACCCTTTCTAGAAAAATGTATATGTTGACTGGACCATTCTAAATTATGTAATTGAGATCCATAGTTTCCATAAACTAGTTAGGTATTGTTGATGTTTTTTGATGAACTAATCATGATTATTAGGCCTACTAACTATGATGACTCATAAGAGAGTATATTTTTTCTAGACAATTGCATGTGATGAAGTTTTTAAATTTTTGAAACAAATACTTATCACTTCACCAACACATGAACTGCCGACTTGTGGGGAACACATTATGGTGAAAAATGATGCATAATGAAGGGATTATGTGATGTACTAATGAAAATGATAATGTGATAGATTAATTATAAAGGATTATTATTGTTCATAATGTAAATTTTCCCATGAATGATATTGAGTTTGAGGCTATAAACTTCATGTTCAAAATTTTGAGGCATTATTTTTATGGGGAGAAGTGTCTGAGATATACTAATCACAAGATTGTAAAATATATATTCACAAAGAACGATATTAATATGATACAATGAATATGGTAATATCTCATCATCTGTTTTATATTCTCAATCAACATTCATCTTGTTAAAGAGAATAAAGTTGCATATTCTCTTCATAAACAGGATCTGACAACATTATCAATGATGGAAATTGAGAAGGATTCAATATTCATAGAACTAGAATTGATGGACATGGGAATCATAAAATAATGTACATAATCATTCCATTCAAAAAATATTTTTTAACTACACCTATTAGAGTATTTTAAGGAAGAACAATTAGATGATGTTGAAATTATGAAGAATGTAGAATCAATCATAAATAAGAAATCCTCACAGTTTTAAAATGATGTGGAATGATTCTTAAGATTTGGGTCATGAAAATGTCTACCATCATATCCTAATATATTGAAATAAATTTTGAATGATTCGCATTGCTCAACATTATACATCCATCAATGGATAAAAAATATGCATTGAAATCTCTAAGAACAATATTGGTGGGACAAAATAGAGGACCAGGTCACTAATTATACATAAAACATTCTTTTTTGTCGGTTAATTAATAGTGAATGGAGAATTCACTAGGGATGATAATACCAATACCAATACCTAAGTTGAAAAGAGATTAAAATAATTATAAAATTTGTAACTAGAATTTCAAAGAAATATAGATAAAATAATTATATATGGGTCATTATATATCATCTTACAAAGAGAGATCACTTTATTATGATTCAAAAGGACTTCTCACTAGACCAACATGCAGAAATATACATCAGAGAAGTGGTGAGTCTAAATGGAGAACCGTTATTGATTTTATCTGATCATGATCTAATATTTACCACCATATTCTGGAAAATACACAATCATGATATAAATACTGATTTAAAATTAGTAATGTTGATCACACCCAAAATGAGGGATAATCTAAACCAATTATTCATACAGTGTAAGAAATCTTTAGAGCATGCTCAATTGACTTTGAAAGAGGATGGGATTAGCGTCATCCACTTGTTGGGTTCACATACAACAACATTTTCCACTAAATAATATAAATGGATCTATATGAATCACGGTATAAGAAAAATTTAGAACACCTACACGGTGGGATGGGGTTCATTAATGTAAGACATTGGGACCTAAAATGGATAAAAAAGTAACATAAAAGGTGTAGAACATCCAACAACATATTTGGGCTTCACATGGTTGAAATAAGACCATAATAGAAAATTACAAATGGGACAGATATTTTGATGATAGTGACAATTTATTCATGGTCATATCGCCATTAAATAGTGTTAATAAATTTGGGATGAAAGAAAAGATAATTCCTTATCACATCGAACCCTATGATATTCTTGATTTTTTCAGAGTTGTGACCTATCTACTTGCACTTCCACCAACCATGTATCAATCACACAATGTATTTCATGTGTCTATCCTATGTAATTACATACCAAATCCCTCACATATAATGTTATTAGAGGTGGTATAGTATTAAAACAATGTATTTGATGATGAGAATCCAGTGATGATCATGGAACATAGGGTTAGTGTTATACTTAACATGATCATTCAACTAGTCAAGGTACATTGGATAAACTATACATATGATGATGTGACATAGGAAATGGAGGAAGAAATTAAGGAAGAAATTAAGGATAAATACCCTCAATTATTTCTACCATAGTATGTCAAACTCAATTTTAGGAGTTAAATTTAATAACTGTGGAATAATTTAATGACCCATAATATTTTCAATTGATTTTCCATGTTTATATAATAAAATAAATACATCACATAGGGAACTCGATCAAATAATTTTTCTTAGTAATGAAGAGTGATCCATTAGTTATCAAATAAACTTATAATAATAGAAGATATTATAGTGGGATAATAAATAGGATATAAGATACTCAAAATAGAATATTTGGATCTACTCGATCCACAAAAATTACCACACTCAAAAACAGAAATGTTGAAAAAACCATAATTTCAATAATACAGTATATTTATAAATAATAATAAATAATATATATCAACAATAGAAAAAATAATTAAACGAACAATTAATCAAATAAGTGATATTTATAGAAATTAAAAAACCTATAATGATGGAATAGTAACATTTGCATCAGCAATAGAAATATAACTATTAGAATAGAAACCCTAACTATGAAATTATATTTAAAATTTTGGTCTCTTATAAATTAAAATATTATATATTTCTATCATTTTATAAGTAAATTAATTATTTAAAAATGATAAATTATGTGTTAGTATTTTTAAAATTTAAATGCTAACTAAAAATTTTCTAATTAATATTATTATTTAAACTAAAATTTATTTAATTATAATATATTGACAAATTAATACTACGATGTATTATATTTATAAGATTATTTTATGAGAACTTCATTAATATTTCAATGGGTAATAAGATAGATTATACTATTACAATTTCTATTTTTAATATAAATGATGAATTTATTTAAACATTAAATTTCTCACATTTATAAATTTTTTTTAAATAAGAACTATGATATGATCTCTAAACATCAGATGTGGTCTAATATATATTTTTCATATCTAAATAGTCTCCACAGAATTGATTTTTTATCTAATAGAGACATAATCATGATTTTATATCTGAGCCTCTTTCACATGCTAATCCAAATCAGAATAAAAAATGGAAATAAAAATAGAACATCAACCTGGTCGGTAAAATCATGCTGCATATTTTATGTAATTAGAATCATTAACCATTTCTGTGAATCTATTTTAGAAAACTGATTATATAATATTTTAATTAACTAACCCCTCATTGAATTACCTTTACCTAGGGTAAACATAAATTCAAATAAATCATTTGTAGATACATTATTCATAGTTTTTTTTGTAGATTAAAATATCTTTGTGATAAAATTTTATTCAAGCTATTTTCACAAAAAATCATAAATTTCACACTGTGAAGATAAATATTCAACAATAAAAATCATGGACTAGAGTAACCAATTAAAAATAATTTGTTCTGTAGTTCTTCTCATGTAATCCTGACTAATTTGAGACATAAGAAACAACATGATATCACAACATTAGAAAAAATCACAAACCATATTCCAATACATCAAAAATGTGTAAATATCCCTACATAGGATTTAGAAAATTTGAGTATAGGTGCTGATTTAAGTCGAACCATAAACACATTAATGGATTTATAACATTGATTTTTTAACATTGTAATGGAACACCATTCCTCCTATAAGGTTCCCTTGGTGATTCCCAATGTGAAAATTAATCTAAAATGAAATTTAAGAATCATTCCAAGAAAAAGATATATGTCAAATAAATTCTGAAATGGATTATATGAGATAATATATTCTATCTTCTCAAGATCTAAAAAAAATTATTTCTTAAAAATTTAATTGCCAAGAAAATTTTCCTCTTGTATCCATAAATGAAACTATGATGACAAGGCATACATATGTTTTCTCCCCCATGACTCCCAAACCTAAAACCAAGTGTTTCTCATGATCCACTTTTTTGATAGAATACACCTACTTGTCATTCATAAAGAACAAAAAATGCAATCAATGTACCATTTAATCATCTATTTAATGAATTCTATAAATATGGTTACTACATTAGTAAGACCCAATTTAATTAAATTGAACTCCTTATGGCCATATTTAATTCTGAAAGATATATTTGGAATATCCCCCTTTCATAAACCTAAGGGGTGATATCCAAAACAGTTGTGAATTTTTCAGATCTAATCTGCTATGCTAATTTTTTTTAAAATGATCATGAAGGCATGTAAAAGGATACAATTTTTTATCGAAACCCTATATATATAAAAGTATTCTTCCCAAATCCTAAGTGTTCCATATTAAATATTCACAAAGGGAACTTGTGAAGCTATAGAGATATTCACTATCTGACGAACCCTTTACTTTATAACTATATCAACTACTCTATCAATTCCATGTCTTCTATTGGTCTCATATGATAATAAATAAGGTAAATATAGTAGTCATATTTAGTATATCAAAAGTAAAATTATCATCAATTTTAGGTGAAACATTAATAAATTATCTAGGAACACATCATAGAACTGGCCCAATATGATTGTAAAATATATATTCTTTATATTATCTGTCGACAACAAGGGAATGTTATCAACTATTATGAGATAGTTCCATAAACCAGATAATATGGTCATGCACTCCTTGCATTCATTACTCAATCACAATTAATGAAATTTCTAACATCATTAAGTGATTTGTATCTCACCTTTTGTGTATAATTATTAATATGGGGCTCATTGTTCATCAACCAATAAATTATTAGAATCATGTCAAATAAATCCATCTTTATCACATAGAAATCACATACATGATCAGTCATGTCAATTATTATAAAAGAACACACTTCACAAAATTAAACAATAGTTAATAAAATGGAATTTTTATATTAAAATTAAAATTCATTATTTCAATAGGTAAACACATCAGATTAATGAATGTATAATAAATAAAGGAATATGACTCACCTGTATCAAAAAACGCATGGAAAATGGAAAAATTAAAATGAATAGATCCTCTAATTGTCGAAATACCCAATTGACCATACATGACCACTTGATAAGTTCCATATAATTTCATATTCAATTAAATTTCAAATTTATTACATTATAGTGAATGAAAATGATGAGGAGTCATGGATTTCATATAATAACCATGACATTCTCTATTTTGATTATTGGAGCTATTCTACGACACTCATCCCGTTGAACCATAAAATGATCGAGAAGCATTATATGTATATCAATCAACCAACAATGATGTGGTGCGATAATAGCATTGAGGATGTCCCATAAGGTTGTAATTATGACCACTTCTTGGTGGTTCCATAAAATATAAAATCAATTGATCAAAATAATTACACCAAAAAAATCAAAGCATTATCCTTGGTCAATCAGGTAATATGGGAGATCCCATAGTCTAATTTTGAGATATACCACCTACATAGGAAGAGATGACTAGTGTCCCTCTTCTACTTCTTCCCATATTTGATACTCCAACGTGTTGCCATATAAATGAACATGATTTCTCTAACTATGATTCCCATGATATATCTTTTCTACCACTAAAACTCTATTGACCACATCTGTATAATATGTAACACATGGGAATTAAATATTTTATATAATTTCTAGATTCAACCGAACTCCAAAATGTGTTCCTTCAAGGATAAACTTGTAGACAAATATTTTGAAAATTAATCTAAAAACATAAATTTATCCACAGTCTCTATTGCTGAGATATTATTGTTCTTAAAACAAATGAAATCCATTATACTCCATATTATAATAATGTCAGGATATTATTTATTCATGAAAATTTACTCAAAAGTCTATCATGACATTCCATTGTCCAACTTATCTTTAACTGCTAAATCTTACCAACAGCATCCAAAATCCAGCACCATGTATGTTTCCAACTTTATACTATACAATACTATAGTGCATAAGAAATATAATATTTTAATTATCTAAATAGACAATACATGTTTTTTTCTTGTTTATAATCCCCCTAAATGGTGATCAGGTTTAAATTTGGAACTAAAATGAACACCCCACTTGTATTGTTTCATCATTTTTATTCTGTGTATCAATATCCTTAAAATACTAGATAGGATATTTCAAATACTATTGGTTCAACTTTAGATCATATGAAAACATATTCAAAATAGATTCTTCTAGTTTTTTCTTATGGAACTTACCGAGATCCTTTCCCTATAACCAACACACAACTCCATCTAGTATCACTCTCTAAAAAGAGAATGCTTGGATTTGTCAAAATATCCTTTAAACATGATCCCCAATCATGTTTATATATGAAAACAATTTTAACCATTTTTAATTTACCAAAATAAATACTTTTTAATAATATCCCCATTTGAATGCATTTAAAAAATATTAAGAAATAATTAACTCACAACAAATCCAAAAATAATTAACTCGGTAATGAACAAAATATTCTGTGGTGGAAGACATATTATCCATGTATTTCATTTAAATATTAACAGCTAAACCCATGATCATGGGGTGACAACATGCTTATAAGTGTGATAAAACACTCATATACACAACCCCCCTTTAACATGAAGATTAGTATAAAGTGTTTAGATAAAGGATGTAATGATATACATTTTATCTTTTGACAATCCTATATCCTTTTAAAAATCCCAAGAGACAAACTAACTTCTCAATACAGATAAAATTTACAACTCCATGATTATATAGAACTGATACCCAAAGATTGATCGAATTGATAAAATATTTTTTTTTAAAAATATATTTGGACCAACCATTTCTGAAACGATTTTTAACATCTGTCCCCTAACCCATTGGTTTTAGATGAAATTTTTGGTGTGAATTTTTTCAGGTGAGAATCCCATGACATCAGATGTGGGAATAAATTCAAAGGACATCATAGAAATTAAGGGTGAAATTTTTCTATTTTAATGTAAAATATTAAATCCAAAAATATAGTAACCAAAAAAATACAGTATATGATAAATGAGTATAAAATAAATCTCAAAATAACCAAAAAATAACCATATTTGGGTAAAATAATGAACCATTTCACACAACAAAAGGAATCAAAAGGAAACAATACCCAAATACACCAAATACATCAACAAACAGCTTGAAATAGTATCCTAGATCCAACATGACAAGACATTTCCAATGTATCATGTAGCATTACTAAAGGACCAAGATATCGTTACATTACATGTTTCGTGATTGATGTCATCTTCCATCATAAAACAGTTCCCATGAAAGGGTTTTTTCTAAACATATTTGGATTTCTCCAATGACATCCCAACTCACTACACTAGGAAAAATCAAATTATTGCATTTATATAAAATAGTTTAGGTTGAATAAATAATTTGATCTAAAAAACCAATAATAATTTTCAATTAAAGAAATAAAACAAGTGATTAAGACATTTTAAAAGTACAATTGGCTTACACATTCTCTGATTCCACATATTCACACATCCACACATCCACACATTAACACATGCATTTCTATTTGAAAATTCCACAATCATTATAATTCTCTCACGAATATATAAAATAATTATGAGGTTACCAATACTAGGATCCCCAATGACACACACCCATTCCATCAGGTCATGTCTAAGGTAAATGAACTCACACTAATGAAATATTTCAATACCCATACCAATCCATTAAAAATAACTCACCATATTCCATAAAAAATATCAACAACCATTTTCCATGTATAAACATGAACCATAATTTTAAATTCCCTGTATCAAAATTCTCATCATGTGTATTCTCCACACAACCATCCAATTTACACAATTTCTGAAAATCATCAATATAGATGTTTCAAACATGAATAACCCAAAAAGTCCACATTCATTTAAATCAAAACATTTATTTCCAACTACGAATTTAATTTCTAATCACAAGGAGTTGCGATAGAATAGACATACCTCACAAACAGTTTCTCAAAACATTGAACGAAGAAACTATCCTCTAGATATGATCACAAACCACATTTCCATCACTAAGTCCAAAACATATTCATCAAGATGTTATTTTGGGTAATTTTGTATTAAATATAGTTATATGTAGTAAACATATTATTCAATAATATTCCTTTAATTATTTAATTAAGAGTTTATTATTAACATGTTATTTTTTAGGTATAAATTCTTTAGTATATAATATTATTTTGAAAGTCATATTGAGTAAAGGTTGTAGGTATTTTACTGATGATTATTATTGATGATCACAACAACAATGAGGCCCCAGTTTTTAATTTATATGTATTCTTAAATATATGATTTGTGTTAAAAATTATACATTAAGTTTGGGACACATTTTAAATCAATATTTTGTTGATTATTCTTTATTTTTAAAATAAAATATTTAATTATAATGTTTAAAATATAACAGATGAATTTTTTTTATATTAAAATATTGTGATTTGTGGGATTTTATATAAAGAAAAAGAATTATATTTTGACAGATTTATTAATTATATTATAATTGATTATAATAAAATATTTTATAATATGATTATGTGCATAATATAATGATAAAAATGATGGATTATATTTTCAATATGGACTTAATTTTATGAAAAATATGATATTTAAAATATCATTATGGATTTGATTTTATCCAATAAAGTGATGGAATATGGAATTAAATATTTTAGGTCATCAGTTAAGATAGTAATGTTTTTTTTCAAAAACATCTTAGTTAACTAATTATACAAAAGATAGGTATAGAGATATGGAGTGTGTGTGTGCATGTACACCATTTTTTCTCCATTTAATCTATCTATCTTAGTGTACTTTGGCATACCCATGCAACTATAACCTTTAAGATACACACTAAGCCTCATAAAAAGATTCACATAGCATGTTATGGGTAAACATATGTTATATTTAACTCTCTATGGAATCCTCATTCCCATAACTATGGGGTCCTACATGATGTGTGATCCTTAATGACGTTGCCTAGAACATGTAAATTTCCCAAACACTCAATATCTTCTTACATATAACCTCTAAATCACCGGATCATGTATCGTTATTGGAAAACATGGATATGTGGTATCCAAAACTCATTATCACATAGTTTCTAGATTAACTTCTTCGATCTATTCTGAAATCAATTTTCATAGTTTATCTATTAGGACATCAAGAGACATCATGTATCCATCATTAGAATGGAACCCTTTTTCCTGTATATTTTCATTCCTCCTTTAATCATACATTATCATTTCTGATCCTAAAATATCAATCTCAATGGACAACTGTACTAGTGGTAAAAACATGTTTCAGTAATGACTGGTCGTAAAATGATCAAATTATGTATACCCATTGAACCATTAGACAAAAAAAAATCATACAAATAATTTGACAAGAAATTGGGGTGACATCTACAAGACCCAAGATGTAAGGAAAAAACCTCTACCTTTGTTTCCTTGTCCATGATCCATTGTTATAGAAATATATGAACTACGTGGAAAAACTCAATGAAATAAAAAGATACATAATAATTAAATCTAAAATTTATCCAAAGTTAAATTATTTTAATTATAATTGATCCACTATTGACATTGGACAAGAAATTGGTTGGAAAACCAATATAAAAAATCATAAAATTAATTTTTATTGATAAATTATTGTGTATAGTTAATCATTATTTACATTCAAGATATACATTAAATGTGTTGTTGCATGATCCTATATCCGATGAGATCTGAGGTCTTCTCCAAATGATCCTTTGAGGGCTTATCTCCATGTGTTACAATCAACCCACATGTTTTGTGGAACTCAATAGGGTTGAGGATTAACTATTTTATGATAGTGGAACTAGGTTGCTGAGTCAAAAAATTAAATAAATCTATTTATTTATTTATTTATTTCCACACCATTTACAAAAATGACTGATATTGATAAGGGTTATATCGTGCCTATGGTAAAACATGCATTAAAACTCAATGTTACACTAATATTTATGATCTATTCCCAATTCAAGAATAATCCCATTATTTCAAGAATAATAAACACAAGTTATATTAATATATTTAATATATTTGATAAATTAATTCAAGGAAATTTGTGCATCATGAATCTCATGTCATTTTAGAAACTAAGTCTAAAACTAAATCTTTTAATTTCAAAAAATTGTACTAGGAAAAATTTGATCCTTTAAATTCTCTACAAATTATAATTTATCATCCAAAAAAACTACTTGGATAGTGTATGAATTGGGAATACATTGGACTATACCACTCTTATGTTCTCTCATGATGAATCCCAAGAATCCAGAGGATACACACTGGGGGAATAAATCTCCAATGAAAGATCATATCCTACTCATCCTCGATCTCTATAGGGTACTCTTTTAATGTAGCTTTATCCTCAATGTCCATATCACCCAAATCTATAACATGTGACATGTTGGGCTTGTACCTCCTCAGATGAGATATATGGAAGGCTTAACGTACACGTTGATATTTGGTTGGTAGAGGTTAGTAGTAAACCACCTCATCTTATATATGAAGTATCTGAGAAAGACTTGTGAATATCATATATAACAAGCCACATTAACAAAATATTTGTAATCCTTATCCTAGTTAGGCCCTAAAGAACACATGGTCTCTATTCTCAAATACAATAGTTATACATCATTAATAATATGAATAAATTTGACTAATATGTCGAGTCTTAACTAGATTCATTAAGATCCTCACCTTCTCTATTGTAGCTCATACAAACTCAGATACCATTAGTTATGACTCCCTAGGATTAGTGAAATAAGCTGGTGATACTCATGTTCACCGTTACAATTCCTATTATAGTTTCATTACAATGGTGTAATGGCATCTTCTTGGTTTGAAAAATCCAATATGCATAGGTAATCCTCTCAACTATATCCAAAATACAGCATATAATCCCATTAAATATCCTCCATAAATTAAATGGTCTATTAGTCCGACCGTCATTATTGGGGGGGGTGAAACATCATTCTCAGACACAACTAATCCCGAATGGCCTCCTGGAATCCTATACATAACTGTGTCATGAAATGATCATCATGGTCAAATAAGATCATCAAGGGAACTCCATGGAGATGAACTACCGATTAAAAAAAAAGTGTCAAAAAATCTCACTGAGCGCAACCATGGATTAGTCAGTAAGTGGTCAGACATGGTTAGTAGAACTATGATATTCTACAAAGAATCACATCCTCTATACACAAGTGACAACACAATCATGATTTACATTGATATCCCTTCCAAATTCGACTATGGTTCCTCAAGAGATATACTAAATCCTATTGGAACCTGACACTCATCCGTCACTTCATGAAAAGTGAGGCATAAAAAGACAAACTTTGAAATAAAAATATTTATTCCTAGACACCAAATCTAACATTAGTGGTTTTGGTGAATATTCTCCCCACCCAGATATTCCAAAAATACGGATGTTTGAATATTTTACAAAACCTTCCCCACAACATCAATGGATCTGTCATCCATCCTTCGATAGGATATACTGATTTTTTCTATCATAATATCCCTTAGGATAATGTCTTGTGGATATTTAAGTATACAAGGTTTCATAGTTTGTATCTCCAAAATTATCACACTAACAAGCTCAAAACGTTGTGTGGTAATTACTATTGAATGAGGATATTAAGAAATATCATTTTCCCCTAAATAAAACTAAAACAAGTATAACATATTTAATTTTTCATCCAACAAAATAATATCATGATCCCTTATAAAGAGTTCTTTACACAACATCATGTTCCTAATAGTATATATAATATTGAATTCATTGTCCTTTAGGGACTCTAGACATCATCACTATCTAAAGTCCAAAACCTTTTTAGAGAAGATATACATGAGACACTTTTGGAATGTGTAGATGAGAAACCACACTCCCATTAGTTAGTGTTGTCACACATTCAGTGAAAATACTATCACTCCTATCTCAATATTATTGGTCATCTTGTTCTTCTCATGTGGTATAAACTAACATAAATAGTATATGGTCAATGTATTCCTCTATATAAGAACAAATCCATGAATGCTCAATGATACATTGTAGAAAACAATATCCTCAACACACTCCTCTAAAAATATCATGATGGTAGAGCTCTTCAATGTCTACCTAAACTGTTGAAATCACTTATGCCACCTTAATTTTCACACAAAAGGGATCCCCTTTCAGGTCATTGCTATAAAGGGTTCATCCATTGTACATAAATAATATAAAATCCTTTGATAGTATCTTTCTATCCCAAGGAAACTCATCATATTGCTTACAATATTAGTTGGATCACACGATATCACTACCTCATCCATCATTAGGTCCACTGCCACTCTTGTCTTTGAGTTTACGTATCCATGGATGTTGACCTCTAGAATTAAAAATTGTCTCATTGATATATTTACATAATGATTATTTTCTCTATGTGCATCTATGACTATAAAAATCTATATCACTTGCTCCAAATTGGATATTATGTAAACAAGGATATCATTGATGAAGACCACCATGACATAGTCCATGAAAAGAACAAATGAACCGATTTAAGGACACCTTGAACACTGTGGGAGAATTCATCATGATGAATGGAATCTAAATGTACTCATGGTGACCATAATGAATAAATAATGTAATATTTGTTATATCCTATTTCTTCACTTGAAATTGGTGATTGCCTAATCTATGATCGTTATCCAATAACCATTTCTCAAGTCTCAACAAATCAATGTGGTTATAAATCCACAATGGTGGATAAATATTCTTCACGGTCACTTGATTCATGTCCACATAATCTTTAAAAATGTGAATCTTTAATATTCCACCGTGGAAAAAACAACACATTGGATACCTAGGTGGAAACACTGGGTCTCACAAATATCTTCTCTTATAATTCCTTTAACTACACACTTTTTCATGAATATTTTTTGGATAATTCGAATATACTAATTTAGATATTGTTTTTATCCCATATTCTAATTCAATGTATAAGATTATCTATCAGTGGGGAGGTAAGAATATCAAGTCCTTAGAAAATATGTTATATCACGCCACCTGTACCATAGGGAATGGGTGTCCCCTTTCATCCACTACTTCAAGAGCCATGATTTCTGATTATTGTGTAAGTGGTTTTAATACCATGTTCTTAAGAGCATACTAATCAAAATATGTTTCCTTTTCACCCATAAATGCAAAACTTATTCAATCACTAACGAGACACTGCATCCTCCTCATAAAACTATCAATATGGGAATGAAATAGAATTAGCTACCCTATAAATATTATGACTTCATAAGGCCTAATTGCTGGTGAAAAGAGATCACATTCAATGATCATTCCTATATGTGTCAGATAACACTATCAGAAGATGTATGAAATCACTATGTCACAACCTATTGGAGTCTCTATGTTAATGGGTTATAAAAAAGGATCAACCAGAATATCTATTTATCGAACTATAGTAGTGGATGGAATGGAATGACTTGAACCTATTTATATCAATAATATAACTATGTTAGAAAAGATATATATAATACATCATATCCTTCAAGGTGAATTATGTTAATATTCCATCATTTCCTATAGTGTTGAATATCCCACAACACCGACTCCGAGAGCCTGGCCTGGACGACCTGGGGTTGGTGGCAATACGATTACGAACCATCGACCACCTCCGACTACACTATTATCCCAACTTCCAAGCCATATTCAATAATGTCCTCCCATATCCAACCTCAATCTCACCCTCAATGTTCAATTGTCCATCTCTAGATATTGTTTATGAAAATTCTCACAATACCATGCAAGTGTTCTTCCACCGTTATAGGATAGACATTGCTTCTATCTCAGCTAACTAAAGAAATATAGAGAGCCCTACACAGTTGACTTTTTTTTTCTTAGAGAATCTCCTTGAGTATAGCATTCTCATATCCCATTTACTTCTATAATATACCTTCATCTAATGTATTTTTTGTTGGGATTCCACTATAACCCCTCAGTATTAACACCTCTATTATAGGAATCTCCCCACAATAGAGGCACTCTAAATATCCAATTTATATGCGGGAATTTAATGAGATATCATTGAATCCATGATATCCATATTTAATCCCATCATAATGTTTCATTATTTGAGGAATGAATCCTTAATAATATTCTTGTACTATTACATGAGAGCAATAATACTCAGAAAATACTCTACCATGGACATAATTTTCTATTATTGATATAGAAACATCTGTTGGTGCACTATCCACAACTTGGATGGAATGAAATTTTCTCTGAAGAGACACATGATGTCTTACTATGAGAGAGATACCATTTCATGTGACTGATTCACTAATATATAAATGCTTCTAGAATATCCTTGACGAATTCTCATTGTAAGGACCACCATTTGATATCATGGCATCATCACAAGTTTGGAAACTCGAGTGACTTCATCGTAGTAGTCCACAACCACATGGGGTCTTCCTCCTTCATAAAATCAGGGTTTTCTTCTAAAAACATACGATCTTAAAAGTGAAATTTATAATCAATATTTTAAATGTCACAAAAAATTTAGTTTCTCTTGTATTACATGCCAGGCTAAGTATTTTTTTGTTTCACAAAACCCATAAATTTTGATAATGTGGATATTATTTAACCAAGAACACTAAACATAAACACCCCATGATTTAAATTACCATTAAAACATATCCTTTAAATTAGAGAGTATAAAATTTATTTACTATGTAGTAAAATATACTGATTTAAATAAAAATATTTTTTTTCTTAATAAATATAAAACTTTTTTAAATTGTTATTAAATAATAAATCAATTTTTATTATAGTGATTTTACAATTCAAAAATAATTTTTCATCAGAAATTATTTTATTTTCATTTTATGTGGAAATATTATAATAAATTTGTGGAAATTTTTAGAAATATATATGAAAAAATGAACTTCGTTTTTGTAATCCGAATACCAAAAAATAATATAGGTCAAATTATGGTACTTTTTGAATAATATTGATTGTTTATGCGAGTATTGAAAAATACCATTTTTTAGAATGTATTTTTCCATAAATTTTGTAATTTAATGTCCCATTATGGTTTGAATATTATCAAATGTAATATAAATAATTTTTATTCTGAATGTTAACATTGATTCATCATTATATTTTTTTGTATATGTATTTTTTGTTTGAAAAAGGGTTTTCAAAAAACAATTTTAAACTGAATAATGTTTTTTCATTTTAATTATCTAAAATAATCTATAATGTGGTGTTTTTGTAATGAAAATTAAATATTATAGATCATTAAATGTTAAATTTTTTCCATAAAAAAATTATTATTAATTTTAGAGGTAATATATAATTAACATTTTCTACAAATCACTCTTCTTAAAAACTCACAGTCCTACTGCTTCTGTAAGATTAATGATAAATTAATAGTTTCCATTAAAGTGAATTTATTTTTAAAAAAATTGATTTCATATTTATAATAATAATAATTTATAATTACTACTTAGCGCAATATAGTTTTGACCAAATAGTACATGCAATATAAATTAATTACCCCAGTTAACTTATAAATAATTTTATTGTCCGCTAAAACTTGAATGCTAAGATTCAAAGTCACAATAATATTTTATTATTTTTGTTGAATAAATTATTTTTAACCAAGGACATAAATGTATTTCAATTATGAAAATTACATGTCAATTTTCATGTAATATGACCCATGTAATATGTTACGTAATGAAAATGATTGAAAAGTCACTTTCTTTCTTTTAGTATCTATAATTGATTGGGATAGGAAAAAAGAACAATTTTATGGTGATCCATATAATTAAGATATATAAATATTTTTTTATAACAATAATATATATTAAATTTTTAGAGAGTAATTTTTTATATAAAATACATAAAAAATGCCAACATAATATTTATTTAGTTAATAAATATATAAAATAACTGATTACAAAAATAATAATAGTGAAGTAAATTAAATGAATTATTATGTTCCATTACTTGATATAGATTAATATTTCATTGTATAAATTTGGGACATAATATATTATAATTCAATAATGTATATTTATTTGTAAATTAAATTTTATTTAATAATTTCAAAATTGATATCATGTTTATTTTATGATAAATTATAATTTTTTAAATAACATATAAATACTAAATATAATATATTAAAAATAATATTTTTTATATGATAAAAAATTTCAACAAAGTTACATTAATAGACCCATTTTTCGTTTATAATGAGTATAATGAACCCTAAACAATAAAACTATATAAATATAGTTATGGTTAAAATATTTTTTTGCACGATCATGGTATCATGTTAACATAAATATTCAACACATATATGTTTTTAATTTGATAATATGGATTAATATTTATAATAATTGGGTATAAATTATCTAATATGTATCATTTTAATATTGTCATAATGGAAAAATTAAAAAGCTTATAAAACTTGTTAAAATAGTGGAAAACCAAAATGAAAATACTAAGGAAACATATGAGTTAAAAATAAAAATGATTTAAAACATGCGTTTTATTGATTTTTGGATGTTTTTCATGACCCTGCCATCCTTATAAAAAATAATTATCAATCATTTCTCTAATTGAGGTATTATTGACCTCCAAATATTTTATATATTAGAGTATTTGAATAAATTCCACTCATCCTCAACTATAAAAAGGATATAACTCCCCACACTTCATCATATATATAATTACTTTTGGATAATCCATACCCTACCTAGATCACATATAAAATTTAATATTATAATCATAATATACATAGTTTGGGATGACTCAATCCAATTAATTCCATTTGTGAAAACCAAAAGGTGTTACCCGATCAATAGGTAATGATCATCAATGTGAATTTTATTTATTTATTTCTCCACCCATTAAATTATTTGTATATAATGATGAAATAATAACTCATTTATTTTCAATATATTTATATATTTTTACGGTAACATCCTAAAATCACAAACACTTCCATCAAATGGGTCATGAAATGAACATTTTGGTCTATGAAAAACTACTACTTCAGGAAATGATGTTATTTATTTGACCATCAACACCTTTCACAGCTGGGTATGCTGATGGTTCAAATGATTAATTTTTTTATTTAAAAAATAATTATTCTTATAGATTCATTATATATTCTACACCTTATACATTCAATTACTTATAGAGTATGATAATGTTGTGCATGTGTGTCCCGAACAATAACCTCTCGAAGCTATATGATTTGTTATTCACTGACACAATAAATTGAATGTAATATGGTAAATGATAGTAATAATATTTTATATACAATAAATATGAATGATATTCATGACATATTTATAATTATATAAATATAATATATCATTTTCATTTTTCCTTTTCTCTCCCTAGAAAAATGATGGTGTCATGTTTGGACATGTGGACTATAGCCTCCTTGAATTGATGTGATTAATTTTTATCCACACCAACATTGTGAAAATATAATTTATAATAATATATAATAAAATTTTATTTTACTTATGATTTTATTTTATTTTTTAAATTTCAAAATATCACTATCCACTCTTCGATAATGATCATTAAAAAATAGTAATGTTACTCATGCGTATGTATGGCCTATTATCTCCCTCATTGTAATGTTAAGTCATCATTCATATATTAAATTAATTATTTGTTTGAGAAGTATAATTTATGTATGCATATTATTATAATTTCATTATTCACATTCATGATATGTTTAAATAATGAGCTCGTCTACCATAGTAAACCCATATATGTCATTTTTTTCACACAACGTGAAAATGGTCAAAACATCTTGCATAATCATAATAAATTATGTAATTGAATGAAACATTATAATAAGTGAAATAATATACATAATAATATCATTAATTTCTCTTTATAATTTATGTAATTAAAATATGATTTTATTTAGATTGGTGAAGACACACATGACAAGTCAAAATCAATGTATGTGTTTTCGTATTTCAATTTTTTTCTTTGTGATATATACCACATTGAAAAAATATTTTTATTATGTATTTTATATACTAAACATTAATGTATTGTATTTATAATATACTTAATTATTTCTGATATTTATATATAAATTTTATGATCCCTATTTATTGAGTTTTATTGTTTCTATGTTACCAATGAGTTAAGGGATTTTTGTCTCAATTTTCCTTCATTAACATATATGTGATGTTAGAGAACTATATTATTTTATGAGGTGTATATACTGATCATTTAATAGTTTATGTGATGAATATATTTAATTTCATGACATTCTAGTTATAAATTAATTTTATTGTATTAGGTGATTACAATTTAATGTTACCAAATTCATAGAATTATTTTTATACAATATCATTAACTTTTATGATTGTGTATGATTAGGTCTCCAATGTCGAAATTTTATAATTCTCATGATTTCTCTCACCATTTGGTTATTCTTGATATTTTCATACAACCGTAACATTTTACCACTATTTTTTAACATTAAATAATTGAAAAAATGTTTTTAGGAAAATCTATCATTATTTCTTTCTTCGGTCGTCTATCATTCCTCATTTAAAACAATGTTTTATAAAAATATTTTAATTTTTTTGACATTATACAAAATATTTGATAATAAAATTATTTATTTTTTCCTTTGAATAATATTTTCAAATCTATATTCTTTCTCGTTCTGATCAAGGAACGGTTCTATCATTTTTATATTGATAAATGAATTTTATTTTAACGTGTGCAACTAGTATAGATTTACTCACCATCGGGACCGTCATTTCATTGAATATTCCATTAAATGTATAAATGGATGTTTATAAATATATTTTCCATTAAATATTATATCTATTCTTTGTTATTAAATTAATTTTTTCAAAGAAATGTTTTTTCAAATTGTATTATGTTTAAAAATGTAATTTCCAATATTTAAAGGATATTTTTTAATTTTTGTTTTAAATGATATTTTATTGGTATTTACATTCATCAATATCAACAATCTGTGTTTGTACTTATCTTTCAATACATTTGTTTTTTATTTATACCATTATTATTCTTTCCCTATATGGATTATTAGTTTTTCAAATATATTATTAATGAACTCTATACTTTTACATGGGTTAATCGTGATTCAAAGATATTGTTATAGAGAAAATTTATTTTATAGTTTTTATTCATTTTATAAATGAAGTAAATTTTTTTAATTATTTTTTATGGAATTAATTCTGTATGTTCTTTATTTATTTTTTTGTTCATGGATATTATTAATAATGGGTGTTCCTAGAGAGAAATGGATGATCCTATTAGATTTTTACAGTCGGTGTTCATAGATAGATCTTGAATGAATTAGGTAACGATTATGTTACACAAATAATAATATTGGAAGTTGGTTGTGTGTTTATTCCAATAGAAAGGTATCTTTAATGGGGTTTTATGTTTTCTATGAATATTATTTCCCCATATAACAACACATTTTGTTATTCTTTATATGGGATTATGAGGTTTCATTTGATTAGGATTGACATAACATGGAACATTATTATTATTTCATATGGATTGTTACATTGTTACTGCCTTGTTGAATTTTTCATGTCTCATGATCCATGTTTTAATTTGTAAAAATATTATTTTTTATTAATCATGTACTTTTATTGCATTATCATTCCCTTGTTCACTTCTTATGATCACTATTAATATATATTTAATAATGCTTATATATTCTATTACTGATCATTTGAACAAACCCTTATATTTTTTATTTCCCATAGGTTTTAAATAACGAGGCTGAAAATTCATGTCTATATAGGATTTCAAATGGATGAAGCTGATTTAATATTGTCTAAAAAATATTTTTTATTTTAGAGAAATTCTCATTTAGAATCATGGGATTTTTTTGTATGGAAATTGTCCAAATTTTCAAAAACTCAAAACCCAAAAGGTCATTGATAATGTATGTGATCCAGTTTTTTCTTATTGAGGTTATAATGTCTAGATATAAATATTTGGGTCAGATTTATCGGTACCAATGTTATAAATATAATGATTATGTATTTATCGATGGAAATGGGAGTAATGGTTCTAGTGTAGTTATATTTGATATCAATATAAAGGATAATATAACATTGTAGACTATGATGTTTCCATGTGATGAAATCATATGAATTATAGATTCCATCATATTTATACGTGATTAGGTATGATCATATGTTCAATGTCTTAGATAAGTCATTTTAGGGGTTTTGGTAGTAAATTGTTTTTTTCTATTAAAGACATTTTTTATTAAATTTTCTTGATAATTGTATTTTTAATCCCTAGTATGATAATGATGTGTTATTTAAGGAGTTATTATTTTTTCATTTTTGAATAAGAAATGTTATAACTGGAAAGCCAGATGGAAACTCATCACATTTATAAATACCATGAGGCTTGAATGCATAACTAATTGTTGACAATGGTGTATCAGAAACGACATGACTACATAATGTCATAGTTAATAATACTTTTTTTAGTAAAATTATATTTCTTTGAAAAATATATGGTAAATAGTTTGAAGAATCACAATAGATTTATCTTCAAATAATATATGATCAAATAATTCAAATCAATGGGTCTCAAACATAGTCACGAAATGTTTGAATAATTTCATGGAAAATTATTTATCGAAGAAGTAAATTTTATCCACTGGTGTTAATAAAAAATTGTATAGATTCATATATTATTCCATCGTATTAAGGTTTACACATTTGGGGAACTCTCTTACTCCGCGATAACCATTTTTTAGTCTAATTTCTAAAGGAATTAAGAATATATTGTTATTATTTCAGAGGTTTTTTAGTCCTTTAAAAGTTTATTATAGTGTTTTAGGAAATAATTGTTTTTCCAGGATATATGTTTTTTGGGTAAAAACATGATTTTTAGGTGGAAATTTACTAATTTTTTAATTTCTACTAATAATGTAAGTATATTTAAATTTTCATTAGTTATGTAGTAGTCAAAATTTCTATACTCTTGGAAAATGATTGTGATACAAAATTATCTTCCTAGTACATTCAATTATGATGATCCAGTGCAATTTTCAATGATAAATAAATTATTGGTTTAGTTCGATTAACATTCCATTGATCATTCACTTACTTATGATTGATGACCTCAAGAATGCTTCATAAATATTTTCACTTTTCGTTAACTCCCACCTATTTTAGACTATTTGGAATAATAGTTATGTATTACTATATATTCCCTTTTTTCATCCCATTATCTACTATTGAGAGGATATGTTATTAACCCTTTTTACTATTCAAATTGAGAAAAAGGAAATTTAAATTACCCAACCAATAATTACTCGGTTGTAGTTAAACTTGTGAGGATAAAATATATTTTCAGTGGGAGGATGTTACAACCAATTATTCAAAAATTATAATTTTATATTCAATATATTAAATGAAACAGAAAAATGAGTTTAAATTTTGTTATATTAACAAACAATTTATATTGTATTAAATTTAATCTTGATATTTGTATATTTAAAAGCATATTCAACATTCAATGACATACAAAAATCCCCCATGATATAAATTATGGTTATAACCATGACATTAAATTTGAGGGTATGTATAGTATTAAATACATTATGATATATATATATACATGTCTCATTAAATATAAATTATTTGTAAATATTTATTTTATAATAAACTAATTATTATTAAATTGATTACATTTTTCAATCAAAGGATTTACCCAAAAAATATTCTTACACATTTCAAAAATATATTATAATAGATTTCTCTAACATTAATAAAATTAGTTAGATAATATTTCCTTTATTATTTTAATCAAAATATCAAATTTGACTTATGATGATATTTTTTAATGTTAACAAAATAATTATTCATCACTATATAGTAAAAATTATAAATTATGTTATAAACTATTTTATTTAAAAAAATTAACTAATTTGAAACTCCAGAACTTTTTTGAATATTTTATCATGAAACCTATTATATATTTCATCCAATTAATTAATTTAATCATCTTTAATAATATTTCATTATTACTCATTATTCAGGTGTTATGTGAGCATGTTTTGTCTTAAAAAACCTAGTTATTCTTCATGGGTTTGCATTATATAATTTAAAAATTTTTAATAAGGTAATATCAATCATATTTATTCATTATATAAATTTATATAATCATTATTCAAAGAGATCATGTATATTAAATCACATCACATTTTAGAGATGTTAGGTCGTACGTACACACAACCGATGTAATCCTTCCATTGATTAGGAAATGGGTTGGAATTGGATGATATATATATTGTCATAGAATTTATATATTATTATTATAATCATATATTGTTATTAATTCCATTATTATAACCATCCAAGTATATTGTTTATGATAAAAAGATTACACCATGGCATATAGATGGTAAGTTGTATGTACGCATGCGTAGTGATTTCATTTATCATATGATGGATAAATGGTGGAAGATGGTTTTTCCATAATCATAAAAATATATCATCAAAAAAATTATTCTATAGTTATGGAATTTTAATATAAAATACCAATAATATGATGTATAAGATGAAATAAGAATGAATGAATTAGTAGAGGAGATTACCTCTTCATCGACAGGACCTATCTAGATCCCCTCTTAATGACATTGGATTTGGTATTTTTATAAGAACGTCCCATCTAGAATGTTACTGGGTGAATTTAGTAGGGAAATTTTATGGTAATAGAGAATATTTAAGGCTCATTGAGTTGTGAAGAAATGAGTTGGGATGTTTCATTTTATAATTTAAGTATGGTGAACTTTGGAATCTTCAAAAATATAAAATTTTATTAAAAAAACCCATTCCAAAATCCAAAAAAATATCTTATTATAAAATATGATATGATATATGGTTTTAATATCATCAACTAATAAATCTAATGCATGTTTTTCTATAATTTTAGTACTTATAAATATAATTAACAATAAGTTATTCTATTTTATTTTTCTATAAGGGAAAAATGATTCAATATGAAAATGGTAAATTTTTATGTCATTTTGACCATTAATTAATAATTTACAATATGTGATAATATATAATAGATAATTTATAAATAAAAAATTATTATTTTTAAATAATTTAATAAAATATTATTTTTTCAAAATTTCGATAGTATTAATTTTGACAATAATAATTTCTTTATTCTTTAAAAGTAACATGAAAATAATTTAAATAAAAAATTATTATATCTTTATTGTCATTAGGTAATATATAAAATTCATTTTTTAAATTAATTATCTAGAATAATATTTATTTTAATATTTCTAATAATATTTATAAAATAGTTTCATGAATAATAAAATTTATATATTAGATTTCTGTAACTATTTAATAAAATAATTTGTTGAAAAAAAATTAAACATAAAATAAAAGAACAAAAAAATTATTCTATAATTATTAGTAATAGATATATTAGAATATAAATATGGGAAAATAAAATATTTTAATTGTAATATTTATTAAAAAATGAATGTGAAAACATTAACATCATTTTAAATAAAATATTATATTTCTATAATAATATCTATATGGATCCAAATGTTCAATAACTCGAACCTTTAATGTTTCTGTGAAATAAAAATTCTACAAAGAATATTATTTCATGTTTTTTAGTCTTTTAATGATTATTTCGAATTTAGAAAAAATTACCGTATTTAATATTCATTAATTAAATAAATCATACATCATCAATGTATAAGACATTATGGTAATAATTTATTTCATAAAAATTAAAAAAAATAACATGATAAATAAAAACCTCCTATCATTAAAATTTTTATTTATAGTCAACCATAGATTCTGTATAAACATATATTAAAAATGATATAGTTTTTAAAATTTTATTCAGACATCTTTAACACTTCCCAAAATAAAATATAATAAATGATATAATCAGAAACAATTGCACTATAAAAGATCATAATTTTGTAATAGAGAGTATTTAGGTCAAAACCTACATAAAAAAAGAAATTATGACAAGTGTTATTGTAATTTGATAATATTATAACTTCATTTTTACCTTTACTTACCGGATATTCCCTTAACCGTGATAAATTAAAAATTAAAAAATTTATTATTCATCTTCCTAAAATAGAATAACCCTATTTAAATAATTTAAACCCACTAATTCCAATTATGGAATCCATTTTTTTAAATTGTAAAACAAAAATTTCCATTAATTAATTTAAAATTTTCATCATTGTCCGAATGAAAAATGTGTTTTAAAAGTCAAAACATATCAAAATATTGAAATTTTTTTAAATCAAAATTCAATGTAAAACTAATGTCAATTACCGACATTATATTAAATGATAAAAATATAATAAATTTATATTTTAAAACAGTTATATAATATATGACTTATACATATAAATAATTTCACTGAAAATATATTCTTTCAATTAAAAGTTGTTATATTTTTAAAATTAATCAAACATGAAAATTATCAGAAAATTATCAAAATTTTATCCAATGAAAATTATTATATATGGAATCCAAATAAATAGTTTCTTCTCTAAAATAGAGCTAAAAATTGTGTTCAAAACTATATTTAAAATGGGTGATCCATGAAATGGTGGTATAACTGCATTTTAAAAAAATACTAATTTTATATGAAAATTTTAAATTGTTAATATATCTTGTCTATAAAATATTTAAGATAAACATTAATCATTATATTTAATATATTAAATATATATTTTATTAATAAAATCGTAATGTCGTTATTTATAATTTTATAGACTCACTAATTTTCATTTTAATAGTTTTACATAAAAAAATTCTTTTATTTAAAAGGGTTTTATTTTACAATATATAACAAATAGATCACAAAATAATTAGTTATATCTACACATATTTAGTATACATTAATAATTTATTTAATATTGTTCATAGATTCTATTATAATAGGTTGGTTTTAAGGTAAAATAATAATATTTCGTATTTCTCTTAATATTGATCTTGTTTGAGAAAATATCTATCAAAAGAACTTGATCTTGTGTGGAACATCATCGAATAATTGTAATGAATATATGTAATGCTAATATAGTGTTTCATGTAGCCAAATTTTGTCTTACTATAGCATAAAATCCAAGACCGAAATGAAATTTAAAAAATATATCTTATAAAAATATCAGGGTGTAACTTTATATCATCTTTAATTTGAAATTCACCCTCCAAATTCAATTATGTTGTAAAAGGGTAAATAATTGAAAGCTTATTTTAGAGAAACCCACATCGTAGAAACAGATAATAAATCTTCTTTTTAAAATTATTTTTAGAAGAATAATGGTTACCCAATGTAACTCATAACTAGTATTCTATATATGGGAACATTGGTGATGATTTGGTAATGGAGAAAAGCATAAATATTCATTGAGATTGATAAAGATCAATGATCACAAGAATGTATCTGATCTAGTGAAAGTTAAAAATAACAAAACCATATTCTAAAGAATAATGAAATGGGTCATTGATATTATCAAAATGATGATAACAGGAGAACGAATTTACATCATGATCTTTTATTATAATGTTAATGAAATTTCATTAGAAGATATATATACATTATTTCACCACAATGTCACCATTTTTAAAGACATGATCAATTTCAATTTCATCTCATATTCCATGAAATTTAGTTGAATTTATAATTCCTAAAATATTAACAGATCATGAGGTACATACATATATTGAAGAGTCATTCCATTAGTCTTTACACAAAGAGGCTAATTTTTTTATCAAATATGAAAAAATCCACCTATGCTGAGATAATACTTTTATCTCACATACAACATCTAAATTTTAACATAAAAACTCAATAAATAGATAAACTTTCAATCCTTCCAAAAGATGAAAATACAAAACATTATTAAGTGGTTCACTAAATAAACATATCATTTATCTCCCATATATAATAATGTATCTCTTGTTGGTCATATTACAAAATTATGAATGGCTTCCTCATGTATTCAGTAGAAACAATTTAATAACCTGAATTATCATAAATAATTATTGAAAATAGTCATGATTCATGATTCTATAGTTTATTAGATATATTATTTAATTCCAATATGTTGTTAATTGAATCCATGAAAACATAACCTAATTTTCATCAAATCCTTAATTAGTATCATCAAATTACTTCTATCCAACATATATTTATCCAACCTAAATAAAATTCTCCAAATTTTTAAAGAAATAAGGGATACCTACCAAAAATAAAAATATTTCATTTCCTATTAATCACATTTCAAATTCATCTCTATAATTTGACATATCCTTTTGAATCCTCAATAAAAAAATAATGAAAATACTTATACATAATCCTTGACTTCTAAAATAACTTCACTTCAATATATCAAATTTATTATTAGCTTATAACATAATCATAATTATTTTATTCTTTTCATGAATATGATATGTTAATCATGTATTATTGTTCTTCAACTGTAATATAATCATGATACATATTTTTTATGATAAACAATATGGTTAGATCATATAATACGTTTCCCAACTATTTTTATTCTCTTTACCCGTAGTTTTATAACCAAAACTCATACCACCTTCCCAATTCACTTAATAAGATTTCAAGTATAGACATATAATTACAATGATTTCATCTTTTATCACATTCAATGTTAACTATGTTCTATCTAGTTCATGATTTTGAATATCACTATAATGATAAGTTTGAAAGAAATATATCATAGATGAAAAATACATTATTCAGGAAAATTAATCATAATAATTAAATCTATAATATATTATGATTAATCATGGGTTATTCATGATTTTTACCAATTTTCTAGTATCATATCCTATAATTATAATTATCGTTATAGAATCTCTAGAATGATCATTTGAAATATCTCTATGTATCTCAATAATTATTTCGTATACATGTTTCCAAAAAATGACTAAAAAATTTCTCTTATACCAACTAGAATGAACCAAGATTAACATACATACACATTAAATTATTTTTTCTGAATCTTTCATAAATTACCCAAACATGTACCCATTGACCGTATTGATTTAATGCCTTTGGAATCATGAAACACATTCTTCTAACTATGAGAAAGGTCCTTAAAATATTCCCTAATGTGATTCCCTCTTATTTTTCCTAGTAACCCATTATTTATATCCTTGAAAAAATTAATCATATAAAAGTGTGATGTTAGATGTTCAGTCAGATTGATCAAGGAAAATTTCATAGTAAACAAGAACATAAGAATGTAAAACCATCAATATGGATTATTAAAATCATTATACATAAACCATATATCAAAATCATGAGTCATGTAATAAAGTTTTGCATTTAACAATGAATAAATCATAATGTGACATTCGATATGTTAAAATAGATTTGGTATAAGGCATGTAATTGTGGAAAACAGATAATATTGAAAATCATTTATATTGAAGCTATAGATCATTTCCTGGAAAACCATAGTGGAAACACTCTTTAACTAAACGGAGTTCACTCCTCATTTCATCCCTGTATTACAGAATTATGGATTCATCCTATTTTGGAACTATATTACTGAACTGGGATTACATCCAATTCCAAGCATGTATTATTTAACTGGCATCATTACTCATTCCATCCCAGGCTATCTCATGAGATATAAATTATTAACTGATTTATTGGAGGGAGATATAGGTCCCACCCATCACATAATGAATACCATACATATGTGGTCCATATGATCATAAATAATATCATAATCCATGTATTGTAAAACACCATTCCTTTATAACATAACCCATCGAAAAGAAATCGGTCCCATAAATTTCCTTACAATATAACATAATCAAAAGAAAAGTTTTTTACATTATAAATATCTTTTCATAATAAAAATAATTAAAGCATTAGAAGAATATGTATACTATACATATGTTGGGAAAATCGTTCAAGGTAACATTTCATCATTTTTGGGTTGGTTTTGTTTGTTAAAAAAATGGGTATTCAGGATGAATTATCAAGTTGTAGAGATATTTTGGGTATAAATTGTAGATTTTTATGAGCATTGAGAGATATGTATTTACTTTAATATCCCATAAAAAATGTAAATGGAAATATTTTGTTAATAATGGTTTCATGAAGTGCATTTTGCAATGAAATGAAGAAACATGAAGATGATCTCTTTGGTTACGATGAGCCTTGCGAACAGAAGAGGTGATGTGCATTACAAGGAAGAATTATGGAGGAACAACAGTTTTGATGGAAGACTCTACGATTTTGAGAATCGGAGCATTGGGATGGAATGAAGTATTTGACAGAGAGAATTGGAGAATCATCAAAATTTATGGTGCATTGCGAATGGAAGTAGCAACATATTGAAATTTTTTCAGACCCAAAAATCATGTCAGAAGAAAAAAATGACATCGTTCAACTGTATCTATACATAATAGGATACCCCTCTTCATTCAACATGAAAATAAGAGATACAATCTAAAATCTCATTGATTTCGTGAATCAAGGGGTGCTCCTCGAAGCATGGATTCAAATAGAAGCTTGACCATTGTTAAAATACTATTCAAGTATTGATCGAAGTCAATGCATCTATGTATTGAAATATTCATGAAGATGGGTTGTTATGTGTTGGTTGAGTGAGATTCAAGATGTATGTTGTTCCATGAAACTAGTGTGCTTCACGATGACAGTAGCTACCACAATGGTGGTTGTGCTCTATAGTTACTTGAGCTTAGTGAAAGCTTGAGCTCTGTGAAGCATTGAGCTCTGCAAAGTCTTGAGCTCTATGAAGTAGTGTGCTCTATAAATATGTGATCTTTGTGATGAGGTAGGAACATTGTGAAGTCTTATTGGAGCATTGTGAAATTCAGTTCTTCACATAGAAGTGAGCCTTAATAATTTATGTTTAAAAGGTATTTCTTATTTTATAATGCAAAAGGTTTATTATTTATTGGATGGTAGTGGGAATTCAATATAGAATCTTGATAATGGGGAAGATGTATTCATTAGTGATAATCAATGGACATATATTTTTATAAAATGTGAGATGAACATATGAAGATGTAGTGAGAACTTTATTGAAGAGAGAAGTAAGATTTCAAATTGTGATTGGTTATACACCGTGAGGGATATTGAGTCCACTTCTATATTGTAAATTGTAGTGTGATTATAGTGGATTTACTAAATACACACATCAGTGGATCATTCTCATTGGATGTAGATCAGTGAGAGGGAATCAAGTAAAATTGTTGTTTCATGTGCAAGATTTATTATTTGTTCATACTCTACAATGGGAAGGATAGAGAAGAAATACATGTCTAAGAATGAAACAGAATCATTTGGGAATTTCTTTTGATATATAATACACTAATTCACCCCTCTCTTAGGGTATATAACATAGTTTACAGAATGGTTGGTATTACAAAAATGTTTTCTTTAATAATTTTTTTTTCAATGACGTGGTGCAGTCGAATTTTGATGTTAAATATTTAGTATTCTCTTATCTTGTTGTGCCATTGGAAAACAGAAGAACTTAAATGAATAAGAATTTTGAAATTCTTCATTGTGGAAGTGTCAATAAAAATTGAATGATTAAGTTAATGAAACCAAGTAGTGAACATTAGAATGGTTTGGATGAATCATGTAGTGAAAATAATTACTCAATTAATGATGCTGAAAGGAATGAGTGAAGAACCCGATACACAAAGTGATGTTGGAACTACTGATGATGAATAAACTCCAAGAAAGAGAAAAGTGGACAGTGTCCATGAAAATAAGGAATTGGATTAGAAATTGGATTAAGAAAATAAATCTAAATATATCCTGATCCAAGCATTTAAAAATATGGTCAACATGTTAAAAGGTTTAAATAAAAGAAGTATTGATCTAGATATTGACCTAAGAAAGAAGAATGATACCCAAGTTGATGAAATACAATGTTTTTCTACAAATAAATAAATCTTATGGATAATGAAAAGAAAAAGAATCTAAAATCACATAAAATTCAGAATTTATGATCTAGTAATGATGATCTTCATCCACATCTTTTTAAACTAGTTTAGGAAAAGAAACAACTATAATAGGATATTTCTTGATTTTTTTATTCTGTTGCTCAAGAACAATTTAATGTAAAGGAAATGAATGACATGATGGATAAGATCACACATGAATTGAAAGATGAGATGTTTAGAGGGAATAATCCCAATATTTAAATTAATTATCTTTTTGAATAAAGGGATATAATGATTCAAAAATTGAATGAATAGTTTAATTTGTGATGACAAACCTGGATAAATCCAATGTTAACAGAATGTCTAAAATTATCGATTCTATTCCCATAATATTTTATAATATTTTAGTAGGTAATCATGAAATGAAATGAAAATATACTATTTATTAAGAGAAATAAGAAAATATACCCTCATCCCAAAGGCCACATAGTTTGGGAATCCTAGAATTGGATTTGAAGAGTCTCCTCCCATGCATTTTAGGAAGAGATCTGTGAACAGTTCTAGAAATTGAAAAATTCCTACAGCTTCTAAAGACATTCCTAAATTTTATTTTCTAGTAATTAATGATTTCCTATTCTATTTCAGTTAGATTCAAGTTCCAATATCAAGATTCTATTTAGTGGACCTGGAATACATTTCATGCTATGAAGGTTAATATTTTTCTAAACCTGAGAATAAGAAGAAGGGTCATAAAAAATATGAAATTAGATTCCCATAGAAGAATGTATTCCTGAATTTCATCTATTGAGGAAAATTGGGAAACACCATGAGTATGTGTCACGAATCATTGGAGCTCAATTTCAGAAGTGGAAATCAAGATGCATGACGATCTCATATAAGAAATGATTAAATGAAGAATGAAATTGAGGGAAGTTGTTTTATATTTAATAATGATGTTCATTTGGAAAGGAGTTACATAATGAAAAATGTGTTTCATGGAAAGTAACCCAGAAATAGATCCTCATCACATGAAATATATAATGAAAAAACGTTTGCTGGAAGACAACATGGTGAGATAAAAATAGGCATACAACCTTAAGAGAATTGCAAGGATCTCAATGATAGGTGTATCAATCACCCCTTATTTGTAATTCAAAATAACTCATTTGTAATGAATGTGATGAATCCTAGAATTAAAAGGGAGTATATTATCTAATGTAGATTATGAATATTTTATATTCCACAGTAGACTCAACTCGAATAATAAATGATGGAATAAAATGGAAAACTGATAAAAGATAAAATGAATATATAATGCTTCAATAAATTTTCATGTCATAACAAATGTAGAGAAACGAATCTATGAGAAGGATATCAGCAATGGAGGATGAATAAATAGAATATGATAAGTGGATATATTCCTATGTAGAGAATGAATCATGGGAAATGGAATTTTAGGGGAACATCATTGAAGGAAATGTTTACAAGTGGGTTTATATAGATAATTGTGTGAATGGCCAAGCCTTCAGAATCTATATATAAATAAAAGAATCAGAAAACAAGAAAAAATGCTTACTAATATGGCCAGAATAGTAGAATTTGGCATCGCAGTTGGAACAAGAGAAAAAGTAGTATAGTTAATTGTAGGAGAGTATCAATAGGATAATCAATTAGGATCAACTATAGTCTTTATCTTGAGGATTAAAGAGTATCAATTCTCTCTATGTGTATAAATTATATTAATTTATGTTTATGGGTTTGAGGTTCAATGGGAGATACAATCCAAGGAGAAGTGGAATAAAAGTATGCATATGTTGTGATACGAGGTGCTATAGAATGTAAACTAATTCAAATCAGTATCCATAGTTGAAGAAGAAAAATTGGTTAATTTCTAGAAATGATTTAATGGAAGGTGGATTTATGTGATATAAGAATGTTATTTAGATAAATGAATAATGATGATGTTATTTACTTTATCTCATGTTTCTTTCATAATGACCTGACTCAATATTCTTAGAGTTTTGGTTAATGGCTTATTTCAATGTACCACATGAGTATAATTGATTCCATAGAAGAACAATGCATCCTTTTTTGAATAAAGGGCCCAATATTTGAAGAGTTACACATAATTCGGCATGAAATCTATCTCTTAACCGGATGCAAGATCTCAACTGGATATAATGTATGAAATTTTATGTTTAAGAAGACTGATTGGGTGACAATCAGCAACATTGATGATTTTATATTATGTCCTTACAATATGGTATCAGTTGATTTTATTTTCAATACCAAGATCCTATAACTAAATATTGTCAATGGGTCAATAAGAGGATGGTAAAGTAGTTGAAAAAAATGTTTTCACTATAGAATGAAATTTTCAGGATCTTCAACAATATAGTGAACAATTTCATGATAATAGTGACAAGTATGTATACAACTTAGGTGGAGTTGAAGTTGAAAATGAAGATTCGTAACAAGATACTGATGATGATAAGGAGGAATAATCTGTAGATGATAATTGGGTTTACGATATCAATGAAGAGCATGAAATTTTTATGAAGAATCAAATGTGGGAGAATTATTCGAGGCCAACAAGAAAAAAATGACATCAAGACTAAATGGTTCATTCACAACAACATGAATGATGATGATGCAAGGATTTAAAACAAAGCACAAATGGTTTGAAAAGGGTACTCCTAGATTGGGGGAATGGATGTTGATGAAACATTTTCACCTATTTTAAGTCTACAGACAATTAGATTATTCTTGGCCATAGTAGTATAAATAATGTTAAAAAATTTCACATGGGAATTATGTCCGCATTTCTAAATGGGATTCATGAAGATAATGTGTATATTGAGAATCCACTTGGTTTTCTCATTAATGAATATGAGATCAATATTTTTTGGTTGATGAAGGTGATGTATCGTTTGAAATAAGAACCAAGAGCATGGAATTGATGACTAGATCAGTATTTGAAGAAGCTATACATTTAGCATGGTGGAGTCAATTACAATATCTATTTCAATAACAGAATTAATAAGAGGATCATGATACTGGTTTATGTTGATGTAATATATTTATTTTCATTAGATGAATCAAAGTGCACAAAGATCTCAAAATGGATTAATAGCGGGAGTGAAATGTAAATGATTATTGAGATGATGATTTTCCTAGGATTAACGGTGAAACAAAAAACAAATGACATGTTTATTTAACAATACAAATATTCCAAAGTGGTTATATCATTATTTATAATGGAAAAATATTAGATAATGAATACAATGGTTCCTAAATGAATGAAAATATTAGAATATAATGATGGAAGGATAGTTAAAATCATAGAATATAGGTAGATTATATAATGATAACAAAACATAAGAGTGACAAGACTTGATATTGTTTTTGCAGAACATTCCATGTTGTGTGATATCAAATTAATCGCATGGAAAGACACATTATTGTAGTGATAGTAATATTTAATATAACAATGGAAATATGGATTTAAATTTTATATAAACTAACAAATCTCATCCAGAGATATTGGGATATTCAAAAGCATATTGGGCTGGTTCAGGAGATGACATAAAATCAACATCATGAGGTGATTTATATCTTAGTGATTTTTTTATTTCCTGGATAAGAAAGCTGTAAGATTAAATTTCATTTTCACTGTTGAATCTGAGTATATTGTAACCACTGAAGCATTAACATTCTTATTTTGGATGAAGTAGTAGCAAGATAATATGGGAGTTTAAGTGAAGTCTCTGATAGGAATCCAATGTGATAATTTTAATTCTATAAACCATAGCAATAATCCAGTCCATCTGTCAAGACAAAATCACATTGAGATCATGTATAATTTAATCAAGGAGAATGTCAATCAAGGTATACTTATTTTGGAGTATGTGACTATATACCAACAGGTTGCAGACATTCTAATAAATTCATTACCTATGGAAGCATTTGAAAGTAATCGAGAGGCTCTAGGAGTTCAGTTGACTCCCCAAACATAAAATGTATGGATGTGGGACCCTACATTACATGATTTATGATGTTTTATCCTCTAATATACTTATTTGTGTTCCCTAAAATCTTGAATACCAAACTAGAATGACCATTTGGATTGTTTATAAATGAGGAGAAATAATGACTCATAATGGGGGAGAAATTATAGTTAATGATGGTAGAAAATGTACTAGCCAATGACATGGGTAGAAGATGATATATGAAGTATTTAGATAGTAGGGAGAAACAAGATAAGGGGAGTAAGAGTTTTCATCCTAATGAAGTATCAATTGACCAATCAATGATTAGATATCATGATAGTTTAGCTTCGTGATGAAAGTGTAAGAGTGGAATTGCATTTGTATAAACAATTGGTGTCAGGAATGAAGTGATTAATTGATGATCATTTCATATCACTCTTTCTTATAACCAAGATCATTTCTCATGTTGTATTAGAGTATTTTTTATTAAAACAATGATATTTATCTGAATCAGAAGATGAAAAAGGTTTTAGATGAGAAAATAATATTTAAAAATGTTTCTAGGTCTGGTGAATCATTATGAGAAGAGTTTTCCAAAAAACATACTAGTTGATTGTTGGAAAACATCACTCAGGGTAACGTTGATACTTTTCTTGTTTGGTTGTGTTTCCTGATAATGAATGATTAGATAGGTAATTTTCATGTTCTAGAGATCTTGGTGAAATCCCATGTTGATAAAGAACCATGAAAAATAGAAAATGATCTGGAGGTGGTAGAAAAAGAACAGATACATGGTGGCTCTATTTTACAGTGATTTCTAAATTTTTGAGTTCCCAAATTTGGATTTTAGTGAGAATTACAAAATATTGATTTCCTTGAAGATTTCCTCCAAATATGTAAATTGCATGAATCTCTCCTTTATGTGTTTTATGAACACAATTTCACATAGGCAAGAAGAACATTAATGGTGATCTCTGTGATTGCGACAAGCTTTGTAAATGAAAGAGTTGAAGAGCATTGTGAGGGAGCATTGCAGTGGAACAAAATTTTGGATGGAGGACTCTATTATTTCAATATTTGAAGCATTACAGTAGTACGAAACATTTTATAGATGGAATTGGAACAATATCAAATTTAAGTGGTGCATTTTGAATGTAAGAAGTGACCTGGAGAAATTTTTTACCGATTTGAAAATCGCATCGGAAGAAGCGAAGATCCACGTTCAACTATTCCTATAAATATAAGGCTGCACCTCTTCAATCCACATGAAGATAAGAGAAATAATATGTAATCTCATTTATATCTTGAAGCTAGGGGTTCATCGTGAAAAAATGTTTCAAATAAACACCTGATATTTGTGAAAAGACTATTGTATTATTGACTAAAGACAATGCTTCTATTAATTGAATGAATTTAAAATATGGGTTGTTTCACATTGGCTAATTGAGCTTTATGAAGGAAGTTTTTCCATGAAGGCGTTGTGCTTCATGACTGCATTGGTAACCACAAAGGCAACTCTACTCTGTGATGGCATGAGCACTATGAATTCTTGAGCTCTATGAGACTGTCAACTCTATGAAGGTGTTACCTATATGAAGTAGTGTTATCTATAAATAAGTGTATTCTTCAAAGGTGGGTGATTTGCAAAGAGGATGTAACTCTGCAAAGTCTTTTTTGAGTATTGCATAATTAGGAGCTGCATGAAGTAGTGAGCTTTGCAAAAGTAATTTCAAAAGATATTTCCCAGTGTTCAAATGAAAATAGGTATTCAGCAGTGGATAAAAGTGTGACATCAATAGTGAATCTACATACAATAGAGGATGAATTAATTAGTGATAATGAAAGGACCTAGATGTCTATAAACAATGAGTGGTTTTTCTAATGAATCAGTGTGAAAATCAGTTGAGTGAGTAGTGAGCTATCAAATAGTGATTGGTTGTAACCGTGATGGGACAGTGAGTCCACTTAAATCTTGTAAATAGTACTGCACTTATAGTGGATTTGGTACATCAACACAATGAAGGTTTATTCTCCTTTGATGTATCATAGTTAGGGTGATCAATGTAAAATTGGTGTTCCATATTCATGCTTTAACATTTGTACATACTCTTCTATGGGAAATAGATATAAGAGAGTTTTTTTAATTATGAAACAAGATAAAAAGGTGCTACTGTATTAATCTATAATACCCTGATTCACCCCTGAAAATGGCGCCAGTTGATTTGAGGTTTTTAGTATTGTTATCATAAATCAATATTTTACCCTTTTAAGGAAGTATAGTGGTAACCAAAGGGTTGTATCTTGAGGAGGTGGATATAAGATTTTCAGAACAGTCACTATCGTTTGGGTTATTATTTCTAGAATAGAAAATGGGGGGTTGTTAATAATTTTTGAGGAAAATAAATTTGATGAGGAAGGCAAGAAATTTACAAAAATAATAACGATGCTTTGAAATCACGATTAAAAAAATTATATGAGTACATGCTTCACCATCTCTAACACTATCCTATTCCTTTTATAGAAAAATATTCCTGAATTTTAATTTCCAAATGTCCCCCCTTGACCCCTAGGTGAACACTCAAATATTATCAGACATAATATCAATACCTTAAAATGACTTGTGTCCTACCTATTTCTATTATTAAATTACTTTAAGATATCCAATAAATATAACCTAATCAAAACCAGTATGCTCAATGGTAGGGCCTTTCCAAATTAGTTTAAATACTTAAGTTGAATAATTTAATTCATACATGGAACAACTGCCTAACCCATTTTTTTGAATTTGATCATGAATGAAAACAACTGTATTAATTTGATGATATATGTTAAAGAGACATTGGACAAGATATTACACATTGGGTCCACCACTCGAAAGACAGTGCATGTAGGGTGTTTCCAACGTCAACTACTTACCGCTTAGCCACTCATATACTAGGGTGCCACCATCATCTCTGCTTTAGTGTTGATGTAAAACACATCCATAATGATATAGAACTCCACAATTTTGAGGAAAAGGCTACGGATCACCTGTATGTTGTTTGATGGTGTGAAATTCTCTCTATTCATCCCAATATTACTCTAAGAAGCAGATAATGGGTCCTTTTTATAAATAGATTGTCAATCCCACAATATCTGTTGCATTCATATCGTTACATTGTGACGACTGGGTCACGACATGTAATGGGGATTCACATATTATACCCCACTCCATGTCTTCTGGAACTATGGAAATTCATTATGCCATTATAGGTTGGTCATTGACTCTGGACATGTCGTGTACTTGAGACTCATGATGTGTATCTACTGTTTATATTGTGTATTGATTTGGAAACATGTCTCACATGACAAATCCATTTTAAAAGGACATGAAACTTACCGACAGAAATTTTTTTGTATATAATATTCTAATGTATTCCCCCTTCGCTTCTTTTTAAAAGAATCCCATATCGCACCGTGAGCGACGCTGGGGGAAGGAATTGTCCTTTCTCTACAATACATAAGACAATAAAAAGAAGATAAAAGTCCCAAATTGTGATATTCTTACAATATATCTCAAAAAATACCTAAATTACAAAAACAATGCAATTTCACCATAATTAACAGATTTATGGGGTTAACATTATTAAATAATATTTGAAAAATATTGAAAATATTAGCTCTATCAATTTCCCATAGTTAGAATTTGAACTCCTCACCAAATTTAGATTTAAAAAGGAAAATGACAAATACATAATGATGGAGTTTAAAAATTTATAAAAATGATTAAAAATATATCATGCCTCATTAAATATAGATATTACAAATTACAAATTCAGATCACTCAATTCATTTCAAAATATTTTATTTTCCCATGTACACAACACACTTACCTTACATTAATTTTCTCTCATCACAAGAAAATTGATTTTCAGCAATGCTTTTTTTATCTAAATTATTCATGTATTAATATAGGCTTGGTAAATTTATACATATCTACCAGATGTGAGAAAAAAAAACTTGTGATTATCATGAGGACATTACAATTTTGTTATTTGGCTTGCGGTTTGTAGGTTTCAAATGTAAAAATTGCTAAGGTTAAATAATGTGGGTTTGGCTCTTTTAGACGAAAAAATGAATGATTCTAATTTTTCTCATATATGGCCATCTCATTATTCCCATCCAATGAATCTCATCTCTAACAGTCTCTTTCCCATCAATTTTCATGCAGTATATATGATTTTCTTCTTCTTATTATTCTATTTTTTTATATTAGAAATCTTTATATGGGGAACAACATCCTTCCATTGCAAGCTCTAGATAGGAACATCTCTAGTTCTTTTGAGAGCTCTAGATGGGCCATAATGTTAACAATATATGTTTAAATTATTAAAATATCTCTTCAATGTTCGAACGTCCTCCCAAAGAAACACCATATGAGGTAGCACCGCACAAGTCATCTCCCACACACATATGTACAACTATATCATTCATTTATACATCCATAACTAGTTGGAATGGGAAATGAAGTTTATATTGTGGCTTACCTAACCATTTGTACATTTATACTATGGGATCCTGAAATATCAAATGTGTATGGAAGCCCAAATATAAGAAGGTCATTCATGAAAAAGGGGGCATCAAAATCCAAACAATTCCTAAATAAGTTTAATGACAAGTATCACATCCCTTGATTTTTGACAGAAATTGATCATATTATAGTTAAAAAAATCATGGGTTGTTTCTCTCATGAAAAGAGGGGAATGTGAATAAGATGACAAAATAGGTTTAGATTCATCATAGTAATAGTATTCTCAGTTATGAATACATTGATATGTGGAATTGGATTTAAAAATCTAATGCCATTAAAGATTGTTCCAAATTTATGAACTTGAAATAGTTCCATTTTCATAATTAATTGATGTTTAGATTTAAAAAATATATTATATCACTGTATGGATTCATTTTCAAATAAAATTCTAAAAATTTCAGAAACGTTTTTCTAAAAACACACACAAAATTTGAAAAAAAAACATCACAAAATTGGAAACAGAAACACACCATAAATGGAAAGAAAATTTGAAAAAAAATCTCAAATTAAGTCTCGTAAAATAATAATCTACCCATCATTATACCTTCACCCACACATATTTTTTGCAATTTCCTAATTGTGATGAAAATTAATATTTCCATTAAATTCATGAAATTAATGACATTACAAAAGTAAATTTTAAGCTATGACACAACCTAATATCAATTTTATTACCCATTTTGAAGTTGAATCTCCTCCCCAAGAGTAACTGGGAATAGAACGAACCATTTTGAATGAGATTTACCTGAAAATAGTTTCAATTTGACATCAAATAGTACAACATTGTTTCTCTCATTGATGTTTTTGTTGAGGATCCTTACATCATTAAATGATTTCCATATTTCATTTTATAACAAGGATAGTCTATATGAATTATTTTTTATCCTCTCAATCTCTTTCGAATAATGTTTTCTATCCTTTCCAGTATAAAAAAGATTCATGTTACATATCTTGATAGCCGAAAATGATTTTTTCTATAGAACGAATAGAATGATATAATATTTTATATAGAACAATCTAAATTCTATAATGCTATTTTGAGTTTTGAATATAGTCTTTTAGGCTCAGAGTGGATCCTCATGTCTCAAACTCTAATCCTTTATATTTGGGTCCACACTTTTATCTAGAATTTTTTTTAATCTCTCCATTGGACTACTCATCCATTCCATGTGTTTTAGGATCATAGCATACGAAAACCCTATGATTAATTATTTATTTCTTCAAATGAGATTCCAAAGTCATGTTATAAAAATGGGTTCCCTGATCTATATTCAGAATAATTTGGAATCCAAACAATTAAGATAAATTCATTTCATATATTTGGACATAATCATTGCATTATCAGTTCTAGTGGGGATAACCTCTAACCACATGGACACATAACCAATATCATGTAATATGTAATGATATCCAAATGAATTTGGATAAGGCCCCATAAAATTCATTCTATATCCATCAAATATATCACAAAAAAATTTGTTTTTTGTGGAATCTCATTCATTTTGGAAATGATTCATGGAAATTTGATATTTTTATATGTTCTACTAAATTTGAAATCATATCTATAAATGGAGGTATAATAAAATACATTATCATGAACCTTGCTTTTAGTTATTTTTTTCCGATGTGTCCTCCTTAGTTCAAAATCTCAAAAAATTGTAGGATGGATTGAAATTACTAATTCAAAATGTATCTTTGAATCATTTGATCACTACTAAGGTTTCAGAAGTAAGGATCTTCCGAAATGTATTTCATCGAATCACTCACCAAATTATATATTATTTATTCATAAAACATGAGTGTATGTTCATTAGAATCCCAATTTATCACAAGATTTCCAAACAACAGTTTTTCACCTTGATAAGAAGACCACACCTAAATACAAAATGATTCTTTAATGGAGGAATGATATAATGAATTCCAGTCAAAACAGATGGTATCCTACTCAAGTGTTCGGAAAAAAGGTTCTCACATCATTATATATCCTTTATTTCAATATCAAACTTCTATAACAATGATTCCCATCTCAATAGTCCTGATTTTTCGTTATCATTATTCATCAATAAAGTGATTAGAGAATTATCTATGAAAAATATCACCTTGGATCCGAGAATATATAATCTCAATTTGTATAGAGAAATGTGAATAGCCATAATTTCATTCTCAGTTATTGTTTATTTTGATTGGGTCGAATCTAATGTTCTTGAGACATGCAATAACATGATATTTCTCGTCTGACCATTGACATAATACCCTTCCAAGTGAAAAATCAAATGCATCATTCATTATTTTAGATGGTATGTCCCATTTTAGTGGTAGAACAATAAGAGGGGATATTAGTTTTTGATTCAACTCATGAAAGGCTCTTTTTCAATTCTCATCGAAGAAAATAGAGAATATTTTTGGACCAATTTGCAAAATAGATGTGCTACCTTACAAAAATACTTATTGAATATCATATATAAGCCAACATGGACAACAAAGGATCACACATTTTTCACTATTCATGGATAACGCAATGAACAATAGACTTCAACATTGGATTTATTAACTTGAATTCCCACTTGGGATACAAAATGTTTGAGGAAAATCTCCTCACAAACCATAAATAACATTATTCATAATTTAAAACAAGTTTTATATCAATTAAATTTTTATGAAAACAAGACAATCATTTCAAACAACTTTAAAAAGATGATCCATGCACAATGAAATCATCCATAAAAACATCCATGAAGGTTTCCAAAAAATTAAAGAATATTATCATCACACACCATTGAAAAGTTATCGAAGAATTACATAAACCGAAGGGCGTCCTCTGAATGAATTAGTTCTGAAGGATCATGTGAAAGTAATTTTCTCTTGATCCCATTATGGAATATGAATTTGGAAATACCCAAGTAATCCATAAAGAATACAATAGTGTGTTGGTTCACATATCCATTGAATGAAATGATCAGGGAATGGTAGAGGGATGAGGCCTTTACTTTTAACCATATTGATTGATAGAATACATAAAACATATCCCTATTATATAATTCCCACATAGTAGGAATATAATTTTTAAAGAAGACTTGATATTAATTCTTGCGGAATATATATCTTCTTCTTTGAAAATGTTTTGATTTTTTAAAATATAATTTGATATTTTAAATTTAAAAAATATATTAGAAAATAAAAATGAGTTTTTTTATGTTAATTATCATTGAAATAAGGCCTTATGAATGTGTAAAAATCTATTCATTCTATATAAGTTAAAAATCAATTTTCTCATACATTTACCAAAAATGTTAATAAGTACCTCCTTTGGATAAATACATAAAGATTCATTTCAATCCATGTAGAAAAAATTATAAAATGGGTAATAATAACTTCAAATATCCATTGGAAAATAGAAATACATTCTATGAAATCATTTTTAGAAAAAATGGACAACGATGATAAATATACCCCAGTAAATACTAATATATAAAAAATCTCAGATATTAATGTGATTTTGAAATTATCCCTTACATTAGGTATACACTCCATTGTTTGTATCATAAACTTCTGTATAATGGATTAGAGAGTGTTATAAATTTATTCAAGAACTATATTTATACTTATTATATCATATGTGGTCATTTTATCACCTATTTAATAATATTTCATTAATACTCTTATTTTATAAATTATTTGTTTTTTTTTGTCATATAAACCCTAGTTATCATTCATGGGTGTCCTTTATATCATTCCAAAAAAAATTATAATTCATTATATTTCATATTTTTCATTGTAAAAATTTATATGAACATTATTCTGATTAGATCATGTATAATTAGTCACACCATGTTGTAGAGACAGTAGGTCATTCGTACGCACGGGCGATGATATCATTCCTTTATTTATGAAATGGTATTAAAACGGATGGTATATTTTTTGTTGTAGAATAAATATACTATTATAATAATAATAATATATTTTTAGTATTTCAATCATTATACACTTCCATGCATTTTGGTGTTGAAAAACATATTACACCATGATGTGGACATGATATATCGTACGTACACATGCGTGGTGATTTACTTTTTCTTTGTATGGATAGAAGGAGTAATATCTGATTTTCATAATAATTATAACATCTCAAAAGATCATTGATACTAGAGTTATTAATTTGTAATGGAAATAACTCATAAATAGGAAATAAATGTGGTAATCTATTTGAATGAATTTGTAGAGGAGATTACCTCTTCATCGACAATCTTCCTCTAAATCTCCTATTAAAAAATGGAGTTTTTCTTTATAGAAGAGAAGAAAATATAGACTGTTATTCTGTAAGTTTAAAATGGAAATGGTCAAGGGATATCTGAAATTTAAGTATCGATGATTGGTCATGAAATAAAGGAGGAGGTGCCCATTTATACTTGAGGTGAGAATCACTTTTGGAATCTCAAAAAATATTAATTTCAAATAAAATCAAACAACATCCAAAAACCTTTAAAATGTCATATCTTGGAATATTATAAGTGTTACGTTTTTAATCTCAAAAACCAATAAATTTTAGGATTTTTTAAACCTAATCAGTAAAATTAAGCCTTATTTATTCTATTTTTATTTTATCTAAGGTTACAAATGATTCAATATTAATATAGTGTAATATTAATTTATTTGGTTCCATTTCGACTATAACATAAAAATATAAAATATTATATACTATATAATTTTTAATTAATATATTTTAAATATATTTATTTATTTTTATAAAACATTATAATATATTATTTTGACAAAATATCAATAGTGTCAATTTTGAAATTATTAATTTCGACGATTTTAAAAAATATAAAGATAAGAAAATAAACTTGAAAAAATATATTATTATATCCTTATGTGGTCAAATAAATTTAGAAAATTCATTTAATATATTAATTATTCAACTTATATTTATTTAAATATTTTTAGTAACATTTATTTAAAATTTCCATTAAAAAATAATTACTACATCAATTTTGTGTAATTATTTAATATACCAATTTGTTAAATAAATATAAAAAATAAAATACTATGAAAAATATAATTCCTCTATAATTCATAAGAATACTAATAATAAAATATATATTCTCTAAAATCATACATTTTATCTTTTATATTTATTAAAACATGAATATAATAACATTAATATCACTTCATATAAAATATTATAACAATCATAATAATTTCAATATGGTTCCAAATGGATAATTACTAGAACCTCTGATTATTGTGCTATATATATACTCTACCAAAAAAATTTGGTCATTTTTTTGTATATTAATGGTTATTGTAATTTTAAAAAATATATCTTATTGACTATTCATCAATTAATTTTTTTTAATAATCAATATATAAGGCTTTAGGGAAATTATTTAATTCCAAAAAATTAAAAATAAATCACCAATATAAGTAAAAAACACCATTAAAATGAATATTTCATCCATACTTATATTTTATATAAACATCTTTTAAAAATGATAGATTTATTAAAATTTCAGTAAGAGATCAATGAATCGTCTTAAAATAAAATATAATAAATGTCATAATCTGAAAAAAGTGGCTTCAAAAGGATCATAATTTTAGCCTAGGTTTGACTTTGGTTGAAACAGACATATCCAATGAAATTATGACAACGTTTAGGGTAATTTTATAAATTTTAAATATTTTTTTCCTTTAATTACACAATTCTTATTTCACCATGATAAATAAAAGTTATCTGTTACTATTCATATTATCAAAAAATAATAAACCCAATTTACATAATTTATACCCACTATTTCCAAACATGGAATAAATATTTCAAAATTCAAAACCCATAAGTTTTATTAATTAATTTTATATAAATATTATTTTACAAATGAGAAAAAGGTTTTTAAAATTTAATACATCGTAAAACATTGAAATTTCTTTAAATCTAAATTCATCATAATGGAAATTCCTGTCACGACCCGCCCTCAGGGTCCGTGCCGTGACTACCCCAAGCCCGCCTTCCATAGGCCAGGGGCTGGCGACTAGCACCAAGGCGTAAATCCCGGTAAAAAGGGAAGGCATTGCCTTTGTAAAGTAAACAAAAACCACAGAGTAAACAAGTGGAAAGTAAACACTAAACAAAAGCAGAGTACAACTGAAAGTGAGGAAAAGAAAAAGAGCCAGAATACAAACCCAAACTGAAAGTAAAGTACAACTCGAAAGGGAAAACAACAACTGAAAATTAAAAGCCGCTACTCCGAGCTGTCCACAGGAAATCCCACCTGAAGGGTGGGTACAGATAGCTCCTCTGCTCCACGGGTCCCGCCGTCCGCTCCGAGCACGTCCCGCCCAGTAGTCCACCTCCGGGTACCGTCCCGCTCTGCAAGCCTCAGCTAAGGTCAACGATGTCCGTCGTCTGCAACCAACACAACGTAGTGCGGGCAAAGCCCGTGCAGAGGTGAGTATAAGCTACTCAGTAGGGACCCCGAGACCCCTGAAGGTCTCTCAAAATCCACAAAGGATAAACCACGAAGAAAGGTACAATCACGAAGTAACAACCGACACTGCTTGGGTATATGCCCATACATATACCTAAGTCATCAATTCAAATAAGCTCCAACCTCCGAGCCCAAGTATAACTCAGTCCACACAGGAAAGTAAACGTATTCCACATAGGAAAGCAAAACGTAATCCACACAGGATTGCACAACACAATCCACACAGGAAAGCAATAAGATTCAGCTCACACAGGTATACTTCTTCAAAGGACGATAAAGATGATCACTGATCCGTCTGAGTCGTCGGACCCACGAAGGATCGATAGGTAACTAACCCCCGCAATGACCCACACAGGATCGGGCCCACACAGGACCTGTAGGCGCTGGCTCACACAGAACCGCTGAGCGCAAGGACCCACACAGGATCGGGCCCACACAGGACCTGTAGCACTGATCCACGTAGGATCGCTGAGTGCTGAAGTCGTCGTCGAATCCACACAGGATCTCTGTACTGTCGTCGTCGCAGTCACAGTAGCAGTAGTAGCAGTAGTAGCAGTAGAACAGTCGCAGCCAGCACTAGAGTTCCCGCACACAGCAAGCTCGTTCGGAGGGTCCGCTCCACGAGCCGAGAGGCTGATACATCAACTGTCACAAATACCAGAGTTGATGTATCCAAATGTTCCATATCGTCAACAGGAACTCAACGCAACAGACGGCGCGTCGATCAGACGCCTGGTCTGAGAGTTATTGGCATTTTCGTCTCCGGGGGCCGGTTGGTTTTTAAGGCAAAACCAACCCGACCGTACTCCACCTGCGTCCAAACCTCGGGCGGAGTATGCCAAAAGATCCGTCTCACTAAGAGGAACACAACACAACTGACGGCACGTCAATCGGACGTCCGTAGCTCAAGATATCAGCGTTTCCGCTCCGAAGGCCCGGTTGGTTTCGTGAACGAACCAACCAGGCCGAACACAAAGTAAACCGAAACCTTGAGTGCGATATACCGAAACGACCGTCTTGATCCAAGGATCGCGTTGCCGTAGACGGTTCGTCAATCGGAGGTCCGAGGCTCAAGTTATGGCCAAAAGACCGAAAAAGATTCGAAATGGGGGGGTCCGGGTCCGGGCCGACCCGGCCCGACCCCCCCCTGGGGCGGCGCGGCGGCGGCGCGGCGGCCGACGACGGCGGCCGGCGGCGGCGAGGCGTCGCGGCGGCGCGGGGGGCCGAGGCGGCTTGTCGCCGCGAGGTGGCTGCACGCGGGGGCTAAGCCCCCGCTTCCTGGAATGGCGGCTCGGCTATATGCCGCGCCCTTTTTTTTTAAAACGCCCCCCCCCCCCCCACGTGGGGGGGCTGTTTGTGCAGAACCGGGGGGCCGGCTGCCCCCCTCCCTTCAAAGAACTGCCCCCTCATAAAGAGGGGGTTTTTGTGTGTTGGCCGGGGGATTAATTCCCCCGGTTTAATGCCTTCCGGCCGGCCAGCTGGCCGGCCGGTTTTCTCCAACGGGACCAGAAATTCCGGTCCCCCCTTCGGCTTCCGACGCCGGCGGCCCGGCCGCCGGTCTTCTCTTCCCGCCGCGGCCCGGAACCGGCCGCGGTCTCCTCGTCCCGCCGCGGCCCGGAACCGGCCGCGGTGTTCGTCGTCCGGCGCGGTGCGACGGCACCGCGCCCCTTCGCCGTGCCTTGATTCCTTTCAACGCGGCGCGACGGCGTCGCGTTCTTGAAGATTCTTCCTCGGCGTGGCGCGACAGCGCCGCATAAAATAATTGCACGATTATCCGCGTGGTGCGACGGCACCACGCCACTTTGCTTCCACCCGCAAGAATAAACAACAAGAACGATGGAGGGGGGTTCGGTCGTGTTCATGCGGTCCGCCCCCCCCCCCCCCCCCTCACGTTAAAAAAATAACTCAAGTTAAACATTCAAAAGCCTCATGTTAGACATGCGAGATCCACGATCAAGTAATGGAAGAATTAAAGAATAAAATAACAACCCCTACCTTGGTATAAGGTTCGAAGATTGTCAACGTTCCGCGGAAGACGACGTCGCGGAGGTCAGGCGTCGCGGTAGCCGTTCGTCAAATCCGATGACGAAGGGATGCGTCCGAAGAGACACGTCGTTGGCGAAACTCCTTATGTCGACGAAGGGAATCCGAGGAGGAAGCGGCGTTCTCACTCGTTGACACGGAAGGCGAAGAAGAGCGGAGCGGCGTTCTTCGTCGGGACTTGAGCGTTCTTCGTCGAGACTTGAGCGTTCTTCGTCAAGTTGAGCGTTCTTCGTGATCTTCATCAGAGATGAAGAAGAAGAAGAAAAAGCTCTCCACCTCTCAAGAAGACAAACAATTAACCAAAATAAAATAAGACAACATCTTATTTTATTAATACATAACACACTAGAATTTCCAAATGTTTGAAATTCAAAAGGATTAACTACCATAATTAAATAAGTAACTCAAGTCATTTATTGAGGCGTTAAGGGAGTTGAGAGAATATGAAAGGTTTAGGGGTTCGTGTGGGCCCCACCACACTTAATCCTCCCAAGGGAGGTTAAGTGGGTGTGGTTCCCACTTCAAACCCCCTTTGGTAGGTTTTATCAAGTTATAATAAAATTTGTTCTTCACAAATTTTATTTAACTCAAACTAAAAACCCCAAAACTAACTTTCAACCCGCAACAAACGCAACTTCCGAAAAGGTCTCTTTAAGCGAATATCGGTGCTGCGAGTTCATCGGTGCCCTCGGATTTCAATTTCGAGCACCGAATCAAAAGTTAGGAAAACCCGCTCGTTCGTTCACTGAACGTACCCGAGCCAACCTTCAGAAATTAATTCCGGGCACTCCAGGCCTCGGAATCAGGTGCCTTCTGAAACCGCGCTCTTGTAAAATTCTAAAGAAAATTAAGAAAAAATTTCCCTTGAATTTTACGGGTCTTTACAATTCCAATGATGAAAATTATATTAAATAAAAAAATTCTATTAATATTTTAAAATAATTAAATAATTTAACATAATGAACATAATTATTTGTAGGAAATAATTTGTTTCCAATTAACAATTAGCGTATTTATTCTATTCATTAAAACATGAAACTTATGAGAAAAATAACAAAAAATAATCCATTATAAATTTTAATTTCACACTTAAAATGAAGTATTTAATATTATCAAATATAGTATAAATTGTTTTTAAAAAGTGTATTTAAAACGGGTGTGTAATCAAGAGGGGGAAAAATGGTATTTTCTGAAAAATACATCTTTGATATGAAAAATTATATTTTTTCATATGTCACATCTAGAGAAATATAAGATTATCATTAGAAATTAGAATATATTACATATATATTTCAGTAATAAAATCCAAAATGAGTGATTTTATTACTTTATAAACTCACTTATTTTCATATAAATAGTTTTTCACAAAACCACTTAATTTTATTTAAAAAGTGTTATATTTTTCTTTATAATTTATTTGTTACCAATTAATAAATTATATATACGTGTGTGAAGTTTATTTTTTTAACTCATTAAAACAATTCATACTTTCCATTATAATTTCAAGGTTATAATGTAACATAATAATATTTATTAATTCAATTAATATCAGTATAACTTGAAATAAAAGATATCAAATAAACAAGTACTTCTGTGTATCACATTCTAGGAATAGTGTTGTGTATACTGAAAGATAATAGGTTGTTTTATGTAGTACGAGTATATATTAGTGTAGCATACAAAAAAGAAATCAAAGAGATTAAAAAACAATATCATAAAAATATTGGGGTGTTACAACAACTCATTAATATATAATACATATACAATTCTTTTCCATGAAACCAATATCTACATGTACCTTTCCAAAATGTTGGTGATTAATGTCTTGGTTTATGAATACATCAACTACCACACCAATAATGCAGTCCCTAGACAAAAAAAACTCAAAACAAAATTATTTTTCTATAAAATCCAATCCAATTTAACATAATATACACTTAAGATAGAACTAACTAGCTCTAATAACACATGTTCATGACGTATCCCAATAGGTCATAGACTACAAATACCCCAAGCCCACCCTTAATAGGCCAAGTGATGGAGACCAACATCACGTTTTTATATCACACATATAAGAGTCCTTATAAAATAATACATATACATACATAGACATCTTGAAACCACTACAATGGTGAAATATAAGAAAAATGAAACAAACGAATCCTTAAATCTATTGTCACACAACCAGAGTATGACAATAACGTATTTAATGAAAAAAAAATGGGATGATGAAAGCCTAGAAAAAATTTGTAAAGAGTCTAAACTACTCCTTTGGATTTGATTACTATCAAATGAATATTCATGAGAAACAACTTTGTCTGATAATGTAAAGATATGATCCTCCAACTCACTGTCCTCCATGGACACTATCAACGGGGTATCCATCTACATAAGACATGACATGTGTGAAGAGGGATTGTACATGTGTTACTATAGTAATAACCAATTAGAAACCTTGAAAAATCAATAACATTAAGAATCCAGAACAATAATTTTATAAAAATTATATTGAATTCAATGTATATCAAAAAAACCATATATGCTCAAGAAAGACAAAGCACCTCAAGGAGATCAAAACCAATATTTAGCCACAACATTCTAATCCATGAAATTATTATTTTGGTAGAATATAGTCTCTTATCTATTCAATCATCAAAGACACTCCTCTAAGAGATAATGATCATTGGGCACTACCATGAAATTACATTGGCCAATAAGGTCCCAATACTCAGATATGAGATTACACCCATAACATATGGGTGAACTACTAAAAAATTGACCTTTACCGATGGATTTTTGAAACCCTTGATATATGTACCTTAAAATGAACCTATATCAAGGTCTTGGAAAAACTGTTTGTGTATGTTATGGTTATACCAATAGTTTTTATGAAACTGTTGGTATAACATCCGATTAAAGTCTCTATACCAATGGTCATTCAATACCGTTGGTATTGGTACCATGACTATTTATGAATTTTTTTTCATATATAATCAAAAAAAATATTAAATTTATTTATAAATATATATATTTATATATCTAAAAATATTCAAAATTATAATTGTAGAAAAGTGGATAGGTCCTTAATATAATACTAGAAGATTGTGGGTTCAAATATAGGACACATTGTTTTTTTATCATTTTATTTATAAATTATTTCATGAAAAACATTGGGATATATATATCTATATGGAAATTTGACCCACATCCCTTCAAACTGTTGGTATAGGAAATACCAACAGTTTATGGACCAATACCAACAGTTCAAAACTGTTGGTATTATATTTTTTACAATCTTTGGGACAAAATGTACTCAATATGAACCAACCTACTATGTTGGGTATCACTCTTTAATTATACAATCAACCCTAATGAAATGTCATACTAGATGAATGATCGTGACCCTACTCATAGAAGTCAAAAATATTTCAAAAACCCCTCCTTGGATATAAATTGAACTGGAATCACACTCCATTCTCATTGAGGAACTCTATAAAATCTATCTAGGACTCACACCATAGAGGGTAACAAATTATATTGATTTTAACATAACTATTCACTAGAAACATGAGGGGATGGACCATGTGAACATTATCCACTGATAATAGTAAAAATTGAATAAATGAAGGGCTTGTACCACAATAAATGTTTATAAATAGTGTTTACAAGGAATACACGGTGTATCCATATATCCTCTATTATTAATGTGTGTGGATGTTGTACAAAAAATGAAAAAATCCAGACAGACATTATGTATTTTGTGACACATGTTGTGTGGAGATCTCCCGACACACTTCCCATTGCATCTAGTCATGCTAGTGTACACCTAACAATGTATGTGTACTCTTGTTGTGTCCCTATACTTCAGCCTTCCCATGCCTATATAATATATGTGTATCATGCTAAAATTCATAGTAATATTCGGATAGCGTGTGATAGGGTCACATGAGATGTGATATTTTATTCCTCATGGAAACTCTAGAATCATAGGTATGGAGTCCAATAGGGCATCTGATCACTTATGACACGATATTTTACCCGAATATTTCTTGAAACCTTATGTTCTTATCCACAAATTCCTACTTATCTACAAGGCCTCTATCCTTACAAGAACACATGGATCCGAGGTATCATCACCTCTTCATGAAACTCTCTCTATATTTCTCCCCTTGATCCTCTTTAAAATCAATATGAAGAGCTAATATATTACCACATCAAGCCACCATTAGGTATCCATTATTGAAATAGAACCCATTGTGTGATCCATTCTTGATCCTCCTCTAATCATACACCATATACACTAATTCATAAATCTCAACCTCAATATGAAGTTGTACCCACATTAACGTTATCATGAAATGAAGAAGGATCACACAATGATCAAATAACACATAATAATTGAACCATGGGACCAATAAAATGCCCATAATTAACATGTGAACAAATGGGGGAGAAATCCATAAGCCATAAGATGAAATATCCATACATATCCATTGGTTTGTTTGGCATGGACCCCATATCAATGAAATATACGAATAAAGAGGATAATAAAAAATGGAAAATATAATTCCATCATAATTAAATCAACTATTGAACCGTGAATCAATTATTATTATTGGAAATGATCATTAATTTAACGGAGATAAATAAATGATGGAAATAAAAATTCAAAATTACTACCAATAGTTTAGATTAATCACTAATGAATAACGGTTCACCATTTTTATTATTAATTGAATGCTCCATAAAAATATCAGTTTCACTATCCTAGATCATATAGATATCATCTACTAAAAATCAATCTATAGTGCCTCCCCAAAGGTTCCTCTCAATCCCATAGTCATGATGAAAAAACAATGGTTGATGAATAGTATAGTTTAAATATAGGAAGCATGTCACTATGAAAAAAAATCAAAATTTTAAATTATTTTATAATTATTGTGCCCATGATAAATTTTTTACAATGAATCGATTGAAAAAAAGGATATGTAACTATTATTATAAAACCCACATTATGAACTCAATGTTGCCCTCATATTTTTTATCTAGGCCACCAATGGGGATTTATTTCACTTTTTTAGGAAAACAACATGAATATGATGTTAATATATTTATTATATTTGAAAATTTAATATTACACACATCTAACCATGGAATGTCATGTCGTCTCAGTGGGTCACTCCGAAAATAATTCAAAAAATTTCTAAAAAACATTACATAAAAAATTAGATTACTTACAATAATGTACGTATTGGTATTTCATAAACTACCCCACCCATGTCAATAGTTTTTCTATCACCCAGTGGACTCTATGAGGATTCTTTCTCAAATGCATGTCTGTGATGAACAAATTGATCGATATGCAATCAGGACCGACTCTATTATCATGGTATATTATTTAAATGAATGAATATTTATTATATATCACCATATATGTGAGTACAATTTTATCAGGGATTGTGGTTATTTAACACAAATGTATATAATTATATAACAACAAAATGAGTCTTATAGTTATTTTGGTTATTGGCCATGATGGCTTGTCATATAATACATGATGTCTATGTTATGGTGGCTCATCAAAACTTCTAGGTTACTTTCTATTGATGTGGATATGATAATTTCATGAATAAGTTATATGATGTCTTAAATTTAACCATTATTTTTTATTCTAGAAAACGTTAGACTAGGTTTCATTGGAAAGTATTTCATTAGGGAGTGATGGATCGAGATATTCACTATTGAGGTTGAGTGTAAAATAATAATGGATGTGGTGGTAGGGAAAATTCATTTTATGTTATATTTTATATTATATTCCAAAATATATGTGATAAATAGTGAGTGATCCATGGTGATTATGGGTAAATGATATTATATCATTTTAGGTGTTCAATTATATTGATTTTTATACTTGTCGAGCTATAGTAAGATTCTTTCACATCATGCACAATAATTTATTGGTAGAATACTACTAATTATAAAAGATATAAATACCCTATGACTATATATATATTGAATATTAAGAGCTATCTGGGGATCAACCATGACTTTTATATATATAGGAGTTATTCAAGAGTAGTTATAGGTTAACTGTCACTCCCAATGATATATTTTAATGTTTTTATATTTTTATATTATTTTTCGTTAATCATTTATTTTATTGGGATTTCAAATAATTTCATCATAAGTAATATTTTTTGTAGTGTTTATTCTCATAATATAACAAACATTTCAAATGTTTGATGGAATCCCCTCAAATCTATGTGTACGTTAAACCTTTTGTACAAGACGTTTGCATGTATCATATTGGAGTTTGGATTCATGAATCATTATCTATCTAATCTCATTTCATTCCCACAAGGGGAACCATGGGTGGGATCAATTCATGAATGAAACACCAATTTTAAATTAGGATAATCTAAATAGTTAGGTCATTTGATATAACATAAAATTTTGGTCTCAAATACCAAGGAGGACATTAAAATGAATGTTAAATATTGAAATTGGAGGAAATATGTTGTTAAAGAGGATGAGAATTATTCTCAAGAATGAAATAATTTTATGTTTATGAAATTCATTAATTTCAAATCGTAATTTTTTTTCATTTTCTAGATATATAATGAGAAATTATAATAGAATAAAATATAAAGGTGGAAAAAAACCAAACATGGATGAATTAAATTTATGACTAAGAATTCTATCTAAATGAAGGGTGTTTTTGTAATGGTAATTTTTTTTACCTATTATAGTGTGGGATTTTTTAAATGGGGGTGTATATGGAATGTTTTTTATGGGGGGGTTTGAATATACAGAGTGGTTTCAACTGGTATTTCAACTTTACATCTGTTGTTACAGTTTGGATGATTATTTTGTGTTGTAGATGGTATACATTAAATGAAGATAGTTCTGATGTGGTTTGGAATCATATATAGGATATATTTAATGTTTTTTTATCCAAAATTCAACATGGTGGCCTGATGTGGTGTTGACGTCTGTAGGGTCGACTTCATTATTTCCCCATTTTTTGAGGGAAGGTGTATTGTGGTGGTTCACTAACACCAAGACCTTTAAATTAGTAAAAATAATCAACATTAGGGTTCATTGTTTGTTTATTTTACATAGTTTTTGATATTAATATTTCAACATGGGTTTCTTCCATTCACCGTGTAACCAACTCTACATCATGATGTTTGTGGTGTAATTAAGATTGGTGCTTCAACGTTTTTGAAATTTGAATATTAATATAATTTACAAACTGATTTAACCAAAAAAATTCATAGTGTTTTTATCTGACTATTGGGGAAATCAAAAGAAAATTTTGGATTCCATATATTCACAAATATTTTACCATCTATTTTTAAAAAATGAACAATATGTATAAATTAATTTAGCACATTCATTACTATGATAAAATAAAAAATGAAGTAATATTCATTAAATAAAATCGTTATAACCTAGTTATTATGTTTCCTGATATGAATTAGAAAAAATGAATTGTGAATCATATTTATAATGGTTTTATGAATTCAAAATTTACTCATTAACTCCTATTAAAAATGATCATCGTTTTAAGTAAAGTCATTTTTTATCTCAATTTTTTTAAAAAATATTGACTTTTTTCTCATTTTCCCAATGCATATAAGACATAATTTATAAAATTAGTATAAATTTTTAATTTAAATTAAAATAAATTTATATATCAACTTGTTATGAAATTATTTAGATGAATTTTAATTATTTCTGTAAAACAATTTATTTTTTAGTGAATTGATAAAAATATTTATTTATGAAAAACAATCATTACATTTCAAAAATAAATATACATAACAGACCCATTGTATATTGAATTTGGTATTAAATCAAAATATGATAGTGATTATAAATAATTATATATAAACATTTTTATGTATAAATATAAAATTATATTTATGTTTATGTTAATTCTTATTCCACAAAAAAAAAATATTCCATTAAAAACATTTTTAATTATGTTCACATATTCATATTAAATTTGATTTCTACCGGTTCAATAAATTAAAATATGAAAAATATAATCCATATTTTTAATGAGTTGTTTCAACTGTGGTTGAAAATTTTAATTTTATTTTTGAATAATTAATTATACTGAAGGAAATTTTTTTCGCCACGGTAATGGGAAAATGAGGTAAATTAACCTTAAAATAATTGATATATGACCTCGAAATAAACTCAACACATACTTTTATTTCGTTTTATTAGTTTAAATTGACATTATCCATTCTCAATTTAATATATTAATTTTTTTTCTATTTCATTTTCATAATGACAAATATATTTTATATGTAAAGAGTAAATAAAAAACATAACTCTAGTTCTTTTAATATATCAAATATATTCTCATTAAGATAATAGAATATTTAAATAAATTATAAATTTTATTCAATAACATTAATTAGTTATATTTTAAAATCAATTAAATTTTAAATTGTATTTTTAGTATAAACTTAGTAATGAATTATTATATATAGATAATGTTCATGTGAATGTAGAGAAAATATCATCGTTATTGATATAATAATAATAATATTAATATTTGTCCGAATAATTATTTTATTCCATGAATATAATATATAACTAAAATGAAAAATTAAATAAAAAAATTATTCAACTTCTTATTTTTTCATGATTTCACTGTATTCAGATTAAATAATAGTAGAGAAAATGACATTCATGGTATTTTAAGATAATTTTATTTATTAAATGATTTAATATATGTATAATTATATAAAAGATTATCTATTTAAAATTATCTAAAATTTCATCCATTTAAAATTTGTGATTTAATTTTCACATTAAATGTAAATTATTATTCCTTAAATGGAATAAAAATGAGTTATCATAGTAAAACATTAAACGCGTTTATAAAGGGTTTAAACTAGAAGAGAAAGTATATAATAATAAAAAAACATCTACAAATATTATAAATAGATTATATTTAAACAGTATAATTTTTTAATTTTTATTTATTTCATTTATTAGTAATTTTACATTGTAATTTCAGAAATTATATTTAAATATTTTATATGATTTATAGTGTGTCTTATCCTCACGTATAATAGTGCACATCATATCCATTGTTATTTAAAATGTTTGAGAATTAATTATTTGAAAATACCAACACCAAAACCAGCCAATATTACCTTAGTTCTTTATTTATCAATTGGTCATACTCTAAGATCATCAAATGATGTTCTAATTTTTATGTAATAAAAGGTCTCTGAAAGTAGAGTAAGTCAACATATTTGACTCTTTTAATGATTATTTCCTTTTCATTTTACACAAAATAATTATTATCATCATAAAATAATGAATTAATAATATATTATATATACATGTTTTATTTTTATTAGGGTACAACCATTTTCAACAATATTTTTCATCCTATAGAAAATGAAAACATGCATCTTGTTTATTTATAACCTATTACCACCATTAAGTAGTGGAATTAATTTTTCATCACTGCCTCACATTGAAATTTAAAATTATTAAATAATTAATATATATGATTATTATAAAATAATTAATTACATTGAAATATATGTTATTATATAACATCCTACCCTTCCATCCTTTGTATTATTAGAATTTCATTCATGTGTACATGTAGACTATTACTTCCACGAAGTGATACCATTTAATTATCATATCATAAATTCATTAACGATTATAATTTTTTTATTAATGTTTAAAATATATGATTATATAATTACAACTAATAATTTTATAATTAAACAGTGAATAATATAAAAGTATTGTATATACCAAAATAAAACCTTAATGATTAATAGAACAATGAATACCTGTGATGAAGCTGTTTATAATGAAATGATAATAAATGGGAGATATAATTTTATAATTTTATCATATATGGTATGATTAATATGTATATAGATAGATTATAGATACATTAAAATTTTAAAATTATTACAATTGAGTTTAAGAATGCATATGAAGTATGTTGGACCTTATGTATGGGTTATTTCATCTCATTTCCACATCAACGATACTTGTTTTACATTATCCAATTAATTTATTTTATATGGTTTATATGCATCCCAATTGATATTTATACCATGAATAAATATTTAGTCAAATAATTAGATTTTTTTGTTCGTGATTGATATTAATGTGGTTTTGCGTCAATTGTTATAATCATAGTAATTAAATTATATCAAAATTTAATTTTATATATTAATTGTTTCTGTTCATTTTTTTAAATAAATTTATATAATATTAATAATTTTAAAATCTTATATTTTATTAAATTATTTTAAAATTATTTTTAACAATATTATATCCCTTTTCATCTCATATTAGTTAAGAATCAACTTGTGAGCTATATGTGTGTTTATTTCATTAAAAATAAATATTTAATGTTTTTTGTCACACAAATTTTCTTACCTATCATTTATCTATTATGAATTTCATGATTTTTCATATTTATTATTAAATTATTTATAATGATAGTTTTAATTTATTCATTCATTCTTTATAAATAATCAAAACGCAATAATTTCATCATTTGTAATATGACCCATTTTCATCTTCTAAAAAAATGAATAAAATGCCGCATTGATTGAAAACCATTTCACATCATCATTGAATTTATATATTATCAAGATTATTTATAAGTATCTATGGTTACATTAAAATATTATATTTCTCTAAATATTATTTGAATTTTTATTGAATATGTAATCTAAATAAAATGTTATTTTTTATAATGGAATGATAAGAATTAGGAATAGTTATTTGAAAAAAATTATACAAATCATGTAAAATAATAAGTAAATTTTAATATAACAATACCATTTTTTCTATTTCTATGTTTTTGCTTTAAAACCCATTATTTCTAATCTATTGATCATATTCTTTAATCTATTATTGATATTAGTTCTTTTGGTTAGTAAATTTCTAATGATCACAATCCATTAGACAAATTGTTTTCCTCTATGTATATATTTTGGTATGAAGGATAATTTACACTACCCCGATGATGTTTTAACCATATACCATTTCCATATACAACATTAGTTGAATCATTATTAACATGAAATTAAGTTCAGTAACAATAGAAATAGGGATTTTCTCCATTTTGTAATAAGCATTGATTGTTTTTTATGAGAATTAAATTTTCGAATTACTTGTGATGAATATTCATAATATTTTTAAGGCATTGGAAAGGTATATTATAGGTGGGGCCCGATTATGCAGATCCCCTCATTGCATCAAAAGGCCTCACAATATGATACTAGATGGCACATTAGGTGGGTATATTTTTTCAAAATTAAATATATAAAATGAATTATATTCTTGTTGAATGTACTAGATGATAATAATCATGAAAAATTTATCAATTAGTTTATAGAATGATTAAGAATGTATAGATTTAAGAATTTCAATTATTATGTATTTAGTTTATATTATCCATGCCACTACTATGTTGACATTTTCTATGGATGTGGGTTGATCTCAAGTTATTGATGGAAATGGAATGTGTTTTTATTATCTAATCTACCATATTGAATATTACTTATATATTCATTATATATTATTGTTGTAAAAATTACCATCGTGGTCATTAAATCTCACACTTTTTTTATTTTCCTTTCTCTTCAATCTGATGAATTAATATTAAATGATCATAATGAATACAATTTGATTGTAATTATATGTCTCATTTTAAAACTTATTATGGAAATAATGTATATATATAGTCTCCCAAGATTGAAAAACCGATCGATCAATTATGATATGATCACTTTTGTAATGTCCCAATGTAATATGTATCTATATTCTCTTGGTTAGTATTGTAAATGATGAGATACTTGGTATCAATTAAATTTTATTAGGACCCTATGGAATTGGATTTTAGATAAAAATATATAATAGAAGAATTTTGAAAATTTTTAGAGTTTTTAAATAATGTTTTTTATTTTTGTTCCATGGATAAATATTTAACATGAATTTGGCATAACTACGTTAGTTTCATAGATATTTCTATGATATATTTTTTGAAATTTTTCTTGATAATATCACAATATACAATAACAATTTTGAATAACTAAAGTATAACATGCTAATTATTTATGAATCATATAAAAAACAGATTTACAAGTGGAATTTCAAAATTATAAATGATGATTTCTAGAATATTCTTGTAATTATAATTTATTTACCGTGATGGAATATTATTTTATCATTCAAATAAAACAATTAAAATAATAATTTCACTCATGTAACAGTATAACTATTAATGATTTTATGTTAAGGTAACATTGGATAATTTAAATAATAGAAGAATATGATTTAGTTTTATTTATCAATTGATGTTTTTTTTGATTATTAAGACATGACATCAATGACATTGTTCCAATAATGTTGAGTTGCATGGAAAAATTTTAGAATATAACTTTTCTAACAAAACGTCAAATGTAATAAATCACAAAAACTATTACTTTAAATAAAATACGTTATTTTTGTAGATATTTATTTAAAAATTTATAGATGACCTTACAAAATATTTTGTGATATTAATAGGTGACCATTGATGAATGTTACTATATTTAATTTTATTTTATTTAGGAAATAATATTATGGGATATAAATTTTTTGGGGAGAAACGTAGTTTTGTGATAAATAATAAACAATTATATATGAGTAAGTGGTTAATCATATCTAATTCATATGTTCATATTTAATGAGTCATATTTAAGGATTTTTTATTTTACCATTGATTTTGATTATTACATTTTATAATTGTTTTTATATAAGTTCAATATTATTTATTAAAATTAGATTCTATTAAAAATATAGTTCTTAGATATCAGGAATACATTTAATTTTTCTATGAATATTAAATTTCGTTAAATGTTAAATTTACTTTCTTTAGGGATAGAAAATTAATCATATAAATGATGTTAATGAGAGAAGAATTAAATATCAATATATAATGGGATGAAATGAAGTATGAAAATTTAATAATATATTTAATCCCCATAGTAATGGATTTAAAAAATAATAATAAAAATTTTGTAAATATACGATCATGATATTTTAAATGATGGAAATTGTACTAAAAAATATTTTTTCTATTCATTGACAGTCATATTTGAATAGTGAATTTTATTTCATTGAAATTAGTGTCATTGGTTACCTATGAAACATTAAACCATAAGTCAACATGAATAAAAATATTTAATATCATTATACAATATCAATCAGATTTTAGGGTATGGAGAGGATTAACTAAATAAATAAATTATATTGTTATAAAATTTACAAGAAATTATTTTTTATAAACATCATATAAATATATATCAAAATTAATTTGACACTAAAAGAACTAATTTTTTAAAAAATGGTTTTATAAACGAAATGTTTTTCTCATCCTAATAAATTAAATTAATCACTATTAGTGAATTTTTTCAATGAAATTTATATATTTTATATTCTATCAACTTTTTTATCATTCATGTAATATTTCTTCTATGCACAAGATATGAATATTTTCAAAATTATGCATAAAAATTGTATATTTTTATATTTGATTTCACCTCATTTTTATATTTTATTTTATAATTATTTTCTTTCAAAATTTTAGAGAAATAGTTTTAAAATATTAAAATATTTCTAGATTGATCATGTCAAATTATCTTAAAATTAAAATGAAGTATTTATAACAAAAGAATTATTATTACATTAATAGTTAAAATTATGATTTTCATTGAAATATATCATTTCATTTAAATAATTTATAGTGATCATTTTTTCTCATGAAATATTTTTATTTATTTTCAGTAAAATTATTATATTATTAAACTAAATTATTTCATTATATTTGTAACCACTCTGGTTCTGTGGTATTTTTTATTAGAATAAATATAATAATATATTTAGATTTATCATTGCAGTTGATGTGGGGTTTCAGTGTGTAGATCCCTAAGATTATTATATTAAAAATTAATAATATATATTCTATAGGAAAATGAAATAAATATATTCAATACTCTTAGGAAGGTTAATACATTGAATGATACCTTCAATATGAATTATTATTCTCACCTAGTAAATAAGGTGTCAGAGTTGTTGGATTCATTGTAGATAACTCTAGTGTAAGTTGGTGGGGTAGTTTTTTTCATTAAATGGTATTGACTCCACCACCACTTTAAAATGTGGACATCCCTATGATATTCACAAGATAAATTTTATAATTTTTTGGAATACATCATCCTCTTTATGGGATGGAAAATAGTTGAATTCACGCTGAGAGAGGAAGTGATGAGGGAGTTTCACACTTCTTCCATGTCTATACCTCAAGTTATCAAAAATATGTTAATGAACCCTAGAAAGGATGTATTTTTGGAAATATCGAGGTTTACAATAACATTGTTTCTATCTCAATGTCCCGCATTCAAACATTTAATTTTTTAGAACCAGGGTTTTGGTAGGTTTAGCACATCGACACGTTCAGAATGTTAAAATGGGATAGAATATCCATGAAATTTTTATGAGGCTTATAAGGATATTTATAGGATCTGATAATATCTAGTTGAGTTTTGGACCAACATACCATGTCAGTGCACATAAATTCCATTATAAAGTAGTTGTCGATTTAGTGTATGGGGTATTTGAATGTGTGGATGACTACAAGGATTCTTGGGATTCCCTCGACGATTATCGATGGTCATTCCACATGGTTAACCTATCATTTTCAGAGGGGATTCTATGAATCCTTTGAGGTATTTTTGAGTTTGGTCATGATTTTTCAACACCCTTATGGATGGGTAGACCGAACAAACACTCTAGTAGTTGCACAATATGCAGAGATAATGCGTGTCAGATATTGGTGGGATTGGGAGGATCGCTAGACATACTTATAATTTTCTCATATTAACATTTATAAATTGAATATTTATATGTAATATTTTGATGACCTATATGGATAAATTTTATTTCACCCCTGTGATTAAATGATATTTGTGATACATCTCCAGTTTTCCCATATATTGTGCCTGAAAAAACTGGGGAGGTTCTTGTTAAATGTAAGCACATAGATATAGCCCATAGTGAATAGAAATCTTATCAAGAACTATGTTTTAGTCCATTAGATTAAATAAGAGAGAAAATGATATCTTGAGAGTCTCCATGTGAATAAGATTGTGCATTTTTGGTTGGGGTGATATTACAGAGATTTATTGGGTAGTTTGAGATCCTAAGGAGGGTTGGTTAGGTTTCTTACATCATATAAATTTTGACATAGTGGGACTGACTGAATGAATTATTCCATGTGTAGTATCTGGGAAGATACATGAATGACCCTAAATAGGTTATTTTATATTTTTAGATAAACATCAAGTGGATATCCACATTCACATACTATATGATGGAGATTGAGGACCAATGTGATAGGATCATGCGTGGATGGATCTTACCTTTGATTGGTCTTCATTATTAGTAACAGTGTGTGTATGAGATATATTGGGAGCGTGGCAATCATATGAGAAGTCATTACACCAATCATTATTTTATTTTTTTATTTTCTATTTGAAAATCTATAATGGAGAGGAGAATTTAAGGTATTTTTTTTATTTTAAATTGAATAATTATAGGGAAATATCGTGATTTATACTCAGAGTATTTGTGGTTTTGGTTCTCTCTATACCAAAGAAAATTATCAATTTATATTAATTAATGTGGACACATAATATAAGTTTAAACTGACTTCCTTGTAATAGGGACCACATATGGAAATTTACATGCCAATTTTGATTCATTAATGTTGCGATTACCCTAACAATGAAATATTATTGGTTTGAAAAGGATGTTTTATAAAATTAATCAATCAGTGGGGTTTTTAAAATAAATAATTAAACAATTTTATTATTGAAAATTAAATTAAATTAATTAATTCCCTCTTTAAAGAACATATAATGGAGAATCACTATGGTTGTTTGTATAATGTTAGGAGACTAAAGGAGGAAAGAATAATTGTTAATTAGAAGAGAAATATTGAAGGATGAAAATTATATGATCATGGTCGATCAATAGAAAGAAAATGAACCGATCATGACTTCATCATCGATGACGAACATACTCATCTCTAACTATCAGTACCAAATAAATGAAGGGTTCAATATTCATGGTTGTCACCCATTTTAGTTCATATGAATGGATTTGTAAAACTTATTTTTATGGATCTATTATTACTGTTCCTTCTCATGAACCCCTGAGGTAAATTTAATTATCTTGGCGTTTTTATATTTTATATTCCATTCATCACCCATGATTTTTAACTAATCTTCTTCTATAATCGCGTCATACAATGAATGATTAACCATGTTACTATGATTTTCTTTCAATGTTTCTAATTTCTCATCACAATTAGATTATGGGGTCACAATTCAACATTGATGGGGAGGGTTCATGGTTGATCAAATAACCATATTTGTTGTGGTTGTGTAGAAAACTAATGGTCAAATGGGTTATGGGTATATCGATATTGGACATGAGAGATATTTGAAGGAATTTTTGATTTTAGATCTGGTGTGGAAGACATTTGTGTGATGTGTGATAAGATAACCCATTTGGAGTTTTGGTGATGGTAATGTATCCACCTGTAACATATAGAGTGTCATCATCCACAACTTTTAAATATCCAACATGATCTAACATAGAATTAGAACCACCGATAGGGATTTGATTATCTTAATACTTCCCATGTTTTTGTTAAGAAATTTGACTACATAGTATGTACTGTGAATAACACATTTCATTTAGTACCTTGGTTATTATAGTTAATGTTACTAATGGTGATAAATATCACATGACTTGATCACACCGAACAGACTAAGTGAACATAAGATTGAATATTTTTATTGTAATGTGGGATTAAATGGTTATAGAAATCACCACACACATGGTTACGGATAGAGTACACGGGTGTGACTCTATACCCAGACATGGATATGATACCATTACATGACAATGTACCTTCCTGGAGTTAACATTAAAAATCATGGGTTTTATGGTCAGGGGAATATCCAGGGTGTCCAAGACATAATTTTTAGTATGTCCGGGATATCCAACAAATGTATTAAGGGTATACAACCAAGAACACAGGTGAGGTATAATTCTATGTAACCACGTATACACATCATTTACATCAACCATAGATTTCTACCATAATTATATCCTTCATTGAAGATCTTATTTTTATTCAAAAGTATCCTGTTATGAGTATTATTATTTTTATAATTTGATTGTATCATTTGTGTTATCTTATGTGATTTTATTGGAGGTGTTTCAGAAATTATGATTCTTCTAGAAATGCATGAATAATGGTATTGATAATGAAGGATTATCAGTGATATACTAGGGTTGGAATCCCCCTATCAGAACAAGGTATAGGTCCCCCATATTCCACTATTTTATTTATTATTATCCCATATCGGACTAGGGAATATATCCTCTACACACTGGGTAAAATCCTTCAATCACACTAGGGTGTAGGTCATCTATGTACTGATTTGTAACCACCAATTTAAATTGGGTATTGTTTCACCACCAACTATGTTACACCCATGTTAGATTGTGGTGTGAGTAATATACCTGCTATGTTTTACTCCCAAATGGACACAGGTGTGGGTTATATACCTACAAATCTATACCACCGGTTACATCAAGAAATGGTTCTGATATCTAATAAGTGTTACCCATTGTCATAATAGGGATAAATTCCACAATTTTAATTAGTGGACCCTAAACTATAGATCATGAGGGTGAGGTATGGGTCTCATTAAAAATTTGATCTATGTTGATGTGACATATTGGTCATCCTTGATGGACTGTTGGAGCTGCCGAAGGAAAAATAATCCTTGGATAGGACGGGAATATACATATCACATTATCTCCCATAGAAAATTACTTGTAGAAATATATTTATGTATGGTTTTTATTTCATGTTTTTTATGGGATTATATGAATACATTTTAATAATTATGTTACCACCTTTGTTGTATTTTTAGTGTCATATTGGGCATTTAAATACACACCAACACATGATATTTTCTAACAATTTTTATTTAACATATTTAAAATGGAAATTTTTGATGTGAAAGTATTAGATAATAGTGATACATGTGTTTATTATAAACGTTCAACAATTGGACATGGATATCAAGAGTTACGATCTCTCTTCATTTCCCAAATTTCTGGTTATTATATTTTTGGGATTTCATTTCTGATTGAGCATATATTTTTACCCTTCTAGCACTGAATTATATTATATTTCTATGATTTATTCTATAAAATCCTAGGTAATTATATGAATACAATTTCATATTTATTGATATTTTTGAATTATATATTGTGTTTAGTAAATAGGGGACTCAATGTGTGATAGCATACCTGACATGCAGCAGTGGGTTACTCCATAATCTTATGTTGCACACAAGTCTATGTTTGGCCATAAAATATTAAATTATTAGTATTATTATCCTAAATGGTTGTTATCACCGTTTCATTGAATTTTTGGAAATGAAAATAACTAACTATATTCTGTTTACACATGTTTAATAAATGTTTTTATATTCACATAATAAATTATAGAGGCCTAAAAAGTGAATAAATCCAGTTTTAAGCATAAATTACTCTAATATTTATAAAATTTAGTTTACAACCTTTTGATGATGAACCCTTTTTAAAAATATTTTTTTCACATTTACATGGTCTGTTTTTCAAGATAATATTTTTTAGATGTTCGAAATCAATATTTACTTCAGTTGAATTTTGTTATTTTTATTATAAAATTTATTTTTAATTCAAAATTTTCTTTTTTATATAATATTTTTTATATAGTTTGTTTATAATTTTAATTTATTTTATATTATAATTATACTAAATGTTTTTTATTTAATCCAATATTATTAATTAGAAGTAATTTCACATTAAAATTAAATATATAAGAATGTCATTATTTTGGTGTGTTTTACTTTTCAAGACACATTTTTTCATTTTGACAATGGGGATTAATTATAAATTAAATACTAAAACTTCTATGATTTAAATTATGAAAAATGGAATCAATATTTCGAATCAGTGGGTCTAAATTATTTTAATATATCCCTTTTGATTTTTTGGACAATTATGAAAAGTATCTTTTGTAAAAAAAATTACAACAGATAAAGGTTAAATCAAGTAAATAAGGTTAAATATAATATTATAATAACCATAAACTACAATAAATAGTGTCATAATCATATTTGTTGAGTTATGGATGACCTAAAAAACCGATGGGACGAATTTTTTTCCTTTTAAATTCCCTTGGGTGTTATTAGGACTCCTATATATTTTAATTTAATGTAATGGATAATATGTTATAAAACTATATCTTCTTTTTAAATCAACTGTAATTTTGTTGTATATATGTTGTATATTCAAATAAAAATATTAATTTGAAATAATATAATAATTCATTCACTGTGGTATTTTTTTATAATTTTTAAACATTATATAATTGAACTTCACTATGACAGAACAATGGTGTAGTGACTGCTTTATTAATAAACGAATCAGATAATTGATATTATAAATATTAATATATATATTATTTGAAATATTTGATGCCATAAAGGAAATTTATATAGACTAATAAGACATTTTATGATTGATTTTATGTACTATTATGGGAAAATAAATTTTTTATTATATTATTAAAAATTCATTTGATGAATAGTGTAAAAATTGCAATAAATCATAACTTAAAATATAAAATCATTTATTAAATGTTATAAAATTCAAATAAAATTATTATTCGGAAAAATAGTTATTATAAGCTCTAATATTTCATAAATGGATCTTTATTTGGTCTTTTTACATGTAATTTTAATTACATTAATGTAATAAGTTTAAATGACAAGATATCATGGTATGATTAAAAAGGGTAAAATAAGTGCTTAACTAAAATGATAAGGATTAAAAATTATTCAAAAGTATCTTAATTATAATTGTATGATTCTTATTAGACTAAAAAATCATCTTATCTTCTAAATAAATTATTTTGGAAACATTTTAAATACATATTAAATTTATATAAATTTAACCTTTAAGAGTATCCAATAGTGCACCTTCCCTCTCCAATAAGAAGGTACCTTCTCTTATCTAATACTCACAAGTAAAAGAAACTTTTAAATCAGAAAATATATTCCCAAAAACATTTCTATATTCTCTACCCACGTTATTGGGTCCTTATTTTTGTCATAAAACCATTTTTAAAGGTGTTAATGTGTTCTTAAAAGGTGATCAACTGATTAAGAGGTATCATTTTTTCAAAGGTCATATTTAATTTCTTCATCCATAGACATTATATATTTTTCTCACAATATGAAATAATAAATAAAGTATCCTAAATATACTGAGATGTTATTATGTTAAAATCCTCCCATAAATCCATTTCTACTTCCTTCAAATGGGAAATTAATTAATCGTTCGTGCGTAATTGTGAATTATCACCTCCACGAACAGATTTAGTTCTTTTTACATTATTGTTGATCAAGATTTGTTATATATATGTATATATAAATTATTATTACGATTAAAATAATTATATGAAATTTATATAAATATAAAATAATAATTACATAATTTCCATAATGATCAATGAAAAATGAAACTGTTACTCATGCGTACAAACAACCTATTATCTCCATGAATATAACATTGTACATTTTTTAGAAATAGAAGTAATGGTTTGATTTAATTTTTTTGAATAATGTAATAATGTGATGTTTATTTCATTAATTATATTCTGTATAAGATTTAATTATGACCACATAAACTACTTACATCAAAATAGTTTTCATTTTCGAATTAAGTATCGAATATTGAAAAAACATCTGATATGAACTTAAATAATTTTTTTAATTTTTATAACATAATAATAAGTGATATAAAAGAAATATTAAACATGATAATGTTTTTTCAATCGTGTATAAATTAACCTATGTTTACTATTTATTAATATAATTATTTTATGGTAAGATTCATAATCAAGGTATGTGAAGTCCTCTAAATCTCCTTTCATTGAGGCATAATATCAAATTATACACAAAATTATTTTATATAGTGTAATATAAATACCTTTTACATTTAATTTAATAAAATGGCCTCCAAAAGGAATTGTCGTCTTATTTTTTTTAATAAACGAAAAAATAAATGATTTTTAAAGTACGTGGTGAAAACATCTTTTTCTGCCCCCGTGAAAATTATTTGATATTTGAATTCCTCTACAAGAAGCGATGTTTTTTTCAAAAAATAAATACTATATGCCCTTTTCTTTTATTTTGAAATTGAAAATGGGTTTTCTAAAGGGTTTATTGTGTCGATAACTTAAAATGATCACTTTTCATTGCTATGTGGAAATGTTATTTTTAAGTTATAATTGTTTTATGTGTTATGATTATGTTACGATTCTGGGGAATTGTTTTTGTATAAGGATGGTTCAATGATAGACTGAGGGTGGGTGAGCCAGTGATATCTCCCCAATTCATTAAACAGTTATATAGAGGTAAACATTAAGGTTTTTACTAAGAGATTAATGGAATATACAATGATGGGTATTCTTAACATAACCATGATGGTTACTCCCTATGTAGTTGTGATAGCTTCAATGTATGTATGATATGGATTCCAGAAGAAACCATTAAAATTTATAATTTCCATAATTGTTTTTTTCAATAATATGATTTCATATAGCATGTTAAAGATCATATGTTTTATGGTTGAAAAGTATGATTTCATGGGTTTATAATTCTTCATACATTAATGATTTCCTCTCCATATTTTACAACCCCTACTATGTTTTTTATACACATCCTAAATTTTTGAAATGATTTCTACATTGTATAATAAAGTTTAATTAAATGAATAAGTAAAGAATAATTTTTATCAATTAAATAAATCTTGTTTAGTTTCATTATGGTTTTTATTTTGGATGAAATGGATAATGTTTTTATTGTATCCGCTCTGTATAATTTTTAGTTGTTATGTAATTTTTATGGCCTAATTATCTAAAACCCTAAACATAAAAAGATCCTCAATGCGAATTATTTACATAAACATAAAATATGAAATGATTAAATCTAGAGCCTTATAATTTGTATCAATATTCGGGTTGGATATCATTACAGGTTAGGCTGATATTGATGCAAAAATTACAAGTTATATATAACCCCAATGGTTAGAATAATAGAATGATTTATGGATATTTTAGCTATATTGATTTATGGATATTTTAGAATGATATTTTAATATGACATGATTACGTTTATCATATATTGTATCGTACTCATAAGTCATTATATGAATAAATTATTGATATACTCACATTAACCTTTTTTGTTTTAGTCAATTTCATAGAGACCCAAAGAAACAATTTTTTGTGATGGAAAATGTGGTCGTTCTATATATAAGAAACCAAATGGAATGGGAGCTACAATGTGAAATCTTGTTGTAAATAAAAACCATCAACCGATAGTGATGATTAACCACTTGGACCTTGGTGAATTCCCATATGAATTTTATATTTGAGGAAAAAAGTCTTACGGAATTTCCGGTAATAATAATCATAAATGTATGTTTATTTAATGACATAAGTGCCATGGATGTGGAAATAAACACATAGGAAAACTATTTAATGGGATGTGAAGATGTTATTGGTGTGGAAATGAATTTCATAATGCAATAACCTACCAAGGAAAAAAGGAATAATTCAGTTTACTCTAGGAATGTGAATGAATTTCATTCTAATATATTATTTGAACGTTTCAAATTTAGGGAGTATGGTCATTATAAAATTTGGTGTCCTATAAAGAAGGTTTTGGAATAGTATCACTAGGACTGTACAAATATATGTTTAAAAATACCCAATTTCATTACAATTGTAGATGCGGAAACTAAAAATGACTTAGGAATGTTATAGATTATTTATTGTCTCATGTATTTAAATTTTTTAATCTTAGGACATGATTCATGTTTTTCATTGAATGAAAAAATTATTAAGGAGTTAGATGAGAAATCATGGTTAGGGTATCACGAAGAACACATAATTACTAAGAATCCTCCATATAATGGATTCAAGATTCTTTGTAGATTGTAGGATGATGAAATATTTAAATGTAGAAATAATTTTATTTTGTAGTTATAATAATCTATGGTGTATGATAATGTAGATTTTGGTAACATATGTTTTATTAAATAGATATCCTTGTTACTTGAATATGATTTTTGGATTAAGTGATAAATGGTTTTTTGAATTCATTCACTCTTTTTGGGAACACTATATGATTAATATTAATAGAATAATATTTAATTTTATTTTATTATTAATGATTGGATAATATTATGTATGAATCTATTATTTCAATTGTGTAAATATAGGAATTAGGTTATTTATGGATGTGATTAAACTATCATGGAGAAAATATGATTTGGTTAATTACTTGTTGGTATAAGACATTATGAGTCGTATACGTTCTTTGGAGATAAATGTTAAAATTCATCATCGAAAACTATTTCATCAAATCATTATTAATTTTGGGTTTCAAATATTTTATGTACTATTTTTGTGGAATTTTATGGAATTTTATTTTTTTAATTGTATATGTTGACCTTTTGGTGTTACTGTTAAATATTGATTATTTAAATTATTACTTCTCTTTAAAAATGATTATTATTTTTGTGAGAATGGTCTAATATTGTACTACCTAGTTTGGTTTTGGTTATCACACAATGATAGGGGACATATATCGATAATATATTTACGTTTTATGTGATTCTCTAGAAGTTGATTCTATTTATTTTAGTGTGACCAAATCATATTAAATATTCATTGATTGGTGAAAAGATGAGTTTGTGGTGGATTTTAATTAATGGATGATGCAATATTTTTAAAGTATGTATATTTCCATTTGATAGCAATCTAAGTAGTAAAATAATTTCCCAAAATGATGAAAATTATCTTAAAAAATTCAATCTATTTATTTTTACTAATTTGAAATCAATGACCTTTTAACCAATAATAAATTTATGGTTTTTTTGTTAACATTCTCTTAATCATGTTTTCTATCAGTCTCCTTAAGAACATGACAGTTAGATTTTCTTCCAAAAACATGTATTCATAGATGGAATCCTGGAATGTGTTATCTCAGGTTACGATAGTACATTCCTTTGCTTATTTTAATGTGGATGTTTTATTAACTACTTTTCATATTTGATATTTCAAAATAGTTATCAAGACGAATTTTAAAATTGCGAGAATGCAGTTTACAAAAGGAGGGTAGGATGTAACATCCCATGTAATTATAATAAGACATTGTAATTTTTATTAATATTTAATAATTATACAAATTGTTTACATAAAAGGGGACTATGTATGATATCATTATATTTATGCAATTATTGGTTTCTCTAAAATCTTATTTTAAAAGTAAGACTGATTCCTATTGAAAAATAATATATTATTAGTATTATTATTTTAAATGGTAGTTATTTCCCAACAATTTCATTGGAGGTAATTAATAGCACTAAATATATTATATATACAAAATTTTAATAAATTTATTTTTCTTTTATCTAATAAATATTTGAGGATTAAAATGAGAATAAATCTGCTTATAAGCATAAAATACTAAAATATTTTTGAATGGTAGTTTTACTTCATTTTATTTGAGAACCATTTTTAAACATAATTTTGGTCACAATTATATGTTATATTTTTAAAAATAAAATCATTTGTTATATTTTGGAAATAAAAATTTACTTTTGTTGATTTTTGGTATTTTTATGATAAAATTCATTTTTTAATAAATATTGAAAAATAATTCATTTTAATTCAAAACTCTATTTTTTCCTAAATAATTTATAATGTTAGGATACCAATTTAATTTGTTTTAATGTGAATTTAGACTATGATTATATAATTTACTCCATTTATCTTCATTGAAAATCATTTCACAAATATAATATATATAAAGATAGGTCAACTTTTTGATGGTTTTTTACTTTTGAAAACACATTTTCTCATTTTAACAACAAGAACTGAATTTAAATTAATTACTAAAAAGTATATGTTTTAAATTTTGAAAAATGGATTACATATATGGAACCTGTTGTTGAATTTTTTTTAAATGGGTCCCTTTTAGGTTTGGACATTACGAATAGTAACATAGTAGTTATTGTAATTTTCGATGGTGAAAGGGTAAATCTGGTCAATAAGAATTAAAATAATATTATAGTAATAATTAAATACCCGAACACATGTCCAAATATTTTTACATTAGATATGGAAGTCCAGGAAAACCCTTATGATGAAAATCTATATATTTAAAGCAACATGGGTGTGATTATGAAACTTAGAACTTTTAATTTATGTTAAAATAAAATATTTTCTAAACAAATATATTATTAATTAATCAATTTTAATATTGGTTTATAAAAGGGATATTTTTTACTATTAATAGTAATTAGAAAGATAAATATATTTTTTACATCGTGGTATTTTATTTATAATTTTTATATATTATATAATAAATTTTAATTATGAGAGAATGGTGATGTAGTGATTTATTTATTAATGAATGAATCAAATAAGTGACAATATAAATACTAGAATAATTATTAATCAAAATATTTGATGGCATACACAAATTTAATGGATGATTAAAACATTTTAGGATAAATCTCATGTATTTTGTTTCGAAAGGAATTGTGTTTTATGATATTTTAAAAAAATCATTAAATGAATAGTGTGAAAATTGACATAATTCATAACTTAAAATATAAAATATTTTATTAAATGTTATAAAATTCATAAAAATCATTGTTTCGACAAAATGGTTTATATAGGTCATAATTTTTGATTAATGGCGTATTATTTATTTTTTTACATGTTCTGGTAAATACATTTAGACATAATGTGTAATCAACATGATATCAAAGTAAAATAAAATGGGTAAAATAAGGGTTAAACAAAATATATAAGGATTAAAAAAAATTCAAATTGGGCCTAATTTTAATTTTAATGTGGTTATTAGACACAAAATCATCTTATTTTTAATGTAATTTTGTTCGAACCATTTTAAACCAAATTTTATTTATATTAATTTAACTTTTTAATAGTTTATATGGGTTCCCCTCCCCTCTCCTATAAAAAGGTTCTCTCAATTCTTTTATTATAACACATAAAAAGCAATTTCATTTAGACCGTATCTACCATTATTCTTTTATTGAATCTCTATTCAAATTCATTAGGCTTTTTTTTTGGGGAACACAATGCTTAGAGGTTTTATGATGTTTTCAAAGGAGACTAACTGAAGAAGATGTATCATTTTTAAGAGTTTCAATTTTATTTATTCTTCCACATCCATTAAATATTATTCATTTAAATTAAAATAATAAATCTATAATCATCAATATAATGTGATGTTTTTATGTTAATATAATCCTTTAAATCCATTTCTACTTCCATCAAATGGTAAATCAATTAATCGTTCTTGTGTATGTGTGAATTATCACCTCCACGAACCGATTTAGTTCATTTTCCAATTAAATCTATCAATATTGGATATAATTATTTTATTAAAATTCATATGGGGTATCCATTTCATTTTAATAATTTGAAAATTATAATTTTACAATCATTTTCTTAACTTCAATGCACATAAAATTTTGTTGTCATTAGTGCATATGTGTAAACTATTTCTTCACAAAGTGATGTGAATTGATTTTATTCACCACAACACTTGTATGGTATATATAATTATATTGAAATGATTGTTATTAATATAGTAATTCTATTATAATTATGGATAAATAAAATAATAATTACCCTATTTTCATAATGAATAATGAAAAATGAAAATTCTTCTCATCCGTACTTACGACCTACCATCTCCAAGAATATAATATTGATCATTTTACAGAAACATAAGAAATGGTTTTATTTTTAAAGTATTGTTAATATATAATTGTGATGATTATTTCTGGAATACTATTATGGAGATGATGTTACTATGATTACATGGTCTTGTGACATCAAAACCATGTTCATTTTTGAATTATGTTCTGAATATCCATAAAACATATGATATGATGTTAAATAATTATGTAATTTTTATTACATGACGATAAGTTTTATAAAAGGAAGAATATACTTAAAAATGATATCAGGAATGTATAAATTAACCTAATATTATTATTAAGGAAAATAATTATTGTACCTGACGAGTCAGTTTCTATGTAAGGGACCTTGTCTCAATCTTCTTACAATGAGGCATAATTTGATATTAAACACCACTTTCTTTTATACGGTGTATAATAAACCGATTTTACATTTAATTTAATTTAGTAGTTTCCAAAAGGAATCATCATCTTCAAATAGTTTAACTAATTAAAAAAATTAATTTTGTTAATATATGCGTCGATAATGCATTTTCCCATTGGGACAACCATTATTGGATATTTGGATTCCTCTACAACATGTATAGTTTTTAAAATAAGAATAAATATCATATAACTTTATAATATATTTAATTTTTAAATATGGTTTTGATAACGGATTTATTATGTCAATATCTTGAAATTATCTATTATGATTTCAATGTGGAAATGTTATTTTTCTGTTACTCTTTTTTAATGTTTTATTATTATGTTATAGTTTTAGGGCATTGTTTATTTATACGACTGGTTGTATGATAATCTGAGTGCATGTAAACCCTCGATAGCACTCCAGTGCATTGGATAGTGATTTTGAGGTTAAAATTATGGTTTATTCTAATAGATATAAGTAATATACTATAATTGGAATTCCAAACATAACCATGAAGGTTATTACATTTGTATCTATGAATGATACAATTGATGTATGATATGGATTCCACAAATTTCCTTTATGATTTATGTTTTTCATGTGTTTTTTAGGAATCTTATTATCTTCTGAAGTATGTTAGAGATCTAATGTTTTATGGGTTACAAGTATGATTTCATGGGTTTATAAGTATCAATGGACTAACTCTTTTCATTCCTTATTTGTCATACCTTACTCAGATTTCTATGCACAGCTCAGGTTTTTAAAATTATTTCTATAGGGTATAAGGATGGGTTAGTAAAATGAAGAATTCAAGAATAATTTTTATCAAGAAAATAAATCATGTTTATTTTTTAATGTTTATATTGTGGACGAAATGGATAATATTTTATTTGTATCAAAAAATTTTAAATTTGAGTTGTTATGTAATAGTTATAGAATAATTATCTAAAACTATTAACATGAAATAATTCTCATTGTGAATTCTTGAGTTAAATAAATATTATAAAATGTTTAAGTCTGGTTTTTTATATATTCCCAATATCTTATATTATTTATTTTTATTATCTACATGTCACTATATTTTAATATTCGACTACACTTTTCTATTGACATGGTTGTGTTCATGCGTATAAGTTCCAAAAATAAGGGATCAAATTTCAATTATTTCTCTATGCTGCCAGTTTCGAGCCCCTAAAAATTTTGATGAACTATTTGGATCATCAAAATTAAATTACAACTGAAATGGTGGTCTCTTGTGGGTATGTAAATGAAGTGAATAAATTTTATATTGAATTTGGTTATGAAATCTATTATACATTATAAATAAATTCTTTACATATTCAAATTCTCATCATGCTTAGTGGATAAATTTTAATTTAATTTTTCCACATCATTGAGTTGAATTTGAAGAAAATAAATACTTATCTGAAATAAAAATAATTAAAATTATATAATAATATGAACTTAATTTTTTTAAGTTATAAGAATAAAATAGTAAAAATTAATAATTGGGGTTAGATTCAACATGGATATTCTAGGGGTTAATTTAAAAAGAAGGGTCTAAAATTATAAATTAACAGGGAGAAATTATATTTTTTCTTATTATTTAGAACTTTTGTAATTTAATTAACGAGAATGGTCAATTTTGGAGATTTTTGTTTTATGTAAAACATAGATATATATTTTTCATTTAAAAAAATTCCATGTATGTCCTCTCCACAACATATTAAAATGAACACCATTCCCTCATATATTTACACCTCTATAATCACATAGATCAAAATAAATAATATATATCTCAAAAATCCATATCATCATTATATATTTGATGTTATTTACAAAATACCAACCATATTTTTATAAATAAGTGATCAAAAGAATGTTTTTATAGGTGTGGGTAATCACCTTAAGCATGTAAATTTTTTTAGACTTTTTCTTTATCAACATTCAAATATTTCATAAAACTAAAAATAAAATAATTAAATTATATCCCAAATGCTGATATGTTATTATATTTATGTCACAATATTATTCCATCTCTTTCTATATGAAATAGGTATGAAAGACATCACTCATGTAAATGATGTAATACCGTCTCATGAACCCATTTAATTTATTTCTAACACTAACACACATAGATATTTATTATGAGGAAAATAATTAATATATATAGTAAATATGACATGGTATTAATTATATAAAAATAAAAAATCATCCACTTACTTAATCTTTCACCCATTACGGGAATGATACCATCCCTCATGTGTATATATGACCAATTGTATCGAGGATGTAATGTGATTCATTTTCCTCATAAAGCATTCAAGAGTTGTTATAAAAAGTATGTAGTGAATAAATTTGATATTTATAAGATTAAAATAATAAATCATATAATGTATCCATATATTTTCAACAATATTTGTAACTTCTACGATGAAATGTGAAGGAGAAAATGAAGTAGTAAACACCAGAACCAATGATAATAATGAAATATTTTTAACTAATGGGTGAAAAAATGTTATAATATGATCATATATAATATGATGATATATAATATTATCAATTTGAATATGGTTCTCGTATAAATAATTAACTTCTTTAAAACTGGTAAACATGTTTTACAAGAATGAAAAACTAAAGAGAAACAAATGGTAAGGGACTTAAACTTAATTTAAATTCATGTAGGCATCATGTAATGTTATGAAATAAATTCAATTAATATTGTTCATATAAATCACATTATATATGTCATATCGTGAATGATTCATACTTCATGGCGTTTTATGATTCAATATTACCTATATCAACCATGTGTATTTGACATGAATTTTATAATGTGGTCAATAATTTTATTAATCAATTTCTTTTCAATGGGTAATGTTACATGATCAATGTATTTGATATTCAATGATTACATGTTTAATTTATCTGGATTATTTTATTTTGTACTTAATCTTGTTTTATGTATTTAATTCACATAATCAATTAAATTTTTAATCATTGCTTCAATTGTGTGAACTTTTTTAGTTAGTTTGTCTATATTTCCAATCAGTTGAGACGTAGTTAAAATATGATCCTATTTACTATTAAGAGGTGTATCTAAACAAATCAAATCAATTTAATATAATGAATATCATAATATGATTTTAATTTATTCATTATCTTATTTTATTTGTTACAAAGGGGTTAAGATTCAAAAGATACCAATATAGAAAGTATTTATGCACCAGTATCACAATAATAAGGAATGGTTATGACTGAATTTACATTGATTGATATTATTTTACCGTAATTTAAAAAAACATTAATGTAATTATCCTATGGTTACTAATTAAATTTTCATTTAATTGTACAATTTTTCCCTCTATAGTACTTAAAATTTTTTGAAAATATTTTGTCAATAATCTATGACATTATTTTTATCTTAAATTAGAAATACTTATTCATCTAAATTAATCATTTATTAAAATTAATTCAATAATATTATCAATATTTTCATCTAATTTTTTGATGTATTTTTTACCCGTGATTGAAATTTTAGAAAATTATTCTAAATTAATTTTCCTTTCATTTTCTAAAAGAGTTATTTAATTATGTTTGAAACAAAAATTTGTAAGGAATAATTATTTTAATATACTCTACATTAATATAACATTCATTCCATCATTAAAACTAAATACATTGAACCAGACTCACATGTTTCCATGTTTCATTTAAATGAAAATTGTTATCCCAATATTAAGAAATGATTAGTTTTTGAATGTCAAATTTATAGATAAAATGATATTTTACTCAACAATGTTTTTTATGAGATTTTTTATGGTATATATTTTAATAAATAAAAAACCGATTAATGTACATATACTCTACTCAGGATTTATTTTTAGGATACCATCCGTATCCATTATTTGGATGGATTATGATCACTTTTAATGTTGAATGTATTTACATTCACATTCTTGATTAATTTTTTAGTCACAAAATTTTACATGTAACATTAACATTCTTATGATCATTATAAATTATATTTATCCTAAAAAAATATAATATTTATAATAGATATTATTATTTCTTAAACCATATATGCTATTAATATATGGTGTTTTACATTGAATCCTATTTAAATAAATGTGGAAGTATATATTTCTTATTCATTACTCTATAATGACATTTATTGACCAGGACTATTTTCCCTAAATAAAATTGATCATTAGATATATGAGTGTAATGGTCCATAACTCTCCAAACCATTAATTTGTGAAAATCCATAGGTTTAAGTGTTCAATAAGGTCAAGGTGACTGTTTCATAACATTTCCAATTTCCCAATTTTCGGGTTCTCTTTTAGTAGTTCGCGATAGTAAGTTTCAGCAGTACCTTATGATGGTGAGTTAGAATGGTTACTCACATCAGTTGCTCAAACCCATTAATTAAAATGGTAAATCTCTAATTTAGCTGAAAAGGCTGACGAGAACCAATAGGTTACCAGTTGTGAGTCATGATGGTGAGTTATGAAAATTTTTCATCTAGTGGTTTCTCATATCAGTGACTCAAACGGGTAGCTCACACTAGTGAATCGCTCCAAAATCTCACCAAATTGTGACTTCCACTGGTGACTCACATTGGATATGAATGCATTGGTAGCACTTTTCCAATAGTTTCTTAAAATTCCATTTTTCTTTCAGTTTTTTCAGTTTCTCCCTTTTAACATTTTATTTGAAATTAAATGGAATTAATAATATTTTTAATGGTTTTTTAGTTATTTTGAATCCTTTATATCTTCTACAAACCTGCTACTTCAATTTACATCCTAATGGAATGAATTGTTTGTGATACTTCATTAATGGTAATTCAAAAATGTTTCATCTCTCGTGATTTTTGGATTGAATACTTCTAAGTTAGGGTCATTCCCTCCACTCATTCATTCTCAAATCTCTTATCACAAGGTTCCTATAACATCTATTCCCTGAGGAGTCATGCGTTTTGATGTATCGTTTAATCTTGTCTTCCAAATATGTTTTTCATGTTGCATGATCTCCTCCTCCTATTGTACAGTAAGGAAGTACCGATCATTTCTTTTTCCTATTAGGGTTTCTTTCATCTCTCACAATTAGGTATCATGATGGGGGGTCTATGAATGTATCATTGTGAATGTAGTTCAATATGAATTCAATAAAGATAATCAAATAATTTTCGTATCAATAAATTGGTGAAGGGGATGATACATATGATCGTATTGTTTTATTGATATTCTGATCAATATTTGGTAATTGTAAGGGCTATATTTGATTTAAAAACATGGCCATTGGGGGTCTGTGGTTGTGTGAAAAATGTTGATGAATTCATTTTTGATTGATTCCCAATAAAAAACAAGTGTAATTTTTTAACCACATATATTTATCTCATGTAAATGTATGACTGAGAAACAAACTAGTTTGGTGATAACCACTAGATTAACATGTGGTAATTAAGTGACCAATTCAATGTTAAATCTAAATATCTATAGCTTTTATTTCATTCATTTGTGTTTTTTCTGTGGAATTGTCCTCACTTGTGTTGTAGGATGGTTGTGGTAGTGTATTTGTGATGCAGTGTGGCTGTAGGGGTGAAATGGAATCAATTTGGAGAGATTTTTTTATCATGGAATGGATGGGAAGTTTTGTGTATCAGGGATGTGGTTAATTTGTGCTATGTTATTATTGCTGGGTGTGATGGGTGTGTTGTGGTTATGCAATAGATATGCCAAGAATTGTTGTGAGGCGATTTGTGGCTAGATGGGGATTTGAGTTGGGGTTGAATTTGTTTAGAGTGTGTATTATGCAGAACAAATTTGATGATTGATAATGGATGTGGTTTTTATAGGAGGATCACTATTGATAGCATTCCAAAATAATCAACACATTTATAGGGGCTATTTTATGTTTTTTCATTAATGGGTCTGAAACGCTGAGTAATGTAATGTGGGTTAATTTACCATGGTTCTTATTCCCCTATGTGACTTTTGAATCTGGATTATTGTGTGTTGTACATGGTAGTTTCCTAGAAAGTGAGGGAATAAAAAAATGAATTGTTAATAATTAATGAAAATTCATTAATTTAATTGGTTGGGGATATGGTTTGACTTTGTGGTTGTTTGTGTGGTTGTGCATTTAATGGTTGAATAAATTGTGGTATTGTAAGTATATTATTGGTTGAAAACCCATAGGATGGTCTTGATTTTTTGGTATCATATTTATATAGACATGTTTTTTCCTGTTGATTTCTACTATATGAACCCTAAACTAGTTCACCACTATATTCCAAACACCGCCATATTCACAGGGGGGGTTGTATTTATTAAACATCGTGGTGGGAGGATGGATTCCTAGCCAACCACTCTTCCATACTACCTCTTCCTGGGGGTGATAGGCCAAGGTTCTTTAGGAAGGATTTAATTATGGAGACCAGGTGTGTGTACGTGAGTTGTGTTTTCCCAGGAGTCTTAAAGAGGAGATGTGTGTTGTTTTTCTATGTGTATTTGGGATGACATGTGTCCTGATTTCCCATTTTTTCAAATGAGATGTGGTATGCGACCCCAGAGTCATTGGGAGGTATGTGGTTGTGAGGCCCATGTGTGTGCTGATAAGATGTGATAAGATTTATTTTCCAAGGGGACAAGACTAGCTCTGAGAACCAGGTGTTTTCAAGCGAGATGTGATGAGCTTTAGTTCGCCAGTGACAGGATTAATTGTGAGGCCCATGTGTCTTTCATCAGGTTGTGTCGTGGTACTTTCAGAAAATGTGGGATATCCAAATTGTTTTCCATTAGGTAGGGAGAGAAGTTAATCTATAGGAATGTGTTGGGGGGTACCCATTTATCGATGTTCACTATATTACATTAATTATATTATGTTATTTGATGAGTGTGCCAGGGTGAGGTCAGTGTGGATTGTATAACATGTTATGTGTTGTTTGGTTTTTCTATTTTCACACAGGATAATTAGTATGAATCTTCTACTTATTCATGAGAGAAATTGGTTAACCTACAGAGTATACTTGTACAACCACCATTCATATATAAAACAATTTTTTAGGTTTCCAAAAGGATAATAGGGATCATGCAGGGCCTTACTAGATCAGACGTTGGGACAGTTGTCATGTCGCAGCTTACGCTTTTTTTTGTATTTACTTTGTATTTTCATTTTATTCATATCATATCTATTTTAAACATCCATGTGGAATGGATTTTGGAATTATATTATATATATATATATTATACTTTGGGTTGTTTTTGGACAATCTTATCTCTCGATCCTACTTTCTTTAAAAATGGAAATGGATCCCATTTTGTGAGATTGTATACCCATGGTGTTGGCCACCGCCCTAGGGCGTACGTGATGTAGGAATCATGGTTCATCATATCTCTTTCATCATTTCCTAACTTTGAAGTGCATTATTGTATGTAAATGATATTGATAGAATGGTATCAGAGGTGATGTTTGAGAGACATGATGAAGTTTGTAGTTAGTCATAGGGAGGATTGCAAGGGTTGGTAGTGAAACAGTGCCAGAAGATCTTGGTTTTTCACCTAGGGCAAGGAAGACCAACTACGAAATGGGATTTTAGGGCCCCCGTTATTCGATGCAGTGACTCTGTCCATACCAACCGACCATGTGAGGATACACTGTTTTTTGGGTAGAGACCCTATGACAGGTATGTGCATCATAATGAATTTTGTTCTAATTTGAGTTAGGTGGTTTTGGGGATTCATAAATGGTTAAATAAAAAATTTAAATGAGTGAAAATCAATCATAACTAAAATTCCATATTACATAGGAATATAAATTCATTGTTTACCTTTTCTATTATGGAATATTTTCTTCATCTCCTTATGGCTCAAGTAGTTGAGGCCTAGTAGGCAGATCCGGTTGATTTGTAGAGGGTTGATCTAGTGGAGGAGGATGACCAGTGGTAGATAATAATTTGTGATTTCGAGCAGTAGCCCTTGGGAAATTATGAAGGTAGTGTTTTAGACATGGAGATAGAGAGTTTCATAGAGGAGCTTGAGATAATCTTGAATTTGATCAAACATTCGACAGATTATTGGGTTTCCTTGAAAGTGATCCTAATGTGGGGTGCTGTGTGTGAGTTGCGGATGTAATACCTAGGGGAGAATAAGGATTCTGATGTTCTAAAGGTCCATTTTGAGACAGATTTCTGATAATAATACGTTCCATGGACCATGAAGGCTGACAAATATGTTGTATTTACAGTCCCTCATGTAGGGGATTATGTATGTGCAGGAATAGGGGATTAGGTTCATGGATCTACTTAGTTTTTCTATTGATCTCTTTCTAGATGAGGAGTCCCATACAAGACACCTATAAGAGGATCAATATCCATCTATCTAGTATGTGGTCACTCACATTACCATACAAATGTATTAGGAGGTTCATAAGAATTGAGAGATGATTTAGGGGATTCTCTCATGAGGAGGTCTACCACGAGAGTGCAGCCAAAAAATTTCTTCAAATGGAATGGTTACAAACATCAGGCCTCATGCACTAGGGCCTTTGAGGTTATGACTAGTAAGGAGTCAAACTAATATTTTATGTCATGTGCTCCTGGTCCTCGTACCTTTTCCATCAAAATGGGGTTGAATTGTTTCTTTTCGGAATTCATGGGAATCTTCAGAGCCTGTTTCTAGTGGTCATTTGAGCTTAGAATGTTATAGGGGGAAATGTTCTCCTCCATCCTCAGTAGCATTTTATAGAAATTCAATTTCAGTCATAGGGAAAACAGGTTCATGTTCCACTGAGTGGGGATAGATAAGGTAGGGTACAACCTCCTAGTGTTCCATAGGAACCTTGGCTCGGGTATTGTATTGCCCCGCCCCTAACTCATTGTCTTGAGGAGGCAGTGAGGGATACATGGCCTTAAGCGACTTCCCCAAGGTGCCAAAGGCCCGTAATAAATGCATAGGGCTTCTAGAACAAGTTGGAGAACGATTTTCCCTTAAGATAAAACTAACCACTATATGATGCATGTCAATAAAACACCCAAACATGTACACTCAAAGACAACTAAGTGGTTCCACAATACAACACGAAAACCTACACAACCGGACATTTCCACCAACATCAGAGTAAAAGTGTAATCCAAACAACCAAAGAACCATGAGTCATAACACCTCCATAGCTCCACACCCAGCTCCAATCTCCAAGTTCTACTGAGACATCACAACACCCCACTAAAGGATGTCGCTGCCTTACCTTTTCCCATGTCACTGTACACGACATCTGCAAAGACACCAACATGCCAAAGAAGGGGGTGAGTACTAAAACTCAATAGGTTTTTTCCCAAATGACTTCCCTACACACGCCACTAGGATAAAACTGTTAGCACATTTATATAAAATGGTTTATATAAAATAAAATAAAAGTTCAATCATTTTCATAATCCAAATGTGCCCTTACCAAGACATCACACCCAAACCAATCAACCAAGGGAAAGCCAAACAACAAGCCACAAGCCATTCTATCATTACACACTAACACCACAATTTCCATCATTCATTTCAATTCTCAACAACCAATCATAACAAATAAACTTATGTCCCACCCGTTTCATCTATTTACAACTATTGGATCTTCCTGCCCACTTATCCTTAGATAGTGGCCCTTACATCCACTATCCATCCCATTTTTAAAGTGGTACTTCTTGCCACTTCCACACAACATCCCAACCAATCACAACCAAGCATATACCCCATCAATGTCACAACAACATCATTTAATCAACCCATTCCATTACATGCCAATTTACTTCAATAAATCACACATTTATTAAAAACCATTTTTCCATGAAAAACCCCATTTCAATAAAAAAACCTTTTTATTTAATAGGATTTCCATCAATCATTTCACAATTAAATCATAGCATTCCATTTTAAAATTCCCATTTTAAAATTACCAAGAATAGCATTTCACCATAAAACACCCTTTTCCCCAAAAATCCCCAAAACATCACCCAAGGGATTTCCAACCAAATTCGCACATCAACACAAAATTAGTTTTAATCACAAAAAATTAATTGTAACATGGAACCACTAGTTCTAACCAAGTGGAGTCAAGAGAGAAGCCACCTACCTTTAGGGTTCCTGAGAAATCGACCCACAAACAAATGCGCCTCAAATCCAGTGGATGCACCACCGAAACCTCTGTAGATCACTTCCCATAACATACAAAAGCCTTAATATTAACATCCAAGGAAACCCAAACACAAGAAATACACCCAAAAAGTGTAGATCTAGAAACCCAAGAAATGGAGGGATTTAGATCTTGAGGAAAACATATGAGAAGCAAGAGTAGAGACTTACCCTGAACCAATCACCTTCAAACCACCTTGAATCCTCTTTGAAACGCTTCCAAAATGATTGGGTGAGTTCCCTTAACCCATGAGTACCCAGAATCCTGAGTGATACTCGAGTGGGAAGAAGATTAGAGTGAAACGAGGCAATCCCGAGTGAGCCCAAGTTTTAGAACCCTAACTTTAAGTGGCATCATAGTTTGCCCACATGGTTTGAAAAACTATGCGCTAACCATGCGCATAGTACTGCCTCAGGAGAAAAGGTCTCCAAGGTTGCCTCGCAGGGTTTATAAAACCGTGCGTAGGCCGTATGAAGCCTACTCTCTCCCATTTCACATTTTCCTAGAGCATCCGCACGGTTTCCACTAACAGTGCTCAAACCGTGCACCCCTTTAAAAGACTCCGAACTCATCCAAAACCATTCCAAAATCTCCCAAACTCTTCCCAACTAATCTCATGCACATTAAAGAAATAAAAATGAATAATCAAGGGCCATATACCTCAAACCATGGGTGCTACATTCTCCCCCACCATTGGAATTTCCGTCCATGGAAAGTAGTGAACCCACCCTTTTCCGAAAGAGCTCAGGCCAAATCTGGACCATCTATTTCTCCCACTCCAAAGTCTACACTTGAATCTGACCATGTCTCCACAAAACCCAAACTCAAATGATGATTTTACCATGAAATACATTCTCTTTCCTGTCCAAAAAAACACTGGCACTGCACCGATGAAGCATCTGGTTCTAGTTCAACATGATCCCATCGAATCACATGGTCACAATTCAGCTGATACTTTTTCAATTACGACATATGAAACACATTTTTCGCGCTCACCAACCAGCTCAATAACCTCAAATGATATCTCCTAGGTGGAAAATCCAAATGATAAGACACCTCACCAACCAGCTCAATAACCTCAAAAGTTTCAATATACCTTGGAGATATCATTCCTGGTTTCCCAAACTGACGATGTCCCAACCTACGAGAGATCCTCAAAACACACGATCACTCACCTCGAACAACAATGACCGTCAATGATGATATGCATTCGATTTATGATGACTCTGAACCGTATCCATTCTCTTCCTGTTCAACATGATATTCTCCATAGTCTCTAGGACAAGGCTCGGTCCAACAATCGAGGACTCACTTGTTACCACCCAACATAGTGGAGAATGACATGGATGCCCATACAATGCTTCAAACGGAGCCATCTATATGGATTCTTGATAACTATTATTGTACAATAACTCCACCAACATCAACTACTCCTCCAACGAGCCACCAAAATCCATGACACAAGCCCACAACATATCCTCCATAGTTTGTATCTTCCTCTTGGATTGACCATCCGTCGGAGGGTGATACACCATACTCATCATCAACTATGTTACAAGGGCTTACTATATGGATTTCTAGAAACTAGATGTAAACCTTGGATCTCAATCTAATAAAATTGAAACTGGAACACCATGCCTCTTTACCACCTCCCGGATTTCAATTTTGGATAGATCCTCCACTGTATGAGATTCACGAATCCGAATGAAATGATCTGACTTCGTTAGCTGATCCACTATCACTCAAATGACATCGTGCTTTTTGACCGTTCTTGGGAGACCTATAACAAAATCCATTGCTATCTGCTCCCACTTCCTAACAGGGATTGGTAAAGACTGCAACATTCCTTACAGCCTCTGATGCTTAGCCTTGACCTGCTGACAAGTCAAGCATCTTGAAATAAACTCATCCACACTTCTTCTCATACCAGCTCACCAGAACTGCGCTTTAAACGCTTTATACATTAACTGAATTCTAGGATGAACAGCTCACCTGGAATGATGATACACCATGAAGAAGATCATCTTGACAAGAAACTGGTACAACAATCTGATTCTGGAAACACAAAACTGAATCTTCATTCTATTTCTAACCCTCAATGATCTACCCACCATTGAGTATCGAACTCATCGTCACACACTCAGAATCAGATATCTCTGCATCTCTAACCAGGCCATCTAAGCCAGGAATAACCAAAACTAGAAAGAATACTACTCTATCACCTTGGTTCTAACATTCCAACCGCATATCGGCTATAACCAACCTCATCTACCCTTGGTTTGATGCCTGTTTCACCACCTGAGTATATGACTTTATACTTAATGCATCCTCCATTGAATTTAGCTTACCCGATGTGTACATCAACTCAAAATCAAACATCTGGAGACATTCCATCCATATCCTTTGCCTCAAGATCAAATCCATTTGTGAGAAAATGTGTTTCAAGCTCTTTTGATCTGTATATATCGTGAATTTATCACCATAGAGATAATGACGCCACACTTTCAAAGCATGGACCACTTCTGCCAACACCAAATTATGGGTTGGGTAGTTCTTCTAATGAACTCTAAACTACCATGATCCATATGCAACCACATGATTCTATTGCATGAGAACGCACCCCAACCCTGATCCTGATGAATCGCAATACACCACGTACCATTTTTCTGATTCTGGAAAAACCAAGATTGGTGTTAATGTAAGATGACCCTTTAGCTCTTCGAAACATTGTTTACACTGTTTATTCCACTAGAATGGAACATTTTTCATTTTCAAAGCTGTCATCGGCGAACCCAAACGTGAAAAGTCACGAACAAAATGCTGATAATACCCAGGTTGACCAAGAAAACATTGTAGCTCAAACACATTATTTGGTGTTTGGAATGAGATAAAAGCCTCTATCTTTTCTGGATCCAATGAAATAGCCCTTTCTGAAATCACATGGCCATGAAAATGAACTTCCTGTATCCAAAAGTAACAATTGGACAATTTTTCATACAACTAATGATCCCTCGAGATCCCCAGTACTGTCACCATGTGCTTCTCTTGCTCCACCCTTGTCTTTGAATACACTAGAATATCATCCACAAACACCACCACAAATGAATCCAGATATCTCTGAAATATCCGATTCATAAGTGCCATAAACACCACTGACGCATTCGTTTGACCAAAGGGCATAACCATATATTCATAATGTCCATATCTATTTCTAAAAGTTGTTTTAGGAATATACTCCTTCCTCACCCACAATTAATGATATCCCAACCTCAGGTCGATCTTGGAGAACCAGTAGTCTCCCCTCAACTGGTCAAAAAAATCATCAATTCGGGGAAGTGGATACCTATTCTTTATCACCACTTGGTTAAGTCTACGATAATCAACACATAGCCTCATGGTTCTATCTTCCATTTTCACAAACAATATGGGCACTGCCCACAGAGGCATGCTAGGCTAGATAAAACCTTTGTTCTCTAACTATTCCTACATGATTTTCAATTCTTGTAATTCAGCTGGTTCCATCTGATAAGACGGAAGTGAGATAGGATTGTTCCCCGAAAGGATATCAATTGTAAACACCACTTCTCTTATGGGAGGTAACAAGATAATTCATCAGGAAAACATCCATGAACTGATCCACCACTATTGGAGGAACACTCTCCTCAATACCCTTTACTGATTCAAACAAAAACATCGCCAACTAATACGATAACTTACCCACTGTTTGTGCCAACAAACACGTTTCACCTTTCCTTTCATGCTTCTCTCATCTAAAAAGATGTCTAATGCCATAATGTGTCATAAAAGCCACTATCTGTGCATCATAGTCAATGTGGGCCTTAAAATCCACTAGTCAATCCATTCCCAGGATTACATCATACCCATCAATCTCATACAATGAGAAATTCTACACTATCTCAACTTCTCCCACAACGATACAACATTCTCTACACAAGAAGGTTTGACACTCTCTTCAACACAGAGGAGATTTATGTTTCAAAACTGAGGCTGACATTTCTACCATTAAACCCAACAAATAAACCATATGTGCATCAATAAAGGAGTGTGAAGCACCCATATCAAACAACACTTGCATAAAGGTGAAATTTAAAATAATGATACCTCGCATCATGGATGAACCCGACTGATCATCCACCATGACATGTTCAACTCCAAACACATGTTTGCTTGCCACACACATTCTTTTATTGCTTTGATGAGGAGTCGTGGTATTCCTAGAACCTCCATGACCCACTTTAGTCTTCTTGATGAGGGGTATGTTGTTGTCCCCATCCAGTCAAAGCATACGATTTTTGCAATCCCTGAGGAGTGTCATGCACACCCGACCATGGAGAATTCTGACAATAACGCTGCAGATGCCCCAACTGCTTACAATAATGACATGTTAAAAGTTGTACCATACTATCCTGCTTGATGTGGCTCATAGAACCACACTAAAAACATCCCGGCATGCTCTGGGGCTTTGGAGGAAGATTTACCGATCATGCTATCAGATTAGATGCCACATTCTCGCCCTGGGAACAAGTTTCTCTCATTTTCTTGAACCCAACGTTAGAGTTCCCACTATTCCCCATGGGTAACACCATACATCCCCCTCCCGGAGCTCCGAACAAATCTCACATAGCCACTGAGGCTCTCTTCATCATCTTTGTTTACTCATCTAAACTGATCACTGCTATCTTTGAACAGATTTCTTTCCTTAACCCCGCTTTAGAGATACTTTCCTTAAACGATGTACTACCCGCCACCTCAGTTGAAAACCACACAATGTTCAAAAACATAGGTGCATACTCTGACAAAGACATAAGATCTTTCTTGAAACTAAAGAAATCAGACGTACGCTGAATTCTGATCGTATGAGGGTAGAATTGATTGTTTAAAAATTCCTCAATGCCATCCCACATCATATCCTGGTCCGTCCCCACTTGGACTACCAAATACAACCAATGAAGGGAAAGATCTTCCAACATATACGTGGACATATTCACTTTCAGCACTACCAGCATTCCCAAGAACTCATAGATCTTGTTAATTATATTTAACAATCCTTCTGCCTCTCTAGATCTGAATCACCCCAGAAGAGGGGTGGATTCTTCTTTTCAGACTGAACTGCATGATCCACATGCCTTGGTTCATCCACTTTGTTTTCTCATTCCACATCATGGAGAGAATACACTATGCTTTTCACTATCTGCTGGTTCACCTGAGGCTCATGTGCAACCACATTCTCAGTAGCCTCCTCTGGTTGGTCTCTACGACGCCTACCCAGTGCCATTTCATTCACTAGAAAACAAACAACCATGAGTCTCACATCCGTACACATCACGAAATCCCATTTAAAATCACATTACACAACACTATCACAACATGTCTTTCCACCAGTTCACATTTTTCCACATGTTCCATGTTTAACCATTTTGAAAACCAAGCAATTTCAAAAATACCAATTTATTCACATTACAATTTCACATATTCATATCGCATCATAAATCACTATACCACAATGAAATATGCATCATAGAGGGAAGTCATTTCTACCATGCATGCCATGCTCATCGCATTGGCTACACCCACGACAATGAGTTATACAATGCCTATAAGTGTCTCCAAAACACTTTTGTACCCAACTCCCTCGTAACATGAATTTTATCATAAATGTGATAGTTACATCCTTTTACGCTATACATTTCATGTTCTGAGATTCCTATGCTTTGCTACCATCCCGACTTAAGGATTATACCACAACGAATGTCAACACCAAATCTGAGAATCAATTCCAAAGGACCGAAAAAACTGAGACCACTTGTAACACCCCGCCCCTACCTCATTGTCTTGAGGAGGCGGTGAGGGTTACTTGGCCTTAAGTGACGTTCCCAAGGCGCCAATGGTTTGAAATAAATTCCAAGGGATTCTGTAACATTTTGGGGAACTATTTAACCTTAAGATAAAACCAACCACTATATGATGCATGTCAATAAAACACACAAACATGTACTCCCAAAGACAACCATGTTGTTTCACAATACAACACCTAAACCAACACAACCAGACATTTTCACCAACATCCGAGTACAAGTGGAAACTAAAAAAACAAAGCACCATGATCCATGACACCTCCATAGCTGCACATCCAGCTCCATGCTCCATGATCTACCAAGACATCACAACACACCCCTAAAGGATGTTGATTCCATACCTTTTCCCATGTCACGGTACACGACATCGACAACGACACCAACATGCCAAAGTAGGGGATGAGTACAAACACTCAGTAGGTTTTCACTAAATGACTTCCCAACACATGCCACTAGGATAAAACCATTAGCGCATTTATATAAAATAGTTTAAATAAAATAAAACACAAGTGCAACCATTTTCATAAGCCAAACGTGCCCTTACCAAGCCATCACACCCAAAACAAGAATCCTAGGGAAATCCAAACAACAAGCCACAAACCATTCTATCATTACACACAAACACAACAATTTCCCACTTGAAAATCAATGCTCATCAACAAATAATAACGAAGGAGCTTTTTTCCCACCCGTTTCATCCATTTATAGCTAGTGGCACTTCCCGTCCACTTATCCATAGATGATGGCCCTTCCGTCCACTATTCATACCCTTTTTAATGTGGTACTTCTCACCACTTCCACACAACATCCCATACAATCACAACCAAGCATATAACCCATCAAAGTTACAAAAACATCATGTATTGAACCCATTCCATTACATGTCAATTTACTTCAATAAATCACCCATTTATTGAAAACTATTTTTCCATGACAAAAACCATTTCAATAAAACAATCTTTTTATTGAATAACATTTCCATCAATCATTTAAAAAAATCCATCATAGCATTCCCTTTTAAAATTCCAATTTTAAAATTCCCATGAATATAATTTCACCTTAAAACACCCTTTTTCCCAAAAATCCCCAAAACATCACCCAAGGGATTTCCAACCAAATCCGCACATCAACACACAATTAATTATAATCACAAAAAATTAATTTTAACATGGAACCAGCAGTTCTAACGAAGTGGAGTCCAGATATAACCCACCTACCTTTAGGGTTCCCGAGAAATCGAACTATGAACAACCACACCTCAAATCTAGTGAGCGCACCACCAAAAACACTCCAGATCACTTCCCATAACATCCACAAGACTTAATATTAACATCCAAGGCAACTCCCACTAGTGCAGAAAACATTTTTTACGTCGGTTATTTTTTATTATTTACGTCGGTTTTTAGGCGACGTTAATACGGACGACGTTATAAATAACGTTTTTTACGTCGGTTATTTAAAACCCGACGTAATATCCCTAACATCATGGTGGTTATCACGTCGGTTCATATAATAACCGACGTGATAAATATGCGCGGGGGGGGGGGCTTTATCACGTCGGTTATTCCCTAAACCGACGTGATAACACGCCTGGGATATCGTTTAGCACGTCGGTTATGTCATAACCGACGTGATAAACCCTGCCCCTGGCCTATTATCACGTCGGTTATTTAAGAAACCGACGTGATAAAAAGGCCTGGGAAACGTTTTAGCACGTCGGTTATCCAATAACCGACGTGGTAAATCGATTCCCAGGCCTTTTAGCACGTCGGTTATATTAGGAACCGACGTGCTAAAAGCCCCGGGAACGGTTTATCACGTCGGTTTTAGAAAAACCCGACGTGATAAACCCCTGGCGATTTATTTACCACGTCGGTTATAAAATAACCGACGTGAAAGAAATTTTTTTTTTAAATAATTGCACTGCTCTCACCAAAAAGCAACCAGAAACCAAACAAAAATAACAATGCCAGCCCTCCCCCAAGCCCCAACTGAACCCCACCCTCATCTATACCCACCTAACAACCTGGCCAGCCCTCCCCCACCACATTGGAGCCCCACCACAACCCTTGGACACCCCCCCACCCCTTGGACACCCCCCCCCACCCTCATTTACACCCCCACGACCCCTAGTACAGCCTCAAACACCCATTGGAAACCCCTCCCATATCCCTTGGACACCCTCCACCCCTTGGACACCCCCCACCCCTTGGACAGCCACCCCACCCTCATTTACACCCCCAAGACCCCTAGTACAGCCTCAAACACCCATTGGACACCCCCCCCCCCCCCACACCTTGACAGCCCTCCCAGACCCCTTGGACACCCCTCCCATATCCCTTGGACACCCCCCACCCCTTGGACACCCCCCCCCAACCCCTTGGACAACCCCCCCACCCTCATTTACACCCAACCGGCCCCTTGGACAGAACTCCCAGACACCTTGGACACCACTCCCATATCCCTTGGACACCCCCCCACCCCTTGGACACCCCCACCCCTTCGACAGCCCCCCCACCCTCATTTACACCCCCCGAACACCCCTTGGACACCCCTCCCATATCCCTTGGACACCCCCCCCCCCCCCACCCCTTGGACACCCCCCCACCCCTTGGACAGCCCCCCACCCCCTGAACACCCCCCGACCCCTTGGAAACCCCCCTACCCCTTGGAAACCCCCCCATCCCCTTGGACAGCCCCAAACACACCTTGGACACCCCTCCCATATCCCTTGGACACCCCCACCCCTTGGACACCCCCCACCCCTTCGACAGCCCCCCCACCCTCATTTACACCCCCCGAACACCCCTTGGACACCCCTCCCATATCCCTTGGACACCCCCCACCCCTTGGACACCCCCCCACCCCTTGGACAGCCGCCCACCCCCTGGACACCCCCCCCCCGACCCCTTGGAAACCCCCCCTACCCCTTGGAAACCCCCCATCCCCTTGGACAGCCCCAAACACCCCTCCTATATCCCTTGGACACCCCCCCCCCACCACTTGGACACCCCCCGCCCTCATTTACACCCAACCGACTCCTTGGACAGCCCCAAACACACCTTGGACACCCCTCCCATATCCCTTGGACACCCCCCACCCCTTGGACACCCCCCACCCTCATTTACACCCCCCCCCCCGACCCCTAGGACAGCCCCAAACACACCTTGGACACCCCTCCCATATCCCTTGGACACCCCCCAAACACCCACCCACCCCCTTGGAACCTCTCCCCCCATACCAAAATCCAGACCAGAAAAACCATCAACAGTAGACCAAAACAAGAAGTAGAGAAAAATTAAACATTCACTTATATAACATTCAAAACTTACACTGTCAACTTCAAAAAAAACTAAATCCAACCTAAACGACTACGAAATACACAATTACATTGACAATATTCAAAATTACATTTTACATTACAAACAACTAAAAGTCAATCAAACCTGTAAAATAATTTGACCACTCCACTTGTAAGTGTTTGATATCTTCAGCAGTAAAGGGTTGAGGGTCATCAAAAAGCTACAAAGGAAAAGGATAGTAGTCAACGTGTATAATGAATAAATCAAATTGAAATATTATGAGAAAGAGGAAATCTTACCAGGTCAAAACTCTGAACTGTCCCAGTTGTTATTATTTCATACATAAATCTTAACATGTAATATCCGCATTCGATGATGCCTTGTTGCTCATGACATTTCTGTTTGAATGAGTGTAAATTCAATATATTATTTTTATGTAATAAATCAAAATGTACAAATTATAAATGGATATTTACCTTCGCATGTACATATTTGATCTTGAAATTCCTTTTCTTTGCGCTTTTTCGAAAGTGGACCCATGCCCTGTTAGAAAATAATACGAATGGGGTAAATTTAAAATTCATTATAATATATAAAACTATTGTGAAATTGAAACTTACGTTTCCAATATATTCTTAAAACTTTCTCGCACATCATCATGGAGAGAGCATATCCAATAAAGTGTTTTCTCCCTAGGGCAAAAAACCCCTAACATCCAATGATCCCTGATAAAAGGAAATTTAACGTTAGTGGTTTTTTATGTTAAAAGATAATTAACTCTTTGAGAGGGATGTGTTTCATACCTCTCACAAAAAGGCATCATCCAACACTGTGTGATTACATTCTTTTCAAATCTATCAGCAATATAAAGCATTCTTTGTTCCTCATCCAATGCACATGCTTTAGGGGAAATCAATTGTGGGTCCACGAATCCATATACATCTGTCAGCTCATTCCTCTCACAAATTTTATACAGATACCTAATACAAAGCAGACATAAGTATATATTTTTAATAAATATAACGCAAGGAAAAGGTGTTAAGACTTACATGATAAAAATTTGCACCACGTTGATGCCCAACTTATCTCCAGTGACAAACTCCATGATATCAGTTTTCATAATCCCCACACATAGTTCACGTCCACAGACATGAGCTTCCATTGTAAAGTCATAATGATCCGCAAACAAATTTGAATATCTTGACAATTTGTCAAGACTGCTAGTATCTGCATCTGATGTCATAGCTATCTGTCTTTGTTGTTGTCTATACAGTATTTCTTTACCTTTGAAGTATTCCTGTAAAAATAAATTGAAAAATATATTAGTTTTCAAATGATAAAACATTAATAAAAATATAAAATAAAAGATATAACATCCATACCTCTATGGTAATGAGTCGAAGAAGTCTGGATGGCCAAAGTAAAAAATGGCCGATACTATGTCCAACTGTCGTCACCTCATCTGTAGGTAATGGTATCCGAGCTGATCTATCTATAATATCTTGTATAGTGACCCTCTGATTCTCTACCTCTAACTGTTGATGATGAACTGTATCTCCTATACAATATACCATCCCATATGCAACTATATGATGTTGAGGATCATCAACATACAACTCACAATATGTAGGTAGCTGCGGCGGAGGAGGAGGATCAAAAATGGGGTCCGCAGGCTGAGGTGGGGGAGTGAGAGCTACTGGGAGAGGTAGAGTGGGAGCTGCACCCTGAAATTGTCTTTGCAAGTCTGCAAACATTAACTGCACCGATGCTCTAATCTTGTCCTCCATTTTCGCATTAATATTATGGACTTCAGCCTCCAAGGATTCTATTTTATTTTTATAAACTCCCTCAACGTTAGAAGTTGAGGAACGTGGCAACACTTTTCTTACCGATACACCTGCCGGATATCCTCTTACACGGCCAGGATGTTCGGGCTTTCCCAATGCCACAGATAAAATATCTTCCCTCCCAGATGGTGTAAATGTCCCCTGTGAACTCTGCTCCTCAAGAGAGTCCTGTAATAATTAATTGAACATTTCTATAATGATTGGAAATATATGACGAAAATAGTAAACTTAAATAAATAAAATAGATATCTTACAATCCTCTCAACTACGAGTCTCGATTCTTCCGAAAGATATTGTCCTTTTTTTCCCTTCCGAGCTCTTTTCCATTTCTCATGTCTAGATGGAGGGGATGGAGGGGCCACCTCTCCAGAGCTTGAAGAATCAGCTCTTAGTTGTTGAAATTTTTCTGCCATCATTTGTTCTTCCAATAATGCATACCCTCCCCGAGATAAACTATGAAGGTATACATTTTTAGATTGGATCTCTTGATGAGCTTTCCTTGTTTGCTGTAAATTAAGAATAAGTAATCATTAACAAAACAATAATAAGATCATTTATATAAGAAAGCTTATAAAAGTTTACATTGCCCTTACCAAAAATGATTCTTTTCTTCTACTTTCAAAAAATTGTCTCCATGTGTCTTCATCTATAAAAGGATATATACGACATGGATTCTCACGACTCCTATGACCATAAATGAAATCAGATGAGAGGGTTGATTTGAAATCCCTCCATCTCCTAGCAGCCAACGATAAGCATTTCTTCCTGACTCCTCCAGTGTCAGGAATATCAAATGTCATCTGATAAAAAAGAGGTTAAAAATATTATATATACTAGAAACATTTAAATAACAGTCAAACAATAGCAAAAGATCTTACCAAAATGGTCTCCCACAGCTGATAAATTATCGCCTTATCCACACTTCTCCAATCATCATAGAGAATGCTTACTTTGCTCTTAGCCTGAGTTGCTACAAAACCCTTCAAATATTTAGCATTTGGACCTCTAGGAAGATCATCATCATCAAACTCCACGACTATCCTCTCCTCCTTCGTACGAGCAAGTGATAATTTTGGTAAACGTGTGCACCCACGCTTACCAACCTTTGAACTCTTTTTCGTAATAGGAGCATGTGAATGTTCCTCCCCAGATATATGACCAATATGCTCATCTCCAGAATCATGTGGCTGATCAACTGATTGATCTGTCATTTTCCTTCAAATCAAAAAAACAAACATTAGTTCACAAATAGAAAAGTGTACTAAATTACATAATAGTAAACATTGGTAATATGGTAAGCATGTTAAACAATGATAAACATGGTAAACACAGGCAAAAGGTTGCCAAAGTGTTGGCCCACTGCCTGGTGCCACCGGCCGACCGCTGGCTCACCACCGGCCGGCCGGTGGACCAGACAGCCTTCCTCTGTCTGGACCACCGGCCGGCCGCTGGATCACCACCGGCCGGCCGGTGGACCAGACAGAGAGCCTTCCTCTCTGTCTGGACCACCGGCCGGCCGTTGGCTCAGCACCGGCCGGCCGCTGGTGATCCAGACAGAGAGGAAGGCTCTCTGTCTGGTCCACCGGCCGGCCGGCCGCTGGCTCACCACCGGCCGACCGCGGGTGGTCCAGACAGAGAGGAAGGCTCTCTGTCTGGTCCACCGGCCGGCCGGTGGTGATCCAGCGGCCGGCCGGTGGTCCAGACAGAGAGGAAGGCTCTCTGTCTGGACCACCGGCCAACAGGTGATCCACCACCGGCCAGCCGGTGCGCCCAGGACTTCTCCTCTTTACGGTTTTTATTGTTTTATCGTTTTGGTTTGATACATGTTTTAATAAGTAAAAAATTTACAGTATCTAACATTATATGAAAAAACTAAATGTAAACAAGAAATAAACTTGTGTTACCTGTAATTTTTGGAATGTACAGTTGGATTGTTTTCCCAAATTCCTTCGTCGTGATCGTTCCTTATGGCACAAACCATGTCTTCAACATACTCATCATTATGTTCTGTTAATCTTTCCATGGAAGTAGGGATCTCACATAAATCAGCATCTTCATCAAATTCATCCTCACCAACATATTGGTTTTTCCCTTGTAAAACAACAGCCCACTGCTTATCTGACTGATCTACTACATAGAAAATTTGTTTGGCATGTGTTGCCATTATAAAAGAATCAGCTGTGTCTTCCAATCTATTCAGATTAACAAGTGTCATTCCAAATTCATCGTGTCTGACACTGTTGTTACCGATAAACCATTTACAGTTAAAAACGGGAACTTTAATTTTAAAGTAATCAGCCTCCCATATGTCTTCAATCACTCCATAATATGCAGTTGATGCCGAAATTGGGTTTCTGTCCTTAGCACTCGAAAAATGCATTGCTTCTGCAAACACCAATACACCACTATTCTGAACTGCACTTCTATTGTCCTGAGCTTTCGTATGAAATGTATAGCCATTAATGTCATAAGCGGACCATGTTATCACATTTAAAGATGGACCACCCACTATCCATTTTAATGTCTCTGATACATCTGATCTACCAAGCAAGGTCTTTTTAAACCATGGCAAAAAAGTTTTGTTGTGCTCATTCAAAATCCACATTTCTTTCTTCTTTGGATGACATTGTTTCAACTCATTAATATGCAATGTGATATACGGTTGAACATCATCTATGTTATTCAAGATGTATGATTCTAACTTCTTCATATGTTCAGCTGACAGTGATTTGACTTTCAAGCCACGAATCCCCTTTCCCTCATTATTAACCCGTTCATGGCGAGATGGAGGCAAACCTATGTGTTGCGCCGTAGCCAAGTAGCTCGTACAAAACTCTGCTACCTCCTCAGAAATATACTTTTCAATAATGGAGGCTTCAGGTCGATATGGATTTTTAACATATCCCTTTAATATTTTCATATACCTTTCAAAAGGATACATCCAACGAAGATATACAGGTCCACAAAGTCTTATTTCTCGAACCAGATGAATCATTAAATGCACCATCATATCAAAAAAAGTTTGAGGAAAATACATTTCCAAATGACAAAGTATAAAAATTGCATCCTTTTCCAAAATGTTCAAAGCATTCACATCAATCGCCTTGTTGCAAATTGAATTGAAAAAATAACACAACCTCATTATAGTCTTTCTGACATGGATGGGCAATATTCCACGCAGTGCAACTGGTAGAATTTGTTGCATCATGACATGACAATCATGTGATTTCATACCTATCAACTTCAAGTCTTTCAATGAGACAAAATTTTTTACATTTGAAGAATAACCTTGAGGCACTTTGATATCATGAAGACACTGACAGAAGCTACTTTTCTCCCTCTTCGATAATGCATGACAAGACGGGGGAAGAAATGTTCATCTTCCTTTAGGAGTGGGAGCTAACTCCAAACGTATTCCCATTGACAGTAGGTCTAACCTTGCATTCAACCCATCTTTTGTCTTTCTTTTAATATCTAGCAATGTTCTGATCAATGAATCACAGATATTCTTCTCCACGTGCATGACATCAATATTATGTTTGACTTCATGATACCTCCAATATGGTAGCTCAAAAAATATTGACCTTTTTTTCCAAATATGTCTATCATTACCAGATTTCTGTGTCTTTCCCAATGTCACATCAAGGTTTTTCACCCTTTCAAAATACAATTCCGGGGATAAAGATTGAGGAGCAGTATCAAATTCTTGTGAGCCATTGAATGCCTTTTTTAGTCTTCTATAAGGGTGATCCATAGGCAAAAACTTTTGATGACCCATGTACACTGTTTTCCTCCCATGATGCAATTGACAATATGACGTCTGTTGTTCGCAAATTGGACATGCTTTATGCCCTTTAACACTGTATCCAGACAAATTTCCATATGCTGGGAAGTCATTTATAGTGAATAGAAGCATTGCATGCAGTTGAAAATATTCCATTTTATAAGAATCATACACCCTAATACCATCAGCCCATAACAGTTTCAAATCATCAATCAGCGGTGACAAGTATACATCAATATCATTTCCGGGTTGCTTTGGACCAGAGATCATGATACTCAACATGACATATTTGCGCTTCATACAAACTTCAGGAGAGAGGTTGTAAATTACCAATAAAACAGGCCATGAACTATGTGTGCTACTGAGGGTTCAGTATGGATTCATTCCATCTGTGCACAAGCCTAGTCTCAGATTTCTAATTTCATTTCCAAATGTAGGGTACTGGGCATCAATTTTCTTCCATTGTGGACAATCAGCTGGATGACGTATTTTTCCATCACATACCCGCTCATCAGCATGCCATCTTAACCTTTTTGCATCATGTGAATTAGCAAATAAACGATTGAAACGAGGAATTATAGGAAGATACCAAAATACCTTTAAAGGGAGCTTTGTAATCTCTACATCAGCTTGTGATTTTTCTTTCACCTTATACCGTGATGTCCCACATTTAGGACACTCTTTCAGAAATTCATATTCCTTCCTATATATAATGCAGTCATTCGGACAGGCATGTATTTTCCTGTATCCCAATCCCATCGGGGATAATATTTTTTTGGCCTTATAATGTGAATCTGGAAGATCGTTATCTTTTGGAAGAATGTCTTTCATCAATTGTAGCAGCTCTGTAAAACTTCTGTCACTCCATCCATGTTTCGCCTTCAGGTTAATCAATCTTAACACCGCCGACAAAACCGTAAAATCTGTACAACCAGGATATAATGGTTTTTCGGCATCACCATATAGACGTGCAACTGTCGGTTCTATCTCAATTTTTTCTGCTACAATATCGCGAATCATTTCTTCAATTCCATCGGAGTTACCATCTTGCGATTCATTATCATCAGTGACATTCTGTCCAGTTTCACCATGCCAAATCCAAGGGTTGTAACTCGGATTGAAACCATGACAAATCAGATGATCTTTTATCTCTCTACTTTTCATCTTCTTCATATTCAGACATTTCAGGCATGGACAGAAAAAAATGTCACTACTTGGAACATTTCGTTTAGAAAATTCCAAAAAGGCATCAACACCTTCCTCATATTCATTGCTCATTCGATGTGCTGTAATCCAACTTCGACTCATTATTACCTATAACAAATAGAAAAAATATATATATTTTTTAGAGAAGACAAATATATTTTTATATGAAAAAAATCATAATTTGAATGTAAACAATTTTGAAATATAAAACAAATCGATGTGTAAACCCCCCTCGACACCCCCCGACCCCTCTGGACAGCCCCCCACCCCTCTTGGACACCACCCCCCACCCCCTACCCCCTTGGACACCCCCCTGGACATCCCCCAACCCTCTGGACAGCCCCCCACCCACCCGGACAACCCCAAATACCCTCTGGAGAGGCCGCCACCCACTTGGACAGCCCCCCACACCCATCCACCCCCTTGGACACCCCCCTGGACACCCCACCGACCCCTCTGGACAGGCCGCCACCCCCTTGGACAGCCCCCCACACCCACCCATCCCCTTGGACACCACCCTGGACACCCCCCGACCCCTCTGGACAGCCCCCGACCCCTCTAGAAAGCACCCCCACCCCTCCTGGACACAACCCCCCACCCCCGACCTGCTTGGACACCCCCCTGGACACCCCCCAACCCTCTAGACAGCCCCCCACCCCTCCTAAACACCACCACCCACCCCCTACCCCCTTGGACACCCCCCTGGACACCCCCCAACACCCACCCACACCCTTGGACAGCCCCCCACACCCACCCACCCCCTTGTAAACCCCCCTGGACAGCCCCCCGCCCCTCCTGGACACCACCCCCCACCCCCTACCCCCTTGGACACCCCCCCCCGGACATCCCCTAACCCTCTGGACAGCCCCCCCACCCACCCGGACAACCCCAAATACCCTCTGGAGAGGCCGCCACCGACTTGGACAGCCCCCCACACCCATCCACCCCCTTGGACACCCCCCTGGACACCCCACCGACCCCTCTGGACAAGCCGCCACCCCCCTTGGACAGCCCCCCACACCCACCCATCCCCTTGGACACCACCCTGGACACCCCCGACCCCTCTGGACAGCCCCCGACCCCTCTAGAAAGCACCCCCACCCCTCCTGGACACAACCCCCCACCCCCGACCTGCTTGGACACCCCCCTGGACACCCCCCAACCCTCTAGACAGCCCCCCACCCCTCCTAAACACCACCACCCACCCCCTACCCCCTTGGACACCCCCCTGGACACCCCCCAACACCCACCCACACCCTTGGACAGCCCCCCACACCCACCCACCCCCTTGCAAACCCCCCTGGACAGCCCCCCGCCCCTCCTGGACACCACCCCCCACCCCCTACCCCCTTGGACACCCCCCTCGACATCCCCCAACCCTCTGGGCAGCCCCCCCACCCACCCGGACAACCCCAAATACCCTCTGGAGAGGCCGCCACCCACTTGGACAGCCCCCCACACCCATCCACCCCCTTGGACACCCCCCTGGACACTCCACCGACCCCTCTGGACAGGCCGCCACCCCCTTGGACAGCCCCCCACACCCACCCATCCCCTTGGACACCACCCTGGACACCCCCCAACTCCTCTAGACAGCCCCCGACCCCTCTAGAAAGCACCCCCACCCCTCCTGGACACAACCCCCCACCCCCGACCTGCTTGGACACCCCCCTGGACACCCCCCAACCCTCTGGACAGCCCCCCACCCCTCCTAAACACCACCCCCACCCCCTACCCCCTTGGACACCCCCCTGGACACCCCCCAACACCCACCCACACCCTTGGACAGCCCCCCACACCCACCCACCCCATTGTAAACCCCCCTGGACACCCCCCGACCCCAAATCCATGCACCTATGCCATTGTTGTGTGTGAATAAAGTAGTAACAACTGTAAAAGGGCAACCCATCCAAATGGACACGCCCCAACCCTCTCGGGGATTTATAGAAAACGATGAAAAATTAGTGAAATCATAAAATTACTCAATATTGCAAGTCGAACAAATAGATCTAGGGATGATAAATAAGATTATGGTGCCAAAACGAGTTAAAAGGGTTCGCAATCGAAGAATCTTAGCTAGTTTCAACAAAAAAATCACAACACATATATATATACTATCCCCGAAAAAAAACGAACGAGTGGGAGGATTACCTGAGTGCTGCGAGTTTAGATGATTGATCCGAGGATATTAAATATGAGAAACGATGATCGCAAAACGAATCTAAACCAACGAAATGGACGAGCCGATTCGGGTTTACGCGCGAGAGAGACGAGTCGCGACTGTCGAAGGTAAACTCGCGAATGACAATCCACGGGTCTGGGTAAATTTTTAAATGAGTTATCACGTCGGTTATTCAATAACCGACGTGATAACTATTTTAAAAACATTTATAACGTCGGTTATTTCAATAACTGACGTAAAAACCTTCCTCCGATTCATTTGTTACGTCGGTTAGTTTATAACCGACGTTATAAAGGGCTCAAAATCCGCGTTTTTTTACGTCGGTTATGGAATAGCCGACGTCAAAAACATCTGCGGATTCTTTTTTTACGTCGGTTATTTTATAACTGACGTAAAAAAGCCTTCAAAAACCACGTTTGTTACGTCGGTTATTGAATAACCGACGTACAAAAGCCTTCGCAAACCGCGTTTTTTACGTCGGTTATTGTTATAACCGACGTCAAAAACGAAGCCGCGCGATTAATAACGTCGGTTATAATAATAACCGACGTTAAAGGTGTACCGAATACAAATATTTACGTCGGTTAATAAATAACCGACGTAAAAAACCTCGTTTTACATATTATGACGTCGGTTTATATAACCGACGTAAAAAATGGTGACATAAAAAACGTTTTCTGCACTAGTGTCCAACACTATATCTACACACAAAAAGTGTAGATCTAGAAAACCTAGAAAGAGAGGGATGTAGATCTTGAAGAAAACACATGAGAAGCAAGAGAAGAGACTTACCCAGAAGCAATGACCTTCAAACCACCTTGAATACTCTTTGAAATGCTTCCAAAATGAGTGGGAGATCACCCTTAACCCTTGAGAACCCAAAATACAGAGTGAGGCTTGTGTGGGAGGAAGATTGGATTGATATGAGGCAATCCCCAGTGAGTCCAGGTATTAAAACAATAACTTTATGTAGCCAAATGGTTAGCCTGCACGGTTTGAAAAACCTGGCACAAACTGTGCGCACTCTACTGCCTTGGGAGCAAGGGTCCACACGGTTTCCTCGCATGGTTTATCAAACCGTACGCAGGCCATGCGAAGCCTACTGTCTCCCCTTGCATGGTTTCCTAGATCATTCTCACAGTTTCCACTAACCGTTCTAAAATTGTTTACCCCTTTAAAAGCCTCAAAACTCATCCAAAACCATTCCTAAACTATTCCAACCTCTTCCAAACTCTTCCTATTGACTTTAAACACGTAAAAATGCAAAAAAAAAAAGGCCACATTCCTCAAACCGGGGGTGCTACATGTATGGTAATAGAGGCCATCATTAGCTGAGGAGAAGTATATATGGGAATGGTTAGTTGGAAACATGAGAGGTAATAGTTCCGATAGGTCCAAATATCATGGGATGTACAATTAGTTTTTTCAATAGCCTTGCTTTTTTACTTTTTTTTATTTAGTATCTTCACACTCTTTTTTCACCAAGACTATCCCATGCATTCGGAATAGATGTAGAGAGGCAATACTTTTCCCTAGAGTTGAGTACGATTGTCTATGGTTAGAGCAGCTTGTATGATGTGAGATGAGGATTTAGAGTTATGATAGGACCACATCATTCACATGTATCGAACATGTTACCTTAGATGAAACCATAAGAAGTCATTCTCACTATTCACTGGAAACATTCCTTGTGTGATGATATCAACTACTTCAAAACAAGATTTTTGTTTTCAGATGTTGATAGACAACATGTGGCATTCATTGGCGAGCAAATTTTTCAGGTGGGGTAGACGGTGTGTGGAAACCCTTCTATATATTTTGTTTGAGATTATTGTGAAATAGCTAGATGCAGATATATTGGAGTGTCCCTCAATTTTTTGAGGAGTTCCTAAATGGTTTTCATGATGAGTTTATTGCTCTACTGACTTGATGTGGCATTGAGTTCCGGATAGACTGACTAGTTTTTTCTTCTCTTATTTTGAGGGATCCTTATTGGATGACACCTTATGAGTCACTTTATTTGAGGATTCAGATTGATTAACAAATGACGAAAGTATTTATCTGGCCAGTTTTTCACTATGAGTTGATATAGTGTTGTTTTAAAATAAGGTGGATGATGGTCAGAGGTTGTGTATACACTATAAGAGGCTGAATCAATTTCCTATCAAGAACTATTGCTCTGTTCCATGGATATCTTATCATTTCAACCATCTAAGAGGGGAAATTTGTTCTTCTAAGATCGATCTGAAGACATGATAACACCAATTGAGGGTAATGGAGCACGATATCTTGAATAGTTCTTTCACACACATGTATAGCCACTTTGTGTTTATTGTCATCATGTTCAGTGTTACAGACACACTAACCATGTTCATGGGACATATGAAATCTTTATTTTGTGTGTTTCTAGGCTGATTCATTGTCATGTTCAATAATGAAATTTTTAAGGGGTGATGTTCGAGGAGTTTTGGGATGCATATCCTCTAGGAATGAGATGTATATTTATGAATAAATGGTATGTGATGCATATGGGTCTATGTAGTTAAATTTCCATGGTTATAACTCTACCACCCACAAACTTGAGTTATCAGAAGTCCTGATCATGCTAATGTTATGGAAACATTAACTCATTAGGTAGTGCTTTGTGGTCTTCTCAAATAACAATAGTTCAAGGTATATATTTTCATATCATGATATGAAAATGATGTAGTGTAGGTTGATGTTGTTTCTTCATGAATAATTTTTCAAAATATCACACACCTCCGGAATGGTAAATTTTTTGGCTGATGCTTTGAGTGGGATATCTGAGAAGAAGGTTGTTCCTGAATCTTATGATTCTTGGTAGCTAGTGGATGAGATGGAAGCCTTGCACTTAAATGAAAGAGTGGACGGTTTTAGGGGATTTTTTGCTTCAGATTATGTAAAATCTTCTCCAATTAATTAGGTGGAGTGGTCTTACTGGGAAGACTCAGAGGAAGAGTTAATGTCTGATCACTTTGGAAATAATGAAACACTGGAGGTATGGTCAGAGGATTGGAAAAATAAAATCATGTTCCTTGGAAGGTATTTTGGTTAAGTAGAGATGCATGAGAAAGTCATCGATGAATTTCAAAGCTCACCCTTAGTGGTACATCTAGGAATATCCAAGATATACCATGGCTTGAGCATGTAGTTTTGGCTTCCAGTGGTGAAACATGAAGCAGAAGAGTTTGTATATAAATTCATAGTGTTCCAGCAGTTTAAGGCTTAGCACCATATTGCTGGTGGGTGGTTGCAACCCATATATGTCCCCTAGTTGAATTGGGATGAAATATAAATGGAATTCATCATAGAGTTTCCTAGTGATCAGGTTGGATATGATGATATCTTGGTAGTAGTGGATCAAATTATGAAATCATCTCACTTCTTAGAGATCAAGGAGTCGAACAAAAGAATCATTGGACGAGAGGTATGTGGATAAAGTGGTGTAGTCTCATGGTGTTCCAAGATCCATTGCCATGGTTTGGGATACATGTTTTACCTCACGATTTTTTTAAGGGATTGCATCATAATTTTGGAACTCATTTATGCCTCAACACTTCCTTCCACCCCCATATTGATGGGATGATGGAAAGGAATATCCAGAAAATAGACGATATGTTTCAAGAATTCTTCATAGACTATTACAGTTCTTGGATGTGAAAAATTGCCTTGGTAGAGTTTTCTTACAATAATAGCTTTCAATATTCCAATTCCATGGCTTCGTATGATGCTTTGTACTGAATACCATTTCATTCACCTTTGTGAAGGATAGATATTGTAGATACAATCATTCTATTCCCTACGGTAGTGCATTTCATAACAGAAAAGGGTCATCTTTTTCAAGAGATGATGAAAGCAGTGAAATGTTGTTTTATGTTATATTCCAATAGCAGGAGGAGGCCACTTGAGTTCATGGTTGGGGACCAAGGGTTCATGATAGTTTACCCTCAATGATGGAATAAGAAGATTGGAATATAGAATAAGATTTCTTGTTGTTTCATTGGACACATAGAGGTGTTGGGAAAATATGGGAAGGTGGTATACAAGTTGGAACTACCACCGCAGCTGGAGAGGATCCTTGATGTCTATCACATTTCCGAACTCCTTTGGTATCTTTACAATTTCTCCCATTTCATTAACTAGGGAGATTTGGATATATTGGACTATGGGATGTACATGTAACATTTGATAGAGATCCAAGACCATCATGAAATGTTACTACATTGATTTACTAATCCATTGGTTCATGTGTTGTGAAGGAATGGTGTCCTGAAGGAGGGTACATGTGAGTGAGAAGCGCAAATGTGTTCCCAGTACTCCGAGTAGATTGAATTTTATATTTTCTATTTTTTAATTATTATGTAATGTTCTAATATTGTTTTTTATGAGATGATTTATTTTAATTTGTAATTTTTTATAAAGACATGATGTGTGAATGTGTGAAGAAACAATTAATAATCATGAATCATTAACTATGATGTGATTACACACAAGAAGGTGAGTCTGTTCCACCTAGAGAGCATTGTATATTGATATGGAAAAATGAATTCCATGATTCATGTGCTTGGAATAACATGGTTGTTGTTCTTGATTGGTCTACCCTCTGGTCAGTTGGGTTCGTAGATGTTGGAGGAGGTGTTCTAGGATGATGAGTTTTAGCTCCAAAATCTAAACAACATAGGGTGTTTTATTATTGGATGTTGATGTGATTGCTTCTTAGATGTATTTCATGTGCATTGGAATCCTTGGGAGTTATCTCACGAGGTGTTTGTATGGGCCTATTTTTTCATTACGAGTTTGGTTTTGAATTATCGAGGATGATAATAATTTTCAAGTATTATATGTAATTTCCAAGAACTCTCCATTACATTACATCGTGATAATCCAGTGGTTGATGTTTTTTGGGAGGCCAAGGTGAAATTTTTCAATACATTTCAAATTTTCCAGTTATTAGGTTCTCCAATGGAAGGTCGTGATGGTGAGTCGTACCTGTAGCTCGCGAAAGTGATTGAAAATGGTTACTCGGGCATGTAGCTCACAATAGTGATTCAAAACAGTGACTCAGACCAATAAGTCACAATACTGGCCCACACTGATAGGTCCCTAGCCGCGAGTCATGATGGTGAGTCATTATAGTGATTTACGATGGTCTTTTGTCCATTGGTATCTCACAATGGTGACTCAAACTAATAAGTATCTAGTTGTGAGTCATGATGGTGAGTCCCAACAGCGAGTCTTCCACTATTAGATCCCATGAATGACCCACATAAAAAGAACATTGAATAATGACAGGAACCAATGACTCACCCTAGTGTCTCATCCAGTGGTAGCTCTTTTCCAATAGATTGTAAAAAATATAGTTTTCTTCCAATTTTCCTAGTTAATCCACTTTAATGTTATATTTGACATAAAATGGGTATAATATTGAATTTATTTATTTTTGGATTTATTTCAAATTGAATATATATTCTAAAAACAAGAATCTTCCTTTGAAATATTGAATATGTTGTTTTTTATGACATACTGGTAATGGAAATTAAAATTTTCATCATATCTCATGAGTCTCCAATTTAATCATTCTAGGTCGGGGCATTCCATTCATTCATTCCTTCTCCATTCTCATTGTGTTAGTTGGAAATAATCAATCTTCCCCAAGGAGTCATGCTTTGTTCTATAGGTTTTGATCTCATTTCCCCTAGAGCCTTTCACTGTTTCATGCAGTCCCCCTTCTTTGGAAGAATAATGAAGTACAAATCACTTAATTTTCTACGTAGGTTTTCCTACTTATTTATCAATTGTGTATCCTGCAGGGTGGATGTATGAATTTATCCGTCTAAATATAGTTGAATCATAATTTAATAAATGTAATCAAATCAGTTTCAAATCAATAAATAGAGGATATGGGATGTGACTTATGATCATATTTTTTATTTATATTTTGATAAATATTGTGAATTGTATATGCTATGTGCCTACTGAAAATTGTTGCTATTGGTGGTCCTTGGTTGTGTAGGACCCTGGGAATCCCTGAGAGGGGAGGAGTGAATTAGGGTGTCAAATTCTCCTTTAAATTTGACGGATCTTATTCCCACGTTGGTAGGAAGTAGTCAAATCTGTATGATGGATATGATCAGAAATCAAACATTCACATACAAAGAGATGACACATCACTTTTTACTTGGTTCACCAATAAGGGATACATCAAACGAGTATATTCCAATAGGTTGTCTGTCATATATAATTCCACTATATTTCATGAGTAGTAGATTACAAAGGTTCAGGAACAGTCACTCTATCCCAGGATCACCACCATTACAAAATTTTAGGGGTTGCACACTGCATCCCTCGGGTCACTCTCGTTGACTCCCCCTAGCTCACTGCCTTTGGTGAAATCCCAGTCAGTTTATAGATCTGAGGGTCTCTTCAATAGATTTTAATTGATGTCTATTCCTCTACTTAGCACGAGACTTTTCTTGCATTGAAGACCGGTAATGACGCACTTGAACCATCCATCCATCCAAGATAAATTTTTTATTCAAAAAAAGGAAACACACCAGATCATGGGCATCCCCTTTCTAAGGAGGTCTGAAATAATGTAAGCCGAAGGAATCCCCTCTAATTAAGTTCACCGCCTCAGGTTTCAGGTTGAAAATAGGAATGAGGCAAGTGTGCCCGGTAGTCTGCTCAGCCAAGGAGGCCAGATGATCAGCTACTTTGTTGCCCTCCCGCCTTGTATGGGAAACATGAATGGAGTCCCGAATCAGTGATCTGCATTTCCTAACTTGATATGAAATGGACCAATGGGAGCTGCCCATTCCCCTCAGAGCATCATGAAGAATGATAGAGTCGGTCTCAGCCTGAGTTATCACCACACCTTTATGGAAGCAGAGCAGTAGGCCCGTGAGCAAAGCCTTGGTCTCCGCCATGAGAGGGTTACCCATGCCAAAACAAGAGGAAAAAGCTAGAAAAACATCACCTTGGGTGTCCATAACCACACCCCCTCCACTCATTCTACCAGCCACACATGACCCGTCAGTATTGAGTTTGAGACCAGAACTAGGTGGCTTCCAGGAAACCCACCTTCCCCGCACCTCTTCTGAAGTAGTCATAGGATGGGGGATATTAATCTGCAGCTTGCCAAACGAAGGAGCATCCCGCCACTCCTTGTGAAGAGAAGACCAGTCCAGTAGCAAGAATCTCATCATTGCTAAAATGGATCGAGTCCAAGAGACCTCACCTTCAAAGCGGGCCTGGTTTCTGGCCTGCCATAAACACCAGCACCCTGTACTCAGAATCGCCGTCCGAGCCGTACACTCCTTCTCCATCCCGAGAGACCCTTGAAACCAGCCCTCCAGGAACAAGCAGACATCCCATTGTCGAGGGTAAGAAAAACCAGAACCACCGAAACATTTCCACAACTCTACTGCCTAGTTCCCTTCAAAAAACAGATGAATCACGCTCTCCACCTTCTTATTCCTGCAACAGTGGCATGCATATGCTAGGTTCATGCCCAAGTATTTAACACGATCATCTGTGGCCACTGCTTTCCTTCTGATACGCCAAAGAAGAAAGTTGAATTTAGTTGGGATGAGATTGCACCACAAAACGCCATTCCATTCTTCCTGGTGGTTCTTCTCGGAAACCAGCCTTCGATACTCTCAGTTGGAAAAGACTCCAGAAGTCGAGGGAGAGAAAACACAAATATCCGGACTTGTGTTTAAATCGATGGATGCCAGAAGGTCTTGCTGATCAGCGTTCAGCACAGCCTCTGTAAACATGGGAAACATCATCGCCTCTTTTATTGTAATCAAAGGAGCAGGACACCCCGAGAAAACAAGAGAGTTACCAGCCCAGTTGTTGTGCCAAAAAGAAAGGTCCCCTGAACCAACAATCCATCTGGCATGCGGGAGCAGAAACTGAATCAGGGGGAAAACCTTCCCCCACAGAGGAGATATGTATCCATGCCTTTCATCTTTCCAAACCCCACCAATCCGTGACATGGTTCTTCCCCAAAGTGTTCATTCCTCCAGAAAATCCCAGGAAAGCTTTGCATGCATACAGTTAATCGAGCTGCGAAGGCTCCTGACACCAACTCCCCCTTCTAACACCAGCCTTTCCATTTTATCCCAAGAGACCTGGTGCCTCTTGCCTTCGGGTTTTTCATCCCAATCAAAGTTACAAAGGATCCTGTCAATCGTTTTGATCACACCATGAGGCACATTGGAAGCAGCCACCGCGTGCATGGGTATGGAAGACAGAACGCTATTAACTAAAGTAATACGGCCTCCATATGACAGGAATTTGTTTTTCCAGTTCAGCACTCGGTTAGTTATCTTACTCACAATTGGATCAAAGTCACGTACCCGGAGTCTCCCCGAGGAAATTGGTGTGCCCAACACTTGAACCCACTTAACCACTGATCCGGATAATCAGAAAGACGCAAACATGTTATACTGAAGATTTTGAGGAACACCAATCCAATGCACGATATATCTCACTTTTGTACAAAATACGTAATTTTCACACGGAAAATATTTCACCCAACAACCTTGTTTACGCGCATCTTTACGCACAACACCATTTTCATGCAGCTTGGGATTTTCTACAGTGTTCAGAGTTTTTCGTGCAAACTGTAATATTTCATACAGAACAGAATATTTCACACAACCCAGAATTTTTCACACAGCTCAAAATTTTTCACACAAACCCCTTTACGTGAACTTTTTATGCTGATCAGACCTATGACCTTTTCAAAGACTTCAAACCTACGGAATAAAGGGGGTCACCTATTATTTATAGGCGTTTCAGACCCCCACATGAAAATCCCACGTGGTGCAAAAAACCTCTCATTTAGCACGTAATATTTCACATAGGTACTGTTTTTCGCACACATCTCCATATTTTTCACGCAGCCCATGCCTTTTCCATTTTTTGACATTTTGATTCTGAAACAATATTTGTGCAAAAAAACTCGATACTCAACTTCAATACTATTTTTTGGTTGAACTGTATGATCACTTTACTGAGACATATTCTGATCTTCTATTGAGGATTGACAACATACACAAACCTTACTTCAATTCATGCATAGAATGACCATGGTTCCAACAAGTTGTGCAAAGAATGTTTTTTGAAAGAAAGTTTTTCTGGTTCTCGTTAAACCAATACATGGAATATTTTAACCACATATATTCTGCCAAAGTAAATGAATTCCCCAATATCAAAATAATTTTGTGATAACCCCTGAATTTACATGTTCAAATTGAGTGAGGCATGCCTAATTAAAAATAAATATTCATTTCCATGTATTTGTTTAGTGTTTTTCTATCACTGGGATTTTCTTAACAAGTTCTATTGTAAGGTTTTGGGCATGGTTTTTTGATATAGGGTGGTTTTGGTCATGAAATTGAATCCCAGGTTGCGAGATTGTTTGATTGTGGAATGGACATGATACGTTATGCAGCGAGGCAACAATTGGTTTGTACTATGTTTCTGTTGCAGTATGTGATGTGTATTGTGTGGTTATATTGAAGAGAAACCAATAATTGTTGTGATTAGATGCGTTTCAAAGTAGTGTTGTGGGTTATGGTTTGGCTCAATAGATTGGATGTATTTGTAATAATGGAATTTTATGTTGATGATGGGAGTGGTTAGAATGAGTGATTCTCCATTTATAGCATGCGAGAGGCTTCACCCCATGCCTAGGATCTATTTTATGTGTTTTCATGAATGGTGTTAAATGATGTATAATGTGAAGTGGGTAAATTTATCATGTTTTTGAATCCTCTGTGTGACTGGATATTTGTGGAATTTCAAGGTTTGTAATTTTTAGTGTCTCAGATAGTGATGGAATGAATAATTTTATTGTTAATAAAGAAGGATAACTGGATAAATGAATTTTCTGGGGGAATGATATAATTTTGTTTTTGGGTTTGTGGTTGTGAATTTATAGGCAGAAGTAAAGGTGATATTGTGTGGTGGTGGTTGGTTGAAAACCCCTAGCTTGGTCAAGACTATTTGATATTTTATATATATACATATATTTTACTTTTTATTTTTTTACGAACTCACCCTAGTTGAGAAATATGTTCTAACCACCCCCATCATCACGGGGGAGGGTTTATTTTCTAAACATCACAGTGGGAGGATGGGTGTATTGACACTAGAATATCCCCACTCTCTCTTTTAGGTGGTTATTTCCCAAGATAACTTATTCAAGTTGGTGTTTGTAGGGCACATGTGTGTTCTTGTGAGTTGTGTTTTCCTAGGTCTCTTTGGGATGATATTTTTTCTGTATTCCTTGGTTTCTTTGGGATGAGATGTGTTTTGTTTTCACTTTTTTTTTGGGATGGGACGTGGCCCGAGGACCATTTTACTAAAGAAGGGATGTGTTTATGAGGCCCAGTTTTGTACAGGTGGAATGTGATGATCTTTGTTTTCCTATGTGGTGGGACTAGCTATGTGGTAGAGGTGTGCACGAGCAGGATGTGATGAGTTATATTTTTCTAGGTTAGGAGACTATATGTGAGGCCTAGATGTGTTTCTGCATTTATGATGATGGGATTTCAGAATATATGGGAGAACCATGAAACTTTCCTATTGGCTGTGAGAGCAACTACTTAGTGGAAAAGTGGTTCAGGGTTCCCAATTATAAATTTCAACTATATTAAATTATTTGAATTGTATTATTTGGTTATTTTGTCTTGGTGAGGTTTGGGTGGCTAGTATACCATGTTATGTGCTGATGGGATATACAGTTTTTATCACAAGTGAATTCGTATTCTTCTCCTACATGTTCATGATATATATTAGTATTCCCACTTAATATAATTGTATACTCACCCTACTTGTAAAAAACTATTTTCAGTTTTCGATGGAGATTTTGAAGACCATGTTGGGTCAAACTAGCTCAGAATTTGGGATAGTTTCTATGCTGCTTATTAGCCTTGTTCTCAATATTTTCTTTTTAGTCTCATTGTATTCATTTTAGTTTTATTTTAAACATGAATGTGAGATGAATTTTATATTTCTTTTATATATATAAAATAATTGGAGTTCTTATTAGACCATCATACCTCTCGACCCTATTTTTTATAGATGGGTAATGCTTCCCATTGTGTGAGATTGAATAACATTGGTGATGGAATCCACCTAGGGGAATATTATTGGTGGGATTTGGGGGTCGTTATCTCCTTTTATTAAATTTGATCCCAATAGGGGAATATATTAAGGGAGGGGTTGTGATAATGAGGAATAATTTCGAAATGAAATGATTGGTGGGTCTTGGAATTATATAGACAATCGATGCCTCAAATGGTATCCTGATGAAAAATTAGAATGAATGAATTAAAATAGACTATACCCATTGTTTTACACACACATGGTGAAATTTATTGATTGTATAGATATCACAATGTCGTAGATCATGAAATCCAATATTATGTATTTCATTGATTGAAAATTATTATTTTTCTATCTATAAGATAATTTCATAGATATTATAAATTGATTGTCTTCATGATAATGTAATTATTCATAATTATTTATTTGATCATCAAGTATTACTTCCATAATACTATTTTAACTGATGTTAAATATTAAATAACATGTGTTTTCAATTATTTAACATGGATAATATTTTTGATATACATAACCATGAGACCTTATATTGTACATAAAACCTTACCACGAATTAGAGCTCACCCATATTTGGTTCCCATTTCTTTTGATATAATGATGAATTATAAGAACAAGTAAAAATATTCCAAATGATTTAAATTTCATTATTTTATATTTTACCCCCAATGAAAAATGGTTAACATATATATATTTATCTCTCTGAGGCTATCATACATATAATTATATGATGATTAGAAATATTTTATCAATTATAATATAATAATTTATTCACTATCTCTTGGTTATGAGATCTAGGTTTTTTATAATAAATATATCCATTATTACTTATCATGAAAAAATCATCATCAAAGTTACAACATAAGGTATGAATATGAATGTATCATTACTATAGAAATACATGCATTAAAAGCTTCCTTGTCGTATAACATATATAAATTTTCATGATAAAAAATTATTTACACTTTTACTTTTATATTACATTTTGTTTAGAAAAGATGAAAAATATTTATAAAACAATTTCTTTAACAGGGTAAATTGTAACAACTAAGAATTTTAGTATATATTTTCTTTTAAAAAGAGAATTGTGTTTGATATCATGTAGCACACACAAAACTAAGAATAATGAAACGATGAAATAAAATTATTTAGAAATGGTGTTTATAACATAGTCATTTTGTTTTTCTGAATTAATATGAATAACAATACTATAAAGACAATAATAAAATTTTTAATTATCGGTTTTTATTATTTCATTAGTAAAAAGTAGTCAATATTTAAAAATCAATTTTAATTCCTTTTTTATATGTGTATTATACGTATTTATATCTAATTTTAGAAATTATACTTAAAAAAAGATAAATTTTCTGATATCGTCATGACATAATTATTTTTGGATGATTTTTTTTTATTTTTTTAAGAAATGTTTTTTTGGGAGTAGTAGATTTTGCTGAATTTTTTTGAAAACCATCAATTGCATTATATTAATCTTGTAATTTGAAAGACACAGAATATTTTGATTTTGTTTTTAATGTTAAATAATATCCATTTTATTAAATATAATCTTTGTAATTCAAAAAAAAATCAATAATATATTTTACTTATTTTTCTATTTTTTTGCATAGAAAAGAAAGATTCTAAATACTTCATTACATTTAATATTAAACATTTTTATTAAAATTATGTTTTTACTATTTTTTAAATTGAATCTTCAAAAATATATTATTTATTTGGAATTGTGACATTGAAATTTGTGAAATAGATTTATTTCATTGTTAGTCATGATCAATAGTAATCATGGTAAAATATTATCACAATTGTAATGGGTAGAACCCATTAATCCAGGATTAAACTATGGGATATTATATCTATATCAATTCAGTAGATTCCATAATATCCTTATATGGTAGTAATTCGACCATATGAATCACAGAATTTAATTTATGGATTTTTGGTTAAATTTTTCAGTGATACTGATATTAATATAATTTTAAGTAAATATTAAATAATAAGTCTCTCTCACTCTCTATTTCAAAATAATAGATATATTTCTATTAGTTTTAAAAGTTTTTACGGTAACTTCTTAATTGTTATATTTAGTATGAATAAAAAAATTTATTAAAAAAATTTATTTATAATTTTTATTGACGACATAATTACCATAAATGATTTTAAAACAGAAATATAAAGAATGCACATGAAGTAATAAAATTATAAAACCAATATAATTAAAATATTCTGTATAAACTATTGTATTACATAACATTTAAAAGTAATTATAAAGTATAAAAAATGGAAAACGTGTAAATTTTTTCTTTTGGTCAATTTCTAAAAGTATTAAAGTAAAATTAAATTAATAGTCCAAAAATTTACAAGATTGATATTATATAATAATTTTATTATTATTAATGGACATAATAACATAAAAAATTTACATTTTTTGTGGAAAATTTTCTTAACTGTCAATTATGGGGAATGTTTGAGCAATGTTTCAACATAGAAGTAAAATAATAACCATTATATTCATGGAAATGAGTAACTATAGTTAATGATAAATTGGCTGAAAGAAGGGGTAAACCAGAAGTTAATGGTTAAAATGAATTCATAACTATTATAAATTATTTTATTGAATTTATTTTGAAATATTCCAATTTCAAATTAAATCCATATTAATTTGGTATCATTTAACTTTTGAATTTCATTAATTATATGTAAATATTTTATTTAGATCAATTTTCCCTCTCCTCAGTAATAAAATGAACAACTTATCATTACTTTCGAACAATATTTTATTCTTATTTCTCAAAGAATAATGTGCATTATATTTTCTTATAAATATTAGACTCATTATTGAGCTCCTAGTCTTACCCTAATACTATAATATGATCCCATAAGGTTTAACCTAAAGGATATCCCTTGAAGAAGATGTAATTTTCTATCCTGCATCTTTAAGGAATTCATTTCAAATCCACTATCCGTTATATATGTATTTTATTTAAGGTCCATTCCATTCTTCTATGGAAATAGATCCCCATGATGGTTCACCATAAGTCATCAATTCTGCCTCCTCATACACTAAACGATGCTGACTAGTAGTGGGGGTTAAAGGTGGAAGTGCAAGGAGACTGTAACACTATAGTAGGGTGCATAAACATAAGTAAATTACCAAAAAAATATAAATTAGATAACATGAAATGTATATATAAACTAAAATATAAGAATTAAATAATAAATTATAATAATTTAACGCTATAAATATTTATTCCATATATACAACATTGATCCCCACAAGGAAAATGACATAAAAAGAAAATTTAAAAAGAAATACAGCAGGCTCCACTGTTAAATTAATTAAGTATTATATAACTAGTCTCCAATAACCTATTAAGAAAATAAAATTTAATTAATATACACAAAACGAGAAACTCGTTCAATGATGAAATAATTTGTCTTATCCCTATAAATCATGTGTTTTCTACGAACAAAAATTATACACAATGTCCTCAAGGACACTATGATCCTCCTAATAGAGGGTGATAAATAAATCATTATAGAGAACACATAATGTTGAACCTATAAAATACACCAAAATTTCATTATAATGAAATATGTTTAACCATCCCAAGACATAACTGATAAAATGGAAAAGAAAAACATCCTTGATCCTTAGGTTGAAATCCATGATCGATAATACCATATTCGACCAAATTTGAGGTGTCGCTCGGAACATGTCTACGATTTTTCAACATAAATAGTATATTGGAACCATTTCCATGGAATAACTATCCAAGTGTCTTGAATTTATTCATCATATCTTATGCAGTACCTTAATATAGTGGTCCCATGTAATGATTTTATGAAAAATTATTTCCAATACCCGGTGAGTTAGACTTTCCACTATCCCATGTTTCATAAACTATAGTTACTAGAGCCTCTATGTGTACCGTAACTACTCATTACCATAAGTGGTGATATGAGGGAAATATTAAACCATCCCATATTTTATTAAAATCCTATACCTTTTGTATATGTTATGTCATATTTATCCATGATCTCTTCCTCGATCTGTGTAGCGATCCTATCCTTTCATACATATGAATTACATAATTTTTATGATCAACAACATAATATATATATATATATGAAAATTCAAGATCAAAAAGTTTATTTTCATTGGAAAATTGCGATTATACATAACATCATAATAATAAAACGTAAAAATATTTTATCTCATTATTCTATATACTTCTAAAATCTCACATTCTCCGGAGAAAATGTAATAGATTTTGGATATAAATAAATAAAAGGATTGAGCTAAAATCCCAGTATATGGATGAATAATGAAAATTAATCAATATAACATGGATGGACATAATAATCATCCACATATGAAAAGAATATGATAAACATCAACAACATGAAAGCATCTGGTGATAATGTTTTTGAATATAAAATTCCAATAAAATAAAATATCATGTCTGAGGGGTCAAATACCACAAAAAGTTGTGAACAAAGTTAGCTTTATGTTGAAGAATAACATATGTGCATATTCATAACATCATAATTTTAATCAAATCTATAATAATGTCCATGCATATTTCACAACATCTAATGAGATATATCCTATTACCCAATTCACTAGATGGATATATAATTCAGATCCCGCCCATCAAATAAAAACACATACATAACCATGTATCCACATATAATGTATTAAAATCATAGTAATGAGTTAGCTCTTAAAAAAGAATGGGTTTTATAATGCTTTAGTTAATCAATTTTTAATTAATAATCATGGGGTTCCTAAATGAAAAATGGGATGAAAAATTTAGGATATGAATCATCATTCTTGAGTGATGAATAAAAACTCAAGAGGAGTCAACATGTGTTTTGAAAAGAATAATTATTTTTTCAAATATTTGTAATTGACATAAAATAAAGTTGGGAATATGTATATATCTAAATATATGAAATAATAATAACAAGATAGTTAAGGAACATTAGTGATATATTTATTCCTAATAAATCATAAAACATGGATAACCCAAAGAAAAGTAGTTGGGAAAAATAATCACCTTACATAAATTCTAGCAATATTTCGCCACTTTTGTGCCAAATGAATAAAAATAATCACCTTAATGGGTGGGCGGAGTGTTATTCCATTGGAAGGGAGATAGTTTTTTATAATTTAGGTGAAGAGTATTTTTAGATTAAAATATTTTATATCCAAGGTAAAACTGGTAATAATGAATATTTTTCACTATAAACCATATAAGACATAAATAATATTATTTTTAGACTTTCTTTCATACTATAATACTAATTTCCTAGTTTTACCAAAATGAAATTTTGAAAAATTAGAAAATAAAATTTTAATGTTATTCTTTAGATTTTTAGGGTATGGAAAGTACATTTTATTTAAAAAAATTTATATTATCATATTTTATGGACAAATTTGTGATATTAAATATATAATTTAATTAAAAAATGTTCAATAAATTATCAGGTCATAATTACATCATGAATGATGCAATTCAATATAATACAATAATGTGAAAAACTATATCTTTATAATTCCCAAAAATAATATGGTATTTCATAAAACCACTGAAAAATAAATATTGGAAAATTTAAATGCCCTTAATTCACATTTGATAATAATTTTACATAACTATATTCATAAAATAGCTATTTAAAATTTTCAATATACAAATAATGATTTTTACCAAATACATTAAAATTAATTTTCTAAAAAAGTGCATATTATTTTAGTTTTTAATAATGATATTTATTTTATGGAATTAAATTATTTATATATACTTATATTAAACCTGAATAATATCATAAATTATTAATTTTAGAAAAAATCATTATCCCAACTATCATGTTACTATTACCAAAGGTTAGGTTATTATTCCCAATGGTCGGGTAACTATTTTAACAGCCACATTACCACTTAAGAACACATATACATTTTTTCATTAATTATAGAAATCTATTCATCTAAATGTTCTATATATCCATTTTCTATAATTTTTCCTAGTTTAGTGATATTTTGTTTCTTTTCAATTTTACTAGATGTGAGGGCGATGATACTAGTAGATTGGGGTGAACCATATTTTCCAATTTTAACTTTTCTATTTTATAATATTTTGTAATATTTATTGTTGGGAATTTTAATTTCATTCAATCCTGATTAATGTAACAATATTTATTTATGAAATATTTTTTTCATTTACATTATGTGTATAATAATATATTTAATATTATGACACAAATTTATTTTATGATACAAATATCATTTGTAAAATCTGGTTCATTAAATTATTTCCCCTTTAGGAATTCCGTCCATAAAATTTCATCACATTATTTAAATTTAAATTATGTTATGGTAATATTATTTAAATTTTTCCACTGGTTCTTTTATTGCCTCTCCATTATTATGGTTTTCCTGTAACACTATTACAAGGTGAGTTTTGTTGTTTTAAATTGAATTTTCTATATGGTCAAAGATCTTAACCAGTGGATCTTCATATGAGAGTCCATTCACTTGTTAACCAGGCTCTTGATACAATAAATGCGAGGGATTGGGAATATACATCCTTATGAGTGATATATGGAACATTTCATGAAGATAATTCATACATGGTGGTGGCGAAAGTGGATAGGCCATTATGCCTATTAAATCAAAGATCTTAAAGGGTCTAATGTTCATTAGGATAAAAATTTAATTCATATCAAACTACATGACTCTCTAGCATGGTGATATTCAAAAGAAAATATTTACTCCGACATCAAAATACAAGTCCCTTGGATGGGTGTCAGTATAGATCGTCTGCCAAATCTGAGAACTGATTATGTATTGTCAAATGTCTCGAACCTTCTCTAACAATTCATTAACAATATCAAGGCCATGTATTTTTAATTCCCTAAAATCATTCCAAAAAGATGGATTTGTGGATCCCTTCCCAAATAGAACTTTATATGAATCCATTTGAATACTCGACATGAAGATTTTGTAAAATAATAACTCAACTAATGTTATATTCTTAATCCAATCCTTCATTAAATTCCATTATGTATGATCCAATCATGTCCTCTAGAATTTGAATAGTACATTCATATTGGCCTTCAATTTGGGACTGATAGGCTATACTGATATTGACTTCAGTACTCAAATAATGTTGAATAATTCTCTTGAATTTAGATGTGAACTTTCTATCATGATTAGAGATGATCAAAAGTGGAATTCCATGCATCTAACCCCATAATTCACATATATTTTGAAACATTTTCAAGTAATAAACTTTCAAAAATAGTAATAAATGTGATAGTCTTAGAGAGTCAATCTACAACAACCCTTATCACATTATTTTCGTTGTATTTCACTGGAAAGACAATGAAAATATGCATTGTGACATTTTATCATTTCCATGTGGGTATAAGAAATAGTTTCACCATCCATTTTAAATCTTATCAATCTTATTTAATATACCTCCAAACAAAACACAATAACATATAATCTTGTATCAAATTCTTCTTTTTATCCCCCACAAAGTGTTCATGAGGATAAGATAACATCATGGTACTTCATGGATGGATATGTAAAGGTTCTCTATGTGCATTATCCAATATCAATATCATTATCCCAAGTGATGAATTATCCTATATATTCATTCAAAACTAAATCAAACCATCGTCATTATTGTGGAACTCACGTTGAATCCACTCTGTTACTATTTCACGTTATCTTTAACTCTAGATCATCTATTATTTCTCATTTATCATATCTTGGATAGATGGTTGGATAATAAATTCATATTGGAGGACTATATTTTCTTCCAATTTGATTTCATGATTCATTATTTTCAAATCTATGAATATAGTCTCTCTCTTAGTCTGCATTATGGATAGAGTATTATGTTCTCTTCTACTCAGAGAATATGCTCCCCTGTTCACCTTTCCTGGATGGTAGTGAATATTTTAATTATAGTACTTTATTATAATTAAAAAAATTCATTTATATACTATGAGAAACTCTTTTTGAATATATAATTGGGACTCTTAAAATCATTATATTTATCAATCCTCTCGTAACAAATATAGTTCTTCCAAATCATCAGAGCGATAATCACAACTGAAATCTTCAGATCATGCATTGGTGAGTGTTTTTCATTGATCATAAACTATCGTGAAGAATTGGAAGTAACATTATCATTATACATGTCTAAAAAACAGAATATATTATTTTAAATATCACTATATATGAATGAAACTTCCCAAAATTTTGTATTGTGGGTACAAGTGTAGGGATTAGCCTATTATTTGGCTCTATGAAGCATTCCTCACATTATTCCATTAACACATACATTACCCCCTTCCATCTTAACTTCTTCTGAGGTCTAGAAAATTATTAAAAAAATTTCAGATAACATTAATATTACCCAGGAAATCCAATAAAATATTGACTTCCATGACACTAGTGGATTTATTCCATTCTTAAATTGTGTGTTTTATGGGTCTATATATATTATCTCACATGTGATAACATTCATTTTGAAAGAAATTTTTTTATACAAAAATAATAATTTATGAAAATACAATACACTATATCATTATTTAGTGTTTCCATCACAATCCATGGATTTTATTTTGGATCAATCTTTATATATTTATTAAAGAGAATATACTAGATAAAAAAACGAATTTTTTAGATTTTTCTATAAGAAATTATTCTTAAAATCCATGAGTATTTCTGGGTAATTATAATGTCTGAATGTCATCCATATGAACACATATATCCCATAACATGTACAAATATATATCTTATGAGTATCTATATTCATGGATATCAGTTGATGATATCCGTAATGAAGATCCAACTTCGAGAAGTACTAATATCATAATGGTTGAATGAACACATCATAAATCCTCGGCAGAGGATATCTATTCTTTAAGGGAATATTATTGAGATCAAAATAATCGATACACAACTATATTGATTTATACTTATTCTTGAAAATGAGCACTGGATAACCCTAATGTGATATACTAGAATATGTGATTTTTTTCTAAATGCTCTTATAGTGGATTATTTAACACTTCTAGATCAAATGGGGCCATGATATTGGGGCATTATGAGATAGACATTGCTATAGGTACGACCTCTATTAATAACTCTAACTCACAACCTATGGGAAATCTTGGTAACTATTAAAGAAATATATCAAAGTATTCTCTAAAAATGTGATTTTAATATAGGATGATCCCTTAATTTGGATCAACCATTTGAGAAAGGTATACATTTTCATATAGTATCAACCCTCATAACATTGAGGGATTTTACAATGGATACTCATGATCTTCCTTGAATTTGATATGTAGAATCGTATGGTTCACTATATTAAAGGTGAAACAATTTTATATAAAGATGATGTGCTATCTATATAATCAGATCCATTCCATACCCAATATAACATCGAATTCCAAAAAGGGATATACTATGTGTTTTTCTAGAATAATCTTCACACATAAGCAAACAAAAGTAGAGTCCAAAAATGTAGTTGCAATTATAATGACACTAAGTGTTTTTAATGATATATTTACTTCAATGTATTAGGTCTTCGATCCAATAGTATTCAAAAAAATTTATGACAAAAACGGAAGGAACAAAACAATAGTGAAATAAAAAAATTCAATTCATGAGTTAATAGGTACCATACTTTATTCAACTTAATTGAAAATCTCTACTTTAGTAGTATAGAGGGCATAATCAGTCCCCATATCCATTGGTTCTAGTGGTTTCCAATGATGATTAACCTCATGGAGCAATGGTTTTGTGAAACAGGTTGTATATTTCCCTTCATTTCTAATATAATAATATATATCTATGTGTGATGAAATAGGATGTTAATTCCTTTTATCCATCATGTTTGCCATCTTCTTCATGTATCATTGAGATTTATGAGCTTGGTGGTATTATCTCATGCACATGAAGCATTTAACCATCCCCTTGAGCCAATTATCAGGAATTTTCTTCCCATATTTTTACCATGCAGGTAGTTGTATAATGTTTCCTAATTTATCATCTCACCCACAAACCAAGAACCCTATTATTCTCATTTTATATATATAACTATGGGACCACTGTCATAATTCCATATCAACATTCTGAGATCATCTAACCACTTCTTTAAAACTAATATAGTCTTAGATAGCATACCCATTACGAAGGAATAGTTTTAATAAATTAAAAATTCTCTTTATTTTTTCTTTTATTGTTAATAGAATAGTGGTGTATCTTGAAATACCTAGGATTTTTTCCTCTTAATCCATTATATATTTATCAACATTTTTTATTATCTCTACAAATATCCCTAACATATTTATTCAATGATTTTGTGGGAAATACATTATAAAAATAATTTTTTAAAAGTCTTCACATTCCATCTTCATTATTTCATCATGCATATGTTTGTTCTTTATTAACTCCCAACATGGATTATATTTTACCCATAAATTTCAAATGTCCAAAATGAAATTATCCTTTACAGAACAGTGGTTCATATAGAATATTGTATCTATTGATTTAACCAACTATTACATGAAAAGTGGATAATAAGTTACAATATAAATTTGTGGCCACTTCCATATTATGTAATAAATGGTTACTTCATCTATCTTGGATTATGAAAAACAATCCACATTATATAAGTTATTTATCATAATATAAGAGAACAAGGAAATAATTATAGTAATTATTTCAAATCCACCTTTAATGGAATTGGGGATGAAATTCAGACAATCATCTCATTTTCCCTCACATCAGTTATTAGCCTTGACTATCTGGGTTCACACCATTAAATAAAATAGAAAAGGATTTTATAAATTTTATGTATGAATAGAATGAATAAATAATATATTATTTTGTGAAATAAACACTGAAGGCATATTTTTTGGGATCATAATTTTTAGCATTTTTCGAAAAAAAATTGTATTTGATGAATAAAGAAACAAATTATTATCCAATGTGTTTTCACTAATTTTATCTAATCCTAAATCTGATTTCAAAAAAACTATGCTCTAATATAAATTATAGTGCCCCTTATTTTTCATAAAAAACAATTACATAATTTTTTAGATAAAAAACATAATATCCATAAAAATACAATATGAAAATGTATAGTGTCTTGGGGAAATTTGGATTAAACATAACATTTACATAATAAAACAGAAACATAATTTAACTCCTTTTTATCAACCCTAGTTACATATCAACTGAACTTTTTCTTAATCACCTCAGGATATACATCAAGGAAATGGGTGGGAAAAAATCCCATAATGAGGATGAATAAGTAACATGATTCAATATAGAATGGAAGAGATTAATAATAATCATCCTATTATAAGAATAGGATCAACCTAATAATTATGAAGGTAACCGGTGATAATTTAATAGATTATTGGAATGCTAAAAAATTAAACACCATGTGATAGTGGTAAAATATCATAAAATGTTTTAATAAAATATAGCATCGTGTTCACACATAAAATTTGTGAAAAATCATAATATCATCATTGTGAAAATATATAGCATCATATTCATGAATAATGAACATCATATCAAGAGATACAACTCATTACCCAATTAATTGGAGGTCTATATAATTTTGGGTCCTCCATCACATCAAACCATTTACATAATAATTCTTTTATGATAGAATGTATTACAACCTTATTCATGAATTAATCCATGTAAATGAATTTTTTTAATTAGATTTTTATAAATTATTATTAAATTAAAAATTATTGGCTCAAAAAATGACAAATGGAAAAACATATTTTTTTATAAGAATCATCATTCTTCAGAAAAGAAGATGCAACTGAAGAGAAGTCAAATAGTGTATTTGAAAGAAGAGTGTTTTTTGTAAAATAATAGTTTTTTATCTATAATAATGTGGAAAACATGAATGGCCCAAAAAAATAAAAGATAATAATAAATAAATTTTATTTATATAACATTAAAAAAATATGTATACAAATTAATTCATCAATGAGGGATAATCCAATGAAAATGAGTTTGGTTCTAGAATCCGCTTATATTTATTCATGCAATATTTAATCACTTTTTTCTCTCATAAATAATTAAATTTGATTTACTAATTTTTTTAATGATTTTAGTTATATTAATTTATAAAAAAAAATATCAACTATAACCATTTAATTTAATTTTTTTTTCATTAATGAAATTGAACTATTTTGATATCATGTTTTTCATAAATGAATTTCATGGTTTCCTTTAGTTCCCCTATTTTTTTTAAAAGTCATTTTTAAATATGTATAATTTACATAATATTGTTATAATAAATTTAATTAGTTGTTTAAATATTATATATAGTTAATAATATCAAACTATTAAGGTTGTTATAATAGTTTTCATCGAAATATCACTATAGGTGTTTAATTGTCCTATAATGGGATGTTGTTGAAAGGGTGGGAAATTGAAGTATAACAATGATATTTGTCTTAAATGTAATTATTAAATAACATTAAATGAATTAATATAATGTTAACATACTAAATTGTTAATTAAAAATTATATTATCTTGAAATTATTACGGAAAATGATGAAAGAGAATAAGAGAACCAGTGGATTTTTAATTGAGACTCACTCTAACATTGGTGTATATTACCTTGTAAAAGAATATAACTCCCTTGGTTATTATATTTTTATTGGTCCAGCATGTCCCTAAGTGTTATAAGGTTCCTAATTTTGATGGTCTTGGTATATATTTGGATTTATATTTGGTATATGGAGCGGGATTCCAAGAAAATTTAGAAGGGCTATTTATATTCACGACAAGGGTATTTTCCTATCCAAACTTTGAATAAAATATTATATCCAAGGTAATTCTTGTAATAATTATTTTCTAACATTATAAAAATTATATTAATTTAATAACATTATTTTAATTGTTTGGTTCATTTATAATTTTTATTAATGAGTTTAATCAAAAGAAAATAGAAAATATTAATAATATTTTAAGGAAATACTTTATATTTTTTTATCTTGAAAATACACTTTAATTTTGGAAATTTAGATTATCATATTTTAATGATTAATTTAAGTAATTATATATTTCATGGCCTAAACTATAGTTCTAGGAAGTACTATGAAATAATTAAATAATTAATTATGTAATTTAAGATACAATTGTAACGTGGAAAAACTGTATTTTTATAAATCACCTAATATTCAATATATTTATTAAAATTATCAAAAAATACCACTTGGAATTTTTTTTTTGATGATTTTTAAAAATGATATTTATTTTATAAACATATATTTATACAAAATTTCAAATTAATTTTTAATAAAAAATTATCATTTTTAAAAATAAATAAAAATTGATTATATTAAAAATGTTCTTATATTTTCGTTGAGTTTCTAATTATGATATATATTTATTGACATTATAATGTTAATATACACATAAATTAATCATGATAAATATCATAATATATAATTTTCAGTTTGAATTAATATTTTATGGATAAGGTAAATGTACAGAATCATCATGTTATTATTCCCTATGTTTATGTTACTATTATAACTGCCATATTATATCCCATAAATAGAATTATACTCATTCATTAATAATTCAACAAAATTATTCTCATGGTTCTAAATTTTTATTTTGTACAGTTCTTCTTGGTTTAAAAATATTTTATTTATTTTCTGTATTGTTGGAATTTGGGGGTGATTATTCTAGAAGATTGGGGAAATATATATATTCCAATTTTTACATTTTTATATTATATTTTTAGTCCAGTTGTTATTTTTGGAATTTTAATTTGTTACATTATTGATTAATGTAATAGTATTTATCAATGAAAATAATAATTTACAGATTACTCATTTATATAATAAAATATTGTATATTACAAAACTTATTTATTTCATTTGACTACTAACAATTATATACATTTGGTCTTTATAGTTAGGAATGTAAAACTCATATATAGAATTTATTATCCACCAATATTATCATATATGTTTGACACTATGTACACCAATATCCTCAATTTGATTGAATTCATTATACCACAATATCATAATCATAGTATACCATCAATACAAATGATATAATCATATTTTTAAAACACCATGACTAGTAATTTAATCCATATTTTAGAGCACCATGTCCACTAAACAAGCAAGGTACCTTTTTACAACACTAAAACTATAAATTTTTTTGATTTATTATTATATATAATTTAAAAAAATATATCTCCAGGGTTTTGATTATAGTTTATATCTTACCTGTTCTCATATATCAAGTTCCATTACTGATATATGGAACCATGAATGGGTATCATCATTTAAAACAATATCAACCCTATATATGGAATGCCATGTTAGAAATCTAGAACCATATCCGTAGAACTTCTAATATTTTCTATAAAACTCAGTAGTGAAATTCCATGTTATACATCCAAAATCATTTATATGGATCGTCATTTCATGATCTCAGAACAATGGTACCCCATATCATTTAAAGCAGGAACAAAAAGGATGGATACTAATTATATTACAACAAACCAATGGAATATGCTGACCACAAGACCAAAAATATATAGGTCCAGATTAAATACTATGACATGCATCCCATATTAGCATAAATCGACCAAATATTTCTTTAGTAACCAATTAAATACCCATAAAAACCTTCTCAAACAGTCATACACACCAGATCAGTGCTTGTTTATAAAATAGGGACATAATTTTCCCTTTCTGTCAATATAGAAATTTACACATTCATCTTATAATCGTTAGTCACAACTAAACTATAAATCAAATAACATTCTATAAAGAGATCAGACATCCTACAACCCATTCTCTAGTATATTATATTATCACATGAAAAATGGAAGTAAAACTCATAAATGATATGGCCTCAATCCCCTCCCATATCACAGTTACTATATGATGGACCATACACCCTACCTATCCATAATATCGATTAGAAAAAAAGGCATTATATCATGGGAATGTGACATTCTAATACCTATAGAGGTATTTAATAAATCCAATATATTTCATACATTCATTATAATGACCGTCCCCATGTTTCATAACATATATAACCATTTAGAGATAGATAACCATATTATATAGTGTAAAACATACCTTTCAAATGTTTATCTCCACAAAGCCTCTTAAATATTAATAAAATTACCCCATGGACAATAAACACATTATTCATTGAAAAATATTCAAAATGGACCCCTCTTGAGTAAAATTTGACATCATTGGATGAAATTAAATCAAAACCCTCAATAGGGGATCAAAAGGGGAGTACAATGTGTGTAATATTAGTACAAATAAAGCACTAAAAATCCTCTTTCATGGAATGTTAATTATACATGGCCTAGAACACTTATGGTATAGCATTATAACACTACCCCAATATGAAATAAATTTTTTTAGGATGTGTAAGACCTAAATGGACATGCCCCACCAATGTTCTAGAAGAATATGTCCAGATAACCATATCTCCTATATATTGGGGTCTTACAATGAAAATTTTTATATTGAAATGCCCTTACATGTTATGTACCTCAACTATATAGAATAAAGTCCCAAAATTTCATCTACGAAATTAAAAAACCTAAATTAAATTTACCACATCAACGACATGTACCACTACATGGGATGCCCAAAATGTACACAACCTATAGTTCAAAAAATATTTCTTCAAAAAATTGGTTGAACATATATTTTTTGTTTCCAAACTACACCCAGTGTGATCGAGATTTCCAAATGGGATACACCTAAAACATTTTGAAAACATAATTTTTTCTATATTATTAAAATATAAAGAACCATGATTCTTTTTTTAATTGACTACAATCATTATAAATTGAAACCACCCATTTTTTTAGATCAGTTAATAATTATAAAATACCATTCTACCAAGTTTTGTAAACACCAATACTTTCTATAGAAATACATTCTTAAAATAAAGTCACCTTTATCTTGTCTACATATATAGTATGGAAAATTATATTTGGAATATCTATCACCATTACATCTAAGTGTTGCTATTGTTTTAATTAAGGAAATTCCCTCTCCATTTCCCTCAATTTTTGTGGATGTAAAGGGGTGGATACTTTTAAATAATTAATTATTAAATTTTTATTAGAAAAATATCCCTATTCTAAAATCTCAAATAGATTTTATACCAAAAATAATAAAATCCATCTGATTTTAGACTCAACAATAGAGTCAAAATATTGATCGAACTCTCCATTTAAATGATATCTCCAGATGAACCCACGTGAGTAATTTAACATTTAATTTATTAAATATTAAAAATTCATCCAAATATCGAACGACTATGAATTACACCAAACTACAATACTAGGTGAAAATCCATATTACAAGACTAGTAAAATGGACATAATAATAATCCTAGATCATCTTCTAGGGTAAATGAACATTTAATCCAACAAAATCACCTTAATGGAAACAATTAAAATTTTTGCTAAAATTTAGATTCCAAAAAAATGATGTTCCTCATATTATAGAGAAAAAAAAGAATATAGTGTCTCATACATACTAATACATTTGTATGATTATGGAAAAATGATTTCCCACATTTTATATCCTAATAAAACTTAAAACGTCACTCGTGCATGCATCTAGTCTACCATATCCATAGAGTGTTGTAATTAAACTATCAAAGTTATTTTCCATTAATGAATAATAAATATGTATGTACTAATTATATATATTCTCATTATCACATATTTATAATATATCAAAAATAATATATCAACATCCTTTTTACCCCAATAACCATGGAAGATGATAATGTTGTATGTCCCTATCTATCGACAACAACCTTCTCAAAATGATGTGATTTATTTATCATTAAACCATTCATGAAAGATTCTAAATTTTTTTATTTTATAAAAAATATAAGTGTGTAAATTTTATTTCTATTTAGAAGATGAAACCATTACCATAATTCAAGAATCAAATCTTCTGATCTGAAATGTTAAAGAAATATGAAATAGTTAATACCTTAGAGGAGGATATTAATATCAAAATATTAATAAATTATTGATAGAATATTATATGTGAAACATATATCAATTGATAACTATGAATAAATATAGATTATCTATGTATAATAAATATATATTTATTATTAATGTTGTTAATTTCTCATAAGAATCTTGTTAGACCTTGTGTAATGGTAATCTCATATCATTTCATATCCAAGGATATATGTTTGACATTATGAATCTAATTTATTTTACGAGAGGAATATTATTACCCATTAACACATAATAAAATGAATCCCTATTTATTCATGAAATTAAAAGTTTTTTATTAAATTTTTTCCATTAAAGGGGGTTCTTTTCATGTGTTTTCATTTTAGAAAGGGATATTTCTGAAAAAAATAATTTTATATTACGTTTGTTTTCATTCATATTTCCATTATAGATATTATATTATCATTAAACCACAATCCCCTAAAATATTCTTATAATATGGTTATGCTTCAAATTCACAATATTATACTTATTTTCAAAATAGTTTTGATCAACTTTCAACATGTAAATTATATGTGTGTTACTTTAATTAAGGAATTATTTACAAGGTCTTCCTTTAAAATCCTTTTTCCTCCATGTTTAGGTTCCTTTAAATTTCTCTTGAATGTTTTAATTTATGGTTAAATTGTACATAAATATAAATTTGAAAGATTTTTTAGATGAAGTTAAATGGATTAAAAATGATTTACAAAAAATTAACATCATTGGATATATTGGACATTATAATATGGAGCAAAAGAAATGTTTTTTTAGTACATATACAAAACACATGATCCCAATTTCATTGGGGTTATAGGTTATGAAGAGTATCTTATATATTTCAATTCCAGTTTTCAAAGAAAATATTTCTTTCGATATTTTTGGAATCATTATTGAAACTTATATCAAATGAATAAGCAAATTATTTACTAATGAAATGAAAGGAATTTTTGGGATCTAATTTGTAATAAAATTCTTAAATAAAGTAATAAAGATATTTTTTTTAAAATAATTTCTACTATTTATTTTATAAGATATTATTTTAACCTAAAAACATTAATATTTGATTAATTCATGGAAATAATACTTCATTTAATGATTTATTGTTTTTTGTCATTAAATGTTTCATTATGATATTCCGAAGGACATTATTTTCTGCCATATGTCTATAAAGTCAAAATCATATACTATTTCCACAACTCTGATAATGCCTTAACCATATACCATTTATATATATGATATTAGTTTATGGAATTAAATTATTAATGTTATTTACCTTATTATATAAATGTGTATGTTCTGTATTATGGATTCAGTACAAATTACTATTGATTTCTAAGAAATTTTAAGAGTTAATTTTATTGGTCAATGAAAATATGTGGAATTTTAGTATGTTCATGTAATATAGTGACCCAATATAATAATTAAATTAATAATACATTATTACTATGATTTAAATATTACATCTCAAAGTTTGATTCACAACACATGGACCCAATGCTTTAGTTTCATAGATATTAGCTGAATAAAAACCATAACCATAAATCATGAAAAACATTAATTCATTAATTCATTATCATTTCCATACAAAAACATTCATGAAATATCAAGTGATACAATAATATTCATAACCTATGGATTTAACACATCATAAATGGGTGACATAAAATAATTATTAAGGTAAAAGTCGTATCATAAAGTATTAGACCATAAAAAGATTGGAAAATATGGGAGAAAACAAATAATATAAATAATTCTATAAATATATAGGATAATAATCATAAATAATAACAGTGAAACACAAGATCATATTAATATCATTAGATTACCATATAAAAAATTCACCAGCTTAAAAATGTATCAACAATCAAAAAACAGGTTGGTAAGATATAAATTTGAAGAATAAATTTAAAATAACCCATAATCAAGAAAACATGACATAATATGAAAAAGAACATGAAAACAGGGAATAAGAAATAAAAATTTAGTGATTATCCTCATTAAAATGGATAAAAACTATTATGGTCACATGTTAAATTATGAGTATAGATCACTTCCTTCAGAAAACATTGTGAACATAGAACCTTGGTTACATATTAAAAATGAGTATTGATTAATTCCACAACAATCAACCTTTATAATCCTATAAACATGTTAACTTTTTAAAATACTTAATTGGAAGCAGATTATTATGACATCACATTCACCCTTTTTGAGCCTAATGACACAGTAAAAATTGATCATATATATTGTGATTAGGTCATAACAATATCACAGAAAACCTAAGAGAAACTAGCTACCTTCTAATTGGTTAACATAACATTTCTTCCTCATTGGATATAATCTAGTTTCTAACAAATTTAGAGATGAATTTTTTCTAACAGGTCACATATCATACACCATTTTCTACCACATGAAAAGAAAACATTAATCATCTTGTAAATTAACTATGGGGAAAATTGGGTTCTTTTATCATTTAAAACAAGATATAACATGAACTTTTGATTTCATAGAATATCAAAAAAATAAATTTGAAAAATAATAATCATATCATAATAACATATAAGGTGTAATTAAATTATTACATCATGATAAATTATTCTTTTAGAGAAATTATATGTGGACTAAATTTATTGATTAACACTTTTTAAAATATTAATGTTAAAATTCATTTATAAAATATTTGAGTGAAGGGAAATAGAATATTTTTGAAATAATTATTATCAAGATTTATTAATAAAAATATATTATAAAAAATTATTATTTTAAAAAGGAGAAGTGAAAAAAATTGGGAAATTTTTTAATGACGAGAAATATAATTAATGAAATCATGAACAATAATTTATATTTAAATTAATAGGATTGGATATTAACTTCAATTTTTTTTTCTTTTCAAATAAATCATTAATGATGGAAAAAAGATATATTTTTTATATAATGGTTAGTGAATATAGTATAGAAAATATTAATATTAAAAAATAATTAAATATGGAATTATAAAAATACAAATTTTTTATGAAAATTTAATTTTAAGACCATTATAAAACATTTCATTTTTAGAAATATGTAATTATTATATACTATATTGAAATAAAAATTTTAATAACACAAATTAAATTAAAGGATGATAAATTTTTTTTATTAAAATGAATACATGGGAAAAAGGTTCATCAGAGTAATGAATAATTTACAATTCCCCATTATTATGGAGAACAACATTGGGGAATAAATAAATGTATAAGGAAGTTATATATATTATAAAAATAGGAAATATTATCAAAATAATAATTTAAAATATTATAATAATTAATTATGATAACAGCTACATCGATCATTATTTCAATATAAAATAATATTAAAATATATTATATCTTAATATTTTTTTAATAAATGCTTCCTTAAATATAAATTTGTAATAATAGTTTTTGTAACCCATGAAACATATTTGAATTATGAAAACCCATTATAGATTGTATAACTTTCTAAACCAAACCCCAAGAGAATGTAACTTGAAATGAAACATTTCATATCATAATGTATTGGAATAAATGATATAGAAACAACAATTTGGTGGCACGAACACCATTAAATTGTAATCGTGGTGTCCAAAAAAATCTTATATCAATGAATGAAAATTGTCACTGAAATTCTTAATGTATATCCATGAATAGATTTTGGCACTCAAACCTCATAAAAAATTCAAATAGATAACCTGATATTCTAGAAAAATATCATATGTATAAATTTTACCATTTTATAATATTTAGTCAAAATGTATTATTGTGTTTATAATAATTAATTATTCCATATTTTGACAATCATTTGTTTTTGCCTTTAATTTTTCACGTCTGTTATAAAATTTTTTATATGTAACCATTAATTTATATCACGTTAATTGTTTGATTATAACAATTTTTATTATATATATCTTATATTTATATTAAATGTTATTATTTCATTATTTATTCATTTTTGTTATGTTAATTTAAAAAAGAATTGGTAATGACTAAATTTACAAATTGTATTGAATGAAAATGTAGCATTAATAATAAAATTTATAATTCGTAAAATACATAATAAACCATAAAATTATCATTCATTACATAATTTATTATTATAATAATAGTATCTATGTTTTGATGTTAATTCATAATCATATATTAATATATTGTTCATGTAGGTTGTTAAACCGACCCAAACATTAACACACATAATCTTGGTTACTAAGTATTTTTAAGGAGGTGTTTCTTCTAAAAAATATCATTAAAATATAATAATTTCAGAATTATTTTCTTTTTTAATTATTTTAATAATTTTTTTAGTTGTTTACATAATTTATGATAATAAAAACAATAATAATTACTTCATTAAGGCCTTAATCTACACGTACACATGATTGGGATCCAATTTATTATTGAATGAGAGGGGGTGATAGCGTATAATAAACTGAAAATTTATAATCATAATTATATGTGATATATCATATCTATTAATTAATTCCAAAATTAAGAACCTCTATGAATGGTTTTAATAAAAAATTAATGCGATGTTACTTTATGGAGGCAGTAGTCCATACAACACATTAATAGTGTAATTATTTTTACTAAACACATGAAAATGAATAACTAGGTGTTGTACTAATAATAAAACAATAAATAAATATAGTAAATATACTAAATCCATTATGTTATTGTAGACATTGTTTTACATAGATGAGTATGATTATTAAGATGATCATAAGGGGAGATAACACTTACATTAAAGACTGGAACTTTCAATATTGTTTTGTAATAGAATTTATTGGAATATGAAAAATATGAGTAACCATGAGATTATATCTTATCAAAATTATTATATTGATATTAATAGTTTAACACACAGTGAATTTATATTAATGAAATAGTGTTCAATATCATACATGAAACATAATATTGGGCTTAAACAACCTCTAAAATATATTATTTAAATATAATCTTTTAAACAAAGCTATTAAATTGGTTCTTATGAATAGTTAATCCAAATTAAGAAATTTATATATAGATTTACTAATCTAAATAACTATGGAAAATTATTAGTAAATAATAACTATAATATTTAGTGAAGACTTATATGCTTTAAAATACATTTTCATAACAAATGGTATTATTTTTCACTATATATTTTGTATTTATATTTAATTTATTCCACATTTTGAATATATTTTTCATAAAAATAGTAATATTTTTTTAAATAATTATATAATTATTATGTTATGGTGATACTTTTGGAAATTTATTGAATGTGTGATTTTCAATTAATAGTGAAAATTCCAATTTTCTAAATACTGTTATTTCATTTCATTAAATTATGTAATTTTAATTTTTCGTTATACAATGAATTTTATTTTAATTTAACAGAAGTATTATTTAATTATAATTTATATAAAAAATTACATTTTAATAATTTTTTAAAATAATTTTTTATATGGCATTTTGTTGTCCTAAAAACACAATTTAAAAAAAACATTAAACACATAATGTTCAACCATTTTAATTAATTAAAATAATATTAAGTAATGATTAATTTAAATATAATTTATAGATTATATATCTAAATATATTATTTTAATTACATATTAAGTTTATCATGATACATACACTTAATGTAAGATATTCATATTCTTGAAAAATCATTTCTTGAATAACTATATTTGAGATGTTTTGCGGGTTTAAATATAAAATAAAATATTCTACTTATTTTTATGGAATTTATAATAATGAATTATATATTTAAATTTATAATAATTATATACTATAATATAGTTAACATAATTTTTGGTCATAATGAAAAATAAAAAAAAAGTAAAACATACTTTCTATGATTAAAATTAAAATTGAGTTACTAGGGAGTTAAAATAAGAAGATAATTTGTAAAATGAATGAAAAACATGTCTAGTTCAAATTTTAGGTAAATAATTTGACCATTTATCATATAATGTTCAATAATTATCCATTATGGATCCTTGTGGCATGTTAAAAACGAGGGTTTGATTTAATAATTTTTAAACAACCCCGTGTGTCCACCTCCTCAATTATCATTGTGAACTCACTCCCTTACCCTCAACACACGTATGAATAAGTTTTTCCCAACCCAAACCCTACTAAAACATCACACAATAATCCAAATCCACATTCTAGGGCTACTGGTCTTCCCAAAATTCTAACCCTTGAATCCTTATTAATTCATTATTGTGAGGTTCTTCTAATTGATGTTATTTGTCCTTACTAAGATATTTCTTTTTAATTTTAATTTTGAAAAATTAAATTATACATTAAAAATACCAATATAATAACACAAGTATATAAAATTTACATATATCTTGTTATGAAACTTTAATGAAATATATCTTTCTTTTCCTCGGTTAAATTGTTGGAAATCCATCTCTCATGTGTACATTGGACTACCACCACACAAAAAGATGAAATTAATTTTCAACCAATGTCTCAAATGGAAATTAAAAATGATTTATAGAATTTATATTTATAATAAATATTACATGTTATTATACATTTAAAAATAATATTCCATCCAATTTCATACCCTTCAACACATTAAGTGAATGATATCATCACTCGTGCGTATGTATGACCTACCAACTCTATAAACCAATTCAACTCGTCTTCCATATCAATCACTAATGAATTGTTTTAAAAATTAATACAATACATAAATATTATAAATATAAAATTAATATTATTAAATATATTATGGAACAATATAATATTATAATGAAATTTATCATTCAAGAAAAAACATGCTTGATAAAACAATATAACTAACACAAAAAACAATAATAATAAAAATAAAGTATTGTTAAAAACCGTGTGATAAGATGTTAAAAAGGGATTTAAATTATTATTATAACCCTGGTAATTTTTCATTAATAAATTAATAACATCCATAAAAGAATTATATAGTATTTCAAGGCTTGTTCAACAAAAAAGCAGTGTGAGGAAAGAAATTTTGTCTCAATTCTCATTCTATGGGGAATATTGTAATGTCATGCACATAAATTAATTTATAAGTTTTATATACTTACACATTTACATGTAGTATATTAAATTATTCATACTTAGTTTTTTTTACGTTTTATGTTTAATAATTTCTTACAATTGTATTTTATTTGAAAATTTCCAATATGTAAATACATTCAAGAGTAAATTTTGATTCATTGGGGGTTGTTACATCATCATTATAATTGAAATTTAATTATTATGTTTCTTATTACTTTTAATCATATTATTTTCTATTTTAAAATTTTTTATATGGATTTGAAACATTGATACATAATGTATTCATTGATTAACTCTCACTTCAACATTATTGTATATATATAACGATTTCTCATTTAAATTTCATTTTTTGATACATATGGTATAATACACACCTATATTATTTTATGATGTTGATACATGAACCCCTTGATATTTTAAAACATTCACCTTTTTTATATTTATTATATTAAATGTTTAATTTGATGATAATTCGTTCAAGTGGTGTATGATAAAAAAATTTAACACAATTGTAAGAGATTTATGATTCAATATTGATTTTTGTAGTATTATTTATATTTGAATTTCACTGGAAGAACTACATTTTAACATTGTATAAAAAACATTCATTTCCATATCCTATAACTATTCTTTATTTTTTCATGTAACAGTACAACTTTCCCCTATTTAGTAAATAAAATAAATGGGAATCTTATTTTAATATAATCTTACATCATTTATCTATTAAATATGATATACTTTATCTTCTAAATCCTTGTTTTGTCAATAATTTTTCAAATAATTTTTTACTATGATTGATTAAGGTAACTTTAACCCATGATTGGGTTTTTAAAAAAAATTATATATAAATCTTCAAGTAATTTTCCAAATAGGTAACTTTTAATATTTCAGAAACATAATAATGGAACCATTATTTTTAATGTGCTTGACATGAAAAGAAACATCTTATAAGTGTACCACCCATTTCATTGATGATGCCCTTATAATTTCAAAAGGTTATTTTATGGAAAAAATATTCTTAATATTACAGAGTAATTTTTTTTATAAAATTTATTTCTTAATTGGAAATGGAATTTTCTCTATTATTTTTCTTAGAGATATATTTACGGTATTTCAATTAATTAATGATGTAATACTATATTGTACTTATTATGAAGTAGGGATATCAAGGGATTATATTATCCTTATCTTCGTTATGGATTATTTATGAACATATGTATGAGGTAAAGTATGGTCTATAATAATATTGACTAATTTAGTATTCATTAAAATTTCCAAGAAATATTCACATTATTATTATCATCATAAATACATTTATCTTATTTATCGATAATTATTTTGTTTTTTATTGATATATCATTTTATAATTTGAACATATCATGTTTTACTATGAATTTTGTTTGAGTGAATTAAGGAATATTTATATTCCATATTCTTTACTAAATATAGATAATTATTGATATGAAATATTATTAAGGAATTAAATCAATTATTTGATATATAATATATTATTTTTAAATAAAGTGATGGGTTGGTCCTAAAACTATATACCCAATAGATTCACTAATATTCTCACTAGGTAAATTTCTAATCTATTATTAAATGGGTTTTCCTAAAGTTTAATCCACCATGGGAAATTTCTTAATGACAACGATATAATTATGTTTGAGAGCATGACATCTAATATTATGAATTTATATAATTAATAATTCATTGAATATTATAAAAGAGATGATCTAATCGATATTATATATGGATTTTTTTTGTTCAAGTTAATAGTTAAAATATATTTATATTCAGTTATTAACCTTTCTATATTTATTATGCCTTATCAAATCATGATATCCATGTTATTTATTAAATGTAATGTTTTATCAAATGTTTAGATTCCATTATTGATTATTTCATATTTATTATGATTTAATTCTTCATGATAGTAACCACTTTACACATCTTTTATTGAGAATTTCAACTCAACATATTTTTTCATTTCATCTTAGTGAAAATTAGGACTCATTGAATGTGATCATGGTTGAAAAAAATTATTTTCACAATTTTTTATTTCATATTACAAAACTTAATTAATGTTTAATGTATGTATATTGTTTCTTGAGATTAAAAAATTGTTTATCCATTTGCGATGCAATCATAAGAAACTAGAAAAAATGTAATAATGTAACTATCATGACCCTCCTTCACCATGAATGGGGAAGGGACAACATATTGTTAGACCCTTCCTTCCACAAGTTTAAGGAGAGATAATGAACCCTTATACCTTCCTACAATAGGCCCTAGGGTGATGACTAGCACCAAGGGTATAGAATCGCATGTATAATGGAAGGAATTACCCTTTTTATTTAGGAGTATCCATATATAAGATTCTAAATCCCAAAAAAATCATAAACTTGAAGTAAAAGTAAATCCAAAAAAAATCCATTCTTATATGGATATTCCAATAATAAGTGATATAAGTACAAGAAAACAATAAATGGAAGTAATAAAGAAATGAAATGAAAACAGAAATATGAATTGTCCCAACTTCAAACAACTGGGGTCTAACATGCTCCTCAAAATCCTCCTTGAAACGTGAAAGTAGTTTTATATACATAGTGTGATTATACAGGTATACTCAGTAGGGAAAGAAAAAAGCTCACGTGAACTAGTGGTGATGCATTCTAATGCCATGTGAGAAAAACATATAACCAAAGAAGCTGGAAAAGAATCTATCCACCCAAACCTCACCAAGTAACACTCCCCAAATAACACAAGTCATGTATGGTATGAGTAATATCACATCGATGTTTGGGTACCATGCACCACTTTCCCACTTGTTATTGTAGACATTTTACTCATCATACCCCCCCTCCATTCTCATTGTAGTCTCACTATTGACCCAAAACAACCCTTTGGGCCACCACAACCCTGCATCCCACCTACAGAAACATAGGCCACAACAACCACACACATCCCCTCCTAGAGACACCTAGGCCAGAAAAACTACTTCCACACCCGAAGACACCTGGGCCTCATCTTGAAGGCACATGGGAAAAACTCCCCGCTCACACCTAGAAAAACCACCACAAATACCATGACCAATGAATCTGCGCTATAATTCACTTTAGGCCATCAAAACTTACCCGAAGAGTCTTGGGATATTTGGTAAAGGGAAAAGAAAAATAGATAATAACCAACCACAAAGAAGAGTGTTGGTAAAAACACCCTCCCCCATGAAATGGTGGTGTTCGACAGGATGCTCTCAACATAGGTGGGGCATGAATAAGGAACATATGAACTATATTATAAATATAGGTAAACAAGCACTCATCCTAACATAGGAGTTCCAAAACCATCCCATACACAAACATTGTCGTTACTATTCATTCATAAAAAGAACATTTGCCACAACCAAGTCAAAAATCAATCCTGAAAAAAAAATTAACCCATTGAACGCATTCTTGTTATCATATTCAAGTGGCTCCATTTAAATAATTATTCACTATTGGGAAACTAAGAGACTTAGCCACAATCTAAGGATGGAATAATAAACAAGCATCCATTTAAGTATTCACACCCAGTTATCTAATAAAGTCACAAATACAAATGAGATATGTGAGGTACCTAGAAGTACTGGAACCAAACAAAACACCATCATACGGCCCCACACGACCCCAAATACACAATAAAAAAATTCACAACAAGGGATCCCACACCCATCCATGTCAGCTCATATGTGTCAAGAAGCAAAACCGTACAGTTCACCATAACAGATCTAGGGAGTTTTTAGATTTAAACACACCATTAATATATTTTTTCCTTCTATTTGGATATCTAGGTTGACCACACAATATTTCTTATTCATTGGGAATCCATTTAATCGATTGAGTATACTTGATTGACTAATTTTGATGTTAAAACCATTCCATCAAAAAAATTTCAAGAAAATATAAGTTCATTAGTCCATAAGAACGGACCACCAATGACCACGATTTTCTAGGGACATAAGCCCATGCAAATAACAACATATATGAAAAGGTAAAAGTGTACATCAACATCATCAAAAACTACACCTCACTCTTTAAAAACTATTTATTATATTCATTAAGTTTTGGATTCATCCATTATCATAGGAACATTATCATTACCACCCCACATGATACACAGTATAGAGAGACAAAGGGAAAAACCTACATGGATGATCACCGATTGATGTTTTTTCCTCACACCAAGAACCGGGGATGTGCGACTTGCAGGCGTAGAAATCCGAGGAATACAAGAGTGAGTTGGAGGGGCTCCAGTACAATTTCACCACTAGCCCTAGGAAGGGGGACTTCAAATGCACCAAGGAAAGGAAAATAGACTAGCCATAAAGAAGAAATAATCTCATCCAATAAAAGCAGAGATCCTGGAGTTATGGGATATGAAATATTGGACATATTTAAAGAAAAATCATTTCTTCTCCATGCAGTTGGGTGGTTGCAAATGATAGAATTAATTTTTAAATAATAATTCTCATCAGATAAGTGGTCATAATGGATGTGAGTTAAAGGAGTTCCTTTAAACAGAGGAAAATTCATAACACGGGAAGAAGTGGAATGTACGAGAAAATGGTGTGACACCCATGAAAATGCTATACTTTTATGTAATTCAAGGGTCTTCAGAGTAATAGGGGAATATTGATATCATTTATGTGATATATATTGTCTTTTAAAGGGGTTATTTAAACAATTTTAAGTCAAAAGATACATTACGAGGGTAGTACTGGAAAATGACAGAAACTGGAAAAAAACAAAGGGTGGGACACCATTTGATTAGACACCATCATGGTGCCACCATCATGATTCCATTGTAATAATTTCCAATGTTTTAGCATGTGATTATGATGGTTCAATAGCTTCGGTTCCACTAATTTGGTGTGAGATTTCTATGGTGACACCGTTTCAACATCCGATTGAGAAGGTGTGACAGCTACGGTGCAACTGTCACGGTGCAGCCGTGAACGATGCCACCATTTTGGTGGAACCGTTTTATGGAAGTGAGTTTCTAGAAAACATTTTAATGATTCAATTTTTGGTCCATTACATCAGATACCTCTCAAACTATTCTCACCATGATGAATCAAAACTTGACCGGATGAAAAAATAGGTGTCTGAACACCCACCTCGAATGATATATATCAGGGGCAATCCTCATTGATATATATGAACACATATCCCTTAAAAACTCCCAAAAACATGAAAATTTTATACCGTCCAGTCTTATGTATTTGGGAGTCCCTAATTCCAAGTCAAGATACCATTTGCTTTGGGCATTGATGACTTGCCCATAGAGTTTTAATTGCATTCACCTTAATGTTTCTTGATTAAGGATAATGTCCTCTCATTCCTACAGACCTGAGTCATCACACACATTTATAGAACAAGGGAAACATTCTATTTAATAGGTTTCAAAGTCAATCACTTCATCACAAATATGTACAAAACAAAAAAGGACAAATCTCAAAATAGCTCTAGGTACTGGGCAGGCATCTGCGCCTCCCATTCCAAGGTAATATCCTCGATGCCACCATGCCTCCATAACAAATGAACCAAGGTAAAGGCTTGTACTCAAAGCACCTTATCCTCATGATATTTGATACTCACTAAACTATCTACAAATGTCGTGTTGTCTTCAATATCCAGCCCCCCCCCCCCCTGTCGAGGACGTGCAGATCATCGTGTAGATACTGTCAGAGTTGAGACACTTGAATGATGTCATGATCCCTCAGTAGCAACGGTGGTAGCACCATCTGATAAGCCACTTCTCCAACCTATTATAACACCTCGAAGGGTCCGACGATCATGGGATAAATCTTAATTCCCCTACTGATCATATGTTTCCCACGCCAAGGGGAGACCTTTAAGAACATGTGTTCCCTGACCTAGAACTCCAAGGGAGTCCACCTATGATCGGCATACAACTTATGCTAGTCCTCAACATCCTCCATGATCTCTCGTATAAGATAAACCTTCACAATTATGCTCAACACAATATTCGGGCTAAGAACACCTGCTTCCCAACCTCTATCCAGCACATGGTTGAGCGACACTGTATTCTATACATACCATAAAATGGATCCATTCCAATGGTGGAGTGATATCTATTGTTGTAGGTAATCTCTACTAGAGGAACGTATCAAAGCCATGATCCGCCGATGTCCAAAACACATGCTCGTAGAATATACTCCCACAGTTGGATGGTCCACTCTGTCTACCCATCTGTTTGGGAATAGAAAGCAATGTTGAGGCATAGCAGGGTTATAAAATCATTCTTCAATCATTTCTAGACCTGCGAGGTAAACCATGTATCTTGATCCGAGACTATGTATCTTGATCCGAGACTATGTATCTTGTAAATCCATGCATATGCACCACCTTGTCCATGTACCTTAGTGATAAGGCATCCACAACACTGAACTCACTGATTGCTAGGATGTGAGCTGATTTCGTAAATTGTTCCACCACTACCCAGATAACATCGCAACCCCCTTGAACTATAGGTGGTCTTGTGATTAAATCCATAAAGATTTTATACATCCTCATCTTGGGGACATATAAATGTTGCAACAGACCTCCTAGGACAGGGTGTTCACTCTTCACCTGCTGACACACGAGGCATTATTCTACTAACTCTTCCAATTCCTACTTCACCCCGGGCCACCAAAACTGACCCCACATGCCTGAGTAAATATTGGAAAATCCTAGGTGCACTGCCAGGGGTGATTTGTGGAACTAACCACGAAATCTCTCATGTATTTTTACCTGTACGAACAAATTTCCATGAAACAGCACCTGATTTTATCCATCTTCCTACCATCCTTCTGGAGCATTGCTCGGGATAACACGATCACACATTAGTTTAGCCTCTATGCCCCCCACTAAGACTCCACCGCCTGCTGAAATAGAGAGGACTGTATATCTTTTTATAAAGAGACTAACTCTACCAATATCCACCCTTGCATCCTAGTGTAGGGTCACCAACTCTTCCATCGCCTTCCAAGAATCTCCTATTTCTCGAACCACATAATTTCATGACTTCCTTCTCAATGCATCTATCACAACATTTCCCTTAACTTTAGTGTAAGATATTTAGGAGTCTTAGTCCTAAATTTACTCCATCCACCTCTGCTACCGCATGTTCAGGTCATGCTGGGAAAAGATACACCTCAATCTATTGTGATCTTGGAAGACCATGAAACACTCCCAGATGAGGTAATGCCATATCAACTTTAGTGAGGACATGACTGTTAAATGTTCCAGATCATTAGTGGAATAGTTACACAGATCGGGACGTAACTACCTAGACCATTATGAGATCACCCCTGTTGTTGCATAAGTACACACCCCACGAAATTTCCTAAAGCATCACATAACACCTTAAATATCTCCCCTTCTTCTAGAAACCTCAGTACTGGGGCACTAAACAGCTTCCCCTTCAAATAACTAAAGACTTCCTATAACATCCCAGTTCATATAAAATTCGGGTTATTCTTGGTCAAGGATTTTGAAGGTGATGAAACATGAGATAAGTTGGAAACGAATCTCCGGTTGTAACCTTCTAGTCCCATAAAAATACAAATATGTGCCACATTCGTTGGTGCATCCCAAGAAACAACTGCTTATACATTCAATGGGTCCACTTATATTGTAAAAAACCGACATTTTATGAGAATTATTCTTTTTAATTTCATTGATGTCTTGTGTTTTACACTACAACAAAGGGACATTGCACTACATGCATCCCTGATTTGTCTTGCATTACACGCAATCATGACGTTCCTCGATAGCATGTGTAGTACGCAATACCTAGTCTCACTAAACAACAATATATTGTTATAATATTATTATGGACTAGCCGTTATAAATATTATTAACTAAATTTTAAATTTTATAACATTATTATTCATGTTAAACATTTTCTAGAACATGGTATGTGAACAAAATAAATTTTTCGGGTAAAATTTATATTTTAAAAAAATGCAGTTTTGCCGCCTTTTGATGGCACACCCACATTAAATATGTTTTTTTTCCATGTTTATATGTTCAATTTGAAAAAATAAAATTCTTCTTTGGAATCGGGATAAAAAATTTACTTTGGAAATAATTTTCATATTATTCAGATAACTTTCATATTTTAATGAAGAGAAAAAACATTCTATATTTTAATAAAAAAAACTTCTTTTATCAAAATAAATTATTTGGTTAGATTATATTATTAATAGGTTTTAAAGTGTAATTATAATATATTTTTACCATTTAATCCAATTTTGGTCAATGGAATTAATTTCACTTTGAAATTGGACATAAACATGTGTCGATTTTTTCATAGTTATTGTTTCTTAAAAACACGTTATTTGTTATGATAATAGAAATTAATTTTAAAATTAATCAATGCCACTTAAATTTTTTGAATTTGAAAAAATAGAAATCATTTTTGAATTTGGAATATTAAATATATCTTAGGCTAAAGTTTTGGTATTTTTCTGAAAAACATCATTTTTTATGAATATTGAAACCACTTTGTGGTATTTAAAAAAACTGACAAATTCATTTAAATAAAATTTTACTAATTTTGTGAATTTAATTTTAAAAATCCAAAAAACTTGGTTTTTATCAAGAAGTAAAATATGGTTCAATAATATGAAAATAAATTTTTGTGAATAGTATCTTTTGACTTTTATTTTCTACGGTTAGAGGTAAATATGGTATTTAAAGGATAAATGAATATATTAATAATTCAAAATTACCTTAACACTTGTCCTAATCTTATTGGATGAGTAGTGGCCGGACATGGGCATCCATGGGTCGATTTTGGTACTCCATTGAGTCATATGGTAGTGATAATGACAATTTTGATTAATTAATTTAATATAAAGACAAAATTGACATTAACAAATATCTTGTAGTAATTAATTTTTATAAGAGGTTATATAAATTATATTTTCTATTATAAATATTCATTTTAAAGATAAATATATTTCATACATGTTGGTATTTTTTTATTATTTTTAGACATAAAATAAATTAAATTATTTATGACACAATAATGATGCAGTATTTTCCTCATTAATAAATGATTTAACTAAATAAGATTATAATGATTAAAATATTATCCAAAACATGTCCAATTATGATTGTAAGATTTTAATTCTATAATGAGTCATCTTATCTTCATATTTAAAGGTTTGTTGACTTTTTTAAACAAAATTTAATTTTATAATAAAATATTAGTTTTACACTTTCCAAAGGTGCCCCTCTCCTCTCTTATAAAAGAGAACCTCCTCCCTCTCCTCTTTACACAACTTTGAACCTTAATGCTCTTCCAACCCCTACCCATTACTCTTCTAAACTACCCTAGTTAAATTATATAGGTCCTGTTCTTATTAAAAGACCAAGATTAGTGCCCTATGAGAAGGTTTCAAAGAGGAGTGTCAAAGAAGAGGTAATATTTGTAACCGATTCTTTAAAATTTATTTCTACTTCTACTTACTATTCTTTAGTTGTTTCATTATGAAGTAAAAACATCAGTATCACTCATATACTTATATGTTATTATATATATGAAACTACTTTATTTCACCTTCTATCCATCCTACGGAAAACGAAATCACCATGCGTGTGTACGTACGGAATACGGTCTCCACGCCGCGGTGTAATTAGTTTTCCCACCACCACCTTACATGGATGGGTATAATGGTGTAAAGAATAAATATATATGGTTATTATAACATCATACTGATTATGAGATATTCTATCATGCACTCCAATTCTATTAAATAATTATGGGAACGTTATCATCGCTCGTGCGTATGTATGGAATACCATCTCCACGAATGTGATGAGAATCATTTTCCATGATTAACCATTCATGTATGATTATAAAGTACATATAATAAATAATCATGAAAAATATTACATATTAATGATACTGGATTTATGAACATATATTTTTCCCTTACTTAATTATTCCATTTGATTCAATAAGGAAATGAAAACAATGTTCATTCTTACGTACGGCCTACCGTCTCCATTAACAGTGTATTTCATTCCATTTATCGATATATCATATATATTTATATGCTGAATATATATTATATATAAATCATTTTTTATATTCTGAAATTATGTAAATCAGGATATAAGTAATAATATCAAGAACAACAAGTCGAAACACGTACGATAAATGAAACGATTTTACCCAAAACGCTGCATTAACATGAAATTTATAAAAGAACACGTACTATATGTTTATAACTGAACAATATATGATATAATAACAATTAATATGATTCTGTAATATGTCAATGACATCATTTAAATAATTATACAGAAGATTCAGATACATACGATGCATACCAGACATAAGGTAAGGGATAACAATTCCAATCTCATTTTTATCTGAGATTATTATTCGTAAGTATTTGTTGGGGTTGTTGTTATCATCCATTTCCCTGTTTTTTAAAAAAAATCATGTATGTTTAATTTCCTTTTTACCCATTTATTACTTTTACTACATGTTATGGAAGGAATATTTCTTTTGTTTACCATATGAGGAATTTTTTGGCTTTTCCGACAAAAGTACGAGGAGAATGTTTTTTTTACTTATTCAAAATTAATGGGTTTTTTTACGGTTTCATATAGCCTAATTTTCATGAATCTTACTCTAAAATATTTCAATATTATTTCCAAAAAATTCCACTTTATTAAAAATTGAATGGTATTTTGTGAAAAGAAAATTATTTAGAAGAAGAAAGGATATTTTCCCCAAGAATGGAGTTCAAGTGTTTTGTCAAAACTATTTTCCATCTAAGATGACATTATTTAGTATTATTATGTTTCAAGTATAATTCTTCTATTATTTACATGGTTTCACTTTTCTTATGATGAAATGATATCCATTTGTTTTATGTGTATTTTTTTATGACTGGATGATGTTTATGAACCCCATTTTATTCTTCAGGTGATGATGAATGATTTATGATTATGTTGTGGGACACGTAATAATGATTTCATTATAAGATGGATGGGACCTATATCTCCCTCAAACGCATTGGGTAAAGATTTATATCTCCTGAGATAGACATGGCTGGAATGGTAAGTTAATCTGGTTTAGTGAAACAGGACTGGAACGAAGAGTGATCTCAATTCAGTAAGGGACTTTGTCTACTAAGATGGTCTTAGCAGCAGTGCCTTGGCTACTATGGAAATCATATCATGTGATTAATGGTTGGCACAACTACATGATTTATTTACATTCTATTTTATCATGATTGATGTTCCATTATGATCCGTGCCTTATGTGCTGCCATGTTATTTCTCACTATTTTGATGTTTAAACATTATGGTCATGTTTTTAAGTTCAAATGTATATGGTTTTTTTATTTTCTCCATGCTTACCCTTAATGAGAATTTGAGCTCACCATTTATATGTTTTCTTTTCTTCAGGATATAAAGAAATATTTTAGGTAAGAAAACAAAAGGGGAAGATCTTTATGGGAGATGTTGAAAATCTTTCACCATGATTAGACGATTATGTTTAGAGTTTCCAAAACACTAAAATATTATTTTCCTTGAGTGTTGTTTTTTGGTTATGTATTAAGTATTCAGAAAAAGTAAGGTAATTTCCATGTACATCAGGATTGGGGTCTCTACATATATTCCCTTTTCGGATACCATGTGTCTAAGTAAATTCATCTCTCGTGTCCAGAACATTCACACAGACAACGTCCCATAGCACTGGTGCGGTCAGAGGACCTCAAAAACCATCCTTAAATACTCAGAGTGATCATCCTCTAATCTTGAGTAGATCAGGATGTTTTTTATAAACATGACTACAGACCGGTCCAACTATTTCCATAATAAGGAGTCCATGAGTCCCATGAAAATGACTGGTGCATTCCTAACACCGAACGACATGACCACGAATTCATAGCGCCCATATCTTCACCTAAAGGAAGTCTTTGATATTTAAACCTCCTTCACCCTCAACTGGTGATTTCTAGACTACAGGTCAATCTTGGAGAGAAAACCTACTCCCTTCAAATGATCAAAAAGGACTTGGCCTTTGTGAGGGGGTATTGGTTCATGAAATTCACTTGGTTTAGCCTTAGGTAGTCTATACATAGCCTCAGACCACCGTACACATTATTTTCCAAGAGTAATTATGCACCACATGGTGACACGCCTTGTAAAAAAATATTTTTCATCAGATTGTGAATACGAATCTGCAACTCCCACAACTCAGAAGGTGCCATCAGATAGCGAGCCATCATAAAAGGAGAAGAATTGGGTTGAAAGTATATCCTAAACTCAACAAAACATCGAGGGGTATAGTCACCACATCCCTAGGAAAGATTTCAAAGATCCCACTGATGATCCCCGGGACATCCACCATATTTTTATTTTTTGACCCCACTGACAGCTCAGGTAATGAGGAATTAAGGCACTCCTCTCAATGGCCGCCTTCTTGGAAACCCTGCTCGCGGACAAAATGCACACATTGTCCCCCTCAATAAGAAAAAATTTCCTTTATTAAGAAGACTTCAATAACAAAACACAAAGGGAACCACCATTTGATGCCTATAATGACATAATACATCTGCATCTATAACTAAAGAAGGACCCCACTTCAGTGATGTGGTCCCAAAATTAGACTACAACTCCGTCAAACATGAGACAAGCTGGCCTAACCATCGACTGACATACTAAAAACTAGGGGTACGTGAATTATATAAGCATCTAGTCCCAATGAGTGGGCTAGAATGGGTGAATCAAAAGATTGTAATGATCCTAAATCAAACACGGTGCATGGAACGGTTCTAAACAAGATGATTATGCCTCGAACAACATATGGCCCTGTTGGAACTGATAATTCTGCATCATGAAACTGGCCACGCCCAGCTCTTCTACCCCTTGGCTATCGGACACCTCCCTGAATGTGACCTGATCGAGGTACCTAAGGAGCGCCTAATGTCATCCTCCTCCGGAAACATCCATTAATGGAGGAGCGGGATCTCTCTGTCCTAGATGCAGTTGCTGAAAGGGCCTTGATGGAAACTACAGTTGCTGAGGTGGGTGCTAAACCTGCCCACCCCCACTATTCTTCACTAGGTACGAGAACTGATTCCAAGGATCCCACAACTTCCAAAGATGATTCATCTCATCCATGGGCCAAAAAAGAAGATTCGAGGATAGTGATATCAAAATTGGAACTGCTGAGGCCTGGTCCCCACTGACTAAAACTAGGGAGGTGCTGACGCTGAAGACCTACTGCTCACGACCTTCCCCTTTGACGAGCCAATCTAGATCCCCTCTCATGGTAAAAATCCATGAATGTACATACTTTCAATGACTTTATTCTTTTTCTGAACCTCCATGTACATAGGTAGAGTGAAGGGTGTAATGACATAATGATGAGATGGTCAGAGCACATCCTCTAAACATCTCGTCCTAGAATCCTATTTCAGAAATAGGTTCATTGGAAAATGAATGAGATCCTTGAACATGATCCCCTACCCCCTCAAAAACATACTCTTCTACCGAAGGGAGATTATCTCATGCCTATTTTCATTCTTCATCATGGAAGAAATGAATTCTATCCAAAACTCCCTCTCTAAATCAACCAATGAAACCTTATCCTGTTTATTCACCTCAAGATAATGCTTCCACCAATTACGCTCTGCTCCTCGCATTTGGAATTGAGCTAGAGTGTCCTAGTACTCCATCGAAGCATGGATAAAGCTAAAATCTATCACTAGATCCTTGAGCCGGCTCTCTGTCTCCATGTATGAGACACATCCCTCATAAATCCTATGGGTATACCGCTAAAAGGCTTGAAGTGTCCTCTTCTACTGGTCATCCTCCTCCTCTAGATCAGGCCACTGCTGATCAACAAAATCAGCCTCCAAGGTTTCGATCACCCGTATAACTCTTGGTCTTGGTCTGGGTTTCATAGCAATAAAGTAAACAAAGAATGCCTATACTCGAGTAATGTATAATATTTCATTTAAATTTGGTTCTTAATTTTTTTTTATTGAAAATTCTCAATATACCCAATAAACACAAGAACAACATGTCATTTTGATTCATGCCCCTTTCATGGGGTAACTGCCATACAATCAGCGTGGCATCACATGGTTGTTCGGTATGTCCAGAATCATTGCATCGGATCATAGGGTGGCCCTAAAATCCCATGTCCTATCCGGTCTTCCATAGCGTATTTCTCACACCAAGATTTTATGACACCATTTCAATACCATCCCATGAAATCCTCACTGTGCCTAACCCTGAATTCCATCTTATTTCTCAACCATCAGACATCTAATACCATTCAATCACGGCATGCCTTCACCATGATGAGGGAAGGGACAACAAATTGTAAGACCCTTCCTTCTTCAAGTATAAGGAGAGATAATGACACCCCGAGACCCACCTTCAATACAACATGGTGTGGCCACAACCACCACGTGTATAAAATCACATTTAAAATGGAAGGCATTACCCTTTTTATTCAGCAGGTTCAAGAGATAAGATTGTAAATCCCAAATTACACCAAAACTAGAAGTTAAAGTAAATCCAAAACAATCCATTTCCATATAAATCGTCAAATAATAATTGCTACATGTACAAGAAATACTCCAAATGGAAGTACCAATGAAAAAATAGCTATAACAACCATCCCAACGTCCGAACTAGTATGGTCTACATGGTCCTCTAAGTCCTCCTGGTAACCTAAAAGATGTTATATATATATAGGATGAGTATATTGGTTTACTCAGTAGGGAAATCCAAAATCTCTATTGAACAAGTATGAATGCATTCTAATGACCCATGAGAAAAGGAGATAACAAAATCATCTAGCTAGGAAACTATCCACCCAAACCTCAACAAGGCACACTCCCCAAATAACACAAGTCATGTAAAGTAAGAGTAATATCACATCGATGTTTGGCTACCCCACACCACTTTCCCTCTAGTTATTAATGACATACTATGCGTCCGACCTCCCCCGCTATTCGCACCACAATCCCACTGCCACCCCACCAACAACATGTTGGGCCACCACAACCACGCATCCAACATGCAGACACCTGCGCCACAACAACAACACACATCCCCTCCCATAGATACCTGGTCAAAAACTAATAAATCCATGACCGAAGACACCTGGGCCAGAACAAATATTCCCAATCCCGAAGATATTTTGGCTAAAACAACTACTTCCATGCCTGAAGACACATGGGCCTATTCCCGAAGAGACTTTGGAAACAAACTGCCTGCAAAATCATGGGATAACCACCACAACTACCCTGCCTAAAGCATCTTCTTCCACAATGCACATCAGACCCTCACAGCCCGGCTGAAGAGACTTAGTCTACTCGGGAAATGGAGTAGAAAAGTAGCTAATGACCAGCAACTCAAAAGAGTGTTGGGAAAAGACCCTCCCCCATGAAATGGGGGTATTTGGCACGAAGTGCTCTATTTGGGTGGGGTGAGAATAAGAAACATAAGAACTAAATTATACATATTGGTAAACAAGAACTCATTCTAACTTAAGGGTTCCAATACCAACCCATACATAAATAGTCTCATTACTACTAATTCATAAAAAACACAATAACCCCAACCAGTAAATGAATCATTCATGGAAAAAAAATTCCCCATTAAACCGATTCATGTTATCATATTCAAGTTATACCATTTAAATAATTCTTCACAAACATGTAAATAATAGGTATAGCCACAAGACAAGGAAGAAAAAACAGCCATTAAAAAATTTAAGCATTCACTCCTGGTTCTCTTGTAAAGTCACAACAACAAAAGGGATCTGTGATATCCCTCTAAGTAATTGAACCAAAACAAGCCCCAACATATGGTCCCACAAGGCCCAAAATACACAATACAACAATTGAAAAATAGTGTATCCCACCCCCATCCATCTCACCTCGTAAGCATAAATAATAACAAACATACACTTCACCCCAATAGAGCTAGAGAGTTTATAGATTTTAACACACAATTAAATAAGTTACACCAATCTGTTTGGTGAACCGGGGTGACCACACAATAATTCTTATTCATTGGAAATCCATTAAATAAACTGAGTTTACGTGATTAACCAGATTCCATGTTACATCCATTCAATCAGATAATTATCCAGAAAATAGAATTTCATTAGTGCATTTGAATGGACCACCGACGGCTATGATTTTCAGTGGACATTAGCCCGTAAAATTCACAACATTTTTGAAAATGTAAAATAGTATTACATCATCATCAAACACACCCCTTCACTCTTTAAAAACCTTTTATTCTCTACGTTAAGGTTTTGTTTCACCCATCCTTATAGGAACATTATCGTACCCACCCCACAATATACATAGTAATGAGAGATGAAGGGAAACCCCTAATTGGATGATCAACGATAAATGTTTTTCTCCTCGCACCAAGAAATGCGGATGCAGGACTTGAAGGGGAAGAACTCTGAGGAATCTAAGAGTGAGTAGGAAATTCTCCAACACATGCGCACCACTACCCTCAAGAAGGGGGGCTCTAAATTCACTAAGTAATGGAAACAAGACTATCCAAGAAGAAGAAAAAATCTCAAATGACAAAAAACTGAGATTTTAGAGTTACAGGATATGAAATCCTGAACGAATTTAAAGGTGGATTGTGGTTTATCCACAAAAGTGGGTGGTTACACATGAGGTAATTAATTTTAATTTAATAATTCTCCTCATATTGGTGTTTATAACGGCTGTGATATAGAGTATTTCCATTAAACAGAGGAAAATGTGTAACATGGGCGGAACTAGAATGTTCCAGAATGGGGTGAGACATCGAGGAAACACCCACATGTTTTGGTAATTCATGGGTCTCCCGAGTATCTGGGGATTTTAGATTTTATTTATGGTATTTAAAAATTATTTTAAAGGAGGTATTAAAACACTTTTATGTCAAAATATTCATTGCAGGGGTGAAACTAAAATAGTCGAAAACTGAAGAAAAATAACACAATGGGTGGGAAACCATTTGGTGAGACACCATAACATTTAGAACATTTTTGTGTGCGACCATCCTGGTATAGACTCTACGGTGATAATGGTTTGGTTGAACAATGTATGTGGTGCCACTGTTTTGGTGTGAAACCGTGCGACCGCAATAGTGCCACCGTCACAGACCCTCTAGTTTTTGGAACACCATTAGTGGTGCCACCGTTTTGGTGTGGGACAATGTCAGTGTGACTGCTACGGTGCGGCCGTGACTTGTACCACCGTCACGATGATGCGGTGACTAGTGCCACCGTTTCGGTAGAACCATTTGATAGAACTGAGTTGTTGGAAAAATCTTTAATGGATCAATGTCCGGGATACTACAATAACAAAAAACTCTTAGATACTTGGTTCTAGGCCACATTATTTTTTATTCGATAATTTTTAGTTCAATTCATGGAAACAAGATATAGGATGTCATATATTTGGTATCATAACCTTTTTACAAAATTTGAGGATTTATATAGAATAACATCAATATTTTTCAGGGAGGATGTGATTATGTGGTTTTCAGGTAATACAATGATATTTAAATTCTACAAGTGGACCTGATTCTAGAATAATTGTAAATAAAAGTAATAATTATAAAATGGGTGCTTAGGGATTCAAATAAAATATCACACTGTACATGACTATGAGCCTTACCTTACATCTAATTTAATACTCCACAATGATTTGATTTTGGTAAATAAATATTTATTCATTAATAATTATGATGGATTTGTATAAGAGAAGTCAATGGAAACCCATGTTAAAACTATGTTGTATTATATTCCAAAAAAGGTGATATGATCTAGAAATAATTTAAATTACTATATCATTTTTCCTCTATGATAATTTTTTCAAACCCAAATCCTGTTTTTTTTTCATTAAATGGCATAAACATGATGAAATTATGATAAAATTGTATTTGATGTGAAATGTGGTGACTACGAGAATCCATTTAGGATGATGAATGGAGTGAAGGATATGGTTTTTTCCCCAAATATGTAATGATGATATATGATTAAATACCAATACCATAACAAAACCACAGAATATCAAGATTTGAGAAGGCTTGAGTCTTGAATGAGATGGAGTGGTGGAACCATGGACAAAATAATGCATGATTTCCTTAATCATAGAAATATGGAACAGATACCCAAATGAATGTATAAATGGAAAAGATATGTTTTTTATGTGTGGATAAAAGCTATTAGAGTAGTGAATTTTTAAGGGAAGGGGACAAATTCAATGGAGATAAATTAATTTCATACTACAGTAGAATTTATAGTTTATTTCATTAAATGGGGGGAACCCTAGGTTCATCTGAGTCAATTCCATATTGCAATGATTAACTCCAAGACCATATAAGGATCCACTATATACTAATCATTGGAGTATAATAGCTGAATTAGTTATATATTTTTATTTATAAACTATATGTAATTTTTTTTAATAAGAATTATTTTTATAATTAGAATCATGAAACATTACTTGATATTTTTATTATATTATAGAATATATTTATTAATTTAAGATTCTATTTATTGTAATGGATAATGTCAATAGTTTATGAGTATAATGATGATACTATGTTTATTCTACAGATAAATTTTTTTTGATATTTTATTTGAGGGGAGTTTGTCAAGAGAAATTATTTTTTCAGAGAAATTTATAGAAATAAAATCAATACGTTTACTGTATGTTTTAGATGAAAACATATTTAAGGAAGATTTCATTTACATTTTATACACAAATTATTTAAGGTATTCATATCATTAATGGTATATATTATATTATATTTTATTGTAAATATTAGTCATTTATATTTTAAAATGTTGTAGGAATTATATTAATATATTATTTGAAAAATACAATGAAAAACATGGGTGAAAAATATTCACATCTAGTATGGCTATGGGGCAGGAATCCACAACCAAAGGGATACATGGGTGTTGTGCCTACCGCTTGACTACATGGTGTGTTAGTTTTTAACTATTTTTTTACATTAGTCTTTTGTGTTTTAAATAATATTTTAGTTTCTAAAATAAATTATAGGATAAAATAGTTTTTTAAGGAAATTAATGATATTTCATAATAAATTTAATCAGGTTGAGGTTTTTATAAACATTATTTTTATCATAAATTATTATTTATGAGTAATGGAAATAATTATTATGGGATATTTTTTAAAATATTTGAGATCACCATTGAAATGAAAAAATTATATAATGTTGATAATATTGGGTTCGCAGACATTCTGGTTTATTTGATTTTGGAATAATCAAAATTTTTAACACAATTGGAAATTTTGAGGTAAACTATATTATTACATTATATGAAGGATTTTATAATATAATTATTATCATACAAGATGGAAACCATTTAACACATGGTATATATTTATATGTATGGGTAATGTATTATTATTATTTTATGGATGTTATGATCTAATAGATGTTCATTTTAGTGGTTCAAGAAAAAATAATCATATTGGATGTTAATTTCATCGAGTCATAGATGAAGCTGGAATTGACAAAATCAACAAATGAAGGATGTATTTTTCATATCAAATAGAATGATGTTGTCTAAATATACTTCATTATGTTCTTATTCATGACTGTAATGGAATTACCATCATCTAGGATAATTATGTCAACAAAACTTTTTTTCCTAATACCATTATAATTGATGAGTCAAATTTTCTTTTTACCCATCAATGGTTTGTTGTTTTCTAAAGGTTACCTTTATCCTGATGGTATTATCTATCTCTATTTTTTAGTATATGAGTAATATTTTTCTAATCTATGATTATATTTGTACATACTAATAATTTTATCATATTTGTAATCATAGTTTTGTATTATTATATATAAAATTATTATATCCCTTTTCTTCTTTTAAGTAGATGTTTTTGTCAAAATTTCTGAAAAGTGTGTTTTCTTCAATGGAAATCCTCGATGAAAACATCAATTTGATGACTATCATATATTGTGTACAAAAAATCTAATAATTTAGAGGTTTTTTTCTCATTAAATAATTAATTCCATGTATAATAACATAATATGAATCATATCAGTAAATTGTAACCCACTATGTTGTTATTCTCACACCACAATGTCTTATGACCCTATACCCTAATCTCTTCTGTATAACATATACCACCACCCAAGAACACAGTCACATCACATTACACCCACAAAAACCTAGGCCCCACCCCATATCACAATCATATCACATCTCTCCCAAATACATTTAGACTTCCACATCACAATCACTACCATTACAAAAGTAGTGGGATATCATGAACATAAATTACATGTATTTCTTAAACTCCTAGAACCTTGCATGAACCCCACCATAACCCTTTATGAAACAATATAAGTACATATCTCTCTCAAATTAATATATTCCACAACCCCACAACATGATCACATCACATCTTACATGAGGAAAACTAGGCCACCAACTAATAGCACGATCACATCACTACCTTGTGAATATGTGGTTATAAATGCACAGTCCATGACACAGTATGAGTTCTTATAGAAATATCAAGGAATATTCATTCATATATATATATATATATATCATTCCATAAGCCCATTGTGTGGGTTCAAAAAAACATTAACTAACTCATATATCTCCAATTTTTCTACAACATCTAAATGTACATAAATACCTAACACACAAAATCCACAATCCAATTTCCACTTTTTATTATAATCCAAACGACATCCCAATATCCATCAACATTATTTATTCATACTCCATTTACTTTTTCTAAACTGACTAAAACCCCCAAAATTACAATAATTATTTACCAATTACATTACTATAAGGGAAATTAGAACATTGAATCATGTCACACCATCAATAAGAAAAAATAATCCTTTACATGCTAATTTGCCTCAAATCACCTCTCTCTGAAATCAACATCACATAAAACCTTCCTACACACTATCCCACATCACAACCCAATAATCTATTCTCCTCACCACCCCACTTCATTACTAAATAAAACCATTATCCCCACATTATACAAACAAAAATATACACCCCACATCATGTAATGATATCACAACACATCACAACCCATTTTGAAAATTTTAAATAGATTTTTTTTCGAATTCAGTTCATTGTTTTAGGGGCATTATCATAGAATAATAACTCATGGGAAACTTATTTTATTATCTAATGATATTTTGTTTACTAATTTATATTTATTTATGTTGATTCTAATGATTAAAAACCAAAAACAATCTACACAACATATAGTAAATCAGTGCAAACAATAGAACAAAATAGCTATGATTTTTAGTGGGGTGTCAAGGCCATAAAATCCCAAAAATGAATTTGTAATGATAACAGAAATATCATTAAATGAATGTTAAGAGTTCCCTATTACCGTAAAATCCCCGTTAACATATTTTGGGTTGACATGGATGAAAATACCATCTCATATATATATAAAAGATATATACATTCCCAAATGATACAAAATGTGAGAAAGAATGGATCCCCTACCTCAAAGAAAGTTTCTCTTACCTTTATGCATCGTAGAGTGATTAATATATTTCTGAAAATCGCAACCACACACGATAAAACAAGGAACAACCGACATCACTCCCAATTATAATTAAAATGAAACCCTAATATCACCCCAAACATAATATTCACCACTTAAGTGGATCACCAAGTGAATAATGTGAGAAAAAACCAACAGAATTTTATGTTCTTAACACTTATCATCAACTAATAACCACTAGATTAAATAGATTGAAGAGATGAAATATGGAACGTGAAGGCAACCTAATGAGCATAGGGTTCAACAAGTAATGATAGAAGGAGGGGTGTGGATAAATGGAGTGAACGTATTCCTACAAAATTTATTGTAGACCATGAAACCACCCCTTTAATGTCATGAATTCCATTCATTATTTGAAATTCATGGGAATTTTTGTAAATTCAGAGTCTTCTGAAAATTATGTATCCTTAAATAGATTTCATTACACTCCATCTGTTCACAATTCATGATGTGAATCCACTTCACATATTTCTATGCTACAATACAAATTTTTTGGAATCCATTCAGCTACACATTTCATGAAACACCAACTCATAATGTAAATCTAGTGCATGTTGTGATCCATATGTTTCAACACTCTTTCATAACCTACCTCTACCTAAAAATCATGGAACCACCCCTGAACACCTTTTAACATAAAAAAATTAATGGTCATAGAAGGGATTATATGCTATATAAGATACCTCCCAAATGATTCTCATCCTCTAGAAACAAAACCAAACTCAATGACAATAAGAGATTATTAAGATCCAATCATAAATATACCTACAATTTATCATGTTACTCCTCAAAATCTACAACTAGGTAAACATGGCAATTTTTCATCCAAAAACATAGATCACACAACTACATCACAACACAACAACATCACCAACTATTACCAGTCACAACCCCACATCATGAAACACTACATAGAAATATCACAATCCCTATACAACCACTACAAAAAAATCCCATCCTCCAAAAAAACCATTACAACCAAAAATACAAACATCCATGAACATACAAATTAGAAAATTATATCCACTATGATATTATAATATCATCTCTTTTATGAATTGAATTGATTGACTGGTTTTTAAAACATCATTAAAAAATGAATCAAGATTGTGAATTTGGTCCTCTCCCTTTTCATATTGTTGGAATTTATCTCACTCTATACATCATGATTAATAAATCATCTCATAAAATAGAAAGATTAAAAAACCAAATTAGAAAAAGGAAAAAATAATGAAAAACCTAATATAACTCATTGTAATGGAAAAAATATATTTTTCATGCTCTTATGTAGTCTCTTCAATCCCACCATGCTTCCACATCAATTGAACCATAGAAAAAGTCTGTCAAAACAGGACATTATCATAATTTTCCATGATCTCCATTAGAAGCACTACTAATTTGTCTTTATACTCGATATCCAATACCCCTTGTTAATAGATTGGTAGTAATCATTATGATATTTAAAAAGATGAGAAACATGGAATAAATGTTATATATATTTTAATATTGGGGGAAACACCAACCGATATGCCTCCAAGACACCTCACCACAATGCCTTAAAGGGACCATCAAACTTGGGATAAAGCATAATTAATGATATAAAACTCTTTTACTGACATCGATTTAAATCAATTAAGAACACATGGTCACTAATATTGAACTCCATGGACATCCTCCTATGATTAGTATAACACTTATACTGGTCCTAGACTCCTTTCATTTTATCCTAAACAACAATATCATTATCATCCATGCTTTTCAACACATTAGGGCCATGACGTAATTACACCTCAGACTAATTTTAGAATAATGTATCATGAAATTAATACCTATACAAATCCTCAAATTGGGATATGTAAATGTATGATTGATACCTTTTGTCACTAGAAAACACATCCATTATAATGTGACATGCCCGTGATCTCTAAAATATGAATATGAATTTCTGGAAAAAATCATCAAGTGTGCAGATAGACTTATGGATATTCCCATCAATCAAATTGTTTAAATAATAGTTGATGTGTCATAGAGTTCAAAAACCATTTTATAATACACTATAGTCAAAAAACGTAAAAATAACCATCAAAATATGTGAAGATGGACCTTGGAATTCCATAAAACTACACCATGACATTCACATACCTCCCCTTCATTACATAAACAGATCCCAATATTTTAATCATAATGAAGTGGGATGATTTTTTCAATTAATAAATTATTACACCAATAGTTTCAATAAACACCTATGATCAGGATAGCCCTGTGAAAAAATACATTGATATTTCATCCCATTTTTACTCCAGAACATCCAAGTGCTACAAAAATCTACATGGAACATGAAGATCAAAATTTACTTGTGGAAAACCTGAAAATAATCCAAATACTCATCCACTTCTAATTTCTTCTTAGGACAAAAAACTATCTCCTCATTCAATGATACATCATAGATACATTACGTTTTCCCACCATATGTTAGATATAAATCTCACAAGGTAATCCCCCATTCATCACCATATAAAAAATCCCTCGGAACAACATTTGGTTATATTCATCTACATGCCATCCATACAAATAATTATTCGATCCAATGAGATATTTCATGACCTCTACCTTGAAGTCACCCCTGAGTATCCTAAATTGGGTAAACCATGGTTGATTTCATCTTCACAAGAAATGAATTTATCTACTATAAAATAATCATGAATCTAGGTGTAGGTCCGCCAAATCATTGACCACATGTTAAGAATCCTTAGATTCAAAAAAATATCCTTCTGGAATTTATTATTTGTGAATAAATTAAAAATAACAAATTAATGCGGTCTAAGTGATCTAAATATAATTGTACTGAAGAAACTCACTCCAGTTCTTTTGTAATCGATTCAGATCCGAATAAAAAAAGACATATATTAATTTATTATGATCAATGATAATCACAAATTTACCAACAAAGAGGTATTGTAGCATCAAATTTATTGAACAAAACACCTAATCAATCTCTAAATAACCAGTGGAATAGTTATTTCATGTGGATGTGTCTACTAAAACCCATAAGAGATTAATTCCATATAGAAAATAAAAACACATCCCAACCCAATATGAAATACTGAAAACAAAGAAACTCTTCTAAAACTAAATCATTTGAGTACTAAATGAATAATCCAACAAATAATATAATGATTAATGACACTGATCAATCCTCTATAAAAACTTTTCATTCCTGCTAAATTCTATTAGAATGGATTCAACTCACATGAAATTGAGTAAAAACATTTAATAATTTCCTAGAATATTGAGTAATTTGTGAACCAAAGCCACATTTATTGGTGATTCATAAGAAAAAAATTCCTTCAATAGTGATGGGTCCATAAACAGATTCAGTTGATAAACCGCATTACCAAGGTATTGAACATATAATATTTAGATCATAAACACAGAAAACATTCCATAGCATTGGTGGCATCAAATAACCTACTAGATAACTTAAAAATTAATGACATTATCCTATTCAATGCTTTAGTATATAAATATTGTTTTGATGAACTTGACTAAAAAATTATTCTATTAATTCAAAAACCACATAGTTCATGAGTACCATAAACATGCCTACTGAATTTTCGACACAGAACTAAATGAAAAAAATATCAACATTCCTATACCTATAATTTAATGTTGTATCAACTAGTGAAACCAATAAATAATTCAATCAGAAAAAACAAATTGAATACTCACATATATTAAAAATTATATTCAATCCATAGAAGTTGGTAATGGTTATGAAAAATTACCTTATTCAACATCTAAGAGTCAATGAACAAGTTTATACTACCATACACCTTATTGGAGAACAACACTCTATTAACCACGACAACACAATGGGTTAGAAGATTCCCCTCTATATGAGATAGAATAAATTAAAACTCAAATCCCACAACATATAATGTTGCATCTGATAAATATCCATCAAAATTAGTGATTTATTGCGTTTTGGATAGATAAAAAACATGATATCCCATCGAGGGGGTAGTGTCACAACCTTCTCTTGGAGAACAAAATGTATATTTAGAACAACACAATGAAAATAACTTCCCAAAATCCACATTTGTAACATTCAACTCAACCATCATTGAATTCTGGGAATCCACATAGTAACAAATCATTTGAAAAAAAAAATTCACAAAAAAATGTACCACATAATTTCCATCTATATGTGACAACTCAAAACTCATCTAAAAACATTTATTAAACAAATACATAGATAAAAACCTTTTAGTTATATTAATGATATAATAATGTTCTATGTGTAGTATTAAATCAAACACATGGAAATATTCTTGTACAATCATTAGTCTATATCCCTTGTACACATAGAGTAATATGCTTAGGCCTCAGACTGGTGTAGTTAAAAAAGGGCCATGTGAAGCATCTCTATGTCTATTCCCAGGGAATAGACCACAGTGGGTGAAGAAAGACTAAAAATATCCCTAATTAAACATTCCATAAATGGTTTATATGACAACATTAGAGTGCATTGAACAATATATTGTACTAATGTCACTACAAACAACACTTCATGAAACTAAAAATTCCTAACCCATCTACCTCTGTGATAATGGATACCCGCACAACTATGATCATGTCATAGTCCCACAACATAAGGAACAAAATGGGGTTATCCACATAATGATACATCCCCTAAAAGTATGGATTAATTTTGTTATCATCGCCACTACAATTTTGTCTCTAGATGCTTCTATTGATGTTAGAGATGAAACAAACCTCATCCTCCTAAATGAACATGATGAACCCCTTGGAAATGAATGTTGGGATAGACATGAACCTTACATAAAAATATTAATTTCTTGATATACCTTGGTAAAAAATGGAAACCTATACCCTTCGAAATCTTGATGGAAAACTACTGTGGTCAACTCCCTTTCATTTTATTCTTTGATGACCCTAGTTCATAAGATCTAGAGATGAAAACCCTTATCCTTGAGGATCCTTGATAAAACATATCCACTTGTAAAGATAATCTTGAGACCATTGAATCAATCACCACATCCTTTATTTTATTATATAGACACATCAAAAACATAAAATGGTTAACTGCCTACTTTACCAAAGAATGATGTTCATCCACATGTCCTCTAACATGATACTCCACATCAGAGGAAAATTTATGGGAAAATTGAAATATATTATTAAACATTATCCCCAACACCCATATTGAAATCTCTCCTAATAAATATAAATAATATTTTTTCACATCACAATATTAACAGTCGATGGAACAGACTCTACTTAAATTGATTTCTTATTGCCAACACATGAATCGTATTCATCTTTCATCCAACCTATATATGAAATAAACCATTAACATGAATCAAATAACATATGAATGACTGTTAAATGGACATGGTTCTAAATTGGGGCATAGAATAGGTTGAATTATAACTTAATATTCTCAATAAAACACTCTATATCCACATTGGACTCACTGCCCTTATTCATCCCCAAGTCCATTGTGAAAAAATGTACACAATTTTTTCTTCCACTGATCATCATCCTAAACTAGATCAACCCTCTAATGATCAACTATATCATCATTCAGATGATTTTATGGCTGAACGGTACATCGAAGAAATCCATGAGCCATTGCTAAAAGGAAATTTTTCCCTTAACCCCAGCTAGTAGATAAATTTAATAGATATTTCATTCTTTCAATTTAAGTCATTCTATCATCTAGGAACCAAAACCAACTATGTAAAAAAAAGAACTCGTTTCAATCAGAAGGCACGTACCACCCTAAGCTATCTGTAATGCATGAAATTCTACATCACATGGTTATTTGATATGATTATATTCCCTGAGTTGGATCATGAAGGAATAAATCGACATGTTCTATATAGTCCTCGCAAGATAATATCACACACTATAGACAATGAGAATGATTTCATTACCAACCCATGGAATCATCATAGGGAAATTCTCTAAAATCTATTATATCCATTAATAATCATGTTGAAACAACAATATCATGAAAACTTCCCCCCAGAGATAACAAAATCAAGCATGAGAGATAATAAACTCGGAGTCCCACCACCACCTAGCCCTAGGTTAGGGACTAATAGTGATGGTATATAAAAAATCAAACAAATGGGAGGAATTACCCTATATGATAATGTATAATTGAATGATAAGATGGATCAATCAGTAGAAACCAAATGATATAATATATTTTAAATTCAAAAAACAACCTATAATGCATGTATAAGTAAAACATATTCAAATAAAACTCTCCATGTGAATACCCAAAATAATACTAATTCAACAACACATCATGAAACTAATAGTAGGGGCTAGTAATGTCATGTCAAATCTATGTAGTCCTCCTAGAACCTGAAAATATGTTTTATACATATAGGGTGATAAAATAAAAGTATCCTCAGTAGGAAAAAGAATTATTTTGGAGCACAAGTGAATGGAGTATTATAACGCATCTGTGGGCCAACATTAGAACCAATATAACCCAAATAGGTCATTTAACAAACCAAAAATCATCAAGGAATTATCAGTAAACAATTTAATCCATGTATAATAACATAATATGTATTGTATCGATAAATGGTACCCCACACCACTTTCTCACTTGTATTTCCCTCTCATACAACATCATCATACCGCTTGGAGTTCCCATCTATTCTGTATAACACATATCACCACCCAAAGAAGGTTCACATCACCCCATAATAGCAGACACATGGGACAACCCCAAAACAATAGTAACATCACGTATTGAGAAATGACACCTGGATCAGAACATCAAAACATAAACCATAAAATGACTTGTGGTGTATCAGGAACATGAATGAAATAAAACTCCCTTGCTACTCCCACCATGAAAAACACAACCATAATCCTCAATGTGGAATTTTCTTATCAAATATCTCACAAAGACACCTATACCACATCTCTATAGAATGGTCACATAAAATCTCATAAAAAATTACCTACCCCAACTACCCATTTCACAGTCATATCATATACCAGTCGAAAACACCAGACCCATCTTCTAGTTCACAAACAGACCTCTAGCCATCAAATCATATTCATATCTAATCTCTTAGAATATTGATATGGAATGAGTAGGTATGTAACCAACCATACACAACACTATGATGTTGGTAAAAACACCCTCTCGTGACTATATGGTTGTCATCATATAGTGATCAACATGTGTGGGGTGTGTATAGAAATAACAAGAAAAAAAGTATATATATATATATATATCAAAGAAAAAACATGAATAATGTGTATTATAAAAGTAATAAAAAAACTCAAATCTTCCTCACTTTCATTCCAATCTATAAATATGGAGTGATACAAAAAAATCCAGATGTAAGCCACCTACCACATTTCATTACATTGAAATACTCATCCCACTATACAACCTGGTTTATATTATTCATAACCCAATTACATTACATTAACAAATCAAAACAACAACCATTTAAATAATAATTTATCAATTCAATTACTACTATGTGAACTAAAACAACATACAATAGAACATAAAGTACTAATATCAAGTATATCTTACCAAGAAAACCATCCTAACATCACCATCGTCTTTCATCCAATTCAAAAAGACCCTTCTATCACTACCATCTCATAGTACGACCAAAAAAACCAATCCCCTCACAAGCCCAAAACACTGCAAAACAGACCAATCAGCCATAGATTCTAGAACCACACATCTCTACCCACAATATGACCATTCTTTAAAACAAATCACAAAAAAAATTATTTCATTACCAAGAATATTATTATTAATAATAAATAATTATTTTACGAGTATTAACCCACAATACAAAAATCATTTGGTAACTAATATATTACAAACCTATATATAGTTAACCAATTTCCCTTTATTCTTGGTGATGATAAATAATTAGATCCATAATGTTCTCCAACATACATCAAATCATCATGAATAATGGCTCCCAACAACTATGACTATTAGTGGGTATTAAAGACAATATATCCACCTTATTATATACTAATGATAATAAAAAATATATAAAAGTAGGTGAAACATTCCCATTTCCCATTCAATTCCAATTAATCTATTATTTATCTTTGATTAGGCCTGAACAACCATCCTCCAAAAATAAAAACGAGAAAACCCCTCTTATATGATACAAGATGTGATAAATGAGGGATTCAATGCCTCGATTAATAATTTCTAACTCACTACTCTCATAAGTGTGAAGAAAAGGCTCCTACAAACCACAATTGTATGTGTTATACAATGGAAAAAGTTACACTGCACCAAATGATGATTAAGAAACATCCCTAAACTCTCTCAAAAACAAAATATCACCACCATAGTGAATATATGAGATATGAGAAATAGAAAAAAAAACCATGAAGGATAGAATTAAATACCACATGTAATTGATGAATAATAACATGAACCAACATATCGTGGTGGGGATGAAGAGGTTTGAAGGAATCCCAATAAGCATAGGGTTTATTATAAATAAGTTGAATATGGGTATGGATAAATGGAAATAAAATCAGTATAACAATAGGATATAAAACCTGGAATCCACTACATTCACATCACGAATTCCATTCATGGTGTGAATTCTGTGGGAGTTCTCTTATATTGTGTTTCTGCAAAAAATTATGTCACCTTATTCAGATTTAATTACATGTTGTGTTCACTCATTTCACGATTTGAATCTATTTTATGAATTCCCATTCTGCCACATCCAATTCATGAAACAAGCTGAATACATAGGATGTGGACTTCCAAATCATGATATGAATTTGGTTTACATTGTGAAACACCTTCTATATCCCACATTTATCCCCATATATCATTGAATAGTCCATGAACCTTCAATAAACATCAATCATTACCAATATCAGAAATGTAACAGGGGAGGATAGAAACAACCATTAAAAATTCAAAATATTATAAATTTATTAATTTATTATGGAGAGAATATAACAATGTACTATTTAAATATAGGAACATTGTATTAAATAGAATATATGACACATAACACCGAGCATAAATAACCCACGAAACTTATTAATTTAATATAACACTTATGACATTTCTATACTATTGGTCTGTATAAATTTGATATACCCAAAAATTTATGATATCTATAGTGTTCATTATCAACAAATATTTATTGTAAGCATCTTATAAATTGACCACTCAAATTTTTATTACGTATATTTTATGCTTCAAAATACATTTTCGTTATAAATGTTTTTTTTCATTTTATGTTTGGGAATTAAAAATAATTTATTAATTTTTTAGATTTTTTTGAAAACACATTTCTTTTTTAAATTATCATATCAATATCATTAAAGGGTTTTATTTTTTATTTTTTTTTTGATGAAAATTGTGATTTTTCAGTGAATATTGAAAACCCATAATTTTTAAATTTATATTAATTTTATTAATTAAATTTTTTAATTTTAAAATAATAGTATGGTTTTAAATTTGTATTAATTTTGAAAAATTTATATTTAATTATATTCAAAATAAATAATAAAATTTTAATTATATTTATATTTATACAATATTTTTATACCTGTTTTTTAGGTTTAAAAACATAATTTCTAGACAAATATTTCTAAATGCATAATGTTTAATGATATTAAATAATTAAAATTAAGTTTATTTGTAAATTATTAAATTAAATTTACAGACTATATATTTAACTATATAAATTTAAATCCATAGTAGAAATATTGTTGATATAATATCATATAATGCTTGATATATATTTTAATTAATATGTGATTTAAAACAGGTTTTTCAGGGTTATGTGCAAATAATTATTTTTGAATTTTATCCCTTTAATTTGGTAAAATTGATTCCTTATATTTATTTATAATTATTAATAGTATTTAATTTTTTAATTTTTTATCATTGTGAATAATATAAATAGTAAAAAAATATGAAGGTTAAAGTTAAAACGAGTTGACTGTGGGCTTAAACTATGATTTAATATAAGAATATAAGTTCTAAAATGACTTCAAACATACTTAATTTCAATTTTATGGCCATATTTAGACATTATAACATTTAATGTTTCATAATGAGACTTTTAATATCATTATATACTGTAAAAAACAAGGGAATTATTTAATTAATTTTTAAAAATTCCATATGTTTTTTCCTATACAACTATAAAAGGTAACTACCTCCACTCACTTATCCAAAATTCCCAGAAAGTTTTTCTAAAGAAATACATAAAAATATATCTCCATAACATCATTATCTGCATTAAAATTGGTTTTCCATTTAATAAGGCCAACCATATAGTTATTAATGTGAAATTCTAAGGTGCTTCCTCTAATCCATATTTATTTTCATTCACTAAGAAATTAATTTTTAATAACATTTTTACCCAATCAATTATATATTAAAATTTATGATATAAATTGAACAGATTCTACCATATACTATGATGTTATTATTTTGATTTAATAATATATATCCATCTTCTACCCAATGAAATGGAAAACATAGAAATCACTCTTTTGAACGGCTGACTACCACATCATAAAATGATGAAATCTGTTTTCCTTTGATGAATCACATTGGAAGCCATAATAATGGAAATAATGAATATATATAATTTATTTGACTTAATAATAATTATGTAAATTAATTATACCATCGAATCTTTTACCCTTTCACCCAATAAAGAAATTATATCGTCCCTCATTCATATATACGATCTACCGTCTCCACCAAGTAATGCGAGTTATTTTCCTGCTCAAATTTCAACGAAATGTTTTAAATATTAATCTAGTAAATAAATAAGATATTTATATATTTAAAATAACTCTATAGTGGATGGAACTATAAGACATAAACAATAATTAGAACATTCATGACCAAAGAAGCATGAGAAAAAAGGGTAGTTAACACCCAAAACAATTATAATAATAAATATTATCTATGAAATTATGGTAAGATTTTATAATAGGATAATATATGAAGTTATAAACATGAATATTGTAATTTTACAATTAATAAAAAAATTAAAACCATCATATAGGAGGACAAAGCGTGTTCAACTAAATAGAACTATGAAGTAAAGGATTTTATCTCAATTTCATTCCAATACATCATATTGAATTGTTATGAGTATAATTTCATTTATATAATGTATATACCAATAATTTTACATGTAATATAATGAAACCATGGTAATTAAAGGTGTATTATATATTAATTAGAATTATTTCATCAAAGGTTATTGAAAATGAAAATTAATAGGTGGGGATAAATTTCATAACCCAATTTATTGCCACTAGGTTAGATTATTTCTTCATTGTATATGATATTTTGAGATTATGTTTACAATATCATATAAGGTTTTTTTCAACATTTTTATTATTAATTTACATGTGATAGGAAAAATTTACTCATTCATTAATTTTCACTTCAACACAGCGGTCATTGTATGGGTTTCTCATCTCAATGATTCTTCATTAGGGCATTTTTTATGTAATACACCTATCTTATTTTATGAGGAATATCTACTTATACATTAATATGATATATAATTCATATATTTATATGTATGGAATTTAAATTTTCATTTTATGTTGTCCCTTTCATTGTGATAACTATTAAAAAATTATTAAGGTGGATATGGATTTTTAATTCAATCTCATTTTAATCTGGATAATTTTAAAATAAATATCTATAAATATATGTTTTTTGATCATTGAATAATAAATCCATTTAATTTTATTTATTTTTAATTAATTTTTTCATGTAATATTGTTATTATATTATATTTGGTAAATAAAATTATAGATAGTATGTTTTTAATATAATCTTACTACATTTCTATATTTGATGGCAAATCATTATGTCTTCCTAATCCATGTTTTCTAAATTAAATTTAGAACATTATTATCAATGATTATTTAATGTAATATTTAACCATAATTTAATTTTTAATAAATTTTTCAAAAGTAATCTCTTGTCATTTTCCAACAAACATACATTTTTATTTTCGGTCAAAAAAATTCTATGTAGTCATTGTTTTTTATATAGTTACCCTAGATGAAACTTTTACACCATCATGGCCACACATTATAACGAAACTTCATTTAAATTATTTAAAAAAATTTACTGAAAATTTTTCTAAAATATTTTTTAAATAACTAGTTTTCAAAAATGAATTTGGAAATGAACACAATATTTTTAGGAAGACATTTTCGAAGAAAATTTTATTATTTTTAAATTTATCAAAATCAAAAGACCTTTATTTTTCATACACTCTTATAGGGATATATTGAAATGATATTATCCTTATACTCTATATAGATGTTCATTGATCTGTAAGGAAACAACTTGGATACCCTCTCCATATTGGAACATCGCCTAATCATCAACATTTCTAGAGTGTATTCTTGATCCCCACATGCCGGTGACTAGAAACTATTAATCAATCAATTGGAATATGTAATGACATCACCCCAAATTAAGAAATAAAAAGACACAAATATAAAAATCATTGAGAAATATTTGATGCGATATTTATATTATATAACATATATAGATAAAAAAAATTAATAAATCTAAATAGGTAGAACAACAATCTGTATGAGAGGTGTATAATGGAAAATGATGAAAACAGGTAAAAAGATACATCAAAAGATCCATTTTATAGCATGGGTAAACAAAAAACATCTCCCACACAAACATCCCAAACCCACGTGACAGAACACTATTCCACCTAACTGTAGTACCATTCCATTCCCAACTTTAAAAGTCGTAATAGGTTCTTTTCACTACAGAATAGATTCTCATGTTGTGAGATAACATGATAAATAGTGTAACACAAAGGTGTTCCATTACCATTATATGTATAATAATCCATTCATGTGTGGATTTAATGAAAAAATATTGATATAATGTTTTGTAATTTTATATCAAAACCAGGGGAAAAAATTTATATTACACTTTTTCAACATTTCCAGATGCAATATGGAAAACGGTTTCATATCATTTCACCATCATTTATATAAAATATATTTTATATCAATGAAAATATGGTAACAAATATCATATTAAATCCATGGATGTACAACCAATATATTATAATCCAAAATAGTCCAAATCTATAGAATACATATGTAATAACTCACCAAGGATCAAAATATGTCAGGATAGATGTGAAAATAATTCCTAACATTTTAAATCACACACACATAAATACTATAGGAATATTCATCAAATCTAGAGTGCATATAAACATCCTAGAATGTGAACCCACAACAATCTATAATGTCTCTAGAATATCAAACAAATGTAGAAATAGAAATCCCCACGATCATAACCCCCAAAAGTGAAAAATTCCTTTCAGTAGAACATAATCTTAATTATACAAAGCATCCAATGTTGTCTATTTTTTAAAAAAATTCATTAATCCATTTTCATCAAACCACGATTTGAAAAAAAAATCATAAATTTGTTTCATAAATCTCTGGAAAAAAATTTATCAATTACCAAAACATGGGGGAATGAATATTTTATCATAATTCCTTTTACGCAAAAAAATTCAAAATTAGTAAATCATGAAATTTAAATTATATATCAATTTATCCAAACAAGATAAATGTATTTCACATACATAGGATAGAGACAGATCCAACAACCTTAACGCTTAATCCAAAAATGAATGTAATGGTATCCACCAACATGAATGAATACAAGACAAAAATAAAGGTTCCTATAAACAATACAAAAACCTAAAAATTGATTCACAATAATCACAAGGGACTGCAAAAGAAAATATCACAACATACATCTAGAAAAAAACCCTCCTCACCACAACCAGCAAATAAAATTCTCATCACATCAGATTATACAATGGATTTATAAATGAATCAATAGAATAATCACCATGATTAAATGGAAATGATAATGAAATAAAACATTACTATCGAGGAAAATAAAATTGAAAAGTGTAAATGACTACTCACATGTAGAGATTCATCCCCAGTATAATGGTGATATTTCAAAGAAATTATGTTATTCGGATAGATTAAATGTCCCAAAGTTGTCTAATGATATCACTAGATTGAGAGAATAGAGGATTCCTATTTTATAAATAAGTAAATCACAAATATTGTTCCCCAAAATACATATCTATGAAATTTACAAGGCATATCACCTCTTTATAAATCATGTTGTCCAAGAGGTCCACAAATGATGAAAAATCCAGAAACATTTTATCGAAACCCCGATTCTTAACATTATATGAAATTTAATATTCACATGGTGTGTAATATTTCTTTATGTGTATGAGATTAACAACATCAACATAGATAAAATTAATCATAATTTACTCAATTTTTGCTGTGTGTAAATTACCTTTAGACAATGAAAATATAATGTTTATAAATTGAATACTAGACCAGCACATGCTTTCTTTTTACATGAAGATATCCTTGATAATCAATTACATTTTTAAAATCAATGTATATTTATTCAAATAAATATACATCCCTGAAAATTAGGTCATGTTTCCTAAAAATTGTTCATTATCATTAGTAGTCACATGAAACTCCCAAATATATTGAAAAACAATTAAATTTTATGGAAATACCTTAAGGAAGATAAATTGACGTTAAAAAATCTTCACTGTAATATTTTCATTCCACAAAAATTCATATGTATGAATGAAGTCCAATAAAAAGGTGAGGACACTGATCCTTCTTTACTGACCCATGATCCCATGTGTCATGATAATATGATTTTTGGTTCCATGGAAATATGGATAATAAAATCGATTTCCCATGAAATACATTCACTTGAGAGTCAATGATATCTACTAGATTATACATAGTACAAATTTATAAATCTAACTTGATCTCTTCCTAAAATAGAATAAGAGAGTGATTTGGATGTTATTTCATGAGTTATGACAAGTGGAAAAAATCATGAATTCATGTTATCTTTTCCAATGACTCCGTATAACTAAATTAATCACCAAAACTTTCAATGGCCTCAAATGATCCAACATATGGCAACTACAATGTGCCCTATCTTATTTGGGGAATTTGACATATCTGACATGATAATTTCATGAAAAACTAGTCACATATAGAAAAATATAATGTATGATGTCACTTATCCAAAAAATATATTTCATTTGACTATGATTTTTAATTAGACACCAATATATATCATGAGAAATCACACACTTATCAGGAAGAAAACTTCATCCCAAAAACGAAGCTACACCATCCGCTTCCCAAAAATGCAGTATTCATCATGGGTGACCAAAACAACAATCTAAAGGATCAATAATAATGGATTAAGGATAATTATTTACATATTAAAACATAAAAAGTTCCAGATGGATATCTAAAGTTCCACTGAAATCTAAGACACGTGAAATAATCACATCCTCCATGATCATAATAATATACTCCAAACGACATTCTTTAAGTGGATGATATGTTGTACTCTGCATGACCTGAGTTGGCATATGTTTTGGCATACATCTTCAAAACCCCAATTTAAACCTATGATCATTTACTAAAACAATTACAAAAGAAACCCCATTTAACATTACAATCTCTTTCCCATATAGCATATGTTGATCATCATTTATTTCAATTTCATTAATTAGAATGAAATAAACATAATTTTTAAATTGATCAGTCACAACCCACATATAATTACACCCTTAGAGAGTCTAGTGGTAATAATTGAAAAAAATCGATAACTCATACAATATCAAAACTAACAATAGATGAGTATGAAGAAAAATATAAGGATACAAATACTATTCCTTTATTTTGGGGAAGGTGTAATAGGGGAACCCATAATCAACAATGCCGTGCTACATACCCAGCCTCCAAAATCTTTATCTCAGTCCCTAATATGACTTCATAGTTCCTATATAAACAGATTATGATGAACTATAACAACAAAATAAATCTGAGACCCTTTTTGTTGATGGTAAAACAAATCAATCCCAAAATCGTAGAATAATAAGTACAGAGAGAGACCAAAAATAAATAGTCTTCCCATTTTATATGTTTTCTCAAATTCCACTGAAATCATCATCCTGATGCCCACTCTTTAGAATATAGTCATGGAGATAAGATGATAATTGAACTATGGTCAGAATAATACCTTAAACATTATTATGATCATTTATATGTAAGTTAGGAAAAATCCCCATACAGTTATACTCTTTAGTCATTTCCAATATAGCTTGTGATCTCAATTTCATTGTAATATTGTATGAAAAATTCACCTTCCACAGTTGTAGGTGATAAAGAATTCAATCACATGAAGGTATTCCACCTAACACCTTTTTTTATATGAACTATGAATAAAACAATTTACATCTTGATATATTATTGTAATAAAAGACTATGAACCTCTCCCCGAAAAAAAATTCATCTAAAATTTAGGCATAATAATAACTATAGAACGCACTAAATCAAGAGTGGGACAATTTTTTCATGAGGTTAAAGCTAATGAGTTTTGTAATCCACCACAGAATCATAGTACATGACCATACAGACCAAACCCGTGTTATACGAATCAGAAAAAATAAAATACCCCTTATTAAGTTTAATTATAATCGGAATATGAGAAGATGTAAATAAATATCAAATAATAAAACGAAGACTTACACTTAAATTCCCATATCAATATAATGGATTCAATAATAAGAACAATCAATGGTCGAACTAGTTTTAGAAGCCATTGTTGAAAAAAATTTAGTTTCCAGAAAGGCCATTGATGTACTGAATCTCAAAGACATTCAATGGTTCATCACATGAATAAACATCCTTCAACTACCTTGGATAAACATATATTCCATATATATAAATGCATTTCCATAAAAAAATAATTATTTGATTCATAAATTTAAAATCTAAATATTTTCATAAAACTGGTGAATCCTTATGATTTTCAAAACCATTTCAAATGTTTATATTGCACATGCTCATATCTGAAACGAACCATAGTATCATCAATTAACACTATCGCAAACATTTTGAGATACAATTGGAAAATATTAATCATCCAAACCTTAAAAAATAAAGGACAATTAGTTAGACCAAAAGGGAACAAAAGATATTTGTAATGCTTATACATGATCCGGAAATCCATCCTTGGAATTTAAAACTCTTCAATTCAAAGTTGATTATAAGCCAACCCATGACCAATAATTGAAAACCAATTTCACCCATTAACTGATCAAACAAATCATCCATATGAGGAAAATAAAACATATTCTTAATTGTTACCTGGTTAATCTAAAGATATTCCACACACAATTGGAATAAACCATTTTCCTTCACTTGAAATAGAATTAGTGATTACCAAGGAAAAACACTAGTGAGAATAAAACCCTTCACCGCTAAATCATCAAACTGAATCTTCACCTCTTTCAGCTGTGCAGATTCTATATGATAAATAGGTTACAAAATAAACTATGCACCTAAAAACTACTTTAATCAGAAACTCTACCTCCCTCTCTAGATTAATATTCGGGAAATATTTTGACAAAACATTAGGAAATAACTGAATAAAACATTAATATCAAAAATACTAGTAACAAATTCTTGCAGAACATTTATAATATATAACACACTTTATAGATCTTGGAGGTAATGTCTTATATGATAATACCTTATAACCCACTCTCCATGAAAAGCCCATGATCTCTCATTGTCATTAAGGAACACGATACAATGAAGATAACATAAAGACTCATCATGATGACCATAAATCAAATCAATCCTCATGAAAATTTCAAACAAATCCACATCAAGAATGAAAAAACCCAAGAATGACTCTACATGAGCTATTGATAATTCATAATAAGGACACGGAAACCCCAAACCATTATTATTCCAAATAGGTGTTGATAACCCCATAATATTGAAATGTTATCAAATTTCTATATATGATTATCTAGAAAAAATCTATATTAAATCGAGTTAAAATTAGTGATATGAAATTATGATACCACTATTGGGGATGGATTATGAATGGTACCTCTCATTGTTTCTTGACCTGCATCAACATATTCTAGAAACCAATATATTACATGAACGCTCATCGATCTAGATGTCATTCTCTAAAGACCTATAGTCATTAAAGAATCTAAATCCCCCACTTTAACCTTAGGAGTTGATGATCCTTAAACCTATCATGGTGAAGATATAGGTTAAAGGACATGTTTTTGATGAGCATAACACTAGAAACTATGTTTACAACATTGTACATAATGTATAATAATTTCATTTATTTTAGATATATCAACATTGATGCAATGTTAAATTCACACATCATGTTTGATTTTGCTGCATTGAGGTGGAATACTTCTGAGAACCACATACACCGATGCTATAATGATCTTTCCCATTATTTTTTTACCGTGTACACCATTGAAACTACTAACAGGTGAAGGATTAGTAAAATAATATCTATACTTTCATTCCATTGTCATTTCCTCCACTATATCATTATAAATTCTCCATATAAGGGACACAATATTAATCTTGAAAAAAAATTTGAATGTCTAGTCACAAACCATATAGGTACTTATGTTCCTTCAACTAACCATTATTTACAACCTGAACTAAAAATTAAACAAATTTAGAAAACTTATTGGTATAAACTGAAACTACACATTGTCCTTCCTAAAAAGAGAGGTACCCTGAAAACTTTTCTTTCATCAGTGACTCTATATAAAACTCCATGAATAATAAATTGTTAAAACCCTTCTATATCTAGATTATGTGCTTGTCCACCTATACAATAGAATACCACCTATGTTTGATGGGAACCCTATTTATGAATGCCAAGAAAATCACCTTAATACTATCAAGAATGTATATAAATATGGAAATATGACTGATCTTGTCAATATAGTACTGTTCTTCATTAGTTTCCATCATAATGTTAATAGAAAATGGCATACAACGCAATAATAATTTTGAATGATATCTTTCCCCTACTACTCTTGTATATACCTCAACAACTTCCCTATAAACATATGGTGCATTATAATGAATACAAAAATATCTAACAAGATACCATTGATAAAATTATTAATGAGGGGTGGATTCTATTGATGATCATAAACTAAACCCTCATGCATAACTCACAAAAAACATCCTTAAGGGATATGACTACATATCAAAACAAAATAAAGGATCAAATAATAGAATAACCTTAGTTAAGACAAAAAATAATAATAAAATACTATTATTATGATCTAAAATCATAATAATAGATAGATATCCCAACATCACAAGGTACATGAGTCTCATCATATAAATACATGGTCAGACACTCACCTCAATCTACCTCTCATGTCCAAAAAGACATATCTCCAGTATACGAAACCTCCAAAGACAAGGACTCTTAATAACAGGAACCTCCCATTAATACCATATTCTAATGAACCATCATGAATTCCACCTAAATAATTGAATTGGACCTAATCATGTATATATGTGAATGCTTTCTTAAATCCCTTTGGGTGGATGACTAACACCTGGGAATAAAACAACATGCAAAGGGAACAATTTCACCCAACCTAAAGCAACAAAACAACATATATATAAATAAAAGAATCAAAAAAACACACTTGAAAAATATATTCCATTATAGATAAGAAAAAATAGAAAATATATAACTAAATGTTAGAAGAAAATCACTAATAGACAACTCAATTTATAGAGGGAGACAAAACAAAAATTGGTACTCCAATAGCTCAAAGTGATAGTTTGTAAAAAATCCAATTGTCTAACCACTAGATACACAAACACATCCAACCTAAAACCTCACTGTCATAATTAAATTTCATAGTATTCACTATATTTAATTACAGACCAATATTTACACATCGTCGAAGGGGCTCACATAGCCTAAGCCAACAATCTTGGTAGATTCTTACCCACCTATTCAATAACCAATCTATATGAAATAATAAAAGCATTATAAAAAATAAATAAAATAAGGAATTATATATAGTATAAATATTTAATGTGAAATGCATGAAAAAGTAATTTACAAACCCTTTTTCCCACAATACTTAATAAATAATGAAAATAGTTTTCAACTCATTTCATATTTATATATATGAAAGAAAATAATAAATTTATATCATATATCAAATAGCATATCAAATCCATGGAAGTACAACCAAAATATTGCATTCCAAAATTGACCAAATCTTCTAAAAGAATAGGTAACATCAAACTTGTGATCACCCTCTGTAATGATAGTTAAGACAATCACACATAACATAGAAATTTTTTCACACATTAATCCTATTGAAAAATTCATCATGAATAGGGAGTATATGAATTATTTATAAAGTGACCCCTATCATTTCTAATAAGTATCTATAACAACATTCCTAGGGAGTACAATAATTCCTTATTAGAAAACCCCCTAGAATCATATGAGGTCAATTAATACACCTTCCACCTCTGTACACAAATCATCCCAACATTTATAATATAACTTATCAAACCATTTTCATTAAAACATTCATTGAAAACCATTTTAATAAAGTATTTTGCAATGCATTGAAAAGATATTTTCACTAGCCAAAATTTGGAAATACACTTATTTCATAAAACCCCACTTTTTTCAGTCACAAGTCAAATCATTCAACCATGAAATTTAATTTATAAATCAAATTATCAAAACTGGAGAAATATTTTTCACCAATAAAAACAAGGGAACGAACCACATACATAAAATCATGGGCTGGATATACCCACAATTAGATCATCAAATAAGTAAGAATGAACAAAAAAAGAATCCCTAGAAATAAATCCTAACATCATAGAATCAATTCAATTTAATCATAGGGATGGAAAAGGATAACATTCTCAATATAAATCAACAACACACACTTTTTGTGGCACATCAAACAAATAAATGGATTCTGAACCAGAATTAAACATATATACATAAAAGAATCAATAAAATCATCTCCATGGGTTAGTGGATCTGATAACTCGATGAAAAATAAATACCATCAACAATGGAAATAAATAATAAGAAGTAATTACTCCTCTTGAGGCATATAACACAACCATAATAGCCATTAATTTCTTAACAGAGAGATTTGAACATATTAGAGGTCACTACAATTGTAGGAGGAGAGATATATATTGGGAGAATGAAGTCATCATATTTATTGAATAAACACATCACTGGTAGAAAGAATGAATATAAATTTCAATTAAATTTATATTGCATGTAACCCCATTACTTGTCACGAAATTTATGGGGTCCATATAAGATGAAAAACACGTTTCCTTTTTATTAAAAAAATATCCATACATAGTGTGTAACAATTCAAAGAGTGTACGAGATTCACAAGATCATCTTGGATAACATTATTCCTCATGTAGTCCCATTTCAGGTCATATAAATTTTTAGTAGACCACAAAATAAAATGATTTATTCACAAAAATCCAATCAACCTCATGTGTTGTCCAAACTCTTCGAGAACCCACAAATTCATAAATTTTTTATAATATGACTCCATTAATTCAAATAAACATAAAACTATGAACATTATCTCATTTTTTCCAAAAACATATATCCATCATCTAGAGTCCCATGAAAAACAAAAATAAAGTGAAAAATATGTAATTATATGTGAAATACATGAACTTGGTATGAGGATATCACATGATCAGTTTGACAAGGGAAAATAATGACTTTACCTATATTTATTATTCATGTATTCATTAAATTTAACTGGAAATATTAAATTTCTTATGATTCGTGGACATATTATTTACCTAAATATCTCTTTTTTTATCAGGGGTATAATTATTACATAATCTATATATCATTTTAATGAATGGTTTTTTACAAGGAATAGCATTTTATTGTATCCAAAAATATTGATATTATTTTTTCATTACTAAATTCTAATATTATTAATTAATTCATAATATTTATGAATAAAATTCATTATAAATTTTATGAGGAACTCTATTGACATGTATAAATAGGTGGTTTCTAGAATTATTTATCCCCTCGATGCATCGATAGTATCATGAGGATAATTAGTAATCTATAAATAATTGGGTTTTTACCTATAGTTTTTAACCATCTTGGGAAGGGTTTTGTTTTTATAGACATCATGATGTCTGATATCAGGATACCCCTCATTAAATATTTACTTCAATAAGTTTTTTGTATTTCTTATCCATGAGAGTATTGAATTGATATTATCTAGGGATGAATTGTATGGTTCATGTAATTGATTAAATGAAATATTTGTTTAGTAAGTTACCCATGCATATTTATTTTGCATTATGTAATCATGATATTAATATCATTTATTACATTATATGTGTGATCAGATGTTTACCATCCGAAATTTATTATTCCTTATTAATATTGATTTAATTATTCATTATAGAATCCAATTTATTTATATATTTTATAACACAGGATCTCAGAAATATTTCGTTTCAATTCTAAATGATATGATGGTGGAATCTTCAAATGACATAAAATATATATAATTTTTTAATTCACTATTTTGTATTTCATGTTTTCAAATTTAATGATAGAATATAGTATTTACTTTTTAAACCATGAATACTCATATATTTCGTGCTTTTATGTGTTTTCATGAATCATGAACCAAAGTAACAAATTTGAAACTTAATCATGGTTACGGTGAGCATGGTCATTAAGAAAATAAAATATTTTTATGGATTAATTTTAAGGATAGGATTTTTTTTGATAAGGTGTATGTAAACCACTTTAATTATTGATGAAAATGAAACCTTGCGAAACACCCTTTCTATATTAATAATTCCATGATACAATTCCATTGTTTATGCGACCAAATAGTCCAAAAAAATTATCATTGGTTTTTATATGCATCTATAAATGAATATCCCTGTGTTTCTAAATGTGTTATAAACATGTTATCTGATTTGTACAAGTGTGTTTTAAATTATACACATTTACATTAAAACTAGGTAGCTGGTGTTTAACTATTTTATCTTATATTTTATTAAGGTTATAACATAACCAATAAAATAATTTCTTTTTTTTATAACTAAATTTACCTACCTTTTTTATCAAATAAAAATTTTATTTATTATCAAAATTACATTACAATTGAAATAGATAATGTATACGAAAAGTGATTATGTGAAAAGATGACATTTTATCCATTGTGGGTTCAATGTCTTATTTAGAAATGATTTGAAATTAAGTGAGGGATACTATATGTAATATTTTTTTAAGAGTAATGTTATATTAAATATTTAAATTATTTAATTATAAATTATTTGATATAATTTTTTTATATTAATGAAATACTCTTTTAACATAATTTTTTCACAATTTTAATATAAATTATCATTAGTCCAAACAACTTACATTTCAAAAAAGAAAATGAAATTGAAAATATTAAATAATATAAAAATAATTATATCAAATACAATAGAATTTTTTTAATACATACATTCTATGTGTTTGGAAATTAATTTTAATATTACCACAAAAACATAAATACATATTTTTTAAAAAAAGTTTTTTTTTATGAAAAATATATTATTATTAAGAGATAATAATAAACGAAATTGATTATAGTGAATAATAAATACATACTATATTTGGAATGTAATGTTAAAAAAAATGAATTCAAAACATATCTTTTCAAAAGGTAAAAATGAAATAAAAAACAATAAAAAACGTTTTCAATAAAATAGTACATATTTTTTAAAAAATTTGTAACGGGATTATTAGTTAAAATTTTTTATAAATATTTATTCGCCACTATTTAAATTTATTTAGTTAGTGGATACAAAATATTTAATGTATTTATAAATTTTACAACATTAAATAAATTATTTATTTAGAATTTCTCTTATAATTTAAATATTTTAAAGGTATCTCAAAAATATATCCTAATAATTTTTTTTCTGATTAATTAAGATAATTATTTTAATTTATCATATTCAATAATAAATACATAAATGAATATGTAAAACAATATATATAATATAATTAAAACATTTTTTTTTCAAAATAAAATTTTCAATTTAGTTTACCTTATTTTTATATCATATAAATTTAATAATTGTTTAAGGGTTAACATAATTTTGTTATTTACAGATTATTGTTAATATATTATGATTCTTTTAATGTTTTTTGTATCATGTTTCACAAATTTTAGATCATATTATTAATTTTAATGGTTTTAATGTCTCATATCATTAAATTATTTTCCCTAAAAAAAGTTTCATCCTATGAATTTTAATCAATGATTGATATTGGTGATATATATGGACATTATAAATAATGATAAATCATAGAATGAGATATATATCTTAATATCCAAGATAATGATAAGAAAATTATTTTTTACCTCAAAAAATATTAAAAAATAATATTCCAATCTATGATTCTAGCTTGTTCATATATTTTCTAGAATACTCCTTTCTAAAAAAAACAATCTTCCATACATAAAAAAATCATATTTTTTTATGAAATTAAACACTATCATTATTTATCAAATGATATTATTCCCAAAATATCATATTGTCAAATATATATCCCATAATTCAAAAATTCTTGTATCCATTTAAACATAATTATCGGACTATCACCAAATTGAGATAAATAATAACTTATATATGTTGTCTAGAATTATGCCTTTAATCTATTAACAATATAAAATTATATTCAAAACATATTCAATTGTTCATCATTAATTATCTTATAAAATATAACCATGCCATAAACTTTTATTTATTAGTTATTGATACAATTTAATACGTAATTTTAAAACAATACAATGAAAAAAATCCTTAGGTATTTGATATTATCCTAAAAAACAATTAGAATATAAAATGAAAATATGATGAAAAAATAAATTTCGTATGTAATTATCTAAAAACATAATGGTTAATCATTTTTTATTATATGATCCTCACAACCATAATAATAGAAATATTATTTAAATTTTCTATCAAAACACAAATATTCTATGATTCTTTGAAAATAAGTTATTATACATTATTCCGCTATAAGACATGGTATTTTTGGTTAAATAAACATATCATATTTATCCTCATGATAAAGTTTCAACCAAAACTAAAAACCAATATGGTTATCAAAAGAATAATAGTAAATGATCATGCGAATATGAACACTCTCTCCAAATATATCATCAGTGATAGAACCGTAATATCATCCTTTGATACATTAAAATCAATCTAAATTCCCTTAACATAGGATTTATTTTAATTCATAAATTAATCAGTTAAAGTAATAAAACATTAATAGTGACATGAATATTGAATTTTAATATTAAATTAAGATCCCTTTAGAGTGTAAAACCTGGTGTGCAGTAAGGGTTCATTATAGAGAAACCGGTCAAGGTTGTGTTAGTATCCAAAATAACCGTGTCAAGGTTATTAAAATTGGGTCGATCTATGTTTGAATATTTGTTACCTTATATATTCCAAATATCTATTTAATTTATACGTGGTTTACATAATATAACTAATATATAATCATTAAGATGTCAATATATATATTTTTTCCCATTCTATAGTTTTATCAATTAGGTTTTCATTAATGTTCTCTAAACTAAATCCAAAAAAACACCATTATAAGTTACTAAATAAAGTGAATAATAAAAATGATAATATAAATAGAACATTAATATAATTATTTTAATAATTAATAATAAAAATCTTATAATAAAACATCAAAAAAATGGTTTAGTGTCTTATAAATTTTCAACATATAAAAATTATTTTACAAAAAATAAAAATAGTTTTCTATAATCAGTCTCTTCTATACCTTTCTAGACATCCCACATGATAAAATCATCTTTATAAAATAGTGATTATAATCATAAGAATAAGGTGAGATCTTACACTCTATAAGGGAAAAGAAAATATCATAAAATATTATAGCACAAACATGAATTATAATATGAGAACCATATAATTAATATTATAAAAAAATTATAAGGATAATAATGATAAAATATTATGCACAAAGAAAATATCATAATAATTTCATTACAGAATAATAAGTGAAATGGTATATATTAAAAAAATATTAATAATCCTAAAACATTTGAACATTATGTAAAAGGGAGGAACCCATTTAAAATACATCATAATCATGATGTTATTTAACAAAAAAGTAAAAATATATGCAAAGATTTTATATGGATAGAAATTGGATTCTATATCCTTGTAATACTGCATACTCACCAACATATTCACATGTAAATTTCTTTTAATGATTAACATATCCAAACACGTCCTTTGAACATCTTTATACATGATAACATTTTAACATGGAAAATTTTAACTACATATTAATGTGATCACACACTCTCTTTCTGAACCTAGAGATATTCTAACCAATTTAGTGTTGATCCCAAATAGGATTTGTATCCCTGGGGAGGAAGGGGTGAATTATTGGTTATATTTTTTTATATGAATGTTTCATATATTTTCTAGTAATTCTTCTTAACCTATAAAACATATTAATGTAACAATCCACCCAATTATAAATTCTAAACCATACTTTTCACATAAAAATATAAATATAATAAAGAAAAAAATATTTACAATTCCATATATATACACATACTTATTTCAATATAGTCCCACCATAACTACCTGAATTTATTTAATGATAATTTCTTCCAAAAAATTATGTTGTATTATTTTGTAAAAAAACATGCCTATTTACTAATCAAGTGAGTATAATTAAAATTTTATGATTAGGTTTCAATTATTATGTGACTATATTACAATTATGACCATTTTTCAATACGATTATTTTAAATAGTACTCTTAATAATAATTTTACCATTATAATTAGTATTACAAATAGAAATCTTTGTAGTTAATTAATGTAGAAGGAAAAGTCAATGGAGGCATCAAGATGATTCATTCTATAAAAATCCTAGTTTTCATAAATTTTGAGGGAAGTAATGTCTTTAGTATTCACTCATTACCATGACCAATATGATCTTCAACATGTTAATCTTGAATGAAATCGCATACTAGAGAAGTTTAAGTTAGTGATGATTACCACTCAGACGATGTTAGAAAAGCTACATCATGTGTCTATCACTATCTCACACCACATCATTAGGTCAGATGAACGTTTTATAATTACTTATGTGGAAATACCTTTGTAAATTATTTTATAATAATTGTCTACAACTAAAATTGGTGTTCATTCATTTCCAGTTTGATTATAGTTGTTAGAATAAATATAATGAATTTGATAATCAGATATTTTGGACTCAAATTTTTCTCATATATTGTGGCATTATTAATAATGTTTATTTTATTTAGATTTTACAATTAAAACAATTCTATATAAATTTAAAAATTATAGAATATTGACTTTTCAAGTGTTATAAATTTCTCTATGAATTTTACTAGGCATTTGCAATTACCTATTTTTTTTAATGAATAACAATTTTTACATTTAATAGCTTAATATATCCTTAATAAATATTTATCATGATAATATAAACATTTTTTTGAAAAAATCATGTTAAAATTACGTTTGAGTGGAGTTAAAAAAAATTCAACAACATTTTGGTTTTCGGTGAATAGTAAGAATACAATTTTGAGTTTTATTTATGTTTAATGACATAATAATAATTTAATAATAAATATAACCTCATGGTTAAATATTTTGGTTTAAAATATGATTATATGATTCCCTTGTTCCCGATATGATGGGAAAATACCATGGTCATGATAATGGTTTCTTAAATACCACTACGGTGGCTTCCAAGGAAATTAACAAAAAAACTCCCTCTATATTTCCCTAAATACCAACCCATTTCATAGATTTTATTCATTAATAATTCCTCATCCACTATTATCTAGTAGATTTTATAAAAATAAGTTATCCCATTCTATCTTAAATCCCCGATGGTTATTATCATTATGTTTCAGGAGTAACTCTTTGTAATACCCCGATCTCAGTTACCCAGAGTCGGTGCATTATTACATAACATTGGCATGATCTCAAAAGATCATGTTTTGAATTATCTATTAGTTAATTAGCCTTTGAAGTACTATATTCTTTCATAAGGTTTACATTACATCATAAAATGGAAAACTACAATAACATTGTTTCCATAGACAACACTGATATCCCATAGACTATGCCGGTAGGTTAGTAATAATATACTTTTTCGCATCCTGGGAAAAATAAAACATAGAAACGGTTGAGCTCAGATGCTCATTAAGGATAAAAATATAGCAGAAACTTTCATAAATAAGTATACACATTTAAGTTAATGTATAAAACTTAAACAAAATCCTTTTAAATATAAAATTTATCATAATATGGCAAATATACATCAAAATAATTACATTTACTTACTCACATGGATATACTACTGTTATAATAATCACTTGCAATATCAATATCCACTTTCATAATGATGGAATGCATAATTCTATACATCCATAACCACATAAACAAGGCCATTTACCAAGACTACAATTATGATTTTCTCCAGGCCTTGTTCCAAGACACTAGTTTGTCTCAATAGACCTACCGATGCATCAAGGAGATATGGCGGGCTCCCCACGTCACATACTAAGTCCAATGAATTCCTCATATGAAAGGTTTAAACACAACATAATCTTTCGTATTAAAAATGCCATAAAAAATGTCAATAATTAATCCATATACCATGAATGGTATGAAATAACACATTCATAGTCAAACATATAACAAAGACATCAATACAATATGGATTTTTTGTATTATAATAACTCAACTACAAACAAACATAAAATCCATCAAAGAATGTTCACATAGATGAAATCAAAACCATTTTATAGAAATATCACTTTCTATTTTAAAATCATTTAAATATCATGTAATTATAAAATAAAAAATTTATATTTGAAAATATTCTTATAATATTTTAAGGGAATCTTCAATGATGTTATAATATTGGAAAATAGATGCACCTTCCGTATTAGTTTAAAAACATTCTTACCATAATTTTGTGGAAAAGGTCAAAAGTACCATGTATGGAAAAACACGGGATGATTTACTTCAACTAGTTTATAAATTGTCATACAAGTGTATAAATGACTTTAACCCATAGTCTAGTAAATATTAATAATGTTTTAAAATATATTTTTAGGAAACATGGATGTGGATGATAAAGAGGTTCCAGTAGATAATTGCGTATAAACAACTTCGGATAATAAAGGGATTGAAGAATTGACCTTTACCTTGTAATTGTCCTTGGTAGTTGGTAGTTTATCCTCCTGTATAATGGTGAAATAATTGTTATTAAATTAAACAAGATTCATATACATTAATAAGATATCATATATGATCTTTTAACATTGCTTTTTTAATAATATCTTAGTATCATCTTTGTTTCGGGTGTTAACAGATTCATTTTCCATTATATTATTTGTTATGTGAGTCATATTTATTGTGGTTGGGATGTATTCTATTCAAATAAAGAATGATATAAAGGCTCTAAACATTATTTCTAATCATATAATGAAAATTAGTCTTGAATGGATATGATTCGGAATGAATCTCATCGCGTTCGTGGAGACGGTAATACGTACGTACGCACAAGCGACAATAGCATTATTTTGATATTAAAATAATATATAATCATATGTTATATCATATATAAAGAATCCTTATCATGTTATATTTATTATTTACATCAATTACACATCATTATTATACCCATCCATATAATAATGTTTTGAATACCAATTACACCACGACATGAAGACGATAAGCCGTACATACGCACGTATGGTGACATGTCATTCAAAGGATGAATAGAATATTGATTTTGGTTGTAACATATTTATAAAAACCTCACAGTATTTCTAACATATTAGATTTATTATTTTATAATGGATACAACAAAGAAAACGGATGTGGAATGAGAGAAGAACTTGAAAGAGGTGGTGAGATATTTACCTCTTGTTCAGGTTCTTTCTTTTGATTTGATCAAAAGGGCTCCATAAGTTGGATTTAATACTAATGAAAGGACTCTAGGATTAAGGGAGGATGGTTTAGATGATATTTTGGTAGAGTTTTGCTACGGAAAATTGATTTTATGTTGTGAAATAGAGATAAGGGGGAGTGCCCTTTTATAGCAGGAGTGAGGGGCACCTTAGGAACAGCTAGAAATATTATTTTATAATAAAATAATTTTCGGTTTCTAATGGCTCCAAAATGGATTATATAAAGGATAAGATGGTTATGGGTTGAAAACAACACAAATAATAGGTTTTAGGTAGGTTTGGGTCACTATATTAACTTTATATTTTATATTTAACTCTTAGTTAAAGAGTTTCACATTTACCATGTCTCTTTGTTTTTTTATATTATATCGTTAATAATCATAATATATACATCCAATAGATCACAAAGTTGTTCTTTAATTATAAACATATGATTATATAATTCCTTTTTCCAATCCTTATATTTTTTAGGTATAGAATTTCAATTAATAATATAATATTAGTTTTAGAAACTCTTTTATGTCAATTTTGACACTATTTGGTATTTTGTTTTTTATAAATTCATAATAGCATTTTTACTTCGGAAAATATTCATATAAAAACCCAAAAATGTCATATTAACATATAAAATTAGTGGAATTCATAAAATGTCTCAAATTACATTTATTTGGATATTTATAATATCAAGTATTTTAATATTTCATTAATTAAGTAATTACTACATCATCATTATGTCATAAATAAATTAAATTATTTAATCTCTAAAAAATATAAATAAAATATCATTATGTTAGAAATATTTTTAGATTTCTATGGAATATTTATAGTCTAATTTATCGTATGTGTAATGCTATATTAATAATGTTTTAGTTATTAAAAATTTATTTTAACTCTTTTAACCATTCTTTAAATAAAATAATAATAAGTGTCCTAATCTAATCCATGTAGACGAAAGAGGTTAATAATTTATTCCTAAGGTTATTTTTGGTTGAATTAAAGTTATCCAAGAAAATTAGGACGTGTTTAAAGGTAATAATAATATCATTTTTACACTTAATTACCTTATTTTTTTTAACCATTGTAAATTAAATTACAAAGTTACTATTAACCAAAAAAAATTCATCTTCTTGAACCACATTTTTCATAATGATTTAAACTGTGTCTATCGGATTTTTAAAATTACACACATAGAAGCAGTAAAATAATGTTTTATTTGAATTTTCAAATTCTCCTAGGAGGTGGGTAAAAGACTGTGAAAAGATCAATAAAATTTTTATATAACATAAATTATTATAAAATGACTCCAATGAATCATATTGAACTTATATAGGTATTATTTATATTTATTGACCTAAAATTAATTTAAATAAACTAAATAATTATTTAAATAATAATTCGGTTTTATACTATAACTCAGTTTTTTTCAATATTCATCAAAAACTGAATGTTTTCATAAAAATACCAAAAATTCACCCTAAGCGAATTTCGATATTCCGAATCCAAAATTGAATTCCATTTTGAAAGATAAAATTTAAAAATTTCAAAATTTGTTTATTACTATTCATATCGGCATGTTTGATTGGTTGTGGTGTGTTAGAACTTGATGTTGTGTAAAACACACTCTATTGTATTATTCAAAGAGAAACCTGCCGTGGAAGCTTGGGGTGTAACATTCTCCCCTCCATAAAATAATTTCTCCCTCTAAATTTCTAGTGTATTACTACTTAAAAATAATCAGGTGGTTATTCATCATAAGTTCCTTGGGTTCCCATGTTTCCTCTTCCATCTTATGGTTTCTCCATAGATCTTTTACCAGATGAGTCGTCTGGTTTCTCAGCAGTTGTGCTCTTGTATCAAGAATCTTGACAGGCACTTCGCAATAAGACAGATCGGGTTCCAGTTCAAATTTCACATAGGTGAGTACATGTGTTTGATCAAGAATTTATTTTCTCAACAGTGATACATGGAACACATCCTAAACTTTGGAGAGACATGGAATCATTTAAAAATGGTAAGCTACAACCCCAATTACTTCTAGAATTTTGAAAGGACCGATGTACCTAGGACTAAATTTTCCCTTATTACTAAAACGTATAACACCCTTCCATGGAGGCTCCTTCATGAAACCATGATCTCTTACCTGAAATTCCAAATCCTTCCTTTGGTTATCAACATAGCTCTTCTGTCTACTTTGAGCTACTTTGTTGTGGTTTTGTATTACCATCACCTTTTCCATCATTTCCTCCACATGTTATGGGCTTACGAGTTTTCTTTCACCAACATCATCCCAACAGGTTGGTGTGTGAAATCTATTTCCATGTAACGCTTCATATGGTGCCATTGAAATACATTAATTGAAGCTATTGTTATAGGAAAATTATACTGGAGGTAAATATTGATCCCACATACCTTGGGAGTCAAGTGAGAATGATCTCAACATGTATTTTATGGTTTTAATAGTCTCTTTTTTTTGTCCATCAGTTTGAGGGTGGGAGGCAGTGGTCAAACGAAGTTCAGTATACACATATTTTTTAATAAGTTTCCATAATCTTGATGTAAAACAGGGATTACGATCAGAAAAAATCAATAGGGTCACACCATGAAGTCTCAAAAGTTCATTAATTTATAGTATTTCTAGACATTCAAGTGGTAAATCTTTTATTATAGCAAGAAAATGTGCAGGCTTGGTAATAAGATCAATAATGTCCCATATTGCATCGTTCCTCCTATGAGTCTTTGGTATTCCCATGATAAAATCCATCGTAATGTTATCCCATTTCCACTCAGGTATGGGAAGATGATGCATGACTCTTCGAGGCTATTTCCTTCCAGAATTAACATGTTGATAAACCATACATCTTGACACAAGATCAGCAATCTCCCTCATCATTTTGTCCTACGAAAACAGTTCCTTCAAATCTATATACATTTTGGTTCTCCAATGGTTTATGTAACAGCCCGAGATTTTATGAAAAATATTCTTTCACTAATGTCTTGTGTTGTACGCTACACCAAAAGGAGATTGAACAACACGCATCCTTTACTTTCCTTGCATTACACGCAATCGCAACATTCCTCGATAGCGTGTGTGGTACGTAATACTGAGTTTCACGAAACAATGACATGCTATTAAAATATTATTAAAACTAGCCGTTATGAATAGTAATAACCACTTTTTAAATTTTAGAAATTTTAGCTCTCAAAATGGACTTCATTTTTGGATTCGTAGTATCGAATTTATCCAAAGATGAAATTTTGGTACTTTTCGGATAACTTTCATATTCTGATGAATAGTGAAAATTACTAAATTATAATTAAAAACAAATTTTTTAATCGAAATAATTAATAGTGATAAATCATTAATTTGAGTGTTTTTAAAGTATATTTAGAATATATTTTTACAATTTAATACAATGTTGGTCATTGGATGTAATTTCACATTTAAACTAGACATAAACAAGTGTCAATCTTTTGATAGATATTGTTTCTTAAAAACACGCTATTTGTTTTAACAGCGGGATTTAATTATAAAATTAATTAATGCAACTTTTATGTTATGAATTTGGTAAAATAGACTTCATTTTTGAATTCGGAATATGAAATATAGCTTGGGATGTAATTTTGGCATTGTTCTGAAAAACATCAATTTTTGATGAATAGTGAAACTACTAAGTGGTAGGTTACAAAACTGAATTTTGCATAAAACTTAATTTTACCGCTTCTGTGAATGGAATTTCAAAAATCCGAGAGACACGGTTAATATCAAGGACTAAAATGTGGTTCAATGAGATGAAAATAATTTTTTGGTGAATAGTAACTTTTTACTTTTTTTTTCCGCGGTTAATAGTAAATAGGGTAACTAAGGGTAAATATGATATTAATATTACCCTAACACATGTCCTAATTATATTGGACAAGTGTAATTCGACCAAAAACAAACTTAGGAATAAAATATGACCATTTAGGCCCACTTGGATTAGATTAGGACATTTATTATTAATTTATTTAAAGAAGGGTTAAAGTAGTTAAAATCAAAGTTTAATAAGTAAATCATTTTTAATATGGGGTTATACATAAGATAAATTCGATTGTAAATATTCATTAGAAAGCTAAAAGGATTTAATACATGATGGTATTTTATTTGTAATTTTTAGACATCAAATAATTTAATTTATTTATGACACAAAGATGATGCAGTAATTATCTTATTAATGAAATATTGACATAATTGATAATATAAATACCAAAATAAATGTAATTTAAGACTTTTTTATGAATTCCACTAATTTTCTAGGGTACTATGATATATTAGTGTTGATTTAATCAACTTGTTTCGAACATATAATTCTGTTATGACTTTCACAAAAAATCATATATCAAATAGTGTCAAAATTGACACAAAATAGTTTTTAAATCAAATATTATATTATTAATTGTTATTTTATTCCTAAAAATATAAGGTTCGGACAAATGACTTAGATAAGTATATATATATTAATAATAAACAATTTGGGGTTCGTTTGGCATGTTATAGTAAGTGTATTAACCATATAGTGAAAGAAAACAAAAAGACACGGTAAAAGTTATATTAATTAACTTAGAGTTAAACCTAATTGACAAGGTTAAAATAATACCCAAAACTTGTCTAAATCCTATTGTTTGATAGGATTTCGACCCATCCCCACTTTAGCTTCGAAATAAGACCCTTTGAAACCATTATAAACCGATTTTGACTTTAATATAAAATAATATTTTGAGATATTCCTAAGGTGCCCCTCTCCTCCCTTATAAAAGGGCACCTCCTCCCCCTCCTCTTCACACCAATTTGAGCACTCAAGCTCGGCCAACCCCTGACATTTTCTCCTCTCCACTTCCCTAGAATAATCCTAGAGGTCCTGGTCTTCTCCAAAGACCAATCTTAGTTCCTTAAGTGGAGGATTCAAAGAGGCGTTCCAAAGAAGAGGTAATATCCATTACCGATCTTTTCAATTTCTTTCTTCTTAAACTTCATCTTCTTTAGTTGTTTCATGATAAAGTAATAACATCAGTATTACTTACATACTGATATGTTATTATAAATATGAAACAACCCTAATTCACCTTCTATCCATCCTACGGAAAAATGAAATCACCGCGCGTGCGTACGTACGAAATACCGTCTCCACGCCGTGGTGTAATCTATTTTCCACCACCACCATACAAGGATGGTTATAATGGTGTAATGAGTAACTATTTATGATTATTATAAATTAATATTGATACTGAAATAATATACGTATACTCCAATACAATTCCACGATCATAGGAACGATATCATCACTCGTGCGTACGTACGGAATACCGTCTCCACGATGTGATGCGACTCGTTCTACATGATCTTCATTTCATAATGATTATATAAATGAATTGAATGAATGAATATGGTATATACTACACTAATACCATTCTGGAAATGAATTATCTATAACCTAAAGATAAGAATAAGAATTTATTCGACAAAACACGCATAAGAACAAAAAGTTATAAAGACCCGAGTAACAAGTAACAATGAAATATTATTAACAAGAAGCTAATAATATGACCATATATGATATCATATAAATATGTATGATTCTGGAATAAGTCAATAACATTATTTAAACCATTATACAGGAGCTTCGGACACGAACAAAGCAAATCGGACCTAAGGTAAGGGAAATATCACAATCTCATTTTTATCCGAGATTGTTTATTCATAAGTATTTACTGGGGTATATTTTATTATCCACATCCATGTTTCATCAATATGTAATATTATTTCCATCCACCTAAAATTGTTTAAATCCATTTTTACCCTTCGGTGAGTTTTTATTAATAGTTATGAAAGGAATCTTTTGTCGTACGAGGTACTTTTTGACTTTTCTGACAAAAGTACGAAGAATGTTTTTTTAACTTAAACGGCACGAACGGATTTTTACGGTTTTATAAATCCTTATTTTCATGAAGATTCCTCCAAAAGATTTCATGACTATTTTTAATAAAATCTCTTTCTTTTAAAATTGCATGATGTTTTGTGAAAAGAAATTTATTTTGAAGAAGAAAGGATATTTTCCTCAAAAATGGAGTTTAAGTGTTTTATCAAAATTATTTTCCATCTAAGATAATAAAAGGGTTCGGTTTTGATCCCTATTATTACATGGATTTGATTATGTTGTGATGGAAATATTTTTATGAATTCCTTTATCTTATATGAATTGTTTTATGATGTCATGTTGTTTAAGAATCCCATTTTTATTACATGGGTTATGCGATGATGTATGATTTATGATTATGTGGCACACATAAGAAAGGATTCATTATAAGATGGGTGGGACCTATATCTCCCTCCAATGCATTGGGTAATGATTTTATATCTCATGAGATAGACATGGCTGAAATGGTAGGTTATACTGGTTCAGTGAAACGGGACTGAAACGAGGGTTACTCGATTCAGAAAGGGACTTTGTCCTCTAAGATAGTCTTGGAAATGAGTCATGACTAACAAGAAATGATTTTATATGATTATGTGTGCATGCCACAAGTTTCAAGTTTTATGTTATGATTATGGGGATCTCATTTTCACTTCTATGATTTATCCCATGTTATGATATTATGAGCTCTTTTGCAGGTTAAGATTTCCAAAAGCTATGTTCTTATCTATATGATGTGATTGATATTTCTGTTGTTTACCCTTACTGAGCATTTGAGCTCACCCTTTTATGTTTTCTTTTCCCCAGGATATAAAGAAAGGTTTTTAGGTAAAAAAAAGGGGAAGATCTTTATGGGAGATATTGAAGATCTTTCACCACGATTAGAAGATTACGTTCCGAGTTTCCAAAGACACTAAACTATTACGATCCTTGTGTGTGTGTTTTTGTTATGTACTAAGTATTCCGCAAAAGTAATGTAATGTCCATGTACGATAAGCTTCAGGTCTCTACAGTTGGTATCAGAGGAAAGGTTTAGTCAACCTTTGGAAACTAGGATTCGAAAACGTTAGTGAGATCCCTAGAGATATTTCTAAGGTATGTCTAGGGATGTCCCTACGGATAAGTATACTTATAGGTTACAGTAATAGAATTACACTAACGATCATAGAATTAAACCTAAGATGTTGGATATTGAAGGTACTCCCCCTTTATTATGTTGTTTTCCCTAGCATGATTTTTGCCTCTCACACTATTCTTTTTGGGTTTTAGACGATGGCTGGAACCCGAAGGAACCGTGTTGATCAATGCAATGGACAATGCAATGATTGCCCTCCTGAACAAACAAATGTTATGGGAGATGGAGTGCAAAATCTTATTGCTATACTTACACAAGCTATGAATCATTCTGGACTTCCAAATGAGCAGAGAAGGGAACAATATTCTATTGAGTCCTTCATGAGGCAATGTCCACCTTCTTTCAGTGGGTCTTCTGATCCACTTGTGGCTGAACAATGGATCAGTACTACTGAAAAGATATTTTCAGTTCTTCAATGTTCTGAACATAATAAAGTCATCTTAGCAGTATATGGTTTGGAAGGTGAAGCTGATCAATGGTGGAATCTTATCAAGAATACGAGGCCAAGAGATGAAATTGAGTACATGGAATGGGACGAGTTCAAGAACTTGTTTTTGAGTAAGTACTTCCCTCGTATTCTTCGAACAAAGATGGAGAAAGAGTTTCTTGAACTGAATCAAAGGGACGATGAATCTGTTGGTACCTATGAAGCAAATTTTTCAAGACTTGCAAGGTATGCTTCTGGTATTATCATCCAACCTGAAAGTAAAGTTGATCGATTTTTCAGTGGCTTAAAACCAAGTCTTCGAAGGGCATTAGCTATAAGAGACATCAGTAGCTATGATGAAATTGTGCGTTGTGCTATCAAGGTAGAAATGGAAGTTGGTGTTACATATCCATCTCATGGTTTTGACAAGAAACGAATGATGGAGATCAAGGAGAAATCTCAGAATAATGGTGAAAAGAAGATGAATGTTTCCTTATGCACAAAGTGTGGAAAGAATCATGGTGGAGATTGTCTTAAAGGGACTAGAAAATGTTTTAAGTGTGGAAAAGAAGGTCATCGAGCAGCTGAGTGTCGAAGTAATGGAAAAAGGGTTTCTAATGATGTGAATAAAGCAAACACTGCAGAGAACGCACCACCAACACTTCAATGCTTCAAGTGCAAGGAAATGGGGCATTATGCTAATAATTGCCATAATCCAAGGGTTAGTGATGATCAACATGAGCAACCACTGAAGGCAAAGGACAAAGGGAAATCACATGCGATCACTATTGGAAATGTTGAATATGACAACGATGTGGTGGAATGATTAAGTGTTTATGTAATGGGATTCCAAAATAATGTTGTATTGCAATATTTATTGATGTGGTATTCAAAGTGATTGAGATATTTTTTGGAAATAAGATGATATGCGCATAATGAAGACGAGAAAATGAAATGTTTAATAGTATTCATGAGCTCATGATTGATATAAGGACTAAGTGATATCATGGTTTGAGTATATAGAATTTTGAGGATTTTGGTATGTGGAAAGTGTTAACTTTTAACTGCACTCATGTTTTCACTAAGGTATTCAAGAGAATACACGATTAAGGACTTTGAATGTTTGGAATGTGACCAACAAGACATATCTTATGATATGTGGGGATCAACGACAGTATTAAATCTCTGGTAATCGTTGTCACTATATTATGAGAGTGGACTGCAGTATTATGTATAAGCCTAAAGATTAGACTGGATTATGTTGGACATAAGTAAGTATTGTTTAAGGATAGAAGATTTTCGATATTATTGATGGGATGTTATAGTAACGTAGTTTTAGAAAAAGGACAACCTGCAGGACGGGCGACAGCCCATCGCTTCGGACAAGGCTGTAGGAATCGAACCCACAACTGAAGTGCGACTGGCCTTTATCGCCTACCACTGACCTACAAGAAGTCCATGTTTAGTAGAAACTAGTGTTATTATATTAAGAAGTATGATATATGAAGTATAGGCCCATTTTAAGAACCATATATGATTAATCCCACTATAGATCGACTTATGTATATAAATTTTTCTAACCTTTTGAGACAGATGGAATGACCCGTCATTCTATCACATGATCTGCTAACACTTCACGAATAACAAATTCAACTTCATTTATTTAAGAGATGAAGTGGAAATTGTTAAAGGCACGAACAACAGTGAGATTGTACCAAAATAAAGTAAGTATTTATTCTAATTCAAATTCTTTAACTTTAGGGAAATGATCTGGGAAACCAAAAATGTTGTCCTAGTTCTCTTATACCTGATTAATCAGATGGTACCTTAGATCGTCACAAATTTATGGATTTGTGATTACTGGCTTTTCCATAGCCATGTTCTCTACCACTCTCCATCAGAACATGATGGTTAGATTTCTCTTCCATATCCATATTTTCACCTATGTGGAAACCCAGTGATTAGTTTATTTGGGTAATCGTTACATTTCATACTTTAGTTTTTAAAGCCAAGTTTTGGTATTCCTTTTTACGATGTGGGTTTCTATTAAAGAAACTTTCGAATAGTAAACCATTTATAACCCCGACGAATTTCGAGGGCGAAATTCATTTTAAGGGGGGTAGAATGTAACAGCCCGAGATTTTATGAAAAATATTCTTTCACTAATGTCTTGTGTTGTACGCTACACCAAAAGGAGATTGCACAACACGCATCCTTGACTTGCCTTGCATTACACGCAATCGCAACCTTCCTCGATAGCGTGTGTGGTACGTAATACTGAGTTTCACGAAACAATGATATGCTATTAAAATATTATTAAAACTAGCCGTTATGAATAGTAATAACAACTTTTTAAATTTAAGAAATTTTATCTCTCAAAATGGACTTCATTTTTGGATTCGGAGTATCGAATTTATCCTAAGGTGAAATTTTGGTACTTTTCGGATAACTTTCATATTCTGATGAATAGTGAAAATTACTAAATTATAATTAAAAACAAATTTTTTAATCGAAATAATTAATAGTTATAAATCATTAATTTGAGTGTTTTTAAAGTATATTTAGAATATATTTTTACAATTTAATACAATGTTGGTCATTGGATGTAATTTCACATTTAAACTAGACATAAACAAGTGTCAATCTTTTGATAGATATTGTTTCTTAAAAACACGCTATTTGTTTTAACAGCGGGATTTAATTATAAAATTAATTAATGCAACTTTTATGTTATGAATTTGGTAAAATAGACTTCATTTTTGAATTCGGAATATGAAATATAGCTTGGGATGAAATTTTGGCATTGTTCTGAAAAACATCAATTTTTGATGAATAGTGAAACTACTAAGTGGTAGGTTAAAAAACTGAATTTTGCATAAAACATAATTTTACCGCTTCTGTGAATGGAATTTCAAAAATCCGTGAGACACGGTTAATATCAAGGACTAAAATGTGGTTCAATGAGATGAAAATAATTTTTTGGTGAATAGTAACTTTTTACTTTTTTTTACCGCAGTTAATAGTAAATGGGGTAACTAAGGGTAAATATGATATTAATATTACCCTAACACATGTCCTAATTCTATTGGACAAGTGTAATTCGACCAAAAACAAACTTAGAAATAAAATATGACCATTTAGGCCCACTTGGATTAGATTAGGACATTTATTATTAATTTATTTAAAGAAGGGTTAAAGTAGTTAAAATCAAAGTTTAATAAGTATATCATTTTTAATATGGGGTTATACATAAGATAAATTCGATTGTAAATATTCATTAGAAAGCTAAAAAGATTTAATACATGATGGTATTTTATTTGTAATTTTTAGACATCAAATAATTTAATTTATTTATGACACAATGATGATGCAGTAATTATCTTATTAATGAAATATTGACATAATTGATAATATAAATACCAAAATAAATGTAATTTAAGACTTTTTATGAATTCCACTAATTTTCTAGGGTACTATGATATATTAGTGTTGATTTAATCAACTTGGTTCGAACATATAATTCTGTTATGACTTTCACAAAAATCATATATCAAATAGTGTCAAAATTGACACAAAATAGTTTTTAAATCAAATATTATATTATTAATTGTTAATTTATTCCTAAAAATCTAAGTTTCGGCCAAATGACTTAGATAAGGATATATATATTATTAATAAACAATTTGGGGTTCTTTTGGCATGTTATAGTAAGTGTATTAACCATATAGTGAAAGAAAACAAAAAGACACGGTAAAAGTTAAATTAATTAACTTAGAGTTAAACCTAATTGATAAGGTTAAAATAATACCCTAAACTTGTCTAAATCCTATTGGTTGATAGGATTTCGACCCATCCCCACTTTAGCTTCTAAATAAGACCCTTTGGAACCATTATAATCCGATTTTGACTTTAATATAAAATAATATTTTGAGATATTCCTAAGGTGCCCCTCTCCTCCCTTATAAAAGGGCACCTCCTCCCCCTCCTCTTCACACCAATTTGAGCACTAAAGCTCGGCCAAACCCTGCAATTTTCTCCTCTCCACTTCCCTAGAATAATCCTAGAGGTCCTGGTCTTCTCCAAAGACCAATCTTATTTCCTTAAGTGGAGGATTCAAAGAGGCGTTCCAAAGAAGAGGTAATATCCATTACCGATCTTTTCAATTTCTTTCTTTTTCAACTTCTTCTTCTTTAGTTGTTTCATGATAAAGTAATAACATCAGTATTACTTACATACTGATATGTTATTATAAATATGAAACAACCCTAATTCAAATTCTATCCATCCTATGGAAAAATGAAATCACCGCGCGTGCGTACGTACGGAATACCGTCTCCACGCCGTGGTGTAATCTATTTTCCACCACCACCATACAAGGATGGGTATAATGGTGTAATGAGTAACTATTTATAATTATTATAAAGTAATATTGATACTGAAATAATATACGTATACTCCAATACAATTCCACGATCTTAGGAACGATATCATCACTCGTGCGTACGTACGGAATACCGTCTCCACGATGTGATGCGACTCGTTCTACATGATATTCATTTCATAATGATTATATAAATGAATTGAATGAATGAATATGGTATATAATACACTAATAACATTCTAGAAATGAATTATCTATAACCTAAAGATAAGAATAAGAATTTATTCGACAAAACACGCATAAGAACAAAAAGTTATAAAGACCCGAGTAACAAGTAACAATGAAATATTACTAACAAGAAGCTCATAATATGACCATATATGATATCATATCAATATGTATGATTCTGGAATAAGTCAATAACATTATTTAAACCATTATACAGGAGCTTCGGACACGAACAAAGCAAATCGGACCTAAGGTAAGGGAAATATCACAATCTCATTTTTATCCGAGATTGTTTATTCGTAAGTATTTACTGGGGTATATTTTATTATCCACATCCATGTTTCATCAATATGTAATATTATTTCCATCCACCTAAAATTGTTTAAATCCATTTTTACCCTTCGGTGAGTTTTTAGTAATATGTATGAAAGGAATCTTTTGTCGTACGAGGTACTTTTTGACTTTTCCGACAAAAGTACGAAGAATGTTTTTTTAACTTAAACGGCACGAACGGATTTTTACGGTTTTATAAAGCCTTATTTTCATGAAGCTTCTCCAAAAGATTTCATGACTATTTTTAATAAAATCTCTTTCTTTTAAAATTGCATGATGTTTTGTGAAAAGAAATTTATTTTGAAGAAGAAAGGATATTTTCCTCAAGAATGGAGTTCAAGTGTTTTATCAAAATTATTTTCCATCTAAGATAATAAAAGGGATCGGTTTTGATCCCTATTATTACATGGATTTGATTATGTTGTGATGGAAATATTTTTATGAATTCCTTTATCTTATATGAATTGTTTTATGATGTCATGTTGTTTAAGAATCCCATTTTTATTACATGGGTTATGCGATGATGTATGATTTATGATTATGTGGCACACATATGAAAGGATTCATTATAAGATGGGTGGGACCTATATCTCCCTCCAATGAATTGGGTAAAGATTTTATATCTCATGAGATAGACATGGCTGAAATGGTAGGTTATACCGGTTTAGTGAAACAGGACTGAAACGAGGGTTACTCGATTCAGAAAGGGACTTTGTCCACTAAGATAGTCTTGGCAATGAGTCATGACTAACAAGAAATGATTTTCTATGATTATGTGTGCATGCCACAAGTTTCAAGTTTTATGTTATGATTATGGGGATCTCATTTTCACTTCTATGATTTATCCCATGTTATGATATTATGAGCTCTTTTGCAGGTTAAGATTTCCAAAAGCTATGTTCTTATGTATATGATGTGATTAATATTTCTATTGTTTACCCTTACTGAGCATTTGAGCTCACCCTTTTATGTTTTCTTTTCCCCAGGATATAAAGAATGGTTTTTAGGTAAAAAAAAGGGAAGATATTTATGGGAGATATTGAAGATCTTTCACCACGATTAGAAGATTACGTTCCGAGTTTCCAAAGACACTAAACTATTACGATCCTTGTGTGTGTGTTTTTGTTATATACTATGTATTCCGAAAAAGTAATGTAATGTCCATGTACGATAAGCTTCGGGTCTCTACAGTTTATAGATTAATTGGAGCTATGAGAATCATCCAACAATTCTCTTTTTAGATCAGGTATATGGGGAACACAAAGCCTCTTCCCAAATTTCAAAATTCCATCTTTATTCACAAAGTCACCCAATATCCCATCATTCAAAGATTTAATATTTTTTTGAAACTCGTCATCATTGGTCTAAGAAGAATTGAACAATTCTAATAATGATGTTTTGGCAACCATTTGAAAAATTATTGATGTTTCACCTACAATAGGGATTCCCATATCCATCTTTACTTTATCCATGTAAAAAGGATCCTTTTCAACTCTCAACTTGTTCAAAACTCCATGATCGTTTCTACTCAAAGCCTCTTCCACCTTATATTCCTTCTCGGGGTGGTAGTGTATAGCGCAATAATAATCATCGAGTAGTTCAAGGCATCTCCCTTGCCTAATGTTGAGTTATTTCTATGAAAAAATATACTTCAATCTCTTGTGATCGGTATATATCTAAAATTTTCACCATTGAGATAGTGCCTCCAAATCATCAAAGAAAAGATTACAACTGCTAACTCAAGATCATGAGTAGGATAGTTTTTCTCATGAATGTTTAGCTGTCGTGATGGATAGGCAATAACCATATCGTTCTACATAAGGACACAACCAAGTCCATTCTTTAAAGAATCACTATAAATAACAAACCCATCATTCCCCGATGATAGATTCAATATCGGAGCATTGGATAATATTTTCTTCAGTTCATCAAAAAATTATTCAAACTCTTATTTCCAAATAAATTTTACCCCTTTACGTGTGAGCTTGGTTAGTGGGTTAGCCAAGCGGGCAAAATTCTACAAAGAACACTAATAATGAGATGGTAAACCAATAAAATTGCATACCTCGGTTATAATCATTGGTGCTGGCCATTCTTTGATTGCCTTGGTCCTATAAGGATCAATATAGATTCTATCCTAAGAGATAATATGGCCAAGAAAAGAAATCTCTTGAAGCTATAATTAATACTTCCTAAAATTCCCTTATAATTCTTGTGTTATAAGAGTGTTCCGGATAATACGCACATGATTTTCATGATCTTCATAGCTTTTGGAGTATACAAAGATATCATAAATAAATAAAACTACATTGTCATCAAGATATTCCTTGAAAACTATATTCATTATATACATGAAGAAAAAGGGATCATTAGTCAATCCAAAGGGCATTACTATAAACTCGTAATGACAGTACCTGGATCAAAATGTAGTTTTTAGAATTTCATCATTCTTCACACACAACTGATGATATCCAGATCGAAGTTCAATCATTGAAATGTATTGAGCTCCATGATGTCAGTCGAATAAATCATCAATGCGATATAGGGGATACTTGTCCTTTATTGTTATATCATTGATCTCCCTGTAGTCAATGCAGAAACTCATAGATCCATCTTTATTCTTAAAAAAAAGACAGGGGATCCCTATGGAGAAACACAAGGGAGAATAAATATGTTATTACTCAATTCCTCTAGTTGTTTCTTTAGTTCCACTAATTCCACTATTTCCATTCTATAAGGGGTCTTCGATATGGGCCATGAACCAGAAATTTAATCAATGGAAAACTCAATTTCTTGTTATGGAGGATTTCCAGGTAAATCTTCTGGAAACACATCAACATATTCTTTCACAAAAGGCACATCCTCTATTTGGACATTCCTTTCCTCACCCACAGTTATTTCATCCTCTTCATCCCCAATAATTGAATTTAGTTGAGCTAATGGGGGTGGATATAGATAATAATTTTTTAGTGACATCTCTGCTCTATAGTTAAGGTACCCCTTATCATCAACATCATCAAAAATTGTATCCTCCTTATTCTAACAACAAATCGTTGCATCATTGTCCGAAATCAAATCCATACGAAGGATTATATCAAATTTAATCATGGGTATGATGATGATATCAGCATATAAAGAACATTTATATGCCATATTGGAGTCGGATTCACAAAAAATAGTTGCAATGATATGTCCCTTAAGGGTTTTGACTGACAGCTCCCATGTTAAATCAAACTAGAAATATATAATTTTCATAGAAAACTGGGATGATATATAACAACGTGATGATCCAAAATCAAATAAAGGATTTTATAAACATGAGGAAACCATTAAATTTCTTCCACCATGTCTTTTGGAGCTTCAACCTCAGTAGTAGTGATAGAATAAGTTTGGCCTTGATCCCTTGGCATTTTCTAAGATCAGTTCCACTGAGGCTTAAGACATTAATTCACATTATACCCCATTTCTCTACGATTATGGCATTTAATGGAAATATCCTCTTTCTTCCCCTTGTAATCACGAGCTTGGTGGCCTTTTTCACCACACATGTAACAGACAACCATTCCCTTCAGACAAGTACCAGGGTGTTTCTTCCCAAATTTACAGAAGGATGGATATTAAACGTTTCCCTTCATCCCCATATTTCCATTTCCAGAGTATTCAATAGATATATTCATCACTTGATTTTATATAAATTTATAAGACTTAGAGAATTCTTTTTCTGTCATAATATGACATGAGATAGTATCGTTGTATGATGACAAGAATTTTCAAACTGATGCTCAAAAAAGAAAAGGTTTTATCCAATCCAATAAATGATCAATCATACTTCATGGGTTACGTATATAATCTCCAGAATGACTCGCAAACCATGTAATGTAAGCTTCATACTTTGGAACATTTTAATCCTACTTTTTCTTCAGACTCAAAAATTTCCTTCCCATATCGTCTTGATTATCTTGGGGAAAGTATTTTTCTAATAAAATTACATTAAAATACCTTCATTCCATATTTGATACTTCATCATCATCCTTTTTGTTTTGATTCAATTACCACCATTGATCAGCATCTCCATTGAGGTGGTAAACTGCCATGACAACTTTTTCCCTTTCACTACTCCCCAAGGGGTGGAATATTTTCTCTGAGGAATTTATCAATTGCTCATCTACTAGTGGATTTGTTCCCCCATAGAATGTTGGAGGTTGTTTCCTACTTAAGTGATCTAACATCAATCCTCCAGGATATGGATCAGGGTGCTCCATATGGGTAAGGTTATTATTCATAACCTGATTAAGTTGTCCAAGTATCGTGATTAGTTGATTAGCACCAGTTGCATCAACAGTTCAACTTTAATTATCTTGAGTAGGAGGTAAATCCCAATATGAAGTGTGTGCATTGATATGGTTTCCATTGCTTATACTGGGATCCATTTCTAAACAATGGCATAAACTAGAATAGTTTAGGAATCGAAATACATAATTCCAAACCGGTAAAACACATAACATAAATTGAACAGTTTATGGATATAATCCATAATCATAAAAATGTATTCTTTGAGGAACTATATAATCATAAACCCCTCATAATGGTTTGTAAATAAAATGAGAATTATCATAATCATATCCCCCAGGAGTGTCGTAAACAAGAGTGCATCAAGGCCCATTGTCGTGCACCAGTTCCCGTTCGAGTCTATCTCAAAGTGGTGTTTTTGGGTTTTACCGCAAGGTACATCTGTGCTAGATCCACCTCTACCTACTCATATCTAGATAGAGATTTATTGCGTGGAAAACTAACCAAATATCTATAAAACTAATATTTTAGGAAGTTCTTCTATTCTATTCCTAAAATTATTTCTTAGGGATATGTCCTCTAATTAGACATTTTCTAAATATAGTTTCAAAGAATTGTACTAAACATCATCTGATACCAACTGTAATGCCCTGACCCTAGTTATCCAGAGTCAGTGCATTATTACCTAACATTGGCATGATCACAAAAGATCAAGTCTCGAATGTTCTATTAATTTAGTAGCTTTGTAAGTACTAGATACATTCATAAGGATTACATTACATCCATAGAAAACAATGGGATCCCATATAATATTCTTACATTTCATTCATAATATACTTCCTCACATCCTAGGAAGAATAAAACATAGAAATGGGTGATCTCAGATTCTTAGTAAGGATAACAATATAGGGGATACTTTCTTAAATAAACCTAAACATTTAAGGCAATGCATAAAACAATAACAAAAGCCTTTTCAATATAAACATAATCATAATATGGTAAATATAATTCCAAATAATTCCATTTACTTACTCACATGGATATTATTCTAGTAGAATAATCATATGTGATATCAATAGCCACTTTCATAATGATGGAATACATAATTCCATACATTCATAACCACATTGTCAAGGCCTTGTGCCAAGACTAAAAATAAGATTTTGTCAAGAAATTTTTCCAAGACACTATTTTGTCTCATGAGACCTACTGATTCATCGAGGAGCTATAACAAGATCCACCCATCACTTACTAAGTCCAATTCATTCCTCTTATGAAAAGATGTAAACAAAACATAAATCTTCGTATTAAAACTGGAAAAAAAGTCATTACATTATCCCTAAACCATGAATGATATGAAATAAAAAAATCCATAGTCAAACATATCAAAAAACCATCAATACAATATAGATGTCTTTTTTTCATAATAAATCAACTTCAATCAAACATAAAATTCATTAAAGGATATTGACATTGATTAAATCAAAACCTTCTTCGAAAAATATATCTTTCTATTTTGAAATCATGTAAAAGTAAAGTAATTATAAAATAATTCATTTATATTTTAAATTATTCTTATAATCATATAAAGAAAGATTTGACGATATTATAATGGCAGAAAATAGCCGCACCTGCTGTATAAGTTTAAAAAACATTCTTACATTAATTTTGTCAAAACGGTCAAAAGTACCTTGTTTGGAAAACGATGGAAAGATTCACTCAACCATTTTAAAAATATTCAAAAATGTTTTAAATGACATTATCCCATATTATAGTAAATATAAAAAAAAAGTAAATACATTTTTATGAAACATCGATGTGGATGATAAATAGGTCCCAGTAGAAAATTACGTATAACAACATCAGATAATAAAGAGATTGTAGAATTAACCCTTACCTTGTACTTTTCCTTGTAAAAGGGTAGGTTAATCACCTGTATAATGGTGAAATAATTTTTATTAAATTATAAAATAATCATATACATTTATATGATATCAAATATGATCTTTTAACATTACTTTGTTAATAATATCTTAGTATTATCGTTGTTTCAGGTGTTAACAGATTCATTTTCCTTAATATTCATTGTTATGTGTGTCATATTATTTATGGATGGGATGTATCTTATTCAAATCCATAATTATATCGAGCCTTTAAACATTATTTTAAATCATCTAATGAAAATTAGTCTTGAATGGATACGATGGTGAATGAATCTCATCACATTTGTGTAGACAGTAATCCGTACGTACGTACGAGCGACAATATCATTTTTCTGATATTAAAATAATATATAATTGGATGTTATATCATATATACAGAATAATTATCATGTTATATTTAAAACATAAATCAATTACACATCATTATTATACACATCCAAATAAATATGTATTGAATAACAATTACACCACGACGTGGAGACGTTAAGCCGTATGTACGCACGTATGGTGACATGTCAATAAAGGATGGATAGAATAATGATTTTGGTTGTACCATATTTATTATAACATAAAATATATAAAAGATACTGGATTAATTATTTTAGAATAGAAACAACAAAGAAAAAGTAAGTGGATGGAGAATGAAACTTGAAAGAGCTGGTGAGATATTTACCTATTCATCGGGTTCATCCTTTTGATTTTGTCAAAAGGGATCCATAAGATGGTTTATGACTAATGGAAGTCCTCTAGGATGAAAGGATTATAGTTTAGAGGTTATTAGGGAAGTGTTTTTCTGATCTAAATGGCTTTGAAGGTGTGAATTAGATTGAAGGGTGAGTGCCCTTTAATAAGAGGGGTGAGGGGCACCCTAGGAAAAGATATAAATATTATTTTATAGTAAAATAATTTTCGGGTTATAATGGATAAAAATAGATTATTTAAAGGCTATGGTGTGGATGGGTCGAAAAACTCTCAACAGATAGGTTTTAGATAGGTTTTGGTCACTATATTAACTTTATCTTTTATATTTATCTCTTAGTTAAATAGTTTGACATTTACCAAGTCTCCTATTATTTTAATATTATATGGTTAATAAAAATACAATATACTTCCAAGAGAACCCAAAGTGGTTAATTAATGATACAAAAATCATTATATAAGTCTTTTGGCCAATCCATAGATTTTTATTTATAGAATATAAATTAATAATATAATATTTGTTTTAAAAACTCTTTTTTTTATTTTTAGACTATTTGGTATTTTGTTTTTTCAAAATTCATAACAGCATTATTACTTCAATATAAATTCATCTAACCAACCCTAACATGTTATTTTAAACTATAAAATATGTTTAATTCATAAAAATTCTCAATACACATTTATTTGGATATTATAATATCAATTATTTTAATATTTCATTATTTAGATAATTACTACATCATCATTGTGTAAAAAATGAAATAAACTATTTAATTTATTAAAAATACAAATAAAATACCATTATGTAGGAAATAATTTTGTATTTGTAATGAATATTTATAGTCTAATTTATCTAATGTGTAACCCAATATTAAAATTTTTTAGTTATTAATCATTGATTTTAACTCTTTTATGTCTTCTTTAAATAAAATATTAATAAGTGTCCTAATATTATCCATGTGGACTAAAGAGGTTCATATTTTATTCCAATGGTTTTTTGGTCAAATTATTTTCATCTAATAGAATTAGGACATGTGTTAGGGTAATAATAATATCATTTTTACCCTCAATTACACTATTTATTTTTAACCATGGTAAATAAAAGTTAAAAGTTATTTGTCATCAAAAATTATTTTCGTCTTATTGAAACACATTTTTCTTACTGATATCAACCATGACTCTTGTATTATTTAAATTCCACTCACAGAAGTGGTGATATTATATTCTATGTGAATTTGAAAATTTTCCAAGTAGGTGGGTAAAAGACAGTTACATGTTCAATAAAAATTTAATATATCTAAAATTATTATAAACTGACTCCAATGAATTACATTGAACTTATATAGGTATTATGTATCTATTTTTTACTGAAATAAATTTAAATAAAAAAATAATTATTTAAATAACAATTCTGTTTTAAACTATAACACATTGTTTTTCACTATTCATAAAAAATTGAAAGTTTTCCGAAAAATATCAAAAATTCAACCTATGTTAATTTCGATATCCCAAATCCAAAAATGAAGTCCATTTTGAATGATAAAATTTATAAAATTTCAAAAAGTGGATATTACTATTCATAACAGTTAGTTTGATTGGTTGTGGGGTGTTAGAACTCGAAGTTGCGTACAACACATGCTATTGTATTGTTCATAGAGAAGCATACTGTGGAAACATGGGGTGTTACACTATTCATGGTAAGAGAAATCATCACTCCTCTTTTTAATTCGATTTTTGTTTTTTATGTGATAGAGTTTTTCAATTTATAAACTATGTTATATAGTCAATTTTTTTCAATACCTTTTAAATATTATTGTTATTTTAGTAATGGTAGACCTTTCTCCCCTCTCTTTTTAATTTTTTATAAAATAATTTTTCCCATTATGCTACTATATATTCCTCTTAGAATATCTTGATTTTTATCAAGAAATATTGTTATTTTAATTATGTTACTTCCCAAATATATTTATTCTCCATGGGTATTTATCAATATTTAAAAATTATTTTTTTAATTCTATAATATAAAAAAATAAAAATTGTATTCCCTTTATGTCAGTTATAAGTGACATAATGATCATGTTTTTAAGAATTTTATAAAAAATTGCATGATTTTGATATGAAACCCATTTATTTTATTCTCCATGTTTTGTTTCTGAAATATTTTTTATGAAATATGTGTATAATATTTATTTATAAATAAGAATCTTTTTCCATGATAGAACTCCAATTCATGGTGTAAATAATTTAATCTCTAGATACTACATGTTTTAAAATTCCATAGTGAATAACCATGATAATTTTTAAGACACCTAGATGATTCACCTTGGGGATATTCATTTGGATGACTCAATAAAATGATGAATCCTTGTTTCCAAGTTGTTATTCATGTTGTTATTATGATGATATTACTATTTCTCTATCTTTTTTTATGTCTTCAGGTTCTTATTAACATTCTTTATGATCACATGTAAATTGATTCCCTTGTTTTCCCTTATTAGGCCTTATACTCACCATTTCATTTTCTGTATGTCCCAAGATTCTTATATGTAGTAATTGAACAAGGGTTGAACCAATTATGAATATTTTAAAGTGAATTATTTTAATTTTTCAATGATTTTATTTATCATTTAGGTTATTTCCAATATATTAATCCTAAATAGATCATTTTTTTTGTAAAATCATATGTATAGTTATGTAATAAAAATACGGGATGATAAAGATTGGTCCAATTAATGTTTAGTTATTTTAGGGTAATTAATATTTTAATATATTATGAAGAACCTTAGGTACATGATTAAATATAGGAAAAAATCATGATATTTTGGTGAAATATTATATATGTGGTTTATGAGAAATGAATTCCATGATTGGATATGAATAAGTGGATGTGACTCAGGAATAGATGTGTATAGGGGTAAAACCCAAAACACCACATTGATATAGAGTCAAAAGAGAACTGGTGCAAGACTAAGGGCCTTGCGACACTACTGGTTTGACACCTTAGGGAGATATGATTGGCTAATCAAAATATTTTTATAAACCATTATGGATAATTTATATAAAATGTAATTGATTTTAAGGAATAACATTTTTAAGAATAATGTTTTATAACATAAAATTACCTTATAATTAAAATATAATTAATTGAAACACATTTCTCACTATGGTTCTCTTCATTTATAACATAATGGTATATATGAGAAACGACATAAATGGAGAGTGCAAAGGACTAGGAACTGATGAACTTCTAATGGATTCTCGAATGCAAAACATCATGAGAAAAATGATTAAACTCACTCATGTAAGGGGTAATAACGTGAATCTAATCGAGAGTCTAGATTAAACTAAAAGATAAATGAATTCCATTCCGTCATTTATGATTCAATGAATACCTTCATTTAGTTGATCTGTTGACACATTGACCACTGATAAGTGGATAATTTATGTCAGAAAAATATTCTCTATACTCTGTTGTTTGGAACAAGAGAAATTCACCATGCCTGAGTACTATATATAGGGATAACCTGATTAGTAGGGGTGATGATCTAAAATATAATTATAATAAAGGATATTGATGTCATGGAGTGGGACATGTCTAAGGTATAATTTTTTTTAAAAAATCCTCCATTTGATTTGAACGAAAATGGAGAAAGAGTTATTATAGTTGAAGAAAAATGATAATGAATATTTGTGAAGCTATTAGATGAACATCTTAAGAAATTATATTGACACCTCTATCATATTAATGTAATCATAATAAATTTTGTTTATACATTCTTCTTTGTAATATGAACCAATCTATGGAATAATATTGTTAATCATAACTATGAAAATTACTAGGATATAGTATAATGCGATATGTGGTTCAAACTGGTGTTCAATGAGACACATTGGTCATAAAAATTAAAGGAAAAGAATATATCCTTTGATCAAATATTGGGGAAGATATTTGATAAAGGAAGGGAAGGAATTAAAATGAAAAATTACAAATTAAATAATTGTAGGATGAAGAATTCAAGTAACTATTTTAGTAGGAGGGGGAAATAATAAATGTGTGGATAATATGGACATATCGATCAGAACTATTATAGCGAGGAAAATTCTAAAAATTTAAACACTAAGGAGAAATAGAATATGGTGCAATCCCTACCTAAGTATTATGGTTCAAGTGTCGATATCTTCTTCACCTTTCCAATCACTATCAAAATATGATGATAAAGGAGGGGATTCACCATCATCTTTTGGATAGGACTGGTAAGGAAGGTCATACTTTTTCTATCATGAAGGCTGGTGTTGACGCTCCAAATTGTGCGGTGGTATGTACTCTGGTTGTTCTCCCAAAGCTATCAAGTTATTATGATCCATTTCAATGCATCCCTTTATTTCCTCCACTTTGAAAGAATATACAATCAATACCTAAACTATTATAAGTAGACATAACAATCTGGACCCTTGGGAGGATTATCCCGGAATCCACAATTTATAGAAACTATATCATTCACATTAGTGATAACAATATAACTAACATCTATTATCTCTTCCAAAGATGGAATTCGACATTATTATATGGATTTACTATCCCTACAAGTGTAATTGTATGATCAAATACAATGGAAATGAAAACATATTATTCTTGAATGGAACACATAAAGTTATTATCAATGGAGGAATATCTCGACCTAATCTTTTTCTTGAAGAACCACCTATAGCCTTCATTATAGAGATGATCACTGAAGATGAAGAATAAAATTATAGTATCCAAATACCTAATGTCCCAATTGTTCAGGAATACATTGATTTATTTCCGAATGATTTACCATGAACTACCCCAGAATGAGAGGTGGAGTTCTTCATTGGACATTTGAATGGATCGATGACAATTTCAAAGAACCCTTATATGATGGCTAATGTAAAGGATGAGGAATTAAAGAAGTAAATACATGAGATTTTGGAGAAGGGCTTTATCTGTCCAAGTGTGTCTTCTTGGGGAGCACCTATTATATTTTTATGAATAATTATGGATCAATGAGATTATACATTGATTATAGAGAAATTAAAATGATCATGCTGAAGAATAAGGACACTCTTCCAAGAATTGATGATTTATTTAACTGCCTTTAGGAAATCAATTTTTCTCCTAGGATAATATTAAATATGGTTATCATAAATTTATGGTAAAAATTAGGATATTCTAATGAAATTATTCTAGTCATTATATAGGAATTATGTGATTGTTTTTTCCCTTCAGCAAGACCTACTCTCCTACCATTTATAAGGATATGATAAATACATTTTATAAGTATTACCTTGATAATGTTGTGGTAGTTTTTATTGATGATATTATGATATATTTGAATTTAAGTGAAGACCATGAAGATAATTTAATATTTATATTAGAAAACATGATGAAATGGATTATATTGGGAATGTTTAGTAAATATGATTTTTTAGAATAAATTACATTCTTGGGGAACATTATATCCAATGAACGAATCTCAATTGAACCTAAAAGGAAAATGGTTATGGATGAGTGGAATAATCCTATAATAGTGGATAATATTTGTAGTTTCTTTAGATTAGTGGGATAATATATCATATTCGAGGAAACCTTTTCACAGATTTCGAATGAATTAAACCAGATAATTCAAAAAGGGGTCAATGTCATCTGTAAAAAAGAGTGACAACATTGTTTCCAAGAGATGTAGAAGATATTTGTTACCACACAGACATTAACAGTACTCACTATAGATGAATAATTCATTATTCTTAGCGATGTAACTTAATAAGGGGTTGGTGAATCATTCGAAAAATGGAAAATTGATTGCTTAAGAATATCAAAATTTTAAGCCACCTGAGAAGAATTATCCTACACATGACACATATAACGATGTGATTTTTTTCATTGAAGCGACAGATAAACTATATATAGGGTGTGAATTATGATATATACATACTCCACCATAGATTAAATTATATATGCACGGAAAAGGAGATAACTTGAGATAGTGGAAATTGTTTAGATCATATTAATGCCTTTTATTGATCAATTAATTATTATTTTAGAAGTCAAAAAATTTTAATGATACATTAGGTAGGAAAGACCATAATATTCTTTCAACGATAAGGGTTCAAAAAGATCCATTGATCAAATTCCAAGTAAAAATAGATATGTTATTCATGTAGGAAGGGACATTATTGAACCGAACCCAAATTGTGTCACATCCATCATTATAGGATATGATCAGGAAATATAAAATAGAATATCATTTATTACAAATAATATAGAAGCTATGAAGAATGTTAAGTTTCCTGAGTTCAATATAGATCAAGAAAGTTTACTAAAAATTCAAAAATTGAAATGTGTTCCATATATTAATGAAAATAATGAATAAGGAGATGGATGAAACTCACAACTCTTCATTATATATATATATCATTGAATCACTAAATGTATAGGGACTGTTATGATTATTATTGGTGGGATAATAAGAACTGAGAGACTCCTAACTACACTACAATGTTCCTGGTTTATCAACAAGTTAAGGAAGAGATACAACTTCTTAATGGGTTATTACAACCACCACCCATACCGGTATGGAAGTGGGATAATATAGAAAAAAATTTCAACAGTCTCCTAAAAAAACAATTGGAAATAATGTGATATCCGTTATCGTGGACCTTCTCACCAACACTGTTTACATTATCTCTACTCGAAAATATTTCACTCTTGATCATCATGGTAGTATTTACATTAAGGATGTGGTAAGGCTATATTTGGTAGAGCTTTCTATCCTTTAATATCATGATCCAAGGATCACATCAAAATTATATGTAAGTTGAAATATTATTTGAATGCTAAATTCAATTTTTGTACAATGTATCACCCTCAAACAAAAGTCCAATATGAATTGATTATTCAATATCTCTAGGTCCCGGTGAGAACATGCTCAATGAAATTTAGAGGTGGATGGTATCAATATCACTAATTCATTGATTTCTCATAAAAAACAACATCCATTAGAGTATTTATGTGGAACCCTATGAAGATCTATATGGGATGTGACGTAGAAATCCTACTTCTAGAGATGTATATGGTGATATAAAAATCCATGAACCTGATCTCCTACAACATATGACTGAAAATGTACATACCATCTAACAATACATAATGGTTGCTCAGATTTTGAAGCAGATAAATTATTAATATCATCGAAGGGACATTGAATTTGAAGTTGGAAAAAAAGGCATCCCTAGAATCTCACCTTAGAATAGATTTGTGTGTCTTGTGAAGAAATAGAAGCTCAACCCCAAGTGCATTGGCCCCTAAGACATCCTCATTCGAATAATACAATTTTACTATCGTGTTGAAATTCTTCCAAATATAACTCATGTTGATGATTTTTTCCAATTATCTCTCTAGAGGAAGTACAAACCTAAATCATCACATATACTAAATCCGGATATGGTACAACTGGAAAATGACCTCCCATATAAGGAGAATCTGGTGGAGATCTTAGACCATAGAAACAAGGTTCTTCACAAAAATACTACCCACCTTGGTAGAGTGTTATGGAGGAACCCAATATAAGAAGAAGATACATGGGAACCAGAGGATGAAAAGAGGAAAAAGTACAAAAAACATTTCTCAATCATGGAAAAAAGTTGAAATTTCCAGGTTAAAATTTCCATAGGGGGGGAAATGTAACGACCCAAACTTTCTGAACTACAACTGTATCTTAAAATTTTTTGTTATATTATTATGTACAAAAAACTCAATATACCATTACAAATGATGAGAAAATTATTTAAAATTTACCATCATGTTTTGACTGTTAGATCACCATTGTTAAATTATGACTGTAGATCATTATGAATGTTGGAAACAAAACTCTTAATAATTATTTTAATTCTATAATTTCTATTATAATTAGAAATTATAATGGTTAATTAATGTTGAAAATAGATTCTATGGTCACATCCAGTAGGATTGTGTCACATGATGCCCTTATTTTGGAAAATTGGTGGGAGGTAGCATAGTTGGTCTTTCTTCTTGACAAATCATGCATTATGCTTCAACATGTTATTCTTGAACGAAATCCAATATGAGAGAAGTTCATGTTAGTGGATATTACACATCAGTTAATGTTAGTCGAGATACCCCATGAGAATATCACTATCAAAAACCCCACATTATGTCTTTTGTGGGAGTTATAAGGGGGGTATTTATCATGTCTTTAGGTTCTTTATCGTATAATACAATTGAATAAATAAAATTTTTTATCTATCATTTCAATTATGTGTTTTGTTTTTAATAGAAACTTGAAGAATATGAAAAGTTGATTTTTTGATAGAAAATATACTAATAGTCTATGTTATTAATAATAATTTTTATTTTAAATAAAAATTATAATTAAAATATTCTTATTTAAATTCAAAAAATAAAATGTTTTTATTTTTTTTCCAAGTGTATGAAATTTTACTATACATTTTGCAAAGAAATTTTTCCCACAATTAGTTTTAACAAATAAGGTTTTTTATTTTTGAATCATAAACTTATCATATATAGATAATTAATATGATAAAATAAACCTTATTATTGAAACCAGAATTTTGAAATTTCGTTAGGGTGAATTTATGATAATTATATTCTTCTGTTTTGATGTGAATTGTAAATATATGATTCTGAGTTCTTGGTATGTTTAATGACATCATAATGATATAATAAGTAAATAAAATGATGGATGAACCATGTAGATTAAAATATGATAATTTTTGTCCAAAGTGACCAATCAAATGGAAAAAACCATAGGCATGCCCATTGGTTTCCATATACCACTACATAGAAATAAAAATATATTAATAAAATACAACACCTATACACCTACAAATACCCACCTATTACATTGATTACATTCTATAAAAATTTATTTTCCAATAAGTTCTAACATTATAACCTCCCAAGGATTACTCTATCTCCCAGTCTCCTAATAATTTAATTTTGGATGTCACTCTTCAAGTAAAGGGAAATCTATACACCTCTTCCCCATTCGAAATTCCATTTAATGTTGTATATGTTTTCAATTTTCATAAAATTCTATTCTATCCATGTTATTCAATTTTTTATTATATTAATATTATTCTATGAATGGGATATCATTTTACTATATAATTATAATGTTTTGAAAACCCATGTTTCTGAACTTTTATGCAGCCAAATTTTCTTTTAAAAATTTCACTATTTTTCTCATGAAATTATATTATTTATTTATGTGAATAAAAAAATATCATAATTATATAAGGGTATTCACCAAGATGTAAAATTATTTATTTTAATATATAAGATTCAATCATAAAACCTTCATTCCATTTTCCTATGTTATACATGAAATAATGAAAATTTTTAACATTTTTTTAATAAAATGGCACAATTTTGATACGAAACAAGTATATTTTATTATATACATGTTATTTATTGAATGTTTTATTACGTTATATTGATCATATTTATTATGTAATATTAATGATCTACGATGATATTACTCCAAAGAATTTTTAAATGAATTTAATCTATATAGATTTCATGTTTTACGATTTCATAGAGAATAACCTTATTATTTTTTAGGAAAAATCAGTCATAAACACTGGGGAAATGATTATGAATTACATAATTAAAATTTTTACCCCCATTTGGAATATAAGATTCATGTTATTATTACAAAAAAAATCCTCTTTCACATGCCTTTATGTATATCCTCATGTTCTTATTGATATTCCTCAAGATAAAATGTAAAATATATCCCTTTTTCACTTACATTGACTTATGCTCACCCTTTTTGTTGATATATGATCCAAGGTTATGAGATGCCGTAATTGAACTTAGGAATAACCTATGATGAATCCATTCATGTGGATTAGAATAATTTATTCCTGTTTGATGTATTATGTAATTATTTTCCTGACTCTAAACATAAAAAGATTATCTTTTTGTAAAATGCTATTTAAAGCTAGCTAATAAAAAAGGAGATATTATTTACCAACAACTATGGATTCTTTCACTATATTATTTATTGTATATAATTGATTCATAAGTGACCAATTCCAAAATCCTCATAAAAACATTCTTTCAATAGTTTTCATACCACCCGACAATATTATACATTATCCACTTACCCATAGTATGTTATACACCCTCGAAAACATAAATTCCTATTTAAAAACTTGTATGTTTCCATTATTACATGCTTTAAATTCCATATTATTTTTTTATAAAATATATTTATTTCTTCACTTCCCCCAAAAGTAATACCAGTCAATCATTAATTCCATACAATCATCTAGATCGTAAATAATTCTCCAAATATTTTATTATTATTGAAAATTATTCAAAAAACACTATCCATGAAAACATATCAAATTTCAATCTAATAAAAGCTATTATAGTAAAAAAATGATATGTGGTCTCCATCCTATTACTCTAGGGTAGATTCACCTTCTTCACTTACATTTTTAGTTGAATAGAAACACAAATGGGAGAACAAGTTTCTTTAATCTAATGAGGTTTAGTTTTTTAAACATTGCTTTGATGGATGTCTCTCTGATGTGATCACTCCAATGGATATGCTTGAATGGAAGTTGTTTCGATGGCTGGATTAAACCAAAATGTGGTGAACTTATTCCAATAGAACATCCTAAGCATCAATGTAAGAATCAAACTTTGTTTTGAAATTCAATTCAGGTTCCACAATTTCTAGAGCTCTAGTACACGTGATCATGCCATATATTTCAAATTACAAATTTGTTGCTCTCTCCTTTTATAGGAATAATAGAATAGAAAACATGGGTAAATTAATAAATATTCCTACTACAATAAATTTTCAATTTTAGTATTTCTCATTCATTTATGTCTTCAGGATTCATGTCATCAAAACTTCTTAAAACAGATAGAATATTTTAGAATCATATCTAATATTAAGAATTCTCTATGATTAAAACCATGAAATAGTCCCATTTTCTATTCTAATTCATTATTATGATGAAGGAATATGGAAAAATGAATATGTCCCTTTAAGAAGACCTCTTTTAAGCACTATAATTCATCTCATTTAGATGCTTCAAATTAACTAAAATTCATTTGAAACCTTTGAGAGAATTCTGTACTATCCAAAGAAAACCTTCAACAATACATTGGAAAAAATAACATATTAGTAATATCTTCATGGTATTTATCAATTTCATAAATTAATCATATAGATAATCCTACATTAATGATTTTTATAAACTAATATCCTTATAAGTGTTTGTATTCATCATATAGATCAATTTCTTCTTCACTCATAGAAAATGTGTGTGTTCTATTCTTATGATTCTTCACTGCTCTTGATAAACATTTAATACTTTTTTCCATTTATTCTTAACCCAATAGAAATTGAATTAAAAATAATGAAAATGGTTTGTTAAATTATTTATTTTCATCTAGTTGTTCAATCTATATTCTCATTAATTTCATTTATATTATAAACATAACTATTCGATTCTCCCTATGAAATAACTTTGAATATTATTTATTAATGGTATGATCAATTTATAAAATGAATTTTTTTACTTTCAATTAAGATGAATAGTTGTCAAGAAAATTTCAATGGACCAATGTAATTAGTGATTTCGTTCTTTTAGTAAGATCAATATTTTATATTTCTTATAATGGAACAATAATTATTCTCATGACGATGATCTATATCCTTATATGTCTGCTGTGACTCACATTGATGAGCACCATCCAGAAATCATTAAATTGTATTCTAATATATTCTATAAAAAACTAGTATGTATAACGACATTTTGATAATGTATTTGAAATCCATGATCAATAATTAGTTATCAAATTTAGTAAAAAATTTATAATCTAATACAACAACATATTATAATAATAATATTAATTATAGACACAATGTGATTTTCATTAGCTCTTAACTTTCTATCAAAACCCTAATCCAATGAATAGTATTCAAAGACTCATAGAAATTCACCGAGTCTCATGGGTTTTTTTGATTTTGAATTTTACAAACACCCTTAATTTATCTGGATTTCAATATATTAATCTATTAATAACAAGTACCCCCAAAACAAAACATTGAAAAAATATTCTCCATTGTGTTTTTTGTCAATACCCACATCAAAACCCTAAAAGATGTAATATTATTTTATCTAATTTAATTCTCCGTAATCCAGTATTTATCCCCCTATTTATTACCTCTCTTTATTCCCCCCTATTGAAAATAAAATTGAAAGGTGTAATCATTAAATATTTTCCACATATTTTAAAATGGCTACACTTCCAATGGTTGGTGATTTTCATCTCAATGTATTAAAACACTTTTTTTCAGGAGAACATATGTTTCATATGAGGTTATTATCATTGATCCTTTATGAAAACAACACTATATTTAAATGGGATATCATGTTGTAGAAAAAATGTGTGTACAATCATTCTTATCAATGTTGTCCATAACACACATTCATGCAATAAATTATCATTCTTTTTTTAAAATTTCTTATTTATAGTTGATATATTGAAAAGGTTTATTATGATATTAATATCATGAATCCATATCAACAAAAAAATTAGAGCATTTAGGTATATAAACATAACATTCAGTAAATCATATTTTGTAACATCATTATTTTCTTTCACAAGAATAATAAGAGACTTAGATACCCTATCTTCTTTATTTCAACTTATTTAATTCCTTGAAAGTTATTATAAATAAAAAATGTTTTTGGAATAAGAAGGAACCTCGTTACTTCCTTAAAAACTTATTATATAATAAGATTCCTCTATCACTCTTGAATTTTTCTTCTTATTATGACATTTTTCATTTGATATATTTTTTCCTAAAGTTCATCCTTCTATACATTTTTAATAAGGTTATTTTCTTCTTCATATAATTCTTTTAAAAATTTCAATGAATTTTATTTTACATAAATGTTTCTATTATATTTATTTTCTGACAACACATTAATACCTTCCACATGGGATGATAAGATAGTCAAAAAAACATTTAGTAACAATCCCATATTTCTCACTCCTTTTTAAAAATTTCATAATTTTCAAATGACCATTTGTTGATAACTTTTTACAAAAATTGTTTTTAATATCAAAAAAAACCTTATTCCCCTTTGATTCAATTGATATTTCTACTATTTATAACGTTCTATACATGGAAAATTTATCTTGGAAGATAACTAAGAATTCATTCTTTTTACTCTCATCCTATTTTATTTTCTCAATTTACTAAACATCCCCATTATTCATCATCTTATGAGTTTTTCTTTTATATTCCAAATAATATTTAAGAAAATTTCATATTATTTGTTCATCATCTCCCCCATTGATTCATACCTATTTCATGGTGGAGAAATGATATATCTTCATGAATAAGCTATGTGTCCGAAACCACCACCACATTAATAGTGACCTATGAGTCTTTATTTTAAGGACATATATTGAACATGGTCATAACATTTTCGTTGTTTTTTCTCCACAAATAATGGACCACATAACTCAAGAGTATAATATTCTTACAAGTTCGTATATTATATGGTGAAATATGTCTTCTCACAATCATGATTTTATTAATCATAAATATTATGATCTTTAAAAGTCTATCCTTTACTATATATTTCCATGGAGAAGTATTCATTCATCTTTATCATCTTATAATGTTTTTATGAAGCATAGATTATTATTTAGAAAACTCATACACTTTGGCGTCAAACCTTTTTTACATATTATCTATCATTTATTTAGATTAATTAATCTTCAATTTTTTCTTCTTACATTATTCAACATGTTTAGATACTTCTATGTTGTTTATTTAATTTTTATTTAATAGTTATTCAAAGGTTAAAATTTTTCATTCAATCTCAACAATATTCATATACTATGATATAATAAATTTTACAAATTTTTTTATTTTCTTCATCCAATCAATATTTTCAAGAGTTATACTATTAAAATATTTCTTTTATATATTTATTTCACTCATGATTTTAGTATTCTGATCAATTATATTTTTATATTAGGTATTATAATCTTTTCAATTTAATTAATCTCTCAATAATAATAATCTTAATATGAAGAACTAATTCTATTTCATACTTGGGAAATAATGTTGAGTTGATGATCTGATTCATTAAAATATGTGGAATCATTCTACATTATTATAATGAGATAAAAAATTTCTTCATATTTTATTCAAATATTTCTTTATGTTTCAATAAATTTTGTTTATGATATTTATTATCATCTTATTTTGAGTCATACTCTAGAAGTTTCTTCATTGTAATATTTTGTGGATCATTTCAATTACCTTCACAATTCTAACATTTCATATTTTTACATTTCCATTAACCCTTATTGTATATCTCCTAAAGCATATCAATAATTGTGTTCAAATCCAATAATCATTCCTCTAACTCTGAATCACATAATTCTTCTTCATAATCATTATATTTTTCCCCTATTAACAACTATATGAAATATATTTCTATATAAGAATTTTTCTTGAGGGAAGGATCATTTGAAATTGAATATATATCAAGGAAATTTTGATGCTCATCCATAGATAAATATTCATAGTCTTATAATTTATATAATTTATCATCAATTATATCTCTAACATTTCTCATAATTTTCATAAAAATTGTATAATCTTATAGATTCTCACAATAAATTTTTATGTTTATACAATAAAATTTATCTTTTTAAAATAACTATGAATTCATTCATCATCAAACATTTTTAGAATCCTCAAATAATCTTCTCCGAAAAATTTACGTGGGTTCCTTAAATTTCTCATTCCATTCATATATGTTTATCATCATATTACACATTTTCATAGTTGTTAGTAACCCAATAATATTTTCTTAAATATGACAAGTGAGACCCATAAAAAAGTCATTCTAATCATTTACATATACTTTTATACATCTCTTGTCAGTATCTATCAGGGAAACTTCATTTATTAGAGGAAATCCCTATATTGTGGCATCTATAACTTCATATCCAAATGAAATAATATGTGGTAACATCCTATTCTTCAATCTTTGATAGTTTATTACATTTAATACACAGACACACATATTTTTCACTAAATTTAAATTCCTTATTATTGGATATCGATATTCCAGAGGGAACGTTTCACTAATAAAAATTGGTGTTCCCAAATATGATCATGTCCAATGATAAATAATGGTGAATCATTAGTTCCTTTTTATATTATTGGAATGTTTCTTAAATTCCTTACCAATGAAATCATTTAATGTTACTATCCACTCAAAAATGACTTCTCAATATTAACTTTTGTATAAAAAAAATATAAAGAGATTGCAGCATATGATATGTACAATATTTGGTAGAATGACATACTCTATTCCATGTTCGATAGTCCTCGAATCACAGATTATTGTACTACCTTTTTTTGAATACAAAGTCAAAAGTAGTGAAATATTATACGATAATAATAGAAACATTCCTCTTATAATTGGTTATATATCCAAACATTCCTTTTTATGTATTCAATTCCCAAAGAAGTTATAAACCCCATTAAAGATATAATCCTTTTAACCAAGTAGTATGTATCCAAAATTACAATCTTCTCTTTAGTTCTTCTTTTCTAATCCACTTCATAATGTTCTTCACATACCCCATAAGTAAGTTGAATCAAACATTAAATGTGTACAGTCTTTATGAACCAAAAAAAGTACTCTAAATCAATTTAGGGTCTTGAAACTAATTCCTAAAACACTATACATAAAACATCCTCATCAAATGTGTGTCAAATATACCTCATTATATTAACCTGTTCTTTATATTCGCTTTTCGGAAGGTCTCGGTCTAATTCATCTTCTTCTATTCATATATAAATTGAGACAAAATTCATGGGTTGATCTTGATTCCTTAATCTATTGGAGATCAGTCCAATGAACCATAATCTGATGGATGTCACACATATGGTATCGCTTTGACTGACTATCTCTGATGAAACGTCTTTTGGTGGAACATTATCTAATGATTAGATGGAACCTCACTCTGATGGACTTATTCTGGTGTAACTTCCTTATCATCATCATAAAAATGAAACTGTGTTTTTAAACTCAATACATGGTCCAATATTTTTAGTGCTTCATTAGAAAAGAAAAAATTACTTTTTTGAAGTATTAATCTAATATAATCTTTTTTAAAATGGGTACAATATTGTAAAAGGAAGGAAAATTAATTCCTTTCATGTTCAATGAAATTCACAATATCTAGATTTCATAATCATTAATTTCTTCATATTTGAATTATTTTAATCATTTTAGAACTTTTTATAACTTTTCAATTATACATTAATGTTCATGTATCTTATACATTACAAAAATTACTTAGTTTAATTTTCCATTTTGAATATACATAATGATAAAAACATATAAAAAACTAAATACCTCACATTGTGATGAACTTTTGTAAACACCAACTGTATTCTCATACAAATGGATTGTTATACTGAAAAACAGTTTATAAAACATTAAAAAAAATTGTATCTCACAGAAACATCCTTTGTCAAAAATTTTGTAGCTTACACACATCAAAAATATTCTCAAAATATTTTTCCTTTTCTTGAATTTTATAAACCAATAATCCAACATCATATGATGTTCAGTAATTGATGAAATTTTTTTTGTTTCAACATGTGTAAGATGAATTAGTTTATGCTCGAATCTGATAAACATTCTCAGTTCTAGTCTAATGAGTCTGTACCTATTCTTGAGAAATAATAGATAAATTTTTTAATTTTCTTCTGGCCTAATCAATATAATATTCAACCTTATGTTATTAGTTGAGAACAATGTTGAATTTCAAGGGGTTGATCGGTCTCTAATCTAATATGTTTCATCAATCTAATCGAATTTACTATTCAATTATGCTTCTAAAAAACAATGTATATAATTTTAAAAGATAATAAAATTTTCAAACGAATCAATGTAAGAATCCATTATGTTGAATTAGTGGCATATTTCATCCAATGGACGATTGTCAGTAATGACATATTTCCATTAGCATGATCTATCTTCTAGCCTTATGATATTTTCACACTGATGATTCTCAAGATGATGATCTTCATTTTTAGTTTTCAGTTGTGCCTCACACTAATGAGTAATAAACATGTTACATCATATAATATTCTCCTAATTACAACAAACATGGTCATGTAAAATGACTATTTAATTATGTATGTAAACCCCATGATTTGAAAATTATTTTTAATTTTAGTATAAGATAAAAAGTCTGACACTACTTTTTATTACGATCAAAATATGCATTTTAGTTTAAACATAATTTGGATTATATTTCTTAGTTTCATTATAAACCCCAATCATATTCAATGACACAAGTTGATCTACTGATTCCAATGGGTGGTTATGGTTATAAAATTTTCTCACAACCGTCTTTAATATAAATTTCTATATATTAATGTATTGTCAAAAAATTCAAGAAAATAAACAACTTCAGCATAATAATCAGATATAATATTCTGAATTGATATTTACACTATCAAACTCACTAATTCTGAACTTACAGACATGATAACCATTCCATATATAATATTACGATTCGATCATAATGTTATCGCAATGATCATTTGTGAACATACCTTATCATAAATGTGTTATCATAAAATTTCACTCTCATAAGTTTTGATGCCTCACCCATTACATTGGATGGATATATAGGTCTAACCCATCTCACAACCAACAAAATTTAAGTTCCCCTTGAAAAATAACACTTTCTTCAGCTCGTAAATAACGTATGGAAAAAATATTAGCTTTTATAAAAAATTAATTAAATTAACATTACATGAACATATGAATAAAATATAATGTTTGAATTGTCATTTTAAAAAATATATCATGTGACAATCACATATAAATGAAAATTATAACATCAATTCATGTAAAATTTATCTTTGATGGTATATATCAGAGAAAATATAAAATTCTCATCTATCCATTCTATAAAATTAAATTGAAATAATTGTCAAATATATTTTTTTGAATTGAATCTTATGATTTTTGGAAGACTTAATATAACAAGTTACTATTAAAAATTCATTGAAAATAAAGACTAGTATCGAAAAATGAGATGTGAAAAGTATTTAGAAAAGACATAAATTAAGAGATTATTTAACAATATAATCCTAAATAATACATGATAATTTCATTAAGGGGATGAAAAAATAATATGAAAAATTATAATTTTAAAAAGAATCTTTATTAATGGAATCATAAATATGATAAAAAAATTTTAATAATAAAATTTATGAAACGTTGAAAAAATACTTTTAAGAAAAATCATTACTTATTGAAACATTAAGATTCATATTTATTATCAAAATAATATTTGGATAAGATGATAAAACATATTATCTTAAAATTATGGGAAATTATTTTTAACATTTGGAAAAATCATTATTTAAAATAAAAGTAAATTAAAAGGAAAAAATGTATTTAAATGATTAAAGGGGAATAAAATTATCAATGGATAATTTTTTTTTCATATGACACAACGTAATGGATAATATTTTTCAGATGTAAAAACATGGTTATGATGGAAAATGTATCAATAGAAATTTTAATTCTTGATATAAATAGATTTTTTACAAATCATATATAATCATTAAGGTTGAATATTTGTTATAGATCATAATTAAAAAATTAAATATGATTGAAATAATACATAACATTATCACATGATATATTGGATCAAACATGAAATATTTTAGTCAAATAATTTTTTTTTTGGAAAATATTTTTCTCATGAAAAACCATTATTACATTATAATATATTGTATCAAACCCGCATGAAAATGATAACATAAAATTTAAATTTATATATCATAAAATTATTGATATAAAATATATTAATATCCTAATAGAGTGGCTATTATAACAAACTTAGTCATTCACATTGTTTGATATAGACATCCCACAGTGACTTGTAATTGAGATGGAAACACTTACCTTCATTCCTTGATTTTAATATAACACCATTAAACCATATAAAAATTAAAAAATACATTTTATATTATTTAAAAATAATAATCATAAATATCAACGTTCTATAATCCATATCTAAAATTATTTATCTTGTGTACATTAATTTGTTGTATGATATTTTTCATATCAATAATTTATAACTGTAAATTTTTTTCACTTGTTTAATAATTTTGGAATCATTTGGCTGAATTTTATATAATATTAATTATTTATATATATTATAAATTCCTATATTATATAAAAAATATTTATTTAATATTTTCTTATTTTATTAACTTTTTATCATTGTTACTTTATGTGAAAACTTAACTAATAACTAATTCTTTCAATTTTTTTAGAAGGAAATTTTAATTTATTAAATCTTTATATACTATATATAATATTTAAATAACTATATAATTATAAGTTTATAAATAATATATTATAATAATATTAGTTTAAATTTTCATTTAGTCAACTATAATAGATTTAATCGTATTGTACACATTAGTTGTTAAACTGAACAAAACATGAACACAGTTTAAATCGATTCACAAGTATAGTCAATGAGGTGTTTATTTTTGTGTAATTTAGTAATATTAAAAAATAATGACTATTTTATTGTTTTTTTAACATTATATTACTATATAGAGATAATTTATGAATTTGTAAACAAAATACTAATAATATTTCATCAATGATGTCGTAATATCGACGTACACATGATTAGCAAACACATTTTTCAACATGTGAGAGGGTGTGAATGTGTCTTTTAAATTGTAATTTTAGAAAAATAATTATAATATATATATATATATATATGTATCTATGATAATATTTTTCACCTTAAAATAATAAGTATCATATATGATAAACATTAATGAAAAACAAATCAAGATTCTTTGTAGAGGTGGTAGCCGATAAAACATACTAATGATGTTCTTCTATTTTTATAGGTCGAATTAAATAAATAAATAAAGGTTTTACATTTAATATAAAAAATATTTATACTAATGATAATAAAGCAATAATATTACTATGGTGATATTATATTTGGATGAATAAGATTAAGAATAAAATATTTAGATGAGACAACACTTGTGTTAGAGACATGCTTTTTCAATGGATGTTCCCATTAAATTGAATGGAATCTTATATCTATAACTGCCCATATATATTTTCGATAGGGATATAAGAAGTGTAATAGTAATTATATTCAATGATTAATTTTAGGGATATGTTTTTGTTTGAAAGTCATCAATTGGTCCCCTTTTCGTGAGAGGAAAATCAGAAATAATGAATAAACATTTATAATTTTACAATTATTTAATAATTTGGCATGGTCAGTTTCTCTGATGATTAAAAATTATTGATTTTAGAGTGTATATGGGTCTATAATGGCACAAAAATGTGTTTTCAAATGTTTTTAAAACTTATTATATGATTTTAAAAATATTTTCACAAACAATAACTCTTAATTTTAATTTATATTAGATGTTTGTAATGGTGTGATTTTATGTTTTATCTGACATATATAATAACACATACAATCAAAATTTAGGATTCCTGATAATAAATATAGAAATTATGTAATACTATTAAATATCTAAATATTATAAAATTTTCTTTTAAATTAAAATAAATAAGGTGTAGAAAAACAACTTTAGTATAAAAATTAAATTTTGACCATTGGAGATTCTAAATATTAAATTATATTGAATACCAATTAAATAAGAGATAATATATTTATTTATGAATTTAAAAACTATATTATATTTTATTTTAAAGTGATTTAACATTATATTATTCGATATAAATTCCATGATATTAATAAAGTAATAATTTATAATATAATTAATTCACAATTTTTAGTATAATTATCATCAATCCTAACAACCATTATTTTAGTACATAAAATAAATTAGAAATATTAAATAGTAATAAAATTATTATATAAATAAAAATTATATATTTTTTTAAAATTAAAATTATATATTTATGTATATTAAACTTAATTTTACATTAACAAATCCATTTAATCGTTTTTAATAAATTATTTTAAATTAAAAAAAAATTATGATTAGGATATGATGATCTATAATATTGATTCCAGCCACATTTAAATAATTATTATCATTTTGAGAGTATATATTTATCAATATATGTATTAAAAAAACATATGATAATTTTATAATTTAATATATAAAATAATTTTAATGGGTTTTTCTTTTATATGGTACATAAATATTCAAATTATTGATCTTCTATTCATAAATAAAAATTAGTATTTTAAATTGACTTATTATAATTTACAATATATAATTTTTTTGAAAATGGTGGTAAAATATCAATTTTATTGTCATTTTGGATGAATTAAAAAAAGGTAATTATATATTATTTTGCAACAAAAGATTACTTTAGAGAAATAAAATAAGTATATGATAATATAATTTTGATGCGAGGACTTCAAAATTTATCTTTACTTTAAAAAATTATATTATAAATTTTTTATATATAAACATTTAAATGAAATGATATTTTATAAATAGAACATATTTTATTAAAATAACTTTTTCAATACTTTTTCATATTAAATATTTTACATTAACAAGGAAATTAAATAAATGTTGTCAATTTCAGTCATTATTATAATGTTTTTAATAATATATTCTCAATATATTTAGTTTCTTTAGATTGGTTTTATCATGTTTAAAAATTTGTGGACATTAATATGCCTTAAAAATATGCAACATAATGGTTCATTACATGTGACGGGTGGTGACCATTTATAGTCAACCAATTGATGCATCAAAAGGATTCATGAGACAAATCAAGTGGCCAAATTATATTTGTATTTTATTTACTCCAACCAATTTATTATGAATGACGACATGGTGGAGAAGTAGTGGATCTATGATTCATTTTTTACATTGCTGAGTCCTTGATGAAAACATGACCACTGTTTTGATTTATTCATTTCCTTTAATAATAAACTAGTTTTCTCCATCCATTTTATTGTTATATTGATTTTTTTCATGGATGTATTTTGAACTCATGTTCCTGAATAATGATTTAGGTGTTTTTATTATCCATTTTTCGGTATTTATTTTTCCTTATATTCTCTTGATATATTTATTTTTATTGTTTCCCTAACAAATCATTTGGGGATACTAATTTTTATATTTTTCATTCCACATGACATGAATATTGAATAAATATATTATGAACAATTATGATATAATTTTTTACAGTATTTTTTTCATATTTTGTAATATTATAATCATGTATGTATCTAGTAAGTAAATTAATCAAGTCTGATAAATATTTTTTTGTTGTGATCCCTTGTGTCCTATAACAATGTAATATTTATGCATCAACATTTATTTAATTGAATTATTTATTCTAAAAGGCATTTCACCATATGATTTTTGGACTTGAGACATGAATTAAAATAACTTATAATTATCAATTGAAATTATATTACTCTCCATTACATAATCAATTTTTCTATTTTGATCATTCTGATGATTTTTTTCCTTTAAAAGATTTTTTGAGAGTTCTTGTGGTTATATATGAATATAGGATGTTTTTTATTCTATGTTCATTATTTATCCATGATCTGATCATTGTGATAGTGATGTCCATTATTTATTCAATCCTTCAATTGTGATTTGGAAATCGACAATCAAGTTATAGGATCCATATTCTGTCAATTTTAACTATATGTGTGAGGTCTATGTTCTTTTTAAATCCATTGGGTTTAGAGTAAGGGTATAATTGATGATGATAATGAATGTTATTAATCAAATTTTCATGGTTATGGGATATATCATAACACTTTTAAATGTTTTTCAATGTTTCAAAAATAATTATCCATGTTTTATACCATGAAAAATATCAAAGTTGTTAGCGTCCTATTTAGTGTTATGATTGTAGTGATTTATAATAAACATATTTTTCTAATTTATTTGACTTATCCTTGAATAAAATAACAGGATATTATATATGTAATATGAACTACTTTCTTATGGAAATCTTTAATTTTGTATAAGTACCCATCCTAATGATGATATGATGTTATGAAAGCTGTTGAACTGAAATTTTTAAGGATGTAGAAGCCTAATTTAATTATATTTATTGAATTTATTTACATTAGTTGTAGTTTGATTCATAGGGATCATGTTGTTCATCTACCATTTATAGATTAGAATTAGTTAGAGATGGAATATATTGGGAAATAATGTCAATGTTGGTGGGCATGGAATGTGATACAGGCTGATGTATGGTGGGTTTCACTGGTGATTAGTGTGGTGAGATTGTTATTTTTAAGGTATTTCCTGGAATATTTTGTGATGTATAATTTGTATATATATGGTAGATGAGTTTTTTTGAGTGGTTGTATTAGTTCTATTTTCATCCATTAAACATATTTGAAATGATGAAGTAGAAATGTAATTACCACGACCTCCTCCCCACAATGTGTACCCCTCTTGAGCTGGCAATGTGAGAAGGGAGATAATGTCCCCCTAGTCCCACCTCTAGTAGGCCCCGGGTTGGTTACTAGAACCAAGGGTATGATAAATACCCAAATGGGAGGCATTAGCCTCTAAGAGAACACATGTGGTGGAGAGAGATATGATAGACACCAACCAACTCCAACTCCGAACTAAAGTATAAAAGAAAACCCAAGTGCATATGGAATGTCATGAAAAAGTACTACAACTGAAAGGGAAAACTACATGTACCCAAAAGAATGTAAAACGGCAGCGACCGCAACCCCGAACACCTCCACCAACCACAATCTTGTAGTAACCAGCTTGATCTCCAACCTACTCCAAGTGACCTGAAAAACAGTTTATATATATGTAGGGTGAGTATAACAGTATACTCAGTAGGATCCTCCCCGAAGCCTCTCGTGAAAAAGTAAATAAATCATGCTAAAGAACAGTGAACAACAGTCAAACTAACTCATCCCCTGTGTAGGTATACTATGTTCCCAACCTCACCATGGATACTCTCACCAAGTAACGCATACAAGATTATATCATATAGAAGAAGATATCAAGGGTACCCTGGTACTACTTCCCCACTGGTTTTCTGCTTTTCGGCAATGACATATGTCATGTGCATCTCTCTCCAAAGTCCTGCCCATATAAACTTGGGCTAAGCTCCACAATCTTCACCACGTGCACCACAAAGGCTTGACTGCAGACACCTGGCCTAAGCACCAAACCATCCTCACAACCAAAAGTAACGAGATAGTTTTTAAAATCCACCACAGCTCGCATAACGTTTATCATATGTCGGGTATTATACCTCTAGCCATTATAGCACATACACCGAGTAAGGATCCTCAAGCAATCACAGCCTATACACGTTACACCTATAGTAGTCCATAGGATACAATATCCATAATATATGCGTATGAAATAACAACAAGCCATTACATCCCTCTACCCACATATATGGGGAAAACTAATCAATGTTCCTTCCAGCACCAGTAGCTACCAAGAGAAGAAAGTGGTGCCAAAGGGGTTAGTCATCCATTCATTCTCCCACTAGAATGTTGGGGAAAACACACCCCCAGGGCGAAGAATCCCTGGGGTGTCAGTTTCCCATACTGACACAGTGGAGTAGCGTGTAGAAACACAAAAAGTACAGAATATATATAACTCCCAACCACACTATGGGCATAACCTAGTCTTAGTCTCAGTTGCAGCTAACGTCTCTCATACTCTAGGCTGCAATTTCTAAGACTAGGTATCCTATAAGCACACAACCAATTAATGATCTTCATTAGGTTATGTCATCCCCTTTTTCAACAGTTCCACTTTATGTTAATTAATTCTTTGAACATTAATTAACCATGAACACAACCATATTAAACTTCATTGGAATTACATTCATAAACAACTATCCCTTCAAAAGTTCTCAACCACATCATTATGTTTCAAAAAACTCCAACCCCAGGGGTTAACATCATTTATTCAAAAATTCCTTATTGAATTACTTTCCCATATTCCCAGGAATTCTAGGAAAGAAACATATGATACTAAACACAAAGGGGCTCAATACGGTGAGTAGATATACTACATGTTGAGTCTTTTCCACCTATAGCAAGAGCGTAGACCCATCCTCCCCCGAGAAGCTACACACGGAAAGCCCGTGGAATATCCTGCACGTCTTCACCTCCTTCCGATGAAGGGTAAGCAAGACCAGCTGCCTTGAGTAGTGGTGAAAATTAATGAAGATAAACATTCATTCAAAGTCACCACTCATCCAACAAACACATCCATCCCATTACATAATCACTTGTATCCTCCCTGACACCCACATGCATAAACCGATGCATCTCGCCACTCGAGGTGTCATCTACTTCCCCAACCACAAGGCCTCCCTACCTCCACATACCACAACACCCCTATAGGCTAACATCACAGCACAAGATATCACAACACCCCTCCAGGGTCACAGCGCCGCACAAGCAGCAGGAATACAATCATCACATCCAATTGGCTCTTGGTCCTTTAACAAGGAATCCATCCTTCATACGTAATGAGCACTCATGGCTCCCAAGAACAAGGCATTCTGCCTTACAAGAAAGAGGATAAATCAGAACCCTATCATGAATTATCATTTATCAACAATAAGTTCTTTAATCGCCTCTTTATTTAACATATTCAATTCGTTGGTTCCCACATAATGAACCAAAACATTGAGCTATGACAAGGATTAAACATGATTACAATGCCAACTTAATCAACATCAAATTACCACCATAACCAGATTTGTTTTTCATGCGTCTTTATTTTTAACCAATTAATTATCAATTAATTCCGGGATTACATTATTCATAAATTTCAACAAGACACTACTAAAAATACGAGCATTAATAGCGCTACAAATGGGCTTTAACAACGCTACAAACGGGCTTTAACAGCGCTAAAAAAGCGCTCATAAATGATTGTTTTATCAATGCTCCTTTAGAACTGATAAACTTATCTTTTATCAGCGATTCATTAGAGCTGATAAAGGTGTAGTTTTTCAGCACTATATTAGTACTGATAAAAGCATGATTTATCAGCGCTAAAAGAGTGCTGATAAAATTTTCTTTTATCAGCGCTTCTTTAGCCCTGATAAAGGTGTAGTTTATCAGCACTGTTTTAGTGCTGATAAAATCAAGATTTATTATCACTAAAAGTGCACTGATAAATTCCCTCTCTGCTGCTCTGATAAATTTGTAGCAGCACACCCGAACACCTGCAAAAAAATACAGAATCTCAATAAGCCAATTAAAGCATGTATACACATACAAAATTAACTCATAAATCATAAGAAAATTAGACCAAGTATACCCATAAAACAATTATACCCATACACCATTAACACATAATTTATAAGTTAATCAAGTACATAATGAAATCAATTCATAATTCAGGGGGTTTGGGGGCTGTTCAAGAGTTTGGGGTGGCTGTCCAAGGGGGGGTAGGGGTGTATGGGGGGCTTTCTTGTTCAATCCTAAGGCTCCACATGGGTGTGTTTTATCAATACATAAATCTTTGGACTTTTCTCTATCCACTATGCATCATGTTCTCAACCTCAAATAAGTTATAAGGTTTGTACACACACTGAGGTGCACATACTTTGGGGGGGGATGAACCTCATTAATAAACCCCCAATATTAAACCTGCAATAGTCTATTGTAAGTGCATGATCAAGAAATATGCAAAACCTAGTTGAGAAAGAACTGGAATAAAACTAATGAAAATCATCATTGAACCTAAAATCCATGTCCATGATTAAACCCAAATTAATTTTACAGGTGCTGATATCTTACCAAGAATTTCACAAGGACTGTGTCGACATTATAAAAATATAGTTTGACTCGTACACGTCACCAAGGACCCTTTGAGTTCTAGCAGCCACTTCGTGCCTCAGATTGAGGTGCAGTTGACTCTTACATGTCACCAAGGACCCCTGGATTGTTCTTATTAAATATCAATGCAATCTGAAGGCGTTTGGTGGGATTTCCGTAGGTCATTTGTTGTTTTCAATTAAAATTTTGTCCATTTTAAACAAAATAGAGACCATTTGAGTGATAACGGCCAAACCGTGCTTCAGATTGAGGAGGGGTTGACTTGTACACGTCACTAAGTACCCTTGTATTGTTCATATAAATGATCAATGCAATCTGAATGTGTTTGATTGGATTTCTGTAGGTCAGTTGTTGTTTTCAATTAAAATTATGTCCACTTTAAACAAAATTGTGTCCCTTTGAGTGATAGCGGCCACACTGTGCCTTGGATTGAGGCGGGGATGACTCGTAAAAATTACCAAGGACCGTTGGATTGTTCTTATAAATGATCAATGCAATCTGAATGTGTTTTGTCGGATTTCCGTAGGTCAGTTGTTGTTTTCACTAAAAATCTTGTCCATTTTAAACAAAATAGAGACCCTTTGAGTGCTAGCGACCACACCGTGCCTCAGATTGAGTCGAGGTTGATGCATAAACATCACCGAGGACCCTTGGATCGTTTTTATAAATGATCAATGCAATATGAATGCATTTGGTCGGATTTCCGTAGGTCATTTGTTGTTTTTACTTAAAATCTTATCCATTTTAAACAACATAGAGACCCTTTGAGTGATAGCAGCCACACCGTGCCTCAGATTGAGGCGTGGTTTACTCGTACACATCACCAAGTACCCATTGGATCGTTCTTATAAATGATCAATGCAATCTGAATGTGTTTGGTCAGATTTGCGTAGGTCAGTTGATGTTTCCACTTAAAATCATGTCCACTTTAAACAAAATAGAGACCCTTTGTGTCATAGTGGCCACACCGTGCCTCAGATTGAGGCGGGGTTTACTCTTACATTTCAACAAGGACCCTTTGTTAATTCTTATAAAATATCAATGCAATCCGAATGCGTTTGGTATGATTTCCATTGGTCAGTTGTTGTTTTCACTTAAAATCTTGTCCATTTTATACAAAATAGAGACCCTTTGAGTGATAGTGGTCACACCGTGCCTCGGATTGAGGCGTGATTGACTCGTCCACGTCACAAAGGACCCTTGGATCGTTATTATAAAATATCAATGCAATCTGAATGCGTTTGGTCGGATTTCTATAGGCTAGTTGTTGTTTTCATTTAAATTGTGTCCACTTTAAACAAAATAGAGACCCTTTGAGTGATAGCGGCCACACCGTGCCTCAGATTGAGGCAAGGTTGACTTGTAAACATCACCAAGGACCCTTGTATAGTTCTTATAAAAGATCAATGCACTTGGAATTCCTTTGTTTTTCTTTCCATAGGTCAGTTGTTGTTTTAACTTAAAATCTTGTCCATTTTAAACAAAATAGAGACCCTTTGAGTGCTAGCGGCCACACCGTGCCACAGAATGAGGCAAGGTTGACTCGAACCCGTCACCAAGAACCATTGGATAGTTCTCAAAAATTATCAATGCAATCCAAATGTGTTTTGTTAAATTTCCCTAGGTCAGTTGTTGTTTTCACTTAAAATATTGTCCATTTTAAACAAAATAGAGACCCTTTGAGTGATAGAGGCCACAATGTGCCTCAGATTGAGGCGGGGTTGACTCGTACATGTCACCAAGGACCCCTAGATCGTTCTTATAAAATATAAATTCAATCCGAATGCGTTTGGTCAGATTTCCATAGTTCGGTTTTTGTTATCAATTAAAATCGTGTCCACATTAAACAAAATAGAGACCCTTTGAATGATAGTTGCTACACCATGCCTCGGATTGAGGTGGGGTTGACTCGTACATGTCCCCATGGACCCTTGGATCATTAAGAAAAAATATCGATGCAATCCAAATGTGTTTGGTCATATTTATGTAGGTCAGTTGTTGTTTTCACTTAAAATCTTGTCCATTTTAAACAAAATAGAGACCCTTTGAGTGCTAGCGGCCACACCGTGCCTCAGATTGAGGAAGGGTTGACTCGTACATTTCTCCAAGGACCCGTTTATTGTTCTTATAAATGATAAATGCAATCTTAATGCATTCGGTCAAATTTCTGTAGTTCAGTTGTTGTTTTAACTTAAAATCTTGTCCATTTTAAACAAAATAGAGACCCTTTGAGTGCTAGCGGCCACAACGTTCCTCGGATTTAGGCGGGATTAACTCATGCACATCACCAAGGAACCTTGGATCGTTCTTATAAATGATAAATGCAATCAAAATGTGTTTGGTTGGATTTTCGTAGGTCAGTTTTTGTTTTCACTTAAAATCTTGTCCATTTTAAACAAAATAGAGACCCTTTGAGTGATAGTGGCCACACTGTGCCTTGGATTGAGGCGGGGTTGACTCTTACACATCACCAAGGACCCTTGGATCGTTCTTATAAATGATCAATGCAATAAAAATGTGTTTTCTCATATTTCCGTAGATCAGTTGTTGTTTTCAATTAAAATCGTGTCCACTTTAAACAAAATAGAGACCCTTTGAGTGATAGCGGCCACACTGTGCCTCATATTGAGGCGGGGTTGACACATAAACATCACCAAGGACCCTTGGATCTTTATTATAAAATATCAATGTATGCTGAATGCGATTGGTCAGATTTCTGTAGATCAGTTGTTGTATTCACTGAAAATATTTTCCATTTTAAACAAAATAGAGACCCTTTGAGTGTTAGCGGCCACACTGTGCATCAGATTGAGGTGGGGTTGACACTTACACGTCACCAAAGACCCTTGGATCGCTCTTCTAAAATATAAATGCAATCCGAATGCGTTTGGTCAGATTTCGGTAGGTTTGTTGTTGTATTCACTTAAAATATTGTCCATTTCAAACAAAATAGAGACCCTTTGGGTGCTAGCGGTCACACCGTGCCTCGGATTGAGGCGGGGTTGATCATACACGTCACTAAGGACACTTGGAACGTTATTATAAATGATCAATGCAATCCAAATGCGTTTGGTTTGATTTTCGTAGGTCAGTTTTTATTTTCACTTAAAATATTGTCCATTTTATACAAAATAGAGACCATTTTAGTGCTAGCGGCCACACCGTGCCTTGTATTGAGGCAGGTATGACTCGTACACATCACCAAGGACCCTTGGACTGTTCTTATAAAAGATCTATGTAATCCAAATGCATTTTTCCGATTTTTGTAGGACAGTTTTTGTTTTCACTTAAAAGTTTGGCCATTTTAAATAAAATATAGACCCTTTGAGTGCTAGCGGCCACACCGTGCCTTGGATTGAGGAGGGGTTTTACTCGTACACATCACCAAGGACCCTTGGATCATTCTTATAAAAGATCAATGCAATCCGAATGCGTTTGGTCAGATTTCCGAAGGTCAGTTATTGTTTTCACATAATATCATGTCCATTTAAAACAAAATAGAGACTCTTTGAGTGCTAGCGGCCACACCATGCCTTTGATTGAGGCGGGGTTGACTCGTACACATCACCAAGGAGCCTTGGATCATTCTTATAAATGATCAATGAAACTTGAATGTGTTTGGTCAGATTTCCGTAGGTCATTTTCTATTTTCACTTAAAATCTTGTCCACTTTAAACAAAATAGAGACCCTTTGAGTGCTAACGGCCACACCGTGGCTCGGATTGAGGCGGGGTTGACTCCTACATGTCACCAAGGACCCTTGGATCATTATTATAAAAATATCAATGAAATCCGAATGTGATATACTAATTATTCATTATGAAAAACATAAAGGTACCATTAAATACTTACATTGCCCCAAACACCCATAACACAACCCAATCACAAACTTCATCTCAATGTACTCAACCGATCTAAACACCAAGATGGATTTCACCCAAGACTATCAAATTAAAAATGATGATCATGTCATAAACCAACCACTTAATTTCTATGGTGCTCCCCACTATACACTTTAGCTCACAAACACCATCGTCTGATGTTTAACACCTCCATCATTGGGAAAGAACCCCTAGAACCCAAACTAAAACTCCACAACATACCCAACATGTTTTCTAACTTACCTTGCATAGACGTCTATGAGAACAATAACCAATGATATCATCCATACATTCCATTAAAACCTCTTGAAATGGATGTGCATCCATCATCCATTCATGAATCAAAGACAATTCAACTTTTCCTCAAAGATTGAACCCATTTTCAAAACATATTTAACATTTCAAAACATCAAATAGATGTGGCGTACAACTCACCACATTTGATCCTTTTTCCTGGAGTAATTTGATACATGCACCACATAGGTTGTAAAAGCAGTAGAGGATAGATCTCTTTGATCATACAAAGCCATGAACCCAAGTTTATCCTTGAGGAAACTGATGAGTGATGCTTGTGAATGCTTTTTGGAACTATGAACTGACTCGCTTGATGAAACACTAGATATATCTTTAAATGTAGCCTCACTTGCTGAATCAATGGAACAATTTCCTATATTGGATGCCCTTAATGTCATATTTAGCATCCCATCTTGTTCATTAAATGGATTGGTTAACTTCCAATCTATCATGGAGGCTGCCGCACCACCTATAAAGGAATCTAATTATCAGAGGGAGCTTGATTAGAAAAACAATCCTGAGGGAACTGGACATGAAAGATCACGCGGTGCCATAGTTTCTCAGCAACCTCAATTTACCCCACATGATATAAGGCTATTTCATGATGTCCAAGACATAGCGAGAGGAGAAGATAAGGTCAAAGTCTCATTGATGAACAACATCAACAATGAACATCCACCACCCTTTCACTATATACATCAAAATCATATATTTAAGAACATCCATGTGAATTTCTATCTTACTTCCATCAAGGATGATGAATGTTGGTCAAATTGTTTTAGAAATTTTTTATCTTAAGTCATGCCTTGTACTTTCACCCATGAATTTGATGGTGAGTATGCATACACGATAGTTAACATTCTTAGAGAAGAGTTTCTGGAAGAGTATAAGAGACATGAAACAATGAAGATCATTAGAGAGTTGGAGAAAATGTGGTTGCTACAAACAATGTGGCAATCGGCTTGTGAAACGCTGCCTAAGTTACAACTTGTAGGTATTGTACATTATTTTTTTCTGGAGTGTTTCAGTGTAAATGAATTTTGGAATGATCATTGCTATTCATTGTCTTTTATGATTTTTTGATAGCCAAGGGGAAAGGGTGGGGTCCGTAGACATTGGAGGATATGTCGAAGGGTTTATTTATGGGATATTGCATACTATATTTTTGCAACATTTCCATACTATCTGACATCTAACCAAATGGCCTCTTTCCCATTCAAGCTCCCCGAACCCCGATGGTGATCGGGGATCGGGGAGATTTAAGGGAAAAAAGGCCATTTCTCAGACATATTCACACACAAAATCACCCTTCGATATATCCTCCAATGTTTATAGATCCCACACTTTCCCCTCGTGTGTCAAAAAAACCTAAAAGACAATGAATTTAAATGATCATTCCAAAATGCATTTACACTGAAACCATCCAGAAAAAAATAAAGTACAATACATGCAAGTTGTAACTTAGGCCGCGTTGCATAAGCCGATTGCCACATTATTTTTTGCAACCACATTTGCTAAAACATTCTAATGATCTTCATTGATTCATGTCTTTTAAACTCTTCCATAAATGCCTCTCTAAGAAGGTAAACAATAGTACACATCACCAAGGACCCTTGGATCGTTCTTATAAAAGATCAATGCAATCCAAATGCGTTTGGTCAAATTTCCGTATGTTAGTTTTTGTTTTCACTTAAAATCTTGTACATTTTAAACAAAATAGAGACCCTTTGAGTGCTACCGGACACACTATGCCTCGTATTGAGGCAGTGTTGACTCGTACACATCACCAAGGACCCTTGGATTGTTCTTATAAAAGATCAATGGAATCTGAATGCATTTGGTTCGATTTATCTTGGCCAGTTGTTGTTCTCACTTAAAATCTTGTCCATTTTAAACAAAATAGAGACCCTTTGAGTGCTAGCGGCCACACTGTGCCTCGTATTGAGGCGGGGTTGACTCGTACACATCACCAATGACCCTTGGATTGTTCTTATAAATGATAAATGAAATCTGAATGCATTTGTTCATATTTACATAGGTCAGTTGTTGTTTTCACTTAAAATATTGTCCATTTTAAAAAAATAGAGATACTTTGAGTGCTAGAGGCCACACCGTGCATCGGATTGAGGCGGGGTTGACTAATACACGTCACCAAGGACCCTTGGATTGTTTTTATAAAATATAAATGCAATCTGAATTCTTTTAGACAGATTTCCATAGGACAGTTGTTGTTTTCACTTAAAATCTTGTCCATTTTAAACAAAATAGAGACCCTTTGAGTGGTATCAAACACACCATGCCTTGGATTGAGGTGGGGTTGACTCGTACACATCACCAAGGACACTTGGATCGTTCTTATAAATGATCAATGAAATCCAAATGCGTTTGGTCGGATTTCTGTAGATGAGTTGTTTTTTTTTTATTTAAAATCTTGTCCCTTTTAAACAAAATAGAGACCCTTTGAGTGCTAGCGGCCACACCGTGCCTCATATTGAGGTGGGTTTGACTCGTACATGTCACCAAGGACCCTTGGATCTTTCTTATAAAAGATAAATGCAATATTAATGCATTTGGTTGGATTTACGTAGTTTAGTTGTTGTTTTCACTTAAAATCATGTCCATTTTATAAAAAATAGAGACCCTTTGAGTGGTTCATCATTATTGCATGTTGCTGGTGCATATCATCTGTTAAAATGGGAAAATGACTCATTGGAGAAAGGATTTTTTATTTGATAACAATTAAAATTTTCCTACGAACATTTACATACAACAATGTTTCATCTTTTGATCCCCTTAACCATTCTCAAAAATGACCTCAAATTGTACATGTCCCCAACTCAGATCTTCACTGTATTTGTGTATAATCATCCAGCAGGTACGCGGCCCACTCATTTCTGAACACATCTATATCGTCTTGTGAGTATGAAGCTTTTCGGCAGTCATAGTAGTACTGTAAAATAAAAAAATAAAGAATTAATTACTAACATAAACGAACTAGTTGTTGTTTTTAAATATACCTCTTTAGGGATGCTAGTTTTCTGATGAAAAATGATCTCTTTCATAAATTTACAAACATAATAACTGCAATCATTATCGTTTTCTTGTTTTGGACACTCCAAAAAAATTGATCATTAGGAGAATAAGTAACTTGTGTTGAGATGTGTTTGGATAATGAAATTTTATTATATATACCCTGATATTTTTTTCAGACGTAGTACTTGCTCGCATCCTTATGATTATCCCTTGGCCTCATTCCGTTATTTAGATGGTAATAATACACCGCCCTATCAGTAAAAGATAATATAAATTATATTACTTGATGTTTAGACCTAAAACGTAAGATTTAGTGTCTTACAGATTCACAAACTCCATCATGTTTGGTCGGTTTGATGGATATCCTTGCTTTGAATCCATAAAATAAATCATCAGAGTATCCTATTTCACCGCAATTAGCAACTAATGATTCCTAAAAACTCAAAAACGAATAAGTAATACAAAAAGTGAAAATATAATTGATATACTTTAATCGTAGAGTATTACCCCTGCATGGTTGGTATTAGAAAATTTTGTCATCTGTAATCTTGCGTTCAAATGTTTTTAGCAATCCGATCACTATTTCACCCCCTTTTGATGGCTCTATTTTTGTTAGGTGTGTTGATGTGATATGAGGACTAACCAGTCCAAATCTTGGATCATGGGAAAATTCCTTCAATTGTTTTTCATAAATGTGTCTATCAACAATATAAAATGCATTTAGTCATAATTTTCAAGCTAGATTAGCTTTTGGAAAATCAATTCATGGAAACATACCTCATATATACATTTACAACTGTGTGGCCAAGCTAACCGTTTTCAAGGATTTGATTTACATTTTCAGTAGTAACGACATCTTGAATTTCTTCTCCGTATATATTCTCTTCAAACACCACTATATGACTATTACCATCTTTTAGCTTCATATCCACATGAGTCTTCAATGCTTGTAAATGTGGAAGGAGAATAGGTGGTGTTATTGTGCTTTCAGTAGCTCTATGGGATCGGTTGGTCGATCCTTTAGATGGTTTTGAGCCTAAGTTTTTCGCCCACTTCTCTTTCTCTGTTTATAACAACAATCATTGGTTCAGACCCTTTTTTCATTAATTGTTAAGGGTTTATCATGAATATAAATGGAAATAAATACCTCTTTGTCCGCATGTACTCTTACAAGTTGTGACGGCCATGCAATGAATTTCCTAATATCCTTTCCGACCATATAAATATCATCGTCATGAAGTGGAATAGGTTGCTCTGCCTTTGGCTCATTAGATATAGTAATCATCACATTCAGATGATCTTTCAGAAGTGGTCTATTATGCAGTGTGGAATCTGGGATAATGAACATTGTAGCCCTCGCTAAAAGGTGATAGGTGGGTGTTGACAGATATAAATCACAATCATTATCACCCTATAGAGGATGAGTACAGAAAAATTATCATTGTTTTTCTGATTCATATTTCATGGGAACAATTATTAGAATATTGATTACCATGGCTAAGATAGTTCTTTGAGGTGAATGGCTCGCCTCAAAGATTGTGGGGGGTGGGGCAGGATGTTCATGCACCGGTTGATCTTGAGTTGTGGCTTCCCTCTGCTTCCCACCCATAAAAGTTGCTAGGAACTCTCCCTTCCATTGCAATTGCTCTTCAACGGTTGCTATTTTTTCACTCATTTGTTCCAATTTTTCTTATGTATCATGCATTTTTTTCTTCTTCTAAAAATGTACTCAGGGTGTAACCCCAAACCCTGCACCTCTGACACGACCGTATTTTTCTGTCTTCTTCAAAGACGTCGATAATAGTTCTGTATCAGCTACAGGAGTAGTTGATTCCTGTGATTGTCGGATATAGTAAAATAACTAATTATTTTTATGTAATGGTGATTTTAATCAAATTATTTTATCGTCATGTCATACTTACACATATTTATTACACTTCCTGTGTGTTCTCATCTACTAACATCCCATCTTTGTTCACACGTACCTCCTTCTATAGCAGATGATGTGGGATGGAAGTGTATTTGGTTTTAGACTAATCAATCAACATATAAACCTAGAAAAATAATTATGATGTTGTTTATTGGAACCTAAAAATATTATTGTAAATTTAAAATAATACCATTTTCTTTTCTAATGAAGCATAACCCATCCTTGATTTATGATAGGGGTATGTTGGTTTTGAAGAACGTTCCTTATTTTCAGTACAGAGTTTCTGTTTCATAAATGAAATATTGACAATCAAAGTCATTAATACAGGTATCCTCAAACAACATATTATCATTCACAATGTACCTGAAACTTCTCAACCCCACGACGGCCAATAAATGCATCCCATGCTTAATGGGATATCAGCTGATCATAAACAATGGGTGGGTGTGGGTTTTTATTACCTTTAAAATATTTGAGGTGACATCTTGTTAAAATAGTACGAAAACCATGATAAATCTTTCTTGCAAGCCTTAGTACATAATCCTTCTGTGAATTGTCTACTATAAATGTACTCTGCAAGATATTGAGAAGAGTAAGACATTGTTTCATTATTTTATTTGCTAGTAAATTAAACAAATAAATTCATAATGTTACCATAATTTCTTCCCAGATCACAACCTTCAGACCAGACACAACATGGTTCCATGAATCTATGTCAATCGGCACGTGTTGCAGAGTGACAACTACAATTTATATGCTAAACATAGCCTTGTTGGAATTCAAAAGTTGGCCTCATGCATTCCATCCGACTTCAAATTTGATGCCTTTGCTTTTCACCTTAAGAATTTTGGCTAACACCGTCAAACTACGATGCACCTGTGAATTCTTTGACGTAGGCCCTTCATTCCTGACCATTTCATCGATATCAACATCATCTATATGTTGATCTAGAATAGTATCAACGACATGTGTTGATGGTTATTGGACCTCAACACTAAGAGCAGCAGGAGCCGCAGTAGCATGAGCAAGCAGGGGGAGCAGCAGGAGCCGCAGCAGCAGGAGCCACAGGAGGAGGAGCAGTTGGAGCAACCGGAGCCGCAGTAGGAGCAACAGGAACAGCAGCATGATCTACAGGAGCAGCAGGAGCAACAGCAGTAGCAGCATGAGCTGCAGGAAGAGCAGCTGCTGCTTGAGAGACTTGTTCAGCCTCAAGGTTAGGAGCATTAGAATATGAATAAGTCATTATCTGCAAATGTGGTTGAATAATTAATTCAGATTACATAAATTCAGTAATGATAGGATAATAACATGAGATTACAAGATCTATATTACAAACAAAATATAACCTGTTTACTAGACTCTTTTTATTTTTTTCAACCATTGAAGGTATTTGACACCTATATCGACTATCCAAATCCCTTCATTGTGGTCTCATCTATCATTAAAAACATCATCTGAATTGGGACCGCTCCGAAATGATTTCGACGTACCACTAAAAGTATCATCCTCAATTGAATTTTCGTCAGAACCTTCGGTAGTTTTGGAAGATAACAGAACAATCGACCACTTTCGGTTTGTGGGATCTGGGACATAAAAAACTTGTACTGGTTGTAATGTCATTATAAACTATTCGTCTTTGTACCCTTCTTTACTAAAATCAAATTTCACAAATCTCCATTCATCTATTTTAACACCACTATTGTTATCAATCCATTTTCATTGAAAAATCGGCAATTGGAATGTCGTATAATCCATCTCCCAAATTAGTTTCATAATGCCAAAGTATGACATATTTGCATAAATTGGATTTCTGTCCTTACTACCAGAAACATGCATCGCTTCAGCCACTAGTGTAACTCCAATATTTTTCATGGTACTATCTTAATCATGTTCATCTGTATAGAATGTATAACAATTAATTACAAAACCACTGTAAGATAATACATACACACTTGGTCCAGCGGCTAGCAATCGAAGACATTCTGAAATTTTATTTGGATTTTCATCCAACTGCTTCAAAATGTGGTTCTGAAACCATCCTATAAACTGGTGATTAAGTGTATCTGATAACCATATTTCAACACTTTATGGATTCAACTGCCTAAGAATTTGTTTGTGAGTATCAATATATGGAGAAACCTCCAAACTGTTATGAAAAACATAAAGATGATCCGGCTTCCGATCTGTAATAATGATTGTCACAACTTCTCTTCCAGAAATTCCCTCACCCTAAATGCATCTAGTGTGACAGGATTTCGGGAGAATAGTGCTTTCCACATCAGATAGATAATAAAAACAAAATTCAAAGTCTTCCTCAACAATATATTGCTCCACTATACAACCCTTGGGCCGACTTCGATTTTTGACATACCCTTTCAAAATCATCATATACGGTTCAACATGATACATCCATCTATAGTGCACAGGACCACAAAGACGAATCTCTATCACCAAGTGAATCATAAAATGAACAATCATATCAAATAATGTTGGCGGGAATAACATTTCTAATTAACATAATATGATGACAATTTCTTTTTCCATAGTTGGAAATTTCCCCGATTCTAAATCTTTGATACATATAGCTTTAAAAAAGAAAAATGTTTTGGTTAACATATGATGAACATTCTTGGAAAAAATGCAATGTAAAGCTATTAGAATTATATCTTTCATCAAAACATAGAAATCATGTGATTTCAAACCTTTTAACTTCAAATCATTCATTGAAAAAATGTTCTTGATATTTGATGAGTACCCCTCTAGAACCTTTACATCATTTAAGAAGTTGCAAAACTAATATCTCTCCGCCATAGAAAGAGTATAAGCATCTGGAGGGAGAAACATTCAATTTTCACCCTTCACTAGAGCCAACACTTCTCGTATTCCCATGTCATCCATGTCCAACCATTCCTTAATTCCATATTTTTTTCAGGGGCATTTAGCAATGTTCCGATAACACTGTCACATACATTTTTTCCACATGCATCACATCAAGAAAATGTCTGACAGAAAAACAATTCAAGTATGGTAATTCAAAAATAACTGATCTCTTTTTCCAACCGATTTTTGTACGGTTTTTTGAAAATGGTTTACCAAAAATAGTGTCCAGATCTTTTACTTTCTCAAACTGCTTATCAACTTTTAGTTGAGATGGTTTTGCACGTTTTTCTGAACTTCCATTGAATGATGTTGTCCAAGATCGGTACTTATGTCGACAAGGTAGAAATCTACGATGTCCAAGAAGCACAGATTTCGATGAATGTTATAACCTAATTGATTATGTATCTTCTTCGTACATAGGACACCCTTGAGTTCCATTAATGCTACAGCCTGACAAATTTCCATAGGCAAGGAAATAATTTATTGTCCCATACAACATTGCTCTCAATGTGAAGTATTCACTTATATAAGCATCAAACAACATTACAACTAAGTCTCAAAATAACTTCAAATCCTCTATCAAAGGAGCCAGATAGACATCTATAACGTTACCTGGTTGTTTTGGTCCTGATATAAGCATAGATAAAATGTTGAATTTCTTCTACATTCATAACCAGGGTGGAATGTTATAATTTACCAACATAAAAATAAATGTACTATGAGTGCTGGTTTGAAAACAAAAAGGATTCACTCTATCTGTAGATAACGCAAGACGAAGGTTTCTCGGCTCTTTTCCAAATTTAGGATACTCATGATCAATTTTCTTCTATTGAGTATAGTCGGTCGGATGATGTAATAACCCATCTTTATTTATTTTATCTACATGACACGACAATTGTCTTACAGTTTCTTCAATTCCATATAGACGCCTAAACCGTGGTATGATTGGAAAGTACCATAAAACTTTCATAGTATTGGATTTATCTTTCTTGTATCGAGAAGCACCCCACATTGGGCATTCTGTAAGTGATTTGTTCTCTCTGAGAAACAATATACAGTCTTTCGGGCAGGCATGTATTCTTTCAGAAATAATTCCCATCAGGCGTAGAATTCCTCTATCTTCATATGTCTGGATTGGGAGCTCATTATCTTCCGGGAGCATGTCATTCAAGAGAGCAAGTAGTTCCGTAAAACTGACATCACTCCATCTGTTTCCCGCTTTCAATTTATTCAACATCAGTACAGCTGACAATGTTGTATAACTAGTGCAAGTAGCATACAACGGCGTCTTTGCAAAACTCCTTAACTTCTCAATCAATTTTGGTAAATCACGGAGTTCATCTTAAATTGTCTTTTTCATTTCCTCAGTACGATCTTCATCATCATTGACATCTGTAATCACATCCTCTATATGGTATTCTTCATTATCCATATTTTTATTCATATCTGACAATCCATAAAACACAGTTTTATCCCAGCCAGTAGCTACATTCGCTTTTTCTCTGTGTTTATTCCAACATTTTTAACTCCGATCTATTCCGTGACATATCAAATGTTCTTCCAACTCCTCTGGAGTAAGTAGTCTAGCATAAAAAAAACATAAACGAGGAAAAAACATTTTAGAAGGATCCTTTGTGTGATCCTTTGCAAACATGATGAACTATTTCACTCCGTTCTCGTACTCTATTGTTAAACGATTAGTACCCATCCAATATTTTTTCATCTACATCTTATTTGAATCTCAAATATTAGTATTTATGGTTCACGTACACAAAACAAGAATTCCAAATACAGTAGAAGAGAACCACTTCCTTATTAAAATTGATATTAATAGAGCCTAACCATTAGTATTTATTCATCATACCTAAATACTCACTGCTAGTGAAATTGAAACCGTTCCTGATGATCATGCCAAGAAGAAATGTAAACCAAAAGGGGGGAGTGAATCAAAATACCCCGAACAAGATGGAAAACATGGTATTTGAGAATAGTTTAGTGGATTTCATGATGGCAAGAAGGAAACCTAATTTATTTCAATGAAAATGATAATTCACAACAAGATACCATCTATTCCATATATTATTTTCATTAATAGGGTTATTTTGTGCTTCAAAATGATCAAAACATGTCTAAACAACTTCAAATGGATAAAATATGAATTCATGAAACACATGAATCCCAAAAATAAGATATAGTATAGAAACACCCACTTGGAATCTGAATGAGTCTGCTCAAATGAAGAACATCATACATCTCTAACTACATCGACGCATTCTCATATACAATGACACCACTAGCTAGATAGTGGCCCTCACCAAGAACATCATACATCTCCAAATACGAGACTACATCCACTAACCATGAACAACATCATAAGATGGAAATATACTAAGAACACATCCCTTCACCCAAATAAGAGACTACAACCACTAACCAAGAAGAACCACTAAGAGCATAATTTGAAACCTAAGGAAAGGTACACCCAAAACATACCAATGAATTCAAATGGAATACTTTATAAACCAAACCATTGAAATCATAAAATGTTCTTAACATCAAACCCCATTATATCTCCTAATAAAATACTTTTATAACACTATTTCATGGAAATACCCATTATGACCCCTCTATTGGTTAGTATATTATAGTCTAGTGACCCCCTAAAACCATCCTCCAACATGTCAAGGGTTAGTGAATGCACTGAGGGTATTTTTCACAACCATGTGCAATGTATTTCTAATAACAAATATTTGATTTAGTGTAACATCAAGTTGTATAGATGATTTTTCAAATGATACCAAGTGAAAGTTAGTATGGTAAATATGTGTGATAAGACATTTTTGGTCTAACTAAAAGGGGATATAGTCTAATGAGTTAATTTTGGATTCACCAAAAATATGACACTATGTGGTATAGGGTTTTTTCAACTAGTAGGAGTATGGACCACTAAGGGAATATGGTCCTCTATGTGTGGGAATGTTTTCATTTAGAGTATGGCCTAATAAGTATGGTTCCCATAGAATAAGGACCATTTGAATTGGATATTTGGGCTCATTACACAAGGTGGATCACATTTTTCATGCGAGGAATCTACACCAATTTGGTTCATAAAATATATTCATAGCACATAAGGATTTCTATATTCATCAACTAATAAATCGTGTTCTTATCACACCAGGTATGAACATAATATCATCTACTAAGGGAAGTGTTTAAAGATCGTATGCTCATCACATAGGGGATTATTTGGCACATCACCTAAGGAATCTCATGCTACTCATCTGAGGTATAATCCTAGGATCATTACCTAAGAGATGACTAAGAGATCTTATGATCATCACGTAGTGGATTCTTAGGAATATCCCCTAATGAATCTATTTATAATCTCATGACGTATAATCAAGGTAACATTTTTTGGGTGATAAAGAAGATCTCATATTCCCATAACATTGGGACTTCGTATTCTCGTCACCTAAGGAAACCTAGGATTATCACCAAGAGTTGGATGTTTCCTGAATTAATAGTGGTCATAGGTTTATATCTCTGTAAAGGAACTCACATATTTGAATTTTTGAAGAGGGAACCACCCGATAAACTCATCGCGTTGTGTAATGCCCCGACCCCAGCTACCCAGAGTCGGTGCATTATTACATAACATTGGCATGATCACAAGAAAGATCAAATCCCGAAAGACCGATTATTTTAGTAGCCTTAGAAACACTAGATATATTCATAAGTTTTACATTACATCATAAAATGAATAACTACTACAACAACATAATGTTTCCAACGTCCACACTATAAACCCCTCATAATATCCCTGCAAGTCAATCATAATTTAATTCTTCACTACCTGGGAAAAATAAAACATAGAAAAGGGGTGAGCTCAAATGCCCAGTAAGGATAACAATATAGCGGAACATTCAAAATAAGCATAAACATTTAAGGCAATGAATTACTAAAACAAAAGCCTTTTAAAATTGAACTTCAACATGGTATGGCAAAAGTAAAATGAAATAATGCCATTTACTTGTTCACATGGATATTCTACTAATCGAATAATCACATGCAATATCAATAACCACTTTCATAATGTTGGAATGCATAATGCTAAACGTTAATTTCTTTGTCTAGGCCTCATCCCAAGACCTAGGGGTTACTTCTAACCGGAACCCAACCCGGAGTGCCTCTAATAACCGGACACCAACCCGGAGTGCCTCTAATAACCGGACACCAACCCGGAGTGCCTCTAATAACCGGACACCAACCCGGAGTGCCTCTAATAACCGGACACCAACCCGGAGGGCATACTTTTACCAGTCCCTAACCTGGAGGGCTTACTTTAACCAGTCCCCAACCTGGAGGGCTTACTTTTACCGGTCCCCAACCCGGAACATACTTGTTTAGCACATTCATCTGAAGAAAAGTTTGAAATATAACATAAACATTCGGATTAAAACTAGCATACGAAATGTCAATAGTTTCACCATAAACTATGAATGGTATAAAATAGCACATCCACAGTCAAACATATTACAAAACCTTCAATACAATATAGAAGTTTTGTATCATAATAAATCAACTTCAAATAATCTTAAAATCCATCAAAGGATGTTGACATAGATGAAATCAAAATTCTTTTTAAAGAAGTATCTCCTTTTATTTTGAAATCATTTAAGATGCATATAAAATAAAACATTTTCTTTGAAAATATTCTTATAAGCTTGTATGGAAAGCTTCAACGACTTTATAACGGTGGAAAATAACCGCACCCGCCGTATGAGTTAAAAAAACATTCTTACCTCAATTCCGTCGAAAAGGTTAAAAAGGACCTTGTTTTGAAAACGACGGAAAGATTCCTTTATAAACCTCTTATAAAAATTCAAACAAGGGTATAAATGACCTTAACCCATATTCTTGTAAATAGTAAAAATGTTTTGAAATACATTTCGAAGAAACATGGATGTGGATGATAAAGAGATCCCAGTAGATTATTACGTATAAACAACCTCGAATAATGAAGAGATTGTGAAATAACCCTTACCTTGTACTTTTCCTTGGTTGGGGTAGGTTAACCTCCTGTATAATGGTGAAATAATTGTTATTAAATTATACAAGAATCATATATATTAATATGATATCATATATGATCTTTTAACAATGATTTGTTAATAATATCTTAGAATTATCGTCGTTTCGGGTGTTAACTTACTCATTTTCTTTTATATGTTTTGTTACATAAGTCATGTTTGTTGTATCTTATTCATATCCAGAATGATATCAAGCCCTTAAACATAATTTTTAAATCATTAAATGATAATTATACTTGAATGTATATGATGGAGAATGAATCTCATTGCGTTCGTGGAGACGGTAGTCCGTACGTACGCACGAACACTACTTCCATTTAATATTTATTTTAAAAGAATCGAATCCAAATGATACATAGGTATATTACTATTCCAGTATAATATAATATTTTATATATGTTACTTAAGTTCATTAACACCATCCTTTATACGTTCCATGTGTGGTATGAACGAGTCATATCATTTTAAGGGGGCGGTAGTCCGCACTTCCTCAAATGAAATTATCGTATGTATATACAACATGAAACGAATAATGGTATGAAATAAAATGGAATTACAGAAGCTTATATATAAAATATATATCATTAATATCATATTTAATTACAGTTCCATCATAATGGCCACCATGAGAGGTGGTAAGATGTATTTGAACAATCATCGTTTCGTGAGACGTTAGTTTGCCATCCACAGAAACATTATGTTCATCATCCATTAGATGGAGTTGTGTGTATGTGTAGTTTGAATCCTTCTTATAACAACATCCTAGTATATTGTGGATACTGGTGTTGTTACAAAAGAAAGGAAATAAAAAGAGTTTGGGGGTTGGAGAAGCAAAATAAATGAAAATAATTTAAGAGAAATCGTTACCTTTAATCTAGGTAACTCACTTTGGTTGGAACCAAAGGACTTCATGAAATGCTTTCTGCCTAAGGGGAAGCTTCAAGGAGGAGGAGAGGGATGTGGGGAGCTTAGTTGGGCAGAGTTTGGACGAGCCAAGTGGCTTGAGAGGTGTGAAGAAATGAGAAGGAGGAGTGACCTTTTATAAGAGGGGTGAGGGGCACCTTTGGAAAAGCTAGAAATATTAATTTATAATAAATTCATATTCGGTTTCTAATGGCTCCAAAGTTGACTATTCAAAGGTTGAGGTGGGGATGGGTCGAAAACAACTCATCCAATAGAATTTAGACAGGTTTGGGTACTTATATTAACCTTATCTTTAAGTATTAACTCTAAGTTAATTAGTTTCACTTTTACAATGTCTCTTTGTATTTTTATATTATATGGTTAATAAACTTACCATATACATCCAAGAGACCCCCAAGTGGTCCATTAATGATTAACCTATCATGATATAAGACTCTTGGCCGAACCTTAGATTTTTAAGAATTTAATATCAATTAATAATATAATATTTTTTTTAAGAACTCTTTTATGTCAATTTTGACACTATTCAATAGTTGATTTTTTGTGAAACTCATAACAGATTGATTACTTAGAAAAAAGTCAATTAAATCAATCCTAATATATCATATTATCCTAGAAAATTATTTTAATTCATTAAAAGTTTCATATTATATTTATTTGGGTATTTATAATATCAATTATTTTAATTTTTCACTATTATAGTAATTACTGCATCATCATTGTGTCATAAATAAAATAAATTATTTATTATCTAAAAATTATAAATAAAATATCATTCTGTAGGAAATCTTTTTATATTTCTAATGAATATTTATAATCGAAAATCCAACATGTATAACCCTATGTAAAAATTGTTGTTCTAAAAGATATATGCTTGTGTCATTTTTGTATTCATTTTGACTTAATTAAAATAAAGTGTCATTATCACTTACAAGTGGATCCATGGGGTCCCAAAATAGACCCAAAGATGCCCATGGTCGACCATGTATCAACCAATAGGGTTAAGACACGTTTTAGGGTAATTTAGTATTATTATAATATTATTTTTTTACCCTTATTTACCGGATTTACCATTAACCATGGTAAATAAAATATTTACCGCAATAATTATTCAAAATGTCTAAAAATAAAAGTTACCTATTTACACAATTTTAACATCCTGATTCCAAATATGGAATCCATTTTTCTAAATTCAAAACACAGAAGTGGCAGAAATTAATTTAAAATTAATTCCCGCTGTCAAAACAAAAAGCGTGTTTTTAAGAGATAATAACTATCAAAAGATTGACACTTGTTTATGTTCGGTTTAATTGTACAATTATGTCCAATGACCAACATTATATTAAGTGGTAAAAATATATTCTAAATATACTTTAAAACCACTCAAATTAATAATTTATCACTATTAATTATTTTGATTAAAAAAGTTGTTTTTAATTAAAATTTAGTAATTTTCACTATTCATCAAAATATGAAAGTTATCCGAAAAGTACCAAAATTTCACCTTAAGCTAAATTTGATATTCCGAATCCAAAAATGAAGTCCATTTTAAAATATAAAATATATATAACTTCAAAAAGTAGGTATTACTATTCATAACAACTAGTTTGATTGGTTACGGTGTGTTAGAACTCGAAGTTGCGTACAACACACGCTACTGTTTTATCCAAAGGAAAGCGTACCGTGGACGCTTGGGATGTTTCATTTTAAATTTTTTGATGTCTCCATTTAGTCAAAAAGTTTAAAATATTGTATTTAAAAAGGTTTCACTATTAGAAGTTGATAAAAGTAAAATACTGAAAATGAATTTGTTCTTGCATTATGACTAAGAAACTCATAATAGGGATTCTAAAATTATAAGGATTATATAAAGTTCAAAATGTAGTTAATACTATTCATGACCTCTTTTAATGGTGTGATTGAACTCGGTGTTGCGTGTAGTGCAAGTTATTGAATTATTTTTAAGAAATAACACACTCTGAAATCCTGGGGTGTTACATTCTCCCCTCCTTCAATAAATTGCGTCCTCGCAATTTGAAATTGTTCTTCAAAGATAAAAGGTTGAAAGTAGAAAATATATTTGTGGGAAAACCCACATTGGAAATTGGGTTACTAAAATTTAGTCTTAATATTAGGAAAAGAGAAATTAAAGGGTCACCACCAAATTATGATCTCGATTAGGAGAACATTGGCGGCAATTAGAGACATATAATCGGAGGAAAAACGTAAATATTTATAGGTAGTGATTGAGGTCATCAATCAAAAACAAGTGTATAATTGAGGTCCTTAAACTCATCAATCTATGATGATTTGAAGTACCATCGGTTCAACAAAATATAGGGTATTGGGATAACACATTTTTGACGTTTCAAAATATCTTAGTTGAAATCCCACATCGAAAAATGAATTAACGAGGCCTCTATTTAAAATAAAGAGTCGAAAGTATGAAGATTACTGAAAATAACACATACTAGGGTTCCATGTAAGAAAATATGGATATGGAAGAAAAATCTAGCCATCAATTATCTGATGGAGAGTGGTAGAGAACATGGCTATGAAAAGGCCAACAATCCCAAAGCCATAAATTTGTGATGATTTAAGGTACCATCTAGGACAACATTTTTGTTCTAAGTTTCTATTATTAATGTTGAGGAATTTGTTTATGAGATTGGATAAGATAATAAGGAGATATACTTAGTTTATAATTAGAGTTTTATCCATTAATAAATTTCTACCAAAACTCATCATTCACTCGTAAAAAAAATTCTATTTATACTATTCATAGAGGGTTCCAAAATAAACGAATTTATAATTCATCTACCAGATCTTTTAAAAAACTACTTTATTTAATCTAGGACATCTCGTGGGATAGTGGTAGGTGATACACCCTTGTCGCCCTTTGGTTGCGGGTTCAAGTCTCGCAGCCTTGCCGTACGCGACGGGTTGCCGCCCGACCTCCGGGTTGTCCTTTTATGGCAATCCAAAATAATCCAAACTAGAACTATCCAAAATACTTCTGTTCAAACTCACAGTCCAACATTCATAAGGAAGGTAAACATAATATAGATCCTTTTTACCCCGTAATAGCATATGAATACCTTCATCATGTATTACCATATTCCTTATTGATTACATTCATGCTCCCTTATTCCATATAGAATGCTGGATATACTTCATTAATCCAAAAATGTTTTAAACCCCAACAATGATGGAATATACAAATCATTAATCAGTTCCAAGGTAGTCAAGAATATCCAATATAATTTATCCAAAACAATCACATATTATTCCAAAATCACTACCTCAGTATCAGAACTATATTATGGTTTATCATTCTCTCAACCATATATTTTCCAAAAATCTATCCTGCTAATGAGTCACTTTTCTTTGTTCCACACAATCTCAAGTCCTTAATGAAATAGTACTGCAGTACAATCCTTATATACTCCATAATTATTATAACAAGTACATTGTTGATACAAAGCTCAATTGACATAATCAACATAAGAACTCTAATCATTCCTCTTCATCTGTGGTAGTATCATAACTTGATTATTATCCAATAACATCATTTGCGGCATAGTCTGATGACTGGGACATAGGTTCGCGTAGTGTCCAAACTCCTTGCAAATGAAGCATTGTACATTTAAAACCATTTTCTTACCCTTGCAGTCACGTACTTTGTGCCCTTTTCCTCCACACTTATAACAAACTCCCATTCCTTTCAGGAAAGTTCCAGGGTGTTTCTTTCCACAGTTACCACATATGGGAAAATTCTTCTTTTCCCTCTTCCCTTTATCCATCTTTCTCTCTTCCATCCTTTTCTTCTCTTGCTTCCCTTCAAAGCCATAGGACTCAGTAAACTCTTTACATATCTTATCAACACATGATATTATTTCTTCATATGATGATAATACATGGGAGACTATTTCTCTTATCAATTCTAGCTTAAGACCATGAAAGATATGATCCTTCCTTCTCTTTGGATCATGTGCATTTCTGGAGTTCTCATTCCTTCTACTGGGCGCCATTTCTAAACAATGGCATAAACTAGATCAGTTTATGAATCAAAATACATAATCCCATACTTATAAAACACCTAACATAAATTGAACTATTTATGGATATAATCCATAATCATAAGATTGTTTTCTTTGAGGAAGTATATACTCATAATCCCTTCAAAATGATTTGTAAAGAAAATGAGAGTTATCCTAAGCATATCCCCCGGGAGTGTCGTAACCAAGAGTGCAGCAAGGCCCGTTGTCGTGCACCAGTTCCCGTTCGAGTCTAGCTCAAAGCGGTGTTTTCGGGTTTTACCCCTAGGTACATCTGTGCCAGAGCCGCCTCTACCTGCTCGTATCCAGACAGGGATGTATTGCTTGGAAAACTCACAAAATCTCTACAATACCAAAATTCTAGGAAGTTCTTCTATACTAATCATCAAAGTTCATCTTAGGTCTACGTGCTCTAATCAGAGTTTATCTAAATCTAGCTTCCAAGGTTTGTACTAAACTTCCTCTGATACCAACTGTAACGCCCCGACCCCAGCTACCCAGAGTCGGTGCATTATTACATAACATTGGCATGATCACAAGAAAGATCAAATCCCGAAAGACCGATTAGTTTAGTAGCCTTGGAAACACTAGATATATTCATATGTTTTACATTACATCATAAAATGAATAACTACTACAACAACATAATGTTTCCAACGTCCACACTATAAACCCCTCTTAATATCCCTGCAAGTCAATCATAATTTACTTCTTCACTACCTGGGAAAAATAAAACATAGAAAAGGGGTGAGCTCAAATGCCCAGTAAGGATAACAATATAGCGGAACATTCAAAATAAGCATAAACATTTAAGGCAATGAATTACTAAAACAAAAGCCTTTTAAAATTGAACTTCAACATGGTATGGCAAAAGTAAAATGAAATAATGCCATTTACTTGTTCACATGGATATTCTACTAATCGAATAATCACATGCAATATCAATAACCACTTTCATAATGTTGGAATGCATAATGTTAAACGTTAATTTCTTTGTCTAGGCCTCATCCCAAGACCTAGGGGTTACTTCTAACCGGAACCCAACCTGGAGTGCCTCTAATAACCGGACACCAACCCGGAGTGCCTCTAATAACCGGACACCAACCCGGAGTGCCTCTAATAACCGGACACCAACCCGGAGTGCCTCTAATAACCGGACACCAACCCGGAGGGCATACTTTTACCAGTCCCTAACCTGGAGGGCTTACTTTAACCAGTCCCCAACCTGGAGGGCTTACTTTTACCGGTCCCCAACCCGGAACATACTTGTTTAGCACATTCATCTGAAGAAAAGTTTGAAATATAACATAAACATTCGGATTAAAACTAGCATACGAAATGTCAATAGTTTCACCATAAACTATGAATGGTATAAAATAGCACATCCACAGTCAAACATATTACAAAACCTTCAATACAATATAGAAGTTTTGTATCATAATAAATCAACTTCAAATAATCTTAAAATCCATCAAAGGATGTTGACATTGATGAAATCAAAATTCTTTTTAAAGAAGTATCTCCTTTTATTTTGAAATAATTTAAGATGCATATAAAATAAAACATTTTCTTTGAAAATATTCTTATAAGCTTGTATGGAAAGCTTCAACGACTTTATAACGGTGGAAAATAACCGCACCCGCCGTATAAGTTAAAAAAACATTCTTACCTCAATTCCGTCGAAAAGGTTAAAAAGGACCTTGTTTTGAAAACGACGGAAAGATTCCTTTATAAACCTCTTATAAAAATTCAAACAAGGGTATAAATGACCTTAACCCATATTCTTGTAAATAGTAAAAATGTTTTGAAATACATTTCGAAGAAACATGGATGTGGATGATAAAGAGATCCCAGTAGATTATTACGTATAAACAACCTCGAATAATGAAGAGATTGTGAAATAACCCTTACCTTGTACTTTTCCTTGGTTGGGGTAGGTTAACCTCCTGTATAATGGTGAAATAATTGTTATTAAATTATACAAGAATCATATATATTTATATGATATCATATATGATCTTTTAACAATGATTTGTTAATAATATCTTAGAATTATCGTCGTTTCGGGTGTTAACTTACTCATTTTCTTTTATATGTTTTGTTACATAAGTCATGTTTGTTGTATCTTATTCATATCCAGAATGATATCAAGCCCTTAAACATAATTTTTAAATCATTAAATGATAATTATACTTGAATGGATATGATGGAGAATGAATCTCATTGCGTTCGTGGAGACGGTAGTCCGTACGTACGCACGAACACTACTTCCATTTAATTTTTATTTTTAAAGAATCGAATCCAAATGATACATAGGTATATTACTATTCCAGTATAATATAATATTTTATATATGTTACTTAAGTTCATTAACACCATCCTTTATACGTTCCATGTGTGGTATGAATGAGTCATATCATTTTAAGGGGGCGGTAGTCCGCACTTCCTCAAATGAAATTATCGTATGTATATACAACATGAAACGAATAATGGTATGAAATAAAATGGAATTACAGAAGCTTATATATAAAATATATATCATTAATATCATATTTAATTACAGTTCCATCATAATGGCCACCATGAGAGGTGGTAAGATGTATTTGAACAATCATCGTTTCGTGAGACGTTAGTTTGCCATCCACAGAAACATTATGTTCATCATCCATTAGATGGAGTTGTGTGTATGTGTAGTTTGAATCCTTCTTATAACAACATCCTAGTATATTGTGGATACTGGTGTTGTTACAAAAGAAAGGAAATAAAAAGAGTTTGGGGGTTGGAGAAGCAAAATAAATGAAAATAATTTAAGAGAAATCGTTACCTTTAATCTAGGTAACTCACTTTGGTTGGAACCAAAGGACTTCATGAAATGCTTTCTGCCTTAGGGGAAGCTTCAAGGAGGAGGAGAGGGATGTGGGTAGCTTAGTTGGGCAGAGTTTGGACGAGCCAAGTGGCTTGAGAGGTGTGAAGAAATGAGAAGGAGGAGTGCCCTTTTATAAGAGGGGTGAGGGGCACCTTTGGAAAAGCTAGAAATATTAATTTATAATAAATTCATATTCGGTTTCTAATGGCTCCAAAGTTGACTATTCAAAGGTTGAGGTGGGGATGGGTCGAAAACAACTCATCCAATAGAATTTAGACCGGTTTGGGTACTTATATTAACCTTATCTTTAAGTATTAACTCTAAGTTAATTAGTTTCACTTTTACAATGTCTCTTTGTATTTTTATATTATATGGTTAATAAACTTACCATATACATCCAAGCGACCCCCAAGTGGTCCATTAATGATTAACCTATCATGATATAAGACTCTTGGCCGAACCTTAGATTTTTAGGAATTTAATATCAATTAATAATATAATATTTGTTTTAAGAACTCTTTTATGTCAATTTTGACACTATTAAATAGTTGATTTTTTGTGAAACTCATAACAGATTGATTACTTAGAAAAAAGTCAATTAAATCAATCCTAATATATCATATTATCCTAGAAAATTAGTTTAATTCATTAAAAGTTTCATATTATATTTATTTGGGTATTTATAATATCAATTATTTTAATTTTTCACTATTATAGTAATTACTGCATCATCATTGTGTCATAAATAAAATAAATTATTTATTATCTAAAAATTATAAATAAAATATCATTCTGTAGGAAATATTTTTATATTTCTAATGAATATTTATAATCGAAAATCCAACATGTATAACCCTATGTAAAAATTGTTGTTCTAAAAGATATATGCTTGTGTCATTTTTGTATTCATTTTGACTTAATTAAAATAAAGTGTCATTATCACTTACAAGTGGATCCATGGGGTCCCAAAATAGACCCAAAGATGCCCATGGTCGACCATGTATCAACCAATAGGGTTAAGACACGTTTTAGGGTAATTTAGTATTATTATAATATTATTTTTTTACCCTTATTTACCGGATTTACCCTTAACCATGGTAAATAAAATATTTACCGCAGTAATTATTCAAAATGTCTAAAAATAAAAGTTACCTATTTACACAATTTGAACATCCTGATTCCAAATATGGAATCCATTTTTCTAAATTCAAAACACAGAAGTGGCAGAAATTAATTTAAAATTAATTCCCGCTGTCAAAACAAAAAGCGTGTTTTTAAGATATAATAACTATCAAAAGATTGACACTTGTTTATGTTCGGTTTAATTGTACAATTATGTCCAATGACCAACATTATATTAAGTGGTAAAAATATATTCTAAATATACTTTAAAACCACTCAAATTAATAATTTATCACTATTAATTATTTTGATTAAAAAAGTTGTTTTTAATTAAAATTTAGTAATTTTCACTATTCATCAAAATATGAAAGTTATCCGAAAAGTACCAAAATTTCACCTTAGGCTAAATTTGATATTCCGAATCCAAAAATGAAGTCCATTTTAAAATATAAAATATATATAACTTCAAAAAGTAGGTATTACTATTCATAACAACTAGTTTGATTGGTTACGGTGTGTTAGAACTCGAAGTTGCGTACAACACACGCTACTGTTTTATCCAAAGGAAAGCGTACCGTGGACGCTTGGGATGTTTCATTTTAAATTTTTTGATGTCTCCATTTAGTCAAAAAGTTTAAAATATTGTATTTAAAAAGGTTTCACTATTAGAAGTTGATAAAAGTGAAATACTGAAAATGAATTTGTTCTTGCATTATGACTAAGAAACTCATAATAGGGATTCTAAAATTATAAGGATTATATAAAGTTCAAAATGTAGTTAATACTATTCATGACCTCTTTTAATGGTGTGATTGAACTCGGTGTTGCGTGTAGTGCAAGTTATTGAATTATTTTTAAGAAATAACACACTCTGAAATCCTGGGGTGTTACACGTTGGGGGTGAGCATAGTTTTATAGGCACCATTTCATTTTTATCCATGAAGTTATTCAATTCCCACCAAACCCTTTTCAATTTCATCATTAACAACTGTATTATATGTCATTGGGAAACTAAAAGGAAAACCTATATCAACTAATGATGTCATCTCCCACAATAACCCACTCATTACATCTTTTTAACAATGGAAAGGTTGATGCCTCCCCACTACACAATTTACCACCTCAACCATCACACATTTTCCCCCAATGGAATCTATCACAACCACACTAATAAAAAACTTCTCAAAAAACCCCACCAAAAAACAATGATGATGTTTAATAAGAAAATTAAACAAGCACCATGTTCTTGAGAAATATAATGAAAATTAGTAAACACATGTGAATCGTCCCCTTTAAATCATTTTCCATCATGTATGGTCCATTTTCTACAATCGGTCAATCCATATTACTAACCCATAGAATAAAAAGCATATTAAAAATTTGATATAAAAATGGGAGAGGAGAAAAATATTGAAAAAAGATCTGGAAAACATGCCTTAAAGGAGGTCCCGTAAAACGAAGCTTGAAAGCGTTGCGGGTGGCGGAGGTCCAGTAAACTGATGGTCGAGGGTGGCGGAGGTCCGGCAATGCGAACTCAGTGGGCGGTGGAAGTCTGGAAATGAGAAGCGAGGGAGTCAGAAGTCCGACAACATGATCTCAGCGAGCGGAAGAGGGGAGTCGCCGGGTTTCAGTACTACGAGAGATTTATGTCGTGATAAAACAGGGGCACTGTGCGACTGACATTATAAAAAAATGCACTATGGTTTTATCAGCGCTAAAAAAGGGCTAATAAAGACTACCTTTATTCAGCGCTAACATTTTAGCACTGATAAAGTTGTCCTTTTTCAGAGCTCTTTTAGAGATGATAATAGTACCCTTTATCAGTGCTAAAAAAGCGCTGATTAATCCTTATTGTATCAGCGCTAATATTTTACAGCTGATACAGGGACTGTTTATCAGCGCTAAAATTTTAGCGCTGATAAAGGAGTTCATTATCTGTAGTTTTTCTTAGCGCTCATATAAAGGGGCACTTCCCTTTTACATTTTTGTAGTAGTGAGAGAAATATGCTAACAAGAAAGGCATATATATCACACTATCTATAAAATCAAGAGGCAGGCCTCTATCGTGGTACAAAGCAACAACATGCGATCAACCCAATTCTTTAAAAAAGGTTCATGTACATAATTAGGTCAATTCCATTGTGATCCAAAGCGCTAAATCATGATAACTCTATGATTGCACATAGAAATTAATAAAGTTACAAATCCCCTACCTCAAGGTATTTCGATGAAACCACAACGGTCGACGAACTCCCAAAAAAACTGGGTTGATTCACCACGAATCCTCCTTAGATCTCCCCTCATAACACAACCAAGACCAAAGCTCAAAATAAGCGACATCCACACACTTAGAACTACCCATAACGGGACTAGATCTATGATCTTGAGAGAAGAGGAGGAGTATATCTAAGAAATCAAGCAAGAACGGTCACGTACCTTAAGAAACCATCTTCGATTCGTGAAGAGAAGCCTCCGGATTGCCTCCAAAATGCTTGGGAGAGGTTCTTACACCTCCAAGAAAGTGTAATACCGAGTTATGGCTGATTAGGGGCTTAAATGAGAAAGATAATGGCTAAACGGCTAAGATCCTAAAATGTAGGATCTAACATTAAGTGCCTGCACGGCCTAGTCGCACAGTTAGTCAAACTGTGTGCTAACTATGCAGTCACCACTGCCTTAACCACTCGGCTCGGACGGTTTGGCATCATAGTTTAGACGAACCATGTGCCTCCCATGTGGTCTCTATTTCCATCAAGTCTAGATACGCAAGGCTTGGATGCACGGTTAAATAAACCGTGCACTAACCGTGTGAAAGCTATAGGACTTCCAGTTTTCATTAAAAAGGCCACCCAAACGCACCTCCAAGCTGCCTCGATCCCTCGAGACACCTCTAACACCACATTTTCAAAAAGGAATGGACCAGAGAGGTCCAGGCCATTACATCAGATACCTCTCAAAACATTCTTGTCCTTGAGAATCCAAAACCCACCTACAGAAAAAACGAAATAGGGTCTGAATAAACACCCATCATGATACCTCTCAAAAGAGATCACGCCACCAAAGCTACAAAGGATGCCATTTCATAAACATGAAAGTTCCACAACCACATAATATGAAACGATACATGAAAAGAGTTAAACATCAAATAGATCTGGGTACTAGTCACGTATCTGTGACTCACGTTCCCAAGTACTCTCCTCCATGCCACTGTGTCGCCACAAGACACGAACTAAGGGGATGGAGCGTTCGCACAACACTTTCTCCTTGCGGTATTGGATACCCACAGGCCCCTCCTCAAAGATGGCATTGTCATCAACATCGATATCTCCCCAATATCTGATGTGGGAGTTGTCATGAAGATAATGATGTAGTTGTAATACATGGAAAATGTCATGTATCCGACTCATCTGAGGCGGAAGTGACACTCGATACGCCACATGTCCAACATGAGCTAACACCTGGAAAGGCCCAACAAAGAGAGGATAAAGCTTACTCCCATGACCAATCATTTTCTTCCCATGATGGGAAGTCACCATCAAAAACATGTGAGCCCCAACATTATGCTCTAAGGATCTCCTTCTTAGATTGGCATAGGATTTATGAAGATCTTGCGCTACCTTCATCCTCTCACGAATCACCGGAACCATATCTGTTTTATTATGCACTAGTTCCGGTCCGAGATTTTCTGACTCTCCGACCCCAGTCTAGCACAACATAGAACAACATGGTCGGCCATACAAGGCATCAAACGGAACTATACCGATGGTGGAGTGAAAACTGTTATTATTGGAAAACTCCACCAAGGGTAATTGCCTCATCCATGAACCTCCAAAATCAAGAACACAAGAGTGCAACATGTCTTCAAAAGATTGGATAGTTCGCTCTGTCTGACCATCCATTTGAGGGTGAAATCAGTGCTAGGGCATAGTTGAGAACCGAAAACATTTTGGAGACCATTCCACACCCTGGAGGTAAAATGAGGATCTCGATCAGAAATGGTCTTCCTTGGGACCCCAGGAAGTCTCACCACCTCCTCTAGATACTGCCTCAACAAAAATTCCACCGAGCTCAACTCCTTGATAACTATAAAGGATGGTTGATTTTGTTAAACGATCCACTACCACCCAAATAGCAAAATATCATCCCGGAGCTCGAGGTAAACCTGTAATAAAGTCGATTGAGATATTCTCCCACTTCCACTAAGGAAACACTAATGGCTGGAGAAGACCACCAGGAACACAGTCTTCGGCCATCACTTTCTGGCAGACTAAACATTGAGACACAAACTCCACTATTGTGCGCTTCAGTCCAGGCCACCAAAACTGACTCCTCAAAGATCGGTACATCTTTGTCATGCCAGGATGTACTGCTTGAGGTGAACTATGGAACTATCTGAGAACCGTCTCGCACATCGTCTAGGGAACAAAAAATCATTCCTTGATACAACACCTTATGTTGTTCATCATCTGACCAATCATTAGGGGCCTCACCACAAACAACTCGGTCTCTCCAAACCTCCACCTCATGATCCCCCAACCGGGACTCTTCCACCCTCTGCATCAGGGATGACTGTACTGTTATCTAAAAAAGACAACCACTACCTCCAACTTCTCCCACATCAAGATGCAAAGGTAACTGTTCCTCCATTACTCTCTAAGAATAACCAAATTCACGCACAACCCCACTACGTGAATTTCGGCTCAGCACATCAGCTACAAAATTCCCCATTCCATGTGTATATGATATTTTGATGTCGTATTCCTACAAGAACTCCATCCACTGACAATGCCGCTAGTTCATGTCATGCTGGGAGAAAACATAGCTCAAACTCTTTTGGTCGGTGAAGACCACAAAGTGCTCACCAACAAGGTAATGTCTCCACAACATCACAGAAAACACCACGACTGCCAACTCAAGATCATGGGTGGCATTGTTGCATTCATGGGGGCGTAACTGATGAGACCCAGAGAAACAACTAACCTCTGCTGCATGAGAACACTGCAAAACCCCAGGTGCGAATCATCGCAGAAGACATCCTACTTCACTCCTTCAGCTAGAAGACAAAGGACTGAATCACTTACTAACTTCTACTTTAGATTCATGTAGGATACCAGACACTGATCAGTACATATGAAGGCCTGGTCCTTCTTGGTAAAAGCATTTATAGGGGCCACAACCTGTGAGAAATTAGCCATGAACCTCTTGTAATAGCCTGTGAGACCAAGGTAGCTTCGCACCTCTGGCATAGTCTTGGGGATTCCCAAGACATAAATGCTTCTATCTTCGATGGATCCATAGAAACTCCATGTTGGGACACCACATGCCCCATGAAATGAACTTCTCGAGCCCAAAACTCACACTTCGACAACTTCATGAAAGGATGATGTCGATGAAGAACTCCCAAAACAGCTCATAGATGCTCTGCATCTCCTCTTCAAACATGGAGTACACATGGATTTCATCGTTGAAAACTACCATAATCTTGTCCAAGAACTCACGGAACATAGAATTCATAAATCCCATGAATACAGCTGGATCAATCGTCATACCAAACGTCATTACAATGAACTCATAATGCCCCTAACGACAACAGAAAGCAGTCATTAGGATATCTTTATCCATCACCCGCATCTGATGATATCCTGACCGTAAGTCGATATTTGGGAACCAACTTCTGCCATTTAGTTGATCGAATAAATCATCAATCCACAGAAGAAGATAGTGGTTCTTTATGGTCACTTTGTTTAATAGATGATAATCGACACCCAACCACAAACTTATGTCATCCTTCTTCACGAACAGAACGGGTGCGCACCATTGTGACTCACTTTTTCGAAGAAAACCACACTCCAACAAACCATCAACATATATATGTAGCTCTCATAACTCAGAATGGGTCATCCTATATGGATACATAGTGATAAGAGACGCTCTTGGCTATAGCTCGATCCTAAACTCGATCACTCGTCTAGGGGGTAAGGCTACAACCTCAACTGGAAAGACATCAGGGTACACCTCCATAACCCAAAGAAATGCCAAATACTGAGCCTTTAAAGAACTCATCTTCAACTAAACCATAATGGATGATAAGGATGGAACATGCATACGACTCATCCGAGGATCACGCTCACCAACAAAAACCACCTAATGTCCATCGGCACCAAGGTAAACGACCTTCTTCCTGAAGAAATCCACAATAGCCTGCACCGAATACAACCAATCCATGCCAAGGATGACATCAAATGGTTGTATTCATAAACATAGGAAATCTCCCAAAGAGTGTTGTTTCCCCAAAACTACCTCCCAATCTCTACATACTTAAAACATGTTAGCTTGACCTCCAACTGGCGAAGTCAACACCAAGGGCACTAGAAGACTCTCTACCTTCAGTCCCAAGGCATGGACAAGGGTAGGTGATATGAAGGAGTGTGTCACTCCTAAATCAAACAAGGCATAAAACAATGTAGAAAACAAGAAAATGGTACCTCGAACGATATCTGGCTCATTTGGTTCTAGAAACGCTAGAGCATGAAGCTGACCACAACCTCCCCCATGGCCTCTCTGACCCAGATGATGACCACCACCATGGCCGCACTCTGTTCTTTAAGGACGGGGAGCGTCATGGGGCTGTCTTATGCCTTCCCCATCTACCCTCTACTAATTGAAAGCTGGTACAACATGCTATTGCTACCTCGAATGGAACTGCCTCACCGGAGGAACCTGGAGGGGAGTGCCCGGGGCACGATGACTGCTCTGAAAATTTGGTCACTCCCGCTGCTAATGGCCCCAACCACCACATGAAAAACTAGAACCTAATACCTTGGAATAGGTCTGAGAGTTTTAGACTCCAGAGAAACGAGATGGAAAGGGCTGGGACCTACCCCCAGCTGAACGCAAACTCTTCTGCCCTAAAAACCGTGAACCCCGAACCACAGCTCTTCTCCATGAGGAATCATGCTGATTCCCCTCTCGTGACGATCTGGTCATGGACAAAGTCCTCTCCACAACCTCCTCCCTCGCTAGCACCTCAAGAAATTTCTTCAGCATAAATGGGGTGACCTGCTGTTGGATCTCTGGATGCAAAGCTTCCTCGAAATGCCTCGCCCTGGCCTCCTCATCTGGTAACAGGTTCGAAGCATATCGTAGAAGGTTCCTGAAATGGATTCCAAACACTCATATACTGGAGCTCCCCTGCCAAAGGGTAAGAATCTCTTGACAACTGGATGACTTCACAGTCGATGAATGGAATTCAAATCTAAAATTTTCTTGCAACTCCTCCCATGAGATCGCTGACTCCTCACAATCCCTGGGGAATAAGAACCACCACTACCTTACTGCTCCACGCAACATCGTCACAACCAAGGACACCCAATGCTCATTCTGACCACGGATCAAACTGAAGCCTATTCTGACTTCCTCTAACTAGTCTTCTAGGACTGAATCTGAAATGGGGCCCTCGTACCTCTGCCGACACTGGCCCTAAAAGTCTCAGAGCATCTTCCTCTAACTGTTGTCATCTTCGACTTCCACCCTTCGACGATCTGCTGGGACAGCTTGCTGGAAATATTTTATGCAAACCTGACGAGGACGTCATCTTGGAGCCACACCTGTAAAATAACAAACTGTTAGAGCTCCTAATCCTGGAATATGGAAGACTTAACATTAATTAATTAATTAATTTGTTTCATTTTTTTTAGGTTAACCTATCCCAATGTCTACCCATTCAAACACAGGCATAAAGAAGAATGATGCATGATCCTTTCCTAGGTCTCTACCCTACAACTAGTATCACCCTGTTTAGTAGCCATTGTAAACATAAAGGTCCATACATCAGATCATAGGGGGCCCTAAACTCCTATGTCTCAGCCGTTCTCCAGTGTTTTCCTCACTTTCTAAACATGAATGACATTGTTTACCTACCAACACATGCAACCTCACCAGGGCTTAACTCCAATCTCTATCCTATCCCTCAACCAGACCTATGATATCACTCTGTCATGACCCCCTACCCACAAAGTGTACCCATCCTGAGCCAACAATGTGATAAGGGAGATAATGACCCCCCGAGTCCCGCCTTCAGTAGGCCCCGGGTTGGCGACTTGCACTGATGGTATGATAAACCCAAAAATGGGAGGCATTACCCTCTAAGATAACACGTGAAGAAAAGATAGATAAGATTGACACCAACAAACTCCAACTCATAACTAATGTATAAAAGAAAACCCATGTGCATATGTAATGTCATGAAAAAGTACTACAACTGAAAGGGAAAACAACAAGTACCCAAAAGAATGTAAATGGTAGCGACCACAAGCCCGAACCGCTCCTCTAACCACAAGCTAGTAATAACCATCTTGATCTCCAACCTACTCCAAGTGACCTAAAAATAGTTTATATATACGTAGGGTGAGTATAACAGTACACTCTGTAGGATCCTCCACGAAGCCTCTCGTTCAAAAGTAAAGAAATCATGCAAAAGCACAATGAACAACTGTGAAACTAACATGTCCCCTAAGCAGGTATACAATTTTCCCAAACTCACCATGGATACTCTCACCAAGTAACGCATAAAAGAGTATATCATATAGAAGAAGATATCAAGGGTAACCCACTAATAATTCCCCACTAGTTTTCCACTTTTCCCCAACGACATACTTCATGTGCATCTCTCTACAACGTCTTGCCCATATAAACATGGGCTAAGCTCCACAATCTGCACCACATGAACCAAAAAGGATTGCCTACAGACACCTGGTCTAAGCACCACACCATCCTCACAACCAAAGTAACCATGTAGTTTCCACGAGCCACCATAGCTCGCATAACGTGTATAATATGTCGGGTATTATACATCAAGCCATTGCAGCCCATACATTGAGTAAGGATCCACAAGACATCACAACCTATACATGTTACACCTATAGTAGACCATAGGATACTATATAAATAAAATATTTGTGTGAAATAACAACAAGCCATTACAGCCCTCTACACACATATATGGGGAAAACTAACCAATTTGCCTTCCAGCACCAGTAACAACCACGAGAAGAGAGCGGGGCCAAAGGGGGTAGTCAGCCATTCATCCTCCCACCAAAATATTGGGGAAAGCACCCCCTAGTGCTCATAATCCTCGGGTTTTCAGTTTCGCTTACTGACAGGGTGGAGTAACATATAGACACACAAAATGTACAGAAAATATATAACTCACAACCACACTATGGGCAAAACCTAGTATTACTCTAAGCTTCAGCTAACGTATCTCTGACTCTGGGCTGCTATTTCTAAGACTATGTATCCTACAATCACACAACCAATTAAAGATCTTCACTAGGTTAGATCCTCCAATTTTCCATCAATTCCACTTTACGTTAATTATTTATTCGAACATTAATTAACCATGAACATAACCACATTAATCATCATTTGCATCACATTAAAAAACAATTGCACCTTCAAAAGTTCACAACCCCATCATTATGTTTCAACAAACTCCTACCCCGTGGGGTAACATCATTTATTCAAAAATTCATTATTGAACTACTTTCCCATATTCCCAGGCATTCTAGAAAAGAAAACTATGCTACTAAACACAAGGGGGCTCAACACAGTGAGTAGATATACTACCCGTAGAGTCTTTTCCGCCTATAGTAAGAGTGTAGACCCATCCTCCCTCGAGAAACTAGACATGGAAAGCATGAGGCATACCCCTCCCGTATTATCCTCCTTCGGGAGAAGGGTAAGCAATATGAGCTATCTTGAGTTGTGGGGAATATTAAAGCAGATAAACATTCAATCAAATTCACCACGCATCCAACAAACACATCCATCCCATTCTGTCTCACGTGTGTCCTCCCTGACACCCACATGCTTAAACTGATGCATCTCGCCACTCTAGGAATCATATACTGCCACAACCATAAGGCATCCCTACCTCCACATACCACAACACCCCTCCCGGGTAACATCACAGCACAAGATATCACAACACCCATCCAGGGTCACATCACAACACAAGCAGTAGGAAAACAAACATCACATCAAATGGGCTCTGTGCCCTTTAACAAGGCATCCAGCCTTCATACGTAATGATCACTCATGGATCCCAAGCCCAAGGCATTCGGCCTTAAAAGAAGGAGGGTAACTCATAAACCTTTCAAGCATTATCATTTATCAACGACAAGTTTTTTAATCCCCTCTTGAATTAACCTATTCAATTCGTTGGTTACAACATAATAAAACAAAACAGTGAGCTATCACAAGGATTAAACATGATTACTTTGCCAACATAATCAACATCAAATTACCACCAGAACCAGATTCTTTTTTTTTTCATGACTCTTTATTTTTTTCCAATTAATTATCACTTAATTTCGACTTTACATTCGTTATCAATTTAAACAATAGAAACATTCTATCAAGCAAGGCATATATATCACAATATCTAGAAAATCAAGAGGCAAGCCGCTATCATGGTAAAAAGAAACAACAAGCGATCAAGACAATTATTTGAATCCAGTTCGTGTACTTTATTAGGTCAATTCCATTGTAATCCAAAGGAATAAGTCATTCTAACTCTATGATTGCACATAAAAATTAGAGAAGCCAAAAATCCCCTACCTCAAAGGATTTCGAGGACACCACAACAGTCGATGAACGCCCAAAAAAATCGGGATGATTCTCCATGAATCCTCCTTATATCTCTTATCATAACACAACCAAGACCAAAGCTTATCATAAACAACATCCACACACTTAGATTTACCCATAACAGGTGTAGATCTAAAATCCCGAGAGAAGAGAAGGAGTAGATCTAAGAAATCAATAAATAATGATCACATACCTCACGAAACCAGCATCGATTCACAAAGAGAATCCTCCGGATCGCCTCCAAAACTCTTGGGAGAGGTTCTTACACCTCCAAGGAAGGGTAATCCCGAATTATGGCCAATTAAGGGCTTAAACGAGCAAGATAAAGGCCAAACGGTCAATATCCTAAAATTTAGGATCTAACTTTATGTGCCCGCACGACCTAGTCGAATGGTTTGAGTAACAGTGCGCTATCTGTGTGGTCACCACTGCCTTAGCCACTTGGCTCTCACGGTTTGGCGCCACCATTTAGACAAACCGTGCGACTCCCATGCAGTTTCTACTGCCATCAAGGCCAGCTACTCATGGCTTGGCTGCACGGTTTAACAAACCGTACTCCAACCATGCGAAACTAACAGGACTTCCAGTTTTCTTTAAAAAGGCCACCAAAAAGCACCTCCAAGCCGCCTCGATCCCCCGGGACACCTATAACACCACATTTTCACAAGGAATGGACCGGAGAGGTCTATTACATTACAGTCATGGAAAATAATTAAATGATCTTTGGATCAAATTAAATATGGGTGTGGGATTATATTGGTATATGGTAATAAAAATTAATTGAATGATAGATTAATGTGATGTTTTAATGAGAAATGAAATATATTAACAAATAAGAGTCATTGGAAACTCAATAATTTTTTAAATGGTATAACATATATTTTGATTGTGGTGTAGTGTGGCTTTAGTGTGCTAGTTCTGTAGTGTGATTCATTAGTGTAGAAAAATTATCGTTATTGAAGATATAAAAAGATAAGGATATATATTAAAATTGGTAATTTCCAATTTTGTGATCCCCAAGTACGTTTTTGGTTTTCAATTAATGAATCATATTTTGGTTTTTATCTCCATATAGAATTCCAGATTTTGATATCCATACTATCTCCAAAAAAATTTGGGTTTCATTTGATTTTATAAATATCTAGGAAGGAGGATAATCAGATGCAATGATCACCCTCTTACCCATTATTCCATCAATGGTAGTGACTATGAATGGTTGTTATTGGAGATCATCCATTTTTGATAGGTTGTATTGGAGAACTCACACTAATAATGGGTTGGTGCAGAATACACACTTGTCATGGTGGGTTAGTTACTGAGATTTTACTATGATGAAGATTTTATGTTGGGTAATAGGGTTCTTAAATGGTAGGATTGTTGAATAATTTTCATTTCCCATCACATTCATCATTCTGTAAATCATTGGGTATGATACATGATTATGTGATGAGTTTGTGGTGGGTAGAAAATGATTTATCCTAGGATGGGATGATAGAACATGCGAGTATGTGGTATGTAGGGATGTATCCTAACCCACAAAAAATATTAATGGTTATGTGATGTCATCATATTATAAGGGATGGTTTCATGTTCTTTTGGACAATACAGTGTGATAATAGAAATTCCATATGTATGTGGTTATGATGTGACTTTAATTTTTATTTTTAAAATAAATATCATTATACATGGATTCATTATATTGTGCGAGATCCATAATGTGGTAGGGATGGATAAATGGACTTTGGTGAATGATGGTTAAGAGGTTTGTTCATGGGTGTATTGGTATGCTCTTTATACCAATCTGTGAGTGACCATGGTTATGGTCCAACTAATTATGTGTTTTATGATCACCCTATAAATATGATTTCTTTTAGGTTTCTCTAGTGGAAAGACTGTGAAAACATAAAAATTAATATCATTAAAATTGGATCATTGAATAAGTCACTTTCATAGTGATAATATTTTCATTATCTTTGAAGAATATTTTATTGTTTTTTTTACCAGACACATTCATTGTGGGGTTTTTTGGTTCCTTTTATATTAAATCACATAATGGAGAGTCTTTGTGTTTCTTCATTATATCTCATAATATTGTACCGATATCTTTATGTGATGAGTTCAATGTATGATATTTTATATTGATGGATCAATTAACCAATCATGGCCTAATTATGGTGCAACCCGTGGGGGTATTACATCTATTCCATTATTCTCATCCCATGAGGGTTTTATGTTGAGGGAGGGGCGCATAAATGAGTGGTATCAATTTTGTAGGTTTTGATATTGTATGGATCATGGAGCTACACCATTGGGGATTATATGGGTTGGTTGGGAAATTCTATTAGTTATGCTTAATGCATGATATTTTTTGGGGATAGTGTCTACGAAACAAGATAATATGGACCCTTCAATTTAATAAAACGAATCTAATATTAATGAGTGACCATGTTAAGTGATCATTAATGATGGTTCAAAACCTATATGAGGTTCTTGAATCCTTATTGTATCTTACTTTGGTTGAAATATGTGGTTTTGGGGTTCTAAAAATTAATTTATATAAATAAATCATGAGATTTCATGCTACAATGAATAGTGAAACAATTATTTTTTATGTAATTCATCGTCATCACCATAGGCATGTCATCCACATATTCAAGTATCAATATGATGATTCGATTTATCATCATTTGGTTAGCCCAATTGAGGATAATTTGTAAAATAAGAATGAACTCCATTATTTTCAGTAGAAAAATATGTTTATGAATGAGGGGTGAATCACTAAATTAGAGATAGAGTGTCAGATAGTATATGTTGATATTTCCTTTTTAGTATTTCATCTTGGGATGAGATTACAGTTATTTTGGAAGTCATCCAAATTTGAGTGGTGGTGTGTTAAAGGTGTAATTACTATGTTGGTGATTACTGATAGGTATACGTTATGTTAGATGATTTTCTATATCATTCTGATTTGGGTGCCACTCACTGATTCCCCACGATGGTTGGTTACATGACCTCAAGAATGCCTCCTCATATGCAAGATGCTACCAACTAACTGAAATGGTCGAATGTCAATCATGGGAAGACTATACCCAATTTATCAGAGTGATACACCAAAGAAAATAAATAAACACTAGACAAATGATATAACCAAAACCAAAACAGTAACAACATAAAAATATGAAAAAAATAGAAATGAAATATAAATCTTAAGAGTAGATATGACCTTATATAGTACATATGATGTATCAAAATACACACAAAAAAGTGAAGATACTAAAGACTTCTATGTTTGTCCCAAACCTAATACTGTTCTCTTATACAGGATCTATCCTAAAATTGGTCATCTCACAAAAGGACATTGAACATAAAAAGTCCAATAATCATGAATTCTATTCGAGCACCAATTAGGAAACTTGTGTATAGTATGATTACACCATAGTGGGCCACCACCAATGCATTCTAATACAATATCCAATCAAATGGTTTATGCAGTTGTATAAAAATCAATTCCAACTATATAGAAAACAATTTAGATTTATTCAATTACTCTATTTAACTATGTATGTCGCTAGGTTCTTAAGGTCACCTAAACAATAATACCTACCTTATCCCATGATAGAATCTGAACTATTCCCAATGGATGTAATATAACAAAATTCCAATGAAACTATCCATTATTTCTATTCATATCAAGAAAAATTGATACCATCATGCAATGAAATCACATGGGAATATATTGAAATTTCTAAAACAACATGGGTATTTATAGCCTTCTTCCCTATACCACACTTCAATATCACATGGATATTTAGAGCCTCAGTTCTTGTCCAATAATAATTCTCACATATGGTTATTTAGAGACTCATATATATCTCACACATATTATACACATTGGGGTGTTTGAAGCCTTAGTCGATGTCATGTACACATTTTACACATATATCACAATATCACATGCATCCTAATATCACAATAATTAATAAATCAATTAATTAGTCAAACACAAAAAAAATATATTTATTCACGTCATACAAAAAATTAATTCAAAGATTAACTAGGCACATCGATCTATTATGAATTCAACAATTATTTCAAAAAAATTAGTTCCATTAATTTATTAAATTATTATTTAATCATATATATCAAATTATTTAATTTAGAAATTAATAAATCATATCACATCGATTAATTTATGAAATAATTAATTATTCTAATCCATATCACTAATTAACTCACTAATTAATTAATCACAACACTTCCATTAGTTAGTTCAACAATAAAATAATCAAATACATCCTATTAATTAATTAAACAATTAATCAGTCACATCACATCAATTGATTAATTAAATAATTAATTAGACAAATAGACTATCTGAAACTATTTATAATTTATTAATCAATAAATTATTATTTTTCAACAATCCAAATATCCCATAATTATTTCATTAATTATTTATTCAATTAAAAATAAAAATATCCCATAATTAATTCAACAATTTATTATTTGATTCATAATCCCAATCATTGGAATTAATTCAACAAATATACATTCAAGATCTAAATTCTCAATATCCACAATTCACTATTCCGTAAATAAATAACTTAATAATTTAATTAATCCTGTTTAGGAAACAAATTCTAAACAACCAGTACAACATACACAATCACACACACATAATTGAATCAAGTCACTGGGATTTGAATTACAGACCACCAACCTCAATTCATTGATAAAAAGTCACCCGATGGAAATTTTAGAATTTAAACAGAATCAATTAAGTATACCATGACAAACATGATCAAGATCTGAAACATAATGAAATGATTAAACCAAAAAAATCATAAATGTAGATTTATATAAAAAATATATGAGAACTACATACCAAAACAATGGGAGAAAAAATTGTAAACAAACTGATATTTGGATGTCTTATCATGATTGGTGTAGATATTCTATATAGGCATAGAATCACAGAGAACAACGCCCAATAGAACTTTCAATACCTATATGAGTCTTTCAAATCGATTTGTATTCATTATGGGTTGATCTAGGAAGTTTTGGTGTATAAGACGTGTGTTTGTGAATTTTTTTTATAATTTTCATGGGAATAAATTATATTAAGAATAGTTTTCTACTCAGGGCCCATGATTTCCCCTAATCATGCATCATGAATTTGATCCTCCTCTTGGGGTGCATGGGTTATCCTTTTAGGGATCATGGTTTGAGAAACGGTTCACCGTCCATTAAACCCTTCACTATCAGGGGTTTCATGGATTATGGTCTCATGGTGTACAGTTTGGCCAAATAGTGTGTGAACCAGAAACCATTTCATCTTCCTTAAAAAAATCTCAAATTTTCACCCAAACACTCCAAAAGGTAAAACCCAATGAAATTATTCTCAAAATATAATACATAATCTCAATCTCAATACACCCCAGGAACTGGTTGAAATATTAAAATCTATCACCCTTATAATAACTTGTCCTCGTGCTGTACTCTAATGTACCTCTAAGATTCCACATAAAAATATAGGGCAGCAAGGCCCTCATATATACTTCTACTACTCAATTTTATTCAAACACATTCCCATTTTACATAATACTAAAACTATTTGTAGGGTCTTTCCCCACAACACATTCTCACTACGATCTAACACCCATATTTGATGATTCTCAATGGATGCTACTATATGAATTTAAACATCACCCACATCAATCACATGATAAGATTTTGGGTGATAGTGTCAAAGTTGTAAAACCTGGAAAACATAATTCATTGAAATATATCTCTATGGAAGAGCCAATCAGTGCAAAATTGGAATGACTCCCTCCATTCCATGAAAATTTCCAACAACCCTAGGTACCATATTTACCTCCCTCTATATATTTTGGTGACCTCACCTTGGAGACACATGAAAGAATGCAGAACCACACTCTAAAAACTCTAGGGGTCATTGAAATCTTTTTTTATTCAACTTTTCTCTACTCCAACTAGTAACCACACAATTTGGAATAATCTATACATGCTACGATGTCTTCGACATGGTACTCTGTCCAAACAACTCTGACTCACCTTCCTTCATCCAACATATAGGTGACCTACATGGTCTACCATAAAGATCCTCATTTTATTAAATCAATATAGTTTCCTAATATATATAAATGTAGGAATTATCAACTAAATCCATGTGCTTCTCCCAAGACCCACTAAATTCTAGAACACATTCTTGTAATGTTTCCTCAAGCACTATTATCCTACTCTCTGACTGCTCTTCGGTCTATGGCTAGGAATTCATACTCAATAAAATATGTGTACCAATCACCTAATGTATTCCATTCCAAACTAATAATGTAAAAATAGAGTCATGATCTGAATCTATAGTCTTTGGAACCCATGTAGATGCACTATCTCTTAAAAATACATGTTTCCCAACTGATCAACTAATAATGTCTCTTGTATAGGATAGAAAATAACTCCCTTCTTCAAATGGTCTTCAAGTTCAAAAATAGTTTCATTATTCTAATGATTCCGTAGGATACACACCAAAAAATCCATATTCACATTGTCCCACTTCCATTAAAGAATGTGAAATGATTTTAGAGAATATATTGGTTAATGATGTACAACCTTCACCTACTAACTAATGTACCATCATGTCATGAACCCTACTATCTTATTTTTTCGTGATCAACAAAAAAATATATCGATTATCAAATGGTATGTTGTTTTACACCTTGATGAGCCACACACATTGAGTAATTAAATTCCCACATCATCTCATCATGCATGTTCTATAAACAATAACATGATTTGTAACATAGATATCCCCCAAAACATCAATTATTTCCCCAAGGTTAAACATTCTAGATCCTCATACTTTTTATATCTGATAAATCTCATAAGAGTAGACACAAATGATATAAAAATAATATTTATCTACTTCTAATTCTACTAGACCACAACTTGTATCTCAGGCAGAAATTTCATTATCTTCAACTTCACAATAGTGTCCTAAACAACCAGAGACTTATTTTTCCTACATAAATCTTCAGTAACACTATTTCCATATCAAGGCATATATGATAGCTCAAAATAAAAATTTTCCTTATATTCGTTCCATCTCCACTAGCGAATATTAGAATCTCTTTGAGGAAATATATACATTTATCTCTTTTGATTTGTATACACTATTATGTTTTAACCGAAAATGTAATTCCACCAACACTTCAAATAATAATCAACTACTCCCAACTATAGGACATGTGTAATTTCATTCAATTCACGTGGACTCAACATCTGAGACTCATATGACACAACTCAATCTCCCTACATCACCATTGATCCATGTCTAATCCCATAAACATCACAATACAACGTATATAGTTCACCTAGTTTAGGTAGGATGAAAATTGGTTCCAATTTCAATCACTTATTCAACTCCAATATAGAATTTTCACATGCTTTAGATGATTAAAACATTATACCCTTCTTTTTCAAGCCTGAATATGGCCTTGTGAAATGGGAAAATGTCTTGATGATATTTTGGTAATATATTTCTTTCTATATAAAGCTACAAGTATTGAAATCATTATTAGGATACTCCCAAGATAAAACTACCTGAACCATGTATTAGTCTACTAAAAATCATTCCTCTAATATGATGTGAAACAATAAGTGCACCTAGTCAGTCAAAATATGTCCATTATATACCATTGTGTGGATTCATTGCACTATCAATGTTCTCAGGATGATTTCAATATATTGGGAATGATCATAACGAGTCGTGTAGTACACCAAGATGTTATCCACAAATAATACCAGAAACAGAACTAGGTATAGAAGAAAGATTCTTTTTCATCTTATACAATACACAATTTTTGTTTTAATCAACCGAAACATCATTATGAAAAAATAAAAAAGTCATAACTTTTCTACAAGAAGTCCTCTGTATAATCGAAGTTTATACTCTCAACTAAAGATACCATAATCTCAATTCAATTATCATGAATTCACAATATCTCTTAAACATGGAAAATAGATCTTAGATACATATAATAGGGTATTGTTTATTCACATCCATCCATTTTAACCTATAATAATCAAAAAAATGTGCAGAGTCCTATCATTCTTCTAAGAAAAAAACACAAGTGAATACCAAGGGGACATACTTAGGTGGATAAATCCCTGATCCTCAAAAACAACCAACTATTTATTGAGATCATGAAGTTATTTATGTTCCACTATGTATGGTGGAATTGAAAATTTCTTATCTCCAGATATTATATTAATTGTAAATTCAACATCTCACTTAGGTGGAATCCCTGAGAAGTGTTCCGGAAAAACACATCCTAAAACTTGTCCACTACTCGGGAAAATACATTATTCTTTACACAATAATTCTCCAGAAACAGACATGTAACTTTTGTTGTATGCTCTTAGAGTAACTAATTAATTGGCCCTACATAGCATTCCTAGATAATCCACCATGTACATTAGATATAGTTTTCATTTTATGGATAAGTACTTGTCACTCTCCTCTAGTAACAGTCATTGTGGGGTCGTTTTTCTGCAAACCATTTAATTCCCAAAATTTGGTTGAATCCTGACAATTCAAGGATGTAAATATTCCATAGAAAATGATACTACCCAACATCAAGAGAATTCACATTTCACAAGAACATGTATCTTTAATGTACTCCCAAATATATATTTATGACCTCACCAACTCACAAATTCAACTACCCAGCTGATATCATATTTTTTTTTTCATAAATAAAGGAATGAGTTGAACCATTATCAAATAAGTCACTAGAAAATGTGTAAGCTACAAGAATACTACATTTCACTATTGAGGGTAGATCCTTGATATCCATAAGTTTGGTTTTAATGGTTTGTAACTGTCATGCCCATCTCCCCTGTGATGCAGTCTGATTCCCCTATGCATCACCACACTACTAATATGGTAGGTCTTTCCACAATGATCCAAAGATCATGCCAATACAATAATGGATTGTATAACTCTAGATTCAATAGGGTTACAGTTCTGAAGATAATTTTCCCTCACTCTAGTTCTATTTAGCTACCCCATCACTACATGTCTATTTTAGGTTACCAGAGAACCTATATTGATGTTCATTCTTTCAAAATACTTTTCACACTACCGGTGGTCAGTGGAAATGCTTACAAAAGTGTACCATCATATTGTAATGGGTCAAAGGCATTTAAGTAAGATCAAGAGTAACTAATCACTCTATTTTTACACTTTACATTCCAATTACCTATCTGACATTCTCATTATGATGCTTTCTCCAATCAGAAGACATAAAACCTCATCATCTAGAATAACCAAATGTCCTACACGGTAATCCTTTTATTGGATCCCCTTTATGACGAGGGCCAAATCCAAAACCAATTTAAACCATATTGACAAAAATAGGATAACATGGGATGTATAATCACATTTAACTCCATCATTAAATGATTTCAGTCTAGCTACTTCATCCATTGATGGTACTAGTGAAATAACTCCAAGTCAGTAAAGCCTCCAACATAGTCCATCATGGAAAGAATCCACTGATTCAACCACAGGACCTCAGATACTATCTTCCACCTTACCATATCTAGATAGAACTGGTCAAGGAATATCCCCAATAAGTTTTTCCATAACAAACCATCAACCATTCAAGTCTAGATATGAATTTCCCACAAGTATTTTTATGATCCTCGTAAAAAATAAGTAGCCAACTTGAACCTCATGTTAACTAGAATCTATATGTTTTCTAGTATATTCTATGTAGTCTCAATCCATAAATCAACTCTCTCAGGTTCGTCCTCTCTAGTAAAATTAGGAGGGTGATGTAACTAAAACAACGTTTTCAGATCTAAAATGATTTTGAATACTTTACATGTATCAGTATCCAAGTAATTTAATAAAAAAATAAATGTTATCATAGAACACATCTCCTTCTTCCACAAGTGGAACTATCATTTCCATAGGTTCCACTTATGGAGGAACATCTCTATCCATGTACTAATTTCCTCCCCTCAATAAATTTAATCATAGAGGAATATATATAAAATTTAAAACACCAGATTTATGACACATGACACAACATTAACATGTTTATTGAAATTCATAATAAACCATAATATTTCATTTTCCCAAATCCCACAACATGGTCACTACCAATGACCTATCACTACCCTAAACTATTATACTCCTAGGTCTTGGTTAATAAGTATAAAATCATTCTTAATATACAAGTTCTAATTTATACACCCATTTTTTCTCAACCTGGTTCATTTTATAATATTTATCAATTCCATTTTTGGCACCATATTCATTTCATGTTCACAATCAAGGAAAATTAGTTCAATTTCAACAACTTACACTAAAACGGTTTTCCCATGCATGCTAAAAAAGGAGAATGTAAAAATAATAATACATAGTTCAAAGAATGATGCATGAATACTCATATCTCATTACATACAAGGAAATTATTCCGATCTCAAAAAATATTTAGAAAAAAATATCACATCACACCACAAGTACATCACATAATGTAAAATAACGCTCAACTATAAAAACAAAATGTAATTACAATAATCCCACCCTGGGTATTTGGGTTCTCCAAAATAAATGGGATTGATACTATAATTAATGAAGTCATAACTAAGGTCCAACTCTTCACAGTCCATTTCTTACAATTCATAAATATTAAGACAAAAGAAAAAAATAAAACTAAGATCTATTAAAACATTGTTACATCACATTCCATGTGACACTTGTCGTTTCCATGATCTAATCAGTCACATGCCCTCGAGAGTGCTTCCCTATAAGATAGAGGCTTTTGTCTAGTAGTGAAGGCCTAATATCATTTAGGGGGAGAATATTCCCCCTTAATTAGAGTAATATAGAAAATAAATAAATAAATAAATGCTAAATTATATAACCAAAACAAAAAAAACTAGTATCAAAAGTTGTGCACAATAGGATCTAAAATACCAAATATAAACTATAAATCTTACCATGATAGATTATGTTCCGTGTTTCAAAAAGCAGAAAAAAAATTAATATTGCAGATGACTCTAATGCAGGTCTCGAACAACTTATGGTTCCCTCGTCTAGGCTCTATCCCAAAAAACCATCAGACATAGTCACCTTGACCTAAACCTATCCTATAATCATGAAATCTATTTAGGTACCGATCAGGCCTCCCATTTTGGGTATGGGTAGAACTTTTCTATCCACCACCAATGTCTTATAAAAAAATATTAAGAAAAACAATATATACAGTTGTATAATGTATAAATACCAGCAATGAAGTAAATAGATTAAATTTATTCAATTAATCATTATTTACAAATGAAAATCCCTAGATTATTGATGTCAACCGAACAACAATACCTTCCTCATTCTATTCCAAAATATGTACTATACCTAAGGGATATCATATAATAGAAATTCATGGTTATCATTCATCATCTCATTTCATATCGTTGAAAATCGGAACCATTTTCCAGTGTAGAGACATGGGAAAAGATCTTATGGAGTAACACCCCTTAGGTATTTGGAGACAATTACCCTAACCCACAATTCAATATCACATTTTAATTGAGAGCCTCAGTCCCTTTTACGTAATTATTATCTCATTTAATTATTTAGAGCATCATTACCTGTCCCACACGTGTTTTATTCATTTTGGGTATTTGGAGCAGCAATCCATATTTCACACACATTTAACACAAATATCACAACATTAAAAATAACATTTTTATCATTAATTAATTAATTAATCAATTAATTAATTAATCTACATCAAAAGTAGCTTATTCTCATCTCTATGAAAATTTAATAAATAATTAATATTCCACATCAATCTAAAACTAGATGAACAATTAGTTTTCGACATTGATCAAATTAATTAATTCGCTAATTATTTAATCACATCAATGTCATTAAAAATAATTTCAATTAATTATTCATATCACTTCAATTAATTAATTCCAAAATTTACTAATCAAATCCATCTCATTAATTAAGTCACTAATTAATTAATCCCATCGTGTCATATAATTAATTCAAAAATAAATTAATCAAATCCATCCCAATAATTAAATTATAATATAGAAAATCCTAGTAGATTTATTAAATAGTTAGACAAAAAATAAATCAAACCCACTATTAGAAAATTACCATAATGAATTAAATAATTAATTATTCCAATTCCATAATCATAATATCACATAATTAGGTGATCAATAAATTATTCAATTCACAATCTCCACATATAATAATTAATTAAGAAATTTATTATTTGATTAAAAATATCAGACTTTTTAATTAATTAAACAATTACTCAATCAAGATCTATAATGAAAATATTACCAATTCAATATTCCATAATTAATTAGATTTTCCAATTAACTAATTTAAATAATAACTCAATTTCTAAAAAATAAATAACAATTCTAAAATTACACAGACACACAAACTTGTAATTGATATAAATACATTGGGATTTCAATTATTAACCACCTACCTCGATTATTTGATTTTAAATTTCTCAATAGAATTATCAAAATATGAACATAATCAATCAAGAATGTGATGATGTGTCGTGACCCGTCCTCGGGGCCCGTGACATGACTACCCCAAGCCCACCTTCCATAGGCTTGGGGCTGGCGACTAGCACCAAGTTGTAATTACCATTAAAAAATGGAAGGAATTTCCTTTGTAAAGTAAACAAAGACCACAGAGCAAGCATGAAGTAGATGTAAACACTATGTAAAACTGATACAAAAGTAAGTGAGGAAAAGTAAGTGAGCCAGTATACAAACCCAAACTGAAAGTAAAGTACAACTTGAAAGGGAAAACAACAACTGAAAGTAAAGCCACAGCCTCGAGCCATCCACTGGAAGTCCCACCTGAAGGGTGGGTATGGATAGCCTCTGTAGCACCTCGGGTCCAGCCGTCCGCTCCAAGTACATCCCGCCTAGTGGTCCACCTCCGGGTACCAAACTGCTCCTCGTTCCTCAACCATGATCAGTGATGTCCAACGTCTGCAACCAACACAACGTAGTGCGGGAATAGCCTGTGTAGGGGTGAGTATAAGCTACTCAGTAGGGACCCCGAGACTCCTGAAAGTCTCCCAGAATCCACGAAGGATAATCCACAAAGGAATGATACAATCACGAAGTAACATCCGACACCACTTAGGTATATGCCCATACATATACCTAAGTCATCAATTCCAGTTCCGCTCAAACATCTGAGTTCAAGTACAACCCAGTCCACACAGGAAAACACAACCCAGTCCACATAGGAAAGGAAAACGTAATCCACACAGGATAGCACAACACAATCCACAAAGGAAATCAAACAGGATTCAGCTCACACAGGTATACTTCGTTGTATGATGATAGAGATGATCAGATATTTCCACTGATTCATCTAAGCCGTTGGACCCATAATGGATCGGTAGTTACTAACCCACGCAATGACGCACAAAGGATCTAACCCACACAAGATCGATAGGTAACTAACCCCCGCAATGATCAACAAAGGATCTGACCCACACAGGATCGATAGGTAACTAACCCCCGCAAAGACCCTCATAGGATCGGACCCACACAGGATCTGTTGGTGTTGGCCCACACAGGACCACTGAGCGCTGACCCACACATGATCGGTAGCACTGATCCATGTAGGATCGCTGAGTGCTATAGTTGTCGTCGTCGAATCCACTGAGGATCTCTGTACAGTCGTCGTCATCGTCGCAGTCACGACCAGCTCTAGGGTTCCCGCACATAGCAAGCTCGTTTAGGAGGGTCCGCTCCATGAGCCAAGAGGCTGATACATCAACTAACACATAGTCCAGAGTTGATGTATCCACAAGTTCCGTATCACCAACAGGAACTCAACGTCACAGACGACGCCTCAATCGGACGCCCGGTCTGACAGTTATTGGCTTTTTCGTCCCAGGGGCCCAGTTGGTTTTTTTGTCATAACCAACCCGACCGTACTCCACATTCGTCCAAACCTCAGGTGGAGTAATCCAAAAGATCCGTCTCACTTAGAGGAATCCATGAAGGTCGACAACACGTCAATCGGACGTCCGGAGTTCAAGTTATAAGCGTTTCCGCTTCGAGGGACCGGTTGGTTTCATGTGAGAACCAACCCGGACAAACCCAAAGTTTTTCGAAAGCTTGAGTGTAAAATATCGAAATTACCATCTCGATCCAAAGATCGCATCGCCATTGACGGTGCATCGATCGAAAGCTCGTAGCCCATGATATGGCCAAAATGCCGAAAGATGTCCGAAAACGGGGGGTTTGGGCCTGGAACCACACGACCCAACCCCCCCTGGTTCGACCGGACCCGGGTCCGGGTCCGACCCGGATGGGCGCGACCTGGCCCGTCTGGCGGGCCCGGCCCGACCAGGGCGCGACCCGGCTGGCGCTGGCCGGGTGGCCGGCGGGTCGGCTCAGCCGTTACGGCCGAGCGAAGCGGGGGCACGCTGCACCTGCGTGGAGAGATTGCTGCCTCACGTGGGGCCGCCCTTGCCAGCGGACGCGGACGGTTGCCGCGTCCCGTTTCATCCGGTCCAGCTCGGTCGTGGGACCGCGGCCTACCGTCGCGGCTTCAGCCACGACGGCTCCTCCCAGCGGCGCGCCGACGGGCTGCTCCGTGGACCACCGGACGAGTTCCGGTGGTCGGAATTGCATGTCGTCTTCGCCAATGGCCCTCGCAGGGCCCGTCCTTCACTACGAGGACCTCACATTGCCTGTGCGGCCTGCTTTTTCGTCGCCCACCAATCCGCTCAACACGAATGAAGAGAAGGTGGGTTCGGACTTGTTCATTGGTCCGCACCCACCGTTTTAGCGGTTTTAAAAAGTCTTCTGAAAAATATTTTAAACATATGTCATGGGTATAAAATCACAATATTTAGAATTCACCATTTAAAATCTTGTCTAGGATATAATTCACGAAGAATTAAAAGAAGCACAACCTCCTACCTCAATCAGTTGTTGATTGAAGATTGTCGCGGGGGAAGGAACGTTGAGGAAGAAGTGTCGCTGAAGGTGGATCGTCGGGGTCGTGGTACACGGCATCGCGCCGTCGATCTCCAATGTTTCGGCGTTCTTTGTCGCCCTTCGTTGGAGGTCGGCCTTCTTCGCTTTCTTCGCGTTTTTCGTGTTCTTCGCGAAGGAGGATGAAGATCTTCAAGCTTTTGAGTTTCTCCAAATCCTCTCAACAAGAAACCCATCAACAAACCTATTGTTATTCTTATTTTATTCCCATGCCAACAATTTGAAATTCAAAGATAAGAAACAAATAATTAATTCAAAGAATTATTTGTAACAATTTAACTTCCCAATTTAATGGGGCGTTTCATAACCAAAAAACGCACAGTTGACTTTATTAAAGAGGGGGTTTTCTGGTGCGTTACATAAGAGGGAAGAAATGGTGGGGCTTCTGTGGGCCCCACCTCACAAATATTCTACCAAGTGGGTTGGATATTTTATGTTCCACCCTATCTGCTTAACTTGGCTTAAGTGTATTTATATGAAATAAAATAAAGATGTCGCACCACGTTATTTTATTTCTTATCTTAACACCAAAAATTAAAAACCACACCTGAGCAAACGCAAATCCCGAAAAGGCGTTTCTATGCAAATACTGGCACTGTGATTCTATCGGTGCCCTCAAAATTCGATTCTGAGCACCAGTTCAAATGTTTGAAAACCCCGCCCGCTTGTTCACTGAACGTATCTAAGCTAAACTTCAGAAAATTATTACGGCCAAACCGGGCCGCGGAATCAGGTACTATCAGAAACTGCGTTCCTGTAAAATTCCCAAGAAAATTAAGAAAAAAAAATTTCCTTGAATTTTATGGGACTTTACATTACTCCCACCTCAGGGCTTTACGTCCTCGTAAAGATACATCATAAACTAGGGAAACAAATGTGGGTACTGAGAACGCATCTGAGCTTCCCGCTCCCATGTTCTCTCCTGGAGGTTCCCATGCTGCCATCTGATGCGCACTAGAGGAATCGACCGTCCACGTAGGACCCGCTCATGTCGATATTTGATCTCCACTTCGACCTCCACAAAAGTATCCCCATCGTCAACGTCTAGCTCCCCATGGTCAATGATATGCGTCAGGTCAGGCATGTATCGTCTCAGCTGAGATACATGGAAGACGTCATGCACCCGGTGCAAATGTGGTGGTAGAGCCAGGCGATAAGCCACCACACCAATCCCACTGAGGACCTGGAATGGTCTGATGAAGCATGGAGACAACATTCCGACTCAACCAAATCACTGTAATCCACATCGACGTGAGACATGCAAGAAGACGTGGTCTCCATCCTCAAACTCAAGTGGCCTCCGCCTCCTAATATCATAAGACTTCTTCCGGCTCTGAGCTGTCCTCATCTGCTCCTGGATGACCTGGACCTTATCTATCGTGGTCTGGACCATCTTCGGTCCCACATGTGTTGACTCCCCAGGGTCTGTCCAGCACAACGGAGATATGCAAGGTCAGCCGTACAATGTCTCATATGGTGCCATCCCGATGGTGGAATGGTAGTTGTTGTCGTACGCAAACTCCACCATGGGTAGGTGGTCCTCCCAGTTGCGACCAAAGTCGAGGACACATGCGCGGAGCATGTCCTCGAGAGTCTAGATGGTCCTCTCAGTCTGACCATTTGTCTAAGGGTGAAAGGTGGTGCTCTGACGTATCTGCATCCCAAACGCCTCTTGCAACCCCTTCCAAAGCCGGGAAGTAAAGCGGGCATCTCGATCAGAGACGACAGATGATGACACACCGTGAAGCCGTACAATCTCCTAAACGTAGAGACGTCCCATGCTCTCCATTGAGCCCTGCTCTCTGATGGGTAAGAAGTGAGCCGACCTGGTGAGTCGTTCGACAATCACCCAAATGAAGTCGTGTACTCTGGAAGTGCATGGAATTCCAGTCACGAAGTCCATAGATATCCTGTCCCACTTCCACTCTGGGACCTCCAAGGGATGTACCAAGCCTGCTAGTTCCTGATGCTCTACCTTCACCTGCTGGCAGGTGATGCATCAAGAAACGAACTTTGCCACAACCTTCTTCATGCCCGGCCACCAGTGCTATCGTCTGAGATCCTAGTACATCTTCGCCACTCCAGGATGTACAACCAAAGGGGAAGTGTGAAACTCTCTCATCACCTCTTCCCATAAAGCAATTGGAACTAAGGTACGTCCTTTGAAAAGGACATCGTGCTCTCCTCCCACGGAGAATCAATCAGGTGCCTTTCCTAAGGATATCTGCGCATGTCGTGTCTCACAGTCAGCGTCCCCACGCTGTGCCTCTCTGACCCACTGCAGTAGCGGAGGAGTGACTATGAGTGACTGAAGGAAGGGTGCTCCATCTCTATCCATGAAGGATATCTGCAAAGTGGCTAGCTACTCTGTCGCCTCCTCAAGTATCTGAATGCATGTCCTCCTGCTGAGAGCATCGGCTACTACGTTCCCCTTCCCAAGAGTATAGACTATCTCAAAGTCATAGTCCTGGAGGAACTCGAGCCATCGCCGCTGTCTCAGGTTTAGGTCCTTTTGAGAGAAGATGTACCTGAGACTCTGATGGTTAGAAAAGACAGTATAGCGCTCGCCCATCAGGTAGTGCCGGCATGTCTTGAGAGCGAAGACTACTGCTGCTAACTCCAGATCATGGGTATCGTATTTCTTCTCATGCGGCCTCAACTGACGTGATCCATAGGTGATCGCCGCCCGCTCTTGCAACAGGACACGTCCGAGTCTGGTCCCTGATGCATCACAATAGACAACGTACCCTACTCCCTCCTCCGGCAACCTCAAGATAGGTGTACTGGTCAATCTCTGTCGCAGCTTTTGGAAGCTCTGCTGACAACTGCTTGACCACAAAAAGGGTTTCCCCTTCTTCGTTAATGCTGAGAGTGGTGCCGCAACTCTGGAGAAGTCTGGCACAAATCTTCGATATTATCCACCTAGTCCCAAGAAACTCCGCACCTATGTCACGCTCCTGGGTGGCTCCCAAGCTAGCACTGCCTCGATCTTCGCAGGATCCACTGCAAATCCCACCTCAGAGATGACGTGTCCCAAGAAGTGGACCTCGCGTATCTAGAAATGACACGTTGAGAGCTTGCCATAAATCTGGTGCTCTCGGATTGTGTCAAGTACAACCCGTAAGTGGTAGGTGTGCTCCGCATCTGTCGTCGAGTATATCAAAATGTCGTTGATGAAGACCATGACAAATTGATCGAGGTAAGGCTGAATGAACCTGTTCATGAGGCCCATGAACACTACTAGAGCATTGGTTACGCCGAAGGTCGTAACCAAGAACTCATAGTGGCTATACCGACATATGATGGTCATCTTCTGCACGTCCTCATCCCGAACTCTGAGCTGATGATAGCCTGACCAGAGGTCTATCTTTGAGAACAATCGTGCACCCTTGAGCTGATCGAAGAGGTTATCAATCCTCTGTAGTGGATAATTTTTCCTCACTGTCACCTGGTTCAGGCGATAATAGTCGACACAAAGTCGCAAGCTCCCATCCGCCTTCTTGGCGAACAAAATCGGGGAAGCCCAGGGTGAAACACTGGGTCAGATGAATCCCTTGCCCTGCAAGTCCTCCAACTATACCCGTAGCACTCGAAGCTCGGCGGGAGCCATCCGATAAGCTGGGGTGAATATCGGGGTTGTCCCGGGGTACAGATCAATATAAAATTCTACCTCTCTGCGAGGAGGTAGTCCTGGAACGTCGTCGGGAAAGACGTCTGCCTACTGATACACCACTGCAGGAAAACTAGGACTCTGTACATCAACTGATCCTAGGATGAGGCTAGCCAACTGATGAGTGATGGGTTGTCCTCTCCTCTGTGGAAGTCCATCCTGTGCTGCGAAGGCTCCCATCTCACCAGTGAAGGAGAACCCGCTCCCGTCAGTGCGTACACATCGCACCTTGCGCCTAATACAGTCAATCTGTGCATTGACTGTAGATAACCAATCCATGCCCAAGATGATGTCTTAAGGCCTCGACGCCGCTACAAGAAGACCCCAGCCGATGCTCTAGCCTCCTAGAGTAAGCTCACACTGCCGGAACCAGTGCGTAATCGTCGAATCTGCTCCCGTAGGAGTCTCTAGCCGTAAGGATCGAGCCAACGGCTCTGTCGGAATCTTCGAGCTCCGAACAAGGGCAGCAGCTATGAAAGAGTGACTCGCTCCTGTGTCTATAAGAACTGTAGAAAGGGTAGAATAGACATAGATAGTACCTCAAATCATCTTGGGCGCACCGTGGTCATAGGCCTCTGCTGCCTGGTGTTGTGCCTGTCTCTGCCCACCAGATCCCTGTGGTTGGGGTGGATCTCCTAGTGGTGGTGGTGGTGGTAGAGCCTCAAAGTGTCGCCCACCACCTACTGATCGGCCATATCCTTGGCCTCGTCTGCCTGCTCCCTGCAGACTGCCACGGTCGACCCTCTGCCTCTGCCTCGGTGGCCCCTCAACTGTCTTCTACTCCTCGGCACGGTGGGTCGGGCAGTCATGAGCCATGTGGCCATGCCGCCACAAGTGTAGCACTGCCTGCCCCTCGAATGACTGGCTTCGCGATGTGTGCCCCACACTGCTGAGGGTCTGGTCTACCTGGACCCATGAGCCATTTGTCGACTGCCTGCTGCAGAAGACTCTATTACGTGCCGCCCTGCGGTAGGTCTCACTGCTGATATAGGCTCAACAAGGAAGCTCTCAATCAGAAGGGCTCGCTCCACTAATCCTGCCTGAGTCGGAATACTGAGGGAGATCAACGATGCCCTGATCTCCTGCCTCAATCCCTTCTCAATGGTTCGGGCCCAGAAGAATGGGTCTCTTACCTTGTCTGTCGAGTAGCTCAAGAGATCGGAAAATCTCGCCAAGTACTGGGCGACCGTCAAGCTGCCCTGCCGCAGCTATAGAATCTCTTGGATGTGCACCGAACAGAGGGTGGATGGGACCAACTCCAAAAGGAAGAGGCTCTCAAAGTCCGTCCAGAGGAGAGATGTCGCATCGTGCACCTGTAGCATTAAGCTGCACTATCGGCCCGCTGCCGTGTGCAGTAGACTCGCTGCGAGGATCACCATGAGGCTTGCTGGTGTCCTCACTAACCTGAAAACCCGTACGACTGCCTCTAGCCAGTCCTCGGCAGCCTGAAGGTCTATCTCCCCGCATAACCTAGGAGGTCACTAGCACTGAAACTCGTGCAGTGCACTAAGGCGATGTGCATCATCAGCGGCTGGGGCTGGAAGCATCGGTGGCTTGGCGGGTAAAGGTACCGTCGGTGCCTCAGCTTTCAAAGGGCCTTGTACCGATGCCTCATCGCTTGGTGGGCTGTCGTCACACACAACTCTCGGAACCCAAGATGGATGCTGTCATGGGGCCATCCTGAAAAGATATAGGTGTGCCACAGTCAAATAGTATACATGGTGAGCTGACATAAAGCAATCACAATGAAAACATTAAACACACATGCAATCAATGTTTCTACGCATTAAGTCGGAAATCAGAAGTCTGGTTCTTGGTGTATGAATAGGTCGACTACTGCACCAACACTGGACTCCCTGGACTGATAACCACACCCAATACGCTTAACACTGTTGCTTCACATAAAAAAAGATCAGAGTCCAATGTTCTGCGGTAGAACCGAACTCCTCTGATACCAATTTGTCACGACCCATCCTCGGGGCCCGTGTCGTGACTACCCCAAGCCCACCATCCATAAGCCAGGGGCTGGAGACTAGCACCAAGGCGTAATTCCCGTTAAAAAAAAGGGAAGACATTGCTTTTTTAAAGTAAACAAACACCACAGAGCAAGCAAGTAGTAGAAGTAATCACTAAGTAAAAACTGATACACAAGAAAGTGAGGAAAAGTAAGTGAGCCAGTATACAAACCTAAACTGAAAGTAAAGTACAACTAGAAAGGGACAACAGTAACTGAAAGTAAAGCCGTAGCCTCGTGCCGTCCACTGGAAGACCCACCTGAAGGGTGAGTACAGATAGCCTCCGCAGCTCCTCGGTTCCAGTCGTCTGCTCCATGTATGTCCCGCCCAGTGGTCCACCTCCAGGTACCTACCTGCTCCTCGTTCCTCTACCTTGATCAGCGATGTCCGTCGTCTGCAACCAACACAACGTAGTGCGGGCATATCCCGTGCAGGGGTGAGTATAAGCTACTCAGTAGGGACCCCGAGACCCCCGATGGTCTCCCAGAATCCACAAAGGATAATCCACAAAGGAAAGATATAATCACAAAGTAACATCTGAAACCACTTAGGTATATGCCCACACATATACCTAAGTCATCAATTCCAGTTCGGCTCAAACATCCGAGCTCAAGTAGAACCCAGTCCACACAGGAAAACACAACCCAGTCCACACAGGAACGAAAAATGTAATCCACACAGGATAGCACAACACAATCCACAAATGAAAGAAAATAGGATTCAGCTCGCACAGGTATACTTCTTCGTAAGACGATAGAGATGACCAGATATTGCCACTGATTCATCTATGTCATCGGACCCACAAAGGATTGATAGGTACTAACCCCCACAATGACCCACAAAAGATCTGACCCACAATGGATGGATAGGTAACTTACCCCCGCAATGACCCACAAAGGATTTCCTAACACATGATCGATAGTTAACTAACCCCCGCAAATACCCACACAGGATCGGACCCACACAGGATCTATAGGCGCTTGCCCAGACAGGACCGCTGAGCGCTTACCCACATAGGATCGGACCCACACATGTTTTGTAGGACTGATCCACGTAGGAAAACTGAGTGTTGTAGTCGTCACTGTCGAATCCACTGAGGATCTCTGTACAGTCGTCGTCGTCGTCGCAGTCGCAGCTAGCTCTAGGGTTCCCGCACACAACAAATTCGTTCGGGAGGGTCCGCTCAATGATCTGAGAGGCTGATACATCAACTGACACATATTTCAGGGTTGATGTATCCAAATGTTCTATATCACCAACAGGAACTCAACATCACAGACGACGCGTTAATCGAACACTCGATCTGAGAGTTATTGGCTTTTTCATCCTAGGGGCCCGGTTGGTTTTTAAGTCAAAACCAACCTGGCCGTACTCCACCTTCATCCAAACTCGGGCGGAGTAATCCAAATGATCCGTCTCACTTAGAGGAATCCATCAAAGTCGACGGCACGCCAATCGGACATCCGGAGTTCAAGTTATAAGCATTTCCGCTTCGAGGGCCCGGTTGGTTTCATGTGCGAAACAACCCGTACAAACCCAAAGTTGCTCAAAACCATGAGTGTAAAATATCAATATGACCATATAGATCCAATGATCGCATTGCCGCTGACGGTGCGTCGATCGGAGGCCCGTATCCCAAGATGTGGGCAAAAGACCGAAATATGTCCGAAAATGGGGGGTTTGGGCCCGGACAGACCCAGCCCAACCCTCCTGGGTTGGCCCGAACCGGGTCGACCCGACCCAGGTCGGGGTCCGACCTAGATGGGCGCGACCAGGCCCAGCCGGTCGGCCAGGCCCGGCCTGGGCGCGACCCGGCTAGTGCTGGCCCTGTGGCCAGTGGGTCGGCTCGGCTGTTACGGCCAAGCGAAGCGGGGGGCGCGCTGCCCCCGTGTAGAGAGACCGCGGCCCCACGTGGGGCCACCCTTTCCAGTGGACTTGGCCGGTTTTTGTGGCTTCAGCTACAGCGGCTCCTCCCGGCGGCGCGTTGGGCACCGCCGCCCCCTGCAGCTGGTGCCGCCGTGGCGGCGAGGCGCACCGGCGGGCCGCTCTGCAGACCGCCGGATGAGTTCTGTTGGTCGGAATTGCATATCGTATTCTCCAATGGGCCTCCAGGGGCCCATCCTTCCCTGCGAGGACCTCAAATCGCCCGTGCGTCCTCCTTGTCGTCGCCCACCAATCCGCTCACCAAGAACGAAGAGGCGGTGGGTTTGGATTTGTTTGTTGGTCCGCACCCACCGTGTTAGCGGTTTTAAAATGTCTTCCGACGAAAATTTTAATCATATGTCGTGGGTATAAAATCACAAGATTAATATTGCACAATTTGAAATCATGTCGACGATATTATTCACGAAGAATTAAAAGAACCACAACCCCCTACCTCAATCAGTTGTTGATCGACGATTGTCGTGGGGGAATGAATGTCGCGAAAGAGGCATTGCGGAAGCTGTATCATCGGCGTCGTGGTACACGGTGTCGCATCGTAAATCTCCTAGGATTCGGTGTTCTTCTTCACCCTTCATCGGAGGCCGGCATTCTTCACGTTCTTCGCATTCTTCGTGTTCTTCTCGTTCTTCGCGTTTTCGCATTCTTCGCGTTCTTCACGAAGGAGGATGAAGATCTTCAACCTTTAGAGTTTCTCCAAATCCTCTCAACAAGAAACCCCTCAACAAACCTAGTGTTGGACATATTTTATTCCCAGTCCTACAATTTGAAAATCAAAGATAAGAAACGAATAATTTATTCGAATAATTAATTGTAAAAATTTAACTTCCCAATTTAATGAGGCGTTTCTTAACCAGGAAAATGCACGGTTGACGTTAATTAGATTGGGGGGGGGGGTTTGCGGGTGCGTTACTTAGGAGGGAAGAAATGGTGGGGCTCCTGCGGGCCTCACCTCACAAATATCCTATCAAGTGGGTAATATATTTTGAGTTCCACCCTATCCGCTTAACTTGGCTTAAGTGGCTTTAAGTGAAATAAAATAATGTTGTCGCACCACTTTATTTTATTTCTTATCTTAACCCCAAAAATTAAAGACCACACCCAAGCAAACGCAACTCCAGAAAAGGCATTTCTAAGAAAATACCGGCATTGCGATTCCATCGGTGCCCTCAGAATTTGATTCCGAGCAACGGTTCTAAAGTTAAAAAACCCCGCTCATTCGTTCACTGAACGTACCCGAGCTAAACATTGGAAAATGATTCCGGCCACACCGGGCCTCAGAATCAGGTGCCTTCAGAAAGTGCATTCTTGTAAAATTCCCAAGAAAATTAAGAAAAAAAATTTCTTTGAATTTTACGTGTCTTTAAATGATGAATATGATCTAGATCAGAAACATAAAACCTTTATTAAATTAAACTAGTTCTCTTAAATATCGATATAGATTCAAAAAGCATAGAAATAATATCAATAAATTATATCTATATACAAGAAATAGGATGACCACCCATAAAAATAATGATATAAAAATGGGAATCCAACTGGGATTTTGATATCATAGCAGGATAAGTAAAGATCATTAATCTAGACTTTGAATCGCCATGAAAAGAAGTTCATATGGACGTGGAATCCCACCATAAGGATCTGGATTCAATAGAGTATTATTATGGGATGATCAAGGATATTCGATAATGATTGTTTTATCAATTTTCATGAAAATAAAATCTATAACACGTAGTTTATTGGTAAGGGCGAAAAGTATCTCATAATTGTGTACCATAAATATGAACCACATCCAAGAGGGGTGAATAGTTTCTCCATTTATGGTTTATGGGAAGTAAAATAAAGCACCAGTTTCACAAAACCTCATTTTCAATGGTTACACTATTTTCATGGCTAGGGTGGATTGTTTGGGATTATTGTGCACCAAATAAGATCATTTCACTTTCCTTCCAAAATACACAAATTTTCAACAAAATTAACCCCATGGTAAAACCCAAAAAAAGTACGATATGTCAAAACAGAAATAATACCCAAAATATGGCATTAGAAATTTTTAGAAATGGTCAAGAACAAACATTTTATGAATGATTTTCATCAATATTTAATTTCATTCAAGATGAAGGAAAAAATGTTTACATAGTTTCAATCCCTTATATAGAGATGACATTAAACATGATAGAATGAGATTCTATTTAATGAAGATTCACATTTCTATATATAATTATTTCTAGATTATGACTCTAAAGCACAATATATAGAGGATCCTTTATTCCTAGTGAGAAGATATGAATACACTATATTTATGGTTCCAACATAATTGGGCATATAAATGGAAGTTTATGTGATATTTAAAATTCACACGTAAGGAGGGGAGACTCCATATGGAATTCAAAAGGTATCCCTATGAGATGATCATCATGAATTAGATAATAGATTTAAGGGAACATGGTGTTTTGATCAGCATGGATTTTTGTATAAGAGATTGATTCCAGATTTCAATGACCATTCATTCCCCATCATCAACTACGTGCCTCCCATTGCTGTGAAATTTTTATGGAGTTTAATATAACAATAAGGCCCCATTCCTTAATTATTATGGGATCATAAATATTTGTGTAATAATACCTATTATAGAATAAAAATCTACTGGATAGGGGGTAGTATTAGTAGTAGGGGGAATATATTTGTCGGTAAAAACTTAGTTCCCTTTGAATTCAGCTGAAGACATATGGACATAGATGGTGTACACCCCATGATTGTCAATTTCTTTATGGGTTCAAATAAAAGTGTTCTCATAGAGTATATTAGAAGTTGGGTAGAGTATATAGAAATTGTATGTTTCTTTCTCTGGAGGTTTAGGAGATAGAAGGGATAAAAATGGATCCAGGAATAATTATTTTTTCATGAATACATATTTATACCTTTTTAATCATTGAGCTTCACACTCCATCTATACTCTTGTTTTTTAGACATTAGTTTTGGATGTGAATATATTTACAGTTATCGTAGTTTTTCCAACACTATTTGGGGGAAATATAAGTTATTTATATTTTCTAGTTATTCCAAATAATTTTGTGGAAAAATATATAATTAAGTTAATTCACAATGTTTTGTATAAAGACATAAAATGTTACCATACGAATAGATTCTCTATATATTTTTCATGATTTTATTTAATTTATTCAGATTATAGAATTTTGGAACAAAATAGTGGGATAGTGAGTGGTTCTCATTGGTGAGTGGGGTTATCAAATGTATGGAATGTGAGTGGAACCACTCTTGACATTGGGTGTTGGGATTTCCTTGAAAACTATGCTTTGGATTTTATTAATGATGTGGAAAAAAAATTTCTACATATTTTCTATGGTGTCTTTTTAAGTACACCCAATGGATGATGTCATTTATGTGATACATGTTTAACCAATTGTATCTCTGATTTCAATATATCCTTATCAGATGGAACCCATAGAGTTGTTGGAGGTCTATGTCCATGTTCATGAGTTGATGATAGTTTTTTCTTCCATCCCAAGGTGAGCCATTGAGTATCTAAGATGGACATTTCTATAATGGTTGATGGTAGTTAGAGGATGTATAGAGAATATCGGATGATAAATTAGGTAAAATTCCTGAAATTATACCCTCTTCATAGGATATATTACATAGTTGTTATGCTAGATTGGCACAATTGGTTTTCAAATATTGACATGTCAGTTTTCTGCAATAGTTGACCATGTTCTTAACTAACTATCTTTCTAGAATGGTAAATCCCTCTCTTTTGAAATTATTATGTGCCTTTTAAAATCCAATATTGTTTCTATAATTGTTTCCTCCTTGATAGATTTTAAATGTCCGATTTTGATTATTAAGAAAATTAATAAATCAAAAAAAAAAATCATCTCGAATAGTATCACTAAAGAAATAAATATATTGATTGTTACCTAGTCGACTAATTTCAAACCTATTGATAATGGTGGGATTGGCACAAATAATCTCAAGAAATTAATGAGTATATTCCATCCAAACTCACCTTCAACATCCTCTACAGAAAATCTATCTTTTTCCCTTCTCAAAGATCTACTTCTTGGAAATCATATGGAATGAAAATTGAATTTCCTCAGCTCCTATATATGTCCTTCAATAAGGAAATATTTTCTCAGAATTATGACTAATTCTATATGGATAGTTTCCAAGAATGCCACCATTAAATTCTAGTAGGATAAAAGTATTAGAGCCCCCTTATATCTATGATACATCTTGATAATATCCATTAAAGTACCGATTCTTCAATTAGATATATTCCAAACACTCATAATGATCCCCTTCCTGAAACCATTATGCATTCCATTTTTAACTACATGTTTCTAAAACATTGATGATTTTTGAATTTTGGATCATGCTCATAATTGTATGTTCGAATTCAAAAAATTATAAAATCATTACGTCTGTAATTATAAAATTGATTTTGACTAGCTAACACATTTTAAAAAACCTTGGATAAAACCTCCATGATTACTCTTATTTGTATCCTTTATCACAATATATTCCCCACATTATATGTGGCTTTAATTAGTTGGAATTCAAATTTTCTAAAAAAAGCATACATTTAAATTTATATAAAGAAGACACTAATCATCTCTTCCTTTCTTGTGCTTATTCCTCTACTATTTGGAATAATATTTTCTACATTTTTAGCTGCATATGGTTGATTCATGACTCCTTCAACACTCAACTAATGAGATGTGATAAAATGGAATGATCTCTGCAAATTTAGAATCCATTACTTACTGTTGTTTCTGAGCTATATCATGTGATCTGGTATGATAAAAATGATTCTATTCATAACAACTACTCATTCAATTATAGTGCAGGTAGAATGAAGATTTGTATTGCTATATGTGAAGCTACATTGATTCAGAAGGGTCATTGTAACAAAATTTTTGAAAACATTGTAATTCGGTGACCTCTTCGGATCGACAGAAATTTTTTTCAACATCATCATACTTTTGAACTGTTCTGGCATGCTCCCCATCCTAGTTGGATTAATGTTAATGTGGATGAAACCTCAGAAGGCAATCCAAGTCCTATGAGGTGTGGAACTATATTCATGAACAACCATGGTTATATCCATGGATTCATTCTAGGTAACATAGGTATTTCCACTTCTATGGAGGCCGAAATGATGACTATGATACATGTTGTTACCTTAACAAAACAACATGGTTGTATGAATCGCTTGATTGAAAGTGATTTGAATTCAATTTTACGAGCTATTTGGAATGTCGTGACACACCTTGCATGGTCGATTACTACCAGTTGGATGGATTTCAACTGCTCGCTTCTCGACATCAACTACATTATAAATCTCATTTATCATGAAGCTAATAAGGTTGCATATAGAATTGCTAAAAAGGGAGAAAATATAGACATTACATTGCTTGATAAGATCTATTCTGATATTAAATATATTCGTGATAATGGTTGTAATATGATTCCCTGTTATAGACTCATGTAATCTCTTTCTATTATATATTTTGTGCACATGTATTTTGGCCAGGGAACCACCTCTTTTAAAAATGGGGGTTAATGGGACTCATGAACTCAATTCCTAATGAGTTTCTATATAATTTGTGGTTTTGTATATCGATGTCATCCTTTTCTAGTTGTGGTTAAAAGAGGAGCATTCTAAGTATATCAGAGTTTTCTTGTAGTTTATTTGACACCACTTTCTATATATAATGAAACTGATGTGAAAATACTTCAATTTTAGAGTTTATTTCAATGGGAATGTTGTGTTATAGATGCATGAGTTCATGGAATCCTCAATGTTAGATGTTATTTTTTCTTGGGTCGCACCAAAAAATGAGGTAAAGGATTATAAAAACCCTGGTCATAGCGTTTATGGATGGTGGTGAGTGTATAATTTCTATTAGATTGTATCCCTATTATCTTCATTCACTAGGAAGAACCAAGATGTTATCTAGACTATTTAGTATTAGGTACATTTCATCTACCTAATAGAAGGGTTTTTAAGTTCACAATAGATTCAATTTCACATGAAAGGAGTGATGTTTGGGGTTTTATAAGCCACATCCAACAGGTCCTAGAATGCATCATGATTAATTAAAAGTTATTTATCACTTTTAGGGAAATTAATTTTCAAAACCATCATTATTACTATTCCCCCTGACCTAATTTTGCACGGTATGAAGTAGTTTTACCCATAAAATTATGGATATATTAACACATCAACAAGAATATAATTGCTTTCATGTATCACAAGATCCTAATGAAAACGATTTTTCAATACGAACTAAATATTAAGAACTAGAAGCTTATATCGGTTCTCCTTGTTTATTGATTTTATGGTCTTCAAACCACAATAGAATGTAAATTTTATTTCTTTTATAAGTACTAGTTTACATGAGGAGACATTATTCAGGATTAATTTAACATGTGGTGCGGGGTGGGGGAGTTTAATATAAATAATTTTCAATAAAAGGATTCTAGTGGTATTTGTTTCCTTTACTAGATGGATAAGGGATCATATTTGATGTTGTAGAGGGATGAGTAGAAACTAGAATTATAAGAGGTGGATGTGTGGTTATATAGTGTTACACATAAGTATAGTGTAAAAGTGTGTTCATAGGATGGTTAGAAAATAGTTCAATCCATGGGTGGCTAAACAATATGTTTGAGACACATGGGGATAACCTCCTTTAGTCTCATAGATCAACCATTGTAGTCCATATGGGTCTATCCATGATATATCATGGTTTTGGGAGGAATATTTGTTGGATGTTCATAAAGAGGATAGTTGTAGAGTATATAGTTATGTGTTTAGTTTTTTAGTAGGAGAACGAATAACATCATTTTGGGGCGGTTTTTTGTAGCCCTTGGATGTCCTTGAGTGAATTTCAGAGGAAATTTTGATACATTTCTGCACTATGATACCATACGAAAATATAGAACATGATGTTGTTTGGCTGATCATGAGCCACTCGATGAATTCAACACATTATGTAGTGATCAATGAGTCTATTTGTTTGTATTTCATTATGTGGATGTATGTGTAAGATGTTATGATACATAAAATGGTATCGATGAACAAAATTTATTAGTAGGATTCTAATTTAACATCATGATTTATTATATTATTGTATCATAAAATTTTATCATAGTTTAACCATAACAAAATGATTTATAATTGTATTGATGGGTATATTGAGAGAACTATCAATATGTTGCAAGGAATTTTGGTAGAATGCATTATATATATTAGTTGATCAGGAGTAAATCAACATCCATTGTTTGATTATTTATTGAACAATGTATATTGGACATTTATATTCTGGGATACATTTGAGTCATTTTATGGATGATTATTTCATTAATCATTATTCTATACTAAGGTTGGGAGTAAGAATTAATTATTGCTGATGTGTTATAGGGGACAAAAAAGAATATATACAAGTATTGGGATTTGATGAAGGAGGGGTTGAACCCAAAAAATTCATATTCCTATCACAGAACGAAGCCCATAAGTTTTATGTTAGTGAAAACATTTTCTGTAGGGTTTCACATCACCATGTCAATTGTGTTTTGGTGAAGGATATATTATTTCTCCATTTAACATTAGACCTTCTGAGGTGATAGTGTTCACTAGTATATTGTTTAATAATTTTGAGATCAATACATGGTTTTACCATACCTAGGACATCTTTCTTGTCTCCCTCCTCCTTGATCTCTCTTAATGTCAAACAAGTAAACCTCATGCAAGAAGATGGACATGAGATTCACTATTTTAGGCCTCATATATCTCAGTTTTCTATATTTCATTTTTCAAGTATTCATTTTTCCATATTTTTATGACTTTTTGTGTTGACTTAAATTTTATTTCTAATAAAAAAATGTCGATAGTGATGACGACTTTACTATGTTAATAAACCATTCATTGTGTTAGTGTATTGTGGAAGCATGGTCACCTGTGGGATAGTACACATGTTCCTGAGATAACAATGCTCCACTAATACCATGAATTATTTTTATTTTTTTAATTATTATTTATATTAAATTATTTTGTGATATAAAATTTTATACTATATTATTTAGGATATATGCTTTCATGCTTTCTATTGGTGTGCTACTATCACAATTGTAAACATATTATATCAACTGAAACATCTAATACAATTATATTAAATCATAATAGATGAATATTAATTACATAACAAAATTAACTCAACCATAATTGAATATTTATAATTCCATTATAGTCATGGATTATTATATATCTAGTTTATAAGTTAAATACATCATCTCCTATTAAGATATTCATTACAAGAACCCTTATTAGACCTAGGATATATTATTACTATCTTCATATCCTTGGTGAAATCATAAGAAAGGTCTATATCCTATGTTGAGTTAGGGTGAAAAATATGGATATCAACATTAAATGATCATAAGAGAATGATAAAAAGATAATAAAAAATGAAAACAATACCATCTACTTAATAGATATTAAAAATGAATCGTGGAATAAATCATGGATGTTCCTTGTAGATGAATAATAATTAAATCAAAGAAATTTTTTTCATGAGAGAATAATATTTTTAGAAGAAATACATTTTAGCATACAAATAAGAATTGTCACGACCCGTCCTCGGGGCCCGTGTCGTGACTACCGCAAGCCCGCCTTCCATAGGCCAGGGGCTGGTGACTAGCACCAAGGCGTAAATCCCGATAAACAGGGAAGGAAATTGCCTTTGTAAAGTAAACAACCATCACAGAGTAAGCAAGTGGAAAGAGAAAACACTAAGTAAAAACTGTAAAAAGTTGTGCTGAAAGTAAAAGGGGCCGGAAATACAAGCCCAACTGTAAACTACAACTGAAAGGGGAAAACAACAACTGAAAAGAAAAGCCGTAGCGTCGAGCCGTCCTCTGGAAGTCCCACCTGAAGGGGGAGCACAGATAGCCTCCACATCGCCTCGGTCCAGCCTTCCGCTCCGAGTACTTCCCGCCCAGTGGTCCACCTCCAGGTACCGTCCTGCTCTACAAGCCTCCACCACGATCAGCGCTGTCTGTCGTCTGCAACCAATACAACGAAGTGCGGGCATAGCCCGTGCAGGGGTGAGTATAAGCTACTCAGTAGGGACCCCGAGTCCCCCGAAGGTCTCCCGAAATCCACCAAGGATGAACCACAAAGGAAAGATAAAATCACGAAGTAACAACCGACACTGCTTAGGTATATGCCCATACATATACCTAAGTCATCGATTCCCATTCGGCTCCAACATCTGAGCCCATGCACAACCCAGTCCACAAAGGAAATAAAAACGTATAGTCGCACAGAATAGCACAACACAATCCAAGAAGTACAGCAAAAGTAATCCACATAGGATAGCTCAACACAATCCACGATGGAATGTAAACAGTAAATCCACACAGGATAGATCAACACAATCCACAAAAGAGAGTAAACAGTAAATCCACCATGGATAGTTCAACACAATCCACAAAGGAGATTAACACAGGATTCAGCTCACACAGGTATACTTCTTCGAAAAGGTGAAAGGGATGATCTGATATAGATACTGAATCATCTAAGCTGGGACCCACTGAGGATACAAGACCAGCTGTCTTCATTGATTCATCTATGCTGGGACACACCTAGGATACAAGACCAGCACTGAATCATCTAAGCTGGGACCCACATAGGATACAAGACCAGCACAGAATCATCTAAGCTGGGACCCACATAGGATACAAGACCAGCACTGAATCATCTAAGCTGGGACCCACAAAGGATACAAGACCAGCACGGCTGGGACCCACATAGGATACAAGGCCAGCACTCTTCATTGATTCATCTATGCTGGGACCCACATAGGATAAAAGACCAGCACTGAATCATCTAAGCTGGGACCCACAAAGGATACAAGACCAGCACGGCTGGGACCCACATAGGATACAAGACCAGCACTCTTCATTGATTCATCTATGTTGGGACCCACAGAGGATACAAGACCAGCACTGAATAATCTAAGTTGGGACCCACAAAGGATACAAGACCAGCACTGCTGGGACCCACATAGGATACAAGACCACCACTCTTCATCGTCGCAGTCCACTGAGGATCTCTGTATAGTCGTCGAAGTCGAAGTCACAGCCAGCACTAGGGTTCCCGCACACAGCAAGCTCATTCGGAGGGTCCGCTCCACGAGCCGAGAGGCTGATACATCAACTGACACAATTTCAAGAGTTTATGTATCCAAAAGTTCCGTATCGTCTACAGGAACTCAATGTCGCAGACGGCGCGTCAATCGGATGCCTGGTCTGAGAGTTATTGGCTTTTTCGTACCAGGGGCCCAGTTGTGTTTTAAACCAAAACCAACCAGAACGTACTCCACCTGCATCCAAACCTTGGGCGGAGGGAGTCAAAAGATCCGTCTCACTAAGAGGAATCCACCAAAGTCGACGGCACGTCAATCGGACGTCCGGAGCTCATGATATGAGCGTTTCCGCTACGAGGGCCCGGTTGGTTTCGTGGACGAACCAACCCGGACGAACCCAAGATATACAAAAACCATGAGTGCGATATACTGAAACGACCGTCTCGATCCAAGGATCGTGTTGCCGCTAACGGCGCGTCAATCGGAGGCCCGTAGCTCATGTTATGAGCAAAAGACCGAAACCGTCCGGAGACGGGGGTCTGGGCCCGGACCGACCCGGCCCAACCCCCCATGGGTCGGCCCGAAACGGGTCCACCGGACCCGGGTCTGGGTCCGACCCGGTTCGGTGCGACCCGGCCAGGCTAGGGTGGCCTGGCCCGGCCCGGGCGTGACCCGTCTAGGCGGGTCGGCCCGGCTCGGCTCGGCCGAGCCGGCCGATCAGAGGAACCCGCTGGGTGGGCGCTGCCCCCGCGGTGTCAAAGTGACGCAGCCCCACGTGGGGCCGCCTCGAAACACCCGGACACGGCCGGGCCGCCGCGGAACAGCCTCTCCGCCAAGGCAAGGTTTTCCCAGCGGCCGGCCATTGCCGGCCGCCAGCCCCGGCGAAAGCATCCGTGGGCCACTAGAGTTGCTCTAGTGGTCCGTTTTCATTTTCGTCTGCGCCGAGGTTCATCCCAGGTCCCGACCTTCACTGCAAGGCCCTGAAACCTCCCTTGTGTCCCCGTTTGTCGTTGCCCGTCAATCCGCACGTCAAAAACGATCGCGTCGTCTTTGTGGTTTTTTTTCGGCGTGGCGCGACGGCACCGCGCTCCTTCGCCGTGATTTTCCAAACTCCCGCGTGGTCTTGCTTAGTCGACGTTCGCCATTTCGCACACCAAGAACGAAAAGGGGCGATGGTTTCAGACTTGTTCGCTGGTCCGCACCCACTGCGTTAGCGGTTTGAAACAAAACCATAATTTCCAGGAATTGATAAACCCTGACCCGCAAAACTAAACCACAGACCAACTTATTAATTATGTTGTTCTGTGTTCATGACTTGGATGAAAAACAACATGTAGTATTAAAATTTCGAATCAACCCCTACCTCGTCATGTTGTCGCACGTGCTTTATTCACAGAATTGCTCGTCGCGGAAGGAGGGGACCGTCGCGTCGTCGCGGTATCTGGTGTTGCGTCGACGAACTCAACAGATGATCGAATATTCTGTTGCAGATGAAGGAACGTCGCAGAAGAACATCGCGGGAGAGGAATCGTCGGCATCGCGGCACACGACGTCGAGTCGTCAATTTCTGTGGGTTCGACGTTCTTCGTTGGAGTCCAGTGTTCATCGCGTTTTCGCGTTCTTCGCAAAGTAGGATGACGGCACAAGATTTCTGTCAAAAGCCTCCCAACGAGCAATCCTCAAGAAGCCAAGCGTTGGTCTTATTTTATTATTATGCCAACAGTTTTCAAACAGGTTATGAAACGACTAAATTAATTAATAGAATTAATTCAACGAAGAAAACCACCCAATTAATTTGTGCGTTAAGAATTTAAGAAAACGTGTCAGTTGACTTTCATAAAAAACAAGTTATTGTGGGTGCATTACTTAGGGGAAAAGAAACAGTGGGGCTCGTGCGGGCCCCACATCACAAATATCCTACGAAGTGGGTATGATATTTTTGATTTCACCATATCCGTTTCAATTGCGCTTAAGTAGCTTAAAGTGGTTTTTAAGCGGCTTAAAGTGAAATAAAAATAAAATTGTCGCACAACTTTATTTTATTTCATATCTTAAAACCCAATAATTAAAAACCACAACCGAGGAAACACAACTCCGGGAGAGGAATTTCTAAGAAAATATCGGCGATGTGATTCCATCGGTGCCCTCGGAATTCGATTCCGAGCACCAGTTCATAAGTTAGAAAAACCCGCTCGTCCGTTCACTGAAAGTACCCGAGCCAAACTTCGGAAAGTGATTCCGGGCACACTGGGCCTCGGAATCAGTTGCCGTCAGAAACTGAATTCTTATAAAATTACAAAGAAAATTAAACAAAATTCCTTGAAATTTACGAGTCTTTACATTACTCCCACTACATGGCTTTACGTCCCCGTAAAGCTTCACCACAAACATAGGGATACAAAGGTGGTACTGAGCACGCATCTGAGCCTCCCGCTCCCAAGTGCTCTCCTGGAGGTTCTCGAGCTGCCATCTAAAGCGCACGAGAGGAATTGATCGTTCTCGTAGGACCCGCTCTTGTCGATCCTCGATCTCCACTGGGAATTCCGCAAAAGTCACCCCATCATCAAAGACCATCTCTCCATGGTCAAATATTTGCGTCGGGTCGTGTACATATCTCCCCTACTGAGATACGTGGAAGACGTCGTGCACCTGGCACGACTGTGGTGGTAGAGCCACGGGATAAGCCACCTTGCCAATCCTGCTGAGGACCTTGAAGGGTCCGATGAAGCGTGGAGACAACTCGCCGCTTCGACCAAACCTCTGTAATCCACGTCGAGGTGAGACCCACATGAAGACGTGGTCGCCATCCTCGAACTCAAGTGGCCTCCGCCTCCTTTCAGCATAGGACTTCTGTCGGCTCTGAGTTATACTCATCCGCTCCTGGATGACCTAGACCATCTCCGATCCCACAAGAACAGCTAAGATTTCTTCTTTGCCGATAAGAAAAATATGGTCTCATCCCCTGGATAAACCACTTCCATTTCCTAATACAGTCAATACGGACATAGATGTTACTCATCCATACCAAAGATGACATCGTAAGGCCTCAACGCTACTACCAAGAGATCCAACCGTTACTCTCACCTCCAAGGGTTGAGTCACACCGTCGGCATCAGTGTGTGGTAACTGGGTCTCCTCTAGTAGATGTCTCACAAGTGAGGGTCAAGTCAACAGTCTAAACTAGAACCTCTTAGTAACAACACAAAAGAGGACAGGAATGAAAACATCACAAAGGTAAGCATCTTTTACTATTGCAGCTCATAATAAAAAGACACTACACAACACCAACAAAGAACTATAAGTACAACGGACGTATCCACTAGTTCTGCTCCTGTCCATCTGCTCCCAATGCTCCATGATCGAAGGCCTCAGCTGCCTGAATCTGAGCTCTCGCTTGTCCACCAACTCCCCTTAGAACCTGGGCGGTCGTTGATGCTGAAACTCGTGCAGCTCTCTAAGGCGACGTGCATCGTCAGCAGTTGGGGCTGGTAGCATCGGTGGCTCGGCAGGTAAAGGTACCGCCGGTGCCTCTGCTGACAAGGAGCCCTGCACCGAGGCCTCATCGCTCGGTGGCCTGTCATCATGCTCCACTCTCGGAACCCTTGCTGGCTGCCATTGTGGGGCCATCCTGAAATGAAACAGGTGTGCCACGGTCAGAACGGTATACCTGGTGAGCTGACACAAGTAATCACGAAGAAAAATTGAACACACATGCAATCAATGTTTTCGTGCATTAAGTCGGAAATCAGAAGTCAGGGTCCCGGTGTACGGATACGTCGGCCGCCGCACCAACACTGGACTCCCTGGACTGATAACCACACCCAATACGCTGAACACTATTACATCACATAGAAGAAAGATCAGAGTCTGTGGTAGAACCGAACTCCTTTGATACCAATTTGTCACGACCCATCATCGGGGCCCATATCGTGACTACCCCAAGCCCGCCTTCCATATGACAGGGGCTGACGACTAGCACCAAGGCATAAATCCCGATAAACAGGGCAGGCAATTGCCTTTGTAATGTCAACAACCATCACAGAGTAAGCAAGCGGAAAGAGTAAAAACTAAGTAAAAACTGTAACAAGCTGTGCTGAAATTAAAAGGGGCCGGAAATACAAGCCCAACTGTAAAGTAAAATAGAAAGGGGAAAACATCAACTAAAAAGAAAATTCGCAGCGTCGAGCCGTCCTCTGGAAGTCCCACCTGAAGGGAAAGAACAGATAGCCTCCACAGCTCCTCGGTCCAGCCGTCCGCTCTGACTACGTCCCACCTAGTGGTCCACCTCCAGGTATCGTCCTGCTCCGCAAGCCTCCACCACGATCAGCGCTGTCCGTCGTCTGCAACCAACACAACGAATTGCGGGCATAGCCAGTGCAGGGGTGAGTATAAGCTACTCAGTAGGGACCCCGAGACCCCTAAAGGTCTCCCGGAATCCACCAAGGATGAACCACAAAGGAAAGATACAATCATGAAGTAACAACGGACACTGCTTAGGTATATCCCATACATATACCTAAGTCATAAATTCCCATTCGACTCCAACAACCGAGCCCAAGCACAACCCAGTCTACACAGGAAAGCAAAACGTATAATCACACAGAATAACACAACACATTCCACGAAGTAGAGAAAAAGTAATCCACATAGGATAGCTCAACACAATCCACGAAGGAATGTAAACAGAAAATCCACACAGGATAGTTCAACACAATCCACAAAGGAGATTAAACAGTAAATCCACCCATGATATTTCAACACAATCCACAAAGGAGAGTAACACAGGATTCAGATCACACAGGTATACTTAGACGAAAAGGTGAAAGGGATGATCTGATATAGATACTGAATCATCTAAGGTGGGACCCACTGAGGATACAAGACTAGCTGTCTTCATTGATTCAACTATGCTGGGACCCACCTAGGATACAAGACCAGCACTGAATCATCTAAGCTGGGACCCACATAGGATACAAGACCAGCACTGAATCATCTAAGCTGGGACCCACAAAGGAGACAAGACCAGCACAGCTGGGACCCACATAGGATACAAGACCAACACTCTTCATTGATTCATCCATGCTGGGACCCACATAGGATACAAGACCAGCACTTAATCATCTAAACTGGGACCCACAAAGGATACAAGACTAGCACGGCTGGGACCCACATAGGATACAAGACCAGCACTCTTCATTGATTCATCTATGCTGGGACCCACATATGATACAAGACCAGCACTGAATCATCTAAGCTGGGACCCACAAAGGATACAAGACCAGCACGGCTGGGACCCACATAGGATACAAGACCAACACTCTTTATTGATTCATCTATGCTGGGACCCACAAAGGATACAAGACCAGCACTGAATCATCTAAGCTGGGACCCACAAAGGATACAAGACCAGCACGGCTGGGACCCAAATAGGATACAAGACCAGCACTCTTCATCATCGCAGTCCATTGAGGATCTCTGCACAGTCGTCGTCGTCGAAGTCGCAGCCAGCACTAGGGTTCCAGCACACATCAGGCTAATTCGGAGGGTCCGCTCCACGAGCCGAGAGGCTGATACATCAACTGACACAATGTCCAGAGTTGATGTATCCAAAAGTTCCGTATCATCAATAGGAACTCAAAGTCGCAGTCGGCGCGTCAATCGGACGACTGGTCTGAGAGTTATTGGCTTTTTCGTCTCAGGGGCCCGATTGGTTTTTAAGGAAAACCCAACCCGACCGTACTCCACCTGCGTCCAAACCTCGGGCAGAGTGAGCCAAAAGATCCGTCTCACTAAGAGGAATCCACCAAAGTTGACGGCACGCCAATCAGACGTCCGGAGCTCAAGATATGAGGGTTTCTACTCCGAGGGCCCGGTTGGTTTTGTCGAACACAAGATATACCAAAACCATGAGTGAGATATACCGAAACGACCGTCTCAATCGAAGGATAACTTTTTCGCTGACGGCACGTCAATCGGATGCCCGTAGATCATGTTATGAGCAAAACACCGAAAACGTCCGGAGAGAGGGGGTCTGGGCCCAGACCGACCCGGCCCAATCCCCCTGGGCCGGCCCGGCCCGGCCTGGGCGCGACCCGGCCAGGCGGGTCGGCCCGGCTCGGCGCGGCCGTGCTGGCCGCGCAGAGGACCCCGCAGGGTGGGCACTGCCCCCACGGTGTCCAAGTGACGCGGCCCCACGTGGGGCTGCCCCGAGACACCCGGACGCGGTCGGGCCGCCACGTCCCTGAACAGTGGTTCCGTGCGGCCGTGGAACCGCCTCGCTGCCGCGGACCGCAGTTGCTCCGGTGGTCCGTTTTCATTTCCGTCTGCGCCGAGGTTCATCCTGGGTCCCGACCTTCACTGCAAGGCCCTCAAATTGCCTTTGTGGCCCTGTTTGTCATTTCCGGTCAATCCGCACGTCAAAAACGATCGCTTCCTCTTTGTGGTTTTTTTCCAGCATGGCGTGACGGCGCCACACTCCTTCGCCGTGATTTTCCAACCTCCCGTGCGGTCTTGCTTGGTCGACGTTCGCCGTTTCGCACACCAAGAATGAAAAGGGGTGGTGGGTTCGGACTTGTTCGCTGGTCCGCACCCACCACATTAGCGGTTTGAAACAAAACCATTATTTACAGCAATTGATAAACCCTGACCCGCAAAAATAAACCGCGGACAAACTTGTTAATTTAGTTGTTCCGTGTTCATGCCTTGGAGGAAAACAACATGGAGTATTAACATTTCGAATCAACCCCTACCTTGTCAAGTTGTCGCACGCGCGTTCTTCGCGGAATTTCTCGTTGCAGAAGGAGGGGACCATCGCATCGTCGCGGTATCTGGCGTTGCGTCTACGAACTCAACGGATGATCGATGATTTTGTTGTAGATGAAGGAACGTCGCAGAAGAACGTCGTGGGAGAGGAAACGTCAGCGTCGCGACACACGGCGTCACGTCATCGATTTCCGCGGGTTCGACGTTCTTTGTCGGAGGTCGGCATTCTTCGCGTTCTTCGTGTTCTTGGCGAAGGAGGATGAAGGTACAATATTTCTCTCAAAAGCCTCTCAACGAGAAATCCTCAAGAAGCCAAGTGTTGTTCTTATATTATTATTACACCAACGGTTTTCAAACATGTTAAGAAATGACTAAATTAATTCATAGAATTAATTCAACGAAGAAAACCGCCCAATTAATTGGTGCGTTAAGAATTTAAGAAAATGTGTCAGTTGACTTTCATAAAAAATGGGTTTTTGCGGGTGCGTTACTTAGGGGAAAAGAAACGGTGGGGCTCGTGTGGGCCCCACTTCACAAATATCCTACAAAGTGGGTAGGATATTTTGGATTGCACCCTATCCGTTTCAACTAAGATTAAGCATCTTAAAGTGTGTTTTAAGCGGCTTAATGTGAAATAAAAATAAAATTGTCTCACAACTTTATTTTATTTCATAACTTAAAACCCAAAAGTTTAAAACCACAACCGAGCAAACGCAGCTCCGGAAGAGGCGTTTCTAAGCAAATATCGGCGCTGTGATTCCATCTGTGCCCTCGGAATTCTATTCCGAGCACCGGTTCAAAAGTTAGAAAAACCCGCACGTCCGTTCACTGGATGTACCCAAGCCAAACTTCGGAAAGTGATTCTGGGCACACCGGGCCTCAGAGTCAGGTGCCGTAGGAAACTGCGTTCTTGTAAAATTCCAAAGAAAATTAAAAAAAATATCCTTGAAATTTATGGGTCTTTACAAGAATAGTAAATAATTCCTTTTTTAGTAAATGATCATTTACATTGCAATATTTGAGGAATCGATTCACTCGTCAGACCATGAAATAGTCAATTATTACTCCAAGGATTTCATAGTTGAAAGATTCTTTTAATAAATATGGTTCACCTGACATTTTATTTCATTTCTTCTCATGTAATATGAATCAATACAAGATATATTTGAGGGATATACAATTTTTAAATATCCTAGAATATAACATAACCACCATTATTATTAATAATGTATCCACCACCATGTTTTATAATGTCACCACCATACGTGGTTTAAATGTAAAAACCATCATAAGTTCATAAAAAAATCATCATATTATAATCCATGAAATGAATTTTTTTTCAAAATCATATCATCGTTGAATAACTCATGGGATAGGAATGTGATTCTTAAGAATCCTGTCCTGATAAATAGAATCAATACAATGAATGAATATGGATTGTATAATTGGATTATATCGCTAATAAAACATAAAAAAACATTAAAGGATTTAAAAAAATGGAAAATGATCTTGAAATATCGCCTGAAAATGTTTTGTAGAAAAATAATGTTTTCTTATTGAAATCATTTATTTGAAATTATAAAACAAAAAAAATAATGAATACAATTTCATTTCTAATATACTTTTAATATTTTAAATTAATCTTTAGATAATTAATATTTCATGAATTTGAAAATAATTTTCATTCTATGAATGGAATAATTAAAATTACATCCATATTTTTTATAAAAATCCAAAAAGCCTTAATCAGAATATAACATGAATATATATTTTCAAAAAAATTAGAAATCAAATCATGGGTTAAAATTACATTAATCTATAATTGGATATAAAATGAATTTAAAAAATAGTTTTCAGAAAACATAGACATAGAAATAAATGGTTTTATTTTATTGAAGATAGAAATAATTTTTATATTTCCTTAAAATCAATCTTTTGGACTCATGAATATATAAATAAATTAAAATAGTAGTAAGAAATTTAATTTGTTTAAATAACTATAGGAGAAAAAATAAATTTATTTTAAATAGAGTTAAATCATAAGATCACAACAGTGGAAGTATAGTCATAAACAATGCGGATACACAATGAGATTTTAACATGAACCCATTAACAATTTCTTAGCAATTGAATCGGGATACCATTGAAATAGAAAATATTATAAGAATATATATATATCTCATCATTTTAATAAGAATAATCATAAAATTGACATACTTATAAACAACACAAAAGAAATAATTATTTTATAATGTATTTTACCCACAAAAAATGGTGCAAAAATGCCTTACTTTATGTGTCCACTTCTTTTTTACACATTATATACTCATTTATAATAAATATAGTGTTATTATACATCTATCCTATAACCATACCAATATATATATTTTAACACCCAAATATTTTTGGAAATATAATCATTCAAATAAATTTAATATACTTTATTTTTTATGTTACATGAAACGCATAATTTAGATTATCTTACATTAAACACAAATATTAGGTTTTTTTTATATTTTACAATTTAAAAAATGTTTAATGGAAATTTAACAAAACAATAATATATTATTATTGAATATGATAGATTCCACTAATCCATTAAAATAGTCAGTATAAATAGAAAAAGATAAATAATTAATATATACGGTCTAATTAAATGGTGAAAAAATAATTAGAAATGAAAATAAGCTCTATTTTGAAATAAATGTAATTTTATTTCTGAAAAAATATTATTATGCACAAACATCTTTTACCCTAATAATTAGAACAAATCACATTCGGTGATTGATGTTAACTAAATTTATATATAATTTATTCAATTAAATTTCAATGAGTAATATGATGTGTTTTCTGTAAAACAATTTAAAATATATCGATTTTACCATTAAAAATTATATATCTTTTTCAATTCAATTGTTTCTTCATTTTTATTAAAATAATTACAAAAAATTTCCTAAATTTTTTTAATAAATTAATCAAATTAATAGTTTCATTTTATAATTAACCATTTCTAAATTATAACTTGGTTAATATTTAAAAATATTTAGAAATTGATAGATTTTCGATGAATAGTGAAAATACAAAATTGTAAATGAAATCTACATTTTCGTTTAAATATTTTATGTAAAGTAATTTATATCATAAATATTTTTATATTAATATTATTTATTATATATATTAATTTATATTACTTCATTGGAATCATGTTCATTTAGAATTTTGATATAATATCCTTGTAAACTTTTGAAAATTTCCCTTTAAAAACCATCTGTTTGATCGCATCTGCAAGATTTATTTTAAATTAATATTATAAAAATAAGTGAATCTAATTTGTAAATTTTTATTTAATATTTTGAATTAAAATTATTTATATTATATAATATTTAAAACAAAGTTCTTTACCAAAATTGACACTAAAAATAGTAAAATTTATTTACTGTGGTTAAGTAAAAAATTGGATAAACTAAAAATGATAATGGATAAAATGAACTAAAAATTATAAAATAAAATTTAATGTTATATTTAAACCCCGTAATGAATAATAATATAAAAAATCATTATTTAACTTAATTTCATGCAAAACTATTGTAAAACGTATTTTTTTTCAAAAAAAATTAATAGTGCTCATCTAACCTCACTTATAATAAGTTACCCTTAACCTCTTTTATGCACACATTTAAAATATATTTTTACATTTTAAAAAACCATAAAACCATTAAAAATAACTAATATAATCATATAATTTTTATTTTGATAATAAATCAATTCGTGGAAGGATTTTTGTGCAAAACTAAAGAGGATACCTGAAGAATATCTAACTTTATTAAAGATAAATTTGTGGTTTAATTTTTCATCCACTACCTTCAATTATGATTTAAAAATAATAATTTAATAATATAATTATATTCAATATATTTAGTTGTTTTAATGATAATTTCATGACTTACAACGTTCCGCACATTCATCAAATGGATTACAAAATCATCCTTCTTGTTAATGTAGGATGACCACCTCGTCAACCGATGCCATTCGTTTTTCTATTACTACCTCTAAAGGCTTTGAATGAAAAAGGGTATAAATCATATATACAATACTTATGATATATTTATTCCTCTAAAGTTTTTATATGATATATATCTTTTTACATTGATTTTCATAAGGTATTCCTAATTGTATCTCTTGTGTATGTCATTATAACACCTAATGATTTAATGTGATTCATTTATAATAAATGAATTACAATGAATAAAATAAGGATAAGTACAAATGATTTATGTTAAATAATTTTCATATTCATGATATAGAAATCATTTAGGAACTTTAATGAATCATTTTCTTTCATAAAATTTCACTCACTGAATGATGATATCATCATTTATGTAAAATTTTAATACTACATTCATGGATCATCCGAATCCTTTTATGGTGGTAATTTTGTTTTAGAACCTTATTATAAGGGGGATATTAGTTAAATATCCCCTTCTAAACCCTTGAATGTGATATATTATGTTCCCCCACCCCCCACGGGGGAGGTATCATCTTTGTCCTTCGATGGAACTCAGAAACATACCTTTAATACTTTCACTATACCCCATTTCCTTCTCATATTTCCTCAGATTGAGCATTTCCATAAGGTTCCTGATTTGTATGAGGGACTTCAACATCTTTTAATCTTGATTTCATAGTTCAATGAGCACGCTTGACTTATTTTCCTAACACTAATAGCTCAAATTAGGAATCGAAGGCCTTCAGTGGACTCAATTGACAGGTTTATCGTTGGATCATAGGGTCTTTAGGGCCGACCTATGAATGGGTTACATGAAGACCACCATATCATGATACACATCCCGAAGAAGGATGACTTGTTCAATGGATGGTTCATAGCTCCTCAAAGACTCAACAGAGTTAGATTCTTTCAATTAAGGTGGATTATGATCTTCCTATGAATAAAAACTCACCAATGAATGCGTCATGAGTATGATTTCAGGAACTCCCTCTCCCATTCCAGTATATGTATATCATTTGTATGCTCATGAACCTAGTGGGACACTATCTATTTTTAGATACAATGACACACACATTTTTCCATCCTTTTTCTCCAAGAGTCATTCTCTAAGTGGATGAAAATATGACACCGATTGATTTTATATTATTTTTTGTGGGTGAGGTGTTTCGTTACAGAAAACCTATCATTTATGTCTCATGGGTGGTTTTTTGTTTCTCTTTTTTAGAAACTGGTTCACTCCAATATTGTCTGTAGGAGCATGAGAAGGATTAGTGGGTGCATGTGATAAATCGAGGAGTGTCTTGTGCATGAACAAAGACAGTGGAATAATTTGGGTTAAAAGAAGTAGTAGTTGTTATAGGGGATGTAATTAATAAAAATATGGAACAATAGTAACCACATGAGCTAATGGTGAGGGTAGTATTTTAGAAATTGAAACATGGCATGGGGATTGGGTGTAATAATGGCGCGGTGGGAACTGATAAACAAAACAAGGGAATGGAGGCTGGGTGGATATGTTGTGATGGGGATATATAATGTGTAGGGAGTGGTCCAAATGAAAAATAAGAAACTATTTGGGTGTATTGAGAGGATTTCCATATAATTGAGGGTGAAATGGGAGTAAAAATTGAAGAGGAAGATACTAGGTTGAGGAAGGATGTATGTGACCAGATATTAATGGCGGGATTCGATGGGAAGACTGTGTGGAATTGGTGAAGGCAGCACGTAGGGTGATTCTGAGAAGAAACAATACAGAGGTTGTAGTTTGCAATTGTTTCGAGTGACTTGAGTTTGGTGTCTTGCGACAACAATTAGATTTAAGATTATCTACTTTTATCAAGGTTCCCTTGATAAGATTAATTTATTTTATTAACATTACTGGTCTCCAAGAAGGTGAGGTGAATGAGGTCCATGTGGAACATGTTGATGGTGAGGCCACTCATATGAGGCAAGGGTTTCTTCTCGGGTAATCTCTATAGACAGGTGGCCATACCTCTGATGTGATGCAGGATAATCTTCATAATGTGATTGATGATATGACTGAGGACATTGAAAGTGACTAGGTAAGAGCCTCTATTGATGGATGGAGGGGAATTTTTAAATAGTTGAAGGAATACTCTTACTTTTTCTCCTCCAATGGAGACCCATCTAGATATTAATTACATGTATATAGAAAATCATGGAATTTAAGTTGATGCGATCAAAAAATCCTGGGAATTGATATTGAGCATGGTAGATCTTGTGGCAGAACAGGTTTGGACTCTCAATGATACTGATGAAGAAGCTTGTAAAATAATGGGGATATCATTAAGGTTTAATCATAATGAGAAAAAATATACCATGATTGACAACCATGAACTGATATTAGTTGATGGAGTCAATGGTGGTAAGATCAGTATGAATGCGTGATTCTAATCCTATGATAAGATGTTCTTTATGTTCACAGATCTAATAATGCATGACCCAGACACCCAGGTGAACAATATCTTTTGGAAATTCTTTATAGAGTCTAATTTTGTTAGGATTATTTTTTAATTTAATGACTCTGTTATTTCCTACTACCGTTGAACTTAGGTTTATCACTTTTCCCTTAAAATTTATTGATAAATAAAATTTTACATTTCAGTTGACTACCACCTTCAAGAAGTGATGTGACTACGTAAATTCATTATCACACCACGTGGATTAATTTATTATGTATATTTAATGAAAAAAATGATATTGTTATCATTATAAAATGGTAAAATTAAACTAACATTCTTTCTATACTATGCATCTAAATATAGAAACCTTGCTGATGTGTAGGCACAACATATCATCTTTATGATTGTAAAATACTCCATTTCCTGAATCCATCATTCATGATTGGTTGTTGGAATATAATTTACTTATAAAAATAATAATTATATAATGGTTGTTAATCTTTATATGTTGTAACCATGATGAATTTAATAGGATAAAATATAAATAATAAAAATATATATGAAAAATAAAGTGCTTATTTCCCTAACAATAATTTTCACTAGGAATAGTTAATAAATAGGTAATAAAATTTAATAATTAAATCATATAAGATATTATATAAAAAATTGGATTTATGAAAGATTTATAATGAAATATTATTCACTATACTATATTTTTGGAAATGTATAATAAATTTGATACTAAAGGTAAGAGATTTCTGGTATTTCTTTTATTTCTCGAAGACATATGTAAATTAACCACCCCATTATTTTTTTAAGTTATATACTTACCCATATACATGTTATATCATTAATGTAATATCTTATAACTATATTTAAGGTTTCATTTGATTTTATTCTTCATTAGGGCTTATGAAATAAATGGTTACTAAGGATGTAAGGAATATTAGTCCCACTATTATTTATATATTATACACAAGACACATTCACCAGGTGTTTATTTTATGTGGTGTGTAAAATTACATGAATTTATTTTATTTTTATGATACTTCAATTAATGTTGATTTAAATATAAATTTTTGAAACCCTCTATCAGAGGTATTACTGGTCATAAGTTACCAAAGATTGTAGTAATATTGGTAACCATTTTCCTTCTATTACATTGATGTTTTGAATCCCCTTTTACATTAAATGTAATTATTTTATTTATTTTAATTAAATTTTATTATTAGATTAATTTTATTCTTTGTTTTATGTTATGTTTTAATGATAAAAATGTGGTATGTTTTTTATATTACAATTACATCTTCCATCGGGATTTCACCTAATTATGGATACAATGATGAAATATTAATATATAAATATAAACAAAGTATTTTATTTTCATCGAATATGTTTATTTAAAGATAATATATGGTTTCCATTCATTTTAATATCTCTATGTAATGAAGATATCAAAATAATTTTTCACGAAAAATTCTCTTTTCGGTCGAAAAACAATTTTCATTCAAAACTAATTTTTCAAAAATTGATTTCAAAAAATATTTTTAAATTTAATAAATAAATTTATTTGTGACAGTTTTAACAATTTTTAAATTTTTATGAAATATTAATGTAATGTTGATACAATTTTTCCAAATAATTACTTTTTAGGTTTTAAAAAAAATATTGATTTTTTAACATAAATGACATAAATAATATTTATCACCATCATAACCACTCAATGAGTTATACTGTCCCTTATTATTATAACAGTTTAATTAAAAAATATTACTTTAAATTTTTTTTTATTTTTTAAAAAATGTTATTTTCAAAGAATTTTTTTTTTCTTGGGGAAATGTTCAAGTGATCATTAAAAATCATTCTCTATCTAATATATAATCCATTTATGTATCATATTCATTTGTGGTATATAATCGACAGATACCTTTTATATTAATGATATGAGTGGTTTATGTTGAAATGGTTTTTATTAATCGTTTTATCTTCAATGGATCGTACGATGACAAAATTCTTATGAAACCCTAATATTTTTCAAAATGTTACTATATGATGAAATATTTAATTGGTGATGAAACCTATCCATTTTTTAGATGTTATGATCGGATGAAATGTTTATGAAAACCATTCCATTTAATGGGTTATGTTATGATGAATTTTTTATGATCATATGGAATTCATATATATCATTTTCGTTATGAGATGGGTGAGGCTGATATCTCCCTCAGATGAATTATGTAATGATTAAAGATATATGATCTCGGAGGGTACATGGGAGGTTATCCCAAAACCCAAAAAGTTACATAGGAGATTATTACGAGAGTATAATAGGTCACATGGGATGTTATCAAAATAATAAAATATGTTAAATGCGAGGTAATCCCAATATTGATGCTGGTAGAAGGTTGGTTAGACTAGATCTATTTTGTTATTATAAACATGGTGGGCATCCATGATAAAATTTTTTTCTATTCATATGTGTATTCCAAATAAATATATATCATAGAAAATATTTATTCTCTCATTGATTTTGAAATTTAATTCCCTTATGGATCATTTCTTTTGAACTTCAAATAATTATTCCATGAATCAAGATTGTTATATTTAATATACAAGGTTTCATTTTTAAATGTTATATTGATGTTCTCATACCCTTATGTTCGGGTTATGATAATGTATCTAACATGGTTACCCATAATAATAATATGGCCTCCACTTTCATATGATTTATTTTTCAGTGTTATAAATAATGATTTTAAGTAGGTGTATTAATGGGAGAGAACTTTATGGGAGGCATTGAAGATCATTCAGGAATTTAGATGAATTTATTCCATGATTTCGAAGGCACTAAATTGTTACTATCCTCAGGAGTGTGTCTCTATAATATATTTATTTTTTGTATAAAATGATTTCATATCCTTGAATTATAGTACAAGGTATATATATATATAATAATATATATATATTTTACATGTGACCAATTATTACATATTTGTTATCAATTTTTTTTTCAAATCATGTTTTGTGTAATAATGGTTTTATTCAGGTATTTTTTGATTTGGTATTTATAGAAAATTTATTCTGATCATGGTTCCATAATATCCATACATTTTTTCATTTTATTAATATCATATATATTCTCTACCCATTTATTTAGATTAATCCAAATAAGTTAGAGATAAAAAATGAATTACACCGTTCATGGAGAATGTAGGACATACCTACTCTTGAATGATGATTCCATTTTCCATATAGAATTAAAATAAGTATGTAAAATAATATATCAACATTTTATAGTAATTTTTATATCATATATGTAACATATTTTCATTAAATATTTTATTATTACCTTCCATGTAAGGCATAATATAAAAAATCACATCGCCCCCTAAGTTGTTAGTCATCTGCACGATAATTAATTGTTATACTATTCCCATGGAAGGGAAATTTACATGGATTATATGATATTATTATTCAATTAGTATAATAACACTACTAATTTAATATATATGAAAATTATATCGATCAATATCTCTAGTTGTGGGAGGTGCTGATGGAAAATGAATTACATTGGATTACAAAGATTTACTCTATTCTACACACAATTGATGGTGTCACTTCCAATTTAAGAGATGATGATATGGATAAATGAATGAAATTAACATAATATAATATCATTATGTTTAACATTTTTGTGTTATTTTATCACAATATATGAATAATATTTGTATTATTTTTAGGATGATATAATAAAATAACAACTTTAATGATTTGACCGCTTCTACAGATAACAAAAAATAATTTCTACCAAATGTAATGGATTTGATTTTACATGTATTGTTTACGGATATTTTATAGATTATTTTTGTTTTTCCCTGAATAATTATTTGAAATACAATAAATATATTAAATAGCATGTCCATGTATTTTTGTTGAAAACATGGAGGTTCATCTAAATAGGGGCCAATATTTCATATGTGAGGGCACTATCAGTTAATTACATGGGTTTTACCATATTAATTACATACCATTTTTAAGAGTTTAATTTTTGTGGAAAAATCATAATCTCTATAAAATAAATAAATAAATAAATACTTTTTCTTATTTTTTTGAAGATGCATGGGAAAAAAATTTATTCGTTAAATATGGACTTGTTGAAAATTTACAGGGTTACCTGCAGACCCATTAAAATTTTTGAGATCCACTGGAAATTTTTGAAGATATTCGAATGGAAAACAATGACATGACCAAAAATCAATGACATGTGCGAGATAGAATCAATATACCTCAACATTGATCCCAGTATAGACCCTTTCTTCATTAGTTATTGATAAAAATTGATGTAGGAAATCATTTTTATTTGATTATTTCATGACATTCTGTTTCAAAAATAAACCAGGGCCGGTCATTCAACATATTGATAAACATATAATTCTAATTATGATAGGGGATATATTATTCATAAATTTGGTAATTTCATGCTGTTTATTTGATTATTTTTTTCGTTTATCATTATTAATGAAACGAATCCAGTTTGGCATGAACATCAGTCATGATTTGTTCCTCATGGTTGATTTTTATAGACTTATTGTGCATTTGTAACATTCATAATAGGTGACCCTTTTTTAATATATTTGATGAACTCAATGGATTTGAATTTTTTACACCATTTTCATGGTGTAGTGATTTGATATGGGATGTTTGGGCTCGACACTACATGATGGAGGTGCAATGATAGAAGTGGAAATGAGTTAGTTGGATTTAGATATCTAATACATGTTTTCTTAACTGCATGACCATAGATGATGAATGTGGCTATTTTCTAAAAAAAATTAAATGGCCAAAATATGGTGATTAGTGGTGTATGGTTCAACTATGGCCAATCCATGATTTAGGGAATGCTTTTTGTTAGATAATGAGGTGATAGAGGCATGATCATTCATAAGAGGATGAACAAAGTGTTTAAGAAAACCCAATCAAAACAGAACGTAATGTGGATCTACACATATTTTAGGGACCCCATAGAAATGGATAAGGATTTAGGAGAAATATAAGTACCACACTGCATGTGACAGTGTCACACTATATGTGACCTCACCCTCATGGATCAATGTGTACCTCCGAGAGTACAAGAAACATGAAAGATTAAATGGGAATTGGAAATCCATGTACTCCTACAATGGAATGTCCTAATAAATGGATGATGGGTTAATCCTTGTATCACGAAACATGTTATTATACATAAGGAGTATCAATATTTTTACATTTACACAGAGATGGACAGTGTCTGTTTACACAGGTAGGACACGGGGTGAATGGTCCAGGCGTGTACCCCTAATACACACCATATACTATTTACCTCATACGTTGGAACCGTTTTTCCTTTGTTTCTATGGAATATTATTAGGGGGGGGGGTGTTCCCCAAATCCAATTTTTATGGGTTAGTATTAAATCACATCTTACTCATAGGACAACATTTCCTTATAGATGACTTATTGGTTAGAGGGTTTGGAATCTTTAAATGAGTACTAGAATGTGGTCATATATAATCTTCTTACTAAAGGTTTACTTCAATGTATATTTGTGACCAACCTTATGTGGGAACTGATCCCTTACATAGTGTGTGATTCTAGATTGTGATATTGGAATACCTCTAATGCATTGTGTGTGATCATCCTGCTTGTATCGTATCTCTTGAGACATAAATATTATACTTTTAATAGAGATAATTGATGATTAGTACCACTTAGATAGAAATCATCACATCTATCAGACTCACAGAGTTTATTATTCCAAACGAGTTCTATGTATAACATTTGACCAATAATCCTAGGCTGGAATTACAATTGTGAGTTTACCTTTGTGGTAGTTTTTCATTCTTGAAAATATCTGGATATTATTGTTATATGGACTGTGGGAATTTACCTTTGTATAGTGTACTATTATTATTATTTTGATTGATTTTAGTTTATAGGGTTTCCTAAAGGAAATTGTTATTCTCACACATGCACTGTATTTTCCCTCATGTGTGGTGTCTTTTTCATATAATCACCCTTTTGATAGAGCCCATGGGGGAACAGGAACTGGTAGTGTCTAGTGAGACCAATCATAACGAAATTTCTTCCTATGGTATTCTAATAGCCTTAACATGATTACATAGAGGATGGACTTGTTTTTTAGAATTTTTTGTTGTGAATGTGTTTGGACATGTTCACTTCCCATTACCTCATGTCACCCTATGGTTGTTGAAATTATATTTATGTATTCATTATTGTTTTTTTGTTTTAAATATTCAACATTATATGGGATTGGGGATGTGATCAAGAGCACATGTACTCAGGATAAGGTCTTTCATGTTAGAGATATTCATAATTAGTGGTAGTCATCAAGCCCTAGACTATTGGAGGCAGGATTTGGAGTCATAGAACATGACCCTTTGGGATGGGTTGTGACATAGAGGTATCATAGGATTTGATTATAACATAGGAAAAATTTCTATGAGATTAGTTTGGAAAAATTTTGTTATGTATTTTTTACGTTTAGATTTGAAGAAATGGACTCTGGTGTTGGTGAAACGGCTGATGAATCTATACACCGATACATTGATCGCTTTCATTTCGACTCGATAAAAGAGAATATAGGTTATGGGAAAAACTAGTTCACGAATCTAATAGAAAATAGTAAATGATGGAATAGTGGGTTCCCTAGACCAAACTATTTAGTTCTTTTGATTACCATATTGTGTATACAGTAAGATATACATGATGTCATCTTACCAATATAGTGTTGACTTTTCTGCATTCACTATTCAAATGGTAATGTCCACTGATTAATTATCGTATCAAAATGACATAAAAGATCTGAGGCTATAATGAGAACCTCAAGATACTATGAAATTAATATTAAATATATGTTTTTTGTCTATATACATCTTACTGATTGGACACAAGAGATTCTTGACCATCAGGTGTTGGGGGCTCATAAGAATTGATACTTTTTCTCATGAAGTTCGCACATGGTGATCTATAGTAGTGATATCATGAAGAATGACCCACCAATATGAACAACACATGTTTAGGGTGTCATTTGATGTTCATATATATGATCACATGTAATGGTCTCTTGACATGAGATCATTAGCTTTGTATTTCATTTGATTTCATATTCTGATGCCAGATGAAAATTATGGCATTGAGTCGTGGAGAGGTAGTTTTTGTTGTGTGTGTTAATAGTGGCATGGCTTTAGTTGAATGGTCATGAAAGGATTTTTCTCTTTTGGGTCATAAAAGTTATATACCTCCAGGCTGGTTGATAATGACGGTAGTACATTTATAAGGCGATGGTCATGGAAGTAGAAGGAAAATCCGTCTAGTTAAATCAATAAAGAATAAAGAAAAATTGTGAAAACACGTTAGTGCGTCTTGCTTTATGAGATAATACAAAAAAGATATTATTTTACTTAGTTAGTGTTTGTAGGTTTGTTGTCACTGTTGTAAAAATCCTTATCTCATCATGGGCCATAATGGGTTGCTACATCCCCCTCTTAGTATGTGAATACTATTCACTATAGTCTAGATAAGGTCCTATTGGGTAACACAGAATAGCTTGTTAAAAAATATACCCTATTTAGTTGAATAGATGTTTTAGCCATGGTGGACCCCACCACTGGGATCCATGATTTTTCCAAGGATAAATGATCACAAATGAAATAAATAAATTCATAATATTCGAGTTTAGAATAATGAGAATTTAATTTATTTATTAAATGTATTTAAGAGTGTTAAGTAAATACCTGAAATATATTAATTGATGAATATTAAATTATTTATGGTTCATGTAATATATATATATGAACGATGATTCATGTTTTGGAATCAATTGTTATCATGTAGTACATTTTTATATATTAATAGAGAGTTATAATAATATTTATGACTCATTTTATAATTCATAAAATTTCACTGATAGTGCGTTTAGTATTCGGAGTAGGCGAGGCTATACTGGGTATTTTAATTAAACAATATAAATATGTGAGGAGGGGATTTTTATCAAGAACTATTAATGGGTCTTCTCTCTCTTATCCTCTAACCCATTTTCTATAGAGAGTTTCTTTGGGTATAAGGTGCTCAGATCAAGCTCTCTCTCATGCATCGATAGCGAAGCTATTCAGTGCGCATTGGGGAATCGAAGGTGTCATTGCAATTCCATGATAGAACATGGATTGTGACGACCAACGCTCCCTTGGATTACATGAAGCATGCGTTGAAGCTATAGAGGATTTCAATGTCGTATTCTTTATGCAATGATCAAAAACGAAGACAAGATCACATTCATTTATTCATAATTAAACCATGTATTTTATAGTTTATTTTTGTTCTTAAAACTCAGCATGTGTCATCCCTAGATAAAACCGATATACTATGCATCGATAATGAGATTTATATGTCGATCATCGAAGAAAATGTTTTAGAATCCCACATGTTTGGTAGTTCCGCTGCACACTGGGTTCCAAGAATAGGTATCTGAGAAACACGTGATGATTTTAAGATATGTATAAATGAAATTTCCTATAAATTTAATGAAGGGAATTGATACAGTCCCCACATATCAGCCCATGGGTTAATCTGACATCGGATGACCATTCTGTGGTCATCTGATGTATTAGTTAGGATTTAACACCAGTTAATATATGAGGTTTTAGATCTATGAAATTCATTCGTATTATCCTAATATATTGTAAACACTGTAATATTGTTTTCTGATGAGTTTTGATAATAAAATTTATTATCATAATTTTATTATAGTAATAATTGTTCTATTATAATTAAAATATATTTGTTATAATGTATTTAATATATTTTAATATCATAAAATTATTATTATTATTTTACAAAGCCTAGCAATGTGGTTTCTGAAATTTTTAAATAAAGAAGTTTACATTGTGGGGAATAAAGGAAATTGGGGGGAAGAGGACCTTCATTCTAGGTATTAAAAAAATATTAATATAAACTGGCGGGCAGACCTGGAATGCAGGTCTGTGGTAAAAAAACGTAAAGAAAGGGGGCTCGACACCCCACTTGGTAAAACAAGAAAAAAATGATATGGTTTCGGGGGAAGAGAGGCACCCCTTGTCTTCTACTTCCCTTTAGAGGTGAGCTGCACCAGGCTGGTGATGCTGCGCCAAAAGCTTGTCTCGTCCCCAACCTCCCCAGACTCTCCCCGTTATGCCTCTTTCATTCCACCGTGCTACATCGGGCCACCCCGATACCTCATGTCCCAGTCCCCCCAAACTACATCCAATGTTGCCTTGTGCCCAGCTCGCACCACCAAGCACCACCTTCAGCATACCCCCTTGCCCAGCTACACTACCCATAAAATCCCATCCTCCTCTTCATCCTCTAGTCCCAGCATCTCCTAACCAAGCTGCACCTGCAGTAACAACCACCATGAGCTGGTACTCCGGACACTTCCCCTACCTCCGCATTTAGCGGCCCATCCAGCAGACCTCCACATCCCATATCCCCTGGCCGCCTCTCCCTTCCCAGCCCCGGAAAACCACACCGGTCTTTCTCAATCCACCTGACCGCCTCCTCTAGTGTCTTCTCTGAGGAACAGCACTGCATAGGCACCATCCTCTGGTTTATTTCTTGTTTTTTTGATATGCACATACAACATTCCCCACGACAGGCCTGGGAGGGTCTGCCCAGCCTGGAATGAGATTAATAGGATCTATCCCTATCAGAGTGCCCCAACATAGGGTCGTTATAGCTTGAACTAGGCCTGTGTAGTTGCGCCCCGACCTGTAGAGGCCCTTCCAAAAGTTCCAAGGGCATGCATGTTTTAATATTATTAAAACAGTAACTCAAATAATTAATTTAATTTATGTTGATAATTAAATTAATTAAACTTTAATTTATATTTTTTTATTAATTTTTTAACTATTTTAATTAATTTTATTGCTTTTAAATAAAATTTATTACGAATTTTAATTATTTTTATAAAATTAACTTAATTAAACGGGATCGAATGACAATATTTGTTCAATTAAAATTATAGAAAAAATGTAATTCAAAAAAAATTTCCATTTTAATTTATTGAATTTTATTTTTATCTTTCATTTAATTCATATACGTGATTTTAATACATATGATGATCACCAGCTGGAGACCAACCAATTAATGTATTGTGGTTGTTTATTTATTTTCATTCATTTAATTATTTATTTATTGGAATGGTTTTTTAATAATTAATTTAGTTAAATAACTGTTGATCTGTGTATCATATCAAGTGTCATTATATGTATTAGGGTCTACGTTCCCACTTTCAGTGTTTTATTTTATACCCCAAGACCCCCTCACATGTATGTGAGTACAATTGTATAATGATGGGAGGAGATATGATGCACTTCGTGCCAGGTGGTGGAACCAAAAAAATAGGAGTTGGATGCATTGGATGATAAGACATGTCTATTTTGTTTCATGCCACAAGACTAATGTTATTATCCCTATGTTATCTGTTGGTCAATTATTAACTCAATAGATAAACCATTATATTTTCCTCATAATAAGGTGTTCATATTGTTTTGAAAGGTTTATTATTTTGTGCATCTGGAGTTTTTTGCACGATCACATAGTATAATAACAAAAATTTATTCAAGTTAAAATGAAAATTTAACATGATATATCTTTTTATTTCATGGATGTTCAGTTGTGAGTGAGATCACATAGTACATGATTATTAAAATAGAAAATGATGTCTTTCATCACATTAAAAAAATTAAAACCATGGAAGTTATATGACGTTATAACAGCCTTTCGTCATTCAAATTTGGACAACACCAGATGTCTGAGGTGCCGATCCTGCCATAGCTGAGGGTGCCTATTACTACCTGGGAGTCCATATAAGAATTATGTGTTGATAGAACTAAAATTGCAGCAATTATATATCCGTAGTAATGTTGTTGTAATTTTAGAGGAATTCCTTGGGTAAATCAGGTTCTTCTTTTAGAAGCTTGGAAATCAATAAATAAATCATGGAACCACATGTTGAGGTGGTTGGCCAGCCCAAATCCTACCTTTAATGCTACAAGTAATGGAGTTTCAATAGCATGTAGAGTACGAGGTGTGGTTCAAAGATCATTTCCATTAGAATACTTAAGAGCCGGTGTATTCTGATTCTAGAAAGAGGGTTTCCTAGAATTTGATAAAATAGTGTGAGACATTAAAATTTTTATGTAATTAATCAAAATTTCTTAACTGGTAATCAGGATAAATGATACTAATCTGAAAAAATTCATTAATGTAGTAAAATGGAATGTTATAACACATGTTTAAACAGTGATAAAAATTAGACAAAGTTAATTTCGTAAAAAGCATAAGTATCCATGAATATTACAGGAAAGTGCACATAATATTTTAATATAGGAAACTCAAGATTCCAGTGTCCCCAAAACTGCTAAACTACCTCATGAAGCGAGGGTGAAATTTCTTGTATGGGACAACTGTAAAAATAATATAATAGATATATCATTATGCTTTCATCAATGTTCATTTTCAGTTGTGGTCGCTACACCCGGGCATTGATTATATAACATGAATTTTCATCTCTGAGATGTTTTCAAGGAGAAATAAAAGGAATGATATAAATAATTCCATGTTACGCATGCATGAGTAAAGTGAATGATTGGTCATGATCTTTAAATGGACCCCTTCCTCGTATCATTTTCACACTTTTACTCAAATTTAGATTTATGTAACAAAAACTAACAGTGTTGGAGTAATCTCTCCATTTCTAGTTTACATATGGTTTTCCAAGTGAATAAGAGTTAAGAGAGTTAAGTATTAATTATTAGTGAAAATAAATTGAATGAAAATGTGAAAAGGTCAAAGGTATTTAATTCCAATGACACACTCGCTATGTCCTTCAATTAATGAGGTATTAACTAATGTTATTTTAATTTCATGTTATAAATTAGTACCATGGATATGTAAAATAAATAAAATTAATTAAATAACTGAGTTACTAATTATAAATTGGGTACACTCATCAATGTAATGTTTCTTTGTAATATGTGAGTATTGATTACATTATTCTTTTTACATGTATATATTTAAATATATTTACCAAATATGTCTAGTTATATTACTAGATGTTAGCTGTATTCTCCATGTTGTTTTGAAAGGTTTATTCTTATGCAAGTGTTGAGAAGTAAACGACCTTTTAATTTCCAAGTGTATTATTCATATTGAACTTTTATTGAGTATAACGAAAAACATTAATTTCATGTTTCCTTAGATGCAATGAGACACTATTTTAGGTTCTGGAATGAATATTTTTTTCGGTAATGTCAATCACTATTTTAGGAATACATTAATCATAGGCAATTTTGTGCTGAATATAAATGTGAGAATTATAACCAGTGGTTAAAAAGTAATTCATTTTTATGTAATACTAAAATATGATGTCATTAAAATATCATATATTTTATTTAAGATCGGCATAGCTAAATACATTTGGTATTAGCGATGTCTTTACTTTGGACAAATGAGCCTTTTGAAATAATGGTATGTCACAATTATTTTGGAAATAGATCAAAAAGTAATCATAAACTATTCCAAGTATAATCTAGAGGTATATATAATTCATAAAATTCTTTTATGTAATTATGGAATAAAAATGTGATGTATATGCATGGTCAAGAGATATGAGTTTCTTTGGGTTGGGATACCAAAGAATATGTTGACAATGAATTCATCAATCATTATAATGTAGCGTGGATTTATTCCAAATCGCACATTACCATTTCGACATGAAGAAATTTATTTTAATAGTGATGATTGATGAAAAATTCTTACATATCAAAATTGATCAACAAACATGTAGATTATGGAAATTCATAAATAAATATGTCAAAAATCAAAATTTTGATGTATGTAGTATCAATGTTGCAACTTCAGTTACATCTATTATATTTTCTAATGTGCTTTACAAATAATAGCATTGTCCCATAATCATATGCCAAATAAAATGGAAAATGAACATCATACAAGTCATAGTATGATGATAAATCCATTATTTCATTAGGACATGTGTTTGGATGCAAAGAGTTCCTTATGACATATACAAACATTCATCAAGACAAACACATTGTACATTTAGTGTAATAATATCGATGATTGCTTAGGATATTACATAAAACCCTATGATAGAAAAATAGGTAGCAATGTAATAGACATAACATATATAAAAGGTTTCACGTCTCTATTAGAGATAGTGCGAGCAACATTGACTAGTGTTTAGTCAATGTTAAAGATACAAAAATAGTTCCAATGGGAACTGGATCCACATGCTCATGTGGAAGAGATTATGTTCCATAGACACATACTATGTAGGTTGGATAAAACCATAGTGATGATTTTTATATTCACTATGGGTGGTGATCTTTTATTCAATGTGAAAAATATTTCCAACAAGTAGTGTATGAAAATTAACTAAAATCGATAAGACCAACTAAAATTAAATTAATCGATTCCATTTATCAAAGTGAAAAGGGGCTTATTATTTTGAATATTGAGGTGGGTATTCAAGTGATTTGATACGTGGATGGTACATGTGTAGTACCAAAAATGATCGATTGGTTCCACCAAGTCGTTATGCCTAAATCTATTGGAATTTTACATATCATAGATAATATTTATGAATATATTTTTTAGCATTGGATGTCATGACACCCAATTGTGGATGGCATCTATATGACACAAATAGAAAAGGTGGGTCAAGTCATAGAATGCTAATAATGGTTTCAAGTTACTGAAATATGTTTTAAGATTAATGTAATCAATAATATCATAGAATTTACATTTTCAAAAAATGATTCCATGTGTTTACGAGATATTAGTGAGAGTTCAATGGTTTTCAATATAAAATATGCTCAGATACATATAAGAAACAAATGTTCTACAAGTTAGTTAAGACAACGAATAAATTTATTCTATAGTTATTTTCTTAAAGTAGCTTCCTATGCTCTAGGGAATAGGATATACTAAGGTAGATATATAGGTTTCTTGTGCATATTTAATCGTACAAATAACGACATTTTATTGAAAAAAACATGTTGGATCAATTCAAGAGAAGAATTGTTTCCAGTGTCACATGGAATAATCTATCCATGTTTATATGTTCAGTACATGGGAAGAGATAAATGTGGTGATTATCAATCCATACATAGAAGTGATGGATCAATCATGTATTCCCTGATATGTACAAGTACTTATTTTTCAAATGTATATTTTATAGTAGGAAAATATCAGTTATACACAGGATAACTACAAGGAATGTAGTCAGAACTATCGAATTGTACATTGGCATGTACCAAAGATATGTACATAGTAAGTGGTGAAGAAGGTTACATGTATTTGGGGTTAGAAACGAGTTTTCCATAAAAAATTGTGATCTACTATTGAAGTTAGGCTAAACATGGACAGCGAGTCAAGCTCATATCATCCAGTGGTATCCATACCTACAAAGATCGAGTATATTGTAACATCTAAGGAAACTATGAAGAAAATAAATGAATCAATCTTTTCTAGTTCTTAGAATCTTACCAGGTAAGAAAAGTATAATCATAATGTATATTATAATATTTGTATGGGCCAAGATGTCATGTTATGATAGTGGAAAAGTGGTATATACTCAGGATACCATCTCTTGAGATGTTTTACAGAACAAGACATGATCGCAATAGTAGAACAAATAAAGTGTAGAACCATGATGGACCCAGTAGTTAAAGCTGTTACTTAGATAAAACATGATGTTAATCATTTGAGTAGCTAACAAGTTTGGTTAGAAATTTTTCTATAGTAAAATATGGAGTCTTAAAATAGTGGGTACCCTATACCAAACTATTAAATTATTTTGATTACCATATTGTTTATATAGTTATCTATACATGATGTCATCTTACTATTATGCTGAAGACATTTATGCATGGAGTATTAAAATGGAAATGTACAAAGATTAATTTTCAAAAAAAAGGTTATAGAAATCCCAAGATATAATGAGAAACTTGATATACTATGACATAAATCATAAATATATTTTTTATGTTTTATATTCATCTTACTGATTTGACATTGTTGATGTTTTACCGTCCAGTGTTGGGGGTTCATAAGTATTGAGACTTCATCTCATGATGTTCATACATGGTGATCTCTAGTAGGGAAATCATGAGGACTAACCCGCCAAAAAGTAACACCATGTGTTTATGGTATTATTGAATGTTCTTATCTACAATCATGTGTAATGATATCCTAAATTGACATCATTACCAATTTATTCCATTTGATTGTGTACATTGATGTAAGAAAAAAACACTATAAATGATGTCATGGAATGCTAGTTTGTGTTGGGTGTATAGTGGGTGGCATGACATTAGATAAATGATCAAGAAAGGATTTGTCTCTTTCGGGCAATGGAATTAATATAACTCAGGACATTTTGATAAGGATGGAAGTACCTTTATAAGACAATATCCATGGTAGTAGAAGGTAAATCCATATATTTAAATAAACAAACAATAATTAATGAAAAGGGTTATGGCACATGAGTGCATTCTACTTTATTTTATATTACATACAAGGATATTATATTACACAGTGCATGTTCGTAGCTTGGCTGTTGATGCTGTGAAAATCCTTATATCCTCAGGGGTTGCGATCTCTTTCTAGATCCCACTCACAGTTTGTGAATGCTATTCAATAGTATTTAGATAATGGCATAGTGGGTTATACACAATAGTGTATTCAAGAATCATCCCAATTCATATGAATAAAAGTTTGGAACTCGGTGGGACTCACCATTAGGGTATGGGATTAGTCCATGTATAAAAAATCACCAATGTAATAATAAAATCATATTATTTGATTTTAGAATAATGAGTGTTGAATTTATTTATTAAATGTATTTACGAGTTTAAAGTAAATACCTGAAATAATATTATTAATGAATAATAAATTATATAAAGATCAATTAAAATTTATGGGAATGACCACTTAAGATTTGGAATCAATTATTATCAAATAATATATTTTAATATATTTCATGTGAGTGATATCAATATTTATGACTCAGATTAGTATTCATAAAATATCATTGATAGTGCAGTAAGTTTTCTGGTCTTGTGAGGCTGTATCAGGTATTTTTATTAAACACTATAAATATGAGTGGAGGGGATTTCTCCAAGAACTATTCAAGGAATTTCCCTCTCATATCCACCTTCCCATTATTTACATAGAGATTCTCTAGATCTAAGGATCTCAGATTTAGCTCGATCTCTGGAATCATTAGCGAAGCGATGTAGTGATTTTTGGAGTGTAGAAGGAATCATTACAATTCTGTGCTAACACCTGGATTCCGAAGAATGGTGTTCTCATAGATTTCATCAAGTGTGTGTGGGAAATCTAGAGGAGTTATATGTCAGATTATTTGATCATCAATCACCAACGATGATCAGACAAAATGCATGACTTCAGAATTTAACGTAGTATCTTAGTGTTTATGTTTTTAGTCAAAACACTTCACGCATGGTCTTCAGCTAAAACATGTCTTCTATTCATCGACATCGACATGTTTACATCAATAGTCATTTGGATCATTTAAATTCCCACATATTTGGGGCTTCCAATGCACGCCTAGTTCCAATAGTAGGGGTGTTCATTTCTATCTTTTTCAGCTCATTAGATATAATCATTGATTTTACCGCATCATGTTTACATTACAGATGCATCAATGAAATATACCCGCTAGTAATGAACAATAGGTTCATGATGATAGACCACTCAAAGTTGAGGTATCCATATAGGGACCCATCTAATGGTTTTATCTCCAAGTGGTTCTCTAGCTATACCACCACATTTTGAGCAGTAGATGATACCTATGGTACCATTGGATGTGGTGTATAGTAAAAGAGAGCATCATGAGTTTCAATGATATAGAACCATCATGTTTCATGGAGAGATAGACCCACATTCACCTGGGGAGTGGAATGAGGTGGTGACCAAAATTTTCCTTCTTTTTAAGTCACTGATAGTTTATATGATGGATCTAGTAGTGAGAATTCTTCATATATCAACAAGAACATGGTGTGGGTTAATTTCCCAATCTATTTATGAGGGGACATTATCATGAACGTACATTGATAATGTCTCCCAAGAGGAGTTTTCTCCATATAACATAATGGCTGTACATATCTAGGATGTTTTATAGCTTTAGTTGGACAACATGGACATATATGTGTATTCAACAAGGATATACAACCTCATGTGAAGATAATGAGAGTGATAAAACTTATAGAAATCCTAATAATATTGAATAGAAATTAGACTTCCAATGTATCTATATTCTTATATGGAGGAGAATGAAACACCTTCCTTCCGAAAATATAAAAATGGTAATGTGACTGTTGATATTTATCGTGATATCAGAAAAAGGATGCTTATTAATTTTGTTGTGGAATTTAAGAAGGACCAAAAATTCATATTAAAATTTACTCATTTAAAATGTGTAATGGATTCTGGTATTCTTGAACTCTATGTTTCATTCAAAAGCATCTGGATTCCATGACACGACATTTTCCTGTAGTTTGTTCGCCTAAATTTCCTACTGGTATTATTTTTCATGAGGTTGTTGGATCATTATTGTTTTATCTTGGAGATTCTTCCCTCATAAAGAATGTTAGATTTAATATTTTACTATTTTATTAGATTAAATAATTTATCATTGTTTATGAACTTTGGGTGAATTATTTTCTTTTTGTATTGCTATGTGATGGATGAATTCTAGTTGTTTTATATGGAAAATAGGAAGGGCATGGCTTGGAAAACCAGATCATGTTCTAACTCCATGGAATGCATTCTAGTCTAGAATATGCTTCTTTTAACATGGGTTTTCTGCTTTATCGCTTTATCATTGTGCTTAGACTCTCTATATAGATTTCAATTTACAGTTTATGAAGGCTCTTCCATGTCGGCTCCATCTCGTTATTGATAGGTCCTCATTGGCTCTAATAGTTTCATATCCATTGTTTCCTTCTTGAAATTCATGGAATATCATTTTTCTAACTTCATACCAGATTGGATCATATTATATTATTCTTTCCAATAAGGCTGAGTATGTTTTTTATCTGCAAATTTTCCTTGGGGTTTTTCCTTTTGATTTGGTAATATGGGTTAAACCCTTATTTCATGGTATTTTTCTCGTAGATTATTCAATTGCACCACCTTTAAATACCTTGTTGGTTTAAATTCATTACACCTCATTCTTGAATCATAATATTTATTATTTAATAAATTTCCCTATGACAAGAGTTGGATGACCAGATCGTGTCACTAATTTTCTCAACATATATCATAGTGCTACATCTCGATTTGGTGGTCGACAATTTCATGGATTAGGAAATGCATCCAATGGTTACCTTCAGTGGGAAAATAGAAGAAAATACCTTTGTAGTCGGGATCCAATTTCATTCTTAGGGACCAGGATGCGAATTACATTTTAGGAGGATTTCCCAAGATAGAGGTTATACACGTTAGGACCCTCATTGTGGGACTTTTCTATAACATCTCATGTAATTATAATAAAAATATATAATATTTATTAGTATTTGTGAATTATATATTATATTAAATTAAAAAGAGACACTCTATATGATAGTGTACTCGACACAAAACAATGGGTTTCTACGAATTCTTATAATGCACACAAAGCTGAGCTATACTGAAAAATAACACATTATTTGTATTATTATATTAAATACTAGCTGACTTCTAGTTGTTTCATTATAGGTGTAATGGCTCAGACTTCTCCGGTCCATTCCATTGCAAAAATCGGGTGTCTGAGGTGTTCCGGGAGGTCAAGGTGACTTATCACCAACACATCAACAAATTTCAAGTTATGTGAACTGTGTTTCCAGTTCTATGAATAGTGAAATGGTAGCCTTATGTGAACAGTTTCATCTGTAGCCTTATGTTAATAGTGCAATGGTAGCCTAATCTGAACAGTGCAATGATAGCCTTATGTGAACAGTTTCATCGGTAGCCTGATGTGAATAGTGAAATGATAGCCTTATGTGATGATTGTCATCTGTAGCCTTATGTGAATTGTGCAACGATAGCCTTATGTGAACAGTGTTATCAGTGGGCTTCTGTGAACAGTGCAACGGTATCCCTATGAGAACTGTGTTATAAGTAGGGTTATGTGAACTGTTCCAATAGTAGCCTTATGTGATGAGTGTCAACAGTAGGCTTTTGTGAACAGTGCAATGGTATCCTTATGTAAATAGTGTCATTTGTAGTCTTATGTTAACAGTGCAATGGTATCCTTATGTCAACAGTGTCATCGGTAGCCTTATATGAATAGTGTAATGATAGCCTAATGTGAATAGTATCATCGGTAGACTTTTTTGAATAGTGAAACGGTAGCCTAATGTGAACATTGTCATCAGTATGATTATGTGAACAATGTATGTAACACCGCAAGATTTCAAAGTACATTATTTCTTCAAAGTAATTCAATAACATGCACTACACACAACACTAAGTTCAAGCTCACCACAACTTACCAAACTAGCCGTTCAAAAGTAGTTATGAATAGTATTAACTGAATTTTGTACTTTATATAATCCTTATAATTTTAGAATCCATATTATAAGTTTCTTAGACATAATTTAATAACAGATACATTTTTTCAGATAAAAGAAATATTTGTCAAAAAATGCAATTTTACCGCCTTTTAATGGAAAATAGTCATTAAATTCAATATTTGAAACTCTTATATATTCAATTTGAAAATATAAACTTCTTATTTAGAATCGGTACATATGAATTTTGTTTAAATAAATTTTTGGTGTTTTTCTGATAACATTTTTATTTGGGTGAATAGTGAAAAATACTATATTTTAACTGAAAACAACTTTATTATTTAAAATAATTTATATTGTTGAATTATACATTTTAATATTTTTTAAGTATAATTAGATTATATTTTTACCCTTTAATCCAATTTTGGTCATTGGAATTAATTTTAGAATGAAATTATACATAAACAAGTGTCAATCTTTTTATAGTTACTGTTTTCTTAAAAACATGCTATTTGTTTTGACAACGAGAATTAATTTAACATTAATAAATAAAGTTATATGTTTTTAATTTGGTAAAATAGACTTCATTTTTGGATTTTAAATATCATAATTATCCTAGGGTGATGTTTTGGTATTTTTCTGAAAACGTTCAATTTTTTATGAATAGTGAAAAAAAACTGAGATATCATTTAAAACCGAATATTTATTTAAATAATTATTTATTTTATTTAAATATATTTTAGGTCAAAATAGATACATAATACCTATATATGTTCATTGTAATTCATTAGAGTCAATTAATAATAATTTTAGATATATAAAAATTTTATCGAACTTTTACCGACTTTTACCCACCTCTTATGAGCATTTGAAAATTTACATAAAACATAATTTTACCACTTCTGTGAGTTGAATTTCGAAAATCCAAGAGACACTGTTAAAATCAAGGAGTAAAATGTGAGTCAATAAGATAAAAATATTTTTTTGGTGAATAATATCTTTTTATTTTTATTTAACACGGTTAAAATAAATTAGGTAATTAAGGGTAAAAATGATTTTATTATTACCCTATCACATGTCCTAATTTTATTGGAAAAGTGTAAGTTGACCAAAAACAACCTTAGGAATAAAATATGAACCTTTAGGTCCACATGGATTAGATTAAGACAATTATTATTATTTTATTTAAAGATGAGTTAAAAGAGTTAAAATCAAAGTTTAATGAACAAACCATTTTTAATATAAGGTTATACATAAGATAAATTCTACTATAAATATTCATTAGAAAACTAAAAATTATTGCTAAAAATTGGAAGTTTATTTATAATTTTTATAGACTAAATAATTAAATTTATTAATGACACAATGATGATACATTAATTACCTTATTAATGATAGACTCGAATAAATGGTATTATAAATATTAAAATAAATATAATTTTAAAATTTTAATGAAATTCATGAATTTTCTAGGTGAAAATAACATGTTATGATTGATTAAATATATTTTTTATGTAATCATGCTGTTGTTATTTTAACAAAAAACAAATACCAAATAGTGTAAAAATTGACATTAAATAGTTTTTAAAACAAATATTATATTCTTAATTTCTATATGGTCCTAAAAATCTATGGTTCGGCCAAAATACTTATATAATAATATATAATACATTAATGTATCAATTGGGGTTCGGTTGGTAGTATATAGTTAGTATATTAACCATATGGTGTAAGAATACAAGACGACACGACAAAAGATAAATTATTTATCTTAGAGTTAAATCGAAATGATAAGGTTAAAATGGAATGCTAATCTTGTATAAAACCTATTTGTTGAGTGGTTATCGACCCATACCCACATTATACATTAAATAATACATTTTGGAGCCATTGGAAACAACAAATGATTTTATTAAAAAATTATAAATTTAAGTTTTTCCTAAAGTGCCCCTCACCCCTCTTATAAAAGGGCACTCCCTTCACTCTAATTAAAACCTTCAAACCATTTGATCAAATCAAAAGGAAGAACCCGGAGAAGAGGAAATGTTTTCACCACCCTCTTTCAAGTTCCTTTTTTCTTCAACTTCTTCATTCTTTTTTCTTTCCACTGTAAAATAAAAACTCCATTATCTTCAATATACTATGATGTTATTATTAATATGGTACAACCATATTCACTATTCTATCCATCCTTTGAATTACCATCTCCACATCATGGAGTAATTGTTATTTAAGACAATATTATCTGGATGTGTATGATAATGATGTGTAATTGAAGTAAATAATATATATAACATTATAATGATTCTATATATATGATATATCATCCAATTATATACGATTTTAATAACAAAAGAATGATATTGTCGCTCGTGCGTACTTACAGACTACAGTCTCCACGAACATGATGAGATTTATTTCCCATCATATCCATTCAAGACTAATTTTCATTTGATGATTAAAAACAATTCTCAAGGACATGATTTCATTATGGATACGAATAAGATACATCCTATGGATATCAAACATGGCTTATGTAACAAAACATACAAATAAAAACGAGTAAGTGAACACCTGAAACAACGATACTAATAAAATATTATTAACAAAGCAATATTAAAAGATCATATATGATATCATAATTATGTATATGATTATTGTAAAATTTAATAACAATGATTTAACTATTATACAATAGGTTAACCTACCCCTACCTAAGTGAATGTACAAGGTAAGGTTTAATTTCACAATCTCTTAGGTATCCAAGGTTGTTTATACGTATTTATGTACTGGGATCTCTTTATCATCCACATCCATGATTCTTAAAAATGTAATTTAAATCATTCTTACTATTTTACAGTCTATGGATTAATGTCATTTAGACCATTTTTTGAATTTTTATAATATGTTTATAAAGGAATCATTCTGTCATTCTCCAAACAAGGTCATTTTTAACCTTTTCAACAAAATTAATGTAATAATTTCTTTTCTTAACTTATATGGTGGGAGAGGCTATTTTCCGGCATTATACAATCGTCAAAGCATCCCTTATAATCTTATTAGAATATTTTCAAATTAAATGTTTTCTATAAATATTATGTGACTCTTAAATGATTTCAATAAAAGAGGTATTTCTATCAAATAGTTTTGATTTCATCAATGTCAACATCATTTTAAATGTTTCGAAGAATTATTTTTCAAAACCATTCTCATTAATGTCCAGGTTTTAAAAATGGTTTTAAGGATTTATTTAAATGGACGTGAATGTTTTTAAAATTTTATAACATTAAAATTCTTCAATGTGGTATGGAACAATTTGAAAAAAAAATATCTTTAAATATCTTCTTTTCAAAATTGTGTGACTTTTAAATGTTTTCATGAAAGGGATATTTCAATCAACGAGTTTTAAAAATCTTTTCCATCTATGTAAAATCCTTTAATGGATTTTAAACTTGTTTTGAAGTTTATTTATTATGATATACAACTTCCATATTGTATTGATTGTTTTTTGATATGTTTTACTGTGGATGTTCTATTTTTATACAATTCATGGTTTATGGTTAAAGTATTGACATTTCATATGCTAGTTTTAATACTAATGTTTATGATATGATTAAACCTTTTCATATGAGGATTGAATTGGACTTAGTAAGTGATTGGTGGATCCCTCTATATCTTCTAGAAGCATCATTAGGTCTTATGAGACATTTAGACGTTGAATTGGTCGAGGCCCTCTCCCAATTTGAGTTATGGTTTTGGCTGAGGCCTTAATCATTTTTAGACTACTTGGTCGAAGACATGAAAAAATGTTTCAGAATGTCTGGAATTATACATTCCCAAATTATGGAAATAATATTGATGGTTAATGTGGTAATTCTACAAGTATAATACCCATGATTATGTTTTATTATGGATTTATTTACTCAACTCATATTCTTTCCATAAAAGTATCCATGTTTATAATTGGTAAAGTCATGTGGTTTCAATTATTCTCCATGCATAATATTTATGTTATCTTCTGATGTATTGCTTACCCTTACTGAGCATATTTATAAGGACCTGGCCTTCAAAAATTACTTAATCATTAATTAAATGAATAATTCACATTGATGATCTTTTCAGGTTTAGTGTTTTAGAGAATCAGGACATAACTATTACATCTCAAAAGATTACAATGTATACACTACTACTATAACCATTTTTTCACAACAATAAAAAAAAATTTAAACAAAAAAAGAGTTCTTTTCTGCATATAAATCTTATTGAATAATTCTTTTCTCTTATCCTTCCTTACAACCTATGAAAAAAATTTCAATAATTTGGGATGAGCATAAAAAGATCATTAAGGTTTATAAAATAATGAAAGGAAACCTTAACCCTCTAATAAATACAAATCAATGAACCCATAACTTTCATTTAGGATGCACCTTTTAAAATAATAATATTTACGTGTAACTCATAGATATCATAAGAGATAAAGGTAACATGAGGAATTCATAACATTCTTACGTAGGGAGTAACCCTCATGGTTACGTTTGGAATACCCATCACATTATATTCCCTAAATCTCTTCGGAGAAACCTTAGAGTTTAACTCCTTTGCATTCCCCAATGCATTGGAGAGCTACATCAGGCTCACCGTTCCTTAGATTATCAAAGAACCTCCTGATTTCATAAACATTTCCCAAGAACCATAACATAATCATATCACATAAAACATGCATAAAGTAAACTTGACATTTACGCATTTCAATCACAAGATATCAATACAGAAAATCTATATAATCAAAAAATTATCAAAACCATTTTCAATACCAAAATAAAATAAAACTAAAACATGGTATTTATTTTTCATTTTAAAGAAAGTTATGGCTTTTAGAGGAATATGAAACTCAAATAATGGTGACAACGACGGCAAAGTTGTTGTCACTTCATACATAAGACAAAAAATTCCTTTAGTAATTTATTAAAACTCTTCGTATAAAAATATTCTTTTTGAATAAAAGTAAAGGTCAAAGTGGTTTATACACCATATAAAATAAATTTGTGTATAAAACAAAATATGCCTCAATGAAAAGAGATTAAGATGATGTCTCTTACAAAGATGATATCCTTAGATTAAGGATAAATCAATTACCTAAATATATGTGACAAAAATTAATACACCCAATATAAGTGGATATTAGATGTAAAACAATCAGAGTTCATTGACACATATTAATAGCACAGCATAATCAATAAGTAGATGTTTAGCCCAAATAATTTAAATTGGGTTAAGAAGTTCCCTTACAGAAATTCAACAGCCTAACGGCGTCACTTTAAAATTCAGAAAATGAGATGATGAGAGATAAAAAGTGTATCTCATCACTTGGACATAACATTTCCAACAATAATTATATATAAGAATATATCCCAACATATGAATATGTAAATTAAAAGTCCTAACAAATAGATGTCTTTTAAAAAGAGGTGGGTGAAAGGTTCCCTTACCGATTTGGGTAACATTCGAAACGTACCACCCCATGAAATAAGGGTCATAAAATGTAGATGTAAATACCAATAAATTAAAGAATTTTACACAAATAATTCAATCAAAGGCAGTACATTCACCACACAATCGGAAATAGTGGAAAATTTAGCAGGAATCTCACGAGAACAAAAAGTGAGATAAAAATCCTTACTATGTTGTAATCAATTGAGTCATTGGACCAAAAAATAATAAACAAAAAATAAATTAAAGATTACAATAAATATAAATATAATCATCATAATATATATAAAATTAAAGTACACAATACACCACATGAAATAAATAAGTGGTGAAGAATGGAAATCTCACAAAAATAAAAGCGAGATAAGAAATCCCTTATGAATCTTCGGCAGCCCAACGATGCAACTAAAAACTTCCTAAAATGGATTGATGAGGGAAAAAGGGGGTATCTAACCATATTATAATAAAAAAAAGTATTATTAATATAAAAGTACATCCCCCAACTTAATAAATATGAGCTTAAAATAAGTGACACAAAAGAGAGTACTTAAAAAGAAAGAGAGAGGTAGGATCCCTTATCTCAAGCCCAGCTTGTCTTGTTTGTTTCATTATATTACTGAATAATAAACTTTGGTGAATTTACAATTTCTTAAGGACAACCTTTAATTTATTTTATTCAATTCATATCACATATTATAATGTTATAATAATTATTTTATTATGTGAGTTCATATCAGATGTTTTTTTCGATGGTCGGTATATTAGTCAAAAATGAACTTGTTTGAAAAGAATAGTCCATGTAGTTATAATTACACCATATCCAGAATAGTTTAAATGATTTAAATATAATATATATCCAGTATATATTCATTTTATTCTATTCCAAACATTTGGTTATTAAAAATGAAATGCACCGTTCAGGGAGACGGTAGGCCGTACGTACGCATGAACCATACATTCGTTTCTTTGTCATATTAATGGAATTAAAACTAAATGAGATATATATATATTAATTACAGAATTATATTCATAATTTATATGTAATATATATCATATATATCCATTATATATATGTACTTATAATAGTACATAAAATTTGGAGATAAGAAATGAAATGTACAGTTCATGGAGATAGTAAGTCGTATGTACGTATGAACACTACTTTCATTTCTATTTCATACTTTAATGGAATGAAAACATAATGATACCTAGGTATATTATAATTAAATTATAATATCATATATAATATCATTAAAAATATTCTTTACACATCTCACATATGGCAATAACGATTCAAATCATTTTGAGGGGGCGGTAGTCCGCACATCATAAAATTAAATTATCGTGTTTACCCATTATGGAATCCATAAAGGTATAGAATAAATTAAAAATATAGAATCATAATAAAAACATAAACATAATATATATCATATATAAATACAGTGAAATCTTAATGGATACCATGAAAGGTGTTAAAAGAAGATCGAACAATCATCGTTTCGTGAGGCAGTAATTCGCCACCCATAGAAACAGTATGTTCTTTAACCATTAGATGAAGGTGTGTGTATGTGTAGCACAAATAAATATAATAACAACATCCTATTATATTAAAGGTACTGGTTTTGTTACAAAATAATGGAATAAAAAGAGTTTAGGGGGTTGGAGAAGCAAAATAATAAAAAAGAACACAAGAGAAGACACTATCTTTAAATTGGGTAACACTTTCTGATTTGAGCCCAAAGGCTTCCTTGGAAATACTTCTGCCAAAATTGAGGATTATAGGAGTAATAAAAGGATTTGGAGAGAAAATATTATTAGAGGTTGGATGATCTAAGGGCTTGAGGGGTGTGGGAAGGGGGTATACTTGGGGGCCTTTCATAAGCGGGAGGAAAGTCACTTTAGGAAGGTTTTGGAATGTTACATTATTATAAAATGAGTTTCATATTCTAAAGGACCCAAAATGATATATTTCAAGTATAATGTGATAAGGGTTCTAAATACACCTATCCAGTAGGTTTTATACAGATGTATGTCTTTGATTTTACCATATCTTTTCATTTTATTTAAATAGTTGATTAATGAGGTAATCACTTTATCATCATGTTGTCATAAATAAATATTTTTATTTAATGTCTAAAAATTAAAAAAAAATACCATGATGTAGGAAATATTTTTAGATTTACAATGCCTATTTATATTCTAAGAGATCATTTATTTATACAAACTTAAAATTGTTTTACTTAGGTGTTACATACTTTTGTAATATTTTCTTTTCTTTAAAAATAAAAGGATAAAATGTCACTATCACCAAAAAGTTATTCCATGGGATCGCTAATATGGAAAAGGAATCCCATGGTCTGAAATGAAACAACCAATAGTATTAGGACACATGTTGGGGTCATTTTAAATTATTATGATATTATTTTATTTTCCTAAACTACCCGATTAATAATTAATCACGATAATTAAAGATAATTATCGTTGTTACTATTCATAATGTTCAAAAACAAAAGAGTCATCATTACATAACATGTAACTTATGATTCCAAATATGGAATACATTCTTCCAAATTCCAAACCCATAAATTGTAGTAATAAATTTAAAAATAATTCTTATTTTCATAACCGAAGACGGGTTTTTAAGAAGTAAAATCTATCAAAATATTGATTGGTTTTTACATGTAATTTAAAAGTGAAATTACATAAAATTACCAACATTGTATTAAATGATAAAAAAAATAATTAAATTACACCATAAATCCAATTAAAATGTCAACATAACTCTATAAATGAATTGGATGAAAAGGACTTTTTGAATTAAAATGTGGTATCTTTTCACTATTCATTAAAAATGAACATTTGTCAAAAAAATACCAAAAATTCACCCTAAGATATATTTGATATTAAAAATTCAAAAATGATATCTATTTTACCAAATTCAGAACATAGAAGTTGCATTAATTAATTTTATAATCAATTCCCGCTGTCAAAACAAATAGCGTGTTTTTAAGATACAATATCTACTAAAATATTGACACTTGTTTATGTCCACTTTCAAAGTGAAATTAATTAAAATGAAAACCATTGGATTAAGTGGTAAAAATATATTTCAATTAAACTATAAACCCAATTAAAAAGATATTCTAGAAATATAAATAAATTAGATTAAAAGAAGGTTTTGAATTGGAATACAACATTTTTCATTAAAAATGATCTTTATCAAAAAATAACAAAAATTTACACAAAGTAAATTTTGATGTCTTGATTATAAAAAAGGATTTTATTTTTTCAAATATAACATATAAAAGTGAAAAAATTAGATTTAAAAAATGTTCCCCATTAAAAGGCATTTAATCGGCCTTTTACAAAATATTAGAATATTTATTCTTAGAATTGGATTATTAAGCCTCTAACATTTAATGTATAAATGTAAAAACATATAAAAATCATATAGTATCATATTTTAGTTAGTTATATTAATTCAAACTATTCTAATGTCTAGACGTTATCTACCATTTAATGTAATAATATTACTTTATTAGTGTGCAATGTAAGATTTCAAAGAAACTCCTTGTTGCGTATTGGGTATGCCATCGAACATAGCATCCCCTATAAAGTAATATTAATACTTTATTCAAAAATATTATTAAATATGAAAATGTAATATTCTTTATTTACTTGGGATGTTACACCCTTCTCCGATTTTGGGAATTGCTTCTTCACAATTTAAAAAAATTGGGCTCGGAAACATCATTTATAGCCCCACATCGGAAAAGGACTCAATAAAAATATCATTTTAAAAGAAATTAAGAGAAGTACAAAGGTCGCCCAAGGAAACATATAATATTATTCCTTGAAAACATTTATATGGGTGAAAAAACAAACCATCAAGTTCTGATGGAGAGTGATTGAAAACATGTCTAGGAGAAAGTTAACCACACAAAAATCACAAACAAGTGATGGGTTAAACGGTATTTTATTCCCCAGTAGGAGACATTAACAAACAAATTTTTTTTAAAGTTACATTTCATTGAGGAATTAATTTATGAGCTTAACTAAAACATAAGAAAACATACTTACTTTTCATGTAGACTTTCAACATTTACTTGATTATAAAAATAACTCATATTTTCTCCAAACAATGAGTATTCAGGATGTCTTGTTCACATTAAGAGGGCTATAATAATCTTCAAGAGAATCACATAACTCACAAAAGATGCACTATATATTTCCCATGTCTTTAGACCTTAACAAATAGAAATTTTTTTTGTATAAGATCAGATAATTACAAAAAGAAGATAATCTTTTACAAAAAGAACAACTACTCTTAATCTCCAAAATATTTCAAACAACCCAAAGTTCAACAATGACCATTTAATAAAAAATTTCCTTAAAATTAATCAAAACTAAACCAACCTATGATTTAAACCCAAATCTCTGAAGGATTAAATCGCATATTCTTCCAAGGTAAATCTTAACATTTATCTCCAAATAACATCTGTTAATCTTAACGTCTCATACTAAAAAGTATTTAGCATAATCACATATCCTCCATGATAGATCAATTATTTCAATAAATAACCCAAAATCATATTATTCTTGATTCATAAAAACATCTAACTAAAAAGAATTTGGTATACTCACCAGGGACTTCGCGTAGTCCAGTAGTAAGTGATAAATACCAGTCACACTTTGGTTGTGGGTTCGATTCTCATAGCTTGGTCCAACGCGACGGGTTGTCACGCGGTCTTTGTGTTGTTCGTTTTTACAAAACTAAATAATTTTGATAACATTCACCAAAAAGACATAAAATCTTCAAAAATAACCATAACATAATTTAACCTCAATGTTATTTCATGCCTTTCATTTTCCATCATATAAGTAATCATAATTTTCTCAAAATTTAGGATAATATAAACCCTAATGGTTTACATTATAATTATTACCTGAACATACACATCGATTTGGTTCTCCCGTATATGATGCATTAGAGAACTCACCATGTTTCAAGTGGATAATCATGACTACATGATAGTTGGTTTAGAATAACCACTATATTCCACGTGGAATCCCCCATTTCATCCAGTCTCTTAATCAAAAAACCACCACAGTTTCCTTCAAACCCATTGTCTCTTTGGTTCCTACTAGATCCATCCATTTACTAAAACCAAAATTGTCAGTGTGACAATATTAACAAAATCATCATGTACTAAGGAGGAAGATAGACACTAAGATATACGTATCCATGTTATCTCAAACTCATTCAAACTTTCAAAAATAACAATGACTCCAATTATATATACTAACCATTGTGGTTATAAAAAACATATCTCTTATGCTTAAACAAAACTCTAACCTCTAATGTTATCTATACTGTCCTTTGATACCATCTATAAGTACCCGACCTTAAAACGTTATTTAATGTTGAATTAAATGAATAATTCACTTTGAGGATCTTTTCTGGTTTAGAGTCCTAGTGAATATGGACATAACTATTAGATCTCAAAAGATTACAAATTAGACACTACTACTATAAACGATTTTTCACAACAATAAAAAAAACCCATAAATAAAACAAGTGTTCTTTTCAGGATATAAATCTTCGTGGATACTTCCTTTCTCTTACCCTTCCTTATAACCTATGAAAAACATTTCAAAAACAGGGGATGAGAATAAAAAGTTCAGTAAGGGTTATAACATAATGAAAGGAAACATTATCCCGCCAATAAATAAAAATCAATGAGACCATAACTTTTAATCATAACATAACTTTTGAAATCATAATATTTATGTGTAACTCATAGAAATCATAAGACATAAAGGTAACTCGAGGCATTCATAACATTCTAACGTAGAGAGTAACCATCATGGTTACATTTGGAATACCCATCGTAGTATATTCCCTATATATATTTGGAGAAACCATAGAGTTTAACTTCATCGCGTTACCCAATTCATTGGAGAGCTATCTTGGGCTCACCTATCCTTAGTTTATCACGGAACCACCCGATTTCATAAACATTCCCCAAGAACCATAACATAATCATATCACATAAAACATGCATAAAGGAAGCATAACATTTCCACATTTCAATTTCAAGATATCAATACAACACATAGATATAATCAAAAAATTATTAAAACCATTTTCAAAACCAATATAAAAGAAAACTAAAACATGGTATTTATTTTTCACTTAAAAAAATTTATGTCTTATAGAGGAAGTTGAAACTCAAATAATGATCACGACGGCAAAGAAGACGTTTTTTCCGCATATATAAGAAAAAAAATTCCTTTTGTTGTTTAGTAAAATGCATCGTATAAAAATATTCCTTTTTAATAATAGTAAAAGGAAAAGGGGTTTATACACGGTATAAAAGAAACTTGTGTATGAAAGAAAATATGCCTCAATGAAAGAAGATTAAGATGAAGTCCCTTACAAAGACGATATCCTTAAATTAAGGATAAATAAATTACATAAATATGTGTGACAAAAATAAATACAACCAATATTAGTGGATATTAAGTGTAAAAAAATCACAGGTCATCCACACATATTCATAGAATGACATAATCAATAAGTAGAGGTTTATCCCGAAGAATTGAAATTAGGTTAAGATGTCCTCTTACAGAAATTTGACATCCTAATGACGTCACATTAAAATTAAAATAATGAGATTATGAGAGATAAAAAGGGTATCTCATCACTTGGACATAAAATTTTCTACAATAAGGATATATAAGAACATATACCAACAAAAGAAGATGTAAATTAGAAGACCTAGCAATAAAATTTAAACAGAGGAGGGTGAAATGTTCCCTTACCGATTTGGGTATCATTCAAAACGTACCACCCCATGAAATAAGGGTCATATAATAAAGATGTAAATAATAATAAATTAAAGTAAATTACACAAATAATTCAATAATGGGAAATACATACACCAAAAAAAGGAAATAGTAGAAAATGTAGCATGAATCTCAAGGGAACAAAAAGTTTGATAAAAACCCCTTACCATGTTGTAATCAATTGAGTCGTATGACCAAATGATAATATACCCAGAATGAATTATAGAATACCATGAATATAAAGAGAATCAAGATAATATATATAAAATGGAAGTACAAAATGCACCACATGCAATAAATAAGTGGCAAACAATAGAAATCTCACAGAAATAAAAGCGAGATAAGAAATCCCTTATGAAAATTTGGTAGCCTAACAACTCCACTTAAAACATATTAAAATTAATTGATGAGGTAAAGATGGGGTCTTTCAGCATATGAACATAAAAATTAAATTAGTAGGAATATAAAATAACATCCCCCAAAATAATAAATATGAGCTTAAAATAAGTGACATAAAATAGAGTAATTAAAAGGAAAGAGAGAGGTAGGATCCCTTACCTCAAGTCTGACTTGTCTTGTTCGTTTCATTATATTCATGAATAAAAAAGTTTGGTCAATTTACAATTTCATAATGACCTCCATTAAATTTTATTATTCATTTCAAATCACATATTATAATGTTATAATAACAAGATATTTATGTGATTTCATAACATATGTTTTTGTCGATGTTCGGTATATGAGTAAAAAATGAACTTATTTCAAAAGAATTGTCCTTGTAGTTATAGGTTCACCATCTCCAGAATATTTTTAATGATTTAAATATCATATATATCTAGTATATATTCATTTTATACTATTCCAAAACATTTTGCGATGAAAAACGAAATGCACCGTTCATGGAGACGGTAGGTCGTACGTACCTATGAACACTACTTTCATTTCGTTGTCATATTAATGGAATTAAAATTAAATGAGAGATATATATATTGTATTTCAAGAATTATAATCATCATTTATATGTAATATATATCATATATCAACATTATATATATGTAATTATAATAATACATATCATTTGGAGGTAAGAAATGAAATGTACCGTTCATGGATATGGTAAGTCGTACGTACTCATGAACGTTAATTTCATTTAAATTTCATACTTTAATGGAATGAAAACATAATGATACATAGGTATATTATAATCCAAGTATAATATCATATATAATATCATTAGCTCCATCCTTTACAAATCACAAATATGGCATTAATGATTCAAATCACTTTGAGGGGGCGGTAGTCCGTACTTTCTAAAATGAAATTATCGCATTTACCCATTATGGAAACCATAATGGTATGAAATAAATGAAAAATACAGAATAATAATGAAAACGTAAACATAATATATATCATATATAAATACAGTGACATCTTAATGGCCACCATGATAGGGGTTAAAAGAAGATTGAACAATCATCTTTTCATGAGGTAGTAATTTGCTGCCCACAGAAATTGAATGTTCATTAACCATTATATGGAGGTGTGTGTATGTTTAGCTAGAATCATTCTCATAACGAAATCATAGTATATTTTATATATGGATGTTGTTACGAAAGAATGGAATAAAAAGAGTTTAGGGGGTTGGAGAAGCAAAATAAAACAACAGAACATAAGAGAATCCATTACCTTTAAATTGGGCAACTCTTTTTGATTTAAGCCCAAAGGCTTCCCTGGAAATACTTCTACCAAAATTGAGGCTTCCAAGAGTAAGAGAGGGATGTGAAGAGGAAATATGAGCATATTTTGTATGATACAAGGGCATAAGATTTGTGTGTAAGGGGGTAGAGTAGGGGGCCTTTTATAAGAGGGAGGAGGGTCACTTTTCGAAAGTCTTGAAAAGTTACTTTATTATAAAATGAGTTTCGGATTATAAAAAGCCCACAATGAGATATTTATATGATAAGGTTATAAGGGTTCTAAATCCACCCATACACTAGGTTTTAGGCAAGTGTATGTCATTTATTTAACCTTATATTTTCATTTTATTTAAATCATTCATTAACGAGGTAATCACTTCATCATCATTGTGTCATACTGATATTTATATATTTAATGTCTAAAAATTATTAAAAAACCATGACGTAGTAAATCTTGTTAGCTTTAAAATTACTATTTATAGTCTAAGAGATCATTTTTGTATACAATATTAAAATTTTTATACTTAAGTGTTACATACTTTTGTTATATTTTCCATTCCTTAAAAATAAAATGACAAAATGTCACTATCACCCAAAAGTGATTCCATGGGGTTCATTAGATGGAAAAGGGCATATATTGGTCTGATATGAAACAAAAAATAGCATTTGGACACATTTTGGGGTCATTTTTTATTATTATGATATTATTTTATTACCATTAACTACCCGATTACTAATTAATCACGATAATTAAAGATAATTACCATCGTTTCTATTCATAACGACAAAAAACAATTGCGTCATAATTACATTATTTTTAACTTATGATTCTAAATATGGAATCCATTCTACGAAATTCCAAACCTAGAAATTGCAGTAATTAATTTAAAAATAATTCCTGTTGTCAGAACCAATGATGCGTTTTTAAGAAGTAAAATTTATCAAAAGATTGTTTTGTTTTTACATCCAATTTAAAAGTGAAATGACATCCAATGAACAAAATTGTATTAAATGATAAAAACATGATTAAATTAAATAGTAAAACTAATTAAAATGAAAATCTAACTATATAAATAAATTGGATGAAAAGGAAGTTTTGAATTAAAATGCAGTATTTTTCACTATTCATTAAAAATGAACATTTGTCAAAAAAATTCCCAAAATTAACCATAAGATATATTTGATATTCCAAATTAAAAAATGAGATCAATTTTACCAAATTAAAAATATATAATTTTCATTAATTAATTTTATAATCATTTCCTGTTGTCAAAACTAATAGCATGTTTATAAGAAACAATATCTACTAAAAGATTGACACTTATTTATGTCCAATTTCAAAGTGAAATTAATTCAAATGGCCACCATTGGATTAAATGGTAAAAAAATATTTTAATTAAAATTTAAACCAAATTAATATGATAATCCAACAATATAAATAAATTTGATTAAAATGAGGTTTTGAATTAAAATACAGCATTTTTCTCTAAAAATGATTTTTATTGGAAAATAACAAAAATTTACACAATGTAAATTTTGATGTCATTATTTTAAAGAATGATTTTATTTTGAAAATAATAACATTAAAAGTGAAAAAAAGTATATTTAAAAAGGGTTTTCCATCAAAAGGTAGTTAATCATCCTTTAAAGAATATGAGAATATTTATTCTTAAAATTGGATTTTTCATCCGCTAACATTTAATGGATAAATTTAAAAACATTTAACTAACTTATATAATCATATTTTTGTTAGTTCTGTTAATTCCCGGTATTCTAATGGCAAGAAATTATCTTCCATTTAAAGAAAAATTATTATATTATTAGTGTTCAATTTAATATTCCAAAGAAACTTGTTGTTGCGTATTGGGTACACCATTGAACATAGCACCCCCTTTAAAGTAATATTTATATTTTATTCACAAATATTAATAAATATGAAAATGTAATATTCTTTATTTACCTGGGATGTTACCGTTTGAGCTCACCCATTTACATGTTTTATTTTTCCCAGGAATCCAAGAAGTGTATTATGATTGATATGCAGGGTTAAGCTAAAGGGAATAATGACGTTCTCAAAGAACTATTTACGCAGTGTTTTATGTTTGAAATTGTAATGTAATGTTAATGTATGTAATCTATTATTCAATATTGCTCAACTTATTATACTTTCATGACTTTATTTCTTTGTTATCATTCCAATGTATTAAAATAATGCACCGACTCTGGTTAACTGGGGTCAGGGCGTTACAATTGGTATTAGAGGAACATTAGAAATATCCTTGGAAGATATATTTAGATAAACTCTGATTAGGGAACATATAACTATGATAGAATTTGAAGATTAGTATAGAAGTACATCCTAGAATTTTGGTAATGTAAATATTTTTTGAGTTTTATATGAAAATATATCCATGTCTGGATATGAGCAGGTAGAGGCTTCTCTAGCACAGATGTACCTAAGAGTAAAACATGAAAACACTGCATTGAGCTAGACTCAAACAAGAACTGGTGCATGAAAATGGTCCATGCTGCACTCTTGGTTACGACAATCAAAGGGGATATGCTTAGGATAATTCTCATTTTCTTTACAAACAATTATGGAGGGTTTATGAGTATATACTTCTTTAGAAAAACATTTTTATGATTATGGATTATATCCATAAACTGTTCAATTTACATTAGGTATTTTACATGTTTGTAATTATTAATGCAATTCATAAAATAACCTAGTGTATTCCATTTTATAGAAATGGCTCCCAGTATAAGGAATGTGAACTCTAGTAATACATACGATCTAATGATTAAAAAGGATCATATCTTCCGCTGTATTAAGCCAACATTTAGAAGGGAATTTGTCTCTCATGTTTTCTAAATATATGAAGAAATAGTATCATCTGTTAATAAGATAATTAAAAAATTCTATGACACCTATGGCATTGAAAGGATGAAAGAGAAGAAAATAATGGAAGATAGAAAGATGGATAAAGGGAAGAGGGAATAGAAGAATTTTCCCATATGTGATAACTGTGGGATAAAAAACCCTGGAACATGCCTGAAGGGAATGGTAGTTTTTTATAAGTGTGGAGAAAAAGGACACCATGTACGTGACTACAAGGGTAAGAAAAAGGTTTCAAATATACAATGTTTCATCTGCAAGGAGTTGGGACACTACGCAAACCAATGTCCAAATAATTAGAGTATTCCCCAAAAGATGCTATTGGATGATAATGATGTTATGATACTACATCAGATGAAGCATAATGACTAGTGTTCTTATGCTATTATATGATAATTTCATTTGATTGTTGAATCCATAATATAATGGTTTTATGAATTATAGAGATAAATAAATATTGTACTGCAGTACTATTTTATTGAGGATTTGAGATTATATGGTTCTTTGAAAAGTTACATAATATTGAGTTACACTTTTGAAAAAATACATGTTTGAAGGAAAGGTTATCATTATTATGGTCATGATAATGATGTAGTTATTTTGGAATAAGAAATGGTTGTTTTTGTTAATTCTGGATGTTGCGGTGTTGTAAGAGAATACATGATGAAGGAATTCACATGTTATTACATGGAAAAAAGGATACTCATTATGTTTAACATCCTCATAAATAATTGGAATGAGAGATTGTATATAAGTATTTTGGATAAATCTAATGGCTGGAATGGATTATGTTTGAAATTGGATAATATTATTATGGTTATTTTTGGATTTCCATAAAAAGGACAACCCGGAGGTCAGGCTGCATCCTGTCACATCCGGCAAGGCCGCGAGACTTGAACCCACAACCGAAGAGAGACAAGGTTGTATCATCTATCATTGACCCATGTGATGTCATTGATTGAATAATATAGTTTTTTGAAAGGTTCTGGTAGATGAATTATAAATTCATTATTTTTGGAACCCAGTAAGATTAGGATAAATAGAATATATTTTTTAAAATATTTTAGAGTGAAAGATGAGTTTTTGGTATGAATTAGTTGAGGGATGCAACTCTACTTGTCAAGTATATATTTACAGACATATATATATATATATATTCCCTCTTATTTAATGGATAAATTAATTATTTAACTTTAGGGAAGGGATCTTAAAAAAAATGTGTTATCCTAATACATTATGTTTTATTGAACCGATGGTATTTTAAATCATCATGGATTGGTGGCTTTGAGACCCACAATTCTACAATTGTTTGTGATTGATTACCTCAATCACTCCCTATAAATATTTATTTTTTTCTTCCAATTATGTGTCTCTAATTTCCACCAATATTCTCCTAATCGAAATCATAATTTGGTGATGACTTTTTCATTCCCCTTTTCCTCTTTTTAACACTAAATTTTATTAATCCAATTTCTTATGCAGGATTTCCCACAAAAGTATTTTATACTTTAAAACTTTTATTTTTGAAGAAAAATTTCAAATTGCGAGGGATAAATTTATTGAAATATGGAAAAATGTAACACCCCGATATTTCAAAGTACGTTATTTCTTCAAAGTGATTCAATAACATGCACTACACACAACATCGAGTTCAAGCGCACCACAACTTATCAAACTAGCCTTTCAAAATCAGTAATGAATAGTATTAACTTAATATTGAGCATTATATAAGTCTATTAATTCTAGAATCTATATTATGAGTTTCTTATATATAATGTAAGAACAAATACATTTTTTCAGTTAAAAGAGTTATTTTTCAAAAAATGAAATTTTACCGCCTTTTAATGGAAAACCATTTTTAAATACAATATTTGAAACTTTTATATATTCAATTTGACAAAATACACTTCTTATTTATAATTGAGACATAAGAATTTAGTTTCAATAAATTTTTCGTGTTCTTCTCATAACATTCATATTTGAGTGAATTGTGAAAAATACTATATTTTAACTGAAAAAAAACTTTTTAATCAAAATAATTTATAGTGTTGAATTATAAATTTTAATAATTTGGAAGTGTAATTAGATTATATTTTTACCCTTTAATCCAATGTTGGTCATTGGAATTAATTTCACATTGAAATTATACATAAACAAGTGTCAATATTTTGATATTTACTGTTTCTTAGAAACACGATATTTGTTTTGACAATGAGAATTAATTTTATATTAATAAACTCAACTTATATGTTTTGAATTTGGTAAATAGACTTAATTTTTGGATTTGGAATATCAAAATTATCCTAGGGTGATGTTTTGGTATTTTTCTGAAAACGTTCAATTTTTTATGAATAGTGAAAAAACTCTAAGTTACCTTTTAAAATCGAATTTATATTTAAATAATTATTAATTTTATTTAAATTTATTTTAGGTAAAAATAGATATATAATAACCGTATAAGTTCATTATAATTCATTGGAGTCAATATATAATAATTTTAGATATATAAAAATTTTAACGAACTTTTACCGTCTTTTACCCACCTCCTATGAGCATTTGCAAATTTACATAAAACTAAATATTACCGCTTTGGTGAGTGGAAATTCGAAAATCCGAGATACATGGTTAATATCAAGGAGAAAAATGTGGTTCAATAAGATTCTAATAATTTTTGGTGAATAATAACTTTTTACTTTTATTTACCACGGTTAAAAGTAAATAGGGTAATTATAGGTAAAATGATATTATTATTTCCATAAAACATGTCCTAATTCTATTGGATAAGTGTAATTCGACGAAAAAAACCTTAGGAATAAAATATGATCCTTTAGGTCCAGTTGGATTAGATTAATACATTTATTGTTATTTTATTTTAATAATAGTTAAAAGAGTTAAAATCAATGTTTAATGACTAAACCATTTTTATTATAAGGTTATACATAAGATAAATTAGACTATAAATATTCATTAGAAAGGTAATAAGATCTACTAAATAATGGTATTTTATTTATAATATTTAAATATTATATAATTAAATTTATTAATGACACAATGATGATGAAGTAATTACCTTATTAATGAAAGAATCAAATAAATGATATTATAAATATTAAAATAAATATAATTTCAAACATTTTATGAAATAAACGAATTTTATAGGTGAATATGACATGTTAGGATGGATTAAATGTATTGTTTTGAAGTAATAATGCTGTTATTATTTTAACAAAAAATAAATACCCAATAGTGTCAAAATTGACATAAATTTTTTTTTAAAATAATTATTATATTATTAATTTCTATATTGGTCATAAAAATATAATGTTAGGACAATATACATATTTAATAATATATATGACATTAATGAAACAATTGGGGTTTGATTGATAGTATATAGTATGTTTATTAACCATATAGTGTAAGAATACAAGAAGACACGGTAAAAGTTAAATTATTTTTCGTAGACTTAAATCTAAATAATAAGGTTAAATGGTAACCTAAACTTTTATTAAACATATTGGTTGAGTATTTTTATACCCCTCCCAACCTTAGACTTTAAATAATACATTTTTTAGCCATTGGAGACCGAAAATTATTTTATTATAAAATAATATTTTATGTTTTTCCTATGGTACCCCTCACCCCTCTTATAAATGGGAACTCCCCCTTCACTATAATTCAAACATTAAAAGCGTTTTTTCCCAGCCAAACACTGCCCAAATATTCTCTCAACTTCCATAAATTGATCCTATAAGCCTTAGTGTGATCAGAAATCCATCCTAAAAATCCCTTTTGATATAATCAATAGGAAGAACCCGGAGAAGAGTGAATGTTTTCCCCACCCTTTTCAAGATCATTTCTTTATCAACTTCTTCTTTCTTTGTTATTTCCATTCTAAAATAATAACTCAAGTCTCTTCAATATACCGTGATGATATTATAAATATGGTACAACCATATTCAGTATTTTATCCATCCTTTGAATGACATGTCACCATACGTGCGTACGTACAACTTACCGTCTCCACGTCGTGGTGTAATTATTATTCAAAACATTATTATTTGGATGGGTATGATAATGATGTGTAATTGAAGTAAATAATAAATATAAAATTATAATTATTCTGTATATATAATATACCATCCAATTATATATTATTATAATATCAAAAGAATGATATTATCGCTGGCGAGTACGTACAGACGGAAGTCTCCCCGAACGTGATGAGATTCATTCCCCAGTTTATCCATTCATAACTAATTGTCATTTGTGGATTAAAAATAATGTTTAAGGACATGATATCATTCTGGATATGAATAAGATACATCCTATGGATAACAAACATGTCTTATGTAACAAAATATTTAAAATAAAACCAGTAAGTGAACACCTGAAACAACGATAATACAAAAATATTATTAACAAAGAAATATTAAAAGATCATATATGATATCATATTTATGTATATGATTATTGTATAATTTAATAACTATTATTTTACTATTATACATGTGGTTATCCTACCCTCGACCAAAAAAAATACAAGGTAAAGGTTTATTTCAAAATCCCTTTATTATCCTTAGGTTGTTTATATGTAATTATCTACAGGGACATCTTTATCATCCACATCCATGATTCTTAAATATTTATTTAAAATTATTCTTACTATTTTACAGACTATTGCATAAAGTCATTTATACCCTTGTTTGAATTTTTATAAGATGGTTATAATGGAATCTCTCTGTCATTCTCCAAACAATGTCCTTTTTAACCTTTTCAACAAAATTAAGGTAAGAATGTCTTTTTTTAACTTATACAACGAGTGCTGCTATTTTATGCCGTTATAAAATCGTCTAAGCTTCCCTAAAAATATTACAAAAATATTGTCAATGTAAATGTTTTATTTTATAATTATGGTACTCTTAAATGATTTCAAAAAAGAGATATTTCTCTCAAATAGTTTTGATTACTTCTATGTCAACATAATTTTAAATGTTGTAAAGATTTATTGTTTTACACCATTCTCATTAATGTACATGTTTTCAAAATGGTTTTAAGGATTTATTTAAATGGACATGAATGTTTTTAAATGTTAATTACATTAACAATTTTCAAAGTGGTGTGGGACAATTTGATTCAAAAATGTCTTTAAATGTCTTCCTTTCTAAATTGTGTGGCTTTTAAATGTTTTCATGAAAATGGTATATTTCAATCAAAGAGTTTTAAAAATCATTTCCATCTATTTAAATCTTTTAATGGATTTTAAACTTTTTTTGAAGTTTATTTATTATGATATAAAACTTCTATATTGTATTGATTGTTTTGTGATATGTTTGACTGTAGATGTGCTATTTTTATACCATTCATGGTTTATGATTAAAGTATTGAGATTTCATATGATATTTTTAATACTAATGATTATGATATGTTTAATCATTTTCATATGAGGAATGTATTGGACTTAGTAAGTGACCGGTGTAGCCCGCTATAGCACCCTGATGCATCGGTATATCTTATGAGACAACTATATGTGGAATTTGTCGAGGCACTTTCCCAATTTGAGTTATGGTTTTGGCTGAGGAGTTAATAATTTTTAGAAATCTTGGCTGAGGCCTTGAAAAAATGTTCCAGAATGTCCTTCATTATACATTCCCCCCTTATGGAAATAATATTGATGGTTCATGTGATAATTCGACTAGTAGAATACCCATGAATATGTATTATTATGGATTTATTTACTGAGCTCATACTCTTTCCATAAAAGTATTCATGTTTATTATTGGTGAAAGAATGTGGTTTCAATTATTCTCTATGATTAATATTTGTGTTATCTTCTGCTGTATTGCTTACCATTACTTAGCGTTTGAGCTCACTTCTTTCCATGTTTTATTTTTTCCAAGATTCCATGAGATGTATTATGATTGATATGAAGGGTTAAGCTAAGGGGAATAATGGAATTCTCAAAAAACTATTTATGCTGTTTTTTATGTTTGAAATTTTAATGTAATGTTAATGTACGTAATCTATTTTCCAAGACTGCTGAACTATTCAATATTTTGGGAAATGATTTCCTTGTTATCATTCCAATGTATTAAAATAATGCAGAGACTCCGGGTAACTATGGATGGGGCATTACAGTGTAATGGTAGCCTTTTGGGAGATGTGTCATTAGTAGGCTTACGTGAATAGCTCCAATAGTAGCCTTATGTGAATAGTGTCATCACTAGGCTTATGTGAACAGTGAAGCGGTTGCCTTATGTGAACATTGTCATCAGTAACATTATGTGAATAGTGCAACAATAGCCTTATATAAATAGTGTCATTGGTAGGATATTGTGAATAGTGGTTCAAAAACATTGTTGTTCAATGGTATCCTTTATTTCATTTTCTAAATTTTGATTTCAGAAAAAGTATTTCTAGAATGGTGAGGTTTAATGGTAGATTTTATTTCCTTTTCCAAATTTCGAGTTCATGAACAGTGCTTCCAGCTTCCTACTATTTATCCACATTGACATTTCCTTTGACGTGAAATGAATTTAATGCCATGTTTAAAGGAATATATAGAGATTCAAAATCCATTACTCATATATTAATATTCCTAAGGCTCGGGATGATTTTACATCATCAAAACTCATGGTTTATTATGATATTATTTTAATAGAAAATCTAGCGTATCTTAAACTACTACTCTGTTAAATATTCTAAAGGGATGAGATATGTTTCTCTCTAGTTTTTCCTCCTAGTTCTCATGTCTGCGACTCTTGAACCTTCCATTCCTTCCTGTAATATTTGTGTGATCAAACTTTCCTCCTTAGATTGGTTCCACTTTATTTTTGATGCATCCAAGAAGTATCAACCATTCTTCAATATAAGGTATGATATATCATCATTATTTTGGGTTCATCTCCTTCTATTTCCCAATGCCCTTTTATGAATTTCTATATCCATAATCTTGATGGAATTTTATTGGGTTTTGATGGGTGTGGTGGTGTCTCAGTATACTCGGGTGGATACAGTTGTCACGGGGGGAGGAGATCATAACTCGTTGTGTCTCTCATTCTCATAAAATGAATGTCAGGAACCATTTTACATAGGTGATTCGTTTCTCCTCTATTATTTTACATGCAAATATATAGTTAGCATGTTTTATACAACTGGATAACAATGGAATTAACATTTTAAATATTTTAACCAGATAAATAAATTGATATCGATCATATGTTATTGGCTCCTATTTTGATAGGTTGTGTGATATCTATGCTATATTTTTTTAAATTTTCATTCTTGATGGAAATTGGTAATGAACGTAAAGTTATAATTAATTGATAATTTTTTTCTAAAGATAAAAAGTCATGTAATTGAATATAGTTTTTGTTTTTGTAATTTGATTGATGCATTAAGAATGTTTAATCAATTTGTGATAGCTTACTATTTAGGTTTCCCAAAACTGGAACCTACGAATAATAAATCGGTAAATTAATGTTGGAATAAAGAACTGGGTATTTGATAAAAGATAATTCCTTGTAGGGTTCTAAGTTAGAAGTTTTCTTGTTTAAGGGCCAATACCCCAATTGATATGATGTCTGCTTTCTTGCTACTTGTGTTGTGATGTGTGCCTAGAAGGGTGTTGTGATATATGGGGGCAGGGAGGCCTATTGGGTATGGTAGCTGTTGATCCCTAGAGTGGTGAGATGTATAGATTAATGCATGTGGGTGTCGAGGAGGACACCAGAGATGAAAAAAGTGGTTGGATGTGATTTTTTGGATTCTTCCTGATTCTTTTTGGTTGTTTATCTTCTCTAAATTCCCCAATGATCAAGGCAGCTGGTTTGCTTACCCTCATTCCAAAAATGACAATGACGCGCGGGGTATGCCATGTGCCTTCCGTGTTTATCATCCCGAGGAAGGATGGGACTATGATCTTTCTATAGGTGGCAAATACTTGAAGGGTATTTCATCTACTCACCATGTTGAGCCCCCTTAGTTTTTATAGCATGGAATGTTTTTTAGAATTCTTAGGAATATGGTAATGTAACTCTCTTAATAGATTATTTAATAAATGGTGTTAACCCATGGGGTAAGAGATTGTTTGGATGCAATTTTGAGGATTAATTTTAATGGAACATTGGACCTTGGGTGTGATGCTAATGAAATATAATGAGGCAATTGTTAATAGTAAATTAGTGTTTAAATAATTAATGTACGTAAGGTGCAACTAATAAAATGAGAATGAAGGAATTAAATTAAAACTCTTTAAATGGTTGCATTCTTATAGGATAAATAGTCATAGATGTGGCATTCAAGATTCTGAGAGACGTTAGCTGTAGTAGAGTCTAAGACTAGTTTATACCCATAGTGTTGTTGCGTGCTATAGTATATTTTCTACTTTTGGTTATTCTATATGTAACTCCACCTCGTCAGTTAGGGATAATGAAACTCTATGGACTCTAAGACTAGGGAGTGTTTTTTCCTAACATTCTGGTAGGATGATGGATGGATGAATACCCCCCTTTTCCCCACTCTCTTCTTTTGTTAGTTACTTGTTCTGGTAGGCATATCAGTTAGTTTTCCCCATATATGTGTGTATAGGGCTGTAATGGATTGTGTTTATTCACACACATAAATTCTTGGATATAGTTTTCTATGTATAATATAGGCATAAAATGTATAGGATATGATAAATTTAGGATACATACTCGATGTGTGGGTTGTAATGGCTTGAGGTATAATGCAAGATGTAAGAAACATGTTATACGAGCAGTGATGTATCCTGGAATTATCAGTTTGCTTTTCATTACTGGACATGGTAGTTTTGTTTCACAAGGTGCATGTGGTGGTCCATCTCCTAGTTGACTACATGAAATCCTTTTGGATAGTGATCCTTAAGACGTGCGACGTTCGAGCAAAGTGGCAAACCAGTGGGGAAGTATTAGCGGGTTACCCTTGATGTTCATTATTATATTATATATTATTGTATGAGTTACATGGTGGGAGTAGACATGGTGTTGCTGGGAACATAGTATACCAATTATGGTGATGAGTTAGTTTCACTTGTGGTTTCCTGTGCTATAGCATTCTTTCTTTAAATTTTCATGAGAGGCTCCGGGGAGGATCCAACTAAGTATATTGTTATACTTACCCAATGTATATATAATTTTTTTTCAGGTTACATGGAGTAGGATGGAGATCAAGATGGTTTCTACTAGCATGGGGTTTCGGGATCTGTTTGGGCATCATGGTCACTGTGGTGTTCACTTTCCTTTGGGTACCTACTGTTTCCCCCTTTCAGTTGTTGTAGTTTTCCATGACATTACATATTTGTACTTGGGATTTCTTTTTATTTGTATGAGTTGGAGTTAGTTGGTTTCTATCATATCTCTCTCTTTCTCATGTGTTCTATTATAGGTTAATTACACCCATTTCTGTGTTTACTATAACCACGGTGCTATTTTCCCACCCGGGGCCTACTAGAGGCAGGACTCAGGGGGTTATTTTCTCTCTTCTCACATTTGTAGCCATGAGGGGTACACTTTGTGGGGAGGGGGTTTTGAAAGAGTGGTATCAAAGGTATGATAGATGGATAGGATTGTTTTTGGTGTTAGATATATGTGATTTTCCATGGGTTGGTAGGGAAACCGTGTCATTCATGTTTAGAATGTGATGTAAACAATGGAGACTGTCTGAGACATAGGCGTTTAGGCCCCCCCTCTGATATGATGCACATTCCTTTATGTTTATAATATCTATAAAACAAATGTGATACTAGTTGGATGGTAGAGACCTAGTAAAGGATCATGCGTCATTCTTCACTGTGAATGTGTTTGAATGGGTAGACCACGTGATAGATTAAACTAAAATTAATAAAAGAAAACAATAAATTAATTAATTATATGTCTTTCATATTCCTATATTTGGAGCTCTAACTAATTGATTTTTTTAGGTATAGCTCCTGGTCGACGTCTTCTTCAGGATCACATAGAAGATGTACATCACTCTTTTCCAGCAGATCATCCACGGGTAGAGGATGATGATTACAACCCTCGGAGGGGAACAATACGAGATATTTATCCCCATTGTCTGTAGAAGTACAAGGGATCCATTTCAGATGCAGTCACAGAAGACTAGTTGGAGGAGGTTGAGATAGGCATAAGTTTTGACTGTTCTCAGAAGGATCATTGGGAGTCCTTGGCTGTGACGATGTTGCGGGAAGTAGTGAGGTATGGGTGGTTCTTGTTCCTTGGGGATCACGAGGAGTCAGCGATCTCATGGGAGGTGTTCTGAGACTAGTTTAGAGTCACGTTTCTTTCTTCGACCGTGAATGTGTTAAGTCATGAGGAGCTTCTTACCCTTCGATAGGGGAGCTCCAGTGTGAGAGATTTTGGAATTTATTTCAGGATACTTTTGTGATATTCTTTGGAATTATTTATAGATGATGAGGATAGGGAGAGGCATTTCAAGGGGGATTTGTGTCTAGAGATATAGTGCCAAGTCACCCTGTTTATTCAGAAAACAAATCTTGAGGTACTTATAAGAGTAGAGGTAGTCTATAGGATATTTTCTTGAACCGGATAGTCACAAGAGGGGAGACATCATGAATCCTAACGAAGCAGAGCTGTGGTCTTGGGTTCTCGGTTTTTAGGGATGTAGAGTTTCTTTTCGGCCAGGGATATTACCCAGTGCTCAACATCCCCTTTATCTGGGGGAGGAAGCTCTCTGGCCTATGTGAAGGTATCATGTGCTTGTTTATCTTGTGAGTGTCGAGGTCATCAGTAGCCATAGTTCCTGATCATTAAGAGAGGTCATCGTGCATCGGGTGTTCCACTCTAGGATTCTCCCTTGAAGATGTTCCAGCCAAGGAAATAGTAGTAGGTTGAAACAGAATTGGATCGGCATAGGGTAGATGTGGTAGGAAGAGGACAACCTCGTGACACAACCCATCCTCAAAGATCAGAGCACATCCATTGTGGTGGATTTCACTAGGGGCAGATAGGCCATAGAAGAGGTTTTGGAAAGATTTAATATTTAGCATTGCTAGGTACAAGCAAGACAAACATTGTTCGAGGTACAATTTTCTTGTTTTATACCTTGTTGTATTCCTTGTTTTATTCAGCAGGGACACGCTCCTTTATATCAACTACAATTTTCCATTCTTTTGGACATGAGGTAGAAAGGATTTCACTTCAATTTGTGTTAACTATGCAAGTTGGAGGTTGATCTGACTTGATTGAAGTATGTATAGACTATGAGTTGTGTGATGGAACAACACCGTTCTTAGGGATATTTCCTATGTTTATGGATACATCCATATGATTTCATACTTAGTATGGATCAGTTCTATTCAGTACACACTATTGTGGATTACTTCGGGAGGCAGGTTGTGTTTTTCGATGCGGATGGAGAGCCAGTGGTGTTTTTTTGGCAAGATATACCCTCAGATGGGTTAGAGGAATGTTCTTTCCTTATCATCCACAATGACGGAGCTGATTCTGGCATCTTCATATGTTCATCCGTTTTTATTTCCAAGGGTCGTAGAAGAGTACCCTGATAGCTTTCAAGAAGATGATGTAGCATTACCCCATCGATGAGAGATCAAGTTTGGGATCGACCTTCAACTAGGATCATCTCTTATCTATATATATCCATATAGGTTGTCCCCTTCGTAGTTATGATAGTTATGTATAAATCATGATTTTATGTAACATTGTGGGTTTGTTCGGCCGACTGTGTCACTGTGGGGCACAATAGTTTTTTTCTTGAAGAAGGATGATGGATATTTGCAGTTGTGTATAGATTATCGTCACTTAAAAAAAGTGAAAGTGACGAATCTCAATAAACTTTTACTGATTGATGATTAATTTGATCAATTAAAGGATGAAAGTTGGTTCTCAATGATCAACGTGTCGTCAGGATATCATTAGATCCATGTGAAGGATGAGGATATCATAAAGACTACTCTCCATTATGGTCATGAGAATTATGAGTTTGTTGTAATGTATTTCGATTTGACGAACGATCTAGTTGTATTCATGGTATTGATGAACTCTTTGTTCCTTATGTTCTTGGACAAGTTCGTGGTGGTTTTCATCAATGACATTTTTGCATACTCTACCTCTAGGGAGGAGCATACAATGAATCTACACACCATTTTGGGAGTACTTTCCCAACATTAGCGGTTTGGGAAGTTGTAGAAGAGTGAGTTGGGGGCTCAAAAAGTCCATTTAATGTGGCATGTTGCATCCCAATAGGGATTAGTTGTGGATAAATTGGTGATATAAGCATTTGTGTCTTTGTTATCCCCCACGACAGTGTCAGAGGTCCGAAGATTCCTTGGTCTCGTAGCCTAATAAAGGAGGTTCGTAATTTACTTCTCTAGATTTGCGACTCCACTGACAGGTTTGACAATGAAGATACAGGGGTTCATATGGAATAATCAGTGTAATGAAGCATTCATGTATCTAAAGTATAATCTATTACGTGCTCCAATTATTTTTCTTCCAGTAGAGGGAGTTCAGTTTGATGTTTTATGTGATGCTTCATATTTGAGGTTAGATAGTATTCTAATGTAATAGATATTAGTCTTTTAATACAGGTCTTAGTAGTTTCATACTAATGAACGTAACTATTCCACCCATGATGTTGAGTTGGCAACCATGGTGTTTTCTCTGATGTTGTGGATACATTAACTCATTGGCTAGAACATTGTGGTTTTCACCGATAATAAGAGTTTGAGGTATGTTTTTTCCAACATTACGTGAAATTATGACAGCATCCATGGATGGAGTTCTTATAATAATATGACTTTAAAATATCGTATACAACTGGAAAGGTGAAGGTAGTAGCTGATGCGCTGATTTGGAATTCATATAGTGATGTAGTGCTTAAATCTAGTGATTCCTAGAGAGCAATGAAAGAACATTCAACATTATATCTCTATATAGGATAAGATCGGGGTAGAGGTTGTATTTTTTAGATTAAGGTGCAATCATCTTTGGTGGAGAATTTCAATGATTCCTAGTGGGGGGATATTATGTTGGAGTTCTAGAGAGACCGAGTTGATTCTGGTGAGGCCCTTGAAGGGTGGTCTATAGATGAACAACAATGAGTGTTGTATCATAGAAGGTTATTTGATCCTTTGGCGATACATTTGATTGTTCTTAGAGTGTTCCATAATTCACAATTAGCGGTACATCCTTGTGTGACAAAGATATACTGAGACTTGGAGAGTTAGTTTTGGTGGTCATGGCTAAATCGTGTAGTTTCATAGTTTGTGTCTTGTTTTTTTGTCTTCCATAAGGTCAATTCTTAGCACTGTGTCCCCTGTGGTTTTCTCCAGCAATTATATATTCATTAGTGGAAGTGGGATGACATCTCAATGGACTTTATTAGTATTTTACCTCAAGCTTTGGATGGACATGATTCTATTTGGGTGGAAGTGGACCGTTTAAAAAAAACATCCCACTTTATATCAATCAAGGAGTCACGGTCAGTGGATGATATGTCAAGAAGTATCTAGAGGAGGGGGTGAGAATCCAAAGAGTCTCGAGGACAATAATTTTCCATCATGATCCTCGTTTTACTTATAGTTTGTAAATAGGTCTCCATCATGATTTCAGTTCTCAATTATGCCGTAGCAGGACTGTCAGATAGAGCAAACCATCGAGACACTTAAAGACATGTCATGATCTTGTGTCCTTGATCGTGGAGGTTCTTGGATGAAGCACTTACCCTTGGTGGAGTTCTGGTAGAAAAAATTATTCACTAAATAATATGTATGGCACCACTTGAATCCTTGTGTGGAAGGCCTTCTTGTTATTCGGTGTGCTTGAATGGGAAGGGAGAGTCAACAATTCATGGACCGAAGCAAGTTCATAATACAATAGAGATGGCCAGGTGATTCGTGAGACGATGAAGACATCGTGAGATCATTAGTAATCATGTTTTCATCAAATGAGGAGACCATTGGAGTTTGATGTTGGGGATCATGCATTTCTAAAAGTGACTCCCCGTCATGGGTAGCGAATGTTTGGTTGTGGGTGTAATTTTTCTCCCCAGTTTGTTGGGCCTTTAAAGGTTTTGGCTCGTGTTGGGTTCGTGGTTTATCGAGTAGCACTTACCCCATAAATGAGCTAGATATATGATGTTTTCCATGTATCACAGCCTCATCATTATCATAATGATGACACACTCATTTTTAATTGGGGATAAATCGATGATGTAGATGATGCAACCTTCAAGGAGAGGCCTATAGAGATCCAAGACCACAATGAAATGGTGTTACGCGGGAGTTCAATTCCCTTGGTTCGTGTTTTGTCAAATCACGGTGGCATGGAAGCGAGTACCTGGGAATGTGATTCACATATACACGCTTAATACCCAGAGTAGTTTTATGTTTAACTCTTTTCGTGTAATGAAGTTCTCTTTGTGGTTGTATACCATTCATGTTTATGAGATGGCTTTCATTGGTTGCTTCTTGTGGCTTTCTCTCTATTGAGAGGTATCTCGATTGGTGTTTGATCAAACCAATTTTTGGTTTCCTTTTATGTTTGGTTTTAATTCTCGAGGATGAGAATGTTTTGAGAGTTATTTGATGTAATGGCCCATACCTCTTCAATCAGTTCCATTTCGAAAAATTAGTGTCTGAGGTGTTATGGGAGGCCAAGAATACTTATCCATAACACTTTTCCAAATTTTCCATTTTGTGAACTGTGTTTCAAATCCTATGAACAGCGCAATGGTTGGTTTAAGTGAATAATAAAATGGTAGACTTATGTGAATAGTATCATTGGTAGCCTTATGTTAACAGTGCAATGATAGCATTTTGTGAAAAGTGTCATCGGTTGGCATATGTGAATAGTGAAATGGTAGACTTATGTGAAAAGTGTCATCAATAGGCTTATGTGAACATTGAAATGAGAGCCTTATCTGAGAACTGTCAATGATAGCCTTATGTGAACATTGTAATGGTAGCCTTATGTTAAGAGTTTCATTTGGTAGCCTTATGTGAAAAGTAAAATGGTATCCTTATGTGAACAGATTCGTCAGTATCCTTTTGTGAATAGTAAAACGGTAGCCTTATGTGAACAATGTTATCAGTAGGCTTATTTGAATAGTGAAATTGTAGCCTTATGTGAATAGTATCAACGGTAGCCTTATGTGAACAGTTAAATTGTAGGCTTATGTGAACAGTGTAATCGGTAGCATTATATGAACAGTGTCATCAGTAGGCTTATTTGAAAGGTGCTATAGTAGCCTTATGTGAATAGTGTCATTAGTAGGCTTATGTGAATAGTTAACTAGTAGCCTTTTTTTAATAGTGTCATTGGCAGGCTAATGTGAATAGTGCTAATAGTAGCCTTATGTGAATTGTGTCATTGGTATGCTTATGTGAACAGAGCTATGGTAGCCTTATGTGAACAGTGTAATTGTAGCCTTATGTGAACTGTGTCATCAGTAAGCTTATGTGAATAGTGTTTTAAGAACGGTGAGGGTGAACGGTAGCCGCAATTTCCCTTTCCGGATTTTGAGTTCATGAACAGTGTTTCCAAAATGGTGAGGTTCAACTGTAGCCTCTATTTCAGTTTCTAAATTTCTTGTTCAGGAACAGTGTTTCCAGCTTCCTACACATTCGCCCCTTTCCCATTTCCTTTGACGTAAAATTAATTTAAAGCCTTGTTTTATGAACTCTACTACTGATTGAAAATTCATAACTCCTATATTAATATTCAAAAGGCTCAAGATTCTTTGAGTTGGTCAAACAGTGTTGTTTAATGTTATCCTATTTTAATGGAAAATCTAGCATATCATAAACCACTTATCCATAAAATATTCTAAAGCGACGCGATATCATCCTCTATATTTCTTCCTCCATGTTCGGGGGTGTGAGGTGCTCGTACCTTCCATTCCATCCCATAAGATGTGCGATCAAATATTTCTCCTAGGATTGGTTCCCCACAATTTTTGTTGCAACCAAGCAGTATCAATCCTTTTTTGATATAATGTATGATCTATCATCAATATTTTGGGATCATCTCCTACTGTTTCTCCTTGAACTTTTATGGAATTCTATCTCCATGTTCCTGATGGTCTCTTCATTTTTTTTGATTGGTGTGGTGGTGTCTCTACATCATCGAGTGGATACAATTGTCATGGGGGGAGGAGATCATAACCAATTGTGTGGCTCGTTCTCATATAAAGAACGTCAAGAACTATTTGACGTAGGGAATTAATTGATTTGCTGTTCTTTTATGTGCAACTATATAGTTAGCATTTTTTATCCCACTGGATCCCAATGGAATTGACATAATAAATATCTTAACAACATAAATAAATTGATATCGTTCATATGTTATTTCTGATTGTTATGTAAGATTTTGTGATTTCTATGCTTTCTTTGTTTTTCTTTTTGTACATGATGTACATTGGTAATGATTATAAAGCATAAATTAATTGATAATTATTTTTGTAAAGCTAAAGAGGCAATAAATGAATCTGATTGTTGATGTTGTAATTTTATTATTTCAATAAAAATGTATAGCCATTTTTTGATATATTACTGTTTAGGTTTCTTGAAATTGGAACCTATGAACAATAAATTGGCTAATTCAAGATGGATTATAGAACTAGTTGTCTGATAAAAGAAAATTCCTTGTAGGGTTCTGAGTTACCATCTTACATGTTTAAGGGAAAATATGCCAATTGATATGATGTTTTTTTCCTACACCTTGTGTTTAGATGTGGTCCTGGAAGGATATTTTGATATGTGGGGGTAGGGAGGCATATTGGTTATGGTAAAAGATGATGCCTAGAGTGGCGAGATGCGTCAGTTTATGCATGTGGGTGTCATAGAGTACATCAGAGATGATGGAACAGATTGGATGTCAATGTATTGGATTCCTTATGAATCTTTTTAGTTGTTTATATTCTTTAAATTTCCCACTACTCAAGTTAGCTAGTTCTCTTACCCTCCAACGAAAATGGTTGATGAAATTTAGGGTATTCCATGTGTTTTTCATGTTTAGATCCCAGAGGAAGGATAGTTCTATGTTCTTGTTTTAGGCGACAATGACTTTATGGGTAGTTGGTCTACTAACAATGTTGATCCCCATTATGTTCAGTATCATAGATTGATTTTCTAGAATGCCTGGGAATATGGGAGAGTAAGTCTGTTAATAATTGATTTAATAAATGACGTTAACCATTGGGGTTGGAGATATCTGGGATGAAATGATGAGGATTAAATTTAATGGAAAAGTGGACCTTGGTTGTGATGATAATGAAATATAAATTGGAAATTTTTAATTGTAAACTAGGGTTTAATGAAATAATTAACGTAAAGACCAACTGATAAAAAATGAATGAAGGAATGTACTAAAAAATCTTTAAATAGTTGGGTGCTTATAGGATACCTAGTCTTAGAAGTGGAAGTCGAGAGTTCGAGAGACATTGGCTAATGTTGATTGTAATACTAGGTTATGCCCACAGTGTATTTGTGAGATATAATATATAATGTACTTTTTAATTTTCTATAGCCTACTCTACCCCGTCAATTAGGGAAACTATCAACCCAAGGACTTTGATCCCTGGGGGTGTTTTTTCCAAAATTCTGGTGGGAGGATGGATGGCTAACTACCCCCTTTTTCCCTTCTCTCTTCACGTGGTAGTTACTTGTGTTGGTAGGAACGGTGGTTAGTTTTCCTCATATATGTTTATAGACGACTGTAATAGAATGTGGTTATTCGCACACATATATTCTAAATAATTTTTTTATGTACTACTATTGGTGTAATGTGTATAGGTTGTGATGACTTGAAGATCCTTAATCAGTATGTGGGTTGTAATGGCTTGAGGTATAAATCTTGACACTTGATAAATGTTATGAGAGCTGTGGTGGCTCCCAGAAACTATCTGGTTACATTTATTACATGGATGTGGTGGTTTTTTTGCACGAGGTTCATGTGGTGGTGCTTCACCCAGGTTTTTACAAGAAATCCATTTTGGGGAGAGATGATTAGTACGTATTCTGTTGGGAAAATTTGAAAAAATAGTTGGGAATTAGTAGTAGGGTGCCCTTCATATTCTTTATTATAGTATATTCTCTTATATTCATTACTTGGTGAGAGTATCCATAGTGAGGCTGGGGACTTAGTATATATATTTAGGTGATGAGTTAGTTTCAATGGTTATTCACTGTGCTTTAGCATGATTTCTTTATTTTTGCATGAGAGGCTCTAGGGAGGATCCTACTGAGTATACTGTTATACTCACCCTATGTATATATAAATTTTTATTAGGTCACTTGGATCAGGTTGGAGATCAAGATAGTTTCGACTATCTTGGGGTTGTAGAAGCCATTTGGTCATTGTGGTCACTGTTTTTTTCAGTTTCTTTTTGGTACTTGTAGTTTTCCCATTTTAGTTGTAGAATATTTTCATGAAATTACATATGTCTGCATGTTATTTCTATTAAATTTTTTTCTTAGTTGGAGTTGGTTGGGGTCTATATTATCTCTCTCATTCTCATTTTTTCTCTTAGAGGGTAATTCCTCTCATTTGTATTTTTACTATACCCTCTGTGCTAATCGCTATCCCAGGGCCTACTAGTGGGGGACTCAGGGGTTATTATCTCTCTTCTTACTTTGCCAACCCAAGAGGCATACACCTTGTTAAAAGGGATCATGGAATGAGGGAATGAACATAACTAACTATATAATTTTTTCACATTTTTTTAATTGTTTCAACTTTCATCTAATAAATTTTAGTGGTGTAAAAATAGAGTAATCCCATATTTAATCATAAAATACTTTGATATTTTTCAAAGGTAGTTTTACCAACATTTAATGATGAACCATTTATAAAAATATTTTTTTTATTTTATATGTTATATTTTCAATATAAACTTCCTAATTAGATGTAGGAGATGAAAATTTACTTTGGTTGAATTTTTTAATTTTAATGGTAAAATTTATTTTACTAAAAAGAGTGAAAAACAGTACATTTTAATTCAAAAATTCATTTTCATCTAATTTATTTATATTGATAGGTTATCCATTAAATTTAAATTATAGTATAATTATACTACGTTTTTATTATTTAATCCAATATTAGTTAATTAAAGTAATTCCACAATTAAATTATATATAAACACATGTCAATCATTTAATGGATTTTACTTTTAAAAATACATTTTCTTGTTTGGATAATGGAGATTTATTTTAAATTAACTACCAAAACTTAAGGGTTTTAAATTTGGAAATATGGATTCTATATTTTCAATTAGTGTGTACAAATTATGTAAATAGGTTTATTTTTTTCGACATTATTAATAGTAACTATAGTAATTGTTTTTATTAAACTCAGTTAAAAGGAAAATCAAGGAATTTTGGGTAAAAATAATATTACAATAATAATAAAAGTACACTAAATAACATCTTAATAATATTGGATGAGATATTTGGGAATAATAAAACCCTTTGGGATGAAAATTTTTCCTTTGGAATCCACATGGGTGTGATAAAGACACTTATAACTACTAATATATTGTGAAGGAAAATATGTTCTAAACATATATCATTTTACTAATACAATTTTAATATCAGTTTATATAATTTATCACTTCAACTATAAATAGTTATTAGAAAGAAAAAAAATATTTCCTACACCATTATAATATATTTACACTTTTTAGACATTAAATATTTAAACTGAATTATTAAACTATGATGATGTATTGATTTCTTTATTAATTAATGTATCAAATAAGTGATATTATAATTATTAAAATAAATATTATTTGTAATATTTGATGACATAAAATAATTTATCAATGTATATAAAATGTTATAATTCATTTAATGTATTATTTATATGGAGTAATATTTTTATGATATTTTAAAAAATTCATATAATTAATCATGTCAAAACTAACATAATTCATAACAGAAAATATAACAGAGTTTATTAAAAAATATATAATTTATAAAAATCTATTACTAGAGAATTTGGTTAGGATAAGTCATAATGTGTCATATTTTGAAATTTTTTGGTATTTTTTCATGTTATGGTAATTAAATTAACCCACAATGTGTAAATAACATGATATTAGAGTATACTTAAAAAGATAAAATAAGTATTAAACAAAAATGATGAGGATTAAAAAATATTCAATGATTCTATAGTTTTAATTGTATAACATTTACTCAACCCAAAATGATATTATCTTCCAAATAAATGAGTTTGGGAACATTTGAAACTGATAATCAATTTATATTAATTTAACATTTTATGATTTTCCAAGGGTGCGACTCCCCTCTCATTTTTAAATGTAAAATCTATTCTCTAATACACACTCGTAAAAATCATTTTGGTTCTGAAAATATCATCCAAAAACCCTACCTAGAATCACTAACCACATTCTTAGGGCTTATTTTAGTGATAACACCATTCTTAGAGGTGTTAATATTTTTTTCAAAGGTGATCAGCTGAAGAAAATGTATCATTTTTAAAACATTTCTATATAATTTCATCTCCAAAATCCATTAAATCATATTCTTACAGTATTAAATAATAACTCAATTATATTAAATAAACTGAGATGTAATTATGTTAATATAATCCAATAAATCCCTCTCCAATTCAATTAAATTAGAATGTAATTAATTGCTTATACGTATGTGTAAATTATCACCTCCACAGACCGAATTATTTGGTTTTCCATTATAGTCTACCATGATTTGTTATAATGAGAGAATTAAATTTCATTTGTGGTATTCCTGATATTTATATAATTTTATTGGAATAATATTTCAATAATTTATTTTACCTTCTATGCACATAAAAACAATAATTTCATTTATGCATATGTGTGAACTATCACATACACAAAGCGATGTGAATTGTTTTTACTCACCACATAACCATTATGGTATATATAAGTATGTGTAAATTATTATTATGATTCTAATAATATTATGATAATTCTGGATATATAAAATTATAATTACCTTATTTCAATAATGATCAATGAAAAATGAAAATGTTAATTAGTTGTACATACAGTCAACCGTCTCTATTAATATTACATTGTTAATTTTTCATAACCATATGAAAATGTTTGATTTATATATTATGATTACAGTATTAAAGTGATTATTATGATGTTAATAATATTCAACAGATTATGGTTTATAATATAACCCCATGAAATTTAATTTCATTCAGTGGGTTTTGGAAGGAATAATTTTCTACAAATCATTTTTCTAAATAACAAAAATAAATGTTTTTCTAACATACGTGGTGAAAATGAATTCTCCCACTACCACAACCGTTATTTAATATTTGGTTTCTAGTACAATAGACAATAATTTAAAAAAATATAAATACCATTTTCCCTTTTAACGTATTTTGGTATTGAAAATGGATTTTCTATAGGATTGACTATGAAAATATCGTGAAATGATCTCTTTATATTCCAATGTGGAAATTTTATTTTTCGGTTATCCTTGTTTTATGTGTTAGGATTAAATTATGGTTCTTGGGAAATTTTTATATTTACAGGTGGGTCTATGATAAACTAAGGGTAGGGGAGCTCATGATAGCTCTTCAACGCCCAAGATAATGTTATGTAGATAAAGATTAAGGATTCTACTAATAGATTTAGGGAATATACTGGGTTCTGTATTCTAAAAAAACCATTACAGTTACTCCCTATATAGATGTGATATCTACAAGGTCAGTATGTATGGATACAAAAGTTACATTAATGGTTTAGGATTTCATTGATTACTTTATGAAACATATTATTCTAATATGTTTGTTAATGGTATTATGTTTTATGGTTGAAAATTATGATTTCACGTGTATAAAAGTTTTAATGGGCAAAGGATTTGTATTGATTATTTTACATCCCATACTGAGAATTTTATTCTCACCCCATGTATTTTAATTTTTTTTCATATGGTGTAAGGATAGGTTAGAGAATGGAATAAGTCAAGAAGAATTCCTCTCACGAAAATAAATCGTGTTTTTCATGTTTTATATTGTTGAATAAATGGATACTGTATTTGTTCTGTACAATTTTTATTAATTTGAGTGGTTAGGTAATAAATAATGTAGAATAATCTAAACTTTAAATCCTGAAAAAATTTCAATTTGAATTATTAACATAAATCAAGATTATGAAATGTTTAAGTACGGGGCCCTGTTGTTGGTATCCATGTTCATGTTAGATAAAATTAGAGGTTATGGTTATATTTAATCATTAGATAAAAGTTATATATTTAAAAAATGGCTATCAAAATAGAAATAGTGATAGTTTATTAAGATAAATTGAATGAGTTTGAGAAAAATTTAATAATTATATATTAGAGTTTATATTCCACATAAGCTATTATATGGTGATTTTTTTGATATAATCACATGATCCTTTTGGGTTTCAGTAAATGGATGGAAGGCACCATTGTAACAATTGGTGTGATGGAAAATTTGGTGGTTATATAAAAAAGAAACCAATTGAAATGAGAGTTGTATTGAGAACTATTGTGGTTATTCTAAACCAACCATCTGAATTCAAGATTGACCAGTTGAACCTTAGTGATTTTTATGATGTATAATATATGAGAGTAACGAATCCATATGTATTTTTAGCTAATAATGATCATAATTTTATTTATATTCAATGTTATATGTGTCAATGATGTGGAAATAAACACCTAGGAATATTTTTTAAATAGAATAGATGATGTTATATACGAGGAAATGAAGTTAATAATGAAATAACATACTAAGGAAAATGGAAGCATTAAGTTGAAAGTAGGAAAGGGAAAGAAGTTATATCAAATTTATCTATTTAATGATTCAAATGTCGGGATTATGGTTATTATAAAAATAGGTGTCCTACAAAGAATTATAGGCAGTGGTATCAGTAGGACTGTAAAAATATATGTTTAGAAATACCTCATTCAATTCCAATTGAAGATGAGAAAGATGAAATGACCTATGAAATGTATGGATTATATCTTGTCTTGTGTTTTGACATTATTAAATCATAGGACATGATCCATGTTTTTTATTTTTGGAAAGAGTTATTGAAGAATAATATATAGAATCTTGGTTAGGGTATCATGAAGAATACATATTGTATTGAAGTCACTATATAAGGGATTCAAGATTTATGGTAGATTATAAGATGATAATATGTTATAAAGTATTAATTATCTTGTAATTATTAGATTATATTGGAATAAATTTTCTAGTATGAGTACCCCTGAAGTGTGTTTTATGAAAATTTTATTCGACTAAGAATTGTCTTTTCTTTTGTGGACCCAATTATAATGTAATGGAAACAAATTATATGATCTTTGATTTTGAGGTTATTATGGGATATTACAATCAGTGATGGAAAATCAAGGACACGAGTTATGCTATTAGATTAGTATATTTAATGGTTTTTTGAATATTTTATCTCATTTTTGGAATGATATATGAATTATATTATTTTAGAAAACAGAATACTCAAAGGAGCAGTGACAACCCTTCATGACATACAAGGCTGTGGGATCGAACCCACAACTGAAATGCAACAAGGAATTATCTCCTACCACTAGCCCACGTGATGTCCACGGTTAGTATGACTTTTTCTATTTAGTTATAATAATATATTCAATAAAATGAAGTTGATTTTGAAAGATTATGTTTTATCAATTGGATATACTTGGTATTGGAAAATTATTTAGGGATTTATTATTAAATGATCTTTTGTAAATCATTCACTATTATTGGAAACGTTATATGATTAAGATTAATCTAATACTGTGGGATATTATTTGAGTAGAAATGGTTGAATTATATTTTGGAAGAGTCTATGATTTTAGTTGTGGATGTATGTAAATTAGGTTTTTTATTGCAGTGATTAACCTATCATTGAAAAATAGTTATTAGGTTAATTAATTTTTTTATATGAAATTAAGAGTGGTAGATGTCATTTAGAGATTAATGTTAATGTTTATTGGAGAAAACAAGTGAATGAATCTATATGAATTAAGAATTAAATATTATCTTACTTCTTGGAAGATGAATGTAGTAGAAGATGCTCTCATCAGAAGATCTTGTTCGTAGTTGTTGAATGAGGTGTCAGAGCTTTTGAAGTCATTTCATTTTTCCTTTATGGATAGAGATAGACCATCTTACATTCGATCGATGGTTATTACCCATATTCTCTTTCAGTATTTCATGGAAGCATTCCCTGTGGATATTGAATATGACAACCTATGTACTTAGGTATCTGGTAGACTTGATCCTGAAATATTTTAGAAAGGTGGGGGTATTCCATTCTTTTCAAAGAAAAAACGATGGTACCAGTGATTTTATAAGAGGTTAATCTATGAAAACATCATAAAACTCTTTTGGGGGTACATGTAGTCATGGTAAAGATATAACAAGATCATTAAATTTTGTTTTTGTGTCCATGAATGATTAAGGGAGTTACAGAGTTTGTCTCTTTATACCTTAGTTATTTGCATGTAATGGCTAAGAACCATGTTCTAGCAGGTTTAAATCAACCCCTTGATATGATGGAGAGGAAGTGGAATTATATATCCATGGTTTTAATTCACAGATTACCACGTACATACATGATACATGATTCTATATTGGTTATCATATATTAACTCACTAATTCATCCCAATTCATGGATATTCGAGAGTAGAGTGTGGCAGATTTATTGGGAAGCCTATATGTGAAGGAGTTAGTCTAACTCTATGGACATCCCTCAATTATAATTTATAACATTGATTCTCACATGAAATATTGGGTATGTATGGGATTTTTAATTATTTTAGTAAATACTTATACTTGAGTATATAATTCCGCCCCTAGACTGATGAAAAGACCCAAAAAACCATTCAGATCATAGAGACCATGATGCATGATTGCATGGTGGACGTTGGTCGTAGCTGGGAGGATCAACTACAACTAGTGGAGTTTCTGTAAAAAAAATTCAATTTAACCATTTGTATGGCATCATTTTATTCCTTTTATGGGGACACGGTAGGTCAATGATTTTTTGGACTATCCTTGTTGAGTTAGAACTTATGGGCCAAAGATGGTATGATCTACCACTGAGAAGGTATAGATTATCTTGTATAGGATTTGGACTTTAATGATCCATTAGAAGTATTATGTGGATATATTATAGACACCTTTGGAGTTCTAAGAGGGAATCCATTTGTTCCTATGTGTTTTAACATGATGTAGATTACAAATATTTGTATGTGATGGAAATTTATCTTAAAAATTCATCATCCCTTTTCTGAATAATGAAAATGGTTTTAGAGGTGTAATGTCACATAACTATAACAACATAGTAATATCATATATATGAATTCTTCCATGTGTCATAGATGAGGAGGTACTTACATAACCCATCACATGTTATCGAATAGGGTAATCAAGACATTGAGGATAAGGATACCTTTTCTAAATACTTGGTATATATTAAGTATCAACATGAGAGGAACCGCCATGGGAGAAGGATTCTATAAATTCATTTCCATTGGTATCTTGGGAAACTATAGGAGGGAACATGGTAACAGTGTAACATCCCAAGTAAGTAATGAATAATATATATTCTTATCTATGTATATTTATGAATTAGATAGTTTTTTAGAGGCTTAAAATGAGAATAAATCCAATCTTAAGCATGGAATACACTAATATTCTTAAAAGATTGTTTTACTTCCTTTTGATGGAAAACCATTTTTAAATCAAACTTTTTACAATTTAATAAGATATATTTTTCAAACTAAACTTATTATTTATGATTGGGGTATTGAAATTTACATTGGATAAATTTTTGGTATTTTTCTAACAATGTTCATATTTTTTGAATAGTTTAAAATACTGCATTTTACATTAAACTGCTTTTTCATCTAATTTAATTATATGGTTAGATTGACTTTTTAATAAATCATAAAGTGTAATTAGAATATATTTTTACCGTTTAATCCAATGTTCATCATTACGATTAATTTCACTTTGGAATTGGGCATAAACTAATACCAATCTTTTCATAGATATTGCTTCAAAAAAACCCACTAATTTTTTTGACAATGGGAATTATTTTTAATTTAATTATTGCAATTTATATATTTGGAATTTTATAAAATGGATTCCATATTCGGAATCATACGGTCCAAATTATGTAAATAATACTCTTTTGTTTATGGACATTATGAATAGTAATGACTGTAATTATCTTTAATTATATTGACTAATGAGTAATCGGGTGGTTAAGGATAATAAAATAATATCATAATAATAGAAAATGACACCAAAATGTGTCCTAATGCTACTAGTTGTCTCATGGCCGACCATAGGATTCATTGTGCAAAACATGGGGACCCCATGGAATCACTTCTGTGTGAAAGTGTCTTTTTATCTTTTTATTTTTAAAGAAAGTTAAATATAACAAAGAGTGTATAACCCGAGTAATTTTTTTTGTCTACATAAATGATATATTGAACTATAAATAGTCATCGGAAAGATAAAAATATTTCCTACAACATATTATTTTTTTTAAATTTTATACATTAAATAAAATAAATTATTTATGACATCTTGATGATGCATCTATTACCACATTAATAAAGGATTTAAATAAAATGAAAAGATAATGTTAAAACTATAAAATGCACTTGTCAAAGACCTATTGGATGAGTATATTTCTAACCCTTATCACCCTATCCTCGAAATACATCAATGTGGGACCTTTAAAATAGGAAAATCCTTTGAAAATAAAGTAACCCTTTATACGTTTCATAGAGTGCCTCTCCTCTCCTCTTATAAAAGGCCCCCACCTCTACCTCCTTACCCACACCTATCAAGCCTTTGGGTTGGACTAACCCTGCTAATTTTGACTCTTCACATCTTTCTCTTACTCCATGAAGCCTCACATTGGGCAGAAGTCTTCCCAAGGAAGCCTTTGAGCTCAAATAAAAAAGAGTTACCCGTTTTAAAGGTAGTGTTTTCTCTTGTCTTCTTATGTTTTATTTTGCTTCTCCAACCCCCTAAACACTTTTTATTAATTTCTTTTGTAACAACACCAGTATCCTCAATATACTAGGATGTTTTTATAATATGTATTAGAGATACACTTACACACACCTTCACCTAATTGTTAAAGAGCATACTGTTTCCCTGGATGGCGAATTTCTGCCTCATGAAACGATGATTGTTCAATATTATTCTAACACTTCAAAGGTGGGAATTAATATGTAACTCTATTTTTATATGATATATATTATTTTTATGTTTTCTTATGATTCTGTATTTTTCATTTGTGGCATACCTTTCTGTTTTCCATTTTGGGTAAACACGATAATTTCATTTTAGGAAGTGCGGACTACCGCCCCCTCAAAGTGATTTGTTTCGTTAATTCCATATATGGGATGTATAAAGGATTAAGTTAAAGTTATTATATATGATATTATATTGGAATTATGATATACCTTTATATCATTATTATTTCATTCCATTATGTAAGAAATGGAAATGAAAGTAGCGTTCATGCGTACGTACGGCTTACCGTCTCCATGAATGGTGCATTTCATTTCTTACCTATAGATGATTATGTAATATTATAAATGAATTTATATACTGGAGATATATGATATATATGATATCTACATCATGAGTATAACTCTGGATATAATGGATACATTAACAACTTGTAATTATAAAGAGTTTATTTTTTATTCAAGTAACAATGATCGTTAAAACGACCGCTATTAACTTAAATAATTACATAGTGTTCATGACATGGTAATAAGTGATATAAAAGTGATAATGAACTTGAAAAGGGTTCCTAAGCAAGAAGAAATTAACTCAAGTTTATTATTCAGGATGTTAAAGAACGATCGAGTCAAGTCGGACCCAAGGTATGGGACTTCGTCTCAATCTCCTTTCATTGAGGAATATTTTTGTTTTATACACAACCTTATTTTATACGATGTATAAAAACCTTTTACTTTTACGTTTTTTCAAAAGAAATCTTTTTTATACGAATCATTTTACTAAACGACAAAAGGGAATGTTTTTTTCGTACGTATGCGGCGACAATGTCTTCTCCGCCAACGTGACCATTATTTGAGTTCCGGCTTCCTCTACAAGCCATACCTTTTCTTTAAATGAAAAATAAATACCATGTTTTACTATTCTTTTATTTTGGTATTGAAAATGTTTTTTATAATGTTTTTATTATATCAATGTGTTGTATTGATATGTTGTGATTGAAATGTGGAAATTTTATGTTTTCTTTATGCATGATTTATGTGATACGATTATGTTATGGTTCATGGGAATTATTATGAAGACAGGTGGTTCCGTGATAAACTAAGGGCGAGTGAACCCGATATAGCTCTCCAATGCATTGGGTAACGCGAAGGGGTTAAACATTTAGGATTCTCCGAAGAGATTTTTGGAATATACTGTGATGGGTATTCCAAATGTACCCCAGAGGGTTACTCTCTACGTAAGAATGCTATGAATGCCTCAAGTTACCTTTATGTCTTATGATTTCTATGTTTTATTAATGTATTGATGAATTATGTTAATGTTATTATACTTTTTGAGTAAAGTATGATTTCATTGATTCTTATGTCTACATGTACTCTGGCTTTCCTTCCATATTTTTATATACCTTACTGAGATTTTTATTCTCATCCCATGTTTTTTAAATATTTTTCACAGTTCAAAGGAAAGGTACAAGATGTGATGATAGTGTAAATGAAGTGTCAAGAACGAATCCATGTTTTATTTTAAATATGTGTCCGTTGATGGAAAAAATGAGTATTATCTTTTATGTAGCCACTTTGTTTAAATGTGTAATGCAATGCTTGTTTTATGATCTAATTCTCTAAAACTATAAACTTGAAAAGATCCTCAACGTGTATTCTTTAAATAACTCAAGAATAAGTAATGTTTAAGGCTGGGGCCTTATAGTTGGTATCAGAGGTCGGTTTAGATAACTTTAAAAGTTAGAATTCTATTAAATGATTATCCAATAATATTTTTTTACAGTCAAATTGATATGATATATAATTTGAAGATTACCATGTTGCTTCATCTAAGACATGTTTGTTCAGAATGGTTTTTCGCAGAAGAAAAAGGGAAGTAGTGCTAGGAAGGCATATAGAAAGAAATAACCTTCTGAATCAGCATCCTGAGATGGTCGGAATTGGAACTGAACAGTTTGTTGTAGTAATGGCACATTTGACTCAAGCGATAAATGGTTGTGGTATCATTGCACGAGATCAGCCAGATCAACCGCAGAGGAACATGTCAGTGGTGGAACATTTCATGAGGCAACATCCCCCATCATTCAGAGGACCATCTGACCCTGTGCTAGATGAAGGGTGGATTAAAGCACTGGAGAAGATTTTCGATGTCATGGGGTGTTCAGACAATCAAATGGTTAGTCTTGCTATTTACTGTTTGGAGGGTTAAGCATATCAGTGGTGGTCGATGGTTAATAATATCAGGGATGCTGATGAGATTTATGCTCTCAACTGGGATGAATTCAAAGGTATGTTTCTTGAGAAGTATTTTCCTAAGGCTGTTAGACTTATGATGGAAAATCAATTCTTGGAATTGAAAAAATAGGAAGACTCAGTGGCTTCCTATGAAGAGAGGTTCACTCGATTGTCAAGGTATGCTCTAAATTATATCCGAGACCTTGATAGTAAAATCAATCATTTTTACTCAAGATTAAAGACAAAATATCAAAGGGAATTGGCTTCTCGTGAGTTGAAAAGTGATGAAAAGCTTGTTCGATGTGATGAGAAGGTGCAAATGGAGTTTTCCAATGATCAAGTGTTCCATAACAACTAGCAGAAGAAGAGAACGAGGTGGCAGGAGAAAGGAAAAAAATCTTAAAAAAGGTCTGATGGTAAGAAAACTAAGTTTCCGGTTTGTGATTAATGTGGTAAAAGGAATGCTGGGGAATATCTTCTGAATTCTAGAAGGTGCTAACGATGCTGTAAGATGGGACATAAGGCTCATGATTGGACTGAAATAGATCAAGGTGATGGTAAGAAAAAATTTGATTTACAGTTAATGAAATATTTTAAGTGCAATGAGATGGGTCACTATGCAAACAAGTGTCCGACAAAGAGCTCGAGTGATGGGAAGCTGTTAGACTAAAAGTAGAAAGGGGTGGTGATATCCTTTGCAGCTACATCAGTAGATGTCGGGCCATCAAATTAAGTTGTATCAGGTACTTTGTTTGTTTTTTCAGATTATGCCAGTGTGTTGTTTGATTCGGGGTCTACACATTCTTTTATCTCCGAAAACTATTCTAGTAAAATGGGAATACCATCTCAAGAAATGACTCCTGAACTTTTGGTAAAAACACCTGGGGGAAATGTTGAGCCAAAAAGAATTTATAACAATCTTCATATCCTTATCTGTGGAAAGAACCTACTTGCAAACCTTATTGTTTTGCCTCTAGTAGAGTTTGATGTTATCATGGGTAAGGATTGGCTCTCTATTTACCATGATAAGATTGACTGTAGAGCTAAAAAAGATTATTTTTAGAAAGACATTCAGTTTGTGTACAAGAATGAACCCTTATTTTCGATAACGTATCAAGATTCTTCAAAACGTGTAATAGATGGAAATGAATGTTACCTTGCACATATTGTTGAAAACAAGGGAACTGTTCAGATTAATGATGTGCCAGTGGTAAATGAGTATCCTAATGTTTTTTCAGGATGATATGCCTCGAATAATACCAGATCAGGAAGTTGAGTTTACCGTATACTTAGTTTCTGATGCAAACCAATTTCAAAAACCCCTTATCGAATGGCTCAAATTGAACTTTTAGAGTTAAAGGAGCAATTGCAAGATTTATTAGATAAATGCTTCATTCGACCTAGCACATCACCATGGGGTGCTATTGTTTTATTTGTTAAAAAGAAAGTTGGTTATATGAGACTTTGCATTGATTATAGAGCCTTGAATAACATCACTATTAAGAACAAATATCTTTTGCCTCATATCGATGATTTGTTTGATCAACTTCATGGAGCTCAGTTTTTTTTAAAGACTAACTTGAGGTCGGGGTACCATCAGTTGAAGGTAAAAGAAGCAGATATTCCGAAGACCGCGTTTTGTACGAGATATGGCCATTATGAATTTTTAGAAATGCCTTTTGGGCTAACCAATGCACCTGTTGTATTCATGGACTTAATGAATAGAATTTTACATGTGTTCTTGGATAAGTTTGTGGTTGTTTCCATTGAGGATATTTTGGTGTTATCTAATAGTAAAGAGGAGCATGAAAGAAATTTAAGGGTTATTTTGAAAACCGTAAAAGAAATGAAATTGTATAGGAAATTCAGAAATTGTGAGTTTTGGTTGCAACAAATTTCTTTCCTTGGTCACATTGTTTATAATGATGGTATAACTGTTGATCCTGCAAAACCAAAGGTTGTTGAAGAATGGACAAGACCCACAAATGTAACTGATATTCGTAGCTTCCATGGTTTGGCAGGCTATTACCGATGGTTTGTTTGAAATTTTTCACGGTTATCTAGTCCAATGACTAAGCTAACTCGGGAGGGTGTTAATATTATCTGGAAAAAAGAATGTGATGATTGTTTTCATGAACTGAAAAATAGATTGGTGAATGCTCCAGTTTTTGGAACTACCTTCCAGGAATGGGGAGTTTGTTATCTACAGTGATGCTTCATTGAAAGGACTTGGTTGCGTATGAATACAGAATGATCAGGTAATTGCTTATGCTTCACGACAGTTGAAAACTAATGAGGTAAATCACCATACAATGATTTGGAATTAGCTGCTGTTGTTTTCGTTTTAAAAATTTGGAGGCATCATTTGTATGGAGTAATGTGTGAAATATATACCGATCAAAAAAGTTTAAAGTATATATTCACTCAAAAAAAATTGAACATTACATAGAGCATATGGTTAGAATTAATCAAGTATTATTATTGTGTAATTCATTACCATCCGGGAAAATAAAATAAAGTGGTTAATGCATTGAGTCGAAAAAATAATGCTTCATTTGCAATGTTGTGTTTGGAACGTGATCCTTTGGTTAAGGATTTGATGAACTTTGGCATGGATGTTGTTGGTGCAGGATGTCATTCTGTTTTGTTTCAGGTATCAGTGAAATCTTCTATATCAGACAGAATTAAGCAAGCACAGAAGCAAGACAGTGAGTTGCAGAAATGGGTAGAACTAGTTCAGAAAGGAAAGTTGCCTGAATTCAATATTGATAATGATTTTGTTTTGAGATGTGGTAAGATATTATGTGTTTCGTGTGATTCACAGTTCAATAGAAATTTGTTATGTGAAGCTCATAGTTTTCCTTTTTTAGTCCATCCTGACAGTACTAAGATGTATAGAGATCTTCAGGAGTATTACTGGTGGGACGGAATGAAAAGGGATATTGCTGATTTTACTATAAAGTGTTTGACTTCTCAATTGGTTAAAGCAGAGAGACAGTTACCAAAAGGGATGCTTTAGCCTTTACTAGTGCCAAAGTGGAAATGAAAAAATATTTCCATGGACTTTGTTGTGGGATTACCGAAGACATATCGAGGTAATAATGCAATCTGGGTTATTGTTGATCGATTGACTAAATCTGCTCATTTCCTTGCCATACGAGATACTTTTTCCCTAGATCAACATTCTCATTTGTATCTTAAATAGATATTCAGGTTACATGGAGTTCCTATCTCCATAGTATCTGACCATGATCTCAGGTTCACTTCTAACTTTTGGAAAGGCCTTCAGAAGTCGTTGGGTACTGAATTAAATTATAGTAAAACTTTTCATCCTCAATCAGATGGGTAGTCAGAAAGAACAATTCAGACTTTGGAGGATATGCTACGTGCTTGTTCGATTGATTATCAGGGATGTTGGGACTAACATCTTTCTTTGGTTTATTTCTTTTATAATAACAGATTTCATTCTAGTATACAGATGGCACCATTTGAGGCGTTATATGGGAAGAGGTGTCGAACTCTAGATTTTGGGGATGAAGTGGGTGAAAGGAATTTGATGGGACTAGAATTGGTAGAAGAGTTGGCAGAAAAAGTTCAGTTGATACAGAAACACATGAGAACAGCTCAGAGTAGGCAGAAGAGTTATGTAGACAACATGATGAAGGTTCTATCTTTTGAGGTAGGTGATCATGTTTTTTCTCAAAGTATCACCCTGGAAAAGTGTTATGTGATTTAGTAAGAAAGGAAAGTTGAGTCCAAGGTTCATCAGACCATATGCAATTCTGGAGAGAGTTGGATCAGTTGCATAACGAGTGGATTTAACTCCGAGTTTATCTTAGGTACACAATGTTTTTCATGTATCGATGTTGAGAAAGTATATTCCAAATCCATCTCATGTTTTGAGTCCAGAGGCTGTTCAGCTGGAAGAGAACCTATCTATTGAGGAAAAACCAGTCCAGATTTTTGACCATAGGGATAAAGTGTTATGGAATAAAGTGATTCATCAGGTAAAGGTTTTGTGAAAAAACTATATGATTTAAGACACAACATGGGAATCTGAAAATGCAATGAGGGCCAAATACCCCCACTTATTAGATAAGTAAATAAATTGCGGGGACGCAATTTTCTAAAGGGGGGTAGGATGTAACATACCAAGTAATTAATTAATAATATATATTCTTATAAATGTCTATTTATGAATTAGATAGTGTTTTAGAGGATTAAAATGAGAATAAATCCAATCTTAAGCATGGAATACACTAATATTCTTAAAAGATTGTTTTACTCCCTTTTGATGGGAAACCATTTTTAAATCAAACTTTTTTAAATTTTAGAAGATATATTTGTCAAAATAAACTTATTAATTATGGCTGGGACATTGAAATTTACATTGGATAAATTGTTGGTATTTTTCTGACAATGTTCATTTTTTATGAATAGTGAAAAATAATGCATTTTACATCAAAACTTCATTTCCATATAATTTAATTATATGGTTAGATTATCTTTTTAATTGGTCTTAAAGTTTAATTAGAATATATTTTTACCATTTAATCCAATGGTGGTCATTAGGATTAATTTCACTTTTGAATTGGCCATAAACTAATGCAAATCTTTTCATAGATATTGTTTCAAAAAAACCCGCTATTTATTTTGACAACGAGAATTATTTTTAAATTAATTATTGAAATTTATATTTTTGGAATTTGGTAAAAAGGAATCCATATTTGGAAATAGAAGGTCCAAATTATGTAATTAAGACTCCTTTGTTTTTTGACATTATGAATAGTAACGACGGTAATTATCTTTAATTATCTTGATTAATGAGTAATCGAGTGGTTAAGGATAATAAAATAATATCGTAATAATAAAAAATGAAACCAAAATGTGTCCTAATGATACTGGTTGTCTCATTTCCGACCATGGGATGCCTTGTGCCAAACTTGGGGACCCCATGGAATCACTTTGGTGTGAAAGTGACTTTTTATCTTTTTTTAAAGACAGTTGAATATAACAAAGAGTGTATACCCTGAGTAAAACATTTTTAAATTTGTCTACATAAATGATATATTGGACTATAAATATTCATTGTAAAGATAAATTTAATTCATACATCATAGTATTTTATTTATAATTTTTAGACATAAATAAATTAAATTATTTATGACATCATGATGATGCAATGTTTACCTCATTAATAAAGGATTTAAATAAAATGAAATGATAATGTTAAAACAATAACATACACTTGTCAAAGACATATTGGATGAGTATATTTAAAACCCTTATCACCTTATCCTCTAAATACATCAATGTGGGACCATTAAAATCCGAAACGCATCTGAAAATAAAGTATCATTTTATACCATTCCAAGAGTGCCCCTCCTCTCCTCTTATAAAAGGCCCCCACCTCTACCTCCTTACCCAAACCTCTCAATCCTTTGGATCGGCCAAAAACTGCTAATTTTGTCTCTCCACATCCCTATTGTACTCCTTGGAGCCTCACTTTGGGCATAAGTCTTCCCATGTAAGCCTTTGAGCTCAAATCAAAAAATGTTACCCGTTTTAAAGGTAGTGTTTTCTCTTGTGTTCTTATGTTTTATTTTGCTTCTCCAACCCCCTATCCTCTTTTTTATTAATTTATTTTGTAACAACTCCTTTATCCTAAATATAATAGAATTTTTTTATAAGATGTATTAGAGATACACTTACACACACCTTCACCTAATGGTTAAAGAGCATAGTGTTTCCGTGGATGGTGAATTTCTGCCTCACGAAAAGATGATTGTTCAATATTCTTCTAACACCTTCAAAGGTGTCCATTAATATTTCACTCTATTTATATATGATATATATTATGTTTATGTTTTCTTATGCTTCTTTATTTTTCATTTGTGGCATACCTTTATGTTTTCCGTTATTGGTAAACACGATAATTTCATTTTAGGAAGTGCGGACTACCGCCCCCTCAAAGTGATTTGATTCGTTAATACCATATATAGGATGTATAAAGGATGGATTTAAAGTTATTATATATTATATTATACTGGAATTATGATATACCTTTATATCATTATTATTTCACTCCATTATGTAAGAAATCGAATTGAAAGTAGAGTTCATGTGTACGTACGGCTTACCGTCTCCATGAACGGTGTATTTCAATTCGTACCTCTAAATGATTATGTAATATTATAAATTCATGTATATACCTGATATATATGATATATATTATATCTACATCATTAGTATAACTCTGGATATAATGGATACATGAAAAACATGTAATTATAAAGAGTTTATTTTTGACTCAAGTACCAATGATCGTTAAAACGACCGTTATTAACATAAATAATTACATAGTGTTCATGAAATGGTAATAAGTTATATAAAAGGAATAATGAACTTGAAAAAGGTTCAAAATCAAGAATAAATTAACTCAATCTTATTATTTAGGACGTTAAAGAATGATCGAGTCAAGTCGGACCCGAGGTATGGGACTTTGTCTCAATCTCCATTCATTGTGGCATATTTTTGTTTTATACACAACCTTCTTTTATACAGTGTATAAACCCCTTTGAATTTTATGTTTATCCAAAAAAAAACTTTTTTATATGAAGCATTTTTCTAAATGACAAAAGGGAATGTTTTTGTCGTACGTATGCGGCGACAACGACTTCTCTGCCACCGTGACCATTATTTGAGTTTCGGCTTCCTCTACAAGCCATAAATTTTTTCAAATGAAAAATAAATACCATGTTTTACTTTTCTTTTATTTTGATATTGAAAATGGTAGTCATAATGTTTTTATTATATCAATGTGTTTTATTGAAATCATGTGATTGAAATGGGTAAATGTTATGTTTCTTTTATGCATGTTATATGTAATATGATTACATTATGGTTCTTGGGAATTATTATGAAGATGGGTGGTTCTGTGATAAACTAAGGGCAAGTTAGCCCGATATAGCTCTCCAATTCATTGGGTAATGTGAAGGGGTTAAACGTTAAGGTTTCTCTGAAAATATTTAGGGAATATACTGTGATGGGTATTCCAAACATAACCAAGAGGGTTACTCCCTATGTAAGAATGTTATGAATGCCTCAAGATACCATTATGTCTTATGATTTCTATGTTTTATTCATGTTTTGATGAATTATGTTAATGTGATTATGATTTATGAGTAATGTATGATTTCATTGATTCTTATGTATACATGTACTCATGTTTTCTTTCCATATTTTTATATCCCTTAATGAGATTTTTATGCTCATCCCATGTTTTTGAAATGTTTTTCATAGGTCAAGGGAAAGGTACATGATGCGATGATAGTGTCAATGAAGTGTCAAGAAAGAATCCATGATTTATATTAAATATTTTTCCGTTGATGCGAAAAATGAGTACTAACTTTTATGTAACCACTTTTTTTAAATGTGGAATGTAATGCATGTTTTATGATCTAATTCTCTAAAACTATAAACCTGAAAAGATCCTAAACATGTATTCTTGAAATAACTCAAGAATAAGTAATGTTTAAGGTTGGGTCCTTATAAACATGGTGTTCAAATTTGTGCTCAGTACCCACATCTAGTTGTGTAACACTATTTTTTAGTTTTTGATTCATAAACCCCCGAGGTGGGGAGAATTCAATGAATCATATATTTTATTTTTTATTTTTTGATTTATATGTATTTTTTTGGGACTATGAAATGTGAGGAACTATGATTCTTAGGTCCATTGTGTCCATAATAAATATTTGAAATATATTAAATATATTAAAGAGCATTAAACCATTGTTCTCTTCAAAAATAATGAATAACATTTAATTGGGGGTATGGATTAGAAATGTAAAGGAACCATTGAGTTCAAAACATCGATTTTACCCTAGTCAAGACATAACATTTTTCGGTGTGGGGAGTTTGTGGAAAATACATAGAGGTGGAAAAATTAATAAAATAATTAATTATTTTAGTTTATGTTGTCTTTGACGCAGAGACAAGTTATTATTTTATTAAACAAACACTTATAGAAAATTTGTAGGGTTAGCCTCATAACCCCAAAATTGAAGATATCCTTTGTTACTATTAGAAGTGGTTATATTTGAGGAGGATAACTAGATCAATGATCAGAGAATGTTCTGAGATAAAATGAAATGATCTCACCAATGATCATGGAGAAGCTATTTACCTCGTTATTGATCGATCCAAATCAATCTAGGATATTTTTTTATTTAATTTCATCCACTTTTTATATTTCTACATGGAATGTGGATTAATCAAAAAATTGATTTACCTATAGATTGTACATATTTTGTGGTGGGTAAGATTTATGTGGAATTAGGGAATCAAATTTTTTCTTATTTTTTATCTCTTCACATATCATTCTAATATAAATGAATCAAGGTCAACATGAATATCTAATAAGGTCTATTCATATTGGATTTTATTTGTGCATTTCTTCTCCATTTTTCGCATTCATCGCAAATGACCCTATGGTTTCTGGTTTATTGGGTATTGAGGTATCAAACTTCAAAAACATGTTATATGGTGAAACAATTCATGATTGGAAATTTGGGATCAGCACAACATGAAGGTGATACGATGATGGAAGAAGAAGAGAATAAGAGTGATTTCAATACTTTATTTATTTTTTCATTGGATCACAACCTTGGAAGATTAATAAGTCCGTTTTATAATGTAATCAAAAAAACAAAATCCAATGATTGAAGATAGTAGGGCTTAGTCGGGGTTGACCAGTGATTCCTAGAATGGATGAGGTCATATTTTGAATGTGGTAGTGGTGTGAGCATTAGTAGGAGTCTGACCATGTGATTCTGGGAAAACCAGATCAACACATCATGTAATGAGAAGCTACATGCCATGAGGGGACAACTTATAAGTGGGAATGGTTTTGTAAGGATGATATGTATAACATGGTGTTCCAACTATATTTGATAGCTCTTCCATACCTACATGGGTACATGGACATGTGATTTAGTACACATGCATGTTAATGATGTGTACTACTACACTGAATCATCATGTGGAAATGGGAACATAGATAATCCTTGTATCAGGGAAAGGGAAAAAGTACACATGAAATAGCAGTATGTGAACTTCTACATGGACAATTACGTGGTCCATTTAAATGATTAGGCCCTGAGGTAATATGGGCCTAAAATGTACTCCAATTACACACTATGTACCCCATAGTGTTGAATTGACTCCCTTATACTCTTTATATTGGTAATGTTCCATATTTGATCATATATATTACTGCCTTATTTATATCATTCTCATTTAATCCCAAGGTAAACCAAAATAGTCATCCTAACCATAAGGTGTATTTAATTACATTGATCAATCACAATTTGGATATCTATATTGTGAAAAAAATTCATTATTTTAATCCTATTGTTTAACCTAGGTAATTCATGGTCAAAACATATTAATGTTCATTATAATGGTATGTAATGTGTTTGTAATTTTTAAAATCATAGCCATTGGTAGTGATAATATTGTTGTTAAGAATGTCTCACTATCTTGTACCATGTGATTATTAGGCCTAGATGGATGTTTAATTTTAAATTTATTACCCATACATTAAAATTTCCAAATACATATAAACATGTAATATCTTGATGGAGATATAATTTCACAAAAACAACTCTCCCAATCATTTAACCAAATTTGATGATATTTTCCTATACAGAGTCTTATCCAAATGGATCCCACTTATTTTTTTTCATCATACATTCTATAGAATTTATTATACCTTGTCCTATTACCAACTATAATGACCCAAACATCTTATACATGTATATTACATCTTAATAGATGAATATTAATTACATAACATAACAATCCTTTATTGATGTGTATATTTCTCATGAAATTGGATACATTGATACATAATAAATGGTCCAATGGTGGACTATATAATCCCCCAATATATTCTTCATAATGAGAAACCATACTAGACATTTCATAAATAATAAAATTATTCATAAAATGGTGAAAATAAAAAAAAATTATATATGATGAAGAATAAGTTGGAATATGTTATATATAAAAATAACATGGACAAAATGGTATGGGTAAAAAATATTAAATCTAGAAACCATTCCAAGAAAATAATTTATCAAAAATATGATTCATTGAATAAATGGTGGTATTTTATAATATATAAATAACAATGGAATCATAGAACTTGATCTATGAAATCATGGAATTTCCATAAGTCATAGATATATGGCATAAAAATAATAACATAAAATTATTTCCACAATATTCATGGATCAATGAAAAAATTATCATAGGGTAATTGGTTGACACCCCAGACCATCATAATTACCAAGGATCACTACTATGATTATCATTGTGTACACTAGTGCAGAAAACGTTATTTACGTCACCATTTTTGATGTTGGTTATATATAACCGACATGATAATATGTGAAATGTGGTTTTTTACGTCGGTTATAAAATAACCGACGTAACAAATGCGGTGAGTACATTTTTAACGTCATTTATTTTAATAACTGTCGTTAAAAATCGTGCGTTTTTGGATTTTACGTCAGTTATAAATTAACTGACGTTAAAACTCAAAGCGCGGGTGTTTTTTACGTCGGTTATTTGATAACTGACGTAAAAAACGAGTTATCTACGGGTTTTTAATGTCGGTTATTTTAAAATCGACGTAAAAAACCCTCGTGCTTTGGTTTTTTATGTCGGTTATTTTATAACTGACGTAAAAAACGCGTAGATATCTCATTTTTTACGTCGGTTATAAAATAACCGACCTAAAAAACCCCCAGTGCTTTGGTTTTTTACCTCAGTTAATTTATAACTGACGTAAAAAAACCCGTAGATAACTCGTTTGTTACATCGGTTATAAAATAACCGATGTAAAAAACCAATGTGTGGGGGGTTTTTTACATCAGTTTTAAAATTACTGACGTTATAAATTTAAAAAATAGTTTATAAAGTCGGTTATATAATAACCAACGTTATAAAACATTTAAAAAATTAAAGCCTCATGGACTGTCATTTACGACTTTTCGATTGACAGTCCGCCTTCTCGTCTCTCTCGCGTGGTAAACCCTAATCGGCTCTTCGATCGACCTGTGTTAAACTCATTTTGGCTTCATCGTTTATCTTCTTTACTCCTCTCGGATCTATCATCTCAACTCGCAACACTCTAGTAAGCCTACCACGAATTTATTTCGTTCGTTTTTTTTCACGGATAGTCTAAAATTATGTTTTTCGATCTTTTTTAAACTAGGTTAGATTCTTCCATTTCGAACCCTATTACATCTTTTTGAATATCATTGGATTTTTATTTCCTACCCATTCACTATGAGTAAAATAATTTCTATGTCTGTATTATGAAATGTTATTTTCTATAATAGGAGTGATCCATCACTGGCTTTTTATTTCCTAACCATCCACTATGAATAAAAAACAAAGTTATTCTTATTCCATTCATTTTTTAATACAATTTTTTCTATTCCTTTGATTAAAGGGTGTTCATCAAGATATCATAGATAAAATTATTGAGAAAATTATTCACTAAACTATATACTCATTATTTATATGGTTTCAATACCATATAATCATTGAATGGAATATACCATGAAATTTATTTAGTATCATTTGGAACCCATTTATATTACATGGGATTATCATGTTTATTGATTGAATTATAAATTTTTTATTTATATGATTCCATTTTAAATGGATATTAATCCCATTTTTCCATGTATTCTTTGTGATATAATGATTATTGATTTTATATCTCACACATACGTATAGATGTTGATGGGTGGGGTCATATATCATCATCCACATCATTGATTTTGTTTTATATATCATAAGATAGTAAGGTGTGGATATAATGAGTTTGTTCAAAATGGCATGGGAATAATATTTTTTCACACATGTTAATGTGTGGACATAATGTGTAGACATAATGAGTTTATTTGATGTAGGTTTTTCTTTCTCATGGATTACTTCATAAAGTGTTCTCAGTTCATTTGATTTTGTGTTTCCTTTGACACCATCCCCCCTTAATGTCTATGATATCTCATTTCCATGTTTTTCTCTAATTGTTCTCTCACACACCTTTTGGATTTGATGGTAGATTACAAACATATTTATTCAAATATTTAAGTTGGATTATATGCATTTTTTAGGATTATATTGCTATTTTATTCCACTTTATTTACTATTCTATCCAATATTAAGACCCTTTCTAGTAAGAAAAATATCATAAAAAATAAGATTGGAAACTTCATCATATTTCATGAAACGTTTTAAAAAAAATGTTATATCAAAGATATGGAAACGGGTGGTGTCCGGGGGGTGTCCAAGGGGGTGGGTGGGTGTGAGTTGCTATCCACGTGGGTGGGGGCATGTCCATAGGGTTTTGGGGGTTGTCTAGTGGGGTGGGGGGCTGTCTAGAGGGTTGGGGGTGTCCAGGGGGTGTTCAAGGGGTAGGGATGGGGGTGGTGTCCAAGAGGGGTGGGGGTGCTGTCTAGAGGGGTGGGGGGATTTCCGGAGGGTTGGGGGTGTCCAGGGGTGGTCCAAGGGGCTGGGTGGGTGTGGGGGGCTGTCCAAGGGGGTGGGGGCCTATCCAGAGGGTTTTGGGGGTTGTCCGGGGGGTGGGGGTGATTCTCAGGATTACTCCATTTTCTCCAATATTCTGTCAACTATGTAGGCATCATGGTTTTCTTTGATTCAATGAAATTTAAAACTGTTATATCTAACTATATTTTGTTTTAAAAATTAATATTCAAGCATATTTTTTTAAATACCCATATATTTGTTTAATATTTTAAAATGTTTTACATTCAAATTATGATTTTTTCATATAAACATATATTTGTCTTATCTTAAAAATATATATTTTTTGTCGATATTTGTTATAGGTAATAATGGGTCGAAGTGGGATTATGGAACATAGAATGAGCAATGAATTTGAGGAAGGTGTTGATGCCTTTTTGGAATTTGCAAAACAAAATGTTCCAAGTAGTGACATTTTTTTTCCATGCCTGAAATGTCAGAATATGAAGAAGTTGAAAAGTAGAGAGATAAAATATCGTCTGATTTGTCATGGTTTTAATCAGAGTTACAACCCTTGGATTTGGCCTGGTGAAACTGGACGGAATGTCACTGATGCTGATTATTCACAAGATGGTAACTCCGATTGAATTGAAGAAATGATTCGCGATATTGTAGCAGGACAAATTGAGATAGAACCGATGGTTGCATGTCTATATGGTGAAGCTGAAAATACATTATATCCTGGTTGTACAGATTTTAAGGTTTTTTCGCAGGTGTTAAGATTGATTAACCTGAAGGAGAAACATGGATGGTGTGACATAAGTTTTACAGAGCTGCTACAATTGATGAAAGACATTCTTCCAGAAGATAACGATCTTCCAGATTCACATTACAAAGACAAGAAAATATTATGCCCGATGGGATTGGGATACAAGAAAATACATGCTTGTCCGAATGACTGCATTATATATAGGAAGGAATATGAATTTCTGTCAGAGTGTCCTAAATTTGGCACATCACGGTATAAGGTGAAAGAAAAATCACAGGCTGGTGTAGAGATTACAAAGCTCCCTTCAAAGGTATTTTGGTATCTTCCTATAATTAATCGTTTCAAACATTTATTTGCTAATTCACATGATGCAAAAAAGTTAAGATGGCATGCTGAAGAGCGGGTATGTGATGTAAAAATATGTCATCCAGCTGATTGTCTACAATGGAAGAAAATTGATGTGCAATATTCTACATTTGGAAATGAAAATAGAAATCTCAGACTAGGGTAGGGTTGTGCACAGATGGAATGAATCCATACCGAACACTCAGTAGCACACATAGTTCATGGCCTGTTTTATTGGTAATTTACAACCACTCTCCTGAAGTTTTTATAAAGCGCAAATATGTCATGTTGTCTACAATGATCTCTGGTCCAAAGCAACCCGGTAATGACATTGATGTTTACTTTTTAGTGTTGATTGATGATTTGAAACTGTTATGGGCTGATGGTATTAGGGTGTATGATTCTTATAAAATAGAATATTTTCAACTGCATGTAGTGCTTCTGTTCACTATAAATGACTTCCCAGCGTATGGAAATTTTTCTGGATATAGTGTTAAAGGGAAAAAGCATGTCCAATTTGTGAACAACAGACGTCATATTGTCAATTGCATCATGGGAGGAAAACAGTGTACATGGGTCATCGAAAGATTTTGCCTATGGAACACCCTTTTAGAAGACTAAAAAAGGCATTCAATGGCTCACAAGAATTTGGTACTGCTCCAAAACCTTTATCCCCTGATCTGTATTTTGAGAGGGTGAAAAATCTTGATGTGACATTGGGAAAGACAAAGAAATCTGGTAATTATAGACATATTTGGAAGAAAAGGTCAATTTTTTTGAGTTACCATATTGGAGGTATCATGAAGTTAAACATAATATTGATGTCATGCACATGGAGAAGAATATCTATGATTCTTTTATTGGAACATAGTTAGATATTAAAGGAAATACTAAATATGGGTTTAATGCCAGATTAGACTTACTATCAGTGGGAATACATTTGGAGTTAGCTCCCACTCCAAAAGGAAGACGAACATTTCTTCCCCGACTTGTCATACATTATCGAAGAGGGAGAAAATTAGCTTCTGTCTGTGTCTTCATGATTCCAAAGTTCCTCAAGGTTATTCTTCTAATGTAAAATTTTTTGTCTCATTGAAGGACTTGAAGATGATAGGTATGAAATCACATGATTTTCACGTCATGATGGAACAAATTCTACCAGTTGCATTGCGTGGAATATTGCCCATTCGTGTCAGAAATACTACAATGATGTTGTGTTATTCTTTCAATTCATTTTGTAACAAGGCGATTTATGTGAATTCTTTGAACATTTTGGAAAAGGATGTAATTTTTATACTTTGTCAATTGGAAATGTATTTTCCTCCAACGTTTTTTGATATAATGATGCATTTAATGATTTCATCTGGTTCGAGAAATAAAGCACTGTAGACCTGCATATCTTCGTTGAATGTATCCTTTTTAAAGGTATATGAAAATATTAAAGGGGTATGTTAAAAATCTATATCGACCTGAAGCCTCCATTTTTGAAAATTATATTTCTGAGGAGGTAGCAGAGTTTTGTACGAGCTACTTGGTTGCGGCGCAACACATATGATTGCCTCCATCTCGCCATGAACGAGTTAATAATGAGGGAAAGGGGATTCGCAGCTTGAAAGTCAAATCATTGTCAGCTGAATAGATGAATAAGTTAGAATCATACATCTTGAATAACATAGCTGATGCTCAACCGAATATCACATTGCATATTAATGAGTTGAAACAATGTCATCCAAGAAAGAATGAAATTTGGATTCTGAATGAGCACAACAAAACTTTTTTGTCATAGATTAAAAAGGCTTTTCTTGGTAGATCAGATGTATCAGAGACATTAAAATGGATAGTGGGTGGTCCATCGTTAAATGTGATAACATTGTCCGGTTATGACATTAATGGTTATAAATTTCATATGAAAGATCAGGAGAACAGAAGTGCAGTTCAGAATAGTGGTGTATCAGTGTTTGCAGAAGCAATGCATTTTTCGAGTGCTAAGGACAAAAACCCAATTTCTGCATCAATTTCATATTATGGAGTGATTGAAGACATATGGGAGGTTGATTACTTTGAAATTAAAGTTTCCGTTTTTAACTGTAAATGGTTTAACAGTAACAACAGTGTCAGACACGATGAATTTGGAATGAAACTTGTTAATCTTAATAGATTGGAAGAAACAGTTGATTCTTTTATAATGGAAACACATGAAAAACAAATTTTTTATTTAGTAGATCAATCAGATATCCAGTGGGATGTTATTTTACAAGGGAAAAACAATATGTTGGTGAGGATGAACTTGATGAATATGCAGATTGATGTGAGATCTCTACTTCCATGGAAAGATTAACATAACATAATGATGATCATGTTGAAGACATAGTTTGTGCAATATGGAACGATAACAATAAAGGAATTTGGGAAAACAATCCATTTGTACATTCCTATAATTACAGGTAACATATGTTTATTTCTGGTTTACATTTATTTTTTCCATAAATGTTAGATATTGTATATTTTTTATTTATTAAAACATGTTTTAAAACAAAATAAGTATATGTTTTTGTTTGTTTTGAGTTTGTTTAGTTTACTTTATCATGTTTATAACCATTACATGATTTATATATCTATTTTTTTGTTCACTGACAATTACATTACCATGTTTACCATGTTTACCAGGTTTACCATTTTTACCATTTTTACCATTTTTACCATCTTGATCATCTTTACCATCTATACCATCTTTACCATTGTTTAACATGCTTACCATATTACCAATGTTTACTATTATGTAACTTAGTACACTTTTCTATTTTCTGATTACAGTAGTTTTAAAATATTTGATTTTTTATATTTGTGAACTGACGTTTGTTTGTTTTTTTTGATTTGACGGATAATGACAGATCATTCAGATGATCAACCACATGATTCTGCAGAGGAGCATATTGCTGGTCATACCTCTGGGGATGAACATTCACATGCTCCTATTACGACAAAGAGTTCAAAGATTTGTAAATGTGGGTGCACACGTTTACCAAAATTATCACTTACCTGTACGCAGGATTAGAGGATAGTCGTTGAGTTTGATGATGATGATATTCCTAGAGGTCTGAACGCAAAAGATTTTAAGAGTTTTGTAGCAACTCAGGCTCAGAGAAAGTAATCATTCTATATGATGATTGGAGAAGTGTGGATAAATCGCTTATCTCTCAATTGTGGGAGAAGATTTTGGTAAGATCGTTTGTCATTGTTTGACCATTCTTTTAATGTTTCTAGTATATATAATATGTTTAAACACTTCTTTATCATATGACATTTGATATTCCTAACACTGGAGGAGTCATGAAGAAATGCTTATCGTTTGCTGCCAGGAGATGGAGGGATTTCAAATCAACCCTCTAATCTGATTTCATTTATGGTCATAGGAGTCATGCCAATCCATGTTGTATATATCCTTTAATAGATGAAGACACATGGAGACAGTTTTTTTGAAAGTAGAAGAAAAGAGTCATTTCTGGTAAGGGTAATGTAAACATTTATTAACTTTCTTATATAAATGATTTGATTAATGTTTTATTAATGATTTCTTATTCTTAAATTACAGCCAACAAAGAAAACTGATCAGGAGATCCAATCTAAAAATGTATACCCTCATAGTTTATCTCGGGGAGGGTATGAATTTTTGGAAGAAGAACTGATGGTGGAAAAATTTCAACAACTAAGAGCAGAGTCTTCAAGCTCTGGAGAGGTGGCCCCTCTATCCCCTCCATCTAGACATGAAAAATGGAAGAGAGATCGAATGGGAAAAAAGGGCAATATATTTCGGAAGAATCGAGAATCGTAGCTGATAGAATTGTAAGATATATATTTAATTTATTTAAGTTAACTATTTTCTTCATATAATTTCAATCATTACAGAAATGTTAAATTAATTAATACAGGACTCTCTTGAGGAGTAGAGTTTAGAGGGGACATTTACAACTACTGGGAGGGAAGGTATTTTATTTGCAGCATTGGGAAGGCCCGAACATCCTGGTCGTGTAAGAGGATATCCGGCAGGCGTATCAGTAAGAAAAGTGTTGTCACGTTCTTCAACTTCTAACATTGAGGGGGTTTATAAAAAATAGAATCCTTGGAGGCTGAAGTTCATAATATTAATGCTATGATGGAGGACAAGATTAGAGAGTCGGTGCAGTCTATGTTTGCAGAAATGAAAAGACAATTTCAGACTGCAGCTCCCACTCCTCCACCTCCTCCTGCATACCGCATTATTTATCCTCCACCTCCGCCAGTAGCTCCCACTCTCCCACCTCAGCCTGCGGACCCCATTTTTTGTCCTACGCCTCCGCCGCAGCTTCCTAAATATTTCAAGTTGTATGTTGATGATTCTCAACATCATATAGTAGCATATGGGTTGGTATATTGTATAGGAGACACAGTTCATCATCAATAATTAGAGGTCGAGAATCAGAGGGTCACTGTATAGGATATTATAGATAGATCAGCTAGGGTACCGATACCTACAGATGAGGTGGCGACAGTTGGACAAAGTATCAGCCATTTTTTATTTTGGCCATCCAGACTTCTTTGACTCATTACCATAGAGGTATGAATGTTATATATTTTATTTTTTTTATTAAAGTTGTTTTATCATTTGAAAAATAATATATTTTTAAATTTTTTTTACAGGAATACTTCAAAGGTAAAGAAATATTGTATAGACAACAACAAAGACATATGGCTATGACATCAGATACAGATTCAAATGGTCTTGACAGATTGTCAAGATATTCACATTTGTTGTTGTGTTATTATGAGTATCCAATGTAATCTCATGTTTTTGGACGTGAAATAAGTGTGGGGATTATAAAAAATGATATCATAGAGCTTTTTGATGTAGATAAGTTGGGCATCAACGTGGTGAAATTTTTTTCCATGTAAGTCTTAACACCTTTTCCCTACGTTATATTTATTAAAAATGTATACTTATGTATGTTTTGTATTAGGTATCTTTATAACACTTGTGAGAGGAATGAGCTGACAGAAGTATATGGATTCATTGACCCGCAATTGATTTCCCCCGAAGCATGTGCATTGAATGAGTAACAAAGAATGGTTTATATTGCTGAATGATTTGAAAATAATATAATCACATAATGTTGGATGATGCCTTATTGTGAGAGGTATGAAACACATTTCTCTCAAAGAGTTAATTATCTTTTAACATAAAAACCACTAATGTTAAATTTCCTTTTATCAGTGATCAATGGATGTTAGGGGTTTTTTTCCCAAGGGAGAAATCTCTTTATTGGATATGCTTTGTCTATGGTGATGTGCAGGAAAGATTTAAGAATATATTGGAAAGTAAGATTCAATTTCTCAATAGTTTTATATATTATAATGAATTTTAAATTTATCCAATTCATTTTATTTTCTAACATTGCATGGGCCTACTTTCGAAAAAACACAAAAAAAGTAATGCAAAGATCAAATATGTAAATGTGAAGGTAAATTTCCATTTATAATTTGTTCTTTTTGATTTATTACATAAAAATAATATATTGAATTTACACTCATTTAAATAGAATTGTCATTAAAAACACGACCTCATCGAATGCATATATTATATGTTATGATTTATGTATTATATAATAACAACTGGGACAGTTGTGAATTTTGACCTGGTACAATTTCCTCTTAAAAATTTCCATAATATTTCAATTTGATTTTTCATTATACAAGTTAATTACCTTCTTTTTCATTTTTAGATTTTTTATGACCCTAAACACTATACTGCTGAAGACATCAAACACTTACAAGTGGAGTGGTCAAATTATTTTACAGGTTTGATTGAATTTTTGTCATTTCTAATGTAAAATTTAATTTTGAATATTGTCGTTGTAATTGTGTATTTGGTAGTTGTTTAGGTTGGATTTAGTTTTTTTTAAGTTGACAGTGTATGTTTTGAATGTTATATAAGTGAATGTTTAATTTTTCTCTAATTCTTGTTTTGGTTTACTTTTGATGGTTTTTCTGGTATGGATTTGGGACTATGGGGGAGGGGTTCTAAGGGTGTGGGGGTGTGTTCAATGGGGTTGGGGGGTGTCCAGCGGTCTGGGAGGGCTGTCCGGTGGGGTGGGGAGACAGTCCTGGGGGGTGGCAGGGTTGTCCAAGGGTGTGGGAAGGCGGTCCAGGGGTGTAAGAGTGTTGTCCAGGGGTGGGGGGGAGGTTATCCAAGGGTGTTTGGGGTTGTCCAGGGGTGTGGTGGGGGCTGTCAAGTGGTGTGAGGGGGTGCTGTCCAGGCGGGTGGGGGGTTGTCGAGTGGTTTTTGGGGCTGTCCGGGGGTCAGGGGCAGTCCAGGAGTGTGGTGGGGGCTCCAATGGGGCGGGGGAGGGTTGTCCAAGGGGTATACATGACGGTGGGATCTCCAATGGGGTGGGGGAGGGTTGTCCATGGAGTATAAAAGAGTGTGGGGGCTCCAACGGGGTGGGGGAGAGCTGTCCATTGGGTATACATGAGGGTGGGGGCTGTCTAAGGGGTAAGTTTTATATGTTATCAATGTAGATGCTTAATTTTGATCTACTTATGTTTTTGTGGTACGATTTCTTGATTTGTTTTCTAGTTGATTCTGGTGGAGAGTTGATGACTGCATTTAATTTAAAAAAAATGGGTTTATCACATCGGTTATATAATAACCGACATGATAAAAGGCCTGTAAAATGGTTTATCACATCGGTTATGTAATAACTGACATGCTAAAAGGCCAGGAAAATTGTTTATCACGTCTCTTATTAAATAACCAACGTGAGAAAAGGCCTGGAAATTGGTTTATGACGTCGGTTATCTAATAACTGACGTGATAAACCCCCCCAGTTTATGAGATCAGTTATTTAATAACCGACGTGATAAACCCCACTCCCCCAGTTTTCCACGTAGGTTATATAATAACTGACATGATAAACACCCCTAACCCTGTTTTATCATGTCGGTTATTATATAACTAAAGTGATAAACACCCCTCTCCCCGGTTTATCACGTCGGTTATATAATAACCAATGTGATAAACACCCCTCACCCCAGTTTATCACATCGGTTATATAATAACCAACGTGATAAACCCCCCTCACCTAGGTTTATCACGTCGGTTATATAATAACAGACGTGATAACCCCCCTCCCCTGGTTTATCACGTCGGTTATTAAAAACCAACATGATAAACCCCCCTCCCCCCTGTTTATCACGTCGGTTGTTTAAGAACCGACATGATAGAACCTTTCCCTGTCCTTTTATCACGTCGGTTATTTAATAGTTGACGTGATAAACCATTTTCCAGGCCTTTTATCACGTCGGTTGTTAAATAACCGACGTGATAAAACCTTCCCATTTTATTTATCACGTCGGTTCTAAAATAACCGATGTCATAAACATCGCAATTTTATGTTTTTGACGTCGGTTTTTAAATAACTGATGTCAAAAAAGTTATTTATAACGTCGCCCGTATTAACGCCGGCTAGAAAGTGATGTAAAAAATGTAAAATAACCGACGTAATTTTTTTTCTACACTAGTGGTACAAACATCAGTATTGAACCCAGTTCACTCTTTATTTAATTCCTATTTATTTCATCACATATCAATATATACCGAATTCAATGAAAAGATATATAGGATCCACCTAAAATTGTTAATAATGTAACCACTATAATTTATTATTAAAAAACATCCATCCGTTATTCTAATGTAAACAAGAATTAGTTTTTATAATTTAACCACTATCAAATAATGATAATGATAAAAAATTGGTTAAAATTTATAAAATTTTAATCATATCAGAACCCATGAAATGAAATGTGTTTCCTAAAAATTTCATCATATAACAAACCATGTTAAAGGAATAAGTTTCATAAATATCATTTCATTATAAACATAAATAATATAGAGAATGAATATGGAATGTATAATTGGATCTTATTCCTAGTAAAAATTCAGTAAAATCAAATGATTTTATCTTAGAAGGAAAATTATTTCAATATATCACACGAAATATTTATTGAGAGAAATAAAGTTTTCATCATGTAATAATTTATTTTGAATCTGAAAACATACCATTTTTTAATGAAAATATTTTATTTTAAAATAACCTTATAAAAACTTAATGGATTTTTAAATCATTGAGGGGTTATGAAACTGTAAAATATAATTCACGTTGTACATGTGAAAATGAAAATGACTTTCCCATCAACGGTAAACTATCATTAGAGACTAGTTTTTAATTTTTCAAAGAGAATCATTTGAACAAATTTAAAAAAAATTAAAAAAAAAATTTATATAATAAATCAGTGTAAAGTAGTAAAAAATATATTGCTTTTTTTTTAAAAAATTGATAATGGATGAAAAATGTATTTCAAATGGACAAGAAAATAAATTCAATTTTTCCTCAAAAAAATATTTTATACTCTTAAGTAGATTTATAGAGGATAAATATAAGAAAAATTATATTTATATGAATAACCATAGGAGGTGAAAATACTGTGTTTCTGGAGTGTAAGATCATTTGATCTAATCACTGGATACATAATCATTAAAAATACAAGATAATAAGAGTGATAAAACATAAATCCATTTCCACAGGATTATATTATAAATCATAAGTTTCATAAACGAATAAATATTAAATGGATATATATAAAGAATATTATTTTTTGAGAATAATATATTAAAAAATTCATCAAAATAATAAAAACCATTCAAAAGTCCATGTTGTGTATAAGGCATTTGTACCCTAAAAATTCAAGTGGGATGAAAAATCAATTTTCTTAAGCTTTGATTTCCATCTTATATGTCTAAATCTCATATATAATTAATATAGGTTTATTATATAAATTAAAAAATAATACATTTATATATATCAAACCATATATATATATAACAGGTGACATTTCATTATACTTTTATTAGTAATTCATTGTTAAAATTTTGTTTTGAGTAAAAAATATTTCGTTTTTAGGTATATTTAGATTTCATATTTTTGTTTCACTTCTATCATTCATAGTTATATAATTTATATAATAATGAAAATTATGTATAAATATTATGTATTTTTTACATATGTTTTTATATAAATTGATTATAGTTATAAATAAGAAATGAATAACGTTACTTATAGAGATGGAAGGTCATATATGGGAATACAAATTGTTTCGATTTTCTTAACGGATGGAACAAAAGGAAGGTATATAATATACAACTATAAAAGGGTAATAGTTATGTCACATATATTTTTAATTTGAATGAAATTTATCCTTATTTTCATTCCATATAAGGTTTTTGTGTAAAGTTAATCACATCATTTCGTGATGTGGTAGTCTCCTACTCACACTAATGATGTTATAATATTACCATAAAATGATGATAAAGAATGTATATATGATATTATAATTCCATAATAATAACTATTTTATTAATATAATATAAATAAATACATTAAATCCATCCTTATCTATGGTTGTGATATGGGGGATGATAAAATAAATCCATCAGCCTGTTTGGTGGTAGCCCTCCGTACAAATGAATAAAAGTTTTTTTTCAAATTTAGATGATATGAGATGGATATAAGTTATTAAATTTATTTAATAACATAAAAATATAGTAATTATATGTGTTTTATTATATCACTATTGTTTGGAATATTTTTTCAAGGTGTGTGATGAAATTTATCAAAACCTCATGTCTATGAATATTACATCTTCTTAAGAAATCCTACATATGTATATACCTAATTCCAAATTTTTAGGGTTTCCAAATCAAAATAATGAATTTAAAATGTGTTAATGTAAGTAAAGAAGAAATATTTTATAGGATTTTCTGATTCACATGGTGTCTTATGTATGAAGATGAGGGAAGAGGGGGATCTATTTTATAAGTGAGGGAGAGGGATAACATAGGATTTTTTTGAAGAAATAAATGTACTATTATTTTAAACATGAAGAAGTATAAAAATTCGTTCATTATACAAAATTAGTTGATATAAGCTATAAATATGGACATAAAATTTGAATTTAAGTAGTTTTGGGTCTTTTTAAACCTTTACATTTTACCTTAACACCAAATAAACTTGCCTTAACCTTAAATACTATAAATATTATTTACATTTTTTTATATTAATTACGGAAAAAATTTAATATCATCTTTTTATATAATATTAAATAATATTACTAAAAAATAGTAATCTAATTTTTGTAATTAAATTCATAATATTGTAAAATTTTAATTTAATATTAATCCTAAAAACATGATGAAAACTACTTTCACTAAAGATACATTTCCAACAATATATAATGTTTTAATATCGAATATACATATGAATTTAAATCCAATTACCTAAATTGGATTGATAATAAAATAATCAATCTTATTTCACTTTTCATCAATTTTTTTGAAAAATGAAAAAACTAATTTATTTAAATGAAAATTAATTTCTAAAAAATTATTTTTTACTATTCACTGAAATTTAATTCAATTTTTTAAATTTATAAATAATTCAACCAATTCTATTTATTATTATTTATATAAAAAATGATTTTTTTTAAATCATTCTTACATACTGTTGATAAATTAATATTAATTTTATGTTAGAAAAATTAATAATTTTTTAGGGGAAAATGTATTTTCATAGCCTATAGTGGTATTTCTCAAAATAATGGACTAAAATATAAACATTAATATTTTATCTATAACCATTGTAATTAATTTAAAATATATGTATATTAATATATATACTTCCCAGATAAAGTCTATGTTATAATGGTCATGTTTAAATATTATTCTAAAAGTTTATCATGTTTCAATAATACTATATGTTATAGGGAACACTAACTAAACATGAAATTAAATTTATTTGAGAAAAGTATTTAATAAAATATTAGGGTAATAATTATGTCTTGAAGTTGTATCTCTAGATGAGCTTAATCGAATCCGTTATATGACCATACATCATGTTTTATTTTGATACTTCTAGATGCGATTTTTTTGGGATGCATCTCTTGTAACTATCTAGTCATTTTGACATGTTATGTTGTGATATTTTTATTAATGATGTACTTTGAGTTAGGTTACAAGGGTGTATTAGGTTGAAATAGAGGAATTATGGTAGATATTTCTTCTTTATATGGGTGATTTTTGTGTATAGGCATGTTTTTTAATGACGGATATCCTTGTGGAAAAGAGAGATCAGTTGTGGCATAGTGCCTTGTAGAGGCAAGAAGTATTTTTATATAGTTCTGTTGTTTTTGAGATGGTTAAGTCATGGTTGAAGGATACGACATGGAGGTATGAGTTGTAAAATATAATATTCAATTACTATTTTGATCGTACATATACCATGTTTGGTCCCAAACATTGTGGATGTTCTCATAGTTGATAATGATCTACCATGATAATTTCATTAGATTTTTCAGACGCATTTTCAGATCCCTATTGTAGGGTGATTTTCATCCTTGCACTAGGTAAACTACTCAAAATCATCCTGTTTTTGTGCTATAAATTTTTTATAACATGGTGTTAATGTTTTAATATTTCCTATAAATTTAATTCACCATTCGAACACTATCATCCTCTTATCATTTCTATTGATTCTTTGGTGACACATTAAGCTTTTCTGAGGAATTACACACTAAAATTTTTTATTTTCCCCTAGAATTAAAAAAGGTATGGTTGGAAATACTACTATGATTCTAATTATTTACTTATTATTTTTATAATATATTCAAACTATATAATGATCTTCTTTGGGAGATGAATGGTTCGGTTAATGTAGTGGCATGTGTGTAATTCCCCACCACACGTAACTGAGAGTCAGTGTTTACATTATTACATTTGTACATGATATAAGGGATACCAATAAATATATTTTTTATATTTTTAAATCATGAAATACTATTTATGTACAAGAATACCATATTTCATTATAAATATAAAATATAAATCATAATTAATATTTACTCATCCTTGATAAACATTATAATATCAATCTTAATATCCAATTGAAGAAAAAATTATTGGTTGACCTGGGAGTAGTGGTAAGGGTTTCATATTAAGTAATATATCCTTATTGAATAATTAATAATTAATTTTTAATGTTAAATAATTGAAAATATATAATTTAACAAAATAATTGTGAAAAAATTCATTCTTTGATATTATCAATTTCATATTATAATGTATAATAATAAGGTAAAAATATTTGATGGAAATAATTTATGGTTGATGTCATGATCATGAAATACATTATATTTATACAATCAATACCATACTCCTTTATATTATAATCAATTTTTTGGAATATAAATGAAACAAATTTAATAAGTATAAGTTACTATTTTTTATCATGAGACGTGTCAATTCATCATTGGAATATATAATTTTGTACCCCACCCATCACAACCTATCCTATTTAATCCTCATATATTAAATAAAAATTTTCATTCATAATGAATACAACATATAAAAAATATATATATATATATATGCTTAAAATAATCAATATGGAAAATACTTATTTCCATAGTTAATAAAAGAACATTGAAAATAAATGACTATAAGTAGAAATGGAAAATTGTCATGGAAATAATCATATACATCCAATATTAATTATTTAAATTTATTAAAAATGTAATTTTAAATGAAAATAGGAATTTTAATGATTCAACATGATGTTAACGACAATAAAAAAAATAAGTGATAAAAGATGGCCCCTATTTCATCAAAAATATAGTTTTAGTAATAAAAAAATGTATATTGATGAAATAATGAAAATATTATTGAAATATTAAAATAATATTTAATTAATTTTTTTATTCATAAAACTATTTAAATTATTTAAAGGTAGGTAAAAACATATGACTGTTATTGAGGTGGTAATATCTATTAATGTTGTATACATTGAAATATATAAATTTTTAGTTGTTGTAATAAAATTAAAAAAGCCCCATTACAAAATCATTAAAATGAGCCTATTGAAACAAAATAAAAATAAAAATATAACATAATATGTTTTTAAATAAATAATTTGAGTAAATAAAATTCCCATTGATATATTTTTTTTTAAATTTGGGCATTGAAAAATATTCATAATTAATAAGAGAAATATAATAAGCATTTTATTTAAATATTTCATTAAATGAATAATTTCTTAAATAGATAAATATTTGTACAAAAAATAGAAAATAATTAAATATATATGGTATAATAAAAAGTATATATATTAGAAAAAATATATTCTTATATATCTTCTATAAAAAAAATTTAATCTCAAATAAATGAAATTATAAAATTAATTCATAACTCTTCAATAACAATCAAACTGTAACCCATTGATAAAGTAATCAATATATGAAACATTTAAAATAATGAATAAATATAAATATATATTCATGTTAAATACTTCAATGTGTCATTATATACCCTGTATAAATATAAATATGTGAATAATACCACATATATCATAATAGAGTGGATTTTGAGACCAAATCCCTCAAAAAGATTGTAACACTGAAGTGGGAATTATAAATGATTTCATTATTTTTATAAAATGTAAATACACATGTTTTTATAGAATTTAAGTTAATTATATTTCATTTAGCAGATAATATTTGAAAAACAATGTCACTGAAGTATTAATTTAATGGAATGAATGGAAATTGATATTAGATACCCCTTACCACATGTTTCTATTTAGTATAACCTTATTTTTCTACCGATATATGGGGTTTTAACATGTTATTAATTTATATAATTTTTGTATTAATAGTTATTATATCATTTATTATCTTCTTATAAAACCATTTAACTCATTCGCTAAAAAATAATTATTATCATTCTTTCATGTGAAAATATAATTATTTTCTAATGAATGTTATATGACGAATATTTTGGTCATCGTACTATTATTATTGCTCCATAACCTATATAATATTTATATTAAAATATATATCATATATATTGAGTAAATATATCTTTATTACCATCCATGTATAGAATAAATGAGTAACATGTCATATCTCATTGTGAAAATAGTTGTTCACATGAATGCACGAGCCATGTAATTACTTTCCAATGGATTTTAAGGTAACATGTTCGATTGGATATGATATATCGAGTAGTATATTAACAGACTAGATATAATTTATATTCAATATTTAAATATTTATTACAATTAATTTAAAAGTGTGATGAAAAAATCATCGCATTTGTAGTGATGGTAACCTATAATTACACCAGAGAAAAGATTCCTCTTTCCAAAGGATCAATATTATATATAAAATCGTTCTCCCATAATTATATTAAAATATAAAAAAATTATTTTGTTAGATTTTTTATTTTAGGATGAGTAAAACTATAAGGACCAATCCTTAAATAATTTTATATTATTGAATTAAATTAATAATTCAAATTGAAGATCTTTTCTGGTTTAGAGTTTTAAATAATTAGGCCATAACTATTACATTGCATCTATAAAATTACAAAGTAGACACTTATACTTAGTTTCGATTTAAAAAAAACTCTTAAAAAAACAGTCATGTCTAGTTCCATGCTTTAGACACCTTGATTTTTCCTTGATCCCATCCATGACCCTATTAATCTTTATGTCTTGTGAAAAACATTTCAAAACATGGGATGAGCATAAAAAGCTCAGTAAGGGTTATAATATTGGTAGAAAACATTATTACATCAAAAAATAATCCTTTTAACATACCTCATGAAATCATAAGATTTATGAATAACACATTGTAATCAAAAATCATAATGGTAACTTGTGGCATCCATAACATACTTACATAGTAGGTTTCACAGTTAGGTAGAGAGTTACATTTAGAATACCCATCACAGTATATTTCACAATTCTCTTTGGATAAACATTCATGTTTACCTCCATCACATTACCCAATGAATTGTAGAGATATCTCAGGCTCACCTGCAATAGGATTATCATATAACCACATGTATACATAAACAATGCCCAAGAAAAATAACATATTCATAACAAAAAAAATAAATATAAAGGAAAGTTAACATTTCCACATTTCAATAACAATATATCAATTAAATATGTTGAAATTAAAAATCCAATATCAAAGCCATTTTTAATACCAAAATACATAAAAGAGTATATATTAATTACTTTCCTTTTAAAACCATTGCATTTTGTTAAGGAAACCATAGATCAAATAATACACGTGGCGACAGTAAAGGTCGCTGCCACCACATACGTTAAAAAAACATTATTTTTGACATTTAGTAAAACTAATCATATAAAAATATTTCATTTGAATTAATTGAAATTTGAAATGTGTTTATACACAATATAAAAGTAATTTGTGTACAAAACAAAATATTCCTCAATGAAAGGAGATTGAGACGAAGTCCCATACATTTTTTCCAACTTGAACCGTTCATCCATTAATCTCCTGAATAATATAATAAGGTTAATTTATACTTTCTGAAGAACCTTTTTCAGGTTTATTATTCATTTTATATTACCTATTACCATGTTATAAATATTATTTAATCTTTTATGTTAATAATGGTCATTTTGTTGATATTTTTTAATTTAGTCAAAATGAATTTCTTATAATTACTAGTTGTTTTGTGGTCAAAAGTAAATTATCTCTATAATGATATTAATTATTTAGATATAATATATATTTAGTATATGTATTTATTTATAATAGTATATAACTCTTAGAGGTATGAAATGAAATGCACCGTTCAAGGGGATTGTAAGCCATACGTACGCATAAACGCTATACTCATTTTTATTTAATATTTAAGGTAATGAAAACATAATTAAACATAGTTATATTGTAATTATAGTATAATATAAAATATAATTTCAATAAATCTATCTTTTATATGTCCCACGTAGGTAATGAATGATCCATATCACATTGAGAGGGAGATAGTCTGCACTTTCTCAAATAAAATTATCATATTTACCCACGATAGAAACCATGAAGGTATTCTATAAATTAATAATCCAGAATCATTGAATCAATATAAATACAATATATATAACATATAAATATAGTTCAATCATAATGGACACAATGAGAGGTGGTTTTGAGATATTTGAACAATATTCATTACGTGAGGCAGTAGTTCACCGTCCATAGAAATAGTATTTTATTTAACCACTAGATAGAAGTGTGTGTAAGTGTAGTTAGAATACATCTTATAAACAAAATATTATATTAAGGGTAATGGCCATGTTATAAAATATTGTAATAAAAAGCGTTTATGGGGTCGGAGAAGGAAAATAAAACAAAACAAAAACTTAAGAGAAGACGTTACCATAAAATCGGGTATCATTATTTGGCTTGAACCAATTTGTTTGCTTGATGTGCCTTTTTCCTATGTTAAGGATTATAGGAGGAATATAGGGATGTATGGAGATTAATTGACAAAGAGTTTGGACTATCTAATGGTCTTGATAAGTGTGAGTTATGGGTTTGAGGTGAGGGCTTTTTATAAGGGGGAGGCGGGGCTCTTTAGAGAATGTTTGAAAATATTATTTTATAATATATGATTTTTGTTATCTGAAAGTCCAAAACATCTTAAAGTTTATTATAAGACGAATCTTGTTTTAAATAAAATCATCCAATAAAAATCGGATTGGTTTTGGATATTTCTTTAATCTTTATAATTTTTTTTATTTAAATCATTCAATTTTGAGGTAAACACTGCATCATTATTGTGTAAGAAATAATTTTATTTAAATGATGTCTAAAAATTATAAACAAATACCATAATGTATGAATTATTTTTATATTTAACATGATTATTTAAAGTTGAAGAGATAACTTATATAACCCAATGTAAAAAATGGTTTAATAAAAGATATATGTTTTTGTCATTTTTGTCTTTATATTAATTAATATAATGTGTCATTATCACTCCCATGTGACTCTGTGGGGTCCCAAAATTGACTAACGGGTTCTCATGGTCTGTCATGTATCAAAAAATAGGATTAGGACACAATTTATGTTAATTTAATAGTATTATAATGTTATTTGTTACCCTTATTTACTAGATTTACCATATAACTATAGTAAAAAATATATTTTCAGAAGTAAATATTTAAATTGTCCAAAAAATGTTAACTATTTACAAAATTTGGAAATCCTTTTTACAAATTTAGATTCCATTTTTCCAAATTCAAAACACATACATGACAGAAATTATTTTAAAATTAATTCCCATCGTCAGATCAAAAAGCATGTTTTTAAGAAATAATATATATCAAAATATTTATACTTGTTTATGTACAAGTTAAAATTAAAATTTCATAAAATGACTAACATTGTATTAAATGGTAAATATATAATCTAAATATACTTTAAAACAAATTTAAAAGACAATATTAACATAGAAATGAATTATATTAAAATTAAATTTTGAATTAAAATACATTATTTTTTACTATTCACTAAAAAAATGAAATTTTCAGAAAAATACCAAAATTTCATCAAAAGTAAATTTTGATGTCCTAATTATAAAGAAGAATATAATTTTGTCATATAGAGCACATAAAAGTGACATAAAATAGATTTAAAAAGGGCTCTCCATCAAAATGCGGTAAAATGACCTTTTAAAGTATAATAGAGTATTTATGCTCAAAATCGAATATTTTTATTATGAGCCCCTAAAATTTATTTGATAAATGTAAAAAAAAATATCTAATCATATTTTAGTAAGTTCTATTCATTCGCTCAATTAAAAAATCTTGGCGTTAACTTCCATTTAAAAATAATAATATTATATTATTAGTGTGCAACACAAGATTTCAAAAAAACCCATTGTTGCATATCGGGTACAACAAAGAACACAGTATCCCCTTGAAAGTATTATTAATATTTAATTCAAAAAAATTAATTAATATGAAAATTTAATATTATTTATTTACCTGGGATATTACATCTATCCCCCATTTTGGGAATAACGTCCACAAAATTCTATTCACTTATCAAATAAATGGGGGTATTTATCCCTCATAGCATTTTAAGATTACAACATTGCGTCCTCAACCATGTGGGTTTCCACAAACCATTAGATACCTAATTACATTATTCCACAACACTCTCTCTCTCTTTGATCAAAAATGCAGTCAGGTTGTTACTTATAAGATATATTATCTTCCAACAGATCTACCTTTGGGATCTAATCATGATATGAATCTGGCATATACTTTTTCAACATTGAATCATGAAAAACATTGTGTACCTGGGAAAAACATGGATGTAAATCCACTCTGTATGCAACTGATCAAAGTTTTTTCATAATATCATAAGGTCCAATGAACCTTAGACTCAACTTTCCCTTTTTACAAAAACACATCACAGTTTTCTATAGAGAAATTTCGAAAAAGACATGGTCACCTACCTCAAAATATAGATCCTTCCTCTGGATATCCGCATAAATGTTTTTCATGCTCATAGTTGTTCTCATATTCATATGAATCAACTAAACCTTTTCTAACATCTATGCTACCGATTCTGGTCCCATAAACATTATTTTACCTACTTCATCCCAAAAAGATGTAGTTCGACACTACTTCACATATAATTCCCCAAATAGAGCCATCTGTATAATGGAATTAAAACATTTATTATATAAATAAGCAACAAAAGAGAAATGTTGTTCCCAACTTCCCTGATAATCCATCGAGCAAGAACATAGAATATATTCTAATTTTTGAATTGTTCGTTCTGACTGCCAATCTGATTGATGATAAAAAGTTGTACTAAAATTTAATTCAGTACCTAACGACCTCTAAAGACCTTTACAAAAGATAGAAGTAAACCTAGGATCACGATCAGATATGATGGAGAGGGAAAATCCATGAAACCAGACTATCTCATTAACATACAACCGCGAAAGTTGATCTGGAGACAAAGTAACTTGAATAGGAAGAAAATGATAAGATTTAGTCAATCGATCAACAATAACCCAAATTACATTATAATCTCGATATGTCTTTAGAAATCCCAAAATGATTTCCATGGTTATATTTTTCCATTTCCACATTGGAACTAGTAAAGACTAAAGCATTACATTCTGTAACTGCAACTCTACTTTTACCTGTTGATAAGTCAAGTAGTTCACAGTAAAGTCAGAAATATATCTTTTCATTCCATCCGACCAGTAATATTCCCAAAGATCTCTGTATATCGTAGTGCTTCCTGGATGATCTGAAAGCGGAAAACTATGGGCTTCACAAGACAACTCATTATTCAACTTTGAATTAGAAGGCACATATAATCTCTTCCCAGATCTCAAAACAAAATCATTGTCAATATTAAAATACAGAAACATACCCTTGTGAACCAACTCTACCTTTTTATACAACTCACTATCTTCCTTCCACACTTTCTTAATTATGCCTGATAGAGATAATTTCATTGACACCAGAAACAAAACAATGGAATTTACTGCACCAACAACATATATTCCAAAGTACATCAAATAAAAAAACCAAAGGATCTCGTACTAAACATATCATGGTTAATAATTAATTACTTTTTCGACTCAAAACATCACCGACTTTATTTTCTTTTCCCAGATGGTAGTGGACTATGAAATCATATTCTTTGATTAATTTAAGCTATCTTCTCTGTCTCAAGATTAATTATTTCTTAGTGAATATATACTTTAATCTTTGGTGATCAGTATATATTTCTCACTTTACTCCATTAAACTGATGCCTCCATATTTTTATTGAAAAAACAATAGTAGATAATTCCAGATCATGTGTAGGGTAATTTAACACATGATGTTTCAACAAACATGAGGCATAATTAATTAATATATCATTCTACATTAGGACAAAACCATGTCCTTTCATCAACACTTTAATGTAGATAAAAAAATCTATATTTCTAGAAGGTAGTGTAAAAACAGAAGCATTCACCAATCTTATTTTTAATTAGTGGGTCTTGGTCAATATTCAACAACTTTTTTTTAGTAGTATCAACAGTTATTACATTTTTTGAAACAATATGCCCAAATAAATAATAACTATGGTAACCAAAAATCATAGTTGATGTATTTTACATACAGTTTCGTTTCTTTTACGGTTTGCAAGACAACCGTGAAATGATATTCATGGTCACTTTTTCTTTTTTAATAAAAAAAATATCATCAATGAACAAAAAAACTTATCCAAAAACTCACAGAAAAATCTATTCATAAGATCCATAAAAACATCAAGTCAATTGGTTAACGCAAAAAATAATAACTGAAAATTCATAATTGTCACATCTAGTAAGAAATATGGCCTTCAGAATGTCTTATTCCTTTACTTTGAACTGATGGTACCCTGACCTCAAATAAATCTTAAAAAATACTATGATCCATATAGAAGATCAAAAAAATCATCGATATGATGAAAATGATACTTGTTCCTAATATTTATGTAATTAAATGATGTATAATCATTGAATGGTCTCATTTAACAATCTTTCTTTTTAACAAACAAGACAAGAGCACCCCATTGTGATGTGCTTGGTCAAATGAAACCATTTTCTAATAACTCCTACAATTGCACCTTCAACACCAAAAGATCAATTTTTTCCAATGGATATGGTGGTTTTGTAATTGGCATAAAATCAGAAACTAAGTCAATAGTAAATTCAACTCCTTGACCAGGTATAATTCTAGACAACTCATTAGAAAAAACATCAAGATAATGATTAACCACTAGAACATCATTAGTCTGATTTGTCCATTTTTTTCAATAATATGGGAAAGGTAACATTAATTTTCATATGTTACTTGATTCCCAGCTTCCTGATATGTTATCAAAATACATGGTTCATTTTTGTACACAAATAATAAACATTTAAAAAATTCCCTTTAGATCTGTAGTCAATATTTTTATGATAAACAAAATTGCAATCCATACCCAAAATAACATCAAATAATACTAGAGGATAAATAATATTGCTTGTAGGAAGGTTATTTCCACACACAAGGTCATGAAAGTTATTCTAATTTATTTTTGTCTCAACATTTCCCCTGGTGTTTTTTAACCAAAACATTAGGATTCATTTCTAGACATGGAATACACGATTTATTAGAAAACTTCTCAGAAATTAAAGAGTGTCTAGACCCTTAATCAAACAACACATTAGCATTATATGAACAAACAAATAGTGTACCTGATACTACTTCATTTGATGTCCCAACATCTACTAAAGTAGTTGAAAAGGATTCCACCACCCCTTTATACATGTAGTTTGGCTGCTTTCCCTCAGTTGAGTTCTCTGTTGTTCAGTCATTTGCATAATGAATCATTTAAATTCACTTAAAACAACCTACTGACTATAAATGAGACATTTTCTTACCATTAACCTATCTTTTTTTAGTGTAATTAAGATGCTTTTGTACCATTTTACCACATTGGTAGCACTTACCAAAATTCAAAAAATATTCCCCACCGCTGTTTTTACCAAAATTTTCAAAAACTGTAAACTTGTGTTTTTTACCATCAGACATTTTTGAAGAGTTCTTCCCTTTTTCCTGCCACCTCGACCTCTTATTCAGTTGTTTTTTAGAAAACACATGATCATTCGCAAACTCCATTTCCACATTCTCCGCACATAAAACAAGTTTTTCATTACGTTTTAACTCATGATAATCTAAATCCCTTTGAAATATTGTCCTTAATCCTTAGTAAAAACAGTTGATTTTTCTATTAAGATCTCATATAATTATTGGAGCATGCAATTCCAGTCGAGTGAATTTTTCCTCCTAAGAAGCCACTTCGTCATCTTCCTGCCTCAATTCTAGAAATTGTTTTTCCATTCTAAGACATCCCACCTTAAGAAAATTTTTATCACAAAACAAACCTTTGAATTCATCCGAATCAAGAGAATCAATCTCCTCACTATACCTGATATTTTCCCCCATCGACAACCACTGATCAGCGTCACCTTCAAAACAACAAAGGGCATGGACATCATTTTGATGTTATGAACACCCCATGACATCAAAAATATTTTCCATAGCATTAATCAAATCTTATACTAGAAGAGGGTCATATGATCCTCTAAATGATGGGGGGGATGTTGCCTCATTAAATGCTCCCCTACTGACATGTTTGTCTGTGGTTGATCTGGCTGATCTCGTGCATTGATACCACCACCTTTTAAAGCCCATGTAAATTGTTACATCACTAAAAAAAATGTTCAGTTTTGTTTCCGACAATCTAATGTTGCTGATTTTTATGGTTTTCTTTCTCCAGATGTTGTCCCATCATAGCTTCCCTCTTTCCACAATGGAAAACAATTCTGATCACAGAAATATCTTATGTGAAGCATCATGGTAAACTGTAAATGATATATCATTTCAACACATAATAAATTAATTTATGGATATTAATTTAACAATATTCTAATTCCTAAATTTATCTAAACCGAACTCTAATACGAACTGTAAGGACCCAGCCTTAAAACGTTTCATAATCTTGAATTAAATTAATAATTCTCTTTGAGGGTCTTTTCATGTTTAGAGTTTTAGAGAAAAAATCCATAACTATTACATTACATCTCAAAAATTAAAAAGTATAAAATTCTAATGAGTTTCCATATTTTTCAAAAAATATAAACTCTTGAAAAAATAGTCATGTCTTGTTCTTTGTTTTTGACAGAATGACTTTTCATTGATCCCATCATTGACTCTATTCAATTTTAAGTCATATGAAAAACATTTCAAAACATGGTATGAGCATAAAGAGCTTAGTAAGTGTTGTAAAATACAATGAAAACCTTATTCCATCAAAACATAAGACTTTTTACATACCTCATTAAATCATAAGATTTATGAATACCACATAGTAATCACAAATCATAAAGGCAACATGTGGAATCTATAACATATTAATATTGTATCTTTCACAGATACATATGGAGTTACATTTAGAATTCCCATCATAGTATAATCCATAAATACCTTAGGAGAAATATTCATGTTTAACTCTTTCACGTTACCCAATGCATTGATGAGCTATCTTGGCCTCACCATCCTTAGATTTATCATGGAACCCCTCGTATACATAAATAATGGCCATGAACCATAACATATTCATAACACATAATACAAACATAAAGGAATGCTCTCATTTCATCATTTCAATCAAAATATATCATTTAAATATGCTGATACAACAAATTCATTATCAATGGAATTTTCAATAACAAAACACATAAAAGTGTATATGGTGTTTATTTTCCTTCTTAAAACATTACATCTTGTTAATGAATCCATTGAACAAATAATAGATGTGGAGACCTAAAAGGTCTTTATCACCGTTTATGATAAAATAAACATAATTTTTTTTGTCATTTAGTAAAACGCATCATTGAAAAATATTCCAATTGAATTAAATGGATATTTAATGGTTATAATACACTGTATAAATTAAAGACGTGTATAAAACAAAATATTCCTCAATGAAAGGAGATCTAGACGATATCCCTTACCTCATATACGACTTGACCTGTTCATTATATAATCTCTTGAATAATTAAATAATATTAATTTCTACTTGATGAAGAACCTCTTTCATGGTTATTACTCGTATTATATCACTTATTAACATGTTATATTTATTATGTAATCATTTATTTTAATAATGGTTGTTTTGTCGATACCTTGTACTTTAGTCAAAATGATCTTCTTATAATTACAAGTTATTCATGTGGTGAAAATTCCATTATATGATAATGATATTCATCATTTAGAAATCATATATGTCATATATATATAGTATATATATGTATTTATAATCGTACATAACAATTGGAGGTATGAAATGAAATGCACCGTTTATGGAGACAGTAATCTATACATACACATGAACTTTATTTTCATTTCTATTAAATATTTAATGGAATGAAAACATATTGATACATAGGAATAATATAATTACATTATAATAACATATATAATTTCCTTAACTCCATACATTATACATTATACATATGGCATGAATGACTCATATCACTTTGAGGGGGTGGTAGTCCGCACTTGCTCAAATGAAATTATCATATTTACCGACTATGGAAACCATAAAAGTATTCTATAAATTAAAAATAAAGAAGAATAGAAACAATATAAATGAAATATATAGCACATATAAATATAGTTCCATCATAATGTCCACAATGGCTGGTGGATGGAGATATTTGAACAATCATAGTTTCGTGAGGCATTAGTTTGCCGTCCATACAAACAGTATGTTCTTTGCACATTATATGGAGCTATGTGAAAGTGTAGTTCGAATACATATAAAAAAACCTAGTATATTGAGTATAATGGTGTTGTTATAAAATAATGTAATGAAAATAGTTTATGAGGTTGGATAAGAAAAATAAAACAAAAGAACTTAATTGAATACGTGACCTTAAAATCGTGTATCTTCCTGGGTTTGAACCCAAAGGATTACATGAAGCATCTTATGACTAAGGTATGTATTATTGGAGGAATATAGGGATGTAGGGATATTAATTAGGAATATTTTGTATGAGCCAATGGGCTCTAGAAATTTGAGTAATGGGTTTGAGGTTTGGGATTTTTATAAGCGGGAGGATGATCTCTTTATGAAATTTTGAAAATATTGTTGTGTTATATAATGATATTCGGTTTCTAAAAGTCCAAAACTAATTAAAGTATAATATAAGATGAATATTGTTCTAAATAAAATAATACAATAATAATTGGACAGGTTTTGGATATTTTTTAATCATTATAATATTATTTATATAAGTCTTTCATTAATAAGTAAAACACTGAATCATTATTGTTTCACAAATAATTTTATTTATTTGATGTCTAAAAATTATAAAAAAATTCCATTATATAGGAAATATTTTCATATTTAAAATTAATATTAATATTCAAATCGATAAATTATATAAACCCATTTAAAAATTGAGTTACTAAAAGATATATGTTTGGTTCATTTTTGTCTTTACTTTTAATTAATTAATATAAAGTGTCATTATCACTCCTGTGTGGCTCCATGTGGTCCCAAAATCGACCCAAGGATTCCTATGGTCGGAAAGTTTTCAATCAATAGGACCAAGACACATGTTAGGGTAATTTAATATTATTTTAATAATATTTTATTCTTTATTTTCACGTTGTATACTTACAAATGGTAAATAAAATATATGTTGATGTTAATATTTAGAATGTATTAAAATAAACGTTATTTATTTACAAAATTTTTACCTCCTGATTCAAAATACATAATCCATTTTTCAAAATTCAAAATATAGAAGTGTCATAAATTAATTTAAAATTAATTTCCTTCGTTAAAACAAAAACCTTATTTTTAGGAAAAAATAACTATCAAAAGATTGAAATTAATTTATGTCCAATTTCAAAGTAAAATTACACAAAAAGACCAAAATTGGATTAAATGGTAAATATATAATCTAATTAAACATTAAAACAAATTAAAAAGATAATATATCCATATAAATAAATCATATTAAAATGTAGTTTTGAATTAAAATATAGTATGTTTCACTATTCATTAAAAATAATCATTATCAAAAAATACCAAAATTTCTTCGAAAGTATATTATGGTGTTCCGATTCTAATTAAAAATAATATTTTTATATATATGTAATATAAAAGTGACAAAACTAGATTTAAAAAGGGTTCTCCGTTAAAAGGCAGTAAAATAACCTTTTAAAGAATATTAGAGTATTTATGCTCAACGACTAGGCGTTAACTACCATTTAATATAATAATATTATATTATTATTGTGCAACGTAAGATTTAAAAGAAACTCATTGTTCTGTATCGGGTATTCCATTGAAAACAACATCCGGTTTAAACTAAAATTAATATTTAATTAAAATATATTATCAAATGTGTATATTTCTTTTTTTTTACCTGGGATGTTACAAAAACACATTATGTAGAACTAGAATAAGAAAAAATAACATTAAAGATTCTGTAAAGTCTATTATTTTTCTATCATTATATTTCCTAAAGATATCAACATAAGGGTCATAGGGATTGAAATTTGCAAAGGAAAAAACCTCTAAATCTTTTAAAATGATGTTTCAATGAGAGAGAAATTTTTGATATTTTTTAATGTAACTGTGAAATATAAATTATATTTAAATACTAAATAAATTTTAATTTATATAATGGGAATATATTATTAGTATGAGTAATAAAACACTAATAAAAATACATTTTTACAAAATAAAATTATTCTTTCACACCAATAATTCAATTATAACCCCTCTTATACCATTTTATCCATTACTATAATATTATTTTTATCTACACATTAATGGAAACAAATGTCACCATAAATGATAAAATTTCTAAGAAATGGTCAACATATGACATTATAGATAATATATTATCCCCATTTTTTTACTAAAATCTTTTTTTTAAAATAAGTTAAAAAAACAATATTTTCATAAAATATCATTAAAGTAATTTTTTACACTATTCTAATATTTGATTTTAAAAAATTCATGAAAAATATGGAACTAGAGATTAATACCACAAAAAATCAATAATAGGATATATATATATATATATATGTTTTGGAAGGCTATAATTAAATAAATCTATTACTATTAATATTATTGCACTTATTTATTATTTTTTATTTATTCAATAAAATTTATATTATCAATGCATAAGAATTTATGATAAAATTTAAACCAATAAAATTTAAATTTAAATTATAATTATAAAAATAAATTATTTATGTTCAGAATAATTTTTTTATTCTTACGTATGATAATAATTTCGTTATGTGAATATATAAAAGAATGTAAAAGAAACATAGTGAAAAATTGTATCATTCTCTACTTAAAATACAACACTATAAAACTGGGTCTATTTAGTGATAGGGACTTAACTGCACTAGATAAAAATATTATTAAATAACCCCATTATCATTGCGAAAAAAGCACTCGAATATGGATTTTTTATCATTGACTTTATAGAATAACTAATAAAGGAACCCCCTTTATCAGTTTCTTTTTACAAGAAGATAAAAAAGTATACATATGAAAATAATTCATTAAAAAATATATTATTATATAAATATATTTATTTTGATGTAAAAATAACACATATTTTATAAAATATGGTTTACAAAAATAAAATTGGAATATATGTTTAAAATATAATATATTTAGATGAAATAATATATAAAATAATTATAAAATATTTTTAATTAATATTTTTATTATTATTACAATGAAATTTTAATTTAATATCAATTTGAAGATAACTAAAAAAAGATCTAAATTGGGAAGAAAATATAACTCAAACATTAAAGAGCCTTATATTTTGATCCAAGTATCCATTTAGTCTCCACCACATATGAAATCATAGACTACAGTTAATTATATTCTTGCGATTACATTATTAAACAATTGTAAAAATTATTGAGGCAAAAAATGCCTAAAAGGCCTCCAAAACCGATTTTTTAGTCGGCGTAACTCAACTTTTTAACATTAGTTGGTTTTCATGCTCATTTATAGGGATATGTTTTCCATTTCATGGATAGAACTAATTTTATTCCCAAGTATAAAATTCATATTGTTTTTATGGTTTAAAAATTTTATAATTTTTTACAATGAACTGTTGTTTATAATAAAATTTATTAAAATATATACATATTTTTTATTTATTCACAAATAAAAAAATTAAATTAATAAATAAATAATTAAAAAAATTTACATTTAAAATAAATTTCTTAACATATAAACAGATATATAAATATATGGATAAAAAATGAATTGAAATATATATAAATAAATAGAAATATCATGAAATTTGTTAAAAAACACTATAAGGGAGTGGAAAATATTATGATATATATGCTTGAGGTTTTCAGTTCAATAATCACTAAAGGAAAAGGTTCTTAGGGAGGGTGGGATTATCTAAAGCTCTGAAATAGGGCTGGGGGTGAGCTGATAATGGGTTGAGGTGGTTAGAAGCACTGATGAATGTGGCAATGTGGGGTGTGGAAGAAAATTATATACCATTTAAATGTAGGGCCTTTATCAAAAAATTCTAGTGTTGTTAAAGGCATTCTTTAAGAATGAAAAAAATCACTCATAAGAGGACACTTTAACGAATCTAAAAAGGAATTGATAAAAAATTCAGTCCTCTAACAACACTCAAATTATCATAATTCTTTTGTGGTGATAAAGGCCAATTCTAATGATGTTAATGGTTTCATTTGTATTATTGATATTATAAAATTCATTTACAAGGTAAAATAGGTCAAAAGTTAGATATATTTTAATTTCGGTTTTCTATAGATTAAATCCTTTTATTTTTGAAATTAATTTCTAGTTTTGGTATACTTTTTAATTCCATATCACATTATTTTTCTCTTTAAATAAGTGATTTTCCCATTACTTATGAGATAAATTTAACCAACGATACTATTCATATTGGCTAAAAATAAAAGGGTCAAATCTACTAAATTTTAACATCCTATTTAAACAAATTATTTCCTTATTTATTATTAATTTTTTAGAAGTGATAGAAATTATTTTGATAGTAAATTCTGAAAAATCAACATGAACATTTTTAAAAAAATGTGATTTTATGCAGAAAAATTATCTCATATCAAAATATTGATATCATTTTATTCATTTTGTTTTATTATAACGAAATATAATTTAGTTTGGTTTTAAACAATATCAAAAACATTATTGTACAGTTATATTACATTATTTTATTAATAAAATCTAATGTATTTGGAAAATATTTTTTTTCACAATTAACTAAACATCATTATTCATAGAAATTTGCAAAAAAAAAATTGAAAATTAATATAATTTTTAAAAATAATTTTAAAAAAAGTATATTCAATTTATAAAAGTAAATACTTAAATATTCCCATATAGATTTATAACTTCCTCTAACTAGAATATTGAATACTTATTTTTCAAATAATCGTATTTTAATATGAAAATGTCTTCAGTACAATTTGTTTTTTTATTTCCTTTGTATTAATTAATATTATGTAAGATGATCCATTTTATATATTTTAAAATATAATAAATCTTTTTGATGCATGTGAATTTAACATATTGGTAATAATATTCTTATTTTAATAATAAAATTGTATGGTTAATTTAAGCCTAGTATTCTGTGTTGAATAAAATATTAAACTAAGTTTTATTTTAAAATATTATAATGTTACAATCTCTCCAACATTAAAAAAATTAAATCCTTGTAATTTGAACAGGTTGATGATAATCAAGGGTTTTAAATGTGTTAATTATTTTCTGAAAAAACTAAAATCATAAAACTGATTCATATATGTTCCTTTTAAAAATTGGAAAAGGAAAATATGAACCATAGTTGGACAAAATAAATTAGTTTTAAAAAAATTGAACACTAATATGAATTGAAAATATAGACATGGAAAAGAAAAATAATGTCTAAGGAATAATAAAGAGTGGTATAGAACATGGTCTGGAAATGTTGATTAAAATAAAACCATAAATCATTGATTCCTTAAAATTCCATCGATTCATTTGAAATGATTATAATCAGAATATATTTTTGTTTCAATGTGATTTTCCATAAGATAATGAATTTCATTACCATAAAACCAAAAATATAATGAAATATACTTACATGAAAATTTAATATCAGGAATTAATCATGATTCCCTACAATCTCATCCATTCCCTAAAAAATGATTTTTAAAGATGAATTTTTTATGATATAAGTAGTGAAATAAATTTGAAAAAATAACATAATATACACATGGATATAATTTTATTCTTACTATCTTATATAATAAAAAAACTGAAATGGTTACCATACAATATTATATTAATAAAATGTATAATACCTCATATGAATATAAAAACTATTTTACTTGAATATTTCCACAATAAAATAAATTATTCAACATTTATTATTACAAAAATAATAAACAAAACATCTAAATTAACCAAAATAACCTCAACAATAATATATGTTTATATATCAATGATGATATCATATATTTAAAATTCCATTCAAAAAATTTAATTTAATTTCTCTTGTGAAATCATTCATGTCAAACAACATGTCAAACATAAAGGTATAATATAAATCATCAGAATAAATAATCCCATAAATATCATTAATCACCCGGATAATTGTGTATCATGCCCATCATTTCTATTGATAATACATATATAAAATAAATAATGCATGATGGGTGGGCTATCACCTTGGGGGGCTATGGCCTAACATTCAAATATTTGTGCGAGATGTGTGTGTTTGAAGAAATTTTAACCCCATAAACAAAATTTATATATAAGGGATCTCATTATGAAAGATCAATAAATTTATTAGTATTTCTTTACAATATACATAGGAGATTCCCATATTATAAGGAAAAAATAAAACATTAACAATAACAAATATTATCAGATATATTATATTATTAATATTATTATTCTTATTTTACTAGGGAATGTAAAACAAAAAAATGTGAGAAAAATTATTACTAGGGGTTATATAATATATAATTTATCCAAAATCATTAAAAAATAATAAATATGGAATGGGGAAGAACTGAAATCACATTCCATTTAATCAATAAGTTATGGACAAAATGCATCCATGTATTATATCAATGATGTAATATAATGGATAATGATAACGGAGTAATAAATGGAGGTTATTCTTCATGATGTACATCTGGATCTCTAAAATCATTATATAATTACCATCATGGCCTAATTCCATGGAATTTTCTTCAATAGAAAAGCATAACCAAAAAAAATATTTAATAAGTTTAAACAACTGGATTTCTTCATGACATGAGTCGATTCATTGAGTGGATTTATAATGTGGTAATTTCACATTGTTACATGTCTAATTATTCTATCACTAATTAAATTAACTATTTAATTTAAAAAAATCCTTACAAATAAATATCCTTATCAATTAAATAATATTTAATATCATTATCTAACTCTACATTAAAATAATAATCAACGTAAATCACCATATATTTAAATGGTATAATGTTTTTAAAATTATCATATCCATTATACCATGTATATTGATATTTAATAAATACTTAATTTCAAATTAACACAAGAATGTTGTTTTTTGAAGAGAATGTAAATGAACAAATAATTAATAAGTGGTAAAAGATGATAGTCTATTAATCAGAAATATATGTTTTGTAATAAAATATTTTCCTCCAGATAAATATTGAAAATATAATAAACAAATAATAAATCATTATATAGTTTATTTAAACTAAAAAATCATATAGGAGATGCTGCGAGAATAATATCGTTACAGTTATGGTAGAATATTTTATTAGTGTGTACATTAAGAAATCCATTTACTTTTTTATAATTGAATTTGAAAACAACAATTTTAAAAAAACATTAGAAATATTCATTTCAATTCATTTAAAAAGTAAATTAATAATAAAATTTGAATAAATATTAAATTTTTAAATAAAATAATTCTAAACAATTATTAAATATAGGGACATAGAAGAAAAAAATATCCATTAAAAATTGAGAAAAAATATTAGATTTTATTCCAAACATTACGTCTTAAGATTAAACAACAAAATATGTGAAAAAATTAAAAAACATGAAACTCCTTAAATATCTATAGAATAATAAAAATATTGACTATATTATGGGTTACTTTTTTATATTCATTCAATGAAAATAAGAGGAATCCAAAAATAATTACATTGTAAAATAAATTCATACGTATTTGTCAACATTAAAATTATAATTAAAATTTTAAAATAATTATTAAATATAAACTCATAATATATACTTTAATGTTGATTAATTTACTTAAATAAAAACAAATATGTTTGATTTACCAAATATATCTCAATAGAGTGGAATTTATGATGAAATAAGTTACAATGATCATAATACCGATGTGAGAATTAATTAATAAAGAGATTTTTGGAAGTAATTTAAATAAAATATATTTAATAATATATTATTCATTATGAAAAATTACAAACATAATCATTTCAAAATATTTTCAATGAGGTAAAATATTTACCTAATGAATGGAAATTTTTTCAAGAAACCCATTACATCACATTTACCAATAAGATAACATGCTACAACTTACTATATACTATTTTAAATCAAGTTATTAAATAATAAAATATACTAATTTATTGTTATAATACCATATGTGATAATTATATAACATTCTATAACCTATTCATTATCATTATTCTTTTATTTTAAATATTTATATTGTTAAAAAAATATTTTATCATCCATTTTTTCATTGAAGTTCTAGTACATATATATTTATTATTCTCCCATAGGATTTATATGATTAATTATAAAATAAAACTCATTTATATTTATTTTATATATCTATATTACTAACAATGTAAATCATAAATGAAAGATGATACATATCACTTAATGGAGGAGGTAGTCTAAATGTATGCAAAACAGACATTAGTGATTTCTAATGGATTAAAATGTAAAAAGATAAACATGATATTAAAATTATAAAATCATTATTTGGAAATAAAGATTTTATATAATCATTAATTCCGTCATTATAACCATCCAAAAAAATACTGATGAAAAACGATTTACAGTGCTATATGGAGATGGTATGTCGTTTGTGTGACCGAGATATGTTTTCACTTTTTTTTAGGGAAAAGTGAAAGAATATAGTTTTACCATAATAATAATCAAATAAAATTTTATTTAAAATAAATTAGTATTTAGTTTAGGATGAATTCAAGACATTTAGTGGAATTATAACATTAATTGAAATATAAGAAGCATATAAAGATGATAACCTATTCTTTTGTAAGCTTCTTCTAGGACCCCTATTATGTGAATAAGCTTTATCCTTTTTAAATTCTCGTAAACTGTATGCATTTATAGGATTTTTATATGGTAATATCATATTCTTTTTTTGATCATTATATCCAATGGAAGTATAAAAAAAATATTGAATGGGCGTCCTTTTATATGTTATGGGAAGGAAATTATATGAATTTTCTAATTTTTTAAATTAATATAAATGGTTTTTCGTTTACAAATTCAACCTAATTGATATAAATATATCATTAGATGTGGATGTGTCTACAAAATAACATTGATCAATATTTTTATAGTTTGGGTTATTTTTACACCCATATCTTTTATTTTTAACACCACCATTATCCCTTTGGATATTTAAAACAAATTTATAGTTTTATAAACATTAAGGGTTAGTAATGTTAACACTAATGAAAAATGACATAAACGAGAATGGGATTATATTTTGTATCCATTCATATCCCCCTTTTTGTTGTATAAAATTTTTATGATTATTATATTATTTAAATTAATATTATTTTAAAAAAAATCATTAAAATCATTGTTGACACAAATAATTTAAACAAACATTAAAAATATCAAGAATAGTTTGTAATTAAAATATATTTCCTTAGCACATATTTAATATGATAAATGAATCATTAATATTAGTATTAAAAAATAATTCACTTAAATTATTTAATTTAATAATTATAAAATAAGTACTGTTAATTTTCTATTAATTGAATAAATAATGTTCAATCTTCTCAGAATAATATTTTCTTGTTGTTTAGTTACTAATTATTATGAATAAGTTAATATTACAAAAATATGTTTATTATATTCAAATTTACTTTTTAGATTTGTTTATATACTATTATTATCATTATGTGACCATATAAATGTCCATAAAATCAAGAGATTTACATTTTGGAATTTTCATTACTAAAAATAATATAAATATCACTAACAAGGTAAAAATCTCCAAAACACCACAAAATTGAAATTGGTATGTATATGTTTGAATGACTCCAATATAATAAAATAATTTGAATTATGGGTTGATTTTTAATTACATTTCATATAATTATTAACATTAATTACCATACATTTCATTTTATAATGTGATAAATATTATAATGGATACTAGTCATTATGAATAAAATTTTAAAGAATCTATTTAACAAATTTAATCTACAGGTAACCAAATACAATATCAATTTTTCATTTTTAATATTCATTATGTAAAAAATATATTTTAATATAAATGTGTAAAATTAAAAGAATTTTATTTATTTATAAAAAAGTTTGTTGAATTATACAAAATTATTTATCTAAAGTTCATAAAAATTATTCACATGTATTAGATTATTATAAACGAAATTAGTCATATGTGCCATTAATAATAAAATCAAAATATAATGGGACATTTAAATTAAATTATTTATAGATAATAAATAATACCATTTGAAAATTTGTAATTTTTCATTATTCAGTAATAGTTGATCTTCTCATAATAGTCAAAATAAGTCAACATATGTTTAATTTTCTTTGATGATGTTATTTTAATATTATATACATTTATTAAAAAAATTAATTCTTTTATTATCTCAGTCTGATTGGGAATCTACTGATGACTATGAATACAGAAATGACATGTTCTACTTTGATATTTAGATCTTTAGTCTAGTGGATGAGATAATGTTATATTATCGGACCCCATCCCATTCCCATGTACCATTTATTTGATTTAAATAAATTTTTAGAAGCTTTTCTTATGGATAGACATGTGTGGTATATAAATACACATTATGAAGAAAATATATTTTTAATAATAAATATATTTATAAAAAAATGGGTTCCTTATTTCAAATCATTAATTAATACATTGAAATTTTTTACATCGTATAAATATATAACATAGTATGATAAATCTAATATAATCTAAAAAATTAAAGGGATATGTTATAATGGTAATATTTAAATAAATATAGTAGACGTTTAATTTTTGATGAATATTGCATGATGTAAGTGCTATCAAATATTATGATATTTTAAAATATCAGGGTTTTATATATAGATTAATATATGGTTTTTGTTTTCATTGTTTATAATCCCTAATTAGTGTGATCATTGGGATGATGAAATTTTTTCTTTACTCCATCCTTATATAGAAATTTCTAATTTGAAGATCGAGGTGGAGGGCTCATTATCATAATTTTTTGTGATAATGAGGATTTAATATTTTGAACATTTAATGGGTGGATATTATGGGACATATTATTTAATAAAAATGATACGATTCATCTGGAATTGAAGGGGGATGGAGTTTTTATATTGAATTTACATGTTTTTTCAACTTTTCATAAATTATTATACTTGTTTACCAAATTGATAAAAATCAGATGTATTAAGGCGGATTATATTGTTTTTCAATGATATTATTTGTGGAGAAGTTATTTATTTAATATATTAATGTTCCCCATTAATAAATGGATATAAATTATATTTGCATAATGAATCCAATTCTCATTAAATTATAAAATTTTGAAATTTTAAACATTCTAAAAAAGATATGATGTTTTGGATCCACATTACCAAATATTATGGTATATTAAGAATAAAAAATAATCATTTATGTTTTCATGTTATTTATACATTTCCTTTCATGAAGCAATGGAATATTTTCGGTATTTTACCAGTGATGGTGGTCACTATGCTTGAGGGGTGAATGTGTTTGGTAGAAAATACTTTGTTGTATGGAATTATATGTGATGTGGGATAATTTTAGGTTATTATGATTTTTGGTTATTGTGGTTAGATAGTTTATTTATAGGGATTTCATGGAAAATGTTGTGATATGGAATTGGTATATGTGGGATAACTGTGTTTTGGTGTCTTTTGGTTGGCTTTGTTGTGAATTTAACCATTGAATGAAAATAATTTATGAAACTAAAATTTCATGGGACATTAATAATTATGAATATTCACGAATTAAGTATGATTTTTGATTGAATTTGTGGTCTGATAATTGAATTAAATGAATTTAATTATAAATGAGTGGGTTGAGTTATTAAAAATTGAAATAGAGTAGTAAGTGGAAATTAGTGGGAAATTAATAATTCTGGAAATGGTGGAACTCATATATAAGAAATAAGATTGTGTGAATTGTGTATTGGGTTTTGGGGTATGATTCATTAGCCACTGTATATGATGGTGGAATTATTTTGAGGAATACAGGTTTGTCATGAGATACATTAGTTTTCTTGTCATGAAACCATTAGATTGGAGTGGTGTTTCGTATATATATATATAATGTATTTGAAGATAACTCTATGAACTCCCCACCTGGATGGTATATCCATAAAAATTCCAAAATGTTTTGGATTCTATTTTATGCCCCCAATATTCAGGATATTGTTGTGTTATATGCATAACTCTTGCCCCAACCCCTTTAATATGGGGCTGTTAGTGATGATAACAGTTTTTTTAGAGAACACCCAATGATGAAAAGTTTGTGTTGGATATCAACTAATATTGATGGGATAATGGCAGATATTACCCAATTCCATCAGGCTAATGTTGGATATTACAAACTGATGATGAGGATTTTATGTGTTGGAGGTATCATATATGAAAGGAGGAGGGAAATTGTTTGATTTCAACAAAAAACGTAATTCCATAACTATATAGATATTGGTAATATTATGGGATGAGGGATGGATGCATGGATAATGACTAATACTAGAAAGAGATGTTAGAACCTATGATGGTGAAATTGGTAAGGATATATGTTGACCAACATCATTCATGGATGGGTATGTTATGTGAAATTCATGGAAGGAATCCGAGAAGAATATTTATATTTTGTTTCATGAGGGAACCAAGTTAGTGGGGAAGTGGATATAGATCCCTGCGTCCTTTTATTGTTTTTATGATATGTTGTTATACTCTAATATACTATTTTCTGAGAGTTCTATGCATCGTTTTGTATAGATAGATTATGTATTTTGGTGCATGTTGTTCATTATATTTTCTGTAGACAAATAATAAGATATTTTCACATGTTCACGAGAGACCTAGAGAATGATATAACACTTTATACATGTTATCCTCCCCCTATTTATATAAAAAGAGATTTTAAGTATCTAAAAGAAACTTTTTGTATAGTTTGGACATTATTGGATTAGATATTATAGGTGATATTGAGTTTTTTCAAAAATAATTTTCTTTTTATGCTCACAATAAATATTTTAATACATTGTTTTTAAAATCATACATTTATTATCAGATGTCCTTGTTTCATACATTTTTATAATGTTTTAGAGAGTTCTGGTGGTAATTTGTTATATTTTTTTATACTAAATTTATTTTTTAGAGTAATTCTTTAAATATGAAAGCTTTCATACACTTAGTGTAATATTCCTAAAAGCTACACACTTATGGTGATACTTGAGATTTATTATATCTTTTTGTTTCTTGAAAATCATGGAGCGGTACCATTGGAGGGATGGTATTGTGATAGTTGAGGTGAAAAATACATTCACCTCATTGTAATCCTATAAATAAATATCCATTTAATATGGAATATGATATGGATTATCCAAATATTGGAATTACATGAACTTGTTTTAATTTATTCATTTTTCAATAATCAAACCAAGTCCATGATGTCATGGTTACAATATAAAACATGTCTTAAGTAAATAAATCTTATATAATGAACTTGTCACATTAATACGTTACATTTATTAATGATCTTAGATATATGGTTTAAAAAAATAAATCTTAATCAGGTATTTAACCATAGTTTTATATATAACAAATTTCAAACATTATTTACACATATTCATTACATGAATATTTATTAATTTTTATATATTTCCCATATTGGTGGTGGGAAATTTTCATCACTTTGAACATGGTTTTTAAAATAATTTTACTTTCTTCTCGAACTTTCTATCATACTATTTAAAAGAATTGATTTTTCCAGATACATTACAATGAATTAATTTAACTTATTGTTAGTTTTATGTAAAACTATTGTCTATGATATTATCAGTACAAATATATTGGAAATCATTAACAAACGAATGATTGTATCTTAATTAGTGATATTATTATTACATTTACCATTCCCAAAAATAAAATTTCTTGACTTATTTCAATCATATATCACCAATAATTCTTTTCTTATAGTCATCCATGATATTTCTTATGGAATCATTTAAGTGGGTTGTTAGACCGTCCCAACCAAAAAAAAATTTAAATTTTAGTAGTGAATAGGATTATAAAAGTGGTTTTCTTTGGCATATAATCATTAGTAAAAACATATAATGACACAATTAAAATAATTTAAATTATTTGATTCATATTTGGTTATATTTTAATAATTATAATGATACTATACGAAAAATGATATAATTTTTTTCATTGAGATGATACTAAAAAAACACATGATTAATGGTTTACTTGAAGGAATGATAGAAGAAAAATGATGATTATAATTTTTATCATTATATTCAATACTAAATTAAAATTATAACATATATTCCATAATTTCATTTTTATTGAAATTGAATAGAGGCGATGGGAATACTGAAGTTATCATTATGTGTAGGAGGTAGTCTTCTTATAAGGTAAATTGTGTTTTTCCATAATAGAAAAGTGGAAATGAGGTTAATATATATTAAATTACAGTACCAAAATTTGTTATAAAATCAATACTAATTATATTAGAATAATAAAATAATGTTTTGAAAATACAGAATGAAAATATACTTTTATGGGAAAAAATTAATCATGTGGATGACTTGGGATTTTCCATGGAATAGTATATGGAAACATAGGTATTAATCCAGTTTAATTATAATAGTGGATCAAAAAAATCTATATAATTATAAATAAAATAATATTAATACATTATTTGGTGGATTTCAAATTAATTTTGTGGTTTATAATAGGTGGAAAGGGGACCCTATTATAAATTTGAGAATTCCATTTTTGATATCATAATCTCATACACAAAATGGAGAACTCACTAAACATGTAACATGGGATATAAATGGTGAAAAATTAAGTCACTAGTGAATTAATTTCAAACATATCATATCCATTAATTTTCATTAACGTTTTATTCATTTTTTTAGTACCTCACAAATGGAATGTTTCCTTATATGATTTTAGTATTAAGATGGAACATATTTATAAAATGTTGAATTTAATTTTATTTCCTAAAAAATAAATCATAATAAATAATTTGGACCTAATATCTCTGGATATTAAATCAATTTCAATTGTTTAAATATCTATTTGTAAGAAAATTTTATATTAATAATAGCACATGTAACACATAAAAACATAATTGTATAAAAATATTATTGTTATGCTATAAATATAGGATGAGGTTAAACATTTCAATATATTTATTTTTCATGATATAAATCATTTTATTAAAAAAATGTAATTTTTGGTGGCTTTCAAATACTTCCAAGAAACATTTTTACAAAAAATTTATTTAAAATAAGACTAAAAATATATTATTTATTTTCAATATATTTATTATTTTGATAGGAATAGGTTTTTTAAATTCATGTGATTATATTAAAAAATTTCACATTACTCTATAATAAAGAATTCATTAGAAAATATATCATATATTTTATTATATAAATCATAAATGTTGATATATCCATAAATGATACATATCTATTACAAATATTTTTCGACTATTAGCCTAAAATTTATTTTCATGGGAAAAATATAAAAATTTAATCCAATGATAATAATTATATTTTGAATTATAAATCTTATTTAATGTTGTATAATTATGAATATAAAAGAAATCATTTTTTTATTTTTAAATCAAATTTAAAAAATATGATGGGAATTTTCTAATTGAATAATGAATTTTTTAAAACAAATTATGGTCTAATTATTATTTCATTAAATTTTATAATTTAATGATTTTTAAGATGAGGGTTCATATATAATATATTATTTTTACAGTATTTTAATTTTTTATATAATTTATTATGAGTAAAATTATTTCTTTGATAAAAGATATTATTTTTTTAAATATTAACTATTATGATTTATTTAACCATTATATGTAGGAATAAATAATTAATTAATATTATTTATTTATTACAATTTTTCATGTTATAAATTATTAATAATGTTCACCGAGTTTGAAATGAACCATTTTTTCTTGGTGTTTCCGATTGATAAATCTATTATAAATAGTAATAATTTTTATATAGATATTATAAAAACACGTGGCATTATATATAACATTTATTGAATAGGTATTTATTTACATTATAAAAAAATATTTATCATCTCATGTACTTATGATAATAATAGGGGCAAGAAAAATTTGTAAATAATTGATCTCAATATATTTATAAATATATATGTAAAATCATTCTGTAGAAATATTTATCCCTTAGGATTGTCACATGAAATTAAAAAGTGAAAAGAGTTTAAGATGAAATGATGGAAGAGAGGGAATGAGACTAGATTAGGGATGCAATATGTAAATGGAGACACATTAATTTTTTTCTAAAAAAAATAAATGCATTACATTGGAAAATAAAACATATAAAATAAAATAAAACAATAATAATAAATAGACATTGTAATCCTTTCCTTGTTTCCCAGATGGTGTGGGATGGATTGGAATGACTTGAGAGAGAAAGAGGAGCTCCCCTCCTTTTATTTGTATAATTTATGATTGAATGCTTATGCATTGCAGACCCCATAAATGATGGTGTTACACATTACATACATCATTAAATATGTGTATAAATATGATTCCAATATCTCTTAAAACATTCATCACATTTTTTCATATATGTTTGGAATTTTGTTCATTTCACTCTGATAATTTATTTTGTCAAGTCAACTTCCCAATATTTCCAAACTGATGGGTTATCATTCATTAATGTCCACAAAAGAACCTCTTCAAGCATTTCATCTTTTATTATTGCTTTTTAAAAACAAATTTCTCATCCACCCACAAAATATTATATTTATATTACACTATATGCAGGATTTATTATTTTTTTATTGGGTGTAAATGTTTTCTAGATGATGGTTTTAAGAAGTATCTTTCAAACCATTGTGTTCAAAGTCACCCATCATGATCACATTACTCCAAATACATTATTATAGGAATGGGAAATTTGGTTCTAGTACCATTAAAATTCGAATAATTTCAATTGGATGTGTGTATACCGAGTTGTAAATCCATTACAGTGGTGTGGTCCACCATGTGCACTTTAAAAATCGCATAAATTCAATGTATTTTTCCAAATTTAAGATGCTAGATTAATCCCCGGTACATAATTGATATTTTAAGAAAATAATTCCAGGATTTCAACAAAATAAGAATAACTAAATATGGTAATAAATGTTTTTTCCAAAGTCCATAATAACATTGATGTAAAACATCGGTCAAAAAACCGCTTTTCACATTTTCGCTCAAAAGACATCATATATAAAAAATTGATTCCAATACTATCAAATTGATATATTTGGTTGGTAAAAAACATGAAATTAAGAAAAATGTGGGAAATATTATCTCAATCAATAACTTCAATTTTTTTTACTAGTAGATAATTTTTTATGGCAATGATCTAAAATCATACCATTATAGTATACCACATGTTCTTTCTTATATTTTTTCGATAAAAATTCATCCAACTAACATGTTTCTGGAATCACAGATATTACTAAAATTATATTTACAATTATAGAATGTAAGAAATGATTATGTTTTGAATTCAAAATAATGAAATTAAAATAAATCAATCAAATTTTCACCAACCCTAATGGTTTTTCCATCAAAATTGGTTGGTAAATGGAATATTTATTTTTGAAATGTTCTTTACGAACCTCTAATAGAATCTTGAATTTCCATGAATTTCACATATTCTATTGAAATTTTCTAGATAATGAGTCATCCAAATCAAATCAAAAAGGTGAATTACTAACATCAACGGAACCCATAGAAACAATATAACCCATAAATATTCCATCAATAATTATAAAAATTAATTTTTACACGTTTTAAATAATTATATTCTCTTAAAATCTCCCAAAAATAAGTTCATGATGTTCTGATGATCATTCAATGTTATATAAAATAAATTAAAAGTCATTCAAATAAACTATATTCACCCCTTCAATCAAGTCTGAGAACATGTTGATGATACATTTCTAAAATATGGATTTACAACCATACAAGCCAAATGGAATTATATAATTGGAAATTGTCCATCATGAACATGTTTATGGATTGTTCTCATAATAATTAGGGGTTATTATAAATTTTTTAAACAATTTTTCCTCTGAGAATATAAAAATACTCATTTATAGATAATATATAGTGTATTTGTTTAGGATGTTACATTGAGAATTGTAATTTCATAGTGGTATCACTAAATTTTCAACAATCAAATAAAACTCCCACCTAGTTTTGCATCCAAATTTGTATTTTATCTTAATAAATTTTTAACAGTATTTAAACAAATATTTAATTGAATCTATAAAATTATATATACATTTGGGATATATGTTATCAGAGAGTAATTCTATATTTAAAAAACATAAAAATTTCTCTAAAACTACAAATTTAATATTTGGGTATAAAAATTTTACCAATAAACACAAGGCTTATGATAATTAGAAATATTATATTATACTTGTAGTATAATGGTTATAAACCATTAATGATATTTATAGATGATCTATTAAATGATTAAAACAACCTGAAAAAATTCAATAAAATATTTTATTGACATCAATCTAATTTATAAGGATAATGATTAATGATGAATAGATCTAATAAATATAAAATAATTTAAAATGAGATCTGGGAGGTTTAGACACTAAATTTAGAGATATTTGAATATGATAAGGAAAACTGATCCTAGCATGTCCAAGGTGATCATGTTTCCAATTAAATAAGAAATTTTAGAGTGGAATTTCTCTATCATAAACAAACCACATCACTTATATTAAGTCTAATAGTATATATAGAATGTTTTGAAAAAATGATTTTATGTATTTCATGAATTATCAAATAATTACATTGGTCTTCTCCTCCACATTTGATGTATACGCCAAGTTTTTAAATGAGGAACATAATTGTTGATAGCTTGTGATGCACACAATATAAGGTTTAACAAAACATGATACTCTATTAAAATATTATGATTAGAAATTACAATTATAACATAATCGTTATGTGGGAGAAAAAAATAAAACAAAACATATTATGAAAATTATTTTTTTATTATATTTAAAATATTAATTCAACAGTTATCTAGTCATTAAAAATAAGATAAAAATTCATTTTAAAAAAATTTAAATATTTTTTAAAAAACAGAATTTTCTTAAAACAATGTTTAATCATGATTTTCTAACATAAAATAATGTTATTTCATACAAATGTTATATAATTTATTTGAGATAATAAATTTACTTATTTAATCTACATGGAAAAAATATTTTTGTGTTAAATTGGTCCTGTTTTTTTATAATATTAATTTTTGATTAACAGGGAAAAATTATTGTTTTTTTGAAAATTACCTTTTAGTTAACAGAATATAGAAAAATAAATTAATGGTTAAATTGATTTTAAGTTAAATTTCTTTATATTTTATTAAAATATTGCAAAATTATATTATTTTAATCATAGACTTATTAAATTAAAATATATAAACCTTTTTAAATGTTGAAATTTCATATTAGGAATATATCTTTTTTGGATGGCTTTCCAGGTCTCTAATATAAAATAAATCTAACACATCTATAAATTGAAAATGGGAAAATTTTATATATATATTTAATATTAATAATTTATATTATTTATAATTTTAATGTACTTTTTTTACAATAATAAAATATAAATATAAAAAATGGAAATTTTCATGGTTAAGATTACAATAAATTTACCATGTGTTAAAAATAAAAGGATAATGGATTAAATGTCATACCGAAATTTTAAAAAAACCATTTTATAGAAATATTTAAACGTCAAAAACGCTATGGTATTATTGTAAACCATTTTTTAGACTTTGAAAATGAGGAAAATTTAGCTGTAATTGATTCTTCTCAAAATGTCATTTATGTCCACTTCCCAACTTATAAAGAGCCACCACATATCCTCCTCTATTTTCAATTCCAGCAAAAATTTTGTTTAATGAAATTAGACCCATATTTATTCATTAAATCACTATAACTTCGTTATTTTAATTTTTCTATAATTCTAATTGAAAATATTTTAGGTTAAAGATATATTGATTTCCCAATGAGAGGTTATGTTTTAACTATTTCTTTTCATTTAAATTATTTTTATTTCACCTTATACTCTTTTTCAAGAATAGAAAATATTATAACACCATAATATAACATATAATTAGATGATATAAATTCTATTTCAAAACATATATCAGTCTCTACTTCTATCGAAGTGGAAATGAAATCGAATATCATCTCAATGGAAGACTCTCACCACTAAAATAATGTAATTCATTTTCCTTGACCATCTTTTAAGTATGAATGTAATGATGTTTTCAATATATTTATATTATATATATTAAATTATTATAATTATGCAATTATTTAATCACATATATATTTATAATTTCCATTCTATGTGGGACAAAATAATGGCACTCATGTGTGTGGCAGAGTACAGCCTCATGAAGCGATGTGATATGTTTTACACATACGCCTTATAAGGGAGGTAGTAAGGAGAATATTAGTTTTTTATAAATTATTTTTATGACCTATAAATAATTATTTATTTATAATAACAAATCTTACTTATTTCTATCTTTTCTTCCAAAAAAAAATAATTTTCCTCAAGTGTACATGTGGACTACCGCCTCTATGTAGCGTTTCGAAATATTACTCATTTTATTTTTACATGGATGATAAAATAATTAAATTTATTTATATTAGTTTTATATTTAACATAAAAAAATTTATGGTTGAATTAATAGTTATTTTTATTTAATTATATCCATAGAGAAAATGTAAACAATTTTCATGTGTATATACGACTAATCATCTCTATAAATATGTTAATTCATTTTATATCATAAAATAATATGTATAAAAAAATTACAATATTTTGAATATATCTAAAATTTATATGATATTTTACGTTATCCATATGTTTTAATCGTGATCATTTAAAAAGGACCATAATTAACGAACCATAACATTCATGAAAAATGATGTAATTTTCCAATGAAATATCAATTTAAACAAAAAAAATTCAATAAAATGGTGATAAATTAATATATATATATATATATATAAATAAAAAATATGTTTTATTATATATAATATTTTGGATCATAAATAAATTAATAATTATACAATATTTAATATATATTATGTTTATTCAAATTTTATAGAAGTCGAAACTATTTTAAAGTGTTTACTGTCTAACTTTTAATTTCGTAAGATATCTTCCATATAAACAAAATAATTTTTTTGGGTTTATATAATGAATCTATGATATAAATTGGATATAATTAATTTCATGTAATTTATTTTTTAATTTAATGCAATTTATTCTATGGGGATTACGAACAAGGTGTCAACAACGTGTTAAAATTTAATTTCACAATCACATCATTATTCAAATTTTTTATTGATTAAGTCTCCATTGATGGGGATTTTTTATTTAATTAATAAAAATAATCCAATTACAAATAAATTGGTTATTCAATAAATTCAAAGGTAATAATATAATTTTTATCTATTTTTACCTAAAATGACTGACAAATTTTATAATGAATAGTTTATATTGTTTATCTCTTCAGTCTAAAATTCGTTTTCGTCCAATGACATGACTTCTAAAAATGTTTTCAATTTTCCTAACATTCTACAAATGACTTATTAAAGAAAATTTTACCCATTAATCAGATTTATAATATGATTTTAAAATAATCAACATGTCAATTTCTAAAAAAGGGATTTTTGGATTTTAATATAAATGTGAATGAAATCATAGTTTAAATCTATTCATCATGATTGAAATTTGCATCTTTCATCAACATTAAATATTATAAAACATATTTAAAATATTTTATTTAAAAAAACAATATTATTAATACTATTTTATGAATATTTTTTCAAAAAAATCAATGTAAAAGGATAGATTCGTCAAGATTGTTTTTACGGAAATTTTTATAGTATTTATATTCACAAAAAAACATCTAATTGTTGTATCTATTATCCAATAGGTATTTTTTTATTGATATCATACTCATTATTTCATTTAATGGTTTATCATTAGTTTTACTGATTTTTAAAAATTTACTACCATTCACAGTATTAAGGTGGATGGTTTATGATTATTTTAATTTGATTTGGTTATGTGGTGAAATTTTATATAATTGATTTTAAATAAAAAAATTTGGTTTATTATATTTCACCACATTAATTTTGTAATGAATTATTCTTAGTATTTGATGGTTAGGGCCTATTTATAGATATCCCCTTGATGCGTTTAATGATCTAATTAAAAAAATAAATTGGGAATATTGGATGGGCTTTTACCCATAGTATTAAACATGCCTATGGAATTCCTTGATATTATGTTTCAAATGTCTAACATTATGAATTCTGTCATTATTTGATCAGTTAATTATGTCTATTTAAATATTGAGTTCATTAAAATTTCCATGGATAAGTAGGAATCCCATGAGATTATTTATATCTATTTTAATTATTCCTTATTCAATCTATATTATTCTCTGGTTATTTTTTAAATGTAAAATGGTTCATTTCATTAAATTTACATATTGATTATGGTTATTTATTCATGATGCATCTGATGTATTTTTACCTTTAATTAGAATCTAATCGCATCAATTTTTGTTATGATTTATCTTCCACATGATACCTAAATGAACTTGTGATTGAAATATATGTAATGACTCTAGGGAATAATAGTGTTTTCAAATAAGAAGAAATTTTCATTTAATATTTTAAAATTTAATGGGAATATTATGTATCTATGTAGTTTTATAGGAATACTAAACAATTATATCATTTGTGTTGTGACTACTGGTATCATGTTCGAATGTAATAATGTGGAAACTAGTTATGGGATTCTTGAGTTAGGGTATTTATATTGTATTAAATTATTTTTAGTTGGAAGTATGGGAACTAGATTTAAGAAAAAAATTATTTTAAAACATAATACTATGAATTAAATTAAGTATAATACTATGTATAGAATAACATCATAATTTTTGGGTAAATTAAAGAATACATGTCATTCCTTGAAATACATCACCATCTAAACACTAAAAGTTGGTGTGGTTCTTGCACCCAAATACCTTGGGGGTAACAAGTACAAAAATGGTAAGTCAATTTTGACTTGAGTGTTACATGGTAGAGAGCATTGAGCCTTACTATGAACCTATTTTACAAATATTATCGTGTATTCTTGGGATAATACCTATTTTAATTACAATTTATTCTTAAATATATGATAATTTTTTTGATTTAATATCATTCCCAAATAATGCATGTTTATTATTATGATATTGACCATACATAAATATTTTATTTCTATTATGTATTTTATTAGTTTTAGAATTAAAATTATTCTTCATAATATTATGATCTAATAAATTTTATTACATTATTTAAAAATAGAGGATAGTTGAAGGAATTAAAATCATATATATTCATACACCCCACATAATCATGTATGTCTTGGGAAAGATAATGACGTTCGAGATGGATCCACAGTTACAGTTGCAAAAAATTATATACATTTTAGGGAATATATATTAGTTTATGAGAAATTAACATTTCCATATGGTTTATCATATTCATCTGACATTAAATATAACAATTTTATATATCATTATGATTGGGAATCATATATTATTTAATGGGAATAAAAATACCTTTGTAACTGAGAAATTCATGTATTTCATTTAGATGGAATTTATCATGATGGGTAGTAATGAAATGGATAATGATTTCATGAAATATTATCATATCTACTGAGATGCATCTTATTATGACACATGTAATGGGAGTAATTTAAGGAATTATTCCTGGACTATAATTTTCATTGTGAAAAATCATCTATATTAGGTGAAAATTTCTATGTCTATGTCAAATGGAATTTGAAAATAATTCTATGTAAGAATAAAATTTCACAATGATAAAAATTAATATTATATACTAATTAATAATTCATAGTGAAATATAGACTTTTGAATTTATGGGATAAAATAAATTCTTCAAAGGGAACTGGTCTCTCAATCCACCCCATCCGATGAGTACATTGTATCTTATTCTACCAATATAGATAATGAATTAAACAAGAAATTTGGATGATAATGTAATAATGAGAATAAGAGGATGTAAGATATAAATATTGATAAATGAAAAAATGGATAGAATGATCTCCCCACATGTAAGAAATATGAATATATCCTCTCTGGTTTAGGCTTGAAGGGAATGAGTGTTTTCTAAAATTATGAAGAGAAAGGAATCTAATATCATTGTTGAAATTTTATACAATAATTTTATAAATAACAATGAATAAAATTTAATGAGGTGGTGAAATAAAAAAAATCCCCATGTATCAAGAAAATATTTATCTAATGATTCTATGACATCATGGTCAAGATTATGCAATCAATATTACTATTGTGGAGTGATTAGTGTTCATTTTTATTTTCATTGAAGAAGTAATTTTTAAAAATATGTCATACTGATATTGTAATTTAATGAATCGTAATATATATAAGTATTATACTGAATAACATTTTAATTAATGATTCAATAGAATATGACGAAAAATAGCGACAAACAAGAAATGTGATTCTTTATCATGTTGATCATTTTATAAAATTATAGATTGAGTATGTCAAGCCATTATATTTTTATTATGATGAGATCACTTATATTAAGATATATTAAATAGATATTATTCGTATACTTGAAATTCATTAGTGATTTCTGTTAACTTTGTTGGATTTTACAATATGATAGGATTTATATAATATAATGAACATGAAAATAAATTATTTTTTGGAAACATTCATTTTAAAATTATGCTTTTATGGTGATCAAGATATTCACATGATTAGAATTTTTCATTAAGGGAAACAATATATTGACTAGGGAATATAATATTTATTAAAATATTGTTTAGTCAAATTCTGTATGAGTATTACAGTTAACTATTTATGAAATAGATTATGATTATATTTAGGATTTATTAGATAACATGGGATGACCATTTTGGTCCAGGAAAATATCACGAGATATAAGGAATTAAATTTTATTATGTTATTGAGCTACTAATCTGTTAAATGTTAAATTTACATCATTTTACATTAAAATCCTATTGTATATTCATTTATTTGAGTAAGTTAAAAATTATTATTTGTTCAAAATACATAAAAATAATAAAATTATGAGAATATTTTGTGGTGTTCTCTATAATAATGGTTTTATAATTCCTAAACTCTATGAAAAATGATCTAGTAAAATATTATCCTAGTAACTTCATTTTTTATTAATCTAATAGTCTTTTAACTAGTTATATATTTTTGTTTTTGAGGTTCTAACCATTCTATTACTCATTCAATTTCTTGTAATTAATTATCTTTATCAATCTCTATTAATCCTTAGGAATTATTATTCTATTCAAAATCTATGTCATTATTTCCAACCAACTTTCTCTTAATTGGAATCCTAGTAATCTGTCATTCTAGAAAACCCTCATACTTATCATTCACTCATTCTAATAATATCTTTTATTAACTACTCTTATGATGTGGGATGTCAAAATTGGTATTCTTAAATTTCAAACACTTGATCTCTTAGTTAATGTCTAAATTTCAAGAATGAAATTAATTAATGGTAGATATAATTTAACACCCTATGTTTTTAAAATAGTATCATCAAGTTATATATAATCTATTTCATGAAATAATGAGATTTAAAAAAGTATATCCTCTATTAAAATTTTATTAATTAATGATGAAAACTACTTCCAAGAAATTAAATTGGTGGATATAAATAAAAAAAATTTATGAAATTTTTATGGTTTACACATGTATAAAATTAATACAATTCTTATCCAATTTTTTAGATTTATAATAACAATCAATTAAATGAAAAAGAATTTTCTTCTAGAAAATATACTGTTCTAAAAGGCAATATAGTTACGTATTGTATTCATAAATTAATTTATATTACCAAATTTATAAAAATAATTTTTTAAATCCAAATGCAAAAATTATATTTTGCTAATCAATTTGGAATTTTCAGACATGTAATAAATTTTTAAAAAAATGGAAAAACAACAATTTTTCCTTAAAACCCATCTTTTCATTTAAATTACTTGCAATTATAAATTATATTTTAATTATATTTAAATGTAAAATTAGACTAGATATATTAAAATCTAACTATATTAACACTTTTGATACATTTTAATATTAAATACAGATAAAAAATGTTTAAATGTTTTTTATGATTCTATTTGGGAAACTATTTTTTGACATATATGTTCATTAAAATTTAAATTGAAATATTCCAATTAGGTGTTTTGAATTTGACAAAATGATTTCGAGATTTTGAATTGCAATAATTTATATTATATAATAACATCAAAGTAATTACTTACCATAATCAATAGGAAAATAATAAAAATAATTAAGGTGGTTAAGGTAAAAAATTGTTTACTGGTGGTTTAACATAGACATCCAGGGTTAAAATGATCAACCAACATTTACAACAAACCTTTTTAGACATATTTCCACCTTATAACCCTAAATACTCTATAATTACCCGTTTTGTGGTTTTTTCATGAGAATAACATTGGAGTAATAGAGTCTATTAAAAATTCCAATTGTGTCATCTCCTCCAAATAAAAAATAAAACCCATTCTCCTATCCTTTTCAAACTTACAATACCCATTTATTGGTAAATTTCTATACTAAATATATTTCTCAATTTCATCCCATATTATAATGGTTATTTTTTAATAAAAATCCTAAAGAAGGAAAATTTTATTTTTTTTACCGATGTTGTTTCCTGAATAAGATATAATTTATTTATCTATTAATTATAGTTATATTTCATCTTCTGACTCCTTTTAATCTTCTCCAAATGTTCAAAAAATATATCTAATATATATATATATATATATATTTTATCATGTCACATTTGATACCTATATACATATCCAATTTTTTAAAATTGGAAACAAACCCATCATTCATGTATACAACTGACTACCCCTCATAATTAGATTTAATTATTTTTCCACAACCAAAATTAAATTATGTATATAATGATAGATTATATATATATATATGACATTTATGACTTTAAAATAAATATATTATTATTAAATAACTTTTATATTCTTAATTCCCATTAGTGGGGGATATGTTCTTGCGTCTCATGTATATGGTATACTACCGCCTCGTGGAGTGAGGTGATTAATTTTTCACTTATAGTTAAAGATAAAAGTATAAATGATAATGTTAATGAATTTATTTTATTTTAATAATTAAAAAAAATTATATAAATATATAATCACATCCTACTTATTAATTTAGAATTTATTATGAGACAACAATATTGATCGTTCGTATATACAAACTTCTGCTTCTACGAAGTGACGTGATATTAATTTCATTATATTTTTACAGGGTTTGTAAGAATGATGTATTTTATTAATACAGATTCTATATAAGAAATTATAATTTAAATAGAATTAAGAGTTACTATTTATCTTCCATTCATTCTAACCCATTATAAAATGGAAACAAAGTTCATGCGTACGTACGAATTACATTCTCCATAAACAGTGCAATTCATTTCCTATAGTTATAATAAATGGATAATATTAATAAAAATATTATAAAAACATATTAAATTTATATTTTGTCTTAAATTCTTTATATGATGTACCCATGATCATATAAAAATAACCAAAATTACCAAAAATTTAACATATATGTAAAGTGACACAATTATTTCCTAAATCATTGATTTTAACAATGAATTTTAATTAAAAGGGTAAAAAAATAAAATAACTATGAAATTAATTGTATAGAATATATTATTATAGTTATTTAATACATGTATAATTAAGCCATATTTAATATAAAGAGGTTTAAAAACATACAAAAAATTTGAACCGATGGAAAGGTTTTATTGTCTAACTTTTACTTCAATGATACATATACAATATTTACAAGTTTTTTTATTATTTTTATATACTTAATAATAGATATGTAATATCATTATTATATTAATATCCATTTTATTACACGTTTCATTTTATGTTATTTTATTTTTTGTGGACTACAATTTAGAATTTATGAAAGTGTTATAGGTTAATTTCACAATCATGTCATTATTTGGGAATGTTTATGCTTTAGTCTACATTGGGGGAATTAATTTTATTTAAATGTCATAACTGAATAATTGCTTTATATTTTGTTTAATAATTAAATTTCAATTTAATGTTACTATTTTTACCATTTTTGGTACATAAAAAGATTTATAAAAAGTCATTATGAAATTCTGTCATAATTTATCTCTTCGATCAAAAATATTTTTTCATCCAAATAATTTTTTTTCAGAAAATTATTTCAATATTTCATTTCATTATAAATATGATTTTCTAAATACTATTTCACTAGTTTTTTAAATTTTAAAAACATATTTTGAAATGAATCATCATAGCATTTTCACACAAGGCCTATTTAGCTTTTACAAAAAATATAAAAGGTATATATGTTTAAACACCATTGGTATGTATGGAATTTAATTCAATAATGACCAATGTATGTTTAAAAAATTATATTATATGTTTTAAATATTATCTTTTGTGGAATTTATTTTCAAAATAATTTATAAACTTTAAGTTTTAATTTATAATTTTTAGAGGAAAATATTTATTTTCATCGATAATGTCATTAATGACATTTTCATTGTATTTATAATAATAATTGAATTTAACCCATTATTGTACATTAGATCCAATAGGGTTATATTTTATTCATATCATTTATATTCATTAATTGGAATTTGTATGACTAGTTTTACTAGGATGTGCAATTTTATTTCCATTCATTATATTAATCTTGATAGTTTTTAATATATTTACATCATCGATGTAATAATTAAAATATCATAATTTGGATTTTCAATTTGAATACATGTTTTTATTATGTTTATGAAAAATCATATTAGTACTGTTTTGGGATTATTATTTTATGGGTGGGGACTTATTATAGATATCACCATGATACATCATTAGGTCTTATTCGAAAAATAAGTTGGCCAAATTAGATGGTGTTTTACCCATAGTTTTAAAGTGTATAATAATAGGAAATGATAGTATACTTCATATTACTAGAATTATCGACTCCCTAATTATGATATAAAATATTTATGCCCATGTTATTATTTTATTATGTAAAAAAGTAGTGGATAATTTTCATGTATATGTGATTATTTATATGGTATATTAATGATCATTTATTCCTTTTATATAATGTTCAAGTTATTGTATAAATGGAATTTGTTTCAGTTATATTATTTTATATATTGATTATAATTAAATATTAATGATATATTACATTATATTTTTATTCTTATTGATTATATAATCTCACCACTTCATTCTGTTATATTTTCCCTATGATACTTGGATGCGTTTGTGATTGATTTATATGGATACAATAAGGGGAATAATGACATTATAAAAAAACATAGAGTATTTTATGTTTAAATTATTTTGTTAATTTTATGTATTTATATGGTTTACCAATAATAATAATCTAATAAAAAATATCGTATTTTATTTTTTTGTATATCATCCCAATTTAGTATAGTAGACTCTAGCTCTAGTCTAATAGAGACAACGTTTTTACATTTGATATAGGTATGAGACCCTTAAATATAATTTTTCCATAATATTAGTCTCATATAATTTATTGTATATAAACATTAAAATTCTTGAAAAACAACGTGACTTCTAATATATATATATATATATATATATATATTACATTTTAATTTCATAAAAAAATGTTACGGAGAGAAGTTTCCCAATTCAAAAGGGTTTTCACCAAAAATGAAATTTTTATCAAATTCTTCATCATTATGATAAAATGATTCTACATGTCCTTGAAAATAAATTATTGAATATTTATTCCTTAATTGGATATCATATCATTTTTATTCCACTAAAATATTCTATTTTCTCAAAAATATTAAAACATATCTTACATTTGTTGACATTGATGATATCACCTATAGTGGAAAAGAAACTCCTATCATGGATTGTATAAACAAAATTGTGAAAATTATTATATAATATGAAATAATCATTAATTAAATGAATCATCCACTCTCAATATCAATTCATCAAAAATCCAACATGGGTGAGTAATAGAAAAAACATGTCACTATATGATAAAATATATGTTTAGTGGTTATCCAAACCTAAATAGTTTAAATTAGTATAACTACATGAAAGTGCCACTGGTTCTAAGGAAACAAAAAGAGATGTATCAGATACTAACACATTTATTGAAAGGGGTTACAAGACAATAAGGATACTGGAGTTTGGGATGTATCACATTCCACAAGATAACACAAACCTACCATGTTAGATTATATTTATCGAAATAATTAAGAGTTATCCTATTTCAAAAAAATCCTCAATGAGTTACCAAATTATTGGAACTGATTAAGGATTCTATTGATGTTACAATGATCTATTTTTTTTAAATATTACAGATATTTGAGAAGTTATATTTCAATTTTGAATGATATATCAATAATGTATAGGAATGGATATAGAAATATTATTCACAATTTATGTAATTCCATCAATTTATTATTATATATTTTTATTCCATTTTTCATCATTTATTCTCAGGTCCTTTAACTTTTTATTTATAATTAAATTAGTATGTTTAAATGATTTTTAAATTATTTTTACAAATTCAAAAATTCTATAATTTCATTATTTTTTATTAGTTTAATCTATATTTTAATGTTATGATAGGTTTATACCATTTATTGCATATTGGTGTGTTTAAAGAACACTTATCACTATAGAATCAATTTTATTTTCCATGTGATTATGTTTAGTGGTCCATGGTAAATCCAATTTTATCTTCTTCTATAATCTCTTTATATTTGATAAATTTTACATTTAAAGGGTTCACTTCATTTTCATAATATGTTTTCTTGAGGTTCAATGAAATATTTTAGTTGTGATGTAAAGACCCGTAAATTTCATTGAATTTTTTTTTCATAAATTCTTTGGAATTTTACGAGTACGCAGTTTCAGAAGTGACCTGATTCCGAGGCCCGGTGTGCCTGGAATCAATTTATAAAGTTTATCTCGGCAGTGTTCAGTGAACGAATGAGAGAGATTTTCATATCTTTTTAACTGGTGCTTGGAATCGAAATCTGAGGGCACCGATTAAACCGAATAGGCGGTAATTGCTTAAGAAGACCTTTACCAAATGTGAGTTTTCTCGGGAGGAGTTGTTAAAATTTGGATATTAATAATGAAATGAATAAAATTTGTGGTACAACTTTTATTCCTAACCTAAGTGGTTTTATCTTACATGGGGATGTTTGGGTGGGACCCACTGGCACCCTAACTACCCATGAGAGTATAAATGTGAGATGGGGCCCGTACAAGCCCAACCCTTCACATTCCCCATAACCCTTAAACTGTCCATTAAACCCTCCATGTATTTAATTTATGTGACTTCTCCTTCTCCACATTAAATCATTCCAAAACACTTAATCAATAAAGAGAGTTATGTGTTTGAATTTTAAAATATAAATGCATGGCATGAAATAATAAAATAATATGAGACTTCATTTATTTGGGGTTAGTCTTGTTTTGTTGAGAGAAAAGGGGAGAAAGCTCTTGTGACTTGAAGAACTTCATATCCTTCATTGAAAAACTCCAAGACTCCGATGAAGAATATATACTCGGTGACCCCATATTCTCTTTCCTTTTCCTCCTCCATGGAAAGGATTGAAACAACGACGCGGGAATTTGCCGACGAAGTCACGCTTCATTCTCACAGTGATAAAAGAGGATACGTCGCTTCCTCCTCGGATTCTCTTAGTCGACATCTACGGAAACTGACCCCGTGACATCGTTAACAGTAACACTGACGTTCGTCATCGTTTGTTGAGGTAGGGGTTTTCTTCATCCATGTTTAATTCTTCATTTTTTGTTGGTTAAATTTGGCCGATTGTTACCAACGTAACGGGGGGAGATCGGAACGCACAAATACGGTCGATTTCTCCTCCATGTTTCCTTGTTGAACATTGTTGGTGAGTTGTTGTGAAGACGGCACGATACTGTTAGACCGCGCGGAAACGAGGAGAACTGCAGCCGATGTGAGCCGCGGTGGTGGTGCATTGCGCCATCGCGACGCACCGGAGAAACCAAGAGAGGCATCGGCTAGAGCGGGCTGTGGTGAAGGGGCGTGTCGGCGTCGCGCTGTGTCGGTTGAGGAAGAGCCGCAAACATAGGCCGCGATGGTCCAGAAGGGGTGGCCGGAAAACCGGTCCCTGGTGCTCGGGGAGGTGGGACACCAAAGGGTCCCGCGGCAGCTCAATCGGCCGACATTATTGGCCGGTCGTTTTTCTGGATGAACTGGGGGTTGAAACCCCCGGCCAGTACAAAGGGCAGACCCCGTAGGGTCCTCCCTTACGGAAATATAGAGGGTGGTGCCCCCCCCCCCCTTCGCACCCCGCTCGGACGAGTGCCGAGCCACGTTTGAGTCTCTAGCGCAGAGCTGGGACAACCGCGCTAGGCCGGGTCACCCGCGCCGGGCCAGCCGCGCCGGGTCGGGACACCCGCGCCAGGCCGGGCCAGTCGTGCCGAGCCGGGCCACCCACTCCAGGGCGGGCTGCCAGCGCTAGCCGGGCCGGGCCGTGCTAGCCGCGCCGGGCCGCGCCCAACTGGGCCGGACCCTGACCCGGGTCGGTTCGACTCGGTTTGGGGCGACTCAGGGGGTATTGGATCGGGTCGGACAGGCCCAAACCCCCTATTTTCAGGCAGTTTTGATCAAATGTGCTTACCTTGGGCTGCAGACTTCCGATCGACGCACCGTCAGTTGCTTTGGGATCCTAGGATCGAGAAGGTAATTTAGGTATATTACACTAAAGGATTTGGTGAACTATGGGTATGGCTGGGTTGGTTCGAACCCGAAACCAATCGGGCCCTCAAAGCGGAAACAGTTATAACTTGAGATCCGGATGTCCAATTGATGTGACGTCGACTACCCTAGATTCCTCTTGATGATATGGGACTTTTGGAATACTATAAACTGGATTTGGTTGTGGTTTGACCATGGATGGGTTGGATTGTACTCGTAATCCAACCGGGACCCTGGAACGGAAATTCTAATAACTACCAGACCGGGCGTCCGATTGACACGCCGTCTATTGCGTTGAGACCCCTATGATGTGGAAGTAATTTTATATACTTCCATTTGATTTTACATAACATTTGGAAGAATCAACTAGTAGCTCGTGGAGAGGACCCTCTTGGAGACGAGCGTGCGGAATGCTGAGACCTAGTAGCTGGCTGAGACTTGATGATTGTTGATTGATCGACTCGATGTGTTTTGGATGGCCCAGTGGGGTGCGCTTGGCTGTTGAAACAAACCCACGGTGGAGGAGCACTTGGTTGTAGTGTCTCACCCGCAGTACTCGACTGATGGAGTACCTCTGTAGGCTATGAGGGGGTGCGCTTGGTTGTAGCATTAGACCCATGGTGGGAAGCACATGTTTGTAGAAGCAGGCCCACAATACTCGACATGTGGAGTACTTCAGCAGTCCGTGGTTCGTGGGATGCACTTGGTTGTAGTGGCAGGCCCACTATACTCGAGAGAGAAGGAGTTCTCCCCCAGCCGTGGTTTTGATATCATTAATGAAAAACCTGGTTTGAGCTGACTCGATGACCATCGTGTTTTCCTCATGATTGAGATGGGTCACTTGATATCTTAGATATATGTATGGGCATATACATAAGTAGTTTTTATCTGTTGATTTCATAACCGTTGTGTTTACTCATGAATGATATGTGTTACTTGATAACTTAGGTACATGTATGAGATTATACCTAAGTAAGGTATATCTATTGAGATACATCTTTGTGGTTCTCCTTGATGTATTTAGTGAGACCTTGAGGGTCTCGGGGTCCCTACTGAGTTTCGTTATACTCACCCCCGCATAGGCTATGCCTACACCTCATTGTGTCGGATGCAGACGATGGACAACACTGATCGTGGTTGAGGCTTGTAGAGATGGATGGTACCTGGAGGTGTATTTCACAACAAGATGGTACCAGGAGGTGGATTTCACGATGAGACGGTACCCTGAGGTGAAATACGGACATGGAGAGCAGATGTATCCATCTGTACCGACTTTTTAGGTTGGAACTCTGTAGAACGATTCAGGAGAAGCTCGACACCATCCTACTATTTTTTCATTTCCTTCTACTTTACTGTTGGGCTTTTATTTTGGCCCCTTTTTACTTTTAGCACACTTTTTTTACTGCTTACATATTTTTTTCTTCCACTTGTACTCTGGTGTTGTGTGTGTTTACATATCATAATGGAAATGCCTTCCCTTTTATTGGGATTTACACCATTGGTTCAAGTCTCCAGCCCCTGGCCTATGGAAGGCAGTCTTGGGGTAGTCATATCATGGGCCCCGAGGGTGGGTCGTGACAAATTGGTATCAGAGGAGTCAATTCTACCGCAGAACTCAAGACACTAATCATTATTTTTTGTGAAGCAATAGTGTTAAGGGTACAGAGTGTGGTCATCAGTTCATGGAGTCCAATGTTGGTGCGGTAGCTGATGTATACATACACCAGGACCCTGAAAAATGATTTCCGACTTAGTGCACGAAAACAGTGATTGCATGTGTGTTTCCAAAAATTTTAAAGTCAGGTCAAACCAAGTCATCTCACCCGGTATTGTCATTGACCGTGTCACATCTGATCTTTCAGGATGCCTCCCTGCAAACGACCGGCTAGAGCCCCTAGAATTGTATGTACGGACAGCCCACCAAGCGACGAGGCCTCAGTACAAGGCCCTCTTCTATTTGAGGCACCATCAGAGGCACCAGCGATACTACCACCCATTGGGCCACCAATGCCACCATCCCTAACAGCAAAGAGTGAACACCACTTGAGCGCACTACACGAGTTCCAGTGCCATAGGCCACCCCGGTTCGGGGGAGATACAGACCCACAGGCAGCTGAGGATTGGTTGGAGGCTGTGGTGAGAGTCTTCAGGATAGTAGGGATGCTAGAAGACTTCATGGTGATCCTTGCTGCCAGCCTCCTTTAGGGAGTAGCAGGATGATGGTGGAGCCTAATGCTCCAGAAGCATGACGAGGCAACACTTCTTTGGGCAGACTTTGAGAGCCTGTTCCGGGCAGAGTTTATACCAGCCATACTTCGAGCGGTGCGTATACAGGAGCTTCTTCATATTTAGAATGGTAGCATGACGGTGGCACAATATTTAACAAGGTTCACTTACCTCTCACGCTACTCCATTGATATGTTATGGGACCTGTTCTTCAGGGCCCAGACCTTCATACAGGATATTAGACGAGAGATTAGAGCTTCAGGTTTTTTCTCACAACATCCCAACGCAGACAAGGGTGTTTGAGAGAGATCTCTTAGTGGAGAGATTCCTTGGTGAGCAGTCTCCAGCAGAAGGACCCACCACTAGCCGTCTTGCGGCAGAGTCTTCTACTGCGGGCAGTAGACAGATGACGCAGAGGTCCAAGAGGACCATACCTATAGGTTGTTGACCGCATGACATAGGATTGTATGTGCGAGGAACCTGGGGTGGAGAACGACTTACCAGGAGAGGACAATGTTACTCTAGCGGAGGGCTTGGTCACATGGCACATGACTATCCGACCATCCATACAAATGATAATCAGATAAATGAATGACCACCCTGGAAGAGGCAGAGGTTCGATCGAGGCGGACCTCAAGGAGAAGGAGACCGAGGCAGGGGAGCTGGTCCGGTAGGAGGAGGTGGATGACACTTCAAGGTGTTGCCCCCACCACCACCAGGAAGTCCACCCCGAGCGAAGGGAATGAGTGGATATGGGAGAGTTCAAATTCAGGAAGCTGAAGCATACAACTATGCAGCTCTGGAAGTAGGTCGATAAGAGCGGGACTAGTTCCAGTAATAGAGGCCTTTGATCATTGTTCTTATTGTTTCCTTGTTGTCGTTGTTGAGGTTTTTAGTTGCTATATGTCTATGTACTTCAGGAAACTGTAATAAAAGACACTTGTACTTGTGACATTTGCTTCCTTCATTTCTGTGTACTAAGAGGTTTCGGTTTAAACTGTTGAATTGACCCTCACTTTTGAGATTCCTACTAGAGGAGACCTAGTGACCACACACTAATGCCGGTAGTGTGACTCAACCCATAGAGGCGAGAGTAACGGTGGGATCTCTTGGTAGTAGCATCAAGGCCTTACGACATCATCCATGGCATGGATTAGTATCATTCATGTCAGGATTGACTATATTAGGAAAAGATCGTGGTTCATCCAGGGGATGAGACCGGATCTCTCTTATCGGAAAAGGAGAAATGTTAGTAGATCTTGTAGGACTAGAGATGGATCGTACTACGACGAAGAAAGTGCAGATCATCTAGGAGCGGATGAAGATTGCGCAAAACAGATAGAATTCCTAAGCTGATAGGAGACATAGACCACTGGAGATCGAGGATGGAGACCACGTTTTCTTACGGGTCACACCTCGACGAGGTCTAAGGAGATTTGGCCGAAGTAGAAAGTTAGATCTGCACTTCATCAGACCATTCCAAGTTCAAAGTAGGATAGGCATGGTGGCTTATCGTCGGGCTCTTCCACCTCAGTTGCATTAGGTGCACAACGTCTTCCACATATCTCTGCTGGGGAGAAACGTACACAACTCGACACATATCATTGATCAAAAAGAGCTGGACATCGATGATGAGGCGATTTATTCTGAGGTCCCAGTGGAGATCGATGATCGACAGGTGCGGGTCCTACATGGACAGTCAATTCCTCTAGTGTGCATCACGTGGCAGCACGGGAACCTCTAGGAGAGCAGATTGGAGCGGAAGGCTCAGATGCGTGCTCAACACCCTCTTTTATTTCCCTAATGTGTGATGTATCATTACAGGGACGTAAAGACCTGAGGTAGGAGTAATGTAAAGACCCATAAATTTCAAGGGAATTTTTTTAAAATAATTTGGAATTTTACGATTACGCAGTTTCTGATGCCACCTGATTGCGAGGCCCGGTGTGCCCAGAATCAATTTTCGATGTTTATCTCACGTACATTCAGTGAACGAATGATCAGGATTTTTCTATCTTTTGAACCGGTGCTCGGAATCAAAATCTGAGGGCACCGATAAAACAGCAGTGGCGGTAATTTCTTGAGGACCTTTACCAAAGGTGCATTTTCTCGAGAGGAGTTGTTAAAATTTCGGTATCAATAATGAATTGAATAAATTTTGTGGTTCAAATCTTATTCCTAACCTAAGTGGTTTTATCCTACATGGGGAAGTTAGGGTGGGACCCACTGGCACCCTAACTACCCATGAGAGGATAAATGTGAGGTGGGGCCCGCACGAGCCCCAACCTTTCATATTCTCCATAACTCTTTGTACTCTCCATTAACCCCTCCATGTATTTAATTATGTGACTTCTCCTTCTCCACATTAAATCATGCCAACACACTTAATCAATTAATAGGGTTATGTGTTTGAATTTTAAAATTTAAATGCATGGCATGAAATAATTAAATAAGATGTGACTTATTTTATTTGGGGTTAGTCTCGTTGTGTTGAGAGAAAATGGGAGAGAGCTCTTGTGACTTGAAGAACTTCATCTCCTTCGTTGAAGAACTCCATGACTCTGAAGAAAAACATACACTCAGCAACCCTGGTTTCTCATTCCTTTTCCTCCTCCGTGGCAAAGAAGGAAACACAGACATGGGAATTTACCGATGACGTCATGCTTCATTCTCACCGTGATAAAAGAGGAGACACTGATTCCTCCTCGGATGCTCTTCGTCGACGTCTATGAAAACTCACCACGTGACGTCGTTAGCCGCAACACCGATGTTCGTCATCATTTTTTGAGGTAGGGGTTATCTTCATCCATGTTTAATTATTCTTTCTTCATTGGTTAAATTTGGCCAATTGTTACCAACGTAACGAGAGGAGATCGAACCGCACAAACACGTCTGATTTCTCCTCCCAGTTTCCTTGTTGAACAATGTTGGTGATTTTTGGCGAAGACAACGTGATACCGTTACACCACGTAGAAATGAGGGGAACCACGGCCGTAGCGGGCCGCGGTGGTGGTGCGTGGTGCCATCACGCCGCGCTGAAGAAACAAAGAGAGGTCGTGGCCGGGGCCGTCCGCGGCGGAGGAGCATGATGCCTGTGCATTGTGCCGGTCGTGGATGATCCGCGGCCTTAGGCCGCGGCGGTGCGGCAGGGGCGGCTGGACAACCGGCTTCCAGTGCTTCAGAAGGCAGGACCCCTAAGGGTCCCACGACAGTCCAACTGGCCGGCCGTAATGGCCGGCCGTTTTTCTAGATAAACTGGAGGTTGAAACCTCCGACCAGTGCAAAGGGAAGACCCTGTAGGGTCCGCCTTTACGGAAACTGGGGGTGGCGCCCCCCCCCCCCCCACCCCTTCCACCCCACTCAGCCTAGAGTAGATTCGCGGCCGGGCCACCATCCCCAAGCCAAGCTGGTCGTGCCGGGATGGGCCGCCCGTGCCGGGCTGGGCCACCCGCGCCGGGACGGGCCTCCCGCGCCGGGCCAGGTCAGCCGCACCGGGCCGGGCCGCCAGTGCCAGGCTGGATAGGGCCGCTCTAGCCGAGCCGAGCCGCGCCCCACTGGGCCGGACTCGGACCCGGGTCGGGTCGACCCAGGGGGTATTGGGCCGGGTCGGATCGGGCCCAAACCTATATTTTTGGGCAGTTGATTTCAAATGCTCATACCTTGGGCTGTGGACCTCCAATCGACTCACCGTCAGTTGATTTGGGATCCTTGGATCGAGGTGGTCGTTTCAGTGTATTAAAATCAAGACTTAGTTGAACTATGGGTATGACCGAGTTGGTTTGAACTTGAAACCAATCGGGCCCCAAGAGTAAAAACACTTATAACATGATCTCCAGACATCCGATTGATGTGTCGTAGACTACGCTGGATTCCTCTTGATGATACAGTTTTTTGGAATACTCTACAATGTATTTGGTTGTGGTTTGAGCATGGCCGGGTTGGATTGTATCTGAAATCTAACTGGTCCCCTAGAAAGGAAATGCTAATAACTCACAGACCGGGCGTCCAATTGACGCACTATCTGTTGCATTGAGACCCCTATGACGAGGCGGTACTTTGAGATACTTCCATGTGATATTACATAACACTTGGAATAATCAACCAATATCTCATGGAGAAGACCCTCCTAGCGACGAGCGTACTGAATGCTGAGACCTAGTAGCTGGCTGAGACTTGACGACTATTGATCGATCGACTCGGTGTGTTTCGGATGGCCAAGTGGGGTGCGCTTGGTTTTAGAAGCAGACAGATGGCGGAGGAGCGCTTTTTTGTAGAGGCAGACCTGCGGTACTCGATAGAAGGAGTATATCTAGAGGCTATGAGGGGGTGCAGTTGGTTGCAGTGGCAGACCCATGGTGGGAAGCGCATGGTTGTAGCAGTAGGCCCACAGTACTCGACTGGTGGAGTACTTCCGTAGTCCATGGTTATTTAGAAGATCTTGGTTATAGTGGCAGGCCCACTGTTCTCAACAGAGGAGGAGTTCTCCAGCAGTCATGGCTTCGATATCATTAATGAAAATCCCGGTTTGAGCTGAGTCAATGACCATCGTGTTTTCTTCATGATTGAGATGGGTTACATGATAACTTAGATATATGTATGGTAATATACCTCAGTAGTGGTTATCCGTTGATTTCATAACCTTTGTGTTTCCTCATGAATGAGATGGGTTACTTTATTACTTAGGTACATGTATGAACTTATACCTAAGTAAGGGTTATCATTAGAGATCCTTCATTGTGGTTCTCCTTGTAGGATTTAGTGAGACCTTGTGGGTATTGGGGTCCCTACTGAGTATCGTTATACTCACCCCTGCACAGGCTATGCCTGCACCTCGTCGCGTTGGTTGCAGATGATGGACAATGCAGATTGTGGTTGAGGCTTGTAGAGTTGGACGGTAACCGTAGGTGTATTTCACGATGAGACGGTACTCGGAGGTGGATTTCATGATGAGATGGTACACTGAGGTGACAGACAGACGTGGAGAGCTGAGGTGGACATCTGTACCTACCCTTCAGTTAGGAACTCCGAAGGATGATTCAGGAGCAGCTCGACACCTTCCTCATTTTTTGCCTTTTCCATGTACTTTTCTGTTGGGCTTGTATTCTGGCCCATTTGAACTTTCAACACACTTGTTTGACTGCTTACTTAGTGTTTTTCTTTCGCTTGTACTCTGGTGTTGTGTGTGTTTTCATTGCATAAAGGCAATGCCTTCCCTTTTATCAGGATTTACACCTTTGGAGCTAGTCGCCAGCCCCTGGCCTATGGAAGGCGTGTTTGGGGTATTCATGACACGGGCCCCGAAGACGGGTTGTGACATGAGACTCATGGGAATCCGTTATATTCATCACCGAATAAAAAAAATTCTCATATTTCTATGTGAATTTTATGACTCATCCTTATGTTATGTTTGGAATTTTATTCATATAATATTGTTTAAATCTTGTGGGAAAATCATGTATCAACACCAATTAGATAATCCAAGAGTTATATGGATGATTTCAATGGCCCTAATTATATGTGTTTTAAAATATATCATCTGTATGCTATATCCTATTTGGATGTGAAATATAATTTTCATTTCTAGTGGTTGGGGAGATTTATAAATATTTCTGAACCTTGATTATGAGTGTTTAAAAATACAAAAAATTGTATATTTTCTCCATCAATGTATTTTAATTATTTTAACTATTAAAAATGAAATACTGGTCTAGAACATGTTGTGAATGAACTGTTTTCCTTTATATAAATTCTTTTTCTCCAAGAATAAATATTTTTTGAATATTTTACCTATAAATTAAATATATTTATCCTTAACTATATTTTCACAAAAATCCCTTATATAACACTGATGGATTATTTCATAGTGATAGGGATCAAGACTTCTATAAAATGAATCTATATGAAACATTGGAGTAAATTTAGTAATTATTCAGAACCTCTTTATCCTATTTAACCTATATGACGCTTTATAAAATAATAGAATCCCATATTGAATAACAAATGTGATTTTATATATTATTTATGTCGTTTTTCTTCATGAAACAACATGTAAAAACAATGATTCATTCGGTTCCATGTATCAAAAATTTATTAAACCATTTTTTTAAAACATTGTTTTTTAATTTACCCTTATGAATAAATGGTATACAATATTTTATAGATCATTACCACTCAACCTCCAAATTGGAAGCAATTAAAATTAATAATATAAGTCCCTAATGATGTTAAAGATTTTACATTAGGAAATTCATTACAAGATTGAAATATAAACATGTGAGATTTCATAATTTCAATGACGTGCGACATAAGAGTTTGGTTAATGATAGATAGATTTATAGTTACAATTGTTACCTAAAACTCAATAAAATTTATTCTCTCTATTAGCTAATTTCTTGGTTGAAGTGGGTTGATGTTTTATGATATTTGTTTTTCAGGATTTGAGCCTTTATATTTTCTTCATTGTCAATTTTCATCTAATTTTCATGGAAAGAGAAATGATTTTTGATAATGGGAAACATGGGTTATACATTTTGACATATATATATAATTATAATACAATATCATTTTACAAATTTAACCTTATAAAATTTAAATAACATAATTTTTTAAAATAGACATCATTTTTTATTCATTTTAAAAAATAACCTAATTATTTTTCAAACTCTTGATTATATTTTAATTCCTCAGAAATAGTGCCAAATGTTCACTATATAATATTTTATTTCATCAGTCAAATAACATATTAAATATTTATAATCATATGGTAGAATAGTTCCGTGGTGACTAGGGGTCGATTAATTGGTGCATACTTCATTTTTTTTATGTTACCATTAGAACAAACAAAATATTCCTCGGAAGTAAATAAACACACACACACACAGACATATATATATATATAGTATACATAATAGAAGTGGTTCTTATATTAAACTAAATTCAATAGTAATATGGTATGAGAAGATATTATAATATCACATTGATTAGAGAGAAACCCAATGTAATCAAAGAAGAGATATGAAAATTCAATTGGTTGGTTTTGAAAGGATATTACACCCTTCATAAACTATAAGAAAAAAATTATAGTAGAGATGGAGAGGGGTGGCATATTCAATAAAATGGTATATCTTTATGTGTCTGAATCCTAAAATTCATCAACCACAATATCCACTCAACTATTCACACACAATTAAATTTTTATTTCAAAAATCACAATTGGCTAAAATTTGGTAACCCATACAAGATTCACAATAAATAATCTCTGAGCTGCATAATAAATAATAAAACATTATTATATAGTTTAAAATATCTTGACCCATTTATCAAATATAAAATCCATTGTTTTGTGGTATCTTTGTTTCTGGTTCATCCATAATAAAGTATTTTATGTGATTGGACATCCTCTCTAATGTAAAAAATACCACTCTATATTTATATTCATATTTTTAAATCATCATGTCCAAATTTGGTTGTTTATTGATTCATGAGTGATTCACATCAATGGTATCAACACTGACCACTTTCTCAAACAATCTATAAAAGAAAATTATTGTTGAATTGATATTAAAAACCACCCCTAACATTTCACCCATATATTATAGTATGAATAGTTAGAAAATATCCGTATTTTTTCCTCCATTATATCCATCATCTTCATATACTCTAAAAATCCCATTTTTTAGACACTAATCCATATTTTATACTAAAAAATTTAGTTTTATCAATGAAATAATGCCGAAATACCTGAACCATGAAATTTTACACATAATATGTAACATTGATATTTTCACATACCTAGCAAAGATCCTTAAATTCATAATACTATGAAATTGGGTGTTTCAACCATAGATGTAATATATTTCTTCTTAATATGTTTATCAGTATTAGTTTTTAATTTTCTCACATTTTACAATCCAGTATTGTTTACATACCTTGTATGCATCAGCTCTTATAAGAGATTATAGTTTTTATGGACCATATAATTCTTACCCTTATGTATAATGCATCTCCATAAGCCCTGATTTACCTTCTTCCAATTTTCAATCCTCATGTATTGGAGTCCTATAACACTAAATCCAACATTTAGTTCCATATAATATCATCTACAAATATCATTTCTAGACTCTACCTCAGTAGAAAATTTTCTGTTTGAATTATTCACCTCTCGTATGAGTCTTATGGGGTTGAACATGGTGCATTCTATCCAGAATCATTTAAATGTCATCATCCATTTTCCATTTTATATAACCAATAAATTTTCCTTTTGTCCTAAAAAATGGGTACTCAGAATTATACATGGGGTGATCTTCTTGAGGATTGGAATGTTAACTATTTTCTAATAATCCTCCATAGTTGTTAAGGTGTCCTGTCTTGAGATTTGAATGGTTTCCTCAATTTTCACCTACATCATGTACTCATCAAGTGTTTTTTTAATTTAACACTACTTCCTTATATGATGAAGGTTATGGTATGATATTACTTTGGATTGGAATCCCCTCAATCCTCTATAACCATCTCAAGGTATTGTCATTTTTGGTATATTACTTAATGATAGATCTAAAAGAAATTTGTATAAAAATGTCTCAATATTATATTATACATGTTAAATAATCTATCATGTAAGGGATTATAGAATCTGAGACCCCATGTTGGGTTCTTTTTCCATGCCAAAAAATTGAAAATAAGTGACCTAGTTTGTTAAATATAAATCCATGCAATACTCGAAGACAACCAATTAGTAGTAGTGAAACACATCCCCAACCACATTCCAAACATATTCTTAGGATGTATTTTAAATTTCTACTTCAAAACAATTATAGGGAGTTAGGGTGGGAAAAATAATTCCCAATTTTAGAGCACCATAATCAACCAACAAATATTTCTATGAATTATTCGGATGAAAATACATTAGAAATGAAGGGGATGATATGGAAATAAACCCAATGAATCCATGGTATGATAACGAAGCATTATTTTGTAAATAAAAAACCTTAGAAAAAATAGAAATGAAATACAATAAATAACCCTGAAGCACTAGAATAGGAATGAAAAAAGTCATCCTGTAATGAAAAAAGAAAATTTTAAATCGTTCTTGAAAAGCTCATATCCATAAACAAATAGATTTTGGAGGAGGTTACCAAAGTAAATTTCTACCTAATGTGATTCACCAACATAATATTCATATGGGTCTAGAATTTTATAAAATATAAGGTTGTGAAATAGAGTTCAAGAAATGTTTTGAACCAATCTGAGAAATTAATGCTATGTGTCATATTGGAGAATGATGTATGAGTGCATGAATACTAAGAGAAACATTGAAGTTATAAAATCCATTCATCCAGGTAATCATTAAATCATCCCAACATCCAAAAAATTCTTATTTGATCATTTGTATTACCCTCAATGAGAAGATCTCTATTTAGATAGAGACTTGAATAGATTTATAGAGATAAAATAATTTCAACTCAATTATGTTTATTCTTATTCCAATGGATATAAAATAATTAATACCTATTAAATAAGGATGTTATTTGTTTCTAAAATTAATACATGAAGAAAATGGGAGTTTTTTTTTGACAGGTATGTCTAGTCTTCATCGACTAAAAATTTAAAAGAACTGTTTTCATTCGCTTGATTATGTTATTCGATGATTATGTCAATATTATCATTATTTAATAATAAATAAAAGTTAACATCAATTAATAGAGAATAATATGTTGAGGGAGATAATAATTATTGGTTTAATAGCTCCAGAACACATTACAAGTTCTATTTATGATACATTTCCTACTCATCATACCTATTTTTATATAATGAGACTTTATCCTCTAGAAATACAAATACATCTTTATATGTCCCATTAAATCAATTTTGGATTATATATAAATAGAATGATAAAGGATCATGAATAATATAATTGGAAATCACTGAACAATTAAATTAGTTCCTAATTTATCCTAAAATTACCCACTTATTATCTTACACCCATCATTATAGATTTATCCTTAAAAATTGATCAAATGTGAATTTTAAAATAGTTAATATTTAATTATTTGGGAAAATATGTTTTAAACAATTTTTTTTTCATATTTCTGGCTTATTATTTTTTGAATTTTTAACTTTTAGAATGTTTTTATCTTCATTTCATTTATTTTTCCTTAATTTCATCGGTTCTACTGTTGGCTTGTAAAATGAATCCCATGTGTTATTTCAAAATAAGATTCAGTAAAAACCCATTAGAAATTATCTAAAACTCCAACCCTAATATTCCAACATCATTTTTAATGAGGAAGATCATTTATGTCCTCCTTTAATAAATAATTCTTTCAACTAGTAGGGATACCTCTTCTTTGATTGAATTCAAAAATTCTCCCTAAACATTCAAATAATAATCCATTTTAGGTGGGAATTCACCCCCTAAACATGTTTGAGTACCATAGATCACTATTATAATTAGTAGACATGTTCATAGTAACAATATCATGATTTACCATAACCCTTCAATCTAATTTATAATATCCATTCATTTGGATTATTACAATCATCATAATTATCATAATTCACCTGCCATCGATGTTCATAATGATTTAATGATTTTAAATAATTTATTTTAAAGTTTTTTAATTTATATCAACTATGTTATTTTCATTAAAAACAATCATTCATGAATTGATCATCATTTTATCAGATTCAACACTCCACTATATTCAAATGGTGAGAGTGTATTGTGAGATAGGATTTTTTATTTATATTTGATTAGGAACCTTTTATGCACTAAATTCTTATGTTATATAATCCACCATAATGAATATTTAAGACCCAAAATATATTTTCATTTATATTATAATTAATAATAAATATTTATTTCTGGTTAATATCACACTCAAAAATTATTTTTTGATAGACCCGTATTTTTCCAATGGTCCATAAAACATCACGTCATATTGTAATATTGACTGGTTTTCTATTGGTATTGGTCGTTGAAGTATGATTCATTAAAATGGTGATGATTATTATTTTTCTTGTGATTGAATTTTCAAAAATGAATATATTGAGCTTAATGTAGATATCCATGTTTTCTTACCCAATAGATTAATATATGGAATTATGTAAGATATAATATTCCCTTAATCTATCTTGAAATTGTCTATGAACTGTATACCTTATTGTTAATTCATTTGGTCATCAATTATCAACAAAAAAAATAAAATAAGCTCCCATCATCAATAATTTTCTATTCTGAAACATTATCTATTCATAGAAATAGTAATTATTGTCCTGGTGTTCATTTTGATTCAAATATTCTAGAGGATGCTTGCTTCCTCAATAGATCATCATTGTCACATCTTATTCACTAGACAAATTTTATATATGTAACCCCTATAGGCATCACATGTTTGAAAACATATTAATTGATTCCATAATAACCTATAAAAATATAGATTTGATCTTATTTATATTCATATTAGCTTACTCAACGTGGGTAAATTATGTTCTTGTGATATATCTATCATTACATTTATGATCGATTGATCAACGACAAGGCTTATGGTTAGTCCTTATTTAATTGGTATAATTGTTTTTAAAAAGTATTTATGGTGGATTATACTAGTCATTTGTTTTTATCGCTTTTCAAAATATACACATGTGAGATTTTATAATATTTACCTATTGACCACTAGTTCCGTTACCAAATTTATGAATATGATGGGTTGCTTGATCATCGATTTAGTGGTTTATATTTTGTTGATCATGGTCACATATCATATTATTCATTTGATAGGAACCAAATTATATGTTATTTGACTCTTGCACTATCATTAAATAATATACCATCAGTATTAGGCCATTTTATATTGCTATAATTTTGGATTCAAGATTATGGTTTTCCATATACGACATCCATTAACATAGAAGAATATTCTTTAAGATAAATTTATTAATACATTCGTAATTATATACAACCTCCAAATAAAAAAGTATTTAGATTGTGAATAAGATAATTCCAAATGTTATATTATGGAATTAAAAAATTAAATAATTAGTTAATGAAATTAATGGATTTAAAAAGTAGTAAAATAAAATAAGAAATAAATTTCTAATATAAAATCACTATATTTATTATTCTAAAAATATTTTTAAAAATACATACAAAGTATTAAATAATTATTACTCCAAAAATCACATTGTAATAAAAAAATTTATGGAATATTTTATTAATTATAAAAATTAATTTATTTCATATAATTCACAATATAAATATATTTCTATGTTTAAACCCTCAAAAAATTTAAAGAGGTGCATTGGAAACCTGTATCAAAATACATCATAATTTTTATTGACACATACTCTAACCTCTATATCCCTTGATCAATATTCTTCTTGAATAAATAGTATTTTTTCTTAAATCCTATTATTTATTAAATGATTAATTTGATGAAACTAGTAGACCTAGATGTATACTATAATATTAATGTATAATTTTTTATCGGTTTAGATTAAACATATTTTATTAATGAACTTATAAATATTTGAAATTAAATAAATGATGTTTTTAGTTACCTAAATTGTGTTTCATTGTTTTATATTATTTAAATAAAAAGATAAATTTTAAAATATTATAATTTAATTTAAAAATAAATGAATTAATATATACATTCTATAAATAAAATTTATTATCCCTTCCTGGATTCCGCATAGCGGTTCCCTAAGATGGTTGGCCACATGATGACTAGTTTATCTCCCCATGTTCCAAAGACTGCTGACTAGTAGTGAGGTTTTGTAGTGGTATGCTGGGAATAATACATAACCATTATCGAGGTAATCAACAATAGTAAATAATAATGATAATAGTGGAATCATAAAAAATAACTAGAAAAAAAATAATAAATCATCCAGATAACAAAAAATGAATAATATGATTCAATATCATATACAAAAATTTTGATCATTCCATGAATCTAGAAAAAAATGGAATTACATGGGATTCAAGGACACATAAATATACAATATTCTATTAAAACATTCAAATAGTAAAAAATATGACGATGTTTACATCACTTTCATTGGCTCTGACCTCTTCTACTGGACTCCATTATCTTACCTAGAATCAAGAATCAAATGATTGAATAATCCATTTGAATTCACCTATAACAAAGAGGTATGTTAGGTAAGCATAGGCATCCTAAACATGATGTGATATATAAACAACAGTCCACCACCAATGGTGCCTGAAAAATCTAATATGTGTATAATAAATAAGTAGTATTTAGGTATATAATAAATGGAAGGTATTATATAAATAAATAAACCATGTTATACTAGATTCCCCTGGGGACCACTAACCAACCACATCTTCTTTAGCCAATGATGGACATATATGAATGAGAGTTATCCTTTATGTATAAAATAAGTGTTTAAAAATTGTTATAAAAAATGAACTATATTGAGTAGATTGACCCTAGGAATTTTAATTGTCTTGGAGGAAACATCCATTAGATAATATTTATGAATTAATATATTTTTATATAAAATATATCCTTTGATTATTTAATTTCATCCTAAGCCCATTAAAGGTGATCCATACAGAAGAACCAATATATCACAGATGGAACACTATAAATACAAATCAAATTATGTGTATGTCCAAGGTGATACCTATATGGAATCATAAGTATAAATCTAAGGATGTTATAAGTAATCACTCTTTATGTCTATCCTAGTAAATCACATGGGGGCCATGTATCACTCTTTGCACGATATTACCAAATCAACCACTAATACTGCCCATGGTAACTCCCCATGGGAACCCGTATTTTTCTTGGGAAGAGAGGTCATCCACATAAGGAGACCATCCATGACACGCAATAAGGAATCTAAGTATCAATACTGGTAGATTTACAATCTATAACAAGTGTTAATTTTAATTCACAACAATCCAATCCATTGTGTCATTAAATTGTGACCCTTGTCTCTCCCTCAACATGGTATGATGTTATGGTTTATTTATCAACAACTCTTAAATTTTTTCATAGAATTATAACTATAACCATTAAATAAAATATAATAATTAATAATTATCCTTGTAATTCAATATATAGAATACGAAAAAGGGTCTAAATCATTAATAATCATTTTCCTTATATTATTTAATATTATAATAATTTTTATTTAAAATTGAGAAGACACACCCCAATTGGTAGTATAATTTTGGTTTAACATGGGACCTTTAAACCATTATATAAGTTAACACTCATAAGGGAGTATCCAATCTAGGTGATCAACTATGTATGTTGAATATATATTATCTATGACCATATTATGTATGGAATTCCAATTAATTTAACTATATTGAAATCATTTATGAGACATCTGAAGATTCTGGGCATGGAACAACACATAATAATATAAAGAAATGATTCTATAAGGAAAAAGGACTACATAAACCTACATTAAATTAGTTGATCTCCTCTCATGTGTTTTTGGAATTTGAATTTATAATTAGTGGATGAAATCATATATATATATAGAGAAATGACATGAAAATGGGAATATGATATCACACCAAAATATAATTGGACCTAGTCATATAATCTATATAAATAATGATGTAAATTCTAGCTCATACTGATACTGATCCAATTAGATGAGTGGTCATTTATTTTGAGATTTTATGGAGGATAAATAGAAAATTATTTCATAGGAAAGAGGAGGACATCTCACCAGGGTAAGGGCTATTTTGCAATACGTTAAATAGATACAGGGTACATATTGTAATTTTCCAAAAAATATGAATAGGTTCACAGTTTGGTATCTAAAATACAGGGATAGTGGATCAATTGATTGGGGGGGACCATATTTTCAAAAGTAATCTAACAATGCATACACATCATCGTATGGAACAAAAATTACATGGGTTGCAATTAACGATTAAATAAATTGGGTATAGCTCTGACACTCACCTTTTTGTAGCTCTATACCACCCTACAATATTTAACTAACTATGCATATAGGGAGCTACGGGTTATACTAACAGTAGAACGTATTTATTTTCTCCAAATGTCATTGTTGTAGGATTGGAAAATTCCCAAGAAGATCATTAACCCTTTATTAATTCAAATGGAAAAATCATAAGAAATCAAGTAAGGATTAAACTGAAATTTATAAGTTTATTCACCTCATAAAAATCTAGGGTGTTACAGAACACCCCATCTACACAACTAGTCCCCATGTATCAATTATAAAGGTTATAATGAGTCTAATGAGAAAAGTTCCAACCACTGGGAAAGTTCAATGGAACATCACTACTTGATATTGTCATATATCTGGTTTTTATACTATATAAATCTTATTAAACTAATTTCATATACATGAATATACTTAATTATATGATAAAAGAAATGTATTAGATTATACTCAATTAATTAATCCACCACAAACTTGATATCCATCAATTCAATTGAATGATATGGGTTGACATTAAAATTGAAAATATGTGTTAAATCTACGAAATCATTCATGTGCTAGTACCTATAAATAAAATCTTACTGATAGAGTACAAGACTTACTCAATCCAAAATCTCAAAAGTCATGACATAACGAGTTGAAAACTTGACCTATAACTGAATCTAACTACCACAAAATATAGGAGAAACTCACATAATGACCCTATGTCCTACATTGAACAACATAGGATAATGATTATTATTAATATAATTATTATTACTTGACTAAGATGTATCCATAAGTGTTTGAATCAACTGTACCTAATTAAAAGTATCCTGAACAATATGAAGATATACTAATGCTTCCTCAACTACTAACTTCCATGTTAAAATATTATTATCAAACACTTTTAATGAAAAAAGTGAGAAACCAACTCACGAAACGAAGAAGAGTAAAATTACATTAAATTGAAATTACAGCCTACCCATTTAATCTCTCTAAACAGTTTTCATGATAAAGTGTTTACTTGGATATCCGGTTGCTCCATCAGGCGGTCTTCAAACATGAATTCTAGCATTCCTCACACCTATATGTACTCCTCTACATTGATCTTTCCATTGTTGAACCCCAAAACCAGAATCAAGTCCTTCATGTCGATCCATGCACTCTTCTCATCATTGGTGGCCACCTTAAGAGTATTTCCAATCATTCTTTCTGCCTCCTCATTGGAAGCTTTTATTGTCAGTACAGTTTCCAGCATAACCTCATCCGAGCTCAGGAGAATAAACAATGGTTTATCGTACACCTCTCATTGCCGATGGGCCCCCTTGGAGGAATGGGGTCTTCACTCTATCTACTTTCCCTTCAACTTCTTTGTTGATCTGGTCTCCATCGGAAAAGGGAAATGAGAGTAGTCATTTTTCTCTTTCCGTTTAACCCTTTTATTCTTGCTCTGCCTCGGACTTGGGTACCTACCCCATGGTCCTTTTCATTTGTATCACCTGTAATGTGGAATGATCATTGATCACTAGACTCACTCTTAAACACCATCTCCACAATCGCGGAAATTATGACCAAGTCATTTCCAACAGTTTCGGCGGGATCCTCAACTACAAAACTGGACACCTCACCAAGGTTTCCCTGCTCCTCAATGGGGTGATAAACATCTGCTTCTTCGACCCGCAGGTCCAAAATAACCTCTCTGGTTCCAAAGAAATTAGCTAACTTTACCACAGGGGAAACCCTTCTGGGGCTTGATTTCCTTACTGAAACTAGTTCCATTGCCGGCCTCTTAGGTTCCTGAGGTTCTTTCCATCCTGAGTAACCTTTAATTAAGTGTATTTCATTCATATAGGAGGCATCCTAGGGGGTCGATGAATCCCCACCATCACCCACTTGGCCCCCTTCCATGCTAGTTGTACCTAGAGGAGCAGATGAAGTTGGCCTGGAATCCCCCAGATCCTTGATCAGCTACCTGAAGACATCTACAACCAAGAGTTTTCCCCCTTGCTACTTCTGTTGAACCTTCATGACTCTATCAGGAGAGAAAATGGTCAATTGGCTCTGACCCAAGGAACCTCTAGCTTCCAGATCAGAAATTCGAGGTCTAGATTGCATCGGCCTTTCCTGTATAACTATGTGAGAGGTCAAATTGTCAGCATTTGGGGCCTGTTGAGTGACATCCTGGAACTCAAGGGGGCTAATTAATTTAGCATTCAGCCCTGCTGAAGGATCCTGATTCAGAGATCTTCCCTCTTTTTGAAAATGTTCTGTATTGTGTGCATTGTTAGTACCCAGCTAAATCATTGCAGCAGCATCCATAGACCCTAAATCTTAATAATTTTACAAGTCGGTAACCCCATGTCGATCCCTGCTAGCATGATGGCAGGAAGAGACCAGGTGGCCTAGATATTTTCAAGACGAACAGTAGTCTATCCATGACTCAAATACCATAGCCTGCTTCCAGCGGAATTCCTCCCCCACTGCAATCCACACCCACTCCACAATCGGTTTAGAAACATCCACCTCAAAACAAATACACGGTGATATCGGATGGCATATGGACTTAGAACTACTATCAGAACACCAATAATGGCCTCCTAGATTACCTAGCATATAGTGAATAACATGATTTTGAAAGGGTAGTGGGAGTTCAGGAAAACATACCCACAGTGATGAACTAGGTGTATCCTGTTTCATGTGTAAATCGTAGGTCCATTAGAAAAGGAAGAACTGACACCCGCTGCATGTCTGGGGAGCTCTAGACCAAGATAGGCTCAAGTCGTCCTCAAAAGAGAAGTGAATCATGATATTTCGTTTTTCTAGAATCCCCACGGTCACTTGTCCTTGCAATCGCCAAGAACTGGAGATGAATCTATCAAAGGTATCTATTGAGGGCCAGCTCTGTCTGAACTGAGCCACCAAGGTGAGATTCAGAAAGCCCGAAGCTTCTGAGAATTCTGAAGTTGACAGATCAAGTTGAGTCGTCAACTGAATATGTTTCTCCAGTAGGTATTCAGTGTATGATATTAGATAACATATAGAAGATCACCCATATTGAATTACTACCACGAGGGGATCTCATCCATCATGTAACAAAATCCATTGTGACATAATCCCATTTCGACTTAATAATCGATATATTCTATAATAGTCTAGTAGGTCACAATTGATTCTCTATCAGCCATTAATATTTGGAACACCTTGTGATAAAACTTGAAATATTCACCAATATACACAAGCACTAAAAATGTCAATGTATATCTCGAAAAATCTTGGTAAGGCCGTGGTGTGTTTCCCAAATAGTGGAGTTATATTAATCCATTAATTCATCACTTATATATATATATATGGACATAGGGATGCCATTGAATGTGAGGGATCCTGTCCTCTCTAGTTATCATACATGGTTGTGGGTCCTCCCCTGATACTTTATCCCATATGACTAATCCCTAATGATAATAAATTGTACTCATTCATGCTTACTCCCTAATTGAGGATTACACTAGTAGACCAACTTATACAGTCTTCCCATGATATTCTATAACCTCATGGAAAGTCTTAGAAAACATATTCAACAATTTCAACTAACTACTATCTCCGTGGATTTCATATATCTAATCCTTTCAGAACACCTATTTAACTCCTCTATTCCAAATTTTTTGAGTGTATGAATGAATTTTTTGAATTAATTTAGGTTCTATAACCACCACCCATTCTTTACATTTAATTAATGCTATTTTTGAATTTATTTGATAGATTATTGGTCCATGTAAATGATTAACCATTACCCAAATAAATAATTCCTCTAACATCATATAGTATGATCCATGAATTCTAGATAACGGTCATTAATAGAGTTATTATTCACATGAGGTCATAGATTTTATAACCCATAGGCTACAACACAATGTACCTAACTAGGAATAATCCTTTACCAATTCATAAATAATCAAAATAAACATTTTAGATTCTTTTCAACTCTAGAATAATCAGGATCGATGCTGAAGTCAGTATCCCATTCAACAAATAAAAGGAAGTCACATGCGATTTAGAATATAATAACTTCACCCAATTTTTTATATATTATATGAGGTTCTACTAGGTCATACAATTATTAAATGAAATATTTGTAATAATAGTTTATCCCAAAAAAATTAAAATTTTAAAATACCATCTAGGTCTACTCTTAGGAAACTACGATGCACACCTTATTTGTGCCGATAGAAAACCGTACATCGAAAATGATATTTCTAATGATGTGTAACTTATTGACACAATTTGGAATTTGATGAGATTATAAGGTAATTGCTTATGTCTCATTTTATTCATAATGATCTCAAGATGTTTTCCTAGTCATATAAATTTTGATAATAGACCAAGATATCATTACCAAATACCACCACAAACAAATGAATGTATGGGTGGAAAACCTGATTCATTAGGGACATAAAAAATTGCATGAATATTCATAAGGGAAAATGGAATAAATATATACTCATTCTTACCAAATATAATTTCTAATGTAGTATATGGTATGTCTAACTGTCTCACATGCTCCTGACAGTATCACATAATCAAATAAATCATAGAATAATCGTTCTCTCCATAGTACTATTCAAATAGTTTATCTATTTGAAGAAGCAGACACATGTTCTTATTTGAATGCTTATTCTACCTTCTATAATCTATGCACAACTATAGGGTACCATCCACCATCTTGGAGAAATGGACAGTTGAACTCCAAGGGGATGTAATGGGAAATATAAATCACTTCTCTTCTATGTCATGTAATGGCCTATTATGTTTTTTAATCTATGTATGTTTCATAATATGGGGATGAATGGACATGGGTTTGGATCCTTGAACTAGATCAATGGATAAGTGTACCACTATCATAAGAGTAAATCTAGAGAAGTCATCATGGGAGATAACCCGGACAAAATCCACCATATTATTGAATTCCATATGATATATTCTGTAACATCCTATAAAGAAACTACTCATCTGGGATGTAAATAATCCCAACCAATGATGCTCATTTATAGTTTAAATTTTCTAGATATCCTATTTTCCATTATAAAATTATGACATTCCATCAATTGATGAAGAAGATAACTTCTTGTAATATCAATCAAAGTGGTCATGATAAGGACCAAAAATGGTCATTTCTGGAAAGATGAGGAAACCGTTCATATCGAAAAAAATAAATTTATATAAAAAATAAAAAATAACCTATATCATTGTGTACTCCATGTAATAGTGCACACTCTTCATAATGAAACAATATTGGTGAGTTTAGAGTCAGGTTTCAATAGATGTACTCCATCACTCAGCTGCAACATTTCATAATTCTCAAAAATATAAAAAGGGTTATAATCACTTTTTAAAATAATAAAAAAACTAATTTAAAAGATACTAGAATCATACCATGTATTATTAATGTCCCTATAGTCAACTCCTTTAATGTAGGCTACATTGCATATATATGGACAGATTTCTGACCATGATATAAAACAAGGCTAAAAAATTATTGTATGATCTACTGGTCCTAAATATCTAATGTTAGGATACCATGTGAACTACAATGTAATAATCCTTATAAGAGGGTAGTATAACAGTTCCCAACCTAATTAAGAGTTATGTATTCATTACCCATTTGTTGTTTCATTGCAGATCCTTTTTCACTAGGTACTTGAAAGATGTTTTAGATGAATCAATGTTATTGACCCATCCTGCCACAAGATCTATAATTGATTAGTTTCAGCGTACATTTTCGAATCTTATTGAATACACTATAACACTAGTGACACGCCACAATTTCATTGGTGTGTTTAATTTCTTCGAATCTTCTCCGATGATCTACCATTTAATGAAGTTTTCTACCATAAGAGGAACGATTGCCCTACCTCGATGTTGAACCACCCAGGATAACATTACCTACATTCCATAACTATTTCTCCTTGATGAGGGTCTAGATCACTATCTTAGAAAATTATTTCAACCAAAATAAATTTACATTTAATAATATGTCATAAGAATTCCCATCTTCAAATAATGTTGTAGTGATAAACTAGTCAGTAGTCACTTTCAAAATTAAATGAAAAAGATCAGTGAAATTAGAAGAGCAATCAATCAAAATAATTATTCCCTATTGTGTGTGCATAAAATATATTTTGTGGTATTCCCTCATTTTCAACGAAAATCAATTGTAATATATTGATTTTTATATTTTCTTATAGACCATACCCCAATGATAATCAGACTGATTTGTGACATCACCCCCATGATTAGATGTATCACAGAGCGTATAGGTGGTGATCTTCACCAAACACTCTAGATTTTTAACCATATAATTAATGATCAATAACATTTACAATATCCATGAATCTACAACATGATTTAGGACATCCCCTAAGAAGGTAGAAGGGTTCCATTGCTGAAATTCATGAATCAACTCTACCATAGTATTTTCTAGTCATGGATCTCCCTACTCCTAGTACATGAAGTGAAAGAGTAAATCTAAAAACATATAATTGATATATAGTGGATGATGAATTAGAGGTTCCTAAGGTTTCAATATAGGAGGTAATAATAGTTTATTAGGTCCCACCACCATCATATCATAGTCGTCGCCACCCTCTTGATGTACGAATTGATGGATTCATGGTAGCATAGATCTAAAATTTTCACACGCATTCCCAAAATAATATTTAATAAAAGATAGAAATCAAGATTATATAAATGGGCATAGACATGGTCTTATTGTTAATAGGTCACACCTCTATACCTACTTTTTAAGAGGTGTATAGTTGATAAGAGAGATCATAAAAGTAAGGAGATACATTGTCTGTTACCCAATACTGGGATCAATTTAGGATCAAGGTCACTTATATCATATCATATCATCTTGTATATAGAGTATAAAACATTTCAATTTAAATCCCCATTTTTCAATAACCATTACAATTAAAATTTAAATATATTTATGTTGATACGTCTTTATATTCATTTAGATATCATTTTCTAAAGAGATGTTTCTTGATTTCTTATTTATAAAGTCCCATAAACATTATAAATTGAATATGGTATGTTAATTAACAAAAAAATTAACATTAAATCTATTATATGTATGTAATAGGTAATTTAAAATTATTTTATTAAATGAACTACCATTTCTATTTTATATATTTACATGCTTCATAAATTACAATTTCTATTCAAGGAATCATTTTAACTAATGGTTCATCACATTGAACCAGTAGTTCATGACGAAAACATATAATAATTGTTAATTATGGTTTCATCAACAATATATATTGGAAAAAATATCTGTATTGTTTTAGATACATTAATTAATCCAATTATGTTTTCCCTACAATAAACCTTATAACATTTCTATTTATACTAATCTATGAACTCAAAATAATCTATGGAAACCCAAGAAATGCCCAATGTAATGTAAATATTTCATGGAATAATGCATGACATATTAATAATTAGGTTCCTTGAATAGTGAATGAAGTGATACCTCCACGCCATACCTATACGTGGAAAAATAATTACACGATATTAATATCATTAATAATAATCTCACAAAACATTTTCAACACCCAATGTTGAAATTCAGTGAATCTATAATTAGAACAATGAAAAACAATAATGTCCCATCCCTTGTTATTTTGGATTCCCATCTACATAGTTTAAGTACTCTAATGCCTACAATCATTTCTATATTCTGAAACATCCTAGTATCATCTATGTTACCGAAATAGAAATACCAATGGATGAAGACAATTTGATATCTATTTTTATCATCATTTATGAGAAGACACTAAGCAATTCCCTAAGCTAGTTGGACATAAGACCTCGATAATGTTTCAATATATTATTTAGGATTCTGAATAGTATTAAGGATCCAATGAGGTATGGTGGAGATACAATGCCCTCTAGAATAATAAAATTAAATGATAATTAATATTGATGAATAGTGGAAACATTAATAATTAACCAACAGTGGAATAATATATGATCAAGTTAAATAAATAGGTTGATGATGAATCAATAACATATAAAAAACAATGACCATTCCATGATGTTATAATAATAAAGAAGTAATCAAGATTAATGGGAACACGGCTATAATACATTCTATATAAAATAAAAAATGAAAAAAAACAATAACTACTACCATCAAAATAATAAGAGCGGTACTCTTCCCCATACTCCATCAGTGTACAAAGAATCAATAATCAGAAGCTAGTTACATCCCTTTTCTTATATATACAACCATGAGGCATGTTTATGTACAATAGATTTACGGATGTGGGTGTGATATATACATTTTTTGTTACAACAAATAGTCTCTATAACTATCTGTTATGTTCCAGAAAAAATTACTAGTGTATAGATATATAATACATGTATGTCAAAAAATAATTAAAAAAAATCCCATCGGACCACGTATCCCATTAGACCCCCATTCCACCCTACATACTTCTGACTAAGCGAAATATCACTGAAAATATTTCAACATTTATATATATAATTTGGGGTCTAAATGAGTCATAAAAAATAATGTATCAATAGTGGACTGAACCAAACGATATCATTTGGCTCTTATGATGCATCAATGGGATAACACAAATATATCATGAGTTTTGGATATACTATACATCCTTGGGATTTATTAATATAATAATTCTCTTATCCAAGAATGTCTATAATGAATAAAACATGAATTTCTCCAAGATATGTATAAATACCCATATTTGTAAAACTCCATCCCAAAAGATGAATATAAGTGATCCCAAATATCACTATCAACATTATAAAAAGTAAGACTCGTCATGCCCATCCTAGGAATAACACATAAGGTGCAATTTGTTTCTAATGGCATGGTATATCCATATACCTCACATATCACATCCATTATAACACCCTTTTTGAATCAGAATCTCTCATGGGTATACATGTTTTCCACCAATAATTCCATACAAGGAATCGTATACTAAATCCAATTATCACCTCAGGTGTATTTACAATACAAAAAATTCTATATTTTAATAAATGACAAGCCCATACTAATCAATATTAAATTAAGTCCCTTGTATCAACCTCATCATTGAATGAAGTTATGTATTTTCATTCAATAAATCATATTATTACATTAGGGAAATATAAAAATATGAATTTATTCTAGTTTGTTAATTCAACCCTATCCAGGAAAATCATCTTATGTCATATTCAAATGGACCAAACTCATAGACATTAATTTTCTAAAGATCATTTAACATTTCATAATTTATTATTTATAAGAGAAAAATCACACATAAATTTGTTGTTTCATTCCATTATAACATGATTCCTTTAACACTATAAGGAGTGAAACACCCAGGTGGGTGTATCATGTCGAGGTGATCAACCAACAATGTTTTTTAACCATTTTATAATACCATAACATGAATCTATGTAATTTAATTTCATTTAAATAGAATTTATAAATCGTGCCTTAGAGAAATATGGTATATTTTACAATAACACATACTATAATTCAATGATACGTTATGGAAAAGGGGCTAGAAATACTACTTGTGGATGGAATAAAACATATGATCTATTGTAGGAATTTTATTTGAGGTATGATGAATTATATCATTGAAATAGATAAATTATATAAAAAAAGTTCATATGATATTTCATAAAAATCTGTTGGGATTTAGTGGGATAATCGAAAAAATAATGAAGTAGATCATATCACATTCTGAGAGGAATACAATGAGATGAATTTTGGTTTCTTCTGAATTCAGTAGAAGGAAAAATAGAAAATCCTAGAATAGGATTCAGGAGGATAGATCACATGTGATGGGCTACTCTGTGAGAGAAATGAAGAGGGTGGGGGGAATATGGTTATTTTAAATTGACGGAGTAGGTAAATTGTAACTCACGTAAATTTTTTAGGCCTTTGTTTTGGTTTCTCTATTAGATAAACAATGGGTGAATTGTTTCCTAGATGATGTACAAGGTTATTTACTTGAATGATTGGATGATCAGATTTTGTCTGATTATTCCCTACCCATGCATTCCCATGTTCATGGGTAACACACCCCACATGGGCTATAGCACATAGTAAAGCTAACCATGAACAGATTATCCACTCCACGATGTGAAGGCTTGTAGCACCCCCGTAGTTGTTTATAGAATATGGAATGAGTGGCTTAGTTTATAATAAATGCGAGGGGTAGTTGTTAAGTGGTTCAAATAAAATTGAACATTTTATATAAATCATTTAAAATCATGGAGGATACAAAAAATAAATCATGTGGTAATTATTATGATTTGTTTTTGAAAAGATTGATTTTTGGAAAATAGTGAAAAAATTAATTTTTTGTTAAAAAATTCATAAATTTTCACATACTCAAAAATTTTAACATTTTTTTATATTTTTTAATTTATATTAATCTACATTAATGAAATAAATATTATAATTATATCCGCATTTCTCATCATTATTCTTGATTTTGGTATAAATTTTTTTTATGAATAAAAGTTAATTGTTCTAAAAAGTGTTTTCTTTACAGTTTATGTAATTATGATAAAATTAATTTTCAACATATTAAGAAATTGATTATGTTAAAAATTATTTATTATTTCTTTTCACTGAGTTAATATTTTTTGATTTTGTAATTTTAATTTTTTTCATTATGAATATTTATCTTTCTAAAACATTATTACAATGGGTAAGGTTAAACGAGTAAATGGGGTAGCCAAAATTATTATATCATGATTAAATTATCATTAATTTTATTGAAATTTTATTATATTATTGGATTTAAACTCATCCTAAAAATAAATTATAAATATTTTAATTTGGGTCCACTTTTATTAGATAACATCATATTATAAATATTAATGTTTTATGTATTTACAATTGGTCCACTCCCCAAACTTAATAAAGATACCCACTAATCCACACAAATTCACACACCATGATCCATTTAGAATTAAAATATAATACCTAAATAAAATATAAAAATCCAATCATACATGATAGTGGTCACGTTCTACTGAGAATACCATTCTATGAAGGCATCATGTGTAATACTAGGGTTGTGTTGTAATGAAGATGTGTAATTATTAACAGAGTGTATAAAGTTAATTTCTTATTATACATATATAAAATACTCATGAACCCAGTTAAACTAATTAAATAAATATGATCCATGTTGTAAAATTTAATTATCATTATTCAACATAAATTTTTTATATTATTTTCTATGCATTGGGAAATGGAAAATGTGGCTATTACATACATGTAGATTGTGGCCTCCCTGAAACATTGTGTTAAATTTTTTATCAGTTGACCATGTGGATGGTAAAAATGTTCTATGAAATAAATATAAATGATATCAATAAAATAATTATCATTTATTTAATATTTCATATTACTTTCTATCTTAGCCATCCAAAAATTGTAAAAGGCTGTCACCGCTCATACGTATGTGTGGACAATCACCTCCACAATGATTTTGATTTGTTATTCACTTCCACCTTACAAGATTTATTCTGTTATGTAACTAATTTATAAATATGAATCATATAAAATATTGTTACTCTAGAAAATTAAAATATTACCTACATCATTTCTTTTTTACCATGATTAAAAAGAGAAGCTTCATTGATTGGTATGTATTAACTACCATCTTCATGAAATGATGTGATTCAATTTCCATGACTTCCAAAAATGGTTTCCTTTAAAATATTATTTAATACCTAAACATGATATTTTTATCAGGTATTAAATTCTCATCCATGTTTCTCCTTTTATCAGGTATTTGTCATAATCAAGATTCCAATACATGTGAAAATTATTTTTTAATGTAAAAAATTTACCCCTCACTAGTTAATGTTTCATGTTTGTATTTTTAAATGAAAAATGATATTTACTCATATAATTATGAAAAAATGGGATATATTTTTCTTATGGATTCAAATGAGGTTTGTTGATGAAAAAGTTAAATCCTACAAATATTTTGTTCATGATATACTATTTATTATTATATATGATGACTTGTGAGCCTCATATTACACACAAATATAGGATATCCCATTATATCCCCTCTAATACATCATGTTATGACTTATTCATCGAAGGAAATTATATAGGGATATAATTGATTTTGTTACTATCATAGAATTTTGTTAGATTTACTTATGATGACATAGAGTAAAATATTACCACACTTTTTGAATATAATGCTTCATGAAGACAATATTGTACATGGGAAAGGGTTTATTTTGAAAATAATTTGTTTTTATAAGGTCATTAATGATTATTAAATTTTATTGGTGAATTATTTTATTAATTACTGAAATTGTTTCATGAGTTCATGCATTTATCAATGTTCCATCATATATTTACATTAATGAATAATAGTTTTCCATATGTTCTATTTGATTGAAGGATTATTTTATCATTTGGAACTATTTTTTTCAGTTCTTAATGTTTTATTTAATGAATAGAAATCATATTCATTGGTTCTTATGTTTTTTAATATACAAATCGGATTAATATATTTTATATCACTTAATAATCATTGTTTTGTCATCTAATTTAATTAAATAATTCTATCAACAATAATGGAAGTGTATAAATTTTATAAGTTCATGATTTTGGATATGGTGACTCATCATAAATAAGTATTTTTTTAGAATAAAACTTATCTATAAACATGTATCCCTATTTTTATGGGAAAAGTAATATTTAGGTTCCCAGTTTGATATGTATTGTTTAATCAAATTAAAAAATTCAATACATAAAATAGTTATATAAAATTTTACAAAATAAAATACATAATATAAATCATGTAATTATTGGTTGAAAATTTTTAATGTAATTATACATTTTATCAATGTAATGGTTCAAATGAAAATAAAAGTTAGGATAATATTAAAGGAAAGAAATATGAAATTTTTATTTTTGTTTCTATTATCATGACATATAATTTAATTATTTCCAAGTGGAATTCAATAATAACTTTTTATTTAAAATCTTTGTTTATAAATGAAAAATAGTAGCTAATGTAAGAAGGATCTGAGGAGATAATAAAATCCTAAATTAGTAACCAAAAAATGGACAGAATAAATCTTTTTGTGGAAGAGTTAAATCATTGGACACAGATTGTAAATGATAACATTGATGAAAAATAATTTTCATCTTCCTAAAACTAATCATGTTTATCATGGATAACTAAATAAAATATCACCTAATATATTTTTTTCAAGAATCCTAGTTAAAGATGGAAGATGGTAAAATAAATTTCACAAAATAGTTTAGGTGTAGGGTGGTATTGAATACCAAAGGTGATTCTTATTTTCAATCATTTTGATGATGAAACTGATCATTTGTGGTCATCAATTAAGAAAGATAAAGAAAATTATGAAATTTATATCGTTCAGTGTATATTAATTAATTATATTTTCTTAGGAAGAATGATCTAAATGTTATCCATCATGTAATATAGAGACAATTTTAGTAGTAGATGAAAAATTAAAAAACATAGCTATCACTTATGAATATACTTTTACCTGACTAGCTAGGTATTCAATGAATTTTATTCATTACTAATAGAGTGTAATTGAGTTTCTGTCGGTATGAAAAGATATTTACGATGATATTTTTCATATTTTTAATATAAATAATATAAATATATTGTCTTTTCAATGAATTTTAAGCTTGAGATTATCGAAACATATGTACATCATGATAATAAGAGTGAGATTGAGTCTTGTTGGTATTAAATGAAGAAGCATTCAAATACTAAATATATTATTACGCCACATCATGGGTCAAAATATATAAAAATAATAATTACTATTTCATACGAACACAAATGAATTACCAAAGTGGTAGTATTAATCATTAAGCTCTTGACTATATAGAACATATCTCTGATAAGAAAACTAAATGGAAAATATATATTCGTCTACTAGTTAAATTAATTAATTTCATGGAGTTTTAAAATTATGATTAATAATTTCTAATGTTAGTTAATCAATGTAGAATTCATACGGATGGAAGACAAAAATCTTTAATAATGACCTTTTATACTTTTTCTTTTTATTTGGTACCACAAAATGAAACGATGATAACTATATTACATGTATATTCTGATTATACAATTGTACTATTTAATTTGGTATCTATATATTCATTCATATCATGTAATTTTCTTTTACTAAAATGGAAATACTACAATGAATGATCTCTTAAGAAGACATTTTTTAATATTTCCTAACATATGTTTCTGAGAAATATGAGGCAATGATCAAGATAAATTCTATTAATTTAATTTTATACATAAAAAAATCATCATACATATGAAAGCAATACATTTATTTAAAACTCTACACAATTATCTTAACATTCAATCATCTTATAAAACTAAATAGGTCATTCTAGGGATAATACATATAGAAAAGTATAGAATATAAATCTTATTAATGAAATAGACATGGAAATAAATGATACTATAAGAGTTAAAAGGAATAACATTATACCATAAATAATATTTTTATAATCATGGGGATATGAAATAAAAATATTATTTCATAAAATCATAAATATGTGGAAATAAAATAAAATATAATATCATAATGTAAATCAAAGGTTACTCCTAAGACCATCATCAAAATGTGGATAATGACCCTAGGAAGATTAAGTTCACTTTATAACATATTTCATAACATATATTGAGAAATAATATATTACCATATACATATGTGGACTGTATAATTATTGAATCACCCATCATATAATAAAAATCATATATATATATATATATGAAAAATTTAAAAAATAAACGACATATAATTTATAATAATGATAAATCCTTTGAGGAGGAAGTGGGTATCATTGTTCTGATTCAAGTCATGACTAAAGGCTAAATCAATACGTCTCCTAAGGGAATATGAAGTTAATCATTATTGAAAATTAATAATTGAAAATTGTACATAGATCAAGACCATGGACTTACAATTTAAAAACATCATGTGAATGATCATTGAAATTAGATATTAAATATGAACCACTTGTGGTGTTTTTATGAAATAAGTAAAATATATTTGTAATAAATTGATTATTTTTTTCAAAAAAACCATTATTAAAAAAATAGTGTTATATAAAAACGATATATTTTTATTATATATTCTTATATTAAATCAATTGAGTGTGTCATATTGGTTATCGGAAAAGAAATTGGAAAGTTCCCATAAATAAGGCTTACATGAAATTTGTAATTTCAATGTGAACTAAGAACAAGTATAACACTAAAAAAGCGAAATATTTTAATCTAGGAAAATATCTAAGGGAAATTTATATAAAAATAATTTATTTTCACTTGAATAATACTACATAAACTGATTGAAAAATAATGATAATGTGTAATTCAAAAGGTAATAGTGGTTTTATAGAAGAACAATGTTTATATTCTATGAAAAATTAATTGAAATAAAATATATTAAAAATTAAAACAAATCATTATATAAATAACATGAGAAAGAAAATGTGATATTTATATAAGATAAACCATTATCAGGATGACAATTTATAACGAAAAAATTATTGTTAATGGAAGTTATAGACAATGAGGTGTAATAATCATTTAAGATGGTGAAAATTATTCATAAAATAAGATCATTTTTCATAAAAATTATTAAAAAAAATATGTATTTCAATTGATATCAAATGGTATAAACATTTTATACCATAAGAAATTTATTATAAAACACATGGAGAGACATTATAGCTAATGAAAGAAAATTGAGTTATAAAGGATACCTATATTATCAAGAAGATAATAATAATGGCCCAATGGAAGGAATAAAATTAATTAAAGTTAATTTAATTAGATAAAAAATAGTTTATGATATTATAAATTATATGAGAGGTATTTAAAACATGAAAATTAATATTAGTATAAAACATTAATGACTAACTTCATGAAGGGGGATTCATATAGAAATCATTAACTCGTGTCTGAAATAACTTTGTGCATCAACATAACATCCTAAACTATGAAATTTATTTTATTAAAAACATTAATGAGAAACTTCTATATCTATATATTTATTTATAAGGAATATTTTTCATTCTATTTTCTAATTTTTTACATTTTTTCTACAGAATTATATTAAATTAATTTCTTTTCCAATATCATTAAAATTTTAAGGTTTATAGAGAAGTGAAATTTTGTTGAAAAATTGTTTCATATTCACCCAAATTTTATATTATTTCATGTTATATTTATTAAATAATGAAATAATTTATACACGTAAATATTTCTTCCCTCAAAGAACTGAAACTAGAAAATGTACATTGATATGTCATGTTTAGTAGTTTAATTTACTATAATAATTTATTGTGAATATTTAATATGGTAGTTAAGATATTATCATTATATAGTTTAAATTTAATCCTAAATAACCTCTTTATACATTATATATATTTTTAATTCCACCCATGTATGTTTTTATGTGAAATTAATGATAAACATCATCATGTGATGGTGATATTCTACACGTACACACATGTGTTTACCTCATTTGTTGAATATATGGATTATTTAAAATAATATATCTTGTGATTTTATAATCACTAAAAATTAACAAATATCTAATATTATTTTTAAAGACTTTTTTAATCACCCATTGATGGTGGTGATGGAAATTTGTATAGTTCTCTAATTAATAATGATGTCCACCACTAAGAATAATTATGTCTTCATTTTTCTTATTCATTTTTATGAATGTATAAAATTAATGGTTATTTAGTATAAAACAAAAACTAATATTAATGATACTCTTTTTATAATATTCTCATGTATATAATAGTTTTTCTATTGAAGAATTATATTATAATTAAGAAGTTGTGGTGGAAAATATATTGTTTCTCATTGTATGTTCTCATATTGTCACCCTATTATGAAAAAATATAATTGTATTATAGAATAATTAAATATTATAGGTAATGTAGAGAGTGTTAATGAAAGAGTAGGTAAGATTATGGGTTTGAATTTTTTGGATTTTGATTGGTGGATTTATGGTTGTGTGGTGGATCATTTTATAATCTAAGACTATAGATTTTTGAGAATATATAACTCATTAATATATAGATATCACATTAATATTAGAGAATATGTTGCAAAATAGGAAAATATATTGTTTCTCATTAATATATAGATATCACATGAATCTTAGCATATAGAACACGTAATAAACACGTTTAAAAACCTTTATTTTTAAACTTTTTTTTATATTCATGATATTTTTAATATTATTTATTTCATAAGAATTAAAATTCTCATTTTTATTTAATAAATATTAAATTAAGATTAATATAATTCGATAATTTAAATACACCAAATTAAAATAGTAATAAGAAAAACAAAAAATAAATAATTATCAGTAAACAAATACCAAAATATTCTAAAATGTAAAATTTGTGTTATATATATCAAAATAGTACCATAAGAAAGAAGATTTATTTTTTTAAAAATATCATATTTATTTTAAAATATATTATGTAATTCTATAATTAAAAAAGTTATTTTTTATAGAAATCGTTATTTCTAACTATTCACCTAAAAAATATAAATTCAAAAAAATACAATAATATTTAAATAACCACGTTTTCTAATATTTAATTAAAATAAAATTTGTATTTTATATGAAAAATTCTAACACATACATTTATATATTTTAATATGAAAAATAAAATATCTTTTATTTTAAAATGACATTTCTAATCATTATGTGTTCTCAATATTATTACATATTTATTTTAAATTTATGTGATGATCATGTATTAGATCATATTAATGGACATTTAAATTTCCCACTTTTTATTTATCCTGAACCATATAAAAAATTTTATAAAAACCTTCTTTCAAAATAAATACCACTATTATACTAAATTCAATTTCAAAAATTAATATCAAATAAATATTTATATTCTAAAATTTAATCTTAAAACTCCATTCACGTTGAAATTTATTTTTTAACATTTTATATTTTCACTATATAATTTTTTTATAATTACATTAATAATTATTATTATTATTACAGGAAATGTGTTAGTATATATATTTATAATATTTTAATGTTATATTTTCATATTATTAGGAGTTATATTATTTTAAAATTACTACTTAAAAATTATTTTAATTGTTATCCCTATTAAATATATGAAAATTGATTATATTTTTCATGCCAATTTTTTGAATAACTATATTTAAAATGGATATATTTAAAATGGGGTGTTTTAATTCGCATATATTTACATATTATGTAATTTATTCTATATAGTTATATTTTTAAGGCATTGTTCTTAATTAATATATTATATTTTTTATAATTTTTTCTCCATTTATTTTTGTTATTCTTCATAATATTTTTTGTTTCATTATTGGGGATCCTTATGGTCGAAGATGGTCAATGAAATTTCGTTGACATCAAAATTTGATTCTTTTCTATATATTTTACCTTATAGAATTATTGAATTTTAATGGATGTAATTTGACCATCATGGGTAATAATCCATGGTGTGTTGTTATATGTTTTATGTTATTTTGATTAAATGAACTCCTTGTGAATGAATGTTGGGTATTAATTTTATTTCATATCATGTTGGGATAATCATCTAACGATGTTTCTATTCTCAAAAAAAAAATTTGAATCTGTATTTAAAATTATATTTTACAATGATAGTTATTTTTATAAGAATCATAGAGTTTAAAAAATGGGATGTTATATTCTCAACCTTTTAATAAATTACAAACCAATTTTTTAATTATTACTTGCCAATAAAGACATGTTAGGGTATCTATAGGGTGCTCAATATTTAATTTTATAAATATGTTATGATCACATATATTCACTTATAATAATAATAATCCCTATTTGTACATTATATCTATAGAAGTGAAATATTGCGCTGGGTTTTGTGTTAAATTTTTTTAATTTTACTCTGGTCCATAGTTATACAAGGAATAGAAAATTAGGAAAATTGTTCTTTATGAATGATATGTGATTCCAAATTATTAAATAGATATAGTACACATAGTTATATTTCATCCCCAATAGTTAATAAACATGGTGGTAGTACATTTATGTTCATTGTGAAATTTAAATCAATGATGAATTGTCTTCCTCTTAATATGGATCATCATGATCCTTATTCAGGCGTTATTCCTAACAACTTCATAGTAGAGACCCTATTTGCAGTAACATTTTAAATGCACATATAATCCCACTCTTACATCACCAAACTCATTATATAACCAAATTCTCCATGCCTAATCATTTTACCAGACCCTACATTCTGTGACCCATAAGGCTCTACTATATTAATGATATTGAGGTTGGAAACCCTGCCATGTCAATTCTATGTGGCTTTTTATGTGTTCAAAACATGGACATAAATGACCCAAAATATATCATTTAATATATATATATATATTATCACATGCTCTGGGTCATTAAACTAAATTCTATATCTAATTATAGTCTCATGGTATCCTTCTAGAGACAACATATTTACCAATCCACCACGTCTGGTTGGAATAGTTCATGTTGCTGAAGGTCTCTCCAAGTGTTCCGTAATAGATCCCAAAATAATAAATCAATTCATGCATTCAATTTTAGTAAAATAGGTTATGTAATTTTGTATCATTTCCATATTTAGAAAAGCATGATTTCATTTAATAATATGGAAAACATTTAAAACAATTTTTTTATAAATTTTTTTATATAAAAGAATTTAGATAAATAAATTTCCTGAATAAAATAGTTCTACAATCAACGGAATATATAATATCACCAATCAAAACAATATTCATTTTTATCATCCTTGTAGTACATTAGTGTCTGACTATAGGATCATCACACATCACATATCAATAATCACGCCAAATATTTTTACACATATCCCACAAGATCTATCCAAATGGGACTCATTAAATATTAAATCAGGGATATGATATACTAACTAGGATTTTGTTAGAGTTTTCATCATTAACCCGATTCTATGGGATCATGATCGTAATGTTATTATCCCTAACTTCCCACTAACTACCCATGAACTATTTTGATCAAAAAATCAATCAATAATGATCATGTCATCATAACACAAAAATCATTTTCAATTCAGTTTCTTATATAACAATTTCAATAATCCAAATAAATTTCAAATGAAAAAAAATTGAGTTTTTATAATTTTATTACTTCTTAATAAAAAATCATTCAACATTACCCACCATTTTTATTTAAACCATTTTCATGCATTACACCCACTTTGTAGCGTTCAAAATACACCCCAAATTCCAATTACATTAGACTTTGGGATCTTCCCCAAAATCCATGTCATTTATAATTCCTATTCCAAAACATATCTATTTTTATCATAAAAAAAATTTACATATATTAAAATCTTATCCATAAAATAAAGGATTTATTTAAATTGAAAATATAAAATAGTGAAACCCAACTTTAATCACAAAATAAAAAGATCTACACCTGCCATGGTTTTTCCAACGTAGATCAAGGGGGGGGGGATTTAGAGAAATAAATCATATAATAAAAATCCATTCCAAAAGATCCTAGATAAATCCAATATTTTATAATATATAAAAATATTAGAATAAAGTAATTAGATATTATAAGAATCAATTATGAGAATATCAATTTTCCAGAAGAGATTAAACATGATCAACAGTACCATAATCGACCAAGAGAAGGGTTTTGAGGATCCGATTCCACTTATTGTGTGCCAAATATCCCAAGGAATTAATTTTAGACTGAGTGTGGTCTAACCAAGGGTTAAAATAAGGGTTTCAATATATTATAATTATAATTATAATTAAGATAAATATTTGTGTGTGGTTTTTTGGGGTGCAGAGCAAGTTTTTAAAAATCGAACACCTCAATACAATGATCCTCAGTTTCTACATGGTGGTCGCCCAGGTCTTAAAATCGTGCTCCAACAATGAAAGTCATTAATATCTAATATTTCTTATTTTGGAGTGTCTTATATCTTGGTTTAGAAATATCGTGCACCCCCTCCATAGAAACATCATCAGTTTCATGTTTTTTTGTGACAATGAAGACAATTTTCCCAAACCATGTCCCGACCATGCATAGCCCCATGGGCTTCCAAAATTTCCATATTTCAACGTAAAAAACATCGAAAAATCCACACACAAAGAATTTTAAACTAAAGGGTCGACGAGTACCTGATAAAATGTAACATGGTGTGATAATATCCACTCCATAAAAATATTCTGTAACTAGAAATAATGTTATGTAGTTCTATTAACAAATAGCTGAGGCCGCTGATCTATCATTAGTCCCTCCCTCAATAAGGACTCATAGATAAAGAATTGTATAATCTTGAATTAAACAAATAATTCAAATTAGGGAACTTATTAGGTATGGATTTTTAGATAATTATTCCATAAGTATTACATTACATCTCAAAAAATTAAAAAATATACACTTATTAACAGTTTCTGTTTTTTATAAAATAAAAAATCTTTGAAAAATATGATTCATGACTATTTCCATGTTTAAAACAACACGACTTTTCCTTGATACCATCTTTGACCCAATTTATCTTTATGTCCTCTAAAAAACATTTCAAAACATGGGATGAGCATAAAAATCTCAGTAAGGGTTATAAAACAAGGAATTAAAACATTATCCCGTCAATACATACAAATCAATGAAACCATGCATTTCAATCACAACATTCCTCATGAAATCACTGGATTTATGAATAACATAAAGAAATAATAATTCATTATGTAAACATATGGAATACATAACATAATTACATTGTTTCTTCCACAGCTACATATGGAGTCACATTTTGAACACCCATCATAGTATATTCCCAAATATCTAAGGAGAAACATTAATGTTTACCTTCGTCGCTTTACCCAATGCATTAGCGAGCTATCTCGGGCTCACCGACACTATGTTTTTCATAGAACCACCCATATACATAAACAATTCTGAATAACCATGACATATTCATAACACATTAAACAATAACAGGGGAAAGATATAATTTCCCAACTACAATCACAATATATCATTTAAAGATATTAACATAATAAATGGTTTATCAAACCATTTTCATAACCATTTAAAACATTTAATAAAGTGATTTCTTAATCAAAGTATCTCATTCCACATTAAATATTTTAAAGGAAGAAAAATTTAAAACATTAACATCTATTTAAATAATTCTTTAATCCATTTGTAAAACATGGACGTTAATGGGAAATATTAATAAGAATAAATCGTTAAAACAATATTTTAGGTAAAGAGTTCTTAACCAAATGAGAGATGCTTGAGCAAAAAAATAGATGAATAAAATTTAATCATAACTTCATAATATGATTTGAATAAAGGTATCCATGATATAATATTCCAAATGGACATTATTTACACCGTGTAAATGTTAATTGGCGCATAACAATAATGAGGTCTCAAAGGAATGTAAATTGAGACGAAATCCATTATAAAGGCGATATCCATATATTAAGGATAAATCAATTACAAAATTCTATGTGAAAAATATAAATACCACCAATATAAGTTAAAAATAATTTTATAACAAATATATCTCATTCACACATATTTATATAATGACATTATCAATAAGTAGAATTTTAACCCAATTAATTGTCATTGCGTTAAGATGTTCCATTACAAAAATTCGACAGCCTAATGTCGTCGCATTAAAATACAAAAATTGAATTATTAGAAAGAAAAGTGTATCTCATCACTTTGACATAATATCTACATCAATAAGGATATAAAATAAAATATTACAACCATATATAAATAGAAATTAAAATACATAACCAAATAAGTCTTATAAAAAGAGGAGGGTTAAAGCTTCCCTTAACGATTTGGCAACATAAGAAACATACACCCCAAAAAAGAATGATCATAAAAAGAAGATTTAAATACCCATAAATTAAATTATATTACAAAAATAAAACAATCATGGGTAGTACATACACCACATCAAAGTAAATAGGGGAAAATATTTAATAAATCTCATGCGAATAAAAAGTGAGAAAAAAACCCTATCCCACGTTGTAATGAATCGAGCCATATGACCATATGTTAGGTAACACAAAATGAATCACAAAATACTATGAATATAAATAAATAATGATAATATATATAATATTTCAGTACACAATACACCGCATGTAGTAAGCAAGTGGCGATCAATAGAAATATCACGGAATTAAAAGTGAGATAGGAGACCCCTTACCTCATGTCCGACATGACTTTTTTGTCAATTGTTCATCCAGAATAATAAACATAAGATAACATCTACATTATGAAGAACCTTTTTCCAGTTTATTATTCCTTTTATATTACTTATTACATATCTATAACAATTATTTAATTGTTTGAGTTTATATTGGACATTTTGTCGATGTTTGGAACTTGAGTCAAAAATGAACTTGTTATAATTACAATTTGTCCATTTGGTCAAAAGTAAATCATCACCAGAATGATATTAATGAATTATATATCATATATATATATTATATTTAGTATATATATGTATTTATAACAATAAATTACATTTGGATATAAGAAATTAAATTCACCATTTATGGAGACGGTATGTCGTACGTACACATGAACACTAATTTCATTTTTTTGTTTTTTAATTGAATAAAAACATAATTATAAATAGTTATATAATAATAAAAGTATAATATAATATTTAATTTTACTAACTCCATCATTTATATTTCCCACATATGGTATGAATGTGTCATATCACTTTGAGGGGGCGGTAGACCACACTTTCTCAAATGAAATTATAGCATTTACCAATAATGGAAACCATAAAGGTATGAAATATATGGAAAATACAGAATAATAAAGAAAAAATAAACATAATATATATCATATATTAAAACAGTGGAATCATAATGGCCCCCATGAGTGGTGGTTGGAGATATATGAGCAATCATCATTCTGTGAGGCACTAGTTCGTCGTCTACAGAAATTGTCTGTTCCACACCTATTAGATTGAGGTGTGTGTAGGTGTAGTTCAAATACTTTTCATAAAAACAACCTTCTATATTTAGGATACATAATTTTTAACAAAATAACATAATAAAATGATTTTATGGGGTTGGATAAGTAAAATAAAATAATAGAACTAATGAGATAAAGTTACCTTAAAATCGGGTAACTTGCTTTGGTTTGAATCAAATGGTTTACTTGAAGTTCCTTATGCCAATGTTATGGCATATAAGAGGATTTTAGGCATGAAGGGAGATTATTGGGCAAAGGCTGAATGAGCCAAATCACTTTAAAGGTGTGAGGATTGGGTTAGAACTGAGGGATTTTTATAAGAGAGAGTAGGGTCTATTTACGAATGTTTGAAAATATTATTTTATTACAAACATTTATTCAGTTTAAAAAGGTCAAAAACTCATTAACATTGAATATAATATGACTAATGTTCGAAATGAAATAATTCAATAATAATTATATAGGTTTTATGTATTGTTTTAATACTTATACTGTTTTTTATTTAAATAATTCATTAATGAGGTAAACACTACATCATTATTATGTCATAAAATATTTAATTTATTTGATGAATAACAATTATTAAAAATTACCATGGCGTAGGAAATTTTTTGTATTTAAAATTACTATATGTAGTATAAAAGGATAACTTATATATCCCTCTGTAATAATTGAATTACTAAAATATATTTGTTTGGGTCATTTTTGTCTTTACTTAATTTTGATTAAAATAAAGTGTCATTATCAATACCAAGAGGCTCCATGGGGTCCCAAAATTAAGCCAAGGATGACCTAGGTTAGAAAATATCAAAAAAAAGGATTATGACACATATTATGGTAATTTAATATTATTATAATATTAGTTTCTACCATTATTTACCATATTTACTCTTTATCCATGGAATATAAAATATTTACAGATGTAAATATTGATAATGTCTAAAAATAAAAGTGATCAATTTAAAAAATTTGGACATCCTAATTCCGAATATGGAATCCATTTTTCAATGTTCAAAACATATATGTGGAAGAAATTAATTTAAAATTTTTTCCCACTATCAAAACAAAAGGCATGTTTTTAATAAATAATAACTCTTAAAAGATTGACACTTGGTTAGGTCCAATTTCATAGTGAAATTACGTACAATGAAAAAAATTGGATTAAAAGGTATAATAATAATTTAATTACACTTTAAAACCAATTAAAAAGACAATCTAACCATATAAATAAATCAGATAAAAAGGTATCTTTGAATTAAAATACAAATTTTTTCACTATACATTAAAAAATGAACTTTATTAGAAAGTACCAAATTTTCATCCAATGTAAATATTGATGTACTGATTCTAAATATGGATTTTATTTTGACAAATATAACATATAAAAGTGACAATTCCAAAATTTAAAAAGGGTTCCCCATCAAAAGGTGGTAAAATGACCTTTTAAAGAATATTTAATTATTCCATGCTGAAGATATGATTCATTCTTATTTTTAGCCACTAAAATATATTAGATATTTGTAAAGTCATTTGAAAAAAATTTATAATAATATTTTTGTTAGTTATATTCATTTCCATCAAAACAATGGCTAGGCATTAACTTCCCTTTAAAATAATAATAACAATATATTATTTTTCAGTATAACTCAATGTTGTATGCAATATAATATTTCAAAGAATCTCGTTGTTCTGACTTCCAAAATCTATCAGAAATATCATACCCTTTATAGTAAAATTAATATTTAATTCTCAAATATTAATATATATCAAAATTTCATATTCTTTATTTACCTAGGATGTTACATCATTCCCCCTTTTGGAAATTTCATCCTCCCAATTTTAATATTAGGCATGATGACGTAATTAAAAGACCCACAACAAAAAAGAGTCACTAAAAATCAATTTAATATAATGAAAGAAAATATAAAAAGTATCCCCTGACAACAGATACTAGAATTCCATGAAAACATGTATATGGTGGAGAAAAACCCATTATGTTCGAATTGAGAATGATAGAAAACATGATTACAAGAAAGATAGCCACCATAAATTCACTAACATGTGATGGGTTAAACAGTCTTGGATTCCCCAGTAAGAAAATTAAATGGAATTTTTTTTTGGTTTATGTTCATTTTCATAAATTTGACTAATTTGTTTTAGATTTTGAATAAGAACATAAGGAATCATACTTACTTTTCATGTATAATTTATTCCTTTACTAGATTTCTACCAAAAACACATATTTTCTCTAAATGATGAGTATTCAAGATGACTTCTTCACATTAAAATAACTATAATAAACTTCTTGAGAATTAAATTATAAAAAATGATGAAATATAAATTTCCCATGTATTTAGACATTAAAAAAACTAAAATGGTTAGTACAAGATTAGATAATCCCATAAAAGGATAATATATTAAAAAAATAAATCAACTCATAATCTCTAAAATTTGTAAAACAGTAACAATTGTTCCAAAAAGACTATTCAATATACAAATTTCCATAAATTTTTTCAGTGTAATCCAAACTATTATTGAAACAGAAATCTTATAAGTATTTAACCACATAGTCTTCCAAGATAAATATAAACATTTATCTCCAAATATGATCAGTTACTCTTAAAGTCGCATTGTAAAAATTAATTAACCTATCAAATAATCTCCATTCTAGGTTAAAAATTTCCATAGATAACCCAAAATCAATTTATTCTTGATTCATAAAATCATATTACTAAAAATAATAAGTCGTACTAACCCAGGAATTCAATTAGTCCAATGGTAGGCGAAAAATCCCAGTCTCACTTTTGTTATGGGTTTGATTCTTGCATCCTTGTCCAATGTGATTGGTTGTCACATGGTCTACGTGCTATCATTTTTGAAAAAGTATATAATTTTATAAAATTCACAAAAATGTGATAAACTCATTAATAATAACCATAACATATTTTAACTGCAAAGGTTATCTAATAACATTCATTCTTCATACCAAAATGCAATAACCTATAATTTCCTCCAATTCAAGGATCATATAAACCCAAATAGTTCATTATAACAATATCCACAAAATAAAATATAATTATTCCTTGAATAAAATTTTCATATATGAAAAGTCAAGGTTACACATACTATAACATGTCTTCTAATGTAATACAATAATCAAAAGAGACTTAATACTTTTAAGATTTTCACCATCCTAAAATCTACCATAACTCTTGAATCCCTTATATGTTGACTTCTAACTCATTCAATGTTTTTCGTGATCCATTAACCATTCTTTTACAACTTATTCTGAAATAATTCTTTCCTATAGACAAATATTGAATCATATCCTATGATTCAATAATGTTAAAACATCATCTATGAAATAATCAATAACTTTCATTGGTCATTGTCAGATTCATCATCCTCAATTTTAATGGTATTATGTATTAATAAACATATATTTTTATGATCTTGTAGATCCCATTCCCTATTCTTTTTCGTAGGACATCTGTTTGTATAATGACCATGTACAACACATTTAAAACATTTAATTGATCTCTCTGGATGATCATATTTTTCTTTCTTAGTACTGGATGCTTCTATTATCCATGGAAGGTGCTTTCATTATGAGCTTCATTTCCATATCTATATAATCTTCATGTCCCTTTGAAAAATTTTCCTTTATGTTTCTTTCCACATCCTTGGCACATAGGTTTTTGAATATACATAACCTTATGATTATTACCGTAACTTCTGTGGGGATTTGTTTCTCACATATACGATGCCTCATGAAAATCACCAAGGTTTAGGTGGCCAATCAGGACTCTAGATAGTTGTTTGGTAATAACCTCAAGAGTTCTCATTTTAGCTCCCATTTCTTTCATTTTATTATTTAGAAAACTGTCACAATTTCCTTCACATCCACTGTTACTTTTATGCCTACTAGATCCACCAATTTATTAAAACCAAAAAGGTCAGTGATAGTATATCAATAAAATAATCATATAATATCTTATAAGGAGGGTAAATACTATGATATACTTATTCATATTATCATAAAGTATTTCAATTTATCTTAAATAAGTAATACTCATTCTAAAATCCTAACCATTATGGTTATGTCACATATTCTTAAACAACACCCTAACCACAGAATTTATCTAAACGGACCTCTAATACCAACTATCAGAACCTGGCCTTAAAACAATACATAATATTGAATTAGAAGAATAATTCACATTGAGGATCTTTTTAGGATTAGATTTTTAGATAATTAGGCCATAACTAATAGATTACATCTGAAAAATTAAAATGTAGACACTTATTCCCAAATTCCATTTTTTAATAAAATTAAAACTCTTTGAAAAAAAATGTCATGTCTAGTTCCATGTTTTAGATATCATGACTTTTCCATGATCCCATCCTTGACCCTATGATCATTATGTCTTCTGAAAAACATTTCAATACATGGGTGACCATAAAAAGCTCAGTAATGGTTATCAAACAAGGAATGAAAATACTATACAATCAATAAATAAAAATCAATGAAACCATATTTTTCAATCATAACACACCTCATGAAATCATAAGATTTATGAATAACATACAGGAATAATAAATAATAAATGAAAATTATGGCATACATAACATACATAGATTGTATTTTTCAAATATATTTATGGAGACAAATTTGGAATACCCATCACAGTATATTCCTTAAATCTATTAGGAGAAACATTAACATTTACCTCTGTCATGTTACTCAATGCATTGATGAGTTATCTCGGGCTCATTTACTATAGGATTATCACGGAACCACACGTATAGGTAAAAAATTCTCAATAACCATAACATATTCATTAACATAAAAAAAATGTAAAGATAACATTTCCACATTGAAAACACAACATATCATTTCAAGATATTGTCATAATCAATGATTTATCAAACCATTTTCAAAACCATTTAAAACATTTAATAAAAATATTTTTGAATCAAAGTGTCCCATAAAACTTTTAAGAATTTAAAGGAATTAATATTTTAAAACATTAATGTGCCTATAAATAAATCCTTAAAACATGTACATTAATGAGAAATATTTAGAAGAATAAATATTTAATACAATATTTTAGTTAAGGAGTTGTTAACAAAATGAGAGATGCTTGAATACATAAAAATAGAGGAATAACAATTATTCAAAACATTATAATGTCATGAGAATAACGGTATTCATGATGTAATATTCCAAAGAATAGTATATACACAATATAAAAGTTAATTGGTGCATAAAAACAATGAAGTCTCAATGAAATGTAAATTGAGACGAAATCCCTTATAAAGATGGTATCCTTTGATTAAGGATAAATCAATTACATAATTATGTGTCAAAAATATATATACACAAAATATAAGTTGATATTATGTGTAAAAAAAATCAGATTTCAATCACACATATTCATATCATGACATAATCAGGATGTATAAGTTTCACTGGAAGAATTGATATTAGGTTAAGAAGTTCCCTTACAAAAATTTGACAGCCTAATGACGTTGCATTATAATTCAGAAAATGATTTAATCATAGATGAAAAGGAATATCATCACGTGGACATTGAATTTACCGAAATAAGGATATATAATAACATATCCCAATAAAAGAAAATGTAAATGAAAATATATAAAAAAAATAAGTCTTTTAAAACAATGAGGGTGAAAGGTTCCCTTACAGATATGGTAACTTATGAAAAATACACCACATGAAAGAAAGATCTTACAATGAAGATTTAAATAACCATAAATTATATTATATTAATCAAATAATACAATCATGGGCAATACATACACAAAAAAGTAAATCGTGGCAAATATAGAATAAATATCACGGGAATAAAAAGTAAGATAAAAACACCTTACCACATTGTAATCAATAGATTCATTTGACGAAAAGTTAATAACCACCATATGAATCACAAAATACCATAAATATAAAGTGAATAATGATAATATATATCAAATTTATGTACACAATACACCACATGCAATAAAAAAGTTTCAAAGAATGGAAATCTCACGAAATTAAAAGTGGGAGAAGAAACCCCTTACCTCATGACCGACTTGACTCATTTGTTCCTTGTTCATCATGAATAATACAATTAAGTTAAATAATAATTCATTAAGATCTTTTTATGTCTTATTATTCCTTTTATATAACTTATTACCTTGCAATAACATGTAGTAAATTATTTGAGTTCTTATTGGTCATTTTTTCGATGATTGGAACTTGAGTCAAAAATAAACTTGTTATAAATACAATTTGTCCATGTTGTCAAACTTCCATTATCTCTAGAATGATATTAATGAGTTAGATATAATATATATCAGGTATATTAGGTATAAATATGTATTTATAATAGTACATAACATTTGGTGATAAGAAATGAAATGCACCTTTTAGGGAGAGGGTAAGATGTACGTACGCATGAACTCTACTTTCATATCTTCTTTGTATTTTAATGGAATGAAATCATAATGAAAAATATTTATATTATAATTACAGTATAATATCATATATAATTTCATCATCTCCATCATTTATAAGTCCCAAATATGGTATGAAATATTCTTATCACTTTGATGGGGTGGTAGTCCGCACTTCCTCAAATATAATTATCGCGTTTACCCATAATGGAAACCATAAAAGTATGAAATAAATGAAAAATAAAAAACCATAAGGAAAACTAAAACATAATATATATCATATATAAATAATTTGGAACTATAATATCCACAATTTGAGTTGGTTGGAGGTATTTAAATAATCATCGTTTTGTGAGGCAGTAGTTCATTTTCCACAGAAACATTATGTTCTTTACACATTAGATTGAGGTGTGTGTTAGTGTAGATATAATTATTCTCATAAAAAACCTAGTATATTGAGGATACTCGTGTTTTTATATAATTAAATAATAATTTTTTATGGATATGGAGAAGTAAAATAAAATAATATAACCTAAGAGAAAACAAAACCTTAAAATCAGGTAATTCCCTTTTGTTTGAACCAAAAGTATTACTTGAACTACCTTCTGCCTATGTTAAGGCTTCTAGGAGGAATTTAGGGATATATAGTACTTAATTTTTAAGAGTTTGGATGAGGCATTGGGCTTGAGAGGTGTGAGGAATGGATTAGAAGTGAGGGATTTGGCTAAATGGGGGGAGGGGTCTTAAGAACATTTGAAAATATTATTTTATTAAAAACTTATATTCTGTTTAAAAAGGTCTGAAACTCATTAATGATGAAGATAAAATGACTCGTGTTCAAAATAAAAAAATCCTATAATAATTGGATAGGTTTTACATATTGTTTTAATATTTATAATCTTATTTATTTAAATCATTCATTAATGAGGTAAACACTACATCATTATTGTGTCATAAAAAATTTTATTTATTTTATAATTAAAAGTTATAAAAAACACCATGATTTTGGCAATTCTTTTAGATTTATTGTGAATATATATTTTCAAAATGATAGCATATATAACCCCATTTAAAAATTGACTTACTAATAGATGATTGGAATAACTTTTCAATCAACAATAAGAGGTAGTAAATTCTCATGTAGAAATTTTGAAACCTCAAGATGAAAAGATAAATGTTCTTAAACGGATGATTCAGGATTAGGATCAGTTTCTCAAATATGTTTTATTAAGATCATAATGTTCTCATGAAATTAATGTTTAACATAACGATGATAATCCTGAATGAAAATAATGATGAATGATTTTTAATTTCAATCTGATCTTTTGTTGTATTTTTACCCTCCTCCAATTTACCTATCATAGTTAACATTTTTTTGAAACTTAATTTTTATTTATTATATATCACTAATCATTTAGGTAAAAAAAATTATTCCCTCCATTCATTTTTGAAAATTAAAAGGGGTAATAATTTAATGATTAATAGAATACTATGTATAAAGAAAAAAATGCCTTATGTAAGGGGGAGATTAAGGAAGGGGTTCTTCTTAAAGATCATGTTCTTAAGTATGAAAAAGTAACTTCTGTAATAAAGACAATAATACGATCATTTATAATTTCAATACCTAATGTGTAGTTATTCATATTCATCATGGTTCACAAGTAAAGGATTATATGTTTTAATTCATTGTTCAAAAAGAAAAATCCTTATTTCATCTATTCATTTTCAAATGGTTGTTTTTTCTTTGCAAAAAGGGGGATATTGTTGAGGTAATTAGGTTCCATATAACATTTATATTCTTTTATATTTATAAAATCACACACACATTTTATTAAAGATAATTATCTTTACCTATTAATTATTTTATTAAATAAATTTTACATCTCAATGAAAAGTTTTATCCTTACCCTATTTTTAATGCCTTATTCAATGTCTACTCAAAACCAAGTCTAATGATTTTTTTTATTAAGTCAAAAAATTTAGATCCTTGTAAAAATTGTCAGAATCATATTGTTTCATGGATATCGAGTCTATCTGTTTTCAAACATCAAATTCTCTGAAATTATTACTCTAAATTATCAAATATTCAGAATCCGAATTCTCATAAATTCATACTCCAAATTATCAAAACTTTATACTCCAAATTATTTGAAATTAAGACTCCAAATTCTTTGAAAAACTGAATATGAACATCCATGTTCCTAGAATCCTATTTTTTATATGTTTAGACTCCAATTTACATTTTTCCATAGAAAATGATTATTCAGATTTGTTTAAGCCACATTATATTTTATCCTCATGTTTTTATTACAATGAAAATATTTCGTAAATTTTTTATCTAAGGAACTGTTGGTCGAGTAACACATGTACAAGTCCCATTGTTATTTATGAAAAAATATGACCATTTTAAGAGGAAGTCAACTGTTGAATTTTTTTCTATAAATAAGAGCTCATTCAAATGTGATCTAGATCAATGAAATTGTTATAAGATCCTATAGATTACATGCAGATGTGATTTATAGGTAGAGAAAGAATCATGTTCCAAGTGCATATTTTAATCATATTGTTCCGATTTATTTTGGTGACTCCAATTTTTTAATGAGTACAATCTAGGTCTTCATGGGATATGAATAGAGAGGAACCGACTACTTTAAAGTTCAAGGGCTTATAAGGATTGCAAAGAACGATTCTGATATTCTTGTTGAGGGTTTACCCTAGTGTGGGTAACACAATATAAATAGGATATATAACTTAATAGACTCTTAACGTAGGTTGTTGGATACCCTAATATTTTGGTTAAAAGTGTTTTAATTGGTTAATGGATTATTTTTTCATGTTTTATGTAAACATTATTTTTTTATGAATGAAAATATTACATTATTTTACTTTCTCTTACTTTTAATTAATTTTATAAATAAGATAATATATGATTTAATTTCGAATAATATGAAAATAAGATTATTTTTCGGAATCATATTTTTAAACCTTAGGAATGATTGATTCAAAGTTAATAACTAAAGAGTGTTTGTAAATTTACCATGTTAAACATTTTTAAACATTGTTATTTCCTTAATGTTAATAAACGAATGTTATTAAACCTACATTTCAACCCCTTTTCTAATTAAGAATTTACATATACTATTTCCATCCTATAATTCAAACATTACATTACAAATGATTTAATAAGATCAATGTTATGTTAATGAACATAAAAAATGATATCATAAACATAAATTGAGGGTCAATTCAATGAACATTATAATAAAATACACTAGCTCTCTTATTGTAATAGGTTCACTTGAGTCTACTAATTAAATAAAGATAAATATATTTACTGGGAAACCATTGACAAAAGAAAATATTATACACATATTCCCAAAGATGAAAATAAACCAAAGATAAATAATAATCCACTCAATCACTTGCGAAGCACATGGGTTTCATAATTATTTATTCAAGGTATAACTACAAAATAACGAATGTGGATCCCCAATAGAATAATATATTAAATATATTATTATGTTACATAATACATACAAGGAAATGTTCGTTAATCCGGTTGATATATTATATAATATTAATAGGAGGGATCAATATAATGAGAGAAAAAGGATAACATCATTGGTCGTGGTATATGATACAAGTAAAAGATATTTTTAATGAATGAAAGATCATATTATGTTCCATACGATTAGAATGATTGAATGAAAATAATATTTCAATTAATAATTTATTTTATAATCTCTTCTTGGTTTTAATTATTTTATGGGGGTTATTCTTGAAATGAGAAAATAATTTTTAATCTTTCCTTAATTATGATTTTCTTAACATTTAAATTTTTTTATTGAACTAAAATTTTGTATAACCCCTATAATGAAATAAATTAACAAGTAATCATAAATTTAATGGAAATATATAAATAGATACAATGTATTAATGATAATGTTATTACATAAAAATAGGGTAAAGGAAATAAAATGTGTAACTCAATGGATACATGGGTGGTATGTCAGATTCATTTTTATGTATTTAAACATATTTATGAAAATAAATCATTATATGGATAAAAATAAAAAATAATTTGAATACAGTATTTGTAATATATAATTTTCATAAGACATGACACGTCATTCAACTTCCAATTAAATAGCAGGTCATTGGGAGAAGGGAAATTATGGACAAGGAGGGGAAATCCTTGTTTAAGAGGATGGGAATTAATATTTACATTGTTATATTTTCATGAAGTATTATGTAATATAAAAATATTTCTTTTTATAAAAACAGATCTACTAATATTCAAATATAGTAAATCATATGAGTTGAAAGTTGAAAATCAAGGTAAAACATTATAACTCCAGAAAGATAATTAGTTTAGCAATGACCTTAATATTCTTTGGAATACATAAATCACATTTAAAAAAGAATATATTGAATTGAAGTGAATTTTCCTAGTTTGTAAATAATTTATTGTAATAAAAATATTTTCTGATGTATTTACATAGAAATGAAATATTGTATCAAAATATCAAATCACGAGACAATAAATGGTAATTGATATAGATTCCCTTACAACATGTCTAAAAGTGTTATATAATTTCATAAGAATTAAATTAAAAAGAAAATAATTTATATAAAATTATTCCTAATAAACATATTAATAAATATTTATTTATATAATTGCTATTTATCATCATCTGTTACTAATTTTTTACATTATTTCTTTTTCTAATGGTAAAATTATGTTCTTCATTTAATTTTTAAGAAACATTCATTATATGTTTTCCATGATCCATGTGTCCAATTTTTTTCATATATATATTATTTGATTTCCTTATGTATTTCATTGTTACATTATAATCTAACATTAATAGCTAAATAGATTCTATATGAATAGACCCAAATTATAAAAAGCTACTTTGATATGTCCTTTTAGAGGTTATATTTTGTATAATAATTTAATATGAATTTTACATAATGATCGTATAATATCATCATTCCCATATGTGACTGGTTTATAAAATAAAATCATATACATTATATAGGATAAATATTCTACTGATATCTGTCCGTATTTGTAAAAAAAGAGAAACATAATCATGTGGAGGTGGTAGTTTTCATTTAGGCACATGTAGTGTTCTTATTTATTAGAATATAATGTGCATTGAAAATATTCTATCATATCACATCTAAATAAATAAAATAATAAAATAAAATATTATATTATGAATCAACCTTTTTAACCATTAATTAATGTAGGAGATGGAAAATATAATAAGTTATTCATTGAGATTGTTGTCATCACACATTTTAAGCTAAGATATTTAATTTAAAATATTGTTTTATACTAAGTTAGGTAATTTTTAACTAATTATTTTATGTTCAATGTATAAAATTAAATTTATAATTATTATATAACATCAGAATAATAATAATTAATTTTAAATCTATTTTTTAAAATAAAATTTTTATTTCTGTGATTGATTGCTTATATCATCAGTATATTTTACTTCAAAAAACTGTTTTCATTTTGACGTGTGAAAAGTGTATTTTAAGAATATGTTTTATTTTTAGGATAAAATTTTCCATGTTTTTTATCAATATGACATTACAATTTATATTATAATTCTACCGATATTTATTTGATATTATGATAACATGAAAACATAAATCACCCTTGTGAAAATTTTATTAATGAAAACAAATTTAAAATATTTTTCATGAGAACTTTACATTAATTTTCATAAACATTAATCATGGGTCATATATACCCACATAATATATTAAATTACCTTATATAAACTTATAAATAATTTTTTTGAATCATAATAGTTTATTAAAATTTTATATTACACATTTTTGATAAAAGTTATAGTTTTTTAAAAAAATATATTTTTATATTTTATATAAAAAATGATGATTTCAAAAAAAAATCAAAAATATAAGTATAGTAAATTTCGAAATATTTATTTTAATGATAATTATTATTTTATAAATATTATAGTTCAAAATTTACATGTTTTTATATTAATAAAAAAATTGAATTATTAATTAAACCTAATTTATTGAAAAATATGTTTTTAAAATCCGTGTGCTTATAATATTAGTTCATATTAATTTATAATATTAGAGACATTAATGTATTAATTCATATATAATAATATTTTAAAATCCTAAATTTAATTTTTTAATAAAACTATAATACAATACTGAATAATTATTTGGGAATCATTTTTAATTTTTTATTAAATAATGATTCTAGAAACTATTAATTAATTATTAAAACTCTAAAATTTAGTTAAAATACTCCACTAATATTGAATTATTTATTTGCACTTATTATTTTTATTATATGATATTTTAACTATAATAAAAAAATATATACGTAGGACAGAAATATATATATATATATATATATAATGTTTTGATATAATATTTTATTTCATTATGATTTTAATTTTTTTTATTTTATTACTCAATAATACATGAATTTGGTATACCTAATAGATATATAAAATTATCAAATTTTTAGGAACCATATTTGGAAAAATCATATTTATAATAGCTAGATTTCATTTATATATATAGATATACTAAATTATTTGGTCATTCTATTATAAAATTTTATGCAAATGTGCATATTTAATATTTTAGATTTTTTATAATAATTTTTTACATTCTTGCTGATCTTCCAAATTATAGGATATGTTTGGCTATTGGTGAACCTCAATTTTGAATATAACATTAGTAATTTAATAGTCATGAATATTTTAATATTTTTATCCAGTTTTACTTTTTGAAATATAAACATTTTATGAATGTACTTAATATAAGGTGACTAATAATATATAGTGTTTAATACTGATTGTAATATGATTTTTATGTAATATCCCACATAAGAATGAATATATTATATTTATTTTGCTTCATGTGTTTTATAGCTCATTTTAAAATAATGTTTCCGTACATTTGAATGAATTAGGAAGCATTCTTTATAATATTCACCTTTATAATAATGATGATGATAATAATAATAATAATAATAATAATAATAATAATGGTTACTTAAGCATAGTGAGTTACAGATACAATCCCAAGATGTTTTGTCATACCTATTGGTAAAAAGTAATTATTGTAGAATAAAAGAAACAATAATTTAAGAAACCATTATTGTTTCATATGTGGGGTGGTTTTTCATGAATATCGTGTTTTCTTATCCATTATAGGGTTTAATTTCATTCTTGGTCTAGATTTTCTTACAGTATATCCTACTTAGATAGATTGTTATATAAAGGATTTATTTTTCTGAATGACCTTAATTTTTTATATTTGAATGAATTAATACCTTTGAAAACATATTAAATTATTACAGAACTATTTATAGATTTCAAAAAAAATCCATTCACAAATCATTCAAAATAAAAGAAATGATTATATTTTTGAAATTCATCTACGTAATTAATATCTCGATTTATTTCCATTAGATTTTAATAGTGTGATGCATAATAAGTGGTTAAATTCATAGGGTAATTAGTCAATGATGCCTAAAAAACTGCAAAACCCTTTTATCAGATGTCTCTTGTAGAACTCTATGAATTATAAAATAATTTAGAAGAGTTTCATGATAATTTTTTTCATCATTAAATTACTTTATAATTGGTTCATTATTGTTTTATTTGATAAAAATTGATGGTTCTATGATAATATGAATACATTATAGTTAATTAAATAACATCACAATCGAGAACAAGTATAAATTTCCTTTTATCAAAGAATTGATTGATCATATTCATTATTATTATTATTATTTTATTAATAGTGGGTTATAGTATTATAGGAATAATGATAATATTGAATACATTTGATGGTTTTAATTCTATACTATGTAATGGATTTGTTTTTTTATGATATTCCATTGACATTGAAAAATGAAATAATTAAATTTTTAGATCTCATTAATTGTCTTGTCATGAGTGTTTTGATAAATTTTATATTTTTAAAAATAATGATATTATGGTCTATTCGAAATTATTTGATGAAAATGTGAGAAGTATATGGGTTATTATATGGACTCCAGAAGAACAAATGTTTTATGGAAAATTTTTAAATATTAATTTTGATTATAAATGATTTTTTTCTTAGGGAATATTATTTATAATGATAAATTAACAGTTGAACCTTTAAAAAATAATGTGTTGGATAAATATATATGACCTAAAAATTTCACTAATACTTTAGGTTTTCATGAATTATCATGATACGAATTATAGATTATCAAATTTTTTCTAGGTTATCTATTCCAATAACTATGATAACGTAAATAAGGGTAAAAATCATCTAGTTAAATGATTGTGATGAATTTTTTTTGTTATTTACAATGAGATTTTTTAATTCTTCTATTTTAGACTTCTAACCAAGAAATGGTGATCTTTATTTATATATATTCTTCATCAGTTGACCAAGTTCGATATTAATACTAGGTGGTCAGTGACGCGAATACCCTTCATCTAAGATAATACTCGATGTGATTAATTACACTACAAAGGAAATAATTCTTACAATAATGGTATTTTTTACGTAAAATTTGGTTTTATAATTTTTAATAGATGAAATTTTATATATATACTAATGAAAAATGTTTATATTTGATATTAATGGAAAAATAATTGATCATGAGGTAGAAAAGATGTATAGAACTGATAGAAGTTTATATCCTTGTAAACTAAATAGGGTAAGTGATTCTTTATGTTGAAAATATGGTGTATCAATAACCATGATACATTTGAAAAAAAATTATTTCTTTAATAGTTTCATGAATAAATCCCTAGAAATTATTAATATAGGAACTCACACTCCCTAACCCTATGTTTCAGTGAATAAATAACCCTTATATAGAATTAATCATACTCAGATGGATGATCATGAATTTACAAAAATAGTATACTATTTCAAGATACATATATTTCCCAAATTTAACATTAACTAGGAATGGGTAGAGATATTTTGAATGAGTTTGTGTGTTCTAAAATAGTTCCATGTGGTTAAATATTTATTATGTTAAGAACATAGAACTCTAATTTTTTCAACCGATTAGATGTGAAATGCAATTGGTCCTTTATGAGTATTATAATTTGGGTAGAATAATGAAATATATCACTCATTTTATGACAAAATTATATAATTATCAATAGGATAATTCAAAAAAGAAACTGGAGATGGGATGTTTCACCCTTTTACAATTCATTAATGGAAATTGATAAACATATCCATTCATTCCATGGTTATATTTCCTAATACATTTAGACATAATAATGTAATTTTAGGTTACTTTTGATTGATAGACTAATGTTTTATTGTAAATATCATTTTAGATTATTGGATATTTGATCAACATGAATTAATTTACAAAGACTCTCTCTACATTTCATATAACCATAGGCTGAGATTTACCTCTAATTTTTGGAATGATTTTTAAATGATATTGGGTATTTATTTAGGTTTCAGGACAAATTTTTATCAAACATATTATTGATATTTACACCAATAAATTCAAAAAATGGAAGATATAAATTTCTAATTATCTTTCTACTATTGGGTATGTCTTTATTATCATATTTTATATACTTAAATATTCTTATACAATTGGTTTTAATATTATTGTTCTGACAGATCATTTTCAATTATTATACGCATAGTGGCGTTGTCAATAATTATATTGATATCAAGATTTAGAATTATGTTGTCGGTAAAATTATAGCGAAGTGATATTTTTTTGGAGTATAACTATTATAATTAATGTTTATAGAGGTAAAAATGCTCATTATCATATAGGGTTAGCTCAGTATAGGAAGATAATATAAGATAATATTCTTAGGAGTGATCTGGTGTTTGAGGTAAGATATTATTTGTTTTAATGTATCTCTTTGAAAATGAGTAATTCATAGTGGAAAGGAAGGAAATATAGTCCGCACTATATTATTCCGTTGGAATTCTAGGAAAATTCGTATCAGTTACCAAAATCATTTCCTAACAACCACATTTATCATAGCTATATTATTTGTTCCATGTTTTGTTTATATTGAAATATATATCTAATGAAAATCATATTTTTACTCTAATTTTTTACATTTGGTTGATAATTTAACTTATAAATTAAATTTATTATATTGGTCCATAAAGAGAAATTTATATGAAATTAGTTTATTCTTAGTGTTATGGTATTATTGATAAATGAGGAAGAATCATTGGAATTATAAATATCTAAAAATTAAAAGGACCATAACTTTTTATTTAATGAATAAAATTTTGGGGATATAATTTTTAAGGGGTGAAATATGAATTATTAAGTCATAAATATAATAATTAATAGTTCTGATTTAAATTTATTAATTTTTATGGATTCATAATAATCAATATTTGATAAACCAGTTTTTATAATTTTGAATTGAGAAAATATTTTTTTTATTTAACTAAATAATTTTTCTATGTATAACATGGTCTGTAAAAAATATAGATGTAGTCATTTTAGAATTAAATTTTGATAAAATGGACTTAATTTATTAAATCACCATATTTCATTTCACTAAGGGTGAATATATAGGAATTTTCAGAAAATATTCATTTCGGGTGAGCATTACAAAATCTATTTTTTTATTTTCAATTCATTCCAATTATTTAAGAAGATATATCCGAATTTGGAATTATTTAAAATGATAATACACCCATTCAAAAAAAATTATTCAACATTAATATTTATTAAACATAATTTCTATAGATATTCATTTTTATTCTTAGAATTTTCTTTCTAAAAACTCTTCTATAATGTGGTTTTTTATTTATATTATGATTAATTTTTAAGAATTTTTTAAAACAATTATATGCAAAATTATTTCATATTTTTAATTACTTATTTGATAATCAATTAATTTTAATTTTTTGTCTCTATGAATATTATCTCAGGTAAATCATTGTCACCATGATAATGGCTACACGATAAAACAAGGGAATTAAAACCATGTTATATGGTTTAAAATAAAATAAATAAATATTTTGATTTAATTTTTTTATTTTTTTATGAAACATCATCTTTCTAACATAAATATATATCAAATTTTCTATATTCCGTTTGTAAATGTATATGATATACATAAATTTATTATGTATATAAATGTGTTCCACTCCACCTCCCATATTAGATGATATCATGACCGTCCCCCGAGGTCTGTATAGTAAATGCCCTAATACCGCCTTCCATAGGACAGGGGCGGGCGACTAGCACAAAAGGTGTAAATCCCTAGTACTGGGTACGAATTGCCTTTATAACTGAATACAAACAAAACCAGTGTACAAGAGGAAGCAAACACAGAGTGAAAACTATATAACAAGAGTACTGAAAGTAAAGGGCCAGAATACAAGCCAAACTGTAAAGTACAAATACAACTGAAAGAAAGTACATCTAAAAATGGACAAACATCCGGAAGTTGAAAGCAGCTCCTGGATCGTCCTCCGGGGTTTCTACCTAAAAGGTAGGTAAAAATAGCCTCCTCAGTGCTCCACATTAATCTGTCTCCACTGGGTACCGTATCGTCGTGAGGTCCACCTCCAGGTACCGTCTAGTCCTCATACACTCTGCCTCCGTCAGTGATGTCTATCGTCTGCATCCAACACAATGAGATTCATGCATATCCATTGTAGGGGTGAGTATAACGATACTTAATAGGAACCCTGAGACCCTAAAAGTCTCAAAAAATCCTATAAGGATAATCCATAAAGTAGGATTTCAACATATAACCATAACTTAGGTATATGTGCATACATATACCGAAGTTATCAAGTAACCCATCTCAATCATGAGGAAAACACAATGGTTATTGACTCAGCTCAAACTAGAATTTTTATTCATGATGTCAAAACCACGACTGCTGGAGAAATCCTCCTTTTTCAAGTACAGTGGTCCTGACGCTACAACCCAGTGCTTCCCACTAACCTTGGACAGCTGAAGTACTCCCCCTGTCGAGTACTATTGGAATACTGCTACAACCAAGCGCTTCCCACGATGGGTCTGCCGCTACAACCAAGCGCTCCCCCTCATATCATACAGAGGTACTCCTTCTGTCACGTACCACAGGTGTGCCGCTACAACCAAGCGTTCCTACACCATGGGTCTTCTGCTTCATCCAAGAACTCCTCATTGGGCAATCTGAATCACTACGAGTCGATCAATCTGCAGTCATCAAGTCTCATCCAACTACTAGGTCTCTGCAATCTTCTCTCTCATCCCTGGGAGGGTTCGCTCCATGTTGCATAACCCGTTACTCCAAGTGTACCGAAAACTCACGTAGAAGTAACAGAAGGACCTCCACGTCATAGGGGTCTCAACGCAAGATACGACACATCAATTGGATGTCCGGTTTGTGAGTTATTAACATTTCCGTACAAGGGACCCGATTTGTTTTTAAGATAAAACAACTCTATCATTCTCCAACTAGATCCATACCTCATGTGGAGTATTCCAATAGTACTATATCATCAATAGGAATCCAACGTTGTTGACGGAACATCAAAAGTACATCTGGTCTTTATTTTATAAGCTTTTCTGCTTCAGGGGGCTGATTGGTTACAGGATCGAACCAACCCGGCCATACTCAAACATCACCAAAACATTGAGTGTGATATATCGAAATTACCGCTTAAATTCAATGATTTCAACGCTACTAACAGTGCGTCGATCGAAGGTCTGTATCTCAAGATAAGGGGGAAAACCGAAAATGATCCGAAGAGGGGGGGGGTTCGGTCCGACCCGGCCAAACCCGCCTTGGGTCGGCCTGCACTGGGTCTACCCGACCCGCATCCAGGTCCGGCTCGGAAGGGCACGGTCCGCCCCAGTGGCTATGTCCCTTCCAGAGTGAGGGAGGCCCGGTCCACGCGGATCGCTGCCCGGCCCGCGCGCAGGCGGGCCGGCTCAGTGGCCGGCCGGTTCTCGTCCTACTGGTCGAGTGCAATGTGGGGGGGGGGGGGTGAGGGGATTTATAACAGTGACTTTGAGTGGAACTGCCTCTCTAGCTCGGCAGGACGAAGCTATCCGGTTTTTCTGGCGCGAGTGGACCGCACGGGCGAGAAGCTGATCCTCCGCACGCGGTGCCCTTAGGGGTTGTGGTTCATTCCGCCCGTCCGGCTGCCAAGCCGGCCGGTTCGCCCACTAAAGCGGCCCACCCAGCACGGCCCGCAGTTTACCGCAGTGTGGTGCCATGGGGGCTCCGCGTTTCTTCAGCCTGGCCGGTTCTTCTAGGAGGCGCCCAGCGGATGAGGGTCGCACCTCTTCCGTGCAGCACCTGTGGGTGCCACGGTTCACCAACCTGGCCGGGTAGTAGCCGACCTATTCTTCAACCTGAGCGACCATGGTTGTGGGCCTCGACATTCCTCCATGCGGCCGGTGCATGGCCTCCACCTCCATTCACCGCCGTCTCCGGTCACCGTCGCTTCCGATCATCATCGCCTCTCTGACACTACATCCATCACCAAAATAAACATGGATCCACGAATGGTCATCGGGCCGTGTTTGTTTAGCCCGTGCCCTCCGCGTTAGGCGTTATTAAGAGTCCAAGACGTTTCTGAAGTACACATCAAGAACAAGTGTATAATTTTTATTCCATTTAAAATTATACAAACCCCTAGCTCAATCTCAATAATGTTGCACGTCGACAAACCACGGAAGATGAGTGTCACTGTGGTTCGACGTCGCAGAATACGGACGTCGATTCCATTGACGTTGGGGTGCGTCTGAAGAGGAAGCAACATCTTTTCCCTTGTCTTGTAGGAAGACGAGGGAATACACGTCATCATTCATCGGTGGAATCGACATTCTCCGTCGAAGAGGGTGTCCTTCTTCGTGGTCATCACCGTTTGTTCGTCGAGAGAGAAACATTATCCTTCCAATTATCTAGAGACTCCCCAACACAACAAAACCCAAACCCAAAAATAATAGCCTATGATATTATTTAATTCTTAACATGAATTTTCATAATAATTCAAACATTTGACCCAAATAATTAATTTCAGGACGGACAATTAATATTTGAGGGTGTTGGCATAATCAATTGACAGAAGGGACATTGAGAGTTATAATTAAAGTGGGAGGTGGAGAGTTAAGAGAGGGGTTAAAGGGAGTTAAAGAGGATATTTGAAGGGGTTAGGGATCGTTTGTGCCTGACCACCATTATCCTCACATGGGATGTTATGTGGGTTTTGGCCCCACATGGAACTTTTCCTTAGAGGAAATAACCACCATAAAATAAAAATTATGTTCACAAAATTTTTATTATTTTTTAATGAATGTCTAAAATTTAACTTCTCCACCTGATCAAACACAACTAATGTAAAGGTCGCCTTAAGCGAATATCGGTGCACTGATTTCATCATTGAACTTAGATTTCAATTCCAAGAACTGGTTCAAGAGATAGAAAAACCCACACATACCTTCACTGAACGTACCCGAACAAAACTTCAGAAATTGATTCCGAGCACACCGGGACTCGGAATTAGGCACTGTTAGAAACTACAGACTCGTAAAATTCCAAATAAATTTTGAAAAAAATTTCCTTGAAATTTTCGGGTCTTTACATTACCTCCACCTCAGGGATTGACGTCCCCATAAAGCTACAACAGACACTAGGGAAACAATGGTGGGTTCTTTGCATGCATTTTGAGCCTCCCGGACCCATGTGCTATCCTAGAATCTGAACACCAGACATCTTGCTGAGTGCACCCGCAACAATGATCCCCTTCACGAGAGTATAGACTATCTCCAATTCATAGTCTCAGTGGATCCCAACCCATCGCCACTGTCTACGGTTAAGGTCCTTATCATAGAATATACACCTGAGACAATAAATATTAAGGTAAACTGCAAACTGTTCTCTCAATGAACTATGGGTGTGGTTAGCCAATTGTAAGAACTCCACAACACCCTTACTCATCTGCTTTCTACTAGAGCTGCTAAGATTGATCCTTTTCCAAAAAGAGAAATCTGGTCTCATCCCCTGGATGAACCACGTCCTTTGCCTAATATAGTCAATCCTGACATGTACGGTACTAATTCATTCCATGGATGACATCATTAGGCCTCGACGCTAATACTAAGAGATCCAACTGTTACTCTCACCTCCAAGGGTTGAGTCACACTATCGGCATTAGTGTGTCATCACTGGGTCTCCTACAGTAGTAATCTCGAAAGTGAGGGTTATGTCAATAGTTTTAACTGGAACCTTGTAGTATTGACCACACAAAATGCAAGAAAGAAAACATCACAAAGAAATGTGTATTTTATTACTGCTGCTCAAAGTACAAAGACACATAACAACCACAAACAACAACAAAAGGAAGCCAGAAGCACAAAAAACAAAGGCCTCCATTCTTGGAACTAGTCCTGCTCCTGTCCACCTACTTCTGGAGCTCCATAGTCATATTCTTTAGCTACTTGAAGTTGTGCTCTCCCATGTCCACTCGTTTCCGGCAGTCGGTGTGGACCTCCTGGTGGTGGTGGTGGAAACACCTCGAAGTGTCATCCACCACTAGAATCACGGACAGCTCCTCTTCCTCGGTCTCCTGCTCCTTACGGTACGCCTCGATCGATCCTCTGCCTATGACTTAGATGTCCTTCATCTATCTGCTAATGTCTGTATGGCGGGTCGGACAGTCACATGCCATGTAACCAAGCCTGCCTTAGGAGTAACACTTTCCGCGCCTGGTAAATCCTTCTCTACCACGGGTGACTCGCACACACAATACTGAGTCATGTGGTCTACAACCTGTGGGTTTGGTCCTCTTGGACATATGCGTCATATTTCTACTTCCAGCTGCAGAAGACTCCACTGCATGTCATCTTGTAGTGGGTCCTGCTGCTGAATATTGCTTCCAAGGAAAAAATCTACTAGGAGGTCTCGCTCCAACACCCCTGTATGTGTTGGGATGCTGTGAGAAACAATTGATGCTCTAATCTCTCTACTGAGCCCATAATTGAAGGTATGTGCCCTAAAGAATGGGTCTCATACCATATCTGTAGGGTAGCGCGAGAGGTCTGTGAACCTCGCTGAGTACTGTGCTACTGTCATGCTGCCCTACTGCAGATGCAGTAGCTCATCTATACGCATCGATCGAAGTGTGGATGGAACAAACTCCATCCGGAACAGGATCTCTAAGTCTTCCCATAGAAGTTTTGACTCATCCAGCATCTGAAGAATCAGGCTCCACCATCTGCCTGACACTGCCTGAAGGAGAATAGCATGAAGGATCATCATAAATTCTGTTGGTGTCCCTACCAGTCTAAAGACTCTTGCCACAACCTCCATCCAATGCGCAGCCTCCTGTGGGACCGTCTATCCTAGGAATTTGGGTGGCCTCTGGTGGTGGAACTCGTGCAGCGTGCTCAAACGGCGTGCATCGCCTGCTGCTGGGTCTGCTGGCATCGGTGGCCCAAAGGAATGTGGTACTACTGGTACCTCCACTGGTACCTCAACTAGAAGAGGGCCCTGTATAGAGGCCTCATCGGTCGACGACATGTCATTATGTAAAACTCTCGGGGCTCTAGCTAGTCATCCGTAGGAAGACATCTAGATAGAAACAAATGTGTCATCGTCAAAAGACTATACATGGGGAGTTGACATGGTTTGAACTGACATAAAGTAAAACTTTTGAAAACACACACGCAATCATTGTTTTTGTTCACTGTGTCAGAAGTCAGAAGTCAGGGTCCTGGTGTATGGATACGTCTTCCACCCGTACCAACGCTGGACTCCCTGAACTGAAAACCACACTTAGTACCCTTAACACTATTTTTTCACAAAAAATAAATATCATAGTCCTACATTCTACGGTAGAACCGACGTCCTTTGATTCCAATTTGTCACGACCCATCCCCTAGGGCCCTTATCGTAACTACCCCAAACCCGGCTTCCATAGGCCATGGGATGGATACTTGCACCAAAGGTGTAAATCTCTAATACTGGGAAGGAATTTCCTTTATAACTAAAAACAAACACAACCACAGTACAAGCGGAAAGAAACACTATGTGAAAACTATATAAAAAGTGTACTGAAAGTAAAGGGGCCAAAATACATGCCCAACTGTAAAGTACAAATATGACTGAAATCAAATAAAAATAAAAAGGGAAAATAGATGGAAGGTGAAAGAAGCTCTTGGATCATCCTCAAGGGTTCCAACTTGAAGGGTAGGTATAGATTTCCACCTTAGTGCTCCACATCCATCTGTCTCTGTCGGGTACCATCTCGTCGTGAGGTACACCTTCGGGTACCATCCAGTCCTCATACACTACTCATCGTTCAGCATTGTCTGTCATCTGCATCCAACACAACGAGGTGCTGGCATCCCCCGTGAAGGGGTGAGTATAACGATATTAAGAAGGGACCCTGAGACCGTCAATGTCTCACAAATTCCAGAAATGATATTCCAAAAAGTATGATTTCAATAGATAACCATTATCAATGTATATACCCATACATATACCTAAAATATCATGTAACCCATATGAATTATGAGGAAAACACAATGGTCATTGACTCAGATCAAACCAGGATTTTTATTCATGATGTCGAAACCAGAGCTACTAGAGAACTCATCCTCTGTCGAGTACAGTGGGTTTTCCGATACAACCAAGCGCTTCCCACTCTCCTTGGGCTGCTGAAGTACTCCACCTGTCGAGTACTGTAGCATAATGCTTCAACCAAGTGCTTCCCACCATGGGTATGCCGCTACAACCAAGAGATCCCTCTCACAGCCTACATAGGTACTCCTTCTGTCGAGTACCACGGGTCTGCCACTACAACCAAGTTCTCATCCACCGTGGGTCTACTTCTAGAACCAAGTGCTCCCCAATGGGCCATCCGAATCATTCCGATTCGATCGAACAGCAGTGGTCAAGTCTCATCCAACTACAAGGTATCTACAATCTGCTCGCTCGTCACCGGGAGGGTCCGATCCACGTTCCAGAAGACGATAATCCAAGTGTCAAGAAAACTCACATAGAAGTCACACACGGACCACAACATCATAGGGGTATCAATGGAATAGATGACGCATCAATCAGACACTCGGTCTGTGAGTTATTAGCTTTTCTGTAGTAAGGGACCGGTTGGTTTTAAGCTATAACCAACCCGACCATAGTCAATCTACGTCCAAACCTCATGTGTATTATTTAAAAATAACCTTTTCATCATAAGGAATCTGACATAGTTTACGACACTTCAAATGGACATTCGTTCAAGTTATAAGCGTTTCCGCTCTGGGGGCCCGGTTCGATACGGGATCGAACCAACATGGTCAAACCCAAACTTCCCCAAACCTTGGGTGCAATATACCAAAACAACTGTCTCTATCCAAGGATTACAACACAACTGACGATGCATCTATCGAAGTTCCGTAGATCAAGATATGGGGGAAATCCTAAAATGGTCCGAAGAGGGGGGCTCGGGGTCCGGTCCAACCCGGCCCAACCTGCCCTGGGGTGGACCGAACCGGGTCAACCCGACCCGGGTCTGGGTCCGGCACAGTAGGGTGCGGCCCGACTTGGTCGTTGTGGCTTGGCATGCATGAGGGCAGCCCGGCCTGCGCGACCAGTCGCCCGACCCACGCTCATACATCCTAGCTCAGCAGCCGGCCACAGATCAGCTAGCTAGCCGAGCACGATGCAGGGGGGTGGGCGGCTCCCCTGCTTTTTAACGGGGGTGCCGAGTGGCGCCGCATCTCTAGCCCGACCGGCTTTTCCGACGCGAGCGGCCCGCATGGGGGGGCCGATATTCCTACACACGTCCCACCCTTATGCATCGCAGTTCCTTCCACCCGGCGGGCTGCCAAGCTGGCCGGTTTGGCCGCTGAAGTGGCCCGCCTAGCGGGGGATACGGTTCTCCGCAGTGCGCCGCCAAGGGGGAGACATGGTTCTTCAGCCCGACTGTCTTCCTCCACGTGGCACCTGCGGGTGCCGCGGTTCACCAACCCGGCCGACAGTAGCCAGCCTATTCTTTAGCCCGAGCAGCCGCAGTTACGGGCCGCAGCATTCCTCCATGCGGCAGGCATGCTGCCTCCGTCTCTAGTCCCCGCCGCCTCTGGTCTTCATCGCTTCCGGTCGTTACTGCCTCTCTGACACCCCTTCCATCGCCAAAATAAACTTGGATCAACTATGGGTCATCATGCCATGTTTGTTCGGTCTGCACCCTCCGCGTTAGGTGATATCAAGAGGCCAAGACGTTTACAAAGTGAACATCAAGAATGAGTGTATAATTCATATTCAATTTAAAATTATACAAACCCCTACCTTGATCTCAAGAACATTTCATGTTGATGAACCGCGAAAGATGAGCGTTGCAGAGGTCGGGCATCGCGGATTATGGATGTCGATTCCATTGATGTCGGTGTGCATATGAAGAGGAAGCGACGTCTTCTTCCTTATCACAGAGGAAGAGGAAAGAAGACACGCCATCATTCGTCAGTGGAATTTGCATTCATCATCAAAGAGGGCGGCATTCTTCGTCGTCGTCTCCGTTTCTTCGTCGATAGAGAAACACCATCCTTCCAATTCTCCAGAGCCTCCACAACACAACAAAGGCCAACCCCAAAAATAATATCCTAAGCTATTATATTATTCTCATAATGAATTTTAAAAAATAATTCAAGAGGTTGACCCAAATAATTAATTCCATGCTGAACAATTAATTATTGAGGGTGTTGGCATAATTAATTGAGAGAAGGGGTCTGGAGGGTTAGAATTAAAGTGGGAGGTGGAGAGTTAATAGAGGGAACTCAAGGAAGTTAATAAGGATAGTTGAAGGGGTTAGTGATCATCTGGGCCCCGCCACCATTATCCTTTCATGGGAGGTTATGTGGGGTGTTGGCCCCACATCCAAATCCTCATTGGAGGAAAGAAACACCATCAAATAAAAATTATGTACACATAATTTTTATTATTTTATTAATGAATCTCCAAAAATTAACTTCTCCTCTCGATCAAACGCAACTTCGGTAAAGGTCCCCTTAAGAGATTAATGGCGCTGCGAGTTCATTGGTGTAATCAGATTTCTATTCTGAGCAACTGTTCATATGATATAAAAACTTGCACATACGTTCACTGAACATAGAAGAACAAATTTTAGAAATTGATTCTAAGAACACCAGGTCTCAGAATCAGGCGCCGTCAGATACTGTGGACTCTCAAAATTCCAATGAAATTAAGAAATGATATTCCTTGATATTCATATGTCATCACAGACGATACCAATTATACTCCGAAAAGAGTCATTGAAAAATTTATCTCATCAACTCACCTCCCAAATACTCTCCCAACACCCATGCCCTTTTCTACGAGCTCCTGGAATCACATAGATACCATCATTAGATGTCATATTTTGTATGATAGTTGGTTTTTTTAGATAATATGTACAATATTTACAGTGGTTTCATGCTTATTTTGTATTATACCTATATATAATTTTATTTAAGAAATATTAAATAATAAAATTGAAATCATAGATATAAATATGTACTATTATTATTTCATTTTAACACCATTTAATATCCTTTTACAAATTATAATAAAATAAAATATCTATTTCTCATTCACGCATACTAGAACATCCATGAAATCATGTGTTTTATATTTCATCACCTATTCATATGGATTGATGAAATTAAGGATCAAAAAAATATTAAATATATGTATTAAATTATTGTGATTGTGTGATGATATGATATTAAATACATTTATACCCTTTATTTTTTGTTAAACAACAACTTCATTAATGTGTATATGTAGTCTACCACCTCCATTAAGATATGTGATTCGTAGTTCATTTCAAACATTCAAAAATCATCATGAGTATCAAATTTAAAAATAAATATGACATATATAACCTATTTTTTAATCTTTAAAAGAAAACATCTACTCACATTATTTTAATTCAACCTATTAGAATAATAAAAACATCCTTCATGGGTAATTATGAACTATTGTGACCATGATATGATATGAATCAATTTTCATGACTTCTTTATTTGGATTGATATAAAAGTGTATATATTGTATACAAGTTATAATTAGAAAAGTTAATGGTTATATAGGAAATATTACCATTACACCTTATACTATAGTTAACACATCGATGTTGTTTTAATGTTGTAAACTAATGAACCCAAAAAGGTACAATGTGAAATTAACAATTATAGGAACTAAGAAAGTTGGGTAAAAGGTCAAATTTAGTAATTAATTATATTTTTAATAGTCATGAATAATTATCATACACAAATATAAATATAATATAACATTATTGTTTTTATATCACAGACCCCAGAAACTTTGAGGAAATAGTTATAGTATTGTATTATTTTAGAATCCTATAGTTTCAATGGGATCAATCAAAATAGTAGTCATGGAAGACTGTATGTATACATAAAAAATATAATAAAACCTAATAAATAAAATTAATGTTTTAATTAAATATTATTATTCCTTCCATAATGTTACTTAAAATTAAACATAAATCTGATATAGGTTTATTTGGGAAAGGAAAAAAATACGGTTCAGATCATATTCATACTATGATTGACAAACAATAGAAGCTATAAGAAAATAAACATCACAAATGTGTTATAGTAAGAAGAAATTAACATCATAATGGAATAATCAACCTAAATGAGGAAATTCAATACCATGATAATAAAAGAAAACATTAACACTATTAATTATTTTTCCCATATTGATTAAACTCATAAATCATAGAGTCAAGATATGATGTCATGGTATTATGCCAACCTAAATTATAGATATAGGAAGACTCATACAAAAAAATTTAACATGTTCTTTTCATGTGAAATATTGACGAATATAGGGTCAATATTTTTTTGGGCCCCACACACTTCTTAATTAAATTTAATAATCTCCCTATATGTCTGATAAAGAAAACTAATAGAATTACCTATGGACCATCATGGTGAATAAAACATATCATAAAAAAGAAGTATGAATATAAAAATAAAATACCTCCCCATTTAATATAATAGTTTTGAGTTCGAGGAGATTATCCATTAATCATCATAGATGTTATGTGGTATTTTCTATGATAAATTATCTACCCTCATCAATAAAATTAGGGATACGGTCTAATTATGAGTTATCCATGTAAGGTATTAATTGTGATGAATTGTTTTTATTTTTCATAATACCAAAATTTAGAATAAAATATGAATTATCATTTTCATTAATAGTGAGTGATAATTTTAAATCATATCCCATGGGAGTGTCTCGTCCAGTGTGTAGTCTAAGGGCCATGCATCGTTTATCTGGGTGATGACTTATTCAATTCTCATCAATAATGTTTTATTAGGATTACCCCTATTATTTAATATTTCATAGAAAATTTGATATTCCATTATCCAAATATTTTTTAATCTCAATAAAATTACTTACAATTTTTCTTTAGAAACAATTTGGATGGGTTTTTCACCATTAAAAATATATAGAATTTTAAAAAATGTTAACAATTTAAAAAATTAATATGATGGATGGATAAAAATTTGTAATTTTTAATGATATAAATTTCATGATTAATATTGAAATAAGTATTACATGTAAGTGTATTCAATAAAAAATATAAAATAGGTGATTATTAAAACATGAGTCCCCAAGAATGATTATTGAGTCAGAAAATCCCAACATAGAGTATGGGTAGAAAATCAATCAAATCACAATATTATAGATGGATCAAAATTGTTCATTATTATAAATGAATAAATTAATATCATGTAAAAAACACAAATAGGAAACATATATAGGATAAAATGTATGTTAGATTCATAATTTAGAACTCTCCCAAAGAGAATACATTTCTGATGAAAGACCCTACCATGTATCTTGACATCCATGAAATTACATTACCCTCCTATATATAAATCATTGATATATTAATAACTTAATTTAAAACATTAATAATATATATAATCATTCTTACTCTTCATAAATATTCATTATCTTTATGAAATATATTTATTTTATTCATCTTTTTCTTATACCTATAATTATATATACTAGTGTCATAATAGTTGTGTACTTATTAATTATTGCTCCAAAAATTATGATTAATACATGATTAATTTCAATATTAAGATTTATTTTTAATTATTTTTATGAAATAAATTTCCTTTAATGGGTGTTTTTGTTACTATTAGTGAAGATAAAATTGATAATAAGTATGATTTAGTGATACTTGGTGTTCAAAGATTTTTTTATTAATTAATAAATAAAATAATAATATAAAATCTCTAGAATAAAAAAAATGAGATTAAAAATTTATTTCATATTATAAAATTATTTATATTCACATATCCATTCACAATATGAATTCATATTATTTTCTATATATGCGGTTAAACTAACCCATACATGAACATTTCTAGATTTAATGAATGATTATCATGTTTTTTTCATATAATACCATTAAAAAATACTCATAGTTATATTATATAGTAATTATTTTTTTTCTATATTATTATTTTAAGGATGGAAAATAATAATAAATTTATATTAAAATATTACACATCTTGAATAAAATACTAATTGCTTATTAAAGATAATTTTAGAAATTATGTTAAGGCTATTCATTTTTCGATCATATCATTAATTGGTTAAAAAAATCATTAATGAACCATTATGATATAATAATAATAATAATAATTTTTTATTTAAATCATTCTATCACGATTTTATAGGTAACTAATTAATTTGGGACACATTGTATTTTAAAGGTGATTGTTTGTAAAATGTATTGTTGATGATTTTGATTCTCCTAATCCATCGAGAAAAGTTTTTTAGTGTTTATTTCAATAATAAGAATATAATATAAAATAAATATATATTTCATCATATAAGCCTGAGAAAATAAATTTGATATGGAATGATAAAGGAAAAATAAATTAGATGAAATATTGAAATAATATTTTTTTTAAAAATTCTCCTGGAGGATTCCACAGAAATGAATGGATTAGGATAATCTCTTGAGACCATAATCATAAGAGGTAGAAAATGGAGGTTAGTTTAATAAATTATGTTATTATATTAAATAATAAATCATTATTTCGTAATGATAATGGATGACTGCTGACAGTCACCATCTATACGTGAAAACATATACTTTTTAAGGAATCTAAATCTTGGCAATGGGTGGGAATTATATAACATGGTTGTTAGGTGGGTTTGGTGAATTAGGAACATAAATTTTATTTGACACATGTTTCCATTAATTTCATTGCAATCATGGATTTATATAATGTTTTTTACAATTTAATTAATAAAAATTCAAGATAAGTAAATTATACATTTAAATCAAATTAATTTTGATTATGAATTGATCATGATAATTAATTTATTTCAAAAAACATCATATCATTCTTCATAAAAAATATTTATGTGGATAATCGAAATTTTTTATCCATATAATCTAATTTATTTTAAAAATATGTGATAAATAAATTTTAAACAAAAACAGAAAATTTACAAAAAACTATTTTAATTGAAATTTATCTTTTTATACATCAGGTGCTTATAACTATCATTTCTTATTGTTATGAATTTAATTTATTTTTAAATGTATTATTATTTTATTTAACATAATATTGGTGTTATATTTTAAAACTAATTGAACTAATATATTTTGATAGTAATTATATAAATATTATAAAATTAATTCCTCCTAAACATCTAATTTATATTTAAAGTGGTATTTAATATTTATCATATGATACTTAATTTCTGTGCCGAAAAATAATAATTGAATGGTTATATTTTTTGGTTCAATTAATTTTATATATAAATACAGTTAAATCAATAAAAATAATATGTTTTCAGAGAATTTATTATTTCCCTTCATGTATAAAACCCATTTTTTATTAAAAAAAATTCAATCACTTCGTTATAGACTATCATCATTGTAAAGAATAAAGAAGTTTAATTTATTTATTAAAAATATTATAAGATATGAAAACTAGTCTTTTAAATATTATAACGAATAAATTCTCTTAAATGATTTCATTTTGTGAAAGATCAATATATAAAGCTTATAAGCCATAGTAGGGTAACTGGTATTTCATTCTTTGTCCGTAAATAAATTAATCCTAAATATGTGAAATATATCAGCTACTAATAATATTTGTATAAACCATCCACATATGATATATATTATCCAATGTTACCTATAATTATTATTGATTAATATAATGAATAGCCACTTGTCGAGTCATCTAATTCCACAACACATGCTATGTGGTGTTAGGAATATTGAGTGGTTCTTAATTATAGGACATGTTAGATGGAAATTATATACAATAAAATTTGGTTATAAAAAATAGATCTTGGATGTATTTTTTTGTAATGATATTTCAACAAAAGTGTGATGTTTAGAAAGGATGGGAGACATAGCTAATCAGTGTGATACAACTCAGATTCAATCAAGCATTTTAAAAGGCTTAGTGTACCAATTGTGGATCATCTCACTTCTAAAAATCCCAAAATTCATTCCATGATGAACCGATCAACATTATGTGTTTCACATATTTAAATTACAATTAATTCATTTGATTTTTAGCATTTCTCCTATGTCTTCTCAATGATTCATTTATGCAATAAAAAATATGTTATGCCTTAATTGTTGTGTCATTCACATGTTTCATACCTATTAACTTTATATATTGATCTTCATCCCATTATTATAGAGTATGAACCAACTTTAAATTAAATCTATGACTCGGTACCATATAAATTATCTAATTGAAGAAATTATTATATATAAATTCTAACATATTGAGACACATATCCCATGTACTAAGGTTAATAACATAACATGACCACAACAAGAATTCCAAAAAAATTGGATAGTCATTTCAGATTTCCATTCAGAAAGAGTATAATTAATGGTCCTTAAATGTATCTCTATTTCGATTGCCCTTTTTGTAATCTTTCCAAATTTTAATTTTGACCTTGGGTACTGATTTTTTATAATTTTTAGAGTTTCCCTATAAAGTGTTTTGGTTTCATTGATACGAAGATGCTAAAAGTATTGAAGAGGATTATAATAATTTATTGTTATAAATGATAAGACTTATTACAAGACTTAAATATTATCCATATAATATCATTTTTTATTGGATTTGTTTCTAAAATATTGATAAATTCCATTTTATCATAATCTCACATAAATATAGTTATTGTTCTTGGTTTCATGAATCTATAAGGATATTGTCTTTCATCCTTTACCTGTTTTAATTCTAATATTCTTTTAAAAAAATAAAGAATTTACTAATTTATAATAACCAACAGGACATTTTCTTAAAAAACCTATAAATATATATACTACTAAGTTGAATAGTGAAATTTTGATCTTTGTGCTTCATCTTGAAATTCACTCATCAATTCAGGAATTGATGGAACACATAACATATTCCTAATAATCATAATTATATATATATATATATATCATATAAATCAACTTAGTACCTTCCCTTATATTCTTGTTGTTTGTAAATATTGTAATTTTATAGTAATGATAGATTAATAAATTATTTAAAATGGAATGATCACTCGTCTTGCCTAAAAAACAACAAATCCATATTTTTTCCAAACTCTGTATAGTATTGGGTTTATAGTTATCTTTGTAAAAACCACATAGTACCCATACTAAAAAAATTTGATATATTTTTTACCATACATGGTAGGTAAGATATTTTGAATTTGTAGTTCATATGTTTTTTAATCCATCATTATCATATAATGTTATGATTATTTTTTGAGATGATATAGCTCAAAATATAAAATTTAATATATTGTTCACATATTTCCCCATAGAAGATGTGTCACTAAAATTTTTGAAAAATATTTTATAGATTTATGATCAATGTTGTCATTTATATAGTTCTATTAATGTATTTTAAATTGACATAATGTTTATGAAATCACTCTGTTGTTATATATAAGGACAGGGTAAGTTCATTTCATTAATGCACCACTATATAGTATAAAACCATATTTACCTGATTATATACATACCACTGGTCCATTAATCATTATCCTAATCATATAATAGAAAACATTATCACATTATCTTGACCATTGGAATGCGATATATTTATGTGTTAACATCGGTAATGCATTGAAAAACATGGAAAAATATTGTTCAACCTATCTATAGTAACATGATAAGTCCTGGAAACATAGGATATTACTTATAAAAATCTATGTATGACATTGATTGAAAACAATATTCAATTAAGGGGTAAAAAATATTCAATTAGTGGAGATAATATACTGAATAAAATAAAATTAATAGAACTAGAATTTTTACTTTTTTTATTTCCTATATAACTACTTTTTCTTATGGTTCTCCTTGTTTTTTTAGATTTTCATTCATTTTATACATAAATTATAGATTATATCATGATATATTTAATAAATACTAGAGAAAATATCTATATATTCCACGAATACTCATTTCAATAGATTTATAAACATATAAGGTTCATTATTCAAATAAAACGGGCATTACTTTAAAATTGTATTGTCAATACATTGTTCAAAATGACATCTTTAGAATATCATATTTCTTCAACCATTACTGATGATATGTATTGTAAAAAAATAGATATTTGAAAATTATTATTCTCCAAAAATATAATCATATAATTCATCAATTCATAATAAGGATATTATAAAATTTATATCAATGTAATTTATCTCCCTATAAATGATGTGCAACCTCATAATCCCATTCGTGTTTTTGCAAATAAAATATTGTCTACACATAATGAATGAATTGAGTGTATAAAATAATTATCTAACAACCCATGTAGTTATTTTATTAACTTTTCTAACTCCACCACAACAAAATATAATAATATTTAGATACAATATTTAAATTAAGAATGATTTCAATGTATAACTGAACATACCGCATTGATGTATGACTAGAAAATTCTTTAAAAATAAATTTTTAACCCATTGTTACATATTCAAGTGACTATATATATTCCTTATCCCTAGATGACAATTTAACATGTCCAATTATTTTATTATCAAAGATTATTTATGTTGGGGAAGGACTTAAAAATTATTCAGATGATGAAGATCATGTCTAATGACAAGATATTCTTCTTCAACATCCTGAACAATTATTTCTTCCCTTAGAAATAAAAGTCTGGTTTATATTCATAAAAAATGTGTATCACATATCATATAAAATTAAACCATATATATAATAAAAAACACTATAGATATTGTACGTCCATGAAATATATATTTATCTTGTTAACACATCACAGTTATAATAATTCATCCACATGGTGAGTTAATTGATAATTTCATTAATATATTTCAAGAGATATATGTATTGTTTTTAGTAAAAATGGAAGATATAATGTTGTGTAGAAATCCAAAATAAAATAAAATATTTTCTATTGTTGAGGTAATATTCAATGTTCTCGGAACCAGTACATTAGGTACATTCACATCAACATTAATAATCACAATATCTTGTACTTATTCCATGGTAATTTTCTATGTAATTTTCCCTTGAATTTTAAAAAATTGTTTTGTATAATTTTTTTTCACTATAGATAATTTCATAAAAATATATTTATCCTTTCCATTTTCTTTAGTTCTTAATCTAGAGATCAATTTTCATATTAGTAATAATATTCTCTTTCAAATCATAAATTCCCCATGGTGTATATTCCCATTGAATCCTTCCATTATTCCCACATTCTATATTCTTATTCCAAATATGCTCACATGATATATTTTCTCTTGATTTTCCATGAATATATATATTCTTGAAAAGTCAATTTTTTTAATGGTAATTGAAGGGAGAAACTACCTTTAATGATATGTATTTATCAAATAAAATAAAATCCAAATATTTTTTATTGTATATATATTTATTCAAAAGTACGTATGGATGACCTTTTAATGTTATCCTCATAAACATCAATTTTTTCGTCCCATTTTTTCAAATATTTAATAATAAACATTCCGTTTATAATATTCTTATGATGAAACATTATATTCATTAAATTCTTCTTTGAAGGGTCTTGATTCCAGTCACATGATCTCATTTTCTTCTTTAATATTTTCAAATAGTGATCACCATTAGTCTATAAATAACATCAAATTATTAAATACCATAACTACTGTTTCCCATTTTAGAACATCCCAAAGGGTGAAAACCCTCTATAAATAATTTAACCATAGTTTGTCTCAAAATGTTTTCATATTTCCACTATATGTAAAAGGATGTTTTTAATGATGAATTTCAGTGTATCTACACTATGAACTAGATTTGAAATTCACTCTATATAGGTGAAATAATTTTTAATATCCTATTTTCATTTGCCAAATATTTTATCATATAATTAGATTCAAATACATCATCATTGACGTCTTTATGTGGTTGAGTATACCTACATTTACTATGGGTATTGACATGGTTCACATTCAACAATTGAGTCTCTATATTTTTAAAATGGATTACACATCATTAACCCATGATATTGTATTTTTGAATATAATTAATAATATTTTTTCAACAATGTTCCCTAGAAATTTAATGGTTTTTAATAGAACTTATGTTATGAAACATCGTTAAATTAAATCTAGTAACAAATGTTTCTAGAAATTTTATTTATACTAACTATAAAATCCCAAGCCTCATATTCCAAGTGATTCTTGTGATATTAAATTATTGATAAAAAATATATGAAATATATTAGGATAATACACCATAGTAGTATTCTAATATGAAATATATAAAAACAAGTATTTTTAAAAAATAATATACAAATTGATCACATTTATTGAACATTACTATACCTTCCATCATTTCCCTAAAAGTTACACATAGACCACAGATCTGATTTAATGGGAATAAAAATAAGATAGTTCATTTTATTATAACATGTTATCATTAAATGTAAGCCTTCATAAAATATACCGGGAAAACATGACATAAAAAAGTTAAATAAAAAACATGTTCCATAATGAACATAACTGATGGGAATTATTTATTGATGTGTATAAATGAAAACCATGATAATAAAAGTTATTGACCACATACTAATGGATAGAATAATTCTATATATGGGAAATTATAATTAAGGACATGGGAAACTAAGGATACTCGTTATGGGAATAGGTGTATACCCAAACACAAGTTATTTTTAATCTGATGATATTTTCATTAATATAGGTTTTATATACATATAGGGCTTACCCATCCCATGATTATATCCAATTAATTCCCCATAATATTAATCAATCACATTAGGACCATTCACTATGGAATATATAATTTAATAAAAAAATATCTATATAATGACGCATACAAAATCAAGAACATAAATATTCAATAGACTAACAATGATATTTTGGGGAATATCCATTATTCATAATAGAATATATGTGGGAACATCAATGTAACATGGATTATCCTAACAAAATGTATATTAGGGAAGCGATACATTCATTGTTTTGAGTTATAAATTTGTTCTAGTATTTGTTTTTAAACTATTACATTAGTATTTGACAATAGAATTATATGGAAAAAACATTTATCACCGTTAATTATGATCATTTGAATATTCCAAATCGTATCACCTAAGAATGTCTTTATATGTGTGTGGTCTTAGGCCTAATCTTCTGGCCTTTGGGTGAGGATTCAGTCAATGTTCAAACAATTATTTTCTGTGATTACACCTTGTCAAATAGATGAAAAATCATCCCCAACATTCTATTATCTAGATAAAAATGTTTTTAGTAAATTACATTCAGTTATACATTACCAAATCATAGGATGGTTTCTCTATGATGAAAAAAATTAGATTTTTTAATGTTTCTGTAACACTTGAAACAAATGAATTTGAGAGAAGGATATTAAAATAGAATATTAATCCCCAAAAATTTCATTATAAATATGTTAAAAAAATTCTAGAAATATTATGATATAAAAAGAATAAAATATGTGTTGAATAAAACATGAGTCCAAAATAAATAGAATTGCGATAGAAAAAATACACATCAGAATTGTTGGGAAACTCAATCAAAAATTTGAAAGAGATATCTCAATATTTGTGTTATATTCCAATGAGTAAATATATCTGATGATAAAAAAATGTCTAATGTGTCTTATATACACCACATAATGGAATATACGTACATAACACAAACCATACCCCATATAATGGAATATAAGGAAAAATCATTATCTCTTATACTTACTTGTTTAAAGAAAATTTTAAATGTATTATAGTAAACATATTTGTCTTACTACATTAATTACATACCTTTATAGCTTCACTTTTAATTCATAATCCTTATAAATAGATATTCTGTTAACAAATTCTACCAATTCATCATTTTGTGTATTTAGAGTTTTTATCATGTTTACTAGTTTCATAATTATTGTGTCAACATCAATTATTCCACCAAGGATAATCATTAATATAACTTTAAATTTTCTAGTATGGGTGATTTTTTTTAATTTATATTTTTTCAAATTCTTTTCATGAGTTTTTTATCTACGACTTTTATTATAAATTATAAAAACATTATTTGATTATCTTGACCGTTCAGAGTGTGGTTTCATAATTAATTATTTAATAATGATGTAAAAAATCCAAATCCAAAGAGAAAAAAAATATTTACACACTTTTTTCATATTTTAAATTTCAATTTGTTCATATAGTAATTAATGATATAAATTCATTGTATTTTTCAAGGACCTGACTTTGACATAAACATACCAATATTTAATTAATTATTTTGGGGGTTTTATTATATTATTATTATATAAAAATCATAATGATCATATGTATTGAATTTTAGTGTTCTATATCATAATATTTAAAAATTATAATATTTAATAATTTATATTAAAAAACTACATAATTTGAATAAATGAATATCTTCATTGTACACTTATTTTAAATGATTAAATTCACATTGGTCAATTGTTTATCATTCCATTAGTAGGTACTAGAATAAATCATTCCATTACAATAATAATATAAAAAACTCATATGTAAAATTTAATATCATCTTTATAACTATCATCGTATTGTGGTGAAGTAACTTAATTTCTAAAATATTACTTTAAAAAATTCATAAATGGGATGATAAATGATCAATATATGTTAGTGAAAGGATTGATCTTATATCGAGAACATTGGGTTCCTCTTAGAGAATTTCTTTTAATAGAAGGGAATAATATATTATATTATGAATAATATATTATGCGGGTGAAAGTAGATTCATGATGATGTAAAGAGTGTATGTATTTAATAGTAATCATAATTTATAAAGTGGTGTTGATGTGGGGTTGAGTGGTGCTTTATTATTTGAAAAGGGGGATTTTTCATTGAAACTATCGATGATAAAGGTGGGAGTGAAATCAATTGGGTGTTAGGAGGGATTGGCGAGTTAGTTGTAAAATAAATATGTGATATCTATGGTTATAAAATTTATTCCTATATAATCTATCTAAATGGTGTTTTTTATATTTTAATTCATAAAAATTCAAGATTCCTCATTTAACTATTTTACCTAATAAATCAGGATAAAAAGTTAACCATGGAAATTATTTTCATAAAAAATTTATAACATGAACCTTAATAAAAATATTTAGAGATTTGTAATCTTAATTATGTATCCATTTTCAACATTTCATCTTTGAAATATGAGAAAATTAACTTAGGGTGGTTCCTAATACACAATTGGTGGTGGTTATGGTGGATGTGGTTTATGAGACTATTCATTAGACTCGATAACTGAAACACTAGACCTATCATAGTTTGAATGTTTTAAATTAAAATTTTGATTAGCTATTCTATGCTATGTGGAAACTTCTTCTTGTTCATAAACACCTTATATAGTAGGAAAAGGCCCAACTATACTCTCCCTGGGAACTGGAAATGTTCTCTCAAGAGAGGGATCCATATGTAAAAAACTTTATATAGATTTATAAAAAAATTTGTCTTGGATCTGATATTATTTTTACATGAAAGGAAAATTGGTAGATGGATAAACAAAATTTAATCCATGGACTTCAATACATGAAAATCATACATAACCAATTTTTTGTTGGTTGGTTTCAAATAATAATATATAAAAGATATTCATGAAATCAATTTTAAATTTTTAAATACCAGAAAATATAAAAATGTTTGAAATGATAAATAGAATTAATTTAAATAATTAATTAGACAAAATATTATAATAAAAAAAATTAAATTTAAATTTATAAAAATAATATAAATAAAATTCACATAAAAATGAATAAACCAATTCTTTAATAAAATAAAATCATTCACACAAAAGGTGTTTCACTAAAATATCTTCTAATTATTAACTCAATATACATATATATTAACAAGTAATATAGACTTTTTTTTGCATGTTCACTCATTAAATGATTCAATATAACAATAAATTTTATTCATTAACGATTGTTTATTTACTATGAAATGAAAATAGCACAACTTCTATCACATTTAATTATGACATGATTAGTATTGAATCCAAAATCAATTAATGTGTGTTTCAAAAATAATAATTCTTCACAAAAACTAGTAGTAGAAATATATTCTAATTTAGATCAATAAAAAGAAATAGAGTTTACTTTATTAAATGAAAATAATAATATTCATTTTCTAGAAAATTTAAGGCTCTTATAGAGACCTTTATAAGTGGTCTATAACCACCAATATCAGTAAATGTGTATGAAGTTAAATTATTACAAATTCCTTTAAATAATTTATGAAAATTTAACTCATTGTTTATTCTAATATAGAAAAATTGAGTATTATAATCATGATATCTGTTCTACTAGATATAAAAAACAAAAGACAACCAATTATTCCCATATAATACATTTTTTCAACTAGTTTCCCCACTATATCCATGTAATGATTCACATTACTTCTCACAAGAGGTTTATTTACTTTTACACGATAAATTTTAAAAGTTTTAATTATGTCAAGACAATATTTCCATTTATTCAACACATTCCCAATGACTTTTTTATATTATTTAAATACTATAATATATTTTGACTCACCCATAATGCTCAATTAAAATACTTCATCATGAGTTTTATGAATTCAATACAAATTTTATTTATATTTTTTGACCTAAAAATTTCATCATTTACATAAATGAACTAACACACTAGATGATAATGGTGATTTATAATATAAAATAGGATATTCTATTCCAACTAAATACTGATTGTATAATGTAATATAACATAAATAGTAATAAAAAGATCTAGGTTATTATTAAAGGCCATAATATACATTGTTCTTTCTAAAAAAATATTTGGAAAATTTCGAAGTTTAAAACTAGTAGATTGTTCAACATAAACATCCTTAGTATGAAAAAATTGGAATTCATATTTTTCATCCTAAAGATATAATTCTAAATTCATATGTCAATCATAGGCTTGGATAATACTAATGGATTCTAATATATCTATAAGTGAAAATGTCTCTACATATTTATTAACTTTATTATTATTATAACATTTAGTAAATAGTTTATCATTATTTTTATTGATCACATCTTGATTATGTTATTTATAGATACTTTTTTTCCAAAAATAGAATAGTTATAGGTTCTATCTAATAATTTATAATCATTGTTTCTATTGAGATGGATCAAATTATCTAACATTGCTATAACCTAACTCTGATATACTAAGTATTCATCTATAGTCGTAGGATTTAGAAAATATTAAATTAAAAAATCCATATAACAATATATACACATCTTATAGTCATAATACATTCATATAATATTCCTTTAACAATTTATAAAGGATTATTCTGTTGGGGTCATGCTGGTCCTAGAAACATAAATTCTGGTTCACTGATATTAATCATTTATGGATTTGGTTATGGATGATAATGTTCATCTCTTCATTAATATTACATTCATAAAGAGGATACTTTAACATGTTTTAAATATAGTCACCTAGTTTAACATCATGATTCAATATTCGATTTAAAGGATCAATTTCATATAATTTTTCCTGACTCTATTAATAAGAAATCAGTAAAAAATTATTGGAAAATATGTAATAAAAATAAATAGTATAATATTTATGAATGTTTAATTCATCAACATTTGGATCAAATTTAATCAATATTATACTCTATGTAAGAACCCGGTTTTTTCTACAAAAGACATTTAAATATTCTTGATAATATTCCAGAGTAGCGCCTTCAGACGGCGTGCGATTCCGAGCCCCGGAGTGGCTGAAATTAAATTGTCAATGCGTTCACACTAGAAACACTAAATAAATGGTATAACTCTTAAACGGTGCACCAGATCAGGGATCCGAGTGTACGGATGGGTACGGAATGTGGTGTTTACCCTAGGAATGACATAAAACATGTCAGCACGGGATGTTTGGACCCCTCGCTCGCTTTCAGAAGGTTAAATGGATAAATTAATAAATTAATTTATTCGTTTAATGGAGAAATGCTAGTATCTCTTAAATGGTGGCTTAGATTGGGAAACTGAGGGCATCGTTGAGTTCATAGCGTGCCGTTTACCCAAGGAGGGGTGTATGTTTTGCGGGCGCGGCCCGTCTGTGAAAAATGGCCCCAGGGGCGTTTTCATAATTTAGAGGCTTCAGACGTTAAATTTTATAACTTTTGAACAGGGTCTCGGATTTAAATTCTGAGACCGCCATTGTGCTTGGGAGGTGTCGTTTACCCTAGGGGAGGCTTAACCTCGACCCTGATGAGGGTTCGGGTTCGGACCGACGGGCGGGTGGTTAAGCGTTTTCTATTTAAACGCTTCACTCATCCCCTTCCTGCCCTCATCTCCCCTGGCGCCAGCAGCTCCCCACAACGAAGGAGGAATCTCCCTTCCATCACCTCCTCCTCTCTGGCAAGGCGTGGCTCCTGCAGATTTCCCGTGAAGCTTCGGGCAACGCCCACGAGGTAGGATTTGTAGTTTGCATTTTACATTCACCGCACCTACTTCGAACTCAAATAATTGCATTGAAACTCTATCAGATTTTTGAATGAAGTTCATGAACGCATAGTATACAATTTTCTATTTCCGGTGCTTGTTTCAGTTTTGAAATCGGAGTTCGGAGGCATTCCCAATCGTCCGCCAAAGTTGGCGGGTTTTCGGTTTCCGGCGGGTTCGAGCGGCGGTGCTGCGAGGGCGGACGGCGCGGCATCGGGGTGTCCGCGGGCGTCTGCGGGTGTCCGATGGAGGGGCTGGGCGCGGCATCGGGTGTTCGCGGGCGTCGGCGCGGGTGTCCGGTGGAGGAGCGGGGCGTCGGCAGTGGGGTGCTTGGGCGTCGGCGGGGGCATCTGGCGGAGCGCCCGGTGGGGCAGCGGTCGCCAGGGATCGGCGACCGCGGGGTCTTCATGTGTCTGGCAGAGCGCCCGGCGTGGCGGCTGCGACCAGCCCTCATGGCCAGTCTGCGCGTGGACCGCATGTCTGCGGCCGGCCGCACGGCTAAGCCGCGGGCCGGTCCAGCCCCAGGGGCCTTTCACCCTCGGTGTTCGGACACCCGTATTTTCCGCTACGGGTGTCCGTTTTGAGTACCGTCTACGACAGTGGAACCGTATCGACGAGGAAGACATTTTTTGATGGTTTCAGGAATTTTTAATTCCCAAAACGAAGGGCCTTGGTGGCGCGACACGTGTGTCGAGGGGTTTGTCGTTTCATCAGTGGATTTTGTTTTGGACGGCACGGACGCGTCCTACGTCCGTTTTGAGCACCGTCAGTGGAGTTGCAACCCTGGCACCGAAGCAGAGGTTTCTAGGGCGGTTTCAGGTGCAGAAGCCGGAGTTGAGGTGTGGGCCCCACGACCTGTCTTTTGAGCTGCGTGCAGCTTCTAGCGACTTTTTTACTCGGACGTCCGTTCGGGGCGTGAGAGCATTCGATGTTGGGTGTTTTTCCGAGGGCATCGCATTGGCGTAGTCTACCCACTGTAATTCTGCACGATGGTGCGGGCCCCGTGGGGGCTGTTTCGGTAGTTGACAGTGTTTTTAAGCTTTATCACCGGGCGACCGTTTTGGATAATTGAATAGTCCATTTCATGTACTTTTTCCTGAGGATCGCAACGGTGCAATCCGTTCGTTGAGTTTTGGGACCGGGATGCGGGTCCCATGTGGCACCACTCATGTGCGGTGTGCCGGGATGCACCTTTTTCCCCAGATATCCATTGCACTCAAGTGAGTAGTGCTTTTGACGTGTTTTCCTGAGGGGATCGTAATGGTGTGATTCACCCGACTGTTTTCGGGGCTGAGGTTCGGGATCACGGGACGCCGTTCGGGCGAGAGGTGGTGCTGGTGACTTTTCCATTTTATATCTATTTGAGGCGAGTAAGTAGTCGATCTCACGTGTTTTTTCGTGAGGATTACGTTGGTTCAATTTGTTTAGTTGTAAGGAGCCTCTTCCACGATCTTATTGAATGAGGATCATGAGAGGTGCTCCGATGGCGGTTCGTCCTACCATGTTTGTAGCGGACCCTTGGCGTGTGATTGCGCACTCTTGAGAGAGTGATGTAAATGGTTCACGAGATGTGTTTGTTCGTGACTAGGCCTTTGAGTTGGAGTTGTTACGTCACACCATCGCGTTGACGCTGGGTGTTGTGTGCACGATAGCCTTTGGGCTGGAATGAGGTATACTCCAGGAGTATACGGGAGCACTTGGAGGTACATGTGGTTGTTTGTACCTGAGGATGTTTGTGCGATCAATTGGGGTTGACATGGGGCCACACGTCGTCTGGGCCCCACGTGAGGGCCACGATCTGCTTTACGAACTTTGACCTCTCGTGACGTAGAGGGTACCTTTGTGCTCGTTTGATTGATCAACATGGTGGAGTTTTCCCCTGGATTTGTGCTCGTTTGTTGGACCAGCAGGGCGGTGTATCCCCTTGCCTGGTGCTCTTTTGTCTGACTAGTAGGGTTGAGTGGTCTCCCCCTGGACTTGTTCTCGATGGTTTGACTGGTAGAGATGGTTTGATTCCTCTTCTTCTTCGGCTATGAGGGGTTTCGGTACTGTTCCCTTTCACAAGACTTCGACATAGTCTGCGACTACAGGTGTTTGTGTAGCCTGGGCATTTTCCCCACTTCCTGGGATGAGATGTCTCAGTCCGCTTCGACAGTGACTCAGCAGATTGGAGCAGGATCGCCTTGTGAGGCCTGGGGAGTTTCTCCTGTTGCTCCTTGTTCCCTGGTCGGGCTTGTGGTTTCGGTGTGACCAACACTTTACGCTGGCACCGATCCTCTACCCAGGCGGTTGTTTCCAGCAGGGCTGAGGTTGTTTCTAGTAGGTCTGATCTTCTTTCCAGCAAGGCTGAGGTTGTTCTAGCAGGGCTGAGGTTGATTCCAGCAGGGCTGAGGTTGTTTCCAGCAGGGCTAAGGTTGTTTCCAGCAGGGCTGAGGTTGTTTCGAGCAGGTCTCGTCAGTGGGTTACCATCCAGTAGGGACTGCCAGTACAGTGGTGTTAACCGAGAAGTACCATCCAGCAGGGATGGCCAGAGCAATGTCAGGCTTACCTCCAGCTGAGCTGGGCAGTGGTCCCCGATGCCGAGCTTACCTCCAGCTGGACTGGTCAGTGGTCCCCGATGTCGGGCTTACCAACAGCTGGGCTGGGCAGTGGTCCACGATGACGGGCTTACCTCCAGCTGGGCTAGGAAGTGGTCCCCGATGTCGGGTTACCTCTAGCTGGCCTTGGCAGTGGTCTTGTCGCCGACATTATCCGGATCTCCCTCCAGTAGGTTACCCTGTTACGGGACTGGGCAGTGTGGCACCCGTCGACTTTCCGGGTCTCTATGTAGTGGGAACCCATTGATATCCAGGGACCCTCCAGCGGGGATGGGTGGGGGGTCGCCTGTCAACTTTTAGAAGACCTCTCGACTAAGGGGCAGTGACAAGTTGTGGTTCACGTTCCCACAGAACTCTCAAGTACGAGGAGCATTTTCCCCCACTGAGACGCGTCTTTGTGACGCTGCCTAAAACCGTGCGGGCGAGTTAGTTCCGCCTAAAGTGGATAGTGTCGAGGTGTGGTTATTGAGCCCTTGTCTTGTGGTTCGGGGCAGACATGCGGGATGCTGGGCATTGTTGGTGTTACATCTGGGACTGTTGGCTACTCTTTCTTGGGCTGAGCTACGGGATGGATATCCCCTTACGATCTTGTTTGGGCTTCTTGTTTGAGCATATGGACTTGTATATACCTTGTTCTAGTACCCACATCTTAGGTTTGGTTACTCTCTTCTGGGAGAGGCGGTGACGCGCGGGGTATTCCATGTTCTTTCCGTGTCTAGATTCTCGTGGTTGGATGAGTCTACTCTCCTTCTATAGGTAGCGAAGACATGACGAGAAGTTCATCTTCTCAACGTTTCCAACTCCTTGTGTTTGGATTAGTCTACCTTCTTTCCTCTTGTTGGGTTGAGATGGACTCTTTACTGTACTATTTAATGTACTCTCAGTTGTAATCCTTTACTTTTCCATGTTCTCTCTACTGATCACCCTTCAGTACCTCCTTTGTTGCTCCTTCGAGCCTTCGGGGTATCCTACTGAGTATTTTTATACTCACCCCTCCTTGGGATTTGCCCGCACTTGGTTTGCCCTTGCAGACGACAGACAAGTGGAGCGTGACTTCAGTGTAGCGTCGGAGCTTGGGAGCTTGGGCAGCGTGCGATGGTCGTGGTCAGGTTCTAGGTGGGAGACCCGTCAGCGGTTTATTTTTTCTTACCTGTTGTCCGGTTGTGGCACTTGTTGGTTGGGAACGTGTTTTTTCCCTTTTCTTTTCATTTTACTTTCAATTTTCATTGTACTTGTAGAGGTCGATGCACATTTGTGGTATTTATATAGCAGTTTCTCTTCTTACTCTTCTTGTTCTTTCTTTTACTCTACAATTTTGCATTGAGTGTGCTACGTGTGTGTGTACAGGTACTCAGGAAAAGGCCTCCCCGAGTTTTTTAGCCTTCGGTTCTTGTCGCCACCCCCTAGCCTATGGAGGCGGGCTTGGTGTAGTTGCGGCTCGAGCCCGGGTATGGTCGGGTCGTGACAAAGTGGTATCAGAGGTGGTTATTTCATTGGGAAATTGTTCGGACGTCCCTAAAAGATGAATGGGTTGGGATATAGGGAAACAGTGTTAACTTGTCTCAAGAGAGGCTCTCAGGCCAGGGAGTCCAGTGATGGTGCGGTGGCCGACATATCCATTCACCAGGACCTTGATAACCCGCTCGTCGACTCGGCATGTTGAGACACTTGTTGAAGGAAAATTTGTTTGTGCATCACATAGGACTGAGTCTTGACGGTCCTTCTTGAGTAATCTCCCCATCGTTGTTTTTGTTGGTATATACATATATGCTCATCTGACCGCGACACTCCTTGATAATGATCAGGATGTATCCGCGAAGACAGCTAGCCAGGATACCATCTTTGGTTTGTGATGACGACCCAATGAGCTACGAGGCCACAGTTTAGGACCCATCATGCGAGCCCCTTTCTCCAGGTGGGCCGGTAACATCACCCCCACCTGTTGAGCAGCAGGCAGTTTTAGGGGAGTAGGCTGAGCATGATCGCATGTTGAGTGCGCTCTATGAGTTCCAGTCGCAGAGACCGCGGAGGATCAATGGTGAGCAAGACCCTCAGGTAGCAGAGGTTTGGCTCGAGGCAGTGGTTCACCTTTTTAGGCTTGTGCAGGCACCAACAGATCAGAGAGCGGCTTTGGTAGCCAGCCTTTTTGGTGGAGTAGTTCGGTGTTGGTGGAGTCTGGTGACTCGGTTTCATGGAGAGTCATCGCTTTTGTGGGGGCGACATTCAGTTGTTGTTCCGTGAGGTGTTTTTTCCCATGCTTGCGCTCCATTCGGATTCAGGAGATCCTGCGGTTTCAGCAAGGAGGGATGACGGTGGCCTAGTACGTGGCTCATTTTGCAGACCGCGCATGCTTTTACCCGGACTTGGTCCATGAGGACAACTTTCGAGCGCAGATGTTTGAGCAGGTTCTCCACCGAGAGATTCATGATGTCATAGTACCCTTGTTCATTTCTACATATGCCAGGGTGCTAGAGAGGGCACTAGTGACAGCGGGCTTCCTGTCACGTTCTGGTGTTCGTAGTGGCAGTAGGCACGTTGGAGCTGAGACGTCTATCACAGCTAGTGGGTGTTGGAAAGCAGGACCTCGACGCAGGTGGCTTTCAGAAAACTGGACTCAGGGGCGTGGTCGTACACTACAGTGGCGCCGGAGGGCACCAGTGCATCCTAGAGAGAGTCGGTGCTATGCTTGTGACGGCCGAGGTCACTTGGAACGAGACTGCCCGACCCGAGTTGTTGAGAGCTTCGGGCAGGCAGTAGGCCCACCACCATGGCAGAGGCAGTGTCGTGATCGGAGTAGTGGCCAGATAGGTGGTGCTAGCAGAGGAGCGGGAGGAGCTGGAGATAGGGGATGATGTTACGAGGTCTTCCCATCACCACTAGGTGGTCCACGTCAGGGTCCGGGAGCTGACAGTTGGGACCTAGGACAACCGCGAGCTTTGGAAGTCTACGATCATGCAAAGCATGGGATGGTGAGGGGTACCCCGTGTGACTCTCTACTTTTGTAGTAGAATTGTTAGAATCTATGTGTGATCTACTTTCCTCCCTGTTACTTGTTTGATGTGTTAAAAGGGTGACGCAGGGCGTCAGGTGTAACCTTGTGTTGGTAAGGAAAAAGGTGTGAGACCATTTCATTTAGTCGATGGTGTTGAATCCTTCGCTTTCGAGCATGTAAGAGATTCTTGGTTGAGAGACATCGACTGTTGAACCTTGCGTTACCAGATATCCGTGGGTGTTTCACCATATGGATATTCTGAGGTAGGGAATCCCCGGTCCTTGATTCAGGTGCGTGCGGTGATTCCAGTCGCAGCATGCGACATAGAGGTTTTACCGGGGAGGTGAGCTACCCCCGAGGGCCTTCGGGCCGTTTCAGACCGTGAAAAAAGATGGTGTGGTACCCTACCGCCTTGACCTTACCCCAAAGTCTGGAGTGGTTGCACGACATCGTCAAGAGCCGACCTAGTGTGAACAGATCAATCCTTCAGTCTGTCTGCAGTGATGCAGAGCTGTGCGTGGGTTCTTCTGAGTATGGGAAAGCCAGGTGTGGGATTAGTACCCTATGCTGCTCCCTAGTTTTGCTTTTCGGGGATGAAAAGCATGAAGGAGGGAATGATGTAATAACCCGGTTTTTTCTATGAAAGACTTTGTAATATTCTTGATAATATTCCAGAGCAGCGCTTTCATACGGCGTGCGATTCCGAGCCCCGGAGTGGCCGAAATTAAATTTTCAGTGCATTCACACTGGAAATGCTAAATAAATGGTATAACTCTAAAACGGTGCAACGGATCAGGTATCCGATTGTACAGATGGGTCTGGAATGTGGTTTTTACCCTAGGAACGACATAAAACATGTCGGCACGGGATGTTTGGACCCCTCGCTCGCTTTCGAAAGGTTAAATGGATAAATTAATAAATTAATTTATTTGTTTAATGGAGAAAGAATAGTATCTCTTAAATGGTGGCTCAGATTGGGAAACTGAGGGCACCGTTGAGTTCGGAGCGTGCCGTTTACCTTAGGAGGGGTGTAAGTTTTGTGGGCGCGGCCCGTCTGTGAAAAATGACCCCAGGTGCGTTTTCGTAATTTAGCGGCTTCAGACGTTAAATTTTATAACTTTTGAACGGGGTCTCGGATTAAAATTCTGAGACCTCCATTGTGATAGGGAGTTGGTGTTTACCCTAGTGGAGGCTTAACCTCGACCCTGCTGAGGGTTCAGGTTCGGATCGACGGGCGGGCGGTTAAGCATTTTCTATTTAAACGCTTAACTCGTCCCCTTCCTCCCCTATTCTCCCCTAGCGCCAGCTGCTCCCCACAACGAAGGAGGAAGCTCCCCTCCATCACCTCCTCCACTCCGACAAGGCGCGGCTCCGGCGGATCACCCGTGAAGCTTCGGGCAACGCCCACGAGGTAAAAATTTGTCGTTTGCGTTTTTCATTCACCGCACCTACTTCAAAATCAAATAATTGTACTGAAACTGTGTCGGATTTTAGAACAAATCCCATGAATGTGTAGTTACAATTTTCTCTTTTTGACACTTGTTTCGGATTTGAAATCGGAGTTCGGAGGCATTCACAATCGTCCACCGAAGTTGGCGGGTTTTCGGTTTCTAGCGGGTTCGAGCAGCGGCGCGGCGAGGGCGGACGGCATGGCAGCGGGGTGTCCGCGGGTGGCTGCGGGTGTCCGGTGGAGGCGCTGGGAATGGCAGCGGGTGTCCGCAGGCGTCGGCGCAGATGTCCGGTGGAGGCGCTGGGCATCGGCAGCGGGGTGCTCGGGCATCGGCGGGGGCGTATGGCGGAACGCACGGCGAGGCGGCGGTCGCCAGGGAGCGGCGATTGCGGGGTCGTGTCGCGCTACCCCCATGCGGTGACCATGAACCGCGTCACGCGGGTCTTCACGCGGCGTCCGCGACCGGCCCTCGTGGCCGGTCTACGCGTGGCTAAGCCGCGGGCCGGTCTAGCCCTATGGGCCTTGCCCCCTCGGTGTTCGGACAACCGTATTTTCCGCTACGGGTGTCCGTTTTGAGTACCATCTATGGAAGTGGAACCGTATCGATGAGGAGGACTTTTTGAGATAGTTTCGGGAATTTTTAATTCCCAAAACGAGGGGCCTCGGTGGAGAGACACGTGCGTCGAGGGGTTAGTCGTTTCTTCGGTGGATTTTGTTTTGGAAAGCACAGACTCGTCCGACGTCCGTTTTCAGCGTCGTCGGTGGTGTTGCGACCCTGGAACCGAAATAAAGGTTTCCAGGGCGGTTTCAGGCACTGATGCGAGAGTTGAGTTGTGGGCCCCACAACCCGTCTCTTGAGTTGCGTGTAGATTCTAGCGACTTTTTCTTCGGATGTCCGTTCAGGGCGTGTGAGTAGTCGATGTTGGGTGTTTTTCTGAGAGCATCGCGTTGGCACAGTGTGCCCACTGTAATTCCGCACGATGGTGCAGGCCCGCGAGGGCCATTTCGGGAGTTGACGGTGATTTCCAGCTTTATCACCGGGCGACCGTTTTGGGCAAGTGAATAGTCCATTTCATGTACTTTTTCGGGAGGATCGCAACGGTGCGATCTGTTCGTTGAGTTTCGGGACAGGGATGCGAGTCCCACGTGGCACCGCTCTTGTGCGGTGCGCCGGGATGCACCTTTTTCACCGGATATCCGTTGCACTCAAGTGAGTAGTGGTTTTGACATTTTTTCCTGAGGGGATCGCAATGGTGAGATGCGCTCGACTGTTTTCGGGGCTGAGGCTCGGGATCACGGGATGACGTTCGGGCGTGAGGCAGTGTTGGTGACTTTTCCGTCGGATATCCATTGGAGGCGAGTAAGTAGTCGATGTCACGTGTTTTTCTCGAAGATTACAACGGTGCGATCTTTTTGGTTGTGTGGAGCCTCTTTCACGATCTTATTGAATGAGGAGCGTGAGAGGTGCTCCGGTGGCGGTTCGTCCTACATTGTTTGTAGCGGACCCTTGGAATGTGATCGTGCACTCTTGGGAGAGTGATGTAAATGGTTCAATAGATGTGGTTGGTCATGCCTATGCCTTTGAGGTGGAGTTGTTACATCACGCCTTCATGTTGACGCTGGGTTCTGTGTGCAAGATAGCCTTTGGGCTGGAATGAGGTATACTCCGGGAGTATACGGGAGCGCTTGGAGGTACGTGTGGTTGTTTGTAACGGAGGATGTTTGTGCGCTCAGTTGGGGTTGACATGAGGTCACACGTCGTGTGGGCCCCACGTGCGTGTCGTGATCTGCTTTATGTACTTTGACCTCTAGCGACGTAGAGGGTCCCTTTGTGCTCGTTTGTTTGACTAGCAGGGTGGAGTTTTCCCCTGGCTTTGTGCTCAGTTGTTTGACCAGTAGGGTGGAGTTTTCCCTTGGCTTTGTGCTCATTTGTTGGGCCAGCAGGGCGGAGTTTCCCCAGGTCGGGTGCTCTTTTGTCTGACATGCAGGGTTGAGTGGTCTCCCCCTGGACTTCTTCCCGATGGTTTGACCGGCAGTGATGAGTTGGTTCTTCTGCTTCTTTGGCTGTGAGGGGTTTCAGTACTGTGCCCTTTCACCGGACAATGACACAGTCTGCGACTACGAGTGTTCGTGCAGCGTGGGCATTTTCCCCACTACCTGGGATAAGATGTCACCGTCCACTTCGATAGTGACTCAGCGGATTGGAGCGGGATCGCCTTCTGAGGCCTGGGGAGTTTCTCCCGTTGCTCTGTGTTCCCTGGTAGAGCTTGTGGTTTCGGTGTGACCAACACTTTACGCGGGCACCAATCCTTTACCCAGAATGTTGTTTCCAGCAGGGCTGAGGTTATTTCTAGTAGGGCTGAGGTTGTTTCCAGCAGGGCTGAGGTTTTTCCAGTAGGGCTGAGGTTGTTTCCTGCAGGGCTGAGGTTGTTTCCAGTAGGGATGAGGTTGTTTCTAACAGGTCTGAGGTTGTTTCGAGCAGGGCTCGTCAGTGGGTTACCATCCAGTAGGGATGGCCATTACAGCGGTGTTCACCGAGCAGTACCATCCAGCAGGGATGGCCAGAGCAATGTCGGGCATACCTCCAGCTAGGCTGGGCTGTGGTCCTCGATGCCGATCTTACCTCCAGCTGGGCTGGGATGTGGTCCCTGATGCCGGGCTTACCTCCAGCTGGGCTGGGCAGTGGTCCCCGATGCCAGGCTTACCCCCAGCTGGGCTGGGCAGTGGTCCCCGATGTCGGGTTACCTCTAGCTGGGAAGGGAAGTGGTCCCATCACCGACATTATTCGGGTCAGCCTCCAGTGAATTACCCTATTACAAGACTGGGAAGTGTGGCACCCGTCAACTTTTCGGGTCCCCCTGTAGTGGGAACCCGTTGACTTCTAGGGACCCTCTAGCGGGGCTGGGCAGGGGGACGCCTGTCGACTTTGATCAGACCTCTCGACTGCGGGGAAGTGAAGAGTTGTGGTTGACGTTCCCCCTGAACTCTCATGTACGAGGAGAATTTTCCCCCACTGAGACGCATCCTTGTGATGCGATCTAAAACCATGCAGTCGAGTCAGTGCCACCCAAAGTGGATAGTGTCGAGGTGTGGTGATTGATCCCTTGGCTTGCGGTTCGGGGCAGACGTGCGGGATACTGGGCATCGATGGTGTTACTTTTGGGACTGTTGGTTACTATTTCATTGGCTGAGATATGGGATGGAGATCCACTTACGTTCTTGTTTGGGCTTCTTGTTTGAGCATATAGACTTGTATATACCTTGTTCTAGTACCCACTTCTTGGGTTTGGTTACTCTCTTTCTGGGAGAGGCGAAGATATGCGAGGTATTCCACGTGCTTTCCGTGTTTAGCTTCTCGTGGTTGGACGAATCTGCTCTCCTACTATATGTAGCGAAGACTCGATGAGAAGTTCATCTTCTCACCGTTTCCAGCTCCTTGTTTTTGGACGAGTCTACCTTATTTCCTCTTATTGGGTTGAGCTGGACTCTTTATTGTACTCCTTACTACACTCTCAGTTGTACTCCTTTACATTTCCATGTTCTCTCTACTACTCACCCTTCAGTACCTCCTTTGTTTCTCCCTCGAGCCTTCGGGGTATCCTACTGAGTATTTTTATACTCACCCCTGCTTGGGGTTTGCCCGCCCTTGGTGTGCCCTTGGAGACGACGGACAGGTGGAGTGTGACATTAGTAGAGCGTAGGATCATTGGAGTTTGGACCGCATGCGGTGGTCCTGGCCGGGTTCCATGTGGGAGACCCGTCAGCTGTTTCTTGTTGTTTACCTGTTGCCGGGGTGTGAAACTTGTTGGTTGGGCTTGTGTTTTTCCCCTTTTCCTTTCAGTGTACTTTCAGTTTTCTTTGTACTTGTAGAGGTCGATGCACATTTTTGGTATTTATATAGCAGTTTCTCTTCATACTCTGCTTGTTCTTTCATTTACTCTGCACTTTTTCATTGAGTGTGTTGTGTGTGTGTGTATAGGTACTCAGGCAAAGGCCTCCCCGAGTTGTTTAGCATTCGGTGCTTGTTTCCAGCCCCTAGACTATGGAGGCGGTCTTGGGGTAGTTGCGGTACGAGCCTGGGTAGGGTCGGGTCGTGACACACTATGTATAGAATATTGATCTTTCATCCAAATTTATTGAAGAAAACATCTTTTTCTGTATCATTTATTCCATAGCTCATATGGGGTTTTCATTAAAATGTCATTTATTGTATTTAGTTTTATGACATAATATGTTATAGTAACAACATCAACCAAAAATTGAGTAGGATGGTAATATTCAAACAACATTGTTATTGATATTTATTTCATTTTAATGTTCCACCACTTAAAAAAACCATTTCTTGAGATGTCTTGTGATGATTATGTGTTTGTTACCATGTTTTTATCAAATCAAATTTTAATCAATATCTTCAAATTATCCTTCACAGTCACTACATAAAGAAATAATTTTGTAATATTTAATTTTCGGAATCAACATCCCCAAAATTATAAACATAGGGGAGAATTCAATCTTAATACTTAAAAAGGACGCACATGTTAGTCATGAAACGCCATCAACTAATATCTAAAGAAATTATTTTCCTCTTAGGATTGAAACTATTGATTTCCCAATTAAATTAATATTAATTGGTTATTAGGGACTAGATGTATGAAAATAATTAATATATTTAAATGATCAGTTATGTTCCTTTACGATTTGGGATGCATCACATGTCTTATTTATATTAATATTAAGTAGGTGAAATTCAAAATAAAAACAATTAGATATTTTTCTCAAACAATATCATTAACATTGACTCAATATTCAACAAAAAATATGTGATACTTGTTTTATGAATTTTATAATTCACTTATTGTTTACTTAATGACTTACAATCTAGAGTATATACACTATCTATTTTAGGCTCCATAAATTTAATAATTTTGTTCAAAAATATATAAATTATTAAAAATATTATAAATATAAACTCTTTCACAACATTGAGAAATAATAATCAGGTTATTCTTCAATTATTCTACATAAAGAGATTTTTTAGTGGGGACTGATCTAGAAAAATAAGTGAAATAATACCTATAAATTTCCCATTAACAGTTTCACCATAGTTACACAGCCTCCGTATACATTTCATATTTAGTGGAAATAAATTAAATCCCTTCCCATAAGAATTCAACATCCAAAGTCTATATACATGTTATAATTAATTATTATATTTTACCATTTATGGAATGAATAAATATATAATAAAAGATAATATTATATTTCAAATAAATTCTTAGTCCAAGCAATGATTAAATCTAAACATTTTGAAATCCAAATCTCTTTTTTCATTATTGAAATTTCTGCGAATGATTTTGATAATATTTTTGAAAGAAAAGTATTTTTTACTCCACTAAATCTAATATTTTCAAAATAATATTATAACAATAGAAATATAAATTTCATTATTTAAAACAATTAATTATGGATATGTTATAATTATTTGAAATAAGAAAAATAGGGTTTTAAAAATATAGGATTCACAACTTGGATTTCTATTCAAAATTTATTTTTGTGATTTTTTTTGAATGAATTTTAATTAATTTATTTTCACTCATTGTTAAATTAATTGAAGAATATTTGAATCCTTGACCATATATTTTTTTTCAATATTATTTCCATGTTCTAGGAACAATAATAAAAAATATTTCAACATGGTTTTAAAATAAGAATATTATTATTTATTATTTTCCAAGATGAATATTATTAATGCATTATTTAAAAAACATTTTTTAATTTCAATTGTTTCAAAACAATCATCATGTATAATAAAATATTTATTTAATTCTTCCTATGATAAATTTTTATTTTCAAATTATGTATTCTACTACTAAGAATAATTTGAATGCACCTTATTATAATTCTTTATAAATAATACCTTGGAATTTATATTAGAGATTTTAGAAATTGATTTACAAGATTATGCATAACTAAAGAATTCATAAGTATTACAATTCAATATTAAAACCATATTAATGTTTCTTATAATACCCATAAGTATTGAAATAGTTTTTCTATGACACCTTGTTTTCTTCTTTCAATGGAAAGTCTGGTTTGATGTGTCTTGGTATTTTCTTCATTCATAAAATATCATTTATTTATAGTTACATTGATTCTTTTAATATAGGTAGAAGGGTTTCTTTAATACCTATTTGTTTATAACAAAAAAATTGAATTTTATAGAAAATTTTCCAATAATAATATTAATAGTATGACATTTAAATGTATCTTCCTTAAAAGAAAAAGTTGAAGAAATATAATTATATTTATATTAATTTTTTAGATGATGTTTTTTGGGGAAAAATTCTAATGAAAAAAGTACATTCTCCCTAGAAAAATGATACATATTCTCCAATAACATTATAAGAGTTCCTATGGTATCATTTACCATGATATTTGTATTCCCTATAGGTTTTTTAATATCATATGAGATCCCGCTCCATAATGATTGTTTAATTATAAGTTTTTTTAGTTCATGATCTATATCATAAATATGATCTCCTAAAGTACAATTTTTTTACAACTTTAGTACTTCATCCATGAAATTATGTTCTTCTCCAATATTTATTAATTATAAAAATATTTAAATTTTGTTTTGAAGTATTATATTGATGATATATGAAATTTTACATACCTTCATAGGATTCTACTATAGAAGTTAACAATTAATGGGATTATTGTCATTGAAAGGCTTAGTTGATGTAATTTGGACGTAGTCAAAAAATATCATAATTCATTATATTAATCTATAATTAATATATATTTGGTTTCAACATTCCATTTTTATTCTACATTAATAGAATTTCATAAGGATTTATGGATTTTAGATAACCCATACGGCTATTTATCATTATATAGATGATAAATTTTTCCTTATAGTAAAATTAATTGTAACCATTAGAATTGGGATCTCTAAACTCTGATATACCTTTTCCATTATATATCATGAAAAAAATATGAATTAATGAGTTTCTACATCAACCATTAACATTTGAGAAACATAGATTCTCGATCTATGATATTAATTGTTTTCTAGAAAATACTGCAATATGACACAAGAGGGTGGTGAATTGAGTTCTTGATTATTTTTCTTCCCAACAGAAAACCAAGATCATTTGGATGTGAGTAAAATTTTATATCTTCATAAAAAAGGTAGTAATGGAAATATGTTCTAAAAAATTAAAATAATATGAAAAAAATATTTTTGTGGTTTTTCGAACATAAATCACACATTCAACTTCACAAGTATGTTTCTCGAGGAGTATGGTGATTTCCACTATACTATACATTTTTTTAGAAATTTCTGTCCTTTTTTCTAGGGCTACATAACTCAGTGTAAGTAGTTAATACTTATAAGGATATAACAATAAATATCAATTAGATTCAAAAAAATAAAATAAAATTCATATCCTTTTACATGGAACCTTTTATAAGGAAGACATGATAAAATGGGTGTTTATAGATATAGTTCTTAGTAGTATGATGCAATTGATGGAAGGAAAAAATCTCATTGAGTTATGATAAAAATAACATAATTCTAATGTTGTTTCTTCTATACATAAAAGATATGATATATATCAAGAACTTGTAGATTTCAAATAATATAATTCTTCTTCAATAAAATAGATTACCGCTCATGATATTTGGGAGATAAAGAGAATTCTTTATCAAATTGTATTCATGTTCGTTTTTTATTACCAGTTTATTTATTTTTCACTTAAATGTTATAATTAAATTGATGAAAATGAATATATCTTTAATGGATATAGCATATCCATAAATTTTAAGACCCTCAAATTTACAATTAATGACATTTTATCAAAACTAAATTATTAATTGTAATATCGAATAACAAATCTGTGATATTATTTCCATTCACTGTATATATCACATATTATAATTGTTTTAATATAAATAGGTAATATAACATTATAAGATTTCATGTCGACCTTAAAATGTCACTCATGTGATTAAGTGGTAATAAATAGATTCTTCAATATGATGGAGATGATTGTAGTTCATTATGTAGCTGAATTCAACAATTGAGGTCACATATCAAAACTAATCCTTAATGTTGAATTATCTACGTATCCAATTCATTTAGCCCTTCATCATATTTCCAATTTAGAGTCATCTTATCAGAACCACCTAGTTGATCTTATAACATATTGAATTAATATAGTTTGTTACTCTATGTAATGTATTAAAATAACTGACTTATCTACATAGCTAAATGATCATGTAGATGAATGGTTAATGTAAGAAAATTCTATATATGTGTTTTTGTGACATAGATGATTTACAATGGTTAATACTTCTTGTAGGTTATTTTTACAAGGATTTGAAAACATTATCCAAATCAACCAAAATTGGAAAATGAATGATTTTAACAACATGATCACATAAAAAACATTTACAACCTGATTATAATATATATAATTAAGAAATCATTATTAATTTGTGAATTATATTTCAAATCAAAAAATGTAATGTACAAGGTAAATGATGGAACAATATCAGTAGAACAATATTTATTACCACATTGTATACATTTATAGAGAGTAACACATCCTGAATATAAATACAAATAATTAAATTAAGTAATCTTTATACATAATATATTATAAATTTAAATATTAAATAAAAATAATAAAATTAATTTTATTAATGGTATCATTTTTTCTTACATGAATAATTTTATATTAAATTAAATATTTATATAATTTTAATAATTGTTTTCTAAAATATTTGGTGAATTTATTTCATACTTTCTATTTATATCAATTATATAATGTGATAAACTTTTAAATAGTAATTAATCCCAGTTTCATTAAAATAAATCATATTTTTTCTTTAATATAAACCTTATATTTAAAAAAATATAATTATAATTTTTTGAATATGATTAAATGTATTATAGTTTTTTTAATAGTAATTTTTCATTCCAAATGGCCTAATGTGTTTCCATAAAACAATATTTGAATATGACTAGGTATATTTGGTGGAAAAATAATAGTAAAATAAAAGTATGATACAAATTAACTCCAATTAGTATAATTTATCCAATAAAATTTCTATAATTATATGAATAAACAACAAAAATTATGTTTCATTAAAAAATTATTTCACTACATATCATCCTAAAAAATATGATTCATATAAATAACAATAATAAACTGTGCTGAATTGTATCATAGTAAACAATCATTATGATTGAATATTTCTATTTGTTTCTTATAAATGAGATCATTTTTCTTATATAATGGATATGAGTTTTTTAATGTGATGTATTATGAATTTATAATCACAGAGGTGAAAAATGGAACACATCATTATATTTTCATATATTCATTAGATATAAAAGATGATAAGATATCGACCCGTTGTGACTGCAGATTTTAAAATAGGAAATATAAATAGGGTTTAACATTATATTCTTCCAAAATATTACAAACCCCGTCCACCATTACATTTGATTGCATAACCAATAATTGATTTAAAACTCTAAATCACAACGGTAATCATAAGGATATCATTAATTTGAATTGTATTTAGTATTAATATACACCTAAATAGTAATAATACTATATTAAAATCCCCCATAATATTATCTTCCAAACAATATTACTATCTCCATCATTATTCAAACCAGTTACTAATTTGAACATCTTCCGATGAACATCCTATAATATCTGTATCTAAATTTTTTAATTGTAACATATCATATATGAGAACTATAGTAGGATATGGTGTTCGTCCCAATCTCCTTATAAATAAATTAATTATGAACATAATATAGCATCCTATAATAATATGTTTCTTTTAGATTAACCATAAATATGAGGATGATATGTAGTATTGAAGAAAAAATCAATATTCAATACTTTTTGATTAATTCTCGATAACATCCGTGTAAACCTTCAATCTAGATCCTGTAAAATGAAATATCTTACTCCTTGCTACCTCAACAATTTCCTTACAAATGTCTAGATATATTAATAGAACATGAAATATTCTATGATATGATTTGAATATGAAATTTTTTTAAAGACATTAACCACAATACATATGAAGCTATATCCATTATAATTATTTGGAAGGTATACTAAAAATACATGGAAATGTTCTCCATTTTCTATAAAGGTTAGGGTAATTTTTATAACACTGACTCTGCCATTTTTCATTATCAGTTAACACTGTGGAACACTATGAATGGAGATATATAAATTCAAATGTCTCTCTTTTTGTAATCCCAATATAAATTACTCTCTAGATATCTATAAATATTTGAAATTATTAAAATAATATATACGAATGACCATTATTCATCATCTAATAACTCGTTATCCAGTTATTTTATTTATGGACCACATATTTGTTTCAAAGATGTTATAATTTCATCAAGTTTAATATTTGACTTTACAGAAATACGTAATTGATTCAATAACTCAATATCTTATATATATTAATTTTCTACCATCTCAAATATGGAATGTTTATAAATCACACTAGAATGATATAATTTTTTCTCTTCTTTTGTGATGTAAGATACATCCTCTGAAAATCTACGAGTTATGAGTCTCTTTCAATCCTCATCATGAAAATGGATTCCTACTATGATAGTCTGTCACCTTTTTCACCATTTCATAATGATAATGTTTTGAGATATCATAGTCTTTATCAACTACAACCGTATTATTTAGATCACATTCATCCTCTTCTATGTTAATATGTTATTTCTATTCCTTTGATCAATAAATATATATCTCTCTCCATTTCCACCATAAGGATAATCCATCTAGGTCATGAATTAAAATATTATCAGTATTAGAAAAAAAAATTCAGAAGTTAATTTTCTCATTCTATTTTAAAAAAATGCAATGGGTATTCTACCATAATGTCATTAGTTATGTTAAAACATCGAAATTCATTCATTATTTCATTATTTTTCAAAATTAATCATTCCCCACTATAGAGTAGTGTAGCTGTATGTTAAAAATGAATATTTTCTTTATTTCAATTATTTGTTTCAATTTTCATTTTTTCATTTGAAATTTAATATAATATCCCCCGATTTTAAATTAAATAGTGTTATCAATAGTATATAAGACCCATAAAACCAATCTTAAAAACACAGAAATATTATTATTTAAATATGATTGTTATAACCTAGTCATTGGATTTGAGAGTATATATAGAAATTATCAAATTATAAAATAAATATAAAGTGAATAATAATTAATAATATATTAATTAATGGTTAATAAATAAAAACACAATTTTTAAGAAAGCAGTTTTAGTTTTCAAAAAAACATTTTTTTATAAAAATGGATTTTATTTATTTTCTTGTTAATAATATATGTATATTTGGAAAAATTTATTGATGGTATTTTATAAAAATTATATAAATTTTGAAATAAGAATATAAAAATTGTAATCTCTTGATATTTTAAGAATTATACTAAATGTGTAATTTTTTGGTGGGAAGAGAAAAATAAGGAATTTTAATGGAAATTATATTTTATGGTAAGAAATTTAGGTATTCAAATTATATTTTGTTTTTTTAAATTTAATTATATATATTTTATTTAATATAATCTATTTATCTTTTTTAAAATAAACCTTATACATAATTTCAATATAAAAACATTCTATCCATAACATTTCCTTTTTTCTGAAAACCCATTTTCATTATGTTTTTCTATTTTAAATCTATATTAAATGAATACTATTTAATGATTTAAATATTGAAAAAATGGGTTTCATATTTTTAATTAGTGGGTCCATATTTGGAAAATATGTCATTTTAATATTTAATTAATATGAATAGTAAACATATGCATTTTTTATAGAAGACAATTGTAAATCTGGTAAGTAATATTGTATATAAAATGATAAGGATTGAAAAATGAGCCTACAACATTTTTTAAATTTATTTGATTATATAATATCATCCATAGTGATCAATTATTTGGATATAGGACCTTTTTTTCATTTTAATGTGATTATGACCTTTCTAACGTTTTATGTAATGAATTGTCAAAAAATTCATTATATGACTTATAATATCTATATGATTTTTTATGTTGGGATTATAGGTGGATATACATCTTTATAAATAATAATTTTAAAGGTTAATTTTTTAGGTTCATTAATTTAAATTTATTATCTTTTAGATAATAAAAAATTAAAACAAATTCATTCAAAAAGCTAACACATTAATTCTTCAAATAATTTAAAAGTGAAATTAATGATATTAAAAATAATAAATGTATTAAAATTTATAGTAATTAATATAAAAAATTCATTTTATTGATAAAAATAACAATATGGATAATTTTTTAAATATTTTTTTGAAATGATATTTTTTCCTGGTTTTATAGAAGTAAATGTAAATGTATGGTTCTAAAATTGAAATTATTGATAATTTATTAAAATAATATTTTATTAATTGATAAATTTTTTGTGAAAAACTATCATTTGAAAAATTATAAAAGGACTATATATTGACAAATCCCCATATTATTCATTAATATAATCAATTATAAATCATTATTAAATAAAATACAATTTATATTAAATAAATATTTTATGATATTCCATCAGTGCTCCTCCTTAATCTTATATAAGGGATCCTCTTCTTCTTATTTTGTCTCACAGAAAAGAAATTTTTTGAAAATAATAGACCAAATCAATTCCTCTAATACCTCCTCATATAATTTTGGACATTTTTTGGATAGGAATATATAAAGTGGTTTTATCATGTAAGGAAAAGTATATTTTCCTAAGATGATATATTGATTAAAACCAAATAAATTTTTATTAATTCATCCAAATCATTAAAAATTTTCATAAACATGATGATATAATAACATTTTAAAGTTCCGTATAATAATATTTTACTATGCTAATGAAATTAATTATATCAATATTCTCTTCCATAAAATGTAAAATGAATTTGTCGACCATGTTTATAGGGGACAACCTTCTCATGATCCGATGTAAATCATTTTATATAATCACCTCTAAAAGATGGTTAAAATTATGGAATTAATATTTTTGTTTAATATTTATATCATATTTAACATTCTTAAAATATAAAATGTAAAATATTTTCTTACCATTGTATTCGTTGAAAAATGATGATATTTTTCATGCATTCAAGAAGAATACCAACTACATGATGAGTTGTGGTTTTCAGACCAAATCACTTCAATGATATAAAGAAAATAAAATAAGTAAATAATACTATATTTAAAATAATAATATAACTCTATAATTTTAAAATAATACCTACCCTGTGTTAAGTAAAAAAGCAATATGTTTACATTTATGTCTTTTTTTTAGATATCACAAAACTCTATATACTAAACTATTAAGTAAACGATTTACATTGAATATAGTTTTTATTCAAATATACCCACTCTGTATATAGTAGTTACTCTAACCATCGTACCTACTATGTTTATTATAATAACACAGTCGACCTTACTCCCAATGTGCATTGTACCCACATTCCTTCATATTAGTATTTTTCATTATATTCGTATTTTCATTCTTATTCATTACTATCATCATAAATTAAATGCTAATTGTATTAATGTTACACTTTTATCACATGAAGGTTTCCATTATTCTATCAAAACCAATGTTTTATATCAATCGTACTCATGTTATCATTTTCATATATCTATTTTTATTACCAAATCCATGTTGTTGATTTAATTATAAACTAATAATAAGATTTAATGTTTTCAGTTTCAATATGACCGTTATAATACTAGGTTTCCAAGTCCCTTCTAATTTTCATGAGGAATATGACCATTGGAGAAAATTTGTATTTTGGAACCTGAGGCCAATAAATAAGAGGTCATTTGAACCAGTTAAAACAACATTTTCTTCTTCAAAGTTATAGAGATAGATTGTGTGACATCTCTTTTAATTCATGCCAAACCATTGGAATTACAAAACATGAATGGAACATTCTTAGTTTTTTGTATTTCAATAAGGTCTTCAAGTGTTTGAAATATAGAGATGTCGATTACCTTTATAATCGAGGGCTTGCAGGGTTAGTAACATAGATGTTCTGATCATTGTATCAAGGGATTATCGATGTCGGTAAGATATACTTATTATCATATGTGAATGGATACCCTTCTATTTGGGATAATATAATTGTAATACAACTTACTTTTCGGCATCTTATTGTAATAGTAAGAGAACCATTTTATTTCTTCTTTCTATTAGTTTTCTTTTATTTTTTAATCATTTTAGTTACAATTTATTCTTTTCTATATTTATTCTATATGATATATGGTAGAATAATATAAACATGATGTACTGTAATAATTTTATTTAAACTGAATACAATCTTTTGCTAATCTGTGGTATCCTAACATCAGACCAAGAGTCACTCTGTTCAGTTTTTTATTTAATAAGAGGCACTGTGGATGGTTATAGTTTATGTCATTTTAACATATGAATCATCCTTAATAGTTTTAATAGAATTTTTTAAATAAAATTCACCACTTCTTGCATTTGTTCCTTGTTATATCCATTTTTATCCAAAAAAATTCTCTCAGAGGAGGTTTTCAACTCCTTTTTAAATTTTTATGTTACATTATCATTCTATATTTCTAAATACATTATCCTGTATTTGTGGAAAAAAATTATTCTGATTCCTTCTAATAGTAGGCATGAAGAATTTCTATTGATTTGACAATCTCTATCCTACAAGACCGCCTATCTGTGATGGAAATAACATTTAATATTGGGGAGATCAGAATAAGACTTTTATCATAAATACTATTGTAGATAACTTTTTTATGATCACTGCTGACTATAAGATCCCCGAGAATGAAGTCGGAAATTTTATAGCTCTAAAAAACATAAATATCACATAAAAATAAAGGTATGAAATACTTTATTTTGGTCCATGACCCGGAATATTTATTGACAAATACCTCTATGTGATGGAATGATTATATTATGGAATAAATTGGAGATTGCACACTATAGTTCAATCAAATTTTTTAAAAGAGGAAGAGAAATTCTAAGAGCTAACTATCAAGCATTTGAATTTTCTAATCGTAAAATCGTAGTTAAGGTTCAAAATATATTTATGATTATTGATAATCGCATTTAAGCTATGGGATAGAAAAAATTATTAGATGAATTCTTAGTAAAGAACATTATATGCATTATACCAAATGATTTTGAATCTAAGAGGACCATAGTTGATGAGTTTAGAAAAATTATTAATCTTAATATTGATGATATCTTTTAAAATTTATTGCAACAAGAAGGAAGGAATAAAAGAGATGTAGATAAAATTAAAAAGAAGGATAGTGTAGTAGGATTTACTACAACACCAAGTCATTCCATGTCTCAATAACCGCTGAAAACTATGTCATGAAAGAGGATTGTTGAAGTATTATCAAATTCTAGTGATACAAAGTATTCATGGAATTATCTTGCAAATATTTCTAGATGAATGACCAAAATTGATGGAAATAAGGATTTCCAATATAAATATTAAAAAAAATTAAAATATAAGAAGGAAAAAATGATTATTATGTTACATGATATGAATGTAAAAGGGAATGAAACATTCGAATTGATTGACATATGATAAAAGGAAATGCAAAAAGGAAATAAATTCTAAAAAGAATATGTAGAGATACTAAAAATCTAAGGGATTTAATGTCTTGAATGTAAATGACACTTGGTGTGCCATCAGAGGTGATTCTTTTGAAGACTCTTCTAATAGTGATATCTCAAATCATATGTATATTAGTCTCCTTTACAATCATCCATTACAGTTCTTAATTTAAATGTTACATAGTACTAAATCACATACTAATATGACATTGAGTAACAATTATCCTAATATTGAATTTACTTCTACTGATGTAAAATCCTCATCAGAGAATGATAATTCATTACCATCTTATGAATATGTATCCATATTTTCTAAAATTTTAGAAAATGAAAATTGTAATGCTTATAAGAATCATAAAAAAGAAAATACTAGGATTAATATTCTAACATGATATGTATCAGATCTCACTAAACATATTTATTCTAATATTTTTTAGATTTTTTTAAAAAACATTGAGAAATTGAATTCTAAAAATAATAAACACTCAAATGATTTTGATAATATAATTTCTAAGAAAAATATTTTAGAAGAAAAACTAAATTATAAAACGAATACAAATGAAAATAAGAATTTTTTCAATAGACAAAAATTTGAGGACTTTTCTATGAAGACAATCGAATCAAATTTTACATCTGGAGAAGAAAATTTTGATAAAATTTATTCCCAAATTCAACCGTATATTAATAGTTAAGGAATAGGTTATACAAATTCAAAACCAGTTTTCAAAAAATATCTATTTTTTATAGAAAGGCCTAATATATCACTATGTGTCAATGTGATTGTTGTTGGAAAAAAAATTTCTCTTTAAATAAAACACAATATTTGGGTTTCAATAATGAACACTTTTTAAAACAAATGATTATTTCAAATATTTTTCTATATAACATTTCCTGAACAAAACATGTTTGGATTCCAAAAGTATAATTGTATTTGTCTCCGTAAAAAACCACAATCAGAAACAATACATGGTACATGGATAGTAGATATTCCAGGCATAATTTTGGTAATAAAAAATTCATTGAAAATATTATGATGGAAAATGATGGAAAAGTTACCTTCGGAGACAATGTTCAAGGATATATTGTTGGTAAAGGAAATATTGTTTTCCTAGGTAAAATATTTCTTTCTAATGTTTTATGTGTTCATGGTAATAATAAAAACCTCATTAGTATAATTCAATTATGTTATGAAGTTTACCTTCTGAATTTTTAGTATGAGAATTGAATTGTTCACAACCCCAAGGATAAATTCATTCTATCTTCCCAATGGAAAGATAATTTTTTCACTTTGAATGAAGAAGAATATAGGTGACAAGACATAAATTGTCTACGCGTAGTGGGAGACGAATCATGATTATGGTATAGAAGAATAAGATACATTATTTTTAAATACTTATATAAACTATAGAATAAAGGACTTGTTAAAGATCTAACTATGCTTAGATTTGATTCTGTTATTGTTTGTGTTCTTAGTCAGTATGGAAAAAAATGTAAAGTGTTAAATCAATTAGTGAGCTCAAAACTACTGATTCATTACAGTTAGTGCACATGGATCTTTTTGGTCCCACACAAACCAGATGTATTAATGGCATTTGTTGTGTATTTTTTTTAGTTTATAACTACAATAGGTTTACATGGGTGTATTTTATCGCTGAAAAATTAAATACTTTTTCTTACTTTAATTTTTTTTTGTAGAAGTTAAAAAAGAGGAAAACCAACCATTGATGACTATCTAATTTTTTCATGGTGTACAAGTTCTAAATTCTGATTTTGAAACTTTTTTTAGTAATAATGGTAATAATAACAATTTTTTCTGTACTAATTATACCTCATAAAGGTGGTGTTGTTGAATGTAGGAATAAAATTCTTCACGACATGTCTAGAACCATGTTGATTGAGTACAAAATTGATTTTTTTGGGAATAAGCTCTTATTACATCTTGTAATAGTATAAGTCAAGTTTTAATTGAATTTTTAATAATAAAACACCATATGTGTTTTGTACAAGCCAACAACAAAAATTTTAATACTTTAATTTATTTGGTTGCAAATTATTAATTATAAATACAATAGATAACATACATAATTTTTCATCTAAATATGATGAAGGAATATTTTTAGGTAATTACAATACTTCTAAGTCTTATAATGTTTTTAATAATTCCATTTTTCATCTTGAAGAAATGGTACATGTTAATTTTGATGAAATATATCATTTTTTTCAAACAACCTCAAACTATTCATTCTAATGTGTTTCCCTTAACTGATTATCAACTGTTGAATGAAGATTCTTCAAACATTGTAAATACTCTTGAAATTGTTTCGGAGACATTCACACCTAATGATTTTATACCTTATGTTAATGAGAAGGTTTTAAAAAATACAAATAAATAATTACATAGGTATCATCCCATTGACAAAATCATTTGTTATGTAAGTCAACCAGTAAGGACTATGAATTCCTTAAGAAAATAAATAGAACATTGTACTTTTCTATCTGAATTTGAACATAAGAATCTAGGTGAAGCTTTAGGTGATAATTATTGGATAAAGGCTAATTAAGATGAACTAAATTAATTCAAAATGAATAATGTTTGGACCATGGTAGAAAAACCTAAGGATACATCCATTATTAGGGTAAAACGGGTTTTAGAAAACATATGAGTTGAAAATGGTATCTTTGTTATAAATAAAACTAGGTTGGATTCTAAAGGCTATAATCAACAAGAAGGAATATTATATGAAGAAACCTATGTTTCAATAGTATGACTAAATCTATTTTAATTCTATATGCCTTTGCATAATTTATTAATTTCAAACTCTTTCAAATGGATGTCAAGTGTGCTTCCAAAATGGATATGTATAGGTGGAAGTCTATGTAGACCAACACCCATGTTTTAAAGATACAAAACATCCTGTATATGTTTAAAAACACACTAAGGCCCTTAATAGACTTAAAGAAGCCCCTAGATACCAGTATGATAGATTATCATTATTTTTTACAAATAAATTACATTACGGGAACAACTTAAGGATATTTTTTTATAAGATAATGAAAAAAACAACTTATGATTTTTCAAATATTTATTGATGACATAATTTTAAGATAATCACAAAATAATTTAATATATGCATTTGCAAATTTAATGAACTCTTTGTTTGAAATGTGTGTGATGGGTAAATTAATAATCATTCTTTGTTTTAAAATTTCTCAAAACCTAGAAGGGACATACATATCACAACATAAGTATATAAAATACGTTCCCAAAAACTATGGTTATAACAATACTAAATGTATTAGTAATCCAATTGGATCCTCAAACAACCTTGATCTTGATGAAGACGGGAAACAAGTTGATCAAACAACGTTTAGTGGGGTGCATAAAAGTATTCTATATTAAACATCTATTCATCCATACTTAATGTTTTCATTCTTCTTATGTTCATGATATCATACACGTACTACACAATCCCATTTGAAATCTTTGAAAATAATTCTCCATTATTTAAATAGACTTTTAGATTGAGGCCTTTTCTATTATTTTGGAAATGATTTTGAATTAAAATGTTTTTTAGATGTTGAATTGTTGGCTGTCGAATGAATATAATGAGTAATTATGGAACTCGTCATTTCTTATGAGAATCTATAGTTCCTTGGTAATGAAAAAAAAACATTGTTTCACTCTTCACCACTGATGTTGAATATGTGGTAGCTGTAAAATGTTGTTCTCAACTATTATGGACGCAACACACACTCACAGACTATGGAATAGTTTTAACAAAACTCAAATATTGTGTGGTAACACAAGGGTCATTTTTTACATAAATACCATGAACATCACTATCTTAAAAAACACATAGATATTAAGAATCACCTTTCTAGGGATAACACACAAAAAGAGATATCATTTTACAATTCAATGGAATGCAAGAACAACGTGAAGTGCCCGGATCAGTGTGATCACTGAGAGGGGGAGGGGGTGAATCCGTGATCCTCTAAAACTTTTTACTAATTGATTCTTTATCAATTAAACCTCTATGGCTTGTTAAGGCCTCGATCCACTATTCTTGTATCTCTCAGCCTTTCCTCGAATCATGCAGTAAATGTAAAGGCATTGGACTCAAGGATTTACAAGGTTCGGCACCAAAGGCCTACGTCCTTGCCATGTTGGTTATACGCCCCAACATGGTTTCTCCATTATAACCTGTTAAAATTATAATGGTCGATACAGAGTCCCATTGTATCTCTCCTGAGTCCCACAGGAGGGTCTTTATACTGTGTCCCACAGTGTTACCAGAGTCCCACTGGCCTGCTTCAGAATCCCACTGAAGACTTCTTCCACCCTGAGTCTCACAGGGGGCTTCTCCTGGCTCCTCGAGTCACACGAGTAGCTCGTCTTCACTTTAAGCTTCTTCAATTATCTTCAGCAGTCTGGGATAAAGACTGATGGACTTGCTCTTCACTTATGATCACTTGAGTTGATCAGGTGTTCTCGTCTTGCTCAGGCTTTATCACCTTCTTCTTAGGATGACCTGGCCTCTCTCTTCAAGAATCTTCAACAGCCTCTGAAAAGGTCTATAGGTCTTGCTCAGCAACTTCTGATCACTTCTGTTGATCAGTCTCTTTCTCAATTTACTGAAAACTCAGACAACTAATTTCTTTAACTTCAGTCTGGCTCAGTCTCACTTCAAAACAACTTCATGCACTGAGTGCATGGCTACTCTGCTTCTTCATGCCCAGACTGCATGTCCTCTCTAATTCTTCACGATCTTCTGGTCTTGGACAACTCAAATGCACACAACCAGATTTGGCTTTGTTCACGTGTGCATGTGCATGCATGTAAGCATGCACTCCCCTTTCTTTCTTCTTGGTGCAATAAACCCACAAAGGGTAATAAATCCATAAGCACACACACCATCTTTACTCACACACTTTGTTCAATTTGTTCACACACTTAAAAGTGTATTATACTTTAGTGAGAGTCTTCCACTTCTTCTTCTTAGTGTGTACACTTCATTTTGCACACTCACTAAGGTTAGGCCTTGTTGTTCTTGTTTGCACCCATCTTGTTCACATTGCACACACAAATCTTATTCGTTTAATCTTCAAATGTGCACCCAGTTGGCTACGGCCTTCCTTCTCTTCTTGCACACACACAAGGCTACGGCCTCTTGTTCATTTGCACTTATACCACCCGTAGGGTGTCTTCACTTTGCACACACACAAGGTGCAAGCCATCTTATTCACATGTCTTGAACACACTTGGTTGCGGCCTTCTCCAATTATTAATCACACACAATGTGTAGTCTCGGCCTCCACTTGCACACACCCGAACACCAACCAACTGAAGGCATGAAAGGTGCGGCCTCTTCTCCTCTTCTTCAAAGCGTGCAAGGTACACTTGGGTGCACAAGGCAGTGCGCAAGGTCCAGGGTGCAAGCACCGTTCAAGGGTGCACTGGCCGCAGAGTGCGCAAGGTGCAACAGCCGCGCAATCCCTCGAGTGTGCAAGGTGCAACACAGCTCAAGCCCTCGAGTGTGCAAGGTGCAATACCGCGGGCTCCTTCCTCCTGCCGTGCAAGTGTGCAGGCAGAGAGGGAATCAACCACGGGCGAGCAAGACTATGGCCTCGAGTTCTTCCTGTCGTGCAAGGGAGGCGCGCAGGGGACTCCTTCCTTCTTTCGTGCAAGTGTGCGCGAAAGGAACCTCACGGAGCAAGGGGTGCTCCGGGCTTCACTGTCGCGCAGGGTGCTGCGCGGGGCTTCGACTTCGCGAGGCACAGAGTGCTTCTCACGGGACTCCTCAAATATTCAGCAAGCTTCACCGAGGGATCTAACTCTCTTTTTATAGGTAAGGGATAGGCGGTTCATCCGCATGAGATATTTTTAATCTCCCGAAGATTTCGGGAATTCAAGATTTCCCTCAAATCTTGATTTCTTCTCTGTTTCAATGGGGGTTCGTTATTTTTTATCTTTGTTTTTCTCCTCCACTTGCATGCGACTTAGAACACATGCAAAGCCTTCGTCTAAGGGTGATCCATGCAAAATATAAACCTCATAGCCTCGGCAACGTTGTTTTCCTCGACCACGTCCGAATTTCCTCACTACTGTGCATGCATGCATCTTTCTTGCATGGATGAGTTCGTTAGGGCCAGACGAACTCAATGATCACCTTATCTAGATCTATGGTGGTCGGGCGCTTGCCTTCAGTGCTCGAAGGGCCACTGGTTCAGGCGGTATCGTGGGAATGTGCGGGGAGGCCTCAGCCGAGCCCGGGGAAGAAGATAAGCTTAGCACCATTGGATCCGTGCGTTGAATGAACTTGGACGGCTGGGATTAGATCTCGAGCGGCGAGATGCGATGAGCGGCGGAGATCGGGCGCGCGATGAGACGGATGGCCAGGATTCGCTCCGCGGCAAAATCCCGCGTCCCACATCGAAACGAAGTGCGGTTTTTCCGCGGCTTATCAACCTAGCGCTGCCATCCATTCCTCAATTGAACTTCTCCCCTCCCTGTGCCGCCCCGCACCGGGTTCTCTCTGCGGGCGCGCTCTGCGCCCACCTCTGCTCCCTGTGGGCGTGAAACTGGCGCTTACTATGCACCTTCGGGCGCGCACTCTGGCGACCATGCTGTGTAGGACCTGATCCCCTGCGTGGCCCCAGCTTACACATGGTCGCGGCCTCTCGGGCTGGCCCCATGGGATCCCCTTGGGCGTGGTGACCTAGTCCCACAAGTTCCTTGGGTTGAACCCTTAAGGCTGGCCCTTTGTGGCTTCGTTTTTTCTAAGTAAAACTCTTAGGACTTTGTATAAAAACAATGTAACCAAGTGAAAATGTCAAATGCCACTTCCTCTTCTAAGCCATTCTTCTTAATCAACTCTACTTCTTCATTATAATTTCTCAATTCTCCTTAACATATAATCTAGACTTAGGAGGTGGAATTCCCGAAGGTTCATCATCAACCGAATCAATTGGATCAATTATTTCGTCAATGTGCGTCATTGATCCAATCAGATATCAAGTTGGTTCTTCTTCTAATTCTCATGCACTAAGAAATAGTACACGGACTGCATTAGCACAACTTCATCCACCTTGTGATTGTGGATGGATCACTTTCATCTCCTCATGCATTGTGAAGACAATGCATGGACTTCTAACATTGTTGTGGCATTGTATCCTCTTGATACAAGTTCTTTGAGCTTAAAGATCAGCTCAACAATCGTCAGATGTAATGATGATGCTCGATCATCATTCATTCTTCAAGTGTTGTAACTTTGTATCACTTGGATACACGTATTGAAACATTAAGATTAGTTCTACAATCGTGTGATATAGATAGAGAATGTTTCAACCACAACATCCTATGTCACTTAGTGAATCTCTTAAGTGACATGCATCTTAGTACCATGGCCATTCTCCTTTCCTAACCAACACCATCACATCCTTTGTCATTCACATATTGAAACTCCTTGACATCCATCCATTCATTCCTTGACAACAACATACCTCATTGAAAACAAATGCAACACAGTGTACTTCAATCTCCCCATTTGTATTTGTTGGAAATACACTAGAGCACATATGAATTGGTCAATATGTGTGCCAATATTTCTCCCCCTTATTGGCAATCAAATGCAAAGGTGTGGTGTGGTTCTCTTTGAAAAATCTCTTCCTCCCTTATAAAAGCATTTTCTTCAAAATCACTAAGAGAGGGATGATGTCACATGTTCTCTTGAGCAAGGAACCTTTAGTAGATCAAGTCTAAGTCTACATGGGCTAACCCGGTGTAAAAAACAAGAGTTATGTAACCAAGGTACTCAATGTTGTCCAACATTCACTATACATGTGAGATCATGCTTCAAGGGGCTTGAAATTTTTTAGATATAACAATGAATTGCTAAATCCTGCACATACTTCACCAAACACATTAGAATGTTCAGGAGCAAAGATAAAGCTCCCCCTTTCATCCATTTGTCTTCAATCTATACTCCCCCTTAATTGACAAGATAAACTCAATTAAGAAACAAGGGATGAAAGTATGATTGGAATACCTTCACTTTTCTCATGATTGTATTAATATAAGAATCCCATCTTCTTCATATTGGATCCCCCTCAAGGGGTGCACTCCATTCTGTCCAAACCATCCTCCAGTTGAGAATGATCATCATCTTCAATTCCCTGTAATGTTAGCACATGTAAATACGAGTGATTAGGGAATAAGATGGAACCTCCTTGGTTCATCAATGTGAACAACAAGGTTGAGAATATTCTCTCAACCGAGATGTCCCATTTTCACCATTCTTCACACTTGCACATTTGATCTTCAATGACGTTTGTGCTGGTGTGGATCTCAACACATCTTCATGTGAAATCTTATTCTTCCCTTTTGCCATAGAAATTGCCAGAACTTCATCTTCATCTCTCTGCAGATCTTTGGAATGTTTCAACTGATTTGGCCATATGACTAGTAAGTCACTTGGAAGTGTGGCCTCAGTTCTGGATATTCCACATGGTTCCTTCGATGCTTTCGAGCTACCTTTCTTAGGCAACTTGTTTTCAATCAATCCATTCTGCTTCTTTTCGATTGATCGTCTGTTTGAGTAGAGTCTGCCTCTATTGAATTTCATGGCTTCTTTACAAAGATCCATGATATGTCATTTCTTTCCACAGTAGAAGCATTTCATCTTGGTGGTCCTTCTGGATACATCACCCTTCTTGGATTTAGACTCCAAGGTCTCCTCTTCCTTTTTCATAATCTTCTTGGGAGCATCTTCAGCTTTCTTCTGCTTTCTTCCCAAGGATTTTTTCTGAGCCAGGTTCTGTGATGTTTTCTTCTTTTGAGCTATGGATACAGTTGGAGATTGACATGTATCTTTTTGACCACTTTTGAAAACATCTCAAATGTTGTCAAGTAATCTAAATATATTTGCAATAAATAGATGTCTCTGGACCTGTAGATGTTGCCTCTTTTCCTCTGGCTTTCTCCCCCTTGGCATGGGCTTGCTTTGTGCTTTGACATTCAGTGGATTGTACCAACAATCCTTTGCACAGTGCCCATACTTATTAAAACACCAACACTGACCCACAAATCTTGACTTTTTGATTCCTTCTGATTGTAGGGTACTTTTCTTGAATTGTTGTGCTGCTTCAGGAGAGCTTTCTTTCTTCATTGTCTTCATCCATACTTTTTTGGAATTATTCTTCCATCCGGCACTTTTTGTGGAAACACAATTAGAAGAATTAGTACAAGATGGGATGGATGGTACCTTCCTTTTAGAATATGTTGCCCTTTTATTAGAGGATGTCCTTATTTTGGAATCATCCTTCTCAATTCACACTTGGGTAGCAACATTTCTACTTTCAGCTGACTGGGAGGATTCAGCTTTGGGTGATTGCAGATTTTTCAATATCACCTCTAGTTCTAAGAATTTCATGTTAAGGGAGTTATTCTCATCCTCAACAGTTCTTAACCTTCCTTCCCAATTTTCTTTCAGCTGTTCTAACTGGTCTTCATGCACCTTTTTCATTTCTTGTAATGAATTTTCAAGCTCCTTTACCCTGTTTACTTTGTCTTCAAGTTGAGCATCTCTGACATTCATTGAAACTTTGTGCCTTTTTTCCAGTGCATGGAAAACATCTTTGACCACAGTCTTAAAGAATTCTTTCTCAGAAAGTCTTCTTTGCAATTCTTCAACAGTGTCTTCATATCATTCATTGCAATGAGAAACGGTTTCATCTTTAGCCTTCACCAGCTTTCTGAGAGTGTTGGTTATACCAACCCTTTTAGCCAATTGGACTTCCAGAGAATTGGCTTCATCTTCTAGATGTAATTTTTCTTCTTGAAGATCAAGGACGCCTGTAGCTATACACATTGCCACTTCCTTGGGGACTGTCTTCTGAAGATATTTGATTGCATTTAGAAGATCATTGTTTCTTCCATCTTCATCACAGCTAGAGCAGGATTCATCAGAAGAATGATAAAAGGAATTGTCATATGATGTGACTTTCACATTTCTTTCCATAGAAGGAGTTTCTCTGATTGAAACAACCTTCTTTCTCATCTTCTTTGCCTGTTTCTTCATTCTGTTTTTCAGAATCTTGGCAGATATCTCCATTTGAGGGTATTCACTCACTTCCTCAAATCTGCACTTCATAAAGACTCCCTTGGATCTTTTAGAGGTAACCTCCCCTCTGATACCAATTGAAGTGCCTGGATCAGTGTGATCACTGAGAGGGGGAGGGGGTGAATCAGTGATACTTTAAAACTTTTTACTAATTGATTCTTTATCAATTAAACATCTATGGCTTGTTAAGGCCTCGATCCACTCTTCTTGTATCTCTCATCCTTTCCCCGAATGATGCAGTAAATGTAAAGGCACTGGACACAAGGATTTACACGGTTCAGCACCAAAGGCCTACATCCTTGCCATGTTGGTTATACACCCCTACATGGTTTCTCCATTATAACCTGTTAAAATTACAATGGTCGATACAGAGTCCCACTGTATCTCTCCTGAATCCCATAGGAGGGTCTTTATACTACGTCCCACAGTGTTACCAGAGTCCCACTGGCCTGCTTTAGAATCCCACTGAAGACTTCTTCCACCCTGAGCCTCACAGGGGGCTTCTCCTGGCTCCTCGAGTCACACGAGTAGCTCTTCTTCACTTTAAGCTTCTTCAAGTATCTTCTGCAGTCTGGGATAAAGACTGCTGGCCTTGCTATTCACTTCTGATCACTTGAGTTGATCAGGTCTTCTCGTCTTGCTCAGGCTTTATCACCTTCTTCTTAGGATGACCTGGCCTCTCTCTTCAAGAATCTTCAACAGCCTCTGAAAAGGTCTATAGGTCTTGCTCAGCATCTTCTGATCACTTCTGTTGATCAGGCTCTTTCTGAATTTACTGAAAACCCTGACAACTAATTTCTTTAACTTCAGTCTGGCTCAGTATCACTTCAAAACAACTTCATGCACTGAGTGCATGGCTACTCTGCTTCTTCATGCACCGACTGCATGTCCTCTCAAATTCTTCAAGATCTTCTGGTCTTGGACAACTCAAATGCACACAACCAGATTTGGCTTTGTTCACGTGTGCATGTGCATGCATGTAAGCATGCACTCCCCTTTCTTTCTTCTTGGGGAAATAAACCCACAAAGGGTAATAACTCCTTAAGCACACAAACCAACTTCACTCACACACTTTGTTCAATTTTTTCACACACTTAAAAGTGTATTATACTTTAGTGATAGTCTTCCACTTCTTCTTCTTAGTGTGTACACTTCATTTTGCACACTCACTAAGGTTCGACCTTGTTGTTCTTGTTTGCACCCATCTTGTTCACTTTGCATACACAAATCTTATTCGTTTAATCTTCAAATGTGCACCCACTTTGCTAAGGCCTTCCTTCTCTTCTTGCACACACACAAGGCTAAGGCCTCTTGTTCATTTGCACTAATACCACCCGTAGGGTGTCTTCACATTTCACACACACAAGGTGCAAGCCTTCTTGTTCACTTGTCTTGCGCACACTTGGTTGCGGCCTTCTCCAATTCTTAAACACACACAATGTGTAGTCTCGGCCTCCACTTGCACACACCTGAACACCATCCAACTGAAGGCATGCAAGGTGCGGCCTCTTCTCCTCTTCTTCAAAGCGCACAAGGTACACTTGGGTGCACAAGGCAGTGCGCAAGGTCCAGGGTGAACGCACCGTTCAAGGGTGCACTGGCTGCGGAGTGCGCAAGGTGCAACAGCCGCGCAAGCCCTCGAGTGTGCAAGGTGCAACACCGCCCAAGCCCTCGAGTGTGCAAGGTGCAACACCGCGGGCTCCTTCCTCCTGCAGCGCAAGTGTGCAGGCAGAGAGGGAATCAACCACGGACGTGCAATAATGTGGCCTCGGGTTCTTCCTGTCGCGCAATGGAGGCGCGCCGGGGACTCCTTCCTTCTTTCGTGCAAGTGTGCGCGAAAGGAACCTCACGGAGCAAGGGGTGCTCCGGGCTTCACTGCCGCGCAGTGTGCTGCGCGGGGCTCCGACAGTGTGAGGCACAGAGTGCTTCTCACGGGACTCCTCAAATTTTCAGCAAGCTTCACCGAGGGATGAAACTCTCTTTTTATAGGCAAGGGAGAGGTGGTTCATCCGTATGAGATATTTTTAATCTCCCGAAGATTTCGGGAATTCAAGATTTCCCTCAAATCTTGATTTCTTCTCTGTTTCAATGCGGGTTCTTTATTTTTTATCTTTGTTTATCTCCTCCACGTGCATGCGACTTAGAAGGCATGCACGACCTTCGTCTAAGGGCGATCCATGCAAAATATAAACCTCATAGCCTCGGCAACGTTGTTTGCCTCGGCCACATCCGAATTTCCTCACTACTGTGCATGCATGCATCTTTCTTGCATGGATGAGTTCGTTAGGGCCAGACGAACTCAATGATCACCTTATCTCGATCTATGGTGGCCGGGAGCTCGACTTCAGTGCTCGGAGGGCCACTCGTTCAGGCGGTGTCGCGGGAATGAGCGGGGAGGCCTCAGCTGAGCTCGGGGAAGAAGATATGCTCAGCACCGTTGGATCCGTGCGTTGAATGAACATGGACGGCCGGGATAAGATCTCGAGCGGCGAGATGCGATGAGCGGCAGAGATCGGGCGCGCGATGAGACAGATGGCCAGGATTCGCTCCGCGGCAAAATCCCGCGTCCCACATCAAAACAAAGCGCGGTTTTTCCGCATCTTATCAACCTAGCGCTGCCATCCATTCCTTAATTGAACTTCTCCCCTCCCGGTGCCACCCCGCACCGGGTTCTCTCTGCGGGCGCGCTCTGCGCCCACCTCTGCTCCCTGCAGGCGCGCAACTGGCGTCTACTATGCACCTTCGGGCGCGCACTCTGGAGCCTATGCTGCGCAGGACCTGATCCCCTGCGTGGCCCCGGCTTACACACGGCCGCGGCCTCTCGGGCTGACCCCATGGGATCCCCTTGGGCGTGGTGACCTAGTCCCTCATGTGCCTTGGGTTGAACCCTTAAGGCTGGACCTTGGTGGCTTCCTTTTTTCTATGTAAAACTCTTAGGACTTTGTATAAAAACAAAGTAACCAAGTGAAAATGCCAAATGCCACTTCTTCCTCTAAGCCATTCTTCTTCATCAACTCTACTTCTTCATAAGAATTCCTCAATTCTCCTTAACATATAATCTGGACTTGGGAGGTGGAATTCCCGAAGGTTCATCATCAACCGAATCACTTGGATCAATTTTTTCTTCAATGTGCTTCATTGATCCAATCAGATATCAAGTTGGTTCTTCGTCTAATTCTCATGCACTAAGAAATAGTACATGGACTTCATTAGCACCACTTCATCCACCTAGTGATTGTGGATGGATCACTTTCATCTCCTCATGCATTGTGAAGACAATGCATGGACTTCTAACATTGTTGTGACATTGTATCCTCTTGATACAAGTTCTTTGAACGTAAAGATCAGCTCAACAATCGTCAGATGTAATGATGATGCTCGATCATCATTCATTCTTCAAGTGTTGTAACTTTGTATCACTTGGATACACGTATTGAAACATTATGATCAGTTCTACAATCATCTGATATAGATAGAGAATGTTTCAACCACAACATCATGTGTCACTTAGTGAATCTCCTAAGTGACATGCATCTTAGTACCATGGACATTCTCCTTTCCTCACCAACACCATCACATCCTTTGTCATTCACATATTGAAACTCCTTGACATCCATCCATTCATCCTTGACAACAATATACCTCATTGACAACAAATGCAACACAGTGCACTTCACAACGTACTGATATTTTTACAAAACAATTAACTTCCGATAGATTTGAATATATTAAGTAGAAACTAAGAATGATTACAATAAAATATTCATTCAAATATACATCATGTTTTTTAAGTTAATTACATTAAAATTCCCTCTTCATAGGGGTAGAACATTAGTTGTTGTTCTATATTTTATTTATCTTTTTACTTTTCATCATTTTAGTGTGATATTTTTAAAAAAAATTATTCATTTAATTTCAATGTTATATTATTTTGTTTCTTTCAAATTTTTTATATCAATTCACATCTATTTTATTAGTTTGATGTTATTTCTATCGGGTTATAATTTTGTATATCGGGTTGACATTATGTATATCAGTTTCACGTTATGTGTAACAGTTTGACACCCTCTCAATCGTCTTGATAACCAAGGGTATTCAATTTATTTTCCTTCAGCTTTAAAGTCTAGATTATCAACATTATATTTTGTTTGAAATGCCCGATTTTATATTCATTATCATCTTAATTACCTAGACTAATGACATTGCTTCTAATCATGTTGAAAAAATTCTGTTTTTATCTTAATAACTATGACTATTGACTTTGTATCTCCTTGGCTTGACAACTTAGACTAGTGACTATGTTTTTCATCATCTTGACAAACTATTCTATCCATGTTCTTTTCCATCGACTTGATATCCTATGGTATACAATTTCTTTCCAATTGGGTTGAAAACCAATCATATTTAATTTATTTATAATCAGTTTGATATTTGATCGTATTCACTTTCTTTATTTTGACAATTAATTTTCTATGTTGTATTCTATTTTTTCTTTCTTAGTTGTTGAGAAACCAATAACTCACATGAAATATTTGACAAGTATATTATATTTTCATACTGTATCACTTTTCTTATATGATATTTTATATTATTTTTCTTTTTTTAAATAAAACCTCAAAAAATTAATTTATTCTCTTCCGTTAGATCATTAATCTTCTAATCTCAACAGTTGAAGTCCAAATGTCATCCGAATTAACCTATTAATTGGGTTCTCATCCCCCAACATCAGATGTAACTGATCATTTGGCCCAAAATTGTTAGGTTCCTAGGCATCAAGGGCCTCAAAAGTAGCCTTTTAAAAAAATAAATATATTATAAAGTTAAAAAATATATATTAAAATGATAAATCATCAATTTAATTCTTTCAATATACTGATGATTTGGTTAGTTAACCTCACATCCATCATTCATCTTTCTATTCGAGAAAAATGGTTTTTCTCAAGGAACATGACCCTCAAATTTCTTATGTTTCCCACTATAATGACATTGAATGTTGGAAACCATAATTTAAAATAGGTTACCAATAATTAATTATTATATTTAAATTTATATGAAACATTAATAATCTGATAATTTATGGATGAAACAATAGAAAGAGAATTTCATAATGAAATATTATAAACAACTATCATACTAGCTTTCTCTCATGATCTGACATCATTGTATATCCCAATGTGTGGAGGTATTTTTTAGTTTCAATGTTTTTTATTTATTTTGTATGACTCCTAAATAAAATTCAATAATTAAAAATTTATTATTAATTAAAAAATTTAAAATTCTCATTTTAATATGCCAAATGTTGTTAGTACCTTAAACCAGATAGTCGTTCAATGAGTAATCAGTTGTTAAGACTGTTCTATCGGACAATCATCCATGACAGGTATCGCCTCTAACATTGTGCCAACTCTACAATGTCATCCAATTTCCAACTTGTCCTTATAGGATCTCCAAATATCACATAAATGCATTGGACGTGCTGGTCGTGCAACCTCACTATTGGGTAAATTAAAATGAAGATGATAACAAAATATTAATTCATATAAATACAAAAATAATATATTGGATTAAATAAAACAGATTTTTTACCCATATCTCTGCCCAAGTATTATCCCTGACAACATTTGGAAACAATCTCCATGAGAGCGGGCTGATAGAAATGATGTTAGAGTATTTGGAAATCATCGCAAAAAACTCTTACATTGCTTCCCTTTTTCAATCATTTGAATGTCTTCACTGTAGTCCACCATCAACTACGTGCAGAGGTTCTACACCGCACACATGTGTGTACTCCCCTGACACTACCTCCTATCAGTAGATGTATATGTTATGAAAGATAATCAAATTTTTTATAAATAGATGGTATTATCGCAATAAATAATTTTAAAAATAATTAGGTATATATAAATATACATGTAGTAGTATGATCAATGGAAGTCGTTGGATCCAAAAAAATGGAAGGAACTCCATGTACATGTGTAGTGGGTCCTAATGAATGATATTTAGGGATAGAATGTAGTGGAAAATAGTCGAAAAATATGGAATATAGATGCTCAGAGAGATAAAAGTTAAAATAAAAGAATATGGAATATATGTCTGGCAAAAAGATGGATGGGGAGTGGGTGTCATCATCGTAGATGGTAAAGAAGGATGAGGAGACTCAGATGTAAAGGGTGGTGAAATCATGGGAGGACTATATATCTCATGTGTCCCTAAAAACACACCGAGGGTATAATGTGGGATAGATGGAATGTTAGTGGGAGGGGAATGGTCTAATCAAGTATGTTGAAGTTAAGGAAATTTTTAATTTCTTCATCCCAGGCAGAAGATGCAGGTTTCTATACATGTTTTTCAAAAGAACTCAAATAATCATGTTCATTATCTGGTGAAATGTTAAAGGGGGTCTTAGAGTTATACTGATTTTATACATGGTAAGTCTTGAATTTAAATGTTCAAAAAGATAGAAATTTTAGATTTTTCGGTCTTAATACAGTTTAATTCAAAATTAGAAAATGAAATTTAAAAAGAAATTCCACCAATAAAAATTGAAAATTCACATAACAGTTATGTCGGATAAAACATATTTGTAATCTGTAACAAACGGAGATTTTATGATAAGTATTCTTTTTAATTTATTTTATGTCATGTTCTACACCAAGATTATCTTGTGCTATATGCAACACAGTATTATCTTGCAGTATACACAACACTATTCTTGGATTGTGTTATACACAATTTCAAGTTCGTTTGATAATAGTCCTTCTACACAACATTGAATATATATATATATATATATATATATTCAATGTATAAATGAAATATGGTGTAATTATGTTATACGAAACAACAAAGGAGTCTTTCACAATACGCAACTCTGACATGGCTTGCATTACACGCAATCGCTACCTTCCTCGATAGCGTGTGTTGTACGCAATATCAGGTTTCAATACATTATAATATATGGTTATATTATTATTATGAACTATTTGTTATGTATAATATTAACAAAATATTTATTTTTATAAAATTATTATTCATCCTACAAATTTTCTAGAACATGGGATGAGTAGAAATTCAATTTTTCGAGTAAAATAAGTATTTTTCAAAAAATGCAGTTTTGCCACCTTTTGATGGCACACCCACATTAAATATTATTTTTGACATGTTAATAAGTTCAATTTGACAAAATGAAATTCTTCTTTTGAATCATTATATAAAAAATTACTTTGGATAATTTGTTGATATTTTTTTGATAACATTCATGTTTTGATGAATATTAAAAATACGCTAATTTTTAATTAAAAAGAACTTTTCTCATTAAGATAATTTGTATTGTAAAAATATAATATTTAATGGATTTAAATTATAAATAGAATATATTTTTACCATTTAATAAAATTTATTTCATTGGAATTAATTTCACATTGAATTCATAGGTAAAACATTTCAATCTTTGGAAATGTTTTAACTTCTAAAACCCATTTTCTTAACAACGAGATTAATTTTAAATAAATTACTAATACTTATGTGTTTTGAATTTTGAAAAATGGATTCCATATTTGAAATCAGTGGGTCCAAATTATGTTAATAGGCTTCTTTTTATATTTGGGCATTATGAATAGTAACTGCGGTATATTTTATTTACCATAGTTAATGTTAAATTGGATAATTAAGGGTAAATACAAGATTATAAAATTACCCTAAAACCTTCCAAAATCCTATTGGATGACTAAAAGTAGTCCCATATCACCTAAATGTCGGATTATATTCATTTAATGGACTTTTTCCATGAAAATAATTTAATTATTATTCAAACCAAAGAAAGTGACAACATGTCACTTTCTTAAATCTTATAAGTATAATAATTTTAATTAAGTGATAAACTTAATGAAAATTCGAACGTGAATAGTCTCTAGAAAGCTAATAGAATTATCGACATCATAATAATTAATTTATAATTTTTAGGGATTAAATAATTATCATTAATTATGAAACAATAGTGATGTTGACATTATTTTATTGATTGAAAAATCAAATAAAAGAATTTTAAAAAATTAAAATAAATATTATATGAACTATTTAATGAGCTCCACTAGTTTTCTAGATACATATATCATTTTATGAATCTATTAAAGATTTTATTTCGAACATATCTTCTATATATATTTTATTTAAATTCAAATAAATTTATAGTGTCAAAATTGACACTACTGTTATTTTATAAAAATAACATATTATAAAATTGTTTAAAATCACTAAAATATTTCAAAAATTATAAATTAAAATTTAAATGGTCGAAAATATCCTAAGGTGTGAAACTATGGAAAATTGACAACACTTGTGTAATTATTTATAATAATTTAAAATTTAGAATATTATCACCACAAATAAAATTAAATTGATAAATAAGGATAATTCAAGATGATAATGTTTAAAATAAATTCTTAACATGTCTAAATTTTATTGGTTGATGATATTACAACCCTATCTCATCTAACCATCGGATATGAGTCTTTTTGGATGTTTTTATGTGGGGTTGGGATTTAATATAAACTAATATTTATTATATTTCCAAAGGTGCCCCTCTCCTCCCTTATAAAAGGGCACCTCCGCCTTCTCTTCCTCACACCACATTGTGCCTTCATGCTCAGACAAACCCTGACAATTTATCTTCTAAACATCCCTATAAACATCCTAGAGGTCCTGTTCTACTTAAAAGTCCAATAATAGTTCCCTAAGACGTGGTTTCAAAGAGTCGTATCGAAGAAGACGCAATATCTGATACCGATTCATTCAAATTTATTTCTTTTTCTACCTCCTCTTCTTTAGTTGTTTAATTATATTGTAATGAAATAAGTATCACTATTATACTGATATGTTATTATAAATATGAAAAAAACCCCATTTCACCTTCTATCTATCCTAAGGAAAACGAAATCACTACGCGTGTGTACATACAGAATACCGTCTCCACGCCGTGGTGTAATCTTTTTTTCCACCACCACCTTACATGGATGGGTATAATGGTGTAAATAATAAATAAATAAGATTATTATATAATCATAGTGATTCTATGATATTATATCATTCACTCTAATTTTATTCAACAAATATGGGAACGATATTATCGCTCGTGCGTACGTACAGATTACCGTCTCGAAGACGCGATGAGATTCATTTTCCATTTTAACAATTCAAGAAAGATTATAAATTATATATAATAAGTAATAATGAAATATATGACATAATAATTCTACTTTATTTATGTATATATATCTGTATGTCATATACATAATTCAATTCAATTCAATAAGGAAAAGAAAACAGCGTTCATGCGTACGTACGGCATACCGTCTCCATGAACGGTTTCTTTCATTCCATTTATCTATCTGTTATATATGTATATTATGAATATATATTATATATAAATCATGTCTTATATTCTTGAATTAAGTTATTATGATATAAGTAATCATATGAATAATTACAAGTCAAAACACAGAAGACAAATGAAACGATTTTACCCAAAACGCTCTTTAACATGGAATTTACAAAAGAACGGGTAATATAATGTCATAAGTGAACCATATATGATATCATAACAATGAATATGATTCTATAATAAGTCAATGAAATTATTTAAATCATTATATAGGAGGTTCAGATACGTACGAAACATATTGGACCTATGTTAAGGGATAAATTTTCAATCTCATTTTTTATCTAAGATTGCTTATACGTAAGTATTTACTGGGGTTACGTTTATCATCCATGACCATGATTTCTAGAAATGATCTCATAAAATTTTTACTATTATTTCATGAATTTTTAAAGTCATTTTCACCCTTTATTTAATTTTTATCACATTTTATGAATGGAATCTTTCCTTTGGTTACCATAAAGTATATTTTGACTTTTCCGACAAAAGTACTAGGAGAATGTTATTTTTAACAGATACGGTGTGAACATATTTTTAAATTTTTATAAAGCCTAATTTTCATGAATCTTACTAAACAATATTTCATTATTATTTTCAACAAAACCCTTTACATTTAAAATTTCATGGAATTTTGTGAAAAGAAAATGATTTTGAGGAAGAAAGGATATTTTCCTCAAGAATTCATTTCAAGTGTTTTGTCAAAACTATTTTCCATATAAGATGACATTTTTTAGTAATGATTATAATTTATATATAATTTACATGGTTTCACTTTTCTTATGATGAAATGATATCCGTTTGTTTTATATGGATTATGATATGATGGGATTATGTTTATGAAACCCATTTTATCTTTGGGTTATGATGATTGATTTATTTTTATTTTTTGGAACAAGTAAAAATGATTTAATTATGAGATGGGTCGGACCTATATATCCCTGAAATGCATTGGGTGAATATTTATATCTCATAATATTGACATGGCTGGAATGGTAATTTAATCCGGTTTAGTAATACAGGACTGGAATGAGGAATGAACTCGATTAAAAAAGGGACTTTGTCCACTAAGATGGTCCTGTAAGCAATGCCTTGGCTATTATGGAAATAAAATCATGTTCTTAATGGTTGCCACAATTACGAGTTTTATTCCCATTCTATTTTATCATGATTAATGTTTCTTTATAATCTATGCCTTACATACTGCCATGTTTTACGTCATTTCCCATGATTTTGATGTTTAAATATTATGTTCATGTTTTGATGTTAAAATGGATATAGATTGTTTTATTTTGTCCATGCATACCCTTAATGAGAATTTGAGCTCACCCATTATATGTTTTCTTTTCTCTAAGATATAAAGAAATATTTTAGGTAAGAAAAAAAAAGGGAAAAATCATTATGGGAGATATTGAAGATATTTCACCAAGATTAAAAGATTATGTTCCGAGTTTCCAAATACACTAAACAATAATGGTCTTTTGGTGTCTGTTTTTGTTTTGTATTACGTATTCCGAAAAAGTAATTTAATGTCCATGTACGTCAAGCTTCGGGCCTCTATAGTTGGTATCAGAGGAATGGTTTAGTTAACCTTTGGAAAGTTGGATGCGAATACAGTAGTGAGATCCCGAGAGATATTTCTAATGTTTTCTAGGGATGTCCCTAAGGATAAGTATACATATATGATATAGTCATAGAACTATGGTAAACATCATAGAATTTAACCTAAGATGATAGATATTGATGGTACTCCCCATTTACTATGTTTTTTTCCCTATCATGGTATTTTCCTCTCAAACTATTATTTTTGGGTTTTAGACGATGGCTGGAACCCGAAGGAATTGTGTTGATCAATGTAATGGACAATGCAATGATTGTCCTCCTGACCAAATGAATTTCATTAGATATGGATTGCACAATCTTATTTCTATACTTACACAAGTTATGAATCATTCCGGACTTCAAAATGAGCAGAGAAAGGAGCAACATTCTATTGAATCCTTCGTGATGCAGCGTAAACCTTCATTCAGCGGGTCTTCTGATCCCTTAGTGTCATAACAAGGGATAAGTACTAATGAAAAGATATTTTCAGTTCTAAAATGTTTTGAGCATGATAAATTCTACTTATGTAACACCCAAAGCATCCATGGTACGCCTCTCTTTGAATAATAGAGTAGCGTGTGTTTTACGCAACATTGAGTTCTAACACACCGAGACCAATAAAAGTAGCTGTTATGAATAGTAATACCCACGTTTTGAAATTATATAAATTATATATATCAAAATGGACTTCATTTTTGTATTCTTAATATCGAAATTACCCTAAGATGAATTTTTTGTAATTTTCTGAGAACTTCCAATTTTTTATGAATAGTGAAAAATACTTAAAAACATTTTTAATCAAAATAATTTATAGTGATATATTATAATATTGAGTTGTTTTAAAGTATAATTAGAATATATTTTTACCATTTTATATAATGGTGGTCATTAGAAATAATTTAACATTGAAATTGGACATAAACAATTGTCAATATTTTGATTGATATTCTTTCATAAACACACGCTATTTGTTGTGACAGCGTGAATTAATTAAAAAAATTAATTAATTCAACTTGTATGTTTTGAATTTTTTAAAATAGACATCATTTTTGAATCTGGAATATCAATTATAGATTAGGGTGTAATTTTGGCATTGTTCGGAAAAACATCAATTTTTGATGAATAGTGAAACCACTTAGTGGTAGTTAAAAAACTAATTTTTCGTTTAAATGTAACATTACCACTTCTGTGATTTGATTTTCAAAAATCCGACATACATTTTTTTCATTAGGAAGTAAAATTTGGTTCAATGGGATTAAAATTTTATTTTGGTGAATATTAACTTTTAAGTTTAATTAATCGTGATTAAAGGTAATTATTAAAAAATTTAAGGTAAAAATGATATTATAAAAATATTAAAAAACCCTTGCACTTGTCTTACCCCTATTGGATGAGTCATGGCCGACCAAGACAATCCATGGGTCAATTTGGGGACCCCATTGAGCCACTTTGGTAGGAAAATGACATTAAAAACTTTTTATTTAATGTTAAAATAAAAATGTCACAAACATGAGTTGATTTACTAAAACAATTTATAAATGGGGTTATAAAAGTAATCGTTTTTACTATAAATATTAATTAGAAATATATAAAGATTTCCTACATCATTTTAATTTTTTAATAATTTTTAGACATTATAAAAATTACAATTTTAATGACACCATGATGATGCAGTGATTACCTCATTAATTAACGATTTTAATAAAATGGAAGGATAATGTAAAATATAAGAATTACACTTGTCCAAAGCCTATTGTATAAGTATATTTTGAACACTTATCACCTTATCCAAGAAATATATCATTTTGGGACCTTTAAAATCTGAAACTCATTATATAATAATGTAACATTTCATTACATTCCAAGAGTGCCCCTCCTCTCCTCTTATAAAAGGCCCCCACCACTACCACCTTATTCACACCTTCAAAGGATTTTGGCTCGGAAAAAATCTGCCCAAATACTCTCTCAACTTCTCACTCTTACTCCTTGAAGCCTTAATTTGGGAATAATTCTTCTCAATGATGTTATTGGCTAAAATTAAAAAGAGTTAACCGATTTAAAGGTATTGTCTTCTCTTATATTATTTTGTTTTATTTTGCTTCCCTAACCCCTTAAACTCTTTTTATTACTTTATTTGGTAACAAAACCAGTATCTTCAATATACTAGGATGTATTTATGAGATTTATTTTATTTACAGTTACACACACCTTCGTCTAATGGTCAAATAATATACGGTTTCTATGGTTGGCAAATTTCGGCCTCACGAAACAATGATTGTTCAATATTCTTTTAACATCTCTCATGGTGGCCATTATGATCAAAAAAAATTTATATATGATATATATATTGTTTTCGATTTCCTGATGATTCTGAATTTTTCATTTATGGCATACCTTTATGATTTCCATTATGGGTAAACGCGATAATTTCATTTTAGGAAGTGCGGACTACCGCCCCCTCAAAGTGATTTGAATCGTTAATGCCATATGTGGGATGTATAAAGGATGGAGTAAATAGTATTATACATTTTATTATACTAGAATTATAGTATACCTATATATAATTATAATTTCATTCCATTAAATATGAAATAGAAATGAAATTAGCATTCATGCGTACGTATGGCTTACCGTCTCCATGAACGGTGCATTTAATTTCTTACCTCTAAATGTTATGAAAAATTATAAATTCATGTATATACTAGATATATATGATATATATGATATATACATCAGGAATATAATTCTGTATATAATGGATATTTTACCACATGAACAACTTGTAATTATAAGAAGTTTATTTTTGACTCAATTACCAAAGATCGACAAAACGACCGTTATTAACTTAAATGACTACATAATTTTCGTAACATTGTAATAAGTGATATAAAAGGGATAATGAACTTCAAAAAGGTTCTTAGGAAAGTAGAGATTATCTCTAGTTTATTATTCATGAGGTTAAATAACGGTCGAGTCAAGTCGGACACAAGGTAAGGGAACTTCTTAACCCAATTTCCATTCTTTAGGTTAATCTCCTACATTCAAATTATACCATGATATTATTATGTCCTATATTGTATTTTTTACTTTCTGTATATGTACTTATATTGAATACACATAATAGATCTATTTTATTTAACAAATGATCTTTGTAAGGGAACTTCTTAACCCAATTTCTGTTCTTTGGGTTAATATCCTACTTTCAAATTATGCCATGATATTATTATGTCCTATATTGTATTTTTACTTTCATTATGTGTACTTATAGTGAATACTCATAATAGATCAATTTTATTTAAAAAATGATCTTTGTAAGGGAACTTCTTAACCCAATTTCTATTCTTTGAGTTATTCTCCTACTTTCAACTTATGTCATGATATTATTATGTCCTATCTTGTATTTGTACTTTCTTTATGTGTACTTATAGTGAATACACATAATTGATATATTTTATTAAAAAAAAATTCTTTGTAAGGAACATCGTCTCAATATCCTTTCATTGAGGCATATTTTATTTTATACACAACTTTCTTTTATGTGGTGTATAAACACCTTCGAATTTTATGTTTATTCAAAAAGAATCATTTTATACGAAGAGTTTTACATAACGACAAAAGGGAATGTTTTTTTGTCATACGTATACGGAGACAATGACTTCTCCACCGCCGTGACCATTATTTGGGTTTCGGCTTCCTCTAAAAGCTATAACTTTTTTAAAGGAAAAACAAATACCATGTTTTACTTTTCTTTTATTTTGGTTTTGAAAATGGTATGTATCAAACGTTGTTTATGAGTCTTAATATATGAAAACCCAGTGCAAATGTATATGTATTTAACGCAAGATTAAAAATGTTTTCATAAATCCAAACTATTGAGTGTGGTAGACATGAAGGGATTGGGCGTGGACCTATCATGGCCTGTAATTAGTCGACCAGTGTCAGAATTAGTTATTTTGTTTTCAGAAGCTTGCATAATTTTTTCAGAAAAACACTAATGTATATATGAGTAATTTTAAATGTAAGTATCTTCTAAAAATCGAACTGGCATTTTGATTCCACAATTAATTTCAAAAGGTAATTTAAAAAATGGTATTCCTAAATTTTTATATACCATTTTTCATATAAGGAATGCATTGGACTTAGTTTGTGACGGGTGGAGCCCGCTAGGGATCCTCGATCCATCGGCATGACTCATGAGACAAAATAGTGTTTTGGCATGAGGCCATGACAATATCTTATGTGTGGTCATGGCACGAGGCCTTGGCTACATGGTTATGATAGTATGGAATTATGCATTCCATTATTATAAAAGTGGTTATTGATATTGCATGTGATTATTCGACCAGTAGAATATCAATTTGAATATGTAAATGACATTATTTCCTTTTACTTTTTCCATATTATGATAGAGTTCACGTTTAAAAGGCTTTTGTTTTAGTTTTACATTTCCTTAAATGTTAATGTTTATTTATGAAAGATTCCGCTATATTGTTATCCTTACTGAGCATCTTAGCTCACCCCTTTCAATGTTTTAATTTTTTCCAGGATATGAAGAAGTATTTTAGGAATGACCTGAAGGTATAGTTTGAAGGGGATTTGAGTGTGGAAAATCGAGACTATGTTATTGTAGTTTTTCACTTTATGAGGTAATGTAACATTTATAAATTTATCTAGTGTTTCCAAGGCTACTAAATTAATCGGTCTTTCGAGACTTGATCTTTTGTGATCATGCCAATGTTACTCAATAATGCACCGACTCTGGGTAACTGGGGTCGGGGCATTACAGTTGGTATCAAAGGAAGTTTAGTACTAACCTTAGATGCTAGATTTAGAGAAACTCTAATTAGAGCACATAGCCCGAAGATAGACTTTGAGGATTAGTATAGAAGAACTCCCTAGAATTTTTGTATTATAGAGATTTTGTGAGTTTTTTGAGCAATACATCCTTGTTTGGATACGGGCAGGTAGAGGCGGCTCTGGCACAGATGTACGTAGGGGTAAAACCTGAAAACACCGCTTTGAGCTAGACTCGAACGGGAACTGGTGCTCGATAACGGGCCTTGCTGCACTCTTGGTTACGACACTCCCAGGGGATATGCTTAGGATAATTATCATTTTCTTTACAAACCATTATATAGCGATTATGAGTATATACTTATTCAAAGAAAACATTTATATGATTATGGAATATATCCATGAATAGTTCAATTTATGTTAAGTGTTTTACAAGTATGGAATTATGTATTTCAATTCATAAACTAATCTACTTTATGCCATTGTTTAGAAATGGCGCCTAGTGGGAGGAATGGAAACCGTATCAATGCATGCACACCGTGTAGGGATTTCCCTTCTACTCCAGATAATTATTGTGGAGCTGCAGATACAATTGTTGCTGATCAACTTATTACCATACTGGGACACCTCACTCAGGTTATGAATAATAACCTTACTCGTATGTAGCACCCTGATGCACAACGTGGAGGTTCAATGTTAGCCCACTTCATAAGGCAACAACCACCAACATTTAATGGGGTTACATATCCATAAGTAGCCGATCAATGGATAAACTCCTTAGAGAAAATATTCCACGCCTTGTTGAGTAGCGAAAGGGAGAAGGTTATCATGGCAGTTTACCGCCTTACTGGAGATGCCGATCAATAGTGGTCGCTGATTCAAAACACAAAGGAAGATGGAGAAGTATCAAATATGGAATTAAGGGTGTTTATGGAAATTTTATTAGAAAAATAATTTCTACATGACCATCGAGAAGATATGGAATGGAAATTTTTGAGTCTGAGGTAGAAGGAGGATGAGAATGTTGCAAAGTATGAGTTTAACTTTACAAGGATAGAGAGGAATTCTGATGATTATATACATAACCTGAGAAGTATGATGGATCGTTTCTTTGATGGGTTAAAACCGTTTCTTCGTCGAGCATTAGAATCACAATATTTCTCAATATACGAAGATATATTCTCGTGTGCTATCAAGACAGAAAAGGAATTCTCTAAATCTTATGACAATAAAGTAAAGTAAGAGAAGAAGAGAACGGTGGAACAAGAGACAGATAAAGGGAAAAATGGAAAGAATGATTTTCTATTATGCGATAATTGGGGGAAGATTCACCCTGGTACTTGCCTAAAAGGAATGGGAGTTTGTTATAAATGTGGAGAAAAAGGTCACCAGGCTCGTGACTTCAAGGGAACGAAAGAGGATATCAAGGTTGAATGCTACAATTATAGGGAAATGGGGAATTATTCAAATGCATTTCCTAAGCGTCAGGGAAACATTCCTCAGAAAAGGCCAAGGGATCAAGGACAATCTTATGTTGTTACTACAGTTGAAGTGGAATAATTAATGTATTGGTGCTTTTGGACTCAAGGATTATATTCTGGTTATATGGATAATGTGATATATATAAGGATTGTACTGCAGTACTTGTTGTTTCATTATGGTTTTAATATGGTTAAGGTAATCATATTTTTAGTATGTGATAATAAGAGAAACTTTACTTTGTTTGGGTAATCTGATGTTACAATTGATTTTGGAATTTAGAGACCTTTTAAAGAAAGTCTTTGTAGAGGTATTTTGGATAACTATAATGGTTGGAATGGATTAAGTTGAACTTCGGTAGAATTGTTTAAGGTAAAAACATTTATGAAGATTATTTTTTGAACATTATAATACTATAATTTTAGGAAAAGGACAACCTGCAGTTTGGGGGACAACCCATCGCGTCAGACAAAGATGTAGGAATCGAACCCCCAACCGTAGTGCGACATGCCTTTATTACCTACCACTAGCCTACATAAAGTCCCTGGTTATTACAAAAACTTTTTCCTAATCTAAATGGTATGTGTTAATATTTGTAACCTTATACAATTATGATAAATAGAATATTTTTGAGTTCTATTACCTTGTGGAGTGAAAGATTGTTTTTTGGTAAAAAATTATTAAAGAATGAAAGTCTACGTGACAAGTAGGTTTATTTCCTTACGTTCTTAGTAAATATCCTAAATAAATTTTTAAACATTATGAAAGGTAACTTAAAACAAAAATGTTGTCAATTAACTTTTCCAACTGGGGATTCAATTACCGTTTAACCAATCACAAGTTTGTGATTTTCTTGTGGGTAACTTTCTAATAATACTGTTTTCTAAAACTCTCTATTAGACCTTTATGGTTTGATTTTCTTCTATATCCATATTTTCATATAATCCTATTATGGGATATCTCGGGTAACCTTTGTACTTATCTTTCTATCTTTTAATGTTATATTTTTATTAACCTTATAACCGATGTGGGTTTTCCAGAAAGGTATTTCCTATTTTCAACCATTTATTTTCAAAGAAAAATATCAAATTACATGGATGCAATTTATTGAAGTAGGGGAGAATGTAACACCCCAAGCATCCATGGTACGCTTCTCTTTGAATAATAGAGCAGCGTGTGTTGTACGCAACCTTGAGTTCTAACACACCGCGACCAATAAAAGTAGTAGTTATGAATAGTAATAACCACCTTTTGAAATTATATAAATTTTCTATTTCAAAATGGACTTCATTTTTGTATTCGTAATATTGAAATTACCCTAAGTTGAATTTTTTGTAATTTTCTGAGAACATCCATTTTTCTATGAATAGTGAAAAATACTTAAAACAACTTTTTTAATCATAATAATTTATAGTGATAAATTATACTATTGAGTGGTTTTAAAGTATAATTAGAATATATTTTTACCATTTTATCCAATGGTGGTCATTAGAATAAATTTAACATTGAAATTGGACATAAACAATTGTCAATCTTTTGATTGATATTCTTTCTTAAAAAACGCTATTTGTTGTGACATCGTGAATAAATTTTAAAATTAATTAATGAAACTTATATGTATGGAATTTTGTAAGATAGACATCATTTTTTAATTCGGAATATCAGTTATATATTAGGGTGAACTTTTGGCATTGTTCTAAAAAACTTCAATTTTTGATGAATACTGAAACCACTAAGTGGTAGTTAAAAAACTAATTTTTCATTTAAATGAAACATTACCACTTCTGTGATTTTATTTTAAAAATTTTGACATAAATGGGTGTCATTAGAAAGTAAAATGTGGTTCAATCGGATTAAAATAATTTTTTGGTGAATAGTAACTTTTAAGTTTAATTAATCACGATTAAAGGTAATTAGTGAAATTTAAGGTAAAAATGATATTATAAAAATATGAAAATACCCTTACACTTTTACTACCCCTATTGAATGAGTCATGGATGAACAATAAAATCCATGGTTATACTTGGGGACCCCATAGAGCCACATTGGTAGGAAAATGACATTAAAAACTTTTAATTTAATGTTAAAATAAAAATGTCACAAACATGAGTTGTTTTACTAAAATAATTTTTAATTGGGGTTATACAAGTAATAGTTTTTACTATAAATATTAATTAAAAATCTAAAAGGATTTCCTACTTCATGGGAATTTTTTTATATGTTTTATACATTAAATAAATTAAATTCTTAATGACACCATGATGATGCAGCAATTACCTCAAAAATTAACGATTTTAATAAAATGGAACGATAATGTAATATCTAAGAATTAAACTTGTCAAAAGGCTATTTGATGAGTATATTTATAACCCTTATCACCTTATCCTAGAAATATATAATTTTGGGACCTTTTTCAATCTGAAACTCATTATATAATAAAGTAACATTTCATTTCCTTCCAAGAGTTCCCCTCCTCTCCTCTTATAAAAGGCACACACCACTACCAGCTTATTCACACCTTCAAAGCCTTTTGGCTCGGCCAAACTCTGACCAAATACTCTCTCAATTTCCCTCTATTACTCCTAGAAGCCTCTCTTTGGGCATATTTCTTCCCAATGATGCCTTTCTCTCAAATCAAAAAGAGTTGCCCGATTTTAAGGTAATGTCTTCTCTTATGTTATTTTGTTTTATTTTGCTTCTCCAACCACATAAACTCTTTTTATTCATTTAATTTGTAACAACACCGGTATCTTAAATATTCTAGAATGTTTTTGTGAGAATTATTTTATTTACACTCACACACACCTTCGTCTAATGGTTAAAGAACATACTGTTTCTGTGGTTGGTGAATTTCTACCTCACGAAACGATGATTGTTCAATATTCTTCTAACACCTCTAATGGTCGCCATTATGATGACACTATTTTTATATATGATATATATTATGCTTCTTTTCCTTATGATTCTTTATTTTTCATTTATGGCATACCTTTATGATTTCCATTATGGGTAAACGTGATAATTTCATTTTAGGAAGTGCGGACTACCGCCCCCTCAAAGTGATTTGAATCATTACTGCCATATGTGAGATGTATAATGGATGGAGTAAATGTTATTATACATTATATTATACTTTAATTATATTATACATTTATATATTTATAATTTCATTCCATTAAATACGATATTGAAATGAAATTAGCGTTCATGCGTACGTACGGCTTATCATCTCCATGAACGGTGCATTTCATTTCGTACTTCTAAATGTTATGAAAAATTATAAATTCATGTATAAACAGGATATATATTATATATATGATATATAAATCATGAATATAATTCTGGATATAATGGATATTTCACCACATGAACAACTTGTAATTATAAGAATTCATTTTTGACTCAAGTACCAAAGATCGACAAAACGACGGTTATTAACTTAAATGACTAAATAATTTTCATAACAATGTAATAAGTGATTTAAAAGGGATAATGAACTTTAAAAAGGTTCTTAAGAAGGTATATATTAACTCTAGTTTATTATTCAGGAGGTTAAATAACAGTCGAGTCAAGTTGGACACAAGGTAAGGGAACTTCTTAACCCAATTTCCGTTATTTGGGTTAATCTCATAATTTCATATTAAACAATGATATTATTATGTCCTATCTTGTATTTTTTACTTTCATTATGTGTACATATAGTGAATACACATAATAGATCTATCTTATTTAAAAAATGATCTTTGTAAGGGAACTTCTTAACCGAATTTTTATTCTTTGGGTTAATCTCCTACTTTCAAATTATTCCATGATATTATTATATCGTATCTTGTATTTTTACTTTCTTTATGTGTACTTATAATGAATACACATAATAGATCTATTTTATTTAATAAATGATCTTTTTAAGGGAAATTCATAACCCAATTTCTATTCTTTGGGTTAATCTCCTACTTTAAAATTATGTCATGATATTATTATGTCTTATCTTGTATTTGTACTTTCTTTATGTGTACTTATAGTGAATACACATAATAAATCTATTTTATTAAAAAAATGTTCTTTGTAAGGAACTTTGTCTCAATCTCCTTTCGTTGAGGAATATTTTATTTTATACACAACTTTCTTTTATATGGTGTATAAACACCTTCGACTTTTATGTTTATTCAAAAGGAATCTTTTTATATGAAGTGTCTTACTAAAGGAAAAAAAAGAATGATTTTTTGTCATACGTATGTGGCGACAATGAATTCTCTACCACCATGACCATTATTTGGGTTTCGGCTTCCTCTACAAGATATAACTTTTTTGAAAGGAAAAACAAATACCAGATTTTAATTTTCTTTTTTTTAGGTTTTGAAAATGGTATGTATCAAACATTGTTTAATAGTCTTAATATATGAAAACCCATTGCAAATGTATATGTATTTAACGCAAGCTTAAAAATGTATTCAGAAAACCCAATTCTCGAGTGTGGTAGACAGGAAGGGATTGGGCGTGGACCCATCATGGCCTATAATTAGTCGAGCAATGTCAGAATTAGTTATTCTTTTTCAGAAGCTTACATAATGTTTTTAGAAAAACACTGGAGTATATTTGAGCAATTTTAAATGTAAGTATCTTCTAAAAATATAACTGGTATTTTGATTCCGCAATTAATTTCAAACGGTATTTTAAAAATTGTATTCCTAAATTTTTATATACCATTTTTCATATATGGAATGCATTGGACTTAGTAAGTGACGGGTGGAGCCTGCTATAGCTCCTCGATGCATCGGCATGTCTCATGAGACAAACTAGTGTCTTGGCACGAGGCCATGACGAAATATTATTTGTGGTCTTGGCATGGGGCCTTGGATAAATGTTTATGATAGTCTGGCATTATGCATTCCATCATTATGAAAGTGGTTATTGATATTGCATGTGATTATTCGACTAGTAGAATATCCATGTGAATAAGTAAATGGAATTATTTCATTTTACTTTTTCCATATTATGCTAATGTTCAAGTTTAAAAGGATTATGTTTTAATTATACATTGCCTTAAATGTTAATGTTTATTTATGAAAGCTTCCACTATATTTTTAACCTTACTGAGCATCTGAGCTCACCCCTTTCAATGTTTTAATTTTTTCTAGGACATGAAGAAGTATTTTAGGAATGACCTGTAGGGATAGTCTGAAGGGGATTTGAGTGTGGAAAATGGAGACTATGTTATTTTAGTTTTTTACTTTATGATGTAATATAACATTTATGAATGTATCTAGTGTTTCTAAGGCTACTACACAAATCTGACTTTTGAGACTTGATCTTCTGTGATCATGCTAATGATATTCAATAATGCACCGAATCCTGGTAACTGGTGTCGGGGCGTTACATCTTAGCAGTATATCATTTGGAAGGTGATGCTTCTCAATGGTGGAATCTTATCAGGAATACGAGGAAAAGAGATGAAATTGAGTTCATGGAATGGGACGAGTTCAAGAACTTGGTTTTCAGTAAGTACTTCCCTCGTATTCTTCGAACAAAGATGGAAAAGGGGTTTCTTGAGCTTAATAAGAAGGATGATAAATATGTTGGTATATACGAAGTGAATTTTACAAGACTTGCAAGGTATGCATCTGGCTTTATCATCCAACATAAAATTAATGTTCATCGATTTCTCAGTGGCTTAAAACCAAGTCTTCGAAGGGCATTAACTATAAGAGACTTCAGTAGCTATGAAGAAATTGTGTGTTTTGCTATCAAGGTAGAACTTGATGTTGGTGTAACATATCTATCTCATGGTTTTGAAAAGAAATGAAAGATGGAGTTTAAGGAGAAATCTCATAACAATGGTGAAAAGAAGATCAATGTTTCTTTATTCTCATAGTGTGTAATGAATCATAGTGGAGATTGCCTAAAAGGTACTAGAAAATGTTTCAAGTGTGGAAAAGATGTTCATCGAGCAGTTCATTATCGATGTAATGCGAAAAATGTTGCTAATGATGTGAATAGAGAAAATACTACAGAGAACTCACCACCAGCACTTCAATGTTTCAAGTGAAAATAAATGTGGCATTATGCTAATAAATGACATAATCCACGGGTTAATGATGATCAATGTGAGCAACCACTTAAGGAAAAAGATAATGGGAAGTCTCATGCGATCACTATCTCTGATGCTGAGTATGAAAATAATGTTATGTAATGATTTAGTGTTTATGTAATGAGATTTCAAAATAGTATCATGGAATATCATTTATGGTTTTGTGGAATTTTGGAATATCTATGTATTGGTTTTCAAGAATTATATTGTATAGGTATCCATGAAAAAGTGATTGAAATATTTTTGGAAAGCAGACGAAATGCACATAATGAAGGGATAAAATAAAATAATATGATAGTAATCATGAGCTCATAACTAAAATAAGGACAACGTGATATCATGGTTTGAGTATATAGAAATTTTGGGATTTTGGTATGTGGAAAGAGTTAACTTTTGACAACATTCATGTTTTCACTAAGGTTAAATGGGTATTCATTTTTCAAGAGAATACATGATTAAGGTGTTTACATGATTGGAATGTGATCTACAAGATATATCCGGGAAAAATGATCGTATTCACATGCTCGGTAGATGACATTTCTAGAAATTGTTTTCTTTGTACTATAAACTTGGACAGAAGTATTTTGGATAAGCCTAAAGATTTGAAATGGATTATGTTGAAAGTAAGTTATTTTAAGGCTAGAACTGTTATTGATATTATCGATGGAATGTCATAATGAAGTAATTTTAGAAAAAGGACAACCTGCAGGACGGGCGACAACCCGTCGCATCGGACAAGGCTGTGGGAATCGAACCCACAACTGAAATGCGACAGGCCTTTATCGCTTACCACTGTCCTACAGGAAGTCCCTTGTTAGTATAAACAAGTTTTATTTTATTAAGCGGTATGATAGATGAAGAATAAGTCCATTTTTTGGAATCATATACGATTAACCACACCATAGATGCACTTATGTATATTTTATAATTCTTTTTAACCTTTTGTTTGAGACGGATGGAATGACCCATCATTCTATCACACGATCTGCTAACAATTCACGAATGACAAATTCAACTTCACTTTTTTAATAGATGTAGTGGAAATTGTTCAATTCACGAACAACAGCGAGATTGTACCAAAATCATGTAAGTATTTGTTTTAATTCATCAAATTTAGAGAAATGATCTTTAAAATGTTGTCCTGGTGCCCTCATATCCGATGAGTCAGATAGTACCCTAGATCATCACAAATTTATGTCTTTGTGATTGTTGGCTTTCTCATAGCCATGTTCTCTACCACTCTCCATCGGAACATAATGGTTATATTTCTATTCCATATCTATATTTTCATCTATGTTCTCTTATGTGGAAACCCAGTGATTAGTAAATTTGGGTAACCGTTATGTTTCATACTTTAGTTTTTAATGTAATGTTTTGGTATTTCATTATACGGTGTGGGTCTCAACTAAAGAAACTTTCAAGTAGAAAATCATGTATAACCCCGACAAATTTCAAGGGCGAAATTAATTTTAAGGGGGGGAAATGTAACTAACCGAGATTTTATGATAAGTATTCTTTTTAATTTATTTGATGTCATGTGATACACCACGATTATCTTGTGCTATACGGAACACCATATTATCTTACAGTATAAGAAACACTATTCTTGGATTGTATTATACACAATTTCAAGTTCGTTTGATAGTAGTCATTCTACACAACATTGATAGTATATATATATATATATATATATATATTCAACGTATAAGTGAAATATGGTTGGATTATGTGATACGAAACAACAATGGAGTCTTTCACAATACTCTACCCTAACCTGGTTTGCATTACACGCAATCGTGACCTTCCTCGATAGCGTGTGTTGTACGCAATATCAGGATTCACTAAACAACAATATATGGTTATAATATTATTATGAACTACTCTTTATGGATATTATTAACAACATTTTGAATTTTATAGCATCATTATTCATATTACACATTTTCTAGAACATGGTATGAGAACAGAATCAATTTTTTGAGTAAAATAAGTATTTTTCAAAAAATGCAGTTTTGTCGCCTTTTGATGGCGCACCCACATTAAATCTAGTTTTTGCCATGTTTATAAGTTAAATTTGAAAAAAATGATATTCTTCTTTTGAATCAGGATATAAAAATTTACATTCCACACATTTTTTATATTTTTCTGATGAGATTTATATTTTGATGAATAGTAAAAATATGCTAATTTTTAATTAAAAAGAACTTTTTTCATTAAGATAATTTATATGGTTAAATAATAATATTGAATGGTTTTAAAGTCTAAATATAATATATTTTCCCCATTTAATATAATTTATGTCATTAGAATTAATTTCACATTGAATTCATAGGTAAAAACATTTAAATATTTGGCAATGTTTTAACATCTAAAACCCGTTTTCTTAACAATGAGATTAATTTTAAATTAATTACTGAAACTTATGAATTTTTAATTTTGAAAAATGGATTCCATATTTTGGAAACAGTGGTTCGAAATTATGTTAATAGGCTACTTTTTATTTTTGGGCATTATGAATAGTAACTACGGTAAATTTTATTTACCATAGTTAAAGGAAAATCAGGTAATTAAGGGTAAATATAAGATTATAAAATTACCCTAAAACCTTCTAAAATCCAATTGGATTACTGAAAGTTGACCCATATCACCTAAGGGTCGGATTAGATTCATTTAATGGACTTTTGTTCATGGAAATAATTTAATTATTATTAAAACCAAAGAAAGTGACAACATGTCACTTTCTTAAATCTTATAAGTATAATAATTTTAATTTAGTGATAATCTTAATAAAACATTGAACATGAATAGTCTCCAAAAATATAATACAATTTACTACATCATATGAATTTATTTATAATTTTCAGAGATTAAATATGTATCATTAATTATGACACAATAGTGATGTTGAAATTATTTTATTCATAGAAATATCAAATAAATGATTTTAAAAATATTAAAATAAATAGTTTATTAACAATTTAATGTGCTCCACTAATATTCTAGATACATATGACATTTTATGAATCTATTAATTCTTTTAGTTCGAACATATCTTCTGTATATATTTAATTTAAATTCAAATAAATGAATAGTGTAAAAATTGACACTATTGTTATTTTATAAAAATAACATATTATAATATTGTTTAAAAATCACAAAAAATTTAAAAATTATAAATTAAAATTTATATGGTTGAAAATGTCATAATGTTTCAAATTATGGAAAATTCACAACACATATGTAATTATTTAGAATAATTCAAAATTTAGAATATTATCACCACAAATAAAATTAAATTGATAAATAAGGATAAATACAGTTGATAATGTTTAAAATAAATTCCTAACATTCATAAATGTTATTGGTTGATGATATTACAACCCTATCTCATATAACCTTCGGATATTAGTCATTTTGGATTTATTATGTGGGGTTGGGATTCAATATAAACTAATATTTCTTATATTTCCAATGGAGCCCCTCTCCTCCCTTATAAAAGGATACCTCCACCCTCTATTCCTCACACCACTTTGAGCCTTCATGCTCTTCCAAACTCTAACAATTACTTTTCTCCACTTCCATAGAAACATCCTAGATGTCATGTTCTACATAAAAGTCCAATCATAGTTCCCTAAGAGAAGGTTTCAAGGAGGCGTATCGAAGAAGAGGTCATATCAGTTACTGATTCTTTAAAATTTATTTCTTCCTCTACCTCCTTGAAATTAGTTGTTAAATTATATTGTAATAACCAAAATATCACTAATATACTGATATTTAATTATAAATATGAAACAACGCCATTTCATCTTTTATCTATCCTAAGGAAAACGAAATCACTACGTGTGCGTACGTACGGAATACCGTCTCCACGCCGTGGTGTAATCTGTTTTTCCACCACCACGTTACATGGATGGGTATAATGGTGTAAAAAATAAATAAATATGATTATTATAACATCATACTGATTTTAAGATATTATATCATTTATTCTAGTTCGATTCAAAAAATATGGGAACAATATCATCGCTCGTGCATACGTACAGATTACCGTATCCACGACGCGATGAGATTAATTTTCCATGTTAACAATTCAAGAATGATTATAAAGTATATATAATAAGTAATCAGAAAATATATGAAATAATAATGATACTAGATTTATATATATATATATATATATATATATATTTATGTCATATACTTAATTCCATTCAATTCTATAAGGAGACGAAAACTGCGTTCATGCGTACGTACGACCTACCGTCTCCATGAACGGTGTAATTCATTCCATTTATCGGTCTATTATATATATGTATATTATGAATATATATTATATATAAATCATGTTTTATATTCTAGAATTAAGTAATCAGGATCTATGTAATCATATGAATAATTACAAGTAAAAACACGGACGACAAATGAAACGATTTTACGCAAAACACTCTTTAACATGGAATTTACAGGAGAACGGGTCATATAAAGTCTTAAGTGAACCATATATGATATAATAACAATAAATATGATTCTTTAATAAGTCAATGACATTATTTAAATCATTATACAGGAGGTTTAGATACAGACGAAGCATATCAGACCTAAGGTAAGGGATAAATTTTCAATCTCATTTTTTATCCGAGATTGCTTATACGTAAGTATTTACTGGGGTTACATTTATTATCCATGAACATGTTTTCTAAAAATGTATTCATAAAATGTTTACTATTCTTCCATGAATGTTTAAAGTCATTTTTACCCTTTATTTAATTTTTACCACAATTTATGAATGGAATCTTTGCTTTGGTTACCATATAGGGTACATTTTGACTTTTCCGACAAAAGTACTAGGAGAATGTTATTTTTAACTTATACGGCGTGAAAGGATTTTTACGGTTTCATAAATACTTATTTTCATGAATATTCCTATACAATATTTCATTATTATTTTCAACAAATCCCTTTTCTTTTATAATTTCATGTAATTTTGTGAAAATAAAATGATTTTGAAGAAGAAAGGATATTTTCCTCAAGAATTCATTTCAAGTGTTTTGTCAAAACTATTTTCCATATAAGATGAAATTTTTTAGAAATGATTATAATGTCTCTATGATTTACATGGTTTCACTTTTCTAATGATGAAATGATATCCATTTTTTTATATGTATTATGGTACGATGGGATGATGTTTATGAAACCCATTTTATTCTTTGGGTTATGAAAAATGATTTATGTTTATTTTGTGGCACAAGTAATAATGATTTCATTATGATATGGGTGGGACCTATATCTACCTTCAATGCATTGGGTAAATATTTATATCTCCTGAGATATACATGGCTGGAACGGTACGTTAATCCGGTTCAGTAATACCGGATTGGATTGGGGAATGAACTCGATTCAAAAAGGGACATTGTCCACTAAGATGGTATTGGCAGCAATGCCTTGGCTATTAAGAAAATCATATCATGTGCTTAATGGTTGCCACAATTACATGTTTTATTCCCACTCTATTTTATCATGAATAATTTTTCTTTATGATATATGCCTTACGTACTCACATGTTTTACGTCATTGCCCAAGATTTTGATGTTTAAATATTATGCTCATGTTTTGACGTTCAAATGTGTATGCTTTGTTTTGTTTTCTCCATGCTTAACCTTACTGAGCATTTGAGTTCGCACTTTAAATGTTTTCTTTTCCCAAGGATATAAAGAAAGGTTTTAGGTAAGAAAACTAATGCGGAAGATCTTTATTGGAGATGTTGATGATCTTTCACCAAGATTAAAAGATTATGTTCCGAGTTTCCAAAGACACTAAACTATTACGGTCATCTGGTGTCTGTTTTTGTTATGTATTATGTATTCCGAAAAAGTAATGTAATGTACTTGTACTTCAAGCTTCGGGCCTCTACATAATCAATATTTAATTAATTTTAATAGTACCATCCTTAACAATTCATGTTGAGCTAAACCAAGAGAATTTATAAAATGGATGGATGATATTATATACTTCCCACCACAATATCTGCATCACAGTCATATTTGAAAACTGAGATATTTGAGTAATCAAAAGTAATAAATGGATTGTTTCCAATGGGAGTAGGGATTATGTCAATTCCATGAACACCCTTATCAAAACTAGGTCTTGGAATTACTTCAATATTGACACAAAATTCATGCCGAAGATGGACTTCAACCTAAAAACATTTTTCTCCATTGATGTCAATTCATATGGTTCATTAGTAGAAAGAGTGTGAGTCATAACAATTACTCGAAACACACAATCATCAATAAATGTTCCATTCCTAATAATCGAATTAAACCACTAGTATTTCATCATCGTGACTCGTCCGTGAGAGTAATAATCCAATTTTATTATCTTTTAAACAACTGAATAATGACCTATATTTTCAAATTGTGGTCGACTATATGATGTATTTGCATAACTGTCTGTTGTGGTAGTAACCATAACATTATCTTGTCGGAATCTCATGTTGGTTTCTTATTCAATGATATTAAATTTGTACCCATTGATAACAAATGATTTACAGTCACGAACCACGGTATTAGGAAAAAAAATCCAAACCTCTTATTTCCCCAGTGACAGAGTCTACCGGAAAACACAATAAACGAAATATAACTGAATTATAAAAATAATTATATATTGATTTAATTATTTTTAATAGTAAATTTTTTACCTTTTTCAACCAAGAAGAAATCTTTTTGCTATGAAAAGTCTCTCTTCTTATCAGTGATAAATAACAATGATTTATATTTATCATTGATTTATCTTCATTACACATAAAAATAGGAATAAATTTATAGATATATATGTAAGATATACATATTAAATTTAGATACCTGATTTAGTCATCGAACAAATCATAGGTGAAAACAACTATGCTATGTCCCATCTCCTAATATTCAAAGATTAATGTCATCAATGTATATGATCTAGGAATTCTTCCTATTTGAGGAAGATATGAAAATTGGTTTACTTTTACACAAACAATTATTCATCATTTCTCTTTGGTCTGTTAATACTGGTAGTAAGATCAAAAAAAAATACATAGATCAGAAATCCATATATTCTTGAGCCATTTAACTATTCAAGATATAACTTTTGATATGATTCCTATTTCAGATATAATGATTTTTATGGTTACATATTTCCATCGGTTTGATACATCCAATGAAAATAAATATGTCTTACAAGAAGTTTTTTAGTTGGAATATATATAGTCAGATGCAGCATTCAAGTGAAAATTAATAGATAATATATTTTCCCAAACTCACACAATATAAATGGGGCATCTGGAAAAAACAATTACAAGAAATTCTTGCAAAATTATTAGAATCAAATCTCTAAATAATTTGCATAACCAAATAATATCCACCCTTACTTTATTGAATATAAGATGAAAGATTTCAATTGGAATGAACTCATGCAGAAGAACTTGATAATCATGAATCTTCAATGATTTTAGCTTCAAATCTCTTATGTTGACCCACTAAATATGTATCTTGAATATCCATCAGGAGAATTAATAATCTCTAGTACTTCCAAAAAATTTCTTTTCTCTATAGGTATCATAACATAAGACGCATAAAGAACTTCCCATTTATTTTCACTGATATGCACATGATGCAATTCTGGTCTGATAAACCAATCCACCAAGTCATATAGAGACCATAAATCAACTTTTATTGTTCCCATAACATTTAGATGAATCAAATGAAACATTTCACATATATTCTACTCAATTTGAATTATGTCTATGAAATGGCGTAACAAATTGGGTGACCAATAAGGAAATCGAAGAAGATACTCCACTTCTTCTAATGGTAATAGTTTTTAGTGGAATCATTATTTCTCAATCCAGATTTCATTAAACCATTCTCGAATAAAAATTGAAATCTTTCAATTCATTATGCTCATTAGTTCTACACATATGCTGAGACTAAAAATCAGTCTCCATTTTATTGTCAATTCTTCGACGATTATTTCTATATGGATGGTCCATTGGAAAGAATCATCGATGTCTTGTAAATCTAGAACATTATTGATGATTTAGTCTTAAGGATCATGTATTTTTCATAAAAACATGTCATAATAGTTTTCCCTTCGTTCTCCATCCATAAATAATTTCATCAGAAAAAAATCACTGATCTTCCACATAAGTGAAACACTCATTTCAAATATGTTATTTGAATAGGCATCGTATGTGCGCACACACACATCTCAAAGAAGTTTCAAATCTTTCATTAAAGATTCCGGTATATGACTATATCATTGATATAATTATAAGGGACAGATATTAGTATACTCATGAAAGTGAACGGCTATTCTTACACAATCATGGTGGGAGGTTATAAATGTGTATAAAAACAGGCCTTGTGTTGTGTGAATTAAGAATCTACCAAAACAGATTAAAACTGCAGCATGAAATACCCATACTCACATTACAATTTCATCTACTAAATAATGATATTTAGCATTAAATATCTTTCATTAAAATAAATATACAGGGCATACCAACTCTTTATTAGACTTCCTTCTCTCTATATCAGGCCATAGTAATTTTATTGATATTTCATTAGACAAAAAATAATTCTATAGTCTAGGGATCAATGTAAAGTGAATCATTACATTATGTGGAACATGGGATGGCTTTCTATCAGTATTTGGATTCTATATGGATGTTCCACAATTTATCCAATCATTTTGTTCAACAGTTTTCTCTCAAAATAAACTACAATATTTCAGGAATGCATGAATATTTTTCTTGAAAGTCCAAGTTCCCCAACTAACATCCATGACATATAGTGGATTGATGGAATATCTACATCATATGGAAGTAAGTACTTATATATGGTATGAATGAAATCTATGTCATTGTTATAAATCACCTTCATAGTTATCTAAGGAAACAATTTTATTAAAATTTCTTGCTTTTTCATTTTACAGCATTGTCGATATAATGGAGTCGTGGCTGCATCATTCAATTTTTTCTACCTAAAAACATCATTATTTTCATTAGACAAATCATGGATTCTCATAACAATGTATTTTTGGGTCGGAATCCATTCTTTTTCATGGTGAATAATATATAGAAACCGGTCACATAAAAAATTCTCCAATCCAACCCTCTCATTTTGATCATCATCAATTTTAGATTTCATTTTCTCCCCATTGTGATTCTACACATAGTTTTTTTCTTGAAAAACATATTTGGTTTTGTGGTAGGTGACTTATTCATAACTCAACCAAGCCATTCTAATATAATTGTATCATGGAAAGTGTATGTGACCACAATCTGAAGCACTATGAAATGAAAAATCTAAAAATAACTCCAAACTATTTTTAAAATTTGTTGAGATCCGATCAATTTCATACATCCAACTTCTATACATTTTGTATAAAAAAATATTATAAGTCATTTCATCAAAATAATTTCCATAAGATAGATGTTTAATGAAAAATATATTTATTTAAATGAGATTTCATCACTTTATATGACACCATAACTGAAACACAATTCTATATAAGAATCAGAATATAAAAGAAAAATAATACTATATTTAGAAAAAAATATATTTGAATAACTATAAATGAGGTTAAAATATCATGTAAACATGTGGAGGAAAATTATTCATAAGTAGATTAAATTTTAGATCGATGATATTTAATATTTTAGATGATTATTAGAGTGATATTCAAAATATCTATTCTGAATAAATGGGAATATAATCTGAAAATGATGGTAAAAAGTTCCTCAGGGGTTGTAACATCATGATCATACATGTACATCATGATCAAAGAAATATTAAATGGAAGTAAGATGAGTTTTTTGTCATAGGATGATGCTTTCACCAGGAAAAGAAGCATGATTATGTGTACATGGAGATTTCAAATGATGAGATTGAAATTTATTTTCTAAATGGGATAATGTTACCCAATTTCAGACATCCATAAAGAAAAGGGATTTCCAGTTTATGTCGTGAACTCTTCAAGAGTTTATACAATATTATTTGAACAATGTCAAGATATACTAATTATAACTATGTGTGCCTAAATTTGATGTGAATGGTTTTTTTTTGATTTTTTTCATTTTTCACATACAAGAGGATACCATGGACATTATAGAACAATTTTCAAGATATTAAAAAGTGAATTAATTTCCTAAAAAATGAGTAATGTGTAAATAGATTTGTTAAATATGTTACTGATTATAAAAAATGGAAATATTATGAGAATTTAAGAGATTTCATAACACTAATTAACAAAAGTCGATGTATTAATTGTGTGTGGGTGTCCAGGTGGTGGGGTTGTCTATGTGTGTGAGGATTTTTATGGGGGGGGGGGGGGGTTCCAAGTGGTGGGGGTTGTCCAAGGTGGTGGGGTTCTCTATGGGTGAGGGTGTCCAGTGGGTGGGGTGGTGTCCTTTGGGATTTTTAGGGGGAGGGGTTGTCCAAGAGGGTGGGGTGTCTAGGGGGTGGGGTGGTGTCTAAGGGGATGTCCAAGGGGGATAGGGTGTACATGGGTGGTTGGGTGGGGGTTGTCTAGTTAGTGGGGGCTATCCAATGTGGTGGGGGTGTCCTGGGGCGGGGGTTTCTATGGGGTGGGGGTTATCTAGGGGGTGGGGGATGTCCAGGGGTGTGGGGGTGTCTAGGGGTGGGGGTGTCCAAGGGGTGGTTTGATATTCAGGGGGGATGAGGGGTTCCAAGGGGTGGGGTGTCCAGGGGTGGGGTGGTGTTTAGGGGGCTGCCCAAGGGGTGGGGATGTCCAGAGTATGGGGGTGTCCAGGGGGTCGGGGTGTCCAGGGTGTTGGGTGGTATCTTAGAGGAGCTTTCCATGGGAGTGGGGGTGTCCAGGGGTGAGGGGTAATCTAGGGGGTGTGGTCTATCCAGGTGGTTGGGGTGTCCAGGGGGTGGGGTGTGTAGGGTTGGGAAGTGTCTAGGGGGGATATCTGAGTGATGCCCAAGGCGGGTGGGGGGCTATCCAGGGGGTGTGGTGTGAAGGGGGTTGGGGTGTCCTGGGGGTGGGGTTGTCCACCTGGGTGGTGGTGTCCAACAGGGGTTGTCCATGTATGTGAGGGGTGTCCAGGGGGATAATTTAAAGGATTCCTATGATCCTTAAAATCCATAATGAAGTATCATTTTTTATTGATTCACATAAACAATTGATTTACCCCTCAATAATACAATTATATAATAAATTCTAATTAGGTTACCATCAATTTCATGATGAATATCTTCTAGAATCTATATTATTGTTGGATATTACCCTAGATAGAAACACTGTTCAATTGAAAAGGTAAATACTGTATTTTATAAATCCATTATTTTTATATTGATAGATATTAATTATTTATCCCTGATTTGGTATTTGGTTCCATAAATTGGGATAATAAATTTAATTTTTTACCCACTCTATTCATATTATTAATGTATTGAATACCCCCCCACCCCCTGGAAAACTCCACCCCGCCCCTAGGAATCCCCCACCCCACCTAGACATCCCCCCATCCCTAACAGCCCCCCCCCCCCTCCAACATGGAAAGCCTACCCTCCCTCCCTAAATAGCTCACTCCCACCACATATGGATATCCCCCCTCCCACCACACCATGAAAACATACCCCCTCCCGGTACAGCCCACACCCCTTACCAACTTACACACCCCCTCACCACCTGTAAAGCCCTTACCCCCATACACCCAATCCTGGAAAGACAACCCCCCCCCTCCACCCCACCTAAATAGCCCACTCCCGCCCCCATACATTCACTTCAAACCCCCCACATCTCCTTAGATATCCCCCCCACCTCACCATGGACAACTGATCCCCATATTCATATAATCATGATTTCTAAAATAGTTTAAGTAATTTAAATTAAAAGTATATAATAAATTTTATATGTCTTCCCTTTTACCATCACAAGGTTATGGAAATAATCAAGTTGAATCATTCCCATCATGAACCATAATTTTATGATTAATAGTATTACATTAAAAAATTACACATCCATAAAATGAATAAATTAATCTCCATGTTTTAAACTAAATCCATTGAAACAATGGAATTTATTTACATCATTAGAGAACATCCCAAACTAGGGTCGTAGAATCAAATATCTATCCAATTATAGTATAACTTCAAGCCTATTATAGAAGACCTATATGTCAGTTGGTGTAATCCATGAAAATCATACATATAAATCACAATATACCTAATTGTAAACACACCTCAAAATATCATATATGGATCATATTTTATTTTCTACTCTAAATATCATACTTGAATTCTAACAAAACAGAGATACATATAAACACACCTCCAAATAAATAATCAATAACTAAAATTATTAATAAAAACCCTAAAAAAATAACCCCTATAATTTAATCAATATAAATAAAAAAATTTCAAAAATAATATAACCCAGTTAGAATATACCGATTTAGAAATGGATATCGACTCAAAGATGTATTGAATTGAATAGGGGAGCTCTATAACAAAAGAAAAAATCATTGTCATTAAATAAACCTGAATTAAATATAGATGTAGAACATATCTATATGTTAAAACATAATGATTTGAAGTTGAAGAATAAAAATTATATTTTTGGTAAGTGGGTTCACAGGGGAAGAAAATGGATAAATGGTTCACATGGGAGAGAAGAACAAGATATATAGTTTAGGGCACAATTTGGGTGGATCAAGGGATATGTATATGCCACATTCTATCAAAATGGTTAATGAAACCTTTGGAAAAAATGTGATATACCAATGGTTATATGAATCCTTTGATGAAAATACCTCAAACAAGGTCAATTCTACTGGTTTGAAAAACTGTTCGGTAAACCCTTTTTTAAAAACCAAAATTCCAATGGTTTACAACATACTATTGGCATAATATCCATTTCCCAACAATTAAAAAACCATTGGGATATGATAATTAGTATAAAGGGTATTTCCAATAGTACAGAACCAGATTCTTCTCCATGGTAAAAATAGGTTTCAAATAGATTGGTATGGGATACATTTTTTTACACGAGTTATTCATAATTCTATGATATTATTACAGAACCCATCTATTTTCCATAGGATAAACAAATTTTTAATGTAAAATTTATTTTTCAAATGACTTTATTATGAAATGAAATATTTAATGAAATATTATTTTTTAATGGTACATAGATATTTCATAGGTGGTTACATGATAAGTCAATAATGGGCGGATCCGTGATAAACTAATTATGGGAGGTTCTATGATAAAATTTTGGTGGGTGGTTACATGATAATCCAATGACATGTTGTTCTATAATATCCATTCAATACATTTGGTATGGAAGTAGACCATATGGTTATTACATTTGTAAGAGTGATTGTTATGGTGAAATTAAAATGATTTCCTAATTATATTCATAATTTTATAATGATTTTTATTGGTTTGAAAAGTTTATTTGATCGAGATTTATATCACATGTCACTTGATTATTTATATTAATGAATCATTACACATTAATGTTTTATTTTTTGTGATCCAGGTATTTATGGATATAATTTATTTTATTATTTTTTCATGCACATTTATTATATCTTCAAACCCCTATTCACTCTTATTCCAATTGATTACATTCAATTACTACTTACAATGGTTTCCCTTTCTTAGACTTTGGGGTCAATATTATTTTGATTCATTTTCACCAAGTTGTACAAAATGGTATTGATTGAAATATTTTATAAAGTATTTCACAATGATGTCGTTGATGACCTAATGTTTAATAAATAAAGCAATGTTAGGTGGAAGATATTTTAATTTTATGACTTGTGAATTTTTTATATATGTATTTATCATAAGTCTATTAACAAATAAACTATAATGGTCCTATAGAATGTATATGATCAATTTCTACAATTTTATGTTATATGGTTTTGATGGGAAAAATTTGAGTCATAATTATTGACATCATAGGTAAGTATTTAATGTTATGTATTTTAGTACAGAATATTGATGTCCAGGTTCTAGGTTGTAATAAAATTTATTAATTTCTTCCAAATGGATTACCTATGACTATGATTAAAAAAAATTTAAAAGAAAACTTATATTTTATCACTATAAAATGGAAATATATAACCCCGATGATAACCATTATTTTCATATAAGATTACATTATAATTTTTCCAACGGTAATTTTATCGAAAAGCTTTATTTATATATTTTATGAAGTATAATAATTAAAAATTTATTTAAATATGGAAAATTGTTTTTTATCCATGAATAATAATCATGATATGTTTGTAGTATTTCTATTCATCAACACCTAAATAATTATTTTAATTATACTCCAGAAGGGATAATTTTTTATGATAAAATGGTTTTTATTTATATAGATGGATTATTATTATTTAAACTAAATTTTGTGTGGAACTTTTACCTTTTCCATGGAATAATAATGTTTTAAAAGAAATTTTTTATTTTAAAGTGAATGAAGAAATGGAATATTCCGTTCACCATAACATTTATTTAATATTTAGATTTACTCATAAACATTTAATTTTTCCTTAATGAAAAACCCTTCACCCCATGTTCTTGATGATTTGATCATCAAAAATGGGTTTCAAATGAAATGTTCTTTCAAATATCATAAATTTTTTCCTTTTGGTGGAAATATTATAACATAAACTGCATGATTTTATGTTTTATTATTATGTTATGGGTCTTGGGTATTTTTTATAATGAAATGTGTTTTTTTATATCAAGGGTTGGTTATCCCATTATAGCTCCATAGTTAATTTGTTATGGGGATAATGATTGGAGATTAGGTTTATAATTTTAGATTATTGGAATATATTATGGTGGATATTCGAATTGTTTTTGTTAATGTTATTTTATGTGTAACTATGACGGTAATTTGAATTGTGATAGTGATAGTTTTCACATTTTTATCAATAATATAAAAATAATTTATAATTTTTATACATGATTTATCTATGAGTTGTATGGGGTCTTAAAGGAATTTTATGATTTTACCATGTTTAATAAGGACTATATATTAAAAAAATTATTTGATACTTTTTGTGAGATTGAAACTATGGGTTTTAATTTATTTATTTTATCATGTTTGATTACACATGAATCATGATTATTTATAATAATTAATATTTCCATTATAAATGACATATTCAATGACTCATGATTGATGGTTCATGTATTTATGGGTATAAAGTTTCCTAAGTTATGCATATGAACTATGATTTTATATTCATGTATTTATTTTCATTGTACTCTTGATGATGTAATTCTATTTTTAATTCTTATTTTACCCTGACATTGCATTTCTGCTCACACTTACTATGTTTTATTTTTCCATGGTTATTAAGAATTATAATAACTACTTTTTGACTTAAAATGCTTCATTTGTGGAGAAGAATATAGGAGATAAAATACATATTTCTGAACTAGTTTATTATGATTCCATGATGATATGAGTTTTCCCAATTCTTCTAAAAATTTAAATCTAAAAGGCCCATGGGTATATAAATTTTCTAATATTTTCTATATTTTTTGTCAGGTTTGGATGGAAAAAAATTGGTCACATTTTATGAAATAAAATCCATAAATTTAAAAAGTATTTTTTTATCAAAGGAACTATGAGTGTAGGTATGGGGTAATTAAAGTTGGTATTTGAATTTAGTTTAGATAGAATTGGAGATTTTGATATTTCCAATTGAGGTCATCATAAGATTTATATATATAATAATGGTGTTATAATTATGATAACCACACTAATTTTAGATTCATATAAACCCCATTAGAGGTTTTTTGTGATACAATTTTTCAGTGGATAATGAAAGGATTCGAGCTGTTTTAATTTTTTGAGATAATTATAACCCATAGGATTAATATGTTATATTGATTAAGGAAAAATAAATTTACATTTTAAGGAAATGCATTTTAATGTTATTTATATTTATTATGGTTCACGTGATCATTGATTATAAATAGTAATGCTATTATAATTATATGGTTTTAGAAAACGAAAATCACCCAATCTGGGTGACAACCCATCGCATCTGGAAAAGTTGTGGGGTTTAACCCACCATCGAAGTCAGAAAAGTGAGAAATACCTTCCACTAACAAGTATAAAGTAATAGTTAGTATGACTTTTTTGTAATTATTTTATATTGAAAATTATTATTAATTTTATTTCTTGAAAATATTTTTTATAGTGAAAATAAGAAAAAAAATTATAAATTTTTCTTTCTTATGTGAATAATGTAATTTGGTAAGAGATTAGATATTTTGGGATCCTTATATTGATACGTTGGATAGAATATTACAAGATATTATTTTATATATGATGTTACAATATACTATAAATTAATATATGATCATAATATGGAAAAAAGGATATTTAGTTTTACTATGGAAATGATTATAAATTTTTGGACAATAAATTGTTATTATATATACCTCTTTAGGTATACACATTTTTAGTAACTAATGTTATTTGGATATAAATTTAAAATTATCATTGAATATTAGGTTGATAAATAACTCACAATTGTTTTATTTATTCTTGTTAAAAAATTTATAAAATAATTTATACTTATTTTATTTATGGAATGATTTACATTTAATAATTTTCATTAATATTAATCTTTGTTGATTAATTTTGTAAAACATTGTATGGAGGTTTACAAAATTTATTAATTATCTAATTGTTTTATGAAAATATTTTTTTCTATTTCCTAATATATGAGAAATATATTAATATAATTTTTTGTATTCTATGATCTATTAGATGATAATATTAGTGGTTTAGTATAAATAATTCATTTTTAATACTCATATATCGTAGAGAACGATTTGATTTCGGTCGAAATTGATTCGTGGATAAAATTATAATTTGAATGTAATTGTATTGTTAACATCATTTGTATGTATGTTAATAGAATTACCCCACTTTATGAAAAGTATCTTGAAATAGAATTATTATCTATTTACTTTTTTTAACTGATAAATTAGCAGTGTTTTAACCATAAAAATATTTAATGTTTTGTGATGGTAAATACATTGTGTAAAATTTGAAATATATCTCTAAATTGACACATGGGTGTTATTTTTATAGTTAATATATATATATATATATATATATTCAAATCCTAGAAATTTTTTAATATCTGGAAGCCTATTAATTGTTTTACTCAATATGGCCTTCATATTTCCCTTTTCCTCTTTTCAGGATGATCATTTATGAAACCATTTTATGGTATTGGATTTGATAAAATGGTATTTTTATTATAGAGAAAAATTTCAAAATTATAGGATAAAAATTATTAATGGAGTAATAGATTGTAAAATTACATTATAAAAAATGAAATACAGTGATCAGTAGTGTATATGATGCACAACAAGAATAGGAAACGAATCCAAAAATATTATTATTTGATACAACCATTATAACCTAGATTTCAAGTTTGTGGGTTATAATATAAATAATCAATCTATGGATGAAATACAATTTTTAATATATATAATGTTTTTAATAATTCTTATAATTTAACCACTCAATATATATTAAATCCATCCTATTCATAAAAAATGTGTTCTCTTCAATTTTTTTTATTATATTTATATGTGAAAATAAAAAATAATTTTTGAAAATATATATTTGGTATTTAATAAATATTATATAATAAATTAAATTATAATTTTAAAAATATCTAATGGTAAAATTATAACTATTTTTTGAAAATATGGATATTTCATTGATTAGTGAAAAATAATAATTTTTATTCAGAAATGTATTCTTATTTCGAATATTTATAAAGTAAACAACTATATTGTAGTAATTTAAAATTTTTATTTCTTTATATTTATTTGAATTAATACAATTTATATTTTATTAAAATTATTTATAATTTAATTTTTAATAAAAATATTGTATTTAATTAAGGCATTTTTTTAAAGCAGTTTTTACCATGTTTTGGAAGTTTAATTTAAATGTTAAATTCTCTACTTAAGTATTATGAATCATGTATAATAGAGTAATTATTTTGAATTATTGGGTAGATAGTTGGTAAATAGTTATCTTTTATTTTTTATGTTTATAGTAAACATAGTAATTATTGTTATCATGATAATGGGTAAATTAGGAAATTACAGTTAGAAATAAAATGACGATGACTCAAAAATGACCCTAAAAATTCATAAATTTTATTTTATGAGTCAAATTCGTCTACGTCCATCCAATATTTATTAACATTTCCCTTTTTATATATTTTAATGCGATTAGGACAGTTATAATATTTTATGCAATGTAATGGAAAAAATTTCATACTTACGAGTATAGTAAATAATGAATTTTAAACATAAGGATATATATAGGATACATTAGTTTATTAATAGTCATTATAAATTATTAATATTCATATTATTAATGGTAAAATATTAGTTTATAAATAATTACTTTAAATTCTTACACATCGCAAATGTTGTAATTGTTCAATTAAAAAAAAATAATTCATATTAAAAAGTGGTGAAATATCTATAATATGAATTATTTAATATGAAAAAAATAATTTTATTTGTATAAAATAATTTTTAATGAGTATTATAATTTTTTTTTAATTTCAATTTTTCGTGTTGTCATAAATGATAATGTAAATGAAATGTTTTAAATATTAATTTATTGATATTTTATGAAATTAAAATTTATTAAATGATATATTATTTATAAAAAATTTATATTATTCCAAATTATTATGATATGAGTATAAATATAATTTATTTCCCATTTTGGGACTGTTTTTTCTTATATATGAAATATCTTTTCCCTCAAAGAGTACATCACCTTTTTGTCACAGTAAGTGTGAATAGTTTTCAAGGGGGTTAAAACCAAAGTATACTGGAAAATGTATGATATAAAAAAATAAAATTAATCAATAAGATTGTTTAGTATCATAATAATATTATATTGAAATAATTTCAATTTGTATCCTTTTATTAATTCAAAATGAATTTATATTAATTTTACACATAATAAAATTTCAAGAGTGCACATCCCCTCTGTTATGAAAGGGGACTACTTCTTATCATTTAATAATACATAATGAAAAATTTGGATAAAAAATACCTATGAATGTCCCTTATGAACATACCTCAACATGTTATATAGGATTTAATTTTTGAATAATACCAATCCTATTGGGCTTCATGTGTAAAGTAATGGATATTGTTTGTAGAAGAGGTAAAACTTTTAAATGAATGTTTTTTTCTTCATACACTTCAATAAAATAACTATTAACACCGTTTATATAATTTAAAAAAATTCTCACATATAATTATAACTTTTATATTAACTACAGAGCCTATATACATCTCTTCATCCATCAAATTGTAATGGAGATTGTTGATCTTGTGTGTAGTGTAGTATCGCCTTGTGAACTGACTTAATTATTTTTCCTTCAAACCTATAATATATTTTCTATAATGATTTAATTAATTATGTCTTATCATAATAAAGTAATATGAATTATTTTAACTGATGAAATTTAAATAATATCTTACCAATCATGTAATTAAAAAATAATATTTCTGTTCGTGCGTACATGTTCACTACCATCTCCCCAAACCGATGTGAATCATGTTTATTCATCAAATAAAAATGGTGACCTATATATGTTTATATATGTATAAAATTTAGTATTTATAATAAATTTAACTATTTATTTTTCAAATAATACTCACCATCATTGTATGATAATTTTTAAAAAATTGAAAATGTTTCTTATGAGTACGTACAATATACCATCTCAATGATTGTAACATGGTTCATTTTTCAAAACTATATATAATTGCTGTTTTTAAAATTATAATTTATTTAAAAAAATGATGATAATTTCAATATTATTATTTTATATATTATGGAATATTGAATTCAATTTCCATGGTCAACATAGAAATTTTTTTTTAACATTATGAACCAAACATCCTCAAAAGAGTTGATAAGGATTTAATAGAGAATGTAAAAAATATGTCATAAAAATTATTGAAAAATATTGTTCATAGATTAGTAAATAAACCATTAAATTGATTGTATAAAATAAAATAATTGTCTTGAGTTTTTTATATGAGAGATAAAGGGTATACATAAATATCTGGATTCAAATAATTATTTTTTTCTAAAATTACTTTCAATGAGGAACATTTTGTTGTTATGATCCTAGGATATTTTATGTGGTAAATATGTTACCCATTTTAATTTCTATATCATCAATACTTCATAATTCATGATATTCTAATTTTTATAATTATTCTCTTTAGACTAAGGGATTGAAAAAGAATTTAATGAAGTGGTAAAGTGTTTCAAGACTCAATTTATGTTTGTTTTGTTACAACCCTTTTTTATTGAATTATTTATTCAATGATTATGTTTGAATGGATTTATAAATTGTTTAATTCAATATTTATAGTAGTTTTTTTGAATTAAATTTTTTATACATTATATATCCACTGAATATTTTTAAATTCAATTATATGATCTATGTAATATTTATTTTTGTAATGTCCTGGACAACATATGTAAATTAAATTGCTAATATCTGGTGTTTGAGATGTTCTGGGAGGTCATTGTGACATACCAAAAAAACTTTTGGAAATTTTCAATTCGTTAAATAGTTCCATCGGTGAAGCAAATGTGATCAGTTCCATCAGTGTGGCCGATGGGAAAAGTTACATCGGTGAGGCTGATGTTAACAGTTCCATCAGTGAGGCTAATGTCAACTGTTCCATAGGTGGGGAGGATGTGAATAATCTTTCTAGAATGGTAAGGATATAACAGAATCCTCTATTTTCTTTTCCAAATTTCAAGTTCATTAGTAGTGTTTCCAGAATGGTGAGGTTCCAACAGCAACATCTATTTCTTTTATAAAATTTAGAGTTCATGAATTGTGTTTCTATAATATTGAGGTTCCAACAACTGCCTCTATTTTCTTTTCTAAATTTTGAGTGCATGAACAGTGTTTCCAGAAAAGATACATTCCAACAACTACCTCTATTTCCATTTCCAAATTTTGAGTTCATGAATAGTGTTTCCAGAACGGTGAGGTTTCTAGACCTATGAGGTTCTATAGTGTTTCCAAACTGGTGAGGTTTCATGACAAGTGTGGTTGTATAGTGTTTCGAGACCAGTGAAGTTTCCATAATGGTGAGTTATCCAACAGTGTCAAATTTCATGTTTAGTGTACAATGCTTCCATTTTACTACAGTTTCACCCCTTTTAGGTTTCCATTAACAAAAAATGCATTTAAAGCCTCAATTTAATGACTCTTTCTGAACATTCAGTTTCCAAAACTCCTCTGTTAATTTTCCTGTCTTGTGATGCTTCTACATGGTCAAACCACGTAGTTTATTACGATCTACTTTTAATGGAATATCCAAAGTATCATAAACTATTTCTCCATCCAATCTTCTAAAAGGAAGAGATATGTTCCATCCTTGTTCTTACTCTTTTTCCTCTAGTGTGAGATGCTCAATCATTTCATTCTTCCTGTAAGAGTTGGGAGATCAATCATTCCTCCTTGGATTGGTTCCCATTGAATTTATTCTTTCTGTATGTGAACCATTTATTTTTGGTGCAACCATGATGTATCGTTCAATCTTCGAAATAAGGAATGATCTATCATTATTTTTTTGGTTTCATATCCTTGTATATCTCCTTTTCCTTTTAGGGAATTTTATCTCCGCGTTCCTAATGTACTTTTCCTGGCTGTCAGATGTTGCAGTCTTGCGACATCATCCTTGGGTGGATACATTTTACTTGGGGGAGGAGATCATAATCTATTGTATGGATCATTCTCGTATAACGAACATCATGAACCTTTTGAGGTATGAGATTTGTTTCTTCTCTTTTCTTTTATGTGAAAATATAGAGTAAGGATGTTTTAGCCTACTAGATCACAATGAAATTGAAATATTAATTAATTTAAGTAGATTAATAAATTTATATTACTCGTATGTTATTGCCTATTATTTTGCAAGATAGTGTGATATATATGATTTTTTTATCTTTTTTGTTCATGATGGAAGTTGGTAATGAATGTAAATCTGGAATAAATTGATAATTGATTGTTTAATGATATTGAGGCATGTAAATGAATTTAGTTGTGGTTGTTATAATTTGAGGATAATCAAATTGACACAGTAAGAACATATAATTATTTGTGATATCTTACTATTTAGTTTTCCTGTAGTTGGAACATAAAACTAAAAATAGATTATTTCTAGATGGATTAAATGACCGTTTTTTTATAATAGATAATTACCCATATGGTTTTGAGTTACACTCTTGCTAGATTATGTTAAAAGTGACTGATTGATATGATGTTCTTTTCCTACTACGTGTGTTGTGATGTGATCCTGGAATGTTGATGTGGTATGTGGGGTAGGGAGGCCTATTAGTTATGGAAGAAGTTGATTCCTGGATTGGCGAGATGCACCAGTTTATGCGTGTGGGTGTGGAGGAGGATAGTGGGTATGATGAAACATGTTGGATGTGAATGTTTGGATTCTTTCTAATTCTTGTTTATTGTGTATATCAATTATATTCCCCACTTCTCAAGGAATATGTTTTGAGGAGCGAATGTGCACGGGGTATGCCACATGGATTTCGTTTTTAGCTTCACGGGGGAGGATGGGTCTATGCTCTTGCTATAAGAGGCAACGACTTAATAGATAGTTTTTATAATAACCATATTGATCCCCTTTCTTTGTAGTAGCATATAATGTTTTTCTACAATGCTTGGGAATATGGGAAATTAATGATGATAATAAATGATTTAATAAATGATGTTAACCCATTGTGTTGGAGCTTGCAAGGACGTGATGCTCAGGTTGAAATTTAAAGAATATTGGACTTTGGTTGCGATTCTATTGAAATAATTTTTTTTCATTAATGGTTAATTAATGATTAAGAATTAATTATCATAAAGTGACACTAAAAAAGGATCTATGAAATTGATAAAAACACACTATTAATGGTTTTGTGCTTATAGGATACCTAGTCATAGATGTGGTAACTAGAATTCCGAGAGATGTTAGTTGTAGTTGAGTTTAATACTAGGTTATTCCTATTGTTATGTTGTAATCTATAGTATATTCTAGACTTTTTGTGTTTCTATACTATACTCCACCTCGTTAGTTAAATAAACTTACATCCTAGTGATTTTGAGCCCTAGGGGGGGGGGGGGTTCCCAACATTTCGGTTGGAGTATGGATAGCTAACTACAACCTTTGACCCCAATCTCTTATCTTGTTAGTTAATTGTGCTGGTTGGCATAACGATTAGTTTTCCCCATATATGTGTTTAGATTCCAATAATTTATTGTGGTTATTCACACACATATAATTTAGATATAGTTTCATATGGAATAAAATAGGTGTAACATGTATATGATGTATTGTCTTGAGGATCCTCACTCGATATGTGGGATGTAAGGACTTGAGGTTTAATGACCGACATACGAAACACATTATGCGAGCTATGTTAGCTTCCCAAAACTACATGATTACTTTTACTACGTGGAATTGGTGGTTTTGTTTCATGAGGTGCATCTTTTTGTGATTCGACCATGGGTATGTGGGTAAAAAATTTGGAGAGAGATGTCTTAGGACGAGCGAGTTTGGGGAAAAGAGGCAAACAAGTGGTGAAGTAATATCATGGTAACCTTGATATTCCTTATTATATTATATACTCATGTATGCGATAATTGGTTGGAGTAGCAATTTTGAGGCTGGAAACATATTAAACATATTTAGGTGATGAGTGAGTTTCACTTTTTTTCACTGTACTTTAGCATGCTTTATTTACTTTTTCATGAGAGGGTCCAGGGAGGATCCTATCGAGCATACTGTTATAGTCACCCTATATATATAAGAACTATTTTTAGGTCACATTGATATGGTTGGAGATCATGAAGTTTTATATTAGCCTGGGGTTGTAGTAGTTGTTTGTGATTGTGTTGGTTTCTATTTTTACTTTCTTTTGGGTAATTTATATTTTTTCCATTTTATTTGTAGTAGTTTTGCATGAAATTACTTATGAATACATGGGATTTCTGTTATATTTATTTATGAGTTGGCGTTGGTTGGTGTTTTTCTTATCTATCTCTTTTTCATGTGTTCTCTTAGAGGGTAATGGATCTCATTTGTGTGTTTACTATAACCTCAGTGATAGTCACCATCTCAGGGCCTACTAGAGGCGGGACTCGGGGGTCATTATCTCTCTTCTCACACTTCTGGCCCAAGAGGGGTACACCTTGTGGGGCGGGGACATGACAATACATCTAAAATTCCCATTCATTGGAATATGTGCTTATGATATGATCCATTATTCATTTATGTTGTCTATATAGTACTCTATTGACATGTTAATTTTTTAATTATTTTTATGATATTTAATATTTTATTTGATGTTAATATTTATTGGGGACTATGATTGATAAATTAATATTTCATTTGATGTTATAGTGTCCTACTTTTTCTGTTAGTCGGTGTTCAATGTTCATGTAAAGGAAAATAATCTACTATTTATTTAATAAAGCTAATCTATTTTATAATCCTTTTCAAGAATTTTCATTAAATATATATTTTCAATTTCCTCTATTATTTATTAAAAAAACACGAAAAATGTAATTAATAAGTGATGTCAATGTTTTATATTATCATTGATCATGTATCATTATATTCCATATAAACTATTTCTAAAATGATTTCTAGAGTGTTTTTAATGATTTTTTTATAAACCAATTTCACATGGTATTTTACCTTCATTTAAATTTTTTTAAATGAAATGTTAGTTATGTTTTCATTATGGTAGAATTTTGACTTCCATTATAGAGTGTTTAAGAATCATGTTTACAATTAATGTTTACAACATGAACATGTTTTCCCACCATAATAAAAATCAGGTTTATTATATTTTCCTTAGTAATATTCCACGGTTATTTAAATGAAAAATGATATTCAATTTTTTTTTTTAATTTTAAAATTTTTATTTTAATGTGAAAATTATATAATATAAAATAAAGTTATTCATTGTCTATTAATAGTATCTCCTTTCATCCTTAAAAATAACCCTTAAATTAATATATTTTCCAGTTGGAATATTTTGTAATGATATCTTCCACATTTATTTTCTAGATGGATTATTATTATTTTTGTATATTTTCATGTAGTTTGTTTCTTTTCATTGGGATAATATTTTTATTAAGGAAATTTACTATTTTGATTTATATATTAAAGCCACTTTAAAACCACTGTTTCAATTTTTTAAAATTTTTATTCATTTTAATTTAAATTTTCTATGTTAAAATAAAACAACCACTCACATTTTCATTTATATATTTTTTTCTAAATAATGATTTTTTGAAATTAAATGAGATTTCAATATCTGGATATAATTTTTTTGGGTGAAGAGATTATTTAGAAACATCAAGTATGTATGTGTCATGATTAGTTTATAGTTCACAAAATTTTCTGGTTGAGAAGTTGTTCACTTGTAATCATAGTGGAGGTGATCCAATTATAGATCTCAAACACATTGGGTTATGGTACAAAGATAACCGATTAAGTATATATTAAGAGATTATTAGAAAATAATCTGATGGTTATTCTAATTTTAACTATTATTGTGAATTTTTTTTGAAACTGTGACGGTTATTACAAGTGTATCTATATAGTAATTCTAATTGTTAAGAGTAATATAAAAATGATTCATGAAGTTACAATATTTTTTATATATGATTGATATGAGTTTTTAGGGAAATAATATGTTTCACCGTCGTAACATAATGAGTTTATGTATACTAAAAATTATTTTCTACATCTTATAGGTGAAATGATATTAGTTTTTATTGATTCCATCAATTAGGATTAACAATGACAGGATCATGGTTATTGTTTCCAGTGACACATTCCATTGTTGAATCATTACTTAATGTATCATGATTTATGATCCTGGTATTGATGTGTGTGAATTCAATTATTTTATTATCATGATTAATGATTATATCATCATTACACTATCCTTATATGACTATCAGTAGTGAAAATCATTTCCTCATATTATGTCTACCCTTACTGAGCAATTGAGATCTTAGATATTATGTTTCCTTGTAATAGTTTACGAGGATTGATGAAAAATAATATATGTCTTAAAATGTTTCACATGTGGATAATTATATTAATGATAACATAGAATATTATGAACTAAATATTTATGAACTCATGTTTTTTAGATTTTATCCTAATTATCTGAAATTATAATCCTAAAATGCCATTAGATATTTAAGTGATCCATTATTTCCTTTTGATGGTGTATGATTTGGATGGAATAAAATTAGGTCTTTTACCGATATCAAATCCATAAATGTATACTAATGTTTTCAACAAAAAATATGATTGTGTGGGTGCATACAAGTTACATTGACTCATAATCAATCTAATAAGGTTAGTGGAGATGAAAATCAAGTGAAATGTAGATTGAATCATCGACATTATACAATATATCATGAAATGTTATTGGTATTAATTACTTTTGTATAAATCCATAATAAATACACAATTACTTAATTATTTTACATGTGTTTTCACTACATTCATAAATATTCACACAATTTAGAGAAAAAATATCTATTCTTTTCCTTTGAAGATTACATATATATACATCTTATTTTATATCACTCATCATCATTTCCCTACAATTGATATACACTATATTCCATTATAAATTTACAATATGTTATAAATTTTTTTAAAACATGAGAAATATAAACATAAGAAAGTGGAGTTATAATATTCTATGTATGGGATAAATAAGATATGATTAACGATTATCATAAAAGTGATATCAAAATTTATTATTGTATGGGAGCATTTTCATGATCCAGGAATATAACAATATGAAAATATACCCAGATAAAAAATGGAGTATAATACATGATACTTCAAAACATAAGTAAGTTTAAAAATATATAAATATTGATAAAAAATAAGAATAAAGATACAAAAGAACAAGATGAGGAATAAAAATATATCTTCCAATGTGGATCAGGCTTCACTGACTTATTTCACTGAGTGGGTCAGGTTTCCCCCAAATATTTCACATGTTTGACCAGGCTTCACTCAGTGATTTCTCTTGGTGGATCTGAATCCACTAATCTATTTTCCTTATTGGATCTTGAATCACGAATTTTCTCCCATTATATTTTTAAATATAATTTTTAGCACACTTTTAAATGTAATACAAAATGGAAAAATATAAATAAAGAAAAAACAAGCATTATTGTCATATAAGAAATAAATCATTCAGAATATCCTAAAAAACTAGTGAATCAAATAAGATTCCGTCCATCACATCATAAAAACCCATCCAAAATATAGTTTTTTTGAATTATTATAATGGTATCATTAAAAGAAAATTATAAATTCAAATAGTTCAATCCCAATATTTAATCCCTTGTATATATTATTTTATATGAAAATTTAAAGAATTTTTTTTTTGAAAATACTTTCAATGAAATTAATTCCATCACTAATAATGTGGATATTATATATTAAAATAAAAATATAATAGAATTATAATTTATATTTGGAATAAAATATTATGTCATAATAACATTACAAGGTCAAAATTTGATATTTTAATTTATAGAAATTGTAAAGAAGGAATTTGGAAAATAAATATTTGGGTAGATATCTAAATAATGAGGCCATAAAAATATACAATGGATTATAAAGTAAAAGTAAAAGTAATTTTCACAACCTTTATTTTACGATATAATAATAAAAAATGTATCCTTAAAAATGAAATTAATTTTTTTAAATTTGAAGGGAAAACATTATGAATAATTTTACTACTAAAAATGAGTCATTAGTAAAGGATCTATGAAAAAGTCATAAATGTTTCATAATCGTGATACCAAAATCCTAAACAATTTTAAATATTTATAACATTCATAAAAAATGGTTACTTCTTTAAAGTGATAAAAATTTTCGATATGTGATGTAAAAATGTTGAAAATGATGAATATTATAAAAAAATATTAATAAAATATTCCTTGAAAAGTAAATAATTTTTTTAATAAGTTGAAGAAGAATAATATTGATAATATTTAGTTTTGAAAATGTTCCAAAAATTAATGACCCATAGAAATAAATAATGTTTTAATAATAATAAATTATAAATATATTGAAAAATATCATTTATTAATAAGTTTATTATTGTGGGTGAAATCATTCATGTATGAATGAATTTAAAAAAATAATTTTAACTCAATGACGGTATTTAAGTTAATAAATAACCATACTACCTTTAAATCCTTTGAATAAAAATTCATTTAAATCAATAACATGATATTGATATAAAAAAACACTGAATTTCATGAATATGATTGAAGGGTTTAATTATGCAGTAATCACACCATATAAAAGGATTAAATGGTGTAAAATAATACATATGACATAGGATATTATATTTTATACTTGGTAAACTGTACACATTTTTTAATATTTGATTCAATACCATTTGAGATAAATAATGTGGAATATTAAATTGAATATAATGAAATATAATATATTCAAGATTCAAAATATTAATATTTAAGTGGATATATAATTCCCATGAAAAAAATTATATATCATAAGAAATATATGTTTTATAGGGTGAATATTCAAGAGAAAGAATACATAAAATAATTCAATGATTCCCCAAAATTAATTGAATACATTATAGAAAAAATGGCTTCCATAATAACTTATTCATAACACATATTGAAATATATAACATTTTTATTATATCTATATTAAAATATTTTTTTCTATTCCATTATTTTTTTACTATCACTACTAAATATTGAGTGTGAGTAATATAGATTATATTGAATTAGTTTTGTAAAAAAAATATTATTATTCATTCTACTCTAAATTTTGTATTATTATTATATCATACATGGTACTTCAAATGATTATTATTGATAGTTGATGATGTTATAATTTCACTCACATAGTGTTATATCTATATTAAAACCATAATCACTTTTTTCAACCATGTTTTGGTTTTACTAAAAAATGAATATATCGTATCTTCATTAATGTTTTCAATAGAAAGTAACATATCCCCTTAAAATTATTATTATCATATTTTTAAAATATTACATTATAAATTATGTTCTCATAGTTATCATTGGTAATTACGTATATCATTTTTTATGTAGGTGGTTATACAATCTCAAATATAAAAAAACCATAACTAATTGATGATTATTAATATATAATTAGTTTGTTTTATAATAATATAATTATTTTAAAAAAATATTCATATTATTTTTTTATTGATATTCTGTAAAATATGATTTGGACATGTTTTATTAAATATTAATGAATCTAGATGAAAAATTGGATATGTTACTTCATGGAGGAGGTACTGCTCCAAACATAAAGATATCATTTTTATTTATAAAATAATTATAAGAAAAGAAATTAAATTATAATTTACCTATTAATAATAATAATATGACATACAAAACATTTATTTTCCAACTTTAGCATTATACACAGTGAAGATAGGTGGGGGTGAAAAAAAACGAATTTTTCACTTCATTGAGGCAGTTGTCAACATAATGGAAAATTCTGAATTAAAATTTTCAAATTATAAAAAGGGAAGAGTGATAAATTAATATTCAAATTTATTATTAATATTTGGAAATTAAAAAATTATGACGTGATTATATAAGAATTACAGAATTATTAATTGAAAAATAGAAAGGAAATAATTTTGGACAATATGAGAAGTCATATTGTAATAATCACATTTTTCTAGATTATTCCTTTTAAATGAGGGTCATAAGAATATATAATATTAGTAATGGATAATGTTAGTGATAAATAATTATAGTGATAAACATAGCTTAGATTTTGAATATGAACATGATATTTTGGACAGGTTGTGATGGGGCGGTTAGGGGATCCTTTTATATGGGTTGAGAATAATTTTTTGGAAAATAATACTTTTTCATATAATTTGAGATTATATTTTACTAGTAAATATCACTAAAACATGTGAAATAATGAAATATTTGTTGAGATAATGTCATATATTCATCAACCATTCATTTGAACAGGTTTTGTAAACATGTTTTGATGTATTTTTCTCATAGAAATATCACTTTTACATTTTTTTTAACATGGAAACAAATTATTAACTAATTAATTTAAATTTGAATGAATTAAAATAGATTGATAATTGTTAAATAATTTTTATATATTAATTTAATATATGGTATTATTTTTAATTGATGAAATTTCATTGTTTAAGAAAAATAAATTTAAACATTACTGCATATAATGAATAATAAAACCATTTTATAAAAGGATTATAATATAAATATAATTAATTTATATTATTAAATTATTAATTTAAATTATTTTTACAATGTTCTTTGTATTATGATAATGAAATATAAAATTAATTTTAATTTAAAATAAATCCAAAATGATATTTTACAAAAAAATTATTTTACTTACTAAAAATAAGAAAATAGTATCTGTAAGAGTTAAATATAACCTATGTTGTTAAAAACAGGTTTTAAGAACTTATAGTTATATTTAGAAAGGAATAGATTGACCCTTTAATAAAAATATGTTCATAAATATTGTTTTATATGTTTTTATGCAATAAATACTTATTCATATTGTCATAAAATTATTTATTGTCTTTAAAAAAATGTAGTTTTTTCAATTTAACAAAAAATAAAATATGTCTTGAAAATCATAAAAAACATACCTTCATAAAAACTAATATATTTAATGGGGATATTGAATCTAATTTTCTAAAAATTGAAATTGAATATATATATATATATATATATATATATTTAGAAGGGTTATATAATTTATAAAGAAGAATAACTTTTATTAATAAAGACCATTTCAGAATTCAAATTCCATTACTAATATTTCATAGAAAATAAAAAAATAATATTTCTTTGAAAATTTATATATAAATATAAATATTAATTATAATACTAATTTTTTTTCTTTTAAAAATTTAATTTATTATGATAAAATATAATAACCTTTTAAAATTATTTCTTAAATGGAATTATTTTTATATATATTAGTCATAAAAAATAATAAAATTTATTCCTTATAATTGATGAATTAATTTTTATATTCTAAATAATATATTCCTCATTTAATTTTATTGTTTAGTGGTTTATTATTTTGGGTGTTTCATTAGTTATGTTATTTATGTGTCTCAAGATAATAAATATCTTATTAATTTAACTCGCCTAAAATATCATTTCATTACATTCTACCCACTTAAATAAAATTCATCATAATAATTTTAAAAATTAATCTTGGTTGATAATTTTTTAAGGTATTGTTAAAATAATCATCACTAAGTATATATATTCAGATATAATAGCTATCATCCCATTTTAGGATATATTCTTTTTCATTCCGTTACTAAAATAAAATTAATCATTCTTACAATTGTAAAATAAATTATTTATTTTACCTAAACATATATTCGTCACAAAATATCTCTCCCACAAAAATCTAAAATTTTAAGATATAAATCCACAATGAGATTATATTTTCCTCTAAAAATTAACTCTATATTTATCCCACACATGTAATAATAACTAGTTCATTAATTCAAAAACATTTAAATATAATAATGAAAACTAAATTTATATAAATTTTACAAAAAACATCATTGGTCACTTTTTCATTATATAAATATTCATTTCCAATGATTAAAAAAATATTAAATTCAGTTTTATCAAAATGAATAAACTATTTATTACACTATCATTTAATATATATTAAGCATAAGATATATCTATACCTTAAAAAAGTGTTTTTAATAGTTTTCTCCAAAAATTATTCCTTTCATAAAATAACATTTCATGGATTTTTTACCATTTATTAAATGTTTCCATATTTTTAATGAATAAACATTGAATAACTTTGAAATCTCTCCCCTCCTCATTGTCTTGAGAGGAAATGTAACATGACATGGGCTTAAGCGACTTCCCTAAGATTCCAAAGAATGGTAAAAATTATTGAAGGGATTCAATACATGTGGGGTATAATTTTCCCTATTGGAATAAAATAATAAACAAAATTATCCATAAAAAAACCTCACATGATCCATGATAACCATGAATTAAAAATCAAAATTTAATTTATCATAATCAATCTAAAACCATGTACCACAACAAAAGACTAAAATGTTGAAGTAAACTAATAAGGACACTACTCAAAGACTCCAATGAAAACTTTACGCTACAAACATGCACCATGATCCAAATCCACAACATCCCCAATATCATAATGTACTAATAATTATATTTGATACTTTAACATAATTCATATATTGAAAAAAAATATTACCAAAATCCCTAAAGTGCAAAGCATGGGTGAGTAAAAAAACTCTATTGATTTTCCCCATTGACTTCGCTAATGAAACCATTTGGAATGAACAAATTATCCCATTTTTATAAAAAAAATTATGTATAATATTTTATAAAGTAGTTTACCTAAAAATTTAATTAAAATCAATGGTAAATTTTTCTTCTCAAACAACACTATCTTCCAAGGAATGTAACCGAAAAATATTACACATCACTTTCATTAATAACACTTTGGAATTCCCCATTCCAATCCACACATCTACCCATGCATTAATCAATATGAATGATCCATAAACACTAGTGTTTTCTAACTAATTATCCAATTTGTTACAATGTAATTAAATCCACAATGCCCTTACACCTTTGGCGCCGAGCACGAGGACATATTTCAAACAAGACCCATAATGCCATATGAAAACACATAAATTTTTTTCCCTAAAATCCATGACAATATAATAATTCCAATACCAAATAAATAAAATGAAAATTTCATTAGAATCCATTTTATATAAACAGAATCAAGAAACAATTTTAAAATTATTTATCAAAGATATTTTCGTAATAATTCCACGATTTCATAGAAATCTGCAAAACATGACTAAATAAGGATTCTACCCCGCATACCAAATAAATTTAAAAATAAATTATCTTCAAATTAATCAATTTTAAATTAATACTACATGTTATAGATTTTGGATTTGAGATTCATGCCTCCTACCTTAGGTTTTATGATTGAAAATGATGAATGAAACTTAAAAGACTACGAAATAGGGTAAAATTTCCACAAACCAACATTAAATTTCTTACCCTATCAACAAAGACAAATATATGAACATATTTTTCTTCGAAAACGATTGATCTAAACACATAATCCATATATATAAGAAACTATGATATATGGAGATGTAAATATATGAAAAATTACAAAACAAAATCACCAAGAACGTTGAATTACAGATAGAACTGAGCTTTAGTGCACTATGGGAAAAATCCAAATTGATTACAGTTTTATGGGGAGAGGTTCTAAAACTAATGAGAGTGAAAAATCCCTAGTTAGTGATATTTTGGGTAATATAAAGGTACTTAGAGGGAAAAAATAATGTTCTACAATTTTAAGATCTCATTTTATCACATGCACCAATAAGCGTACGATTAAGAAAATCATGTGTTAACTGTATGTAAGAAACATCCTCAAGGGTTAAACATCACATGGTTGGATCATGTGGTTTAAAAATATGATTCAACTTTTCCAAATCCTATTGTCTCAAGTAGCATTATTTTCCTAGACTGCCATATGGTTTTTTACAAACCATGCACAACGCATGCACCTTCAACTTTTCCATTGTCTCACTGTGCACAATTTATTTTTGTAGTTGAACTATTTACCCAAACCATGCAAAAACTGTATACCTTTATAAAATCCAAAATATTAATAAAAAAGTTCTCCATACCATCCCAAGTATAAAACATGTTGTTTGTATATATAAAAATTGAAATAAAGGGTTACATACATGAAACTATTGGTGAAAGATTATCCCCACCATTGGTCTTTCCTTCGCTGGAAAGATGAAAACCATCTTTTACATGATATAATTCTACACATTACACATTCATTTCATTATCATGATCCCAAGACTCATCTTAATGAATACAATTCTTCTAGAAATCTTGCACACGATTGATTTTTTTTTCCCACATGACCATATCTTCACTATGGTAACACATGACCACTTTCGGCCCACATGAAGGGATTTCCTTGTTTTTCCTCGTTTTTCTTTTAAACTATTAATAGAAAATAACTTTCAGACCAGACCATATCTTCACTATCCCTAATTTTTAAAGATATCTGAACCAACGTTTCATATGTCTCTAGGTCAATGTGAACCCATAAAATCACATTTTCAAGATTAGGGAGATACTTTTTCAACTAGGATATATGGATTACATTATTCACCACACTGAACTATTGTGGTAATTCTAACCGATATGCCACCTCACCAACCAATTCTTGTATCCCAAAAGTGCCTATGTATCTAAGAGATAACATTATGTGAGCAAAAAATAAATATTTCCAGTCCTTATAGAAATCATATTGAAAACATGATCACTAAATAGAAAAGATAACGACTATCGATAAAGATCAACATATAATTTTTCAAAAATCTATGCCATTTATATCCATTTTCTAATCAACCGAATCTTCATCATTATTTCCTAGACAATGCTCGGATAAACTAGGGAATTATCACATATTTAGATCTGTTACAATGGAAAATGTCAAGTATTCTAACACAATTCTTAAATCGATGCAATTTTTATTAAGAAATGATACATGATGTTATAAATGAACTCAATTAATAACATATGATATTCCCATGAACTACCAACATCCAATACACAACCTCACAACCTGTATTATAATGTATGTATGGTCCTTTTTGATTTCTCATCCATCTATTTAAGATAAACTATATTCACAATTCAATGTGTCCTTCATGATTTCATTAAATATTTCAAGATATGAGAGGTAAAATTCACATCACTCTCTAACATGATCGAAACGAGTATGACATGAATCTTTCTCAATTCATAGATATATACTTTTGAAAAGTCCTCTACTGTATGGGTTTCATGAATTTGATTAAAATTATCCAAATTTGTTAGATGATACCCAATCACCTGTATAGAATCATGATTCAGAACCATTCTTAGAGGAACTATTAAAATATCCATGTATATATTAACCAACTTATAATGAGGATTGTGTGAAAACTGTAACATACATACTGGTCATCGATGCTATTTCTTAAATTGCATACATTTTAAGCATCTTGAAAAAAACTCCACCACCTTCATTTTATACTAACCGACCGTAAAAATGATCTCAATGTTTTTTACATATTCTATATATAAGGATTAGAATCCCATATTGGATGGTAGTAAAGACGATGAATTTGTTCATGAAAATCCATAAGTATGACCATCCGATTTCTAAATCACAACCATGAACTCCAATCCAGCTTCCATCCCTCAATTGTATCCCCACAATTGATTTTCTAGATCATTGAAAAAAATTATGAATTAGATGTATGTACCTTTTTACCCATTAATAAAAACCTAGAACCACCAAAATTGGTATGAAAACAAGAACATTACATTGTTCATCACCATCCAAGGGCATTTCATGTAGGACGGATATCAACTACCACTCATATTGATAATTATTTTTACCAACTAAAAATATGAAATTCTACTTAATAAATCTGCTACAAAATTTCCCATTCCTTGTGTACTCATAAGCTTAAATTCAAACAATTGGGGATACCACATCTATCTTATTTTATAGGGGTAAAAATATCATTGGGAGAATATATGATTGAATGTCATATGATCCATGAAAATACTGATTTTCTCACCCAAGAGGTAATGATTCCATGCCTTCAATGAATGGTCTATGTGTCCAAATCCCAAATCATGTGTTTGATTTTTTTCACATGAAATCATAGATTAAATGATCTATAAGATCCAAATGATCAATATATATGGAAATAATCACAACCCTAATCCAGAAGCATCATAATACACCACACAATCTTTTCATGATTCGATCAAATTCAAGATCGGTTTTAATGATAGATCAATCTTAAATTCATGAAAATATTTATTTAATTCATCATACCAAGGTAATGGGACATTCATCATTGTCGTTTTTTTCATTGGAAAATATTTCAAGGAAAAATTATGAACAAATCTTTAGAAATAAGGAGGTACACCATGAAAACATTGTATCTCAAAGACATGTTTTGGCGGTTTCTAAGAAATTATGGCATGTATGTTCTTTGTATCAACATAAACACCTATAACAGAAATAAAACGGTAATGGAAGCATATAAATTTTATCCAAAATGTTCACTTTTATAAATTTTAATAAATATGATGATCCCTATTGATTACCAACACCATCAACGTGTGTTTCCAATGCTAGTCCTTTATCCTTGAAGAAACCAATATATCATCCCAAAACACCACCACAAAAAAATCATGATACCTATAAAACTAATGATTTATAAATTCAAAAAACACCACTATAAAATCCTCAAATAAGAAAAATAATTATCACATATTCATAATGTTCATATATTCTTCTAAAAGATGACATTAGAATATCCACCATCCATATACAAAATTGATGATATCCATATCAGACAAAAAATTGTGATAACTAATGAGTAACCATAGATTGATAAAATAGAACATCGTCGAGTGGAAGGGGATACCTATTCATTATAATAACTGGTAAAAATTATGATAATACAATCCAAGCTGAATAATATCATCATTCTTATTCACAAACAAAACGGATAACTCCTACGAAGATGTGTTCACCTGAATAATCCATTTTACTTACAACTCTTTCAACTACACATAAAATTACCTTAATTTGATTGTAATACTTTATAATTTGGAAGGGAAATATGAATCATTCATATAAGGAGATTAATGGTAATATCGTATTATTTTATAAGTGGTAACCCCGATATTTTCAAACAAATATATATCAAGAACCTGATTGAACACATCTGGAAAACGGTTACTCTTGTTCTCCTAAATTGATTCCATGGTAAAACCAAACAATTGATACAAGATCTATCCCAAATGTTATTAAAAAAATTTCACCCTCATTATACGTGTATTATCCATGAAAATGAATCTTAATGACATCTTTAGATGTGAAACTGAACCCTCTAGTATAACAGACGATGTGAGCCTAGAACATTGTCAACCAATCCACACCAAAGTTTATATCGAATAAATCCACCACTTGTATTGATAAATCCTAAATCATTTCATCTTCTAAAATAGTTATAAAACACTCTATAATAAAAAATATCGACATTATCTTTGACCAAGACGAGTTTGAAATTTTATAAAAGATGGAATCAAATCAACTTTTACAGTTAGTGTATCTATAATAAGAAAACAAATAAAGAAATGAGATTCTCTAGTGTCAAATGAATATAAAATATTAGTAGAATTAAAAAACATTTTACCTCTAACCATAGATTTTCAAAACTAATCATACACAATTATCATCTAATCTACATAAAATTTCTTCATCATTGTACATTGTTACTCGTTTCCCTATTCAGATTTTGGTTCCTATGGATTCCTAGTATTCCCAGAATCACCATGTATTGATTTTTTCTACTGATGTGATTGATTCTAATTCACCAATACCATCAATTCATACAATGTTTGTGAGAATTTAGAAGTGTCCCAAGAACATGACCTATAAGGCCCCATCTTTAAACATTACTTATTCTTGAGTTATTTCAAGAATACACATTGAGGATCTTTTCAGGATTAGAGTTTTAGAGAATTAGATAATAAAACAAGCATTATATTCCACATTTAAATGAAGTTGTTACATAAAATAGAGTACTCAATTTTCCCATAAACGGAATCATATTTAAAATAAAACATGGATTATATCTTGAAACATCATTGACACTATCATCACATCATGTACCTTTCCCTTGACCTGTGAAAAACATTTCAAAAAATTGGGATGAGCGTAAAAAGCTCTGTAAGGGATATAAAAATATGGAGTGAAAACATGAGTACATGTATACATAAGAATCAATGAAATCATACTTTACACATAAAGCATAAACACCTTAACATACTTCATCAAAACATGAATAAAACATAGAAATCTTAAGACATAAATGTATCTTGAGGCATTCATAGCATTCTTACGTAGGGAGTAACACTCTTGGTTACGTTTGGAATACCCATCACAGTATATTCCCTAAATCTCTTCTGATAAACCTTAATGTTTTACCCTTTCGTGTTACCAAATGCATTAGAGAACTATATCGGGCTCACCCACCCTTAGATTATCACAGAACCACCCGTCTTCACAATAATTCCCAAGAACCATAACATAATCGTATCACATAAAACATGCATAAAGGAAGCAAAAAATTTCCAAATTTCAATCACATGATATCAATACAACACATTGATATAATAAAAACATTATGAAAACCATTTTCAATTCCAAAATAAATGAAAAGTAAAACATGGAATTTATTTTTTATTTAAAAAAAGGTATGGCTTGTAGAGGAATCCGAAACTCAAATAATGGTCACAACGACGGAGAAGTTGTTGTCGCTGCATACGTATGACAAAAACATTCCCTTTTGTCCTTTAGTAAAATGCTTCGTATAAAATGATTCCTTTTGGATAAATGTAAAAGTCCATGTGGTTTATACACTGTATAAAAGTAGGTTGTGTGTAAAACAAAATATGCCTCAATTAAAGGAGATTGAGATGAAGTCCCATACCTCATGTCTGACTTGACTCGATAGTTCTTTACATCCTGAATAATATAATTGAGTTAATTTCTACATTCTTAATAACCTTTTTAAAGTTCATTATTCCTTTTATATCACTTATTACCATGTCATGAACAATATGTAATTATTTAAGTTATTAACGGTCGTTTTAACGATCATTGGTACTTGAGTCAAAAATATGCTCTTTATAATTACAAGCTGTTCATGTATCCATTATATCCAAAGTTATAATCATGATTTATATATCATATATATCATATATATCCAGTATATACATGCATTTATAATATTACATAATCATTTAGAGGTAAGAAATGAAATTCACCGTTCCTGGAGACGGTAAGCCGTACGTACGCATGAACGCTACTTCCATTTCTATTTCATATTTAATGGAATTAAAACATAATGATACATAATAGTATTATAATTATAGTATTATATCATATATTATATCATTCAATCTATCCTTTATACGTACCAAATATGGTATTAACGAATCAAATCACTTTGAGGGGGCGGTAGTCCGCACTTGCTAAAATGAAGATATCGCGTTTAACCATAATGGAAATCATAAAGGTATTCAATAAATAGAAAATACAGAATCTTAGTAAAACATAATCATAGTATATATCATATATACATATAGTGACATCTTAATGGCCACCTTTGAAGGTGTTATATGAGTGTTGAACAATCATCATTTCGTGAGGCAGAAATTCGTCATCCACAGAAAAAGTATGTTCATTAACCATTAGATGTTGGTGTGTGTAAGTGTAGCTAGAATCCTTCTTATAACAACATCTTAGTATATTGAAGATAATTGTTTTGTTACAAAAGAATGGAATAAAAAGAGTTTAGATGGTTGGAGAAGAAAAATAAAACATAATAGCACAAGAGAAACCACTACCTTTTAAACGGGTAACACTTTTTGATTTGAGCTCAAAGGCTTCCTTGGAAAGACTTCAGACCAAAGTGAGGCTTCTAGGAGTAAAAGAGGGACGTGGAGAGACAAAATGAGCATGGGTTGGCCAAGCCAAAGGCTTGATAGGTGTGGGTAAGGAGGTAGAGGTGGTGACCTTTTATAAGAGGAGAGGAGTGGCACTCTTGGAAAGGTATAAAAGATTACTTTATTATAAAATGCTTTTTCAGATTTAAAAGGTCCCAAAATTATATATTTCTAGGATAAGGTGACAAGAGTTCGAAATCCACCCATTAAATAGGTTTTTGACATGTGTAGGTCTTAAATTTTACATTATCTTTTCATTTTTTAAATCATTAAATAATGAGGTAATCGCTGCATCATCATGGTATCATAAATAATTTAATATATTTAATGTCTAAAAATTATAAAAATAATATCATGATGTAGAAGATATTTTTAGCTTTCTAATTAATATTTATTCTCAAAGATATGACTTGTATAACCCCATTTAAATTTTTTTATTAAAACAACTCAAGTTTGCGACATTTTTACTTTAACTTTAAATATAATGTTATTTATGTAATTTTCCTACCAAAGTGGCTCCATGGGGTCCCCAAGTTGACCCATGGATTTTATTGGTTGGCCATGAAACATCCAATAAAGTTACGACATGTTTCATGATCATTTCAAATTATTAAAACATTATTTTTTCCTTAAACTACACTAATTACCTGTAATTGCGATTAAAAACCTAAAAGTTACTATTCACCAAAAAAATTATTTTAATCCCATTGAACAACATTTTACTTTTTAATGATAGCCATGTTTGTCAGATTTTTGAAATTCAAAACACAGAGGCGGTAAAATATCATTAAAACGAAAAATCAGTTTTTTAAGTACCACTTAGTTGTTTCACTATTCATCAAAAATTAAAATTTTTCAGAAAAATACCAAAAATTCACCCTAAGCTATATTTGATATTCCGAATTCAAAAATGATGTATATTTTACAAAATTCAAAACATATAAGTTACATTATTAATTTAATAATTAATTCCCTCTGTTTGAGCAAATAGCGTGTTTTTATGAAACAATAAGTATCAAAAGATTGACACTAGTTTAAGTCCAATTTCAAAGGGAATTTGATTCCAACGACCACTATTGAATTAAATGTTAAAAATATATTCTAATTTAACTTTAAAAACAATTCAAAATATAATCTAATCATATAAATAAATTAGATTAAAAATAGGTTTTGAATTAAAATACATCAGTTTTAACTATTCATTAAAAAATGAACTTTATCGGAAAAATACCAAAAATTCACACAAAGTAAATTTTGATGACCCTATTATATAGAATAATTTTATTTGGTCCAATATAATGTATAGGAGTGACCAAAACTATATTTATAGACGATTCTCCATCAAAAGGCGATAAGTGGACCTTTAGTGAATGTTATAGTATATATGCCTAAAATTGAATTGTTTTCGTATTTTAAGCCTTTATTTTTTATTGGATAAATGTAAAAACATTTAACAAACTTATATAATCATATTTTAGTTATTTCTATTCATTCCCGCTAATACAATGGATACGTGTTAACTACCATTTTAAATAATATTTTTTTTACTAGTGTGCAACGTAAGATTTCAAAGAAACCCTTCGTTGCGTATTAGGTATGCTATCGAACATAGAAACCCCTTTAAAGTAAAATCAATATTTAACTCATAAATATTAAAATGAAAATGATTTATTCTTTATTTACCTAGGATGTTACATCCTTCCCCCCTTTTGGGAATTGCGTCCTCGCAATTTTATTTACGTATCAAAATAAGTGGCGGTATTTATCCCTCATAGCATTTTCAGATTCTCAGGTAACCTCTTCAACCATATGGTTTTTCCAAAAAACCATTACCTGGTGAATTACCTTATTCCGCAACACTTGCTCTCTACGGTCAAGTATCTGGACTGGTTGTTTTTCATAAGAGAGATTCTCCTCCAACTGAACTACCTCTGGGCTCAAAGCATGAGATGGATCTGGCATATACTTTCTCAACATCGAAATATGAAAAACATTTTTTACCTGAGATAAACTCAGAGGTAAAGCCTCTCAGTAAGCAAGTAATCCAATATTCTCTAGAATTTCATATGTTCTAGTAAACCTTGGACTCAGCTTTCCTTTCTTACCAAATCGCATCACACTTTTCCATGGAAGAAACTTTGAGAAAGACATGATCACCTAACTAGAAAGATTGATCCTTTCTCCGGTTATCCGAATAACTCTTCTGCCTGCTTTGAGCTATTATCATGTGTTTTTAAATCAACTGAACTTTTTCTGCCATCTCTTCTACCAATTTTGGTCCCATCAACTTCCTTTTACCCACTTCATACCAGAATACTGGAGTTCGACACCGCTCCCCATATAACGCCTCAAATGGTACCATCTGTATACTGGAATGGCAAATGTTATTATAAGATAACTCAACCAAAGAAAGATGTTGGTCCCAACATCCCTGATAATCCATCGAACAAGCACATAGCATATCTCCAAAGTCTGAATTGTTCGTTCTGACTGCCCATCTGATTGAGGATGAAAAGCTATAATAAAATTTTATTCAGTACCCAACGACTTCTGAAGGCCATTCGAAAAGTTATAAGAGAAACTGTGATCACGGTCAGATACAATGGAGAGAGGAACTCCATGTAACCTGACTATCTCTTTAAGAGTCAAACGGGAATGTTGATCTAGGGAAAAAGTATCTCGTTTTTCAAGGAAATGAGAAGATTTAGTTTATCGATCAACAGTTACCCATATTGCATAATTACCTCGAGATGTCTTCGGTAATCCACAACAAAGTCAATGGATATATTTTCCCATTTGCACTCTAGCACTGGTAGAGGTTGAAGAATCCCTTTTGGAAACTTCCGCTCTGCTTTAACCTATTGACAAGTCATACACTTTATAGTAAAATCAGCAATATCCAATTTCATTCTGTCCCAACAGTAATACTCCCTAAGATCTCTAAACATCTTAGTACTTCTTGGATGAACTGAAAACGAAGAACTATGAGCTTCACATAACAACTCTCTCTTCAACTTTGAATCACAAGGCACACAGAATATCTTCCTTAATCTCAAAAAAAATCATTATCAATTTTGAATTCAGGAAACTTACCCTTCTGAACCAGATCTACCTTTTTTTGCAACTCACTGTCTTGCTTCTGTGCTTGCTTAATTCTTTCTAATAGAAAAGATTTCACTGATACCTGAAACAAAATAGAAGGACATCCTGCACCAACAACTTCTATGCCAAATTTCATCAAATCCTTAACCAATGTATCATGTTCCAAACACAACATTGATAATGAAGCATTACTTTTTCGACTCAAAGCATCAGCCACTTTATTTTCTTTTCCCGAATGGTAATGAATTGTACAATCCTAATTGTTGATTAATGTTATCCGTCTCTTCTATCTCATTCTCAATTACATCTGAGTGAATATATACTTTAAACTTCTGTGATCGGTATATATTTCACAATTTACTCTATACAGATGATGCCTCCAAATTTTTAAAGCGAAAACAACAACAGCTAATTCCAAATCATGTATAGGGTAATTTACCTTATGAGTTTTCAACTGTCATGAAGCATAAGCAATTACCTGATCATTCTGCATTAGGATGCAACCAAGTCCATTCAATGAAGCATCACTGTAGATAAAAAACACCCCATTCCAGGAAGGTTGTACCAAAACTGGAGCATTCACCAATCTTCTTTTCAACTCCTGAGTCAATTGAGCCATCACTGTAACAAACTATTTAGTTATGATTCTGACCATCTCATGATAATGATTTGAAAGGTCATTTCCCTCTGTATGACTTCCTAGAAAAGTGGTTTTGTTTCCTCTACGAAAAACCATTCTTAACAAAGAAATATCTCAGGCGAAGCAAAATGGTAATCTTTAAATGATATGTCATTTCAATTTGACCGTAAAAAAAATATTATTGGATAATAATTTAATAGAATTATAACTCCTAATGTTATCTAAACTGACCTCTGATACCAACTATAAGGCCCCAGCCTTAAACATTACTTATTCTTGAGTTATTTTAAGAATACACATTGAGGTTCTTTTCAGGTTTAGAGTTTTAGAGAATTAGATCATAAAATATTCATTACATTGCACATTTAAACAAAGTGGTTACATAAAAGATAGTACTCATTATTCCCATCAATGGAAACATATTTAAATAAAACATGGATTCTTTATTGACACTTCATTGACACTATCATCACATCATGTACCTTTCCCTTGACCTGCGAAAAACATTTTATAAACTTGGGATAAGCATAAAAAGCTCAGTAAGGGATATAAAAATATGGAAATAAAACATGAGTACGTGTATACATAAGAATCAATGAAATCATACTTTACTCATAAAGCATAAGCACTATAACATACTTCATAAAAAATGAATAAAACATAGAAATCATAAGACATAAAGGTATCTTGAGGCATTCATAACATTCTTACGTAGGGAGTAACCCTCTTGGTTACGTTTGGAATACCCATCACAGTATATTCCATAATTATCTTTGGAGAAACCTTAACGTTTAACCCCTTCGCGTTACCCAATGCATTGGAGAGCTGTATCGGGCGCACCCGCCCTTAGTTTATCATGGAACCACCCATCTTCATAATAATGCCCAAGAACCAAAACATAATCGTATCAAATAAAACAAGCATAAAGGAAACATAAAATTTCCACATTTCAATCACAATATATCAATAAAACACATTGTTATAATAATAACATTATGAAAACCATTTTCAATACCAAAATAAATGAAAAGTAAAACATGGTATTTATTTTTCATTTAAAAAATATGTTATGGCTTGTAAATGAAGCTGAAACTCAAATAATGGTCACGGAGGCGGAGAAGTCGTTGTCACCGCATACGTACGACAAAAACATTCCCTTTTATCGTTTAGTAAAACGCTTCATATTAAAATATTACTTTTGGATAAATGTAAAAGTCTAAGTGGTTTATAGACCATATAAAATAAGGTTGTGTATAAAATAAAATATTCCTCAATGAAAGGAGATATGGGAGGAAGTCCCATACCTGGGGTTTGACTTGACACGATCATTATTTAACATCCTGAATAATAAACTTCAGTTCATTTATGCTTTCTTAAGAACCATTTTCAATTTCATTATTCCTTTTATATCACTTATTACCATGTCATGAACACTATGTAATTATTTAAGTTATTAAAGGTCGTTTTAATGATCATTGGTACTTGAGTCAAAAATATGCCCTTTATAATTGCAAGTTTTTCATGTATCCATTATATCCAGAGTTATACTGAAGATGTATATATCATATATATCATATATATCAAGTATATACATGCATTTATAACATTACATAATCATTTAGAGATAAGAAATGAAATGCACCGTACATGGAGACGGTAAGTCATACGTACACATGAACGCTACCTTCATTTCTATTTCATATTTAATGGCATTAAAACATATGATACATTATATTATTATAATTACAGTATTGTATCATATATAATATCATTCAATCTATCCTTTATACGTACCTCATATGGTATTAACGAATCAAATCACTTTGATGGGGCGGTAGTCCGCACTTCCTAAAATGAAGATATTGTGTTTAACCATAATGAAAACCTTCAAGGTATGCCATAAATGAAAAATACAGAAGCTTAAGTAAAACATAAACATATTATATATCATATATAAATATAGTGACATCTTAATGGCCCCCTTTGAAGGTGTTATATGAGTGTTGAACAATCATCGTTTCGTGAGGCAGAAATTCGTCATCCACAGAAACAATGTATTTTTTAAACATTATATGTAGGTGTGTGTAAGTGTAGCTCGAATAATTCTTATAAAAACATCCTAGTATATTTAATATACTTTTTCTGTTACAAAATAATGGAATAAAAAGAGTTTAGAGGGTTGGAAAAGCAAAATAAAACATAAGAGCACAAGAGAAAACATTACCTTTAAAACGGGTAACGCTTTTTTATTTGAGCTCAAACGCTTCCTTGGGAAGACTTCTGCCCAATGAAAGGCTTCTAGGAGTAAGAGAGGGATGTCAAGAGACAAAATGAGAAGGGGTTGGCCGAGAAAAAGGCTTGAGTGGTGTGGGTGAGGAGGTAGAGGTGGGGGCCTTTTATAAGAGGAGAGGAGGGGCACTCTTGGAACGGTATAAAAGGTTACATTATTATAAAATGCTTTTTCGGATTTAAAAGGTCCCAAAATTATATATTTCAAGTATAAGGTGATAAGAGTTCTAAATCCACCCATCCAATAGGTTTTTGACATGTGTAGGTCTTAGAATTTACATTATCATTTCATTTTTTTAAATCATTAAATAATGAGGTAATCGATGCATCATCATGGTATCATAAATAATTTAATTTAATTAATGAATAAAAATTATAAGAAAATATCATAATGTAGTAAATCTTTTTGTCTTTATAATTAATATTTATAGTCAAAAATATGACTTGTATACCCCCATTTAAAAATGCTTTTATTAAAACAACTCAAGTTTGTGACATTTTTACATTAACTTTAAATATAAAGTTATTTATGTCATTTTCTTTCCATAGTGGCTCCATGGGGTCCCCAAGTTGACCCATGGATTGTCCTGTTCGGTCATGACCCATACAATAAGGACAGGACATGTGTAAAGGTCATTCCGTATTATTAAAACATTATTTTTATTTTATACTGCACTAATTATCTCTAATCGCGATTAAAAACATAAAAGTTACTATTCACCAAAAAATTATTTTAATCCCATTCAACCATATTTTACTTCTTAATGACAACCATGTATGTCGGATTTTTGAAATTCAAAACACAGAGGTGGTAAAATTTCATTTAAACGAAAAATCAGTTTTTTAAGTACCACTTAGTGGTTTCACTATTCATCAAAATTGAAATTTTTCAGAAAAATACAAAAAATTCACCCTAAGATATATTTGATATTCAGAATTCAAAAATGATGTCTATTTTAAAAAATTCAAAAAATATAAGTTACATTAATTAATTTAATAATTAATTCCTGCTGTCAGATCAAATAGCGTGTTTTTATGAAACAATAAGTATCAAAAGATTGACACTAGTTTAAGTCCAATTTCAAAGTGAATTTGATTCCAACGACCACTGTTAGATTAAATGGTAAAAATATATTCTAATTTCACTTTAAACCCAATTAAAAATATAATATAATCATACAAATAAATTAGATTAAAAATAGGGTTTGAATTTAAATACAACATTTTTCACTATTAATTAAAAAAATGAACTTTATCAGAAAAATACAAAAAATTGACACAAAGTAAATTTTGATGTCCATATTCTAAATGAGAATTTTATTTGGTCAAATATAATTTATAAGAGTATCCAAAACTATATTTATATACGGTTCTCCATCAAAAGGCGATAAGTCAACCGTTAGTGAATGTTAGAGTATATATGCCTAAAATTGAATTCTTTTTGTATTTTAAGCCATTATCCTTTATTAGATAAATGTAAAAACATTTAACAAACATATATAATCATATTTTAGTTATTTATATTCATTCCCACCAATACAACGGCTACGTGTTAACTACCATTTAAAATAATATTATTTTATTACTAGTGTGTGATGTAAGATTTCAATGAAACTCTTCATTGTGTATTATGTACGCTATCGAACATAGAAACCCCTTTATAGTAAAATCAATATTTAACTCATAAATATTAAAATAAAAATGATTTATTCTTTATTTACCTGGGATGTTACATGACCATTGAGCACTACGATAACAGAGGTAAAGATTCCCAATCTTTTTGTAAGTGTGGAATGATCTCGGTGATGTGGTATAATTTCTCTTCATGTAACTCACTGACCCATAGTAAAAACATATATTTTTTGTTTTGGGTATTGGAGGAAGTTTACATGCTCTTGTTTCTTAATTATGATGTCTTCCACCACCTTTCTAATAGTTTTCCATATTCATCATTTTTTTAATGTTAGAGTTATCATATCCTATCATGAAGACAACCGTTTATCCTCCATGTGGATTTTTAGCTGTGATATATACCATTAAAAGAGTATCTCGTTTAGTAATGACTCAATGGATTCAAAATATTGATTGATTCCAGGGAGAAACTGTTTGTTCACCTATGGCTCAAGTTTTAATATATTCTCAATGGCCCCATTGAAGTAGTTCACATGACGCCTACCATGTTCCATTTTCAAGAAACACAAAACACTCATTTATTATCACTCTTTATAAACTAAAGGATTATAATTTAAAATTCTATCACATCAAATATCAGAGAATTTCCTTACAACATCAACCTTTTCCATGTTCAATCATTTATGAAAACCCCAATAAATCTTTTGAAAATAAAAAAAAATCAAAATAATATAACCACTCCCTTATCAAACACTCAAATTTTAATACAACCTATCATTATAAAAAATAAATACATTACACTAAATAATTTATAATTACTCAAAATGAAATATGCACTCCTAGTGGGAATTCATTTTTTAATGCCTGTTATGCTCATATCATTGGGTAAACCAATGAAAATGTGATTCAAAATCCTATTTGTGGCACCAAATAACTTCTTTACGCAACTCATTGGTAACGTGTTGTCCATCATAATAAGAATAACTAAGTGTTTTTTGATCAATATTTCATGTCTTCAAAATCATACAACTTTACATGATCCCATCACAGTTAATTTATGATAATGAATTGAACTCCAAGACTGATAACCAATACCAAGCCAAAGACCAACAAATATTTTAACCATATGTTCTATAATGGAAGGACCAAGATGATACCACTTGTAACATCCCAACCCTCCTCATTGGTTTGTGATGGTTGTGGAACATTACTTGTCCCTTTTTGACATTTCCATGATCTAAAATGATAGAAATATTTTATTTGAATGGATTTAATTCATGAGAGGAATATTTATCCCTTCAAAAATGAAACAACGAACCAAAAAATGTACTAAAAAACAACCACCATATGATGCATGATAACAATGAATGAAAACTGAACATTTCATTTATTAAAATCAAACTGAAACCATGTTGCGTATAAGAATACTATAGTATGAATATAAATATTGGAATACCAAATTCAAATACTCCAATGACTACACTATGATCCATACATGCTCCACGCTCAAACTCTAAACATACCATGTATCATGAGGTACTTATAGACATGGGTGATACTTTAACTTTTCCCATGTATTGATAAAAAACTTATTTAAAAGAACCTAAGTGCCAATGTAGGGGTGAGTAATGAAACTCAACAGATTTTCCCCTAATGACACCCCAACTCATGCCAGTAGGATAGAATTTTTTTTCATTTTATATAAAAAATATTATATAAAACAATTAATAAATCATTTATTTCAACATATAAAAATGTGCCAATGTTAAAAAAATTTATCAAACAAAATCAAGTTTTTAGGAAAGAAACCGAACAATGTTCCAAAAATATTTCATAAAATTAAATTCGGCATACCCAATTCAGATTCACACATCCACACATCTACATATGAAATATTTGATATGATAGGAACACACTCATTAGTTCTTTCTCATTGATGTACTAAGTCGCCACTAGGTAATTAACTATTTTCTTCACAAACACTATCGACAAAGAGCAAAATGTAATATTTAAACTAATCAGCATCATGTAATATGAAAAAACTCACAAATATGCCTAACAAACATTCCAATATAATCATTCCAAGACCGTTTCATTAAATCATCATTTTATTGAAAACATTTTTCTAATAAACTATTTCGAAAATATTTAAAAATGCATTTTAAAATATTTTATCAAAACACTTTTCTCAATCATTTCACAAGATGATAGAAATACACAAAAAAACACTATAAAAAGTTATACCATGATGTTCACAATAATTTAAAAATAAAAATTTCAATAATTTTAATCATTTAAAAAATAATCCTTTTGGTTCTAAATAGTGTAGTTTATAATGATGCCTCTTACAACATGTTTTATGATGAAACCAATGAATGACACATAAAATCCCATGAAACTATGTTAAATATCCACAAAACAACATTAGTTCCCTTCCCCTGTAAACAACAAGATCAACCTAAACATATTTGTAATAAAAAAATTAGGTCAACCAAAAAATAAAACAGATCTAAGAATTTGATAAAGAGAGAGACAGAGAGACGGATAAGTAGATGTAACAAAACAACCAAGAATGATCACATACCATCACAATATATATTTAAATCAAAAAAAGTAGCCAATAGATTTCTAATTGATCAATGTGAAAACCTTCCATGACCCTTAGGAAGATAGAATATTTAGTTAGGGATTCATATAGGGAAAAGAGGGAGTTAGAGGGTAAAATCAATGAGATATACAATGCTAGGTTACCTGTTCTGTACCATACATGGTTAGACACATGGTTTGGAATAACATGACCTATCTGTGCGTTAGCTATTACTTCAAGTGTGGAACTCGAATAGTTGGCTCGCATGGTTGTGAAATATTATTCCAACAATGAAAAAGCTCACGACATCAAAATTTACAAATCATTCATGGTTTTCCCTTTGATGATGTGTGGTTTACGAAATTTGTGCATTGTTCACGCGCCATTCCATTAACCACTATCTCATCATGCACATTTCTTGTATGTGTTCCATGGTTTTCCCAAATAGGGCACCCATAGCGAACCATCCGAAAGACCCCAATAACACTAAAAAATCCCTCTAAACCATCCAAACCCCAAAGCCAATAATTTATATTCAAAATACATAATATAAGGGTTAATTACGTAAAATATGGCGTGCTACATATGACATCCATTTATATGGAATCCCAAAATAGAATCAATATGTTCTCATTGTATATACTACAATTTCAAAAAATATACTTCTTTCAAATCATTACATTTCGAAGATATTTTTCACATTCATATTTACTGACATAAATATTTATAATATTATTAAAAATATTTATTTTGGAAACAATATTTAATAACCTTACCCCATTTATAATAAGAAAAATAAAATAATTTTTTTGTATGTTTATACATACTGCCACCTCTAAGAAAGTATGTCGTCATTTATTACACTACCACGTATATTACATATTAATTTCATTTTAATTAATTAAAAATTTGATATAAATAGTATTGTTATGATTATGGATATAAAAATTAAAATCCACCTTCAGTACATCTGAATCATTCAAGAAAAAACATTCATTCATGTGTTTTTTCATACTACGACCTCCAAAAGGTAATGTATCCAAACATTATTATATTTTCTTTATTATTTATTAAAATATTTTTAGATATAATTAATAACCTAAAAATTATCTAAATAAATTCATTATTATCTTATAATAATATTATTATTTAAAAATAGACTACATTTACAACAATGCTCACCCATTAATTACAATATGTGCTATGTTTGTTCTAATTACATACAAGATGAATGATATAAAATGATATCATGGATCACTTTGAGAAAACAATTACACCTAATATCTGATATAAATAATAAAATAATTATTTATTTGTTTTCCTAATTGTAAAATTAATACTATTGGAATTAATTAATATACAATTGAATGTTCACTAAAATTCAAAAAGGCATGTTCATCATTGATTAGATATTAGATTAGCTTAAAAAATACTGACATTGAATAAAATTAGTATTCAATAAATAAATAAAAATAATAAATTATAGTGTTTTTTATTTTTGAATGATAAAATATAGGTGAAGAATATATAACAACAATTTTATTATAAAACAAGTTTAATAGGATCAATATTACTCACACATGATACTAAAAATGGATAATAACTACTAAAAATTCATATAGATAAAAAAATAATTATTTAATAATGGATATAACGATTTAAAAGGTTATGAAATAGTATATTAAATAAGTTATGTCTATTATATTGGTTATTAATGTAAATATTTTGAATTTGTGAATTGAGGTAATGAGTATTTGTCTAAAAATTAATTTCATGATATGTACTTCATATTTTGCACCATGATATACATGATAATGTTAGATTACATCGTAATTAATTTATTTTACCCTATTAAATTAATCTGTTTTATTTTATATTTCCTGTAAAAATTTAACATCCCCAAGCCTCATTTTATACTAAAAGTGATTCTTGTATATGAAACTGAAACCCCTTACTTTCAATCTAGAAACTCCCTTTTAAATTTATGTACTCATAATATGACTATGATAATGCCCTTCTCATTTTGTAAATTAATTTTTTTCCATTTTAATCTTTTTTAAAATCTATTATTATGTATTAAATACATATTAATTATTTTATTAATCGGTTATTTTCTTCATCCTCTGAAAAAATATATTTTTAACAATTTCCTTTTGAGAAAAACATATATCCACCATGAAATATTTTTAAAAAATGCCCCAAAAAATCATCAAGATTTTTAAAATAATTTCATATTCTCCTTATTTTATAATATATTTTTATAAATATTTACAATATGTAATGTATATTTCTTATTTCCAGAGATATTTTCATAATTCTCCTATGAAATATTTCATCAATAACAACATATTTTAAAATGTTTTATTATTGATAGATTGTATTCATCCAATTACAAAATTATACTTCTTATTTTGTTTTATATATTAAATATCATTTTCTATCATATAAATTTTCAATATCTACCATCATCATTCTATGTCATTAAATGATTTTAAATAGAATTTTTCTTTAAATTCTTTTCATTTTTTTCATATTATGTATTTTTATTATTTCATTGATTGGTGCTCACATAAATTCCGTATATTGATTGATTTGAAAATTCATGATAGAATAATATGCCATCTATCTATATGATAACAAAACATTTTCCTAATTATAGTGTATTTTCCTATAAAGTTACATATAATCATTGGATAACCACATAATTTACATGTGTTTATAGTTATATGATTATTGATGGAAAATTTATATATTTTTTTGAAGAACGAAAAAAATATACATGTATTTTATACAAGGGATTACACTTATAGTGCTCCAATGTATTTGGTAGTGAATATAACATTAGAGATGGAAATTTTATGATATCCTGGAAGCATGTCTCATTAATTTTGTATGATAACATGAATTAAACCACAGTAATATGATTTTATGACACCTTAGTGTGAAATATTTGTGATATGATAATGAAATCTTGTATAATGTTGTGGTCACAATAGTTTAATGAAACATTCATTTGATAATAATAATCTTTTTTAAACATAATTTTACCATTTTTCTAAGGATCCATTTATTTATTTGGTATGATTTTCTAATTAATTTTTATTATTCAATGATTATATTATCATACCCTCATTACAATCTCATAATAACTCAGTATCATGGGTTCTTATAGGTATATTTACCCTTACTAATCATTTTAACTCACCATTTCATTTCATTATATTCCTTAAAATTATGAGTAAAATATAATGATAATATATTTCTAAAATATTATTATATGTAGAGAATTAATTATTTATGTTTGAGTATTTTTGGGATTATTCAGTGTCTTATATGGTTGGAAAATTTTACATTATATTTTAATGGAATTAGTTTTGATAGTTTATGATTTTTATTAATTTTAAAAAAATATGAATCCAAAAAATTCCTTTTAAAGATTGTAATTAAATTTTTCATTATCTATTATAATTATGGTGTGGTTACATTTATTGGTCGAAATTTTTTTTATTAGAGTAGCATTTAGGAAACATAGGAGAAAAGAATTTTATGGGATCAGGATGTAAATTTCCTTAATGGGTTATCGGTTGAGAAGTAAAAAAATTAACAACATTTTTTATTAACATTATTCATTAAAATTATTAAATTAATAAAAACCCATTTAAATAAAAATATAGAAACCAATTAAAAATTCAAAAATATATTGGACAAGTAAATAATCTGATTTAGAAATATTTATCTCTTTAAAATAAATATTGTATATGTCATAAAAAGAAGTCAACCACTATTAAATAATTAAAATGTTTAATTGTAATACAAAATTGTTTAAATTTCCAACTGTTATGGATTATTATAAACTAAAATAAGTGTTTAAAAAAAATTATTTTTACAAAAGAATATTTTATTATATATTTTATTTTGAATTCAATAATAAATTGAAATGTTTCATAATTTTTATTTTTTAAAAAATATTATTTTTGAATATATAATGTATAAATTATCTTAGTAAGAATTTTTTGATCTAATAGGCAATATAAATTTTTTAGTAGTGAAATGTATCTTTTTTCAAAAATCATATTATTTATGAGTGTATTGATATTTATAGCATAATAACTAATAAAAAATATTTCATGATTAGTGATTCATAAAAGGAGTAAAACTATTATTTTTTAATACCATTAAGGATTTTGGAAATTCATTTTTTACATTTTAAAAATGCATCTTGTATTTTCAAATAAAAGAAAATGTAATTTCATCTCCCTTTAAATAATCAATATTTAGGGAAGGTTTTTTTTAATTAAATTTCATAGAAAATAAAAATTATTATATGTATAAAAAAGAATATATTATTATAAAATCAATGGCATGGATAATTATATCTTACACATATGTTTTAATCTTCAAAATAATGTTTTTTAATAAAGGTTTTTTTTGTAACATGTCGTAATGTAAAAAAAATTCCTAAAAGTATTGATTTTTGTAGAATAAAAGGGAGGTCAAATTTTGAATTAATAAATCTAAATTAACTAATATTTTGATTTTTTTCTTTATTATATTAGAGTTACTTTGTTAAAAAATAATTATCCTTTAAAAGATTAAATTGTAAAATTGGTAAAAAATGATGTGAAAGGCCTAAAAATTTAAAAATGTTTTGAATTTATTGTTTGAGATTTTATGGACCAAATTTTATATTGAGTCTATTATTATCCAATTCATCTATTTTTGGATGGGTGAAAAAATAGATTTATATTTAAATAAAATAATTATGAAAATTTCTTTCTAGCAATTTTTAAAAGTGGATTCTCACTTCCCATTCAAGACCACTATAAATTTAAATATATAATTTAAATTCAACCATTTTCTTTCCCTAGAATCATATTTCATTTAGAGGAAATTTTTCATAAAATATTATTTCGTATCTCATCCTTCTATAGGGAATCCTTCGAAAGAATGCTCTATATTCTAAATGTATGTACTAAATATTCCCCAACATTGTTTCTATTATATCATTCAAATTCATATTTTTTTAACCAATATTATTTTAAAAATTATTAATTTGTTTTATAATAAATTTTCCTATATTTCCATAATATTCATTGACCACTTTTCCGTTTTTCATTAATAAAAATGAAAATGTCATTTTTACATCTGTGGAAGATATCTCCATCCATAATAAAATATATTCCCTTTTCCATATTCAGCACTAATCATAAATCTAAAGATTTAACTAATTAATAAATGGAACATATATAATATAAATATGATTACTGAGAGATAAATTTAAATCCATCTTTATTTAAAAAGTAATGTTAAGAAAAATAGAAATGGATTTCATGAGTATGTGTAGACTACCTATTCTATGAAATAATGCATTAAAATTTTCAAATTAATTCCTTTTCATTTGTTAAAATATCTCCAAATATGAATCAAAAACATTAAAATATACAAATTATATAATTATTCTTCTATAATAATGATATTATTCCAAAAACCACATCCATAAATATTTTCATACATTAATTATTATACATTCAAATATTATTCAATATTATAAAATAATCATACATTGATAAAAAATAATATAATGTATGACTATTATAAATTAATTATAGATAATATATTGTATATATATTAAACTAATGAAAATATGTTTTATAATGGTGACATTAATATTAATGTCAACAATTAAAATACTGACGTTTATCAATGAAAAATCACTGAATCATTCCCATAGGTGATTTCATATTTTAGAAATATAAAAAATGTATAAATAGCATAAAATTTAACATTTAAAATGTTTATAAATAAAAAATTTTGGTACCTTTTATGGTATGGAAATTGATATCGTTTGGTGAATATTGAGAAAAAAATCTATTATTACGAAACTACATCATAACGATCAATATTAATCACAAATGATATTGAATATAGAGTATAAATATATAATATTGAAGTAGAAAAATGTTATATATGATGTTCATGAAATGTTATAGATACAGTTATTTTTATTAAACATTTTATTAAAATGGTTATATTTTTATAAATTTTATTCAAGAACGTTTGTATATGTCAAAAAATTTGCTATGGGGTAATATGTTTCAAATTAAGTTTCATAATACATGTTTTATATTGTGAACCATGATATCATTGATATTTTTATTATTATTTATATTAGGATTTCATTTACTATATTCATTTAATTAAATTTCATTGACATTTTCCCCTAATAATTCATCTCCCCTTTACCCATATTTTATATGAAGTGTCTCTTTTATTTGAAACTTACCATACCTCTTATTTTATTTAGAGATTCTAAATTTTCCATTTTTGTATCAATTGATTTATTTTTTTTATATTTTTTATGCATCAATATTTTAATTTGGTCATCCCCTACTATTATATTCAATAAAAAACTGAATATGTTTTATTTCTGTTCATTTGGGTAATTTTAATTACTGTACATTTTCACAATGAACACATCCTTCCACCATCATTGAATTTTACTACGATTCATACCATTTAAATATACATTTATTTTCAATGAAGTTATTTCTAACTAGTTATATTAGTTATTAATGTTTTTAAAAAAATATCAATGTTAGTTTTTATTTCCAAAACTATTTTCTAAATTATACTAAAAATTTCTTTTTCGCAACTTTTAACATCATTTGACATACTTTAAAATAGATAGAATGTATTAATAAAAATATATCATCAAACATATTCTTATATATGAAATATGAAATATAATTTTCTATCATAGAAATTATCCATAATTTCAGCTTCCTTTACCAATCATTATATTTTTGTTAACAATTTTTTCATCGGATAAAATTTATCCAAGAATAATATATATTTTCTTTATATTATTAAATGGTTTTTAAATACATTAAATATATTTATTGACAGGGTAAATTATCAATATAAACATATAAATTCTTTCTATATTGATTTAATACCATATACATTATTAATTAATATTTACCTACAATGTTTCTTAATATTACTGGTTAGCCATTTTTTCTATGGAATTATCATGTTATATATGTTTATGGAAGAATGAATGATTTATTAATATTAAAAACATATAATATAGAAACATTATGTATTCATGGGAAAAACATAATTTCTGAATAATACATTAGGGAAAAAATAATCTCTAGATATAGCTTTTTTATTTTACCTCGACAGGATTCCCTTGCAATGTTCTATGATAACTATAACATTATTCTTAAATATTAATTTTATGAATATTGTATTATGATCCATATAGTATGATGTATTACTTTCCTAATATGTAATTTTGTACATTTTTTAATTTCATATCCCACATGATCAATTTTTAGTTAGTTGAGATCTTCGATTATATTTCCTTATGTTTACTAATAAAGGATTTTAATCTCACCCTTATATTTTTTACAATTAACTTGGTTATAATTAAAATTAATAAGTATGATATTTTTGAAATAGTATATCATGTTTTGTAACAACCTAATTTTTTTGAAAGAAATATTATATTCGATAGGGTACATGATATTCCACATCGAACAGAAGAGAAAAAATTTAAATTTCTATTTAAATAATGCCATTATAACCTAGTTATTAGAATGCAGGTAATGTAATATATTAACTATGTTATTTAAATATATTTTACAATTTTTTATAATGATTCATTGGATTTAAAACTAATTTCAAATTAACTGAAAATGTAATTATCATTAAAGGATAAGCTTTTATGAAGATATATTTTAAAGAGAATAATTGTGTTTATAGAATAATAAACTCACCAATGTTGTATTATGTATTCAATATAATTATGAAAATTATTATCATTTGTTTTATATATATTATATAAGAAAAAATTCAATTTTATGAATAAAATGATTGTTTTTTCTAAAAAGGTTTTCCCCCACCTTTTGATGGTGAACCAATTTTAAATATATATATTTTATCTTTTATAAGTACTAATTTAAAAAATGAATATCTTAAATGGAAAAGGGACATAAAAATTTACTTTGGATTTTTTTTTTGTATTTCTCTCATAAGATTCATTTTTTAATAAATATTGAAAAATACACATGTTAATTTAAAAACATTTTTTGTCTAATTTATTTATAAGGATAGATTATATTATTAATTGGTTTCAAATAATAATATTAGTTTTTTTATTTAATCAAATTCATGTAATTATAATGATTTTTTTATTGAAATTACCTATAAACACTATCTGTAATTTTGAATATCGCTTTTTCCATCCTTTTAGCCAAATCTGTATGATTATCATTAAACCTAATTTTACATCTTATGTTAATTGATTTTAAAAAATATAAACATTAATTTAATCATTATAAAAAAATATTTATAATAGGATTAAAATAATTATTGGTTAATATTAATTATAGTATTATATTTACCATGATTATAGAGTAAATCAGGTAATTATTGGTTAAAATAATATAATAAAAATAATAAAACTACTATATATATTATACAAATATTATTGGATAAGTTATTGTTGATTAAAATTATACGTGGGGTGAAACTATGACCTATGGAATCTAATTTTATGTGATTGAAATTTCTTTGTCATTTTATTTAAATTATAGACCCAGAAGTCAAAATCATGTCTCCCATAACTATTACAATTTTAATATGAGAATATATGACTAAAATTTTCAGATATATACAATATTTATAAATAAAAAATTATTGCATGAATCATGGTATTTTATTTATAATATTCATGTAATAAATAATTGAAATTAATGGCGACACAATGATGATGTAGTAATTCAAAAATAATGAAAAAATATAAAATAAATCAAATTATAAATATTATAATAAATAATATTTGAAATAATTAATGCCATAAATAATTTATAGAAAAATTTATAATTTGGTGATGATTTAATGTTGTTGGTTCGAAGTTAATATTCTGTAATGATATTTTAAATAAGTCAACTAATGAATTCTATCAAAATTGACAGTACTCATATTTTAAAATAAGAAATATCTTATTAAATCATATAAATTATATAAAAATACAATATTTAGCCAAATATTTTATATATATCCTAATATTTCATTAATAAATAATTAATTGGTAAATTTTCATGTTATGTTAATTATGATAACTCTCAATGTGTAACAGACATTATGAAATATTAACTATTTAAAGTGGTTAAAACAAACAAGTAATAATTAAAAAATTATCCAAAACATCTGTAATTTTATTTATATGATATATATTAAACAAAAAAAATCATAATTTAATAATATTAAATAAATTTGGTACCATTTTTAGAAGAACATTTATTTATATTTATTTAATAATTTTAATAATACAAAGAGTGGCCCTGCCCTATCCTATAAAAGGGAATATATTCATATCTATTACTTATTCTGAAAAAACCTATTGTATTGGCATTGATCTACCCAAAACACTTATTTTAGTACCTACCCCCATTATATGGGCCTTATTATAGTGGTAACACCATCATTATAGGTGTTAATGTGTTTTGAAAAATTGAATTGTCTGAATGAATGGTAATGTTTTTTTATTTCTATTTTTATTCTTCTTCCAATTCCTTAAAATATTCTTCAATTATTATGTGATAATAATTCAACTATACTAAATATAATTACATTTTATTATATTAATATCATCAACTAAATCCATATCCAATTTCATCATATTGGAAATGATATTTTCATTCTTATGTACAATGGACAACTACCTCGTTAACCTATATAGTATTTTTGTAACCGTCTATCAATATTAGTTATAATGATAAAATGAATCTTTATATGTGATACTAATGACATATTTATAAATATAAGGTAATAATATATCCATTATGTACTTATTTTCCATATACATAAAAATGATAGCATAGTTTATGCATACGTGTGAACTATCACCTTCACAAAGAAAGGTGATGAATTCTTCTTCACTACATCAGATTTATGATATATATAAGTATATTTTAATTAGTAATATGATTTTAGTTTTTTTATGATCATTATATAATGATAAAATTATAATTACCTTCTTTCCATAATGATCTTTCAAAAATGAAAATGATACACATGTGTATGTAAGGCTTAACATCTCTACGATGGAAGAAATTTTCATTTATTATATCCATATATAATGAATATATTTAAAGGTATAATTGATATATATATATATTATTAATATGTCCGGAATATTATTCTATAGATAATGGTATTATTACCACATGGAATATTGACATAATACCAATTTCATTTTCAACTCATATATAAAATATTGACAAAACATTTGATATGAAAATAAATAATTATGTAATTGGTATATCATTGTTATAAGTAGTATAAATACAATTACAAAAATGAAAACGATTCTCATGAAATTATAAATTATCCTATGTGTATTTTTCTGGAATATAAATATTATATGTCATGAGTTGGACTTAAGGTAAGGGATTATTTACCTAAAAAATCATTTTATATGTTCAAATGATTTATTATTCTCAATAATTATCATTAATATCCTTGTTTTAAAAAAAAATAGGATTTTATTAGATAGAAATTAATGTTTTATAATATTAATTCCTTCTAAAAGTTTCAATGTGTTATGTGAGACTTCTATTAAAAATTGTAGTTTTTAAATTTTTTAATTGTTTTCTAGAAATGGATTGATAATTTCAATAACTTTTTATGTTTTTAACATATACGTCATGAAGAAAATTTACCTATTTTATTATAAATTAATGTTTTTTGTTTATTTTACATTTTTAAATTTTTATTTTCAAATAATTTTTTTCGTTAATAATGAGCAGCATTATAAAACAGTAATGTGATATCAAAGTGGGTAAGATATTAGTCTTTTATGAATGATATATGATGTGTTCTTATGATTTGTTTTCTTTTAATTATTTATGTATAGGGGGTGTTAAATAATAATCTTATGGTTGGTGAGCCTTATATATCTCTCTAATTGACTGGCTAATGATACATTGTAAAGTGGATGGGTTTCTTTTAATGTAATTTTATAATATAATGTGATGGGATATCTAAATGTAACAATGAAGTTTACTCCAAATGTATTTGTGAATTCTCAAATGGTTGAATGTTATAGGTTCCCCAAGTTACCTTTATGATTTATGATTTTTATGGATTTTTATAAGAATAATATGATTTCAATAGGTATGATAACATGTTTATATTTTGTGGGCCAATGGTATGATTTGGTGAAATATTTTTCATAGTTTACAATATTCATGGAATAATGGATTCATTCATTATTTTGTGTCCATTACTGAGATTTTTGTGTTCATCCCACATTTTCAAAATAGTATTACAGGTTTTAATATTTTTAAGGATAAAGAGGTTTTCAATATTATTGTATTTATGATGTGTCTTGAAATAAATTCATGTTTGAATTTAAAGGGATTCATTTTATGGAAGATTGGATACTGAGCATAAGTATCAAAATGTAATGTATTGGTTTACATTGTAAGATATTCTCTTAATTATCTAAAAATATATTCTGAAAATATCCTCATATATGAATTCTGGGTCAAAAGAAGTATAATATGTAATTTTTAATGTTGGGTTGTTAATGTTGGTATCAAAAAATGGTTTATGAAACTTTAGAGATTTAGATTTTTTTAAAGAGTTAGGGATATCATTATGAGTAAAAATTTTGGAGGATTATTATAAGTTCATTTTCTTAAAATACCCCTTGGGGATTTAATATATATGATTTTTATGTGGGAAATGGTATTTTTGTAGACATTCATCTTTGAGGTAAATATGGGTTACTACGTTTTTAGATGAAATATGAATGTTATGAGATTAAATTTGAGGTTAAAACATTTTATGATTATTTTTTAGGTCTTTGTCCTATTTAAAAAAATTTATAATATTTATATGTTTTTTTTAAAAATGAACCCACAATATGGGTGACAACATAACACATTAAACAAAGGTGTAGGAATCAAACACAAAATAGAAGGGTGATAAGGGTTCATCACTCACAAATAGACTATGTGATATCCATTTTTAGTATGAATTTTTATTAGTTAGAAAGTTTGGTGGATTAAAAATAATTTAATTTTATGAAATTATAATTTATCAAATGGATATCCATGGTATTAAAAAACAATTTTGTGAATAAGCGATTAATTATATTATGGAAGATGTTCATAATTTTTGTGAACATTATATGATTATGAAAAATAAAATAATATCATATTTTATTTGAGGTGTAATGGTTTTATTTTTTAAAAAAATCATTGATTTTATAATGGACTCATGGATAATTTTTTATTCATTTAAATGATTAGGAAATCTTAGAAAATTTCTCATTAGTTTAACTACTTTTAGTTATGAGTCATTAAACATGTTTTTTGATTTTTGGATATAAATATTTAAATTCTTCTTATAATATTATGTTATAAAGTCATTTTTTGGTTTCAATCATACATTGGATTATTTTGAGGAATTTATGGACAATTATTTGTTGAATGATATGTGTTAAAAAGTGTGTATTACTATTGAATTATGATGATTCAAATTAGTTTTTCATCATCCAATGGTTTATTATATTTTGATAATTATTTTATCTTATCCTATTCATATTAGTTTTCGTTAAGGTTTAAAGATATTGAAAATATAAAATTAATCTTTTATGGATTATCTCATTCTATAAAAGTTGATTCATATTGAATACTCAAAATTTGGAGAAAATGATGAGTTATTGGTTGAAATTTATTAAACAATGAATCTCAACTTATTAAGTAAGTATGTTTCATTATGTTCATTTTTCAGGATGTAAATGCATTCCACATATCCATGAAAATATTTATAAATTTGTTTTTCCTTTTACTTTTCCTACTATGATATCAAAGATTTTTTAACCCAAAAAATGTTATGGTCTTCTTGATTATTAACATTATCCAAACAGTTTTTTCTATTACTATCCATACAAACATGATGATAAATTTTCTCTTTCATAACCATGTTTTCCTATATGGATCCCCAGTCTATGTTATCTGAGGTGACGTTCGTACATTCATTTATTTATTTTAACATTGTAATTTTCTTAATCCTTTTTACAATTTCATATTTCAATAAAGATTTTTGAAATTTCATGCCTTTTTTTCTGAACCAAAATTCAAATTGAGAGGATAAAATTTAAAAATGACCGGATAATGTAACATCTCGAGTTTTTTAATGGAAACATTATGTTCGATAGAGTACATGATACGTCAAATTAAACATTAGAAAAAAATAGATATTATTATTTAAATGATACTATTATAACCTAAAATATAGAATGTTTGGATTGTATTTTATTAACTAAATTATTATAATAGGGTTTAAACATGTTTATATAATAATTCATTAGTTAATTTTTTTAGAAATTGAAAAAAAATTAAATTAATGAATTACATTTTATGAAAAAATATTTGTGTGTGAATTATTGTGTGTTTAAAATAATCAATTAAATTAACGTGGATTGTATTAATGAAATATAAATTCAATCTATTTTTTAAAATTCAAAATATTTGTTTTCTAGATATTATATAATAACAAAATCAATTTTACAGATAAATCAATAATTTTTTTAGAAATCGAATTTTATAGACTTTTAATGGAGAAGCCATATTAAATATAGTTTTTCACTATTATATTTTCTAATTGACAAAATTAACTTCGTGTTTGGGAGGGGACGTAAATAATTATTTTGGATTAATTTTTGTTATTTTTATGATAAGATTCATTTTTAATGAATATTGAAAAATACAACATTTTAATTCAAAAACACATTTATGTCTAATTTATGTATTTTGATATAATATACCACTAAACATTTTTAATTTATGATTATATATATTATTATAATTTAATATAAAAAATTTCCTAAGATTTAATTTTCATTTGAAATTACATATATAAAATTATTGAAATATTAAACGTCTCTTTTACCAGCCTTCTAGCATCATCAATGGGATTAGCATTAACCAAAATTTTACCAATTCTCTGAAATTATTTTTTTTAAACAATCATAAAAAATTATAATCTATACGAAATTTTTTTACTAATAGGATCAATCAGAAAATGATGAATAATAAATTTATTATTTTATTTACTACAGTTAAAGGGTAAATCTAGTAACTAAACGTTAAAATAATAATATAAATGTTATGGAACTTCCCTACCACTTTTACAAATTTTATTGGATGAGTTAATGTTGATAAATAAAATATTTAGGCTGGAATTGTGTCCTTAAGAAGGAACAACAGTGGGATTACGAGGTTTATAACATTTTATTAATGTAAAGAATAAGATTTCACAATCATGTCTCTCAAAACTATAACAATTTTATTTTGTAGATATATAAGTGATCTATTTGGGTATAAATATTATTTAGATATAAAAAATTATTACTTAATGTATTTTATTTATTTATAATATTTTGGTAATAAATTATTAATTAAATAGTAAGGAAAAGATAATGTGGTAATTTCATAATTAATGAATGAATCAAATAAATACTAATATAAATATTAAAATAAGTATAATTTGACATAATTGATTCCATCAATTATTCTTATGGATTAATTTGACATTTTTTTTATTTAAATTATTTTATTTGAAATTTTCATGCTATTATGATATTTTAAAAAATATAACTATTGGATAGTGTCAAAAATGACACTATTGGTATTTTAAAATATACTATTTTTATTCAATGTTATAACATTTTAAAAAACTCATGAATCAAACAAATAGATTAGATAATACATAATATGTAATTAATGATTCATTAATTATTATTATTTCCTTGTTATTGTTTGTATTTTTACTCTTAAAGTGTAACTTACTTAATAAAATGATTGATGTTTAAAGTGGTTAAAACAAAATTAAAAGGAATAAAAAATATATAAAACTTTTCTAAATTTAATTGTATGATGTCTATATTACCCAAAATAATCATATCATCTAAATAAATAAGTAATGGGCCATTTATAAAGGAAAATAAATTTATATTAATTTAAACTTTTTATTAATTCTAAGAGTTCACCTGCCCTCACCTATAAAAGGGAACTCATTAATCTATTTTATTTGAACATAAAAAACATTTTTATTCATCCAAGATCATCCCAAAAACCATTCCTATTATACATTTCCACATTCTATATTCATTATTTTAGTAATAATTCTCTCCTTAGAGGTGTAATGGTGTTAAAAAAATGTTATCTTCCAAAGGAAGGGTATTATTTTTATGTGTTTCAATTTTATTTCTTCTTCCGTTTCCTTGAAATACTATCTAAACATGAGGATACATTAAGTAGAATATAATAAATATTTCGTGATATCATTATGTGTATATGATAACCTAAATCTATCTCCAATTGCATCAAATGGGAAATTTACATTTCGGTTATCTGTACGGACGACCACCGCCTCACGAACCGATATATATTTTTTTCATTACCATTTATAAGGACTCATTATAATGATCGAATCAATGATTATATATTATAATATTGAAATAATTATCATTATACGTGAATAATATATAAATCGTTCTCTTATTATCCATGCACATAAAAATGATAACATTGTTTGTTCGCACGTGTAAACTATCACCTCTCCGATGTGATGTGATTCACTCTTCTTCACCACATAACATATACAATATATATACATATATTTTATTTCATAATATTATGTTAATAATTTTATTATCATTATGGAAACAAATAATGGTAATTACCTTCTTTCTATAATGATCCTTAAAAAATGTAAATGTTACTCATTTGTATATACAACTTACCGTCTCCATGATGGTAATGTTTTTCATCAATTATATCCATATATAATGAATATACTTAAAGATTAAACTGATGTATTAATGTTATTTTTTTTCATATTAACATTATTCTAGAAGTAATGGTGTATTGAACACAAGGAAAATCGACATCTTTCCATGTAAATTTATGACTACAGTTCTGAATAATGAAAAAATGTATGATTTGATAAAAATTAATTTTGTAATTTTTTTAAAATTATAATTTGAGATATAAATGGTATAATAAAATTTAAAAAGGTTCTCTAGAATGAGTAAATTATCATAATATTATTATTCTGGAATATAATGAATGTATGTGATGAGTCAGACTTAAAGTAAGTGACTCTAACAAAAACATCATTTTAAAAGATTTATTTATTTATTCATCCCAATAATTTTCATTTTTTCTTTTTATTTCAAGATGTTTTTAAGGATATATTTATATGGAAATAAATGTTTTAAAAAAATAATTGATTTAAAAAATTTCAAAGTGGTATGTGATACTTTGATTGAAAAATATCATTTTTATTGATTTAGTTGTCTTTTAATAATAGACTGATTATTTCAATAACTTGTAATGATTTTAAACATATATGCCAAGAACTAAATTACTCTATGTTATTTCACTTTATTTTTTTTATTTCTAATTTACATGTTTACTCTTTTATTTCCATTTGTTTCTTTTAATATATCAAGGATTTATAAAAATAAAATGCGATTTCAATGGAGAGAAGTTATTATTATTTTATGGGTGATTTATATTGTGTGATTATTTTTAGCTCTTGTGCATTATTTTTTGAAATGGGCGGTTTCTTGATAAACTAATTTCTTGTGATCCCATGGTATCTCTACAATGCACTAGGTAATGAGATAGAATTAACATGTTGGGTTTCTCTTAAAAAATTTAGTGAATATACCATGATGGGTATTCTAAATGTGACCATGAAGGTTACTAGATATGTAGATGTGAAAGGTACAACGTATGAATGATATGGATTTAACATGTTACCTTTATTTTTTATGATTCCTATGGAGTTTATTGGAGTCATATTTTTTCAAGAGGGAACTTTTATATATATTATGGGTGAATGGTATGATTTAGTGAAAACAGTTTCAGGAGTTTATAATATTCATGGACTAACAGTTTTTTCAATACATTATATCCATTTGTGATCTAGTTGTGCTCATCACATGTTTAAAAAAATTCTATTGGTCTTAATATTGTTACAGATAAATAAGTTGTTGGGATGAATGTATTAAAGATGTGCCTTGAAAATAATTTATGTTTTATTTTAAAGTGTGTTATTGGGTGGATAAAATGGGTACATAATGTAAGGGTCCATAGGTAATGTATAGGACTAAATTAAAATATAAGGAACTAATTCTATTAAAATTTAAAGAGAAATGATCATCAACTATGAAATATAGTTAAAAACATTATAATATGTTTTTAGGTAATGTTGGTTCCTTAAGTTGGTATCAAATGATGGTTTGGTCATGTTTACAGATTATGAATTTTTTGGAGTTTGTGATATCATAATGTGTCTATAAATTTAAGAATGACTCTGTTTTTTATATATTGAAATCCCTTTTAGGATTTATGATATAAAATTTTAAGGTGACTAACTGTACTTTTGAAGACTTTCACCTTTGAGGTGATTAAGGGTTTTTTTTTTGATTCAAAATGAATGGTATGAGATAACCATTGTGGTTAAAACAAGTTATTGTTATTTTTGTGGATTTTACCATATTTCAGGAATGTAATCATAATGATATGGTTTTCAAAAAAAGACAACCTATGGGAAGTGTGACAAACAAACATTTCTGACAAGGCTACAGGAATCAAACACACAACTGAAGGGTGGTTGGGTTTCCCCACTTACCACTATCCTACTTGAAGTCCTTGGTAATTATGAATTCTTATTTTTAGTTAAACGAGCTGATGCATTAATAATATATTGATTTTTGGAACATAGTATTCATCACAAAGATATCCTTGTTATTGTAATATTTATTTGGGGATTAAGTGATGAATATTATTTTGGATGATGTTTAATATTTTTGGGAACATTATATGATTAATGAAAATTTAATATTCTTAGATATTATTTGAGGAGTGTTGGTTTTTTGTTATTTTGTGAAGATTATATGATTTTATTATGGACATATGGTGAATTGAGATATTTATGTAAATTATTAACCTATCTTAGAGAATATGTTATTAAGATAATTAATTTTTGGTATGTGACATTTATAGTTATTTTTGTTTTTTGGATATAAGTATTTAACTTTTTCATGGAAGAGTATGTGATAAATTCAATTTTGGATTTCAATCTGAGATTGAATTATTATGAATTATTTTAAGGATAATAATTGGTAAAAGGGTCTATATTGAACATTAAGTTTTATTGTTTAATTTTGAACATTAAAATTATTTTTTCATCATTTAATGGTTTATAATTTTTTTAGAATTGATTTATTATATCCTAAAAAATGTAGTTTTTTTAATATTTCAAGAAATTATAAATAAATTGTTAGTTTTTTGGAATATGTCATTCTATAAATGTTGATTCATCTTGAATACTCATCCTTTAGAGAAAAAGATGAGTTTTGGAGGAAATTTATTAAACTATGAAACTATATATCTCAGGTAAGAGTGTTTATTTATGTTTGTAGTTATGGAAGTAAATTATTTCCAAAACCCTATGAAAATGATCTTAAATAAAAAAAGATTTTATTTACATTTCCTATTATTAAATAAGATACCATTTTACCCATATAAAATTAATGGTTCTTTTATTTTCATCATTCTCTTAATAATTTTTTCTATTACTCTCCATTTGATGATGATGGCTAGTTTTCTATTCCAAATCCATTATTTCATACATGTATCCCATGTATGTGTTATCTCATGTGGCCTTCAAACATTCTATTATATATTTTAATGGTTTTGTTTGATTGACCGTTTTTCCAATGTTGGATTGAAATTATGGTATTTTTAAAAGAGATAACTTAGTTACTGACCCTTAATTCCTGTTGTGGGAGTTCAATTTCCAAAAGTGGGAGAATATAACATCCCATGTTTTTTAAGGAAACCTTATGTTTGATAGCACACATGAAACGCTACATCAAGAATAAATGAAAAAGTAGATTTTATCTTATAAATATCACTATTATAATATATCCAATAAAATAGACAGAATGGAAATTATTAAATAAATTACTAGAATATTATTTACAAATGTTTATATAATGATTCATTGGATAACAAATTGATTAGGTATTGGTATAAAAACTAATTGAATATAAAGGAGGTATTTTTGTGAAAACAATTAAAATGTGAATTATTTTGTATATAAAATAATCAAATCCCTATTTATATATTATTTTAATTAAATTTAAATTTAATATAATATTTAGAATTTATATTATTGTTTTATAGACATTATATAAGAACAAATTAAATTTTATAGATAAATTGAATATTTTTCTTAAAATTCAATTTTACCACGTTTTGATTGTGAACCCTTTTTGAAAGTTTATTGTCACTTTTATAAGATCTATTTTAAAAAACCCACTTATTTGGAAAATGTACTTAAATATTCACCATGGTAAAATTTATGGAATTTTATGGTAAGATTAATTTTTTTTTGATTCGTGACAATAAAACAATTGAATTAAAATAAATTATCTATTTTATTTATATTCTTATATTATACATTAAATTTTTTTTATGTATAATTAGATTATTTTTTAATCATTTAATCCAATTTATATCATTGGATTGAGTTTTCATTGAAATTATAAATATACACTTTTTGTAATTTTGAACATAAATTTTACCTGCCTTCTAACATAATCAGAGGGATTAGTATTAAACATAATTTTACTACTTATGTGAATTGAATATTAAAAGAATCACATACATAGATGAAATTATTATAAAAACTAGGGTCTAATAGGATAAAAAAAATGTGAATAGTAACTTTTTACTTTTTATTAATCGTAGTTAAAGCGTAAATTTAGTAATGAATGTTAATATAATATTATAAATATTGTAAAACAACCATAGGAGTTGCTATAATCTAATAGTATGAGTTATTATTGATCTAAAAAAACCCTGGGTCAAAATTTAGTCCTTTGGAAGTCACTTAGTTGTGATTATGACTTTTATAACATTTTATATAATATAATGTCCAAGATGTCATAATATTATCTCTCAAAACTATAAAAATTTAAATTTGGTGATATATAATTTATACCTTTTTCTAATATTATTATTTATGAAACAAATTATAACCCAAAAATTGTAATTTATTTATAGGTTTTTGGTCAAAAATATTTTAATTAAAGGTGAAACAAAAATGATGTAGCAATTTCTTAAAAAACGAAAGAATAAAATAAATTATATTATAAATATTACAAAAAATATAACATTACATAATATATTCCATATATAAATATTTTGGAATAATTTGACATGTTTTTTATTATTTAATTGAGTTATATTGAACTTCTCTTTCTGTTATGATATTTTTTAAAAGTTAACTACTGAATACTGTCAACATTGATACTTTATGTATTTGAAAATTTATAATATTTTATTAAATGTTTTCTAATTTATAAAAATCCATGATTGAAATAAGTAGTTTGGATATGACCTAATATGTTAATAATGAGTCATTAATATGTCATTTGGAATGTAATGGTAATGATTTAAACACTCAATGTCTAACTTACATAACCAAATGTCATGAAGAAAAATGGGTTTAAAAAAAGATAATGATTAAAAAATATAAATAAAATTCCCAATTTTAAATGTATGATAGAGTTTCATCCCAGAGTCCTCATATATTAAAAATTAATTAGTTTGGGACCATTAATAATTATGTTGATTTTATATTAATTTAATAATTTTAATAATTCCAAGTGTGTGCCTCCCCTAAACTATAAAAGGGAACCCATTAATCTATATTAAATATAGATAAAAAATATTTATGATGTGTAAATCTCTACCCAAACCACTTCCCATAATTCATCCCCATATTCTAGTGACCTTATTTTATTTATAATGCCCTCCTTATAGTTTTCAAGGAGTTAAGAAATAGATATCGTCCAATGGAACAGTAACCCTTCTACTGAAGTTTTTCTATTTTAATTCCTTTCAATTCAAATAAAATATTATACAATGAGGATGATATAATAACTATAGAATAATAAATATAATAATATTCTAATATATAAATATGATTACCTGAATCCATCACCGATTTCATCAAAAGGTAAATGAACATTTCATTCCTCTGAATGGAGGACTACCACCTCACGAATCAAGATAGATTATTTTTCATTATCATACCTCAAAACTGGTAATAATTATTGAATTAATGTTTATGTATGATACCCATGACATATTTATCATTATTAGAGAATTATATATTAATTAAGTACTTATTTTCTCTTAAAATAAAAATGATAACGTCATTCGTGCATATATGTAAACTATCACCTTCATGAAGAGATGTGATTCCTCTCCATCACCAAATCCAATATTATATATATATATATATCTATATGTATATTTAAATGATTAATATGATTTTAAATATGTCATGATAATAATGGATGGATAAAATTCTGATTACCTTTTTTCAATAATGATCATTGTAAAGTGAAAATGTTTCCCATGAGTATGTTTGACGCACTGATCCCATGATAGTAAAATTGATCATTTTTCATATCCATATTTAACTAATTGATTGATATATTAAATTTATTATTATTTCATGAATACTATTATGGAGATAATACAATTATGACCACTTGTACTATTGATATTATGCCAAGTTCATTTTTGAATCAACTAATGAATATCGACAAAACATCCAATATGAATGTAAATAAATAAGTAATTGATATAACACTATAATAAGTTATATAAAGTAAATAGAAAACATTAAAATGGTTCTAAATAAAGTATAAATTAACCTATGATTAATATTTAGTAATAAAATGATTATATGTGATGAGTCAGACTCATGGTAAGGGACTATTTGACTAAAACATTTTTTTGAATTATTAAAATTATTATTTTTCTCAATAATTCTCATTTATGTCCATCTTTTCAAAATAGTGTTATGTATTTATTAATATGTACAATATTTTTTTAAAATAGTAATTCCATTCAAAAGTTTGAAAGGCTCATGACACATAATCATTCAAAATATTCTTTTTTTAAAGTTGTAATTGTGTTTTATCAATTGAAGGATATTTTCAATAACATGTAATGTATTCCATATATACATAATGAGCCTAATTTCTCACTATGAAATCAAATTAATGTCTTTATGTTTACATTACATTTTTTCACTTTTATTTTCAAATAAATTGTTTTCTTTAATGAATATGAGACATTGAAATAATTAAATGTGATTCCACGGTTGAAAAGGTGCTTGTCTTTTATGCATGATTTATATGGTGTGTTTATATTTTAGTTCTTGAATATTTTTCATGTATATGTGTTGTTTCATGATAAATCGATGGAGGTTGATCCAATGATATCTCTATTAAGCATTGGGGAATGATATGTTGTTAACGTATTGGATTTCTCTACAGATATTTTTCAAATATACCTTAATTGGTATTCCAAGAGTAGCCATGATGGTTACTCCCTATGTAGCCATAAAATATACAATGTATGAATGTTATAGATCCCATAAGTTACATTTATTACATATGCATCTTATGAAATTTTAGGATAATTTTATGGTTTCTGGAGGTATGCAAATATTTTATGATTTATAGGTGAATGATATGATTTTGTGAATTTTTATCCATGGTTAAAAATATTCAAGGACTAATTTTTTCAGTCATTTATTTATTTCCATGATTACATTTTCATTGATCATACAATGTTATAATTTTTTTTTCAAAGTTCATAATTTTGTTAATGAGAATGATGATGAAGTGATGGATTTATCAAAGAAGCGTCTTCAAATGAATTCTTGTTTTATTTTAAAGGGTTTAATTAGGTAAAAAAATAGATATTATGTATAAGTGTCGATATGTAATGTATGGGTCTTCATTGTATGATTTTTCCTAATTCAATATAGCTATAAACTAAAAACATTCTAAAATGCAAAATCAATTTCAATAATAATATAATATGTTATGTTTTTGGTAAATTCCGCATAGTTGGTATAAAAGGATGGTTTAGAAAACATTGGAGATTATGATGTTTTTAAAGAGTTAAGGATATCATCAGAAGTCTATAATTTTATGGTTGATTATCAGTTTACTATCTTAATATCCCTTTTGAAGTTCTATGATATGAAATTATACGATGAAAAATAGTATTGTTAGATTCCTTCACCTTTGATGTAATTATTGGTTATTACATTTCGGGTTTCCAAATCAAAGGTATGAGATAACCATTGAGGTAAAAACATGTTTTGGAAAATTGTTAGGAAATTAAAATATTTCAAGTATATTATAATAATGATATGGTTTTAGAAAAGGGAAGAATCGTAGGATGGGTGATAACCTATCATATCGAGTGAGGATATAGGAATCAAAACCAAAACTAATGGGTTACATGGGTGAATCACATACCACTGATCTATGTGATGTCCCTAGTTAGTATTAATTTTTTTTTGTTAAATGAGTCATTGGATTTTGAATAAGTTGATATTGGGAACTGCTAATTTTTTAAATGGATATAATTTATATTAGAAAATGGTTTGAGGATTATGTGATGATTATTAATTTTTAAGACATTCTATATTTTTGGTAACATTAAATGATTAAGGTAAACAGAATACTAAGAGATTTTATTTGAGGAGTAATGGTTGATTTTTTGAATAATATATTATTTTATAGTGGACTTATGGATATTTGGGTTATTTATGGATTTGACTAACCTATGTTGGATAATATGTAATTATGATAATAACAGTTTTGGAATAATACATCAATAGTGGTTTTTTATATAGAGATAAATATTTTATTTATGATGGAAAATTGTCTAATATTGTCAATTTTTGTTTCAATCATTGTTTTGATTATCTTGAGGAATTTATATGGATAATTATTTATTGAATGGTCAATGATGAACATTGCGTATATTTGTTAAATTTTATAGATTAAAAGTATATTTTCATCATCGAATGGATTATTATTTCTGAAGAATTGTTTTTTCTTATCTTAACCATATTGTTTTGGTTAATGTTTCAAGAAATGAGAAATAATTGTAAATAATTTTTGGATTATTTGATTCTATAAATGATGACTAGAATTGAATTCTCATCATTTGAGTGAAAGATTATTTATTGGTAGAAATTGATTAAAGGGTGAAACTATACTACTAATCATATTATGTTTCATTACATTCAATTTTATGGATGTAAATTCATTCCACAACATTATGAAAATGATATTAAAAAAAATAATTTCAATTTAATTTTCATACTATGAAATCAATGGATATTTAAACCAAAAAAAATATATTTTTATGATTGTTATGTTTCTATAAAAACGTTTTATATTACACTCTATCAGAAGCCGATGGATAGTTTTATCTTGAATGTCCATGTTTTCATACATGAAACTTTATATGTGATATCTGAGATGACCTTCACAGATTACATTCATTCATTTAGTGTTATAGTTTTATTAATCCCTTTTTTGATTTGGGATTCCAATAAAAGAATTTTAAAAATTCATACCTTTGTTACTGACCCCAAATTCAAAAAGAGAGAACACAATTTCCAAAGTGGGTGGAGAATGTAACAACCCAATTTTTATAGGAAACGTTATGTTCATTATTGTACATGATACGCCATATCAATCTTATGTGATAAAATAAATATTATTATTTAAATTTTACTATTATAAACTAGCCATTATATTTGTTATAATGGAAAATATTTACAAAAATATTAAAATATGATTTAACATTTTTATATAATAATTCATTGGTAATAAAATTAATTATAAATGGAAATTTAAAACAAATTGAATATAAAGGACGTGTTTTTATGAAAATATATTAAAATAAGAATAATTGTGTTCTAAGAATAATAAATTAATAATTTTTGGATTATAATAACGAAGAATAATTTAAATATAATGTTTAAGATTAATATTTTTTTGTACATTATATAATAAAAATTAATTAATTTTATGGGTAAAAAGAGTATTTTTCTAAAAATCTAGTTTTATCTCATTTTATTTGTGAACCAATTTTAAATCTAGATTATCTAACTTTTAGAATCTATATTTAAAAAACATATTATTTTGAAGATGGACACCAAGATTAACATTTTCTAAATTTTAGGTATTTTTAATATAATATTTATTGTTTAATGAATAGTAAAAAATAATGCATTTAAACATAAAATATTGTTTCATATAAAATATTTATATTAATATATTAACCTTTTAATTGAAATTATAGTGTATTTAGATTATGTTTTTATTGATATTATATATAAACACTTATTGAAATTTTCAATGTCTCTTTTACCCGACATTTTACAACATCTCCAGGATTAGCATTCAACATAATTTTAACACTTATGGAATTGAATTTTCCATAAAGGACATATAAATGTGTAATAATTATGAAAAGTTTTGTCTAATAGTTTCCGAATATATTTTGTGTATATTAACATTAGTATTTTATTCACCATGGTTAAAGGGTAATTTGTGTAAATAAAGGATAAAATAATTTTATAAAACTACACTAACAGTTGTATTAATATTATTTTATGTGTTATATGCGATCAAGATAATACATGGGTCGAAATGGTTATCTATTTAAGTAACTAGTTGGTGATTATGACATTTATAACATTTTATTTAAAGTAAAGATGATTATGTCATAATCATGTATCGCATAACAATAAAAATTTTAATTTGGTGATCTATAAGTGATATATATGGATATAAATAATATTTAGATAGATTAAATTATTTCCCAAATCATTTTAATTTATTTATAATTTTTAGTTAATAAATAGTTAAATTAAATTCTAACACAAAGGTAATGTAGTAATTTATTAATTAATGAATGAATCAAATAAAGGTTATTATAAATATTACAATACATATAATTTTACCAAATTGATTCCATACAAATTTTTTTGGATTAATATAACATGTTAGTGATTATTTAAAAGAAGTTTTTTAGTTATGTTGTTGTTATGATATTTTAATGAAGTCGACTGGTTAATAGAGTAAAATTCTACACTGTTAGTATTTTATAATATATATTTTTTTATTAAATGAAATAAATTTTTTGAAAAACCCGTGACTCATCCAAATAGTTTACATAATTCTTAATATGTCATTAAGGACTCATTAATAGGTCTTTATTCATGTCTTGGAAATTATTTTAATTTTCAATGTGTAACATACTAGATAAAAATATAAGTGTTAATGATCTTAAAACAAGAAAGATATGCTTCAAAACATTCAAAACATTTCAAATTTTAATTGGATGGATGGAATTTGACCCAAAATTATTATATAATCAGAAAAAACAATTTGGGGGAATTTTTGAAATAAAATTAACTTATTTTTATTTAAAAAATTTAATAATTCCAAGACTTCTCATCCCCACTCGTATAAAAATGAACACATTCATCTCTATAACATTATCTTCAAAATCATTTATTATCAGCCATGCTCTTGAAAAACCCAACAATAGAATACCAGAAAACATTATAGAGGATATATATTAGTCATTACACCTTCCTTATTGGTGTTAAGGTATTATGAAAAGGTGAACGTCCAATGGATATGTAAATGGTTTATCGAAGTGTTTCTATTTATAATTTATCATCTATTTTTCATAAAATCTTCTATAAAAATGATTTTATAATAAATCCTACATCAGTAATATACTTATATTTTATTATGTAAATTTCATCACATAAATCCATCTCTAAATTAATCAAATGGTAAATGAACTTTCTATTCATGTGTAAAACTGACTACAACCTCATGAACAAATATAGTTCGTTTTTCATTACCATCTATCAGGATTGGTTATGACGATGAAATGAATGTTTATATATAATACTTCTGAAATTTTAATTATAATACTATAATAATATAGCAATTAAATTCGTATTTACTATTCGAATAAAAATTATGATGTCGTTAGTGCGCACATGTGAACTAACACCTCCACGAAGTGATGTGATTCATTTTTCTTCTCCATATCACATAATTGATATGTATAATAATATTTAAATGATTAATATGATTTTAGTTATTTTATTAACATTTTGGAAATATTAAATTATAATTTTATTCTTTCCATAATGATCATTTAAAAATTAAATCATTACTCAAGCACATGTATGGATTACCCTCTCTATGATGGTAGCATTTTTAATTTTCAATATACATTTTTAATTAATGGATTTAAAGGGGTAATTGATATATAAGATTAATTATTATTTTATGAATATTATACTAGGGATAATAGAATTATGATTACATGGACTATTTACACCATATCATGTTAATTTTCGTCTCAAGTAAAAATATCAACAAAATATCCGATAATAAATCAAATAATAATGTAATTTTTATACCACTATATTAAGTGATAGAATCTGACTCATAAAATTAAAAAATGACACCAAGAATTTTTAAATTATCCCATTTTTAATATTTAGGAATATAAATATTTTACGTTATGATTCCGACTCATGTTAAGGGGATCTTTATGTAAACCATTATTTTAAATGATTTAATGATTTTTTCTTCTAAATCATTGTTATTTATGTCTATGTTTTCAGAATGGTTTTAAGGATTCGTTTATATAGACATGAATGTTTTAAAATAACAATTCCCTTTAAATGTTTCAAACTGTTATGTCACACTTTGTTTCAAAAATATCCTTTTCAAATTTTTTGATTTTGTTTTAAAAAATGATGGATTATTTCAATAACATGACCTTTTTTGTAAAATATATTTCATGTACTTAATTTCTCTCTTTTATATAACATTATTTTTTGGTTGTTTACTTTATTTGTTTAATATTTTATTTTCAAATAAATTGATTTCATTTATGAGTACATGTCTTTGTAAAAATAGAATGTCATTTCAGTGTGAAAATATTATTACTATTTTATGCATGATTTATCTACTTATATAATGTTTAGTTCATGGGAATTATTAATAAATATTGGTGGTTACATGATTAACCATTCGTGGGTGAGATCTTGATAGCTCTCTAATTCATTGTGTAATGATATGGAGTTTACTAGTTGGGTTTCTTGTTAATGATTTAGAAAATATATTGTGATGGTTATTCCAAATTTACCCATGATGGATACTCTTTATGTACCAATGAATGATAAAAATTATGGATGTTGTGGGTTTTAGATGTTTCATTTAAGATATATAATTCTTATACAGTTTTACAAAAGTATTTTTATTTCATGATGTACTCTAAGGTGTTTATGTTTTATGGGTGAATGGTATGAGTTTGTGAAAACATTTCCAAGGGAATATAATATTAATGAATTAATAGTTTCATTCATTATTTTATAACCCTTTGTTGGGAATTGTGTGCTCATACCATGTTTTTAAATGATTTTTCATTTTTATTATGATTTTTGGGGATAATTAGGATTTCGTGTTGAATGTATCGAAGATATGTCTGGAAAGTAATTCATTTTTTATTTTAATGTGATTCATTTCATTAAAAATAGATACTGAGTATAATTGTCAACATGTAATGTGTGGGTCTACATTTTAAGAGTTTCATTCTTTAAAACATTAAATTGAAAAGATCCTTGAATGTTAATTTAATTAAAGAAACTCCATAACAAGTGGTTTTTAAGTATGGGTCCTTACATGTTTAGAATATAATGGAGGTGTTAAATAATTTTTAATTTTATAACTACTTTAATATTGTAATAGAATGTACATTTGATCATAAATACACTTTATATATCTGTTATTAATTTCATCTAATTATCAAAAAATATAATCCTAAAATATCTTGTGATTTTATATAATGAATAATTTTTTTTATGTTAGGTTAGTAATTTATGGTAAAGTCCATGAGATATCATATCTAACTTCTTCATTTAATTGGGTAGTGTTTATTTTGATAAAATAATATATAATATATCCATTTTATCTCTTAGATTGTGGTCATTTTTACCTTTGTTTTTCTAATAGAATGTTAACATTAGATCATTATTTGAAGTTATAATGGGTAATTGGGGTTAATATATATCAAACATAAATGGGATAAATATTAGGAAAATTTTTAAATGGTTTTTAAAATTTAGATAATTTTAATTAATATAGATGTCAAACCACTATGTATAAGTTTTCATGGTACATGTCCTGTAATATTAATAATTTTTATTAAATAAAGTGGAAAACAGTGAACCAAATAGACATAAACCATGTCATTGTTATGAAAAACACGTTTTGGATTCCAATCTCCCATCATAATGCAAGATATTTGAGGTAAATCTAGATTGAAAATCTAAATAATATGTAATATGAAAACTAAACCATCTCATGGTTTTCTTTATTGTTTTAAGATAATAATAAAAAATATAGAGATCATAAGAACATTTAGTTCACCTAAGAAAGTGGTTTTTGAGGACTAAAAATAAAACAAAAGTTACAAACCTCATTGCTATGTATATCAGGGTGATTTTAGTTTCATACGTGTAATATGGTTTGAAATATGTTTTCTATTATTAAATCCATTTATTCAAGAAATGTTTCAGGAAATTATATGAATACTGTTGATGAAGAGTTTAGTGATAATTAATTTATTTATGTATATTGATGGAATACTCTGGATAAAGAAAATATCATTTCAAGGGTAAAAAAATTTTATAGTGGGGGTTATATATATATTAAAACGCACATAAATGGAAATATTTTTTAAAATATAAGGCTATATAGGCTATTTTTATTCGGGTTCCACTACATGAAAATTTATGATACCATTCATAGTGAGGCCACATTATAGTTTTCTTAGTTTATAATAATTTTAGATATGTTGTTATTTTTTAAATAATAAAAAAGATTAACCTTATTTGTATTTCATGTATGTATTAGATGATGAATAATTTCATGTAAAAATTTTCTAATTCATTCCTCATGTGAAATTAAATTAAAATTCAAGTGAATAATAAGAAGATGAAGTAACATACTCAGAAAAAATATTGGGATTTGATCAAGAATCAGGTCATAAGAAAAATATTTAACACAATAACGAAATTAAATTGATGAATGTTAAAGATGAAATGAAAATGGAATGTTGATAAGAGTCACTCATTAGGAAGAATGCATACATTGAATAAATCAATGGCCAAACACCAATGGTATTCTAATTACAAAAAACATCCTAAAGGATAAAATGAAATTATTTATGTAGTGTAAGATAAATTGTAAAAGGCTTAATCTATATGAATAGATGATAAAATAACTATAAGAATATTAGAACATTATTTTATAAGTGAAATAGAAGATAAATAATAATCACCCCTATATATTTATGAAAAACATGTAATTTTCTTTTAATAAAATGGAAGATAAATTTATTTCTATAATAAATTAATGGTTCTCAACCATGTATAATGAATAAATGATTAAATACACCTGTTAAATCTTCAAAAATGATACATATCATAAAAATAATGATTCTCGATGATTGATTCAAGGTGCAATTTTGTATCTACCATTGAGCCACTGTGATACATCTATAATAATAACATTAATTAATCAACAAGTTTGAGATTAAATGAATAATTATCGAAATATTTAATCTATAAGAAAATTACAACAAATACTAAGAAATAATATCACTTTCTAGATGAAACGGTTTAGGTGACTTCCATTAATAGTTGAATAAATAAATATATGAATCATGTGATGGGATAAGATATATCTTGAAAGGTGGAAACCAATATTTATATCCCTTTAACAATAATTGAATTTGACTCTATAAAAACATATATGTTGTGAGATAAAAATAGTTGTTTTGTTAGTGGAAGTATAACAATAGCTCATGGATCGACTAAACTCAAGGAATGGGTAAGAGAGAATAGAAATAAGAGGAAAACCTAATTTTTAAAAGTTTCATTAAATTCATGTTATATGAAAAAAAATTGATTCATTGTTGGGGAAGATCTTATCATATGACTAAGAATGTTAAAATATAATGATAAATGATTATTATAATGTATTATTTATTACCTTTGGAAATGATAGTTCCTTAAATGAAAAATGAAGTTAAATAATAAATAATAATGATTGTATCTTAAAATACAAGGAAATGTGTTTCATCAATAGACATAATGTTAACATAATATGTTGTTTTCAATAGTTTGATCATGGAAACAATGTTATATTATTAATAAAATTGTATCACATTCATTTTTTAAATTATTGAATAAATATTTATAATGGGATAAGACATGAAGGAAATATTATTCAAATTAGAAATCGAGGTAACCCATCTTACAAAAGTTAGAATAATGAGAATTGGTTTTGGCATGTGTGTTAAATAAATTTTTTCCAAATATACATTATAAAATCCATTTTATGTAGTTGTAAGATAATTACCACTAAAAAAATGAAAAAAATTATTTATGAGGCCTTCTGGAATGGGAAGATGAATGAAGTAAAACATAACATAATCTAAATTTAGTATATAAAACCTATTTAACAAATACATTATAATGTATGTTATCCAATGAACCATCAATTAAATATTATTGATTTTATATTTATCACAAGTATTGATTAATTCCACTAAATAACCACTTTTATATTTTTATATATAAATATTATTTTTTGGGAAATGATCATGTTTTACATGATGGAAGATAAAAACATTGTGGTTATTATATCTAGATTAACAAACAAGATAATTGGAAATAGATATGCTGTAATAATTTAAAACCCGGTCTTTATAAACTTGGAACGAAGATTCAATATAGTTCTCCAAACACTCGATATAAAATTAAAATTATATAATTGAAAAACTAACGTTATGGTTAAATGAGATGGTTCATGGTTTTAGAATAATAACACAATTTGTTCTATTAGATATAATCCTTATCTATTGAAATACATGTTGAAAATAAATTTAATCTTTCACTGGGAAAATATATTACTATTTTTAGTGGTGGAATAATACGAAAGTAATGGTAAACTATTTTAATATTTTTGTAAGTCATTTCCTAATGATATTTATGAATTTTAACATGGGAATATGTTATTAAAATATTGAGTAAGGTGTTTTATGTAAATACCAGGAAATTCTAGATAATTTGTTTTATTTTTTTGGTATTACTAAAAATCATCGAAATTTGACCCCCATGATTATGAGACCTAGTGTTCCCATAAAAGAATTTAGAACATTATTTAAGGTATGTTCAGAAAATGTATGGGTGGAATTTTCTATCTTTAGAACCAGTGCACATAATTGAAATTAGAGGACCTGATGGAATTTATAGCACCAGGATTATCTTAAGGGGGGATTCACTTCGACTGATGTAGGTCAGGGGATAATGTATTATTTGTATAATTTTGAAAGATAAAAAAAATAAGAGGTTATGTTATTTTATTTTCCTAACATCACCTGAGGAATGGTGGAGGGTCCCATAGAGATGGTTTGGAATTTAATGTGGGAATTGAAATTCCAAATTACACATTGATGTGTAACCACATCTCATGTAATTATGGTGAATCATTAAATGCAACTTTTAATGAGCCTTTTTTAAAGGGGGTTTAATATCTTAACTCACCCTTCTAAAGTAAATCATAGTTTTGGGATTGAAATCCAACAAGAGAACTTTGAAAAAGCACTGAAAATGAATCCTTCCAATGAATATTAGAGTTTTTTATGACTCCCATTGAGGAACTGATTTGGGAATGACGAATTTTGACGACATCATCTAGCGCATATTCTTCTTCCACCACTACGACGTCTCCGACAAATCTCGATGTAGGAGGATTATTATTAAAGTTTATTTTGATTAATTAAATTTATACTTCTTGTTATGATGGTGATGCAGAGGGCGTGGGACAAACGAACAAGGCCCGGACCATCATCCAATTCATTCATGTTGGATTCTATGATAGAATAATTTATAACTTGGGGAAATACTGAATCCGAGAAGCGGGAAGTGACGAAGACTTTATAGTAGGCCTGTTGGTGTGAACATAAGGGAAAATGGATTACCAGAGCTCACCTAGTGGACCGCAGATGTTTCTCCAGCAAGGTACTGGAGACTCGTGCCACCAGTGATGGCAGCATCTAGCACTCTCCGTCTACAGAAGAGAGGCGGTGCTCGAAGGAACTGAGGTGGACCGATGGGGCGGCTGTTACGGGCTCGCCGCGGTAATGTCAAGGCGGTATGCCGCGGTGTGGAGGTCATTGTTTCTATGATGTGACAATGGTGAAGGGACCTATGCTCTATGGGTCTTGTTGAAAGGGTGTGACGTCACATTGTGTCACCGTTAAAAATATCAGAATGACTCAATAGCCATTTAGGAGGGGGACCGCACGACCCCTCGCCCAGGTCGCGCTAAGCCGGTGGGCTAGGCTAGTCTACTTCCAAACGGGCCAGGCCAATCGTGTCCCATCCCAGCTAGCTCGGGACGACCTAGAATAATTTGGGTCGGGATGGGTCGGACACTGGTTGGATAAAATTAGGCCGGGATGGGCCGGGTCGGACCGACTAGGTGGGACTGGTCCCGGTCCCCTTTTCGGGCCATGACAAACATAAAAGGCTAAATCATACAAACCAGATGTCTATTTGATGAACCCTCTTAGAAAATGGAATCCTTGAGATGTGATGGTCCTTTTGAGATACTCTACTTGGGTTTTTTAGAATGATTTCATATGGACGTGTTGGATTGTTCTGGAATCCAAATGGTCCCTCTCAAATAAAATGCCTATAACTCACAAAATGATTGTTCGATTGACGCATCGTTTGATGAGTTTGAACCCATACGACAAGACGGTACTTTGGAATACTAATTTTCAAAAGTACATATCCTTTGATTTATGAATGTTATCCAGAGGAAATATATTACAGAACTCAAGTGCACCGGTTGCATGGAATCTTGTTGCTTGTTGTCATCTGAGTAGCGACCCTATGTGGATCAGACTCTAGTGACCTTGTGTGGATCAACATCATAGTGACCCTATGTGGATCAGTAGCATCACAAACTTATTTGGATCAGCATCTAGCATCTTTTTGTAGATTAGTATCATAGCGACCCTGTGTGGATCAGCATTCTAGCGACCCTGTGTGGATCCGAAGTGCGCGACCCGACGAGGACCATCGTTAAGGAGGACCACTGTGGATCAATGATGTAGGACCCTATGTGGATTAAAAATGGAATAACATCCTCATGGTTCAGTTGTGGAAACATCCTAACAGAATAAAATTATATAGGATTAGGCTAATCATCTTTATTCTTGAACTCTGAGTTTTATACCTAGTTTGTTCTGAGTCTTTTCTTTCTGATTTGTGATCGAGTTAATCTTTTGTCGTTTTCTTTTGTTGAATTATCAGAGACCTTCAAGGGTCTCATGGTCACTGATGGGTGTTCCTATAATCACCATTTCATGGGCTTTGACTGCACGATATTTTTTCTTGTGCAGACGAAGAGCTGCTCGATTGAGACTATAGATGGCAGGGCTAGGCTACAGACTGAGGTTACTGGTTGACGTGGAGACGAGTTGTACCTACCCTTATGGAAGGATTCTTGGAGGATTACCTTAGAGTTGTTTTATGTATTATGTATTCTATTTTCTATTATAGTAGTATATTTTTAGTTGGGATTATATTATTCCCACTTTAATTTTAGTAAAGACTATTTCTACTTTAGTTTTAATTCATTGTTGTATCTCGTTATGTTCATGGACGGTGTGATTGTAAAGGTTTCAAGGCACTACCTTCCCGTTTTAGGGATATTCCTTTCTAGTTCTAGTTCCGATCCTCTGGTCTATGGACGGCAGGCTTGGGGTATTCACGACATGGGCCTTGGGGACGGTTCGTGACAAAGTGGTATCTAAGGAGTCATTACTACAAAGAACTGAGACTCTTATATTTCCAATGGAGAAATAGTATTAAGTGTCATGAGTGTAGTTTTTAGTTTGGGGAGTCTAGTTTTGGTGCAGCAACCGATCTATCTATACACCAGGACCCTGAATTTTGATTTCCGATGTGGTGAATGAAAACACTGATTGTGTGTGTTTTAAAAATGTTTTACATTTGGTCTCTTTTGAGACAGATCAAAAGGTATAACATATTAATCACAGTGCAACTATTTCTTTTCATAATGAAACCACGTAGATAGCCATCCAATATTCCTTAGAGAGTTTATAATATCAATGCTTCGGTGTAGGGCCCTCTTACTATGTTGTCACCTTTGGTTGGTGTACCAGCAACACCACCACTTGGCGAGTAGTAGTTGCCACCAGCACCACAAGAAGACAGTTAATGCTGATAGAGCACATTGCACGAGTCCCAATGATAGAGGTATATGAGGTTTTGAGGAAAGACATATCCCAACATAGCTGAGGATAGGCTGGAGGATATAACTATATTTTTTCACCTAGTTGGGACACCGGTAGATAAGATGGGGATCCTAGTTGCTAGCCTTTTAAAATGTATAGTAGGGAGATGGCGGAGTCTGAATATCCAGATGCATGAGGAGGTGAAACTGTCACAGATGGTCTTTAAGACCCTATTTTTGGTGTATTTTGTACCAAAGACTATATGTTTAGTGAGTATCTAAGAGATAATGCACTTACAGCAGGGCATCCTATCAGTGGCCAAGTAATTGGTGTGATATACTGACCTCTCGCGCGACATCACAAAAATGGTATGAGGCCCATTATTCATGGATCATACCTTTTAGTAGGGTATCTGGCAAGAGATGAGATCATCGTAGAAATTGTGGAATATTCTGATGCAGGCTAGAGTGCAAGTGAGTATTATAGGTAGAGATATTTATAGTCGAACACACACCAATAGGGATATCCCACAGTGAATGAAAGATGGTTAAGCCTTTTAAAATAGGAATTAAGTAGATGATACAGAGGTCTATGCGGGCTATACCCTCTGGTCAACAACCATAGGATTCAGGTTCAGAGGTGCGGACCTCACGATGTAGTGGGGGTCAGCTGGGAAGCATAATGTGCTTCAAGAGCAGTGGGTAGGACCACATGGCTTGCAACTGCCCGAACCTCCATACTGATGATCAGTAGATGGTCAAGGGACCACTGAGGCCGAGGCAGAGATTCAAGCGAGGAGGTCTACCGGGTGGAGGATGTGGAACAGGAGAAGGTCGTGCATCAGGTGGTGGATGACGGTTTCAGGTTCTACCAACACCACCCCTAGGTGGTCTACCTAAACCAGAGGGAGATGGTGGATATCAGCGAGCTCAACGTCAGGTAGTAGAATCTGATGACCATGGTACTCCAAATATTATTAGTGGTAAGATCAATGTATATTCCACCCTATCTATAGTACTTATAGACACAAATGATAGTCACTCTTTTATTTCCATGGCACTCGTTCGGGGCTTGAAGATTATAGTATAGCCATTTGCTCGATCCTTATGATTAGAGACTCCTACAAAAGAGGATTCAATTATTAAACACTAGGTCCAAAAGTTTGTGCTTACTCTAAGCGGTGAGAGCTTTCTCTGAGATCTCCTAGTAGTAGCAGTGAGGCCTCACGATGTAATCTTTGGTATAGACTGGTTATCAGTGGTCCATGCTAAGATTAATTGTATTTGGTGCAATGTGTGATGTTTGTGAGGATGGGATTCGTTTTTCCTTCATCGGTGTTAAGGGATACTTTACAGATCCAAATTGACTTTTTCAAATGACGGTGCTACCAATCACTTGTTAGATGGCTAGCCTTACCCTCATATCAGTTGACCTGTGGAGTCTGAGTTATCGTATAGTGGTGGAAGGAATGATGATTTTTTCAGGATGATATTCTGGGACTAACTCTTCATAGAGAGTTAGACATATACTGTAACATCCCAGGTAAATAAAGAATAAAGAATTTTCATATTTATTAATATTTACGAATTAAATATTAATTTTATTTTAAAGGGGTTTCTATGCTCGATTGCGTACCCGATACGCAACGATAAGTTTCTTTGAAACTTACGTAGCACACTAGTAATAAAATAATATTATTTTAAATGTTAGTTAACAAGTAGCCGTTGTACTGGCGGGAATGGATAGAAATAACTAAAATATGATTAGATATGTTCTTAAATGTTTATAAACTTACCCAATAAATGATAAAGGCTTAAAATATGGAAAGAGTTCAATTTTAGGGCATATATACTCTAATTTTCACTAAAGGTTCACTTACCACCTTTTAATGGTGAACCATCATTAAATATAGTTTTGATCACTCTTATAATTTATTTTGGACCAAATATAACTCTTCATTATAATCGGGACATCAAAATTTACTTTGTGTAAATTTTTGGTACCTTTCTGATAAAGTTCATTTTTTTATGAATAGTGTAAAATGTTGTATTTTAATTCAAAACCTCTTTTTAATCTAAATTATTTATATGATTAGATTATTATTTTAATTGGTTTTAAGGTGAAATTAGAAAATATTTTTACCATTTAATCCAATGGTGGTCATTGGAATCAATTTCACTTTGAAATTGGACTTAAACTGGTGTCAATCTTTTGATACTTATTGTTTCACAAAAACACGCTATTTGTCATGACAGCGGGAATTAATTATTAAATTAATTAATTTGACTTATATGTTTTGAATTTTTGAAAATGGACTTCATTTTTGAATTTGGAATATCAAATATAGCTTAGGGTGAATTTTTGGTAATTTTCTGAAAAACATCAATTTTTGATGAATAGTGAAACCACTAAGTGGTAATCAAGCAAACTGATTTTTCAGTTAAATGAATGTTTACCACTAATGTGTATTGAATTTTTAAAGTCCAACATACATTGTTGTCATTAAGAAGTCAAATGTGGTTCAGTGAGATTAAAATAATTATTGGTGAATAGTAACTTATTAAGTTTTTAATCGCGATTAGAGGTAATTAGTGTAATTTAATGTAAAAATGATATTATAAGAATGTGAAAACACCATGAAACTTGTCCTACACCTATTGGGTAAGTCATGTCCGACCAATACAAGCCATGGGACAACTTGGGGACCCCATGGATCCACTTTAGTTGGAAAATGACAATAATATATTTTTATTTAATGTTAAAATTAAATTGACACAAACATGAGTTGTTTTACTAAAACAATTTTTGAGTGGGGTTATACAAGTCAAAATTTTGATTATAAATAGTAATTGGAAATCTAAAAATATTTCCTACATCATAGTATTTTTTTTATAATTTTTAGACATTAAATAAATTAAATTATATATGACATAATAATGATGCAGCGATGACATCATTATTTGACGATTTAAATAAAATGGAAAGATAATGAAAAATCTAAAACCTACACATGGCCAAAACCAATTGGATGAGTGGATTTAGAACCCTTATCACCTTATCCACGAATTATAGCAATGTGGGACCTTTTAAAACCGAAACACATTTTCAAATAAAGTAATATTTCTTTACTTTCCAAAAGTGCCCCTCCTCTCCTCTTATAAAAGGCCCCCACCTCTACCCCATTTCACACACTTCTCAAGCCTTTGGCTCGGCCAACCCCTGCCCAATTACTCTCTCCACATCCCTATCCTCATCCTAGAGGATTCCCTTTGGGCAGAATCCTTTCAAAGGAAGCCATTAGGCTCAAATCAAATGGAGTTACCCTTTTAATGGTAATTCATTATCTCTTGTTCATTTGTTTTATTTTTCTTCTCCAACCCTCTAAACTATTTTATTTTCTTCTTTTGTAACAACACCAGTATCTTCAATATACTAGGATGTTTTTATAATATTTATTTGAGCTACACTCTCACACAACTACATCAAATGGTTAAAGAACATACGGTTTCCGTGGATGGCGAAATTCTGCCTCCCGAAACGATGATTGTTCAATACTCATTTAACACCTTCAAGGGTGGCCATTATGATGTCACTATTTTTATATATGATATATAATATGTTTATGTTTTCTTTAAGCTTCTGTATTTTCCATTTTTGGCATACCTTTATGGTTTCCATTATGGGTAAACATGATATCTTCATTTAAGAAAGTGTGGACTATCGCCCCCTCAAAGTGATGTGATTCGTTAATGCCATATGTGGGACATGTAAAGGATGGATTTAAAGTTATTATATATGATGTTATACTGGAATTATAATATACCTCTATATCATTATTATTTCTTTCCATTAAAGTATGAGATAGAAATGAAAGTAGTGTTCATGCGTACGTACGGCTTACCGTCTCCATGAACGGTGCATTTCATTTCTTATCCCCAAATGTAATGTACTATTAAAATTACATGTATATAATGTATATATATAATTAATGATATATCTAAATGATGAATATAATTCTGTAATTTAAATATACATACCTCTCATTTAGTTATAATTCCACTAATATGACAAAGAAATGAAAGTAGCGTTCATGCGTACGTACGGCTTACCATCTCCATGAACGGTGCATTTCATTTCTTACCTCTAAATGGTTATGTAATATTATAAAAACATGTATATGCTGGATATATATGATATATATGATATCCAAATCAGGAATTTCATTCTGGATATAAAGAACCTTTGACCACACGAACAACATGTAATTGTAAGAAGTCAACTTTCGACTTCAGAACCAAATATTGACAAAACAAACATTATTAACTTAAATGGTTACATAATGTTTATAACATGGCAATAAGTGATATAAAAGGAATAATGAACTTTAAAAATGTTCTTAATCAAGTATAAATTAACTCAGGTTTATTATTCAGGACGTTAAAGAACGATCGAGTCAAGTCGGACCCGAGGTAAGGGAACTTCTTAACCCAATTTCCATTATTTGGGTTAATCTCCTACTTTCAAATTATGTCATTATATTATTATGTCGTATCTTTTATTTGTACTTTATTTATGTGTACTTATAGTGAATACACATAATATATCTATTTCATTTTAAAAATTATCTTTGTAAGGGACTTCGTCTCAATCTCCTTTCATTGAGGCATATTTCGTTTTATACACAACTTTCTTTTATACGGTGTATAAAATCCTTTGACTTTTACTTTTATACAAAAGGAATCTTTTTCTACGAAGCGTTTTACTAAACGAAAAAAAGGAATGTTTTTTTTAACGTACGCTGTGACAAGGACCTTTTTCTGCCGCCGCGAGTATTATTTGATCTTTGGCGTTCTCAACAAGCCGTAATGTTTTTAGAATAAAATAAATACCATATACTCTTTTATGTATTTTGGTATTGAAAATGGTTTTGAAAAAGGATTCTATTATTTCAATATATTTATGATATATTGTGATTTCAATGTGGAAATGTTATCCTTCCTTTATATTGGTTTTATGTTTTATGATTTTATATTGGTACTTGGACATTTTAATGGGTGGTTACGTTATAAACCATATGACGGGTGGTGCCATGAATACCAGGACGGGTGGTTACGTTATAACCTCCAATGCATTGGGTATGGAAGTCGGCCGTATGGCTATTCCATTAAGTATGTATGGAAATTGGCCGTATGGCTATTCCATTAAGTGATATGTGTGGAAGTCAACCGTATGGTTATTCCACTTAAGTATGTTTATGTCCCAAGTTACCTTTATATATTCTATGTGTTCTTTATGGTAATCTTTTAGTTACAAAAATGTAAGTAATGATACTTTATTCAGTGAAGATTATTTTTACTACTTCATGAAGGTGAAGGTATTACATTGATATAGTATACATGGTTTACTTGATGTTTGAAAAACTAACAGTTTTCATTCTTTTTGTATCCCTTACTGAGCTTTTTATGCTCACCCCATGTTTTTCGTAATGTTTTTCACAGGACTTAAAGTGGAATAAGGTCAAGGATGGGATCAAGGGAATTTCATTCTATCTAAAACATGGAATCTAGACATATTTCTTTTTAAGAGTTTTTATTTTATGGAGACTTAGTAGAAGTGTCTAATTTGTAATCTTTTAAGATGTAATAATTATGTTCTAATTCTCTAAAACTCTAAACCCGAAAAGATCCTCAATGTGAATTATTCATTTAATTCAATATTAAGTAAGTTTTAAGGTTGGGGCCTTATAGTTGGTATCAGAGGTCGGTTTAGACAACTTTGAGAGTTAGAAAAATGTTAAATTATAATATGATTGAAATGATATAGCATTTACAGATTACCATGTTGCTTCGCCTAAGATATTTCTATGTTCAGAATGGTTTCCCGCATAGGAAACAAAGCAGCTATGTTGGGACGACATCAGGAGGAAGATAACCTTCCAAATCAGTAACCTGAGATGGTCGGAATCGGAACTGAACAGTTTGTTGCAGTGATGGCACAGTTGACTCCGGCTATAAATGGTGGTGGTATCCATGCACGAGATCAGCCAGATCAACCGCAGAGGAACATGTCAGTGGTGGAACATTTCATGAGGCAACATCCCCCATAATTCAAAGGATCATCTTATCCTGTGCAAGCTGAAGGGTGGATTAAATCACTGGAGAAGATTTTTGATGTCATGGGGTGTTTAGAACATCAAAAGGTTGGTTTTGTTGTTTACCGTTTTGAAGGTGAAGCTGATCAGTGGTGGTCGATGGTGAAAAATATAAGGGATAGTGATGAGATTGAGGATCTTCACTGGGACGAATTCAAAGGTATGTTTCTTGAAAAATATTTTCCTATGGTGGTTCATCTTAGCATGGAAAAACAGTTCCTAGAATTGAGGCAGGAGGATGATTCAGTGGATACTTATAAAGAAAAGTTCACTCGATTGGCAAGGTATGCTCCAAACTTCATACAAGATCTTGATAGTAAAATAAACCGTTTTACTCAGGGTTAAAGCCAATGTATCGAAGGGCTTTAGCTTCTCGTGAGTTCAAAAGTTATGAAAAACTTGTTCGATGTACGGAGAAGGTGGAAATGGAGTTTTCCGATGATCAGGTGTTCTATGACAAACAACAGAATACGAGATCTAGTTGGCAGGAAAAGGGGAAGAATTCATCAAAGAAGTAAGGATGTAAGAAAACCGAATAACCATCCTGTGAGAAGTGTGGTAAAATGCATCCTGGAGAATGTTTATCCAAGTCTGGTAAGTGCTTTCGGTGTGGTAAGTCTGGTCATATTGCTCGTAACTGTAAGGAAGATGATCAAGCAGGCAATGAAAAGCCAACGGTAAGATGTTTTAAGTGTAATGAAATGGGTCATTATGCAAACGAGTGTCCAACGAAGAACTCAACTGGGGGAATGCAGCTATAATACAAGCAGAAAGGGGTGGTGAAATCCTCTGCAACAACTTCAGTAGATGTTGGGCCATCGAATGATTTGGTATCAGCTCTAGGGAGCTCAGTATTTTTTGAATATTGACTTGAGGTCGGGGTACCATTAGTTGAAAGTAAAAGAAGCAGACGTTCCGAAGACTGCGTTCCGTACTAGATATGGCCATTATGAATTTGTAGTTATTCCTTTTGGGTTAACCAATGCACCTGCTGTATTCATGGACCTTATGAATAAAATTTTCCATGAGTTCTTGGATAAGTTTGTGTTTGTGTTTTGAGGTTTGTGAAGAGGTTATGTGTGCCTTGTGATTCATAGTTAAATAATGAGTTGTTTTTTCATCCTGGCAGTACTAAGATGTACAGAGGTCTGCGGGAGTATTACTGGTGGGATGGAATGAAAAGAGACATTGCTGATTTTACTGTGAAGTGTTTGACATGTCAACAGGTTAAAGCAGAGCAGCAGTTACCGAAAGGGATGCTTCAGCCTTTACCAGTGCCAGAGTGGAAATTGGAAAACATATCCATGGACTTTGTTGTGGGATTACCGAGGACATCTCGAGGTAATAATGCAATCTGGGTTATTGTTGATCGCTTGACCAAATCTGCTCATTTACTTTCTATACGAGATATTTTCTCTCTAGATCATCTTTCCTGTTTGTATCTTAAAGAGATAGTCAGGTTACATGGAGTTCCTCTCTCCATTGTATTGGATCGTGAACCCAGGTTTACTTCTACCTTTTGGAAAGGCCTTCAAAAGTCGTTGGGTTCTGAATTAAAATTTTAGTACAGCTTTTCATCCTCAATCAGATGGGCAGTCAGAACGAACAATTCAGACCTTGTAGGATATGCTACGAGCTTGTTTGATGGATTATCAGGGAAGTTGGGACCAACATTTTTCTTTGGTTGAATTTTCTTATAATTACAGCTTTCATTCTAGTATACAGATGGCACTATTTTAGGAATTGTATGGGAAGCGGTGTCGAAATCCAGCATTTTGGAATGAAGTGGGTGAAAGGAAGCTGATGGGAACAGAATTGGTAGAAGAGATGGCAGAAAAAGTTCAGTTGATTCAGAAAACACATGAGAACAGCTCAGAGCAGGCAGAAGAGTTATGCGGATAACCGGAGGAAGGATCTATCTTTTGAGGTAGGTGATCATGCTTTTCTCAAGGTTTCTCCTTGGAAAATTGTGATGAGATTTGGTAAGAAAGGAAATTTGAGTCCAAGGTTCATTGGACCATACGAAATTCTGGAAAGAGTTGGATCAGTTGCATACCGAGTGGCTTTACCTCCGAGTTTATCTCAGGTACACAATGTTTTTCACGTTTCGATGTTGATAAAGTATATGCCAGATCCATCTCATGTTTTGAGTCCAGAGGCATTTTAGCTAGAAGAGAACCTGTCTTATGAGGAACAACCGGTCCAGATTCTTGACCACAGGGAGAAAGTGTTACGGAATAAGGTGATTCATCCGGTAAAGGTTTTGTGGAAAAACCATGTGATTTAAGAGGCAACGTGGGAATCTGAAAATGCTATGAGGGATAAATACCCCCACTTATTTTGGTAAGTGAATAAAATTGCGAGGACGCAATTCCCAAAAGGGGGGAAGGATGTAACATCCCAGGTAAATAAAGAATAAAGAATTTTCATATTTATTAATATTTACGAATTAAATATTAATTTTATTTTAAAGGGGTTGCTATGTTTGATAGCGTACCCGATACGCAACGATATGTTTCATTGAAACTTACGTAGCACACTAGTAATAAAATAATATTATTTTAAATGTTAGTTAACAAGTAGCCGTTGTACTGGCGGGAATGGATAGAAATAACTAAAATATGATTTGATATGTTTTTATATGTTTATACATTTACCTAATAAAAGATAAAGGCTTAAAATACGAAAAGAGTTCAATTTTAGGGCATATATACTCTAATTTTCACTAAAGGTTCACTTATCACCTTTTAATGGTGAACCATAATTAAATATAGTTTTGATCACTCTTATAATTTATTTTGGACCAAATATAACTCTTATTTAGAATCGGGACATCAAAATTTACTTTGTGTAAATTTTTGGTACCTTTCTGATAAAGTTCATTTTTTTATGAATACTGTAAAATGTTGTATTTTAATTCAAAACCTCTTTTTAATATAAATTATTTATATGATTAGATTATTATTTTAATTGGTTTTAAAGTGAAATTAGAAAATATTTTTACCATTTAATCCAATGGTGGTCATTGGAATCAATTTCACTTTGAAATTTGACTTAAATTGGTGTCAATCTTTTGATACTTATTGTTTCACAAAAACACGCTATTTGTCATGACATCGGGAATTAATTATTAAATTAATTAATTTGACTTATATGTTTTGAATTTTGTAAAATGGACTTCATTTTTGAATTCGGAATATCAAATATAGCTTAGGGTGAATTTTTGGTAATTTTCTGAAAAACTTCATTTTTTGATGAATAGTGAAACCACTAAGTGGTAATCAAGCAAACTGATTTTTTAGTTAAATGAAAGTTTACCACTATTGTGTATTGAATTTTGAAAATCCGACATACATGGTTGTCATTAAGAAGTAAAATGTGGTTCAATGAGATTATAATAATTATTGGTGAATAGTAACTTATTAAGTTTTTAATCGCGATTAGAGGTTATTAGTGTAATTTAATGTAAAAATGATATTATAAGAATGTGAAAACACCATGACACTTGTCCTACACCTATTGGGTGAGTCATGGCCGACCAAGAAAATCCATGGGCCAACTTGGGGACCCCATGGAGCCACTTTAGTTGGAAAATGACAATAATATATTTTTATTTAATGTTAAAATTAAAGTGACACAAACATGAGTTGTTTTACTAAAACAATTTTTGAGGTGGGTAATACAAGTCCAAATTTTGATTATAAATAGTCATTGGAAAGCTAAAAAGATTTCCTACATCATAGTATTTTTTTAAAAATTTTATACATTATATATATTAAATTATATATGACATAATAATGTTGTAGCGATGACATCATTATTTGACGATTTAAATAAAATGGAAAGATAATGAAAAATCTAAAACCTACACATGGCCAAAACCAATTGGATGAGTGGATTTAGAACCCTTATCACCTTATCCAAGAATTATAGCAATGTGGGACCTTTTAAAACCGAAACACATTTTCAAATAAAGTAATATTTCTTTACTTTCCAAAAGTGCCCCTCCTCTCCTCTTATAAAAGGCCCCCACATCTACCCCATTTCACACACTTCTCAAGCCTTTGGCTCGGCCAAACCCTGCCCAATTACTCTATCCACTTCCCTCTCCTCATCCTAGAGGATTAAATTTGGGATGAATCCTTTAAAAGGAAGCCTTTAGGCTCAAATCAAAAGGAGTTACACTTTTAAAGGTAATTCATTATCTCTTGTTCATTTGTTTTATTTTTCTTCTCCAACCCTCTAAACTCTTTTTATTTACTTCTTTTGTAACAACACCAGTATCTTCAATATACTAGGATGTTGTTATAATATTTATTTGAGCTACACTCTCACACAACTACATCAAATGGTTAAAGAACATACGGTTTCCGTGGATGGCGAAATTCTGCCTCCCGAAACGATGATTGTTCAATACTCATTTAACACCTTCAAGGGTGGCCATTATGATGTCACTATTTTTATATATGATATATAATATGTTTATGTTTTCTTTAAGCTTATGTATTTTTCATTTTTGGAATACCTTTATGGTTTCCATTATGGGTATACACGATATCTTCATTTAAGGAAGTGCGGACTACCGCCCCCTCAAAGTGATGTGATTCGTTAATGCCATATGTGGGACATGTAAAGGATGGATTTAAAGTTATTATATATGATGTTATACTGGAATTAAAATGTACCTCTATATCATTATTATTTCTTTCCATTAAAGTATGAGATAGAAATTAAAGTAGCGTTCATGCGTACGTACGGCTTACCGTCTCCATGAACGGTGCATTTCATTTCTTATCCCCAAATGTAATGTACTATTAAAATTACATGTATATAATGTATATATATAATTAATGATATATATAAATGATGAATATAATTCTGTAATTAATATATACATACCTCTCATTTAGTTTTAATTCCACTAATATGACAAAGAAATGAAAGTAGCGTTCATGCGTACGTACGGCTTACCGTCTCCATGAACGGTGCATTTCATTTCTTACCTCTAAATGATTATGTAATATTATATATACATGTATATGCTGGATATATATGATATATATGATATCCAAATCAGGAATTTTATTCTGTATATAAAGAACTTTTGACCACACGAACAACATGTAATTGTAAGAAGTCAACTTTCGACTTAAGAACCAAATATTGACAAAACAAACATTATTAACTTAAATGGTTACATAATGTTTATAACATGGCAATAAGTGATATAAAAGGAATAATGAAATTTAAAAAGGTTCTCAATCAAGTATAAATTAACTCATGTTTATTATTCAGGACATTAAAGAACGATCGAGTCAAGTCGGACCCGAGGTAAGGGAACTTCTTAACCCAATTTCCATTCTTTGGGTTAATCTCCTACTTTCAAATTATGTCATTATATTATTATGTCTTATCTTTTATTTTTACTTTATTTATGTGTACTTATAGTGAATACACATAATATATCTATTTCATTTTAAAAATTATCTTTGCAAGGGACTTCGTCTCAATCTCCTTTCATTGAGGCATATTTCGTTTTATACACAACTTTCTTTTATACGGTGTATAAACTCCTTTGACTTTTACTTTTATACAAAAGGAATCTTTTTCTACGAAGCGTTTTACAAAACGACAAAAAGGAATTTTTTTTAACGTACGCGGTGACAAGGACCTTTTTCCGCCACCACGAGTATTATTTGATCTTTGGATTTCTCAACAAGCTGTAATGTTTTTAGAATAAAATAAATACCATATACTCTTTTATGTATTTTGGTATTGAAAATTGTTTTGAAAAAGGATTCTATTATGTCAATATATTTATGATATATTGTGATTGAAATGTGGAAATGTTATTATTCCTTTATATTGGTTTTATGTTTTATGATTTTATATTGGTACTTGGACATTTTAACGGGTGGTTACGTTATAAACCATATGACGGGTGGTGCCGTGAATACCAGGACGGGTGGTTACGTTATAACCTCCAATGCATTGGGTATGGAAGTCGGCCGTATGGCTATTCCATTAAGTATGTATGGAAATTGGCCGTATGGCTATTCCATTAAGTGATATGTGTGGAAGTCAACCGTATGGTTATTCCACTTAAGTATGTTTATGTCCCAAGTTACCTTTATATATTCTATGTGTTATTTATGGTAATCTTTTGGTTACAAAAAGGTAAGTAATGATACTTTATTCAGTGAAGATTATTTTTACTACTTCATGAAGGTGAAGGTATTACATTGATATAGTATACATGGTTTACTTGATGTTTGAAAAACTAACAGTTTTCATTCTTTTTGTATCCCTTACTGAGCTTTTAATGCTCACCCCAAGTTTTTCGAAATGTTTTTCACAGGACTTAAAGTGGAATAAGGTCAAGGATGGGATCAAGGGAATTTCATGCTATCTAAAACATGGAATCTAGACATCTTTCTTTTTAAGAGTTTTTATTTTATGGAGACTTAGTAGAAGTGTCTACTTTGTAATATTTTAAGATGTAATAGTTATGTTCTAATTCTCTAAAACTCTAAACCTGAAAATATCCTCAATGTGAATTATTCATTTATTTCAATATTAAGTAAGGTTTAAGGCTGGGGCCTTATATATACTGTGATCTATACCCCCAGACAACACCAATATCTATGCCAGAATATCGGATAACTCTTGTGGAGTTTCTTGAGTTGCGGGTACAGTTGGAGGACTTACATAAGAAGGGATTCATAAGGCCCGGTGTTTCTCAATGGGAATCCCCATATTTTGTGTTACAAGAATCCATATTGATGTATGAGACTTTGTGTGGACTATCAGTCCTGAACGTGGTGACCATGAAGAAGATGTGTCAACTTCTGAGAATTGATGACCTCTTCAACGAGCTAAATAGAGATTTTTTGGGTTTCAAATATAGACCTCATATCATGCTATCACCAACTCAAGGTATGGGATAAGTACATACTGAATTCGGCCTTCAGGTGTTGGTATGACCATTATGATCTCTTGGTAATGCCCGTCGACATGACCAACACTCTTGTAGTCTTCATGGGGCTCATGAATAGGATATTCCAGCATTACTTCGATCGCTTCGTGGTAGTCCATATTGAAGACATCCCAATATACTCGGTGTCAAAGGAGGAGCATGCCACATACCTAAAAATTGTTCTAGATACACTCCGAGAGAACCAGTTTTATGGAAATCTCATGATGTGCTCGTTCTTGAAACATGAAGTCCACATTCTGGGGAATTTTATTTTGGAGACTGTAGTTGTAGTGGATCCGCCAATGATAGAGGGAATTCATTCTTGGGAGCCACCCAGAAGTGTTACCGAGGTGCAGAGATTCTTGGGATTGGATGTGTACTACCAGAGATTTGTACAAGACTTTTCTAGAGTTGTGACACACTTGTCCTCGTTGACAAAAAAGTGACAGACCATTGTGTGGATGGAGAGGTTCCAGCAGAGTTTTCAGGAGCTGAGGTGGAGACTAAAGAGTTCCCCTAAATTGAGGCTACCTGAGAGTGTGTTTGGTATGTAGTCTTTTGCAATGCATCAGGGACCAGACTAGGTTGTTTCATGATGCAGGAGTGAGAAGTGATCTCCTACGGATCATGTAATTTGAGTCAACTTGAGTAGAACTACTCTTCCTATAACCTAGATTTAGCAGTAGTGGTCTTTGAGCATAAGATGTGGCGACACTACATGATGGGTGAATGGTTTACTATTTACTCTGATAACAAGATTCTTAGGTATATCTTCTCACAAAAGGAACTGAGCCCAAGATAGTGGCAATGGCTGGATTTTCACCATGACTATGATTTTAAGATAGGCTACACTTCTGGGAAGGTGGACATAGTATCAGAAGAACTCAGTAGGAGGTCTTCTCTACAGTTGCTAAGTGAGTCGACATAGTAGCTAGATGCATTCAAAATATCCTTTGTGGATAGAGATGGATCATATTATCTCCAGTCTATGACTATCACTCCACCACTTCTTTTAGTGAGTTTGAGAGGATCATCTTGGGGATGTAGACTACGTTTCCCAATGTGCTCATCTATCCTCAGGAGAGGGTCCTGATGGATTTTCTGATGTTGATGAGAACATCATACACTTCCGAGGGTGCACTATTGTACCACTGACGCTACGAGAGGAGGTGTTGAGGGAGTTCCAAATTTCCCCATTAGAGTTACATCCTAGAGTAGAGAATATGTAACATGACCTCTAGTGTCATTTCTATTGTCCAGGGATGAGGAAAGTAGTGGTAGATATTTTATCCTGATGCCTTACTTGTCAGCAAGTGAAGGATAAGCTTCTGGTACCAGTGGGCTTAGCGCAACCACTTGAGGTAATGTAGTGGAAGTGGGATGGTATCTCTATGGACATTATTACATCGATACCACATACATCTAGGGGCCATGATTCTATCTGGGTGATCATTGACCAACTCACCAAGTCGGCCCACATCCAACCCATCTGAGGGAAGGGATAAGTAGAGGCCTTGTGATGCCTCTATGAACAAGAGATTGTTTGGATTCATGGGGTTCCATCAAAGATCATTTCAGACCACAACTCAAATTTTTCATCCCACTTGTGGTTGGGTTTTTTGGAGGAATTCAGGACACAGCTACTCTTGAGCACTGCCTTTCGTCGTCAGACAGATGGTTACATGGAGCGGACCATACAGACACTCGAAGACATTCTTTGTTCTTTCGTCCTCGATTTTTTCCATAATTAGGAGGTCTATCTTCCCCTGGGGGGTTTTTCATACATCAGTAGTTACCACTCCACAATCCTTATGGATCCGTTTGAGGCCATGTACGAGCGTCCGGGACGATCACCCCTTTTCTGGACATACCCAAGGGAGTCTGCACATATACATCCAGAGTTGGTACATGCATCCACATAGAATGTGTAGATCATCAAGAAGTGGATGAAGACAGCACATCACTGGAATAATTCTCATACCGACAAGAGACTGAGACACTTCAAGTTTGAGGATGGAGTCCATGTCTTCCTATGGGTCTCACCCCAGCGACGATTACGGAGGTTTCCCGGGGTAGCAATCTATCACTGAAGTTAATCAGACCTTTTCAAATCCTTAGTAGAGTAGGTGAGGTTTTATACCTTATATCTCTTCCCCAAATGATGCCCCAGGTGAAAAATGTTTTCCATGTGTTGCAGCTGAGGTGGTACGTGCATGATCCATCCGACGTTATAGACTGAGGCGATCTGAAAATTCATGCTGGGGAGAAATTTGGGGAGTTCTTGATGATGATAGAGGATCAATATGAGTGGGTCCTTCATGGGAGGTTTATTCCCCTATTGAAATTTTGTTGGAAGAGTAAAAATTTCTAGGAGAGAACATGGGAGGGGGAGGCTTAGATACGTGCTCAGTTTCCCCATTTGTTCCCCTAGTTTTTTTGTAGATTTTGGGGACAAAAATCCCTATAGTGGGGAGAATGTAAAAACATAGATATTCTAGAATTTTTGTAAAATTATTTAGTATTATTATGAGTTTTAAAAAATTGATGTTGACTGATTCCAAGTCCTGGTGTGACAGGAACTGATTTATTAACATTATTTATGGTACACTCAGTAAATGTACAGGTGGCATTTTCTAAATAATGAACCGGTGCTCAGAATTGAAATCCAAAAACACCATTGAATCAGTAGCACCGAAATTCTTATAAGAAAGGCTTCACATCGACCTTAGTAGGTTGGGTGAAATTTTTTGTTTTGAAGAATTTTAATAGAATAATAAAATTACATGTTATGTTTTTTTATCTTCCATACATCACTTGAGGAATAGTGGTGAGGCCCACATAGATGGTCAGGCATTTAATGATAGACATTGAATGCCCAATGACACATTTATGTGTGACCACATCTTGTTTAATTAAGGTGATGCATTGTTTTGACCTTTTAATGAATGTTTTATTGAAAGGGGGTTAAATCTCTTAAGACACACTTTAAAATTAAATCGTGGGTGTGGTTTTTGGAAACCCCCCAGTTAACTCCAACAAAACATTGATGAAGAATCCTTCCAATGAGTATTAGAGGATTTGATGATGCTGATTGAGGAATTGATATGGAAAAACGAACTCTGATGGCTTTATCAAGAGAAAAATATTCTTCCACCACTACGACATCTCTAATGAATCTTGATGTAGGGGTTTTATTATTAATGATAATCATTGATGAATTGAATTGATATGACTTGTTATGATGCTGATGCGGATGGAATGGGCCAAACAAACAAGTCTTGGACCTTCTACAGCTTCGTTTTTATCACATTCTACATGGGAAGAATTTTCATTTAGAAAAAATCCCGATTCATGGAGGCGCGTAGCAACGATGTCATTCAGAGAGGCCTGTAGGCATGAACGGAAGGGAAAACAGATCATGAGAGCTCACCTAGTGGCATACGGAAGCTCCACCTGTGCGGCAGGACCGGCGGCCGATGACAACGTTGTTGTCGGTGGCCGATGTTCAACAAATGCAGAATTGAGGCGGTGACCAAAGGCATCGCGGTTAACCGAAGTGGCGGCCACTGTGGGCCGACTACATTGAACGTGAGGCAGCGCACAGTCACACACCACAGTGTGGAGGCCGCATCATTGAATCTCTGGTAGAGGAAAAGGGACCTGTACCCCGTATTTCCCATTCACTAGTGGGCAACGCCATGTGGAACCATCATTACAAATATATGAACGACTCTTTATCCATTATAGAGGAGGACCATGCAACCCCTTACACGGGTTGTGCCCAGCTAGGGGGCATGGCTGGTCCGCTTCCCATTGGGCCGAGCCCACCACGGCCCAACCCATTTGGGCCAGCATAGGTAGGTGCGGCCCGGGCTAGGTCAGACCCGGGTAGGAGTTGGATCGATTCAGGTCGACCCAAGCCTGGTCGGGTCATGTCAGCACAGGCCAGGTCGGGCCGGGTCCGTCCGACCCGGTCAAACTGGACCCAGAACCCTTTTTGGGCCTAGATACTCTTAAAAGTATCTATCTTACATACCATATGTCTCTTTGATAGACCATATGTGGTGTTGGAGTCCTTCTAATGAGACAATACATTTGAGATACTCTACTTGGGTTTTGGGGAATGTTGGAGTACATATGTGTTGGATCATTCCCGAATCCAACCGGTCCCTTGGCTCTAACATGCCTATAACTCCCAAACTGTGCGTCTGATTGAAGCACAACCTATTGCTTTGAAATCTTTATGATAATGTGGTCATTTATTTTACTCATTTTTGGAACTTCGTAGTAGTTTTAGCATGACCGATATTCAGAGGATCATATACTACGGAACATGAGAAGACCAGGTGTGGGGAATCCAATGGTTTGCTGTCATATAAGTAGCGACCCTATGTGTATTAGAATATAGCGACCATATGTGTATAAGGATCATATAAATCCTATATGGACCAATATCATAGCGACCCTATGTGGATCATCATCTAGTGACCCTGTGTGGATCATCATCATTGCAACTATGTGGCGATCATCATTCTAGAGACACTTTGTGGATATGCAATGTGCAACCCCACAAGGACCAGCCTTAGAACGAACCATTTTTTTGATCAAAGATAATTGAACTTCTGTGGATCGACAATAGAATAACTCCCCCATGGTTAATTTATGGAAACATCATAATGAAATAAAAATATATAGCATTAGTCTAATCATGCTTATTCGTGAACTCTGAGTTATATTCATGGTTTGAACTTAGTTTATAATTTTTTCCTTATGATTGAAATCATGTTTTTGGTTTCCCATTGTGGAATTGTTAAAGAACATTGGGGTCTCAGGGTCCCTAATTGGTACTATTATACTCACCCATACATGGGCTTTTCCCACGCCTTTTTTTCTTGTGCAGCCGATGATCAGCTAGGTTGAGACTATAGGGGACATGACAATGGTGTACATAGAAGTGTCTGGATGACATGGAAATGAGCTATACCTACACTTCGTGGGGAATCCTTGGTAGATGATCTCAGGAGAATTTTTTCTATTTTATATTTTTTGTTATTTTTTTGGTTTTCTATTTTCTTTTATAGTTGTATCTTATCAGTTGGTCTGGTATTCCATCCCATTACATTCAGCACACACTATTACTACTACAGTTTTACTTTGTGGTTGCATCTCGTTCTGTTCTCAGACTTTGTGTTTGTATATGTTTTTACATAATGCCTTCTCATTTTAGGGATACACCTTTTTAGTACTAGATGGAATCCCCTGTCCAACTGAAGGAAGGCTTGGGATTGTCATGGCATTGGCCTCGGGGGACGGGTCGTGACATTCTCTATGGTTACAAAACCTCTAGAATGAGTTATAGTTTCTATAAAAAATAATTATGCATAATTATGAAATCATGTGAAATCGATGTTATTGAATATAATTCTAAATAAATGGAAGAACGAAATAGTGAATCTAAAAATTAAGCGAATGATATCAAATAATGTACTTGATGATATGTGAAGATGATGTAATTAATATGTCTATTATTAAGAATGTATATCTTGGACAATCAACTGATCAAGTGTATTCTATTGTATGAAAAATCATAAGATTATCATCATTATAAAAATATTCATCCATGTAATATCATCTGGTTTTAACCCCCCCCCCTCCCACACATAGAAAATAAGAAAAGTGAGAATGGATAATCAAATGGATCATTTTTCTTAGATTTATTCTTAGTCAGTCTTAATATTTTTTTATCAGAATGAATGGTTAAAATCCACGAATGATTAATTTTTTATAATTAAAATTTATGAAACATGGTATTTAGTAGTATGAAAATAATTTATATATACAATTAAAACTATGTAGGTGTTTAGTAAATTGCTTTCTAAAAATTGAAATGATTCATGAAATAATAGATAATTTGATTTAAATGGACAATCGATAGTAGAAGGTGCTGAATTTATAGAAAAAATTACAATAATGGAAATCCCCAATACCAACTGAATGATTTTGGATGAATATATTCATCATTCATATATGATTTATTTGATGAAATTAATATTATGATTCATAAAGGATTATGTTGTAGAGGAAGTTTAGAATGAAAAAAAAATATTTCATTCATTATAAGGATTTAATAATTTAATATTATCCCTAAAATAATTTATATCGGTTAAATAAGTGTCTATGTTCATTGTTTCCTATAATTGATAGCATCTTGAAGATATTTAAATTTTCCAAATAATAATTGATTGTAAAAAATATGTGTTGAATGAATTTTGTTACCACATTGTAATTTTCTATTAAAATAACATTAGATGATACAATTAAAATTGAAACCTATAATAACATAAATTATTAATTAATAATTACATTAAATGTTTTTGTGGAATTATATTTTCAATATAAATATGAATTGTATCATAATAACAAATAAGTCCTTTTGGAATTTAATTGAGATGAAATCGCTTACTTCATGATTCATTTTAGTTGAAAGATATTTAAACTCATGTATGGATCTTTTATAAAAATTATTATGTTATAATTGAACCAATTTAATAATTATAATATCTTATATTATCCTTTTATAATCACTTATAACCCATTCGTTTAAAAATTTTCATAATATTCATTGTTTTGTTTGATAATTGCATTCCTTTCTCAGACTATTTTGTCAAGGATGGTATGAATATTGTATATATATTTTTAGATAATTAATTAACATAATAATATTTATCAAATTCTTATCATAGTTTTGTATCAATTTATTATTTGAAACCAATTATTAATTATGGTAATTAAATATTAAAAATGTTACGACCATACAGATAGTAGGTCGTACGTAGGAATGATTAACGTTTCCATTTTTCTATAATCCATATGAGAAAAAGTTATGTTCTATTAACTTATTTTGATTTATTATAATATCATATATAAAATATTATTTATTTAAATATAATTATATATTTCTTCCATATGTAGTGTTGATGGAATGAGATAAACATCACATTATTAAGGGGTAGTCCACACAGACAGGAATGATGTTATCATTTTTCAGTTTATGAAAGAAATTGATATATTATCAGTAATGATTGATATACATCTCATTAATATCATAATTATTTTATTTATATCACATATTATAATTAAATTTATCAATATCACCATCCATGTAACGTGTGAATGAATGGAGAATCACATAACTTCATGACGTGGTAGTCAGCCATACCCACGAGTGATGTTATTGCATCCATTACGGAATGGATTATAAAAATGTATATATTATATAATGACATAAAAGGTATAATTATCATATAAATATAATATATATAATTTATATTTCTGATAATACTAATGATGAATTCATAACCCATTTGATAGAATAAGGTATGTTTGATGGTAATTAATTTTTTATATAAAATATATAAGTATATGGAAGATAAGTATATGATTACATCATAATATTTGAATAATAAGTCAATGTTGCGAGGAAAGAAATAAAATAAATTATGGAATTTGAAGAATGATATGTCTTTTTTAGGTAACATTCTTATAATTTATCCAATGGAATCCATGGTTAAAATTATGACAAAAATAATGATTATCAGATTAGTGGATGTAATATGGGATGTTATTTGAGAAGTTATTAACCTAAAAATTTATTTATTGTCTTAATAATATAGAAGAGTCAGTATCCTTCTATAAGTGAGGTGAGTGTCACACATGTAATATTTTTTTAGAAAAAGGTGTATCGATGTTTTTAAGATATAAAAAAATAAAAATGGTTTAATATCTAGGATTACAAATTATTGGGATAACATATGACCATAAAATAGAGTTTATAATGGTTTTTAGATCAATTTCATCCTTATGTTTTTAGCTTAACTATAGGAAATGCAATATTTACCTTAACAGTAGAAATAAATTTGTAATTTTTTAACTATTTTTTTTAGATAATTATGTTGACATAATTAGAAAATATAAATTATTATTATTCCATATATGTGTTATGATATGAGGGTTTTAAAGGGAGAATGACAAAAAGGTTATAATATTTGTATATGAAAAATCAATATGAAAATAAATTCAATGACATAAATTTGAATAATATATATATATATATAATTACATTGAAATAGATTCAAAATATAACCTAACACCGTAAAGATTATGAAAAGGGAATCCTTAATGTAAAATTCACTATATTTCATTATTCATCAAAAAATATATAGTTTTATAAAAAATATAATAAACTATTATAATTTTTAAATTATGATACAGAAAAGTAATTATATTTTTCCAAAAAAAAATCTATAAGTGGTAAATATTAATTTTAAATTATGTATGAAAATAGAAGCAAATATGTCTTTAATAAAAATACAGTTTTTAATAACAGGTTATATTTTATTTTATATGATTCTAATTTTATTTAAAATTAATATATAACCATAATTTTCAAAATTTAGTTAATATTATTCATACCCACAAAATTCCTTTCTCATTATTATGTTATACAATATTTTGGTTCGTCACAACTATGTGGGTGTGTTCCACAATATATCAATGAGATTCAATTTATTAAAAAATAAATATTTCATAATGTCTCTAGTGTTATGTTTTATTCTATGTTTGGTGTGTAATTTTATACATGCTATCAAAAATAATATTATTATTTTAAAATATTAGGGTGCTACCTTATCCTTCCTTAAATATATTGTATATTTTCAATTTAAATATGAACTCAGTAATAAAGGGATTAAAATTTGGAAATACCATTATTTAAAACCCCACATAATAAAAGGGTTTATTAGAATACACTTGCTTAGAGTAGAGGGATGTAATAAGGTAATATGTAATAACAAAAAACTCGGTTTTAATGTAGAAGATCATTTATTTAAGGGTATGATACAAATATGGAATAAAATAGTAAATAATAATAATAATAATTAATAGTAGTCATTAAAATTAATAAATTGAGAAATAAATATAATGTTATTAACCTAAAAATAAATAATCGTGATGATTTAAAAGACCAAATTATTAAATAGATATGAATTTTATTGGATAATGTTTTGGAATTTCATTTTCTAAATGATGTCGAATTATTTTATTATTTATGAATATAAATAAATATAACAAAATTATATGTTTTTTTTAAATCAAATTTTCATATTTTGTTTATAATTTGATAAATTTACAATTCTTTATATAATATAAAAAATATATATTCATAAATTATTTTTTATTCTTAATGAACATTAATTCACTTTTAATTAATAATATGATCTATAAATGATTGAAAAACATTTCTATCTATGTCTAAATATTTTCCCAAATCATTATGCTTACAACATGTTTTGGAAAATTCATAAACCCATATATGATGAAGTAATAAATTAATATATATAAACTCTTCAAAAACTATTCTTAACAATCTCCCTAAATGGTTAACATTATCCCTTCATTAATATTATGATCGAAAACATTATAATGAATGTCATTAGATTTATATCGTGCACTTTTCATTAATCAGTTATATGGTATTTATACCTACAAAAAAATTTCTATCAATATATATCATTACATTATACATCAATCATTATCTCATCATTAGGAACTTAAAAGGTCGTATCTTTCCCCCAATCTTTGTTTCCATGATGTTCAATTTTAAACTGAATAATTTTTCATAGACATTGGTACTGTTAAATATATACATTCAAATCCTAAATGTAATAATATTGTACTATAATAGTTATGTGTTCCATTAATTTCAAAAATAAAATAACTAAAAATTATATTTGTTGGATTCAAATACATTTGCACAATTATCATTCAACTTGTTCTGTAGTAATATAATATACTTGACCTCGGCCCCATAACTCCATTTGAGATTACTTTTCTTAATTCATATGGATTTAATTTTCAATGTTCCCTTTATTTATTATAGTGGAATCATTACACATTAGAATATCCACTGGTTTCCCTCAAATCATGTCCATGGTGTCATGTTTCACTAATGTTCCCGATAAAATCATTTTTATTTTAAGAATGTACATTTGTGTTTCCTTCCCCAAGCATAACATTTTATAAAATATTTCTGTACCTTCATTTTTTTTACTCATCCTTAATTTCACTCGTGTTTTACCCCAAAAATACATAACATAAGAAGATTTATTAATGTATCTAGATGTCAGAAGATATTATGTCCCTATATGATGAGAATTTTTTAGAGAATAGTTTTATTTAGTGATTTTTTTCTAATACCAATAATGTAAATGTTAATAATTACCATTTAATTTTGTGTGTAATACTATGTATGCTCTACTACCACTATAACACTGGATTCATACATAGAAACATTCTACACTATTTTATATCATATACACATGAACTATGATTCCATATCGACTTATTTATCATGAGGAGGATATATTTCCATGAAATCCTTCCACTCTATGTTTAATATTTCTTCTTCATGCGTATTGTTTTGAATCAATGACCACCATTTATCTTCATGTCATTACTTTGGATAAAATGACACGATCACAATATTAGATTCACTACATCCTAGAGAGAGAAATATCTTATCTATGTAACTTATCTTTTTTTCATGTAAAATTTGATTTGTAGTACAACTGACTATTAGAGCTTTCCTGTGCATGAAGAGGTATTTCATTGTTAGAACATATCATGGACAAGTAGGATACTCTATATAAGAAATGCTATTACATATAATCTAAGTCACCTAGCCAAATATGGTTAATATTTAATCAGTTCTAGATGTAGCTCTATATCAAGAATTATTATATTTCCCACATTATAAAACACTATATAGAGTATGTTCCTTGATACAACTTCCATTATTTCATTAAGAATCCATTAATGAATAATACAATACATATTATTAGATAATAACATTAGGAAACATAATTTATAATCCTCGAAATATCAAAACACATAATGTTATATGAAATGTATATTTCTTTCTAATATAATATTCATCAATATGATTTCTTTAGGGATATATTTATCTTCAAATCCTTCATGATGGTTTATAATAAAATGTTAATTATGATAGGAATATTAAACAAGATTTTCAAAAACGTGTACACTAAGTTATGTTGTTGAATACCAGGTGATTATCCTATTAAGAGAAGTCCACCATATTAGTGTTATTACCTCATGGTATATCAATGTTAGAATCATGTCCACTTTTGGTATCCATATTGTGATTTATTTTTTAGTGAAAAGTACATAAAAAATTCCTATAAAAATAAGATGTTATTATATATATATATATATCATCAAATAATATCATATTTTTATGCTTCCTAATCAATCATTTCCAATTTATAGTTCCCATGGTCTCTACTAAAATTCCTATGATTCTAAATACAATGACCTTCACCATAGTATCCCAGAGTATGTGAATATATTATTACATCTTCATAACATACAAGGAATAATTTCCCCAGATGACCAAATAGTTTGGCAGTATAGGTAAACTAAATACATTATTGAAATTCACATTTAATTTTTGAATATAAAATATCAATGTATTTTTCTTGAAAAATTCCATTATTCCGCATAATATATTCATTTATATCAGTTAAAAAATACAACACATTATATTTTCGTAAATAAACCATATGAAAGGGGTGAGATAAAATGATTAACAGGGGTTAGTGTCTTGAGGAAGATAATAATAATTAGTTCATAATCAAAAAGGATTTCTAAATAACTAATACATGTTTCATTTAATAAATAAAATGATACTTATATGGTGGAAATTATTTATGATGAAATAATTCCATATAAATAATATACTGATCCTGATACAAGGTGTTATATATTCTAACTATTCAAATAATCCCATAGAGTATCCATAACTAAATTCTTAATGTTGGAATGCATAATGATGGACATGAAAAAAATACTATTTAGGATTTTTCAAAGCAATATATTAGAGTTGAGGACTATTTCTGTCTATCTTATATAATTTTTTCTTTTTCAATGTAATCTATATAAATAGGCAAGACCATGGATAATACTGTATCATTAATTTCTCTAAAGAGCTACCAATTCAATGAGGGGCTATAACAGGACCCCCTTCACCAAATACTTTCAATGCATTTATCATATAAATGGGTTGAAATATAATAATCATAAAATTTTTTATTTAAACCAAATTAATAAATTAAAATAAATTCTCCAATGATTAAAAATAATTATAATCCATCTAAAATAAAAGGAACAGTATCAATATATTACATCCCTATTAAAAATGATCACAATTAATCCATGGAAATAATATGGATAGGATCTAAGGAGAATATCACAATTAACTCATATGAAATATCATATCATTACTTCTTAGAGAGATTTTTTAAAGAAAATCATAACATTTCCTATGGAAAAAATTATCCTTTAAAAATCTCCCTTTTTTATTTTAAAACATTTTAATTAATTAAATATTATAAAAAAATCTTCATTGAAAATCATTTTAATAAACTGCATGTTATTATAAGTATTGAAAAATTAATTCCATAAAAATAAAACGGTAAACATTTAATGTAATAATAAAATAAATTATGGTCATTATAGTAGTAAATTCCATAAATTTCATATTATTTAAAAAACAACATTACATTTGTAATGAAAATGGTTCTAATATTTAATCCTTCAGAAAAATATAATATTAAATTTAATTTGTTTTTATTTATATAATTTTTTAATTATTTCAATAAATAATAATTATAATGAAAAAAATCACAATTTTTTCATAAAACATGGGTTTTTATGAATAATTATTTCGGACCGAATAGAGAAATAAAGTCAGATTATCTAAAATATATGATCATAATTATAATAATTAAAAAACATAAATATAACTAGTACTATTAAATGATATTTTTCATGAACTTTCATGATATAATAGTATTAAATTACATTATTAGACAACTATCTCATAATTTTTTTCAATTTAAATTTAATCATTTAGAATCCCAATTAAAATGAATGTGTAAAATAAACCCTTATAAAGATCACAATGTTAATGTAATAACTAATCCGTGAAATGGTTATTTATACTAAATTTAAATATATATAAAATAAGTTTCAATTCCATTTATGATAAACATAAATTAATAAACATGTAATCATAGAATTTCAACAACAATGATGAAGTAATATATCTCAATAAGGGTTATTTAGTCATGAAATTATTTTCCACATGTTAATGTACAACTAAAATAACCTAGGATGACATAATTCCAAATAGAAAATAAAAAATATATATTTAATTAATCATGTGTTTACATGTACATTTTTTAATATATAAACCTCATAAAAGAGAAATAGTTCATAATAAAAAGAATAAATTTGAATGGAATGAATATTGATATAAAATCTGTAATCGCACATTTTTATTTGGGTGAATGTGAAATAAGAACATGTATAATGATTCTAAAAAAAATCTATAGAACCATTTTAATATTTATAAAATTATATATGATCTGTTTATAATAACTTATAAATCATTGTTTAATTAAATTGTATTATTGATTCTGTTTTGGGAGTTAATTACCTTATTTTATGATGCCTGTTTCGGCATGAGTGTCCTTGTACATAAAAATATAATATAGTTCAATCATATCTAGAAAATAGTAATTTCATTATTATCTTATATTTAAATAATGTTTACCTTTAAAACCAATTTTTAAATATGGGTATGAAATAAAGTATATTACTATTATGGAGATGTTAGGCTATACAAATGCATAAGTAACATTTCGATTTTCAAATGATCAACATGGAAATAAGGTAAGTAATATTTTCTCTTTATATTAAGGTAATAATATAATATACACTATATAATTATCTAAATATATATATGCCATCCATGTGATTTGGTGATAAAAGTAGTGTCACATCCCATTATGAAGGTAGAAGTCCACAGATACAAGAATAATGTTATTATTTTTCAGTGTAAAAATGATAATGAGATATTATCCTTATATTATTAATGTTTTATAATTAATATCATAATAAATTCAAGAATATATGATATAATTATCAACATTATCCTTATCACCTTCTATCAAATAAATTAGTGAAAGAAGCATCACATCGCTTCAATAGGAGATGTTCCTCCATATACATGAGCGACATTATCATATCCCATACAGAATGTAATTAAAACTTTATGTATAGGATAGAATAGATCAATAGGATTAATTATGTTATTAATAATATACATATACATATATTATACATAATCATACCCAACCGTGATAGGTAGTAACAGAAAAACAAATGACATCATGTCATGAGACAGTGGTCCACTCTACACGTGATTAATTATTTAATAATCCATTTGATTTAAGTGGCGATTTTTGTAGGCGATTACATTATTATAATAATGTTATAGTATATTGAATATACATATGTGATTATATAAGAGTGGTTTAATAACAATAATTGGATTTGGATGTTTACATAATATAAAAACTCCTCTTTGAAAAATTACACTTATTCGATGGGTATTCGATTTAGGATTGAAAAAAAGATTCCCTGGTTTACTTTATGAACCATATAAGTCTCCTAATATGATGGTAGAGAATTTTGGTTGTGATTTTTGGTGTTATTTTCTGAACCAATATGTTTTTCTGGTGTGAATAATTTTGTAGAGTGGGTTGCCTTTTATAGGTGAGGTGTGTGGCACACATTTTTTTGAGTGAAAAGGTGTACCAATGTTTTTAAAATTACAAAAGTGTTGAATGTTAATTAATCTCAATCCATATACATTATAAGGTTAATATAATTTCATAAAAAAAATTAGAAATTTTTTGAGGTAAATTTATCCATTATCTTTTTAGTCTTTCCCACACAAAATCAAATTTTACCTTAGCAATAGTAATTAATTTTAGTCGTTTTCACAATTAATTTTTTTCAAAGATTAATTTTACCATATTATAATATATAAATTATTATGATACAAAATTGGGTATCTATTATTAATAAATTTTGTTAGTGTAAGTTTAGAATTATAATTTAAAATTAATCATGCGAAAGTGAAGAGAAAGATAGTTTTCAAAGAGAAAATGTTTTACATTTTTTAATGATTTTATATAAAGATTAAATATTGAAATTATATTAATTACATAAATTGGATTTATATATATATATATTAAATAATATTACATTAAAATCTATTCAAAATACTATTTAACATTGTGAATTAATGAAAAAAAATAGAAGTTTTCAATTAATGTTCTGTATTTTTTACTATTCATAGAAAAATGAATTTTTTTGAAAAATACCAATTATTCACACTAATATAATTTTTATATAGTTATATAGAAGTATAATTATAAATTTTAACCATGTTTTAAAATGTGTTAAATATTTTTGTTAAATTATGTTTCTAAAGTGTGATTAAACTGTATTTTAGAAAACAGATTGTTGTTTAGAATTTATATTTATACATTTTAAATGATAATAATTTTATTTAAGATAAACAATAAAATTATATTTTTAATAATTTAGTTAATAATATTCATTCCCTCCAAATTAATGGCTATGTTATAACTTTATATTGTATTATGGATTATTTTAAAACATAGTCTCATGTTATGAAACTATTAAAGAGTTTAATTTCATTTATAAATAAATATTTTTTATAGACCGAGGAGTTATATCTTCTTATATTATTCATGTTGTGTGTAATATACTCTATATAAAACAATTGTTTCAATTCAAAATATCAGGGTTTTAATACTATGATTAATCATTAATCATAATAAACATTTAATGAAAAATAACCAAACACACCTCTCATTAAAAATCATAATGTTCATGATATGAAAATGAAAAATAAATATGGGAAGATAAATAATTAATAACACATTTCATTAAATCTACTACTTCTCTATCATAAATTGATAAGGAAAATTTAATATTATGTGGTAAATAACTGACAACACATTTTATTTGATCAATAAATATATAAGGTATTACATCCGATATAATATCATGGATAGAAATAACTAACATTTCATTGATTAAAATGATTATTTATTTTAATTCATGATCCCAACAATCAAGAAAACCTATACAAGAATGATACTTTTTTAATATATTTTAAAAATGATGTTTAGAAACCCATCTAACTATGTCTTTCCAACTTATTTGTCTCAAGTGACTTGTTGACGCGTCAAAGGGATATATTCAACTATTCTAAACACATGACTGCATGTCAAAATCATTCCCCATATATCAATTAATCAATTTGAATAAAATAAATCACCATAAAATATCTATATTGAATAAGTAATAGTATTTATAAAAAATTACTAGATAAAAAATAACATTCAATATATAGAACTATATGTATAAATGATATATGGTTTTAGTAATAAACCTATTTAAAATAAATAATATAGTGAATTGTGTAATATAAAATTTCAACTAATCATAGATAAGTATATATCTAATGGGATAGTTAATAAATAAATGTATCAATTATGTGTATTCAAATACCTTCCATGGTCAAAAGGATTATAATACATCCAGTGAAAAGATTATGTATATGATCAATACCACATATACCCCTTCATTTATTAATAATGTGTTGTTTTAATTGATGAATAAAAAAACCTAAACATATTTTTAAAAATATTCTTTATAATGATGTAATTTTCAATTTTAAAATTACATTTTAAATATAAAAAATCACATAAAATGTTTAAATAAACGTTTTTTGAATATTAAAATTCAATCATATAAATTATTCATTAAAACGTTTATGTGGTCAAGATGACTAGAAATTTCTTACCTCTTGAGTATGTCAAAATAATGATTCCATTCATATTTTTGGTAAAAAAATAAATTTACTAGTTTTGAAAATTGCACAAAAATTACATTGAAAACGTTTTATTATTATAAATTTTGAAAAAATATATATATAAAATCATATTGAAAAATGTTAGACTCATTTTTTAAATCATTTATAGAAAACATGGCATTATAAGAGAACATATTTCTAGCTGAATATAGAAATGAAACTAGATTATGTTAAAAATAATATAAACTATTTAATGTAAGAGAGAGTGAAAACATGTTACTATTACATTAAAATATCATTAATAACAAGATTTTTACAAAATTAAATGTGTTTTTAGACAAATATCAAATAATAAATAATCTCATTTTGATTGAGATTGTGAAATAAACCCCTAAAAAGATCATTACATTGATGTGATAATTAATAAAATAATTTATTAGATGAATCAAATTTATATCCAAATAAAATATTGTAAATAAAAACTAAAAATCAACATCCATTACACAAAAATTTTAAAAATTTATTAATAAAATAAGTAGAAGATTAACCGAATGAATGACAGTTTAGTTGAGAAATCCCTTACCTAAAGATTTATTTTTGACGAAAGATATTTAAAAACATGAATAATGGTTTTGAATTAGTTATTAAATTAAACCATAACCATATTAATATTTATGATATCATATATGATTCATTTCTTATTGTTATCTATCATTTTTTAATAATCTTTCACTTTTTTTATTGTGTTGGGTGTTAACTTCCTTCTTATTCATGATTTTCATGAATGTTCCTGTTCCTATACTTATTATATAGATTCATAATATAAATAATAATAATCATGAAATAATTATAACATTTATAATTAAAATATTATTTTATGATAAATATTGGAAGTTGTTCTTGAATAATGGTGAATGATGTGATAAGGGAGACAATAGGATGTATGTATGCATGAGTAACGTTTCCAATTTTAAAATTTAATTATAAAAATGACGTAAGTAATATTTTATCTTAAAAAATGATCATGAAAAGATATTATTTCCTTAAATGTAATTATACATATCATTAACTTGGTGTGAATAGGAAAAAATATTATCTTCACATCGTGAAGGCAGTAGTCAAGAATTACACAGACATTGTTATCATCATTATGTGAATGAAAAGGTAATAAAAATAATATAAAATATTTTGAGAATGATAAATATTTCATAAATATCTTTATTATTTCTTCTAAATCACATATTTTCATTACATTTATATTTATTACTTTTTATGTACAGTAGTAGGGAATAATTAATTTATTAATTTGTGAGGGGGTAGTCCAATGTACATACGAGAGACATTATTTCACCTAATAAAGAATGGAATATTAAAAATTATTATATGATTTAATAACTATAGAGTTATAATTATGATATAAATATCACATATATTATTTATATAAATAATCATAGACAATCATGAGAGGCGGTCATGGGAAAACGAATGATAGCGATTCTTGAGGTGGTAGTCCATTGTACACACTATTGATAATTACATAACCCATTTAATAGAAGTGCATATGAATGCAGGTAATTGCCTGAATATTATAATATCTTATTATATTAAATATAATATTATTTTTATATCGACATGTTTTAATATTAATTTACTGATGAGGGGGGAATAAAACTAAAAATTCAAATTGAAGAACATTACTATATTTTGGGTAACATCCTTAGGTTTTTACAAAAATCATTCATAGGTTGGATTTCATCTCATACTAAGGGATATAGGATAATCAGAGGGATGTTATAAAGTTAGTGGGAAGGTAATTTTCAAATATAAATGGCTTTTATTTCATAAATAACACAAGATAGGGAGTGTCCTTTTATAAGTGTAGTGACTATAAAACTTGTCAATTTTGAAATAATAAATGTTTACCCACAATTTTCACATGTAACACCGGTCAAAAAATGATTATTCTATAGAATTATATCTTTATGGTTATAATAATTTCCATAGATAATTTTTTTATAGTTATTTATAAAATTTTATCAGTTATTGTTTTATTTTAACAGCCTAAAAAATTCATTTTTACGTTAATCGTGATAAATAATTAATATTGTTTAAACTATTAATTTTTGTCAAAAATTATGTTTTCTATATTAGATAATACAAAATTATGAAATTAATAATATATATTACATTATGAAAAAATATATTCCCAGAATATTAAAATTATAATTTAAAATAACTCCCATAGACGAAATAAGAATATTAGTTTTCAAAGAGAAATGTTCTAAAGTTTAAAATTTTTTATAACTAAATTAATAATGATAATGTTTCCAAATATTTAATTTATAAATATAAATATATATTTACTTATTTATTTATACCAAAAATATATATTTTATGTTTTTTAATAATTTAATCAAAGAGGGTGTTTTGAAATAAATTTAAACTTTTTTCATTATTTATCTGAAAATGAAACATTTCAGTAAAATCAAAAAAACACATCATAAGATAATTTTGATATTAATATTTAAATAAAATATTCTTGATTTATTCAAAAAACAATTCTAAATATTTTTAATGTTGATTTTAAATTATATGCACAAATCATGAAGAAACTATCTTTTAGAATAACATTGTTTTCAAGAAAAAAAATTAATTTCATTTTTAATAATTTTTCATTTATTTCTAATCAATAGATAAAAATAATTTCCATAATTTGGATATTAATATTCAAGGAAACCAATTTAACTACTATGATGTAATGTTATACTGCAATATGTTTTATTTAGAATCAAGTTTTTATGTTTTTCATGCTATTGAGGTGAAACAAATTTTGAAAAATAAATTTCATGTGTTGTCTAAACTTGGTGGTGACTATCACATACACTATCAAATAAAAATCTTTTGTTTTATAATTATGTGTTGTTACACCTCACAAGGAAGGTTATTTGTATTTATTTAATTGATAAATATCATATCAGTTACATAATTACAATTATAGAATGATAATATACAATCTATTTTATTTTCTATTTGTTTAATGAATAATGAAAATATCAGTAGTGAAAACATGTGGGATACCACCTCCATTAAAAAATGTGATTTTTTTTTCAAATAATTCATTAATGTATAGCTTAAAAACTTTATTTTTTGATATAAAAAACAATAATAATGATATTATTATGATTCTATAGCCTATATAACAATTACCCATTTTACAATAGTCATCTTACCAAGTCTATTTTGAGAATAAGAACTGAATTTCTTAATAACACCTGACCAACACAAAAATGAATGACTAACTAAATAAAACATGTCCATAATTGAAAAATAAGGTACATTGATAATGTATTGAACACAAAATTGGGTTTGAATCATGTAATTAATTAATATAAACATATTATTCAACAGTTATGAAATATTCGATGTAAAAATTACATTTAAGGTTTGAATATTATATTTATAAAAATATATAAATAGAATAAAATTTTTGTGCTATTACCTCTAATATATATCATCATTAATATGTTTTAGTAATTTTAATATTTTTACACCAATGAATATAAAATACATTTTCTACTATCATTAACATACATTATAAGTATTAAAAAATATTCATATTTTGTATATTTGGGTGATTTTCATTTAAGGAATGTGTTGAAGGAATCATTATTTTTACTTTTATGACTTGAAAATAATTTCCTACCATCATTAATTTTAATTTAAATAAATAATCTGTTAAATATTACTATGGTAATTTTTAGATAACACCATTTACACAATTTTTTCTAATTTTATTATTTTAATGTTCTTTCAATTTAATTTGATATTTCACCACATTTTGGGGGAAAATGGAAAGTGAATTGCTTATGGCCTCAAATATTATTTTCAAAGGATCTAAGATCAAATTTTTATATCCTAAATTTTAATTAATCATTATATAGTAATTGTGAATTAAATATGTTGATGGGTTATCCGAATACACCTTATATGATGGGTGATTTCATTTTAGATGTCCCAAACCCCCCCTTCTTAAGGTACCCATCCATGGATGTTAGATAATGAAGAGAGATAAAGGGATTGGCATCCTACCTTTAGTTTTACATATAATTTTTACTAGAACTAGTGGTGTAAAAATTATAACATATTTAATGAATTAAATTTTATGGTTAATATAGGACCAAGAGATAAGTTATCAACTAGTAATGTACTCAATGACATAAATAATAATTTAAAACTGAAACCATCACTAAATGAATATAAAAAGTACAAAAATGGAACTCTAATTAAATACAAAAAGAAATCCAATGATAAAAAATCAATACTAACATCACTTTTCATGCTAGTAATTTTTGGGATTATCCACATAGAACTCTTGGAAACCAAAAATATAGGTTTTATATACATAGGTTGATAAAAAATTATATAAAGAAGTATTATATCCAAAGTGTCTCATGAACATGAAAAAAGTGATTACTAATGCACCAGTCGAAAGCATAATCCAAATTTATCCTATACAATTCAACTAACCTGGCCCATAAACTAAATTTCATTCCCATTAAATTATGAACACATGAATAATAAAATTATAAGATTCATATTAATAAATATGTTACCCTGCAAAATTTTCACCCTATTAATTCTCCCTCACTCCAAAACATTATACATCATGGAACAAATCAGAAACTCATTTTACAACCACCATGTCCAAGGTTATAGTGTTGTTATCATCTCACACTGATTTCAAAATACATCTCATGCAAGGATTCCCACTAACATTGTACATTATAAGGATATCAATTTCAGATAGGCCGAACATGTATCACACATTCACAAAACAAAACCTACCCCAGGAAATGATCCCACAAACTATTTTAAATATTATAACACCTAATTCAAAACTACTTCCAAAATGGATTACCATGAAATTTTCAATGTTGTGGTCCCCCATAAAAGGAAAAAAACTAATTGAATCCTATGAAGCACCTATATACTAACCCAAAACATCTCAATGAATTGAATAAAATTATTGACATTATGGCCTATGATTTTAAATCATGTACCTCTAAAACAATTATCATCCCCATCAATGAAAATCAATCTAGAACATATATTTTAAGGGAAGTGTCCTATAAACAATCACAGAAGATACCTATTAGTAATCTAATAACAACTAAGACTATACCACCTCCTCAAAATAAACAGATGCCCTTTTTTTAAAAAAACTATCCACACATCCATTCTAAACTCCACACAAACAATTGTAATTAAAACAAAAAATACCACTCCAAATAGATCTAAGAACATAATTCATGTAAATTTATCTTCCACATCATCATGTTTTTTTATTTAGTATTCACTAAATCATTTGAATGGTTTTAAAATGTATAAAAATTAATATAATCTCGATTAATAAGGGATTATATCCATTGTATGATTGTAAATATTTAACACACATCGATATCAATGGGAAAAAAGAACTTTTCAAAACCAATATGATCAATTAATCACATTATCATATCAAATAATAAAATATAAAACACAAAATAGATAATGGTACAAGAACATATATGCATCTCATGATCCCATCTTCTCTCGACTATGACACCTTACCTATTATGAATAGAATACAATGGAATGTTTCATATATGAATCACATTCTCTAGGTGATCCTATATCTCTACTAGTCCCTATATGAATATCACATCAACCTTTATATCCATCTATCCCTATTCAATGACATGAGAATAATTATTAAGATATCATTTAAGATAATTCATCAGAAAGAAGTCATGTATCTAAGAAAATAATGGTGGAAGCCCAAACTGATACAGTACCTCTGCAATAAGACTGAAGTCCTCGATGTGCTCAATAATCTCGGGAAAAATCATACCGGCACGACCAATCATTTGATACCCTATATGAGGAGAGATCATAAAGAACACATGGCCCATGGCCAAAAAATATGTGGGCCCTTATTTTTTTGGAATAAGATTAGTATCAATCATGAACCACCACCATCATCTCCCAATCTACATTAAATTTTTCTATCATCCTCTGTTCAATATAGAAACCAAGCTCTGATGACCCTCGAACTGTGATGCTACACAAGTTATAATGGAAGAACCTCTCCTAAAAAACTATTGGAACTATACCAATGGATTCAGTTTTTATTTTTATAATTTCTAAATAAATCCTCAAAAAATTCATTGAAATCAAGGATATATGCTTATAGTATATCCTTTAGCATCATGATGGTCTACTGCATCTTCCCATCCATTTGAGGGTAAAAATTCTGCAGTGGAATTTGTGAGTTACAAAATATTTACTTATTACAATTTAGACTATTGAGGTGAATTTTGGTTCCAATTATGTGAAAATTTTCCATGAAACTAGAGAAAACATCATAACCCCATCAGGATATATATGTTCCAAATAATATATGGTGCTCGAATCCTTGATTTATAATATGTGAGCCAAAATTTGAAGTCAATATGTGATTACCATTATGAAGTTATAACATTTTTGAAACTCAAATAATAATGTGAATAATCCCATATATATTTTCCTACTTCAATTCTGGAATATCAATTGGATACAAAAACCCCCCAACAACATATCATTCTACATTTTTCTAATGTTAGATAAGACATCATTCCAAAAACTATAACACCACTCATTTGTACCAATTCCACCAAAAATACTTCATCAAACCAATGTACATGTTAGGTAATCCTATATAATCAACTAAATGTGATACATGGAAAAAATTAAGAACTCTATCACACATAATAATTGGCAAAATTAGTATCCCATGAAAAAATATCTACTTATGAATATTCTCCTACCATCACTCTATGTAGTCACCATATAAAAATGGTCACACATAACATCCACATATGAGAATATACAAAGATAATTCACTACCTACTACATCTGAGATGATTGTATGGTAATATTAAAAACTACTAAAAATAATATAATCCAATTTGTTTCAATCCATTAGGATAGAAAATGATACTTTTGAGATAGCATATCCTTGTGATTTTTGAATTTATTAGTATGGGGGCCATTAGGATATCCATATACCAATGGTTTTTAGTGAACTATATGTATAGGGTGGTTCAGATTTCAATATAACAATAGTTCATAAGGAATAGTTAGTGTATCGGGTTAGATTTCTACTCTACATATGTTTCCATTTGAATAGTTTGAATAGTGTTGTATAAATGGTTTTAAACCCCTTGCTATATACACCCACCCCTACCCCACAACTCAGCAGCCATCAACATCCCCACTTCCCACTCATTGCAATTGTAATAACATGAAATCAAAACTATAGAAAATATTCAAAATATATAATACATGTCATGAAAAAAACACAACTATGACTACTGTAATAAAAACAGAACATCCTCATCCTACACTGAAACCAACAGAATATCCTCAACACATAAATCATACAATGCCACCAATAAAGAATCCTAAAAAAACGTAAACTTGAATATAGAATAAATAAGTTGATTCATTTAAATAATGATTAAAAACATAAAGAGAAACACATATATTCATTCATAATAAACCATAAAACATAAAATGTCATAATTATTTGCAAACATTTTAATGGGATAAAATTACCATCAGCACAATCACTATCATAAATATCATCCTAGTCCTCATCCACATCATTTCCCTCATCCTTATATTCATCCTCTTACACATCCTTCGACCTACCCTCTTCATCCCCATCATCCCCACCCTCTTCCTCAACATACTCCCCTCCCCTTCCCCAACCATCATTGCCACTGTTTTCAACACAGTCATCCTGTCATGTTCCATTGTTGAGAACATCATCTTCACCACGACCATTAGCAATACTGTGTGGTGAAATATAAAATGTATATATCCTCTACATATATGAATCACCATCCATGAAGGTCTCTGTTGGATTTTATGGACATAATACTTTATACAGTTTTAAAAATTTAGTGTTTTCCATTTTACCATATTCTTCCACATGTATGCCCCTTTACATCCTTTTCTGATATACACTCATCGCGCGCTTCCCATTCCAAATCTATGCAACTATATCTTACACATAATTTTTTCCAATACCACGTCAGGACATTATTATTCCCTTTTCAGCATCATACTCTTCCATGGTATCATCACCCAAATAGTGATCTAATTGGTCATTTGGGAAAAATTTATCGGCTTCCCGAGTATCAAAGACCTTCAAAAGAACATTTTAACAAATATGAATAGACTATGAACTAGAAACAAATATTAAAAATCGAGGTCAAAAAATTTATACATACAATTTTTTGTTGTGCCTGTTCATTTATCACACTTCCATATTTTTTATTTCTACCTGATAAAAGAAGTTTCTTAAAGGCACAAATCCTTCAATATTTAAAACCTCTTTCCGGAATGAAATTATTATGTTAATTTTTCTTATTAAAAAAATAAACCAAATATATTCAATATATAATTCTAATAAAAATAAAAGAATAATATCCTATAGTTAAATCATAATCACTAGGTCTTTGCAATATCAATATGGTCTATTCATAAAGTTTGATATTGTGATGATTTTAACCTAATTCAAGGAAAACTAAAATATATTATTATAAAAAATTAATTTATTTCATTTCAAAAACATATAAATAGAATTAACATTTTCAAGGTTTCAATCAATACAAAACCAAACTATAAGAAAATCAGTTCTCACCATAATAAAAATAATAGAATGAGATAAAAGAACATATTCAAATTTTTTGAATATCTAAATGTTATTAATAAAAGTAAAACAATTCATTTTTTATTCTACAAAATCATTATGATGATATATAGTTTAGGCCCAATAATTATAATTGAACCAGATATGATGTTCATCTAAAATGTCATCATAATTTGAATGAATGTTGTAATGAGATTTTGTATAATGTGATTCATTCCATTTGATCATACATTCAATGGGAAGATACTTCCTTGAGTTTCCACTAGGATAAAACAATAGTGTATTAGAAAAAAATAATAGATAATTTTCCAAAGAAGTTGAAGTACAGGGATCTAGTTAACTTAAGATATTTTATTCCTAATGAGCTCAAGGAACCAATATATTCCACCAAACTAAATGGAATCAGGTAGTGAATATTTTAATTCACCATATAAACAACATGGAAATGTATAAAAAATTCAGTAAAGGGAAGGAACTAGATAAAATAAACATTTATGGGATTATTCACACAAATAAAAAATATTTTATTCATGTTTAGGAATTTATTATATAAAAAATCTCTAAACATGAAATCTTCTAATTATTTATTATTCTCAAACACAAGTACTCTTTCTTTATAAAATAACTTTTTTAGTTAGACAATGCATTAATTATAAGAATGATTTTTCGTATACCCAAATTTTTAAATGATAAATATTCTTTATCTAAATAAAAGAAATTTCCATGAGTGTTTCACTATGTTGAGCTGATTAGATATTTCTTATAATTATTATTTACAGATTATAACATGGGTTTTCTTCCAAAAAATTCTTGTATAAATACAAGAATTACCCTCATCTTCATCCTAGACCTTTTAGTAAAATCAACGTCCATAAAAGATCAATACAATATATATATATATATATATATATATCAAAAATAAACATCATTTGTCAATAATTTATATAATTGGATCAAAATGATTTAAAATATATTCATCTATTATCTAGGTGAAGAGAATTGATATAGAAAATCCAATATTAGAAAAAAATACAATAATAAATAAATTAACTTTAATATAAAATTTGTTTGAAAATCATTTTAAGAATTGATGAGTAGAAAATTCGATGACCATTTAATTAAACATTTAATATTTATATCTTCTCACTAGTAGGATCATATATAATTTTACTCATTTTTATTAATTTATCTCTTGATGTTTCATGTTCTTCATTATATGGGAAACATGGATTCTTCACATTTTTTTGATCACCATCGACTTGTGATGTTATAATAACTAAGGAAAAAATTTTGAATCAAATGAATAAATTTCATCGAAATATTAAATTTTTGGAAACATGATTTTTCAACTACAAGAAATTTATAAAAATATTAAGTTTCGATGTCTTGTGTTCGGAATGAAAAGGCTAATGCTCAATGAACAAAAATGATGATTGAATTACAATATCTCAAAAACATACGTTCATCACATTAAATACTTATGATCATATATGAAATCATATTAATTGAAAAGGATTGTGTTTGGTTAAGTCATTAGCTAATAACATAATAACTTATGTTGATTCTTAAAGTCATATGTTGTCTCTCAAAAAATTTACGCTAAAAGAATTTTACATATTTGGGCATTGGATAAATGCCATAAATTTTCAAAAAAGGCATACACACAAGGCACAAAATGACTTATGTTGGGGGGTCAAAAGTATTATTCATGGTCATTTTTCAAGTTTATCACAAATCTATAAATTATATGTATCGACTATATAAAAAATAAAAATGTTTTTTATATTTTATCAATATCACTCCAATTATATTCAACAATCTCAAAAACACTTCAGAAAACCTCAATATCATCTAAAAAAAGATCTTAATATTCTCAAAAACATTATTTACATGAGATAAAGAAAATTATTTACACCTACATAAATAAGCGTCATACAATTTTTCAAGCATGGTTTGAGATCATGTTATGCCCCAAACTGTAGAGGTATGTCTTATCATCCTTGTTTTTTTTAATTTTTTACTCACAATTCATAGAAAATCAATAATAAAACACAATGTATTCGTGAAAATCATGTAAATTTTTATTTCAAAATCTCATATTTGATTAATACCTTCATGTTTATAGTCATAAAATGAGAAATAAATTCATTATAATATTCTAATGGGATGTCATCCATGATGACTGAGACATCTAAATCTATGAAAACTATAGCATGACAGCCAAAATATAATGAATTCTCATAGAATCCTAAGTGCTCACCAAATTCCATGTTGTGATTGTCTCACAGCCACACAAATGTGAAAATTAAAATAAATATAAAAAGATATTAATTCAAAAAAAATATCAATATATCATTAAATCCATTGATTTTTACCCATATTGGTGCTATATAATTATCCGTTATTTCATTTAGCATGAATCACTTGGAGAGTCCATGGAAGGTAATGATTTAGAATATTTTGAATGTGTCTTTAAAAAACACCTTCATTTTTATCATGTTTTTCCAACCTTTTGTTTGTCTCTATTGTACTACACCATCAGATGTGTTTGTGGGTTCCACTCAACATGCTTGTATTTATTCCCACAATTTTTATTGATATATCCCATAGTTAATGAAAAATATCAAATATTATATCAATACAATTTATAATAAAAATAAATTATGATAAAAAAATTTACTTGAGTTATATAAATATACGTAAGGTAGTATTATCACTGGGTGTCACTATGTCTATAGGAATTAAAGGAACATGAACCAAAATTGATGTAGTGGTCCCATTTTTATGCTTTATAAGGTCATAAGTTGATAGAGAAGCATTCTATTAATCTAGAATGTTGTATCCCGGGGTGAGAAAGTAGATGAAAAAAGATTGAATAGGTGGTTATGAAAATGAATAATAAGGATGAAGAGTAGGAATCCTCAACAGATACAGTACAGGGTGGTTGGGAAGATATGTTGAAAATAGTGGTTTAAATATGGGTTTCAATAATATCATTTGATTCATTAACAACACCATCAGATTAGAATGTGTAGTTGATTGTATGTTAGGGGGAGGTACGAGGTGTCGTTAGGCAAGTCGGCTAGAGTCCCTGGCTGTAGTAACACCCCCCTAAAATCTATAGCATGAGCTATTGAACTACTAGGGCAGCTAGTGAAAATCTAGAATCTTCGTGGTGGATCTTGATTAAATGTTAAAACTCAAAATTAACCCCATGACATTATATAAAATTAATATTTATTTTGATAATAAAATACTCACAACTGGTATTGGAGGAGGGACACACATCTCACTCATTGCCTGATTACTGTCTTCATGATTTGTCATCATTCCTTCATAGGGTTTTTCAATTCCATTATTTGAATAAATATTTAAATAACTAAAAATCCACCAATAATGTCTAAAAAAAGAAAAAATATGTTTTGATAGACAAAATTATGTAATTAAACTTGTGAAACAAAATACATGATACACAATGATATTGAAAATAATTATTTATCTAGTGGGAATAATATCACAAAAAAATACATGTCATAGAAACAACAATACATTCAAATTAACATGTTTATTATGGGTATGATTTAGTTTTCTTCTATTTTCAATTCAATCAAATTATATTTTGGTTATTTCATTATGTTCATTTTGGTCAATTGATTAGATAATATTTATATTTTCATTTTTCCAAGGTCATTGGGATCATATTTTGGGTTAGGTCATATTTCTATTATTTTATGTAATTATTTTCATTTTTTTTTTTCATATCAATTACTTTCATATATCCAAATAAATTAATTTTGTTTTTATTACAATATAACTGGTTTTTTATTGTTTGGTTTGGTATGTTTTAATACATTTCATTTCAATTTTATAAAATAAAAAATCAATAAAATGAATCTAGTAATTATTTAAAATCCAAATGAATTTCTAGTTTGGTAGAAAATATTTGTAATAAATAATAAATCACATTTTGTACAACCAACCTCAACAACCCATGAGGAGATAATCCCATACAACATTAAACAATTATTCAATATTTTACATATTTCCCACCATAACAATAGGTTTGAAATAAACTCTTACAATTGATGTATTGGATTAATCATATGTAATTAATGGATCAGGGCCAATGGGAGTAGGGATAGTTTCAATTCTTTCATCTCTATCATAAAATATATGTCTTGGGATTACATTAATAATGAATCCAAATTCAGTTTTATGATGATCTTTAATATGAAAAAATTGTTCCACCATTGATTCACATACATATGGTTAATTGATATAAATAGTGTCATTCATGTTAATAACTAATAATCCACAATCATTAATAATTTTGACATGCATCATCATCAAATTGAACTGCAAGAAAATCGTCATAGTGACTCGACCAAGAGATTATTAATCCAATATCAATATTTCCTCAAGGAATCCATAATATGATTCATTTTCAAATTGAGCTATATTTTCTGATGCACTACCATAACAGTTTGTTGTGGCAGTTATCATAACACCATCATGTATTGTTATCGTTATTTTTTCACATTGATTGATAATAAATCTAAAACTGTTGAACACAATTGATTTTCATAAGAAATTCACATAATGAAGAAAAAAATTCATAATTCTCATTATATCAGAGTCAAATTCTATAAGAAAACTCAATACCTAAAATGTAAATTAATATTATACTTAATTAAATATTTATTTTATTAATTTATGATAGTAATATTTACACCTTCAATTTCAACCAAGTAGAAAACTAATTTTTATGAAATTTCTCTCTCCATATCAATGGTAATGAACAATGATTGTTTTATGATTTTTTATGATCTGTGTAGAAAAAATATAAATAGTTTAACATTTATGTTAAGTTTAATGTGATGAAATAGCATATACATGATCAATTTACAAACAATATGTTGTTCTCAAAAAAATAATAGTTAGAAAAAAATATGCACTGTGCAATCTCTTGGCCTTCAAGGATTAATGTCATCAATGTAAATGACCCCATAATTCCCTCTATTTGGGTAAGTGAATGAAAAACGGTTTCATTTTTTTCTTACTGTTCTTATTCATTTATCAATGGTCAGTTACATCTCTTAGTCATATCACACAAATAAATTGACGAAAAATCTATACATTCAATTACCATGAAACATTCGATGATAGATCCTTCAAGATGATTTATTTACATTGTACAATACTTCAATGTAAAAATTCTTCTTTCTGTTGGACATGTATAAAAAAAATTACCATTTCCATTGAGAAATATTTCTATTGGAATATGGATATTCAGATTCCTAATGCATGTCAAAAAAATTGAATGAAATATTTTCTCTATATCTATCAAAATAAATAATTCCTCTATATGATTTTTTAACATGAATAACATTGAAAAAATCTTATAAAAATATCTATAATGATATGGAATAACTGATTAACTAAAATGGTTATATTACATGATAGTAGATTATATAATGCTTTTGAAATCAACTCATGTAGAAAGATGTGATAATCATTAGTCTTGAAATATATCTGATTCAATGATATTCTCTTGACCTATTTTGATATGTTTTATGATTAGCAATCAGGAACTATAATAGTCTATACTAATTACAAAAAATGATTTTTTTTCATGTTTCATCACATATAAAGAACATGAAACATTCCATCTATTTTAACTTATACATACAAGATGAAAATTATCATTTATTCCTCAATAAACCAACTTGTTATGAGATCATAAATAATATTTATAATTCTATTGAAATATAGAATAATTGAAAAAAATTATTAAAATAAATTATTTTCAATGCACATTATGTCTAAGAAATGAAGTAAAAAAATTTTGACCAATAAAGATACTCAAAAAAGTTTCACATATAATTCTAATTGAAATAGGATTCAGTGAAAACATTCTTTTTATTTATATATTTCCTCAATAACTTCTTAAAATAATAACTTAAATCTTGTAATTCCCTAAGAATAGAAGTTATAGACATATGTGGAGGTGGATAGTCGGTTTTCAGGATATTGTGAAAAATTAGAAAAGAAATACTATATGTATGGTCCTTTGGAAACAATCTTCAATTTCATATAAAGGTAGAAATATGTTCATATTTTAGGCTTCTAGATCATTTATTCATCATATCTAAAATATCTTATAGTTTTCCCCTCATGCTCTATCCTGACATCATTTCATGAGCATTAATATGATAGATCATCCTCATAAGCACAATACAGAACTGAAATATATATTTTGAACATGAATCATATTTTCCCACGCCCGTATTACAATGATATTTCAACTCTTTTATTAATGTTTTGATGTGTACCTAATTATCATTTCTATTATCATAACATTAAGATATGATTATACTAATGAAAGTGTGATTTTTTTTCATAAAAATCATTATTGAATCGTTATAATGGTGTATGAGAACTGTCCCTATGTTGTATGAAGTAAGAATCCTCAAAAATAGATTAATACTATCATATGAATGATCCAACCTCACATTATGCATGTCAGCTACAAAATCAGGATATCGAGCATCAAATCCCATCAATGAAAATGAACTTTTTAGTGAACCAACTCATTAATATTATTTATTCTTTTAGTTTTATTGAAACATATTTTTTTTATGTTTTATCACAGATGAAAATATTATCGTGTAATGGGGTTAATGGAATTTTACACGTACTTTTCTTTGGAAGACAAGATGGTCTTCCCATAGCTTTTAGATTCCATTAGGATGTCCGAAATTTAATACAAACAATTCATTGAGCAGTTTCCTCCTAGAATAAGCTGCAATATTTCATGAAATCATGAATTTTTTTGTTTAAAATCAATGATACGTAAATAAAATCAATTACATATAGTGTTTCTAGGGAAAATATATATCATTTTGAAGAACATCCATTAATAGGGTATGAATTTAATTGATGGAAGTATTATAAATCACATAAATTGTTTCCCCTTGAAAAAAAATATTTTTAAATTTAATCATTCATTATTCTTCTAGAGTGCAGATATATTGGAGTTGTTTTAGGATTATTCAATTTCATTATCCTGTCAACATCATCATCTTCTTTAGATGTATCATGTGTGCTCGTATCGAATTCTTCTTGGTATGGAATACCATCCTTCTCTTGATGGCAAGTAAAAAATATGTGGTCTTTGAAAATTTTATATAGTCCATTTTCCTCCTTTGGATCATGTGAATTTTTGGATTTCATCTTCTCCCTATTCTAATACAACACATATTAGTTTTTTGGGGAAAAATATGAGTTTTTATGGTATCTAACATCTTCACGGCTTAGCCAAGGTCGTTTATCACAATGATTACCTAGAATTTTTATGGATCCAATATCTAAAACATTATCAAATGAAAAATCTAAAAATCTCTCCAACTTATTTTAAAAATAACATGGGATATACTTAATTTAATAAATTGAAATTATATCTATTCTATAAAAATAAATATTTGTCATTTTATAAAAAACATAATCAATATTGATGTTAAATAAAAACATATATTTAAGGATATGATAAAAAATATTTTTTTATTTAACCATAACTGGGAATATATTTTCTATGTGAATCATAATATATATGAAAAAAAATACAATACATATTACAATATACTATAAAATGATGTCGAATAAAGGTACTTTTAATAGATTCATTCATGACTCTAGCCTTTAATTTGGGAAGGTTAATGTACATTTTATTCTTTTTTGTTTTGTTTTTTTCAATTTAAATTTAATTAAGTTCCTTTAAATTCACATTTATTTAGGACAAGAATGTTTTAAGGATTTATCATAGTTTAATTTGGTTAGGGTTTCGTATCATTTGATAATGTTCAAATGTTTTTTGAAGTTTTGTTTATTAAATTTCAAATAGATTCGTCAATATTTGGTTAGTATTATTGAAATAGAATCTATTTACTTTGGTTAAAATCTATTATTTTTTGATTGTTTTGTTGTTGATTGATATGGTTTAGTTGAACATGGCACAACAATGTTCTATTCAATTTGGTATGTTCTGTTTGTTTATTATTAGTGAAAATGTGGTAGATATTTATACTGGATGTATACCTGGGTGTTGATATCTCAGTTTTATTGATTTTACTAGATGAATGATGGTTTGTAGGAGATAAAATTTTATTATAATTTATTCACAATAATCGCATCTACACTATGGTTAAGTAATATTACAAAATATTATTAAACTATATATCATGATAATAGTCTCACTAGAATCTATATTTTTCATTCATTCAACCATGATCTCATTCATTATGTTTAGATAAGAAACTAATTCAATGAAGCAATTAAATTATCTCATGTTAAATCAAGATTCATGTAAAATTTATGTAATTCATAAGGTGATATCATTATTTAATATCCTCTCACACATTATTTGGAAAAGGATGGTAGAAATCAAGGTAATGAAAGATCAAAAAATTTTCCAAAATGATTATGTTACAATGTTGGTTTTTATGTAAGAACAATATTTTGGAGATAGAGGATCAATTTCAGCAAATATCTTGTTTTCATTATAAATTATGTTATTCACAATTGTAAAGAAATATCCTATAACAATAATCACAATGAATATATTATTACATCTTTGGATACCACATCAAAATTGTATATGGCACACTCTTACATATTCAATGTAAGAATAATATGGATTGTTAGATGATGTGATAAACCATGATGGAAGATCCAATGTTATAAATGTTCATTAAAATTAGTATACAAATGCAATGTAACAGTGAAAATCCCTCCATCATTTCATTTTTAGTTAAAAATTCTTTTTATATAAGAGTAATTGATTGAGTATCACACCACAATGATGTGTATTTCACTATGTAGATGATGTTTTTTATGTATTAAAGATCCCATGATAAATTTCTGGGCATTTGGAATGTGATGGTGTATTGGATAACTCCAAATTAAAATTTTAACACGACAGATATGTGAGACATTGAGAAGAATAATAAATAGAAACATTGTAACAATGGGCTTGAGAAAATGAGCTCAGTAGGCATACTAATGGAAAAAACAACATCATTAGGTCATTAAATAAAATATTCTTTTTATGACAGTTTAAAATAAAAAATATAAAAATAGGTACGTGTAACATATGTATATAAAGGTCAATAAATTTATCAAAACCATTATATAAATATTACATTATTTTATAATTAATTTACAATATTTAATTGATAACACATTAATAGGTAAAATACATCTTTAATAAAGTAAAAATTTGACAATCTCTTTTTAACTATTCTATAAATGTATTGATTTAAATATATATTAGAACATAATTTATCAAATGGAGTTAATGATCAAGATATTTTAAAAACCATAGTTTTTAAAGTATGAAATAAATGAGGCTAATAGTATCAAAATAAAATATGTGAATAACTATAATATAAATCCTTCTACAAAATAAATAACTCTATTATAAAAAATGATTGGGGAATGAAGATCTTTGACCTTTGAAATTGTTGAAAAAAAATAATACACTACCCTGTGAAATATATAGTATTCTAGCCACTGTAATATGTATATAACTATAATCTATTCAAGGAATCAATTTAGGTAATTGGTTGATTATGAATACAATCTAGGTTATCATAATAATGTACTCAATAATACCATGATTCATGAATAATAATAATAACCATTTAAAAAATAATAATAAAATCAATAACAACATTGATTGACATTAAATCCATATGGAATAATTATGTTACCATGAAAATATCCAATTTAAACACAAAATATATTTAAAAATATAAATCTAAAAAAACACCAAATAATGATCAATTAGAAAACAATAAATGGTTTTAGGATAAAAAAGATAAAAATAGTAGGGGGAAACTAAATGATGCATCTAAAACTAACTGATTTGATATTAAAGAAAAATAGGATAAAAATAGATGATTGAGGATGGGTGTTCATAACTATGGTTGAAGTTGGAATCACTCATAGGGGAGTCTATCATGAGAAATCATAGGGATGGGGAACACATATATTTGAGATTATAATTTGATCTAGATGCAGATTCATATGGAAGTGCTGCTAGCGATTAAAATGGGAGTTCTATGTTGATGGTAGTGCTACTAGGGATCATGATGGGAGCGGGTAATGCTCAGAATGAGAATGTTCTGGGAGGAGGGATCCATGTTCTAGGGGGACTGGAGGATAGGAGTGGGTATACTAGGAGTCCATATCAGAGAGAGGGAATTGCAAGGGGATCCACATGCTAGGTCTTGGAATGGGGTTATGGGAGTGGGGATTCTAGAAGTCATCATATGAGTAGGGTAAGCACAAGTGGAGTAGTCTATATATGGGAAAAAGGTCACCCCTATTACAATGGTATTACAAACTATCTGAATAGGCTCCTCTATCCAAATGGATTGTAAGGAACTGTTGGGATAACCTGTTGTCTAACAGCCTATCCCATCTATTTTCCTATACCATTGGGATATTCCTTATGAAAAGTCCCTAGTTATAGTACTAAAATATGAAACCTATAACTTGAACATAATTTTTATCATTATTCATGGAAAAAATGACTCCATATCCCTCCATGTGTCCCTGGCCTCTTGAACAAAATATCTCTTTGAATTCCAACTAACTGCACCATCCATGACATTCCCCTTCCTTATGGTTAAAATGGTGATAAAATCATATTCCTAGAGAAATATTATCAACCCCAATATTCACGAATTTATTTCCCAATAATATACTCTATTCGTGAATATTATATTACCAGTAAATACCACATATAATTCTCTAATGAGGTTATGTCACAAGAATATTAGTGTAGTAACATATTATAATTAATAAAAAAATGGTGTCATGATTATATTTATTTAGTTATATATCACTAGATCTATTAAGGATCATTTACATGTTATAAATCTTAGCACACAATATGCCCAATTGAAAAAAAATTCTATAATACAACAAACATATATAGTTCCTCTTGAAATAAAATCATTAGATAAATGATGAAATTATGATTTTGGTTGTCAGATTGAACCTAGTATTGATATTTCCAGATGAGTGATTCTTCATTCTCAGTTAGATCTTCTAAATGGGTCACAATCTATTATAAATCATATGAAAACATCATGTAATAAAATTTATGACTAAGGAAACTATGAACCTATTCGTTATTCATTATTTCATCGTATGAAACAACTACATCACTTTTTTAGACGTCCACAACCAAGCCATTTTAGGAAAATATATACTTGATTAAATTGTCCACTTATGTAAAAAACATATTCCAGGACCACAGCCCATAGTGATGGTGTATTTTAAGGGATATTATGATATCATTGATAAGATCAAAATGAACCATTTATAAATATAATAAAATTAATATGACATCTACAAACATGAACACATATTTTTATATTAATTTTACAACAATGTGTTCATGAGTCAATTGAACACATATTTTTCATTCATGAAACCAAATAGTGTGTTCCTAATTTCCGAGTAACCAAACGCTCATCAAAAAGTAGTTTTAAATATGTCCTCCTCTTTTACCCAAATATTATGATCTAAATACTATAGATTATTAAAAAAAACATACTTGAATCTCCCAATTTTATATAATGATCTACAATACAATGATTTGCGAATAGAATTCTAATTACCCTAAGATTCAAATTTTTTATGTATATAAACTACCTCAGAGTACAAAATAATCAGTAAAAATTATGTACTCCACTATGAAACACAAGTCTGGATGAAACCTCTCTCTCTATATTTATCATTATTAAACATTCAATCTGAAAACTCTAAGGGTACCATGTGATAAAGAGTTTTTGACAATAGAAGAATAAAATTGCAAAAAAGCTACAACAAAAAATATATCACGTTGATTGGAAAGCACCACTACAATATTAATATATATATATATATATTACTCAAATATTAAGGGTCCTCCACCTTCCCAGTGACAATTTATTTCACTAATTATTCTACCATAAAAATGATATGGGCCTGTATATCTATACTTTCCATCAGATGAACCTATTTCATGATGAAAACTAAACGTAGACTATCCTTATTTGAGAACATTACCATCCTATTAAATAATTTTATAATATATCTCAACGAATACAATAATTCAATACTGATTATGAAATAGTACGATTTTATATATATCATAAAAAATTACTCCACATGACATTTGATTCACCATCATCACTCTAAACCCCTGAAACAAATCAAATAAAGTAGTATGCCCTCAAAATAAAATAGTCAACAATATTAGAATGATAATCTTCACCACATAGAGTCCTATAGAATGGAATATAGCGGGATAAAAATGGGATTCAGTGTAACTAGCCAGTTAATTCTATGATTAATATCAGTAAAATTAATTTATTCAACCATTTGTTATGAATTTTGAAAAACAGGCCTACATAGCTGTAATTAGTATGTTATTTAAAGTTTGATAAGACCAACATAAATTTTGGTGAATAGTAACATACCATTTTGAATAGTAACCTCCCCTATGATAGTAAATATATATGATTTAATTAAATGTATATTATACCCAAATCATGGAATAAGTAAATAAATGTTTTAAAACAGATATTTTTCAAATTAGAAATGATTTTATTTAAAAAATTATTTTCTTATATATACAAATTTTTTGATAAAATGGAGTTATTTTTTGGATTCATCATGTTGAAAGTTGTTTCAGGTGATTTTTTTTTTGAAATTTTCGGATATACATGAATATTTTATGAATAGTTAAATACGAGAATTTAAAAATTAAGATAAATACTTGATTTTTGGAGTCATGGATGATGTTATGCTGATTTAAAGACACATGGTTCAAAATCACATTAACTTATTACTATTTTTTTCATGTAATCATTACTAAATCTTGTCTTTTTTTGAAATAATATAATAACTATTATAATAATGTAGAACTCCCCATCTCTCAACTATCATTACCACCCACTACACCATTTTCCTTACACACCTCTGCAGCCTTGAACCTTTCCTATGTTCTACACAATAATCCACAAAATAAACTTCCCAACAAAAATAACATTCTATTCTCATCAAAAGCCCAAAACCAAAGGTTCTATGGAGAATATCCAGGAGAAGAGATCAAGTGGTAAACATCATCTTTTATTTTCTTTCTTTTATTTTCATTTTCATTCTTATTTATCTTCTCTCCTCACCACCCCTTATGAAAGAGGCATGAATGTCCCAGAATAATTTATATATTCTATATTTTATCATGTTTATGTAATATTCACCATTATAATTCTTCTCCTCTCCCACTTATTCAAGAAACTGAAACATCGTCTGTGAAGTGTCGATTTACCGACATCGTGGGCGATATTATTTCAATTTCTCTTAATTCATTCAAGGATGGTCATGAAACCATTTTTATGGTTACAGAAGATTATAATTTATGTATTATATATATTATAATGTTCCAAAATAATTTTTTACACATCATATAAATTTTTAAAACAAAATGATTTCATTTTGATCGATGAATAACCAAAACGACCTAAAAAATATCAACAATGTTTTATCTTATGAATAATCGTCATTTCATAATTAAAAGGGATAAATGGTATAATTTATGGTCTTGGAAATATTTAAATATCATTCCATTTCCAAATCTACATTTTCACTTCCAATTATCTAGAATATCTATCATGAACTGATCATGGAATCCTTGTGATAAACGCACATGAAAACGATGGAATTATCAAAATATTATTATTGAATGGGTATAATGGTATTATAAAATTATCATTACTGGTGTTATAAACATGAATATGTTTCTGTAAAATTGTAACAAAAAATTTTAGCCATTATATAGCAGGTTTAAACACGTTTGAGGGAAGTCGAAACTGAGGTAAGGGATCCTCTTTTGCTCAATTTTATTCAAGAATATCTTCTATGATGTGCTATATTATGTTCAATTACCATAGATGTGGTATATTTTCAAACCTCACTCATACTTCCTTTATGATGTATTAATTATTACTGACCTCTTTTGTGTCATTAATCTATACCATATGCACATGATACTACGGTGAAATTTCACAAGTAAATTGTAATCCAAATTTACATTCGTTGGGTTAACCGTAAACTTCAAGGGTATTTATCATGATTTGATGTCATGTAAAATGTAATTTTATTATATTTTGTTATATTAAATTTATTTACAATATATATAGATATTACCTTCATTTAATCAATTCTATATCCAATGATATAGTATTTGTAAAGGACATTACTCTTAAAATCCTCTTAAATGACTTTTTTATGAAATAAAAAGAGATTGTTTTTTATGACATGAGTGTAAAAATATTATTTGATTATGTAATCTTACAAAAATTTCATCATTATATGTTTTTTAATTAATAATATTACATTATCTTTTGTGTAGGGTTTATGTTCTAAAAGTGATTTTTACAAAAAAATTGTATTTTGAAATGGAATTTGATTTGCTGAAGGGTGTAAATGAGTTATGAATTATTTTATTCATGATATGTTCCTTGGAAATTATTAATGTTGGTTTTATATCATTATAGCTCATTATATTATGGTTGAACCCCATTATAGATCATGATATGTTGGGTTGAGCCCATTATAGATCAGGATATGACGATTGATCCCCATTATAGCTCTCCAATGTCTTCGCTACTAAAAATTTGGATGTTGGATTAATAGTTATTTGTTGAGTAAATGTGATTTTAAGAGTGATATTTTAAATATTTCCCTATTAAAATACATGATGTTTATACGCATTTGAGTTTACATGTTATGGTTTTTATTAGTTTTTATGTTAACACATCACAAATGATTTTTTTTCTTTTTATATCCCTTACTGTGTGTCTTTCTCATCTATATATTTTAAAAAACAATTCACAGGTTATAAATATGGGTAAGAGATAAAAGGGATTTCTGATGAATGTTATGATGTTTTTTTCATGAAACCAGGTTTTATTTTAAATATTTCATACTTTGAAAAAAATTGATATTGTTTGGTATTATCCACTTTGTATGAATGAGGTATGTCATGTATGTAATATATCATAATACTCTTTATTAATAAATCTGGAAAGATAAAAATTTTGTAATAATTTATGTTCATGACTAATATTCATGATTAAACAATGTTTTATAGATGGGTCATTATAGTAGGTATTAGAGGATGGTTTAAAAACCATACGGGTTTGGATGAAATTGAAAGATTGCGATAAATGATTTTTACACTATGGTTATTTAAACTTTTTTAGAATTTAAATATTACCATGTTGCCTCATCTAGGATATGTCTTTTCAGAATGGTTTTCTATATAAGAAACATGGAAGATGAAGTAAGAAGGCACCAATATGCTAATGTCTATTCGAATCTGCATCCTAGATTGGTGGGAATCATAACCAAGCAGTCTCTGACAATAGTGGATCAGGTGACTCATGCAGTAAATGTTGGATGTATCCCATATATAGAGGAAAACTATCTACCCCTATGAAACATGTCTTGTATAGAGAATTTAATCGGGAAACAACCTCCATCATTTAGTGGAACCATATATCCAGTGATAATAGAAGGATGGATCATTGCTCTTGGAAATATATTTAATATCATTGGATATTATAAATTTCATAAGGAAATACTATCCATTTACCATAAGAATGATGAAGAGGATTCATGGTAGTCTCTGGTTATAAATAAGAGAGAAATATATTATCTTTATGGTCTAGAATGGGATGATTTTCGGGAACTTTTTGTGGAAAAATATTTTACAAAAACTTTTTGACTCGGAAGGGAGAAACAAATCTTATAACTAAGTCAAATAGATAAATAATATGTGGATACATAATTATCTGATCTTATAAGACATTCCATGTATGTACCTGATATTACTAGAGATTTTGATAGTAAAATTAATCGATTTTACTCTGGTTTGACACCTTTTCATTGAAGAGATTTTTCATCATAAGTGTTTTAAAGATATGACAAGCATGATTAGTGAACACAAGAATAATAAGTGTCCAGGTTGAAAGGAAATGTGGATGAACTCATTAATCCAATATAGAGGTAAGAAAATGAATTTCCCTTATTTTGAAAATGGTGGTAAAAATAAACCAGGATAATGTCTTGTAAATTATGTGAAGTGCTACTGATGTGGAATCTTTGGTCACATGTATTTTGAATGCAAGGAAATTTATCTCAAAAATAATGATAATTTGATGGAGATATGCTTTAACTAAATAGAACTGAGTCATTATTTTAATGTTTTTTCAAATATAGCCACTCAGGAAGAAACTCAGCAATATTGGATGTAGATGGGTGTGAAAAATCCTTTGCAATTACTTCTGTAGATATTGGGATATCAAATGATGTGGAATCAGATAAATTATGTTTTACATTCATTTTTCTAGAGTTTTTTTGATATTGTGTGTGCACATTCCATTATTTTTTGTAAATTTCTTGGTAAATTAGAAATTTCACCTAATGAAAAGAAATTAGACCTTATGGTTTATACAAAATGGGGAAATATTAATTCAAAATGGCATTATTAGTATCTTTTTTGATGATATATAAGTAATGTAATTACATTGATACCTTGTTTTTTATCCGTTGGTATATTTTGATGTTATAATAGCTATGGTTCGGCTTTATTTTATCATACATAGATTGATTGTAGAGATAAATAAGTTTTTTTTTCATAATGATTTTTGATTTTTATACAAGAATTAACCTATACCATCGATAAAATATCAATAATATAAATAACTGTTAGAATATGGGAATGAATTTTATCTTTCTCACATTATTAAAAATAAGGGAAATGATCCAATTAATGTTGTTCGAGTTGTAAATGAGTATCTGCTTGTTTTTCCCAATTAGTTTCCCAGTGTAATTATAGATCATAAAGTTGAATTTAAAATTTACATAGTTATTGATTTAAGAAGATTTGAAATACCCCTATTGAATGGAAGAAATGGAACTTCGTGAATTGAAAAACATAAGAAAGAAAAACTTGATTAAGGCTTCATTCATCCTAGAACATCACAATGGGGTGCTCATGTTTTTTTGTTAAAAAAAGATGGATCAATGATTCAATGAATTGATTATAGATTTGTGAATATCATTAAGGTTAAGAATAAGTATATATTTCATATTTTTGATTACTTGTTTGATCAGATCTCAATAGTTTTTTATTTTCTTAATATTGACTTGAGATCTACATATCATATACTGAATGTGATGGAAGATGAAATTTCGGAAACAAATTTTAGTTCTATATATGTGAATTATGAGTTTGATGTGATGTAATTTGGTTTGACCAATGAACCTACCTTATTCATGGATCTTTTGAATATTTTAATATTTAATAAGTTCATGGATAAATTTATGGAATTGTCTATTGATGACATTAATATACATTCTAAATGTAATTAAGATCATGAAAAACATCTATTGGTTGTATTGAAAGCCTTAAATGAAAGGAAGTGGTATGGAAAATTCAGTTAGTGTGAATTTTGGCTGAAAAAATTTTCATTCCTTGGTCACATTGCGTAAAAAGATGGCATAATTGTTGATCCTTCTAAAATAAATTTATGGATGAATGACTGATCCCCAAAAATATTCCTGATATTCATAGCTTCCTTGGTCTAGATGAATATTACCAACGATTTGTTGAAAACCTTCCATGGTTACCCATCCCATTGACTATGTTAACTCTTAATTATGTTATGTTTAGTATGAAAAATGAATGTGATGATTATTTTCAGGAATTGAAATGAATATTGGTGAATTCTAAAATTATAAATATACCATCAATAAATGATTATTTTTTCTTATATAGTGATGATTAATTACAGGGACATGGTTGTGTTCAAATGTAGAATTATCAAGTAATCGCTCATGCTTTATGTAAGATGAAACTCCGTGAGATAGATTTCCCTACACATGATTTGGAATTAACAGCTATTTTTTTGCTTAAAAATTTTAGAGGCATCATTTATGAGTATCCAAATATGGAATATATACTGAAAATAAAAGTATGAAGTATATATTTACTCAGAATGAATTGAACCAGAGGTAGAGATGATGGCTTGAACAGATAAAAAGTTATGATTGCATGATCAATTACCATCCGTGTAAAGAAAGCAATGTGCAATATTCCTTGATTCAAAAACATCATGAACCATTATCCATGTTATGTTTGGAACATGATCCCTTGATTAATAATTTGATGAATTCTAGAATAGATGTTATTGGTGAAGGAAATGAATCTATTTTGTTTCAGGTTTTATTACAGTCATCGTTATCAGATATAATTAAGAAAGTTACACAGGAAGATTGTGATCTATAAAAAAATGTATAATTGGTTAAAATGGGTATGTTTCCATAATTTAATTTTGATTAATATTTTCTTTTAGTATTTTTAAAATGAATTTTTATTCCTTGTTATTACCATTTGAAGAAAGTAATGTTGTGTGAAACTCATTGTTCTCCATTTTTAGTTCATCCTGGAAGTAGTAAGATGTACATAAACCATAGGAGTATTACTGGAGGGGATGAATTAAAACATATATGGTTTATTTTACCATGAAATGATTGAAATGTAAATAGGTTAAAGAAGATCAGAAGTTACTGAAGGTGATGTTTTATCTTATTCTAGTTCCTTAATGGGAATTGGAGAATATATCCATGAACTTCATTTTGGGACTACCAAAGAATTCTGGAGGTAACAATGCAATATGGGTTATTGTTTACCAATTGACTAAATGTACACATTTTATCCCTATTTGAGATAAAATGTCTTTGAATAATATTTCTCAATTGAACCTCAATGAGATTGTCAGGTTACATGGAGTTCATATTTCCATTATATCTGATCATGATCCTTAGTTTACATATATCTTTTGGAAAGGCCTTTAGAATGCCTTGGGAACATAATTAAATTTACGTACATATTTTCATCCTCAATCTGGTGTATAGACCAAGAGAACAATGAAATCATTGAAGGATATTAATTGATCATTTTTAATGGATGATTCAAGAATTTGGGATCCACATCTTTATTCAGTTGAGTTTTATTATAATAATATTTTTCATTGTAGTATACAGATGGATATTTTTGAGGCATTGAAAGAGAAGAGGTTTCAGAATCTAGCATATTGGGTTGAATTATGTGAACGAATGTTTATAGGGCCAGAATTAATAGAGAAGGTGGAAGAGAGAGTGAAGATGATCTCGTAGCACATGAGGATAGCTCTAAGTAGAAATAAAAGTTGTATAGATAATAGAAGGAAGGACATACACTACTAGATATTTTATCTTTACCAATGGTTCAAAACCGTTGGTAAAGGCTGGAAAACCGTTACTATAAACTATAACAATGGTTGTCCAACCCATTTGGTCTTGAGCCGTAAGGATAGACTTATCACAATGGTTCTCATAGAACCATTTTGATATGTTTGAAAAAATAATTCAATACCAACAGTTTAAAATTGTTGGTAATTGAATGATTTATCTCTATACCAACGGTTTACAAAACCGTTGGTATAGATTGTTACAAATGTTTTCCCCATACCGTAGGTAAATATCAAGTAAGTTTATCTATGGAAGAATTTTACAAACCCTTGTCATATACTTATAACAACTTTTTAAAAAACCATTGGTATAATTTCTAGTTTTACACATATGCCAGTGGCTGTAAACTGTTGACATATCATTTACATACCAGTAGCAATAATCTAGCTTGCTGGCCTCCTCCTGTGCAGCTTCAACAATTCCACTAGCATCCCTGCAAAATTGATATAGAACAAAATACCTACTTAATATATACACATACAACAATTAATAAAATACACCATTAACAAGTATACATGAATAATACATATAGCATTCTCTATGAATTTATATAAAATTCATACAACACATAATTCATACTAAAATCCGAATACCTCCAATTATGTATTTAATTACACTCTACACACATATAGAATGAACCCATAATTCATAAGGTAATTACAAAATGTATACACATACAACAAGTATAAAAATACAACATGCATAACCATACACCATAAACACACAATTCATAAGATTAAAAATACATAATGATTTCAAATCAAAATTCAGAGTTTGGGGGTTTTTAGGGGTTTGGGGGGCTGTCCATGGGGGGTAGGGGTGTCCAGGGTGGTGGGGGTGTCCGATGGGATGGGGGTGTCAGGGGGGTGGGGGGGGGGGATTTCTAGGGTTATGGGGGTGTTTCCATGGGGGTTTCTGGGGGTTTGGTGGTTTCAAGAGTGGTGGGGTGGTGTCTAGGTTGTTATGGGTTGGGGCTTTCTAGTGGTGTGGTGTCTAGGGATGGGTGGTCCAATGGGTTGGGGCGTTGCCCAAAGGAGGTGGGGGTGTACATGGAGTAGGTGTAGGTGTTCATTAGGGTGGGGTGCCTAGGGGTGGGGGTGTCCAAGTGGTGGGGCGGTGTCTATGAGGGGTGGGTGCGTCCGGGTGTGGGGTCTGTCCATGGGGTTGGGGTGTCCAGGGGGTGGGGTGTCCTATCCAGGGTGGGGGTAGGGGGTTTCCATGGGGGTGTCCAGGGGTGATGGTGTGGTGTCCAGGGGGGGTATGGGGAATTCCATGGTGTTGGGGTGTCTAGGGTGTGGGGTGTCCTAGGGGTGGGGTGGTGTCCGGGGTGTGGGGGTGTCCATGGTCGATGGGGGTTTCCAAGTGGTGGGGTGGTGTCTAAGAGGGGAGGGGGTCATCCAGGGGGTTGGGGTTATCTAGGGGTGGGGGTGTCCAGTGGGGGTCAGGAGTTGTCCAAGGGATGGGGGATTTAGTGGATTTAATGGAAATAATTTAATGGATTATAATATCATGGAATTTTTAAAATGGTTTTAAAAAAGTGTTTATTTCAATAGTATGTGTTTCTTTAGGAAAGAATGAATGATTTTGGGGTGTTTGGTAGGAAGAGGGATTTGTTTATTAATAAATGGAATACTTTTTTATTTTTGGAAAAAAATACTATATGATTTTTAAAATGGAACCTTAAAAAATATTTTTATAAAGGGTTAGGGAGTTTTAAATATAAATAAGTTTCTATTATGTGATTTTGAAATGATTTTATGAAGAATTATTTATGATATATCTTTTTGGGATTTGGTATTTTCATTCATTATTTAGAACATCAGATTATTGTACTAAAGGTTTTGTTTTTTATAATTCATTAGTATGTTACCACTATAAATGAATCTAAAAGTACATACGGGGATACCTAAGGTAGTCATTCTTGTGATATAGCTATTATTATCCTTGTCTTGGTATCTACTCAAACTCATGTGGAAATGGAATAGCCATGTTCTTCGCGGATCATTTATTATGCATTGGAGTTTCTAAAATACCAGCCACTATTATTTATTGGTGATCAAGGATCCCAGGAGGCAATGAACTGGGCATCTTTGATTAATGGGTTCTTCGAGTTGATAGAAAACCTTAATCCATGGGGGCGGGGCATGACCATGGGGGTGGTAGGGCTATCCAGAGGGTCTACGGGGCTATCCAAAGTGGTGGTGGTGGGGGGGGGATGTCCATGGGGGTCGGTGGTGTCCAGGGGGGTGGGTGGGGCTATCTAGGGGGTAAAAGGTGTCCAGGGGTGGGCAGGCTGTCCACAGTGGTGGCAGGGTTGTCCAAGGGGTAGGGATGTCCATAGAGGGTGGGTGGACTGCCCAAGAAAGGGGGGGTGGGTCCAGGGGTTGGGAGGCCTGTCCATGGGGGGTGGGGGTTTTTTCCACAGTTGGAGTGGTGTCCAGGGGGTGGCCGGGCTATCCATGGTGGTGGAAGGGCTTTCGAGGGGGTCATGGGTGGGCAGGCTACCCATGGGGGTAGGCTGGTTCTCCATGGGGGTGGGGGGGGTTGTCTTGGGGGTATTGGGTGTCCGGTGGGGTGGGTTGGTTGTTCATGATGGTCGTAGAGCTATATAGGGGGTATGGGTTGTCAATGGGGTGGGTGGGGTGGTTGTCGGGGTGGGTGGGTTGTCCACGGGGGTGGGCGGGCTGTCCACAGGGGTGGGCGGGCTGTCCAGGGGGTCGGGGAGGACTAGGGGTGAGGGTGGTGCACGAGGGTGGCAGGGATCTCTTGGGAGGTAGGGGTGTCCTGGGGGTAGGAGGGGCTATCCACGGTGGTGGGGGCTGTCTAGGGGTACGGGGTTTCCATGGGGTGGTCGTGGCTTTCTAGGGGGTATGAGGGTGGGAGGGTTGCCTACGAGGGTGGGCAGGCTATCCAGAGAAGTAGGAGGTGTCGAGGGGGTATGGATTGTCTATTGGGTGGGGGATATCCTCGAGGGTGGTTGGGCTATTCAGGGGGTGCATGTTGTCCAAGGGGGTGGGTGGGCTATTCACGGTGGTTGGGCTGTCCACGGGGGTGGGGCCTATCCTGGGGGAACAGGGTGTCCAGGGGGTGGGCGGGGCTTTCCATTGGTACGGGGTGACCAGGGTATGGGCGTGGCTATCGAGGTTGTATGGGGTGTCCAGGGGGTGGGAAGGATGTCCACGATGGTGGGGGTGGTCCATGGGAGTGGATGTGTTGTCCACGGGGCTGGGGGCTATCCACGGGGGTGGGCGGGCTCTCCACATGGGTGGGGGCTTTCCACAGGGGGAGGGGCTATCCACTGGGCTATGGGGTTGTCCATAGGGGGAGGGGTTGTCCACTTTAGTGGGTGGACTAGCCACCTGGGTGGCAGGGCTATCCATGGGGGTACGGGGTGTCCAGGAGGTGGGTGGGTTGTCCACAGGGGGCTGTCTAGGGGAGAGGTGAATCAGTCATAGAAAATCATCAAGTTATTTTTTATTATTTATAGATAAAAAAATAAATATAATGTGACCTTTATAATATAACATATATTTCGGCATAACTAACCAATAAACATCAACGTTTAGTAATATCAGAAAAAAATTTAACGGATCAATATGTCCCTCATCACCATCACCATCATCACCATCATCATCAGCCTCACTCATTTCTTCATAGTCTTCATCATTATAATCCCTGACCTCCTCCATGATCTCCCCCTCGCCCTCATACTCAGCCTCTGCCTCCTTGTAACCCTCCTCCTCCACCTCAGCCTCCACCAGGCCCTCTTGCTCTGCCTCAGCTTCCTCCTCACCCTCCTCCTCCGCCTCAGCTTCCTCCTTGCCATAGTCAAGATAAAAACTATAAATGACACCTTGTCTACTATATATAAAAATAATCGATGACATATAATCCACACAAGTTGTGTTGGCCTCTGGTGGATGTGTTGGACGTAAAACATCCATCAGTTTTATAAATGTTGTGTTTTCCCTAGAAGACATTTTTCCGTCTCTATGGCCCTTTTTAGCATCTAATGCATGTGCATTAACCTACAGGGTATCATTTGAACTACAAATCATAACTTAGGAGGGACAATATCTCATTAGAACTATACTCCTTCAAGATCGTCATCGTACTCTAGTAGGCTTCTCATCTCCCAACTCCTGATGTAAGTGAACGTTTGACACAAAATTGTCAGGTTCCATGGAATCAAGGGCCTCAAAAGTAGCTTGTAACAAATATAAATAGATTGTTAAGCTTCAAAATATTGATTACAATTTTTAAATGTACAATTTATAACTTATAATCTAGGGATGAGTTGGTTCATTAACCTCACTTCAATCATTCTTCCTTCGACTCAAGAAAAATAGTTTTTCTTGAGGCATGCAGCATTTTATAATCCATTTAGGCCTCTACAATGACATTTAATGTAGGAAACCATAATTAAAAATAGGATACCAATAAATAATTTCATAAATAAAATTATATAAAAATTTAGAAACTGAATAAATTATGGAGGAAGCAATAGGAAGTGAAAGACGTAATAAAAAATTATAAAGATTCATACATGTTGTCTCTCATGATCTGGTATCGTAGTACGTTCCAATGTGTGGACATATTTTTTTTCATCAATATTTTTTTATTTCTTCCGTATGAATACAAAATAAAATTTAATAATTTGTATGAATGAAAACATGAATGTTTTCATTTAAATACCTCTAATGTGATTAATACCTTAAATTGGCTTGTCGTCCAATGAGTAATCATCTATCGATACTGCTCTAACAGAAAATCATCCATGACAGGGACAACCTTAAACTCTGTGCCCACTCTAGAACGCCATCAAATTAAAAAATAATGCTTATAAACTCTCCAAAACTCACCTAAATCTTTTAGATGCCCTGGTCATGCACCCTCACCTTCTATGAAATTATACCAAATCTGAAAAAAAAATTCATATAAATAATAAAAATTATATAATGCATTAAATACAGAAGATTTTTACCCATATCTATACCCAAGATTTATCCTTGACTTCATTAGGCAATTGTCTCCATGAGTGACGTATGACATGAATGATGTCGAAGTATTTGCAAGGGTCAACAAAAAACTCTAACACTACTGCCCAATTTTTTTAATCATTTGACTATTTTCATTGTACTCTAGCATCAACTGTGTATGGATGTTCCACACCACACGCATGCGTGTATACCCCTACCCCCTCATCCTATCAGTAGAAGTATCTATTATGGATGAAAAAATATATTTTATCAATACTGGTTATAATGAAAGTAAATAATGGTGTAAACATTTATTGGGGTGGCATAAGGATTCCTGTGATAGTCTAAACAATGGGTGTTGCTGGATCCACATAAATTGAATGAACACCCTATACCGAGGGATTGGGTCCCAATGTATGCTCCGCAGGGACAGACTCTGGATGAACAAGAGTCGAAGAAGATTAATATAAAATTTTGTATAGAATAAAGCAGAAGTAAAATAAGATTACAGGGATGAATAGTTGAATGCTGGATGGGGAGTGGGAATCATCATTAGATAAGGTACAGAAGTGTGACGAGGCTAAGATGTAAATGGTTCTGAAATCATGGGAAGCCTAAATATCCCATGTGTCTCTAATGACTGCAGCATCCCGCCTTTTTATCACATAAAATCTCACTACATTTTAAAAAACTGAGGATCATTAAGGTTTAGTTTCTTTGAAACCGGGAACTTAAAACATGAAAACATAAAACATTCTTCTTAGACACTTGAAAGGCTTCTCTTCATGTTCATCCTATATTCAATACTTCATATCATAACTTGGGGACATACATCAAACGAAAGGGTGAGAAGAAGGACCAGTAAGGGACACAAGAGAATAATTTTACATGTGAACATGAGATACTTCAATAAGGTCATTAAAATATCTTTAAGGCATGAGAAATATATCATGGGATATATCATAATAAAAATAACATTTTTCATAACTTGAAGAATTGGCTGCAACATTTAATATTGAAAATCATTTCGTTTCACCAAGGTCCATACCCAAGGTGTCATTAAAAATTACCAAGGTTATTCACCAAGGTATCAGTCTAAAAAGTCATCTCTAGATATTAAGTCTTTACCCAATACATTGAAGCGCTATTTGGGTGCACCCTTGACATGCCTTTATTATCATTTGAGCCACTTATATCATCATAAATCATTTCATAAACAACCCACATAGCATAAAATAAAAGGGTTTCATTTCAAAATCATAACGTTTTAAAAAATGCTTTAATGACATGATCTTTATGTCACTTTAAACCCACAAAAAAGGGAAATCGGGTTTCATGTTTGTAAATCCCGGAATTTAAAATAGAAAATTTTGATATATATGTGAATACCCCTCTAGAAATAAGATCTTTTAGTATTCACTTAATAACATAAAATAATTTTGATATAAAGAGGGGGCATTTTGAGACGAAAACTATGCAGCCTAACAGCTATGATACATGGTTTTAGATAACATTGAAAAGAGAGGGGACATGGGTCACCCACTGAAAATGATTCAGAAAACAAGAGGGGAACATAATATAAAGTATTTAAGAACATGGTAATGAAATTTGAATGATATAGAATATGAAACGAAAAACTTGAAAGGAAGACAAAAAATAAGATTTCACTTATGAGAATTCGGCAGCCTAACAACGTCACTTAAAACTTCCAAAAATGGATTGATGAGATCAACTAGTGTCTCTCATCATATGATCATAAATGATCAGTATGTTAAATATAGAGTTAATACCCCCAAAATAATAAAAAGGAACATGAAATACTTGACATGAAAATAGATCTTGAAAACGAGAAGGGTGAAAGAACCCCTTAGAAATTCGGCAGCTTAACGGCGCCACTTAAACTTCAACAAAAATTAATTGATGAGATCAAATAGGGTCTCTCATCATATGAACATAAAATATCAGTATGATATATTTAGAGATCATACCCCAAAATAATAAAAAAGAACTTACCATACATGACATGGAATTAGAAGTTTGAAAAAAGAGAAAGGTGAAAGAACAACTTAAAAATTCGGCAGCCTAACGGCGCCACTTAAAACATTAAAATACTGAATTGAAGAGATCAAATGGGGTCTCTCATTATATGATAATAAAAGATCAGTATGATATATATATAGATCATACCCCAACATAATACAAAGGAATTTGAAATACTTGACATGAAAGTAGAACTTTGAAAAATGAGGGAGGTGAAAGAACCACTTAAAAATTCGGCAGCCTAACAACGCCACTTAAAACATCAAAATACTAAATTGAAGTGATAAAATGGGGTCTCTAATAATGTGAACATGAAAGGGGAAGTCTGAGGAGTATAAAATAACACCATTTAACATAAGAACATAGAGCATAAAAGAAATTACATAAAAGAGATTTCTTGAAATGAAAGAGAGAGATCAGATCCCTTACCTTAAAACGTAACTCTTAAAACTCAATTGTTTAGGACTTGAGGGATTTGGGGCACCTTGGGAGGACTCCTTGGGAGTTAAGGAGACCATAACATCGTTGAGGATGGTTTTTGAGTCGAAAGGATGAGAGGAGGGCTTGGTATTTATTGAGAAAGTGAGGGGACAAGGCATTAATGGCCAAGGGACACCTCACGTGTGCTTTTCTCAAAACCATGTGCTCTCCCATGATATTTACCATTATGTTTGGACACATGGGACCCCAATACAAATATCCATCACCTTAGGTCGGCCAACCATTAAAATATCTCATGAAGTCACCATGACATAGTTATGATGTCAGTAAACATAACGAAACCCTAAAACTGTATTTTTACTATTCACTGAAAATTCAACTTTCTCAGAAAAATCCCAAAATTTCACATTAACAAAATATCTATTCTCTGATTTCAAAAATGAACTCCATTTTAAAAAATTAATTTTCTACATATTTTTATTTTTATTATTAAATAAATACACTATTCACCGATAATTCATTTTTTTCAGAAAAAACCCCAAGAATTACCTTAACATAATATCGATGCTCTGAGTTCAAAAATGAAATCCATTTTATAAAAATAATTTTCTATATATTTTTAATTTAATTTTTAATTTAAAAACACTATTCACCCAAAAAAACTAATACTTGAATAATAATTTATGAAACAGTTATTTAACCATTTTATTAAATCACATTACTTAATCAAGGTGCCTAGAATATTTTAAAACTTTCTTTAAGTGAGATTACTAATCCATTGGGTTACATTACTAATCCTAAGCATAAAATCACTATTCATAATCTAATATTCATCAAAAATCAAGTTGATCTTATTAGACTCTAAATTTCGTAATCAACATAATTGTAGAAGACCATTTTTTGAAAATCATTACACATTTTTAATTATTTAAGGTTTACATAAACATTTTTTTTAAATATCTTTTCTCTATAATTCACCAAAAATATGCATACTATATTTATCCGGACATTTGAAAATTCATAAACTTCATAAGAAGAAATCCCAATTTTTATTTAAAACATAGGATTACACTAGGCAGTTATTGTCTCCTTACATAGCCCCTTATCACACCAGCATATGACCTAAGTGTAAGGTGTGCTAAGGTGAGAGAATCTGAGGGAGGCTCGGCTAACATCGCCCGAGTTGTAATTTCTATCAGTTTGAACTTCTCGCAAAGACGATTCTGGTCTAGCTTCACATGATGAAGTTCGGCTTGGGATTAGTCCAGAGCAAAGCCCAGTGGTGCTACCTCCTTCCTATGTTCTGTTAGATGGGCTTCGATCGGTCCAAGACTACTAGGTGAGGCCATTGAATCTTCATTCTATAATAATTAATCAAGATTACTTGTATTTAGAGACAATAATCAAAACGTTTAGTTTCCAGGGGTCATATTGACCAATGGTCATATAACAGTAAAAACCCAATGGTCTCATTTTAATTATACTCATGTTATCAAATGAATCATTTTTGTTGAGTATAAAAACAAAACAAAATAACACATAAAATTAGGAAACAAGATTTATTCAAAATTTCGGGTCATTAAAATCTTCCTCCCTTAATAAATTGTGTCCTCGCAATTTTTAAAATTGGGGTTTGAAATTAAATTGAAAGTCTCACATTGGAAAAGGAGTCAGTAAAACTATTACTTTAATAGAAATAAAGGGAAGTAAAAAGGTCACCCGAGTTAACCCATACTAGGATTCCATGTAGGAAAACATGGACATAGAAGAAAAAACAAAGGGTCAAGTTCTGGGGGAGAGTGATAGAAAACATGATTAGGAGAATGTTAACCATAAGAAAATCCCAAACTTATGATGTGTGTAAACATTCTTTGATTACCTAGTAGGAAACGTAAACCAACAACATTTTTGTTTTACGTTCCTTTTCATAATTTTATGGAATTCATTTACTACATAGAACCAAACAGAAGAAAATATACCTACCTTAATGTAATGTTTCATCCTTTAACAAGTTTCTACCTAAACTAATCTTTTCTCCAAATGATGAGCATTCAAAACGTCTTGGTCTCATTAAGACACAAGAATCATCTTCTAGAGAATCACATAATCCAAAAAGGATTAACTATATATTTCTTCTATCTTTAAACATTATCCCCAAAATGATAAAATGTAAGGTAAAATAACTCTTCAAAAAAAAGATTTCCATAGGAAGGGAAACAACTTCTAAATCTTCAAAGATCTATGGTACTACCCAAAGTTCATCATAGACCATTACATAAATAACTATTCTTAAAATTACTCAAAATATACCAAACTAAGATTGAAACCCAAATACAAGAAGAATTTGATAACATAGTCTTCCAAAATAAACATCATTGTTCAACTCCAATACACATCAACAACTCCTAAAATCTTATAACAAAATTAGCTAACCTAATAATATTTTACCCAAGATAGGTTAATCATTTCCATAAGTAACCTAAATTACTCTAAGTCCGCCTTAAATTCATCAATTCTATAAGTCAACCTTACTCTTCAATGAAAATACCGTAGTAATCTATTTACCTTGATCATATAGGGTCCTCAAAATAGTGATCGTCTTCCAAAATAATAATCATCTTTTAATCCCCTAATCATCTATGTCATATTATTACAGCAATAGTCGCATTTCTTATCACATTGGTTGTTGGGGCATGTTCTTCCATTTCCCGCCATTAACTACGAAAAGAATGTACAATTTGGGGCTTGAATACTTATCCAATAATCATTAAAAGGAAACCTTAAGAATAGAAGGATAAACATGTAGAAGGAACGTATACCCTAACTTGTGATCCCCTAGGTTCCCATCTAGGTTATCCATGATCATATATTCTTATGTGAATCTTTATTTCATTTTATCTTTGTTCCTTTAACAATGGTTCATACAAAGCTTATAAATTTACCAAAGCATATCCCCCAGGAGTGTCATAACCAAGAGTGCAGCAAGGCCTGTTGTCGTGCACCGGTTTCCGTTCAAGTCTAGCTCAAAGCAGTGTTTTCGGGTTTTACCCCTATGTACATCTGTGCCAGATCCACCTCTACCTACACGTATCCAGACAGGGATGTATTTGCTTGGAAACCCCTTACTAAATACTCACCAAAATACCAGGAAGATTTCTTATATTTAAACTTTTCTGTAGGGTTCTTCCTAGAGTTTTCATATCTTAATTTCCACAAATAACTAAACCATTCTTTGATACCAACTATAGCATTCCTCCTTTTTAACACATAAAATTTCATTACATTTTACAAAACTGAGGATCTTTATGGTTTAATGTCATGGAAACCGGGAACTTAAAACATGAAAACATAAAACATTCTTCTTAGACACTTGAATATCTTCTCCTCATGTTCATCCAAGGTTCAATACTGCATATCATAACCTGGGGACATACATCAAAAGAAAGGGTGAGCATAATGCCCAGTAAGGGAAACAAGAGAAACATTTTACATGTGAACATGAGATATTTCAATAAGGTCATGAAATGAACTTTAAGGCATGAGAAATAAATCAAGAGATATATCATAATAAAAATAACATTTTTCATAACTTGATGATGTGGAAGTAACATTTAATATTGACAATCATTTCGTTTCACCATGGTCCATCCCCAAGGTGTCATTAAAAATTACCAAGGTTATTCACCAAGGTATCAGTCTAAAAAGTCATCTCTAGAGATCAAGTCTTTACCCAATGCATTGGAGCGCTATCTGGGCGCACCCTTGACATGTATTTATTATCACGTGAGCCACATATATCATCATCAATCATTTCATAAACAACCCTTATAGCATAAAATAAATGGGTTTCATTTCAAAATCATAACGTTTTAAAAATTGCTTTAAAGACATGATCTTTATGTCACTTTAAACCCACGAAAAAGGGAAATCAGGTTTCATGTATGTAAATCCCAGAATTTAAAATAGAACATTTTGATAGATATGTGAATACACCTGTAGAAATAAGAGCATTGAGTATTTACTTAATAACATAAAATAATTTTGATATAAAGAGGGAGGCATTTTGAGACGAAAACTATGCAGCCTAACGGCTATGATACATGGTTTTAGAAAACATTGAAAAGAGAGGGGACATGGGTCACCCACTGAAAATGATTCATAAAACAGGAGGGGAACATAATATACAGTATTTAAGAACATTATAATGAAATTTTAATGATATACCATATGAAACGAAGAACTTGAAAGGAAGACAAAAAATAAGATTTCACTTGTGAGAATTCTGTAGCCTAACAACGTCACTTAAATCTTCCAAAAAATTTATTGACGAGATCAAATAGGGTCTCTCATCATATGATCATAAACGATCAGTATGATAGCTATAGAGTAAATACCCCCAACATAATAAAAAGGAACTTGAAATACTTGACATGAAAATAGATCATGAAAACGAGATGGGTGAAAGAACCCCTTAGAAATTCGGCAGCCTAACGACGCCACTTAAACTTCAACAAAAATGAATTGATGAGATCAAATAGGGTCTATCATCATATAAACATAAAATATCAGTATGATATATTTAGAGATCATACCCAAAAATAATAAAAAGGTACTCTCCATACTTGACATGGAATTAGAACTTTGAAAAAAGAGAAAGGTGAAAGATCCACTTAAAAATTCTGCAGCCTAACGGCGCCACTTAAAACATTAAAATACTGAATCGAAGAGATCAAATCGGGTCTCTCATCATATGATCATAAAATACAGGTATTATATATATATATATATCATGCCAAAACATAATAAAAAGGAACTTTAAATACTTGACATGAAAGTAGAACTTTGAAAAAGGAGGATGGTGAAAGAACCACTTAAAAATTCGGCAGCCTAACGGCGCCACTTAAAATTTCAAAATACTGAATTGAAGGGATCAAATGGGGTCTCTCATCATTGAACATGAAAATGTCAGTAAGAGGAGTATAAAAGAACACCCTTTAACATAAGAACATGGAGCATAAAAGAAATTACATAAAAGAGATTTCTTGAAAAGAAAGAGAGAGATCGGTTCCCTTACCTTAAAACGTAACTCTTAAAACTCAATGGTTTGGATCTTGAGGGCTTGGGGGCACCTTGGGAGGACTCATTGGGAGGTAATGAGACCATAACATCGTTGAGGATGGTTTTTGAGTCGAAAGGATGAGAGGAGGGATTGGTATTTATAGGCAAAGTGAGGGGACAAGGCATTAATGGCCAAGGGACACCTCACATGTGCTTTTCTCAAAACCATGTGTTATCCCATGATATTTCCCATTAAGTTTGGCCACATGGGGCCCCCAGTACAAATATCTATCACCTTTGGTCTTCCAACCCTTAATATCCTTCATGACATCACCATGACATAGTTATGATGTCACTAAACATACTGAAACCCTAAAACTGTATTTCTACTATTCACTGAAAATTCAACATTCTCTGAAAAATCCCAAAATTTCACATTAACCAAATATCAATTCTCTGATTTAAAAAATGAACTCCATTTTATAAAAATGCTTTTATAAATATTTTTATTTTTATTTTTAATTAAATACACTATACACTGAAAATTCATTTTTTTCCGAAAAAACCCCAAAAAATACCTTAACATAATATCGATGCTCTTAGTTCAAAAATGAAGTCCATTTTATAAAAATAATTTTTTAATTATTTTTATTTTAATTTTTAATTAAAAAACACAATTCACCCAAAAAAAACTAATACATGAATAATAATTTATGAAACTGTTATTTAAATATTTTATTAAATCAAATTACTTAATCAAGGGGACTAGATTATTTTAAAACTTTCTTTGAGTGAGATTACTAATCCGTTAGGTCACATTACTAATCCTAAGCGTAAAATCACTATTCATAATTTACTATTCATCAAAAATCAAGTTGATCTTATTAGACTAAAAACTTCGTACTGAACATAATTGTAGAAGACCATTTTTTGAAAATCATTACACATTTTTAATTATTTAAGGTTTACATAAACATTTTTTTAAAATATCCTTTCTCTAAAATTCACCAAAAACTATGCATACTATATTTATCCGAACATTTGAAAATTCATAAAATTCATAAGAAGAAATCCCAATTTTTATTTACAACATAGGATTACACAAGGCATTTATGGTCTCCTTACATAGCCCCTTATCACACCAGCATATGACCTAAGTGTATAGTGTGCTAAGGTGAGAGAATCTGAGGGAGGCTCGACTAACATCGCACGAGTACTAATTTCTATCAGTTTGAACTTCTCGCAAAGGCGATTCTGTTCTAGCTTCACACGATGAAGTTAGGCTTGCGTTTGGTCCAATGAAAAACCCAGTGGTGCTACCTCCTTCCCAAGTTCTGTTAGATGGGCTTCGATCGGTCCAAGACTACTGGGTGAGGCCATCAAATCTTCTTTCTATAATAATTAAACAATATTACTTGTATTTTGAGACAATAATCAAATCATTTAGTTTCCAGTGGTCATATTGACCAATGGTCATATAACAGTCAAAACCCAATGGTCTCATATTAATTATACTCATGTTATCAAATGAAACATTTTTTTAGTATAAAAAACAAAATAAAATAACACATAAAATTAGAAAACAAGATTTATTCAAAATTTCGGGTCGTTACAATGACGCACCATGATCAAAATGTTGGATTTATGGTATGTGAGTTGTAGGGGTAGGGTCTAATCTGCTATGCCGACCAGATCGTCTTTCTCATGTACCACCCCCCCCCCTCATATGAACACCCTGATACTAGGACCACTACTAGTCTAGTCATCATATAATTGTCTCATAATGGATGGATCCTGCAAAAATGTTGAAAAAAATAATAATCACATGACATTATATATTTTTTAAATTTATATATTTGAAATAAATTACTCACTTCTGGCACTAGTGGTGGAAATCCCATATCCTTCACGTGATGATTGTTGTCCATCATCTGTTTCCATCACCTCTCTTCAAATGGTTTCATATACTGCATTTGAGAATAAATATGGATGTAATTAAAAAAGGATAACTATTATGTAACCTAAAAAAATATAAATGAGCATGAAAAGATATACATTGAATTCAATTATTGTAAAATATGTAATAAAGAAATATAATTTTTTGTAGGATGATTATATACTAAGTGTCATTAGTCTATTAAAATCATGGAACATTGATTATACCTAATTAATAATGGGTAAAGTTGTTCTTGAAAATAATGAAAACATAAATTTATTTAGCCCAGGTAGATGATGAAGGTTTATATATATGTTTTTTACAATAATACAAACCATAATGTTCATTTCTGGGTAAAATGATAAAAAGAGGTCTTATAGTTATACAAATTCTATACAAATCACAGTTGAAGCATTGAAATGTTCATCAAGTTAAAAATTTGGGTTTCGTAGGATTGAATACAGTTCAATTCCAAATTATAAAATTCAATTCAAAAAAATTTCAACCAATAAACATTGAAAATTCACACAACAGTCATGTCAGATACAATATATTTTTAATCAATATTATATAAATTTGAATAGTACAAATGTTATCAACACATGTCGTGGTAAAATAAAAGAATTGAGAACATGAATGGATGATTTTATATATTCCACACCATAACATATGGTTCTAAGTCAACGCTCACAATTGAGATATTGGAGTCATCAAAAGTATGAAATGGATCATTTCCAATGGATGTAGCGATGGTGTTAATTCCATCATCAACATCATCAAAAATATGCATTGTAATTACTTCAACAATGACACCAAATTCAGGTTGAAAATGGTCTTTGACATGAAAAAAATATTGTCATTGATTCCAATACATATGGTTCAATGGTAGCAAGAGTGTGAGTCATATAAATAACTCAAAATCCACAATCATCAATAAATTTTCAATTCCTCGTAATTTAATAAAACCATCGACATTTCATTATCATGACTCATCCATGAGAATAATAATCCAATTTTGTTATTTTTTCAAGGACTCCATAATAACATAAATATTCAAATTGATGTCTACTATTTGATGCACTAGCATAACAGTCTGTTGTGGCAGTAACCATAACACCATCATGTTGTGTTCTAATATTTTTTACACGTTTAGTGATAATAAATATATACCCATTTATAACAATTGATTTACATTAATGAACAATGGTATTAGGAAGAAAAGCCAATGTGATTATCTCCTCAGAGACAGAGTTAGTAGGAAACATCAAAACATGAAATATAAATAAATATTAAACATAATTAAATATTGTTTTAATATTTTTAAATAGTAATATTATATCCTTCAATTTTAACCAAGGAAAAAACTCATTGTTATGAAATGTCTCCCTCCTTCTCAAATATAAAGAATGATGCTTTATATTTTTCATCTCTTTATGTTCCCTATAGATAGAAATAATAATAGATTAACAGTGATATATATATATAAATATATATATGCATATTTAATATACTCACATGATGTAGCCATCAAACAAATCATAGTTGAACAAAAATATGTGTTGTTCCATCTCCCACTCTTGAAGTATTAATGTAGTAAATATATATGATACAAGAATTCCTCCTATTTGAAGAAGTAATGTAAAACTGGGTTCTAGTTTCTCATAATGTTATTCTCTATTTCTCATTGGTCTGTTCATTCTTGTAGTAATATCAGACAAATACATAGAGCAGAAATCCATACATTCATGAGCCAAGTAAACATTCACAATAGAACCTTTGGGATGATTCCTGTTATGGACATAAGAATTTAATGTGTACATATTTCATTCAGATTGATACATCCAATGAAATAAAATAGGTCTTCTGAGAAGTATTTCAGTTTGAATATATATATTCAGATATATAATGCATTTGAAAAAAGATGGAGGAGATATTTTCTATAACTCACACAAAATTAATGGGGCATATTCCTACATTTTTTGCAGGAAAGACATGGAAAACTTCTTAGCATAATGATCTCAAAAAAATGGAATAACCCAATAAAAACTTCCCTTACATTATTGGAAAAAAGAATACAAATTTCTATTGGAATCAACTCATGCATAATAATGTGAAAATCACGAGTCTTTCAAAATATTATCTTCCACTCTCTTATGCTGAAATGTTTGTATATGATGCATTATTAGACATCCATAACTGTAGTAGTCTCTAGAACATTTAGAAATTTCTTTTTTTCTATAGTTTTCATCACATAAGAAGAACATTGAACTTGCCATTTATTTTTACTAATACGCACAAGATGCAATTCTGGTCTAATTCCATAATCCTCCATGTCACGCCGAGACCTTAAATTTTCTTTGGTCTTTCACTTATCATTTAGAAGAATTGAAAGCAAAATTTCACATATATATTTTTCAATTTACATTAAATCTATGAAATTACATAACAAATTGGTTGAACAATAAAGAATAACAAGGAAGATACTTCTCTTCTTCCAATTGTAACAGGTTTCAGTGGAAAAATTCTTTCTCTTTTAAAATATTATTTCACCCTTCATAAATGAAATACTAAAATCTTTCAATTCATTAAGAACATCAGTTCGAGACATACGCTGAGGTGGACATCAGTCTCCATGGTATTATCAAATATTCAATGATTATTTCTATATGGACTTTCCATTTGTTAGAATCATCGATGTCCCGTAAAACTGAAACTACAATGATGTTTTAGTCTTCTAGATCGTGTTTTATTCATACAAACTGTGAATAATAGTTTTCCTTCATGATCCATCCATACATCATTTCATAGGTAGGTAAGTCATTGATCGTCCACATAAGCACATCACATATCTAAAATATGACTTTTGAACATGGATCGTATGTGTGCACACCAACATACTAAAGAATATTCAACTCTTTTATTAAAGGTTTCATGTATATTTCTATATGATTTTCAGGAGAATAAGGTCCAGATACGAGTATACTAATGAAAGTGAAATTTTTTTTCATACAAAACAATGGGGGATGATTATAAATGTGTATAAAAACATTCCATTTGCTATACTACGTAAGAATCTTCTCAAATAGAATAAAATTTTAACATGAAAGACAAAACCTCACATTACTCATGTCAGCTGCAAAATCAAGATATCGAGCATAAAATCTATACCATGAAAATCAATCTACAGGGTGAACTAACTCATCACTAGTCTTCTTTATCCTTATTCATAACATCATATTTTTATTAATATTTCATCATACATTAAAAGATTGTGGAGTCTATGGATCAATGGAAAGTGTCACATTACTTTCTGTGGCACATGGGATTGTGTTCCATTAGCTTTTGGCTTCCATTGGGATGTGCTACATTTTATAAAATCATTTCATTCAACAGTTTCCTCCCCAAATAAAGTGTAATCTTTTGGGCAAGCAAGAATATTGCTTCTGGAAAATATTTGTTCCTCAACTAACTTTAAGGTCATATAGTGGTTTGAGAGAATATCTGCACCATCTAGAAGTAAGTCCTTCAAGAAGATAAGAATTTAATAGATGGCAGTATTAGAAATATGATACATTGTTTTCCCATTAAACAATTGGATTAAAATTTCAAGCCTTTTCATTTTTCCGTATTGTCGATATACTGGAGTCATGGTAGTATCATTCAATTTTTCCACCCATAAAACATCATCATTTTCATTAGAAATTTCATGTGTACTCAAATAAAAATCCTCTTGGGTCAAAATCCTTACTTTTTCATGATGATGAACAAAAAAAATGATCTTATAGAAAATTCTCTAATCAATTCCTCTCATATAGATCCTCATCAATTTTAGATATCATTTTCTCCCCATTGTGATGCCAGACAGAGTAGTTTTCATGAAAAATATATTTTGATATGTGGTAGCTAACTTCTTCATGGATCAACCAAGGTCATCCAACACAGTTGTAACAAGTGAAGTGTTTGTGACCATTATCTGAAGCATTGTGAAATGAGAAATCTAAAAAAATCTCCAAATTGTTTTGAAAATTTATTGAGATCTGATAATTTTCTTACATCCATATTCTACCCATTCTACAAAAAAACTAATAGAATTCATTTTCTTCAAAATCAATTCAATAATATTGGTGATTCATCGAAAATTTGTTTAAGTAAATGATAATATTTCACATTATATGAATCCATAACTAAAATAATAATCTATATGAGAATCATAATATAAAAGAAAAAAAATATTATACTAAAAAAATATCTCTAACAAAATATACATGAGTTGACAAGATCAGGTACACTTGTTGAGGACAATTATTAAGGAGTTGAGGAAATTTTAGATCGATGAAATTTTATATTTTCGTAGATTATTTGAGTGATCACATACATTGTCCAAGGGGGTGGGGGGTTTCCAGCGGTGTGGGGTGTCTTGGGGGGTGGCAGGGTGTCAGTGGTTCAGAGGAGTCCAGAGGGCGGGGGCTGTGTAGGGGGGTCGAGGTGTCTATTGGGTGGGGGGATGTCCAGGGGTACGTGGTGTCCAGGGGGTAGAAGGGATGTCCACAAGGGTGACAGTGTTGTCCAGGGGGTCAAGGATGTCAAGTGGTGGGGGATTCCTAGGGGATGGTGGCCGTCCAGGGGGGTATGGGGTGTCCAGGGGGTGGGAGGGGAGTCTAGAGGGTGGGCGGGGCTGTCCATGGATGTACGAGGTGTCTAAGAGGGTGGATGAGCTATCCACGGGGGTCACAGAGCTGTCCAAAGGGGTACAGGGTGTCCTAGGGGTGGGCGACCTGTCTATGGGGGGTGATCGGGATGTCCACGAGTGTGGAAGGGCTATCTGTGGGGGTCGAGGTGCCTTGGGGGGGGGGGGGGGGGTTGGGGGGTTCTAGGGGTGGGGTTATCTGGATGGATGGGGGTGTTGGGGGGGGGGGGTTGTGGGCGAGTTCCCAGGTCGGGTGGGTGGGATGTCCACATAGGTGGGGGGTGGGAAGGGGGTACATGGTGTCTAGGGTGGTTTGTGGTCTATCCACGAGGTTTGTGGGGCTGTCCAGGGGGGTCGAGGAGTCCAAGGAAGGGGGGGGGGGGGTTCCAAGGGTGTTGTGTTGTCCAAGGGGTACACAGTGTCCAGGGTGGTGGGAAGGCTGTCAGGGGGTTTATGTGGGGTCTGTCTTGGGGGTACGGGGTGGTGGGTGGGCTGTCCCATGAGCGTGGAGGGGCTGTACAGGGGGGTACGGGGGGTCCAGGGTGGGTGGGTGGGATTGTCCATGTGGTGGGGGGTGTCTAAGGGGTTATTGGGTGTCTAGGGGGTGGGCGTGCTGTCCACAGGTTTGGAAGGGCTATCCAACGGGTCAGGGGGTGTCCAGGTGTGTGGGGGACTTTCTAGGGGGTGTGGGCTTCACATGGTGTACAATGTGTCCAGGTGGTGGTTGGGGTGTCCAATGGTGGACGGGGCTGTCCATGGGGTACGAGTGTCCATGGGGTGGGAGGGCTATCCAGGGGGGCGGTGGGGCTATCTAGGGTGGGTATGGGGTGTCCGGGGGGTGGGAGGGGGCTGTCCACTGGGGGTGGTCGGGTTGTCCATGGGGGTGACAGGGATGTCAAGTGCAGTCGGGTGTGTCTAGGGGTGGTGGGGCCTTCCAGGGGTGGGGGTGTCCATGGGATGGGGGTGGTCCTGTGGGTGGTGTTCGGGTGATCAGAGGTGTGGTTGGGCTTTCTATGGGGGTGGGGTGCAGTCTAGGAGTGTACAGGGTGTCCAGGGGGTGGGCGGGATGTCCACATGGGTGGCGTGGCTTTCCAGGGGGTCGGGGTTGTCTACTGTGGTGGGGGGGTGGGGGCTTTCAGGGGGTTGGGGGGGGGGGGCTGGTGAGGGGGAATGGGGTGTCCATGGGTGTTGGAGGGCTATCCATGGGGGGTGGAGAGGGCTGTTCAGGGGGGTATGGGCTGGGTGGGAGGGCTATCCATAGGGGAGGTGGGGCTTTCCGGGGTGGGGGTACATGGTGTCTAGGTGGTGGTCGGGCTATCCACGGTGGTGGGGCTGTCCAGGGGGGGGTATGGGGTGACCAGGGGAAGGTGGTCCACGAGGGTGGTGGGGATGTTCAGGGAGGTTGAGTGGTGTCTAGGGGTGGAAGGGATTTCATGGGGTGGGGGATTTCTAGGGGTACGAGATGTCCAAGGGATGGGCGGGCTGTCCAGGTGGTTGCGAGATTGTCCAGGGGGTACCGGGTGGGCGGGCAGGAAGTCCTTGAGGGTGGCAGAGCTATCCTAGGAGGTAAGGGTGTGTCCAGGGGGTGGGTGGGCTTGCCACGGTAGTGGGAATGCTATCCATGTGGGTGGAAGGGCTTGTCCATAGGGGTGGACTGGCTATCCAGGCAGTGGGGTTGTCTAAGGGTGGGGGTGTCCATTGGGGTGGGGTTTCCCATGGGGGTGGGGGTGTCCACCCCCAAACTATGGTCGTAAAATCCAATCATTCTCTAATTATAGCATGATATGAAGAATATTATATTGATGACCAAGAAGAATGTTAGTGTAAACCATGAATACCATTCATATAAATCACAACACACCCAATTGTAAACACACCACCAAATATCATACATGGAATGGATTTTATGATCCATGTTTCGATGGGACACTACTCAAAGGATTATGAGCCATGTTATATCATTAGGTGATATGGAGTTATAAAAAAATTTAAAATTGTATGACATCAATATGGATAGTGGATAAAAACGTATGTAATATTTCATTGTAGATATCACTTCTTCTTGGAAGGTTAAGAGTGAGTTTAGATATGGAGCTTCAAGAAAATTCTTAACGTGTGAATGAAACTATACATGTTTTTATGTTATTCCTATTTTTGAAGACTATCGGAGTGGAAATCCTACCACACTCCCTAGACAGCCCCCCCCCCCCCCCCCCCTCCACACACACACCCCTACAGCCCCCTACCCCCCTGGAGCCCCCCACAGGGATATCTGTCCCCTTACACAACCTGGACACCCCCCCCCCCCACCACACCTGGACAACCCTCCTCCACCTAGAAATAACAACACACCCTCCCCCCACCTGGACAGCCCACCCCCACCCCTTGGACAACCCACCTCACCCCCTTGACAGGCCACGCCCCCTCCCCCACATGGATAGACCACTAACCACCACCCATAGATAGCCCACCCCATGTCGAGACAGCCCACACCCCTTCCCTTGTATCCCCCTACACCCCCCTAATACCCCCTTGGACAACCAAACCCCATCCCTCCGCTACTAGAAACCCCCTGGATAGCCCATACCCCCTCCCCCACCTCGAGAGCCCACCCCCAAATACCCCACCCTCTAGATAGCCCACCCCTCCATGGATATCCCACACCCCTTCCCCTGCAGCCCACCATCCCCTGGATACCCCCCCATCTGGACATCCCCCCCCCCACCTAGAAAGCCCACCCCCATGCCCACATGGATAACCCACCACCACTCCCTGGACACCCCACACCCCCTCCCCCACATGGACACCCACCCTGACCCCACTGGATAGCCCACAATGCTCCATGGGAAAATGATACAACACTCCCCTACAACCCTATACCCCTACCCCCGCTAACCCCCTACCCCCCCAGGACAACCCACCCCCACTACCCCACAATTAGACATCCCCCAACCCCTCTTGAATCCCCCGTAGGTTAGTTTTATTTAAAATAATGTTATTCATTAAGAAAGGCAAACCATCATGCATAGACATTTCATTCCAAACATCCAATTCAATTTATCAAAACATGACTAATTCAATTTATCAATACATGATAAATTAAATTGATCAAAACATGAAAAATTCAATTTTTCAAAAAATGAAAAATTCAATTTATAAGGCCCTACAGGTCTCTTAGGAAATGTCATTGCGGAAAGGGGAAATTAACTAGGTTGTTAATTCCAATTTAAAAATTAGTCCAAGTACATAGGAGGTGCGGCGGTGTCGAGGTGGTGTGGGGGTGTCTAGGGGGGGGGGGGGTTGTCTAAGGGGGTGTGTGGGGGGGGGGGGGTGGTCATTCTAAGGGGGTGGAGGGTGTCTAGGGGTTGGGGTGTCTAAGGGTGGTGGGTTGGGGATGTCCAAGGGGATGATGGATTACATGGGAGGCGTTCGGGGAGAGTGGGAGAGGGGGTGTCCAGGTTGGGTTGTCTAAAGGGTGGGGGTGTCCAAGGGGGTGGGTGGGGGTGTCAAGGGGTTGGGCTATCCATTGCAGAGAGGGGTGTCCAGAGAGGGTGGGGTGGGGGTGTCCAAGGGGTGGGGTGTAGGGGGTGGGGGTCTATCCAATGGGGGGCATTGTCATGTTAATGGGTGGGGGGGGGGGGGGGGGGGTTGTCCAGGTTTTGGGTGGTGTATAGGGGATGAGGGTGAGGGGAGTTCACAATTCCAATCTATCACCCACCTAATGCTAATTAATCCTCAATATCAATACCCATCCTATTATTTCACAAACAAAACCTATAAATATGAAATCAAAATCCAATTTTCAACTAAACTAATGTCTACAGAAACTACCATATTACCCCAATAAAATAACCCTATACAATGTTTCAAGTGTAGAAAAAAATAGAAAAAAAACATCAATGTGTTTGGTACTCTATATATAGCAATAAATCTAATTTAGCCGAAATGAAAATAGAAATTAGAAAAAAATAGAGGGAGAACATTATAACCAAGGTAACACTTACTAATTTGAAGTGTAGAAATAAAAATTTATTGTTTGAATATAGATCTTTGTCTTGAAGGAGTTTATTGGCAAAGAAAAAATCATGAGGAGCTTGGGATTAGGGTCTGTAATCAGGCCGAGTGGGTGCTGGGGTGTTGGGTATTTGGGGGAAAACATTCCCAATGGTTTTTTAATAAATGTTGGGAAATCCACTGTTTACCAACAGTATATTAAAAAAATTGGTTTATAATAGAGAAACAAAAATATTTCTTAATGGTTTTGTCAAACTGTTGGGAAATATTAATTATATTTACACATTGGCAATCGTTTAAATAAAACATTGGAAAATGTTTCCTTTTATATTGTATAGAAACAGTTTGAAGAAACCGTTTGTATATATCTATTTGGAAAACACCTGATTTCGGTACTGTTATCTTTAATGTTTGGGGAAAATAATTTCCTTAAATTCTTTCATTTGTAAATTTTAATTCATATTCGTGTGAAAGGAAAAATAGGTTTGTGGTTTTTTGGTCATTTTGAACTCTTGGAGAAAGTTGGACCAGTTTTATACTCAGTAGCTTTGGCACCGAGTCTGTGTTGGTTACAAAATATTTTTCATGTTTTGATGATGAGAATGTTTGTGCCAGATTCATCTCATGTTTTGTGCCTAGAATTGGTTCAACTAGAAGATAATAATTCTTATGATGAAAAAATATTTTAAATTCATGATTTTATAGATAATTTATTAGAAAATAATGTAATCCTCCAGGTAATGGTTTTATGGAGTAACCACAAGGTTGATGTAGCAACATGAGAATCTGAACATTCTATAAGGGAATGGAATCCTCACTTGTTTAATATGCAAAAAAAATTTGGGGACACAATTTCTATAAGGTGGATTGAATTTGAAATCCCAGTAAATTATAATATAACTATAATTAAACATAATTTTCCCAATTTTGTGTTTTTAATTTACAAAAAATGGGCATACACGATTGCAATCAAAATGTTTTTTAGAGTCTGATAAGACCAACATAATTTTTGGTGAATAGTAACATAACATTATGAATAGTTATATTACCCTTGTGAATAATTACATACACTAATGAATAGTAACATCACCTAAAATATAATATATATATATATATATGATTTTACTGACTGTATATTATACCCATATTGTAGAATTAGAAAATAACTTTTTTTAAATTGTAATTACTCGAAAAAGATATTATTTTATTTTAAAATTTAATTTCTCATATCTCGAAAATTATTTTGATAAAATATTGTTTATTTTTGGATTATATACATAAAAAATGGATGGGGATAATTTCTTGTAATGTTTTTTAAATTCTAGTATTTTATATGAATAGTAAAATATGGTAATTAAACAATTAACAGAAATGAATGATTTATGGAGTCATGGATGATGCACTACTAATATTAGAACACATGGTTTGAACTCAAAAGATATTATAAATTTTTTTTGTCATTGAGTCATATCTATTTTTTTCTTGTGGAAAATTAATAAAATAATGATTAAAATAATGTAAAACTCCTCATCTCCTCCACTAAAAATTCCAGCCACTCCCCCTCTTACTAGCACAACTATCAAGCCTTGAGCCTTACCTAGGATCTACCAAATGGTTTTCTGAAGACCCTTACCCATTTCCATGTCCCTATGGTCTCATAAAAAGTCCAAAACCATAGTTCTTAAAGAGGATATCAAGGGATGGATATGAAGAGGAAAACATCTACTTTTATTTTCATTCTTTAATTTTAATTTTTTTTCATATTATTATTCATTCATCACCATCCCTTAACCAAGAGACCTGAATGATCCATAATCATATATATATTCTCAATGTTACCATTATTATGGATGATTCATAATTATAGTTCTTCTTCTCTCCCATTTATTCATGAAATTGAAATATCATCTGTGATGTGTCGATTTACCGACATCATGGACGATGTGATTTCAATTTCCATTACATCATTCAAGTATGGTCATGAAACCATTTTCATGGTTGATCCAACTTAATTTTTTTTATTATTTCTTATATAAGGTTCAATATTCATTTTTTACACATTTTTTTAATTTATAAAACAAAATCAGTATATATTATCGAAGAATCCCCATAATGACCGAAACAAATATAAAAAATGTAGTAATATATGAAAAATCCTCATGTAATAACTAAAAATGAAAAATGGTATAATTTATAGTTATAGAAATATTTAAATACCATTATAATTCGATTCTAGTGTTTCACTTCCAATCGAAAAGATATATCCAACATGAACTGATCATGGAAACCATGTAGAGAGAGCATCCCAAAAACAGTGGAATTAACAAAATATTACTAATGAATGGGTAGAATGGTGATATTAAATGATAATGGGAAGTGTTATAAACATTAATATTTTTCCATAAAATATTAATAACACTATTTTAAACTTAATACAAGAGGATTACACAGTTTTTATGGAAATCAAACTTGAGGTAAGGGATCCACTTTTTCTCAATTATATTCAAGAATCTACTCTATGTTGTGATCTTTTATTACTAATTCCGACATGTGGGGTATATTATTACACCTCCAAAATAATTCCCTTATGATTTATTAATAATTAGAGACCCATTTTTTGCTCATTATTCCCTCCCTTTTAAATTAGATAACATGTAAAAATTTATTAAGTGAATTCTAACACCAATTTCCATTCGTTTGGTTAACCATAATCTTCATCGGTTTTTATCATGATAAGATGAAATTTGAAATTTAATTTGATTATATTTTGTTGAATTATGTGTATTTACAGTATATAACCATATTTTCTTGAATTAATCAATTCTCTCTTCAATGTTATGGAGTTTGTAATGGACTTTCCTCTTAAAATAATTTTAAATGTCTCTTTTATGAAATCCAAAGAGATTGTTCTTTTTTTAATGACTTGAGTGTAATCTTCCAATTTAATAATGTTATATTTCCATATTGTCTCCATTATATGTTCTTTATAATAATATTAAATTATTTTTTTGGCAGTGTTTATGTTATAATTGTGGTTTTTAGGAAAAAGGGGTATTCTGAAATGTGAGTGTGTTTTGATCAAGGGTTTAAATAAGTTATGAAGTGTTTTATTAGTTATCTGATTCTTAGACAATTTTTATGTTGATTTGAACCCATTATAACTCCTGAAATGATGGTTTATCACCATTATAGCTCAATATACGTTGGGATTTCCCCATTATAGATCAAGATATGATGGGTGAGCCCCATTATAGCACTCCAATGCATTGGGTACTCCAGAGATGGAAGTTGACCGAATTGTTATTCCATGGGAAACGGTGATGGTATGAGTTATATGGTAATTATTTCCCAAGGAAACTACATTATGTTTCTATACATTTTTTATATTATGGGTTTAATTGGTTTTTATATTAACACATCACTAATGATTTGGTTTTTTTAAATATATTACTGATTTTTGTACTCATCCCATGATTTTAAAAAATATTCATAGGTTATAATGATTCTTAGGATAAATAATCTACATTTGATCAATGTTATTATGTATTTTTCAAGAAACTGTGTTTTATTTATAAAATTTCATACATGGAAAAATTGGATATTGGTTTTAGTGTCCTCTTTGTATGAATGTGGTATGTTTTGTATATAAGATATTCGAATACTCTAAAACACTAAACCTTATAGGATCCTCAATTTGAAATAATGTATGTTCTTGAATAATATTCAAGATTAAGTAATATTTTAATGATGGGTCCTTGTATTGATGCAACTAAATAATACATGGAAAAAATTGGGAATATAAAATATTATCATCCCTCTAAATATATCTAGCACCTATAGTACTGGAAACTATAGGGAATGCAACTACCCATGCCCAGCTCCACTACCTGGATTTTAGAAAACACATCATTAGCGACACTCGGTATGCAGTCTCTAAATCTAGGGAATAACCTAATATTATCCCATACCTACCTTATCTCCTCTAAAATTGGAATGAGAAATCATCCCATATTTCAGAAATGACTTCATTTGTAGATGATGCTGAACTAGACCACCACTATTTTTCTATGATCCAAGAACCACTAAAGCCTAATGGTAGAGATGACCAATACCACCAAATATGTAGAACATTTACCAAATCCCTTACTAATTGAATTGATTATATTAGAACATGAATTCATAAAGGAATATACCGAGGTAAACATCATTATATACAAATCCTATAAAGCTCTATTATATAATATCTTCCACTCATAACTATTCTCATTAAAGAAATTTCGATATTTACCCCACATATTACCCCTCTTCATGACTGAAAATACCCCTTACCTCATCCTAATTATGTATATATAAATATGTTAAATGTGTAAATAGTGTTTATAAACTCCAGATCGAATGGAGGAGTACCACCTTAAGGTTTCATTAATGAAACTCCTCATCAGTGGAATGATTGGTGTGATCTATAGAAGATCCTAGAACAAGAAACTATGATCTGACAATAACATACTCCCTTGCTAAAGAGATGAAATCATTTTAACTAAATTTCTTATATGGTAAAGCAAAAAAAATCTAATAATTTCACATAATAGAAGTAGACTATGGAATCATGTGCCTAATTTCACTCCCCATGGTATTATGACCTCCACTGATATGATTCACCCCTCATGGAACTAACTACTAGTAAGACCCAAAAATCATAAATTTCCGAAATTAGACTAAGGGAGATCTCTCTGTGTACAATTTCTCCAGATCAGAGAAAATTCCCTCATATTTTCAACATTATTACAATTAATGGAATTCATCATCTTCTCCCACTAATATTCAACTTCAATTTGATATACCCTCAAATGATCAATCGAGTTATCCTCCTAAACCACACAATGATGCACCAAATATATGCAATGTATAGGATCCATATAATAAAGGAAGAAATTATTTCCTTCAAATAGGTAGTATGTAATTGATTTATGGTTTATTTAATTAAAATATATAAAGTCTTAAATATCACCCAATACAGAAAATGACCCAAAAAAAAATGATACATATTCCTCTCATAGGACTCTACCATGAATGTGAAACATCCATTATTTATAGATGAGTAGGATCATATTAAATGAATATGATTATGTATGGGGGTTTAAAATCATTTACCAATGCTCTTATATTGGTCATTAGTTTGGTACCATGATAGATTGGAACTATTTATCTACCATAAAATGTATCCCAAATGATGACTAAGTCCATTATCCATTTTATCTCTCTACCTGGCCTTCGATACAAAACTATAATTATTCTCTCCATCCAAACACACACCTATTATCCTTATAACTAATACTGTTAGATAATGGACCTAAAATCTATACATTTGTATGAATGAGGAGGGAAATTTGTACTGATGTGATAAATATTATCATGTGTGGAAGGAATTACCCTCTATGGTTTACGTAAGATTGAATGATTAGTTTTAACCCATTAAACAACACCATTGGAAACATAAAAAGAAGAAAAAAAGAACCATCCCCAAATTTATGTATACCATAAAAAAATTTCATTAAATAAATTCGAAAAGAAAACCAGAGGCTATGACTCAAAATCAAATCCACTATTTAGGACAGTAAAGTACAACACAGTTCCCATTATCCTCTTACAAACATGAATGTAGTTTTTATATATGTAGGGGAATACAGTCAACAATTATTAGTTTCATTACCAATATATATCATGAAAATTTTAAAAGTGTATACTAATTAACCAATGAAAAAAATAGAACTAACATGAACCTAAACAGGATAATTTACAAGTTCCATCATTACCATAACATACTTAATAATTTTCCAAGTTCATTTTTAGTAAAATATTAATAATTACATAGATAAATAGGGTACCATAACTAATTTTCACAAGGATTTTCCACCCACATTCCTTAACATTGTATGTACCATTTCTCATTCCCCCCCTTCCCTCATCAGTTGCAAGACTATGGGTGGTGAGCCATTTAATCCTATTTCAAAATGATGCTTATACAAGGTGACAAACCATATTTCATTCCCTCACTATGTGATTTATGGATAACCATTGTTTATATGCTGACCATAATGCTTTTATTCCCAAATCCACACTATCCTCAAGGCATGGTCTCTATTCCTACTTTTTATAAAAGAATACCAAGGAAGAAATTCGATAAAAAAATATCTTACCAACCAATTGTTCACTAAATTGTTCACACATGAATGCCAAGTCGCCACCATAGTCCTCCCGAACACCCAAAGACACTCCAAAATCATTTTCACGCCATAGATAAAAATATTTTATGTGTAGTGAAGGTAAGGTCCATTACAATAGATCTCATATACATAGGAGATTGTTCATTTTATTCAAATACTCGAATGACAAATTTAACAAGAAAGGTTTATTCATTAGATTTGACTAGGATCTAGTCATTCATAAAAGGTGCGAACATAGGATAAAACAATAATTATGTAATATTCATACATTTTTTATAAATTAGATTTAACGGGTCTTAGTTTTTTTTATTCAGTGTGAAGTGTGTTTTCTATATTTATATTACTTCACTTAAACACTCAATAATAATATGAAAAAGGTTATAAATTCAGGGGGTTTTATGTTTCTCTATGGAATAATGGATTTTATTCTTCTCTATTTCCTATATTTCTTTTTTTCATCCAATATATTTAAAACATTTCATATGGTTAAAGTATGGTTGATAAAATAGGTGAACACATGATTAATGTCCCAAATATTTCCAATGAAAAAGTAACATGCATCATTTTAATTTTTTATATTTTGTTAAATTAGATACATATTGAAGGTATAAAATATATGGTTTTTTATAGAGTTACATTCTAATTCCATACAACTCAATAACGTAATGTTACATGGAATGTAAAAAATTTACTTATATTCGAAAAATATTTAGAATATATAAAATATTAATTTGGGGAATAATAGTTAGTTTCAAATAATATATATAGATATTTGTAGAGTAATATTTTCTCCTAAACATTTGGAAAAAATCAAGGGTTTATATTTTCATTGGGAATCAAAATATATAATATATTTTATAAAATATAAAAATTAGTATATTGAGATGAATTATGATTATTATTGAGTTATGTTAATAATTATAATCTATCAAAATAAAGGAAAAACTAAGATGATCATATAGTTAGTAAAAATTATCCTTCAATAATTGAATTATTTCATAGAGTAATAAATTCAAAAGTAAAAATATATTATTTTTATCTTTGATATCATTAATGAAATTTTAGTATAATTACTAAAAGATATCACTCATCATTGTAAAAATCCATAATCAAGCAAGATATGAAAAAAAACCCCTCTATTATATTATAGGGAATAAAAATAAAATTTTAATTGAAAAATATTGCTCATGTGAATTGGAAAATAGTTATACTATTAAACATACATAAATTGTAACATCCCAGGTAAAGAAAGAATAATAAATTTTCATATTTATTAATATATATTAATTAAATATTAATTTTACTTTAAAGGGGTTTCTGTATTTGATATCATACCTGATACTCAACAAAGAGTTTCTTTGAAATCTTATGTTGCACACTAGTAATAAAAAAAATTATTTTAAATTGTAGTTAACACGTAGGAATTGTATTGGAGGGAATGAATAGAAATAACTAAAATATGATTATATATATGACTATATATGTTTTTTAAAATGTTTTTATATTTACCCAATAAAAGATAAAGGCTTAAAATATGAAAAGAATTCAATTTTAGGCATATATACTCTAATTTTCACTAAAAGTTCACTTATCACCTTTTGATACCGAACCATCATTAAATATAGTTTTGGTCACTCTTATACATTCTATTGGACCAAATAAAAATCTTCTTTAGAATCGGGACATCAAATTTTACTTTGTGTGAATTTTTTGTATTATTCCGATAATGTTTATTTTTTTAATGAATATTGAAAAATGTTGTATTTTAATCCAAAACCTCTATTTAATATAATTTATTTATAATATTATATTATATTATGAGTTGGTTTTAAAGTGAAATTAGAATATTATTTTACCATTTAATCCAATAGTGGTCATTGGAATTAATTTCACTTTGAAATTGGACTTAAAATAGTGTCAATCTTTTGATACTTATTATTTCATAAAAACACACTATTTGCTCTGACAGAGGAAATTAATTATTAAATTAATTAATGAAACTTATATGTTTTGAATTTTGTAAAATAGACATCATTTTTGAATTCTGAATATCAAATATTTCATTGGGTGATTTTTTGGTATTTTTCTGAATAACTTCAATTTTTGATGAATAGTGAAACCACTATGTGGTACTTAAAAAACTGAATTTTTGTTTAAATAAAATTTTAACACCTTTTTGTTTTGAATTTCAAAAATCCGACATACATGGTTCTCATTAGGAAGTAAAATTTGGTTCAACTGGATTAAAATAATTTTTCGGGGAATAGTAACTTTTAAGTTTTTAATCGCGATTAGAGGTAATTAGTGTAGTGTAAGGTAAAAATAATGTTTTAAAAATATGAAATGAACATGAAACATGTCTTACACTTATTGGATGTGTCATGGCCGACCAAGAAAATCCATGGGTCAACATGGGGACCACATGGATCCACTTTTGTAGGAAAATGACATTAATACCTTTTTATTTATTGTTAAAATAAAAATGTCACAAACATGAGTTGTCTTACTAAAAAAATTATGTGGGGTAATAAAAGACATATTTTTTACTATAAATATTCATTATAAATATAAAAATATTTCCTAAATCATGATATTTTTTTATAATTTTTAGACATTAAATAGATTAAATTATTTATGACATCATGATGATGCAGAGATTACCTTATTAATGAACGATTTAAATAAAATGAAAAGATAATGTAAATTATAAGACCGAAAATTTTCATAGACCTATTGGATGAGTATATTTCGAATAATTATCACCTTATCCTCGATTTATATCAATATGGGTCCTTTAAAATCTGAAAGTCATTTTATAATAAAGTAAACATTTATAACATTCCAAGAGTGCCCCTCCTCTCCTCTTATAAAAGGCCCCCACCTCTACCTCCTTACCCACACCTCTCAAGCTTTTGGTTCAGCCAAACACTTCCCATTTTGTCTCTCCACATCCCTCTATTACTCCTAGAAGCCCCACTTTGGGCAGAAGTCTTTCCAAGGAGGCCTTTGAGCTCAAATCAAAAAGAGTTACTCGTTTCAAAGGTAGTGTTTTCTCTTGTGTTCTATTGTTTTATTTTGCTTCTCCAACCCTCTAAACACTTTTTATTCCATTATTTTGTAACAACTCCAGTATATTAAATATACTAGGATGTTTTTATAAGAATCATTCAAGCTACACTTACAAACACCTACATCTAATGGTTAAAGAACATAATGTTTCTGTGGATGGTGAATTTCTGCCTCACGAAACGATGATTGTTCAATATTCTTATAACATCTTCAAAGGTGGCCATAAAGATGTCATTATATTTATATATGATATATAATATGTTTATCTTTTCTTTAAGCTTATGTATTTTTCATTTATGGTATATCTTTATTGTTTCCATTATGGGTATACGCGATATCTTCATTTTAGGAAGTGCGGACTACCGGCCCCTCAAAGTGATTTGATTCGTTAATGCCATATGTGGGATGTATAAAGGATTGAGTTAAAGTTATTTTATATGATGTTATACTGGAATTATAATATACCTTTATATCATTATTATTTATTTCCATTAATGTATGAGATATAAATGAAAGTAGCGTTCATGCATACGTTCGGCTTACCGTCTCCATGAACGGTGCATTTCATTTCTTATCCCCATATGTAATGTACTGTTATAAGTAAATATATTTAATGGATATATATGATTTATGTTACATCTAAATGATTATTATAATTTTGGAATTAAAATATACATATATCTTATGTAGTTTTAATTCTATTAATATGACACAGAAATGAAAGTAGTGTTCATGCGTACGTACGGCTTACCATCTACATGAACGGTGCATTTTATTTCATACCTATATATTATTATGTAATATTATAATTACATGTATATTCTGGATATATATGATATATATGATATCCAAATCATGAATATCATTCTGGATATAATGAACCTTTGACCACACGAACAACATGAAATTGTAAGAAGTCCACTTTCGACTTAAGAACCAAATATCGACAAAACAAACATTATTAACATAAATGATTACATAATGTTTATAACATTGAAATAAGTGATATAAAAGAAATAATGAACTTGAAAAAGGTTCTTAAGAAAGTAGAAATTAAATCAAGTTTATTATTAAGAACGTTAAAGAACGATCGAGTCAAGTCAGACCCAAGGTAAGGGACTTCGTCTCAATCTCCTTTCATTGAGGCATATTTTGTTTTATACCCAGCATTATTTTATACGGTGTGTAAACTCCTTTGACTTTTATGTTTACACAAAAGGAATCATTTTCTACAAATCGTTTTACTAAACGACAAAAAGGATCGATTCTTTTAACGTACACGGTGACAACGACCTTTTCCACCGCCGAGAGTATTATTTGGTCTTTTGCTTACTCAATAAGCCGTAATCTTTTTTTTAAATGAAATACATACCATATACCGTTTTCTGTATTTTGGTATTGAAAAGGGTTTTTTATAATTGATTTGTTATGTCAATATATTTAAGAGATATATTGTGATCAAAGTGTGGAAATGTTTTCTTTCCATTATATTTTTTTATGTATTATGATTTTATAATGGTACCTGGACATTTGACGGTGGTTACGTGATAAACCATATGACGGGTGGTGTCGTGAATACCAGGACGGGTGGTTACGTTATAACCTCCAATGCATTGGGTATGGAAGTCGTCCGTATGGCTATTCCATTAATTGATATGTGTAGAAGTCGACCGTATGGTTATTCCATTTATGTATGTTTATGTCCCATGTTACCTTTATATGTTATGTGATCTTTATATGGGTTTTATGGTAATATTTTGGTTATGAAATGGTAAGTAATGAACTTTTATTCAGTGAATAGTTTTTACTACTTCATAAAGGTGAAAATTATTACTTTGATAATGTATACATGGTTTACTTTTCGTTTTGAAAAACTAACAGTTTTCATTCATTGTGTATCCCTTACTGAGCTTTTTATGCTCACCCCAAGTTTTGAAATGTTTTTTACAGGACTTAACGTGGAATAGGGTCAAGGATGAGATCAAGGGAAAGTCATGCTACCTAAAACATGGAACTAGACATGTTTCTTTTTAAGGGTTTTTTATTTTATGGATACTTAGTAGAAGTTACTACTTTGTAATCTTTTGAGATGTAATAGTTATGTCCTAATTCTCTAAAACTCTAAACCTGAAAAGATCCTCAATGTGAATTATTAATTTAATTCAATATTAAGTAATGTTTAAGGCCGGGGCCTTATAGTTGGTATCAGAGGTTGGTTTAGACAACTTTAAGAGATAGAAAATTTTTAAATTATAAATTAATTTATGGTATGATTGAAATGATATAGCATTTACAGATTACCATGTTTCTTTACCTAAGATATTTCTGTGTTAAGAATGATTCTTCCTAGAGGAAACAGAACATCTTTTCTAGGAAGGCATACAGAGGGAAATGACCATTCAAATCAGTATCCTAAGATGGTCAGAATCAGAACTAAACAGTTTGTTGCAGTGATGGCTCAATTGACTCATGAGTTGAAAAGAAGATTACTGAATGCTCTAGTTTTGGCACTACCTTCCAGAAATGGTAAGTTTGTTATATACAGCGATGCTTTATTGAAAGGACTTGGTTGCATCTTAATGAAGAATGATCATGTAATTTCTTATGCTTCACGACAGTTGAAAAATCATGAGGTAAATTACCCTACACATGATTTGGAAATAGATGCTGTTGTTTTTGCTCTAAAAATTTGGAGGCATCATTTGTATAGAGTAAAGTGTCAAATATATATTTGTCACAAATGTTTAATGTATATATTCACTCATAAAGAATTGAACATGACACAGAGGATATGGCTGGAATTAATCAAGGATTATGATTGTACAATTCATTACCATTCGAGAACTGCAAAAAAAGTGGCAAATGCTTTGAGTAGAAAAAGTAATGCTTTATTAACCATGATACATTTGGAACGAGATCCTTTGGTTTTTGATTTGATGAACATTGTCAAGGAAGATGTTTGTGTGGGAATTCCTTCTGTTTTGTTTCAGGTATCAGATAAATCGTCTTTATCAGACAAAATTGAGCAAGCACCGACGTAAGACAGTGAGTTTCAGAAAAAGGTAGAGCTGGTTCAGAAGGGTAAGTTTCCTGAATTCAACATTGATAATGATTGTGTTTTGATATTTGGGAAGAGATTGTCTGTGCCATGTGATTCACAGTCGAAGAGAGAGTTGTTATGTGAAGCTCATAGTTCTCTATTTTCAGTTCATCCTGGCAGTACAAAGATGTACAGAGATCCGTGAGAGTATTACTGGTGGGATGGAGTGAAAAGAGATATTGCTGATTTTACTGTGAAGTGTTTGACTTGTCAGCAGGTTAAAGCAGAGCGGAAGTTGCCAAAAGGGATGCTTCAGCCTTTACCAGTGCCAGAGTGGAAATGGGAAAATATATCCATGGACGTTGTTGTGGGATTACCGAATACATCTCGAGGAAATAATGCAATCTGGGTTATTGTTGATTGCTTGACTAAATCTGCTTATTTCCTTGATATATGAGATACTTTTTCCTAGATCAAGTTTCCCGTTTGTATCTTAAAGAGATAGTAAGGTTACATGGAGTTCCTCAATCCATTGTATTTGATCATGATCCCAGGTTTACTTCTAACTTTTGGAAAAGCTTTCAGAAGTCGTTGGGTACTGAAATAAATTTTAGTACAGCTTTTCAACCTCAATCAGATGGGCAGTCAGAACAAAAAATTCAGACTTTGGAGGATATGCTATGTGCTTGTTCGATGGATTATCAGGTAATTTGGGACCAACATTGTTCTTTGGATGAATTTTCCTATAATAATAATTTCCATTCCAGTATACATATGGCACCATTTGAGGCATTATATGGGAAGCGGTGTCGAACTATAGCTTTTTGGGATGAAGTGGGTGAAAGGAAGCTGATGGGACCAGAATTGGTAGAAGAGATGGCAAAAAATGTTCAGTTGATTCAGAAACACATGAGAACAGCTCAGATCCGGAAGAAGAGTTATGCGGATTACCGGAGGAAGGATCTATCTTTCGAGGTAGGTGATCTTGTTTTTCTCAAAGTTTTACCATGGAAAAGTGTGATGTGATTTGGTAAGAAAGGAAAGATGAGACCAAGGTTCATTGGACCATAAAATTTTTTTAGTGAAAGTTGGATCAGTTGCTTACCGAGTGGTGTTACCTATGGGTTTATCTCAGGTACACAATGTTTTTCAAGTTTCGATGTTGAGAAAGTATATGCCAGATCCATCTCATGTTTTGAGCCTAGAGGCAGTTCAGTTGGAAGAGAATCTCTCTTATGAAGAACAACCAGTCCAGATTCTTGACCGAAGAGAGCAAGTGTTGCGAAATAAGTTAATTCACCAGGTAAAGGTTTTGTCGAAAAACCATATGGTTTAAGAGCCAACATGGGGATCTGAAAATGGTATGAGTGATAAATACCCCCACTTATTTTGATAAGTGAATAAAATTGCGAGGATGAAATTCCCAAAAGGGGGATGGATGTAACATCCCATGTAAAAAAATAATAATACATTTTCATATTTATTAATATTTACAAATTAAATATTAATTCTACTTTAAAGGGGTTGCTATGTTCGATAGCATACTCGATACGCAATAGAGTTTCCCTAAAATCTTACGTTGCACAATAGTAATAAAATAATATTATTTTAAATGGTAGTTAACACGTAGTCGTTGTATTGGCGAGAATGAATAGATATAACTAAAATATGATTATATATGTTTTTTTTAAATGTTTTTATATTTACCCAATATATGATAAAGGCGTAAAATATGAATAGAATACAATTTTAGGCATATATACTCTAATTTTCACTAAAAGTTCACTTATGGCCTTTTGATAGCGAACCGTCATTAAATATAATTTTGGTCATTCTTATACATTCTATTGGACCAAATAAAACTCTTCTATTGAATCGGGACATCAAAATTTACATTGTGTGAATTTTTGGTATTTTTCCAATAAAGTTCATTTTTTAATGAATAGTGAAAAATGTTGTATTTTAATTCCTAAACTCTTTTTAATATAATTTATTTATATGATTAGATTATATTTTTAATTGGTTTTAAAGTGAAATTAGAATATATTTTTACCATTTAATCCAATAGTGGTCATTGGAATTAATTTCACTTTGAAATTGGACTTAAACAAGTGTCAATCTTTTTATACTTATTGTTTCATAAAAACACGCTATTTTCTCTGACATCAAAAATTAATTATTATATTAATTAATGCAACTTATATGTTTTGAATTATGTAAAATAGAAACCATTTTTTAATTCGGAATAATAAATATAGCTTAGGGTGAATTTTTTGTATTTTTTTCTGAAAAACTTCAATTTTTGATGAATAGTGAAACCACTAAGTGGTACTTAAAAAACTGAGTTTTCATTTAAATGAAAATTTACCACCTTTGTGATTTGAATTTCAAAAATCCGAAATACATGGTTTTCATTAGGAAGTAAAATTTGGTTTTATGGGATTAAAATAATTTTTCGGTGAATAATATCTTTTAAGTTTTTAATCGCAATTAGAGGTAATTTGTGTAGTTTAAGGTAAAAATAATGTTTTAATAATATCCAATGAACGTGAAACATGTCCTACCGTTATTTTATGTGTCATGGAAGACCAATAAAATCCATGGGTAAACTTGGGGACCACATGGAGCCACATCGGTAGGAAAATGACATTAATACATTTTTATTTAACGTTAAAATAAACATGTCACAAACATTAGTTGTTTTACTAAAACAATTTTTAAGTGGGGTTATACAAGTCATATTTATTAATATAAATATGAATTAGAAATATAAAAATATTTCCTACATCATGATATTTTTTTTATAATTTTTAGACTTTAAATAAATTAAATTATTTATGAGATCAGGTTGATGCAGAGATTACCTCATTAATGAACAATTTAAATAAAACGAAAAGATAATTTAAAATCTAAAAACTACACTTGTCAAAAACCTATTGTATGAGTATATTTCGAATCATTATCCCCTTATCCTCGAATTATATCAATGTGGGACCTTTAAAATCTGAAAATCATTTTATAATAAAGTAAACTTTTATAACATTCCAAGAGTGCCCCTCCTCTCCTCTTATAAAATACCCCCACCTCTACCTCCTTACCCACATCTCTCAAGCCTTTGGCTCAGCCACCACCTGCCCATTTTGTCTCTCCACATATCTCTCTTACTCATACAATCCCCAATATGGGCAGAAGTCTTCCCAAGGAATCCTTTGAGCTCAAATCAAAAAGAGTTATCGGTTTTAAACGTTGTGTTATCTCTTGTGTGGTTTTGTTTTATTTTGCTTCTCCAACCCTCTAAACTCTTTTTATTCCTTTATTTTGTAACAATTTCAGTATCTTCAATATACTAGGATGTTTTTATAATATTAATTTGATCTACACTTACACACACCTACATCTAATGGTTAAAGAACATACTGTTTCTGTGGATGTTGAATTTCTGCCTCACAAAACGATGATTGTTCAATATTCTTCTAACACCTTAAAAGGTGGCCATTAAGATGACACTATATTTATTTATGATGTATAATATGTTTATGTTTTTCTTATTCTTCAGTGTTTTTCATTTATGGCATAACTTTATGGTTTCCATTTTGGGTGTACGTGATATCTTTATTTTAGGAAGTGCGGACTACCGCCCCCTCAAAGTGATTTGATTTGTTAATGCCATATGTGGGACGTATAAAGGATGGAGTTAACATTATTATTTATGATGTTATACTGTATTATAAAATACCTTTATATCATTATTATTTATTTCCATTAATGTATGAGATTGAAATGAGTGTAGCGTTCATGCGTACGTACGGCTTACCGTCTCCATGAACGGTGCATTTCATTTCTTATCCCCAAATGTAATGTACTATTATATGTACATATATATAATGGATATATATGATGCATGTTACATCTAAATGATTAATATAATTATAGAATTAAAATATACATGTCTCTCATTTAGTTTTAATTTCATTAATATGACACAGAAATGAAAGTAGCGTTCATGTGTACGTATGGCTTACCGTCTCCATGAACGGTGCATTTCATTTCTTACATATAAATGATTATGTAATATTATAATTACTTGTATATGATGGATATATATGATATATATGATATCCAAATCATGAATATCATTCTGGATATAATAAACCATTGACCACACGAACATCATGTAATTGTAAGAATTCCACATTCGACTTAAGAACAAAATATCGACAAAACAAACATTATTAACTTAAATGATTACATAATGTTTATAACATTGAAATAAGTGATATATATGGAATAATGAACATGAAAATTGATTTTAAGCAAGTAGAAATTAACTCACGATTATTATTCAGGACGTTAAAGAACGATCGAGTCAAGTCGGACCCGAGGTAAGGGACTTTGCCTCAATCTCCTTTCTGTAAAGACCTGTAAATTTCAAGAAAATTTTTTTCTTAATTTTATTAGGAATTTTTCAGGAACGCAGTTTTTGACGGCACCTGATTCTGAGGCCCGGTGTGCCCGGAATCATTTTCCGAAGTTTGGATCGGGTACGTTCAGTGAACGGACGAGCGTGTTTTTCTAACTTTTGAACCGGTGCCCGAAATCAAATTCTGAGGGCACTGATTAAATCGCAGCACCGGTATTCGATTAGAAACACCTCTTCCGGAGTTTTGTTTTCTCGGTTGTGGTTTTTAATTTTCGGTCTTAAAGTTAAGAAATAAAATAATTTTACCACAACTTTATTTTATTTCACTTAAGCCACTTGGAAGACACTTGAAGCAACTTAAAGGAGGCTTAAGCTGAGTTGATCCGGATATGATGCTATCTAGAAATATCCTAACCCCTTGATAGGATATTTGTGAGGTGGGGCCCTCATGAGCCCCGCCGTTTCTTTCCGCTAAGTAACACACCCGCGAAAACCCGTCATTATGAAAGTCAACTAACGCATTTTGTTAAATTCTTAACGCACCATTTAATTGGGAGGTTTATTTCGTGAAATAAATGGGCGGTTTATTTCGTTGAATTAATTCAACGAATTGATGGGTCGTTACTTACCTTTTTTGTTTGTTGGTGTAATAATAAAATAAGACCAACATGTCTTTTTGGAGGATTACTCGATGGGAGGTTTGTCAGAGTTCTTGGGCCTTCATTCCCCTTTCCGAAGAACGCGAAGAACGCGAAGAACGCCGGCCTCCGACAAAGAACGCCGAACCCGTGGGAGTCGATGACGCGACGCCGACGTTCCCTTCCTTCAATGTTCTTCTGCGACGTCTCTCCCTCTGCAATGAGTCTTCGATCAGCTGTTTGAGGTAAGAGACTTCAGGATTCTCATTAATCTCCCTTGTGTTTTTTTTAATAAAACACAGATTTAATTTTATATAATTAAATTAAATCTGTTGTTTCTTGGTCCGTTGAGTTCGCCGACTCAACGCCGGATTCCGCGACGACACGACGCCCTTCCGTGACGACGCGACGATCCCCCCCTTCCGCGACGAACAAATCCGCGAAGAACGTGCGTTCGACGACGACTACGAGGTAGGGATTTTATTTTTGGAAATTCCTTTATTTCCCATGTTGTTTCCGTTCAAGAATGATGAACCCGATTCATAAAACAATTTTATTTCATAAAAAATTGTTTTCGGATATGTATTCATGTGTTGAAAGTATTTCTCCCGTTGTTTATCTCTAACGCGGAGGGTGCGGGCCAAACGAACACGGCCCGAAAACCCTCCGTTGTTCTTCGTTGTTGGGCGGATTTGACGGGTGACGATGGAACGTGCCGCAACTGAATTTTGAGGATTACTTAGTGAAGAACGAGTTCCAGGAGGAGCAGCGGCGTAGACGGGAACAGAATCGGACCACCGGAGCGACTCCAGGGGCCCGCGGAAGCCGCCGGCGCGGCGGCGCCGGCAGCCAGGAGCGGCGGCGCCCTGGCGCGCCGCCGGACAAGGCTGCCACGGCAGAAGCCGCGACGGCGGCACTCGCGGACCCGCGGCCGCGCGGGTCCGGCGCACGCGGGACGCGGCTGAAGCCGCGTCCGGTTTTCCGGGGCGACACCCCGCGGGTGCCGTAGGGTTGTCACGCAGGGGCGGCGTCTCCCCCCCGCGTCGCTCGCCCGCTCGGCCGACCCGGGCCGGGGCGGCCCGGGCCCGGACCCCCCGTATTCGGACTGTTTTCGTCAAATGCCCGTATATGGTGCTACGGGCCTTCAAACGTCTCGCCGTCAGTGGAAACACGATCCTTGGATCGAGACGGTCGTTTCGGTATGTCGTACTCAAGGTTTCGGAAAACTTTCGGTTCGGCCGGGTTGGTTCGTACACGAAACCAACCGGGTCCTCGGAGCGGAAACACTCATATCTTGACCTACGGACGTCCGATTGACGTGCCTTCGACTTCGTTGATTTCCTCTAAGTGAGACAGATCTTTTGGCTCACTCCGCCTGAGGTTTGGACGCAGGTGGAGTGCGGTCGGGTTGGTTTTGCCTTTAAAACCAACCGGGCCCCTAGGACGAAAAAGCCAATAACTCTCAGACCGGGCGCCCGATTGACGCACCGTCTGCGACATTTAGTTCCTGTTGTGATACGGAACTTTCGGATACATCAACTTCGGATTTTGTGACAGTTGATTTATCGGCCTCTCAGCTCGTGGAGCGGACCCTCCCGAACGAGCTTGCTATGTGCGAGAACCCTGAGCAGGCTGCGACTGCTACTTCGACAGCGACGACCGTGCAGAGATCCTCAGTGGACTGCGGCGACGACCGTGCAGAGATCCTCAGTGGACTGCGCCGACGATTGTACAGTGATCCTCAGTGGACTGCGACGACTACAGCACTCAGGGATCCTACATGGATCAATGCTACAGGTCCTGTGTGGGCTCGATCCTGTGTGGGTCCGATCCTGTGTGGGTCAGCGCTCAACAGTTCTGTGTGAGCCAGTGCCTACAGGTACTGAGTTGGCCCGATCCTGTGTGGTTCATTGCGGGGGTTAGTTACCTATCGATCCTTTGTGGGTCTGATGACTTAGATAGATCTGTGATCATCTTTATCGTCATCCGAAGAAGTATACTTGTGTGGGCTGAATCTTGAGTTACTCTCCTTTGTGGATTGTGTTGATCTATCCGGTGTCGATTTAATGTTTACTCTCCTTTGTGGATTGTGTTGATCTATCCTGTGTGGATTTACTGTTTACTCTCTTTTTTGGATTGTGTTGTGCTATCCTATATGGGTATATTTTTTGCTTTCCTGTGTGGACTGGGTTGTGCTTGGGCTCGGACGTTGGAGCCGAATGTGAATTGATGACTTAGGTATATATATGGGCATATACCTCAGCTGTGTCGGTTGTTACTTTGTGATTGTATCTTTCCTTTGTGGTTTATCCTTTGTGGATTTCGGGTGAACATCGGGGGTCTTAGGGTCCCTACTAAGTATCTTATACTCACCTCTGCACGGGCTATGCCCACACTACGTTCTGTTGGTTGCATACGACGGACAACGCTGATCGTGGTGGAGGGTTGCGGAGCAGGACGGTACTTGGAGGTGGACCACTGGGTGGGACGTACTCGGAGCCGTCAGGTGGACCAGAGGAGCAGTGGACGCTATTTGTACCCACCCTTCAGGTGGGACTTCCAGAGGACGGCTCGACGCTGTGGCTTTTCCTTTCAGTTGTTGTTTTTCCTTTCAATTGTACTTTATAGTTGGGCTTGTATTTCCGGCCCCTTTTACTTTCAGCACAGCTTGTACAGTTTTTACTCAGTGTTTACATTTCCACTTGTTTACTCTATGGTGCTTGTTTACTTTTCAAAGGCAATGCCTTCCCTTTTGTTGGGATTTACGCCTTAGTGCTAGTCGCCAGCCCCTAGCCTATGGAAGGCGGGCTTGGGGTAGTAACGGTACGGGCCCCGAGGACGGGTCGTGACAAATTGTTATCAGAGGTGGTCGGTTCTACCGCAGACTCTGATCTTTCTTCTATGTGAATCAATAGTGTTTAGCGTATTGGGTGTGGTTATCATTCCAGGGAGTCCAGTGTTGGAGCGGTGGCCGACGTATCCGTACACCAGGACCCTGACTTATGATTTCTGACTTAATGAACGAAAACATTGATTGCATGTGTGTTTCAAGTTTTCTTTGTGATTACTTGTGTCAGCTCACCAAGTATACTGTTCTGACCGTGGCGCACTTGTTTCTTTTTCAGGATGGCACCACGACGGCAGCCAGCTAGGGTTCCGAGAGTAGAGCGCGACGACAGCCCGCCGAGCGATGAGGCCTCGGTACAGGTCCCGTTGACAGCAGAGGTACCGTCGATACCTTTACCCGCCGATCCCCCCGATTATTCAAGCGCCGATCGCTGACGATGCACGTCACCTCGGAGCTCTGCACGATTTCCAGTGCCAGCGACCACCCAGGTTCTGTGGGGAGACAGACCCCCAGGCAGCCGAGGACTGGCTGGAGGCGGTCGTCCGAGTTTTCAGGATAGTGAGGACACTAGCAGACCTCATGGTGATCCTCGCGGAGAGCCTACTGCACGCATCCGCAAGATGATGGTGGAGCTTGATGCTCTAGGTACACGATGATGCCTCCCTCATCTGGACGGAATTCGAGATCCTCTTCCGCACAGAGTTCGTCCTGGCCACCCTCTGTGCAGTGCGCATTCAAGAGCTTTTTCAGCTGCGGCAGGGTAGCTTGACGGTCACCCAGTACGCGGCGAGGTTCACCGATCTTTCTCGCTACCCGAAATACATGGTACGAGACCCCTTCTTCCGGGCCTGGACCTTTGAGAAGGGTTTGAGACACGAGATCAGGGCATCGCTGATCTCCCTCAGCATCCCGACCCAGGCATGAGTGTTAGAGAGATCCCTTCTGATCGAGAGCTTTCTGGCTGAGTCCATAGCGAGACCTACTGCAGGGAGGCAGGTAGCAGAGTCTTCGGCAGTGGGTAGCCGATGGATGACTCAGGGTTCTAGGCAGACCAGGTCTTCCAGCAGATGACCTCGGGACACTGGCTCAGCAGTGCGGGGCACACACCGCGGGGCTAGTCTTCCGAGAGGCAGGTAGTGCTACTCCTGTGATGGGTAGGGCCACATGGCTCGTGACTGCCTGACCCGTCGTACCGAGGAGCAGCAGACGGTGGAGGGACCACCCAGGTAGAGGAAGAGGGTTGACCGTGGCGGTCCGCAGGGAGGAGGCGGAAGAGGCAGAGGAGCTAGTCGAGCAGCGGTTGGTGGGCGATGCTTTGAGGCTCTGCCACCACCACCACCAGGAGGTCCTCCTCGACCACAGGGAGCTGGCAGGCAGAGACAGGCACAGCTACAACTAGTGGAGGCCTACGACCATGATGCACCAGAGATGATTCAAGGTATGATCTGTGTCTATTCCACCCTTGCTACAGTTCTTATAGTCATAGGAGCGAGTCACTCTTTCATAGCCACTGCCCTTGTTTGGAGCTCGGAGATTCCGACAGATCCGTTGGCACGATCCTTATGGCTAGAGACCCCTATGAGAGCAGACTCGACGATTACAAACTGGTACCGACAGTTTGAGCTTACTCTAGGAGGCGAGATCTTCGGCTGCGATCTTCTTGTAGCGGCGTCGAGGCCTTACGACGTCATCTTGGGCATGGATTGGTTATCTACAGTCCATGCTCAGATTGATTGCATTAGGCGCAAGGTGCGATGTGTGTGCACTTATGGGAGCAGGTTCACCTTCACCGGCGACAAGGGAGCCTTCGCAGCACAGGATTGACTCACGCAGAGGAGAGGGTAGCCCATCACTCATCAGTTGGCTAGCCTCATCCTTGGAGCAGTTGACGTGCGGAGTCCTAGTTTTCCTGCAGTGGTGGATCAGTATGCGGACGTCTTTCCCGATGACGTTCCAGGGCTACCTCCTCGCAGAGAGGTAGACTTTTAAATTGATCTGTACCCAGGGACAGCCCCGATATCCACTCTAGCATATCGGATGTCCCCCACTGAGTTTCGAGAGCTACGGGTACAGGTGGAGGACTTACAGGGCAAGGGGTTCTTCCGACCCAGTGTTTCACCCTGGGCTTCACCGATATTGTTCGCCAAGAAGGCGGACGTGAGCTTGCGACTGTGTGTCGATTATCGTCGCCTGAACCAGGTGACAGTGAGGAACAAGTATCCGCTACCTAGGATTGATGAACTCTTCGATCAGCTCAAGGGAGCACGGTGGCTCTCAAAGATAGACCTCAGGTCAGGCTATCATCAGCTCAGAGTTCGAGACGAGGATGTGCAAAAGATGGCATTCAGGTGTCGGTATGGACACTATGAGTTCTTGGTTATGCCTTTCGGCGTAACCAACACTCCAGCAGTGTTCATGAGCCTCATGAACATGATATTCCATCCATACCTCGATCGATTTGTCATGGTCTTCATCGACGAAATTTTGGTTTACTCGACCACGGAGGAGGAGCACGTCTACCACTTGCGGGTTGTACTAGACACACTCCGAGAGCACCAGCATTATGGAAAGCTCTCGAAGTGCCAGTTATGGTTACGTGAGGTACAATTCTTGGGGCACGTCATTTCTGATGCGGGAGTTGCAGTGGATCCCGCGAAGATCGAGGCAGTGCTAGCTTGGGAGCCACCCAGGAGCGTGACAGAGGTGTGGAGTTTCTTGGGCCTAGCTGGATACTATCGGAGATTCGTGATAGACTTCTCCAGAGTTGCAGCGCCACTCTCAACATTGAAGAAGATGGGGAAACCCTTCGTGTGGTCAGACAGATGTCAGCAGAGCTTCCAAGAGCAGAGACAGAGATTGACCGGTGCACCTATCTTGAGGTTGCCTGAGAAGGGAGTTGGATACGTAGTCTACTACGATGCATCAGGGACCAGAATAGGATGTGTCCTGATGCAGGAGAGGGCAGTGATCGCCGACGGATCATGTCAGTTGAGGCCGCATGAGCAGAACTACGCTACCCATGACCTGGAGTTAGCAACGGTGGTCTTCGCTCTAAAGACATGGCGGCACTATCTGATGGGAGAGCGCTTTACAGTCTTTTCTGACCACCAGAGTCTCAGGTACATCTTCTCTTAGAAGGACCTTAACCTAAGACAACAGCGATGGCTCGAGTTCATCCAGGACTATGACTTTGAGATACTCTATACTCCTAGGAAGGGGAACGTGGTATCCAATTCCATCAGCAGGAGGACAGGCATCCATCTACTTGAGGAGGCGACATTGCAGCTAGCCGCTTTGCAGATATCCATCGTGGATAGAGACGGAGCAGCCTTCCTTCAGTCTCTCACCGTCTCTTCTCCACTTCTACAGCGGGTCAGAGAGGCTTAGCATGGGGACGCCGACTGTGAGACACGGCGTGCACAGATATCCTCTGGACAGGCACCTGATGGATTCTCCATTGGAGTAGAGCACGACGTCCTTTTTAGAGGACGTACCCTGGTACCCGTCGCTTTACGAGAGGAGGTGCTGAGAGAGTTTCACACATCTCCTTTGGTGGTACATCCTGGAGTGGTGAAGATGTACCAGGATCTCAGACGACAACACTGGGGGCTGGGCATGAAGAAGGGTGTGGAAGAGTTCGTTTCACGGTGACTCACCTGCCAACAGGTGAAAGCAGAGCATCAGGTAACAGTAGGCTTGGTACAGCCCTTGGAGGTCCCGGAGTAGAAGTGGGACGGGATATCTATGGACTTCGTGACTGGACTTCCACGCACTTCCAGAGGTCACGACTCCATTTGGGTGCTTTTTTACCGACTCACCAAGTCGGCACACTTCTTACCCATCTGAGAGTAGGGCTCAGTGGAGAGCTTGGGGCGTCTCTACGTTCAGGAGATTGTACGGCTTCACGGGGTGCCATCGACTATCGTCTCCGATCGGGAAGCTCGCTTTACTTCCCGGCTTTGGAAGGGGTTGCAGGAGGCATTCGGGACGCGACTACATCTAAGTACCGCCTTTCATCCTGAGACGGATGGTCAGACAGAGAGGGCCATTCAGACTCTCAAGGACATGCTCCGCGCATGTGTACTCAACTTTGGTCGCAGCTGGGAGGACCACCTACCCTTGGTGGAGTTCTCTTACAACAACAGTTACCACTCCACCATCGGGATGGAACCCTACGAGGCGTTGTACGGCAGGCCTTGCATATCTCCTTTGTGCTGGACAGACCCTGGGGAGTCAGCACTGGTGGGACCAGAGATGGTCTGATCCACGACAGAGAAGGTCCAAGTCATCTAGGAGCAGATGAGGATAGCTCAGATCCGACATAAGTCATATGCTGACAGGAGGCGGAGGCCACTAGAGTTCGAGGATGGCGACCACGTCTTATTGCGGTTCTCATCTCGACGTGGTTTACGGAGATTTGGCCGAGGCGGAAAGTTATCTCCACGCTTCGTCGGGCCTCTCCAAGTCCTCAGCAGCATTGGTGAGGTGGCTTATCCCCTGGCTCTACCACCTCAGTTGCACCGGGTGCACGAAGTCTTCCACGTATCTCAGTTGAGGAGATACGTTCAAGACCCGATGCACATCATTGACTATGGGGAGCTAGACGTGGATGATGGGGCGACTTTTGCGGAGGTCCCGGTGGAGATAGTGGATCGACAGAAGCGGGTCCTACATGGGTGATAGATTCCTCTTGTGCGCATCAGATGGCAGCATGAGAACCTCCAGGAGAGCACATGGGAGCGGGAGGCTCAGATGCGTGCTCAGAACTCACATTTGTTTCCCTATCTTATGATGTATCTTTACGGGGACGTAAAGCCCTGAGGTGGGAGTAATGTAAAGACCCGTAAATTTCAATGAAATTTTTTTCTTAATTTTCTTTGTAATTTTTCATGAACGCAGTTTCTGACGGCACCTGATTCCGAGGCCCGGTGTGCCCGGAATCATTTTCCGAAGTTTGGCTCGGGTATGTTCAGTGAACAGACGAGCGGGTTTTTCTAACCTTTGAATCGGTGCCCGGAATCGAATTCTGAGGGCACCGATGAAATCGCAGCGCCGATATTCTCTTAGAAACGCCTCTTCCGGAGTTGCGTTTGCTCGGGTGTGTTTTTTAATTTTTGTGCTTAATGTTAAGAAATAAAATAATTTTACGGCAACTTTATTATATTTCACTTAAGCCACGTGGAAGCCACTTGAAGCCACATAAAGGAGGCTTAAGCTGAGTTGATCCGGATATGATGCTATCCAGAAATATCCTACCCCCTTGATAGAATATTTGTGTGGTGGGGCCCGCACGAGCCCCGCCGTTTCTTTCCGCTAAGTAACGCACCCCCGAAAACCCGTCATTATGAAAGTCAACTGATGCGTTTTCTTAAATTCTTAACGCACCATTTAATTGGGCGGTTTATTTTGTGAATTAAATGGGTGGTTTCTTTCGTTGAATTAATTCAACGAATTTATGGGTCGTTACTTACGTTTTTTGTTTGTTGGAGAAATAATAAAATAAGACCAACATGTCTTTTTGGAGGATTACTCGTTGGGAGGTTTGTCAGAGTTCTTGAGCCTTCATCCTCCTTCGTGAAGAACGCGAAGAATGCGAAGAACACCGACCTACGATGAAGAACGCCGAACCCGTGGAAGTCGATGATGCGACGCTGTGTTCAGCGACGCCGACGTTCCCTTCCTACAACGTTCTTCTGCGACGTATCTCCCTCCACAACGAGTCTTCGATCAGCTGTTTGAGGTAAGAGAATTCATGATTCTTTTAAATCTCCCTTGTGTTTTTTTAATAAAACACGGATTTAATTTTATATAATTAAATTAAATCTGTTGTTTCTTGGTCCGTTGAGTTTGTTGACTCAACACCGGATTCCGTGATGACGCGATGCCCTTCCGTGACGACGCGACGATCCCCCCCTTCCGCGACAAACAAATCCGCGAAGAACGTGCGTTCGACGATGACTAAGAGGTAGGGATTTTATTTTTAGAAATGCCCTTATTTCACATGTTGTTTCCGTTCAAGAATGAAGAACCCGAATCATAAAACAAATTTATTTCATAAAAAATTGTTTTCGGATATGTATTCATGTGTTGAATGTATTTCTCCCATTGATTGTCTCTAACACGGAGGGTGCGGGCCAAACGAACACGGCCCGACAACCCTATGTCGTTCTTCGTTGTTGTGCAGATTTGACGGGCGACGACGGAATGTGCCGCAACTGAATTTTGAGGATTCCGCAGTGAATAACGAGTCCCGGGAGGAGCAGTGGTAGAGACAGGAACAGAATCGGAACACCAGAGCGACTCAGTAGGCCCACGGAAGCCGTTGGCGGCGTGGGTCACCGGCGCGGCGACGCAGGCAGCCGGGAGCGGCGATGCCCCGATGCGCCGCCGGACAAGGCCGCCGCGACGGCGGCACTCGCGGACCCGCGGACGCGCGGGTCCGGCGTCCGCGGGACGCGGCTGAAATCGTGTCCGATTGTCCGGGGAGACAACCTGCGGGTGCCGCGGGGTTGTCACGCGGGGGCGGCAGCTCCCCCCGCGTCGCTCGGGTTGTCCAGGGCGACACCCCGCGGGTGCCGCAGGGGTGTCATGCGGGGGCGGCAGCTCCCACCCGCGTCGCTCGGCCACTCGGCCGAGCCGGTCCAGGCTGGCCGAGCCAGGCCGGTCCGACCGGCCAGACCGCGCCCCGGCTGGGCCGGACCGGGCCGACCCAGTTCGGCCGCCCCAGGGGGGGTCGGGCCGGGTCGGCCCGGGCCTGGACCCCCCGTCTTCGGACAATTTTCGGTCAAATGCTCGTATCATGAGCTACGGGCCTCCAAACGACTCGCCGTCAGTGGCAACAAGATCCTTGTATTGATTCAGTCGTTTTGGTATATCGCACTCAAGGTTTCGGAATACTTTGGGTTCGTCCGGGTTGGTTCGTACACGAAACCAACCGAGTCCTCGGAGTGGAAACACTCATATCTTGAGCTACGGACGTCCGATTGACGTGTCGTCGACTTCGTTGATTTCCTCTAAGTGAGACAGATATTTTGGCTCACTCCGCCCAAGGTTTGGACGCAGGTGGAGTACGGTCGGGTTGGTTTTGCCTTAAAAACCAACCGGGCCCCTAGGACGAAAATGCCAATAACTCTCAGACCATGCGCCCGATTGACGCGCCGTCTGCAACATTGAGTTCCTGTTGACGATACGGAACTTTTGGATACATCAACTTCAGACTTTGTGACAGTTGATGTATCGGCCTCTCAGCTCGTGGAGCAGACCCTCCCGAACGAGCTTGCTATGTGCGGGAACCCTAGAGCTGGTTGTGACTGCTACTTCGACAGCGACGACCGTGTAGAGATCCTCAGTGGACTGCGGCGACGACCGTGCAGAGATCCTCAGTGGACTGCAGCGACGATTGGGCAAAGATCCTTAGTGGACTGCGATGACTACATCACTCAACGATCCTACGTGGATCAGTGCTATAGGTTTTGTGTGGGCCCGATCATGTGTGGGTCCGATCCTGTGTGGGTCAGTGCTCAGCGGTTCTGTGTGAGCCAGCGCCTACAGGTCCTGTGTGGGCCCGATCCTGTGTGGGTCATTGCAGGGGTTAGTTACCTATCGATCCTTTGTGGGTCCGACGACTTAGATGGATCAGTGATCATCTTTATCGTCATCCGAAGAAGTATACCTGTGTGACCTGAATCTGGAGTTACTCTCCTTTGTGGATTGTGTTGAGCTATCCTGTGTGGATTTACTGTTTACTCTCCTTTGTGGATTGTGTTGAGCTATCCTGTGTAGATTTACTGTTTACTCTCCTTTGTGGATTGTGTTGTTCTATCCTGTGTGGGTATACGTTTTGCTTTCCTGTGTGGACTGGGTTGTGCTTGGGCTCGGACGTTGGAGCCGAACGGTAATTGATGACTTAGGTATATGTATGGGCATATACCTAAGCAGTGTCGGTTGTTACTTCGTGATTGTATCTTTCCTTTGTGGTTTATCCTTTGTGGATTTCGGGAGACCTTCGGGGGTCTCGGGGTCCCTAATGAGTAGCTTATACTCACCCCTCCACGGGCTATGCCCGCACTACGTTGTTTTGGTTGCAGACGATGGACAGCGCTGATCGTGGTGGAGGCTTGCGGAGCAGGATGCTACCTGGAGGTGGACCACTGGGCGGGACGTACTCGGAGCGGTCAGGTGGGCCCGAAGAGCTGTGGAGGCTATCTGAACCCACCCTTCAGGTGGGACTTACAGAGGACGACTTGACGCTGCAGCTTTTCCTTTTAGTTGTTGTTTTTCCTTTCAGTGGTACTTTACATTTGGGCTTGTATTTCTGGCCCCATTTACTTTCAGCACAGCTTGTACAGTTTTTACTCAGTGTTTACTTTTCCACTTTCTTACTCTGTGGTTCTTGTTTACTTTTCAAAGGAAATGCCTTCCCTTTTGTTGGGATTTACGCCTTGGTGCTAGTCACCAGCCCCTGGCCTATGGAAGGCAGGCTTGGGGTAGTCACGGAACGGGCCCAGAGGATGGGTCGTGACACTTTCATTGATGCATACTTTGTTTTATACACAGTTTTATTTTATACGGTGTGTAAACCCCTTTTACTTTTACATTTACACAAAATGAATCTTTTTCTACGAAGTGTTTTACAAAACGAAGAAAAGGAATGTTTCTTTTAACATACACGGTGACAACGACCTTTTCCACCGCCGCGAGTATTATGTGGTCTTTGGCTTCCTCAACAAGCCGTAATCTTTTTTTTTGAAATGAAATAAATACCATATACTGCTTTATACATTTTAGTATTGAAAAGTGTTTTTAATAATGGATTTTTTATGTCAATATATTTAAGTGATATATTGTGATCAAAGTGTGGAAATTTTTTCATTCCATTATATTTCTTTTATGTCTAATGATTTTATAATGGTACTTGGAGATTTGATAGGTGGTTACGTGATAAACCATATGGTGGGTGGTGACGTCAATACCGGGTGGGTGGTTATGTTATATCCTCCAATGAATTGGGTATGTAAGTCGGCCATATGGCTATTCCATTAAGTGATATGTGTGGAATTCGACTGTATGGTTATTCCATTTAAGTATGTTTATGTCCCAGGTCACCTTTATATGTTATGTGATCTTTATATGGGTATTATTGTAATATTTTGGTTACAAACGGGTAAGTAATGAACTTTTATTCAAGGATGAGTTTTTACAACTTTATTAAGGTGAAAAGTATTACTTTGATAAAGTGTACATGGTTTACTTGTTGTTTGGAAAAACTAACAGTTTTCATTCATTGTGTATCCCAAACTGATCTTTTTATGCTCACCCCAAGTTTTGAAATGTTTTTCAAAGGACTTAATGTGGAACAGGGTCAAGGATGGGATCATGGGAAAGTCATGCTACCTAAAACATGGAACTAGACATGTTTCTTTTTAAGAGTTTTTTTATTTTATGGAAACTTAGTATAAGTTTCTACTTTGTAATCTTTTGAGATGTAATAGTTATGTCCTAATTCTCTAAAACTCTAAACCTGAAAATATCCTCAATGTGAATTATTAATTTAATTCAATATTAAGTATGGTTTAAGGACGAGGCCTTATAGTTGGTATCAGAGGTCAGTTTAGACAACTTTAGGAGTTAGAAAATATTTAAATTATAAATTAATTTATGGTATGATTGAAATGATATCGCATTTATAGACTACCATGTTGCTTTTCCAAATATATTTTTGTGTTAAGAATGGTTTTTCGTAGTGGAAACAAAACATCTTTTCTGGGAAGGCATACAGAGGGAAATGACCATTCAAATCCATATCTTGAGATGGTCAGAATCAGAACTAAACTTTTTGTTGCAGTGATGGCTCAGTTGACTCAGGAGTTGAAAAGAAGATTGGTGAATGCACCAGCTTTGGCACTACCATCCAGGAATGGTGAGTTTGTTATATATAGTGATGCTTCATTGAAAGCACTTGGTTGTGTCTTAATATAGAATGATCAGGTAATTTCTTATGCTTCACGACAGTTGAAAACTCATGAGGTAAATTACCCTACACATGATTTGGAATTAGCTGTTGTTGTTTTTTCTCTAAAAATTTAGAGGCATCATTTGTATGGAGTAAAGTGTGAAATATATACTAGTCACAAAAGTTTAAAGTATATACTCACTCATAAAGAATTGAACATGAGACAGAGGAGATGGCTGGAATTAATCAAGGATTATGATTGTAAAATTCATTACCATCTGGGAATAGAAAATAAAGTGGCATATGATTTGAGTCGAAAATGTAATGCTTTATTAACCATTCTATGTTTGGAACGAGATCCTTTGGTTTTTGATTTGATGAACTTTTGTAAGGAAGTTGTTTGTACGGGAAGTCCTTCTATTTTGATTCAGGTATCAGAGAAATATTCTCTATCAGACTGAATTAAGCAAGCACAGATGCAAGACAGTGAGTTACAGAAAAAGGTAGAGCTGGTTTAGAAGGGTAAGTTGCCTAAATTCAACATTGATAATGATTGTGTTTTGAGATTTGGGAAGAGATTGTGTGTGCCTTGCGATTCACAGTTGAAGAGAGAGTTGTTATGTGAAGCTCATAGTTCTCTATTTTCAGTTCATCCTGGAAGTGCTAAGATGTATAGAGAACTGTGAGAGTATTACTGGTGGGATGGAATGAAAAGAGATATTGCTGATTTTACTATGAAGTGTTTGACTTGTCAGCGGGTTAACGCAGAACGACAGTTACCGAAAGGGATGCTTCAGCCTTTACCAGTGCCAGAATGGGAATGGGGAAATATATCTATGGACATGGTTGTGGATTTACCAAAGACATCTCGAGGTAATAATGAAATCTGGGTTATTGTTGATCGCTTGACTAAATCTGCTCATTTCCTTGCTATACGAGATAATTTTTCCCTAGATCAACTTTCCCGTTTTTATCTTAAAGAGATAGTCAGGTTACATGGTGTTCCTCAATCCATTTTATCTGATCGTGATCCCAGGTTTACTTATATGTTTTGGAAATCACTTCAGAAGTCGTTGGGTACTGAATTAAATTTTAGTACAGCTTTTCATCCTCAATTAGATGGGCAGTCAAAATGAAGAATTCAATCATTGGAGGATATGCTACGTGCTTGTTCGATGGATTATCAGGTAAGTTGGGACCAACATCATTCTTTGGTTGAATTTTCATATAATAATAGTTTTCATTCTAGTATACAGATGGAACCATTTGAGGTAATGTATGGGAAGTAATGTCGGACTCCAGCTTTTTGGAATGATGTGGGTGAAAGGAAGATGATGGGACCATAATTGGTAGAAGAAATGGCATAAAAAGTTCAGTTGATTCAGAAACACATTAGAACAGCTCAGAGAAGGCAGAAGAGTTATGCAGATAACCGGAGGAAGGATCTATCTTTCGAGGTAGGTGATCATGTTTTTCTCAAAGTTTCAACTTGGAAAACTGTGATGCGATTTGGTAAGAAAGGAAAGATGAGTCGAAGGTTCATTGGACCATATGAAATTCTGGAGAAAGTTGGATCAGTTGCTTACCGAGTTGGTTTACCTCCGAGTTTATCTCAGGCACACAATGCTTTTCATGTTTCGATGTTGAGAAAGTATATGCCAAATCCATCTCATGATTTGAGCACAGAGGTAGTTCAGTTGAAAGAGAATCTATCTTATGAAGAACAACCAGTCCAGATTCTTGACTGAAGAGAGAAAGTGTTGCGAAATAAGGTAATTCACCAGGTAAAGGTTTTGTGGGAAAACCATATGGTTGAAGAGGCAACATGTGAATCTGAAAATGCTATGAGGGATAAATACACCCACTTATTTTGATAAGTGAATAAAATTGTGAGGACGCAATTCCCAGAAGGGGGGAAGGATGTAACATCCCAAGTAAAAAAAGAATAATACATTTTATTATTTATTAATATTTACGAATTAAATATTAATTTTACTTTAAAGGGGTTTCTATGTTCGATAGCATACCCGATACGCAATAAAGAGTTTCTTTGAAATCTTACGTTGCACACTAGTAATAAAATACTACTATTGTAAATGTTAGTTAACATGGAGCTGTTGTATTGCCGGGAATGAATATAAATAACTAAAATATGATTATATATGTTTTTAAATGTTTTTATATTTACCCAATAAAATATAAAGGCCTAATATACGAAAAGAATTCAATTTTAGGCATATATACCCCAATTTTCACTAAAGGTTCCCTTATCGCCTTTTGATAGAGAACCATCATTAAATAATGTTTTGGTCACTCTTATACATTCTATTAGACCAAATAAAAGTCTTCTTTAGAATCAAGGCATCAAAATTTACTTTGTGTGAATTTTTGGTATTTTTCTGATAAAGTTCATTTTTTAATGAATAGATTAAAATGTTGTATTTTAATTCCAATCCTCTTTTTAATATAATTTATTTATATGATTAGATTATATTTTGAATTGGGTTTAAAGTTAAATTAGAATATATTTTTTCCATTTAATCCAATAGTGGTCATTGGAATTAATTTCACTTTGAAATTGGACTTATACTAGTGTCAATCTTTTGATACTTATTTTTTCATAAAACCACTCTATTTGCTCTGACAGCAGAAATTAATTATTAAATTAATTAATGAAACTTATATGTTTTGAATTTTGTAAAATATAAATCATTTTTGAATTTGGAATATCACATTTTTCTTATGGTGAATGTTTGGTGTTTTTCTGAAAAAACTTCAATTTCTGATGAATAGTGAAACCACTAAGTGGTACTTAAAATACTAATTTTTCTTTTAAATGAAAATTTACCACCTTTGTGTTTTGAATTTCAAAAATATGACATAAATGGTTGTCATTAGGATGTAAAATATGGTTCAATGAAATTAAAATAATTTTCCGTTGAATAGTAACTTTTATGATTTTAATCGCGATTAGAGGTAATTAGTGTAGATTATGGTAAAAATAATGTTTTAATAATATGAAATGAACTTTAAACAATTTCAAACCTTATTGGATGTGTCATGTACGACCAAGAAATTCCATGGGTCAACTTGAGGACCCCATGGATCCACTATGGTAGGAAAATGACATTAATACCTTTTTATTTAATGTTAAAATAAAAATGTCACAAACATGAGTTGTTTTACTAAAACAATTTTTAAGTGGGGTTATAAAAGTAATATTTTTTTACTATAAATGATCATTAGAAAGCTAAAAATAATTTCTACATCATGGTATTTTTTAATAATTTTTAGACCTTAAATAAATTAAATTATTTATGACATCATGATGATACCGAGATTACCTCATTAATGAACGATTTAAATAAAATTAAAAGATAATGTAAAATCTAAGACCTAAACTTTTCAAAAACCTATTGGATGAGTGTATTTAGAACCCTTGTCACCATTCCTAAATTATATCAATTTGAGACCTTTAAAATCCAAAAATATTTTTATAATAAAGTAAACTTTTGTAACTTTCCAAGAGTGTCCCTCCTCTCCTCTTATAAAAATCCCCCACCTCTACCTCCTTACCCACACCTATAAGCCTTTGGCTCGGCCAAAACCTGCCCATTTTGTCTCTCCACATCCCTCTCCTATTCCTAGAAGCCCCACTTTGGGCAGAAGTCTTCCCAAGGAAGCCTTTGAGCTCAAATCAAAAAGAGTTACCTGTTTTAGAGGTAGTGTTTTCTCTTGTGTTCTATTGTTTTATTTTGCTTTTCCAACCCAATAAACTCTTTTTTTTCATTTATTTTGTAACAAACCCAGTATCTTCAATATACTAATATGTTTTTATAAGAATCATTCGATCTACACTTACACACATCTACATCTAATGGTTAAAGAACATACTGTTTCTCTGGATGGTGAATTTCTGCCTCAAGAAACGATGATTGTTCAATATTCTTCTAAAACCTTCAAAGGTGGACATTAAGATGTCACTATTTTTATATATGATGTATAATATGTTTATGCTTATCTTAAGCTTATTTATTTTTTATTTATGTCATACCTTTATGGTCTCCATTATGGGTATACGCGATATCTTCATTTTAGGAAGTGCTGAGTAGCGCACCCTCATGTGATTTGATTCGTTAATTCCATATGTGGGACACATAAAGGATGGAGTTAACATTATTATATATGATGTTATACAATAATTATAATATACCTTTATATCATTATTATTAGTTTCCATTAAATTATGAGATAGAAATGAATGTAGCGTTCATGCGTAGGTACGGCTTACCGTCTCCATGAACGATGCATTACATTTCTTATCCGCAAATGTAATGTACTATTATGAGTACATATATACAATGGATATATATTATGTATGTTACATCTAAATGATTAATATATTTCTGGAATTAAAATATAAATATCTCTCATTTAGTTTTGACTCCATTAATATGACACAGAAATGAAAGTAGTGTTCATGCGTACGTACAGCTTACCGTCTCCGTGAATGGTGCTTTTTCATTTCTTACCTATAAATGATTGTGTAATATTATAATTAAATGTATATTCTGGATATATATTATATATATGATATCCAAATCATGAATATCATTCTGGATATAATGAACCTTTGACCACACGAACAACATGTAATTGTAAGAAGTCCACTTTCGACTTAAGAACCAAATATCGACAAAACAAACATTATTAACTTAAATGAATACATAATGTTTATAACATGGAAATAAGTGATATAAAAGGAATAATGAACTTGAAGAAGTTTCTTAAGAAAGTAGAAATTAACTCATGTTTATTATTCAGGACGTTAAAGAACGATCGAGTCAAGTCAGACCCGAGATAAGGGACTTCGTCTAAATCTCCTTTAATTGGGGAATATTTTATTTTATACACAGCTTTATTTTAAACGGTGTATAAACCCCATTGGCTTTTATGTTTACACAAAATGAATCTTTTTCTACAACAATTTTTACTCAGCGACAAAAAAGAATGTTTCTTTTAATGTACACGGTGACAACGACCTTTTCCGCCACAACGAGTATTATTTGGTCTTTGGCTTCCTCAACAAGCCGTAATCTTTTTTTTAAATGAAATAAATACCATATAATGTTTTATGTATTTTGGTATTGAAATGTGTTTTCTATAATGGATTTTTTATGTCAATATAACTATGTGATATACTGTGATCAAAGTGTGGAATTGTTTTCTTTCCATTATATTTTTTTTATGTCTTATGGTTTTATAATGGTACGTAGACATTTGACGGGTGGTTACGTGATAAACCATATCACGGGTGGTGTCGTGAATACCATGACGGGTGGTTACGTTATAACCTCAAATTCATTGCGTATGGATGTCGGCCGTATGTCCATTCCATTAAGTGATATGCGTGGATGTTGACTGTATGGTAATTCCATTTAAGTATGTTTATGTCCCAGGTTACCTTTATATGTTATGTGATCTTTATATGGGTTTTATGGTAACCTTTTGGATACAAAAGGGTAATTAATGAACTTTTATATAGTGAATTATTTTTACTACTTTATAAAGGTGAAACGTATTACTTTGATAAAGGATACATGGTTTATTTGTTGTTTTGAAAAACATTCAGTTTTCTTTCATTGTGTATCCCTTACTGAGCATTTTATGCTCACCCCATGTTTTGAAATGTTTTTCATAGGACATAACATGGAATATGGTCTAGGATGGGATTAAGGGAAAGTCATGCTACCTAAAACATGGAACTAGATATGTTTCTTTTTAAGAGTATTTTTATTTTATGAAAACTTAGTAGAAGTTTCTACATTGTAATCTTTTGAGATGTAATAGTTATGTCCTAAAATCCCTAAAAGTCTAAACCTGAAAAGATTCTCAATGAGAATTATTAATTTAATTCAATAATAAGTAATGTTTAATGCCAGGGCCTTATATAAATAACACTTTATAAAGTATCCAAATCTTTTTCTATACTATGATATGATGACGGTCATTTGGATGCAATTGAAAATGTTTTGAAAATGGATCTATAATATTATATACATATTAGACAAGAAAAAATGGGACATCATCAGGTTTTTATAATGGATGAATCATTAAATATATTTCCTACATGATAATTGTCTAAATTAGTTGATTATCTTCATTTAGATTATGGATTTATCATTTTTTCTACTTTTTTTAATTTATATAAATAGTAAACTGTATTTTAATAATTAAATTCAAAAAATATCCTAATGAATTATCAGAATCATGTTTTAGATAATATATTCATTATATATATTCAATTCAAGATATCGTTTGTAAATTCTAATCAATATCAATATCCATAGCAATAATGGTGAAATTATTGAATATGGAAAAATAAGTCCTACGAAAATTATAGTATTTTTGGAATTACCACAATGTTTCAAATCATCTAGGTATATCGTTAAGAATATGTCTTCAAAATAAGTATATCAACCAATAATAATCAATATAATAATGAAATGGGATTATTATCCTTAATTTAGGATATATAAATACACTATGAATGATGAATCAAAGGGAAATGAGTCAAATTTTCACAATAGGAATGATATATAATGGAATAATATGGCCAATTTTATTTAATGGATGTGTAAGAATATTGAATTATTAAATTATATATATATATATATATAATATTTCAAGTTTTGAGATATTTTATTTAGGAGATGAAAAGGTAATAATGATCTTTTGTTAAAAGGAATTAATACACTTTTGAATTTTTAATATGAATAGGATAATAGGAATTTATTAATTTTTAACAATTTTTTATGGTTTATATGAACATTATGATTAAATATTGTTTTTGTGAAAAATTTAATTTATGGATAATGATTTTATATCATTTTGAAACATGTATGAGGTTATTTATAAAATTTTGAAAAAAAGATGGTCTTTGAGGTTGAAGTTATTATTATTAATTTTATAACTTATTTAATATATTTTTGGAAAAATATGTTTTATAATTAAAATAACACAATGGATTGAATAGTGATTTGATAACTATTTTATTAATATTATTTTTGAAGAAGTTAAATATTAAAATAATTATTATGATTAATATATTTTTACAAATAAATTATTTGTTAATTTATGAGTGAATATATTATATTATATCATGAAAATTATCATATTTGGAAGATATTGTTATTATATCATATTAGTTGTTTTTGAAATTACAATAGGACTTATTATTTGTATTTGGAAATAAATTTTATAATTATTTAAACAAAATATTTCATAATGATTTTTATGGTTTTTGGTTATTTTTTAAGTACTAAATGAACATCATTTTTCCATTTTATGTATCTTATTAATCATTTTTAGTTTCTATTTTTTCTTTCGGTATAACAAATTCGACCATAATAAAAATTACATGGAATTAGAGATTATAATTATGTGTAAAATAAAGAATGACAAACCAAAAGATGAATTTTATTTTTGGAAAAAAGATAAATCAAGTAATTAATTTTTTTATTTTCTCTTCCACGATAGTAAAATAATCATTCAATTACTTGAAATGATCTTTAAATAAAACTAATATTATTTTAAAGTCATTTAAAATGAATTGATGTTGTTCATTTTCACGTAATTATTTTTCTTTTTTTTTCATTAACATTATCATTAACATGTTTTAAAACACTTACTATAAATTTATTAACATTTTTTTTCTTAATGTGCATTTTTTTCACATCCCACCAATTATATCCTAATTTAAGAACCTTATTAATTTTTATACCAAGATAACATAATTCTTCCATTCTCCACTTTTATAATGGAAATTTTATAATCGAATATTAATATTTGGGAACATACTAGAGTTTCTTTTATATTTTATGTTTTGTTTTTTCGTTCATGGTCTTATTTTTTTGTTTAACACCTCAGAGTTGATTAATAAAATGTTTAATATCTATTCTCTCACAAACGAGGTAAAATTCGAAATATTCAATATCATTATTGATGGAATAATATAATATATATCGACTATGGGAATTATTTTCCATAAATGAATAATAGTTATGATGGCTTGTATTAAATGAAAAATTTAAAGCAAAAGACTTATGATAAGTTCATTAAAAGAAATATTAAAAATAATGACAAAAAAATAAATTATGAGGTTTCCATATGAAAAAATGTGAATAAAAGTATCAATGCATAAAATGAAATAATATATATATGTACTTTATAATGAAAATATTTATATCATTGAATTTAAATGATGATTTTGACCCCCGCTACATATATGGAAATAATGAAATGAATTATGAATTCGGTATAAATGATGAGATTAGGGTAAATGAAAAATATCTAGTGAGCCTTGTACGGCTATATATAAGAATGTAATTTCATCATTATATATTTGTTTTTGGAAAACACAACAATTATATATATATATATATTATAAATTTATATATTAGGAGTATATAAATTTTGATGGTTCGAAATGAAGAAAAAATATATTGATGATGAATGATATATTAGACAAATATATTTTATGTGAAACATATTTTTATATTTGTAAATTTAATATATCAATATCAATAAATTATTATAATGAAATAAATACTTAATATAATAAATTTCATTATATAACAATAATTTAATTATAATTATTCGTATGTCACTTGGAAGAGTTTCATTTTATGCTTTAATAATACCTTTTTAATCAAAAATGGTTTTTATTGTGTTTCAATGTGGATGTTATGTCGAATTTATACAACTATTAAATATTGTTTAACTATAAAATTCAATCATTTGTAAAAAATGAAATTCAAAATTACCGTTGAATAATTTTTTTGGGATTTTTCTAAAAGTAATTACTTTTTGGTGAATGGTGAAAGATAATAACTTTTTAAAATTTTAAGATATTTTCATTACAAATTTTAATTTAAATATACCATTATGATAATAATTTTATCAAAATGTAACATATATATCCTTCAGTACTAATTTTTCTAATTAGTAATATAAAAATTTTAAAGTCGCTGATGAGGATTACAGAATCACAGAGAGAGGGTATGGGAGAATCTGTGATTCTCTATTATTTTTACCTTTCATTTCAATTGAAATAACCTTCAAATCCTATTATGGGATTCAATTCCATGCTAAAAACAAAGCCAACACACATACATTGGGAAAGATTAATTTAAAATGTTCACTATTCAATATGAAAAACAAATTCTTTTGTATGTTTTGGGGGCAATATAGTGCCATGAAATCCACTAGAAAACAATCCTCATATTAAAATGATTAAGATATGCCCTTACACTCATGTAACATATTGAAGATAATCTATAATAAAATGTGAACCTTCTTTGTGAAAATAGTGTAATTCAATGTTTTCATAACTACTCATGTTACTTAATATTCTTTTTAGTTAAAAAATGTATTCAATATAAATAAAATTTTTCAATTTCTATCCCAGAATAAAGGTAAGAACCTCATTGAATTTGTAATTGAAAACTCAGTTCGATTTTCCTAGGTCTTATTTTCCCATTCTGATTCCTCTGATTCTAATTACCCTTGAGTACGAATCATTCTAATCCAACTCTATCTGTCTGATTATCTAGTGCAATGAAATAGAAATTAATCAACACCACTTCCATCCCTGAGCATGATCTTTCATAGTACCATACGTCCCTAATCCAGAAATCATGAATATGGAAATGCCCAGTATGGAAAATTCTATTCTGATTAATTCATCTTGATTCCATCATCAGCTGCATATAATTGAAAAAGGTGAATATGATGATCTACTGAGTATGATAAATTATGAGTATGATAACAAACCAAATGTTATCTTCATAATATTTTCTATTTTCTTTAACATCTCCATCAGTCCATCTTCAATACAATATCAATACGAAGACTTCCTCTTTTCTCTATAATGTTCAATATTCTATCTCTACTGCAATGAATAGTACACCATCATCAATAAAGTACCATATAATTCTTTTTATAGGTGACCCAATTCATGTTTTTCCAGTAATCCCAAAATCATTCCATCTCACCTAAATTCACCCTCATTTCAATTTCACATAAAATGTCAGAGCAATTTTGACGTTGTAAATTCTTTTTGATTATTCTCAAAACATCTAAAATCTTCTTCACTTATTATCTAGAATTTAATTTCAAATGTTAGTATGATTTCAATTTTGGGTCCAATTATAATTTTTGTGTCATATTACAATCTCTAAGACTTATTTGAGTCAATATATTGTATTTTAATGTTATGATCCCCCTTGAAAAATCATTCACCATGTTTTTTGTTCATAGAACTCTTTAAACCCAAAAAACAAAATGAATATTCTTCTCTTATTCTATTGTTCTTGCTGAAACAAAACTTCAATAGATCAAAAAATTATATAAACTATTTAATAACTTAATGAATACATTTGAAAATAGATCACTTTATTTCCCTCTCATCTACTCATTCTACGATTATCCTTGATACGATCATTCTGATATCAATTATTCTATTGTAGATCATCTTTTTATTGATATATAACTTCTTATTCCTGATATAGATTATTCAGATATCAATATTTCTGATATCGATCATCCTAATATTATTATTTTACTTCTTGAGTGTGATATCGATCATTCTGATATTGACCATTCTGAGATTGATCATTATAGGTACAGAATTTTTCTATAACATCTAATAAAAACCCTAGATGCTATATTAAATTATTATCACCTTATCAATAAATACCAATTTTTAATTCGATACAATATTTTCAATAAATACCACATTTTCAATCAATACCAAATTTTCAATAAATATCACATTTTCAATCAATAATGATTTGATTATCCTGATACACATCATTATCAGATGTGGTTAGTAGAAAAAAGATACCTTAATTAGCACCACATCGTCATTCCACCTAGAATTTGATCGTTTTGAAAAATAATTGATATCACTTCTTTCTCTCTACAACCATGATACGATAAATATGGATACATTATTTTTCATATTGGAAGCAGTGATTTCAATCCACCTTTAATTAATCAATATTGCATCACATGTTCTCAATTAAACTCATCATCTATATTAAATATGAATCAAAAAAGCAACATCACATTTAAAACATCATAGTTACAGTAACCATGATTCATTAGTAAAACAAACAGTTCTTCCAAAAAACCATATTCTCATTATGATAGAAAACCATAGTGAGTCAGATTCATTACAAAACTTGGGCCCTATTTTTTCCAATACCATGATTCTGATTTTAATATACCCCATGAGTCTAATTTTTACCAATACCACATGTCAAACCATTTTTTATAGAATTAAGGTGAAGTGAATTCCGTCCATAAAAAATACCTTAACAATAATAGACAACAAGAAACATCATCATCAGTTTGGTCATAACATTCCCCCTATATGTATTTCAATTTAATCCATGTTTTTATAAATCAATAAATAATGTATACATAATAAAATGATTGCTTATCAACAATTAAAAGCCTTTTTTTAGAAAACTCAATGTAAAAAAATGAATAATTAACATTAATACCATGTTTCCACAATAGAGATTCTGACAACATCTTCATACTTCTTCCTAATCTCTTATTCAACCACAATTAAATAAAAAACAAAAAATTCATTATTATAAATATTCCAACAAACAGATTGAGTAGTTTACATTCTAATAAATGTTCAAATCACAACTTACCCACAACTCCCCCCTTTTACTTGAATCACTTGGATTGATTTATGAACCAATAAAATTATCCACATTGAAAATATTATCCAAAGGTAATATGATAGTGGAGACAAAACACATACCTCATCCTTGATGAGATAGATAATTAATGCCCATGTTAAACCTTAGTCTAAAAAATGATTCATTTGGTAATGGTTTTGAGAAAATGTCAGCCACTTGTTTCAATTTTGGAACACACTCTATCTTTAATTTATTTTCTCCACATGCTCTTTGACAAAATGAAATTTGATACCAATAAACTATAAATAGGAATTTATAACTTGATTCTTGGATAGATTTATTATACTTTTATTATCACAGGCCAATTCCAGGGTTAATATCACATCATCATAAAAATAATCCAATTTTATTTTCAGCCATAATAGTTGAGTAGCATCTATAGTGGCATCAATATACTCAGTTTCGATCTTACTAAGGATTAATGATTCAAATTTTTTGAATTCCGGCTAAGAAAACTCATTACCATAATCAATACTCATCCAGATGTAGATCTTCAATCATCAATATTTCATTCCAAATTAGCATCAGAATACCCAAACATATCATTACTATCTGAGCTATAGTACATGATTCCGAACACTTTTTCACCTTTGTGGTAACTATGATTTCATTTTGAAGAAAAAATATGTGATTATTATTATCAAACTAAAATATTTCACATAAGTTAATAGTATAAAAATGTCAGGTCTTGAGGTGTTCAAATACAATATACTTAAAATTAGCTTTTGATACTCTTTCTAATAAACTTTATTTCCTTTCTGTCATTACTCGACTTGGTTCCCATCGACATTGGTGTGGAAATTTGTTTTTATTATTCAATGTCAAACCTCTTACAATGTTCCTCATTAAACATTTCTTATGAGGTATATATGTATTTTTTATTTTAAATTATTTGTAACATAAGAATGTATTTTATTTCTCCCAGTGTGGACATTTCAAATAACTTCTTCATTTCAACATCAAATATTTCAAAACATAATTCAACTTTACTAGAAATGATAATATCATCCACATAAATGATCACAAAATGGGAATACTCTTAATTTATTTTATATATAGATTTTAATTCATTCTTCCATTTAGGAAGTAAATGTTTCTTAAGAAACTATCTAATATAGATTACAATTTCCTTGGATCTTGTTTTATACCATACAAGGATTTGTCAATCTGAATACTTATCTTTCATCATTTACAATAACAAAGCCACAAGTTTGTTCAATATAAAACTCTACTTCGTGATCACCATTTTGGAATAACATTTTGACATCCATTTGAATTTCATTTTAGACGCATTTTATGGAAATATCAGGAAATATTCTAATTGTTTCGAATACAGACACTGAAGAAAATGTTTCATTAAAATCAATTCATTTAATATGTGAAAACAATTTTCAATCCAATCATTCTTTTTTTATTATAACATCACCTTAATCATTAAACCTATTTAGGAAAACTCATTTTCATCTAATGATGTTTTTGTTTTCCGGATTGGTTACGAGTTCCCATGTATTAATCTATTCAATCTGATCCAATTCTTCATTCATGGATTGATCCCATCCCGGATGATCAAAAACTTTTTCCACATCATTGAAATCTATGTGTTAATATATAATAATATGAGTAATTTATTTGGATGATCTTATTACTTGAAATTTCTTATGTTGATCCCCAAATATATTTTCAACTCACACTTGCTTCTTCATCCTAGGTTGAGTATTTCGAATGTCTTCTTCATCCAAATAAACAGCTTAGTCTGATTCTTCTCCACAATAAGGAATACAATTTTTGGTTTCATTATCAGAATTATTTCTTCAACATACTGATCCTCCTTGTCTTTATGTGTACATATATCTTCATTTTCCTTTTCAATTTCATTGGCATAAACTATATCAATAATTCTTTTTTTGTTTCATTATTATAGCATTTATATCCTCTTCCTCTTGAAGTATACCCATGAAATATTCCACCATCACATTTCTTCTCAAACTCTCCACATATTACACCATTCATCATTATAAAGCATGGACTCTTGAAAATATTGAAATCCTTCAATGATTAATTTTTCCATAAATAAAATCATAAGAAGTCACATTTTATTATTTTCTATTTAAACAAAGATTCTAAATGGAAATAGTGGTAATCATGGATTGCATATAATGTAATGTGAAATTAAATGTTCATGAAACATAGTTCATACCATTTCTACCAAGAATCAATTATTTCTTTTTGAAACACCATTTTGTTGAGGAGTTAATGGGGAGCTAAAATCATGCATAATTCCATGCATCTCAATATATATTTAAAATTATTCTCATATATATTCACCTTCGCTGTATGTTCTCATATTCTTCACTAAATAATCACATTCTATTTTATCCTTCCTTCAGAAACATTTAAACATATTCAATGGTAATGAATTTTGATTCATATACATAATAAAAGTAATGAGAGTAAAATAATCAGTTAAAGTGATGAATTATTTATCTCTATTTGTTGATTGTATTCTCATTATACCACATATATCATAATGAATTAGCTCTAGGTGATTTTTTGATAAAATGTCACCATTCATGTGCACAACAGTTGTAATATTTTCTTTCTCAGAATTAGTAATTCACTAATATCTTATTCTTGGAAAACTAGGAATGTCTTTGACACTATTATTATTTGATAACATGATCATGTTTCTCTCCCCCAAGTGTGCATGTCTATAATTCCCCAACTGATTCCCTTCCACCATACTGATGTAACAAATGTTATTTATTTTAACAAGAAAAAACAAATTCTTGTTTGTATATTTTCCTCTTATTGTGAACTTCCATCTTCTTCATTCTTCACATACAACACAACTTTTCTAAAGTTAAATTCAATACCATCATCTCACAATTGATTAACACTTATAAAATTTTTATTTATCCCATCAACAAATAATTTAATCATTGATTTCATCTATTCCTTTCCAATGATGGATGGTCCCACACCATTGATATTAAGGGATTCATCATTTAAAAATGACATGTTCCCTATTTAAATTCTTTTACATTTTTTAACAATATTCTTTCTCCTCTAATATATGAGGAACATCAACTATAAAGTATCCATCTTCATTCTCCTTTTGTAGCATTCATTGAAGTTTCAACTATAACGGATTTTTCATATTCTCTTACTCTCCTCCAATTTGGATTATGAGTGTTAAGAATCTTTTTTTGAGATGGTAAAAAATACAACCATTTGAAAGGTTTCCTGATTGTTTACATCTTCTTAAAATAGTTTTTATGTTTTATAACCTATTTTTAATTTCATCTCTATCCCTTTCTTATTTTTTCCATAGTATCATTATCATTCTTAATTCCCTGAAGTGATTGACTACCACTCAGACATTTTATTTCATAACGTGTGGGATGTTTTTAATGACAAATGATAAACCAAAAAATAAATTCCATGTGTCTAAATCCCCCAAAATATTGGAAATATCCATAGAATGATTATTTTCCTCTGAAAATTAAATATTGACTAGAATTTTGAATACTTTTCTCAAGAAGATTCCCATATATCTTTTCTATGACACCAATATTCATGCTATAAATCATAATATTTTTCTTCATTATTGTTTTTTGAGATCCAAATTGATTCAAAACTCATTCAGATTTATGTTTCCATGAATCTTCATAATTACAATCATTGTTGGTTTAGGCCACATATGTGACATTCTCGACATTATTCTTTTCAGAAAAAGGTCCATCATTCTTTTCACCCTTTGAAGGACCCTATTTTAAGCCATCTTTTGTTTCTCATTGAGATAACATTCACCAATACATGTGATATAGTCATCTAAATTGATGACTATTAATTAAACTTTTGATGGTTCTTGTTGGAAATGTTCCAACTCTTCAACTTTTTCCATAACCATAACCTTAAAATACTAAATATTATTACATTATTCATCAAATGATTTCATGAAACCGTCAATCTATTTCACCGAAGTCTCTCCCTCATTAGAAAAACATTCGTGGTCACTTGAGCATTCATCTTCTAGCTAGTTATTTTATTTCTATGTCTATTGATCATTATTAGACATTATTTCTATTCTTTTTTCAAATAAATTTCATGTTGAGTTTCATCCTCTCCAGAACTGAGATTTACTTATTCTCCAACATCTTTGATTGAAATTAATGTATTTTTAATAACATACTAAACTGATTTTCAGATTAATCATCATTTACTTATTCTTCTTCATCTTTATATAATAAAATTCTTATTTTAGATTTTAATAATTTATTTTATTTACATGGGGAATAAAACATTCCTTTATCACCTTGTTTCTTCCATGATCATATTAAATTTTCTTCTTCTTCATCACTATCCTCTCCTTTCTTTATATCATGACAATTACTTAATATGTTTACATTTGTTTCACATTTAAAAAAATATAGGGATGATTCCATTTATATTTTCTTCTACCTTTTTCACATTTTTATAAAACAAGTATATGATATCAATGAAATATTTACATACCTAATTTTTAGATTCATAATCACCGTCATATCGTTTTATAATAATATTATTTTTCTTTTCATTCATTTTATCCTTGATTGAAATTTCTCTATCAAACATTGTATTGATTTTCATATCTTTTGGTATTAACACTTCATAAGTGATAAGAGTGCTATATAGATCATCAAGAGATAATATCTCTATATCTAAATAACCAAATTACAAAACCTTTCCTTCAAATTTGTCATAATGGATTCTCAAAATCTTTTCAAAAATTGTAGAGTCATCCATCACTTCACCAAAACACATGATAGTACTGAAAATATCATTCACCATGGTAAAAAAATCCCTAACAGATTCACGATCAACCATCTTCAAGTCTTCATACATAAATCTCTAGATTTTATGTTTTTATTTCATGACTCTTTTATTTTCTTTATATATGTATTTTTTATTTTACCTCTATAACATTTTTTGTGGAAAAACCTTTCCCTCTTAGTAATTCACTTTCAAAAAGTGATTCCCATTTAGAATTCCTCACACTTCCATTATTCTGAAGATTATTCTTATCAATAAGTGCATGTGGATATTTATCATCAATGGGTGGAAGCCCAAATATTATATCTTCATGGAAATCATAACTAACAAAAATAACATAGGGCATCATTCTATCCTTCTAGATATGATAATTCATTCAAATAGATATTATAATACATTAATTGTTCACATAGTTCAGAAACATTATCTGCAAATAATAGCAAAGGGAACCTGGGTCAAATTCCACTTGTAAATACCCATTGAGTATGATTGTGTCATAGTTCAATTCGAGGATAAAAACCATCGCAATACACATCGACATGAACATATGAATTTACAACGTTCACTATTCATTATTAATAGATAAGTCCTTGTTATGGTTTATAGAAAATCCAACAATATACGTTCCACTAGAAAATAATCCTCTGATTGTAATGAGTATGATATGATTTTACACTCATGTAGCACTTTGGAATGAATCCAAATGTGCGTGTGCACCCTCTTAGAAAAAATAGGGTAAGAAATGTTTTTGTAACAACTCATGTTAGATGTGTCTCTTTTCTATTTTAAAAGTTATTAAATATAAATAAAACTTTTCAATTTCATACCAAGAAGAAATTTATGAACCACCTAGACTATGTTTCAAATAAATCTGTTCTGTTTTTCTGGTTTTTATTTTCCCAGTCTGACTCCTCAAAGTCTGATTCTTCATGAGTATGATTCTTTCCAATACAATTATTTCATTCTGATTATCTGATATAATGTAATTTAAATTTATCGACACAACATAAATACTATATTATGATGAAAATTATTATAATACATCCTCAGTAAGAAAATCTTCAATATAGAAATAAAAAATATGAAAAATCATGTTATGATTAATTCATCCAAATACAAACATCAGAAAATACAATTGACAATATAAATATGATGATCCACTGATAATAAAAAAATTTGTCCATGATGACAATTCAAATACCATCATTATAATCTCGTCACTTATCATTCACTACTCCATCCTAAAATATTTAATATATGATCAATATGAAGACTTCCACTTATCTCTAGAAACTCTGAGATTCTCTCCCTAGTGTTGTTAATAGTCCAATATCGTTAGTCAAGTACAATGTACTCTTTTACCTTTTATAGGTGACCCAAAATAGGTTTGGGAGGGAATCTCAAAATATTTACCTCTCACTAATATTCACCGTCATTTTATTTTCTTTTGAAATCTCTGAGCAATTATGTCGTCGTCAGTGCTTCACAATTCTTCTAAAAAAATCTACAATCATCGTATCCTCTTCTCCAAACGTCAATTTCATGTGTCTGTACAATTACAACTACTATGTATGATTTCATATCCTGAAAATAATTAAAATTTCTGAGGCGGATTTAAATGAAAATATTGTATTTGAATGTTATGCTCCCACTTGAAAATCATTCAGAAATATATTTTCATCACACAACTCTAGAACCACATTAAAAAAAGCATCTACTTATCATCATATCTTATCCAAACTATAAAACGCATAAAATAATAGACAATATAAATAAACACTTAACCCACTTGATGAAGTAATTTCATAACAGATTATAGTTTATCTATCTCATCCACCCTTACTACGATTAGTCTAGATAAGATCATTCAAATATCAATCATTCTAAGGTTGATCACCCTGATATTGGGCACTCCATCCTGAGCCTAATATCCATAATTTTGATATCGACCATTCTGACACTTATCATCCTACTATATATCTTTTCCTTATCGGTCCTCATATCTATCATTATGATATTGATCATTCTGAGATTGATTATTCTAGGTAAAAAAATTATATCATCCAATGAAAAAAAGTATGATATAGTAAATTCAGGCAGCCCTTCCAACTAATACCAACTTTTCATTCAAAACAAGCTTTTTTATCAATACCACATTTTTAATAAATATTTTCTTTTCAATCAATATCACTTTTTCAATCAATATGAATATAATTATCTTGATGATGATCTTTAAGTATATTATTGATGAAAATAGATTTCAATAATAAATCAACATTACTTATTTAATCCACCTATAATAAAATCAATTCGAAGAAACAGTGGATATAACTTCCTTATCTCTGACACCCAGGTAAGAAAAATTTGGATATGATCATTTTCATATTTCTAGCATCAAATTCATTGCCCCTTTATTCCATCAAGCTTGCATCATGAGTTCTCAATTCTAATCATGATCTATATAAAATAAGAATCTGTAAAGCATCATAATATTTCAAACATCCTAGTAACGATGACCCAAATTCTCTAGAAAAACAAAAAATTCATTTAATAAATCTCCGTCTCAATATGATAGACTATCATAGTGAGTTCGATTCTATACAAATCAAGGGTCCGATTTTTATCAATACTCTATGTCCAATTATTATCTACCCCATGAGTCTACTTTTTATCAATACTATGAGAAGAATTATTTTTTATGGAAACAATGATAAGTGATTTCCATCCATCAAAACATAACATGACCAGAAAAGATAATAAAAATACCTTCATCATTAGATTGTTCCTAAAATAATTTGTACTATTCCGAAAGAATCTAAATTCATATTTAGGAATAAAAACATAATTTTAAAAAAAATTATTATATTTTCAGCATTAATATTAAATTTCATTTATTACAATTATATACATTTATGATTGAAAAATATTTTTCTTAGTTTGAATCCGGGGCTATTTTTTTAAATTTTTCAAATTTATTATTTTTCTCTATGAATAGTAATGGTAGTAAATTTCGTTCAATATGGAATGGGTAAAATAGGTAAAACATGGATGAAAGAATAATCTAAAACAAAAAAATTCCTATCACATGTGATAATTTTATTTTATTTTGGAACGTAAATCTCAATGATTTCAAAAATGTTGACATATATAGACACATTCAATTTATAGTTACTATAACACGATTTTATGTACAAAATTATTTTAGTTAGTTGTAATTTATCTATTATTTATGAAAAGGGATATAATGAGTTTAGTTTTAGATATAAAAGGTTATATGTAATGATAATATGTGGCGTCCCAAGTGCGGCTACCACATAAATTGTGCCTCGAGCATAGTAGGCCATAGTATCAATGATGTGTCTCCCCATATGCCATGGGTTGCACACTAGCAGCGAGGGAGCGATGGTAAATATATGGGGAAAACTATACCCACAGTTCAGAGTACACATTAGATGCTTCCTAAATATTCAATAGTGGAAACATAAATGTTAAAAAAACTTATAATATACAATGGACACATAAATAGATATAACAGATGTTTAAATAACTGAATAACATAGGAAGGACTGATAGGCATTTCCTAAGACATACATGCATGTAAGACAAGTTTGTATAAATGGAAACATATTGAGAAACTTACACTCTATAAAAGAAGTGAAGAAGTGAATGAAACCCAAAAGGTACTCCAAATAATCTCCAGCCTAAGCCCCATCCTCTTATCCTAAGCTGTAACTATGATATAAAAATAAATATCGTTTAGTGTGGTGTTTTACCTTATCCATTCCTACAAATTATGGTCTCCATTATGTGACTAGTATAGCCCATGTATGGTGTGAGATAAACATCTGAGTAGGCCACCACCAATAGTATCAATGTTAAATCCTAGTAGTCTATCTTATATAAATAGTTCAAAGCTAATATCAGGAATGTTAAAAAATGGATAAATAAAGAATAAACATCAGATTATATTTCTAAAGGAATCATGGTGGGTTTACCTACTTTCGATCAAAGCCGGTTTTTCTCGACAAGTCAAAATTTATATATAAACAATAATAGGTTCTCACTAGCATGATGTAAGAATTCCACTATTCTATACATTTATATATATAGGTTATCACTTGAACGAGTTAAGAATGCATCTCATAAAAATTATATATATATATATAGGTTATCAATAAAATGTAGTAGGAATTCCTCTCAACCCTACATATTTATATATATAGAGGTTATCACTTACTTTAGGTAAGCATGCCTCTCATCCATACATATTTATATATAGAGAGAAAGAGGTTATCACTATCATGAGGTAATCATGACTCTCATACATAAATATGTATCAAAAAATGGAATGGCGTATATATTCCTTCCCTCCAAAAATTTATCACATCTCATAAGAATTTAGGGGTATAACCATTAAAATCATATAACATAAGGAAAATTTCCATACATAATTTTATTTTAATGAAACAAGGCATTTAAATTAATTAAATTATAATAAATCATATCAAGGAAAAGTTCATTTCATCCCATGAAATTATTCCTTAAAAACTGATTAATTTTTTAGGTATTATTCATCTCATCCTAGAGAACCCATAAGATTAACCATCCAACTTGAAAAATACAAATAATTCATTTCAAGGAATGAGGTCAAGGCTAAGAGTCAATGTAAAATATTTAATATAAAATTTTGATAAAAACAATTCAAATAGTTACAGGCACCAATGATGCATCTTGGTATACATCAAATACACATGGGACAATAAACAATTCAATTTAAAACCAATTTGAGGGATATAAACCATAATTTAATATTTAGGGGAATTGGCCTAAATATCCATTGTTGTGGTCAAACCCCATTGCATGTATTATAGGGAAAGGGTGATTTCACAACCCCTAGTCCAAAACATATTCACAATTTTTTAGGATCTATGTTCATTTAGACATGAATGAACCAACACAATTAGAAATATAGGAAAAAGTAGTCTTATAGAACAATAAGAATAATTACAAAAAATCGAAAACAAAAATGGAAAATTGTGTGACCACCTACCTTAGATACATAGAAGAATCCTTGCTTGATATCAACCTCACATTCGAATCATGAGGTAAGAGATCTGAGATTCATTCAAGGCCCATAAGGGATCCAATGACACTGACAGACGAATAGTGAGACACCAGATAAGGGAGTAATCAATGCTCTAAGCCTTGGATGTTATGAGAGCATAAGTAGAAGGGAAAAAGAGGTTCTATCTACTGGAGGTGGAAGAAAATAAAAAATAGAACATATGTTTTGGAGTGGGGAGAATGGACATTTTCCACAAAACATAGGTCACACTATTAATGAACATTATTTTCCAAACCATGTTAAAACATTGATCATTGGCTTTGTCCACCATCTATACTAGCCTGCATGGCCATGTGGTAGGTCTATACAATTCCAGATTATCCTTTCCTACCAGCAGGTGCCACTATCTAGAACCAATCTTTTTACTTAAAGCATACAGACTAGGTCACAAATTTTTCTATAACCATATGACCCATCCTAATGACCATTTTCTAAACGTCCGGGCTCCGAACTATCCCTGGATTCTCATTGGGCCATCCCTAGAAAGTATCATAAATTTACCAAGATTAAAATAATGATTCAAATGTTAAAAACAATGATATATTACTTGGTCACTGGTCAGGTAAATACAACATCTCCTCCTTATATAAACTCATCAACGTATTGTACATTTGGTAGTAAAGAGTTTTTGGCTAGAATGAGTTCAATCCACTAAGATCATACATCGGCTTCCCGCTCCCATGTCTCATATTCTACACAACATGCCTTCCATAGCACCCATAATATTGGAACAAACCTGCCTCAGAGTTTCATTACGTTCATATAAACAATATTCACTATATATATCTCAAAGGAAGCATTCATATCAATCTCAAACTGATTAGGTTGAAATGATAAAGACGGATCTAAATAATATCGGTGAAGTTGAGATTCATGAAAGACATCATGTAATGAACGATATCTCTGAGAAGGTTCTCACTTGTAATCCACTGGTCTAATCTATTTCACAACATCTGGGTGTCTAAATAACATCGTTGATATAATCCCCAACTTTATAATACATCTAATCCCCAACCTGTGTGATAAATTCATTAAAACATGGTCTCCAACCTCGAACTCAAGAGGTTGACGATGTCTATCAGATAAGACTGTAGTCATGAATATGTAATCAACATGCACTCCCTGATAAACTATACCATCTCTATAGTTTACTGCATGAGATGAGGAACAAGAAAGGTTGCCTATCCAACCTCTATGTAGCACAAATATATGTGACAAGTCCAGTCATTGAATGCTTAATTTGTAGGCATCACAAAGGTAGCATGGAAGATATGGTTATAAGAAAACTCGATTAGTGGAATTATTATCTCCTAAGAACCCCCAATTTTGAGAATACATGAATAAGGAATATCCTATAGAACCTGATTTCCACAATCTATATATCCATAAGTCTATGGGTAATAGGACATGCTCAAAAGTACCTACACAACCAAGATATTTTGTAACCCCTTCTTGAACCATGATGTAAATACGGAATCTCAGTTAGAAATGATTGAATGACATTATCCATTAAGAGGTACATCCTATTTGACATATAGTCTTCCTAGATCATCTACTAATATGGTATCTCACACCGGTAAGAATATTGAAACCATTTTCAGATGATCAAAACCAACCCACACTACATCGTTTCTCTAAGGTGATCTAGGTAAACCACTGATGATGTCCATTGAAATATCATCACATTTCCACTCCGGAATGGATAACAGCTCAAGAAACCATACCAGACACTAATTTTCATCCTTAAACTATTGAATGGTGGATCATAAATTGATGAAACATGCTATCTCATTTATCATTTTATTACAACAATATTAGGGTCTAAGATCTTTTTTTTGGTGACACAAGGGAGAACATCAAATGACAGGGCATGAAAATCCCTCATCATCTCCTCTCTGAGTTCTGTTGGGACACGAACACACCCATGGAACATAAGTGTATCATCCCCATAGACTACCAAACCAGAAAAGTTATCTTCCACTCAAACACATTCCATTAGGACAAGGGCTTTATGATCAGAATTTTTTCTTGACCTTACTCATTATATAAGTGTTGATGTCACAACTATGGATGGGAGAATATTCTGACCATGTTCCTCTTAATCCTCAACATTCACCTCTAAGAATAATTCCATAATATTCCATTCATTATTGGATTCTTGAATAACTTATGTTTGTGTCTTCCAACTTAGATCATCATTTACCCAATTAATATTTCATATAGTCTAGGATGATATAAATCAAATTATTACAGTTACATGACCTGCCTCCAAAACTAGAGATTCATATCCCAGTGTTTGAATGTTTATTTGAGGATTTTTTGGTCTGCTAAGACCATAAAATGATATCCCAAGAGGTAGTATCTCCAGAATCCTATGGCATGTACCACCATAGTGATCTCAAGGTTATTTGTCTGGTAATTCCCCTCACGAGGCCTCAACGTATGAGAAAAAATAGGCAAAAACCTGCTCATCCATCATCAAAATAGCTCTTATTCAGAAACCTAATGAGTTATATAATATTGTATAAGCCCTTCCTTTCTTCGTTAGAATCACTATCACCACCAAAGTATGTCTTCCATTAAATTAATCAATGGCTTATTCACAATATTCAGACTTTAATAATTTCAAACCCTTAATTGTCAAACACTTTATTGTTGTTGAATAGTGTGATAAATCCTGAATGAAGCATCTGTATTATCTAAAAATGCCTAAGAATCACAAAATAACAATTATTTTCTTTGTATTATCCCATGAAACTATGAATATAGATTTTTTTGGACAACAAAAACTCCATACACTATATTGATATCACCCAGAAAGTGGACAATATTGATCAATACATGTCATTTATCGAACTTATATTATAGTAGATGATATATCCACATATTAATCAGGATATCAAAAATGGATTTATACTCATTTTTGGACTGAGAATATATTAAGAGATCATCAATAAAGACAACCATAATGAATCCATATATGGTTCTATGACAAGGATCATTAGATCCACGAAGACAAGAGAATCATTCGTGAGTCTAAACGACATAATCAAGTACTCATATAGACCATACATACGATTGAATTCTGTTATAGGTCTGTCGGAATTCTTTACACACACTTGATGACAGCATGAATATGGATTTATCTATGAAAGAATATTCACACCATGGAGCTGGTCAATGAGGTTTCTTTTCCAGGAAATGGATTCTAGTTCTTGAATGTCAACTGATTCGTCAAGCGGTAATCCAGGCAATGCCTCGGGTACCATACTAATTCTTGGAAAAGGGGATTGATTAATCCCAAGGAGATGATTTCTGGTGTATAAATCATTTTTCCTCTAGATAATGCAACAAATTCATGAGTTCAAGAATCTCCTTTGGGGCCATCCTATAAGGAGGAATGGTCACACGTGATTCTCCGGTGACAAGATCAATGGTTAACACTACCTACCACACTATAGTTAGACCAAATTATTCATCAATAAATATGGGTATGAAACACACCACTACATGATGAAAAACATCAGGTTGTCACCCCTGGACATCTAGATAATGAAAGGTGATGTGTCCTATAACACTCCCAAGCCTCTTCTACTTGGGATCAGATCATACCACACTAGGATACCATTCTCCCTTGTTCACATTACAAATGACATATTGTGATGTGAACAACACCATCCAATTATTTTAGTAAATACATTCTCTATAATAAACTGACCCGCCTATCCCGATGATGACTCAAATCCTGTCATGTCGAGAACATATATATTCCATACAAAATTGTATCCTCCAATCTGAAAGGGGAAATTATAAAAATAGTGAACAACCTCTGATCATGTACCTAAGGGTTTATATCACATCATGATTCCATAATGAGATTCCCTATTGTCTCCCAAAATTTCAACAATAGGCTTAGATATAAAAGATGGAGACATGACTGTTTTAAAAAAAGAATACACTAAAATGGATTATATTAGAATATTACCTCACATAGTAGATAGTTAAAAATTATTTTTTTGACTAGTATACTGTATTGAATATTACTTGCATGTACCACGACACTAATTCACTGCCTAAAGACCCTGAGAAGGACCACTATGTTGATGCTGAGAATCATATGTATGGTTTCAACTTCATTGACGAACACATTTTCTATATCTACAGGTGGTATTGTAGATGCCAATCTTTTGGGACCCTACCATCTCAGTTCCTCAACGATGTGTACGTGTAGAACCATTCTCACTGGGAACTAGAGGGAATGTTCAATATAAATATAGGGTGATTCACATCCTTCCACAACCTCTACAGTTAACTAGATTTCATGGAAACTACCTCTTATGTTTTATGGAACTCTGCACTAGTGACAAGTAGGAGAACTACTTGTGAATGGAGCTTGGGGACTACAACTATAATGAGATACCATGAAGTTCTATTTTCATCCAGAAGAAGATCTATTGGATTCCTTAGATGAAAAAGTTCCCTTTCTTGCACAACCAGCATCCCTTAAATTTCAATCTGCAATTAGGCCATGGATGATGATCACTAAATGTTTCATAATCCATAACACATTGAACTGAAATAAGATGGATTAATGTAGCCCATCCTCAAATTTCCTAGCAATTATTAGATCTGATGTATCTAAAGAATTAGTGAAACACTACATCATAGTGAAATTGGAAGACTAATCTCTAACATACAACGTCCCTTAATATAGATTCCAAAAATCTATATCTCTTTCAACCCTTAGAGTTTGGGCAATTAAGTAGATATAATATAAAATCAGAATGTCATCGCAGACCATATCCCAATGATGTCATGTCTTGGTGGTGACATCACACCACCTCATGTTTGATCCTAATAACATGTTAGTATCTAGTTTGACCACCCACTTTAAATGAATCTCTATGTGATCATAAATATATTGGATCTCCTGGATCCAGGACTCCCTAGAAAGCTGTATCCCATCCCCTAAGATAGTGGGAGGATACTGTTGTATAAACTCACAAGTCATCTCTTCCATTATAGAGGCTTGTTGAACTCCACCTTGAATATTATACATCATACAAAAGTATCCCTCTCAAAAATATTCATCAGTTACCAAATCAAATATGGGAGGAGGATCCATAGGTTCTTGAATAGTTGAAAAATTGGTGTTTCAAAGATCTCCCCCTCAAGAACAAGATCGTCATCCCCTTTAGGGTGTGTGACTCGAGGAAATCATGGGTGTATAATGCTATAGTTTATATTGATCATCCCCAAAGAGATTCAATAAATTCAGATAGTTATTTTTTTGAAACAAAGATATGTGATAAATAATTCATATAAGAATTGAAATTCATCTCTTCCTACACAAAAATCCACGATTAGAAGCTAGACAATACCATAACTAGACAAATGAATAGATAAACACCAACTAAAAAATACTAAGTATGGATTATGGTCATGTATCTAGGATATGAATGTTCTATATAGCTATTACCAATTTAGAAATTGATTCCCTTTAAAATAAATTATTATTTGAACATTTATATACATTGAATTTGTTTAATCTAATGAAATGACATTTTCAGACCATAAGGGACCACCCACCTTTTGAATGAAAGGATCGCGCACACAAGTAAGTCAACGTCATTTAAATTTATCTTAACCATGTGATTATACATTTTTTTAAATGGCTGAGCTTACATGAATTCCTTTTTTTGATCCACAAGGGCCCATACACCATTTGATTCAGGGGCTGGGACCCACTAAAGTCACACTGTAGATCGATCCAAATCATGCGATAAATTTAAGAAAAATTGTATATATTTATATAACATGGGACTAAAATCACTAAAAACCAATGCTTACTAGAATTTGTTTTCATGAAATGGTACAATGCATCAACTATTCATATTGTTCCTATCGTGATGTATTTTATAATATAAAACCCAAATTCCATTGAGTCAAGAAATGTTATCATAGTCACAAAATTATCAATATCAATAACATCAAAAAAAATGAATCATCGAATGGTGACATCTTATCAACTATAATTGTCATAAATAGAATAACAACAATTCCAGAAACATGGCCATTACCCAGTACATGGATTTGCAATGCAAAATCCTGACTTGTGACTATGTTCCAAGTTGTCCCAATAAAAATTTGATTGTCTCCAAATATTACAAAAAAATGAACATCTATGATACCACTTTATGACATCCTATGTTGTACTTCTATTTAACCTATTCCATGTGCATAAATGGACACATGACTGCTTGTTCTTCAAACCATTTTCTAGTGGATACTAACAAGTATCAATGGTGTAAAGGTAAATCATCACCTTGAATATACACTCTTGTCTTTTTACATAGTATATGAAACATCAATATACATTAGTGAAACATAACCAAATTGAAAGACACAATAATCAAAATATGAATAGATACATAGAGTGAAATTATTAATATCTTAATAACATTAAAAATTCCAAGAGGTATTCTCTAAAAAAAATGCATGCATGAAGTTATAGTAGAAATGGAAATAGATCAAGTAAATGAATTATAATCCCAATGATAAAAAAGAAAAATATCCAAAAGCTACTCCATAACATGTCAAGCCTAAACCTAATCCTCTAGTCCTATTCTCTAACTAGGCAATAAGAATAAACAACCTTGATTGTTGTGTTCCCCACTATCCCTACCTATTGGAAAATTATCTTCATGGGTGCCAACGGAATCCCAACTAGGGTGAGAGATAAAAATCTCAGCATGACAACACCAACAGTGTCTATGTGTAATCCATGTAGGTTCTCATAAAGAAATTTTGAGAACCTAACAACCAGAAAGTTAGCCAATGTATAAGTAAATAATAACCCCTCAATCAGGTTCTTAAAGGGCACTTGGATGGTCTACCTTCATCATCTCAAAGCTAGTATGTTTGGAAGAGTCACTATGAATATACATACTAGTTCTCACTAGAACGAGGTAAGAATTCTTCTAGTATGTACATATTTATATATATAGAGGTCATCATTGGCATGTGTTTAGCATGGATCGTGTACGAATAGATTTACATATATAGATGTTATCATTGGAATTAAGTATGAATGCATCTCATACATACATAGATATATATATATATATATATATATATATATAAGTTATCACTGTCACATGGTAAGAATTCCTCACATCCGTACATATTAATATATACAAGGGTTATCACTAGAAAAAGGTAAGCATACCTCTCATCCATACAAATTTATCAAAACTAGTGTGGGGTATGAATGCCTCCCACTCATACATTTATCATAACTCACAATAATTTCATTAGCATAAAAATTAACATTATAGAACATAAGGAAAACCACCATACCTTATTTAAATTTAAATAAACATGCCATTTCATTTAATTATTTTATAATAAATCTCCTCAAAGGAATGGTCATGTCATCTGCAAAAACCATTCCATATACACCATTTCATTTTATGGGTCACAAACATTTCATCCTAGATAACCCAAAAGATCAAGCATTCAATTTTACTAATTGGGAAAATTCATTTCACGAAAAGGTGTTAAGGATAAGTATCAAAGTAAAATTATAAAATTCCTATTTCGAAAATTCCCACATAAAAAGGACTACTAACCATTAAGGAATTTTGGTATACATAATGTACAGATGAAAAAATGGTCAATTCAATATTAAAAAAATGTCATGGGATATAAACAATAATTTTAAATTTTTGAATATTTTTCTAAAAAGGAAAATTTGGTGGGAACACCCCTTGCATGTATTTATAGAGAAAGGGTGACCTATAAACCCCTAACCCAAAACCAATTCATCATTATCAATGCTCAATGATTGTTTAAATATGTGGGAACAAACACAATTATAATGCTCAACAATGGTCATCTTAAGAAACAATGAGATGAAATAAAAAATGCTATAAAATTAAAATTCAAAACTACATGTCCAAGAAGAATTGGGCCATAGAAGAATACTAGTTTGATGTTGACCTCATTTTAGAATTAGATTGGAATAGATTTGATTTTTATTCCAATAAAAACATGGGATTTAATTCCATTGATGAACAGAAGATCAAACACCAGATGGAGGAGTTATCAAAGATAAAAGAGAATTATAATTTGAGAGTACAATGAGATGAAAATTAAGGTTTTTTCTTCTTATGGTTGAGTAAAAGGAAAATATATATATTAATTTGGATAGAGGGGAAAATTTTAATTTTCTCCAAAAATGGGGCCCTCATTATTGATGTTCTTAGTTTTCAAAACATTGTTAAAATCATAATATATGGATTAATCCACCATCTGTAGTTGGACACATAAAAATTCCCTAGTATGTATGGGTATAGAGAAACCATAAGGACGTGTAGGTTCCCATGTCGGCAATCGCATGGTTTACCTAAACCGTATAAAGTGGGTCGCATAGTTTACTCTAACCACCTAGCCTAGCCTACAACATAATTTCTAAACCTCTAGGCTTCAAACTATCCATGAACACTCATCAGGCCTTCCTTAGGCAGTATCATACATTTAAAAGGCGTAAAAAAAATTTAAAAAGAAAAACTCATGATTCATAACTTGGTCAAATTTTTTTGTTAGAGAATAAATTTTGTTATAATGGTTATTTTATTTAAATTCTTAGTGATGGAATAAAAATATTAATGTCTTATTCCATGCTAAAATTGTATTTATAAATGTAATAGAATAAAAAAAAGTGATTATTAAAATCATTAAATGTTATAAAATTTGGCTGAATTATTATTTTACAAGAATTTTGAATATAAATATGATATATTAGTGATGTTTGAATAGTTTATATTTCAGTCCCATTGCTATTATTATGATATTTTTCTAAAACTATCTTAATAATCATTTAATTTATATTCATGGAAGATTATGTAAAATAATACATTATTTTAGGATATATAAAATAGTAAACTGATTATTGTAAAATTGAATGGGGTGTAATCTAGAATATAAAACAATTATCCACTATTGGGTAACATTTAATTTTATGGAAAAATTCATCACTATTATATATTATGAATATTTTTTATCCTATTAATCATAAAATGTGTTAAAATAGGACAAAAAAATAGAGATAAGGGTGGAAAAGTCACCCATAAATGTCTAAAACTTCTTTCATGTTATGAAACAGACCATTCATCATTCTAGATTTGAAATATATCAACATAGTTCTACATTTATGACAATATTTCTATATGAATATAAAACAATTTGTAATTCCAATGGCTCCCTCACCTAAATGATTAAAGGGGAAACCTCTCCTCACATCATTACAACAATTGAGAAATTAATTTAGAAAATAATGCCATATCTCCCCCAATGATACCAAGAAATCACTTAGATGATATGGGATTAGTAATAGTCAAACCCTATAGGAGTTAAAGAGTTATATTGATGAAGATATCTATGGAGAAGGTGTAACTCATAAAAACTGATTTCATGTTTATTCATTCATCTACATTATCCAAATATTCTCTAAAAATTCTACATTAATAGCATCAATATCATAAATATACTAAAATATTATTATGATTATGACATGACCGTTGTACATAAATATTTACATCCTATAGGAAACGATAACATTGTTGAAAATTATATGAGTATTACAACCTCCATAAAGTGATGTCTTTCATTTTACATCACCACATAACTAGTATGGTTATTATAAATGATTTAGTTAGCATCTATTATATTTATGAAAAAATTATAATTATATATAGATAATATATGTTTCATTTTATTTCATTTCCATAAATTTAAAGAACTATAACATCTTTTTTTACCTCTGGACTATAATCTTCCTAGAGTGATACAATTCCTAATTTGACTAAAAATTTATTTTATTTATAAAATTTAAAATAATTTTATTTTTAAGATTCTATATATGATGTACTAGTTACCCATTTTACCAAGATCATTCTACAAAAGTATTTATATTATTACCCACAAATCATATAAAACACTCATATAATCATAATAAATTCACTAACAACACAATCATGGTCCTCAATTTCTCAATAGTGATAAATATAAGGACATGAAAATGAAAAAGATTCCTATAAAATAAAAAATCTCAAATAATTTTATTATTCCTTAGTTACTAAATGTATTAAAAAATATGATATTTATGGTAAGGTATTTTTCATTAAAACCTTATTTTAATTACTTTTATTTCATTATTCTATATTTCAATCATTTACATATAAAATACAATCATTTATAAATGTAATAATTATTTTTTTGGACAAAAATTATAATTTTAAACACTATTTGAATTTTTTAAAATATTAATATGGTGTATATAAATTTTCTAAAGCAGGTAAATTAAATGATATTGTGAAAGGAATAATTTTTTTCTTTAACAACCTAAATTAAATTTCCCATTGTTATATATGTTCATTAATAAGAAGGCTAAATTAAAATTTCTCATTTTTATATTAAAATAAAATAATTTTGAAAATATAATCTATATATTCATATCAATCATTTTTTCAAAACAAAGGGACCGTAAAAAAATTAATTACAAATTTAATGATGTTTTATTTTGTGTTATAATTTCATTGTGAATAGATTTATAATTAACAGGTGAAAGAGAAATAAACTTTAGTGAAATGAAAATGTATCTTCATAGAACATGTTGGATGGTCCCAATAAATATTATTCAATACTTGATCCTGATAAAACTTATATAAAGGTTGTGGCCTATATAGTTATCAAATGAAATTTGTAATTTAACATGTATTAAAAATAATGAAAGAGGGATTTAACTGGGGTGGTTTCCACGATGTATTTTATTAGGCTGTATTTTTTTCTAAAAAAATAGAATCTAAGTAATGAATTTAAGTCACTAAGAATTTTATAGTGGTTTCAATTTTATTTCAATTGGTTATAACAATTTCATTTGAGAAATTATTAAGTTTTTCAAATTGATATAATTTATTTACAAGATCAAAGAATAATGTTAAGAAGATAATATATTTATTAGTTTTCATGTTTTCACATAAATAATGTATTTATTTTAATTATATAATTTACAAATCATTTTCATATTATCTTAAATTTTAATTCTTTTCAAAGTGTTTATAGATTAGCAGGAATAAAAAATGTATCATATTGAATGTAATGCTAAATTATCTGGAGAAAAAATGATTTTTTAATTTTAATCTATTGTATTTTTGGTAATTTGGATTCTACGTGGAATAATACATATTTTAATATATGTGTTTCTTATCCATGTGTTATGAAACAATTCCCTATATCTATTAAGGGTAAAGATCCTATAAAATAATAATTTGACTTATCGTTCAATGATATCATGATTATTTATTTTGGTGAATATAATTCATTACAGATATAAGGAATATGTCTGAAAAATGGGGGGAGAAAATTATATATGGATGAATTACTAGGGATTACATGAAAATCACTAGAAATTTTTTTTAATCTCACTAAGAGATTGAATTATATAAAAAATAATTTATTCACTAGTAGTCTAGTTTCATGATTTTTTTCCTAATAAATGTTTTCTATTAGATTAAAATAAATTTTCTTAATGTTGGAATATAATTCTCTATAAAATAAAATGGAATGATTCATTTCTGTTGGTCTATGAAGGGTTTTTATATTGTATCAACTCTATTATAGTGAATTCATATAAGATGCCCATTAATGATTGGAAATCAAAATAACTATGCCTTTATATATTTATTTGATACCTATATATTCACGAAGGTATAATGATTTGGAATTATATATATGTGATATCTATGTAAATGGTTTAGATTTTTGTATATTATGGTCAATGGATTTACATCACGTTAATATGAAACAAATTGTGATTAATGTTTGTTATAGTAATGAAGAATGCAAGAGGGTGAGATCTGGTGAAGATGACGTTTTACCTGAAGAACATTAACCTAATTTATGTTTTCCGTAAGTAAATTCACCTAATATAAGTTCACAAGATATATTGTTTCTGATGTAAATTCAACTAAAACACATTTTCTGGATGTATAATATCATGGAGTATGTAAACCTATTATACAGTCACTAGATGTACATTCATCATAAGTGTTTTCACTAGAGGATCACTCTCCCCGTTTACATTTATCATACGTATATTTTCATGAAGTACAATAATATAAAATACATTCACCTTATTGTACTATTCTGATTTTTATATTTAAAATAATCTATCATATATTATAAAGATGATGATGTAGATGATCGAAATGTATTAATATCAACAGAAAGATATTGACTCTATCTGAGATATATAAGTGAAATGAATAGTTTTTTCACAATAATTTTCAAGAGTTTATTAAGAAATATAAACAATGATATACTATTAATTTTACTAGTCTATTGATTAAATACATAAAAATAATATGATTCTCAAACTAGATCCTTCAAATTTCACACATTTGTTTGAGATTTTATGGTTATATAATGGTGGAATATCATTATGAAAAATATTTTTTATGATGGGGAAATTGGAAGTAAGGATATTGAACATACATTAGTGAGAAATAACATTAATAATCTGATCAAAATTTATTAAAATATGTAATTCCTTTAGATGACATTACATGAGGAATTAATTTTTTGGCCACATGATTTTTGAAGTTGAATGTTATGAGTATAATGTAATTTTACATTTATGAGGCACTAAAGATAATAAAACAACTATAATGTAGTGGGGTATAATATAATATTTTAATTCTATTGTATATATATTATATGTATTTTTAGTTAAATGATGATCCCAAAACATTAAATAATAAATATAGGTTTATTATAGTGGAAAATTTGTGACTCATATGTTTTAATCACAATAATGGGTATGTTCACAAATCCCCAAAAAAATCAGTTAAAAAATCTATATACTCTTTACCTTCTTCATTACATGACTAAAGGTGGTGATATTGATTTTCATTACCAGAATATATCATAACCTTAAAATGGTACATATTTTACCCTAAAATTAATGAAATATGTAAAAAAGAAATCTATTAATTCACCCCACACTCAATGGATGAACCATTTACTAGGTACTAGAATATACATATTTCTAATAATTTTATCATTTATTGAATCAATAATATAACAACAAATAAAAACTCCATATAAATATATATGTTTCCATATGAAATATTATAAGTGAACCATCAATAATTCCCCAATAAATTAAATAATTTTTTTATGAGATTCATTCAACTAAAACCTATAGTAGTACTGGAATATCTTTATGACTATATTTATATGAAATATTTGTACATTATATAAATGAAAATTTAAATAATGGAAATCATATTATCTTAGGAATAATAGTGAGTTTCAGAGAACCTACTAATAATAATACTAATGATATAAAAATAAGGTATAATCCTTAAATCAATAAAGGATTATAGAATAAAAACATTTACTCATAAATGAGGGGTTGATATAAAGGAGAGTATATTGAAAATAAATATGAATCTGTCATAAAACCTCTATTATTTTTCCTTAAAAATATATTATAATTTATTTATAAAATTAATTTCACCATTTTAAATAAATATTTTTTTATATTAGTATTAAAAATAGATGTTAATTAAAACATTGAAATGTCATTTTTTCAAATACCATTGAAAAATATATAGGAAGCATGTTATTGACTAATAACTATTAGACTGGGTAATTTGTTCATGCCATATAAGTTTATAATAATAATCCCTTCATAAATATTTCAATAATGATTACATAACATTTATAAAAATATATAATGCAAATTTTAAAAAATTTGTAAAATTATATTATTGATTTTTTTATTTACTTTCAAAAAATATTTAAAATTTATAATATCAGACTATAATCATTTAATGAAATTATAACATGGAATTAGAATATTCCAACCCCAAAAGAGAAATTTTATCAGGCTTGCTTAATTTTTTTTATTTATGATAAAAAGTGGGGGAAATGATGAAGAAGACCATGAAACCCATATAAATAAAGATTTGTGACGAAAATAGTTTTGTTTATGATATAAAATATAAAATAACTTTGGAATAACAAAAATAATAATGAATATTCCAAGTAAGAGTTGGATTAAAAATAAACTCATAGGGATTTAATAACTATTTTACCATATCCTCAGAAGAGGTAAAATAAAGATTAAACATGAAATACCAAGAGTAAAAATGTATTTATAACAATATATATATAAATGGGTATTTTTTAAACTATATAATTAAATAAAACATTTAATATAATAAGTGTCTCAATATAGTGGAATATAAAAAAATAATAACCTGGACACCTTCTTCATAAAATGTGTTCTATACTCCTAAAAAATAAATTCATATTTTATAGATACTTTTAAGGTTAATTTTTGTAACACCCAAAAATTATAAAATTTGAACGTCATACATGATAGCTTGTATGACATGCAACAACAAGCGTTTAGGGGAATAAAAAATCCCAATACTTTATAATATATTTAATAATTTAAATCTGTGATATATATTTCAATGCATTGAAAAGTTAACATATATTTTTTTCACTAAAAAAAAACTTTTATCCACTCAAAATGGAACACAATGTATGGATATGATTATATGAATAAAAGATAATCTCCAATGGCTTGTGTAAGGCCGAGTTTTAACGAATACACTTAATTTTATTATTTAAAAAACCAATTACATATTATCTATTAAATTAGATATTATGAGTTGGATAAGATATATTATTAAGTTATATGTTTTATGAAAATATAATACTAATTAAATATTAATCAATAAATTATAAATAATAATAGATACCAAATTAAATTAATGGAATATTTTTTTAAAAAATATTTTTCTTGCGTGAAAAGGTATTTTTTATTAATAAAATAAACTAATTGATATTATGGAATTATACTAAGGAAATATATATATTATGTATTAATTAAATTATTTTTAAAATTATTTAAATAGGTTTTAGAGACATAAGATAAGAATAAATCCAGTATTATGCATAAAAATTGTATTTTATTAAGGCAGTTTTTTCACATTTTAATGTTGAACCTACGTTAAAAATAAATTCTATCATATTAATTAATTTAATATTAAAAAATAAACTTTGATTTTGGAATGACAATTTTAAAATCATATTAGGGAGATCTTTTGGTTTTTTTGTGATGTTTTATTTTCTGTTGAATAGAGAAAAATACTAAATTTTAATTGAAAATTGAATTTTATCCAGAATAATATATATATTTAAATTATATATTTTTTTATTTTTAAAATAAAAAAATTGAATTATACATATATTAATAAATTTAAGGCCATTTTAATCATTTTTAGTTGAATTATATATAAAAAATAATGAATTTTTTATCATTTCCAACATAAAAACCCATATTCATGTCCCATATATGGGACTAATTTTAAATGAATTTTTCAACTTCATTTACTAGAATTATGAAAAATGGATTCCATATTACTAATAATAATTATTTACTATGTAAATTATGTTAAATTTATTTTTTTACGAAAAATATTAGTGAAACAAATGAAAATTTATTAGATCGATTAAGAGAAAAACTAGCATAACAAAGGACAAAATCTTAATCTTAATGTAAAAATGACATAGAAAATTTACAAAACCCTATCACATGTCCATATTTAGACCATATGATTTATTTTATATAATTTTTTTCATTATTCAAAAACATGATGTATGTGGGACCTACATATAATATTTACGTTTTTATATTTAATTGAATGTCAGTCAACCTACACTATAAAAAGGGAATCCCATCCAACACTCATTTATTCATGCCCATAATGCGATTTGGATTGTCAAAAACCATCCCATATAAGATAAAAAATCTCTATCATCCTTGTAGAAGCCTAAATTTGGGAGGAAATATATCCAAGGAATCCATTTGGTTTATTCCAAAACTAGATGCACAATGAAGAGGTGACATTCTTCAACAAGAACTTTTTTTAAATTTTCTTAGACACCCTAAAATTATTCTTATATATTTTTTATATAATATAATTAGAATCCTACTAATAATTATATTTTTAATATTATTTTTATTACCTAAAATAACACACAATTCTGTCACATGGGATAAGTAATCATTGTTTGTGTGTACGGCTAAATACCGCCTCGTGAACCGATGTCATACATTCTTCCATTGGAACATTTGAGAGTTGGGAATAACGATATATTTGTATTATTTATATTATATGATTTATATTTATAATTTAATTTAAATTTTTTTATTCTTATATAACACATACCCTCTTTATTTCCATTTGGTGGGAATACGATAACATCATTTGTAGACGTGTGGACCACTAGGTCCTTAAAGTGCTGCGATTTGTTCACATATAATATGGAATGTTATAAGGTTGGTTTAATAAAAATTCATGAAAAATATGAAATAAAAATGATATTATAATTAGAATATACATATATATACCATTTAAACTTCATTATTTTAATAATATATGAAAATGGAAACAATGTTCATGGGTACTTACAACCTACTGTCTCCATAGATAGTGTATTTTATTTTCTATATCCAATATCTATGTATTACTATAAATTCATGTATACATTATTTATATAATATTTATATCATCGTTTAATTTATTATGATGATGAAATCATGATCTAATTTATATTAATAAAAAATTTAAAATTTAGACATATTCAAAAAACTAGGAAAATAACACCTGAAATAGTGAAAATATTGAAATATAATTGATAAAAAAGTAATAAAATGTCAAAAAAGAATCATATATGACATAATAGATTTCTCATATTTTTCTATTATATTATAATAAAATTCATAAAAAAATTATACCTTAGTCTAATTGACATTCAACTAAAAGTGAGTGTATTTTAAGGGATTTCGTCTCAAATTAAATTCCATTGAGACTTATTTGATATTATACACCAATTCACTTTGATCTTGTGTATATACTTCCCTGTTTCATTTAATAAAATAACTCACTCCTAATTTATTCAATATTATGTTTCAATTTCAATTATCTTGTACATGGTCTTTTGAATCCAAAATTACCAAGTGGTAAAAGTTATCAGTGCAATCTCAATTGCTTCTGTGACTGTTGAATTTCTCATCAAACAATCACATCCTAATGATAATATTTAATGTTTACTAAATTTTTCTTATATATACATATTCATGTCTAATATATATGATTTTTTTTTTCTAAACTATATTCCATTTTTACATATGTTGTTTACTTAATTTTATTTGATTAATTTTGTAACCTATAAAAAATCCGTATCCTTTAAGCAAAATGGATATTTGATAAGGAATATTATTTACGATTTAAATAAATTGTTACATATATGAGATATGATCTGAACTTGTATGAAATGTGTTATAGATCGGTTATGGCAATCCACTCTATGAAAAAGATGTCTCATAGGATGTATTAGGTGGCCAAATCAATGTAGTTTTAAACTGTTGTTATAATATATCATGATTGAAAATGAATTGTTTACCTGGGTAACATGGTGTAAAATATATTACGAAATTCCACCATTCAAAATTCTTTAATAACATTAAATATTATTTATAATATGATAAAATATATGGATACATTTCATTCATTGATTATTGATTAACTGGAATGAATCTTTAGATATTTACCCTTCCATATTGAGTATTCCTATTGGATTGTGATGAATTATAGAATAAGATTTACCTTACTAATAATTTTATCACATCGATGTTTTTACACTTTCACCATGACCTGAAGAGAAAATCATGTAATTTGTTTCAAGGAGTACGTCTATTAGTTATTGTTATGTACTGTTTCAAATTTTATCTTTCCTATATAAAATGGCTATCATTTATGAAATATGGGTTTTCAATACTGCTAAAATGATTGGTTCATGGATATTTGATTCATCGTAATCTTACCAATGTAACAAAGTAAGTCACCAGATTCATATTTTTGTGCCCATTGAATCATAGATAGAATAAGAGGATGTCTATTAGAAATCTCCTAAACTATATTTATGAAAACATATACTAGGGAAAAACATATGCTATAATTTGAGTATAAGTATTAAAAAAATCCTAAGGAAACCATTTATTTTATTATGAGATTAGATAAATATAAAATTTTCAATTTTAGTTAAGTATTTCAAAAAATTTGGGATTTTTTAAATTATGTTCCATACTGATACGATCATTTCTAGTCTATTTCATCATTTAGAAATGATTCATAGTATAAGGAATCTGAACCTCATCAATGAACATTATCAAAAGATTAATAGTGATAATATCTTTGATGAGATTAAGTCAATATTTCTAAGGTAAATATTATGTGAAACATTCACATCATTTATGAACATTTTATCATGTTAAACAAATACATAAATTGATTTATCTAATTGTTATGAAATTATAGGGAATAAAGAGGAGATGATGTTGATAAGGAAGAATATACATAATGGGGAGAAGATAAATAGGGATTTTCCAACATGCTATAATTCTGGGAAAAACACGATGGGGTTTGTATAAATGGAATGTTATTTTATTAAACGTGTGTATTAATATACCACCATGTTTGTGATTTCAATGGATATAAATGAAATAAAAGTTCAAACTAGCTCCAATATTAAGGGAATGTGATAAATAATAATATAGAAAAAAATTAATTTGTACCTTTTGAAAAATAAATATGGAATCACTATGGGAAATGATTGAAGTTAATTTTATTTTATTATAAGTGTAGGTAAAAGGGTCCTCATGATAAAAAAGGCAACTTTATGTACAAAAACACTAATATTCTGTAATTAATTTTTAAATATATTGGGCACTATAAAAAATAATTCCCAAACAATCAAGTGAATATTCATTCGAAATGCTATTTGATCATAGTCAGGAATATTATAATGATTAAACTAAATCAAAATGATTAATGTGATTTTATTACGTCACATCAGTATTTTATCAATGGTGTACTATTTATAAGAATTGTGAAATATATAATGATTATATTATAGTAATATTTAATTAATTATTTTAGAGAACATGTTTAAAAGTATATATGAATATAATGACTTTATGACAATTTCATCTTCTTTGTAGATATATGAATGGGGGAATTACAACCCTTAATATGTTCATAATGTTGAGATAGTGATTCCTAGATAAAGCTATATTTTATATGGATGAATTAAAATGGATATTACTGTCAACCATGTAACTTATTAAATATTTATGATAATATTGATTGTTCTATCTTTCATGGGGTTTAAAATATTTTTGAATACATGAAGATATCTGATAATCTGTATTTTATATAAGGAAAAAAGAATAAATTTGACTACATTGTAATTTAGGTTATAAAGATAATTTATAAAAATAGATGATAAATGTATTCACATTTTTTTATGTAACAATTAAGATAACCCTTATAGAGATTAATAGGTTCGTTTGATAAATTAATTAACCTTCCTTCTATATGATAGATGTTAATATTTTCAACAATTTAACAAATTATTAAATTGTATTAGTTGATATTTGGAAGATGTTTTATAGATTACTATATTACATCCCCATATGATACAAAATCATATAATAGATAATGTATATATAGTTCAAAAGAACAAAGAAAGTATAATATTTTTGTTATGATATTAAAATTTATCATGTGAGTATATTTACTATGATTCCTAGAGAGTGAAAAAATTCCTCAAATGTAGTACAAATGTGTCTTCAAACTATAAAATTTTCATATTATTATCATTTCTTATGATATCAATAAATTTTGTTCAATAATATGGTTTATGGACCTGTGGAAGATAACCATAACAACCTAAAATATTATTAATGTAATTCTTTCATTTCTATAGTATATTGTATAAAAAACACACATAACTTAGAGATATAAATAAAAACATTACCATCAAAAATTAATAAATAAATAATTGATACTTATAGAAACTAAGGAACCTATATCGATGAAATAGTAACTTGAACATTAGAATAGTAATCTAGCCATTATAATAGTAACATCACCTTTTAAATTTTCTTAAATAATTAAGCACCCTATAAATGATAATATGATATAATTATATCAGAGTATAAGTAAATTTATTTGAAGATGATAAATTAAGTGTTTGTATTTTTTAAAACATAAATATTTATTTATAATTTTATAATTAATATTTTGATTAAAAATCTATTTTATACTCATAAAATAGAGTAAAAAATATTAATTTTAATCTTCTAATTAGAAGATAATTTTATTGGACATTAATAGTTTTCAATGTTTCTTAAAATCCGTTATAATTTTAAAATCGATATTTTTTTGAATTAATGATGACTTTAATAAAAAATAAATATATCATATTTAGAATTTTTTTTATTAATTAGATTTTGGGTTTTAATTGTACACATCAAAAAATGGTTAGTGTGAATTTTTGTGTTGTTTCTACAATACTAAAATTTTGGTGAATAATAAAATATAATAATTTACGATAAAATATAAACACATGAAATTTTAAGGCATTGATTAGGAAAAGATTATGTACGCTGAAAATCATAAAATATCATTAATTAATTTAATTTTTTAATGATAAAGTTCATTATAAATATTTTCTTGATCCAAAATGATAAACTAATGACTAAAATAATCAGAACACACCCCTCTCCTCGCCTATATATACCACCCACACCACCACTTCTCCTCACACAATCCTTGAATTGATTATTATCGAATGTCTACCAAATAATAATACCAATATAATCCCCCCAAAAAATATCAAATGTCCACATAAATGTAACAATCCCTTTTCTATAAGGAGGATTTTATGGAGGAGAAATTAAAGAGTTCAAATCCTCTTTATTTTCATTTTAATATATTTTAAATTTCATATATTTTCTTATCCTCTCATCACATACAATAATAAAACTGTAAAAAATTATTCAATTATATTTTATATTCTGGAATTATATTATGTTAATGGAATAATTAATCTTCAAATCTCTAACATTTCCTTTTATTCCAAAATTTAAAATACCATCTGTAGTGTCTCGATATACTTCCATAGTGGAAGATGAGTTTTCAAATTTCACTGCCACCTCCAATTACAGTAAAATAAATTATTATGGTTAGTTAAGATTATATTTAACATATTATCAGTTGTATAGTTTCATGGAACCAATATATAAACATGATATTATATAAAACTGATATAAACTAATAATTGTTGTTAAAACAAAACAAAACAAATTAAATTAATTTCCTTAGGATGTATATTGTAAATAATCCTTATAAATTATAAAAATATATATAAAACCATTTAGAATCTTATATAATCATTAACAACATATAATTGCATTTATAAAGATTAATTCTCATTGTACTTGAACTTCCATACTTCTTAACAGAAAAAATGATTGGGAAAACCATGAAAACGAACACCCTTGGAACGAATAAATTGAACTCTATAACTCATCATAAGGAACAGATATAAACTTAATGAAATTATAATTAATAAAATAATTATAATAGTTTATGGATTTATTAATTTATTAATTTTATTTGATTATTCATGTTATTAAACAGAAGAAAGAACCCAGATATGTGTTAAGGGGATTCTCAAACCCTACTCAATTTCCTTAGGGTTTTTCCACATTCACATCATATTCATTATGAATGTTACTTTTTTTACATAAATATAATTTCATTGTTATTAAATTACCATTTCTAGTATATAAATGTTTCTAAAATGGTTTTTTGAAAAATTAATGGATTTTCTAAAATAACTATTCATTCCCAAAATACATCTATTACTTCTCGTGATAATTATTCTTCATCACTCTAGACTCATAATTATAATACCAACTCTGGTATTCATAATTTTTTTTGATAACCAAATTTTATTAAAGAATTTATATATTTTTACATGAAATCCATTCGTTTTAATATGATATATTAATTTAATGAATGATATAAGTTCTATATGGAATGAATTATTATGTAAATGTTATGATGTGATGGGTGCGACTGGAACTATATAGTGAATGTAAATTCTATGATGTGAAGTGTTAATCCATAATTATATAGTGTGAAAATTATTTCGGTATTGTGATATATATGTTGAGATAAAGTGAAATAAGTTTTTTATTTTAACACAAAGACATAATGTTTCATTTTTATTCAATACCACATTCCATGCCATTATATAATGCTTCCTCTCATGAATATGATGAAAACATTATAATGATGATGATTATTAACCTATTTAATTTTGATCCATGTTATTTTTTCCCATTACAATGATATTACCTCACTAAATTCTTTTATGCATATCCTCTGGTGATTTGTTATACTAGGGTGAACTCGAGGGCCGATAAGGTCGTAGTGAAAATTTAATTAATTAATTTTTTTTATTATGTAAAAGTTATGAACGGTCCAAATTTTTCTAGGATACAAGACCATTGGATCCTATTTGTGTAATGATTTTATTTTGTTCATCAAATTGATGTAATAGTCATTTATGAAAAAGTTGGGTCTATTTATTTGGTATGAGAACATTGTTTAGTTAAATTGGTTATTAGGATTATAGGAAAATTTTAAAAACCCTTAGTATGAAACTACATATAAATAAGAACCCATAAATCATTTAATTAGAAAAATTCTAATTATATAGATCACAAAAGATATTAATTTAGTGTAAATTTATTAATGTCAAAAATTATTAAATCCTGACATGATGAATGAGGTTTTGTTGTGACCTTTTCTATTTTAGAAATTTTGTGGAACCATGAGAAAATTGTCCAACAACGCATACAACTGGCAATGTATTGATTTTCCAAATCACATCCCCAGATACTTATAATGATTCCTTAGGCTATGAACAATAACATGAACACTGTGAAACAACGTCCTTCATTGAAGATGTAGAAACTGGTTATTGAGTCATTGAAGAAGAAATGACCACCGAAATTTATTAGATCTTCTAATGCACTCATTGTAGAATAGAGGTTCAACTCAATAGAGAATATTATTTTTTTTCTCAATGTTCTGCGATGGATCAGGTGACTATTTCAATTTATCATTTATATGGAGATGGCGATAAATGGTGGGAATTGATTAAGAACACCATGTTGAAAAAAGAAATTTATTATTTAGAGTAGGAAGACATTAATAAAATGTTTGTTCATAACTATTTCCGATGAAATATTCATACAAATAATGAACGATTATTAATTTAGTTTATGAAAAGGGAAGGAAAAAATTTAATATCCTAGGAAGAAAATTTCATAAGGAATTCATGGTACACATGGGGTTTTGTTATCAACAATGATAGAAAATTGATATATATTTTATAGGTTTAACACTACAACTTCAAACAACTATGATGACTCTGTACAATCGTATTTACTATTTTTGTATTCTATTATATTTCAAAGTTCATATTGTGTTCAGAAAATGGTTTAATGTTTATGATTATAAGAAATGAAATCAGTAGGTTATAATAAAAATGGTTAAATGAAATCCAATCCACTTACATATCCAAAATGTGTTGAGAAGCATCATGGTAATTTCCTCAATGATATGCTGAAATTATTTATGTTTGGGAGAGAAGTCCTCCGAGGTCATGAATTTTATAGATAAATAATGAATATTTCCAATATGATGGATTAAATTAGAGATCCACCAATGGACCAATACATAGATTCTATTAATAAAGAGCACGAAACAAGTAAGTGAACTATACATCGACATCTCAAGGGTATTCAATGTGAGAAGCCACCAAAGTCAAAGGATAAAGGTTAGTCTTATTCAATCACTAATTCCAAAGTGGTGAAAGAAAATATAGTCATAAAATATACATTTTATATACACAGATATATGGAAAAAATTGTTTTTGAGGCTGTCTCTATAAATTCCATTATATCATGCTATTTTTCTAGAACAATTGAATTGAATCCCATAAAAATTGATGTAAGGATATCCGTTAAATTAAATTTGGTGAAATTATTAAAACCCAAGTGTTAGAATCACTTGTTGTTGGATAATGTAGAATGATTCATCCATAAAATATCATGAATATTTCCTTTTGGAGAATTTAATGCAACAATAAGAATGGGTTGGATATAGTTTTATAGAGTACACATAATCTTTCAGGAAAAGGAAATATTTTTTCATATTCTGATCCATCCCATGATCCTCTAAAAATGTATGAATGATCATGAATCATCGGGGGAAAATTATTCAAAAGTGTGGGTGTTGATTCCCTATGAAGAAGCATACCTCACACAAATGGTTTAGTCCAAAGAAAGGTATAAAACTAGGGGAAATTCAAATTTTGAGGGAATTTAAATATTTATTTCCCAAAGAGTTACCAAGAAAATTGCAAGATCATGATGTATTTTTCTCCATAGAAATTATATCCAGAGGTACACCAATCTCAAAATGTCTCTATAGGGTGGCCTCTAACAAACAAGATGAGATATATATGTAGCTGAATGATTATTTTACAAAAGGCTTTATAAGACCTAGAGAATCAGCTTAGGGTGGGACAATTCTCTTTGGAATAAAAAAGTATATATCAATGGGTCCATGTATCGATTATTGGGATCTCAACAAGATCACCATAAGTAACAATTATCATATTCCAAGGGTTCATGACTTTTTCGATAAACTATTAGGATATTAGTAAATTTAAATGTGGATATTCCCTTTAGATACCATTAGATAACGGTATATATGGATGATATTTATAGGATCGCCTTCTGTTAAAGGTATGGGAAATATTATTTTTTAGCAATTCACTTCATTAATTATATTCTACACATATTCTTCCTGGACGTGATAAATAGAGTCTTTATACACTACCTTGAAATTTTTTTGGTATTCTATTTTGTGAATATTATCATGTACTCCAAGTGAAATGGGGAACATGAATAACTTATATGGATTGTGATGGATACATTAAAGAAGGATAAACTATATTCCATGTTAATAAAGTTTGTTTTTTGGATGAATCATGTCAGATTCTTGGGATATGTGATTACAAGTGATGTAATTTTTATGTCCCTTCAAAAACCAAGGAAATTATGGAATGTCCTAGTCCCACTAATGGAACAAAAATCCACAGTTCTTCTGGTCTTAAAAGGGTACTATGAATATTGTGTAATACATTTCTCTTGAATTTATATCCCTCTAAAAAGGATAACAAGGAAATGGTTAATGTATGTCTATAAATAATAATATGTGGAAAGATTCAGGGTTATAATGATGATGTTGATCACTACACTTTTACTAACATCTCCCACAAGAGGATAATGATTTCTGTTGTAAAATGATTCATCAACGAATGGATTGGGTTTATACTCATGTCGAATGAAAATGTGATAGCCTACAACTCATGACAATCGATGATCCATGATTAGAACTACACAAAACATGAAACAGAGATAGAAGTTGTGATTTTTTCATTGAAAATATGGTGACGCTACCTCTATGGTGATAAGTGTTACATATATAATGATAAAAAATTTATATATATTATATTCACATAGAAGGAACTCAAAATTCATCAGAGTAAATAGATAGAGCTAATTAAGGACTGAAGTCTCTCCAATCACTATCATCATGGGATGGAAATCATTGTAGATAATTCTAAATGTTGAAAATAACATGCTAAAATATACATGATTTAGATTGATAAACACCATATCTTCATGTAATTAAAAATAATGGATTCAGAAATAATAACATTAGGGAATAAATCTAACCTTTCCCAAATGATTTCCCACCCATATATCAATGAGAAGATTAACACACAAGGGGATGATCTGGAGCATCAAATGAATTTGAAATCATTAGATGATGGAAATATACTAGGGTTCCATATCAATTATGACGATGTGATTTAGTTATGAACATGGATTTTTGTAACTTCTTCACCTTATATAAAAAAGTATCTATTAGATAATTTAAATAGATCAACATTCTCTACTCATCCGGGAAGTACCAATATGTGTGAATATATTCGAGAACACTTCTTGAGGGACCACATGAAGAAGGAGATTAAAGAACATATCTGAATGTATATGATATGATAGCAAGTTTGAAAAAATTAACATAAGTAAAAAGGTATGATAAAACCCTTGTATATAGCATTTTGAAAATGGGTGAATATCATAATGGATTTCATCACTTGTCTCCTAAAAAATTTAAAGGAAATAATGTTTTGTGGGTTTTGGTGGAAAAATCACCGAAACATTCGTGTTTATCACTATTTGGTATGATTTCTATAATTAATGAATTGAAATTATATATGTGAAGGATATTTTGATGCTATATAGTGATTCAATTTTGACCATATCTGGTCATGATCGATGGATTTCATACAAATTATTGAGAATTGTGTAACATGACTTGTGTAATGAATTGAACATCAGCACAACACATCACCCCAAAACTAATGGTTAATATGAATGGACTATTCAAACACAAGAACACAAGTTAAGTGGATGAAAAATAAAATTCAATGGTGGGTGTTATTATCATCTCCCATTGGATGATATAACACCCCAAGCGTCAAACATCACACTTCTCTTTGAATAATGAAATATCATGCGCTATACACAACATCGAGTTCTAGAACACCACAACAAATCAAACTAACTATTTAAAAAGTATTTATTAAATTTAATATCCATTTTTTGAAATTCTAGAAATTTTAATTTTTAAAATGGACTTCATTTTTGGATTTTAAATTTCAAAATTATCCTAGGATGAATTTTTTGTATTTTTCTAAAAACATTCAATTTTTTATGAATAGTGAAAAACAATGCGTTAATGTTTATAATGGACTTTTATTTAAATATTTAATATATTAATTTTAATTAAATTTAAAGTGAAATTAGAAACATAATACCTATATTAGTACTATTTAATAAATTGGAGTCATTTTATAATAATATTAGATATATAAAATTTTATTGATGTTTTTAACGAATTTTACCCACCTTTTAGGCACATTTACAAGTTTGCATAAAATGTAAATTTACCAATTATGTGAATTGATTTTAAAAAATCTATGAGACATGGTTGACATCAGTAAGTAATATGTGGTTCATGGGATGAAAATAATTTTTGTTGAATTGTAACTCCTAAATTTTATTTACCACGGTTAAAAGTACATAGGGTAATTAATGATAAAAATGATATTATAATCACCCCAACACATGTACTAATTCTATAGGATAAGTTTATTTCGACCAAATCAACCTTAGGAATAAAATAGGATGTTTTTTTATCTACATGGATTATATTAATAAATTTATAATATTTTATTTAAAGAAGAGTTAAAAGTGTTAAATTAAATTCTTAATAAATAAAGCATTTTTAATATAGTGTTATACATAAGATAAAGTAGAATATAGATACTCATTTGAAATATATAAATATTTCCAAAATCATCGTATTTTATTTATAATTTTTAGGCACTAAATAATTAAATTCATTTATGACACTATGATGATGTAATAATAACCTTATTAATGAAAGACTAAAATAATAGACATTATAAATATTAAAATAAATGTAAATTGAGATTTTTTGATGCATTACAAGAATTTTATAGTATAATATGACATGTTGGGGTTGATTAAATGTAAGTTATTTGATGTAAACAACTTGTTATGACTTTCAGAATAACCAAATACTAAATATTGTCATAATTTACATAAAAGAGTTTTTAATACAAATATTACATTATAAAATTATATAATAGTACTAAAAATATAAGGATCATGAATAGGACATATATAATGATATATATGGCATTAATTAATTACTTGGGGTTATATTGTAATTTTATTGTATGTTTATTGACCGTGTAATAAAAAAATATAAGTACACATGAGAAACGATAAACTATTAAACTAAGAGTTAAATTTAATGATAAGGTTAATAGGGTGACCTAAACTTTTCTAAATCCTATTTTTTGAGATTCTTTCGACTAATAAACACCTTATCCTAGAAATATAATTTTTTGGGCCATTATAAATAGAAAATCATTTTATAAGAAAATAATATTCCATGCTTTTCCTAAAGTGACCATCACCAATCTTATAAAGAGGTACTTCAGATCTCCTTCAATTCACACCCCAACGCCATTTGGATTAGAAAAATCTTGCTAATATCTCATTAAAACTACCATCACGTCATCATAGAGGCCATATTTGGATCTTAAATCCAACCTATAGAGCCCTTTTGTTCAAATCAATATTAAGAACCCGAAGAAGAGGTAATTTTCTTAGCACCTCTTTCAAGGTTATTTTCTTCATCCACTTCATATTTCTTTGTTATTTCCATTCCAAAATAATAAAACATGGAAATTCGACATACCATGATCTTATTATAAATATGGCACAACAAAATTCATTATTCTATCCATCATATGAATGATGAAGTCGCCATACATGCATATATATGGCATACTGTCTTCACGTCGCCGTGTAGTTTGTTATTATATAATTCAATATTTTGATGTGTTTAATAATGAGAATATTTTATTTAAATAATGAATATAAACTATTAGTGATTTTTTATATATAATATACCATCAATTATATTCTATTTCATAATAAATATAATTATATTGTTGCTTGTGCGTACGTATGGCTTACCGTCTCCATGACGCGATGAGATATTTTTCCACATCATATCCATTCGAGAATAATTTTTATTTGATGATAAAAAATATTTTTTAAAACTTGATATAATTCTGGATATTAATAAAATACATCTTATCCATAAAAACGAGACTTACATAGAAAAACATATAATGAAAAATGAATCAGTTAACACATGAAACAATGATAATACTGAAATATTATTCATAAAAGAAATATTATAGGATCATATATGATATAATATTTATGGATGTTGTTATTTTATAATTAAATAACAATGATTTAACCATTATACAGGAGGGTAACGTTCCCTAAAATATGGAAAATTTCAAGGTAAGGGTTAAATTTACAATCTCTTCATTTTTTGCGGTTGTTTATACGTAACTATATATTGGGAGCTCTTTATCGTCAACATCTGTGTTTCTTAAAAATAAATTTCTAATAAAAATTATTATTTCCTATATTATGTGTAAATCCATTTATACCCTTTTTTGAATTTTTATGATATTTTTTTTAATATAATCATTACGCAGTTTTCCAAACTATGTACTTTATGAGATTTTCAAAAAAATAAGGAATGATTGTTTTATTAACTTATACAGTGGGTGCAGCTATCATCTGACATTATACCACCTGTTATGCTTCACGTAGAGTCTTATAAAAATATTTTCAAAATAAATTTTTTCTTTATTTTTAAATTATTTCAAAGTAGAATGATATAATTTAGTCAAATTATTACTGGATTGATTTCATCTAAGTCAACATCATATGTTGGATTTTACTCTTGTTTGATGTTGATTTATTATGATACATTATTCCATATTTTATTGAAGTATTTGTGATATTTTTGATTTTAGGTGTGCTATTTTTATACCATTCATGTTTTATGATTAATGTTTTGACATTTTTTATGCTATTTTTAATACAAATGTTTATATTATGTTTCAACATTTTCATATGGGGAATGTATTGGACTTTGTAAGTGACGGGAGGATCCCACTATAGCCTATTGAAGCATCGGTTAGTATTGTGAGACAAATTACTGTCTTGGCACAAGGCCATGAAAAAAAAATTATTTGTAGTCTTTGCATGAGGCCTTGACTATGTGGTTATGATGTCCGACATTATGCATTCCATCATTAGGAAATTATCAATTGATATTATATGTGATTATTAGAGTAGTAAATTATCAAAGTAAATATGTAAATAGAATTACTGGATTTATCATTTATATATTATAATGATGTATAGGTTTAAAAGATTTTTTTGTCTTATACATTGCCTTAAATGTTGATGCTTATTTATAATAGTTTCCACAATATAGTTATGCTTACTAAGCATCTGATCTCACTCATTTCTTATGTTTTATTGTTCACATGATGTGAAGAAGATTATTATGATTGACGTGTAAGATAGGATATGTGATATGAGTGTGTTCTAAAGAGACACAATGTTTTTATTTTCTTTTCATAATGTAAATGCAAAACTTATGTTTTTATATTGTACATACAATGATACTAAACTAATCGGTATTTTGGGACATAATCTTTTGTGATCATGACAATGTTATGTAATAATGAACTTAATCTGGGTAACTGGGGATAGGGTGTTATAGTTGGTATCATAGGATGTTTAGTACAATCCATGGAAACTAGATTTTGAAAAATTTTGATTAGAGAACATTATCAAAAGAAAACATTTTAGGATTATTATAGAAGAACATCCAATAATTTTGGTAATTTAGAGATTTTTTGAATTTTCCCATTAATACATCTATGTCTAGATAGGAGCTAGTAGGGGAGGCTCTGGAACATATGTTTCTAGGGGTAAAACCCGAAAACACCACTTTGAGCTAGACTCAAATGGGAACTGGTGCACGACAACAGGGCCTTAATTCACTCTAACTTATGAAACTTCGAGGGGATACACATAGGATAATTCAAATTCTTGTTAAAAACCATTATGATTTATTTATTAGTAAATAATTCTTCAATGAAAAAATTATTTTTATGATTATGGATTACATGCATAAATTGTCTTATTTATGTTATGTATTTACTAGTTTCGAATTATTATGTCTTCTGATTCATAATCTAATCTATTGTATGAATTTGTTTACAAATGGATCCTAGTGCAAGGAATAGAAACCGTATCAACATGCATAATCTATTTAGGGATTTCCATCCTACTTATGATAAAAATAGTGGAGCTAGTTGTGAAACTAGTACATATCAGCTTATAACCATACTAGGACAAGTCACTCAGGTAATGAATAATAACCATAATTGTATGGAGAACCCTGATCCGCAACATAGAGGATCAATGTTATACTGTTTCATGAGGACACAACCACCAACATTCAATGGGACTACAAATCTATTTTGTATCTGATAAATGGATAAGTTCCTTAGAGAAAATATTTCAGGATTTGAGGAGTAGTGAATGGAGAAAAGTTTTCAAGGTAGTTTATCAACTCAAAGGAGATGCATATCAATGGTGGTCATTAATTCAAAACATAAATGAGGATGAAGAAGAATCAAATATGAAATGGAGAGATTTTAAACATATTTTCATAGAAAAATACTTTCCATGTAAACATCGAGCTGATATGAAAAGGAAATTTCTGAGTCTAAGGCAAAAGGAAGATGAGAATGTTAGAATAAATGAGGCTAACATTACATGGGTAGCAGTGCATGCTACAGATTATATACATAACCGAATTAGTAAGATTGAACTTTACTTTTTTGTGTTGAAACCATTTCTCCATCGAGCATTAGTCTCAAAATCCTTATCATTATACGAAGATATAGTCTATTGTGCTATAAATAGAGAAAATTACTTCTCTAAGTCATGAAGCTTTATGGAAAAGTAAGAGAAGAAGAAATCTACCAAACACATTTGAAATTGAAATAATGAGAATAAGGGAAAAGTGGAATTTCTATTCTACAGTAAATTTGGGAAGAAACACTCTTGTAATTTCATGATGGAAATGGGTGTTTCTTATAAGTGTGTAGAAAAAGGCCATAATGCACGTGATTGTAAGGGATATAAAGTTGGTGTCATTGTTTAATGATATATTAGTAGATAAATGCAACATTATGAAAATGAATTTCCAAAGAATCAAGGAAATGTACCTCTAAAAGGCCAAGGGAGTAAGGCCAAGTTTATGTGATCACAACTGTTGAGGTTGAAGATCCTAAAGAGGTGGTGGTAGTTACATTAATCATTTTATCAAATTTAACCAATGATTTATTTGATTATGGATCATTGAATTATTTTAAATCATCCCAGTTTTCCAGGAAAATTAGATATTTCTAATTTTATTTAACAAGGGAGTTGTCAATAAAAAATTATAAGGGAAGTATCATTACCAAAAAGTGTTGTGAATCAATTACCATTATGGAATATAAAATTGATTTATCTACTGATCTCATCATCATACCCATTAATTAATTTTGATATAATCATCAATATGGATTGGATTCAAGACTATGATGAGAAAACTTATTGTTAGAAGAAAAAGGTATTATTTTTTAATGATAATAAGGAAATTCTTGTCTTTATAGCAGAAACAACATCATCTGATTCTCATCTAGATCCACCCCCAATAGCTCTACTAAATTAAATTATTGTGGAGGAAGAGAGTGAAATAACTATGTGTTAGAAATGGAATGTTCCAATAGAGGATGCACCCATTATGCAAGAATATGTCAATGTATTTACATTTGATATACCTGGAAATCCTCCAAAATAGGAAGTTGAATTTTTCATTGACTTAATTCATGGTTCAAGGCCCATATATAAGAGCCATTATAGAATGACCACTATAGAATTAGTGGAACTAAATAAACAACTATAGGAATCCGTTAATAATGGATTAAATCTCCATAGTGTTTCGCCATGGGGATCACCTACTTTTTTGTTAAGAAGAATGATAGATATATGATGTTGTGCATTTACTACAGGGAGATCAATGCTCAATAAATAAAGAACAAGTATCCCCTACCTCACATTGATGATTTATTGGATGAACTTAATGGAGGTCAATATTTTTCAAAGATTAACCTTTGATCTGGATACCATCAGTTGTGCCTGAAAAAGGATTAAATTCAAAGACAACATTTCGATACAGGTACATGCATTACAAGTTTACAGTAAAGCCTTTTAGACTGACTAATGCACCCTCTATTTTCATTGATCTAATTAATGTATTTTTCAAGGAATATATTGACAACATTGTAGTTGTATTTATTGATGATATCATAGTATACACTAAATTAAACAATGATCATGACAACCACATGAACACTATTTTATAGACTCATAGTAGAAATAAATTATATGGAAAGATTAGAAAGTGTGGATTCTGGCATCATGTGATTTATTTTCTTGGCAATATTGTATCTAAGGATGGAACGTCTATTGATCCTTCTAAGGAAAGTGAAATACAATAATGGCCAGAACTGATGATTATAAATGAGGTTCATAATTTTATTGTTTTAGTAGGTTATTATTGGCGTTTTGTCTAGAGATTTTCCTGATTTTCTAACCCATTAACCAAGATCACACAAAAAGGGGTTAAATATTTTTGGACAAAATGGTGAGATGAATGTTTTGATGAATTGGAAAGAAGAGTAATCAATGATCGTATCATGACTCAACCATCAGGGAATGATGGGTTTGTAATTTATTGTGATGCTTCAATGAAAGGGATTGATTGTGTCCTAATTAATAATGAGAGAGTTATTTCCTTTGCATTAGAATAACTAAACATTCATGAAAAAAACTATTGTACTCATGATCATGAGTTTGCTTCTGTAATATTTTCTTTGAAGATATGGAGACAATATATGTATGGTGAAATATTTTGGATATATACTGATAAGAAGAGTTTTAAGTATATTGTCTCATAGAAAGAGCTCAACATGAGGCAACAGTGATGGTTTTAACTACTCAAGGATTATTATTTTACAATATAGTACTACCTCGGGAATGAATATAAGGTAGAAGATTCTATGAGTTGAAAGGATCAGGGAGTTATGAACAAGATGATATTTCATTATCATCCTATGTTCATGGATTTAGTAAAGATTGATATGGTAATAATCACAGAAGGTGAAACATAAAATCATTTTCAAATTGTTTCCATTACATACTTACTAGAAAGGATAAATAGTTCTTAGACTAATGATAATGAGTTTCAAAAAAATAATTAATTTTTTGATTTATGGGAGATTGATCAACTTCATATATGAATATGGAATTATGAAGTTTGGGAAGAGACTTTGTTTTCCCGATATACCAGATTTAAAAAGGGTATTTTTGAATGATGCTCATAGTTATAATTTCTCTATACATCATAGTCGCACTAATATGTATAGAGTTTTGAAAGAACATTTTATTTTGGGAAAACATGAAATGGGAGATTTCCGATTATGAGTCAAGATGTATGGGATTTCAACAAGTTAAGGCTGGAAGACAACATATTCTTGAGGTCATGCAACCTATACCCATACTAGGGTGGAAATGGGATCATATTACAATGGAATTTTTCATGGGGCTACCAATGAATCCTTGAAAGAATGATTCAATATGGGTCACCGTTGATCGTCTTACCATGTTAGCACATTTTAATGATATAAGATAAGATTTACCACTTGAAATTTTATCAAGAATATATATTAATGATATTGTAAGGATTTCTGGTGTACCCCTATTTATTGTTTCTGATCATGATCCGTATTTTACATCAATATTCTTGTATAGTCTTTCTATAGACTTAGATAACGAACATCATTTAAGCACTGTCTACCACCCTCAAACCAATGGACTATCAGACTAGACTATTAAAACCTTATAAGAAATGTTGAGATCTTGCTCACTTGAGTTTCAAGGTATGTGGGACCAGAATATACCTATAGTAGAATTTTCGTATAACAATAACATCCATTCAAGTATTCAGATGAAACCATATGAAGAGTTATATAGAAAGAGATTTTGTACACTCAATTGTTGGGATGATTCTGGGTAAAGAATACTTGTAGGCCCAAAACCTATTGAGGAAACAATGGAAAAGGTGAATATTATCCAAACCCACATCAATGAAGCTCAAAGTAGGCAAAAGATCTATGCCGTTAACCGAAGAAAGGATTTGTAATTTCATGTAGGTGATCATGTTTTCATGAAGGTATCTCCATGGAAGGGTGTTATACAATTTGGTAAGAAGGGTAAATTAAGTCTCGTGGTTATCAAACCCATCAAAATTTATGAACGGATTGAAGTTGTAGCTTACGGTTTGGAAATTACTCCAAGTCTCACCAATGATTATGATCTGTTCCACATATTACTATTGATAAAATACATTCCTAAACCAATGCATGTACTCAAATATGAAGAAATAGAACTGGAACCTGATATGTCTTATTGGGAAGAGCCTATCAATATTATTTATACCAAAGAAAAAGTGTTGAGAAACTGGATGACTCATCTGGTAATAGTACATTGAAGAAACCATAAAATGGAAGAGCAACATGAAAACCTGAGGCATGTATAAAGAAGAACCACCAAAATATTATTATGTAGATATTTTCTGGAAATTTTTAGGATGAAATTATTTGAAAGAGGGGATAATGTATCACACCAATATTCTATGGTACGCTTCTATTTAAATAATGCAATAGCTTGCGTTGTACGCCACATCAAGTTCTAGAACACCACAACTAATAAATCTGTCCATTTAAAAAATAGTTATCAATAGTAATAACCACTACTTAAAATTAAAATTAAATTTTTTTTTTCAAAAAGGACTTCATTTTCTTAATCATAATATCAAAATTAACCAAGGGTGAATTTTTGGTATTTTTTATGAAACAATTCAATTTTTGATGAATAGTAAAAAACACCGTGTTATTGTTATATCCAAATTTTATTTAAATAATTATTATTTATATTTATATTTATTTTAAATTTATAATAGATCCATAATAACTATGTTAGTCCAATTTAATTCATTTGAGTCTTTTTATAATATGAGTATATATATAAATTTTTCTTTAACTTTTTAACGCCATTTACCCACCATCTAGGCACATTTACAAATTTGCATAAAACATAATTTTACTACTTCTGTGAATTGAATTTTTTAAAATACAAGAGACATGGTTTAAATAGGTAAGTTAAATGTGGTTTAATAGGATTAAAATAACTTTTGTTGAATATTGAATTTGGAATTCAATTTATCACGGTTAAAAGTATATACGATAATTAAAGGTAAACATGATACTATAATTACCCCAAAATATGTCCAAATTCTATTTTATAAGTGTATGTTGGAAAAAATAACCCTTAGGAATAAAATATGATTGTTTTTTATCCACTTTAATTAAATTAGGGAATTTATTATATTATATTTAAGGAAGAGTTTAATGTTTTAAATTCCAATTTCAATAACTAAAACATTATTAATATAAAGTTATACTTAAGATAAATTAGGATATATATATTCATTATAAATATAAAATGATTTCCAACATTACAATTTTTTATTTACAGTTTTTATACAATAAATAAATAAATTTATTTTTGACACAATGATGATGCAGTAATTACAATATTAATGGAAGACTAAAATAAATGATGTTTTAAGTATTAAAATAAATATAAATTGAGACATTTATTGAATTCACCGAATTTTATAGGTTATTATGACATTTTTGGGTTTATTTAATGTATTTTTTTGAAGTAAACATTTTTTTATGCCATTTAAAAAACCATATATAATATATTATCAAAATTGACATAAATGGGATGTTAAAACAAGGTGTATTTAAATTAATTATATAATTGTCCTAAAAATTTATGAATCCATCAAAGGACACATATAATGATATATATATTTCATTAATTGTCCACATAAGGTTCTATTGGAATTTTATATTCTGTTTATTAACCATGTAATATAAGTATACAAGGAGACATGGTTAAATTTACTCTAACTAACTAAGAGTTAAATCTAAAAATAAGGGTAATATGGTAACCTAAACATGTATAAATCCTATTGGATGAGATATTTTCTACCCATCCCCACATTAGACTCGAAATAAATATTTTTGGAGCCATTATAAAACGAAATTGATTATATAATAAAATAATATTTTATTCTTTTCTGAAACTGACCCTCACCTCTCTTATGAAAGAGTACTTACCCTTACTTTTTAGTCAGAACTTCAATGTTATTTAGAAAGACCAAACCCTAATAAAATATACTCCCAAATACCCTTACATAATCTTAGAGGCCTTAAATTTATCATATATCCATTATATGTTTACGTCTTGTTCAAATCAGAATGAAGAACCCAAAGAAGATGTAGTTATTTCATCGCCATTTTCAAAGTTCTTTTATTATTCCACATCCTCATAATTTATTGTTTCCATAATAGAATAATAACTCAAATAACTTCTACATAATTTTATATTATTATTAATATGTAACATAAATTTTCATTATTCTATCCATCCTATGAATGAAAAAGTCACCATTCATGCGTATGTACGGCTTATCATCTCCACATCGTGGTGTAGTTTGTTATTAAACAATTCATTATTTGGATGGTTTTAATAATGAGTATAATTGATTTAAATAATAAATATAACATGTTATAGATTCTATATTTATAATATACCCTCAAATTAAATAATATTTCACCATCTATAGAATGATATTTTCTCTCGTGCGTACCTGTGACTTACCGTCTCTAAGACGCGATGAGATTTTGTTCCCCATCATAACCATTCAAGAATAGTTTTTATTTTATTATTAAAAATAATGTTTAATAACTTGATATAGTTATGAATATTAATCAAATAAATCCAATCCGTAAGAAACATGACTTACTTAAAAAACATATAATGTAAAATGAATTAGTTAACACCCAAAACAATGATACAACTAAAATAATATTAACGAAAGAAATAGTATAGGATCATATATGATATCATATTTCTGTATGTGGTTATTTTATGATTTGACCACAATTATTTAATGATTATACAATAGGTTAAAAATAATTGACTAATTATAAGTACAAGGTATGGGAAAATTTTAAAATATCTTCATTATCTGAGGTTGTTTATATGTATGTATCTAATGGGACCTCTTTATCATCAACATCCATGTTTCTTAAAAATGTATTTCAAAAAATTTCTAATATTTTATATGTTATGGATAATTTTTTATACCCTTTTTTACACTTTATAAAATGTTTTTAATGTAATATTTAGATTGTTTACCAAAAAAGGTACATTATGAACTTTTCGACAAATTAAGGAAAGAAATTTTTTTAACTTATACAGTAGGGGTGACTGTCTTCCAGCATTATAACACATTTGAAGAATCCTTTTCAAGGTTATAATAATATTTTCAAAATAAATTTTTTCATTAATTTTAAATGATTTCAATGTCAAAATAGATATTTCAATCAAATAGTTTTTTGATTGATTTCATCTTTGTCAACATCCTTTATTGTATTTACACTTAATTTATGTAGATTTATTATGATACAATCTTCCATAATTTATTGATGGTTATGGATTATGTTTGACTGTGGATGTGCTATTTTTATACCATTAATTTTTTATGTTTAATGTATTGACATTTCGTGTGCTAGTTTTCATATGAATTATTATATTATGCTTTAGGCTTTAAATATGAGGAATTCATTGTGCTTAGTAAGTGAATTGCATGGCCCGCTACAGCCCCTGGATGCATCGGTAGGTCTCATGAGACAAATTAGTCTATTGGCACAAGGACATAAAAAAATTTATTTGTAGTCTTGGGATGATGCCTTGAATATGTGGTTATGATGTCCATAATTACACATTACATCATTATGAAATTAGATTTTAATGTTACAAGTGATTATTTGACTAATAGAATATCCATGTGATTAAGTATATGGAATTATTTGATTTATATTTTCCATATTATGTAGAATTTTATATTTATACAGTTTTTGTTATATTCTTATACATTTCCTAAATGATTATGAATATTTATGATAGTTTTCACTATATTGTTATCCTTACTCAGTATCTAAGGTAACCCCTTTATTATGATTTATTTTTTCAAGATGTAAAGAAGTATAATTTGACTGACTTGCAGGATAGGCCATGGTATACAAGTGTGTTATATGGAAACAATTTTTTTTCTTTTCTTTCAATAATGTAATGTAAAACGTATGTACATATGAAGTACTTTCAAGGATAATAAACTAAATGGTCTTGCAGGAAATGATCTTTTTTGATCATGCGAATTTAATGTAATAATTTACTGACTATGGGTAACTGGGGACAGTGTGTTACATCTAAGTTCCTATACAACAATAACATCCACTCTTGTACTCATATGGATCCTTATGAGTATCATTATAGAAGCCAATGTAGAATTCCAACCGGTTGTAATATAGATTGAGATAAAAATAAATTTGAAACTAAACATGTGTAAGATATGATAAAAAAAGGTTCAATACATCCAATAACATATTTAATATATTACATTTTTATGCAGATTTACGCTAACAACTATCAAAGGGACATGGAGTTCGAGGGTGGAAATATATTCTTCCTTCAAATATGATTATGAATGAGTGTCCTGTAGTTTGGAATGAAATGGAAGCATCAACCGTTGGTATATTGTTTCCTTTAAGAACATTGATCCAATAGGACAATTTTCATATCAGCTTGTACTTCAACTAAGAGTGTCTTAAATTCACGATGTGTTCCATGTACATCACATATAGAAATATATCCCAGATCCCTCACATGTACTCAACTCAGAGGTGGTAGAGTTGGATGATGATCTCTTTAATAAAGAGTAACTGGTAATGATTCTGGATCAGATGGATAAGTTTATAAGAAAAAATACAAACAACATTATCAATGTTTCATGGAGAAATAAAAATTATTAATAATAGACTTGGGAACCAAATTTGGGGATGGAAGAGAAGTACTATCACTTTTTTATGTAAAAAAAATTCGAGGGTGAAATTTCAATAAGTGGGAATTATGTAACAACCTAATGTTTTATAAATTTTATTATTTCCATTCTATATAATATGGAATAAATCACATAAAAATCATATACATCCCAATAAAAAAATTTCCCTCATAAATATAGTATGAAATAAGTGATACTTTTTCATATTAAAGAACCTATATTGATTTTATAGTAATGTGTCTGTTTGAATTGATACATGACCATTATGAAAAGTAATCTAGAAAATGTAATAATAACCTCACCTATGAAAGTATAAAAAAATTTAGTCATATTATAAGTGAAAATATGATATAATTATATCATTGTATAATCAAATAAATGGATTTAAAATAATAAATTATGTTTTTGAATTTTGTAAAATATAAATTAGTATATACAATTTTATAATTAATATAATGATTTAAATCATTTTTTTCATCATATATACTCAGAAATTAATTTTTTCATTATTATTTTATGATATTTTTTATCCTAATTAATTTTTAAAAGTTTCCAAAAGTCTGTTGTAATTTAAAATTCAGTATATTTTGAATAAATGATAATTATATTAAAAATTTTGTTTCTCATATTAATAAAAGTATTTTCATCAAATGGAGTTTATTTTTTACTTCACCATGATGGAAAATGGTTATAATTACTTTTTGTTATTTTTCTAAAATATTATTATTTTTAGTGAAATGTAAAATTTGATAGTTTATTATAGAAGCTGAATGCATGATTTTTTTAGTCATTGTTGATATATTAATGATGTAAGCCCAAAATCTTGAAACCTGTTTCATTATTTTCATATATATAGTGATAATGTTCAAAATATTCATTTTATTGAAGAAAAATAATAAGCTAATGAATAAAGTAATGAAAAAACACCCCTCTGTCCCATATTAATACCACACTTCTCCACCTCTTCTCCTCACACATTCCAAGACATGAATCTTGTCAATTCTCTTCCCAATACTATTCCCAATCCCCTACCCATATCTAAGATCAAATTTTCCTATCAGAAGACCCAACCATTTTCCTTAATGAGGTTCTCATGGATGAGAAATTAAAGTAGGAGTTTCCTCATTCTTTTCGTCTTAATTTCTTTTCATTTTCATATATTTTATTATCCTCTCATCACCAAAACATATCCATGTGGAATTATAAATCCATTATCTTTTATACACTATAATTTTATTTTGTTAATGGAATAATTCATCTTCAAATCTCATACCCTTTTCTTGTATTCTAATAATTAAAATATCATCCATAGTGTGTCAATTAATCACCACCATGGATAATGTGTTTTAATTTTTCACTACCACTATGAAGAAAGTTCAAAAACCATTATTATGGTTAAATAAAATTTTATTATTCATATAATATGGTATATTATATTCTAGAGAGAATTTATTAAAATTGAGTTAAATAAAAATGATATAATCTCCTAATTGTCATAAAAACCTCCTTAATAAGTTAAATAATTTTCATTAACATTCTTACTTATAAATCATACTTATACCAGATATCCAAATGATATATACGTCTAATAAAAATTATTAATGATCATTAATAACATATAATTTAAATTCTAGAGAAAAAATCTCATTGTATAAGAACTTCCATACATATAAACAAGAAAAAAAATGGAAACATAGAATATAAACACAACTAAAATAACAGAATTTGCCTTTATGACTCATCATAATGACCATAAATAAAGATAATGAAATAATAATTAATAATAAATATATAAAAGTTTTTTTATTTATTAACTATATAACTTAATATGACTATTCATGATATTAATGTCAAAGAAATCACTCAGATATATGCTAATGGGGTTCACAATGCCTATCCCATTTCCATGGGGTTTTCAACATTTACTTTATTTTCTGTATGGATTTTCCTTTAATGTTCCATAAATATAATTTCATTGTACATACATTATATTTTTTTAATATATATATTCTTCTATTCTGATTTTATGAAAATTGAAATTAATATTCCAAAACAACATTTCTTTCAAAAAAAATAAATCTTTTACCTCTCATGAGATTATTTATACTTCACTCAGGATTTATAATATTTATACCAATTATGTTATTCCCTATTCTATTTTTCAACCCTAATGATTATTCATCAATATTTATTTTACTATATGAAACCCATTTCATTCCATCAGATATTTTTTATCCACTAATGATGTATATTTTATGTCTAATCATGATTATGTAAATTTTATGATGTGGCGGGTGTGCAAGTAATTATATAGATCTCCAATTAAATAGTAATTGTATTGTATATCATGGGATAAAGTGAAATAAGTATTGTAGTTTAAAACTAAGACATGTCGTTTCATTTTTATGCATTGCCACATTCCATGAATTTATCTGATGCTTTATCTAATTATTATTATGATGATTTTATGATGATTATTATAATCACGCCATGTTATTTTAATCTATGTTATTATCTATATCCTTATTGGGATTTCAGATAAACCCGATATTTGATGTATTCATCTACTGCAAACTTGTACTAAGGAGAAAATTATGGCCATTAAGAATCCAGAGAAAAAAGAATTAATTAAATGATTTTGTTTTATTATGTAACTACTATTTAGGTTCATAATTTCTCAATGATAATATTCCTTTGGATCAGGGCTGTATAATCCTTTTATGTTTTTTAAAATTAAAATGATTTAATATTAATGTAAGAAAAAGCAAGGGTGTTATATTAATCTTTTATAGATCATCAACAATCATTTGACCAGTTATCTGCACCACTCTCAATTAGATAACGATAGTTACATTTCTCATCCTTGACCATGTTTTCACTGATTCGATAATTTTAGGACTCTTCATTTTGGGGTAACCTATTCATTTTCATTTCTTTCTTACAGAGAGGATAATTTATTAGCCCTTTTATGATGTGGGGTTCTTTACAATAGTTTTTTCAAATATATAACACTCAATTATTGAGATCATGAATAAATGGAATGGTTGAAAATTATTTATTGTTCGAATGAATATAAAACCATGAAATTTTAAAATATTAATATCTTATTAAATACTGTGTAAGACATGAAACAACAAGAGTATAAGGAAATATAACATCCTGACACATTACAATATATTTAAAATTCGAAATAAATTCAATCCATAATATGGCTTTCAATGCTTGAAACATTGATCTTATCTTGTATTACATGAAACATGATGTTTAGATTTATCTGCCTGGAACAACAGTGATATATTTTTTACATGTATCAATGACCTTATTCAATTGCATTCAAAAGACCTTGTTTATCTAGATACATTTAATCTTATTATTTAAAATGATAATTTCATAAAATACTTTATATTAGTATTTATGAATTTTATTAAATATATTATAAAATTATATTGTTGAAAAAAATATTAAATGAATTTATTTGTTATCAATTTTTTATAAATGAAAATAAAAACCAATTGAATGTAACAGAAATATTTTTATAAATTTTTATTTATGCACCCAAAAGAGTTTTTTCCTAATAATTTAATAAAATTTGAAGAGAGAATTATAGTAATGATATATATATATTATATATTCAATAAATTATTTTTTAAATTAGTCTAATTGGTTTATTTGAATACTATAATAATAAATCCAATATTATGAAAAAGCTATATTTTTATAATGGATGTTCTTTCACTATTATGGGGATCACAAAAATTAAAAATAATGTTTTCAAATTTTATAAATTTTATAAATATAATATTCTTAATTTTTGAAATAGAAATTTGAAAATTATATTATGGTGAAAAATTAGTATATTTCAATTAATTATAATTTTATCATGAATATGTAATGTACAATATTTTAATTGAAGACTTAAATTTTTTCTAACTAATTAATATGGTTAAATTATAATCTAAAATTTTAGCGAATATTAGAATAATTAATCATCTATATATCACATGAATTCCATTTTAATCTTTTTAAGTTGTATTTATATATAAATACATAATAAAAATTTAAAATTTTCATATTAAAAACTAGATTTTCAATCTATCTTATAAGATTAATTTTAAACTAAATTTTTACACATTATGATTCCAATTTGAAAAAATTGGCTCCATATGTTAAAATATAGGTATTTATAATTTTTTTATGGTTAAATTAATTTTTTACCAAAAAACATTGTTGAAAGAAAATAATGTTCATTAAAGTGATTAAGAGAAAATATAGCGTCAAAAGGGACTAAACATTAATCATGAAGGCCAAATGACCTCAACCTTTTCAGAAACAAATTTTATGGCCATATTTATACCATATCATCCATTGGATATAAGTTGGTTAATTATATAAAGAAATTTTTATTAGGGAGACCTCTCAATAGTTTTTTAATTTTTATATCTACAAGAACATGAGTTCTCTTACACTATAAAAAGAAACTCAACATATCCCAAATAAGATCCCAACATAACTTCTCTCATACAAGAAGCTGCAATTTGGAAGAAATTAAAACATAAAAAAAATTATAAAGAAAAATATTTTACCTGAGGAAGAGATAATGTTCTTAAATGATCACTTTTTGTTTTAATTATTTTCCCACCCATAAATTATTATTATATATTGATAATATACTCACATCACAGTCTTCAATATACTGAGATTTTTTATATGATGTGGATATGACCTAAAATCACACTATAGTGCACCAACCCATTTAGCCACCCAATAAGTTCCTCAGGCCGAGTTCTAATGAATTTATGCACACCTATTTATATGCAAAATTCTTAAGACTTGTAAAGTGGGTGTAAAAATGGTGATTTAATGGATACTATTTCATTAAGGGATGATATATCAAGGGTCAATTTAATTATAATGTTGCAAAAATAAATACCCAAAATACTGAACTAGTAACCTACATAAGTCAGAAACACAATAATTACAAGATATAGCGGAGTCAAAATCAAAACCTATAGGAAAAAAATCATACATGACAAACATACCATTTATAGAATCTAAAATAGAACATGCATCCATTAGATGACATTCAATACAATATTCCCTGAAGTGTTTCACCAAGGGATAACCTCAATATATACATATACGGTACCATCGTATTATAGAAAATAAAATAAAAGGAAACTTTAACTAATGCAGGATATTGAAGGATTCTTTCCATTCACACCATGATGAATAAAACACTAGGGTCCATCTCCATATCCTGAACCCTTACTTATACAAAAATTCATAAAATTTACATGTGTCAAAAATTCCAATATAAAAATGTGAGAATGAGGCTCAGTTTTCCATAACCAATGTGAGTGTACCATAAATTTATAATAAAGAAGGTGTGTACCAAATATAAATAACATAAGTGAATGAATTTTAGATAAAGACAATCTTCCCTAGTACACATAATAAACCATGAATCTATCACCTATCCTAGCCAATTCCAATATTCTAAACATAAATGCATACTTATCCCATGTCCGATGGAATCCAATGATGTCATATTGTCTCAAATTAACCATCAATTTCTAGCTCCAAATGTCACCTAACACCTCATACCATCAACCATGTGACTAACATCCTAAAGGAATCCCCTAATCAGAAATATATGGTCCCTCATACCCCTATAGGATAGCACCCACCGACTCAAATCCTTTTGTATCATGTTACAACAATATCTATCATAAAAATAATACATCCATTATATTAATGATTACTATCCCAAGGAATGTAAATGTTCATCATCCAAAATATTACCATGCTAATGGACTCATGTATAACGAGCCCCTGTGACCAACTGATATCTTGAACTCTATACTATGATGGATCATATGTATCCCCAAGTATTTATAGAACAATGAACCAAAACCATTTTCTTAGGTTAAAACTATCGGGGGCCTCTTCCAACACAATTGGTAAAAACCAACTCATCAGCGAGTCAACCAATGTGTAAACAACTCCAAATGGTTCATTGGCCAACAAAGGTGTCTGATAAGAAATAATTCAGAACCAATGCCACACCACCTATGCACCTCATTCCGCTATGACCATTTCTATTAGTTTGACATTTATGCCATCCTATATCACTCGATCCTTTCCTGTAACCGGATGTCCTTTAATTGATATTCTAACAACCAAGTCACCCAACCAATGATCAATATCACCCACGTACCCCTTGCTCAGCATGTCCAGATGATTATGTGATCCTGGCTCAGAAGGCCATTGCCATCATGATCCTTGGTCAATGACTATCATGATCAATTTTCAACCAATAATATATCAAAATAAATTAATATATATATATATATATTTCTATTCAAATCAAAATGAAAAGTTAAATTTAAAACAAATGAACTAATTTTATTATAAGATACATCCATATCCTCTCCGCCCATGGTCTATAGCCTCTTTCACATCTTAAAAGACATATTTTCAGATGAAATAATTCTCTCAGGCACATCCCAAGGTTCAATTAAAATAATTAATATTAACTATTAAATTAAGAAGTTTTTTCTCAGTCGACAAAATAGTGTGATAAAATCCATTCCCCGAAAACACTCAAAAAAATAAAAAGGAATTGTATGCACTAGTTACATAATAATCATATAAATAGGTAAGTTTGATCTTAGAATCTAAGTCTAAATGATTCGGGATGAATCTACATTTTTAATGAACACCATGAAAGTAGGGTAAAACTATTAAAATGGATTTTTTAGTCGATGAGGTGAGATCAAAGGAAAATAGATTCAAGTGAGAGAATATCGTTAATGATATGGATTCAAGGATAGTAATGATGATCAAATGGAAATTAGATGAGGGAGATAAATCAATACATATTCTGAATAAGAAATGGTGGAAACCTCTTAGTGTTGTGTGTGACCATGGTAGATGAAAGAATAAAATATGTGAGAAGGGAAAACATCATTTCACATATTTAAAGAGTCACATACATAGATAACACAAATTTCTAAATATTTTGGAAACTGTATGGATCCACAATTTTATGATCCAAGCCTTATATGGTGATCTCACACAATATGGTCTAATCGTGTGCTAACCGTTCATGTAATAGTGTGAGGGTATAACCAAAATGGCACTAACCATGTGCCTTGGTCATGGATTTCCCAAACAATGTGGATTCTAGGAATAAAACCCCTAAAAATACTTAGGGTCCTCCACAAACATTACCCTCTTATAAAACACTTTTCCAAGCAATATTTAGTGAAAAATTAAGGCATAAGGGTTTCACTAATAGGTTGAATAAATTTCCCAAATTGGTTGCCTCTAGTTGATTTTTTCCTAAATAGGGCTTTCAAACACCCCAAACTACCTTTCAAATCCCAATTATTTTTAAAAACCACTAAAAACATATAAAAAACATTTACGCATAATATAATTTTCTTATTAAGATCCGTTATATGGGAAATAAATTAGCATACCCACCCAAAATCCAAAAATTCAAAATGCGTGAGGATTTCAACACTATCCAAAACATGGGACATTATAATATCTAAACATTATAATATCTTGTCCTGAAGCTATAAATAATACTGTAGATAGTAAAAAACTTACCAATATAATTAAAATTAATCATAAATACACCAGACATAGGGGACATAGGTCAAATACCAAAAGGGGATCACCAACAAAGGTGTTTCCTACCCCAGACAGATCATGACTGAAATATCAATAAAAATAACGGTGCATCTTCCATACAATGACTCTATATTACTCCAATGATGTATCATCTCTATATTATCTCTTAATGTTATTCTTTATCATTATTCACTACCATTATAGTATGAGAGCACATCGATTCCTACCCCATGGATGTTTCTTCCAAAGAACCTATAATGTCCACCATCTCAAAAATTGCTCAAAATCAATCTTGGGGTCTTACACCTCAATAAATTCCTACATCACACTAATCCCTAGATATATACACACATGCACTCACCCACCTCTCTTCGATTCCCTGATGGAAATTCACATCACAAGCCACACACCCAATGGTGTTCAAATATAGATCTTGGATCCATGCATCTCATACAGAAATATATATATATATATATAAGTATAAAATTCACCAGATCTTATTCCAACAACTAAAAAACATTTTCTGATTCCATAAATACATATCATGCACCTCATATACCCAAAACAAACAAGACTGTAAGAATATTAAGACAAAACCAAACAGAACATAACCGTGATCACTCCATTGGCGTAACATTGACCGTCTTTGGATCACCTTCCCTCTATAACCCTTGGATTCTCTACAACATGAACCTAGATATATAATATAATACATTTTTTCTAACCACCCAATTGTTATTCACCTTCCACCTACCACTATCCCCACTATTGTGTCCCACATTCTATTCTATGAAACCAATGTGAAGCTGAAACTTGGATACCATCACATGATACCACTCTTGGATGTTCGTAGAACACTTAGAATTCCCTGGTCTTTAATTGTATTATATCTTAGAAGGATTCCTATAGAAACTCTTGAGATGATTGAACAATCCACATGAATGAAACTTCATTAGGGTCACCTCACACTGTGTTTGGACATGTACTGGATTCTCATAATTTAATCACACTATCAAAGCTCCACTATGATGTCGTCTACCAATGAAGATGGAATGATTGTTCTTCTAGAACTCATCCCATCCTTGATTCCTGTAATATGAATCATCACCACTGAAATCACTAGACTCCATCACCCATATTGAGTAACAATGATTTATTAATTTTCATTTTGGGTATTATTGGATGATTCACCTCTTTCTTGAATGAATCCAACCTCAGTATTTTCACTGAAAACGAAATTATCTGTCCAAATAGATCCTTGAAATTCCCCACCCTTGAGGTTTCATCACACACCATGTTTCGCGAAAATAAAGAAAAATCTATTCTTTTCATTTCATAGTATATGATGATCAGGTCCACATAGTGAAGGCTCATGAAATATAAATCTATTTCCACCTTCAGTTTCTATAGGAGGAAATTTTGGAAGAAGCTACCATCAATGACCATATAGGATAAATCCTCATGACTTCCATCATTCAGTTTCATATCCAACCAATGTTTAGACGGTCTTCTGATCATGTAGGCCCCTAAATTAACCCTACACACTGGAGGCATCTCAATATGATCAAATATCATATTCATTATTTTGATCCAGTTATATAATGCATTTGGACCACCCTCACCCGAAAGCAAGGATTCTTGATCCAATTGAAACTCCCTTGATCACTCTCCTCCTAGAGCTCCCCTTTCAAATCCTAGGGTTGAATCACCCCAGGATAACTCTGATCTGATCATTAGTGCACAACCTAATGGATTCCAAATATGTTGGTTGCAAAACCTATACTATATATTGATCCTTATCTTATACATAGTGTCAAGATCATCTTAACCCATTTGTGTCTTAACCTATGTATATTTCTATGACAACCCATTACTTCCCACCTGACGCTCCATCTGAGTCGTCCAGTTGGAAACCAACAGAATACCATTACATGGTCATACATACTAGATAATATGTATATATATATATATAAATTCATGTCAAAGATACATTAATTTTTAATGGATAACACAATATCACTACCCTTACCCTACCCCACAATAATTATTTGTCAACACATCATGTCTTCATGGACCCTTTATCCCCCCATATAATAACCATGTATCAAATATTTCGAAGGCCACACCTGCCCTCATGAACGTCATCTCAAAAATCTATTGACCATTTTCCCTAACATGGTGATCAACATCTTCCTATATTGTTGTAGCTTCCTGATTCTATAATATCCATGACCATATATATATATATATATATCACATCACAAATATATTCCATTGGGTCCACTTTCCTGTGCTAGTTGTAAAATATGACACCAAAGAGAAGATGGGAAGAAAAAAGTCATTTATCATCCTTTGTTGAATTGTTAGAAAGCCCAACCTGACTTAGAAAAATCTAGTTCCCCATTATAAATCACAATAATTTTATATATACTAAAAATTGATATGTAATTTTGTAAAAATTTTATATTCCAAAATAGAAGCTATAACAACATAACAAACACCCCCTCTCTAAATCAATCCAAGGGTTCAATACATCATCTCAATCCATAATATGATAAAGGTATCACATAAAAACATGTTTCAGTCAAATCCATGAATAAAAATCAACGTATAAATATCATCAAATGTAAAATTATCAAAATAGAATAGTAATTACCAACCCTGACAACATGGATTATCACCCGTGTATGTCTCTAGAGGAACCCTAACATGAGTTCTAAACCTATTTCAAGCATCATTTGAATATCCAGTATAACATAACCCATATAGTAGGACCAAATAAGAAAAATAAAATAACATGGTACCATTAGTATCTGACCTTGCAGAGTTACTAATTCTTAGTCAAGAACTACAATGATAACATATGTAGCACCCTGACCCATTTAGCCATGCAAATATCACCTCGGGTCATGTGCCACTGGCCCTAGAAATGACTCCCCTTATTCTAATGGCTTCCAACTACTAATGAGTGTATAAAAGTGGTGATAGTGGGGAGATTATATCCTCAGGTGAGGATATATTAATGGTCTATATAATTGTATGGAAGAATAAAGAAAGACTACATAGACTCAAACATGTAATACACCCAAGGCAGAAGCACAAAAGTAAAAAGCAATGATAGAAGAATAATCAACTACATAGGAAAAAATAAACAAATATACTAAGAAACATTTTTTAGAATCAAAAACAAAATATGAATCCCATATAGGTCTTACAATTAAATAACTAGTGAATTGTGTCTACTACATATGATGACAGTATATAAATATAAGGTATAATTCAAATACATAAATTAAAACAACACGAAACTCTAACTTATATAAGAAAATCATGTAACCTTTCAATCCATCCGATGAGTAATCAATCACTAGTATCCACCTCTAGAAATTTATCATAATCCAGAAATCAAAATTTTTAAATCTATACGCTTCCTAAAGGCCCCATGTAGGGTTTAACAATGAGTCACATTAGGCCACCACCAATGTGTACATGCTTTACATTTGTAATATATAAGTTCTAAAATAATCAGAAATTATATATGTTTATGGATTTAAACTAAACATAATCATTCCTAGTGCGTCAAATCCACCCGGAAGCTATCACATGTCATGGAAAACACTAGTATACTGAAGAAGATAGGACCCTCAACAAATATCCCAAGTTATAAAGCCTCATGAAACTCTCAAACCACTTGTGGCCCCATTAATGTATTTATATATGAGTCCCACAAGTTTATATTTTTTCATTTATAAGGAAAAAATAAATTTCAAGTGTATTTCCCGATCAACACATTTGCATGTTTAAATTTGAAACCCCAAAACACTCATGAAATCACAATGGAAATTATTCACCACCTACTTCATACTCATAGATGTAAGTCCATATGATCATAGAATCTAACATTTACCAATAAGGTAGAAATCAACAGTTTAGATCAACACACATAAAATAGTTCAAAATGTGTCAGACAGATTTACAAGACTTTTAGGCATGATAAATGTAAAATATAATAAAGGGAGAGGAGAGACTTATCGATATGTACCCAACACAACTAATGGTGTATGAATCAAAGCTCGGGATATGGAGAGGGATTAATCCCTAGTTGGAAGGTGAAATGGAGGAAACCTCTTAAATCAATGCATGTCCATGGGAGGAGCAAAGAAGGATAAAAAATGAAATCTAGGAGAAGGGAATATTTTCATCTCACCTATTTCATGAACTACATGATTAGCTCACATGGGATTCCAAACTGTGTAGCAATCAGGTATCTCCAACTATACTGGATCGAATCCCCACATGGTTAGCATACATGGTTAGGACAAAAAGGGCCCAAACCGTGCATGTTATAGTATGAGGGTACTTCTTAAATGGTACTAACCATACATACCTTGATTATTTCACCCAAACCATGGTCAAGCCATGTGAAATACTTCTAAATAAATTTTAAATGTTCAGACACAACCATTATCCTCATGTCAAATAGATTACCAAAATGTGATTAGTGAAAAATGAGGGTTCAATGTTTTATCTATGAGGCCACACTATTTGTACAAACCCTGTTCCTTGGCCTTTAATAATAAAAAAATGGAATTTGGGCCTTCGATGCACCTTAAACACTTTAAAAACCTAGATTCATTTTCAAATCCATTAAAACCATCTACAAACATGGTTTTCAGGTAAAATTAAAATGAAAAATTATAATATATTAAATAGAAAATGAGTTGGTATACACAACCGACATTCAAAATTAAAGATGGGAGGGGACTATGACCCACTCCAATATCCCATGACGTTACAAATACACACACACACTATCCTATAATGTGATACACAATTCTCATTCAAGCGTATGGTGGAAAACCGCCCCACGAATTAGTGTTATTGTATGTACATTAACACCATTAAAAGTTGGGAGTAATGATGGATTTATAGTTTATATATTATATTTATAATATAATTATGATGTATTTATACATTTGAAATTATATTATAACATACTCCTTAATGATTTACATTTAGTGGTAATATGTTATCATCATTTGTACTCATGTTCACTAACACCTCCTTAGAGAGATGTGATTCATTCACACATTAGATTAAATGTACTAAAGATGGTTTTAATTAAAATATGTTATATATAAGACATTAAATTGATAATGTAATTATATTATACACACATATGTTATTTAATTATTATTATTTTAAAATTGAATGAAATTGGAAACGGTGTTCATGCATATGTATGGTCCATCGTCTCCATGAATGGTGTATATTATTTACAATGTAAAAAATTTATAGATTACTCTTAGTACATTCATACTAAATATAAATAGTATTTAAATCATTTTTTACTTGATATGATGAAATTATTATCTAATTAATAGTAATTATAAAATCAATACATATTCAGAAAACAAGGCAATTAACATCCAAAATGATGAAAATAATGGATGTTTATTAACAAATGGGTAGTAATATGTTGTAATAAGATCATATATATTATAAAAAATATTAATATGATTCAGTTATTAGAAAATAATATTATTAAAAATATTGTACAGAATGTAAAATTTTGTTCAACTTAAAGAGAGCATATGTTAAGGGATTTCGTCTCGTTTTACATTAAATAGAGACTTATTTCTTAATATGAACAATTTCACATTTATATGGTGTACATAATTCACCATTTTTATTTTATATCATGATTAACTAATACATGATTTTCATTTATAATTCAAATTGAATTAACCAATCCAATTGTTTTATAATTTATAATTACAATGTGGTAAAAGTTATCATTGTAATCACACATCCTTTGGAATTTACTATCATTCTACTGACATAATAAATATTTTATGCACATTATTTATTTTATATTAAATTTACCTTATATATCAATATTTTTCTACTGGATATTACTATTTTATAAAATGTATATTATTTTTATATTCAATGTTTAGTTTAAAGTTATTTTATTTATTGATTATATATTTATAAATATGTATCATTTACTCAATATTGATTTTTTATAGGCACATTGTTTATGAATTAAATCGATTATTTGATATGGGATGAATTCATTGGAGAAGACTGACATGGGATGTGGACCAATTATGGAAATCTCGTGATGTATCAATATTATCTTAAGATGAATAAGTTAGACAAATCAATGTGGTTTTAAAATTTCATTCAAATAGATCCTCACTATAAATGTTCCATTTACCTTGTAAACATCGATTTGAATAAAATAACTATTATATGTATTAAAAATTCAATTATTATTAACCATTAGATTTTAAATATGAAAAATATATATAGATTTATTTCATTAAATGTTTATTTATTAAATGGAATGTGTCTTTTATTATTTAACGTTCCATATTGATTATGAAATTAATTGTTATTTAAATAAAAAGTGTGTTTAGTTATTTGTAATTATATAATGATTTTTATAATTTATTCTTGATTACATCTAATGTATGATTACCCTTAGTTGTAATTTGAGCTCACTCTTATTTTATTTCATTTCCCTAGGAAATTAAGATGCATTCATGGATTCAGTTTCAAGGATGAAATTTATTATTATTTTTTATGTATTAGGTTTTATATTCTATTAACAACGTACAATGAATATCTTTTATGGTATATGGTTTTATAAATATTCTAAACTGATTGGTCGTTTAGTATTTTATTCCTTATAATAATGCTTTTATAATAAAGTAAGGCACTTACACTAAACATCTAGGGTTGGGTTACTAATTTTTTTTCATATATATTATATTTTTTTGTTCCATTAAAAATCATTTGTTTTCTACATATTGAATTTTTATTACTTATGTTTACTACATATGGTTGTTCTGTCAATTTATCGAAAAATTTATCAGTATATATAACATAGTTAAGTGTGTTTTGTAATATTTTTTCAACTCATGAATGTAAAGAATTTAATTTATTTTCTAGAATTTTAAAATAATCCATTGATTATGGTTATAGAAAAATGATTCAGATAATGTAATGGTGGCTATAGTTCTCATATAAGAATGAGCAATATTATCATTTTCCTACTGATGATAAGGTCTGAATTTAAATGAAATAAAAATTTTCATTAGTCGTATTTTTTATAGTAATCATATATATCCATTAAATTCGTCTATTTAAACAACCACATGAGTTTATGATTAATAATGAATTACACTGTAATGTGGTGGTGGTAGTCTCATCGTATACACAAGTGATATTTTCATATTCTATATATTGTAATGGAGAAAAAATGGGTGAAAAATAAAATAAAAAAATAGACTACTAAATATGATTTTTTTATTATGTTTATATTGTTATGTGAGATTTAAGGGATGGTTAATAATAATGGAACTACAAAAATATTTATAAGGTTGTTTGAAAAGTTCTTTTGTAATCACTCTTGGACTACTTCTTAAGACTTATATAAGTGGAATTTTAGTGAAAAAATGATTACTTGATGGGAAAGGATAATTATTTCAAGAAATTAGGGAATTGATTTTCCATTATTAGTGGCTCAAATTATTTAAATAAGATTGAAAAATAAGTGCACATTAATCAGTGAGGTGGGTGACAAACATGTATATTCACGAAAATTTTTTATTCAAAATAAGTGGTACTAAGTTAAAGTGGCACCAAATTATCATATAAATGAAAATTAGTAATTTATTTTAGAAATAAAAAAATAAAATTATATTTATTCATGTGATTACTATTATTGTAAAGACATATACATTTATTTTAAACCATTTACCTTTTTTTATTATTATTTATTATGATAATTGTTTACCATGGTTTAAATTCATTTCAAACAAAATGTAAGTTGAAATAATTATATATTCTTAACTATTTTGTTCAAATATATTAATACCTTTTTCAATATTAAATTATAATATGTGGTAAAAATTACATTTATTAGAACATCACAAACCCGAATGGAAAATAGTGTATAGAAAAATGTACATTTTAGGGATAAATATATATTTATAACTAAATAATTTATGATTTTGACATCCATGGAATTAATACATTTATTTTATGACAAATGATATTTATTTAACTTAGATAAAATTTCAAAACTGAATTTATCCCTCTAAAAACATGATTAAATTGAAAATAATTAAAAATAAAAATTTATTTGAATAATAACAATAAATTGAATTTAAAAATATATAAAAATATATCAATTCCAAATTAATATTCTTAAATTATTTAATTTAGTTTTTTAATGAATATTTGGTCTTTATTAAATATTTTATAAACATTCATGTAATTATTTTTATCATTATTTTGTCATAAAATTTATGGTATTTGTAGAATTGATATTATTCATTATTGAACAACAAATAAAATATATCTGAAAAATCATAATAATTTTCAATATTGTAATTTTTAGTTTATTAAGAAAAAAATAAATGTATTTTATTGAAATTTAAAATATATTTTTTTAATTTATATCTATAATGACATTCCTCAGTAATGAAATGTTATTATGTAATAGTGTTATTAAGAATAAATTTTTATATAATATAATTTAATAATATGTGCTTTATGTGAACCCTATGAAATTATATTTTGATAAAATATCATATGAATTATTTGAATTTAATGGTTTAATTCTTCTCCCAATTGGTGTGTCCATACTATGTTGTACTTCGAGCAAGCGTTGGTGGCCAATGAACATCTCTATTTGACTAGAACTCCCTTATTCTAGAATCAACTATTAAAGAATATGAGACATTCATGATCATGAATGATGTATCATATGAGAATTTGATTCTATGAAATAAGGATGATAATGATGCATTTAACCCTTTTTAAATCTATTAATATTATTGGTATTTTTTTCCTTTCATCATGTTGGTCAATAAATTGTTCTATGATGGTATGAATGTGTGTCTATTTTGATGTATGTTTATAAATAAACTATTTATATGTTTTTTGACTTATTTACTCAATGAAATAAATTATAATTGATAAATATTGGTTATTTAACTCTTTATTTTTCACTCAAATATGATGTTATAGTGTCCCTATACTAATAACTGAGACTGCCACTATTATTTAGCAACATATTTTATAATGTGTGAAAATTTGGGGGAGATGTATCAACCACCAGTCCTGATATAGATTACCTTCCACATAGGGAGAGGAATATGGTCTTCTAAATAAAAACCTTTTTTGGTAATGTCATAAATTTATTTGATCATCATTTCATAAAAATGTTAAAATTCTTAAATAATAAAATATCTCTCCAACATTTCAACATTAATAAAAACATCACATTCAATATTATTAAAATATTACTCTATAATATAATATTAATAAAAAATATAATCCTAAACATATTATAGAACTTTTTATTTTTTTAAAAACAATAAACAAATTTATGTCATAGCCAATGAAAACATTATACATCAAATGAAATTTCTAAAATCGTTATATTTTTATGAAAATGAAATTAACAACTAAAATAAAATTAATAGTTTCCATTTATGTAATGAAAACCCCCAACGAAATATTGTCGAACTCCTTGGATATATATATATATACATGTTCATATTATATATTTTTTAATATAAACAACACAACAAACATGGAGTCGTAATCTAAATCATTTAAACCATTTGGGAAACATCATTGATTATTCATTTATTAAATTTTAAAAAAATTATATCACATTAACTATAATATTCCCCCACTAATAATTGAATTAATTGTAATATGATAAAATCACCTGTCGAAAGATGACACAACCCTGTAACCATCCATAAACGGTGACAAAAAATAGCTAAAAAGAGTTTTTATCCCCATTACATCAGATAACCCATGAATATTTGATTAGAATACATGAAATGTAAATATAAATATTTATAATAATCCAAATATTATGGATATTAATAAAAGAAATAAAATCATGGGATTATGAATAGATAGTGATAAAAAATTATTACCAACCATTTTACAGGACAAAAAAACCATTTTTATTGAATTGTAGTAGATAATGCTCGGGGTAAAAATTTACACCCACTAATATAGTATTTGAAAAAAATAATTATAAAATAGTTCTTCCTCTGATTTATGTGAATGTGAAAAAAATAACAACAATATTAAAATGTAAAAGGAATCACTATAGTGATAACCCCCAATGAGAATGACTTTCTAAAATGAAATATATTAATGTGTTTTAAAAATTTAATATAAAAGTTAATCCACAATGGAGTCCGGTATTATATAAGAACAATTGGAATAACTCAAACCCAATCCTATGTTATAAATTATTTCCTTAGTATTATTTTTTTGTTCAAAATTTTTGAAAATCAAAATCTCAATCCCTTTTTAGCATTCAATGATTTCTTAAATAAACAATATGATTTTATTAGATATAGATTTTACATTGAATTATATTTCTTATAAATTTAATAGATTTGTAACCTTTATAAAATAGGTTTCTCATTATTATTTAATGATATCTTTATTTCCAGGATAACTGAATATATCTCTAAAACTTATTGCATAATTAATCTAGATCCATTGTAAATAAATTCTAGTGCCCCTTATTTCGGGTTCCTAAAATCAACTACTTGTCATTATATTTATTGTATTCCTATGAAAAAAATTCCATATATATTTTTAATTATCAATAACATGTATACCTCAAAACATACTAATTTATCAGACATACCGTTTGATGTCACCCAGAATGTTAAGACAACAGAAGATAGATAAATCATGAATTGAGATTTTAGTCATATTTTATGGAGAAGTATTTAAGGAATTTATTTCAAAAATTATTACAGTCATGTCAATTTTAATAATTATTAACTATTAAAGTATTCAATAAAGATTCATATTTCAAAATGAAGAATAACATAAATCGGAAATAGTTACAAATAATAGATTCTTATGCCCCATATATGTGGATAAGTTATAGTATCTAGAGAGTATAAAAAAATAAATTTCAACGAAAACACATATAATTCAAATAAAATGAAAATTATAGACCCCACAAAATTTTAAAAAACAATTATTTATAACATCACCAATTGAATTCCTTCCAACCATGAAAAATCTACACAATTACTGAAGGAACAATAAAATTTTTATAAAAACATAAAATGAAAATTTGTAATGTGAAATAATTCAAATTAGTAAAGATCATGATGGAGTGATAAACATTCTATAAATCCTTTTAAATTATATTTATATAACTATATACCAAAAATTATGGAATTTAAATTCAGTTTTCATGTGATATACCCATGCATTCGTAGTTTCTAGTTCAGGAAATCCAAAATGGGGATAAAGCTATTAATATATATCAAATTTGAGAGAAACATTTGGATTTTATTCATGTTAATTGAGATTTCATCCTCAATCATCACCCTAGGGTCATTAATTTTACACTAATAACATTCATCAAAATCTATTTGAACTCATTTTTTATTTCAAAAAAATAGATTGGATACTAACCAATCTATCCATGTAGACATGTTTGTAATTGCAGGGTAAATAATTTTTATGGATTGAAAAATAGTGGACGAAAAATATTATATCTTACCAAAAATGATTTTATTAATCAATCTAGATTTAATGATTCAATTAACAAAATTATATTCTTTAAAATGTAAATATAAAACAAGTCTTGATGTTTATTATCAAAGAGTTAACATTATAGATTCTCACTCCACTTTCACCATGGGGAATAATTATAGTGTTATATGGGAGAATAATTACCCACCATTTAGAAATAAAACCCCACTATAGAAATACCTAATAATCTAGTTCATAGTTATAATGAGAATGAATTTATATTTATATATCATGAAGGAGTAAACAAAAATAGGTTTCATAATTCTATGTAAAAGCTAGAATCATCTAGATAATGGATAATGAGTTTCTTTCCAAGTGATTATTAAATTTTTATGATGATGTAAATACCTATAATGTTAAATTGTTATTTACAACAATGAATATTTGAATTATTATATGTGTGTAACATAGTATACCTTCATTATTGTATATGAGTCTCTTGATAAGAATAATTCTACGACAATTTATGGATTTATGAAAAAATAATTAATAGTTCCCATCAAATGGTATGCTCCCATAGATTCATACTATGCCCCAAAATTTTTTTGTGTTATTTTATATTCATAATTATCCCTTTATATAATATAAATCAATAATTGAGATTAAATAGATTCACTAGTTTTTAAAACTCCCACAACATAGATGGGACAAAATTTTAATTATTTATAATGATTAGGGATGAATTTACTCAACTAGTGGTATGTTATTGTAAATACAATTACATATAGTTTGTGTTCAAAAACCAAACCACACAGAAAACTAAAATACTCATTTAAAATTATATTTACTAGAAATGAATTTCTCATAGATTATAAAGAATTTCAAATCAAACCAAATAGATTAAAAAATAATTCCTACAAAATATATGACTTTAATGATGAAATAACATTTAATATTATTAAAGGAATTCCATATATAAATCATAATCAAAATTCATATATTTTTTCTAAATTTATTTAATATAATACATCATTGAAAATATTTTATTTTAAATTAAATTTCATTATTTCAGGTAATGAAAACCAAATTGATTTTCAAATAAAATCATTCCAATGACATGGGATATTATGATTTACCAGATCTCATATAATATTTTGTAGACATTATTATCTATTTAAGGATATTTGAATAAGTTACTATATTCTACTGCATCAATGATTATTTTTAATATGGGTAACTATTAGTTTATGAAATTAGATAATGTTTTTTTGGTAAGATGAGTCCTTTCCATGAAGAGATAGAATATTTTCTTATTAAAAATTAACATGACCACATAAGTTTCAAAATTATTTATTTAGATAGATCCTTCTGAATTTGTGGTGTGGGATCATCCATAGTTTGATCCTATAATGAATGATCAACACCGTTAGAAAATTTACTTGCAAGTCCATCAACAAACGAATTGATATCACTGATATAATCATGATTGTCCAATCCTTTTTAATTCAATAACAATGTATTCATTAATATATTTATCCATGGTTATATCCCCCATATTTTTTTCCATGCCTTATTTTTACAAGACATAGGAGTACTTCCAACCTTCATTTTAGGAGCATGATCCCATTTAAGAAGATCGCTAATGTGAGTTACAATGATCATTCCTCTTCTAGAAACCACCATACATGTCTCATTATTTCCATTATGTTGGGAACCTATTACATTCTCCTGTCCAGTAGTATTGAACTACATAAAAGGAGTAACCACATCATTAGGTGCAATTCCATTATAGTAAATTACTTTTAGACCTGAGACACTATTTCTCAGACTGCCTCCTAGTGCAGAATGCCTCGCTGAAACAGAATGAATAGCCAAAATATCAACCAAAGGAAAATAAATATTGACTTTTACATGTATATGGTCTATTTGATCATGTTTTATTCCAATTTCAATACATTTGTGCCTCATGCATTTTGATTCCAAAATGGTCATGACAACAGATGCCACATAGCCTACATGAATATGATCATACATAGTATGTAGGTCTACCTAGCCAATATATGCATTCTGATTTATCATCTGGTCACTGATATTTTCCTTCATTGATTATGGTATGTTCACCTGTGTATAATGATCAACACTATTAGTGATGACACCAACACCACTTTCAATTAAATTTATATTCAATCCTTTTGGGTCCAAACTGACGGTTACAATCGAAGTGACAAGGTTAGTCTGAGAAAGGCATGTCTAATTATGAATATATTTCTACAAATTCTATACATTTTGATTTATATTCATACTATTTACATCATCCAAAAAATCATTATAAGCTGGATTAAATTTGTTCATGTCCAAACAGAAAGAGTTAACATGATTGAAAAAATGAACTACAACATTAGTGAGGTAAAGAGGAGATTCATATTTAATATTACTTGTTGGGTTAGAGAAATCATGAACGAAATTATCAAAATACAAATCTATATCAGAAGGATCCTTCGTCTCATGTGGTGTAAGAACCATTTAAAATATGTCATATAAAATTTTTAAAATCAGAGAATTGTCATCAATTTCCCTCTCATACCACATCTTTATGGAATAACTATGAAAGACATGTTTTTCATTATCCTGTAATCCTCCCCATAATGCCATACACATTATTTATTCAATGAAACCAAATTACACGGTCCAACATGATAAATGAAATATACCCTCTCCCATAAAAACATTTAATTTTTTTCAATTTCAATTAATTTTCATCCATTATTGATTTTAGGAGCTTCCTTCTCTTTCTTTTTAGATCCCTATAATTTAAAGATGAGTGACTGACAGTTTTTTAGACATAACAAAACAAATATGTTATTTCATATTCAATTTTTACATCAATATTTAATCCATTACTAAAGAGAGTAACTCTATCTGGTTTCTTGAATTATAAATCATTATCAAAAAGGCTTTGAGGAAAAAAAACTCATTCTACCCATCCATATTTCAATGGTGCATCTTAGTAGGAGTGTCAAGGTCAGATTAAAGGAAATTAATGATCTTTGGATTCCAATATACCCAATTCAGAACCTGATGCCTAATCCAAATTTTAGAATCTGGTTGTTTGATATTGAATGGATTAAAATTGACATCCCATTTAGATAACCTATAAATTCCATGCATGGGTTTGTAGGATTCCAAGGGCACAGGTAGAATTTAGATCTTCCCTGGAGTGGATGGTTATATCAAAATATCCTCCCATGGAAGGTCTTAACATCCAGTCATTAATTCACCAATAGTGAGAAACACTATTTTTTAGATCCATATACGAGCAAGGGTTATCTCGTATTGAATAAATAACATTTCCCAATATTGGATTTTTTTAGATATTGATTCAATATTGAGGGGACTCTGGGTTTTACACTATCAAGATACAACCATTCACATGTCTTTTGATGATAGAATAACTAGAAAAAAACATCCTTATTTGGGCCTTCAAATCTAGATAAATCCTCCATAAAGGAGAAAAACGTCTTAAAAAATGATATTTATATGAATCTACTATCGTAACATGTCTCTATGATGAGGATAACTCACCCATGAAAGTGAATTACCTATCAATTTTGATCTAATCCTTGGTGGAAATCAAATGTGAATCCATGATCTTGGGGATTCCCAATTGCCAGATTGAAAATCATAACTTCCTTTTCTCGCCATCATCAAATCATAGAATAAATTATTATTTTAAGGAATATGACTATTAAATTAGTAAATTATTTATGAATAAGGTCCCCAAATACTTGGAACAACTGATTAGTAGATCCATATAGGAATGGGGGAATAATTATTTAGTAACATTTGAGGTTATAATTTGAAAATTAATTCACACTATAGTTTTATCAGGGACTATACGAATAGTTTAATATTCCAAATTTGTGAAATTAATCTACAACAATGATCTTATTTGTCCATTGGTTTATTAAAATAAATCATTACAAAATTATGAGTAAAATGATTCATTTGATAGTATTAAAAATGTTTCTATTTCCATCCACTATGAATTCAAAAAAGGTAATTCATTAGTATCACATGCCTTACTTATAAGGCCCTAGCCTTAAACATTACTTAATCTTAAGTTATTTCAAGAATACACATTGAGGATCTATTCATGTTTAGAGTATTAGAGAATTATGTTATTAATCATGCATTACATTCCACATTTAAACAAGGTGGTTACATAAAAGAAAATATTAATTTCTCCCATAAAAGGAAACATATGTAAAATAAAACATCGATTCTTTCTTGACACTTCCATGGCACTATCATAAAATCATGTACTTTTCCCTTGACCTGTGAATAACATCTCAAAAACCTTGGATGACCATAAAAAGACCAGTAAGGTGTATAAAAATACGGAATGAAAACAATAGTACATGTATACATAAGAATCAATGAAATCATACTTTAATCATAAAACATAATAACTATAAAATACCACATGAAATCATAAGATTAATGAATAACTCATAGAAATCATAAGACATAAATGTAACTTGATGCATTCCTAACATTCTTACGTAGGGGGTAACCATCATGGTTACGTTTGGAATACCCATCATAGAATATTGTCGAAATCTATTTGGGGAAACCTTAGCATTTAACTCCTTACTATTACTCAATGCATTGGAGAGCTATCTCGGGCTCACCCACCCTTAGATTATCATGGAACCACCTGTCTTCATAAACGATGCCCATAAACCATAACATTATTGCATCATTTAAAACATGCATAAAAGAAACATAAAATTTCCACATTTCAATCACAATATATAAAAAAAATTGATATAAACAAAAAATTATTAAAACCGAATTCAATACAAAAATAAATAAAAATTGAAGCATGGTATTTATTTTTCATTTCAAAAAAATTGGCTTGTAGAGGAAGCTGAAACTCAAATAATGGTCACGACGGCATAGAAGTCGTTGTCGCCACATACGTAAGACAAAAAATTTAATTTTGTCATTCTGTAAAATTATTAATTTAAAAATATTCCTCTTGAGCAATATTCAAATGGTTTTATACACCGTATAAAATAAAGTTGTATATAAAACAAAAAATTCTTCAATGAAAGGATATTGAGATGATGTCCCTTACCTCATGTCCGACTTGACTCGGTCATTCTTTAATCTCTTGAATAATAAACTAGAGTTAATTTATAATTCCTTTAGAACATTTTTCATGTTCATTATTCCTTCTATATCACTTATTAACATGTTATGAACATTATATAATTATTTAATAAATAACGGTCATTTTGTCGATCTTTGGTACTTGATCAAAAAATAAACTTCTTATAATTACAAGTTGTTCATGTTGTAAAATATCCATTATATCCAGAATTATATTCATGAGGAAGATATAATATGGATCATATATATCCAGTATATACATGCATTTATAATTTTACATAACATTTAGAGGTACGAAATGAAATGCACCGTTGATGGAGACGGTAAGCCATACGTACACATGTACACTACATTCAATTGTTTATCGTATTTAACGGAAATAAATAATAATGATATAAAGGAATATTTTAATTCCAGTATGATATCATTTTTAATATCGTTAACTCTATCAAATATACATCCCACATATGGCATTAACGATTCAAATCACTTTGAGGGGGCGGTAGTCCGCACTTCCTAAAATGAAATTATCACGTTTACCCATAATGGAAATCATAAAGGTATGCCATAAATGAAAAATACTGAATCATAAAGAAAAAAATAAACATAAAATATATCATATATAAATATAGTGACATCTTAATGGCCACTATTAAGGTTTTTAAATTAAGATTGATCAATCATCATTTCGTGGGGCAGTAATTCGCCAACCACAAAAACAGTATGTTCTTTAACCATTAGACGGAGTTGTGTCTTAGTGTAAATCAAATACTTCTCATAACAACATCCTATAATATTTAAGATACTGTTTTTGTTATAAAGGAAATGAATAAAAAGTGTTTAGGGTTTTGGAGAAGCAAAATAAAACAAAAGAACATAAGGGAAGACATTACCTTTAAATCGGGTAACACCCCTAGGTTTGAACCAAAAGGGTTTCTTGAAGAGATTTCTGCCTATTTTAGGGCTTATATGATGAATAGAGAGATGTGGAGAGATAAAATGAGTAGATTTTGGTCGAGTCAATGGCTTTAGAGGGTTGGGTATGGGGGTAGAGGTGGGGGCCTTTTATAAGAGGGGGAGGGGCATTCTTGGATAGTCTTGAAATGTTACTTTATTATAAATTTATTTTGGGATTATAAAGGTACCACAATGATATATTTCGAGTATATGGTGATAAGGGGTCTAAATCCACCCATACAATAGTTTTTTTAAAAGTGTAAGTCTTAGATTTTACATTATCTTTTCATTTTATTTAAATCATTCATTAATGAGGTAATCGCTACATCATCATGGTGTCATAAATAAAATTATTTATTTAATGTATAAAAATTATGAAAAAATACAATGATGTAGGAAATATTTTTAAATTTTCAACGACTATTTATAGTTTAAGAGATCATTTATTTAGGAAAAAATAATTTTTTTTACATAGGAGTTACAAACTTTTGTTATATTTTCCATTCTTTAAAAATAAAATGATAAAATGTCACTATCCCACAAAAGTGATTCCATGGGGTCCCTATGTTGGTACAAGGCATCCCATGGTTGGAAATGACACAAAAAAATAGCATTATAAAACATTTTGAGGTCATTTTAAATTATTATGATATTATTTTATTAACCTTAACTACCCGATTACTAATTAATCACAATAATTAATGATAATTACCTTCGTTAATATTCATGATGTAGAAAAAACAAAGAGTATCAATTACATAATTTGGACCTTATTATTCCAAATATGGTGTCCATTTTCCCACATTACAAACACATAAATTATAGTAATTAATTTAAAAATAATTCATGTTGTCAAAACAAATAGCGGGTTTTTTTAGAAACAATATCTATCAAAAGTATGACACTTTTTTGGGACCAATTCCAAAGTGAAATTAATTACAAAGGCCAAAATTAGATTATATGGTAAAAATATATAATAATTAAACATTAACACCATTTAAAAAGAACAATATATATATATAATTAAATTAGATGAAAAATAAATTTTGATGTAAAATGCAGTATTTTTCTCTATTCATTAAAAAATGAACATTGCCATAAAAATACCAAAAAATTATCCAAATTAAATTTCAATTTCCCAATCCTAAAGAATATGTTTATTTTGACAAAAAGAGCTTATAAATTTGTCAAAAGTTTGATTTAAAAATATGTTTTACATCAAAAGGCGGTAAAACGATCTATAAAAAAATATTAGTGTATTCTATGCTTAAGATTTGATTTATTCTAATTTTAAACCTCTAAAACACTATCTATATCATAAATAGACATAGATATTAAAATCCATAATTCTTTACTAACTTGGGATGTTACATCCTTCCCCATTTAGAAAATTTTGTCCCTGAAATTTATTTACTTATTGAATAAGTGGGGATATTTATCCCACATGGCATTTTCAGATTCCCATGTTGCCTCTTAAATAATGTGGGTTTTCCACAAAACCATTACCTGATGAATCAACATATTCTGAAATACATGCTCCCTATGTTTAAGAATCTAGACCGGTTGTTCCTCATAAGATAAATTCTCTTCCAGCTGAACTACCTCTGGACTCAAAACATGAGATGGATCTGGCATGTACTTCCTTAACATTGAAACATGAAAAACATTGTGTACCTGAGATAAACTCGGAGGTAAAGCCACTAGGTTTGCAACTGATCCAACTCTCTCCATAATTTTATATGGTCCAATGAACCTTGGACTCATCTTTCCTTTCTTACTAATTCGCATCACACTTTTCCACGGAGAAACATTGAAAAAGACATGATCACCTAACTCAAAAGATAGATCCTTCCTCTGTTATGCACATAACTTTTCTTCCTTCTCTAAGATCTTCTCAAGTGATTCTAAATCAACTGAACATTTTCTGCAATCTCTTCTACCAATTATGTTCCCATAATCCTCCTTTCCCCTACTTCATACCAAAAAGTTGTAGTTCGACACTGTTTACCATATAACACTTAAAATAGAGCCAACTGTATACTGTAATGAAAACTGTTGTTATAAGAAAATTCAACCAAAGAAAGACATCAGACCCAACTTCCGTGGTAATCCATCATGCTTGCACGTAACATATACTCCAAGGTCTGAATTTTTCATTCTGAATACCCATCTGATTGTGTATGAAAATTTGTACTAAAATTTTATTCTTACCCAATGACTTCTGAAGGCCTTTCCAAAAGTTAGAAATAAATCTGGGATCACAATCAGATATAATGGAGAGGGGAACTCTATATAACCTAAGTATCTTTTTAAGATACAAATGAGAAATATGATCTTTGGAAAAAGTATCTCGTATAGCCTAAAAAGTGTGATGATTTAGTCATTCAATCAAAAATAACCTAGATTGCATTATTACTTCAAGTTGTCTTCGACACTCCCACAACGAAGTCCATGGATTTATTCTCTCATTTCCACTCTGCCACTGGTAAAGGGTGAATCATCCCTTTTGGTAACTGCCACACTTCTTTAACCTATTGACAGGTCAAAAAATATACAGTAAAATCAGAAATATCGCTTTTCATTCCATCCCACCAGTAATACTCCCGAAGATCTCTATACATCTTAGTACAGCCAGGATGAACTGAAAACGGAGAACTATGAGCTTCACATAACAACACTATTTTCAACTGTGAATCAAAAGGCACAAATAATATCTTCACAATCCTCAAAACACAATCATTATTAATGATGAATTCAGGTAACATACCCTTCTGAACCAGCTCTACCTTTTTCTCCAACTCAGTGTCTTTCTTCTTTGCTTGCTTAATTCTGTCTGATAGAGAAGATTTTACAGATATCTAAAACAAAAAAGAAGAACATCCTGCACCAAAAAAATCTATGCCAAAGTTCATCAAATCCTTAACCAAAGGATCACATTCCAAACGTAGCATGGTTTATAAACCATTAATTCTTTTGACTCAAAGCATCAACCAATTCATTTTCTTTTCCTGGATGGTAATGAATTGTACAATCATAATCCTTGATTAATTCTATCAATATCCTATGTCTCATGTTCAATTATTTCTGAGTGAATATATACTTTAATCTTTTGTGATCGCTATATATTTCACACTTTACTCCATACAAATTATGCTTCCTAATTTTTAGAGAAAAAACAGCATCTAATTCCAAATCATGTGTAGGTTAATTTATCTCATGAGTTTTCAACTTTCGTGAAGCATAAGCAATTACCTGATCATTCTGATTTAGGACACAACCAAGTCCTTTCAATGAAGCATCACTGTAGATAACAAACTCACCATTCTTATAAGGTAGTGCCAAAACTGGTGCATTCATCGATGTTCTTTTCAATTCCTAAAAACAATCATCACATTTTTTTGTCTAGATAAACTTAACACATTTTGAAGTTAACATAGTCATTGGACGAGACAACCCTGAATGTTTTTTAAAAAACATTCGGTAATATCCTTCTAAACCTAAAAAACTACGAATATCGGTTACATTTGTGGGTCATGGCCATTCTTCAAATATCACTGTTGTTATAGGATCAGTAGTTATTCTATCTTTAGAAACAATGTGACCAAGGAAAGCAATTTATTGCATCCAAAACTCACCCTTGCTGAATTTCTTATACAATTTCTTTTGTTTTTAGGTTTCAAAAATAACCTATAATTGACATTAATGCTACTCTTTACTTTTTGAAAACACCAAAATATCATCAATGAAAACAACCACACACATATCCATGAAATCATGGAAAATTCTATTCATAAGGTCATTGAATAGAACAGGAGCATTTGTTATCCCAAAAGGCATAACTACAAATTCATAATGGCCATATCTTGTACGAAACATGGTGTTCAAAACCTCTCCTTCCATTACATTCAACTGATGGTACCCTGATCTCAAGTCAATCTTTGAAAAATACTGAGCTCCCTAGAGCTGATCACATAAATCATCGATATGAGGAAAATGATATTTTTTTCTGAACAGTGATGTTATCCAAGGATCTATAATCAATAAGAAGACTCAGTGAACCATATTTCTTTTGAATAAATAATACAAGATCACCCAATGGTGATGTGATAGGTTTATTGAAACCTTTATCTAATAAATCATGCAATTGCTCTGTTAACTCTAACAGTTCAATTTGAGTCATTCGATAAGAGGGTTTTGAAATTATATTAGCATCAATAAACTAAGTCAATAGTAAATTCCACTTCTAGATCTGATATTATTCTAGGAATATCATCAGGAAAAACACCAGCATACTCATTTACCACTGGCACATCATTGATCTGAATGGTTCCATTGTTTTCAACAATATTTGCAAGGTAACATTCATTTCTATATTTTATAAGTTTCTCAGCCTCTTTATATGTTATCAACTTGTAGGGTTCATTCTTGTACACAAACTGACATTATTTCTGAAAAGAAACTTCTTTATCTCTACAGTCAATCATAGTATGGTAAACAGAGGGCAAATCTATACCCAAGATAACATCAAACTCTACTAGAGGTAAAATAATAAGGTTTTCAAGTAGATTTTTTCCACGAAAAAGGATAAGAATATTTTAATAAATACTTTTTGCCTCAACATTTCACCTGGGTGTTTTTACCACAAGTTTAGGAGTCATTTCTTGATAGGGAATTCCCAATTTACTAGAAAAGTTTTCATGGAAGAAAAAATTTGTAGAACCTGAATCAAAAACCACATTGGCATAATCTGAAAAAACAAAAAAAAAAGTTCCCGATAAAACTTCAATTGATGGCCCAACATCTACTAACGCAGTTGCAAAGGATTTCACCACACCTTTCTGGTTGTAGTCTAACTACTTCCCATCATTCATGCTCTTTGTCGAACACTCATTTGCATAATGACCCATCTCAATGCACTTGAAATAGTTCACTAACTATAAATAAAATTTGGTCTTACCATAACCCTGATCTTTTCTAGTGGAATCACGAGCCTTATGTCCCATCTTACCACATTGGTAGCACTTTTTGGAATTCAAATGACATTCCCCAGCACGCTTTTTACCACATTTATCACAAACTAAAAACTTAGCTTTCTTACCAACATACCTTTTTGAAGGACTCTTCCCTTTCTCGTTCCACCTCTGTCTCTTCTTCTATTGGTTGTTATAGAACACTTTATCATAGGAAAACTCCATTTCCAGATTCTCAGCACATCGAACAATATTTTCATAAATTTTGAACTCACGAGAAGCTAATTCACTTCGATATTTTGGCATTAATCTTGTGTACAAACGATTGATTTTACTATCAAGGTCTCCGATAAAATTTGGATCATAGCTTGCCAATCAAGTGAATTTTTTTCATAAGAATCCACTGAGTCATCATCTTGCCTAAATTCCATGAATTGGTTTTCCATACAGGGTCGAACAGCCTTAGGAAAATATTTCTCAACAAACATACCTTTGAATTCATCCCAATAAAGTGCATCAATCTCATCCGCATCCCTGATATTTTTGACCATCGACCACCACTAATATGTTTCACCCTCCTAAAGGTAAATAGAAACACTAAACTTTTGATTGTATGAACACCCCATGACATCGAAAATCTTCTCCAAAGAACTAATCAACCCTTCATCTATAACATGGTTAGATGATCCTCTGAATTATGGGGGATGTTTCCTCATGAAATCTTCCACCACTAACATGTTCCTCTATGGTTGATCTGGTTGATCTCGTGCATGGATACCACCACAATTTATCACTTGAGTCAACTGCGCAACTACTACAAAAAACCTTTCAGATCCAATTCCGACTATCTCAGGATGCTGATTTGGATGGTCATTTCCTTCTGTATGCCTTCATAGCACTGCTTCCCTGTTTCCTCTGTGAAAAACCATTCTGAACAATCATGTCTTAGATGAAGCAACATAGTAATCTTCCAATGCTATATCATTTTAATTTGACAATAAATTTTTTTGGATACTCATTTAATATAATTCTGGCTCCTAATGTTATCTAAACTGACCTCTGATACCAACTATAGGTCCCCTACTTAAACATTACTTAATTGTGAGTTATTTATAGAATACACTTTGAGGATCTTTTCAGGATTATAGTTTTAGAGAATTAGATCATAAATCATGAATCAAATTCAACATTTAAACAAGGTGGTAACATAAAAGATAGTATTAAATTTTCCCACCCAAGGAATCCAATTTAAAATAAAACATGGATTATTTGTTGACACTTTTTCGACACTATCATCACATCATGTACTTTTCCCTTGACCTGTGAAAAACATTTCAAAAAAATGGTATAAGCATAAAAAGCTCAGTAAGGGATATAAAAATACAAAATGAAAACATTAGTCCACATATACATAATAGTCAATCAAATAATACTTTACTCAAAAAACATAATCACATTAACATACCACATGAAATAATAATATTAATGAATAACTCATATAAATAATAATACATAAAGGTAATTTGAGGCATTCATAAAGTTCTTATGTAGGGAGTAACCCTGATTGTTACATTTGGAATACCCATCACAGTATATTCCCTAAACCTTTTTACATAAACCATAGCGTTTAACTTCTTCGCGTTACCCAATGCATTGGAGAGCTATCTCGGGCTCACATGCCCTTAGTTTATCACAGAACCACCCATCTTCATAAACAATGCCCAAGAACCTTAACATAATCGCATCACATAAAACATGCATAATGAAAACATAACATTTCCACATTTCCATCACATGATATAAAAAACACATTAATATAATAATAAAATTATCAAAACCAACTTCAATACCAAAATAAAATAAAATTAGAACATGGTATTTATTTTTCATTTAAAAAATAGTTACGGCTTATAGAGGAAGCCGAAACTCAAATAACGGTCATGACGGCGGAGAAGTCCTAATCGCAGCATAAGTACGACAAAAACACTCCCTTTTTCTGTTTAGTAAAATTATTTGGATAAAAAAATTCATTTCAGTAAAAGTCAAAGGGATTTATAAACAGTATAAAAGAATGTTTTGTATAAAACAAAATATGCCTCTATGAAAGGAAATTGAGATGAAGTCCCTTACCTCGTGTCCGACTTGACTCGGTCATTTTTTAATCTATTGAATAATAAACTAGAGATAATTTCTACATTCATAACAACATTTTTCACGTTCATTATATTCTTTATATCACTTATTACAATGTTATGAACATTATATAATTATTTAAGTTAATAACGATCATTTTTTCCGTCTTTGTTACTTGAGAAAAAAATATTCTTCATATAATTACAAGTTGTTCATGTGGTAAAATATCCATTATATCCAGAATTATATTCATGAGGTTGATATCATATATATAATATATATCCAGTACATACATGAATTTATAATATTACATAACATTTAGAGGTATGAAATGAAATGCACCGTTCATGGAGACGGCAAGCCGTACTTACGCATGAACACCACATTCATTTATTTTTTGTATTTAATGGAATGAAATCACATTAATATAAAGTTATATTATAATTACAGAATCATATCATATGTAATATCATTAACTCCATCCTTTATACATCCCACATATTACATTAACGATTCAAATCACTTTAGGGGGTGGTAGTCCACACATTCTAAAATGAAAATATCGCATTTACCTATAATGGAAACCATAAAGGTATGCCATAAATGAAAAATAAATAAGCATAAGGAAAACATAAACATAATATATATCATATATAAATATAGTGACATCTTAATGGCCACCATGAATGGTGTTAATTGAATATTGAACAATCATCATTTCGTGAGGTAGTAATTCGCCAACCACAGAAACAATATGTTATTTAACTATAAGACAGAGGTGTGTGTAAGTGTAATTCAAATTCTTATCATAACAACATCCTAGTATATTTAAGATACTTGTGTTGTTACAAAATAAAGGAATAAAAAGAGTTTAGGGGGTGGAGAAGCAAAATAAAACAAAAGAACATAAGAGAAGACATTAACTTTAAATTATGTAACTCCCTCTGGATTGAACCAAAAGGGTTTCTTGAAGAGAATTCTTCCAAAGGTAAGGATTCTATGATAAAGAGAGGGATGTGAAGAGATAAAATGAGTAGATTTTGGTTGTTCCAATGGATTGAGAGGTGTGGGTAAGGGGGTAGTGGTGGGGGCCTTTTATAAGAGGGGGGGTGGGCATTATTGGGAAGTCTTGAAATGTTTATTATAAAATGATTTTCAGATTTTAAGGGCCCCACAATGATATATTTAAAGGATAAGGTTATAAGGGTTTTTCAATCCACCCTTCCAACATGTTTTTGAAAAGTGTATGTCTTAGATTTTACATTATCTTTTCATTTTATTTAAATCATTCATTAATGAGGTAATCACTACATCATCATGGTGTCATAAATAAATTTTTTTATTTATTGCCTAATAATTAAAAAAAAATTACAGTGATGTAGGAAATATTTATTTCCTTCCAATGAATATTTTTATACTAATAGATCATTTATTTATACAAAATTAAAATTGTTTTACTTAGGTGTTACATACTTTTGTTATATTTTCTTTTCTTTAAAAATAAAATGTTAAAATGTCATTATAACACAAAATTGATTCCATGGGGTCCCTAAGTTGGAAAATGATATCCCATGGTCGGTCATGACACAAGTAATATAATTAAGACACATTTTGGGGTCATTTTGTAATATGACGATATTATTTTGTTACCCTTAACTACCCAATTACTAATTAATCACGATAATTAAAAATAAGTATTGTCGTTACTATTCATAATGTAAAAAAACAAACGAGTCTTAATTACATAATTTGGAAATTATGATTCCATATATGGAATCCATTTTACTAATTTCAGTAATTAATTTAAAAATAATTCCCATTGTCAAAACAAATAGCGGGTTATTTTGAAACATTATCTATCAAAAGATTGACACTTATTTATGCCCAATTCCAACGTTAAATTAAATAAAATGGCTAACATTAGATTAAATGGTAAAAATAGAATCTAATTAAACATTAAAACCAATTACAATGAAATTTTTTCTAAATAATTAAATTAGATGAAAAAACAGTTTTGAGGTAAAATGCACTATTTTTCTCTATTCATTAAAAAATTAACATTGTCAAAAAATACCAAAAAATTATCCAAAGTAAATTTAAATGCCCCAATCCTAAATAATAAGTTTATTTTGACAAATAGAGCTTATAATATTTTTAAAATATTTATTTTAAAAAAATATTCCATCAAAAGGCGGTAAAACGATCTTTAAAAAAATATTAGAGTATTATATGCTTAGGATTGGATTTATTCTCATTTTTAACCTATAAAACACAATCTAATTCATAAATAGAAATAGAGATGAAAATACATAATTCTTTACTTGTGATGTTACATTATTTGGCAGTCAGAATAAATTTAATGTGACAATATGTTCCCTAGTGATCCCATAGGTCTATGATTTATTCCCTCTGTCTCATATGTGGGGGTGTAAAAACATTTTTTTTATTTTTTTTGAAATTTCCATTATAATGATTTTATTAAAATCCCTTATCACGTTCATTAGTATTAGACTCAATATTTAATAATTTGTTATATTATACAATCCATGACATATTTTCCCTCTAATAGTGTCATGGTCCCCACCACCTTTGAGGAGACTTTATCATTCAAAAAATCATCCCCGAATTGAGCTAAGTGTCGTAATCTGAAGGGTTATATTTTCTTTATATTAATTCACTCTATCCAAAACATTAAAATGGTACCGAAATAATAATATATAAATTTATTTAATAATGAAAATATCAGGTGTAGATGAATTATAATGCGGTAACTATCCCTCAAATTTCATAAAAGTAATAACATTATTCACATCATGTGACTATTAGAAATGATCATGTTGAATAATGGACTAATTAATTTTAAAGTCCCTGTTTTTGCAATGTTTTTATTTAAAAAAAATTCTATATCACTCTAATAAACAAGTCCTTAGAATTTTAATTCATGTTTTGCAAACATTTCTGTAACATGTCACCTCATTCCCCACTAACATGAAATAGATATAGAAGGAATGAATGATTTCATATTGAAATTCAACTGAAATATTCTCCCCCTCAGACACTATAATAATACATTTATGATGAGGGCGGTAGAGATAAATATCTATCAAAAACATTGCGAAACTCACAATATTCCCACCTATGGTATTTATGTATTCAATTATAGGCTATCAAATTAACAAAGATATGATATTAATTATTTGAGGATGTTAGATCACCTAACTAAGACTATGAAGTTTCATTAGAATCTGAGATCTCATATAATATTGGTTGTGTCAGTTAATGAAAGTATCCTACTAATAAATTTAAAAAACCTTATATTTATATTGTACAATCTCGGTCTCTATGTGGTAGATAAATATTTATTAGAATAATTTATTTAATTAAAGTAATTTTTACAAATTGAAATTATACTCCACTTTTCAATTTTATTTATTAATTTTAATACTAGTTTAGTGTACTCAAAATTTAATTTCACATCATTCATTGAAATATTGATTCTACCAATAATGTATTACATACAATCATATACCCTTTATAGATTGAATTTATAGTCTATTCTAAAATATTGAAATGAATGTTTTACATTTATCCTAAATCAGTGGTAGAATTTATAGATTACAAATAATCTAATTATCTTTTGTAAGGTTCCCCATTTTATAATAATTTTTTCATCAATATATTTATAGGTTTTCATGGTTTCTAGCAATTTAATTCCAAATATCATGATTCAGAATCTATAACTAAGGTTTCCACAGATTATACATGTTGGGATTCCATAATGATCTCTATTAGTAGTCCATATTATATAATATATATTACTACAATAACCATAGAATAACCCAAAAAAATATATAGATGCATATGTCGACTCAACCTTGATATCCATACCTCTAGGGAAATAATAATAATATTTCAATATATTGATAGGGGTCTATCTATTATATTGTAATGATAAGAAAAATAAAAATGTAATATTATACCATTAATTTAAAATTAAACAATATCTATAATATATATCTAATAATAAATTATTTATATTTTTTATTCCATCATATTATTTCAATTACAAACTAAATATAATTATAAAATTAAAAAAAATTCAATTCAATATCATAAAAAATACTTTGAGAATATATTATCCTAAAAAATGATATATATTAACTGAAATAAATCATAACTTTTATAATCATATCAAAATCAATATAAATTCAGAATAAAATTTTATGATTTTATTTTTATGATTTCTTCGAAGATAGGGTATGAAATTTATAGTTTTATATCCCCTCATAATAATTCAAAATAATTATATAAAAATATCCCAATTCATTGTCCAACTATGAATCACTCACCATCTCAAAATGTATATATTTTATTATAATCCTATTTAATTTCATAGTTAGTAAGAAAATCAGGTATTATCCATTAATTTTAAAAAATAAAATGTTAATTGTTTTCATTAAAAAATTAGAATTATTATAGAAGAAAATAATAAAAATAGGAAATATGGGTAATTATAAATTTGGGATGTGCGGAACTTTTCATAGATTTGTACAATTACCCATATTGTTATCATTTTCTAATTGATGGTGTGATAGAAATCATTTTAGTGACCCCTTGTAACAAAAAATAATTGATGGATCCCTAGAAACATAATATTTTTTTGGGATTCTTAGTTGGTGAACAACTACTAAACTACCAGATTATCATAACAATGATTTTATTTTAGGATGTCAGCAAATTTGATGACCTTAAAAATCAACAATTGTGATTTTCATTATGGAAATAAATTTAATAACATAAGGGAACATAGATAATGGTTGAGGTAAAAAAAGTATAATTTATCATAACACTATTAACACTATATGCATATATTTGGTTAATATTCATTACTAATTTGATATATTATATGAGTATATTATGAAAAATTAATTTCGGTACTTAATTCATATATAATATCATATGGTTCCATGAAATTAAAAGAATTACATGATTGAACATATAGTGCTACAAAAAAATCCTTGATATTTTTATAAAACATATATTCCACCATGTGTACGGTTGAGCCCTGGGGATCAACGAAATTATTATTTCTATTTTATGGAATGATTGATTTAAAACTAGGGTTAATAATAAATTTAAAATATTATTAATATATCTAATTTTTAATATGGACATTAATAGGGGAATGATAGATAGAAAAAGGGCTTGGGATATCATCATAGGTGGCTCAAGGTGCTTGAGCTACTAGTACAGAGCACACTGCAGCCGCTAACATGCCATCAAATCCCAAGAGCAACCTACATGATATTGGTGGGTGTTTTCTAGACCATGGATTGATAACATAGATGATGGTGCTAGTATCATGTATATAATAATTTTAGATGGGATAAATTGCCCTTTAATATATATATATATATATATATTGACATGGAATCCCCCTCTTTTCACTATAATTTTACACACACAAGATTTGTCAACACCCTACCTCATTAACATTGGTTCTCCTCCATTATAGGTATTTTTTGGAGAATTTATGGGGGTTTAAAGATAAATATAACATTTTGAGTCCTATTATCATCCTTTCATCCGCTAATGTAAAATTTTAATTTCCCCTATTTATGTATTAAAATATAATTACATTATTTCAGGGTGGTATAAAATAAATTGATATCAATTTCATATATCCATAATAGAGGATCTTACAAGAATATTTATGCATACTTTCACAACCTATTTTGATGAGGAATGTTTCCATGGTAAGAAATCATGTGTTTCTCATTGAAGATAAATTTATTTATTAAATTTTTCATTGAAATAATCTTGTAAATTTTCTAAAGTTGGTTCCATGTGGCCTCATCCAACCTTTTTTAGGTTGGGGGAAACCATTCCAATCTAATGGGGTCATCGGTGAGTGAATCTATGAATGTGACTCTTTTATAGATAGTTTCTTTATTTTGTTATATATATTATAAAAAATCATTTATAGAAATTGGTTTTGATAATGGATCATGAAATTTAAGTTGATTGTAGGTCGAGCATGAATAATCATAGTCAAGACTAGGGAAAAGTTACCAGCCACTAAAAAAAATGGTGAAACCTTACTAATAATGGTTGGAAGTCTTTAATTTATAATCTATAGATTTATTTTGTTGATACAATTTAGGTTGACTCTCATCATCACAATGGAGGGAATTATTTTTTTATTACAGAATTTGTTTATTTAAATTAATTGTTTTCATATAATTATAAACAATTAATCAAATGTATAGTGAAATATAATGTAGAGTTCTATGGGCCATGATAAAACCTTAGGAAACAACCTACATTCCTTTGAAGCCTATGGATAGTTACTTAAATGCAGTTGTTATGACTAATAACATATATTCCACATGAGGGTTGTGACAAAAGTGGGTGAGGCATGATGGCCTTTCATTGGAAGACTTTTAGATCAATTTGATATGTGTTATGAGTTAATCATATTTATCCCCATGTGACACACATTACCTTAATAACAGAATTGATATCGTTGACTAATTGTATTGTAGTAGATGGATGTGTCTTTCTCCCATAAAATGTAAATACCATAGTGAGTGGACACTAAGTAAATTGTATTATACTGGGTTGTGTAGTTCAACCTAGAAAAACAATATATATATTTAGATGGGCTATAATCTATCACCCAGTACTACTGCTAGAATTACTTTTACTATGAGGTTTATAAGACCACGTACGCTTATGAAATTGATGATGACTGTAATACCCACATATATATGGCCGGTGACCTATAAGTTGAATGATATTTTGGACCCCACATGGGGTTCTCTTTTAATTTTGAAATAAAATACCTTAGTGGGTTCTTATTGGCATAATCACCATTGTGATAAAGGGTTTTATTTTTTTATGAAAATCAATAAAAGATTTGTGTTTTCATCCTATACCTTTATTTTTTTACTTTTTTCGAAATGATATACACACAATATTTAGTTGTGTTTATGATATAAAAAACTCGAATTGGTGGGTGGGTATATATTTTTTAAAATATAAAACACCCTTATATGGAGGACGAGGGTAATTGAGGAAATTACTTGTTAGGGTGGTCTACAATACTTGGATGATAAATGGAAATTAGGGGGCTTAGAGATCCTTATAAAGAATAAATATTCTGGGATGTATGAGTTACTATATTGGAAAACATCCATAAGGTTTGTTTATGTAACATAAAAAGAAACTCCCTTTTTGAAGGTTGTGCATCGAACTAAGAAAATTTCTGTGGGGATGGTTTGTGATATCGATCGATGTGAAAACATCGATAATGGTGGAAAATGTTAATACCATTGTGGATTTAGTTGATTTTATATGAGGTATGATCTTATATATTATTTTATATACTTCTATATGAATTCACCATGACTTTATCATGTAAATTAGGGAACAATAGTCATCATATTGATTTTCACATGCACTGTTACGTTTTCAAATACAACCTAACATAGGATAATGCATGTATGGTTTATTTGGGCCGCATACCAATGGATTGTTGATGTCTATTGGTCTTATACAGGGATAAATGCGCATTCCTCATGAAGGATGTGATATTTTGGGTTGGAAATAAACTTTTATATGCATAGAGACATTATATCATTAAGAAAAAGAAGGTATTTTTAAGGTTTCAATTTATTTATTTACAAAAAACATTTATGGTTTCATATCGTGTAACACAAACATATACGAGTAATAACAATAATATAGAGAACCATGTTTTTGGTAACTTACTAAGTATTTCACCCATATGCTACTTGAGGAACCATTACACATGGTTACCCAAGAAATACTAACATATATAATTTTTTGGATGTGTGATGTCTCAATATTTCATGATAGGTCTAGAGCATCATGTATTTTATTTTTATTTTAGAATGATATTAGGAATGTGGATTTTAGTGAAGCCTCTTCTAATTTTATCTTTGAATCATCCAATTATTAGTATTATTCTGTATGTCTGATCATAATATGAGGTGATCAATTTTGAATGACTATATGTATGACTCCACATTTCGTATCCATGTAGAGAAATAGATTATATCGCTTCCAAACTATGGTTATTTAGTTTTTCTACGATACGTGGTTTTTTACATATTATTGTGGACTCTAATATATGGGTTATATTCTCTCCACAATTCTATATTCTACCATTTTTCTATTTTGAATCCTCTAAAATTTTGAAAGGCCTGCCAAAGGATACATAGTACAATAATTTATATACATTTCATAACGAGAAGATTCTTGAAATTAAAATAACTAGTGTATAACATGTGTAAGAAATAATGGATGTTGAATATTTCCGAAAATATTATCAATTGAATGTAATATATTTGTTATAAAACTAATATTAGTGGAATATATTTTATTTTTATAGGAATAAATCCTCAAAAATATTTTTTCTATTACTAATATAATAGACTAGTCATTAGAGATATCATATAATTCATGGAATAACAATCAATAAAGTATCCCTTGGATTGGTTTATTTCATCAGTATTTTTAGAATGTTACATTTGATCCTTTTAATTTTTAAAACATCATAGTCCCAATTAATGATTTTTAATAGTTGAGATTGATAATGTATTTTTTCATGTCCTATATAATAATATATTTTTACCCTTATCAATCACTATATTCAAATTAGTTAAAATATTTTTTTTGAGTTCCTAACAGTAAGATACAACTCATTCATTCCCTATATATTATTTGGTTTAATAATATAAAACATAATATATAAATTTATAGGTGATATTTTTTCTCTCCTATAAGGTAGTTGGGTGCTCGAGAACTCTAGTTTAATTCTCAAAAATTTATTCCTAAATGTGCAATTGGTGGATGAAAAAATTATCATACTAAAGTAAATATTTAATATATAGATTCATGATTTATTTAAACTATGTATTTATAATTATAATTAGAATGATTAATATATTTTACTCAATTGAAAAATAGTATAATGAAATGATTATTTGTACTCATATTTTGACTGAATATGATGTAGATGAATGCAATTTATCCTTGATATACATATATTATAATTCATATTAAGGGATCTTCCCCTATTTGAGTATTTTCATTACAACTAGTCTAGAAAAAATCAATGCTTCTGATCATTTATTAAAATAATATAAAAAGTACACATGTGATGGATGAGGTCAATCAATGTGGGTTTCTGTAATACAATATAATAAAAAGTTATATATCACAGTATGAAAAATCATTTTCATAATCATATTTATCAGCAATTTCCCACTCAGATTGTGAATCACCTAGATTAAAAATCATAAAGATATCAAAATTATAAATTATTGGAACCGTAGAGGACAATTTAGTGTCCACAGTTCATGGTAGGGTAGAGTAGTCTCTCTACATCCTCCTATTAGTTGGAATAGGAGTCAACCCCCATTATAGGTCAACTATATACTTTAATGTAAGATTTCATCATTATATAATGAATGATTATGAAATAAAGCCTTTTGGGGTGTGATATCACTCACCCTTTATTCTTTTGCAACATTCCCCCATTTATTATAGATTTTATAAGAAGTTAAAATGTGTTGGATTCATTATTGAAATTGAGAAACAGATTGATTAAGAGAAAGATCATGGATGTTCCTAAAACCTTAACTTTGGATGTATGTTATTTAACAATGTAGAAGACATCCATGATAGTAATTTTATCTGATATGATATATGACCATCTATGTTCTTTAATGATTATCAAAGGGTATGGAATTAAATATATTTATATCTTTCCTATAATGGTCACCCATTGTGAATTATTATTTATCCATCATTAGGAGGATATCTATAGTTGTAGGGTCCCTTTATATAAGAGGTGTGAATTTTTGGGGTCAAATTCATTCTTGAAGGATAGTTGAGGACTCTATAATAATATGTTCATTTTTCATTGAATAATCATTTTTTATGGTTGTGTTGAAGTTTTTTTATAACTATATTTGGATCATCATTCTACGTGATTATAGTGATGGGTTACCAAAAATTAGAGAATATTCTAGGAACCAAGGTCATGAATTCTAGGTTTGACTCCCCTGGATGGATCATTAGATTAAAAGAGAAGCATAGTGGTGGCCATGGAATGGGATGAATGGAATTTTTTTTTGAAACTTCATATATGTATTATTGATTAACAAAAAATAATATATCTTCTCAAGAAATGAAAATAATGTATTTTTTGTTTAGGAGAGAGACCACTATATTGATTTTTAGGGATATAAGGAAATCAATTACATATATGTCTTCTGGTATGATATTTTATTCATGTATTTAGTGCATGTTGGTTCACCTATAATGCAAACAACATCAAGATGAATCCTTTTTGAACATAAGAACTCACAATATCATTATTACTAGGAGTATTATAAGTTATTATTGGGAATAGTTGATAGGGTTATCATTTATCATTATGGTGGAAGTAAAAAAAATACATATATAAGGATTTCAGTATGATATTTAGTGGATGAAGTGAACAAAACAACCTTAATTATACAATACTTTTTGTTGGAATGTTGGGAAATACATCTCATCATAAATGGTGTTGAATTAGATATTTTGGTCCAAAATAATTTTCTTTATCAAATATAAAATGTGAATATACAAGGAAACATATCTAAATTGATGTATGTATGAGAATATATATAATGATCATCCTTATATTATTTGATATTTTTTTACTAATGTGGTTATTGAATATGTAAATGGATAAAATGAGAGTTTGAATTGTCACAAAAATTGGCTTTATTGTACAATAAATGATATATTTATTGATTTATTATACTTTCATGGAATCTTTATTGAGTCCTTCCTAGTGAATATCAATTAATTACATCACACTCTACCATAGTTGATTAAATTAATTAAGTTAAAGGGGTTGAGCGATACTTATGTAGTGGAAGGATATAAAAATCAATTCCTTAGGGATATTGGATGCATGAAATAATTTTCCAGGTAACATAATGACATATTAAGAATATTTTTGTATAACTCCATGTTGGATATAAGCATTTTTATAGAAGTGTTCGGAACTATAATGGAAAGGTATGAGAGGTATATTTTGGTTTAAACCTCTATATGGAGATTAATTTGTTACATTAATGATTAAATAGACCAATTAATGTGAAAATTATTTACATTAAATATTTATGATTCAATGAATGTAAAATTATATTTTACATTAAATAAATGATTTAATTAATGAGTCTTATATTGTATTTAAAATCTATTTGTGAATGAAATTTGTAAATTTAGTGATTTTGAGTTTTCCATTATATAGATATAAATGTGATATTTTCTAATCCTGACTAGAAATAATGTAATTCATGAAATAGTATAACAGTAGTTATTAAGGATATAGTTATGTTAATGTATTAATATACACAAAAATTAAATTTATTTCAAACGTTTAATGTGATTTCGTGAAGTTTACACATTAGTGTAAATCCATATATAAGGGTTAAAGGTTCATGATTGAGATCATATATCATGGTCCTCTGACCACCACTCCAAATCCTAAGATATAAATGAAGAGATGTAATTACCCCCAATTCCTTCGTCTAATAGTCTACAATTAGAAAATATCAACAAAAGTATAATAAAAACAATATGAGGCCTTACCGTCAATATACAATATTATGGGAAAAATAAATCATGATAAATATGAATCAAAACCTCATTATTTAAATAAAAAAATATCCCAAAAATTAATATTGTTTAATATATTACATGAAATAAAATTACTCTTAAAAAATTATTCACCAAAACACACATTGGTATAAGAGCTAATTGGAACATTTAAATTGATGAATGTATAATCTATATCAGTCACTAAATACATCGTTATTACTAAAAAAGAGATATATATATATATATGGATTAACATAACATATATCCTAGTAGTATCCTCTTAAATTCCTCACATTAAAATGTGAAAAAAATTTACTAGTACCCTAGTGAAAAATTAGTACAAACTGTAATAACCTAAATTGTAAAATAATAATTCCATGCCACACCATGGCCCACAACCCATGTCTCACACACAATGTAGGGATATAATATCTATAGAATATAATCACAAATTCATCACAATAACATACCCACTACTTTACCTCTCTCACCCTCAAAATCAGATGTCATGTCCTCATATACATCTAAAATAATACTAAAAAAATAATGGAAGTGGGAAAAAAAATTTCAATAGCTTCATGAGATACCTCTCAAAAACCTCCCCATAAGTCAAACATTACCATAAACTATTATGGATGGGGAATTGAAAACAAGCATTCTGAACATGAAAATCACACTTCCAGGTAAGATACGTGTTATTAAGAAATTTCATCATTACCATGTCCCATAAATTATAGTAAATAGATTTAAGAGAAGTAACATAATAAGTATTTCAATTAAATTCAGAAAATAATATCAAATTTCATGAAAAAAAATCTCAGAAAATTTGGAGACAAGGATTGTGCACATGTAAATAAAAGTCACACACATATTCCTATAAATCACTTAACCACCACAAGAAATGATCCAAATAATGAACTTATCATTGTATTAAAATTAGAATTTCATCCTGGATCTCAAAAATATTCCTCATGAACAAGACATTTTTGACAACATCTACCCTCCCCAATGAATATAATGTGAAGTTTTTGGAAGATATCGATGTATCAACTTGTGGTGGACGATATCACAGATCATACCTATCATGGGAGGATAACCAAGTGATAAAAAACCAGTCCAAATCATTCCAACATGTAAAAATGGATAATATTATTTGGAGATGGTTTACAACCATGCCCATGACATTGTAGACAATGATAAAGACGTAGATTAAAATAAATGATAACTAATATGGAATATTATAGGTATGCACCTCGTATGATTGTATGATTTTTACCCATCATGTGGTTCCTTATTAAACTCTTTTATAAAATTGAAAATGTTATTCATGCACTGAAAAATTATTTTCTAAGGGAAAATTCTTTAGCAAACATAGCCTTAAACAACAGTGATCAAAATGGTAACCCATAATGAGCTTAAATGAGATATGTACTGATAGGAATGTGGTATCAATTTTTATTAGTGAACTCCAAATTGAAAAATGGTTCTTAAATGTTGAAAAAGGTCAATGAAATATTCCACAAACATGTCTACCCAGATATGAATTGTATTCTCAATCTCCACATTCAAATTTGGGTGAAAATGACATAATGAAAATCTAGGAGATGAATAAACATTAATCAGAATCCCAATAAATCCCAGGTAAAAAAAGTTTCAAATATGTTGTTATTGTCATTGATTTCCCATTAGATGGGTATTCATGTACACTTAATTTATTGAAAGAGAATATATGACAATATATTACATTAACTCTAGGAAATTGGAAAATTTAATTAGTTATACCATGATCAATAAAATATTTTCACATCCACTATGGGATTTTTTTAAACCATTGATGAAATATATCATTATTTCTTCAGTTTTCAAATCTGTGACAATCAATAATACAAAGAAACACTCTATTACAAGTTGATATACCTTAAACTAATAAATGATCAAACATTATTCTTTGAGATATACTACAAATCTATTCATGATGGGTCACAAAAAATAACTTCTAATTGATTTATACATCTTGTTGACACCAATATAAACTACTTGAGGTGAGTAATAAAATTTAGAAACAAACTCTCACATCATTGTTGTAATTAATAATCTAAACCATATCACTATTTGATGAAGCTCATCCTATGACCAAATTTCTATAGAATTAATGTGTTTATCATTGTCTCACATCATTAACCTCTATGTCACCCTAATAAGACTCCAACTACAAAAACAATTAGAATTTTTCAAATATTTTATATAATAATCCTCTTACATTAAACTCCTTTACACAAAAATGTAAAACAGCTAACTCAAACTGTACCCAGTAACAATATTCCTAATAATGAGTAACGTCTCCTTGTGACATCTATCTATTTTTTTCAGAAATTTCATTCTCTTTCCCATACATCTATTATATTTTTTTAATAATCCAAATTGATCTACATCCATTAAAATATAAATAGATTTTTTAATTGTAATGAGAATCCATACATCAAGCTTCTTTGATACTTGAATAACTCAACATACACAATAATGAGGAAATTTAACAATTACATTATCCTAAAACACTATATAAAAATCATGATCATGGGTGGAATAATTATAATCATGGGGTAGTAACTATCTAGATATATTGATATCACCTCCTTCTGATACATCAAAAAGAACCTAAACAACGATGATATGAATCATAGACCACAAACTACACTGCTTAATTTGTAAACTAGGTTATTATTTCACTAATTAACTATTTATTGAGGTAGTTTAATTGTAAATTAGGAATAAATATTTTATAAAAAAATATGTCCCTCCCTAATAATGGTTGCAAGTAGGTCATTGAAAAGATATATTTTAGACACGAAACACTAAATATATATATAAATAGGTCTATAAATCTAAATAGCACTTCCATGTTTTTTAGTAATTACATAGAAAAACCTACCTCAATATTCAATTGATACCTATCTACTCCTCACTCACACCGCACATGTTCATCAAATTCACTCACTCATACAAATCATGAACATGTATAACTTTCAATATAGAAAGTGGCGTCAAAGTGTCTAAAACATAAAATTAATGTGTTCTACATGCTATAATGTTAATATTGTGTATATAATAATTTCATAGATGAACATGTCGAAAAACACCACATTAACTCATCAAACAGGGAGTTTATGTGTGTCATGTACACAATATGTTAATTCGTTGCTTTGAATAACATGAACGTGAAATTGAAGATCCTATAATTTGGATGACAATATATCGTCAAGGTTTATTCCTACATAAAAATCATATGGTTATACCTATTTTTCATGGTGATATTTGGAAAACATATGGATCACTTCATATATTCACTCAAGTACTATATACTTTGAATGAGATAACAATTCCGAATACTTACTGAATCAATAATCAATGATACAAAAATTTATTCACACAACCAAATACCTTCTTAAAAAAACTATGTTACACTAAGAATATACAATATCGTGGATGAATCCCTTTATGATTATATCAACCATAGGGATCCATAGTATTCTCAACACTTAAGGTTCTATCTGATATTTATTTCTATAATTTATCAATGAAATTATTTTATATTTTATGCTATACTAAATTTCAAATCAACGGGGTTTTGAAAAAACCACCCTCATGGAAAATGTATAGACACAATAAATTTTTTTGGTGAAAACAGTTAATGTTCCTCCACTAGATCCATGTTCAATTATTATAACCTAAATAATAAATTATCTAATCTCCCATAGTCCATTAAATAATGTCTGTATCCAAAAAACACTACACATTGGACCTCCACGTTATAGAATCTAATATCACTGAAGGATAAATATATAATCATGAATATAGAACAAAAAAATCCAATAAACTATGAAATAATATGATTTAATTTTTATTAGAATGAAATCCACAAATTAATATTTAATTCATATCCTTAGATCATTGAATTAATAAGAATCAAATAAACTCCACAAGACTCAATATTCCATAGTCAACAATATGGGAACTAGAAGCCTCTCCACCTATATTGCCATATATATATGACTCATGTATGAAATTTGAATTATTTTGATTCTCTTAAATCATACATTTAATAATCCAATATGGAATACTATAAAATTTTACCATTAATGATATCTAGCCATTATTGAATTTTGAACTTCTATAGCATGAAACTATGCATACAATGCTCCTCACAATTGCTGGCAATGCCGAAATCTTCTTCCAAGACCCTTCCCTACTCTTGAACCTTGTAATAATGGTAAATAATGAGTACTAAATGTATCACCAATCTGAGTAATATAATCCTTGTATTTTTTATACTAATGACATGGTAGTGACATTGTCTACTGGAACTCTCTCTGAGGAAGTTACATATGAGGTGGATATGGATGTTGAACTACAATCCCAAATAAGTAGCACGTAACTACTGGATACTAATAGTACTAATTTAAATTTTCTTTTAAACTAAGAAAGACATGTGGCATGCTCCCAATATTGTTGTAGGAAATGATTTATTTAAAAAACATTTTTATAGTGATCTAATAATGACTCCATATCGACAAAAATCCATCCCAAAATACATACCCCTCTAAATAAATTTTTACCCTAAAAAATATCTGACAGAATCACCGATAACTAATCCTTGTAATCATCTCAACCTCATAAATCATATAAAAATATGTATGAAACATAAAATGTTATTATCGACTTGATAGCTCCACCAAAAACATCCTCAAGGAACCACGCTCTAGACTCCTCATAATGGATGTGGTCATGAGAGAATTGAATAAGTTTCATAGACCATATCTAGATCTCTGGAATGATAATGATCTCTAAATGGATGGATAAAAAATTATTGTTCTTATAGGAACTCATCATTCAATATAGAAACTCAAAATATAAATCATTTTCGATATCAATCCCTGATTCATTTGGTTCTCTCAACATTCCTAGGTAAAATATCCACTATTGATGTTGAAAAAATATCATATAAATAATCTTTATTTGAACTTAATAATAATCATTTGGATGGATGAAAATTCATGGAAAAATGACGGCTTGTAACATGACTTTTTTCTCCAAATTATATATGTTTCCCTCTACTTCTACAAACCATTAAATATAACTCACCACACTCATATAAGATTATGATTATACAATCCACTATATCATACTTCTAATCCTATATAACCTATACCAATTTCATATGATGTAAAACAAACATCTATTTTAAAAAATTCTTAACCCTAATTTAATGGAAGTTATTTAATAAAATCCAATTATTTAAATTTATTTAATCTTCCCCATATTAACCATATTTATAATATCAGAACAACCATGAAATATTCATATACCTATAGTATATCTCTACCACTCTAGAATGATATCTTATCTAAATAAATTTGGATATATAGATTTCCTAACATGGGATCATGGGGCCCTAAAATATTATTTACTATATAATATCATTTATGAACATATGATAAAAAATTTAATTAATAGTTATTCCATAATATCCAATTCAATCCTCACTATTTTGAATTCTTAAATATCCATCCAATCTACAACATATCATTTATAAAACCATTATCCATGAGTAAATATCCACTAGTAATCCTCCTAGTCTGTAAATTAGTTGAAGGAATGGCCCTTGAATCCCACCTCTAATAATCCCAATGATGACAACTAAAACAGTTGGTATAAAATAAAAAATGTAGTCATTAACCCTAACATATAAATGTATTGATATGTGAAAATATGATAATGGCTAATCAATACCCAATTATATAATATTAACCATGATGTCTTAATGTTAAAATCCCAAAATGAATGAAATGAGATAATAAAATTCACTCAAAATAATGTACATATATAATCCACGGCTGCTGAAAATAAAAAAACTCCCCAAATAAATCTATTATTATCTTGATTTATTAAAAAATCAATCAATATTTCTTAATATAATGTTTTCTTAAATATTTTTTTTGATAATAACATATATATAATCAGTACGGTCTACTTGAATACCTATAATTAAAATGTGAGAAAGAAAACTAATTCTCCAATGAATAATTGGTGGAACTAACAATAATGTCAAAAACCCAATCCTAGCGTCACCAAGGGGTACCCAATAATTATAAAAAAAATTAAGAACAAAATATCCAAATTATATATTCATATTATTCCATAAAACAATTCCATGCTAATTTAACACATTCACAAAAAAACATCAAATTTCATATGCTCCAATACCTTCTACATCATCATCATAATTATAGTAGTAAATCATATCTATCAATTTTTTATGATCATTAAATCACTATAACAAGCTATCCCCACTCCCACCCTATACCGATCATCCAAACCACACATCACAACCTCATCAAATTTATATCCATCACATCATAGGTCATGATATGTATGGTATCATGAACATTAAAAAATTAACTTCATTACTTCATCATACCTTTCATGATAATAAATAACATAAGCACCTAGTATTTCAACCAACATTAAAAAATACTCTAACCAAAGGTAGAGTGTGAAAGAGGGGGAAACCATCCCTATACCATAACCATCCAAACTGATTATAGAAACACCTTCATAAAAATAAATTTGAAATCAATTTTTTTATATAATACGTGTTTCGTGTTTATAGATATCATAATAAAATAAACTAAAAGATATAATCATGAAAATTATAGATTAAGAGTTCCCATAAAAAGACTAATAACTATCCATATACTCCAATTCCAAACTATCATCACCCATCATTATTTGTTGCTTCTTCAATAGTAACACAATCCCGTAGCATCATGAAAAAATTATATAACTATTCATTGTTACTTAGTTAACAATATATTAAATTTAATATTTATTTTTCGTTTATATTTCCACAGCATGTTTTTTTTCATTCATTAATCATATTTAATGAAAATTCATTCACAATCCAATAAGCACACTATTCTTGATTTATTTGACTATTAATTATTGATCAATTCACAAATATTCACTACATCGTTATTTCTACCTAAAAACTATTTAATGTTCATATTTTTTCATTCCACCACATAACATAGGGAAATATTAAAAATTCCTAAAATTTAATACCCAACACCACATGATTCAGAACCATTCAACAAATAATTTAATACACTATACCTACCACATCACAGTGACCACCATACATCACATGTACAAACACAAAAATGCATACCATTGAAATTTGGAATATAATCAAGCCCCTCATATTTTAAAAGCCCACATTTTAAATACCACAATATATATAACCATCAGTAAAACATGATTCACATAGATTATAATATAAATATTTATCACAACACACCCACCACAGATAAAAAACTCACTTACAAAAAATTATTACTATCCTTCCAAACATATAATATTTATTCTAGGTTGGAGATCAGATGTTTTCCAGGATAATAATGTTTTTTTATAAAATGATATAGTTATCAGTATTTTAAATGTGGTGATTATGATATTTAAAAAAATTAATTATAAATTTTTAATAACAATCAATTCATTTTATAATAATTGATCAATTCAACATTAATAAAATTATATTTATTTTATGTGCATTTATGCAATCAAAAAATTTAATATTCACACTACATTTATTTTTTTCAATTTTCAATCTCATTTTTAATGATATTCTTCATTATTTATTCATTCAATTTTTACAAATAAAAAAATATCACAGAAAATAACCCTGCAATATAGATAATGCGCATACAGAACACATTCATTACAATTTACTTATCCTTCAATTTATTTATCATCCTTGGTTAATTGTAAATAATAACCCAAAAAACAATATCAAGATAATCCAATGATCATGACAAATGAATGGGTGAGTACTAACTGTTTTATCTTGGTACAATGTTTTGATGTACCGCCACACTTTTTTGAGTAATTTATGATCAAACAAAACATAATTTTTAGGGAATCTATCCATAAACTAACGAAAACATTATATCATCAATTAACAATAAAATTAAATTCCTATATTAATATCACATGATAAAAATCAAAAAAAGTTATTATTTCATTAAAATTAATCATCATCATAATATATATTCCTTAATTTGGAAATTTTAATTAATTATAAGTTCCCAAATATTAAAAATAAATTTTGTTTAATTGGTGTTATGTTTAGGTCATCAGGCGTAACACCATGTTTCCAACATTCAGGAACTTATTTTCCATTTATTATATGATATTTTTGTTTATGTGTTCCTAAAAATAAAATTTTCACCTTTTTCTATGTAATTACACACGAGGTTTTTTGTCAATTTAGTGTGTACTTCCACTATAGGTTATATTGGTTGTATCCACCTTATGCCAAAATTAGGTCTTATATTTTATTTCTATAAATTATAACTATGGATTACAAACCAAAATGAATGATTTTTCAATTATGATTGGTTTATCAGAAGATTTTAAATTCATTTGTATGCTATAAATTTTTTATGATATGGTGTATCAATAGATTCGTACCATTATTCTTTCATACGTGAAATTTTACTTGAAATGTTCAATATGGTATTATTTTAGGAAAAACAACAGGTTTTTTTAAATAATTTTTCATTATGATTATTCAATAAAAAATTTATTTCTTTATACATATAGGTAATGCATTTTTCATATTATAACATTAATATAATCTTTTGTTTTATGATACTAGTATTTTTCCCTAACTATATAATTTCTATTGGAAAGATATAGATTTTGTTTTGTATGAGTCATGAATAGGAAAGGGAATTGTGTATGATTTTTATTTATATTACTGATCATAATCATTATAGTATGATGGTTTAGTGATGAAATATAGTTATAAATGGACTTTTTTTCATGTCAATATAAATTTTTTGGTTTGGCCTGTATTTCATGTCATTTAATGTATCATGGATTTTACCTCGTTTTTCATCTATATTCCATGTTGTGTTAACTTATTCATGTTTATTATGATATATGATATTATCTTTTTTTATACTTCACTATTTGGAATAATATCTTGTGATATTTTTCTAGATAACAAAATTTGGTTTATTACCAATTGAAATCAAAGAGAATATTGATCTTGATGTGTTTTGAGACTACATGGGTCTGCTTTAGGGTATTTGGAAGAAAATATTTTGGGCCATCATATGCTAGATAGCATGTATAGAAAAGGGTCCTAACTATCTCACATTCATGTATTAATCCATATTACCATGTGGGGGATTGTATTTTTTCAATGTTTCAGAAATGGTGGTGGAGGTATCTTGAAAAAACTATATATGGGGAATTTATTTAAATTAATTTGGTAATTGAGATGTTATTTAACATTTTAAATATTAATTTAGTATCTATGAATTTTTTTTCCATGTATATTCTTGTGGGAACTTATGGCTTTTCAATGGTGGGGTTTTCCTTATATATTACAGTGGAACTAGGAAGTAGGTGATGAGACTCAATTATGTAAGAAATGTTATATGAGGATCATACTTGGCCATCATTCATGATAATATAAAAAAATTATTTTATCCCACAACATTAATTGTGGAATAGAACCGATAGTTTCTAAACATATTGGAGGAGGATAATACCATTATGGAGTATTCCACTTTCATTTTTTTGGTTGTACAATTCGATTCAGATATTCTTAATATTGATTACCTCAATATTACGGGTTTGATATGAGGTAACATGATTATAATAGTCCAATTCTTGGTCTCATGTGACATTCATCATTTTATGTGTTTGATGATTAATAGGGTCTGGAAGAGTCATAAATAAACAGTAGAATATTTTTTGGTGTAATTAGTTTTAGTGTGGTTATTAGTAAGGGTGTTTCTTATAGTAAGAAAATGATGTGAAAATGTAGCCAGTTTTATTTATGACCAGATGTATGAGAATCATTTGGAGAATAATAGTTTTTCTATTATTGGTGTGGAAGGATATGACATTACAAGACAAAATGTATGGAATCTCCCAATAAATGGCAACATTATGAACACTATATCTATCATGGACATTTTTTAATGGATTTAATAATTGAATAGAGATGATACACTATTACCATGGGTTTTCATGTTCTTTATGATGAATCTAAGGCAAGTTGGACATATCATGAGGGTAAGGGATAAGTTAATTTAGCCAACAATTCCTTGGGAAGAACCATTCTCATTAGTATTTATATTGAGGAGTATTCAATAGAGGACATTAATGTAGGGATGGTTACTATTTGAGGTATGACCATTCTTTCATCTTCTATTTTACTAGCTCTGTTTGATTAAAATTGATGTCATTAATTTTTATCATCAATGTTAGTTGAAATGTAGGTTTTATTTTTAGAGATTATATCATTCTTGTTCGATCGTTCCATCCATTTGGGAAAGATGTCTGAACATGGTTTCAAATGTCCCACATGTCATTTGAAAAGAGCTAACCATGATGAGGAGTAGTACTTCATGGATAGTGATGTTAATAACTTTGTCTTGATTAATAGAATATGTTATATGATCAATTTTAATTCCAATATTTAATTTTATCATCCTCGAGTTCATTTTCTATGCCTAGAGTGATTCACTATTATATTATAAGATGATTAGTGATCTAGAACGGGGAGAGAGGGGGGTATTTATCTATATACTATGGAAATATAAACATAGTTTTTAGAGATAATCCTTTATTTAGTAATATTTTTTTGATAATTCCATATCTTACGTTGGTGTTTCCAAACCATGAGTACATTTCAAATTCATTATCTAGATTATCACCATAGAGAGAGGACATTTATACCAATGAATATCTACCTATAATTAGGCCAATTTATATTCAATACTAACACATGGATCCTTCAAAATATGCTGAACGTAATGTCCAAAATGAAGAAATTGAGGCTATGGAATTTAATCAGACTATTTTGTTACCATATAAATTGTATGATCCCTTTTAAATTAAAGATTATATGACTCTTAAAAATTGTTTGGATTACAAAAAAGGAAAACCATGGGATAGTTGAAAAAAATACCTTGTCTATGATGGATAATATTTTTGACGAACTCAAAGGGGAATGATGTTTTTTAAATATTATCCTCCAGTAAAGGTAGCACTATTTGGGATACTTTGAAAATGATACACCTAAAAAGAGATTAAGTTGTTTGGATAGACATTTATAATATAAATATATTCCATTCACTCCAAAAAAGAATCATTTGATATTTATGGAATTGATGAATTAGGACATTCATCAATTCATGGAATCTTATTTTGTTTATTTCATAAATGATAATTTTATATACAACAAGTCATAGGGGTATCACATGAACTATTTGGATATCATTAATAGAATATTTTTTATCATAATTTTTAGTATATTAATTTAAAGTTTTAATTATGGACTAAACAAGAGATGTTTCTAGAGAGTATTATATATTTTAGGGGTGTCGCAGTATATATTTAAATGGTACTGGTGGTTATATCCTAAGAGAATCCCAAAAATGTTTCAATAATCTATAATTTATTGGGGGGTTTTCTTACATGAGATTTGTTTAGGACTCCAATAATTATGGTTCACTGAAGACTACATTAGCCAATAATGTTGTGATGTTTGAGTATAATGAGAAATGTTAGAGATCTTTTGATGAAATGAATAAGATGATCATTTCATCTCTAGTATTTATTCTTCCATAATTTTTTTTTTGGTTTTTATCATTAAATATATGCTTTTAGTGTTTTTTTTGTAGTGTGTATTGAGGCCAGGGAAATATGTGGTGTCATGTATCCGTTAATAGTTACACCCAACTTAAGATAACTACCTGACCCATTAAGATATATTTTTATCATGATGTCATGAAATATATTATCACTCAAATGGGTATGAAATTGTGTTAGAGATATTGGGAAGAGTATATTAAGACATTTTATTTTTATATTTTGTTTTCTCCTAGAAAGGGTAATTTGATACTAATGTGAAATCTAGGAAAATAAAAACAAGATATGTGATGTAATCAGTGTAATAGTTGTATTTATTATGAGATTTTTCATAGATATGATGTTTTACATGGCTTCGTTAAATGATGGTTCATAATATAATGGGGATTTCATCCATATATAATTACTTAATTTATTTTTCCAACACTTATGTGGAAAGATAAATGGTGAGGAGAACCTGGGTGATTGGTTTTAGTCTCCTGATGTCTCTATGTTTTTCTAAAGTAAGATTTATGTACTTATTTCTCCGATGTAGTTGGTGATGGTCATATAAAACCACTGTTGTTGTTATATGAACCATAGTACTACCATGTTGTTTCATGACAATAGACATTCATATAGGTGTTTGTGGATGAGATATGGGAGTTTATATTTTATTTAATGCTGCCTTCCATGTTAGAGAATTAAGCATGGTTACTAGGGACCATCTACTTTGTTATATCACTTACCCATTTTGGTATTTGAGTGGCATGATATTTCTAGTCATCATAATTGTATTTACATGGAATCATAGTCCAAAGGAAGATATTTCTATGATCATTGGTCAAATCATGAAAAAAAGATCTTTTCTTCTCTACAATGAAGATAAAGAATGATGTGTATCTCATGGATTTCTATTTATAAGAGATCATATGTCTAAGGGGGCCCCTATACTAAGGTATCTGATCGGGACTTATGGTTCAAACTAAGGTTTTTTAAATGATTTCAAGATGAAATGGGTTCACTGTTTGAATTTAGCATGTAATATTATCCAAATATGTATAGGAAGACAAATATAGATTTTCAGGTTATTAAAGATATACATCAAACATTTATTATGGATCGTAGTGGCTCTTCAGATAAATCATCTATTAATGTTTTTATATAATAATAGTTATCATCCATACATTATCATGGTCCTTTGTGGAGAAATTTATGAGTGAACTTATAGATCTATCATGTTCTACAATGAGTTGGTAGAGAGGCCCTTGGTTTTTTCATGTCTTGTTTAGAATGTGGAAGAAATTTTCTAGTTGATCTAGAAGAAGTTGATCTTAGCACATAGTTTTGTAAATCTTATATAATTCATCTTTTTTAGACAATACATTTTTAGGTAGGAGATTGATTTTTTCACAAAGGATTACCTCGCTTGGGAAATTTTCAATTGGGTAGACAATGAATGTTGTCAATATGGTTTTTTGGTTACTTGGATATGGAGGGGTGTCTTGGAATTAATCCTTATCGGTTGGAATTTCTTACTTTATGACTTCAATCCATTACATTTTTCATTATTTTAAATTCTAATGTTATAAACAAGATCCTTACCAAGTGATTGAATTGAATGTTTTTTATATTCAAACATACACCACTATGGATAACCAACCCATTCAGATTATGAGATAATAAGAGATACTATTTCATGGTAAAAAATACCCTTTGTTAGTGTACTATATTAGTGAGGATGAGATAACCCTTATATGTAGGAGTGGGAATTGTTGATGAGGTAATAATGGCCTTCCATTTTTTTGATTTCTAGATCTTGATTATGTTTTATAGATATAATGTGTTAATGGTAGGGAGTGTGTAACATCCTATTAGCTTCCTTTATGTTCTTTGTGATCTTGTTTTTACATACTTTTTTCATTGGGTGCATTGGCAAATAGAGTTTTTATATTTTGTGTGTGGAATTCCACAAGTGTATTTATATCACATTAGTGTGTAATGAAACTGCTGGTTATATTTGTTGGATCCACCTTAGTTTTGTATTGGGGATTATCATTTATGTCAGCACATATAGCCATTGATTCGAGATCAAATGGTGTTTTTGGTCTACTATGACTTGTTCATCACATTATTGAATTTTCATGGATATTTTATCAATTTATTATAATATGTTTATCTATTTTTTCATAAATTGTTATTTTTTACGCGACATATTTCGAGAAGTGTTGAATATGGTATTATTTTCTCAAAACAAAATTAATTTTTTATAAAATGATTTTACTTTATGAAAAAAAAATTTACAATGCTTTTTTTAAAATATATTAGTAAAAAATTAATGATAATAGAATATTTATAGACTCTTTGGTCATAACCTACTAGTATTTGATTTTATTCTAAAAATTTTCAATTGGGATGTTGTAAATATTTTATTACAGGACACAGTTAATAGGATTGTAATGGTATAATAGGCATGTTTCTATTGATGGTCATCATGTTTGTAGCAGGACGAATTTGAGAGATAGATGGTCACATAGGTAAAAATTCTGTTTGGGATTTCATATAATTATTTCTTGGAATGTTTTTCTTAAAATTTTATGTCAAATCAATTTGATCTCATTATTTCACTGAACACCTTATTAGTTCTCCATGTTTAGTATTATGATGAGACATGTTCATGTCCTTTTCTATACATCACCATGTTTTGGACTACCTTGGGTAACTTTTCTAGTAGACAAGGGAAATAAAATTACATTAGATATAATTTTTCCAAAGGATATTTAATAAGATAATCTAGAAATGTATCCATTATTGGTGAATAATTGAAAATGTAAATTTTACAAATATTTTCAACAAACTGACATTATCAAGATAATAAAATTAAAATAAAATTTATTAAAAAATTTATTAAAATAATTAATTTTATATGAAGTATATTTATTCATCTAAAAATTAGTTATTAACATATAAATCCATATTTTTTATCTTAATATTATAAGTAATGATTTTATTTTATTAAAAAAATTATTTGTTTATTCAATTTTAATCCTGTTTTATAGGATACATTTGAATTTATTAAGGTTTGAAATTAAAATAAATTTTATATGGTTTATCCTATTTGAATTTTGTATATCTGAATATAAATTATACATTATTTTTGTATTAAATCATATATAATCTTAAAATGATGATTTCATTGAAGTGGGTTTCAGTGAATTTTTCTAATTTATATTAACTGAAATATTAGAAACAAATATAAAATAAATCCCATAAAATAAATTTAAAATGTTAATAAAAATAATTAATATTATGTGATATGTTCATCAAAATTTATATTCATAATGATATTTGACAATGGAATATATTTATCACATCAGTTAAGGATAAAATCAGTTTAAAGTGTTGAAATAAATGTATAAGGGCTCATGATAAAATTGATAATTTTCATATATAATATTAATTGTATAGATGTTGAAAATAAACTTATGATATTTGAAGCTTTGATAAAATAGATCCATTTCACCTGAGTCAGATATATATTATACAACCATGTCTTATATGTCTAATAGTTTTAAAGGCTCATTTTTTATAAACGATCACCTATTATCCTCTCATATATCCACATCCAAACAATCTTAACTAATCAAAGATCTAAAATACTTCCTTCCCAAAATTATTTTTCATTTAGGTAAGGACCTATTATCACCCAAATAACACTTCACAATGTCATGTGGTATATGAAAAATAATATTACCAATGGAATAGGCTTATGTTCTTACTGATATTTTTTGTGTTCTATTCCTTATAGACCTCCACAAAATAACCAAAAACCATATAATATAATTACAGTATTATATTTAATATAAATATTTTTTTACTTTATTGATAATACTATTTATTTCTCCATTATATCCCTTAGAAAAATGAAATCATTTCTTAAAAGAATAACAAAATGTCTCTCTACACAATGATGCAATATTTTTCATCACTACCTTACAAGGATATTAATAATGATTGAATTAATGGATATATTTTATTACTATGAAATAACTATGAATCTATAATTATTTGATAACATATTATTTTTTACCCTACCATCCATTATAAGAGGAAAAAATCAATCGTGTGTATGCATGTAATACCACCAATACAATGTAATGTGATTATTTTAATATTAAAAACATTAATGGATTATTACAAAATAATATACAGCGAATAAAACATATATTAATGACATTATTAAAAATATATAGATATTGTAAATATTTCATTTCACATTTCATCAAAGTAAATATAATGAAATAATTTCAGATAATGTAATTAAAGATTCATAATTTTTTAGTGTAAGCATGATGTAAAAAAATTAATTGATGAAACAAGATTATAAAATTTCCATTATAATGGATTATATATGAAAAACTATTTTCAAGAATTTATTTTATAAAAATTATTTCGTTATTTAGTATGATATAATGCATTTGACAATGTATGAATCCAATTTATATACTTTTCATCTTACATTCACTCCATTAGGACATACTACGTAATACACATCTAATTTAAATTGTTTGTTGTATATACCAACCATTTCACATATTAAATCATGAATGACTATTTATTCATGTCATCTTATGTGTCATTTCATTTTTTTCTCCCATACTGTGATTTGATACAAAATTTATTGAAGTAGTAATTTTTGATTAATAAAATTACTCGTGATCTTGATTATTCATGACTAAATATTTGTTGGATTATTTATATTATGTTTTTCATTATAAACCCCATTTATTTTAATAACATTTGGTTATTTATTGGGATTCCATGTTCTTCCAAAAAATTTCGTTCTCTTTGTTACTATATAAATGAATGATATATTTAATGAAAAATAAATGTTATTATTTTAAATTAGGGATGAAAATAATTTTCATCCATGTCAATGTTTTCTAAAATTTTGTATAAATTGTATTTTCTATTCCAAACTTTATTTGTAATGAAAATTTTACCTGTAATTGACTATAATATAAATTTTTTATACATGAATCACATTTTTGTTCTCAGAACTATTTTTATTATTTTTTAGTGAAATGTTTTATAGAAATATTTGTTAACATCTAATTTGTTAATAGATGTTCCTATAATTATAGACTTTATATGACTAAATATTCCACTACATGTTTTAATGTGTTTTCCATAAAATGTTTTCGGGGATTTCTATGAAATGTTCCTTTTTATATTAAATTAAAAAAGTAATGTTTTCCAACTGAATGATCAAAATATTAGAAGTTAATTTGAAATACATTTAAATAAAATGATATATTGGTTTTAGGAATGTTTATTTCCATTATAATAAAACAATCATTCACTTATATAACATATTTTTAGTAAATGTATGAAATTCTATCATCTGTTACTAATTTATGGATAATAACTTGTTTTGATATCATTGGTTTTTTGTGATCATTTTATCCATCACCCTTGAATATTTTTTGGACTATATTTTTCTCCTTCGTGTCTTTATTTAAAAAATCGCAAAAATATAAACTATCATTTCTACTATTTTGAAATTTTTATAACTATATTCCATTTCAATAGAAAATTATTTTTTTATTGAGTATTAAGAATGTATTTCATTCATAAGAAAAATAATGATGTTATTTATAATGATTTAAAAAATTGATATTTATTTTTTAAAAAGGAATATTGTTTATATACTATATTTTTTAATGAAAATAATATTATTTAATCTGAAAAATATTTGTTATCCTTGGTTCCCAATTATATATATACCTTCGTAGAATTAATTGGTATTTTTTGACACATAGTTGGCCAAATTAGTTCGATATTTAGTGTATATATACCTAATAAAAAAAGGACATTGAATAAGTCATTGATGAAAAGGGTTATAATGTATGGGAATGATGCCTTCATGTTAATATCATGATGTACGACCTTATGAATTTCTATAATTACGATTTTAGTAATTATCAATGACTCTAGTTTCATTTGATATTTTTCTTTTATACATTTTGAAAATAATGTAATTGGTTCAATTACATCTGTATTGACTATCCACAAAAATATATTGTTATTTCCTTATATATAAAAGATAGAATCATTTTTATCTAACTCGAATTAGTAATTTTTTCTCTCTCATTATTATATTTTCAATTCCCTATCCTCCAAATATATTCAAGGTTTCAAGAATGTTTTTAAATATATGTTTTATATTTCCCAATATAATATAGAAATCATGTATAAATTTTTCCTCCAAAGACTTATATATTAATTAATAATTTATGTTTTTATTTATTGAGTCATTTTACTATTGAAATAGTTTAATGATCATATCAGGGTTTCTAGAGTAAGGTATTTTATGATTCATATTAAAGAATGTCTAGTATTACCCATTAAAACAAGATTTAATAAGATCATAGCTCAAACATCGTTAAGGTAAACCTCAACACTATTCAATTACGTTGATTTATTTCTATATTATAGCTTAATATATATCAATTTATGAGTTAATTATGTTAATTACAATGGATATATATATCAGAGATGTATAAAGGGAAATCATATAAATAATGCTACTATATATATATTTTTTAATTATGAGTAATACAACACTATTAGTGTTGGTGATGATTAGATCCTAGAAATATTTTTGAAACATACACAAGATATGAAAAATAACCTAGAATTTATAGATTAACTTTTTTATCAACAGTATAGTACACCTATGTTGGATTAAATTATGTGATATAAGGCTTTATACATTAATATAACTACTAATCAATTAGAATCTGTGTAATGGATCACATAGCATATAATGTTATTTATGTATTTTGGAAGTATTGAATGTGAAAATGTAACTGTAGAATTATAGTTGTTATTGGGATATTTGGAAGAATATCTCTCATTTATCTATAGTAAAAAATAATAATATTAAATAAATTTCATGGAAATTGGAATTTTGAAAGAGATATTAGTGAAGAAATAATTTTCTAAAGAGAAATGAGAAGAACTTTATAAATTGAACCTAATGAAAATGTATATGGTATATGAAGGTGTTTTTGAATATGATGATGGATGCGGTTCATACAAATAGAATGAAATAGACTACATACATAATATTTAATAAAAAAGTTATTATTTCGTTGATAGTATTAATATGAACAATAGAATGCTAATTATTTCTCGATCAATTTCTTTAAATGATAATATAGAATCATGTTACTATATGAGAGAGAGAGAGAGACTATTTATTTTATTCTATCATCATCGGAAATCTATAAAAGTTGTTTTTGTTTTAGAACCACGAATATAATGATTTAAATATGATCAATGGAATTATTTTATTTTAATAATGTTATAATGATCAAGAGAATTTTCCTAGAAAATTAATAAATTTGTTGAATGTCTTTTAGAAGTTCGTAGATAATGGGAAACATTCTCTGGAATTCTAGGGAAATAAATAATCCATTATTATTGAGTTATTTAATACCCTAGAAATAGGGGGTTATTATTTCCAATTCAAAAATCATCAAGTGAACATAATACAGACATGTAATTAAGTGAATGTCATGATTATGTGAATACAATAAACTACTTCTGAAATCTATAATTATGTTGGTTTTGGTAAATTGATCAAATAATCATATATGGTGAATTTATTATTTGACTATAGATATTCACAATATTATTTAATCCAATTTTTTCAAGAACATAAAATATTTCTCAACAACCATATCGTATGAGTTTTCAATCAGGACTCATTATGAAAATATTATAGAAAGAAGATAATTTTAGTCAGTACCCATTATGATTCATTATCATCCCATATTTCCAAACATTTTGGTTCTACATTTAGAATAAATTAACACAATATTTCGTATTGATTGGATTTCAATGTTTCTTATAATAGTTCATTTCTAATAAAAAGAGATTATAATTCACAATGGGGATGTGGTATCCCATTTATTTAAAGGAGAGAGTACATCATTAAGATCATGTCTTTTGGAATACGAGAAAAGTAAAAAAAATTAGTTCTTCTAAATAAAAAAGAAAACACATTGTGTGTATGGGTAGTGTGATATTAAAATGTTAGAGGTACCAATTATATAGGAATACATTGATCTATTCCATGAAGTTTTACCTTGAAACCCACCACATAATGAAAATGAGGATTTCATAAAACATATCTATGATGAAAGAAATATATCTATGTATCCATATATAATTTTGATAATAAAATGTTATTAATTAAATAAATAATAGAAATAGTTTTGTTATAAATATTTTATTCACCTTTGTGTTTCACTATGAGGAGAAATTTTTATTAGTGATAATATGATGAATTTTTTTCTGAGGTCACTTATTGATTGCATAGAACTAATAGAATTATGATTTGCAACCAATATCATATTTTTCACATTGTTGATATTTTTGGTCAATATAAAGATGCTTCATATTTAACAAAAATTTATATCCACATTTTTATATAACCAAATAAGAGTATTAAAAGATTTTATTCAAAATATTGATGTTTGAATGAGGTAAAAAATTTATATTTTTTAGTAATTCCATTTTGATCTCCCAGTATACTCTTTATTTTTATGGATCTAATAAATACAATATTCAGTAAATAATATTACAATTATTTTCGTCATTTATAAATTATAATTTGTTATAATATAATGTCTATGAACAGAATAAAGAATAATTGAGATTAATTATTCAAACTAACATACGAATAGTTTTATATGGGAAATTTATTATGTTTTTATAATGGATTCATATATATTAATTTATTATATTTATTGTTTCTAAGGATCGGTGTATCGTTTCAAATATCAACGACAATGGATCATACTGAATAACCTAAAATAAAAAATATAATTGATTTATGAAGATTCCATATATAACTCGGTTACTATCGATGGTTTATAAAAAATAAATAATGATTAACTAACACATAGACCATATTGAAACATTTTGATGTTACATTTGTATGAAATAATTAATGATAATTATGTTTTGAATAATTAAAGATGATATTTTTCAATGAACAGATAATCAAATTGTACTTAGTATGGGCAGGTTTTGTCATATATTAAGTTGTATCAATGAAAGGACTAAATTTCATGATTATACATAATAATATGCGGTTTATTATACATCAAAAATATTATGGATCTGGGAACTAAACTATCCATATCATGATATTGAGTTGGAAACCAAATTAATTTTTTATGATATATATGTTATCCCTATATTGAAATATGTGAGATATATATTGACCAAAATTGTTTTTAATACATATTTTCTGAAAACATTATTATCTTGAGTCAATGGAGTTGTATATAGGTAATAAAGAATAATGATAGATCAATATAATACTACAGTTGGAATAAAAATATGGTTTCTAAAGCATTGATTTTGAATGATCTTGGGGTTCATAATAAAATGTTAATTTTTAAGGGTCCCATTTCCATGGAAATATTAAAGTATCATTTGAGAATAAAAATTATAGAGGTAGAATCACACCATTTCTAAATGATTTTAAAACTATATTTATTATGAAATCTAAAAAGTTTCTATATTGTGAAAAAGTGTCTATAAAAGAAAATAAATTTTGGGAATTATGTGAGTATTGAAGTATTTTTTTATGAATGTTGTCTATTTAATTTTGTAAGAAGCAACGTTTCTCCTAATTACATGATATTAATAGTGAATTACATTATGATTCCCATCGTTTAATTTTTTTCAATACAACCTGGAAAAATGAATTGAAATAGGGGATAAAAAACATTTTTAGTGGGAAAATATGAACTAAAATATTGATGACAATGTTTCAAGATCAGTGGTCTTTAATGATTTAAATTCTGAGGCATAATAACGAAATTTTTAATTGAAACCTATATTTATTATTACAAGGATATTTGATAATATTAAATAAAATTGTGATAAAATTTACAAATACTCTATATATAATTTATTTTAAATGGGTTATTTATTATTTTATTATAAAGTATTCACATTTCCTCACTATAAGGGTGGATTTTCCTAATGAATAATTAACTTGACTATTTCATAATTAAGTGGTGAGACATTTTGGTGAACATAATTCGATTATATCTAATTGTGATCCATGATTTAGGTTAATATTAACTAAAATTATTTAGATGTATCCCAACATTGAGATACAATTGATAATTGTGTATTATCCTCAGGAATATTAATGTCCTGAATAGATTATTTAAACATTAAACGATATTCTATAGTTATCCCCACATGAAATTTAAGGTATAATGGGTTATTGTTCAAATGTAGTTCATTTTTCAAATAAAAATAGAATCCATTAATGGATTTAAATATCAAAATAATATTTATTTCGTGGGAATGAATTCCAAAAAATATATTTTCCTGATTATTTTATAGATTAACTGATTTAATTCTAAAAACACGTTGAGGATACATCATTTAATTTGATAAATATTAATATTCATATCATGGTTGATGAAATAAAGAAAAATTTCTATCCTAATAAATAAAGGATGAAAATTTAATTTCAATTAAGAGATCACATTTTCATGAGGCAATACTCATGGAAGTGTGTTATACGAATTGGAAAAAAATGGAATATCAGTCCTTTGAACATTAGGAATTCTGTGATTTTGAAAATAATTTGAGTGATTCCATAACAATTGGGAATACCACTCATCCTCTATTAAGTGCACAATGTGTTAAATATCTCACTATTTACAAATTACATTCCAGAACCAAAACATTTGATCAAGTATGATGAAATAGATTTAGTGCTTGATCTATATTATTTGGATGTGGATATCTAGATTCATGATAATAAATAACATGTCATGAGTAATAAAATGAATAGGCTAGTAACGATACATTGGGGAAACAAAAGGATTGAAGAGGGAACATTGGAACATACAAAAGTTCTGAGGATGGAAGCACATATTTTATCACTTAGTGAAATTTTTTTAAACTAAAATGATGGTGTTTTTGAATGGGGGATGAATATAAAAAAAGTGATACTATTAAGGTAAGAAAATTCTCATGCTAATGAAACATTAACATAAAATATGTAGTTTTAATCTATAATTTATATTAAATATAAATAATCAAATATTATATTTTTACATTGAATAAAAAATTATTAATTCAATTCATCATACTAAAATTTATTTATTGGGATTTTTTTGAGATCTTATAGAAATATTTATTTCATGGAGGAAGAGTGACAATTACCATTCATTCCCATACAATCATTTTTATATCATTATCAAGATATAAGAATGAGTCAAAATAAAATAAATACCTTTTAGTAGGAAAAATATAATTTTTTGAAATAATAGATATATAATATATTTATGAAATAATTTTGATTTTTAATATATATGATATCATCAATATTCTTACCATATGACCTATTTTAAAATGAAAACATACATCAAGCATATGTGCAGACTACCACCTCCATGAAGAGTTATGATTTTTTTTATTATTAAAACCAATAGTTCAATATTTTAATAATTAAATAAAATATACATTCATTACATTATTATCATTTTATATATAACGAAAATGTTCTATAATACATTTAACCACCCTCAATAGACCATAAAAATATAAGAAAAATTGATCGGATTCCCTCATGTGGTTGACGTAAGCAAGAACTAATCTATAAAAATATTTAAAGTGAGTATAATTTAACAAAAATTGGAATATATCATAAAAAAGGGACATTTATGTATTTAATAAATAATAAGGTACTATTCTATAGGATATTATCAGTTTTTCCAATAAATAATCAATTCTAATGAATTTTTATACCCAATTACAATACATTGAGAGAAAATTATTTTTTTACCTAATTAAATTTATAAGATTTATTTTATGACCATTTTAACAGTTTGGTCATTAATATTATTTACTAATTTTAATGGTTGTTTTAAAACAATTTTCCTCTATTTAGGTTCCTATTTTAAATGTAATAAAAGATATATTTTTTATAATATCTATAATTTTTCAGTATTGTTCATTTTTAAATTTTCTATGGAATAATTATACAGTCATTATATTAATAAACCCAATTAATTTTTTATCCACCCTTGTTTTTAGTTGTATCAATGATTCGTTTAAAAATTTCCATATATTTGTTTATCATTTAAAAAAACCCAAATAAAATCCATCCATATATCACCTTTTGAGACAAGATTATTTTACATCCATGTTTATATTATTTTAATGGATTCATGAATTTCATTTTCTATTACCCAATGGTTGCTTATAGTCAGTTTACACCAAACAAGAAAATATTTTCATAGTATAATGTAGATTTATTAAAAAAAAATTGAATCCTTTTTTAAATTTCATTATAATCATTCAAAAGGAATGATTTTATTTATTAATATTTAATGAACATGTTTTTAAACAATCATAGTCATTATTTTTCATTTATAATTCTATGTTTGAAAAAAAAAGATTCATCTTAATTTGAATTTTTTTGATATTAATAAAAAATTCAATTAATTACTAAATTGTTGGAAATAATTTTTTAATAGATTATTGTTTATTTTTATAAATAGTTAAAGAGGTTATATATGTCCTTATATTCAATTCATAGAATAAATAACATAAATACATCATTTATGATTAATTGATATTTATTTATAATCTATTAATAATTTACTTGTCATACATTACATTGAGATAATTCAATTTATTGTTATCATTTTCAATATCACTCTTCATTATTCAATGAAAAATATTTTCCTCCACCATCTATAAAAATTTAATATCATGGATATCATTGTTATTGATTAAAATATATGTATATTGTCTTAACCAAGGACCACTTCAATATATTGATTTTTTAAAGGATTATTTCTACGATTTTTATTTTATTTATGGACAAGTGATTGGGGTATATTTGATGATACATCTTTCAAATTTTAATTTATAATATACTACTAACAAATTTATATTGGAAGGTAAGTATGATCTATAGTGCACGATACATATATATTCTTGGGATTTATTACTGGTCCTAAACAATTGAAATAGGGAAATATATTAATATTTTGATAGGATAAAAGTTCATGCACGTTGAAATGTAAAATTAAGTGTTAATACTATTAAAAACATAACTATGTTATTGATAAGAAACATTATAAAACGTCAACAAGATAATATTGATACACTATTGAATTTTTTTTACTAATTTAAACTGTAATAATCGAAATCAAATATCATGAACATGAATTTTAAATCAGAGTTGATTACTTTGACTGAAAACCATATGATTTTATCCATCTTCTTGTACAAACCACATTCAATTAAGATAATATAGAAGTTGATTTCAATTAGAAAATATTATAGGGATGAATATTAGAAATATAAACAGAAATAATATATTTTATCCACTCCATTAACTACAGGTAATTTGTAAACAGAAAGAAACAAGAAAACCAAGAATTTAGATAAATCCAAAGAAAAAGATATTGACAGATGAAATAACATTGATCATGTTGAAGTAATTATCTCTTTATATCAATTATTCCTCTCTAATCATGTGAAACTCCTAATAAAGAATGTGATGAAATTCATATTCTCTTACTTAAGAGAATTTGTATGTTATTTTTTAAATTATGTTCAAACTCAAAATAAGATAAAATCACTAGAATAATGGTTGAAATTTTTTTATACAGCATAAAAATCACTGTGAAAGTCAAAAACATCAATTGGTGAACATCCAATGAGAAAATAAATTTTCCATCCCTTAGTCACCACTTTTATAAATTTTGAAATATTATTCATAACTGTCGACCATTTGTAGAAAACAATTAACAAACTATATAAAAATAAATTATTTATCATCAATAAAAATTATATAGTCATCACTTGTTGTTTTTTCTTTATTAAAAATAGCCTCTTATATACGACTAATCTTATAAAAATATCTAAAAATATAAGGTAAAAATTATTCACAAATTGATCATATAATGCTAAAATGTTTCTTAAATTTTTGTTACAGGATTTTCATTTCAATTTATATTTAGCTTAACTCATTGGCTACATCTCTTCAAAATATGAAAACAATGTATCCACTAAACAACCATGGATTAATCTCCAAATTCACATAATCCACTCTTTAAACCAACCATCATAAAGTTAATCTTATCCCCCAATGAGTTATTCATTGGTCGTTAATGTATACCAAAAGTGATCTCAAAATTTAATTTTAAAAACAAATAGTTATCCCTAAATTCATTCTTCAGTAGCTTCATCTTCCTCAAAATTTTGTAGTTTCCTTAGTAGAGATCAAATATAATCTTTTGAAATAGCTTATAGTAGAACTTAATTGGATAAGTAAAATGATTTTGAGGTGAAACACATTCATTGGACATTATGTAATTTTAATTGTATCACATAAAAGATATATTATTCTTAGTATAATCTGGTTCCACTTGTGCTTTAATTATTCTACATAAAATGAGTGTGGATCATATAGAAAAACTACGAAAGAATTACATATCATGATTTGGATTTGGTTCTTCAAAGTATTCATAGGAATATACTTCGAAATAAAATTTTACATTTATGTGTGGGATCCCACATCTAGTAGGAACACATCTCTATCAAAATGAGATTCATCAAAAGGATTCATCATTTTACAATAAATGATTCAAAATTCCCTTAGTATACTACCTGTAATGTTCATATTTCTAATAGATATTTTCAATCAGATTTACCACGAAATGAGAAATGAATCAATGTCTGCAATAAAAAATTCCATCGAGTAGCTGCATTCAAATAAACCTCTTTTCTCTTTGGTAAGGACTCAACCCATCTCAATATAAAAAGAAATCATGATATGGCTCAAAAGTATACATAAAAAAATTACAACACTTGACTTTTAGTTTGGAATCAACATCAAAACATGAGAGGGATAATCCATTAGTGATTCATTTCCATGATTTGAAAGCATTCTTCAGTCAGCCACTCGGTGTTTGATTTTCTAAAAGAGATTCACCTATATTAGGATCATAGATAAATTGGGTACATCGATGATAGAAGAATTTTCTTCATATATCATGAACTGAGTCAACAAGGATCGAGACATAACTACCCCAAGCCCACCACCAATAGGCTTGGTGTTGGAGACTAGCTCCATGAAGGTGTATCCCACAAATATGAAGAATTATCCAAATGTAGCTATACAAATGCAAAAATATCCAATCCCACACAAAGCTGAAATTTCAGAAAAAAATTGAACCCATAAATACAAACATCTATAATCCCTAAACTAGAGTAACACCATAATTTAAATAATGTGATAAATGGTTAAAATACATGCCCAACCAAAAAGTTTAAAATAGCACATCATGCTGCACGTGAGAGGAATCACTATAAAAAACAAAATATTAGAGGAGGGTTTTTATTGGGGGGTTATGTACAACACCCTCTATATTTATTTTTTAGTGGTTATGCACTACACCTTCTAATCATGAATTTTGGTGTGGGATAAAAACACCATATATACATTTTTGCATTGTATTTTTAAAGATTTGGTTGGATTTTAGAGGTGGTTATATCCAAATTGATATTAATTTAACAAATATTTGTGCTATTTTTTTAGTTATATTTTAGGTGTTCAATATATATATATAGATACATATATTTGGTTATTTGATTCTATATATATAATGGATTTCTTTTAAATTTAAATAATGGGGCCGACAACCCCCTCTAATCTATTAAATTATATGGTATTCTGCACCCCCTATAATTTATGAAATTAAAGGGGGTTGGAGTGGGGTTTAAAAGCCCTCTAATTTATGAAATTATCTGTGGTTCTTGAACTACCAATATTCCATTATATGAAGGGTGGTTTTGACCCAAATCTAATTTATGAAATGAGAGGGGTTTGTGACCCCCTCTAATATATTACATTTGAGAGGGTTTTTAACCACCTCTAACTGATTACATTTGATGGGGTTTTCAACCATATCTAATTCATTAATTTTGAGGGGGTTGATGAAGAACCATTCATCCATTCGATTATAGGGGTATTTTAACCCCCTATAAATTTTAAATTATTTTTAAAAATAAATGTCATATACTTTGAAATTTTATAATATTTATGTGTGTGTGCACATGTCTGTATGTATATATATATATATTTCAGAAACATATCATTTAAATGTTTTTAAAGACATTATAAACATAGATATAAAAATTCATTATATAATACATTAAATAAATACATGAAAATATAAATAAAAAATATTATATAAATAAATATATATATATATATAATATAAATGTAATTATAAATTTATATATTCAAAAATAAAAAATAAATTAGGTTTTATAAATAGTATAGATTTATATGATGATTTATGTTATACATAAATTATATTAAATACGTTTTTATTTTGTATTTATATATTAATACATTATATATTACATTATTAATAACAATATGTATAATATAGACAAAATTATACATATATATAATATTTATAATTTATAGATTATATTTTAAATAATTCATTATATATAAATTAATATATGTTAAATAATTATATTATATATATTGTAGAATATTATATATATTATGAATACATTTAGTGTATATATATTTTTTATTTTTTAATATATATTTCCATTTAATTGAATGTATTTAATTTTTTGTGTATGTATACATGTATACATGACATAATATAAACATATATAATTAAATACTTAATTATATTATATAAATTAATTTAAAATATTAAATGTATAATAAAAATAGAAAAATATATAAAATTACAATATTTTAAAAACAATATATTAATTTTATAGTTTAAAAATATATATATATAATAATAATAACCAATTTTATTATTATTACACAAAAAAAACTTATATATATCTATATAAAAATAAATAAATATATATATATATATTATAATTCTATTATATCCATAAATATTATATAAATAAATAAATACACAGACACAAATATAATTGTATTTATAAATATATGTATATATATATAATTATATACATAATTATATATATATTCTATACACATAATATATATATATATATTATACATAATTATAAAATATATATAAATATTGTACAGAAATATATTATATAATGTATAAAAATATTTAATATATAGATAAATATATTATATTATTTACATTTTTATTCACTAATATATATATATATATTCCAAAATCCTTGAATCAAAATAAATAAAATATATTTTATATAAATTGCAAAACTAAAATAGATCGGTTGGGTTTTTCACGCTAATCTTTCCAATAGATTCTTTGTTCGATTCTCACCGGGGATAATTTTTACCTACCCTAGTCGGTGAAATGTCGTGTTGTGCGTGCTTGGGGTGTGCCTTGTCACAGGCCTTTGTCCACATGTAAGGTTATCAGATCAAGGGTTACGCAGGTGGAGTTTTCAGGCAGGGGTATGGGGACATCCTGGGCTTTTTATGTGGATGTTGTGGGGGTGTCGAGGGTGTCGTCTGGGGGTGTCTAGGGGGTGACTAGTATGTCATCGGGGTGTCCCAGGGGGTGTTCTGTGGTGGGTATTCAATGGGGGTGTTGAGGGGTGTCTAGGGTGGGGGTGACGCACATGTGATGGGATAAATTAAATTAAATAAATTGCAGTTTATGGGTTGGGCTGTCTACTCTGTCGTTGGGGTGCCCTGGGGGAGTCTCATTGGTTTTTTTTGGAAATTGTGGGTTTTTTCAAGGGGGTGTCGTGGGGTTTTCATTGGGTGTCATGTGGTGTCAAGTGTGCTGGTGCCTCACATGAGGGTGGGGAAATTAAAAAAACATCAGTTTAGGGGACGTTTTTTTAAATTCTTCCTAAATTGTGGAATTTTGACTCATTAAGAGGTGTTTCCAACCGCCCTTAAACATATAATAATATTAGGTGTGGTTAAAACCAACCCTAGTTGTGCTGATAAAATTGTATTTCAAATAATATAAGACGGGGTTAAAACCCCTTGTAATTTTACCGCCACTTAAAATAGGTTAATTTAACCAACAGTTATCCAGAACAACCTCACATCATAGTAGGCATTCACATTAGCAGAGGTTATGGGTAATCGCTTCTAAATTGTTTATAATGTGTTTCAACCCCTTCTAGTGAACCGTTTTTGTGACTATGACCAGAAGAATTAACATGGAAAACACCTCAGTCTGTCAAACTTATGTGATGTTCCGCCTAATCCATCTCATCTAATGATAACATCATGTGAGTCATTGTATGTATAATACATGACAAGTGTGGGAGCAACCCGTGAAGGGGTTAGTCTGAAAATGTCTTGTATGACACCGAAAAAACACTATTCATGAATCATAAATGATTTTTAGTTGATATAAAAATCAATTCATAATAGAAAACACCTAGATATACTCAGTAATGACACAAAAAAACTATATAGTCACCACAATATACTAGCCACGTGATTCTACTTGAAAAAATTATCATTTTGGGAGAATCCACTCCATGACACATGCTATTACAGGAAACAATTATCCAATATGTCAGAATTATTTGGTCTTCCCAACATATGTCATTAGAACATGATGACATTGATACTCAGATATGGAGTCACACCTGAAGCATTGGGGGACACCACAAACCCAATATGGATTAACCCTCTATGTAGAGAATCATATACCAATGATATCATGGACACTATTGATAATAACTAATAGATGGAGGATAAATTCATTACTCAATGAGGTTACACTGATTCCAGAAATGCCACCTTGGGTATAATGAAGATATATGATTGCTCTTTAGTCTCATGTGTGTACAACACAGTCACAATCCAAGATTCATCCTCTATAGGTGATTACAATTATTTAATGTGGGTGCAATAAAAAATGTACCCTCAAGGTAATATTCCAAGGGAGCAAACTCACCAAAGACTAGTCCATGGTAATTAAATGAAGTTCTATGAACAACCTTAAATGTGGTACATGACATTTATTTTGGGAATACGACATGTCCATATATTCCTAGTTCATCTCATGTGGTAGTGCCAAGCATGGAATGTATTTCTACAAATACATTGTGTGTTGGAATAATACATGTTATATAGAGATAAAATGACATAATTCCTATTCCACCAAGTATTGAATTTTTTCTTCAGTATATATTTATACCAACCAGTATATATGAGTCCATGTACAGGTTTTAGTACCATGTATCTCATCGATCGTGTTTATGTAAATTCCAATGAAAAAACATATCCACCATGAAGGTGTCACATAGATTATTTTCTTTTCATATGATGTGTGATACTAAAATCGATCTGAAACCTAAGAAACTCATATGGGGGTACAACACAACTTTTCATATAGGATTACAATCTATATAACCCTAAATTTTCAATATCCCATGGTTTTCCTTCTGTCTAACTTGTACACACTACCCATGTAATGTCCCAGACTGCCCTGGTCCATTACATTGTCAAAATACATGTTTGTATTGTTATGGGGGGGCATCAGTTTCTCATTTCAAGAGTTTCCGATACATTTATTTCTTCAAATTTCGGGATACATCGGTGACGTAGTTTTAGTATCTCAGCATTGATAGATAGAGGCATCGAAGGGTTGTGGCATCTATAGTTCAGGAGATAGTAGGACTGTCTTGATTAGTGGCCTTAGAAAGTGTAATCAGTGAGTGGAGTCTATGAGTGGCGTCTATGAGTCACATCGGTGGGTTATGAATCAGTGAATCACATCTACTATTTAGGCATTAGTGACTAGAATTTAGTAACTCTTGTCTGTGACTCAATCATCAGTAAGTCATTTACAGCTTTTCCCAGTTTCCCAGTTTCACCCATCCTTTATTTTATTTGACATAAATCATGTTTAAAGACGTTTTTGAGAGTATATAAAATCATTATAGTCAATATTAATTTTGTAATTAATATCCAAATGCTCCCCAGAATTTGAAATAGTCAAATTGTGTGGATTTATTTAATGATGAGACATTAATATTCTGTAGAACTGTTTCTTTCCATTTATATGGGATCTAAATTTTTTATAAATGATTTCATATCTTCCTTTAACACTTATATTTCTTATTCATGCACCGAAAACCCTTCTTCCCTCGAAATTCTCATATGTCCGACAACCGTGGATTCAGTATTTCCCTATGAGTTTCAATATCTAGTGGTGTGACCCCCTATTTTAGGTTCATTAAATATTTTTTGATCATATATTGTTCTCATAAGTATTACATTGTCTCCATTTCAATTTTGTATCATGCTCCCTAGGTGTACATAGGTCCCCAAGTGAATACCGTCAGACCAAAACATAACGAAGATAACAAGAGGTAATTAATGAGGGGATGGGAGGATGATGAAAATGATTTCTTTTTTAGTATGTTATCCATGATACATGTTGTGAATATTATGGGTTTCCTTCTCCTAAAAAACATGGCCATTGGTGGTCTTTGTATGTGCACCATACTCATGAATACATATTGCTAATATTATATTGAATGGATATGATCATGTAAAACATGATTAATCACATATATCTGGTTAAATTAAATGGATGACCCATGACCAAACATTGTCAATTATAACCCATGTTTTATAAAATTTCAATTAAAGAAATAGTGTAGTTAAATATCAATAAACCAGGTTTGTTGGGGTGGCTGCACGAAATGTGTGGTTCTAACATCCTTGGGATTCATGTTGGTTGTGTGGGGTTGTGGTTTTGAGTGTGGACGTGATTATGCGGTTGCACATGAGTTGTAATGGAATCTCAGTTTAAGATATTGGTTGATTGTGTAATGGATGAACTTATTTTGTTGTGGGACTTCATCTAGACAGTGGTTGGGTAGCAGGGTTGAATGATCAGATTGTGTTATGCTTATGTTTATAGGTGTGATGGGTGTGGTGTTATTATTAAGTGGGGTAATTGAGTGTGGTAGTGATGAGATGTGTTGAGGGTATTCTTGTTTAGAAGAAGGATATTTTGAGATTATACTATAGAATGATACTGTCAATGGTTTAACCATAGTTCAAGAGATGTGAGTGTGTAGTGGGACTACTAGTTGGGTGAGTTTTGTTTCACTAGTTATGGAGTTTTCGTAGTGGGGTTATCGAGGAAGGTTTAGGAGGGAATATTTGGATGAAGGATGATGTTACCTTGCATAATCCTTTCTCCCAGAGATTCCATGAAACGTAATATTATGAATGGGTGTTAGATTGGATTATTTTACCACATCCCTTCTTCATTTTTTTATTTGGAAGTGGTTGGTATGGTTGATTTTCCTTATAACATTTTTAGTGTTTGGTAATATCCCAGGTCGTGATGTATAAATAAATAAATAATTTTAAAATGAAAATTTATATCCTGAAAAATTATTTGGCTAAGTGTATGCTTCGAGCCATGGATTGTCATGAGGCAGCATTCACTTATCTACTTAAGAATGTGGCTACCATTCTTGGTGATACATGCATTTAGATGTAGTAGTAATGGTAGTTTTGTGTGGTGGTTTTTTTAAACTCATAGGTTGGGTAGAGTGTTCTTACAACACCACAAGCTTCCACAGTACATTTCTCTTTTAATAATACAATAGTCTGTGTTGTACGCAACTTTGAGTTCTAACACACCACAACAAATCAAACTAGCAGTTATGAATAGTAATACCAACTTTTTGAAAATTTTTAAATCGTATCTTTCAAAATGGACTTTATTTTTGGATTTGGAATATCGAGATTAGCATAGTGTGAATTTTTAGTATTTTTGTGAAAGCTTTCAATTTTTGATAAATAGTGAAAAAATCGAGTCATAGATTAAAAATAAATTTTTATTTATTTTATTTAAATTTATTTTAGGTCAAATAGATAAATAATGCCTATATATGTTCAATTTAATTAATTAGAGTCTTTTAATAATAATATTAGATATATATAAATTTTATTGAACATTTCATTGTCTTTTACCCACCTACAAGGAGAATTTGAAAATTCACATAAAAGATAATTTTAACGCTTCTGTGAGTGTAATTTCAAAAATCAATGAGAGAAGGTTGATTTTAGTAAGGAAAATATTGTTCAATAAGATGAAAATAATTTTTGGTGAATAGTCACTATTTACTTTTATTTACCATAGTTAAAATTAAATAGGTTAATTAAGGGTAAAAATGATATTATTATTACCATAACACATGTCCTAAATCAATTGGATAAGTATAACTTGACCAAAAAAACCATAGGAATTAAATATGAACCTCTTTGGTTCACATGTATTAGATTAAGACATTTATTGTTATTTTATTCAATGAAGAGATAAATGTGTTAAATTCTATGTTTAATAACTAAAACAATTTTAATATAGGGTTACACATATTATAAATTCAAATATAAATATTTATTAGAAATATTAAAAGATTTAATACATAATGGTATTGTATATATATTTTTTAGGAATTAAATATTTTAATTTTTTATGACATAATGATGATGCAGTAATGACCTAATTAATGAAATATTAAAATAAGTGATATTATAAATATCCAAATAAATGTAATTTGAGACTTTTTATAAATTCCACTAATTTACTAGAATAATATGACATTATGGATTGGTTAGATGAATTGTTTTTGATGTAATAATGTTGTTTTGAATTTAGCAAAAACAAAATACCAAATAGTTTCAAAATTGACATAAATGGGTTTTTAAAACAAATATTACATAATTAATTGATATTAAATTATATGGGTCGATAGAAGGACTTATATAATGATAGTTGTATCAAACATTTGACACTTGGGGTTCTAATGGATGTATATAGTATATTCATTAACCATATAATATAAAAATACAACGAGACATGGTAAATGTCAAATATTTATCTAAGAGTTAAATCTAAAAGATAAAGTTAATATAGTGACCCAATCCAGTCTAAAACGTATTGGATTAGTGTTTCTAGTCCCATCACAACCTTATCATCAAAATAAATAATTTTTTAGCCATTATAAACCGAAAATGATTTTATTATAAAATAATATTTGTAGATTTCCCTAAGGTGCCCCTCACCCCTCTTATAAAAGGGAACCCCCCTTATCTCTAATCAACACCTTTAAAGCCATTTGGCTTACAGTAAATCATCCCAAATAACCTCTCAACTATCCACCCTTTATCCTAGTGGCCATCCATTCATCTGAAATCGAACATAAGGATCCCCTTTGATCAAATCGAAAGGAAGAACCCAAATAAGAGGTAAATATCTCACCACATCTTTCAAGTTCCATTCTTCTTCCACTTCCGTTATCTTTGTTTTTTACATTATAAAATAAAAACTCTAGTATCTTCTATATAAAATGTTGTTATTATAAATATGGTACGACCAAATTCATTATTCTATCCATCCTTTGAATTACATGTCACCATACGTGCGTACATACGACTTACCATCTCCACGTTGTGGTGTAATTGTTCTTCAATATATTATTATTTGGATGGGTATTATAATGATGTGTAATTGATGTAGATAATAAATATAACATGATAATGATTCTGTATATATGATATACCATTCAATTATGTATTATTCTAATATCAAAAAATTGATATTGTCGCTCGTGCGTACGTATGGATTATCATCTCCACGAACGCGATGACATTCATTACCCATCGTATCCATTCAAAACTAATTTTCAGATAATGATTAAAATTAATGAATAAAGAATTGATATCATTATGGATATGAATAAGATACATCACATTCATAACAAATATGACTCACACATCAAATAATATAACGGAAAACGAATCTGTTAGCACTCGAAACAACGATGATACTAAGATATTATTAAAAAAGGAATGTTAAAAGATCATATATGATACCATATTAATGAATATGATTCTTGTATAATTTAATAACAATTATTTCACAATTATACATGAGGATAAACTACCATTTACAAAGGAAAAGTTCAAGGTAAGGGTAAATTCTAAAATCTCTTCATTTTCAGAGGTTGTTTATATGTAATTATCTACTTGGACCTCTTTTTCATCCACATTCATGTTTCTTTAAAATGTATTTCAAAAAATTCTTAGGATTTTATAGACTATGGGTTAATGTCATTTATAACCTTGTTTGACTTTTATAATATGTTTATAAAGGAATATTTCCGTCATTTTCCAAACAAGGTACTTTTTGACATTTTCGTCAAATTTAAGCTAAGAATGTTTTTTTATCTTATACAGCTGGTGCGACTATTTTCTGCCATTATAAAAACATCAAAGCTTGCCATAAAATCTTATAAGAATATTTCCAAAATAAATGTTTTCTATTATAATTATATTAATTTTAAATGATTTCAAAGTAGAATGATTTAATTCTCTAAAAAAGGTTTTGATTTCATCTATGTCAACATCTTTTGATGGATTTTAAGTTTATATGAAGTTGATTTATGATGATACAAAACTTCCATGTTGTACTGATGGTTTTTTGATATGTTTGACTGTGGATGTGTTATTTCTATACCATTCATGGTTTATGTATAATGTATTGACATTTTTTATGCTAGTTTTAATATGAATGTTTATGTTATGATTAAACCTTTTTATAGGATGAATGAATTGGACATAGTATTTCATGGGTGGATCCCTCTATATCTTTTTGATGCATCAGTAGGTCTCATGAGACAAACAAGTGTATTGGAACAAGTCCTTGAAAAAATCTTATATTGTATTCATATCATAAGGCCATGACCATGTGGTTATGAAAGTCTAGAATTATGAATTCCATCATTATGAAAGTGGCTATTGATATTGCATTTGATTATTCGACTACTAGAATATCCGTGTGAGTAAGTAAATAGTATTATATTGTTTATATTTTCCATATTATGATGAATTGTACGTTGAAAAGGCTTTTGTTTTAGTTTTATACATTGTCTGAAATGTTTATGCATATATATGAATATTTTTGATATACTGGTATCCTTATAGAGCATCTGAGATCACCCCTTTCTATGATTTATTTTTCTCAGGATGTGAAGAAGTATATTATGACTGACCTGAAGGGATTGTCTATCGGATCTCAGTTTTGTCTATGGAAAAAATGTTGTTGTAGTTTTCCATTTTATGATATTATATAAACGTTAGGAATATATCTAGTACTTCCAAGAATACTAAACTAATCAGCCTTTTAAGACCTGATGTTTTGTGATAATGCCAATGTTATGTATTAATACACCGACTCTGGGATTCTGGGGTCGGGGCGTTACATTTGTATACATGTATATATACTTACAGTTTATCTTGTTTTAAATACATGCCCCACCTCTATTGGGATATATTTGTTGATAACACTATTGTTATGGGGGATTGATTCCTTCCCCAACATCCTGGTTGGAGGATGGATGGATGATTATTGGATATTCTCTTCTCTCTCTCCAAGGCATTGTTTAACCTCTACTCTTTAAGAGGGTTGTGGTTCGGTTGTGATGACTAGGTGTATGAATGCATGGTGTGTTTCCCAGGTTTCAAGGAGATGAGATATGTTTTACTTTCCCTGGTGTCTACGGATAAGGTTGTGGTTTCTTGGCGGATGAGTCTATGGTAGGATGCGATGTTGTTGTGGACCAAATGTTTGTGGGAAGGGTGTTGTATGTGACCTATTATTTTGTGGGGAGGATGTGATAGGGTGGCATCTGGAAGAGTATGCCTGCATTAGGATGTTCTCTGTTAGGAATGAGTTGTTAAAAAGTGGGAAGTGGTGTGGGATACTCAAATATTGATGTGCATAATACATTACATTACACGAATTTCATTATTTGTTTACTCTGCCTGGGTGAGGTTGTGGTGGATAGTATACTTTGTTAGGTTCTTTTTAATTTTTTTATAGGGGTATAATTATGCCTCTAACACATATGAATCAGTTACTTTTAATTTTCCTACTATGTATATTTAATTCTCACCCTACATACGAAAAATAGTTTATAGGTTTCTAGGGAGACTACATGGACTTTGATAGAACTTACAAGCTCAAACATTGGTATAGTTGTCCTATATCTTGATCATGGTTACTATAAAAATATTATTTCCATTTATTTTGTGAGATTTGAATACCCATGGTGTTGGTCTCCATCTCGTTGCTTACTGGGGTTGGAATCAGGGTCATTATCTCTTATTTCCCCTGAAGAAGGAAGGTTACGACACTTAGAAATCTCTCCTGTAATCAGGATGATGGAGGTTCGTGGATGAATGGTGTCATAGATGACGGTTGAGAGATATGATTGCTGGTCGGAGTGGACACCCAAGAGGGGGGGTGAAATGAGTTTCAATTAAAATTTTGCTAAAAACAATTTCTATTAAAATCCCCCAATTTTAAAAACAAATTAAACTGTAGTGAATTTATACAGATTATAAAGGTTTAATTAGTTTCTCAAAGATTGATTAATTCTCAGCTAACTTAATCTTATGATTAAATTAACTTTTGAAACTAACTTACTGGTATATAATAAATATAAACAATAGCGAGTTTAACTATCAATGTACCTTTGAAAATAAATTATATTTCAAAGTAATAGAAGCGGAATATGAAAAAAATGTATATAGTATGGATATAAGTTGTAACTAAAAACACAAGAGTAAACCAAGAGGTTCAGTCTCAAGCCGAGACTTAGTCCTCTCAAAATTTATATAAATTGATCCACATTTTGGATCTGGGATAACAACAGTGATCACACTGTTCAGGTCAAGAGACCTCTACCACAGTTATACGTGGGATAACGTCCAATAGCTCAAAGCTGTCTAGGTCATACTCGACCTATACCACTATCCACAGTGGGAAATAAAGGATGTAAAGATTCTGAGTGAGGATTTACAAATCCTCCAGTTACGGTTTAGGAGACAGTGTGTGTGTAATGATTAACAGGCTACAAACACTACTCGTAACGCAAATAATAAATCACTTAGAGCAAGATATATAGTTTAGAATGGGTCTGGTGATTGCAGTGCAGATCTGGACTCCTTTGGATTTGATCAAAAATGGTTCTAAGTCCTTCTCTGGTATTTTACTGAAACAGAGTGTCGTTTCTTCATTCAGTGATTCCAGGTTCAGCTTGGTTATCGGCTCAGAAAATGAAGTGTTCTATGTAGTTCGTCTTTAGCATAGATTGATCGATGTATGCTCTGTGTTCTGGAGTCTGGTAGTAGTAGTCTTGTGAGTGAAAGTTCTCCAGTTGTTCCTGGAAAGTTTTGAGCTTGATCGCAAGTGTGTTCCCGTGTGCTCAATCTCTTCAAGTCTCTTGTCTCACTATATTTTTACTGATACATACATGACGTCTTTTTATGCCTTTTTTTTGTTTCTGCTGAGAAGAATGAATGATTATGATTTTTGATCGTACTTGGTATGGTTTCCTAAAATGGAAACATAAATCATTTAATAACATTAAATGCATCAAAAGTAACAAATGTAACCGTTAGTGTAATAAAAAAATAGTGTCGAAGATATAGGATTTGACTTCATAGTTCATTATAGGTAGTCGTTTGTTTGTAGACGTGTACGGTTGAATCTATGCAGGATCTTCCATCGGTAGCTCTTCAAATTCGTATCGGTGGATCTTATCGGTATCTCTTATCGGCAACTCTTATCGGTAACTCTTATCGGTAGCTCTATGCATCGGTAGCTCTGTGCATCGGTAGCTCTGTGCATCAGTAGCTCTGTGCATCGGTAGCTCTGGATATCGGTAGCTCTGGCTATTATGCATATCAGTAGCTCTCATCAGGTCAGTAATACTTACACATGACTGTCTTATGCAAAACACATCTAATTCACTTAGAATCATTTCAAAACTTATATAAACATGGATAATCGAGATTAACATAAATCAGAAATTATTCTAACATTATTATTAATTTGATCATTGATTGAAAGAATTAAAGTGTAGATCAACAGTAATTGTGAATATCATAATATATGAACACATAATTGGGATTGTCAAAACATAAGAATACTTGATTGGGACTATCAAAACAGGTGAGGTCAACAATATCCCCCTTTTTGATAATCACAACTTATGATATGGCCATTTTAAAATAGTGAGAATATAGTATTTGATAGTATGACATTAATATTCAATTTTCTCAAAGAAAACAGTATTAAAGGAAAGAGGAAATAGTAATAGAAAGATATAGATCAAAAAGTATCATAGGTAGAAATAAATACAATAGTATCAGAGATAAGGTTTTGAAAGAATTGGTACCAAAGAAGGAAGGTAAGAAATAGTATCAAAGGCTCCTACTTTGATCATATTTCTCCCCTTTTATATTTCTCCTATTAATTTTCTTTTGAGCATATTTCTCCCCCTTTGTGATAATCAAAAAGTGGGAAAGCAAACATAGAACACTGATAAACTGAGATAGGGGAAATAAAGACATTTGTATTAGATCAGAAAAAAATTACATAAACAGAATAGAAAAAACAAAAATATTCCTATCAAACATCCTTGCCACGTTATCAATCCACATATTCAATTAGAGCTTTTCCGATGGGATCAGAAGAGAACTCAGGTGTGGAGGATACTGGGGAGGACTTTGGAATTCAAAAAATGATCAGAGGAGGCTGAGCAAGTGATACAGTGTCAGGCCTGTAATGGGAAGTCCTTTGAGTGATCATAGTTGTGAGACTTCATATGGATTGAGCAGGAGTCTTCTGAATTGGAGACGTAGTAGAGGCATAGGCAGGCAAAGCAGGAGGTACAATGACCGGTCTGGCATCCACATGCATGAAGGGAAGCAACGGGTTTCTGAAATACATTATAATGCTTCCTCCTCTCTCCATTGCAGACACAATATCATCTCTATTTTCAATGAATTTATCCAAAGCAGGAGTTTTCTCCCTGAGCTTACTAACCTGCTCTCTGAAGGCCTGAGTCACTGGAGGTAACATTAGATTCTCAAGCAGAAGTTTGAAATGGTTGGTCAGTTGTTTCTTGGTATAAACCTTTTCAAAGTAAGTATCCACAGTATTCTTGATTGCTTCTTGAGAAGAAGAGGCCTCTCTCATGTAGTCCTGGATGATTTTCATTATTTCTCTGGCTGAATCCCTGGTAGACATCACAACTCGACTTAAATCTGATGAGTCCATAGTGCCACTGGTTGAAATAGAACCAAGATCCTCCTTCATCAGAGCATGAAATTGATTCAGATCAATTGCAAGTTTTGGGACTAGAGGACCAAGAGAGAAGGATACAGTTTTTTTGAAGCTTGTGGTCAACCCACTAATCAGATTTTGTATTTGAGAGTCCTGATCTTTGACATGATCCTTCATAGATGTTTTGAAAGCTTCAAACACAAAGACCAGATGACTTACAACACTCTTCACATAGGCTAAATCCTTATCAGCTTGTGTTTTTGAACTCATGAAAGAGTCTAAGGCAACAACAGATATCCGTAGAGCCTCATGATTTGCTTATAGCCTAGATGTTTGAGTCTGGCACTCCTTGAATTCTTCTATTAGCTCACCCACAAAATTTGACAGATTGCAACCAAGAGAAAGCTCAAAAGACCTTTCTAACATCTTCTTTTCTTCACCAAAATAGTGATTCATCTCATCAATAGAGGCACTGAAGGATTCCTTCAGCTCATGCTTTAGGGATTTGAGGTCAGACTTTGTTACAAAATCAGTAGGAGAAACTGTAGTAGATACTCTTGCAGAAGCTAAACTGACTACAGAGTCAGTCATGACTGATTTAATCGAGGATACTAAAAAAGATTCCATTGTCTTTACTTCTTCTACAAAACTGACTTTGAGATTTTCTTTCATCACATATAAATCATTTACTCGGACCACATCAGCAGGTAATAACTCAGAATCGATGTCATAGCTGATCTTTGGTCTATTCAAAGATAGTTCATTATCCAAATCAGGATAATCCAAACCAAAGACTATAAATCCTGGGTCTTCTACCCAGTCTTTAGACTCAATAGTCACTGTAACATTTCTAAACTTGGAGTGATGCTCCCCCTCAATGGGTGAATTATCATATATAGCAACTACATTCTCTGTTGGTATTTCTTCATCAGAATCATCCACAACAACTTCCATCTCTGCAGCAGCAAGATGATTTTGTGGAATAGGTACAGATTCTCCTCTTTCTCTTTCTTCATCCATAGAAGGTACAAATGAGCTTCCAATAACTGGACTCAGACTCAATTCAGCATAATCAGATAATTCAAAGACATTCTTTTCTTCCTCTACATGCTTAGAGACCGACTGGTCTTCCTCTTTAGCAGGTGTCTCCACTTCTGCTAGCACTTCCTTTTCTAAAGACATAACTTCAGCAATAGGGCTTGGAGGCAAGTCAGGATCTCCTCCCTCTTCCATTGGAGTTTCTTCCTCGTCTTCTTCTTCTTCTGACTCATCACTGTACTCAGGTTCCTCTTCATCAGGTCCTAGACCTGGATCTCTTCTATCCATTGGCCTTGAAGGGTAATCGACATGATTGAACTTATTATATACCTTTTGGTCATCATTGACCCATTCTCCTTTCCACGGATTCCAATTAATCTTCATATATTTGCAAATTGTAGTAGTGATATAAAAGTTGATCTTCACAACAACTATCTCATCTTGAGACTCAGCTATCCCTTTCACTTTGATCATTACAGAAATCATCTTAGCAAAGAATAGGACGCTAGTCTTTGATTTTGGCCTTGTCATATCTTCCATTTGACTCATCACCAATCTGCATAAATTGACTTTGACATCACGTCTCAAGAGATGTAGGAGATAGATATCCTGATATCTCAAATTAGAAAAGTCTCCTCTCCTTGGTATGAACACATATCGAACAAACTTGAACAATAATCTGTTCTCTCCATCCATTTCTACAGCAACCACTTTCCTTGGAGTTCCATCACCAGTCAGCTCTTTCAACGTGGTCTCATGATCAAAAATTTCACTGGTAGGTGGCATTACTCTTGATACATATCCAGACACACCTTCATGAGGAACTTTTAAGCAATCATCCCATTCTACTGATGAAAATGATATCACTTTACCATTTACAAACGAAGATACTCGGTTCTCAATATCTAACTTCTCGAAGCTTACGAAATCGTAAAACTATTTTACCAACTTTGGGTAGTAGGGACCGTTGTTATTTGAAAAGAAGTATACCCATCTATGAGCATCTAGAACATCGAGCACCTTTGACTTGTTGGGAAGCAACAAGTCTACACACAGCTATTTTTCGATCACAATAGCTCTATTTTGCAGATGAGGATTTACTGGTCTCCTTCCTTACCTAGTTCTAACAGCACTACTCACTTCTAGATCGAACTTCTGCCTTTTTGCTTTAGGCTCAACACAGTATTCTTGGTTGATAGGAATTTTGGTTTTTACCATCGCTGGTTCAAGGGATCTCAGGTTTGCAGAGGGTTCGGGTTCTAAGGTTCGATGGTAAAAGGTTTTGGGTTCGGTGGAGTGAGAAGTAGCGTAGACTTAGTTTTATCATTTAGGAATCATAAGTTAAATAAATAAAAATAACATAAAAGAAAACGGTTTAGATTCTTGACGGAAGACAATAGATATAAAACAACACTTTATAGGTGAGGAATTTTATCAGTGAGGAATTTTATCGGTGAGGATTTCTATCGGTGAGGATTTCTATCGGTGAAGATTAAACATCCCCAACTCGTGCTTAATGTAACATAACCTATCCACAATTAAGGGTTTTGTGAAAATGTCGGCCAATTGATGTTCAGTGCCGATAAATTCAAGAGAAATATCACCCTTTTGAAAATGATCTCTCAGAAAATGATGCCTTACATCAATGTGTATTGTTCTTCAGTGAGATACAGGGTTCTTCGAAATGTTTATTGCACTAGTGTTGTCATAGTTAATCGAAACATTCTTAAAATCATATCCGTAGTCCAAGAGAGTGTGTTTCATCCACAGAATTTGTGCACAGCAACTACGAGCAGCTATATACTCTGCTTCGGCAGTGGATAGAGCTACAGAATTCTGCTTTTTACTACACCAAGATACTAAGGATTTTCTTAATAAATGACATGTTCTTGAAGTTCTTTTTCTGTCTAATTTGAATCCAGAAATGTCAGCATCTGAATAACTTATTAACTCAAAGGATTGTCCTTTTGGATAACAAAAACCACGGTTAACAGTATGTTTGAGATACTTGAAAATTCTTTTAACAGCAAGCATATGAGATTCTTTCGGGTTAGCTTGAAATCTTGCACACATACATACACTGAACATAATATCTGGTCGACTAGCAGTAAGATAAAGTAAACTTCCAATCATACCCCTATAATTGTTTTGATCCACTGGTTTCCCAGTTTCATCTGTATCCAATTTACAGATTGTACTCATAGGAGTTTCACTCTCCTTAATACCATCCAAACCAAATCGTCTTAAAAGATCCTTTTTATATTTACTTTGATTCAAAATAATACCATTTTCATTTTGAAATACTTGAAATCCAAGAAAGTATTTGAGTTCTCCCATTAAACTCAATTCAAATTCATTTTGCATACTTTTTGAAAAATCAGTAAATAAAGAATGTTTAAAAGATCCAAAAATAATATCATCAACATAGATTTGTACAACTAAAACATCTTTAGAAATTATTTTAATAAAAAGAGTTGGATCCGCAATCCATTTAGTAAAACCTTTTGAAATAAGAAAAATGATGAGCCTATCATACCAAGCTCTTGGAGCTTGTTTTAAGCCATATAAAGCTTTAGAAAGTGTGAAAACTTGATTTGGAAAATGGGGGTTTGTAAATCCAGGAGGTTGTTCTACAAAAACATCTTCAATTATAAAACCATTTAGAAATGAAATTTTGACATCCATTTGATATAACTTGAAATTTAGATGTGCAGCATATGCAAGTAAAATCCTAATGGCTTCCAGTCTAGCTACAGGTGGAAAGGTCTCCCCATAGTCTATACCTTCTTCTTGACTATATCATTGTGCAACTAGCCTAGCTTTGTTTCTAACTATGTTTCCTGATTCATCAACTTTATTTCTAAAAACCCATTTAGTGCCTATTGTTAGTGTGTCCTTAGGTCTGTCAATAAATTCCCAAACATTGTTTCTTTCAAATTGATTTAACTCTTCTTGTATAGCCATTACCTAGAATTCATCAACGATAGCATCATTAATATTTTTGGGTTCTGGCTGGGAGAGAAAAGCTTGATGTTCAACCTAATTTCTTAGAGAAGCTCTAGTCTGTGTTCCACTATGAAGATTACAAACAACAGCATCCAAAGGAGGATTCATTAGAATTCTTGTTGATCTAGTAAAGGTAGGACTAGACACTTTAGGTGCATCAGTAGGTTCGGGTTCAACCGAAACAGATTCTGGAAAATGTCCAGAACTGGAAGTTTTTACAACAGTTTCTTTGGATTTATCCTTAAGGTCCAGAACAGACAAATCTTCTTCAAGATTCTCAAGAGAGGTTTTAGGCTCATGTGGATCGGTTTCATCAAATTTGATGTGAACAGATTCTTCCACACATTTAGATTTCTTATTAAACACTCTATAAGCTTTACTTGAATTATAGTAACCCGGAAAAATTCCGTCATCACTTTTAGAAGCAAACTTGTCCATATTATCCTTTGTGTTAAGAATAAAGACTTTGCAACCAAAAACTCTGAAGTAATTAACCTTAGGCTTCCTATTGTTCCACAAATCATATGGGGTTTCTTAAGAATAGGTCTGATCAAGACTCTATTGATAACATAACAAGCTATATTTATAGCTTCAGACCAAAAGTAAATAGGCATTTTATATTCATTGAACATGGTTCTAGCTATTTCATGAAGGGTTCATTTTCTCCTTTCTACTACACCATTCTGCTGAGGTGTCCTAGGAGCTGAAAAGTTATGAGTGTAGCCATTTTTTAAGCAATAAGATTCAAAGTCTTGATTTTCAAACTCATGGCCATGATCACTTCTCAGGGTCTTAATTTTGAGTCCACTAAGTTTTTCTGCATACTTGGAGTATTTAACAAAGGAAGAATAAGCTTCACTTTTGTGAGCTATGAAATATACCCAAGTGTATCTAGAGAAGTCATCTACTTGAACATAGACATAGTGCTTCCCATTTAAACTAGAAACTCTTGATGGTCCAAAAAAATCCATGTGAACCAACTCAAGTGGTTGAGAAGATGAGACATCTTTCTTTGATTTAAAAGAAACTTTTTGTTGTTTTCCCTTTTGACAGGGACTACACACTTTGTCATTAGGGAATTCTAATTTAGGTAAGTCTCTAACTAAGATTTTCTTAGCCAGTTTTCTAAGTGAGTGAATGTTGCAGTGTCCTAATCTTCTATTCCATAGCCAAGTTTCTTTATGAAAAGCATTCAAACAAGGAATATTTTGTTTGTCTAATGAATTTAAATCAACAGCATAAACATTTTCATTCCTTAGAGAAGAAAATACTAAAGAATTTCGTGAATTAAAAACATCACAGGAATTATTTTCAAACATGACATTGAAACCATCATCACATAATTGAGATATACTAAGCAAGTTATATTTAAGTCCATCAACGAATAAAACTTTAGAAATTAATACTGAGTCAGTGTTACCAATCTGGCCTAGGCTGATGATTTTTCCTTTAGAGTTGTCACCAAAGGTGACATGACCTCTATAAACCTTTATTAAGCTCTTGAAGCAATAATAATCTCCAGTCATGTGTCTTTATCACCCACTGTCTAAATTCCATATCTTCTTGTGACAGCTGTTCAAGCAGGTCTCCTATAAAACAATTTAAATAGGAAATGACTTTGGTACCCATATTTTCTTGGGTCCAGATAGGTTAGCAATCAGGGCTTTAGGTACCCAGATTTGATTTATTGGTTTCAGACAATTAACAGAAGTAACAGATTTGGAAATATAGACTTTATTTGGTCTATAACCATGTGAATATACTATTGAAGCATATGAATTTCCAAAACTGGAACTAGCAATAATTTTTTTCAGACTTAGGAATAAATCGGGTTCTAGTGAACTGTCTCTTTCCAGGTTGGTATCCTAAACCAGTAGCATATCTAGGTGGAACTTGCATCCCTAGCATTTGAGATAGATCATCCTTTACATTTGCGAATTTTTCTATGTCCTTTCTGAGTTACTCATTTGACAGTTTCAGTTCTGTATTTTCCTTTAATAGTTGATCATTCTTTTGCTTTTCTATATCAAGATCAGATTTATGCTTTAACACTTAAAGCATACTGTTTCTTTAAACCTTTGTATTTGTCTTTAAGCTCATTACAGGTTTCTTCTAACATATCATAGTATTCAAATAGTTCAGATTTTGACATGTTTTCCGAATCAGAATCATCTCCAGAATAATATGAATTTAAAACAGTAATGTCAGATGTTACCTCAGAAGTATTTTTCATGAAACACATGTTGGCTCGATTCCTTTCAGAGTCCGAAGATTCGGCTTCACTAGTGCTATCTTCTGAAGCACTCCAGGTAGCCTTCATGGCTTTCTTGTACTTCTTGTCTTTGTAATTTTATTTATTTTTGAATTTTAACTTTGGACAGTCTGCTTTGATATGTCCTTTTCGCTTGCATTCGTAGAAGACAACTTCATCAGTCCTGTCAGCTTTCTTCCAATCCTTTTTCCATTTTCCTTGTTGATCATACATTCTTTTGTAATTTGTTTTCCTAAAGAATTTCTTTTTCCTATAAAACCTCTTGAATATCATGGCTATCTGTAACGCCCTGACCCTAGTTTCCTAGAGTCGGTGCATTATTACATAACATTGGCATGATCACAAGAAAGATCAAATATCGAAAGACCGATTGGTTTAGTAGCCTTGGAAACACTAGATATATTCATAAGTTTTACATTACATCATAAAATCAAAAACTACTACAACAACATAATGTTTCCACAGTCCACACTACAATCCCCTCATAATATCCCTGCAGGTCATTCATAACTTACATCTTCACTTCCTGGGAAAAATAAAACATAGAAAAGGGGTGAGCTCAAATGCCCAGTAAGGATAACAATATAGCGGAAACTTTCATCAATAAGAATAAACATTTAAGGCAATGTATAACTAAAACAAAAGCCTTTTAAACATGAACTTTCAACATGGTATGGCATAAATAAAATGAAATAATGCCATTTACTTATTTACATGGATATTCCACTAATCGAATAATCACATGCAAAAATAAATAACCACTTTCATAATGTTGGAATGCATAATGCCAGACTATCATAACCACATAGCCAAGGCCTCATGCCAAGACTACAAATAAGATTTTGTCAAGGCCTTGTGCCAAGACACTAGTTTGTCTCATGAGACCTACCGATGCATCGAGGAGCTATAGCGGGCTCCACCTTTCACTTATTAAGTCCAATGCATTCCCATATGAAAAGGTTTAAACATAACATAAACATTCGTATTAAAACTAGCATACGAAATGTCAATACTTTCACAATAAACTATGAATGGTATAAAAATAGCACATCCACAGTCAAACATATCACAAAACCTTCAATACAATATAGAAGTTTTGTATCATAATAAATCAACTTCAAATAATCTTAAAATCCATCAAAGGATGTTGACATAGATGAAATCAACATTCTTTTTAAAGAAGTATCTCCTTTTATTTTGAAATCATTTAAGATCCATATAAAATAAAACATTTTCTTTGAAAATATGCTTATAAGCTTGTATGGAAAGCTTTGACGATTTTATAACGGCGGAAAATAACCGCACCCGCCGTATAAGTTAAAAAAAACATTCTTACCTCAATTCAGTCGAAAAGGTTAAAAAGGACCTTGTTTTGAAAACGACGGAAAGATTCCTTTATAAACCTCTTATAAAAAGTCAAACAAGGGTATAAATGACTTTAACCCATATTCTTGTAAATAGTAAAAATGTTTTGAAATACATTTCAAAGAAACATGGATGTGGATGATAAAGAGATCCCAGTAGATTATTACGTATAATACAACCTCGGATAATGAAGAGATTGTGAAATAACCCTTACCTTGTACTTTTCCTTGGTTGGGGTAGGTTAACCTCCTGTATAATGGTGAAATAATTGTTATTAAATTATACAAGAATCATATACATTAATATGATATCATATATGATCTTTTAATATTGATTTGATAATAATATCTTAGTATTATCGTTGTTTCGGGTGTTAACTTACTTGTTTTCTTTCATATGTTTTGTTACGTAAGACATGTTTGTAAAGGATAGGTTGTATATTATTCATATCCAGAATGATATCAAGTCCTTAAACATCATTTTTAAATCATAAAATGATAATTACGCTTTAATGGTTACGATGGAGAATGAATCTCATCGCGTTCGTGGAGACGGTAGTCCGTACGTACGCACGAGCGACAATATCATTCTTTTGATATTAAAATAATATATAAATGGATGGTATATCATATATACAGAATCATTAACATGTTATATTTATTATTTACATGAGTTACACATCATTATTATACCCATCCAAATAATATTATATTGAATAACAATTACACCACGACGTGGAGACGGTAAACCGTACGTACGCACGTATGGTGACATGTTATTCAAAGGGTGGATAGAATACTGAATATGATTGTACCATATTTATAATAACATCACAGTATATGTGAGATACTGGAGTTATTATTTCAGAATGGTAAGAACAAAGGAAGAAGATGTGGAAGAAGAAATGAACTTAGAAAAGGGTGGTGAAATCATTACCTCTTCTTCGGGTTCTTCCTTTTGATTTGATCAAAAGGGCTCCTTAGGTTGGCTTTCTGATCAAACTAAGGCCTCTAGGTTGTAGTGAGGGATGTTGGGAGAGTATTTGGGCAGAGTTTGGCCGAACCAAAAGGCTTTGAAGGTGTGAAGAAATGAGAAGGAGGAGTGCCCTTTTATAAGAGGGGTGAGGGGCACCTTTGGAAAAGCTAGAAATATTAATTTATAATAAATTCATATTCGGTTTCTAATGGCTCCAAAGTTGACTATTAAAAGGATGAGGTGGGGATAGGTCGAAAACAACTCATCCAATAGAATTTAGACAGGTTTGGGTACTTATATTAACCTTATCTTTAAGTATTAACTCTAAGTTAATTAGTTTCACTTTTACAATGTCTCTTTGTATTTTTATATAATATGGTTAATAAACTTACTATATACATCCAAGCGACCCCCAAGTGGTCCATTAATGAGGAACCTATCATAATATAAGTCTCTTGGCCAAACCTTAGATTTTTAGGAATTTAATATCAATTAATAATATAATATTTGTTTTAAGAACTCTTTTATGTCAATTTTGACACTATTCAATAGTTGATTTTTGTGAAACTCCTAACAGATTGATTACTTCGAACAAAGTCAATTAAATCAATCCTAATATATCATATTATCATAGAAAATTAGTTTAATTCATTAAAAGTTTCATATTATAATTATTTGGGTATTTATAAGATCAATTATTTTTATTTTTCACTATTTTAGTAATTACTGCATCATCATTGTGTCATAAATAAAATAAATTATATAATGTCTAAAAATTATAAATAAAATATCATTATGTAGGAAATCTTTTTAGCTTTCTAATGAATATTTATAATCGAAAATCCAACATGTATAACCCTATGTAAAAATTGTTCTTCTAAAAGATGTAAGCTTATGCTATTTTTATTTTTATTTTAACTTTATTAATATAAAGTGTCCCTACCACATACAAGTGGCTCCAAGGGGTCCCCAAATTGACCAAAGGATGCCCATGGTCGGGTATGTGTCCACCAATAAGGTTAGGACACGTTTTAGGGTAATTTTTTATTATTATAATATTATTTTTTTAACCCTTATTTACCGGATTTACCCTTTAACCATGGTAAATAAAATATTTACCACAGTAACTATTCAAAATGTCTAAAAATAAAAGTTACCTATTTACACAATTTGAACATCCTGATTCCAAATATGGAATCCATTTTCCTAAATTCAAAACACAGAAGTGGAAGAAATTAATTTAAAATTAATTCCCGCTGTCAAAACAAAAAGCGTGTTTTTAAGAGATAATAACTATCAAAAGATTGACACTTGTTTATGTTCGGTTTAATTGTAAAATTATGTCCAATGATAAAAATTAAATTGAATGGTAAAAATATATTCTAAATATACTTTAAAACCACTCAAATTCATAATTTATCACTATTAATTATTTTGATTAAAAAAGTTGTTTTTAATTAAAATTTAGAAATTTTCACTATTCATCAAAATATGAAAGTTATCCGAAATGTACCAAAATTTCACCCTAGGCTAATTTTGATATTCCGAATCCAAAAATGAAGTCCATTTTGAAATATATAATATATATGATTTCAAAAATTAGGTATTACTATTCACAACGGCTAGTTTAATTAGTTGTGGTGTGTGTTAGAACTCGAGGTTGCGTACAACACACGCTATCGCATTATTCGAAGGGAAACGTACCGTAGAAGCTTGGGGTGTTACATTCTCCCCTCCTTCAAATAATTGCGTCCTCGCAATTTCTAGGGTATTACTGCATAAAAAGACTCGGGTGGTTCTTCATCATAAGTTCCTCGGGTTCCCACGTTGCCTCTTCCATTTTATGATTTCTCCACAAAACTTTTACCAGACGCGTCGTCCGGTTTCTCAGTACTTGTTCTCTTGTATCAAGAATCCTGACGGGCTCTTCGCAATAAGACAGATCGGGTTCCAGTTCTAATTCCTCATAGGTGAGTACATGCGTTGGGTCAGGCATGTATTTTCTCAACAGAGATACGTGGAACACATCGTGAACTTTGGAGAGACTTGGCGGCATTGCCAATCGGTAAGCTACAGCCCCAATTCGTTCTAGAATTTCGAAAGGTCCGATGTACCTGGGACTCAATTTACCTTTCTTACCAAAACGTATGACTCCCTTCCACGGAGATACCTTTAGGAAAACATGATCACCGACTTGAAATTCCAAATCCTTCCTTCGATTATCGGCATAGCTCTTCTGCCTACTTTGAGCTGCTTTGATGTGATTTTGGATTACCTTCACCTTTTCCACCGTTTCCTCCACCAGTTCTGGGCCTACAAGTTTTCTTTCACCAACGTCATCCCAACAGGTTGGTGTACGACATCTCTTTCCGTATAACGCTTCATATGGTGCCATTTGTATACTCGAATGGAAGCTATTGTTATAGGAAAATTCTACCAGAGGTAAATATTGATCCCACATACCCTGATGATCAAGTGAGCAAGATCTCAACATGTCTTCTAAGGTCTGAATAGTCCGTTCTGATTGTCCGTCTGTCTGAGGGTGGTAAGCAGTGCTCAAATGAAGTTCAGTATCAAGGGATTTCTGAAGACTTTTCCAAAATCTTGAAGTAAAACGGGGATCACGATCAGAAACAATCGATAGGGGAACTCCATGAAGTCTCACAACTTCATTAATGTATAGTCTTGCTAGACGTTCCAGGGGTAGATCTTCTCTTATAGCAAGAAAATGTGCTGACTTGGTAAGACGATCAACAATAACCCATATTGCATCGTTCCTTCTAGGAGTCTTTGGTAGCCCCATGACAAAGTCCATCGTAATATTGTCCCATTTCCACTCCGGTATGGGAAGAGGTTGCATGACTCCTCCAGGCTGTTGCCTTCCAGCTTTCACTTGTTGACAAACCATACACCTTGACACAAAATCAGCAATCTCCCTCTTCATGTTGTCCCACCAAAAATGTTCCTTCAAATCTCTATACATTTTGGTGCTCCCAGGGTGTATAGAGAAATTGGAACTATGAGCATCATCCAGCAATTCCCTTTTTAGATCAGGTATATTGGGAACACAAAGTCTCTTCCCGAATTTCAAAATTCCACCTTCATACGCAAATTCTCTCAATCTCCCATCAAAGAAACGATCAATCTTACTTCTTGGGTTGCGAATATAATCTCCAGCATACCTCGCTAACCTTGTAAAGTTAGCCTCATACTTTGTGACATTCTCATCCTCCTTTTGTCTCAGACTCAGAAATTGCCTTTCCATATCTGCTCGATGGTCGCGAGGAAAGTATTTTTCTAAAAACAGATCTTTGAACTCCCTCCATTCCATGTTTGATACTTCATCATCTTCCTTCATGTTTTGAATCAATGACCACCATTGATCAGCATCTCCAGTGAGGCGGTAAACTGCCATGGTAACTTTTTCCCTTTCACTACTCCCCAAAGCCTGAAATATTTTCTCTAGGGATAATATCCATTGCTCAGCTACTAAGGGATTTGTACTTCCATTGAACGTTGGTGGTTGTTGTCTCATGAATCGATCTAACATTGATCCTCCACGCTGCGGATCAGGGTGCTCCATACGGGTAAGGTTATTATTCATAACCTGAGTAAGTTGTCCCAGTACGGTGATTAGCTGATCAGCACCAGTTGCATCACCAGCCCCACTATAATTATCTTGAGCAGGAGGGCAATCCCTACATGGAGTGCGTGCATTGATACGGTTTCCATTTCTTCCACTAGGCGCCATTTCTAAACAATGGCATAAACTAGATCAGTTTATGAATCAAAATACATAATCCCATACTTATAAAACACTTAACATAAATTGAACTATCTATGGATATAATCCATAATCATAAATATGTTTTTTTTGAGGAAGTATATACTCATAAACCCTTCATAATGATTTGTAAAGAAAGTGAGAGTTATCCTAAGCATATCCCCCGGGAGTGTCGTAACCAAGAGTGCAGCAAGGCCCGTTGTCGTGCACCAGTTCCCGTTCGAGTCTAGCTCAAAGCGGTGTTTTCGGGTTTTACCCCTAGGTACATCTGTGCCAGAGCCACCTCTACCTGCTCGTATCCAGACAGGGATGTATTGCTCGCAAAACTCACAAAGTCTCTACAATACCAAAATTCTAGGAAGTTCTTCTATACTAATCCTCAAAGTTCATCTTAGGTCTACGTGCTCTAATCAGAGTTTATCTAAATCTAGCTTCCAAGGTTTGTACTAAACTTCCTCTGATACCAACTGTAACGCCCCGACCCTAGTTTCCTAGAGTCGGTGCATTATTACATAACATTGGCATGATCACAAGAAAGATCAAATCTCGAAAGACCGATTGGTTTAGTAGCCTTGGAAACACTAGATATATTCATAAGTTTTACATTACATCATAAAATCAAAAACTACTACAACAACATAATGTTTCCACAGTCCACACTACAATCCCCTCATAATATCCCTGCAGGTCATTCATAACTTACATCTTCACTTCCTGGGAAAAATAAAACATAGAAAAGGGGTGAGCTCAAATGCCCAGTAAGGATAACAATATAGCGGAAACTTTCATCAATAAGAATAAACATTTAAGGCAATGTATAACTAAAACAAAAGCCTTTTAAACATGAACTTTCAACATGGTATGGCATAAATAAAATGAAATAATGCCATTTACTTATTCACATGGATATTCCACTAATCGAATAATCACATGCAAAAATAAATAACCACTTTCATAATGTTGGAATGCATAATGCCAGACTATCATAACCACATAGCAAAGGCCTCGTGCCAAGACTACAAATAAGATTTTGTCAAGGCCTTGTGCCAAGACACTAGTTTGTCTCATGAGACCTACCGATGCATCGAGGAGCTATAGTGGGCTCCACCCGTCACTTATTAAGTCCAATGCATTCCCATATGAAAAGGTTTAAACATAACATAAACATTCGTATTAAAACTAGCATACGAAATTTCAATACTTTCACAATAAACTATGAATGGTATAAAAATAGCACATCCACAGTCAAACATATCACAAAACCTTCAATACAATATAGAAGTTTTGTATCATAATAAATCAACTTCAAATAATCTTAAAATCCATCAAAGGATGTTGACATAGATGAAATCAACATTCTTTTTAAAGAAGTATCTCCTTTTATTTTGAAATCATTTAAGATCCATATAAAATAAAACATTTTCTTTGAAAATATGCTTATAAGCTTGTATGGAAAGCTTTGACGATTTTATAACGGCGGAAAATAACCGCACCCGCCGTATAAGTTAAAAAAAACATTCTTACCTCAATTCAGTCGAAAAGGTTAAAAAGGACCTTGTTTTGAAAACGACGGAAAGATTCCTTTATAAACCTCTTATAAAAAGTCAAACAAGGGTATAAATGACTTTAACCCATATTCTTGTAAATAGTAAAAATGTTTTGAAATACATTTCAAAGAAACATGGATGTGGATGATAAAGAGATCCCAGTAGATTATTACGTATAATACAACCTCGGATAATGAAGAGATTGTGAAATAACCCTTACCTTGTACTTTTCCTTGGTTGGGGTAGGTTAACCTCCTGTATAATAGTGAAATAATTGTTATTAAATTATACAAGGATCATATACATTAATATGATATCATATATGATCTTTTAATATTGATTTGATAATAATATCTTAGTATTATCGTTGTTTCGGGTGTTAACTTACTTGTTTTCTTTCATATGTTTTGTTACGTAAGACATGTTTGTAAAGGATAGGTTGTATATTATTCATATCCAGAATGATATCAAGTCCTTAAACACCATTTTTAAATCATAAAATGATAATTACGCTTTAATGGTTACGATGGAGAATGAATCTCATCGCGTTCGTGGAGACGGTAGTCCGTACGTACGCACGAGCGACAATATCATTCTTTTGATATTAAAATAATATATAAATGGATGGTATATCATATATACAGAATCATTAACATGTTATATTTATTATTTACATGAGTTACACATCATTATTATACCCATCCAAATAATATTATATTGAATAACAATTACACCACGACGTGGAGACGGTAAACCGTACGTACGCACGTATGGTGACATGTTATTCAAAGGGTGGATAGAATACTGAATATGATTGTACCATATTTATAATAACATCACAGTATATGTGAGATACTGGAGTTATTATTTCAGAATGGTAAGAACAAAGGAAGAAGAAGTGGAAGAAGAAATGAACTTAGAAAAGGGTGGTGAAATCATTACCTCTTCTTCGGGTTCTTCCTTTTGATTTGATCAAAAGGGCTCCTTAGGTTGGCTTTCTGATCAAACTAAGGCCTCTAGGTTGTAGTGAGGGATGTTGGGAGAGTATTTGGGCAGAGTTTGGCCGAACCAAAAGGCTTTGAAGGTGTGAAGAAATGAGAAGGAGGAGTGCCCTTTTATAAGAGGGGTGAGGGGCACCTTTGGAAAAGCTAGAAATATTAATTTATAATAAATTCATATTCGGTTTCTAATGGCTCCAAAGTTGACTATTCAAAGGATGAGGTGGGGATAGGTCTAAAACAACTCATCCAATAGAATTTAGACAGGTTTGAGTACTTATATTAACCTTATCTTTAAGTATTAACTCTAAGTTAATTAGTTTCACTTTTACAATGTCTCTTTGTATTTTTATATAATATGGTTAATAAACATACTATATACATCCAAGCGACCCCCAAGTGGTCCATTAATGAGGAACCTATCATAATATAAGTCTCTTGTCCGAACATTAGATTTTTTGGAATTTAATATCAATTAATAATATAATATTTGTTTTAAGAACTCTTTTATGTCAATTTTGACACTATTTAATAGTTGATTTTTGTGAAACTCCTAACAGATTGATTACTTCGAAAAAAGTCAATTAAATCAATCCTAATATATCATATTATCATAGAAAATTAGTTTAATTCATTAAAAGTTTCATATTATAATTATTTGGGTATTTATAAGATCAATTATTTTTATTTTTCACTATTTTAGTAATTACTGCATCATCATTGTGTCATAAATAAAATAAATTATATAATGTCTAAAAATTATAAATAAAATATCATTATGTAGGAAATCTTTTTAGCTTTCTAATGAATATTTATAATCGAAAATCCAACATGTATAACCCTATGTAAAAATTGTTCTTCTAAAAGATGTAAGCTTATGCTATTTTTATTTTTATTTTAACTTTATTAATATAAAGTGTCCCTACCACATACAAGTGGCTCCAAGGGGTCCCCAAATTGACCAAAGGATGCCCATGGTCGGGTATGTGTCCACCAATAAGGTTAGGACACGTTTTAGGGTAATTTTTTATTATTATAATATTATTTTTTTAACCCTTATTTACCGGATTTACCCTTTAACCATGGTAAATAAAATATTTACCACAGTAACTATTCAAAATGTCTAAAAATAAAAGTTACCTATTTACACAATTTGAACATCCTGATTCCAAATATGGAATCCATTTTCCTAAATTCAAAACACAGAAGTGGCAGAAATTAATTTAAAATTAATTCCCGCTGTCAAAAAAAAAAGCGTGTTTTTAAGAGATAATAACTATCAAAAGATTGACACTTGTTTATGTTAGGTTTAATTGTAAAATTATGTCCAATGATAAACATTAAATTGAATGGTAAAAATATATTCTAAATATACTTTAAAACCACTCAAATTCATAATTTATCACTATTAATTATTTTGATTAAAAAAGTTGTTTTTAATTAAAATTTAGAAATTTTCACTATTCATCAAAATATGAAAGTTATCCGAAATGTACCAAAATTTCACCCTAGGCTAATTTTGATATTCCGAATCCAAAAATGAAGTCCATTTTGAAATATAGAATATATATGATTTCAAAAAGTAGGTATTACTATTCACAACGGCTAGTTTAATTAGTTGTGGTGTGTGTTAGAACTCGAGGTTGCGTACAACACACGCTATCGCATTATTCGAAGGGAAACGTACCGTAGAAGCTTGGGGTGTTACACTATCTGAGCCATTTCTACATCACTGTCATACTCTGAGTTTTCACTTTTTGAACTCTCATCCTCCATTTGTATTTTTTCCTTTTCCTTACTCTTCAAAGAAGTAGACTTGAAAGCTACAGATTTTCTTTTCGGTTCATCATCTTCCTCTTTGTTTACCTTGAGCTCTTCTTCATACATCATCAATTGTACAATAATCTCTTTGACAGGTAGAGCAGAAATGTCACATGATTCTCTTATTGAGACAGATGTGCCTCTCCATTGGTCTGGTAGACATCTCAATATTCTCATAATTTGTTCCTTTGCTGGAACATATTTTCCGAGTGAATTCATCGTGTTGACTATCTCATTAAACCTGAGATACATGTCAGAAATAGGTTCATCAGACATCATTTTAAAATTATCATACTTAATAGTATAAGTGTCCAATATCATTTATTTAACATTATTTGTTCCTTCATGAGACATAGCCAAGGTATCCCAATTTTCAAAAGCAGTTTTGCATGCAGAAATTCTGTTGAATTCTTCATCTCCTAGAGCACAGTACAGAGCATTCATAGCTTTACAATTATTATTGTAAGCAGTCTTTGTAGGTTCATCCCAACTAGATCTATCAGTAGTGGGAATTTTGTATTCAGATTCAATAGCATTCCAAATATCAAAACTCATGCTTTCTAGATGAATTTACATTTTATATTTCCACTGAGCATTTTTATTTCCTTTAAAGAAAGGTGGCCGGTTAGTAGTAGCACCCTCAAGTCTATTATCCATTATAAACAAAATTTAAAGAGATAAAAATTTCAAAATAACAGAAATTTTAAGAACTTTAAATTACAACTAAAATCACAGTTGAAAAGCAGAGAGTAAATAAAAGGTTTTTGCAAAACAATCACCCTCTGATACCAAATGTTGGTCAGAGTGGACACTCAAGAGGGGGGTGAATTGAGTTCCAATTAAAATTTCTACTAAAAAAAATTTCTATTAAAATCCCCGAATTTCATAAACAAATTAAACTGTAGTGAATTTATACAGATTATAAAGGTTCAATTAGTTTCTCAAAGATTGATTAATTCTCAGCTAACTTAATCATATGATTAAATTAAATTTTGAAACTAACTTATTGGTATATAATAAATATAAACACTTGCGAGATTAACTACCAAAGTACCTTTGAAAATAAATTATATTTCAAAGTAATAGCAGTGGAATATGAAATAAATGTATATAGTATGGATATAGGTTGTAACTAAAAACACAAGAGTTAACCAAGAGGTTCAGTCTCAAGCCGAGACTTAGTCCTCTCAAAATTTATATAAATTGATCCACACCCTGGATCTGGGTTAAAAACAGTGATCACACTTTTCAGGTCAAGAGACCTCTACCACAGTTATATGTGGGATAACAACCAACAGCTCAAAGCTGTCTAGGTCACACTCGACCTCTACCACTATCCACAGTGGGAAATAAAGGATGTAAATATTGTGAGTGAGGATTTACAAATCCTCCAGTTAAGGTTCAGGAGACCGTGTGTGTGTAATAATTAACAGGCTACACACACTACTCGTAATGAAAATACTAAATCACTTAGAGCAAGATATAGAGTTTAGAATGGCTCTGGTGATTGCAGTGCAGATCTGGACTCCTTTGGATTTGATCAGAAATGGTTCTGAGTCCTTCTCTGGTACTTTACTGAAACAGAGTATCGTTTCTTCTTTCAGTGCTTCTAGGTTCAGCTTGGTTATCGGCTCAAAAAATAAAGTTTTTGGTGTAGTTCATCTTTAGCATATATTTCTCGATGTATGCTCTGTGTTCTGGAGTCTGGTAGTAGTAGTCTTGTGAGTGCAAGTTCTCCAGTTGTTCTTGGCACGTTTTGAGCTTGATCGCAAGTGTGTTCTCGTGTTCTCAATCTCTTCAAGTCTCTTGTCTCACTATATTTTTACTGATACATACACGACGTCTTTTTATGAGTTTTTTTGTTTTTGCTGAGAAGAAGGAATGATTATGCTTTTTGATCGTACTTGGTACGGTTTCCTGAAATGGAAACATAAATCATTTAATTAAATTAAATGCATAAAAAGTAACAAATGTAACCGTTAGTGTAATAAAAAAATAGTGTCGAAGATATTGGATTTGACTCCGCAGTTCATTATAGGCAGCCGTTTGTCTGTAGACGTGTACGGTTGACTCTGTGCAGGATCTTCCATCGGAAGCTCTTCAAATTCTTATCGGTGGCTCTTATCGGTAGCTCTTAGCGATAACTCTTATCGGTAACTCTTATCGGTAGCTCTGTGCATCGGTAGCTCTGTGCATCGGTAGCTCTGTGCATCGGTAGCTCTGTGCATCGGTTGCTCTGTGCATCGGTAGCTCTGTGCATCGGTAGCTCTGTGCATCAGTAGCTCTGGCTATCGGTAGCTCTGGCTATATTGCATATCGGTAGCTCTCTTCAGGTCAGTAATACTTACACTTGACTGTCTTATGCAAAACACATCTAATTCACTTAGAATCATTTCAAAACATATATAAACATGGATAATCGAGATTAACATAAATCAGAAATTATTCTAACATTATTATTAATATGATCATCGATTGAAAGAATTAAAGTGTAGATCAATAGTAATTGTGAATATCATAATATATGAACACATAATTGGGATTGTCAAAACATATGAATACAAGATTGGGATTATCAAAACGGGTGAGGTCAACAATGATGATGTTTGAATTTAGGCATAGTGAGGATTACAATGGATGGTAGGGAATTTCTTTTAAATGATCTTGGATCATGACATAGGATAGAGAAGAAAGGATAGAACACACGATTTTTTTGGCCCTATGTGATCCAATTAAATGACTCTAAGCTTGTAGATGTACCATTTGAGGCTACAATATTTGTGGGTTGTGACCTTGGGAAAGGTACCATCATCATTATTACTTGTTATAGAGTTTTTTTGGGTGTTTTTGGATGTTTACATAAATAATGAGTCACAATTAATCCTAAAAAAATCTATACTACTCTGGCAAAGGTGTTTCATATTTACATTTTAGCTAAGACACCCGGTTTTCGTCCACAAGTGGATCAGGAAGTTGAGGATCTATAGGCTAACATGGTCAACTATAGAGGGTTTACCGAGTGGGTTATGATGAATATTTTCATAAGACACAGTGTTATTTCTAGTGAAAGACTCTGGGAATGTATGAAGGAAGAGTTTTAGATACAATAATTGAGTGTTGCCTTGAGGAGATTGTGATCATTTTTGGCATGATCCAGGATTCGAAAGAGTTATATGTTTTATTGATGGTTTGATAGATGAGTATTTCAATGAATTAGTGGTGGAAGTTGTACCTGGGGGAGAAAATAGTGTGATGTTCTATGGATCAATTTTGAGAATGAGTTCTTGGCGGAATTTTGTTCTTCGACCATGAAGGATGAGAAGAGGTAACAGCTACTCTCCCACTAGTAAGGTGGTATATTGTTGAGGGAGTTAAATATTAAGATTAAGGATATCCTTATATATTCACTGGACTTCTCTATATATGATGAGTCATAGTAGAGACACTAAGAGGAGACACTTCATCCCTCTCTCTAGTACACTAGTCGGAGGTCAGACCATCTTGTTTGATCTTTTCTGGCGATGTAGAATGATGTGGGGGACACATCAGTCTTGTGGGGATATAATTCTAATAAGTATTCAAAAATACAATTTTATCATTGGAATAGACTTGTTTTACTATGTCTGTAAAGTTATAAATTTCATCCATAGAATAGTAAGGTTTTCAGATGTGGGTGGACAATGTGTGGATTTTGATGGCGAGAGGAGTTGACTGATGTTGTCGTCATTATGTGGAGTATATTCATTTCTTATTAAGTGAGCTATTAGTGGAATCAGTGGATGATGATATGGTGATGGTATTAGGAGTTGTTAATGAGTTCTTGGATGTTTTACCTAAGCAGATTGCAACTCTACACCATCGATGTGATGTTGAGTTCTGAAGAGACACACAACCTGGTGATAGTATAATTTCAATGGATCCATATATGATGGTTTCATCTGAGCTGTAGGATCTAAGGATTCAGGATGATGTTCTGATTAATAAGGACTTTATCCATCCTGGTGTATAATCAGGGAGTGTTCTGGTATTGTTTGAGAAGAAGGAAGATGGAAACCTAAGGTTGTGTATATACAATTGGAGGTTGAATTAGGTAACAGTCAAGAACCATTACCCTATACTATGTATTGACAATCATCTCGACCAGAAGAGGAGAGAATGTTGGTTTTATAAAAATGTTTTATGGTCTAGGTATCAATAGTTGTGGTTAAAGTGGGGCGACTTCCCAAAGACTGATTTCAGGTGCATATATGGGCACTTCATGTTCGTGGTTATTTTTTTCAGTGTTATAAACCCACTGTCTATGTTAATGTGGATTATTAAATCCATATTCCTGGAGTATCTAGACTAGTTCATTATTTTATTTACGGATGATATCCCCATATACTAAAAATTTGTGGAGGATCATACCGAGCATCTCATAACTACATGGAGGTTCATTGATACCAACATCCCTATGGGATGTTGTTCAAGAGATCGTTTTAGACTTTGGAAGTCCACATACATGGGAATGTGGTGTCTTAGTAGGGTTTAGTGGTGTACCTATCAATGTTTGAAGTAGTTGTTTCATGGGAATCACCCAATAATGTGGCAGTGGTTTGCATCCTTCTCAGTCTAGATGGATATTAGTAGATATTTGTACGATATTTCTCTCGAGATGTAGCTCAATAGACCTATTTGACTAGAAAAAGACAAAATTATATGTAGAGTGAGAAGTGAAAGTTGGAATTAGGATATTTGAAGGGCAGGTTGGTCAGGGTTCATGTTCCCTGGATATCAAAGGAAGTGGTGATGTTAGAGGTATTTTTTGACATTTCTGGTCTGGGCTTGGGATGTGTGCTGATGCAGTAGTGGGGAGTGATCCCTGATGGATCTAGGTAGTTGTTTCACCACAAATATAATTAGACCACACATGATCTAATGCTAGTTGTTTATTTTTGGAACTGAAGTTTTTGTGATATTTCCTCATTAGATAGAGATTATTGGTCTTCATAAATAAAAAGAGATTGAGGTATATAATTTCCTATTAAGTCATCATCTTTATGTAGTGTATGTAGATAGTGTGTCTCTAGGATTATGATTTTGAGAACTCCTACACATAATTAAAGAGTAATGGTGATGACAATCCTTTGAATGGGAAGTCACAAGAGGAGGGGGTTCATGAAATCTATGGACACTTGATAGGCGATGGAGTGGTTTGATGCCTTGGACATAGATAGAAGAATGGATGGTGGAAAATTTTGTCAATTTTAGATGATGGTGTCGTCATCTCTTAGCTAGAATGTGGAGGAGTCTCAATGGGGAGACTTAGAGGTAGAGGTAATTCATGATCATGTTGACCAGTGTGATTCTCTAGAGAGATGGTTGATGGATAGTCAAAATAAGGTAATGTTACATGTGATGTTGTATGTTCTTGTGGTGATATGGATGTGAGTTCTCCAGGAATTTCATATATCACCACTAGAGGTACAGTTGGATATTTTCAAGATGTAATGTGGCCTGAGTGAACAGTTATGGTGGACCAGGATGATGTGGGTAGTCGAATAGTTTGTGGAAAAGTTCCTAATGTACCGATATGTGAGGGTTCATCACTTTAATCTCAACAGGTTGTTGAAACACATAGATTTCCCCAGGTGGAAGTGGAATGAAATATCAATAAATTTCACCACATGATTACAGAGGGCTTAATGAGGATCCAATGAAACCTATGTTGTAGTGCATCATCTAAAAAAATCGTCTCCATTCATAGAAATCAAGGATTCAAGTGTGGTGGATGCCTTGGCGCATAGTTATGTGGATGAGGTGGTGAAGATGTATGGGGTTCATAGATCCATCGAATTAGACCAGGATATAAATTTTACCTTGAGATTCTAGAGGGAATTATAGAATGCCTTTGGTATTCTATTATGCATCAGCCCTGCCTTCCACCCTCAGATAGATGTGAAGATAGAGAGGACCATCCAAACGTAGGAGGATATGTTGCAATCAAGTGTTCTAGACTATTGAAGATTTTTGGTATGACAATTTCCATTTGTATTTCACTCTTACAATAATATATGTCACTTTTCCATTAGTACAACCTTATTTGAATATTTATTCTAATTTTCATGTTATTCACCTTATGCTGGATAGATGTAGGGGAGGATTCTATTCATAGTCTGAGTTTGGTGTAGAGTTTGACTGAGAAAGCACAACATGTCCAAGAGAGGATGATGGAATCACATGGAAAGCACAAGTCATATGATAATCACAGGATAAGTCCACTGGAGTTTGAGGTTGGGTCTTAGTGTTCTTGAATGATACTTAATAACATGGGAAGAAGAGGTTTGGTAGAGGGGAAAATTTTCACCATGGTTCATTGTAAAGTTTTATGTGTTGGAGAGTGTTTTTGAGGGGGCATACAAGTTTGAGTTGCCTCTGCAGTTGGAGAGGATCCACAATGTCTTTCATGTATCCCAGTTTCGTTGTTATCTTCACGATGAAACCCATTTCATTTATTGGGGTGAGTTAGATAACAAGGATAAAACAATGTTCAGGGAGAGTTTAGTAGTGATCTACGATCACTGGTAGAAGGTGCTACATGAATGGACCATTCCTTTGGTTTTTGTGTTGTGAGAAAGAGTGTCCTAGAGAAGAGTACATGGGAGATATAGAGATGTAGATTCATGCCCATAGTGGTTTTTTTTCTTTTTTATTTCTCATTGTGATGTTGTTATTGAACCATGTATGTAATATTGTGGGATTCTTCCTTGTTTCATATTATGTGATGAAGTCCGAACATGTAAAAATAGGGAGACAAGATTCATAATCAAGATGAATTAATTAAAATGAGTTTAATCCCATGTGGGTAAATTAGTGTTTAATATATGGGATAATATCTTGACATGGAGGAAGGGATTCCTTTATTCATGTGTCTGGAAATTTGGTGTTTATGTGCGGTATATTATTGATGTTTGGATTAGAATATGTTGGAGGGGGGTTTCTTGGATTTTGTGATTTCATTGTTGCATTGTATCAATATAGGGTAGTTTATCCTTGAGAGGAATCATAAGGGATGGTTGTTTGGACCCCTCATTATTTAGGGTTTGGTACGGAATTCTTGATCATGAGAATTGTTTGATAGGTATTTAATATAATGGTATAGACAATCACAGTCCATTAATTTTTCAAAATCCAATGCATGGTGTGTTCTGGGAGGCATCAGTATCACAATTCAATTGTTTTCCAAATCTCTAGTATTTCAAACATTAGTTGAATCAGTGACTCAATATCTGTAGCTCAACATCAGTAGGACAAGGTATCAATATTTCAAAGCGTCGGTAGGTCGTGGTGTAAGTAGGTCAAGGCATCATTAGGATAGGTGTCGATTGGTTGGGCATTAGTAACAGGATATTAATGAGTGGATTCGGTAGGTGGCATCAATGAGTGGCATTATTGAGTGGAAATTGTGGGTCGTGTTAGTGAGTCAGACATCGATGACTCATGTCAGTGAGTTAGGAATTGATGATTCACTATTAGTGACTCACCCATTAGAGAACAATTTCCACCATTTCCTATTTTTTCCAGTTTCCCCCCTCATAAATTTTAATTTTCATAAATTGATTTTAAAGCGTTGTATGAGAATTTATAATGCCCTTCCAAAGGATGTTGATAATGTAGATAATATCAAATATCTCCTCGACAATGAAATTTTCAAAATTCATTTCATTTACCACAAACTGACATTAATGGCCCTTTGTACTTATTTCCCTACATTGATATTGGATTTGGATTCCTTAAAACCAAGATCATATCTTTCATTAACTCTTTCTTTTCAAAGTCTTTAACCTAAAAAATTTCTTCTTCAAGGAGTCACATCTATTCTACTTCCATGGATCAAAATTTTCCCTATGATTTTATCTTGCTACATGATTAGCCACCTAATTTTTTTTGCAAGGATGAATTTTTTATCGTTGATTTTTCTAGGTAGGGATTCTTTAGTCTCTATTTCCTTTGAACATCATGTGGGGTTGGTGTACTCATTTCCCCTTGTGAATAAAATTGGACCCAAAGTTAACAAAGATATTAATAATTCATAAATGAGGGGATGGGAGGATGTAGATTGTTTTGAAATTGTATTATATGTTATACTTGATCCCTGTTGTGAATATTTTTGGGTTGGCTTCTCCAAAAAAACATAGTCATTGTTAGGATCTATTTATGAACTATATTTATTAATATACATTGATAATATTTTATTGAACAAATGTGAACATGAAATAGAAATTTGGTTTATTTAAATGGGTTCCCTAATATGAAACATATTCTTTGATAACCCATGTTTTATCAATGATGAATTAAAGAGTGACTGTGGTTAAATATGAATACACATTATTTGTTGTTGTGGATATGTGGTGTGTGTGGTTCTGTCAAGTATTTTTTTTGTGATGGTTGTGTGGTGTTGTGGTAGAGAGTGTGGCAGTGAGTATGTGGTGGTACATATGGTGTAATAAAATATTTGGTTGGGAGATAACATTATAGGGTAAGGGATGAACTTTTTATATAATGTGACTACATTTGGATAGAGGTTGCATAGCAGGGATACATAATCTTGTTGTGTTCTGTTTATGCTTATGGATGTGCTAGTTGAGGTGTTTTTTTACACAATGGGGATACCAATAGTTGTATTGATGAGGTGTATTGGGGGTCTTCTTGTTTAGAGGAAGGAAATGGAGATATTTCACTGAGGAATTATGGTGGAAGTGGTTGAACCAATGTTCATGAAATAGGAGTGTGTAGTTGGATTGCATGTTGGGTGAGTTTTGTTTCACTTTTTATGGTGAATTTCATGCCACGGGCCTACCGATGTTGGATTAGGAGGGATTGTTTTGTAGAAGGACGGTGTTACCTTTCCTGGGGAATTATCCAAGATACTTACGAGATAATTATATTTTTAATGGGTGTTATAGTGGATTCATTTATCTAGACCCTTCTCCAATTGTTTGGAATTGTCATTGGTTAGTATGGTTGCTTATCCTTATAATGTTTTCTATGTTTGATAGTTTCCGGAGTTTTAGATGAATAAATAAATAAATAATTTGATTATTCATATTAAAAACAGGTAAAATGAATTGTATTGTGATATGTATCGATCCATGGTTTATAACGTTCTGTTATTAACATATGTTAGTGTTTTCAGGTCATGGTGACACGTTCATTTAGAGGTAGTAGAAAATGAAATATTGGTGGGTTGGTTGATTATTTTTTATAACCAGTAGGTTGGTTTGAGTTTTTTATACCTATATTTACATACTTGTTGATCCTTGTGTTTTCTATATGCATCCCACCCATGTTGACCACAATGTGCGAAACACCCAATTGTTGAGGGGGAGGGTTTATTTTCCCAAAATCACGGTGGGAGGATGGATGGATAGTTGTTGGATCTTTTATACTCCATCTTCTACGAATTGGTAGCCCAAGACTCTTTGACTATGTTGTTGTGTGGTTGTGGGGACCATGTGTCTAAGGGTGAGTCATGCTTCCAAGGTGTCTTCAGGATGAGATATGATTTACATTCCCAAGTGTCTTAGGGATGAGGTTGTTCTTATGTGGCATAGAAGTCTGCGGGGTGGGACGTGAAGTAGTTGTTTCCAATTTGTTTATGGGAAGTATGAGGTATGAGTCCCTAGTGTGTGCAGATATGTTATTCCAGTGGGGTTTGTGGAAGAGTGTGGTAGCATCAGGATATTACCCATAAGTGATGACTAGTTAACCAGTGGGGGTGTTGTGGGGTACCCAAATATAGATGTTCTTACTAATTTATTTTTCATTACATTCCTTATACGTTTACGATTCCATACTATGGTTGGGGTGGATAGTATACATTTATAGGTTATTTTATGTTTCTGGTGCTTTCTCACATGGGCATTAGTATGCTTCTCCAACTTGTACAGGAGTGACTTTTTCTTTTCATACCATGTATACTTGTATCATTACCCTAGTTATATAATATTTTTTTAGGTTTACTAGGGGATTATGTAGACTGTGTGGGACTCTAATTTCTTGGACATTTGTCTAGTTTCTGTGTCATTTCTTGTCATTTTTTTTTGTTTTCATTGGAGTTTTTCATTGATTTTATAGCTGATTTACATTATAACATGCATGTCGGATGGATTTTGGATTCATTTATATATATATTTATTAGAGTTGTTTTTTTATGTTAATAATCATATCTCTCGATCTTGGATACTAAAAAAAGGGTAATGCCTCCCATTCTGTAAGATTTAAACACCCTTGGTGCATGTTGTCACTATAGGGCCAACTAGAGGTGGGACATGAGAATCATTGCCTCTTATTTCATCATGAATAAGGAAGGTCATGGATCTATTATATCCCTTACCTCATCTTGAGAAAGGTAGTTCGTGATAACAACCATCATTTTCTTATCTAAAGATCATAGATCTGTGGTCGGCCAAGCACTTCCATCATCTCTATATTGGATCTAGGCCCCCAATTTACTATAAAAACCATAATTTTCTCTATTTGTCACTATCAATAAAAATCAGTCAGAATGAGGACCCATAATCCATTCAGAACAAACTTTTATCACTCCTATCCATCATTTCACATTGACCATACCACAAATCATGAAATTTAACGATGGTATTGATCTATTAATAGGAACAATGGTATCCCAATCATTGGATATTACGTATTCCAAAAGAACTATCCAAAAATAAATGATCATGATGAATGTACAATGAATTGGTGATAAAATACCAAATACGATAAAAATTGAGGAATAAACCTTTTGTTTTGTTAATTCGACCTTGATTATTTTTTTGTAGAACGAGACAATCATATAGTAAAAAATAAATATTAAAATGAAATAATTTCCATAAATTTAAATCTATTGATGATAAGTTTATCAATTATGTTATCTGAAATGATTTCATTCCACTCAAGAATAGGAAACCATATAGAAAACAACAAATAAAACATCCTACCAGGATTTTAGATCAATTTTTTTATGAAGAATAGTTTTTTTTTCTATCATTGATGATGAGAGCCTTGAACTCTGTAGGTGCAATGATCCACCATTAAGCCCTAACCCACCACCACTCACCATGAAAGGTATCCACACACTGGGTCATGGTCTCTAGGTTTTATCATTCTACCATGGGAAAAAACTATTACAAAATATTTATAAATTAAATCAGTCATTCAATGAAATAAAATAAAATAACTAAATTAATTATTTTTTTTCTATAACTATAGCAACATTTCCACAAGTTCCCATCCATGGTAAATATTACGTCATAGCCAGGGTAAAACCACCATTCTGAAATAAACTGTTCCCATAGATTCATATTCCAGGACCCCATTAAAGAGTTCTTCCACGTTTTTTGTAAAACATTTATTACCTGTTACATAGTATATTTAATATATTCCAAAAATTTATTTTGGGAAAACCGATGCTCGGAATCCCATGGTCACTCATCGTCTAGCTCTTGAAATATAATTAGAAATAATATAATGTCATCCATGGAAATAATGTGGACATTAAATTATTTCATAGCTACGATGTTTGTATATGTACAATAAGATAATGACTCTTAATTTTGGGATATTACTTCTTAGATCTAACATTCAACCATTAAATTATTTGCGGTGGGATTGGGGTAGTTTCATCACGAGCCCTGTCGATACAGGTCTTGATAAAATGGTATCATTGGAAACATGAATAACAATGCTTAGTCCAGAATAAATAAACAAAGGGATGAAAACACCAATAAATGGGATACATATCTTTTACATGTGCCAAATGACATGTCCAGTTATCCCCATTGTTGCCGGTGTGGTAAAGCCTCGTACATATTACAAAACTCCAAATACACTACATGTAGGAAATTCACTTGGATCTTCGAGATCACACAGAACCGTGCCTATATCATCGAGTTGTGACTGTGTACATTGGCCTATATAAGTACCATCCAATGTGTAAGAGTCCATATCCATATCATAGAACACAGAGTGGCCACTGGACATGTTCTTTTGGTCATGAATGTGCACATTTCAATGTTCATGAAGTGCCATCAAGCAGGGTTAAAATAGTGTTTGAAAATTTCTGATAGTGTTTGATACTAAAACAGAGCCGAAAACCTAGCACTGCATAGGGGATCAAATAGGACATGTAACAAAAAATTACACATCGTGTAACATGAGTTTTTTCATATCCAATGGGCTCTCCTCTATATCTCTTTCACACATTGTCTTCTTATTATACCTTAGCATACATCATTGATCCATGAATATCCAATCCATTTAGTCATCACTAGCTATTATATGACCCCTCAATATTCTTAAAAACCATTCATTACTCTATCAATAACCATACATCAAAACTATGAAGAACAATAACCGTAAATATTTTTTGATATGGCTTTGATCACGTACTATCATCGTCACAGATCAATCATTCCATCAACTTTGAAATGATCACACGATATTGTCTCTTTTCACCAAGGAATGCCCATGAAATGATCAAATCTCTGGTATTAATCAATTCAGTGTCCAAAAAGAAACACCTTGGATTAATGTATGATTACTTTGTGAATAAATAAAAAATAAAATAAATTTATGAATCAATACTCATACATGATTTTTTCAGTCATGAATCTTTGTTGTAGAAAGATATAATTCGAGTGGAATAGATAATAAAATGAACCAAAACAATTACATCAATTTAATCCTACCAATGGTTTTCATATGAATTATACTCAGTGAATTTATCCATGTTCCTCTAGGATTAAGAAACATGATGGAAAAAATGAAGTCACAAGTCCGTCATGTATATTTGATCGATCATTTATGAAGAATGCTTATGCGGTGTAATCATTTATGAGATACATGAACTCTATTGATGCAAAGATCCACAATCTGGTGTCGATCCATCATCATTCACCATTAACACTCTCCTCCCATTGTCTCTATGTATCCAGGTTTTAGAGGTCAACCACAAGCCAAAACATATTACAACGTAGTAATAAACAATATTCTTTCCTATGACTAATAAAATTAATTTAATCATGTAATTAATTAATTTTATTAATTCTACAAATGAGAAAATTTTTCCACAAACACCCAATGATGAAAATGTTTATGTCATTTCATGGGTAAAATCAACATTCCAAACTTAACTATGACCTTGGATTCCTGATCCGGTCCCACATTCTGAAATTATTCCACTTTTTCTAGAAAACTCCATGTGTGTGTTACTTAATATATTTTATATATTTAAAACATTTATTTCTAGCATACTAGGCCTCAGAATCACACTTTTTATCAGTTCCTGGCACAAGAAATATTCTAATAAATATTACAATGATTTAAATGGAATATATTAGTAAATTACAACAAAATCATCCTATGTAAATTGAGTACATGGCTTGGAATGTCTATGTTATTCCACTCCAAATTTGGATATGGGGTATCCTACAAAAAAATTGTCTATGTGGGGATCTCTTCCATTCAGATATGTAAATCGCTATAAATTGGATAGATGTCGTTCTAATATACTATTGTATCCTAATAAAAAATAAAAATATTAAAATAAGACAAAACCAACACATATATATAGATATATATATTAAAAGGGCTAGAATATATTATTTTTAAAAATACCAAATAAGGAAAATATCATTAATTATGTTAAATAATGAATATAATTATTAAAAAAATTAAGTATAAATTTAAAAAATAATGATGTTGTACAATAAAAATTAATAATATTAAATCATTAAAATTATAAAGTTATAAAATAAATTAATCAAGAATATACTATTAAATTAATTGATATAAATAAAAAAACAATGATACATAAAATTGATATTTTAAAATAAATATCAACAAAAAATAATGAACCCAAAAGTAAAAAATATTGTATTATAAAAATAAGGTCATAAATTTAATATAAAAATCATTAATTTAGATAAAAACCATTGATCAATACTCTATAAATAATCAAATAAGAACACAAAAATCATGAAATATAAAATAAATCTAAAAATAGGGATATATAAAAACATATAAAATTATTTCCATGTAAAATTATCCCACACATTTGAATCACTTGTACTCAAGAAGTGACATAGTCACATTCAATGGAAGAATATGAATCTCAAGATGGATAAGATGAAATTATATTATGAATTGACTGACATATTGATTTTACCTCATGGATTCCCTCAAGTAGTAAATATTAATTCCCACTTAATGTAAATTTATTCAATGAATATTCAGTTAATGTATTATAAAAATGATTTAAATTGAAAAACAAATTGAGAATTTAAAAAACATGAATTTTCATCCAATTAATGTTCAAATGTATCTTTACCTCCAAGTGAGTAGACTCATTTAAATAGAATTTATAATAAATATACTCTCTATTTATAGAAACATATTTAATAATTTCAATCAAGATAAATAACTCATAAAAAAAATGAAAAATGGAATGAAAGAATATGTTCAATAGGGATTGGGATATTTATTTCATAATCAATTTGGTTGAATATATTATGTGTCAATTTAAAATAAGGATTTTTATGTCAATGATAATTTTATTAAATTATCCCAAAATTATACCAAAGGCTATATTTTACATGATGGGAAGAAAAATGATTTGACTAATCAAATCCATAAGGTGGTAGAGATTAATCTCTTCATTATGGTATCACAACCTTCATGTTTTTAAAAAAAATCCACTTTATAACATTTCTAAGTAATTCTTAAAAAAATAAAACATCCTTATATTTTAGTAGTTTAGGGGGTTTTAATTATCTCCCAGTGAATTACAATAAAGAAAATTTTGGGACCCCTACCTCAAATATTAAACTCAACTTTATCCCAAAATATTTATTCCAAACATTAGAAGCTGTTTATCATTTTGATTTAAAAAAATTAAACAATATGGAAAATTTACATCTTTTAAGGGCGATAAGGATTCAAACAACATTCATACCAAAAACATCAAAACAATTTAAAAAATATAATAAAAAAAATAATTGGCATAGTAATAGATTAAATAATTTTGAATTAGAATTAAATATGTAGATTGTCAAACATTGAAAACGATAATATAAAAAACCGAATTGGTTGAAATAAAATTTTATCAATTTTTTTTAAAAATAATTTCAACATAAATGATTCAAACAATAATAACACCTCCATATGATAAAGTATATATATTGAATCCATATATAATAGGAAAATAATCCCACTACACTTAATTTCAATCATGGAATGATTTTTAAATATTAAAATAAATTATTCAAGTATTAGGGTACCATGAAATAATTTTAGAAAAACTATATTCAAGATGAATGATAGATAAAACACCCATAAAATTTGATTCCACGTTGACCCTAAATTCTAATAAAAAAGTCACCCCCTTTTAGAATTTCAACTATATTTGGTATATTCCCTGATGGTAAATTCAATGTTAAAAAATAGTTATTCCCATACATTTAGAATTAAAAGGTTGTAGAAATAAGAAAACAATGTGTGTTTGACTATAATAAATGGGCCATATCAGTAGGACAATAGTGTGAAAATGCAATAAATAGGAAGATTAGGACCTTTTCATAATATAAATGAATGAAAAAATGAAAAAAATATATTCAATAATGTGTTTCCACCCATGTAATTATTGATTTAAAATAAACATATAAACATTACTAATAAGGAAAAATATTCACTAGTTGGTTTTGGCTTCAAATGTAGACCCACAACAAGTGATTCTCCGATTTATGTATAGCCAAAAATTATTTTGTTTAGGCCATATAATTTATAGAAACACAATTATTTCCCATAAATTCTTTGAAATACCCATATAAACATTGCTATTAATCGATGTATGGATCAATGGATTCTCTATATAGAATAGAATAATATTCACACAAAACTTCCTTCTTAACATTACAAAGGATTTTAAACATAGTTCTAAAATAAAGGAATCAATAAAACTCAATGAATGATCACTTATATTCTTTAGTTGAAATTAAATCCCCAACATCGTTCTTCAAACATCTGAAATTAATTTTTAATTGATATTTTTTTTGTTTTTTAGGGAAATAGTGAAGTAGGTTCCTTTAATGCAATGAAATAATCCAATAAGAAACATATCACAGAATAAAACACTATTCTCTAAAAAAATGGTTTGAAGTGGATGAGTTAATATAAAATTATTTAAAATTATTTTTATATAAAATATGAATTTTTCAAAAATTAATAATATGAATGAACCACTCATATATTCAATATGAAATTCGACAAATGAATTAATTGACAAATGTGATGAAAAAAATTAAATTGAAATTTTTGAATCATCCACAAAACCAGGTTTAACCATATTATAAATCTCATCCAAATATTCATCATCATAAAATAGGAAATCTATAATCATTGATTATAAATAATTATTTTTTCTTCGACCATCATGATTATGGTGAACCTTTGAATTATGTTCCCTTTCAAAAATTTCACCATCAAACATTAAACCATTAATGAGTTTCAATTGATTTTTAGGGGGAGATTTGTCATTGTAGGAACATGTGAAAAACAATCACATGATTTCAGATCTATATTATCTTCCACAAGTTAATCAGACTAGTATTCAAATATATTGGTTATATAATTTTTGGATTCAAAGGTAAATTAAAAAAAGTGATAATTATTTATAAAAATCATTTTCTATGAACATGCCCTCATTTTTTTCAATAAACAAAATATAAATTATTGTTCAGAATAATGATTCAAAATTGGGATGGATTGATTTCCAAAAATGGTATGGAATATCTGAAACATTAATTTCGATGTGTTTGTTCTCTCCCATCATATCCCCAATTTTATTTTTATATATATTATTAAAAATTTTACTATGAATGATGATTAATTATTAACATGTAATGTATATTTTCAATACTACACCTCATCTTGAGAAGTCACATTCTCATATATCCAATAATAATGAACTATTTTAAATCTAAGAATCATATAAATAATATATCATTCCTCTTAAATATAATTGTATTGTTTTTGAAAATTTTCTGACAAAAATCCAATTATGATTTCCCTATATTCATCAAGATTATTATTTTATACATTTAGCGATTCAGTTACATTAACATTTTTTCCTTCATCTGATTTAGAGTTTCTCAAGAATATGGTTGTTTCTTAGTATTATCCTCCATATCCTCCTCGATACCAATTTTATATTTTTCAAATATATTTTCAACGTTACAAAAATCACGCTATTATTGATTTCTCATATTTTCCTATGAATCCCATGTTACAATTTGTTTTTTTCAATTCTGACTTCATGGGCTTCATCAAATTACATATCTGGGTTTTGATTCTCTCTTCTGGATGGAACTCATCCAATCCAAGAAAGTGATTCCGTATAATTCTTTGAAATTAAACCCTAAATCTTATACTGATTTCATAATTTTATCCCACATTGTGTGTTGTGATTCACTGATAAAAAATGATATGAATACAGTTGAAACCTAATTTATTTCACCAATAACAGTGGTTATAATATACCCCTTATACACACCTCAATTTAATTTTATTTCTAAGTGATCTCTACTATATCGTTGGATATATGAACTCATTAGACTCAGATCTAAATTCATGGAGGATCCCCCATCCCTCCATTTTTATTCATGGTAGGAGGTGTCATGTTTGAAAAATCACCCATCCACAACTAAAAACATTATACTTATCCCATGGATGCAAAAATAGAGACTCCACATTCAAAATGAGTAGCATCTATCTTGGAATCCATGGAGAGGTAGGTGCTTCATCCTTCTACCATGCAGCTAGAAAACTCCATCAATTCTTCCCCAATAACTAAAATAATATAGAGAATCATTAAAGGACTATCTTTTCTAGAGAAATAACCTTTAACAACATATCAATTAGTTTCTACTTCATGAGGATCTTCACATGTAACAACTTTTATTGATACATCACCTTTCTAATCCAATGATACCGAATGTCGATGGGTTGATTTCCAATATTGATACATGGAGTTCTTGGACATTTCCAAAGCACATTAACTATCACAATGAACAATGTACTACATCTAGATGAATCCAATAAACTGGAAGAAAATGCCTTATCTACAATATCTCCTTGACAGCCACTGAAGCAGCACTGTACTATACTACCGTCGTGGATAAATCCACACACTTTTGCAACCCTAACTTACATGAAACATATCCTCTGTAAAATCTATATATGTATCATGATGCAGACTTCATACGGTCATGATATCCATCCATATCTATATATTTTTAGACCTACAAGATAGGTTCATCTCCCCCATATAGTACACATATATTTTAAGTACCGTTAGGATACCACATAATGTACATGATGACATCTCAGTGATGATTGCATTTATCAGAGAGAATTATAATCACAATCACCACTTCATGGAAAATTTATGGTCTCTTACTCCCCATAGTGTACATCAAGATTCTAACTTCTGATGTGTATGGTTTCATCTCTTTCTACATTATTTCATCCATGGATTACATATGTGAACCTTTTCTCAACATTATATTGTCAGGAAGAGTAATTCTCACTGGATTGGCATTGTACATGTTGAAATGATTCAAACAAGGTTCAACATACTTCTCCTAAATTATCCATTACAACCTCCCCCTTATAACATGAATAAATTTAATCCCTGAAATCTATTGATCTACTCCAAATTCCTTCCTATAAAATACCGTAGATAACTCTTTCAACTGGAATATCATCACTGCATCCGTCCAAATGATCAACATGTCATCATAGAAAATTAAAAGACCAAAAAATATTCCATCATGATTTATATGGATATAAACACACTAGTCCATATATGTCATATTGTAGCCATGAATCGCAGTGAATGTGTCAATATTATAGTACCAGTGCATATGAGATTGTTACAGTGTGTATAAGATCTTATTCAATTTGAATATGAGGTTTTATTGTCCAAAATACTCTTTAACATTAAAATATTTCCTATTCATCTCCCCTGAGAGGTCACCATGATTAAAATTTATCTTCAAATCAAATTGGTTAATATCTAATCCTATGTTATCCACTAATCAAAAAATGACTTAGATTGATGCCATCTTCAGCAGGGAAGAATACATATTGTCAAATTGAACACCATTCTTACAATGGATTCACTTCACTACTAACTGAGAATTATGCTAGACCACCTTTTTATGACATATTCCATTATCCCAAACACCCATTTTCCATTTGTACCTTCTTACATTTGTATAGTTCAATGAAATCATTAATTTGGTTAGTCAAAAAATACTCCAGCTCAATCTTTTTTGAATGAAGCCACTTCAATTTTTCTGGATGAGACACTACTTCATGGTATCATTATAGACCCCCCTCATCAGTCAGAAACATGTAATCCAACTATAATTTAATTAGTGATAGAATTGTTCTTCATTAAATCAATTGAACCTGTGAAATTTTAGGATTATAAATCACAAATTCATCTAGCTCTTGTGATGGTTCTACAACATCTTGTGTAGAGGTTTGAGTCTCCCCCTTCTCAATATCCGCCTCTATTAGCTCTTGTCCCATTGATGATGAGTCTTCTTGAACCTCCTCTTATTCAATGACATGTGGTGTTGGTACATGTCTTGGATCACGAATGGATTCATTAACACCTTCCCTTTGAGACCATTGAGGATTTTGAATGTCCCCGATCATCTGGTTCTCATGGAACACAACCCTTATGCTTTTAATCAGTTTATTCTCTTTAGATCCCCAAATCGTGTATTAAAACTCATCATCCTCATAGCCTATTAATATGAATGAAGTATATATCCTTTATAGCATCTTCATGAGATCCTTTGAATCATGTATAATGTCCAAAAATCCAAATAATTATAAATGATTGTATGATGGATGTTTACAAGCCCATCCCTTTTGTGGAATCTATAATTCATCTAGATTGATCGAGACCTCTTGATTAGGTTTTATGAAATGTTAACAAATTCACCAAAGAATGTGTTAAGAATCCTATACAAAGCATCATTATTCTAACCAAGTCCTTGGTGGTTCTTTTCATCGTTTATAAAAAACCATTGTCCCATGGGGTACATGGTATAACCATCTCCTGTTGGACTCCCTCACTCTAATATCCATAAAATTCCCTGAGAGTGTACTCTACTCCACTGTCTAAATGAAGACACTTCGGGTTCATTCTAGTATAAAGCTCCACCATGGTGTGGAACATCTTGGCGTCTTCAAATATTTGGTCCCTCGTAAATAAAAATAACACCCCCAAAAATTGAGATTCATAATCAATAAATGATAGTAAATATTTGTTACCTCCTAGTGAATCTACCTCTAGGGTCTGCATACATCAGAGTGCACCAGATCCAGAAACTATGATCTCTTTGATTAATTATTATTGAATGAGTCTTTATGATGCTTCACATTAAAGCACTATATTCAAGGATCAAGTGAAGCATCATTTTTAATATTTATATACTTCTTCTTCAGGGTAGATAAACTTATTTTACACATGCTATCGAGTAGTCAATTACACATATTGTATGATTTCTATCCTTATATTGTGTTGAGGCTTTCTGTACATATATTAAATTTAGTTTTTTACAATGTATTACAAATCTGTCCTTGGGATAAGATAATGGCTCCTTTCACCATCTTCCATCCTCCAATGATGAATATGTTGTCATATAATTTTCTATAAAATGCTATACCTGATAAAAGGTCTGGTCAAAGGATAGGAACATGTATAAAATCTTTCATGGTGATTGTGTATCCAACATTCATCTTAACATGGATTTCACCCATTTCAAAAATATCCTTAAAACCGTTATTTCCCATCTTGACTACACATAAGTAACCAATATGATAATTCATGGAATACACACAATGTGGAGTGATGTGGTGTGTTGTTATATTATCAACCACATGTTCTATAACCTGCATTGACGTATGAATGAATTTCACTTATTCATATTTTGAGAAATGAATGACTTCTCTATAGACTTTCAAATGTGGATGTCTATTTTTTATTTTTTGGTTTTTACTTTGGCCCTTTTATTATATGAACCATAGTAATATTTTCTTCATATTTCCCTTCATGACATAATGGTAGGAAGTTTATGATGATCTCCTACCATCTATACACTCTATCCGGTTTTGGAAACTATTTATGGAACCTTGAAAACCTCCCAAAGAGTGTCCCATTTTTGAATTTCAATTATCCAAAATAGGTTTATAATCATTAAAATGAGATCACCCATTCATGACGAATGGAAAATATGGTGGAATCAACTCATATATCATCAAAATTGGACTTCGATTGATCAAGATATGGCCAAATCAGTATCAAATGACTAGATCCCATAATGACTTGGTGATGATGTTGCACTAATGTGGTGCACTGAGGTAGCATTCATAATCATTCCAAAAATGTAATAATGCAGGAATAATACCTTCCTCTCCATAAAGGGGGTATTGTAGTAGTTAATGTTTCACCAACATTTTAACGGGCCTAGGAATCTCATTTTAGCTACATTTTTATGCTATTTCTTCCATTTAAATAATCTCAGTCTGAATATTAAGAATCTTCCTTCTGAATTGGATTACAAGGAACATAAATTCTCTAGTATTAGAAAATATCAATTTAATCCAATTTTTTTGTGATATCCTATTACAATACAACTTCTTGTAATTTACTAATCACAAATATAGATGAAGGGATGAAATACATACTTTTTTCACCAACAATGAAGGCTATTATATACCCCACCACCACCGCCACCACCTTTTCCTTCTCTATCATGGAACTATCTAAGATATTTTTATATATAAGAGATATCATGGCTCAAATATGAATACATAAAGGATCTCGAAGAAATTAATTTATATTCTTGGTGGGTGTTTTCAAATATGACATAACTCCCACCTACCCCCACATATCGTGGAATTCTCCCACAGCTTCCAAAAAATGGGACCACTCATTCAAAATGTTCACTTGCCATGATATATGTCACGGTGAGGATGGTGAACAAGAAACATAGAATGTAGTTAGAAAACACAATCATGATGTTCAAAATTGAAACGGATGGATTTAATCTTCTTTATAATGATAAACAAAAAATGAAGCATCCTATGAGTTGACAAATTCAATAGAGTAACTACATTCAAATAAACCTCTTCATTTTTTGTATCAACTCAAACCATTAAAACCAAAAAAATTATAAATAGATCAAACTTCTTTATTACAAAATTTCAACACTCTAATCCTAGTTCAAAATCACTATCAAAACAAATGAGGGAAAAGTCTTCACATAGTCATCAATAAGAATTGATTATAATATTAGGTTGGACAATCAATATTCTAGTTGAAAAAAATTTATCTTTCTACATGGTAATACTTGGTATTTTCGTTCTATGGATGGTAGGAAAATTTCCTACATTCTCCTCCTCTATAAATTAGGTATATTGCTAGAAAATGCTATGTCAGGCCATCGAAATTTGGATACGTGGTATACTCCTATAAAATATTCCATACTATAAAGCATCTGAAATTTGGACATCATCAATAATAAAAGTTGATCATGTATTATATTATTGATACAATATATTATTCATTAATTGAACATATTTAAGTGATTGGTTGGGAATGATTATTAATATTCCCTCATTCTACTAACATGTATGATGAGAAAAAAAATTGAGAAAAAATTTTGGGTGGTTGGTGTATATATAAATAATTATTGAAATGTGAAGGAATAATAACTGGAAGGTATGATTCATTATTTCGTAGAAAATGTCCCTGATAATATGATACTAAGGTTTTACATTATATATTATCTTCAATAAAATTTCTTTTATTATTATCCCCCATATTGTCTTTTTCATATTCTACGTGGATATATTTTTATTTTTTGGCTAATTATGAAAGGATTATTTATTAATTATCTACTCTGATGGATTATTAATTCCCTACCTACCAATTATATCTTCTATTGTATAAAACAATTAAAGATAATTTTAGGTCACCATTTAATTGTTTTCCATTACCATGGATATAATAAAGGATCATATTAATTATTTTCAAAGATGTAACAAGGTTTTTCACTATATGATTTATTATTATAATGTAATATGGATTTCATTTACATATTTGTACATTACATTTATTGATAAATTGATCTATCATTTTTTTTATGATCCCTTTTATCATTTACCAATGTATTAAAGTAATCACTAGCTCTGGGATACTAGATTTATGTTCGTTAAAATAACATAGGAACCTCATCATATTGATCATTTAAAATATAAGAGAATAATGGATGAGAGGAAAGGAGGAGAGGAGAATAGATTAAATCTTTTGAGATCAATCCTTATAATCTAGGAGTTTTAAATTGTATATAGGGATTCTTAAAGGGTAGTGATATTGAATGTCTTTAATTATGATTCAAAATATATTTTTTGAAAAAAGGTATTATCAATCCATCTTATTGTAGAGAATTATAGAGTATCATATAACAAAATTTATGGGGTTTCAAATATCACGTGGTTTCTCTTATAGATGAATGATTTGATTATACCACTATTGAATCAATTTAACTCATTAATTAATTCATGATAATAAAAATTATTTTACCATTAAATATAATTATTCCCCTTATATGTCATGAATTTTGAAAATTAGAGATACATAGTTCTGTTCCAGTTAATTTGTGGGGTCTGAGGGAAAAAATTAATTTTTTGGTGAATAGTAACCTACACTTAAGAATAGTAATCAAGACTCGTGAATAGAGATATCAAATTTTTGAATATTAAATCATCAAAAAGATTAGTATCCTTACCCATGAATGTATAAATAAAATCTTGGCATCTTATAAGTGATAGTATGATCATAGTACAAGTATTTGTATTTTTTTAATTCATAACTAATTAATTAAAATTAATTATATCAAATAAAATAAAATATATTTTCCTAAAATTTGTTCATAAATATAAAAAATTAAGTCTTATTGTTTTCATATAATTTTATAAGACCTTACGTAATATCTAAATGCATTACAACAATTGTTTTTGTTTTAAAAATACTATTTTTCAACTAAATTATTATTTTAATTAAAAGTCAGGTTATTCATATTTAAAAAAAATATCATGAAAAGGAGTTAATTTTTGTATGATACACATTGAAAATTACATATGGTGAATTTGTGGGATTTTTCTAAAATAATTGGAATTTGGGTAAAAAGTAAAAAAAGATAATTTACAAAAAAGGATAAATAAATGAATTTCTACATCCTTGTTGAGTTGTGGATGATGTGAATGGCTATGGGTTCAAACTCACATGAACATATTAAAAATTTTTTGTCATGTAATCATGAATATATATTGTCTTATAGAGAATTAATAATCAAATTATTAAACTATTAAGAGAACCTTGCTCAACTCCACTATAAAAACAATCCACACTCCCATTTTATCTTCACTCCTCTCGAGACTTGTACCTTTCCAATGTTCTTGTCAAATTTCCCAAAAATATTCTCCCCAAAGTCCATCAGTCCATTGTATATTTAAAAGGAAAAATACTTTCTCATTAATAGGCTCTCAAGGAAGATTATTTCATGTGGTAAATTCCTCTTTTCATTTCTTTTACTTTCCATTCATGTTCCCATTTTTAAATTTCGATCCTTAACTATCCTCATCCAAATTTTATGAAAAATACATTTCCTTTTCAATTCATGAATTTTATTTTGATAATAGAATAAGTTATTATGATCTCTCATTTTCACTTATTTTATACTAGTCGTAAAAACACAATTTGAGATGTGTTAATTTACCACATTCAATGACGATGGGTATTAAATTTCCATTACCATATCCAATTCATGTCATAAAATAATTATTTAGGTCAAAAAATACCATAATATTTTTATTATGTATCATTTATTGTTTTATAATATTTTTTTACACATGTTTTTGATTTATGAAAAAAATGTCTTCATTGTGATGAAAAATGGAAAATTAACCCGAAATGTTATCTCTAGAGTTTTATATTATAACAATATTATCTAAAAGTATCCAAATGATTATTTAAATCCATTTAAAATTATATATATTCAATAATAAAATATAAATAAATATTTATACAACCATCCTCATTTATATGATTATACGTTCATGTATATAAGTAAACTGGTCATGAAATAGATGGACCAGAACAATGAAATTGATCCTCATAACCGACGAAATAATGAATGAACTCAAAAATGTTATAATAAGCCAATAACATGTAAGTTATTTTATGTAATTATAAATTATTGAACCTAGATTGATTATTCATGTCATTATGATCATGTTCAAAACACCACATACATAATGTAAGGGATTTGACACGAACCTCCATTATTCCATCGGGTATCTCAATCTTTATTTTTACCCAAATGAAGTTATATTTTATTTTTATGTACATTTATGAATGCTATATAAATTCTCCAAACTCATATTTTAGGGTCCATTCATCATTCTATTTCTAGGATGTATATGTTTTTAAGTGGTTCCCTCCTCAAAACTTCCTGATAAGCAAACCTGTTTATAGGGGACTTCTCAAATTCTTACGCAATTTCAAGTGAACTGTATCATCAAATTTATAAAAACAATGTCTTTATGAAATAAGTACTTTTTAATTAAAACCTTTTTCTTCCACATTTGGTTTTATGTCAAATATTATTCCATTCACTATTGTAATGGATCTTTAGTATATTCTATAAAACTGCACAAAAATGTGTTTACGCTAAAATTTCATAAATACCATGATTACATATTTTCACATATATTTGTATTAATATTAATTTACATATTCCTATTTTATGTTGACAATGTAAATATGTGTTTTAATTAAATTCTTTCATGTCCAGTTTCTGATATGCCCATCTATTATTCCTATTTGACTTGATTATGATACCCATTTCATTAAATGAGTACCCTTGTGATTATGTATGATTGATTATGTATGATTATTTATGTGGAAATAATATTAATGAACTTGTTATGATGGTTTTTACTAAATATAACACCAATTAATTGGGTAATTTTTAATCTCAAGTTCCATTATGTGCATGGTCTTGGCGGTTAACCTTGACTTACGCTACCATGTACAATAGTCTTGGTGGTTAACCATGACTTGTGCTTCTCTATGTGAAAATAGCCTTGAATGATGAAAAAGTCATGTTTTATATTGCTGTCACATTAATATGAAGTAATTTTTACATGATAAAATGTTTACATTTTATGATTCCATATGATTCATGCCTATTTATGTCATTATTCAATGCCTTATAACCCATGTTCTAGAGCATTATTCTTATTCTAATTGCCTTATTGGGATTTTCATCTCACCCCATTTTTCATGTTATCCATTGGATATCCTATACCTATTTATGAGAAAAATGGAAGTTAGGAACTCAATATGAATATTATATAAATAAATTTTTAATGTTTTTAGTTTTACATACATATTCTTTAAAGACACTAGACTTCACAATCTTTTGATTATATTCTGATCTCTAACTTTGCAAAAAATCATGTAATATATTGTATAAAAGTCTAGGATCACTATATTTGGTAATAGAGGATGGTCTACTTATTTATTAAGATTAGGAATATATCACTTTATTAACAACCGTAAGGATGAGTATACGTATAAGAATACATCATTAATATTAGTATGTCTAGATTAAGTTGTTTATAAAAAAATACATCCTTATAGAGATACAATTAGTTATAGGTGAATCTAGCATTGATGTGTCTAGAGGAAAAACCTAAAAACCTTGTTTTGAGCTACATTCGAACAGTAACTAGTCCACGATAACGGGCCATACAACACTCTTGGTTCAACACTCCATGGGGATATTCTTTGATAATTCCATGAGATTAGTACGAACCATTATTAATGGATGAAAAAATCCTATAAATAAATATTTTAGTAAATAGATCATGGTCAACCTTGATATAAATATATGGAATCACATGTTATGATATACTTCTTCTTTAAATGTTTTACCATTTATGTTTAATGATTTCTTATTTATTCATAATAGTCAAGTATTCAATCCCCATAAGTGTATTTTCTTTTTCTTCGTTAATATATGGAAAGAGGATGATCATGAACAACTCTTCTCTACATTCCGAAAGATCATCTAGGAAGTATTATCATAAATTCTTATTATGATGACATTAAAACATTTCCAAATATCAAAGTAACTTGTGAACAACTTTTTGATGAATACATTACCTATTTAATTGGATGATTCATTTGGGGATCATGTACCATATATTGGATAATTTTATACTCTAAACATTCATAACAAGATATGCATGTTGAGTAATATTAGGGTATTTTAAAATTATTCTATTTATTTTAAAATGATAAAGCATTAAAGGATTTTCAAGATTATGAAAAAGAGGGAGAGCTCTGAGCAACCTATATATAAAAAATTATTGATTTATTTCTTTGGTGGAATGTAGAAAAATGATTTAACAAAACATTATTTTGAAACAATTGAATATGAATAATTGTGACTTTTTTTTATAAAAAACAAGTTCATTAAGGTGTTTCCAAATTTTATATAAGAAATATTTTTTTATTACTTATTGATGCATGCATCAATATAATCCTAGTAAGCTTTGATGTTTTTGGAATAAAATAGATGATTTTCAAAATATCATATGGTACCATAGGGATGCATGAACCCTTTTACCTAAAGGACATTCTAAACGGAAAGACTGAGTACCACGTTGATGCAAAGAAGTAAAATTACCCGCATATGTTTTTTTTTCGTAGAATATAAAACCAAATTTCAAAGGTAAAACTTGATAATGGGTGAATAATGTAAACCCCAAATGATTTATCATGGAATTACCTTCTAATAATTATTCATTATAGTATAAAAAGATTAGGAAACAAAATGGGATATTATCATAATAAATATTATGTGACCATTAAAATCAATTTTTCCACTTCTATTTCTTGAATTTCAAAACTCTGATATACATTGTTGTGTTCAGGGTAAATTTTGGCATATGTGGGAACAAAATAATATTTGGTAAATAGTAACATACCCTTATGAATAGTAACCTACACATGTGAATAGTAATATTATGCCTATACATATTAAATCATCTTAAATAATAGTAACCTCACCCATTAATGTATAAATAATATTTAGTCATCATATAAGTGATAATATGACCATAGTAAATGTATTGGTATTTTTTTCAAAAATAATTAATTAAATATAATTAAATAATTTAAATAAATGATTATTTTATAAAAAAAATTCATAAATAAAAAATATTATGTCTTATTGTTTTAATTTATTTTTATAAGACTATATGCTATTTTCAAAGCATTATAAAATCAGCTATTGTATTAAAATCTGTATTTTTCAAGTAAAATATAATATTTTTTTAAAATTAAATTCATCATACATTGAAACTTATATTCAGAAAATGGAGTTAATTTTTTTATTATACATATAAAAAAATTTCTAGTTGAATTTTTTGTATTCTTCAAAAATATAATAAATAATTGTGAATACTAAAAAATGATAATTCACAATAAATTGTAAAATGAATGAATTTATGCATCATGCTGGAGTCATGGATGATAAAAATGGCCATTGTTTCAAAATAAAATTCACGTATTACAATTTTTTTCATGTAATCATCACAATTTATTATCTTATAGAGAAATAATAAACTAATGATTAAAATATTATTACCCCCCTCTACTATAATTACCACCATACTCCCCATTTATATTCACTCCTCTCAAGCCTTGTTCTGTGAATAAATTCGTCTAAAATACACCCAAAATCTCCTCCTCACGTCAATCATCCCTTTTCATCTTGAAAATACAAAATCCTCTCCCTTTTGGATGCTCTCAAAGAATAATAATTTGGAGAGGTCAATTCCTCTTTTCAATTCTTTTACATTCTTTCCAACTTCTTTTGTTGTATTATATATCATTACCTATCCTCATCAAAATGTTATAAAAAATACATTACCTTATATGTACTGGAATTATTTTTCTCATAATTGAATAATTTATTATCATCTCTCATTTACCCTTATATTATACAAGTAGAAAAATCAACATATGAGATGTGTTAATTTACAAGATTCAAGGACAATGGGTTTTCAAGTTCCATTACCGTCTTCAATTATAGTCATGAAACCATTGTAATTGTTGAACTATATTATAATATATTTATTATACATCATCTATATTTTGGGAATCATTTTGTACACATGGTTATGATTTATAGAAAAATGTGTTTATTGTGATCAAACAAATTCCAATTAATCCAAAAAGTTATCTATAATGTTCTATATAATGATTAATCTTCAAACCAAGTAACCAAATAAGATTTACAATCATATAACATTATTTATGATAAAAAAATAAAATATAAATTCAATTATATAGAAATATCCATATTTACATGATTATTCTTTCATGAATATAAGTATACAATGATGAAACAAATAGAGTAGAAGAATGATAATGAACATAATATCGAATCAAAAATATTTGGAATGAACGCATAAATGTTTTAATTAATCAATTACATATAAAATATATTCTATAATTATAATATAATTATTCTAATTTGATTATTCTGGTAAATAATATCATGTGTAGAACATCATCGTATTTAAGGCAAGGGATTCCACCCAAACTTTTATTTCTTCCTTCAGATTTCTCTATCATTCATTTTATCAAAATGATGTTATATTTTATTATTATTTACATCTTATAAATTCTATTTACATTCTTAAATATCATTTATTAGGGTCCATTCATAATTATATTTTAGGGATATAAATGTTTTTTAGTTGTTTTCTCCCAAATAATTACATATTAGAAAACCTGTTTAAGGGAACATCCTAGATTCATAACCAATTTCAAGTTCACTATATCATATGTTTTAAGATACGATTGTATTAATAAAATACTTTTTTTATTATTAATACATTTTTTGTTCACTTTTACTTTTATATAACATGTTATTCTCTTTTCTATTTTAATGTCTCCAGTATTTTCCATAGAACCTCAAAAAAATGTTAGAATGCTATGATTTCATAGATACTTCTCTCACATGTTATTCATTATATTTAAAATCAATTACCATGATATATGCCTATATTCCATTATGAATTTACATTTATAATTTAATTGATTTCTTTCATTTTTTATTTTATGATATACCTATCTTTTTACAATTATGACAGGATTATGATACCCATTTATTTCCATGGGTACCCTTGTGCTTATTTAAGATTGATTATGTATGATTATATTTATGAAAAACATATTCACAAACATCATATGATGGGTCTACCCAGATAGAACTATAAATCATTTTGTAATGTTTATTCTATTTAAACAATATGCACAGCAATTATGGTGGTTAGCTTTGACTCGTGCTATAATGTGCAACTGTGTTGGTGGTAAACCTTGACTTGTGATTCTCTATGTGAAATGACCGATGACTCATGCTTAAGTCATTTTTTATTTTTCTTAAACATTTCTATGAATCCATTTTTATATAATCATATGTTTATATTTTATGAATCAATATGATTCATGACTTTTTATTTCATTATGACATTAAATCTAACTAATGTTCCAATGAATTGTTGTTATGAAAATTCCCTTAATTGGAAATTTAGTTCACCACATTTTTCATGTTATCCCTAGTTTATCATATGAATATGTATGAGAATATATGATTTTAGGAGATCAATATGATGATTAAAAGAATTAATGTTTTATGTTTACAGTTTTATGTAATGAGTGATCAAAGACACTAGACTACATGATCCTTGGCTTGTATTTTGATGACTAATTATGCATAAAATCAGGAAATGTTATGTGTAAAAGGATAGGATCTATATATACCATCCCTCAAGAATAAGAAAACATAATTAATGAAATGTCATGCATATTTATCATAATTCATTCAAGCTTTATTCTGGCATTCAATATTACAAAGTGTGTCACCAAGAAACCAAATAACCAGCAGTATCTCTACTATTGTATGCTTTTCACATCAACCTCTTGAACGTGGAGGTATTGATAACCCATATTGATGTCAAAATATGAGAACCACGTCATCCCAAACCATTGGATTACGTTCAAAGAAATTTTAAATGGGGGATTCTCATCCTTGATTCTTGTAGTTCTTGTAGCACAAAGACACACCTACCATCAATCTCTCATTCACCTCAAAGGAGAATGACATTTGGTTTCCCACGGAAAAAAATGGGTCTTAGAAACCCCCATCTATATAGACTCCTCCAATAAAACTTCTAACTCTCATATTAAATGGGGACATCCAGAATAAGAGAGCCACCATAAGGTCATATATTTTGTATGTCCGCGAAGAAAAATACTCTCGATGGTGACATAAACATCGCATGAACTCTGGACGAAAGACCTCATACAACGAGACCATAAAAATAAATTCAAATATTATATAATTTTCTAATCCACGATTTATTCTACCAAATTGATAAGGAAACGAATTTAATATCAAATAAATGAACTTGTCCAACTTTGGTTGGGGATCACATCTTATCAATGGAGGGAAATAAAATCCCCAAAAATTGAAATAATTGTTTAAATCAATAGTATTAATCATCATATCAAGGATGGTAGATTACTAGCCCATGTTTAGGAAAAAAATTGGTCCCACTATCACTAATGAAATATTTCATTTGCGGTGCTCTCTCCACAAAGAGTCAGGTCACGCCATTGTTCGATATTGGGGCACTGATCCCATTTGTAGGATCCTCCAACACAATGGCCAATTAAAAATCATCAACTATTTAAATTGGGTATCAATCTAGGGCTACCTCTAGGTTAATGTGGCTGAAATGTATTTACTATAACTACAACTCGTGTAGTGGATACACATGTCAAACCCCAAACTACACTTGAAGAAACTGATCCACATGGTCTTACCATATGAAGCTTCCCATTTACATGATCATATAATAACTACAACAAGGGATCACACTGAAACGGTATTACACTTGAAGGTCAACAAACACACCATTCACAGGAACTCCTCCCCCACCCCTCGATATTATCCTATATAGGATGACAATAAGTCACCAACATGATTTTAAATTATGTAACATGAATATGTATTTGTGGGGGGTGAACTGTCTCGCTTTCTTTCATATATGAATCTAGATTGAATATCACCAAAAGAGGGCTCTATGAATTTTCTACATCACCCTAGATAATTATCTCCTCTTGGAAGACCATAATGAGTTTTCATATACAAGAGGTACATTCACAACTTCTGTTTTTGGTAGTCCTCTAAAACATGATAATATGGATCATAACTCACTATGAATCCTGATATATCCCAATATATGAAATCTATTATTCACACAAAATATATTTATGTCATATATTGGTACCTAAAGATCCAAAATATTATCCACAATGAAGATTAGTGTCTCAAAAAACTATCTGATAATTCGGGGTCTGCACAAACTGAAAGACCTGGACAAATTCCTCGTGAAAATCTCATTTGCATGAGGGTACGTCTCAACATGGAACCTCAATGTTCTTCATCACTGTGTCTCATGTAATTCACTAATCCTATATACATTCTCTTCATTATCTACTGGTATAATATATTCTTTGATATGAAAAGGTGCTACTATCATCCCTCCTAAAAGAAGGACCCCACATAATGGACCCTAACCTGAAGCCTCTTCTCTTATTAGATCTTTATCATGATATAGAGATCCATATATTTTATATCTATATTCATGTTTTCATCATGAAACTGGTCAATATATACCATCATCAAATGATAATTTATATAATATAGGGAGCTGATTCCAGAAGGATAGTCAAAACTCTCAATCCAATATGATTCATGTACCATTGTTCCCTACAACTAATGTATTAGTATAATGAGTCAAAATGTTTGTTCTTAGTGTTATGTTGTATGGATACATCATCCACCACACTAAAACTGCGATTACTATATGAAATACACCCCCAGACACTCTGACATTGTTTTCCTATATCCAATCCAAATCCACATAATTGGAATACACAAAATTCCATCAAAAGGATCATACAACATCTAATACCAATCTATCATAATCTAACCTGGTGGGACTCAAGAAAAAACTACCCAAAGAACACCTGTATAGTCCATGGGATGGAATCAGGTGCCAAATGACATAACTATTATGGGGGTATTTTTATAAGAACCTATATGCCCACACCCATCCATCTCAATATAGATGTGCATAGGAATAATTTCAAAAGGATGAAATATAATTAGAATAACATTTGATATATAAACTTATAGAGTGTAAAATTGTATGAATGTATAAAACTAATGTTAAAGTGGGAAATATAGACACCCAAAAAGAACGAGGTTTCAAAAAAAATACCTGAAATGAATAATTACTAAGAGAGCTAAGCTCCAGATCTCTCTGATTTTACCACCATATGTGGTAAAATGAACCATGTATCCCCATGGTTATTTTTTATCACTAATGACCAATATTATGTCTGGAAAAGGAATGAAAAGTGTGTAAAAGACCATGCAGTGGTTAGTATATACAAACCCATTAGGATTACCTTAAAGTAGAAGGGGGATGTAATAGGAGACATGATATATATAGAATATCCAATAAATAGGAAACATATCAACCCAGATCATGAGAGTAACATGATCGGACAAAAAGGATACAATCATACATATATATATTTATATATAATAAAACTGAAGAAACACAAATTAGAGAGAAGATAGTATCTATCTCATTTCATAGGCCAATATAAGAGTTTCTACCAGTTATTGGAAGTCCATCAAGGATGACCAACATCTCATATATATATCTACAAGTAACCATATGGGGGATGCACAAAATTACACTATACCACACAATAGTGTGGGATCACTTTCCAAGAAGATGACCCACTCCCTGATATAATGGGGTACTATCTCTGTGGATAGAAGAGCCACGCCATGGTCTGCGGATTGGGTACCATCGCTATCAGTTATAGAAATTTGGAGGACTCACACCATTTTAGAATAGTGGGTGCCTCCGTCCAAGATAGAGGACATGTGCCTCAGTTTTCTATGAGTTTCCATATATATATATATATATAATTATTATGGAAGAAGCATGCCATGATATGATATCAGGTTCCATATTAATTGTTAGAGGACCTACGCCTTGGTCCAATAGCTGTAGAATCCTTATTTATACCTGAAATAAGGAGTTACTAGAACCTATTATGATATTATGTAAAGTATCTATGGATATAGAACTCATGACCTGGCCTTTCAGGTGGGTAACTCATCTATCTGTACTCTCTTATGGTCTTGTCTGATCAGTTTCATCATCAATTTCAATCTAAAGAAGCATTACACTTTGAAATTCTCATATCATATGAAAAAATCCACTATGAAGGCTGACATCACATTCTATGTGAAAAAAACACTCTATATAGTCTATTGGATGACCAAAATCCATGTTTGGATGATGTAAATATGATTGGTAGAATATTCATAAAAAAATACACACCTGGTAAGGGACCCATCAGTTTGTGTTCTAGCTCCTATAGTTGGTCATGTACTTACAAGCACATAGATTTTTGGTCATGAAATACTATATTAGGTGTCTAATGAAAAATCCCAACAAACACATGAGTTTAGTATACTCTCCAAATGTAAAAAAAACATAATATATGTTTTTATTGAAAACATCCATAAATGGATAAACAAATATGACCGTTTTGATCCTCAAGAAAAAACACTCAGGACAGTACATTACTTTTCCCAAATTAGACACCAAGTGATAAATTAACATTTCATTATTAAATTCCAGATCAAGGTTTTGTAGGAATGAGCCACGACTGCAAACTTAATACATGAAATACATTTTGTATATTCTTCCTCAATATGAGGGTTTCAATGCCACTGGTAGTTTATCAATCTGATTTGGTATGAATAAGTTATGGAAATAATTATATTCCATATAAAAAATGATATTTAATAAAAATATTATTATATACATTAACCATTTATATATGGAAAATGAAAACTCACCAACCAATATAACGATAAAATATACACCATATTCATTACCATTTAATTATTTTAAATTATTTTTAATCATAATTATTATTTATAATATTTTATTGTCCACACTCCAACTGATTCCCACACTAATCCATCGTGGCCCCCTTCAATCATTTATCCAACATATTTTATAATTATTTATTTTATATTATTTTTACTACTATCATAAGAAATAATAGCATGATTATCATTATTTAAAAAACACAAAAACCATTTAATATAAGTAATTAGAACATAAATTCCATTATTTATACATAGATCTATCATTTTCCATGCTCCATCCATGGAATTAGTTGTTGCATTATCAAGAACACATCCTCCTAACACCTAGCTACCTTCAACATGATACTTTGCACAATGATTTTATCAAAATTGATCATATCACACTACATAAAATCATCATGTACCAACTAGGAAAATGTGGGACACTGATCCAATCATGAATCACCTACAATCCTGAACCTTCACCCATGGTATTGATCTAATGCATTCACAAAATAACATCCCGTCCATTTATTAATCCTTTCAAAAACTGTCGATCCATGTGTTTTTTCACAATGAATTTTGGGGTTCAATCTCCCTCAAACCCACATCAATAATGTAGAATCATGATCATGTGGCCCAATAATGAATAACCCTTAGAAGGGTAGGGGAAAACGAATAAATATGTTGATAAACATTATTGGAATATTTTTCTTGGCCAATGATTCCATAGTGTGGAATCTATGGTGAGAAACATGGAATATAAATGAAATAAATTCAAATAATTATTTTTTAAACACACATGGTTATGAAAATATTCATTTAAAAACATTTTTATGGAAAATATTTTTTATCATGCTCAATATTTTAATCATAAAAATGTGAAATAAATTATTAGTACTACATTGACTATCGATCAATTATTAGTGATGAATTCATATGATAGCAATGAAGGTTACCTTTTTACACTTCTGCCTATTGATTCACCTTGACTCGATCAATGGTCATCATTCAGTCTCAATCTTCCCACAAAGATCATTAGAGTTTATCTAAAAAACCACCCAGGTTTATGTGAATAAATATGAAAAAATGTCATTATAACACATTTATCTAGTATTTATTGTTTATTATTTTATATTAAGTTATTAAATAAATATTTAAATTTCATAAATTATTTCTCCGACTTTGGGTCTCAAGAAGAAAACTCAATTTCGACCATGTTTATTTCATATCTAGGATAAATAAAATGTTTCAGAATCAATCGTGGTCTTCAATTTATCATCTTAGTACCCTTTTTTGAGTTATTTGGGTTAGGGTTATTAAATAAACAAATTAAAGTAATCAATTTATCCAATTCACTCCCTAATGGATGTGTTATATGATCATGTTGTGCCGACCAACTAAAGGACACATATTGGGTATACAATTCACTCAAGATTCAACCGTGATTTCAGATTTCAAATATTAGTCTCATTCAAACATATATTATATGTCTTTAGAAAAACTACCCACACATAATATAAATAATATTTAATACTTTTATAAAATTATATCTTGGCTTACTAGGCCTCAAAATCGCACAACATCTCAGTGTCTGGCTCCAAAAATATTTCCAAGAATATTCCAAAATCAGCCATAGAATAAATATAGTCTACTCAATATACAAAGTTGTTGGAAATGTATTCCTATTAATAATGGTTTCATCGGTACAGTGCACCTCTAGTAAAACAGTCAATGTTTTCCGTGGTTAGAACCATACCATTCTCCATGTTTAGAAGTATAATATTCCCCAAATGATATTAAATATAGGTCTATGATGTTTGTACATTTAGGAAAACTAATAATGCATTATTTTATGAAATTAATTAAATAATTTTATTTTAATGACACAATAAAAAAGGTTCATCATAATAGTTTTCGCACTAACATATTTCAATATGTTTTCACATTATATATTGATTATTAACTTTTTCACCACATTAAACATAGGGTATTATAGAATCATTTTTATATTCCTTGAAAATTCTATTTAACATTTTCCATAGTTAATAAATGTTTTTTGGGTGGTTTTTCAATGAAGTACATGATTATTGTTACAATATCGATAGAAGTATATATGCACTACGTCATCGAATTTAGAAATATTTTTAAAAATTCTACATTACTCTATATAATATTAAACATTGGGAACATGTATATATTTTATGGTCATAATTAGGATTTGTGAAATGATTTAACATAAATTTCATCATCTTTGCTACATTATAATCCTCTCGTGGTCTCTATGATAAATATATTTGTATATTATTGATTCAAAGAGACCTATTGATATAGCTAGATATAATATTTTCTATAGTGGATAATTTTGTTAATTACTGCTAGGGAGACTATGTTAGGATGGCTGTGTTCCCTAATTTTATGGTCACTGATTTATATGGAATTTTAAATAATTTTTATTTATGTAGATGGTACTATTAGTTTAATTAAATCATTAATAGACAGGTTGTGATAAATATATATTTTTGATCATGTGTTATATGTGATTTATATTAAATTATTTATTATTAGTTGAATTTACATTTATAAAAATATTATATGCGATTATATAAACTATTAATAAATATATATTATTGGAAAAAATATTTTATTAAAAATATAAAAGATTTTATGGAATATTCAAATGTTCATTTATAAATTTTTTCATTGCATATTAATTTTATATCGTTTATTATTTATTTATAATGTTATAAAATAATTGATGGTAAATAAAATTATATATTTCCATGATCATTATGTTGATTCTATGACATGGGTACTTGAATAAATATTATATCATGTTACATATTAAAATGTAAATTTTTTTAACTTGTATTATATTATTCTAATTGTGTTTAAAGTCTATAAAAATTTAACAAGAATTTATGAGAATTCTAAATCTATGATGTATTTTTTAAATTTTCATTATAATGGATACTTATTTTTAAATATGAATCATATTATTACAATTTTACAAAATAATTTTTTTTAAAATGTAATATCATATATTTGATTATATAAATTGAAAAAGTTATTAATAAAAAATTCATCTCATGAAAATATATATACATATGAATGACTTTGATAGGAAAATATTTATTAGAAAAATTTTTAAAATGCCATATTGTGGATATTTTATTCATAATGAAATTTTTTATTGATTATTTTATTAAACATAAATAAAAATACTTATAAAGAACTAATATCCATTTATATGATTTCAATATATTTGTAAATAAGTAAATAATATGATAAATAAAAAATATCTAATTAATAATTAAAAAAATAATAATCTTTCAAATTTCAGCTAGTTTGTTACTAAATATCAAATTATTATTTAAATAATGGGATCATTATAAAGAAATTAAAATATAACATTGAGGAATATTTTGAAATTTTTTTATTGTTATAGAGAAATTGATTGTTTTTAATACATAATGATATTATTTAAAAAATAAGTTTATATTTATTATTTTATTAGAGGAGGAAATTAAATTTTTGGTTTCAGTAATGTAATTCTATATTCTATAAATATTTGTGGACTTTTAGAAGAAGGTGATTATTCTTAAAAGACATGAACTTAAAATAATTTATTGTGATATTTAATGTGGCATATGGGGTAGATGTTGTCTTTAAAATGAGAAATTTTTGGGTGACTGATTTATAAATAGAATATTGATTAAAATTTAAAGAATGATTTCATTCTGATGATATGAATGTAATGGTTTCTATACATTATCACAGTGTGGAGAAATACAGAAATATTTATCCCAGACACAAATGTGGGTGCAATTTTTACCAGAAAATATATATTAACACGGTGGTAGAATCCACATATTGGTAGTAATGTAATGCTGTAAAAATTCAGGATAAATCGGAAACTATGTTGGGGAAGTCTCATTTGGGTAACATTTTTGATTTGATTCATTAAAATTATTCCATGATACTAACTTTAAAATGATTATTTTGGATTATATTTGTATGTAGATTGTACAAGATATATGGTACTATAGATATCATATTGATATATAAGTATCATTATTTATTTGTTATAATATAACATGACAATAAAGTTACATTATGTTTAATAATATATTATATAATAGAAATCATTACATCCAATTTATAAAGACCTTAAATAAATAGACGAAAATATAGTGATCTAATTATAAAATGTAATAATAAAAATATAATTTTAAATTCCATATTGTCACTATAAAACCATATAATTAGAAAGATCTTCATATTCTATGTTAATATAAATTATTTATTTATTTATGGATTGTATTGAGTACTTTGACCACTAATGAGCTTTTAGATTTCATGATTCCAAAAAAAATGTTCTTGGTAAATGTTTAATGTTTTGGGGGATATTTTAAGGGTTCGCAGACTATTAGAGCTTTGGTCCGTGATAACGACTGCATAAATGTTTTATTGTTGGTCTGTCATGATGTGAAAAATTCATTCACATATAATATATTTTTATGGGGAATGATGAGGGAAAACAGGGTTTAAATATGTATCTTTTAACCCTCTTGGAAACAACGTGAAATTTCATGGTGTGACCTCTATCGACACATCAGAACACATGGTCAATAGATTACATTAAATTTGAAATTGGATTTTGCCAAAATAATTCCTTAGATGAGTGTGTCACATGATGAGGTCATGGAGGGATGTCCCATGAATACATTCTCTTTCATTATGGGTAGTTCCAATTTGGATTATATGGTTCTAGATGTATGGTTATTCCAAATAATTATGATTTCATTCCTATTAAATTATTGTTATTGATTTTATGTGTTTTTTATGTATTTTCATCAATTAAATTGTATTATATTTTTATTTTCCGTTTCAGATTTGTTTTTTCACACTTCATTGATATAAGTAATGGAAATATGAGGTCTGAATTTCATCTCACATTTTATATTTTAAGGTACATAACTAATGGGATATATTATCCTAAAATAATTTTTTAAATTGTTTAATCAATATTATTAATCATGTTGTTAGTTTCTCGGGCCATATGGTGTTTCGGGAGTGGAATTAACTAATTTCTCATAGTCGTGGTGTGATGAGGTTGAGCATATGAGGTTTAGACATATATTAATATGTAAATTTTTTTAATTTTGTATAAATTTCAATAATTAATTAAGTATGATTTATTTTAAAAAAAAATATGTCCCCATGGGTTTGGATGATGGTGGATTAGTTGTGTGAATGATTATATATGAGGTTGGTAGAACCACATCAACCTTTGGTAGTTTCTAGCAGCCTTTATAAATTAATGAGAATCTTATAATATTAGGTAGGTGGTCTCACTAAATAGAATAAATTATTATGAACTTTTTTTCTTTTATATGGATATTCTGGCTCGCGAAATAAATTGATACTCCTCGTGTGTTTAATTAAATTTAATTTTAATATATTTGTAGATTTAAAATTACAATCAATTTTTTTTGGGAATTTAGAAATCCTTAAATGAGATGACTGATCTGTCTATTCCACAGCAAAAATATTTTGTATTCTTGGTTCCTTATAAATAAATAGATGATTCCCAGACTAGAATATACCATTTGAACCTCGAATCCCTAAAGGGAGTTTCCTGGAGGTGGTAACATAGTGTTCATAGTATAGGTACTCTCGATCTCTAAATGTGAATGGGGGGTTAATAAATGACATGACCAGACCATGAGGGTTTTGAGGGTTCCTGAGATAATTTTATTATTTTTAGAAATCATATGAGGTGAGGTTGGACCTAGTGGGTCTGATTATCACATATATAGGCATAGGTGGAGAATCACAAGGAATATAATGATATGTTTTTGTGGGTTGACTGAGCAGGGATAACCTTTTTATTTGAGATATGTCCTATTAAATATATCAATTAAAACATTTTGTAGAGATCCATGCAGTCACTAAAGATGTGAAATCATATTGATGATGATGAAGGATGAAACATCATTAGAGAATCAGGTGTAAATCCAAGACCTTTTTTGGGACTAATAAATCTCTATTGACTTATTCCTTTTTTTCACTATAGGGAACCAAGTTGTCACTCGTGACTAGGCCAACATATAGAAGGTTTGTATGCCTATGAGTATTGATGGTAATGTGTTTCACATAAAACAGGAACTTACTTATATACTTGATGTTGTTTAAATATTGATGTTGAGAATGGGAATTCGAACATACCAAGCGTTTTTGATACAATATTATTTTTAATTAATATTCCTATATATATGACATGACAGGTATGGGAGCTCTGAACGAGATAGATATTATAGTTGGTTTTCTGTGTATTGAAGATGGTATACAGATGGAGCTTCCACAAACATGAAACATGGTCATTCAATATTCCATGGATTTTGAGCTCTATATATAGTTATGAAAGTCATAAATTTCCACATGGATGAATAGGCTATCAAGGGATAGGAACATAAATCTATATAATTTTAGTTATAGATACTATGGATTGAGATCTGGGTAAATACACTACCACAATATGGGCCCCTATAACTATGTAGATATAATTATAGATAACATGGATTTATAGTTTTACATGCATACTATAATTTGATATGTCCACTAATTCATTGGTATATGGTTAGAACTACCATGAGTTGGATCTAGATAAAGATTATATCATGGATTGGGTCCTTCGAGTCATGGATATATGGTTATATATATATAGAGTTAGATCCAAATATGTAGTATTGGAGTTTCCTTGGATTTGGAGCACAATTTATTGGAATCACTAGGTACGGTTCCCGGGATTAATGATGATAGGGTTAGGGCTACCAATGATTTTTATTTTGTATATATAGACTATGAATGATTATTGGGATTCCTTTTAGATACACCCAAAATTTATCCAAAGTTATTATATTTGATTGAGGTCACAAACATTTGAATTGATAATATTTCATTTTACTTGTGTCCAGTAGTTATTATTTATTATAGAATTTCACATGCACAATTCACTATATATTATGGTTAGTATGGTACTATGTTATTGGTAATCTTATGATTGTTAAAATTAAAGATTGCACGAAATGCCAATTCACTTGGGTAATAGGGAAAATTCACACGTTTTTCATATATTGGATGGGATATGGGCAATGGAATAGAAGATGGATATTCAAATGGATAGACTAAAATATTTCCGTAGGATGTGATGTTATATGGATCATGGATTTCATAGAGTCAGTTTCATCATTATTATTATTTTAATAAGTAACTGTCCCAGTGGGTGGTCAGAAAAAAAAATGACTCAGTTGATTGATCCATTAAAATTTTTTATTAATTATAACCTTTTATATATCTACCTATATATTCATTTATTCTATGTTATTATTGATTTTTTTGTATATTTATAATTCGATCATTAAGTATGGTAAAAGGGGTTACAGTATCCCCATGTTTTAACATGAGACACCCACTTCTAGTTTTAATTTGTTGGCATACAAGGAGGCATGTCTATAGTACATAAATTTTCCCTTATAGTTATTATTTATATAGTTATTTAGGTTGGGATGTTACAATGTAGTTTCATAGGAAATTTTTTTTGGTTAATGATTATTTCATAGTTTTTAAAAGAGTCAACATCTTCTCAAACAATGTTTTCTATAATATGTACTTGGTGGAATTATTCTCCTCCAAGAAGACATGTATATGTATTTACCTATCATTTAAATACAATTTGATCTATAGAGGGGATTTTTTATGACGGTGCAGTTTGTGTGAACAAGACATTCAATAAAAATAGTTGGTCAAAAATACTATTCAATGCATCATAATGGAACTGAATTGTAAATATTTATATGACGGTTTAATTATTTAATGTTGTATTAACAACCTGTATGGTGTTTTCAAATATAGATCGTAATGGAATTATATATAAGAAAAAGATGTTTGTTTTCCCATGGTTTAGTTCATCCATGGTAATTCTATTTTTTATGAAATAAGTCTATTAGTGAGTACTTATTCTCCCATGTTTAGTCCCATGTGTATATTCTTTGGTGATTTGGCACCCTTGAATGATAATGAAATTGTATGAGTTATGTGAACTTTTCATATATGATACATTGTAGTGGAAATTAACATACATGATTCCATAAGATTGGAGATGAAAATGTGTGTTATCTCATGATCTATGATGGATCATGGGACATATATTTTTTAGACACAAGTGAGACCCTATATATCCCTAGAACAAACATCTAACCGTATTGAGTATGAAAATTTTATGATGGACTATAACACATTAGATGGGATAATCGTTTTTGTGGAGTCATTATCAATAGGAATAATGCATAGTTTATTTGGGAAAACATAGGTTCATGTTCAATGATTTAAGGTATTTGAAAGTTTCATCATGATGCCTAATGGTGTTTTAATGTTGTGAAACTTGTGTTCTATTTCCAGATATTGATATGTATTGTTGAAGGGTAGGACTAGAAAAATTACTTGCATTTTTTTGTCTTTCTATTGAAGAGTGGTGATAGAATGGGTAAACAGTGGTCATTGGAACATTATCTATTGGATGTTAATCATGTTATTGGCCAGATTAAATAACATTCAATGGATAATGGTTTTTTATTAGGGTGTTATATCCTTATTCCTTGTTGGTCTACTCATGTCAGTGTTAACAAGTTGATTTTATCAGTGATTGTGGAATTATATTTCATTATATCAGATAATAATAGTACATGTCAGTTGCATGGGGTGGATGTATATAGTTAAATTAATGAGAGTTAATTTTTTCTAAAAATGATTTAAATTTTATTAAAAATTCAATTTCAATCAAAAATAGTGTTCATTAATTCGATCTTGTAAGTGTTATGATCATTATATGATTAATATGTAATTTTTCAATCATATAGAAAACACGAAATTTTTAACGGAAGTGTGTTCTTATAAATTATAATATTTAATTTATTTTATTTTTTCACATTTATTGAATATTCAATAGATATAGTGAATTTAGTTCTTGAAATTAATATATCATAATTAGCTTAACATAAATATTTTAAAATTTTCTGAAATATTATGTTTTTTAATGAACATTGACAAATACTGTTTTAATTGAAAAATTAGTTATTTATTTCATGATTTTACAATATTAATAGTTTTTTTAAAAAGGTTAAAAATTAATTTATTTCATTTTCAATATGTATAATCCATTCTAGTTTATTTTAATCCCTATTATACTTTAAATTTCAGAAGAAAGTTTTTTATATTTAAAAATTCATTTTCAAGAAAAAAAAATTTCATTTGGTTTTCCATGTTTGATTTTAATTTTAAGTCTACCATTTATTAAAATTTATTACTATAAGGTTAATTCTATATTTATAGAAACATAATTAATCTTTGGAAAAATGATCAACATAATTTTTCATCACAATGAATAATAATAATTTTTTCTACATTTTAGTTAAAAATAGGTTTATTGGTTGTTAGTCAAATGTTATTGGGGTAAATATTTCAAAAAAATCACTATATTCTAGTTGATGGACATAATTTAAATCTATATCTTCTATATTATAGAAAATGTAAATTTTTTATCCATTTGGATTAAGTAAGACACTAATATATTTCAATATTTTATAGAAATATATGTCTGCCATGCCCCTAACATAAAAAAGACACCCCAACTCTTTTAATATATAAAAATATAAAAAATCACATCAAATACCTACTAAAATCCAATCCTAACATCAATTCACATGTATTAGGGGACCTGATAGGATTATAAAACCACACAAGGATCACTTTCGATATAAATTGAAAGGGTTTTTTCGTCGAATTGGTTTCTTTCTGAAACAACATTTCTTTAATTCCACTTCCATCTACATAATGATTTGTTAATATATGCGAAAATAATAACACTCATATATTGCAGACAATTAAATATTATTATTTTAATCAAATAACCTATATCTGTCTAATTTTTCAATCAATATTGACACATAATCATTATTTGTGTGTACGATGTACTACTTCCTCAAAGCCAATGTAATTAATTTTCCACAACAACATTATATGTATGGTTATAAGGATAGATCTCTTATTTATATATAATATAAATGAACAATTTATCATTATGAATACATAATATATATTCAATTTTAAAACCTTCTGATAAATTTAAAAATGATAACATCATTTTCTAGTTTGTGTATACTATAAGCTCTATAAAGTTATTTGATACGTTTTTCATCCCCATATCACGTTGATAGTATATATAAGATTATTAAATGATATAATAATATATTTATGATATAATAATAATTATAAATAAATAAAATATTATATATCTTCTTTTACAGCATGATCATTGGGAAATGTAAATGATACTCACACATAACTATGGAAAACTATCATAATGATTTTATGGTTGCTAATTTTTCATAACCATTATTCGGGGTTTTATTTAAAATAAAAATTGATGTATATAATTTTTAATAATTTCATTATTATTATTATAGATATTATTAAATAAGGAAAACTTAACTCTTTGTCAACTAACCAACATTATTTTGATCATATGCGATGAATGTCTTGGAAACAGATGACGTGGAGTTAATTGATCAAGAAATTTTGTATGAAGTTATAATTAATAACATAAACGGCGTACTGAAAACAAAATAGGTTCTTATTTAATAAAATAATTATAATAATTTTACTATTGCGAATGATAAATAATGATTGTGATGAGTCTAACTAATGATAAGTGACACATTAAGTTAAAAAATCATGGATTTATTTTTTAAATCCATTTCATCCACATCCTCTGTCTTAATATAATTTTATAGATATATTTACAAATACATATAGAAATTAATAATGAAAATTATATTTATTTATTGACATTATCTCTAGTATTTTCAAAAGTAATATTTTAACATATTTTATATGGTGCAATATGACATTATTTACTAAAGGAAAAATAGGAATGTTTTGTTTTTATCTTTATATAATCAATGACTGTTCATAATATTATAAAAATTATTTGACGTTTGGAGGTATTTATATGGTTTCATTATTTCTTAAATCGAAACCCCTTATTCCCTTTGAAATTTAATTTAATTTTTTCAAAAGGGATATTAAAAAGGAAATAATAATTTGATAACAAAAAATCCTTTTCATATAGGCTCAAATGATTATATCAAGGGTTTTATGATTAAAATCTAAAATTATTTTATTTATTCATAATGTATAACATAAAATTTTTACATGGTTAAGGGTGTTCTTGATACAACATATAAGATATATAATATTGGTATAACTTATATAAAGGGTAAGCCAGAAATAGCTCTCCAATTCATTCGGTAATAATAATTTTTATTATAGGAATGAATGATGAATTTTACTAGGGAGGATTACTATATTTATTTAAATTTTTAATATTTATTCCGGAGAAAAACTAAACATCGGATATCAATGAAATTATATATTTTCTTTAAAGAGGTTTCTATTTTCTTGATATTAGGTTTTCTGGTTTTCTGGGTGAAGAATGTATGTGTTATTTAAAAGTCGTTAACATTTATTTAATACACTCATATAATATTTTTATAAAGGATTATAGTTTATGTGCTTTCATGTTTTCAATTTACTAACATTATTATTTCCAAAATAACCCATCGTTATATTTTTGTGTTTATCCAACAATTTTCAATATAATTTATAGGGTTTATGGATGAGTATGAATAAAAAATACGTCATGTAGAAATACATGATGAATTTTCATTAAAATAATTCATTTTTCTTTTTAAATGTATTTAATTTTGGAAGAAAATTTATTCTGAGTATAATTAATATCTTTATAATAAATGATATTTTTTAGTATGTGGAATGACCTTATCATATAAGTCTATAATCTGAATAGAACATTTGAAATGAAAGAAATTGAATTTGAGTTGAAAACACATGATTGTGTATTGTATAATCACATGTATTTAGGTTTTTATCAAAGGAAATGGTTTTGATAATTTTTGAAATTAGGATAATGGATCTAAATACCCAGAACTGATTCCAATTTACTGTTATAATCATATATGATTTTACGATTACCATCATATTCATATAAAATATTTCCTTTCAGAATAGTTTTCTATAGAGGATACATAGATGATGAAGTAGGAATGAACAAATATGAAAACATCTATCAAAATTAGTGGCCTAGAAAGTATGCTATAAAATATTGTGATTTTATGAAGTGATGGGTTAGTTAATTTGGGATATATTTTTTAGTGGAATCCATGAAATGGAGATGAAAAATTCATAAAATTGAACATGTTTATATTTTAAAATATCATGGAACAACCGGATTTTTCATGTAGTGGAACATTAGATCATGTTGCAGTGAACTGATGGATCAGTTCATTATAACTGATATTTATTTTCATGGGATGGTCAGATCATAGACATTTAACTCTTTACATTTATTGTAATGATGGAAAAGATGGTTGATGGTTTTTTGGCTAATAATAAGAGATAGTGGTTATTGATTCCATGGAGTGTTATAAAATTATTATTAAAAGTTTTGGGGGAAATATATCCGTAAAATTATTCATCTTCGGATGGAAAAATATTTTATTGAAGTAAATCAAAACAATAAAGAGTCAATAACCTTTTTTGAAGAGAATTTTACAAGACTAGATTGGTAGATATAATATTTCACATAGGTTATAAATAATAAAATTAATATATTTTAATCAATATTGAAACCATTGTTATGATGATCCTTGGCCTCATGTGATTTTTAATATTTTAAGAAGGTTTTCTTTTTTTTATGATATTGTATAAATAAAGTTAACTAAAAATTTTGTTCCATGGGTAGAAAATATTAATATGTTGACATGGTGGAAATAAATGGAGACGAATAATGATAAGGAATTTGAAGGAAATTCCCATACATGTTTCATGTGTTGAAAATGAAATTTCATGGATTTTTTTAAAGGGTGTGGACAGTTTTATCATTATGGTATGATTGTTCCACGGTCTCCTAACATCAAATTAAATATTCACGAACAATCTAACTATGGGGTAAAAGATATATTTTTAATAGTGAATTTTTTTAATTCCTATGAGTTGATACATTATAATTACATGTCTCTAACATTAGTTACCTAGGGTGAAAATCAACATGACATGTGGTCAAAAGTGTTAAAAATAATTTTAATAAAACTAAATTTCATATTTGGAAATGTATAGTAGTTTTTACATTTAAGATACATATTTATTTGAATTATGACATACCCATTTTGACATAGGATATTCATATTCCATAATTTTAAAAAAAATTACAAGTAAAATGTCATTATGAAAAAATTAAATGAAGATATAATAGTGTTTTAAAAATGTGGTTAGATGTTTTAAAGAAACCATGATTTAGAGAAATCATTCTGTTATTATCATTTTCATGTTCATTCACTCAAATATTATTGAACATCCCATTTTACAATTCGAAATTATTATTAGTGTGCAATGGATTTTGGGTTATCATCCTATTATTAATTTTAGAGTTATGAATGTCATATTGAATTATTTCATTCCTTTTATAACATATTAGGAAGCTTTGAAAATTATTAGAATTAGTAGTGAATGTTACTAATCAAATATTTTTTTTAATGAATAAATTTTGTAGATTAATGGTTTTCCCATATAGAATGAATATAGGTATGATTTTTGTGATGAAAATCAAAGAGTAATTACTTAATAGGAGCATGATATTACTATTTACAATGTTCATAATGCTAATACAATTTCAAAAAACATAGTTGAATGTATCAAGTAAAATTTTTGAAACTAAGAAATCCAATGTACGAGTTTCTAAATAAGGTTATCAATTTTCTAATAAATTAATCATAGGGTTATCCAATTTTATTTCATTCAAATATAGATTATTTAAATAGACTATTATTTTATTATAGGTCCTTCATTAACATCTCTACTACGAACAATTATATTCAGTCTCATATGGATGATTTATTTGATTAGTAGCAGGAAACTTATTACTTTTTGATGATTGATATCATGACTAGATTCCATTTTTTGATGGTAAATTTGGATGATATTATAAAGAAAGTGTTTTATAATGGATAAAGAAAATTATGAGTTCTTAGTTATTACCACTATGTCTTCTAATCCACCATCTATATTCATGAATCATATTAATTGATTTTCCCATGAGTATAATGATTTTTTTCTATTTTTTTTATTTATGAAATATTATTATATTCTTAATCTCATGAGATTCATGAATACACATAAGGATTGTTTTAGAATTCTAACAAAATTTTGAAATTAAATGGAAAATTATATATGTGATAATTTTTAATATAACAAATATATTTCTATAAGTACATTATTTGTAATTATTGAATAAGAAGTTACCCTGATAAAGATAAATTAGTTTTCAAATTATGAATACCAAATAATGTTATATTGAATGCTAATTATATTATCTTATCATAATACTAAAATGGTCTTCTTAAAAATATGGATGAGTTACCTTCCAAACTAGATATGGTAAATAGAAAAGGGGATAAATAAATCTGGATGATGAAGTGTGATGACTATATATATGAATTTAAAAAATATTTTTTTAATTCCACATTTTATCCCTTGGACTCCATAAATGGTGACTTTTATATATATATTTATTCATCATTAAGGGAAAATTTTTGTGTTTTGATGTAGAAGGATTAAGTAATTTATTATTCTTAACATCAACTAAAACATCATGTCTTAAGTTTTTTTCGACATGATATTGGATTATCTATTTTTTTCTTTAAAAATATGGTAGATTCATTTATATAGTGTATATTTAAGAATATATACTGATAATAAATTGTTTAGGTATATAATCACTCACAAAGAGTTGAACATGAGGTGGAGAAGATGAATTGAATTGATTAAGGATTATGAGTGCGTGATTTCTTGAAAACTAAGACTATTAAATTAAGTATATTATCCATTTATTTGAAGATTTAAATCAACAATAACTTCGTTATGTTTATATTTTAAGACTTCAGTTAATTATTATTTTTATCATGGTCTTGAAATTGTGCATATTGAAACCTCCATCATATTATTTTTTCGAAAAATATAATAATCTCTTTAAAAAATAATTACGGAATCATAGAAATAAATAAATTATTAAAAGGATAACAATTTATACTTTATAATTGTATTTTTATCATTATTAATCATAAATAATAAGTCATTATAAAATTTGTGAAAAAATATTGTGTCCCTTTCCATTTCCAACTGAATTGAGAATTATTGAATAAATATCACAGTTCCACAATGTATATTTGTCATTGATGTATTATGATGTCGAGATCCCTTTGGCAATGTCAGTAATGGTATGAACCAAAATTATATATTTTTAATTCTAATATGATATTTTTTAATTTTTATCATGTTATTTTTTAATGAAAATTAAAGAATGGGATTCATTGTCTCCTTCAATTGAGAAATAAGAAATGGTACAAACAAATCCATGGATTTCATGGTGGGATTTATAAATATATCTCATAGAGGAAAGAAATATTTTTTTATTTTCGGTTGAATAACAATATCTACACATTTCCCTTCCATTTGACAAATTGTTTCATTATATTTTCAATATTGATTGTACCTCATGTAGATAATTTTGTTATATATAATTTATCAGTCCATTTTATCTGACCATTATATATTGTTCTCTTCTAGTTTTTGGAATGGAAATTAGAAGCCACTAGATAAAAAATTAATTTTTTTAATAGATTTTCAACATCAATATGATGGAAAATCATAGTTAATGATTCGAAAAATTAATGAAATTATTAAATAATTTTCAATGGAATTATAGATAATTTGGGATTAACATATTTCATTGGTTGAGTTTCCGTATAATAATATTTTTTTATTCTAGTATAGGGATTTCATATTTTGACGTATTAAATGAAATGTGTTGTCACACATCATATTATTCGGAAAGGAATGAAAAACAAAGCAGGTTCCTCTAGATATGGAGGGAAAAACGGTTTGGAGGGATATTATGATTCAAAAACCTAAGAGGATGAACCAATGAAGGAATGATGTTTTTAATATTAATAGAGTATATATTATTATATTAAGGAATGTGATAATGTTTTTCCCAGTATATCTCCATCGAAAAGGGCTATTCATTTTGGGAAAAAAGGAATTTAAGTCCACGATCATTAGACTGTATGATATCATATAAAAATTTCATTGAAATTCATAGTAATTAGAATTTCATGTATTTTTATATTATATACATGATATTTTTCACATTTTTTATGAAAATGTATTGTACATTCATATAATGTTTCGAGCATTGAAGTATTTAATTTCGAATAGAACCTCTATTATATCTAATTATATATATAGATTCATGAATGGATTGATAATCTATTAATTAATAAGGTTATTCAAAATTATAATCTTTTTTGAAAAAAAAATGGTTGAATAAGCAAAAAGGGAATCATAAAATAATTGGACAAAAAATCTCCACATGTTTATGTAATTTATAAAATAGTGAGGATGGAATCTTCAAAAAGGGGAATAATGTAAAAAACATGAAATTATAATTGAAAATAAATTTCAATACATACTAATATTTAGAAATTTTTTTTATAACATTTATAATCATTAATATAATTTTAGGTAAATTTTTTTCAAAATGAAATAATAATTATTTCTAACCATAGTATAATTTCATGATTTATTTTGTTTTAAAATATATTTTTTATTTAAAAATTATACAGTCAAATTTTTAAAATTTTAGTTTAATATAAATTCATCAATTCTAAATATTATTTGGATGATTTTAGAAGAATAATCTAAAAACATTTATTTTTCAAAAAATAAGGAAAAAATAATGATTTTTCAAAAAAAATTCCCCTTTATTTTAAGAATTTAAAATTATAAATATAATTTTAAAAACATATCAACTTATAAATAGTGAATTTATTTGATGGATAATAAAATCATTGAAATTGGAAGCTGCTTTATACTTTAATTTTATATAATTTCATTTTCATACCTAAATGGTATTTATGGGAGATTTGTATTTCAAAGTGTTACACAAGTATAATTTAAAATTAAATTCCACATATTTTTTAATTTAATTTTATAAAATTGAATTCATATTTTGATTAATAAAAATCACTGTTATTTAATAAATTTGATATTTTTTTTCATACATTATATTTAATGCTGTAAAAATCGGTTACCATGGTCACAGGTATGGTAGGTTTAAATAGGATAGAAACATAAGTGATAAGGATTAAAATGAAATTTAGACCTATTTATATTATCAAATATAAATATATTAAAACCCCATATCCTATATCTTTTTTAAATGGAATATTTTCAGGATTTTTCTTGTGAGTAATAAATCATAATATTAAAATAATTTTAATAAAATTCGAAGTGTACTCAATCCCCCATATAAAAAATTACACCATAACACACATTACCATTATACAATAAAAATATATTAATAAATTACCTTTAAGAATTAAACCTTTAACATCTTCCCCCACATTCTATAAATTTTGTTTCATCATAGAATCAACATAGGAAGGATATATGTTTAAATGTAAATGGGATATCATTGGAAACTGAATCTTTTTAACTATGATTTTGTTCATATTCATCATCTACGACCTTTATATATTCTTCAAATAATATAAAATAAAAAAAATTAATATATAAAATTTTTTGTTCTTGTTAATGTCATAACTTATATTCATCATCCTCATCCATTAAATTTGAATCATATCCATCATTCATGACTACGGTGGTCTACAACCTCCTAAACAGATATAATTAATTTTTCATCAACATCATGCATGGTTAATATAGTGTTAGATTTAATGAATACATATGATATTCATGAAATATATATCATTATATAGTTATATTATATAATTTAATCTCATACTGTTCCCTCCACTGAAAAATCAAAATGTCATTCATGTTTATGCGAGGGATGCCTCCCCTACATAATGATGAAATTTTTCATTATTAGACACATAACATTGTTTTTATTAATTAGTATATTTAATGATATAATAATATATTTATAATAATATCATTGAAATTAATTTTTTAAGTAATTCTTACATTCTTTCTATAATTATCAATTCAAAATGTAAAATTTTTTCAAGTCCATGAATGACCCACTATCTCTCTCATTGTGACATAGTTATTTATATATCACCATTTTTTCATGGATGGTTTTAAAATTATTATTTCAATATAAATATATTAATTATTTAATTATAATTATTCTATATATGATTGAGTAATGGCCTATTTGACAATATTCATCTAACATAAATCATTTTCAATATATGAACCAATTATCATGGAAACACTGGATCTGTACATAATTCATTATGTAATTAAACATAAAATGGTAATACATAAATTAATGTGATTAATAATATTTAAAAGGGTTCATAAAAATCATAATAAATATGTTAATTTTGTTATTAATGAGGATAAAGAAGGCATGATATTAGCTAGAAACATATTATGGGACACTTTTTCTTAAAAAATAATTTTAAATTTTTTAATTATTTAATATCCAAATATTTTAATTCTTTTTTCATATTGAAAAAAATAATAAAGAGTATGTATATTTATGGAAATAAAATAATTATAACAGAAATTTTATGACTCATTTGACAATCATTATAATCTTCTTAAAAAGATATGTTTTCTATATTTTATAAGAAACTCTTTGAATTTCATTATGAATGAAAGAAGGAATGATTTATATTAAGGTATAAATAGTAAATGTTTATTCAAAACACCATATATTTTATTTTTTTTATTCCTCTGAAATATTTCATGTTTTTTTTAAAAAAAATTCCCACTTTCAATTTTTTCGTTATTCAATTTTTCATAATGTGGGTTTAAAATGAAATGAGATTTTTATATTTGAAAATGTTTTTAATTTAGGAAAAAATAATAATTCAAATTATTATGAATAATATGTAGAATAATATAATGTTTTATTTATGATATGATACATTATTATCATAATTGATACCATATGATCATTATTAAGCATATAGAAAGGGTTCTCCCAAAAAGGCGTATACAATGGTTGAACCTGATGTAGCTCTTCAATGAACTGGGTAAAATCAATTATCATCACTTGTATTAATGATGGTGTTATCTAAAGTGGTTTATCCAAATATCTTAATGGGATCATGTTATTTTTTATATTCTTCAGACTCATTTTATTATTTTAGTGGTCAATATTTCTGATCACTCTTTAGATAATCAATATATGTGCTATAATGGATTTCTATGAGAAAATGTGAATCTGTACTTCATGTGTATTTGATGTATTTCAAAAAATTAAGGAATATTTTGATAAACTGAAAAAAATATGGGTAATCGTGTTTTTCAAACTACCAGTAGATTACAATTAACTTTGAACCATATGAATATTAATATTCACATGTCGTGATTAACAAAATAATAGTGATAATGAATGAGTAAGAAAAGATATAAATTATTTTTGAAATTCATGAGAATTTTTCCTAAAAAAATATGTAACATTTTAATGAATTTTATGTTGGGAAACATGTTTATAGTGTATAAGTTTCCACATTGTTATATTCTGGTTTTATATATAAGAATTATTACTAAATTGAAAAAAACTAAAATCCTACAAGTACAGTGGGGATCCAAGAAACTGAATTATATACTAAAGACAAATAGATTATGTAAGGTTAATGGTTTTGTCCTCATAGAATGATCCAAGGACTAATAGAGCATGATTAAATAATTATGAAAATTGTGGATCAGGGACTAAATTAAATCATAGATATCCTACCACGGTAGATGAGACATTAGGCTTGGAGCTAGTGTGGTGAAATGGTTGATCCTGGTTCATCCATGTTATGTAATAATGAGATGATATTAGTTAAGCTCATATAAAGATTCATTTGAGGAGAGGTGTATGGGTATCTGTATTGTGAGGATCCCATGATATTTTTAAAGGGTGATATCATCATACATTATAAATCTTAGTTGGTTTCTAGCATAATTTTAAATTATATGGGAACGATAAATGATTGATATCAATTATTTTTAAACAGTAGTTCAAGAAATATAGTCATTACTAGTGATTACTTGAGGTAGTGTACAAGGCATGGGAGGAAATTCATAGGATTTGGACATGTGAAGTTATAAGAATAACTATTATAGTGTGTTGTTAGATATCAATCATTGTGATGACCCTCATATTAGTAGTGTCATTTTAATAATAGGATCGACTATTAAACTATAACGGTGGAGATTGGACCCCAAAGAGAGGTAAATACAACATTTTTGTATTAGTTATGGTTGAGGATTATAGTTGCCGTATTAGTTTCACGATGAATATTTTTTTGGGATATTTTATTGGAAACGATTGATATTTATTTTTGATGACCAAGTTGAACTAATACAATCATACCTAGTGATTAGAATTGGTAATATACATGGAGTTAGTCATGGTTCTTAGTTATTGAAGATAATATTTGTTAAAAATTACACTCATATTTTGTTGAGTTAGAGATTAGTTATGATTAATAAGACATGTGTTAGAAGGGTCGTTGTAATAATATGATCAATAGTTAGATGTTCAATGATTTTGATGGAGTTTATTAGTAGAAAAATATAATATTTCTATTTTAGATATGGTTTTTGTATGGAGTTGTTGAATTTGCAATTAGATCTGTTCATTTATTGTGTGATCTAAATGTTGTTCATTAGGTGTATCCCAATTTTTTATATGGTTCATGGGGTGTAAAAGTGATTTGTTACATGTTTTAGTGGGTGAAATAGTTTCATGGAATGGTTCTTGGGGAGAAAATTCCTTTTCACATAACTTTTTGTGTGAATAATATGGAGAAACACATGTACTATGAGATAAAAATTATAAAAAATACAATAGAATCTTTTTCCATAATTCCAGAGTATTTTAGTTTAAATTATAGGTAAGTGCCAAAATATTTTATTTATCATTGGAAGAAATACTCACATTGTAAGGACATATTAATGGGACTTATATTAAAATATTTTTTAATACAAAATCATAGATGAGAGGTATTATCAATTTTATATATGTTTTTAATACATGATTAGGGTAAAGAGAAGTGTAGAAGTCATCAAGTGGTACACTATTCACATGATAATTGGATTTATTGATGATTAAAATAATGTGGTATCATTAGGGTTATAATTGGTCATAATGAGTTGAATCATGATGTCGGGATCACCAGGACCCTATTGAATCCTTTGATGTTGCAGTAAATTATACAGATAGAAAGGCACCATGGGGAGCCATCTAAATATTTTAATGATGGTCACTAATAGTGGCTCATGGTTTGGTAAAATATGGGCCTATTTTTTGAGTTGTGTAATGGTATCACATTTAGTATTTAATAGTAGGACGTGGTGAATTGATCATTTTTTGGATACCCATGTTAGTAAAGTGTTTGTATTGAATTCTTAATAAGACCACTCAGGGATAAGAAGTTTTATTGTGGAAATATTATATAACCCCATGGATGAATAGGTCATGACCTTTTGTGGTAATTTATATTTTTGGTTAATAGATAAGAAATTTTTATTATATGGATATAGAATGGGTTTCAAAGAGTTCATATGTCCCTAAATTGAGTTTTTGGACATGGTTCATGGTTCATGGGATGTTTATAGGGTTTGAGTGAGTTTTATAGGCGTATACAGTATCCTAGTCTTGGTAAAAGTACAGTTCAAGGTCATTCATAATATGAATATTTAATTCACATCATGAAGATGTTCCATGGTGTATGATAATGGAATTCATGTTTTTAAAGGAGGATCGAGAAGGGATCTGGAGGAACGACAAAAAAAAATTATGTTGTGAACTATCTATTCAAACCTTTCCACATGAAATAACTGTTTATAAATTCAAAAGGGGTATATAACCCACGTCATATTTTTGACAAATGAGGTGTACATTTAGGGTCATCCAATTCCTTTTTTGGTGGATCATTGTATGATTTGATGGAACATGAGGTAATTTTATTCCTCCACCTTCTTATCTCATTTTTTTTGTATAATAGTTGTTTATTTAGGAATTTTCAGTTTTATTTGTTTTAGATTCAACATGAGTATGAATAAATTGACCAATTCAAATGGAAAATACACTCAATGTTCATAATGAGATCCGAGTACATGTTTTATATGATGCCATGTGTTACTTCATCAATGTTACATAATCATTTTTATTTTCTAAAGGTTATTTCCATAAATTAAATTATCAAATATCTAATTTAGAAATATTATTTAGGTATTCTTTGTTTCTCTGGTCTATTAGTGAATCAAGAGAGGATCATCCACAATCACATCATGTTTTGTTGAAATGTTGATGACTATTTATCATTTAGTCATTTATAATTATTGAAATTAATTTTGAATAATAATTTATATATATTTATAAAAAAATAACTATAATGTACTGGTATAACTTAGGTCCCCTAGTGTTTTCACATTGGGTTGATGATAATGGATTAGATCCTTGATATTGTTAGGAGAACCTCAATATTCTTTATCAAGAACTTCTTACATTTATAAATGATTGGAAAGATTATAAAATGAGGAAGGTAATTCCCTGTACTACCCATAGAGATTAATGTTTTTCATTTTCATATTGATGACTAGGATTCCCAATGGAAAATATTCCCCATGTTTAATAAAATGAATCCTTTTTAAGGTATAATATATAATATAATTAAAATTATCTAGATTATAGAATACCATAAAATGGCTGGCCAATAGACGTTCCTCATATTTATCATAGTGTAATGGATTGATTCCTTTAACACCGAATATGACGTCATATAATACAGAACAACTCGTGTCCCTTGTAACCCTAAAGGGTGTGACCATGTTCAGAAGACACAGTTTCCCTTATATAGGAGACCATGATGAAGCCACATAAAATGGGTAATAGTACATCAGATGATAATAAAATTTTGATGCATTGTTACGTTAATATAACTTGTGTCTTAAAAATATATTGAATTTGGGGCCTAACTTAATGGTAATTGATATCTAATTCAAATATTGTGGTCATCAAACCTTGAATGAACTGTTATTCAGATGAGTGGTCATAACGACCTTAGATATCCTTCATAATCGATATAGGTAGTTGGAAATATTTTTCTTTATTCCTCATGGCACGTTCCCTTGTTTCATGAAAGGCGGTAACACCATACTTATTACTCTATGTGATGCAATTTTCATGGTGAATTAAGTGCTTATCAAGCACATTTTTTGAGACCAAGGACTCTATGTGGAGTGTATATGTTTGATTAAATAAAAAGGATCTAGTGGGTTCCCCATTAACAAACCTACCTAGTGAGGGTACATATAGCTATGATTTGGGAAGGTTGTCGGTTTAACCTATAACATAAAATATTGAGTAACCCAATTGATGTTGATGTGATGATTTTGGTAATGTCATTTTTTAATATCATTTTTTTCATTCCTTCATTTCATATTATTGAATAAATCGTCAATGAAGATGTGACAAGGATGAGAGTTAACATTGACTGAGATCTCAATTCAATGCTACCATGTATTAGAAAAAATATTTTTTTGGAGATTCCACAGACTTGGAGCTCAATAATTAGAGTTTCCAAGGTGTTAGGTCTTCTTATATGTCTATGGATGCAATTGATTTGGAGCTCAAAAAATGGAATATCATTGGATGTGTCCCCATATCCATAGGAATATGGTCATGGATTATATGGATTTGGATTTTGATGCATATTATTTCCTAGGATGTTCAACCATAGAATTAGAGATATGGTTATGGATATAATGGCTATGGGGTTGGACAAAATTATGACCATGGTATGGGTCCTTAGTTTCATGGGGATTTGTTTCTGGGTCTTATGAGTTGAATACAAAAGCGCATACTATTATGGGATGGGTTCTTTGAGTCTTGGTGATTGGTATTTGAAAGAAAAATCTTGAGACTGATGTATAGAATTATGGCTTCCATTAATATTGAGCTCAGATGGATGGAATGTAATGCTATGGATCCATATAGTCTAGAAGATATGGTTTGATGTTTTGTTTATTGGATCATATATATAATTTTGATATTACATGCATTTATATAGGATCAAATACATCCTTATGCTAGATTAAGTAGTTGTAGAAGATTACTTTGATAGACATAAGGATCCAAAATAGTTCATTTTATTTACCTTATGAAGTTATATTTTTGATATCATGTTATATTTACATATTACATTATATACTATTTATTATGTGTCAAATTTCATGGTACCCCTTACTATTTTTCTCACACAATACCTATGCTATCACAACACATGGGTACATGAGTAGATTATCACTTTGTTCAAGGTGTCAGTTGGGTAGAGTCCCATGGAACTGTTGCTAGATGTTTATCTGTATATGATGAAAAATGTTAGGGTCATGACATGTGAAATGTCTTGGGGATGTCATGGAGTCATCATATTTCATTAATTTTATTCTGTAAAATATATGTAACCTAATAACTGTGTATTTATTTGTATATATTACATTTTTATTTGGGACATTACTCTATTTCATTTATAATATCCTTATCTATATTTTTAGAAACAAACTCTACAATATTTTGTGACGAATGAAATTTTTTTATATATACTATTATTGTGCACACTAATACATGAGTTATAACCTTTTCATAGTATGTCCATAAACACCTATTTCTAATTAATAGTTGTTCTTATATGTGATAGAACCACTGAGGTCAATAAGTGTTTTGGTCCAGTAACTATTCCGAGAGTGAGCCGATATGAGACATTAAAATCATGATATATAAAAATAATCAATCTCACAAATAACACAATTAATTGATAAAGGTATATTATAAATTATATTGTAAAATTTTAAATTATATTAAAATATCTATAATATAAATATTATCTTAATTAATTTGTAATTATTTGTTGAATATAGAAAATATATGGAAATTTCAATATTAACTCACCATTGGAAATACTTAATGGTTGGTCAAATGGATACCTTAATATTAAATGTTATAAATGACTATAAAATAATATTTAAAAATATTAAAATAAGTAATTAATAATATTGTAACACTATATTGTGATACCTCAAGTCATGTATGTAAAAACATAAATATATATACATTTTGTTAGGGTTAGTTTCAATGTATTTAGTGTAACATTCCAGTCAGGGTCCCACATGTCGGTTCCCCAATATTGTTAGTTTTGTTACCCCATGCATACCTACTGGTATGCCAGAGGATACGTACTAGTATCGTGGTTCTAATATGTAACATGGGGAAACAATCTATCATTTTCAAAGAAAATGAACATTGATAATTAGTTAAAAAATATTGTATATAAAAACAACAAGAACATTAACACCATAATAAAAAATCAACGAACAATAGACAATGAATACAAAACACCAAAAGGAAACCATAAACAAAAGCTATAGATATTTTAGGAAAATATGTATCAGGTTTCAAATGAAAACATAAAATAAAGAAACACCGATAGATCCAAAGTGGGTACTGATATTGTTTCTGGTTCCCTCAAACATTCTCCATTCGGAATCCCAACTCATCCATCTAACATAGGGAAATTTCCCATAAAATATCCTATAATAATGATTTATATTTGGGGTCAAACTAAAAATCCTAAGTTGGCGGTGGGTATAACTTAATATGACACCAGCAATGGTGTCTAAATAAATATCATGTACATAATAGAGTGTGGATTTGAGTAATGAATTATCTAAAAATTATAATGTAAATAGTTTTGACATTAAATAATTATTTAATTAACCACATACGTCTTCATAATGATGATGAAACATGAAATAATAATACCTTCTTCAAACCATTCAATATTCATCCCCATACAAAAAAGGATATCAAATTTAATTCTATTATGAGATTCATTAATAACATAATATCTACATTTATATTCATACAAATGGGGCCTATAAAAGTAGACAAGAACCCCCTGGGTATTTGGAGCCGTAGTCCCCATCCCCAAATTACTTATCACATGAAATAAATATACATATTTGGTACCCAATGTATTAGCATAGAACCCCATTGAAATTTGGACCATTTTTCCATTTCCAACAACTCAACAACAAATATCACGTCTAATGGTTATACATCGATGACCCATTTGAAAACCATTTCCACAGTTTCTTATACATCCAATTTCATATTTTCATTTTTAAAACTTATTCACATTATAATTTATCAATAATGTGAAATTAATTATCCATTATTTGAATTATATAATCACACTCCATGGGTTTCCTTCAATTATAGTTTCAAAATCATCAACCAGATCAACAAGATCTGTGAAGTATTTTCAAAACTCAATGGAATCTTGTATTTAAATCAATTTAAAATGAAGTTTCACATTGAGTAAAATGATATTTATTAAATAATACAACCAATTAAAATCAAGACTATTAGAATCTACAATTATATTAACTTATTTGAGATAGTTAGTAGATTCTCACAAAATCCAATCCCACAGTTTTACATGGAAGGATATGAATCATAATAGTGATGAGGATCAAGGATCAATAAATTAGAACAATATACATTGAATCTTGGTCCATATAATCCAATATCTAAACCCATTTCCAATGTAATAAAAATCAAATATCTTCATCAGTAAGAAATTATGCGGGTGATAGAAACCCAAATTAGAAGATATTATATAAATGAAGTGTGGTCGAATTCTTCCATTGGATATTCAATTCACACTTGAATGGGGTATTGTAATATTGGAGTCCTATCAGAATTCCCCATGAAAAAAATATTTTGGTTTCGGTAGATTCTGGGTGATTGTGAATAAAAAATATTTGTATTTAGAGATTTTTTTAAAAAATTGGGGGGTTTAAGACCCACAAAAATGGTTTTTTCGATAGTGGATCATTGTATTCCAAACTATGAACCAAAATTTAGGGGGTTCACAGATATTTATATTTTGGAGAAAAATTTCAAAAACTATGTGGAAACCATTTAAATCCCCTATATCCGAGGGTTTGTGGTTTGGGGATGGAGGCCACATAGTTTTTCCAAATTGGATTCCACCTCATGTGGCTCAAAAATTGGGTACATGGTTTCATGTGTCAGAAAACATGGTTTCCCCAAACTATGAACCAACCTTTCTCATCCCCCTGGGAATCAAAATTTAGTTAATTATATTCAAAACAACTCCAACATAAAACCCAAACAAGGTATAAAAAATGAGGTGAAAAAAATACAGAAAATGGGAATGATGTATCTCTACAAAGGTCATGATTTTATAATCTCCCCACCTTATAACATCTCACACATTAGATGTACTCCCATGAATATTTATAGTTTTGAGGTAAATAGATCATTCCACTAAGCATGTAAAACATCATCCCTCTGTGAAATTTCTTCATGAAGGTGACCATGATACTAAAACACTAGAATTATCACCACTATCATTCCCCACAACATATTCTCAATATAATCTTTAACGTGAATCAGATGATCCGAAATGTATGAATGGGCCTCAAGCACAACATCATCAATGTCAATCACTTGAGAATGGTATTTTTGATTCTGCTAATGTTTGGAAACATGAAAAAAATATTTCATAACACTATACCACTATGGAAGATCCAATTTATATGCCACTAGTCTAATCCACTATACAATATCAAAAGTTCCATCCAAAATAGGTTCCAAATTTCCCAACATCAGAATAATACGGTGACCTAATATTTTTTCACCTGAAGGAATACATGATCTCCCACTATAAACTAAATGTGTCTACTGTATAACTGATCATATGAATTATTTATACTTTTATATGTATCCATATCATTATGAATTATGATTACATACTCTGTTGTCCCATGCATGAGACTTGGTCCCATAAATATAGATTCATCATCATCCATCCACCATAGAGGTGATCATTGTGGTCTACAATAATGTTCCTCGTATAGTTCCATCTGAATAGTCACCTGATAATTGTATTTATAGAAAAAATAAATGATCTCTAAGTGGTTCTCCCAAGACCTCCCAAATACTGTGATTAATTCTTATATAATACCTTTTAAAACTGAATATTAATCTATTATTTCCCTCCTATGTAAGTGTGATAATATTTTAACATAAACACATGTGTACCCAACACCTTTTGTATGCCTTTATGTAATTATGAATTAAAGTGTGGGTCATGGTATAAAACAATAATATGTGGTAATCTATAGAAATGAAAAATATTCTAAATGTACTCGTCACCCATATGATCTATGGTAAAACTATAATGGATAGGTAATAAATGGGCTACCTTTGTTAACCATTCACAATGACCAAAATCAAATCATTCTTATGAGGTTTAATTGGAAGTCCTATGACAATTTTTATGTTCACGTCATCCCACATCCATTCTAGAATGGGAGGCCACATTATAAAACCATTATGTAACTACTGCTCATCTTTCACCTACTGACAGGTGAAGAAACATGTCACAAACCATGTAATATTATTTTTCATGAATTTCCACTGATATTGTTGATGTACGTTACATTATATTTTTTTAATCATGGATATACCACCATTCTTGTGGAAAGATACTGACACATCATCTCCTAATTCATAAACATAGTCACAACAAAGCAGTTTTAGACATAGATAATCTCATCATAATCATTAGTCGAATCAGAATGTGACACCCCACCATTATTTCTTTCCTCAAGTAAAAACACCTTTATTTCTCATATTTTCTCTCAATGATCTGAATCGAAATATTAGACTCAAGAAATTAGGATACAGGTTTCATATATTCATGGCCCCCCCTGAACCTCAATATGCATCTCAGATAGAAATTTCATCATCTTCAATTATGAACTAGAAACCTAAACTTCATGATACTATGTTTTTTTCTCAAAGAATCAACAATGAATTTTCCAGGAAATGGTGTATCTGCTAGCTCATATAAAAATTCAACATCTTATCAACCTATATTCACTGTCATAGATTCAGATATCATTTCTAAATTGTATAATTTCTATTTTTATAGTTACCATAAATTGAAAAATTATCTCCCAAATGAAAATTACATAATCACATCAAGTAATAACCCACTACATCTAATTCAAGACCATGTGTAAGGTAATTCAATTTATGTGGCCATAACTATAATGTTTTATATGCAAAGAATTGATCTCCCATCATAAAAAATTACCATCTTTGATACTAGATGCATCACAAAACATTGTATAATCCTCAATTGGATCGAGTATAATCATGATTGGTGCTGTAGTCAAGTGCTTCATGAGTTTTTGGAGTGAATTCTCACATTACCATAACCAATAAATCAACAATCCCATTTTCATCAAGAAAAAAAGTGGTGCTTCCATGTGGGTTAAATTCATAATAAATTTTTTATAATAACCCACCAATCCTATTATGGTTTAATATTAAAGAAATCTAGTAATAATCTAAATAAACCATAACATACACCATATATAGGTCAAATGACACACCTTCCTTTCATTTTATGTGACCCATGAAACATAAAAATTCGATCCAAAGTTTACACATAGATATAATTTTATATATCTGAGGCACAATTAGTGTACTTAGGATGATGTAAATATTTTTGGAATGTTGTTCATGTTTCATGGAGTACACCAAGATCTCATCCACAAAAACAACCAATAATTGATATCGAAATGGGTGAAGACTTTTGTTCATCATGGACATAAACACTACCAAAGAATTATTCAAACATAATGGCATCATGATGAACAAATATATTTCATAGCTTTTTTGGAATTATTTATATATTATATAACAATGGCTTACTCTCAAATGATGATACCTCATCCTCAACTCAATCAAGAAGAATACATAAGATACACCCAATGAGTGAAATATATCATCAATATATAGAAGAGGATATGGGTTCCTAACTATCATCATGTTCAAATTTAGGTAATCAACTCATACTTCAACCTCCCATCATCTATCTTAGCATACAAAATAGGTGATCCCAAATATGACATGCCAGAATAGGTAAATCCCTTGTCAATAAACTCTTCTAGTTATCTATTAATATTTTTTTTCTCTACTGGTTCCATTTGATTTGGTTGAATGGAAATTGGTTTAGATCCAATATATAGATCAATTTAATACTCAACATATCAATAAATTATAATAATAGATACATCCTCAGGAATCGTGTCTTCAATAAGGTCTACTTCTAGTGGAATGATATCGTTCTTTACACCCTCATCATCTATAAAAAAACATTCAACATTGATGGTGAGCACCCCAATGTGCAGATGAACTCTCCTGTCATGAATATTCTAGATATCATACTCTCCTGGATGAACATAATTTTTACCCTCGTGATATGTAAATGTCACTCTCATTTGTTATTAGTCGATGTGGGAATGGTATGACACCAACATGTACAAACACAAAATCAACTAAAAAACAAATGTTTCACACAGGTAATTATCCGGATGAAAACTATACTCCATGACATAGAGAGAACATCACATAAATAACCATATTTACATTGAAAATAATACATAGGGGGTTTCATTATTCATAACCCCACTATAAAAATATAATGTTAGACTCAAACCATTCCAAATATATGTTGATATTGAAATATGAGAGTCTCTTTTATCAAATAAAGAACTAGAAATTGTAGACACAATAAGAGTAGTACCTATGATTGTCGATGTCCTGAATTTGTTAACCAAAAATATATAGTGAAATGACTAAATCAATCATTCCCCATATACCCAATGTTGTAGTATTAATCCCTTGGGTTGCACCAATCTGTCAATATGGGTGATCATTCCCTGAAGTACTACATCCACTACCTTTACCTTCACCCCCATATAAAATCCAACTTACTAACTGATATTGGTTAAAATACCCCTTCCAACTCTCTAAATATTCCTAGATCCATTGAAATACCCATCAGTTGATGGTGTTTGAAATAACTCTATAAGTGACCCATCCTACTATAGGCTCGTCACACCATTGTTTTTTGGGGAAACAATCTATGAACATGACAGAACCTACATTACGGGTAAAAATAGACACTATTACATGGCTGGGTAACTATTATTTTAATAGAAACACGTCCTACCCTTATAATATTTACCTCATCATCACCCAGAAGAAACCATTATCTCATAACTAGAAGGTTCCATTAGGAGAACCTCAAAAATGATAGCCCGATTCACCACCAATGAAAATATCTCCAACAAAAATATGTCAAAATGGGACATAATAACACATTTATACCAGTACGCATAGAATCTATTCATAGATGCCCCATATACTTCCAACACTGATGAAATGAAATACATGATGATAATTCATCTAGTATATTCCTTCTTATACATAATGGAAATGTTCATCCAAATAAAATCTTCCACAATCTTCTATCTTGTTGTCTTAGGGTAAAAGTGCTACAAAGAATCCTCTTGTAAGTCCTTAAAATCCATGTAATCCATTTTCTCATCTCGATCCTTAATTTCACACCAATATTTTTCTTATCAACATTACATAAAATTGTCCAACAATAATATTTTCTCCATATGAGTATTTAAATGGTCAACAATCATCTAGATAGAGTCGATATTGAACTAAATTTCCTCGGTTCCACCATATATGGTGATGTAATGAAGGTGATGAAACAAAATTACTTGTGTCAAGTTATACATACTAATTGAAAATTACATTGGATATCACTCCATAAACTTTATTAAGTGAGAAATGTTCTCACGAAAAAGATATCTCACTTCATCACCCAGAACTATTGGATCATTTGGTTCTATTACTTGAGGATCATTTCTAGCAAGATCGTCTAGACATCCCACCAAAAAAATATCATTGATACATGGATCTATAATTACAAAAAAATGTAATATGATTCATAAAAATCATTAAAATATTTACATAAAAGGGATTCACATATGCATATACCATGTCATCCCCACATACTATGCCACATCATCAAAATTGTATCATTGTCCCCACCCTCACACATACATCCACTAAGACATGTCTATCATTGGGTAAGATACTTTCATAAATTAAAATATATCATTATGAAACATTTTATTAATTTCAAATTACCACATTTTTAATCATTTGATCAATTTAAGTCCATCATTATCCATCATTTAGTTTTATATTGCATAATTAATGAAATTGTTTTCATTTATGCAACTCAACCGAATGTTTATTTTTCTTGAATTCCTAAAATGATTAATATAATAGTAAATCATGGGAGCCTAGAATTATTCATACATACTAAATAGTCGTTACATTTTGGACCATGAGAAAAATATAAAAAAATTATAAGATCACCCAAAAATTTTATCACTCATTGCTAAATAACATTCAACTGCAAAAAAAACATCATGATCAACAATCTCACCATATATACTATGGTTGTTCCCCAAATGTGGTTTAGTTACTCACATGAACGAGAACATGACCATGGATCAACTATTCCTAGTCCCACATCTACTATGCCCAAATATTATGATAAAATAAAAATAAAAAATAATACGCCACTAATCGTAAGTTATAATGCCCTGACCCTAGTTCAAAATGATGGTGGCACAAGATTGATAGTTAAGTTTCCACAATAATGACTCCTAGTATGGTAGAGGTTTCCAAATAGTATCTATTTTCTAATTTATAACATGAGGGTATGATACCCACTTTATCAAACAAACAAAATAGAGGAAATAAGTAAACAATATCTAAATAATAACAAATAAAACCGCAATAATTCCCTAATGAAAAATAATCCAACATCACATCATTAATCCAAAATAGGAAAAGAGAATTATAATCCAATGAAGTAGATATGTCATTCCAAATACGTTCCATGTGTGAAACACAAACCCAAAATAAATACAAACTAAAATTTTTATTCGGTTCCCGATATCATATCCATTTCCCTAATCCATGATCCTTCATGATTTTCAAATCATCCCTCCTATATATAGCCTTAAACCTATCTTATCCTACAATTATTAATTCTATATAGTATCTAATTAGGTATAATGATTCGCATGTGAGTAAAACTTAGTACGACACCCTAAAAAAATTTAATTAATATACAGTTGATAACATTGAATGAATTCGTATAATGAATAATTTACCAATGATAATGTAAATTAGTTTCACATTAATTTATTATTTAATTAACCCCATAGGTCCTTGAGTTCATGGTAACACATGAACCAATAATTACTTATTCGGCCTGTTCGAGAGTCTAAATAACCCACTATAGGATATCACATTTCATTAAATCATGGGAATAATTAATCATTTAATAACCACCATCACATTGATACAATGAGGGCCTAGAGCAGCCATTTCGTTCCCTATGAGTATTTGAAGTTGTAGATAATATCTCATCACTCATTTATCACATGAAATAAATAATATTCTGGGTTCCAAGAGAAGTATTCTGGAATCCCTAGATATTTTTAGTAGCATTCCCTATCCCACTACATAGTAACAAACATAAAATCTAATAGTTTCACATTCATAACCCATTTATCAACCATTTCCAAAAAACTAATTTTCAACTAATCCCATATTTTCATTTTTCTACTATATTAACAATCCCATACAGAAATCATGCATAATTCATAATTCAACATATCATTTGTTTGGCACACCCTATTGGTTTCCATCAAGTCTAAGTTAAAAATTATCAACGAGACCAATGATATTGGTGAATGCATTCACAATCTCAATGGAATATATTAATTAAATAAATTTTAAATAAAATATCCCAATATATAAATTTCAATTTCTCAACTCATACGCCAAATTATAATAAAGACTATGTTAATTGAAAATTATTTCATTTACCTCTAGATCATTGGTGGAAACATTACAAATTGTAACCCTAAATTTGATGCCGAAACAACATAATCAAAATGGATCATATGATTTAGGATCATTCCCTATGACCATGATACACTGAAACATGATCCAAAAAATCCTTCATATAAAACCATTGCAAATACATAAAAATCAACATTCTTCATAAGTAAAATGATATGGGAGATATATAAAACTAAATCGGAAGTGATCACATACCATAAGAGGGTTTAAATCATTATATTATATCATGATTCACACATAAATGGTTTTTTGTCCCTTGATATCCCCATGGGAGCCTCCAAGAGAAAATAACATTAGTTATGGTCTAACTAGGGTGACATGGGACAAAAACACAGGGTTTGGTAATTTTAATAAATGCTTCAGGGGATTTAAAACAATTTCACATGATTTCTTGGGCTGCAAACCATGATTTTCTAAGTTGTGTGAATTAATTGTGTGCTTCTACATAGGGTTTCACGATTACTCTTATGTGGGCCCACGATTTGATAAACTATTAACCAACTAAATAAATACCCTGTTTCTAAGGATACAAGGCTTGAGGGGTGGATTACATATAGTTTTTCCAAACTGTGTTCCCTCTACAAAGTCTCTAAAATTGGGTACACTATTTCTTGGGGAAAACCATACAATTTTCTCTAACCATGAACCAATAGTACTCACCCACACGTGATTCAAAATTTATCCATGTAAAATAAAAGAACCATAAAGAAATTACAAAAAAGGCATAACCAAAATAAGGGTAAAAGTGTATAGAAAAAAAACAAGAGGAATATTCATAACGGTTAGGATCTTCAATTCATCATAATATTAATTTCTTTTTAATATAAATATTCTCTTTACTTCATTCTCAAAATTTCTTTATTTAATTTTTATATTTAATCACATTACATATCAAATAGAAAATATAAAAATGTAATAAACATCTATGAAATCACATAAATAATAATAAATTTTATTTATCATATTAATTTTTTTATGTATTATATGATTCTATTGAGAAATTAAAATTTCAACATTTATAATTTGACCATTACAAATATTCATTCTATCTTGGAATCAGTATTCCATAATTACCATAGGGAACTATTTTCATATTTTTTAATATAAATTTATTTTTAGTAGAATAGAGAAAATACGGTTTGTGAATATGGAATATATTTTATGAAATAATTGTGTTTTAAATATATAAAAAAATAATAATTAAGGAAATGATTTTTTCAATGTTTACAATTATTCATTAAAAACAAAATATATAATTTCAATAACAATAGTTCAATTTTAAAAACCAAAATAATAATTTATTTAATTTTTAATTACAAACTGATTCATTATGCTGAATAAAATAGTTCCAAAATTCCATTCTATTTTGAAGGTGTTAAACTATCATGGAAACCTAAGAATAGTAATTTTACGAAATATATATTAATTATTATATTCATTTTCATGTTGTGAAGAATAAATTATTGAGGAATTTACTTTTAATCATGTGTTTCCATTATAATTATTAAATATGAATTGAAATGGAAATAAAACTGAATATTGATAAGAAATTTGGAAGCATGAGGAATTTGTGAGCAGATTCATGAAAGATAGAGAAGAAATGTGAAGAGATTATATGTTCCAAAAAATTCAAGGATTCGCCCATATTATGGGAAATTAATGGTTATGGAAATTTGGTAATGATGAAATGTTTTTCAGTGTCCCTCTTAAACCAATTCTATTTAACCTATAAATAGTGAATGTACATTGTACATTTCTAATGAACGTAATGTTAAAGGGTGAAGAGTGATGGGAGTGTGATGTAATTTTATAGGTTGAAGGAGTTTCTGGGTTGGGATTTCTAGAGGAAGTTGTCTTGATTGGATAAGAATAAAGAATATCAGGTTTAGTGGTTTCAAATTCAGACATAGAAATCGAATTGGAATTTCTAGAATGAGGAAAAATAAGTTTAGATTAATTTCAATGACATTATGGAAGTGTTATATTTCTTGACTGAGAAAGCATATTGTGATAATCAGACTAGGGAAATCAGACTAACTATCATTATGAAGTGCATAATGTGCATACCTACTGCTGGGTTGGAATGTGACCAATTTCTCTGCTGATTAAATTTGTGAAAGTTGACAAGGAATAATAATAACATGGTTTGAATCATATTTTATAATATTCATAAATTGTCAAACAAAATTTTGGTAAATCAGTTTTTGGTACTTAAGTAACATTAATTATTGTATTAAACATAAAGATTCATGAGTGTATGTGAATATCATACTCATTTTATCCACATATTAAGATTTGTTTCTAGAGGATTGTGTGGTATTGGATTGTTTCTAAACCATAACAATGATTTATGTACTCTTATTGAGTATTAAACTAGGTAAATTATTATGTCCTCATGTATGTTTCATTAATTAGTTTCATCAATGTAACAAATCCATAATTGGAGGTTATGTTTTTTTCATCTGAAAGGAAACAAAAAATAAAATATTATCACTAATTCAACCATCCCCCTCCCAGAGATACCTTGATTCTATTAGGCATTCCCAATAGGTATCAGTTCCATTGTACCATTTATTTTATCTTTATTAATATTTTTGAAGAAGTTGTTTTTATGGAGATTCTAAATTTTTTCAATAGTAATGGGATTCTAGTCATCGATGGTAAGAACTATCCTATCTAGAATGATAAAATGTTTCCTTATCTTAGAACTGTTTTGTATAATGTTAATCATGTTGTGAAATATGGATATCATCATATTAAGGAATAGTATTTTTTTACATCTATTGATAAGAAGAATCTAGATAATAATAAAAGAGATTAGAATAATTTACTCTCACCATTTGATGAATATGAGTTTACATGGGTAAAAGGAGGGTACATCGAAAAATGAATATGTAATAAGCAGATTAAAATTTACAAAGGCAATAGAAAATTGAAGAATGATATGTTAAAAATATGGATATTGACGTATAAATATCTCATGATGGTTGAATATGAATCATTTGGTGTCTTCATTACAATAGTTAATGAAATTTTTATCACTATCATATGTCTTGGTGAAATGGAAAAATATTATATAGTTTTAAAATATATCATGATAATTATTTCCAATAAGTTTGATACTATAGTCTCTTCATTGGAATATATATATATAGAAACATTTTATTTGGATGTTTTTTATTGAAATCTTAATAATTATTAACGATAAGTGATAATGTTATGAAAGGGAAAATAGATAATGATTGTGAAATGTATTTCAAGGATACCATGAAATGAATGATTAAAAAATATTCTCAATGAATGATAAACAGATGATTCTGATACTAAAAATGAGATATGTATAAATGTTGATTAATTCTAATTCTTTTCATATAAAAATATGAATATAGGTAAAAATAAAAATTTAGGAAAAAATAACTTGATATGTTTCTAATGTGGAGATGTTGGGAACTTTTGAGAAATTTTCCTTGAATAATTACAGAAGAGGACAGTGGTTAAGATTCTAGAAAGTACGAAATATCATGGAATAAATAGGGTGAAAAGGTTAAATAATTTTTAAAATGAAAAGTTTAACAATTATTCTCCAAAAGGATATGTTTCTAAAATAAATAGAATGATGAAAAATACAATGATGTTCATTTGGAAAATTATACTGGGTAGGGTAGAGAGAATAATTTCATTTTAATAGCTTACAATGAAGATTATGGACGCAGTAGAAATATTAAAGAAGATACACAATTATAATTTCATTAAAATTAATAGTTTAAATAAAATATGGGAAACATTGAAAGAAATTAAAATTAAATAAGGAAGTTGATAATTGTAAATTAATCAATTAAAAATCAGGAATATTTTTCATATGAGAATGTAAGGATCTAAGAAGATAATGATGAATTATAAAAATATCATGAAAAATAAATTAAGAATAATGAACATATGAATTCAACATTGAAAAACAATAATATATATAAATTTTACAATAATAAAGTTCTAAATCTAAAAATAGGGTTACATGTGTCAATAACATTATTTCTAAAGTCAGTGAATGTTTTGGAATAGGTAAACATTAGAAGGATCAAAATATACTTAAAATATTTATAATAATTTTGACATCGTTTTTGGTAAGATGAAATCAATGAAGGTCATGTATATAGAAAAAGTAGTGTAAAATCATATGATACAAATATTTATGAGTTCAGAATTTTTTTTTATTACTTATGATTTTGATAAGTATGGAAAAAAAATTTTAAAGAAGATAATTATAATTGATAACATATTCTTTGATTTTCAATATTGTTCTAATAAGACAGATAATTTTCTTTCTCAGAGAAATAAACATAGCTCTAGACATTATTGAATTTATAGAGGAAAATATTCATTATATCGCTATTTCTCTTTTTTTGTGTATTTAAATAGTTGAAAAAAAAATAATTACAAAAATCATTAATTTTCCACAAATTACAGAAGAAATTTAATCAACAATATTCAATACATTAAAGGAGATTTCTATGAATTATATTTTGAAGAAACCTTAGAATGGTAGTGTGAAAATAAAAAATATGTAACATTGGAAAACTATGTATTAAATACATGAATTACCTGACCACCGTGAAAAAAGGTTTTATTTTTTGTTATTATCACATCAAATTTTTCTTTAATAACTCTTAGAATCCAAATGTGAAGACAGATGATGGGAATGAAAAAATATTATTAGTGAAACACCTCTCAACGTTATAAAAATAGAATGAACATGGATTTTGGATAGTTTCTATTCTTTTCATATGATAGGATATTTGAAATATTTAAATGATTTTAATGATTTTAAATAAGGAATAGTGACATTTGGAAATGATGAACCTCTATGAATAAAAGTTGTTGAATAATCCATCATTGAGGATGAAAAATTGAAATCTATGAAATATTTGTTTATTGACGTGATGAAACATAATGTGATAAATGTTTCACAAAATTTTAATGAATAAAAAATCCATTTCAAAATATATTGGTTTTTTATTAAAATTGTGGAAGATGGAATAATAGTTTCAAAAGGACAACGCACAAAAAGAAATTACATAAATGTTTTTGAAGCTATAGAATATTTTTACAAGGATATGTTACTAGGTAATCAGGTGTGGAATAAAAATGTTGGGATACATGTGTCAGAGAATCATGAACATGTTATAAAAGTGATTAAGTGTTTGGGATATTAGTGATATGTTAAAGATGAAGATATTGGTGTCCTAATATTTTTCATAAGGGACATGTAATATACATTAGAAAAAAGAAATATTACATTAGTTCAAAGAAATACTAGAACATGTTCATGCTGATATCTATGGGAAATAAGAATACAATAAAATAAATTATATAAGTACATATTTACATTCATTGAGTGTTTAATTACATTACTTGTGTAATGTAAATGAAAATAAGTCATATTCTTTGATAATTTTTATACTTTTAGGGGGAAATATAGGAAGTACTGTGATTTTAAGTAAATAAAATGATAATTAAAAATGGTGGTGAATGATAAAATGAATAGATTAAATTTTATCTTAAGTAGTTTTGTATTATACATGTGTTCAGTAAAACACACACTACTAAAAAATGATTTCCTAGAAAGGAATAATTGATGTTTTATGGAAATGGAATGAACTATTTTACTTAATCATTGCCTATATCATTAAATTTTGAGGCAATCCAGATCACTACTATTAATATCAAAACTTGTGTTTCTATAGTACATGTTTAGATATTACTTTATATAAAATATTTTATAAAAATATCCACGTTTGAAAATAGTTGAGATTTTGATGGGAGTCTATTCATCATAATGAATAATGGTGGAAACCATAAATTGTATAGGACGAGAGGTGAATATATAATTTTTATTATCTATACATGTGAATTAATAGAATATAGATGTCTTAATAATGAAACATGAATATTAGTAGATTCTGATGATGTGAATTTCATTGATAAAATGTGGAAAATACTAAATAAACTCATCCTGATAAGGATGAAAATATTTTGAAATAATATCTCATAATAATTCTGATAAGGATGTTGACAATGGTAACCTTACTCAAGATGACTAATCAAACTCAGGTATATCATGTAAAGATGAAAAATCAAGAAAATATAATACAATGATAAAGATATATGTATAAGCTGAAAAAAATTATTGGTGATCGACCTCAAATCATTAAAAAAGATAAAAATAAAAAATTATTAAACATACTTATTTTTATTCAACATTTAAAGAAAAAATGTGAATTAAGATTCTAATATTCTATAGTTGAGTCGGATTATGATTTAGAAGTTTTATCTGATAGAAAAGAATGATACTTGGGAAAACATACAGAAACAAAATGATATAAATTTTATCATTACAATGCGGTTTTTTGTAACAAGTTGATTGAATATGATATTTTATAAGAAATAACAAAATATTACTATGAAAAGGATAATCACATATTGAAATATTTAATTTTTATTAATATTTTTAATCAGCGGAATGATTATAATGAATCTGATTTTTTCCGGCAATTTCTAAATAATAAATTTACCAAAAAAATTAGATGGAAATGAAGTCACAATTTTTAATGGTTATTTTGATGAGGAAATTTATATTGATGAACAAGGTGTATTTTTTTGTATAATGAAATTTATGTGTGAAAGGCGAGGAAATCCTTGTCTGTGATAAACTCATCTCTATAATAATGGGATTTTCAAATGGATACCAGCATTAGAAATACATGTTTTGTGAAAAGAAGTTTTGATAAACATATGTACGTTAATTACAATCAGGAATTTCCCTCATTTAATTTATTTATATTTGTTATATTATCATTGATGGTAATGATTAAGGGACTTGAGAAACATTTTCTAAAGGGATGAAAATTTTATTTAACATTTCCATTGTGTGTGAAAGGAAATTCATTATTAGGTAATAAATATCTGAAAAGATAAAACACATTTGCATCTCACAAGAAATTTAAGCTATGAAAAATATTAATAATTTAGGAATGGAACATTTGATACCATTTTCCACAACTATATCAGTGGGATAAAAGTTGACTAAAGATGTAGAATGAAAGCATGTTGACTCTAACAAGTTAAGGAAGTTCATTAAAAGTTTTTTATATTTTAAAACATCAATACCAAACATTGTTTATATATTTACTTTATATGAAATATTTTAGAGTTCTCCAAATGAATAAAATATATTGGATAGAAAAATAATTGTCTGATATATCAATGGAACAAAAAAAAATTATAATTAGTTATGACTCTTCAAAATGTATTATGATTTTTGTGTATTTTGATATTGATTGGGAAGAAAATGTTGAGGATAGAATATCCACATTTAGTGGAGTTTTATTTTTGGGGAATTGTTGGGTTAATTTGGATAAATAGAAAATAATCAGTCGCTATATTTAGTGTTGAAGGTGATTTTGTTTCACCTACAGAATACACTAACAATGTTATGTTGATGAATACTTATATGGAAGAGTCACTTGGTGATGTGATGTTACCATTACTCTTGGTATGGTAAAATCAAAGTGAAATCAACATTATAATAAATTAGGTACAACATGAACATTAAAATAATATTGACAGCCAATATCATTTCATCAAATACCATGTGGTGATTAATGAAATGTTAGGTAGAGTTTGTTCTTATTTTGGAAATTTCATTGACATTTTCACAAAAACATTTATGAAGAAACCATTTTATAAACCTAGAATGTACAAGAGTATCCATCCTCATTCTCATTTAGGTTAGTTTATGAGTTTATTTCCCTCTATCATATTTTCATTAGATATTTTCTTCCAAGGAATATAATTGTTTCATTAATATGTCCACTGATATGTGATAAAAATTTTATGGAATCATGTTTGTGTGGGTATTTGTGGTTAAGAAATGATTTTAACAAGTAAATGCATTAACTACTCTTACATTTTCTTAGAGTGGTTATAGGGAATTTTTTTATAGGAATATATATGAAATCAAGAAATATGTGCTGAAAAGATGAAGATGGTTAATAAAGAACTAATTTCTGACAATGTGGTTTAAATGCCAATAATTACAGATTTTTATAGAGAGTATCATAACATGGTCAGATAATAATTAATATGTAACAAATATTATTATGTTACAATATTCAATGATTAATGAACCTTGGTTGTCCAAAAAGACGAAGGGGGTGATTGTTGGGACCATGTTGGAAATAAGTTGTTTTTGGAAGTTGGATGATGTTTGTGCAAAAAGTGTTGTCATTAATTGTGAAAATAGAAACATCAATTCACTTTGTAATGTTTTTGGATGATCTAAATAGAAATCATATTTATATGTTCAGACTCAAAATGATTATAAAATTACCGTAATAATGAATGAAATTTCCTATAATAAAATGTATATTGGACTCATCTAGGGTTCATAATGAAAGAAGGATCATAATGAGATTCTTTATCAAATCCATCATGGGACTTATGAAAATATGATAATGATTTTATGATCAAAGAGCTATGATAAATAATATTTTTCTATAATCTTGTGATACAATCCTTATTGGTGATAGGGGGATACAAAGTGCTTTTAATCATGTTGAGGATTGATTGGAATGAAAGATGATGTTGGCTGGATGGGAATTCAAAATTATTCCGAAATTATGTTAGATGAAGCTATGTTAATATGAAATTTCTTAAATGTCATTAACAATTTATTATAAAAGTATGCATTTGTGGAAGAATAATGTGTCTGAAATCAATGCTTTCTAATCTCATTTAATCAGTGTGAGATCACAAGATGTAAAATTTTGTGATGGCGGTAATGTTTTGATCAGAACATGAAGATAAAAATTTGTTGGTTATCTTTCAGAAAAATATGCTACTAGATATAGATCATTGGATAATGGAGTTATTTAATGTGATATGTGCTTATTATAATCATAAAAAGAATGAAGATTCTAAATATGAAGCTGCTGACATTGGTTCAACAAATGCGGTGTGCTACCTAGTATCAGAGTAACACTGACTCTGATCATCAGATACGTTGATGGTTGCAATAGGTAATTGATAAATGAACTATTTTTATTGGAGGATATTGAGATCTATAAAACTAATGAAGTAGTTGTTTTTTTGGAATAATGAATAATCAGATTATTGAAAAATCAACAATATAGTTAGCTAGTTTCATCATGTTGCAATGTTTTTTCTCAACAAGTTGGTCAAGATAAAAGAAAAACAATGATATATATCAGTTGCGTCAAGATTCAACATGCTAGTTCTAAAAATAATTATCATTTTAAAGTAGAGAACGATCCATCAGAAGATGTCTGGCACCGATAACATCATTGTGTGCAGGATCATCAGTTGAAAGAATAAAAGAAGAGGATTTCAGGAAAAGAGATCTCAAAAGGGTTTTTTAAATTTTTTTAATGTGATATGAATATGATGCATAATATTTTCCAAGAAGAAAAAATATATTTAAAATATTACAATATATTTATGAAAAAAAACAGACACTAATAACGTAGCAACAATTTTTATTGAAAAATGTGTTCATGGTTCTATTATATCAGTTGATATAGATTGCCAGAATGAAAATATTGGTTTTAGCTGATCCCAAGAATCATAATCTAAGGAAATTTAGCATTAATTTTTCTTTTCAATATGTATAGATAAATGTAATGGATGATATTCTATTGAAAATATTGTATTATGATAATGAGAAAATAATATTTCTAATAGATATAAAAGTAAATATTTTAAATAAAATATGAAGCGAGATTATGTTGTGAGAATATTTGATAAGGCTCAAGAAAAAATGATAATATTTGATATGTATTGGAGAAGTCTTAATGAACCTTAAATTTAATGTAAATTTAGGGGTATGTAAATGTTTTTAAGAATGAATCATTTTAAAAATCCCCCCAAAACAACTTTGGGATCCCCTATAAATAGTAGAAGTATGATATACCTTTATGACAGAAGTATTGTTCACTGGATAATAGATAATGAGGAGCGTTGAATGTTTTTAGAGGGAAAGAGATTCCATATTGGTTTTTCTATATGTATTTTTCCACTCAATAGAAGTAGAGGAAGAATGATTGTATTTTGTTGTTTCTGAATTTAAATGAAAGATCATACTAGAATCGTCAAACTAAGGCATAAAGAGTTTAAAATTGATTTATCGATATTCTTTCACAATTATATTTCGAGACTGAGTAATCAGTCTAGGAATATTTAACTATATAAATTTTTTTATGTATCATTACAATGTCCCGTATGTTCGTATCTACTCATGGGTAGTAAAGTAGATAATTGTTATGATGTTTATATCTGTGATAAATTACAAGGAATCACTATAACATGTTTTGAAGTATTTAGTGATAGATTTATAACTTTTTACATAAAATAGTATTATATAATTTTTTCTACTTGATAAGATAAATTATTGTATTGAAAATAATTATACATGATCATATGGGAATATATTTCTTGAATTACCCATAGAGAATGATTTTTTATAGTGGATTGTATATAATTTGATTGTTTTGAAACCATTCAAAAGATATAAACACTATATTGAGATTTCAACCTTATAAATACATGCTTTCCAATGGATGTGTGATTGTTTCTCTTTTCATCAAGAAAAAAATATTTAATAGGAGTTGATTTCTATTTTAAAATAAAGTAAACATAAAAGAAGAATATTTGACTTATTAATCCCTCCCCCTCTTTGTGATACATTGATCCTTTTTGGAATTATCACCTCAAAAACAACATATATTCATTTAAATTATTATAACACCAATTTATATTATAATAAATATGTATTTGTAACAATAAAAAGAGTAATTTAAATTTTCCATACCTATTCACAAAATATAGTTATTTATTTTCTATTATATTCATTGAAAATATTATATTAAACACATCACTCACCATAGTGTTTTTCTACAACTTAATTAAACCATTATTCTTATTTTGAAAAAGTAATTATATATATATTCTTTATAATTTATTTCATAATTGAATATAACATTATAAATAACATGATATAATATTCATGAACCTGAAATAGTGAAATAACAATGATATTAATGATATTCAATGTAATTATTCATAGTCATATTAACTATTTAAAACATATATATCATCGAATATTTGATATATTAGACTATTTATTTAATTATTGAAATTAATAAAATTTGGAATGAAATGAACTATATAAAAAAAATTATCTGATATAATAATTGAAATGTGTTAGTTTTCCATTAACATAAAATTAAATAAGTTTTAGATATATAAAAAACAAGGTAAAAATAAGTTAAAAAATGGTGATCCATTAAAAGAATAAATCTTAATGATAAAATAAGCTTGAGAAATGATGATAATGAACAAAACCTTATGTTGTTTGAGTTAATTCATTAATAAATATATTTTTGTTATTCAAAAGGATGAGATGTTGTATAAATTTTTAAGAACACATATTATGGGTTTCTCTTAAAAAAGTACTTCTGTTATGTAATGTTCATCTATAAAATCATACACCACATAATTTCATTTAAAGAAAATATTTTATGAGGAATACCTTAAAAATATTTATTTATCTTTGTGTAACTCTATTTTCCACTCCTATCTTGTATATTTTTTCATACTATATATATTTATTTTGGTTATGCCTCACTCACTTTTCTTTCTTTTGATTAAATTTTCTACCTGATTCTATCTCTCATTAATGACCTTTTATTTATCTTCTATGACCATGTTCTTTGTCTCATGGACATATTCATATCTTTATGTTTAATACTTCTATTATTTTTATTGTATTTTCATTATCATTTACTAATTAATCTACATAATAAGACCATATATTTTACAATAGATATAAAGTATTGTTTACATTGATAATTATTTGAAAATTTTGATTTGGTATGGTTGAGAATCTATATACCTATTACTTCAATATGAATAATTAATTTTTTAATTTTATCATAATGGTGTTTGTTTTTTATTAGAGAAAAATTCATATTGAATATTTGATTTACTCATTTCGTGATATGAATGTATTTGAAATATTTAGTGTCGAGTGGTCATATAGTTACATATCTCATTGATGAATGGATAGGTTATTTAATGTTCTGAATCAATATAGTCCAACCCTTTTCATAATTATAAATCATGTAGTTTTTGGAGGATTCATCGGAAAGGTATGGATGTGTTTTTTCAAAAAAAACTATTAGAAATAATAATTCATGATGTGTGTATTTTTCATGTAATGAATGTGACGTTCAGGGAATGGGTGGGAACCCAATTCACATCACAGAACATGTTCATGAACGGTGCAAGGATTATTCATTGGGTTCCTCAAGATATGAATTAATTAAATTCTAGATATTTAAATGTGATGTATTTTTTTATTGGGACTTAAAACATGACACTTTCATGACATTAAAAGGTTTCATGTTATGAATATATATTATGAATCACACTGATATAAGTTGTATTGCCTCATGTTTTCTAAAACACTACGTACATTCACCCAATTTCTAGGTGGACAATGACTCTCTCTTTAAGGTTAATGAAATCCCTTCGATATGGATTTATTTTCTTCTTCTATTGATCAATACGTTGTGATATTATGTATATTCATCCCTCTTCCCTTTATGTTCATTAATATTGATCTTCCCCTTCTTATATCCATGTGAGGGAGTATCCCACCATTATTTTATAAATTTTTCTTGTTTTTTTAGTGTGGATGTGGTGTGGAATCCTTGGTGGGATTTTTCATCATATGGGATGGGTGATCTAGATCGATGATGTTGGATTATACTCTGGTGAAGAACATTTATTCCTTTTAGGTAAGTGGTTTGTGGTTTATCCAATTTTTTATATGCAATCATAATTTTTGTAGGGGGTTTCTATTTTAATGGATACGTAATAAATCTATGAACTATTCAACTATATTAAATAATTTAATTTCGATAATATCACATATCTGCATTTTATATTATGATAAATTATTTCCTCTTGATTTTTATGAGAGTTTCAAAATATCTGATCTGATTTTATAGTATTAAATTATTATTTTATAATAATGTTAGTCAGAATAAAATATAGTAATGAACATGAAGTTGAAATAATTTTTTTCCCTAAATTAATAATATACCAAGATTCATATTCATAAAATAGTGTTTCTTATTATTAAATTGTAATTTAAATTATTTTAATATGAACGTTTAATGAAATATGATTTTACATGTGTTATTGAAATTGACAAATAATGCGGATCATGAAAATAATCTTTTATTAAATTTAAATAATGTTTTAATTATAATGGTACTTTTATTGTTTTGAAAAACCATATTTTATAATAAGAGTGAGTAAAATATCTGGTAGCAGGTAATAGTTGACTCCCCAGTTATTCATAGTTAGAACTGAGGAAAATAAATCAGTTTTTTCCATATGGAATAAAAACTTGTCATATTATAATGATAATTGATGGAGTTTGAGAGTCTAGATTTCATATTAAAGATGATGTAACATGATTTTAGAGACATGGGTTCACATTATCATGTGAAATCTAATTTCCTTGTTTGTAGGGCCCAAATTCCATGATGAATATATTTGTTCCTAATAACTATGAAATTTGATCTGGATGTAAGATTCTGTATGTGAGGTGATATGATCCTGGTATGGTGGATATAAGGATTACTACTTTTATATGTGGAAATGAGTCCCACCTGATATGGCATTTTTCGATGCCTTCGATGGAAATACACACTGGGATATAGATATGGGAGTTACGGATGAAAATAGAGATAATCAAATGGGTTGAATATGGTCATAATAATTGATGTGATATATTTTTATTCTTTATTGAAATTAATATTTTTAATGGAAAATGGTTTAGTTTCTAATTTTTATAATTGTTCATTTCGCCATTGGATGAGACAGTTGGATGTTCTGGGATTCATATATTATATTATGTGTGGAGTAGAATGTGATTCCAAGAGTACATGGATAATATAATGCATATTAACTTTTAATTAATAAATTAACCCATTAGGTTAGTGCGAATGTAATGGATATTTTAAAATTTTTATTTCTTGAGAAAATGTTGAATTGATATTGAAAACTCCTATAGGTATTGAAAATTACATAAATAATTAATTTAATGTAATTTATAATGATGTTGATGGGAAATCATTTTCTAAGGAATTAATTTTCAATTGTATGACTAAAAAATAAAAATAATTAATTTAATATATCTCTTTAAAATGATTGTGTTCATATAGGAAATTTATTCCCAAGAAATGACAGATGGATGTTTGAGTGAGAATAGTTAATGTTGATATTACGAATAGGTTATGCTAAGAGTGTGGTCAAAATATATTATATATCTTATATAATATATGATATAACATTATAGCACACCCATATTGGTAAGGGATACTGACTCACAAATGGCTATGAGAGGGTATTTTCCCTAACATCCGTTACATATGATTTTCGGGCCACCCCCTCTGGCCATACACTCTTCTCATAGAAGACTAATTTTCTTATATACACAGAAGCTAATTTCCATATATATATATGTGTGTATAGGGTTTATATTTCTTGTTTTTATTTCAAATACATTTATCTATAAATATATTATCAAAATTATTATTAGTTTTACATTTATTGGTTTTTATGGATTCAAATACTTTACTTTGTGTGTGTGCTATGATGGATTGAGATATAATAAATGATGTGTGATAAACATCATAATGTTTTTGGTGGATCATGGAAATTACATGGTCACTATATAGATACATTAAATGGGATGATTTTATTCATGTGCATCATGTTATTATACATTTCTATTATATCATTGGGTTGGCTTACTTTTGCTGATAGATGGATTATGATGTGTGATGATGGAGAAGAGTGAAAAACTAGTTGGGATGTTGTATTGTGCTACCCATGACTATTCATTACTATATTATATGTTATCATGTATGTGATACATGGTGAGAGTTAGGTATGCTAATGCTTGGAAGATAGTGCACCTATTTAGGGGACAAGTCAGTTTCATCTTTTGTTTCAGGTGTTTTTTCTTGATTTCTTTTTCTTTTGCAATATTGTATTGATTGAGGATCCTAGTGAGAATATTCTGACAATCAATCCACCTATATATAAACTGTTTTTAGGGCTCAAGGTTATTGTTGAGATTGATTTTGATATTTTTATCATGAGTTTTTGTATGAGTTTTTTGGTTTTTGTGGTCACAAAATTAATTAACATTAGTACTTTTATTTTTTTCTATTATTTTGGAACCGAATTAAATTTTTTGAATGAATTACAGTTCCTTTTATATACATAAGAATGATTTTTTTGTTTTAACTGTCATATCTATCTCTCACAATCTTTATCATATTTCTATCAAAGTGTAATGCCTCCCAATGTATACTTATTATACACTCTATTCTAGTCACAAACTTGGGGCCAACTAGAGGAGGGACTCAGAATGTCACCATAACCTTTCTTACATTTTTAGTCGCGGAGGGATTCTGATTAGGAGGAGGGGGTCATGAAATAATGGTATAAATTGTTCGATTTCGGGGATAGGGTAATGTATCAACATATGAACTAGTTAATATTCACGGTTTTGTAAGTAAATTATGTAATTATGTTTATTGAGTGATTTCAATAGATGATACTATCTCATACATTGGTGTTCATTGCCCTTTATGAATTGAGGTATGAACCTTAATTTTAACATAGTCTGTTATGCAATGTGACAATGGTTATGGGATATAGATAAAATAATGTATCATTCAAAATTATCCTTTTCCCATATTTTTGAAATGAGATGTATTTGGGAGAGGTTTAAACCGTAAATAAGATAATAAAATAAATGATTACTGTTATGTTATGTATTCCATATTCTTGGTTTAGAAGTCTCTAATTATCTATTTTAATTACTGGTATATCTCTTAGTTATCTTCCTTATCAGTTCCTCACTGAACTTGTTCTGCAGTATGTTCTAGTAGAATTTCACAGAGTAGTGGTTAATGATTATGACACTTGGAGGATTTCAAAGAATGAGTTTAAATAAAAAATCATGCTTAAGTTCAATATATCCATTTAATATTTGGTAAAAAAATACTCTATTGTGAAATATGATAAAACATTCTATTCAATCCCTACGTAGTTGGAGCCTTTGATATAATTGATTGTTATGATACTACATGGTATAGTGAGGTAGTGTTTGTTCTCATTCCATGGGGTTTATATGGTGTCAATGGTATCAAGATTGATGTTTGGAGCATAGTCCTAAGAACCATTTCATTCATTGATTGTGATCAAGGCTAGTATTTAAGATATCTTTATATACAAATAAGTGTGTTATCATAGATAGTGGTAATGATGTATTTTTGGACCCTTTTATGATATGATTTATACATTTTCCTCTATGAATTTTTTTGAGGAATTAAGTGGATGATTTTCATTAAAAAAAATTAGCACTTGGTTGACCCATTCATCTTTTTAACATTTCTCAACGTGTAGGACATAAAAGTAGTTATTTAGAATATGCTAAATAGAACTATATCTCTATGAGAGGTGAGTATTTGGGATTCCACTTGATGATGAGCTACTGCCCAGGGTTTCCAGTTTCCAAGGAAAAATGAATATTCTGTTATGTGGGGGATGTTGAAGAACAAATAATGTCATTTTCTGTTGGTGGATACTCCCAGAAATATTCCAAGGTATCAGATTCTTATTATTATTATGTATTCCTTGTTCAATATTGGTGAGAGTTCCTGAATATTATATGTTGTTAGTGTTTATTAGTACATCAACATCAGCTTCCTCTATTGAGGGAATTTCATATGTGGATGCATGAAGTGTATTTCCCAATTTGGAATGGATATAGAGGATATAAGGAAGGTAGGGTACATCCCTAGGACGATACTCATCATTTTAGATTATATCATTACTTTAGTGGTGGTCGTTAATAGGTCCCATGAAGCAATAGAGAAGGTAATGGTTAGGATAATGATTTATCATTTCTAGTGAATTGATTTCCTAACAAAATTCTAGGTAACATATTTTTTTTCTTCATGGGTCCATTGATTTTTCTGTTGAGGAGAGACAAACACTTTCATATCATATACCCTTATAAATTAATTGGGACATTAGGTAAATATGCATCATGTTCCATTATAATTGACCATTCTAATTGGTTTTCAAGAATAATTTATGATTTATATAAGGAATATAATCTAGTGTTTTAGATTCAAAATTCATTGCGAGAAATCCTATTTTTATGAATACATCTATATGATGTCATCCTCGATGTGAATTGGTTCTATTTGGTGTAGTTTATCATTGTTTTCATCATGATAAATGTTCATTTTCCTACTGAAAATTGTGAAACAATATTTTTCGTGGGAGAGTGATACACTCGGTTATGTCAGTGACATGTTCTATCCTTAGCATCCATGATGACTGTGGTTATGATGATTTTATTAGAGGTTGATTAGAGTGTTTTTTCCATGGATTTGGATTAGTAAATTGATGTATTTCCTAAGTAGGATTTAGTGTTAAAATCTAATAAGTTATTGAATTTGTTAAAGATATATAGCTAGGAATATCTACTCTCTTGATGTATCTATATGGGATAGTTCATTCTGAGTTTTCTGATCTGTTTGTACCACATAATGACCTTTTCAATTATGGTATCGTATAGAAAAAAATTAACCATGTGGTGTAACGAATTTTTTAAAAAATAAGGATGATAACGATTGGGATATTTATATCAATTATCATCTAATTAATTTGTTTATTGTGAATAACTTCTATCAAATTCCCAAGATTAAGGAATTATTTTATCATTTGAAATGTGAATATAAGTTCTAGAAGTTCGATTTCAGGTTAGGATATCATTATATGTACGTGCTGGATAAAAATATTCAGAAAACCACATTCCATTGACTTCATTTGTATTACATGTTCATTTTTTTTCATTCGGCCTATTGAATTCTCCATTTGTGTTCATGGGGTGGATTAATATTTTTCTATATGAGATTCTATAAAATTGTTTAGTAGTTTTCCTTGATTATATCCTTGTTTCCATTAATGATAAAGATGATCAAATTTATATTCTTCTTTCCAATTCGGGAGTTATTCAATGTGTGTATCTGTATAGGATGTTTTCGATGTGTGAATTATTGTCTAATGAATTTTTTTCATGGTATATGTCATTCACCCAGAGGAATTTCTTCTAGATAAAATTTAAAAACTAGATTTTGGTGCTTTAGTATCCCCCAATAATGACGTAGAGTTCAATAGTTTCCTTTTTCATGTAGGCTATTTTTGACGATTCAATATAGATTTATTTAGGGTTGTGACTCATATAATATCATTGACATGAAGGGATAATGAATTCTATTTGACCAACCAGATTCATAAATCATATGATTACCAATATGAGATGTTTTTCGGGACTCTAATAATTGATTTATAGTAGATGGAGTTTTTATTGAGCTCGTCTGTGATTCTTCTTATCATGTTTGGGGCTCTATGATGTTGAATACAAGATAATTTATTTAATATAGGTAACGTTATTTACACAGCAAGATCATAACTACTCCACCCATGACCGTGAGATGGAAATATTTTTGTTCTTATTGTAGTTAATGTGACATTACATCATTAGTGAGTTTTTTTATTTTTGCGGACCATAAGTTACTAATATATTTATTATACTAGAGTGAATTGAACATGCAAGAATGAATGTTCATGGAATTACTATATGATTATCAATTTAGATTTTGTATATTATATAAAAGGAAATGTTGTAGTCGATGCAATGAGATGGAATCTATGTCATGATTATATGCATGATTCTGAGGATTCTTATAGAGAACTAGAAGATACCCCTAATATGAAATTGCATAAGATATAGGATATAGGTAGATATTTGCATTTCTAGATAACTATGAAGTTGTATTTTGTTTAAATTATGGATGAATCCCATTAAGTTTATTCTAAGATAGAGGATCGCAGAGAATAATTTTCCTTTAGTGATTCAATTTATGGTTGATCTAAGGATGGAAGACAATGGTTTTTATAGGGGGGATTCTCATCCCTTCATAATTGTGTTAGCTAGTTCTCCATGTGTTCTTCATCATTCCAATGGGACTAAATCCTATTGTGAAATAGATGATGCATGATTTGAGAGGTATATTCTAGTGTCTATTTTGAAGAATGTAGTTGTAGTGTTTGTTTCATGATGTTTGGAATGCTGTAATGTGATGTCTTGGAACTATCATCTTATTGTAATTCTCTATCAGTTATATGATCCCTAGTTAATGTTGGGGGACATATGGAAGCAATTTTTTTACTAATTTACCATTATCTCGAGTATTATATGATTCTATATGGTTTATAGTGAATCATTTGACGAAATATTATCACTTCATGGTGATAAAGGAGTCTATCTCAATGGTGGTTTTGTTGAGGAAATATAAGGATGAAGTGTTGTGGCTAGACGAAGTCCTTAGGATGATCACCTTTAATCAATATCATTACATTACCTCTAGTGTGTGGAGAGGAATCTAACATGCTTATATATATCAGTTAGGGCTTACAATACATTTCATCCAGAGAATGATGGTCATACAGAGTGGATCTTCCAAACAATTAATGACATATTGTGTTCTTGTGTCCTACATTTTGGTGTTTTATGAATGAGGATCCATCCCTTTTTATGGAATTTATAAAATAATATAATCCATGTCAGGATTTCTATATAATGGTTTAGTTATTTTTATGACTAGCCTCACTATTCTCTGTTTAGATAGATTAGGGTCAGAGTGGTTGTATTTGTAAGGAAAGAACTACTACAATGTATAATATTGATGGATCTAGAATCTCATTAAAGGAATAAAAAGGAACATGATAATTATAAATCTTATTCCAAACATAGGGATTGGCTTCTAGAGTTTGAAATTAGAGATCATGGGATCCTAATGGTGACCACTCATAATTAGTAGAGTAGGTATTTCCATGGTAGTATGCTTTATCCCTAGTTTGTTGGGCCATTCAGGCTGTTGGATAATCTTATTTCCGAGTATTATATTACAGAACCTCTGAAAAATATGAGCCGGATACATGATTTTTCCCATGTTCCAATGATCCATTGTTACCTTAATGATGACTCTCATGTCATCGATTAGGGTTCTATCGATGTTTCAAAAGGTGAGACCTTTGAGGAAAAGCATATGGATATCTATGAAAACATGGATATGAAGGTTATATCATATTATATTCATTTGTTCATGTATTTTTTAAACATATTGTCATGAATTATAGTACCTATGAACATCAGTTACTGATATTTACTTAGTAAACAACACTATTTGATGTTTTTAAACAATTTTAATGTGTTTTTTTGTGAAAATGAAGGTATTTCTGGTTTATGATAAGGATTCCAATTTTTTAATATTGAGTCCATACATAATTTTTATACGTATCATCCCCATAGAGTGTTTAAGAGTTTGTTGTTTCTATTGGGTGGTTCCACACATTTCCTTAAATAAGGTGGTTGAGATCCATTGAGGGAATTATCCCTGAGAGTTATCTTATGGGATGGGTATTTGTATGACACCTTTATCATTCTTTCAAACTATATTTTGTGTTAAATTATTGATAACGATAATGTTTAGTGGGGGTATATACTATAAGGAACCGAATCCATCTAGTCCAACCCTTTGCATGTTTCCTAATCCATTGGTTCTTAGATCATTTCATGGGAAATTCTGGAGGTGTTTGGATTCTAAAAACTGTAAGCATGCATATTTTACATTGTGTATATGTTTCACATCATGAAGGTGTGGTTAATATATTGGTATAGTTCTCAATTAATGGACCTAATTATTTTTATTTCATATCTAAGGATAGTTAATGGGGTTCCTGATGATGTGAATTATCTTTATGCTAAATGGTTTGAGGTGACCTATTTTTTACGGGGACATAAAACATAATATATTCACATTGTAAATTGATTTCAAATACAGAATATATTATTTTTAGTGTACTCATATATGTTTCATAACCACTGGTTTCCTCAAACCATGTAACCTTTCTCCCATGATACAATCTTCCAACATATCTCTCTTCTGGAATTTTAAAATCCCTTCGAACTATGATGATTCTCGATTTCCTATGTTTGATCTGTCATTATCTGAGGTATGTTATTCCTTTAATATCTTGGAATATTAATATGAATCCACCCTATTATTCTTTCCATATGATGGAGGATTCTAATTATCATTATCTTATGGTTTTTGTAGTATTTTCCGATTTTGTTTTGGAATTTAATACATGGATGGATGAAACTTCCTATATGAGGGGTAATTTAGTTATGTGACATTGTAGCATTATTGTGAAAATAATATTTATTCCATGTAGTTTGTGGATTCATAGATTATTCTATTAATTTATAGGAAACTAAAATGTAATAATGGATAACACTTTATTTTTAATTGGAATTGCATAATAAATATTTGGTTTGATTAAAGAAATGAATTTGGATAGTGATCATATTTTTATGTTTTATAGCATGATAAAATTTTGAATCCTAATTGTGTAAATATTTTTCAATATATAATATTGTTTTTTCATGTCAAATGATTTTTTAACATGATGATATTTGTGGAAAATGATAAAAAAACATAAATCTATTATTAATTGATTAATTTTCATAATGAATTTAAAAATATTCATGTTTTTAATATAATGTTTCTTGGTATTTCATTTTAATTAAAATTTTTTCAGTGAAAAAGTATTATTGAATGTGATCATACATATGTTTATGTAATTGATAATAAATATTGATCACGTCAATTATAACTAATTAAAATAAAAATTCATTTTGATTAGAATGGTATTTCTCAATGTTATAAAATCTAAAATTAATGCTAACAGCACATTAATCATCTGATACCTAGTTATAGATGAATCCTTAGTTTTTATTTAGTTGGAACCTATGAATAATTAATATTTTAATATCAAATTGATTAAAAAAATATGTTTTCCAAATATAATGGTAGGAGCATGAGTTTATCCTTTTCAAGTGAAGGATGAAGTTAATTGAGTATATAGAAGTGATATATCATTTTCATTTAAAAGGTAAATTTTTTGGAGGGCTAAGTATCCCTATAGACTATGTTGCATTAAAAATGAATTTTTTATATTATACGGATGTGTTCTTATATTTATGAGGAGATATTATATATGAATGGGTAATGTGATATGGTGAAGAGAGGCCCATGTGATGTGGTAGTAGATGACATCTATTATAGAAATATTTATTATGATATGCATTAGTGTGCTAAGGATGAAACTAGATGTGATGGAATGGGTTTAAGTTGGTCATACTCATTGATGTAATTAAAGAGGATGCCTTCTAGAAATCAACATTTTTAATTAATGGTGGTCAGGTTTCATGTTTTTTATTCATTAAATTTATTACTACATGATGTAGTTTTACATACATGGTTCAATGATATATTGAATTTATATTAAGGTTAAAAAATTTATTCACTCACGGGTGTAGTGTTTATGGAATTTAAATTATATGATGATTTTGACCACGAGAAGCCATGGACTTAGAATAAAATATTCCTTGATGACATAGAATTTAATCTGACGATTAATATAATGTAATTTTTTAGTATATTTCTGGATAATTAATTGATTATAACTTAATTTGATAAATGATAAATGATAAATGAAATTAAATAATTTTATATAGAACTTTAAAATTATTCTATATTTATTGGATATCTATCACCTATTAGTGGCAACTTATTTTTCAAGTGAATATAGTTGTTGTCGAGCATATGACATGGTTATTTCCATAGTGTTGTTGTGAGATATATTATATCTTGTATATTTTATGATATCATATCATACCCCACTCATTTCTGTTAAGGAATCCAACACCAATCAAAATATGGTAGGGTGTTTCCCCAACATCCCAAATAGAGGAATGATGGTTGACCACCACTTATTCCCCCACTCTCTTTTCAACATAAATTCATTATCTGGTATGCACAGAGGTTTGTTTCCCGATATATATTTATATATATCTGTGTGTATATTGTTTTTAAATGGATTGTGGTTGTTTTTCAAACATGTATCAGATAATAATATATCAAAGTATTATAATAGTTATGATGTGTATAGGTTGTCATGGTTTTAGGTGCCATACCTGGTGAATGGGATGTTATGTCTTGAGGTATAACACTATATGTATAATTAACATCACACATGTTATGAATGATCTCAAAAAATTTATATTAAATTTTTTGAAATTTGATATCGGATGGGGTGATTCAAATTGTTCATGTTGTGAAACATAACTCATGTGTTGATGAGATGGATTACTTTTGGATAGACAAGGGCAAGGACAAGCGACATTGGGTAATAGTGGAAAACTAGTGGAGAATATGGAGTGAGGAACCCTTGATGTTTCTTTACAATATTATATAATTTATTTTATGTGATGCATGGTGAGATATATCCTTTATGAGGCTAGGAACATAGTATATATTTTTATGTGTTCTGTTAGTTTCATTTATATTTCATTTGGCCTTTTTATGCTTTCAAAATAATTTTTACAGGGGTATTTAGGAAGGACACTACTAAGTATACTATTTTACTCACTCTCATGTATATTAAAATTATTTTCATGTCATAAATATTCATCTATATATCATGATGTATATTAATTTCTAAATGTGTATCAGGAATTATTTTAATTCATGGTCGCTTCTATATTTTCTATTTCTACTTAAAGTTTACTATTAGTTTTTTTGTTACTATACCACAATGCATGTTTGCATTTTGGATCCATATATATTTCTAGCTATGTGATGATTGGTTAAAATTCCTTATATCAATCACTATAACTTTCTCTTAGAGGGTATTTCCTACATTTTTATTCTTATTATTACCATGGTTCTAGTAAAAAGAATGGGGCCTAATGGAGACATGACTCATGCAATAACTATCCCCCTTATCTTAGTTTTTTCCCAAGAGGGGTACCCTTTGTGGGAGGGTTTGTGGAAGACCTAATGAGAAGAGAATTTATAGGTAATTAGGGATTTTATTTCCTAAAAAATATGATGTATTGTAAAATTAAATAAATAGAATTTTTATGTTAAGTAACATTACTCATTTTATCTTTAAGAGATTTAATTTGATTCCCATGTGATTTTATAAATCAATTGTAATGAATATTGTATGATTATTCTTGATTTTATAATATTTTTTATGTATTCATTCAATCATACTTTTATCATACATATTCTATATTGGGCTCTATTATACTCTATAAGATACAAATAATATATACTCCCCATTATAATATTTCTCCATTTTGATATGATATAATGAAGTAATCAACATGTGATATTACATTCTCGAAGGATAGAATTTATAAAAAAAAGGTTTATTATACATAGATATTACATATTTATAGATTAATATCATAATAGTACACAAAAACATGTAAAGGGACCATAATAAGTATGTTCAATTGGAATAATGGAACACATTCGTCTAATCTAGGAAAGATCAACAGTGTTTTCCAAAAATATCACCCCTTAAGTACTATTTATATACATACCCTATATGAAACCATTATTAATAACCTTGAGAAAGAAAACATAATAATTTGTGAGATTAGATGTTCAGAAACTGTAATAAAGGGAAATACATATAAATAAATTGTGCATAAGGGCATGAGAACATTAGAATAACTTATGAAAATAGTTCCCATCATATAAAAGATAAAATGAATGATTCATAACACATGGTACATTAATGTATTATTTCAATGATACCATCCAAGTCCAAAACTATAATGAATTCAATGAAAATTTTCCATTAGACAATAACATTATCATAAGGCATAGATTTTCATAATACCGTTAAACATATTTGGTCGTATGTCATAGATACCAACGAAGAAATTCATAACAAGTTATTATTGGGATAACAACCCATTTACCAGCTTTGGGCTTGGGATGACCGACTGTGTACCCACTTTTTGAATTTGGATAACCACCGATGTACCAACCTATTTCATTCACTTCTATCCATTGATTTACCATCATTTTCATCCTTGGATGAATGCCCGTGTATACTATAATCCTTTTGAACAATTATCATTACCCAATGAATTATTGGAAGATATAGGTCTCAAGAATCTCATAATGAAAAAAATAGATACCTATTCCACAAGATCTCGAAAGAATAATAAGACATTAAAATATGAATATAAATGATTTTTCTAAATTTTTTATCACATCACAGCCTGGGGAAAATAATTTGGTTTCATATTCATTATAGAATAACCCCAGGAAAAATAAATAGGTTTTATAAGAATTTTATCTTTGTATATTCAGTGGACAATAGAAGAGTTTCATAAATATAACACCAGCATAAAAATAATGAATTCAGATAATAAATAATAATAGTAACCGTTGATCATATCCAATGTAAGAAAAAGGAAACATCAATAGATTTTCTCTTATATGTAATATATTTTATTAAGATTGCATAAAACATTTCATTCAGAATGTATCCATTCCAATTAGAAATAATACATATTTAGACATAAAACAATTTAAAAATACATTAATATTAATATATCCATAAAATATTATGAGGTAAAATTCAATGAAAATAATTCACATGATGATAGAAGTTTCTTTTACACCATTCATGTAAAAAAAATATAATTCACATTTTTTTAAAATTCCAAATGAGATTTTTTTTCTTAAAACAACATAATGTTTCCTTTCAATCAAATTTTAAAAAAAGTTAGAAATGGGAAAAATCATAATATAAAAATAAAAGGATGTTAGAAAAACGTTTTTTTTTATTTTTTATAGAAATACATGTTTTCAAATATAACATATTTCTGACTAATGGGGTATATTATAATATTTTAGTATTGGAGACATGAGCATGAAAAGTCCGGAAAAATGGTAAGATTGTAATAGAAAAATCATACCACATAGTGAATTTAAATCCAAATCCCTAATAAATTATAAATTTAATTGAAACATATAATATTATTACAATAAATTAAATCATGGTACAATATGTCAAATCGGATGCATATTCACGTCATAAAATATGATAGGTGCATAACATGATATTTGTCTCAAATAAGATGAATTGAGAAAAAAAATACCTTATTGCATTAGTAATATTATGAATCATATTCCAAAATAAATAATAAAATAAAAATGATCATTAAATATTATTAAAATAATGGTATTCATGATATATCATGTTAATGTGGAATTATATACACTAAGAAAATAATGAATGTGGAATTTACATATGTCTCCCAGAAATAAAAGAGCTACAAAAAATTTCTATAAAGAATTCATGACTTTGGTATAACACATTCAAACATTATTTATAATAAAATTATGTTTTTATATATCTATTAAATTTCTATAATTATACATATCTTACAATATATGATTTACCATTGACCTTTTATTACCTATTTATTATCCATTCCATGTTAATTTAATGTTTCATGTATTAACCACTTTGTTATTCAGGAAAATTTTTCATTATTAGTTTTGGTCCTCTTAAATAGATCATGGTTTCATCCTATATGTAATGTCAAAATTTATATACATATCATATTACAATAATAAATACATCCTGATAACTATCCAGTAAAGTTATTAACTAAAATACGAATTTCATCGATTTGAAAAGCGGTAGTCCTCCGTACACAAGGAAAATGATGTCATAACACATTTTATAGAAATGGATATATGTGTAGGCCTCGTAAATTACATTAAAAACACATTATAGTGAATATAATGAGGTTATTATATCATCATGGTATGATAATAATTGTAGGATGAAGAGAAAGAAATAATAAAGAAACAAAAGTTTATGAAATTTACCTATTCTTCATGTATCATCGATAGGTTTACACCAAAAATAATCACTACATTGGATTTATACCAAAAATTAGGCTTTTACGATGATATGATGGTATTTTTTGTCTCATTTGGGTACGTATGGTTTAGTCAAAATGGCTATAGATGTGTCTATAAGTGATGAGAGTGAGTGCCCTTTTATAAATGAGGAGGAGTGACATTTTTTTAAACACACAAAAGTATTTACTATTGGGAGGTCACACAAGCCTCATGTGATTAAAAAATTGAAAAATAATGGATTGGATAGATGATATGGTCGAGGAAAACCTCCACCACATAATAAGAGAATATTTTTATCATGTTTTCCCCAGTCTATAGGTTTACTCAATTTTAACCTTTATGTTTGTTACCATGTTTAATTGTATCTTTTTAATTACATAGGTAATCTGAAAACCAGAATAATATTATAGTGTTATTTATAAAATAATTTGGATGTAATTATATAAAATATTAAATTGAATTTATTAAATTAAAATTCTTTATTTATATAAAATTAAATTTTAAAATAATCGAATGTAACAAATAAAACCCCATTTTAACCTTAATGATACTAATAGAGTTTTAAAATTTAGGGGTCCATATTGACACTAAAAAATTACTATAGATAAATTAATGTACCATATTTTATATATATTAAACAATTAAAAATAAATTGTAATATTATTTTATTATTTGTGATTTTGAATTATTTAACAAAAACATATAAATTACAAAAAAAACATGTATGTCAACATTAACATTATTCAATTAAATTAAATTTAAAAATAAAAAATTTGATGCAATACAAAAATATAATTTCAAAACCTGTACTAAATGTTATATCTTTCTAAAACGTTAATGTATCAGAATAAGGCCTTTAATTTAATTTAAAATTTATATTTTAATAAATAATTGTTTTTATTTTTCAATGAACTAAAAATTAAAATGTTTTTTTATTAATAATTTTACATACATATGCAATCACTAAAAATCAAAAATAAATTATCACAAGAAAAAAATAAATTATGTTTAAAAATAATATTTATAATATAACATATGTAGTTGTTGTATGTATAAAAAACATTGTAGATATTCAAATCATGGGAAACTCTTTTTTTTTCATTTTCATCACTCTATTTATTATGTAGGTTACATTCACCAAAAATTTTGAATAAATAAATGAAATATGATTCTAATATTATAACGGTCGAAATATTTCCATCCAATGGAAATTGAGAAAATATTAATGTAATTATAACCATTATATTATTAGTTTAACCCCTTGTTGAACTAATTTTTACCTTAATGATAGTATGTTATTATAACTGTTTTCACAATTCATTTTGGTCAAAAATTATGTTAACCTTACTAGGTATGATAAATTATACTAATTGAAACTATGGAATCTATTTTTCTATATACAATTCAAATAAGTGAAAAAAATAGTTTAAAATTAATCATGTAGATGAAATTAAGAAACATAATTTTAAGATAAAATTTTCAAAATTTTACAATGATTTTATATAAAATTAAATTATAAACATGTTTTAGATAACCTAATTAGATAAATAGATATATAATTGATCCAAATTTACATTAAAACTTATTTATAATATCAATTAACTATATAACTAAATTAATAAAAAAAATGTTTTCATTAAAAAATCATTATTTTTTATTATTCATCATGAAAATAAAATCTTGAAAAAATTCTCATAAAATCACCATAAGAATATTTTGACATATTAATTTAAAAAATTAAATTAAATTAATTCAAAAAAATTTAAATATTTTTGAAAAATAATTGTATCATTAATCATAGGAAAGAATATATTCAATAATTAGAAAATAGTTTCTTCAAAACATATAAAGACTTTATTAAAAAATTATGTACTTTTTTATTAATATGATTTATTTATATTGAACCATTATACATAATCATAAAAAAAATTAATTTATATTCACATCAATATGTTTTAATGTTAGGGAATTATGATTAAATTTGAATATTATTAGTAATATATCATGGTTTTTAAAAAACATAGTGTCGTGTGAAGTGAAAGCTAAACCAAGTGTCCATTGTGTTGAAATCATAAATTAATGTTTCTTGTAAAACATGACATGCATACTATTTCATGTAACAAAAGATAAAATTCATATTCATCTAACATAAACTAATATTGTTGTTTCATATAATGGAAAATATCTAATTGGTGAAATATATTGGAAAAAATATATATTTCACACAATATTGCAGTGTTAAAATTCTGACCCCCTTGAAATGAATTTTCACCTTGAAAATTGTATCATTTGAATTTTTTTAATAATTTTAAAATTATTTTATATAAACCAACATGATAAAAATTAATAATACAAATTCACATTAAAATTCAATATTTAGAACAAAAGGGATACCAAAATCATCTCATTAACAAGTTTCTACAATGGAAAAAATAGGTGCGAAGGGAATATTTGGACAATGTTTAGAAGAGTAAATAATTATAGAAAATTATAGAGGTATTTTATCAAAAGTATGTTAATGGTAAATGGAAATTTAATGTTCTCAATAACAAAAATATGTTATTATTTTAAATACCATATGATTCATCATCTATTAATGTAATAGGACAATTTTTTTTGAAAATAGATTCAAAAAGATGCCTAATAATTTTACTATCTATTACTAACATGAAATTTACTTTCTTGATTTCATCCAATTTTATAATAACAATCAAACCCTTCGGTTCTTCCATGATCTATTTTCACTTCATCACTTAGTCTAATAAATAATGGTTGAATTATTTATACCTAAATCACTAATGGATTATAATATCTATAAAAAGTATGTATCTCATTCCATATATCTCTCACAAAAAATTACACTTCATAGGTTATCCATTATATATTAATCTTAATGTGGTGAAGTAATTCGTTAATCTCTAGAACATTATCCAATCTCCAACATAATCCATTTAATAAATTTTTTACCATATAAAACTTCCAAAATGATTAAGATCCCCAAATTTAGAAAAGAGTCACTTAATTTCATTTTATCAACATTAATGCTCCAAATATCATTAAGCATTTATTAATGGAAACATGATTAATATGTGATTAACATGGTAAAATATTCTTCTAAATCTTTCTAATAACGAAAAGTAAAATAAAATCTCAATGAAAACCTACATGATTCATTATTCATTTTTTAAAAACATATATTATGGAACATATTCAAAAGATCCAATAAATTTTTAAAACTCCATCAATGATAAAATTATCAACATTTTTAAGAAATCCTTTATCATTTCTATGTTCATATGTACTTTAAAATTTATATAATCCATACCAATAATATCATTATCAAAACTAAACGTCATTTTCCCAACAACCAATAAATATTTTGGGACATCATCTTTTAATAATTTGCTTTCAATAAAATGTGAATTTAACATTATGGCACTAATATTGGTTATTAGTATAATTCGAAGTATTCATGAAAAAACATCATAAAAACATATAATGGGCAATCCTTATATATTTCATGATTAATATAACATAATTCATTAATTCCCATACATTAATAATTTAATGTTCATTCCAATTGGGTAGATCTTTATCACTTATTATTTATTAACTCTGTACTACAAATGAGGGTATAGTGCTTTGGATCATGCTCCATGAAGGTAGGTGCTCTCTATATCCCTGAATGAAGTTCATGAATCGATCCAATAAGGATAATATTTACTCAATGAATGTATGTGTTAATAATTTTTCATTTTAATGGATCTATTAGCATCGATAAATTATCTTTGAAATCTCCTCAGACATCAGAGTCTTAATTAAAACGGATAAGAAAACTGAGCAGGATAGTTTTTTGGTTAGTTTTTAGAATTATCATTAATTTTTATTTAATATAATCCCTTACTAAGAAGGTGGTTTTATCAATAAAATATTATTATTTGAATTTTTTTTTAATATGAGAATATGGAATCATTTTTTATGTTCGTAAGGTTATTGGGAATGAGATAAATAACAGCAGGATATCACTCTTATGTACTACCTTCTCAATTAGTGAGCATGATGATACTTTATCTCAAAGTGGAATGAAGAACTAGGTGAAAATTACTTATAATTTTGGAAATCATAGAAAAAAATAGATTACTCGCATGCCTATGAAACTATAAATAGGGATGAGAATGTTTTTGGAAGGAACATAGCATGGATTTTTGGTCATTTTGCTCATTAAGGGAAATAATATCTATTAGAACCCAGGGATATTCCTAGATATTCTAATTCCATTAAGAGGGAAGATATTTCTTCAAGATGGAGGTCCATATATGTTATCAAGGTTAATGAAGTATGTAGGTATTTTTATTGAGGGGAATGATGGGTTCAACCATAGACATTTATCGATGAAGAAGGGTTCTAGAAATTCAAGAGCCTCAAAATGTTGTCTGGGTGTGAAAGGGATGTCAATGTTATCTCTTATAAATGATGGAATGTATCTGACGATGAAGGAGTCTATGGAATAAACACTCTCAAGGATTTGGGATGTGGGAAAAAATCTTCATTTTATGACTCTTTTAAATATATCATGAAAAAGGTGGTCGATATTAGGGGAATTTATACTCCAATGAAAACAACTCCATTAAAGTGTTACTACAACATGCCACAGACTATGTATAATGGTTCATCATTTTTGAGTGTTAAAAATCCCATTTTTATAGATACATTAGTTATTAAATCAATTAAATTACACATATGAATGGTAAAGTATAGATGATTATGATTATGAACATAATATGTCATATTATGATATTTAGATGCATTTTTAAGTTGTGGGTATGACCTTTTATTTAACAACGCCCACTTCATTGTTTACAATTTATGTTATTTAATAAATGGTTAAATTCTTTTTATATTAAATTTAATTTTTTTTATTTTTACATCATTCATCCCACTTCATTCTCCAACCATTAACTAGGCATCCTTTTCTTATTATGTAATACCTCTTTCTTTTCATATGTCTTTCATAGTCTCTTCATATATAAAAAAACCATTAGTCATACAATCATTCCGATTATATTCAAATGTTTTCCCCATAGAAAATAAATTTAAAAAATTACCATACATTCCACTTTTAAAATATTCAATATTCAGCGATACCTTAGGGAGACCATTTTTCTAAACTATTTTTTACACCTACCATTTCAATTTACCTGAAAATAGCTTACGAAATTCCTGTTTTCTCCACACATAAAACATCTTCACATTATTTGAAACATTTAATTGATTTATTCTTCCCACATTGATGAAAAATTGGAAGTATATATTAATACTTTAATGGTCACAACTACCAAAGCACTCATTTAAAACTATCCTTATCTTCTTCGTTGAGTCTAATAGTTTGTCAACTTTCACATTTTTAATCATATGTCATGATAAATGGTTATTCATAATTTTAATATCACTTAGTATAATTATCATAAACTTATGATGATCATAGGAAAATTGTCCTTCGCATTCAATACGAACTTGGTTCCTGTTGGTACCTAACGTCGACTAAATAAAATCATAGTTTGAGTAAAAATATTCATCATGGAAAACGGATTTTTATAAAAAAAACCATTTCGGTGTTCTAAATCACGTCACATTTTTATAAAACTATGACACATTAGGATTAATGTAATTCATTAATCGAAATATTTATGATCATTGTGATGGTTCATAATGAGTTTTAGTATCTCCAATGAATATCCACGGGGAGCTTCTAACTAGTAATGCAATATAACTCATATTTGTTCACCAAGTGATGATTGAGTCTACCTCAATGATCCCATTTGGTAGTTAATATCTATATGTACGCCTATATGAGAGACAAATCCAATTGTAGTATCTAGAAAGAGAATTAATTTCTTGGAAACCACTCTCTATATACATTAACAAAATTCCATGACGTTTTCTTATACTTTGACTCAAACTTAATCATATCATCATATATATCCCCTAAAATATCAATAGAAATTTCTATATAGACCCCACAAATATTTTCTCAGCCTAGTTTCAGAATGATAAATAATCCATTCCTTGGATACAAACTATATCAAACTGAGCATCTCTTATAAGGATATTTTTTTAGATGAATAATCATTAAATAAAAAAAATACAAGCCTATGCAATATAATGTTTATATCCTTTGTAAATTTGGTATGAAATATCCAAATATGGTGAATGGTAATTATTTATTACCACAAAGATCATCTAATACTATACACATCAGTGACATGCCCTAGAAAAATCATTTTATCATAACAATGGGAAAAGATATATAAGAATGTGTGGGATCATATACATATTTATAGTATATAAGGGGAATACATAAATAAAATCTGGGTACAAGTGTATAAGAACATGAGAATGACATATGAATATCATTCCCTACATATCAATGATCTAAATATTAATCCATAACCTAATGATTTGAAGTTAGTTAGACATTAATCATAATATAATCAAGGAACATGGGCCATGAGATAATAATATAAGATAATACATAGTTTTTGGAATACACAAATGAAGGGGAAATCATAATCAAGGATACACACCAAGGCATTCAAAAACATTTAGTATTTGACTAACCCCCTATGTACATAATTTGTGCTTGGGGTGACCTCTCATTTAACATCTTTTGGGATTGGTCTAACCAATCATGTAACCTCCATTTTGGCTATGGGATAACCACCCATTAACACTCCATTTTAGTCAAGGCCTAACGAATCATGTTCCCCCTAATATCATTGAATATTTATTATTACCCAATGCATTAGATGAAAATATATGTCACACCCTTCTCATAATGAGAATCATATATATGAACGTGTGACCAAAAATCATAAAACATTCATTATATAATAAATAATTAAAAGAAATGGGTTTAATAAACATTTCATCATATTATATCCAACGTAAAAGAAATATTTTTCATAATCATCAATCCATAACCTGTGGAATGAAAGGCATGTTTCAAATAAATATTATCCTGGTATAACACATGTAAGATATACATGTTTAAAAAACATCATGCCATAATAAACAGAAACCATTCATAGAATAAATATTAATGTTATCTTTGGGTTATATCCTAGGTAAGGCATAGTTTACATTAATAAAAGTCATCATAGATAGAAATTTTTTTAAAATATAGTATAAATCATTTCATGAAGAAATTATCCTTTCTACATAGAAACTTTTTTATTTAAACACAAAAAAAATTCAATGAATTATTATTGATCAAAATATTCAAAAATTATAATGGAATATTTAAATTAAATAATTTTGATGAATATGGGAAGTTTCATTCATGTTTTATATGTTGAAATAATGATTCCTATAGCATTTACAACAAAATCCAAAAGGGAATTGGTTTCTGAAAGAGAAATGATAAATCAATTCATCAAACAATGTAAACTAAAGTAAAATCTGTAAAAAAATTATTTTAAAAACATTACAAAAATACTAAATGGTTTTTTGAAAACATTTTTTGAAAACACTATATTGAAAGAAAATGGATATTCGACCAAAGATAGAAAAAACACATGTTTTCTAAAAAAAATATCTCAATAGTTTTACATTAGAGTGAGTGGGAAAATTGAAATATTTCAAGAAATTATCATTAATTAACCTATGGGAAGAAATATAATTATAATTATTGACAGGTAGATCATTTTATTTCATCTTTGAAAACTTAATCATGAATAATACTATTAAATAATTATTTTGTAACCCAAAACTCATACCATATTACGAATTTAGATTATAAGGCCAATGAATCTATAAAATTAAATGAATCATTAAATAACATTATAATAAATAAATTAATATTGTTACATTCTAAATATGCAGTATATGATCCTCAAAAAATAAGATATGTGCATAACATGACATTAGTATTAGACATGGAAAACTGAGAAATTATTTAAAGAATTATATTTACCATGTAATTTTTTTTAATTATAAGAAATTGTAAGAGCCTATGAAAATTGAAAGCCCCTAATTCTGAGGCCCGGTGTGCTTGGAATTAATTTCTGAACTTATTTTAATGGTATGTTTAGTAAACGCATGAGAGGCATTTTTTATTTTTGAACCGGTGCTCAGATTAAAAATATGAGGGTACCGTTGAATCCACAATGTCAGGATTATCTTAAGGGAGACTTTACTTTAACCACATTAAGATTGGATAAAATTTTATGTTTTGTAAAATTTTAAAAGAAATTAAATAATATAATTTTATTATTTTGTTTTCATTCATATCCTCCAACGGACAAGTGAAGTGTGGGGCCAATGATGAGTCAAGACAATAAATGACATGACCTACCAATCCAAATTAACGATGTGGTCGGGCATGGGGAGGGGTATCAGCAATGCTTCACCAAGAAAAAAAGTGCTAAAGGAGTGTATTGATGCCGATCTTTTAGAGGATGGAGCTGATCCCAGTGAGAGTTGATGGGTGACACCGAACTAGTACTGGAGGATGACATACGAGCAGCGTCGTTGGAATCATATTGTGTGAATAAATAACACCAACTGACCTTCATGTGTGGGCATTTATTTGATGTTTACGAGGTATGGGTTTTGATTCTTGTTTTAAATTCATGTTAAATAATTGAACCATTTATCCTCCCTTAACATATGAGCTAACGCGGAGGGCGTGTGCCTAAGGAACCCGGGCCGGACCCTCCGATACTATGCTACACCATTTAATTATCCCTGGAATACCACTAGTGTGGTGACCCTGATCACCTATGAAGAAGGTGTGCGCTGATTCATGCTACAAGAGGAGGACAAGACCCAAAGATGTAGTGGGCATCGGAGTGGCTGACACCAGCCAGCCACGAAGGACGTGTGGCATGCCATTGCACACAGCTGTTCAGCAGAGGGTCATGTCCTCTTAACCTTGGTAGACCGAGGAGGTTTCAGACACTTTGTCTGGTTGTGGATGGAGAGGAAGCACAACCCACATTCCACCGTTGGGTGGGAGGCAATGCGACCAGCATGCCACTGGCAGACATGACACTGCGACCGTAGACATGGCGGAGGTAGAACCCACCCCTCTGACAGGTTTCGCGGCGACCGGCCAGTGCCCACACTGTGCCACTGCTTTGAAAACCGACTAGACTATTGGCCATTCAAGAGTTCGTAAGAACAGTGGGTCTCACCCCCACCCAGCACTAGCTAGGGCAGACCCCACAGTAGGACACGCTCTACCACGGAACGGATTGGGCCCCACCTCGGCCTGGTCCGCTATACCCCACAGCCGTGACACGCCCTATACAAGTCGTACCACCCCATGCAGGCCGCCCTTTGTGGGTCGGGCCACACCCATCATGGCCGATCCTAAACTGGGTCAGGAAAGCTTGGTCCAACCAGGTCAGACTAGACCCCATCCCTACTACGCCCAGAAACACATAAAGTGATACTTCTTTATAACCAGATGTCTATTTGAAGAATAATATATTGCACCAAATAAAATAAGAAATGGTGGTCCTTTTGAGATACTGAATGTGATTTTTGGAGAATGTTGGAATACAGAATGGTTGGTTCGACTCTGAATCCAACCGGGCCCCCGAATCCAAAATTCCAATAACATACAGACCGAGAGTCCGATTGACGCGTTTTCTATAGCATTGGAACACATATGACATGGATTTTTTTTTTGGGAAACTTATTTTTGGGAATTATTTCTAGTTGAAATACAACTGAACTCTTAATAATTGTTTTTCACAAAATCATGTGTGCTACGAGTGGGAATCCAGTCACTGGTAGTGAGGTGGAGGTTGAGACAGATCACACAGAGGTTAGTAACGAGCGATCCTCTGGGAGTTAGCACCGATCCTATGTGGGTCAGATCCTGTGTGGATCAGCATTCAGTAATACAATGGGGGATAGCTTATACCAATCCTATGTGGGTCAGATACTGTGTGGGGAAGTGCTTAGAAATCATGTGTGGGTCAGCGCATACCGATCCTCTATGGGTCATTGCAGGGGTTAGTATCTATCGACTCCAAGTGGGTCGGGTCCTGTGAGGGTCATTGTAGTGGTTAGTACATATCGGTCCAATCTAGGTTAGACTCTGTATAGTTAGAAACAATTCTTCTTGACTGAATATGATGATCTTGCTTCGTGACTAATCATATGTACTTGTATACTTCAATAAAACCTAGTGTTATCTAAGTCTTTTATCTTCATTGTAATACATGTGTTGTACTTTTACATTCGTCTTATTACCTATGTCGTACTTTTACATTCGTGGTATTACATGTGTGGTACTTATACCTTGTGGTATTACCTGTGTGGTACTTCTACCTTTATGGTATTACAAGTGTTGTACTTTACCTTAGTGGTATTACCTGTTTGGTATATGTACCTTTGTTGTATTACCTGTGTGGTAGTTCTACCTTTGATGTATTATCTATGTGGTACTTTTACCTTCAGATAATTACATATGTGGTACATTAACATTTGTGGTGTTACCTTCATGAAGTTACCTTTGTTGTAATTTTAACTTCGTGGTGTTACATTCACGGTGTTACCTTTTTGGTGCCCTCCCTTCGTGGATCAGTTGGGTTTGAGATGAGTATCTTTTGATAACATAGGTACATGTATCATCATATACCTAAGTAGAGTTGATTATTGCATCTTATTTTTTGATTGAGGTATTTTTTATTGTTTTACTATTTTGGAACGTTAGGAGACCATCAGGGGTCTCGGGGTCCCTGCTGAGTATCGTTATACTCACCCACTAACAGGTTATGCTTACACCATGTTGTGTGTTGTGCAAACAAAGAACATCGTTGATCAAGAATGAGAGAGATAGGACTAGATAGTGCTCATAAGTGGACCATTTTAAGTGACATGCTGCAGAGACTACTGATCGTGAGATATACATACCCATCAGGTAGGATCCTCAGTGGATGATCCTGGAGCCGTTTTCTCTTTTCCAGTTGTACTGGTACTTTTCAGTTGGGCTTATATTTAAGACCCTTTACATTCAGTACACATTTTACTACAATATTTTATTTTTTCGTTAATTATCACTGTACTCTTAGATTGTGTGTTTTTATATGTTTAAAGGAAATGTATTCCAATTATAGGGATACACCTCTCTGCGGCTAGTCGACATCCCCTGGTCTATGGAAGGCATGCTTGGGGTAGTCACGGAACAGGCCCCAGGGGATGGGTCATGACAAAGATGTATCAAAGGAATCAGGTCTGCCAAAGAACTATGAATCTGATCTTGTATCTATGAAAATATTGTTAAGTGTTATGATTATGGTTCTTAGATTAGGGGATCTAGTGTTGGTGTGACGGCTGACGTATACAAACACCAGGACCCTGAATTCTGATTTCTGACTCAGTGCACGAAAACACTAATTTCATGTGTTTTTGATAAGTTTTTCTTGTGATTTCTTTGGGTCAAATCACTATGTATAACTTTTTGACCGTTGTGACCCTATTTTTATTCCAGGATACTGCCTCATAGACATCCGTCCAGGATTCCTGAGAGAGTAAGTGATGACAGCTCACCGAGCAATGTGGCCTAAGTGCAGGGCCCTCTTATGGCATTAGCACCTTAATGTAGTTTACCAACAGCACCCGTACCCTTTGAGAAGTTATTTCACCAGCCCCACTAGCAATGGTTTCATGCCGATTGAACGCATGTCATGAGTTCCAGTTGCATATGACTCTAAGGTTCCGAGGTGAGACGGACCCCCAGTCAGTTGAGGACTGGAAAGAGGCTGTAATTTGAGTTTTCTGCTTGGTTGGGACACCAGATGTCCTTATGGTCATCCTACCAGCCAGTCGCTTCCAACTAGAATTAGGGATATGGTGGTTCTTGATCTTCTATATACATGACTTGGAAACCCCAATCTTGGTGGACTTCGAGGGCCTTTTCATGGAAATGTTCATCCAATAAACATTACACTATTTACATATATAAGTGTTGCTGCACTTACAGTAGGGTAGCATGACAGTATCCTAGTACTCAAAGGGGATCAATGATAACTCATTCTACACCACATTCATAGTACAAGAACATTTTCATCAAGGAATGGACGGTTGAGCAGGGTCTCTGACATGAGATCATATAATCGATGATATCACTCAGAATTCTGACACATGATGTGGTTCTAGAGAGATTGATTTTGGTGGAGAGAGTCCTAGCTGAGATGACACTGATAGAGAGATGCATCACCGGGTGACATGTAGCAGAGTCATCTATGGATGGTAGAAGGAAGATGACATAGTGGTCCAACCAGACTAGTCCTTCTGGTGGACGGCCCCGGGAAGCAGGGTCAGAGGTGAGGGTCTCGCGAGGAAGAAGAGGACAGGTATGGGACATGCGGTGCTACACATGCAGTGGGAAGGCTCACATGGCTCGTGATTTCCTGACTCGCCATACGAAAGACAAGTATACTGTCGTGGGTCCACCATGGATGAGGTAGATGAATGAGCGAGGAGGTCCACATGTAGTAGGCAGATGTGGTACGAGAGTTGACTGTGGAATATGCGATGGGTGGAGATACGGGGTTCTACTACCACAACCACTAGGGCGTCCACCCCAACCACTATGATCATGTGGACAGGGAAATACAAAAATCAAGGATGTAAAGGCCTATAGACATGACCCTTTGAATATTATTAGAGATACGATATTCGTCTACTCCACCTTAGATACAGTACTTATAGACACAGGTTCCAGTCACTCTTTTTTTTTCACTCCCCTCATTCAGAGGTCAGAGATTTCGGGGGAGCCATTGGCTCGATCTCTAAAACTTGAAACTTCTAAGGAGACGGTTCTATGATTACAAACTGTTGATGGAAATGTGATCGTACTCTAGGAGGAAAGAGCTTCGATTGGGATCTCATAGTAGCAGCATCAAGGCCTTATGATTTCATCTTGGGTATGGATGGTTATCCACAGTCGATGCTCAGATTGACTATATTAGGTGCAATGTTCGGTGTCTCCGTGTTGACTGGAGGATGTTTTCCTTCACCAGATAGAAGGGCACCTTTGCTGCACAAGATGGATTTTCCCAGAGGAGGGTGTAGCTGATTACCCATAAGTTGGATAGCCTTAGCCTTAGAGCAGTGGATGTTGATTTTCTAAGCTATCCTATAGTGGAGGACCAGTAGGTCAATTTCAATCTTGATGGTGTTGTAGGAATACCTTCGTGCCAAGAGGTAGACTTTTACATCGACATGAACCTAAGGAAAACACCGATATATACACAAGCATGTCGGATGGATCACGTGTATCTTCGTGAGTTATCGGTACAGTTATAGGAATTGTAGAGTAAGGGGTTAAAATGCCCAACATTTCTCAATCAGAAGCACCAATTTTGTTCTCCAAGAAGGAATATGTCAGTTTGAGACTCTGTGTAAACTACCGGCCCCTAAAACCAGTGACTGTGAAAAATAAGTATCCACTTCCTAGGATTGATGATATTTTCGATCAGATGAAGGGAGATCGTTAGATTTCGAATATAGAACATAGATTAGGCCATCATCAGAACCGGGTATGAGATGTGGATGAGCATAAAAAATCTAACCAAGACCTGTAGTTAGCAGAAATGGTCTTTTCCTTGAATTTTTTGCGACAATACTTGATGGGAAAACGTTTTACAGTCAAATCTAATAAAAAGAGTCTGAGGTAAATCATCTATCAGAAGGACCCAAACCTGGTATTATGGAGATGGACAGAGTTCCTCCAAAACTATGACTTTGATCTTGTATGTACTCCTAGAAAGGGGTACATGGTAGTAGATGCACTCAGCTGAAGGCATGTTCTAAAACTACTGGGTGAGGCGACAGAAAAGCTAGTCATGATGGAGATAACCTTCATGGATAGAGATGGAGTAGCATACATCCAATCCATTATAGTCACTCCCCCACTACTTCAGAAAGTTGGGGAGGCACAACTTGAGGACGTTGACTGCGAGGATCGATGTGAACAGATATCCTCAGGACAGACACCATATGGATTTTCAAAATGTGGGGAACACATCATCCTCTTCAGTGGACATACCATTGTACCAGTGGCGCTATGGGAGGAGGTTTTGATCAAGTTCCAAAAATCCCCTTTGGTGGTACATCCTTGTGTGGAGAAGATTTACCAGGACCTCCGGCCTCTGCAATATTGTCTAGGTATGAAGAAATCAATGGAATAGTTTTCTTCATGATGCCTCACTTGTCAGCAAGTGATGATCGAGATTCATGTTCCTGCAGGCATAGCACAACCCCTATAGTTTCCATAGTGGAAGTGGGATGGGATATTTATGGACATTGTGATAGGGTTTCAATATACATCCAAGGGAAAAGTTTCTATATGGATGATCATTGAATGACACACCAAGTCAACCCACTTCTTAGCCATACGAGAACATCGATCAGTATAGGTCTTATGACACCTCTACGTACATGAGATTGTATGATTTCCTGGGCTTCCATCAATGATTGTCTCTGACCATGATACATTTTTTACATATTGGTTTTGGAAGGGATTACAATAGGTGTTCCGGACTCAGCTACGTCTGAGCACCACCTATCATCCACAATTGATGGTCAGATGGAGCTGACCATTCAGACAACAGAGGACAGGCTTCGTGTTTGCATCCTCGATTTTGGCCATCGTTGGAAGGATCACTTGTCCTTGATAAAGTTTGTATACAATAATAGTTATCACTCCACCATTGGGATTTCACCATTAGAGGTATTGTACGGTCGACCTTGCAGATCTCCTCTATGCTAGACAGACTCGTGGGAGTATGAACATATGGGTCCAGTGTTGGTACGGGCTACCATTGAGTAGGTGAAAATCATCTAGGAGCGGAGGAAGACTACAAATAGTAGAAAGAATTCTTAATGTGGTAGGATATGGAGACCCTTGGAGTTCTAAAAAGGGGATCATGTATTCTTGGTAGTCTACCATCAACGTGGACTGCAATAATTTTTCTTAGGCGGCAAGTTATCAAAGAGGTTTTTCGGACCATTTCTGATACATTGGATAATAGGTGAGGTGGAATACCACACAGCCTTCCACCATAATTAGAGAGGGTGCAAGACGTCTTCCAAATATCATAGGTGAGGAGATACATAAAAGACCCATATCACGTCATCGACAATAGTGATCAAGACTTAGATGATGTGGAGATTTTTACGGAGGATCTAGTAGAGATTGAGTATCAACAAGAGGGAGTCCATCATGGGTGATTGATAACTATGGTGCATGTTTTATTGATGCACAAGAACCCCTAGGAGAGCACATCAGAGTGGGTTGCTGAGATTCGTTCTCAATACCCCTATTTTTTTCCTTTTTCTATGTTTTGGATTTTAGTGACAAAAAACCCTTTGGTGGTGAGAATGTAAAGACCTTGATTTTCCAATTATTTTTTTAATTTTATAGAATTATTACTAGTCTATGAAAATTGACAGTTCCTGATTTTGAGAATCAGTGTTCCTAGAATGAATTTATAAACTTTTTTTAATGAACGTTCAATGATAGTGTGGGTGGTGTTTTGAACCGATGCTCGGATTAAAAATATTGGGGAAACGTTGAATATGCAACACCATGATTTGATTAAATGTGATGTTACTTTGACAATAATAGGTCTGAAGAAAAAGTTTGGTTTTGTGAAATTTTTAAAGAAATTATATAAAATTATTTTGTTATTTTATTTTCAATCATATCCTTCAACGGGAAAGCGGAGAGTGAAGCCAGGGAAGTGTCATGCAAATAAATGATTTGACCTTCCAATCTTAAGTAACACAATTGTTGGGGAATTAATAAGGTTCCTAATTTATTAGCCCCCATTATATCCCCGCATTGTTAGATACCCTCCCCCACCCTAATATATATATATATGGAGCTTTATGAGGGGTATCAGCACATCTTCACCAAGAAACGAAGTGATGATGAAGTGTTGTGAATCTGAATCCTTAGAGGAGGGAGCCTATCCAAGAAAGTGGTGATGGGTGAAAACAAATTATGAACTGGAGGAATACATACGAGTGACTTCATTGGAAGCCTACTACGAAGATGGATAACACCGACCCACATTCAAGTGTGGGCGTATCATTGATGTTTATGAGGTAGGGGTTTTGATTCATGTTTTAATTTGAAGTGAATTTATTTTACCCTTTATCCTCACTTATGTTACAACCTAACACGGAGGGCTCAAGCCTAACAAACTTAGATGAGACCCTCCTCTACTTGGCTACACCCTTGCATTCTCTATGGAATACGGCTAACGTCATGACACAGACCAGCTATGAAGATGGTGTGCACCAACACCCGCTATAAGAGGATGTCGTGCCACAAATCCACATCGGTCATCAGAGTGGCCGGCACCGGCCGACCGCATATGAAGTGTGACTCGCCGCCACACAACACTGGTGAGAAGAGGTCCGCGGTTCATTAACCAAGACGGACGGAGGATGCAGCCATCACTTTGGCCATCTATGGAAGAAGAGGCGGCGAGACCAACCCACTGCCAGTGAGCGAGAGGTAGCACGACTACTGTGCCATCAGTGGACAAGAAGTTTTGGCCAATGTCATGGCGGTGGTAGAACCATTGCCTCTGACGTGTTCTGTGATGACCGGGCGACACTACCTCTTTGAAAACTGAAAGGCCCCAAGGCCATTCAAGAGTTTAGGAGACCGGGGGTGACACCCCCTGCCTAGGGAGGACCCCACAGTGGGACACACTCCACCTTGGACCGGACCGTGACCCACCTCGGGCAGGTCCACACTCCATCGTCGGTAGGCCGCTACCCTACCGGGTCTCCCCCTTGGGGGCCAAGCACTAGACGGGTCGAGAAGCCCCTTGTGGGTCGTGCCCTATATGGTTCAGGCTGCCATTCCAGGCCAGCACATACAATGGACTAGCGGACTAAGCTCACCATGGCCCAGCCTAGACCGGGTTAGGCCGGAATTTTTTAACTGGGTCGGACTAGACCCAGGCCCTGAAACACATAAAGGGTCGCATCATGAGAACTGGATTTTAATTTGATGAACCGTATGTGCCGCCAGAATCCTTTGTATGAGGAGGTCCTTTTGAGATACTCCACAATAGTTCTGGAGAATGTTAGAATATGTCTGGGTTGGATCGACTCTGAATCCAACCGTTACCTCGGCACAAAATGGAAATAACATACAGATCAGACATTCGATTGAAACGTCATCTATTGTGTTAGAGAACATATTACATGGAAGTTCTTCCATATACTTGTTCGTAGGACATCATGTTAGTTGAAATATGAACAAAGGATTGAGGAGAAGTTCTCCTAGAATCATTCGTTCTATTGGAGGGAATCCAATGGTTGGCAGTTAGGTGGAGGTTGGAGACATATCATACAGAGGTTAGAACCGAGTGATCCTGTGTGGGTCAACATTGATCCTATGTGGGTGAGATCCTTTCTGGGTCAGTTCTATGTGATCCTGTTTGGGACATCTCATTCCAATATTTTGTGGGTCAGATCCTGTGTGGGTCCGTGATCACTGATCATGTGGGGGTCAATGCAGACCAATCATGTGTGGGTCAGATCATGTGTTGGTCATTTCATGGGTTAGTACCTATCAACTCATGGTGGGTCGGATCTTGTGAGGGTCACGGCGTGGGTTAGTATCTATTGATTTTGTGTGGGTAAAACTCTGTATGGTCACCAACAGTGCCTCTTGACAGAATAAGATGATCTAGCTTCTTGACTAATCATATGTACTTTTAACTTCACTATTACGTGGTGTGAGTTGAGTCTTTTAACTTCGTGGGACGACCAGTGTAGTACATTTACCTTTATGGTATTACCTGTATGGTATTTTCATCCCTCATGGTATTAAATAAGTTGTTCTTCTACATGTTGGTATTACCTGTTTGGTACTAATACCATTGTGGTATTACCTCTGTGGTACGTAACTTCATGGTATTCCCTACGTGGTACTTTTACCTCTGTGGTATTACCTGTGTGGTACTTCTACCTTCGTTGTATTACTTGTGTGGTACATTTAACATCATTGTATTACATGTGTTTTACTTTTACCTTCGCGGTGTTACCTTCATGAAGTTAACTTTGTGGTACTTTTACCTTCGTGGTGTTACCTTCGTGGTGTTACTTTTGGGGTACTCTGCCTTCATGGATTAATTGGGTTTGATATGAGTATCTTTTGATAACATGGGTAAATGTATGGCCATATACCTAAGTAGAGTTGATGGAAGCCCCATGTTTTCTGATTGAGGTCTTGCTATGTATGTTTTACCTTTTGGAACTTTGGGATACCATCAGGGGTTTTGGGGTCCCTACTGAGTATCGCTATACTAACCCCTGCACTGGCTATGCCCACACCTTGTAGTGTCTTGTGCAGATGACTGACAACATTGATCAAGGTTGGGGGAGCTTGGACTAAACGGTTCTTAGAGGTGGACCCTTTTATGTGATGTGGAACAATGAATATTGATCATGATCTGTACCCACCCTTCATGTAGGTTCCTCGTTAGACGATCTATGAGTTTTTTTCTCTTTTCCAGTTGTACTTTTACTTTTCACTTGGGCTTGTATTCTGGCACCTTTAAATTCAGTACACTTATTACAACAACAGTTTACTTCATGGTTGCTTCTTGTTGTACTCTTGTATTCTGTGATTGTAGTGGCTTAAAATAAATGACTTCCCATTATAGGGATACACCATTCTGGTGCTAGTCATCATACCCTTGCCTATGGAAGGTGGGATTCGGTATTCACAACATGGGCCCTAGGGGTCAGGTCCTGACAAAATCATCCCTTATCATATTATTAATAATTGTAATCCTAGTTTTAAATAAATAATAACATCATATAAAATTTTTAATAACATCATAACTATAACAAACCATCTATATACATTAAATAATATTGAGTCTTAGTCTATAAATTCCTTTCTTTAAAATTGATGGTCCTTTCATGTATAGTGTTGTAGAAAACTTGGTCATAACTTATACATTACAAATACAAATAATAAATATAGGAAACTTCTTATAAGTATCCATTTTTTCAACTATATAAATCATTTATAAATATTTTTTGTTTTCTAGGAATACTCTTCATGGTATTAAATTTTACTCCATCCTTTCCCTTACCCATCATGTGGAAAACATTTTAAGACATGGGATGAGCACAAAAAAATCAGTATGGTATATAAAAAAAGTAATCCAATAGTTTAGAAGAAAATGAATACCCCCCAAAATATTAAACAACATCTCAATTTTTATTTAGAAAAATGAGTGGGGAATTATCAAATAAAAAACACACACACACTATGTTAAAATAAATATGTTAAAACCCATATTAAGAAATTAAAACCCTAATTAGCATTATATAGAATCACATTAAAAACAGTTTCTAACCCAATTTAATAAGTTAATAGATCCCAGTTAAATTCATTGAATAAATCTTTGGGTAACACCATACTTAATTATTATTAAGAAAAATCATTAACCAACAAATTAGAGCACTATCTGTGTTCAACCATGTTTTTATCAATAACAATCTCACCCAACTCTATCTATGCCATTCCATCATATAAGCTATAATGGTCTCACCCAGTGATATCTAGGTGCACCATTGCTAATGTATAATGATCATATATGATACTATCAATGATTTTTTTTATTAAATCACAATATTATCATAAATAATTGGAAAACAAATATTTATTAAACTCATAATTAAGTAATGTTTTGATATAAAAATACAATTTTATTTTAAAACCCATTTTCAATACCAAAAAAATACTTTTGATTGCAAAAAATTTCCATAACAAAAATATCAAATTATGTTAAAGAATTATTTTAAAAAAAATATGATATCTTCGAAAGGATTCTAGAAATAAAATAATGGTCATGGAAGTAAGAAATTCATGGTCACCAAATTAAAAATTCATTTTTCGTTTTTCAAAATGTTAGGTATAAAATATGTGAAATATTCAATTTAAAAAAATTTCAATAAAGAAATTTTTTTAAATAATTAATTATGAAATATATTCTAAAAATTAATAACATTCATAGATTCATTTTTAGAACACGAAATGAAGAAGGTATAGGTTTAACAATAGTTTTAAAAATAAATTATTTTTGTTCAAAAGATCCTTCATGATTTGAAAATATTTAATTCAGATGCCACATTAAAATATAAAATCTAAAAACATTAAATAAAATTACAATATAGAAACTGATGATATTCCACATCAAAGGTTATTTATCTACACCTCGAAAAATTATTTATTTGTAACATTAATATATGCCTCAACTAGTGGATATTTAGATGAAGACCCTTAACTTTAGTATGAATTGTCACATGTGTCATTATCTTACTAAATAATAAACTTATAAAAACTATTAACATTAATGTGTAAATTTATCAATTTTATTATTAATTTTATCTCACTAATTATAAAGTTGTATACAATTATTTAATCATTTATATTTATGTCATATGTTTTGTCTATATTCACCTAATGGGTCCAAAATGTAAAAGGAAGGATAACTATGGTCAAAGAGGTCATTATTTAAATTTTTATAGAATAATATTAATGAAATATATATCATATTTATATATCAATTATACTCTTAAAAAATCTGTACTGTTTTTATTAAGAAATTAAATATTTAATGATCATGGAGAGGGTATGTTTTACGCAAACATGTGTAACATTCCCATTTTCTAATGATAAATATGCAAAAAGGTAAATATTATATTATCTTTACAGAGTGATAATAATATTATTTATAAGATATTTTATAATTATATGTATCATCATTGTTGTTAGGTGATAAAAATGGAGTCTCATCGCTTTGGGAAGAGGATAGTCCACACATATAAGAACGAAGAAAGCATCTTGAAGGGATTGAAAATATAATAATGAAAATGATATATTTTATCATTCCAAAATGATAAATATTTAATTAATATCATAATAATATAATTTATATAAAATTTAATCATTATATCTAACTGTATTATCTTCTATGTAAGTAGATTGTGAATGATGAATGACCTCACTTCATGAGGCTCTAGTCTGTTGTACAGACATGCAACGATATCATATTATCTATGGAATGGAATATAAATAGTTATATGTGGTATATTTATTCAATAGTTATAATTTTTTTATAAATAAGTTATATATACTTTATATCCATCATCATTCCCCATTGTTAGTGGTGGTAATGGATAAAATAATGGCATGGGTGTGTGCGGAAGCAGTCCCCCATAGACATGAATGATGATTCATAAACCATTTTATAGAAGAGTATATGCATGTAGGTCATGAAATAATTATAAAAACATAGTTGTATAGGGAATATATTGTGGTTATCTTATCAGAAAGTTTAAAAATTATCTATGTATGAAGAGAAATAAAGAATATAAAATTGATCATTCATGAACGTTACCCCTTCATCAAGTATCCTCCACAGGTTTGCACAAAAATCCGTCAGTGGTAATATTTACTATATTTTTTGTCATAGGAAAAATTATTTTACATTTATTACATTTATAGTCTGTGTATTTTATATTAATAAGTCATATTATTACGTATCTTTTGTTTTTCTACAGGAATCTTGTATAATAATGTCCCAATGTATACATTGCATTGATATGGTTATAGTAGTTCCCATATATGATGAGATCCTTGATTTTTTATGATGATATTTTGAAATAATGGTATGTATTTTTGATAAAATAATAATATGAGACACATTTTACACAGACTATCCTATGCGAGTACTCCTAAGGAGAAGAGGCTTCTTCAAATGAAGTTCACACTAGTTAATATCCTAGATTTGAGGTTATGTGAGTAGTCCTACTAGTACAAATTCAACATTTTTTTTATTTCATTGGATATTTATGTATACCTGATTCTGTTATGGTCGTTAGGATTTTCCATTATTAATAATTCAAGTTACAACATTAATACATTGTAGTGTTTTGTAAACCATGATGATTCCAGTTCATGGTGAAGTTTGAAACATTAGGAGGGTCATTAGTGACATTTCATTAATGAATAATTTAATTAAGTATATTTCCCTTCCATATTTTTTTAAGAAGTTATCGTGGACCTTTAATTTGAAGAGAAAAATCACATTAAATTTCCTATTCATGGTGTAACGATATGTTTATTTCATATTGTTGATGAAATTTATAACGAGCATATAGGTGGGTGACATAGATGTGCAACCAGCAATATTAGATATTGTGGAGAGGAAATTATATTACATAGTGTGTCTTTTTTTGTGGCTGTCAACATTGTGAAATTAAGTTCCTTATCTTGGGTGTCATCGCCCATTTCTATACTGTAATCTTGTACGTAAGGCATGATTGCAAAATTCCAATGAGATTGAATCCAAGAGGGTCACAAACTAAGTGTTTCAATTGATCTCAATTGAATTATATTTTATTTTAATTAATAGAATAAATATTATACTCAAATACAAGAACTAATTTTATTCAAATTATATTGATTTCATAAATTAGATAAATACTTATTCTCTATTTTGTGAATAATATATATTTTTTATTTATTGAATATTTTAATTAATATTTTTTCACATGATTCTGAATAAAATATGTTTTTATAATTAAAATATTTATTATATTTTACAAAAAATACTTGAGGATTTAGAATGTACAATGATTGAGTCTCGTGACATCTGTCAATTAAAAAATTGTTATATAAAATTTACTATTGTGCAAGTTAGGGTGCGTGACAATGTAATAATAATTAATTATTATTATGCAGCATGATATATATTATAAGTAATAATTGTTTTTTTATTTATGATATTTAAATAGATATATTTTATTATAATTCCCAACTCTATTAAAATGTGTCTATGTCTATTATGTAGAGCATTTAAAATATAGAATAAAAAATTTTTCCGTACAACGAATTCTCTCTCAAATTCTGCTTCTATCTCACTCTCAAGAATGAGAAGTGAAAGGGATATTTCATCAAGACTGAATAACGAGCGACAAAGAATGAAAAATGAAATACATTTGAATCTTCATTCTAGCAGAAAAATATCGAGTGGTGTTTCAGATAGATCATAGGATAATGTCAGCAGCATCGTCAGAAGGATTCTATCCTTGGATCCTCAAAGTGAAAAAAAGGTAATCCAAAAGGATTTTTTGGATGATCAACATTCACAAATAAATAATTGTCTAAACCTAGCTATTTATTTTCAAAAAATATTAAATAAATTAATTTTATATTTGACATGAAATATATTTGCCTTTGGTTTCAGGAATCATTTATTAAATGTAGTTTTAAATTATTTCCAACAACTTCATACTTCAGTTATGCCCTGAACCATCAAGTGGTATCCGAGCGGTCATGATTCAATTTATAATAATTTATTTTATGGCTGATATATGTGATATTGTGGGTATATTTTCATTAAAAGTTAATCATTATTCATTATCATGTAAATTAACATGTTATTGGCATGGTAATCATTTTTTTCAATTTTTCATTTTCAGAACGGATTATGAAAAAGAGAATAATGACTAGATATTCCATTAAAAAGTGTCATGTTTTTAGCTAATAAAACTGGGTTATAAGGCATGTAGCTAGAGCACACAACGTATTCACACTAGAATTTTATCTTTATCCATAGAGAAATTCTTTACACATGGTTCTTCTAATGCACACCATGTGTTAACAGGGATAACAGGGCACACGACTAGCTGTTACATGCTATGTACCATTAATATAAAAACTATTTAGTCCAGCCACATTAACAAGCCAATTCCCCAGGAACGTGACTTCGATATACCGTAACTATGTTAAATGGAATTTATTTTTATATACAAATTGTATAGTCTCCCATTAAAGGATAAAATTTAAAATTACAATAAATTTGAAATTTTATTTATTAAAAAAATATTTTATTAACTCTAACACCATTGTTTGGTGGAATATTTAATAAATGTTTTAATGAATTTTAAATTATCAATTAATTTATTTAAATTAGCATGTCATTATTGGATCTTCAATTACTTTTATTGGAATTTCATTAATGGTGGGTATCTCCAACTATTATGAGATGATAATTAATATAAAATGGAATGAATCAAGTAACAAATTAAGTCGTTAAGACATGTGAATTTATATTAAATATTAAAATAATGAACAAATAAATGAATGAAATCCAATTATTTTTTCATATTCATTCCATATATGACCATTCATGAGCTTGACCAAGACCTGCACATATGTTGGATGATTTAATTTATTTTATTACATGAGTTGGTCTTATTTTAAATTAAATTTCATGATTTCATGTGAGTTATTTTCCCAACCATTATTATGTTGATCCTTTGTGTTAAAAAAGACTTATGTAACCACATTTAACAAATAGTAACAACCAATTATTTCATATTATGTTGTCTCTTTATGTAATTCAATGGCTTGTGCCACATGCAACACTGAGTTTGACCACACCATGACATACCAAACTGATCATTTAAAAAGAGATTATATATAGTATAAACTAAATTTTGAATTTTATATAGTTAATATTTTTTCAACATCCATATTATCTGTTTTTTAGACATAATATAAGAACAAATTTTATTTTTCAGATAAAAGATGTGTTTTTAAAAAAATGAAATTTTATCGTATTTTAATGTAAAACATTTTTTAAATCCAATATTTGAAACTATTTTAAATTAAATTTGAGAAAAAAATCTTCTTTAGAAGCCGGAAATAAAAATTTAGTTTGGATAAATTTTTCGTATTTCTCTGATAACTTTCAATTTTTTATGAACAGTGAAAAACACTTCATTTTTTTCAACCGACTTTTATTTAAATTATTATTATTTATATTTAAATTTATTTTAATGTAAAAATAGATACATAATAAATATATTATTACAATTAAATTCATTTGATTCATTTTATAATAAGATTATATATATATATATAATTTTATGGAACATTTTATCATGTTTTCCCCACTTTCTAGGCACAATTAAAAAGTTTCATAAAAAATTATTTTACCACTTCTTGGAATTGAATTTAAAAAATCCTAGAGACACATTTCACATCAGTAATTTAAATTTGGTTTAAAGGGATGAAAATAATTTTTATGAATAGTAACTTTTGAGTTTTATTTACCACAGTTATAAGTAAATAGGGTAATTAAAGGTAAAAAAGATATTTTAATTACCCCAAAATATGCCCTATTTCTATTGGATAAGTTTATTTCGACTGGTGTCAACATTTTGAATAACATATAATCCTTTTTGATCCACATGGATTATATTAGGACATTTAATATATTTTATTTAAAGAACATTTAATTGTTTTAAATTCATATTTTAAGAAATAAACAATTTTTAATGTAGGGGTATACATTAGATAAATTAGACTAAAAGTATTCATTAAAAATAAAAAAAATTGCCTACATCATGGTATTTTATTTATAATTTTTTTACATGAAATAATTTTTTAATGAAACAATAAGAATGCATTCATTACATTATTATGGAATGTCTAAAATAATTGATGTTAGAAATATTAAAATAAATGTAATTTGAGACTTCTGAAGCATTCTAAGAAATTTATATTTTAATATGACATTATAGGGTTTATTAAATGAAATATTTTCAAATTATTCAGGTTTTTATGTCTTTCAATGAAACCAAATAGTAAATTGGGTCAAAATTGACATAAATGAGTTTTAAAAAAATAATATTCAATTTAATTATATAATTATCCTTATAATATATGGTTTGGAAAAAGGATATATCTAATGATTTATATTTCATTAATTAACCACTTGGGGTTCTCTTGTAATTTTATAGTTGCTTTATTACCCACGTATTATAATAATATAGGAAGATATGGTAAATGTTAAACTATTTATCAAATAGTTAAATCTAAAAAATATGGTTAGCATGGTCACCTAAACAAGTATAAAACATATTTTTTGAAGGTTTTTCGACCCATACCCAACTTATACTTGAAATAAATCATTATGGATCCATTAAAAACCAGAAATGATTTTATAATAAAATAATATTTCAAATTTGTCTTAAAGTGACCCCCACCTCTCTTATAAAATGGTACTTCTCCTTCTCTTACATTCACAACTAAAATCCATTTGTCTCAGCCAAACACTACTGAAATATCCTTCCAACTACACAAAATTAAACTTATAGGACATATATTTATCAGAAATCCATCCAAATGAGCCTTTTTTCAAATCAAAAGGAAGAACTGGAAGAAGATATAATTATTTCATCACCACTTTCAAAGTTCTTTTCTTCTTCCACTTCTTTTTGTTTGTTATTTCCATATCAATATAATAACACCATCACATTCTACATACTATAATGTTATTATAAATATGATACAACTATATTCATTATTCACTACATCCTATTAATGACAAAGTCACCTTGCATTCATATGTACGACTTACCATCTCCACGTAGTGGTGTAGATTATTATTGAAAGCTTCATTATTTGTATGGTTATAATAATGAGTATAATTGATTTAAATAAAAAATATCACATTTTAATTATTCTTTATATATAATATAACATCCAATTAAATATGATTTCTCCATCAATAGAATGATATTGTCGCTCGTGCATACGTACAACTTAATGTCTCCACGACACGATGAGATTTCATTCCCCATTGTATCCATTCAAGAATAATTTTAATTTTATTATTAAAAATAATGTTTAATAATTTAATATCATTCTTTATATTAATCAAATATATCATATCCATAACAAACATGACTTATGTAACAAAATATATAAAGTTAAATGAATCAGTTAACACCGAAAACAATGATACTACTAAAATATCACAAACAATGAAATATTAGAGGATCATATATGATATCATATATATGTATGTGGTTCTTTTATAATTTAATAATAAAAATTAACCATTATACAAGAGGTTAATCAACCATTAACTAAGGAAAAGTACAAGGTAAGGGTTAATTCTACAGTCACATTATTATCTGAGGTAGTTTATACGTATGTATCTAATGGTTCCTCTTTATCACCCACATCCATGTTACATAAAATGTATTTCAAATAAAATTAATATTACTAAACTCTGGTTTAAATCATTTATACCCTTTTCTTAATTTTTATAATTTGTTTTGAAAGGAATATTTCCGTCATTTTCTGAACAAGGTACATTATGACCTTTTCGACAAAATTAAGGAAATAATGTTTTTTAACATATACAGCAGGTGCAGCTATTTACCACCGTTAAGAAACCATTGGGGATTACCATACAATAATATAAGAAATATTTTTAAAATAATTGTTTTATTTTATAATTACATGACTTTTAAATGAATAAAATGTCTAAAGAGATGATTCAATCAATTTTTTTTGGATTTATTTCATCTATGTCAACATCCTTTGTTGGATTTTATGCTTCTTTGAAGTTGATTCATTATTACAGAGTCTTCCATATTTTATTAAAGGTTTTGTGATATTTTTGATAGTGGATGTGCTATTTTTACACCATTCATGGTTTATGGTTAAAATATTGACATTTTCTATGCTTGTTTTATTAAATATGTTTTTATTATGTTTCCACGTTTTCATACGAGGAATGAATTGGACATAGTAAGTGATGGGTGGGGCTCGCTATTTCCCCTTGATGCATCAGTTGGTATCCTGAGGAAAACTAGTTACGTGATTCAAGGCCTTGACAAAATCATTTTTTGTATTCTTGGCACGAGGCCTTGACTATGTGGTTATGATTTCTAGCATTATGCATTCCCTCCTTGTGAAATTAGCTATTTCTATTACATATGACTATTCGACTAGCATAACATCCATGTAAATAAGTAAATGTAATTATTAGATTTATCTTTTCCAAATTATGCAAATGTTTATATTTTAAATGCTTGTGTTTTATACATATACATTGCATTAAATGAATATGATTATTTATTATAGTTTCTGGTATATTGATATCCTTACTAAGCATCTCAGCCAACCCCATTCTTATGTTTTTTTTACCAAGATGCATTGAAGTATATTACAAATGATCAAAATCAATATGCTATGTGATATTAGTGTGTCAAAAGGGTATACAATGTTTTTGTTTTTTCATTTTTGAATGTAATGTAAAACATATGTATGTATATAGTACTTTTTAGGCTACTCAACTAATCAATATTTGGGACATGATCTCCTTTGATCATGCCAATTTCATGTAATAATGCACTGAATCGACGTAAATGGGGTCGGGGAGTTACATTTTGTATCAAATAAAGTTTATTACACACCTTGTAAACTAGATTCAGACAAACTCTGATTAGATAAAATTACCCTAAAATAGACTTTGAGGATTTGTATAGAAAAACATCCTAGAATTATGGTAATGTAGAGATTCTGTGAAATTTCCAAAAAAATACATCCTTCATTTGGATACGAACTTATAGAGGAGGCTCTAACACTGATGTATCTTGGGGTAAAACCCAAAAACACCGTTCGAAGATAGACTCGAATGAGAAATGGTCCACACAAACACGCTTTGTTGCACTCTTTATTATGACACTCCTGGGGTGCATGCTTAGAATAATTCAGATTTTCTTTATAACCCATTACGAAGGATTTATGATTAGATAATTTAGTAATGAAAACATTTTTTATGATTATGGATTATATTAATAAACTATTCTATTTATATTTAGTATTTTAGAATTTTGGAATTATGCATTTTGATCATAAATTAATCAAGTGTATGCCATTGTTTAGAGATGGGGCCTAGTAAAAGGAATGGAAACTGCTTCAATGCACATAATCCATGTAGGTATTTCCCTACTAATATGTACATTTATAGTGGAGCTGGTGATGTAATTGGTGTTGATTAGCTTATAACCATATTGGGAAAACTCAATCATGTTTTGAATAATAACATTACTTGTATGGAGTAGAAAAATCCAAACTTGGAGTGTCAATGATAGACCATTTAATAATAAAAAACCACCATGATTCAATGGGATTATAAATCCATTTTAGCTGAGAAAGTGATATGTTCCTTTAAGAAAATATTTCATGCTTTGGGGAGTAGCGAAACGGAAAAAAATTTCATTGTAGTTTATTGCCTCACAAGAGATGAAAATAAGTAGTAATCATTTGTTCAATACATAAAAAGGATAAAGAAGTATCAAATATATAATGGAGGGATTTTAAAGAGCTATTCTTAGGGAAATAATTTCCTCGTGATCATCGAGAAGATATGGAAAGGCAATATATATTTGTAAGGACAAAATTGGATGTGAATGTCTCAAATTATGAGTCTAAAATTTCAAAGATAAAGTGGCATACTATAGATTAAATATGTAACCCATGAAGTAATATTTATGGATTCTTTGATTGTTAAAACCCATTTCTCAATTGAGAATTATTCATATAATCATTCTCATTGTATAAAGATATAGTTTCATGCGCTTTCAAGACGTAAAAGTAATTCTCTATGTATTATGAAATTAAAGTAAAGCAAGAGAAGAAGATAATAGTGGATAAAGAGACAGAAAAAGGGAAAAAGGGAGAGAATGGTTTTCCCTTATGTGATTATTGTGGGAATAAACTCCTTGGTACTTATATAAAAGGAATGGGAGTTTTCTCAACGGGATCTTGATTGCAAGGGAAAGAAAGAGGTTGTTAATGTTTAATGTAAAATTTTATAGAAATGGAGAATTATGAAAATGAATGTACTAAGTTTCAAGGAAACATACATCAGAAAAAACCAAGGGATAATGGACAATCTTATGTTTTTATTATAGTTGAAGTGGAATAATTAATGTATTTGTGTATTTTGATTCAAATATTATATTCTGGTTATAAGAATAATGTGATATACATATGTACTTTACTATAGTAATTTTTGTTTTCATTCAGGTTTTAATATGATTAAGGTAATAATATTTTCAGTATGTGACAATAAGAACAACAATAAATTGTTTGGGGAAGCTGATAAAAGAATTGATTTTGGAAATTAGAGATCTTTTAGATAGATTTTAGACCAAAGTATTTTTAAAAATATAATGGTAGGAATGTATTAAGATGGACATTGGATAATATTGATTAAGGTAAAAATATTTCTTAATATTATTTATGGTTTTTTATAAATAAATACCTTGAGGATGGGGGACAACCCGTCACGTCTGACAAGGTCACGAGACTTGATCCCGCAAACGAAGGGAGACATGGTTGCATCTCCTACCATTTCCCTACGTGATGTCTTGGTTTGAATAATCTAGTTTTTTAAAAATGGTTTCATAGATAAATTATAAATACATTTTTTTGGAACCCTAAACAATTAGGAAAATATAATATTTTTCAGTTCTATTATCTTTTGGGAAGAAATATGAGTTTGTTCTAGAAATTAGATAACAGATGGTACCCTTCTTATAATGTATTTTTTATTATAAGTCGAAATTAATTATTAAACTTTAGTGAAATGATTTTTTACCCCAAAATTTTGTTATCTTAAAAACTTATGTTTTGTTGAACTGACGGTATATTAAATCATCGTAGATTTAATGATTTAAGGCCTTGAATTTTCCATTCACTTGTTTGTGATTGATGACCTCAATCACTCTCTATAAATATTTATGTTTTTCATCCAATTAAAATAGACACCAATTTTTTCCTATTCAATTTTGTAATTTGGTGGGGAATTTTTCATTTCACTTCCACTCTTATTATGAAAAATATTTTGTAACAATTGTTCCGATGTTGTTTTCCACAAAGGTATTTTCCAATTTAAAAAGTTTATTTTTGAATAACAATTTAAAATTATGAGGAAACAATTTATTGAATTATGGTAGAATGTAACACCCCATGATTTCATAATATGTTATCTCATTAAAGTAATTCAATATCTTACGGCACACACAACACCGATTTCGGGAACATCACGACATACCAAACTTGTCATTTAAAAAGCAGTTATGGACAGTATTAACTGTATTATCAAATTTAAACACTCCATAAAATTCTAACATCAATATAATGTGTTTTTTAGAAATAATATATGATCAAATTCAATTTTTCAGATAAAAGTAGTTTTTTTCAAAAAAAATGCTTGTTTACTACCTATTAATGGCGAACACATTTTACATCCAATATTTGACAAATTAATATATTAAATTTTACAAAATCAACATCTTATTTAGAAGTGGGGCATTAAAATTTATTTTGGATAAATTGTTTTTTTTTCAGAAAATTTTCAATTTTTGAAGAATATTGAAAAACACTTTGTTAATGTTTAAACTGAGTTTTATTTAAATGATTTGCTTTAAATATTTTTAAAGTCAAAATAGATAATTAATACCTATATTAATACAATGAAATTCATTGGAGTCATTTTATAATAATATTAGATATATATAATTTTATTGAACTTTTTAATTCCTTTTACTAACCTTCAAGTCAGATTTAAAAATTTACATAAACTGTTATTTTACAGCTTCTGTGAATTGGATTTCAAAAATATGAGATACACGGTTGACATATTTTATAATAAATGTGGTTCAATGGGATGAAAATAATTTGTGGCGAATAGTAACTTTTGAATTTTATTTACCACGTTTAAAAGTAAATACGATAATTAAAGGTACAAATGATATTATAATTACCCCAACACTTGTCCTACTACTTTTGGGTAAGTGTATTTCAACCAAAACAAACCATAGGAATTTACTATGATCCTTTTTCATCCATGTGGATTAGATTAGAAAATTTATTATATTTTATTTAAAGAAGGGTTTAAAGTGAATAATTTGAATTTTAATAACTAAAACATATTTAATATAGGGCTATTCATAAGACGAATTCGACTAAAAATATTAATTATAAATATAAAAATATTTTATACATAAAAATATTTTATTTATTATTTTTAGACATTATATAATTATATTTATTTATGACACAATGAGGATTTAGTAATTACCTTATTAATGAAAGACTGAAAATATCGATTATTAAATATTAAAATAAATAGAAATTGAGAATTTTTATGCATTAAATGACTTTTTTATGGTCATATGACATATTAGGGTTGATTCAATGAATTATTTTCGATGTAATCATGTTTTTATGGCTTTTATAAAAACCAAATACTAAATTGTGTAAAAATTGACAAAAATGAGTTTAAAAAAAAAATATTTAGTTAAATTATATAATAGTCATAAATATATAATGTTCATCCAACGAACTTATATAATGATATATATTTCATTAATTAACCACTTGAGGTTCCCTTTTCATTTTATAGTATGTTTATTAAACTTGTATTATATTAATGTAAGGAGACATGGTAAATGTCAAACTATTTAACCAATAGTAAAATCTAAAAGATAAGTTTAATATAGTGAAAAAACTTGTCTAAATCCTATTTGTTGAAGGTATTTCGACCCACCCCCACGTTATCCTTGAAATAAATCCTTTTGGAGCCATTATAAACCGAAAATAATTTTATAATAAAATAAAATTTTATGCATTTCGTAAAGTGACTCGCACCTCTCTTATAAAAGGGTACATCCCCTTCTCCTAACTCCTCACCTCCAATGCAATTTGGTTCAGCTAAACCCTTGTCAAATACCCACTCAAATACCCTAAATCCAACCTATAGGCCTTACATTCATCATAAAACCATCATAAAGAGCCCTTTTGTTTAAATCAAAAGGAATAACCCGAAGAAGATGTATTTATTTAATCACCTCTTCCAGTGTTCTTTTCTCCTTCCACTTCACCTTTAATTGTTATTTCCATACAAAAATAATAACTATAGTACCTTCTATATACTTTTTCGTTATTTTAAATATTTTACAACCATATTCATTATTGTATCCATCCTATGAATGAAAAAGTCATCATACTTTCGTAAGTATGGCTTACCGTCTCCATGTTATGGTGTAGTTTGTTATTCAATGCTTCATTACTTGGATGGGTACAAAAATTAGTATAATTGATTTAAATAATAAATATATCATGTTAATTATTATCTTTATATAATATACCATCCAATTATATTTTATTTCACCACTAATTGAATGATATTATTACTCGTGCGTATATACGGCTTACAATATCCACTAAACGATTAGTATTTGTTCCCCATCAAAACAAATCAAGAATAATTTTCATTTTATGATTAAAAATAATTTTTATGAACTTAATATCAATCTGGATATTAATAAAATACATCCTATCCCAAACAAACATGACTTACATAACAAAATATATAAAGGAAAATGAATCAGTTAACACACGAAACAATGATACTATTGAAATATTATTAACAATTAAATCATAAAGATCATATATTATATAATATTTATGAATGTTGTTCTTTTATAATTTATTATCAATTATTTATCCATTATACATGAGTTTAACCTAGCCACGATTCTGTAAAAGTAAAAGGTATGGTTTAATTCAACAGTCTCTTCATTTTTTTTGGGTTTTTATATTAAAGTATCTACTGGGATCTCTTTATCATCAACATCAGTGTTTAATAAAATTTTAATTCAAAACATTTTTACTATTTCCTAGACTATGGTTAATGTCATTTATAACATTTTTTTAATTTTTATAAATTTTTTTCAAATAAATATTTCTCTTGTTTTTCAAATAAGTTACCTTATGACCTTTTCGAAAAATGTAAGAATGAATTATTTTTAACAAATACAGTAGGTGAGTCTATTTTCAGCCATTATAACACCGTTGTAGATTCCATTACAAGCTTATAAAAACAAATTCAAAAAAAATATTCTTTTATGATTACGTTACTTTTAAATGAATGAAAATTAGAATGTGATATTTCACTCAAATTGTTTTTGAATTGATTTCAACTATGCCAACATCCTTCATTGGATTTTAGTCTTTTTCAAAGTTGATTCATTATGATAAAATATTCTATATTGTATTGAAGGGTTTGTGATATATTTTACTTTGGATGTTCCTTTTTTATACCATTCATGGTTTATGGTTAGAGTATTGACATTTCGTATGCTATTTTTAATTCGAATGTCATTATTATGTTTCAACCATTTCATATGTGGAATTCATTGGACATATTAAGTGACGGGCAGGGCCCGCTATAGCCCCTTGATGTATCATTAGGTCTCATGAGACAAACTAGTTTCTTGGAAGAAGGGATGACAAAATATATTTTTTAGTCTTGGCACAAGGCCTTGACAAGGTGGTCATGATTTCTGGAATTACGCATTACATCATTATGAAATTAGCCATTGATATGAAATGTGATTATTTGAAAAGTATAATATCCATGTAAATAAGTAAATAGATATATTTGATTTAACTTTTCCATATTTTGTGGAATTTTATATTTAAATGGCATGTGATTTAGTCTTATACATTTCCTTAAATGTTTATCTTTATTTATGATAGTTTTCGTGACATTATTACCCTTTCTGAGCATCTGATCTCACCCCATTATAATATGTTATTTTTCCAAGGATACGAAGAAGTATATTATGATTGAGCTTTTGGAATAGTCTATAGGATATGTGAGTGTTCAAAGGGGGCACAACATTGTTTTTTTTCATTTTGTAATTAAATGCAAATAATATTTATATATATTGTACATCCTAGGCCACTAAAATAAATGATTTTTTGGGACCTGATCTATTGTGATCAGTCCAATGTTATGTAATAATGCACCACCATTGGGTAACTGGGGTCTGGTCGATACACCAATCCTTTGGTTCCCATTCTCTTTAAGTGAGTAAAAAATATTTGTAATTAACAGATCATACCAAGTCATGTAGAGGCACATCAAGATAGAACCATAATTATGCCAACCCATATGACACAAAGGTGGATAGGTTTAATGTTATAAATCATACCAAGATGGAAAATATGAGTAATGTCCCCTATGTCAAAGGTTTATTTAATAATAACTCATTAAATCACCCATTATATAAAGCTCATAAATAGGACATTTAAATAATTTTTTATATTAGTCTATGAAATTATTTATTATATGTATTCAAGGTTGTGATAAAATTAAAAAATTAATAAACATGTGAAGAAAAAAATTAAATAAATAAATTATACATATATTATTTATACAACATTGTTTATTAATTATGTAACACCCCTATAAATTTACAATGTCATTAAAAGGATAAAACAAGATTCAAATTTTGTCATAATAAATTAATATCCATCAATTAATTATTAATTAATACCAAGTCTCCCATTATATTCGTGGTAATACCACCTTTTAACTATGTGTAATACCTAGTCAATGTCTAGAAACTAACATTTTTAATGAATTTCTCATGATATTTTTTGGTTGACATAATCGAATTTTTATTGAGTTTCACACAAAAATTATATTCGATACAAATATGGAGGCATTTGTTGAAGAAATCCAATTTAGGAATTCAGGATAAGGATCTTTACCCTATAGACCATAGAGCTGCATGTCTGTAGTTTTTAAATTCTCATACCTAATTATTTTATTTTTATTATCATCGACAATGTGTGGAATGTTAACAAATTAAATTGTGATGATTGCAAATGGAATTTCAGTGAAACTAGATATTCAGAGTTCAATAGTGATGTATATAAAGACAATATAAAACAGTTTGATATATAATTAATAAATAAAGAAATATATAATTTTTTATACCGCACTTATTTTGTAATCATGACAAATATTAATAATATGAAATTTTTAATTGATGCAAAAAATGAAAAGTTCATGATCCACACTATTCCTGTGATAAAAATTAGAGATTTATATCATCATAAATAAAAATATCTTTCATGAATGGTTTATATTCCTTCAGGGTTTTCTACACTATAAACAGAAATTGAACATTGAAGAATCCTCATTTCTTGACCCTCCTACTAATTTGGTGAGTGATTAAGAGTTATTTGTCTGTTAAAAAAAATTTCTTTGCGGCGGATGTTGAATTTTTTATTCTTTTATAAATTTAAATTCAACTAATGAATTCTCAAAAAACTGGATGTGTATCGATTGATTGATTACTTATGTGTCCTATACCTAGAGATTTGTAGGTAGAAACAGTTTACGATTTTCATGTTTTTTTCAAAGAAAGCATGGAGGGGGTTCCCCAGCTGGGTCTCACATTGTCATGTTCATTGTCTACATTGCGAGTTTACATATTATAGTGTTCAATCATCCAAAATATATTGGAAGAGACATCATTATAGCATCACTCCGTCAGGGATTATTTATATTTATTCTAAATTTTAATATGAGAAACATTTAGAATGTAACACCCCGATCGTAGTTACCCATATTCGGTTCATTATTATAAAACAATACATGGTCACAAAAGATCAATTCTTGAATGAATTATTAATTTAGTATCCATAGAAGTAATAGATACATACATAAGTTATACATTATATCATGAAATAAAGAAAAACAACATCGTGTCTCCTTTGAACACACTAATATCCTATGGCCTCTCCCTGTAGGTTAATCATGATATAATTCATCACATCCTGGAAAAATTATAACATAGAAATGGGTGAGCTTAGAATCTCAGTAAGGATAAAAATATAGAAAAAAAATTCATAAGTAAAAATAAACATTTAAGGCAATGTATAACATAAAAAAAAAGCACTTTAAAAATAAATTTCATCATAAAAGTCAAATATAAATCAAATAATTTAATTTACATAATCACATGGATATTCTACTAGACGAATAATATCACGTGATATCAATAGCTAATTTCATAATGATTTAATGCATAATTCTGAATATCATAACCAAATAGTCAAGGAATCGTCCCAAGTATACATATATGATTTTTTTGAGGCCCTGTTCCAAGACACTAGTTTGTATAATGAGACCTACCGATTCCTCGAAGATATATAACAGGATCCACCTGTCACTTACTAAGTCCAATGCATTCCTCATATGAAAGATTTTACAACATAAAATTAACATTCATATTAAAAATAGCATATGAAATGTAAATAATTTAACCATAAACCAGGAATGGTATAAAAATATCATATCCATAGTCAAACATATCATAACTCATTCAATACAATATGGAATATTGTATTATAAAAAATCAACAATAATCAATATTAATATACATTAAAGAATGTTTTCATAGAATAAAATGATAAGTAAAACACATTGATAGAAATATCACTTTTTCTCAAATCATTTAATAGTAACATTATTATAATGTAAGTCATTTAAAAGGGATTTTTTTGAATCAAAGTGTCCCAATCCACTTTGAAACTTTTGAATGGAAATAACATTTTAAAACAATATTGTCTGTATAAATAAATCCTTAAAATCATTTTTATAACATTGAAATTAATTTAAAATATTTAGAAAAAGAAATCATTAAAATATTTAAAATGAATTTCTTACTAAGGAGTACCTTCCAAAAAACCATTAAATATTCATTTTGAAATTTTTTTATTGAAACATGGACATGTATGATAAAAATTCCTTAGTGAATACATATAAATAAACAATCTCGGATAACAGTGGGATTGATGAATTAACCATAACCTTGTCATATTCCTTAATAGAGGGTACATTAAACACCAGTATAATAGTTAATTAATTTAAATTAAATTATACAAGTGTCAACAAATATAAATATGATTTCATATATGATCCTTTAATATTATTTTGTAAATGATATTACAGTTGTATCATTGTTTCAGGTGTTAACTGATTCATTTTACAATATATTTTTTGCTTATATAAGTACCGTTAATTATGGATTGGATGTATTTGATTCATAAATAGAATGATATTATGTTTTTAAACATTATTTTTAATCATCAAATGAAAATTAATCTTGAATTGTTATGATGGGGAACAAAAACTCATTGCGTCGTGGAGACTGTAAGCTGTACGTATGCATGAGCAACATTATCATTAAATTAGTGGTGAAATAAAATGTAATTGGATGGTATATTATACATATATAATCATTAACATGTTATATTAATTATTTACATCAGTTATAATAATTATTATAACAATCCAAATAAATAAGTGTTGAATAACAAACTGCACCATGAAGTGGAGACGGTAAGTCGTACATAGGCATGTATGGTGTGTTTTTCATTAATTGGATGGATATAATATTAATATGGTTGTACCATATTTATATAAACAACACAGTATGTATAAGGTACTGGATTTTTTATTTTTTAGGGAAACAACAATGAAAGAGAAAGTAGAAGAGGAAAAGAACACTGAAAAAGGTGATGAAATTTTTACCTCTTCTTAGGGTGCTCCATTTTGATTTGATAAAAAGGGATACTTAGGATGTATATTTTTATAAAATTAAGGCCTCTAGGTAAATATGAGTGTATATTGGAGGATATTTGAGTAGGAGTTATCCAAGCCAATTGGTTTTGGGGATGTGATTTTGAGAGAATGTGATGTACCCTTTTATAAGAGAGGTGAGTGTCACTTTAGGAGATGATTGAAATATTATTTTATTATAAAATCATTTTCATTTTCTAATGTCTCTAAAAGGATTAATTTTGAGGATATGGTGGTTTTGGGTTTAAATACTCTCAACCAATATATTTTTGACAAGTTTAAGTCACCATTTTAACCCTTTCTTTCATATTTAACTACAAGTTTAATAGTTTAACATTTACAATGTCTTTTTGTATTTTTATACTACATGGTTAATAAACATACTATAAAATTCCAAGATAATCTCAAGTGGTTCATTAATGAAATATATATCATTGTAAGAGTTCTCTGGTAGAACCAAATATTTTTTGGAATAGTATATCATTTAATAATATAGTATTTGTGTTATAAACTCATATATGTCAATTTTGACAATATTCAGTATTTGTTTTTTTGTAAAATTAAAAAATCTAGATTTATTCGAAAAAAATACTTTAAAACAATTATAACATGTCATATTATCAAATAAAATTAGTGTAATGCATCATAAGTCTCAATTGACATTTATTATTATATTTATAATATCAATTATTTTAACCTTCATTATTAAGATATTTACTGCATCATCATTGTGTCATAAATAAATTTAATTATTTAATTTATAAAAATTATAAATAAAAAACAATTATGTGGGAAATATTTATTGATTTATAATTAATATTTAATGTCTAATTTATATTATGTATAACCCTATATAAAAATGTATTAATTATTAAAATTTGAATTTCACACTTTTAACTCTTCTTTAAATAAAATTATAATAAATTTCCTAATCTAATACAAGTGGATAAAAGATGATCATGTTTTATTCATAATGTTTACTTTGGTAGAAATAAAATTATCCTATAGAAATAGGAAATGTGTTAGGGTAATTATAATATCATTTTTATCGTTAATAATCATGTTTTCATTTAACCGTGGTAAATAAAATTCAAGAGTATCTATTCACAAAAAGTTATTTTCATCCTATTGAATAAAATTTTACTTACTGATGAAATCCATGTCTCTTGGATTTTTGAAATTCAATTCAAAGACGTGTTCAAATTACGTTTTATGCAAATTTGCAAATGTTCCTATAAGGTTGTTAAAAGGAATTAAAACGTTAAACAAAATTTTATATGTCTAATGTAATTATAAAAAGACACATATGAATTAAATTAGACTAATTTATTTCATATGTATGTTTTTTTACTTTAAGATCATCTTTAATTAATGAGAATTTTTTATCATAGTTTCATGAGATAAAAAAATTATATCATTGGGTTCATGAGAAAAATTATTAATTAACGAGAATTTTTTATTATATTTTTTTATCATAGGTTCAAGAGATAAAAAAAATAAAAAAAATATAATTATTTTTATGTGACCTGATATTTGTTAGATGTCATAGTGGTTATTTAATGGTCGTTATGAAATTGAATTATATTTCTTCTTAAAAAAATCTATAAATAGAATATATTTTAATTCTGTAGAGAATCAAAAAAAATTGATTATTTGGAATTTCTGTACAGAAGTAATTCTATCTGAACACTTCCTTCTCTGTACTTTTGAAGAATGGGAAGTATAAGAGAGATTTCATCAATTCTGATGAATGATTGATCAAGAACGAACAATGCATGAAATTTGACTCACCAGTTTATCAAATAGTGATTGAGTGGTGCTTCTCAAAGATCATAATGCCACATGTGGTTCACCGCTAGAGGGATTCTATCCTCAAATCACCATAGTGCAATGAATGTAATCTGAATAGGAATTTTTTGGATGACGGATATTCATGAATGGAGAATGTTCCGAATCCCATGATATTTTTTTCATATATTATATAAATTAATTATAAATTTTAATGTGAGATCCTCACTCATTGTTTTGGGCAGTGACTATTAAAAGTAATTTTAATATATCTCCCAGCTCTTCACACTACCATTATTCCCATAAGAATCAATATTTATATCAAAAATCATTCTTGTATTTTACGTAGTATTTATTTAAGTTATATGTGTTGTTCAAGGGAGAAACAATGTGTTTTAATGGTGTGATGTGAGTACGAATAGAGGTCACATTTTAAATGTTTGTGAGAGGAAACACTTGGTATGTTTGAGAATAATTGAGTGTTCCAAAATATTTTATATGAAAAAGGTTCCGAAAAAAGTAATTATCAAAACATATAGAATGATTTTTATAAATATGGTAATAAAATATTTTTCAGAGATGTTTATTGGTCATTGTTAACCTTTTATTTTTTTATACCCCACTGATAAAATAATTTTTACATTAACTGTATTAATAAATTTTCACTTCATTCACTATTCATTTTGGTAAAAAAATAATTTAACTATATTATGTAATATAAATTATTATGATTCAAAATATATAATATATTTTTCATATTTCGTTTCACATTAATGGATTAATTGAATTTAAAATTAATCCCATAGACATGATGAGAATGTGATTTTTAAAGAGAAAATTTGCAGATGTTGACAAAGATTTTATATAAAAATTCAAAATAAAATTAATTATAAGGAATTAAATTGGAATAATTGATGTATAATTGACCAATTTTACCTTGAAACGAGTTTAAAACCAAATTTTACATTATAAAGAAATTAACAATATGTATTTTCTATTAAAATTTCATATTTTTCCATATTTATCAAAAAATGATAATTATCAGAAAAATAAAAAATGTTCCCCATATGATAATGCTTACATGGCGATTTCAAAAAAAATATTATTTAAAAATTATTTTAATATTTAGAATTTAATGGATTAAATAAATACTTATAAGAAATGAGGATAATTAAAACTTTCCTTTTATGAATTTACAAAATTACTTAATATGATTATAAGGAATATGAATTTATTAATAAAAATGAGGGAAATTTATATTATATTCAGCTAAATTCATACATTATTAAACTTTTTATAAATTGAATAATTTCAATTTTTCCACTTATTTAACAAGTGGGGATATATTTCCCTCATATAATTTTCAAATTTTTATGATACCACTTCCACAAAATTATTATTCCAAAAAACCATAACCTATAAAGTAAATTTATTCCATAATAGTTTCTATCAATAACAATGTGTTTGAAATGCCTATTCAAAATATGAAATATTATCTTCTAAAAAAACATTTTATGGATCAAAACATGAGATGAATATGGTACATATTTCCTTAATATTTGTACATCAGATTTTTTTTACGTGGGATAAAATTGGATGTAAGGAAACATGTTAGAAAAATGATCCATCTGGATATAGAATTTTATATAGTCTAATTATCCATGGAATTATATTAATCTTTTTACAAATATGCATTGAAACTTTCGATGGATGATCACAGAGAAATATATGATCACTAACTCAAATGAAGTTCTTTTTTTCATGTCCATATAACTTTTCTAAATTTTATGATATTTCAAAATATAGTGATGAATGAAATAAGACTTCTTTCTCTTTCCCTCTACCAACTATAGTCCCATCGACATCTTTTCTCCTACCCCATCCCAAAATGATTGTGCTCGGAATCACATTCCATTCCAAGCCTCAAATAGAACCATATATATAAAAGAATAATAACCATTGGTATATCAAAACTCAACCTATGTATTTAGATTTTCATAATATGAATTGTAATCCATTGTACACGATTAAAGAATATCATCCATAATATAACTCATATTTTTATAATTCCCATTAGATTAAGGATGAAAATATATACTAAATTTTAATTTAATTCCCAATGAATTTTGATTTCCTTTCAAGATATTAAATGTGAATCTTCATTCACAAACTGATAAAATGGAAGGAGGAACTATAAATATACTGAATATCACCTTTAGATACGGTTTTGAAAATTGATCTAAATAAATTATATCTTGATAGGGAATTAAATTAGGATATATATTTAATGGATAAAAAATAACAAAAATTTATTTATTATATTAAGATGAGATTGAAAATATTGACAATAAATAAATTGTTATATTTTCTTATTTATGATGAAACACTAGAAACGGTTGATGTATCCCCTTCAAAAATTTTAATTCTTTATTAATCTGATGACATATCAAACTCGTCTTTATAATGTAAAAAATATATCATTTTCTTCTCACCCACCAATAATAATATTTAAGGTCTCTATATATAATTTTGTTACCCAGGTGACAAAAAAATTGAGAACTATGAGCTTCACTAAGCATATCATTCCTAAAATGATAATCAAAAGGCACACATTATATTTTTCCATTTCATAAAACAATTTATTCATCAATATTAAAATTTGGAAACATACCCTTATTAACTTATTATTAATTTTTCTATAAATATTCATCCTCCTTATGATCCTTCATAATTTTATCACACAAAGTCAAAAACACAAAAACATGATATAAAATAGATTATTCACCAACATCCACAAATTATTCTATTAAATTTATCAAATCATTAAAAAAAGTATCATGGTGGAAATTTTAAATGGTTAGTTTATCATAATTATTTATATTCAAATATGTAACTATATTGTTTTATTCAATGCTGATTATGAATCATGAAATAATAATCCTTGATTGGTTCCATCCATCTTTTATATCTCATTTTCAATTATTTATGAGTGAATATATAATTAATATTTTATTATCAGAATATACTTCAATCATTACTATATATCAAATATGCCTCCAAATTTTTAATTAAATCTTTATAGTAGCTAATCCAAAATCATTTTGTGGGTAATTAAACTCATGATATTTCTCAGTAAATAAATCATAATAAACGTCCTAGAAATTCTATATTTAGAAAAAACCATGTTCTTTCAATGATGCATCACTCTATATGAAAAATTCACAATTTTTTAAGACAAGGTAAAAACTGAAGAATTCAACCACATTATTTTTATATCATAAAATAAATCATCAAAATCCTTTTTCAATATGAATTTAACTATTTTTTGAGTAAACTTTGTCTGTGGGATTGATAATTGAGAAATTGTTTCATGAAATCACTGGTAGAAACATGATAATCTAATAAAACTACAAATACATGTGATATTTGTAGAGTTTTTTTATTCATCAAACGCATCCATTTTAATAGGGTTAATATTTATTGAATAATAATAAATAATATATCCATCGAATTAAATTTATCACAACCAATATACACACTTACTAATTTTCCCATACAGTTTCCTTTCCTTTATGGTTTGAAAAACAACCCTTATGTTTCATTAATATTTATATTAACCTTTTTAATATACCAAAATTACATCAATTGAAAACCCAAAAACATTTCCATGATATTATAAAAAACCTACTCATAAGGTCTAGAAATATAGAAGGTAAATTAGGAAACCCAAATGACATAACTAAAGACTAATATGGCCCACATCTAGTCCAATATGTAGTCTCAAAACAGTGTAAATCCTTTACATTCAATAGATGTTACCAAAACCTTAGGTCATCCTTTAAAAAATAACGACCTTCATGGATCTAGTCGAAAAATTCATCAATATGTGGTAAATCATATTTGTTCCAAAAAGTTATGTTATTCAAGGATATATTATCAATTTATAGTCTCTTTGAAAAATATTTCTTTTTAACAAACAAAATTAGACATCCACCTAATTATGTTCTAGTTCATATGATTCTGTTATCTAATAACTCAACCATTTTAATCAATTATAAAATTTCAACTTCAATAATTAGATAATGGGGTTTATAATTATGTATATATTTAGGTATTTTGGAAACTATATATTCAACCACTCTATTTGGAATAAAAATTGGAAAATCATTATAGAAAACATTAATGAAAACATTTACCACTGTTATATCACTACTTTTAATAGTTTATTTATTTTTAATAATTTCAGTTAGGTGAAATATCATAAATATCTAAAAAATTTCTCATCTTCTTCGTATGTTATCAAATTCATGAAATCAGTGAACAAATATTTATTAGATTTTAATTTTATATTAGAATGAATACTTGATTTCAATTCTGTATAAAGAATGATAAAAAATTTACTATGGTTAGTTCAAAAATATTTTTAAAAAATTCCATCGCATTGATAACCATAAAGAGATTCCAAGAAATAATTTTTATTTGATATTCTTATATGATGTTTTCACCAAAAGTTATATCATACATACTTGAGTTTATATACCAAATTAACATGAAAATTATACAAAAATGAAATAATCGTTAGATCTAGAGTTAGACATGGTATGGGAATAATTCAAATACACGTGTAACATACCATTCACCACAACATTTGATGAACCAACATCCAATATTGTAGTATATTACGACATTACAAAAAATTTATAATTTTGATCAGGTTAATTTATATCATGTAAAACAATATTAGGATCTTAACTAGAATAATGACCCAACTCATTGGAATAGAAACACCTCACTATTGGATGGAAATAGTTACCACATTTTTTGGTAGTTACAAACCCTTTTCCTCATAGTCATGAACCTATGACCATAATAACCATACTGAAAAGAAATATAATATCCTGTAAAATAATATTTCAAACCTCAGTTTCTACACATGGAACATTATGGGGGCTTACCTCAAGAATTCATATCTTTTTTTCTCCATTGACTTCCTCTGTGACATTTTTTTATCATTGTTATCTAAATGAACACATGTGTCCTCCAACTCTATCTAAATGATCATAGTAAAACAAACTAATTTTTTTTTAATATTAAATTATGATACATCCAGTTTTCTTTGTAAACTTGGTTTCAACCTTGAGTAAATTATATTAACTATAAAATTAGTGTCCTTAAAAATACTTGTTACATACCTTGCCATTATTGAGTTGTTTTCTTCATTTTCAGCTACATATTTGTAATCTAATTTAATCTTTTCATGGATTTTTTTCTTGAGTTAAAAAATATTGAATAATATTTCCCAAGGAAAATATAATTAAAATTTTTCCACTATATGGGATTAATATAATCTTTCTCAGCAATATTCATAATTAAAGGCCACCATAAACCATCTTCGCCTTAAAATGATTAAATAAAAGAGTAACCATGTGAACTTATGAAAGTCCCATGAGGTTAAATATTTTTTCTAGTTAACTAATTGATCATTAAAAAATCATGGGGTCAAATGATTGACCGAATGATGGGTGATGTTTCCTCATGAAATTCCAAACAAAGGACATGTTCTTTCATGGTAGATCAGGTTCCTCTATATCATGGATACCACCACCATTAAAATCGTGTGTTAGAAAAGCCATCAATGAAAAAAACAATACCATTCCAATTACAACCATCTATGGGTTGTGATTTCCATGGATAATTTCCTCTCGGTGCCTTCCTACTATGCCATCACTATTTCTTATATGGATAATCATTCTAAATATATGTATATAAATGAATAAACATGGTAATATTTAAATTTTATATCATTTAAACGTAACCATAATATAAAATAATTTAATGGATAGATATAATTATTATCCTAACCTGTCAAAATATCTTAAACGACCTCAGATACAAACTATATGGACATATATATAAGTATTACAAAATCTTGTGTTATATTTAACAAATTTATTTTTTCACTATGGGGATCTTTTCAAGATTAGGGTATTAGATACTTACTTTAAAAAATATATGACACAAAACCATATAATTTTATTAGTAGGATTCTGATCAGTATTTATTTTCCCAAAATATAAGTATTTTTAAACCAAATAAAAATATTTCGATCCAAGGAAACACTTTATAACATTCAACTTGACTTCATCATTTCACTTAACCATCATATATAAAACATTCAAAAATATGAGATGTATCCAAAAGTAATTGTATGGGATATAAATAAATGGAATTTGTTAGTTTAATAAAATCATAAAAACCCATGAAATATTTACCTCCATATCAATGTTAATTGAGTAAAACAAATAATGATTTTTCACATTAAAAACTCAAAACAAATTTTCTAAATATATTATTTAAAATTAATATAATTAAGCTAAAACCCATCATTAAATATTTTATAATTGTTTTCATAACCCAATTAATACTCATTTTATATGTAACTAGGTCATATTAAAATCTATAGGCGAAAAAATCTGTTATCTCCCACGTTATTTATTTTTATTACAAGGAACATTAAAAATTTCAATATATAACTATCTATGTGTAACCATAATTTAAGAAGTAATAGGATCACACGGTGGTATATGGGCCACCTCATCATATAAGTTGTTATAGTCTTTTGAAACCCTATCTAGGCAAACCCATTTCTCATGTATAATGATCAGGTTCTATTTAATTAATAAAAAATTCTTATAAATTCACATTTTCAATATAAATATTATTAAAAAAATATGTTAAACTCATCTGAATATGAAATATGTATATCAAAATACCATTTTCTTTTAAAAACAAAGTTACAATAAAAAATAAAAATTTCCTTGGAAAACAATTTCGAAGACAAAATTACAAAAAAGAGAGAATGGGGTTTTTATTTTAATAAATCATAAAATATTTAAAAATTATGATAAAAATGTAATATTTTTAATGATAGTGTAAAATTCATTTTCACTTTATAGAACATTCCATTCTTCATTTTTCAAAACATTTAGTATAAAAAACTTTAAAAGATTCATTTTTTAAAACCATCGAAATAATTTAAAATATATAAAATATTATAAAATCATTTATTTCCATATAAAAACATTCAAAAATTTATAAAAACCCATTGATATTTAAAATATAAAGATGTAAGAAAACCGTTAATTAATATATTTTGTAATGAATAGTTCATTATCAATTTAGAAATTCTTGATTCATAATCCCCCTGAAATAATAAAATTCATCACATCTTTAAATGTCATGAAGATGTAGAAATTAATGATATAATAGGTAGAATGTTATTTATGTACATATCTAAATATAATACAGGTAATTAACATAAATATATGCCCCAACTAAATTAAATTGACATGAGGTACCTTACATTGAGTTAGAATTTTGATGTATGTTTTTCTCTTGTTGAAAAATTAACTTATGTTAAAAATTAACCTTCCTGAGAACCAATTTAATATTTGATAATTTTTTTTCATTATTCACAATGTTGTATACAAAAAATAAATCAATTATGTTTACATAATATTTTTTGACGATATTCAGATTGTGTATTAATAATGGATTTGGTTAGTTTACTATGGTGAAGAAGTAAATTATTTAAACACATATATAATAATAATCATCAAACAATAATCACATGTATACATCATTTTTAATTTTAACACCATTATTGTAATTTTGTTTATATAAAATAATTATGTTTCAATCATGGATGTGGTAGGTTATTCGTATTCATAATTAAAGATACCATTTTCCAATGATCATTTTGGAAAAAATGTATGCAATGTAATATCTTTTCAGAATGATAATAATATCATATATACCATGATCAATAATTATATATGTAATCCATTTGTTGTGGTAATGGAAGGATAGTAACATTTACTTCTAAAGGTAGTAGTACACACATATAAGAATGATGTTTCCATCCTTAAGTGAGTGAAACTGTATGAAATAAAATGATAGATATTATATTTATAGATGATAAATATGTCACTAACAAAATAGTTATGGAATTTATATCTCATACAATTATTAATTTTATCCTAATTAAATTCCATGTAAGGAATTAGTGAATGATGAATAACATCACTTTGTGAGAAGGTAGGTTGTCATACACATAAGCAATGTTATCGTATCACGTACAGAATGGAAAGTAAAAAAATTGTATATATGATTTCATGATTTGAGAAGAATAATTATTTGATAAATATCTTATATTTATACTTTTTATAAGTCTCCTTACCCAGTTGTGATAGGACAAAATAGAAAAATGAATGAAATTAGTTTGTGAGGTGGTTGTCCATAGTACACGAGAATGGTCATTCTATAAACCATTTTTTGGAATTGGAGACTGTTACAGGTTATGTATTTATTATAAAAACATTAAATTATAAATAAGAAATAAATTATTTCATATCAACATGTTATAATAATATTTTATAGAATGTAGAATGATATATGTGAGAAATGATTGTGGATGAACAATAAATATAATTTAGAGATCCTCCATATATTTTCATTAAAAGCCTTAAAGGGTTGTATTTTTGTACATAATTAGGATAATAGGATGAGTGGAGGTATATAGATAAGTCATTTGTGTAGTTATTGGGTAATACAATTTTATAGACCCAAGATTTATGTACATGGACATTACATTTCTTTTGCGGAATACATATTCCACTACACAAATGGACACCCAAATACTGTATCAGTTTAGTGCCTTTGGAAACTCAGAATGTAATCTTCTAATCATGGTGAAATATCTACAACATATACCATAATGATATTCCCCTTTTGTTACCCAACCTAAAACCATTTTTTATATCATATGGAAATTAATACAAAAAAATGGTGATCTCAAATGCTCAGTAAGTGTAAAAATTGAGAACATAAAACAAACCATATATACTTGAATATAAAAACATGAAAATAAATTTTAAACATCAAAATCTTGAGTCATGAAAAAAGTCATGGAATTACGTAAGGCATAGATCATAAAGAAACATTAATAATAATAGAATATTATTTTCACAAACAAGTAATTGTGAAAAACAAATAATCACATAATATCATTTCCATAGTAGTCATGACATAGATTCCAAGACCATCATAGTGGAGTACGTCCATTACTGAATTATGTTTAAATGTCGTTCCACACCCGTATTACGGTACCATATTTAATTGTTGTTCCATTCAGGTCTATCACATGAGATTTAAATGTTTACACAATGCATTGTAGGGAGATATATTTCACACCTATTTTTTAATGAAATTATTCTTACATGCACCACAAAAACATAAACCATTCATCATAGCATAACATAAGAAATAAAATGTGTTTTATAAAAACCATTCCATCGTAATATAATCCATATAAAATATCATTATATAAATAACATAATAAAATTATATATATATATATATATAATTGGGTTAAAAACACAACCTTATTTAAAGAGCCTCGTCATGTATGGTAAATAATTTTGATAAAACACTTTAACAAAATTCCTAAGGAAAAAATCCTTTCTTTTTCAAAAATGATTCTTTTATAAAATTTCTAAAAAATTTTAATAGAAATGAATGTAGTTGAAAATAAAATTGAAACAATTTTGAGGATTATTCCTGGGAATAATCAATTTGATGATTTAAAAAAATGTTCCATTTGGTATAAGTTAAAAAAACATTGTCCTCAAAATTTTACAGAAAAAGTCCAAAAGTGCCTTGTATAGTAAACGAATGATTTATTCTTTCCATACCATGTAGAAAAAATCTAAAATAGGTAAAATTAAATTAAAAATTCATATAATAATATTAAACATTTTTTAACTCATTTTAAAAAAACATATAAATGTATGATAAATATACACCAACTATATTCATACAAATAAACAATCTTAGATAAAAACGATATTTGAAATGTTATCCCTTACCATAGGTCTAATTTCTTTTATATTTGTATGAAACTCATGTGTCGTGGGTATAAAAATATTATTAACTTTTAAAACAACAATAATTATATTTATGATATCATATATGTTTTACTTATTACTTTATATTACTTGTTCATTTTTATATTCAATTTTAACGAAACGTTTTGGGTAATAATCTTTTTTATTTATCACACGTGTTTGGAAGTGTTATTCTTGATATCATTACATAGATAATGATATACATACATAAATAATGTAAACAATTATTTATATATCATATATATTTAGTAAATATATATATAATATATTTATAAATGAAGTGGAATATTCCTTTCATGGAGATGATATGTTGTATGTACGCATGAACGCTGTTTTCATTTCCTTATTAAATTGATTTGAAGTAATTAAATGAAATATATATAAATAAATAAAATAGCATTATTATATATTATATTTAATTATAATTTATGATATATACCTTATAACAATTCATAAATGGTTAACGTGGAGAATAAATCTCATCGCGTCGTGGAGATGGTAAGCTATATGTACACACGAGCAACGATATCATTCCCACAATTATTGAATGTTATTAGAGTGGATGGTGTATAATATCTCATAATTAGTATAATTTTATAATAATAATATATAGTTATTATTTCCACCATTATACGCATCTATGTTAGGATGTGGTGAAAATAGACTACACCATAGAGTGGAGACGTTAAGCAGTACGTACGCACACACGATGATTTCATTTTTCATATGATGGATAGAAGGTGAAATAGTGTTGTTTCAAATTTATAATAACACATGAGAATATGATGGTTATTGATTTTATTACCTTATAATTGAAATGATAATAAAGATAATGTATAAGAAGAATGAAATTTGAATGAATTGGTGGAAGATATTATCTGTTCCTCAATGTACCTCCTTTAAATTTCATCTTAGGGAACTAGAGATGGTCCTCTTTGAAATTCAAAATGTATAGAATGTTACAAGGGAAGTTTAGAAGAGAAATGGTATAGGTTTCAACTATATTGAATGCTGAATATTTAGTGAAGATGAGAGGGTGTAGGTTCTTTTTATTAGAGAGGAGAGGGTCACTTTAGGAATGTATTAGAATAATAATTTATTATAAATTCAATTTCGATTTAAAATGGTCCAAATCTTATATAATTAAAATAGAATATTATTTTTTTTCTAATACCCATAATCCAATAATTTTTTTAAATGTTTTACATAATTTTCTATCCTTATCTTTTTGGATTAACCCATATTTTAACCGTTTTAATCATACTGTGATATAATGTTATTTACAAATTATTGGTTAATGTAAATACCACATCATGTAAAACGACCTATAAAAAAGTTATTTATGACATATTTGGACATATATTAACCATTTTTTTGAATTTTAATTTTTTTGGAATTTTATGTCATTTAATAATCTATTTTATGTTTTGGGTTATGAATAATTTTATTTTTTTGATACTATTCAAAAAATGACATTTTTTAAAAATTCATTACAACTTCATTAAATCTAAAAAATGAATTAATCCATCCCTACAATGTAAAGGTCGTTAATTAAATTTATGTATGGAACCAAAAAATTCAATTTAAATTAATTTATTATTTATAAATTCATTTATTTGAATCGTTCATTAATGAGATAATCACTATAACATAATTGTCTCGTAAATAAATATATTTATCTAATGTATAAAATTTTAAAATAAAATACCATGATATAAGAAGTATTTTAATCATTTTATTGAAAATTTATAGACATAGGTATCAGTTATATAATCCATTATTAAAATCGATTTAGTAAAGGATATATGTTTAGCTTATAATTATCTTAACATTAAATTAATTATTATAAAATGTAGTTTTCAAATATAAGTGAATCCATGGGGTCTCAATATCGACCCATGTTTTCCCATGGTAATAAATATCTCATTGAATAGGATTAGGACATGTGGTATGGTAGCATAATATTATTGTAATATTATATTTTTACCCTTATTTACCACATTTACCCTTTAACCATGGTAAATAAAATAATTACTGATGTTACTATTCGTAATGTTCAAAAAAAAGTTACCTATTTAAAAAATTTAATAAATATGATTTCAAATGTAGAATTCATTTTTTTCAAATTAAAAACATAAATGTTTCAGTAATTAATTTAATATTGATTCTCATTTTTCAAAACCAGAAGGCTGGTTTTTAAAAATTAATAACTATCAAGATATTGACATGTGTATATGTCCAATTTAATAAATAAATTACTTCTAATGAAATAAATTGTATTAAATGATAATAATTTAATCCAATTACACTTTTAAACAAGAAAATAATCTAATCCATCTATATAAATAAATTAGATAAAAAGGTAGTTCCGAGTTAAAACGCAGTATTTTTCAATATTTATTAAAAATATATTTTTATAAAAACAAAAAAAATTTATAAAATTACATTCTTATGTCCATCTTACAAATAGTAATTTTATATTTTTAAATTTATCTTATAAAAGTGCCAATAAATAGATTTAAAATGGGTGTTCCATCAAAAAGAGGTAAAACTGTATGTTTTAAAAAATACATCTTTTATATGAAAAATGATTTTTTCCTCATATCATGTTCTAAAAAAATTATTAGATGAATTATAATGTTATATATAATAAAAAATGTGGTTCAAAATGTTCATAAAGGCTAGTTTATATCCCATTAAATAATAATATTTTAATAATATGTCATTGTTTATTGAAACTCATTATCACGTACATCACGAGCTATCGAGGAAGGTAACTCTTGCATGTAATGCAAGAAAAGTCACTATTGAGTGTAGGGTAACATTACTTTAGAGTTGTGTATAACAAAATCCAAACCTAGTTCATTTATAAATTTAAAAAAATCTATAATTGGTGTTGTGTGAAATGAAATCTATCAGAAGAACATGAAATTATGTACAACACAAGCTGAGAATAGTGTTGTTTCTACTGTAAGAAAATATGGTGTTTCATATAGTAGAAGATAATATTTGTGTAGCATACGACACAAGAAATCAATGAAATTAAAAAGTATATACCTTATTAAACATCTAGGTGTTACATTCAACCCCCCTTAAAATTAATTTCACCGTCAAATTTCATCAGAGTTATAAATGGTTTTCTACTTGAATGTTTCCTCCATAGAAACCCACATCGTTAAAAGGGATACTGTAAAATCATTTTGAAAATCTATTTTAGAAATATAACGGTTTCCTGAAGTAACTCATCACAGAGTTTCCACGTAGGAGAACATAGGTTGGGAGTGAAAACATGGATATAGAAGAGAAATATGTCCATCATGTTCTGAAGGATAATGATACAGAATAATGTTAGGATGATGTTAACAACCGTAAATCCATATATATGTTATTATTTAAGGGACCATCTGAATCATTAGAAAAGAGGATACTAGGATAAAATTTTTGGTTGTCGTGATCCTTTGCCTAAAGTTGTAGAATTTTTCATGAGGATAAATAATTACTTGATTTTGAAACAATCTCACCATTGTTCATGTATTGAAAAATTTCCAATTCATCTCTTGGTTATGGAAATGAAGTTGAATTTTTCATTTTTGATGTGATATACTATCCTGCCATATAATTATATGTCATTCCATCTAGCTCAAAAATAAATTTAGCAAACGCAATCAAATATGCATAAGTCAGCCTATAGTGACATAATAGATTAATCTAACAAAATTAAAATATAAAATAACTAATACCATCCATAGAAGTATAAAATTTCAATCCTACCAATAACTAAAAATATAAAACATTAAAAATCAGTGAACAAAGTAGACTTAACATATATATTATTTGGTAGTTCTTGGTTATCACATTCCAAACATGTGAATTCAATAATTATATATTCTATTGAAACATGATTATAAATGAATTACCATAGAACCTTAGTGAAAACATGTATTCTGCCAAAATTATCTATTTCCACACACAAAAATACCAAATATTCTATATACTCCAACCTTTCTATCACTTTTTCCTTTTATCTTTCATAAGCCCATTAATACTATCAAACATCTCATTATCTCGATATCCCTTCATTATGTTCATATAATTTGATTTCTAGAAATATTTCAATCACTTTTCATTATTACTAATAAAATATAATTAATTAAAAACACAATAAACCATTACATATATATTAAAATATTCCATAATACTATAAATGAGGTTTCATAAACACTATATTGGAATCCCATTACATAAACGCTAAATCATTCCACCACATTGTTTCCATTCTCAAAATCCATAATAGTGATCGCATGTGACTTACCATTTTCATTTTCATTAAAATGATGATGAAGTTGATAATAATTTACCCATGGATTAGGTAATTGGTTAACATAATTCCACATTTCATCACAATTGTATCATTGAAGTGTTCATGTTGTGTTCTATGTAGTTTTTTTCTATATTCACATAATTAGAAAATTGTTTCCCATTATATTGGCAGCTGACTTCATGATGACCATATATTCAAAACTTGAAACATTTTCTAGTCCTTTTAAGACAATATCTACCATGATTCCTCCACACATTGAGAATAAGAAACATTCATATTATTTTCACCACTTATATGAATTTTCCTTGAACACTTTCTTTCATTTCATGTCAAAAACCACGAGATGGATATGAAACACCATCATTCAGTTCCACCTTGATAGTTAAACACACAATATCTTCAGAGCAACTAAAGTCTCCTATAGATAATTCTATATTAATACTTGGTTTTAAGACAATGATAAATCGATCAACATTAATTTCAGGTTATATGATAAAGATAGAAGAATACCTTTCAAGCCTTGTAAATTTCATCTCATATGTACCAACAAGTTCATCATCCTTTTCCTTACTCTAATAGAACTCACTTCCCATTACTTTTTGATAAATATTAGGGTAGTAATTATTAAAAAATACGTTCTTGAATGCATCCCATACCATATATTCAATTTTATCATGGTGTCGTGTATACCTAATTAAAGTCCACCATTGGTCTACTTATCATTCTCAATGGTAAACATCAAAAATGACCTTTTCATGTTCCAAATAGTGAAGGATGTAAAATTTATTTTCATTGGTACTGATCCATTGGTCAACCACAAGTGGATCATTAGACCCACAAAAAGAAGGTGGATGTTTCCTATTGAAGACTCGATAGAATTTTATTCCCTTCTTTGCTCATTTCATAGTCCAAAATGACTCATAGCATGCGTAAGTATAGAAATAATATTTTTCACCCCATATCCCAAAAAAATTGAATGTTTAGGAGGAAAATCAATTCATTTCACAATGAATCGATCATTAACATGGTTCATTCAGGTTCTATACATTGCCTAAACCCAAAAATAATTGTTCGAGAGGAAAAAATCATACTACGAGAACAACATAATCAAGGGGGGATACATTAAATCTCTAAAATCTTAGGTTTAATGCAAGGCTTTTCATGATCATTATCATAATTCTAGGAATAAAACATAAACTTATACATGTCCTCATATATATCCCTAGAAATACCATAGATATATCTACAGGGATCTTACTAATGTTTCCTCATCCTAGTTTCCAAATGTTGACTAAAACCTCGCTCGGATACCATCTGTAGGGACCCAAGATTGATATATATGGACATTAAATTTAATTCAAGTAATACTTAATACATGACACAAACATACACCAATACAACATATAATCTTAGTTCCTTTGGAATCTCAGAATATAATTTTATAATTACGGTGGAAGATATTCAAAATATCCCATAAAGATCCTCCCCCTTTTTTATCACACCTTACACAATTATTTATATATTTGGGGAAAGAAAATATAAAAAGGGTGAAATAAAATGCTCAGTAAGGGTAATCATGGATAATATAAAACAAACCATATTCATTGGAACGTAAAAAACGTGAGCATATTGTTTAAACATCAAACTCATCGGTCATGAAATAATTAATGGTAGTACGAACGGCATAGATCAGGAAGGGAAAATAATCATGAGAGATTAGAATTTTCAAAATATAATGTTATTGTGGAAAACTAATAATCAAATAATATGATTTCCATATTATCAAAGGCATTGTTTCCAATACCATTATAGTGGAAAAATTCTATTACTAAACCGGGTTTACTTTCAATTCCAGCCTCGTATTATTGAACTGAATTTACTATTTTTACAGTAATGTCTATCTCATGAGATAGAAATCATTACCAAATGAATTGGAGGGAGATATAGGTCCCACCCATATCATAATTAAATAATTCGTTTAATGTTTCCCCAAATCATAAACCATTTATCACAGTATAACCCAAGAAATAAAATGGGTTTCATAAACATCATTCCATCATAAACTAATCCATATAAAATATCATTAAATCATAAAAATAAGAAAATCATAGTAATAATTGGGTTAAAAACATAACTGTATTTAAAAAAATCATCAAAGATGGGAAATAATTTTGATAAAACAATTGATCTTAATTCTTGAGAAAAATATCAATCCTTGTTCAGAAATGTATGAATTTGTCAAAGTGCCTAGAAATTTTTTTTAAAAAATAATTTATTCGAAAAAAACATTGAAAACATTTAGAGGAAGCCTCATTGAAATAAGGATTTATAAAGATGTATGAAATTGTTTAATTCCTTATAATTTAAAAAACATTATCCTCATAATTTTTATTGAAATGTCAAAAAGTACCTCGTCTGGTAAACAAATGAAATATTTCATCAATATCATGTATTAAAAGTGAAAAATGGGTAAAATTTACTTTAAAAGTTAAAATAATAATAGAAAACAATTTATGTACTCATTTTAAGAAAACATGGACATGGATGATAAATATACCTTTATTAAATACTTATGAATAAACATTCTCGGATAAAAATGAGATTCGAAAAGATATCCCTTACCTTAGGTCCGATTTCTTCTTTATGTGTCCGAAAATCCAATGTAGTGTGTTTAAATATATTATTAACTAGAAATATAACCCTAATTATATTTATAATATCATATATGATTTACTTATGACATTATATTACTATTTCAATTGACAATCCCACATTAAGGAAACATTTCGGGTAATGGTTGTTTTATTTATTGTACGAGTTTGGACATGTTTTTATTGATATTATTAAATAAGTGTTTATTTAAATACTTACATAATGTAAAAAATGATTTATAAATATTATATATTTAGTATATATAAATATATATATATATAATATAGATAAATGAAAAAAATAGACCGTTCATGGACACAGTAGGTCCTATGTACTCATGAACGATGTATTTGTTTCCTTATTGAATTGAACAAAAGATAGTAAATGATATATATATATAAATAATTAGAGTAGAATTATTATGTAATATATTTTTTGATTATTTATTATATATACTTCGTAATCATTATTGAATGATTAACATGGAGAATTAGTCTCATCGTGTCGTGGAGATGGTAAGTGATACGTCCGCACGACCGATAATAGATTTCCCATAATTATTGAATGGTATTGGAGTGTATTTTATATAATATCTCATAATTTGTATCACGTTATTATAATCATCTATTTTTTTTATCTACCATTATACTCATCCAAGTAAGTTGGTGGTTAAAAACATATTACAACATGACATGGAGATGATAAGTGGTACGTACGTACGCGTAGTGACTATGTTTTTCGTAGGATAGATAGAAGGTGAAATAGTGTAGTTTTGTGTATATAATAAAATATCAGAATATGATTTATACTTATTTTATTACTTTATAATGAAAATATTGATGAAAAATAAGTAGAATAAGAATGAAATTTTAATTAATCAGTAGACGATATTACATCATCCTCGACGTGCTTCCTTTATATTTCTTATTTGGGCACTAGAGTTTCTCTTTTGAGAATACCAGAACCTCTAAAATGTGACTATGGAAGTTTAGAAGAGAGATGGGTAGGGTTCTGGTGAATTTGAAGTATCCAGATATAGTGTAGAGGAGAGGGAGGAGGTTCCTTTTTATATGAGATGAGAGGTGCACTTTAGGAATGTCTTAAAATATAAATTTATTATAAATTCAATTTCGCTATAAAATGGTCTAGATCTTAATTAAATAAAATATAAAATTATATTGGTTCGAACACCAATCATCCAAAAAAAATTGAACAAGTTTCGAATATTTTGTATCCTTATCATATTATTTTAACCATTATTTAAAATTTTTTAATCTTACCATGATATCATGTTATTTACATATTGTGGCTTAATATTATTAACATATCATTTAAATGACAAAAAAAATATTTATTATATTTTTTATTTATATTAACCATTTTAACGAATCATAAATTTTTATAAATTTAATATCATTTCATAATCTATTTTACTTTTTAAATTATGAATTGTCTCTATTTTGGATACTATTCATTCTTGACTTTTTATAAAAAATTAGAATAACTGTATTACTTCATAAAAAAGAATTAATGCATCCCTAATATGTCAATGCCATCCAAAAAATTCATTGATGACCTTTAAATATTCAAATTAAATTTATTTTAATATTTATAAATTCATTTATTTGAATGTTTCATTAAAGAGGTAATCACTACATCATAATTGTGTCACAAATAAATAAATATATATATATATATAACATTCAATAATTATGAATAAAATACAATGATGTAGGAAATATTTCTAGATTTCTAATTATTATTTATATACATAGTGATCAATTATATAATCCAATATTTAAAAAAATTAACAAAGGATATATTTTTGGGTTATAATTATCATTACTTTAAATTAATTATAATTAAATTCCCTTTTCATATCTAAGTGAATCTATGGGGTCCCAAAATCTACCCAATGATTCCCATGGTCATAAATATCTCATTACATATGATTAATACATGTGTTAGGATATTTTAATTTTATTAAAATATTAATTTTTATCCTTATTTACCATATTTACCCTTTAACCACTGTAAAGAAAATAATTACTGATGTTATTAATCATAATGTCCAAAACATAAAGGTATATATTTAAGAAATTTGATCTTTATCTTTCTATATATGGATTCCTTTATTCCAAATTGAAACTATTGGTGTTTTAGTAATTAATTTAATATCAATTCCCATTTTCAAAACCAAAAAGCATGTTTTTAATTAGTAATAACTTTCAATAGATCGACGTGCGTTTATATCATATTTACAGTGAAAATACATCCGATGACAAAAATTGGATTAAATGTTAAAAATATAATACAATTACGATTAAAAGTAATTAAAAATATAATATAACAATATAAATATATTATATTAAAGTTATGTTCAAGTTAAAATTAAGTATTTTGAACTATTTATTATAATTTGTTTTATTAGAAAAATAAAAATAAATAAAAAAAAGTAAATTTCAATTTCCCTAATCCAAATAAGATGTTTATTCTGTCAAATTTAACATATAAATGTGTCAAAACTAGATTTAAAATGGGTTCTCTATCAAAAGGTTGTAGAACTGTATTTTAGGAAAAATATTTCATTAATGTGAATAAATAGATTTTGTTCTCATATCATGTTCTAAAAAATATGTAAGATGAATGCCAATATTAAATAAAATTAATAATGTGGTTAATTGTATTCAAAAAAAGATATTTTATATCCAATTAAATAATAATATTTTAATAATATATTGTTTTTTAGTGAAACTCTGTATCGCGTATAATGCAAGCTATTGAGGATGGTCGATTTTGCATGTAATGCAAGCCATGTCAGTGTTGCCTATAGTAAAATAATAAATTGTTGTTGCGTATAACTTAATCCAAAAATATTTATTCTACACTTTGAAGATAATATATACTTAGTGTTGCATGTAACGAATTCTATCAAGAGAATATGATATAATGATTAACACAAGCCAAGAATAGTGTTTCTTATACTGCAATCTAATACAATGTTTCATATAGTTCATGCTAATCTTGGTGTACCGTATAACACATGACATCAAATAAATTAAAAATAACCTATCTCATAAAATCTTTGGGATTTACACCAATGATTTTTGATGTTTTGAAGAGAAGAGGGGGTGGAGTGTCAATTTATTATGGTGTAGAGAACACACACTACAAAAAAAAGGCCTTTAACAATTCTAAATTGGCAATTTTCTAAGATAAAAAAGTGCTAACAACAATAGCACAATTAAAATCCCTAGGAATTAATCAGTTATAGAAAAAGTTATTATTAAGTGGTCTTTTTTATATGATTTTGGAATATCTAATGAATTAAGGATTATTAGATATTTTTTGTACTGTAGATAATGGAACCCTTTTGCAGTTCATTTCTACCACTAATAAAGGGGTTGTTTATCAATGAAACTAATATCAATAATAAAAATGGTATTTTATGAGAACATATAAAATCTACTAACAAATGGTCCCTTTAGCATCTCTTTTAGAAGAATTGATAAAAGACCCCTCTATCAGTGCTAATATAATCATTATTAATTGGGGTATACTACATTATTCTGTTATATTTATATCAATCATCAGTAGTCGAAACAATAGAAATAATAAGTTTCATATAGATTTTAAATGAAAAAAAGCTTCCAAAAATAATGACAAGATAAAAAAAATTATATAGCTTTCACACATTGGTTTGTAGAAATATCCGAGTTTGTAAAAATTATATTGCTTGAAATCATTTGTTTTCATTTTCAAATAGCCGGTATTTTGGTTTCCAGTAACCATATACAGTCATAGAACAATCTGAAATCCAGAAAACACATCTGAATTACAAAATCAAAATTTAAAAAAAAAAATTCATACAAAATATCTAAAAGAAACATCGTACGCCACGTGGATCCTGACGCGCTGCCTCCGGGAGCCTTGCATATATCTGTCAAGCATCCCACCAGAACAGAGAGTCGGCGAACGCAACCACCGAGTAGTCGTCTTCGTCCCATGCCAGATATCACCATAAGTAGAAGATCCAAATGAAAAAACATCAAATAGGCCATGAAAACCACATACGTAACAACACCACACAACCACACATCCAAGAACATCATCCTAGAAACATTGAGGAACATACTCAACAAAAGTTAATGAATCCACAAAAATAGAAAAATCAAAGCCAAAAAACAGATTAACCAACACCAAAAAACCCAAGATGGATCCCAAACCCGCAGCTTCGAATCAATGTCTTCTATCATAAAATCACTGCGATTATCAACACTGTAGATGGACATGAAATGGAGAAGACGAAAAATCCCACAACAAATTGTAATGAAGATCAGAAGGTCTCGTCACCACCAAACAGAACGACCACATTGGACATAGAGAAACCCTAACGTGCTCAACGGAGAAAAGGTGGTCCCATAGACTATAGGCATATGAACGCATCCACGAAGGGTCACTGCACCACCGAGTGAAGCCCTATCCGAAGGGGCATGAATCAAGCAAATCAGGCTAGCCATGATGCCGAAGGAGCCACCAAACCACACCCATAGCAGATAACCACCACCAAAACCACCGAGCATTGTCATGGAAAATAATGATTCTATGTATGAAAAAAATAATTTTGATAGTAATACTATAATGAAATAAATTAAACATATGGTTATCATTTTAATCTATTCATTTACTCATTACAAGTACTCTTTGTGTCAGATTTATTTTTGGTTGATTCATTCACTTCAAACAATTTCATGTCCATATTCAATAATTATATCTATGCTAATTAACTAAACATGTATAAGATAAATATGATAATGAAATTAATTAATTAATACCACATAGTTTGACAAGAAAAAAATGAGCCCATTATCTCAATTTTTGGGATGTGATGTGCATTTTAAATTAAAATGGAACCTGTATATTGAAGAAACGAAATATGATTCTTATATACCATAAAATGTGTTGGACTGATATGCTGTCAATTTCAATATGTTAAAAGGTACTTATGGATCATTGTACTAATTTATCAAAACAATCAAAATAAATTGTTTTTGATAATGACATTTTAAACTGGAAACACACACAATGAGTCATACTGGTAACATCATGTATCAGTTTGATGTGATACCGATTACTAAGAATAAAAATAATATCTTAAATTATCCTGACAATCTATGAAATTTTAATCGATTTTCAATGAAACTTTTTAAACTAAATGGACAATATTAAATTGATAATGGAATAATTGAAATATAAGAGCAGCATCATGTATCCGATTGTAGTGAGACTAATTAAAACACATAAAATTGACTTATGGATTTTTTTTCAAAAATATAAAATTAATATCAAAGTATTTTCTTATTTTTGAGTATATTAGTTTTATATTTTGATAAAGTAATTGTAAATTTTAAATATAGAGACACCGATGGGGTAATACTTATTACACAGTCTATCAGAATGAGGTGTTGTTAATTCTTAGATGTTTCAAATGAAATTTCTATTTTTTTACTAATGATCAAAACAATATGAATTCATTTTCTCAGTTTTGAGTATGTTGCTTGACTTTCTTTCAAATATTTCATATTAAAATTGAAACATGCACTTTGAAACATACCGGTCATATCGTATGAATGTTTGACGTGAGTGATTCTTACACATAAATAAAGACATGTGAATATTTTTCCAATATTATGGAATAAAATTGAGTTCCCTTTCATGGATTTCATTTAGTTTCGTTCTTTTTGAAATAAAATTCCAATTTTAAAATGATACTGAACACTTTGTGTTTTACCGGGACCACCATCATTCATAATGAATTTTGTATGATTCATAAACCCCATAAATTTCTTCTATATCTATTTACTAAAATATCAAAACATTATGAATGATTTTTCACTATTTTGAGTTTGTAAGTTAACTATTTCACTAAATTTAATTTCACTTAAAAGTAAAAGGAAACACTATGTGTCACACCAGTCATAAAATCAATTAGATTGTGCTACAAATGATTTCTACTCATCATAAATGACATATAAATTTTCTCTCTTAAATATAAAAACAATACTAATGTATTTTATCTATTTTGAGTATGTTATTAATCATTTTTACTAAAAATAATTTTAATTTTAAATAAAATGACACATCTATTTTTTTTCTTGGTATAGAGTATTTAACATGACTTTTTTTCAACAATTTAATTTGAAATGGAAAACATGCTACTTGAATCATGCTAGTTACATTGAGTACAAGATTGATTTGAGACTTAATCCAACCTGTGAAAAGTGACTAATGAATATTTTTCCTAAACTATCAATAGAATCCGCGAATTGATTAATGTTTTTTATTGAATGACACGTTGTTTGAACTGAAATGTAAATTTTAAACTAATAGGGAAAAATTTCAGGGATATTTTGAATAGTATTCATCAAATTGATGTGGAGATAATTCATTCATGTAAAAAATTATTTGTGGATCGTTTTTCTAAAGAATAAAAAATTATGAATTTCTGTCTCATTTTTGAGTTTGTCAAATTTTCTTGTTTACTATAAATAAAGTATGTTATATATAAAATGATGCATATAGAGTCATATCGGTCACATCGTACTCTCTATTGTGGTAAACATAATTCCTAAAAGTCACACATGACTTCTAAATCATATTCCTAAAATATCAAAACATTTCAAATGTTTTTTCTTGATTTTCGGAATTTTAGAAGTCATTTTTTACTATAATTAATGACAATATTAAATAGAAGTAGATTTATGGAGTTATACCAGTCACACAATGAATCATATTTAGGTGTTTTTGATTTATACACTTATAAAATGAGATATTTATTTTTTATAGTATAAAATAAATCTATATGGATTTTTTAGATTTTAGTATTTCACTTGTCTTTTTTACTAAAATATATTTTTTAACTTGAAACATTTACCTTGTATAAAATATATCTCATCATGTATTGGTTTTATTTGAGTGTTATTCATACATATAATATGTGGATTATGAATAATTTTTGAAATTATCAAGACATTCCAGGTACATTTTAATTATTTTCGATGGGTGACATTCATTTTGTACTAAATTGTCATTTTGAAACTAATAATGAACACTTTGAGTGAAAAAGGGCACATATTGCATCAAATTGAGGTGTGGGTGATTCATACATGTAAAATATGACATATTAATTATTTTACAATAGTATAAAAACAATTAGAATGTTTTTCTCATTTTTCAGTATGTCACTTTTTTTCTTAATAAAATTAATGTTAGTTTTAAATAAGAAGACACACATAGAGTCATATTGGTCACCCTGTGATTTGGATTGCAGTTCTGATGATTTCTACACATCCAAAATTACATCTGGAACATTAGAATTAAATTTTCAAATCATACGAATGTGTTTTATTAATTTTGTGTATGCCAGTTTTTTTATATACTAATATTATTTACAATTTTAATTATAATATCACACATGGAGTCATACCTATCAAACCATGCATCATATTAATGTATTTATAACTCCTAAACATCATAAATTTCATAGAGATTATGGTAATTATGTATAAAAATAATCTAATATCATTTTTGGGTTTTGAGTATGTCAATTTTATTTTTTACAAAATTTTAAATTAAAAATAGAAACATGAACTTCAAATAATGATGGTCACATCATGACATGGTCTGATATGATGCTGATTCCTGCATATTAATATTGGATTTTAAACCACTCTTATAAAATATCAACACAACTATAGCTATTGTTCTCATTTTTTATTCTGTGACATTCCTCTAATGGCCTGAAGGCCATCAATTTTATTGATTGTGATAATCCACTTTTCATTGGGTGAAGCGGGACCCTTATAAGGCACTTAGGCGTATGTATTACATGGCCAATAGTCCTTGTAGGAATTCATTTCCCATGGCCTTCAAACATTACATATAACCAAGACTAACTATATGTAACGTCTCCTCTCCAACATCTTCATCGAGAAATCAGCTCTCAACCTTCGCATGGCTGTTCATCTAGGCTTTCTCATGCATGCACAGGCTTGTCCCGATGGCAGGTGTCATACCCTCTCATTCATTCAATCTTTTTGCCTTCTACTATGGTGAATTCTCCTTTCTCATCCTCCTTCTAGAGCTTGTTCCTTTTAGGTTGTATGGTTTTCTTCTATACTTAAGGTGGCCCGAAGGCTTTGAGATGGCCCGAAGGCCTTACTGGCCTGAAGGCATGGGTGGCCTAAATTCCATAAAGGACTAGAAAACAAAATTGGAGGCCCTGAGGACCAAACAAGCGAACAGTCCTGGCTGCTATAGTGCTAAATAGTGCCTGCTACAGTTCTCGCTATAGTACTACTACAGTTCTCGCATAGTACCTGCTACAGTAATGCTATAATACCCTAAAATATGCCTCTGTCTTGATTTGACCCGGTGACTCCTTCGTGAACATAAAGAATCATCACCATCCTAGATGAGGCTTATCTTCTTATTTTGGGACATTCTTTTGAAATATAAATGTCAATTCCAAACTAATAACAAATAGTATGAGCAATAATGGGAGCTCTATGTGAATTATTGGGGTTTGTATGATACCTAAAAAAAGTGACTAATGGACCATTTTTCTAGAGTATAATGATAGTATGAATTATTTTTCATAATTTTGAGTAGGTCACATGGTTTTTTTACTAAATTTAATGTAAATTTACTTGTAAAAAAATTATATACTTATATTCATACCAGTCACACTATGCATCATATTGAGGGGTGTCTGGCTCCAACACTTCAAAAATGAAATATTGATAAATGTCCTAAAATATCAATTGAAAATGTATGCATTATCTTGGTTTTGAGTATGTTAGTTTTTTTTACTAAAATTAATGTCATTTTTAAATAAAAATACACAAATAGATTCATTCTGGTCACACCATCCATCAGATTAAGGTGTATTTTATTTTATCACATCAAAAATTACATATTGATTTTAATCCAAAATGATAAACTAAATTCAATGCATTTCATTTTTTTTAGAATGTCACATTTCTTTTATACAAAAATTTCATTTAAAAATTATTATATAAACAGTGAATCATATCGGTCACAAAATTTATAGGATTTATTTGAAAATAATTCATACGAGTAAAAAAAGTGATATGAATCACTTTCCCAGAGTATGAAGAAAATATGAGTGTGTTTTATTTCTTTTCTATGAGTGAAACTAGTTTTTATTAAAAAGTATTTTCTTAAAATAAAAATGTGTAATTTGAGTGATACTATGAGTATCGGGCATCAGATTTATGTTTGGATGATTCCTACATGTCATGAAATGACATATGGATTTAGTTTCTATATTATATGAACAATACGATTTTTTTTCTTAGTTTGGATAATGTCACTTGTGTTTTTTTCTAAAATTATTGACAATTATAAAAAAAAAGACACACATAGAGGCATACCGGTCAAACCATTTGTTATATTGAGTTATGGATTCTGCATATATTTCAATAATGGTTTATGCATCACTTTCATAAAATATTAAAACAATTATGATGTCTATTCTCAGTTTTAAGCCTTTTAGTGGGTTTTTAATAAAATTAATGTAAATTGTAAATAAAAATACACACATGGTGCCATATCAGTCACAACGTGTTGTTGAATAAGGTTTGTTTTATTTTGAAACATCATAAATTAAATACATATTTTTTCTTAATGAATCAAAAAAGCCTAAATGTGTTTACATATTTTTTCGTATGAATAATGCATTTTATACAAAAATGTCATTTTAAACTCCCAAGTCATGCCTTGAATCATAATGATCACATCTGGTGTCAGTATGATGTAATATCTATTCCTTCAATTTTTTATTGACTTATTAATCCTTATCCCAGATTATTGAGACAATAAAATCATGTATTCATTGTTTTCATTGAGTTTAAAACAGTTTGAACTAAAATATCAATTTTAAACTGATAACAAACACAATTAATGATACCGAGAACACCATGAAATGTATTGAGGTGAAGAAAATTCCTAAACATTTAAAATAAATTATTTATCATTTTCTTAATGTATAAGAACAATCATACTGAATTTTCTAATGATTATATCCCATGTATTTTTTATAATAATTAATCAGAATTTTAAATAACAAGTTACACTTAGAGTCATACTTGTCACATCATGCATCAGATTGTAGATTGAATGATTTTTAAAAATAAAAAGTGATTTCATGATCATTTTCCTAAAATAACATATTAATATTAATAGATTTTATTTGTATTTAGTATTTAGGGTGTCCTTTTTTAAAAATAATAATATAAGTTTGAAATAGAAAGACACATTTGGAGTCATAATGCTCACACCAAGTGATATATTGAGGTGGGGATGATTCCCAAACATCTAAAATGACTTATGGTTTGTTTTAATAATGTATAAAATCAATAATAATTTTTTTATTTGTTCTGAGTATGTCACTTTTATTTTTTTATTAAAATATAATATTAATCTATAAACAGAAACATTGAATCATAAACGTCACATTCTATGTTTGGTTGACATGAATTTAATTCCAACACATAAAAATGACTAGAAAATAATTGTAAAATTTTATCAAGGTAATCCAATCATGTCTTCTCTATTTTTTATAATTGTCACAATTTTTGAACTGAAATGTAAATTTTTATTTGATAATGAATAATTTGAATTTTTAGAAATAAATCATGAATTATTTTCTGGTTCGACTGATTAATACACAACATAAATGACTAATAGATCATATTACTGAAGTATAAAAATACTCACAATGTATTTTATCAGTTTTGAGTCATTTAGTTGTCTTTTTTATTAAAATTAATGTCAACTTTAAATTAAAAGGCACATTTGGACTCATAAAAGTAAAATTCTGCATCAGATTAAGGTACAGTGAATTACTAGACATCACAAATGACTTATAGATTATTATACTGAGGTATCAAAAAAATTAATATGGTTACTCAATATTCAATATTTGATGTCTATTTTGAACTAAAATGAAAATTAAAAACTATAAACATATAGTTATATTCATTCCAAGAACAATGTGTCAGATTTCTGTGCGAATGATTGAAACATTTAATTATTTTCGTTAAATAAGTTATAACATATATTTCAAATATCTAGAAAGCATTATAATATTCAAACAAACCATAGAAAAACAATAAAAATAATACCCCTATATATGAAGTAATATTTTGTTATTGTAACACTAGACTGAAATTACATAACCAATAATATGAACTAATACATTAACTAAATGTCAATTTCAAATTAAAACCTCACAATTTGAGTCGTGTCAAGAGAAATATGTATCATTTTGATGTATGGTTGTTTGTATCATGTATTTTTATCAAATAATTATTTCAACATTCTAGGTAATCTAAAAATATTGATGTTTGATAACCTAGAATAATAAATTCACTGGAGAATAAAAATAAAATTCAATCTCAATGATTGAATCATCCTTGTTGAGTGTGTGATCACAGTACATAAGTTACTCATCCTTTTCAAAGATGATTTTTTTTCATAAACCCTTTAGTAATTATAAAAATAAATATTAGATAAAAATGATGATGAAATTAAATAAAAAATTTCATAAAATGATGAAATATATATTATTAATGGAAATGTGATCATGTTATATATAAATAATATATAATATAATTATTCCTAATGATGTGATATAATAATCCATGGAATTTAGTCATGAATACATGTCCAAAAAAGAAAAAATAGTGTACCATAAATTAGAAATAAAACATCTTTATGTGGTCAATGCCAGATGACCTGAAATAGAATGAAATATTATCTTACATAGATAATGATTACATAAATGAAGTTGTTTTATTAATTTCACATATATATAAATCTCATCATAAAGGAGATTATTTGGAAATAAACTAATATATTAAAATATTTATTTCCATGGTCATAACATAAAATAAAAACATTCATTTTTCAATGATAATTTACATTCCTAGTTTCATTATTTTATACTATGATTCCAAACTATAACATTTTCGATTCCCCCACAATAGATATAGTGATGATATGTCTGAACCTCAATCCCAATAACATGATATATTTAACCACTTTACAAATACATAAAAATCACTTATTAAAAAATTCCAATAAGAACATTTATCCTTTTCTGTTTGTGTGAGATTCATATATAATCATTTTCCTTCACTTATACTATAAAAAAACTAACACAACACACTATATATTCCTATATTATACTAAAAATTATTATATCTATTTAGTTATTAAAAAAAACATTATCTATTATTGTAAACAATTTTCTACTCATTGATAATACTTAAATAAACATTTACATTTCATTTTTTATATAACATTAGAAATTCTATATTTCCCATTCACAATCATAGAGACTATAGGTTCACTGATAAACTGATTACTTTCATTAATGGAACAAAATTCAGTGTCACCCATTATGAATTTTTAGGAGACACTAATATCAAATATAAGTTGTTACTGTAACTTCATATATAATAATTATCACAATTAAAATTAAATTGTTTCATTCCAATTTTGCAAAAATAATCAGAGGAATATCATTCTATAAGAATGATGTCTTAGAATATTCTTGATATACTCGACCACATTACCATGAATTTTTATTCCATGATATAAATATTTTTAATTAATGGAAATTAGAAAAATATTACTAATAAATTTCAATAAAATGATCTAAAAATGTTTCATCAACAACATGTGGATAAAAATATTCTAAATATGTTTTCAAAATTAAGAACTACGTATATATGGAGACTATATATTATGAGCTCATAATGAGATAACATTTAAATACCCAATGAATATACACTTGAATTCCCACACATGATATCTTTTTTACCAGTACATTAAGATATGATAATTCTATCATATGATAGAATGGAAAAATTATTCATGAGTTTCACCCACTACACCCTCCCCATTATTATGTATTTTTTATTCCTCAATTTAATATTTGAGGTTTTCATTTACCATGTATAATGTGGTCCTAAAATAAATCAAAATGGTTGATAGAATTTGATATTATATAACCATCTATGTGATGACTGGAAAGACCCAGTAATTCCACCACTCACTGAATTGAAACCACTGTATTGTTCTCTCCATCTATCATTTGACACCACCCTTGAAAAAACCCTAGAAATCAATTTACACTTATATTATTCTAAAATTGATCTGAAAATTAACTAAAATGTAAAAAAATTGTGAAAAAGTTAACTAAAATGTAAATAAAATAATGAGAAAGTTAACTAAACATGTTTTATTAAGTTGTTTTCTTTATTTCTTTATACATTCTGACACCATGAATTATTATTATTAAATTATAAACAAATCGATTCCCTATATTATAAGTATCCTTGAGAAAAATATTAAAAATAATATAATCATCATTATACTAATAATTAAACCCTAAATTTATTTCTATGGTCATACCCATATGAGATAAAAAACATAGATAGTTATCATCTAAATTTGATATCCCCAAACATTATAACACCACATAAACTTCACAATAATACCTATCTAAATTTACTTCTTCTCTTTTTTTGTAGGAAGGTTTTTAAAAATATTTTTATCACTAAGAAAATGTAAAAAAATTATTATAAATTATTATTATTGAAATTTTAATAACTTTTCGAAGTTACCTTTTTTGTTTGATTATGGTCTTTTCATGGTTTATGATATCTCTCATAAATTTTCAAATATAATGTCCATAATAAATGATAGTATAATACATTAAACAGTAAATAATAATTGTCAAAAAATAGGTAGTTATTATTTTTTGAAATATGTTATGATAGTTAAATATTTCAATATATACCTCATTATAGATCCATTTGATGTAATCCGCTAGTATTGTAGGTTCCAAAAATATCATGATGACAAAATTTTACTTTTATTTAATGTTAGGACTATCATCAATTAAATCATGTTAAAAAATATATTAAAAATTCTAATTAAATTTTTATTTATAAAATTATGGATTCAGTGTGTAAAAAAATTATTTATATACAAGATGAATGGTTATTTTGTTTCATATCCCTGAATTTTATCAAAAAAATAAATATGTGGGTTACTTAGATTGAGTAGGATCATCATCCAATGATTCATAAAAATTATTAATGAAATTAATAAAATAATATCAATGTGATTAGATTTTATCATTTTGCATCTGCATTGTTGGCATAAAAAAGAGTCAGTTGTCTATTATTTGTATCAATCACATCATTTAACTCTTTTTTATTATAAGATTATTACTTCTTAGTAGATGTTTTGGGTGTAGAAATGAACCATAGATTAATCAATCCCAATAAATCATTCCCCAGTTATCCATTTATATAGGAATAATATAAATTAATATAGATGTTCAGATTAGTTATTATCATTAATTAACATATTATATCATTTATTGGATATCAATTTAGGAAAATATACCATATTCTTTATATTCACAACTGATACTCCCAACTATTAAATCATGAGATAATAATTTATACTATGGGGAAAAACTATTTCTGTAATGAAAGATAAATATATAACTGTGTAATGTAATGTCCTGACTGACTATGAAAAAATTTGCTAGATTAGTCACCACATGGCATCAAGTGGGCTTCCCCAGTGCCAGAGGATGCTGACATGTAGAAAGGGTCTAATGATGGTACATTGGGAAGACTATACACACATAATTATATTGGTATTGATGTATAAAATATACTAAATCCATAGAAAATAGTATATGTGGTAACAATAAAAGACACAAGTAGTGAAAAATTAAAAAAAACAATAGAAGCAAGGCCAATGACAACTATTTAACTACACATGCATGCCCATAAGATTTTTTATTATCCAAATAAGTAAACATTTAGAAGAAATGTTAAATGAAAAAAGGGAAAAAATACTAAAATTTAACACTATGATCATCTTGGGTACTATGTCAATCATGTTCTCTTAACTCCAATGTACAAATCACAAAACCAATAATCATCCAAGGATCATGATCCGATAATGAATGAGGTTCTTTCCGGTACCTTAGTTTAACTTCTTCCCAATATTGGTGTGGTATATAATTTTTAGGTCACCAAAAATGATGCATAACCATAATTCAATTTTTGAATAAAATGTATATCAGTGTGACAAAATCATAGATAAAACAATCACTAGTAATAGTAAACAAGTCATCTTATGTTCTTAAAGGACAAATGTCCTACCATACCTTCCTTGACCAAAAAGTCATTTCATTGAACAAAAGTGATCCACCAAAATATAATATGTGTAAACCTGAAATTAATAGTGAGATAAGGACTAAGCCCAAGACTGTGATTTGTCTTGGAAGATGGATCCTTGGAAAACAACTATTTTTTCATAATCCATAACATTTATACCATTATTTGGGTATGATAAGGGTTCTGTGAGCACATGTGCCATAGCCCAGTTGGTGAGGACTACATAAATGAATCCAGGAGACTAGAGATGACATCTTGGAGGAGTCTAATTTCGAAGGCACTGTAGTAGTACTATATAAGGTACTTGAGAAAGAACTGTGTCGTTCTGTAGTAGGTACTTTAGCGGGAGCTGTAGTAGGCACCGTATCGAAATGTTGTATCAGGTAATATTCCCTTGTTCGGGCCTTTGGGCCACAAATTTGTTCCCTGAGTCCTCTAAAGCCTTCGGGCCACCCAGGACATCATGTCAGTATGGCCTTTGAGCCACCCCAAGGCCTTCGGGCCACCATAAGTGCATATGGAAGACAAACAACCCACAAAGAACAAGCTTCATTAGGAGGATAAGAATGGAGATTCCACAGTAGTAGATGAAAAACAGATTGCAAGAATGAGAGGGTATGGAACCCTCCATCGGTATAATCCTGTGCATGAACAGGAAAGCCTATCTGAATAGCCCTGGAAAGGTAAAGAGATAATTTCACGATGAAGATGATGTGGAGGAGCAGTTCCAAGTAGTTAGTATGGTTTTTATGTAATGTTTGAAGCCTACATGAAATTAATTCCCCTAAGGCCTACGAAACATGTAATACGTACACCTACGGGTCTTTTAAGGGTTCCACCTCACCCAATGAAATGTGGATTATCAAAAATCAATAAATAATGAAGGCCTTCGTTCCATAGTTGGATAAGGTTTTTGTGACCATGGTCATGGAGACCAATTAATGGATTCTTATGTGTCAATCATGGGGAATTGTAACTAACTGATACTATAAGTGTCTATCGAAGGTGATCCATAAATAGAATATAGTTTATCACACTTGAAAAGAGGTGAAACTAATCTTATGTGCCTATTCTTGGTATCAAAAAATGAGGAACGACTATCAATCAAGGCTTGGGATTTCAACCAAGCTCTTGAGCCTACCCAATGAGTCTCCATAGGGAACTTATATCAGGCATGTGAAGGAATGGAAAACGAATGGTGAGACCCTCTATGGATTACAATGTTTTTATCCTTGTGTATATAAGAACCTAAAAAACCTTGACCACATCCTTGTTGTAACACCCCAGGTCAATAAAGAATATGACATTTTCATATTTATCCATATTTGTGAATAAAATATTAATATTTCTTTAAAGGGGATGCTATGCTCGATGGCGTACCCAACATGCAACAAACGTGTTTCTGGGGAATCTTACGCTGCACTCTAATAATAAAGTAATATTATTTTAAATGATAGTTAACATGTAGCCGTTGTATTGGCGGTAATGGATATAAATAACTAAAATATTATTATATAAGTTTTTAAATGATTTTACATTTATCCAATAAATGATAGAGGTTTAAAATACGGAAAGAATTCAATTTTAGGCGTATATGCCCTAGTTTTCACTAAAGGTTCACTTATCACCTTTTGATGGAGAACCGTCATTAAATATAGTTTTGTTCACTCGTATACATTATATTGGAACAAATAAAACTCTTCTTAAGAATTAGGACATCAAAATTTACTTTGTGTAAAGTTTTGGTTTCTTTCTGATAAAGTTCATTTTTTTAATGAATAGTGTAAAATGTTGTATTTTAATTCAAAACTTATTTTTAATATAATTTATTTATATGAATAGATTATCTTTTGAATTGGTTTTAAAGTGAAATTAGAATATATTTTTACCATTAAATCCAATAGTGGTCGTTGGAATTAATTTCTCATTGAAATCAGACTTAAACTAGTGTCAATCTTTTGATACTTATTGTTTCATAAAAACACGCTATTTGCTCTGATAATGGAAATTAATAATTAAATTAATTAATGTGACTTATATGTTTTTAATTTTTTAATATAGACTTCATTTTTGAATTCGGAATAACAAAGATAGATTAGGGTGATTTTTTGGGTTTTTTCTGAAAAACTTCAATTTTCGATGAATAGTGAAACCACTCAGTGGTACTTATAAAAAATGATTTTTCCATTTAAATGAAATTTTTCCATCTTTGTGTTTTTAATTTCAAAAATAAGACATACATGGTTTTCATTAAAAGGTAAAATTTGGTTCAATGGGATAAAAATAATTTTTGGTGAATAGTAACATATTAAGTTTTTAATCACGATTACAGGTAATTAGTGTAGCTTATGGTATGAATAATGTTTTAATAAAATGAAATGACCTAGAAACATGTCCTACCCTCATTTTATGTGTCATGGCCGACCAAGAAAATCCATGGGTCAACTTGGGGTCCCCATGGAGCCAATTTGGTTGGGAAATGACATAAATATCTTTTTATTTAATGTTAAAGTAAAAATGACACAAACATGATATGTTTTACTATAACAATTTTTACATGGGGTTATACAAGTCATATATTTGACTATAAATAGTCATTGGAAAGATAAACAGTTTTCCTACATCATAGTGTTTTTTCTATAATTTTTAGACATTAAATAATTTAAATTATTTATGACATCATGATGATGCAGCGATGACTTCATTATATAACGATTTAAATAAAATGGAACGATAATGTAATATCTAAGACCTACACATGTCCAAAACCTATTGGATGAGTGTATTTATATCCATTATCACCTTATCCTTGAAATAAATTAATGTGGGACCTTTAAAATCCGAAACTCTTTTGAAAATAAACTAACATTTTGTATCTTTACAATAGTGCCCCTCCTCTCCTCTTAAAAAAGGCCCCCACCTCTACCTCCATACCCACACTCAAAAAGTCTTTGGCTCGGCCAAAACCTGCCCATTTTGTCTCTCCACTTCCCTCTATTACTCCTTGAAGCTTCACTTTGGGATTAAGTCTTCCCAAGGAAGCCTTTGAGCTCAATCCAAATGGAGTTACCCTATTTTAAGGTAATGTCTTCACTTGGGTCCTTTTGTTTTATTTTGCTTCTCCAACCCCCAATACTATTTTAATTTATTTATTTTGTAACAAATAAAGTATATTCAATATAATAGGATGTTTTTATAAGAAGTATTCGATCTACACTTACACACACCTACATTTAATGGTTAAAGTACATACTGTTTCTGTGGATGGTGAATTCCTGCATCCCGAAACGATGATTATTCAACATTCTTCTAACACCTTCAAAGGTGGCCATTAAGATTAAACTATATTTATAAATGATATCTAATATGTTATGTTTTACTTAAGATTCTATATTTTTCATTTATGGCTAACCTTTATGGTTTCCATTATGGGTAAACGCGATATCTTCATTTAAGGAAGTGCGGACTACCGCCCCCTCAAAGTGATTTGATTCGTTAATACCATATGTGGTATGTATAAAGGATATATTTAATGATATTATATATGATACCAAACTATAATTAATATACTATTATGTATCATTATGTTTTAATTCCTTTAAATATGAAATAGAAATGGAAGTAGCGTTCATGCGTACGTACGGCTTTCCGTCTCCATGAACGGTACATTTCATTTCTTATCTCAAAATGTTATGTAATATTATAAGTACATATATATAATGGATATATATGTAATATATTACATCTAAATTATTTATATCATTCTGTAATTATAACTTATATATATAAATATCTCTCTCATTTTTTTTAATTCCATTAATATGACAAAAAAAATGAAAGTAGCGTTCATGCGTATGTCCGGCCTATCGTCTCCATGAACGGTGCTTTTCTTTTTTTTATCTCCAAATGATATGGAATAGTATAAAATGAATATTTACTTTATATATATGATATTTTAATCATTAATACTATTCTGGAAATTATTTACTTATAACTACATGGGAAATCTTTTTTCAAACAAGTTCATTTTTGACTCATGTACCAAACATCGGAAAAAACGTCTGATATGAACTAACATTGTTAAACAAATATTATAACATTATAATATGTGATATGAACTGAATAATAATATCTAAATGAGGTACTGAGGAAATTATTAATTGACCAAGTTTTATTATCCAGGAATATAAGGAAACGAACAAGGCAAGTTAGACTTGAGGTAAGGGATCCTACTCCTCTCTTTCTTTTTAAGTACACTATTTTATGTCATTCCTTCTAAGCTCATCTTTTGATTGGTATGTTATTTTATATTAATATTACTATAATTTTTATGTTCATATGATGAGAGACCCTATTCTCCCTCATCAATCCATTTTGGAATTTTTGAGTGGCGCCGTTAGGCTGCCGAATTTTCATAAGAGATCTAACCTCTCTCTTTCTCTTTAAGTACTCTCTTTTATGTCACTTCTTTAAATCTCCTATTATTTATGATGGGGGATGTTATTTTATATTCCCCTTTCTGTACATTTTATTTTAATGCGATGAGATACCCTATTTGATCTCATCAATCCATTTTTGAAAGTTTTATGTGGCGCTGTTAGGCTGCTGAGTTTTCGTAAGGGATTTTTCATATCACTTTTATTCTTGTGAGATTTATGCTACATTTTACACAATTCCCTTTGAGTGGTGTATGTACTGACCATTATTTTACTCATTGTGTAATATTCCTTCATTTAGGATTATTTACCTCAATGTTGTCTTGTCCTTCTTTCACGGGGCGTATGTTTCGAAAGATACCCATGTCGGTAAGGGAACCTTTCACCCTCCTCTTTTTAAAAGACTTCTTTTGTTGGGTCTTTTAATTTACATATTGTTATGTTGGGATATGTTCTCATATATCCTTATTGATTTAAATTTTATGTCCAAGTGATGAGATACCATTTTTTTGATGTGACGTCGTAAGGCTGTCAAGGGAACTTCTTAACCCAATTTCAATTTCTTTGGGTTTAACATGTAGTTATTGAATATGTCATCCTTTGAATATGTGTGAATGGCCTTTGATTATTTTACACTCAATATCCACTTATAGTTGGGTGTATTTGTTTGTCACACATAATTATGTAATTGATTTATCCTTCAACTAATGATACTGTCATTGTAAGGGACTTCGTCTCAATCTCCTTTCATTGAGGCATATTATGTTTTATACACAACCTTCTTTTATACGGTTTATAAACCCCTTTGACTTTTATGATTATTCAAAAGGAATCTTTTTTATACAAAGTGTTTATTAAACGACAAAAGGGAATGTTTTTGTCTGACGTATGCGGTGACAACGACTTCTTCACCGCCGTGGCCATTATTTGAGTTTCGGCTTCCTCTACAAGACATACCATCTTTTTAAAAGAAAAATAAATACCATGTTTTACTTTTCTTTTATTTTGGTATTGAAAATGGTTTTCATAATGTATTTATATCAATGTTTTGTATTGATATCTTGTTATTGAAAGGTGTAAATGTTATGTTTCCATTATGCATGTTTTATGTGATAAGATTATGTTATGTTTCTTGGGCATTGTTATGAAGACGGGTGGTTCCGGGATAAACTAAGGGCGGGTGAGCCCGATATAGCTCACCAATGCATTGGGTAATGTGAAGGAGTGAAATTCTACGCTTTCTCTGAAGATATTTAGGGAATATACTATGGTGGGTATTCCAAACGTAATCAAGAGGGTTACTCCCTATGTAAGAATGTTATGAATGACTCAAGTTACCTTTTATGTCTTATGATTTCAATGATTTATTCATGATTTTATGAGGTATGTTAAAGGGATTATGTTTTATGGGTAATGTATTATTTCATTATTATGTATACATGTACTCATGTTTCCTTTCCATATTTTTATATCCCTTACTGAGCTTTTTATGGTCATCCCTTGTTTTTTTGAAATTATTTCACAGGTCAAGGGAAAGGTACATGATATGATGATAGTGTCAAGGAAGTGTCAAGAAATAATCCATGTTTTATTTTAAATATGATTCCATTGATGGGACATAAGAATACTATCTTTATGTAACCACTTTGTTTATATGTGGAATGTAATGCAAGTTTCATGATCTAATTCCCTAAATCTCTAAACCTGAAAATATCCTTAATGTGTAATCTTGTAATAACTCAAGATTCATTAGGTTTTAAGGCTGGGGCCTTATAGTTGGTATCAAAGGTCGGTTTAGATAACTTTAGAGGTTAGGGTATTCTTTTAGCATAAGTGACATTACCATAATGGTTAGGATTTCATAAAGAGTCATAGTTTTTAGATAAAGTGAATGAGTAAGTATATCTTCCTCATTAGTATATGATGGAGTTTTTGATATACTGACACAGACCTTTTTGGTTTTAGTAAATGGATGGATCTATCAGGAACCAAAGTGACAATAGGTTTGAAGGAAATTGTGGTGGTTCTTTGATTAAGAGACTGGATGAAATGGGGGATTCAATGAAGAAACTTGTGGTTGTTATAAACCAACTAGCAAGGATTCATGATCAACCACTTGAACCTTGGTATGATCTATAATGAATAATGTACGAGATGACCAATCGATGTGGAAGTTCAGGTAATAATTATAAAGGTAACCATTAGAGTTTATATGATCCTTTTGAGATAATTATGCATTATTATATGTTCTGATGGAAAATGAAAGGCATGAGATAAACTGGAGGTTAAAATATGTTATGATCATTTTTGAAGATTTTATCTCGTTTTGGGGAATGTTTTAAGAATTATATAGTTTTGGAAAAAGGACAACACGTAGACCATGTGACTACCCGTCGCGTCAGACAAAGCTGTGGGAATCGAACCCACAACCAAAGTGCGACTGGTATTTATCGCCTACCACTGGACTACGTGAAGTCTCTGGTTAGTTTTACTGATTCTTTTTAGTTATATGATTTTATGAATTAAGAGTAAGTTTATTTTGGGATATCTATGGAAATTTATTAACCTATCATGGAGGATATGTGATTAGGTTTATTACATTTCAATACGAGACTTTAGGAGCAACTGATGTTGTTTGGAGATAAATGTTACGATTTAACATGGAAGACTATGTGACTAAATACTTCAAATATTTGGGTATAAATATTAGTTTGGTTTAATTTGAATAATTTTATGGACAAATTGATTATAGAATGGTCCTCGTTGACTTTGGGTTTTATTGGACAAATTTTGGAGATTAAGAATAGATTTTCTTTTTATAAAGGGTTATCCTTTTCTGGATTATCTGATCTTGTACTAACCTTTTTGGTTTTGGTATTGGTTAAAGTATAAAGACATGGGAAGTATATAGTTATTTTTTGTTGATTAGGTGACTCTCTAGAAGTTTATTATAGTACTCTTATTGCGAACAAGTCTCCCTAAATACTCGTCTTTTGGAAAAAAATATGAGTTTGATTAAGGAATCTAGTAAAAGTTGAAAGTCAACATGATAAGTGATTATGTTTCCTTATGATTAAATTCCTCAATAAAAGGTAACTTAAAACAAAAATGTTGTCTATTAACTTTTCCTACTGGGGAATCGAATACCGTTTAACCCGTCACATGTTTGTGATTTTCTTAAGGTTAACTTTCTCCTAGACATGTTTACTATCACTCTCCCTCAATAACATGACCCTTTGCTTTTTCTTCCATGTCCATGTTTTTCTACATGGAATCCTAGTATGGGTTAACTCGGGTGACCTCTGTACTTATCATCCTTTATAAAAAAGTGATTGTTTTACTGACTCTTGTTCCGATGTGGGACTTTCAAGGATGTTTCCATGCTAAATTTTAAAAATTGCGAGGACGCAATTCCCAAAAGGGGGGAAGGATGTAACACCACAAGTAAATAAAGAATATGAAATTTTCATATTTATCAATATTTGTGAATAAAATATTAATATTACTTTAAAGGGGACACTATGCTCGATGGTGTACCCAACACGCAACAAACGAGTTCTTGGGAATCTTACGTTGCACTCTAATAATAAAGTAATATTATTTTAAATGGTAGTTAACATGTAGTCATTGTATTAGAGGGAATGGATATAAGTAACTAAAATATTATTATATATGTTTTTAAATGTTTTTACATTTATCCAATAAAAGATAAAGCCGTAAAATACGGAAGGAATTCAATTTTAGGGGTATATGCTGTAGTTTTCACTAAAGGTTCACTTATCGCCTTTTAATGGAGAACCGTCATTAAATATAGTTTTGTTCACTCTTATACATTCTATTGGACAAAATAAAACTCTTCTTAAGAATTGGGACATCAAAATTTACTTTGTGTAAATTTTTGGTATCTTTCCGATAAAGTTCATTTTGTTAATGAATAGTGTAAAATGTTGTATTTTAATTCAAAAACGCTTTTTAATCTAATTTATTTATATGATTAGATTATATTTTTAATTGGTTTTAAAGTGAAATTATAATATATTTTTACCATTAAATCCAATAGTGGTCATTGGAATTAATTTCACTTTGAAATCAGACTTAAACTACTGTCAATCTTTTGATACTTATTGTTTCATAAAAACACGCTATTTGCTCTGACAACAGTAATTAATTATTAAATTAATTAATGTGACTTAAATGTTTTTAATTTTTTAAAATAGACTTCATTTTTGAATTTGGAATATCAAATATAGATTAGGGTGAATTTTTGGGTTTTTTTCTGAAAAACTTCAATTTTGATGAATAGTGAAACCACTAAGTGGTACTTATAAAAACTGATTTTTTCGTTTAAATGAAATTTTTCCATCTTTGTGTTTTGAATTTCAAAAATCTGACATACATGGTTTTCATAAAAAATTAAAATGTGGTTCAATGGGATAAAAATAATTTTTGGTGAATAGTAACTTATCATGTTTTTAATCGCGATTAGAGGTAATTAGTGTAGTTTATGGTAAGAATAAAGTTTTAATAAAATTAAATAACCTAGAAACCTGTCCTACCATCATTGGATGTGTAATGGACGACCAAGACAATCCGTGGGACAACATGGGGACCCCATGGAGCCACTTTGGTTGGGAAATGACATAAATATCTTTTTATTTAATGTTAAAGTAAAAATCACACAAACATGATATGTTTTACTAAAAAACTTTTTACATGGGGTTATACTAGTCATAATTTTGACTATAAATATTCATTGGAAAGATAAAATGATTTCATAAATCATCGTACTTTTTTTATAATTTTTTTACATTAAATATATAAAATTATTTATGACATCATGATGATGCAGCGATGACCTCATTATTTAACGATTTAAATAAAATTGAAAGATAATGAAATATCTAAAACCTAAACATGTCTGAAACCAATTGGTTGAGTGGATTTCTAACCCTTATCACCTTATCCTCGAAATACATCAATGTGGGAACTTTAAAATCTGAAAATCTTTTGAAAATAAAGTAACATTTTGTAACTTTACAAGAGTGCCCCTCCTCTCCTCTTTTAAAAGGCCCCCACCTCTACCTCCTTACCCACACTCCCAAAGCCTTTGTCTCGGCCAAACCCTGCCAATTTTGTCTCTAAACTTCCCTCTCTTACTCCTTGAAGCCTCACATTGGGCAGATGTCTTCCCAAGGAAGCCTTTGAGCTCAAACCAAAGGGAGTTACCCGATTTTAAGGTAATGTCTCTACTTGAGTCCTTTTGTTTTATTTTGCTTCTCCAACCCCCTAAAATATTTTAATTCATTTATATTGTAACAAATACAGTATCTTTAATATAATAGGATGTTGTTATATGATGGATTCGAGCAACACTTACACACACCTACATCTAATGGTTAAAGGACATACTGTTTTCGTGGATGGTGAATTTCTTCCTCCCGAAACGATAATTGTTCAACATTCTTCTAACACCTTCAAAGGTGTCCATTAAGATGACACTATATTTATATATGATATATAATATTATTATGTTTTACTAAAGCTTATTTATTTTTCATTTATGGAGTACCTTTATGGTTTCCATTATGGGTAATGTGATATCTTCATTTAAGGAAGCGCGGACTACCGCCCCCTCAAAGTGATTTGATTCGTTAATACCATATGTGGTACATATAAAGGATATATTTAATGATATTATATATGATACCATACTGGAATTAATATACTATTATTTATCATTATGTTTTAATTCCATTAAATATGAAATAGAAATGTAAGTAGCGTTCATGCGTATGTACGGCTTACCGTCTCCATGAACGGTACATTTCGTTTCTTATCTCAAAATGTTATGTAATATTATAAGTACATATATATAATGGATATATATGTAATATATTACATCTAAATTATGGATATCATTCTGGAATTATAACATATATATATCTATCTCATTTTGTTTTAATTCCATTAATATGACAAAAAATGAATGTAGTGTTCATGTGTACGTACGACCTACCGTCTCCATGGATGATGCTTTTCATTTTTTATCTCCAAATGATATGGAATAGTATAAAATTAATATTTACTGTATATATATGATATTTTAATCATTAATACTAATCTGGAAATTATTTACTTATAACTACATGGGCAATCATTTTTCAAACAAGTTCATTTTTGACTCATGTACCAAACACAGGCAAAAACGTCTGACATGAACTAACATTATTAAACAATTATTATAACATCATAATATGTGATATGAACTGAATAATAATCTCTAAAGGAGGTACTTAGGAAATTATTAATTGACCATAGTTTATTATTCAGGAATATAAGGAAATGAACAAGGCATGTTGGACTTGAGGTAAGGATCCTACTCCTCTCTTTCGTTTTAAGTACACTCTTTTATGCCATTCCTTATAAGCTCATCCTTTGATTGGGATGTTCTTTTATATTAATCTTACTATAAGTTTTATATTCGTATGATGAGAGACCCTATTCTCTCTCATCAATCCATTTTGGAAGTTTTGAGTGGCGCCGTTAGGCTGCCGAATTTTCGTAAGAGATCTAACCTCTCTCTTTCTCTTTAAGTACTCTCCTTTATGTCACTTCTTTTATGATCCTCTTTTTTATGATGGGGGATGTTCTTTTATATTCCTCTTGCTGTACATTTTACATTATTGTGATGAGATACCCTATTTTATCACATCAATCAATTTTTGAATGTTTTAAGTGGTGCCATTAGGCTGGCGAGTTTTTGTAAGGGATTTTTCATCTCAATTTTATTCCTATGAGATTTATGATACATTTGCTACAATTCCATTTGAGTGGTGTCTGTACTGACCATTATTTTACTCATTGTGTAATAATCTTTCATTTATGAGTATTTACATCAATGTTGTATTGTCTTTCTTTCCCGGGGCGTATGTTTCGAAAGATACTCATGTCGGTAAGGGAACCTTTCACCCTCCTCTTTTTAAAAGACTTATTTTGTTGGGTTTTTAATTTACATATTGTTATGTTGGGATATGTTCTCATATATCCTTATTGATGTAAATTTTATGTCCAAGTGATGAGACACCCTTTTTTTGATGTGACGCCGTTAGGCTGTCAAGGGAACTTCTTAACCCAATTTCGATTTCTTTTGGTTCAACATGTAGTTATTGAATATGTCATCCTTTGAATATGTGTGAATGACCTTTGATTATTTTACACATAATATCCACTTATATTTGGGTGTATTCGTTTGTCACACATAATTATCTAATTGATTTATCCTTAATCCAAATATACCGTCTTTATAAGGGACTTCGTCTCAATATCCTTTCATTGAGGCATATTCTGTTTTATACACAACCTTCTTTTATACGGTGTATAAACCCCTTTGACGTTTATGTTTATTCAAAAGGAATATTTTTTATACGAAGTGTTTATTAAACGACGAAAGGGAATGTTTTTTTCAGACGTATGCGGAGATAATGACTTCTCCGCCGCCGTGACCATTATTTGAGTTTCGGCTTCCTCTACAAGCCATACCATCATTTTAAAAGAAAAATGAATGCCATGTTTTACTTTTCTTTTATTTTGGTATTGAAAATGGTTTTCATAATGTATTTATATCAATGTGTTGTATTGATATATTTTTATTAAAAGGTGGAATTGTTATGTTTCCTTTATGCATGTTTTATGTGATACGATTATGTAATGGTTCTTGGGAATTGTTATGAAGACGGGTGGTTCCGTGATAAACTAAGGGTGGGTGAGCCCGATATTGCTCACCAATGCCTTGGGAAATAAGAAGGAGTGAAACATTAAGGATTCTCTGAAGAGCTTTAGGGAATATACAGTGGTGGGTATTCCAAACGTAACCAAGAGGGTTACTCCCTACGTAGGAATGTTATGAATGCCTCAAGTTACCTTTTATGTCTTATGATTTCAATGATTTATTCATGATTTTATGAGGTATGTTAAATTGATTATGTTTTATGGGTAAAGTATGATTTCATTATTATGTATACATGTACTCATGTTTCCTTTACATATTTTTATATCCCTTACTGAGCTTTTTATGCTCATCCCAAGTTTTTTTGAAATGTTTTTCACAGGTCAAGAGAAAGGTACATGATATGATGGTAGTGTCAAGGAAGTGTCAAGAAAGATTCCATGTGTTATTTTAAATATGTTTCCATTGATGGGAAAGAAGAATAATATCTTTATGTAACCACTTTGATTATATGTGGAATGTAATGCAAGTTTCATGATCTAATTCACTAAAACTCTAAACCTGAAAAGATCCTCAATGTGTAATCTTGTAATAACTCAAGATTAAGTAAGGTTTAAGGCTGGGGCCTTATAATTGTAGTCCAAAAAATGGAGACACAAGTATCTCTCAAGGATTATAAATTATATAATAGCCTATGATTACATCCAAGGTCTTTCAGAAAATGAACCTATGTATGTTTAATGGTGTCTGTAAATCATTTAACCATTTGAACATTTTACAATTATCATGAAGGAGATTCAAGACCATTAATCATACTTTCTAACAAATAAAAAAGACCATTAAATTAATAATTCCATTATTGAAATTCAATTTTTATTTTAAAAGGATCCCTACTCACATAAAAAGGCCACAACATAAAAGAGTCACTAATACAGGATCATGAACATTAACATATAATATAATTGATTATGTGTTTCTTTCTTTATTATGTAGTTCCCCGCATTTAATAAATATATTAAGGTCATATTGACTACCATGGTAGATATGACCATAATTTAAAATTTTGAATGTAGGTTATTCCAACATTACAGAGACTACGAAATATCACATTTACAATTTTAAATATATTGCACATCATCAAATTATTATATTAGAAAACCCATTAATTAATTTTTTTTATTCACAATCAAACACTTATGGTAGGTTCATTATTGAAGTCCATCACCAACAATGAGGATAATTTAATATCAATGAACTAAAATACATACGGTGTTAGGCTCAAAAAATTAAATGTTCTATTTAAGAGGTGTCACACAGAAATATAGATGTTTGATGCAAAATATCATGTAGTAAATTGTGAGACTTTGTAACAGAAGGATATAGAACACCGACCATATACCAAGGTTGATCCACATGTTTAATATTGAGGCTTAATTTTGTATTATTGGAGATAATTTCATTAAATGGAAACTCAATGTGAAAATAGAAAAAATTAGGAAATGAAAATTTTAATCCATATATATGTAGTTAAATTTATAAAAGTGAAAGAGGTGTTATGTGATTACCTATGGCTATTTAAAGATATTTAAGGCCATATATTCTGAAAATAGATGAGCGAAATATCCCCATTCCTATGAGTAGAAGAGTAGGAACCCTCATGAGAGTGGGAGGCACTGTACTTGCAAGATATAAATATAGGATGATAATGATTAATTAAAATAGGGGAATAATTTTTATCTTTCCCCATTACATGAGGCACATGGTTTCCCCTTAGGGTTGTAAAAATAGTGTGACAATAATTCTTGAGTCAAAATCCAAGAAAGGTGTTTTCATAATTCAATCACATGGTTTTGGAACCCATTACCAACCTGTGAAAATCCCCATAATCAATAAACATACAATTAGGAACATTGTCATGTGGATCCGAAACACAGTTAGAAAATTTCACAAGAGTCCTCCATGCCTAATTGATTAACATAATGGTATCTTGTAGGGGATAAATGGTTTTATTAAAACTATACGCCCATGCTATCCTTCTTGAATTTTGTTGTTTTTGGTCCGACACTCCCAAAAAACAATCGAACCACTAAGACAACTCTTGGAACCTAAAAAAATTATAAAAAAACACATTTATGTTTTCAAAAGAATTTATTTACATCTGGATTCTTTGTTTAAATAATATATCATCCACCAAACCCTAAAATTCTTATTCTTGAGGGAATCTTATCTGCTAGAAAACTATTATGATACAATATCCCCACCTTAAAAATTCTCATTCACTAGATTCCTTGGGAGAAAATTAAAGCAAAACCATCCTTTTGGGTTATGTAGTTTCGTACATTTAGGAGTGTTTCATTTCTAAATTCCCAATGCAACTTCAAAAAAGATTTTAGGAATTTGGTACATAATCGATGAATCCAAATCTATTTCACGTACTTGAAACTAAAACATCATGATGACACATACCCAAGCCCATCATACCAAAGACACAATCACTAAGTTAACTAAATTATCATCTGGTTCGATGATTTTCCCTCCATAGGTTCTAAAATTAACTAATAAATTATATGTTATAGTTTTCCCAACATTTTATTTTTCTATTGAGTCATGAAAGCACCATTATAATGATGCTAATGACAGAATTTTCAATTCGGTCAAAGGGTTGATTCCAAATTGACCTCAATAAGTATTTTCAAGTTGAAATTTATAGTGAATGACATCTTGTACATTTAAATTCTACCTTAACATTCCCATAAAAATTACATTAATACATACCTACTGACTACATCATGAAAAATTAGAGGAAACTTGTTAATCCATTCTCATATAAATATTCTCAAATTGCTCATCCAAGACTGTCATTGTATCTCAAAATGAAAAACAAGATGTTTTATACTAATGAAATATTTGTTTACTTTTTGGACATCCTCTGATGACCATATCTGACTTTTAGGGTAACCTCAAACCAAACATTCAATTTATGTCCTCATCCCTTGAAATGAACATGGATTAATACTTGATCTATACCACTTAGATCATTACCCTTTAAAATTCCAGTTGTGTCTGAATAATATTCAATTTATTCCTAGTAATCATACATTGGGAATCAAATAGCTTAAGTATGGTATTCAATACTTTGGTGTTTACATGTGATAAGTTCATACATGGCCAAGACACCCAGGCATCAAGTACACTAAATGAGTCAAAGGTAGTATCCATCATGTGCACAATTCTGAAGGGATCAACTGCTGTCCCTATTTCTATATAAGGAGTTCATACTTTAGATCCCAAGTATCAACCATGACATACCATACCACCATATGTGATCTATATTGATGAAACACAACTTTCCAAATGTTTACATACCAAGACCAAAGTCATTTAATTTTCTAAACTGTATAACTGACACCCTCTCAATGTACCAAGATGATGTTAATATTGGGAACCAAGTGGGTTTTAAAGATTTTCCAATGTGGAATGAGAAAATCATATTACATAAAGGTTAATGTTCTGAGAATGATTTCAATAAAAACATATATACATCAATATAAATGCAAATTAGTTAAACCAAAGCTTGGTGGATTCAATTAAAAGAGATCACATACACCTAGAAAAACCTCAACCCTACTAAAAAATAAGGATTTCACCATTAACATAAGAATCATGTAAACACACATACACAGAAACTAGATACCATCTTGACTATTAGTGTATCAAAGGATTAATAAAAACCCAACCCTATCATATTTGTTTTTCCTTGCAAGTACCAAAATATTTTGAAACTCTCCCTCTAAAGGTAATTTATGGGAAACACTAGAAATTTCTATTTGATTCATCATTTTAATTTTCCATCTACTTGGAAGGATATTCTTATATTGAAAACAATGTGCTGATCTCATCATTAGAAGTTTCCTAATTTTTTGGATTTATTAAGAAACTGAACTCATCCCATGCAACATGCTCCATCGTTTACTATCCATGTGTTCTAGACATGGCCAACATTCTTTATCCTGTGTTAAACTGAAAGAATAGATATACATGACATCTATAAACACTCTATAACCTTTTTCCTCTATATTTACAAAATACATGCCTTATTATTTATAACCATGAACAACATAGATTTAGGTTTAGAAATAAGAAAAATCATACTATTATGTGTAAACACCTGACCACTTTTAGAACATGATCATTAGCATTGGGAAAATTCATAACTCTATTATTACCTAGGTCATGATACCTCATATTTGACCAATCATTAAAGTGTAACATCCCCAGATTTGGATGTTTTCCACCTAACACAAATGTTTTTCTAAACCATACCATTTACTAAATGAGTACATCATGTATTGTCCTTTACTACCTTGAGATTCATCAGAAAACCAACATATATTTTGTAATATCCATTTTATTGTTGGTAATATGTGTTATATTAAATGATAGTCTATAAGAAGAATCACCAAATAGTCCTACAATATCACATGATTGTAAAAAAATATGACAAAATCATGAATCAACCATCACAGATGAGGAAGAAAAGATGGGTCACATGGCCAAATAAGTGGCTGACCATGCCATCCGTATATATAACGCAGTGAAATAGATAATTAATCGATGCTCACAGTCATAAAATGTATCAAAATTACAAATGAACTCCCTTAACAGTAAATAGGATAAATTAGAAAACAAATAGTCTAAATGGGATAATGGATCATGAACTGAACCGCACATGAAAAATTCAATGCATTACCAAGATTCCTAAGTGAAATACCTAATATGGGATACCCCATCACAAAATAATAAAACTTATACCTTAAAACTATATCATGTTTAAAAAAATCCACTATGATTATAATGATATCATTTATGATCATGATAAGTAAAAGGGTCCTATAAAAAAATAATTTCCATTTTCCAAGCAAATCTCTGAAGATTATACAGCATACACTTACAAAAGGGTTACGATTAATTTCACCACACAATTTTCAATTTTAGTTGATAACATTAGTTTTAATTTATTTCAATAAACCATTCTAGGGTGATTTTTTAGATAATATATAATAAAAGTAATAATGAAAAATTATCTGGTACTTTATTTTGAAAAATCCAATAGGAAAACATGCATGTTTTAGACCCCTTCCTTTTAATAATTAATTATTTAACTAAACTTCTATTAACATTATGCATGTTATCAAATAAATTGAATTTAATCATTTTATTTATCCATGGTCTTCCATAATTCGGCTTAGTTAATAAAAATTTCAATTCCAATCTATAGATTAAAGAACCATTTATGATGAAATTGGAATTGTAACTAACTACTACATCATATTGTATATCTCCAAAGAAGATAACTTGTATTCTATTAATTAAAAAGGGTAATTTTAAAGTAATATTCCACCATATGATTTTATATAAAACCCTATAAATAGATTTAGATAAATAAAATAACCATCCATATATTTCATAAGTATTCCCCCATGGGCTTAATTACTAAGGTATATCTAAAGAATAGAGAGCTATAATGGTATCTGTCATGCCATCAATATCAAATTTTAAAACATCCTTAATTGGTTTAACATATTAATATAATGAACTAAATGACCTACTTACATAAAATTGTGCATTTAGTAATGCATCCTTATAGGTATTCGCTCCCATGAGATAGAGTTACAAGACATTATAAAGGAAACCAATTTATTTAAATTCTAAATTAATAGTCTCTAAAATTGTAAAGTGACCAAAATATTTATATTTTCCTTTTCTAATGGTTTGATCATATGGGTTTCCATTTCTAAAATTTTAATTTTCCCACACACATTATTAATATCATATTGACACCCACATAATTGAAAAAAATATTTTCACCCCATGCAAACAATGGTAGATGACTAAAACATGTAATTATTTGTTAGTTAAGGTTTATCCATCAATATATATTTGAAAATCATCATTTTGGGTGATATTTGTACTTAATTAACCAAATTTAAAGTCACAGATACAATAATATTATCTATTAAAATTATTATGTCAATCTAAACATTCTAATCATCACAAAATCAATGATGTAATCACCTAATAATTGTAAATAGATATGCATGCTAAATAAATCATGTTGCGTGGAACAATAATCAGAGAAACATGGGGTATGAAAAACACAATAGATGAATCATGGATCATTTTATTTATTCAAGTATGCTAATGTAATACCTATGAAATTATACCACACGAATTTTACTATCATACCCAAAATAGTAATTCATAGGACTTCTGACAATCACATAAGGCAATTCTATAAATCTCATGAATCGTAGAAATAAATACTACACGGAATGGAATATGCATGGAATGAGAATATATTTGTGACTATATTGATTCGCATAATTACACTTCCATTCCATAGTAGTACAATGGTATAATAAAATAAATCTAATAAATAAGTATGCCTCAAATTGAAATACATTCACTCAATGTGAAATCAAAATAAACTAAACGACATAAAACACACACAAAAATCCAATCCCTTGCCACATGGAATTTTACCCATGAATGGGTCGATCACTCCTAGACATAGATATTTAATAAGAACTGAAACATTCCTAGTCTCCAATCTACCATCCAAAAATATTATGACAAAAGAAAATAAAACCTCTCTAATACCACTTTGTTACATCCTGATCAAACTATGTTTGAAAACAGTGTCTGTAGTAGTCACCACATGGCCTCATGAATTCCTCCTTGTGTGATAGAGGTTTATAACTAGTAGAAAGGGTATAATTAATGTTTTAGAGGAAACAATACCCTCATCATCAGAATATCACTACGATATATGAGATAATAACTCAAAATAAAATATAATTGGTAATAGTAAATGAAAATTATTAAGAAATACAAATATAATATTATAATAAATACAAAAAAACTAGATATACAATTTTACATTCAGGTACATAAGATTGCACATAAACCAAATAAATAATGATAGTGTAGGGACTATAAAAATCCCTGTGGCTAAATCCATGATCATCATTTGTACCATTAATTCATGTACTTTTAAAGCCCCTGTAAAAACCACAACAGAATAAATCTTCCAAGGATCATAATCCTGCAACCAAATTTGTCTTGTCACATACCCCAATATAGTGGTAAATGGATCTATTTGTGAGATATAACCATAAGGCTTCCACCATTATCTCTATGAATTTTTCTTTTCGTGAATATAATTTACAATATTGTGAATGCATGGAAGATACAATAGTATCTAAAAAAGTTGAAAATTTTCTCATGTTTTTAAAGTAAACCTATCTGACCATACATAAATTGAAAAACTATGGAATTCCTATGAAGATAAGTTATCCTATACAATATAATATGGTCTATCTTAAAATAAGAATAAAGAGATGGTCTGAGCTAGAGTTATGATTTTTCTTGGAAGATGTGTCAATAAACACCTGCTATGTAATCATAGTCTATAACATATATGTCATAATTAGAATTTAATAGGAGGAACCTTGAGCCTTTATAGTGAGACCCATAAATGGAAACTGAAGTATCACATTGTTGTAACTATAAATAACCCATACTGTAATATTATGTCCAACACGATCCATAAATGAAATGTCAATATCACACTTGGATAGTAGTGAAATAAACCCTCTATTCCTATCCTTGGTATCACATATATGGGGATAATTGTAACTCGAGGTTTGGGATAACAATATATTAACCAATACTTTCCCTGTTGTCTCCACTAGGGAACTAGTATCACTCATATATAGGTATTGGTAATTCATGATGATCCTATATAAGGCATACCATGTATTTCTCCCGACATATATACAAATAGAAAAACCTATGAGCTCATTCATGGAGTTCTATACACTGATACCAAATAATATCTCAAGGTAAAAACAATCTCTAAAATCCCATGACAACCTCTAAGGAATCCCAAAATACTATCCCAATTATCTCTCAATACATTCTTAATTTATTTAATAATATAAACATTTAAAGTTTCTCAAGAAGGGGTCCAATGCCATTAATCATTCAAGTTATAATATAAATTTTTTATCACCCTTAATCACACTATTTTTAAAATTACATCTATATATTTAATGTAAATTCAATATCATAAACATAACAAAACTTAAACAAGACACTAAGGGTGGTTTATTCCCATAAACATGTCATTATATTTATAAAGTGGAAATCTCTATTATTAATTATTCCCCTAAATTTGGTATGATAATTAAGTCAATATAAACAAAAATTGAATATATCACCATGCATTAAAACGTAGAAGGTATGGAATTCCAACATCTCTGTGGCTAAATAATATCACAATTATAATTTTATAGATAGAACACATCATCATGTTCTTTTAATTGAAAAATGATTATTCAATTTACGGAATTCAAAGGCACACCATTAAGGCTTGTTCAGTATTCAGTTCCCAAAAATATGGATTATTTTATATATAATGGATACTGGACATAATGATTTAGGCATAATAAACTAAAAATAACATTTAAGATGAGTCACATTGAATTACCAACATGTGGCCTAACAAATCAATTTATTAATGGATATATTTTTAGGGAAAAATCTATAAAAAACATACCATAAAACACATAAGATCCACGTATCAAATATTGAGTCTTGATCTGGTCTAGTATGAGAGAAATTTTAGAAAGATACATTCTCATGGAAATAGTTTGAATTAGCTCAGATGAAAACAAATATGTCTACAATGAGTTAATTGAAAAAAAGGTGAAAGAGGATTAGAGAGATTTCCAAGGGATATCTAATAAGACCAATAGAGATATATTCTTTCAATGTATGTGAGGGATCTCCCCATCCTCAGGATGAGAGGAGTAGGAACCCTTAGGAGAGACGAGGTACAACATGTGGCTAGGAAAGAAGTGACTAGAAGAATGTATAAGGAAACTAAAAGATAATATTAAATTTACCACACTAAATGAGGCGTGCATTTTGGATTCACATTTATCCAAACCGCATTCCAACAGGGCATGAGCCACTATCCTGGAAGGGGGGTAAATGGTTTATTAACATGGTTTGAGAAACTGTGGACAACATTTTCACTTACCATATATGAAAAAATTAAAACTAGTATCATGTATACTCTACTTCTCTCAAATGGTTAGGAAAAACTTTGTGATTCCTCCAGGTCCACTAGATTAGCTACATGATTTCCCCGAGGGGGAACATGGTTTTAGTGAAACCTTTCACCCCTATCATCCATCTGAGAATTCGTGGTTTCAAGGACCAGTGCTCCAAAAACTAAACAAAATAGTAAATAAAACTCTAAAGACTTAATCCTATTAAAAAAAAATTTAGGTGTTCCAAATCCTTGTTTTACATCACAAACATTGGATTATATAGTATCTCATCCACAAAAAAAAATAAAATTCAAATTAATATGGAATTTATCTCGTCCAAAACCCATGGATAATATATTCATATTCACACAAAATTTAAGATATATAACCATATTTAAATGTGGTCTCTACATTAATTTGCAATGATATTAAATTATTCTATAAAATTGGGTGATAGAAGGTACTTCTAGAAGGAACATTAAATATCATGGACTATTCACGATAATGTCTTGATATGACCTTTTATTTTTCCAATCAAATTATTCATTTATAATTTCATACCTCATATATGTTATTTTTTCATAAACTATTAGAGGGTTTTCATATGAGAAAATAATTTAGTTACATTTCTCTTGTATCATTAATATATAATGTTACCATGCTATGAAGGTTATAATAGAATCATTGTCCAGTTTAATATATGTATCATCATGTTAAATAAGAAATTCATTGGTCCATTTCAAAGATACCTCAATGCCCACTCTCATGTGTTCTTTTGGGAGTTAATTAAAATGACGATTGACTTATGGGATATTGTACATTGTAAATCTCACAACATGGTAGGGCATGAGGGTTGATAGATAGAAATGATACCCAAATTTACACATTTTAATTTTAGTAATATAATTTTATTTTATGATATTTGACTTACATTTAAGAGAATTAATAATGGAAAAAAATATTACCTCAGGTATGGTATGAGGTTTAGGGGAATTACTAGTCTTATTGAAAGTATGTTCATTTTGTTCTTCATGTGTTGATATTTTTACCACACTTGGTTCACTCTGACACATTCTCATATAGTGGAATTTCAAACTAGGCCAACCAATAATATATGGAAAAGCAAATATTTTAGAATTTATTTATTTCATCATCATGTAAGTAACATCTTATGTTTATTTGTTATCAATTTTTTTCAATAAGACAGTACAAAACCTACTCCACTAACACGACAATATTTTTAATGGCACTTTAATGCTAGTGAAAGTAGATTTTCATCTAGTATTATCTCTTTTTATTCTTATATCAATGTTGTATACAAGATAATATAGCATAAATTTATATTTATAGGTAATACTGTTACAAATCAAATGAATATTCCATTATTTTATCTATATAAAAGAATCTCATTCTTATTTTTTGTTTTCATCATCTTGGATATCTTTTTTATTTATGTGATCCTCTTTCCAATTTACATGACATTAAACAGAACTGGATTAAAATTTTGATTTATCAATATATATATATATATATATATATGAGAGTATGATGTATCATGTCACAAAAAAGATTTACTATTTATTTAAAATGCAGAAAAATTTCTTCCTGATATAACTATACCATGTAATTTCTTTCTGATGAAGGTACATTGTATTTTATGCACATTATTTATATTCAGCACTATTTTTTGATTCATAAATAAAAAATTTGAAATAAAATTAGTTTAAATAATTCATGTCAAATAATATATTATTCACTAGAATTCACCTAAACTGATTTCCCATTTTAAAAATGAATAAATAATTCGATATTTCATTCATTCTAATTCCAATATAACTAACTTATGGGTGGAGAATTACATTCCCCTCAACATCCTAATGATTTACTTTTCAAATATTATTTTTAAATCCTTGATGGGATTCTCTTATAGACCTTAAGAAGTATTAATTATGGAAATTTTGTAAAATAAATGTAATCTTAATTGAATAATTATAATTTAGTAAACATTACATTATATAATTTTCATTAAAATTGTCAATGTAAAACATGAAATTAAATCTATATATTCACAATGGGTTTCCTTCATTATATGGTGGATGTGACCCAAAAATCTATATCAATCATCACATTCTTCACCATTTTGATCCCAATATAATAAATTATCATTAAATTAGTAGGATCAACATGGTGAGAGCATTGATTCCATCCATCCTCATATTTTATACCCCTATATCCTCCCTTCATAATTTTATTAAACCTTAAAATATTTTACCATTCTTGTTTCCTCATGAACAAGATGTTGATCCACTATCACTTCTACAGTTTCAGCATCAACATTCCATTCATCCTTGGGATTGCTAACATCATCATGTGAAGAAGTATTTCTCTATATGATTTTTTAAAATTTAATTTATATTGTTTTAATTTAGTAGAAAACATTTAATATTATGAGAAAATCATATTATATTAAAAGAAAATTTATTCGCTATATTTAACTCTCATCTTTTTAAATGTTGATAGGATTTAGATTATCTATGAAGAACCCAAATCCCCTATTAGTGTTCCCATCTAATGTAAAAAATATTTTCTCTATTGTGACCATAATATACATATTATTATCTCCCAATGAAAGGGTAATCCATAATATAATTTTTATCTGCCCTGTAGTTGTTTTAGTTTCCAACAGGACAATTGAACAATTATTTTTTACTATATCTATGACATAAAATAATTCAACTTCTTATGATGCCATTATTAAGGACTCATAGTTTTCCTCTTCCACACTAAAATTCACCATCATGAATATAATTTAATCAACATTTTTTGGAATACTTTTTTTAACCCATTTGAAATTTAAAATATGAACATTAAATGTGAATAATCCAACAGATATATCGATTTGATAATGATGAAATATGACTTCTTCTTATAAATTAAATATATATCCTTGGAACTACATATGTGCATCTCTTCTATTATAATAAAAAATTCACTAAAATTTCATTTTACGATAGAAATTTGGTTCTTTGGTATAAAAAATATAATAATCAATTAATAAACTAGTGTAAGTTATAACATTTTCATTTAGTCCCATGAATCGCCATTAAATTCATTCTACAATTTAATTTATATTTTAAAATAACTCCTTATTAATATGATATCTAACCCATCCTATAAACTTTTGATTATGTGTATTCGATACCAATACATCATCCCTTGGTATATTCAAATCTCTAGGAATTTATTTGTGGGATTCAATTTATGGATCAACATCATCACTAATATGTAATAGGTAATGTTGAGTTTACTCTTGTTCTACGATTTTAATTGTTAAAATATATATTCCTTAAATACATTCTCCCTTATGGTGTAAATTTTTATGAGTCATTGGGAGACCAACTCTATGAATATCTAATAGAAAATTGGTATATAATTCAATAGATTATTCAAAAATGTATTGTTCTACAATAAAACATTAAAAATGAATTTTATGCTTGACTTAACCTTTCTAAATCAATATATAATGTTAAATTGGGTACATACATCTGTAATGGATAAAAACCATATAGTTGTACCTATCTAACCAAGTTGTCATCAAGTGGAATATTATTTTAAATAATAATGGTTGGAATAAATTCTGTCATTGACATAATATGACTGTAACTTCCTGATTCAAGATTTGAAACATTTTCAAGACTATAAATTAAATGCATATGGATTTTAGGAATTAGTACAGTCTAATTAATGTATGTCGTACATTTTTAGGTAGAATACAACATAATAAAACTAGCATAAAAATGATTCTCATGTGATATTAGTCCCTATAACATCAAATTAGTCACTAAATTTATATTCTTGATATATAATGAATACCCTTTTAGATCTTTTACACCATAAATGAAAATGATAATTTTGAATTTTTTCTATCTGTATAGTGTATAAGCTACTGGAGGAAAAACAGTTTGTATATAACCCTCCAATATTCCCAACACTTCCCTTATCCCTAATTCAATCATGAACATACTATTATTGATAAAATATTCTTTTTTTCCATTAACATTTAATAATATTCCAATAATACTATAAAATAAATTTTTTTAACACGCATGACATCAGGAATATTTCCAGCACACAAGAAATTCAAATAGCTTTAATTTAGAAATAATTCATTTCATTTCCCATCCATATTTCTTATGGTTTTTAAAAAATGGATTTCTAATAATAGTATCGATATCATTTACATTTTCTTGTATTCGATAACCAATTAGGTGATATAGTGCTTTTGGTTATTTAGTATTCACATAAAATGAATTAATTTAGGATTAATATTATGTTCAACAATGTTAGAATTTTCAATGTATAAAAAACATGACTTCAAGTAATCTTTAAAAAAAATATACGTGTTAGTTTATCATAAATGGGAAAACCCATTTTACATTAATTATATATCTTAAAATATTTCAATAAGAAGGAAAGTCATTTATCATCCATTACAAGATGGACCTCAATATGAACTCTTAATTATTATGATAATAATACATTGTAACACTTGTATCATACATCAATTTTAGATATTTTATTAATGGACCCAAAAAATGAATATTATTATCAATGTTTTTGTTCAATATATAATAAGAGACAACATAATGTATATTCACATCATGAATTACCATGGAAGAAAGTTAAAATTAACAAACATTAAGGGCTATGTAATTTGAGTTGTACTATATACACCAAAATAATGTATTCTATTTTTTGATAATGATAGATGAAATTTTTACATCTCATTTCCAAATTCATGATACAGGAAAAATATTCATGGAATATAGAGAACCTTCTAGATGATGTTAGTTTCCATATTTAATTATTTTATCTTCATTCCATATTAATTCTCTCTTAGTTTCTTGGAATCTTTACAGTATTATAAAATACAAAATGATTAGAATGTACCATTGAACAATCAGATGAGTTGTTTCATTTTTCTTATATCAATATATTCAATATGTAGAAAATTTCAGGAGTGATTTAGTGTGCATGAGAAATAATATGAAATCATTCTGTTAGGGATGTAATATTTTAGATATCACTCCAATTAAGCATATCATTCGTTTTGAATAATATGTTCAATATGGAATATGAACATCAACTCAGAGAATATCACTCACGGACCATGTAGTTCTATAAATCTAGTGTTCCTCTATCTGCTACGACCAATCAAATTATATATCTTCAATAAACTAAAACAGTTTTATATTTATCATAATTGGAATAAATTAGTCTCCTGTCAATTCTATATAATATCTCTATAAACATTAGAAATCCACCAAGGTCATATTCAATTTCCATTATCATATCATCCATTTGATATCCGTCATCATTTCCACTAGTATTCATATCAAATGATCCACAAAGAAAAGTGTCATTGTAATCATCATGAATGATATTTTTCTAACCATGTTTATTCCTATATTTATAGCTATAATTTATTTTGTGATAAATCAAATGTTGTTCCAAATCATATGAATTAATTGTTTTTGATTAAAAAAACATTAACATGTAAAAAATATTTGAGAATAGTTTTATGCATGATTTACCACAAACATGATGAACTCATAAACAATATATTAATACACCATTGTAAAATTAATATAGTGCATCTATTTTCAATTCACATCAATTTTACTATGTTCATAAAATATTTATTTTTAAAAAAATACAAATATGATTTTCATTATCAAATGTGAAATTTAATATAATTCCAAAAAGGGGATGACAACTACATAATTTAGTTATAGAAAAATATGTTCTTGTCAAGAAGAGATGGGGATGAGTCTAATGAAACAAAATTCAATAATTCAAAGTTGTGATGTGATTTTTATTAAGATAACAATTGCATTCTTAAATCAATATATTCTCAGGATGGAAGTTGGAAAGGAACCTAAAAACATTTCTTATTTTATTTCCTAAATAAAAAAGTATTCTCTAGAACACAATAGATTAATTGATGAACTAATCATACAACAAATGTTTTAGGTTCCATTTTTTTCTTTTGAGTTATTCCCAATTTCTAATGGGTTTAGATAAATTAACACCATTTATTGAGTATACTTGACCAAGTATTCATTAAATATAAAAATTATTTCACTAATACAACAATAATCTCTCTTGGTGGAAGCAAATCCTTTATTTCCAAGTCCATATTATTTCAGATAATATGGAAAGGTTTCTAGTTGGTATAAAATGAATAAAACATTGAAATCATCTTCTTAATACAGAATTCATGGATAATTTTATGGGCTAAAGAAAAAATGAGGTTTAGGGATTTACATTAATTTATAATAAACCAATGATCTTTGATAATGAATGTTTTCCAAATACCATATTCAATCTAACTACATTGAAAAACACATCGCAACAGACTAAGCCTTGTAAAATTACCCCATATTAATTTAATATTTCTAATATTATCTCGAATTTTATTTCATAATTTAAAATGATTCATTTTAAATATTTAATTCCCATCTAGGAAACCATTTTTTTAAATTCCATTTGACAATCAACCATTTGTTTGAAAAAATTAAATTTTATACAAATCCCATTTTCTATGAAAATTGTTAAAATCATGTGTAAATTTTCAAAATCTTGTTAAAAATAATCAAAAACAGAGAAAATGTTTATAAACACTTCCAAGGAATAAATTACTCATTGAATTGTTTAAAACTATACAGGATAACATTAAAATCGCCTCATGAGTTTCCGAACACTAAATCCATTTTACTTCATTTTAAAGGAAAACACATTTCCAAATGAAACCCCACTTAAGAATTTTATAACATGTTCCTTTTTTTGAATAAATATATTTAATATAGCAGGACATTAAAAATTCTATGTATTCCACAACCTATTCAAAATAAAATTATTATTATTGAACATATAATAAACATTTTATAAAGGGGACTTTAATTTTATATTTTTCAGAATACACGAGTAAATAAGAAATTTGAATCCTAGCATGATTTCCCTAAAATACCCTCATAAATATGAAGGATCACATGTAAATTGTTTAAAATTAAATAAAGGGAAAATTGATTTATAAAAAACTAGTTTCATTAAATATCACACAAGAAGAAAAAAAATTAAATGCTTACATTATGTGCAATTTTTTCAAGAATCAGCTTCAAGAAGGTTTTACAAAAATTAATAACATTGAAAACAATATTTCAAATGATCATGCGTTTTTGTAAGGAGTCCATGTGTGATATTTCTCATACATATTATTTGAATTTATCTGAGTGTGCGTTGAATTGGTGATGCTCTTTTTTATAAGGTGAGAGAACGGTATCAAATTTTTGTTATTGTTTGGAAAGGAACCAATGATGAGGTTGTAACGTGTTTTTAGTTTTTCCAATGTTGTTAGATTCATGGTATTATTTAGGTATTTTACGAATTGTGATTGAATATCCGAATAGCTCATCGACTTGTTATAATGAGAATATTCAGTGAAGTTTTATCAAGAGGATGATTCAATAATGATTCTTCATGATATTGGGTGTGGTGAGATGGAATGAACATCGAGTGCTTTGTTTTAATTATATATTTGTTATGAGTTAATTATATAATGTATTTTAATAATGTTTACTTATTTTAAGATTATTTATTCAATGAAATTAATTTTTTTAGTTGTGTTCGATAATTATTTTCATTTATTTATTTATATAAGTTCATTATTAGAAATTATATAATCTCAAAATCATTTTAGGATCCACAGTCGTATGGTAATATCATATGGTCAGGTTATGATACCTCAATTTATTTTGATTAAGTGAACTAAATATTTACATGTCTTATAACTTTGTATAAGAAAAAATATACACTTTGTTACTTATTTATTAGCACTAAATATATAGTTCTCATAAAGAATTTATAAATAGAATTTTTTTAAAAAATATATTTAAAAAATTTCTAAATTTTTTCGTATGATATAAATGTATTTATATGAATATATATATTTATATATTTATATATACTTATTTAAAAAAGTCATTATTTAAATATATTTTGCAATTTTTTATAATTATTTAAATATATAATAATTTATTTATAATTTTAAAAATACATTTTAAAGAATTAATTTTATTTATTTATTAATATATCTATATAAATAAATTATATATATTAAATACACATTTATGAATTTCTATAAAAATAAAAATTATTTAAATTATATATATATCGTTATATATATTAATATAAATCTGTATTTACTAAATATAGTCATATATATGTGGAAAATATATTCATTTTTTAAACATATTTATTTTAATTTTATTATTATAAATATATTTATATTATTATATATATTTATATATTTATATATATATTTAATAAATATATAAAAATTTAATTATATATGCTGATATAATTAAAAATATAATTAGAAATATAAATATAGTATGTATATTTATTATTTAAATAAGTTTAATATAATATTTTATTTATATAAATAAATATAATTAAAAAATTATTGTCAATAAATAATATTAACTAAATTATAATAATAAATATATATAAATATATGTATAGTAAATATACATTATTAATATATTTAAATAAAATATTTATTTAAAAATATATTTTTAACATTACTAATGAATTTATAATCTTAAATGAATGTATGTTTGAAATGATTGGAAATGATTAATTTAAAATGAGTACGCATTGAAAATACTGAAAAATGGATAAGTTTTATTAATAAAATTTAAATTATTAAAAAAATGATAAATATTGAATTTATGATGATTATACATTGATAGTATTAGAACATGGTATATATATACATTATAAAATGATTAAACTCAAAATATATAAATAAATAAATAATGCCAAACTATAAAAATATTAAATAATAAAAAATAAAATCTACTTATTAAAACTATAATATATTAGATGTATAATGTTAAAAAATGAAATTCTAAAATGAATACTAAAATTCGAATAAATTACATATATATTGTAACACCCTAACCCTAGAGTCCCATAGTTGGTGCATTATTTTAATACAATGGAATGATCAAAATGAAACAAATCATGTCGGACTGATTAGTTTACCAGTCCTCCAAAATAGATTACATACTCGAACATTACATTACACTTGGAAACATTAAACACAACATAGACAATGCTTTGAGAAGATTATTCCACTTCATGATAAACACTACATATCAATCATAATACACGTCATGACATCTTATGAATGTAAAACATAAGAATGGGTGAGATCAATAGCACATTATGTGTAATAAAATATAGCACAATAAATTATATATAATAAAAATATTAAGGCATGGTATGTAACTGAAACAGATGACTTTTAAAAATTATATTCAGAATTGTATGAAACGATTACATCATATAATTCCATTGAAAAATTCACAGAGATATTCTACTAGTTGAATAATTACATTTAATATCCATAAATTAAATAGATATGTGGTAATGTATAATTATAGAAATTATAACTATGTTGTCAAGGCACCGTTCCAAGACGACACAAAAACAGGTAAAACCCCAAACTAGTTTGTCTCATTATAACTATTCATGCATCTAGGGGGTTTCATTAACTAGTCCCCAACACATATGGAATTCATATATCTACCTCTAACAAAATACATACTTTGTCCAAGGAATTCCTTATATGTAAAGGTTGATACACAACCAACATAATTATTAATTTTAAAAACTACTGTATAATATATTAATAGTTTAACCATAAAACAATAATGGCATCAAAATAGAACATCCATAATCAAAATCATTATTAACCATTTTAAAATTATGGTAAATGATATAAAAATGATCAACCTAAATTAATCATAATATTCAACAGTGTATGTTTACAAAAATGAAAATACTTGATAAAAATCATTTTAAATATTCGGATACAAATATCATTTTTTTATTGAAATCATTAATTCAAAATATGAACACTTATAAACATATTTATTTTTATTTTTATTTTTGAATGAAAGTGTACCATATGAATTTAAAAATTCATAAATTAATTGACATTTCAAATCATTCATTTCAATATATATATAAATCATCAAAAACATTTTGAAAACATAGACTCTAATTAGAAATATTTAGATGAATAATTCATTAAAATATTTAAAATGATGTTTTAGCTAACAATTCACATACATAAAACCCTAATAGTATATATTTTTAAAATAATATTAATTAAATTAAAAATATAATTAAAACATTATTCATAATAATTTATATATATATATATAAGTATGTATGATAATATCTAGAATATTTTAAATGGAGAAAGGATTAATTATATAAACATTGAATGCATCCCTAACCACTTTGAACATTTAAATAATACACCCAATATATTAATATTAATCATTATATACCTTGAAGATAAATATATTCATGATATAAAATATAATAAGGTTAGGACATACACCACACACAATAAATAGGTGGTAAACCTGGCATATATATCACTAAAATTTTTTGTGAGACAAATTACCTTACAAAAATCATATCATTAGAGTGAGGATAATGAAAAGACATAATTTTGTTTGATAAATATATATCCACCCAATTTAAGTGGATATTCATTGTAAAATAATATGGTTTCATTCACACCTATTGTTGGAAGAACATAATAATTTGCATACTTGTTTATATCGATGAATGGAAATTGATTTAAGATTTCCTTTACCATAGGTTCGATACACTCGGTACGCTTCTGAATCTATGATATAATGGTTTTAAACATATTATCAACTTCTACCAAATTCATAATAATATTTATTATTTCATATATGATTCATTCTTTTCTTTATATTAATTTTTATTAATAACTTCCTTGTTAATGGAACATTGTGGGTAATAATCTCATTGCTTATCATACAAGTCTTGACCTGTTATTTTGGATATTATTACATAGATCATGATTTACATACATCTAGAAAGTAAAAAAATAATTATTAATTATATATAGATATATATATATTTATTATAATATATATATATTTAGTATATATTTTTATATATGATATAGATAAATTAAATTGTATACACCATTCAAGGAGACGGTAGGTCAAATGTACCTAGGAATGATGCTTCAGTTTTATTGTCATAATGATTATAAGAATGTAATTGACATAAATGTATATATAGATATATATTATTAAATTATAGATATTATATAATTTAATTATTTCTTATTCATTATATATTTTTATAATCATTTTTCAATGGTTAACATGGAAGATTAATCTCTTCGTGTCGTGGAGACGGTAAGTCGTATGTACGCATGAGTGACGGTATCATTCTGTAATGGTAAAGGGGGTAAGTAAATGGATGGTATATTAATTATATAGAGTAATTATCATGTCATATTAATTATTTATATATATTATATTCATCATTATATCTATTTAAATAAATAAGAGATGATAAACAGTTTACACCAAATCATGGAGACAGTAATCCATACCTATGAATGCATAGTGATATTGTTTTTCATAGGATGGTTAAAAGGAGGAAGATAATATTTACATAATCCTAAAAAAATTATAATATATTATATTTAAAATTTATTACTATAGTATGTAACAAACGTTTTATATGGTCATATAAGATGAAATTAACATTGAATGAATCCGTAAAACAATTACATCTTCTTCGAGTGTCTCCTTTTGTATTGCACAAAAATGCCCCATAGGGTGCCTTTCTGACCAAATTATGGACTAGATAATGAATTTATGGATTTTGGGACGAGATATAGGGAATATTTTGTCCAAACTAAAGGGATATATAGGTGTTACTAAAATATGAGGAGACGTTCCCTTTTATAAGAGAGGGGAGGGAAACTTTTCGAATCTCCCAAAGTATTAATTTAATATAATTAGATTTTTGATTTAACCCAGCTACAAAGTGAGTAATTTAGAGAATAATATGATTATGGGTCAATTTCCAATTATCCAATAAAATTTAAAGTTTTCGATTTTAGTTTGAACCTTATCAATTGGATTTATCCTTTCTTAATATATTTAATTTTAACCACTTTAATAATCTAAATACTGAATGGTTATAAATATTTATGTATAGGATGAAAATTATCCATTAATGAGATATTTATGAAATATTATAATTTATAATTATCAATATTTATATATTAAATTTTTTTATTATTTATGAATAATTAAATAAAATGTTATATATATATAATTTTAATATTGTCAATTTTGACACTACTCATATCTTTGACTATAAATAAAATATAAACTAAAAGATAAATTCCATAAAACCATTTAATACCCTCTTTACATGTCACATTCACCTATAAAATTAATGTATCAACATAATTACCAAAAATTGTATATAATAAATTATTGTTAATGTTACTTAATTGATATTTGTACTAATAAAATTACCAGTTCTTCACTATTGTGTCATTGATTATTTTATTATTTAATTTCCAAAAAAAATAAATAAATACCTATGATGTATAACATTCCTTCATATTTCTGTATAATATTTATTATTTAATTTATCTCCTTGTTATCCCCACACTATAATTATAACACTTATAAGAAAAGAGAGTTTGATATTTTTTCAAATTCATTCATTTTAATCATATCTATCCCATTTACATGGAAAAAGTGTCCATTAAATTATTCATTTTCAAACAAATAGCTAAAAATTTTCTTTTTTAATTAATCTATTTTTTTAACAATTTCATAATTTTTTTTGTATTTATCTATTTGTTTTTACCCTTAATTAAACAGTTTATGTCACACCCGGGTTTTCAATTCCATGCATTGTTTCAAATCCTCTTTTAGTTCCTAGTTTTCTCTTGGTTATCAGGTGTTTCAGGTTTAAAATTTAGGTGGATCTTCTATTATTGACCTATGATCATAGTATTTCGGGTCGTGGATGTTATTTTGCCTCATATTTTGTGAAAGGTATGGTGTGAGTTTTTTTTGTGTTTTGGAGTAGCATTAGTGACACTCCTTGTGGAACCACTTGTGGGGTATGATGTTGAGTTTGTTTGTACCCTTGATTTGGATGAGTTTTTGGGTGAAATGAGTTCTCTGTTTTTTGAATTTTCCTATTCTATCCTTGTGCTATATTTCCCCCATTAGTTTTCCTCTTTTACCACCCTGAAATTGGAGGATATTAGAAGGGTTTTTGGGTGGCCAGAACAGGCCACACGATTTGGCTGCACGGTTGTCCAATGCATTAATAATATTTTTTTTAATTCCCATTTCTTCCCCATTTAGTTCCATGCCTCCATGGATAGACACAAATATACATCAAGGTGCAATGGAACTCATTTATTATAGAGGAATTGGTGGAGAAACCTCATGATCTTTCACATAAGTAAAATCTTTTTTGAGTTTTTCCATATTCCATTGGTTTTATTTCCACTTTCATGAATTTTTAAAGTGTTACCAATCTAGTGTTTGTACCTATGGTTTATCCATTATTCTTTTTTGTGACATTTTGCAGTCTAGGTATCGATTTATCATCCTTATGGCATGGTAGTGGTGCAGTTGATGTTTTGCACCATGATTTGAGGGTTTCAATAGAAAAGGTAGGTTATTCCATGTGTAATAATTTCTTGATGAGTTATAATTATTTAATTAATTATTTTTTAGGTCCCTAATATGTTTTCTGTGCTGAAAAATCCATTTTTGATGGATTTTATTAAGCGTTTAGTTTTATAGTTGCACATTTATATTTAAATTCAGTGTTTTTTCATGTGAAACTCATGTGGTATTATTTGGGTTATTTTATAACATATGAAAGTGGTTTAGTAAATGTTTTATGGGATACCAATTCTGCTTTGGTATGTTTTTGGTGTGCTTTTGGGTTTAAAATTGGGGGTTTTAATGGGTTTTAGGTGAAAAACCTTATCATGCTTTTTAAATGTGTTCTATAAAAATTTTAAAATGTTTAATGAGTTATAAAAATGGTGAAAAGGATGTTTATGTTCTTTTTTTGTGGCATTATGTTCTTAAAATGAGTTTTTGATTTATGAAATTGTGAATTGTGATGTCAAACGTTTTGGGAATGTATTATAATTATTTTACATGATTTATTAAATCGTGAGGTTTGTGAAAACATGTTTATGGGCTATTTTGTGTCAGTGTGATGTGAGAAATGATTTTTTATTAAAAAAGTAATATGTTATATGTTTTTGGGCCTTTATATGAATTTTTATATCCATAAAAAGTTATATATAAATCTTTAATGGATTTTTTTATGTGTTAAAGAGATCTGAAAAGTGTTGTGCTAGATTTTATTGTGAGTTTGATTTAAAAATGAATTTGAATAAAAAGAGGATTGTGTGACTTGTCTGATATACATGTGGGATTTTTGGTTAATGTTTGATGTGGAAGTGGTATTTCCATGTGAATATTTTTTTCATGGATTTTTGAACTCGTTGAAGCACAAAAGGAAAACTAGTATATCTAGGTGGGTGGACATGTACTAATATGCTAGTGATCATGTGGGGTTTGGCCTGAGTATCACATAACAAGATTGATGATGAAAAAATTAATTAAACTATGATGATGATGATGTTAATGATGATGTTGGGGGACCACTAGGTAATGGGTATGTTCTTTTCTAGTGGCTAGAGCATGAGAATGTATATTTTGATGATTAATTTCATTGAGATATGAGGTACCTGGGACCCACAGCAAGCAAGTTCCGTGGGGTAATTTCCCATTGCCGATGCTCATTAGATAATTTATAATTACAATTATTATATGGTATGTTAGGCAGGAAAATTCAGTAGCTTTGGAATTTTATTTAAAATGGTTGATTCCTTAAAATATCCCACATGAAAAATATATTTTTTAATGTTGCGTCCGTTAAAAATTTTAATTATCATTTCATGTGTATGAAACATGAAAAAGTTTCGACATGAATATTTGAGATTCGTGAGGCAGAAAATCGCCAACCACAGAAATAGTATGTTCTTTAACCATTAGACGATGGTGTGTGTATGTGTAGCTCTAATTATTCTTATAACAACATCCTAGTATATTGAAGACACTGGATTTGTTACAAAAGAAATGAATAAAAAGATTCTAGAGGGTTGGAGAAGCAAAATAAAACAAAAGCACTCAAGTGAAGACATTACCTTAAAATCGGGTAACTCCTTTTGGTTGGAGCTCAAAGGCTTCCATGGGAAGACTTCTGCCCAAAGTGAGGATTCAAGGAGTTATATAGGGATGTGGAGATACAAAATGGGCAGGGGTTGGCTGAGTCAAAGGCTTTGGAAGTGTGTGTTAGGAGGTAGGGTGGGGGCCTTTTATAAGAGGAGAGGAGGGGCACTCTTGGAATGTAATGAAATGTTGCTTTATTTTAGAATGCGTTTCGGATTTTAATGGTCCCAAATTGATGTGTTTCAAGGATAAGGTGATAAGGGTTCGAAATAAATCAATTCAATAGGTTTTGGACATGTGTATGTATTATATTTTACATTATCTTTCCATTTTATTTAAATCGTTAAATAATGAGGTCATCGTTGTATCATGATGATGTCATAAATAATTTAATTTAATTAATGTCTAAAAATGATAAAAAATTACTATAATGTATAAAATATTTTTATCTTTATAATGAATATTTATAGTCAAAAATCTGACTTGTATAACCCCATGTAAAAATTGTTTTAGTAAAACATCTCATGTTTGTGTCATTTTAATTTTAACTTTAAATAAATAGATATTTATGTCATTTTCCAACCAAAGTGGCTCCATGGGGTCCCCATGTTGACCCATGGATTGTATAATTCGGGCATGACTCATCCAATGAATGTAGGGCATGTGTCTAGGTCATTTCATTTTATTAAAACATTATTCTTACCATAAACTACACTAATAACCTCTAATTGCGATTAAAAACTTAATAAGTCACTATTCACAAAAAAAAATTAATTTAATCCCATTGAACCACATTTTACTTCTTAATGAAAACCATTTATGTCAGATTTTTGAAATTCAAAACACAAATATGGAAAAATTTCATTTAAAAGGAAAATCAGTTTTTATAAGTACCACTTAGTGGTTTCAATATTCATCAAAAATTGATGTTTTTCAGAAAATTATCAAAAATTCACCCTAAGGTATATTTGATATTCCAAATTCAAAAATGATTTCTATTTTAAAAAATTCAATAAATATATGTTGCATTAATTAATTTAATAATTAATTCCCGCTGTCAAAACAAATAGCGTATTGTTATGAAACAAAATGTATCAAAAGATTGACACTAGTTTAAGTTTGATTTCAAAGTGAAATTAATTTCAACGACCACTATTGGATTAAATGGTAAAAATATATTCTAATTTCACTTTAAAACCAATTCAAAAGATAATCTAAGCATATAAATAAATTATAATAAAAAGTGGTTTTGAATTAAAATACAACATTTTTCACTATTCATTAAAAAATGAACTTTTTCAGAAAAATACCAAAAATTTACACAAAGTAAATTTTTATGTCCCGATTCTAAAGAAGAGTTTTATTTTCTCAAATATAACAAATAAAATTTTCAAAAAGTGGATTTAAAAGAAGTTCTCCATCAAAATTTGGTTAATCGACCTTTTAAAGAATATTAGAATGTTTACGCTTAAAATTGGATTCATCCGCATTTTTAATCCTCTAACATTTATTGTAAAATGTAAAAATATCTGACAAACATATATAATCATTTTGTAGTTAGTTCTGTTCATTCCCGCCATTACAACGGCTAGACGTTAACTACTACTTAAAATAATATTATTTTATTATTAGAGTGCAACGTAAGATTCCCAAGAAACTCATTGTTACGTATTGGGTACGCCATCGAGCATAGAATCCCCTTTAAAGTAATATTAAAATTTTATTCAAAAATCTAGATAAGTACAAAAATGTCATATTCTTTATTTACCTGGGGTGTTACATCCTTCCCCCCTTTTGGGAATTGCATCCTCGCAATTTTAAAATTGAGCTTGGAAACATCCTTGAAAGTCCCACATCAGAACAAGAGTCGGTAAAAAATCACTTTAAAATAAAGAAAGATAATTACAGAGGTCACCCGAGTTAACCCAAACTAGGATTCCATGTAGGAAAACATGGGCATGGAGGAGAAAACATAGTGTCATATTCTGATGGAGAGTGATAGAAAACATGTTTATGAGAAAGTTAACCACAAACTTGTGATGGGTTAATTGGTATTCGATTCCCCAGTAGGAAAATTTAATAGACAACTTTTTTGCTTTAAGTTACTTTTTATTGAGGAATTTATTCATAAGGAAACATAATCACTTATCATGTTGACTTTCAACTTTTTTTATATTCTTTACACAAACTCATATTTTCTCCAAAAGACAAGTATTTAGGAGGACTTGTTCACATTAAGAGTACAATAATCAACTTCTCAAGAATCACCTAATCCACAAAAGAGAACTATATACTTCCCATGTCTTTAGACTTTAACCAAATCCAAAACCAAAAAGGTTAGTACAAGATTAGATAATCCAGATAAGGATAACCCTTTATAAAAAGAAAATCTATTCTTAATCTCTAAAATTTTTCCAACAAATCCCAATGATCAACAAAAACCATTCGATAAACAATTTGTCCATAAAATTATTCAATGTAAACCTAACTAAGACTGAAACCCAAATATTTGAAGGATATAGTCTGATAGTCTTCCAAGGTAAATCGTAACATTTATCACCAAACAACATCAGTTTCTCTTAATGTATCGAATTGAGTAATTAACCTAATCACATATCCTCCATTATAGGTTATTAAATTTCCATAGATAACCCAAAATCAACTTACTCTTAATTCATAAAATCATCTAATTAAAAAGAATCAGTCAAACTAACCAGGGACTTCATGTAGTCCAGTGGTAGGCGATAAATACCAGTGGCACTTTGGTTGTGGGTTCGATTCCCGTAGCTTTGTCCGACGCGACGGGTTGTCACACGGTCTGTGTGCTGTCCATTTTATAAAACTCCAAAAATAACCCTAACATGTTTTAACCTCAATAGTTTCTTTATACCTCTCATTTTCATCCAAATTCGTTATGATCTCATCATCTTAATTCTTGATGTCTTATTTCACCACCATAATATAAAATAAAAAGATTCCCAAAATGAATGACATCACACCTTGATCATGGAGACCACTTGGTTTCATCATCATCTTGCTCAAGTAGGTAGAAGTCCCATGCATTACAACAATGATTTAGAGATCCTTCCAAATAATTTGATTCCTCCATCCAAATACACCTTGTACAACATGGGTCATATGGGTGTTCACAGAAAAACAGTTTTGGAAAATAATCATGTATGACATATAATTACAAAACATCTGATAAAACATGATTTCTATAAAATAGTCGGATATAATTTGAGTTGAAACTTTCTATTATTGGTCCTTTTAAAATACCATTTGTATGTGCTGAGAGACTATAATTTAAAATCAAATATAAATAGGTTGTGCAAGGGTCTCCTTCCTCAGCACCATTTTTAAAATCGTAATATCCTTCAAATTCTTGTGATAAGGTAAAATATTAGAAAACACCTTGATAATATTTACCTTTCTAGAAAATATGAGAATATTGTGAAAATAGTATATGTCTAAAAACAACCCATGATCCAAGATGATAACAAGGTATAGTGGAGGTGTTTGAATTCTAAAACAACTGCTTGCAAGTGAGTTGTATGCTAGAAAAAGATTCACAATAATACGAACATGACTTTGCAATAATTATTGCAAGCATGTCATCAGGAAGAGATAGGAATGTCATTTGAGATCCTTCTCCTTCCATTCGTAACCGACTTTACTTCACCTGAAGAAGGTTATAAAACAAGGATTTAACTGAAATAATAGATATAGGGACTAATCACGTGTCTAATAAAAACACCTAATCCCTAAAGTTGCCTAAACTGACCATTGATACCAACTATAAGGCCCTCGCCTTAAACCGTACTTACTCTTGAGTTATTACAAGATTACACATTGAGGATCTTTTCAAGTTTAGAGTTTTAGAGAATTAGATCATAAAACATACATTACATTCCACATTTAAACAAAGTGGTTACATAAAAGATAGTATTCATTTTTCCCCATCAACGGAAACATATTTAAAAATAAAGATTGGATTCTTTCTTGACACTTCCTTGACACTATCATCATATCATGTACCTTTCCCTTGACCCGTAAAAAACATTTCAAAAACTTGGGATGATCATAAAAAGCTCATTAAGGGTCATTAAAATATGGAAAGGAAACATGAGTTCATATATACATAAGAATGAAATCATACTTTACCCATAAAACACATGCACTTTAACATACCTCATCAATTCATGAATAAATCATCGAAATCATAAGACATAATGGTAACTTGATGCATTCATAACATTCTTACGTATGGAGTAACCCTCTTGGGTACGTTTGGAATACCCATCACAGTATTTTCGCTAAATCATTTGGGAGAAACCTTAACGTTTCACTCCTTCGCGTTACCAAATGCATTGGAGAGCTATATCGGGCTCACCCACCCATAGTTTATCACGGAACCACCCATCTTCATAACAATGCCAAAGAACCATAACATAATCGTACCACATAATACATGAATAAAAGAAACATAACATTTCCACATTTCAATCACACGATATCTATAAAACACATTGATATAAAAAACCTTATGAAAACCATTTTCAATACTAAAATAAAATAAAAGTAAAACATGGTATTTATTATTCTTTTAAAAAGAATTTATGTATTGTAGAGGAAGCCGAAACTCAAATAATGGTCATGGAGGTGGAGAAGTCATTGTCACCGCATACGTATGAAAAAAACATTCCCTTTTTTCGTTTTTTAAAACTATTCATATAAAAAGATTCCTTTTGGATAAATGTAAAAGTCAAAGGGGTTTATACACCATATAAAATAAGGTTGTGTATAAAATATGCCTCAATGAAAGGAGATTGAGACGAAGTCCCATACAAGGAAGGTATCCTTGGATTAATGATAAATCAGTTACATAATTATGTGTGACAAAAAAATACACTAAATATAAGTGGGTAATAAGTGTAAAATAATAATAGTACATTCACACATCATAATAGAACTACATATTCATGGTGTAAAAGTTTATCCCAAAGAATCAAAATTGGGTTAAGAAGTTCCCTTGCAAAAATTTGACAGCCTAATGGCGTCACTACAAAATTTAAAAAAAGGGTTGATGAGAGATAAAAAGGGTATCTCATCACTTGGTCAAAAAAATTACATCAATAAGGATATATAAGAACACATACCAACATAATAGTATGTGATTTAAAAGACATAACAAAATAATTCTTTTAAAAAGAGGAGGGTGAAAGGTTCCCTTACCGACTTGGGTAACTTTCAAAACCTACACCCCATTGAATAAAGGTCATACAATGGATATGTAAATACCCATAAATGAAACTATATTACACAAAGAGTATAATAATGGGAAGTACATACACCACTAAAAGGAAATTGTGGCAAATGTAGCAGAAATATCACGGGAATAAAAGTGATATGAAAATTCCCTTACGAAAACTCGGCAGCCTAACGGTGCCACTTAAAACTTCCAAAATATATTGACGAGAGAAAATAGGGTCTATAATCATATTAAAATAATTTTTACATAAATAGGATTATAATAGAACATCCCCCAACATAACAAAGAAGAGATTAAAAGATGTAACATAAAGGAGAGTACTTAAAAAGAAAGAGAGAGGTTAGATCTCTTACGAAAATTTGGCAGCCTAACGGTGCCACTCAAAACATCCAAAATGGATTGATGAGATAGAATAGGGTCTCTTATCATATTAAAACAATGTTTACAGTAAGATTAATATAAAAGAACATCCCAATAACATGAAACATTAGCTTTAAAAGGAATGACATAAAAGAGTGTACTTAAAAAGAAAGAGAGGAGTAGGATCCCTTACCTCAAGTCCGACTTGTCTTGTTCATTTCATTATATTCTTGAATAATAAACATTGGTCAATTTATAATTTCCTAAGGAAATACATTAGAGATTATTATACAGTTCATATCACATATTATAATGTTATAATAATTGTTTAATAATGTTAGTTCATATCTGTCATTTTTGACGATGTTTGGTACATGAGTCAAAAATGAACTTGTTTGAAAAATGATTTCCCATGTAGTTATAATTAAATAATTTCCAGAATATTATTAATGATTTAAATATCATATATATCCATTACATATTCATTTTATACTATTCCAAATCATTTGGAGATAAAAAACGAAAAGCACCGTTCATGGAGACGGTAGGTCGTACGTACGCATGAACACTGCTTTCATTTTTTCTTTGTCATATTAATGGAATTAAAAAAATAAATGATATAAATATATATATTATAATTCCAGTATAATATATATGTTATATATGTCACATATTTTAATTAATTTCAATCTTTATACATTCCATGTATTGCATGTATGAGTCACATCACTTGAGGGGGAGGTAGTCCGCACTTCCTCATATGAAATTATCGCATTAACACAACATGAAAAGAATAAAGGTATGTTTTAAATATAAAATTCAGAAGCATATAATAAACATAAATACCATATATATCATATATAAAATACAGTTACACCATAATGGCCACCTTTAAAGGTGTTAAAAGTATATTGAACAATCATCGTTTCGTGAGGCAGAAAATCGCCAACCACAGAAACAGTATGTTCTTTAACCATTAGACGAAGGTGTGTGTAAGTGTAGCTAGAATAATTCTTATAAAAACATCCTAGTATATTGAAGATACTGGTGTTGTTACAATAGAAATGAATAAAAATATTTTAGAGGGTTGGAGAAGCAAAATAAAACAAAAGGACTCAAGTGAAGACATTACCTTAAAATCGGGTAACTCCCTTTGGTTTGAGCTCAAAGGATTCCTTGGGAAGACTTCTGCCCAAATTGAGGCTTCAAGGAGTTACAGAGGAATGTGTAGATACAAAATGGGCAGGGGTTGGCCAAGACAAAGGCTTTCGAAATGTGTGTAAGGAGGTAGGGGTGGGGGCCTTTTATCAGAGGAGAGAAGAGGCACTCTTGGAAAGTAAAGAAATGTTACTTTATTTTAGAATCACTTTCGGTTTTAATGGTCCCACATTGATGTGTTTCTAGGGTAAGGTGATAAGGGTTCGAAAGACATCCATCCAATAGGTTTTGGACATGTGTAGGTCTTATATTTTACATTATCTTTCTATTTTATTTAAATCGTTAAATAATGAGGTCATCGTTGTATCATCATGATGTCATAAATAATTTAATTTATTGAATGTCTAAAAATTATAAAAAAAATACAATAATTTATGAATTATATTTATCTTTCTAATGAATATTTATAGTCAATAATATGACTTGTATTACCCCATGTAAATATTGTTTTAGTAAAACATCTCATGTTTGTGTCATTATAATTTTAACTTTAAATAAAAAGGTATTTATGTCATTTTCCAACTAAAGTGGCTCCATGGGGTCCCCAAGTTGACACATGGATTTTATTGGTCGGCCATGACTCATCCAATGAGGGTAGGACATGTGTCTAGGTCATTTCATTTTATTAAAACATTATTCTTACCTTAAACTACACTAATTACCTCTAATCGCGATTAAAAACATAATATGTTACTATTCACCAAAAAATTATTTTAATCCCATTGAACCACATTTTACTTCTTAATGACAACCATGTATGTCGGATTTTTGAAATTAAAAACACAAATATGAAAAAACTTCATTTAAACGGAAAATCGGTTTTTATAAGTACCACTTAGTGGGTTCACTATTAATCAAAAATTGATGTTTTTCCGAAAATTACCAAAATTTCACCCAAACCTATATTTGATATTCTGAATTCAAAAATAATGTCTATTTTAAAAAATTCAAAACATATATGTTGCATTAATTAATTTAATAATTAATTCCCACTGTCAAAATAAGTCGCGTGTTTTTATGAAACAAAATGTATCAAAAGACTGACACTAGTTTATGTCCGATTTCAAAGTAAAATTAATTCCAACAACCACTATTAGATTAAATGGTAAAAATATATTATAATTTCAATTTATAACCAACTCAAAAGATAATCTATTCATATAAATAAATTAGAATAAAATGGGGTTTTGAATTAAAATACAACATTTTTCACGATTCATTAAAAATTGAACTTTTTCGGAAAAATACCAAAAATTTACAAAAAGTAAATTTTGATGTCCAGATTCTAAAGAAGAGTTTGATTTTGTCAAATATAACACATAAAATTTTAAAAAAGTGGATTTAAAAGTGGTTCTCCATGAAAAGGTGGTTAATCGACCTTTTAAAGAATATTAGAATGTTTACGCTTAAAATTAGATTTATTCTCATTTTTAATCCTCTAACATTAATTGTAAAATGTTAAAATATTTGACAAACATATATAATCATTTTGTAGATAGTTCTGTTCATTCCCTCCATTACAACGGCTAGTCGTTAACTACTACGTAAAATAATATTATTTTATTATTAGAGTGCAACGTAAGATTCCTAAGAAAATCGTTGTTGCGTATTGGGTATGCCATCGAGCATAGCATCCCCTTTAAAGTAATATTAATATTTTATTCACAAATTTTTATAAATACAAAAATTTCATATTCTTTATTTACCTGGGGTGTTACATCCTTCCCCCCTTTTGGGAATTGCGTCCTCGCTATTTTAAAATTGAACTTGGAAACATCCTTTAAAGTCCCACATCGGAACAAGAGTCGGTAAAATAATCACTTTAAAATAAAGAACGATAAGTACAGAGGTCACCCGAGTTAACCCATACTAGGATTCCATGTAGGAAAACATGTACATAGAGGAGAAAACATAGGGTCATCTTCTGATGGAGAGTGATAGAAAAAATGTTTAGGAGAAAGTTAACCACAAGAAATTCACAAACTTGTGATGGGTTAAACGGTATTCGATTCCCCAGTAGGAAAGGTTAATAGACAACATTTTTGCATTAAGTTACTTTTTATTGAGGAATTTATTCATAAGGAAACAAAATCACTTATCATGATGACTTTCAAATTTTATTATATTCCTTACACAAACTCATATTTTCTCCAAAAGACGAGTATTTAGGAAGACTTGTTCACATTAAGAGTACTATAATCAACTTCTAGAGAATCACATAATCCACAAAAGAGAACTATATACTTCCCATGTCTTTAGACTTTAACCAAAACCAAAACCAAAAAGGATAGTACAAGATCAGATTATCCAGAAAAGGATAACCCTTTATAAAACGAAAATCTATTCTTAATCTCCAAAAATTTTCCAACAAAACCCAAAGTTCAATGAGAACCATTCGATAAACAATTTTTCCATAAAATTATTCAAAGTAAACCAAACTAAGATTGAAACCCAAATATTTGAAGGATTTATTCACATAGTCTTCCATGTTAAATCGTAACATTTATCTCCAAACAACATCAGTTTCTCTTAATGTCTCGTATTGAAAAGTAATTAACCTAATCACATATCCGCCATGATAGGTTAATAAATTTCCATAGATAACCCAAAATAAACTTACTCTTAATTCATAAAATCATCTAACTAAAAAGAATCAGTGAAACTAACCCGGGACTTCACGTAGTCCAGTGGTAGGCGATAAATACCAGGGGCACATTGGTTGTGGGTTAGATTCCCGCAGCTTTGTCCGACGCGACGGGTTGTCACACGGTCTGCGTGCTGTCCATTTTATAAAACTCCAAAAATAACCCTAACATGTTTTAACCTCGATAGTTTCCTAATACCTCTCATTTTCATCCAAATTCTTTATGATATCAACATATTAATCCTTGAAGTCTTATTTCACCACCATAATATAAAATAAAACGATTCCCAAAATGAATAACATCATACCTTGATCATGGCGTCCACTTGGTTTCATCGTCATCTTGCTCACGTAGGTAGAAGTCCCATGAATTACAAAAATGATTTAGCGATCCTTCAAAATCATTTGATTCCTCCATCCAAATACACCATGTACAACATGGTTCATATGGGTGTTCACAGAAAAAAATTTTGGAAAATAATCACGTATGACATATAATTCCAAAACATCTGATAAAACATGATTTCTATAAAATAGTCGGACAGAATTTGAGTTGAAACTTTCTATTTTTGGTCCTTTTAAAATACCATAAGTATGTGCTGAGAGACTATATTTTAAAATCAAATATAAATAGGTTGTGCAAGGGTCTCCTTCCTCAGCACCATTTTTTAAATCATAATATTCTTCAAATTCTTGTGTTAAGGTCAAATATTTGAAAATACCTTGATAATATTTACCTTTCTTGAAAATATGAGAATATTATGAAAATAGTATTTTTCTGCAAACAACCCATGATCCACGATGATAACGAGGTATAGTGTAGGTGTTTGAAATCTCAAACAACCGCTTGCAAGTGAGTTGTATGCTAGAAAAAGTTTCACAATCATCCGAACATGACTTTGCAATAATTATTGCAAGCATGTCATCAGGAAGAGATAGGAATATCATTTGATATCCTTCTCCTTCCATTCATAACCGACATTAATTGACTTGAAAAAGGTTATAAAACAAGTATTTAACTGAAATAATAGATATAGGGACTAATCATGTGTCTAACAAAAACTCCTAATCCCTAAAGTTGTCTAAACCGACCTTTGATACCAAATATAAGGCCCTAGCCTTAAACCATACTTAATCTTGAGTTATTACAAGATTACACATTGAGGATCTTTTCATGTTTAGTGTTTTATAGAATTAGATAATAAAACATACATTACATTCCACATTTAAACAAAGTGGTTACATAAAAGATAGTATTCATTTTTTTCTCATCAATGGAAACATATTTAAAAATAAAGCTTGGATTATTTCTTGACACTTCCTTGACAATATCATCCTATCATGTACCTTTCCCTTGACCTGTGAAAAACATTTCAAAAACATGGGATGAGCATAAAAAGCTCAGTAAGGTTTATAAAAATATGTAAAGGAAACATGAGTTCATATATACATAAGAATGAAATCATACTTTACCCATAAAACATAATCACTTTAACATACCTCATAAAATCATGAATAAATCATTGAAATTATAAGACATAAAGGTAACTTGAGGCATTCATAACATTCTTACGTAGGGAGTAACCCTCTTGGTTACATTTGGAATACCCATCATAGTATATTACCTAAATCTCTTCGGAGAAACCTTAACGTTTCACTCCTTCGCGTTACCCAATGCATTGAAGAGCTATATCGGGCTCACCCGCCCTTAGTTTATCACAGAACCACCCGTCTTCATAACAATTCCCAAGAACCATAACATAATCCTACCACATAATACATGCATAAAGGAAACATAACATTTCCACATTTCAATCAAAAAATATCAAAAAAACACATTGATATAAAAAACCTTATGAAAACCATTTTAAATACCAAAATAAATGAAAAGTAAAACATGGTATTTATTTTTCTTTTAAAAAGAAGGTATGGCTTGTAGAGGAAGTCGAAACTCAAATAATGGTCATGGAGGAGGAGAAGTCGTTGTCGCCACATACGTATGACAAATACATTCCCGTTTGTCGTTTAGTAAAACTCTTCATATAAAAAGATTCCTTTTGGATAAATGTAAAATTCAAAGGGGTTTATACACCGTATAAAATATAGTTGTGTATAAAATATGCCTCAATGAAATGAGATTGAGACGAAGTCCCATACAAAGACGGTATCCTTGGATTAAGGATAAATCAGTTACATAATTATGTGTGAAAAAAGAATACACAAAATATAAGTGGGTATTAAGTGTAAAAAAATAATAAGAAATTCACGCAAAATCATAGAATGACATATTCAAGGTGTACAAGTTTATCCCAAAAAATAAAAATTGGGTTATGAAGTTCCCTTGCAAAAATTAGACAGCCTAACGACGTCACTACGAAATTCAGAAAAAGGGATGATGAGAGATAAAAAGGGTATCTCATCACTTGGTAATAAAATTTATATCAATAAGGATATATAAGAACATATCCCCACATAATAGTATGTGATTTAAAAGACATAACAAAATAATTCTTTTAAAAAGAGGAGGGTGAAAGGTTCCCTTACCGACTTGGGTAAATTTCGAAACGTACACCCCATTGAAGAAGGGTCATACAATGGATTTGTAAATACCCATAAATGAAATTATATTACACAAAGAGTATAATAATAGGCAGTAAATACACCACTAAAAGGAAATTGTGGCAAATGTAGCATAAATCTCCCGGGAATAAAATTGATATGAAAAATACCTTACGAAAACTCAGCAGCCTAACGGCGCCACTTAAAACTTCCAAAATGGATTGATGAGAGAAAATAGGGTCTCTAATCATATTAACACAAAGTTTATAGAGAGAGGAATATAAAATAACATCCCCCAACATAACAAATAAGAGCATAAAAGTAGTGACATAATGGAGAGTACTTAAAAAGAAATAGAGAGGTTAGATCTCTTACGAAAATTCGGCAGCCTAACGGCGCCACTCAAAACTTCAAAAATGGATTGATGAGAGATAATAGGGTCTCTCATCATATTAACACAACATTTAAAGTAATATTAATATAAAATAACATCCCAATAACAAGAAACATGAGCTTTAAAAGGAACGACATAAAAGAGTGTACATAAGAAGAAAGAGTGGAGTATAATCCCTTACCTCAAGTCTTACTTGTCTAGTTCGTTTCATTATATTCCTGAATAATAAACTTTGGTCAATTTATAATTTCCTAAGGACCTCCTTTAGAGATTATTATTCAGTTAATATCACGTATTATAATGTTATAATAATTTTTTAATAATGTTAGTTCATATCAGATGTTTTTGACGATGTTTGGTACATGAGTCAAAAATGAACATGTTTGAAAAATGATTTCCCATGTAGTTATAAGTAAATAATTTCCAGAATAGTATTAATGATTAAAATATCATATATATCCAGTAAATATTTATTTAATACTATTCCAAATCATTTGTAGATAAAAAACAAAAATCACTGTTCATGGAGACGGTAGGTCGTACGTACGCATGAACGCTACGTTCATTTTTTCTTTGTCATATTAATAGAATTAAAAAATGATATATATATATATATATATTATAATTCCAGTATAATATATATGTTATATAGGTCACATATGTTCATTAATTTCATTCTTTATACATTCCATGTATTGCATGTACGAGTCACATCACTTTAGGGGGCGGTAGTCTGCACTTCCTCATATGAAATTATTGCATTTACAGAACATGAAAATAATAAACGTATGCTTTAAATATAAAATACAGAAGCATATAGTAAACATAAATACCATATATATCATATATAAAATATATTTACATCATAATGGCCACCTTTAATGGTGTTAAAAGAATATTGAACAATCATCGTTTCGTGAGGCAGAAAATCGCCAACCACAGAAACAGTATGTTCATTAACCATTTGACGAAGGTGTGTACAAGTGTAGCTCGAATACTTCATAAAAAAACATCCTTGTATATTTATGATACTGGATTTGTTACAAAATAAATTAATAAAAATATTTTTGAGGGGTGGAGAAGAAAAATAATACAAAAGGACTCAAGTGAAGACATTGCCTTAAAATCGGGTAACTCCCTTTGGTTTGAGCTCAAAGGATTCCTTGGGAAGACTTCTGCCCAAAGTGGGGCTTCAAGGAGTTAGAGAGGGATGTGGAGATACAAAATGGGCAGGGTTTGTCTGAGGAAAAGGCTTTGGAAGTGTGTGTAAGGAGGTAGGAGTGGGGGCCTTTTATAAGGGGAGAGGAGGGGCACCCTTGGAAAGTAAAGAAATGTTACATTATTTTAGAATGAGTTTCGGATTTTAATGGTCCCACATTGATTTTTTTCATGGATAAGGTGATAAGGGTTCTAAATAAATTTATCTAATAGGATTTGGACCTGTGTAGGTCTTAGATTTTACATTCTCTTTCCATTTTATTTAAATCGTTAAATAATGAGGTCATCGTTGTATCATGATGATGTCATAAATAATTTAATTTAATTAATGTCTAAAAATAATAATAAAAATACTATAATGTATGAAATATTTTTATCTTTATAATGAATATTTATAGTAAAAAATATGACTTGTATAACCCCATGTAAAAATTGTTTTAGTAAAACATCTCATGTTTGTGTCATTTTAATTTTAACTTTAAATAAAAAGGTATTTATGTCATTTTCCATTCAAAGTGGCTCAATGGGGTCCCCGAGTTGACCCATGGATTTTATTGGTCAACCATGACTCATCCAATGAGGGTAGGACATGTTTCAAAGTCATTTAATTTTATTAAAACTTTATTCTTACCTTAAACTACACTAATTACCTCTAATCGCGATTAAAAACTTAATAAGTTACTATTCACCAAAAAATTATTTTATTCCCATTGAACCACATTTTACATCTTAAGGAAAACCATGTATGTCGAATTTTTAAAATTGAAAACACAAATATGGAAAAATTTCATTTAAACAGACAATCAGTTTTTATAAGTACCACTTAGTGGTTTCACTATTCATCAAAAATTGAAGTTTTTCAGAAAATTACCAAAAATTCACCCTAAGCTATACTTGATATTCCAAATTAAAAAATTATTTCTATTTTAAAAAATTCAAAATATATATGATGCATTAATTAATTAATTAATTAATTCCCGCTGTCAAAACAAATAGCGTGTTTTTATGAAACAGAATGTATCAAAAGATTGACACTAGTTTAAGTCCGATTTCAAAGTGAAATTAATTTCAATGACCACTATTGGATTAAATGGTAAAAATATATTCTAATTTAACTTTAAAACCAATTAAATAGATAATCTAATAATATAAATAAGTTAGAATAAAAAGAGGTTTTCAATTAAAATACAACATTATTCACTATTCATTAAAAACTGAACATTTTCGGAAAAATACCAAAAACTTACACAAAGTAAATTTTGATGTCCCGATTCTAAAGAAGAGTTTTATTTTGTCAAATATAACACATAAAATTGTCAAAAAGTGGATTTAAAAGAGGTTCTCCATCAAAAGGCGGTTAATCGACCTTTTAAGGAATATTAGAATGTTTACGCTTAAAATTGGATTCATTCGCATTTTTAATCCTCTAACATTTATTGTAAAAAACTAAAAATATTTGAAAAACATATATAATAATTTTGTAGTTAGTTCTTTTCATTCCCGCCGTTACAACGGTTTGGCGTTAACTACTATTTAAAATAATATTATATTATTATTAGAGTGCAACGTAAGATTCCCAAGAAACTCGTTATTGCATATTGGGTACGCCATCGAGCATAGCATCCCCTTTAAAGTAATATTAATATTTTTTTTAAAAATAAGGGTAAATAAAAATATGTCATATTCTTTATTTACCTGGGGTGTTACATCCTTCCCCCCTTTTGGGAATTGCATCCTCGCAATTTTAAAATTGGGCTTGGAAACATCCTTGAAAGTCCCACATCGTAACAAGAGTTGATAAAACAATCACTTTACAATAAAGAAAGATATGTACAGAGGTCACCCGAGTTAACCCATACTAGGATTCCATGTAGGAAAACATGGACATGGAGGAGAAAACATAGGGTCATGTTCTAATGGAGAGTGATAGAAAACATGTTTAGGAGAATGTTAACCACAAGAAAATCACAAACTTGTGATGGGTTAAATTGTATTTGATTCCCCAGTAAGAAAAGTTAATAGACAACATTTTTGTTTTAAGTTACTTTTTGTTGAGGAATTTATTCATAAGGAAACATAATCACTTATCAGGTTGACTTTCAACTTTAATTATATTCCTTACACAAACTCATATTTTCTCCAAAAGACGAGCATTTAGGAAGACTTTTTCACATTAAGAGTACTATAATCAACTTCTAGAGAATCACCTAATCCACAAAAGAGAACTATATACTTCCCATGTCTTTAGACATTAACCAAAACCCAATCCAAAAAGGTTATTACAAGATCAGATAATCCAAAAAAGGATAACCCTTTATGAAAAGAAAATATATTCTTAATCTCCAAAATTTTTCCAACAAAACCCAAAGTTCAAGGAGAAACATTCGATAAACAATTTGTCCATAAAATTATTCAAAGTAAACCCAACTAAGATTGAAACCCACATATTTGAAGGATTTAGTCACATAGTCTTCCAAGGTAAATCGTAACATTTATCTCCAAACAACATCAGTTTCTCTTAATGTCTCGTATTGAAAAGTAATTAACCTAATCACATATCCTCCATGATAGGTTAATAAATTTCCATTGATAACCCAAAATCAACTTACTCTTAATTCATAAAATCATCTAACTAAAAAGAATCAGTCAAACTAACCAGGGACTTCACATAGTCCAGTGGTAGGAGATAAATACCAGTGGCACTTTGGTTGTGGGTTTGATTCCCACAACTTTGTCAGACGCGACGGGTCGTCACACGGTCTGCATGCTGTCATTTTTATAAAACTCCAAAAATATCCCTAACATGATTTAGCCGCAATAGTTTCCTTATACCTCTCATTTTCATCCAAATTCGTTATGATCTCAACATCTTAATTCTTGAAGTCTTATTTCACCTTCATAAGATAAAATAAAACGATTCCCAAAATGAATAACATCATACCTTGATCATGGCGTCCACTTGGTTTCATCGTAATCTTTCTAACGTAGGTAGAAGTCCCATGCATTACAACAATGATTTAGAGATCCTTCAAAATCATTTGCTTCCTCCATCCAAATACACCATGTACAACATGGGTTATATGGGTGTTCACAGAAAAACAGTTTTGGAAAATAATCATGTATGACATATAATTCCAAAACATCTGATAAAACATTATTTCTATAAAATAGTCGGACAGAATTTCAGTTGAAACATTCTATTATTGGTCCTTTTAAAATACCATAAGTATGTGTTGAGAGACTATATTATAAAATCAAATATAAATAGGTTGATCAAGGGTCTCCTTCCTCATCACCATTTTTAAAATCATAATATGCTTCAAATTCTTGGGATAAGGTAAAATATTTGAAAATACCTTGATAATATTTACATTTCTTGAAAATATGAGAATATTGTGAAAATATTATTTGTCTAAAAACTACCCATGATCCACGATGATAACGTGGTATAGTTGATGTTTTTGAAATCTCAAACAACTTCTTGAAAGTGAGTTGTATTCTAGAAAAAATTTCACAATCATTCGAACATGACTTTGCAACACTTATTGCAAGCATGCCATCAAGAAGAGATAGAAATGTCATTTGAGATTCTTCTCCTTCCATTCGTAACCGACTTTACATGACCTGAAAAAGGTTATAAAACAAGGATTTAACTAAAATAATAGATATAGGGACTAATCATGTGTCTAACAAAAACTCCTACTCCCTAAAGTTGTCTAAACCAACCTTTGATACCAACTATAAGGCCCCAGCCTTAAACCTCACTTAATCTTGAGTTGTTACAAGATTACACATTGAGGATCTTTTCAGTTTTAGAGTTTTAGAGAATTAGATCATAAAACATACATTACATTATACATTTAAAAAAAGTGGTTACATAAAATATAGTATTCATTTTTTCCCATCAACGGAAGCATATTTAAAAATAATGCTTGGATTCTTTCTTGACACTTCCTTCACACTATCATCATATCATGTACCTTTCCCTTGACCTGTGAAAAACATTTCAAAAACATGGGATGAGCATAAAAAGCTCAGTAAGGGTTATAAAAATATGGAATGGAAACATGAGTTCATATATACATAAGAATGAAATCATACATTACCCATAAAACATAAGCACTTTAACATACCTCATCAAATCATGAATAAATCATCGAAATCATAAGACATAAAGGTAACTTGAGGCATTAATAACATTCTTACGTAGGGAGTAACCCTCTTGGTTACGTTTGGAAATCCCTATCATAGTATATTCCCTAAATCTCTTCGGAGAAACCTTAACGTTTCACTCCTTCGCGTTACCCAATGCGTGGGAGAGCTATATCGGGCTCACCATCACGGAACCACCCGTCATCATAATAATGCCCAAGAACCATAACATAATCGTACCACATAATACATGTATAAAGGAAACATAACATTTCCACATTTCAATCACAAGATATCAATAAAACACATTGATATAAAAAACCTTATGAAAACCATTTTCAATACCAAAATAAAATAAAAGTAAAACATGGTATTTATTTTTCTTTTAAAAAGAAGGTATGGCTTGTAGAGGAAGCCGAAACTCAAATAATGGTCATGGCGGCAGAGAAGTCATTGTCGCCGCATACGTATGACAAAAACATTCCCTTTTGTAGTTTTGTAAAACTATTCTTATAAAAAGATTCCTTTTGGATAAATGTAAAATTCAAAGGGTTTTATACACCATATAAAAGAAGGTTTTGTATGAAATATGCCTCAATGAAAGGAGATTGAGACAAAGTCCCATACAAAGACGGTATCCTTGGATTAATGATAAATCAGTTACATAATTATGTGTGACAAACGAATACATGAAATATAAGTGGGTATTAATTGTAAAATAATCATAGTACATTCACACATAATCATATAATGAAATATTCAAGGTGTGCAAGTTTATCCCAAAGAATCATAATTGGGTTAAGAAGTTCCTTTGCAAAAATTTGGCAGCCTAACGGCGTCACATCAAAATTCAGAAAAAGGGTTGATGAGAGATAAAATGGGTATCTCATCACTTGGTCATAAAATTTACATCAATGAGGATATATAAGAACATATCCCAACATAATAGTATGTGAATTAAAATACATAACAAAATAATTCTTTTAAAAAGAGGAGGGTGAAAGGTTCCCTTACCGACTTGGGTAACATTCGAAACGTACACCCCATTGAAGAAGGGTCAAACAATGAATATGTAAATAACCATAAATGAAATTATAATACACAATGAGTATAATAATGGGATGTACATACACCACTCAAAGGAAATTGTGGCAATTGTATCATAAATCTCACGGGAATAAATGTGATATGAAAAATCCCTTACGAAAACTTGGAAGCCTAACGGCGCCACTTAAAACTTGAAAAATGGATTGATAAAAGAAAATAGGGTCTCTCATCATATTAACACAAAGTTTACAGAAATAGGAATATAAAATAAAATCCCCCAACATAACAAATAGGAGGTTAAAATAAGTGACATAAAAGATAGTACTTAAAAAGAAAGAGAGAGGTTAGATCTCTTACGAAAATTCGGCAGCCTAACGACGCCACTCAAAACTTCCAAAATGGATTGATGAGAGAGAATTGGATCTCTAATCATATTAAAAAAAAGATTAAAGTAATAGTAATATAAAATAACATCCCAATAACAAGAAACATTAGCTTTAAAAGGAACGACATAAAAGAGTGTACTTAAGAAGAAAGAGAGGAGTATGATCCCTTACCTCAAGTCCGACTTGTCTTGTTCGTTTCTTTATATTCTTGAATAATAAACTTTGGTCTATTTATATTTTCCTAAGGACCTACTTTAGAGATTATTATTCAGTTCATATCACATATTATAATGTTAAAATAATTGTTTAATAATGTTAGTTCATATTAGACGTTTTTGCCGATGATTGGTACATGAGTCAAAAATGAACTTGTTTGAAAAATGATTGCCCATGTAGATATAAGTAAATAATTTCCAGAATAGTATTAATGATTAAAATATCATATATAGCCAGTAAATATTCATTTTATACTATTTCAAATCATTTGGAGAAAAAAAAAGAAACGCACCATTCATGGAGACGGTAGGCCGTACGTACGCATGAACGCTACTTTCATTTTTTCATTGTCATATTAATGGAATTAAAAAAATAAATGATATATATATATATATATATTAATTCCAGTTTAATATATATGTTATATAGGTAACATATTTTCATTAATTTTATTCTTTATACATTCCATATATTGCATTTACAAGTCACATCACTTGATGGGGCGGTAGTCTGCACTTCCTCATATGAAATTATCACATTTACACAACATGAAAAGAATAAAGGTATGTTTTAAATATAAAATACAAAAGCATATAGTAAACATAAATATCATAAATATCATATATAAAATACAGTGACATCATAATGTCCACCTTTAATGGTGTTAAAAGAATATTGAACAGTCATCGTTTCGTGAGGCAGAAAATTGCCAACCACAGAAACACTATGTTCTTCAACCATTAGACGAAGGTGTGTGTAAGTGTAGCTCAGATAATTCTTATAAAAACATCCTAGTATATTGAAGATATTTTATTTGTTACAAAATAAATGAATAAAAAGATTTTAGAGGGTTGTAGAAGAAAAATAAAACAAAATGACTCAAGTGAAGACATTACCTTAAAATCGGGTAACTCCGTTTGGTTTGATCTCAAAGGCTTCCTTGGGAAGACTTATACACAAATTTAGGCTTCATGGAGTTAGAGAGGGATGTGGAGATACAAAATGGACAGGTTTTGGCCGAGCCAAAGGCTTTGGAAGTGTGTGTAAGGAGGTAGGGGTGGGGGCCTTTTATAATAGGAGAGGAGGGGCACTCTTGGAAAGTAAAGAAATGTTACTTTATTTTAGAATGAGTTTCTGATTTTAATGGTTCCAAATTGATGTGTTTCAAGATTAAGGTGATAAGGGTTCGAAATTCATCCATCCAATTGGTTTTGGACATGTTTAGGTCTTATATTTTACATTATCGTTCCATTTTTTTAAATCGTTAAATAATGAGGTCATCGTTGTATCATCATAATGTCATAAAGAATTTAATTTATTTAATGTCTAAAAATTATAAAAAAACTATAATGTATGAAATATTTTTATCTTTCTAATGAATATTTATATTCAATAATCTGACTTGTATAACCCCATGTAAATTTTTTAGTAAAACATCCCATGTTTGTGTCATTTTAATTTTAACTTTAAATAAAAAGGTATTTATGTCATTTTCCATCCAAAGTGGCTCCATGGTTTCCCCATGTTTACCCATGGATTGTCTTAGTCGGACATGACTCATACAATGAGGTTAGGACATGTTTCTAGGTCATTTCATTTTATTAAAATATTATTCTTACCTTAAACTACACTAATTACCTCTAATCACGATTAAAAAATTAATAAGTTACTATTCACCAAAAAATCATTTTAATCCCATTGAACCACATATTACTTCTTAATGACAACCATGTATGTTGGATTTTTGAAATTCAAAACACAAATATGGAAAAATTTCATTTAAACGGAAAATCAGTTTTTATAAGTAGCACTTAGTGGTATCACTATTCATAAAAAAATAACGTTTTTCAGAAAATTACCAAAAATTCACCCTAATCTATATTTGATATTCCTAATTCAAAAATGATTCCTATTTTACAAAATTCCAAACATATAGGTTGAATTAATTAATTTAATAATTAATTCCCGCTGTCAAGACAAATAGCGTGTTTTTATGAAACAAAATGTATCAAAAGATTAACACTAGTTTAAGTCCGATTTCAAAGTGAAATTAATTCCAACGACCACTATTGGATTAAATGGTAAAACTATATTCTAATTTCACTTTAAAACCAATTTAAAATATAATCTAATAATATAAATAAATTAGAATAAAAAGAGGTTTTGAATTAAAATACAACATTTTTCATTATTCATTAAAAATTGAACTTTTTCAGAAAAATACCAAAAAATTACACAAAGTAAATTCTGATGTCCCAGTTCTAAATAATAGTTTTATTTTGTCAAATATAATACACAAAATTGTCAAAAAGTGGATTTAAAAGAGAATCATCATCAAAATGCGGTTAATCGACCTTGTAAAGAATATTAGAATGTTTGCGCTTAAAATTGGATTCATTCGCATTTTTAATCCTCTAACATTTATTGTAATAAGTAAAAATATTTGACAAACATATATAATCATTTTGTAGTTAGTTATGTTCATTCCCGCCAATACAATGACTAGGCGTTAACTACTATTTAAAATAATATTATTTTATTATTAGAGTGAAATGTAAGATTCCCAAGACACTCGTTGTTGCATATTGGGTACGCCATCGAGAATAGCATCCCCTTTAAATTAATATTAATATTTTATTCACAAATATCGATAAATATAAAAATGCCATATTCTTTATTTACCTGCGGTGTTAAAATTTGGTTGTTGTTTATAACCATGAGTAAATCAATCCCAAACTACATTTTATGATACTCAGGAAGTTTTTCCTCCTTGTGGGGATCAATAATTCCCTTCATGCCTTGCCATGTGCTGGGTCATTTTCTAGTTTTGATGGAAACCAAATTCGGTTCGTGACATAATGGTATCAAAGGAGGTTCACTCTATATGGGTTACGTTTTCTAGGGAAGAGTCGGGATATTATGGAGATAGGATTTCTGTGACAAGAAATTATCATTATGGGTATTGTGCATAGCTAAAACACCTCATAACATGATTCGTGTGTCGAGGGGAAGTCATGATTTTTCTATGTCCTTTGATTTTTTAGGGTTTGGTGATGATTTGGGGAAATGAAAATAGAGTTCGGATAATGGTCTCAGTGAGATCACAGGGCCTAGAAAGCCATGCAGATCCGAGAATATTTTCCTAAAACACACTCTATAATGGTGATGTGATTTGAATATGGCCTCCATAAATATGTCCAAGTCACCCACCGAAACCAGTTTCCTCTGGCATTGTCTTGTTCCTTTATTATTGGAATTATAGAAGTTTTGTTTTAAAGAACAAATGAACCAGTTTTAAGAAACCTAAGGTTTTATTGAAGTTATTTAATAATAAATATTGAAGGGTTTGATTTGAGAAATGGTGGAACTAAAGTTTCAGAATTGTTTGTAAATTGAAAGTGGTGTTTTTACACCTCATTTGAATGTTGGAAATTTTGTTTAGGTAGGTTTTGAGAAAACATTTCCAAAAGTGTTATCTAAAATATTTAATGTTTTTTTAGAGGGATGATAAGTTTTTCAATTAATGTGTATGATGCTAAAGTGATTATTCATTTTAATGATTATATATTCTTGAAATGTTTTGTAAGATGTAAATTGGTGACTTTTGATTCCTTGGTTAGCGGTCAAGAGAAAAAGGTAGTATGGGTTAATTGTTTTGATTTTGAAAAGTTGAATGATTTTTTTCTTAACCTTTCATATTTCCATAAGCTTCCACATTCATGGGATTAAATTGGATGATGTATGGTTAATGGTACAAAAATATGGGTGTCGGGATGGATATAAGGTGGGTTCCCAGAGTGGCATGAAAACTTTCGTCTTTGAGACCTAAGGGGTACCATTGGTGGATATGCTAAACACTGAACCATTTATAATCAACAATATTATTGTAATGGAAAATGTGATGTATTGATGACTATTTTGGTATGGTGTGTCTTATGTGCCTTTTTTGAATTTTTTTGTTGGATGTTTTCAGTCCAAGACCCATCTTCTTTGAATGGTGTGGTGGGTTTTTTTGGATGGTAAGATGGGTTGAAGGTCTTGTTAGTGGTCCCTTCTGAGAAATATTTCTGGAATCCTTTATGGTGGTTCCCTTCATGTGTTTGGATCTATTTTGTGTGATGTTTTCACCGATGCACTATCATGGTTGGGTCGTCGGGGTTCTCTCTTTGGATAAGGAACTTCCCCATTAAGGGTTGTGAACAAATGAAGTGAAGCCCATATTGTTTCTCTATTGGAAGATCCTCCAGTTGATCAATATAATGAATTATTTTCTCAAGAATTTTAGATTGAGTTTATACCATTTCATTTCTTTGATTTTTTGATCTTCATATAATAGGAGATTTCCTGTGGAAGGTAGAAAGAAACTTTTGTATCTAATGTAAACTGATTCATCAAATGTGGAAGTAGTCAGGGGTTGTCAGTACTTGATGTTATCTAAGTGGGCCTCTGGGTATTCTGTTAGTCTCTTCGATGTATTGTTTTATGTTAAACCACTATAATAGGATCAATTGTCATGAGATGATTTTGTGGACACTTTCTGGAATTGTGTGATGTTTGGGGACATCGCATAAGGTCCCTTTCCATGAATGGTTTCTATAAGCCACAATGGTCATGTTCGGTGGCGCCTAGTGATGTTGTGTACACATTTTACTTTAAAGGTAAAGGTCGTGCAATATTTTGAGAGTCTCTGTTATATTGGGAGAATGTCTCCATTGGAAAAAACAAAACAATCCTCTGTTTTAGAGGATGATGATTATATGTGTCATTTCCTTCTGTTTTTTCTCACACAACGAAACAAGGTGCTATGTGTGTGCATGTTCGAGGCCCATGTTTTAGAGAAATTTAGGGTTAGGGTAAGGTGAGTTTGGAATGTGTCATGTCCAGGTGAACCCATTTGGGGTCAGGGTATAGTTTTCATGGATCTAAAAGGAATGGTTCAGTTTAGGGGTTTCTAAGGCCGACCTATAAGGCCGACGATGCTTCAAAACATAGATCTCCAGCCATAGGTCCCAGAGAGAAGCTAGGGTAAAGTCAGGGGAAATCCCTGGGTCATTCCGACCCTTCTACAATTTCCTATCCTCAGTGTTAAAGATGTTATTAGTTTATACATGTGGTTTCATCATCATAATATTGATGTTCTTGTTTGGTGGATTGAGGTTGATGGCCTCGTGCCCATTTTATCATCAAAAAACATGAATTTCCCCATTACTATCCTTTGTTTTTTTGATAAAGCATTTAAATTTAGCGAAACAGGTTGAGCACATGGTTTTTGTATAGTTATTAGTAACCATGCACCATAAAAGCATGAAGATAGAAGGATCTACACGGTTGGAACACAGTTCACAAACTACGCGGACTGACTGTATGATAATAAAAAATAATTAAATTTTGCTGCATTTTTATGCCCTCTCATTCTGGTTGGTTAATATGGGTTGAGATTTATGTTGGGGAAACCCACTTTGACTCTCCTGTATGTACTTTTGGAAATGTCTAATGGAATTCTACCCCTTGTACCGAGGAGTCCGTTCGGGCCTCCCCTATAGGTGTCCTGACTCTGTCTCGGTAAACAATTATGATGTCACTTTTGGTGTGGATCCCATTTGTGTATCCCCATACTAGTAACTCAGATTTTTCTGTTGTATTGACTCAGATTTAGGTATTATCATTCAAATCTTTCTAACTACCAACATATACCTTTGGTAAATGTTGGTGTTGGAGTGCACCCAACGGTTTTGTTGAATTGAGTCTGTGGTAACATCACTCATTTTTATGGTTCTTCTAGGTATGATTCTCGTTTTTTACCATGTAGTGTTTGAGTTTTCTTTTTGGATTATTTATGAATGTTCTCGATCATTTCTAGAGTGTGCTGTAATTATTGGTTTATGAGTGTATTCCTTAATTGATCACTGGAGGTGTTTTGGCATTTTGAGGGCGGATGACACATGGCAAAGTAGTCTATTTTTTTCAATCAGTTAGGTTTGGTTTGTTTCTATTATCCTTTTTGTGTATTTATTGGGGTTGAAATCATAATTGTGGGAAGAATTTTTACACATGTATTTTCAATTCCATGCTTTGTTTGAACTACTTTTATGGTTCTTAGCATTCACTTGGTTTCCGGGTATTCTAGGTTTAATATTCTGCTTTCCCTTGTGTTCCTAATATATAGACATAGACATGGGGGTCTTGTATGGTAGTTGGAATCATATTTTTTCAATTTTATGGTTTGAGGATGTGGTTTTTTGCTGTTGTATTAGTGAAACTCTTAGTGGCACAACTTGTGGGGTATGTTGTTGACTAGTTTGTACCCTTGAGTTGGATGAGTCCATTGGTGAATGGAGTTCTTTGTTTGGCGAATTTTTATCCTCTATCCTTGGACTATCTTTACACCATGTTTTCCCCATTCGACACCCCAAAAATTGAAGGATATTGGAAGGTTGTTGGGTGGCCAGAACATGCCACATTGCTGCACAGTTTTCTAAATTGTGTAGACAAACCGTGCAGGGGGTGTCCAGATAATTATTATTTTTTTGTAATTTTCATTTTTACTTTGTGAATAAACCCAAATCATCCCATTTCTTACCCATTTCGTGCCCATCCTCCTTGGATAGCCTCAAACCTCCCTCAAGCTCCCATGGAACTCGTATTTGAAGGATGATTTTTTAGAGATACCTCAAGATATTTCATGTAAGTAAATTCCATCTTGGTTTCTTCCATATTCCTCTGTATTTATTTTCTCTATCAGGATGTTATAATGTGCACATAATCTAGGGTTTGTACCAAGGGTTTAACCCCTAGTCTTTTTGGCGGAATTTTTTGGTCTAGAGCTCGATTAATCTTCCTTGTGGTGTGGTAGTGTTGTGGTTGATATTTCACACCATGATTTGAGGTTTTCACAAAAAATGTTGCTGATTCCATGTGTAAGAATTTCAAAATGAGTTATCATTCATGATTTACTTATTTTTCATGTTCCTCATATGTTGTGTTTGGTGAAAAAACTATTTTGGATGTATTTTGTTAAGAGGTTAATTTTATAGTTTCATTTTTTAATTAAATTTGGTGTTTTTCAATGTGTAACTCTTGTGGTATTAATTGGGTTATTTTATAACATATGCAAGTGGTTTAGTAAATGTTTTTCGGGATTATAATTCTTCTTTGGTAGGGTCTCATTGTTATTTTTTGTTCGAAAGATGGTTTTGGAATGGGGTTTAGGTGAGAAACATTGTCATGCTTCTGGAAAGTTTTCTTTGATAATTTTAAATAATTTAATGAGTGACACAAATGGTGAAAAGTATGTTAATGTACTGTCATGGTGGGATTATGCTTTTAATATGATTTTTCTGAAATATTAAATGGTGATTTGTGATGTCAAACTTTTTGGGAATGTTTTATAATTTATCGAGATGATTTATTAAATCATGATGTGGGTTTGAAACATGTTTGTGGGTTGTTTTGTGTTATTGAGATGTGAAAATGAATTATTATTAAGAAATAAGTATTATGTGATATGTTTTTGGGTGGTTATGTGATTTGGAATATCTGTGAAATATTTTATAAAATTTTTTAAAGGATTTTTTATGTGTTAAATAGATGTGAAAAGTGTTGTGGGAAATTTTGTTGTGACTATGACTTCAAAATGATTTTCAATTAAAAAGGGATTGTGTGACTTGAGTGATATAGATGTGGGATGTTTGATGAGTTCATTATGTGGAAGTTGTATTTGAATATGAAACTTATATTTCATATCTTGTTGAAATTTTTTGAAAAAAAGTGGGAAACCCACGTATCTAGGTTGGTGGATGTGTACTAGTATGATAATGATCGTGTGGGATTTGGTCCTAGTTTCACATAGAATGATTGATGTTGACAACACAAAAAAATGTGGTGATGATGATTTTTTTGTTGTCGGACCACTAGTTTATGATTTTGATCCCAACTAGTGGCCCGTGCATTAGAACATATATTTTGATCATTAAATTCACTAAGATATGAGGTACTTGGGACTGAAACTGTGCTGGTTCATAAGGGTAATTTCCATTTTCTTATGCTAATTAAATTCTTCATACTTACCTTTAGTAAAGGGTATTTTTTGATGGAAAATTTAGAATCATTGGTTCTTTATTTTAATGTAATTATTCTTTAAAATATCACACATGAAAGCAGTTTTTATTTAATGTTTCATTATTTAGAAATTGTAACTAGAATTTCATGTTTATGAAAACCTGTAAGCTTTGTATATTTGAATGTTTATCACATGGTATCTCTTAGTGGTGTTATCCTACTGGGCTTTGGCTAACACCCAAAATTCATCTTTGGGTGTAAGTAGTCTTGGTTATTTTTTGGCAACAGGTTTGGGTATAGATTTTGTGCCAATGGATTGGGTTTTTAGAGGTCATTCACAATTAATTGTTTTGGAGGGGGCTTGAGGGCGGGGCCCCTTTCCATGAGGAGGTTCATGGGATGTCCTTTCTAGTTTTGTACCTTTTTAATAGTCTTTAAACAGTTTTTTAATATTATAGAATTCAGTTCTAAATATTTGTAAAATATGGTTTGTTTGGAATAACCCATATTTGGTTATATTGGATTTGGTTGTTAGTTTATGTTTATTACCTCTGTTAAAAAATTCCTAAACATAATTTTATGATACCGGGAACTTTTTCCAGCCCATGGGGATTCGGACCGCCCTTTGGGACCTACAACGAGCTGGGTCGGGTTCAAGTTTTGATGGTGACCATATTCGGTTCATGAATGTTTAACTCTAACTATGACTACATATCATTTTTTACAATGTTGGGATAATATAGTAATAATATATATCCATAATAACTCTAATTCTATCAAATATGAAATATGTGATGTTATACCTGTAATTTTATGGAATTATTGATTTCTATAATTTTTTTGATATCTAATAAAATATTATTGATTTTATTTTTTCTATTAACACTTGATTGATATGTCAATTAATAAAATAATTACTACATCATAATTATACATGCCTTTAAATATGTTATTTTATATTGAAAATTTTTAAATAATTATCATAACGAAGATAAATTTAATATCATAAATTGAATATTTATATTTGGATTTATTGTATGTATAACCCTATATTAAAGATGATTTAGTTATTAAAATTAGAATATGAAATTTTTAACTCTTCTTTAAATAAAATATAATAAATTACCGACTATAACATTGGTTGATTAATAAATGACCATTATTTCTATAAAAGGTTTATTTGGGTCTAAAAAAACTTGTCCAATGAAATTGTGATGAGTGTTAGGGTAATTTTATATGATTAATGTATCATTTTTACCTTTAATTACATCTTGTATCCTTAACATTTCTAAATAAATTTCAAAACATACTATTAATAAAAATTGATTTGATTCCATTAGACCAAATATTTCATACTGATTAGAATCATGTATGTCCATTATCTGAAATTCAATTAAAAAATGTTGTAAAATTATATTTTAATTCTTATCCTACAATGTGGCTCAAAGGAGGGTAAAAGATTTTTTCAAAAGTTCAATAAATTATTATATGTGATTTTATTATAAAAATCATTCCAATGAAAAACATAGCATTAATATTGGAAATTTTTCTATATTGTGAATTTAAAATAAATATAAAGTAAAAGAATTATTTTATGAAAAAGTTTTTTTAACAACAATGCATTATTTATCATTATTCATCTAAAATTGATGTGTTTCAAAAAAATACCAAAAATCATCCTTATACAATTTTGGTTTATAAAAGTTAAAAATGAAGTATATTTTGAAAAATAAAAATTAAAAATTTCATAATTTAATTTGTACGATTCATAACCTCCTTTTAAATGCATATTTTATTGATTATAGTGCACTAAAAGTCAGTGTTCCATGAAATATATGATATTGAATTTATTTAAAATGAATAATACATTGAAATATTGGGGCGTTACATTCTCTCATCCTTCAATAAATTTCATCCTATAAATTTTTAATTTAGTTTCGGTAATGGGGGTTTGTCTATTAAAAATTCCATTATTGAAAAATAATATAGGAATAATGATTAATAAGACCTCTATTTAAAAATAAATAAATGGAATTACCAAGTACAATATAGATAACACATTCTAGGGTTCCATTTAAGAAAACATGGACATCAATAAAAAAATATAACCATCATTTTCTGATAGAGAGTGATATAGAACATGATTATAATAATTTTAAAAATATAAAAGCCCTAAATATGTAATGATATAACGGACCATTTGACTAATCACAAAATGTAGTAGGATATCATTGTTGGTTTCAATATCTTTTCCCTTGAGTTAAAGAATTATTTTAATATTTATATAAGTACTTAATTTAATTAATTTCATATGAAAAGAATAACCTCATCCTTTTCTTGTGCTTTGATCTATTATCACTTGTTCCCTTACCCCTTGAAATGAATGTTCAAAATGAATCTTTTATTCCAGAATAAATTTTGATAAATCATAAGGCCCAAAAGTATTTCATTCATTGTCAAAATTAATACTTAAAATGATAAGGATAGTAAAAAATTTCCAATAAATCATACTTTGTCCTCAAACAATAATATATGATGTTCAAATTACTACATTCCAACCTTAAATGTTTTCCAAAATTCATATATTCAAATTAAAATTTTAAAAAGGTCTCTAAATGTCCAATATCATCGAGAACATAAGATTACACAAATAATGTAATGTATCTCATATTAAAAAAATACCATTATAACCTAAAAATACTTAATGGAATAATTCAATTTTCAAAATAAAAGTGAAAACTTTACAAAAGTAAAATGAAAATTTATCTCATGAATCTTATAACCATAGATCCATTGATCGAATGATTCATGAATTCAAATAAAAAACAACATTAATCATTATACTTCTCTCTTAAACCATTTACTACCCTTCCATATCATATTCCATAATACCTCATTCATCTCACTATTCTTTTGTAGAATCATCATCATTAGCAGTATAGTTATTTCATGATTAACTATTATTATTCTAACCAGTGACCAAAAATAAGTGAATAGTGTGGGAAATATTAATCGTAGTGATGTAGTAATGAAAAACCATTTGTATGGTCTCCAAATGGTAAAATATTTTTCTCAATCCATTTTTCCATGGGATTTACCTATTTTTTCCATTACCATATCTAATAGATGGTATACTATCCATTGACTGATCCTCAAAGTAATTTATATGGTCATGTTTTCTAATATTTTTTTTCTAAATATAATTTTCATGTTTAAGGGTAATCTTAATTTGATACGAACATTAATTCCTTAACCCCAGAAGCCTGGAGCCAGTGTATTATTTTATTTCATTGGAATTATTACGGGGAATCAAATCCTAATGGATGTGTCGGTTTAACAATATTGGAAAAATTATTACATACATGACCAATAAATTACAATTGAAAATAGTAAATAAAACATATAAAATCCTTTAAGAACAATGTTATTATCCTAGTATAGCCTATAATGTCATTCATAATACTCATCTTGGCGTCCAGGGAACGTAAAACATAGTAAAAGTGCGAGCTCAGATGAACAGTAGGGGTAAACTATATATTGGAAGCTATCATAAGTTTGCATAAACTTTTAAGGAAAGCTATAAAAGTAAATCACAAGCCTTTTAAAATAATCTTCCTCATAATATAGAAAGAGTATATAAAATAATCTCATTTAAACAATAATATGGATATTCTACTTATTAAATAACCACATGTAATACCAATAACAAATATCATAATGATGGAATGCATAATGCCATATATACTTACCATAAAATCAAGGCCTTATTCTAAGACCATACATAAACAAGTAAAAATCTAAAGTAGTTTGTCTCCAGATAACTATCAAAGCATCGAGGGGATTTTAATTAACTTATCCCCAAACATTAGGGTAATAATTTAGTGGTCCCCAACCCTTCACATACTATGACAAATTAATTCCTAATATATTAAGTATTAAACCTAACAAACATAATCAATCATATTAAATATTAGTATAAGAGATATAAATACTTTACCCATAAACCATGAATGGTATCTAAATAGCACTTCCATAATCAAACTGATCAAAAATGATAAAATAAAATATGGTAAATGATATCGTAAGAGTTCAACCTAAATTTAAAATAATATCCAGTAATGTATATTTATTTATATGAAAATACTCTATTATTATAATTAAAAAATCATGATATATATACCACTTGTTTGTTGAAATCAATTTTTAAAAATCATCAATGTTATAATGTATGAAATTAAATGAGATATTTTTGAATCAAATTGTTCTATACAACCTTGGAACTTTTTAAAGGAAGAAAAATTTAAAATAATTAATTTCTTTATAAATAAATCTATAATACAATTTTTAAAATACGGACAATAATGAAAATGATTTAGAATAATAATTCTTTAGAATATTTAAAACAATTTTTTAAAAGTTTTCAATAAAAAAACACATAAAAATATTCCTTTTGAAAAAATTTCAACGAAATTCAAAATATAAATAAACTGTTATTTTTTATATATTATATAAATATAAATATATATGTATTATAGTATTTAAAATATTTGAAATTTATAAATGATTAATTCTTTAAAAAATCAAAGCATCATATAGCACTTTGAACATTAAAAAAACCCAATTTCATCAAATAAATCATTAAATTACATGAATATAAATATATTAATTATATGAACTATAATTGTGTTAATAAATACACTACATATAAGAAATATGTTTTGAATAGGGTTTATATCTCAATAAAATTAAAAGCGACATGAAATTACTTTAAAAAGATCGTATCATTAGAGTGGGGATAAATCAATTGCATAATTATTTGTGAAAATTATAAATCCAGATAATATTTTTTTATATTAATTATAAAAAAGTTAGGGTTCATTCACATATATTTGTGGAAGAACATTACCAATGACATAGATTTTTAACTCAATGAATAGAAATTGGGTTAACAATTCCCTTACCTTTCGTCTGATACTCTTTATACAAGTCTGAAACTCATCTATAATGGTTTTAAATATTTTATTATCTTCTACCAGAATCATAATAATATTTATGATATCATAAATTATTATTATATGGTATTATATTACCAATTTATTAATAAATTCTAATTTAAAGAACCATTTTGGTTAATAATCCCTTTGTTTAACATACATGTATTCACTTGTTATTTATTATATTATTATTTTGATATTGATTTATGTACATCAAGAATGTTAAAAATGATTTATAAATTATATATATTATGTATATAAATAAATATAATAGATAGATAAATGTTATTTCATATGATATTCATTGAGATGGTATGTCGTACAAACACATGATCATTGTTTTCGTTATCGTATTGAATGAAATCATGTAAATGAAATATATGTGTGTATATATATATATATTTAATTTATGTAGAATTATTATACCATATATTTTGAACTTGTTAGTTATATTTTTTTTAAATCATTCTAGAGTGGTTAATGTGGAAGATAAATCACATCGCATCTTCGGGACGGTAATTCGTATGTATGAACGAGCAATGCTGACATTCTGTATTGGTAAATTGGGTACGGAAAGGGATGGTATATTAACTATAAAGAGTAGTTTTCATGTAATATTAATTATTCATAACCATTATATAATTTATTATACCCTTTTATATAAATAAGAGTTGAAAAACAATTTACAACACATCATGGAGATAATAATTTGTATGTGTGCACGAATAGTGATATTGTTTTTCATTGGATGTGTAATAAGATGAATATGGATGCATAATAATCATATTAAATTTATTTCATATAGTATATGTTGTATTTATGACATTATTATGGAAACAATTTTAAAAATGAAACAATAATAATAAATGATGTTCGAAAGACATGGTAAAATAAAAACCTCTTCCTCGAGTGTCTCAATTTGATTTCAAAAATAATAATCCCTAGGTTGTTTTTATGACATATGTATGGACTATAGAATAATGTAAGGGATGTTTTCTGGATAAATGGGATGTTTTTTCATGATATAATTGGATTAGAGGTCAGAATAATAGATGAGGAGAGTAGGCCTTTTATAAGATTTGTGAGAGGCATGGTTGGGAACACAAAAATATTAATTTAATATAAATTTATTTCTCATTTAAAATATCTCCAATGTGATTTATTTAGAGTAAAATATGATCACTGGAACAGTTACTATCAACAAATATAATTTAGGTTCACTTTGAATTTATTTTAACCCATATCATTTTGATATATCCTTAACTAATCTATTTATTTTTATTTGTTGTAATAATAATATAAATATTAAATTATTATAAATATTTACATATATTTTTTGTAAATTTTCCATTAAAGTAATCTTTATAAAATTAAATACCTTATATTTATCCATTTTTTTTAAATATTTCAAGTATTTTTTAATAATTAAAAAAAAATATTATTTTTATAAAATATCAATAGTGACAATTTTGAAACTACTCAATACATTGACTATAAATAAAATTAAAATAGAGATATAAAATTAATAAAATCAATTTAATACAGTCCTAACATGGCATATTCTCCTATAAATTTTTCCACGATCATTAATTTGTCGAAATAATTTTTATTATATTATTTTTATTGTTACATAATTCATATTTCATCTAATAAAATAATTACATCATCACTATTGTGTCATAATATGTGGTTATTATTTACTCTCGAGAAAAATAAATAAACACCCATGATATAGAAAATATATTTATATATACATATAAATTTTTTTATCAATGTTATTGCACTGTTATCTCTATATTAGAATTATTATTCTTATAAGAAATGAGAGTGCGAGATATTGTCACTTTTTTTATTTTTAGTAATATAAATGTCTTTTGCATAGACAACTATCCATTAAATGAATCAATTTCTGAGCTTATGTGATAGGGTACTAATTTTTTCATCATTTAATTTTTTATAAATAAAGTAATATTTATTTACTATTTATATATTTTTTAACTCTTATTTAAACAGTTTTACTCCTATAATGACTACTTGTATTTTAACGCTATAGAGTTAATATAGAAACAATAAATTGAAAAACCAAATCCAATTGGATCATTTATGAAATATATGATATTATACTAGTTATTTGGATAAATTATTGAATTTTAAAAAAAGTATTACAATTTAAAAAAATTGTGAAGCATTTTTTATGTCAATTTTAATATATTTCAATATTTTTTAAAAACAAACATCCTACCAACATGATAAATTCAAACCAATAAACAAATATGTCACTAACATATATTTTTTATCTATAACATTTGTTTATGCCATTAACTATAATAATTTATATTTATTTTAGTATTTTTAATAACATTTATTTGATATCTCAATTAATTAAATGAATACTGCATCATTAATATAAAATTATTTAAGTAATATATTCCTTCTCTAAATATAAAAAATAAATTATCCTGATAAATACAATATTTTATATATTTCAAATAAATAATTATAGTATAATTTATCATATGTGTAATCATATTTTACGATTTATTTATTTATTAAAATTTGAATATAAAATTTTTAACTATTCTTTAAATAAAATATAATTAATGTTCTAATCTAACAAAAGTTTCTAAAAATTATCATATTTTCGTCCTAAGGTTTATTTGGGTTAAAACCCACTTTTTCAATGACATTAAGACAATTTCTATGGATATTTTTTATTATTATAATATTATTTTTAACATTATTTTCTATATTTACCATTAACTATGGTAAATAAAATTTGAAAGTACCTATTCAAGAAAAATTATTTTAATCCTATTAGACAACATTACTTCCACTTATTTCAACCATTTGTTTCAATTTTTTATATTCAATTAAAAGATGCAGTAAAATTACATTTAATGAAAATCCCAGAGATGTGGCTACAACGCTGGTAAAAGAGATGTTCAAAAGTTCGATAATGTTTTATATCTAATTTTATTAAAAAAAATTCTAATTTCCCAAATTTAATTAATATATTTTTTTTATGTATTGTTAATTTAAATTCAACTTTATGTAATAAAATTATTTAAAAGAAAAAGTTAGTTTTTAAAAGTAATGTAGTATTTTTCTATATTTGTCTTAAATTAAAACTTCTCTAAAAAATAAAAAATAAATCACATAAATGTAATTTCATATTCCAAATTCAAAATGAAGACAACTTTGAAAAATAAAAAATTATAATTTTCATAATTGTCTTAATAGTATTGATTACGGATTTTTCAAAAACTAGTTTGATAGATTATAGTACACTGAAATTCTGTATTGTGTGCAACACCAGCCATTTAATTTATTTAATAATAAATATACCATGAAATATTAGTGTGTAAGATATATTGTGTGTATGTGTTAGTATATCAGATTTCATTTATTAAGTAAATATTTGTGTGTGAGTGGTGTATATAAAAATTACTTAATTATGTATATGTATGTGCGAAATCAGTGTAACTCGCATTTGATATATTTTAAATTGATAAATAAAACGAAGTTAAATTAATGCCAATTACTCTATGCAATTAGTGAAGTATTTTAAATTAAATTTATTTATTAATTATAAACCATTTTCCCTAAATATATGACTTGTTAAATGTATATTTAAATATTTTTTATTATATAAATCATAATTTAAGAAATATTATATAAATTGAAATATATATCTATATATGAATATATATATATATATATTAAATTTATTAATGCATAATTAAGTATAAAAATTATTAGAAATTAATAAAACAGAAATAAGTTTTTAATTATTACAATATATTCATTTCCTATATTTATAAATAATATATATATTATTTATTACTGTTTATAGTTTATATATACATAAATAACCTATTCATTTTCATAAATAATTTTTCCACTAATAATATTTTTAATAAATTTAAAATTTACTTGTTTATTAATAATTATGTTTCATTATTATAATTTATTAATTTATACATTATAATAATGAATTTAGGTTATTCATTTAATATATCTATATATAATATTTTCTATTTATTAATATTTATAATCTCAATATGTGAATATTAAAATTATTCATTTTTATGAATAATTATTTAGTTATTAAAATGCGTAATATTTCATTTAATTTACTAGTTTATTAATTTATTTAATTTTATAATAATTACAATGTAACTAATTTTATATAACTATATTTAATATAGGTGATTTATTATTATTTTTAATTTACATATATGTTTTTTAAATTTAATCATGTTTGTAAATATTTATATAATTACAAAAATTAATATTTTTTAAAATTTACACATTTTTTATTTTTATTTTGTTTAATTATTTCATTTAATTGACATTATAAGTCCTTATTTAATGAATAATATATATATATATATATATATATATATATATGTATTGTGAATAATTAATTAATTAAAAAATTAATATTTGTTAAGTAATACATTTTTTATTTTTATATATTAAATTATTTCAATTTATTGATTATATATAATACTTTTAATTTGTATATTAATTTTTCTAAAAAATTATTATGGTCCGGGATGGGCAATTTGAGACCTGAATATGTTTGTGTGTGTAGTGTTGTGATCATTATAGGGTAGTCCAAGTACTATATATGTGATTGCAATGCGTGCATGATCCCATCGACATAGCAGATTTTTGTGGTGCGGAAACAACATAAAGATATATAATGGAGCACCCTCTAATGCAATATTTTGATGTTGTAATCACCTGGTGATCGAGAATTATTATCAATGCTACAAAAATTGAAGATAAAGGTATACATTTATAAGAAATACAAAAAGAGATGGTAAATGTTTTTCTGTAATCATCACCTTTATTATAAAACCGATAATGGAAAATGTTGTTAGTGGCCTGAATGTAGTTCTGACAGTCGATATATTTGAAAATAGTTGATTTACCAAATGTTTTCCATTTTCCACAAGGGTCTAAATTGGTTCATTCTTAACCCTTAGACATGTCATGGTTGAGATATATTCATCAAATTGTTTTTATACGTTAGTTTTACACATATCAATTCAGTTTATCCCTCAGTAATCCTATTCTTTTCCTAATAACAATAATTATATTTTTCTACAATCATTATACAATTTTTATTGAAAATAAGTTGAAATTATTATATAATATAAATTATGACGATTCCAAATATGGGATATAAATTTCAAAATCACATTCATTGAAGTGTAAATTTTAATCTTAAAATTAATCCTATAGACATTAGGAAAAAGTAGGGTTTTAATGAAAAAATGATGAAAAGATTACAATTTTTAATATAAAAATATATATATATAATTGTTTACAAATAAATTAATAGGATTAATAGATTTTTTATTGATATAATTTTACTTTAAAATAATTTTAAAATATAATTTTTCTTCATAAATAAATTAAACAACAGAGAAACATCCAATTAATATACAATATTTTTCATTCTTCAACAAAGAATTAAACATTTAAGAAAAAACCAACAACCCCCTATAATAATTTTAAAATTATTATTTCATAAAATATTTTTATATTATAAAATTAATTTTAAAAAATTTATAAATTAAAATTATGAATAAAAACATTGAATAAAAGTATTTATTTAAACCTATTTGATTTTTTACTTAAAAAAACACAATATTTTTATAATCAATATAAATTTTTTAATGAACATGAGAGTGATTTATTCTCTATTTACCTGGTTTGTAACAAAAAAATTTTTATTCATGATATAACACGTTTAAGGCGATGTATATACACCACACAAAGAAACATGTAAGGAATTTATATATGTCTCAATGAAATAAATGAGGTAATTGAAATCTCCAACATTAAGTCTTGAAATACATCGTACATACAAAATAAACCTATATAATTGATATAATAATATTATAAATATATATTATATAACCACACATACACATATCATACCATATATGATTTACTTGTTGACTATTATTACTCAATTAATCAACATTATTTGTTAATGTCACCTTTCAGGTAGTATCTACTTTTTTCTTCAAGAATAATTTGATTTTTTATGATTGGTACTATTAAATTTAACATAGTTCCATCATAACTAGTATTTTAACCGTAAAATAATTATAATATATATTTATTATAAATTTATTTATTGTTATCTACAATATTTATTGATTGAAAATGAAATTAATTATTTATGGAGACAATATGTCATACATACACTTGAACGTTGCATCAATTTTCCTATCATATTAAAATAAAGAAAGTTAAATGACAGATTTTAGTTATAGAATCATGTTTATTTATTATATATCCCATATTTTCATTAATCCCATCATTATTACCATCAATGTAAACCATGAATGAATCATATCTCTTTGCGGGAATTATTCCTTTGTACACGCGAGTGATGTTAACGTACTCCCAAAAAATTGTATGACTGATGTTATGTGTGATATAATAATTCCATTAGAAAATTATTTTCATAAATATCATAAATAAAAAATAAATCCATCAATATAATGGTCCTTGATTTGTTGCAATATAAAAAAGATAGATATCAGTTTGCGAGGTGGTAGTCAGCCATACAAATTATAGATGATTTTGAAACCCCTTTGATTGACGGGGAGATGGTTGTGGAAAATTCCACTAACATAACACCATCTCAATATATGGTGAATATTATGGATTCCATATAATCATGGTATAATAATAAATGGATGTGGTTAAATAAGAAATAGAAAACAAACATTTATGGATGTCACCATTTCATCATGAATCCTTCTTAGGATTTCTCCAAAATCCATCCTATGTTGTCTTTCTATCCAATATGATTATTCTAGGTTAAGATGATGGATTTTATTTAGTAATTTTTTTAAGAACCTAGACCTTGTTTTCAAGTATGGATCTTTATCTCGGGTGGTTTTAATGAAAAAGGATGTTTATGGAAATTTTCTATGTATAGGCCGTGTGCTTCTGAGTACATGCAGAATACCCTGTTACCGCATACAACCATGTTGTTGGCCTGTAATGGCCGAGACATGTCCATCTGTGGTGACAAGGAATACTACTAATGTTGGGGGCCTATTGAGGAAAATACACAGTGTCATCATTAATTGTACACGCTGTGTACATTTTCTTTTATTTTTTTAATCAGATAGGGGTCGCCACTCTTCTCCATAACAATTGTCTGATAACCTCGTTTCATCCAGGAGAAACCAAGAGAGAAAATTCATCTCCTAGACACCATTTCTCCATCCAAGGCCTGATTTGAACTCTTTCTAGTGCATTGGACTCCCACCAGTGATTCCTTCCTTCTTCTAGAGCCTCTCCTCTTGATTTATCTTCATTGGTGAGTTGTTCAAGGCTAAACTTTTTTTATGTTTTTTTAGATCCACGATGTTGAAGGTTGAGTCAGTTGATTAGGTTCAACTATATCAATTAAACAATGTTGAGGTAGGAGGTTTATTTCAATTTTTTTGTTTTTCATTGCTTTTATATTCCATGGTGCCGATTATAAATAATTCAGGTGTTTCGGATTAATGAAATAAAACCATGTTTATCAGCCTTAGGATGATTGTTGGATTAGGGTTTTTGTTTTGCGTTTTTATAATTAATTTCATTTTTATGTGACAACCCAAGTATGAGTTTCTGAGTTTTAATTTTCAGGGTTCTTTGGTCTCAGTTTCCTAAGATGATGACTTTTATTCATTGCCTTGTTTTAGAGGATGAAACTGATTTCCTTTTTTTGATTGATAAATGGTTGTTAAATGCATTGGAATTTATTATCCATGTAGTATATGAGATTACTTTGGTCTTCATGATATCATATATGCAAGATTGAATTTCTGAGGATTGTAAGAACTGGGTTTAGTTCTACCACATGGGGGAATTGACATTGAGTGCTTCCTTATATTTCCTGTTTTATTTCATGTTAAAAGACCATAGGGGGATTGATGGTTAGTGCTCCTTCAGAGTGTCTAGATTTTACGTTATAAGACCATAGGGGGAATTTAAATTGTTTCCATTCCTTGAGATTATGTAGTTGTTGTGGAAAGACCATAGGGTATTTGAAGGTGAGTGCTTCCTTAGAGTCTCATTTCCTTTTTACTGCATTACATTGCCAGAGGGGTTAGACTTTGTGAGATACCCAAAATTTCAACATAAATATTTATTGTTTGTGATTCGTCAACCAATCCAAAGCACAAGGGTGGATTCAGTCTTCTTTGGTATTCTTCTGATATACCTATTCTGATACTTACTTGAATAAATTATGAACATTAAATTCTAATGAATGTAAATGGAAACAGTGGGATTTTTTACTTTTGTGTACTCGTAGTTTTTTATTGCATTTCAGTTATTACCTCCTATATATACTCACTGATAGTTAGAAATAGATCTTCATGTGGTTTCCTTCTAGGATTCTTCTCACACACTATTTGGGTCAAGATTTTGGACCCAAATAGATTATATATTTGTAGGTGTGGATAATGGAAAGCACCGTTCTTCCATTGAAAAATTATTGGATGTTTGGAGCGATAGAGCATAGGACAAATCTTAGTTTTGCGATGCTGGTGGAGTTTTATTGTTTTCATTATACATTGGTTTAGTTTTATTTCAATCATATTGTCTTGTTTGGCCTCTTTCATAGACATATGTGACATGAATCATATATATATGTTCTCTAGTTGTTATTTACTTTGAAACATTCACTGTTTACTTGGTGTATGGTATATTTCTTCAAGTACTATTTATTATTTTTTATTCCGTAGTGCATGATCTTCCAATAAGGGATTAGTTTTCATGCTCTCACACCAAAGGCCCTCATTTCTAGTTGACAGCCTATAATGTTTTGGAAATGGTCATGTGGCCATGTGACTAACTGGAACAGGTAACCTTTGGGCGGCACTTAGAACCTGGATGTTACAAACTTGTATTAGAATGGTTTTGTTATATTTTTATTACTATTTGAAGCTTATATATAGAAATTGGAAGGAATTGTTATTTGGTAATAAACTGTGCCTGGTAGTTTCTAACCCATGTATTTGGAAACTCCAATTATCTCTATTATTGCAAATTTTTTGTTTTTTCAATTATTACAATTGATTTTATGTCATTGTTTTGTGATTCACATGATTTTTGATGTTATTATTTATATCATTGAGGTTGTATTTCTATTTCAACCTGATGATATGAGGGTATTCGATCCCATGCAACATATTGGAACTTATTAGAGATCACATGTCATAGATTTTTTCATGCCATTTATCATTAAATACTAATTGCATGCTATTGTGATAGATGTTGTGCTAGATATGAATGTTGTTGATATTGATTTCATAATGGAATACATTCTATTATAAGAGGGTATTGGAAAATTTAATGTTATTTCGAATGGGTGTCATACTTTGGCCCCTAAGGTGTTATGGGCCCTCATGGATAGGAATTTTGTTGATCGTGTGATTGATTTCACTATTATACATTTTCATTTACATGAATATGATGCCATGCAATGATTCATAGTGAGTATCAACCCCCACAGATCTGGATTTGGAACATTAATGTTTGTTTCTATGTTTTTATGGAATTACATATTATTTTCTAAGGCTTATTATCTTGAAAAATCTATAATACACGATCTCTAATGATGAATACTTTCCATGAATCAATTTGTTGGGGAATAAAATGTTTTCCTTAAGTACGATTCATATACATTTTATACATGCCTTGTAGAAAATGATTGAGTGAATGACTATGTGAGAAGAGACACATTAATGGGGATCCTTTCTTCATGACATGCCCTGTATGTGATGAACACATCATGTATCCATTTACCGTGTGACCAAACATGTGGGTAGGAACATGAGTTAGAAAATACATTTATTTAAATGGCATGTACTTGGCGTACACATCATGTATTGGTGATCCATGTATCATGCCATGTGACTAATGACACGAATGGATAAAACATATGCTATTGATGTTGTGTTCTATTCTTGTATGCCGTTTAGTGTCAAACGTGTCTTCGACTGTGGGACCAATGACACGGGTGGTTATAACATATGTAGTACATGCCGTGTGTATGGTGAACACACCAAGTGGTTTACCCTGGAGAGAACTATGTGGGTTAGCCATGTAGGAGAACTTGAGAAGGGGGGAACATTCATGTACACACTGTGTCTCCAATAGAACACACAGTGTGTATGGGTGTTACATGACCAGTTTGGTAGAGGTACATTCCATGTTAAAATCTAGAAGGGGAAAGGTCATGTAGAGGTAATTCACATCGTGTATCCACGTTTTTTTAAAAACGATTTTTTTCTACAATTACGTTCATGAACATCAATGTTTCAGTCCTTGATAATATTGAAATGAGGTGTGCACTTGACCTTATAGTGTCATGCCACCAAGACGTCCTATGGTTTTAAGACAGTTACAGGGCATCGCTCAGACACTAGAAATTGTAGATCGGGGACTACCAACAGACACAACCGTCATTCTTATCCTGGAACCAACTATTATACCAGACATGGGTGATGATGCACTATTCCTAGAATGATTTATGAGGATGATGAAGACATTTTAGGGATCACCACATCCTTCCCCATCTATGGTAGAGTTCACATGGGGCTTTCAGCAGCATCATCCTCTAACTTTCCCGTGGGATGGAGGACCTCATGCTGTAGTGTCATGGTTAGAATCCAAAAATTATATCTTCAAGCATCTAAATACACCTCCTTAGATGAGGGTGAAATATTGCTATGTATATGATTCGAGATTCCTCTAATAGATGGTGGGATGTGATATAAAATTAGGGACACTAGTGATTTATGGATTGGGATGAGATCCTGCGTAGCTTCTTTGATTTTTTCTACCCAATGTTTTTAAGTACCTACTAACCCCGAGAGTACATGAGTTTGGAGCAGGGTACTCTCTCAGTCATGGAGAATTATTCTTTCTTCGTAGAGAAGCAGTGCTTCACACCCATTCTGGGTCGTGATATTTTATTTTAGGAGGGAAATTTTGAGGATAGTATTATACATGAAATTCAATATTTGGTGAACATCTTCAGGTTGAATTTAATACCTACTAAAGTCTAATAGGTGATTATCATCGAGATCAACCTAAAAGATTATAGAACTGTTGGCAAGGGCGGTTCTACATCCATAGTTGGTACCCTTTTGATTGATAGTAGGAAGTTTTGTAGGGAGTTTATTCATGGAAATCCGAGTAGGCAAGATTTTCCTTTAGGTATCCAGGTGGTGTGATACCAATGCGGGAAGGGCAGACATAAGAAACCACAGTGCTCGACAGACCCAGTTGAGGGCTGATATTGCTGCAAGATGGGGCATCTTCAACATTTCTACAACACCATTCTTCCAGATTCTAGTGAGGGAGTATCGGTTTTGAATCCTCAGACTAGAGGAAGACCACAAGTCCCACATAAAATTGGGGGTTGGTGTTCTTCAGGTTATTCAGGCCGAGGTAGTGGTCATGGGCATAGTTTTCAAACATAGGCTTTTTGATAGGTGAATGTTGGATCAGCTCAGGGATGTCAGACAACTTCATAGGGCCACAGCGTAGGATATGATTTTTCAGTGGAGCAGACCCGGCTAAAGAATTATATAAGAAACTCAACGGTTTGAGGTACGATTTATGTTTCCTCAGTTTTAGGTTCTTATCATTCAAATATAGGGGCTTCCATAGCTTTATATATGTTCCTGTTAGGAAGAGCCTTCATCTTTTTATCTCTACTTCTACTGATATCATGACACTGGACACTCCATTGGGGATCCGAACGGTTAGTGTACATCTGTGAAAGGAGAGCCCTATGAAGGCTGGAGGGTGTCACTTATTATGTGAACATTATGGCTTAGAGATGATAAGATGTGACATCATTCTCAAAATGGAATTGTTGGTTACCATACAATCTGTTGTCAATTTCTATCGTCATAGAGTGTATTTCACATCACTAGAGGTTAAGTTGATTCTATATGAGAGAATGTGGGATGTCATGGTGACTAGATCTGGACCATGCATCACGGGTTGGGAGGTGTTACATCCGATATTTCGGGTTTGTATCTTGATGAATAGGGGAATTCACATATGTACTTTCCTCCACTTTTCAATCATGTTAATAAAGCCTTTATGGATGAATTTTTAGGTTTATATCTGGAGAGAGAGGTATATTTTCCTATTGAGCATGTGCCAGGGGAGAAACTTGTGTCCATTACACATTAACGGATTGCAACACCAGAGTTGCAAGAGCTCAAGAAGCAGTTGGAGGAGTTACATGAAAATATTACCATCCATCCCAGTACTTTTCCAGGGGGTTCTCCTTTTCTATATGAAAAATAATCCCCACAATACCCTCAGGAATTACATGGTTTATCAGAATCTTAATCTTTTGACTTGTAACCGATATCCCTTACCGGGGATTGAGAATCTATTTGATCAGATTTGAGGATCCACCGTGTTATCAATGATTTAATTGACATATGTTAATCAGTAGTTCTGCATTAGACCATCATACATCCCCATTACGGCCCTTCAGAGCCGGTATGTCCTATAAATGAATGTGGTTATACTCTTCGGTCACACAAAAACACTGATAGTTGTCATGGAACTGAAGATCCGAGTGTATTAACCTTACCTCTTTTTTTTGGTACTCTTCAGAGACGACATCTTGGTGTAAATTCGCACTTGACACAATTATGCCACCCATCTTGAGATCATTTTGTATTCATGGAGAGAGCATTAATTATATTACATGCTATTAAAATGACACATTTGGATGGAACATATTCACTTCTTGGGTCATGTTATCTTAGAGACAGTAGTATCAATCGACTCATGAAATATGAGAGCATTATATTCCTTGTAGTATCCGAAAAAACTTATTTGTGGAACAGAGGTTTCTAGGCCTGGTTGGTTACTATAGAAGTTTTATACAAGACTTTTCATAGTTAGAAGCACCAGCGATGTGCCTGACTAAGAATTCTATGAAGTACTTGGGTAAATATTCTTGTGAGCCATCCTTTCAAGTGATGAAAGATAGATTGACATAACCTTCGATACTTTTCTTTAAGAGGTAGGAAAGACTTTCCCCATTTACAGCGATCCATCAGGTATTCGGCTAGGAGCAATGCTTATGTATGGGGAAGAATTCTTTGCATACGGGCCATGACAGTTAGGCCACATGAGAGGAATTACCCAATGCACAATCTTGAGTTGGCTGAAGTTGTTCATTCCTCGCACTGTTAGATACATTAAATTATGGGAGAGCATTTTATTGTTCACACTGACCAAAAAAAATCTCAATTATATATTTACCCAATATGACCTCAATTTGAGATAGTGAAGGTGGTTTGATTACATTCAGTCCTTTGAATTTGAGCTTTCCAACATATCTGGGAAAGGCAACATAGTGACTGATGCATTGAGTATGAGGAATCAGATACAGGCAGTCCATAAGGCCATTAAGGAGTGGAAACTTATGGCTCGGTTCTCTGAAATCCATTTGGAGGTACAAAAAAGCTAGAGTCGAACATTTAATTCTTCTATAGTTGTTTCCTCCAGACTACATGATAGATTGTGAATGAGGAAGCTATCAAATTATGATGGCCTAGTCCAATGGAAGGGTGTGTCCGGATAGGACCCTATTCCTAGGTATAATGTAGGAAAGGATCAAGTCTTGCACTTTCATGGATGCATATAGGTGTCTGCAGACATACATGAGGAGCTAATTCAAGGCCTTCATATTTTTACTTGGGTAGTTCATCCTACTTTCACAGGGATGTGTCGAGATTTTCATCAACTGTATTGGTTTCCTGTTATGAAGAGGGACGTAGCTGGTTTTTTATGATATGTTCCACCTAACAGGTGAAGGTGTAGCACCAGTGACCAGCTGAGCTTCTACATAAGTAACTCGTTCCTGAGTGAAAGTGGAAGGATGTTGTAATGGGTTTCTTTAGAGGTTCACTGAGGTCACCTCAAGGTAATGATACATTTTTAGTTTTCAATGATAAGCTCAAACATGTTTCACCCTTTTTACTAATCACGGAGACCTTTAGTGTTGATGAGTATGGATTGTTGTATATCCGAGATATTTTATGTTTTCATGGAGTTATGCACTCTATTATTTCATATAGGGATTCCCAATAAAACTCATATTTCTATAAAGGTATAGAAAATAAATATTGGTACACAATTACTTTTGAGTACAGCTTACCATCCACAAATAGATTTCCCTTTAGAGCACACAGTTTAGGGGAATGAGGTCATTCTTCGAGCACCAATCTGAGATTTTCGAGTTTCTTGGGAGAATCATATAACTATGGTGGAGAATTCAAGCAGTAATTGTTCTTAAGAAACTATTCAGATGACACCTATGAAGATTATTACAATGGGCCATATCTATAACCACTATTTTGGATGGAGGTAGGAGAGGCAGCTATGTTGGGACCCTATCCGGTCCAGGACACCACATAACAGGTAGAGTTGATTCAGAAGAGGATGGATATTGCACAGTCATAGAATAAGTCTTATGCTTATCCACGGATAAGACCTCTGGAGTTAGAGGTCAGAGGGTAGGGTTTATTGTGTGTTACACAGTGGTTGGGACACAATAGTATTATGATACATGGAAAGCATTAAAAAGATACAATAGGCCATTTGAGGGTTTGGAGAGATTATAGGGGTGGCCTATCTGTTGCAGTTACCTTGAAGGTAATGGGATATTTATGACATCTTCCATTTTCTCATCTAAGACATTACTTTCAAAAAATGCCTCACATTTGTCAACCTGAGGAGTCTATATAAGAGGTGGATCCATCCTTTGAGGAGCACCTTCCATTAATTGTGGTTCACAATATGAAAATTATCCACGACGGGTGTGTTCCTCTTGTATGGGTGCTATGACAACACAGATGAGTACATGGTGCGACTTGGGGGAGGGAGGTCAATGATCGATCATAGTGGGAAGATTTTTTTTGAAGTTTCTTATTCTCCATCATTGGAAGGGAAATTCATGAATGAATAGGTTTAAGGGGGAAGTTTGTAAGAAATATGATCTTATTTTCCATTACAGATCTTGATTTTTGTAGGTTTTGAGGAAAAAATACGTTTTCTAGAAATTTTCTTGGACTTTTGAGTAAACGATGTGTAACATGTTACCATATATATATATATCTTGGGCGCGTAACAGCTGAGATATAGTCATGTGGGTGATAAGGAAAACTGATAATGTGGGTGGCTAGTTGAGAAAATACATGATGTGTTCATTAACAGTAAATGCCTTGTAATTTTCTTTTAATTGATTAATCGGTTAGGGGTCATGTCTCATCTCCAGAATGATCTTCTTAAAACATCATTTTGTCCAGGAGTGATGGAGAATAAAAAAATTTCTCCAAGCCACTAGTTCACTATCTATTTGTCTGATTCATACTCTGGCGGGTGCATTGGCATCCCAATGGTGATTCCTTCTTTCATCTAGAACCTCTTCCCCTGATTCCTCTTGTTTTTTGAGTTGTTTAATGTTAATAATTTTTAATGTTTTTGTAGATCGATGAAATTATAATTTAATTAAATGGAATTGGTTCTACTATATCAATCACACAATGTCAAGGTAGGTAGTTTGTTTCCATTCATTGTTTATCTATGAGTTTATATGCCAAAGTGTTGATTACCCATGTTTTGTGTATTTTGGTTTAGGAAATTAAACCATGGTTATCTTCCATAGATTCATTGTTAGAATAAAGGTTTTTGGTTTTGAAATTATGTGAAATTGATTTTTTAATGAACATCCCATGCATGAATTTATTAGTTTAAATGTTTAGGGTTGTTTGGATTAGGTTGCCTATGAGGTAGACCTTGTTTCATTTCCTTTCTTGGTAGGGTAGAAGTAATTTCATTTTTTTGCCTGTTAAATTACTATGATATGAATTGAAATTATTTATCCATGATGTAGTTGACATTACTTTAGTGGGATTCATATCATATATGCACGATTGAATTTCACAGGGCTGTGAGGACCTGGTGTTGTTAGACCATAGGGAGAATTAACATTGAGTTCTTCCTCAGAGTGTCTGTTATATTTCACTCTACGCAACCATATGAGGGAATGATGTGGAGTGCATCCTCATTGTGTATATATATTATGTTATGAGACCACAGGGGGAATTGATGTTGAGTGCTTTCCTTGAGAGTCTGAAGTTGTTGTGGAAAGACCGTAGTGGGAATTTACATCAGGAGCATCCTCAGAGTGTCTTTTACTTTTTTTGGTGTTACATGGCTAGAGGGGTTAGATAGAGTGAGCTACCAAGAGGGTTAACCTGAATATTGAATGCATGTGATGCATTTTCCAATCCAAAGAACATGCTTGGATTCAGTCTGCTTAGGTAGTATTCTGAGATAACTATTGTAATACATACTTGAATAAATGATTAACATTAAATGTCAACGAATGTAAATATAAACTATGGTATTTTTTACATTTTTTTACTTCTATTCTTTACAACATTTCTATAATTACCTACTACATATAATCACTGATAGTTATACACATATATTGTGGTGGTTTCTGACTTGGAGTCGTCTCACACCCTGTTTTGGTATTGTTTTTTGATACAAAGAGATTATATGGTTGCATGTGTTGATAAGGGAAAGTGCCCTTCTTCCCCAGGTACATGATTGGATGGTTGGTGCCGGATATCATTGGACTAAGCTCTGGCTTGCGATGCTAATAGATATTTTATGTTTTCTTTGTACTTTGTTTCAATTTTATTTTCATTAGATTTTTTTGTTGGGCTACTTTCCTAGACATATGGGACATGCATCATTTATATATGCACTCCAATTGTTATTTACTTACACTCCCCAGATGTTTACTTGTATTATGGTATTTTAATTCCTCTTCTATGTATTATATGGTATTCAATTCTCCAGGCTCTACAAATGGGGGAATAGTTTCCCCACTATCACACCTTAGGAGCTCGTTGCAATAAGGTATCCTATGGTGTCTGTGGAAATGTGTTTGAGTACATGTGAACAACCAAGTATAGGGCACCTTTGGGCCGCAACTAGAAATGAGACGTTTTAATTTGGGTAGTAATTTTTCCATTAAAATGTATATATATGAGTGAATAAGTGATGATATTTAATTGCAACACCATGGTATTTTTTAAAAATATTATTAATGAATTAATTTAGTCGTTTCAATATTTTTTATTTCATGAAACATTGAATATAGACTGTGTTATATGAGAGCATTGAATTTTCATGTGTTTCACAAAACACCATGTTACTCTTTCAGTATACTCAATAATTATATTATATTATTGTATAATATGTTTATCTGTTGTTACAGAAAATTCCTTGATCCTTCGAAATCTTTCGATATAGGAAAGACTTGGTTTTACTCAGCTAAAATATAGAATTAATATTTGCATTAAAATATTATAATATTTACTACACATATGTTGAAATGAACGTTATGAATAAGATTAAATAAATTTTCAAAATATAATTTATACATTTATATAAAATTAATAGTTTGGGTATGAATTTCTTTGAATGGAATGTAATAATTGTTCGAAAATTTAAAAAAATCATTCTATAAGAAAACTATTTTTCAATGAAGGAACACATTTTATCTCAATAAAATAAACCAATTTTTTTGGAATTTATTCAATAAAAATTAAATATTATATATTGAATCATTTATTTTTAAACAAATCCTATATATTTTATTTTCTTTAGAGAAGAAATAATTTAGTATTATAATAGAATATATTTTTTTCTAAATGAGAATTTTGCCACTATTTAATTGAACACATAATTTTAGTAATTTTTTTAAAATATTATAATGTTTAGTTGAAAATTTAAATTTTATTCTTAAAATCTCAATATAAATATTTAATCTTGGTGATTTTTTGGTATTTTTCTGAGATGTTTCATTTTTCGATGAATACTAAAAAAACCGTATATTAATTGAAAAATAAATTTTTTATTATATATTTATATAGTTAATTTATATTTAAAATTTGTTTTAATAAATATATATATTTATATTATAATGAAATCATATTTATCATGTTTTAATCAATTTCACAATGAAATTTTATATAAAAACATTTCAATCTTTTGATCATTTTTAGCTTAATTTTTTTTGTTTCATCCTAATTATGAAGATAATTTTAATTTAATTTCTCCCTATTATATGTAAATAATTAAGAATTTTTTACAATATTTGGAATAATATTAATTTATATTTTCTAATAAGATAAAATTATTTTCAGTCAAAAAATATTGATGAATTTAATTAAAATAATTTACAATGATGAAAGCAAAAACAAGTTTACATAGTTGATACGATTTTACATAAGGGGAAAGATAAAATATAAATGTTGAAACCATGATAGTTATATGTATTAATTGAGGTATGATTTGTCTTTGTTGTCAATCCATATTGGATGTACAGAATGTGTTCCTGTAAAGTGATCATATTGTTCAAGTGGAAAACAGTATTGGAGGTGGCGTTGATCTCCAGTGTTTGCCAAATTTTTTGACCTGAAAATAGGAAAATGAAGACATATGTTGTTTGAATGAGGACGTGTGTGTAGAGGGAAAATTATGAGTGAAATAAGGTAGGAGTTCATGAAAAACAGCAGGGTGCGTGAAAAATAGCGTGGTGCGCGAAAAACTGTATGTTGTGCGAAATAGTGGAGAAATATTTTTTCACATAAGAACTGTTTCAGAATCAGAATGTAGAAATATGGAAAAGGCATGAGGTGAGTGAAAAATATGAAGATGTGCACGAAAATTAGTTCCAGCGTGAAAAAGGATTGTGCGCAAAATGAGAGATTTTCACAACACAGGGGGTTTTACACGCAGGGTTCAGCAATTCCAATAAATAAGAGGTGACCTCCATGATTCGGTACGACTAAGACTTAGAGAATATCTAGGTGCTGATGTGCATAAAAGGACTAGTGTGAAGAAATTAGTTTTGTGTGAAAAATTTCGGCTCGTGCGGAAAAATTTAGAGTTGCACAAAATATGCCATCTTGTGCGAAAAATTCCAAGTTGCACGAAAAATTTAGGCTTGCATGAAAAAGGAGAAGTTGTGAAAAAAAACATGAGTTTTCACATAAAACATGCTATTGTGAACAATTGTTATTGAAACTTGTTTGCATGTTCTACTTATCTAGTTCAGTGGTTTAGTGCATTCAAGAGCATTAATTCCAGACTTTGATGCAAGCCGAGTCACGTTCTATGTAGAGGCAAAGACTTCAATGTGAATCTATTGAAGAGACCTTCATGTATATAAACTAATTGGGACTTCACCAAAGGTAGTGATCTAGGGGGAGTCAACTAGAGTGACCCAAGGGACATAGTGAGCTATCATGGAACTTTTTTAAAGGTAGTGAGCTTGGCACAGAGTGACTGTGACCAAAACATGTAATATATAAACCAATGAATATTAGTAAATTTTGGTATGAATGACACTATTTCGTCATATTCACCTTGAACATAGCCCTTTGTGGTGAACCAAGTAAAAGTGGTGTGTCAACTCCCAAATTTCATTTGTTTGATAGATCTAACACGTTTCTGCCAATGTGAGAACAAGATCCACAACTTTAAAAAGAAAAAGTAGACATCCTGATTCACCCCTCCCCTCTTAGGGTGTTCTGGGGTCCTTTAAGTGGTATTTGAGTGAGGTCCACTAGTGTTATATATGTAATTTACCATTAAGGATAATTCATCCAATGTTTGAGGAGTACCTCTCTTTGATGGAAGTAATTTACAGATCTGGAAAAATAAAATGAGATCTCATCTATGATCTCATAGTATGTAAGTTCTTTTTTCTTCTGTGCAAGTAATACAAGTCACTAATCCAACTGGTCTGGCTATGAGTGACGTAGATAGTAAAATTCATGATGCAGATGCTAAAGCACATAATGCACTCACCATATCCCTTTCTCATCAAATCTATCTAAAGGTGATGAGATGCACCGCAGAAAAATCCTTGTGGGATAAACTTGAAAATATTTATGAAGGAGATAAAAAATTTAAGGAGGAAAAACTACAAGTCCTACACAATAGGTTTGAAGATCTGAAGATGCATCTAGACATGAATGCATACTCATTATTCAATCGAATTACTAAAGTGGTTAGAGAAATTCGGGGTCTAGGAAAAGAAATAAAAGACATTGATATTGAAATGAAAATATTTAGAAGACTTTCACCTTTGTACAATGCAATGGTTTCAGCCCTTGAGGAAAGATATCATTCTAATGTTTCTCTGCATGACCTACTGAGCAATTTGGCAGCATATGAAATGAAAGTTAAACCAGAAGATGTTATGACTCAAGTGATAAAGTAAATGGCATTCAAGGCCCATGATAAAATGAAAATTTCAAAAAATATTAGTGGTGAAGATGACGAGGAAACGGAAATTATTTCACTCATTGTACTGACATTCCATAAGTGAAAAGGGAGATTCAAGGGGATGTTACCTATCACATGTTTACATTGTGGAAATGTTGTCACATTGCTTCTCGGTGTTTAAGAAAGATTAATGGTGAATATAGTGAACATAAAAACATTGAGAAGCCTCAGAATATGTTTTTCAAATATGGAGACTTAAAATATTGAAATAATGTGCTGAAGAAGCGTTTTCTCTGTGAAAATGAATATGATGATAATGAATTTTGTGAAGAATACCTACCAAAATTTAAAACTGAAAATAATTCTTCCATGATGAAAACGATTGAAAAATAAGAACCATCAAAAGATAATGGTCGATACAATCTGTTGACAACTAATTCCAATCAAGATTTTCAACTTAACGATTTTGTTTGTAAGATTAAGATCAAAAGTATGAGTTGTAATAAGTGGAAATCAATTGTAAAAGACTTTTCTGATTATGTTGATCAGCTCGAAGCTGAAATTGAATGACTGGAAGAGTTTTTGATACTACAGTCTAAAAGTCTTGAAATCATTGATGATGCAGTAGATCAAATTCTGAGAATTAAAGAGAAAGAAAAGTTCACCAATGACCTCACCGATAGACTTCATGAAAAGACCACGACTACTGATAGTTTTGAAGATGAAATTATTACTCTTATAAGAAAACTTTAGAGTTAATAAATTTCAAAGGAATCAATGAAAAAATATGGTTTGAAAGGCTCCCAGATGTTGAGTTATTGGAGAGAGAGAAACGTGGTTCCAATGGAGTTGATAAGATTTTGAATGATCAATGACGTTCTTGTATGATAAATAGTGGAATCAGTTGTGAGGATAAATCATCAAATTCTACAAATAAGGGGGATAAAAATAAAGGCAAGATGAAAGTGGGTCATGTAGAAAAGTCACATGAAGTGCTAAAAAAGAATCCTCATATTCAATAGAAAACAATAATATAAGACTATACTAGAGTCTCCAGCAATAAGAGGGACTCAAACTATTATCCCATGGAAGGAGGAATGAGGATAAATAGAAGTGAGAAGACATTTCCTCTCATGAAGTGTCAGTTCGATGGATATCTGGTCCATAGCATGTCTAATAATGAAGAGGAAAGAAGCTATTTTAATGGAGAATATATGGGAGTTCAATGAATAATAACAAATTCATATCCTAATTATATTAGAATAAACACTTTCTATGGATATTTTTTCGTTGTTCTAACTTTGGTCATAAGGCTGTTGATTGTAGGCTGAGGAGGGATATGGACACCTCATACTAGAGTTTGAGACAAGTCAAGGATCACCAACAAGATAGTTTTTCTCCTTCAAATATGTTTTCTCCTCTGTAAGAAGATTTCGACTATGAAGAACCCATGTACACAAAATAAAGATTTTATAGTCCATCAGTGTTCTATACTCAATCTAATGTCACATGGAAGGAAAAGAAGAAAATTGAGAAATACAACCTTGTAGAGGTGGCCCTCAAAGCTACAAAAAAACAACACCTGGATTATGGATAGCAGTTGTTCGTCTCATATGACAGGTAATTCAGGCTTGTTAACAGATCTCAAATGTAAGGTTGATGGTATAGTAATATTTGGTAATTAAGGAGCTCTGAAAATCAAAGGTAGTGGAAGTACTAAATTATATAATAGAGAGCTATAGAAGACTGAAGTACTTTATGTAGATGGCCTATGTCATAATCTCCTAAGCATTAGTCAACTATGTGACTCGGGACTTATATTTACTTTTAATCAGAAAGGATGCACTATCTTGGGAAAGACATGAAATTCACTTATGAAGGGATGCAGAATAGAAGGAAACTTGTATCAGGTTTATAGTAAAGAAAATGTTTGTTACATGACTGTTGTAGAAGAAAACAATTTGTGGCATCGGAGACTGGGGCACATAAATCAACAAGACATAGAGAAAATATCCAAATTGAGGATTTTCACGGACATTCCCAACCTAAATCGTGTGAGAAAAGTCTTGGGATGCTTGTATTTGTGGGAAGATGGTCTGCTGTTCATATCGGCCAATGAAGAAAAGGGAATCTCATCTTCTTGTTCTAATTCATACAGATGTATGTGGGCAGATAAATGTTTTCGGAACTCATGGAGAATGGTAATTTTTTCTTTTCATATATGATTATAGTATAATGGCATGTGTAATGGTTATTCACAGGAAACGAAAAGTGCTTGATTGCATGAAAACATATCAGTTAATCAAAGATAATGACACTGGATGAACAATCAATGTGCTGTGATATGAAAATGGAGGGGAATACATTCCCATTGAATTTAAAAATTACCTGGAGATGTATGGGATACAACATGAGGTAGATGTTGTGAGAACTCCACAGCAAAATGGAGTTGATGAACATAGGAATCGACAGGTGAACAACATGGCATGAACTATGATGATTGAGAGTCATATTCCATGACATTATTTGAAAGAGGCTATTCACGCTGTAGTGTATATTGAAAATAAAACATGACTTTATATGGGTGAGATGAAGACACCATATCAATTATGGAATGGAAGGAATTCCACTTTGAAATACTTTAATTTTTTTTGAAGTAAATGATTCCTTAGAAAAAAAATAATGAAATCAAGGGATATATGTTGACAATACAGATGAATAAATTTTCCTTATATACTCAATGAATAGAAACGCCTACAATTGCTTCAAGAAGCTATTAGGAAGGATTGTGAAAAGCAATGATGTTGTGATCATTAAATATAAACCCACAAATGCTTCAATTATATCATATGTTGATGTGATAGAAGGTGACGAAGAAAATGAACATGTAGTAAATAAAAATACTCGAATAGATGAAGGTGGACAAAACACTCAGCAGTCACATCATGATGTTGACTCAGAGGAAGAATCTAAAGAGGAATACTTGGATGGAGAGAATTCAACTGAACATCACATGAGAAATTTAAGAGTTGAGATTTATCCATCTAATGTAATTGAGGACATGAGTTCACCCACAGAAACAAGGAGGATGAGGAATAACACACAATATGCATTTTGTAAGCTGTGGATCCTTCATCATTAGAAGAAGCTACAAAGGATGAATCATGGGTGAAAGCAATGAATTAAAACTAAGATCATATAGAAAAGAATCAGACATGGGATCTTGTCCAGAGTCCCGAAGGCCACAAATTGATTGGTAGAAAATGGATCTTCAAGAACATGTTTGATGAGAATGGATGTTTTAATAGAAAAAAGGAATGACTAGCATGTAAGTGATTTTACCAAATTGAAGATGTTGATGTTGATGACATTTTTTCTCCAGTGGCTAGACTTGAGAAATTCATGAATTTCCTTTCCATGACACTCCAAATACGATATAAAGTATATCAACTGGATGTCAAGACAACATTCTTGAATGGTATACTTGGACAAGAAGTATACATTAGACACCTAATATATTTTCTTCATGGTACTGATGAAAAATAGGTTTTCAAACTAAATAAGGCACTATATGGCTTGAAACTGGCACCATGTGCATGGTACTCCTGACTGGATTTCTACATCAAGAAGCAATAATTCCAAAGAGGAGGAGTTGATAACAATCTCTACGTGAAGAATTCTCCAAAAGATCAGTGCATGGTTCTAGTTTACGTTGATGACATTATATTTGGTGGTGGCCGGAAGACATCAGTATAAGAATTTTCTAATAACATGAAATTAGAATATGAAATATTTATGATTGGGGAGCTCACATATTTCATGGGGCTGTAGGTGATTCAAAATAATGAGTACACGTTCATTTATTAGGAAAAGTATGAAAAATATCTTTTAAATAAATTTAATATGCATGACTCAAACCCAATAAAAACTCTAATTGCAGTTGGAACCAAACTTGGAAAACATGAAGATGGGACCTTAGTCGATCCCACAATGTACAGAAGAATCATTGGGTTCTTATTGTACCTGACAACAACACAACTAAACATTGCCGTTGAAACATGCTTAGATGCCCACTTTTAGTGTAATATGAAGGAACATTATATGGCAGCAGCAAAAATAATCATGAGGTATATTCATGGGACTCAGAATTGTGGCTTATACTTTGCTGTTGGAAGGTACATTGAATTATCAGCATTTTTTTATACTGATTGGGCTGGCGATGTAGTAGATATAATGCCTACCAATGGTGGAGCATTCGATATTGTGAATAAATATGATGGCTGGCTGATCAAGAAAAACGAAATTACATATCTATGTACTGCTGAAGCAGATTATATCCCCACCACAATGGAATGAACTCTACTACTATAGATGAAGAAACCACTGACAAATATTGGTGACGAAGTGAAACAACCCATGGGGATTTATTGTTATAACAAAAGTGAAATTGATATTATGAAGAATCATGTTTAGAATTCTCATAAAAATCATATTGAAATCAGGTGCCACATTATCAAAGAAGAAGTTGATCAAGGTTTTATTAGAATGGATCATGTGGGAACTGATGAGCAAGTGGCTGATATCCTAACCAAGCCATTGTTAGCGGCTTTTTTTGAGAAACATCAGTTTAACCTCGGTGTTCATCCACCTCCCAGTGCCTAAGGAGGTTCTGAAATACCCCTCACTCCATAAAAATTTACTATTTTTAATCTATTTGTTGATGTGATGTAGGTTTATGGGGGAGATACTATCCAGGGGGACCGTGTTTTGAGAAGAACAATGAACAATTACCAGTCTTTGGGATTATTGTCAATGGGGAATATGGAATAAATTCAGTAAATGTGATGCTTTGGTGACATGATGAGAATTTGTTACAAAATTAAAATTTGGTGATAGGATAAGAAGTAATACATCGGACATCCAATTAGAATTCAGTGATAAGATGAGAAAAAATACATTGGACATGTAATGCTTCTGGGATAATTTAAGAGAATTTCTTGGGTGTCATTGAGAATTCCAAAACATAGGATCCCAATTCAATCTTCCCCTCTTGTTTTCAACACCGAGCATTGATTACGTAGACTTAGAGTGTTGGCTGAGTTGATTCCTGTGTTTTATGGTTTTTATGTTGTTGGTACTCTATTGAATTTATTTATTGATTTCCAACTAACCCAAAGGGGGATATTTTTGGAAACATTGTCATTATATGTATGAATTGGAGTATGGTTTGTGTTTGCTGTCAGTCCTCTGTGGAATATCAGAATGTGTTCCAGAAAATTGATCATACCGTTCCAGAAGAAAATAGTATTGGGAGAGGCATTGTTCTCCAGTGTTGGAAAAATTTTCAGACCTGAAAATCAGAAAATAAAAACATAGGTTTTTTGAAAGAGTGTATTCACGTAGAGGGGAACTAGTGCGTGAAATAAGTGAAAAGTGCGTGAAAATTAGTGGGGTGCGCTAAAAATAGTGTGGTGCATGAAATACAGTGTTGTGCGTGAAATAGTGGAGAAATGTTTTTTCCTCCAAGTGCTGTTACAGAATCAGAACATCGAAAAATGGAAAAGGCATGAGGTGTGAAAAAAATACGAAGATGTGCACGAAAAATGGTTCTTGCGTGAAAAATGATTGCACATAGAATGGGAGTTTTTCACGACACTATGGGTTTTACGCGTTATGTTCAACAAGGCCTATAAAAAAGTGGTGACCTCTAGAATTCGTTATAGATGAAGACTTAGAGGAGATCCAAGTGATGATGCAAGAAAAAGGGTTGTGTAAAGGGAGTTGTCTGAAAAATTTATACATGCTCAAAATATTTCATCTTTCATGAAAATTTCTAAGTTGCGCAAAAAATTCCGGCTTGCGTGAAAAAGGAGATGTTGCGTGAAAAACATGAGGTTGCGTGTAAAACATGGTGTTGTGTGCAATTTTCAGTGAAACCTATTTGCATGTTCTAATTATCTGGTTCAGTGGTTCAGTGTGTTCAAGAGCATCAAATCCAGACTTTGATGCAAGCAGAGTCTCGTGCAATGTAGAGGCAAAGACTTCAATGCGAATTTATTGAAGAGACCTTCACATCTATAAACTGATTGTGACTTCACCAAAGTCAGTGACCAAGGGGGCGTTAACGGAAGTGACCCAAGGGACACAGTGAGATATCTCAGAACTTTTGTAAAGGCATTGATCATGGCACAAAGTGATTATGACAAAAACATGTAATCCACAAACTAGTGAAGATTAGTGGATTTTGGTACGACTAACACATTTCAGGGTATGAACCTTGGAAGTAGCCATTTTTTGTGAACCATGTAATAGTGTTGTGTAAACTCCCTACATTAATTTTTTTTGATAGATCTTTCAACTTCCTACCAACATGTGAATAAGATCCACAACATTAAAAAGAAAAAGTTGACACACTAATTCACCACTCTCGTCATAGGGTGTTCTGGGGCCCTTAAATTAACATGTCCAAAATTAGTTATATGGAAATATTTATACCTTATAAACAAAATAATAAATTTTTTAAAATTATTGGGGGCACATGATGTATGTGCTACCCCTTAATAGTTTTTACCTTTTCATGTTTATAAGAATTCTATTTCTCCTTCACTATAAAAGTGAACTCACCCCATCACATATTCACACAACTCAAGAATTCATTCAAATAAATAACATTCCAAAATAGTATCAAAATAAATCTTCCCATTATATTGAGATCACTTCAGTTATAATTAAATATGTCTATGTTCATTTATGAAACCCAAAAGGATCTATCTCAAGAAGAGGTATCATTAATCAGTGAGCGCTTTTGTTTTATTTTATTATCCAATTATTAAATTCTTCTCATCCCACTTTTTAATACAATAATAAATATCATAAATTTAATTAGATGGTTTTTTCTTAATGGTAGAACCTACACTCTCACACACTTCCATTAAATGGGATACACAATCATCATTTTTGTGTACAATGGATTGGTTCCTGATGAACTAATGTTTTTCATTATTATATTAACACCATACAAGGTTGAGAATAATTATGAAATTACTATTAATAAATGATATATTTGATATTTATATTGAATTTATGTTTATCTAATAATTATATGACACCGAAATTCATGCTTCCAATTTTTTGGGAATACTATAACTTAATTTGTGGACATGCGGACTACCGCCTCCTCAAAGCGATGTGATTTGTTCATGTCTTTAATGGAATTTTTAGGTATAAGCCTATTAAATTTATATTATATATATGGCCTAATAAATCTACTAAAATTATATTATATATATAATGAAATATATTTCATTTACATTAATTCATTCAATATGAATATAAAACTGAAACAACATTCATGTGTTTATACGACCTACCATCTCTATGAATGGTGTATTTCATTTCATATTTTAATATTTAATTGAATTTTAGAAATAAATATATGATAAATATATAATATATTAATGTAATTTTCTATATTCATGAAATAATTAAATAATTATCTATGTAATAGGATCACGAATAACAAGTCAAAACATATACGAAAAACAAAGTGAATATTATCCTCAATGTTACATTAGAAAATAATTGTTAATAAAAGGGTAATATAAAAGTCATAATAATGTCATATATGTTATAATATATAAAATTATGGTTTTATTTTTATGTATCATAATCTTATATTTATTATATAAAATGTATGAACATGTAAAATGAATATCATGTCTTATGGTAAGAGTTTTCTCGAATGAATATTATTTTTATAAGAAATATACTATATTCACCACTCATTCATTTTTTGTTGTGTATAAACTAACAGAAAAAATATTATATCATGGATTTAATTTATTTCAAGGTATTAATTTTATGAATTGATTTTATTATTTTATTTGGATCCTGATTCAAATGTTACTCATGTTGTAAGGGAATTTTTAGTCTCAATTTTATTTCTGTGAGACCTATACCATATTCCCCAGTAATTTATTTTTTATTATGTGTATACTGACCATTAATGTATTATATATTTATTGTAATTACATTTAGGTCTATATTATAATCCATATTATGATCTCCATTTCATAGATTTTATGGTTTAAACATTTACCAATCACTAAGGTAATGTTGTCTCAATATTCCTTCTTGGATGAACTTTTCATGCCATGTATCTATATTCTTTTAAGAGGTGTATAGTATTCCATTTGACATGTAATATCATTAATAAATTTATTTCACATGATATTTTATGTTTCATATATTGTTTTTCAATAATGGCGATTATGATTCAATGTTTCCAATGTGGTAACAGTTTATTTCAACATTCACATCATTTATCGAGATTGTCTATGATTATGATTTAGTTAATGAAATATTAGGATCCATATCTCATGAACTCTAATAAAATTTATTATAATCTTGTTACAAATTATATCTTCAAACAATGGTACAATTTTTCTACTAATTTTTATGAAATATGACAATTAAAAAAAATTTAACTAAATTTAACATTATTTCTCTCTTCAGTTGGAAAACCATGTTATAAAAAATGTTTTTTAAATGAACTGTTCATATATATTTAATAAATAATTAAATTATTTAATTTTTTAAAGATATTAAAATTGTTTTAAAATATTACTTTATATGTTTTCATGTTTTTTAATAATAAGGATTTCAAAATGGTCCATGTATTAAAAAGAATTTTTCAAAGTGGATAGATTATTTTTGCTCAAGAAATGTTTTTAATGATTTCCAAAGAATAATTTATATGTCTTCAAATATGTTTTCATTGAAAATTTTATTTTGAAAAAAATTACTTTTAAAAAATTTATATTCAAAAAAAGTCTATCCCCATTATGAAATTCACCATGGTATCTTTCAAAATAATACTCTATCTAGCATGAAATCATTTGATACAATTAATGATTTCATGGGGATATGATCCAAAGACACCATTCATATTCTGTTTTGGAAATTTTTATCATAATTAAGGTACATTTCTTGTCAAACTAATTTATCTTCCACGAGTTATACCATGATAAAACCCGTATTAAACTCAAATTATTTTAGGGGTTATTCTTTGATTAAATGTTTAAAAAATAAATCTATTTTCCATATGATGTGATAGGATATAGTGTTTATAATACCTATTTAATTTAATGGTTTCTGATATTATGAATGTTTATGATCTTTTGGATCACATATGTATGATATCATTTTGTGAATGGTGGGACAAATATATCCATCCAATGCTTTGATTAATGATGGATGACTCATGTTTGAATGGCTATAATTTCTTGATTTTTTATTTATTTTCAATAAGACCCTTTTTATTTTGGTTGAGAGGGAGTACATACATGACCTATATGACTAGTGGCTCAAGATCCAATACATAACCCAAAGGACCAAATGCTCAATTCCTAATACATTACCCATTGGCCCTACCAAAATAAATTATAACATACCCTCCCAATAATCAGAATCATTATAGGTACATAGATCCCCACCTCATAGTTCTTATCGTCTAGAATTTCCCCATAAAAATCTACATTACATATCCAAAATCTTATGTTTGAAGAAAATTATATGTTTTTATGTTATTCATGGAAATGGTTGAGTTTTTATAGGATTATGTGTGAAACTGATTACATGTTCACAATATTATGTGTGAACCTAATTGTATGCTCACAATGATATGCATAAACCCTATTGTATGTAAATAATTTATTCATGAACCTGATTATATGTTCAATATTTTATGATTAAACCTTATAACTTGTTCATAATAATATTCATAGACTTGGTTTCATGTTTATAAGTTTATGTGTTGACCTTATAACATGTTCATAATGATATGTGTGAATATGATTACATGTTAACAATGTTATACATTCACCTGGTTACTTTTCTGTAAGATTATGGGTAATCATGATTACATGTTCATAATGATATCCTAGAACCTGATTAGTTATAAAAAATGTAATGTATAGAACTTGTTGAATGTTTATAAGTTTAAGTGAGGACATGATATCATGGATATTACATAATGGGTATACATTTTCCTATTTACACATGTTCAAAGTGTTATAATTTGATATGTATTCCATAATTCTATATCAAATTCCAATGTTATGCTATCATGTTTCATGTTCTTTGATTTCTTTATTATTTATGTTCTATAATATGTAAATCATTATTCCATGACTATTGATAATTATATTTGATATGTAGGGCATGATCATATAATTTTTTATCATGTTATCGTAACCTTATAATCATTTCATGATCACATATCCCCATAATTAGACCTTACTGATCATATGAGCACACCCCATTCTTATGTTTCCTCTCCCCATGTAATAAAGAAATATCATTAATATGTGTAAAAAAGTGGAAGATATTTAAGCGTGAAGATGAATGTATTTCACCAATATATAATATTATATTACAATGATTCCAAAGACACTAAACTATTTTAGTCATCAAGAATGTACTATTGTAATTTTTTGACTATTAATGTATAATGATATTACATCCATGGACGTTATTCGTGGGTCTCTATACAAGGGATTAAAGGAATGGTTTATTCGACTTTTAGAAACTTGAATGAGAAAACATTTGTGATACCCCTAGGGATATTTCTAAAGATATATCAAGGGATGACTCTAAGTATAATTCTAAAGAAGAGACTACTTTAGTATAATGACATATAATATTGGTAATGGATAGATCTACTAGTTTCCTAAAAATATGTCCCTATCCAGATACTACAATAGGATCTGGTTATGGCACACGTTTTCATAGAGGTAACAACCCAAAAAACATAGTATTGAGGTAGACTAGATGTAACATCCTAGATAGATAAAGAATATGAAATTATCATATTTATTAATATTTTTGAATAAATTTTTAATATTACTTTAAATGGAAGGCTATGTTCGATAGCGTACCTGATACGCAACAACGGGTTTCTTTGAAATCTTACGTTGCACACTAATAATATAATATTATTATATTAAATGGTAGTTAACTCCCTACCGTTGTATTGTCTAGAATGAAGAAAACTAACTACAATACGATTATACTAGATTTTTAAATGTATTTACATTTATCTAATAATATTTAGAGGCTTAAAATGTGGATGAATCTAATTTTAAGCATAATTTAAATTAAAAGGGTTGATTTACCGTATTTTATTGGTGAAACCTATTTAATTATAGTTTTGGTCACTTTAATACATCCTAACTAACTAATTTAAATCCTTCTTTAGAATGGTGACATCAAAAATTACATTGGGTAAATTTTTGGAATTTTTCCTATAAAGATCATTTTTAATGAATAGTGCGAATATTGTATTTTTATTCAAAACTATGTTTAAATCTAATTTATTTATATGGTTATATTATCTATTTAATTTGTTTGTACGTTTAATAAGAATATATTTTTACCATTTAATCCAATGTTGGTCATTGGAATTAATTTCACTTTGAAATTAGACATAAACAAGTGTCAATCTTTTGATAGTTATTTTTTATTAAAACACACTATTTGTTTTGATAACAGGAATGAATTTTAAAATTAATTAATTCCACTTTTATGTTCTGAATTTGGAAAAATAGACATCATTTTTGAATTCTTAATATCAAATATAACTTACACTGAATTTTTTGGTATTTTTCTAAAAAACATCAATTCTTGATAAATAGTGAAACCACATAGTGGTAGTTAAAAAACTGAGTTTTTCATTTAAATGAAATTTTACAACTTCTATTAATTTAATTTAGAAAATTAGACATACATTTTTGTTATGGGGAAGTAAAATGTGGTTCAATAAGATGAAAATAATTTTTGGTGAATAGTAACTTTTGACTTTTATTTACCGCGGATAAAGGTAAATAAGGTAATTCATGGTTAAAAGAATATTATAATAAGTCAAAATTACATTAACAGCTTTCCAAACCTTATCGGTTAAGTCATTTACCACCATGGGCATATTTGGGTCTATTTTGGGAACCCATTGAGCCACATGGGAGTGATAATGACAATTTCGATTCATTAACTTAAAGTAAAGCCGAAAATGACAAAAGAAAATATCTTTTAGTAAATTAATATTTAGAAGGGGTTATATAAATTATCATTCTGACTATAAATATTCATTGTAAAGTTAAAAATATTTCCTACATGATATTATTTTTTAATAATTTCTAGACATTGAATAAATTAAATTATTCATGACACAATAATGATACAATATTTACCTCATTAATAAATGATTTAAATAAATAATATTTTAATGTTTAAAATATTATCCAAAACCTATCCAATTCCTATTGGATGATTATATTTCAACCATGAGTCATCATATCTTTGACTATAATGATTTTTGGACCTTTAAAAACCGAATATTGTCACGACCCGCCCTCGGGGTCCGTGCCGTGACTACCCCAAGCCCGCCTTCCATAGGCCAGGGGCTGGCGACTAGCACCAAGGCGTAATTCCCGGTGAAAAGGGAAGGCATTGCCTTTGTAAAGTAAACAAACACCACATAGTAAGTAAGCGGAAAGTAAACACTAAGTAAAAACAGAGTACAACTGAAAGTGCGGAAAAGTAAATGGGCCAGTATACAAACCCAAACTGAAAGTAAAGTACAACTCGAAAGGAAAACAACAACTGTATGTAAGAGCTGCTACACCAAGCTGTCCACTAGAGATCCCACCTGAAGGATGGGTACAGATAGCTCCACTTCTCCACGGGTCCCACCGTCCGCTCCGAGTACGTCCCGCCCAGCGGTCCACCTCCAGGTACCGTCCTGCTCTGCAAGCCTCAGCCAAGATCAACGCTGTCCGTCGTCTGCAACCAACACAACGTAGTGTGGGCATAGCCCATGCAGGGGTGAGTATAAGCTACTCAGTAGGGACCCCGAGACCCCTAAAGGTCTCCCGAAATCCACAAAGGATAAACCACAAGGAAAGGTACAATCACGAAGTAACAACCGACACTACTTAGGTATATGCCCATACATATACCTAAGTCATCAATTCCAATACGCTCCAACCTCCGAGCCCATGTACAACTCAGTCCACACAGGAAAGTAACGTATTCCACACAGGAAGCAAAACGAAATCCACACAGGATAGCACAACTCAATCCACACAGGAAAGAAACAGGATTCAGCTCACACAGGTATACTTCTTCGAAAGATGATAAAGATGATCTCTGATCCATCTAAGTCGTCGGACCCACGAAGGATCGATAGGTAAATAACCCCCACAAAAGACCCACACAGGATCGGGCCCACACAGGACCTGTAGGCGCTGGTTCACACAGGACCGCCGAGCGCAAAGACCCACACAGGATCAGACCCACACAGGATCGGGCCAACACAGGACATGTAGCACTGATCCACGTAGGATCGCTGAGTGCTGTAGTCGTCGTCATCGAATCCACACAGGATCTCTGTACTGTCGTCGTCGCAGTCACAGTAGCAGTAGCAGTAGCAGTAGTAGTCACAGTAGCAGCCAGCACTAGGGTTCCTGCACACAGCAAGCTCGTTCAAGAGGGTCCGCTCCACGAGCCGAGAGGCTGATACATCAACTGTCACAAAGTCCAGAGTTGATGTATCCAAAAGTTCCGTATCGTCAACAGGGACTCAACGCAACAGACGGCGAGTCGATAGAACGCCCGGTCTGAGAGTTATTGGCCTTTTCGTCCCAGGGGCCCGGTTGGTTTTTAAGGCAAAACCAACCCGACCGTACTCCACCTGCGTCCAAACCTCGGGCGAAGTATGCCAAAAGATCTGTCTCACTTAGAGGAATTCAACGAAATAGACGGCGCTTCAATCGGACGCCCGGTCTGTTAATTATTGGCCTTTCCGTCTCACACCCACCCTGGGAAACTTCCCAGGAGGTCACCCATCCTGATCACTACTCTAGGAGAAGCACGCTTAACTACGGAGTTTTAACCACGTAGGCTCCCGAAAAGGACGGTGCACCTTGAGTATAGTATACCGAAACGACCGTCTCAATCCAAGGATCGTGTTGCCGCTGACGGCGCGTCGTTCGGAGGCCCGAAGCTCAAGTTAGGAGCATTTGAACGAAATCGATTCGAAAACGGGGGGTCCGGGTCCGGGCCGACCCAGCCCGACCCCCCCCTGGGTCGGCCCGAACCGGGTCGACCCGAGCCAGGTCTGACCCGGCCCGGCCGGCGGCGCGGCACGGCACGGCGCGGCGGTGCGTTCCGGCACGGCGGCGCAGCTCGGCCGGCGGCGGCACGGCCTGTGCGCCGCTCGGGTGCCACGCGCGGGGGGCATGGCCCCCGCCCCTCTTCGCTGGAGGCGCGACTGAAAGCCGCGCCTTTGGTGAAACCGGCCCCCCTCGTGGGGGCCTGCCTTTGAGAAAAACGGGGGGCTGCCTTCCCCCCGTTATGAAACCCCCCCCCCCCCCCCTTAATAATGGGGGGGCAATTAACCTGGCCGGGGGAATTTAATTCCCCCGGTCTTTCTCCTTCCGGCCGGCCCACCTGGCCGGCCGGTTTTTCTTCAACGGGACCGGCAAACCGGTCCCCTTTCCGGCTTCCGACGCCAGCGGCCTGGCGAGCCGCCGGTCCTCTCGTCCCGCCGCGGCCCGGAACCGGCCGCGATGTTCATCGTCCGGCGCGGTGCGACGGCACCGCACCCCTCCGCCGTGGCCCCGCTCCGGCCGCGGCGCCTTCGGTTTTCTTCGACGCGGCGCGACAGCGCCGCGTTCATGATGATCCTTCCACGGCGCGGCGCGACGGCGCCGCACAATGCAACCGTGCCAATTTCCGCGTGGTGCGACGGCACCACGCCATCTCGTCATCCACAAGAAAATAATAATAATCACGAACAGAGGGGGGATTCGGCCGTGTTTGTGTGGTCCGACCCCCCCTCTCGTTAGATGATAACTCTTAAATAATCATCCACAAGACTATGATGCTAGAACCAAGAACGAGAGTAAATAAATAATCAACAACAACCCCTACCTCGGTTTCAAGTACGATGATTGTCAATGACCCGCGGAAGGCAAGCGTCGCGGAGGTCGGGCGTCGTGGTAATCGTTCGTCAATTCCGTTGACGAAGAGGTACGTCCGAAGAGGTACGTCGTTGGTGAATCTTCGTAAGCCGACGAAGGAAGTCCGAGGAGGAAGCGGTGTTACCTTTCGTTGACACGGAAGGCGTCGTCGATCTTCAGAACAACCGGCTACGAAGAAGAGAGGAGCGGCGTTCTTCGTCGGAGCTCGAAGGTTCTTCGCGTTCTTCGTCAAAGTTGAAGAAGAAGAAGGAGTTCCCAAATCCTCTCAAGAAGGCTAGAGAAATCTAACCAAATAAAATAAGCTAGAGTCTTATTTTATTCACACGCATAACAAAATGAATTTCAAAGGTTTGAAATTCAAATAATTCAACTCCATTAATTAACAAAGTTGTCATGTCATTAAAAGAGGAGTTTAAGGGAGATAAAAAGGAGAAGAAGAAGTGTCATGCTTCGGGTGGGCGCCACCACACTTAATCCTCCGAAGGGAGGTTAAGTGGTTGTGGGTTCCACCACTAACTCCCTTTGGGAGAAGTTAACCAATAAGTTAAAATAAAAATTTGTAATCCACAATTTTTATTTAACTTATTCTAAAATCCCAAAAACTAACTCTCATCCCGAAATAAACGCAACCTCGGAAAAGGTCTCCTTAAGCGAATATCGGCACTGCGAGTTCATCGGTGTCCTCAGAATTCAATTCCGAGCACCGAGTCAAAAGTTAGAAATTCCCGCTCGTTCGTTCACTGAACGTACCCGAGCCAAACTTCGGAAATTGATTCCGGGCACTCCGGGCCTCGGAATCAGGTGCCGTCAGAAACCGCGCTCTGGTAAAATTCCAAAGAAAATTACGAAAAAAATTCCCTTGAATATTATGAGTCTTTACATTACTCCCACCTCAGGTCTTTACGTCCCCGTAAAGATACATCAAAAACTAGGGAAAAAAATGAGGGTACTGAGCACGCATCTGAGCCTCCCGCTCCCATTTGCTCTCCTGGAGGTTCCCGTGCTGCCATCTGATTCAAACAATAGGAATCAATCGCCCACGTAGGATCCACTCCTGTCGATCCTCTATCTCCACCGGGACCTCCGTAAAAGTCGCCCCATTGTCAACGTCAAGTTCCCCAGGGTCAATGATGTGCATCGGGTCGTGCACGTACCTCCTCAGCTGAGATACGTGGAAGACGTCGTGCACCCGGTGCAACTGAGGTGGTAGAGCCTGGCGATAAGCCACCTCACCAATCCTGTTGAGGACCTAGAAGGTTCCGATGAAGCGCGGAGATAACTGGCCGCCACGGCCAAATCTCTGAATACCACATTGAGGTGAAACCCACAAGAAGACGTGGTCGCCATCCTCGAACTCTAGTGGCCTCTGCCTCCTGTCATCATATGACTTCTGCCGGCTCTGAGCTGTCCTCATCCGCTCCTGGATGACCTGGACCTTCTCTGTCGTGGCCTGGACCATCTCCGGTCCCACAAGTGCTGACTCCCCAGGGTCTATCCAGCACAAAGGAGATCTACAAGGTCGGCCGTACAACACCTCATACGGTGCCATCCCGATGGTGGAGTGGTAGCTGTTGTTTGTACGCAAACTCCACCAAGGGTAAGTGGTCCTCCCAGCTATGACCAAAGTCGAGGACACATGTGCGGAGCATGTCCTCGAGAGTCTGAATGCTCCTCTCCGTCTGACCATCTGTTTAAGGGTGAAAGGCTGTGCTCAGACATAGCTACGCCCCTAACGCCTCCTGTAACCCCTTCCAAAGCCGGGAAGTAAAGTGAGAATCTCTATCGGAGAAGATAGATGATGGCACGTCGTGGAGCCGCACAATCTCCTGAACGAAGAGACGTCCCAAGCTCTCCACTGAGCCCTGCTCTCTGATGGGTAAGAAGTGTGACGACTTGGTGAGTCGGTCAACAATCACCCAGATGGAGTCGTGACCTCTGGAAGTGCGTGGAAGTCCAATCACGAAGTCCATAGATATGTCGTCCCACTTCCACTCTGGAACCTCCATGGGTTGTACGAAGACTGCTGGTACCTGATGCTCTGCCTTCACCTGCTGATAGGTGAGGCATCGAGAAATGAGCTCTGCTACAGCCTTCTTCATGCCCGGCCACCAGTGCTGTCGTCTGAGATCCTGGTACATCTTCGCCACTCCAGGATGTACTGCCAAAGTAGAAGTGTGAAACTATCTCCGCACCTCCTCTCGCAAAGCGACTGGTACCATGGTACGTCCTCTGAAAAGGATGTCGTTCTCTGCACCAAGGGAGAAACCATCAGGTGCCTGTCCCGAGGATATCTGTACATGCCGTGTCTCACAGTCAGCGTCCTCACGCTGTGCCTCTCTAACCCGCTGCAGTAGAGGAGGGGTGATTGTGAGAGACTGGAGGAAAGATGCTCCATCTCTATCCACGAAGGATATCTGCAAAGAGGCTACCTGCTCCGTCGCCTCCTCAAGTAGCTGAATTCCCGTCCTCCTGCTGAGGGCATCGGCTACTACGATCCCCTTCCCAGGAGTATAGACTATCTCAAAGTCATAGTCCTGGAGGAACTCGAGCCATCGCCGCTGTCTCAGGTTCAGGTCCTTCTGCGAGAAGATATACCTGAGACTCTAATAATCAGTAAAGACTGTAAAACGCTCGCCCATAAGGTAATGTTTCCATGTCCTCAGAGCGAAGACCACTGCTACTAACTCCAGGTCTTGTGTAGCATAGTTCTGCTAATGCGGCCTCAACTGACGTGATCCATAGGAGATCACTGCCCGCTCCTGCATCAAAACACATCCGAGCCCGGTCCCTGATGCATCGCAGTAGACTATGTACCCTACTCCCTCCTCAGGCAACCTCAAGATAGGTGCGCTAGTCAACCTCTGTCTCAGCTCCTCTGCATGGCGGGTCGGGCAGTCACGAGCCATGTGGCCCTGCCCGCCGCATGAGTAGCACTGTCTGCCTCTCGAAAGACTGGCTCCGCGCTTTGTGCCCCGCACTGCTGAGCCAGTGTCCTGAGGTCGTCTACTTGAAGGAGCCTGGACCCCTGAGTCATCCGTCGACTGCCTGTCGTGGAAGACTCTGCCACGTGCCGCCCTGCTGTGGGTCTCGGTGCTGGTGCAGACTCAGCAAGGAAGCTCTCGATCAAAAGGTCCCGCTCCAGTACTCCTGTCTGAGTCGGTATACTGAGGGAGATCAGCGATTACCTGATCTCGTGTCTCAAACCCCGCTCAAAGGTCTGGGCCCGGAAGAATGGGTCTCATACCATGTCGGTCGAGTAGCGCGAGAGATCAGTAAATCTCGCCGAGTACTGAGCTACCGTCATGCTGCCCTGCCGCAGCTGAAGAAGCTCCTGGATACACACCGCACGAAGGGTGGCTGGGACGAACTCCGAGCAGAAGAGGCTCTCAAAGTCCATCCAAAGTAGAGATGCCTCATCGTGCACCTGGAGCATCAAGCTCCACCATCGTCCTGCTGCTGCGTGTAGTAGGCTCGCAGTGAGGATCACCATGAGGTATGCTGGTGTCCTCACTAGCCTAAACACACGTACCACTGCCTCCAGCCAGTCCTCTGCTGCCTGGGGGTCCGTCTCCCCATGAAACCTGGGTGGTCGCTGGCGCTGAAACTCATGCAGTGCACTGAGGCGACATGCATCGTCAGCGGCTGGTGCTGGAAGCATCGGTGGCTCAACGGGTAGAGCTACCGCCGGTGCCACTGCTGACAAAGGGCCCTGCACTGAGGCATCGTCGCTCGGTGGGCTGTCATCAAACTCGACTCTCGGAACCCTAGCTGGCTGCCGTCCTGGGGCCATCCTTAAAAGGAACAGGTGCGTCACGGTCAAACAGTATACCTGGTGAGCTGACTCAAAGTAATCACAAAGAAAACGTTGAAACACACACGCAATCAATGTTTTCGTGCATTAAGTAAGAAATCAGAATTCAGGGTCCTGGTGTACGGATACGTCGGCCGCCGCACCAACACTAGACTCCCTGGACTGATAACCACACTCAATACGCTAAACATTATTGCTTCACATAGAAAGATCAGAGTTCGCGGTAGAACCGAACTCCTCTGATACCAATTTGTCACGACCCGCCCTCGGGGTCCGTGCCGTGACTACCCCAAGCCCGCCTTTCATAGGCCAGGGGCTGGCGACTAGCACCAAGGCGTAATTCCCGGTGAAAAGGGAAGGCATTGCCTTTGTAAAGTAAACAAACACCACAGAGTAAGTAAGCGGAAAGTAAACACTAAGTAAAAACAGAGTACAACTGAAAGTGCGGAAAAGTAAATGGGCCAGTATACAAACCCAAACTGAAAGTAAAGTACAACTCGAAAGGGAAAACAACAACTGTATGTAAGAGCCGCTACACCGAGCTGTACACTGGAGATCCCACCTGAAGGATGGGTACAGATAGCTCCACTGCTCCACAGGTCCCACCGTCCGCTCCGAGTACGTCCCGCCCAGTGGTCAACCTCCAGGTACCGTCCTGCTCTGCAAGCCTCAGCCAAGATCAACGTTGTCCGTCGTCTGCAACCAACACAACGTAGTGCGGGCATAGCCCGTGCAGGGGTGAGTATAAGATACTCAGTAGGGACCCCGAGACCCCTAAAGGTCTCCCAAAATTTACAAAGGATAAACCACAAGGAAAGGTACAATCACGAAGTAACAACCGACACTGCTTAGGTATATGCCCATACATATACCTAAGTCATCAATTCCAATACGCTCCAACCTCCGAGCCCATGTACAACTCAGTCCACACAGGAAAGTAACGTATTCTACACAGGAAGAAAAATGAAATCCACACAGGATAACACAACTCAATCCACATAGGAAAGCAACAGGATTCAGCTCACACAGGTATACTTCTTCGAAAGACGATAAAGATGATCTCTGATCCATCTAAGTCGTCGGACCCACGAAGGATCGATAGGTAACTAACCCCCGCAAAAGACCCACACAGGATCGGGCCCACACAGGACCTGTAGGCGCTAGTTCACACAGGACCGCTGAGCGCAAAGACCCACACAGGATCAGACCCACACAGGATCGGGCCCACACAGGACCTGTAGCACTGATCCACGTATGATCGCTGAGTGTTGTAGTCGTCGTCGTCGAATCCACACAGGATCTCTGTACTATCGTCGTCGCAGTCACAGTTGCAGTAGCAGTAGCAGTAGTAGTCACAGTCGTAGCCAGCACTTGGGTTCCCTCACACAGCAAGCTCGTTCAAGAGGGTCCGCTCCACGAGCCGAGAGGCTGATACATCAACTGTCACAAAGTCCAGAGTTGATGTATCCAAAAGTTCCGTATCGTCAATAGGGACTCAACCCAACAGACGGCGCGTCGATCGGATGCCCGGTCTGAGAGTTATTGGCTTTTTCGTCCCAGGGGCCCGGTTGGTTTTTAAGGCAAAACCAACCGGACCGTACTCCACCTGCGTCCAAACCTCGGTCGAAGTATGCCAAAAGATCCGTCTCACTTAGAGGAATTCAACGAAACAGACGGCGCGTCAATCGGACGCCCGGTCTGTTAATTATTGGCCTTTCCGTCTCACACCCACCCTGGGAAACTTCCCAGGAGGTCACCCATCCTGATCACTACTCTAGGCCAAGCACGCTTAACTACGGAGTTTTAACCACGTAGGCTCCCAAAAAGGAAGGTGCACCTTGAGTATAGTATACCGAAATGACCGTCTCGATCCAAGGATCGCGTTGCCACTGACGGCGCGTCGTTCGGAAGCCCGAAGCTCAAGTTATGAGCATTTGAAAGAAATCGATTCGAAAACGGGGGGTCCGGGTCCGGGCCGACCCGGCCCGACCCCCCCCCCCCCCCGGCCCACCTGGCCGGCCGGTTTTTCTTCAACGGGACCGGCAAATCGATCCCCTTTCCGGCTTCCGACGCCGGCGGCCTGGCGAGCCGCCGGTCCTCTCGTCCCGCCGCAGCCCGGAACCGGTCGCGGTGTTCATCGTCCGGCGCGGTGCGACGGCACCGCACCCCTCCTCCGCGGCCCCGCTCCGGCCGCGGTGCCTTCGGTTTTCTTCGACGCGGCGCGACAGCGTCGCGTTCATGATGATCCTTCCACGGCGCGGTGCGACTGCGCCCCGCATTGCAACCGTGCGAATTCCCGCGTGGTGCGACGGCACCACGCCATCTCGTCATCCACAAGAAAATAATAATAATCACGAACAGAGGGGGGATTCGGCCGTGTTTGTGTGGTCCGACCCCCCTCTCGTTAGATGGTAACTCTTAAATAATCATCCACAAGACTATCATGCTAGAACCAAGAACGAGAGTAAATAAATAATCAACAACAACCCCTACCTCGGTTTCAAGTACGATGATTGTCAATGACCCGCGGAAGGCAAGCGTCGCGGAGGTCGGGCGTCGTGGTAATCGTTCGTCAATTCCGTTGACGAAGAGGTACGTCCGAAGAGGTACGTCGTTAGTGAATCTTCGTAAGCCGACGAAGGAAGTCCGAGGAGGAAGCAGTGTTCCCTTTCGTTGACACGGAAGGCGTCGTCGATCTTCGGAACAACCGGCTACGAAGAAGAGAGGAGTGGCGTTCTTCGTCGGAGCTCGAAGGTTCTTCGCGTTCTTCGTCAAAGTTGAAGAAGAAGAAGGAGTTCCCAAATCCTCTCAAAAAGGCTAGAGAAATCTAACCAAATAAAATAAGCTAGAGTCTTATTTTATTCACACACATAACAAAATGAATTTCAAAGGTTTGAAATTCAAACAATTCAACTCCATTAATTAACAAAGTTGTCATGTCATTAAAAGAGGAGTTTAAGGGAGTTAAAAAGGAGAAGAAGAAGAGTCATGCTTCGGGTGGGCGCCCCCACACTTAATCCTCCCAAGGGAGGTTAAGTGGTTGTGGGTTCCACCACTAACTCCCTTTGGGAGAAGTTAACCAATATGTTAAAATAAAAATTTGTAATCCACAATTTTTATTTAACTTATTCTAAACTCCCAAAAACTAACTCTCAACCTGAAATAAACGCAACCTCGGAAAAGGTCTCCTTAAGCGAGTATCGGCGCTGCGAGTTCATCGGTGTCCTCGGAATTAAATTCCAAGCACCGAGCCAAAAGTTAGAAATTCCCGCTCGTTCGTTCACTGAACGTACCCGAGCCAAACTTCGGAAATTGATTCCGGGCACTCCGGGCCACGGAATCAGGTGTCGTCAGAAACCACGCTCTAGTAAAATTCCAAAGAAAACTACGAAAAAATTTCCCTTGAATTTTACGGGTCTTTACAAATATCATTATATTATAAAATAATATATTCCCACTATCCTAAAGAGCCCCTCCTCTCCCTCATAAAAGGAGACCACTTCTAACCAATTACTCACACCTCTCAAGTCTTTTCCCTCATCCAAACTATGCCTAATTAATCTCTCTACATCCCTATCCTCCTCCTAGTAGACTTACCTAAGGCATAAGGCACTTGAAGAAGTCATTTTGTTCAATCCAAAGGGATTTAACCAAATTAAAAGTAATGATTTCTCTTTAATTGTTTTCGTTTATTTTACTTATCCAACCCCTTAACTCTTTTTATTACATTATTTTATAATAAAAAAATTATAAAAAATATTCTAGGATGTTTTTATAAGAAGGATTCGAACTACACTAACACACACCTCAATCCGACGGGTGAAGAACATAATGATTCTGTGGATGGAAAACTAACGCCTCACGAAATGATTATTGTTCAATTACCTGATACCACCTCTCATGGTGTCCATTATGATTGAACTATATTTATATATGATATATATTTTGTTTATTATTTCCTTATGGTTCTCTACTTCCCACTTATATCTATCCATTATGGTTTCCATAGTGGGTAAATACGATAATCTCATTTGAGGAAGTGCGGACTATCACTCCCTTAAAGTGATGTGACTCGTTAATGCCTTATGTGGGAGGTATAAAGGATAGAGTTAATGATATTATATATGATATTATATTGTAATTAACATATACCCACGTACCATTATGTTTTAATTACATTAAAATAATAAATATAAATGAAAGTAGAGTTCATGTGTACGTATGGCTTACCGTGTCCATGAACGGTGCATTTCATTTCTTTCCTCCAAATCTTATGTACTATAATAAAAACATGTATATACTGGATATATATATGATATATATGGTATTTAAATAATGAATTTCATTCTGGATATATTGAACTATTGACCACATGAACAACATGTAAATATAAGGTGTTCATTTTTTACTCAAGTACCAAATATCGACAAAATGGACGTTATTAACATAAATGATTACATAATATTAATAACATGGTAATAAGTGATATAAAAGGAATAATAAACTTGAAAACGGTTTTTAAGAAAGTATAAATTGACTTTAGTTTATTATTTAGGAGATTAAAGAATGATCGAGTCATGTCGGACACGAGGTAAGGGATTTTCTTATATCAATTTTAATTATGCGTGTTTTCCATTGTACACCACTAATTCGATGAATGTAGTGAATTTTGTACTTCCATTTGATATATATTATCAGGATTATTATTATAGGATTAATTTGGTGGTTATTAACTTTTTTCATATGAATCAGTTGATTACAACGTGGTAAAGGGTTTCATCTCGCTTTTTATTCCCGTGAGATTCATGCTATATTTGACACTATTTATTTTGTGTGGTGTATGTACTGCCCATGATTTTACTATTTGTGTAAAATAATTTCATTTATTATTATTTACATCTGCATTGTCTGATCCACATTTTATGTGGCGTATGTTTTGTAAGTTACCAAATCGGTAAGGGAACATTTGACCCTAATATTTTTTAAAAGGCTTCTTTTTTTTATGTCTTTTAATTCAAAAATTAATATGTTGGGACATTTTATTTTATATCCAGACTTCTATAAATTTTATATCCAAGTGATGAGATATAATTTTGTCTCTCATCAACTCAGTTTCTGAATTTTAATGTGGTGCTATTAGGTTGTCAAATTTTTTAAAGGTATCTTCTTAACCCAATCTCAATTCTTTAGGATCAACTTGTACTTATTGAATATGTCATTCGATGAATATGTGTGAATGCGATATGATTGTTTTAAACTAAATTTCCACTTATATTGGGTGTATTTATATTTTCACTCATAATTAAGTGATTGATTTATCCTTTATTTAAGGATAGAATCTTTATAATGGATTTCATCTCAATTTACATTTCCACTGAGACATCATTGGTGTTATGCACAAATTCACTCTTATATGGTGTATATACTATCCATTGACTTAGTATATAATGAATGAATTTATTCAAATGATATTATAACATTCTGATTAAATTTTATTCCTCAATTATATTTATTCAAGAGTCTATCTCTTTGTTAAAAAAAATTTCACTAAAATATCATTTTAAATGTTTTAAAGATTTATTTTTCTAAATATTTATCATTAATGTCCATTTTTTCAAAATGGGTTTTATGATTTATTTATATAGACATTAATGTTTTAAAAGGATATTTCATCTAAAGACTCAATGTTGTATGGGACACCATGATTCAAAAAACTCTTTTTAAATGGTTTTGAAAATGATTTTATAAAGAATTGTTTATTTCAATATCTTTATTTGATAAATTGGTATTTGGAAATGTAATCTTTCCTTAATACTTGTGATATGTTTTATGATTATGTTATGGTTATTGGGAATTTTTTTATGTATACTGGTGGTTCGGTCATAAACCTAGGGCAGGTGAGCCTGAGATAGCTCTCCAATGCATTGGGAAACATGACAGAGGTAAACGTGAATGTTTCTCCTAAGAGTTTTAGAAAATATACTGTGATGGGTTTTCAAAAGAAACACCCTATTTAGATATGATAGCTACAATGTAATTATGATATGGATTCCACAAGTTACCCTTATGATTTATGATTTCAATGTGTTATTCATAAATATTATGTTTTCATTAGGTAAGTAAAATAGTTTATGTTTTGTATCTATTAATGAACAAATGTTTTATTTCATTGTTTTATAACCCTTACTAAGCTTTTTAGGCTCTCCCCAGTTTTGAAATGGTTTCATAGGACTGAAAGATGAATAGTGCCATGGATGGGATCAGGGAAAAGTCTTTCTGTCTAAAACCTGGAACTAGACATGACACATTTTTTTCAAGAGTTTTAATTTTATGAAAAAAATGGAAACTATGTAGTAGTGTCTACTTTTTAATCTTTTGAGATGAAATAGTTATGTCCTAATTCTCTAAAACTCTACACTTTAAAAGATCCTCAATGTTAATTATTCATTTAATTCAATATTATTTAATTTTTAAGGTTGGGTCCTTATAGTTGGTATCACAGGGAGGTTTAGATAACTTGAGAGGTTTGGGTATTCGTTAAGCTTATGAGACATTACCATGATGGTTAGGATTTTAGAAAGAGTCATAGTTATTTTTATAATGTGAATGAGTTTAAGATAACATGAATAAGTATATATTAGTTCTTACCCTCCTCATAAGATATTATATGATAATTCTACTGATATAATCACAATGGCCTTTTTGGTTTTTGTAAAGGGTCGGATCTATCAGGCACCAAAGTAACAGTGGATGTGAAGAAAACTCTGATGGTTTTCTGAAAAAGCAACTGAATGATATGGGATCTACAATAATAGAACTTGTAGTAATTATAAACCGACTAACTAGAGTCATGATTGACCACCTGAACCATAGTGATTTTTATAATGCATCATATTTCTGAGGAACAAATCCCTATGGAAGTTCTGGTAATAATCGTAAAGTTAAGAATGTTCAAAAAACTATTTGTCAAAGATATGGAAACAAACACCAATGAAAATGTTTCAAAGGGACAAAAATATACTATATATGTTGAAATGAAGGTTGTAAATAAGTAACCTTCCATGAAAAAAGGAATCATCTAGTTGACTCTAGAATTGGGAAAGAAGCACATTCTAAAGGAACAATTGAATGTTTTAAATGTTGTGTGCATGGTCATTATGAAAACACATTTCCTATGAATATGTTTCAGGAATGAGATCACCAGGATTATAAAAATATTCTTTTACCAATACCTAATGCCATTCTGATTTTGGATGAAGAAACTGACAATGACCAATGAAAGGTATCGATTATTTCTTAACATATGTTTTCCTATTATTGAAATCTTAAGATATCATTCATGATTTTGCTTTTAGGAAATAGGTATTTTATAATATTTTGGAAATTAATGGTTAATGGATCATGAATAATGTTGAATGAGTAAGAAGTCAACATATAAGGGACTCAATAGTTATGGTATATTTTAGGATGGTGAAATTCTTAATAGTATTAAGGATCTTTTGATGATGGGATTACATTAGGATACTTTTTATAGTATTTTTAACCCTGATGTTTGATATATGAAAATTTTATTCAAGGAATAATTATCTTTTCTTTTGTGGATATAGTTATAAAGAACTATTTTGGTTTATATGATCCTTGAATTTAAAGTAATTTCTGATTAATACATTTTGGGATGAAAAACGAAATTTATTAGATAACCATTGTGGTTAAAATATGTTATGGTTATTTTTGATGAATTTATATCATCATGGAAATATTATAAAATTATATAGTTTTTAAACGGGGCAAAACATTGACCGTTTGACAACCAATCATGTCGGACGATGCTATGGGAATCAAATCCACAACCAAAGTGCGACTGGTATTTATCGCCTACCACAGGACTATGTGAAGTCCCTGGTATGACTAATTATTTTTAGGTAGATGATATTATGAATCTAGAATAAGTTCATTCTGGGTTACCTATGGAAATGATTGACCTATCATGGAGGATATGTGATTAGGTTAATTACTTTTCAGTATGAGACATCAAAAGTAACTCAAGTGATTTGGAGATAAATGTTAAGATTTACCCTGGAAGACGATGTGATTAAATCATTTAGAGATTTGGGTTCAATCTTAGTTTGGTTTACATTGAATAATTTTTTGGATATATGTTTATTTATCATCTTTGTTGAACCTTGGGTTCTTTTTGTTGAATTTTGGGGATTAAGAGTAGTATTTCTTTTTATAAAGGGTTTTCATTTTTGGGGATTGTATAATCTCATACAAACCATTTTGGTTTTAGTTGATGTCTAAATACATGGGAAATATATAGTTCCCCTTTTGTAGATTATGTGATTATCTATAAGATGATTCTTGTACTTTTTATGTGACCATGTATTTTTGAATGCTCATAATTTGGAGAAAAGATTAGTTTTGGTAGAAGCTTATTAAAGGATGTAACTCCACTTGATGGTAAATATATTTTCATATGATTTTATTATATGAAGTAGATGAAATACTAAAAATAGTGAAAACGAACGTAAAACAATAATTGTGTTGGTTGACGTTTCCTACTGGGTAATCAAAGACCATTTACACATATCATAAGTTTGTGATTTTCATGTGGTTAACTCTCTCCTAATCATGTTTTCTATCACTCTCCATCAGAACATGACCCTTTGTTTTCTCCTCCAAATCCATGTTTTAATGGAATCCTATTATGGTTTATGTCATGTGACAATTGAACTTCTTTTTCATTCTTTTAAAGTGATAATTGTATTTTCTCCTTTTCTGATGTGGGGCTTTCAATAATGCTTTCAAGCCCTATTTTAAAATTGCAAGGACGCAATTCCCAAAAGGGGGGAAGGATGTAACATCATAGGTAAAGAAATAATATGACATTTTCATATTTATTAATATTTGAGAACAAATTGTTAATATTACATTAAACGGAATTCTATGCTTGATAGAGTACCCGATACGCAACAGCGAGTTTCTTTGAAATCTTATATTGCACACGAATAATATAATATTATTAATTTAAATGGCAGTTAACTCCTAGCCGTTTTATTAGAGGGATTGAACCAAACTAATTACAATATGATTATACATGCTTTTTAAATGTATTTACATTTATACAATAAAATCTATAGGCTTAAAATGTGAATGAATCTAATTTTAAGGATAATTTACATTAAAAGATCGATTTACCACCTTTTAATGGAGAACCATCATTAAATATAGTTTTGGAAACATTAGTACATTCCAATTGACCAAATTAAATCCTTTTTTAGAATGGGGACATTAAAATTTACTTGGTGTATAATTTTGGAATTTTTTAGACAAAGATCATTTGTTAATAAATAGTGAAAATATTATATTTTAATTCAAAACTATGTTTCAATATAATTTATTTATTTGGTTAGATTATCTCTTTAATAGGTTTTAAAGTGTAATTAGAATATATTTTTACCATTTAATCCAATGTTTGTCATTTTAATTTATTCCACTTTGAAATTGGACATAAACAACTATCAATCTTTTGATAGTTATTGTTTTTGAAAACACACGATTTGTTTTGATAATGGGAATTAATTTTAAAATTAATTAATGAAACTTCTATGTTTTTAATTTCTAAAATTAGACATCATTTTTGAATTCATAATATCAAATATAGCTTATGCTGAGTTTCTGGTATTTTTCTGAAAATCTTCAATTTTTGATTTATATTGAAACCACTTAGTGGTAGAAAAAAACTGACTTTTTCAATTAAATAAACTTTTCCACATCTATGAATTGAATTTATAAAATCTAAAATACATGGTTTTTATCAAGAAATCTAATTTGGTTCAATAAGATGAAAATATATTTTGGTGAATAATAACTTTTTCCTTTTAATTTCCGTGGTAAAAGGTAAATTGGGTAATTCAAGGTTAAAAGATTAATATAACAACTCAAAATTACCTTAACACTTGTCCAAACCTTATTGGTTGAGTCATTTATGACAATGGGAATCTTTGAGTTGATTCTGGGACCCCATTGAGCCACGTGGGTGTGAAAATGACAATTTACACTAATTAACTTAAAGTAAAGGTAAAAATGACTAAAGCAAATATCTTTTAGTAAATTAATTTTTAGAAGGGGTTATAAAAATTATACTTCTAAAAATAAATATTCATTTCAATGCTAAAAATATTTCCTACATTATTGTTTTAGTTTTAAATTTTTTGACATCGATTAAATTAAATTATTCATGACAGAATAATGATGCAATATTTACCTCATTAATAAATGATTTAAATATATAAGATTTTAATGATTAAAATATTATCTAAAACCTATCCAGTTCCTATTTTATGATTATATTTCAACCAGGAGTCATCTTATATTCGACTATAATTATTTTTTGACCTTTAGAAACCGAATATCATTATATTATAAAATAATATTTTAACACTTTCCTAAAGAGCCCCTCCTCTCCCTTATAAAAGGAGACTACTTATAACCAATTACTCACACCAATAAAGCCATTTGTCTTGTCTAAACACTACCCAATTAATCTCCCTACATCCCTCTCCTCCTCTTAGATGCCTTACATTAGGCATAAGTCACTTCATGAAGTCCTTTGGTTCAAACCAAAGGGAGTTACCCAAATTAAAAGTAACAGTTTCTATTAAATTGTTTTATTTTATTTTTATTATTCATCCCATAAACACTTATTATTCATTTATTTTATAATGAAAATAGCATCCTCAATATACTAAGATGTTTTTATAATAAGTAATCGAACTACACTTACACGGACCTCCATCTAATGGGTGATGAACATAATGTATATGTGGATGGAAAACTCTCGCCTCATGAAACAATGATTGTTCAATTACCTCCTATATCCTGTCATGGTGGCCATTATGATTGCACTGTAATTATATATGATATATATTATATTTACGCTTTTTTATGCTTCTGTACTTCCCAATTATATCAATCCTTTATGGTTTCCATAGAGGATAAATACGATAATCTCATTTGAGGAAGTGCGAACTACCACCCCCTTAAAGTGATGTGACTCATTAATGACTTATGTGTGATGTATAAAGGATAGATTTGATGACATTATATATGATATTATACTATAATTATAATATACCTATGTATAATTATGTTTTAATTCCATTATAATAATAAATATAAATGAATGTAGCTTTCATGCGTACGTACGACTTACAGTCTCCATGAACGGTGCATTACATTTCTTACCTCAAAATGCTATACACTATTATAAATACATGTATATACTGGATATATATATGATATATATTATATCTAAATTATTAATTTCATTTTGTGTATAATGTACTATTCACCACATGTAAAACTTGTAAATATAAGGTGTTCATTTTTTACACAAGTACAAAATATCAAAAAAATGTACATTATTAACTTAAATGCTTACATAATATTTATAACATGGTAATAAGTGATATAAACTGAATAAAAAACTTAAAAAATATTCTTAATATTTTATAAATTGACTTTAGTTTATTATTTATGAGATTAAAGAACGACCGAGTCAAGTCGGACATGAGGTAAGGGATTTTCATATCTCACTTTAAATTCTATGATATTTCCATTGTTTTCCACTTATTCAATGCATGTGTTGAATTTTTTTACTTCCATTAGATATATATTATCATGATTATCAATATTTTCATGTTATTCTTTGATTCATTTGGTGGTTATTATCTTTTTTCCATATGACTCAGTTGATTATAACGTGGTAAAGTGTTTCATCTCACCTTTTAATCCTGTGAGATTAATTCTATATTTGACACTATTTATTTTCCTCTGGTGTATGTACTACCCATGATTGTACTCTTTGTGTAATATAATTTCATTTCTGAGTATATAAATCTTCATTTTATGATCCATCTTTCATGTGGCGTATGTTTTGAATGTTACCGAATCGGTAAGGGAACATTGGACCCTCCTCTTTTTAAAAGGATTCTTTTTGTTATGTCTTTTAATTCACATCTTATTATGTTGGGATATGTTATTCTATATCCGTAATGCTGTAAATTTTATGCCCAAGTGATGAGATACCCTTTTCTCTTTCATCAAATCAGTTTTTGAATTGTAAAGTGACGTCGTTAGGTTGTTGAATTTTTACAAGGGAACTCATTTACCCAATTTCAATTCGTTGGGATCAACTTGTACTCCTTGAATATGACATCCTATTAATACATGAAAATGACCTATTATTTATTTACACTTAATATCCACTTATATAGGGTGTTTTTTTATTTTTTACACATAATTATGTGGTTGATTTATCCTTAATTTAAGGATACCATCTTTATAAGGGATTTCATATCAATTTACATTTCAACTCAGACTTCGTTGTTGTTATGCACCAATTCACACTTATATAGTGTATATATTTTCCTTTGACATATTATATCATTAATAACATTATTCTCATGATATTATAATGTTCTGATTAAATGTTATTCCTTAATTATTTTAATTCAAGCATCTCTATTTTTTTTAAAAAAACTCTTTAGCTAAAATATCGTTTTAAATGTTTTAAAGATTTATTCTTCTAAATATTTCTCATTAATTTACATGTTTTAGAAATGGTTTTTAGGATTTATTTTTATTGACATCAATGTTTTCAAAAGACAATTCATTTAATGATTCAATGTTGTATTGGACACATTGATTCAAAAATCTCTTTTAAAATGGTTTTGAAAATGATTTTATAATGAATTTTTTATTACAATATCTTGATTTGATATATTGGAATGTGGAAATGTATCTTTACTTTATACTTATGATATGTTTTATGATTATGTTATGGTTATTGGGAATTGTTTTTACATATACGGGTGGTTCTGTGATATTCCTAGGGCGGGTGATCCTGGGATAGCTCTCCAATGCATTGGGTAATGTGACGGAGGTAAACGTGAATGTTTCTCCTAAGAGTTTTAGGGAATATACTATGATGGGTATTACAAAGTAACTCCATATGTAGTTGTGATATCTATAATTTATGTATGCTTTGGATCCCACAAGTTACCTTTATGACTTATGATTTCAATGTGTTATTCATAAATCTTATGTTTTCATGAGGTAAGTAAAAGAGTTTATGTTTTGTATGTATTAATGAACAAACGTTTTCTTTCATTGTTTTATAACCCTTAATGATATTTTTATGCTTATCCCATGTTTTGATATGTTTTCACATGACATAAAGATGAATAGGGTCAAGGATGGGATCAAGGAAAAGTCATGATGTCTAATACATGGAACTAGACATGACTCTTTTTTTCAAGAGTTTTTATTTTATGAAAAAATGGAATCTATGTAGAAATGTATACATTGTAATCTTTTAAGATGTAATAGTTATGTTCTAATTCTATAAAGCACTAAACCTAAATTGATCCTCAATGTGAATTATTCATTTAATTCAATATTATGTAATTTTTATGGTCGGATCATTATAGTTGGTATCAGAGGGAGGTTTAGATAACTTGAGAGGTTAGGGTATTCATTAAGCTTAAGTAACATTACCATAATGGTTAGGATTTTAGAAAGAGTCATAGTTAATTTTATAATGTAAATGAGTTTAAGATAACATGAATAAGTATATATTAGTATTTACCCTCCTCAAAAGATATTATATGGTGATTTTACTGATATACGCACACTGAAGATTTTGGTTTTAGTAAATGGTTGGATCTAGCAAGCACCAGAGTAACAGTGGTTGTGACGAAAACTGTAATTGTTTTATGAATAAGAAACTGAATGATATGGGAGATACAATGAGAACAGTTGGGGTTTTCTCAACTAAATATCTGGAGTCATTATTGACCACCTTAACCTTAGTGATTTTTATAATGCAACATATATGCGAGAAATAATTCCCTACGGAAGTTCATGTAATAATCCTAAAGGTAAGAATGTTCAAAAACCAATGTGTCAATGATAAGGAAAGAAACACCGAGGAAAATTCTTCAAAGGGACAGAAAGATACTATAGATCTGGAAATGAAGGTCATAAATCAATAACCTATAATGGAAAATGAAGCATCGAGTTGGCTCTAGGAAAGGGAAAGAAGACATTTCTGAAGGATCAATTGAATGTCTTAAATGTGGTTTGCATAGTCATTATGAAAACACAAGTCCTACAAAGAAGTTTCCGGAATGTGATCACAAGGATCGTACACATATTCCTTTACCAATACCTAATTCCATTCCGATTGAGGATGAAGAAACTGAAAATGACCAATGAAAGGTATTGATTATTTTTTAGAATATTTTTTCCAATTATTGAAATATTAGGATATGATTCATGATTTTTTTGTAGGAATGAAATATTTCAGAAAATTTTGGAATGGAATGGTTAATGGATCATGAAGAATTTTGAATGAGTAAGACGTCAACATATTCGGGAATCCAGAGTTATGGTATATGTTAGGATGGTGAAATGCTTAAAATTATTAAGGCTCTGTTGATGATGGGATTAAATTAAGAGACTTTTTATAGTATGTGTAACCCTAATGTTTGATATATGAAAATTTTATTCATGGAATAATTATCTTTTATTAAGTGGATATATTTATAAAGATACATTTTGTTTTATATGATCCTTCAATTTGAGTTAATTACAGATTAATACATTTTGGGATGCAAAAAGAAAGTTATTAGATAACCATTTTGGTTAAAATATGTTCTGTTTATTTTTTATGAATTTATCTCTTCATGTGAATGTAATAAAATTATATAGTTATTAAAAATGACAACACGCTGACCGTGTGACAACCCATCACGTCAGACGAAGAAACGAGAATCGAACCCACTACCAAAGTGAAACTGGTATTTATTACATACCCCAAGACTATGTGAAGTCCCTGGTTAGTATAACTACTTCTTTTTTGTTATATGATATTATGATTCAGGAATAATTTGATATTGGGTTATCTATGAAAATGATTAACCTATCATGGAGGATATTCGATTAGGTTAATTACTTTTCAGTATGAGACATTAAGAGTAACTGATGTTATTTGGAGATAAATGTTAAGATTTACCCTGGAAGACGATGTGATCAAATAATTTAGAGATTTGGATTTCAATCATAGTTTGGTTTTCATCGAAGAATTTTATGGATAGCTATTTATTTAATGGTATTTCTTGAACCTTAGGTTCTTTTTGTTAAATTTTGGGGATTAAGAGTAGTATTTCTTTTTATAAAGGATTATCCTTTTTGTGGACTATATGATCTCGTACTAACAATTTTGGGTATAGTTGATGTCTAAATACAAGGGAAATATATAGTTCTCCTTTTGTGGATTATGTGATTCTCTAGAAGATGATTCTTGTACATTTTATGTGACCATGTCTTTTTGAATGCTCATCGTTTGGAGAAAAGATTAGTTTTGGTAGAAACTTATTAAAGGATGAAAATCTACATGATGGTAAGTATATTTTCCTATGTTTTTATGCAATGTAGTAAATTAATTCCTCAAAATTATGAATAGGAATGTAAAACAAAAATGTTGTTGGTTTACGTTTCGTACTGGGTAATCTAAGATAGTTTACACATATCATAAGTTTGTGATTTTCTGGTGGTTAACATTCTTCTAATCATGTTTTCTATCACTCTCCATCAAGTCTTGAACCTTTGTTTTCTCTTCATTATCCATGTTTTAAAGGAATCATATTATGGGTTATTTCAAGTGTCCATCATACTTATTTTTCATTCTTTTAAAGTGATAATTTTATTTACTCCTTTTTCGATGTAGGGCATTCAATAAAGTTTTTGAGCCCAATTTTAAAATTGCGAGGATGCAATTCCCAAAAGGGGGGAAGGATGTAACATCCTAGATTAATAAATAATACGACATTTTCATATTTATTAAAATTTGTGAATAAAATGTTAATATTAATTTAAAGGTAATGCTATGTTCGATAGAGTACCCGATACGCAATAATGTGATTCTTTGAAATCATACATTGCACACTAATAATATAAAATTGTTATTTTAAACAGTAGTTAAGTCCTCGAGGTTGTATTGGAAGGAATGATCAAAATTAACTAAAATATTATTATACGTTCTTTTTAAATTTATTTACATTTATGCAATAAATGTTACAGGCCTAAATTGTGAATGAATCAAATTGTATGCATAATTTACATTAAAAGGTCGATTTACCGCCTTATAATGCTGAACCCTCTATAAATATAGTTTTGGTTACAATAATTCATTCTAATTTTCCAAATAAAAAATTTATTTAGAATGGGGACAACAAAATTTACTTTGTGTAATCTTTTGGAATTTTTCTGATAAAGATCATTTTTTAATGAATAGTGAAAATATTGTATTTTAATTCAGAACTATGTCTTAATCTAATTTATTTATATGGTTAGATTATCATTTTAATTGGTTTTAAATTGTAATTAAAATATAATTTTACCATTTAATCGAATGTTGGTCATTGGAATTAACTTAACTTTTAAATTGGACATAAACAAGTGTCAATATTTTGATAGTTATTATTTATTAAAACACGCTATTTGTTTTGATAAAGGGAATTAATTTTAAAATTAATTAATGCCACTTCAATGTTATTAATTTGAAAAATAGAAATAATTTTTGAATTCAGAATATCAAATAACGCTTTGGCTGAATTTTTGGTATTTTTATGAAAAACTTCAATTTTGGATGAATAGTGAAACCACTTAGTGGTAGTTAAAAACTGACTTTTTCATTTAAATGAAATTTTACCACATCTGTGAATTGAATTTTGAAAATCTGACAAAAATTATTTTTATCACGTAGTAAAATGTGGTTAAATAAGAAGAAAATATTTTTTGGTGAATAGTATGTTTTGAGTTTTATTTACAACGGTAAAAGGTAAATAGGGTAAATCGAGGTTAAAAGAATATTATAATAACACAAAATTACCTTAAAACATTTCCAAACCATATTGGTTGAGTCAGTTACAACCATGGGTATCTTTGGGTCGATTTTGGGACCTCATTGAGCCACTTGAGAGTGATAATGACAGTCCAGATTAATTAAATTAAAGTAATGGCAAAAATGACAAAAACAAATATCTTTTTGTAAATTAATTTTTGGATGAGATTATATAAATTATCGTTTCAACTATTAATATTCATTATAAAGCTAGAATAATTTACTTCATTATTTTTTTGTTATAATTTTTAGACATCGAATAAATTAAATTATTCATGACACACTATTGATGCAATATTTTCCTCATTAATAAATGATTTTAATAAATAATATTTTAATGATTAAAATATTATCCAAAACCTGTATAATTATTATCGTATGATTATATTTTGACCATGATACATATTATCATCTACTATAATTATTTTTGGACCTTTAGAAACCGAATTTCATTTTATTATAAAATAATATTCTCGCACTTTCCTAAAGAGCCCCTCCTCTACCTTATAAAAGGAGACCACTTCTAACCAAGTCCTCACACCTCTCAATCCATTTGGAACATCAAAAATATACCCAATTAATCTCCCTACATAACTATCATCCTCCTATAATCCTTACCTTAGGAAGAAGGCACTTCAAGAAGTACTTTGGTTCAAACCAAATGAAGTTACCCAAATTAGAGGTAACAGTTTCTCTTAATTTGTTTTCTTTTATTTTACATCTCCAACCCCTAACCTCTCTTAATTCATTTATTTTATTACAAAACAGTATCCTCAATATACTATGATGTTTTTATAAGAGTTATTATAACTACACTTACACACACCTCCATCTAATGGGTGAAAAACATAATGTTTCTTGTGGTTGGCAAACAAACGCCTCATGAAACGATGATTGTTCAATTACCTACTACCGCCTCTCATGTTGACCATTATAATGGAACTATATTTATATATGATATATATTATGTTTATTATTTCCTTATTCTTCTTTACATCCCAATTATATCAATCCATTATGGTTTCCATAGTGGATAAATATGGTAATCTCATTTGAGGAAGTGCGGACTACCACCCCCTCAAAGTGATGTGACTCGTTAATGCCTTATGTGGGATGTATAAAGGATAGAGTTAATGATATTATATTTGATATAATACTTTAATTATAATATAACAATTTATCATTATTCTTTAATCAAATTAAAATAATAAATAGAAATGAAAGTACCGTTCATGCGTACATACGGCTTACCATCTCCATTAACGGTGCATTTCATTTCTTACCTCCAAATGTTATGTACTATTATAAATACATGTATATACCAAATATATATGATATATATTATATCTAAATAATTAATTTTATTCTATATATAATGAACTATTGACCACATGGACAACTTGTAAATATAAGGTGTTCATTTTTTACTCAAGTACCAAATATCGACAAAATGGACGTTATTACTTTAAATGATTACATAATTTTTTTAAAATGAATATAAGTGATTTAAAATTAATAATAAACTTGAGAAAGGTTATTATTAAAGTAAAAAATTTGACTTTAGTATATTATTTAGGAGATTAAAGAATGATCGAGTAAAGTCAGACACGAGGTAAGGGATATTCTTATCTCACTTTTAATTCTTTGAGATTTCCACTATTAGCTAATTATTCAACGCATGTGGTGAATTTTGTAATAATATTTGATATATTATATCATGATTATCACTATATTCATGTTATTATTTTATTCATTTGGTGGTTATTATCTTTTGGCCATAATAATCAGTTGATTACAACGTGGTAAAGGGTTTCATCTCACTTTTTATTCCCGTGAGATTCATTCTATACATGACACTATTTATTTATTGTGTTGTGTATATAATGACCATGATTGTACTCTTTGTGTAACATAATTTCATTTATGAGTATTTACATCTTAATTTTATGATCCATCTTTCATTTGGCGTATGTTTTTTATGTTACCAAATCGGTAAGGGAATATTTGACCCTCCTCTTTTTAAATGAATTCTTTTGGTTATGACTTTTAATTCAAATTTTATTAAGTTGGGATATGTTTTTCTGTATTTTTACGAGTATAAATTTTATTCTCAAGTGATGAGATACCCTTTTCTCTCTCATCAACGTAGTTTCTAAATTTTAAAGTGTCGCCTTTAGGTTGTAGATTTTTTACAAGGGATCTTTTTAACCCAATTTAAATTCTTTGGGTTCAACTTGTACTTCTTGAATATGTCAACCTATGAATATGTGTGAAAGTCCTCTGAATTTTTTACACTTAATATCAACTTATATTGGGTTTATTTATATTTTTCACACATTATTATGAGATTTATTTATCCTTAATTTAAGTATACCTTCTTTATAAGGGATTTCATCTGAATTTACATTTCCACTGAGACTTCCCTGTTGTTATGAACCAATTCACTCTTATATGGTGTATATATTGTCCTTTGAAATATTATATCATAAATAACATTATTCTCATGATATTATAAAGTTCTGATTAAATGTTATTCCTCAATTATTTTTATTCAAGCAGATCTCTTTTTGTTAAAATACTTTTTAACTAAAAAATCATTTTAAATGTTTTAATGATTTATTCTTATAAATATTTCTCATTAATGTACATGGTTTAAAAATGGGTTTTAGGATTTATTTATATGGACATTATTGTTTTCAAAGGATTATTCATTTAATTCTTCAAAGTGTTATGGGACACTTTGATTAAACAATCTCTTTTTAAATGGTTTTGAAAATGATTTAATAAAGAATTTTTTATTTCAATATCATGGTTTAATATATTGGAATTTGTAAATGTTATCCTTACTTTATACTTGTTATATGTGTTATGATTATGTTATGGTTATTAGGAATTTTTTTAAAGTATACGGGTGGTTCTGTGATAAACCTAGGGTGGGTGAGAATGTGATAGCTCTCAAATGAAATGGGTAACATGACGGATGGAAACGTGAATGTTTCCCCTAAGAGTTTTAGGGAATATACTGTTATGTTTAATCCAAAGTAACTCCCTAAGTAGTTTTCATATCTAAAATGTATGTATGATATGGATGCCACAAGTTACCCTTCTGATTTATGATTTCTATGTGTTATTCATAAATCATATGTTTTCATAAGGTATGTAAAAGAGTTTATGATTTTTATGTATTAATGAACAAATATTTTCTCACATTGTTTTATAACCCATATTGAGCTTTTTATGATCATCCCAAATTTTGAAATGTTTTCACAGGACATAAAGATGAATAGGGTTAAGGATGGGATTAAGGAAATGTCATGATATCTAAAAACTGGAACCAGACAGGACTCTTTTTTTCAAGAGTTTTTATTTTATGAAAAAAATGGAAACTGCGTAGAAGTGTCTACTTTTAGATCTTTTGAGATGTAATAGTTATGTCCTAATTCTGTAAAACTCTAAACCTGAAAAGATCCTCAATGTGAATTATTCATTTAATTCAATATTATGTAATTATTAGGGTCGGGTCCTTATACTAGATCATTAACTTGTACGTAACAATGAACCTTATGGAACACCTAGTGTGACAGTCTAAAGGATATGCTTTGGAAATTTATAAACTCTTTGTGAACCATAATGAAGGATTCAAATAGTATATTGGTGGTCCAAATAGTGTACTCAAGAGGGAGGGAAATCAGTATCGATAAAAATTTCTATCAAAAAGGTTTACATCATGGTTCCTCTAGTATTAAAAATTCAATTTCTCATATACCTAATAGTATATTTATATGATCATTACTATTCCATTAATATCTAAAATGATTGATTAGTTATTATTTATATCAATTTGATAATTAATACAACTTCTAAAACAAATATAAAATGTCAATATTGTCATAAAAAAATTCTATGACTAACTATCAGAGTTCAATTTAGTTTTATTGGATTTATGATAAAATAGAGTACAACTAATGGGTAAAAACACATTGGAAATGAAAAAATGGGTTTAGTCTTAGAAAGAGACTTAATCATCTCCATTTTGTGATTACCTTCCACAAAGAAGTTTAAATTAATAAACACTTTGATCCACACCATGGATCGGGGTTCATGACAGCACACAGGCTATCGAGGTCACAAAACTTATACCATAGTTCTCCATGGGTAAAAACTACCAGGTAACTCAAGTTCCTCTTCCACACATATCCGTGGGAGTTAGAAGATGTTTGAATGTATGATGGGAAGCTTATCTTGTAACCTTATGTTTGATACAAGAGATTGTGGGTGATTAATAGACACATATACACACTTCTAAAAAGTATATAAATATTCAAAAAACATAGCTAATAAATATGATAAAGTATATAGAAGGATATTTGTGTTGTTATATGCATCTATGTACTTGTAGGATGAAGCAAATGAGGATATCTTGTCCACTTATAGAAGATGACATAAAACAAAATGTCTTATTCAGGACTCTAGGTGTGAGTATGGTTCTATAGGTAAATTAGTCCCCTTCATTGATATTCTAATGTGATTTGTCAATATGGTGTTCAACTATATTTTGATTTCTTCATTTGTTCTTCCTTTTGTTCTTAATTTCTTAACGGTTTCATTTGTTCTTCAGTATATCTCCTTCTGACAAACAGGCACCACCCCACACATCATCTACTAGAACTTTTCTATTCAAAAATGCTTTTATTCTTGAGGGATGACAAAAATAATGTACGTTCCACATGCATAGGTTCATTGTGCCTCGTACTACCATCTAAATGTCCTAAAAAAATTTATAAAATATGTCAGTATCATTAAATTACAAAAATATGACCGTTAGATATAATAATAATAAATTTAGTTTTAAATAGTCTATCAATGACTTGCATGTCGGTATCTCGTGCTTTTAGTTTATCCTTCTATTGGTGTCTCAATCGATTAGTTTGTCATTCTTCAAGACTATCCATATGTAGTTAACTAATTACATCTGTGAATTGTTTCATCGGTGAGTTGTTACTTTAATCGGTGAGACGGTTGGTATGTTAGTGACTCATTTGAACTGATACTGAGTCTATGAATCACTATCCCCATGAAATGGTAAGTCACTTGTACTGATGGTAGATGGTCTGCGTCAGTGAGTCATATGAAATGGTGATTCATCTACCTTAGTGAGTCATATGAAATAGTGAGTTGTCTACATCGGTGAGATAGTTGATGTATCAGTGACTCATTCCAACAGTGATTCTATTAAATAGTTTTATCTTCACATATATAGAACATATTATTTTTTAAACTATCTGTTAGTGAGTCATATGACTTTTAGTGAGTCAACTATCACTCAATGTTAGTGACTTGTACGTAGCTAATTTTTAGTTGATATTTTTGTCTTACATTTCAACAAATTAAGAAAGTATTAATACTCAATACAATTTATACATAAACATGCATACATAGTTATATGTTTGAAATGATCTATTAATTCAAGATAATGCTTTGAAATATTTTAGGATCTGACATGAGGTATGATATATGTTATTATCTGAAATGATTTTTGATAATTAAAACTGTTATATGCAGATATTGTGGCCAACTGTAACTATGGGTTTACAATTTCCACCTTTTTATCATTAAAAATCATGGAATTATTAAGAACCACTGATAAAATAGTTAATATAAACAATCTGAATATTAATTCCCAAAATGGGTGGTGAAATGTATTAGAAATAATAATGTATTTTCCCCCTTTTGGGAATAGAAAAATGTGGAAGGTAAAATAATAGAAAAATAAAGACAGTGAAATTTCATTCTTTTTCAAATTATAATGCATGAGAAAAATTACAAGGACTCAGCACTATCAAAAAAATTCACACTACACTACATGGTAGAATCAAGGGGTTCCATACCATTATTAGAAGGATTAATGGAAGGCTTAGTAGGTGGATTAGGCTGAAAAGGAGGTGTATCTTAATATATTTTAGAGGAGGTAGATGCACTCCTCTATGAACGGTATAAGCTTGGACATGTCTTTGTTGAGAAAGAAACCAAGGTTGAACGTGCTCTATAATGATTGGTCTGATCTGCGATAAATATTATGAAACAAAAATTTGAGCTAGATCAGGCACCGAACTAGTAGGGCCATGTGGTGCAGTAGGAGGTGAAATAATTATTTCACATTGGACATGGAGATATGGTTTTAACATCATGATGAATTCTTCAATGATATCACCACTATATTTCATTTCTTTTTCAAAATCATCTTTTTTAATGAACTTTTACAAAAAGGGATAAATTCTCTCAGCTTCTAATTATGATCCTTAAAAACCTTTTTCACTGGAGGAAGAGTAAGATTGCTGTCCAAATATATAAATTGACTGTTAATTTTATTCTTTTTGATGAGTTTATAGAAAAACTCATAAATCATTTTGGACATCTCTTCCTGAGTGTGTGAAGAACTCCAGGTATAATACTTCACATGGTCATGCACCTAATCTGAAGTGCTCTCAACATTAGTAATACTGAAAATTAATGATTTCATCTCTTCCATAAAATCTGAATTGATAGTGTCAACTTTCACAAATTTTGATGTCTAAACAGGTGGATCAATTGTTAATAAAAGAGCGGATGATTAATGTTCCTTAACTACTTTTCATAGAGCGGAAAAATCAAGAGTTTTAAAATGAGAAACAATATTCTCATGTACTTTCATGAAAAATTCTATTGTATTCTAGTACATTTTTGATAATGAATTGTTGTTGGTGGTATACTTCTTCATCTCATTTACTAGCATGGTGTCTGTTTTCATGATTAATTATATAGTTGTAATAAAATTTGGATGAATTTATTTTATGGAAATCGTGTAAACTAAGCAGCATTAGATTGATGTACACTGGTTGAGGCATGAGTATGACTAGAAATTCAATAATTCGACACACCATTAACCATTTATCATATATCTCTCAAATTATCAGTCAGCTCAAAGTTCTCTGCCCTGGATTCATAAATTTCCTATAACATCTATGATTTTACGATGTGTATTATGAATGAACAAATATCATTCTTAATTCTTTTCAAAATCAGTCTTAGCGAGATAGTCACTAGAAAATGATTCAACAACTAGTTCCACTGTAGGATGTGTAAATACATCATCATCATAGTCTTCATAATATAATCCCAGGGCCACATACCTAGGATTCCTCACCCATTCGGAAAAAATATCAAAATCAAGAGGAGTAAGAATATAAAGCCTTACTCTTCCAATTTTATTTACTTTAACAGCATGAGTTTCTTTTTTGTGAGGCTTCCCCTCAATGGCATCTTCCTTGGAAGATTGCACCCCCTCACATAATGCTTCCTTTCTAGGTTTCTGCCCTTTATATAATGTTATTTTTCTAGTATATACAACATGAGAAATTAGTTTGGATGGAGAAAAATTTTCATCTACAACAGAACCCTCAACAAATACACTGTCATTAGCTTCAATAATTTCCATACTAACATCATCTGGATTCACATCGCGATGATCAGATTCATGATCACTACCACTTTCACTGATTTCGTCATTATCAACAGCTTCATCTTTTTTCTTCACTATTTTCATCATTAACTTTCTCATCTCTTTATTATCTACTTGATTATGAACTAAATTTACTAATATGAATTTTCATTTTCTCTATCTTCTTATTTAATGGATTTAGTGACATATTCTACACTTTCTTTGAATTATGTTTCATCACTTACATTAGATTACAGAACATGTTCATGAGAAGGTAAGTCTAAATGTGGGCTTGGATGTCCAATAGAGACTTATTTTGATTATCCTATTATGTCAGGGTCACTTATATCATCAAATAATGGTCTCACTTCTCTGAAAGGAGTAGAAGGCTCCTCCTCCTCATCTAAAGAATATATTACATGTACATGTAGACCAAGGCTTGGATCCACTAGATCCCATGGTCTGACTATATTATCTACAACATTAAACATTTCATAGATTCTGTCTTCTTCACCAACCAACACCTTCTTCCATGGGTTCCTAATAATTTTCACTCTCATAGAGATATAAGAACTTAAATAGAACCCAATTGATTCACAAACTAAAAAAACATAAACTTCACATACGTAGCCATTCTCCATTAGTATTTCTGAAATCATTCTGGAGTATAATAGAGAATTTGAATTTCTACCAAGTTTTCTCATCTCATTTAGGTGAACCATTAGAAATCTTCATATATTCCAATAAATTATTTCCTCTAGAAAATACTAATTAAAATCATGGTACTTGAGATAAGAAAAGTCCCCATTCCTGGGGAAAAACTAGTGTAGAATAAACCTAAATAATATTATGCACTCACCATTTTATTTTGATGATATGGGTCTCCTATGTTCTTCATTTCCTGTTATCTCTTTATGAGCTATCTCATAAAAAATTAATTCACTTTCACTAGGAGAAGTACCTTGGTAATAATAAAATAGTCCTTTGTGAGGAACTATAAGACATTATTCACAATTTCATTAAGATAAAGATATCCTCTTCCCTTTTACAGTCATCTTCACCCAAGAAACATCAGTTCCTTCCAACAGAATTCCCAAATGAATGTAAAATACATATTCTAGCATCAGGTAGAAAATATTGTCATTTTTTGCGAACCATTCATACCATCCTTGATCTTGAAGAACATTTTACACCAAAGACTTTCTCTCTAAGTGTCATTCGACAAGTACTTCTTTCTCTGAGGTTACGACATGGGTTTCAAGACCATGATTTATAGGACCTTAATATTTTCTCAATTCACCTTTTGGTTTCATAGAATCACAAGAAATACCATCTTCAAGAGATCATTTCCCACACGCCATTCCAATCAGTTCTGTCTGGAGAGAATAAGGTGAATGGTTGGGGGTAAAGAGAGAGAGAGAGTGTGTGTGTAGTAGACAATAGAGTGTAGTGGTAAAAGAGTAGAGTGGATAAATTCCAATTAATATCATTTAGGTATTTTGAAATTAAAAAATAATGAAATCATGAACCAACAATATTAATGAAACAGTTTTGTTTTGATAAAAACACAAAAAAAAATATATAAACTGAGAGTCATTAGTGTCGGTAAGATAGAAATTGTATAAGAATAATGGTGTAGGTATGCCAACCGTGTCGGCATGACAACAGTGTCTGTGTGACAAAATTGTCAGCAAGAAAACATTGTCGGCATAACAATGTTGTCAGCATGGAAATATTGGTATGACAATGATGTTGGGATTACAACAGTGTAGGTGTGACAATTGTGTTTGAATGAAAACGGTGTCGACATGAAAAATTCAAAGAAAAAGGTCAATGGAAAGTCAACACATGGTCTTACTAATTGATCATTCTTAACTCATGTCTAATGTAATTCATTCTTTTAGAGATCAATGAGTTAGTGATTATGTCAGCAAGATAATATTTAGTGCCAATAAATTCTAATGTGATATCACCCTTTTGATAGTGATCTATGAAAAAGTGAAGTATTCCATCAATATGCCTTGTTATTGAATGATAAACTCAGTTCATAGAAATTATAATAGAAAATTTATTTAATGAATTTATAGGTACATGTCTAAATTGATATCCATAGCCTTGAAAAGTGTGTTTCATACACAAAATATATGCACAATAGCTACCAACAGCTATGTATTCTGCTTTGGCTATAGATAATGCAATAAAATTTTGTTTCTTACAACACCATGAATCTAAATACATTCCAAATAACTGACATGTCCTAGAGGATATCATTATATCTAACTTGAATACAACAACATTAGCATCCAAATAACTCCTTATATCAAATGATTGTCCTTTTGGGTAAAAAAAACAAAATTTATAGTATGTATGAGGTGTTTGAAAACTAATTTAATAATATTTAAGATAGATTCATTGGGATTATCATAAAAATAGCACACATACACACACTAAACATTATCTTTGGCCTACTCTTAGTTAAGTAGAGGAAACATTCAATAATTCCTATGTTAGTGGTTTTATCAATATTTTTACCATATTTATCGACATCCATCACACAAGTAGTACTCATTGAATTGTAAATACTTTAATGATATCAAACCTGAATATTTTTAAATGATTTTTTTTATTTATTTTGATTAAAAATGATACCTTCTTTATTTTTGAAAATCGTAAATCCATGAGAGAATTTGATTTCACCCCTTAAACTCTTTTCAAATTCACTCTGTATCACTTTTTAAAACTCAAAACGTAATGATTTTTTTGAATATACAAAAATAATATCATCAACATAGATTTGAAAAAAAAAATATTTTGAAATTCATTTTATATAAATATTAGGATCAAGAATAAATTTTTAAAAAACATTGGAAATAAGAAAACTACACAATCTAACGTACCAAGATATTGGAGCTTTTTTTAAACCATATTATGCTTTAGTTATTTTAAAAACATGATTTAGAAAATGAGTTTTTCTAAAACAATGATGTTTTTCAACAAAAATAACTTCAACTATATATCAATTTATTAATGCACTCTTAACATTAATTTGATAACGATTGAAATTAATATGGGAAACATAAGCAAGTAGGATTTTCATGTCCTCAAGACTAGATATTGGTGAAGAGGCTTCTTCATAGACAATTAATCCTTCTTAACAATATCCTCTTACAACCAATCTATCTTTTTTTCATAAAATATTACCCTATTGAGGTACTTTGTTACAAAACACCCACACAGCTCCTATGGTTAGAGTGTATTTTGGTCTATCCACATGTTTCCAAACATAAAATAAATCAAATGTTTTATGTTCCCCTAGCATATCCATCACCAAAAATTCACCTTTTATTGAATTATTTATGTTTTTAGGTTCTATTTGTGACAATAAGGATATATTTTGAACCTAATTTCAAATAGAATCTATATATTTTGTCTCTTTATCTAAGTCTCCAACAATAGAATCTAAAGGATGATTATTGAGAGATCTAGTTGTTCTTTAAAATGAGGATCTAGTATTATCATTTTTATCTATAGATCTGGGTTCATCATGTTATGATTCTGAAGAATTTCAAGAACAATTTGATTTAAAAGAATTTTTGACAAGAGGATAAGATTATTTTTGATTTATGTCCAGTTTTGACATATCATCTTCAAGGTTTTCTAGGGAGATCATAGGTTCATGTGGATCTTTTTCATCAAATTTTATATATATATATTCTTCCACACACTTGGTTCTTTTATTAAAGACACTATATGCATTATTAAATGTTGAGTAACCTCAAAATATTCCTTTTTCACACTTGGATGCGATTTTTTCATGATTTTCCTTTTTATTAGGAATATATAGTTTGCAACCAAAAACCATGAAATCACTAACTTTGGGTTTTCTATTGTTCCACAGATCATAAGGAGTCTTCTTGTGGATAAGAATAAGTAATACTCTATTAATTATGTAATAAGATTTATTCACATCCTCAGACCAAAAGTGAATAGTAAAATCATATTCATTAAGTGTTGTTCTCAAAATTTCTTTTAAGGTTCTATTTCATCATTCCACTAGTCTATTTTGTTGAGGTTTCATACGGGTAGATATGTTATGACTGTAGCCATTGTGTGAGAAAAATGATTCAATGTATTTATTTTAAACGTCACATACATGATCAATTCTTAAATATTTAATTCTAAGACCACATAGATTTTCCACTATTTTAGCATACATATTGAAGAAAATACTTTATTCACTTTTTGTGAGACAGGAAATAATTCTAAGAATTACTAGAATAATCATATACAAGAAAATAAACATAATTCTTCCCATTTAAACTAGAAACTTGAGATGGTACAAACAAGTCCCTATGAACCATATTTAAAGGTATATAAGTTGAATCTTCATTAATTTATTTGAAATATATCTTGATCTATTGACCCTTTTGACAAGGATTAAAGAATTTTTATTTTGGAAACTCATTTTTATGTAGATCCTTGACTAGACCTTGTCTAGTAATATTTCTAATAGATTGTACATTATAATGTCCTATGCTTCTTTACAAAAGCCAATAATCATTATAAAATGCATTTAAACAAGAAAATTATTGACAAACTAAAGAATCTATGTTAACAGAATATAAATTTTTAGATCTGAAGGTATAAAATTCTAATTCATTATTAGTGTTGAAAAAATTGAAAGCATCATTTTAATGTTTAACATGAGACACATCATCAAATAATTGAGAAATAATAAGAAAATGATATTGTACTCTTGTAAAGAAATGTAATTCAGAAATAAAAACTGAGTTAGAGTTACCAATATGGTCTAGCCCAATTATTTTTCTATTAGCATTATCACAACATGTGACATATCCACCATAAAATTTGATTAAGTTCTTGAATATTGAATAATATCATGTCATGTTCCTTGAACATCCACTATCGATGTACCACTAACTCTTGCAGAAGATCATCAAAATTATTTCCAACATAATAATAAAAAAATAGTTTTTTTACATAGTCTTGTTTGGGTCACGTGACATTAGAAATTAATGCATTTGGTACCGACATTTTCAGTATAGGGTTTCATATAAGCATTATTTAACATATTTTAAATATAAAATCTATTTACTCCAGAAAAACTACATGTAGTAAAGGATTTTTTAGAACTGGAAATAACAAAAGAATTTTGATTTTTACGTAGAAGAATAGATTTTCTAGACTTAGTTACAAAATGTGTATTAGATAGGTTTCTCTATCCAAGTTGATATCCAATACTAGAAGTGTACATTAGAGTAATCTATTTTTCATGAATTTGTATAATTTTATTTTTTCCATTGGTAAAAGTTTCTAGATCGTTCTTCAATTTTTCATTAGAAATTTTTAATCCATTCTTTTCTTTGATCAGTTGATCATTATTTTCATTTTTATTAGTAAGTTCATACTTAAAAGTTATAGTAAGACAATGTTATTTCATTAAAGATTTACATTTATCTATTAGTTCATTAAATGTTTCTTCCAGCATTTTACAGTATTAAAATAGTTTATCTCTCTTCATAATTTTATTATCACTTTAATTTTTAGAATAATATGAATTAAATGATGGTGAATCTATGTTTAACATGGACATGTTTTTCATAAAACAAATATTTCCATGTCATATTTCTCATCACGAGATTATTCTAATTGACTAGAGCTACCTTACGAGGAACTATAGGTGGACTTCATGTATTTATTTTACATTTGACATTATTTTCACAATTCATTTTTTATTTTAATTTTGGACAGATAGCTTTGACATGTCCTATACTCTTAAATTCATAGCAGACATTCTCCTCTGATTTTTCATTTCATTTCCAATCCTTTTTAAAGTTTCACTTTTTCTATTATCATCCTTTATAATTGGGATTCTTGAAATAATTCATCTTCCGATAGAATTTCATGAAACTTTATTCTATATGATCCAAATCTTCATCATTATATGATGTTGATTTGTCATTAATGGAACTTTAAATAGAGGCTAGAACTTTCTCTTTTTACATAATCTTAGAGGTAGTAGTCTCGAAGGATATATAATTTCTCGTAGGTTCATCATCTTTTTATTTGTTAATTTTCAACTCTTCCTCATACATAATCAATTTTATAATGATTTATTTCAAAGGTAATTTTCTGATGTCACATGATTATCAATTAAGATAGATGTTCATCTCAAACTTTTAGGTAAGAATATGAGAATCCTCATAATCTATTCATGGGCAGTAATATTTCATCCCAGAGATAGCATACTGTTCAAAATTTCATTAAAACAAAGTAAAATGTAATAAATTGGATAATCCGGCTTCATATTTAAATTTTCATATTTAATAGTATATGTATTGAGTCTCATTTCGTTAACACTAGAAGTTACTTCATGTGATACATGCAACGTATCCCAAATTTCATGTTCATTATTACATGTAGAAAATATTTTTAAGATTTTTTTCTCCTAAATAATATTATAAGGAATTCATGGATTTTCAATTATTTATTTAAGCAGTCTTACATGGATCATCCCAAGTAGTTACAAAAATAGAATGAATCTTATATTCATGTATAATTGAAGATCAAATTTCAAAACGCATACTTTCTAAGTACATTTTCATTTTAATTTTCTATTTTACAAAATTGATTCCATTAATGAATGGATGTATGTTGGTAGCAACACCTTCCATTCTATTTTCCATAATAAATATTTTATAATAATATTTTAATGGGAAAAAAAATTAGCATTATGTGAAATTTAAGGATATTTGAAAAAAACATTATTGAATTTTTTTCAAAACATTTGAAAGCAGAAAATTCGTAACTACAATGATACCAAATGTTTGTCGGAGTAGAGTACTAAAGAAGGGTTGAATTGAGTATCTAAAAAAATTCTATTAAAAACGTATACTTTGAATTTCTCCCAATATTAAAAATTAAATTACCTAGTTATCCAGTGGTGAGTTTATAACAGCTTGATTGTTCTATTAATTTCTAAAAGATTGATAAGTTATTAGCTGTATCAATTTTATAACTAATAATGCTTTAGAAACTAATCTAATAAGTCAATCCTATTATAAACACATTATAATACTAACTATCACAGTTCAATTTAGTTTTATTAAATATTTGACAAAACCGAGAAAAACTAAAAGGTAAAAACAAATCTGAAATGAAATAAGTGGTTTATTCTAAAGTAGAGACTTAATCTTATCCACATGGTGATCACCTACCACCAAGCATATTTAATTAATAAATAGTTTGATCGAAACACATGATCGTGGTTCACAATAGCACACAGGTTGTCTTGGACAGAAGACCTCTACCATAGTTCATCGTGGGTACAAACAATCAGTTCACACAAGGACATCTTCCACACATATCTATGGGAGTGAACAGATCAAAGAAGTTATGATTGGAAGGATTTCTTGTATCCTTAAGTTGGATACAGGATATAGTGTGTGCTTAATAGACAAATCCACACACTCCTCAAAAGTATGTAAAAATGCACATGACATAGCAAATAAAAATGAGAAACGAATTATAAGGATCTATGTGTCTCTATGAAGCTTGGGACTTGTAGGATGAAGAAAATGAAAACATCAAATCCACTTCTAGATGTTGACATAAAACATATCATAATATTTTGGGAACTATGTGAGAGTATGATTCTGCAGGTAAATTATTCTCTTTATTTGATAATTTGAAGTGATTCGTCAATTTGGGGTTCCGCTCGGTTGAGATTGCCTTATGTGTTCATCCATTTGATCGTGATATCATAGTGGTTTCTAATTTTGGTCAATATATATCATTGGAACATGTATGCACATCCCCACACATCGTATCCTAGAACATTGGAATACACAAATTCTTTTATTCTTGAGGTCCAATAAAGAGTATGTATGTTCCACATGCATTGGTTCATCATACCACATACTATCTTCTAAAAGTTCTACAAAATGTTATAAAATATTTCAATATAATTAAATAACACAAATATATATACTAGAAATAATATTAATATATTCTGTATTAAACAGCCTTTTAGTGACTTTTCTATGGGTATCTCATTCTTTCAATTTTTCCTTTTGTTAGTGTCTCAATCCATCGGTATTACATTCTGTCTGTATTCCATATGTCAGTGACTCGTTACATCAGTGACTTGTTTCAACGGTGATTCATTCATTCTTTTGGTGAGATAGTTGGTCTGTTGGTGACACATTTCAACTAACGGTGAGTCTTTACGTCAATTGAACCATGCAATAGTTGGTCACTTGTACTGATAGTAGTTCATCTGCATCAGTGAGTCATATGCAACACTGAGTCTTCTTTGTCGGTGAGTCATATAAAAAAGTGAGTCGTCTGCATTGGTGACACAGTTGATGTATAAGTCACTCATTCCAACTATGATTCCTTTCAATGGTGTCAGCATCACATACTTAGAATATATGCTTGTTTGAACATTATTTCAGTGAGTCATATGTCTATCAGTGAGTCATCATTCTATCGGTGTCAGTTACTTATAATTAGTTTATTTTTAGTTGTTCTATCTCTCCTACTGTTCAGAAAAGTTAGGGAGTTTTAATAATCAAAATTAAATTTAGATAATCAATTATAAACTTGTTTAGACATAAACACATATTTATAGTTATATGACTGATGTGATCTGATTATTCAAGACAATGCTTTGAAAAAATTAAATATCTGAAATGTGGTAAGATATATGTTAATATCTGACATGATTTGTTTTAATTATAACCATTAATGGTAGTGATAGTGGCTAAAAATATGTATGGTCCAATATATATTTTTATGAATAACCTATTATAAATATACCGATTCATATAGTAAATAATTAGGTTTCATGATTTTCAGATACTATGAGTAACTTTTCATGATTATAATTTTTCTCTATTATAATGATTGTTTCTCACACAACTCTTATTCTTAGTAAGTAGAGGTAACTGAAAGTAATTGTGTTAACATTGAATGTTTCAAATGTTGAAATTATTTTCATTATTCAAATAGACACCCGATGTAGAAATATCATGAAGATAATCATGAATGTGTCATGAGTATTGGGTATACTAATGAAGATAAATATATCACAAATAACATATGAATGGTTTACACCGTTTTAATAGTATTTATTACATTTATTGTAATAATAAAAAAAAGTTAAGTAACCTTATGAAATGAATCATATTTCATATTCTATGAATGTGGTGTTATGGAATAAGATTATGAAGTGTAAATGATAGTTTAAGTATAATATTTGATGATTTAAGTGAACATGTATTTAAATTCATGAATTATGTTATATGAATCATGAAATATTTCTTCACTCGGTATTTGAAAAAATATATTAAATGGTTTAGATGTCCTAAATTGGAAATTTCATGGAAAAGTGATATTGTGATCAATGGAAGGTATCCCTAATTTTGGTCCAGATGTTGTGAATTTTTTTTCTTGGATAAAGAGATGATTGACATGTATAATGTAAATAGTATAGTATCGATGACATATAAAATAATAAAGGATTTATTTAGAAATTGTTTTATGCTATCATGTATGTGTTTTATGATATTTTTGTATTGAAGGAATATGTACAATAGTCTTTGTAATTAGAAACAATGTTTGATTTTCAAATGGTCTTGTGGTTAATAATGTTATTACCATGAAATAAGAGAATTTATATTGAAGTTTTTCGCATGTTTAGTTCTTAAAAACCAAGAGATACCTAATTAGATTTGGTTGATCAATGTTGTATTGATTTTGAGAAATTTAGTGCCCTTCTTTAAAAATTTGTGTGCTATAAACTATCAAAAGTGTTATAAGTAATCCTTTTATGGAATGATTTATGTTAAACATTAGATGATGTTTTAGGGATTAAATTATTATCTCAAAGTTTGAGGATATATTCATTGTAATAATATACAATAATTTTTTTAATATATAGAATGAATTATCATTCTATTTGTTGATAATTTGAAAATTTAGTTTTTCATTTATAACAAGCTCACCTCACTTTTTTAGTGTTAATGTTAATGTGGAATTAGATCCAAGCATAACCAATTGGTGATACTATACTTATATTACTATATAAAGTATTTATATATATTCTTATGATTTTGTTTCAATTTTATGAAAATTTTATTGAATTTTTTTTTCATGTTGGTATTATTTTTTATGGTATCAATGACCTTTTGTTGCCTATTTGGTTTATGGTTTTTTATTATAAAAATTCTTCCAATGACCTAAATTATTATTATTAATGATCATTATCACAATATATAATTGTTTAAACATATCTTCCATTGAATTGTCATCGCTTCTGTGGAAATGTAGTCATGTGTTACTCTGGGTAACAATTATAATTTCATCTTTTCTTTTTAAAAGGAATTTTTATTATTCATTTTTAAAATGTTGGTATATATGAAAGAAAAATTTATATATTAAAACGTTAGTGAAAGTAATTTTGGTAAATTTTCATTTTATGTTGGGGTGTATAATGTAACAACTAATGATTTTGTAAAATATTTTTTCAAATTAATTTAATCATTTCAAAATTCTTCATTTGATGCTACATTTAATATATCTTTTATTATATAAAAGGTAAATGTTTGGACTGTGTCTCATGGAACAAAATTTTTGTATGCACTACATGAAACACAAAGATTATCTTTTATTACACTTTTTTTGCCTTCTATTACCCAAAATGCCATGTTCCTTCGATATATTTTGTTATAAACAATATCAATTTTTTCTGAACTCAATATAATATTAATATTGATATAAAATATTATTAGAATTTATATATTACTATTGTATTGGAAGTTAAGAATAATATTATCCAAAATTTTAAAATAATATATATATATTTATATTATATAATCCACTTGGATATAAAATAATTATAAAGCAATGTAATAACTATTTAAAAATAATGAAATTTATCTTCCAAAAAGTTAATTTCCAACGTACAAATATATTTTATCTAAATAAATTAAATAACCTACTTTTGATGTTTTTTAATAAAATTTATATGTTATATATTCAATCAAATATTTTGGTACTAATCAAATGGATTTTATTTTCATTAGATAATAATATATCCAATTTATTGAAAAACAAAATCTAAATGGTAATTTTACTTCTATTTAATAGCACACCAATTCAAAATATGATATTGAATTTTTTTAATATTTTTTTAAATAATAATGTTATTCATTCAATAATAATATTATAATTTAATTTTTGTTATATTTTGGTATTTTACTAAGATGTTTCAATTTTTTATGAATTAAAAAAAATAGAAAAATTTAATTGAAAAGATAATTTTCATTCTTTTAATTTATATATATAAATTATATTTAAATTACTTAAAATTATAATTGTATCTAATTTACATCAATTTATCCAATTTAGGTCATTGTAATAAATTTCCACAATGAAAGTTGATATAATACCATTTAGCGCTTTTGAACATTTTGATATTAGATACCCGTTATTTCTTCCCATATGTGCAATTTATTTGAAATTAATTTCATCCACTTCTCTATTTGTATTTTTATAAAATGTATTCTATTTTTTTAATAATAAAATTTTAAAATATTTAGTTAGATTAACTTAGTTTTTGGAAAAAATTATTATTGAATGTATTTAAAATTAATTAAAATGATTTAGTTAAAAAGCAGTATATATAGTTGTTAAACCATTGCATAAAGAGCCAAATATCCTTGAAACTTGTGAAATGGAAATATTATGGCAATATATTGATCATATCCTCACTTGGATAAAATTTAGAGTATTAATTGTGGAAAATTATGTAGCATATACCTCCTAATAGTGTTTACCTTGTTCTATTTATAAGAATTCCACTGCTCCTCAACTATAAAAGGCCTCTAACCCCCTCAATATTTCACAAATATCAATACTTTTAGATCGTTAAAACCATATCCAAATAATCATATAATATAAATCATCCAATCATAGAATCCTCACATTGGTCATGAATAAATCCAACTACGTTTTTTGTAGAAAACTAAAAAGAGTTACACGAAGAAGAGGTAACATTTTTCAACGATCACCATTGATTTGTTTCATTTTTCATGTATTCAATTATTATCATTCCAGGTTTATATAGAAACCATAGTATAATCAATATACTTATATATTTTTATGATAAGGTTATAACCTACACTAATAAATACTTCTATAAAATGGTATACAGAATCATCGTTCATGTGTATAGTGGACTACCATATCGCAAATTGATGTCATTTGATATCCCATTTCCACCATTCAAGATTGGGAATAATTAACTAATTAAATTTTTTTGTGATACATATGAAATATATTATTTTTTTATTATTATGAAATTTTTATATAACACAAACCATCATGCATTACATTTTGTGGGAATACAATTACTTCTTTTGTTGACTTCTAGACTCCCACCTCTTCAATGTGATGTGATTCATTCAAACAGTTCAATAAATGTATTATGAATATTTTTAGTAAATTTATATGATACACATGACCTAATAATTATGTTGTAATGATAATATATATATATATATATATATATAATTTTCAGTCATCCAATACGACTAGAAAACAGAAACAATATTCATGTGTACGTACAGCCTACTATCTTTAAGAATAGTGCATTTATTTATATATATTTATATTTTACAGATTATGGAAACTATTTATATATTTATATAATTTTTTCTATTTATTTAAATTATTTCATTTTTAAATAATTAAATCATTATCTAAGTTAAATGGTCAGGAATAACAAGTCTATACATATAAGATAATAAAATCAGATATTATTAGAAATGTATCGTTAACATAGAATTCATTAAAAACATGAATTATAAAGTCATATTAAAATTATATATTAAATGAGATATAAAAATATGTTCATGTGGTAGATTAATAATAAAATTATATTTACAATACCTGTGTTTTGAGTGTGTAATGAAAAAATTCAAGACATACGGTAACTTTTTTCTGGTCTCACATTAGTTTCTGTAAGATATATGCTATATTCACTACTTATTTTTTTATCAATGGTGTATATATTTACCTATGAAATTTTAAAACATTAATTTCATTATTTTAAGATATTAAATCAATCAATTATATTTTATCATTCATGGGTATCGTGATTCAAATGTTTCTGAAGTAGTATGTCGATTTGTAGTCACAGTTTTCTTTCTAATTGAATAATGACTTATTGACCACTCATTTCCTTTGTGTGGTGTATATAATGAACATGAATTTATTATTTTATGATTATAAATATATTTATTTTTATCCAAATATAAATTTTATTTAATCTATTTTATCAGTTTTATTATTCAAATGTTACCCAATCGGTAAAGTATTTTTGTCTGAATTTTCCTATTCAAGACACAAGCCTTCTTATTCACCTATATTGAAATAAGAGGTCTATATACATCCTTTTGTCATGTTATATCATTAATATTTTTATTTTAATGACATTTTAATCTTCATTTAATGGTTTTATTTCATGGGTTTATGATTAAATTTTAGCAAAGTGGTAACAGTTTATTTCTACAATTTTATCATTTATCGAGATTATTTGTGATTATGATTCCATTGGTGAATTATTTCCATCCATATATATATAAATATCATAAAGTTTCCTATAATATTGTTACTCATGATATATTAACATAATGGTACTATTTTTTAGACTCATTGGTAGTTACGATGATTAAAAAAATTTCTAGAAAATATGACTTTATTTCTCTCTTCTTTCGAAAATTTTGTTTTATTCACAAACTTTTTTTGATAAAATGATTTAATTTATTTTTAAATGATACAATATGTTCATTTTAATGTTAATTTTTTTTATTTCTATTTTCATTTAATGAGTTTATGATGGTTTTAAATTCTTCCTTTATATGTATTCAAGGTTATTATCAATGAAAAATGTTTTCAAAATGTTTTTTGTTATGAAACATTTTTTCTGAAGAGTAAAGAATATTTACCTCAAGAAAAGTTTTAAATAATTTTTATATATTAATTATTAATTATTGATTTTGGATTCCAAACGAAATCAATTTGATAAATTTTTAGGTTTCAAAAATTGATTTTAAAAGAATGGTCAATTACCATATGATAAGCTCCAAGTGATCTTTCAAAATAATTATCCATATAAAATGATATCCCATGATAAATTTTATATGAAATTTTTCATATTATCCAAGTAAAAAATTAATATTAATTTTTTTAATGATTTACCTTTATGTTGGAATGTTTTTTGTAAATCTCATTTGTCTTCTATGGGTGATACCATGATAAAACACTTGAAAAATACAAATCATTTTAGGGATTATTTTATGATTAAATAATTATAAAACCATTATATTTTCCATAGAATATAATAATATATTTTGTTTAAAATACCATTTTCATTTCATTGGTTATGATATTAACAATTTTTATGATCATTTGGAACATTTATGTACGGTTTCATTGTCTGATGGGTGTGACCTTTATCTTCCTACTCTACAATGGGTAATGATGGATTAATCACAAGTATATACGTTATTCATGATCTAAATTATATGTTAGGAATGTAATGAGTGAACCTTATTACATTTTCATAATGTTACATGTGAACCCAATTGCATGTTCACAATGTTATTCATGTGGCTGGTTGAATGTCCATTAGTTTATGTGGGAGCCTGATTACATGCTAATAAAGTTATCTGTGAACTTGATTTCATGTTAACAATGATGTGAGTGGACCTGTATGGATGAAAAAAAAATACAAGTGAATTATATTATATTTTCATATTTCTATTTATGAAATTCATTATATTTTAAAAATTTTATATATGGACCTTGTTTCATGTCTATAAGTTAACATGTGAATTTAGTTACATGTTCACTATGTTATGTGTGAACCAGATTACATGTCCACAATGTCATTCATAGTCCTAGTTGCATGTCCATATGTTTATGCACAAACATGATTATATGTTCACAATGTTATGCATGAACTTTATTTCAGGTTCATAATTTTATGCATGAACCTGATTACATAGTGACAATGTTATGGGTAGACCTGGTCACATGATCATTAGTATATGTGACAGATTGATTTCATGTCCCCATAATAATTAGTGAACACATTTCTATTTACACATGTTTATAGTGTTATAAAATGATGTGTATGCCTCCTGTCTCTATCGTATTCCAATTTTAAGCCCTCATGACTCATTTTCTTTGATTTCTTTAGAATCATGTCTTATGAACTACCACTAGTGCAGAAAACGTTTTTTACGTCATCATTTTTTACGTCGGTTATATATAACCGACGTAAAAATGCTGCGAGTTGAGTTTTAACATCGGTTATTTTAATAACCGACATTACAAATCGCACCTGTTGTGTTTTTACGTCGGTTATCTTATAAGCAACGTAAAAAACGAGATATCTATGCATTTTTTACGTCGGTTATTTTATAACGGACGTAAAAACCCAAAGCACGGGGGGGGGGGGGGGGTTTATGTTGTTTATAAAATAACCGACGTAAAAAACCCGTAGATATCTCGTTTTTTACGTCGGTTTTAAAATAACTGACGTTATAAATTTAAAAAATAGTTTATAACATCGGTTATATAATAACTGATGTTATAAAAATTTTAAAAAAATTAAATCCCGTGGACTTTCATTTACGATTTTTCGATTGACAGTCTGCCGGCTCGTCTCTCTCGTGTGGTAAACCCTAATCGGCTCGTCGAACGACCTGCGTTAAACTCATTTTGGCTTCATTGTTTTTCTTCTTAACTCCTCTCGGATCTATCAACTCAACTCGCAACATTCAAGTAATCCTTCCACGATTTTATTTTGTTCGTTTTTGTTTCGATTATTGATGTAATTTGTTTGCATCAGATATGATTTTCTATTTAATCATGTTGAGAATCTCGTGGAATTTTTTGTTATTGCAAATGGTTATTTGTATTTTGTTGATATTACAGACTATGTTGCATTTATGTAAATCGATGCTGATTGTTTGTGAAATTATTTAATATTGCTCACTGTTATGGTTACTTTATGTGCAAGAACATGCTTATGGTTCTGGATATAAATGTTGCTTAATCTGGAAATTATTTCTTATGTTTTTTGGTCCTGTTTTGGTTGAATTAGTTTTTTTACAGATTTTTGTTTTCTGTTTTTATGAGAATTAATATAAGCAGTTTGCGTTTCAAATCCCCACAAGATATGTTACATGGGATTAAAAAGCAGAAATAAAGTATTAAACCGAATCAGTGGGACTATTGTTATTCTGAGCAGACCAGTGTTGGACACGCTGGGCGGCCCTCTCAGCCTGCCAATGCAATTAATGATCATCAGAAACAATAATGAGTGAATTGATGATAAAATAATAACATGCTGGTAGACCTATTTTTTCCAGTCACACCGAAGGGTGATGAAGACCAATATCAAGGTCTGCACGCCATTTAAAATCGGTTGTTTATCTAATATATTAAAACATCAAAACCGAAATCAATATTAAACTATGTAGGCGTCATGGTTTTCTTTGATTCAATGAAATTTAAAACTGTTACATCTAACTATATTTTGTTTTAAAAATAATATTCAAGCATATTTTTTTAAATACCTATAGATTTGTTTGATATTTTAAATTTTTTACATTCAAATTATGATTTTTTCATATAAACATGTATTTGTCTTATCTTAAAAATATATATTTTTTGTTGATATTTGTTATAGGTAATAATGAGTCGAAGATGGATTACGGCACATCGAATGAGCAATGAATTTGAGGAAGGTGTTGATGCCTTTTTGGAATTTTCAAAACGAACTGTTCCAAGTAGTGACATTTTTTTATGTCCATGCCTGAAATGTTTGAATATGAAGATGTTGAAAAGTAGAGAGATAAAAGATCATCTGATTTGTCATGGTGTTAATCCAAGTTACAGCCCTTGGATTTGGCATGGTGAAACTGGACGGAATGTCACTAATGATGATGATTCGCAAGATGGTAACTCCGATGGAATTGAAGAAATGATTCGCGATATTGTTGTAGAACAAATTGAGATAGAACCGACAGTTGCACGTCTATATGGTGATGCTTAAAAACCATTATATCCCAGTTGTATAGATTTTACAGTTTTGTCGGCGGTGTTAAGATTGATTAACCTGAAGGCGAAGCATGGATGGAGTGACAGAAGTTTCACAGAGCTGCTACAATAGATGAAAGACATTCTTCCAAAAGATAACGATCTTCTAGATTCACATTACAAAGCCAAGAAAATATTATGCCCGATGGGATTGGGATACAAGAAAATACATGCCTGTCCGAATGACTGCATTATATATAGAAAGGAATATGAATTTCGGTCAGAGTGTCCTAAATGTGGGACATCACAGTATAAGGTGAAAGAAAAATCACAGGCTGATGTAGAGATTACAAAGCTCTCTTCAAAGGTATTTTGGTATCTTCCTATAATTAATCGTTTCAAACGTTTATTTGCTAATTCACATGATGCAAAAAGGATAAGATGACATGCTAAAAGCGGGTATGTGATGGAAAAATAAGTCATCCAACTGATTTTCCACAATAGAAGAAAATTTATGCGCAATATTTTACATTTGGAAATGAAATTAGAAATCTCAGACTAGGGTTGTGCATAGATGGAATGAATCCATACCAAACACTCAGTAGCACACATAGTTCGTGGCCTGTTTTATAGGTAATTTACAACCTCTCTCTGGAAGTTTGTATGAAGCGCAAATATGTCATGTTGAGTACAATGATCTCTGGTCCACAGCAACCTGGTAATGATATTGATGTTTACTTGTCACCGTTGATTGATGATTTAAACTGTTATGGGCTGATCGTATTAGGGTGTATGATTCATATAAAATGGAATATTTTCAACTTCATGCAGTGCTTCTGTTCACTATAAATTACTTCCCAACATATGGAAATTTGTTTGGATATAGTTTTAAAGGGCATAAAGCATGTCCAATTTGCGAACAACAGATGTCCTATTGTCAATTGCATAATGGGAGGAAAACAGTGTACATGGGTCATCGAAAGTTTTTGCCTATGGAAAACCCTTATAGAAGACTAAAAAAGGTATTCAATGGCTCACAAGAATTTGATACTGCTCCAAAACCATTATCCCCTGATCTGTATTTTGAGAGGGTGAAAAACCTTGACGTGACATTGGGAAAGACATAGAAATCTGGTAATGATAGACATATTTGGAAGAAAAGGTCAATTTTTTTGAGCTACCATATTGTAGGTATCATGAAGTTAAACATAATATTGATGTCATGAACGTGGAGAAGAATATATGTGATTCTTTGATTGGAACATTGTTAGATATTAAAGGAAAGACTAAAGATGGGTTGAATGCACGATTAGACTTACTATCAATGGGAATACGATTGGAGTTAGCTCCCACTCCTAAAGGAAGATGAACATTTCTTCCCCCGGCTTGTCATACATTATCGAAGAGGGAGAAAATTAGCTTCTGTCATTGTCTTCATGATACCAAAGTGCCTCAAGGTTATTCTTCTAATGTAAAAAATTTTGTCTCATTGAAGGACTTGAAGTTGATAGGTATGAAATCACATGATTGTCACGTCATGATGCAACAAATTCTACCAGTTGCATTGCGTGGAATATTTCCCATTCTTGTCATAAAAACTATAATGAAGTTGTGTTATTTTTTCAATTCAATTTGTAACAAGGCGATTGATGTGAATGCTTTAAATAACCGACGTGATAAAGGGCATGGAGAATGGTTTATCACATCGGTTAATGAATAACCGATGTGATAAACGGCTTGGACAATGGTTTATAACGTCATTTATTCAATAACCGACGTGATAAACCCCCCTCCCCCGGTTTTTCAAGTCATTTTTATATAAACCGACGTGATAAACCACACTCACCCGTTTTTATCACGTCGGTTATTATAGAACCGACGTGATAAACCCCCTCGCCCATGTTTATCACGTCGGTTGTTTAAGAACCGACATGATAAACCATTTTCCAGGCCGTTTATCACATCAGTTATTCAATAACCGACGTGATAAACCATTCTCTGGGCCCTTTATCACATCGGTTCTAAAATAACCGACGTGATAAACATCGCGATTTTATGTTTTTGAAATCGGTTTTTAAATAACCGACGTCAAAAACCTTATTTATAACGTCGCACGTATTGACGTCGGCTAGAAACCGACGTAAAAATTTAAAAATAACTGACGTAAAATACATTTTCTGCACTAGTGTACCTCTATTTATGCCATGGCACGTGATTATAATAATTGATAAGAAGAGTATGATCATATAATATTATTATCATTTTATCATACCCTTATTAACATGTTTTGATTATATTTATCCCTTTTCCATGCGTATTAATAATATGATCTAACCCCTTTCTTAGGTTTCCTCTCCCTAGGTTATGGATAAATTATTTATATAGGTGTACAAAATGGGGAGACCTTTAAAGGGGATATTGAAGATATTTCACCACAATATAAGATTGTGCTTCCATGATTCCAAATATACTACACTATTTTGTTTCTAAGGCATGTAATTTTTATTGTGATAATGATTAATCTAAAATGATGTAATATCTAGGTATGTTAAGAATGGATCTCTATATGAGTTCCCTTTTATAAATTAGGTGGAGTGACATTAATTCAAATACCCAAAAGTATTCACTATTTTGAGGTCACAATAATATCATGTTCCTCTATAATTAATCAATAATGGACTTTATGGGTGATATGGTCGATAAAAATAGAAATCGGATAAAACAAACAGATTTTTTCATCTTATCCCTTGGTCATTAAAATTATATAATTTTATCCTTTTCATTTTTTACAGGGGTTCATTGTATCGTTTTCATTACAATCATAATCAATCCATTATGATAAAAATTTTTATGAGATTTATGAAATAATATATACCTACATATTATAAATATTAAATTTAATATAATTAGTTAAAAATCATATGCATATGGAAAAATTTCTTTTAAAAAAATCACATGTACCACACAAAACCTAATTTTATCCTTAATCACAGTAACTGAAAATTTTCTTTTTAAGGGAAGATATGTTCACTATAAAAGAAAAATTGGAACATAATCATCATAAATATTTATTTATTAATATTTAAAAATTACTTGTAATAATATTGTAATTTTAGTGTTTTAAATTCATTTAATATAATAACATTTATTATAAAATAACGTAAATTTCAATTTTGACATTATTCATTTAATTTGAATTATTAATTATCATTAAAATTATGTGATTAAAATTTATTATATTCACAAATTCATAACCTGATATAAGTATCCTAAATATGAATCTAACAAAAAATTCAATTCAGATTTACTATACGTTCAATATTTTTAGTTTCATTTAATTTATTTTTCTATTAAACAAATAAATACTAAGTTGGTGTTTCTTATGAATCTAATGTAATTATTTCAGCACACAATTTGTTTAAAATTTGTAATAATAAATATATACAACTAATATTTCATAATAATAATTATAAAAGAATATATAATTTTTTCCTTCCTATCCTAAATATTTATAATTATTAAAATCTCTGAAAGTTCATTTTTGTCAATTTAATTTCATGACATAATCTATAGGTCACAATAAAATAAATTTATCCAAAGAAATCATAAAAATATAAAATAAGGTGGTAATGGTATAGTTATGTCCTAAAAATTGGATCTCGGCAAATTTTAATGAAATTTTAATCCTTTTCTTTTATGTTTATCCCCCTCATAAACAAATTTCTACCTTAATTGTGAAAATAATTTGTACTATATTCCCTATTAATTTTGGAAAAAAAATATGTTGAAATTATTGTATAATATAAAATATTATGATTCCTAATATTTAATCAATTTTTCTCAATCCTAATCATATTTTTGGAATGGTTTGTGAAAAATTAATCCCAGATATGAGATGAGAAAACATGTTTTCAAAGAGAAAATGTTCTAATGATTGTGTATATTTTATATCAAATTTTTATTTAAAAATGACTCCAATGCCATAAATTATATGAATATTAATATAATTTAACTAATTTTTATTTAAAACTGACTGAAAATATAATTTAACTTTAAAAATAATATATACAATAGGATCTTTTTAATGAAAATTTAATATTTATTTTAATTTTATAAAAAATTAAAGTTTTTCGTAAAATTATAAAAAATTTAACCAAATACAATTTTTAAATATTGATTTATAAAATTAATGTTATTTCTCTAATAATTTTTCTAAATGTTAAAAAAAATTATATTTATTATAATTCATACAAATTAATAATTTTTTATATATAATAATATTTTTGATACATATAAATACTTTATTGAAAAATTTTGTTATTTTTTATCAATATTATTTAATTATAAAGAAAATTTATAAATAATAGTTGAAAATAAATTATTACTATTAATATAATTATCATTAACAGATATGATATAATAACCGAGATTGAAAAATATTAAAGGTAGATCGTGTTTTTTATTAAAATTTTACCCTGTGTATGAGAAAAGATAAACCTACTATTATATGTCAAGAAAAATTAACATGGTTATGTGTGTAAAAAAATATACACACATTGTTGTTTGTAACACTATATAGACTCATTTTTTCTTGTAATTCATGCTAAGCATGGTGTTTTGTGTGACATAGAATATCAAATAAGTAAAATTTATTTGAAATATATATATATATATTTATATTTATCAAAATATCAGAGTGTTATAGAATAATATTTTTTTTATTTTAATATATTTCAAAAATAATTTGATGGCTATGTTTATATCAAAAATTCTGAGAATAATTTTTTTCCATTGGCGTTGTATTATGATCTTTTTAATTTTTTTACATATAATAAATGACGGCATTCAATCAAGTCTATGTGGTTAACTTTTTTATTATATATTTTTTAGAAGACAAAATATTATATATATGTATGTATGTATAAATTTTTGTATAATAAACTAATTTGATGAACAATTCACAAATTTTTTAAGTTATCTTATTAATGGTAAAAAAAATTATTTAAATTTGTAATAGATTCTTATAAATTTTAAATTTTTATTTATAATACATAGTGTTATTCACGAGGAAATATGAATATTTCGGTATATAAAAATGGATAATAATGGAAGGATCTAAAAACATTCCAACTATCATAATTATTGTTTGGTATTACATATTGAATAAAAAATTATTATGTGTTGGGGCTGATATAATTATTACTATTTTAGGGGTTCTAACTAATGTTTTGAAAAATATGATTACTCATATCGAGAAACATATTTCCCCATCATAATTTCTAACAACCTCAGATTATTTTTTTGTGAAATTTACATCTATAATTCAATAGAACTAAATATCAATTGGTGGGGGAATATTTATTAAAACTATATAAAAAAATGCACGTTCATTGGGATGGAATAAATAATAGATTAATATTATGTATTTACATAATCTAAAGGAGTTGTAAAACATGTGTGATTATTGGATTATAAATCAAAAAAAAGGAGGGATGAGACAAAAAATATTGAATAGAATATAATTATTTCATTAATCATTGAGACCAATTGAATATCCTTGAATGGTAATTTCTACGTTTTTCAATTTGGGGAATGGATTTTGTTGTTCATAATAAGAAAACATTATCGTATTATAGATTTATTTTATTGATTATATATGAAAATTAAAAATGAATTAATGTATTATTGATGTAATAAATCCAGGTTTATAATTGGAATTATACCCTCAAAATTTTTAATTGAATTAGTTGAACCACATAATTTCTATTATGGGTCTAATGGTGTTATTTAAGTCTCATATTATTAGTTGAAAACATGATAAATAGTGAAGAGATGAATAAAACTTTGATCTTTAATTTTCTATGAATAATAAGGAATGGTTAGAATTTCGAGCCACTACTAACTATTGAATGGAATAACTTCAATCTTGATTCAAGCGACCCATAAGTTGTTTCACATTAGAACATAATTTTCATCATGTTTATTAGTGAGTTTTTTTTAATATAGTATTAATTTCAAATGATTTATTATCATTCCAGGGAAATATAATTTTAATAAATTATTAACATATAATAGGAATCATTACCTGATGATGTAATGGGTAAAGGTTTGATTATGAAACTTCAACTATTTTTATACTTATTCTAAATGATTTTACATAAGGTAATTCTATCCCAAAACTAATATTATCAAATTAATATTAGGGGATATCAAAAATAGATTATTGTGAAACATTTTTGGAATGAAACGATCCCAAACTAGATATCGTACAATGCAACAACCTTGAAGAGGTGTGATGCAGATGTCGGACCACTAATAAACTCAGATCGTGGAGGATCATTCATCATGCATTATTTGAGAAGGAGGATCAGAACTCATTCATGGGGCCAATTGGAGGACCACAACAAATAGAAATAACCTTTTTGTGTCGAGGTGACCTATAATTTTGAGTTTCAAGGCAATCAGATGGTTGGATTGAAGACCCGAGAAGCACCGGTGTGCGGTGATGAAGAACAATGATTTCTGGAAAATCCTAAGGAACACAGAGTTTATTTAGAAGAACACACTATGTGGGACCAACATGGCAGAGGCTGGGTTTTTCACACTGCACACAGTGAGGGACACGACGAGATTCTTGGAGGACACTGTCATTGTTCCTCACCCAGTGGTGGCTGGAGTTCCAAGAGATAGGAAGCTTAGACACAGATTGTGATCATGGTCACATAGTGTGGGGGTCCTTATGTAGAACCAATATGTATCTAAGGAGATAAAAAAACATGGGGTGTAGTAAACAACATGTGATGCACCACACAGCATGACCGAGATTGATTTTGAGACCACACCATGTACAGGTACATAGTTTGGGACACATGGGTTGAATCAATCTATGAGAACATGGAAAACATACTTGTATCAGACCACAGATAAATAGACATGGTGTTTGATCCTATCCTGTAATACCAAAATCCCTGAATCACTAAGCTAGTGCATTATTTTAATGCATTTTAATGATTACAATTAATCATGTCCAGATGGACTAACCAGTTTAGATGTCTTGGAAAATATATAACATACATGAACATTATATTAAACTTTCTAACATAACAAATATAATAAATAATAATTCAAGAAATACATTATTTCCCTAGAATAACCCTACATTATAATCAAAATATTCTTATTTTCATTGTAGAAAATAAAACATAAAAAATGGGTGAGCTTAGATGCTCAGTAAGGCTAAATTTCATCGAAAGCTAAAAATCATCAAGGAATGATTTATAATAATAACATTAGCCTTTTAAACAATAAACCTGAACATTAAAGGAATAAAATAAATCAAACATTACCATATAAACCTAATAATGGATATTCTACTATTCAAATATTCACATGTAATAATTATTATCATAATGGGGGTATGCATATTGCTGGACATAATAACTACTACGTCAGGGCCTTGTGCAATATAATTTCACAAATATTCTGTCAAGGACGCGTACCAAGATAATATTATGTCGCATGAGACCTACTGATGCATTTAGGGTCTATAGTAGGCCCCGCTAGTCACTTAAAAATTCTAATTTATTGCTCATATATAAAGGGTGAAACATAACATTAAAATTCGTAATGAAAATATCATACAAAATGTTAATTTTTTCAACGTAAAACATGAATGGTTTAAAAATTTCACATCAATAGACAATAATATCATAACTCATTCATTATAATATGGATGATTTTATTATAATAAATAATTCTTAATCAATAATAATATCACATAAATGATGTTAACACAGTTGAAAATGATCAGAAAAACTATTTGAGAAAATTAAGCATTTTCATGAAATCATTTAAAAGTCACACAATTTTTTAAGGAATAAATATAAAATATTTTTTAGAAGAAAATATTCCCATACAACATTGAATCTTTTGAAATGTATGGACATTTTAAAACATCCATGTCCATATAAATAAATCAAATAAAACCATTTAGAAATCATGTACATTAATGAAAAAGAATTAGATGAGTAAGTATTTAAAACATTTAAAATGAATTTTTAGTTAAATATTTTCTAAAAGAGAATCTTTTTGAAATCTCTTTTATGGAAAAAGGACATGGATGATAAATATGTCCCTTTAAATACTTCCACATAAACAATCTCAGATAATAATGAGATTGGGGAATTAACCAGTACCTTAGATTTGATACTCACTATATGTGTCTAAAACACATGTATAATGTTTTTAAACATAATGTTGACTTTATTAAGAACCATTATAATATTTTTGATTTCATATATGATCATTTTATGACTTTATATTACCCATTTTATTAACAATTCCAAGATAATGAAACATTTTAGCTAATATATCATTATTTATCGTACGTTTTTTGACGTGTTATTCTTGATAATATTACTTAAATCACGATTTAATTGCATTCGGAATGTATAATACGATTTATACATCATATATATTCATAATATAAAAATATATCATATATATTCATATAAAATAGAATACACCGTTCATAGAGACTGTACATTGTGCATACGCATAAACGTTGTCTCTATTTTCTTATCATATTGAATAGAAGTAAGTGCATGAAAAATCATTATATATATAATTATATATCATTCTGGTAGACTTATTATGTCATATACATCATTACTAGGAATAATATATTTTCATATAATTATTCTTGGATTGTTAAAGTCGATAATGAATGATATCAAGTCCCTGCTTATTGGGGCATGTTTATTGTCACACTAAGCATTTCACCGTGTCATAATATACCTATAAACAATCTCTATATCAACCGAACATTCCATTAATTCCATAATTCTCCCTCCACTGGGTACCTTTATTACTTATACATGTTCTCACTGTGTCAATAATTGCATCGCGTCATCGACACTATAGGTCGTACGTGCGCACGAGCGACAATATAATTATATTGATGGTGAAATAATATGTAATTGGATGGTATATTATAAATAAAGAATAATTAAAATGATATATTTATTATTTACATCAATTATTCTCATTATTATACCTATCCAAATAATTATGTGTTGAATAACAAACTACACCATGATGTGGAGATGGTACGTCATACGTACGCACGTTTGGTGAATTTGTAATTCATTGGATGGATAGAATACTGAATATGGTTATATCATATTTATAATAACATATCAATATGTATAAGGTACTGTAGTTTTATTTTATTATGGGAACAATAATGAAAGAGGATGTGGAAGAAGAAAAGAAAATTGAAAGAGGTAGTAAAATAATTATCTCTTCTTCGGGTGTTTTCTTTTGATTTGAACAAAAGGGCTCCATTGGTTGGCATTCTAATCCAAGTAAGGCCTATAGTATGAATTCAGGGAATTTAGGAGGATAATTTATAATTGGTTGGGCGAGCCAAATGTCCATGGAGGTTGAATTCTTGATAACGTTATGCACCCTTTTATAAGGGAGGTGAGGGGCACTTTAGGAAAATATTGAAATATTAATTTATTATAAAATTTATTTTCAGTAATTAATAGATAAAAATGGATTTATTTCAAGTACTTTGTGGTTATGGATCGAAAAACTCTAATACAATATGTTTTAGACATGTTTAGGTCACCATATTAACCTTAACTTTTAGACTTAACCCTTATTTAAATAGTATAACTCTTACGACATCTTCTGGTATTATTATAATACATTGTTAATATAGTTTCAATAAAATGAAATTAGAACCTAAAGTGGTTAATTAATGAAATATTTAACATTATATAAGTCATTTTTCTGAATGTTATATTTTTAGTACTATTATATAATTTAATAATAAAAAAATTTTGCAAAACACATTTATGTCAATTATGACACTATTGAGTGCTTGTTTTTTTTTTTAAGTCATAAAAACATGATTATATAAAAAAATACATTTATCCAACCCCAATATTTCATATTAATCTATAAATTTTTTTATTGCATTAAAAGTTCCAATTTACATTTATTTTAATATTTATAATATCAATTATTTTAATCTTTCATCAATAATGCAATTATTATATCATCATTATGTCATTAATAAATTTAATTATAAAAGGTATAAATATTATAAATAATATAAAATGATGTAGGAAATATATTTATCTTTCTAATTAATATTTATAGTGGAATATAACTTCTATATATCCCTATATTAAAAATTGTTTAGTTATTAAAATTTGAATTTTACACTTTTAGCTATTCTTTAAATAAAATAAAAAAAATGTCTTAATCTAATCCATGTGTGTCATGACCCTTCCTCGAGACCCATGCCATGAATACCCCAAGGCCGCCTTCCATTGGCCAGGGGCTGGAGACTAGCACCAAGGCATAATTAACGGTAAAAAAAGAAGGCATTGCCTTTGAAAACTAAACAAACACCACAGAGCAAGCAAGAAGTAGAAGTAAACACTAAGTGAAAACCGATACAAGTAAGTGAGGAAAAGTAAGTGGGCTAGTAAACAAACACAAACTGAAATTAAGTACAACTGGAAAGGGAAAATAACAACTGAAAGTAAATCCAGAGCCGCGAGTCATCCAATAGAAGTCCCACCTAGAGGGTGAGTGCAGATAGCCTCCGCAGCTCCTCGGGTCCAAATGTCCGCTCCGAGTACGTCTTGCCCAGTGGTCTACCTCCGGGTACCGACCTACTCTTCGTGCCTCTACCACGATCAGCACTGTCCGTCGTCTGCAACCAACACAACGTTGTGAGGGCATAGCCCGTGCAGGGGTGAGTATAAGCTACTCAGTAGGGACCCCGAGACCCCTGAAGGTCTCCCAAAATCCACAAAGGATAATCCAAAAAGGAAAGTTACATTCACGATGTAACACCCGACACTACTTAGGTATATGCCCATACATATACCTAAGTCATCAATTCTAGTTCTACTCCATCATCCGAGCCCAAGTACAACCCAATCCACACAGGAAAATGTAACCCGTTCCACATAGTAAAACACAACCCAAACAACACAAGAAAGCATAACATAATCCACACAGGATATCAAGTCATGATTCAGCTCCCACAAGTATACTTCTTCGTATGACGATAGAGATGATCAGATACATCCACTGATTCATCTATGTCGTTGGTCCCACAAAGGATCGATAGGTACTAACCCACGCAACGACCCACAAAGGATCTGACCCACACAAGATCGATAGGTAACTAACCCCCGCAAAAACCCACACAGGATCAGACCCACATAGGATCTGTAGGCGCAGGCCCACACAAGACTGTTGAGCGCTGACCCACATAGGATTGGTGGCACTGATCCACGTAGGATCGCTGAGTTCGTTAGTAGTCATCATCGATTCCACTGAGGATCTCTGTATTGTCGTCATCGTCGTTGCAGTCGCAGCCTGCTCTAGGGTTCCCGCACACAACAAGCTCGTTCTGGAGGGTCTGCTCCATGAGCCGAGAGGCTGATAAATCTACTGACACATAGTATGGAGTTTATGTATCCAAAAGTTCCGTATCATCAATAGGAACTCAACGTCACAGACAGTGTGTCGATCAGACTCTCGGTCTGAGAGTTATTGGCCTTTTCGTCCTAGGGGCACAATTGGTTTTTAAGTCAAAACCAACCCGACCGTACTTCACCTGCATCCAAACCTCGAGCGGATAAATCCAAAAGGTCCGTCTCACTTAGAGGAATCCATAAAAGTGAACGTTATGTCAATCGGACGTCTGGAGCTCAAGTTACAAGTGTTTCCGCTCTGAGGGGCCTGTGGGTTTCGTGTACGAACCAACCCGGCCGAACCAAAAGTTCTCCGAAACCTTGAGTGTGATATACCGAAACGACTGTCTCAATACAAGGATTGCATCGCAACTTACATTGCATATATCAGAGGCATGTATCACATGTTATAGGCAATAGACCGAAAGAGGTTCGGTAATAGGGGGTTCAGGCCCTGTCCGACCCGGCCCGATACATATAGGGTCGGCCGGAACCGGGGCGACCCAAACTGGGTCTGGGTCTGACCCGCTTGGGTGCAGCCCGACCCAGCAGCTCGGCCCAGCACGCTGTGCGCGCTGGCGCTCGCCGGGTGGCCAGGCGGCCGGCTCGGCCGTTGCGGCCAAGTGGTGTGGGCGGGGGGCGCGCTGCCCCCACGTGGAGAAACTGCGACCCCTTTATGGGGCCACTAAGTTGGCCGGCCGATGGTTACAACCCCCAGTGCTTTCCTCAAACCGGTCGGCCCGCACCGGCCAGCCGGCTGCTGCCGCCACGGGACCCGCAAGGGCCAGTCCCCTTGCTCCGACACAGGCGGCCCGGTACCGTCCACCGATTCCGCTGCTCTGCCGCATCCCGGAACCGGCCGCGGCCTTGGTTCTTCCGGCACGGAGCGACGATGCCACATCCCTCCTCCACGGCCCCGCTCCAGCCGCGGTGCTTTAGTGGTTCTCTGGTGCGGCGCGACAGCTCTGCATCTTGGGTTCGTTTTCAACGGCGCGGCGCGACAGTGCCGCGTCCTGGTTCGTCTTGAATGGCGCAGCGCGACGGCGCCACGCTTCTTCCCCTTTCCTTATCAAAATTTCGCATGCTGCTTCGGTACCGCGTTGCCCTGCTCGCCGCAATAATACCAACAACCAAAAAGGTTAGGAGTGTCGGCTGTGTTCGTGCAGTCTGACCTCATCCTATTATCACGATAACAGGCGGTTCAAAGAATAGGAGAAAGCGACAGAATATTTCACGAACTAACAAACAAAATAAAAATCCCTACCTCAACGTTGTCGTCGAACGAGCGTTCGTCGCGGAATTAACCATAACAGAAGAAGAGGATCACCGCAGAAGAAAAGGATCGTCGTTGGTGTTAGTTGATCCCGAGGAAGGCGTCTCTCACCATCGTCTGCCGTCGGAGGATGGCATTCTTTGTTGGCGGTGGTGCGTTCTTCGCGTTCTTCATCGAAGAACGAAGGAACTTCTTTTGTTTTCTCCAAAATATTAACACAACACAAAACCAACCATAATAAAATGACTCCTTCCCTTATTTTATTATCAACATAAGAATTTGAAATTCAAAAGATAAGAAACGAACAATTAATTCAAGGAATTAATTGTAACAATTTAACAGCCCAATTTAATGAGGCGTTTCTTAACCAGAATTAATGTATGGTTTGACTTTCATTAAAAAGGGGGGTTGTGGGTGTGTTACTTAGAAGGGAAGAAACAGTGGGGCTCGTGCGGGCCCCACATCACAAATATCCTACCAAGTGGTTAGTATATTGTCGGTCATACCTTATCTACTAAACATAGCTTAAGCCGCTTAAGTGATATAAAATAAAATTGTCGCACCACATTTAATTTATTTCTTAACTTAACCCAAAAATTAAAAACCACACCCAAGAAAACGCAACTACGGAAAAGGTGTTTCTAAGGAAATACCAGCGTTGCGATTCCATCAGTGCCCTCAAAATTCGATTCCGAGCAATAGTTCAAAAGATAGAAAAACCCGCTCATTCGTTTATTGAACTTACCCGAGCTAAACTTCGGAAAATGATTCCAGTCACACAGGGCCTCAGAATTAGGTGCCGTCAGAAACTGCATTCTTGTAAAATTCCAAAGAAAATTAAGAAAAACATTTCCTTGAATTTTACGGGAATTTACATCCCTCCCACCTGAGGGCATTACGTCCCCATAAAGATACATCAAAAAACAAGGGAAACAAATGTGGGTACTGAGCACGCATCTGAGCCTCCCTCTCCCAAGTGCTCTCCTGGAGGTTCCAATGCTACCAACTGATGCACACTAGAGGAATAGACCATCCACGTTGGACCCGCTCCTGTCGATCCTCGATCTCCACTAGGAATTATGCAAAAGTCACCCCATCATCAACGTCCATCTCCCCATTTTCAATGATATGTGCCGGGTCATGCACGTATCTCCTCAGCTGAGATACGTGGAAGACGCCGTGCACCTGGTGCAACTGAGGTGGAAGAGCCAGGCGATAAGCCACCATGCCAATCCTGCTAAGGACCTGGAATTGTCCGATTAAGCCTGGAGACAACTTGCCGCCTCGGCCAAATCTCTGTAATCCATGTCGAGGTGAGACCCACAAGAAGACGTGGTCACCATACTCAAACTCCAGTGGCCTCCACCTCCTGTCAGCATTGGACTTCTGCCGGCTCTGAGCTATCCTCATCTGCTCCGGAATGATCTGGACCTTCTCTGTCGTGGCCTGACCCATCTCTGGTCCCATAAGTGCCGACTCCCCAATATCTGTCCCGCACAAAAGGAGATCTTCAAGGTTGGTCGTACAATGCCTCTTATGGTGTCGTCCCGATGGTGGAGTGGTAGCTGTTGTTGTACGCGAACTCCACCAAGGGTAGGTGCTCCTCCCAACTGCGACCCAAGTTGAGGAAAGATGCGCAGAGCATGCCCTCGAGAGTCTGAATGGTCCTCTCAATTTGACCATCCGTCTGAGGGTGAAAGGCGGTGCTCAGACGTAGTTGCGTCACGAACGCCTCCTGCAACCCCTTCCAATGCAGGGATGTAAAGCGAGCATCTCGATTGGAGATGATATATTATGGAACACTGTGAAGTCGTACAATCTCCTGAACATAGAGACATCCCACGCTCTTCACTAAGCCCTTCTCTCTAATGGGTAAGATGTGAGCCCACTTGGTGAGTCGGTTGACAATCACCCAAATGGAGTCGTGACCTCTGGAAGTGCATGGAATTCCAGTCACAAAGTCCATAGATATCCCATCTCACTTCAACTCCGAGACCTCCAAGGGCTTTTCCAAGCCTACTGGTACTTGATTATCTACCTTCACCTGCTGGAAGATGAGGCATCGAGAAAAAAACTCTGCCACAACCTTCATCATGCCCGGCCACCAGTGCTGTCGTCTGTGATCCTGGAACATCTTCGCCACTCCATGATGTACCACCAAAGGGGAGGTGTGAAACTCTCTTAGAACCTCCTCCCATAAATCAACTGGCACCAAGGTACATCCTCTGAAAAGGACGTCATGCCCTTCTCCTAAGGAGAAACCATCAGGTACCAGTCCTGAGGATATCTGCACACCCCGCGTCTCATGGTCAATGTCCCCACACTGTGCCTCTCTGACCCGCTGCAGTAGTGGAGGGGTGACTGTGAGTGACTGAAGGATGGATACTCCATCTCTATCCACAAAGGATATCTGCAAAGAGGCTAGCTACTATGTTGCCTCCCCATGAAGTTGAATTCCCATCCTCCTGCTAGGAGCATCGGCTACCACGTTCCCCTTCCCAAGAGTATAGAATATCTCAAAGTCATAGTCCTGGAGGAACTAGAGCCATCACCGCTGTCTTAGCATCAGGTCCTGAGAGAATATGTACCTAAGACTCTAATGGTTAGAAATGACTGTAAAGTGCTCGCCCATCAGATTTTGTCGCCATGTTTTCAGAGCGAAGACCACTGCTGCTAACTCCAAGTCATGGGTAGCGTAGTTCTGCTCATGTGACCTCAACTGACATGATCCATAGGCGATCACTGCCCACTCCTGCATCAGGACACATCCGAGTCCGGTCAATGATGCATCGCAGTAGACTACGTACCCTACTACCTCCTCTGGAAACCTCAAGATAGGTGTTCTGGTCAATATCAGTCTCATCTCTTGGAAGCTCTGCTGACATCTGTCTGACCACACAAATGGTTTCCCCTTCTTCGTCAAATCTGAGAGTGGTGTCGCAATTCTGGAGAAGGCTGGCACATATATCTAATAGTATCCAGCTAATCCCAAGAAACTCCGCACCCCCGTCACGCTCCTGGGTGGCTCCCAAGCTAGCATTACCTCGATCTTCGCAGGATCCACTGCAACTCCCACATCAGAGATGACATGTCTCAAGAAGTAGACCTCGCGTATCCAGAACTGAAACTTCGAGAGCTTACCATAAAGCTGGTGCTCTCATAGTGTGTCTAGTACAACCTGCAAGTGGTATGCGTGCTCCTCCTCAGTCGTCGAGTATATCAAAATGTCATCGATGAAGACCATGACAAATCGATCGAGGTATGGCTGAAATATCATGTTCATGATGTCCTTGAACACTGTGAGAGAATTGGTTACAACAAAGGGCATAACCAAGAACTCATAGTGGTCATACCGACATCTGAAGGCCGTCTTCTGCATGTCCTCGTCCCGAACTCTGAGTTGATGATAGCCTGACCTGAGATCTAACTTTGAGAACCACCGTGCTCCCTTGAGCTCATCGAAGAGGTCATCAATCCTCGGTAGTGGATACTTGTTCCTCACTGTAACCTGGATGAGGAAGCGATAGTTGACACAAAGTCGCAAGCTCCCATCCGCCTTCATGGAGAACAATATCAGTGAAGCCCAGGGTGAAACACTGGGTCGGATGAATTCCTTTCCCTACAAGTCCTGCAACTGTACCCGTTGCTCTTGATGCTCGGCGGGAGCCATATGATATGATGGGGTGGATATCAGGGTTGTCCCGTGGTACAGATCCATATAAAAGTATACCTCTCTGTGAGGAGGTAGTCCTGGAACGTCGTTGGGAAAGACGTCCGCATACTGATCCACCACTGCAGGAAAAATAGGACTCTGCACGTCAACTGCTCCTAGGATGAGGCTAGCCATATGATGAGTGAGGGGCTGTACTCTCCTCTGTGGGAGTCCATCCTATGCTGCGATGGCTCCCTTCTCACCGATGAAGGTGAACCTGCTCCCGTCTATGCGTACACATCGCACCTTGCGCATAATACAGTCGATCTGATCATGGAATGTAGATAACCAATCCATGCCCAAGATGACGTCGTAAGGCCTTGAAGCCACTACAATAAGATCCCAGCCGAAGCTCTCGCCTCCTATTGTAAGCTGACACTGCCGGCACCAGTGCGTAAGCGTCGAGTCTACTCCCGATGGAGTCTTTAGCCGTATGGATCGAGCCAACGGCTCTGTCGGAATCTCCGTGCTCCGAACAAGGGCAGCAACTATGATAGAATGTCTCATTCCTGTGTCTATAAGAACTATAGAAAGGGTTGAATAGACACAGATAGTACCTCGAATCATCTCAGACACACCGTGGTGGTAGGCCTCCCCTGCCTGGAGTTGTGCCTGTCTCTGCCCACCAGCTCCTTATGGTCGGGGTGAACCTCCTGGTGGTGGTGGTGGTAGAGCCTCAATGTGTCGCCCACCACTTGCTGCTCGGCCAGCTCCTCTGCCTTGTCCGCCTACTTCCTGTGGACCGCGACAGTCGACCCTCTGCCTCTGTCTGGGTGGTCCCTCAACCGTTTGTTGCTCCTCGACATGGTGAGTCGGGCAGTCACGAGCCATGTGGCCCTACCCGCTGCAAGCATAGCACTATATTCCTCTCGAAAGACTAGCTCTGTGTTGTATGCCCCGCACTGCTGAGCCAGTGTCCTGAGGTCGCCTGCCGGAGGGTCTGGTTTGCCTTGACCCATGAGTCATCCGTAGACTGCCTGCTATAGAAGACTCTGCTACCTGCCGCCCTGCAGTAGGTCTCGCTGCTGATGTAGACTCAGCTAGGAAGCTCTCGATCAAAAGGGCTCGCTCCAGTACTCCTGCCTGAGTCAGAATGCTGAGGGAGACCAGCGATGCCCTGATCTCATGCCTCAACCCCTACACAAAGGTCTAGGCCCGGATGAATGGGTCTGGTACCATGTCTGTCGAGTAGCGCGATAGATCGGTAAATCTCACCGAGTACTGGGCGACCGTCAAGATGCCCTGCCGCAACTGTAGAATCTCCTGGATGCGCACCGCACGGAGGGTGACTGGGACGAACTCCAAGTGAAAGAGGCTCTCAAATTCTGTCCGGAGGAGAGATGCCTCATCGTGCACCTGGAGCATCAAGCTCCACCATCTGCCAGCTGCTGCGTGTAGTAGGCTCGCTGCGAGGATCACCATGAGGTCCGCTAGTGTCCCCACTAACCTGAAAACTCGTACCACTGCCTTCATCTATTCCTTGGCTGCCTGGGGGTCTGTCTCCCCACGGAACCTGGGTGGTCGCTGGCACTGAAACTCGTGCAGTGCACTAAGGCGATGTGTATCATCAGTGGCTGGGGCTGGTAGCATCGATGGCTCGGTGGGTAGAGGTACCGTCGGTGCCTCTACTGTCAAAGGGCCCTGTACCGAGGCCTCATCGCTCGGTGGGCTGTCGTCATGCCCAACTCTCGGAACCCTAGATGGATGCCGTCGTGGGGAAATCATGAAAAGAAACAGGTGTGCCACGGTATGAACAATATACCTGGTGAGCTGACATAAGGTAATCACAAAGAAAAACTTCAAACACACATGCAACCAAATTTTTTTGTATTAAGTCAGAAATCAGAAGTCAGGGTCCTGGTGTACAAATACGTCGGCCGCCGTACCAACACTGGACTCTCTGGACTGATAACTACACCCAATACGCTTAACACTATTGCTTCACATAGAAAAATATCAGAGTCCAAAGTTTTGTGGTAGAACCGAACTCCTCTGATACCAATTTGTCACGACCCGTCCTCGGGGCCCGTGCCATGACTACCCCAAGCCCGCCTTCCATTTGCCAGGGGCTAGCAACTGGCACCAAGGCGTAATTCCCAATAAAAAAGGAAGGCATTGCCTTTGAAAAGTCAACAAACACCACAGAGAAAGCAAGCAGTAGAAGTAAACAGTAAGTGAAAACTGATACAAGTGCGGAAAAGTAAGTGGGCCAGTATACAAACCAAAACTAAAAGTAAAGTACAACTAGAAAGGGAAAACAACAACTGAATGTAATGCCCCAACCTCGAGTTGTCCGCTGGAAGTCCCACCTGGAGGGTGAGTACAGATAGCCTCCGCAGCTCCTCGGGTCCAGCCGTCCACTCCGAGTATGTCCCGCCCAGTGTTCTACCTCCGAGTACCGACCTGCTCCCCATGCCTCTACCACGATCAGCACTGTCCGTCGTCTGCAACCAACACATCGTAGTGTGGGCATAGCCCGTGCAGGGGTGAGTATAATCTACTCAGTAGGGATCCCGAGACCCCCAAAGGTCTCCCAGAATCCACAATGGATAATCCACAAAGGAAAGTTACATTCACAAAGTAACACCTGACACTACTTAGGTATATGACCATACATATACATATGTCATCAATTCCAGTTCTGCTCTATCATCCGAGCCCATGCACAACCCAGTCCACACAGGAAATGTAACTCGTTCCACATAGGAAAACACAACCCAAACCACACTGGAAATCATAACGTAATCCACACAGGATATCAAGTCATGATTCAGCTCACACAGGTATACTTCTACGTATGACGATAGAGATGATCCGATATATCCACCGATTCATCAATGTCGTTAGACCCTCAAAGGATCGATAGGTACTAACCCCCGCAATGACCCACAAATGATCTGACCCACACATGATCGATAGGTAACTAACCCGTGCAAAGACCCACACATGATCGGACCCGCACAGAATCTGTAGGGGCTGGCCCACATAGGACCGCTGAGCGCTGACCCACACAGGATCTGACCCACACAGGATTGGTAGCACTTATCCCCGTAGGATCACTGATTGCTGTAGTCGTCACTGTCGAATCCACTTAGGATCTCTGTATAGTCGTCGTCATCGTCGCAGTCGCAACCAACTCTAGGGTTCCCGCACACAGCAAGCTCATTCGGGAGGGTCTTCTCCATGAGCCAAAAGACGGATACATCAACATAAACATATTCCAGAGTTGAAGTATCCAAAAGTTTCGTATTGTCAACAGGAACTCAACGTCACAGACGGCGCGTCGATTAGACGCCCGGTCTATGAGTTATTGGCTTTTTCTTCCCAGTGGCACAGTTGGTTTTTAAGTCAAAACCAACCTAACCATAATCCACCTGCATCCAAACCTCGAGCGGAGTAAGAAAAAAGGTATGTCTCACTTAGAGGAATCCATATAAGTTGACGGCACGTCAATCAGACGTCCGGAGCTCATGTTATAAGCGTTTCCGCTCCGAGGGCCCGGTTGGTTTCGTGTACGAACCAACCCGTCCAAACCCAAAGTTCTCTGAAATCTTCAGTGCGATATACCGAAATGACTATCTCGATCCAAGGATCACATCTTAACTTACGGTGCATCGATCGGAGGCTTGTAGCTCATGTTATGGGCAACAGACCAAAATAGGTTTGGTAACCGGGGGTTCGGGCCCGGTCCGACCCGGCCCGATACCCCCGGGGTCGACCCGAATTGGGTCAGGGTCCGGCCCGCTTGGGTGCGGCCTAGCACGGTCGGCACGGCCCGACCCGGCCTGGGCGCGGCCCAGACCGGCGGCTCGGCCGAGCGCGCTGGGCGAGCGGGGCACTGGCCGGGTGGCAAGGCGGCCGACTCGGCTGTTGCGGCCAAGCGGTGTGGGTGGGGGGCGCGCTGCCCCCGCGTAGAGAAACTGCGGCCCCATTAGGGGGGCGCTCAGTTGGTCGGTCGGCGGTTATGACCCCCAACGCTTTCCTCAAACCGGACGGCTCGCACTAGCCCGCCGGCTACTGCCGCCATGGGACCGGCAAGGGCCGGTCCCCTTGCTCCGATGCCGGTGGCTCAATACCAGCCGCCGGTTCCGCTGCTCCGCCGCATCCCGGAACTGGCCACAACCTAGGTTCGTCCGGGGCGGCGAGACGGCGCCACGCCCCTCCGTCATGGCCCCACTCCGGCTGCGGTGTTTTAGTGGTTCTCCGGTGCGGCGCGACGAAGCCGCATCTTGGGTTCGTTTTCAACGGTGCGGCGCGACGGCGCCGCATCTTGGTTCGTCTTCAACGGTGTGGCGCGACGGTGCCACGCTTCTTCCCCTTTCCTTATCAAAATTCCATGCGGTGCTTCGGCACCGTGTTGCCTTGCTCGCCGCAACAATAACAACGACCAAAAAGGGGAGGAGTGTCGGTCGTGTTCGTGCGGTCCGACCTCCTCCCTTTATCACGATAACAGGCAATTCAAAGAAAAGGATAAAGCGATGAAAGATTTCACGAACTAACAAATAAAATAAAAATTCCTACCTCAACGTTGTCGTCGAACGAGCATTCGTCGCGGAATTAACCGTTGCGGAAGAACAGGATCACCGTGGAAGAAGAGGATCGCCGTTGGCATTAGGTGATCCCGAGGAAGGCATCTCTCATCGTCGTCCGCTATTGGAGGTTGGCGTTCTTCGCTGCCGGTGGTGCGTTCTTTGTGTTCTTCGTCGAAGAATGAAGGAACTTCTGTTTTTCTCCCAAGGCTTAACACAACACAAACCCAACCACAATAAAATAAGTCCTTCCCTTATTTTATTATCAACATAATAATTTTAAATTCAAAAGATAAGAAACGAACAACAAATTCAATGAATTAATTTTAATGATTTAACCGCCCAATTTAATGAGGTGTCTCTTAACTAGAATAAACGTAAGGTTTTACTTTCATTAAAAGGGGGGGTTGCGGGTGCGTTACCTAAAAGGGAAGAAACAGAGGGGTTTGTGTGGGCCCCACCTTACAAATATCCAACCAAGTGGGTAGGATATTTTGGGTCCTACCTTATCCTCTATACATAGCTTAAGGCACTTAAGTGAAATAAAATAAAATTTTCACACCACTTTTTATTATTTCATAACTTAACCCCAAAAATTAAAAACCACACCCGAGCATACGCAACTCCGGAAAAGGTGTTTCTAAGAAAATACCAGTGCTGCGATTCCATCGGTGCCCTCAAAATTAGATTACGAGCAACGGTTCAAAAGTTAAAAAATCCCGCTCGTTCGTTCACTGAACGTACCTGAGCTAAACTTCAGAAAATGAATCCGGGCACACAGGGCCTTAGAATTAGGTGCTGTGAGAAACTACGTTCTTGTAAAATTCCAAAGAAAATTATGAAAAAAATTTCCTTGAATTTTATGGGTCTTTACAATGTGTGTCAAAAAGGATGAATTTTTTTTCCTAGATTAGATTTTGGTCGAAACAAACATATCCATTTGAATTAATATATGTGTTGGGGTAATTTTATATTATTAAAATATTATTTTTACATGTAATTAGCCAATTTACTTTTAATTGTGATAAATCAAATACAAAATTTACTATTAAAATTTTTATTTTTCATCCTATTAAACCAAATTTTTATTATTGATGAGAACAATGTTTGTTTTATTTTTTGTAACACCCCATGCTACCATGGTACACGTCTCATTGAATAATACAATAGCGTGTGTTGTACAGAACTTTGAGTTCTAACATATCACAACAAATCAAACTAGCCATTATGAATAGTATTACCCACTTTTCGAAATTTTATAAATTTTATCATTCAAAATGGACTTCATTTTTGGATTCAGAATATCGAAATTAGCATAGGGCGACTTTTTGGTATTTTTTTGAAAACATTCAATTTTTGATGAATAGTGAAAAACACGGAGTTATAGTTTAAAAAGAATTTTTATTTAAAAATTTATATATTTTATTTAAATATAATTTATTTCAAAATAGATAAATAAGAAATATATAATTTCAATATAATTCATTGATGTTAGTTTATAATTATTTTTTATGAATAAAAAGTTTATAGAACATTTTACCGTCTTTTATCCATCTCCTAAGAGCATTTGCGAATTTACATAAAACAAAATTTTCCACTTTGGTGAGATGAATTTTTAAAATCTGAGAGACAGGGTTGATATCAGTAATTAAAAGGTGGTTTAATAAGATGAAAATAATTTTTAGTGAATAGTACCTTTTTACTTTTATTTACCACGGTTAAAAGTAAATAGGGTAATTAAGGGTAAAATGATATAATTATTTTCCTAAAACATGTCCTAATTCTATTAGATATTTATAATTAGAAAAAAAAACATTAAAAAATAAAATATGAACTCTTTTGTCCACATGGATTATATTAGAACATTTTTTATTATTTTATTTAAAGAAGTGGTAAAAATTTAAAATCAAAGATTAATAACTAAAACATTTTTAATATAGGGTTTTACAGAAGATAAATTTGACTATAATGATTAATTAGAAAGATAAAAATATTTCTTATATAATTGTATTTTATTTATAATTTTTAGACATTAAATAATTTAATTTATTAATGAAACAATGATGATGCAGTAATTAACTAATTAACAGAATATTAAAATAATTGATATTGTAAATATCCAAATAAATGTAATTTGAGAATTTTTATGAATTAAACTAATTTTTTAGGTTGTTATGACATGTTAGGGATGGTTAGATTAATTTTTTTATAAGTAATAATGTTGGTATAAATTTATAAAAAAGAAAATACCAATTAGTGTCAAAATTGACAAAAAAGAGTTTTTAAAACAAATATTATATTATTAATTGATATTCTATTCCTAAAAATATAAGTTTCAGGAAAATAACATATATAATGATAGGTTTATCATTAATTTACCACTTGGGGTTATCATGGAAGTATATTTTATGATTAGTAAGCATATAATATAAAAATACATAGACACATAGTAAATGTCAAACTATTTAACTAAGAGTTAAATCTAAAAGATAAAGTTAATACAGTGAAAAAAACATATCTAAAACCTGTTGGTTGAGTGATTTTCTACCCAGACCCTCCTTATCCTTTAAATAATTTATTTTGGAGCCATTATTAATCAATAATTATTTTATTATAAAAAAAATATTTCTAGCTTTTCCTAAGATGTCCCTCACCCCTCTAATAAAAGGGAACACCCCCTTCTATCTAATTCACATCTTCAAATCCATTTTCCTCATCCATTACCTACCCAAATACCCTCTCAACTATCCTCCCATCCTCCTAGAGGCATTTATTTAGACAGAGAGCCTACCTACAGAGCCCTTTTGATCAAATCAAAATGAATAACCCGAAGAAAATCTAAATATGTTATCACCTCTTTCAAGTTCCAAACTTCTTCCACATCCCCTTTCTTTGTAATTTCCATTATAAAATAATAAATCCAGTATATTCTATATAATTTGATGTTATTATAAATATGGTACAACCATATTCATTATTAAATCCATCCTTTTAATGACATGTCACCATAAGTGCGTACGTATAGCTTACTGTCTCCACGTCGTGGTATAATTGTTATTCAATGCATTACTATTTGGTTGGGTATAATAATGATGTGTAATTGTTGGAAATAAGAACTATAACATGATATTGATTCTGTATATATGATATACCATCAAATTATATGTTATTTTAATATCAAACTAATGATATTGTCGCTCTTGCGTACGTACAGATTATGGTCTCCACGAACGAGATGAGATTCATTTCCTATCGTATCCCTTCAAGACTAATTTTCATTAGATTATTAAAAATAATTTATAAAATGTTTATATCATTCTGAATATTAATAATATACATCCTATCGATAACAAACATTACTTACATAACATAGCATATAATAGAAAATGAATCAGTTAAAACTCGAAACGACGATAATACAATGATATTATTAAAAACACAATGTTAAAAGATCATAAATGAAATCATATTAATGTATGTGATTATTTTATAATTTAATAACAATTATTTCACCATTAAAAAGTATATAAACCTCCCCTCAACCAAGGAAAAGTACAAGGTAAGGGTTAATTTTACAATCAATTTATTATCCGAGGTTGTTTATACATAATTTTCTACTAGGACCTCTTTATCATCCACATCCATGATTCATAAAAATGTATTTCAAAAAAATTACTATTTAATATAAAATGTGGTAAAGTCATATATACCTTTATTTGACCTTACATGCTTGAAGGGAATCTTTCCGTCGTTTTCCAGACAAGGTACTTAATGTCTTTTTCGACAAAATTACGGTAAGAATGTGTTTTTGAACTTATATGGAGGATGTGGCTATATTACGCCGTTATAACAACGTCGATTCCTCCCTTAGAAGAATATAAGAATATTTTCAAATATAAATGTTTTCTTTTATAAATACATGATTTGAAAACAGAAATAGATATTTCTTTAAAAATGTTTTGATTCATCTATGTCAACATCCTTTGATGAATTTTAAGTTTGTTTGAAGTTGATTTATTATGATAAAAATCTTCCATATTGTATTGATGGTTTTGTGATATGTTTGAATGTGGAAGTGTTATTTCATAACATTCATGGATTATGGATAAAGTATTGAAATTTCGTGTGCTAGTTTTAATGTGGATGTATATGTTATGTTCAAACCTTTTCATACGAGGAATGCATTGGACATAGTACATGACGGCCGGGGCACACTATAGCTCCTCGATGCATCAGTAGGTCTTTTGAGACAAATTGTGTCTTGGTAAAAGGCCTTGAAAAAATCTTATTTGTTGTTATGGAACAAGGCCTAGACTATGTGGTTATGAAAGTCTAGAATTATGCATTCCATCATTATGAATGTGGTTATTGTTATTTCACGTGATTATTCGACTAGTAGATTATCCATGTGAGTAAGTAAATAACATTATTTTGAATTATATTTTCTATATTATGATGAATTTTATGTTGAAAAGGATTTTGTTTTAGATTTATACATTTCCTTCAATTTTTTTCTTATTTATGAAAGATTCCGCTATATTGTTATCCTTACTGAGCATCTGATCTCACCCATTTCTATGTTTTATTTTTACCAGGATGTGAAAAAGTGTATTATGAATGACCTGTAGGGATTTTCTATTTGATCTTAGTGTTTTCTATTGAAATAATGTTGTTGTATTTTTTCATTTTATTATGTAATTTAACCATTATGAATGTATCTAGTACATCCAAGGATACTAATCTAATCAGTCATTCGAGAATTGATCTTTTGTGATCATGCAAATGATACATAATAATGCAACAACTTTGGGCTTCTAGGGTCTCGATGTTATAGTTTTTATAAGAGGATGTTTAGTACAATCCTTGGAAACTAGATTTAGAGAAACTCTAATTAGAGCACATAGACATAAAATATGCTTTGAGTATTTGTATAGAATAACTTATTAGAATTTTGGTATTGTTGATATTTGGTGAGTTTTACAATCAATACATCGCTTTCTGGATATGAGCAGGTAGAGATGACTCTAGCACTGATGTACCTAGGGGTAAAACCTGAAAACACCACGTTGAGATAGACTCGAACGAGAACTACTGCACGACAATGAGCCTTGCTGCAATCATGGTTACGACAATCCCAGGGGATATGGTTAGGATAATTATCATTTTCTATACAAACCATTATGGTGGGTTTATGAGTATATACTTCCTCAATGAAAACATTTTTTTATGATTGTATCTATAAACTGTTCAATTTCTGTTAAATGTTTTTCAAGTTTAGAAATAAGTATTTCGATTCATAAACTAATCTAGTTTATTAAATTGTTTAGAAATGGCACCTAGTAGAAGGAATGCAAACTGTATTAATGAACAAACTCCATGTTGGGATTTACCTCCTACTCAACATAATTATAGTGTAGCTGGTGATACAACTGGTGTTGATTAGCTTATCAGTATATTGGGACAACTCACTCAGGTTATGAATAACAATCTTAACCATATATAGCACCATGATCTGCAGTGTGGACGATAAATGTTAGATCTCCTAATGAGGAAACAAACACCAACATTCAGTGGGGTTACCAATCCACTAGTATTTGAGAAATGGATACATATCTTAGAGAAAATATTCCATGCCATGGGGAGTAGCAAAAGGGAAAAAGTTGTCATGACATTTTACATCCTCACTGGAGATGTTGTTCAATGGTGGTAATTAATTCAATTCACAAAGGAAGATGATGATGTATCAAATATGGAATGGAAGGTGTTTAATGAAATTTTCATAGAAAAATACTTTCCTCATAACCAACGAGCGGATAAAGAAAGGTAATTTTAGATTCTGAGGCAAAAGGAAGATGATAATGTCGTAATGTATGAAGCCAACATTACAAGGTTAGTGAGGAATGCTACAGATTATATATGTAACCCAAGAAGTAATATTTATTGTTTATTTTAAGGGTTAAATCCATTTCTTTGTCAACAATTAGGCTCACAATCCTTCTTCCCATATGAAGATATTGTCTCATGTGCTTCAAAAATAGAAAAAGTATTCTCTATGTCTTTTGACTATAAAGAAAAGCAAGTGAAGAAGAGATCTGTTGAACTCTCTGAAAATGGAAATAAGGGGGAGAAGGGGAAATCTGAATATCCATCCTATAGTATATGTGGGAAGAAACACCCTGGTACTTTTCTGAAGGGAATGGGAGTCTTTTACTAATGTTGTGAAAATGGACAACAAGCTCGTGATTGTATGGGGAAGAATGAGGATATCGATGTTGAATGCTATAATTATAGATATAGGGGTAATTATTCGAATAAATTTCCTATGTGATAGGGTATGTTACCCCAGAAAAGGCCAATGGATCATGTCCAAGCTAATGATATCACTACAGCTGAGGTAAAAGCTCCGAAATACGTGGTGTCGGGTAATTTAAGGGTTCCTCATGTTTAGAAAATTCTTTATTTGATTCTGGATCATCACATAGTTTCATTTAATTCCACTTTTCTATGACAATTAGATATTTCTAATTTGATTTAACAAGGGATTTTTCATTCAAAACTCTTATGGGAAGTATCATTGCAACATCGTTTTGGGAATTAGTTCCTATTACGGCATATAAACATTATTTATCTACTGATCTCATCATCATACCCATGATTTAATATGATATAATCCTCTATATGGATTGTCATTCGAACTATGATGTGAATACTTATTGTAAGAAGAATCATGAATTTTTTTTTGATAATGATAATGAGTACGTTATCTTTAGAGCAGAAACGTCACCACTTAATTCTTATCTATGTCCACCCCGAGTATCTCAACTAAATTCAATTATTGGGGAGGAAGAGAATGAAATAATTGTGTGTAAGGAATGAAATTTTCAAATAGAGGATGTACATATTGTGCAAGTATATTTTGATGTGTTTCCAAAGTATTTACCTGGACATCCTCCAAAACGACAAATTAAGTTTTCCATTGACGTAATTTTTGGTTCAAGGCCCATATCGATGAACCCTTATAGACTTTCCACTGTGGAATTAGTGGAACCATAGAAACTACTAGAGGAATTGAGTAATAAGGGATCTACACACCCTAGTGGTTCTCCATGGGGATCCCCTAGCCTTTTTGTTGTGATGAAAGACATATCTATGAGGTTGTGCATTGACTACAGGGATTTCAATTAAATAACAATAAAGAACAATTATTACATACCTCACATTGATGATTTATTCGAGCAACATCACAGAGATCAATACTTTTCAATGATTTACATTTGATATGGATATCATCATTTGTGTGTGAAGAAGTAAGACCATCCAAAAATAGCATTTTGATCCCGGTACGGAAATTACATGGTTAATGTAATTGCTTTTGGAATGACTAATTCACCCTATGTCTTCATGGATCAAATGAACAGAGTTTTCAAGGAATATCCTGATGAATTTGTATTGGTATTTATTGATGATATCTTTTTATTCTCCAAAAGCTACTAAGATCATAAAAATCAATTACACATTATCCTGAAGACTCTTAGAAGAAATGAATTATATGGGACGTTTAGCAAGTGTGAATTTTGGCATCAAGAGATTTCTTTTCTTGGCAATATCATATCTAAGGATGGAATATCCATTTATCCTTCTAAAACAAGATCAAACCAAGAATGACCATGACTGACAAGTATAACTGACGTATGTAGTTTTATTGGTTTAGTAGGTTATAATCGGCATTTCGCCCATAATTATTCCCGGTTGGCTATGAAATTAACAAACCTCACATGAAAATGGGTTAAATTTGTTTGGACAAAAGAGTGTGAATTTTTTTAATAACAGTTGATAAGATTAGCCAATGCTCATACCTTGACTCTACCAGTGGGGAATTGTCTGTTTTTTATTTATAGTGATGCATCAAAGAATGGACTTGGTTGTGTCCTTATGCAGAATGATAGGGTTATTTCCAATGCATCATGATAGCTAAAATTCATAAGCAATTCTATTATACTCATGATCTTGTGTTATCAGCTGTAATCATTTCTTTCAAGATATGGAGACAGTATCTCTATGGTAAAAAATATGAGAAACATACTGATCACAAGAGTGTGAAGTATATTTTCTCACATAAAAAAACAACAAGAGGCAAAGGCTATGGCTTAAACTACTCAAGGATTATGATTGCACTATACCATACCACCCGGGGAAGGAAAATAAGGTGGAAGATGCTTTGAGCAGAAAGGATCATGGAGTTTTGAACAATATGAGAGATGAAAAGGATCTTATATACAAGTATCTAGTAAAGTTTTACATGGGGATAACCATGGAAGGTGAAACATAATCACTTTTTCAAATGGTTTCCAAACCATATTTAGTTGAAAAGATAAAGAGTACTCAGACCGATGATGAAGTGTTTAAAAAGAAGATTTAGGCTATGAATGATAAGAGATTGAGTGAATTTGTGTGTGAAGATGTAATTTTGAAATTTGGGAAAGACTTAGTGTTCCTAATATAACCGATCTAAAAAGGGAATTGTTGGATGATGCTCATAGTTCCAATTTCTCTATACACCCTGGTAGCACTAAGATTTATATATATTTGAAGGAAGATTTTTGGTGGGACAATATGAAGAGTGAAATTTATGATTTTGTGTCAAGATGTATGGTTTTTCAAACAAGTGAAATCTTGATGGAAATAGCCTAGAGGATTCATGTATCTTCTTCCTATAATTGAGTGGAGATGGGATGATATCACAATGGACTTTTTCAAGGGGCCACCAATGACTCCAAGATGGAACGATGGAATATGGTTCATTGTTGATCGTCTTACCATGTTAGCACATTTTATTTCTATAAGAGAAGATTTACCACTTGAATGTTTAGGAAGAATATATATTAATGAAGGTCAAACACTTCATGGCGTACCCCTATCGATTGTTTCTCATCGTGATCAACATTATACATCAAGATTCTCGAAGAGTCTTATGAAAGACCTGGTTACTGAACTTCATTTGACAACTGCCTACCTCCCTCAAACTGATGGACAATAGGAACAGACTATTAAATCCTTATAATACATGTTTAGATCAAGATCACATGACTTTCAGGGTACGTGGGGCCAATATTTTCTTCTGGTAGAATTTTCCTATAACAACAGCTTCAATTCAACTATTCTGATGGCACCAAATGAAGCGTTATACAGAGAGAGATGTCGCACACCAACCTATTGGGATGATGTTGGTAAAAGAAAACTCGTAGGCCCAGAACATGTGGAGGAAATGATGGAAATGGTGAAGGTAATCCAAAACTACATCAAAGCAGCTCAATGTAGGTAGAAGAGATATGCTGATAACTGATGGAATGATTTGGAATTTCAGGTATGAGATCATGTTTTCCTGAAGGTATCTCCATGGAAGGGTGTTATACTTTTTGGTAAGAAATGAAAAATTATGTCCCAGGTACGTCATAATTTTATAGATTCTTGAACAAATTGGGGTTGTAGCTTACAATTTGGCAATGCCGCCATGTCTCTCCAAATTTCACGATGCGTTCCACGTATCACTGTTGAGAAAATACATGCCTGATTGAATGCATGTAATCAACTATGTGGAATTAGAACTGGAACCTGATCTGTCTTATTGAGAAGATCCTATCAAGGTTCTTTATACAAGATAACAAGTGCAGAGAAACTGGAAGACTTGTCTGATGCAAGTTCTATGGGGAAACTATAAGAAGGAAGAGGAAACTTGGGAACCCAAGGAATTTATGATGAACAACCACCCGATTCCTTTTATGCAATAATATTGTAGAAATTTGGAGGATGAAATTATTTGAAGGAGGGTATAATGTAACACCCCAATCTTCCACGATATTCTTCTCGTTTAATAATACAATATTGTGCGTTGTACACAATATTGAGTTTTAACACATCACAACCAATCGAACTAGCTGTTATGAATAGTAATACCAACTGTTTGAAATTTCTTAAATTTTATCTTTCAAAATGAACTTAATTTTTTGATTCGGAATATCGAATTTAATTTAGGGTGAATTTTTGGTATTTTTCTGAAAACATTCAATTTTTTATGAATAGTGAAAACACTAAGTTATAGTTTAAATACAATTTTCTATTCGAATAATTATTGATTTTATTTAAATTTATTTCTGTCCAAAATAGATACATAATAACTCTATAATTTGAATTTAATTTATTGGAGTCAGTATATAATAATTTTAGATTTATAACAATTTTATTGAAATTTTTAGCGTCTTTTACTCACCTCCTAGGAGCATTTGAAAATTTACATATAACATAATTTTACCACTTCTGTGACTTGAAATTAAAAAATAAAAGAGACACGATTAATATCAGTACGTAAAATGTGGTTCAATAGGTTGAAAATAATTTTTGGAGAATAGTATCTTTTGACTTTTATTTATCACGGTTAAAAGTAAATATGGTAATTAAGGGTAAATATGATATTATTATTACACTGAAAAATGTCAAAATTCTACTGGTAAAGTATAATTCGACAAAAAACAACCTTATAAATAAAATATGAACCTCTTTGGTCCACTTGGATTACATTAGAACATTTATTATTAGTTTATTTAAAGAATAGTTAAAAGACTTAAAATCAAAGTTTAATAACTAAAACATTTTTAATATTGGTATACACATAATATCAATTAAACTTTAAATATTCATTAGAAATATAAAAATATTCCATATATAATGGTATTTTATTTATAATTTTTTGAAACTAAATAATTTAATTTATTTATGACACAATGATAATGCAGAAATTACCTAATTAAAAAAATATTAAAATAATTGATATTATAAATATCCAAATAAATATAATTTGTGACTTTTATGAGTTATAATAATTTTCAATGTTAATATGACATGTTAGGGTTGTTTAGATGGAGTTTTTCAATGTAATAATGCTTTTTTAATTTAGAATAATCAAAATACCAAATAGTTTCAAAATTGACATAAAAGAGTTTTTAAAAAAAATTATATTATTAATTGGTATTATATTCCTAAAAATATTAAGATAAGCCAAAAGTCTTATATAATGATAGTTGAATCAGTAATTAACCACTTTTTGTCCGTTTGGAAGTATATAGTATTATATTTATCAATATTATATAAAAATCCAAAGAGACATGGTAAATGCCAAACTATTTAACTAAGAGTTAAATCTATAAGATAAATATAATATAGTGACCCAAACCTATCTAAAACCTATTTGTCGAGTGGATTTCGATCCATCCCCACATTATCTTATAAATAATACATTTTAGTTCAATTAGAAACCGCAAATGATTTTATTATAAAAAAATATTTCAAAATTTTCCTAAGGTTCCCCTCACCCCTCTAATAAAAAGGCATTGCCCCTTATTCCTAATTCACACATTCAAAGACATTTGGCTCATACAAACCCTACCAAATTACCCTCTAAACTATCCTAACTTCATCCTAGAGGCAATTATTTATCCAGAAATCCTACCTATAGATCATTTTTGATCAAATTAAAAAGAAGAACCCAAAAAAGAGGTAAATATTTCATCACCTCTTTCAAGTTCCCTTCTTCTTCCACTTCTTCTTTCATTGTTATTTAAATTATAAAATAATAAATACAGTATATTCTATATTCTTTGTTGTTATTATAAATATTTTACAACCATATTCATTATTCTATCCATCCTTTGAATATCATGTCACCATACGTGTGTACGTACGACTTTCTGTCTCCACGTCGTGGTGTAATATGTTTTCAATAAATGATTATTTGGATGAGTATAATAATGATGTGTAATTGATTTAATTAATAAATATAACATGATACTTATTCTTTATATATGATATACAATCCAATTATATATTATTTTAATACAAAAAAAATTATATTGTCATTCGTGCGTACATACGGATTACCCTCTCCACGAACGTGATGAGATTCATTTCCCGTCGTATCGTTTCAAAAATAATTTTGATTAGATGATTAAAAATAATTTTTAAATAATTAATATCATTCTGAATATGAATAAGATACATCCTATCCATAAAAAAAATTACTTATGTAACAGATTATATAAAGTAAAACGAATCACTTAACACCCGAAACGACGATAATAATAAGATATTATTAACAACACAATGTTACAAGATGTTATATGATATCATATTAATGAATATGATTAATTTATAGTTTAATAAAAATTATTTAGACATTATACAGGAGTATAACCTACCCTCGACTAAGGAAATGTAGAATGTATGGTTTAATTTCACAATCTTTTTTTATCCGAGGTTATTTATATGTAATTATCTACTGGGACCTCTTTATCATCCACATCAATGTTTCTTGAAAATTTATTTCAAAACATTTTTACAATTTACTAAACAATGGGGTAAATCCATTTATTCCCTTATTTGACCTTATATGTTTAAAGGGACTCTTTCCGTCATTTTCCAAAAAGGTACTTTATGACCTTTTCGACAAAATTATAGTAAGACTATTTTTTTAACATATACGGTGGATGCGGCTATATTACACCGTTATAAGAACATTGAATCTTACCTTACAAGGTTATAAGAATATTTTCAAATTTAAATTTTAAGTTTTATAATTATGTGACTTTCAAATGATTTCAAAATAGAAAGAGTTATTTTCTAAAAAGGTTTTGATTTTATCTATGTCGACAACCTTTGATGGATTTTATGTTCTTTTTAAGTTGATTTATTATGATACAAAAATTCCATAGTGTATTGAATGTTTTGAGATATTATTGACTGTAGATGTGTTATTTTATATCATTCATTTTTTATGGATAAAGTATTGACATTTCTTATGCCAGTTTTAATACGAGTGTTTATGTTATGTTTAAACCTTTTCATATGAGGATTGCATTGAACATAGTATGTGACTAGTGGATCCCGCTGTTGCTCCTCGATGAAATGGTAGGTCTCATAAGACAAACTAGTGTCTTGCCACAGGTCCTTGGAAAAATATTATTTGTTATCTTGCACATGGCCTTGAACAAATCCTATTTGTATTCTTGGAACAAGGCCTTGACTATGTGGTTTTGAATGTCTTCCATTATTCATTCCATCATTATGATAGTATCTATTGATATTTCATGTGATTATTTGACTTCTTGATTATCCAGGTGAGTATGTAAATGGAAATATTTTGATTTATATTTTCCATATTATGATTAATTTTAGGTTAAAAAGCTTTTTTTAGTTTTATACATTGCCTTAAATGTTTACACTTATTTATATATGTTTATGATATATTGTTATCCTTACTGAGAATATGAGCTCACCCCTTTCTATGTTTTATTTTTCTTAGGATTTGAAGAAGTATATTATGAATGACCTTCTTGGATATTCTGTGGGATCTCAGTGTTTTCTATTGAAACAATGTTGTTGTAGTTTTTCCATTTTATGATCTAATGTAAATGTTATGAATGTATCTAATATTTACAAGACTAAAAAAATAATCGGTCTTTCGAGACATTATCTTTTGTGATCATGCCAATGATATACAGTAATGCACCGAATCTGGGCTTCTAGGTTTGAGGCATTACATTTTTTAAATTCAATTCACATAAGCAGTAAAATTATGTTTTATGAAAATTTTAAAATGTGCCTAGAAGGTGGGTAAAATATGTTACAAAGTTCAATAAAATTATATATGTCTAGTATTATTATAAAATGACACTAATTCATTACATTGGAAAAATATTGGTATATATTATCTATTTTTACCTCAACAAAAATTTAAATGGAAAAATAATTTAAATAAATAGTATGTTGTAGACAATAACACAATGTTTTTCACTATTTCTCAAAAAATAGAATGTTTTTAGGAAAATAAAAAAAATCACCCTAAGGAAATTTTCATATTACTAATCATAAAATTAAGTATATTTCGAAAAATAAAAAATAAAAAATTTCAAAAAGTGGGTATTACTATTCATAACATCTTTTTAATAGTTTGGTTTGATTGGTCGTAATGTGTTAGAACATGGAGTACCCTCTAGTGCAATCAATTATATTAATAAAAGGGAAGAATTCCATGGAATATTGGGGTGTTAAATTATCCCATAATTCAAAAAACAATTCCTCGCAATTTAAAATAGGGATTGTAAACTAAGGTTTTGACATTTAAAAATATCATTGCTGAAATCCAACATTGAAAAATGGATTGATGAGGAATCTATATTAAAATAACGAAAGGTAATTGTGAAGGTTACTGAAAATAAAACATAATATGTTTCCATATTGGAAAACGTGGATATGGAATAAATAACTAACCATTATTTTCTCGTGAAGAGTAGTAAATAATATTATTAGGAGAAAGTTAACAATCAGAAACAATAAATTTATGATGATCTAATAGAAAATTTTATCCATCGTAAAAAGGTGGTAATAGGAAAATATTTTTGTTTTTATTATCCTTTCACTAGAGTTGATTAGTTATTTTACTTCATATACAATGAACACAAGGAATCACACATAATGTTGAGTTTCATCCCTTAACTAATTCCTACCGAAAACTCATCTTTCTCTTCAAAAGATAAAAATAAATAATATTCTATTTCTCTCAATCTTATGAGGTTGAAAATATAATCATATACCATTTAAATTAATAAAACTAATTTATAATAACAAGGGACGTCATGTAGGCTAGTTGTAGGCAATGAAGCCTTGAGGAACTTCAGTTGTGGGTTTGATTGCTGCAGATTTGGTGATTTGATTGGTTATCGCCGGACCCATAGGTTGTCCGTTTTCACATTATATTTTATAAAAATCATAAAATAATATTATGAAATGTCATAATCTTAAATAATATTTACATAAGTTCACTTAATTCATTCCAACTTTTAGAGTTATCTAAAACACTTATGATCAAACTCTCTCTAAAAGGTACTTAAATTACTAAAATCAATTTTAACATATGAATCCCCAAACAACGTAATGATTCTCATACTGAATATATGATTACATTCATCATAGAAAAACCATAATGAATTAAATAATTGTATTACAATCCTTATATATATCACATTCTTCTTATAACCAAAATATAATTGTTGAATAAAAAACACAAATACATTTATTTTTCCACATAGACCGTAGTAGAATCATAAGCTTGACCTTAATAACTTTGTTCCTTATAAGCTATATTTCCTTTATGTTTAGGGAAATAATTTTCATAATGTATTTTTTCATTGAAATTGTATCATTGAACATTGATAGCCTCTTTTTCCCCCTTTCTATCACGAGTTTTGGTCACCCTTTTCTACACAATTGTATCAAACTCTCATTCCTTTTAGGAAAATACCATAGTGTTTCTCAACACAATTATCACATTAGAGAAAATACTTATTTTTCAATTTACCTTTATTTATCTCTTGATCAAACATTATTTTCTTCTCTTGATTTACATTAATTTCAAAAGACTTATAGAATTCCTTTTCCATCTTGATAGCACATGATACTATATCTTCATACAATGACAATGATTGTGAAACCAATTCCCTTCGGAGGAATGGTTTTAACCCATAAAATAATCAATCAATATTACATATTGGGATACTCATATAGTATCTAGCAAAACTTTCTAATGTTTTGAAGTTATCCTCATACTTTTCTACAATCTCATCATTTTTTTTCCTTAGGCACAGAAATTTTCTTTCCATATCAACTCATTGTTCATGAGGAAATTCTTTCTCTAGGAAAGGCTCTTTAAACTGCCTCCATTCCATATTTGATTCTTATTCATCATAATTATTATTTTGAAATAATGACCACCATTTATCCATATCTCTAGAGAGATGATAAACTTCCATGAAAACCATTTCCCTTTCATTACGACCCAAAACAAGAAATATTTTCTCTTTGGAAGTTATCCATTACTCAGCCAATGATGGATTTTTTGTTCCATTTAATGTTGGTGCATGTTTTTTCTTGAAGAGGTCTAACATTTTTCCTCCACATTGTGGATCAGGATTCTCCATACGGGTAAGGATATTATTCATAACCTGAGTCAGCTGTCCCAGTATAGTTATATGATGTTCAGTATCAGTTGTTTCACTAGCTCTGCTATAATTATATTGAATAGGAGGGAAATCCCTACATACATTATGTGCATTGATATGATTTCCATTTCAATCCCCATGTTCCATTTATAAATAATGGTATAATATATATTAGGTTATAAATCATAATTCATAAATACAACCTAGTAAATTACTTTACATAAATTTAAGGATTTATTCATATCTAAACCATAATCCTAAGTACGGTTCAATTGAGGACATATTTACACATAAATCTTTAATAATGGTTTATAATAAAAATATTAATTATCCTATGAATATACCCTAGGTGTGTCGAACTGGGTGTGTAGTAAGGATTGTTGTTGTCTATATGGTTACCCCGAGTAATGCCCGATATACCTTGCCAGATTTTTTAAACCAAGGTACATCTGATCCAAAACACTGTCCATATGTAGAATCTAGGAAGGGATGTACATTATAGAATATCCACATATACCATACATTACCAAAATTGTAGGGGTTATTCGATACATATCCTTAAAGTCTATATTAGGGTTATAAACACTACTCTATGTTTTCCAAATCTATTTACAAGGTTATTTCTATACTTCCTATGATACCAACTGTAACGCCCTTACCACAGAAGCCTAGACCTGGTGAAATATTTTAATACATTGGAATGATTAAATTCAATCATGTCCCAATGGAATGATCAATTTAGAAGTCTTGGAAAATAAATTATATAGATGGACATTAAATTACACATTCTAACATAAAACACAGCCTAAATAATCCTTATAGAACTCCATTATTCCCCTAACATTACCCTGAATAAAAAATATAATATATTTCTTGTCATCCTGGGAAAATAGAACATAAGAAAAGGGTAAGATAAAATGATCAGTAAAGGTAAATAATTCATAGAAAGCTATAAACTATTAAGGAAATATTTATAATAAAAAATTAGACTTTTAATAAATAAACTTGAATATAATATGAAAAAATATAAATAATTACCATAAAAAAATTCCCATGGACATTCTACAAGTTGAATGATCACATGTAATAACTACTTTCATAATAAGGGAATGCATATTGTCGGAAATAATAAATACTACATCAAATCCTTGTGTTAAGAAAAATTCATAAATATACTTTCATTTCCTTGTCTTATGATGCTAGTTTGTCTCATGAGAACTACCGAAGCATCGAGGGGCTATAGTGCACCCCACCTATCACTTACTCTGTACAATACATTCCTCATATTAAATGGTTGAAACATAATATAAACATTCGTATTAAAACTATCATGCAAATTGTCAATAAATTTACTATAAAATTGAATGGTATAAAAATAGAACATCTGTTTTCAAAAATATCATAACTGATTCAATACAATATAGAAGATTATATTATAATAAATCATTCTCAATAAAGAATAATATCCAGTAAAGGATGATGTCATAATTGAAAATGGTTAGTGAAAATCTTTGAGATAAATATCCATTTTCATGATATAATTTAAAAGTCACACAATTTCTAAAGGAAGATATTTAAAAGATATTTTTTAGTCAATGTTTCCCATGCCACTTTGAATCATTTGAGTGGAATTTACATTTTATGACATTCATGTCCAAATAAATAAATCAATAAAACCATTTTGAAAACATGGATATTAATGATAAAGAATAAGAAGAATAAATATGTAAAACATTTAAAATGATGATTTAGTTAAGGAGTTACATAAAGAGATTCATAATGAAAACTATATTATGAAACAAGTACATGGATGATAAATATGAGCTAATAAATACATACACATAAACAATATTGGATAATAATGAGATTGAATAATTAACCCTTAACTTAGATCTGATAATCTCCGTACATGTCTGAAACTCATATATAATGTTTTTTAACACATTATTCAATTATTTCATAATAATAATAATATTTATGATATCATATATTATTCTTTTAGGACTTTATATTACCCATTTTTTTACAATTAAAAGTTAATGAAACATTTCATGTAATATTTATTTATTTATCGTACGTATTTTGACTTGTTATTAATGATCATATTACTTATAAAATGATTTAATTACATACAGAATGTATAATATTATTTATATATCATATAGATTTATAATATACATATATATAATTGATATATATATATATATATTGTACTCCACCGTTCATGTAGACGATCGACCGTACGTACGCATGAACAATGTTTCTATTTTATTATCGTATTGAATGGATGCAAGTGAATGAAATATATGTATATATATGTAAAATTTCTGAAGACTTATTTTTTCACATAATTAATAATTATTAATAATATATTTTTATATAATAATTCTTGGATTGTTAAACTGGAGAATGAATTTTATTGTGTCTTCTAGATGGTAGGTCGTACGTACCAGGAGCGACAATATCATTCTATTGATGGTAAAATCATATGTAATTGGATGGTATATTATATATAATATTAAATAACATGTTATATTTATTATTTACTTAAATTATACTCATTATTTTACACATCCAAATAATTAAATGTTGAATAAAAAACAACACCATGACGTGGAGACGGTAAGCCATACATACACATGTATGATGACTTTGTCATTAATAGGTTGGATAAAATAATGAATATGGTTGTTCCATATTTATAATAACATCTCAATAATTATAAGGTACTTTATTTATTATTTTATTATGGAGACAACAAATAAAGAGGAAGTGGATGTTTAAAATATCATTGAAATAGATGATAAAATAAATATATATTCTTCAGTTGTTTCATTTTGTTTTGAAAAAAGGGGATCCATAGGGTGGATTTCTGATCAAAGTAGGGCCTATAGGATTAATTTATATTAGTTTGTATTTGATCTAAGTAGGGTTTTTCTAATTCAAATTGCATTGGAGGTGTGAATTTAATAGAAGGGGATGTGCCCTTTTATAAGGGAGGTTAGGGGCACATTCAGATAATATTGAAATTTTAGTTTATTATAAATTAATTTTCATTTTATAATATCTCCATGTAGATTTATTTTGAGGATAAGGAGGTGATGTATCAAAATTATATCAACAAATACGTTTTATACATGTTTATGTCACCATATTAACAGTATCTTTTATACATTACCCTTAGTTTAAAAGTTTAACTTTTATGATATATTCTTGTATTATTCTTACAAAGGGTAAATATAGTTACAATTAAATTCCTAGTGAACCCAATGTGGTTAATTAATGACATATATAATGTTAAATAATACATTTAACTGAATTTTATATTTTTAGGACTATTATTTAATTTAATAAAATAGTATCCTTTTAAAAATTATTTATGTCAATTTTGATACTAATGAGTATTTATTATCTATTAAAGTCATAAAAACATTCATCCTTAAAACCAATTTCATTTAATATTGCATAACATGTCATATTCCCCTAGATAATTCGTGGATGAAATCAAAAGTTTCAATTTACATTTATTTTAATATTTATAATATCAATTATTTTAACCTTTTATTAATAAGGTAATTACTGTATAATCATTGTTTCCTAAATAAAATTAATTATTTAATGTAATAAAATTATTTATAAAATACTATTATTTTGGAAATATCATTTGATTTATATTTAATATTTATATTCTAGTTTATTTTATGTATAACCCTATATTAAATATTGTTTTTTTATTTAAATTTGAATTTAACACTTTTAATTGTTCTTTAAATTTAATTTTTTTTTAATCTTATATATATTGGTCGAAAAGGATCATATTTTTATACAATGGCCTATATTAGTCGAAATCCACTTATAGAATAGAATTAGGACATGTTTTGGTTTAATTTTATATTATAATAATATTATATTTACTTTTAATAATCCTACTTATTTTTTAACTGCGGATAATAAAATTAAAATGTTACTATTCACCAAGAATTATTTTCATCATATTGAATAACATTTTAGTAGCATGGAAAGCCTAGTTAGACAACCATGTGAATTTTGAGAGCAATCATCACGATGCAGATGTTGGGGAGGGGTAGTGTCTTGTAGTTATTGTCTGGTTGAATTTCATAAGACCTTTGGGTCATGTAATCTTTTCAGCCTACGTGCCTTGTAATATTTAATCCTAGGGGATTGTAACGGTTCCCCCTCATCCCTCTAAGGAGTTGTTATAAAAAATTATTTAAAAATGATGTCCTTCGGGGCATTCAGGTCTTCGCAGTGGGTAAAAGACATTAAAAAGTTGAATAAAATTTTATATGTCTAATATTATTATAAAATGACTCAAATAAATTACATTAGACAATTATAGGTATTATGTATCTATTCTAACCTTAAAATAAATTTAAATCAAAAAATAATTTTCTAAATAAATAGTCAGCTTTAAACAATGATGTATTGTTTTTCACTATTCATCAAAAATTAATTGTGTTTAGAAAAATACAAAAAAAAATCACCATAAGATAATTTTGATATTCCAAATTGAAAAACGAATTTCATTTCGAAAAATAAAATTAATAAAATTTCCAAGAGTGGGTATTACTATTCACAATTTATTTTGAAAATGCTAATTTTAGGGGTCGTATTTTTCTTGAACTCTGAGCAACATGGAGCACAAGCTATTGTATTATTTAGAGTGAAGTGTAATGTGGAAGATTTGGGTGTTACATTTCCATGATGCTTTGTAAATATGTTTTTACATGACATGTTCTCCATACTTGGGTCGTTGTACATAGGTAGTACCCGGAGTCAAGTGACACAGCTTCTGATCCCTTCTACATGTTGTGTACCTTTATATACATGGATTATTCATCCTATCCACCATTAATTGGAAAAGGTTTTTTGGTTACTTCCCCTTTTATTTTTCCCCTGAAGGCCAGGTGTCATTTTCATCAGTAAGAGTATGATCCGTTCAGAAAATCTTTCTGAGATAGTGTAAGGTATATCCCTGAGGGGACCGAAGTGAGATCCTCTATCCATTCATAAACCTAGGTAGAGTCTGATATCTACGTGACTTATATTATATGACACCAATCATTTTTTTAGAAGATGAAATCTGATGAGTTATGGTATCTTCCAATGCCCTGGCAGTGATCGTCATCCATGTATCGGGACCTTTTCCACCTCAAAAGTGTGTTCCCCTGGAATGACTGTATCTATTATCTCTTCATATCTATCAGTGCATCTAACCTTATCATGTATTTTCCCAACAACCAGTACCTCTCTGACGGACATCACCATAGCTATCCGACTTATGGAGTGGGTTTTCCCGGACGAGTGTTGTGTTAAATCGTCAAAATGAATCCCTACCATGGTTGTGCGGTCATTGTCGCTTACCTACAATCTACGAGTATGGGTTTCAGGTATTTATGGATGTGTTTCCCTTCCAATATTTTCAGTATAAATATACTATGTTGATCTTACTATAAATTTACATTAAGTATTGATTTTTGGTTTTCGAGGTCCCCTACTGAGTATTGTTATACTCACCCCGGCATGGGCTTCGCTAGCACGTGCCATGTCTTGTGCTAGCAATAGGACTTTTAACGTAGTCTAGGGTATACCAGGACTGAACCATGTTTTCTGAGTTCCTTGCATGATGAGGTGTTCATATGGATATGATTAGAAGTTGCAGTACATCTTTCTTGTTTACATTTTGTACTTTGTTGTTTGTAGAATCATTCTATTTGGGGGATTGTATTGTGTCCTATTATACACTCTGCACTTTACATTCCATTTTACATTGTTGGTAGGGGTTAGTTTTATTCATGAATATGGTTCATTATTGGTTTTTATTTTTCAGTATTTTTTGGCATGGAGATGTGTGCGTGTGTACAGGTACTTAGAAAATGCCTCCCATTTTACTAATATGCCTACTCGGTGGTAGTCACCAACCCATGGCCTATTAGAGGTGGGCATGGGGAGTCACTGTGTGGGACCCACTAGGATGGGTCATGATATAGTCATATCAAAGGTGGATAGTTCTACAAATGACCATGAGTTTGTGAGACTGTTTTGAGGAAACAATGTTAAGTGTTTTGAACTAATTATTCAGGCCAGGGACCATAGTGTTGGTGAGGAAGACCAACATATCCATAATCTAGGACTATGATAACCTATTTTTCAACTCGGTACATGAATATACCAGTTTATGAGATATAAAATAATCGTAAATGAATCATATAGGAATGGTTTTTTTTCTTGTACATTTTTTCAGCTATCCATATATACCCATTGACCATGGTAAATCTTGATGCCTTATAGGATCTCTATCCGATTCATACCAGCTAGGATTCAGTGGCTTGATCACATTGATGACCCTCTCAGTGATGAGGAATCGATAAAGGGACCATTTCTCCAGTTGTTACCTCTAGGTTGTGCACCTTCTATACCACCACTAGTGGAGCATCACGTTGTACATGTATTACTGATAGGCGAGGAGTGATGTCTAAGCGCTCTCTATGAATTTCTGAAACCGAGACCGCTCAGGTTTCTTGGTGAGCTCGACCCTTAGGCTTATGTGGGCTAACATGAGGTAGGGACAAGTGTTATCCATCTACTGAAAATACCATCATACTAGAAGGTGATCCTAGGAGAGATCATTCTTTATGGTTCAGTGGGATGGTGGTGGAGTTTGAAAATGGAGACTCATGAAGAGGTGACACCTTTGTTGATGGAGTTTGAGAAAATAATTAGGTATGTGTTCTATCATGTTTTGCTGAGAGAAGTGTATATCCAAGAGCTTCTTCAAGTCTAGAAGGGTAGTTTGATGGTGGCTGAGTATACATTGAGGTTCACTAACCACGCTATGTAAACATTAGATATGGTAAAGGATCAATACATCATTGCTCAGTTCTTCGAGCAACATCTACAGAATGAAATCTAAGTTCTTATCACACCTCTATGCAATTTGACTTAAGATGGAGTGCTCAAGTAGGCCATGGTTATTGAGATCTTCATGGTGGAGTAGAGATAGGTAGAGGAAGAGAGTGACCAGACAGACCCACCATGTGGCGGACGTGGAAGTGGATTAGGGGGACACTACAAAAAATAGTTACATAATAGGGGGTTGTTTTTGACATTAGAAAGGATAATAACCCCTTTGAAAGACATTAGTGGCAGTTTTGAGGAACCCCCGCTAAGGTGGCACCTACTTCTTCTAGTGGCGGTTTTGAGTAACCATTGATAAAGAAATGATGAATTTAGCTGTGGTTACATTAAAGGCAGTTTAAACGCCCTCAAATGTTGACATAAACTCTCAGACACCACAACTACTCCTAGTATAAATTCCTTAGAGGCAGTTCAAACTTCCCCTAATAAGTGGGTTACTTTAGGGGCTGTTTTCACAACCGCCCCTAAAGCTATTTACATTTTTTCACTAATCACTTCCCTCCGGTTCCTAACCCTATCCACTAGTTCCTGCCCTCGCACCATGCCTCCAGCCCTCCTCCTGGTCTGGTTCCCACCCCTGCCACCAGTGACGTGCCAGTTCCCGGTCCTTCCCTTCGGATCACGCCACCCGTACCGTGCCCCCATCCCTCCACAGGTTCCACTCATCCAGTTCTCTGCCTCCAGCCGGTTCCCCACCTCTAGTTATAGCATCTAATTCCCTACCTATAGCCTCCCGGCTGCACCACCAGACCGCCTCATCTATAATTAAAAACCCACTTGAAAAATAGATGCTGCTGGAATTCGATCATGCACCGCCTTGCGAAACCAACGCCTGAAATTCCTTGTGCACCACTATAGTAACATTTTTTTGTAATCTATATTTCACATTAGAGTATTTATATATATATTTACTTTTGTAATAATAAATATTATTATCATAATATATTTACATACATTAAAATAATAATATATAATATTTAATATATTTATTTGTATATGAAATTATATTTATTATATATTATATTTTTATATATCATCTAAATATGTTACATATTTATATAAGTATGTATTGTACATATGTGTGTGGGTGTGTGCATGACAATAATAATATTATTAATTATTATTATTCTTATAATATCAATTTTTTAATCTATAAAAATTATTTGTTGGTTTTATTAATACTGTACATTTATATTATGATTTATATCAAATATTTGTTATATTAAATACATGTATATTATATATTTATGTAAATTATTTAGATATTTAAATACATATTTATATTATATATAAATTTATTTATTTAAAGTATATATTTATAAGTATTTACCTGATATATTAATATAAGGTCATTAAAAATATATTTTTATAATGTATTTCAATACATATACTTATAATCATTTATATAAATAAATATATTTATTTGTATAAACTGAATAATATTATATAAAATTAATATATTATTATTATTATATGAAATAAAATTTATAGAAATAATAATATTATATGTAATTAATATTATATTATATATAATTAATATTATATTTTATATTATTAATATTATATTATATATTATTAATATTATATTATATATAATTAATTTGTATAATATATACCATCAATATTATATGAAATAAAATTTATAGAAAAATATACGTAATATTATATGAAATAAAATTTTATATTATATATAATTAATAATATATGAAATACAATTTATAAAAATATTTATATAATGTATTTCAATACATATATTTATTATTATGTACATTAATATATATAAGTATTTAAATAAATATACATTAATACAAATTTATTTTTATAAATTCTATTTCATACAGTATAAATTATATATATAATATAAAGGTGTAACCAAATAGATAAAATTATATTTAGTATTTTTATAATATAACTTATGAAAACTACAAGATTGGTTTTTAAAATGATATATTATTTAGATAAATTATATTTATGAATATATTTATATTATATGATTATGATTTTATTTTATAAGTAATTTATATTATATAAAATACAATTTATAAAAATAAATATATATTAATTTCCATAATTTTTATACATTTATATTTATGTATACATATAAATACAATTAAATACAATCATATATATATTTTATATAATATGTTCATATAATGCATTTAAATGCATTTATATATTATGTTTTAATTATATATATATATATATATATTATAGAAGTTTATTTTTTAAAAATATTGGGGGTTCACATCCCCTTTAATCTCTTAAATTAGAGGGGGGTTTGAAGCCTTCTAAATTAAATACATTATAGGGGGTTTTGAACCACTTCTAAATTAATGAAATTAGATGTGGTTTTAACCCCCTCGAATTTAAATACATTAGAGGTATTTTTCGCCGTCTCTAATTTAATGATATTAAAGGGGTTATGAAACCACTCAAATTTATGAAATTACAGGAGGTTTTTTACCCCCTAAAATTTGAGACATTAGAGGGGGGGTTTAATCCCCCTCCAATTTAAGATATTATAGGGGGTTTTGAACCCCCTCTAAAATCCAACTATATATTAAAAAATAATGTTAAAAAAATTTAGAGGGGGTTCAAACCCCCCCCCCCCACGAAATTCGATGAGTAGAGAGGGTTGTAAATTATCCTTCTCTAATTTTAATATAAAATGATTTTAGAGGGGGTTCATAACCCCCTCTAAATTTGATGACTAGTGGGGGTTGTGTATAACCGGCTCTAATATTATAGAAAATGAATTTAGATGGGGTTGTGTATAACCACCTCTAAATAACCCCCTCTAATGTACTGCTTTTGTGTAGAGAGTTTTATGGGTGGTGGAAGATGCTTTGATCTACTTCCACTATCACCCCCAAGAGGATGGCGCCTGGCTCAGGGTTGAGTGGGATAGGGACATGGAAAATAGCATGTGATCAAGTCATACAACACATGGACTACATGGATGATCTGAGGTACAATACATTTATTTTCTACCATAGCTTCCATTCTCATAGACACTGGTGGTAGTCATTCTTTCCATTCCACATATCTTATGGAAAAACATATTATTGTGGTAGAGCTATTGACACGGCCCTTATGCTAGGAGAAACTTATGGTAGGAGACTCTATGATCACACATCATTGTATATAGTGTGATCATTCCTTTGGAGGGAAGTGTTTTGGGTGGAACCTACTAGTGGCAGCATCAAATCCTTACAATGAAATTATCAGTATGGATTGGTTATCTTCGGTCTTTTACTGGATTGACTGCTTTAGGAGAAGAGTCCGGTGTGTTTTTATTGATAGAATGATAATTTCATCTGATAGTGAAAAGAAAACCCATGCAGCATAGTGTGGGATCATGCATATGATGATGAATCCAATCAATCATGAGTTGGATTGCCTTACCCTTATAGCAGTATGTGTTGTGGCATTTCTGTTCCCAATAGTAGTGGCATAGTATCAGAATGTCTTTCTAGAATATGTTTCAGGATTACCTCCTCACCAGGAGATTGACTTCTACGTCGACTTTCACCCTATGACAGTGCTAAAATCCTCATCAATGTATCAGATAGCCCCATAGAGCTTCGCAATCTGAGTGTGTAGATGGCGAATTTTTAGAGTAAGGGCTTCGTAATACCCACTGTTTCAACCATGACAGTTATAGGATTGTTTGGTAAAAAGGAATATGGGAGATTGAGGTTTTTCGTGGATTACCATCACCTGGATTAGGTAAATTTGAAGACCAAGAATCCACTTATGAGTTTTCACGATCTCTTCAATCATCTAAGCAGGGAGAAATAGTTATCTATGGTTGTCATTCAATCAGGTTACCATCAATTTTGATTATATGATGAGGATATATGAAAGACTACTTTCAGATTCCGCTGTTTTCTCTATGAGTACTTGGTGATGCCTTTCAGTATGATGAATTACCTCACTATGTTCATGAAACTTATGAGCCAGATCTTATATCCGCACTAAGACTGGTTTATAGTCTTCTTCATCCGGGATATGCTTGTTTCCTCGGCGTCATAGGAGGAGCACACAAGACACCTGAAGATGGTTCTAGATGTAATCTTAGGGAACTAGCTTTTTGGGAAGTTGTCGAAGTACCAATTCAAGATACTAGTGGTCAAATTTCAAAGAATTGCCATCTCATGAGATGGAGTAGTAGTGGACACAAGAAAGGTTGAGGTGGTGTTATCATTAGATCCGCCATGGAGTATGACAGAGGTGTGGAGCTTCCATGGTCTTGAATGATAATTCCTAAGATTTATCGCTGATTTCTCCTAGTTATCAGCACTGATAACAACCTTGAACCATATAGGGAAGCCTTTCATATGTATGGAGATGTCCCATTAGGCTTTCCATTAGTTGAGGTAGAGTTTGATGAGCACCCCGATCATGACCATTCCAGAAGAGGGTGTCGAGTACGTAGTTTTCTACAATGCATTAGGGACTTGACATCGTTATGTCCTAATGTAGGTAGATGTGGTGATTTCTTATGGTTCATGTAAGATAAGGCCTCATTAGAAGAACTATTCAAACCATGATATTGAATTGGAAGTGTTAGTCTTCGCATTGAATATGTGGTGACACTAAATTATGGTCGAATGATTTATCATATATCCTAACCATAAGATCCTTAAGTACTTATTTTCACAGAAGGATCTAAATCTAAGGTAGAGACAAGGAAAGATTACCTTTACGGTTATGACATTGAGATCACCAATAATCTTGTGAAAGGGAACATTGTGGTAGATGATCTCAGCAAGTGATCATGTTTGCAACTTATGGTCGATGTGTCAGAGTAGTTTCCCTTGCTATAGTTATCCTTTGTGGGTGGATATGATGTATAATATCTCAAGTCAATGGTTTTCACACATCAACTCCTTTGGTGAGTCTGGTAGGCACAACAAGGGGAAGTTAACATTGAGACATTACATTCTTAGTTATCTACTGGTCATACTCTTGATGGATATTCACAATATGGGGATCAATTTTTGTTGTTGTTGATGATTCACAGTTGTGCGAGTGGCATTGCGAGAGGAGGATACAAGGGAGTTTTATATATCTCCCTTAGTGGTACATCATAGAGAAGAAAAAATGTATGAAGATCATCATTAATAGTTTTGTGGATATGTTTGAAGAAGGAAGTAGAATAGTTTGTTTCTCAATTCCTTATGTTCCAGTAGATGATGGAGGAGATCCAGGTTCCCGTATGGTTATCTCACCCCATGGAAGTGCCAGAGTGGTAGTGGGATAGAATATCCATGGAATTTGTGATTATCTTACCACGAACATCCAAGGGAAATGATTATATCTGGGTGATCGTTGGAAGACTCACAAAGCCATCCAACTTCCTAGCTATTAGGTGGAAGAGTTCCATAACGAACATGGGGTAGCTCTATGTGCAGAAGATTGTTTGTCTTCATGTGTCCCTTCTATGATATTCCTAGATCGTGATTCCCTTTTCACATCATAGTTGTGGCTGGGATTGCATGAGGCTTTTGGGACTCAGCTACGATTGAGAAAATTGTTATATCAACATTCATACGGTCATATAGAAAGACCATACATGTTTAGGTGATATGTTGTGAGCCTGTATTTTTAATTTTGGTCCCATTTGAGAGGACCACCTTATACTGGTAGAGTTTTCTTACAACATCATATACCACTCCACCATCGGTATAGAACCGTTTGAGGCTTTATATTGGTGACATTCTCAGTTACCACATTGTAGGACCAACCCCAGAGATTCAGCACTCAGGGGTCCATCGATGGGCCGAGAAACCACCAAGAAGGAACATATTATCCAAGGTCATATGAATACTAAAATGATCCAAAAAAATTCTTATACTGACTGGTGAAAGAGACCTATGGAGTTGGAGGAGGGGACCATTAATTTGTTCATGTCACACGTTGATGAGGGTTACATAGATATGGCCCGGGCAATAAGCTATCTCCAAAGTTCAATAGCGTATTTTAGATACTGCACAGAGTTGGTAAGGTGGCATAGTGAATATATCTACCACAATAGTTTCACAAGGTACATGTTGTATTCCACATGTCATAGATATGGATGTATATGAATGATCCATCTGACCTCATTGACTACGACGAGATAGTCATCGGGGATGGAGAGACCATCATAGAGTATCCATATGAAATTTTGGATTGATTGTATAGGATCCTTCATTGGTGAGTGACTCCCCATGTGTGTGATTGATGGCCGCACAAGAATCTTCATGACAGAACATGGGAGTAGAAGCCTCAGATTCATTTGTAATTCACATATCAGTTTGAGTAGCCTTTCAGTAAAGAATTTCTGTGATGTAAAATACCTTTGGTTGGGGTAATGTAATTTCTCGGATTTTCAATGTATCTTTATTAAATATAATATATAATTATTACAAAGCCATGTCTTGTGATGGTGTGTGATTCCAAGGCCTGGGGTGCCCAGAAACAATGTTAGAAATAATTTTAACTCTAAATAGCACACTTGAGCCATTTTCCTGATAAATTTAAATAACATATCAACAGTTGCCCAAGATATAAATCTAAGGGAACCTTTGCATTCAGGTAAGTGATTTTACATTTTGTGGGGCCTACCATCTAATGTCACGGGTTGATAGAAAGAATTAGTATTTTGTATTTTTTAATGGAAATAAAAGAAAAGAAAAAAATTAAATTATGTAAATATTTCCATAATGTGGAGATGTGATATTTTAAATAAGATGCTAAGAGAATATCAAGTGATAGCCACAAAACCCTAATATTCTCTGAAGGAATGGTGTGGAGACCCCTTAGAGAAACCCATTGATAACAAATGACAATGGTTCGTTCGATTGGTGCTCCTTGGATTCGATGGAACCTCTTAATATAATGTGATGTAATGACCATTCTTCAATCAAATCAATATAGGGGTTTTGTTATTTCAATATGGTTTCCCCATTATTGATTTAAATGAGGAACACGGATCCACCAATAAACAGGTTGATCCATAGATCATGCGTTCTCACATGATGGTTATTATTTCAGATTAATTTGGGGAATTAATCCATGATAGATTAATTTTTTGTTTTGATTCACCATGTTTAATCTTACTAATACGAGTGGATTGAGGACATGATGAGTGATGAAAAAGGATCATACCTATATTATTTTATTGAATTTCATATTCCTTTTTCCTTCTTTTATATCCTTATTTGTGGGGAGATGAACATTGGATTGTTGCAAATCTGTTTTGCAATGCAGTGAGACCAAATTGGAGATCATACATCTAAAATACCTAGTTGTGTTGCGAAGACAATGGAAAACGAAGAATCAGATCAGATTGAGGAGGATATTTCTTCGATCATTCTTCATGAGGAAGGATTGGGACTCATTAATGGGTCTGTTTGGAGCCTTAAAACCAATGGAAATGACCTTGAGATGTCCAGGAGACTTAGAATCTTTAGTTCCGAGGAAAACTGATGGCCAGATCAAAGACCAGAGGAGCACCGAAGCGCAACGATAAAAACAACGATTTCTAGAAAACCCCGATGAACACTATGTGTATTACAAATAACACACCATGTGGGACCTTCATAGGAGAGGCTAGAGTTTTTTCATTGAACATATTGAAGGACATGATGTACTTCTAGGAGGAAATTATATGTGGACCCAACCCAACGATGGATGGAGTTTTGGCCGAAAGGATGAAAAGAAATGTCATGTGATGATTTCCACATAGCATGTGGGTCCTTACGTGGACCCAAAAATTATCGTGGGAGATACAAAGACACAGGTAGGAGTACATAGAATGTACTCCACCACAATGAATGACATGTCCGTATACGTGCACCATCTTGTCGGTCTGGGACATGTAGGTTGAAGCTGTTTATGGCCACATAGCCAGCATACACATAGTGGACCCCAGATAATTATACATGTTGTGTGATCCTTTCCTACATGAAATATATATACATTTTGACAAGGCATATTATTATGTCTCGTTCTATTGTACATGAAAGGTACCCAGAGTCAATGGACATAGTGTGTGATCCCTTCTACACGTCATGTACATTTTGGTAATTGGATTGATCTTCTATCCCACCAATCCATCTAAAAGTTTAATTTGTGTTAGTTACCATTTTCACATTCCCCTAATGTGGATGTATCGTTTCCATACATAGGTGTATGATACCTTCAGTAGCACATTCCATTGAAGAGTTAGGTATCTATCTGAGAGGCCCAGAGTGAGATCCCCTATCTTTTCTTGACCCTAGGAAGAGTCATGTTGCACCCTAACTAAACATACAAGATATTGATCCTCTACATAGAAGGTTAATCTGGATGTGTCATGGTATCCTTCAAGTCTGAACTAGTTATACTCTTCTGAGTAATGTGTTCTTTTCCCACCCAGAAGTGTGTTCCGCCAGAATGAGTTTATATATTCTTTTTTCAGATCAATCATTGAATCTATCTCTCTCATGGATTTTCATGATGAACAATACTTCTCGGATGGAATTCATCAGTGCTAATAGACTCCTGGAGTTTTTTTCTAGATGAGTGCTATGTGGAATATTTGAACATATTCCCTAGCATGGGTATGCAGTATTTATGACTTACCACTAATCTACAGGTCTGGGTTTTGGGTATACATGGATGTGTTTCCCTTGATAAATTTTCATTTGTCATATAATGTTTTGAGATGACTATACCTTTCCTTTTTGTATTTTGTGGTGGTTTTTGGGGTCCCCTTATGAGTTATGTTACACTAAACCTTGAAACAGTTTTTTTGGAATGTGTCGTTTCTTGTGCTGACAAGCGGACTTTTGACAGAGACCATCGTGGACAAGGACCAGACAACGTTTTCTGGGTTCCTTGATAGTATATGTTTTAATACAACTATGTGAAGTAGTCCCATTACAACATTCTTAATTATAGGTTACACTTCATAGTATTTGGACTCTTTTTTTCGTGGGCTATTATTCTAGCCCATTTTACTTTCCATACATTACTTTCTGTTGTACTATGTTGGTTGGGCTTAGTTGTATGCATGCATTTTGTTCCATAGTTGTTTTTTATTTTCAGAATATGTGGGATATGATACGTGTGTGTGTGTGTGTGTGTATGTATAGGTGCTTAGGAAATTCCTCATATGTTAGTTTTATACCTACTCATTGTTAGTCATCAGCCCTTGGCCTATTGGGGGTGGGCCTAGAGGGTCACAGAACGGGCCCCACAGGGATGGGTGGTAACAAATTCAATGCACTTATTTGATTGTATATATTATACATAGGTAAATTTAGAAAAAATAAATATGTCAATATATTTTTTCTCATTTTAATATGTCATGTAATAAAAGAAATTTTTTTTAACTGTGATATTGACCAAAATTAAATGTCACTATATTGAAATTTCTCTTCCCAATTAATTATCAACTAATGAAGTGTTTTTATAATTTAAATATGTTATATTAATATTTAAAAAATTTAGAAGGATATGAGTGGTAGAAAAATATATATTTATTAAATATAATTAATTGGTGTAATATTGAAGAACACCATATTTGAATAATGTTATCTGATGGTCCATTTACCATAATTTTCTTCTTAAATTATCAATTTATTATGGTATAGATATTCCACCTATTTGGAGTAATGATGAAAATATAGGGTTAATGGGGTCATAATTCCCATCTTCAGCCATCACAAGATGATTATATCTCATAGTATAACTTCTAAATTATAATGAACATAAATTTATAAATTATTACATTTTATAACATTTAAAAATTGACCATTTGGGAAAATTATTATTCATCAAAAAAATGTTTCAACTGAGACATCCGTATTTTTGTTTGATACAACTAGTGACTAGAACTGGGGATAATAGATATGGATTATATAGGATGACTTAGAATTGGTAAGGATTTAAATGTATAAAATAATTGACTCAAATAATTTTCTATTTCCAAAAAAATTAATGACATATCATTTATTTTTTAATTAAAACACACATGTTTTTCCATTTAGACTAATGGTTTCCATAAAATTGATTTAACCAATTGAGATAGACACTAACCTTATATGATATTAATTCATTGAATGCAATAGAGATTAACACATCCAATAGGACAAGGTAGTCATGTTTTATAAAAAATTATTTCGAATCTCATATAATAACATATATTAATATGTTACATGAATAAAAATATATACCCTTTAATCATTTGAATCCTTAAAGGATTATTTTCTCCACAATATTAAATAAAAACCTAGAAAACGTGAGCACCCACATAGTGTGAAAATATAAGGATAAATCATTTTTTATACACTAAAAAATTAATTACCTACGTGGTGGTAAATTATCATTTATTTTGTTCCCAATAAATTTATATGGAATGTAATAAATATAATATAATTTTTCCATGATATCAATTACATATTTTTAGTGAATATAAGTCGATGGAAAAAATGAAAAAAGAAAGAATAAACTTTTGATTGTCCAATTAAGGGAATGATGTTATAAAAAATCATTTTCAATAATGAAATTAATCAACTAAATGAAATAACATAATTAACATCACTATAATAATTAATGATATCATTACGTGAAAATCATTAGGGGTTACCATTTTTTTTATAGAATTATCTATGTGTCTCTCAATTTTCCATTATTAATTATCCATTATTAGAAATTGATGATTCCATATGAGGATGAATGTTCTCTAAAACATCAATATCCTATAATGGGTACCATTAATGAAATTCCGATGAGATAATTTCCACTTTTTTACTATAACAACATATTATTCCATAAGTAGGGAAATGAATTATCATCCATAATAACAAAAAATAATACATGATTTAATATTTAGTAAATAAACCATAAAAAATTATGTTAATGTTCTAAAGCTAGGTCAATATATCAATTAATTTCTTCAAGTATTTGTTAATAAAAGTTTCTTAATCTTCGGGTTTGTATAAAAATATTACTTTAATTGTAAATGTCAAATTCACACTCAAAAATGAAAAAATTATAAATGAGAATGAAAATTGGTGATTTAGTATAGGGAATATTCTTCTAGTTATAAGAGAGAAAAATCACTTGATATTCCAAATCTTACAATTCATAGAACATCTGTAAAATAATGATATAACGGATAAAATTTCATTTAGGATAACTCAGCTTTAAGACTAACTATTGCATATATATATATATCATTTTTTTCGTGTCCATCATATATCAAATTTCCATGAATTTTTACTAATATATTTTTCCAGATGTATACAAACTAATTTAAATTTATACATATAATATATTCTAAACGGAATGGGGTTCACTATTTATTATACTTGCAACTTTTTAAGACCTTAAATGTCAAAAAATTTAATGATGAGTTTTCCATGAAAAGAAAAAAAATATTTAGGTGAAACATGGACCATGATATGTGATAATATAAATTGTTAATCCTGATTTAATGATATTTAATCATTTCAATAAAAATGAACATAATTAGGTAGTATGTCCACAAAAAATCTAAATAAATAATCAATTCCATTATAAGGGAAATATATATTGATTTAATATTATTGAAATCCATGAATAAATATGTATCATATTTTTCACATGATTGGTAATCTATGGTATTTACATCTTCTATTGGTATTAAAACATAGTAAACTTCATTACTATAATCAATTAATGAAAAAAAATTATAATAATTTTTTCCTCTGTACCTATTCTATATAATGTTTTCTAGTTAAAATAAAATAAATTCTAATAAAACATGTCCATTATATCAATCTAGTATCTATATTTTTTCATTATGATACAACCATTTATAATTTGTTTCTAAAATATTTTTTACATATTAGCTAATGACTTCGGAATATTTCCTCAATCGTCTTATTACACAATAAAATTATATGTACTGAGTCATTAAAATATAGGAATAATCATTTAATAAAAAATATTATAATTTATTTATAAACTATTCTGTGATCTGGTCAACATTATACATACATTTTCTATCAATTATTATATGAAAATACTCTTCCTAAATTAAATATTTTCAATTCTATAATTTCAAATAATTCATATTTTAAAATTACTATAATGCCATTTGGATGTATTAATCTTTTTATTAATTAATTGTAATGTAATAAAAGTTTAATTATTAAATTATAGAAATATTAGAACATTTATCTTATATGTAATTTTTTAGTATCAACGATATATAAAATGGATTAAATCATAAATTATATATATGTAAAAGAGATTGTCTATGACTATGTAGGACACAAGATACATCTTCATTTTAGCATAGATAATATAAATAGTTTATAAAATATTATTTTTGATTAAAATACATATGTGGAATTTTAATATATTTTTACAAATAAATATATATTGAAACAAAATTATCCATTAAGATTATAATGAAAGATATGCAGAGTTAGTCATCTTAAAAAAGACTAAATAAGATAACTATTATTTCATGTGGTAAATGTTAATAATCAGTGAGATGATTTTTAAAATATGATAACACATATCCTAAATGTAATGTAATTTAAAAAAATAATATATAAAATAAATATATTTACATTTACATATAGGGGATATGGAATTATGACCTGAAATAATAAATATAATTAGTCATGACATATTATAATAATTAATGTAAATTGTTAATAGAATTTCATTAATTAAAATGAAACATAATGTTCATTGTACATAATTTTATAATAAATTTAGTATTTATGTTTACAAAAAAATTAAAAATTATAATAAAAAATAATAAAAAAGAATTTAAATATTTTAAAATGTTTACCCAACCCTTTAAGGTCGGTTCATGATGTATTGTCATTATGATGGAATATTTTGGGAGAATCTAACATATAATTAATTTTATAACATAAACAGCATATTGTAATATAATATCAATTGAAGAGGGAAAAAGTAATATTTTTCCTATGAAATTTGAATAATGTATTTATTTATGTGTAACATTTATGCATTATTTAAAAAAATATTGGAGTTTCTATATAGAAAATAATAATTTATATTTACCAATTTTAAGGAAGTTATTAAATCTAAATTATAAAAGCTCATTGAATTGAATTTGATTGAGGTCCCTAAAAATTAATTTCATAGGCTAACTACTTTTTGGATTTAATGTTGAGTCTTTATAGGGTTAATTTCGGGAAAAATTTTAAATTTTAAACACATTCTCAATTAAAAAATCAATATAGGTAAATCTAAGGTGGTGAATAATTGTTGAAGGAAAATATATGGTAAATCATAAAATTATAAAATAAATTAATTATTTCTATGAGTTTTGACCATGATTGGTCATGTATTTAAGAATAGAATACATGAAATTGATTGGTTAAATGAGGTGGGATAACCATTCTTCCAAATAAATTTTTCTTGAACATATTACCACGGGAAAAAACCCATAGATAATAGATGTTGTATAACCATGAGAAACAATTATCATTCATATAAGATAATATTGAGGGGGATTTTAACAAATAATTATAATTCATGCGGGTATATATTACCACCAATATTTCATATAGTTTTAAGAACCATTTGTAGTGCCTATATTCCAAAATCAGAGTTACACATAGCCATTAATATTGAAACCCATGGTAGAATGTGGGTAGTATGATAAAATTACCCTTGGTCACATAACTTGCCATACATAAATTTAATCATCAACCACGTACATTTTACGCTTTATATAAATTAAAGAAATAGTTGGTGGATGGTATTATAGTGATTGTTCTAATAAGTAATTTAGGAAATAATACTATAATAAAAAATCATATTAGTTGGAAAAAAAGTATTATAAAAGAATTAAATATTATTGCAATAATATGACAACACATGTCCCATTAATAGTGGTAAGATCCATAATATATTAATAATAAAATATCATAATATAATGTATATTAATTTATATATTTGGTAATACGATATTTTCATAGTTGAGGATTTTTTAAATTTTGGGTGTTTCACATTGGAATTATTGGGAACAGGTGGGACGGTTATAATAAAACATTTTCATGAATTTATTAATTATAGATGATTTCTATTTGAGAGATAAATATGTTATGGGGTATCATAAACATTATATCTTCATGAGGATTGATATGATCAATTTATTTTTAAACATTAATGGAGTTTTAGATATATTATTAAAATCGGATTATACTAGGAGGGGGTCTGTATAAGAAAATTGAGTGAGATAAGTTAGATGTTTCTAAATCCTCTAATTGTGGTATATCAGTAGATAAAAAACAAATGAAAATAACATTCCTTTATTCATGTAATTAATCTTTTAGAGGAATAATATTAAGGTTTTAATCACACATGTCACTGATAATATGGAATCCATATATTATCAACTAAATCATTGTGTGTTTTCGATAATCACACATGTCATTTTACAATAAATGGATTATATATATAAATCTATATACCCAATTACCATTTATTATCCTCGTGTGGAATTTTGTAATTATAGAAATGTTAAATTATGTTGGGAGATTTCCATTTTCTATTTCCTTTAAAAGAGATGAAGCATTTGGCATGGAGGTTTAGTTTCATTATCCATAATCCTGGTATACTATGTATTAAGAAATATGAATTGAGTTCTTATCTCATTTCAATTTGAAAATTAATTTTTAAAAGTTAAATTAATATAATCACCCATATATATATTTTGTGGCCACATGGTTCATACATGATGTTTTCTTTTAAAATTTTAATTCCACTAAAAATTATTGAATTACTAATAAGTCATTATTTTGGTATTCTACATATCGCTTAATTGATATGAATGTGGAATCCTAAATTATTAATAATGGGGTAATTTATACTCATAATTATGACTTATAATTATATATTGAATATGAAAAATTTTCATCGTTTATCTTGTCCTACAAATCAATTATAAATGTTTAATCAAAATGAGGGAATATTTAAATTTGACCTCATTCCATATTTAAATACATAATTCTCATTTGAAATGTCATAGAGAATATAAAATGGTTAGAACACAACTATAAGAATTACCTTATCCAATATTCTGGTTAAAAGAATTGGTATAAGATTCATAGATGGACCATATAAAAATGTTTTTGAAAACATTGATGGGATATGTCATAACTATAGTAACGGTTATTCTAAAAAAGATGGTATAACATCCATAAAAATACTCTATACAAACATTTATGAAAAAAATTCTATTGATCATAGCAATATAAATGGTTTTTCCAAAAAATCTGGCATAGTTTCCGTAAAAGAAATGTACACTGACAGTTTTGTGGAAATCGTTTGTATTTCGTTGCAAATAGAACCGTGTTCCAATGTAATTGAAAAAAAATGTTGGTATTGGTCATAGTTATAGCAAAAGTTATTTAAAATGAATTATTATAGCTTCCATCATAATCCCATATACCAACAGTTCTATATTAAACATTTTTTTCCATCCCAAAACTCTAAATATCTATACCAATGGTTGGGAAAACCATTGGTATATGAATTTTTTATTTTTCTATTTATTTTATCAAAAATAATTGATTACATTAAAATTTAAATTATATATTAATATAAATTTATATATATTAATAAAATGATTCTAAAAAAAATATATTAACTTACTGCTTAGGTCATGGAGACGTAAGGGGGATGGTCTTGGATAAAATCTAGCTAATCATTTTTATTTTAAATTAATTATACCAATGGTTACAAAACAATTCTTATAAACCTATACAATGGGTTTCTAAAAATTTTATGTATAGGTCTATACCAACATATATATATGCCAATGGTCCCCCAAACCATTGGTATATCCTATACTAATCGTTCGGGGGAATATACCAACTATTTAAAAACATTGATAAATGATTTTTTCATTCAGTGAACAGATGAGAGTAGGGTATCCTATAATAAAAGATAATCCTTTATATCTTCATGTTGTTAGGATACATGTTGGAAAATAACATGTTTATTATCTTATGAAAATTTTTCATGGTGATTTTATTAAAGGTAGAATATATATAGATTTAATAATTACAATGGAACTATTTTAAATAGATTATTTGTTTGGATGTGTCCTTATTGGAAAATAATTAAGATGATATACTATCATGTTAAAGAGGAATAAATTTATATGACTCATCTCAACAAATATGTTCATAAGGAAACTCAACAAGTAGAGGAAATTTTAGTATGTAACATGTTCAAAATGGTGGTGATACATGGAGATGATGAATTAAAATTCGGTAATAATGTTTATTTTTCATATACATAAATCTATAAGAAATTTTATTAGTAAAATAAAAATTCTATCTTGAAATAGGAAGGAATATATATTTAAATTATCGGTGACCATATGAGTGGGTTGAACTTTATTAATTCTTATGACCATATTTTTGAGTGGACCACATCTACTGAAAAATGTTTTAGGATGCTATATTCTGTTTAAATAATGAGAAATTTGAAAAGAAAAATTGGGATAATTTTTATTGTAAATTAGCTATGTATGTGTATAATTTTTCATTACATAAAATATCACCATATAATTATTCCATAGATAAATTTAATTAGACATTGGTTCATGTAGATGGAATTTTGAAATTCCCTCCATGGAAATAAAAGAAGAATAATGAGAATATTTCGTTGATATCGCCCAAAGTTATTATATTTGAAAATAAATCATTCTATAATTATAATTCCTATAAGAAATTTTTTTAAATTAATTATTATATTTTACTCCTTATTTTTATTATGTTTATAAATTTTTTATTTTGTTTTCCCTGAAATATAGTTAGTTTCAAATCCAGTTTCCATCTATCCACTATATATTATCCTTTCATTAATATATTATTGATGGGTAAATTTGGACCCTTTCATTATGTACTAATTAAAAAATATAATTCAATAGAAAAATTGAACATAACTACTCTATTATTATACTTTTTCCAACTTACCTCTTTCTTCACTATTTGAAAATTTCCTCCATTAGGGATTGATAATGAATTCTTGTGAGACATCATATAATTAATCTTAGTAATTAGATCAATGTACCTTATTACTAAAAGGTAGTAATTATTTGTTTTATTAAACAAATTTGTGGTTTTAGGTAATAGGTTAATGGGATGTTCATTTTGATTGTTTTTTTATGATTTGAGGTCCGAGTTTTCGTGAAAATAAAATTTTCGATTTTGGGTGTCAGGATACTATGATTTTATGATGATTGTGTGAGTTATCCACCTGTGTTTGTATTATGGAGTGATATTAATATTTTATGGTGGTGATTTTATAAGTATTATTTTTCATATTCATGGGATTTAGAAATAATTCCTTTCCTACTTGGTGGAATTCATCCAAATCATTAACTCATCCACTATTATTTCCAGTAAGGTGGACATATGGGTTAATTTTCATTGCTTCTGGGTTGTTTAGGTTATTGGGAATTGATATATGAATTAATATTAATTTTTTATGATTCTATGATTAACCACATGTTTAATTATATTATTTACATTGGGATTTAGAATTGTGTGACATTGATTTCATTTTTATAGTTATGAATCTATATTTTTATAGGATACTAATTTTTATTTCATATTGGGGTTTTGTTATATAAATTATTTATTCATGGAATCAAACACAATGGTTTAGTAGTGAAATTTTTTAGTCTTTTGATTCCACTTTTGTGATCATTGCATTGGGATAAATGTCCCTAAATATTATGATATGGTTTGCCAAATATTTTTGGGAATTCATATGGTATACCTAAAATATTATTTCATTTTTTTGATAATAAATCAAATTACAAATATATTATTATTTTATAAATTATAAAATGTTGTAAATAAAATATAATTTTACAAGAAAAAATCCATTAAAATTAATTTTTCAATTACGAAATGTATTAGATGGTTTGGGATTTATATCTTTTTATAAACAAATTAAAACAACATGAAATATGATTTTCATTATGGCATTATAGTTTTCTATTTGACAAAATTACATTAACCATCCATTAAATAATGTTTTTTCACTAAATTCTCTTCAAATTTATCTAATTATTATATTTCTTTCAACAATTTGAAACCATTATTATTAGTACATTTTAGGATTTCTATTAGTAACATTATTAATAGTTTTAATGACTGATATATTGTCTATTATATATAATTATCAATGATTGGTCATATGGTTTAACAATAAAACATGTTATTTTTATAATCTAAATATATTTCAAAATATATAATGAAAATATACTTCTATAAACATTATCACACAAATATGAAACAATTTATAAAAATGATGCTTCATTAGATAAGATAACAGAAATTATATTTAAAATGTATAGATTTTAAATATATTTTAAATATATAAATTAATGGTTCCTTAATTTATTTTTTTATTCCATGTGTACAATATACCTATAACATAAAATAGATTATTTTAAATGTTAATATTTTTTTATTATTAGTCTACCATAAAAAATAATTTAAAAAAAATTATTTAGAATATTTATATGATTATTTTCTATTACATTACATCATATATTTATTAGTTTTCCCGATACTGAACATCCAAAATTATTTATATTAACACTCAATGACACCAACTAAATTATTACTTCCAAATATAACAAGATATAAAATATATATTTATCTAGAATCTATTGAATAACATCTCCAAGCATTTACATTAAACATGAGATCCCTAAAGAATATATAATATCATGACCATAAATATTTTTGGATGTCTTCAATTTTTTTAAAAAAAAATTACATATTATAGTCTCTATGTGTTTATATTATATCCATGTAACATTCTGTGTATGTTGAAATTGGTTTTATTTATACTATTTTTAATGTGTCCATTGGAGCATATATATTTTTCTAAAATTGAAGATAATTTTTATTTTTATGATTTATTACATTTTTAATTATATAAAACTATACCGATAGATTATATTTTTTATTATGTATTAGGTTTATTTTATATATTTATAATCTAGAATTTTTAATTATTTAACCAGGTATACCTATTTTTTATAATGATGAAAGGATATTCTTAAAATTCCATGAGATTTTATATGCCTTCCCATATTATATAGGATAGGTTGAGTCCCTAAATATGTATAAAACATCTTATTTTGATGGAATGATCGTTGGAAATAACTCTAGAAGTATAAATGTGTGGGATGTGTGGTAAGGTTTCCATATCTACATTTTAAATTGGTTGGGCTATACTATTTTCCACCCCCAAACCAAAAATAAATATCACGCACTCTCAAAATAGTTATGTGAATGTATGATTATCTATGGATACTATCGGTACTAGGAGTTAATAATTCTATCCTATAGTGATAAATATATTACATATATTCTAATTTGGTACTACTCCATTCATTTTTTCACATAAACTAATCACACACACACACACATAATTTTGTAGTCTTTCTCAAGAAGGCACTCAACTATTAATTACTGAGTAAAATAATGTTGGTGGTGCCCTATTGAGAATGTAAATGTTCATAGAAAAAAAGTTAAATCCATCAGAAATTTTGATCTCCATTTATTTTTCTCAAGGTATATCGTTCATAGTGAAGTTGACAAGGCTATTTTATTCTATGGCGTCATAGGATTCAGTCCCTCTATGAGTATAATGCTTAGTTTTATATTTTGGAGTTATTGTTGGAAATTATTTTTTAACGCATATGGGACATGCTAAAAAAATTAAGGATCGCCCTATACAAGATAATAAGATCTCTTGGACCTCAAGGCCGTGTTTGGTTTAGAATATCATTTATAATAAATGATTTTTTTATTGTACATATTTTCTTAAATTATATACAGTTTTCTTCTTTTCTACTATAATTTTTTTATCATAGTGTTTTTATGTTATATTGTATTCATTACCTAACTAATATGTATTTTGTAGCTGTATGGGGGTGTTTTGATCCACATTATTATAAACCCCATAGTCATGTTAGATATTTTATAATTATAATGTTTTTATTCAATTTAATTATAAGTGGGAAAACCGTACCAATTTATTCATAGTAAATATTTATGAACTTATTCTAACCTCTATTGACATAGAGTTGCACATTATGATTTTTTATACACATTCTAGGTGATATTCAATTAATTAGGTATCAAATGTTTCTTCTAAGTCTGTCAAATAGAATATCAATACATGATAAACTATACCTGAACATAATATTAAATTTTTCAATAATAATATAAATTATGCTAATCATGAGGTAGACAACATTAATATTTATATCCCATATAAGTCTCAATATAGTGAGACCATGGGGTATATGAATAACTTGACACATACCAAATTATTTTTCTTGTTACATTATGATCATTCAACTAGACAAATTTTGAAGGGTTTCATGGATATGGAATTTGTATCACAAATGATATCAATATTGATTAAATATTAGGATAATGATGAGTACTATCTAGGTCATTTAGAAATAAAACTATATAATCTAATTATAACAAAATATCATAAATCCATATGGAATTATTCAACCTCATATATTTTATTTGATCTTCTCTATCACCATAAATTTTAATAAAATGAACCGGTTGTTGGTTTCTTGTCAAAATATCATCAATCGTGACCATTTTTAGAAAAACATATACTCTATGCCGAACATAGAGATTTTATTTTCACTCTCTCAGAAATAAATTAATAAATTATACTATGAGAACCAATACATATAATTATTTATATGAAACACAACTATGGGAATAAAAATTACTTTTAAAAAATATTAATTTAGTTACTTATTCTTGAAAAATCATAATATTTTTCAATTATAAAATGTTAGTATGATTAAATTGGGTGATTAAAAAATTCATGCATGGATTAATTCACCAAATCAAAATCCACAAATTAATAGAAAATAATAACCCTCCTGTAATAACAAATAATCCACATATAGTCCTATTCATGGGTTGATCCTCATTTTTTGTTTAATTCACGAAATAGAAAAATAGATTGAAATAACACTACCCCTACATTGATTCGATTGAGGATTGATCATCACATCACATTCGTCGATGAAATTTCGTCGAATCGGAGTTATGTAGTTTAATCAATATATCATAATTCCTTATCCAGATGTTTCTACTCGGGGCCTCCTCTCCACGCCTCTACAGAATTTCCGGTTTATGCTGATAATAATTTATCTTCTCTTAAAATCTTATTTAAAAGATCCCATCGCTGCATTATGGAATCCTTTGAAAAATAAAATAAAATATTTTATTGTAATTCCATTATAGCATCAAATAACTAACATCTACTTCTGACCCACACTGTTTGATGTTAGTCCCCTCCTAAGGTAAAATTTCTACTCTAAACGCAATAGTACCCCCGGATTCCAAACCTAGTAACCTGTTGAAATGTTATTTCACGTTTTTTGGGAAAACATCTTGTGTGCTTTAATTATAGAATAAATTTTTTAAAATATTTATTTCGGGCACCTTGGGCCTTCGAATCGAACACCATAACAAGGCATGGGCTCAAAATAATTCCATATAATATTTTAAAATAATTAATAGAATAAATAAGACATTACAATATTTTTGTTCAAATAATTTCGTAATTTTTTTAAAGTAATGGATATCCTTATATTTAAAATCCTCAAAGAATGTAGTGGGAAAAAATGTTATCATAGTATTATAGATCCATGATACACCCAAAAACAAAATCATTTCCTTGTTCATCACAAAAGAAACATAAATTAGAAATTATATATTATTTTGGTTCTATTGAAAGGATAATATTATAATATAATTACACACATAGTAGTTTTGAAATGCTGAAATAATTTTTTTTAATTATTTCCACGAACTGTCATACATATTTATATTTTTTGATATATATTGATTAATATGAAAAATAATCTTCATACAATATTACTTATATTACTAAATCATTTTATTTACAATAATTTATGTAAATAATCCTTTAAATTTTTTTATTCATAATGTTATTACCTGGTTTTTTTATGTCGTAGATTATTGTGATGTTTTGGATGGGCCAATTAATATTTATTCAAAATATTCCATTCATTGACATAGACAATTCAATTGTCAGAATATATTATTAACATGGAAATGAAATATAGAATGAAAATAAAAAAACATTAATATTTTTTGTAATGATATGGTTTATTTTTTTTCAAATATTTATAAAAGGTGATAAATAAATATTTTTATATACATTTACATTAATTTATTTAACTAATACATGTTTACTGTTAAAATATAAATTATTCTTAAATGATTGTCACATTGATAACTTAAAATAAAATTTAAAATATGTAGTTATTTTGAATTTATATTTTCTTTATTTAAAATAAATTTATATCATTTAATTTATTATGTAATAAAATTATTTTATAGAATATTTCCATTGTTTACTAGTTTCTAACAAAAATATTTGGAATTTCCATGTTACCATGTTTTTATATTATAATGTGATAATGATATAATATTTATAAAATAGTTGAATATTAGTTATTTATGGATGAACCCATTGATGAACACTATATTCATTGAAATTATTATCTAGTTATCACTTTTGTGAGTATAAATGGGGAATAAAGAAAAATGAAAACCAATTGTGTAGATACAAATTTTATCGATCAATATTATGAATTTGAATAGTATATATGAATAAATTTTAAACTAGGGACATTCATCGATTATATAACTAAAATTCATTATGGATCTACAGGGAGTTCATGAGTTTATACTAGTGAAAATGCTGATAGAATAGACTAATTCTATAACAAAAATTAAATATTATTCAATTGATATGCCTAAAACTATAGTACTTTAGTCACTGGGACATCATATAACGGCACTTTTTCCATTAATATTCATTAATTACTGATGAAATGTTCTTTTCCATATCCCTTTAATTCCAAAACTTCACAAGATAGTAGTTCTCATTGTCATATCCCTCATTATAACTCATACCAAACATTAGATATTCATGTCACTACTCTTTTATATATCTATCCACCATATATGTATCCTATAAAATATTTAGAGATACTTCCTCAAGTTTTAACCATTTAACACTTTAGTATCTTCTAAGTACATTATTGATGTATCATCCCCAAGTTTTCAAAAATATAAATTGAAAAGCCGGAATAATTTTTTATATAGATATTTATAATTAACATTTAATAATAATATTGTTTCTTCTATGTTTTCAATTTTGAAAACGGTTTGTCAACAATTGTGTTCAGTATGTTATTTGGAGTCTGATATAACCAACATTTTTTTTGGTGATTAGTAATATACCCAAAAGAATAGTAATAAGAATAGTAATAAGGTACCTATGAATAATAAATTTTATAAATTTTGTATTTTCTTATGCCTTTAATATAATAACATCCTGTAAATTTTTTAATGTGATATAAAAACAGTTATAGAATTAAAATTGTTAAGTATTGAATTAAGTATGATATTATTTAAAAATTTAATTTAATAATGTTTAGATAATTATTTTCACAAAAATTTTTTTGTTTTTAAATTAGAGACGTTGAAAAATGTTTATAGTAAAATTTTGGGATTTTTTTGAAATTCATGAATTTTCGATGAATTGTGAGATATGGTAAAAAATAGTATATTCAAATTATCAGTAAAATACACTATTTATGACATCATAAGTGATGTAAGGCCACAAGGGTTGAACTCACATTCCATTATTACTATTTGTGGTCACATGAAATAAGAATATTCATAGTGTTGAGAAGAAATATTATAATAATGATTAAAATAATTAAAATACCCCCTCTCCTCCACTATAAATACCACCATAATTCCCCTCTTCCTCCCACACCCCTCAAACATTGAGCATTACCTATGTAATTCCCAATACACTTCCCAAGGCTCTTCCTAATGTCTTAAAGGTACTGGTCTCACCAATTAGCCAAAACCAAAGGCCTTAATGAGGATCACTAGGAGAAGAGATCAAGGGGAGGTTTAAATAAGTTTGATGTATGAAAAACCCGAGGTAAAGGAATTCATAACCCGATTGTTGTTCTTTGGGTTAAACTCATACTACGTCATTTATGTGTTATTAAAAATGTTTGTGTGATGGGTTCTATTTATATAATGTTGAATTATGTGCATTTACTCTGTGTGTATATATTCCATCTACTAAATTAAGTCTCACTTTAATTATTTGATTTATCTAAGGGGCCATTCTTTTAAAACCATTTTTTAAATTCTATTATACAAAATTCAAAATAACTATTTCTATGATATTATTCATGTTGTATGATTGTATTATAAATCATGTACATTGTTTATGATGATGTTTGGGAACTATATCTCCCTCAAATTCATTGGGTACATGCATATTGGAGGTCGGCCGTATGGTTACTCCAACTATAACTAGAAAAATTGTAAGGTAGCTGTGAGGGTCACAAGTTATAAGGTAGGTGAGAGTGTTATAAGATTATTGAAGTAATTTCCCAAGATACCATTATAGTTCTATTTATTATATTTATGTATTGTGGGAATATTGTGGAAATATCATGTTTCACAAATTAAGTATATATGGGTGACAAGTTAATCCTTACAAAATGATTTCATACGTTACAAATATTTTTGGACTAATGTGATCCTTCTTTCTTTTTATATAACTTACTGTGCTTTTTGTGCTTAACCCATGTTTTTAAATGATTTTTATATATTACAAGGATGTGTAATAAAATGAATAAATCCATGTTAAATGTTTTAAGAGTTGTCAATTGGATCATTCTTTAACTGGAAAGTTTTATATTTTGGAACAAATGAATAATGTTATTATGGTATCCAATCTTTAATAATGTGCAATGTTATGAATGTTTTATCCCCCTTTACTCTAAATATCTAAACATTAATTATATCCTCAATATGGAAGGGATTTATTTGTTTACTAAATTCAGGATTAAGTAGTGTAATAAGGGCGGGTCCATATAGTTATCATCAATGGATGGTTTAAAAAACTTTAGGGGTTAGGTTGATGTTAATATAATATCATAAATTATTTTTTACAAAAGGGTTAAGTGGAAATGTTATATAAATTAAAGACTACTATGGTGCTCCAACTATGATATGTTTTTTTAGAATAGTTGTCCATAGAAGAAATAAACAAACTGAATAGTAGAGGAACTGATAGAACAACATCGGTTTAAGTCATCATCTTTTAATGGTAGGGACAAGAACTGAGATATTTGTGATAGTAGAGGCATATCTAATATAGGAAATAAATTTCGGTGGCATCTATGCAAAATAATAACCATATGTACAATACGGGAACCTGACAATAGTGGAACATTTTTTGAGATTACACCCTCCTTCTTTTAATGGATCTTTTGACCCAATAGAACCTAAAGGATGGATTAAATCCATTTAAAATATATTTTATGTAATGGATTGTTCAGATAATTAAAAGGTATGTCTTTCCATTTATTGTTATGAATTTGAAGCTGATCAGTGGTGGTTAATGGTATGGAATATCAGGTATAGAGAGGAAATTTATGCATGAGAGTGGGATGAATATAAAATTATATTCCTTGAAAAAATGTCATCCTATGGTGGTGAGACTTCGGATGGATAATGAAAACCTTGTATTGAAGAAAAAAGATGAATATTTAGTGGTTGTGTATTACGAAAGCTTCACCTGACTGGCGTGTTATGCTCCAAATCATATTTTGGATCTTGATAAAAAAATCAAAAGCTTGTACTGAGGATTGATGCCAAAGAATCTAAGGGTGTTGGACTCCAAAGAATTCAATAGTTATGAGAAACATGTATGATGTTCTCCGAGGGTTGAGAGAGAGTTTTCAGATTATTATATACATTTCTTTAGCAAGAATAAGAAGATGTCCCTATGGAAAGTGATGGGTAGGAATCAACCAATGAAATCTGATTATAAAAAAAATCTGGTTTCTAGTTTGTGAAAAGTGTGGCAAGAATCACCCTAGGGAATGCCTTACAAAAACTGGGAACTGTTTTTGATGAGGTAAGATTGGACATATGGGCTGAGATAGTAATGAAAATGGTCCTAAGACTAATCCTGATAATAAAACCATTATGTGTTTTAAATGTTGTGAGATGGGTCATTATGAAAATACATGACCAAAGAGGGATCAAAATGATGCGAAGAAGCCATAATATAATAAGAAAGGTGTAATGAGATCATGTGCAGCTACATCAATAGATTTTGGACCATACAGTGAATTTGTATCAAGTACATTGTTTGTTAACTCAGATTTTACTAATGCTTTTTTTGATATAGAGACTACACATTCATTTATTTATGAGAAATTTTCTAGTAAATTTAAAATATCAACTCAAAAAATGACACTGAAACTATTTTTTAAAACCCAAGAGGAAAATATATTAGAATGGTAGTATTATAATAATCTTTCTATTAAGGTCCTTGGAAAAAAAATACCCACAAACCTTGTTGTTTTCCCTTAGTTGAGTTTGATGTTATTTTGAAAATAGATTGGATTTCTATTTATCATCATAATATAGACTGTAAAGCTATTGAAGTTGTTTTTCAGAATGAGTTTCAGTTTGTATACAAGAATGAACCCATAAAATTGATTACATAGCAGAATGATGAGAAACTATTCAAAAATGGAAATGAAATTTATCTTGCTCATATTGTTGAAAACAAGGGAACTATTCAGATTAATTATGTACCAGTGGTAAATGAATACCTTGATGTTTTTCTTGATGAGTTTCCCATTGTCACACCTGACCAGGATGTCAAGTTCACAATTAACTTATTTACTGATGATAATATATGTTCAAATACCCTATATAATATAGTTCAAATAGAACCTCTTGAATTGAAAAATTGGTTGCAGGATTTCCTTGATAAATGATTCATTTGTCCATGTACTTCACCATGGGGTGCTCCAATTTTATTAGTTAAAAAAAGTGTTGGTTCCATGAGACTTTTCATTGATTATAGAGCATTGAATAACATCACTGTTAAGAAATGTATCCTTTTCCTCACATCGATGACTTGATGGATCATCATCTAGGAGCTCAGTAATTTTCGAAGATTGAATTGATATCTGGATACCATCAGGTGAAGGTAATGAAGGATGAAATCCCAAAAACGGATTTTCATACTAGATAACGGCATTATGAATTTGTTGTTATTTTTTTGGGATAACTAATGAACCTATAGTATTCATGAATCTTATGAATATAATATTTTATGAGTTTCTGGATATGATTGTGGTTTTTTTTAACGATGACATTCTGGTATTTTCTAAAAATAAATACCAGCATGAAAATCATATAAGGGTTGTTTTACAAAACACAAAGGAAAAAGAACTATATGGAAAATTCAGCTAGTGTGATATTTGGTTAAAACATATTTATTTTCTAGGGAAAATTGTAAATAAGAATGAAATAAAATTTGATCCTTCCAAAAAAATAGTTGATGAATTGAGAAGACCTACAAATTTTATAGTGATTCATTGTTTTATTGGAATATTATGTTATTATCAACAAAACGTTATGAAATTTTCAGAGTTTTCTAGACCAATGACTAAGTTAACACGAAAAGTTGTTAAATTTATCTTGATAGAATAATGTGATGTTTTTTTGGAACTAAATAATATATTGGTTAATGCTTCGGATTTGGCCTTCCCTTCCCAAAGTGGTTTGTTTGACATCTACAATGATGATTCATTGAAGGGATGTGGTTTGTTCAGATTTAAAATGATCAGGTAACTGCTTACGCTTCTTGAAAATTAAAACATCATGAGTTATATTATTCCACACATTATTTGGAATTGGTTGCTGTGGTTTTTGTTTTAAAAACTTTTAGGCATTATTTATACAAATCCAAATGTCAAATATATACTGACAATAAATGTTTTATGTATAAATTCACTCAGATGGAATTAAACATGAGTGATAGAAGATGGCGTGAACTGATAAATGTTTACTATTTCACAATCAATTACCATATATAAGTAGATAAAAAAGTTCTGGATGCATTGAGTCTAAAACATCATGAACCATTAACCATATTACGTTTAGACCATGATCCCTTAATTAATGATTTGATAAATTTTGTATTAGAAATTGTTGGTGCAGGAATACGTCAATTTTTTTCAGGTTTCAATGCATTCGTCATTGTCATTTTAATTAAGCATGCTCAAAAGGAAGACCATGATATATAGAAAAAATTAGAATTGGTTAAAATGTTTAAGTTTCTATAATTTAATCTTGATAAAGAATTTGAGTTATGATTTAGAAAAAGGTTGTCTGTTCCTTGTGATTCTCAACTAAAGAAAGATTTTTTTTAAGATCATAGTTTTCTATTTTCAGTTCATCCTAGAATTACTAATATGTACAAAGTACATCAGATGTATTATTGGTGGGATGGAATGATAATAGATATCTCTATTTTTACCATGAAATGTATGACATGTCAACAGGTTTAAGAAGAGTGATAGTTATCAAACGGGATGCTTCATCCTTTTCCAGTTCTAGAGTGGAAATTAGAAAATGTATGCATGGACATTATGGTTGGACAACCTAAGACATCTCGAGGTAACAATGAAATTTTTATGTTATTGATCGGTTGGAAAAATCTGCATATTTTAGTTTAATTTGAGATAAAATGTATTTAGGTCACCTTTCTCCATTGTACCTCAAAGATACTGTAAACATAAATGGAGTTCCACGTTCCATTGTATATGACCAAGATCCCAGGATCACATCCACAATTTGGAAGGTCCTTTAGATGTCGTTGGGTAAAGAATTAAATTTTAGTATAACTCGTCATCCTCAATCAGATGGGAAGTCAGAATGAACAATTCAGACTTTGGAGGATATGCTTCGATTTTGTTCAATGGACTACCAAGGAATTGGGGATCAACATAATTATTTAGTAGAGTTTTCTTATAATAACAGTTTTCATTATTGTATAATAATGGATACTTGTGAGGCATTGTTTGGGAATCCATGTTAGATTCCCGAATTTTGAGATGACGATAGTAAAAGAAAGCTGATGGTGTAAGAAAAAGTAAATTAAGTGGATAAGAAATTGAAGATGATCCAGAAGAACATTAGGGAATCATAAATCAGGGCAAAAAGTTATTCATATAAGATAAGGAAAGACTTTTCTCTTGAGTTAGGTGACCAAATTTTTTTTAAAATATCAATTTTCAAAATTGTGATGTGTTTTGATAAGAAATAGATGTTACGTTTGTGGTTCATCGGTACTTTTGAAATCTGGTAGAATGTTGGACCAGTTGAAAAATGAGTATATTTTCCAGTTAGTTTTCCACAGGTATATAATTTTTTTTAATGTTTCAATTTTTAGAATGTATGTTCAAGATTAGACGCAGGTTTTGAGCCTAGAAGCAGTTCAACTGAAAGAGAACCTATCCTATAAAGAGAAACCAGTTCAGTTTCTTTATCGAATGGTAAAAGTGTTTCAGAACTTTTTAATCCACTGGGAAACAGTTTTGTGGAAAAACCACGTGGTTAATGATGCAACATGGGATTTTAAAGATGATATGGGGTAAAATACCTTCAATTGTTCAACAAGTAAATAAATTTGTGAGGATAAAATTTCCAGAATGTGGGGATAATGTAGCATCCCACAATTATCAAAAAAATAATTAGAAATGCATGAAACAATATTTTAAACTGATATTTATAACTAGTATTTAAAAATATTTTTTTTTCATATATGTTTTTAATTTCAAATACCAGTAATCTACCTTTTTTATGTATGTTATTTGGAGTATGAAAGAACCATATTTTGTTTTTCATGAAAAGTAACATATCATTATGAATAGTAATATTAATACTAATATGACCCTGATAAATAATAAATTTTATTACTATTCTATTTTATTAAGGTTTTAATATAATGACATTTTGGTTTATTTTTCAATGTGATATAAAATCAGTTATAGAATTAAAATTGATAATTTTTCATTTAAGTATGATTATATTTAAAAAAATTAGAAATATATAGAGAATTATTTTCAAGAAATTGTGTTCATTTTCAAATTCTACACGTCATAAAATGTTAGGGTGATTTTCTGGGATTTTTTTGAATTTCAGGAATTTTCAAACAATAGTGAAATACGATAAAATATCGTATATTAAAATTATCAGAAAAACACATTATTTATCACATAATAAGTGATGTAAGGACACTTAGTTCGAACTCTAATGCAATTATTACGAATTTAGGTAGCATGAATTAACACTATTCATAGTTTTCAGAAAATATATTATAAAAATGATTAAAATAATGAAAAATACCCCCTCTTCCACTATAAATATCACATTCATTCCTCTCTTCCTACAACACCTCTCAAGACTTGAGCCTTACCTATGATCTTATCAATACTCCCCCAAGTATCATCCTCACATCTTTGAGCTTCTAGTCTCAATAAAATACCAAAACCAAAGGCGTTAAGGAGGATCTCAAGGAGAAGTGATCAAGGGGAGGTTTAAACAAGTTTAAAGTAAGAGAAACCTGAGGTAAGGGAATTCATAACCCAATTTCCGTTGTTTGGGATAAACTCATACTTCTTTATTTATGTTGTATTAACATTTTATGTGTGATGTTTTTTTATATTATGATTAATTATGTGTATTTACAGTGTATATACATATTCCATCAACTCTATTAAGTCTTGCTTCAATTATATGATTTATGTAAGTGACCTTTCATTTAAAAACCTCTTTTAAAATTCTATTTTAAAAAATTAAAAAGTAGTTTCTTTATGTAATTATTAATGTTTTATGATTGTATTATGGTTCTTTGAAAAATTTTATGACTAATTTTGGGACCTATATCTCCTTACAAAGCATTGGAAATGTGTATGTTTGTGGTCAGTCGTTTGGTTACTCCATGTGTAACTGCAATTGATATACAAATTGTAAGGTAGCTGTGAGGTTTATAAATTATAAGGTAACTTAGAGGGTTAAAATATTATATACTTAATTCCCCAAGAAAACATTATGGTTTTATTTATGTAATTATGTATTGTGGGAATCTTTGTGAAATATCTTGTTTCACAAAGTAAGTATATATGGGTGATATGTGTATCCATTAAAAATTATTTCATATGTTAGAAGTATTTATGGAATAATGTGCTCCTTATTTCTTTTTATATCCCTTATAGATTTTTGTGTACTCTTCCCACGTTTTTTGAATGATTTTCAGAGTTTATAATGATGTCTGAATCAAAAATGGAATCCAAGTTAAATTTTTGAATAGTTATCAATGGGATGATATTTTAATTGAAGATTATTATATTTTGGAAGAAACTAATACTGATATTATGGTATCCACTCAGTAATAAAGTGTAATGTTATCAATGTGTTATCTCTTTCTTCTTTAGATCTCTATTCTTGAAATGATCCTCAATGTGAAAAGAAGTGATTTATTAACTAAATACAAGATTATGTAATATAATAAGGGTGGGTCCTTATAATAGACTAGCATGGCTATTGATATACTAGTTGATATTGTATGCATACTTCCTATATTTTTTCTCATTATCAGATGGATTCAGTAAAAAATTATTCCACATAAATATTGAAAAGTTATGTAACAAACATAATTATTTTATCGTTGAAACCAATAATTATGGGGGCTATTATTGGTTTTAAAAGAGAGGAATCCAATAGTTATGTTGGAACACTTTCTAAAAATATAATCATTTTTCTCATTAATGTTATAACATAGTTGGAAGTTATAGTGAAAGGAATATACAATATGTGATTTCATGACTCTGGTGCCACATGTCAGTGCTCTAATCTAGTCAGTTACACAACCTCCATCACACCTCCCCCATACACTTGAGGATACCTACTTGTAGTGAGGGTATATAAATATATAACATTGGGATACAATTTCATCAAAGCATCCTAACAACAATAAAAATTAAAAATATATATATATAACCAAGAGCAAGAATGGTCCCAGAACCAATAAAGAGCAATAACACATGATAAATTAAAATAGGAAAATAATATCCAAAATGAATAAATTGATATTTCATTCCATATATGTTTCATGTTTCAATATGAAACCCCTAAAATAAATCCACACTAAAAAATACCTTGTCATTCTTGACATCAGGTTTGGTTCCCCAATCAACTGTCCATCCCAACACATGTATCTATCATAGTGTTATTTCCCATATCGTATCATGAAAACATTATGTCTATTCGGCTACCAATCCATCTACCAAAGTAGTGAGTCAGTACAACTAAGTACGACTCCACTAATGACACATAAAAAATATCTAGTCACAAAAAATGTAAGCAGTTTTTTAAAAAATAATGCAAAATCAATAAAGTAAACATTCTACGCATACAATTAATCTTTTTTTAACAAAACGTATCCATGGGTTCATGATAACACCAAAAAATGAATAACTGCAATTATCAATCCCTGATTTATAACTATCCTTAAAGGATATCATAAATAGATTCACAATTCTTTATATCAAGGTATTTTATTATCCATTTCATTCCTTTTCGCTACAGGTCAATTTCAATCACTTGTTCAATTCCAATATCATGGGAATATTATTTAATGTCTAGAACCCAATAGGTATTTTAAGCATACGTTTTTCCACACACCTCACTGGTATATGGAGTTTCATTCCCTATCCCACACAATAATATTCACATTCATTCCTTTGGATCTATTTTGGTATTTGGTGTTTCAGTCTATGTCCTACACATGTTTATCAAAAAATCACATATATCACATGTATCACATATATGAATGTTAAAAATAAATAAACATCTAATAATCATTTCAAATTTAGATATACAATTTCAATTAACAATTATATAAAAATTCCTTACTTTAATCACATGTAATAATATGAACAAACCACTATTAAACCATATATCAATAGTTAATCAAATAACTCATTAATACATCATTGTTAATCTAAACATAAATTAATTTATAATATCAATAAATTAAATATCTCAGTAATTAACCAATTGCACAATCCTATTTAATTGACTAATTAAATAATCCTAAAATCCCATCAATTTGGTAGTCATATAATTTCATTAATTAATTAACACATTAATTAAACCAAAAAATATTCCATTTCCGAACATGGAAATTGATGTTTCAAAATTAAGCAGGTAAAAAAATAAAATAAAGACAATGGTATTTTCAATTTTTACCACCTAACTCAGTATTGTTGATGGACTCTCACCAAAAAATGCCTAATTGAAGTTGAATGGTCAAGAACGCGAAGAAGAAAGAGATATAGACCCAAATCACTGAATAAAGTTAAAAAGGATTAAGATCCACCATAAAAAATAACTAATACACTTCTAATGGAATAAAAAAATCTCATCTTCACATTGAAAAAGAAATGAGAGAGAGTGGAATCTAAATGGGATGAAATTCGCATACTAGAGGAGATGAAGATCTGCAAACTGGATCATAGATTCATGAAAAAAAAATATATTTGATGCACTTTTAACCCTTCATAGATACTTTAAATTTTAATTAATGAATTTATATTTTGGTGGGGTGATTATAGATTAATATTAGGGGGATCAATACTCATTTATACTTTTCTAATGGTTTAAAATAAAACATGCATGGGTTCCTATATGGGGTGCATGTTTTTCACAAAATTATCTACCTCCCCAAAGGAGAACATAGTTTCTCCTAATCGGGAACACAATTTTAAAATCTTGGAACCACCAATTCATTCACATTATCTTTTGGGATGCATGGTTTATTTTTGGTAGGTTCATGGTTTGAAAAAATCATCCACCAACCATGTCCTATACATGTTCATCCAATTTCTCATTTATGAATCTTTAAAAAAAAAATTTATCAATACATGTTACAATAAAATAATGTTATAATAGCACCTAAAAAAACCTCAAGGAATATCTTTAAAATGTTTGGATCATATAATCTCCCACCTTAGAACATGTCATCTTTGACCAGTAATCCCAAGCATCTCTATGATTCAAATGAATAAAAAATCAAGCCATTGATCCCTCAAATATGATTATATTTCCCATGTTTACTCCTGAACACACCCGTGACTCCACAAAGCTGAAACTATTATCATGGAAATTCCCTATAACACTTTCTCACTGCGATTCATGATAGAAATAATAAGCTCATCAAAAGGAGAATCAGTCTCATGGTCAACATCATAAACATCGATCATGTGAGAAGGGTTGGGGTGAAACCACCAAACCTGTGACTCATGAAAAACATAATTCATTGTACTATCACTTTGTGGAAGAGAAAACATATATGAAAACAATATAATTCTTTCCATAATATCAAAAGATCCAAAAAATTTAGGCACCAATATTCCTTGTCTCTAAAACCCACGGTGTCACAATATAAGAGAGACACAATGAAAAAAATTATAAAACTCTATAAACACTATGTTTAGTAAACTTATATTGGAATATGAGTTATGCCTAATCAGAACTGTGGCAATATATTTGTGATTTATCAAAACCATCTTTGATATCTCATGCATGAGATTTGGTCCCAACAACTCTGAATCACCTACCTTTATCGATTATATATGTTATCATAATGACCAAAATATGTTGCCTCATATGGTTACAAATAATGAGTTTCCTAATAATTTCTTATAAAAAGGCCAAAAGTTCTATATTTTTCTCCCATGACCCACTGAAGTCATGAATAAACGGTTGTATCATATCCTTCAAAACATAAAATGTATGCTCTGACATCTCATTTATCTGTGGTTGGAACTCCGTACTTAGTAATACTTATATAACCAACACCATCAGCAAGACCTATAAGAATAAGGATTTAAAACATGAGTCGCGGTCCAAAAATATACTCCTCTACACCCCCATAATGGTGTACTATCTCAATATTGTACGAGTCCTCTGGATGATCCAATAAGAAGTATTCCTTTATTTGAAATAAATTTTCTACTTTTTTTGTGAGTCCACAACCATCAAAATAGTGTCATTTTTTGAGTTTTCCTCAACAGACCAACCAAAAAACCATAGTATGGTCACCCCACTTCTTATATGTAATGGGAGATGTATTTAGTAAACCACAATGTTTTTTATGCTCGTCCTTCACCTATTGACAGGTGTATCACCATATAACATACCCTAAATTATAATTTTCAAACATGATCATCAATATTGTTGATGTAGGTCACAAAAAATTTGGTAAAACATGGATTTACTACCCCCATTAGAGGTATGAAATTAATGTGTCCTATACCCTCTCATAAAATTAGTAATGAAAAAAATACTAAATTATAGATGATATCATCCTCATCTATGGACCAATATAGAGGATACTTCACACATTCAACGCTTTCCCTCAAGGAAAAACATTCCAAATCCTCATACTATCATTCCTTGATATGAGTAAAAATTAAAAAAACCACAGTAATACATATATATGGTTCATAAAATCTTATTAATAATGAATGAAACCATACATATCCTCTATTAAAGACATCATATTCCACTCAGTACTATACCCTTTAACTACCTATGTTAGATTTTTCATACTCAAAGCGTCAGAAACACTATCTCCCTTATCGAGCATATATACTAGATGAAAATAAAACAAATTAATATAATAAAAACAACTTGGTTGTCAAATATTCAAATATCAATGTATAAAATGCAATTTATGATGTTATGATCAGTATACACAACAAAATTTCACATAAAAAATTACCTCACTAATGGCTCAACGAATAAACAATTATTGTCAAATCAAGGTCATTCTTTGGGTAATTCCCTTAATGTGTTCCCAATTATGATACACATACACCACCATTCGATCTAACGTCATCAACCCTTATCAAATGCATGTCCCATATGCATAAAAAAACACCATATACTCATCCCCTAGCTTGGGTCGGATCAATATTGAATCATTCTTCAAATGATTCTTTAACTATTGAAATTATTTATCCCATCATTAGACCATTCAAACATAATTACTGTATTGCTAAGATCAAAATATTTTCTACCATGTTAGAAATTTCAATGATGAACCTATGATAATATCACATAATCCCATGAAAATTACCAATATAGAAAACACTCAAGGGATACTCCTAAGAAAAAATTTCCTACGGATTCATTGGGTCCACAAAAACACCTTCCCTTAGATGAAGTGACCCATAAAATGTACCTGATCAATCTAGAATTGAATCATAGATAACATGAAATATAGATGATTTTATATTTGTGTAATAAAGATGATATCAGGAATTTGGGAATGGTATTCATCAGTCATGGAGTACACAAATATTCCATTTATATAAAAAAAGATCTAGTCCAGAGTGAATGATTTGGTTCACCAAGTTCATAAGCACTACTAGAGAATTTTCAACCCGAATAGGTTTATGATGATCTCATAATGTCCATACCTACTTCTATATGATATTTTACGTATATCACGATGTTGATCTCTCAACTGATGATACCCTAACCTCAAGTCAATCTTAGAGAACACACAATCCCTCAAAACTGACCCAAGAGATCATAGATATTAGGTAGGGGATTTTGGTTCATCACTGTCATTAGGAACAAAATATGGAAGTCAATATATAAGCCCAAAATCTCATCATAATTTACTAAAAAAAATTAAAAACCCCAAGGTGACATACACGGATGGATAAATCCCTTATCCATCAACTCCTACATTTGATTCTTAAGCTCTAGTAGCTCTATTAGAGCCTTCTATAAGATGGAATACAAACTAGTTCATCTCATAAAATATGCTCAATCATAAAATATACATATCTCGTGGATGGTATACCTAAGAAGTCCATCAAGAAAAAATCATATAGCCTATACTCTATTGGTGTAAATATATCAATTTCATACAATTCTACCATACATGAACAAACATCAGACATATAATGTTTTGAATTTCACCATCGGATGATGAATTGGACCTGCATGATCAACCTGAATATCCCACTCTCTATAGTGATCATTTTTGGAACCCTTATAAGAATTAAAGTCCACTCTATGAAATAATAATCAATGTGGGATAAATATTAAAATAATCAGTAAAATCCAAAATTCGATTCAAATAATGGAAGGTCAGGAATTTAGAGATCCCGTAGAATGTTATAATTCACAACCTCTAATTAATACCCCGTGCACAAACAGGTGTCTCCAGACCGTACTATCAATGGTGTTTTTATCATCATCACCCCAAAAAAATACTTTATGTAACGACCCAAATTTTCATTAATGGAAAATCCCTCTTGATCCAGTTGAATGTTTCTTTATGAAAAATGTTTTTATAAGATGTCAACTTCTTTAGTTTTACATTAAGATTTGTGACCGTTACTTTTTAGTCGTTGAGTAGTGATCATCTGATTAGTAGAAATATAAGGCTTTAACGAACCCATTTCTACTCAGACAAAGGAAGTGATGGCCTCATCCAGTAGAATTGCCCCTTACGAAGACCATTTGTCAGAGCTCAGAAAAGAGGTGGTGTCTTTGGGCTTTTGCCTTGACCAAGCCCAAGCTGAGCTTCATCAAGTCAAGATCGAACGTGATCGTCTACTTGAAAAGTGGAAGTTGATTGAAATTACCACTCGAGCGATGTTATCCGAGCCGCCCCAAGAGTCTGTCATCATTGCGCACCTTACCCTTAGGTCTTATGCGGCTATTTTAAGGGGTTATGTAACAAATAAGTAGCACCATGTCCATGTACATTATTTTTGTATATAATAATGAATATAATTTCTAGTCATTTTTGATACATTGTAATTAGTTTTTAAAGTACAAATGGTGTTTTTAGTTATTATTTAATTAAGAATTATATTTTATTAAATTAAAGGATTTTTAAATTAAATATTATTTTAATAAAATATTATTTTTAATATTACATTAATTTTTATTAAATATAAATGATCTTATAATTTTATGAATGCAATTAAAATTTTTATTAAGGCTTGAAAGCCATTTCTGTCAAAACCTGTGAATTTTTTTATAAATGTCGGTTTTTATTTTAAAAGTGAAAATTCACATATTTAGAAAATTATTCAGATAAAATAAATATTATTTTTGGAATCAAGACGTCGAAATTATCCAACGGTGAATTTTTCATAATTTTCTGAGACAGTCAAATTTTTGGGTAAAAATTAAATACCATTTAAATATATAATGTGTTTTATGACATCATAATGACCCAATGGTGATGTAATAAAATAACATAATCCTTATGTTCGGACAATATGTGTTTTATCATTAAAATAATGTGGTTTTGGGTTAGTTTGACTTACTTTTCAAAACATTAATGGAGCCCTCAAGACTTATTCAACACTTTGCCTTTTTAAATTAATTTCCATGGGAGTGTGACTCACCTCCACATAAGCAAACCTAATTTTTTAATAATTTCGGACCTTTTCCTTTTAAAATATTGTTTTCCACTTTCGTTTTCCAGAAACCATGGGCAATTACCATGGGATGATTTGTGGTTTGGATTATTTTAATTTAAGGGGTCCCAAACCTAAATAATAAAGAATTCCCTCACCTTTCCTATACAAACCCACCCAAGCTCCCGCTTACTCCTCACTCAAAGCCCTTGGAGTTCGTCCAACCTCTTCCCTAATCTCTCTAGAATACTCCCAAGGTGCCCCAAGCTCCCAAGAAGCCTCTCACAAGCCTCTCTCTAGCCTTTGGAAGCACACTTCCAAGTAAGGGTTTTTTTCTTCTTTTCTCATTTTTGTCAATTTTCTTTAAGATGTATTGCCATTTTAATTTCAATTATGAATGTTGGGGTATGGTTTCACTCCTCCCCCATACTGCCCTCTTATTGTTTTAATTATGGGAGACCCCTTTCTCTCTCATTAAATGCCTCCCATGTACACCCATTACTATGCCGAAATTCCGAAAGGAACTTTTTTCTCCTCTTTTATATTCAAGCAATACATTTGTATCATGAATCTAAATTCATTTTCAATTGTTGGTACATGTATCTATATGACCTCCTTACTTTCCATTAAATTTAAATATGATGAGGAACCCCTTTCTCTCTCATTAACCATTTTTATGAATTCTTATGTCACACTGTTACGCTGCCGAAATCACACCGATTTTCTAAGCCAATATCATTGTGTATTGAATATCATGCCCATTTCTCCATCAAGGGTATTCACCTTTATGCACATTTACTTATTGATTATAAAGTTTCATGTATGAATTCCACATTCCTTTATCGTGGAATATATGATTATGTTTTATGAATCCATGTTTTATGATCCATGTGGCACACTTATGCGTGAGATGAAATGTTTAAGAAGGGTGTGCGCTTATAGCGCTCCAATGAATTGGGTAAAGTATAGTATCATGATACGTCATGTGCAATGAGTGTTGAATCATGATAATTCAAGTTCAATTAGGGTTTACTCGTGCTTCATGTGCAATGAGGGTTTACTCATGCTCCATGTGCAATGAGCCTTGGTTCTTGCTAATTCAATGTTAAGTGTTGTTGCCACATTTCCATGTTATGGTTATCATCCATTATCAGGCCTGTATGTTCTTGTTTCTCTTATGCTCTATTGATATGATTATTGCCTAACATGTATTGTACTCCTCATGTTATTAATTGTGTACTCCCTTACTGGGCTTTATAGCTCACCCTTTTCTTATGCATGTCCTCAGGTTATCCCATGCAATGCTAAGTACGAAGGAATGTAGTGGTCATGTAAAGGAAGTTTTAAATAAAGATGTTGTATTTCATGTTTAATGTTTTTATGTAATTATCCTAAGCCCCAAAGACACTAAACCTCTCGATATTCTTTGTTGTATCAAGTGATGTTTTATGTAATAAAGCATGCTTATGTTGTATTAAAAAGCAGGGTTGTCATAGTTGGTATCAAAGGATAGGTTTAGTTATTTTTGGGATTAGGAAACCCTAGTAAAGCCTTAGATACAAGACTAAGTATAATAAATACATCCCTAAGTTTTGTTAAATACTAAGTAGGTGGTTTATCAAACAAATACATCCCTATCTGGATACGAGCAGGTAGAGGCGGATTTGGCACAGATGTATCCTAGGGGTAAAACCCGAAAACACCGCTTTGAGCTAGACTCGAACGGGAACTGGTGCACGAAAATGGGCCTTGCTGCACTCTTGGTTACGACACACCCGGGGGATATGTTTTTATAAGTTCACAATCATAGTATGAACCCTTATTAAGGGAAAAATGCCCCTAAGAATATATGTTAGAAGGAAGATCATGAAAATCCTGGATTGAATCCTATAGACTCATGAGTTAAAGAGATTAAAGTTTATTTATAAGTCATCAAACTTTTGTCTTTGGATTACCCTTTATGTGTTACCCCTAACTTTCTTTTTATTCTAGCCAATGGTCGGTAATAGGAGAACTCGGGCTAACAACCATTGTGAAGATCAGTGTGATGATTGTACTTATGAGATGCCCAATCCAATGGGAGCAAGAATCGCAAACTTTGTCACGCTTCCCTCTCAGCTAACTCAATTTTTGAATAGAAACACTGGTCAAGAGGAACGTTCACCCCCTCCTAAGAAAGAACAAGTTGCTATTGAAAGCTTCATGGGACAAAGGCCTCATACTTTTAGTGGATCATCCGATCCCACGATCGCTGAACAATAGATCAACTCCATTGAAATGATATTCTCCATCGTCCAATGCTCTGAAAAAGAGAAGGATCTCCTGGAGGCTTATCGTATGGAGGGTGAAGCTGATCAATGGTGGACGTTGATCAAAAATACGAAGCCTGAGGAGAAGATCGAGGCTTTGGAATGGAAGTAATTCCGGAAGAAGTTTTTCGATAAATATTTTCCACGCACCCTCCATCTTAAGATGGAAAGGGACTTCCTTTCCCTCAAACAGAAAGATGAAGAATCTGTGGGAGCGTACGAGGAAAAAATCAAAAGGCTTGCGCGATACGCTACCGACTATGTCGTTACCCCCGAATGCAAGGTTGACCGCTTCTTTGGTGGGCTGAAGCCTAGCTTGCAGAATGCATTAGCGATTCGTGACTTCGACAGCTATGAGGAAATTGTCCGATGTACCCTCAAGGTTGAAATGGAGATCGGAGAATCACAGGGGTATCATGGGGGCAAGAAGCGTAAGGTGGACTTCAATGCTGGTGGTCCGATGGATAAATCCAACAGCGCTAAGAAATTCCAGCACCCCACTAGCCAAATGTGTGGAAAGAAGCACCCTGGAAATTGCCTTAGGGGGACAAGAAAATGCTTCAAGTGTGGAAGAGAAGGGCACCTAGCTGTTAACTGTCAGAAAGAAGGACCCGCGACTACGATAGAGGAGAGGAACGCTCCGTTCGAACCTCAACGCATTGTTCAATGCTACAAATGAAAATAACCGGGTCATTTTTCAAATCAGTGCCCTAATCCAAGGGTTATCGGAGGCAACCAGCAACCTCCAAGACAGCAAGGAAGAACTTTTTCCATCACTTCTACCGAAGTGAACCCCAACAACGAAGTGGTGACAGGTACTCTAGTTATTCATTCAAGAATAGCGAACGTACTTTTTGATTCAGGTTCTACACATTCTTTTATATCTCAAAAGTTTAGTAGAACAATCCCTGCACCACCACAAATCATGGAAGTAAAGATGTCGATGAGTACGACAAATGGGGCAATCATTGCATCCCATGAGTATAAGTCCTCCTCTGTTATAATCTGTGGATTGAATTTCCCGGAGAACCTCGCCATACTCCCTTTGGTGGAATTTGATGCAATTCTTGGCATGGATTGGCTTTCCTTATATAGAGCCAACATAAATTGTCGGGAGAGGGAAATCACACTCCATATAGAGAATCGACCCCCGATTCTTTACAAGTGTCAGGAGGAAGATGAATCTCCTTTAGCTCCATCATCTCAAGAATGGGTATTACTGCCTTATGAGAACGCATATATGGCTCAGATGATTGAGTCCAAGGAAGAAACCACCCTTGAAGAAATACCTATTGTGAGGGAATTCGCTGAAGTATTTCCCGAGGAACTTCCTGGTCTTCCTCCAAGAATAGATGTTGCGTTCTCAATTGAAATTATACCTGGGGCGCAACCAATATCCAAGACTCCATATAGAATGGCTATTGTTGAGCATGAAGAGCTAAAGAAACAACTACAGGAGAATCTGGATAAAGGGTTTATACGCCCAAGTGCATCACCATGGGGTGCACCAGTCCTCTTCGTCAAGAAGAAGGATGGGTCAATGCGGATTTTCATCGATTATCGTGAAATTAACAAAATCACGATAAAGAAAAAGTATCCTCTCCCAAGAATCGATGAATTGTTTGATCAGCTGCGTGGAGCACAATACTTCTCCAAGGTGGACTTGCGGTCGGGATATTATCAAGTAAGTGTGAAGAAGGAAGATATCCCCAAGAATGCTTTTCGTATAAGGTACGGGCACTATGAATTCATAGTAATGCCTTTCGGACTCACCAATTCTCCAGAAATATTCATGGACTAGATGAATAGAGTCTTTAGAGATTACCTTGACAAATTTTTGGTATTCTTTATAAATTATATTCTAATATACTCCAAAACCAAGGAGGACCATGAGGAGCATTTAAAAACTTTACTAGAGACTTTCCGCAAGGAGAATCTCTATGAAAAGTAAAGCATGCGTGAGTTTTGGTTGAAGGAAGTCTCATTCTTGGGCCATATCATCACAAGCAATGGGATATCTGTGGACCCCTCCAAAACAAATGCAATTGAGGGATGTCCGAGGCCAACATCGGTAACTGATATCCGTAGCTTCTTGGGGTTAGCTGGATATTATCGACGATTTGTGAGAAATTTCTCATGATTGTCCAACCCTTTTACCAAGCTAACTTGAAAGGGAGTAATGTTTTCTTGGAGTGATGAATGCGAAGAAAGCTTCAAGGAGTTGAAAAGGAGGCTTATCACTGCACTCGTGCTCACTTTACCCACAAGTGGGGAGCTTTTTGTGGCATTCAGTGATGCTTCGAAAAGGGATTAGGATGTGTGCTGATGCAGAATGATAAAGTGATATCCTATGCCTCAAGGTAGTTGAAAATCCATGAGAGAAACTATCCTACACATGATCTGGAGTTGGCGGTGGTTATCTTTGCCTTGAAAATCTGGAGGCATTATCTCTATGGAGAGAAATGTGAGATATATACTGACCACAAGAGTCTTAAATATATATTCACACAGAAAGAGCTTAATATGCGCCAGAGAAGATGGATAGAGGTCATCAAGGATTATGACTGTTCAATACATTACCACCCTGGGAAACCGAACAAGGTGGCGGATGCCCTAAGTAGAAATGATCCAGCTATTCTATCAATGATGAGAATGGAGAAGGATCCAATATTCTTAGACTTGATGAAGATGGATGTGGGAATCATAAAGAAGGGAACATCATCAATCCTTTCACAAATGATTGCTCAACCATCTCTTTTGGAAAGGATAAAGGATGCTCAAAAGGATGATGCAGGAATCCAAGAAAAAGTGGAAGCTATCAAAAAGGGAAAATCCTCAGAGTTTAATGTTAATGAAGAAGGAATTGAGCGGTTTGGGAAAAGACTATGTGTTCCATCAAGTTCGGAGCTGAAGAAGGAACTTTTGGATGATGCACATAGTTCAAATTTCTCTATTCATCCAGGGAGCACAAAGATTTATCGAGATCTATGAGAAAACTTTTGGTGGGATAATATGAAGAAGGAGATCGCTGAATATACATCAAAGTTCCTGGTGTGTCAGCCAGTGAAGGAAGAGAGGCAGAAGCCTAAGGGGATGATGCAACCATTGCCCACACCAGAATGGAAATGGGAGAACATCACAATAGACTTAGTCACTGGACTTCCAAGGACATCTAAAGGCAACAATGCAATCTGGGTTGTTGCGGATCGTTTTACAAAAACTACACACTTCATTTCTATTCGAGAGGATTTCTCTTTGGATCAACTGGCACAGATATATATCAGGGAAGTGGTACGGTTCCATGGAGTACCACTATCTATTGTGTCTGAACGAGATCCAAGATTTATCTCTAAGTTTTGGAAGAGTCTTCAACATTCTCTGAATACTGAACTGAACTTCAGTACGGCCTATCATCCTCAAACTGATGGCCAATCCGAGCAGACTATCCAAACACTTGAGGATATGTTGAGAGCGTGCTCAATGGACGTTAAAGGAGGATGGGATCAACATCTTTCTCTAGTTGAGTTCTCTTATAATAATAGTTTCCACTCGAGCATCCAAATGGCACCATATGAAGCCCTGTATGGGAAAAGGTGTAGAACACCGGCATGTTGGGATGAGGTCGGTGAACGTAAGCTGCTTGGACCCGAAATGGTCGAAGAAATGGTGGAGAAGGTGAAAACCATTCAGCAGCATATCAAGGCAGCCCAAAGTCGACAAAAGAGTTATGCAGATAATCGTCGACGAGACCTTGAGTTTAAAGTCGGATACATTGTGTTTTTACGCACATCTCGGTGGAAGAAGGTCATGAGGTTTGGAAAGAAAGGGATGGTAAGTCCAAGGTACATCGGCCCCTTCGAGATTCTTGATCGTGTTGGGGCTGTGGCCTATTGACTAGCACTTCCACCTACTATGGCCAAGGTGCATGATGTCTTCCATGTATCCCTCTTAAAGAAGTACATACCAGACCCTTCAGATGTACTCTCTTCGAAGGTGGTACAATTAGAAGACGATCTTTCTTCTGAGGTGAAACCAGTGAAGATATTAGATCGTAGAGAAAAAGTTCAATGAAATAAGACAATGCCTGTCATCAAGGTGTTGTGGAGAAACCACAAGTTTGAAGAAGCAACTTGGGAGTCGGAGGATATGATGAAGCTAAGTTACCCCCATTTGTTTTAGTGTGGGAAAAGGAAAATTTCGGGGGCAAAATTTCTTAAGGGGGGAATGTTGTAACGACCCAAAGTTTCAATAATGGAAAATACCACTTGATCCAGTTAAAGATTTCTTTATGAAAAATGTTTTTATAAGATGTCAACTTATTTATTTTTATGTTAAGATTTGTGACCGTTACTTTTCAGCCGTTGAGCAGTGATCATCTGAGTAGTATAAATATAAGGCTTTAACAAACCCATTTCTATTCAGACAAAGGAAGCAATGGCCTCATCCAGTAGAATTTCCCCTTACGAAGCCCATTTCTCAGATCTCGGAAAAGAGGTGGCATCTTTGGGCTTTGCCTTTGACCAAGCCCAAGCTGAGCATTATCAAGTCAAGCTCGAACGTCATCGTCTACGTGAAAAGTGGAAGTTGATTTAAATTACCACACGAGCGATGTTATCCGAGCCGCCCCAAGAGTCTGTCACTATCGCACACCTTACCCATAGGTCTTATACGACTATTTTAAGGGGTTATGTAACAAATAAGTAGCACCATGTTCATGTATATTATTTTTGTATATAATAATGAATATAATTTCTAGTCAGTTTTGATACATTGTAATTAGTTTTTAAAGTACAAATGGTGTTTTTAGTTATTATTTAATTAAGAATTATATTTTATTAAATTAAAGGATTTTTGAATTAAACAATATTTTTAATAAAATTTTATTAATAATATTACATTACTTTTTATTAAATATAAATGATCTTATAATTTTATGAATGAAATTAAATTTTTTATTAAGGTTTGAAAGTCATTTCTGTCAAAACCCGTGAATTTTTTATAAATGTCGGTTTTTATTTTAAAAGTGAAAATTCACATATTTAGAAAATTATTTAGATAAAATAAATATTATTTTTGGAATCAGGACGTCAAAATTATCCAACGGTGAATTTTTCATAATTTTCTGAGATAGTCAAATTTTTGGGTAAAAATTAAATACAATTTAAATATATAATGTGTTTTATGACATCATAATGACCCAATGGTGATGTAATAAAATTACATAATCCTTATATTCGGCCAATATGTGTTTTATCATTAAAATAATGTGGTTTTGGGTTTGTTTTACTTACTTTTCAAAGCATTAATGGATCCCTCAAGACTTATTCAACACTTTGCCTTTTTTAAATTAATTTCCATGGGAGTGTGACTCACATCAACATAAGCAACCCTAATTTTTTTATAATTTCGGACCTTGGCCTTGTAAAATATTGTTTTCCTGTTTCCTTTTCCAGAAACCATGGGAAAATACCATGGGATGGTTTGTGGTTTGGATTATTTTAATATAAAGGGTCCTAAACCTAAATAATAAAGAATTCCCTCACCTTTCCTATATAAACCCACCCAAGCTCCCACTTCCTCCTCACTCAAAGCCCTTGGAGTTCATCCAATCTCTGACCTACTCTCTCTATAATCCTCCCAATGTTCCCCAAGCTCCCATGAAGCCTCTCACAAGCCTCTCTCTAGCCTTTGGAAGCACACTTCCAAGTAAGGGTTTTTTTTCATCCTTTCTCATTTTTGTCAATTTTCGTTAAGTTGTATTGCCCTTTTAATTTCAATTATGAATGTTGGGGTATGGTTTCACTCCTCCCCCATACTTCCCTCTTATTGTTTTAATTATGGGAGACACCTTTCTCTCTCATTAAATGCCTCCCATGTACACCAGTTACTATGCCGAAATTCCGAAAGGAACTTTTTTCTCCTCTTTTATATTCATGGAATACTTTTGTATCATTTATCTAAATTCCTTTTAAATTGTTGGGACAAGTATCTATATGACCTCCTTACTGTCCATTACAAGTAAATATGATGAGGAACCCCTTTCTCTCTCATTAACCATTTTTATGAATTCTTATGTCACGCCGTTACGCTGCCAAAATCACACCGATTTTCTAAGACAATATTATTGTGTAGTGAATACCATGCCCATTTCTCCATCAAGGGTATTCAACTTTATGCACATTTACTTATTGATTATAAAGTTTCATGTATGAATTCCACATTCCTTTATCGTGGAATAAATTATTATGTTTTATGAATCCATGTTTTATGATCCATGTGGCACACTTATGCATGAAATGAAATGTTTAAGAAGGGTGCGCCCTTATAGCGCTCCAATGCATTGGGTAAAGTATAGAATCATGATACGTCATGTGCAATGAGTGTTGACTCATGCTAATTAAAGTGCAACGAGGGTTTACTCGTGCTTCAGGTGCAATGAGGGTTTACTCATGCTCCATGTGCAATGAGCCTTGGCTCATGCTAATTCAATGTTAAGTGTTGTTGCCACATTTCCATGTTATGGTTATCATGGTTTATCATGCCTGTATGTTCATGTTTCTCTTATGCTCTATTGATATGCCTATTTCCTAACATGTGTTGTACTCCTCATGTTATTCATTGTGTACTCCCTTACTGGGCTTTATAGCTCACCCTTTTCTTATGCATGTCCTCAGGTTATCCAATGCAATGCTAAGTACGAAGGAATGTAGTGGTCATGTAAAGGAAGTTTTCAATAATGATATTGTATTTCAAGTTTAAAGTTTTTATTTAATGATCCTACGCCCCAAAGACACTAAACCTCTCGATCTTCTTTGTTTTATCAAGTGATGTTTTATGTAATAAAGCATGTTTAATTTGTATTAAAAAGCAGGGTTGTCATACTTTACCTCTAGATTCAAAACATTGACAAGATGTGAATATATAAATGAATGAAATGAACCAGTATCCAACAATGAATTATAAGTTGTAGAATATTCAAGAATATTATCTCTAACTATCAATTGTATATCCTTGATATCCCCAAGTGTAAGAAAAACATCGTGAAACTATCCTTCCCCACTTCCCTATGGAATAGTCTGAGTCTCCTAAGTTGCACCAATATACTGATAGGGGTTCTTTTTCCCATAAGTACCTATTTCATTTCCTAAATATCCATGACCATTAGAAATCCAACTACATTAAAAATATGGGGTTGAAGACTCCACTTTATAAAATCTATTCTTCTTAGATCCTCGACCATTAACCATATATCATGGGGTTTTATAGAACCATTTTATATTTGACATCCTTTTGTAGTCTCAACACTTTATTATTGGTCATGGAAAATTCTTATGAAAAGGACCGACCTACTGCACTTTTGGACGAGTACTCTGGTAATATCCTTTGTAACGGATCCTTCTCTCTGTCCATTCCTCTTTTAACTTATATGGTCATCATTCTCATTATGATTCTTCCTTCATTAAAAAATCACACCTCCTAGTCATCTAGTAGAAACTACATATCATCCAATGGATCCCTCCTTCAGGCTCTCCTTAGATATTACATCCTAGTCCACTACCATAAAAAACCTATTTAACTGAATGATGTCAACCTGGTACTTAATATCATATTTAATACCTTTCTATAAAAGTATTGTCATTGTTTCCCATATGCTTTCAGAACTAGATCAAAGCGTTGATGTTTGATATAGTGACGAGTATATTCTATCACATATATACTCCTTGGGATATCCTCATAAATTTAGTTTCCATCTTTTTTCTCTGGGTCTCTTGATATAATTTCTACATGAACATCTTGATGAACTACTTCTATATCATGTTCTCTATCTTCCCATCCCTTGTTTGGATGTCCCAACATTTATTTCCTTGAAAACATAACATGTAATTGGATATTTTGACTTTCTTCATGGTGGGTGCCTCTATGTTTACATGAATCTTTTAGATAGACATATTCCAGAACATAGCCTCCTTAGGTCCACCGTCTAAGGTAAAATTTGTAGGGTGATGTAACTTGGATCCCCATTTCTAGTTATACATTCTTTTCAAAACCCACCATGGGTCTCTTTACATAAACTACATAAACCTAATCGAATTTTTCATGGAGATACTCACTAGTTTCTACACCCAAAACTATGTGAGCCTTTGGCTCTACTATATGATGTACATTTTGAGCCATGTCCTCCTATCATACATACAATACGTGTCATAAAGAAGTAATAACTATAAATTTCTAAGCACTTATCTTAGGAATCATAACACCACATTTACATGTTTAAAATAGAGCTCACCACAAAAATCCTTATCACTTATCCCTCATTCTTCACTACATGGAAAAAACTGAGGCACTATCACTACCCTTAACTTTGTCACATTTAGGTCAGGGTTAACTATGAGTAAACACAATATCACTTTTAAATTTTCATAGTAGAAAACCATCATTAATTTCATTTTATATCAATTCAAATTCATTATTTCATATTTGGATCCTTATTCATTTAATTCTCAGTAATAAGGAAAAAAAATTATTTATGCAACATAAAAAAAATTGCGTTTAAATTCCTACTTGAAATGATGCGTGTAAAAAAATAATCTTGTGTTCCAATAATGTTTCATGTTTATTCAACTCCATTTTAACATAGATCCATGAGTAAAATATCGAAAAATCTTAGAATCAATAATAACACCACACAAAAAGTACATCACTCGAGTTCAAATTACATCAAACTGTAACAACACACATAAATAATAACAATACCACATAGAATACTTAGATTTTATCTCCACACATTGGTTAGTTCCTCACATAGAATATATCTTACACATTTCCCGACTCATCATAATCTAATATATCCTTTTTAGGAATAGTAAGTCAATATAAAAGAACACAGATATCCCTCTAACACAACTTTGTGAAATCCTGACTTGGGTACCACATTCTGGTGCCCTGAGATTGATAGTTACCTACCCTCTAGAGCATGTCTCAATACATCAGAGGATGTGGACTACCATCTAGGGTCTATTTATACTACATGGGGAAACTATTTAATCAGTATCAATTTAGCATAATAGTGGAAATAATTAAATCATAACCAAATGGTATAACCAATAACTAGAATGGTAACATAACCAATACATTTTAAAATAACATGATAAATAAAAATAGGTAAATACTTTCCAAAATAAAGTAGTAGATATTTCATGATAAATAAGTTTCATGTGTAAATATTCAAAACCAAAAATAATGTCACATAAACAACACCCAATCAGTTCATGAAATCATATCTAGTTTTCCAATCCCTGATATATCCCAACACAACCATATATTATATAGATCCATCCCTTTACCTAACCTAAAAACATAAAGTATATTCAGGTAATGATCAGGTATCCTTAGTAGGGTGTTAGTGAAACTCGGTAGGCTACCACCAATAGAATCTATAACAAAATCAAGTCAATAATAGTTTATGCAGTAATATAAACAATAAAGTACACATTATATAGTATTAATATTATATTTTAATTTATTATTTTATTATCCAAATATGTCCCTTGGTTCACAATGGCACCCATACCATCAATACCTACTTTGGCTTGTTCCTAACATTGAAATATCATCAGTGTATATCATATAAGTATTCACAATTCATTTTATCATTGTCTTTCATTATCCATTTCATTCCATTTCACAACGTGGCCCTTTGGATCCATTGTGTAATGAAATCTAATTGTCTTATAACATCGTGTATAGAACCCCGTACATATTCTAAGATGTAATCTTTATACCAAACCTAATTGGTATTTGATGCATTAGTCCATATTTCATTTAATAATATTTGTATGTATGCCTTTCGAAATCTATGGGTATTTGAGGCACCATTTAGTTTTTAACAATTATTTATTTGACAATCACATATATCACATATATAAAAACTATCAAATATATTACATTTTTCATGGTTATTCATAATTAATCCTCTCTTAAACATATCATATCATGTTATACCATTTCAATTATAAATTCAAGTATAATTCCCTACATTAATCACATGGAATAATATGAAAATATCACTATGAAACCATCTATCAAAACATAATCAAATAACTCATTATCCATTAGTGTTTAATCAAAAAATAAAAACAATTATCATTATCATTCAATTTGACATCCAAAAAAATAAACGATAACATAATCCTATAAAATTGGACAATTCAATAATCCAAATATCCCTTAAATTTCGTAATCACATCTTTCTATTAATTAATACAATTAATTTATCATGTTCAATATGTGATTTCCAAACATGGAAATTTCTATTTCAAAATTCTCTTCACATATTTATATGTTGGAAAATGGGATTTGAAATTTTTATCATTAACATTAAGATAATTTATGGATGCTAACCAATGGAAATACCAAAGTGATGTGGGATAATCAAGAACACGATGAAGAATGGGATATGGAACTAAATCCTATAATCCAGATGATGAGGTCTAAGAGTATTCATAACCTATATCTAATCTATTCACATCAAAAAATGACTCATCTTAACTAGAAAAGAGATATGAGAGGGATAGAAATATAAATTGGAAGAAAATCACATATGAAAATAGGTTTATATGCATCAATAGGATATTCAATTCTTCACGAACTTTGTTTTGGAGACCTTGTAATATGTACAAGAGCCTCTAAATTATAATTAATGTGTTTAATATTGAGTGGGGTGATTAGGGATTAATAATTAAGGGTTCTGCAGTTTTTTATAAATTTTAATAGGATTAAAATGTAATGTACACAGTTTCCTATAAGGGGCACACAGTTTTCCCAGACCATGTGTCATAACCATTTTCCTCCCCTTAGTGGTGAACATTTTTTCCTAAGAGGGAGAATAGTTTGAAAAACATTTGTCCAACTATTCAATACCCCTCTATCTGGGGATGTATTATTTCATAGGGGTAGGCACACGGTTTGAGAAAACAACTCGCTCACCGTAACATCATGTGTTCTTCTAAAATCAAAAATCTCAATCCAAGACACACAAAAAATACAACCATGATATAAAAAAATATTGGTAAAAGGGTTCCTAAAGAATTCCGGAGAAATTAAAAAATAAATTGGGATCTTATAAAATCCTTGGGATAAAATTTGTGAAAGTACAATTCATCATCTATTATATTTATATTTAAAAAATATTTTTAAGAATATTTTTTTTAATAAAAAATTCAACAAATATTAATGATATACACATTGACAAGAGAAAATGGGTGATGGAGTTGGGTTATATTTTAAGAGAATACATGTTTGACTTGTAAATTTGTGAGAATGATAGAATTATTATAGATATTGATGAAATAAAAATTCATCCATATATCCGACAATCATAGTCTAGGAAAAGAAATTTGTATTATAGTAATTAAGACTTTAGTGTATTTTATAAATTTAAATATTAATATTTTTTATTTCAGAAACTTTTTATATGTATAAATAAATAACATATTGGAATTAGACATTTTTCTAATATATATTATTTTAATTTTTTTTAAAAACTATAAAAATTGAATTTCTGTGAAATACATTCATTCTTTCAGGTGTAATTATATCATAGAACATGATCATTTATAAATAATTTATGATTTAAAATAATTTTTTTTAAAATTTTTTTTTATAACATAATAATTTATTATATTTTAAAAATAAATAATGAGACATGATTTTTTTATTCCTTGTAAATATTATGCATATATGAGGCAATATAACAAATTAATATATATTTCAGCCCCGATAAATGAAAAAGAATAAATAATTTTAGAACTATTCCCAAAATAAATTGTAATAAAAACAAAAAATAAAAAAAACATCAATGTTAATACACACTTTGATCTACATTGAATTGGGGTTGAAACATCATTTAAACCCAATAAAGAAAAAACCCCAACCTACAATATTTCTATTGTGCCTGTTCAAATACTATGAATGATTGGATCAACCTTCTCTCTCATTGGCATGGAAACAAATTATTTTGTACTTTTTTTGAATCCATATCATTTCACTTAAAGAGAATAATTAAATTAGTTACTCATCCTTAAGAATGATACATTTTGTAATCATTCTCAAAATTTTCATTTGGAATCTTAAATAATATCAATTTTTATAATGAATATTTTTTAGCCCAACCAATAATAAATTTATATCAAATTATAAAATGATTAAACATTATAGATTCATTTTAAATAAAATAACCAAGAATATATTTATTTTAGAGATCTTGAAGTGTAATTATATTATCATCAATCATTATTTGAAGACAAAAATGATACCTACTGGCTCGAGATGTCATTCAATATCAATTTCATTTCAACACACATTATTATTAATATCAAAACCATTTCCGACCTACCAATCAATTCAATGTACACAATAATAAATATGCCATATATTTTGTAGAAATGAACTATTATTAAAAACATCACAATATACCAATAAATGAACAATAAAATGTCATAGATTATAATAGTTTTTATAACCTTCATCATGTCATCAATACATGGACCACTATTTTGTAAATTAAAATCAACCATATACCACCCATGCATTAAAAATTTCATAATTTTTTACAAAAAAAATTATTACACTATTAAAAATAACTAATTGATTTATTTTAAAACAAAATGAATTGTAAAATGTTATACTATTTGGATAATAACATATATTGTAAATATCAAACATTATATGTACCAATTATAACTGAAATATAAAATTACCTATTCAATTAAAAATATTAAAAATAGGTGGACTAATATAAAAAACCATGAATCAATAGTAATGTAGAATATTTTCAATAATTTTTATAGAAAGTAAATTTTCTTAAACTGGATATATCAAATATGAATTTATTCACTTATCAAAATAACATTCTTACTATTATTGGGGAAAGAAACTTATAATTCCAAATAACTATAGCATTATATCTTGTTCAAAGGAATATAAATGATCAACCATGAAATCATGCATAATATTTTTTCAGTAGATTCATCAAATGATACGAAAAAGGTTATCACTTTAATTTGAAATTACATTGTAAGAACCTGAGTTTTTATAATGGGTTAAAATCCCAACCCTCTTTTATTTTTTGTATCATTTATGAGAAAACTATGGAAATATGGGAAGATCTGGAAATTTCTAGATTATACACCATGTACTCAAAAGTACACGTCATGTGTGTGTTATGGGTGTACTATCCATTTGTTGTCAAAGTACATGTTTTTTTTTATGACCACGTAATAATTTCCTACTACACTGCTTTTAGTATTTCTAGACAATCTATGCATTCACCTTTCTGAGTACCACGTGGGATCTACCCGTGTGTCGACCCGTGTGGCGTGTCCAAGTCATGTGGCTACCTTCTCTTATGTAAGAGTACAGAAGAGATCACTACATGGAATGTAGTCCTTTATAAATGTGGTTTATTATTTTTGTATTCACATAAATAAAAGAGTGTCGTTTCTAATTCTAGAAAATATCTTCTACTTCCCCATTTTTTGACGTTGATGCTCCAGGAGGTCGAAAAAAAAATTTCTCCTAGATTTTTTATCTGAAGTCCATTCTTCAATCCATCGGTGGCTGTGGGATCACATCATAACGCCAAAACACACACACCCTCTTTCGTTTCAGTTTCGTTGCCTTACACACTTATATTTCCATCCGAGGATAATTTCAAGGATTAGATAAAAACATAGATCAACGAATATTGGCTTTGAGTTAGTGCTTGATATCAGATGTGCCAACGTCTAAGAGTCTCATGTAGGTGGTTCAAGAAATATTTTGTGGTTTCATTGACTTTTGTGTGACGTGACCATTGCTGCATGTTTGGGAAATTTAGGAGAGACCCTAGTTTATCTGTTATTGCATATTAATTTGATTATGTTACCCATGGGATGCCTTTGGGTATGTATTGTATTTATTTTTCTTGGGAAAGGTAGGTCAAAGGGTCGTTGTTGAAATGGGGAATTTTGGTCGGGTTTGCCATGATTTTTTAAAAGGAATTGTGATGATTAAAATACTATTTTTTGATTTTTAAAGCTTGATTAAATGTATCAAAGGCTTTCAAGAACTCATTGATGTAATGGGAAAACACATAGCATGAGAAATTGAACTACTTCGGTTGATTAAATTGTTTATAGTGTTACTATTTCTTATCTATGTAATTGAAGAATTACATGTGCTAAAATCTTCAAGTTGTGAAGGACATTGACTGTATATTCTTGAGTGATGATTATCATAGGTAGGCCTTGGACTGAGAAACATTGGGTGGTTCTTAACCATGAGATAGGGCATCATGGATGTTGTCTCGTGGTAGTGTGACATTCAGGTTGGTCATGTCCCATGTTACTTTGATAGAGAGACCATCAGACTTAAGTGACATGGTCGTAGGGATATGAGGTGTTAGAGATGTTGTGGCTTGGGTATTATTTTGGTGATTACCACTCACATAGAACATTGAGTAGTGTTCACACATAGAGAAACTATGGTGAGGTGGTTTTGACCTCTTTTGTGGGTATATGCCCCAGCTAGATGTGGTTTAGGTACTATTGGTTTAGGGGTTCTTTTAACAGGATTCCACATGGAAGGTGAGGATCCTTAAGGGACAGCATTGAGGATTTCATGTTGGGGGTAGAGGCTCTCCGTGATATGAGGGGAGAAATCGTTGTCCCTCCATTTACATTATTTGATGGAAGGCATCGTTACCCCTCCTGATACTTAATTTGAGGATATATATCATTGTCTCTCCAGTTAATTATTTAATGTTAGACAATATTATTCCTTCGGGTCTCTACTATTTGGGCATGCCTTCGGGACATCTATACTTGAGACATGAGGTGTCATGAGGCACAAGATGCTAGGTTTCATGATAGAGATTCAAGAGTTGGATGAAGCTGGTGAAACTTCATGGTGGTTGCCGAGTACCAGTGGAGATTATGTTTATTTCTGCATCGTACTTTTTATTTTTTCCTTTTAATTTCATGCCTTCTTAATCCCTTATAATAGGTAGGCACTGTTTGGTGGTATCAAATTGAGATTTGTCTCAGACCATGCCCATTATATCCAGGTCGCGTGAAAAATTTATGTATTTTTGTGCAGGAAAGAGATCCGATTTAGGAGAAGGATTGTTTAAGTTATTTCATGGATATGGTATGACCCTCAAAGACTCTCCTAGTTATATTTGAATTTTTTTCCCTGTACTAGCACACTTACCTTGTTTATTGTAGCTACTATTGGTTAGCCATTGGCTCCCTTTAATGTATTGACATTATATGGATGCATTATTGGATTGTTCTAATAGTTTTTACAAATTGTTCAACATGAAATTGTGTTTACATTCCACTATTGTTGATCATATTTATTGCTTCTATTATTTATTTCTATTGAATGTGATTTTCTATGTGGGTCTAGTCTGATTCTGTAGTGTCTTCTAATATAATATTATTCTTAGAACAGTACCATATTATCCTTTGATAGGGTATAGTCTCCCAAATATACTTATATGACCCTTGCTTCTAGTCATAAGCCTTTTTCGTTCAGGGTGTCGCGCTTAAGGTAGTAATACTTGACCTGTTTTGCACTGTTCGTGTGGTTTTACGGGACTGGGATGTAACAACGTTATATTATAGAAGTTCTTGATAGGGATATAGTAGAAATTTTTTCACTCTCTGCTAATTTTATTGAGACTTATCTTTTTATTTCTATCGTATTTACTATTTGGGATATGGTAGACTAGAGATAGGTTATAATTAGAGCTTAGTTTCTAACTAATGTTGGGGTGCTTGTGCCCTAGGTACAAGGGATGTACTATGTTTCCTTGGATCGGAATTTTTGTGTATCATTTTCTCAGATTATAGTATATATGTTTTCCAGCTCAGTGTCTCACTTAGCGTATGATGTTATCAATTGAGATATGTAACCCTTGACCTGGTGTAGTAAATGAGAATTGGAAATTTGCTCAGAATGGTGTTGCGTTATTGTTTGGCTTTTGATAGGCACATTTTTTGGGTATTTTAATTTCATAACTACACATATTTTTTTCATGTTATAAAACCATATGAAAAATGTCAATTTCCATGCTTTGTGTTCTTTTGAATTTTGAATACGTTAAATTATTGAGAAAATTGATTGTTTATTTCAATGTGTCATGCGATGATATTTTTTTTAATTTCATTTGGTAGGGTATTTGGGTCTAACTCTCATACAAGATGGAAGATACTATGGTTGAGGTGATTTTGATAAGAAGAATTGGCTGACTCGGTCATCAGTTTGAGGCAACATTGTTTGTCGGGACGGTCATGGTATGAGTTAATTTTGATACATGGCTCTGTTGAGGGCAGGTAAGGAGGCCATGAGGCCGGGATGCCCTGGGCATGTGTTGCGATAAGAGAGACTAAGGGTAGTTGTTACATACTGCCTCTTTACCGCATTCATTATCATCACTGAATATTTTATTATATTATATTATATATATTTTGTCTAACCATCAATGGAATTTAGAAGGTTCCTTTTAGATGAATCAGATAGAGAATCAGGGGGGAGATGGTATAGTGCCACACGAGTAAGATCAGGTTTAGGATCTGATACAGGAAGAGCAGGTAGAGGTTTAGGGACATGATCCAATTTAGGATCCAGTGTAGGTAGGAAAACAGCTCAGTTTGGCACCATTCAGGATGTGGCTCAATTAGCACCTCTGAACTAGCCTGGTATATGTCCTGTAGGGGATCGATAGGGTTTTTAGGGTACAAATACGTCTATAGAATATCTGACATGGGAGTTCCAGTCACATATCCTACATCTTTTTTAGAGTGAGGATGGTCATAAGGTGGATGAGAATGGGATAGAGAGCATGAAGATGATTTTCAAGTAGCTAGAGAGACCTCTTGGGTGAAGGGAAAAGATAGTGACATTTGTGTAGAGAGGATCAATGAAGCATTTCGGGGATGTGGATGTGAGGGTTTACAGGAAGGAAGGACTAGCATGGAAGGATATTGAGGATAGGTTCATTGAGCACTTTTACTCAGAGACACTAAGGTAAGAGAGCGATTGTGAATTCTTGATCCTTAAGTTGGGAGACATGCCCATCATGGAAAATGAATCTACTTTCACTAAGATGTCTCACATTGCACTGGTATGGTAGGCGATGACTCCGCAAGGGTGAGTTGATTCATGGATGGATTTCATCACATCATTGAGATCTAGGTAAATATTTTTAGGCTGGGTTCATTCTCATAGGCAGAGAATCAGGCCCTCATAGTGGAGGTAAACAAGAGGGATATAACCCAAGTCGGCCAGGCTGTAACTTCAGGTGATAGTTTGGATAGCAGCAAGCGATGACATGATGAGTTTCAATAGTGCAATAAAGACATGGACTCATCTAGACCACCTTGTAGAAGTTATTTATTAGTTTTCTTTCATTTTGGATTGACAGTGAATGTTCAGACTCAGTGTGACATGCCTCCAATGTAGTCTTGTGCATGTAGAAAAGTTGGGAATATTGGGAGATTCTATATAAAGCTTTCATAGACATCCAGTAGGTAGGGACCATGAAAACAGTGGCATCTAGAGTTTTTTCACGTTTAGTACTAGAAGAGGGTATCAGAGGTTCAACTGCACATGGAGGATGTGATAGAGTCAAAGAGATCCAGATGAGGTGTCAGTGTCTGGAAATTGGAGTAGCACTGTAGGAAGGTTAGGCTTCAGGAAACCATACATCATTCTAGGTGCATGCTATGGAGATGCTAGGGGTTGAGTAGGATGGTGAAAAAATGATGGATAGATGTACACCACAAGTGTAGCCGTGTCATTCTTGTTTTCGTTATGGCAAGACCTTTTGATGCAAGTCAATTTTGAGTGCTCGAGGAGCACATAATTTATGTGGACAAAATAGAAACTGGTCAATGGGATTGGAACCATATCGGGTCTGTGATATATTTATATAATGTATGAGATTCATGGAATTGGGGAATCGAGGATGCGGGTTGATTGAGGTTCCTTGGGAATTGGGGCATTGAAGATTCGAGTTAATTGAGTTGAATGTCATAAGTGTTTATTTTGAGCATCCATGGGATACAGGACCTCATAGAGGTGGACATCGATGTAGTGCGATATATGTTTGGGGTGTTGGGAACTACACGGGAGCACCAATGAGGAAAAGGGGTGACGATACGTCATGAAATGACTATGAGTCTAGAAACTGCTTAGTGAACATTTGCATTGTTGAGGTTTGTAGGATTGAGACCGAATTAGGAAATTCGTAACGCGGGGAACCCCTTGGAGAATATACCCGGAACCATTGAGAACATGGGTGTCCGGGATACTTTTATCAGGGTGGAATGATTAGTGTCACCTATAAAGGATGAGCTATATTAAGGTGGAGAGATTTTAAGAACCGAGTTTTATACAAGAGGTCAAAATCCCAACCCTATTGGAATTTTTGACTTTTTTATGAAAAAACATGGAAAATCAATGATTTTGTAGAAATTTTTTAGATTACACACCGTTTACCCCCAATTACATGTTTTTTTCATGTTAGGTGTCTAATATCTCTGGGATGGCCAAGTACATGTCATGTGATGACCATGTAAAAATATCCTAATAAACTGCATGTAGTATTTCTTGACACACTGTGTATTCTCCTTTCCATGATCCGGTGGAGTTCTGGTCACGTGTCAACCCATGTGGTGTATCCAAGCTATGTGGATAACACTTCTTGAGTATGTGTACGTAAAAAGAAACTACAAGGCCTGAAGTACTTTATACACACTGTGTATTATTATTTTTATTTTCATAAACATAAGAGAATCACGTCTTATTCCAGAAAATACCTAATTCTTCCCCATTTTCGGACCTTGAAACTCTGGGAGGCCGAAATCGTTTAATCTCCTAGATTCTTCGTCTGATGTCCGTTCATCAATCTGTTGGTGGATGCGTGATTGCATCAGAAAGGCTAAACCACGAACACAATTTAGTTCTAGTTTCTTTGGAACACACACCGTAGTTTCCATCAGTGTATAATTTCTAGGATTTAATGGAAATGTATATATATATGATTACCAGCATCAAATTGGACCATGATATTAGAATGTCCTTCATCTTAGAGTCTCGGGTTGGTGGTGTATACCATCTTTCATTTTTTTTCATATTTCTGAATGACATAACCTTTGGTGCATGTTTGGTTATTTTGAGTGAGACCCTATTTTTTCTGTTATTCCATATTAATTTGAATATGAGACCCATGTGATGCCTTTGGGTATATCATGCACTTGTTTTTCTTGAGCGAGGCCAGGAAATGGATTTTTACTCAATTGGGGAATTTTGGCAGGGTATGCCAAAATTCTTTTAAAACGAATTGTGATTATTAAATGGATTAGTATAGTTTGTTTATGAATGATTAATTATATCAGAGGAGTTCAAGTCCTCAGTGTTGGTATGGTACAACACATGGATATAGAAATTTAATTTTTTAGATTGTTTTTTCTGTTTACAGTGTTTCAATTTCTTATATATGTAATTGATTAATTGCATGGGCTAAAATCGTTGGGTTATGATGGACGTTGCCCGAATATTCTTGAGTGATGATGATCACAGTTTCGGCATGGCCCCAGTTACATTGGGTGGTTCTGACAATGGGTTTGGGCTCCATGGAAGTCGTATTGTGGTAGTCTGGCTATTAGGTTGGGCATGTCCCAAGTTACATGGATGGTGAGGCCATCAGAGATGAGTGACATGGTTGGAGGGACACGAGTTGTAAGAGACATTGTGTCTTGGGTACTATTTTGGTGATTATGGCTCACCGATAAAATTGAGTAGTTTTCACACAGAGAGACTTTTTGATGAGGTGGTTTTTACCACCCGTGTGGGTAGAGTCCCCCAATTGATGTAGTTTATATACTACTATTTTGGGTGTGATTTACATAGGAAGCCGCATGGAATGTGAGGATCCTTAAAGGGATAGAATTGAGTCTATTGTATTATGGTTAGAGGCTCATCGTAGTGTGAGTGCACACATCTCTGTCCCTCTGGTAACTCTATTTGAGGATAGACATCATTGTCCCTTTATATTATTTATATGAGGGTAAACATCATTATCACTCTTGTTACTTATTTGATCACAAACATCGCTATTCATCAGGGTTTCTACTATCTGGGCATGCCTTCAGGACGCCGGTACTTGATACACAAGGTGTTAGGTGGCACATGGTTCCAGGTTACCTGATAGAGGTTTCAGCGTTAGCTAATGCAAGTGACACTTCATGGTGGTTGCTGAGCACCAGTGGAGTTTATGTTTATTTTTTCATCATACTGTTTAATATTTCATTATATTTTCATTCATGTTTAATCACTTCTATTAGGTAGACACTGTTGGCCAGTATCCTACTGAGATTTTTCTCACACACTACATAAACCCTTTTGGATGCATGTAGACTTTATGGATTTGTGTGCAGGAAGAAGGTCAACTTCAAGAGCTGGACAATATTAGTTGTTTCATGTATATGGTATTCACCTTGAAGTCTTTCTCTATTTCAGTTTATATACTTTTTTTTCAGTACCCGCACACATACCGTGTTTATTATAGCTAATTTTTGTTATCCATTGGTTCCCTTTTATATATTGACTTGCAATGGATGCATGATTTTACTTTTCTAGTAGTTGTTACAAGTTTTTCAGCATGCTATTGTGTTTACATTCCTCTACTGTTGTTTATATTTATTTTTTCAGCTATTTATTTCTATTTATTGTGCTTCTGCTATGCAGGTCTTATTCTACTCTGAAGAGTCTTGAATCTTTATATTATGCTCAGACCAGTACCATTATTATTCTTCGAGAAGTTATAGTCTCCCCAGTATACATATAAGACCCTCACTTCTAGTCGGTATCATTTGGTATTCATGGAGGTGCACCTAAAGTAGTAACACCCGACCCATTTGGCACTATTTGAGTGGCTCTACGTGTTCAGGAAGTTACAGACAGGAAATTTAAAAAATTTATTAATAAAATATTTTGAAAATTTAAAAATCTGAAGCAAAAAACAACCCATATTTCCTCATTATTTGATTAATTTTTTTGATAACTATATAATAAAATAACATATTCACCTTCATTCAAATTGTTTCAAATAACATGGATTCCAATATTTTGTTTAATATAATAAAAGACAGTTTCCTATACATTTTTTTTAAATAATAATTTATTTTTACCAGGAAATGGACAAATGGGAATTAAAATTCAATACAAACTATTATAGTAAACCTTCAATACTTGTGATTAAAAGTTATAACATGTAACTATAAAATTATTGTCTGAACATAAATTAGTAACATTATATCATGAACATATTGTTATACTAATTAGACATTAGTGGTATTTAAATTTAAAATAATAGTACAATATTATGATACATTAGTTGAGTTATAAAAGAAACCTAATGGGAGGTATAAAATATAAAAACATGTTATTCTTTAAATAAACTCACATTCCCATTTAAGAAAGAATGATATGGAGGGATAAATATAGTAATATGACCCAACTATTATTACCAAATTATTAAAATATACATAATTTAAATAAGTATTATCAAACTTAATCTACACTAGTAAAATTGATAAGATAGTAATAACATCAAACTAATAAAGAAAATAGTAATCGATTTAAACTAATTAGAAAAAAAATATGTACATATATATAATTATACTGATGTGACCAGATGAAAATTGATTGGAAAAAGCATCATGTACTTTAATCAAGAAAAAAACATAACATGAATTGTTACCTTGAAAATAAATAATGATATTTTAATACCTAAAGAGTCTCATCTATAATGACCCAAATACTCAAAACATTAATAAACACTCTAAAGTATTTTTATACATTCGAAAAAATGTGAATTTTATTTCTCAACAAAACATTATAAAATTATTCATATAAAAGAAATAGATAAAACATTAAAATATGTTAGTTAAAACTTTGTATAAAATAAATTTTTATAATATGATGATTTTGTAAACAAACAGGAAATGAATATATCGCATCAGAAAAAAGAAAACAATACACACAAAAATCTAAAACATTCCTTATTATCACTTCCTTAAAGAATGTATCCCCACATTTATTTTATAGGATGTTATTTTACTATCAGTTTTTATTATGATCATATGATACTATGATGATTTTTATATACAGATTAAAAATAAAAATTTATTCCTAATATGAAATTATTTTTTTAAATAGTTATAACATATTTTTTTAAAAGGATTATATTAATTATTTTTAATATATTTTTTATTTATATAGAAAACATGTTTGTTTAATATGAATAACTATATGAATTTTATTTATAATTTTTTCCATGATAAATAAATTTAATATTGATGGTCTTATCCCTTGCATAAACATTCATTGAATAAGAATAAAATAGAGTGAAAGAGGATTGGTAAATAGTTACATCCAATAAAAAATTAGACGTAAATTTGAATTTCAATTGTTCTTATTAAACTTTACTATTTAGATAATTTTATGACTTCCACTAATATAATAAAATATTCTACTATGTTCTCGTAATGCACTGAGAAAAAAAATAATCAGGAATTTTGATCCTAATGCATCATCTCAATCATTTATTTAGAGAAATGGTGGGTACATTTTTGACCTAAGAAGAAGAATTGTCTATCTATAACTAGTATTATACTTTCATTACTTTGTTAATGGGTATATAATAAATTTATTTTTTTGTATTAAATGATCCCATTAAAAAGAAACACAATGTGAAGAAAAACATACTTTTCCAAAAAAAATGAAGAGATTAACAAAAACATGACTACGCATAGTTCTTCAAAAACATATGGGATTTTATAGTGATTGATTCCTATTTGATTAGGATGAAATTTATCTATAAGGGCTCCATTTCTCTATCTACTAATTGTTTTTGTATATGATAATGGTTTTATTAATGAATTTTATAATGATCATTAAATTAGAGTTATTGATGGTGATTTTGATAGTGATGTTTTTGGTTTCTATGATAGATATTGATAAAGAGGGTAGATTTTATTTTAGTGTTGTTATATTCATTATATATATAATGATTATAAGATTAATTTTTGAAATAATCATTACTTCATATATATAATGATGTGATTGTAAGATATTTTTTTATTATTTTACTAGTTTGGATTTTTGTGGTTTTCAAGCTTCTCATGAATGAAAAATTACCCTGTTTTTTTGGAAACATATCATAACAGGTGTGTCACATAGATGTATAAGAATATAAATTGGATGGAAAAGGGATAAAATGTATAATCCAAAAGATTCATGATGAATAAAACTATATCTTTCTTGGAAAAGGAACTTGGATATTTTTTTACTTATTCCTAAATTATGGCTATAACATAACATGCAATGAAACACTACTTAAAATGAAGTAGGGTCCATAACTAGATTAAGTAGGTATATATATAATTTTCATGCTATTATGGTGTATGAGATTTTTTTCTCATTGAATAACCCACTATTAATATTACTGAAAACTAATTACCTCTTTATTTTATAGATTCAGTATGTTTTATAATGTAACATTAATTTAAAAAAATTATTCAATCTATAATTTCAAATAGTTCACTTAAAATAAACCATTTCAAATGCCACTAGAAATTCTAAAAAAATCCAACTATATAGTATAATTCATGTCAATATATTCTTTGACAATTTTCTTCTATCAATTAATATATGATATAAATTTTCTAGTTTTCATGAATATTATTAATATTTCCCTTTTATGAAACAATACATAATGTAATTTATTATTTAATGATTTTAATCACATAAAATTTCATTATTTTATGAACCTTATAACCCCTTATATGACCAAATACAAAGTAAGGAAACATACCATAAAATAACAAAATTATCAATACATTTATATCAAAAAATTTCATGATTGTGTATAATAATCATAAAAGGTTCCATAACAAAAATCATTTTTTGATCTAAAAATAGAATACATAGGGAATATATCACATGGAATAATAGTTTTAATGTTAATATTTAAAAATTAAATTATAAATAAGGATATTACTCATGTATATAATCTATATAAAATATTCATGAAAATAAAATTGAAAATTCAATGTATCATGTTAAGGTATAAAAAAATTACAACAAAAAATGAACACAATAACGAAGAGTTGACATGATTAATAGTGAAAAACCATTTAAACATTTTTCAGGATAAAATTAAATATGTAATGTGAGTGAATTTAATTAATTATCAAATACATTGTAAGGTATATATGAATAGAAAATTAAAATTATATGTTTTTTAATTAATTTTACTTATTCACTTGTTTTACATATAATATAATTGTGATAAATATGTATTAATTTTTTAGTTAATTGTATAGTGAATGATTTTATATGGGCTCTGCCACCAGGTCAAGCTATATATAGTTATTTAATATCATTTAATCACTCATGTGTTCTCTATGGAAATCCTCACTCGATTTTATGGTTCTTAATCACTTCCCGAGAACCCCTTAGTAACAAGATATTTTAATATAATGACATTTATTTGGCTTATTAATAGATTATTTTACATATTTTTTGATGTCCTAGATCATGTCTAAAAAGAATGATAATCCTAGAAACCCAATATTTCTTCAAAAAGAAATTATTTCATTAGACACCCAATTACCCTAATAGCTTCAAGGCATGCCTTCAAAATAAATCAAGTGCACCTCCCAATCTATATAAGATAGATTAAATACTAAAGGTTAGGGCATGATATTATTCAGATTCCATCTTCACCCATAAAATTTTAGAGTAACGAAATACATGGATGATCAATGACCCATCCTAACTGTTGGTTTTAGTGGACCTATGGAATAAAATATCATCAAATCTAAAAGGAAAACATATTATTCATGAAATAGATACAATATAAATTACATAAAAATAAGATAAAAATAGATTAAATACTAAATAAAATTCAAATAATCCCTATAATTGATGTGTATCTGTAGAAATCCCACAATACCCAGGTAATGGAAACCCGACCAGGGAATTAATTAAAAATAGGGGATGTTTCATTTACGGAATCCTTGGGAAATTTTTTGCCTCACATTTATAATATGATGACTCTACAAGACAATAGGAAAAATTAAAAGATCCATTAAATACCTACATAAAATAAGGTTTTGAATCATATGACATTAATGACTTGTATATCCATGTATACTAAACATCTAATAATGAACTAAAAAATAACATTCCTTGATATAGAAGTCTTAAAAAATTCTTTGTATGGTGTGAGAATAAACATACTGAGTTAGACACCACTACTACACCAAATATCTTAAATGAAGATTCCATTATATGAATGAACATACATAATAAATATATATATATATATATAAATTTAGTATTATAGTTTAACAAGCCAAACAATTATAATAATAGAAATATTGTGACTATGAAATAAATAATTAAATAAAGGCCACAAAATTTAACTCCAAACAATTATAATATCCCCACATGAACATTACTAGATGTACCATCATTTGATGGGATTATAATCTATGCCCAGATGGAGGTTGGGAAAAACGTCAACCCATACATTGAATCAATGAAATGAAAATATATTCCCCCAACAATAACATGTGTACCTATATTATGAGGCCCAATGGATATTCCATCAAAATTGGAATGTATAGATATTTTTTGAGCCTCCATATCTCCCATTTAATAGGGTAAGGTGTACACAATGTCAATGAATATGCATTAAATACCATCACCAATATCCATTACAAATAATTCCCCATTAAATTATTTATTGGTAATGAATATATTTACATAAAAATAATCATATAGAAATGACCCGTAAAATTCAAGAAATTTTTTTTTCTTAATTTTCTTTGGAATTTTACAAGAACCCAGTTTCTGACGGCACCTGATTCTGAGGCTCGGTGTGTCCGGAATCATTTTCCAAAGTTTGGCTCAGGTACGTTCAGTGAACGAACGATCCGGTTTTTCTTACTTTTGAACTGGTGATCAGAATCGAATTCTGAGGGCACCAATGGAATCGCAGCACTGGTGTTTTCTTAGAAACACCTTTTCCGGAGTTGCATTTGCTCGGGTGTGGTTTTTAAATTTTGTGGGGTTAAGATAAGAAATAAAATAAAAGTGGTGCAACACTTAATTTTATTTCATTTAAAGCCACTTTAAAGCCTCTTAATCTATGTTAAGCGGATAGGGTGGAATCCAAAATATCCTACCCACTTGGTAGGATATTTGTGAGGTGGGGACCGCACGAGCCCCACTGTTTCTTTCCATCTAAGTAACGCACCCGCAACCACCTCTTAAATGAAAGTCAACCGTGTGTTTTTCTGGTTAAGAAATGCCCCATTAAATTGGGCAGTTAAGTTGTTACAATTAATTCATTGAATTAATTGTTCGTTTCTTAACCTTGATTTTGAAATCGTTGGCATGGGAATAAAATAAGACCAACACGTGTTTACTTTAGGGTTTCTTGTTGAGAGGATTTGAAGAAAGCTCTAAGTCTTGGGGATCTTCATCCTTCTTCACGAAGTTCTTGATGAACGTGAAGAACACGATGAACACAATGAACACCGACCTCCGCGAAGGGTGATGAAGAAAGACGGATCCTCGGAGATCGATGCCGCGACGCCGACGATTCTCCTTCCACGACGTTTCTTCCGTGACGTTCCTTCCCCGTGAAAATCTTTGATCAGCAACCGATTGAGGTAGGAGATTGTGGTTCTTTTAATTCATTTAGAATTATATCCTCAACATGGGTTTAATTGGTGAAATTAAATATGTGTGTTTTTAATCCTTGGAGTTTGTCTACGCGACGCCGTGTACCCCGACGACAGTGACACCCCTTCCACGACGCGACGATCCTCTTCTTCTGTGATGGTCAATTCCACGACGAACACATGTTCGACGAAAATGTTGAGGTAGTGGTTTGATTCTTTTAAATCTTTGTGATTTATACCCACGACGTATGATTAAATATTTTTTGTGAGACTTTTAAAGCCGCTAACGCGGTGGGTGAAGACCAACGAATAAGTCTGAACCCACCGCCCTTTTGTTCTTGGTGTGTAAAATGGTGGCAACGACAAAACAAGCTGCATGGGCGATGTGAGGTCCTCGCAGTGAAGTACGGGCCCCAAGAGGGCCATTGGAAAAGGCAGCGTGCAATTCTGACCCCCAGAACTCATCCGGTGGTCCGCGGAGCAACCCACCGACACGCCGCCGAGAAGAACCGTCGTGGCTGAAGCCGTGGCCCCAGTCCGGCCGACCCGCGACCACGCGAGACCGGTGACGGCGGGACGTGGCACCCCAGCCGCGTCCATTGGCGAGAGGTGGCCCCCCACACGGGGCCGCAGAACATTCAAAGCGGCGGCACCCCCCATGCGCAACGCTCGACCATTACGGCCGAGCCGCTTGGCGACCGGGCCGGACCACGCCATCCGGGTCGCACCCGGACCCGGGTCGGGTCGACCCGGTTCGGGCCGACCCCGGGGGGTTGGGCTGGGACGGTCTGGGCCCAGACCCCCCGTTTCCGGATCCTTTTCGCTCTTTTGCCCATATCATGGGCTACTGACCTCCGATCGACACATTGTCAGCGGCGATGTAATCCTTTGATTGAGTCGGTCCTTTCGATATATCGCACTCAATGTTTTGGAGTACTTTGGGTTCGGCTGGGTTGGTTCGTACATGAAACCAACCGGGCCCTCCGAGCGGAAACGCTCATAACTTCAGCTCCGGACATCTGAATGATGTGCTGTCGACTTTTGCGGTTTCCTATAAATGAGATGGATCTTTTGGCTTACTCCGCCCAAGGTTTGGATGTATGTGGAGTATGGTCGGGTTGGTTTTGATTTAAAAACCAACCAGGCCCCTGGGACAAAAAAGCCAATAACTCTCATATCGGGCGTCTGATTGACGCGCCATCTCCGACGTTGAGTTCCTGTTGATGATACGGAACTTTTGGATACATCAACTCTGGACTATGTGTCAGTTGATGTATCAGCCTCTTGGCTCGTGGAGCAGACCCTCCTGAATGGGCTTGCTGTGTGCGGATACGCTAGAGGTGGCTGCAACTGCTACGACGACGACTGTACAGAGATCCTTAGTGGATTCGATGGTGACGACTACAGTACTCCGCGATCCTACGTGGATCAGTGCTACAGATCCTGTATGGGTCTGATCCTGTGTGGATCAGCGCTCAGCGGTCCTGTGTGGGCCAGTGCCTACAGATCTTGTGTGGGTCTGATCCTGTGTGGGTCTTTGCGGGGGTTAGTTACCTATCGATCCTGTGTGGGTCAGATCAATTGTGGGTCATTGCGGGGGTTAGTTACATATCGATCCTGTGTGGGTCATATCCTTTATGGGTCATTGCGGGGGTAGTACCTATTGATCCTTTGTGGGTCTGACGACTTAGATGAATCAATGTCAATATCTGACCGTCCCTATCGTCATACAAAGATGTATTCATGTGTGAGATGAAATCCTGTTTTTCGTTCCAATGTGGATTGTGTTTTTCTATCCTGTGTGGAATTATGTTTTTCTTTCCTGTGTGGATTGGGTTGTACTTGGGCTCGGATGTTGGAGCGTACCAGAATTGATGACTTAGGTATATGTATGGGAATATACCTAAGCAGTGTCGACTATTACATTGTGATTGTATCTTTCCCTTGTGGATTATCCTTTGTGGATTCTAGGAGACCTTCGGGGGTCTTGGAGTCCCTACTGAGTAGCTTATAATCACCCTTACAAGGGATATGAACGCACTTCGTTGTGTTGGTTGCAGACGACGAACAAAGCTGATCGTGGTTGTGGCTTGCGGAGAAGGATGGTACCTGGAGGTGGACCCCTGGGCAGGACATACTCGGAGCAGACGGTTGGACCCGAGGAGTTGTGGAGGCTATCTGTACTCACCCTTCAGGTGGGACTTCTAGGGGAAAGCTCAACGTTGTGGCTTTACTTTCAGTTGATGTTTTCCTTTTCGAGTAGTGCTTTACTTTCAGTTTGTGTTTGTATACTGGCCCACTTACTTTTCCGCACTTACTGTTGTACTCAGTTTTTACATAGTGTTTACTTCTACTGCTTACCTGTTCTATGGTGTTTGTTTTCATTACAAAGCCAATTCCTTCCCTTTTTACAGGTATTTATGCCTTGGTGCTAGTCGCTAGCCCCTGGCCTATGGAAAGCGAGATTGGGGTAGTCACGGCACGGTCCCCGAGGATGGGTCATGACAAATTGGTATCAGAGGAGTTCAGTTCTACCATTGAACATGGGACTCTAATATTTTTCTATGTGATGCAATAGTGCTAAGCGTATTGGGTGTGGTTATCATTCTAGGGAGTCCAGTGTTGGTGCGGTGGCCGACGTATCCGTACACCGTGACCCTGACTTCTTATTTCCGACTTAATGCACGAAAACTTTGATTGCATGTGTTTTTCAAGTTTTCTTTGTGATTACCTTGTGTCAGCTCACCAGGTATACTGTTCTGATCATGGCGCACCTGTTTCCTTTTCAGGATGGCCCCACGACAGTAGCCAGCTAGGGTCTCGAGATTTGTGTGTGACGACAGCACGCCGAGTGACGAGGCCTCGGTACAGGGCCCTTTGATAGCTGAGGCATTGGCGGTACCTCTACCCGCCGAGCCACCGATGCTTCCAGCCCTAGCTGGTGACGATGCATGTCACCTTAGCGCATTGTAAGAGTTCCAGTGCCAGTGACCGCCCAGGTTCCAGGAGGAGACAGACCCCCAGGCAGCTGAAGACTGGCTGGAGGCAGTGGTACGAGTTTTACGGTTAGTGAGGACATCATCAGACCTCATTGTGATCCTCACAGCGAGCCTACTACACGCGGCAGCGAGCCGATGGTGGAGATTGATGCTATAGGTGCACGGTGAGGCATCTCTCCTCTGGATACACTTTGAGAGCCTCTTCGGCTCAGAGTTCGTCCCGGCCACCCTCTGTGCGGTGCACATCCAGGAGCTTCTTCAGCTGCGTCAGGGCAGCTTAACGGTCACCCAGTACTCGGTGAGATTTACCGATCTCTCGTGATACTCGACAGACATGGTACGAGACCCATTCTTCAGGGCCCGGACCTTTGAGTAGGGATTGAGGCATGATATTAGGGAATCCCTGATCTCCCTAAGCATTCCGACCCAGGAAAGAGTACTGGAGCGAGCCCTTATGATCGAGATCTTTTTTGCTGAGCATTCATCAGTGCTGAGACCCACCGCAGGGGGCATGTAGCAGAGTCTTCTGTAGTAGGTAGTCGACCGATGACTCATGGGTCTAGGTAGACCAGACCCTCACGGAGACGACCTCAGGACACTGGCTCAGCAGTGCGGGGCACACAGCACATAGCCAATCTTTTGAGAGGCAGGCAGTGCTACACATGCGGCGGGCAGGGCCACATGGCTCGTGACTGCCCGACCCACCGTGCCGAGGAGCAGCAGACGATTGAGGGGCCACCCAGGTAGAGGAAGAGGGTCGAACGTGCCGGTCTGTAGGGAGTAGGCGGATGTGGCAGAGGAGCTGGCCGAGCAGCAGGTGGTGGGTGACACTTTGAGGCTCTACCACCACCACCACCACCAGGAGGTCCACCCCGGCCACAGGGAGCTGGCGGGCAGAGACAGGCACAGCTCCAGGAAGCAGAGGCCTACGACCACTGCGTTCCCGAGATGATTCGAGGTACTATTTGTGTCTATTCCACCCTTGCTGCAGTTTTTATAGACACAGGAGAGAGTCACTCTTTCATATCCACTTCCCTTGTTCGGAGCTCGGAGATTCCGATAGAGCCATTGTCTCAATCCTTACGGCTAGAGACTCCTACGGGAATAGACTCGACGATTACACATTGGTGCCGGCAGTGTGAGCATACACTAGGAAGAGAGAGCTTCGACTGGGATCTTCTTGTAGCGGTGTCGAGGCCTTACAACATCATCTTGGGCATGGATTGGTTATCCATAGTCTATGCTCTGATTGATTGTATTTGGTGCAAGGTGCGATGTGTACGCACCGACGGGAGCAGGTTCACCATCACCGGTGAGAAGGGAGCCTTCGCAACGCAGGATGGACTTCCGTAGAGGAGATGACAACCCATCACTCATCAGTTGGCTAGCCTCATCCTAGGAGCAGATGACATGCGAAGTCCTAGTTTTCCTACAGTGGTGGATCGGTATGCAGACGTCTTTCCCGACGGCGTTCCAGGACTAACTCCTTGCAGAGAGGTAGACTTTTATATTGATCTGTACCTCTTGATGGCCCCGATATCCACCCCATTATATCGGATGGCCCCTGTTGAGCTTCGAGAGTTACGATTTTAGTTGGAGGACTTGCAGGGAAAGGGATTTATCCGACCTAGTGTTTCACCCTGGGCTTCCCCGATATTGTTTTCCAAGAAGGTGGACGAGAGCTTGTGACTTTGTGTCAACTATCATCGCCTGAACCAGGTGACAGTGAGGAACAAGTATCTGCTACCAATGATTGATGACCTCTTCGATCAGCTCAAGGGAGAACGGTGGTTCTTAAAGATAGACCTCAAGTCATGCTATCATCATCTCTGAGTTCGGGATGAGGACGTGCAGAAGACAGCCTTCCGATGTCGTTATGGCCACTATGAGTTCTTGGTTATGTCCCTCGGTGTAACCAACTCTCTAGGAGTGTTCATGGGCCTCATGAACGAGATCTTTCAGCCATACCTCGATTGATTTTTCGTAGTCTTCATTGACAACATTTGGATATACTCGTCGACTGAGGAGGAGCACGCCTATCAATAGCGGGTTGTACTAGACACACTCCGAGAGCACCAGCATTATGGCAAGCTCTTGAAGTGTCAGTTCTGGATATGTGAGGTCCACTTCATGGGAAACCCCATCTCTGAGGCGGGAGTTGAACTGGATCCTGCGAAGATCGAGGCAGTGCAAGCTTGGGAGCCACCCAGGAGCGTGACAGAGGTGCAGAGTTTCTTGGGACTAGCTGGATACTACCGGAGATATGTGTCAGACTTCTCTAGAGTTTTGGAACCACTCTTAGCTTTGACGAAGAAGGGGAAACCCTTTCTGTGGTTAGACAGATTTCAGCAGAGCTTCCAAGATCTGAGATAGAGATTGAACAATGCACCTATCTTGAGGTTACCGGAGGAGGGAGTATGGTACATATTCTACTGTGATGCATCAGGGACAGGACTCGGATGTGTCCTGATGCCGGAGCAGGCGGTGATCACCTATAGATCACATCATTTGAGGCTGCATGAGAAGAACTACACTACCCATGACCTAGAGTTAGAAGTAGTGGTCTTCGCTCTAAAGACATGGCGACACTACCTGATGGGTGAGCACTTTACAGTCTATTCTGACCATCAGAGTCTCAGGTACATCTTCTCTCAGATGGACTTGAACCTAAGATTGTGGTGATGGCATGTGTTCCTCCAGGACTATGACTTTGAGATTGTCTATACTCTTGGGAAGGAGAACGTAGTAGCCGATGCTCTCAGCAGGAGGACGGGAATTCAGCTACTTGAGAAGGCGACAGAGCAGTTATCAGCTTTGCAGATATCCTTCGTCGATAGAGATGGAGCAACCTTCCTTCAGATCGTCACAGTCACTCCTCCACTATGGCAACAGGTTAGAGAGGAACAACATTGGGATGCTGAATGTGAGACGTGACGTGCGCAGATATCCTTAGGACATGCACCTGATGGTTTCTCCTTTAGAGCAGAACAAGATGTCATTTTCAGAGGATGTACCTTGGTACCAGATTATTTTTGGGATGAGGTGATGATAGAGTTTCACACTTCACCCTTGGAGGTACGTCTTGGAGTGGTGAAGATATATCGGGACCATAGACGATAGCACTGGTGGTCGGGCATGAAAAAGGGTGTGGAAAAGTTTGTTTCTCGATGCCTCACCTGCTAGCAGGTGAAGGTAGAGCATTAGGACCTAGCAGGCTTAGTACAGCCCTTAGAGGTCGTGGAGTGGAAGTGGGATGGTATATCCATGAACTTCGTGACTGGACTTCCATGCACTTCCAGAGGTCACGACTCCATTTGGGTGATTGTCGACCGACTCACCAAGTCGGCTCACTTCTTACCCATCAGAGAGCAGGGCTTAGTGGAGAGTTTGGGACGTCTCTACATTTAGGAGATCGTACGACTTCATGGGGTGCCATTATCTATCGTCTCCAATCGAGATGCTCACTTCACTTCCCGGCTTGGGATGGGGTTGCAAGGGGTGTTCGGGACGCAGCTACATCTGAGCACCGCCTTTCACCCTCAGACGGATGGTCAGATGGAGAGGACCATACAGACTCTCGAGGACATTCTCCACGCATGTGTCCTTGACATTGGTCGCTGCTGGGAGGACCACCTACCATTGGTGGAGTTTGCGTACAACAACAGCTACAACTCCACCATCAGGATGGAACCATACGAGGCGTTGTACGGCCGACTTTGCAGATCTCCTTGTTTATAGACTGACCCTGGGGAGTCAGCACTTGTGGGACCGAACATGGTCCGGGACACGATCGAGAGGGTCCAGATCATCCAGGAGCGGATGAGGACAGCTCAGAGCAGGGAGAAGTCTTGCGCTGACAGGAGGCAAAGGCCACTAGAGTTCGAGGATGGCAACCACGTCTTCTTGCGGGTCTCACCTCGACATGGATTACGGAGATTTGGACAAGGTGGAAAGTTGTCTCCACGCTTCATCAGACCATTCCAGGTCCTCAGCAGGATTGGCAAGGTGGCTTATCGTCTGGCTCTACCACCTCAGTTGCACCGGGTGCACGACGTCTTCCAGGTTTCTCAGCTGAGGAGATACGTGAAAGACCAGACGCATATCACTGACCATGGGGAGCTACATGTTGATGATGGGGCGACTTTTGTGGAGGTCCTGGTGGAGATCAAGGATCGGCAGGAGCGGGTCCTAAGTGGATGGTCGATTCCTCTAGTGCGCATCAGATGGAAGCATGGGAACCTCCAAGAAAGCACATGGGAGAGGGAGGCTCAGATGTGTGCTCAGTACCCACATTTGTTTCCCTAGTTCATGATGTATCTTTACGGGGACGTAAAGCCCTGAGGTGGGAGTGATGTAAAGACCCATAAAATTCAAGGAATTCAATTTTCTTAGTTTTCTTTAGAATTTTACAGGAACACAGTTTCTGGCGGCACCTGATTCTGAGGCCCGGTGTGCCCGGAATCATTTTCCAAATTTTGGCTTGGGTACATTCAGTAAACGAACGAGCTGGGTTTTCTAACTTTTGAACCGGTGCTCGGAATTTATTTCTGAGGGCACTGATGGAATCGCAGCGCCAATATTTTCTTAGAAACTTCTTTTCTGGAGTTGAATTTCCTCGGGTGTGGTTTTTAAATTTTTTTGGGTTGTGTTAAGAAATAAAATAAAATTAGTGCAACACTTTATTTTATTTCATGTAAATCCACTTTAAATCCTCTTATGCTATGTTAAGAAGATAGGGAGGAATCTATAATATCCTACCCACTTGGTAGGATATTTGTGAGGTGGGGCCCGCACGAGCCCCACCATTTATTTCCCTCTAAGTAACGCACCCGCAACCCCCTCTTAAATGAAAGTCAACTGTGCGTTTTTCTGGTTAAGAAACGCCCCATTAAGTTGGGTAGTTAAGTTGTTACAATAAATTCTTCGAATTAATTGCTCATTTCTTAATGTTGAATTTCAAATTGTTGGCATGGGAATAAAATAAAACCAACACGTGTTTACTTGATGGTTCCTTACTGAGAGGATTTTTAGAAAGCTCTAAGTCTTGGAGATCTTCATCCTTATTCGCGAGGAACGCAGAGAACGCGAAGAACGCAAAGAAATCCGGCCTCCGTGAAGGGTGACGAAGAACGCCAGATCCTTGGAGATCGACGCCGCGACGCCGATGATTCTCCTTCTGTGACGTTTCTTCTGCGATGTTCCTTCCCCGCGACTATATTCGATCAGCAACCGATTAAGGTAGGGGATTGCAGTTATTTTAATTCTTTGATAATAATATCCTCAACATGGGTTTAATTGGTGCAATTAAATATGTGTGTTTTTAATCCTCAGAATTTGTCTACGTGACGCCGTGTACCGCGACGACAGCAACGCCCCTTCCATGACGCGATGATCCTCTTCTTCCGCGACAATCAATTCCACAACGAACTCACGTTCGATGACAATGTTGAGGTAGGGGTTTGATTATTTTAAATCATTGTGATTTATACCCATGGCGTATGAATAAATATTTGTTGTGAGACTTTTAAAACTTCTAACGCGGTGGGTGAAGACCAACGAACAAGTCCGAACCCACCGCCCTTTCGTTCATGGTGTGCGAAATGGTGGAAGATGAAAAAACAAGCCGCACGGGTGATGTGAGGTCCTCGTAGTGAAGGAAGGGCCCCGGGAGGGCTGTTGGTGAAGGAGGCGTGCAATTCTGACCACCGGAACTCGTCCGGGGGTCCACAGAGCAACCCGCCGGCGCGGAGCGCCGGCACGGCGGCGCAGGCGGTGCCCAGCGCGCCGCCGGGAAGAAACGTCGTTACTGAAGCCGCGGCGGCAGGCCGGCTGACCAGCAACTGCGCGGGACCGGGGATGGCGGGGCACGGCACCCCGGGTGCGTCTGTTGGCTAGAGGGGGCCCCCCACGCGGGGCCGCGGAACATTCAAAGGGGCGGCGCCCCCCCTGCTCACCTCTCGGCCGTTACGGCCAAGCGGCCTAGAGACTGGGTCGGGTTGCGCGATCCGGGTCGGACCCGGACCCGGGTCGTGTTGATCCAGTTCGGGATGACCCAGGGGGGTTGGGCCGGGTCGGTCCGAGGCCAGACCCCCCGTTTTCGGATCCTTTTCGGTCTTTTGCCCATATCTTGGGCTAAAGACCTCCGATCGATGCACCATCAGCGGCGATGTGATGCATGGATAGAAATGGTAGTTTCGACATATCACAATCAAGGTTTCAGAGTACTTTCTGTTCGGCCGGGTTGGTTCGTACACGAAACCAACCGGGTCCTCGGAGCGGAAACACCCATAACTTGAGCTCTGAACGTCCGAATGATGTGTCTTAGACTTTGTTGGTTTCCACTAAGTCAGACAGATATTTTGGATTACTATGCCTGAGGTTTGGACGTAGGTGGAGTATGGTCGGGTTAGTTATAAATTAAAAACCAACTGGGCCCCTGGGACGAAAAAGCAAATAACTCTCAGACTGGGTGTCCAATTGACGCGCCGTATGCGACGTTGAGTTCCTGTTGATGATACATAACTTTTGGATACATCAACTCTGAAACTATGTGTCAGTTGATGTATCAGCCTCTCGGCTCGTGGAGCGGACCCTCCTGAACGAGCTTACTATGTGCGGGAACTCTAGAACTGGCTGCGACTGCTACGACGATGACTGTACAAAGATCCTTAGTGGATTTGACGACGACGACTACATCACTCAGCGATCCTATGTGGATCAGTGCTACAGATCATGTGTGGGTCCGATCCTATGTGGGTCAGTGCTCAGCGGTCCTGTGTGGGCCAGCTCCTACAGATCCTCTGTGGGTCTAATCTTATGTGGGTCTTTGCAGGGGTTAGTTACCTATAGATCCTGTGTGGGTCGGATCCATTGTGGGTCTTTGTGGGGGGTAGTTACCTATCGATCCTATGTGGGTAATTGTGGTGGTTTGTACCTATTTATCCTTTGTTGTTCCGAAGACATAGATGAATCAGTGGAAATATCTGATCATCTCTATCGTCATACAAAAAAGTATTCATGTGTGAGCTGAAATCCTGTTTTTCTTTCCTATGTGGATTGTATAGTGCTATCCTGTGTGGATTTACGTTTTTCTTTCCTGTGTGGACTGGGATGTACTTGGGCTCGGATGATGGAGCGTACCAGAATTGATGACTTATGTATATGTATGGGAATATACCTAAGCAGTTTCAAATGTTACTTCGTGATTGTATCTATCCATTTCGGATTATCCTTTGTGGATTCTAGGAGACCTTCGGGGGTGTTGGGTTACCTACTGAGTAGCTTATACTCACCCCCACACGGGCTATGCCCGCACTTCGTTGAGTTGGTTTCAGACGATGGACTGTGCTGATCGTGGTTGAGGCTTGCGGAGCAGGACGGTACGTGGAGGTGGACCACTGGGCAGGACATACTCGGAGCGGACGGTTGGACCCACGGAGCTGTGGAGGCTATCTATACTCACCCTTATGGTGGGACTTCCAGTTAAGATCTCGACGTTGTGGCTTTACTTTTAGTTGTTGTTTTCCCTTTCGAGCTGTACTTTACTTTCAGTTTGTGTTTGTATACTAGCCCACTTACTTTTCCGCACTTACTGTTGTACTCAGTTTTTACTTAGTGTTTACTTCTACTACTTACCTGCTCTGTGGTGTTTGTTTACTTTACAAAGGCAATGCCATCCCTTTTTACCAAGATTTACACCTTGGTGCTAGTCGCCATCCCCTGGACTATGGAAGGCGGGCTTGGGGTAGTCACTGCACGGTCCCCGAGGATGGGTCGTGACACATATAATTAAGAATGAATATCAAGAGTTTATTTATTATCATTTCCTAAAAATAATATCAATCATTATCATCATCGATCTAATAATAATATACATGTTATAATATTGACTTTCAGGGTTATAAAAATCTCGAAAATTTTATAAGACACCCTAATATAACATGGGTCCAATATAATCTCATGGAGATTATAAGAAATTAATTTTAATTTATATATAAATAATTCCAAAAAATATTTTCATCTTGATATTGAAATTTCATTAATGTAGTCATGTTTCATGTAATTCAAGTACATTTTATTATATAAATATCATCTTAGGATCCGTTTAATATATAAACATAAGAGGCTTTATTCATTAAAATTTAACATATAGAGTTAACCTAAAGAATTAACATATTATTAAAATTGGTAAAAAACAATGAAGAAATGGTGTAATATAATAAAAAATTAATAAAAAAATAATTAAAATTAAAAAATTATGTCATTTAAAATGAAACATTTGAATACTATTGAAATTTAAATTATTAAACCATTTCCATTGAAAATGGTCAACATTATGTCGTGGAAATTTTGTAGACATGATTTATGTTGACTAAATGAGAAAAACTGAGACTGTAATTTTTTATTTCATTAGAATATATTTATTTGTAGAATAATTAAAATTAATCTTAATAATGTTTAACATATTTTATTCAATAATCATTCATATGTACACTATAAAACATACCAGAAATTTTGTGGCACAATGTAAATGGGAATAATTTATTCTATAAAAACATTAAATTTTATTTAGAATTATAATTAATTATGAATATTCACATTTAATATATATAATTTAATTCCACCAAAATAAAACCACTATAGTGTTTTAAAGACGAAAATCATAACTTGACTTCTATGTGGAACATTAAATTATAATACAACACTTCAAAATTCTAAACAATGATATTATATTTGATTGGGGATATTCCATGTAACACTATGAAAATGAGGGAATAAAAAATACACTATTCAATATTTAATATTTTCAATATTTTCAATATATTCTATATATATAATTGCACAAAATAAATATTTTATCTTGTGTTTCATGAAATGAATTTTGATGATGAATTGTATTACATGTGAGAATGAAACAGACAGAATACTTTTAATATTATCATTTAAAATGAAAATTATCTACTAGATATAAAGGAATTTACTTTATAGAAAACTATTTTTATCCTAGAAACATGTTTATCTAAAGAAATTAAATTAATTAATATTTTTGAATTATATTAATTAAATATAAATATTATACATTTGATCAAATATTTTTTATATTTTCTAATGGATTTCATATTCATATGATAAGAACAAATCGAATACTATGTATAAAAGCTATACTTTTCTAAATGTAGTTTTCCCTATTTTAATAGTGATCCTATTTTAAATAAAATATTTTAATATTTTATAATTATTATTTGAAAACAAAATCTTAATTTTAAAAATATAAATATAAAAATAAAGACACAGATATTTTTGGAGTTATTCAGAGGTGTTTGATTTTTTGTATTAATAGTAAAAAATAAAAAAAATTAATTGAGAATTATTTTTCATTTTGGTTATTGATATAAATAAATTATATTCTAATTTGGTTATAAATTTTATTTAGATAAATTTAGATACATTAATCTAATTAAGTCCATTTTAACTAGTTTTATATTAAAATTGGATATAAAAACATTTCAATCTTTTCATCGTTTTTTACATTAAAAACACACTTTCTCATTCTGTCTATGGGATTAATTTTAAAAAAACTTTAATCCACATATGTGATCATAATTTTAATTAATTTATTTAATATTTGGAATCATCAAAATCTAAAATTTATAATAATTTGAAGCTATATTTTTCCAATATTTTTAGTGAATGCAATTAAAATTAATTACAATGATTATGAGAAAAAGAAGCTTATCAAATGCCAAATCCTTAATATTAAGATCTATAAGAACATATGTGCGTGAAAAAAAATTATATTATTGACATATTTTGACCATTTAATCTATCTTATTAATTTTTTTCATTTTTGTATCCAATTTTCATTGAAAATAAATGGGTGGAATTATTTCATTCAAAAATATACCAGAGGACCTCTCCTCTATCACTATAAAAATGATATCACTCTCTCACATATTATCAACTATAAAACCCATTTTATAATAAAAACAGAAAAAAAAAATTTATTAGAATAATCACTAAAAACATATTACATGAATAAATATGTTATTTTATCCAACCAAGGATTCCTTTTGGTATAATCCAAAAGGAGCTACCAGAAAAAGATGTAACGCTATTGAATGAGAACTTTTGTTTTATTTAATTATATACACCATAATGTATTCTTAAAGAAGTATTTTATATTATCCTAAGAATCGTAATAACATTTATATATTGTTTTTGTAAGATTTATACATACAATTTCACACAAAACATCAAATGTGAGGCATAATCATCATTTGTATGTATGACAGACTACAGCCTGGAAAACTGATGGTGCTCCTTCCTCCATTATGACATTTAATGATTTAGAATAATGACTTATTTAAATATTATATATAATATAGATTATATTTATAATTTTTTATTATTATTTAATTTTTATATAAAACAAACCTCCATTCTTTCTATTTTTATGGAATATAATAAGATCATTTGTGGACATGTGGACTACCGCCTCTTTAAAGTGATGTGACCTGTTCACATTTAACATGGAATGTATTAAGGATATATTTAAAAAACATACGTGATATATAAATATCATAAATATGGTACTTGAATGATAAAATACACATGTATATATATCAATTGAGTTTTCAATATGATAAAGAAACAGAAGTAGCATTCATGCATACACACGACCTACCATATCCATTAATGATGAATTTCATTTCCTAGAACCAAATATCATGGATTATTACAAAAATATATATAATTAATATTTATAATATTTTAATTACATTAAAAATTATGGATATAATGAAATCATTATCTAATAAATAAAGAAAAATTAATAATAAGTCAAAACATTATCGAAAAACAATGAAATTAACACATGAAATGATGAAATAAATGATAGATTATTAAAAATGAGTAGTAAGATAATAAAATAAGAACCTATATGACATTATAAATAATACTATGTTTCATGTATAAGTTGTTAACAATATTCAATTTGATATACTAGAGATTACCGTAGATTCACTCTAATGGAAATGGAACATAAAGGATTTCATATTATTTAATATTTTATAGAGATTAATTTGTTATCATTCATAAATTCACTTTAATGAAGTGTATAAAATTCCCATTTCTCATTTAATATAATAATTTAATCATAAATAATTATATTTTGAGTTTCAATTTTAATTATATATTTCATGTGTTTTTGACATGATAATTAAAAAGTTGTAAAAGTTATCTTATAGATATCACATTATCTTGTCATTATTAACAATATATTTAAACAATTACATACTTGTGATGATTTTTAATATACATCAAATTTATATCTAATAAATAAATTCTAGTGTGATGGATATTATTATTACAAAAACCAAATTCCATTTCTACATACGGGTTATACAATGAATATTTTTTGATTAACTAAGGTCATTTTAAAATTTTTTATCATTTATCCAACATAGAAATTTAATGATAATAACTGTTGCTTATTAACTATAAATATTATTCTAAAGAAAAATAATTATTTTTAATGGTATAACATGGGTTGGGAACAATTTAAATTAATCCCCTAATTGTATTAGTAAACTCATGAGTTGAATACCTTGGCCAAATTAGATGGTTTCATATCTGATATACAGAACCTTCTTGTGAAATGTATTGATGGTAAAAGTACCATGTACATAGGAAACATGTAATCAAATAATCCAGAACCTCTATTATTTATAATACAGTTATTATTATTAGTATCTCTGATATTTATCCATTGATATTATATATGGATACATTTCATTTTCAGCTTATTGATTAAATGGAATGAATTCAATTTATTTACCTTTACATGTTGATTATTCTAATGGATTAATTACTTATCTTATATGTTTCATTACTTTTCATTTGATATTACCCTCATATTTTTCCTTTCCCTATGATATGTTGAATAAATCATTTAATGAGTTTGAAGGATTATGTTCCAATTAGTTTTTATGTATCATGTTTTATTTTTTATTTCCCAATGTAATATTGGAATCATGTATGTAATTTTTTTCAAAAAAATACCTTCAACTAATATTTACTTTAGGATTTTATTCCGTGTAATAATTCTGATTTAATTATGTAAGCCACTGGATTTGGTATAATAATGTTTAGTTTTTACATTTTTAATCAATGGAATGTACATAAAATCATTGGAAACTAGATTTCTAAAAGCATAGATTTGGGAACATAAACCTATAGTATAATTTGAGAATAATTATAGAAGGACATCGCAAATAAATCGTGTTTATAATTATGGTATTTTCTACACAATTATTTCTCAATTTATGTTATGTATTTCATTAGTTTTAGGATTAGAAATTATATTAAATATTGTTATGATCTAATATATTAAATTCGATTCCTAAGAAGTGGAAACTACAAATTATTACTGTATCCATAATGATGGAAAATGTAGAGGTCTCTCTACTGGGGAAGACAATATGTCTTGAATTGAAATTGAGCTGGTTGTGGATATATTATGAAAGATTAATTAACTAATGATAGCTATACATTCCTGAATGGAATAAAATATTCCACAATGAGATTAACCTCTTCTTGATCACATTATATGATTGAATCTGACATCCTTTAGTGGGACTAATAATCCAATCATAAATGTTCAATGGATTAAGTCTTTGGACGATATATTTGTAGTGATGGGATGTCATGAAAATGAACAGGTTTCACTTGTGGATTTTCATATCAAAGGTGACATTGTCAAATGTTATACTTTTCACCATAATACTAGAGATGGATAATAAATAAAACTCACATAATGGAAAACAATTAAGTAGACATTATTAGATAAAAATATTTTTAATAATTGAATATTTGGATGAAGAGTATGTTCCTAAATTTAATGAGAATGGAAGAAGAATGTGTTTTTGATTATGAAGACACCTATAAAAGTATATCTAGGTATGATATGTATTATGTACTCACAATAATTTATAGTACTGATTAATTTTCTGAAGCGATAAAACTAAGTCTTTGATGGTCCCTTGTCTCCTAAAATTATTCATCATGTGAAGATGTATTTTTACGTTTCATCAAAATAGAGAATGAATTATCTACGATGAATATATGCAATGGGAATCAATATTAGAAGAGGTTATATGAACAACAAGGGAAGAAAAATAATAAATTACGAGGGTAAATATATTTCCATTATATGAGAACTATGGAATGAATCACCATGGGACACAGCTGAATGTATTGATTGTTTTTTATAAGTGTGGAGAAAGGGGCTGCGAGAAAAAATAATTCAAGGTGAAAAAAAAAAATAGTAATATTCAGTGTTTCAAATTCAAGGATATGGTGAACTAGGAAAATGATTTCCTCATTAATCAATTGAATACACATGAAAAGTATCTAGTGGGTGAAGGTTAATAATATGTTATCCACACAACCAATGTATAATGACTACTATTCATGTATATTCGGATGTATAAAATATGATGTAAAATTATTTTATACACTATCTTCTCATCATATGATTTATTAAATTTTTAGTGATTTTACAATAGTAAATTTACATAAAGGATTTCAAAACATTTTTTGATCAGTACTGATAACCAAGAAATGTGATTCAGTAGCAAGTTGAACTCTTTTTAAATCACATGGTTGAGGGAATGATAAGACTTAATATATTTTGAATGTTGATTTAATGATGTTGGATACAGATATAATTCATATTGATAAAGTAAATTATATTGTAATAACTACAATTGAATTGATTCTTAAGTGTGGTATAATAATATTTTGGAAAGATTAACAATTTAAGAAATGGTTTAAGTTGAACATTGGATGGGGTTTTAGAGATTGATGTTTTACTTCAGCCTTCTATGGATATAATTCTAATAGATTAAGTAGAAGTAGTAAAAGGTACAACCAATAGATAATATTGTTCTACAGAAATTTAAATGTGACATGTAATTATATTTTAGAATATTTTTATAGAGAGAAAGAAATCACCAAGTCTAGTAAAAGTGTCTTCATACAAAAATGTTGTTCATTTATCATCATTTTTGAGGAAAATAATAGCCATTTTAGACCTCTATTTTAATGATTTTTTTCCAAAGTATACCTCATGAATGATTTCTTTTTTAATCTCCATCAAAACATCATAGTAAAATTTCTCTATAAGGTCTAGGATTTCAATAATGTTCTCATATTAAAAAGACATGTTTTATGGGGACCATCCCATTTCCCTTCTCCTCATACTAAAAAGATTATTAATTAACACAATATATGATGTGGATTTTTTAATTTTTTTAGAATATCAAACCCTAAATTATCAATATCATGTTTATATTATGTTGATGCACGTTATTTATTTTGGTAATAATGAAACAATTTAAAATACATAAAAATGACTTTGTAATTGATTGCATAAATAACATGAAACACCAATCACATGAGGAAATATAATATCAAAATAAATTATAGTATAATTACTATGTTTAATGGATTAAATCTAATTAATATATTTAAATTCACGAAACATTTATTGTTTCATGTGTTACTGCAAACGAGTTTCTTCGATGGCTTCTGTTATATTAAATATTGAATCATAACAAATAATAGTAATATTATTAATTAAAATGAAAATTATCACATAGAAATAAAATTAGAGGTTATTAATATTATTAAATAAATTATTAAAAATATATATTTTATTTCATTGGTTACTAACTAATTAGAAATATAAAATTTAAACCAAATGAATATAAATGAAAATGATTTTATAAAAAACTATTTTTATGCCCTAAAGGCATTTTATATTAGTAAATTAATTTAATTAATATTATTTGATTATATTAATGAAATAAATATATTATATATTAATTCAAATATTTTTAAAATATTCCAAAATTTTTATTGGAACATGATAAGAGAAAGTCCAATTATACGCATAAGAAGCAATATTTTATTAAATGTAGTTTTTCTTTCTTTTCATCAAGTACTTAATTTCAATAAACATTTGGGAAATTTTATAAATTTAATTTTAAAAAAATTACCTTTTAGAAATAGAAAAAAAATTAGGTTGAATTTTTGGAATCATTCTAAGGAGTTACATTTTTTTTGGAATAGTAAAAAATCCAGGATTTTAATTAAAAACTGGATTTTCATAGGATTTATATATATATAGGTAATTTTTTTAATTTTTTTAAATGTAAATTTATTTCAATGATACATAAATAAATCATATTTTGGAAATTTTATCTAATTTATCATAGAAATTTTATATAAAAACATTTCAATCTATTGACCTTTCTACGTTAAAAACTCGATGTCTCATCTCATATGTTTAATTAAGATTAAATTGATTTCTACCTTTTTTATTGGAATTCGAAAAAACATATACCATATTTTTAATTATAATAATTTATTATTTCTAATAAGTTATAATTAGTTTTTTAGAGAATATATTAGTGAAAACCATTAATATTATTTATAGTGATTAATAGAACAACAAGCATAACAATGGAAAAAACAATAATATTAATATCCAACAGACCAAGAAAAATGACAGGAACCTATTTGATGATCAAATTTCTACCATATCCTCCTATTTTAATATTTTTTATTTATTTTAACCAATTTACATTTAATAAATCTTGTTGAAATTTCCACATTCAAAAATTATCAAGAATACCACTTCACATCCACTATAAAATGACAGTCAGCCTCCAAATAATTAAACTAGCTCAATCCCTTTGGATCACCCAAAAAAAGTCAAATTTATCGCAAAACACCTCCTATAATAAAATAAGACTATATTTTTTCAAAAGTCTATCTGAGGAAGTGTTTTGGTATAATCCCAATGGAGTTACTTAAAAAAATGGTAATGTTCTTCAATGATCACATTTGTTTTATTTCATTATCTAATCCGTAAATTTTAATTATATCAATATTAAATAATAAAATACTTATCTTCATTATAATTTTATTTTTTATACTAATAGATCGACCTAAACAATCATACACAAATCCATCACATTGGATACACAGTCATTATTCCTGTGTATGGAAGACTATCACCTCATGAACTGATGTCATTCGTTATTTCATTAAAACCATTTATTGTTGGAAATAAAGATGGATATATAGTTTATGTATGATTTATATTATATTTTTAACATATTTTTTTTAACTTTTAATGTTTTAAATAACACTCACTTTTTATTGCAATTTTTTGGAATATGATATCATTGTTCATGGACTTGCGGATTGGTACATCCTCAAATTAATGTGATGCATTAACACAATTCATGGAATTTATTAATGATAGTTTTAATAAAAATATTTTATCTATATAACATAAATGTGATATTTTTTTGATAATATATACATATATCACATAAATTGTAAATACAAAAGGAAATAGATATATCATGAATGTATACGTACGACGTATTGTCTCAAAGAATAGTTCATTTCATTATTATATAAAAATTTATTAATTAATCTAATTAAATATATACTGAATATTTTTGATATTAAAATCAAATTTAAAAATTTTCAAGATGATGAAATCATGATCTAATCAATAGGAATAAAAAATAACATGTCAAATCATTGTCAAAAAACAAGGAAATTAATACTCGTAATGATAAAAATAAATATTGATTATTAAGAAATGGGTAATAAGATATTAAATGAAGATTATATATGATATTTAAAATAATAACATGATTCATATATAAGTTAATAAAATTAATAAATCCACTATAAATGTTTGTAATGTATGTTCACACAAATGGAAATGCAATGTAAGGGATATCTTCTCAATTTAAATTCCATTGAGACTTATTTGTTAGTATGCACCAATTCACTTAATTATTATTTATATATGTTATTTTTTAATTCAATATAATGATTCACTAATTCATCATGTTATATTAAGATTCAGTTTGAATTATCTCATATGAGGGGTTCTGACTTGAAAATTACCGTGTGGTAAATGTTATCATTGCAATATCACATTTCGTTGTGATTTTTGACTTTCTCTTGAAAGAATCAATTTCTTATGATAATTTACCATAATTCAAAAAACAAGTATATTGAATTTCCACATTATTGGGTGATTTATATTAATATTACATAAACCATATTCCATTAAAACATGTAAAAAAATTTAATTTATTTGATTAACTGGGGGCATTTAGATAAATTAATATTTTTATTTATTACAAATATTTTATGATGAGGTACATTTTTCATATTTATGTAAATTATTTTACTTATAATAAATCCATTGGATTATTATGACATGGATTTGTGAAATTTTAATATAATCCATTAGATGAATTAGTAGTCTCATTTGAATTATTTTTTTTCCAATTTAGATGGGTTTCTTCCTTATATGGTAAAATGTATTTAGAATGGTTTTAATAGTAAAGGTATAGTGTAACTTCGAGACGTGGAATATAATAATTTAGAAAATACATTATTTATAGTTATGTTAGATCATTTTATCCATGTGATATTTTATTTTACAATATTTATGGACGAATTTCATTCATAGTTTATTAATTAAATGTAATATGTTACAATTACATATGTTTCCAAGTTGATAATTCTCATTGATTCATTTGTGCTTCTTCAATACATACAATTTCTGAGAAATTGAACTAAACGTTAATTTTTTATTCCCTAGTATATAATGAATAAATATTTGAATGATTTTCAATAATCTTGTAAATTTCATTTTATTATGTATCATGTTTTATTTCCTATTGCCGATTTTTTTATTGGTACTATATATATACATAATGATTTTCCAATATTACTAAACAAATAGGTCATTTAGGATTTGGTCCCTTGTAATTATTCCAATTTAATAATATAATTCAGTAGATTTGGGATTCTGGGTCCTTGGTTTTACATATTACAATGTCAGGTTTTAGGGGATGAAATATTGTCTCATGTAATCATATAATAACAACTCATGAAAAAAAATTTCTATTAAATGTGGGTACAATTAAACAAACAACATATTCAGTCATTTCATTTCATACTATAAAATAACCAATTAGAACATGATAAGTGGATCTCAAAAAATAAAAAAAATTATATTATGAAAAAGAAAAATAATCATAATTAATTATATACTAGGTATATCAAAAAAATATTTTAACTATAAAATCTGAATTTGATTATTGTGAAACAATGTAACGACCAGAACTTTTTGAATTGTTTCAATTTCTTGAAAATGTGTGTTATATTACTAGAAAAAAAAATTATATCATTACAAATTAAATAAGTATATTTTAATTTCAACATTGTTTTTTGAATGTAATATGAGAGTTGGTCAATATGATCTTATGTCAATATGACAGTCATAAACTATACTATCAATGTTATGATTATTTTTTATAAATAGAAATCATAAGGAAAAATTAGTACAAAAATAATATTTGATAGCCTCATCCAATAGAGGTGAGCCATACTAAGACCATTTATATGATTTTGAGGGGAGGTATCAATTTTTGGCATCACTCTTGACCCAGGCCATTTCAATCTACAACATGTTAAGAATGAATGAAATTACATACAAGAGATGTTCTAGTTAGTGGAAATTATAACTTGAGTGATGTTATCAGAGCTACCTAATGATTATATCATCATTTAACACCATAAACATAGTTCATATGTTTTTTTATAAGGGGTAATGTTATAATGAATTATATACATAAACTGTAAACCCTTTTTGCGGATAAAATTTTTGTTCCATCTTTTAGGTTTTAGGAATAGTTTTGCTTTAAAAAATTTTAGATAAATTTAGATAAATTTATTTTTCTAACAATAATTGAACATTTCAGAAAAAATATAATTATTATATTAATATATATTAATATTAATAATTTTAATTGTAATAAAATTATCTTATAAAATATCCCTTTTTAATTATAAATTATGAAATAATTTTTGTATTTCAAATATAAAAAATTTCACGATGCAATTTTACAATGCATTTTATTTTCACTATTATTTATAATAAATTGGTAATTTTATAGTAATAAGTTAAATATATCATATATTATATAATTATGATAAAAAAATTCTTTCATCTATTCATAAGATCAATATTATGTTATGGTGAACTTATGATAATTTTATAAATTACTTATGTTTTCATGAATAGTAAAAATATATTCATTGTTTTTCAGTATGTTTAATTTTATAATATCCATGTCATAATTATGTAATGATAAATTTATAATTATTTTTTACTCTTGTGTTTTAATGTAACTCAATAGGTGGCCCATGTGACCAATACCAGGGAAAATTCCATGGTTTTGTAAATACCCCCACAGAGGTGTCCAAAGAAATTAATAAAAAACTCGATCAATTTTTCAATAAATACACACAAATTAATTAGTTTAAATTAATTTAACATTCATCCTAAAATATTATATAATATTATTACCTCACAAGGAGTCCTCCCATGGTGTCTTGAAGTCCCCATGGTCACAATCGTCAATTATTAGGAGTTACTTCTCAATGTAAGGGAACTCTCTACATCTCTTTTCCTTTCATGTTTCATTCATATGTGGTATGCATTTCAAATTTTCATATCATGTTCTTATGAAAATTTTATTATATCCTCTTAATTTAGTAAAATTAGTTTATGAATGGTAGATCAATTTCCCCTATCTTTTAAATGTTTTCTAAAACCATGTTTTATACCCGTTATGCTTCCAGATTTTCGTCTCAAAATTTATCCCCTATTACCAATAATTTTTTTTATTTTTGTTTTGTATAACAAGACCTACATCTTGCCCAATATTATTCTCATATATTTAAAATTTATCTATTATATTTCTTTTATTAACATTCATGAATCCATCATTCCTTTTTAATGGTTTTAAAGTGAAAAAATGATATTGTTTTTATGCACTTTCTAAAACGCAATGATTCTGAAATAAAATTTGTTCTATTATTCCCCATGTGTTATTTTTGAAATATTTTATTATGATCTACATGAATAAAATTATTTATTACATATGAAAGGTTCTCCCTAATAGTGGTCAAATAAATTTGGTAAATAATTTAACAATCTAGAGATGACCGGTTTAATGATGCCTTGCTGAATAACTTTGGAAAATTTTATGACACCTCAGTGATAAAACATGGTGATATGATTATGAATGACTCAACTAAATTCTATATCCTAATTTCTAAGTTATAATTCATGTTATTTTATTCATTATGTGATTCATGTTCACTTTTTCATTCCACATTGATATTCTTTAATATCCTATCAATATTCCTCCATATAACATGTAAGTTGTTTCACTTATTTACCGTCACTGGGCCTTCTTCTGACCCTGTCGATATATGTATACCATGAGGATCTGAGATGCAATAAATTTACATATGATGATCCTTTATGAATACATTAATGTGTAATAGATTTATAATTTAAATTTCAATAAATTATGTACCTCTTTTTACAAACACTAAACATTAAAAGATACTCTATTTGTAAAATTATCTATAATGTTATGTAATAAAATGGTGGGGATATGAATTTGGTATCAAGGTATGGTAAAGTTATTATTTGAAATTAATAACTAAACAAATTTGGTTTAACTGTTCCGAAAGGTTTTAATATAGGAAAATATCCTAGCTTTTTGTTAAAATATTATGTAAGTGGTTTCAAATGAAATTATTCCTTGTTTTTATATAAACAATTTGATGTGGCTATAACACAGTTTTATATAGGGGTTTAACCAGAAAAAACAACTTTTAGCTAGAATTTAATGGGAACTCGTGCATGAAAACATGCCTTGGGGAACTTCAATTTGAACATTCTTGGGGGATATGTTTGGTTAATTAAAATATTTTTTATGAACTATTATTAAGTATTTATTTAATTATTTATTGTTTTTGATGAAAAAAAAATTCAATAATAATGTTTAAGACATATAATTCAGTTATAATTATATTTTTATTAATATATACATGTTTCTCACTAATATTCTCTTTTATTATAAAATTGTTGAAATAAGAGGAACCACATATATGGTGACTGTAACAATCCCTTTGATGTTGACCCTACGATGGAAGACAGAATTAAATGATTCCTTAGAACGAATAATTAATTATCTTAATTTATCATAAATAAATTATATCAAGCTGAGAGGTCAGTTTCACCATAATGGTATCAAATTTATGTCTACTACTATTTGCATAAATGACCACCAACATTGAGTGGATCTATGAACCCATTTATAGGAGAATAATAGATAATCCTTTTCAAGATGATATGTTTTTGAAATATGTTGTTAATAACAAGAAAATGTAACTTTAGTTGGGTACCATTTAGAGGGATAAGATGATCATTTGTGGTTACTAATTAAAAAAATGAATACAAGATGGGAGACAGAATCCTTTGAGTAGGAAGAACATAGAGGAATTTTCTTTAGTAATTATTCACCTCATTCAATGAGAATGAGAATGAAAATGGAATTCCATGAACTGAAGCAGAAATAAAGTGAATATATTAGATGTTATGTGATTAAAATCTCAATACTTTTATGTTATACATATATATTTGTCTTGGATCACAATGGGAAGGTTGATAGATTCTTCATTGGACTAATACCTCATCTATTGAATAATTTATCCAACTGAGACTTTAACAGTTATGAAGATATCATACAGAGTTATATAAAGGATGAAATAGTGTTTGGTGAGACATATTGGTCTTATAAATCAAATTATAAGAAGGTATATCTAGAGACAAACCTTAAGAGGAGCTGTTAGTGAGGAAGAATTGGAAATCAAGTGTAACAATACACATGAAATAAATATGGGTAGAAGAATTCTAGGAACTACAAACTAAGAAGGGGGGAGTGTTACAAGTGTGGAAGAAATGGATATATCACTGAAAACAGTAATAGTAAATAGAAACCTCAACTTCTCAACATAAAAAAATGGCAAGATGGTACAAAGATTACCTGAATTCCAAATCATTTAGTGTGGATAGCTTGAGAACTTTTCAAATCACTTTCTAAATCCAAGGAAACTGGAGGGTAATCCCTATCAGACTATGTATAGGGAAATGGGGAATTAATGTGCTTTTTATATCACAATGAATGAAGTTCAAGATCCACATGATGTGGTTGTAGGTACTGTCATTGTTCTCTCAAATCTGGAATGTATGCATTTTTTATTCTGGTTCTACACATTCCATTATTTTCTCCAAAATTGAAATGAATATAGATTAAATACTTTATCTTCTAGAAGTAATGTTATTAATCATGACTTATAGACCGATTATCTAGGAATAAGTAGTGTTAATAAACACTAGTATTCATATTGTTGAGAATATTCTCATCGCAAATCATGTATTCAATTTCATGTTGGAATTCGACATTATTTTAGAGCTGGACTGGATCTCAATGTATAATGCTATGATAAAAATTATAAACTATAAAATATTATTTTTCTTTAATCGAAAAGATATAATTGTTTTAATTGGATATACTTATCAGCCTTATTTTTTTCTAGAAACACCACCCATATACTTTTTATGGAGATAATAAATAGAGATGAATAAGGAAATGAAAGTTTACAAATAGAGAATGTATGAAGTTTTTACGAATACATTAACATATTTTCTGAGGAGTTACCTTGATTGTACCTATAATGAGTGGTAGGGTTCTATTTTGAAATCATGTGTGGTTCAAATATGATTTCAAAAACCCCATATAGAATTGAAAATGTGGATTTGGATAAATTAAAGAGGAAACTCCATGATATTTTGGGGAGGAAATTTATCTAGCCAAGTGTGTCTTCCTGGAGGGAACATGTTTTGTTTGTGAAAAAGAAGGATTGATCAATGTGTCTATGCATTGATTGTAGATAACTTAAGGGGATAATAATGAAGAATAAGCAACCTATTATTAGATTTTATGTTTTATATCACAAGATTCAATGGGATTAATTTTTTCTCTAAGATAGATCTTCGATTTCTTTATCATCAATTTAGGGTGAAGAAAGAATATATTACAATGATCACATTCCAATCAGGATATCGTCATTATGATTTTTCTATTTTTCCCTTCAGCATGACTAATGCTCCTACAATCTTAATGGATTTAATTATTTTTTATTTATGGTCTACATTGATAACTATGTGGTAGTTTTTATTGATGATGTTGTAATATATTTTAAAATTTGTGAGGAACATGTGGGTCATCTAAGGGTGATAATAAAATCACTGAGGGAGAAGAGGTAATATGGAAAGTTCATCTAGTGTGAGTGGTGGTTATATGATGGTTTTTTCTTAGGTTGCATTATGACCACTGAAGGAATCTTAGTTGATCATGAAAAGGTAATGGTTATAGAGGAGTGGCCTCATACTACAATAATGACATAATTTGTAATTTCATTGATTTACTAGGATATCATAGGATGTTTGTGAAAACAGTTGACAGTATTTTAATCCAACAAGAAAGTTGACTTGAAAAGCGTTCAAGTTTATCAGGGCAACAGAGGTTGAAGAATGTTTCTTATAGAAGAATAAGATATTGGATACTACACTCATGTTAACTCAACCTTCTATAAGAGATGAATTTTTTATTTTTAGTGATCCATATCTAAAAAATTTGGGTGATCCTCATGAAAAATGAAAAGGTGATTTCTTATACATATTGACAGTTGAATCCTCATGAGAAGAACTATCCTACACACGAAATAGATATGGTTTTTGTTTTTTCTACTATGTAGTAATCGAGGCACTAAATTAAGGTAGATAAATGTGATATATACAATGCACATATATGATAGAAGTATAATTTCATGAAAAATGAATGAACATGAAATATAAGAAATAATTAGATATTCTTAAGGACTATGATTATTCAATTCATTGTCATCCTGAAATAATAAACAGAGTTGTAGATGCATTAATTTGGAACGACATGGTTGTGCTAGAAATGATGAGGATTCAATGAGATCCTTTGATCAAAGACCTATTAAAACTGGACATGGGAATCATACGGGAAGGGATATCATGAACCATATCACAAATGATTTCTCAACATTCATTACTATATAAGATCAAGAAATATCATATAGATAATCCTTTATTGAAGATGATAAAAGAGGCTGTAAAAAATGGGATGTTTCTGAAGGTCACTATTGATAAAGAAGGTGTACATAAATTTCATACAAGAATACGTTTTCAATCTGTTCTATAAATAAAGAATAATGAGGTGTATGACGATCATAGCTATACTTTCTCTACATATCCATGAAATACTAAAATGTATAGGGACCATCATCATCATTATGGCTGGGATAAATGAAAAGGGATATGGTTGACTACACGACATTGTGCCTGGGGTTTCAACAAGTGGAGGTGGAGAAAAAACATCCAAAATTGGTATTACCACCACTACCCATAACAGTATCGAAGTTGTCCAATATCACTATGGATTTATTCCCGGGTCTCATGAAATCATCGAAAGGAAATAATGTGATACATGTTATTGTGGACCATCTGACCAACACAACCCAGTTTATCACTATTTGATATGATTTTTCACTTGAACAACTCACCAAGATATATGTGAAGGAAGTTGTAAGGATTCAAAGAATTACAATTTCTATCATATATGCTTGTGATCCAAGGTTCAAATAAAAATTCTCTTGAATTAATCAACATTATATGGGTACCGAATTCAATTTCAGTATGACATATCACCCTCAAACATATGGACAATCTCAATAGACTATTTATACTGTCAAGGACATTTTGAGAATAATCTCAATAGAATTTAATTTTGGATGGGATAAATATATCTCATTATTTGAGTTCTCATACAAAAAAAAATATTCAATTCAAGTATTCAAATGGATACATATTAATCACTATATTTGAAGACATTTAGAACTAAATCTTTTTGGAATTAAACTTGTGAGGTAATGATTTATGTGTCTGATATTGGGAAAGGGATGAAAAAAATGTTCATTCCATCTAACAATACATTAAGGCTTCTCAAATTACAAAAATAATATATCTTGAAAAATATCCAAGGGAATTGGATTTTGATGATGTAGACAAAGTATTATGTTGATTTTCATAGTGGAAGAGAGTCATGCGATTTGGGAAGAAAGTCCAACATAGCCTAATGTACAATAGCCCATATGAAATCCTTGTTCAATTATGAGTATTTTCCTATTAGATAGTACATCCACCAAATCTATCTCATGTTCACGTTTTTTTCCATGTATACCTATTTAGGATTTACAAACCGAACCTTTCAAAAGTACTGAATCCAGAGCTCGTACAACTTGAATAGAAATATCTTATGGGGAGCATCCAAAGGATAACTTTGACCATATGGACATAGTTCTACACAAAAAGACCACTCACCTTGTTAAAGGCTTATAGAGGATAATCAACTGTGAAATAGTTATGTGGGAACCATAGGAAACAATGAGGTATAAGTACCCACACCTTTTCTCATCTTATAGAATGATTTCCAATTTCAAGGATGAAATTTTGTAAGGGGGAATAATGTTATAACCTAAACCTTGTAATTGATTATTTTTTCCTAAAACTTTATGTTATATTATTACAAAAAAAAACAATATATCATTAATAATTAAGTAATTGTATTTGAATGTGACCATCAGGTTTCTACCATTATATGACTGCTGGTCAATATGACAGTTCGAAACATTACACATAAAATTTTGATTATTGTTTATAAATAGAAATGAAAAAAGAAATTTAATTTAGATTGAATAGTTGATGACCTCCTTCAATAGAGTTGGGCCATACTAATACCTTTAATCATATCTAGTGATGGAGGTAAAAACATCAGGGTTATCTCTTGACAAATCACATGATTAGATTCATTATGTTATACAAGAATGAAATCTCATATGAGAGAAGTTTAGGTTAGTGGAAATTATAGAACTAGAAAGGTTATCTAAGCCACCTTTCTATTCGACCACCATCACAACCATACCCTTATATTTATATGCAAGTGTTATATGGTGTTTTATTACATGTCCATCAGTTCACTATGTTTTAACCCTTTTTATTGATAAATGATTTGTTCCATTTTTTTGTTTTATGAATAGTATTTCTTAATAAAATTTAGACGGATTTTGATAAATTTATGTTTCTGAGAAATGCTAAATTTTAATATACATATAATTATTATAATAAACTAGGATTTTATTAATATTGGTTATGATAATAAAATAGATTCATAAAAACACAATATTTTCATTATAAATTACAGAATAGTATTTGTTTTTCAAAAATCCGAAATTTAACGATGCAATTTAACTATGCATTTTCACTTCGCTATTATCTTTAATAAATAAGTATTTTTATAGGTAAAATTTTAGTTTATAATAATTATATACTTATAATGATGAAATAAATTTCAATTTTTAATTAAAAATACTAAAATTAGGTTGGGGTTAATTTATGCAAAATTTTCAAAATAGTTTTGTTTTTTTGTGAACAGTATAAATATAGATTGAATTTTTTGGTATGTTTAATGATATAATAGTTATGTCATAATGATGTAAATATTAATTTAAAATTATGGTATACTATTATTTGTTAATTCAACTGAATATGTTTACCATGTGGAAAATTATATGCGAACAAACAATGGGAATTCTAGGGTTTTCAAATACCAAGAATGAGGTATCCAAGGAAATTAATAAAAAACAAATCCCTCAATGTTTATATAATTACACACTAATTTCATCATTTGAATTAATTAAGATATCATAATAAATGATGATCTCATATTATTACCTCAAAAAGAGTAGTCAATCCCCCAATGTCTCAATCATTTCAGTATAGTAGTCACCCTTCAAGGTATGGGAACTCTCAACTTCTCTTTTCAATTCATGTTTCCTTTTTTAATGTGGTATGTAATTGAAGTTCTCATATAATGTTTTTAATTACACGTTATTCAATAAATTATTTATATTAGGATTTATTTATTAATGAGATAACCCCCTTTTCCCAATCTTTTTAATTTTTTCTAAAACTATTCTTCATACCTGTTATACTGCAGGATTTTCATCTCAAAATTTATTCCATTTTTATTTATAAATTATTTTATATTCTATATGAGTTCCCAATACTCTATCTTCTATATGGGTATTATAATAGATTTCTCAATTATATATTTGGATTTTCGTATTAACAAACATGAATCTAACTATGTTTTCCTGTGGGTTTAAAACCACAAAACCATCTACTTTTTAAGAACTTTCTAAAACACAGTGATTTGGAATTGAAACTCTTTCTTTTATTCTTCATGGGATATTTATGATATGTTTTATTATGATATTTTTGGATCAAATTAATTAATATATATGAATTATTATTCTTTATAGTTCTCCAATTCATTAGATATGGATTTTAATCTCAAGAGATGATAATTTTTACAATACATTAGTGAATTACGTTGGTAATTTTTAGGACATCTCTATGATAATCCTTGTTGATATTCTTATTAATTCCTCAATTGAATGTATTGTAAACATTTATGAGTTATGATTCATGATATTTTATTTATGATAAGTGACATTTTATCTTCTTTTATTTCAAATTAATATTATTCATGTTCTTATAAATATTTCCCTAGATCGCCTGTAAATTGTTCCACATGTTTTCCTTTACTCGGAATTCTTCTCGCCTTTCCACTAATATATGTCCAACATGTTAAGAAATTAAATAAATATAAATTTTATGAACCATGAATAATCCTTCAATTTGAATATATATTTCCATAAATTATAATGTATTATGTACCATTCTTCCTAGATAAAAAACATTAATAGATTATTTGTTTGTATAATGGTATGTGATGTTAAGTAATAAAAAGGTAGGATTCCATAATAAAAATGACTAAATATAATATTAATTCAATTTCAATAAAGACTCTCTAAATTTTACTAAAAGACCCATTTTCCTATGGTTTCTTAATATATAATTATTAATAAATAAATCAAAGAACACAAATTACATAGCATATTAGAACATTATTTTTTAGGATATTTTAATTTTTTTGTTGATATTTATTGGAATTCTGTACATTCATGTTTTTTAAAATAATTATTTATTACTAAATAAATCTTTTAGGGAAAATTTGTAAAGCCCCGACCCTATTTAACCAGAGTCGGTGCATTATTTTAATACATTGGAATGATCACAAGGAAATCATGTCCTGAAAGACCGATCAGTTTAGCAGTCTTGGAAAATAGATTATATACATTAACATTAAATTGAAATTTAAAACTTAAAACACAGCATAAATAGTCCACTGAGAACACCATTATTACCTTTATATTAACCATTCATATCAATCATAATAAATTTATTGGATTCCTGGTAAAAATAAATCATGGAAAGGGGTGGCTCAATTACTCATTAAGGGTAAGCAATACAGCAGAAGATAACAAAAATATTAAGCATGAAAAATAATTGAAACCACATGCCTTTACCAATAAAAAACAATAATAATTTTATGGAATGAATATGAGATGAGTAAATAAAGCCATAATGACACATAATCATGTCTATCTTATTAGTCGAATTACCACATGAACCATCAATATTATTTTCATAATGAGGGAATGTATAATGTCGAACATTCTGAAACATTTTTTCAAGGCCTCGGCCAAGACGTCTAAAAATTATTATGGCCTCGGCCAAAACCCTAACTCAAATTGAGAAAGGGCCTCAGTCAATTCCATGTCTAGTTGTCTCATTTGGCATACTGATGCATTGAAGAGCTATTGCGGGCTCCACCTATAGCTTACTAAGTCCAATACATTCCTCATAAGAAAATGTTTAAACATAACATAAACATTCATATTATATCTACAATACGAAAAGTAAACAGTTTAACCATAAACTATGAATGGTATAAAAATAGCATAACCACAGTCAAAAATATCACAAAAACATAAATACAATTTTGAATTTTTTTGTCATAATAAATAAACTTAAAAACAAATTTAAAATCAATTAAAGGATTGTACATAGATAGAAATGTTTTGTAAAACTCTTTGGTTGAAATTTCCCTTTTCATGAAAACATTTAAAAGTCACACAATTTAGAAAGGAAGACATTTAAAGACATTTTTGAATCAAAGTGTCCCATAACTATTTGAAATTTTTTAATGTAATTAACATTTAAAAACATTCATGTCCATTTAAATAAATCTTTAAAACCATTTTGAAAATATAGACTTTCATGAAAATGGTTTAGAAGAATAAATCTTTAAAACATTTATAATGATGTTCACATAGATGAAATAAAAACTATATTATAGAAATATCTCTTTTTTTGAAATCATTTAAGAGTCACATAATTATAATAGATAACATTTACTTTGAAAATATTCTTATATGCTTGTAAGGGATTCTTTAACAATTTTATAATGGCGGAAAGTAGTCACACCTGCCGTATAAGTTAAAAAAAGACATTCTTGCCTTAATTTTGTTGAAAAGGGTAAAAAGGACACTGTTTGGAGAATGAAGAAAGTATTCCTTCATAAAAATCTTATAAAAAGTCAATCAAGGGTATAAATGACTTTAACCCATAGTCTGTAAAATTGTATGAATGATTTGAAATACATTTTTAAGAATCATAGATGTGGATGATAAAGAGGTCCTAGTAGATAATTACGTATAAACAACCTCAGATAATTAAGAGATTGGGAAATAAACCCTTACCATGTCCTTTTCCTTGGTAGATGGTAGGTTAAAATCCTCATTAATAATTATATCATTTTTATTAAATTATACAATAATCATATACATAAATATGATATCATATATGATCATTTAACATTGCATTGTTAATAATATTTTAGAATTATTGTTGTTTCAGGTGTTCACTTACTCATTTTATTTTATGTGTTTCATCACATAACCCTTCTTTTTTATCCCTAGGATATATCTTATACATATCCAGATTGATATAAAATCTTTAAACAATATTTTTAATCATCAAATGAAAATCAGTCTTCAAAGGATATGATGGGGAATGAATCTCACCGCGTTCATGGAGACGGTAATCTGTACGTATGTACGAGTGAAAATATCATTATTTTGATATTAAAATCATATATAATTTAATGTTATATAATATATAAATAATAATTATAATGTTATATTTATTATTTACTTCTATTACTCCCCATTATCATACCCATCCAAATAATAATGTTTTGAATAACAATTACACCATGACGTGGAGATGGTAAGTCGTACGTTTGCACGTATGGTGACATTTCATTCAAGTGATGGATAGAATAATGAATATGGTTGTACAATATTTATAATAACATCACAATATACTGAAGATACTGGAGTTATTATTTTAGAATGGAAATAACAAAGAAAGAAGAAGATGAAGAAGAAAGGAACTTGAAAGAGGGTGGTGAAAACATTACCTCTTCTTCGGGTTCTTCCTTTTGATTTGATCAAAAGGGATCCTTAAGATAGATTTATAATAAAACTAAGTCCTATGGGATGAATTGAGTTAAGTTGAAAGAATATTTGGGTAGGGTTCGGCCAAGACAAATGGTTTTGAAGGTGTGAATTAGAGTGAAGGGTGACTGCCCTTTTATAAGAGTGTGAGGGACACCTTAGGAAAATCTGAAAATATTATTTTATAATAAAATCATTTTCGGTTTCCAATTGCTCAAAAATTTATAATTTAATGTCTATGGTGGGGATGTGTTGAAAACCACTCAAAAAATAGGTTTTAGACATGTTTAGGTTACCATTTTAACCTTATTATTTAGATTTACCACTATGTTAAATAATTTAACTTTTTCCATGCCTTCTTGTATTCTTACACTATATGGTTAATAATCATACTATATACTACCAATAGAACCAAAATTGGTTCTTTAATATAATATATATTATTATATAAGTATTATGGTATAACCTTCGATTTTTAGGACCATTATATCCATTTATAATATAATATTTGTTTTAAAAAATATTTTATGTTAATTTTGACACTATTTGGTAGTTGTTTTTCTTTAAAATAATAACAACATTATTACTTAAAAAAATACATTTAATCAATACTAACATGTCATATTCATCTAGGAAATTTGATGATGTCATAAAAACATTGAAATTATATTTATTTTTATATTTATTATACCATTTATTTGATTCTTTCATTGAGGAGGTAATTACTACATCATCATTGTGTCATTAATAATTTTAATTATTTAATTTTTAAAAATTATAAATAAAATTAAATTAGGTGGGATTTATTTTCTAATTAATATTTATCGTAGAATTTATCTTATGAATAACCTTATATTAAAATGACTTAGTCATTAAACTTTGTTTTTAACTCTTTTACCTATTCTTTAAATAAAATTATAATAAATATCTTAATCTAATAAACGTGGCCCTAATGGGTCATATTTTATTCATAAGGTTGTTTTTGGTCGAATTAAACTTATCCAATAGAATTAGGACATGTTTTAGGGTAATAATAATATCATTTTTAGCCTTAATTACCCTATTTACTTTTAACAGTTATAAATAAAAGTCAAACGTTACTATTCACCAAAAAATATTTTTTCCTTATTGAACCACATATTACTACTAGATATTAACCGTTTCTCTGGTATTTTAGAAATTCAACTCACATAAGTGGTAAAATTATGTTTTATGTAAATTTGGAAATGCTCATAAGAGGTGGGTAAAAGGTGGTAAATGTTCGATAAAATTTTTATATATCTAAAATTATAATAAATTGACTCCAATGAATTAACATGAACATATATAAAAATTATGTATCCATTTAGACCTAAAATAAATTTAAATAAAATAAATAATTATTTAAATAAAAATTCAGTTTTAAAGGATAACTTAGTGTTTTTTCACTATTCATAAAAAGGTAATGTTTTCAGAAAAATACCAAAACATCCCCCTATGCTAATTTTGATATTCAAAATCCAAAATTTATGTTTATTTTACCAAATTAAAAACATTGAAGTTTGTATTTATTAATTTAAAATTAATTCTCGTTGTCAAAACAAATAGCGTGTTTCTAAAAAACAGTAACTATCAAAAAATTGACACTTGTTTTTGTATAATTTCAATGTGAAATTAATTCCAATGACAATATTATATTAAAGGTTAAAAATATTATCTAATTATACTTACAAAATATTAAAATGTATAGTTCAACACTATAAATTTTTTTGATTAAATTTTTTTTTTCTGTTAAAATATAGTATTTTTCACTATTCATCCAAATATGAAATTTATCAAAAAACACCAAAAATTTATTGAAACTAAATTATTATGTCCTGATTCTATAGATGAAGTTTATTTTTTAAAATTTAATATATACATGTTTTGAATATTAGATTTAAAAAGGGTTCTCCATTAAAAGGCAGTAAAATTTCATTTTTTGAAAAAAAATATATTTTATCTGAAAAAATTAATTTGTTCGTACATTATTTCTAAGAAACGCATAATATGGATTCTAAAATTATAAGGTTTATATGAAGTTAAATATTCAGTTAATACTATTCATAACTTCTTTTGAATGGCTAGTTTGGTAAGTTGTTGTTCGCTTGAACATGGTGGTGCGTGTAATGCATGTTATTGAATTACTTTTAAGAAATAACGTACTTTGAAATCATGGGGTGTTACTTTATTTTCTCCTTCAATAAATTACATCCTCTCAATTTGAAATTGTTCTTCGAAAATACATGTTTGAAAATAGAAAATACCATTGTGGGAAAACCCACATAAGAAATTCGTTTAATAAAATTTAGTCTTAATAAGAGGAAAATGGGAATGAAAAAGTCACCACAAAATTCTGATAATGATTAGGAGAACATTGGTGGAAATTAAGGACACATAATTGGTGTAAAAATGTATATATTTAGAGGTAGTGATTGATGTCATCTATCATAAAAAATTGTAGAATTGCGAGTCTCAAAGCCACCAATCCTTGATTACATAAAATACCATCGGTTCACCAGAACGTAAAGTATTAGGACAACACATTTTTTGTTTTATGACCCCATACCTAATGTTTAATAATTAATTTATCCATAAAATAAGAGGAAATATATATATATATACCCATGACAAGTATAGTTTCATCCTTCAACTAATTCCTACCACAAACTCATCTTTCACTCTAAAAGATTTCAAAAATATACATATTCTCTTTATCCAAATATTATAGGGTTCAAAAAATAATGTATTTATAATTCATTTACCATATCCATTAAAAAACTACATTATTTAATCCAGGACATCACATGGGTCAGTGATAAGTGATACGCCCTTGCCACCTTTCGGTTGCGGGTTCAAGTGTCGCGGCCTTGCCGGAAGCGACGGGTTGCCGCCCAACCTCTGTGTTGTCCTTTTTATGGAAATACAGAAATATTCTTATCAATAGTATCCAATTTCAAAATTAATCCATTACAGCATTTATAATTATCCAAAATACTTATATCCAAACTCTCATTGAAAAATTTATGAGGAAGTTATTCATAAAGAGGTTCTTTTTTTCAAGGTAATAACATTTGAATGCCTTCATCATGTATTCTTTTAGAACACCGCAACATACAAAATTACCAAATTCGACTCTCTATTATTCCAAAATCACTATGTAATGACTCACAAATTTCAAGGAAATTTTTTTTCTTAATTGTTTTGGGATTTTACAAGAATGCAGTTTCTGACAGCGCCTGATTCTGAGGTCCAGTGTGCCCAGAATCAATTTCTGAAGTTTAGCTTTGGTACGTTCAGTGAACGAATGAGTGGGTTTTTATAACTTTTTAACCAGTTCTCGGAATTGAAATACGAGGGTACCGATGAAACCGCTGCACCGGTAATTGCTTAAGAAGACCCTTTCTGGAGTTGCGTTTTCTCGGGAGGAGTTGTTAAAAAAATTAGGAATAAAAATATAATTGTTTTACAATTATATTTTTCATTTCTTGTTAAGTGGATTAGGTGTTGTGTCACAACACTTTTCCCCTCTCTTATATGGTTATAACCTTTGTAAGTGAGTTGGTGGGGGGACCCACATGTAGTTTACTACCTTTGTGATGATTAAGGTTGCCCGGGGCCCACACGAGCTCAACCCCTCACCTTCCCCTAACGTTCATTACTTATCCCCTCTTAAGTTTGTAACCCTCAAAGAAAAACACCCTCTCTTAACTCTTGCAAACAAACACTAATTAATTCAATTGAACCTACTCAATTAATTAATTAAGAATTTTTTGTTTTGAATTTAAAATGGCATGTGATAATAAAATAATTGGTTGAGTCCATTTATTTTATTTTGGGGGACACTCTTTGTGTTGAGGAACTTGGAGATATAGGTCCTTGTGAGAAAAAGATGAAGAAGTATGAGGAAAGAATTTCTCCTCATTGAAGAAAGATGCCTCTTCAACAAAGAACGATGCCTCATTAACGATGATCGAAAACCCTCCTTTTCCATGACAAGGTAGGAGACGCCGGCCGTGGAGGCCAATGCCAACAACAACATTCTTCTACTTCTTCTGACGTCGACGGAATCTATACCGTTCTTCCACGACACCCGACTACCGCGACGTTCGACTTCCGTGACTCAATGACGTGCAACGTCAATTTTGACATAGGGGAATTATTTTTGATTTACCTTTTAACACTTGATAAAAGGATGAAGAGCGCAGATCAATCTCTTCCGGTTGATCCGATGATCGCTCGTTCATGCGGGGTGGTTGTGGGGTGAATATTTGGGTTTGGTTGAGTTTGATATTGTTTTTAAAACCTCTAACGTGGAGGGCACGAGCTAACGAACAAAACCCAGACCATCCACAGTTTTTTGTAAAAGTTCTGATCGACGGAAGATGAAGAGAAGGGCCATAAAGGTGTTTTGAATCCTTCACAGTAATCTATGGCTCCTGGGAGGACCACCGGCGCAGACAGAATTGAAAACGGACCACCAGAGGAACTCCGGTGGTCCGTAGAAGAGCCAGTCGGCGCGCCCCTCCGGCACGGCGGTGCCCGGTGCATCGCCAGGATGTTCTTCCACAGCTAAATCCGTGGTGGCAGGCGGCAGTCTCCAGGCCGTGCGGGACCGAGGGAGACGCGGCGGCGAGCGCCGCGTCGCTGGCAGGGAGCAGCATCCACACTGGGGTCGCAACTTCAATCGTGGGGGCGCGCGTCTCCCCCTCTGATCCGCTCACCTCGGCCAGCTGAGTAGGCCCTGCGGTCTGTGCTAGTGGGGCCGGACCGTGCCCTAGTGGGCCGGACCTAGGTCGGGTCGACCCGGTTCGGGCCAACCCAGGGGGTCTCGGGCCATGTCGGACCGGGACCGAACCCCCTACTTTCGGGATGTCTTCGTTCAAACGCCCATATCATGGGCTACAAACCTCCGATGGGTGCACCATCAGTTGCGATGCGATCCTTGGATCAAGACAGTCGTTAATGTATATTAAATTTAAGGTTTGGAGGAACTTTGTGTATGGCCGAGTTGGTTCGAACACGAAACCAACCGGGCCATTTGATCGGAAACACTTATATCTTGAGCTCCGGACATCCGATAGACGTGCCGCCGACTTTTTTGGATTCCTATTGATGAGACAGAACTTTTGGCATAAATTTAATGATTTTTGGATGCACTTGGATAGTGTTCGGGTTGTATTGAACCCGAAATCCAACCGGGCCCCTAGAACGGAGAAGCTGATAACTATCAGACCGGACGTCCGTTTGACGAACCATCAGCGGCGTTGGTGATCACGTTGAAAAATTGTCCCTATGAGTATACCCTATGGGTGTTCGGGGTATAGTTGAGATACGGCTTGGTTGGTTTATACAAAAAACTATCCTGGCCCCTGGGACGAAAATGCTAATATCTCACAGACCGGACGTCCAATTGACGTGCCATCTGTTATGTTGAGACCCCTATGATGAGGTGGTCCTTTGAGATATCATTCGTGGGACATTGTGATACATAGAGTATCGACCAGTAGCTCGTGGAGCAGACCCTCGCGGAGATGAGCGTACGGAGTACGAAGACCGTGTAGCCGGCTAAGACCTGACGGCTGGTTGACCGACTCGACTTGGAGTGTGTCGACTAGCCCAGTGGATGGAGCACTAATTTGTTTGGATGCAGACCCATGGCAGACATACCACTATTGAGTTTGGGTGCAGTCCCACGGTACTCATCCATAGAGTACCTCTACAGGATATTAGGGGGATGCACTACTGTGTTTGGGTGGCAGACCCCGATGGGAAGCACTGCTGTGTTTGGGTGGCTGACCTACGGTACTCGACAAGAGGAGTTCCTCAGCAGTCCTAGGTTAGTGAGCAGTACTTCAGAGTCGTGACATGATCATTGTACACTCTAGATACGGGGCTCTTCAGTAGTTACATTTTCGATATAGAAAATCCTGGTTTGAGCTGAGTCTATGACCTTTTTGTTTCCTCATGATTGAGATGGGTTACTGGATAACTTAGTTATATGTATGGGAATATACCTAAGTAGAGGTTATCTGTTGAGATCATTCTTTATGGTTATGCTTGTTGGATTTTAGAAGACCCTGAGGGTCTTGGGGTCCCTACTGAGTATCGTTATACTCAACCCTGTACGGGTTATGCTCACACCTCGTTGTGTTGGTTCCAAACGACGGGCAACGCTGATAGAGGCCGAGTGTTCGAGGACTGGATGGTACCTAGAGGTGGAACTCACGACGAGTCAGTATCCGGAGGTGGACTTCACGACAGGATGATACTCGGAGGATGTTGACGGGTGAGAGCGTTGTGGAGGCTATCTATACATACCTTTCAGGTAGGATCTGTGGTGCACGATCCAGGACCCGCGCTATCTGTACCTACCCTTTAGGTAGGATCCGCAGGGGATGATCCTGGAGCTGCGCTCACTGTACCTACCTTGCAGGTAGGATCCGTGGTGGATGATCTAGGAGATGCACTATCTGTACCTACCCTTCAGGTAGGATCCGTGGTGGACGACCTATGAGCTGCTTCTATTCTTCCAGCTGCTTGTCTTTTATGTTGTACTTTTGTTCAGTTGTAGCTGTACTTTCGATTGGGTTTGTATTCTGGACCATTTACTTTTCATCACTTCCTTTTGTTTTTAGTGTTTAACTTCCGCTTGTACTCTGTGATGATTTGTTTGCTTTTATAAAGGAAATTCCTTCCCAGATATTGGGATTTACGACTTTGGTACTAGCCGCCAGCCCCTGGCCTATGGAAGGAGGGCTTGGGGTAGTCATGGCACGGGCCCCAACGACGTGTCGTGACAAATTGGTGTCAAAGGAGTTGGTTCTACCGCATAACATATGACTCTAATATTTTTCTTCCTATGAAGCAAGAGTGTTAAGGGCACCGAGTGTGGTCTTTAGTTCAGAGAGTCCAGTGTTGGTGTGGCGGCTGACGTGTCCGTACACCAAGACCCTTACTACTGATTTCCGACATTGTGCATGAAAAACATTGATTGCGTGTGTGTTTCCAAAAAGTTTAAAAGTCATCTCAAACCAGGTCAGCTCACCAGGATTAAATCATTTGACCGTATCACATCTTTTCAGGATGTCTCCACGCAGACAGTCAGTTGGAGATCCGAGAGAGTACTCGATGACGACCCACCGAGTGACGAGGCACCGGTGCGGGACCCTTTTTACTATGTTGTCACCCTCGGGTGGTGTACAAGTAGCACCACCACCTGTTGGGAAGCAGATTCCACCAGCCATACTAGCAAACTGTGCACGCTGGCAGAATGCGTTGCACGAGTTCCAGCAGCAGCGGCCTCCGAGGTTACGAGGCGAGGAATATTCCCAGACAGCAGAGGACTGGCTGGAGGCGATTGAGAGAGTTTTTTGCCTAGCTGAGACACATGTGGAGTGGATGGTAGACTTGGATACTAGTTTTTTCCAGTGAGTGACCATGAGGATGGTCCGCATAATGATGAGGATTCGGTACGTGGACCGTTTTCTGAGATAGTTCCTTTGGGTAGTGTGTCAGTTATACATCACTACCTGTTGGTCAGCAGTTACAACCGGCGGTACCGGTAGGTGACACATGTAGGATTACCGCCTTTCACAAGTTCCAACATCAGATACCCTCATGTTGCGAGGTGAGCCCGACTCACATGCGGCTGAGGACTGGCTTGAGGAGGTGGCTAAAAGTTTTCTAGAGCGTATACAGCTTCGGAAGGACGACAATTCTGTAGCTAAGTATTCATCTCGGCGTACCGAACATTCCGGTTACTCGATGAATGCGATTCGATCAGTTCTTTAGAGCTCGGTACTCCGAGCGAGGTGTGTATAAAGGATATCCGAGTAAGCAATCCTTTCTCTATGCATTCCTACTTATTCTAGGGTGCTAGAAAGAACCCTTGTGGTTGAGTATTCTTTTTCTGAATGGATGCAGTCAGTGAAGGTTAGCAGTGGGAAGCTGGAAATTGGCGCCAGTCTCGGAGACATGGGCGTGTAAAATATTTCAAGAAGAAGAAATGTTATGGAAAAATAAATCTGCAGAGTAGAAGACGTGGAAGCAGGGCTATTAGAGCAGCATGTGGTTGTGTACTTTTCGACATGTTACAATCAACCACCTTTGTAGTCCCTGCCAGGTTCAGGAAGCTGGAGGGCAAGTGAAGAGAGTAGCTGCATGCGGTTAAGAAGTGTGACCCAATGGCTCTAAGAATGATTCAAGGGACCGTCTGTGTCCACTACTAGCTACCGTAGTAACAGACGTTGATATGGATCATTCCTTCCTTCCATAAATCTTGTCCCAGACCTAGAGTTTCTGGTAAGCTGTCGAATTGACCCTCATGTCTAGAGATACCTTAGGAGAAGACTCAATAATCCCACTTATGCCAACAGTGTGATCTGACCCATGAGGCGGGGTTTCAGTTGGAATATCTTGGTGGCAGCGTCAAGGCCTTACGATGTAGGTCTGAGTATGGATTGGATCCACAATTCATACACAGATTGACTATATTAGGAAAAAAGGTTGTGGTTTATCTACATCTTTGGGATGGGGATTTCCTTGGTCAGAGAAAAGGAAACCCTAGCAAGCACCGAATAAACTCATGCATAGGAGGTTGTGGCGATCACTCTTCGGTCGACCAACCTTACCGTTGTGGCAGGAGGAGTTTTGAGTTTTTTTTTCTAATCAGTAAATGGAGGCCAATAGTGTTCAAGGATGTCGATCACGTCCGTATACGGGACTCATCTCGACGAGGTTTACAGATATGTGGATGAGGCGACAAGTTATCTCTGGGATTCAATGGACCTTTCTTGGACCTCAGCAGGGTAGGCGACGTGGTTTACCGCTTGACCTTTCAACCTCAGTTGCACCAGGTGCATGATCTATCACACATCATCGACATCAAGAAGTAGGACGTCGATGGAAGGGAATAATTCACGGAGGTTCCAGTAGGGATCAAGGATCGACAGTAGAAGATCCTATGAGGACAGTCGATTCCTCAGGTGCACTTTCACTGGCAGTACAGGAACCTCAGGTGAGCACATGGGAGCGGAAATCTCATATGCATGTTCAGTACCACCTTTGTATCAATAGTTAGAATTAAAGCTTTACGGGGATGTAAAGCCCTGAGGTGGGAGTAATGTAAAGACCCAGAAATTTTGAGGATAATTTTTTCTTAATTTCATTGGGATTTTTCAAGAACTCAGTTTCTGAAGGCACCTGATTCCGAGGTCCGGTGTGCCCAGAATCAATTTCCGAAGTTTAGCATGGGTACGTTCAGTGAACGAATGAGCGTTTTTTCCTAACTTTTGAACCGGTGCCCAGAATTGAAATCTGATGGAACAGATGAATCCGCAGTTCCAGTAATTGCTTAATAAGACCCTTTTTGGTGTTGCTTTTTCTCGGGAGGAGTTGTTAAAAAAATGAGGAGTAAAAATAGGATTGTTTTAAAATTATATTTTTATTTCTTGTTAAGAGGATTAGGTGTTTTGTCACAACACTTTTCCCCTCTCTTATGTGGTTATAACCTAAGTAAGGAAGTTGGGGGTGGGAACCACATGTAGTTAACTACCATTGTGAGGATTAAGGTGGGGTGGGGCCCACACGAGCCCAACCCCTCACCTTCCCCAAATGGTCATAACTTATCCCCTCTTATATTTGTAACTCTCAATGAAAAACCCCCTCTCTTAACTATTTCCAACAGACACAAATTAATTTAATTGAACCTACTCAATTAATTAATTTAGCATTTTGAGTTTTGAATTTCAAATGGCATGCGATAATAAAATAATTGCTTGAGTCCTTTTATTTTATTTTGGGGGACACTCTTTGTGTTGAGGACCTTGGAGAGAGAGGGCTTTGTGAGAAGAAGAAGAAGAAGGATGAGGAAAGAATTTCTCCTCGTTGAAGAACGACGCCTCTTCAATGAAGAACGATGATTCTATAACGAAGAACGACAACCTTCCTCTTCCGCGATAAGGAAAGAGACGCCAACTGTGGAGGCCGATGCCAACAACAACATTCTTCTACTTTTTCTGACGTCGACGGAATCGATATTGTTCTTCCGCAACACCCGACTACCACGATGTTCAACTTCCGCGAATCGACGACGTGCAACATCAATTTCGAGGTAGGGGATTTTTTTTGATTTCCCTTTTATCACTTGAGAAATGGACGACGAGTGCGGATCAATCTATGCCTGTTGATCCGCGGATCGCTCATTCATGTGGGGTGGTTGCGGGGTGAATATTCAGGTTTGTTTGAGTATGATATTGTTTTTAAAACCTCTAACGCGGAGGGCATGGGCTAAAGAACAAAGCCTGGAACCTCCGCATTTTTTTGTCGATGTGTGGGTCAATGGAAAATGAAGAGGTGGGCTGTAAAGGCATTTTGAATCCTTCTCAATAATCTATGGATCCCGAGAGGACCACCGGCGCAGACAGAATTGAAAACGGACCATCAGAGCAACTCCGGTGGTCCGCGGAAGAGCCTGTCGGCACGCCACGTCGGCACCAGCAGGCCGCCAGGAGGCGGCGGTGCCTGGCGCACCGCGACTTTAGCCACGGCGGCAGGCGGTGGTCCAACAGCCGCACGAGACCGAGGGAGACGCTGCGTCCAGCGCCACGTCGCTGGCAGGGAGCGTCCCCCACACGGGGGTCGCGGCTTCAATCAGGGGGGCGCGCGCCTCCCCCCTATTACACTCATCTCGGCCAGCCGAGCAGGCCATGTGGGCCGCGCCCAAGTGGGCTGGACATGGACCCGGGTCGGGTCGACCCGGTTCGGGCCGACCCAGGGGGTCTCGGGCCGGGTCGGACAAGGCCCGAACCCCCTATTTTCGAGGAGATTTTCTTCAATGGCCCATATCATGGGCTACGAACCCCTGATTGACACACCATCAGTTGAGTTGCAATCCTTGGATTGAGAAGATTGTTTCGGTATATTACACTCAAGGGTTTGAAGAACTTTGGCTATGACCGAGTTGGATCGAACACGAAACCAACCGGGCCCTGGGAGCGGAAATACATATATCTTGAGCTCAAGACGTCTGATAGACGTTCTGTCGACTTTGTTGGATTTCTCTTGATGAGAAAGATCCTTCGGAATACTTTTCCTGAGTTTTGGATGTAGATGGATAGTGGCCGGGTAGGATTGAACCTGAAATCCAACCGACCCCGCGAACGGAAAAGCTGAAAAACTTGCAGACCGGACGTCCGTTTGACGAACCGTCAGCGACATTGGTGATCACGTTGAAAAACGATCCCTATGAGTATTCCCTATGGGAGTTCGGGGTATATCTGAGATCCACCCAGGTTGGTTCGCACAAGAAACTAACCAGGCCCCTAGAACGAAAAGGCTCATAACTCACAGACTGGGCGTCGGATTGACGCATCATCTGTTGCATTGAGACCCCTATGACGAGGCGGCCCTTTGAGATACTTCATAGTGGGACTTTTTGATACTTGGAGTATCGACCAGTAGCATGTGGAGAGGACCCTCCAGGAGACGGGCGTATGGAGTACGGAGACCGTGTAGCCGGCTGAGACCGGACAACTGCTTGCCCGACTCGACTTGGATTGAGTCGACTAGCCTAGTGGACGGAGCACTAATTTGTTTGGGTGCAGACCCATGGCGGATGGAGCACTACTGAGTTTGGGTGCAGACCCACTGTACTCGTCTGGAGGGTACCTCTGCAGGCTATTAGGGGGGATGGACTACTGTGTTTGGGTGGCAGACCCCGTTGAGAAGAAGTACTATGTTTGGGTGGCTGACCTGCGGTACTCGACAGGAGGAGTACCTCAGCAGTCATAGGTTAGTGAGCAGTACCTTAGAGTCATGACGGGATCACTGTACACTCAAGAGACGGGACTCTTCAGCAGTTACGGTTTCGATAATGAAAATTCTGGTTTGAGCTGAGTCTATGACCTTTGGGTTTCCTCATGATTGAGATGGGTAATTTGATAACTTAGGTATATGTATGCGAATATAGCTAAGTAGAGGTTATCTGTTGTGATATTTCTTTATGGTTATCCTTGTTGTATTTAGTGAGACCTTGACAGTCTCGGGGTCCCTACTGAGTTTCGTTATACTGACCCCTACACGGGCTATGCCCACACCTCGTTGTGTTGGTTGCAGAAGACGGGCAGCGCTGACAGAGGTCGAGTGTTCGAGGACTGGATGGTACACAGATGTGGAACACATGACGAGTCAGTATCCAGAGGTGGACTTCACGATGAGATGATAATCGGGGGAGGTTAATGGGTGAGAGCGTTGTGGTGGCTGTCTGTACCTACCCTTCATGTAGGATCTGTGGTGGACGATCCAGGAGCTACGCTATCTGTACCTACCCTTCAAGTAGGATCCGTGGTGGACGATCCAGGAGCTGCACTATCTGCAACTACCTTTCAGGTATGATCCATGGTGGACGATCCAAGAGATGCGCTATCACTACCTACCTCTCATGTAGGATCTGTGGTGGACGAACTAGGAGCTGCTTCTATTCTTCTAGCTGCTTGTCTTTTCTGTTGTACTTTTGTTCATTAGTAGCTGTAATTTTGATTGGGTTTGGATTCTGGCCCATTTACTTTTCAGCACTTCCTTTTTTTAGTGTTTTACTTCCGCTTGTACTCTGTGGTGAATTTTTTACTTTTATAAAGGCAATTCCTTTTCAGATATCAGGATTTACGCCTTTGGTGCTAGTCGCCATCATCTGGCCTATGGAAGGTGGGATTGGGGTAGTCACGACACGGGCCCCGAGGACGGGACATGACACACAACCCCATTATCAGGACCATATTAAGTATTACCTTTCCTTCAACCATGTATTTTACCAAATGTGTAGCTCACTATTATATCACTTTTATTAGAACCATATAATCTCAAATCCTCAATAAAATAGTAATGCAGTACAATAATTATTTATCTCTATAATTCATATAACCAGTATAATATTGATACAACACTCAAATGAAATAATCCTTTAACAGCATAAGAACACTAACCATTCTTCTACATTTGAGGTAGTTTCATAACCTGATTGTCATCCAATAGCTTCATTTGGGGCATACTATGATGATTGGGACATTGGTTTGCGTAGTGTCCCAAATCCTTACAGATAAAGCATTGTACATTTGAAACCGTTTTCTTACCCTTCAAGTCATGTACTTGGTTTCCTTTTTCTGCACACTTATAACAAACTCCCATTCCCTTCAGGCAAGTTCCATGGTGTTTCTTCCCATAGTTATCACATATGGGAAAATTCTTATTTTCCCTCTTCCCTTAATCCATCTGTCTCTCTTCAATAATTTTTGTCTCTTTCTTCCCTTCAAATACATAGGACTCCAGGAAATATTTACTTATCTTATTAACACATGATACTATTTTTTCATAGGTTTAGAGAAAATGAGAGACAATTTCCCTTCTAAATTTTGGCTTAATACCATGGAAGATATGATCATTTTTACTCTTTGGATCATATGTATTGCTGGAGTTCACATTCCATCTACTGTGTTCCATTTCAATACAATGGAATACAGTCGGTTATTTTATGAATTGTAATGAATAATTCCAATCTTGTAAAATACCTAACGTAATTTGAACAGTTTATGGATATAATCTATAATCATAGAAATGTTTTCTTTGAAGAATTATATACTTATAAACCCTCCATAACGGGTTTTAAAGAAAATGAAAAATATCCTAAGCATATCCCACGGGAGTTTTGTAACCAGGAGTGCAACAAGGCCCTTTTTTGGGCACTTGTTCCTGTTCGAGTCTAGCTCAAAGAAGTGTTTTTGTGTTTTACCCCAAAGTATATCTATTCCTGAGCCGCCTCTACCTGGTCGTATCCAGACATGGATATATTTTCTGGGAAAACTCACAAAATATCTACATTAACAAAATTATAGTAAGTCCTTCTATATTTATCCTCAAAGTCTATCTTAGGTTTATGTGCTCTAATCAGAGTATATCTAAATCTACCTTCCATGATTATTGCTAAACTTCTTCTGATACCAACTGTAACACCCCAACCCCAGTTACCCAGAGTTGGTGCATTATTTTAATAAATTGGCATGATCACAAGAAAATCATGTCCCGAATGTCCGATCAGTTTATCAGTCCTGGAAAATAGAATACATACATTAACATTACATTACAATTTAAACAATAAAACACAACATAAATAGTTCATTGAGAACACCATTATTCCCTTTATCTTAACCCTGCATATCAATCACAATAAACTTCATGAAATACTGGGAAAAATAAAACATGGAAAAGGGTTAGATCAAACGCTAAGTAAGGGTATGCAATACATCATAACATAACATAAATATCAAGCATGAATAATAATAGAAACCACATGCCTTTACCAATAATAAACATGAATACTTTTATGGCACGAATATTAGATGTGAAAATAAATCCATAATAAAACATAATCATAGGTATTCTACTAGTCGAATTAACACTTTAACCATCAATATTATTTCCATAACGAGGTAATGTATAATTCCAGACATTCTGTAACATTTTTTCGAGGCCTCTTCCACGACATCTCAAAATGATTAAGGCCTCGGCCAAAACCAGAACATAAATTCGGAAAGGGCCTCGGCCAATTCCATGTCTAGTTGTCTCATGATACCTACCGATGAATCGTGGAGCTATAACAAGCTCCACCATCCACATACTAAGTACAATAAATTCCTCATATTAAAAGGTTTAAACATATCATAAACATTCGTATTAAAATTTGCATACGAAATATCAATACTTTATCCATAAACCATGAATGGTATAAAAATATCACATCCATAGTCAAACATATCACAAAACCTTCAATAAAATATGGAAGTTATGTATCAGAATAAATCAACATCGAAACAAGTTTAAAATACATTAAAGGAATTTTCATAGATGGAAATTATTTTTTAAACACTTTGATTGAAATACCCCTTTTCATTAAAACATTTAAAAGTCACACAATTTTAAAAGGATGAAATTTAAAGACATTTTTGAATCAAAGTGTCCCATACCACATTGAAACCTTTTAATGTAATTAACATTTAAAAACCTTTATTTATATTTAAATAAATCCTTAAAACCATTTTGAAAACATAGACATTAATGAAAATGGTTTATAAGAATAAATATTTAAAACATTTAAATTGATGTTGACATAGATGATATCAAAACTATTTGAGATAAATATCTCTTTATTGAAATCATTTAAGCGTCACATAATTATAAAAGAAAACATTTACTTTGAAAATATTCTTATAAGCTTGTATGGGATGTTTCAACCATTGTATAATGGCAGAAAACAGCCACACCCTCCGTATAAGTTAAAAAAAATAAATTCATACCTTACTTTTGTTGAAAAGGTTAAAAAGGATCTCGTTTGGAGAACGATAGAATTATTCATTTATAAACATCTTATAGAAAGTCAAAAAAGGGTATAAATGAATTAACCAACATTCTGTAACATATTAAGAAAGATTTGATATACATTTTTACGAATCATAGATGTGGATGACAAACAGGTCCCATTAGCTAATTACGTATAAACAATCTCGGATAAATGCGATATTGTAAAATAAACTCTTACCTTGTACTTTTCCTTGGTTGAGGCTAGGATAAACTCTTGTATAATAGTTAAATTTTTTTATGAAATTATAAAATAATCATATTTATAAATACGATATCATATATGATCTTTTAATATTTCTTTGTTAATAATATTTTAGTAATATCGTTGATTCTGGTGTTCACTTACTCGTTTTATTTTATATGTTTGGTTACATAAGACATGTTTTTTATCCATAATATGTATCTTATTTATATCCAGATTGATATCAAGTCCTTAAACATTATTTTTAATCATCAATTGAAAATTATTATTCAATTGATATTATGGGGAATGAATCTCATCGTGTTCGTGGAGACGGTAGTCTGTACGTACGCACGAGTGACAATATCTTTCCTTTGATATTAAAATCGTATATAATTGGATGGTATGTCAAATATATAGAATCTTTATAATGTTATATTTATTATTTACATCAATTACACATCATTCTCATACCCAGCCAAATAATAATTTTTTGAGTGACAATTACACCACGATGTGGAGACAGTAAGTTGTACGTATGCACGTATGGTGACATGTCATTAAAAGGATGGATGGAATAATGAATATGTTTGTACCATATTTATAATATAATCATAGTATATTGAAGATACTTGAGTTATTAATTTATAATGGAAATAACAATTAATGATGAAGTTGAACAATAAATGCACTTAAAAGAGGGTGGTGAAAACATTACTTATTTTTCGGGTTCTTCCTTTTGATTTGATCAAAAGGGATGAATTGGTTGGATTTATGATCAAACTATGGCCTCTAGGTTAAATTGAGGGAAGTTTGAGAGAATAATTTTTCAGGTTTTGGCCGATACAAAAGGCTTTGATGGTGTGAATTAGAGTGATGGTGGAGTGCCCTTTTATAAGATGGGGGAGGGGCCCCTTAGGAAAAACATTAAATATTATTTTATAATAAAATTATTTTCGGTTTCCAATGGCTCCAATATGTATTATTTAAATTCTGAGGTGGGGATGGGTCGAAAAACACTCATCTAATAGGTTTTATACAATTTTAGGTAACCATTTTAACATTATCATTTAGATTTAACTCTATGTTAAATAATTTAACTTTTACTGTGTCTTCTTGTATTCTTACACTGTGTGGTCAATAAACATAGTATATACAGACAATCGAACCCCAATTGGTTCATTAATGTCATATATATTATTATATTAGTATTTTGGATGAGGCTCATATTTTTAGGACCAATATAGTAATTAATAACATAATATTTTCTTTAAAAACTATTTTATGTGAATTTTGACACTATTTGGTATTTGTTTTTTGTTAAAATAATAACAGAATTATTACTTCAAAATAATATATTGAATCAATCATAACATGGCATACTCAGCTATAAAATTCACGGATGTCATAAAGACATTGAAATAATATTTGTTTTAATATTTATAATACCCTGTATTTGGTTCATTCATTAATAAGGTATTTACTACATCATCAGTGTGTCATTAATAAATATAAATATTTTATTTTTAAAAATTATAAATAAAATACCATTATGTAGATAACCGTTTTATATTTCTAATGAATATTTATAGTCGAATTTATCTTATGTATAACATTATATTAAAAATAGATTAGTCATTAAACATTGATATTAACTCTTTTAACTCTTCTTTAAATAATATAACAATAAATGTTTTAATATAATCCATCTGGATCTAAAGGGTCATATTTTATTTCTAAGGTTTTTTGTGGTCAATTTACACTTATTTAATATAATTAGGACATGTATGAGGGTAATAATAATATCATTTTTACCCTTAATTTCCCTATTTACTTTTAACCGTGGTAAATAAATGTAAAAAGTTATTATTCACCAAAAATTATTTTTATCTTATTGATCCACATTTTACTACTTGATATTAACAGTGTCTCTCAGATTTTTGAAATTCAACTCATAGAAGCGGTAAACTTATGTTTTATGTAAATTTGCAAATGCTCATAGGAGGTGGGTAAAAGACGGTAAAAGTTCGATAAAATTTTTATATATCTAAAATTATTATAAATTGACTCTAATGAATTACAATGAACATATATAGGTATTATGTATGTATTTTGACCTAAAATAAATTAAAATAAAATAAATAATTATTTAAATAAAAATTCAGTTTTAATCGATAACTAATTGTTTTTTCACTATTCATAAAAAATTTAACGTTTTCAGAAAAATACCAAAACATCACCCGAGGGTAATTTTGATATTTCAAATCCAAAAAATGAATTCTATTTTTCCAAATTCAAAAAGTAGAAGTTTCATTTAATAATTTAAAATTAGTTCTCATTGTCATAACAAATTGCGTGTTTTTAGGAAAGAGTAACTATCAAAAGATTGACAGTTGTTTATGTATAATTTCAATGTGAAATTACTTCCAATGTCCAACATTGGATTAAAGGTTAAAAATATAATCTAATTATACTTCCAAAATATAAAAATTTATAATTAAACACTATAAATTATTTTGATTAAAAAATTTATTTTCAGTCAAAATATAGTATTTTTCATCAATCACCCAAATATGAATGTTATCAGAAAAACAACAAAAAAATTTGAAACTATATTCTTATGTCCTGATTCTAAAGAAGATGTATATTTTGTCAAATTTAATATATAATATTTTAAAATATTGGATTTCAATAATGTTCTCTATTAAAAGGCGGTAAAATTTCATTTTCTGAAAAATAATTCTTTTATCTGAAAAAATTTATTTCTTCATAAATTATGTATAAAAAACTCGTAATATAGATTCTAAAATTATAAGGATTATATAAAGTTAAAAATTCAGTTAATAATATTCATTACTATTTTTGAAGGGCTAGTTTGGTAAGTTGTAGTGCGCTTGAACTCGGTGTTGCGTGTAGTGCATGTTATTAAATCATTTTGAAGAAATAATGTACTTTGAAATCATGGGGTGTAACATTTTCCCTCCTTCAATAAATTTACTCCTCAAAATTTTTAATTGTTCTTCGAAAATAAATGGTTGAAAATTGAAAATACCATTTTTTTAAAACCCACTTAAGCAATTGGGTAAATAAAATTTAGTCTTAATAAGTGGAAAAAAGAATGAAAAAGTCACCACCAAATTATGATTTTTATTAAGAGAACATTTGTAACATCCTAGGTAAATAAAGAATAAAACATTTTAATATTTATTAATATTTAAGAATTAAATATTAATTTTACTTTAATGGGGATGCTATGTTCGATAGCGTACCCGATACACAACAAATATTTTCATTGAAATCTTACGTTGCACACTAGTAATAAAATAATATTATTTTAAATGATAGTTAACACATAGCCATTGTATTGGTGGGAATGGATATAAATAACTAAAATTTGATTATATATGTTTTTAAATGTTTTGAAATTTATCCAATAAATGATAAAGGCTTAATGCATGAAAAGAATTCAATTTTAGGCATTTATACCCTAATTTTCACTAAGGGTTCACTTATCACCTTTTGATGGTGAACCGTCATTAAATATAGTTTTGGTCAATTTAATACATTCTATTGGACCAAATAAAACTCTTTTTAGAATTGGGACATCAAAATTCACTTTGTGTAAATATTTGGTATTTTTCCGATAAAGTTCATTTTTTAATGAATAGTGAAAAATGTTGTCTTTTAATTCAAAACCACTTTTTAATCTAATTTATTTATATGATTAGATTATCGTTAAAATTGGTTTTAATGTGAAATTATAATATATTTTTATCATTTCATTCAAGAGTGGTCGTTGAATTAATTTCACATTGAAATCGGACTTAAACTACTATCAATCTTTTGATACTTATTGTTTCATAAAAAACATGCTATTTTCTCTAATAGCGAGAATTAATTATTAAATTAATTAATGAAACTTATATGTTTTGAATTTTGTAAAATAGACATCATTTATGAATTCATAATATCAAATATTGATTAGAGTGAATTTTTGGTTTTTTTCTGAAAAACTTCAATTTTTGATGAATAGTGAAACCACTAAGTGGTACTTAAAAAACTGATTTTTCATTTAAATGAAATTTTACCACCATTGTGTTTGAATTTAAAAAATCCGACATACATGGTTTTCATTAGAAAGTAAAATGTGGTTAAATGGGAATAAAATAATTTTTTGGTGAATAGCAACTTTTATGTTTTTAATTGCGATTAGAGTTAAGTAGTGTAATTTAAGGTAAGAATAATGTTTTAATAATATAAAATAAACATGACATATGTACTAACCTTATTGGATGTGTCATGTACAACCAAGAAAACCCATGGGTCAACTTGGGGACCCCATGGAGCCACTTTGGATGGAAATAACATTAATATCTTTTTATTTAATGTTAAAATAAAAATGTCACAAACATGAGTTGTTTTACTAAAAAAAAATTTAAATGGGGTTATAAAATTCATATTTTTTACTATAAAAATTAATTAGAAAGTTAAAAATATTTCCTACCTCATAATATTTTTTTTATAATTTTTAGAAATTAAATAAATTAAATTATTTATGACAGCAAGAAAATGCAGCGATTACCTAGTTATATAACAATTTAAATAAAATGAAAAGATAATTTAAAATCTAAATCCTACACATGTCAAAAACCTATTGGATTGGTGTATTTCTAAACCTTATCTCCTTATCCTCGAAATAAATCAATTTGGGACCTTTAATATACGAAAATCATTATATAATAACGTAATATTTTATAACTTTCCAAGAGTACCCCTCCTCTCCTCTTATAAAAGGCCCCCACCTCTACCTCCATACCCACACCTCTCAAGCCTTTGGTTCGGCCATGTTCTGCTCTTTTTTTCTCTCCACATCCCTCTCTTAGTCCGAGAAGCCTGACTTTGGGCAGAAGTATTCCCAGGGAAGCCTTTGAGCTCAAATCTAAGAGAGTTACCAGATTTTAAGGTAATGTCTTCACTTGTGTTATTTTGTTTTATTTTGCTTCTCCAACCCCCTAAACTCTTTTTATTCATTTATTTTGCAACAAATGAAATATATTCAATATACTATGATGTTGTTTTGAGAAGAATTTGAGCTACACTTACACACACCTAAATCTAATGGTTAAATAACATACTGTTTCTGTGGATGGCGAATTTCTTCCTCACGAAACGATGATTGTTCAATATTTTTCTAACACCTTCATAGGTGGCCATTAAGATGTCACTATATTTATATATGAAATATAATATGTTTATGTCTTCCTTAAGCTTCTGTATTTTTCATTTATGGCATTCATTTATGGCATTCATTTATGGCTTCCATTATGTGTATACGCGATATATTCATTTTAAGAAGTGCGGACTACCGCCCCCTCAATGTGATTTGATTCGTTAATGCCATATGTTGGACATATAAAGGATGGATTTAAATTTATTATATATTATATATGATACATATAAACGATGAATATAATTCTGGAATTAAAATATACATACCTATCATTTAGTTTTAATTTCATTAATATGACATCGAAATGAAAGTAGCGTTCATGCGTACGTACGGCTTACCGTCTCCATGAACGGTGCATTTCAGTTCATACCTATAAATGATTATGTAATATTATAATTACATGAATATGATGGATATATATGATATATATAATATCCAAATCATGAATATCATTCTGGATATAATGAACCTTTGACCACACGAACAACATGTAATTCTATGAAGTCCACTTTCGACTTAAGAACCAAATATCAACAGAACAAACATTATTAACTTAAATGATTACATAATGTTGATAACATGGTAATAAGTTATATAAAAGTAATAATGTACTTGAAAACGGTTCTTAAGCAAGTAGAAATTAACTCAAGTTTATTATTCAGGAAATTAAAGAACAATCGAGTCAAGTCAGACCTGAGGTAAGGGACATCGTCTCAATCTCCTTTCATTGAGGCATATTTCGTTTTATACACAACTATGTTTTATATGGTGTATAAACTCCATTGACTTTTAATTTTATACAAAAGGAATATTTTTCTACGAAGCGTTTTACTAAATGACAAAAAGGAATGTTTCTTTTAACGTATGCGGGGACAATGACCTTTTCCACCGCTGTTAGTATTATTTGGTCTTTAGCTTCCTCAACAGGCCGTGATGTTTTTTAAAATGAAATAAATACCATATACTCTTTTAGGTATTTTGGTATTTGAAAATTGTTTTTATAATGGATTTGTTATGTCAGTATATTTAAGTGATATATTGTGATCAAAGTGTGGAAATGTTTTCTTTCCATTATATTTGTTTTATGTCTTATGATTTTATAATGGTACATGAAAATTTGAAGGGTAGTTACATGATAAACCATATGACGGGTGGTACTGTGAATACCAAGATGGGTGGTTACATTATAACCTCCAATACATTGGGTATGGAAGTCAGTCGTATGGCTATTCCATTAAGTGATATGTGTGGAAGTCCACCGTATGGTTATTCCATTTAAGTATGTTTATGTCCCAAGTTACCATTATATGTTATGTGATCTTTATATGGGATTTATGGTAATATTTTGGTTATAAAAGGGTATGTAATGATCTTTTATTCAGTGAAGAGTTTTTACTACTTCATAAAGGTGAAAGTATTACTTTTATTGAGTATACATTTTTTACTTGTTGTTTTTATAAACTAACAATTTTCATTATTTGTGTTTTCCTTACTGAGCTTTTTATGCTCACACAAGTTTTTTTTGAAATGTTTTTCACAGGAATTAATGTGGAATAGGGTCGTGGATGGGATCAAGGGAAAGTCATGCTATATAAAACATGGAACTAGATATGTTTATTTTTATGAGTTTTTATTCTATGGAAACTTAGTAGAAGTGTCTACTTTGTAATCTTTTGAGATGTAATAGTTATGTCCTATTTCTCTAAAACTCTAAACCTGAAAATATCCTTAATGTGAATTATTCATTTAATTCAATGTTAAGTAAGGATTAAGTCTGGGGCCTTATAGTTGGTATCATAGGGAGGTTTAGACAACTTTATGGGTTAGAAAATTGTCAAACTATAAATTAATTTATTGTATGCCTTAAATGATATAGCATTTAAAGATTACCATGTTGCTTCGCCTAAGATATTTCTGTGTTCATAATGGTTTTACATAGAGGAAACAAGGTAGCAATGTTGGGACGACATCAGGAGAAAGACAACCTTCCAAACCAGCAATCTAAGATGGTCAGAATTGGAACTGAACAGTTTGTTGCAGTGATTTTATAGTTGACTCAGGCTATAAATAGTGGTGGTATCCATGCACGAGATCAGCCTGATGATCTGCAGAGGAACATGTCACTGGTGGAAAATTTCATGAGGCAACATCCCCCATCATTCAGAGGATCATCTGAACCCGTGCAAGCTGAAGGGTGGATTAAAGCACTGGAGAAGATTTTTGATGTCATGGAGTGTTCAGAACATCAAAAGGTTAGTCTTGCTGTTTACCATTTTGAAGGTGAAGCTGGTCAGTGGTGGTCGATGGTGAAAAATATCAGGGATAGTGATGAGATTGATGATCTTCACTAGGATAAATTCAAATGAATGTTTCTTGAGAAATATTTTCCTAAGTTGGTTCGTCTTAGGATGGGAAAAAAGTTTCTAGAATTGAGGCAGGAGGATGATTCGGTGGATACTTATGAAGCAAAGTTCCCTCAACTGGCAAGGTATGATCCAAACATCATACGAGATCTTTATAGTAAAATCAACCATTTTTACACATGGTTAAAGACAAAGTATCGAAGGGCTTTAGCTTCTCGTGAGTTCAAAAGTTATGAAAAAATTGTTCGATTTGCGGAGAAGGTGGAAATGGAGTTTGCCGATGATCAAGTGTTCTTTGACAAAAAACAGAATAAGAGGTCCAGTTGGCAGGCATAGGGGATGAATTCATTAAAGAAGCAAGGAGGTAAGAAAACCAAATATCCATCCTGTGTGAAGTGTGATAAAATGCATCCTGGAGAATATTTATCCAAGTCTGGAAAGTTCTTTCGGTGTGTAAGTCTGGTCATAATGCATGTAATTGTAAGGAAGATGATCAAGAGGCAAAGAAAAGCCGATAGTAAGATGTTTTAAGTGTAATGAAATGGGTCATTATGAAAATGAGTGTCTAACGAAGAACTCAGCTGGGGAAAAGTAGCCAGACTACAAGGAGAAAGGGGTGGTGAAATCCTTTGCAACTACTTCAACAGATGTTGGGTCATCGAATGAGGTAGTATTAGGTACACTGTTTGTTTGTTCATATTATGCCAATGTGTTGTTTGATTCAGGGTCTACACATTAATTCATTTCTAAGAAGTTTTCTACTAAATTGGAAATTCCATCTCAAGATATGAATCCTGAAATTATGGTTAAAACATCAGGAGGGAACGTTGATACAAAAAGGAATTATAAGAACCTTTCTATCCTTGTGTGCGGAAAGAATCTACCAGAAAAACTTATTGTTTTTCCTCTAGTAGAGTTTGATGTTATTTGGGCATGTATTGGCTTTCGGTATATCATGCTAAGATTGAATACAGAGATAAAATGGTTTCTTTTCAGAAATATTTTCAGTTTGTGTACAAGAATGAACCCTTTATTTTGATAACATATTAGGAAGTTGAGAAACTAGTAAAATATGGAAATGAATGTCATCTTGCACATATCATTGAATACAAAGGAACTGTTTAGATTAATGATGTGCCAGTGGTAAATGAGTATATTGATGTTTTTTCTGATGAGTTTCCTGGTATTATTCATGATCGGGAAGTTGAATTTACTGTTGACTTAGTTCATGATTCTACACCAATTTCAAAACCCCCTTATCTAATGGCTCATTTTGAATTTTTAGAGTTAAATAAACAATTGAAGGAGTTATTAGATAAAGGTTTCATTCGACCTAGAACTTCACCATGGGGTGCTCCTGTCTTATTTGTTAAAAAGAAAGATGGTTCAATGAGACTTTGCATTGATTATAGAGCCTTGAATAACATTACTATTAAGAACAAGTATCATTTGCCTCATATCGATGATTTGTAAGATTAGCTCTAGGGAGCTGAGTATTTTTCTATGATTAACTTGAGGTTGGGGTACCATCAGTTGAAAGTAAAAGAAGAAGACGTTCCGAAGACTATGTTCCGTACTAGATATGGCCATTATGAATTTTTAGTTATGTCTTTTGGGTTAACCAATGCACCTGTTGTATTCATGGACCTTATGAATAGAATTTTCCATGAGTTCTTGGATAAGTTTTTGGTTTTTTTCATTGATGTTATTTTTGTGTTTTCTAAAAGTAAATAAGAGCATGAAAGTCATTTAAGGGTTTTCTTGCAATCCTTAAATGAAAAGAAACTGTATGGAAAATTTAGAAAGTGTGAGTTTTGGTTACAACAAATTTCATTCCTGGGTCACATTGTTTCAAAATATGGCATAACTGTTAAACCTGCTAAAACAAAAGTTGTTGAAGAAATTCCAGGACCCAAAAATGTAACCGAGATCTATAGTTTCCATGGTTTGGCAGGTTACTACCGAAGGTTTGTTGAAATTTTTTCATGATTATCTAGTCCAATGACTAAGATAACTCGGAAGGGTGTTATGTTTATCTGGACAAAATAATGTGATGATTGTTTTCAGAAGTTGAAATGATGATTGGTGAATGCTCCAGTTTTGGCACTTCCTTCTAGGAATGGTTAGTTTGTTATCTACAGTGATGCTTCTTTGAATGGACATGGTTGTGTCCTTAAGCAGAATGATCAGGTAATTGCTTATTCTTCATGTCAGTTGAAAACTCATGAGGTAAATTACCCTACACATGATTTAGAATTAGCTGTTGTTGTTTTTGCTTTAAAAATATAGAGACATTATTTGTATGGAGTAAAGTGTGAAATATATACTGATCACAAAAGTTTAAAGTATATATTCACTCAGAACGAATTAAAAATTAGATAGAGGAGATGGCTAGAATTAATCAAGGACTGTGACTGTACAATTCATTACCATCCAGGGAAAGAAAATAAAGTGGTTGATTCTTTGAGTCAAAAAAGTAATTCTTTATTAACCATGCTATGTTTGGAATGAGATCCTTTGGTTTTTGATTTGATGAACTTTGGCATAGAAGTTGTTGGTGTAGAATGGACTTCTATTTTGTTTCAGATATCAGTGAAATCTTCTCTATCAGATAGAATTAAGCAAGCACAAAAGAAAGACAATGAGTTGTAGAAAAAGGTAGAGCTGGTTCAGAAGGGTATGTTTCCTGAATTCAACATTGATAATGATTGTGTTTTGAGATTTGGTAAGAGATTTTGTGTGCCTTGTGATTCACAATTGAAGAGAGAGTTGTTATATGAAGCTCATAGTTCTCTATTTTCAGTTCATCCTGGCAGTACTAAGATGTACAAAGATCTGCAAGAGTATTACTAGTGGGATTGAATGAAAAGGGATATTGCCAATTTTACTGTGAAGTGTTTGACTTGTCAGCAGGTTAAAGCAGAGTGGTAGTTACTGAAAGGGATGCTTCATCCATTACCAGTTTCAGAGTGGAAATGGGAGAATATATCTATGGACTTCATTGTGGGATTGCTGAAGACACCTTGAGGTAATAATGCAATCTGGGTTATTGTTGATCGCTTGACTAAATCTGCTCATTTCATTCATATTCGAGATACTTTTTCTCTAGATCAAATTTCTCAATTGTATCTTAAAGAGATAGTCAGGTTACATGGATTTACCCTCTCCATTGTATCTAATCGTGATCCCAGGTTTACTTATAACTTTTGGAAAGGCCTTCAGAAGATGTTGGGTACTGAATTAAATTTTAGTAAAACATTTCATCTGCAATCAGATGGGATTTCAGAACGAACAATTCTGTCATTGGAGGATATGCTACGTGCCTGTTCGATGGATTATCAGGGAAATTGGGATCAACATCGTTTTTTGGTTGAGTTTTCTTATAATAACAGTTTTCATTCAAGTATACAGATGGCACCATTTGAGGCATTATATGGGAAGCGGTGTCGAACTCCAGTTTTTTGGGTTGAAGTGGGTGAAAGGAAGTTGATGGGACCAGAATTGGAAGAAGAGATGACGGAAAAAGTTTAGTTGATTTAGAAACACATGAGAATAGCTCAGAGCAGGGAGAAGAGTTATGCGGATAACCGGAGGAAGGATATATCTTTCGAGGTAGGTGATCATGTTTTTCTCAACGTTTCACCATGGAAAAGTTTGATGCAATTTGGTAAGAAAGGAAAGCTGAGTCCGAGGATCATTGGACCATATGAAATTCTAGAGAATGTTGGATCAGTTTCTTATTGAGTGGCTTTACCTCCGAGTTTATCTCATGTACACAATGTTTTTCATGTTTCGATGTTGAGAAAGTATATGCCAGATCCATTTCATGTTTTGAGCCCAGAGGTAGTTCAGTTGAAAGAGAATTTCTCTTATGAAGAAAAACCAGTCCAGATTCTTGACCACATGGAGAAAGTGTTACAGAATAATGTTATTCACCAGGTAAAGGATTTGTGGAAAAACTACATGATTGAAGAGGAAACATGGGAATCTGAAAATGCTATAAGGGATAAATACCCCCACTTATTTTGATAAGTGAATAAAATTGTGAGGACGCAATTCCAAAAAGGGGGGAAGGATATAACATCCCAGGTAAATAAAGAATACTGGATTTTCATATTTATTAATATTTACGAATTAAATATTAATTTTACTTTAAAGGGGTTTCTATGTTCGATAGCGTACCCGATACACAACAAATAGTTTCATTGAAATCTTACGTTGCACACTAGTAATAAAATAATATTATTTTAAATGGTAGATAACACATAGCCTTTGTATTGGAGGGAATGGAAATAAATAACTAAAATATGATTATATTTGTTTTTAAATGATTTTAAATTTATCCAATAAATGATAAAGGCTTAAAATATGAAAAGAATTAAATTTTAGGCATTTATACCCTAATTTGCACTAAAGGTTCACTTATCGCCTTTTGATGGTGAACCGTCATTAAATATAGTTTTGGTCACATTTATACATGCTATTGGACCAAATAAAACAGTCTTTAAAATCGGGACATCAAAATTTACTTTGTGTAAATTTTTGGTATTTTTCCGATAATGTTTATTTTTTAATGAATAGTGAAAAATGTTTTTATTTAATTCAAAACTGCTTTTTAATACAATTTATTTATATGATTATATTATCATTTTAATTGGTTTTAAAGTGAAATTAGAATATATTTTTACCAATTGATCCAATAGTGGTCATTGGAATTAATTTCACTTTGAAATCGGACTTAAACTAGTGTCAATATTTTGATACTTATTGTTTCATAAAAAACACGCTATTTGCTCTAACAATGGGAATTAATTATTAAATTAATTAATGAAACATATATGTTTTGAATTTTGTAAAATAGAATTCATTTTTGAATTCGGAATATCAAATACAGCTTAGGGTGAATTTTTGGTATTTTTCTGAAATACTACAATTTTTGACGAATAGTGAAACCACTAAGTGGTACTTAAAAAGCTAATTTTTCGTTTAAATGAAATTTTACCACCTTTGTGTTTTGAATTTAAAAAATCCGACATACATGGTTGTAATTATAAATTAAAATTTGGTTCAATGGGATTAAAATAATTTTTTTGGTGAATAGCAACTTTTAAGTGTTTAATCGCGATTAGAGGTAATTAGTGTAATTTAACGTTAGAATAATGTTTTAATAATATGAAATGAAAATGACACATGTCTTAACCTTATTGTATGTGTCATGGCCGACCAAGACAATCCATGGGTGATATTGGGGACCACATTGAGCCACATTGGAAGGAAAATGACATTAATATCGTTTTATATAATGTTAAAATAAAAATGTCACAAACATGGGTTGTTTTACTACAAAAATTTTAAAATGGGGTCATACAGGTCATATTATTGACTATAAATATTCATTAGAAAGATAAAAATATTTCCTAAATCAGGATTGTTTTTTTATAATTTTTAGAAATTAAATAAATTAAATTATTTATGACACCAAGATGATGTAGCGATTACCTCTTTATATAATGATTTAAATAAATTGAAAAGATAATGTAAAATCTAATACCTAAACATGTCAAAAACTTATTGGATGGGTGGATTTCTACCCCTTATCTCAGTATAGTCTAAATACATCAATTTGGGACCTTTAAAATCCGAAAAGCATTATATAATAATGTAATATTTTATAACTTTCCAAGAGTGTCCCTCCTCTCCTATTATAAAATGCCCCCACCTCTACCTCCTTACCCACACCTCTCAAGCCCTTAGTTCGGCCATGATCTGCTCTTTATGTCTCTACAATACCCTATATTACTCCTAGAAGCCTCACTTTGGGCAGAAGTCTTCCCATGAAATCCTTTGAGCTCAAATCTAAGAGAGTTACCCGATTTTAAGGTAATGTCTTCACATGTATTCTTTTGTTTTATTTTGCTTCTCCAACCCCCTAAACTCTTTTTATTCATTTCTTTTGTAAAAAATCCAGTATCTCCAATATAATAGGATGTTTTTATGAGAAGCATTCGATCTAAACATACACACACCTACATCTAATGGTTACAGAACATACTGTTTCTGTGGATGTCAAATTTCTACCTCACGAAACGATGATTGTTCAATATTTTTCTAACACCTTCAAAGGTGGCCATTAAGATGTCACTATGTTTATATATGATATATAATATGTTTATTTTTTCCTTAAGATTATTTATTTTTCATTTATGGAATACCTTTATGGCTTCCATTATGGGTATACGCGATATCTTCATTTTAGGAAGTGCGGACTACCGCCCCCTCAAAGTGATTTGATTCGTTAATGCCATATGTGGGACATATAAAGGATGGATTCAAAGTTATTATAAATGATTTATGCTACATATAAATGATGAATATAATTCTGGAATTAAAATATACATACCTCTCATTTAGTTTTAATTCCATTAATATGACATAGAAATGAAAGTAGCATTCATGCGTACGTACGACTTACCGTCTCCATGAACGGTGAATTTCATTTCATACCTATAAATGATTATGTAATGTTATAATTACATGTATATTCTGGATATATATGATATATATGATATACAGATCATGAATATCATTATGGATATAATGAACCTTTGACCACACGAACAACATGTAATTCTAAGAAGTCCACTTTCGACTTAAGAACCAAATATCGACAAAACAAACATTATTAACATAAATGGTTACATAATGTTAATAACATGGTAATAAGTGATATAAAAGGAATAATGAACTTGAAAAAGGATCTTAAGCATGTAGAAATTAACTCAAGTCTAATATTCAGGACGTTAAAGAACGATCGAGTCAAGTCGGTCCTGAGGTAAGGGACTTCATCTCAATCTCTTTTCATTGAGGCATATTTCATTTTATACACAACTATCATTTATATGGTTTATAAACCCCTTTGACTTCTACTTTTATAAAAAAGAATCTTTTTCTACGAAGCGTTTTATAAACGACAAAAAGGAACGTTTCTTTTAATGTATGTGGTGACAACGACTTTTTCTACCGCTGTGAGTATCATTTGGTCTTTGGCTTCTTCAACAAGTCGTGATGTTTTTTAAAATGAAATAAATACCATATACTCTTTTATGTATTTTGGTATTGAAAATTGTTTTTTTTATTGGATTTTTTATGTCAATATATTTAAGTGATATATTGTGATCAATGTGTGGAAACGTTTTCTTTCCATTATATTTGTTTTATGTCTTATGATTTTATAATGGTACTTGGACATTTGACGGGTGGTTACGTGATAAACCATATGATAGGTGGTTACGTTATAACGTCCAATGCATTGGGTATGGAAGTCGGCCATATGGCTATTCCATTAAGTGATATGTGTGGAAGTCGACCATATGGTTATTCCATTTAAGTATGTTTATGTCCCTAGTTACCATTATATGTTATGTGATCTGTATATGGGTTTTATTGTAATCTTATGGTCACAAAAGGGTACCTAATGATCTTTTATTCTGTGAAGAGTTTTTACTACTTCATAAAGGTGAATGTATTACTTTGATAAAGTATACATGGTTTACTAGTTGTTTTGATAAACTAACAGTTTTCATTCTATGTGTATCCCTTACTGAGCTTTTTATGCTCACACCAAGTTTTTTAGAAATATTTTTCACAGGACTTAATGTGGAATAGGGTCAAGGATGGGATCAAGGGAAAGTCATGCTATATAACACATGGAACTAGACATGTTTCTTTTTAAGAGTTTTTATTCTATGTAAACTTAGTAGAATGGTCTACTTTGTAATCTTTTGAGATGTAATAGTTATGTCCTAATTTTCTAAAACTCTAAACCTGAAAAGATCCTCAATGTGAATTATATTGATTTAATTCAATATCTTGTAAGGTTTAAGGCAGGGGCCTTACAAAATTGGTAGAAATTAGAGACAAATAATTAAACGAAAGACGTAAATATTTATAGGGAGTGATTGAGGTCATAAATTAAAAACAATTGTAGAATTGTGGGTCTCCAAGCCACCAATCTTTGATGATTTAAAATACCATCGGTTAAACAAAATTTAAGGTATTAGGATAACATATTCTTGATATTATGATCAGTTACCCAAATTTTAATAATTAATTTATCCATAAAATAAGAGGGAATATATATATATATATATGTGTGTGTGTGTGTGTGTCTATATGTATATGTATATATATACTTGACAAGTAAAGTTTTATCCTTCAACTAATTCCTACCACAAACTCATCTTTCACTCTAAAAGATTTCAAAAATATATATATTCTATTTATCATAATGTTATTGGGTTCCCAAAATAAAGAATTTTTAATTCATCTACCAGAACCTTTAAAAAAACTACATTATTCAATCGAGGACATCACGTGGGTCTGTGATAGGTGATACACCCTTGTCTCCTTTCGGTTGCGGGTTCATGTATCGCGGCCTTTCCGAACGTGACGTGTTGTCGCTCGACCTCCAGGTTGTCCTTTTTATGTCAATCCAAATATAACCATAAAAACAGTAACCAATTTCAAAATTTATCCATTCTAGCCTTTAGAAATATCCAAAATACTTATATCCAAACTCTCATTCCATAATTTATGAGGATGTTAAACACAATGAGGATCCTTTTTTCAGGGTAATAACATGTGAACGCCTTCATCATGTATTCTTTTAAAATACCGCAACATCCTGAATTACCAAAAACATCCATCTCATATTTCAAAATCACTACCTCATTATCATGACCATATTAAGGAGTACCTCTCCTTAAACCATGTATATTACCAAATGTGTAGCTCACTATTATGTCACATTTCATAGAAACATATAATCGCAAATAATCAATAAAATAGTAATGTAGTACAATCTGTATTTATCTCTATAATTCATATAACTAGTATATTGTTGATACAAAACTCAAATGAAATAATACTATAACAGGATAAGAACACTAGTCATTCCTCTTCATCTGGGGTAGTATCGTAACTTTATTATCATCTAATAACATCATTTGGGGAATACTCTGATGATTTTTACATTGGTTCTCATAGTGTCCCAACTCCTTATAGATGAAACATTGTACATTTGAATCCATTTTTTCCCTTGCAGTCATGTACTTGGTGTCCTTTTTCGCCACACATATAACAAACTCACATTCCCTTCTGGCATGTTCTAGGGTGTTTCTTCCCATAGTTATCACATATGAAAAAATTCTTCTTTTCCCTCTTCCCTTTATCCATATTTCTCTCTTTAATCCTATTTCTCTCTTGATTACCTTCATAGCCATAGGACTCAAAGAATTCTATACTTATCTTATTAACACATATTACTATTTATTCATATGTTGAGAAAACATGAGAGACTATTTCTCTTTAAAATGTTGGCTTAATACCGTTTATGATATGATCCTTTTTAATTATTGGATCATATGTAATGTTGGAGTTTATATTCCTTATACTGGGAACCATTTCTATACAATGGAATACACTAGGTTTGTTTATAAATTTCAATGAATAATTCCAAACTTGTAAAATAACAAATGTAAATTGAATAGTTTATGGATATAATCCATAATCATAAAAATGATTTCATTGAGGAAGTATATACTCATAAACCCTCCATAATTGTTTGTAAAGAAAATGTTAATTATCCTAATCATATCCCCCCAGGAGTGTCATAACCACGAGTGAAGAAAGGCCCATTTTCGTGCACCAGTTCCCGTTCGAGTCTAGCTCAAAGCATTGTTTTTAGGTTTTACCCTTAGGTACATCAATGCCTGAGCCTCCTCTACCTACTCGTATCTAGAAATGGATATATTTTCTTGGAAAACTCACAAAATCTCTACATTACCAAAATTATAAGAAGTCCTCCTATTATAATCCTGAAATTCTATCTTAGGTCTATGTGCTCTAATCAATGTTTATATAAATATACCTTCCAAGGATATTGCTAAACTTCCTCTGATACCAACTGTAACGCCCCGACACTAGTTTCCCAGATTAGGTGCATTATTTTTATACATTGGAATGATCACAATGATATCAAGTCTCAAAAGACAGATTAGTTTAGCAGAATTGGAAAATAGATTACATAAATTAACATTACATCCCAATTTCAAACATAAAACATAACGTGAATAGTTCATTGAGAAAGCCATTATTCCCATTAGCTGAACCCTATATATCAATCATAATACACTTATTGGAATCCTGGAAAAAATATAACATGGAAAGGCATGAGCTCAAACGCTCAGTAAAAGATAATAAATACAACGGAAGATAACATAAATATTAATCATGGAGAATAATTGAAACCACATGACTTTACCAATAATAAACATGAATACTTTTATGGCATGAATATGAGGTGGGTAAATAAATCCATAATAAAACATTATCATGGGTATTCCACAAGTAAAATTACCACATGAGCCATCAATATTATTTCCATAATGAGAGAATGTATAATGTCGGACATTTTGAAACATTTTTTCAAAGCCTTAGCCAAGACATCTAAAAATGATTATGGCCTCAGCCAAAACCATAACTCAAATTGGGAAAGGGCCTCGGCTAATTCCATTTCTATTTGTCCCATTAGACCTACAGATACATCCAGGAGCTATAGATGGATTCACCCCTCACATAATAAGTCCTATACATTCCTCATATGAAAAGGTTTAAACATATTATAAACATTCGTATTAAAACTAGCATACGAAATGTCAATACATTAACCATAAACCATGAATGGTATAAAAATAACACACCCACTGTCAAACATATCCCAAAACCTTCAATAAATTATGGAAGTTTTTTACAATAATAAATCAACTTCAAAACATGTTTAAAATCCATTAAGGGATTTTACATAGATGGAAATTCTCTGTAAAACTCTTTGATTGAAATATATCTTTTAATGAAAAAATTTAAAAGTCACACAATATAAAAATGAATACCATTAAAGACATTTTTGAATAAATTTGTCCCATACCACATTGAAACATTTTAATGTAATTAACATTTAAAAAAATTCATTTCTATTTAAACAAATCAATATAACGATTTTGAAATCCTGGACATTAATGAGTATGGTTTAGAATAAAAAATCTTTAAAACATTTAAAATGATGTTGACATAGATGAAATCACAACTACTTGAGATAAATATCTCTTTTTTTAAAATCATATAAGATTCACATAATTATAAAAGAAAAAAGTCCCTTTAAAAATATTTTTATAATCTTGTAAGGGAAGATTCAACGATTTTATAACAACAGAAAATAGCTGCACCCTCCGTATAAGTTAAAAAAAGACATTCTTACCTTAATTTTGTTGAAATGGTTAAAAAGGACCTTGCTTGGAGAACAACGGAAATATTTCATCACAAAAATTATATAACAATTCAAACAAGTGTATATATGGCATTAACCCATAGTCTGTAATATAGTAAGAGTAATTTGAAATACATTTTTAGGAATCATGGATGTGGATGACAAAGAGGTCCTAGTAGATAATTATGTATAAACATCCTCAGATAATTAAGATATTGTGAAATAAACCCTTTCCGTGTATATTTCCTTGGTCAAGGGTTGGTTAACCTCTTGTATAATAGTTATATAATTGTTATTAAATTATACAATAATCATATACATAAATATGATATCATATATGATCTTTTAATATTGATTTGTTAATAATATTTTAGTATTATCGTTGTTTCAGGTGTTCACTTACTCATTTTATTTTATATGTTTTGTAAAATAATCCATGTTTGTTATCCATTGAATTTATCTTATTCATATCCAGAATTATATAATGTCCTGAAACATTATTTTTAATCATCATATGAAAATTATTCTTGAATGGATACGATGGGGAATGAATCACATCTCGTTCGTGGAGAGGGTAGTCCATACGTACACATGAGAAACAATATCATTCTTTTGACATTAAAATCATATAGAATTGAATGGTATATCATATATACATAATCATTATAATGTTATATTTATTATTTACTTCAATTACATGTCATTATCATATCCATCCAAATAATAATGTTTTTAATAACAATTACACCACGACGTGGAGACGGTAAGCAGTACGTATGCACGTATGGTGAAATGTCATTCAAAGGATGGATATAATATTGAATATGGTTGTACCAAATTTATACTAACATCATAGTATATTGAAGATACTATAGTTATTATTTTAGAATGGAAATAACAAAGAAATAAGACGTTGAAGAAGAATGGAACTTGTAAGAGGGTGGTGAATACATTACCTCTTCTTCGGTTTATTTCCTTTTGATTTGATCAAAAGGCCTCTATAGGTTGGATTTTGGATCAAACTAAAGACTGTAAGATTAACTTACAGAAGTTGAGAGAATATTTGGGCACGGTTTGGCCGAGCCAAAATTCTTTAAAGGTGTGAATTAAAGTGAAGGGGGAGTGCCCTTCTATACTAGGGGTGATGGGCACCATAGGAAAAACAAAAAATATTATTTTATAATAAAAATATTTTCGGTTACCAATGGCTCCATATGGTATTATTTAAAGTCTAAGGTGGGGATAGGTCAAAAACCACTCAACCAATAGGTTTTAGACAAGTTTAGGTTACCATTTTAACCGTAACATTTATATTTAACACTATGTTAAATAATTTAACTTTTAACGTGTATTCTTGTGTTCATACACTACATGGTTAATAAAATTTCTATATACTGCCAATAAAACCCCTATTAGTTCATTAATGTCATATATATTAATATATAAGTATTTTTTCCTAACCTTAGATTTTTAGGACCATTAGAGCAATTAATAATATAATATTTGTTTTTAAAACTATTTTATGTGAATTTTGACACTCTTTGGTATTGGTTTTCTGTTAATATAATAACTACATGATTACTTCAGAAAAATACATTGAATCAATCCTATCATGTATTATTCACCTATAAAATTTGCGGATGTCATAAAAACTTTGAAATTATATTTACATTAATATTTATAATACCATTTATTTGATTCATTCATTAAAAAGGTAATTACCGCATCATCATTATGTCATTAGTAAATTGAATTATATAATCTACAAAAATTATAAATAGAATAAAATTATTTATGGATTTTTTTTGTCTTTCTAATTAATATTTATAGTCGAATTTATCTTATGTATAACATTATATTAAAAATGGATTAGTCATTATTCTTTTATTTTAACTCCTTTAACTATTCTTTAAATAAAATAATAATAAATTTATTAATCTAATCTAAGGGAACCTAAAGGGTAATATTTTATTCCTAAGGATGTTTCTGGTCTAAATACACTTAAGCAATAGAATTAGGACATGCGTTAAGGTAATAATAATATCAATTTTTCCTTTAATTACCCTATTTACTTTTAACCGGCGTAAATAAAAGTAAACAGGTACTATTCGCCAAAAATTATTGTTATCTTATTGAACCACATTTTAATCTTTCATATTAACCATTTCTCTCAAAATTTTTGGAATTAATCTCACAGATACCGTAAAATTATGTATTATGTAATTTTGCAAATGCTCATACGAGGTGGGTAAAAGACGATAAAATTTCGATAAAATTTTTATATATATAAAATTATTACAAATTGACTCCAATGAATTAAAACTAATTTATAAAGGTATTATCTGTCTATGTTGACCAAAAATAAATTTAAATAAAATAAATTATTATTTAAAAAAAAATTTGGTTTTAAACGATAACTTGGTGTTTTTTCAGTATTCGTCAAAAATTGAACGTTTTTAGAAAAATACCAAAACTTCACCCTAGGATAATTTTGTTATTCCAAATACAAAAATTAAGTCTATTTTACCAAATTCTAATCATATATGTTTCATTTATTAAATTAAAATTAAATATCGTTGTTAAATCAAATACCGTGTTTTTGAGAAATAGTAACTATCAAAAGATTGACACTTGTTTATGTATAATTTAAATGTGAAATTAATTCCAATGACCAACAATGGAATAAAGGGTTAAAATATAATCTAATTATACTTCCAAAAATTTAAAATGTATAATTCAACACAGTAAATTATTTTGATTAAAAAAGTTGTTTTCACTTAAAATATATTATTTTTCATTATTCATCCAAATATGAATGTTATCTGAAAAACACCAAAAATTTATTTAAACTAAATTATTATTTCCCAATTCTAAAGAATAAGTTTATTTTGTCAAATTAAATATATTAATTATTAAAATATTGGATTTAATAAGGGTTCTCCATTAAAAGACGGAAAGTTTTATTTTTTGAAAAATAATTCTTTTATCTGAAAAAATGAATTTTTTCTTACATTATGTCTATGGAAGTCATAATATGGATTCTGAAATTATAAGGATTTTATAATGTTCAAAATTCAGTTAATACTATTAATGACTTCTATTGAACGGCTTGTTTGGTATGTTGTTGTGCGCTTGAACTTGGTGTTATGTGTAGTGCAAGTTATTGAGTTACTTTGAAGAAATAACGTACTTTGAAATATTGGGGTGATACAAAATGGAATGAATATTTTATCATTAGTCGATGAATTGACAAAAATTGTTGAGAGTTTGTACGAGAACTATTATTGTTCATTATCCATATTCCACGATAACTAAAGATGACTCTAAAACCAAGAAAAATACCCCATAGAACAATCTGAATATTTTTATGAAAAAAAATTACCAATGAACCAATGGAATTTAAAATTTAGGATTAATATCCAATTAATTATCTTTGGATAACTCCAAATATCCAATTAAAATAAAAGAACCCCAACACCCAAAATACAATATACCTAATAAATAATTATTGTTACTTAAAATATAATAAACACCAATAATAATAAACATTCCAATAGAATATGAGCTATAAAACAATGAATTTGTTAATAATAAACCATAATGACTCCATTTATGTATTAATATAAGAATATATTTGTATTTATAATAATTAAACCATGTATAAGTGGAGTTATTTCTCAATTTTTACCATAGGAAAAGATATACAAGTGATGAATTCTGATTGCAGAATATGAAAAATAATAAATTTCATAAATTTATTTTTATAAATAAAATCATCATTCATTATTAGTAGATTGTAAATTGTTCTAAATTACTCATTAAATACTATATTAAAGGAATGAAAATATAAAAAATGGGGGCTGAGGTCAAATAATGATAATTATCCCAATTCAAGAGTAAATTGTTTGGCAACAAAGCTAGTATAAAAATAATCAATATATATAATATAATAACTCAATATTATACTAAATTTCATTAAATGTCATATAAATATAGAAACTGTTCACTTAAGGTTAATTTAAAAACAAACCAATTAAGGATGAGCGTATGGAAATATTATAAACCATCGAACCTAGGTTCATGAATAGAGCTGGGGAATAATGGTGTCTAGTTGAGAGGGGGTGTCAATTAATGTATCAAAGCCATTATGTATCATATGTATTTAGGGATGGTGTATTCAATGTGATGTAATTTCAAGCCTATCCCATCATTATTTTTTAATTTTTGGAATTATTAAAAAAATATGTTACAAGGATGGAATCTATATTTGAAAATAAATATATATTTATTTATATAAACACATTTAAGCCACCCTTTTAGTATGTTTAATGTCTATATAAGTGGTAGTTATTAATAAAAAATATGAATCATAAAATTTATTATGCTATTTTAACTAAGAATAATAAACATGAAAAAAAATATCATTCCTGAATATAATAGAATCATAAAATTCAAAATAAAGGGAATTATAAAATTTATCTTAAATAAAATTATGGAGACTATAACATAAAAATTTTAATGCTTATAAAAAACAAACGCATAAATGATATCCCTACAGATATGGTATATTCAATAAGGCTCCCAAGATTCATGTCGTGTTATTTCACTGTTATTATGTAGACAGTTTCTCAATATTTTTTAAACATACACATATTATGTTAAAATAAATATATGGGAAACGTAATGAGTTATCATAGAAAAATATTAAGTTTTAAATTTTTCTTAACCAATACTAACTTGTTTTAAAATAATATGATATCATTGAAAAAAAAATTAAATCTAGTGAAATTGAATTTTTTAGAAAGGGGTTTGTCTATATTATTCAATTTATATTTATGGAAAAATTTACTTTGAAAATGTGGAACATTCTTTAAAGGAATATTTTTACACTTTATTTAAACCAGTTAAAGTAATCACAGTGTAAATTTGATTATTTGAATTTAATTAACATGTATGCCTTCCATGAATAATTAAATTTTTTGTCAAAAGGACATTTAATTATAAATTCATGATAGATTTTAATTCCACTTGAAAATCTGAAAACAACTCTTAAACTATAATAAATAATATATGTTATTTCAAACAAAAAATAACTATTTCTTTATAAAATATCTATAAAGAATGGCTAGTAATATTCTTGAGCCATCGTATAATTTTAAAAAATTAACATGACCATCATCTCACCACCTATGAAAATATAAACTAGTTTTATAATAAAATAATTAAATTATATAATACTAATTTTTTTTGGGATGAAATGGATTATCATTAAATTGTATAGTAAAATCATAATAAGATATGTGATTAAAACCTAGGGATTAAATAGCTAATCGCCAAGTTTATGAATTTCATCACATTCTAAAAAATATCCCTTTAAAATTTGTTAGGGATAATTAGATAGTATTATTCAATTTTTTATTATGATTATCTGGGTAAGAAAATAACACAAATGTTGATCATGTTCTAAAATATATAAATTAATAATGGAATGCTAGATGGATGTTAGTGAAAGAATATTATTTGCGACAATATTAATATAATGCGTTCAAAATGGTGAAATAAAATGAGTTAAAAAATTATAAGGCCTATAAAAATGGTTAATAGAATAAATATTTCCCAAATCACAAAATACATATGATAAAATAAACATACATTTGGGAGAATTTATGTTATTTTGAAAAATGAAATTATAAACCCATTAATTTATAATTTTTAAAAAAGTTTTTTATATTAATTTTAGTTTTCAAAAAAGTATTTTAGATATATTACATGAATATAATATGAATACATTGTGACTTATTGGAACCCAAAACTATTTCTTTATAGTTATTTATACAAACTCAATTATTATTCAAGTGAAATATAATAACTATATTGTATCACCTTAAATCAATTATATATGATATTATTGATAGATAATTCAAAAAACCCAAAATACAAAACAATGGATGAATAATTTATAAAAAAACAATGGTTGATAACTACTAAAATTGAATTAATGTCATTGAAGAATAACTCCTCAATAAAAAAACCAAATCATTTTCCATTTCTAATTCAAAATCATGGAAATATAAAAATGATTAATATCCCAATTTTATCTTAATAAAAGTGTAATCAATAGGTGAAAGAAGCACATTATGGACTCTATTAGACATTATGAGAAAAATATGAAATAATTTTAATGAAATGTACTATATATCACTATTATTTGATCTCAATACTTATTTAAGAAATTCGACACATGGGGTAAAAGGATATAATGAGGAAAACGATAGGGGATCTCTATTGTTACCATGAATTGGGATTGTAAACAAATTGTAAATCATTCTCAAAATATGATTTCAGTATAGGTAGAGAAGGCCATGAAACTCATCAGAAATTGATTTCAAATGTGTAGAATAATTGAAATTAAAAGAAATATGGGAAGGGGAAAATGTGTTTACAGTAAAAAAAAATTTCTAATTTTTTTCATTAAATTTAAAGTGTCCTTCTATGTATCCACTTAATGATAGAATTTATATAATGTCATCTAATGCTATGAGTTGTAGATGAAACCTTCTTAATGTATGCGAAAAACATTAACTAACAACCAAAACCATAAAACACACCAAAAAAAATTTCTAATTCCATCCTTAAATATTAAAATCCAAAAGGAATATGATAACCACAACCCACCCTCAACCGAAAAAATTCAAAATAATCCTTTTATTCATCACTATAAAATCCTAAAAATAAAACAAATCACTATTAATCAAGATCAATATGGGAGTTGGGAGTTATAATCATGTATATAATAAAATATAAAATATTTAAATTGTTTCTGTTCAACATTAATTATTATCTATGAGTATTATTTACCAAGAAATCTGTAGAGGGAATGAATGTGGAATATGGGTTCAAAAAAACTTATTTTATATTAATAAATACATATTTCATAATTATGTATTTTAGGATAAGAGGATTAATGTATTATATAAATAATTGTTTATACTCTTTAGTGATGATATAATGACATTGAATATGGGATATGATGTTCAATGTAACCATAATTATATTATTTGATATAACTTGAGATAGAAGTGGCGATATGGAATAAAATTTAAGTGTGAATTATTTTTTGAAAAAGTTTCATTACATAAATATATTATATGCATGTATTGAATATCCAATGACATAATAAATAACATTGAAGATATTTTTTGAAACAACTATTTAATATTATCAAAATACAATTTTTTCATGGTTTTATTGGTTTCAATGGGATATTTTTTAAAATCATTGTATGATTATCTAAACAATTAATTATTTGTACATGTATATGTGGAAAATTTACATAGTTGAAGAAAGGTGGATAATGTAATGATTAATTGATCAAGAGGACATTCAATGAAATTATATCAATATTACTGGTATGGGATTTAGGATTTATTGTCACATATGATGATTCGTTGTATAAAGGAATTGGATGTGTCCTTATGTCTAATGATAATAGGGATATTTTATGCATCAATGTAATTACAATACTAGGAAAAAAACAAACTCGTCATATAAAATAAAATGAAATAATTATATGTTATGTAATATGGTGATGTAATTTTTATGGGGAATTATTTGACACATATATTAATAATAATAATTTTATGTATAAATTCATATAGAAATATCCTATAATGGGAGGTTTATATTGTTTGAACTACTCAATGACTAAGACATTATGATACAAGACACCATTTATAAAGTAAAAAGTGTGTATGTTGTGTTTAATGTTATATGTCTAGAATATTAATCATTGATGACAATGGATAAAGATTCAATATTTACAAATTTAGTAATAGGGATTATCAAAATTAGTTATCAAGGAATAATTCCACAAAAAATAATTTTCACACTATATTTATTAGAGAATATAACTCTATAATAACATGATTTTATTGGATTAAATTTTAAATTATAACTCATTAAATATATGATATGATTTTAGATCTTATGGGATGATGATATTTTGCAATTTTGGTATATAGTATGTGTACTATCAGAACTAGAGCTGAATATGTGTTTTTAGAAGTAATTAATATATCATATTTCTTTATACACCATAGTGTCAAAATGATGTATAAGAATTTGAGAAAAAAAATTAGTGGGATTACATGTTGTGTGAAATATAATTATATATGTCTTATTAATTTATATAAAAAAATGTAAGATCTGTGAAATTGAATCCAAAAGTTCTCATGAAACCTCCTCATATATAAATTATTGATGTGTGATAATATTATAATTGATATACAAAATATCCTCACTTATTATTTTTATGAGATGTTTTAGTTATAAATTATACCATTTTAATTTTGTCTATCGGTAATAGTGTTTTTTTGGAAATTGTTTTTTATAAAAGGATCAGGAAATGATGGCCTAATGATTTAGTAATGGTATGGATAATGGGGGCACTAAATTACCACAATCCATACATGATTTTGTTATATGTATCAATTCTACCAAATACCCCACCAACATACAAGGGAATCTGTTGGCCCACTATTGGTATTCGATGAATTCAAGTGGTATTTCAATATACACCAAGACCCCTGTGGCTATTTCCTACCACACTAGTGAGGCCACCAACCTGTCAGTGACGACAATCAGAACAATGATTAAGCCATTATTTTGATAATTAAATGTACCCTATTAAATTTTATTATTTCAATATGTTCTAAACCACACTAAAAATAATTAAGACCCCCAATGTAAATTGGAAATATCACAAAAAAACCTCTTGATATTGAATCACACACATTTATCTCCCATTAATGCTTAAATGTTGGAGCAGTCTAACAACTCTAGAATAGTGGGTTTCATCAAGATCTAAAAAAATTTATTCTTAAATATTGATAGATGAGTATGGATCTATGATGGATCTTTTTAGATTATAATGATATGATAATGACTTCTTCATCTCTCCATGGATCATTTACACATTAATCATTTTTATTATTCCACTTGATCAGACTGAGATTTACACTCTGTAATAGTTGTTTCATTGTATATGTTTATGAATCAACATCCTAGACCACTGTTTGATGTATAAGTACTGATGGAACTACAATATGGTCATGATAAAATTTTATATAGGCGGTGGATTAGATGTTCTAATGACTTCATGTTCACAATATTATTTTCTTCATTATAGGTGAATGTTTCCATGTATAATTCATAATATTGTTCATAATGTGATTTTATTCTTATTTAATCACATATTGGATGTGTTTTTGTGTATATATTGTTAGACTTATTATGTTAATTGGATAAACATGAGGTTTTCTTCTATAATATATGAATATTTCTTGATCAGTTCCTTAATTAACAACAGATCCAATGTATTCACAACCACTCCAACAGAAAATATCAAAAAAAAATACTTATGATAGAATCTATGATGTATTAACATATATAATTACACATTTAAAATGATATAACCTTAATTATTCATTCTATTCATCATTCTTGATGAACCAAAACCATGATAAAAATTTTAAGATGTGAACATGTTCTCAGTGGGTTTCAAACTCGGTTTCTTTTTTAAACCTTTGAATAAAATTTTAGTACTTCATTTACTTCCTTGAGGTAAAAATAACATTATAATTTTGGGGAAATTCCCATTATTTCTACATTGGTATAATTATTTTTTAGGAATACATTGATCGTCATCCATGATATTGAACGTATGTGGGTGTGTGAATACACAAACAGACCAACATCAGATAATTATTTCCAATAGTATTAATGTATCTTTTATAATAATGTTTAATTTAGATCACATGTATTTTATATTTATTAATTTTTGAATGATTATATGTTTGTAATTCATTTCATTATCTAATAATTAGGTATAACACCAGTAGATGCATACTCCTAGATCCACTGTGGAATAAAATAATTTTTACAGTAGTGGCTTGATAATAATAAATGTTACCCAATTTTTACGGTAAAAATATTATAATAACAAAAGGAAATATTTGAAAAATTACATTCCTATGTAAATTTTTGGTTTATAGTTATTATGAATTAAGATAAATTGTAATAAAAAATGAATTTGAATTTAGGAGTGTATTTCTTCTAATAGACACAGATTTTCTTATTTAACATTAGAAATCATCGTATTTCATATGAATCCATTAGATAAATAATTCCCTAAAAATAATTACGGATAACCTATAGATATTGAATCATGAGAATAGAAAACTATAAATCTCATTCCTAATGATCATAATACTTAATAGGTAAACTACATTAGTGAACCTAAGAAGAGAATAAGGGTATAATGGCACAGAAAAAGAAAATTTTCATAACGTAAATTAACTGATAACCATTATACAAAGATAAATAAACACGTGTAATGGAAAAATGCTTATCATAGTAAACTGACATGACCCTCATTCTTCAAGAAGTGGGAAGGGATGACAAATTGTCATGGCCTTCCTTCTTGATGGTTAAAAAGGGAAAATAACCCCTCACGTCCCACGTCTTGTAGGACATGTGAAGCTAACCAACACCAAATGTATATATATATCTCAAAAATGGGAGGGTTTACCCTTTTTATAGTAATGATGACCGGGAGATAAAATGTATCACCTTCAAAAAAATTCCAAGACACATATATTTAACGAAATAGAAATCCATCCCACATGAATGTCTAATGTAAAAATTTTATTAATACAATGGAATGATAAAATGTAATCTCCAAAATAAAAGCAATTAACAACACAAAAACGGCCACCAAGGTTCGGGCTAGTAAGGTCCATCATGACCCACATAATCTTCCTAGAATCCTAAACATTGTTTTATGTGCATAGGGTGATCTTGCAAGTACACTTAGTAGAAAAATAAATAGTCACCCATGAAAAAGTAGGGATGACTACTAAATATCCTATGAGAAAACAACTGAAACTCAAAAGCACCTAACAAGTAATAATATACACCCCCAACCACACTATGGAATGATTATAAAATAATGCATTTCAACTAATGATATGTTTTAAGAAGAATGATATTTTGGTACCCCACACCACTTTCCAATGGTTAAATACTCTCCCCTAATGGTGAACATCCCAATGCTACATTGATCTATTAGATCCCCCAATGTCATAACCTTACATCAGAAACATATACCATATAACACATACCAAACAAAAATACTTTGGCCAAAACGACATCACATCTCGAAGAAACCTTAGAAAGTACAATGTATCTCATCTTGAAAACACTAGGGAAGAAAACCTTTCTCGCATAGACCTGGACTACAGAACCGCACCACAACATGCCAAAAAAGTCTTGTGCTACCCATTCCTAAAATAGGGAGAAAAAAAGAGCCAATAACCTACCATACACCCTCTCACCTTAATGTTGGGAAAGGACTCCCTCCCCCGATAATAATGGGGTTGTTCGACATGTAGTTCTAAACATGGGTGGGGTGCACACATATTTCCCATGGAACTATATGTATATATATATATATGTTCAAAAAAAACATCACAACCTATGGGTCTTGAGAACAACAACCATCCCACAAAAAACAACCCTTTCTGCCACCTCTAAGTGCACATATCAAAATGAACGATGGTTAATTCCCAATTCGATACAGGAATACTGTTTCACTACAAGACACATATCGAATCATACCCCCAGCCAATTCATTTAACAATTTTTCATTCTTCATTATCAATTCACTCAATTATTTAAACCATCCCATCCTGAAAAACAACCAAACACTAAAAATGGTACAAGGAAAAACCACCATGCCAACTACTACCACTAAAAAACAAATAAAATAGGGCCATGGTAAAATAATCCATTCTAACACCCAGAAATAAAATTATTATCCCTGGAAAAATAGCGAGAGAGGCCCATTAAAGGTGACACCATCATTCTTCAAAATCATCCCTCCTAAACTATTCTCAGTACCCCTACAACAAAAAGACAACTCATTTAACAAATCTAAACTCACCTAGATTGCAGTTCCACTATACACTCTCATCTATTCAACTCCAATTCAACCACTTAGACCATCATTATTCAATGTAAATCACCCATATCTTTCATCTATACAAGAATAAACCCCCATCAAACCTCATTACTACAACACTCTTCAACCCCACTACACAACAACACCACACCCACCACCCCAATAAACATAAACATGACACAACCCGATCCTATAGCCAAACCACTGTCTAGATGTAGTCCCACTGCATATCATTTTCTTCTATTTAAAAATCAATCAATCTCTTAGCCTATGATACCATTACACCACCTCCACCAACCCAAACAAACAACCACACTCCCAGCCACAACAACACATGAACAACATAGACACAAGACTGAGAAAAAACTCCAAATAGAATATATACACAACAAAAATGCAATGTTTATTCATATTTAACAAACACCCGTGATTTAACAAACTAAAACTTTTTTTTATTTTCAAATAAGTCACTTTTTTGGGTTAGTGGGAACCTACAAAAAATGGACAAAACACCATTTGCATCACCGGTTTCCAATCCCTTCCACCTCTCGATCTCATCGTCGATATTCTCCACCGTTGTTGTCATGTAATCGTTAGGAACTCCAACCATCACAGACCAAAAACTAGGCAACCTTACATCAAATCAAAAATTCACAAAGAACCAACAGAAAACCAAACCACAATAACATATTATCAACATGCTGCAAAAAACCACATCAAGTCCGAGAAAATATGATCTGCCACCGTGAATCCATCACAGAACGCCACACATCCACCGAAACAATGATTTATGTCACCATGATTGCATCTCTGCTCACTGGAATCGGAGCCGAGTCCACACCGTCAGCCGTAAAACCATCACATCATGAATCCAAAAGAAACACACATAAAAAAGTGTACAGACACAAACCAGGACAGATCTCGCTGGTAGGGAACCCCTCTACAAGCCTATGCCGCAAATCCCGTCGCCACCTTCAAAACCGCACCTGGGGACAGATCTTCCCATCACACCCATAGACGACGTGAATCGCAACATCAACCCCCAAACCGCAGCATCTACCACTCGGGACCAACATCCCGGCGCCATGGGAAGCCCTAGCCAGAGCAATGGATAAGGCCTCATGACGCAACAAGGATGTTCACCATAAATGGAAAGCCACCACCACTGGAAGATCCTGCGAGCCACGAGTGTTCACAATATAAGAATGTTATTAAACAAGTAATACCTATGAAATTTATTTTTTAAAGTAATATAGAAAATTAAAACCCTAACATGGATCAAGGATAACATATAAAACAACATGATCATTGTCATCATCTTTCTAGCCCATCATTTATAACTTCTTATTTTTTTCATTGAATTTCTGTTCAACTATATTTATATGGGGACATGAGTATACACACCCTACATGATAAAAAAAGGAATAGAGATGATAGAATAACTTCTTGGAATAATAGACTATAAAAAATTATTCACTGACTAAAAAATAGGGGGTCACGCAAGTATCTGGAAAGACACCTGGAGAAAACCAAATAGACTGCTTCAGCATTGGCACACTACTTGTTGATGAAGAAATGATCTACGAAAACCAAGAAAAAATGGATGGGATCAAAGTTAGAGAGTATCCAAGTTTTAGAAACCCCAAACCATATATCAATTGATGGAAACATTTCTATGGCCAATTAAAGTCAAATTGTGGTCAAGATAATGTGGTTTGAATATTTGAAATACCCTTGAGTGTTAGGATATTAAATATAAAATTAAAATCCCTTAAAGAACCTTTAGAAATTCCCAATATGTCATTAGACTCAATTTACATCAAATAAAATATAGGAGGGGTGAAATTGAAAAAAACCGGAAATGACTCACTGATGGTTCAGTCACCGATAGTGAGTCACCAATGCCTGACTCACTCATGTGAGTCAATGATGTGACTCACCAAAATGATTCTTCGATTCCACTCACTGACACCACCCATTGATGCCACTCATTGACACCAATAAATGATGCTACTCACCGATTCCACTCACTGACACCACTCACACACAACACTGACTGACACTACTCACTAACACCACTCATCGATTCCTGACCTACAAACACCTGGCTTAATAATTCCTTGACCTACAAAAACAATGATTCATTGATACTAAGATACATACATTGAGCTACTGATGCATCTTACAGATGCCTTACTCAAAGATAAAATAACTGAAAATTTGGAAAGATCATGAAATGATCCAATGTTGCATCCCAAATCACCCAAAACATTGTATTTTGAAGAAGTAATGGACTAGGGAGGTCTGGGTAATTACATCAGATACCTCTCAAGCTATTCACATACTTTATAATTAAAAACCAAACCTTGATGAAATAGTTGTTCGAACAACCACCCTATAAGATACCTTTGAAGGATAAACCACATTGTGTTCTTTGAAAGATGGAGCGAAAAATCAATATCAAAAACTCCTCCCCCCACATATATTATCTCATACATCTAAAAGATACCCCATATACAAAATAATTATCCAAGAATATGAATTATGGAATTCCTTTCTCCAGGTAATGATACAATCATCATTATGTGTCACTAACTCGCCCACATGAGATTAATCACATCTTAATTAATTCATATTGATTAGGAATCAGTTCTCCCAATTTTCAAATGTTATAAAATTTTCACACACTATTAAATAAGGAATAAACACATCTTATAAAAAACAATGTTCAATCAATATATAAAAAAAACCAAAAACAATTCTAGGTACCAGACATGAATTTGTGTGTCACGCTCCGATGTATTCTCATCCAGGCAACAACGACTCCAGAGAACATAAACCAATGGAATGATCCATCCTTGTTGAAACATATCCCGATGGTCTTGGGTCTCTACTAGCCACTCAACAAATTTTTTTTCCTCGATATCGAACACTCACTAATAAATGACAAGGGAGTCATCATAAAGATAATAATGAATTTGGGAGACATGAATGTTGTCGTGGATACTTCTCAACTGTGGTGGAAATTCCAATGGGTACTCCACCTCACAATCTCTTCCCAACACCTCAAAATGTATAATGTAATTTGGAGATGGTCTTCCCCCTATACTGATCATATGTTACCCACGTCTAGGGGAATCCTTTAAGAACCCATAGTCCCCAACCGAGAACTCCCATGGAGTTATACTATAATCAGAATATGACTTAAGTGGGTCATGTGCATCTATTGTCCTCTCATAGAAAAGATAAACATTCTCTATTTAATTCTACACCATGTCTGGAAAAATAATAGCTGCCTCCCCAAATTCCATCCAGTAGAAGGGTGAATGTCACGACCTTTAATATTAAGATTCAAACAGATCCATGTCAATGGATGAGTGATAGCCATTATTGTATGAAAACTATAACAAGAGAAAATGTCTCCCCTAAGACCAAATACAGTCAATGACACATGTTCACAACATTTCCTCCACCATCTGGCTGGTCCTCTATATCTTCTCATCTGTTTTGGGTGGAATGAAGTGATGAGGTGGAACTAAGCTCAAAAATCATGCAAGAATCCCCACAAGCCTCAAGAGGTAAAATAGATATACTGATATGATATGAAATATAATTGATCCCCATGTATCTGAAGCACCTCATCCCCATAAAAACGTGATATTAAATCCATTATGATAGAATCCTTGATCACTATGAAGTGATCCAATTTCATCAACCGATACACTAGTACCAAAATTTCATTGCATATTCCCTAGGCCCTGGGAAATACTTTGATAAAATACATTAATAAGTTACACCACCTCTACTTGGGGACATCTAAGGGATGCAATAAACCACCATTTCATGGTGCTCACCCTTCACTTCATGGCACACCATGCACTTTCCCACAAACTATGCCAATGCCCATATTATCAAGGGCCACCATAATTGTCCCTCAAGCCATATTACATCTTTGAAACTCACAATTGTTTCACAAGGGTAGAGATTTGAAACATGTGACTAACACCCATGCACATCACCACTAGAACAAACAACTTCCCAGGGAACAAAATCCACTTATGACTATCCTTCGACCACCCCTCTATTAAATCACCCTTATTAAAGTGATCACACATTACCTCTCCCCCTGATTCTTCTCACAAAGACTCCACCACCTTCTGTCTCATAGATGACAACACCATCATCTTAAATAGAAAACCTCTACCTCTATCCATTCCTCCATCTATGTGCTAGGTATCCAATTCCTTCATTGATCTCTATGCCACAATATATTCCAGAACTACCTCCATCTGTGGCTTCTTGTTCAAAGAATCATCCAAAATATTCCCCATTACTAAGGTGTTGGTATCTCAAATTCAATATCCTTGAGAGAATCCATCCACCTCCACTATCACAAGTTCGGGTCTCACTGGGAAAAGATTTACCTCAAGGAATACGATCCATGGGGCCCACAATGCACTTTTCAATGAGGTGATATCTTTAAAACTTTATCGTGAATATGAATACTACAATATTTATTTCATTAGTGGAATAGATACGTTAATGGGGATGTAACTACAAAAACACATAAGAGATCGCTACCTATTTCGGCATCAGCACACACACCAATACCTTAATGGAAGCATCACAAAACACCTCAAACATCACACCTTACATTGGAAACCAGAGCATATGGGCACTGACCAACATCCCATTCTGATAGCCGAATACTATCTTGAACTACTCACTTAACAAAAAACATGTCCTTTTATAGTTATATCCATCAACATAGATGAAAGTTGATAGAAATCCGGTACGAATCTCATGTAATAGCCTACAAGATAGAGAAAACTTTGATCATCTATGACATTTTTTGGTACTTCTGAAGAAAAAACTACCTCATACTTTGATAGGTCTAATTCTACACCCTTCTATGACACAACATGTCAACTGAAGTGTACCTACAGCATATAAAAAATGAACTTATACAAAATTCCAGAGAGATGGTGGAATTGGAGAATATAAAAAATAGCCTTGAGATGCTCGATATGTTCCTCTTTTGACATTGAGTATATTAGGATGTTGTCGATGAATTCAACAATGAAATAGTCCAAGAACTCTTGAATGATGGATTTCATAAGACCCATGAACATGACTGGTGTTTTTGTTACACTAAATGACATAAAAATGAACTCAAAGGGCCCATACCAACACCTAAAATTAGTATTCTGGATGTCCCCCTCTTTCACACTCAACTGGTTATACCCAAAACGATAATCAATAATAGAAACCCAACAATATCCCCTTAATTTGTAGAAAAGATCATTTTTTTACAAGAGAGGGTAACAGTTCTTGATCATTCCATGATTCATCCTCTAGTAGTCTACAAAAATCCTCATCTCACCATCTTCTTTCTTCATAAACAATAATAGAGAACCCCACTATGACACATTTGGCCAAATAAAGTCCTTCTCCAGATCATCTATAAAGAATCATTCTAAATATTAAATTATCTTGAATTATGATAATAATACACAATGAGGATCTTTTCATGCTTATAGATTTAGATAATTAGGTCATAACCTAGATATACCAACTTGAATATTACATAGAGACACTTCTATTATGTATATATTTTAATCATAAAATTGAAAATCTAAAAATTTGTTTACTTCCATGTTTTAAACAACATGACATTTTCATGACCCCATGATTAACCCTATTCCACTTTATGTCATCTAAAGAACATTTAAAAAACATTATATGAGCTCAAAAATCTCAGTAAGGGATACATAATGAAGAAAAATTATTTTTTTTCACAAAAAATGTAAACCATGAATAATTTATCACAAAGTAATATTTTTCACCTTAATGAAGTATCAAAAACACTTTACTTACTATAATCTCATTCCTTACCCTTATTTTGTAACAAAAAAATTACCATAAAACCCATATAATGAACCATATATCATATAAATGTAACATGGGATATAAATATACTTCAATGAAACAGCCAAAAGGTTGACTTCAAAAAATATCACCCAATGGATAACCATATGACCGACTTCCATAACCAATGAATTGTTGGTTATAACATAACCAAATGTCCTTGGTTTATCAAGAATCAACTTTTCATTTGGTTTATCACACAATAACCCGTCAAATTTCCAAGTACCGTTATATAATCATCACACATAAAAGATTGAAAATATCAACATTTCAATCATGAAATTTAATTTTCAATCACAAGAAATAATTTCATGTTATTGAAATATTTATTCCACTTTAATAACCATTTTCAATTACTAAATATGTAAAAACAGTATATGGTATTTAGTTCCCATTTAAAAACATCATGGCTTGTTAAGGAATCCAAATAACAAATAATTCTCATGGCGGTGGAAAGGTTGTTGCCACTATGTACGTAAAAAATAAATATTCCCATTGTCATTTAGTAAAACACTATGTAGAAAAAATATTACCTTTGAATGAAATTAATAGTAAAATGGGTTTATATTTCATATAAAATCAGGTCTTTTATAATTCAAAATATTCCTCTGTTAAAGGATATTGAGACGAAGTCCCTCACATCATGTCTGACATGACTGATCCATTCTTTAGCTTCCTGAATAATAAAATTAAGTTTATTTTTACTTTCCTCAAAAAAAAAATTAAATTAATTATTCATTTTATATCACTTATCACCACATTATAAAAATTACATAATTGTCTACGTTAATATCGGTCGTTTTTATGATATTAGGTATTTGAGTCGAAACTGATCTTGTTATAATTAAAAATAGTCAATGTGGTCAAAAGTACATTATATAAAGAAACGTATTCATTATTTAAATAACACACATATTTATTATATATGTATTTATAATAGTCCATAACATTTGGACATAAGAAATGAAATTTATTTTTAATGGATACGGTAAACCGTACTTACACTTGAACAATAAATTCATTTAATTGTCATATTTATGAAATGAAAACATTTTGTTACATAGAAATATTACAATTACAGTATTATATAATTTTTTATATATGTTACATAATCTCAATAATTCTATTCATTATACGTTCCATGTATGGTATTAACGAGTCGTATCACTTTGAGGGGGTGGTAGTTTTTACTTCCTCAAAAGAAATTATCATATTTATACCACGTGATAATAATAAAGTTATGTTCTAAATGATATTTAAATAAGAATATAGATAAAATAAATAAAATAAATATCATATATAATATCATTTCTATAATAATGGCGACCATAAGAGATGGTAGGAGGATATTGAACAATCATCATTTCGTGAGGTAGTCGTTCAGTGTCTACAGAATCAGTATGTTATATACCCATTAGACGGATGTCTGTATAAGTTTATTTAGAATAATTCTCCTAACAAGAACCTAGTATATTGAGGATAATGGTTTTGTTATGTAAAAAAGGAAAAATAATATTAAAGGGAGTGTAGAAAAAAATTAATGGAAAGGAATTTGAATGAAGACCTTACCTCAAATAGGGAATCTCTTTTTGATTGGGAAAAAAGGAATTATTAAATTTACCTATCTATTTGGGATGGATTCTATGAGGAAAATAACAGTGTTGTGCACTTATTATAGTAGTGATTTGATGATCCAAGAGACTTGAGAGGTGTTAGTGATGGGTTATAGGTGGTGTCCCTTTATAAGAGGGAGGAGGGGCATTTTAGGAATGTCTTGATATATTATTTTATTATAAATTTATTTTCAAAAATATAAAACGCCCAAAGTGATATATATATATGATCAGATAAGTATGGGTTCAAATCCTCTCATCCAATTGGTTTTAGACAAGTTTAGGTCATGAATTGAACAATATCTTTTTTCATTAACTATTAGTTAACTAATTTAACTTTTACCATGTCTTCTTCTATATTCATGCTAAATGGTTATTATAGTTACTATAAAAATAAAATAGTACCTCAAGTAGTTCAATGATATAATTATCAACCTTATACATGTATTTTAGTGTATTATTATACTTTTAGGACTATTATTTCATTTAATAAAATAGTATTTGTTTTTAAAACTCATTTATGTCAATTTATATTCCATTCATGTCATGACTTTTAGAAAATACATAACAACATGTTTAATTATAAAAAAACTCATTAATTATAATATAATAAGTAATAATCCTCCAAAAATCCATTGACGACATAATAAGTTTCAAAATAAATTTAATTTAATATTTATAATCATATTTATTTAAATCATTCATTAATATGGTAATCACTATATCACCATTGTGTCATAAAAATATTTCCTTTTTTAATTACTAAAAATAATAAACAAAATACAATGATGAATGATAAATTTTAATATATCTAATGACTATTTATAGTTGAAATTATAACTTATATAACCCCATATAAAAATTGTTTTAATCAAATATTCATTTTTCGGTTATATATTTTTAATCTTTAAATTAAAAGTAATTAAATGTCATTTTCCAACACAAGTGGCACCATGTGGTTCAAAAATAAAGCCAAGGATTCCCATTGTCAGAAATATACCATCCAAAAGGATTTGGACACATTTTCAGGTAATTTATTATTATTATAACATTATTTTTTGATCCTTATTTACCATATTTACCCTTTAAATATGGTAAATAACAAATTTACTAAAGTTACTATTCATAATGTCAAAAAACAGAAGTTACATATTTAAATATTTTGGACCTCATGATACCAAATATGGAATCCATTTTTCTAAATTGGAAAATCATAAGTTGTAGATATTAATATAAAATTAATTCTCATTTTCAAAACCAAAAAGCATGTTTTTATAAAAATACTAAGTATTATAACATTAACATGTGTTTTTGTCTAATTAAAATTGAAATTACTTCTAATGGCCAAAATTAAATTAAATTCTATAATCATATTGTAATTACACTTTAAAAACAATTAATAGGATAATCTATCCATAATAATGTTCAGATGGAAAGATAATTTTGACCTAAAATGTTGTATTTTTATTATTCATTAAAAAATGAACTTTATCTTATTAATAAAAAATTTAACCATAGTAAATTTAAATGTCCTTATTCTAAATAAGATGTTATTTTTTTCAAATGAGACATATAAAAATAAAAAAATCTAGATTTAAAAGGGGTTTTCCATCAAGAGGGTGTAAAACTACCTTTAAAAAATATTTGATTATTTATCCTTAAAATTGGATTTATTCACATTTTAAGCTTATAAATTTTGTTACATAAATTTAATAACATTTAACAACCATGTTTATTCCTAATATGGTTGCTTATGTTCATTCCCACTAATAAAATTACTATGATTTAACTACAATTTAAAATAATTATATAATTCTTTTTTTTCTGTATAACTCAATATTTTGTGTGACGTATGATTTTGTGGAAATCCATTGATGCATGTTGATTAAACTATTGGATATAGTGTCCCATTTAAAATAAAATTTATATCATACTCATAAGTACTAATTGAAATCAAATGTATTATTCTATAAATACTTGGGTCGTTATATCCTTCACCACTTTTGGGAATTTCCTCCCTGCAATTCTATTCACTTATCAAATATGATGAGGTATTTATAACTCATATCATTTTCATATTCAGATGCGGACTCTTGAACCATATGGGTTTTCCACAAAACCACAACTAGATGAATCTCCGTATTCCGCGACACTGGCTCTCTACGGTCAAGAATAGGGACTAGTTGTTCCACCTAGAAAAGACTCTCTTCCTACATAACTAATTCTAGACGAAAAACATTAGATGGATCTAGAATATAATTTCTCAACAAAAAAAAATGAAAAAAATTATGTACTTGGGATAAACTAGGAGATAAATCCACTCTGTATGAAACTGATCCAACATTATCTTGGATTTCATAGGGTCCAATGTACCTCATACTAAGCTTTCCCTTATTACCAAAACACATCATACACTTCCATGGTGAAACTTTCATAAATACATGATCACCTACCTCAAAAGAAATATCCTTCCATCGATTATTTGTATTACTTTTCATCCTCCTCTATGTTATTCTCATGTACTTATTAATTAACTGAACTTTTTCTACCATCTCTTCTACTAATTCTAGTCCCATCAACATTTCTTTACCAACATCATCCCAAAAAAAAATAGAGTTCCACACTACATTCCACATAATGCCTCAAATAGTACCATCTGTATACTAGAATGAAAATTGTTATTATAAGAAAACACATCCAAAGAATGATGTTGGTCCAATAATTTATATTAATCCATTTAAGAAGCATGTATCATATATTTCATTGCCTAAATTTTTCATTCTAACTGCCCATCATATTGAGGATGAAAATCTGTAAAAAGATTTGATTCGCTACCCAATGTCTTCTAATGGCCTTTACAAATGTTAGAAATGAAGCTGAAATCATGATAAGATAAAATGTAGAGTGGAACTCCATTAAAATTAATTATATCTTTAAAATAAAACCTAGAAAGGTGATCTAGAGACAATGTTTCATGAATAGGAAATAAATGAGAATATTTATTTAATCGATCAACAATAACCTATATTGCATTGTTACATCGAGAAGCCTTTCGTAATCCCCATAAGAAATCTATGGACACATTTTCCCATTTCCACTCTAGAATTGGAAAAGGATGAAGCATCCCTTTTGGTAACTATAGTAATTTTTTAACCTGTTGACAAGTCTAACACATAAGAGTAAAGTCAGAAATATTACTTTTCATTCCATCCAACTATTAATAATCTTTAAGATCTATGTATATTGTATTATAGCTAGGACGAACTAAAAATGTAGAACTATGAGCTTCACATAACAATTATTTCTTTAATTATGAATCACAAGGCAAAAATAATCTCTTTCCAAACCTCATAATAAAATATTTATCAATTTTAAATTCATGTAAATTACCCTTTTGAACCAATTCTACCTTTTTATATAACTCATTATCTTGTTTCTTCACACTCTTAATTCTGTGTGATAGATATGATTTCACTAACACCTAAAACCAAATAGAGGGATCTTCTACACCAAAAATTTCTATGACCAATTTGATAAAATCGTTTATCAAATAATCTTGTTACAAACATATCAATGTTAATGTAGCATTAATTTTTTAACTAAAATCATCGGCCACATTATTTTCTTTTATGAGATGGTCATGAATTATGAAATTATAATCCTTGGTTAATTATATTCATATAATCTCTCACATATTCAATCATTTCTATGTAAATTTATATTTATAAATTCTGTGACTATTATATATTCCACACTTTACACCAAACAAAATATGCCTCCATATTTTTAAAGAAAAAAACAGCACCTAATTCCAAATCATGTGTTGGGTAATTTGAGTCATGTGTGACTAAATGAATTGAAGAATATGAAATTACCTGATCATTTTGCGTTAGGACACAACCAAGTCATTTTAAAGAATATTCTTTGTAGATAAAAAAACTCACCATTTCTGGAAGGTAATGAAAAAACTGGAGCATTCACGAATCTTATTTTCAATTCCTAAAAACAATCTTCACAATCTTTTGTCAAGATAAATTTAACACATATTCGAGTTTACTTAGTCATTGGGATAGATAAACCTAGACAATTTTCAAAAAACCTTCTATAATATCCTACTAAAATAAGAAAAATATGTATCTCTGTGTCATTGGTATGTCCTAGCAATTATTCCATAACATTTCATTTAGAAGGTTCAGTAGTTATGAAATCTTTCGAAACAATATAAAAAAGTAATGAAATTTTCTACATCCAAAAATCATAGTTATAGAATTTCCCACACAATTTGTTTTTCCTTTATGGTTTGTAATACAATCCTAGAATGACTTTCATGTTCCTCTTTACTTTTGAAATTTACTAAAATACCATCTACAAACACAACAACAAGCTTATCCAAGAACTCACAGAAAATTCTATTCATAAGATCCTTGAATACAAAAGGTGAATTGTTCAACCCAAAAAGAATATCTAAAAATTCATAATGACCATATATAGTACAAAATGTGGTCTTTAGAACGACTCCTTCTTTAACATTCAACTTATGTTACCCTTCCCTTATGTTCATATTTGAAAAATAATAAGCTCCTTGGATCTGATCAACAAACCATTGATAAGAGGAGAAGAAAATTTGTTCGTAAAAGTGATAATTTTCAAGGCTCTATAATCAATGAAAAGTATCATCGAACAATCATTATTTTTAACAAACAAGACTTGAGCAGCCCATGGTGATGTGCTAGGTCGAATGAAAGATTTATATAACAACTCCGGTAATTTGTTGTTTGAATCTAATAGTTCAATTTGATCCATTCGAAATGTGGGTTTCGAATTGGGATTATTATTAGGAACTAATTCAATAGTAAATTCAACTACCTGGTCTGGTATAATACAATGAAACTCATCAAGAAAAAACATCAATATAATCATTTCCACTAGAAAATAATTAATCATAATATTTCATTTGTTTTAGACAATATGTGAAAGTTAACATTAATTTCCATATTTTACTAGTTTTTCATCTTGCTGATAATTAATTAAATGTAAGAGTTTATTCTTTTACACAAATTGAAATTCTTTCAGAAAAGAATACTATTTATCTCTATAGTGAATCTTATCATGATAAATAAAAATCCAATAAATACCCAAAATAAAATAAAAAACTACTACAGGAAAAATATAATGGTTTTTAGGTAGATTATTTCCCCCACACAAGTATTGGAAGGTTGATATAATTTCATTTTGTGTCAATATATCTTTCAGGTGTTTTTACCACAAGTTTAGGATTTATATCATGAGATCTAATTCCCAATTTTATAGAAAATTTATTTAGAAATGAATGAATATGTATGAACAGAATCATAAAACAAATTATGATAATCAGAAAAAACAAATTATATAATACCACTTCATTTGATTTTACAGCATCAATCGTAGTAGTATAAAATAATTTTTCCACACAGTTCTGCATTTGATCTGTCTGGATTCCCCCATGAGTAATAAACTATGGACACACATTGGCATAATGCCCAAAATCACTACAACTAAAAAATATTAACTCTGAATTTTCATTGCTTGTATGACCATATTCCTTCTAGTTATGAGAAATATGGCAAATATTACAACACAGAATGCACTTTCCATATTCGGATAGATAGTCTCTAGGATTATTTATTAAAAAACTTCTCACTTGATGGAAATTTAATTTTCCTACCTCAAAAATTATTTGAAAAATACATTCATTTTTTCTTCCAACTAAAACTCTTCTTTTTCTTGCTCTCATGGAACACCTAATAATCAATAAACTATATTTCTAATATCTCATCACATCTAACAAGATTATCCTAGATTTTTAATTCATGAGAGGATAATTCCTTTCGATATCATGGATTCAATCCTAGGTAAAACCGATTTATATTACTATCAAGATCTCATATGAAATTTGGAGAATACCTTCATAGTCGAGTAATCTTTGCTTCGTAATAACCCAAAAAATCATCCTCCTTTCCCATTTTAACGAATTGTTTTTCCATCCTATGTCGAACCTCATTAGGAAAATATTCCACAAGAAACATACATTTGAATTCATCCCATCATAGAGCATAAATATCTTTATTTCCCCAGATATTTATAACCATCCACCACTATTGATCTTCTTATCCTTAAAAAAATATAAATAAAAAAACTTAAATTTTGATTTTATGTACACCCAATGACATTGACGATCTTTTCCATGGCTTTGATCCAATATTTATCTTTCACAGGGTCATTTGATCCTTTGAATGATGTGGGATGATGCCACATGAAATTCTCCACTACTGACATGTTCCTCTATTGTTGATCGGTATGATATCGTGCATGGATACCACCACCATTTATATCCAGAGTCAATTGGTCCATCCCTATATCAAACTGTTCAGTTCTGATTCTGACTATCTAAGTTTTCTTATTTTGAAGGTTGTTTTCCTCTTGATGTCATCCAATTATAGTTTCACTATTTCCTCTATGCAAATCCGCTTTGAACACAAAAATATCATAATTGAATAAAAATTGTAATCTTTAAATTCTATATCAATTCTATCATACCGTAAATTAATTCATGTTTGTTAATTTTACAATAGCATAACTATTATTATTTTCTAAACTGACATCTGATACCAACTATAAAGACCTGACCTTAAACATTACATAATCATTAATAAATTTAAAAATACATATTTAGGATCTTTTTTATCTTTAGATCTTTAGAGACATAGGTAATAACATATACATAACAACTTTCATATTATATATAGACAATTATATGTAGTATCAATTTTCATATAAAATAATTTCTTTTAAAAAGTAGTTTTCTTCCATGTTTTAAACATCCTGACCTTTCCATGATCTAATCCTTGACCCAATTCCAATTTTTGTCCTATGAAAAACATTTAAAAAACATGGGATGAACAAAAAAATCTCACTAAGTGATACATAATTATTGAAAAGTAGTAGTTTTCAAAACAACATGAAAACCGTGAATATATTATCATAATGTAATACTTTTCACCTTATTGAATTTGCAAAAACACTTCACTGAATAACAACTCATTGATTACCATTCTTTTTTAACCAAAAGAATACCATAAAACCAATGGAATGCAACATATATCATACAAAGGTAACATGGGACATTGACATACATGGATGGAATAACCACATGGTAGACTTCCACACATATCACTAAAGTGAATATCCATACAACCGAATTACAAACTAAATGAATTGTATGTTACAACATAACCACACATCCTTGTTTTATCACGAAACCAGCCATCATTTTTTTATTATGTGACCACCTGTTAAATTTCTATGTACCTTTATATAATTATTACACCTAAAAAATTGATAATATCAACATTTAAATCATAATATTTCATTTACAATCACAAGAAATAATTTCAAGATATTGTAATAGTATATCCACTTTCAAAACCATTTACAATACCAAAATTTGTAAAAATGGTATATGGTATTTATTTTCCATTTAAAAACATCACTTCTTGTTAAGAAAGCCAAATATCAAATAATACTTGTAGAGGCGGAACGGTGGTTGTCCCTGCCTATGTAAAAAAGAAAAATTCTCTTTGACATTTTATAAAACACAATGTAAAAAAAATATTCCCTTTGAATGAAATTATGATTCAAACGAGTTTATATACCATATAAAATAAAGTCATGTGTAAATCAAAATATTCCTCAACGAAAGGATATTGAGATGAATTCCCTCACTTCATGTCGGACATGACTCTTATGTTCTTTAGTTTCCTGAATAATAAACATAAGTCAGTTTCTACTTGCTTTAGAACCTTTTCCATGTTTATTATTCCTTTTATTTCACTGATTACATCATTATTAAAATTACACTATTATTTGTCGTAGTATCCATCATTTTGTAGATATTGGGTATTTGATTCAAAAATGATCATGTTATAATTGCAAATTGCCTATGTGGTAAAAAGTACATTATATCAAGTATAATATTCAGGATATAAATATCATATATATACAGTATATATGTAATTATACTATTCTAAAAAATTTGTAGATAATAAATGAAATTTACTATTCACAGAGATGGTAAGCCGTACGTACGCATGAATGCTACTTTAATTTATTTTCCGTATTACAGAAATGAATAATTAATTATACTAATTTATATTATAATTCTAGTATAATATCATTTCATATATATATGTTTGTGTGTGTTAAATATTTCCTTTAATTACATCCATTATACATTCCATGTATGGAATGAATGAGTCATATGACTTAGAGGGGGCAGTAGTCTGCACTTATTCAAATGTAATTTTCATATTTATACGACATGAAAAGCATAAAGGTGTGTTCTAAATGATAATTAAATAATATTACAGATAAAATAAATATATAATTTATCATATACAATTTCAATTCCATCATAATACCCACCGTAAGAGGTTGAAGGAGAATATTTAACAATCTTCGTTTCGTGAGGCAGTCGCTATCCACATAAACAGTATGTACTATACCCATTAGACAGAAGTGTGTGTATGTGTAGTTAGAATCCATCTCTCAAAAGAAACCTAGTATACTAAGGATACTATTTTTTTTATGTAAAAAAATAAAAATAATATCATAGGGAGTGGATAAGGAAAATAATGGAATGGAACTTGAGAGAAGACGTTTCCTCAAACCTGGTAACTTCATTTAATTTGATCCAATGGGATTTATAGAATTGCCTTATTCCTATGAGAAGGATTCTATGAGGAAGTGAGGAATGTTGGGAGATTATTGGTGTATAGTGTCGGTAATTAAAGATTCTTTATAGGTGAGAGTTATGGGTTATATCTGGCATCCTATTATAAGAGTTAAGAGGGTAACATTAGGAATGTCTTGAAATAGTATTTTATTATTAAATGATTTTCAATTTATATTATTATAAATGTCATATATTTAGTAGGTAATAAGAGTCTGTGTTGAAATCCTCTCATAAAATGGGTTTTAGACATGTTAATTCATAAAATAAACCTTATCTTTGAGCTTTAACCCTTTGTTAACTAATTTAACTTCTACCTTGCCTTATTTTATATTCATACAATATGATTAATAGAGTTACTATAAAATGCCGATCGAACCTGAAGTGGTTCACTAGTGACATTTTAAACATTATATAAGTCTTTTGGTCAAATATATGATTTTTAGGACTACTATATCATTTAATATAATAGTTTTTTAATAACTAATTTATGTCAATTTATATACTATACATACGGTGACTTAAAAACCATAACATGATTCTTTTTAAAAAAACATCATTAATTAAAATATAACATGTAATAATTGTTCATAAAATTTGTTGATGACATAAAAAGACTGAAAATATATTTATTTTAATATTCATATTCTCTTTTATTTAAATCATTCATTAATAATTTAATCACTACATCAACATTGTGTCTTAAATAAATAAATTTATTTAATCTCAAAAAAATATAAGTAAAATACCATGATATAGGAAATAGTTTTATATTTCTTATGTGATTTTATTGTCTAATGGATTAGTTATATAACCCCATATATAAATTTCTATTACTAAAAGACAAATGTTTATGATATATTTTCCTTAATATTAAATTAAAAGTAACTAAATTTCATCTTCACACACATGTGGCTTCATGGGGTCCAAAAATAGACCCATGGATTCCCATAGATGGACATATCTCATAAAATAATATTAGGGATTTTTTTACGGTAATTTAATATAAATATTATATTATTTTTACCTTTCTTTATTATATTTACCCTTAACCATGGTAAATAAAATATTTACTGAAGTTACTATTCATAATGTCTAAAAATAAAAGTTACCTATTTACACAAAGTAGAACTCCTGATTTATAATATGGAATCCGTTTTTTCACATTCAAAACACATATTTAGTAGAAATTAATTAAAATTTGTTCAAATGGTCAAAACCAAAAAAGCGTGTTTTTAATAAAAAATGTCCTTTTTTAGAAAAATACCAAAAAAATTAAGAAAACTAAATTTTTTATGTCCTGATTGAAAATAGGATGTTTATTTTGTCAAATGTGACATATACAAGTGATAAAAACTATATTTTAAATGAGTTTTCCATCAATGGGATTAAACAATAATTTTTAAAAATATTCGTGTATTTATGCTTAAAATTGAATTTCTTCTCATTTTAAACCTCTAAATTTTATTGGATAAATATAAAAACATTTAAAAATATGTTCAATCATAATATAGTTTGTTTGTTTCATTCTCGGAAATGAAACTAAAAAATGATAACTATCATTTAAATTAATTATATTATTTTATTAGATTTTTGTATTACTCAACATTGTCTGCAATATAAGATTTTAGAGAAATATTTTATTTTCATGTTGAGTATTATATTAAAGAAATCATTCCCTTTAACATAAAATTAGTATCTTAATCATAAAAATTAATAGAAATCAAAATATTATTCTATAAATGACTTGGTCCTTACATCTTCAATTTAGATCTGCATCTCCCATAGCTCAAAATGCTCCATCAGATAAGGATACATCGAAATCAGACTCACATAGGGTTGTATGAAATACCAAAAGTCAATGTCATATTGAGGGGGTTAGTTGCACAAATTCCTTATGAAATACATCAATGAACTCCCGAACAACAGTTGGAACCCCCAATATCATAGCAACCACCGATTCTAATGATATATCGGCTATTTAGGAAAAAACGATGCTTCATAGCCCGACTACCCATTAAGAAAAATTATCTCACCAACGGAAGACAAATTTTATACACACACATCTGAAAACACTATTATACTATGAATGAATTCGATATTAGATTTCACATAGTAAAACCATTTGAAGAAAAGGATAACATGTAGTGGATTCATCTTTTGAAAAAATAGATCCCCACTAGACTGATGTGGCCGAAAAATCAATCTACATTTATAGAAAACAACAGTCAAGCTGGAATGGCCTCCAATTAGTGTACTCAACAATAGAGGCATGAAAATTGTCTCTATTTTCAGTCCCAGATCATGAGTTAGAATGAATAAAAAAATTATTGTGGATATATTGAATCAAAAAAGTCTCCAAAAATATTTTTAACAAAACTGATCATACCTCGAATGATCTCTGACCATATTGGAACTAGTACCTCTTATGTGTGGAACTGACAACTCCTAGATCCTCTTCCCCTTTGATTTAAGGAACCTCCTCAGCCACACCTAGGTCGAGGTCAATATGGGATTACATAATGTCAAAATATACCTGCAATGTCTCCCCTAGTTAGAGTATGATCGTACAAAACCTACTACTGAAATAGACTTAGCGAAAACTACTTCTAAGGGGGGAACTAAACTTGCCCACCTATACCATATTGATCTCAATTTTGGAACTGACTCCGAAGGTAAATTTGGCCTCTAAAATCCAAACATCTCAATATAAATCCTACGGGAAAAGGAAGAGAACCATATGGTCATAACTAAAGATACTATGGCCGGAATTTCACTAGTTATAACCATTATGGACCGAGAATATGAGACATGCTGCTGGAAGCCTTTCCCTTTGTAGAACCATGTTTCCTCCTCTCTCATAGTATACCTCTTCACAAGTGCATCCTTTCACCAACCTCATAATTCTTTTTAACCTATATTTATGACTGTAGGGTGATAAAATTAACAACATACTAAATTGAAGAACATAGTGCCTCCTCAAAACATCTCACCCCAGAATCCTCATCCAGAAATTAATATACTGAAAACTGAAGGAGATCCTTGAAATTGATCCCCTAATTCATCACCGACATATTCCCCTACTAGAGATAGAGTACCTCATGTGTCTTATTATCCTTCCTAATTGAGAAATGTGATTATTCCTAGAACACCTTCCGAAGGTTGACACATAGAACATTGATCTCCTTCCTCTCTCGGAGGTAAAGATTCCACCAATAACCCATTTCTCCCCTGATACAGCTCACTACAAGGGGAACCTAGTACTTTGTCAGATCCCATATCTATATGAAGTAAATCCCTAGATCCTCAATCCACCTCTCTATATCTATGTCCGATGCAATTTTATAATACCTTCCCTAATTCTTCCACTAGAAGGAATGAAGTTTATACTAACATTGATTGTCCTCCTACACTGGATTAACCCTCTTCCGATCAGCCTAATTGGCCAATTGAGCCTCCACTGCATGAGCCCTCATAGATGACCACCGGGTACCATAGCTGAATAGTAAAAAAGGAATTCCTATGCCTGAGTAGTGTGTAATTTATTTAAAATTCATTATAACTCGTTGTTTGTTTTAATTTTATTATAACACCAAAAAAATAACACAATTCATAATGATGCATGTACATTTCCTTGTGTCTCTACCCCGTAATTGGTGTAGCCTTTCATGGTCATTTGGTAATATCTATATCCTTTCATTCGATCATAGGGGCCTCAAAAGCTTGTGGCATAGTCGGTCTTCTTTGGCATATGTCACACAACTAGATCGCCCAATACTTCTACACTACCATCCCATTCAATTAGCAATGTGTGTAACTCCAAACCCCATCCTATTTATCAACCATTATATCTGGTACCATTATGTGATGACCCTCCCTCTTCAGTATGAGAGAAGGGATGTCATAGTGTAATGACCTTCATTCTTCAAATGAAAAGGTGAAAATGAACCATGAGTCCCACCTTCAGTAGGCCCCAGGGTGGATACCCTAACCAATCATATTTAAATCTAACAAATATTGGATGAATTAACATTTTAATAAAAACAAATATCGACAGATAAGATGTATCAATCTAAATAAACTCCCCATCAAATATATATAATGTAACAAAAATCCATCCCATATTCATGTTTAATGTAAAACATCTAGGAATATAATGAAAATAAGCCAAATAAATACCAAAAATAATACCAAGAAGAGACATAAAAAATGCACCCAACATCTGAGCTAGTAAGGTCTATAAAGGTCTGCATAATCTCTATGTAATCCTAAAAAAAATTATATACATAGGGTAAGAATACAGGTATACTCAGTACGATAATCCAATATCTCCCACGAACAGTTGGAAGAAGCATACTAGTTTCCCTGTGAGAAAATAGTATGAACTCAAAACCACATAACAAGGTATACTATCCATGGCCATCTTCACTATGGAATGCTCAAAAAATAATGCAAGTCAAGTAAATTAAATTAGTAAGCACAATGATATTTTGGTACCTTTCTGAACTTCCCACTAGCTAACCGCTCAACCTTAATAACGAATTTCCGGATGTTACAATTGTCTTTCACACGTACCCCTATCAAAAATTACCAGCACACACCTAGCATACATACCACATCTTGTACAAAAACTCTTAGGAAACAACAACTTCACATCAAATGTCACTAGGGAATGTACAATGTATCTCACCCAGAAGACATATTTGAAGCACACCCCGTCAGTAGACACCTAGGCCTCACAACTGCACCATAACCTGCCTTTAGAGTCTAGGGCTACAAATTCCTAGACGAGGGAGCACAAAAGTGCCAATAACCAACCATCAATCCTCTCACAATGATGATAGTAATAAACTCCTTCCTAGATAAAAATGGGGGTATTGAGAACATAATGCACAACATGGGTGGGGTTCATATAGAAATCATAATGAAGTATGTGCATATATACAGTTACCAAACACTCATCCCAACCTATTGGTTTTCATAAAAATAATCAGCCCACACAAAATATCCAATTCTTTCACCTCTAAATACACATATCAAAATGAACAATGATCACTTCCCAATTAGATAAATAAATGCCACATCAATATTAGTCACATGTGGAAACATGCACCCAACCCATTCTTTTTACCAGTTACCATTCTACAATAACAGTTTATTTATTTATTTATTTCATCCCTACCTTGGAAACAACCTAACACTATAAAACATTATATAGAAAAGAAACCATACTAACTACTGCCAAATACAACGAAATATAGAAGGGTGATGGTAAAAGGATCCATTCTATCAACCTTTCATTTAATAACTGTCTCAAAAAATCCACGAGAGAGGAGAATATAAGGCAACACTATCTTTTTCGAATTCACCCCTCATAAACCATCTTTGATAGCCTCACTACATGAAAATATTCTCATTCAGAAAAGAAACTCACATATCATATAGTACCACATCACACTCTCATCTCATGAACTCTTTTTCAGACACATCCTTAATAATTCATAAAAGAATATTATCCTTGTCATTCTTATCAACAAGAACCCCCCCCCCCCCAACACACCTCATTTCTATAACACTCGGATGATTCACCTCCCAAAAAAACACACCCTAAACACCAATAAATAGAAACATGACTCAACCAATTCCTATATCCCCACTGCCTAGCCACTTCCTAAATTCAGTCCCACTGTATTTTCAGTTCATCCATTCGATAACTAATTAATATCACATCCTAAAATACCATTACACCACCATCACCACACAACAAACAAACCTATTGTCCAAGACACAACACCACACGAATATCATATACACAGTTCCAAACAGAAGAACACACATCACACCACCACACAAACTAGGAAATTTTTATTCAAATTTAGAAAACACCCATGATTTAATTACACTTGACAAAAACATGGGTTATCATAGAATAATTTTGACCATATCGAATCCCTTTATATAACCAAATATAAATGGTTAACCAATTTAATAACAATACCGTCATTCATAGAGTATCGACAAAAAGTATTAAAATTCTATATAGGTGAAAAAACAGAGACTAACAAAGACTAATATTTTTAGAAGGAAAACAACCAATAAAAATCCCAACATGGATCAAGGATGATATATACAAAAATATGATAATCAACATTATTATACCATCCCCTCATTTATTACTTTATATTATCTTTGTTAAATTTTGGTACAACTGTAATTAAAAGGGAAATGAGTACTCCAAAACAACATGATGCACAAAAGTAAGATAGATGATGGAACACCTACAGGGAACAACAAATGATCAATAATTCTTCCATTTATAATGACTAGTGGTCATACAATTAGATGAAAAAACTACATTGTAAAATTGAATAGACTACTACAACACAGGTGCGTGACTCCGCATGAGAAAAGGTTCTGGGTGCACTATGTGAAAATAGATGTATTCAATGGAAGAAAGGATCTTGTATTTTGAAACCCCAGATCAATTAAGAACAGAAGGAAATGGCTCTAGGGTCCATTGATGTTGGATCGTGATCATGACCATGTGGTTTGTCTATTTCAAATCCCTTACCATGCTAGGTTATTATTGATATAAGTAGTATCCCTTGAAACACATTTAGAAAAATTCAAACAATGATTTAATAATGATTTAAATCAAATAAAATACAAAAGTGCTGAAACTTGACAAACTGAGAAAAAACTAGAAATAAACCATTAATGGTTGAGTCCCGGACATGAGCCACTGATACCAAAATCAGCAACATGTGTAACCGATGAGACTCAATGACATGATTCACCAACCATACTTATAGAAACAAATATCCTACACCACTCACAGTGGCCACTCACCGATCCGACTAACTGATGCTTCTCATGATTTCCACGGATGGATACCTCTCATTGATGCCACTCACCAATGCCACTCACTGACACCACCCACTGAAGCCCTGACCTACCGATGCCTGACCTACCGAAACCTATACATATCAACGCCCAATGTCACTGATGTTGAGCTACAGACACCATCCTAGAAACACTAAAATAATGATGAGACTCACGGATTCCTGAATCACTTATAAAAAACTGGAAATTTGGGAAACTCTTGAAATAATCCATCATTGCCTCGGAGAACATACCCAGACACTATATTTTGACAATGTAATAGATCGAGGTGGTTTAGAACATTACAGAATGTTTTATGATAATCAATAATCACGATACATGTGATGTCAATCCTGATCAAAGTAATCATTTGAATTTTATATCTTGTATAAAGAAATATAATTGAAGTCTTCGAAAATAATCTTCATAAAACCCTTACTAACCCCTTAAAATTGAATAAACATTTGGTAGGATATTCTAACTTGTATGTTGGGTTTTTATATGGATCCAACCATAATATATTCTATATTAAGCTCTCCCATTAGTTATAAATGTGATCAACCCTCCATAAAAAATTTCCTTGAACCAAACACATAATAAAGTACACTGAGCTTGAATTTTATCATAAATCACATAGAAAAAATTATTATTTGTTTCATAACATGATTAAAAAATGGAAATGAAATTGTTTCCCAGATAATATCTATGAATAATTATTAACCCTTTAAAAAATAACGTTCATGACAATTAATTTTAAAACATAATTATCTCATCCAAAAGATTTGGGTTACCTAAAAATTTATATGAAAAAATAATAATACATTCAAGTAATGAATGAGGCTGTTATGATTAAAATATATCACTAGGGGATCATAATTAACATATATTTATTTTATTTTTGACGAATTTAAATATTATTAATTTATTTAAAAAAAATTTCTTCATAATAAATCACTTCTCACTTTGAAAATTACTTTTAAAAACAAATAATCACAAAATATTAAGAAAATTAATTTCATTAAAAATTGTGTTTGAATATTATGAAGGGTGATAAATAATATTCATTAATTTGGGAAAATATGATCATGTCGTAATATGTAGGAAAAATAAAAATTATATGGAAGGCTTTTTAAATGCAGCCAAATAAGACCCATTTGTAAAACATTATGAAATTTTATATTTATGTCCTTTTAAAATAATGTAAAAGAACTTATTAAATTTATTTTGGAAATAATTTAATAAAAAATGTTTTTTTAAAGGATAATATTATACATGGATTTGGAAGTGAAGGATTTTTTATTTATATGACACTATAAGATTGGTATCACTCATTAGCAACTTCTATGATGTTTCATAAATCAATAATAGGGGAAATAAAAACAAAACATATAATAATAATTCGTAAAAAGAAAAAAAAATGTATCTACTAAATGAAATCATATTATTTCCAATAATGAAATATTGAACATAAACAATATAGAAAATAATTGATATTGCAGCATAAATCCTATATAACGTCAGTAAAATTTCAATCCTAATATTTTTGAATGAATGAAATAAAAAAATCTTTAAATATAATTACAATTTTTATATTCGTGATATTAAATCCCATAGATGGTTTATATACACCTAATAAAATAAGATATATTCATATCATAATCATATTTCCTAAAGAAATGAATATGGGTCTATTAAACCTTGCAATGATCATATAACTAAATTATGAGTTAATAAATGGTGAGATTATATGTATCAAATATAGATATAAATAAAACAACTAAAAATATTAATAAAAAAACTATTATTCAATTAATACACAATTATTTCACGATAATGTCAATGAAGAAGAGTTATATCCTAATAAAAGGAAATTGAGTTGAGAAAAAATTTACTACTTTGTTACATTGAATTAAAGTCACTATAGATGAAATAATTTATAAAACATAAAATACACATCATTATGAAGTATTAATGATATAACATGTATATGATATTTTATATACAAAAAATATTAAAAAATGTGTCAATACAGAATAAGTCTCATGGATGTAAATGTGAGATGACAACCCCTTACGTCATTGGTAAGCACTTTATCAAAACCTCATGAATGTTTTAACCTAAAATAGATATCTAAATACACATAATGATCATAAAAAATATTCATAAAATAAATTCAATATAGTTATTGAAACCATAATATATAAATATGTTTTGAATATTGAGTGTGTCTCAATGAAATAAAAGTGATATGACAACCTGTTACCTCGAGAGAAATTTTTTTATATACCCTATAAATCTTTTATAGTAAATGTATAATAATTATTATATTTATTGATAAAAATTTAATGTATTAATAACCTAAAACATAATCACTTATTTTACTAAATTTAATGACATAAATAAGTAATTGATCATGTATTTAATAATCAGGTGTTTTGAGCGTATTCTGTCAAAATTTTCTAAATGGTTTTTATATGTTGGTTGTCATCAAAGGGGTATCTATCTGATAATTTAAATAATAATAATCAAAAAATAAATATAATTTTAAAATATCAATTTTACTTATATAACCATAAATCAATAACGTTTATGGAAAATTTTCTTTGTTACATCAATTGAAATGGTAGGTCTTAAGTACGAATCAGCATCATTGAGGTTTTTCAAATACCATCTTGGAAATAGGTTATGTATTATTTTATCATTGGAAAATTTTAATTTTTCAAAAACTATCATTTTATTTCTCCAAATAAACTTAAACATACAATCAATATGAAAATGTAATTAGAAGAAAATTTCATTACTCTGTCTGGTGGTTATTCATCATACACGTGAAGGACATTTCCATAATTCAATGAATGATAAGGTAAGAAATAATATGATTTATTAATTTTATAGAATGAATAATATTTAATTTATTTAATTTCTAAAAAATTTATATCTCACCAATAATATCATTAAAATGAGATGATGGGAAATGAATCATAAGGGTTTGTGCGGCAGTAGTCCACCAAATGCAAAAATGGTGGATTCGATTCACATTTGATCGAAGAGGACTTAGATTTTTGATATTACATTGACGTAATAAAATATTAATATATTTGATATAATTATATTATAATATCATCATGGATTAATAATATTTTAATTTGATATAATACGAAATTGAGAAAATATAATCTATTAAGAATGATAGCTCTTATTCGAGAAAACCATTTTTTATTATACATAAAGCCTTCCATGATTTGTATAATGATAAAAAAGGATATTAGTATTTTGGGAGGTAACTAAGGGATTTTTGTAGGTATTGAAAACGAAATTTAATGTGTGAATTAGAGATGATAGGGGGTACTTTTATATATGAGGGTGAGGAGAGACATTGAATTTTTTAAAACAATATGTTATAAACATGTTTTACACATCCAAAAGAAACCAAAATTGTTTATTTTAGAGAAATGGATTTTAGGAGGACTAAATATGAACATTATAAATATTTTATTCACGTTTTTATGTAATTTTAACAATTATAATTATATTTACCCTCTGTGAATCCATCTAATCATTAACTGCAACAAAATATATATAATGTTTTCACTATTCATTATGATGAAAAATTAAATTGGAAATATTATATTCTATAAACTATTTAGATTATAAATATTGACACAATTTTATCAATTCAATTCACATAATTTGGAAAATATAATTTAAAATTATAACAGTATATGTGAAGAAAAAGAGGGTTTTCAAGATATCATTTTTTAAGCTAAAGATAATTTTGTATTAACTCAATTCTTAGTAATAATAACTCTATGTATTTCGATTAATATAAAAAAATATAAATTATAAAATGACTTATTAATTCCTCATGTGGGGTTATTTTAACTTTTTAAATAGGAGATACATTATTAACATTAATTTATTTTTTTGGAATTTTTTTTAAAACCAGAAATAAACATATAATAAAATCCTCAATTGAAAAGATTTAAATTTAATTCATTGAATTTAATTTAAATTAATAATATTCATATTATTTTAAATAAAATTATTATTATTATTATTATGTGTATATATTACTTAATATATTGAATATAAATGACAGTTCTTCATAAATTGATATTTTTCACTCTATGCTATAAAATCAATATTGTTCATAAAATTTGAATGTTTTATCCTGTGTTAATTTAAATATAGATATTTTAAATTATATGATCATTTAATGAAATAATCATTCCAGATATCTATAAATTATTATTATTATTTTCTCGTAATGAGAAATAAAAATCATTTGGGATAAAAAATTATTTTCATAGACTAAAATTACATTCCGAAAAATATATTTGTTTTATAATAATAATTTATAAATAAATTTCTTTAGAGTTTAATATATATATATGTATATATATTTCATAAATTAGTTAATACTATTCAAAACTCCAATTTAGCGTCTATTTTATTACATTAATGAATTTCATGGGTTGTTAACCCTAGATGTTTCAAGTTCTGTACTCTTTTAGACAAAATATTCTAATTTTAACATCTAATGGTGTTAAATTATCAACCCATTAATAAGATATATATTAAAAATATTAAAATAATTTTGATAATTAATGGTTTTCATTTGAAAATACTATTCATGAAATCCAAAATACTAAAAATTGTTAATATAAATTACATTTAAAAGGACATAAAATATAATACAATGATAGTCTGGAAGAACACGTTACTAGAATTATAAATAATAGAAAATTTTTAAGATGTGAATATATAAACATTCAGGAAATGATTATTTTCCAATTACTGTAAGTCCCTGAATGGTAAAATTAGTTAAAAGAAATTATATGATCATGTAAATGTATGAAAATCCTAAGCCAAAAAGGTGTAAAAAAGACAATAATATAATCGAATATGAATGTAATATGGTAATATATTAATATTCAATCTAATTTTCCTATAGGTGAAGAACTTAATAACATCTAGAATAAGAATATAGAGAGAATTTTTATTGCTTGAAAAGTATAATTTCAGCCTTTTGTATATTCCCACCACAATATCACCATTTTTTCTAAATGTTTATTATTTTAAGATTAATTTTTTATTTTAGATCACCAAAATAAATTTTTAACAAATCAAATAACCCAATAAATGATTACATTATAATATTCCTTTATTTAAACAGTAACCAAAACCCAAACATGTTTCACGAGTTAAGGTAATTTCCAAAAATGAATAAACATTCATATGATGGAATACAATTTTAATATATAGAGGCATCACAACAATAAAAAATGTTCAAACTAAATTATTCCATAAATAGATTACCCTATATAAATAATAAAAGAATGAATCTCATCATTAATGAGTTTTAGGACCTCAATGGATATCCTATTCCTTTCAGCATCTACCCCTATATGTGTAAAATAATTCTTTAGAAATAATATTTTTTGTTAGATAACATGATATTTTGAAAAGGAAAGAATACACCTAAACCAAATAAAACTCAAAAAATATCATTAATCACCTAAAAATTACCTCACATAAAACCTCATATGGGATATCTAAGATGATATTAGGACCATCCTTAAACAAAGTATCCTATAATGGTTTCTATAACACATAGAAAAGATTAATTTTAAAAAAACTCATAATATCCCATATTATTTAAACCGTCATATGATGCTAGATCTTACATCCCTAGATCCACACTCTAGAATCTTGTGAAAAAATCAAAATCTATATAGTAGTGTATTGATTCTAATAAACCTGACCCAATTTATTCCATAAAAAATTATATTGATTAATGGATAAACATGGTCACATACATACCCAAGTACAATTTATGTGTATATTTATAATGATTTATTAAATGATAAATCATTAAAAATACCCGTGACTTGTTTGAATGGTTACTGTGAATCCCCTTATGACTTTGACAATATTTGGATAAAAAATTTATGAATTTTAGAACAGAACACATATTTATTAATCAAAAATAAATTTCATTAAATTATTAATAAAATAAATTCATTGGTAATATATAAGCGATATAATAAAAATAATCGGTGAATATGTAATTTTTCTTATTTAAATAAAAGTGAAATGAGAAATGATTTCCTAGTGTCCTAACATTCCATAAGTATCCATTAACAAATGTATAATAAACCTACATAATCTAATTTTTTGAAGAACATTTTCCATGAACATTAACATATAATTATGTAATTTATATTATTTATTTGTTATATATTTATTCTTCTAGTTCCTCATCATCAGGTGTTTTGACATTGGTCGAACAATGTAAAAATATGAACATGTTATAATATGTGTGATTACATGCATGGGAAGGTTTTTTTCTTGGTTCTAGAAACAATATTTCTATCATAACATGGTTATAATTTAGAGTTGGATTGAACATGACATATGATGGCAGATATGATGGGCCTAAGGATATTGTAAAGATATAAAAATTCCACACAAATGTAGTGTGACTCATTCGATTTATATTGGATTCCATGTAGCACAATCAGATTTTGACAAGTTGATTTTATGTATTATTCCTAGTTGATTTCACAAAAATGACCCACATGATTGATATTGAATTTTGAGTACATTATACACATGATCTGAAAAATAATGTCTATCAGAATTGATGCTAGTATTTTATAACATATGAATTATTTATTTGACTTCCATCAAGTAGAAAAAGAATGTATTAGAAGGGCTCATGTAAGCATGGAGAGCTCATGGGTTCCCAATACATTTTTTTATTTATTATTGTACCTTTTATATCTTTTGGTAATATTTATCTTATAAATGTTAATATGTATTAAGGATGCATTGGTGGTGTTGTATTCGTTTTTGTTACTCACACAATGAATTAGAAACTGTATTTGTGTGCAAACGTCAAGTATTGGTATTGATAAAAGGAAATGTTTCCCATGGTAAATTGTTGCACTGAATATTATAGAGTTAGCCATGAAACATGGGTGGCCTCTAGAGGGTGTTATTTAATTATATTTTATATCCTTATCTATTTCACTCTTATATTGGTTTGGTTTTACAAACAATGAGATTGTTTATATTTTTTTTAAAAAAAATTGAATTAAAATATCATATTTTCGTCCTTGTTTACTTTAAAATATTAATATATTTTTATTATTATTAGATTAATGATTTGGGTCTGTGTATGTAGTCTCCCCCTTATGGTATTCAGACCCTCACTACTAGTTGGTAGACTCTTGCAAATGAGGAAGCAAAACTCAAGTCGTGTGACTCTTTTAATAATATCTAGTTGTTTGGGCTGGGGAATTAATATATCGTGTCCATGATAGGTTTTACCCTTGTTGGTAATGTTATTCTATGACTTGGTAGAAATTGATATTCTATATGGGACTCGGGTAGGAGAGATTACAAACACCTAGCCTCTTCATATTTGATATACATCCTTGTTATTATTGAGGTGATATTTTTTTCTTATTTTATGGTTTTTAGTTGTGTTCATGCATCATTATTATGTACATCGGTTAATATTACATATTTATACACGTCACTACACTATATGTGTTCAATAATTTAATGTCTTTATTGTTGTAATCATATATGGATAGAAATTTTTACCTTTTTTTATTATATCTATTTTCTGTGATATTATAATATTTCCATTGGTAATAATTAGTCGAACCTAAGATTGATGTTATATTATATTGGAATAATTGTTCTATCATATGTATAGAGTCCTTGGATATTTCTATGAGGTATATTCCCTTATTATGGATAAACTCATAGGAGACACGTGTGTTATCCCATATAAATATTATGATATATCCTATGATATTTTTATTATCAATAATTTATTCCTTAACCTTTTATAAAATTCCTACTCATAGATGATTTAGTGGACCACTTGGTCGAGTATGAATGAGTTCCACCAAAACGAAGGTTGTTCGGTTCATTCACACATCATGGAGTGGTATGTAGTAATGAATTACCCCATACATGTTCTAGTCATTTGACTAGAATGATTATGTTATTATATGGTATTTCTCATGCTCATTTTTCATGTGAGTGGATATATAGAGACAATGGTCATATTCACAGAATACATTTATCCATAGTATCTTAAATACTTTTTTTTCGGGAATTTATGACCTGAAGGATGTTGTGGAGGGAATTTAAATCATTGAATAAATTTTCATCCAAGTGTTGAATATAAAGAAACATTGATTAAAGATAAAATGAAGATTATAATCCTCCAGTAAACTATTTGATATAACATTCTATTAATGTAAGTGGAAAATAATTTTTTCTCACTATAGTGGTAATTGATAGTAGAGAATAGTAGGGGATTTTTTTCATGATCAACGGATGAAGTAGGTATGTACATCCAAAAATATTGAAGAGTTATACATTATATCATGTATTTCACTACACCTTATAGAATGTTCCGATATAGAAAAATGATGAGACATATTTTACAGTTCATGACCACAACATTAAGAATGAGGTTTCATTACAATATAAGAGAAATGGAATCTATGAAATAAGTATATATCCAATGCATTAAATATTTGAATTATATGATGTTTACTAAGGTGGGTCATGTGTTATTGGTGTGAAGTAATGGAACTTAGGTATTGGAAATTTTAGAACTACATCAGATGCCTGAATATTGTCTGGGGGGACTATATAATATATGATGCACGGTATTGATCCCTTTTACACCGGGTAATTTTTTATAGTCATATATTCTATTCTTATAAATCGATATATGTTTTTATTGAAAATGAACTATTGGTCATTATTAAAATTCAAATAAATTCCTTCATTATTTTATTGGGAATGAATTTGTATTGTTTTTAATGATTCACGGGGACTCATAAAGTCATTTCCTATTAAGAAAATCTATATGAATTCTTATTCTAGAGATATCTTGATTAGATTAAATTATGGGCATGGAAAGATTGACCACATTTTGTTATAACTTTTTTTATATTATAATTGATTTTATTTTCATTTCCCAAGTGATATTAGTACATAATGACATGAGAGTGGAAACTAGGGGCATTTATATATGGATTGGATTATATACATATTAGGATGATAACAATACATGTTTTATACATTTCTCTTTCCACTGAATTAGTGGTATACCACTAATATTTTTCTTCAAATTTCTATCTTTATCAAGACTCGTTCCAAAATAATTCATCATAATTAACATTGATATATTATTTGAGCTTGATATTAAACTCATACCAGGTACATATCCCATTTTCAAACCCCTCTATCATGTGGATGAAAATTAGTTAATTTATGAAAATGTAATAATTGAGGAATTATAATATAAAGGAATTTATTTAACTATTACTTCACCAATGAGTGAATTTATATTGTTCCCCAGAAAGATGGACCATAGTAAATTACATAGAGTAGATGACTAAAATATGAATCAGGTGGTGGTAAATAATAGTTACCCCTTACCTTTGATTGGTCATCTATTTGATCATTAATTAGGATTAGAGAGGTTCTCCAAGAACAATACCAATTATGAAATCATTATTTATAATTTGTGAAGGATGTAATCTAAAAGATGTTGTTTCTATGTAGTTATGGATTATAAAAGTACATGGAATTTCCAATTAGACAAAAAAATTCACAGACAGTATTCTAGGATCCCATGAACAGGACCACACATCCATATCGAAACTCGTATTTCATGGCGTTAATTCATAATATAATCCTCTACACAATGTACACTAGGATGTTTTCCATACTTCATGGGAAATTCCATAGTAGAAATCATGCACATTGTCACTATGTCATGATGAAAAAGTGTAATGTATCTGTTTATAAGGGTAAATTTATGGGCTATGTTATGTCTAAAAAGGTCTATTATTTGACTAAGATAAATTAGTGGTAGTGATACACTAAAAAAATCCATTATATTTGTTTAGTTTTGGAGGTTTCTAGGTTTAGTAGGATATAATCAAAAAATATTCCAGGAATTATCGCATTTATCAACATCCCTTAATACGTTGAAAAAGAATGGAGTGATGTTCAAGTGGTCAAACAAATGTGAATATGATTTTCCTATGATGACAATGATGTTGAATATATATAATGTGTTGATACATATAGAATTGGGTATTTTTTATAATATATATTTTTATCCATTGTGATTTGGATTGGGAGAATTAATTATATAGAGGAGGCATGTAATATCTTATGGGTAACATCATTATGTGCCCCTCATAGTAGAACTATCCTTCCCATTACAAGTACTTAGATTATTTGGTCAAACTTTTAATGTGTTGGTTACACTATATCATTGGAGATAGGTTTATTTTTTACAGGTAACACAATAGTATTTTCTATATCTTCATATAGTGAGAACTATGAATGAGACAAAGGAACAAGGTAGAGTATATATATTCATTTGTCTTTCGAGGGAATATGTAATGGATAAAGCTAACATTATTGTATATTATATTTTATTTTATAAATGGGTAGTTATGAACTATGTTAAACTAATGTCAGAGGATGAGTGGTTCAAGATTATCTTCCTTGATGATTAGGGATTATGTAATTTTTAGTACCATGTGTGTATAAAATGTGAGAATTTGGTTGCTACATCTTGATAGATCAATTGGGTAAAGTATACAATTGTGAATAACATATATTATTATGTAATATGGTGATACCAAACTTGAGGTGTCCTGATCCATGGGTGGACATTGGATGTTGATCATTATATCCTAGTACATTGGAGTATTTTAATCCATACATTCATCATAGAAGATGTTATGAGAGAGAGAGATAACTCTAATTGGGTAGAGAATTATAGTGTGGAAAATATGTAATATGACCCTAGGAAATTTAATTTATTACCATGGATGAATTGATAGATTGATGGATTCAATTATTGATTCCTTACCCGCTGGAGAATAATGTTCAAGAACAATAATTACTATGGGGTTTCTAGACACATCTCAGACCCATGTGGAAATGGTTGGAAATAATTATAGACATTTTAATTCCCTAACCTTGGTCCACACATTGCATTGAAATAGTGATTTTGATTTCATCGACTAGTTCATGATTCTCAATTCATATCAATTCATGAGAATATCTTAGTCCATGATCTGATAATGATGCATGTGATTGATATTATAAGTTTACATGGAGTTTTGAAGTGAATTTTATTTTATGGAGATTCATATATTACAAAATGGGTTCATAAAGGATTATATAATGAATTAGGAAAGTAGATGAGTTGCATCACACATATCATCAATTAAAAATAGGCAGTCGGAGTAGAAAATTTAGATATTTGAGGATAATCTCTACTCTTACACCCCAGAATTCGGTGGATCTTATGAAGATAAGATAACCCTTTTTGTGATCAATTACAATAATATTTAACATGAATATAATTATATTGAACCTTATGAGTCCTTTTAGGTTAGTCCATGTGGGACACTACTTTGATGGAATAAGGCTAGTCACGAAGTGGTTGTGGATCCCAATATGGCATGAGATACCTCTGAGATTGTGTAGCTTATCTAAAAACGTTTGGTCATATAATTAAGAATGAATAAATATTATTCTACCCAAAATTGGATAATTTATATTTTTTTATTGGTGATCATGTCTTTGTAAGAGTGATACCTCAGCTGGGAATCCAAAATTTGATGAAGGATGAGAATCTAATACGCCACTATGAATAATCCTTATAGATCATCAACTAGGTAAGGATAGTGGAGCTCCTCTTGCATTATAAATAACACTATAATGGCATTGAAAATGTATTTATTTTGTCCCATTTATGAAGGTATTGTCATAATACCACAATTTTCAATGCCTGTAAATATGGTTATCATGGTCAGGGAACATTATACATAGAGTGTACTGGCCCTCACCTCTCTTAAATAAATATTACATATTAATAGATAAATTTTAATTACATACAATAATAAATTTTTCTAGAATATATTAGGTCTAGTGAATTTGGAAACATTCAATCATTAAAAGATGGTTCATAAGTTAAATTCAACTTCTAACACTTTTTATTTATAACTAGAACCCTTCCAATATATATCAAATATAATAAATATCTTCAAAACAATGTGTAAAAAATCCAAATAATTTTTGTTCTAGAATTATTTGTATGGTTAAATAAAATATATGTCAACATATAACGATCAAAACTATACAAGAACATGTAAGAACATTAAAAAACTATATCATACAAATCATAGATAATAAACATGAATCATGGAATAAATCATGACAGTTCATAAGACAATAATAGTATGTGAATCAAATAACATATGTTATGAGACAATAACATTGGAATAATTAATAGAGTTTTGTAAAATATATAAGCGTGGATAAAATTATGTCAATGATTCCCACAAGTACCTTAATAATATGTTAGGCTTAGGCTAACCACCCTTATTCCTTCTTCATGATTGGGATAATCTCCCATGTACTTTCACATTGTTCATGGGATAACATCGCATATAACCTCGTATTATATTAGGGTAACATCCCATGTACCCTTTTATCTTATATAACAATGATAATTATAGAAATTATGATATTGATATATATGTCACACCCATCACATAAACCGTACATCTTCGTTCAACAAGATCATCAATATTTCATTATATCATAACCCATGAAAAGGATTTGGTTTCATAAACACTTCATCATATCATACCCTAAGGTAATGAAATTGTTTTCCGAATTATTTATTCATGTTATCATAAAATAAAACATATAAAATGAATCATGTTTAATAAAAATTTTATCATGGTTTAACAAGTTCATGGAAAAAAGGATTATTAATCATCGTTCCATTATAATCATAAACCATTATGATAACTAATATTAATGATATCCTTGCATAATATCCCCAAAAAATAATATGTAACATGAATTTATTTCATCATTGATTTTAAATTAGTTTAAAAAATCAAATGGAACAGTTTTTTGAGAAAAATTTCATTTCATTGAAAATCACATTTTATCAACAAATTCATAAATTTTTTTTGTTATCATAATCCTTGAAAATAACCTTAAAATATTATTATGTATTATTTAAAACCGATTTAAATTTTTTAGAAAAATAATATTTCGTCTGAAATAACATTGTTAAAAATAAAAATTCATACAGTACTATAAACTTACATTTACTTGAAAACCACCATGAAAACTAATAATGGAATCATTAAAAATAATTTAAAACATATCATGATGAAAATATATAGTATCATTACTATTCATGATACATGTCATACTTATTTCAGGTAAATTTTATCCACTTTTTTATCATTTATTTGGATGTATCTTTTCTCAGCTGTATTTAGGTGAGTTTTTGATGTTTCCAGTGGTGTTTGGAAGGGAATGGTTGGAGAAAGGTTAAATAAACCATTTCAATCATAAGAGAAACCATGTACTCTTTATAGTAGGGGCACATGGTTAGGCAGTATGCTTTTCATAACCGTGCAGCACATCTAGGAAATTGTGTTCATTGTTAATTAAACCATTGAATTTATAATTATATATTTCAAGAACCATTGTTTATATTTTAAATCATTATATCTAGGACTAAGATGATTTCATATTCTCTTCGAGGATCCCGAGAGGATTCTTAGGCTCTGGAAAATGTTATACTTTTCAGTTAATTATTTGGTTGAAGGACTATGATTTTTTTGAGCTGATCTCTTCATTAATTGGGATTCTCTATTTCTGGTCTAACTCACTCATTTAATATAGTTTATTTAATCCATTTTATATGGTTTATATATAATTTTTAATGTAAATGATTTCATTGGATTTTGAAACTATGTTTTTATCCTAGATATTCTAAATCATTTTGAATTCGATCGTTCTACATAAAATTGAGCACTATGGTTTGGGGATCATTCATCAATGATCTTGAGGTGGGTGGTTCAGTTTCTTAATTTTATTGTTAAGATTTTAATTGTGTTTGTTTAATTTTGATATTGTTTTTCCACGTTGTGAACTTGATATTAACTTAAAAAGGTATTCTTAAATCAATGATATTGTGATACCCTTCACGGATACCTTTGGACACATTAGAGATGATGTAACCAGCTTGATTTAAACCCATTTGGCGTGAAAAATATATTTTAATGGTAATTTTGAAAATAAAAAGTGGAATAATGGGTGTCTGGAATTTATCTTAACCCATAAATCGTATTTTCTAATGGTATTGGAAGGGTTGGTAGGCATAATATTGCAGGGTTATTGAGTTGTGAAATAAATGAAGAAGTTAGTTTGTAAATGAGGTCTAAATGTAGAACTACAATTTCTTCCTTTTTGTATGATTTATCAGTGATTTGTGGATTTGTGAATTCTTCTTCAAATACCCATCTTGTGGTAGACTACTACAATATCCCCCAATTGTGTGCATTTTAAATTGAGATATATGATATAGGTCATGGCGTTTTGGGTCAGGGAATACTCCAACAAATACCCATGGGGTTCTAGAATGATGCTCTAGGCCCCTTATTCATGAGTGTGAAACTGGTAATTAAATTGAATAATGATATTGTATGAATAAAAGAATTGTGATATCCCTTTGGTGTATGGATTAGAATCTGGTGTATTCAAAATATTTTATTATTGGTTTGCATGTCATTATGAACCTGGGGGTCAATTTAGTTTCTTAAATAACAATTAATGTAGAGTGTTTTTAAATTTTACCACATCTAAATATTTCCTTAGATGACTATATTTTCTATTGTAGAGTAGATATTTCCTTATATGCCAATGTAGGTGTCATAATGATTCTTACTCACACATGACTCTGGATGCCTGATTGGTACCCAAAAAGTATTCATATTTGTTGATCATGATAAAGGGAATATCTCAATGATATATGGATGATTTGGGATTTCTGATGGAACATGGATGAGGGAACTAGATAATATATGTTGACCTGTTTTGTATAAGCCACTGCATCTTTTTTTTAGATTTCAATTGACACTTGACACTTATATGTCATGTAATATCTACTTATTTTGTTTATGATCATTTTTCTTATTTTGGATTCATTCATGTGATGTCTTTTTATTATTGATTATTGACTTATCTTTATTATTGGTATATTTATTTCCACTATTCTAGTGATTTCTAAAGAGGGTATATTCTTTTTACATTTCTGATTAGACCCTCACTCATTGTTGAAAGTGTCCATCATTTGGGGAAGAGATCCCACAATAATGTATCAAACATGTTGAGGGAACCGTTATGTGGATCCTATATTTGTATGTAACAAAGTTTAATAATAGTAGGTCCCCATTATTTTCATTTGACTTATTATTTGGTAAAGGTATATATGAGAATTTGATTACTTGTGCATTGGTCATGATCTTGTTCTTATGACGAGCTATCAAAAATGGGGGGGAACTCAAGTACCTATGGTCAAATTGATGTTTTTTATGTATTATATTATATTTGAATTATATTTCACCATTATTTATTCAATTTTTGTGTGATGTTATTGTTTTTTGAGATTTTACACTTTGAACAGTTTGGCATGAGAGTTGACTATACATTCCTCATTTTGGGCACTCAAACATTTACATAACAACGTCATATTTGGAATGCTTAGAATACAAATCCATGAGTGGATTTAAGGGTTTGAAAATTATTTTCATTGACAGATTATTTTAAAATAAATATACATAATAAGTAATTTTTATTAAAATTAACTAAAATTGGTATTTTGAAATTGATTAAGTCGTTGTCTAATTGGAATATTATGTTGTGAAATGTTTTTTGCGTGCTATTTTATGTGCCCCATGATAGAGATTGTTGAGGGTTTTGATGGTTCCTCAGTTTTTATCATGTGGTTGTTTATGGGTGATTATTTTTATGTATTTTTGTGAACCAATCTTATTAAAAAAAAATTAACGATGTTTCATGTTTCCTAATATGTATGTTTTTAAATATAGATACACTACTTCATCACAATGTTTATTGGTAGGAGGATATGAGTAAATTGATTGATAGGTTCCTCCAACATAAGAAACACCGGCCCTAATATATAGGGATTAATGAGATATTGTGATGTTCCATAAGAAAATTTCTCCTTTAATACTATATATGTAGAGAGACCTGGGGAGTTTTGAGAAAAATATTTTTTATATCACATTGGAGTTGCAGTTAAAATTCCCTATAAACTTCACCATAGATGGTTGACATGAGGAAGCTATATTCTGGGCTGTGTCTATCTAGAAAATTCTAGACCATTTAGAGATTACTACCATGAAAAGATTTTGGAAGCATCCTTATAAATTACATGTTTAATTGATGAATTGGGGAGATATTCAGGATCACTATTAGTATTTGGGGGAATGGAATATAATGAAATTATGGAGATGTTCTTTGAGACCATTAATTCAAGGATGCATATGAATTATATTGTATTAGATTTTATGTGGTTGACCAATGTTATGATATCAATTATAGAGTATATTTATCACTTCACGTAATTGCAACCATTGGTTTGTGAAATTGTTGGTGATGAAGGAAATGTTGTAAGTCATTTTTAGGATGGTCATAAATATCAGATTATGCCTCATGTTAATATCATCTATTTGAAAAAGTTTGATGATGTGGTGACTCCGGATGTAATTTTTAAGGGGAACTTAAAGGATTCCTATAGTACAGTAAATGCGGTTTCTACTGGATGATTAGGATTATTCCTTGAAATGGTAGAATAAATATCTCTAATAATTCCAACCAAATTTATTAAAACAATTTGTTGGGTGAATGATTATTTACTCAAATAGGTAGTTTTGTATTCAATATTTTAGTGTTTTGGGTAAGTTCACACTAGGGGTATGTTTCCCAAACCACCAGTGGAGTCCTAGGATTGTGACATGATCTTTCATCTACACTGGTTTTGTAGGAACACATGACATATTGATAGTGATAAAAGACCTAGAACTAATTATAGTATGGGAACTGTGCCTTCAAAATTGTACAAATTTAAAAGATGGTGTACTACTAGTCATTTGTTTCCAGATTTATTAAAAGTTACATTAGGAAAAGAGTTCCCAAATTATTAAGGTAGTTCATCTCAGTAGACTCATAATAGAGTACAGGGCAGAGGTGATTTCAAATTTCATGTAATTAAACATAAACTTATTGATAGATAGGTCGGTCCATCGACTGGAAGAGGTACAATTTTTTTTATCGTAAATGATTTATATCACATAATTTGATATATGATTCTAAAAATATTTTATATCATCTCACCATGTGAATGGTTCGAGTCTGATGGTGGATTTTTTGAGAGGGTAATTATGATTTACAAACCATTGGGAGTGAGGTTGATTGACATCAATTTAATAAATAGTGTTTCTCTTGAGTATTGTGAGTTTCAATTCATTAGGGATATTCATGTACATAAAATTATAGGTTTTTATTGAATTTTGGTATTGATTTGATGGTATCATACTAATCCTACATTCATTTTTACCACAATAGAGAACATTTATGTCTTATAAGAGTAACAATTTTTTGAAATGTGGGGAATGTGATATGATTGCAGTCTATGGTGGACTACTTCATTAGAAACCGAGGGATCTCACCACCCATGCTACATGACTTTCTTGAATGATGAGTTTATGAGTAAATGATTCTTTCCAACCGATTTGGATGGTATCAGGATATGTTTCCTATATAATTCATATGGATTCCACCTGAGAGAGATGTTGAGTTTTATATTGATCTCATGTTGGGAGCTAATTCAGTTTCCATTAAACCTTACCAAATTGTCCCAAAAAATTATTCAATAACTTACTACTCAAGATGATAAATTTTGGATAAGATACATACCAATCTAATTATGTCTCCTTAGAATTCTCCAATTTTCTCTCTAGGAATAATGATAGAGAATTGTACATATGTGTTCATTACCAAAAAATGATCCATATTATAGTGAACGAACTAATATCTCCTTCCATATATCGATGATCTCTTTAACAAATTGAGAGGGGATTTTGTATTCTAAAAGTAAAATTTGAGTCTAGGGTATCATCAGTTTGTAAATTGAGCTTCTGATATAGCAGGCCACTTTTATAATAATATATGTCATATAGATTTTCAGCATGATTCAATTCAGGCTGATGAACACTCTAGTTGTGTTAATGGAATTGATTAATCAAATCCATCACCCGTACCTAGTGTAGCTTGTGGAAGTTTTGGGGATGAAATCTTGGTGTACTACAAGTCTCATGATGATAATTCAATACTTCATGAAAGTAATCAGATTACACGAAGATGGCATAGACTATAAACCAATATGTTAATGTATTAATTCTATATCAATATGGTACATTTCATGGGACACATATACATTATGGAAGGAGTTTTAGTATACCATGAAGTATGTGATTTTTTTCTTGGGATAATCCTAATAATGTGGTTGATACCTACTGTTCTTCAGGTTTAGTAGGATATTATTGACGAATAATCCAAAATAGTTCCCATTATCATTCACTAAATTTAGGCACAATCGTGATGGGGATCAAGGTATAATGTTAGGATTCATGTGATACAGATTTATAGGAGTTTATGATGTGTTTGACTACTACATCGATTTTGATCATTCCCAATTCAAGTGACGAGTATACATTTTTGAAAAATGAACCCAGGATCATAAATGGAGTATTACAGATGTTGGACTATCTACTCATAGTCTAGGGATCATGATAATTTATTATCCATGAATGAAATTTCCCTATGAATTTTATCAAATTATCCACATTGGTTTATGCTTAAAACAGTTCATTATATTATATTTTTGTTGAAATTTTAATTTATTATACTGATGAAACATGATTGAAGTATATATATTTTTAATAATATTTTATCCTCCAACAGAAATGATGTGCTGATAACATTCATTCATTTGATTTTTTTCTAGCTTATATAATTATTATGGGAAACAATGTTGTTGATTATTTGAGCTAGAAGACACATACATACGATGTTCTAGAGACTAGTCCTTTGTGGATGATGATGACATTGTTGGATGAGATACACATTTAGTATCTAGAGAAAAACGAGATGATGACCCTCATATCCTTATCATATGTGTCCCAACTTCTTCTCTAGATCATGGGTATAAAGAATGAGAATCTTTAGTGTTTGGAGTTTATGTGAATTCTTGATAGAGGTGTGTCCCATTCTAATTGGTCTATATTTGAGGATGAGATCACATATTTTTGGGGTTGTATTGTAGTTTCTAAATGTATGTTTGAGGAGATGATGCTTGAGACCCATTCTCTAAAGTGTGTAGTTTACCCTGGTTTGGAAAAACCATTCCATGACCTGCATCTATAGTATTGGTGGTTGGGAAAGGAAAATCTGTAGTTCTTGACATGATGATATATTTTTTAGAAGGTGAACACTATATATCAATGACCTAATGGTTTTCTTCCACCAATTACTATTTTAGAAATGAAGCAGGACGCCATTACCATAGTCCATATTATGGGTATTTTGAGGATACCATTAATGAATGATGCAATATTGGTGATTTTAGACCTATTGTCATGGTTGGCCATTTTCTTCTTACTGAGGTTCCATTCATGGTTGATTAGTTGGGTGATATGTATGTTTGGGAGAAAGAGCATTCTAATAGGATATATAGATAATAGATTCATATTATGATTCATTCATTAATGAATGTTTCATGAAAGGGACACATTACTCACTTGGTATATAAGTGTCTCTGTGTATGGATTTCACCCCTAGACGGATGGAAAATCAATGCATTCTATTTTGGTGATATACGAAATTCTAAGGGTATGCATCATATAATTTGAGGATTTTGGAATAATAATTTTTTTATCATTAAATACATATATAAAAATAGTTATCATATGACTATTCATATGCAACCTTACAATGAATTCTATGATAGATAAGTTAGATCAAAACTATACTAGATGGAGGATGGGTGAGTCGGAGTTTTTGGGATCGAGTCTTGTGTAGGAGATATGATGGTTCGTTTTATTGACATAAAATTTGATAGATACTACATATAATTGGTAGAAGTCATATAATGATTGATTTAATCTAATTCATGAGTTGATAGTGGGATATTGTTTATTCCTTCAGGTGTCACTAGGATTGGGTCATCGTAGCATTTTGTGGTAGGAAATGTTGGAACCCATGCTTTTTTTGGATGTTTGAGATTATAGAAAGGTTAAGACATGTGTAATGTAGATTATATATTCCAATATCATATAATAATATGAATTATATTTTTCATGTGTCTCTAATTTAGATGTATCACCTTTAGTCTTCTCATGTAATTTAAATCGACAATGTTGAGCATGAGGCTAAATCGTCCTTTGATGAGCATCTAATTTTTGATATGGATTGTAGGGAAATTATTTTAGGGAAATAATGTTCCCTTGGAAAGAGTGGTGTGGAATAGTTTCCACGTTTTGATGGAAACATGGTGGAGGGATGAAAATATGTGGTCCTAGTGGCCCGAAATGTTTACCATTGATGCATAGTGATGGTTGGGAGTATAGCTGGAGGATTTCCTTTTATATGGTTGAGAGATTTTAGATCTCACCCTTTATTATGAACAAACTAAATTAATTTTAGTTTAATATAATCCTTTATTATCTTCTTTGGTAGTATCCAATAATTGGTACATTTGTGTTAGTTGAATTTAATCCTTTATTATCATATTTACCAAAAATGTTTTCCCACCCTAGAGAACTATGCACAAAATACATAAGGGGATTTAAATGTTGGAACATGGTTATACAATCCAAGCAACATCATTGGAGGAACAATGAACCGAATATAGTTTGGGAATAGGGTTAGGATACATGGTTTTTCTAACCAAGTGGTCCATCATGGAAACCGTGATTGCGGTTAATTAAACCCCTAATATTTTAAATAATAGTTCATGAATCCCATATGTATATACCTAATCATCTCTAATAAACCTCTTATCATTTAAATTTCACAAAGTCCCCCTATAGGATATCTAGGCTCCATAAACTCATTTCATTTTGAACTAACGTTCTAGTGGAACGATTGAATCCTCATTGGAATGTGGTCTCTTCCTTGATTGGGTTTATCTTCCTCACATATTTCTATTTACTTTAAGAGATATGAATTCATCAATTGTTTATGGTTTAGATATAGGGTCTAATAGATCTATATTAAATGAATTTTTATACAATTTTTTGATCCTAGATATTTATCTTCATTGTGAATTCAATCATTCTGTATCGAATTGAGGGATTCAGTTTGGCTGGTGTTCATTAACAATATTCAAGTAGGTGGTAAACTTACTAATTACCATATAATTTATTATAATATAAGCTATATAACTGTGATATTTTGTTAACATGTTGTGAAATTTCATTTAAATTAATAAGGTGAAATTAAATCAATGAAATTTTAAGACCCTTCGTGGATCTCATTTGACTCGTTGGAGTTGAAGAGACCGACTTGAAGGAAACACATGGAATGTCTCAATTCTAATTAGAATATAATTATGAAATTTAAAAATAATAATAATGGGTTTCTGAAATTTTAATAAATCATTTATATGTTTTTGATGATGGTAACTAATGTGTAGATTGGCGTAACCTTGAAGGGTTAGTGATTTGTGATATAAATGATGGAAATGGTGGGACAATACGATATTAAAATTGAACCATAAACTATTAATTTGTGAATTATTGGTTTACGTGATGTGTGTCAATGAACTCAACTCATCTCACCCACAGTATGATAAAATTTGTCTCTATGCCAGCATTTGTTTTCATGTGAATTTATCCTATATTTGATTGATAAATTAGTTGTGGGTTAGGCACTGCTACTCCAAATACCCATGGGGTGCCGGACTGATGCTCTAATCCCTCGATGCATGAATGTGAATTAGGGATTACCTTGAATAATTAAATACCATGAAATAGATAATTTTTAATTCCCTATGGTGTATAGTTTAGAATCATTCATGTGCAGATAAATGTATGATTTGTTTGGGTGTGACAATGATCTCGGGGGGGGGGGGGGGGTGTGGGGTGGGGTATATGTTTAATAAAATAATTTTAAATGGGAATCATGTTTAATTTTTTCATTTATTCTAATTTATTTACACAACTACATACACAATTATAGAGTGAAATTTTATTATACTCCATTGGGGGTGGACTACTGGTTTATACTCATAGCCTACACAATCCAACACATTAGTAAACAAATAGACATAATGTTTTCAGGATATCATATCGTAACAAGCCATATGTTAGATTTTTGAGTTAGTATTCATAATGGAAATTAGATTAGCGTATTATAAATGATGTCGAGAATATCTTCGGAGAGTTCAATTTTTCTTTATTTCTAAAATCACTAGAAATTTGACTCTGATGTGGTATTGAATATCTATTACATTGGTTTTTGTATATTTTCTTTGTTTTGGATGTATTCAGATGTAATTTTTTGATTATTGATTAAAATATAATGTTGGTTATTTGTATAAATTTTTTCCATATTGTACTACATGATAAAGAGTGAATAAAATATATTCATTTGTTATTATACCATTTATTAAATTTTGAGTTCAATGTTATATGAGGAGGCACAAATGGATTTATGTGTAGAACAAGTATGGGGAACCGATATGTGGAAATCGGGTCAAAACATTACGAAATACAATTCAAAATTGAGAGAATTGTTTATAAACATATAAAATTTTAATAATCCTATTTATTTTATATTAAATTTGTATGTTATAATACATACCATAAAATATAGGGTTCTTAGTATGGTTTTATATAACTCACATGTTAAATGATTCCATTCACATTTTATATAAAATCCCATGATTCATTTATTTAAAAAATAGAAGAATATTACTTTTAAAATCGTTTATAAAAAATACAATAATCATTAAAAATAAACATAAATAATCATAGATTAGAATTAAAACTTATTTTTTATTTTTCTCTAGGAGCATGGATATGTAATTTGTTTTACTAAATATAGAAATAATTTTTGTTTTTTACATAAAAAACATTAGAATCATCAATAAATAAATCACGGAAAATAAAGTTAAAATATTTAATTTCATGAAATTAATCTAGGGGAATAAATTTAATGTTTTTCTTGTGTGTCATATTAATAAATTACATTATCTAAATCATAAGTCTAATCAATCCCATTAAACAATCAAATCATAACATCAAACCCTTTCAAATTTAGAATTTTGTTGAATATTAATCCCCGAAAAATATTATATAATTAATCTCTGTATAAAAGAAAAATAAGGATATTTTAATAAAACATGTCAATGGGAATGTACATTTTCCTCACATAATAAGATAGGTTCATAACTAAACATATGTCCAAAATAAGGCAATTTGATAAAAAAATCCCACACCTCTTTTAGAACATTTGAAATATAAACCTCATTACAGAGAGATCATAAAATTACTATGTAAATACAATTGAAATTTAGTTTATTTATCATAAAATAAATTATTGGGATTTATATACACTATATATTAAATATGTGTTAAATATGGTATGTGTTTCATAGAAATAAAAAAGTGATATGAAAATATCAAACCATAAGTCTTGAAATCCTTCTAAAAATTTAAAATATCTTTTCATAAATATATTTAAGTAGTATAAATTTATAGAAAAATACTTATATATATGTATATCAGACCAAATATGACTTACTTATGTCCCTTTATTTCATTTTAATTAAAAATTCCTTTTTAAATTTGCATTTCTAGTGATAAATTGTTTGTTTTTGTTTATGTTTTGATTTTTTTATAATATTCTCTTAGTTAGATTATGGTTACATAATATAAAAATTATAACATGATATAAATATCAGATACATTCAGAATATTTTTATTTATTATAATCTATTAAATATAGACATGTAAAATTAATTATATCGTTCTTAGAGATAGTATAGAGTATGTACACATTAAATTTATTTCCATTTTCTTGAGAGATGAAATGAAAGACTAAAATATAATATTATATATCTACATAAATAATATTATGTCATATATATCACATATATAATTAATGTTTCTGAAATGACCATCCATACGTACCGTTAGTAAAAAAATAATCAAATTGATTCATGAGCTGACAGTCTGTCGTGCACACGAACGACATCACATTATCCTCTTTGGAATAGAATTTATGAATGTGTATATTATATAGTAATTACATAAAAATAATAAATTTAAAAATATAACATTTATTAATTTGATATATCCTTATTACATTTAATATTTAACAGAATTAAAAAACACATCATATAGGTTTGTGAGGTTGTAGTCTACCATACATAGAAAGAACATTTTTTACCCATTTGATGTAAGACGAGATGGATATTAAAATCCCACCACTCCTAATTGTCTTGAGAGTTGATGTGAATAATACTAGGATGTTTGTGACATCCTAAAGACACTAATGGATAGGAATAAATTATATGAAATTTCTAATCATTTTTGGGATGATTTTCCATTTTTAATGAAAGAAACCTCACCAATAATACTATATTCGAATATCCTTTAGATAATTCATTAGAAAAATTTCATAAAACAACATGTAAAATAACAAAACTAGACCATCTATATGAGAGTAAATTTCAGAGACTAATTTTCTAATATCATAGGAAAAAGTGATGGGAAAAAAAAAAGAAAATGTTAAATATTCAAAAGGCATATACCTGAAAAATCATAATATGCTTCAAGATCCAACTCCACAATACATCCCAAGGTTTCAAGATGAATAATTAATGAATTATAATACCTTGAATTTATATGTTTCTTGATATATTACATTTAAAAACACTCAAATATTCCCAAGAAGGGGTTATGTATTAAAATACATTGTTTTTTCCAAATGGCTTCCCTACTTGTAGTACTATTATTGAAAATGTTATCACATGTTTATGAGAAAAATTGCATAAAAAATATTCAAAAATTTTATCTTAGGAATAACTATATTCTAAAAAAATTTATTATTTCAATAAATAAAATCAAACAATTCTTTAAAAGCATTTCTTAATTTCCATTTTTAATAACCCCTTACATTCCACTCATCCACACATGAAGACGTGCTTGCCCATGTTACATTTTGATTCTCAATTGTGGTCTATAATCTATATACTGATTCATCACAATTTAATCATATTAAAATTTCCCTCATTGGAAGAGTCCATTTTGCACATGGTCACATTAATTAAAATGAATATAAACAGACCATATATGCTAAATCCAATGAAAAACAAACAATTCCAACCCACTTCAATAAAACATTTCATTTGTTAAAAAAACATTATCATCCCATTTCCATTAATCAAACAAAGTCATATTTAAAAATCATCATTAAAAATCATGGATCAAATCACATTTTTGAAAAACATATCTCCCTTATTTCAGAAACAATCAGTAAAGAGGTTTGACACCAATATTTTCACATAAATTTCACAATTAAAATCAAGAAATTCCTTCAATTTTAAATCAAGGCTTATGAGGAGACAACAGTGAATCCTTCTACATCAAAAACATGAGAAAATGAATAAGGGAATGTATTCATAGGGAAACATGTCTTAGATATTCCTAACCCCACCTTAGAAATTTTCTCCTAAAAAAACATAACCATATAACAACATTATTGGAATAAAAAAATATCAATACCTATCATATTATATATCTGATCCTAAGAGATGAAATAATAATAAATCAAATGTAAACCAATATGAATAGGAAATCAAAAAATAATTGGGCCTCCGATACACAATATTTTTCCAACAAATCACACATAATTCCAAGGGAAATGTCTCCACCATCAAGGGAGGGATATCGATTAAATTTAGTTATATATTAAGAGAAAAATAAGTTGTTTAAGAAGTGATTTTAATTACATGAACAAAATATGAATCTAATTTTTAATATTTCATACTTTAAGCATACAGTTAGAAATATTATGAAAACACCATGTTCTAGACACAACCTTCATTAAACATTCCTAGGTATAGCATGCTCTATTATATAAATCATGTTCCAACCATGATCAAACCATATGATAACAGTAGCACCATTCCTCATTGGTGACTACACGTTCTATCTGAATCATACACTAACCATTTGCCTACCAATTATCCTCTATTTCCCCTTACATAGTTTCCTGTATGGATTACACAATTTTTATAAATTTTATATTCACTGTCTGACACCAAAAAAATTCTAAAAAATATTCCAAAAATCATCCAAAACATACAAAATATAACCCAGTTACATTATATACTTGAAATAAATAAATAAATGGCTAATTACCTAAAATATTGGGTATTTAATTTCCCCACCAATAGGTTTTTCAATAAAAAATGATGACAACAACAATTTTCTATAAGGATTCTAGGGCATATATTGACCATTTCATTTTAAAATCCCCATGTTTAATCATGATTCCCACTATATTTCCTCAAAACCTATACTGGAATGATGATATTATTCAATTAGAATGTATCTACCCTATCCAAATATGCACTAGAAAATGAACCAATTTATCATCTATATCAGGGTCAACATGATCCCATTTAACTACATAGTTTTGATAATGATGATAGTTATTAAATTGAAATACATGGAACATGTTATGCATTGAACTGAACCATGATAGTAAATACAAACAGTGTTCCAACTCACCAACCCATTCATGTATCTCAGAAGAAACTATGTATCAAGGAGATACAATTTTCTTCTAACCAAAATAACAATTCCTTTTCTTTTGATAGATTATCAAGAACATATGATCAGTAACATCAAACAAAAATATTCACCAATGATGATAATCATATGATTTTCAATGACTTGAATCTCATTCCAACATTTTTGAGATTAACTGAATCTTCTCTTTTGTCTCTTTCACAAGGCTTGGTCCCACTATTAATGTATCATTTGTTTCCATTCAACATAGTGTAGAATGATAATGATTCTTATTCAAGTCTGTAAAAATATTCATATGTATCAATTACGTATAACTGTTTTTATATGAGAACAAAACTAACGATAAGTGTACCACCTATGAACAAAAAAAATCCATTAAAAACCTCTAATAATGTCTTCCAACATTTTTATATTCCTTTCAAATTTTCTATCATTATATATATGATATTTCATACTCATAGTCAACAAATACCAATATGATTTATATATAATTTTTTAGAAACAAGACATAATAATAGGGTCTCGTTCAGTTATTATTGAAACTGGTATTCCATTCCACTTTACCACTTCTAGATTATATATTTTAAAAAATGTAATAAACAATATGAGATTAAAAAATGTTGTTTAAATGGGTTGATTTTTTAGCCAAGAAACTATCACACATATAATATCTTGTTGTTGAACTATCCTTTGATGAACAATTTCAAAATCCATTGCTATCTACTCCCATTTCCTAATAGGAATCATTAAATAATTTAACTTTCCGGCTGGGAACTATTACTCATCCATTACCTCATTATATGTGACGAGTTATAAAACAAAATCATCCAATATATTTTCAGACCAGCACACCAAAACTATGATTTAATTACCCTATAAATGTTTTGTAATCTATAATGAACAACCCATCCTGAATGGTGATAATCAAGGAGTTTTTCTTAATAATACATAGGTATGACCATTAAATCTCAAAACCATAGAACTCGATTCCCATATAGCTTCAATCTTTTAATGGTATCCCACCATTTTGTTTTGAAATCATAGAAACACATTCATAGTCAGATTTTGTTGCCTCTTTAGCCATCCAAAATAAATCAGGAATATAAGTAACTGAAAAAAAATCAATTCCTTTACCTATGTATTCACAATCCATGAGCATGTTGGATATTATCAATATCAACTACCATAAATCTAAATCAATTTTTCACAAATTTTCTAGAATAATTTGGTGTCAATGAATATACCCCTAAATTTCCTTTAACCGGTGATTACACCATGGAAATGTTTAAAATTTGGAGATACTCGATCAATATTATTTAATTTTGATTCAAATCCCATTATGTGAAAATATGTTTGGGGATCTTATGATTTATAAAAATATTTAATTTCTCACTAAAGAGGTAATCACACCATGTATTCAAATAATAAACTACAAAGACTAATTCGAAGTCATGTGTTGGGTAGTTATTCGTACAAAACTATAACTATTTTGATCTATGTAAAACAATATGATCATTCTGTATGAGAACACATCCCAACTATGTTCTACGGAATCACAATACCCCAAATTAAAATTTCATGATTCCTGGAATATCAAAACTAGTACTGATGTAAGGCGAACATTAAGCTCCTGAAAAGTCTTTTATAATTCATCATTTCATTAGAACGGAACATTTTTATTTTTAAAATTATTCATTGATGAAGATATTCATGAACTGTCATGAAAAAAACATGAACAATAACTAGATAACCTGAGATAATTTTAATCTCAAATTCATTAATTAAAGGATTCCATGATATTACATCAATTATCAATTCTGGTTCCAACGAAACCCCACTTTCAATGATAAAATGTCAATAGAAATGTAATTTTGGTTTCCCAAATAAAACATTCAAAAAATTTCATATATAATATGATCCCAAAAAAATTCCAACATTGTTCCAAGTGTTTCTCAGGCTTTACCCTTATCCTTGAGTACAGCAATATTTCATCCTCAAACACGCACAAAATAATCTAGATAACATTGATATGAGGGATTTATCGTTTCAATAAAGAGATCTTGTGAAATCGTTTGATTTAACGAAAAACCTCTTATTCATAATTTACATATATTCATTTGAGAGTTGTTTTAAATATATATTCTATCTAAACCTGATATTAGTGATCTCATTTTCAAAAATAAATTTTAGAAAACAAATGGGATCTAATAAATTGATCAAACATATCTCAAATTTGTTGAATTGGATACTGATTATTTATCCTAATTTTTCTAATAATTCATTAATATTCACAAATCCTTAGAGTAACATATTAGATTTTCAATAACAAAAGGGGTGCTTCTCACAAAAATGTGTTGGGATTAATAAATCCTTTACATTATAACTCATCCAACATGAAATTAAACTCCACTAATTATATAAGTTATGTTTTATAATATGGAATTAATATATAGTTGGTGCCTCATATAAGATTAATCAAAAAGTATATTTCTCTTTTTGGTGGTAATGAAGATAAATTATCAATAAAGATATCCATGAAATGATAAAACAAATATTAAAAAATTATTATTCATGATATTATCCATCGATTAAATGGTAAATTATATCATCCAGTATGAGATATTTTCAACCACTAGTTCCTAAATACCTACTGAAAATGAATTTACATTTCAATCTTCTATAAAGTTATTCTTATTTCCCTCATCAGTCAAATTAAAAAACATTAAGCTATGATACTCGATATGAGATTCGAACATTGAAAAAAGTCCATCGTAAATATCAGTTCATAGAAATCCATTTCAATCACTTATGATTACCGTATCTACTTATATCAATCAATTTTTATAGAACGTTCCTCTCATATAAAGAATAGATATTCTCTTGGACCAAGAAGATGTTGATGTTTCAAAACAGAAGAAATCATCTCAACTGGATAACCTAGAATTATAAAAGAATATGAAGAAATAAATGAATGGTATGAGCTCATATCAAAGAATATTACACAAGGGTAGAATCCTAAATTATTTTACCTCTCACCATTGATGTATAGATTAATCACCCATAATGACTTTTTCATCTCCGTAAAACTATTTTATCAATAAACATTATCCTTTATTGTCCTTTTTACATTTACCTTACTAAGGAGTCATGGTATTACTATAATCATCCTACATTTCAAAATTCTACTCATGACAACTATTATTCTATCCTTGTATCATCAATGCCTATGAGGTCTGTGAAACTTGAGAATTTTCATGAGAACCTGACCATGGATAATTGCAACATTTACACTGAAGTTGTCCATATTTTAGAAATCGTGGCATGCTATATGTGGTTTCCTACATTCATTATTCATGTTATAAAAATAACCTCATTAAAAACATACACGATTACCCTTTATTTTATGATGAAAATTCACTAATCCAACTGCCTAATTTAGAGTCATACTACATCCTTGGAAATTGGTGTCCATATTGTTCTTATTCCCAAAATTACTGTACTCTACATTTCATATAGGTATCAACATATTTCCTATACATATAATTCCAAAGATGTCCCCTTCTACCACTGTCTCTCCAGTGACTATATTAGTATAATCAATTATACACAACATGTAAATCAACAAGAGAATTTATGGACTCAACCCCAATTCAAAAATTTTTTCATCAAGGAATCACTTGTAGGAACAATAAGTGAAATGACGAAAAAAAATCATTAATTTATCCAAATAGTTTGTGACCAAGAGATTATCCCAATTGAAGTAGAAAATTTACATTGTTCTCTAAATCATAAATTTGTTGGAATACAATTATTATTTGAACAATTCCAAAAAATAAACTCATGAAATGATTGTTTCTAATTTATCAAGGACTGCTAAATACAATCATTTTAATGAAAGATCCTTTATCATACAGATTAGAAATTTGGGTATTATGTCAACTGGTATGTGTAGGAAATCAAATATTTAATTCATCCATCTCAGTCAAAACTATTCTTTATCGTGTTTCAAATCTACATGAATGATATAAAGATTATTATTTTGAAATTTGATAGAACGGATCACTTAACATAATTCATCAAGCCAGTTTCCACTATCCACCGCCTAAAAGTCAGGGACAATGCTTTTGAATGAGCTGTTGGTTTACATGTGGCTCGGGTGCAGCCACATTTTCAGCAACCTGATCCAATGGGTTCCTCTACACCAAACTGGTTCCATTGTCAATAACCATAATAATACTACATTTATAATCTCTCTCTATAAACATATGTATTTTTAATTTCAAATTCACCATATCCCACATATCACTACAATTCATTATAAAATAAAATATTTTCCTAATTCAAATTAGTTTTCAAAATTTCACCCTGATTTTCAAATTAATACAATTTTTAAAATAACACTACCATTCAATTTCAAAATATCCCAAATGAAAAAAAATCATCAATTTTCAAAAATCAACTTTTTTCACCAAATACAAAAATTATTTCGGAAAATAAATTATGAAATAATAATCAAATATAATTTCCATTAATGCATTTCATTATCTTCTCATTAGCTAAACTCAGGACTAAGAGGATACACCTTCTATTGATGTCCTGAAACATATATGTAACCACATCCAAGATAAGATGATGTTCAAATAAATGTTAGCAATGCCTCCTTCTACTATATATTTTATGTTTTGATGGTCCCATTCATTTCTCCTATTCCTGTACAAGAACAGATCAGGAATGATTTTCTGACTCCAAGAGTGAAGAACCAGATTCAATTTGACCCCAAATGAATGAAGGACCAATAAATATTGATACGATATGTAAAATAATTCACCTACACATTTTAATGAGGTGTTACGGGAGATCTAGTAAGTGTTGGGTGACATACCCACGACACTAAAAAATGAATTAAATGACAATGGAATTATAATCAGTTAGAGGATAATATTACCATTCTAAAGAAAAAAACAGATACAAGAACACAATAACCAAATAAAAACATTATGATGCATGATAAATATTTAATTCAAATCCACGTAAAGTAAACAAAACAAACTGTCTCAGACTATAATGTGGAAACTAGTACATCAATTTCATAATACAAAGTTAATAACAAAACTATCAACACTAAAAGATTCTATTCACATAAATGCCATAACTCCACATATACTCCATGCTTCATCTCAATAATATATCCCAAGGTATAAATATTCATCACTACAAAACTAGGATACCATCCGTTAACCTTTGTCTCAATATATCACATTTAAAAACAAAACAATTTTTCCACGAAGGGGGTGAGTATAAAACTATGTTGGTTTTAACCTAATGGATTACGTAATCACACCACTAGGATATAACATGTAGGAATCTTATTATAAATCAATTTATATAAAACATTTTAAAATAAATTATCCCATGGTAAAACCATTTTCTAAACCATACAATTATTCCACCGAACAAAACAAAAAAAAAATTAGAATATTACATTAAATTCCACACATCCACATATGAATTCTGAGGGGATATTTATGTAATCATGAGTTCTATCTCATGAATTTGTCAAGTCATTAAAGGGTAACACATTCTGTTACACATATCTGCAAATAGATGCGCATGTGTCATTTACAATGACCTATGTTTCCACTTTCATGGTTTCTTAGAGGAGTTTTGTATTTTATACTAACTATTATCAAACTATTCACATCCTAAAAATCCACCAAAAACATTCCAAAACAACGTAAAACATTACCAAACATAACCCAAATACGTTTTATACATAAAATAAATAAATAAAGGGACAATTACTTAAATTCAAGAGTCATACATAGATATATTTTATTCTATTAAATAATAGATTCTAAATATGTTATAGATAGTATTGATATTGTATTAGAAAATTTGAATATTATTTGAAATAGTTGTTATACGAAATTGAACAGAAACTCAGGTTTAATAATTATACCTCTTTATTGAAAAAACTCTACTAGTTATAACTAAATCCTCCAATGAGGATTTATAAATAAAAATAATAATCATAAAACTCTATAGGGATATATATAATAAATTTTAGTAAGTAGTTTCCAAGAAAAATGGTTCTATAAGTGTGAATATAGAAGGGGAGGGTTGGGCTTTAATAATCGTGGGAGAGGGCCCAACTACAATTTTTTAAAATAACAAAGCATCCCACATTCTTCAAATACCAAAAGAATCTGTAATGGGACTTTTCTATATCGTTGAGGTGATGAGGCTTAAAATATCTATTTAATTGGTTTTCTTATATATTACAAAGTATGTTTACCAATTATTATTTCAATATAACCCTATGGTAAAATAGTTTTAACCTTAAAAACTATAATTATTTTTTACTATTATTACTAATCATTTAAAAAGAAAAATAATTTGAGGTAATTTTATATTAGAAATTATTCTGATTCAAAATATTTATTCCTTTTTTCCAAAGTAATTGTACATACGTGGGAATATATAATTTAAATTTAAACTCACTGATATTACGATAAAATGGTTTTCTAAAGATTAAATGATCAAAAGATTAAAATGATCATAGATAAAAAATAAATATATAATTGGTTCCAATGAAATAAATTTGTGGAAATAATATATATAATATATCTTCTGACTATTAAAATAATATTGAATAAATGAAATCATTATTAATTCTCTAAATTAAACATTCATTTTCAATAAAAATAAGTATTTTTCACTATCCATCAACAAATTACTATTTTTCAGAAAAATTCATAAAATTTACCTTAAGATCATTTTGAAATGTAGACATATTAATTTATTTTAATTAATAGTAATATATTAGAAAAAATTAATTTATTATAATTTATCATTTTATCACAATAATTAATATAATTTTTTTTGAGAAAATAGTATTTTAGACACATATAATGACTTTATAATATTTTGAGGACATTTTTATTAATATGATTTATTTAATAAAACATTTATAACTAATATTTACATTTTGGTGATAATACCCTTACGTTCAAGTTTAATAGATACACAATAATGGTCTGGTTTAAATAATAATATTTATATTTTTCCATAGGTCATTAAAAATATTTTTTACATATTACATATTCTATTAGAAAAAATAAATTTATTCATAAAAATATTTCATTATAAATAATATTATTTTATTCTACCCCTTTAAAATTAATTTAACCCTAGCAGTCCATAAATTTAGTATAAAGTATGGAAGTTAATTTTGTCTCATTACATCTTTAGGTTCTAACCTAGATTCCTCAATATAGAGGATTTTCCATAAAACCTTAACATAGTGAGTGGAATTGTTTTATAAAACATTCTATGTATGACGCAAACATTCTAAATCTTTTTCACCATATGAATAATAATTATCCAATTGTATGACCTATATACTTATTACATTTGATCAATTATGAATGTAAGTCCTTAAGAGAGATACAGGGACCACCTGGTGAACTGAAGCTATTTTTAATGGAAGCACCATGATATTAGATGTCATCCCGAAATGATCAATAGTTTCAATGGGACATATACACATAGGTAATATTTTATCTATATTTCTGAATCTCATTACCTTATTATTGAAGAAAATTATTTGAAATACTTCTTAAAAACATAATATACCATATAATGTTGATGAATATTAAAAAAAAATCTATTTAAATTTTTATCTATTATTTGAGGGTGAATGGCTCTAACCTTCCCCTCCATTTCATTAACATGTTCTATTCCCAATTAAATTTGTTTCTCCATCTTCATCCCAACATGTTTGAGTGATGGTCTTATTTATATATAGGGATTCAAATGGATCCTTACGAATGCTTGATTAAAAGATTTTGTTCTATAAAAACTCATCTATATGATGGTGATGATACCGACATCCATTGAATTCCATAGAAAATAATCTTATCATATCATCTATGGATGGAATTTCTCTCTCAAACTGACCATATATCTATGGTTGAAATGAATCACAGAAACATAACTTTTAATCCAAGGCAGTTGAGGTCTTATGTAGAAAGTTAAGGTAAACCATTGATCCTATTCTGATAAAATAGAATGTGTTAATTAATGTATTCATGCCAATTATTCAATTTTCATTATTCCATGTTTATCCATAGAGAAATATATTTTGATAGAAATGACGTCTAATAACATCATATGGTGATTGAATACAACCCATAATTACTTCAAATTAAATTATTACATAAAATGTATAGGTTATTGCTACATTCAGTCGTATTTTATGAAAGGGTAAAGTAATTAATCCTCAAATAAAATTTTCAATAAAATATTTAAATATAGAAGGGTTTTACTTCCATAAATGTCTCTTAGAATATCATTAATCCAGATAAACTCCCCTGTATAAAACCTTAAAAGTGATGTTAATGACATTGAAAATTTTATGAATCATTAACTCATAAACCCATCATAGTATACATAAGTCGTAGTTAAATATTTCATGTAGACATATTATCTTACAAAATAATATTCACCCTATATTCTTTAAACAAGATATTATCTTATACCTAATCATTTCTAATAGAATATTGGTCTGATCTTTATTTCGATATGATATCAAATGTGATTTATTTATTCAGTAATATTTACAAAGGGAGATAATCAATGCTAAAAATCATAGGAAAATTTAATAAAGTATGAACAATTTTTTTTTTCATATTCATCATTTATACAAAATCATACATGATATTCTAAACAAGGTAGTGGATGATAAGTGTTCCCTAATTATAATGATTCACTTCAACAATTGTGAATATATAATCACTAAATTCTCCTATTTTTATAATATTTTTTTGTATCTTATCATCATTATTTTTACATGGATTGATGAATTTATTAGAATAATTCACGTACTCCTAACAGCTGAAACACTAGTGTGTAAGTGGTTAATTTTGTGTAAATTTCTCTTTATTTACCTCATAATCTAACATCTCCACGTCACTGTAGCATTAATCCACTTGATAAACTTATATTTAGCACATTAAACTCTTATTATTATATTTATGAATATGAACACCATGTTTTCTTCCACAAATTATGAATAATGGAAAGATCACCATATTATTTCCCTAATTTTTTGTGTTTCCCTTGAATTGTATCTTTCTTTTAATATCAATGCTATGTCACTGATGTATAATTCAAATATCCATTTTCACTATGATTGATCATTAAATTATTTCTTCATAGCTACCACTGTATATTATTTCCAAATCCCTTTAGATGATTCATTTTAATCCACTAAAGAATCATTTATCTTTAAATTTAGGTCGGATGATAAAATAAAAATATGACCTTGAAATTCTTGTAATATTTTTCCCATAGTTACTAACTTATTCATAATGATTTATAACTCAAGGAATAAATTTTCAAATTTTGTATGAAAAAATGACGTAATTAGTAAATTAAAAAATATGATCTTCAACTCATACCACTCCATGGATTCAATTTCATCATGTTTCATCATATTCTTAATAAGAGTACAACATTGAGCTGATCCACCTACAAAAATCTATATAGATAATATCGGGTTATAATGTTCAAAAAATTATATAAATGAACATATATTTTCAATAGTACTGATCCATATCTCAGTATGTAGTGTATTTTTATAACAACTAAATGATGTTGGATGTTTCTTCATGAAGGAATCAACAAAACATTGTTCCCTACTTTTCATGTATGGATTCCCAACATTACTCGTATAATGATAAATTTCTCTATGAATAGAAACGTGATTTTTCATTCTATTTCACATTTAATTTGGTTTCATAGGGGTATAATCCTATGATTTTCCATTCCATCCATCGTTAAAATTGTTCCTTTCGGTTCCAGTCATTGAGTGCAAGATGAAAAATAATAGTTTATAAAAAATAATAGTAGTGGGGAACCACATTGTAATGAAGAATCAACTATATTAAGTACAAATTGTGCCCAATAATTTTCAATAAATGATTCCTTATTCATATCATCATTCAATCATGGTCATTATTCAAATAATTAATGATGGTACATAATTATTTTTTAATTTATATATTATATTCCCCTAGTGTGTCAAAGCAGTTGTGCAACAAGGCTTTGTGTTGTGATCCCTATGAATACAGATTCTAGATCAATGTTCCCTTTTTGGATTTATTACCCCTGTATAAAATTCTATAGATCCCTATAATGTTTTAACATCTATATAGCGGTGTCATTTCATGTATCCCACTATTTTGATAATTTAAAAAGATTCTAGGACGTTTTCCAATTCATTTAATCATCCTTAATAATTCCAAAAAAATATCCCTAGGATTCTCTTAATAATTGTCTCATAATAGTTTCAAAAGGCTAACGAAAATTTTACCTAATTATGACTGTAAAGACCCAAACATCTCATAAATAAATATTATATGTTATTAGATGAATATTCATTAAATAGCATATGATCAATTACAAATTCGTTTAGGTGTAGTGCATCTGGAATCCTGAAAATAAAATAAATACCAGTTCATATGTGAACTACATCATATCCCACTATTTTCAACAGAAATAGTATAATTAATAAAAATATCATATGTAATAGAACAATTAATTAAAAGGTGAAAAAAAATAATATAGTGTTGAATAATATGATCATTAATGTTAAACAAGGGAGATTACTATAAAACATGAGAATAAGGGCACATAAACATGAGGGTAACATTTTATAAACTGTAACCAGCATATAATAGTTCATAAACATGAGTTTGAGAATAGATCATTGAATTTCCTAAGACATAAATATTTTTTTAATAAAAACAAATATTTAATAAAATAATAACATTTTAATAAGATGTATAGTTTTTTGATATACATAGGTATAAAAAACCTTATATAATGGATACCCACCATAACATTCATTACATATTTAGCTTGGGATAATAACCTCTGTAACTACTATGGGAATGGGAAAACCCTTTATAAACAGAAATTTTACAATTGGGTTGGCATCAAGTATACCATATTACGAACTTATGATAACCTCTCTTAAAACCATTTATCTAATGTAACATTAATACTATCTAATTCATTTAATTGAGATATATGCCCACCCCTCACATAAACAATACATTTTTGTGCCACGTGATCATAAAAATCAGCATATTGTAACATTTTATAAGGATTGGGTTTCTTAAAAATTCCCTCATATCATAAAATATGGGAAATAAATGTGCTTTTTATTATTTAATAATTTATTCGTATCATAATCTATGAAAAAATAAACAGGTTTTAAATGAATTTGTACATGGAAAAAGTAGTGGAAGATATATGTGTTCATAAATATAGTTTCATCATAATCACAATGTATTCAGAGATACAATAATAGTGGTATACTTATAAAAATTCTGTAGTAAAGAATACGTAATATAAAATTATTTAATATTAGATGGGAAATTGATTATAATTTTACATGTAAAACTTCATGATTAATGTTTATATTATTTTAAAATATCATTTTTAAATCTATAAATTCATAAATATTATAAAACTTATTTTCATTAAAAATAACTATGAAATTTTATAGATGATGAATAAATAAACTATTTGAAATATTTCATAAGGAAAATATATATTCATTAGAAATCAATTTTATAAAAAATAAATTCATATTCTTATTAATGAAAATAATCATCAAACCATATAATGGAGGATTTATTGCTAATTTAAAAAAAATGGAAATTTACTTTCTAATTTGGAAAACAATTTTTTGATACATAAATCATATTAAAAATAATTTTTATAGAAAAATATTAATGGTTAATATAAAATAATATTAAAAATACCGATTGGACATGGCCAAGAGAAATGTTGTACATATTAAAATATTGATTTCTTTCAAATTTTTGATAAAATTCCAATGAAACGTGTTTCAAAAATGAGATGAATATTCCATTAATATTTTTTAAATATGTAAAACAAGGGGAAAATTTTATTTAAAAAAGCACATAGTAGTAATAATAAAAATATATAATTTTTTAGAAAACATGGATATAGATAAAAATGGATTTTTGACCGAAGAGAGAAATAATGATGGAATTATTCAAAAATATTATTTTGGAGACACGAGTAAAAAATAGATATTAAAGGGTTGAAATTTACATACATTATATAACTATAGGAGATGAATATTCATTATTTTTATTAGATGGTTATTCTAATTTTCCATCATTAAAATCTTAATCATAAAAAATCCTGATAAATATTGAGATTATGACATCAAACACTTAACACAGTTGTAAACTTTTAATCGTAAGAATCATTAAGGGTAACTAATAATGAAACATTGATTATAAGTAATAGGATTATATTTGTGAAAAAACATGTCAATGTTGAATTATATAAACCTTATAAAAAATATAGAGTCATAATATAACTTATGTCCCTAAAAAATAAATTTCATACAAAAATCTACAAAAAAATTGATAACATTTGAATTGTAAACTCCAACATAGATATATATACTAAAATTGATATTTATATGAAAATAATTTTATATATAATAATCATAAATAAAATTCATCAACTGTATATACGACATAAAAATGAAAATATAGTGAATATGACATATTCCTCACAAAATTGAAAAAGTGAGATGGAAATCCCAGACCATAACTATCAAATTCATTCATACATGTTTGAATGTACAATTTAATAAATATATGTCCTAAATAAATATATAATGTTACCATAATTTTAAATATAATTCCTTTTCTTGAATTACATGTGACGTTTCATTACTTTTTATTAATATTTATTTGAGAAAATCATTTTATGGGTTATAAATGCTTTATTTTTCATGTATGTATTCATCATTTATTTCCATCACTCTCACATTGATCTTCTTTTCCTAAAATACATATTATTTTCCATGATATAAATTTCATATATACATAGTAAATAATTATTTTGAATAAAAAATAAAATTTGGATATATGATATTAAATACATCAATCATTGAGATGGTAGGTCTTATGTGTGTAATAATGTTCTTGCATTTTAATTATGGATGAACTGAAAGAAATTTAAATAATAATATTCCTTTCCAGATTCATTTTTACATCGTATATATCTCATATATTCCTTAAATATAACTTAATTACATTCCATGCAAAGCGTTTGTAAAAAATGAATCCAACCTCTTCGTGAGGCTGTAGTACCCTGTACACAAGAACGATGTTATTGTATACCCTATGGAATCTTGTCACACCCCGACCGCGGACATCCATAATTTTTCTCTTTTCTTGGACCCGGTTTAAATTTTTCGAAGATTAATTGTGATTGATGGTTTCGCACCGGTGCGCGGTCATCGCATCGCTAGCGGTGATCGTGCGTTCGGCCCGGGTGACCACATGTTCGCCCGACGGTTAAATTTTAACTTCTACTTTATGTTCATAGTTAATATAATTAGGATTGTTAAATTATTTTATTATCATTATTATTTTATTTATTAAGTTTGTTATTATTATTATTATTGTAAATTTTATAATTATTATTATCTTTATAAAGTTTTATTATTATTATTAATATAAGTTCTATTATTATTTTTATGATAAATTTTATTATTATTAAATGGGTTGATTATAATTATACTTTTTATTATTGTTATTATAATGTTATATTATAATTATTAATATTATTATCTTTATCATACATATATATATATATATAAACCTACCCCTACCCCTAGCCTAACCCTAATCTCGTCCCTCTCCGCCGCCACCCTCTCTCTCCCTCCAGCCTTCCTCCGCCTTCGCCACACCCAGCAGCAGCCCGCCGCCTCAACCCGACCTCCCCCTCCTGCTCGCCCCGGCTTCCTCGCCGCGTTCCCGTCCAGCCGCCGAAGTCCGGCGTCCCGAGCCTTGCCCTTCCTCCAGTATCCCCTGTCCGGCGGCGATCCCCTTCTCCGGCGCCGGCTCCCGCTTCCCCGTCGCTGACCCGCTCTCCGCCTCGCCGGCTCCCGTTTCCCCGTCGCTGACCCGCTCTCCGCCTCGCCGGCTCCCGCTCACCCCCAGCCCTGCTCCCTGTCGTCCCGCCTCGCCCAAGCCAGAACCCCGGCCTCCACCCTCGTCCCGCTTCACCCGCGAATCCCTGCTCCCCATCCCGGTGTCGCCACCCCGTTCAGGCGCTCCGCCTTGTTGCACCCTGGACCCCCGGCTCCTCCCGCACCTCCTGTCAGGCTCGCCGTCGCACCTCCCGCTGCACCAACCGCCGGCCATCACCTCCGTTCCGCAGCCTCCCCTCCCCGCCTGTGTCCCTTGAGCAGTCCCGGCGAACACCCCCCCCAGCGGCCCTCGCCTCCTGCGCGCTCTGCCTTCTCCCGGCGTCCCGCCCGGCCTCGGCCCTCCCTGTCCCGACTTCCTCTCCGCCTCGCCCCGCCGCGCCCTGTCCTCCTTTCTCCCTCTCTCCCCCTCGGCGCCCCCTGTTCGGCGCGCAACCCCCTCCCCTATCCCAGCCACCTCCGGCGTTTTCCCCCAGCCTCCGCACACTGCTAGCCGCGCCGGCCTCGACGCGCCCCGCCCATTGCAGCAGCCTCCTATCGCTGTCCGGCCTCCGCCCCAGCGCACAGCCGACTTGCGCCGATCCGGTGTGCTTCCCCTCCGGCCTTCCGTTCTCCCTTCGGCTCACCCCCCCCCCCCTCCGGCTCCACTGTGAGTCTTATTTTTTATTTTATTTTTATTTTGTTTTATTTTATTCTTTTTCTTTATGTGTTAATCCCATTCATTTACGTTTTTTTATATATATAATGCTTTAATATTTTTACCATGTTAATATTAATATTATTATTATATTATAATTATGTTAAATTGTTATTATTATTATTATGATTACTAACATATTATTAATATTATTTTATTATGTCATTATTATAATTAATGTCATCTTATTATTATTATTATTATTATTATAATTATTATTATATTACAATTGTTACTATTGTTATTATAATTATTATCATATTAATATTATTATTATTATTATTATCATTATTGTTATAATTATTATTATTATTTAGTTATCATATTATTATTATTATGTTATGATATTCTTCTTATTATTATTAAATTATTATTATTATTATGCTATTGTCATTATATTATTATTAATAATATTATCATGTTAACATTATTTTATATTATTATCATTATTATATTATTAATATATTATGATTATGTTAAATTGGTATTGTTCCTATTATTACTATTATGTTGTGTTATAATTATTATTGTGATTATTGTTATCACCACGATTATTTTCACATTGTTATTATTATTAATATTTTCCGTTATTAAGATCATTGAGACCGTTTAACGGTCTATTGTTTTAGGACCCGCGCAGGGCGTTTCCGACAAGGCGCCATCGTTGCGCCTTGTTTCCGAGGTTCTGCCGTCTCCGCGCCTCAGTTTCGAGAGTGTTGGACTTTATCACGTGGCTTCGGACACATGTCGGGTCATCGCGCCTTGGTTCCAAGGTCATTTTACCGTCGCGCTTGGATTTTGAGGTAGGTCTCCCATTGCACTCGCCTTTAAATTAAGAATTTATTTATTCCTTGCCTTTTATTGAATTTCAGTAAATTTAAAGGAAAATTTAGTAGTTTTTATAGTATGGTGATCTGCTGATGATAAAAGCCGTTTTTAATTCTAGCGTTTCATTAAAAGTGTTCTTCTTGGATTTAGTTTTTGTGCTTCCATGGTAGTATTGCTAAATGGTTCTTCCTGAATAATGAAAGTCATGTTAAATTGTGTTTTGAAATGTTTTTGGCGTGTGTAAATTTGTAGATGTATTGTTTATGGAAAATGGTGTTTTCTTAGAACCTTGATTAGAGAAAACGTCGTGTGACCTTTGAACTTGTTTTGGAAACTTTATGTGTGGCTCTTGGTTGATGAAAGATGTTTTTCTTTGTTACGCGAACAAAAGTTTGGATTTCATTTGGAAAATGGTGTTCCTTCAAAAAAAATGATTAAAGGCCCGTTTGGCTCTTGATAAAAGTGGGGTGCGTTTGGTGATTGGAAAGTGACTCTACTTGTGAAACAAATGTGTTCCAGGTTTAAGATGCTGATCTGAGTTTCTTAAATAAATTTCTAAGTGCGTTTCTGGTTTTCAATGAAATGGCGTGTGTCATCCCTCTTTAAAAACGCTTTAGTCTCAAATGATCAAAATGTAAGTGACATGACGGCCCGGTTGGCACTTTATCAAATGTGATGTGATTGTATATATATATACGTACTTGTGAGGGCGTTTCTACAGGGGGACTTCCCTTCGAGGGTTGTCATGTAGTGATGTCCGTGTAAGGGGTTGGCAAGTGCAGTGAGATGAGTCACGCGTGCGAGGGTCTCCCACTTACACAGTGTTACTAAACTACCACGGGTTCCTGGGCGTCTTGTAGATTATCGAGTGACGGTTGCTTGCTAACCCTGATTAGATGGGTTAGTACCCCCTGGAGTTACAGACAGGCCAGGAGGGATGTGCCACTAGTTGGCTGTTAGGGCGGCCAGTTGGTTATTGACTATGGAGTACCATGCCGGCAGGTAGTCTGAACCCGAGTACGTCCAGGGGTTTTCTAAGGATGTTCAGGATCACCCATGGTTATTACTGATAACTTTTGGTTTATTTGTACTTGCACTTGGTTTTCCATACCTGTTTACCTTTACTTGCACTTGTTTTCCCTGCTTGTTTTCTTTCAGTCATATTTCACAGCCTATACTGTTAGACTTTGAGAAAAAATGGTTTTTAAATGAAAATGCTTTATTCGCTTTGGGTTAGATTTGAAAATGTAACACCTTGCTTTTCAGAACGAGTATAAAACTAAGGATATGGAACTAACTTTTGAAATAGAATAAGGGAAATGTCTCGTGGTTGGTTTTCAAGTTAAACATTATGAAAGAAATTACTTTTATACATTATAGTTCAAACCTGGATTATGTAGATTCTATATTTATTGGCAGTGCTTTGGGACTTGTTGTTGGGCTCACCTACTAAGTACTTTTGTGCTCACCCCTATCTTTTACCATTTCAGTCGCAGGTCTTCTGTCTTGAGTCGCTCAGTGTTGGAGCGAGGTTGCTCTCTAGTTGGGTGGTGACCTGAGAGGTCACATGGAGGTACGTGGTTGTGTGGTTTCTTTTTTTTTCTTTTCCGCTGTTAGTGTTTATTGATTCTGTTCTATTTACTTTTGCTTTGGGCTGAAATCGTTCCCAACGATCAAGTCTTAATGCCCGGCACTGGTTGCCATCCCGGGGGGATCGGGAACGCCCCTCGGGACTTTCTGCGGACCGGCTCGGGTGACCGGTTCAGGGTCGACCCAGGCTGGTTCGTGACAAAATGGTATCAGGGGCTGGTTCTTGTTATTTGGGTTGTCCGGTAGAAGGAGATTAGGACTGTCGGAACTCGAGGGGTAAGTACGGGAAGAGCGTCGCGAACTCTTGCTCACACTGATCCTCGAGTTACCAGGGGTAGTTCGGGAATTGTATCCTTGTCTTTCCTGGTTTGTCTTGGATTAAGAGATGATAATGGAGGCAAGCCGATGTTACATCGCGATTTCACATGGAGTAGTGACCCATGTGGAGTCCGAGTACGTGGTTTGAATTCCTCCTAGTGGTCGACGCTGACTTGGGGCATGGCCCACTACAATGTCTCCAGGTTGAGTGTGACTACTAGTCCCTCATTTCAGTGGTTGATGCAAATTTGTCTCCTGCTTTTGTTTTGGTTTGTGTGAGTGCGTTGTTGGGAATGAAAAAGGTTTTTGAAGATTGGACTGGTTTCTTTTAAAGGACTTTAAATATATGAAATGGGTTTTAAAACTGAAATCTCTTGATTTGAAAATCTGTTGTTTGCTTGGAATTGGATAAGAATGATTTGGGTTGAAACCCCAGGTCCTCTTTATGAACGTTTGCACATGTGTGAGAATGCATGGAAAGTGTGTGTTGATGCACGTATGAATGGAATGTGGATAAAGACATGTGCAACGGTTCATGAGATTACCTGGGTGTGTATTTAAAATTAAATGCTTGACTTTGTTTTCTAAATTGGTTTTAAATGGAAATGGTTTTGGAAAGTTTTTGGTTTGGAAGTGGATTGGTTTTTGGAAAGTGATCTTGAGAAAGGGTGGTTTTGAAAATCTAAAATGAAAAGGGAATTTTAAAGAGGAGATTTTGTTTTGGATTGTGTTTGTGTTTGATTGGTCCTTGTGCTGACTGTTTTTGATGAAAGCGCTTTTATTGAAGTTGCTTCGATTTGATGTTGGTTTCGGCTTTGTGTTTTATGTGTCGCTCAGAAAATTCCACCTAGAAAGGTCTCTAAGGATTCGGATATGTCATGCCCAGTTTTTAGTCCTCCTCAGACTTTGCCTGTTCTCCATGGTGATCAGGGTCCGTTAGAGGCAGTGGAATGGCTCGAGGAAGTGGAACGTGTCTTTAGAAAGTTGGGAACTCCCGATAATGTTAAGGTTCGTGCAATTATGGAGTTGTTTGAGGGTCCAGCTCTGGACCAGTGGAAGATGGTTACCCCATCATCAATGCAAGGTGAAATGACGTGGGATGTCTTCAGAACCATTTTCATCCAATGGTTTGTACCTGAGGAAGTGATGCTGGAGAAAAAGAGAGAGCTTGTGCATATTCAACAAGGCCAACGAACGGTGAAGGCATATGTTGACCATTTCAAGGAACTAATTCCCTTTTCTCTAGATGTAGCGTCGCATGAGCTCGTGAAGGCCTCTCTTTTCACTGTAGGTCTTCGTCCAGAGATCAAGGAGCGTGTCCTCCCTTCTAAAGACCTTTGTTTTGAGAAGCTGGTGGAGAAAGCTTTCTTGGCTGAGTTGGTTTCCGGTGTGCGGGTGGCTAATACTTCAACGTCCTCTGTTGTTGTTCGTAAGAGTTCCCCCTATGGTGAGGAAAAGGCGCCAGAGATACCTCTTCCTAAGGAGTTATCCCCTTTGGTCCCTGTTCCTAGTTCATCAGATCGTTTAATGGTGTGCTATCAGTGTGGTCGTTTTGGGCATTTAAAGTCGTCGTGTCGCAACCCTCCGAAGACGTGTCATCGATGCGGCCGTCTGGGTCATCTGGAGAAGTTTTGCAAGAAGCGTCGCTTGAAGAGGAAGCTGTGATGGGAGAGTGTCAGTACCTGACTGTGAGGCAGAAGATGCTTCAGCCATCAGAGCCCCAGCCACAAGTCTCGGGGTGAAGCTCGCGCACAGTCAGGAGTCCCCAGGGGTGTGAAGCCTTGGTCCAGGTTTTGAGTTCTATGTTAGCAGTGGAACAATCAAGATCTTCTAGTACTTGTTTTTCTGCTGTTAAGTCTTGACGTTGTTGTACGTTCATTGTTTTACCATGGGGTTATCATGGACTTGTTCTATTATAATCCAAGTAGTCTGGTTTATGAAAATGTGTTGTTTTTCTAAAAAGTGGCAATGGACTTGTTCTATGATAAATCTAAGCGGACTTGTCGTGAGAATGTAATATTCCGAATCATGTGTCCTTCTTAAAAGTGTGTTTGACTCTCGTGTGGGTTGAACTCGTTTTAGTTATATTGTCGATGTGGTTATGTTTTGTGGACTTCGGTGGATCATGTCTCCAATTTGATGTCGGTCAAATGTTTTTCTATAGGTTTTCCCTGGTGTTGAAGGTTGTTGACTCTGGTCGAGGATTTAATGTCTTGACGGAAGTGTTGTTTTAATCGTGCTATAGGAGTTGGTTTGAATTGGTTGGGAGTTCCCGCGTCGACCCCCTTTTCTAGGGTCTTCCTTTTAGATGGTCAACTTTCCTGCACTAGTTAAGTTCTTGTGGTGGGGAGAACCCCTTCGTGTTCTCCCCTCAATCTCGGACCCCAGTTTTCTCTTGAATCGGTCGGGTGTGACCTGTGTGGAGTAAGGTCATCCCCGAGATTCTCAATCCTTTCTGGTTCCTTTAGTTATGTTTGGGTATAGACTTGGTTTTTGGTTGACTTGCGGCCTGGTGACTTTCTGGGGGCAGAAAGTGTCTGTGGTGGGGAGAATTGTCACACCCCGACCGCGGACGTCCATAATTTTTGTCTTTTCTTGGACCCGATTTAAATTTTTCGAAGATTAATTGTGATTGATGGTTTCGCACCGGTGCGCGGTCATCGCATCGCTAGCGGTGATCGTGCGTTCGGCCCGGGTGACCACATGTTCGCCCGGCGGTTAAATTTTAACTTCTACTTTATGTTCATAGTTAATATAATTAGGATTGTTAAATTATTTTATTATCATTATTATTTTATTTATTAAGTTTGTTATTATTATTATTATTGTAAATTTTATAATTATTATTATCTTTATAAAGTTTTATTATTATTATTAATATAAGTTCTATTATTATTTTTATGATAAATTTTATTATTATTAAATGGTTTGATTATAATTATAATTTTTATTATTGTTATTATAATGTTATATTATAATTATTAATATTATTATTTTTATCATACATATATATATATATATAAACCTACCCCTACCCCTAGCCTAACCCTAATCCTGTCCCTCTCCGCCGCCACCCTCTCTCTCCCTCCAGCCTTCCTCCGCCTTCGCCACACCCAGCAGCAGCCCGCCGCCTCAACCCGACCTCCCCCTCCTGCTCGCCCCGGCTTCCTCGCCGCGTTCCCGTCCAGCCGCCGAAGTCCGGCGTCCCGAGCCCTGCCCTTCCTCCGGTATCCCCTGTCCGGCGGCGATCCCCTTCTCCGGCGCCGGCTCCCGCTTCCCCGTCGCTGACCCGCTCTCCGCCTCGCCGGCTCCCGCTTCCCCGTCGCTGACCCGCTCTCCACCTCGCCGGCTCCCGCTCACCCCCAGCCCTGCTCCCTATCGTCCTGCCTCGCCCAAGCCAGAACCCCGACCTCCACCCTCGTCCCGCTTCACCCACGAATCCCTGCTCCCCATCCCGGTGTCGCCACCCCGTTCAGGCGCTCCGCCTTGTTGCACCCTGGACCCCCGGCTCCTCCCGCACCTCCTGTCCGGCTCGCCGTCGCACCTCCCGCTGCACCAACCGCCGGCCATCACCTCCGTTCCGCAGCCTCCCCTCCCCGCCTATGTCCCTTGAGCAGTCCCGGCGAACACCCCCCCCCCCCAGCGGCCCTCGCCTCCTGCGCGCTCCGCCTTCTCCCGGCGTCCCGCCCGGCCTCGTCCCTCCCTGTCCCGACTTCCTCTCCGCCTCGCCCCGCCGCGCCCTGTCCTCCTTTCTCCCTCTCTCCCCCTCGGCGCCCCCTGTTCGGCGCGCAACCCCCTCCCCTATCCCAGCCACCTCCGGCGTTTTCCCCCAGCCTCCGCACGCCGCTAGCCGCGCCGGCCTCGACGCGCCCCGCCCATTGCAGCAGCCTCCTATCGCTGTCCGGCCTCCACCCCAGCGCACAGCCGACTTGCGCCGATCCGGTGTGCTTCCCCTCCGGCCTTCCGTTCTCCCTTCGGCTCACCCCCCCCCCCTCCGGCTCCACTGTGAGTCTTATTTTTTATTTTATTTTTATTTTGTTTTATTTTATTCTTTTTCTTTATGTGTTAATCCCATTCATTTACGTTTTTTTATATATATAATGCTTTAATATTTTTACCATGTTAATAGTAATATTATTATTATATTATAATTATGTTAAATTGTTATTATTATTATTATTACTATTATTATTATTATGATTACTAACATATTATTAATATTATTTTATTATGTCATTATTATAATTAATGTCATCATCTTATTATTATTATTATTATTATTATTATTATATTAAAATTGTTACTATTGTTATTATAATTATTATCATATTAATATTATTATTATTATTATTATCATTATTGTTATAATTATTATTATTATTTAGTTATCATATTATTATTATTATGTTATGATATTCTTATTATTATTATTAAATTATTATTATTATTATGCTATTGTCATTATATTATTATTAATAATATTATCATGTTAACATTATTTTATATTATTATCATTATTATATTATTAATATATTATGATTATGTTAAATTGGTATTGTTCCTATTATTACTATTATGTTGTGTTATAATTATTATTGTGATTATTGTTATCACCGCGATTATTTTCACATTGTTATTATTATTAATATTTTCCGTTATTAATATCGTTGAGACCGTTTAACGGTCTATTGTTTTAGGACACGTGCAGGGCGTTTCCGACAAGGCGCCATCGTTGCGCCTTGTTTCCGAGGTTCTGCCGTCTCCGCGCCTCAGTTTCGAGAGTGTTGGACTTTATCACGTGGCTTCGGACACACGTCGGGTCATCGCGCCTTGGTTCCAAGGTCATTTTACCGTCGCGCTTGGATTTTGAGGTAGGTCTCCGATTGCACTCGCCTTTAAATTAAGAATTTATTTATTCCTTGCCTTTTATTGAATTTCAGTAAATTTAAAGGAAAATTTAGTAGTTTTTATAGTATGGTGATCTGCTGATGATAAAAGCCGTTTTTAATTCTAGCGTTTCATTAAAAGTGTTCTTCTTGGATTTAGTTTTTGTGCTTCCATGGTAGTATTGCTAAATGGTTCTTCCTGAATAATGAAAGTCATGTTAAATTGTGTTTTGAAATGTTTTTGGCGTGTGTAAATTTGTAGATGTATTGTTTATGGAAAATGGTGTTTTATTAGAACCTTGATTAGAGAAAACGTCGTGTGACCTTTGAACTTGTTTTGGAAACTTTATGTGTGGCTCTTGGTTGATGAAAGATGTTTTGCTTTGTTACGCGAACAAAAGTTTGGATTTCATTTGGAAAATGGTGTTCCTTCAAAAAAAAATGATTAAAGGCCCGTTTGGCTCTTGATAAAAGTGGGGTGCGTTTGGTGATTGGAAAGTGACTCTACTTGTGAAACAAATGTGTTCCAGGTTTAAGATGCTGATCTGAGTTTCTTAAATAAATTTCTAAGTGCGTTTCTGGTTTTCAATGAAATGGCGTGTGTCATCCCTCTTTAAAAACGCTTTAGTCTCAAATGATCAAAATGTAAGTGACATGACGGCCCGGTTGGCACTTTATCAAATGTGAAGTGATTGTATATATAGATACGTACTTGTGAGGGCGTTTCTACAGGGGGACTTCCCTTCGAGGGTTGTCGTGTAGTGATGTCCGTGTAAGGGGTTGGCAAGTGTGGTGAGATGAGTCATGCGTGCGAGGGTCTCCCACTTACACAGTGTTACTAAACTACCACGGGTTCCTGGGCGTCTTGTAGATTATCGAGTGACGGTTGCTTGCTAACCCTGATTAGACGGGTTAGTACCCCCTGGAGTTACAGACAGGCCAGGAGGGATGTGCCACTGGTTGGCTGTTAGGGCGGCCAGTTGGTTATTGACTATGGAGTACCATGCCGGCAGGTAGTCTGAACCCGAGTACGTCCAGGGGTTTTCTAGGGATGTTCAGGATCACCCATGGTTATTACTGATAACTTCTGGTTTATTTGTACTTGCACTTGGTTTTCCTTACCTGTTTACCTTTACTTGCACTTGTTTTCCCTGCTTGTTTTCTTTCAGTCATATTTCACAGCCTATACTGTTAGACTTTGAGAAAAAATGGTTTTTAAATGAAAATGCTTTATTCGCTTTGGGTTAGATTTGAAAATGTAACACCTTGCTTTTCAGAAAGAGTATAAAACTAAGGACATGGAACTAACTTTTGAAAGAGAATAAGGGAAATGTCTCGTGGTTGGTTTTCAAGTTAAACATTATGAAAGAAATTGCATTTATACATTATAGTTCAAACCTGGATTATGTAGATTCTATATTTATTGGCAGTGCTTTGGGACTTGTTGTTGGGCTCACCTATTGAGTACTTTTGTGCTCACGCCTATCTTTTACCATTTCAGTCGCAGGTCTTCTGTCTTGAGTCGCTCAGTGTTGGAGCGAGGTTGCTCTCTAGTTGGGTGGTGACCTAAGAGGTCACATGGAGGTACGTGGTTGTGTGGTTTCTTTTTTTTCTTTTCCGCTGTTAGTGTTTATTGATCCTGTTCTATTTACTTTTGCTTTGGGCTGAAATCTTTCCCAACGATCAAGTCTTAATGCCCGGCACTGGTTGCCATCCCGGGGGGATCGGGAACGCCCCTCGGGACTTGCCGCGGACCGGCTCGGGTGACCGGTTCAGGGTCGACCCAGGCTGGTTTGTGACAAATCTAAAGTAAAAAAATTTATTTGTGGATTCATAAATGAAGAAGAATAATTATGCTAAAATATAATATGTTTTCAAAAAATATTTCTTTATTACTATCCATGTATAATATAAATGAAAACCACATCACATCAAATCGTAAGGCAATAATACATCGTACACACTATGACATTTTGATTTTCTATGGGATGTATATAGATATGGATATAGGTTATGAAATTAATATAAAAAGTTATAATAATATTTTTGATACTTATAATATTATATTATATCTTTTTAATAAAATTTTAATTATGTGTAAGAATAAATAAAATAGAAACACAAGTTTTATAATTTTTCCTCTTCTTCCGATAACATTTTTAGGTTTATACATGTATCCTTATTAGGAGGGTTCCCTAAAAAATATTTCCTCTATAAGGTATATATTATATAAGAGAAGATACTTGGTAGTGGTGTTTAGATTGTTCTATTAAACATTTTTCATACATACAAAAGCATATATCTATAGTGACAAAAGAAATATCTCTTTTCTTTAAGGAATAAATTATTGTACATATCACCACTTCATTTTATGATTCAACTTGGAAGTAGTGATGGAAAAATATATCCCGTTCTTCCTTAGTGGTTGTTGGTTTCCTTTGAAAACCCTTGTCTTAGTTTAGTAGTTTAAATATTTCCTATGTTAAATTAAAATGAATTAGTAAAAAATGTGTATAACGGTCACTTGAGTACTCCTTTCCTATGTCAAATTGGTGGTATTCTTCTATAGATAGTCATTGTATAGGTCCCCTCCTCTTCCACATCTAAAGAATTTCCTTTTTCTCGTTAGGAAATTTCTAGGGTGCTTTATTCCACACCTTTGACAAGTGGGATGCTAATTTGTTTTACATAATTTGATTTATCCATCAGTCCAATATAAATAAACTCCACAATCTACATTGTATCCCCATGATACCCCTAATATTCACCTATTTTCATTTCACCACTGAGGGAAAATTAGAAAATTTCATCATAGAAAATAATTTCATTGATTAAAAAGGCTTTTGAATACTATGATTTACCCCACCAAAGAAGATATCAACCATAAATTCACGGTGTAAGAAAAAAACTAGAGTCTTATCGTGGATGTATTGTGAATTTGTTCACATACACCCTAACCAATCGATCCCCATTTTTCATTGGAAGGACATCTCTTTCCATTTTATGATGGATGGTGCAGGGAAACTATTTATCAAATATCATTTTCTAGAATTACATCATCCCCATTGAATCCTTATCTTCCTCAAGCTTTGTGTTATTGGTCAATTTACACCGGTAATATGCTTCACCCTCCATATGGTAAATCTGATGAATAACATTATCATTTAAGGAACAATGACTGATTAAGAATATCTTTTCAATGGAGATGGTCCATTGTTCCCTGATTAAGGGATGAGAAGATCCATTGAAAGTAGGATTGATAAGTCACCTAAAGCTCTCAATTTTGGATTTTCCTATCTTACAGGGTTTTGGGAACTCAACATGATCCAAGATTTTATTTATAACATGAGTTATCAAAGATCATATCCTGAAAAATATTTTGATTCCAGATCACATCGAGTTATTAATTTCATTGGGGAAATCCTCACACTAACCTTCACATCGATTTTTAGCACGAATCCTCCTATTTTTGGTCATTGGATAGATTAGAAGTAAAATTAGAGATGGATGTCTTATAAAACATAAAACATAAAGTTTAATCCAATAACATTACATTGATAAAATATAAATTAAAATTACCTCATTAACATATGAGTTTACAGGATTCAGTCTATGATACCCATGATCCAATTGCAAACATATATTTCAATGGGAGTTTTTTCATTGTTACCTTAATAATGATTTGTAATTTTCTTATGAATTAGAAAATCATATAATCTCATAGTGTAAAAAACGTGCACATTATGTCCCATTTTTTTGTAACATGTTACGCCGAGGAAGGCCCAAAACAACTTGTAGGAGTTTTTACAATTAGGTTGATCTTTTTCCAACACCACCTCCACTTGTAATTTCCAAAAAGAGATGTATTTTCATGATAAACCACGTAATATATACTTACCAAAATATTGGGATTTTTTCTCATACATAGTCTTTTCCCTATGTAATTCTCTATATTTCTCTAATCCTAAGGACTTCACTCCTAAACCAAAAATTAACTAAATATTTCCTCTAATACCAACTATTACAACCCATATCTTTATTTAGTAGCTAAACATGAAATATCACATTAAATTATAGATTATATAACTCAGAATAACATGATATATATTTTTTTTGGAAAATTAAGTATATTATAAAAAACAAAAATAATTAAATAGCAACATCTTTATTGAAAACATCTATAACATGAAAAGATATGTTTGTTCATACCTAAACCTGCATTGGGGAACCCAAGCCCATATGTAAGATATCAGTGAGTAATAAATCATATTAAGGGAATAAAAAAGGTATAACATAAGGAATAAAATATATGTTATACAATTGGAAATTAATGAATCATAAATGGAACCTGAAAAATAAGGCATGATATATTATGATAATCATAACATGGGAAATGTGGCAACAAGAAAAAGTAGTACATCACTAATGTATCAACGCTAAACCTTCCAAGACCTCATGGTGGAGAAATTACTATAAAATAACATGGTATACCCCTATCCCAACTTGGTGTATTATGATATTAAACGTTACCCAGTTTATTGGATCTCTGTCGAGGCACAACCTTCATAGTCATTTCATTCTCATTCTTAAGTGTGCCACATAGGACATACCAAATAGATTCAACAACATAATATTTAATTCAATGATAATGTATTGTAGAATAAATACATGTAAGTTACGAACAATTATGTATATGTTCATAAATATTAATAGTTATTATAGATAAATTGTTAGGGTATCCAAGAAATTATTATTTGGGCATGGAAAATCGTGGGGAAGTTTTGGCAGAATAACAACATTATATAGATGTTCATATAAATGGGTAGATGGGAGAGAAATTTTGATATCATAATTTGTACATTAAATTGACTGTAAGAGGGATATTTAATAATATATTCCAACATAGGAATAAAATGAATTTATATGACATAATATAAAATGGATTCTTGATAGAAGATGAGGGTGGAAGATTTTTTACATAATTTCGGTATTGTAACAGCTTAGGTATGGGTAAAAATGATAGAGTTTATATGATATATCAATAAGTTATAATTATGTATTATGAAAGGAAATGATAATAATTGAATTAAAGGATAAACAATTTGAATTATATTAGATAATTTTAAAATAGTGTTCCTTAATTGAAAAAAATAGAGGAAGTTGAGGATCCCATACGGAATTTCGGAATAGTAATGGATGTACATAGGGGTTTATAAGAGGGGTAGCAATGATTGAAAGGGGGAAACATAATTTAAAAATATAATGGAAATTAAGGTTGATTGGTATGAATGTATCCCATCATAATAAAATTTAAATCAAAAGACATATAATAAACAAAATGCTTTATAAAAAGAGCAGGGAGAGAATCCATTACTTGAATGTGTTATTCCAATGGATTGGGAGATAATTATTTGGAGCATGGGGGTGGCTTGGTAGGAATATAGGTAGTATAGGGAATATAGTGGATGTGCTTATTTTTTGAGTGATGTGAAATTGGAGCGAATGTTGGTTTATATAGGGAATGATGGGGGATTATTTAAGGTTTTTTTGGAATCATTATAATAAAATATTCCAACCCACAAAACATCCAATGGTTTTCTCTGATGGATTCTTCAAAATTGTGTGTGGTTTATATTATTTTATAAGGCTAATGGCTGAAGATAATAAAATATTTTCCATGCATATGTGTAGGTGAGTAACATTTTCAATGAAATTATTTTAATATAATAACCTATATTATACATATTTCAGAATTTTCTAAGGTCTTATAAAAAAAATCAATTAAACATAATATCACAATATTTTATTGAAAATTGATGAGTTTGACAGTAAATGTTTTTGAACACTAATATAAATTTCATTTGTATTCATAAAAAATAATGATGAATTGTATTTAAGAGAAGATATTTAATTTTGTAATATTATTAAAATATTATTTATTTCAAATTTCACTAATTAATCTAAATAAATTTCTCAATTAATAAAAAATTATATTTGTTCTTAAAATATAAATTTAAATGTAATAATAATAGGATTAAAATATATTCATTATATTATAATAATATAATGTACATATTCATGTATATATGGTCTTGATAAATATCCCGTTCGTATAAATTTATATTCCTTAAGAGTATGGTGTGTGTTGGTGGGGATTTCTTGGGGAAATTCAGAAAACATGGTTAGGGTCATGATCTTGATGAGCATGATATTCTCACATTAGTGGGTTCTCTCATGCATAAGTTGTTATATCTTAGTTAGGTATTGGTATCGGGAAAATCCCTAAAATTCTATCTCTCCCGGAATCTATGATAAGTGGGCTTCATAAGGTACGATCCTACTGGTTGAGACCATCACTTCCTTTCTCTACTCCAAAAAGATTCAATAAAAACTTATATTTATACTAGAAATGTGAACATTTGAAACTCCCCAAGATTCTGCAATACACTTGTTTTTTAAGAAAACAATAGCTTGTGTTTTTTTTCAACTTCAAGTTCTAGCACACCACAACCAATCAAACTAGCCATTATGAATAGTAATACCCACTTTTAGAAATTTTATTAATTATAATTTTCAAAAAAGACTTTATTTTTTGGATTTCAAATATCATGATTAGTTTAGGGTGAATTTTTTTATTTTTCTGAACAAATTCAATTTTTTGATGAATAATGAAAAACATTGTATTATTGTTTATTACTAACATCTTATTTAAATAAATATTTTTTATTTAAATTTATTTTATTGTCAAAATAGATACATAAAACATCTATTAGTCCAACTTAATTCATTTATATCATTTTATTATAAGATTATATATATAAACTTTTATTGAACTTTTAACTATCTTTTACCAATCATCTAGGCACGATTGAAAATTTTTATAATATGAAATTTTACTGCTTCTGTGTATCGAATTTAAAAAATCTGAGATTCAAAGTTGATACCAGTCAGTAAAATTTCTTTCAATAAGATGAAAATACATCTTTGGAATAGTAACTATTGACTATTATTAATCGCGGTTAATAGTAAATAGAGTAAATGAAGGTAAAAATTAAATTATAATTACACTAAAACATGTCCTGATTCTATTGGATAAGTTTATTTCTACAAAAATAATCCATAAAAATAAAATAATATATTTTTCGATGCACTTGAATTAGATTAGGATATTTATTACTATATAATTTAAAGAAGAGTTAAAAGTGTTAAATTCAAATTTTTATAACAAAAAACTAGTTTTACTATAGAGTTATACATAAGATAAATTTTACTAAAATATTAATTAGAAATCTAAAAGTATTTCCTATAAAATGGTATTTTATTTATATATTCAATACATTAAATAATTAAAATTAATTAAGACACTATAATGATGTAGTAATTACCATATTAATGAAAGATTAAAATAATTGATATTATAAATATCAAAATAAATGTTAATAAAGACATCGAATGAATTAAACTAATTTTATAGATTAATATGACATTTTAGTGTTGATTCAATGAGTTTTATTGGATGTAATAATGTTGTTATGACTTTCACAAAAACCAAATACTAAATGGTGTCCAAATTAACAAAAATGAGTTTTTAAAACAAATATTATACTATATAATGTTATTAAATTCCTTGAAATATAATGTTTGGAAAAAGGACGTATAAACTGATAGATATATCATTAATGAACAACTTTATTTTCTCTTGTCATTTTATAGTATTTTTATTATCCATATTATATAAAAATACAACAAGACATGGTAAATGTTAGACTATTTAACTAAGAGTAAAATAAGAAATACTAAGTTAATATGGTAACCTAACTTGTCTAAAAGCTATTGGTTGAGTGGTATTCGACCCAACCCCACGTTAGTCTCAAAATATATCCTTTTGGAACCATTATAAACCGAATATGATTGTATAATAAGTTAATATTTCATGCTTTTCCTAAAGTGACCCTCACCTCTCTAATAAAAGGTTACTTCCCCTTCTCTCAAAATCACACCTCCAAATCCATTTGGATCAGCCAAACCCAACTCAAATATTTTCCCAAATTCCCTCATTTAAACCTAGAAGACTTACTTTGTTCCTAAATCTAGCGAAAGGATCATTTTTTATGAAATCAAATGGAAGCACCCAGAGAAGATTTAATAATTTCATCATCTCCTTCAATGTTCATTTCTTCTTCCACTTCCTCATTGTTTTCTATTTCTATACCAAAATATTTACTCCAATACCATCTACATACTATGATGATATTATAAATATTGTAAAACCATATTCATTATTCTATCTACTTTATAAATGAAAAAGTCACCATACGTGTGTACGTACGGCTTGCCTTCTCCACATCGTGGTGTAGTTTGTCATTCAAAAATTCATTATTTGGATAGTTATAATAAAGAGTATAATTGATGTAAATAATAAATATAACATTTTAATGATTCTGAATATATGATATTCAATCCTATTACATGCAATTTCACCATCAATATAATGGTATTTTCACTACTGCGTACGTATGGATTACCACCTCCATGAATGCAATTAGATTCATTCCCCATCGTAACTATTCAAGAATAATTTTATTTTATGAATAAAAAATAATGTTTAAAAACATAATCTCATTCTAGATATGAACCCAATAAATCCAATTCATAACTAACATGACTTTCATAACAAAACATATATTCAAAAATGAATCAGTTTCCACCCGAAATAATGATACTACTGAAATATTATTAAAAATACAAAATTAAGAGATAATACATGATAACATATTTATTTATTTGGTTATTTAATAATATGATTATTATTATTTAACAATTATACAAGAGTATAATGTACCATCAACCAAGGAAAAGTACATTGTAAGGGTTAAATTTCACAATCTATTTATTATCAAGTGTTGTTTATAGGTGAGTATCTACTGGGATCTATTTATCATCCACATTAGGTTGTCCTAAAAATTTATTTCATAAAATTTTTACTATTTAATATATTATGGTTTAGAGTCATTTATACCCCTGTTTTAATTTTTATAAAATGTTTCGAAAGGAATATTTCTGTCATTTTTCGAACAAGCTACTGTATAATCATTACAGCCGAATTAAGGTATGAATGTTTTTTAATGTTTACGGTGGGTGAAACAATTTTCCTTAGTTATAACACCTTCTAGGATTCCATTACAAGATTATAATAATATTATCAAAACAAATTTTTTCATTTATAATTATACGACTTTTAAATTATTTCATAATATAAAGGGATATGTCTCTAAAATAGTTTTGATTTCTTCTATATCATCATCCTTTGATAGATTTTACACTTGTTTGAGGTTGATTTATTGTGATACAATATTTCATATTGTATTTAAGGGTCTATGATATATATGACTGTGGATATTTTATTTTTATACCATTCATGGTTTATGGTTAATGCTTTATCATTTTTTATGTCAGTTTTAATACGAATGATAATGTTATGTTTCAACATCATCATATGAGGAACGAATATGACTTAGTAAGTGATAGGTTTAGCTCTCCATAGCTCCTCGATTAATCATTAGGTCCCTTGAGAAAAAATATTGTCTTCGCACAAGGCCAGGGCAAAAACTTTTTTGTAGTTTTGGCATGAGGCCTTGACAATGGAGTTATGATGTCCGGAATTATGCATTCCATCATTATGAAATTGGATATTTATATTACATGTGATTATTTGACTAGTAGAATATCCATGTGAATAAGTAAATTGCATTATTTGATTTATCGTTTCCATATTTTGCTGAAGTTTATCTTTAAAATGAGTGTGTTTTAGTTATATACATTGCCTTAAAGGGTGATTCTTATTTATGAAGTTTTCGCTATATTGATACCTTTATTGTGCATCTGAGCTCATCACTTTAAATGTTTTATTTTTTACATGATGTGAAGAAGTATATCATGATTAACCTACAGGAATAGGCTAAAGGATATGAGTGTGTTCAAGGGGTCTTAATTTTTTTGTTTTTACATTTCATGATATCATGTAAATATTATGTATCTATCTAGTACTTCCCAGGCTACTAAACTAATTTTTATTTTGAGACATGATCTCTTGTGATCATGAAAATGTTATGTAATAATGCATCGAATCTAGGTAGCTAGGGTCAGAGTGTTATTTTTGGTATTAGAGGATGTTTAGTACAAATTTTGGAAGCAAGATTAAGAAAAAAAAATTATTAGAGAAAATTGTCATAAAATAGAATTTGAGGATTGGTATAGAAGTAATTACATTAATGTATGTAATATATAGATTTTGTGAGTTTTATAAGAAATACATCTCTATCTGCATTAGAGAAAGTAGAGGTGGCTCTGGCAAAAATATACCTAGGAGTCAAAACTCTGACAAGGAGTTTTGGGCTTGGCCCACGGTATCATGGTACATGGAAACAGGACTTGCAGCACTCTTGGTTACGACACTCCCAGGGGATATGTTTAGGATAATTCAAATTTATTTAAAAACCATTACGAAAAATTTATGTGTATATACTTCCTCAATGAAAACATTTTTAGGATTATGGATTTTGTTGATAAACTGTTCAATTTATGTTACGTGTTCTAGAAGTTTGGAATTATGTATTTCAATTCATAAACTAATCTAATTTATTCCATTTTTTTAGAAATGAAACCTAGTGGAGGGAATGAAAACTATATCAACTAATGCAATACATGTAGGGGTTTCCCTGCTACTCAATATAATAATAGTGGAGTTGGTGATGCAACTAGTACTTAACAACTTATAACCATATATGGACAACTCACTCAGGATTTGACTAATAACTTTACCCGTATGGAGCATTAGGATCCACAATGTAGAGGATTGATGTTATACTTCTTCATGAGGAAACAACCACAAACATTCAATGGTACTATAAATTCATTTGTAGTTAGGCAATGGATAAGTTCCTTAGAGAAAATATTTCACGCTTTGGGGTAGTGAAAGGAAAATGGTTGTCATGGAAGTTTATCGCCTCACATGAGATATAGATAAATGGTTGTCATTAATTAAAAACCCAAAGGAGAATGAATTAGTATCAATCATGGAATGTAGAGAGTTCTAATGATCTTTTAGTTGATAAAATACTATCCTTCTGACCATTGAACAGATATAGAAAGGTAATTTCTTAGTCTAAGGAAAAAAGAGGATGAGAATGTCAGAAAGTATGAGGCTTACTTTAAAAGGATAGAAATACATGGTGCTAATTATATACGTAACCCAAGGAGTAATATTGATTGATTATTTGATGTGTTAAACCCAATACTCCATCGAGCCTTAGTCTCAAAATACATCTCATCTTATAAAGATATTGTCTCATTGGCTATCAACACAGAAGAAGAAATCTCTATGACTTTTGACTTTAAAGCAAAAAATGAGAATAAGAGATTTGTTTAACACTCTAGAAATGAAAATAAGGGGAAGAATGGAAGAGTGGAATATTTATCCTATACAAAATGTGGGAAGTAACACCCTGGTACTTGCGTGAATGGAATGAAAATATGTTACAATTGTGGAGAAAAATTCCACCAAGCTCGTGATTGCAATGGGAAGAAATAGGTTGTCAATGTCAAAAGCTACAATTGTAATGAAATGGGGAATTATGCCAATGAATATCCTAAGCGCCAGGTAATCTTACCTCAAAAAAGGCCAAGGGAGAAAGGCCAAGGCTATGTGATCACTATTGTTGAGATTCAAGATCAAATGATGTGGTGGAATATAATTTAATGGTTTCCTCAAATTTATCAAATGATTTGTTTCATTCTGGATCATCACATTGTATCATATCTTCCCAGTTTTCTATAAAAATTAGATATTTCCAGATTTATTTAACAAGGGAGTAGTCCGTAAAAACTCTAATGATATGTATTATTGCAACAAAGTTTTTTGAATCTATTCCCATTATGGAATATTAACTTTTTTATCGGATGATATCAATGTCATACCCATGATTGAATTTGATATAATCCCCGGTATTGAATGTTTTTCGAACCATGATGGAAATATTTATTATACGGAGAAGGAGGTTATAATTTTTGATAATGATAAGTAGTACCTTATTTTATGAGTAGAAATATCCCCATATGATTCTTATGAAGGCCCACCCCCTTTAGATATACTAAATTCAACTATTGTGGAGGAAGAGAGTGAAATAACTATAGGAGAGGAATGGAAGTTTGAAATAAAGGATATACCTATTTTGAATTAATATGTTTATGTGATTCTAGAGGATTTACCGGGAAATTATCCTAAATGACAAATTGATTTTTCTATTGATTTAATTACTGGTTCAAGGCCCATATCAAATACCCATTATAGAATTTCCATTGTGGAAATAGTGGAAATAATTAAACAACTATAAGAGTTGAGTAATAAAGGATTTATTCTCCAAATTGTTTTGGGAGCCCCTGTTCATTTTGTTAAGAAAAATAATGGATTTATGAGGCAATACATTGACTACGAGGAGATCAATGCTAATACAATAAATAAAAATTATCTCCTACCTCTCATTGATGATTTATTTGATAAAATTCATGGATCTCAATATTTTTCAAAGATTGATCTTTGATCTGGATGTCATCAGTTTTTCATGAAAAATAAAGACATTCCAAAGATAGAATTTCGAATAGGGTACGAGCATTACATGTTTACAGTAATGCCTTTTGGACTGACTAATGAACCCTATGTATTCATGGATATAACGACTAGTGTTTTCAAGGAATATATAGATGACTTTGTAGTGGTATTTATTGGTTATATCTTGGAATAATACAAAAAATAAAAAGATCATAAAAATAACTTGTGCATTATTTGAAAGAATCTTTGAAGAAATGAATTATATGGTATGTTTAGAAAGTGTGAATTCTAGATTTAGGAGATTTCTCTTCTTGGACATATTGTCTCTAAGGATGAAACTTTTATTGATCCTTCAAACACCATGGAAAACCAAAAATGTCCATCACCAATAAGTATAACTGAGGTACATAGTTTTTTTGGTTTAGAAGGTTATTATCGATGCTTCATCCATAATATTTCCCAATTGGCTAACCCCTTAACCATGATCACACGTAAAGGTGTTAAATTTGTTTGAAAAAAAAATGTGTGAAGAATGTTTTGTGAATTAATGAAATGATTAGTCAATGCTTCTATATTGACTCTACCATTGGAGAATGATTGGTTTTTTATTTATAGTGATTCTTCAAATAAAGGACTTGGTTGTGTCCTTATTCATAATGACATAGTTATTTCATATGCATTAAGGAATCTAAAAATTAATGAAAAAAACTATACCACTCATGATCTTGAGTTAGTAGCGGTAATGTTTTTTCTGAATAAATATAGATACTATTTATATAGTGAAAATTGTGATATTTATACTGATCACACAAGTTTGGAGTATATTTTCACACAAGAAAAGAACTCAACATGAGGCAATAGTGATATCTTGAAATATTCAAGGATTATGATTGCACTATATGTTACCACCTGAGGAAGGAAAATAAGGTAGTAGATGCTTTGAGACAAAATGATCAAGGAGTTATGAATAATATGTGAGTTTAAAGGGATCCTTTGTTCATGGATACACTAAAGATGTATATGGGAATAATCATAGAAGGTTAAACATTGATATTTTTTTCAAATAGTTTGCAAACAAGATTTAATAGAAAGGATAAAAAGTTCTCAGAATGATGATGAGGAGTTTCAAAAGATAATTAATGCTACCAATGATGGGAGATTGATCGAATTCGTGTATGAATTTGTGATAATGAAATTTGGGTAAGTACATTGAGTTCCTGACATACCTGATCTAAAAAGGGAATTGTTTGATGATGAACATAGCTCCAATATTGCTATACACGCGGGTAGCAGTAAGATGTATAGAGATTCGAAGGAATATATTTGGTGGTGCAACATGAAGATAAATATTGCTGATAATTTGTCAAGAGGTATAATTTCTCAACAGGTTAAGGCTGGAAGACAACATCCTAGAGGATTCATTAAACCTCTCCCCATTCTTATAATGAAGTGGGATGATATTACGATGTACATTGTCATGGGGATACCAAAGACTCCTTGAAGGAATGATGCATATGGTTAATTATTGATCATCTTATCGAGTATGAACACTTTAATGCAATAAAAGAATATTTAACACTTGAATGATTATCATAAATATATATTAATGAAGTTGTAAGACTTCATGGTGTACACCTATCGATTGTTTCTGATCCTGATCCCCGTTTCACATCAATATTTTGGAAAAGTATTTAGAAATTCCAATATACAGAACATCATTTGAGCACTGCCTACCACCCTCAAGCTGATGAACAATCAGAATGGACTATTCAAACCTTATAAGACATGTTTAGATCTTGGTCACTAGACATTATAAGTATGTCGGATCAATATTTACCTCTGGAAGAATTTTCTTATAACAATATCTTCCATTTAAGTATTAATATTGCACCATATGATGTGATAGGTGGAATGAGTTGTTACACACCAACTTTTTGGGATGATGATGGTGAAAGGAAACTCGTATGCCTAGAACGTGTTGAGGAATCAATGGAAAAGGTGAATATTATTCAAACCAATATCAAAGCAGCTCAAAGTAGGAAAAAGAGAAATGCTAATAATATAAGGAAGGATTTTGGAATTTCATGTAGGAGATCAGGTTTTCTGGAAGGATTTTCTTTTTAAGGGTGTTAAAAGATTCAGTAATAAAGGTAAATTGTGTCACATGCATATGTGACCTTTTGAAATTATTGAATGGATTTGAGTTGTAGATTACCATTTAGAAATGCCTCCAAGTCCCTCCAATGTTCGCGATGTTTTCCATGTATGGCTGTTGAGAAAATACCTGCCTGACCCCACGCATGTACTCACCTATGAATAAATAGAACTGGAACTTGACATCCCTTACTGTGAAGATCCTATCATTATTTTTGGTACCAGAAAATAAGTGCTGAGAAACCGGACAACACATCTGGTAAAATATGTACTGAGAAACCATAAGATAGAAGATAAAACATGGGAAACAGAGTAACTTAATATGAATAACTCCCAAAATATATTTATTCACTCGTATTCTATTTATATTTTGGATGAAATTATTTGAAGGTGGGAAGAATGTAACACCCCAAAATTCCACGGTATGCTTCTCTTTGAATAAAAAAATATCTTGCGTTGTAGGCCACTTCGAGTTTTAGTACACCTTGTCCAATCAAACTAGCTGTTGGGAATAATAATACCCACTTTTTGATATTTTATAATCATTTTTAAAAAGGACTCCATTTTTGGATTTGTAATATCAACATTTTATTATGGAGAATTTATGGTATTTTTCTGAATACATTCAATTTTTGATGAATAGTGAAAAACATTGCGTTATTGTTTAACACCGACTATTTATTTAAATAATTATTTTTAATTTAAAATTATTGGAATGTAAAAATAGTTATATAATACCGATATTAGTCCAATTTAATTCATTTAAATCATTTTATAACAATATTAGATTTATGAAATTTTATTGAACAACCTACCATCTTTTACCCACCTTCTCGGCACGTTTGAAAATTTTCATAAAAAGTAATTTTAACTCTTATATGAATTGTATTTAAAAAATCATAGAGACATTGTTGATATCATTAATTAAAATGTGGTTCAATACGATGAAAATAATATTTTGTGAATAGTGACTTTTGACTTTTATTTACCATGGTAAAAAGTAAATTGGATAATTTAATTTTTAAATGATATTATAATTACCCTAACACATTTCTTAATTCTATTGGATAAGTTTATTTTGACTAAAATAATCCTTTAGAATAAAATATGATCCTCTTTGATCCACTTGGATTTGATTAGGACATTTTTTTTATTTAATATAAAGAGGAGGTGAAAGTGTTAAATTAAAATTTATAAAAATAAAATATTTTTAATATAGGGTTATAAAGAATATAAATTCAACTATAAATATTAATTAGGAAGATAAAAAGATTTACTACATGATGGTAGTTAATTAATAATTTTTATATATTAAATAATTAATTTTATTTATGTCACAATGATGATGCAGTAATTAGTTATTAATTAATAATTAAAATAATTGATATTATAAATATCCAAATAAATGTAAATTGATCCTTCCGATAAATTACACTAATTTTATAGATTAAAATGACATGCTAGGGGTGATTCAAATAATTTTTTTGAAGTATTCATGTTGTATGACTTTCACAAAAACCAAATACTAAATAGTGTCAAAATTTACATAAATGAGTTTTTAAAACAAGTATTATATTATAAAATGAAGTAATATTCAGAAAATATCTAATGTTAGGCCAAAAGACATATATAATGAATGATATATAATTAATTAAACACATGAGGTTTTCAAGGAATTTTATAGTATGATTGTAAATAATATGATCTTAAAATACGAGGATACATGGTAAACGTTAAACTATTAAACTAAGAGTAAAATCTAAAAGTTAAGGTTAATATGGTGACCTAAACATGATAAAAACCTATTAGATAAGAGTTTTTTCGATCCAGAACCACCTTATCCTCAAAATAAATTCTTTTGAGGCCATTATAAGCCTAATATGATTGTATAATAAATTAATATTTCAAGATTTTCCTAATGTGACCCTCACCTCTCTTATAAAAGGTTATTCCCCTTCTCTCAAAATCACACATCCGAAGCCATTTGGTTGGGCCAACCCCATCTCAATTATCCTCCCATCTACCATCAAGTCAACTCATAGGCATTACATTGACAATAAATTCAACCTAAGGATCCCTTTTGTTCAAATCAAAAGGAATCACCCGAAGATGAGGTAATAATTTCATCATATATTTCAAAGTTCTTTTTTTATTCAACTTCCACTTTATATGTTTTTTCCATTCCAAAATAATGAATCCAGTACCTTCTACATACTATTATGTTATTATAAATTTTCTAGAACCATATTCATAATTCTATTTATCCTATAAATGAAAACGTCACCATACATGCGTACGTTCGGCTTACTGTTTCCACGTCGAGGTGTAGTTTGTTATTCAACACTTAATTATTTGGATTTTTATAATAATGAGTATAATTGATGTAAATAATAAATACTACAAGTTAATAATTATTAATATATTATATACCATTCAATTAAATATGATTTCATCATTAATATAATGGTATTTTCACTCGTGCGTACATAAGGATTATCGTCTCCACAAACTTGATGTGATTCATTCACCATCATAACCATTCAATAATAATTTCATTTTATGTTTATAAAATAATATTTAGAAAACATAAAATCATTATTTATATTAATCAAATATATTATATCCATAACAAACATAACTTACGTAACAAAACATATAAAGGAAAACAAATCAATTATCACCCGAAATGATGATACTACTGAAATATTATTAACAATGCAATATTACAAGATCAAATATGATATCATATTTAGGTATGTGGGTAATTAATAATTTCATAACAATGATTTAACTATTATAAAGGAGGTTAATCTACCCTAGTCCAAGGAAAAATAAAATGTAAATGTAACATTTCACAATCGCTTAATTATATGAGGTTGTTTGTACGTGAGTATCTACAGGGACCTCTTTATCATCCACATTTGAATTTCCTAAAATTGTATTTCAAATAATTTTTACAATTTTCTATGATATTGGTTAAACTCAATTATACCCTAGTTTTACTTTTTATAATTTTTTTGGAAAGGAATCATTACATCATTTTCCAAACAAGGTACTTTATGACCTTTTCGACAAATTGAGGTAATAATGTTTTTTAAACATATACGGCGGGTGTACATATTTTCCGCCTTTATAACACATTTGAGGTTTCCCTTAAGAACTTATATGAATATTTTAATAATAATTTTTTTATTTTATAAATATGTGACATTTAAATGTTTTCAAAATAGAATGATATATTTCTCTCAAATAGTTTTGATTTCATCAATGTCAACATCATTTGATGGATTTTTCACATATTTGAAATTGATTTATTATGATACAATATTAAATATATATTGAAGGTTTTTTGATATTTTTGAATGAGGATGTCTTATTTTTATACCCTTCATGGTTTAGGGTTAAATTATTAAAAATTATAGTCAAGTATTAATACAAATTTTTATGGTATGTTTTAACCAATTAAAATGAAGAATGCCCTGGGCTAAGTAAGTGATGACTGGAGCCTGCTATAGTTCCATGATGCATCAGTAGGTCTCATGAGACAAACTAGTGTCTTGGAATAAGGCCTTGAAAAAAATCATTATTTTAGTTTTGGCACAAGGCATTAACAATATGGTTATGATGTCAGACATTATGCCTTGTATCATTATGAAATCAGTTATTGATATTACATGTTTTTATTCTACTATTATAATATCCATGTGAATTATTAAATGGCATTATTTGATTTATCTTTTCCATGTTATACTGAATTTTATTTTTAAAAGGATTTAGTTTCATTGTTATACATTTAATAAAATTTAATTGATTATTTATGAATGTTTCCGCTATATTTTTATCTTTAATAAGAATATGAGCTCACCCCGTTCTAGGTTTTCTTTTTTACCATGATTTGAAGAAGTATATCATGATTAACTTTCAAGAATAGGTGAAATTATATGAGTGTGTCAGAGGGGAAAAATCTTGTTGTTTTTCCATTTCATGATATAATGTAAAACTTATGTATGTATCTATTACTTCCATGGCTACTAAACTAATCGGTATTTCAAGACTTGATCTATTTTAATCATGCCAATGTTATTGAATAACAAACTAAATCTGGGTAACTAGGGTCAAGGAGTTATAATATTGTTCAATGACTATATTATAAATGGTAAGGATACATATATCTCATTTAAATCTAATTGTATTCTGTAGAATAAAATAAGTTAATGTGTTTTCAATATTTAATTAAATGAAAAACCGGAATTTCATTCATGAAAGACCGATACATCACAATATAGTAATAATGATAATGGTAGATAAGAATAACCATTATTGAACATTAATGAGGTATGGATTTGAATTAACAATGATGTAATGTAAATATGACTCAAATGGAAAGAGAATCCATATAAAAAAGGACATAGATAAAATGAATTCTAGTAAAAACTATTACTCAAGGGTGAACCACATCTTTAAAAATTTTATATTTTGGTAGAGGAAACAATTTCACAGACACCAATGGATTGGGTAAGAAACCATGATAAGGGAAATTAAAGAGATCTCGTGATGAAAAAAATTACTTCACAATTGATTTAATTCACATTGGGAATGAATAAAATAAAATACTGGATACATTTAGATATTATAAAACAATTTGAGAGTTTCATTTTTTCTTTTTAATTTAAATCCATGTTATTTTGAATCAATGTACACTAAATAAATATAAGGAATAAACCAATTAAATTAATAAATAATTATAAAAAATAAATCATGGGGAATGGTAATAACTAATAACCATGGAATATTTTCATTGTCAAGTAATTATATACTGACACATTTTCATTTATAGCATTAGAAGGGAAGATAAAATGTTTTTAGACTCGAGGTGTGGGGTTTTCTTATAAATATCACAATTTTTTTTTACATTATTTCATAATATGTGTATAATATAATATAATATTTTTTTAGAATATACTGGAAATGTATAATATAGTAATTGTCACTTTATAATTTAGTTTTTTGTATCACTATTATTGATATATAACTCTGAATTTATGGTATTCTTTGGGATCTTTAACTCTCCTTTTTTCTCTTTATCATGATTCATATATCTTTCACTCTCTATTAATAAATAATGAATATATAATTATCTTGTATGTTAATTTACTTTAATTCATACATATAATCAATTATTTTCTCCCTATTTCTATGTTTTTATAATATTGACATGACTTTATACAAATTAAATAATATGGTGAAAAACCAATATATTTCATATTAAATATTCATGAGAGTTTATATATGATGTTGTTCCATTTATTTATATAGTTAAATAATTTTAATGTGCACATATATATATATATAATTTTAACATAGATAACTAACATCAATATAGTGTTGTTGGTAATATTCATTCTTATAGAACATTTAGTTTAATTTATATTATTTATTCAATTTATATAATAAATTCAATAGATCAATTCATTTTTCGGTGTGGAAAAAAATTTACTATCCCCTCAATGCATTAGAAATTATCATCATATAATATTGCATTGGGTAATGGTATCATCATTTCCAATTATTTATTTTTTCCTCGAACATATCATTGATAAAACAGTTATAGTTTATGGTATAATTGTTTTCCTAATTTTGATAGATATTATTATTCTCTATGTGTTTTTATTTTTCTTATTTATAAATAAGGGAATGTTTTTACTCATTTACAATTATTTTTTATTGTTTAATTAATTATTTTTCATTTATGTAATATTTAATTTATAATTGTTTTATTATGTATAAAAACCCTAGTTTATAATTTTTTCACGATGATATATATTTTTTTCACTATTTTTAATAGAGACGCTAATGATTAGTATTTGAGATATAAATATGTTAAATGTGGGAATAATAATATTTAATGTTTTTAGGATGTTCTGTTATTTCCAATGTAACGTAATGAACATATTTTTTTATATTATATTTGTTAAAAAATGTATTTCATGTTCTTCATATTGAGAACATTGTGTTCTATTACAAATAGAATAAAGAATCACAAGAATGAGGTATCTATTTTTTTATTTTTAGAGTATATAAAAATTGATGTAAATTATGTAATGAAGTTATTATAGATATATTTTATATACTCTCTGTAAACTCAAGGATGAATCACTCTTGGTGAGATTGACTATTTTTTTATCTATTAAAATGGAATTACAATGGGTTTTATTTTTTTGAATTTGATAATAAATGTCATATGTTTTTCACCAATGGGTTCAAATATTTTCTTGATTGAAATATCGACATATTTTACCCTCCATATATTAAATATGAAATTTAATTGAATCCCAATAAATCCTAAATCTTATAATTTGTATAAATAATATAATTATTACATTTTTAATTTCATTAAATTTTTCAATTTTTACCACTTCCCTTTTTTAACACACATCAATGATTTAATTTTATATAGTTTTTATAGGAATTTATGTGAACTAATTTTTTTTTATTTTCTATCATATTTATATTGTAATTTATTACAATTTTATATCAATTATAATAAAATGTCAATGTGTAATTTCTCAGCCTGGGTAACTCTCACTGGTTTCCTAAGCTAGTTCCCCACATGTCCTAATGTGTGGCTCCTAATACACTAGAAGATTATAACTAACATTGAGGGCTAGATTAGTTGATCATTGGTATATTATTACCTCTTTTATGAGAGAAAAAACTATCATCAATAATAACCAATAGAAGAATTGTTTATGACTATAAAAAATCCAATTTCTCAAAATAACTATTAAATTTAATAGGGTGTGAGTGAAACTCAGTAGGACACCAACAACAATGTATAATAATTATATAGTCAAAAAATAGTGTATAAAGTTTTATAAATAAATAATAACAATAGAAAAGTAAATTACTATAGCATTATCAATTAAATATTATTTATATACATAAACATCCATGATCCAGTTGATGAACAAAAATCAATCAATACATCAACTCTTTTAAAATTCTAATCCATTACATGTTATCAATTCACAATTCATTATTAAATGGGATTTCATTGTAAATATATTTTCAATTTTATTAAATGGATAATTGAATCCATTATTCATTTCTAACTCATGGGTGTCGATCATCATCTCCAACACCCATGTCTTCTTAGTATTTATAGCACTGATCCGTGTCTCACACATCATTGGTATATGGAGCCTCTTCACATGTCCCATACATCATATCTGCATGCATGGTATTTTTTGTAATATAAGTATATGAAACATCTGTCTCCCTCCCAAACTCACTTATTAGTCAATTTCACATGCGTCATTGAGAATCATTCTGACTCGCATCCTCATATCTCATTCATTAATAAGTATCAAAATATCACATGTGTCATTATTTCATTTAATTCTAGATTAATGAAGATTAATCCCATTATTAAATTCACTATCAATAATGGAATCAACATTTAATTAACCACATTCATCACATTAATAAAATTAATAAATAATTAATCACTATAAATTTATAAAATAATTTTTTATTTTAAAAATCACATTCAATATATTAATTAATTCTAAAATTAATTAATCACCATCTTAGATGAAATATTAGTAAGCCAACTATTAATTCAGAAATAAATTATTCTAATTATCTATTCAATTTCATGATAATTAATTCATCAATTAACTATATCAATTCCCCAAATTCAATGTTTTATCAAATCATTTATTTATCAATAAATTAATCATCCCTAATAATTTACATAGGCAACACCACAAACTTCCACAATACATTTCCGTTTGAATGATGCAATAGCTTGTGTTGTATGCAATATGGAGTTTTAACACACCATGAAAAATCAAACAAGCTGTTATGAATAGTAATACCCACTTTTTAAAACTTCATACATTTTATTTTCCAAAATAGACTTCATTTTTTAATTCATAATATCGAAATTATCTTCGGGTGAAATTTTGGTATTTTTCTGAAAACATTCAATTTTTGATGAATCGTGAAAAACATTGTGTTTTTGTTTAAAACTGAACTTTTTATTTAAATAATCATTTATTTTATTTTAATTTAATTTAAGTCAAAATAGTTACTCAATACCAATATAAGTTCATTTTAATTAATTGGAGTCATTTTTATAATAAAATTAGATGTATAAAATTTTAATAATCTTTTTACAGTATTTTACCCTCCACCAAGGTGCATTTGTAAATTTTTATAAAACATAATTTTACCGCTTTTGTGAACTGAATTTAAAAAATCCTAGAGACATGGTTGATAACTATTTGTAAAATGAGGTTAAATAAGATGAAAATATTTTTTGGTGATTAGTAACTTTTGACTTCTATTTACCACGGTAAAAAGTAAATAGGGTAATTAAAGGTAAAAATGATATTACAATTAACATAACACATGTCATAATTCTGTTGGATAAGTGTAATTTGACCAAAAACAAAATTAGGAATAAAATATGATCCTTATGTCCACATTAATTATATTAGGACATTTATTATTATTTAATTTAATGAATAGTTAAAAGTGTTAAATTCAATGTTTAATAAGTAAACCATTTTAAATATAGGGTTATACATATGATAAATTCAACTATAAATATTCATTATAAATATAAAGAAAATTCCTACATAATGGTATTCTTTTCATTTCTAGATATTATATAAATTAATTTATTTATGACACAATGATGTTGAATTAATTACCTTATAATGAAATATTAAAAAAATTGATATTATAAATTTATAAATAAATGTAAATTGAGCCCATTTATGAATTTCACTAATTTTTTATATTAATATTACATTAAAGGATTTGTTAAATTATTTTATTTTGAATTAATAATGTTGTTCAAACTTTAATAAAAAACAATTACTAAAGTGTCAAAATTGTCAAAAATATATTTTTAAAATGAATATTATATTATTAATTGATATTATATTACTAAAAATATAAGGCTCGGCCAAAGAACATATATAAGGTTATATATATCAATAATTAACTACTTGGGGTTCTCTTGGAAGTTTATAGTAATTTTATTAACCATATAATATAAAAATACCAAGACACATTGTAAATGTCAAACTATTTTACTAAGAGTTAAATCTAAAAGATGATGTTAATATGGTGACATAAACCTGTCTAAAACCTATTGGTTGAGAGTTTTTCGACCCATCCCAACCATATCATATAAATAAATCATTTTGGTTCCATTATAAATAGAAAATGATTTTATTATAAAACAATATTTCACTCTTTTCTTAAGGTGCCCCATGCCCCTCTTATAAAAGGGAACTTGCCCTTCACTCAAATTCACACCTTCCAAGCCATTTGGCTTAGACAAAACCTGCTCAAATATCATCTAAACTATCCTACCTTAATTTTAGAGGACATTATTTGTTCAGAAAGCCAACCTAAGGATAACTTTTGATCAAACCAAAAGGAAGAACCCGAAGAAGAGGTAAATATTTCATCAACCATTACATGTTCTTTTCATCTTTCACATCATATTTATTTTTTGATTGCATTATAAAATAATAACTTCATTATCATATATATACTATTATGTTTTTATAATAATGGTACAACAATATTCATTATTCAATCCATCCTTTAAATTACGAAGTCATCGTACATGTGTACGTGCGGCTTACCGTCTCACCATCGTGGTTAAGTTTGTCATTGAACACTTTACTCTTTGGATGGGTATAATAATTCTTATAATTGATATAAATAATAAATATAATATGTTAATGATTCTTTATATATATGACATACTTACCAATTACATACTATATCACCAACAATATAATGATATTGTCGCTCGTGCGTACGTACGGATTATCGTCTCCATGAACACGATGAGATTCATTGCCCATCATAACCATTGAAGAATAATTTTCATTTGATGATTAAAAATAATTGTAAAGACATTATATCATTCTAGATTTTAAATAGATACATTCCATTCATAACAATCATTACTTATGTATCAAATCATATAATGGAAAACAAATCAGTTAACTCTTGAAATGATGATACTACTAAAATATCATTAAAAAACAATATTAGAAGGTAATATATGATATCATATTATTGTATATGGTTCTTGTATAATTTTATAACAATTATTTCACCCTTATAAAGAATTTTCACCTTCCCTCAACCATATAAAAGTACAAGTAAGAGTAAATTTCAAATTCTCTTTATACTCCGAGGTTGTCTTTACGTGAGTATCTAATGGGACCTCTTTAACATCGTCATCCATGATTAAATAAAAATGTTTTTCATAATATTTTTACTATTTAATAGACTATTATTAATGTCATTCATACACTTATATGACCTTATATATTTTTAATGGAATATTTCCGTCATTTTCCAAACAAGGTACTTTATGACCTTTTCGAAAAAATTACGGTAAGCATGTTTTCAAACTTATACGGTAGGTGCTAGTATTTTCTGCCATTATAACATCCTTGATGCTTTCCTTACAATCTAATAATATTATTTTCAAAATAACTATTTTCTTTTATAATTATTTGACACTAAAATGATTTCAAAATAGAAATATATATTTCACTCAAATAGTTTTGATTTAATCTAAGTCAATATACATTGATAAATTTAAAAATTATTTGAAGTTGTTTTATTGTGATACAAATATCCCCTACTATATTTAGTTTTATGTGATATGTTTGACTTTGGATGTGTTATTTTTATACCATTCACTATTTATGGTTAAATTTTTGACATTTTATATACTAGTATTAATATGAATGATTATGTTATATTTCAACCTTTTCATATGAGGAGTGTATATGATGTAGTAAGTGAAAGGTGGACCCCAAAATACTTCCTCAGTGCATCAGTAGGTCTCATTTGACATTAGTTGTGGAATTGTACAAGGCCATTCCCAATTTTACATACGGTTTTGGCCGAGGCCTAAAGCATTTTTTAATGTCATGGTCGAGGACCTGAACAAATGTTTCATAATGTCTGACATTATAGATTCCATCATTATGAATATAATAATAATTGTTAATGTGGTTATCCGACTAGTAGAATATCCATGACTATGTTTTATTATGGAATTATTTATTCAGCTCATATTCCAATCATAATGTGGTCAGGTTTATTATTTTTAAAGTCATTTGTTTTCAAATATTCAACATGCCTGATGATTAAATTATCTTATGTTGTATTTTATACTCTTATTAACTGATTGTGCACACCCCTTTATTATGTTTCATTTTCCAAAAATATGAAAAATTGAGTTATGAATTTCTTACAGGAATAATCTAGGAGGCTTGGATGTTTCAAATGGAATAAAATAGTGTTTTATTTTATATCAACTTGTAATGTTGAAATTATGTATGTGTCTTATTTCCAATAATACTAATGTGATCTGTCTCTCAGGACACGATTCCATGTATCGTGCCAATGCTATTAAATAAAGCACTGAATCTGGGTAATTGGGGTTGTGGCGTTACAACATAACAATATAATTTTAATTTCTAATGAAAGTACGAAATTCTATAATCAAATTATTGAAAACGATAAATAAACTATGGTGTTTCAGTTTCAGAGAACCTACCATGATATATTGATGAAAATGAACCGAATGTAAATTTGCTAAATTGAGCAGAACAACAATGTATATTGGATTCCGGATCTAAATCCATAAATAAATATTATATATATAAAGATCTCATGAATATAGATCTAGATCTCACCGTAAAGGCTCAGATATATAAAAATACAGTGGATAACATTCATAAAAAAATCAATAGAATAGAGTAGGATGAATAGTATAGTCATTGATATGAAGTCCACATACCAGAATAATAGTCGATGTTCAATTTAGTATTAGAATCATGAATAATGGAGGCTGGACATTCTTGGAATCCCTACGGGAAGCTTAGAAATTGTCCAAAATCATAATGTTATGATATTTGGTCAATTGGGAAGAGTTTTGGGGGTTTTTTAAAATTTAAAATTATTTTTAGCCAATCAAAAATATTTGGCATGTTTTTCTGGGTAGGAGAAAACAGTTTGTCAAAACTGATTGCCTATAACATTTTAGGGTGCACGAATATTTTTTTGGCCACCCAGTTTTTCAAACCGTGCACTTCCAGTGTGAACACTGTCTAGGTTACCATAGTTTCAAGGGTTTGGGCACACATTTTTCTAAACTATGCACCATACGTGTAAATCCCATGTCCCCAGTTTTACACAATTAATTGGGCTAGGCACATCGTTTACCCTATCCATGTTCCGACCATGTAGTGCTAATTTTTCTCAAATTTATCCTTTAAAATCTCCCAGATACACCCAAAGGAATAACCAAAATTAATGTTAAATAAATAAAAAACTTAAAGAGTTCATGCATGAGATTACTCCAGTAATAGTTAGAATAATAAAATATCCTCACCTTATAATATGTCATCCATGAGCTTCTCTCCCAAGGTTCAATAAGTTCCTGATCCAAGCAATTTGGGCCATTACACCCTCATATCTTTTTTAATTTCTAATTTCATATTCTTTACATATCCATGTTTCCATAACACATGAATTATCTACTGGTACATTCCCCCTAACACCTTCTCACCATGAGCGTACACATTTATTTAATGTGCCTCGAAGGACACATTTGTCATGAGATCATCCTCATCCACATAGATCACATGTGAAGGGTTAGGTTGATACCACTACAGTTTTGATACCTCGAAAACATCATGCATAACACTTTATATCTATGCAATATCCAATCAATATTCCACCATCCTGATTCTCTCTATAACGCCAAAAAAGCCATCAAACCTAAGTGCCAATATCCATTGTCTGTCTATCATAAGGATACCCATTCTAGGATACAACACATGTTATACACAATCAACCTATATAAAATATAGTAGACATTTCAATCTATCAAAATACATCTTCATCCTACACTAATCCATAGCCATAAGTTCCAAATAAATTCTGCATTATCTAATGTCTCATGCATTGGAATATATCCTAACAACTCTATCTCACCCACTTCTATCTAACAAAGTAGTGATCTACAAGGCCTATCATAAAGTTCCCCATTTGTTACCTTATGTATAGTATCATGATAACTATTTTTATATTCAGACTCCACTAAAAAAAGTTCTTCTCCAATGGTACACCAATGCCAAGCACATAGAACCAAAACATATCCTTTTACATCTATGTAGAACATTTTGATATCTCATCTATCTATGGTTAAAAAGTTATACTCAATAAAACCAACATACCGAGCACCATCTTCAAGGCCTTTATAATTGTGAGGTAATATGATAATCCTGATATAAAACAATAGTATATAGAACTTAGTGATGAAAGAATAATTCCTGAATATATAGTTTCACTAACCACTCTACCATGAAAGTCTCGTGTAGTGGAATGAAATGTAAAACTATCATTATTAAATCCACAATATCCCAGATGTCATCATACAACTTAAGTGTATTCAAAATACCCATTATAAAAATACATGGTCACATGGTCCCAATTACATTATGGAATGGGAAACGACTATAGATAACCATTTGGTCATTTATTATCCTCATTCACCTGATGATATGTGATGCATCATGTCGCGGAACCTGCTATATCCTTTTTCATTTTTGTCCACCAAAACTGTCACTAAATGTAATGGTAAATTTGGGTGACACCTGGTTGTACAAGCCAATTTGAAGCATGAATTTCCCACATCATCACTTCTATTAATGTTTTGGAAAATAAAACTATATTCTTAACATAGATTGTCTCATTCACGTTTATTCTTCAATATAAAGGTGAATCCCCACCTTCATGGATTCCTCATGAGTAAACATGATCTATATCTTAATTCATTATATATCAAATCTATGTCAAAAGGGTACATTCCAGTACAGTTGCTACAATAGTCATCTACTCCTGACTATTATAAACCACCACATGCATTTCATCTATTAAATACATCAATCTCTAATGAAAAATAGATTCATGAATTTCTCTATTTGAACATTCCTTTTCATTGTGTGATCTACACTATTTCCATTATCATGCTTATATTTGATCACAAAATCAAAATATTATATATAATCGACCAATATTTCACCATAAAACATTCAAATATCAATGGGAAATTATATTACTCAATATATTGTGATTAATATACACCATAATCATCATTCCCAATAGATATTGTTACCATGACATTTCATCATAATCTACTACACCTTTCCTGAGTTCTTGAATAGGGAAGTTCTGTCCATGTGGTATCATCTTCCAATATCCATACACTACATCTCGATCTCCTTACATCAACATTGTTATGATTCTGATCCCAGAGGAATCATAATACACCATGTACTCCCCACATGTCTTAGGTAGGATCAATATTTGTGTCGACCTAAAAAGGTTATTCTACTACTAGAAGAAATTATCATAAGATTTCACCCATTTATACATTAAACCCTTCTTGTTCAAACCCTAAATTGGTGCTGCCAATTAGGGAAATGCCATGGATGAGTAACCTCTAATATCAATCTAATTCTAAAATATTTTGGATATAAACAACATTCTAAGGATACTCCTAAGAGACCACTACTAGAACCTTATCTATGTCCACTAACACACTTTTCTATGAGATTATGTGCCCCAAAAAGTGTATCTGATAAATCCAAAATTGACACTTATATTTCCTAGTGTATAGATGACGTTATCCATATATCATCGGGATGATTTCATGATATTGGGAATGACCTTTTGTAGTATTGGAGTACACCATTGCGTTTTTTTCCGTCTTGGTCCACATAGAGACTTCCCTTTCCATGGAGTTACATGTTGTGTTGTAGCCATTGATCATGATTTCCATAGATTGATTCCATGAAGTTTTATTTCTGCACATGCTATACTCTATTTTGTCTCAAGGAGGAGTTTTGGTAACCTATTGTTTTCGGTAGGTATTCTTCTACCTATTTTATTTTTTCATCATGCATGGTCGATGTGGTAATGTTTCTTCATGAAGAAGTGATGAATCATTATTCCTGGATATAAAATAAATGAGGTGAGGGGAATATGATAATCAAAAGATAACAGTGGTCAATGAATTAACGAAATTGATGTGACGATGTTATGTATGTTGTAGTGATTATTATCCACGAACCTTGTTTGGAATTTTATGGGTTTTAAGGCCCTATAAAAATCATGGTCAATGGTGGTCTTTACATTCACACTAGTGGTGTTTTGAATTTTGTTGTGATGTATTGATACATGGATATAACATGAAATATTCTTAATCAAGTATACTGGGATAAATAAATGTATTCCCTCTGATAAATTGTGTTCTATGGGCACCCATGTTATTTAAAGTTGAATTAGTGAATCTCTCTTTCTAAAAATGATTATTCCTAGATTAATGGTGTCGTTATCTGTGGAGTTTCAATGGGTTCTGCACATCATGGGGGTTGTGTGAAGTATCTATTGGTAACCTTGTTACATATATAAGGGGTTGACATAGGTTATAAACTTATGTTTGAGGGATGGCTTGTTTGTTTAATGAGGATTATATTTGGTTTTGTTTTGTTATGGGATTTGTGTATGGGGTGGTTCATGAGATATGACAGAATATCAGGTTGAGAGATTGATTGATTGTGGAATGGATGAAATTTTAAGAATTCGAACAACCTTTATATTTTGTTTTAGATGTAGAATGTGTTAGTGATGTTGGAAACTGATGTATTTATTTACTGTATGTGCAATGGGATTGCGAATTGGTTTTTCATGTTCTGTTGGGTATGGATTTGGATGGTAGTTCCCCTGAGTAGTACTTCAATAAATTAATGTGAACCCCTTAATTATTGAATGGAAAGTGGTAAAATGATCATGGGTTAGGCTTGTGATTAATTTTTGTTGTTTGAGTGGTTGTGTATATATGGGTAATAGAAAATGTGGTTCTATGCGTCATGGTAGGTTGTCTGGAAATTAATAGTTGGGCTGAGTTTTTTCTTACCTATATGTATAAATTGATGTTCCCTATGATTTTTTATGCACCCAACCCTTATTGTGCACCATGTTCCCAACACCCCCATTTCATGGGGGAGTTTGTCTTTCCCAACATCTTGATGGGAGGATGGATGGATGGTTACTGACATTCTCCCTCAAACCCACTACTGGATTCTTACAGCTCAAGAATATCCAGGCATGTTGAAATGGATTAAGTTTTACCATAGTATAAGATCCTTCTAGTCGGTATCATTGTGGATGAGGGACCCATGTGTTAGCAGTCTAATAATATTTTCCCAAGTGTATTCACGATGAGTCCCAGGTGTCTTTGGGATGAGGCCTAGGTGTCTTTAGGAGAGATTCATGGTTGTTGTTTCCCTTGTGTCTTTTTGGAGGATGTGTGGTGTGTTTGTGGAATAGGTGTCTGCGAGAGGCATTTTTATATGGTTTCAGGCCCATATGTTTGTGTGGGAAGGATGGGGAAGAGGGACTAAAATTTGGAAGACTGGTAGTGTCATGACATTATCTGTAAGGAAGGAGATTCTAACCAGAGGTAATGTGGTGCGAGATACTGAAATGTTGATGTTCTTATACTGCTACACTACTTTACATGTGTAATTTGGTGAGGATGGGCTGGTTAGTACTCTTTTGTAGGCACTTTCTGGTTATTCTGTTATCTCAAAGGGGAATTGGTATTTCCCCACATGTGAATGGGTGAATTTTTTTCTCTATCTGGGTATACATGTATACTCACCCTATGATTGTGGCATTATTTTCATGTTTCCAGGAGGATTATGAGTACCATGCTGGACTTTACTAGCTCGGACGTCAAGATAGTTGTTGTGCTACCACATAGTCTTTTCATTTGGTACCATGTTTTGGAGTTTCGTTGTAACTTTGTGGAAGATTATGTTTAAATCATGTGTGGGTGGGATTTTAGTTTTCCATATATAAAAGATTGGTGTTGTTCCATAATTTTATTATCCTATTTCTCGATCATTTTTTCCATTAAAAGGGTCATGCCTTCTAGTTTTTATGATATTCGATACCCTTGGTGGTATTCACTACTCTAGGGACTATTAAAGGCAGGGATAAGGGTAATTATCTTACATTAATCTCAAACAATGAAGGGCGTGACAATTTAATGTCCCTTCACTGATATTGAAGAAGGATTTTCATGACATAATGGTATCAAGGTGATGGTTGAGAGAAAGGATAGAGTTGGGTGTGAGGCATAGTGAGGATTTCATGGGATCGTAGGGACACAGTGGTATGAAACCATGTTGCCTTTAAAAAATCCATGGGAGGCTGGTTGCGACATTTAATTTTAGCCCCCCTGTGATTTGATGAAAGTAATCTTGGCCTACCGAACACCCATTTGAGGTAATGCTAATTACATAATTGACACCCTAGAAATGGTTCATGCATAAAAAAACATGTTTTCATTCTTCTTGGGTGTTTTGGGAAATTAATTTAAATCAAGAGAAAAAATAAATAAAAAAAGAAAAATTCATTCTACCCTGTCTTAGGAGTACCTTTATTACCTTTTCAATGATGGCCCCTAGACTTTTCTGACATGTGGAACAATCATTTGAAGACCAGTAGAATGACATGGTTGATCAGTGTACTACCGATCAAGAGGATGAATATTAATTGTTGAAAAAGTACCTTCATTCATTCCATGGAAGTCCCTAGGAAAGTACAAAGGAATCATTTTATATATAGAGACAAAGGGCTGGCTTGAGGAGCTGACAGTCAAAACTACATTGATTTGTGCTCTGATGGAGTACTAGGTTACTATGGTAGTGAGCTAGATGTGAGGATAGTCACATTAGTGGTGGATGTATTACCATAGGGAGAGGAAAGAGACTTATGTATTATGGTATAAAATTTAGAATGTTTTTTGGGGAGTGTTTCTTCTCTTAATGATTAATGTCGAGAAGAGGCATGATATTCACACCCTCCAGTAGAGGAGAATGACGGTGAGGGAACTGGGGATCATGTTAAAGGATTTCCTACGCTTTTCTCAAGAAGTATTTTCAGACAATGAGTCATGGGCGAGACACTTGGAGGATGCACTCTGACCTCCTATTCATTATACTACCACTCCCTTTACCCTACTTACATATATATAAGTTACCAATAAGGATAATATTGTAAAGAAGATAGAATCTTAGTGAGGTGTACCATGAGAGGCAAGCCAACAATATTTTTCAAAGGGAAAGCCAGTATACAGAAGGTATTCGTCGTCAGGTCCATCTAGGCTTCAACCAACAGGACGTAGGCCAAAAAATTACCAGTTCCAATATCATAGTCCACAACCATCCCCCATCGGATTGAGATAATGGTGCTCTGTCTGTGGAGGCTGTGGAAATCTTTAGATCTATTGCCTAGTTTTTGCTCCGTGTGGTGGGGGTGCATAGGCTCAACGACCACCATAGTATAAGTAGTTTTGTATTACACTTTTCTAGTAGTAGGGGTAGCGGTCTCCCGCTCCACTATTGGTAGATGGTGATGGAAGAGGCCAACCTCAAGGTTATCCTCAGGTACCTCAGTCAGGGTATGTTCTGGGAGGCGGGTGATAAAAGAGGGGCAGATGAGCTGGGAGTGGGTAGTTTCCTGCTTTCGATGCAGCACTACTAGTGGGGCTAACAGTTGTTTGAGTTACTATTTTTTTGTTTAGTAATATTGTATCTTGGTTTTTTGATTTAATAGCTTCACACTCCATTGTTTCACCCAGTCTAGAATGTTCCATATGACTAGACTTAGAGAGATTTTCTATGCCCCTTGTGTTGAGTATGCAAGTTTGAGTTTAGACTAGTCTATTTGATGTTTTCTGGGGATGTAGACTGAGGTTGGGGTCGCATCAGTCCAGTGGGATGTTCATATACTACAGATGTAGACATAAGATGTCATCCTTGTTACAAATTGGTTGTTCTCTCTGCATGATGTAATTCACTAATTCTAAAAAAGAGTCATGTTTTCATATATGGATGGCCATTGTATATCTTTTGTTGGCGAGCACAGTCGTCAGGAGGGTAACCAGTGTGTGGGGTATCATTTTTCTATGTTAGCCAATCTGTAATAGGGGCCAACAGTTGCTGATATCCTGGAGGATTCGGGGGTTCTGGGGGAGTTTCTGGATTTTTTTACTAAAGAGGTTTTAACTCTACCCCCTCAACATGATGTTGATTTAAGAATATACTTTCATCCTAGTTTCCTTCAGATTTCAATTGATCCATATTAGATGGAACCTTATGAGTTGTGGGAGTTTCATATTCATGTTGATGACATGATTGAAAAATGTTTTATCCAGCTGATTGTTTCACCATGTAGTGATATAATCCTATTGATGAAGAAGGTAGATGGTGTCCTAATGTTGTGCATAAAATACCTGAGACTAAATCAAGTAATTTTGAAGAGCCATTACTATCTCCCAAGAATAGACGATCTTTAAGACCGGTAATGGTGACCAAGTTGGATCTCCATGACAGAACAACAGTATGGATATCACCATTTGAATGTATATGAGGGTGATATCCTGAAGACTTCTTTCAAGTTCATGTATGGGAACTTCAAGTACATGGTCATGGATTTAGGAGTTATGAATTCAGTAGTTGTGTTCATGTGAATCATGAACTCTGTCTTCTATATAATCCTAGACTGGTTCATCATCATGTTCATCATTGAAATTCTGATTTACTCAATGCCAGAGGATGATCATACTAAGCACCTCACGACATTCTTAGAGGTCCTACAACACCAACAAATATATGGGATATTATCTAAGTGCATGTTTTAGATCTAAGAGGTCCCATTTATTGGAAATGTGGTGTCTTAGAAATGGGTAGTAGTTGAGGTTGTTTTATCTTGGTTATCACCCAAGATAGTTAGAGAGGTTTGCAGCTTCCTAAGTCTAGTGGGCTATTACTTGATGTTCAAACCCGACTTCTCATGATTTGTGGCTTCATTGATATCATTGACTAGAATATACTAGGACATCATGTGGAGTGGGTACTCTCAGGAATATTTTAGCTATATAAATGGGAAGATGGTCAATGCTCAATAGCATAGGTTTCCAGATGAATGGGTGACATGCAAGTTGTTCTTTGACACTCCTGATCCATTCTTTGGATTTTTGATGACGGAGTTGCGAGTAGTGATCTCTTATGGGTCTAATAAGTTACATAAACATGAATGTAACAATGAAACCCATGATATGTATCTTAAAGTGGCTGTGTTCATGGTAAAATTGACGTGAAATCACCACATCAGTAAGGGCTTTGTGGTCTTCACGGATCAGAAGATCTTGAAAACTATCATCTCCCAGTAAGACCTTAACATGTGGAAGTGGAGGTGGATGGATTTTCTATATAAATAAAACATTAATATCTCTTACAACATAGGAAATTGGAATGTGGTGGTCGATGCCTAATTTTGGAAGATGTAGAAAGAGGTAGTTCTAGAATCCATGTTTGCTTAGAAGGAAATAGAGGAGGTCGCCACATTGTGTTTGGATATGAGAGTATATGGAGTTATAGTGTGTCTATTTCAGATGACAGTGCTTTATTCCTTGGTGTGGTGGGTGGAGGAATCTCACTTGGGGGACTTAGATACTAAAGTGTTGTGTGATCGTGTTTTCAAGGGTGATGCTTCAGAAGGATGGTTGGAGGATAGTTGGAATCTGATGTTGTTATATGGGATGATGTTTTTCCCAATGCTAATGCATGAGGGACTTCTCCTTGAGTTCCATATCTCACCCCTAGCAGTGCATCCATGAGATTCTAATTTGTACTGATGCTTGAGGGAACAATTTTGGTGGCCTAGGGTGATGCGGGAAGTGGCTGAGTTTGTGGAACGGTGCATAGTGTGTTAGCAGGTGAAGGATGATCACTATGTTCCCAATGGCCTGTTGCAGCCAATAAACACTCCCATGTGGATGTGTGAGGAAATATCGATGGAATTTTTCATAGTATTACGCATGACTCTAGGAGGATGCAATGATCTTTGGGTAGTAGTGAATAATTTGATGAAATTAGCTCAAATCATAGATATCAAGGAGTTGATCACAGTGGATTCTTTATAAAAATGATATGTGGATGAGGTGGTGCAGAAGCATGGAGTTCCAGGATCCATGGTCTCGGATCAGGATACAGGTTTTACATCATGATTCTGGAGGGGATTGCATCATGCCATTGGCACTCAATTATGCCTCTAGACTTCTTTCCTTCATCAAATGGATTGAGTGAAAGAGAGGACTATCCATATGATTGAGAATATGTCACAGGCATGTGTTTTGGACATCAGTGGGTCTTGTGTGTGACATTTTACCTTGGTAGATTTTTCATAAAAAAATATCAATCACTCTTCCATTGGTATGACTTCATTCGAAGCTCAATACTAGAAGATGTGTTGTTCACCCCTGTGCTAGATAGAAGTTGGGGTCACAAGTATTATTTTTCCAAACGTGGTGAAAAGTTCGACAGAGAAGGCTAGTCTTTTCCATTAGAGTATTAATGAATAATTAGACCACTAAAATATATATGTCAATCATATGATGAGGCCTTTGTAATTTGTGGTTGGAGATGATGTTTTATTGAAGTTTTCCCCATGACATATGTAACAATGTTTCAGCAAAGGGAAAAAGCATTCTCCCAGGTTCATCTGACCTTTCGAGGTGTTGGGATTTGTTTGGTGAGGTGGCATATTAGCTGGTGTTACCACAGTAGTTGGGGAGGATCCATGACATCTTCTGTATCTCTTAGCTCTATCAATGTCAACACGGTGACTTCCATGTCGTTGACTGGGGAGAGTTGTATATCGAGGACAACGTGACGTTCATGGAACAACCAGTAATAATATAGGATTATGAGGTGAAGGTTCTTCATGAACGGAAAATCCCTTTTTCCCTTGTGTTATGGATGTATGGTAGCCTCAAGGAGAGTACTAGGGAGTGAGATGCACAAATGTGTTCCCTATACGTAGAGTTGTTATGTTTTTTTCTCTTCTGTTTAGATTTGTTATTTTCTTATTATGTAATGTGTGACCATGTATTCTATGAGATGAGTTGTTTCCATGTTCTCTAAATATGTGTGAAAATCCCTAACTATGGGGAGGAGAAGACCTACTACATAATAGAGACATATTAATGCAGATGCTATTTAATCTGTGTGAGTGAGTTAGTGCCACCCAAATGGAATGTATCATGACATGGAATAAGGATATCTTTAATACCTATGTCTTGATAGAGTGACGTTTGGTGTTTTTGTGTGCAATAGTGATCAGGGAGGTTTTCATGGATATCGAGGTTTTCTCTCTTGTTTTTGAACAATGTCTGCTGGTTTTCCCCTTAGAGGTTTCTAATGGGCAGGTTTCTCAGACCCAAGGGTGATTTGATGTAATGAACCATATTTCCCTAGACTATTCCATTGAAAAATCTTGTTCTTGTAGTGTTTGTGGGTGGGTCATGGTGGGTTGTTTCGAGTGTTTTCCAAAAATCCCATTTCACCAAACAGTTTCACCAAGACATAGGTGTCGTGATAGTGGTCTTCCGAAATAGTGGCACACCAAACGGTTGCTCACCCTTTTCCTAATACCCTTTTTTTCAATGTTTCTCATAGTTTTTCACGTTTCTCCCCTCTTATATTTTATTTGACATAAAATGAGGTTAAATCCTTCATTGGGAATTTTTAAGGGGGTTACAAAGGATATTAAGTAAATCATTAATATCCAAACACTTTGGGGATGTTGATATATTCAAACTACATGATCATGACTATGATCCCACATTAATGAATTTTTTAAACTATTCATCCTTTAATATAGGTTCTATTTCTTCAGTGATGGGATCTTTCAATAACAGTTTCTTTCTATTACCTCCTGGCATTGTTAGAGCATTCACATCGTGGGGAGTCATTGGTTGTATAGTATCCATCGACCAATCATTACATAGAGTTTTCTTGGGAGTTTTCCTGCTGCTCACACGACCATATTTTGTGGCTGAAAGAGGATTTTTGGTCGCATTTTGGTTCACGTAGGGATTCTACTTCCTCTCTTCATTTGTGTATCTGGGGGGTGGCTATAGAAATTTATCTTCACAAAGAACGACTGATTAATTTTTCCATACCATGTAATAATGAGGGCAAAGGAATATAATGATCAAAATATAATATCAGTCAATGAAATTGGGATAGGGAAAAATGATGATACATATTCTATTTTAATTATTATCCAGGAACCGTATATTGAATTTTATGGGCTGTAAGGCCTTCTAAAAATCATGGTTGTTGGTGGTAGTTTCTTTCACACTACTGGTGTTCATTATTTCATTTTGATGATTTGATAAATAGTTGTAAAATGAAATCTTATTAATCATGTATACCTATTTAAATAAATGTATTCCCCGGGATCAAAACTCTTCTGTTTTCAACTCTGTTATTTAAAGTAGAATTAAATGACCCCTCTTGCTAAATCTGAATATTCATGGCTTAATGGTGTGGTTGTGTGCTATGTTATGTTGGTTTTTTTTACTCTATGGGGGTGTTTTAAGTTATTATTAATAAACATGTTCTGGTTATGGTGGTGGAAAGATGGGATGACCATGTTTTCAGGGGATGGCATGTTTGTGGAGTGGGGCTATATTTTGGTGGTGTTTTGATATGGAATTTTTTAATGGGGTAGTTTAAGAGTTTTGATTGAATATAAGGTTGAGGGATTTACTGTTTGTCGCATAGATGAACATTTAGGTAGTGGGACTGCATTTTGTTTATGTTTTGGTTTTATAACGTGTTTGTGAAGTGGGACTCTAATGTGGTTATGTGATTTTTGTGCAGTGGGAATAATGGCCTGGTTATTCTTATTATTTTTTTGGTATGGTTATGGATAGTAGTTACCCTAGGTAGTGATATAACAAATTAAAGTGAACCCCTTAATTAATGAATGGAATGTGGTTAAATGAAAAGGTTTTAGGAATATGTTTTGTTGTGGTCTTTTTGTGGTTATGAATAGATGGGTAATAGAAAATGTGGTTTTATGTGGTCTGGTTGTTTATTTGAGACCTGTATGATGGGATGAGTGTTTTCATACATATATGTGTATATTTGAGATCCTTTTTATTTATATATAAACCCATCATTGTTGAGCACCAAGTTTCGAGCACCCCCATTTCATGGGGGTGGGGTTCTTTCCCAATATCATGATGGGAGGATGGATGGCTAGTTTCTGACTTTCTTCCTCACTCCCTCTAATAGGTTCTTACCGCATGAGCATATCCTAGTAGGATGTAATGACCTGATGTTTACAATAGTCTGAGATCCTTATGGATTTTTTTTGTTATAGTGGGTCCCATGTCTTTATGGTCCAGGATTGTTTTCCCAAGTGTCTTCAGGATGAGGCCAAAGTGTCTTTGGGAGAGACGTGTGAATTTTGTGGCCTAGGTATCGGCATAAAGGATGTGTAGAATAGTTGTGTCCCTGGTGTCTTCGGGTTAGATTTGTGTGTGCTTTGAGGCTCAGGTGTTTTTAGTGATGTTGTGACAGTGGGACAACATTTTAGAAGATTATTACCGTCAAGACATTAACCATAATGAATGAGCATCTAACCAGTGATAAAGTGGTGCGGGATAACCAAATGTTGATGTGTTTATTCTACTATGTTACATGACATTCATTATTTGTTGAGGATAGGATGGTTATAACTCCTTGGTATGTGATTTGAGGTTCTATTGTTTTATAACATGTGAATTAGTATGTTCCCCCGCTTGTTCACCAATGGATTAACTTTCCAAATGGGTATACATGTATACTCACCCTACGTTTGTGGAACTATTTTTAGGATTCTAGGAGGAATATGAGGGACGACTTGTACTTTAGTAGCATAGGCATTGGGATTTATTTTCTACTACATAGACTTTTTTTGGTACCTTTCTTTGGTTTTTATTCATTTGTTGAAGCATATGTTTAATTCATGCATGGGTTGGATTTTTTCCATTATTTAAAAGATTTGTTTTGTTTAGGATATTTTCTATATTATCTCATGATAATGTTTTCCTTAAAAAGGGTAATTCCTTCCATTTTGTGAAAGAATCAACACCCTTGGTTCTAGTCTCCACTCCATGGCCTATTGAAGGAGGTACTTGGGGGTCATTATATAGCCTTCATACTAATGAATGAAGGGTGTGGAACTTTTATGTCCCTTCACTCATCCTGAAGAAGGTGTATCATGATAGTATCACTTGGTATGGGACATATTTATCCATAATATGAACATTTGTGACATCATTCTTGTTATTGACTGGTTACATCCCGTTCATGAATTTATTGATTGATATCTATTAAGGATAATCTTTAAATTACCATAATATATATATTTTATTCACAACATTTAAAGAGATGTCTAGGAGAGTTATGAGATACTAGAGAATTATTGGATGTGTGGGATGATGGGTCAAATAACAACTATATATCTAGATGAGAAGGAAACACGTTAGCAATATTTCCCTCACGTGTTTGATCATTTCAGGGATGTTTTCCTTAATTAATTTTATGGAAGAACTCATGTGTGAGTAGTATAGTTCCCTATAGAGCTATTTCTAGAAGATGCAACAATATCCATTTCTCGTTACAGGAAATATACTACTAAGATATAAGATATGAAGAAGTAGATAATAGATTTATTGGAAACGAGTTTTTTTTACCTAGTACATCTCTGTGGGGAACTCTAATTTTTTTGTGAAAAAGGTTAATGGTACCCTTAGACATTGTGTAGATTACCAAAAATTGAACAAACTAATGGTTATGAACAGATATCATATTCCATGGATTGCTGATCTCTTCAACTAGATCCATGAATATAATGTATTCTCAAATATTTAATTGAGATTAAATTATCATCCAGAGTGTGTTAGGAAATAAAACTTATGTAGGATAGATTTTTGTAGAATGTATGGTCTGTAAATGTATTCAATTATGTCATTCTATTATATATATGTACCAGTAGTTTTCATGGAACTGATAAACTGAATCATCCATCCTTATTTACATTACATTTTTCAGGGAATTCATGGATAATACATTGGTGAACTCTAATGATATTCTGGACCAAGTGAAAAAAATTGAGAACATATTTGACAAACTAGGAGAGAATAATTTATAAGAAAGCTCAAAAAAATTCGCTTCACGATGAAACAGATTAACAATTATATTCACATTATCTCATAGAAAATTTTATCAGATGACATAGATTTGGAGATAGTTGTGGTTTCTATGGATCATCCAAAGAAAAAGTTATAGATATAGAGTTTCTTGGGGCTAGGTAGATATTATTTATATTTAAAATAGGAATTCTCATGTTTATCAGTGACAATGATAGGCTAGACTAATAAGGGTGTGAAGGGAGTATGTTCAAATTATTTTGATTTTTCCTTTCAGTAGTTGAAAATAAGGTTGAATTCATAATCGATACATATTTTTCCAGAGCCAGGTAGGAGTTTCATCGTTTACTTTGATGATTCTAGTATAAGTCTTGGAGGATTTCTTATATAGGAGGACAATGTCATGGCATACGAGTCTTGGAAATTGATGGCACACAATACGAAATTCTAAACACATGATATAGAGTAATCAAAGGTTGTACATGCATTGTGATTTTCAATAAATAATTTATTTGGAGATCAATTTGTGGTGTAAACAGACCAAAAAATAATCAAGTATATATTTACACGTCATGATCTTAGTTTTAGGAAAAAATAGTGGGTTACATACCAATAGTATTCCAGCATTGATATTTCCTCTATGCCTCGATTAAGCAATGTTGTTGTTAATAATGTAAGTGGTCTCAAATATATATGGTATAGGAGTTCATTAGTGGGTTATGCCTTATTGATTTGTTATCTAAGATACAATAGGAGATTCAAGACAGAAAGAGGAATAATTTTCATTCATCCATATATACGAACCACTATGCCTCTGGATAGAGTCTGGATAATGAAATATCATTTTATAAGGAAATAGTTCTAAGAGAGAGTATTGCATATGAGGAACCTCCTACTGGATGAATTATTGTCATGGTTGATATGCTCTATATTTATTGTTTTTTATGATTTTTAGCAGGCAAGCGTGATTAAATGAGGTATGATATTCTTGCATTAGCTGGGAAGTGAAACCCATAATCACCAAGATGTATCATGGTTTACATTACCAATAATAGTATTGAGGTATTAAAATATTTGTATCTAGTTCTTTCCTAAGGTGACCTACCTGTTAGCTATTGAAGGCAGAACAGTAGTGATTATATATACATTTGTAGCAGTTTCCCAATCCTGAGAGTAAATGGTACCACGTTGCGATGGATTTTGTGATACTTTTAATGAGTTTTCCTCTAGGTAATGTGGATGTTTTTTTGTTGTGGATAACATAATGAAGGTTGTACATTTCATTCTAATCAAGGATTCCATCATTATAGATGAGCTTGGGAGGTTTCGTATATGTGAGTTAGTAAGACTTCACGAGCTCCTACACAATATCATTTCAGATATGGATGTTTGATTTATGTATTATTCTGGGTATAATTTGTTGATATATTTGGGTGTATAATGTCTTATTATCCCAATATAACACTCTATGTTTGATGAACACTGTGAATTTGTGATAAGGGTGTTTGAGGACATGTTGCGATCATGATTCCATTATTTTGGGGGATGTATTGAGAGTCACATAACCTTAGTTGAATTCTACTAAAACAATATCTTCTAGGATACTATATTGATGCAACATTTAGAGCATTTGCATGTTATGCCATGATAATCAACCCTATGCTGGTTATAGGCATGAGAGGCTGTAATGTGTGAATCTCACATCATATAAGAGAGTATGAAAAAGGTTTTGTTCTCTATGAAGTAGATGGCTAATGTAAAATCTATATAGTAATCTTAGACTGAGCACAGAAGAATACATCTACAGTTCATTGTCTATATTTAAGTATTTTATTGTGTTTCACAAATAATGGGACATAGACAGAACATGAGAAATGGTATGGTTTCACCATGTTATTTTTTGTTGTTTGATATTTTAGAGTGAGTTGGTCCAGTAGAATATCAGTTGTAATTAACTCAAAGGTATCCTGACATGCATGACTTTACCCAGAAATCTTCACTGCTCTATTTTCCTTTATGCCAATCTATTAATTTTCATCCCATTGAGGTTGAGTTATTCAAATATTCGTTCCTTTAAGATCATCATATACTTATTGTGTATCATCACACAATAGTTCTATAAGGCTAGTAAATTACACTAGTATGGCTCTTATAGAATAAATATTGGCTACAATATGATACTTGGGTGACAGAGACCGATGTAAAAAAGCACAGTGGATGATATTGTCGGTAGATGATGCTTCACCACCCCAAAATTGGAAATCTGGGAAAGAGTTTGTGTATAGATGGAAGTTTGTATGAACCTAGTTCTTTATAATGGTACAAAATCCTATTAGTTTCCTCAATTTCTGGTTTAAATGATTATTTACAGCCTAAAGTGAATTCAATTTGAGGTCATGGAGATATTGGGGGTGTTTGAGGAATATCCATAACAAGGAACCCATTATTTAGCAGAGAAGCATTAATTCCACATGTTTAGAGGAAACTCTACTAAATGGCCGCACAGTTACTACTAACTGTGATATACCTCGTGAAAGAGTAAGAAGATACCACAACATATGATAGGCCACAATATTTTTGGCACATTCCCATTTTTTATATTTATTTTTTTATAGTCACATGAGAAAACGTTTGGGTATTATTTGTCAAACAGAGAGAACTAACCATAAAAGGGCCCCCTCATTAATGTAGTTTGAGCATGTTTCATACATGGTTTGTCTAACAGTACGGTCAAACCATGCATCCTAATAATTTTGGAAAATTCTATTAAAAAATATTATTACTTAAAAATATTTCTCCTTTCTCTCATTTTGGATAACCTCTTGGTTTAGAGAACCCCGTCAAGGTTTAATTATATAAATTGATCCCTCTCTTCCATTTAATGAAAAATTGCGTGTCGTTGTCCATGTTGGATCCACATATGTAAGATTCTAATTCCACTTTTTCCATTATTCGTTTTTCTTGGTATTAATGCACTATTTATGTATATGATATTATGATTTTTTATGGTTCATCATTTATTCTTTAGTTTTATCCGGATTTTAGTTGAATCATGTGTTGATACTAGATGATCACTATTTTATGGATCAATGGTAGGTGTTCGCCTGATTTTCCCTCAAATTTTAGCTTTTTATGAATTTTTTTTTTGTTTTTTTCACCCAATTTATTGAGAGGCACATTTAAAATGGAATTTTTTCATCTATCAAAATAGATAAGAATTTCCTATGTAATATCAAGATCCATTTATATTGATTAATGGTTATACATCATAAATTGGATCCACCCATTGGTTGAGTTGTTTAATTAATTGGACCATACTATGTTGATTATGAAATAGAATTCCTTTTAGGTGTTCTGTTTACCCATTTCCATGGGATGTAAAATGATTAACTATAATTTAAAATGAATTGATTGATGAAATTGAATGTAATGATCATAACCCTAGACGCTTTTCATGTAATTTCGTTCTAAATTTTGTGTTGTCTATCATTTGGATATTCCCATGTATGATAATTATGATGATAAGACTTATAAACATAGCACATGGATTGGTCCAACATATAGGTTTGGTTTAAATGAAATGATCATGGTGTTGAAATATACATAGATAAATGGTATTGATTTAAGGGTTAATATATTCCATGGTTGACACATGGGTATTATATGAACTCCATAGATATATTCATTTGGATATTTCCTTATCTATGCCCAAGTGAAACTTGGAATTCCTATTGGATTGATAAGGTTGGGATGTGAGGGTAGTTTCTCTATATTCCTTAGCGATACATGGTATCCTTATGGATTTCCATGGATGTACATAGAGGGGGTTTGTTCTTATATTCCATGGGTTACACTTAGGATTCATTAGTGGACCACCATGTATGTACATGAATTGAAATTTTGTTATACAGTAGACAGTGCAGTACTAGGATTCCCATGAGTAATGCATAGGATGGGCTTGTGAGGTGTTTGGTTCATGTTATTCCAAGACTTATACCTATATTCAAAGTATGGAATTCCATGTATGAGTTCGACATACTAATTTATTATATAATTAATTGTTTGGTATGGTGTGTCTTCCTGGGAAAAGAACAATATTGGAAACATTCTATGTCTTCCACTATATTGATGGCTTGGTTATGCATCTTTCGATCACATATCCCTATGGAGGATACTAAGATACATGACAGGTCATATGTATTATTTGTTAAAGTATAATGATTAATTATATGATCTTTTTTTAAAATTGATGATGGAATACATATTTTTTCAAATAATTCTAGCTAAGGCTGAAGCAGGTAGCAAAGGACGGGTGCCCATGCACACCTTGGCCTTTATTGGTTTTTTACATTTTGTACCTCCATCACATATTATATTATTTTATATATATTTTTATTATTATATATATTCAAAAACTGGATTCATTAGATGCATTTCTGTTATGAACAATTGGGGTTGTATCTTACACCTTGTTTGGTCTACTGTTGGGTACCCAGGTGAATATTTGGATACATGTGTGTATAATGTTTGGTTCCCTACTACATTATTTTGATTATTGATTAGGATCAGTGGAGAACATGACCTTGTATAAGCTTGTGATGTTTTTTTGATATATTGGTTTTTTCCTTTTTTAGATTTTTTTACATGTATTGGGGTGTACTATTATCTACTTGTTTTATATATTTTGTAGAAACATGACATGTATCACCATATACATTATGTGTGATTCCATTCATTATTTTGTAATTATATATATCTTGTATGTTCACTATTTTAGGATTGATTTACTGTATCCCCTACTTATCTGTTATTGTATATCCCATGTGATACATTCTGGTGATGATAACCTAATCTTCTTGTGGACACACCCTAGTATATCTATAGTAGTTTCAAACCTCTTAAATTTAGAGAGACGCGCTTCATGCCATCTGGACAATCATTCTTGGGGGCACATTTTAGTAGCAAGTGAGTCCTTGATGTTTAAACTATCATAGATGTATGTGTTTACTCCCCAATCCATCATATCATTTATGGATAAATACCATAAAAATAATAGTGGATAGAGTCAATTTATGAATATGGTTCACTCCCTATTCGTGTCCATTTTATCTCGTGGAATATTTATATTTATCCAATGAGTTGGAGGTAAATATATTTTTAAGACCAACAATCACATAATTAAAATAAAACATATGTTTGCCACAATGTCATGAAATTTTCATTATATATTAACATATGAAAAAAATACTTGTTTTATATGAATGTAATCATGGAAAAGGCCAATAAAAATGAGATTCAAAATCATGTCATCAATTCATTATAAGATGACCTGTGAAAAATTTATGAGTTTCATAAAAATCATTCCATTATAATAAATAATCATTATATAAATAATAAGGATTGAATGATTCGATCATATCCCCATATATGATTAGTATAATCAAGTGTTGTTTATTTTTATGAAATGAAATACCCTTAAATAATCATTAAAACATATTTGATGAAAATTACCGTTCTAATATGAATTAAAAATTTTAAAAAATAACAACATATTTTTAAAACATTCCTTGAATATAAATATGGAATATTATAAAGTAATATTCAAATCATTCATCGGTATTGATGGATGGAAATTCAATTAATGTTGTATGTGTTAAAACAAAGATTCAATACCCATTATTCGTAAAAAGTAAAAAGTAACACATTTGGAAAATAAAAATAATATCCATTGAAAATAATTTTCTAATATTAAAATACTAATAAAATTGGAATTAAAATTATATGGATAATAAAGAATACAATTTTGATTTTTTTAGAAAACATGTCGTGGAATAAAAATTATATTTGATAAAAAAATAGATAAAGTGAGTTTTACCAAAAAAAATTATTCAGTCGAATGAGTATATAAAGAGAATAAAAATTATTTAAAACATATATTCCAGATAATTAAACAATATATAATAAAATTCATGTCTTTATTGGGAGATATATCATAATATTTCATCATCATAAACCTAATCCTAAACAATCCTGATAAATTTTGAGAATATCACATAATAAAAATACAACATTGGTAAATTGTGAATCATAAACCATATGAAATAAATAAAAATATATGGGTATATAAATCTAAAAAAATAAAAAATTCATCACAAGTGACATTAATGTGGAGTATTTTCACCACATAAAGGAAATATGTGGTGAATATTTCTTGTGTCATATAGAAATAGAAGTGATACAAAAATCCCTTAACTAAGTTATCAACATTGACCATTCAAATTTGAAACACCTATATAATAAATATATATTAATAATATATAAATTAAAAAACCAAAATAATATATATAATACAATATATTATATACTTGTAAACCATTATAACCCATTTATTGACAATTATTTGCCAAAATCATTATTTTGGGTAGTATCTGCTTCATTTTTCACTTAAGTTTTGGATAATTAGTTTGTGTCCTTTTACTATGGTCATTGTTAAATGATCTCCATAAATTTAATTATTCTATAAATATAATATATATTCATCATATAAAAATATATTTTTATCCATAAAATGTAGAGATAAAAAAATGTATAACATCGTTCTTCGAGAAAGTAGGTCGTACAATCACATGAACCTTATTTTCATTTTTAGAAGGATGGAAAGAGTGAAAGGTAAATAGTAATATATAATTATTGAAAATTTTATATATCATATATTTCACATTAATTTAATAATTATATCCTTATTATTTTAATGAAAAAAAAATTAAAAAAAAGTCACTTATCTTTTTGTATGCAGTAGTCCACACGTACACAAGAATGGCCATATAATTTACCAAAAATGACTAATCGTAAGAGTTTATATGTGTTAATATAATTAAAAAATATAATTATTTCATAAATATCATGTATATATTTTAAATTAATCATTATATCATGCCATGTTTGGTATTTATGGAAGAAACTTTTCATCATTTCTTGAGGCTGTAGTCTTCTATATACATGATCAATATTTTCACTTCTCATTTAATGGAAGATGGGATGTATATATGTTATGACATTAACATATTAACATCTCATTATATGGTATATATTTTTCTTCCTATTTCATAATATTTTAAAATTATGATTTTGAGTTTGATTAATAATAAAAATTCTTGTTAAGAATGATTCCTCTTCTCTAGAAATCTTACATTTGTTTCCTAAAAAGCCCTTCCATGGAGGGTTTTTGAAAAAAAAATTAAAATAGGACATGTAAAGGAATGTTTGGAAAGAATTATTTATTTTATTTATATTCAAAAAATTATTTTCTGTTTAAAAAATTATAATCTTTTCTATTTTATAGTTGATAAGTATTGGAATTTCTGAAAATACACAATGATAAGCAATAATCGGATGTTACACTCAAACAATGTTCATAAAAAATTGAAAAATAATATTTTGAAGGTAATATAATTATGATAACTCCTTAAATATTTACAAATAATAATGATTCAAACATGTTCTTCCATTTCTCTCTAAGGTTACACAATTTTACCATTTTAGTTTTTTTCTCACGGTAACTAGTACTTTTTACATATGAAATCAATCATTTATGGATAAAAATAAAATGGAAATTTTTATATAAATTGGACCCACAAATCCAATATATTAAATCTAATTTATCATATAAAAAATATGAATTTGGACAATTATTTATAACAGATGCACATGTAACACAAAAAAACCTCATTTTTACATTAACAACGATAATTATTTTTGCTATTATTACAATTCATTAAGAACAAAACCTATGTTGACTGTATTAAATAATAATAATTATTATGTTTCTAAATTTTTAATCATTTTTTAAATTTAATGCAATGATGTGTGATAATTTAATTTATAATTCAACCTAAAAAAGCGACAAAATGTTATTTTCTAAATGAATTGTTTTCTTAAATATAAAAACAATTTTATCAAAATTAAACATAATAACGATTTGAAGAATATAAATTATATTAAATGATATACAATTAAATAAATTTTACTATTGAACCAATTAAATAGGAAATTTCCATTATAAATTATTTAAACCAAAAGGAAATTATATATATATATTAAAATTTTCACTATTCATCAACAAATTTATCATTATAAAAACATCACAAAAATTTGATGTATGATAAAATTTGATATGTTTATTTAAAAAAAGAATATAATTTTTCGAAATAAATTATATAATTTTGGAAAATTATTTTTAAAATAATTTTGCTGATGCCACTTTTTAGAAAAATATAGTATTTAATGAAAAATATGCATTTATTCTTGTCGTATACCCTGAAAAAATATCAAATAAATGATAAAATAGTTGAAAGAATATAAAATATGTAAATTTATTTAATATAATTAAATAATAGTTATATATGTGATTTATTTTGATAAACACACAATGAGCGTTTAAAAATATTTTTCTATAAAGACACCTATTTATTTTTAGTTGGTCTTTTTTAATTAATAACTAATTGATATGTATTGAATTAATTTTATAATAATGTAAAACATTTAATTTTTTATAATTTTTAACTCAAATTCATACCCACATATCTAATAAATATTCCATAACTTTCACATTAAATAATAAAATTTTAGTTGCACGTATTGTTTTGTTTAAACTCCTTATTGCATGTAACGTAACGAATCAATGAAATTAAATTTATTTGAAAAAAATTCTTTAAATATTAGTGTTTTACATAATCCAAACCTTAAAATTAGTTTCAACATCTAAATTACATCACTTTACAAAGAATCAGAATACTTATGGATCTTCATATACTCAGGTTCATATAAAACATTCTCAAATTGGTGGATTTTCACAAAAACTGAATAGGTGAGTAGTATAGAGGCTTAGAACCATTACTATTTGATCCATAATCTCAATGTTTTTCATATAAGATTTATATTTGTCTACTGGTATGACCAATAAGTTTAGTACATGTCAAGGATATGTTATATACTTACTCAGGAACGATACATGTGATACATTGTAAACATAAGAGAGGGTCGGTTGATGTTCTAATAGATAATATTCCATCCACACATGATCAGAAATCAAAAATGTGATAATATATTTATTTCCCACATTTAACTTCTATAAAAATATCATTCCCTTCTTCCAATGATAAATTCATAAAAAATTGACACTACCGACACGAAATTCTATATCACTCTGATGATTTTTAGTATAGCATTTATGTATACTGTAATTAGCCTTGATTTGATATTGAATGAATATTAATTTATATTATATTCACTCATATAAGTTAGTTCCCAAATATTTTTATTTTTTATACCTCACTCAATCATGTTGGTGTTTTACCCATCATTACATAGAGGGAATCAAAAGGAGTAGTATGAATGCTCAAGTAAACATTTTTGTTGTATGAAAACATAACTAAAGGAAGATATTGATTCCAACCACCATTAAAATCTATGGAAAAAATCTCATCATATCCTCAAGGAGTAGGATTCTTCAATTATATTGATAATTTGTATGAGAATTATATGCAGTATTGATACTTATCATTAAATCTAGAGCCAGCTAAATTATTCAACATAACAATGGGGTATGCCTCAGATACCATTCCGGTAAAATTGGATGTGGAAATAAATTGTATATTAGTACTTATTTAATTTCAATTTTGGAAAGAATATTAATAGTTAAATCTTCTATAACACTAACTATGTGTGATGAAATTTAATGGTGGCCCTCTATAACCCACATAAAGTTATTTCCATTATAAATTAATCTGTGTTCGATGAAAAAATGTATCATGATTATTTCCAATTTACATTTTGTATATTTAATGTTTAAAACACCACCTTATAATTTTGTTAATCATCCATAATACACTAACATATAAACAAAATTAATAATAATTGTACAATATATCTCTTTACTTTTTCGATCCAATAATACTCGTCTAGATATCAATACAACATTATATTTAAATGATGAACATTGAATGATGTACTATGAACTTTTCTAATATATATTTCATTAAAATAGGTTTTGATGTATCATATACATTGTTCTTGAACACTCCCATTGATTCACAATTATGTTTAATCTTAGCTGAACCAGTGATATTTTTCTATATCTATACATATTCCTTTTACATCATATTTATCATTACATAGCAAGATAGTTGAACACTTACTTGAATTATATAAGATTTCCCCACTGCCATAACTATTTTAAGGTATAGCCATTTAAAATTCTTATTAATTGAATATTTTTTCAATCATCAAAATTTATTAGAAGTAATTATCCTTCCAACCAAAATTGCCAGCAACCTTGTTGGTTTTCCTAATGTGGTATTATATCGGGTAATTATAATCATTAATATCCTCCAACCGACATCCCTAGTGTAGATTCAACTCATTGAGTATTGAAATATAAATTTAACTGTTATGAATAGTTTATATATCATACCTATATAAAAGTTATTAAAACCACATATAATAAATTCAAAAACCAGTGTAACAAGCTGTAAATCCAAAATTAAGAAATTTTAATCATGAACATACGGTTTTTGTGAGGCATATGCTATCGACATATAATTCTATATGAAACCACCTTAATGTCCCTTCATCAATACATAATTATATAATAAAATTTTTTTCCATGAAATAGTAATGTAACCACAGTTGTTCTGACAAATTTTTATGATAATTCCTTGAAATTTTCTTAATATTCCACAATCTAATGAGTCATGGATCCCTTTTGAGTTATTATGTTATGTGGATTAGATAGTTATGTGAAATTTTCTACAATTCACTCATTATATGAATCCAAAAAATATAACATTAAATGTCATTCAGATTTATTGATCTATGATAGTGTTCGATAAATTCTTTATTTTATGGTTCCATATATATATATATATATATATATATCATATCTTGATATTATATGACCCAGAAATTGAACTAATTATTGCGAAAATTCGTGATTATTAATATTTCACTTGAAATATTTTATTACATTGTGTGTTAAGTTAATTTCATAAGTGATATTTATTACCATAAACTATATTATATGATATAATAATATCAAGTTTAAATAATTTCACAATCTGTTCAATGTAATTTCTAAACACTCTATTATTTATATACATGAATATAGTGTTGTAATTAGTAATACCAAATGGAAATACTATAAATTCATGGTGTTCATAGCATGTATAGAATGGTGTATTCCATATATCCCATATTAAACATTAATTTATGTCATCTATAATGATGATAAAATGTTTTAAACTATTTATATCTATACAGTTGGTGAAACAATTCATAAAAATAGTATATAGGATAAATTTTCTTGATTTTGATATAATTAACTTCCTAATAATCAATGATAAATCACATTGATCTATTATTATTTATAATAAAAAATAATTGGTTCACCCATGCATGACACATTTGGCTAAATAAATCCCTATATAAATAATCTATATGATTTTCTTCCTTAATTCCTGAACCTCAATTGGGGACATTAAATATGAAGTTTTTTAAGTAATATTGGCACTATGTATGAGTCGTATTGAGAAATAGGCTTCATGATTCAGTGGAGGACTAGGAGGATGCTGAATAATGACATCAAAATAATAATAATCCACTGGTATATAGTTGTTTTTTTCTTTTCTTCTCAACAATATGAGATAAACACCCTTTGGAATATGAATCAAAACCTAAATAATAGGGTGGATATTTATTAACAGTTCATATTTATTTTCTCAATAATAAATTATCAAATGTTGGATTATGATATCAAACATGAATTCCATTACCATGATATTGTAATGGGGTTTATGAAAATAATGAAAATTCATAACTAATATAACATCAAAACAAACTAGAGAGAGAATAATGATATTTCCAGGAAGTACATTCCTATAAAATTAAAATATAGAATAATTATATACTTGTGAAGTGATCAACATAAAATTAGGTGTTTTAATGCTATTTTAAAATATAATAATATGGGTTATTAAATAAAATTCATATATACTTTTCATGATATAATGTAAAATATGTAAATATTATCAAATAAGATACTTCAATATATTTGAATACTTGTCACCACCGCAATATTATTGTTATTTCTTAAATTTCGTATTAAAAAAATGTAAAACATGACCATCTATCATCTACGACCAGAGTGATCAATATTTAAAAATAATTCGTAGGATATATAAATGGTTTTAAATTCTTTTCAATCTAGGAAACCCTGGTTTTATCATAAGTCATTCATGGCCTTCATTTATACAAATCCGTCAAGAATGTTCCTAAATTAATTATGTATTATGCTATGAATATACCCTTCATGTGTTAAACTAGTTTTAATGTAATGTCTCACTCACTGTGAACAAGAATTTTTGATAAGATATACTAAACCAACACATATTAGCATTATCCAAGATTTATTTGTTTAATGAATGAAATCCAGTTATTGTACCCAGGAAAACATGTTATTTTTGGGAAAATATTGGCCAATCCATTACAATAATATAGAATGTTATCCTCTACATAAGATTATGAAAAGTGTTCTGACTAAAGATTTCAAATCCTTGTTTTTAATGGTTAACTAATAAATTATATGATACCAACTATTGTGCACCATATCTTTCATTCATATAAATTACACAATATTAGATGAATATTTATTACATAAAAAAATACACACCATAATCGTATATGTTTAATATCATTGAAATCTTGTATACATAAAATGATGGTTAATAAATGAACTACATAATATTTGATTATGTTATTACTAACTAGAATTCTTATAATACAGATCATATATAATTACTTTAGTAATAAGCTCAGTAAAGGATACATACGGAAGGGTGATATCTATACACAGAAAGGGTAAACAAGGGATATATTAAAGATCACATTGAAATAACACGTGAAGAAGGGGATGATAATATTATTATGAAATCTAAAAACCATACCCTACTCATAATAGATCAGAATAATGAGTAATTTTAAAATCATTTTATTTTAATAAGACATGAATCATATAATAATATAATGTAATGGGCCATAAGACAATAAAATTGAGATGAGATATAAATGTGTGGCATATACATAATCCAAAAAAAATATTTTTCCTATTATTAAAGGATCAATTCAATTAATATCATAGTGTAATGGGTTTACTCCCCACACCATTTCAATAGTTCAAGTTGACTCTAAATACTATCATAATGGAAAATATCCCCATACTGAATGATGTTCAATTCTCATTCCAATAATATATATCTAATGAGATATCCAGCATTATCCAATACATTAAGAATATAAATAATTATAGAACCACCTATCAAATAGTTGAAAATAAATATTTTCGATATTAGATTATTAAATAATCATCATATAATACCCCATGAAAAATTAATTATTACGATAAATTACATTCATGATGTATATATTAACCTAAATATTCATTTTAAATTTTCATTAAATGGAAAAACGTAACTCCTTAAAAAATTGATAAGAATATTACAAAAAGTTGTTTTGGAAAAATTAATACCATTATAAAAAATTAAACTAAATAATAATTGTATATTATTAAAATAATTCATTTAATACATTCAGTAAATCATATACATGTATGATAATGTATTCTCCTATAAAGAGAGAGAACATTACACTTTTCCATAAAATTTTTCTTTTAGTATCCTGAGTACATAAAGAGATAAAATTGAAATGAAAACATAAATTACATGTAAATAAAAAGTATATAAGTGTATTATTTTTTTATTTATAGATAAATTATAATATTTTACCATCAGGTACTTATTCAAAATCAATCCTAAAAACCAATGAGATTGTAACAAAAAATCTTACTGAATAAGTAATATTTTTATTTTAATAAATATGAAATAAAGAACCATATTATGACATAAAAAACTTAATAATATTTAATAATACTATGATAATATTAATTATTGGGATTTATATACCCATCCTAAATGAAAAAGTTATGGATATGTAATGTGTTAAACAAAATTAATAGTGAGAGAGAATTCCTCACCTAATGTTTCAAATTTCATTATACATATTAGAAACTCTTATATATTAATTATTGGATTAATAGAAATATATGATTGAAAAAATACATGTAATTTGACAACATATTTTATTTACATATAACCTGTAATGGTTATTTTACTAATAATTTCTTATAGAAATCACTTCTTTTGAAGATTAGTGTTTTCTTTTTTATATATTTTTGGTTTCGATAGTTTTGGTCTATATACATTCATCATGGTTAAATAATATAAATAATATTGTAAATGATAGAAAAATATTATTAATTCTTTATATACATATATAATTTCAACCATAAAATTATAGATTGAAAAATGAATTACACCATTGAATGAGATGGTAATAAGTATATATGTATTAACATTGTTTTTATTTTTTGAATGATATAAAAAAGAAAGGTAATTAGTAATTAACCTATATATAACCACAATCATATAATATATATATCATTTATTATAGACACATCCATCCTTACTACTACCCTTATAATCTGGAAATGAAAAATGAATCACATCATTTTTGAGGCGGTTTTCCACACGCACGCAACAGTGACGTTATCATTTTTTAAAATATTGGACTGGAAAAAGGTAGAATAGATATTATGACTTCATAAATATATTTTTTCACTATTATATATATATATATATATTCTATCATTATATCCAGTCGTGAGAGGTATTGAGGGAAACTTAAATACATCTGTTCACAAGGAGGTAGTCTTCCATGCATATAATCATCAATTACATCCACCATTTTATAGAATAATTAGAAGACATAGGTTTTCCCATTACCTTAATAACATATCCGTATATGATAGATAATATTTTAATTATTTCATCCCTCTTGATGATGAGTTTTTGATGTGGAAGAAGAAAAAACCCATAGTTTTGAACATTATCCCTACTTTTGAAATCCTCTTTAGGATTTCAACACAACATTTCATAGGACATATTTATTAGAAAAATTATCCAATGGTAAGTGGGAATTGAATTATAGAGGAGATTTTTTTAGTTAATTTACAAACCGTGAGACTATTTTTTGTGAATAAAATTAGAGATGAGGATTCCATTTAAATGTTTAGAGTGAAATTTGTATAAATACCTAAACCAAATCCACAATGGGAGATCATTGTAAAACCAAGATCCTCAAAAAATGATAAATAATGTAGTGTAGTCTTGATAAAAATGGGAGGCACTTTTTCCATTAAAAATGAAATATTTTTTAATTATGTTATTCCCTATGCATATAAGGCAACTCAGTTTCACCATTTCAGTTTTCATGACAATAACTAGTTTTTTACCAAGGTAATATATCTATTAAGAATATAAATAAATCTGGACTTATTAGATGATATAGATACAGTTATAATAGATATTAAATCTAATATATCATATAAATAAACCATTTTTGTGTAAAATTAATTTTATAACAAGTGAATGTGACGTGAAACCCTTATTTTTACATTATATATAGTAATTAATTATTATCATTTTTCGAATTTATTATTGATATAAATTTAGTAGAACATTTTTAATAAAACAAACTACTCTGATTAAAAAAATATAAATTTTTTAAAATTAAAATCCCAGTATTTAATGACATCATTTTAAATTCAATCTCAGAAACACGATGAAAAGCGATTTATAAAAGAATTTTTTTGTTAATTATAAATATTTATTATAAAAAATGTCATTAAAAAAATACTCTCATTATAAAAACTGGATTAATAATTATATAATTGAACTAATTTTACATTTCATACTACATGAATTTAAATTTTTTATTTTCAACTATTTTAAAACAATATATAATTTTTATTAAAAATACATATTTTCACTATTCATAAAAACCATTGATTAACATTATCAAAAATTAATATTGATATAATTTTGAAATATATATTTCAAAAATTAGGTTAATATTATCAGAAATTGGGAAAATTAATTTAAATATATTTCTGAAAAATTTGACCATACTTTATTTAGAATAATATTGTTCTAACATAAAAAAACTGGATTAGTTCTTATAATATTTCTAGAAAGAACTATTTGATGAATGAAAAAATATTATAGTGAATCAAAAATAATTAAATTACATTTAAATAATTCTCCAATAGTGATAAATTAACTATAATAAGATATAATACAATTCATGTATATAACATTTTTTCAAGAAAATATACCCTTTACATTCAATGGGTTATTTTTTCCTTTATAAATTAACTAATTACAGAAAAATTAATTGTATTCATATATAAATAAATTTTTCATAATTTATTTAGTTATGTATATACTAATTAATTTAATAAATTTGTATTAACTATCACATTATATAAAATTATTTTCTTAATATATCATAGTTTCTTTACCCTTGATGGTGTGTGTAATACAGGCTATAAAATAAAGTGAATTTATTTAAAAATATAAATTTAATAATTTCTAGGGGTGTAAAAATCAATCAATGCATTTTCAAAGAATTTAGGAAAATATAATTCCATATGGGTTATATGCACAATGAATGTGGTTGATTCTGAATACAACTCCTTGTGATACTAGTAATATGATATGACATTTTGGTTTGGTAAAATATACTTTATAGAGTAGCCTCAATGCTATGAGTGTTTCTAGAATCATGTGTAATTCCCAATATAATGAAATATCCCTAAAATTTTTATAGTTTGGAATTTTAATTCTTGAATTCATTTACTTATTGTCTAGGATCATTATGGTATAAAATTTTATATAAGAAGTCCATAATTATTACAAAAATATATATAACAACACAAAGTGGCCACCAAATCTTGTTATTCATTTTTCCACAAAATAAAACTTTTATGGTTAACATGTTTTATTTTAATGAAAAATATTCACAATTTTTATTTTTTACATTACCCTCATTCCCTGATAATCCTTTAATCCCAATTAAAATCATTTTTCAGTGTACGAGTATAACTAAAAGTTTACTAATTGACATAGAATACTATGAAATAATATGATAGTCGATGAATATTATGAAAATACTAATTTTTTAAAATAAATATTTGGATTCAAAATAAATATTTTCTTATCATAAAAATATTATTTTCTACCCATTTCCCATTATCAAATATTTAATATGAAAATTTAAATGAAAATAATCCTAAAGGATTCATTAAAATCCTGAAAAATAAATTATTATTTATTTCTCAATGTTATAATATCCACCCTAATGATGTAGAATATACTTTCCATTAATCAAAAGAATATCATCTTACCTTGTAAAATCATAATATTTGTATATTAACCAATATAAAACATAAATAAATAATATATATATCATAAGTTATTATTTTCATATCAGATTTCATATGAAATAAGCATCACGATTAAAAATTGAATAACTTTCACCATTGTAAGTCACGTAACCTTCATCATTATAAATTGAATTACCATGATAGTCAACATACAATATATGTAATACAAAATAAATTAGTGTTAAGAAAACCCTCATGTCCTTAATTTATAATTTATCCAAACCATATATAATTAAAAAAACACTTAACAACCAAAACATATTCAAATTCCAAATAAATTTTCCAATTTTAAATTTTTTTTTAACCCATAAGAAATTATTTCAGGATACATATATATCCATTCCCTTTATTGCCAATATTCATTAATAAAATTCCCAAATCAAATGTGAATATGGTTTTTAACTGAATAAATCATCAGAAATAATAAAGTAATTCAAATAATGGTTACAATATCTAGGAAAGTCATTTCCTCCATATAGGATAAAATAAAAATTCTGTTTGTTTTTTAAATAGAAAGTCAAAACATTCCAGTTAAAAAATGTAAAAATATTCCTTCTTAAAAAAAAATTAAATAAATTTAATGTGGAAAAATATTCTTTATAATACATTGATTTATTTATAAATACATTGATAAGATATTTTTAAAAATAATGAAATGACAGAAATGTATGTCAAACAGAATATAACAAATGAGAATATTTTTTAGAAGAAAGTCATCTACAATGAGTATAAGAGATCACATAACTCCATTAAGATGATGAATAATATACATATGTTAATTATAAACTATATTAAATATAAATTTTCACATTCATTATTCTAATTATTTTCATATAATAATCATATACTTAATTAATTATGTTACCATATTGCGTTTTGGTGATATGTGGCTCATATATCCAATGTGCCAATGGTATGTTTGAAAAAGTAAAAGAATATATCAGTTAAACATCTAATGTAGAATAAAATTACATAATTATCATTCTTTGACATCAATTTTACTTATAAAACCATTCATGGAAGTTGGTTATGAGAAATTAAATATTCTACAATAATAGGGATAATTAGTCGAACGTACACTTGAGTAACAATTCATATTTTCGAACACCAATTTTGAATGATGGTATGTTCAATTATATAATTATATAAATAAAATAAAATAATGAATTTAATTTAATTTCTTTAAATTAGAATAAATAAATATATATCATTCATTTGACTTGGAGATTAAAAAAATGCATATATCTTCTTGCAAGTAATATCCACACGTACACACGAACAATAATATCCTTTTCAGTTAATAAAATAGAAATATTATATTATCCTATAATAACGATTAAAATGTCATTGATATAATTTATATACATTAAATACATAATTTAAATCATTAGAATGAATAGGGAACGGAAAAAAATTGCATTGTTTCAGGAGGAGGTAAGGTGCCAAACACAGAATGATTTTTTAGTTCCCAATTTCAAAGTAGAGGACATGGATATAGATTATTCCTTTAATATAATGAAATATCATAAATGGATTATAATTATTTTAATATTTGCACATTTTTTTAATATTTGATGTATATGGAAGAATAAATTAAACAAAAATAGTAAATTTAGAATTATACATCTACTTTATTAAGACTATTAATGTTTGGACGAAAATCAATCCTATGATTTTTTTATAATAAATATAAGACATCTATGATGAATGTATAAATTTAACAAAGGAATATGGTTAGTTATTGGGAGATATAAATTTCTCATAAATTAGAATAAAAGTTATGAAGAAGAGCTCTTTTACATGAGTAGGGGCATACTCTCAGAATTAAATTAGTTATTATATTTTTTTAAATTTATTTTCAAATTAAAGAGGATGATATTTGTAAAGAATTAAATATAAGATTATATTGAGTAAATTTACTCACATAAAATTAAAATTATAAATAATTTAGTTGATTTGTAGACTTATTTTTTATTTTAATCCCATTTTTACAATTATTATGCTTTTAATGTTCCTAAAATTTAAGGACAAAGAGTCTTCCAATAAAATGAAAATTTTCCCATAGATAGATAATTGTTGGAATAATAAACCACATACTATCTATGTTTCTAATGATTCAATTTTAATAAATTGAAAAACATTTAATAAAACAATATTTGTTATAAAATATCATTAATGTAAACTCTAAAAGTATTCATTTAATTTAAATTAATAACACAAATAAAATAAGATAATTTGATTATTGACCTATAGGACCTCCTTAACATGTTATATATGTATAATAAATTAGTTTAACAAAATAATTATTCCAAAATATTTTACATTCAAAACTTTTAATACCAATTATAATATTTTCCCTTTAATTTAATAATTTCCTCGCGAGATTTGTGTAATAATTTAAGATAGTTATTATAACCAGTAAAAAATAAGAAAAAATATTTATTAAATGTACATTATTTTAAATTCACTATATATAACTCAACATAGATTATTTTTTACCATGTCACAAAATATTTTATTTTTTAAAATAAAGATAGTGGAAATTTACCTTTAAATTACATAATGATTTACAAAGGTAATAAATTTTTTCATATTCAAAAAAGTAATATATTATAATTTTGGATGATTATGGATGAAATGTATCTATAAAATTAAAATAAGAAAAGTGATTGGTTAAAATTTTAGTCCATAAAAAATTATGTTTTTGCCTAAATTCACTCATTTTATACTTACTATTGTAACAAGTATTAAATGAGATTCATATTCCTAATATAAATAATAATAGGTAACTCTTTAAAAAAATTACAAATCATAATCCCATATATGGAATCCATTTTACAATATTTGAAAATTTTAATTTTCCAAATTTGAATTAAAGTTAAACCTCGAAAGAGATGACAGATAGTTCTTAAGAAAAATTCATTTTGAAACCATAGATGATCTTATATTATGTCTATTACTAGAAATAATGATTATATGAATTCCATTTCATATATATGATATAATATTAGTTAAATTATTTTATTATTATAGTGTATTCTAATTAATTAAAATGGATAATTATTAAGAATATAAAAAAATTGATAAAAAACAATTATATTAATAAAAATAATCATATACCACAATCATGTTGTTTTTTTATTTAATTTAAATTCCTATGATTATTATAAATAAAATATTTAATATTTTAATATATTTCATAATTACTAAAATAGTGGGTGTTTAGAATATATTAATTTATTTAAAATGAATGATAATATTGGAAACATCAGTTATTATCACTATTTATTTAAAAACCAATCATCTTTGAAAAAACATAAAATCTAAAATTAGAATTATTTTTACATCAAGATTTCTAAAATTAAATTTATATTTAAAATTTAAATTATAGACATATATAATTGGTCATTTAATTAAATCCTTTTACGAATAGATATTAATGAAACTATTTCATTTTTTATTTAAAAATATCATAATACTCTATTATAATGGTTTCAAAAATGTAATTCAAGTACAAATATATATTATAAAATAATATATTCAACAATAAAATCGATTGTTACATTTTCCACCAATTTTGTAAATTTCTCCCACATGATTTTATTCACATTAAAATCATTTAGTGATACCATTCCTTCAATACATTTTTAGATTCTCATGTTTCCTCTTTCAAAAATAAGGTTTTTACACAAAAACATAACCTAGTGAATCAACTTATTATATAACAATTTATCCTTATTGTTGAAAATCAATACTACCAGTTCCTTATAAGAGATGTTATCTTCTAATTAATGGACCTTAAAGATCAAAATATGGTGTGAATCTGGAACATATTTTATTAATATCGATTCAAGAAATACATTGTGTTGCTGGAACAAACATCACGTAAAGGACACATAGTACGAAAATAACCCAAAACAATCTCGTATTTCATGTGTACCAATGAACCATGGAATTAGATTCCACCATTTTCAAAAAAAACATATATATTTTCAATGGATATACTTTACCAAATACATGTCCACCTAACTCAAATGAATAAACATTCCTCCTGTTATCCACACAAATGATCTACATTCTCTAATACATCCATTTATCCTTCCTATATTTTATGAAATATTTTAGTACTAATTAATTTAAAATTTCAGATATCATGAATTAAACACAACACAGAGTTTTTCTTACGTCAAATGAAATCGTAAGTTTTAACAAAAAATGCTATATTATGAATGTATATAATTAAACATGACTATTATAACAAAACCATTAAAGATAAATACATTATTATTAATAAAATTTTTGAAATTATTAATTAAAATTATTCCATATAAATAAAAAATATTGACACAGTGGTGCATAAACATTTTGAAAAGTATATGTTACTTTTGAAAATACTATATTTTAAAAAAATTATCTTAATTTATTTTTTACACGATAATAAAATCAGTATTAGATATTTTAAAAATTAATTTAATAGATTAATATTATCTTTTTAAATTATTATATAATATATTTTGTTTTTTAATATTTTTTATATATGTATGACAAGATATTTTATTAGTGAATATTGAAAAACAATGAATTTAAATTGAAAACTACATTTTCAATCAAAATATTGACTAATATAAAATATATTTTAGTATTTATTAAATTAAAATTAGGTAAATTACATATCTATTAATCCAATTAAGATCAATAGAATAAAATTTTTAATGAAATTGGAAAGAAAAACTACATAATATTATGGTATTTTCTCATTGAAAATAGTGTTTCTCTTAAAGTATGTGGGATTAATTTTAAATTATATATATATATATATTTGAATTTAATTATGAAAAATTTATTCCGTATTTTTAATAATAATAATTTATATTACATACTTATTTAAAATTTAATTTTTACCAAAATTATAAATGTTATAAATAAAAATTAAATTTTGTCATTACGTTTATAATAGGGTTTCATAGGTTACATGTACTTTTTCTTAAATTAATATCCATGAAATAATAATTTTTTAGATAAAATTTATTTCATACTTATAATAAATAGTAATAATTTATATAAAATTTATCATTTTATTTAGTCTTAAATGATAATTTATCTTGGTTAGAAATTCTTATTAACGATATGGAAAGTATAGTTGTAAAAATGAGTAAAACATAAAAGGGAATGAATGACATGTTTAAAACAAGTGTTTTGAGGGTGGAGGTGTGGATCATACAAATCACCCATAAATTTACTTTTTCATCCATTTTTGTGGCACATTATTTGTTGGTGACCTCCAATTTTAAAATTCTATTGAGTATTTATGAAAACATCACTCATCATCAATTATAAAAGGGAACACACTCTCCACACTTATTCACACATACCATGCCATTTTTCACAAGAAAATCAAACCTTGATTACTTCCCAACATATCTAATATCATAATATATTTTTTTTGGGTATAATCCTATCCTAGTAAGGTGCTTGGTGAAAACCTAAGGGAGATATATAAATAAGTGTTAACATTCTCTAATAATAACTTTAATATTTATTTATTCCACTAACAACATAAATTTATATTAAACGATGATGATATAATGAAATAATTATATTCAATAGGATGATATTTTTTATGTTAATATTGTTTCCCTAATCCATATCTACTTTCATCAATTGTTTTATGAAATCAATGTTTTTATGAATGGAGGGCTACCACCTCACGAACTGATGTCATTTTTTCCATTAAAACCCCTCATGGTTGGGTATAGTGATGGATTTAAATTATATATAAGATATTTATATAAATATAATAACGCTATAGTTATTATATATATATATATATTATTTACTTTCCATTCTGCATGGGATATGATAATGTCATTTGAGTCTTTAGCATAGTACTACCTCACAAAGTGAAGTGATTGGCTTTCATTACCACATTACATGGAAGACAATAAATATAATTTTAATAATTAAATATGATTAAAAATTAATAATTATCATATTTATGAAATATATATCTTTCAATGAAGACAATATATCATTTTTTCGTACATTTTCACTCACTAAAATATGGTAACATATATAATTAATCAAAACCATCATGAATAATTGGAATTTCAAAAATAATTAATGTATAAATATGAAATTTATTTAATGATTATTGATTTAGAAATTTTGGAACCATAATAAAAGTCAAATTATAAAAAATAAAAAATCTTAAAATATTCGAAAAAACATTTATTATCTGAAACATGAATTTAACAAGGAATTAATAATTATTTTTTAAAAAATGTAATAAAAAATATATGGCATGATCTATATAATTATTTTTCATAAATAATTTTATTATTTATATATAATTATTATAATGGATGGTAGATTTTCAATGTTGGAAGTCAATACAAAAGGTTATGGATTTCCATATAACTATTACATTGTGTGAGACAAATTCCATATTCACAACATTTTTTATTTATGTGTTGTATTTAAAACCCATAATGATTTTTTCTAGTTATTCTACATATTTGTTTTGTAACTACATATATATATTCAAATTTATCTTACATGAGGTTTACTATTCAATAGTTACCATATCAGAAATGGGTTTTTCCTCAGTTTCCATTCCTTGAGACATTTGGTTTTATAATGCCCCTATCTTCCTTTATAAGGTGTCTATACATACTATTACCATGTAATAATAAGAATATATTTATCCTAATTATAATTTATGTTTTATTTAATTTTATACCATCATAGGTCCTTCATTTCATATCCACCACTATGGAAAATATTTGATGTTACAATCTCATCACCTATCAGGACTGTTCATGATTATGTTTCCAGTGATAGAATAAAATTATCCATATATCAATAAACTCATGAATTTGTTTCTCCTCTAGTTATTAATGACATTTCAATGTAACTGCATCATTTTTTGACTCATTTTTAATTAAAATAATTGGGAAAATGTTTTTACAAAAAATCATCATCTATAATATCATTGGTCGAAAACCCCATTTCATCCAAAACAAATATTTCTTTAATTTATATAAAAAATTATTTTTCCACATTTAAAAAAATTTATTTAAAATTTACATATTTTTTAATTTTTTAAAAATTCCACTGAATCTTCATTTCATTTTCTAAATATTTCTTGTTTGGAATTTAATAAATATCTGAACGGAATATTTTTTTGAAAATAAATTATAGGGAAATTATTTCCATATATAATGACCACTCAATTACATTATTATCCCCATATAATTTTTCCTATTATTTTCAATTAAAATTTTTTCCTTTTATATTTTAGGGATTTTTTATTTGTAAATAAATTAATTCAATGTGAATAAGATTTTGAAATGTATTATGTTTTAAAAATGTTACTTTCAATGTGAAAATGATATTTTACTAATGAAATGATTCGAATGATTTTAAAATAATACCTTATAAATATTCAAGGTTATTTTAAGAGAAATTGGTTTCCAAAATTATTTTTAAAAGTGTTTTTGAAATAAATATTATTCATCTTATGAAATGTTCCAGTGATCATTCAAAATCATTATCCCCAAAATATAACATCGTTAGATTCTAAAAATTAAATAATGAGGATATGATACCAGGATCACATTCATAATATTTTGAGGATATAATTTCATTTTGTAATGAAAAATTTATAACAGGACTGGTTTTTCTTTCATGGGTTTTACCAGGAACACATTATTTTGAAAACTATTTTTCCAATGGAATAATATTTAATTCAATAAGTAAATGATTGTAAAATTAATATCTTTTATAAAGGTTATGATATGGTGAAATGTTTACTAAACTAATTTAATTTAATGGTTTATGAAATTAAAATTATTTTCTTTCCTCTTGGGACATATATATATAGACATAATTATGAGATTAGTGGTACTTATATCTCCCTTTAATATGTTGGGTTAATATTTTTACCTCTTGAACAATATTTTTCTAGAATAGGGAGTGATCCCAATTCAGTAAGAGAATGTTTTCTTCTATGATGGTTTTATGTGTAAAACATGATACTCTGGTGGTTTGGGGAGTGAATCCATTCAATTATAATTTCTATAGAAGTGATTTTTAAATACAATCGAAAATAATTTCTATGATTATTTATCTACAAAAAAATTATGTCTTCTGGGAATGGTATTCACTCATAGATCATGTAGCATGATTTTTATATGAATAATTTCTTATAAAAATCCAATATTAATTCATTGACTCATGATTATGGTATTTGATATGAAATGTTTTGTTTTAAGTTGTTATAACAATGTTATAAACACTTAGGTTCATGTTTTCATTAAAAATCTCCTTTATTTACCATTATCAGACATACAATCTCACCCTGTCCTTTGTTTCCATTCCTTAGGTTATGAAGTAATATTTTTAGTACTTTGAATCTATGAAGATTACTAAAGGTTAATATCATTAGGGGTTATGTTGAAGATATCTAATTAAATTAAATTATTGTTTATATAATTTCAAAAGACACTAAACTATTATAGTCCTTAGGTGTTTGTTTACATAATGTTTGGAATATTATTGTAAAAATGTAATATTTATCTATGAAATTTTAGGGCCATTAGAGTTGGAATCAAAGAAATGGTTTAGATATCCTTTCGAAATTATAATGTGAAATCAATTTTGAGATCCCTATGATAATTTTTAAGGATATATGAAGGTATGTCCCTGGAGATAATTACGATAATGATACAGTGTATAAGAAAATGACATGTAATTTTGGTAAAGGATATAGAAATTTCTTTCACATAAATTATATACATGTTTTAATACTACAAGTTGATGTAGGTCTGGCACAGAAGTACCCTAGGGTAATATCTTGGAAATGCGTGCCTTCATCTGGACTCAATCTTCACATAGTGAATGATAATTTTTCTTTATTGTACAAATAGTTTTACACTCCTTGTGGATATTATTTTGAAATTCAAAAATTCATTATGAGAACCATGAATTTTTTATATAAATGATAATAATGAATGGCCTAGGATAAAACGACTTTTTTATAGACTAAATATAATTTGTGTAACGCCCCGACCCTAGTTACCCAGAGTTGGTGCATTATTTTTATACATTAGCATGATTACAAGGAATCAAGTCCCGAAGGTCCGATCGGTTTAGCAGACTTGGAAAATTGATTATATACATGAATTTTATATTTAACCTTATAACATACAAAACAACATAAATAATCCTTTATGAATTCCATTATTCCCTTATCTTAACGCTGTATATCAATCAAAATACACTTCTTAGAATCCTGGTAAAAATAAAACATAAGAAGGGGTGAGCTCAGATGCTCAATAAGGATATTAATAAAGCTTAAACTTTCATAAATGAGCATAAACATTTAAGCCAATGTATAACTAAAACAAATTCCTTTTAAACATGAAATTCATCATAATATTGACATAATAATATTAAATAATGCCATTTACTTACTCACATGGATATTCTACTAGTCAAATAATCACATTTAATATCAATAACCACTTTTATACTGATAGAATACATAATACTGAACATTAATTTCAGTGTCAAGGCCTCATGACAAGACCTAAAGGAGAACTGTAACTGGAACCCAAGCTGGAGAGCCTCTGTAACCGGTCTCCATCCCAGAGAGCCTCTGTAACTGAACTCCAACCCGGAATGCCTCTAATAACTGGACACCATCCCAGATTGCGTCTAATAACCGGACACCAATCCGGAGTGCCTCTAATAACTAGAAACCAACCCAGAGTGCCTCTAATAACCGGGCACCAACCCGAAGGGATTACTTTTAACGGTCGATAACAAGAAACATACTATTCCAACACATTCATCTTAAGAAGTGGATGAAATATAACATAAACATTCGTATTAAAACTAGCATATGAAATTCCTAAACATTAATCATAAACCATTAATGGAATAAAAATAACTCATACATAGTAAAACATATCAAAAAACCTTAAATACAATATAGAATATTTGTATCATAATAAATCAACTTCAGACAAGTGTAAAATTTAACAAAGTATGTTGACATAGATTAAATCAAAACTATTTGAGAGATATATCTCTTTTTTTGAAATAATTTAAATGATTCATAATTATAAAAGAGAACATTTACTTTGAAAATATACATATATGCTTTTAATGGAATCTTAAATGATTTTATAATGGTGTAAAATTGCAGCACCCACCGTATAAGTAAAAAAAAGACATTCTTACCTTAATTCTGTCGAAAAGGTTAAAAATGACCTTGATTGGAAAACGACGGAAAGATACCTTTATAAACATCTTATAAAAAGGAAAAAAGGGTATAAATGTCTTTAACTCATATTATGTAAAATAGTAATTTTTTTTGAAATAAATGTTTAAGAAACATGGATGTGGATGATAAAGAGGTCCCAGTAGATAATTACGTATAAACAACCTCAGATAATGAAGAGATTGTGAAATAAACCCTTACCAATTTGGTAACTTACAAAACATACACCCCATGTAAGAGGAATCATACAATGAATACATTAATACATATAAATTAAATGTATTACTCAAAGAATACAATAATGGGCAGTACATACACCACACATAAGGTAATAATGGCAATATGGCATGCATATCACGGGAATAAGAAGTGAGATGAAAACCCCTTCCCTTCACATTTCGTTAGTTGAGGGTACGTTTAGCCTCTTTTATGAAGACTATAGTATGTTATTAAATTATACCAGAACCAAATTAATATTTATGATATCATACATTATTTATCTATGACTTTATACTATCCATTTAATAATAATTTCCATGTAATATTAATATTTCGGGTAATAATCACTTTCTTTATCGTACGTGTTTTAACTTGTTACTCGTGATTGTATCACTTAGATCATGATTTAAATAATTATATGATCTAAAACATGAAATATTTTTCAATTATATTTAGAATATAAAAATTTATAATAGACGTATATGTGAAATGAAAAACTCCGTTTATGGAGACGGTAGTCCATGCGTACGCATAAATGCTCTTTCTGTTTTCATATACTAATGAATGGAAGTAAGTGAATATGATATATGTACGTACATAAATACTTATATATATATATACAGTAGAATTATTATGTCCTATATTACATACTTATTAGTTATATATATTTTTATAATCGTCGATGTATGGTGAACTTGGAAATGAATCTCATCGCGTCGTGGAGATGGTAATCCGTACGTACGCACGAGCGAAAATATAATTCTATTGATCTTAATATAACATATAATTGGATGGTTTATAATATATAAAGAATACTTATCTTGTTATATTTATTATTTAAATCAAATATACGTCATTATTATACCCATCCAAATAATAATGTATTGAATAACAATTACACCACGACGTGGAGACGGTAAGTTGTACGTACACACATATGGTGACATTTCATTCAAAGGGTGGATAGAATAATGAATTTGGTTGTACCATAATTATAATAACATCAATGTATATAGAATACACTAGAGTTATTATTTTAGAATGGAAATAACAAAGAAAAAGGAAGTGGAAGAAGAAAGGAACATTAAAGAGGTTGGTGAAATCATTACCTATTCTTCGGGTTCTTCTTTTGATTTGATCAAAAGGGCTCCATAGGTTGGCTATATGATCAAAATATGGCCTCTAAAATGAAGATAGGATATTTAATATGGTATTTGGGAATGTTTTGGCCGAGCCAAACGGCTTAAAAGGTGTGAATTAGATAGAAGGGGGAGTTCCCTTTTATAAGATGGGTGAGGGGCTCCTTAGGAAAAACATAAAATATTATTTTATAATAAATTTATATTCGGTTTATAATGTCTCCAAAGTTGATTATTTAAATTATATGGTGGGGATAGATTTAAAAAACTAAAAAAATAGGGTTTATAAAAGTTTAAGTTACAGTTTTAACCTTATAATTTAGATTTAACTATAAGTTAAATAATATAACTTTTACCGTGTCTTCTAGTATTCTTACACTATATGGTTAATAATCATATAATATAATTCCAATCGAACCAAATTTGGTTTATTAATGTTATATATATTATTATATATGCCTTTTGGACGATCTGTAGATTTTTAGGACCATTATATCACTTAATAATATAATATTTGTTTTGAAAAATATTTTATGTCAATTTTGACACTATTTGGTATTTTTTTATATAATAAAAACATGATTAATTAAAAAAATACATTGAATCAATCCTAACATGTCATATTTTCCTACAAAATTCGTGGATGTCATTAAAAATTTGAAAATATATTTATTTTACCATTTATAATACCATTTATTTGATTCTTTCATGAATAAGGTTATAACTGCTTCATCATTGTGTCATAAATAAATTAATTTATATAATGTCTAAAAATTATAAATAAACTACCATGATATATGAAATCTTTTTATCTTTCTAATGAATATTTATAATCGAATTTACCATATGAAAAACTCTATATTAAAAATGTTTTAGTAATTAAACATTGATTTGAACTCTTTTAACTCTTCTTTGAATTAAATAATAATAAATATCCTAATCTAATAAAAATGGACCTAAATGATAATATTTTATTCCTAAGGTTTTTTTGGTCGAGATAAACTTGTCCAATAGAATTAGGACATGTGTGAGGGTAATATTAATAACATTTTTACCCTTAATTACCCTATTTACTTTTAACTATGGTAAATAAAAGCAAAAATTTACTATTCATGAAAAATTATTTTCAACTCATTGAACCACATTTTACTCCTTGATATGTACCGTGTCTCTCATATTTTCGAAATTCATCTCATAGAAGCGGTAAAATAATGTTTTATGTGAATTTTCAAAAACTCTTAGGCGGTGGGTAAAAGACGGTGAAAAGTTCAATTAAATATTTATATATCTAAAATTTCTATAAACCAACTCTAATGAATTAAATTGAAATTATATAATAATTATGTATCTATATTGACATTAAATAATTTAAATAAAATAAAAAATTATTTAAATAAAAAATTTGGTTTTAAACTATAACTAAGTGTTTTTCATTATTAATCAAAAATTAAAAGTATTCAGAAAAATACCAAAAATTTACCCAAAGAAAATTTTGATATTCCGAATTCAATAATGAAGTCTATTTTACCAAATTCAAAACATAGAATTGTAATTTAATAATTTAAAATTAATTCCTGATGTCAAAACAAAAAGTGTGTTTTTAAGAAACAATAACTATAAAAAGATTAACACTTCTTTATGTCCAATTTAAATGAAAAATTATGTCCAATGACCAAAATTGGATTAAACTGTAAAAATATATTATAAATATAATTTAAAATCACTCAAATTTATAATTTATCACAATTAATTATTTCGATTAAAAAATTTGTTTTTAATTAAAATTTAGTAATTTTCAATATTCATCAAAATATGAAAGTTATCAGAAAAGTTCCAAAAAATCAACCTAAGCTAATTTTGATATTATAAATACAAAAATGAAGTTCATTTTGAAAGATAAAATGTATAAAAATTCAAAAAGTGGGTATTACTATTAATAACGGCTAGTCTGATTGGTTGTGGTGTGTGTTAGAACTCGAAGTTGCGTACAACACACGCTACTGTATTTTTCAAAGAGAAAAATATCGTGGATGCTTAGGGTGTTAAATTATCCCCTCCTTCAATAAAGTGTATCCTCACAGTTTATGCTCGGTATTGGAAATTTGGGGTTGACATTTCAAAATATCATAGTTGAAATACCACATCGAAAAATGGATTAATGAGGCCTCTATTTAAAATAAAGAGTGGTAAGTATGAAGGTTACCAAAAATAACATATACTAGGGTTACATGTAGGAAAATATGGATATCGATGAGAAATATAACCATCAATATCTGAGGGAGAGTGGTAGAGAACATGGCTATTAAAAGGCCAATAATCCCAAAGCCATAAATTTGTGATGATCTAAGGTATTATCTAGGACAACATTTTTGTTCTAAGTTCCTCTTCTTAATGTTGATGAATTTATTTATGAAATTGGCTAAGATCATAAGGATATATAATTACTTTTTAATAATAGTTTTATCCATTAATATATTCCTACATAAACTCATCTTTCACTACAAAACATATTAAAACTCATAAATACTCTATTTATCCTAATCGTATAGGGTTCCAAATATAATGAATATATATTTCACATATCAGACCCCTTAAAAAAGAAACTACATTATATAATCTAGGGACTTCATGTAGTATCGTGGTAGCTAATAAATCCCAATTCCACTATAGTTGTGGGTTTGATTCTGATAGCTTTGTTTGATGCGACGGGTTGTCACACGGTCTGCGTGTTGTCCATTTATAAAAATCAAAAAATAACCTTTCAAACATAATCCACTCAAAACTTTAGAATTATCCAAAATACGACTATCCAAACTCACAGTCCAAAATTCATAAGGAATTTAAACACAAATAAGATATTTTTTCCCATGTAATAACATGTGAACACCTTCACCATGTATTTTTTTAAAACATGGTAACATCCAGAATTACCATAAAACAATATTGATTACAATCATGCTCCCTTATTCTTTATAGAATACTGGATATAATCTTTCAATAAAAAATGTTTTAAACTCCAATGATGAAAAATCATTAATTAGTTTCAATGTATTCAAGAATATCCAATATAATTTACCCAAATAAACTATATCGTATTCCAAAATCAGTACCTCAATATTAGGACCATATTAAGGTTTATCTTTCCTTCAACCATGTAATTTCCAAAATGTTTAAACAGCTGTAGAGTCACTTTTCTTAGTACCATAAAATCACAAATCCTCAATGAAATAGTACTACAATACAATCCTTATTTATTTCCAGAACATCATTGATACAACACTTAAATGAAATAATTCGAAAATAACAACATAAGAACAAAAATCATTCCTCTTCATTTGTGGTAGTAAAAAACATGATTATTATCCAATAGCATCATTTTCGGAATAGTCTAATGACTAGGACATTGGTTCACATAGTGTCCAAAATCCTTGTAGATGAAGAATTGTACATTTGATACCTTTTTCTTACACTTCCAGTCACGTACATGGTGTGATTTCTCTCCACTTTTATAACATACTCCCATTCCCTTCAAGCATTTTACAAGGTGATTCTTTCCATAGTTATCACATATGGGAAAATCCGTTTTTACCTTATTCCATTTATCTGTCCTTCTCTCTACCATCCTTTTCTTCTCTGGCATCCCTTCAAATCCACAGGACTCTGAGAATTATTTACTTATCTTATCAACACATGAAACTATTTCATCATATGATGATAATATGGAGGAGACTATTTCCCTTATAAATTATTTCTTAAGACCATCAATGATACGATCCTTATTACTCTTTGGATCATGTGAATTGCTGGAGTTCTCATTCATTATACTAGGCGCCATTTCTAAACATTGGAATACACTAGATTAGTTTATGAATAGAAATACCTAATCCCAAAATTTTAAGACACTTAACATAAATTAAACAGTTTATTGATATAATCCATAATCATAAAAATGTTTTCTTTGAGTAAGTATATACTAATAACCCTTCATAATGGTTTGTAATGAATATTATAATTATCTTAATAATATCCCTCGGGAGTTTCGTAACCAAGAGTGTAGCAAGGCTCACTGTCGTTCACTAGTTCCCGTTCGAGTCTAGCTCAAAGCGGTGTTTTCGGATTTTACCCCAAGTTACATCTGTGCCAGAGCCGCCTCTACCTGCTTATATCCAGACATGGATGTATTGTTTGGAAAACTTACAAAATCACTACAATTCCAAAATTCTAGGAAGTTATTCTATACTAATCCTCAAATTATATCATATGGCGATGGCATCTAATTAGAGTTTATCTAAATATAGTTTACAAATTTATTGCTAAAATTCTTATGATACCAACTATAACGCCCCGACCCCAGTTACCCAGAGTCGGTGTATTATTTTAATACATTGGCATGATTACAAAGAATCAAGTCCCGAAGGACCGATCAGTTTAGTAGTCTAGTAAAATAGATTACATACATGAATGTTATATTACACTTTATAACATAAAAAACAACATAAATAATTATTTATGAATTCTATTATTCCCTTTGGCTTAACCCTGCATATCAATCACAATACACTTCCTGGAATCCTGGGAAAAATAAAACATAGGAAGGGGTGAGCTCAGATGCTCAGTAAGGATAACAATATAGCATAAACTTTCATAAATAGGAATAAACATTTAAGGCAATGTATAACAAAATCAAAATCCTTCTAAACGTGAACTTCATTATTATATAGAATAAAATAAAATTAAATAATGCCATTTTCTTATTCACAAGGATATTTTACTAGTCGAATAATCACATGGAATATCAATAACCACTTTCATAATGATGGAATGCATAATGTCGAACTTTAATTTTTGTGTCAAGGCCTCGTTCCAAGACCTAAGGGATAACTGTAACTGGAACCCAAAACGGAGAGAATCTGTAACTAGAGTCCATCCCGGAGAGCCTTTGTAACCGGACTCCAACCCGGAGTGCCTCTGACAACCGGACACCAACCCAGAGTGCCTCTAATAACTGGACACCAAGACGGAGTGCCTGTAAAAACCGAAAAAAAACCCGGAGGGTCTACTGTAACCGGACCCCAACCCGGAGGGCTTACTTTTACCAGCCCCCAACCCGGAACATACTAGTCTAACACATTCATCTTATGAAGAAAATGAAATATAACATAAACATTCATATTAAAACTAGATAACGAAATTCCAAAACATTAATCATAAACCATTATCGGCATAAAAATAACTCATCCATAGTCAAACATATCAGAAAACCTTAAATTCAATATGTAAGATTTGTATCATAATAAATCAACTTCAAACACATGTAAAATTTATCAAAGGATGTTGACATAGATGAAATCAAAACTATTTTAGAGAAATATTTATTTTTTTGAAATTATTTAAAGGTTACATAATTATAAAAGAAAAAATTTAATTTTAAAATATTCTTATAAGATTTTAAGGGATGCTTCAAAAATTTTTTAACGGTGGAAAATAGCCGCAACCACAATATAAGTTAAAAAATGATATTCTTACCTTAATTTTTTCGAAAAGGTTAAAAAGGACCTTTTTTGGAAAACGACGGGAAGATTCCTATATAAACTTCTTATAAAATTCCAAAAAAGGGTATAAATGACTTTAAACGATATTTTGTAAAATATTAAGAATGTTTTGAAATACATTTTTAAGAAACATGGATGTGGATGATAAAGAGTTCCTAGTAGATAATTACATATAAACAACCTCGGATAATGAAGAGATTGTGAAATAAACCCTTACCAATTTGGTAACATACAAAACATACACCCCATGTAAGAGGTATCATACAATAAATATGTAAATACACATAAATTAATGTGTATTACTCAAATAATACAATTATGGTCTGTACATAGACCACACAAATGGTAATAGTGCCAATATGGCATGAATCTCACGAGAACAAAGAGTGAGATGAAAACCTCTTACCTTGTACTTTCCTTTAGTCGAGGGTACGTTTAGCCTCCTATATTGAGACTATTGTATGTTATTAAACTATAAAAATAACCATATTAATATTTATGATATCATAAATTATTTATTTATGACTTTATACTATCCATTTAATAATAATTTCCATGTTATATTAATATTTTGGGCAATAATCGCTTTCTTTATCGTACGTGTTTTAACTTGTAACTCTTGATTATATCACATAGATCATGATTTAAATACATAATGAATATAAAACATGATTTATTTATCATATATATTTAGAATATAAAAATTTATAATAGACATGTATATGAAATGGAAAACACCATCTATGGAGATGGTAGTCCGTACGTACGCATAAACATTACTTCCGTTTTCATATAGAATTGAATAGAAGTAAGTGAATAAGATATTTGTATGTAAATAAATAAATATATATATATATATCTCTCCATTTTCATTATTATTTCATATATTACATAATTATTATTAATATATATTTTTATAATCGTCGATGAATGGTGAACTTGGAAATGAATCTCATCGTGTCGTGGAGACTGTAATCCATACGTACACACGAGTGAAAATATAATTCTTTGGATACTAATATTATATATAATAGGATGGTATATAATATATACAGATTCCTTATCATGTTATATTTATTAATTACATCAAATACACATCATTATTATACCCATCCAAATAATAATTTATTGAATAACAATTACACCATGAAGTGGAGACGGTATGTCGTACGTATTCATGTATGGTGTCATGTCATTCAAAGGGTTGATAGAATAATGAATATGGTTGTACCATAATTATAATAACATCACATTATATAGAATATAATGGAGTTATTATTTTAGAATGGAAACAACAAAGAAAAAGGAAGTGGAAGAAGAAAGGAACTTGAAAGAGGGTGGTGATATCATTACCTATTTTTCCTGTTCATCCATTTGATTTGATCAAAAGGTCTCCATAGGTTGGAATTCTGATCTTAATACGGCCTCTAGGATGAAGTTAAGATATTTGAGATGGTATTTTTGGAAGGGTTTGGCCGAGCCAAATGGCTTAGAAGGTGTAAATTAGAGAGAAGGGGACGTGCCCTTTTATAAGAGGGGTGAGGGGCACCTTAGGAAAAACATAAAATATTCTTTTTTTAAAAATTCATATTCGGTTTTTAATGTCTCCAAAGTTGGTTATTTAAAGTCTAAGGTGGGGATAGGTCGAAAACAACTCAACCAATAGGTTTTAGACATGTTTAGGATACCATTTAACCTTATCATTTAGATTAAACTTTTATTGTATCTTCTTGTATTCTTACACTATATGGTTAATAAACATACTATATAATTCCAATAGAACCCCAATTGGATCATTAATGTCATATATATTATTATATATGTCTTTTGGCCGTACCATAGATTTTTAGGACCATTATATCAATTAATAATATAATATTTGTTATAAAAACTATTTATTGTCAATTTTGACACTATTTGGGATTGGTTTTTTGTTAAAATAATAAATACATGATTACATCAGAAAAAATACATTGAATAAATCATAACATGTCATATTAACCATTAATATTATTTTATGTCATAGAAACTTTGAAATTGTATTTATTTTAATATTTATAAAACCATTTATTTGATTCTTTCATGAATAAGGTAATTACTGCATCATCATTGTGTCATAAATATATTTATTTATATAATGTCTAAAAATTATAAATAAAATACAATGATATATGAAATATTCTTATCTTTCTAATTAATATTTATAATCTAATTTATCTTAATAAAAACCCTATATTAAAAATGTTTTAGTTATTAAACATTGATTTTAACTCGTTTAACTCTTCTTTAAATTAAATAATAATAAATGTCCTAATCTAATCAATGCGGACCTAAATGATAATATTTTATTCCTAAATTTGTTTTTGGTCGAGATAAACTTGTCCAATAGAATTAGGACATGTGTGAGGGTAATATTAATATCATTTTTCCCTTTACTTAACCTATTTACCTTTAACCGTGGTAAATAAAAGTAAAAAGTTACTATTCACCAAAAATTATTTTCATCTCATTGAACATTATTTTACTCCTTGATATTAACTTTGTCTCTTGGATTTTCCAAATTCAGCTCACACAAGCGGTAAAATTATGTTTTATGTAAATTTGCAAAAGCTCCTATGTTGTGGGTAAAGGACGGTGAAAAGTTCAATAAAATTTTATAAATCTAAAATTATTATAAAACGACTCCAATGAATTAAATTGAACTTATATAGGTATTATGTATCTATTTTTACATTATATAATTTCAATAAAATAAATAATTATTTAAATAAAAATTCTGTTTTAAACTATAACTCAGTGTTTTTCACTATTCATCAAAAATTAAATGTTTTCAGAAAAAATACCAAAAATTTACCCTAAGATAATTTTGATATTCTAAATTCAATAATGAACTCAATTTTACCAAATTCAAAACATTAATGTTGAATTTATTAATTTATAATTAATTCCCGCTGTCAAAATAAAACGCGTGTTTTTAAGAAACAATAACTATCAAAAGATTGACATTGATTATGTCCAGTTTAAATGTGAAATTATGTCTAAGGAAAAACATAGGATTAAATTGTAAAAATATATTCTAAATATAATTTTAAACCACTCTAATTAATAATTTATCTCTATTAATTATTTTATTTAAAAAAGTTGTTTTCAATTAAAATTTAGTAATTTTCACTATTAATCAAAATATGAAATCTATCATAAAATACCAAAAATTCACCGTTACCTTATTTTGATATTCCAAATCCAAAAATGATGTTCATTTTGAAAGATAAAATTTAAAAAATTTAAAAAATTTGGTATCACTATTCATAACGGTTAGTTTGATTCGTTATGGTGTGTGTAAGAACTCGAATGTGCCTACGTTACACGGTACTGTATTATTCAAAGAGAAGTATACCGTGGAAGCTTGGGGTGTTACAGTTTTTCTTGATCTAGACTGGCTGTAATTTATTTTCATAATTATCTATTTCCCACAATAATCATTTTTACTTAAAATATTATTTTTTTTATTCCATAATGGGTACCCAAAAGAAATAGATTAATATTGAACGTGGAAAACAATTTTTTAATGAGAATACAAATTATATTATGTCTACATAAATGGAATTTTTTATTGTTCATAATTAGTTATCATGATATATTTTTGTTAACATTAACCTTATCCAACACTTGTAATCCCAAATGAGTTTATATGTAACTTCCCCAAACTCTCTGGTCCAATACTTTTATGAAATTTGGTGTTTGAGGGTTTCCAGGAGGTGAAGGTGACTTATCGTCAACAATTTTGATATTTCTAGATTATGAAATGTGTTTCCAACTGTCTGTATGTGATCAATGTTTCCAACCATCAGTAGGTGTACAGTGTTTCCATCCATTAGAAGGTGTATATTGTTTTAATTCATCGGTATGTTTGCAGTGCATCCAATAACCGGTAGGTATATAGTCAATCCAGCCGTATATAGATGTACATTTTATCCAGCTATTGGAAGGTGTACAATGTTTCCATCTGTGATTTGGTGCATAATGTTTCTAACTATCAGTAGGGGCACATGGTTTCTAGTAGGCAGCAGGTGTATTGTGTTTCCAGCCATTGTTATGAGTAAAGTGTTGACAACCGTCGGTAGGTGAAAAGTGTTTCTAGTCATTGGTAGGTGTACAATTCTTATATCTATCAATATGTGTATAATGCTTCCAGCTGTAAGAATGTGTATAGTGTTTCTTGAATTTGGTATGTGTACAATGTTTCCTCACATCAGTAGGTGTATAGTGTTTCAAGGTCAGTAGGTGTACAGTGTTTCCAACATCCTACAGTTTTCCGATTTAATGTTTTCATTAACGAAATAAATATTAAAGGCCTTGTTTAAAGGGATTTTGGGAAGATTCAAAGCCCATAACTCATATCATATTTTTCAGAAGGCTCAGGATGCCTTTACATGGTAAAACTCTCTAGATTAATGTGATCTGCATTAATGGAAATTCTAAACCGTTTTAAATACTTTTATTACCGGATATTGTCCTTCAATGTTAGGAACCTTTACTTATTTCATTCCTAATACATTATCTAAGTGTGAGGTGCCCCAAGAAATTCTTCCCTTTTTAGTGGTGTGATCGAACCATAATAAGTAGATCGTTTCCCATTGATGTTCGTTCCTACTGTATGTGCACCCCTCTTTTGATTCTAGCAGCAAGTGTTGATCACTCATTGATAGTAGGTATGAACTACCACCGTTCTTGTGTTTTCATTGATCCTTATTGTATCATTTCTCATTTCTATGTTATATAATATGATCTCCATGTTTTTAATGGACATTTATTTGGTGTCGGTTGGTGTAGGTGTGCATTGACATCCTCGAGTGGATGAAGTTGTCGTAGGGAAAGGTGATCATGATTATTTGTGTTGGATCATTATCATATAATGAGAATCATGAACCTTTTTTGGTATGAGCTATTTGGATTCTCTATGCTTTAACTTGGAACTATAGATTTATCATTGGGAAGAAAATTAGATCCCAGTGGAACAAACATAAAGAATATTTTAATATGATTAATAAATTTTTATCGATCATATGTTATTGACTCCTTTTTAACAAGATAGTGTGATATATGTGCATTTATTGTTTGAAAAATGTTCATGTTGAAATTGATAAATAACATAAATATAGAATTAATTGATAATTATTTGTCTAAAGATAAAGAGGCATATAAATGAATTCAGTTTTTGTTTGTTGTAATTTTATTTTAACAAAATTTATGCAGTAAGCATGTTTAATTATTTGTGATAGCTATAATAACCTATTTTTTAGGTTGAACATAGTTATAACCTACTAATAATGAACCGGTTAATCCAAGAAAAAATAATGAACTTGTAGTTTGATAAAATAAAATTCCTTATTGGGTTCTGTGTTACCGTCCTACTTGTATAGGTCAAGAGCCTTATGATTGGAGTTGTGGGAGCTTAGTATGTGTGATGGAAAAAAAGCATTGTTTTCGGCCAAGAGGCCATATACATTGTTATTTCTTACTTATTTTGAGGTGTTATGAGCCCGATATAATGTTTTGAGTTGTGGGGGCTTCGATTCCCAGTGGTTTTGGAAACAGTTGATGCCTAGAGTGGAGAGATGCATCACTGTTTGCATTTTGGTGTTGGGGAGGACACCAGAGATGATGCAACATTGTGGATGTGAATGTTGGATGATTAAAAAATCATATTGTTTGTTTATCTTATTTACATTCCACAATTCTTAAGGTAGCTGTTATTGTATACAAACCATCAAAAGGGGGTGATGACATGCGGGGTGTGCTAGTTGATTTCCTTGTTTACTTTCTTAATGTATGATCGGTCTACTCTCCTGCTACAGGTGGAAAGGACATGAAGGTTAGGCCATCTAGTCCTCGTGTTGAGACCCCATTGTGGTGTAGCATATAATTATTTTCTATAATATCTAAAATTATGTTAATTTACAAAATCATGTTAATAAATGACTGAATAAATGATGTTAGCACCTAGGGTTGGGGCTTACTGGGATTCAATGTTGAGGTAATATTTTTGAGAAGTTGTGGAATTGGTTTGGTTATGCCAGGAGGGCTTGAAACATTGGTTTGATTCTAATGAAAATAAAATAGGAATTAATAATGGCTAATTAATGGATAAATAATTAATTAATTTAATTTGAATCCAATAAAAATGGTTTATGTAATCCAATGTATCTATTTAAAGGGCTGTGGACTTATAGGTTACATGGACTTAGCATTGGAAACTGGGAGTCTGAGAAACATTAGTTGTAGTTGTGTATAAGTCTAGGTTAATCCCATAGTTTGGTATTGAGCTATAGAATATTCTATAATTTTTATGTTTATATACACTACACCACCACATTTGTTATGGAATCTAACACCCTGGAGATTTTGAGCCATAGGGTGTTTTCCTAAACATTCTGGTGGTTGGATGGATGGCTGACTACCCCATTTGGCTCCAATCACTTATCTTGGTAGTTAATTGTGATGGTAGGGAAAATGGTTAGTTTTCAAAATATATGTTTTTAGAGGGATTTAATGGCTTGGGATTATTCACATGCATATATTATGGATATAGTTTCGTGTTGAATACTATAGGTTTATTATGTATATGTGGTATTGTATTGAGGATCCTTACTCAGTGTATGGGGTATAATGGATTCATGTTTAATACCAGATGTATGATACACGTTATGATAGTTGTGGTGGAAAAGTGAAACTACCCGGATACATTCATTATATTGACATAGTGGTTCTGTTTCATTAGGTGAATGTTGCAGTGCTATGCCCAGGTGTCTGGGAGAAATCCTTTTTGGAGGAAGATTATTATGACTTGATTTTTTTTTGAAATTTACCAAATCAGTGGGAATTTTTTAGTGGGGTACCATTGATATAATTTATTATATTATATACTCTAATATGGAATTCATGGTGAGTGTATCAATGGTGAGGTTGTGTACTTAATATCCTTTTTTGGTGAATAGATAGTTTCACATGTTGTTCACCATGCTTTATCATGCTTTATATATTTGGCACGAGAGGCACTTGGGAGGATCTAGCAATGTATACTGTTATAATCACCATATGTTATATATACTATTTTCAGGTCACATGGTGTGGGTTGGAGGTCAGGATGGGTACTAATAGCTTGGGGTTGTTGGAGTTGTTCTGACATCATGGTCGATGTTGTTTTACATTCTTCTGGTACTTATAGTTTTTCATTTTTGTTATTTTAGTTCTCCCCTCAAATTAAATATGTTTACATGGGGTTTCTTTTATATTGTAATCTAATTTTCAGTTGGTTTTTTTTGTCTTATCTCTCCCTCTTTATCATGTGTTCCCTCAGAGGTCAATGCCTCCCATTTGTCTGTTCACTATACCATTGGTGCTATTCTCCAAACCAGGGCCTACTAGAGATGCGACTCGGGGGGGGGGGGGGGAACTATCACCCTTATCACATTTCCATCCAATGAGTGGTACACATTATAGGGAGAATGTCATGACAGAGTTGTATCAGATGTCTACTTAAGGGATATTATGGCGTTTGGAGTTAGGCATAGGTGAGGATCCATGGATTAGTAGGGTGATGGTGTTAGTCATGTTTAGAAAGTGCATAAAGACTTGAGATCGGTTGAGACAAAGGTATTTAGGTCCCCATGTGATCTGATACATAGATCATTATGTTTATAGGGGATACAAAATGAGGTAATACATAATCCAAGGTAAATACCAATTAATGAATCATGCATCATTCTTCTTTGTACATGTGTTTGAATTGAAAGAACTTGGGATTGGATAACCGAAAATGATTGAAAGAAAAAATTTATTAATTAATTTTGAATCATACATTTTCTCTATTTAAGGGCTCTTATTTTTTGTTACTTTGTAGGTATTTCTCCCAGTCGATGTCATCTCCATATTAGTGCATAGGATGTCTAGTAATCTATAACGGCAGATTTCTGTAGAGTGGAGGTTGAAAACGATGACACTGGGGAGAAAAAACTCTATAATTTTTAGCACCTGAGACTATAGAAGTACGAGGGATTCATATAAGATATATCCATAGAGGACTGGTTGTAAGAGTGTGATATAGCTTTCAGTTTTATCTATTCTTGAAAGGAGAAATGGGTGTCACAGGTTATGACGATGCTCAGTTGGGTAACGAGGAAGTGGTGGTTCGTGTTCATCATGGATCATGAGAATTTAGTTGTCTCATGGGAGGATTTCCAAGACATATTTAGAGTTGAGTTGCATTATTTTATAATGAAGTCGACTAGTCGCTAGGAGCTGTGTACCCCTTGGTATGGCCACTCAAGTGTGCGGTAGTTTGGGATCTGTTATAGGAACCTTGTGTGATATTATTCGGTCATGAATCTAGATAAGGAGGATATTGAGAGGCATTTCGAGGAGGCATTGCATCCAATGATCTAGTTCAAGTCACCCTGTTTATGTTGAAATCATATCTCAAGGTCATAGTGAGGGAAGAGGTATTTGAGAGGAAATTAGCTAGAACTAGATCATTATGAGATGGGAGTAGTCAGTATTCCTCATGATGTAGAGCTATGGTCCGGGGTTCCTGGGTTTTTGTGTAGAAGAGTTTCCATTCGGCTAGAGGTAGGCCCAACCATTAGCATCATGTTTCTCGATAGGAGGTAGATCATAGACCAATGAAAAGGGATCATAAACTTGTATTTCATGTTCAGGATGAGTTTGTTAGCAGCTACAGTTCTCAACCTTTCAGAGTTGTGAGTGTGCACTAGGTGTTTCACTCCAGGTTCCTCTATTGTGGTAGATCTATCTGAGGAAACAGTAGCATGTTGCACCATCTTTTCCTCATTTGAGAGAATATGGGGTTGGTAGAGGATAGCCCAGGGATGCTCCCCATCCTTAGAGAGCAGAGCATGACTGTGGTGTTGGTCTTTATTAGGGTTGGAGAGACGATGGAGAAGATCTCAGTCAACATCATTATTTAGTGTTTCCTACACCAGTTGATCCAAACATCGTTCGAGGTACCCATTAATTGTATTATACATGGGTGTTTTCCTTTTTTGAAATCAGGATCCATGCACTCCATCATATCACCTGACCTTGTCTGTGCTTTGGGACTTGAGGTAGAGAGGCTTCCATTGCACTTAGGGTTGACTACAATAGTTGGAGGTCGAGCTGACTTGATATAAGTATGTAGAGACTATGAGCTAGTGATGTGTAAGCACTACTATTGTGTAGATTTTAAATGTTGATAGATACAACAATACAATTTCATCCTCAGAATGTATTATTTATATTCAGTGAACGCTAACATATATTGATTCTGTAGGTAGGTGGTGTTCTTCGATGCAGATGGAGATCTAACAGTGTTTGATAGTGAGCTAGACCCTCATATGGGTGGGAGGCATGTTCCCTCTTTGTCATCCATGATGGATGAGATGATGTTGAGTTCATTGGGGGGTTTAGTAGTTTCCATTATCCATGGTCATATAGGAGCACCCTAATTTCTTTATAGAAGAGGTAGTAGACTTACACCATCGATGAGAGATCATGTTTGGGATCGAACTACAGCCAGGAGCATCTCCTATATCTATGTATCTATATAGGATGACCCCTTCTAAGTCACATGAGGTGTTTATATAGCTCGATGGTCTTTTATAGTGTGGTTTTGTTTAGACAAGTGTGTCACCATGTGGTGAACTAGCTTTGTTCATAGAGAAGAATGAATGATGTTTTTAGTTTTATATCAATTATCACAGCGTGAATAAGTTGACAGTAAATAATTTCTATACTCTTGGGAAGATTGATGACTTATTTGATCAACTAAAGGGTGTAGGTTGGCTCTCAAAGTCCAACATGAAATCCTGTTATCATCATATGTGTGTGAAGGATGAGGATATACCTAAGACTACATTCCATTGATGTCCTGAGCATTAGTAGTACATTGTAATTTCGTTCAGTGTGATGAATTCCCTAGATATGTTCATGGGGTTGATGAATGTTGTGTACTCTGAGATCCTAAATAATTTCAAGGTGGTTTTCATTGATGAAATCCTTGTGTAATACTAATTTTAGGAGGAGAATGCATTAAATATGAGTAATATTTTCGGAGATCTTTTTTTATAATAAATTATTGGGATGTCATAAATGTGCGAATTTTGGGCACGAGAACTTAATTTCATAGGGAAGGTTGTGTCCCAATAGGGAGTAGCTGTGGATCCATCAATGATAGAATAATCAGTGTCTTCGAAATCCAACAAGATAGGGGTAGAGGTGAAAATTATCCTTGGTATCACATGCTACTACAAGATGTTCACAGTCAATTTCTCTCAAGACAAGATTCATCTGATAGCATTGACCACGAAAGATCATGCATGCATTTTTAATGACCAATTTCAGGAAGCTTTCGATTATCTAAAAGGGATGTTGGGGGGTAGAGGTTTTCTTTTTTATAAGACAGTTTGATCATATCTAGTGCAATAGGTAGAAGAGTCCTAGTTGGGGGATCTTGAGTTGGAGGTCCAAAGAGACTAAGTTGTTTTTGGAGAGGCCACAAATGTTTGGTATGAGGATCAATAACATCATGTGTTGTTTCAGGGAAGGATTCTTGTTCATTTGGCAATGTGTGAGATGGTTCTATGATAGTTCCATTTTTTCACCCTTAGTGGTACATCCAGGCATGACAAAGATTTGTTGATCCCTGAGGAGTCTGTTCTGATTTCCTAGGTTGATGTGTGAATTTCTGATTTCGTGTCTCAAGGTTTGGTCTCATAGAAGGTGAAGGCTGAGCACCATCTCACAAATGGTTTTCTCTAGCGATTGTATGTTCCTTAGTGTATGTGAGAGGAAATATCAATGGAAATTTATGCTGGAATACCTTGATCTTAGGGAATACATGACTCTATATGGGTGTTAGTGGATCTTTTAACGAAATCATCCAACTTCACACCAATCAATGAGTCGAGCTCAGTTGAGGTTTTGTAAATGTACTATCTAGAAGAGTTGGTGAGACTCTACAGAATCCCAAGGGTGATAATTTTCGATCAAGATTGTCAATTCACCATTAGGGTGTGGAGAGTTATCCATATTTCTTTTGGTTCTAATCTATTCCTTAGCACTATTTATCATCCACATATAGATGTTCATAAGGAGAATACCATCGAGACTGTTGAAGGAAATCCACGTTCTTGTGTGATGTATTTTGGAGGTTTGTGGATGAGGCACATAACCTTGGTGGAGTTCTATTAAAACAATAGTATTCACTCCACCATCGGTATTGAACTGTTTTATACCCAGAATGGATGAACCTTCCATATTTCATTATGTTGTATTGGGGTTTGAGAGTCAGAAATTCTGACCCAAGAACTAATGCAGAATATTACAGAGAAGATTCAGGCGATTCCGGAGAGGATGAAGGTAGCCAATGATCAACCAAAGTCTGATGCTGACAAAAGGTGGAAACCTCTAGATTTTTGTAACGCCCCGACCCCAGCTACCCAGAGTCGGTGCATTACTTCGTAACATTGGCATGATCACAAAAGATCAAGTCTCGAAAGACCGATTAGTTTAGTAGCCTTGGAAACACTAGATACATTCGTAAACGTTACATTACATCATAAAGTGAAAAACTACAATAACAAAGTCTCCATAGTCCACACTCATATCCTCTTCTGACTATCCCTGCAGGTCATTCATAAAATACTTCTTCACATCCTGGAAAATATTAAAACATTGAAAGGGGTGAGCTCAGATGCTCAGTAAGGATAACAATATTGCGGAAGCTTTCATAAATAAACATTAACATTTAAGGCAATGTATAACTAAAACAAAAGCCTTTTAAACATGAACTTCAACATAATATGGCAAAAGTAAAATGAGATAATGCCATTTACTTCATCACATGGATATTCTACTGGTCGAATAATCACATGCAATATCAATAACCACTTTCATAATGAGGGAATGTATAATGCCGGACATTCTGAAACATTTTGTCAAGGCCTCGGCCAAGACGTCTAAAATGATTAAGGCCTCGGCCAAAACCATAAATCAAATTGGGAAAGGGCCTCGGCCAATTCCACGTCTAGTTGTCTCATGAGACCTACCGATGCATCGAGGAGCTATAGCGGGCTCCACCCGTCACTTATTAAGTCCAATACATTCCTCATATGAATAGGTTTAAACATATCATAAACCATAACATAATCGTATCACATAAAACATGCATAAAGGAAACATAACATTTCCACATTTCAATCACAAGATATCAATACAACACATTGATATAATAAAAATGCTTTCAAAACCATTTTCAATACCAAAATAAAAGAAAGTTAAAACATTGTATTTATTTTTCTTTTAAAAAAAGGTATGGCTTGAAGAGGAAGCTGAAACTCAAATAGTGGTCACGGCGGCGGAGAAGTCATTGTCGCCGCATACGTACGACCAAAACATTCCATTTTGTCGTTTAGTAAACGCTTCGTATAAAAAGATTCCTTTTGAATAAACGTAAAAGTCAAAGGGGTTTATACACCATATAAAATAAATTCGTGTATAAAACAAAGTATGCCTCAATGAAAAGAGATTAAGACGAAGTCCATAAAAAGATCATTTTTAAAATGAAATAGATCTGTTATGTGTATTCACTATAGGTACACATAAATAAAGTAAAAAATACAGAATAAGACATAATAATATCATGACATAATTTGAAAGTAGGAGATTAACCCAAAGAATGGAAATTGGGTTAAGAAATTCCCTTACCTTGTGTCCGACTTGACTCAACCGTTCTTTAACCTCCTGAATAATAAACTAGAGTTAATATATACCTTATTAAGAACCATTCTCAATTTCATTATCCTTATTATATCACTTATTACAATGATATGATCATTATGTAATTATTTAAGTTAATAACGGTCGTTTTGTCGGTATTTGGTTCTTAAGTCAAAAATAGGCTTCTTACACTTACATGTTGTTAATTTGGTCAAAGGTTCATTATATCCAGAATGGTATTCATGATGTAGATATCATATATGTCATATATATCCAGTACATACATTCATTTATAATATTACATCACATTTAGAGGTAAGAAATGAAATGCACCGTTCATGGAGACGGTAAGCCGTACGTACGCATGAACGCTACTTCCATTTCTATTTCATATTTTCTGGAATGGAATCATAATGATATAAGAGTATATTATAATTCCAGTATAATAACATATATAATATCATTAACTTTATCCTTCACACATCCCAAATATGGTATTAACGAATCAAATCACTTTCAGGGGGCGGTAGTCCGCGCTTCCTAAAATGAAGATATCGTGTTTTACCCATAATGGAAACCATAAAGGTATGCCCAAAATGAAAAAAAAAACAGAAGCTTAAGGAAAACATAAACATATTATATATCATATATAAAAATAGTGACATCATAATGGCCACCTTTGAAGGTGTTAAATGAGTGTTGAACAATCATCGTTTCGGGAGGCAGAATTTCGCCATCCACGGAAACCTTATGTTCTTTAACCATTTGATGTAGTTGTGTGGAAGTGTAGCTCAAATAAATCTTATAACAACATCCTAGTATATTGAAGATACTGGTGTTGTTACAAAAGAAGTAAATAAAAAGAGTTTCGGGGGTTGGAGAAGCAAAATAAAACAAAAGAACATGAGAGAATGAATTACCTTAAAAAGTGTAACTCCTTTTGAGTTGAGCCTAAAGGCTTCCTTTGAAAGGATTCTGCCCAAAGGGAATCCTCTAGGATGAGGAGAGGGATGTGGAGAGAGCAAATGGGCAGGGGTTGGCCGAGCCAATGGCTTGAAGAGTGTGTGAAATGAGGTAGAGGTGGGGGCCTTTTATAAGAGGAGAGGAAGGGCACTTTTGGAAAGTAAAGGAACATTACATTATTTGAAAATGTGTTTCGGTTTTAAAAGGTCCCACATTGATAGAATTCGTGGATAAGGTGATAAGGCATCGAAATCCACTCATCCAATTGGTTTTGGCCATGTGTAGTTCATAGATTTTATATTACCTTTCCATTTTATTTTAATCGTCAAATAATGATGTCATCGCTGCATCATTATTATGTCATAAATAATTAAATTTATTTAATGTCTAAAAATTATAAAAAAATACTATGATATAGGAAATCTTTTTATCTTTCTAATGAATATTTATAGTCAAAATTTGGACTTGTGTAACCCTACTTGCAAATTGTTTTAGTAAAACAATTTATGTTAGTGTCATTTTCACTTTAACATTAAATAAAAAGTAATTTATGTTATTTCCCTACAAAAGTGGATCCATGGGGTCCCCAAGTTAGGCCATGGCTTGTCTTGGTCGGCCATGACTCAACCAATGAGGTTGGGACATGTGTATAGGTCATTTCATATTATTAATGTATTATTTATACCTTAAACTACACTAATTACCACTAATCGCGATTAAGAACTTAAAAGTTACTATTCACCAAAAAATTATTTTGATCTCATTGAACCACATTTTACTTCTTAATGACAACCATGTATGTCGGATTTTTGAAAATCAAATCACAGAAGTTGTAATATTTCATTTAAACGAAAAATCAGTTATTTAACTACCACTTAGTGGTTTCACTATTCATCAAAAATTGAAGTTTTTCAGAATAAGGCCAAAATTTCACCCTAAGCTATAATTGATATTCCGAATTCAAAAATGATGTCTATTTTACAAAATTCCAAACATATAAGTTTTATTAATTAATTTCATAATTAATTCCCGCTGTTACAACAAATAGCGTGTTTTTAAGAAACAATTTATATCAAAAGTTTGGCAATTGTTTATGTCCAATTTCAATGTTAAATTAATTCCAATGACCACCATTGGATAAAATGGTAAAAATATATTCTAATTATACTTTAAAACCACTAAATAGTATAATTTATCACAATTAATTATTTTGATTAAAAAATTTGTTTTAAGTATTTTTCACTATTCATAAAAAATTGGAAGTTCTCAGAAAGTTACAAAAAATTCAACTTAGGATAATTTCGATATTACGAATACAAAAATGAAGTCCATTTTGAAATATAAAATTTCTATAATTTTAAAAAGTGGTTATTACTATTCATAACGGCTATTTTAATTAGTTGCGGTGTGTTAGAACTCGAACTTGCGTACAATGCAAGCTATTGCATTATTGAATGAGAAGCGTATCGTGGAAGCTCGGGGTGTTACATTCTCCCCTCCTTCAATAAATTGCGTCCTCGCAATTTGAAATTTTTCTTTGATAATAAAAGGCTGAAAATAGAAAATACCTTTGTGGAAAACCCACATCGGAAATAAGGTTAATAAATATATAACATTAAAAGAAAGCAGGATAAGTACAAAGGTCACCCGATATAGCCCATTCTAGGATTCTATGAAAATATGGATATGGAAGAAAACAAACCATCAAGGTCTGATGGAGAGTTATAGAAAACAGGATTAGGTGAAAGTTTAACCATAAGAAAATCACAAACTTGTGATTGGTTAAACGGTCATTGAATCCCCAGTTGGAAAAGTTAACCGACAACATTTTTGTTTTAAGTTACCTTTTATAATGTTGAGGAATTTATTTATGAGATTTACTAAGAACGTAAGGGAATATACATACTTGTTATGTATACTTTCATTCGTTAATAAATTTTTACCACAAACCCAACTTTTACTCCAAATGGTAACGGAACTCAAAAATATTCTATTTATCCTAATTGTATAAGGTTCCAAATGTTAACACATACCATTTAGATTAGTAAAACTATTTTGTAATAACCAGGGACTTCCTGTAGGCTAGTGGTAGGAAATAAAGGCTTGTCGCACTTTGATTGTGGGTTCGATTCCTACAGCTTTGTCCGACGCGACGGTTTATGCCCCACCCTGCAGGTTGTCCTTTTTCTAAAAAAAATAGTATTATAGTATTCCAGAAATAATCATCAGAAAAGTTTTAACCTTAAACAATACTATTCAAAGTTCAACTTAATCCATCCCAACATTTATAGTTATCCAAAATACCTCTGTCCAAACTTTCTCTAAAAGGTCTCTTAATTCCAAAATCAATTGTAACATCAGATTCCCCAAACAAAGAAAAGTTTCTCTTATTGTCACATACTAAAAATATGATTACCTTAATCATATTAAAACCTTACTGAAATCAAAAAGTACTACAGTACAATCCTTATATAGATCACATTATTCTAATAACCAGAATATAATCCATGAGTCCAAAAGCACCAATACATTAGTTATTCTGCTTCAACTGTAGTAATAGCATAAGATTGTCCTTGATCCCTTGGCCTTTTCTGAGGTAAGTTTCCTTGACGCTTAGGACATTCATTTGCATAATGACCCATTTCTCTACAATTGTAGCATTCAACTTTGACAGCCTCTTTCTTTCCCTTGCAATCACGAGCCTGGTGACCCTTTTCTCCACATTTATAACAAACTCCCATTCCTTTTAGGCAAGTACCAGGGTGATTCTTCCCACAATTATCACATAATGGAAAATCCTTCTTTCCCTTTTTCCCTTTATCTGTCTCTTGTTCCACCGTTCTCTTCTTCTCTTGCTTTACTTTGTTGTCATAAGACTTAGAGAATTCCTTTTCCGTCTTGATAGCGCACGAGACAATACCTTCGTATGAAGAGAAGGTTTGTGATACTAAAGCTCGACGGAGAAATGGTTTCAACCCATCAAAGAAACGATCAGTCTTACTTCTTGGGTTACGTATGTAATCTGCAGCATACCTTGCTAACCTTGTAAAGTTAGCCTCATACTTTGCGACATTCTCATCCTCCTTCTGCCTCAGACTCAGAAATTGCCTTTCCATATCCGCTCGATGGTCTCGAGGAAAGTATTTTTCTAAGAACAGCTCTTTGAACTCCTGCCATTCCATGTTTTTTAATTCATCATCTTCCTTTGTGTTTTGAATTAGTGACCACCATTGATCGGCATCTCCAGTGAGGCGGTAAACTGCCATGACAACATTCTCCCTTTCACTACTCCCCAGGGCATGGAATATTTTCTCTAAGGAATTTATCCATTGCTCAGCTACTATAGGATTTGTACTCCCATTGAAGGTTGGTGGTTGTTGCCTCATGAAACGGTCTAGCATTGATCCTCCACGTTGCGGATCAGGGTGCTCCATACGAGTAAGGTTGTTATTCATAACCTGCGTGAGTTGTCCCAGTATGGTGAGAAGCTGATCAGCACCAGTTGTATCACTAGCTCCACAATAATTATCTTGAGCAGGAGGGCAATCCCTACACGGAGTTCGTGCATTGATACAGTTTCCATTCCTTCTACTAGGCGCCATTTCTAAACAATGGCATAATCCAGATTAGTTTATGAATCAAAATACATAATTCCATACTTGTAAAACACTTTACATAAATTGAACTATTTATGGATATAATCCATAATCATAAAAAGAAATGTTTTATTTGAGGAAGTATATACTCATAACCCTTCATAGTGGTTTGTAAATAAAATGAGAATTATCCTAAGCATATCCCCCGGGAGTGTCGTAACCAAGAGTGCAGCAAGGCCCGTTGTCGTGCACCAGTTCCCGTTCGAGTCTAGCTCAAAGCGGTGTTTTCGGGTTTTACCCCTAGGTACATCTGTGCCAGAGCCGCCTCTACCTGCTCGTATCCAGATAGGGATGTATTGCTCGGAAAACTCATAACATCTCTATAATACCAAAATTCTAGGAAGTTCTTCTATACTAATCCTCAAAGTCTATCTTTGGGCTATGTACTCTAATCAGAGTTTATCTAAATCTAGCTTCCAAGGTTAGTACTAAACTGCCTCTGATACCAACTGTAACGCCCCGACCCCAGCTACCCAGAGTCGGTGCATTACTTCGTAACATTGGCATGATCACAAAAGATCAAGTCTCGAAAGACCGATTAGTTTAGTAGCCTTGGAAACACTAGATACATTCGTAAACGTTACATTACATCATAAAGTGAAAAACTACAATAACAAAGTCTCCATAGTCCACACTCATATCCTCTTCTGACTATCCCTGCAGGTCATTCATAAAATACTTCTTCACATCCTGGAAAATATTAAAACATTGAAAGGGGTGAGCTCAGATGCTCAGTAAGGATAACAATATTGCGGAAGCTTTCATAAATAAACATTAACATTTAAGGCAATGTATAACTAAAACAAAAGCCTTTTAAACATGAACTTCAACATAATATGGAAAAAGTAAAATGAGATAATGCCATTTACTTCATCACATGGATATTCTACTGGTCGAATAATCACATGCAATATCAATAACCACTTTCATAATGAGGGAATGTATAATGCCGGACATTCTGAAACATTTTGTCAAGGCCTCGGCCAAGACGTCTAAAATGATTAAGGCCTCGGCCAAAACCATAAATCAAATTGGGAAAGGGCCTCGGCCAATTCCACGTCTAGTTGTCTCATGAGACCTACCGATGCATCGAGGAGCTATAGCGGGCTCCACCCGTCACTTATTAAGTCCAATACATTCCTCATATGAATAGGTTTAAACATATCATAAACCATAACATAATCGTATCACATAAAACATGCATAAAGGAAACATAACATTTCCACATTTCAATCACAAGATATCAATACAACACATTGATATAATAAAAATGCTTTCAAAACCATTTTCAATACCAAAATAAAAGAAAGTTAAAACATTGTATTTATTTTTCTTTTAAAAAAAGGTATGGCTTGAAGAGGAAGCTGAAACTCAAATAGTGGTCACGGCGGCGGAGAAGTCATTGTCGCCGCATACGTACGACCAAAACATTCCATTTTGTCGTTTAGTAAACGCTTCGTATAAAAAGATTCCTTTTGAATAAACGTAAAAGTCAAAGGGGTTTATACACCATATAAAATAAATTCGTGTATAAAACAAAGTATGCCTCAATGAAAAGAGATTAAGACGAAGTCCATAAAAAGATCATTTTTAAAATGAAATAGATCTGTTATGTGTATTCACTATAGGTACACATAAATAAAGTAAAAAATACAGAATAAGACATAATAATATAATGACATAATTTGAAAGTAGGAGATTAACCCAAAGAATGGAAATTGGGTTAAGAAATTCCCTTACCTTGTGTCCGACTTGACTCAACCGTTCTTTAACCTCCTGAATAATAAACTAGAGTTAATATATACCTTATTAAGAACCATTCTCAATTTCATTATCCTTATTATATCACTTATTACAATGATATGATCATTATGTAATTATTTAAGTTAATAACGGTCGTTTTGTCGGTATTTGGTTCTTAAGTCAAAAATAGGCTTCTTACACTTACATGTTGTTAATTTGGTCAAAGGTTAATTATATCCAGAATGGTATTCATGATGTAGATATCATATATGTCATATATATCCAGTACATACATTCATTTATAATATTACATCACATTTAGAGGTAAGAAATGAAATGCACCGTTCATGGAGACGGTAAGCCGTACGTACGCATGAACGCTACTTCCATTTCTATTTCATATTTTCTGGAATGGAATCATAATGATATAAGAGTATATTATAATTCCAGTATAATAACATATATAATATCATTAACTTTATCCTTCACACATCCCACATATGGTATTAACGAATCAAATCACTTTCAGGGGGCGGTAGTCCGCGCTTCCTAAAATGAAGATATCGTGTTTTACCCATAATGGAAACCATAAAGGTATGCCCAAAATGAAAAAAAAAACAGAAGCTTAAGGAAAACATAAACATATTATATATCATATATAAAAATAGTGACATCATAATGGCCACCTTTGAAGGTGTTAAATGAGTGTTGAACAATCATCGTTTCGGGAGGCAGAATTTCGCCATCCACGGAAACCTTATGTTCTTTAACCATTTGATGTAGTTGTGTGGAAGTGTAGCTCAAATAAATCTTATAACAACATCCTAGTATATTGAAGATACTGGTGTTGTTACAAAAGAAGTAAATAAAAAGAGTTTAGGGGGTTGGAGAAGCAAAATAAAACAAAAGAACATTAGAGAATGAATTACCTTAAAAAGTGTAACTCCTTTTGAGTTGAGCCTAAAGGCTTCCTTTGAAAGGATTCTGCCCAAAGGGAATCCTCTAGGATGAGGAGAGGGATGTGGAGAGAGCAAATGGGCAGGGGTTGGCCGAGCCAATGGCTTGAAGAGTGTGTGAAATGAGGTAGAGGTGGGGGCCTTTTATAAGAGGAGAGGAAGGGCACTTTTGGAAAGTAAAGGAACATTACATTATTTGAAAATGTGTTTCGGTTTTAAAAGGTCCCACATTGATAGAATTCGTGGATAAGGTGATAAGGCATCTAAATCCTCTCATCCAATTGGTTTTGGCCATGTGTAGTTCATAGATTTTATATTACCTTTCCATTTTATTTAAATCGTCAAATAATGATGTCATCGCTGCATCATTATTATGTCATAAATAATTAAATTTATTTAATGTCTAAAAATTATAAAAAAAATACTATGATATAGGAAATCTTTTTATCTTTCTAATGAATATTTATAGTCAAAATTTGGACTTGTGTAACCCTACTTGCAAATTGTTTTAGTAAAACAATTTATGTTAGTATCATTTTCACTTTAACATTAAATAAAAAGTAATTTATGTTATTTCCCTACAAAAGTGGATCCATGGGGTCCCCAAGTTAGGCCATGGCTTGTCTTGGTCGGCCATGACTCAACCAATGAGGTTGGGACATGTGTCTAGGTCATTTCATATTATTAATGTATTATTTATACCTTAAACTACACTAATTACCACTAATCGCGATTAAGAACTTAAAAGTTACTATTCACCAAAAAATTATTTTGATCTCATTGAACCACATTTTACTTCTTAATGACAACCATGTATGTCGGATTTTTGAAAATCAAATCACAGAAGTTGTAATATTTCATTTAAACGAAAAATCAGTTATTTAACTACCACTTAGTGGTTTCACTATTCATCAAAAATTGAAGTTTTTCAGAATAAGGCCAAAATTTCACCCTAAGCTATAATTGATATTCCGAATTCAAAAATGATGTCTATTTTACAAAATTCCAAACATATAAGTTGTATTAATTAATTTCATAATTAATTCCCGCTATTACAACAAATAGCGTGTTTTTAAGAAACAATTTATATCAAAAGTTTGGCAATTGTTTATGTCCAATTTCAATGTTAAATTAATTCCAATGACCACCATTGGATAAAATGGTAAAAATATATTCTAATTATACTTTAAAACCACTAAATAGTATAATTTATCACAATTAATTATTTTGATTAAAAAAGTTGTTTTAAGTATTTTTCACTATTCATAAAAAATTGGAAGTTCTCAGAAAGTTACAAAAAATTCAACTTAGGATAATTTCGATATTACGAATACAAAAATGAAGTCCATTTTGAAATATAAAATTTCTATAATTTTAAAAAGTGGTTATTACTATTCATAACGGCTATTTTGATTAGTTGCGGTGTGTTAGAACTCGAACTTGCGTACAATGCAAGCTATTGCATTATTGAATGAGAAGCGTATCGTGGAAGCTCGGGGTGTTACAATTTTGATTTTTCAGATCATGTGTTTCTAAAGGTAACTCCCCATCGTGGGGTGTGATGGTTTGGTCATGCGAGAAATCATTATCAGTGGGTTTTTGAAGATTTTGAGATGTTGGATAATGTTGGAGCCATGGAGAATAGGGAAGCACTTCCCCTATAGATGAAAGGGAATCACAATGATTTTTATGTGTCAAAATTTCATCATTATCTTCATGATGACTCTCACATCTTTGATTTAAGTGAGATCAATGTTGATGATGATAAAACATTTGATGAGTGGCCTATAGAGAACCAGGTCTACAGGGAGAATTTATTTCATGGGCATGTTTTCCCTATGGTACATGTCTTGTGGTGAAACAATGGTGTAGAGGAGAGTACATGTGAACATGACTCATAAATTTTTGTGTAATACCCGGATTTGTTTCTTGTTGAAATCAATTCATCTAATGATGTTCATTTATTTTTGGAGACCTTTTTTGTTTTTAAGTGGCTTTCTTTTTTTCTTTTGGTGTCTTTCTCTCTTATGAGAGGTATATAGAGGAGTGGTCTTAAGGAGGAATTTTTTGTTTAATTTTAGGTTGGTTTGGAATTATCGAGGATATGAATTTTTTAAGAGGTATCTGATGTGACGACTCAGATATCTCTGGTCCTATACATTTCATGATTTTTTGTTAGCGGTGTCTTGGGAGGTCAAGGAGTCTTATCCCCAACACATCTCCAAATTTCATGTTTTTTAATAGTGTTTCAAGCCATCAGTATTTGTATAGTGTTTCCAGCCATTGATTTCTGTACAATGTTTCCAGCATTCGGTAGGTGTAAAGTGTTTCTAACTGTCAGTATCTGTACAATTATTATAGCTATGGGTAGGGTTTACAATGTTTCTTGCCTCCAGTAGGTGTACATTCTTTCAAGTCGCCTGGAGGTGTACATTGTTTCCAACAATCAATATGTGTACATAGTTTCCAACCATTAGTTGGTTTACAGTATTTCCATCCATCTATAGGTGTATAGTGCTTCCTATTTTTCATTAGGTGTATAGTTTTCCCAGCCACTACTAGTTGTACAATGTTTACAGCTATCAGTAGTTGTATAGTGTTTCTATCTGTCTGTTGTTGTACAATGTTTCTAGCTACCAGTATGTGTATAGAGTTTCCATGTAAGTAGGTGTATAGTGTTTCTAGCATCTAATTGTTCACCAATTTTACTTTATATTTTACTAAATATTAATTAAAGACTCTATTTTATTGTATTTAAGGTGGATTAAATTCCCATAAAACCAATCATAAATTTACTAAGGCTTGTGATACCTTTACTTGGTCAAAATACATGGAATAATGTGAACCCAATTAATGGAAATTATAACCCGTTTCAAATTACATTACTATTGTATCTAATCATAAAATGTCGAGAAACTTCCCTTCTTTAATTCATCATCATTTCTCATGGTGTGGGTCTCCCAGATACATTATCCCTATTGAAGTGGTGTGATAGAAACATAATCCTTGGATCATTTCCCCTTGTGGTTTCTTTATACTGCAAACACACCCCATGTTTTGGTGGAAAAATTATTATTCATCCGTCATCAATAGAAGGTATTAACTACCTCTATTGTTGTTTTTTCTTCGATCATTTCTCTATATTCTCTCTTTTAAAATTGTTTTCATGGTATCTCCATGTTTTATGTGAAGTTCTCATTGCTGTCGGTTGGTGCGATCGTGCAGTGGCATCCTCAGGTGGATGCAGCTATCATGGGGAACGATGATCATGATCCTTGGTGTTGGAAAACTCTCTTATAATGAACATAAACAACCTTTTGAGATAAGGGATTCATATCTTCTCTATTTTTTTATGTTCAACGTTAGAGTTATCCTGTTTTATCACACTTGATCATAAATGAATTAACAGAATAAATATTTTAATGAGATAAATAAATTGGCATCGAACGTATATTATTGCATATATTTTTTCTAGATAGTGTAAAAACTATTATTTTCTTATTAGCATGTTATTATTGATGAAATTAATAGACAATGTAAAGAAATAATTAATTGATAATTATTTTTTCTACGGATAAATATGCATGTGAATGAAACCAATTTTTGTTGTTGAAATATGATGTTAATAAAATTTCTGCTATAAGAATGATTAGTTATTTGTGATAGTTATGATAGGTTTCTGTTTAGGTTTCCCAATGTTCGAACCTACTAATAATAAAGTAGTTAATTCAAGATGGATTAAGGAACTAGTTGGTTTAAAAAATATAATTACGGAAAGGGTTCTGAGTTCCCCTCTTTCTTGTAATGGCAAAGAGCCTTATGCTTTAAGCCGTGAGATCTCATTGTGATTGAAGGAAGAATGCCTTATTTAGGGCTGAGAGCCTAATTTCATTGTTATTTACAACTGATTTTGATTTTTTTAGTCCGGACGGATACTATGAGACGTGGGGGCAGGTAGGCATAATGGATGTGGTAGAATTTGATGCATTAAGTTACGAGAAGCATCAGTTTATACATGTGGGTGTCAGTGAAGACATCAGAGATAATGAAGCGGGTTGGATGCGAATATTTTATGCCTGTTGGATTTTTTTATCTACTCTACTTTCCCCACATCATAAGGAAGAAGGTCTTGCTTACACTCCATCCAAAATACACGAAGACACGCAGGGTATGCCAGAAGATTTTTTTGTTTAGATTCTCAAGGGGAGATGGGTCTACAATCATAATATAGGTGTCAAGGACTCTAAGAGTAGTTCATCTAATTACGATGTTGAGACCCTTGTGGTTGTTAGATTAGAATGATTTTCTAGAATATAAGGAATTATGGATAATTAATTATATTTCTAATAAATGATTGAATAAATGATGTTAACCCATGCAGTTGGAGCTTGATGGGATGTAATGTTGAGTTAATATTTTATAGTGTTTGTGGACTTTTATTGGTTATTCATGGAGGGAATGTAACATTGGTGTGATGCTAATGAAATGTAATGATGAATTATTAAAATTTAATTAATCGTAAAAAAAATTAATTAAGGTAATGTGAAAATAATGAAATGGGATAATTTAGTATGATGTATCTCATTTAAAGGTTGTGGGATTAGAGGATAAATAGTCTTAGTAGTGGTACCCAGGAGTTCGTGAGAAGTCAGAAACAATTGAGTCTATGACTAGGTTATTCCCATAGTTTGGTTATGAGCTAATGTATACTATAAATGTTTTGTGTTTGTATTTGTTACTCCACCCCATTTGTTAGCACGGCTAACACCCTTATGATTATGAGCCATTTTGAGGGTATTTTCCCCAAAATTTTTGTGGGAGGATAGATGGATTACTAACCCCTTTGGCCCCACTCTCATATCTTTGTAGTTACTATTTTTGGTAGGAACAATAGTTAGTTCTCCCCATATATGTGCATATAGTGAATTAATGGATTATGGTTGTTAACACACATATATTATCCATATATAATCCCATGGACTACTATTGGTGTAACATGTATTGTTTAGGATAGCTTTAGGATCCTTAATCAGTGTATGTGTGATAATGGCTTGAGGATTAATACCTGACATATGATACACGTTATGAAATCTATTTTAGATCTTGAAAACTACCTATTGACTTTGGTGACATGGATGTTGTAGTTGTGTTGCAAGAGTTTCATGTTGTAGTGTTACTCATAGGTGTATGTGGGTCATACTTTTTGGATATAGATTCTTAGGATGTACGATGTTGGGGAAATGTGGAAAACCAGTGGGTAATAGGTAGTGGGTACCCATTATATTTATTATTATATTATATAATCCTATATGCGGCACATGGATAGAGTATCCATGAGGAGGCTAGAATATTAGTAAACTTTTTTTGGTGAATATATAGTTTCAATTGTTTTTCATTGTGCATTATCATTCTTGATTTATTTTTTCATGATAGGCTCTAGGGAGGATCCTGTAGAGTATACATTTCTACTCATCCTATGTTATATAAACTATTATTAATTTCACTTGGTCAAGGAAGGATATCTGGCTGGGTACTACTAGCTTTAGATTGCAGAATCTATTACGGGTTCGTGGTGGATGATGTTTTACTTCCTTTTGGTACATGCACTTTTACCTTTCAGTTATAGTAGTTCATCCATGCCATTATATATTAGTAATTGGGTTTTATTTTATATTGCAGTATATGTTTGAGTTGTATTTTGTTTATCTTGTCTCTATATCTTTCTCTTATGGTCTCTTACAAGGTAATGCCTCCCATTTGTGTGTTCACTATACCGTTTCTGCTAGTCTCCATCCTGGGGCCCACTAGAGGTGGGACCCATGAGTCATTATCTCTGTTCTCTCATTTTATCCCCAAGAGGGGTACACATTGTGGGGAGGGGTCATGACAATATAGAAGGAGTTCAATGAGTTTGACGTCCCGGACCCGGCTGCCCCTCAACCCGAGCTTGGTTGGCCACATGACCCTTGGATCGTCTCACCATAGGATAGGGGCTATGGACTAGTAGTGGGGGTGTAATTGTAAGTAAGTGGGGATAATTTACCCCCATGTCAAAGTACAAAGTAGAATAGCAGCAATGTAACAGAAATAGAGGAATCACAACCAATGGAATAACAGGAAAAAAGGGGAATAATACAACCAAAAAACAGAAGTATGGAAACCCTGATAAATATAAAAAAGCCACATAGGAAGTTTCTGATACAAAATGGATGGATTGAATGATATTAAAATTGAAATAGAATACAATCATGCTATACAATAATAAAAAAAGCTCAAAATTAGTCCACAAGCATCTCTAGCCAAGCTCGATCCTCTACTCTACATCTCCAGCTAAAACTTACGTGAATCAGCAACATGAATATGGGCCTTCTCCCCTACTAGTACCTGCAGTAGTAAAGTCTACACGGGTGCCCAAGAGGCCACCCGGGTAGGGTGTGAGACAATTCTCAGTAGGCCACCACCAATGATGTCTATGTGTAATCCAAATAGGTGTTCGCAAGAAAAGATAGTAACAGAATACAAGTAAGAAAAGTAAAGCAAATAAACAACCATCCCACTCATGTTTCGAAAGGACACCTTGAGGGTTTACCTACTTCAGCTCATGGCTGTTAAACTGAACGATCAACATAGGTATAAGTACATAGATATAGGTTATCACTGGCACGAGGTGAACATTACTCTCGTCCATTCTTCTCATATACATACAAGTTTCACTGGCCTGAGGTATAGATCCCTCTCTTCTACAAGAACTGTAACCAGCGAGGGGTAGAAATGCCTCTCACCCGTAAAGGTTATATGGGAACGTGGTATAAATGCCTCTAGTACTCAATCACTATAGCTGGCATGGGGTATAATTTCCTCCCACACATAAAGGTTATATAGGCACGAGGTATGAATGCCTTTCAACCTCAATCATAGTGATTAATCTGGCACAGGGTAAGAATGCCTCCCGCCCAACACACGGGTTAGCACAATCATGTCAACCTAGCAGAGCATAACAATTCACTTCACATTATATAAGGCAAACCACCGTATATCACATCACATTAGAAAATCAAAGAATACCCATTTTATAATATCACATAAGAAAATCATGGAATACAATAATTTCAATTCATTAAAGGGTTTCATGCTCTCTCATCCTAGCCAACCTCTATCCATGTAATCTCATTTTCCTAACATGGAAAATTCCCTTTGAAGACATTTAATTAAGGTTCAAAGTTAAAAAAGAGCCAATTCTCGAGTCATAACACATATGGTTGACCACTCCTAGTCCACAACAAATCCAAACACCCTATTAAGTATGGATTCACAACTCTTATACCACACATTTCATTCAGATATGAAGTAGTCAATATAAATATGGGGGTTGGAGAAAGACAAACCACGACACGAGAACAACAACTCAATTAGGTGAAAACCCCAAATGGAAAAAATGTGACCACCTAACATAGAGATGTAGGAGTACGCTCGCTTGATAACAACCTCGGATTCACATTATATTAGAAGAGATCTAAGTTCCAGTCTAAGGCCTTGAAAATAGGGCATATGAGCCTGCTTCTAAATAACAAGATGGAAGGCATGATTTGCCGACGAAAGGGCGTGCCTGAGGTTAGCCTTACCATGGGTGATCCAACACTTCCAACTGATCAATAATTGGGTTCCCGATGAAGGATCCACCAAGAAAAGAGTGAGAGAGTGTTTTTGGGAGCTCAAGGGGGCTCCTATTGGTTCTGTCCTCAGGAAGAAGAAAGAGAGAGGCTTAAGACTTATAAAATTTATTAATGGAAAAAGGTAATTTTACCCAGAACATGGTCACACATTTTACGCACATGGTTTACCAAACCGTGCACAAACAATGTGTGGTTCCCTACCTCCAAAAAAAGGGTCTCACAGGTTAGGGACACGGTTTATCCAAACCATGCGCACCTCCATACATCCAGACCAAAGGCCGCACGGTTTACCCAAATCATGTGCAAGCCGTGCACATGCTGTGAGCCACTGTCTGTAAGCCCCTTTCTCAAACTCCCGGGCTCTGAACCAGCCTCGTGCACTCCCTGGAGCTTCCTTTGGATGTTACACTAATTATAAAATCATAAAGAAAAGGTTCTAAAGAAAAACTAATGATCTGTACCTTTGCCAAAGAGTCGGGTCGTTATAACCTCTCCTCTTTAAAGTAGCATGTCCCTGAGTTGGACTTCTGAGGGTGCTGATGTGTCATCAATGAATAGCTCCAGGCATTGAGAATGTACATCAGCCTCTCGCTCCGAGGTCTCGTCCTGTACCCATCCGTTCTTCCATAAAAAATGTACTAGTGGAACGGACCATCCACGAAATGTCTTCACGCTCCGATCAAAAATTCACATCATGTATTCCCCAAAGGAAGCATCCACATCCAGTTCAACCTCATCAGGCTGAGAAAATTGAGTCTGATCTAAAAAGCATCGGCATAGCTAAGATAGATGAAAAACTTTGTGGATGACCTGATATCTCTACGGAAGTGCAAGATGGTAAGCTACCGGCCCGATCCGCTAAATCGCCTCAAAGTGTCCTGCAATCCTCAATGAGAGCTTACCCAGCTTCCGTATACGTCTCTTCCCTAACCTAGGGGAGACATTCAAGAAAAACTGGTCCCCAACCTCAAACTCAAGTGGTCATAATTGGTTGCTAGCATAAGAGTACTGTCTAGACTGAGCTATCTACATATGGTTCCTAGTAAGCTGTATCTACTCTGTAGTCTCCTACACAAGGCGTGGTCCTTCAACAGCTGCCTCCCCTACATCAAGCCAGCACAATGGCGAGTAACAAGTCATACAATGTAAGGATTCATAGGGAGCCATCTCAATGGTAGCCTGAAATCTATTGTTATAATTGAACTCGACAAGAGGAATTTTTTTCTCCCATGAACCTACAAAATCGAGAACACATGCACGTAACATATCCTCTAGTACCTGTATAGTCCGCTCGGTCTGTCCGTTAGTCTATGGGTGATAGGTCATTCTCAACAGTACCTGTGTACCCAAGGTCTTCTTTAAACCCAGCCAGAACTGAGATGTAAAATGAGGATCTCTCTCCAAGACAACAGATCGAGGTGCTCCATGAAGGCGCACTATCCCCTTGACATACAGTCTTCCCATGTCATCAACCGTGAAGGTCCCTCGCACAAGTAAGAAATGTGCGACCTTCGTCAGACGGTCGATGATAACCCATACTTCATCATTTCCACGAGGTGACCTGGGTAAAATGGTTACAAAGTCCATAGAAACATCGTCCCATTTCGACTCTGGAATGGACAACGGTTTCAAAAACCTTGCCAGATGCTAATGATCCAACCTTACCTGCTGAAAGATGGAACATCGTGTGATAACACCGGCTATCTCCCATTTCATACTAGGCCACGATTACTGTCGTCGCAAATCAAGATACATTTTTGTGATGCCTGGGTGAACTTACCATTATGAGGTGTGTAAATCCCTCATGAGATCCTCTCTGATGTCTTCCGGGACCCATACATGTCCACAGAACAATAAGATGTCACCCTCATCCACGGTCCAATCTATAGAGGCATCATCAGAGAAACTCTCTCATAGAACAAGCCCTTCCAGATCTGATAACTGTCTAGCCCTGACCCATTCCAAAATAGTATTTGTCAACGCTAAGGCTGAGAGAATGGTTTGATCCCGACCCTCCTGAACCACAACGTGAATCTCCGAAAATACGTCCATCGGCTTCAAATCCTCATTAGATTCCTGAACCACTTGTGACTGAGTTTTTCGACTTAGCGCATCGACTATTGAATTTCCATTCCCGGGAGTGTTGACCAGTACGAAATCAAAGGATTGCAGGTACTTGACCCACCTGCGTTGCCTGATATTTAGATCCCACTAAGTGAAGATGTATTTGAGGATTTTGTGGTCAGTGAATACCATAAAATGTTCTCCCAACAAATAGTGTTTCCAACAACGTATGTCATGAACAACCCTTGTGAGCACAAGGTCGTGCGTTGGATAATTCCATTCATGAGTCTTTAACTAACTAGATTCATACGCAACGACTCACTCGTCCTGCATCATGACAGCTCCAATCCCGATACCTGACGTGTCACAAAAGACCGTATAATCTTTTCCTGGCTCCGACAAGATATGTATTAGTTCTGAAGTTATTCATCCCTTCAGTTCCTAAAATGATACCCCACAGCGTCCTAACCAATCGAATTTCACCCCCTTTTTGGTCGATGCTGTAAGCGGTGCTGCTAGTCATGAAATGTTCTAAATGAACCGCCTATAGTATCCAGTAATCCCCAAGAAACTCCATATATCAAAGAAGTTCTTGGGATGCTACCAGGAAATTACAGCACTCACCTTCTCAGGGTCAACTAAAACTCTAGACTCAGAGATAATGTGACCCATGAGGTGAACCATATTTATCCAGAAGTGGAATTTATTGATCTTAGCATAAAGCTGATGCACTCTTAGTGTATTCATCACGATCTCAAATGGGTTTCATGGTCGTGTCTCGAGTGTGAATAGACTAAGATTTCATCCACAAATATAACCACGAACTAATCATGGAAAGGGTGAAAATTCCAATTCATAAGAGCCATAAACACTGCGGGTGAATTTGTAATCCCAAATGGCATGACTAGGTACTCATAGAGACCATACCTGCTCCTGAACGTTGTGTGAGGTATGACTGAAGTCCTAACACACACCTGGTGATAGCCAGACCTCAAATCTATCTTTGAAAACACCTTCTCTCTTTGGAGTTGATCCAAGAGGATATTAATTTGAGGTAAAGGATACCGATTCTTAATAGTCAGTTGATTTAACTTACGGTAATCCACGCAAAGACAAAGGGTACCATCTTTCTTCTTGGAAAAAATAACTCTTGATCCCCAAAAAGAAGTATTGGGATGTATAATTCCTTTTTCTTTCAGGTCATCAAACTGACTCTTAAGATCCAGAAGTTCCTTAGGTGCCATCCTATAAGGAGGAAGTGTCACTAGTGCTACTCCTGGTATAAGCTCAATAGTAAACTCCACTTATCGCACTAGATGTAGACCAGAGAAATAACCAGGGAAGACATCAATAAAACTCTCCACCACTAGAGGATAAATAGAGGGTTGTAACCCCTGGTCATCGACAAAAAGGCAGGAAACATGTGTTGTGACACCACCTAGAATCTAGTGTTCCGGTCCTGCTCATGTCACACAAAGATCCTATTATATCTTATGCATATGTGTGTCCCCCTCTGGTGACATAAACTCCACCCTCTGAAGATAACAGTCAATCCGGGCTCTATAGGGAACTAACCAGTTTATCCTAATTATTACATCAAAACCTATCATATCCAGAACATATAGGTTCCACGTGAAAAGGTAACTTCCCACATCGAGGGGACAATTCTGAAAATGATGAACGCCCTCTGAAAGGATACCCAAAAGGGTATCTAACATGATAATACAATGATATGACTCAACGTCAAGGCCCAAACATCTGATAATCACCTCGGATATAAAAGAGTTGGAAGAGGATGTGTCAAACAAAGAAGATAATAACGTAGAGGAAACTAGATTCATACCTCGTACAGTAGATGGTCCATCGTGCTTCTCCTATGGCGTAGGCTCTACTACGTACAACTGGCTAGTACAATGGCCCTGAGTCACAGTCTGGCTACCCCGAGCAGACCCGCCCTGCTGGTGCAGAGAGTCATACGCCTGATTACCTCTGCCTCGACTTTCGCCACGGCCTGATCGACCGGCGGTATCCCAGCCGCCTGACTGATGTGATCATACCGATCATATGCCATATTATGGAGTAGTTAAATATCCCTACTCAATAGACCCTGGGGGAAAAATATTCCATATGCGGTGGAGATGACCCAACCTTCCGCAACCTCTGCCCTCCACTGGGTTTTGCGTACACTCGCTCTTCATATGTCCTGGCACCCCACAATGGTGACAGATAGGAGTACCACCTGAGAAAAGGGTCTGACCACCACTAACACTTCAAGAGTCCTAAAAACACCGCTTCTTCCCAGAAGCAAATCCACTAGAACCCTTCTGTGCCGAACCTCCCTGGTTCACACTGTTCGCTTTTCTCATGTTCCTCTATGTGATCAGTGCCTGATTAACAATTTTTGAAATGGTCGTCAACCTGAACATGTTAACCTGCGACTAGATGGTGTAACACAGCCCATCCTCAAAACTCCTAACGACCATGAGATCATTAGTATCTAGTTTAGGAGAAAAATGTTGTAACTCAGTGAAACAAGTCGAATATTCCATGACTTTCATGGTCCCTTGTTGCAGATTCATAAACTCCCTAGCTCTGTCCGCCCTCAATGTCTGGGGAATGAAATAATCATAGAAGACGGTCTGGAAATCAGTCCAAATCATATCTATCTGCTGTCCCGACTAGATGATGACATCCCACCACCTCATGGCTGAACCACGTAGCATATAAACAACGAGCTTGACCCTCCGCTCCGGAGGCATCTCATAGTGCTTGATGAAAGTCATAATAGCCTCTAAGAAAGACTCCACAGTAAGTGGTCCACCATCTCCCATAAATATAGGAGGATTCTGCGACTGAAACATGTAGGTCAACTCTTCCATACTCGGGGTAGGTCGCACTTCACCTTGCATAATATACATCATATTCAAGAAGTTCTCACGAAACTGGGCATTGGAGCCCATCTCTTGAATAGCAAGAGGAGCCACATGTGGCTTGACAAGAAGATCAAATGGAGGCACTGGGACCGCCACCTCAGGAACATGATTGTCGCCGGCTTCCGGATGCACGACTCAACGACGTCTCAGAGGCATAGTGCTAAAATTCCAAACGAACAACTCAAAAGAAGATACCAACAAATTAAAGGTTGAACTATTGAAGCTAGGACAGGTACTAAGCCTTGCTACCCCTAAGATCACCTCTCCACACCCATAGGAACTCTTTGTAAATCATTCTGTTATTCAAATTTAACTAAATCCAGTGATATGGAATTTCCCAGCCCATAAGGGCCCATAATCCTCATGAACAGAGAGATGACACACACTTGGATGTCATTTCTCATTTAATAGCACTGATCAAGAATTTAAATTTCCTTTTATGAAAAATATTGGTTTAGTTGGAATGTCATTTTCTGATCCAAAAGGGCCCATACACATTATGATCCAAAGGGTGACACCCACTAAACCACATCATTCCTAAATCCACAACAAGTATGAAGGGATTTCACAAAGGAACACAAATAAAAAAGGCATGGAAATAAACAACAGGCAATTCTCGCTCAAAATTTAAACATGACATGGAAAGATGCATGGCCTAATCACATTGTGACTATCATGATGCATGTTTTAATGCATACCCCTCATTTCATCGGGCCGAACCATGAAATCCAAATTCCAACATTACAAATCTTAACTGAGTCCCTAATCATTCCCAGTCTCCAAGTATATCGTCGAAAATAGTAAGGAAAGAAATAAAGAAAGAAATTGGATACCACTTTGTGACGTCCCGGACTCGGCTGCACGTCAACCCGAGCCCCGAGCCCGGTTGGCCACATGACCCCTGGCTCATCTCCCCATAGGCCAGGGGCTGCCAGCTAGCAGCAAGTGTGTAATGGTAAGTCAGTGGGGAGACTGTACCCCCATGTCAGAGTACATTGTGGAATAACTTCAATGTAATAGAAATAGTGGAAGCACAACCAATGGAATAACAGAAGAAAAGGGGAAACATACAACCAAACAACAGAAGTAAGGAAATCCTGATAAATATACAAAAGCCACATAGGCAGTGTCTGATACAAAATGGAAAAATGGCAAGCTATTACAATGGAAATAGAAGACAAGAATGCTATACAATAATAAAAAAAACAAAAGTAGTCCACGAGAATCTCTAGCCAAGATCGATCCTCTACTATGGTTCTCTAGCTAAAAAATACGTGTATCAATAACCTGAAGTTGGTCCTTTCACCTACTAGTACCTACAGCAGTAAATTCTACACGGGTTCCCAAGAGGCCGCACTGGTTGGGTGTGAGACAAGTCTCAGTAGGCCACCACCAACGATGTCTATGTTTAATCCAAATAGGTGTTCGCAAGCAAAGTGAGTAATAAACTACACATAAGTAATGAAAAGTAAATAAACAACCCTCCCGTTCAGGTTCCGGAAGGACACCTGGCAGGTCTACCTACATCAGATCATGGATGGTAAACTGAACGATCATTCGAGGTCTATGTATATAGATATAGTTTATCATTGGTATAAGGTAAACGTGCCGTTCGTCCATGCTTCTCACATACATACAAGTATCACTGGCCTGAGGTATGAATGCCTCTCTTCCACAAGTACTGTAACAGGAGTGGGGTGGAAATGCCTCCCATCCGTAAAGGTTATATGGGCACTAGTTATAAATTCCTATCTTCCTCAATCATAATAGCTGGCATGGGGTAGAAATTACTCCCACCCTTAAATGTTATATAGGAATGAGGTATGAATGCCTCTCGTCATTATGAACTGAGATTTTTCTAGAACGAGGTAAGAATAAATCCCGCCCAACACACGGGTTATCACAAGCATGTCAATACAACAGAGCATAACTATTCACATCGCATTATATAAGGAAAACCATCTTATATCATATCACATTAGCAAATCGAGGCATATCCATCTTATAATATCACATAAGCAAAGCATGTAATACATGAATTTCAATTAATTAAAGGGTTTAATGCACTCTCTTTCCAGCCAACTTCTATCCAAGTCATCTCATTTCCCTAACATGGAAAATTCTTTTTTAAGCCATTTCATTAAGGTTCAAAGGTAAAAAGGGTCCAATTATCGAGGCATAACACCTATGGTTGACCACTCCCGGTCCATAACAAATCCAAACACCATAACAAGGTTGTATTCATCACTCTTATACCACACACGTCATTTAGATATGAAGTAGTCAATATTAATATGGGGTTTGGCGAAGGAAAAACCACAACATGACAACAATAACTCAATAAGGCGCAAACCCAAAATGGAAAACACGTGACCACCTACCATAGAGCTGTATGTCTAGGATCACTTGATATCAACCTTAGATTTGTAGTAGATTTAAATAGATATGAGTTCCAGTCCAATGCCCTGAAAATAGGGCATATGAGCCTGCATCGAAAAAACAATATGGAAGGCAATATTTGCCGATGAAAGAGGGGTGCATGAGGTTAGCCTTACCGAGGGTGATCCAATGCTTATGAAGGATTAAGAATCAGGTTCCGGATGAAGGTTCCACCAAGAAAAGACAGAGAGAGGGGTTTGGGAGCTCATGGAGGGATCCTCCTAGTTCTATCCATTGGAAGAAGAAAGAGTGAGGCTTAAGCCTTATAAAATTAATTAAGGGAAAAAGGTAATTTTACCCAGAACAGGGTCACACGGTTTAGGCGCATGGTTTACCAAACTGTTCGCAAACCATGCACACTTCCCTGCCTACAAAAAAAGGGTCACATGGGTTAGGCTCACGGTTTACCCTAACCACGCACAAACTGTGCACACCTCCTTGATTCTAGATCATAGGTCACACAGTTTACCCAAACCATGTGCAAGCCATGCGCAGGCCGTGCTCCCTTGTCTACAGGCCGATTTCTCAAACTCCCAGGCTCTGAACCAACCTCGAGTACTCCCTGGACCTTCTCTGGGATATTAAACACATTATACAAGCTTAATGGAATGGTTAGAAAAAAAACTATCTATTTGTATCTTTGCTAAAGAGTCGGGTCGTTACAATGAGGGTTTTGGTTATAGAGACTATACTAGCAAGAAGATTCATTTATATATTTGTTGAAAATTTGTAAACAATAACTCCAGTGAATGTATTAAAAGAATATGAATATGATTCGGTTATGGAAAACAAGAAAAAAATAATTTGATTATCATGTAAAAATTTATTTGTTATTTACCCAAATGGATGGAAATATTGATCTCCGTAAATTATTATCAACAGAACAATTTTTAAAAGTTTGATGTATGGGAACTATAAAAATCAATGTCCTATGGGGATAGATAATAAACAAAATCAGTATGGTTTTATTATTAATGGTTATATTTACAAGGATGAATAGTTTATAAATTACATAAGAAAGGAAAGAAATTTAAATTAATATGATTTGGAATCATAGTTAATGGTTGGAGAAATAAGTGGGATGTTGTAATTATATTTATACATGAATCAAGAATTATATTGTATGAATCTTGAAATATATAAGGATTGGTTAGTATATATCATTCATTATTGATGGAAAATTTTTTATTGAATGATACTGATGACCTAAAAATGTGATTTAATGTTAAGTTGATATTAATGTAAAAAAACGAATAAGGAAATGATAACTATCTATATATTAATGATATATAGATAATGACTTTGGGATAGATTGATTACTTGTATGAATATATTGAATTCTATTGTATTGATGTCCATGGAATTGATTGCATTTTTGGGGATGAAGTTATTTATGTAATCATTGATCATTTTTACAACATTATTTAATTTTTGGTATATATTAAATAATATGATGTGTTTAAATTAATAATGATGAATGTATATTTTCAATATAGGCTTATGGTATTTTATGTTAGTACTATATTTCAAGATAATACATGATGAAGGGATTCACGTTTTTGGTATATAAATATTATGAGATACTTATGAATATTAAGGGAATTAATGTCAAGATTATTTTATGAAATATATCTACCATATTTATGAATTTTTTATATTGTAGGGTTTATAAGGTTAAAAATTTATATTATGATTCATGTAAAATTTTGGATGAGATTTTAGAGATTATTGTGTTATTACAAACTATGATGTTTTCTGAATAACATATTTTACCCATTTTTTATTGACAACAACTAGATATTTAGGGTATGAATTTTTATCATATATTGGATCTTATGATATATTAGAAATTAATTTTACTGTATCAATAACAAAATAAATGAATTTTTTAATATTTTTTTTATATAGTTAGTGATGATTTTCGAATTGATCGAAACCATGATAAAAGTGAAAACCTAATAAATTTTCAATTGTATTTACCTTCATATAATTATGTAATAAAACACCTATATAACATAGAGAAACTATTAAAAAAAAACTAATCACATAAATTATGATTGATACATTAGTCAGCTAATAGACCAACACAAATGCCAAATATTAAAGTGAGGATATGAAGTAGAAAATAAGGTATTAATAAAGAAAAAATTTGGATCTTCTCAATCCAATAGAATGATCAAACTAATTTAAAAAAATTTATAATAAAACCTATTGTTAATAATATAATATTCCTTTTAATTATGATAATATAAATCCTAAAAAAAAGTATATGTGAATGAAAAAAAAGAAATAACTGTTATTTATAGAAATTACTATACCTATTAGACTATTATAATCTGACCATTAGAATAGTAATATGAACACAAGGAATATTAATCTGGACACTATAATGTTGAAATAACCTATAAATATATAAAATAAAATTAATTAATCATATAAATTAAAATATAATATATTTTTATAATTGTATGTGTAAATAAATAATTTAAAAATTATATATTAAGTTTTGGTATATTTGTAAAACATAGATATATATTTACGTTTTTATAATTTATAATATTTTTTAAGTGAAAATAAATACAAAATTATATTAGTTCATAAAATAATATTATTTTCTATTATAATTATAAGACAATTTTATTCAACCTTAATTAATTTTACCAAGGGTCATAAAACCGATTATAATATTAAAATAGATATTTTTCAAATAAATGATGATTTTATTTTACAATTATATTACCATTAGTTGACATCTCATTTACTTATAGGAGCTAATTGTGTAAATAATGTCCAATTCCAATTTTTTTAGGGGATCCATCGTGGATGTGATGTTTAATTGGAAACATTCCCAAAACTAACTCTTAATATGATTTCTTCTTAATCTAGATCCTCACCTCCATCAGCCATAAAATAATAATACAACTTGTATCATGTATATAAATGGATATTATATTTCTAAGGGAATAAATATTCTTGATCCATTTTATCATATTATCTTATTTATTGAAATGAACTGTTTCTGTTAATTATGATGGTTTACTGTTTCCGTGATAAATGCATTTAAAATTTCTATTGTCGCATTCTTGGATGGAGATAAAAACATTATTATAGGGAAAATATAATTTCTTATGTTTATTATGATAGGTTTCATGATCTGTAACTAGTATATAGAAATGATTTTATATACAACAAAACTAGTTAGTGATGATTGAAAAATTGTAACAATAAACAAGGCATTTGTCATTAAAGTTTGATAAAATGAATCATTATCATAACCTAAAAACATATGATATATGTGAAAATTTATAATTATATAAGTTAAATAATACCGTATTATTTTACTTATATAAAAATATTATCTATTGAAAATGACTTCAATAATTTTACTCAACTGAATCAACCATGAAACAATGAATCAAATGCTCCTCGAATGACGCAATTAAAAAATTTTACACATCAAAATGGACATAAATGTAATTTGTAAAATATTAAAAAATCACATATTTAGTAAAATGTTTATAAATTTAATTTTTTTATGAATATTATATTATTATATAATACATTATGTGCACATGTAGAGACAATCATACATAAGGTAATGGATCTCTACAATCCTCCATATTTCATTTGGGTAACACTTTTAGCCTATTTTCCAAAATTTATACCTTCATTAATCATATATAGAATACTATGATATATTTTTATTGATAAAAAATATTTATGTCTCCCAATCAATTTTTATTTAATAGGGAATCACATGTTTTATAGGGTTCCCTTTTAATTCTTCTTGATAAAGAATCCCGATTAAAGGGAACTTCTATATTTCTTGCCCATTTTGTGTAAAAACCATAAACTATTTTGCTCCACCAATATTTTTATAAAACTATTATACTTATCATTATTTAATATTTTATTTCATTTCTTTTTTAAGGGAAATAATTTTTCATTTATCCTCATCAAATAATCTTTATTATTATCTTTAAATAAGATTTTAAGTAAAACATTTCTAATGTTACCTAAAATATATTTAAATGAAATATCAATAGTTTGTGTTTATTATTCATTTTATATTCTAATTTAAATGTTATGAAATTTAAATAATGGATTCCTAAAATCTTTCTATATTTCCATTATGATATATTGTTTCGTTATGCCTTGGGACATGACTACCAAATAAATTTATTTCAATGGGAAAACATTATATTTAATCCATTTTTGATTCCATATATAAAATGTATAAAAATTTAAATGTTAGGATTGGTGTGACTAGATACAATTTTAATAAATTGAGTAATTTATTTGTCTCACCAAACATCGTGTATGTGATTAGGGAGTAAACCTAATCCATTTGGGGACTTTTTCCACCATGTGATATAGTATTTGCAGTTAGACATGACTCATGTTTATTCATGTTATATGATTCTTCAACTTTCTAATATTTCCCTGAATATATGATTCAATGTTATATATATTGTTTTTCCAGAATTTCATTCATGAACCAATCCTTATTTGATGTCATGTTATTCCATCATACTCATGTGTTTTTCATTTTTACCATGTTAATCCCCTTACTAGGATGTGAAGATCATCCCTTTTGCCTATGTTTTCTCAACATGTTTTCTTATATAGTTATAGGATCTAAAAGAGTTTTAGGGATATCATTTTTAATATTAAATAAAATATTTTTGTATTTCTAGTTTGTTTTATTATAATCAAATACCTATTATCGTAAACAAACATTTGTTTCATATCATTGGTTCAAATTTACTTGATAATTATGATTAAAATTAGTTAATAATATGTGTAAAATGATATGGTATCAATAGTTGGTATTAGAAAATAAAACAATTATTTTTTTGGGATTGAACTGGAAATCATTACTAATATCTGCACGTATAATTAAATTACCATGAATAACCAATGTTTAAACATATTGTATCTTATGTTTGGATATAATTTTATTTTCAAAGTTATTCAAAAAAATATTATGGTTTTATTTTTATATTCTCATTAAATATGTATTAAATCGAAAAAATTGTATTTTTTCACTTTTTAATGGAAGTAAATAGGAATACCCATGATAATAACAAATTTGATAAGAAACATAATTATTAACCAAATTAAATGCCAAATATTATAGGAAGAAGAGGTAAGAACATCATGACATTAATAATTCCTTCAGATCAGGTTATGAATAATAAATTGTATCATGTAGAATTCCCTCCATCACCTAAGATAGATGATGTTTTGGTTGAATCCATTATGTGAAAAATACCTCTTCTCATTAGTAGACCTTATGATCCCCTTATTGCAAAATATGGGATGAACTCCATTCTGAAGAAATTATGTGTCTTCCAATGCTCGAAAGATGTCTATTTCATATGGGAGGTTTATTTTTTTTGGGAAGGTGATTAGTGGTTTGAACTGATCAATGACCCCAAGTCCTAAAAATAAATTTATTCCATTAATTTTGAAGGAATCAAGAAAATATTTTTCAATAAATATTTTTCCCGAACTCTATATATTACGATGGAGAGGGATTTTCATGAACTAAATATAATTGATGATGAATCTATCAGGGTGTATGGAGAAAAAGTACAGGTATTTATTGATATGCCTCTAATTTTTTATGATAAATAAATGTAATGTGGGTCCCTTATTCATTTCAATAAATCATAGCCTAAAAATATCCTTAGATATTCGTGAAATTTTCAACTGTGTGGAGAGTTTATGATGTTCCTCAAAGGATGATATAAGTACTGGTGATTCTCTGTGGTCTTATTGGATCATATAATAAAATGATGAAAAACCAATTTCATTATGAGAGGATCGATGAATAAATCCCATGATTGAATGAAAACCCAACATCCCATATGTTAAATGAGTTGTAAGAAGCATACCATGATGTTCTTAAAGGGATCTAGGGATGCACTAAATGTATACGAGAGGGGACTTGGGAAAATTATTTCTGAATGGATTTGATGAAGTCTGATAATGTTTATCATCAATGGAATTATCAAATTATCACTCTACTTATTATGTACTATTTAAAAAACTAGTAAAATGATTATTATTTGATCAAATAATCTAAAAAAGTTTTTTTGATGATAATAAATAAATAACTCCATTGTAATATGAGGGGTAATATTCTATCACTACCATTGAGGTGGAGCACGGAAATGATGCATTGATTGGTATTATAGTCATTCATTCAGGAATAGATAAATAACATAATGATTTTGGTTCCACATATTCTTTAATATCATTAAAATTTACTAGAACTTTTCAAAAACAACATCAAAATATAATGGGTGAGTTGTCTTTGAGAATAGATAATAGATAAATTATTTTATACAATGTATATAACTCCTCTACGATTTATTTTTAATGAACTGATCCCCCCAATTATCTTTCCATACATCATTTGGTTGAGTTTAATTCTATATTGGGAAAGGATTAGCTATCATTAAACAAATATAACATCAACTATTAGGAAATAGATATACACTTCACATCCTCAGAAATCCCTCAATTGCAAACAACTAAAAAGAGGCTGATTAATATCTTGTATAATCATTTTTGGTTATTATATCATTATGATTAAACATATCTAGCTCAAATGATTGGTATAATGGATAAAATCATGATCTAAGACAAGACCTTTTTAAGGGACTAAACTAAATTGTTCCTGGATGAATTTCCTAGTCATCCACCTAATCAATAGGTTATGTTCTAGATTTATCTTATAAAACTATCTCAATAAGTATGAAATAATACTTATAATATGGACATCAATAAGTTGGATGAACTAAATAAGATGTTACAAAATAATATGGACAAGGGTTTTAAATTCCAAAGTACATCAATTTGAGGTGTACCAATTATCTTTATCAATAATAATTATGGATCAATTTTCCTCTTCATTGAAAATTATGAGCTCAATAATATCATGATAAATTAAAACTATCACCACCCAAATATGGATGAAATGTTTTCTAAACTACATGGGTCCAATTATTTCGATAATTGGATATTCAATCGATATAACAACAATTAAATGTGGGGGTGGATGATATTCCAAAGACAACCATTAAAAATAGGGATGGACACATTGTTCTCTTATTTATTCTCTTAAGACTCAATAATAGTAGTGAAAATTGTAGGCACTTAATGAATCGTGTCTTTAGATATTACCTTGACAAATATATAGTAGTCTTTATTAATGATATTCGTATATACACATAGAGAATGGAAGAACATGAGGATCATTTGGGTACATTCCTAAAGACATTTTAAAGGGAGAAACTATATGTAATGTATATTATATTTGCATTCTATATGGACTATGTTTCATTATTCGGGATATTATCACCTGAAAAATAATATTTATTAACCCTTATAATATAATGTTAATTAAGGAGTGGCCCAAACCAACGTCAATAATGGAGATCCTTTACATCCATGGATTAATTAGGAATTACCAATGATGTGAAAGGAATATATAATTATTTTCATACTGGTAACAATGATATGTTAGATGGCAGTAATTTTTTTCTAGACAACTGAATGTGAAGACTATTTCTAGGAGTTGAAAAATAGGCTAATCACTGCACTAGTACATACATTATAGATAATTGGGGAACCATTTTTATTTTTAATGATTCTATAAAAATATATTATGATTTATAATTACTATAAATGATAATTTAATAGTTTCTTCCTCAACTTAGCTTGATGTTCATCATCAAAACTATCCCACACATGATTTGGAGATGGAATATCTGATCTCTACATTTAAAATTTGGCACCATTATCTCAATGGGGAGAAGTGTGAGAAATATATTGATTATAAGGGCACAAAATATATATTCAAACAAAAAGAGATTAATATGAATTAGTGATGATGGTTAGAAGTCATCAAGTATTATGACTTCCAATCCATTTTCATCTTGGTCAACAACTAATGATGAAAATAATCTATGTTGAAAAGATCATGTAACCTTATCAATGATTGTAATTGAGAAAGATCCAACATTCATAGACATAACAAGTCATGTAAATGGAAATCATAAATGATGGTACATCATATTTCCTCTCATAAATTATCACTCAACCATAACTTATTAAGAAAATATAGGATTCTCAAAGAAATGATGTGAAAATTTAGAAAAATTTTAAATCTATAAGAGAGTGTAAATCCTTATATTCCATAATTAATGACGATGAATTTGTATGATTTGGGTTATGAATATGTGTATAATCTAATATTATGATAATGAAAGTGATTGTGAATGATTCAAATAGCTTAGTAATTTATATGCACCAAGGGAACATAAATATGTCTCATGACATTCAAGAGAAAATTTGTGGGAAAATATAAATAAAGAGATCATTGAATATACATCATAATGACTAGTTTGATTGGAAGAGAAAGATGATCATAAAAAATATAAAGGGTTTATGAAACCATTTACCTTACCTACTCAAAAATGGGAAAACATATCCATTTACTCTAACACCGGACTGCTGAAGACATATAGTGGACATTAAGTTGTATGGGTTGTTATGGATTTTCATACAAAGACAATTCAATTTATCACAATTCAAGAGGAAATATCACTCAACATACTTGTGTGGATATACATAATATAAGTGGTAAGGCTAAATGGAGTAGAATTATCAATTATATTGGATCATGATTTGATATTTAACCCCATGTTATAGAAAAGAATCCACATTCTCTTATTGTTGATTTGAACATCAGTGCATCGTATCACCCTAAAAATGATTGCTATTCTTAGTTGAAAATAAAAAACGCTTGAAATAATCTTGATATATTGATCAATGTGATTCAAAGGATGGTGATATAATCATAATACAATGGTCATGTTCTATTATGACATCACCTTCTACTCGAGTATGAAAATGGATCTTTATGAAGATCTTTATGGGAAAATATGTAGAAATTTTTCTTTGTGGAATGAAAATTTTGAACATAAGATTCTAAGACCACAAATTGTTGAGCAAATGGATGAAAAGGTGAAGACCATATAGTCTTATATCATAGATTATCAAATTCATCCTAAGATATATCCAGATAATCATTGATAATACTTGGTGATCAAGGATAGAAAAAAGGTATTCTTCCACATAACTACATGGAAGAGGATTGAGAGATTTGGGAATAAAGGAAATATAATTCATAGGTACATATGCCCCTTTGAGATTCACGATTTTTTCAGAGATGTGGCATATCAACTAGTACATACTCAAACCATGTCCCTAATATAATGTTTATTACACATATCCATCCTGAAGAAGAACACACCCGATCCCTCACACACACAAAACTCAAAGGTGATATAGCTACAAAATTATCTCTCTTAGGAGGATAATCTTGGGAAATATTAGACTCTATATAAAGTGTTTTATATAATAACACCACTCCCCCAATAAAAGATCCATGTATAAACCATATGTTTGAGGAGATGATATTTGAACTAGATGAAATGATGAAAGAGATATACCATCACTTTTTTTCACATTATTGTTTTAAGTGAAATATATATGATGAAATTTCATAAGGTGGGAGAACATAAAAACTGATAATTTCATAATTGAACTTTACATTTCATTTTAAATATTCATAAAACCCTAACAAAACATTAAAAACCTAATGAAAACATTGAAATATTTAATTAATAATGAAACATTACACAAAATGTAAACAAATATGGATGCCAAATATTAAAGTGAAAAATTAAATAGAAAATAAAAATAGAAGTAACAATAAATTTTTATTTCTCAGTCGGTTATAATGACTGCAGTCATGAAATAATTGTTAAAATAAAAAGTATTTTTAATAATATAATATTAATTTTGAATATGAAAATATATACCCTTGAGATAAAGTAGTTTTGAATGAATAATGTATGAAATAATTGTATGTTATAGATATTAAAAGTCCAATATGACCATTTTAAATCTGACCATTTGAATTGTATTGTGTACATTATGAATATTAATTTGGTTGTTAGAATAGTTACCTATCCTATGAAATTATAAAATAAAATTAAGAACATTTTAAATGACTATATGATATATTTATATCATGATATATGTAAATAAATGTTCTAAAAATGATAAATTGGGTGTTAGGATATATTTAAAATGTAAATGTTTATTTTCAATTTTTATAGTTAATATAAGGATATAAAATAAAATTTATTTTCATAAAATAGATTCATAAATTAATATTATTTTGTATTATATTTGTGAGATAATTTAATGAGACCTTAATTAATTTCTAAAAGGGTCTTCAAATTGATTATAATAATTACATTAGTTTTTCTAATAAGTGGTGATTTAATATAAAAATATACATTTTGATAAAGATACTTACATAATTAAACTCTAAATGTAGAATAATGGTTACTGTGAAATTTTGGGATATTTATAAAAATGATTAATTAATGATGAATAATGAAATGCGATAATTTATGGTATTTGACATTATAATAAAAATAAATGAATTTTCAATTGATGGAAGATATTAACACTAAAAACATAGAATAATACTTCAATATTTACTATATTAATTCTTTGTATGCAACACTATTTATATTCATTATCCAAAAAAATAAACTGATTAATATAAAAATAAATAATATCCCTCACCTCACACTAAAAATACCACCCTCACCACCCAATCTTCTCGCATCTTCTATTCATTTTGGATTTTCAATATTCTGTCTAATTCCAACAACAATACTCATCCCCAATTTGGAAAATACCTATTATCAACAAAAGTATTCTTCTATGATCTTTATGGTTCCTTTCGAGAGGTGATATTCAAGAGGTAACTTTCTCAAGCCAAATCTTTTAATTAATTTTCTTCATCTACATTCTCATCACCTTATTATTATTATTCACAATTTCCATGGATAATGAGTTATATTTTTCCATTACCACCATCATGTATAGTCATAAAACCATTATTATAGTTTAAAAATATTTTAATATTAATATTATAACTTTTTAATGTTCATTAACTATTATATTGATAAAATATTAAATTAAATGCAACAAGTTTGTGATTATCGAGAAATATCTAAAATAAACTAGTCATTTATCAATATCATTTTATAAAATGAATCATCCTCATTCAAAAAAATGATATATGGGGCCAATTATTTTTATGTATGTTCATTAATACTATATAATTTTACCTCTAGATAATTATTCCCATTTGATATGAACATCCCTAATTATACACAAGTGAACTGACCATGGAACGATGAAACAAATGATCTCGGGATGGTGAAATTAAAAGTTAAATGTCATTTAAATTGCCATAAATGATCAAAATAAAATTATTATATATAAAGTATTTATTTAAGATAATAATAATTAAATTATTAATGTATTTTATTTTATTATCCATTATATGAAGTGTTTGTTCATAACACATTCATACACAATGCAAGATATTTATCTGAAACTCCATATTTCATTTTTGTTATACATTATCTCTATTTTACACAATTAATTCATTAATGATTCACATTTACTTCAAATATTATCTATGTATATGTTACAAAAATTAAAAAAATCAGTTTTCCTTAATCTAATGAGGAATTATAAGTTTTATAATGTTATATTCTCAATTCATCTTGATAACCAAACCCAATTTAAAGGAACTTAAATTTTATTTCCCAATTTAATGTACACTTTATATACTATTTTATTACAAAATTTTTTTGGAATCATTAAATTTTTCATAAAAAACTATTTAATTTAATTGTAGTTTTCTGGAAATAATTATGCATTTATCCACGTTAAAAACCATTTAGTAGTCTCATTAAACATATTCTTATGTTTCACATTTCTAACGTTCCATTACCACTCTTTTTAATGTCTTCACATAAATTTGAGTTCATTATTCAGAATGTATTATAATGTTTTTGTTTATGAATTTCTAATAATGGATTCATCCCTTATTTCATGAATAACATTTGTAACAATTATATTTATTCATTATATTTCATTCTCAATAAAGAACATATATCCATGAATGTTTTATAATGGGAGTGCCAAATAGAAAACTAATTCATTCGGTAATGTGTTTGTCAAATGAGACATCATGTATGATATTAAGGATGAATCATAATTAGTTATATAAATCTGTCTACCATGTGATATATTCTTATTAGTTATTAATGAATCTTGTTTATGCCATGTTAAATGTTTCTTCCACATTCCAATATTACCAAGATCATATTATTTCATATTATAATTTTTTCCATCCATATTTTTAATCATGAGACATGCCTTTTATGATATGATTTTATTATTTGTAAACCATTTTTAATGATTTTCTCCAATTTTTATTCCCCTATTGAGATTTTTATCACAACCATTTTATTTATGTATTTAACCTAGGATATACTTTGTAGTTATAGGAGATCAAAGGGAATTACAATATCATTAAAAATATTAAATACAATATTAACTTCAATATAATTTAATTTTTTATAATAATATACATTTTCTTCCAATGATAATTTACTCTTTGATCATTGGTTAATATTTTATGGACAATTTTTTAGAAATTCATAAAATAATATCTGCCAAATTCTTGGTTTCTATTATGATATTGTACTTATGACATAAATTTTTTCCCATTAAGTATGTTGTCTAATTTTTAAATAGTGAAATACTTCATCTAATCTATGAATTGAATATTGATATAAAATATTTTCCAAATAAATTTAATATTGTTAAACTAAAGGATTTTTAAATATTCACAAATTTTATATTTTTTGGCCCTAAAATTTATATTGATCATTAACTTTATTGTTGTTAATCATATATACAACTCTCTATAATTATTTAAAATTTTATTCCATAAAAAAAATCACATCGCACCCATTTTCTCCTATGTGTTAAATGAGATACGAGTTACATTAGGTAAAATTTATGTTTTCAAAAATCTACCTTAAAGGGTTGTTTTATTATTCATTATTATGATGTGTATTTCTATGAAATAATTTTCAAATGGTAAATTATATATGAAAGAGATGGATTTTGAGGGGGTAAATTCATTTTAAGGGGTCATTAAAAGTATCTCTTTATATTTATGAAATATTTTATAAAATATTATTTTAAATTTTACAATATTTTGCATCATATTGGGTTTTGGGTTAGAAAAAACAAAACCAAGAACACTTAGGATTTATATATGGAACACGAATTTTGGCCTTTAGGATTTTAAGGACACATTTTCTCATGTTTTGATCAAGATTTATGGATTAAACTGGGTTTTAGGGAACTCTGAGATTCAATTTGACATTGCATCTGCAATAGGCATTCCAATCCGAATGGACCAAGCCATTATGAAGGCTAGCTTCGACCATTTTTCCAGAATTTTATTTGAAATTTATTTATGATCTACTTTGATTCATAATGTTATTCTTTCCAATTCTCAATATAAAATTACCTTGAGAAATGTCTCGAAGAAATTTCCCCCATATTGTGAAGTGTGTTTCATGATAGCACACTCCAGGTCCAATTGTCCATCAAAAATTAAGTATGCCAATTGTATGATGAAATGGCATGATGAGTCTCAATGTTGAAGAAATGAGAGTCACAATCCCTCCAAAGAGAATGCTGCAAATTTTAAAAAGTACCCAGGTGAACCTCGGATTATTACATGCCAAATTGATCCTTTATAAAATGTCTAGGTTGGGATGGATTAGTCTGAGTTGCAGGCCCATGGACATACTGCAACTCATATTTTACTATAGTATGAAGGAATTACTTTCACTACTCAATTGGACGGACAATGAAATGTCATTTTGGCTAATATTGCTGAATGAAATAACCAATATTAAAGAGACCTTTATTTCAGGGATGCTTTTGTTATGTGCATGGAAAGTGAATGGAATGAATTTGACTAAGAGGATTGTCAAATAGAGAGAGAGCTCTCAGCCTAAGAAATGTCTGATGATAGAGTTAGACAATATATGAATGATCTAAAATGGAAAAAGTGTAAGATTGTGCTAGATGTAGCGACCTCTAAGAATCTAAAGATTACCGATTACTCCCATTCCAACGCACATGAAGTATATATTTCTTAGGACTATGTTTGCGTTTCTAAGGACACATGAGTCAAAGATAAGCTAGAGAAAGACCCCCCTTCAATGCAGATTGTGCCTCTATAGTCCAGACATCTTACATGATTACGTGATGAATGAAGTACGAGTAGAAAATTAAATAAGTCCCCCACCATCAAGATGAAATCATGTAACTTCTACGGAGAAGATGTGGAACATAAGAAGATGGACAAGCCTGAAGCTGCCATGCCAAATGAAGGACAAATTTACATGCAGAACATGACATCTCCTCATGAGAAGGTACTTTATAATGTTATCATTTCAAACATTGGATGATAAAGGTGATGCATGGATACCAGCAAGGACTAGTAGGAGGGTTCAAAACCCCCATTGAAAAAGTGGGCACCTTCCATAACAATGTATGAGCACCCGCTCTAGAATAGGGTAATGTTTCTTGATCTGTCTTTTAGAGGTACCAAATGGTTCTGGCTTGTAATCTTCACTAGAAGACAATTTATTTCAATAAAAATGTCCCTGAACCTCAATCTTCTAGAAAAGAATGCATTGTTATAAAGGGTACTAAATGATTAGATAATCCTTTATTCATTTTCGAAATACTATTTTCTCACAAACAAATTTTTATTTCTTTCGTACAAAATAGTAAAATTAATTTCTGGAAAATTTATAAAATTAATTTGATAACTTAAATTTTTAATAATTCATAATATAAAAATTATAAAATGGTGAATTTGTGATAATTTTCGGAAAATATTATTATTTGATCAATAGAGTAAAAAAAATTTAATTTAAAACTTATTATTTTTTAATTATTTTTTAATTAAATTTAATTTTATAATTTTTTTGAAGAGAAATTATTTCAATATTAATTTTGTTAATCCAATTTATGTAATAAAAATAAATTAAATATTCAAATCGGACATAAAAACAATGGAATCTTTTTCATGTTTTCTCTTGAAATACCCATTGTCTCGTTTGTTATGTGTAATTAAATTTTAATAATGTTTATCAAATTATATTATTTGAATTTGGGAAAATGGAATTTCATTTTAATATTTATATTTTATAATATATAATTAGGTAAATTTAATTTTTTTACAATTTTTTTTTTTGAAATTATTGAAAAAATTAATTTTTGTGATAATATTTTTAGGGTGTGACTTGAGTGGTAAATCCCATATCCTACATTATAAATACAATGGATTGATTCATGTAAAGAAAAATAATTTATTTAAAACATAGGTGGTGATGTACCAATAACATAGTTACGTGGTGACACATACATGATGTTGGAAAAAAGTGGCACAAGCATAATTCGTGCAAGCATGTTGTTAGCTTGGTGACGTGTGTAGGATGATGTAGACATGATGCCCCATTGGTCATTCATGCCAAGATGGTGGGAAAATTTTCATTAGTAAAATAGTCTATGTAATTTGTCATCCTATTCCCATATATATTGAGTTATTTTTTTCATAATAAAAATTTTATTTGGCCGAAACATAAACAACTACGATTAATGTTAGAAAGAGGTTTTTCATGTTACATGGGCTTGGGGAAATTTTTTTAAAAAAAATGATTTCTATTTTATAAATTAGATTTAATATTTATAATCTGTATGTAAAAATTATCAAATATGAATCATTTTTTTCTTTAAAGGATAAACCACCTTGTATAAGAAAACTATTAACTATAGTGAAAATAAAATAGGTAAAAGTAGGTGATAAATACTCGATAAAGAATAAAATCGTCACAACATGTGATTTTTTGTGGAGATGTGTATATGAAATAACATCCCGAACATCAATTATTTATCAATTTTGGGGCCACATTAGGCGAGTGTGACCTCACATTATTGACTACTTTTGGGTGTTAACAAAAATTCCACTACTCCTCACTTATAAATGGGAACACACTCCCCAGAAATATTAAATCCTCTAAATCCATTTTTCTTGACCATTACCTACCCAAATATCCTATACTCACCTCTTACCCACCTATAACACTTATTTTTGTCTGAAATCCCTCTTCTTACCACTTTTGGTGAATAAATAAGGATGTTACCCAAAGAGGTGGTAACTTTCTAAAAATAGTTCTTATAATTTATTTCCTCATACACCTCCATAAATTTTTATTAAATAGTGTTTATATGATAATATAATTATATTAAATATATATATTTTTTTTAGGTAAATTGAATTACATAAAAAATATCCACTTCCATCATATGTGCTGCGAAAGTTTGATTTGGGTGTACGACGTACAACCACCTCACGAACCCTTGTTATTCATTCTCCCTTAACCACATCTCACTATTAGGAATGATTATTGATATAAAGTATATATTTATGACATTTATAATATTATTGGACCTATTTATTAATTATTTAATATATAAGTTTTGTACATTACAATCAAATGGGTATACATTAGAATCGTTCATGTGTATAGCGGACTACCGCCTTTCAAAGAGAGGTGACTCATTTTCATTAATACTTTACCTGGATTATAGAATGGATAATGTTAACACATATAAATTATATAAATTAAATAATCATTATAGTCAAAAATTATTTATAATTATGAAGAGATAATATATCATTTTCTTTCATAACAATTTACTCCCTGAAAGATGATAACATTGTTCATGTACATGTAGATTACCAACTTTAGAAGGCAATGTGACTCTCACTTTTCATCAATAGTCCACATGGAAAATATGAATAAATATTTTAAAATAAATAATGTGTTGTTTATAATGTTATTAACATTATATGATGATAATCCATTTCTAACCCGCCTTCCATAATGATTGGTGAAAAAATGGAAATGTCATTATTGCGTACGTATGTCATATCATTTCATTGGTCATAATGTACATAATTTCTAAAAAAAACATAAAAAATGATTGAACACAACACTAAAATAGATTTATATATTTGGAAGTTATTTCCTTATTATTATTTTGGATATTGTGTAACCCTGATCAAGGTAATATGATAAAAAACAAATCAAAACATATATGAAAAATGAAATAGTTATAACACAAAACGTGATTATAATAAGTAATTAATAAAACAGTAATAAAAGGTCATAAGTAAATAATATGTGGTATGAAATATATAATTTTTCTTTTTTAATTCTTTAATATAAAAATAAATGTATTATTCAAGTGTTTTGAAGGTGTAAGATGGGAGTTGAGGGTTATGGTATAATATTTTTGTCTCGATTTTACATTCTATGAGTCAAATGACATATTCAGTACATCTGTATTATGTGTGAAGTATATAATTTGCTTGAAAATATTTTATTATTAATATAACTATAATTTTTTTAATACAAATATTCATTTTATGATCTCTCTTTCCTGGGGTTTATGGTTCATATGATACCAAATCTGTAAGGGATTTTTGTCTCAATATGACTTCTTTGTGACATGTGATTAAGCTATGAATTTATCTTCTTGTAAAAAGTTTATATAGAAACCAATAATATGTAATATAATGAAGTTATTTATTATCATTATATACTTTTTTTAATGATATTATATCAGCGGGATTACATTTCAATGTAAAAGAAGTAGTAATTTTTTTTTCACACTTTCATTATTTATAAAGATTATTTATCTATATGTTTCTGATGGTTGAATCATGTGATACATATCTCAATATAATATTAATTTATATTAATCAATGGTTATTCAATAATTATTAAAGTAATATTATCATTTTTCACCCTTTTGTATGTGAAATAGTTGAGAAAATGTTTTTTTAGAAAAACATTATTATTAATCTCTATGGTCAAAAACATTTTTTATTTCGAAAATAGGTTTTGTGACAATGTTTTAAATTTTTTTACTAATATTATCAAAATGATTTATGAAATTAAATTTTACAAATTATTTAATTTCTAATAATTTTTTTTAAAATAATTGTATTTCAATTTTCCAATCAATTATTGTTTTGATTTTATGGAAACATGGTAAATAATCATTGTTTTTGACATGCATGACATTAATAGTATTTATGGTTATCTTGAATATTTAATGATTTGAAGATTACATTATAGTTCTTTATAATTCCATTAAAATAAACTATAGTATTTAATATTTTGAAAAAAAATATATTAAATTAAAAAATTTAATGTTAAATAGATTTTCAAATAAATTTATTCTTCTATTAAATGTGTTTTTCATTGTGAAAAGGATAAAATTATCATGAAATGTTTTATATGATTATTAAATAATACATTCAATGTATTATATAATATTTTAAAATTAAATTATTTTTATAATTTTTTTCAGAAAAGTGTTTTTATAATTATTCTATAATCCTCAATAAATGGATCATGTCATCTTTAAAACTCATTCTCCTTCAAAGAAGTCATCCTTTGATGATAACTATGAATTATGGGGGATATTAAATAAGGATACCATTTAAATTTATTCTATAAATTTATTATTATTATTATTACTAAATTCATTTTATGAAACACATTTATCCCCCCATGGGTTATACCTTTTCAAAATTATTATAAAACCTGCTATTTTTTCATAGTTTTTCTTTAATGATAAGATTAAATAATTATGAAAACCATCTATTTTAAATTGGTTACAATATAATGAAATTTTCATGAAACCCATTAAATTTCAAGGTTTATGATATGACTAATGATTTATGATATTTTCATAAATTTAAATATTGATTTCATTATGAGATAGCTCGCACCTATATGTCCCTCCATTTCATTGTGTAATGATTTTTATTTCATGATATATATAAGACAATGTTGGGTAGTGAACCCACTTCACTAATGTTTTTTTATATTATTTTTTTGAGAGAACCTTTACCACTATTATGGTTTGGGAAGTAAATATATTCAATGATTATATCCTTGGATGTGATCATTGACTACTATGGAAATGATTTTATATTCATATGCATCTGCCACAATTTTAGGTCATATGCCATTCTTATTCTCTCATGGATTTGCATTCATTGATTTCAGTATGATTTATGTCATATGAACATCCAATAGTTATGTAAGGACTCAATAGTATGATATTTAAAATACATTTAATCGTTTTAAATTGTTATGATTATTTACTCATAATATAATGTTCCTGTTATGCATATGCATCTCCCTTTATACCCATAATGATCATCTTAAATTAGAGTTTATAATGATATCGTGACAAGGTTATGAAGAAATGTATTATCTAGTTTATGTATATGAAGTTTCATAAAATAGATGATATTTTTATGATATGTTTAAGATATAATCCTGATATTAGATGATTTTTTACCTAGAATCAAAAGACAATAAAGTGTTATGGTCCCCAAACTTGTGTGTGATTCTTTTGTGTGTGACACATGTATATGTGGTTGGTAACTTGTTTGATCTTGAATAGATCTCCCCACTATAGCCTTGTGATAGAAACCTGAATAGAGAGAGTATTTTTTGTTAAAGTTTGTTACACTATAGTAGGATTTCACTCCATCTAGTGGCCCTTAGTGTGGATCTTTTTCTGATTTTGGATACTAAACCATAGATAGGCCTGGTAGGGTTTGAACCGCCCGTGATGGTGAATTCATGTCATGGGGTGAGGCATGACAAAGGGATGAGACATGTATTTAGTATGTTCTATATTGTACAAGATTCTCCTTGGGATTGATAAAAATGAACCTTAATAGAGTTTCTACCAATTCCTTCCCACTACCTACTCTCTCTTGGTTGGGTCATATAATAATTTAAATATCACATCCTTTATTATAACATAGCTGTGCCACCAACCTCTCACATTTGGTGTGATTCACATATCCTCAAATTCGACAACATAGTAGCTTCTCCCATCTCACTTACGGTGGGTCTCACAATCACATCACACAAAAAACAATTTGAGGAGGGAATCTTTATAGACAACCTCTAACAAAACTACTCCAAACCAATACAATGTGATCCCCATTTCTATGTCTCACATAATAGTATCATACAAAAAATTATCTAGGGAGGGAATAACAATATCCAACCTCTATCAAAAGTCAAAACGCACCATCAAAAGGTGGATCCCATGGAAGTCATACAAAAGTCCCCTTTGACTAATGCCTTCTCACTCAATGTAGGGTTTTACAAACACCTTATCACATAAATAATGGCCATCCATCTTGTCTCATGCCACAAAACATATAAATAGTAATCCAAAGAGGGTATCTAGATAGAAAACCTCTCATACTAGCTAAACCAATTCATCAATAGGTGGGCCCCATGGATGATCATACATTAACTAGGTGAAAGTTATTTTAATTCCCAATATCATAGTCGGTCTGACCATAAATGATAAAAGTCACCATCCATTTAGCCTTGCATAATAATCTCCTTAAAACCATCTCGGTTATACATGAAAATTATTCCCAACCTATCAACATTCTAATTCCACCTATAAGAGAATCTACAAGGTTCTACAAACCAAACCCACATCTACTCATTGATACCAACACACAATCATCTCTATAAGGTAATATCACAACCCACATGCTATACATGATCTATGCCACGATAGTCTAGTTTATATCATCTTCTAACTCCCACATTAAAACTCATTAAAACTAAATAATTACCATCCTATTAAACTCACACTAAGAGCCTTGGATACCCAATGCTATGTCATCCAGACTATTACCATGGCCCTCACTTAGGCACCATATCATATCTCCCCTTGGAGATCTCTTAATCCAATTATTAGGAGTAAATTTTCTATGACACACTTCACCATCCCCTATATTGAATATCCTACTCATCATACACACAACGACTCTTATATATCATTAAGAGGGTGTTCCCCATCATACATGAGATTTAAAACTATATTATCCATCTTCTTTAGGCCTAAGACTCTAATACCTACTCAAATAGAATTAGAAAACCTAACTAGGCTATACAAATCTTATACCAAAACTGATCCTCTCATAAACACAACTAGAAACCTCACCTACATAGAGACATAATCTCTGGATGATCACAAAATAAAAAACATTAAATAGAACCCTCACTCATCTCTTGGTGGATCAAAAACACCCTATTAATTTACCTAGGTTGCTCTTGATTTCAATCCCTTTCACCGGAACACATATACTCATGCATGAATGAAAAATCATGCATAAATTGGAACATGGTTTTGTATTATAGGGTCCACCTAATTCAAAAAATGGAGTAACCCCCTCACCAAGATCAACTCATCCTCAACCAAGACTATACATGGCTTGTCTAATATTGTACCAATGATTGAGACCCAATCTCAAGGAACACTTACCAAATAATTAATTATAGAATCTTATAATTAATTATTAGCCTTAATATAATTAGGTATAATATTTTAAAAATGCACTGGGAAACACAACACCACCCAATCCACACAAAACATGGTGTGTTTATCATACGAGGATAACCTCTAGCAAATACAAATGAAATGTACATCAACTGAATTTATTTGAAGATTATATAGTGAAACCATCACACAAATCCAAGTTAAAATCATCCAAAATCATATGGAAATAAAGGATAATAGTAATTGAGTTTGTATGATGCAATTAATCACTAACGTACTATAAAAAACTCCCAATAACCACCCCTCATCAGGGGTGATCGAAGAGAGGAAGATAATGGATGAATCCCAAGAACCACCCAAGATTTTCTATTAATGAACACACCCCCACCATTTTGGAAATATCTTGTTTTTTATCTAAATTATACTCATATTCCTTCTCCTCTAATTTATATACCCATCCTTTGGATTTTAGATAGGTTGAATATAAATAAAAAAATGGATGAATTCCAATCAGTTGACAAAAGAGTATGAAGAAGCCGTGAAAGAGTTTGTCAAGTTGGAAAAATATCATGCATGTGACCGCTCTCCAATACTTTTTCCGTTTTTACTATGTCGTTATTCAAAAAAAATTGGTCTGGAGGAGTTGGAAAAACACTTGATCTTTCATGGAATAGATCAGAGTTATACATGTTGGGATAATCATGGGGAAACAACGAATGCAGGTAGTGGATGGGATAACACTACATTTTATGGATCATCTGATATGATTACACATATGAACAATGAAGACGATCGTATGGTGGATGTGATTACAGATGTGAATGATGATGATGATCGTATTGAGGGAATGAAAATGACCATCGATAATTACTTAGTGATTTCCCAAAATTTTTTAAGAAGTTAAAAAGTTGTGAAAATACTCATTGTGTGCTGGTTGCACTAAATATATAGCACTGTCAGCCATACTAAAGTTGTTTATTTGAAATCAAACAACAGGGGGTGTGAACCCAGTTATATGGAATTACTTTCTCTCCTGAATGACATTCTCCTAGAAGATAATGAGATCTCGAGCCGAGCATATGACGCCAAACGAATGCTATGCTCGATGGGTATGATCTCTAAAAGAATACACGCCTTCCCGGATGACTATATACTATTTCTCAAGGACCACAAATCACATAAATAATGCCCAAAGTGTGATGTTTCTCGATACAAGAATGATTAATCCAGTCATACTAAAGTTGTATGGTACTTCCCAATAATTCCAAGGTTTAGGCGCATATATGGAAGTGAGAAGACTTCCTGAAAATTGACATGGCATGCAGATACAATAATTAAAGATGGGATACTACATCACCTGGGAGACTCTCCTCAGTGGAAGAGAATTGATCATTAGTGACCTGAATTTGGAAATGAGTCAAGAAACATTCGTCTGGCGTTATCTATAGATGGAGAGAATCCTTTTGATTTTCATAGCATGATTCAAAGAACATGGTGGGTTATGTTGGTAAATTATAAATTTCCACAGTGGTTATGTATGAAATGAAAATACATCATGTAATTTATGATTATATCAGGACCAAAATAACTGGGTAATGATATTGATGTTTATTTTTCTCCGTTGATCGACGATTTGAAATTATTGTGGGATTCAGGTGTTACATTGTATGATGCATACAAAAAGGATGATTTCACTTTTAGAGCCATGTTGTATAGGGTGATAAATGATATCCCTGTTTATGGAAATTTTTCAGCATATAACATTAAAGGGACTCGAGGGTGTCATGTTTGCGAACAAGGTACACAATCAATTAGGTTGAAACATTTACTGAAAACCATGTTTCTATGACATCACAGATTTCTACCCCGATGACATAAGTACCGATCTTGGACAAAATCATTCGATGGAAGTTTAGAAGAACGTAAAAACCCATCTCCAATAACAGGAGATCACTTGTTTGAGAAAGTTAAAAATATGGACACTACTTTTGGTAAACTGTCTTCGAAAAACCATATGAAAATTAGTTTGAAAAAGAGAACAGTTTTTTTTGAAATGCCATACTAGAATTGTTTGTATATCAGACATTTTCTTGATGTTTTGTATGTATGAAAAAATATATTTTATAATGTCATCATTACGTTGCAAAATACACCTGGAAAAACAACAGATGGAAGTAAGGCTAGGTTGGACAAGGTTGAGATGAGAATACGAGAAGATTTGGCACCAGTGAAGGGTGAAAAACAAATATTTCTTCTTCCTGATACTTACACTCTTTCTGGGCTGGAGAGATATCAGTTTTTCAACAACTTGAATGACGTAAAGGTTCCAGAGGGGTATTCATCAACTATTAGGAACCCCGTGTCATTGATCGATTTGAAGTTAAAAGGTCTGAAATAACATGACTGTCGTGTTTTGATGCAATATCTCATTTATATTGCTTTACATTGCATTTTTCCCAAGAATTTCTGCTATACATTAATGAAAATTTTTTTCTTCTTCAAAGCTATATGCAGAAAAGTTATTGACCCATAGAAATTTTCAACTATGGAATGAGAAATTTACATCATATTATGTGAATTTGAAATGTTCTTCCTGCCTTCATTTTTTGATATGATAGTTCATTTGATGGTCCTCTTGGTGAGAGAGATTCAACAATATGTTTATTTACATTATAGATAGATATACTCCATTTAACGTTATATGATGTTTTTGAAAGGGTATGTAAAATACCAATGTTGGCAAGATGGTTGTATTGTGAAGTGATATATTTTTGAGGAAGCCATTTAGTTCTATACTGAATACTTGTTTGTTGGGGAAAGAATTGGCCTACCAAAATCTCATCACACTGGGAAGTTTGTGGGTGAAGGAATATCTGGAAGAAATGTTGTCACAATCAATATTATAGATTGGGAGCACGCAGACCTTTATTATTTTCAAAACAATTTCGACGTTGACCCATATGTTGAAACCCATAAATAAATTCTTACGCATTTGAATCCATCTAGGGCTGAAAAATGGATATCAGATACACATAATTGATAGTTTATAGGATGGTTTCAGAACTATATTATTAAGAAGTCATATGAAAATCGATATTCAATTTTAAACTGACATCGATGGATAGCCGGATGACCAAGTGTGTATGTATTATCTTACAATTCTTATGTAGTTAATGGTTATAAATTTTATACTAAAGAACATGATGAAGATAGTACCATAAAGAAACATGGGGTTACAATTGTGGCTGAAGCGATGCCTGTTTCATTTGCTAAGGACAGATATCCAATTTATGCGAATATGTCATACGTTGGCATCATCAAACTAATATGGGAGATGGATTATAAAGAATTACAAATTCCGATTTTTCAATGAAAGTGGGTTGATAATATGAGTTCTGTTAAAATAGATGAATTGGGATTCATGAATGTTGATTTCAGTAAGGAAGGGTAGAAAGAATAAATTTTTTTAATGGAATCACTGAATGTGCAAGTATTTTATGTTCCAGATTCCGCAAACCGAAACTAGTCAATTGTTCAGATAATTACTAAAACAACTGAATGGTTAGATGAAAATTCAATGGACGATGACCATTTAATTGGGACTTCGCAATCATTTCTAGGTGGCGCAAATGTAGACAATGTTTTTTATGTCAGATTATACCACAATGAAGGGATATTGATAGTGGATAGAGGGGTTAATTCCCTTCATCCTTTACAAAAATAGAGTTCTATAATCAGGTTATATTTTTTATTATAATTCAGATTATGTTACATTGTGTTATTATTTTTATGCTACTGCTTTTATGTGACCTAAATTAATAGTTATACAACTTCTACAGATAATGACTTCCGCACCTACTGATTCACACAATCCTGAGATACAATAGGTTTCTCAACCTGTTGATGTTGGTCCCACTGCTGATGTACAACATGTCATTCAACCTGTTGCAGTCGGTCCCATTCTTGAGGAACAAAAGATTTCTCAACGTGTTGCTGCTGGTCCCACTGCTAACGTACAACAGGTTTCTCAACCTGTGGTTGCTGGTCCGAGTGCTGATGCTAGCACATTGGAGGAACATAATGATGATGCAGAAACTGAGAAAATGGTAGGCAATGAAACCCCGGTGTCACAAAAAAAACATGTGCTCCATAGTTTGACTGTTTTAGCCAAAATCATTAAGGTAAACTAAAAAGGTATCAAATATGAGGTGAGATTGAATAAGCGAGGCCATCATGAAAAGCCCAACAAAGCAATGTTTATTAGAGACATTGGAATCATCACTCAGCAATGCATGCCGATTGATATAGAGTCGTGGCACCATGTTGTCAGCGGGTTGAAAAGAGTAATGTGGGATGAGATTATGGTAACATTACGATATCATTAATTTATGTTATTAAAATAAAATAAAATAAAATAATAAAATAATGACTGACTGAACATCATCTCTTACAGAGTGCATTTATAGTAGATGTCTCGCACAAAGAATATGTATTATGACTTGCAGGAAGGTTTCATAGAGGCTTTCACACCATTTTAACATAATGTCATATGAAAGATATAGAAGGGAAAATCAAGCTGCACCCACCTCTTCTCTATCCACAATTGATATCCTGAGGAGCGTGGGATGTGTTTTTCAACCGTCGTGTGGGGCAGACTTTTTAGGTACATTGTGTTCGGAACACATTTTTTAACGTTTCTTGTATTCATTACATTGATTGACATATTTTTTTTATGAAGTAGGAACTGAGTTCTAAAAATAATGAATGGAAAAAAAACCAGCGTACCCCTACCGTAAAGTCAGGCTGGGGTACGATTCAATTGAAAAACAATTGGTACGTATTTTAAAAGTACTATAACACTTTTATGTGACTTAAAACAACTCTGTAACCATGTTTCTCTATTTATATGCAGATTGTTGAATCAAAATCCCAAGCCACATCCATCCCACACCATGTGCTATGGAAGGAGGATCGTGTTAATAAAGAGGGGAAACTGGTAGATGGAAACACACAAAAAGTGTGGGAATCATGTATAAGAATGAAATAATATAATTTTTTGATTTAAATCGTGATTACCTAAATATGATTACTTATTTTCCAATATTTTCAATTTGACATAGTCACAGGAATCAACAACACCCGCAACAGATGTGGACAGACTTTCAGCAGCTTTGAAATAGCTAGGACAGTATGGCCGCGTAAGAGGTGTGGCTTTTGGGGTGACACCCCAGACATATTTTCAGAAAAAAACAGAAGGAGGACCAAACTAATGAAATGTAAATGATGAGAGATAGACTAGCTACCCTTGATGAAAAAATCCATAGTTAGGGAGATTTGCTAGAAACATTGATGGGGGAGAGGTGAAGAGAAGAAACAACTCAAGAATAACTTCCCACCCCCCATAAGCTTTGAAGCGAGACATTCCCCTAAAAGAGCTTACTTAACTAAGGTAATCATTATTCTAATATTTGTTTTTTTGAAATTTGAATCACATAGACACTGATACCCTTCTGGTAATGATATTCTATAGAGTGAAAATGAATGTGATTTATATATATGTCAACTCCCACCCATCACCTTGTAGTGAGGTCTACGGTGTTCAACATGCAGAATGAAAAGCTACACTCCAGACCACATCCAACCGGTCATGTAAAAATGTCGAATAAAATAGCTCATGAGTTGGGCATTGAGCTACCCATGCGAAATGATGATGAAGACATTCATACGGTCGAAAAAGATATTGGAACATTCGTTTCATGGCCGTCGAATCTTGTAAAAAAACATGTCGGCCCAGACGTATTCATTTTAAATAAATTTTTCATGTAGAAAATTTATCATTTATTTAGAAAAGGGTTGAACCGATGAACATTATTACAGAAGGAAAAAAGGAAGGAGCTAAAATGAAATAATAGCTCAGAATCATCAACCAACCAATCAAAATGGTCTACTAAGGGCACCTTCACCCTGCCCGTTATATATCTACATTTAATATTTATTCAAGCTCATGTGGATATGAAAAAGAAAGGTGGAAATAATAACACAATTGTTTGTGAAAGAGATATGTATGGAGAGGAAACATTATATTTTGTTAGTGCTGATGCTATAGCTGAAATCACAACGTATGATTGGCTAGGATCCTTAGTTATAAACGTATACAGGAGGTGTGTTTTCAAGATTTTATTTTATAGAAGCTGATATAAACTGATAATTATATCTAAATATATTTCATATTTTTCTCAGGCGTATATATGAAAAAAAATGAAGGTATTTTCACGTGAATACAAATTTGGACTCATTATTCCTCACAGCATGTCTACACAATAAAAAGAAATATATTCTGATTTTCTAGCTGAATTAAAGTCAACCCTGCTCAGAACGTTTCAATGAAAATTTATGGCTGGAATTATCTTTTTAATACCAAAATTTCAGGGGTAAAACTATACTTTTTAATAATATCAATTATATTTTCATTTTTGTAATTAATTATTCTTTTTTGTGTTTTTAGGTAGCATTGGATGCTCATTGCAGTTAATTTGGATACTCCAAATATTTATTTTCTGGATTCACTACATGGATATACAACAAACCAACCACACATGATGGTGATTTCCAATTTTTTATACACTATATCCAACATTTTAGAACTAAATATCTACTTATATAATTTATATTATCATTTAATGAGGATTCTGTTATGATAGGGCGGTGTATGAATATCTTCTAAAGGATGGAATGAATCCAGGGCATAAGGACAACAAGGCCCACGGGATCAGAAAATGGACAAGTACCAGGGTATATTTGATTATATTTCACTATCCAAATATATGTCAAAATAGATTACTTATTTTTCTTGATATTTCTGCAGTGTCCAAAACAAACAAACGGAATGGACTGCGATTATTATGTTCGTAAATTAATGAAAGTGTTAATATTTCATGAAAAAACTAGCACCCCTGAAGTGGTATTTTTGGAAATAAATACTAGTTCATTTAAAATATTTATTAATCCTTTGTGTATTTATATTTTTTCAGTACTACTGTGACTATTGCAAAAACTCATATTCACTAGATGATATAGATGTGTTTAGAAAAGAATGGGCAGCGTACCAGATGGAAGAATATAAACAAATAAAACAATGAATGTGAATTACTAATACTTATGGTATCTTTATATGATGATTGTTATCTCCTTTGGTTATACTTATTGGGAAACTTTGATCACCATATCTTATGTTTCATATCCTTAGATTATGAAAAATGGTTTTAGAAATGATTTGAGTTTCTAGTAATGAATAACTTAATAGGAGACTCTTATGAACTACTAACATATGAAAAACCAATAAAATTTATTCAGATTGTTTTTATACATTATTACAATGATCCATGAGTCATTTATGATTTGTACGAATCAACCACACCTCAATTCAACACACGGTGTGACCGGTATGGATAAAAGTGTCTGATATCAGTTAAAAATTGACATTAAATTTTGAAAACAACACAAGTGACATATGGAAATATTAGAAAACACATTTGGATTGTTTTGATACTTTAGGAAAAAGATCTGTGAGTCATTTTTGATGTGTAAGAATCAACAACATCTCAATCTGACACACGGTGTGACCGGTAAGGCTAAAAGTGTCTGATATAATTTTGAAATTGACATTAACATTAGTAAACAACACAAGTGGCATACGAAAAATCGAGAAAAATCATTCAGCTTATTTTGATACATTAGGAAAACGATCCATGAGTCATTTTTGATGTGTACGAATCAATTTCATGTCAATCCGATGCACGGTGTGACCGGTATGACTAAAAGTATCTGGCATCAGTTTGAAATTGACATTAACTTTAGAAAACAACAAAAGTGACTTACATGAACCCAAGAAAATGCATTTGGATTGTTTTGATAATTTAGGAAAACGATCCATGAGTCGTTTTTGATGTGTATGAATCAACTGCACCTCAATATGACACACAGTGTGACCGGTATGGCTAAAAGTGTCTGATATCAGTTTGAAATTGACATTACCTTTAGAAAACAACACAAGTGACATACGAAAAACCAAGAAAACTTTTTCAGTTTGGTTTGATACATTAGGAAAACAATAAATGAGTAATTTTTGACATTAACGAATCAACTTCACCTTAATCTGATGCACGATGTGACCAGTATGGCTAAAAGTGTCTGATATCAGTTTGAAATTCACATTAACTTTAGAAAACAACACAAGTGGTATACAACAAACTAAAAAACGTGTTAGTATTGTTTTTATATTTTAGGAAAATGATACATGAGTTATTTTTGATATGTAAATATCAACCACATGTCAATCCGACACACGTTGTGATCGGTATGACTAAAAGTGTCTGATATTAGTTTCAAATTGACAATAACTTTTGAAAACAACACATGTGGCATATAGATAACAGAGAAAACACATTCTGATTTTTTTGATACATTAGAAAAATAATCCATGTGTCATTTGTGAAGTTTATGAATCAACCTCACCTAAGTCTGACACAAAGTGTGACTGGTATGGCTAAAAGTGTCTCGTATCAGATTGAAATTGACATTAAAATTATAAAACAACACAAGTGACAAACGAAAAACAAATCAAACACGTTTGGATTGTTTTGAGACTTTTGTAAAACAATCCATGAGTCACTTGTGATGTGTAAGAATCTACTGAACCTAAATCAGACACACAGTGTGACCAGTATTGCGAAAAGTGTCTGATATCAGTTAGAAATTGACATTAACATTAGAAAAAAACACAAGTGACATACAGAAAAATAACAAAATGAGTTCGTATTGTTTGGATGATTTTGGAAAATGATCCATGAGTCATTTGTGACGTGTACGAATAAACCACACATAAATCTGATGCATGGTGTGACTGTTATGGCTAAAAGTGTCTGCTATCATTTTGAAATTGACATTAACATTAGAAAAAAACACAAGTGGCATACATAAAACTGAGAAAACATGTTCGGATTGTTTATATACATTAGGAAAACGATACATGAGTCATTTGAGAGGTGTAAGAATCAACCACACCTTAATCCGATGCACAGTGTGATCAGTATGGCTAAAAGTGTCTGATATCATATTCAAATTGACTTTAAGTTTAAAAAACAACACATGTGGCATAATGAAAACCGAGAAAACGCGTTCAGATTCTTATGATACTTTAGGAAAATGATCCATGAGTCATTTTTGACGTGTACGAATCAACCGAACATCAATCTAACGCACGGTGTGACTGGTATGAATAAAAGTGTTTGATATAAGTTTCAAATGACATTAACTTTAGAAAACATCACAATTGCCTTACGGCAAACTGAGAAAACATGTTTGTATTGCTTTGATACTTTAGGAAAATGATCCATGCATCATTTTTGTCGTGTAAGAATCAAATGAACTTCAATCTGATGCACGAAGTGACAGGAATGGCAAGAAGTGCCTCACATCAGCTTGAAATTGACATTAACGATAGAAAACAACACAAGTGGCATACAGAAACCCTAAAAAACACGTTCGGATTGTTTTGATACTTTAGGAAAATGATCCATGAGTAATTTTTAATGTGTATAAATCAACTTCCCCTCAATCCGATGCATGGTGTGACCAATATGAAAAAAATTGTTTGATATCAGTTTGAAATTGACATTAACTTTAGAAAACTTCACAAGTTCCATACGACAAACTGAGAAAACACATTATGATTGTTTTGATACTTTATTAGAACGATCAATGAGTCATTTTTGACCTGTATGAATAAAACGCACCTCAATCCAATGCATAGTGCGACTGGTATGGCTAAAAGTGTCAGATATCAGTTTCAAATTGACATTAACTTTAGAAAACAACACAATTGGCATACGGCTAGCTGAGAAAACTTGTTTGGATTGTTTTGATACTTTATGAAAATGATCCATGAGTCGTTTTTGGCGTGTACAAATCAACCACACCTTAATCCGACGCACGGTGGGACCGGTATGGACAAAAGTGTCTAATATCAGTATCAAATTGACATTAACATTTGATAACAACACATGTGGCATACAGAAAACCATGAAAACGTGTTCATATTGTTTTTATACAATATGATAATGATTCATGAGTCATTTTTCACGTGTACAAATCAATTGCACCTCAATCCGACACATGGTGTGACCGTTAGGCTTAAAGTGTCTTATTTCAGTTTGAAATTGATATTATCTTTAGAAAACCACACAAGTGACATAATAAAAAGCAATAAAACGTGTTCAGATTGTCTTGATACTTTAGGAAAACAATCCATTAGTCATATTTGATGTGTATGAATCAATCGCACCTCAATATGATGCACAGTGTGATCGGTATGGCAAAAAGTGTCTAATATTAGTTTGAAATTATAATTAACTTTAGAAAACTACACAAGTGGCATACGGAAAACTGAGAAAATGCGTTCGGATTGTTTTGATACATTAGGACAACGATCCATGAGTCATTTGTCACGTGTAAAAATCAACCTCACCTCAATCAAACGCACTGTGTGATTGGTATTGCTAAAAGTGTCTGATAGGAGTTTGAAATTGATATTATGATTAGAAAACAACAAAATTGACTTATGGAAAACTGAGAAAACATGTACATATTTTTTTGAATCATTAAGAAAACGATCAAAGAGTCATTTATGATGTGTAAGAATCAACCTAACCAGAATCTGACTCACAGTGTGAATGGTACGACTAAAAGTGTCTGATATCATTATGAAATTGACATTAAGATTAGAAAACAACATAAGTGACATACAGAAAACTGAGAAAACATGTTCGGATTGTTTTGATACTTTAGTAAAATGATCCATTAGTTATTTGTGACCTGTATGAATCTATTTCACTTCAATCTGATGCCCGGTGTGACTGGTATGGATAAAAGTGTCTGATATCAGTTTGAAATTGACATTAACATTATAAAACAACACAAGTGACATATGGAAAACCAAGGAAACACATTCATATTGTTTTGATATATTAAGACAAAGATCCATGATTCATTTGTGATGCGTAAGAATAATTCTCACCTAAATAAGAAGCATATTGTGACCGGTATGGCTAAAAGTTTATTATATTAATTTATAATTGACATTAACTTTAGAGAAAATCACAAGTGACATACAGAAAACCAAGAAAACGCTTTCAGATTGTTTTGATACTTTAGGAAAACAATCTATGAGTAATTTGCGATGTGTACGAATCAACCACGCCTCAATCCGAAACAAGGTGTGAAGAATAAAGCTTTTCATTATATAAAGAATAAATATTTATTAAATGAGATAAATTATCCAAAAACATATTTATTTTACATTATTATGTTTCATTATTATCGTAATGAAAACATTTGAGTTTACCATTTCGATATTTTAGTTTCACATTTCCATATTAATGTATTCATTCATATTAGTTTTTTAATTTATTCCATTACTGTATTACTAACATAATATATTTTTTCTTATATTGGTGAATTTTTTTCCTTGAGTTCAGATGCTTTGTTTGGCATAAAATACCATGGATGCCAATTTTTGAGAGGGGATCACAGATATCTAAGGATGAAACATTAATTTTTATAACTGTTGTTGGATAATTGTAATTGTAACAGTGTAAAACATTGTTTTAAATGAATATAGCTATATGTTTTTTTATTCATGATGTTAAGTAAATGTATATAGTATTGTTTGTCAAAATATTTTTTGTGACGTGTCGTCTTTCGGTTCCTGGTTCATGTGAAGGTGCTATTTTCTTCAAGTGTGTTGATGTATAGGTACGGCTATTTTCTGCTGGTGCGTAGATGTGCATGTGTCGGTTATGTAGGTGCAGGGGCAGGAGCCTTTATCAATGATTTTTTGAGCAGTGATAAATGATTCCATTAACAGCGTGAAAAGAGTGTTGATAAAGGGTCCTATTATCAACGCACAAGATAGTGTAGACAAAGTCCCATCCTTATCAGCGCTAAAAAATGCGCTGATAATAGACCCCCTTTATCAGCACCTTTTTTATCGTGGATATGTTGGGATTTATTAGCGTTTTTTGTAGCGCGGATAAAGGAGAGCCCCATATCTACGCCGACATTAACAGCGCTTTTCTATTGCTGTTAATATCGGTTTTTAGTGCTCATAAAAGGCCAAGTTGTAGTACTGGGCCTTGCTACCTCTTCACATACAAGAGTGGAAATTGGATAATATTATGATGGACATTGTCATGGGACTACCAAACACTCATTGAAGGAACGATGCAATATGGGTCATTGTTGATCATCTTACCAATTCAACACATTTTATTGCTATAAGGGAAGAGTTGCCACTTGAACGTCTAGAAAGAATATCTATTAATGAATTTGTGATACTTCATGTAGTACCACTATTGATTGTTTCTGATCATGATCCACGTTTTACATCAAGATTCTGGAAAAGTACTCAGAAATCCTTGGATACTGAACGTCTTTTGAGCACTTCCTACCACCTCTAAACAGAGGTACAATAAAAACGGACTATTCAAACCCTAGAAGACATATTAAGATCATGCTCACTTGACCTTCAAGGTATGTGGGATCAATATTTACCTCTGGTAGAATTTTCCTATAATAATAGCTTCCATTCAAGTAGTCATATAGAACCATATGAAGCATTATACGGAAAGGGATGTCACACACCGACCTTTTCGGATGATGTTGGTGAAAGAAAACATATAGGCCCAAAATGTTTGGAGGAAACGATGGAAAAGATAAAGGTAATCCAAAACCACATCAAATCAGCTCAAAGTAAGCAGAAGAGCTATGCAGATAATTGAAGGGAGAATTTGGAATTTCAAGTTGGAGATCATTTTTTCTTGAAGGTATCTCCATGAAAGGGTATTATACGTTTTGGTAAGAATGGAAAATTATGTTCCAGGTACATCGGAACTTTCAAAATTTTAGAATGAATTGGGGATTTAGCTTACCGTTTGGAAATTCCGACAAGTCTCTCCAATGTTAATGATGTATTCCACATATCACTGTTGAGAAAATACATGCCTGGCCCAACGTATGTACTCACCTATGTGGAATTAGAATTGGAACCTGATCTGCATTATTTTGAAGAGCCTATCAAGATTCGTGATACAAGATAACAAGTGCGGAGAAACTGGACGACTCATCTAGTAAATGTTCTATAGAGAAACCATAATATTGAAGTGGAAACGTGGGAACTTGAGGAACCTATGATGAAGAACCACCAGTGTTTTTTTTGCAGTAATACATTAGAAATTTTGAGAACGAAATTATTTGAAGGAGGGTAGAATGTATGAACCCAAGATTCCATGGTACGCTTCTCTATGAATAATACAGTAGCATGTGTTGTACCCAACATCGAGTTCTAACACACCAAGGCCAATCAAACTAGCCATTATGAATAGTAATCCCACATTGTCAAATTTTATAAATTTTTTTTCTTCAAAATGGACTTCATTTTTGGATTTGGAATATCTAAATTATCCTAAGGTGAATTTTTGGTATTTTTCTGAATACATCAATTTTTTGATGAATAATGAAAAACACAGAGTTATACTTTAAAACCGTTTTTTATTTAAATAATTTTTTATTTAATTTAAATATTATTTAGGCCAAAATAGATACCAAATACCAATATAAGTTCAATGTAATTAATTAGAGACAATTTATAATAATTTTAGATATATAAATAGTTTAGTAAACATTTCACCGTCTTTTACCCACCCCCTAGGAGAATTCGTGAATTAACATAAAAATTAATGTTAATGCTTCTGTGAGTTGAATTTCAATAATCTGAGAGACATGGTTGATATCATTATATAAAATTTGGTTCAATAGGTTGAAAATAAGTTTTGGTGAATAGTAATTTTTTACTTTTATTTACCACGGTTAAATGTAAATAGGGTAATTAAGGTAAAAAATGATATTATTATTACCTTAAAAGATGTCTTAATTGTAATGGATAAGTGTAATTTGACCAAATAAAAAACTTAGTAATAAAATATGATATTTTAGGTCCCCTTGTATTAGATTAGGACATATATTATTATCATATTTAAAGAAGAGTTAAAAAAGTTTAAATCAATGTTTAATAACTAATTTTTTTTAATATAGGGTTATACATAAGATAAATTCAAATATAAATATTCATTAGAATGAAAAACATTTTCCTACATAATGGTATTTTATTAAAAAAAATTATACATTAAATAATGTAAATTATTTATGACACAATGATGATGAAATGAGTACATAATTAATGAAATATTAAAATAATTGATATTATAAATATCCTAATAAATTCAATTTGAGACTTTTTATGAATTTCACTAATTTTCTAGGTTAATATGACATATTATTGTTGGTTAGATGAAATTTTTTCAAAGTAATAATGCTTTTATAAATTTATGAAAAACTGAATACCAAATAGAGACAAAATTGACATAAAAGTGCTTTAAAACAAATATTATATTATTAATTGATATTCTATTCCTAAAAATGTAAGGTTCAGTCAAAATACTTATGTAATTATAATTGTATCATTAATTAACCACTTGGGTTTATCTAGGAATTATATAGTATGTTCATTAACCATATAATATAAAAATACAAAGAGACGTGAAAAATGTCAAACTATTAAAGTAAGAGTTAAATTTAAATGATAAAGTTAATATAGTAACCCAAACCTATCTAAAACATATTGGTTGTGTTTTTTTCGACCAATACCCACCTTAGACTTTAAATAATCCATTTTGGTTCTTTTAAAAACCAAACATGATTTTATTATAAAATAATATTTCATGCTTTTCCTAAGGTGCCCCTCACCCCTCTTATAAAAGGGAACTCCCCATTCTCTGTAATTCACACATTCAAAGCCAATTGGATCGGAAAAACCCTTCCCAAATACCCTCTAAACTGTCCTACCTTCATATTAGAGGACCTTATTTTGTCATAAATCCATCTTAAGGAGCCCTTCTAATCAAATCAAAAGGAAGAACCCAAAGAAGAGGTAAATATTTCATCACCTCTTTCGTGTTCCTTTCTTCTCTCACTTCCTCTATCTTTGTTGTATCCATTCTAAAATAATAACAAAAATATGTTCTATATAATAAGATGATATTATGAATATGGTACAACCATATTCATTATTCCATCCATCTTTTAAATGACATGTCACCATACGTGCGTACGTACGAATTACCATCTCCACATCGTGGTGTAATTGTTATTCAATACATTATTATTTGGATGGGTATAATAATGATGTATAATTGATTTAAGTAATATGTATAACATGAAAATTATTTTTTATATATGATATACCATCCAATTATATATTAATTTAATAATTATATTTTCACTCGTGTATACGTACGGATTACCATCTCCATGAACCCGATGATATCCATTACCCATTGTATCCATTGAAGACTAATTTTCATTTGATGATTAAAAATAATGTTTATATACTTGATATCATTTTTATATGAATAATATACATCCCATTCAAGACAAATATTACTCAGATAAAAAATAACATAAACTAAAACGAATCTGTTAACACCAGAAACGACGATAATACTATGATATTATTAACAATGCAATGTTAAAAGATCATATATGATATCATATTAATGTATATGATTATTGTATATTTAATAACAATTTTTTCACAATTATACAAGAGGTTATCCTACCATACACCAAGGAAATGTACAAGGTAAGGGATAATTTCACAATCTATTCATTATCCAGGGTTGTTTATATGTAATTATCTAATGTGACATCTTTATCATCCACATCCATATTTCTTAAAAATGTATTTCAAAAAATTCATACTATTTTATAGACTATGGGTTAAATTAATTTATACTCTTGTATTACTTTTATAATATTTTTATAAAGGAATATTTCTGTCATTTTCTAAACAAGGTCCTTTATAACCTTCTCCAAAAATTTAAGGTAAGAATGTTTTTTATCTTATATGGTGGGTGCAACTATTTTATACCATTATAACATCTTCGAAACATCCCATAAAAACATATAAGAATATTTTCAAAATCAATGTTTTCTTTTTAATTATGTGACTCTTTAATTATTTCAAAATATAAAGGTATATTTTTCTAAAAAATGTTTTGATATTATCTATGTCAACATCTTTTGATGTATTTTAGATTTATTTTATGTTTATTTAATATGATACAAAACATCCATATTGTATTGTAGGTTTTGTGATATGTTTGACTGTGGGTGTGATATTTTTATACCATTCATGGTTTATGGTTAAAGTATTGACATATAATATTATAGTTTTAATATGAATTTTTATGTTATGTTTCATCCTTTTCATATGGGGAATGTATTGGACATAGTAAGTGACTGATGAAGCCCACTATAGCTCCTCGATGCGTTGGTTGGTCTCATGAGACAACTTGACGTGGAATTGGACAAGGCCTTTCCAAATTTGATATATGTATTTGGACAAGGCCTTAATCATTTTTAGACATCTTGGTTGAGGCCTTGAAAAAATGTTTCAGAAAGTTTGGCATTATACATTCCCTAATTATGAAAATAATATTGATGGTTCATGTGGTCATTCGACTAGTTGAATACCCATGATTATGTTTTATTATGGCATTATTTACTCAGATAATATTCTTTCCATAAAATTATTCATGTTCCTTATTGGTAAAGCACGTGGTTTCAATTATTCACCATGGTTAATATTAATGTTATATTCCACTGTATTGTGTCGCCTTACTAAGCATTTGAGATCACCCTTTCTTATTTTTCATTTTCCATGTACATGAAGAAGTTAGTTATGACTGAATTGTAGGCATAATCGTGGAGGTTTGGATGTTTCTAAAGAAATATATTCATGTTTTATATCTTTTCAAACTGTAAAGTTGAACTTATTTATGAATCTTGTTTCCAATAATACTAAACTGATGAATATTTTGATACATTATTTCCTTTTGATCATGCCAATTTTATATAATAATGCACCGACTCTGGGTTACTGGGGTCAGGGAATTACATTACCCTTGTAGGTCTTCATGATATTTACCTTATTTAGAGATATTATTACATTGGTATAGATTGTTTGACCTCGTGAAGTAGTTGTGAGACATAATCTTCATGGCTAGGGGATAGACATAGAGACCCTTAGATGGTATAGAACCAAATAGTTATACAACCATTATATTATATGGAATGCCTTATGGGTGAGGTTGGACCATGTTTTAATATTCCTTTTTAGGTTGTGATCATTTTTTACACACATTTTAGTATTGACGCACGAAAGGTGCTCATGCTTTTTATAGGCAATTCAATGCATTAAAATTTTGATAAGCATAAAAGTTTATCTAGTAACAATACAAGATTTAATGGTAATGAATGTTTGGGTTCCACACCTGGATAATGTAATTTACACAATAGCTAATATAATAATATAGGGGTAGACATGGATGTTTGGAAGGACATTGGGTGACAAGTGATTGTGGGGTAAACTGTGGTATATGTGTGGTGGCTGATTTTGAATATTATCTAGAAGGGAGGTTCTAGATTAACAAGAAATATGTTCCACATAAAACGATTAGCTTAGTATTTTAGTATAAAAAAATTTGGACCACGATTCAACTGATAATGGTATACACTGGTTTTTGTGATACCATTTCGTCATAACTCATAGAGTGGACATATAAGAGATGAGGACAAATGTTTTCATGAATATTAATGGGTTAGGATTCTTTAGATTTCTGGTTTAAATGGAAATTTTTCTTCTAGGGTGTAGGTGACATTGAGAATCAATTTCGTACTATAATACAGTTGACCTATGGCTGAATTGTAGTCAGGTTTTGATAACAAGTGAGGGTGGCTCGAATAGAGTTGTACATACCTTTTTTGTAGAATAATACTTCAATCTTAATAGATATGATCATGTACTATATTGAAACTCTATTGTATATTCTGAGTGAACATCAATACTACACCGATATTCCATTATTTTTAAATGTCTTTCCTAGTTTGGAAAAAGAATCCATTGAGGTTACGCTTGAGGAGCGGTGTAAATTAATCCATATGGTGGGGTGTGAACCATTGGCTATTTGAGGATGGTGAATCTGGTTGTTAGATGAAATTACATGTTTTGTGTTATCCGATGGGCATGAAGATTCATTTCGAGATGAAGATAAGGGTATTCTTATAGTGGGGAGTTCCATATGGGTTGCAGTTAAATGTCTTCCATGTATGAGAAAGTTATTAACGCTATGAGGTTGGTCGTTGGAAAGACTATATAGATTTTTATTATGATACTCATGTTGATATCATGGATTACATTTTTTCCACCCCTACTTCTCAGGGATGAGATGTATTATTGTGGGGATACTATTAGGGGCCCTATATTTTGGACCATCTTTTTGAGGAGAAATTTGAATTATCTATTTTAGATGCAAGTAAGGGGTAGATTTTTTATTTTTACCGAGTGGATTATAATGGTAAATTCTTTAAAAACTATTTTTCCCTAAAGTAAGGTGTTTAACTTAGTATTGAATATTGATGAAATTGTGAACGATAATACTTTTTGGAGAATATTTAATATTTATTAAATAATTAAATATAAAATAGTTTATTCATGTAGGTTTGATTGGACATATATTTAAAATGAATTTTTGGATTGAGATCATTCTCACTCATAGAGTCTGGTATAGATAGTTTTTTCTAGGTGGGGAACAATCTCATGCTGGTCACCGAGGTGGCCTAGGTTCCTTTTTTCTTTCATTTTTTCATTTTTCATCATTCTCTTTATTTTCTTTTTATATTCATTTTTTCCTCCATTCCTCTCGAGTATGCATCAATAGTTTCCCCTTTTCATTTACAAGAGATATAAGATATGGATATGGATAATGATAAACAGAGAAGAATAGATGGAGATACCATCACAGAGCTCAGGACACACCTGATCGACACACAGAAAACCATGGGCCGCGAAAATGGGTGACGCCTCTCCAACGTCCTCGAAAAAATTGAAATTTTTGATAATTTTTATACGTCACTATTTATTTATGTTTTCTAGATTAAATACAATTTTATTTTTCATATGCATTCATCTAGAATTATCTTTTGTATTTATTGTGAATGTGGGGGTTTTGAGTTGATGTGAGGGTTCTTTCATCGAGAAAACCCATCATCATGGAATATCATTAAAGGTATACACACGGTTTGTTCTTCACATTTATATAATAAAATTATTTTGATGAAAAAACCATGTACTATTACTCATCCATGTACCCATGTACTCATCAATGATACATGTGTTGGGGTTAAGGGCTGAGTATTGTACACAGCCAGACCCTATGTGGGCCACACACCATGTAGAAGTGCATTTCCAGTCCATGTACATAGAAATGCCATTCTAGGGACATAAGATGGTAACCTATGTAGGGTAAATGTAGTGTACCTTCTATACATAGCATGTACTCAAGAGTTTACAGTAAGAGCCTTTACAAAATTACATGCCCATATGGGGATTCAAGAGTGCACATTATGTAATCAGTGAGTTAGGCTCTGTAATTCCCCCTTGTTACCCCTTTTGTGGGATTTCATAAATATTATCCTATGGTTCAAAATATTCCCTACATGTTTTTTATTAATAGAATATGATAACATATATTGATTTAGTAAGACTCGTGAGGTGTTTTTTAACTCATTGGTAGCATTTAAGATGTTTTATTAATGGACAGGTTCGTCATCCAGCAATTATATTTAGTGTCTCCTAAGTGTGAGACATGTTCTGAGATGTGCCATATGCTACATCAATTGACATATGCCTTTGTAAATTTTATTTTAAATATATCTCTATTTTGGGATGGGACCATCTCGCCTATAAGTATGAGAGATCCGTTGTCATGAGGATCCCTTAAAGGATTACTATATTTATGTTTTGACATAGAAGATCCCTAGTACAATTACTTCTCATAAATCAATTTTCTGAGGATCTCCAATGAAATTCCATCAATTAGGAGATGATCTTGGGAGTCCGTTTCAGGTTCTCTTTAATTATATACTCTTTTAATAATCCCATGTAGGATGAATTTGTCATCAATTGAGGTTATAGAAGGTCCCCTATCGAAAACCTTCACCGATGTGTTGGTCCAAGTATCACATGTATGATTCCCCACTTACATTATCTACTGAGGATCCCATGTATGATTCCTCACATACCATATAGTTGAGGATCCCAGGTAGGATGCATTTCCTTTTTAGTTCACCTGAGGATCCCTTATAGGATTCCTCTCAGTGTTTCACATTAGGGACCCAATGGTTGGACCATTATTGACTGAACCAGATTTAGTACATCGGGTTTGGGTAGAGATGGTAGTGGGTGTCACCGTAGAACCCATTCCAAAATTTGTAATCGCATGAGGAAATTAATATACTATTAGTTTTATGCATTCATATACCCACACACATTTTTTAATACTTTCACAGGTTTATTTATGAAAGAGTGATGATAAGCAGAGGTGATTTTTGGTTGGTTGTTGTTTATCCTTACACGAGGCATCTTCATTTCTATTTTGGATTTCCATTCATTCTTCCTATGATCTAGAATCTATTCCATGTTATTCTTGTGTTTATTGTATGTGTAGAGGTACTACCCCATAATTTTATATTGAGACATATTTTCTTATTATTTTGTTATTTGGATTTCCAAAGGTGTTTCATTGTATATGACTTTTGATCAAATGAATATGATATATAAGCGTGGAAACCATATTAATGATACACGTGGATGCTTGTTCACTTCTATGCGAGGATGATGATTCCACTCTCTTCTGATTGATATTTGATTAGGATGATTAATCTATCATTAATCTAATTATACTCATGGAGGATTATATACTCTTGAGTGATATGGAGGATTATGCTCTCTCTGATATATTAAATGACCATGGTCTTGAGCATGGAACCTCACATCATTGGGAACCAAAAATGATGATGATCTTTTAGATGTTGGGAATGATTCTGTTTTCCCTTATTATAGACTCTAAGGGTGAGATTGGTGTCTCAATAGTGAGTTATGATTACAAATAACATAAGGGTCATACCCTTATGAATTATGCAATTTCTAAATGTCATTATCGACTCTGGATTAAGAGCTAGGGTATTTACATTAGACTAGATTTAAATGGCATGAGAATCATCACATATTTCATAGTGACCATTTATAGTATATCCATATGAACATCCATGGAATCCTTCTTTTCAGTGATTGGTGGTGAGCAATAGTGAAGCCTGGTGTAATAAAACTATCCCCTTATAAGAATGTAGTTTTTTGATAGATATTTATAATGTCGAATGATTAAGGTATTTGGAGATTGGGATTATGGACATATAGATAAACTTAATTATACATAGCTTGAGTGGAACAACATCTATCTAAATTCCCTTACACATGATATCAAGGTGATTTTATTATAGATCTAAGTATCAAATGGTGAATAGTTTTGTGTTATTTCAATCACATACTGAAGAATATTAATAATAATGTATATATGAATAGGTATGACCCTATAAATGTGTGTATATATATATATCGAAATGGAAATCAATGGTTCCACTTTAACAATTTTTTAAGATTATACAACATGGTTCAAATGTGGTTTCTTGATTTGGTTTTATGTATATTTGAAATTGTGCGTAAGCTAGGCAGATAATTTTTATTCCTAATAAAATTGTAATATCATATTCTATAGGTTCTTCATTGGGGTGGCCTACTGAAATTATTTCTCACCCCTGCATGTTCACCTCGATTTATGTGTAGATGATATGTTTTATTCTTGTGGCGACAATAGTATTTTAGTGGATATAGTTGAGGCCCATAGATTCATTCTTATGGAAATATTCTGATGTGGTTCATCTCATTTAGATGGTGTAGTTCGATAATGCCTAGAGACCAGGTACATGGTCAGTTTAAGAGGTAGTTATAGATCAATGTGCTTGATTTTAGATTCTTTTATACTCCTATATCTATAAGGTCGACTTAGTGGGTGACCAGTCTCATATGTTTTAAATAAATGTTTGGGATTTTAACCAATTATTCATTAATTTTTACAAAAAAAATAAATTTAAATTTATTGAAAACTTCAAAAGACTATTAACATGTATCTCTGTATGATAATTAGTAATTTTTAATTTTTTGTACTCTCCTATTAGGGTATAGTCTGTCCACCATCACACCCTAGACTCGCGCTAATATTTGGTAGCATCTTTTTTATGGAGATGAATTCATGATGCATATTAACCATCTAGATTGAAGAATTATTTTGGTGGCATCCGAGACAGGACAATACATATAGCTAATTTTAAAAAAACAATATGGAAATGATTGACAATTATTCGATATGTTAATAAGGAAAAACATTTCATTTGTTAAAAACACTCAGAAATGTTATTTGTTAATTTCAACATCATGGATAAAAAATAACGTACCGGTGAAATTTAATTTAATCATCAAATATAATTATATATTTTATGGTATATTAATATTAATGTACATGAAATTATAATCATTTTTTTGTTGAAAAAATAATGACATTGACATTTTATAAATCGTGGAAATCAATCAACATTTTATACACCTCAAATCAATCAGAAATAATAAAGTATAAATATAAACAAAGAAAATAATTATAAAAAAGTTAATAAAAGTGTATGTATATGAATAAGGATATAAAATAGGTTATTATGATATTTATGTTTGTTATGAATTATCTTATAGTGAATTCGACTATGAAGGAAAACATTGATTGCGGTTTTGTATCTCAAACTTATTTTGATGAAATTTATTTGGTTTTTTATTTCCATTATACCATTAATATGGTTTGAATTAAACCAAATAACTATATTTTGAATTAATAATGGTTTTTGAAATTTTCTCTTAAGACATCATTTATCATCTGCTCATATTTTTTCTGATGTGTTCCTCATTTTTAAAATTCACTATGTCTATTCTTCTTAGTCAAGAACATTCCTTTTTCTATATATATTCCCATTAAATTATTCTATAATTGTCAATATATGTTATTTACTAATTTAATATGTTATTTTTATAGTATTTTATATTATTTAAAATGTATTAATGATATTATTAATATTTTACTTTTGGAAAGATTTTTTAAATTTGAATGTCTTCTCTTTTTAATTATAATATGTTGAAAAATCCTTCGTTTACCTTATTTAATTTATTAGAATTTTTACTGTTAATTTTCATTGTTCTTATTAGATTATATTTTTATCTAAGTATTATTCATATTTTCTTCTAAATTATTTTCATATGGTCCAAAATATATAAAAATTTCAAACTAGTTTCTCTAAAAAAACAAACTAATTTTCCATTAATTTAATTGTTTCTTGAAAAATCATATACATGATTCGTGAAATTATAAAATGATTAAATCCATCTTCATTGTCAGGATAGATTATATAATTTCCCAATATTTGGGAGGAATTATCCATCAATATCATTTTCACACATAATTATTCACTATATATAAATATGGGTTAACTAATAATGTGTTCACGCAATGAGTACAATAATTTTTATCACTCTTATTGTTGTTTTTTCAACAATATTCTATAAATAAATTGATTAGAGAAGTTATTATATTAAACATATAACCTTTTTCTATATATTGTATATTTCTTATACTTTATTGACTATATAGACTACTATTTAAATATAATATTAATTAAAATAATTAGACACCCATATGATTTCATTAGATTTATCATTTTAATATTTTTTAAAAAATTATTAATGATATTGTAATTTTCATCTTTTATAAATGTAAATGAAACCCTTTTTATTCAATAGTTTTATTATGTTTTTTAAGGAAACCAATTTTGATTCTACAAGAAAATTATGATATAAAATCTGTATGATTTTCATTAGACTGTTCCATAAAAAGTGTGAAATTTTCATGCGTTAGTTATGGTGTTATAAGTGAAATATTTTCAATTATAACTCATAATTATGGAATAATAATTCATGGGTGTATGATATCACTCACATATTCATTTGTTCAATCTTTATAAATCTGGATATAAATTTTTTTCAGAAAAATATAGTTTTCCCGAGGAATGGGAACTGATGGTGTGGCTCTTAAAAGGAGTTCTCAATAAACTATTTCTTATTATAATATTGAATATTGTTTCATATTTTAAGATTACTTTCACGAGTGTGTTATAATCTCAAGGCTTCTGATTATTGAATCATGATTCCACATAATTTTGATTCATTTCTTTTTCCACATTGAATCAAATTTTATGATTTTAGATCTATCTGTTTTTTTATAAATTTACTTATGTATCATTATTATATATATATATATATACTCATCTAATGTTCAAATATCAAATTAACGTTCTATAATTTAACTTTAAGATAATCGGTAGTATAATATCACCTCATTATCATGTATATATTTCGTCAAGATAAAAAAGATTAGTATAATGTATAATAAATATAAGAGGGGGTCTAGTGGGGTTCAATTAGGGATAAATTGTTAAAGAGTCATAAAATAAATTTCTAATGTATTAATTCCCCAACAACTAAACCATTAATTTTTATGATTTGATGATTATTGTTAAGATATAATTTTTATCTAATGTAATTGTTTTAAACTAAATATAATATATTATTCGTCACTATATTCACACACTCATATTAAATTTAAAACTTTATGCACATTAATTTCATATTATAATTTTTCAGAATATTGAATGAAAGTATAAATACGTGGGTTTGTAATGTAATTATTGTAATAATTTGACTTTGGAGATTCTGGACATGAAGATAGAAGGATCCATTACGATATTGAGACTATTTCATTGATAATTTCATATAGTTTCATATAATACATGACTATACATGGTGGAGAGGTAATATTTTCATTTAAATACCTCAAATGTGTAGAAATCCTGATGTAAATGATTCTTTTCATGGACATGTTTATGATTAATTCATGAAAAAGTATACATTCTTCATTTATAGATTAACATCATGATAATGTGAAACTATATTTTTTTAATATGGATATTGATGATTTATAGAGAGGATTTGGAAAATTTTGTAAAGATATAATATTATTTTTAGTTCATCAATGAAATTCATAGTGATGATAAGAGTAAAATAATGATGTATTCAAAAATAGATTACATTTCATTGACTCATATTAGAAATTTCATATAAGAAATATTTTTATGAATATATATTTGAATACATGGTTGAACACAAATAACAAAATATAGTGTGTTCCATGAAGGGTGGAAAAAATTTAATAAAAATTGACAACAATAAAAAAAATTAGATGAGAGGAAATGAATGGAAGGTGAATGGTGTTAAAAAGTAATCAAAAGTATGTTAAAATTATAGGAAGATCATAAAAATATATGACCCATATATTGGGAAATAAGGAGATAAAATAATTTAAAATGGAATTCATCTTGATTATTAATGATAAATTGATATCAATTATTGAATTAAATTTCTGAAAATTGTATAATTATATTTGTTGGGATAGAGTTGACTCACCTAACAAACACATGACTAAATGATTTTCTCTATTAAGTCATTCAAAAAATCATATTCTAGTAAAACCTAAAGGACATGATGTTTTTTACCATGGTGAAATTAGTAGTAATCATAACAAATTTATATAAATCAGTTACGACATCATGGAATCATTGGAAACTATTCATCACTTGTCGGTGCTAAGAAAATTTCTGTAAATACATAAGGATAAGAATGAGGAATAAGGAATAAAATTTCAATTCCATTCACCTAACTAAACACACCTAAATTATTTGATTTACTGTTGAGGGATAAAAGAAATTATAATTTCGTGATATATGTTCCTCTCTCATAATATTATATCCAATTATAATTAGAGATAATAAGTAAACTATTAGTAAGATTAATCTGATGGATAAATGAAAATAATTATGAGAAATACATGTAAATGAATATATCCCTTATATCTATATGTAGTTTTTATAAATAAAAGTCTCTAAATGTTCATCTTTCAACTATTATGGACTCTTTCCCATATCTTCCATCCTGTAAATAAATTACACCCTATGATGTCATTTTTCCTTAAATGATGATTTTCTTACACAATAACTCAAAACTAGTTGTGTTGATTACTATATTATTACACATTTATTCTTGTCACAATTCAATATCTTCATAATGAGAATCAATAAATACCTCCTAATTTAATCATGTTCATTGAGGGAATAATAATAAATTTATTTAATGGATCTTAGATTATATATAGGCTTAGTTAAGGGTTTTCGTGCAATGATTAAATACCACACAAAAATTTCTCCAAGGATATTTATTAATATAGAATGAATTTAGTTTTCTTACATATATTTTTATGTCATTAGAAAATATAATATTGTCAAATATATATCACTTATATTGCATAAAACTTGTTCTATTAAATGGATAATTTCCTTGTATTAACTAAAACATTATTCATCATTTTATAGTCACTCTAAGAAAAGTAATATAAACATAAATTATCCACAGTTACATGAAAATAAAAATGGGTTCAATTTTTCTATAAAAAAATAAAAGTACATCTAGATGCAAAATAATTTGTGTATTTATTAATTTTGAAATAAAAAGTGTTTAAGGAAGCATATGGGGTCAATAAATGAGATATTCCCTCATACCAAAACCAACAAAGTTAATGATCATAATATAACATATCCTTTTAATGATCATAATCATCATTAGATTCCATGATAGACTATTACATACATCTATTGAAGATCCTAAGGTTCTATGTATTGGTCTTTATTTGAACAATATAATACGATTTGTAGACATGGTCCTTGTGAGGATGGAATAGTCCTTCTCTGGCCTTATCTTTTAAGAAGCATGAGTCAAACCCTCACTTTTGACCACTTTTTCTTACCATATATGATCGTATCCTGAATTAAGGAATGACCAAAACTGCATAATTTCTTGATTAGAGTTAAAAAATTCACACCTTTATCATCAGAGATGTTACCACACTTATCGGATATTTTTGAATAATTGATGATTTTCATGATCTACTGATGAGGATCACCAATTCATTTAAGAATACGATTTGTTGAGACTACCATCTCATAGAGACTATCCTATGATATCAAATCAAACTATTTTTAAGCATCCTAGCCATAAAATTAATGTTTTGTAGATATTATTTCAAATAAAAAACAATGAACTACCAGATGATAAAAATTCAGAAAGTTGTAACTCCACATTCATATAACCTACCTGAGGACTCTAATAGGGGTCCTATTAATCCCCCTTCAATTTCCTTCTAGTCGGTTTAATATTAGGAATATCCACATAAACATACCCATAATGAAGTCCTTCAACCCGGGATTACATAACCAAAATTTGGAAAGAGTCCATAGCTTCCTTATTCAATTGAATTCCTAAATCACTAATGTTAGTAATAGGTGGAACCCCATTGAAACATCCCATCTGTGATAGGAAAAGTACATATATGTTGCACCATTCTATGTGCAAGATTTTGATCCAGGTCAGACACAGAATGAGCCTTCATGCTAGGATATGGATTTCTATATCATGTAAGAAACTCAATACATCCACAAAGTATAATCTTTATATAACCAAACACCACATAATTCTTCATCGAGGAAGATATTGTCCCCTTTAAAGCATAATCTACACCAAGAATGACATCAGATACAAGTTTTTTCTATGTTTCATTATCATTCATTCAATTTTAATGAGTTTTATTTTCATTCCTATAATTATTTGGCTCAAATTTATCAACACATGTGTCTTTCTTATAAATTGATCTATTATAACTATATACATCATACCAACTGATAATGCAGACGAAGAAATTTTGAAACAACCTACATGAATTATTATCATGTAAAATTATATTAAAAACAAAGTAGAAGGCATGTAGGATTTCATTTTAAAAATGAACATTCAAATAATAGTTCCAATTTAAATTAACCACCTTCTTCATTAATGTTCAAATTAATTCAACCTAAAATAGTACATGGGTCAAGTAATAAAATTTACCAAGTTTTTTGTTTTATCCATTTTAACTAGATCTCCAATTGAAAAAAAATATCAAATAAATACAAGGGGGATAATAGATCCAATTAAAAACTAAATTCATAACCCAAAAATGAAAAAAAATTATTTTTCTCCCACAAGGGTTTTAGATATAGGATTCCATTCCTATATTTTCAGAGGTTTCGATTTCTGAGAAACTGAAAATAAAATCACTGAAAATACTTGTTTGGCATAGAATTTATGTATAGGATCTGTTAGATGCCAAAAAACATTGGAATATATTTCTAGTTAGTTGATCCCAATATTTATGGTAATTTAATTACCAGATCACCCAATATCTTTGTATTTTTCCCTTTAGAATCCAAACATGATAAATATTTCCTCACTATCACTCGAGTATTTTCCCCTTTTAAATGATCAAGATGGAATAAAAATTATGGAATAATTTTAAAATTCATAATGATGAAAAATAATTTTTGTCATCCTCATTTTTTTATTTTATATCTGTAATAATTTCAAACAAGAAGATTTTTATCTAGGTTAAGATGCTTCAAGGTGGAGGGCTTACTATAATCATCAACAGAAGAGATCCTAAAATAATTTTGGACACTAAAATCATTAGATTCTTATAAAAGAAAACCTTATATTGATCCAATTAAATATTTTTCTGACCCTAAATAAAATCTAATCTAATTAAGTGTGGAAAACACATAGAAAAAGGAAAACCTAGATACCAACTTCTTCAAAACAGATAAGCTCCTGGGAGTGAATTCATTTCTTCATCCTACCATTCTTAAATCATCTCCCAATATGTATCCATTTTCCTAAAATAGTATATACAACATCTTCATCATATATTTTTAAAATATACTATATAACATTATCCCGATAGTTTTATTGCAGAGGGTGAAAACTCATCATTATTATTATCTAAAAAACATACCACTTCAGCATTTCAAATTTTATCTCTCAATAAATCCACTAAAAAAATTCAGATATTAATATTATATTATTTATATTATTTTGAAATTATTTCAATAATATTCACAACTCATCATACACACTCTCTTGGGTTGAATGATTAGATGCAGAATAATTGTATCTAAACAACCATCATTGTTATCAATAAATTATTTCCCACCTTATATAAATCACATAATGTGCATTAACAGTAATCAACATATATATAACACATAGAAACAATAAACATAATCCTCTTTAATATTTCATATCAGTAATTATAATGATAAATTAATGTTAATATTTTCTATAATATGGGAAATGTCTTATGAAACACCATGGGAGAACACCATCTAATTTTCACAATTCATGTCATCCGTTATTTAATTTTAAGAGTCAATTGAATGTATAATAATTAATTACTATATAACATGTCTTCAATCTATCCCATACATAGTCATACAAAATTAGTGTTGACATTTCCTATAGGACATTATAGTTCATTATTTATTATTAATCTATTCTTGGAAAATATTCATCCAACGTTCTAACTTATTTAGACTTTGAATAGAACTTAAATAATTCAATAGCGACTTTATTATGACTCCCAATACCAAAAAAATTTATATATTAATTTTCAATGGGATCCAAATGACCAATATTTTCAATATCATTAGACTTATTTTTACGATATAATGATTTTGACCATGTTTAGAGTCGAGGCTCCATAATTTGGATTTCTAAACTAACATAAAAATTACATAGTTCTTGTGTATGAAACACATTGATGTTATCGGTAATATTATGATGATAGGATTGATAACCATGATATGGGGAAAATTAATCTTACATGGGTGGTGGAAGCCATATGAATCCCCTTGAGTAATGTTATCATCAACTACTAACATTGTGAAGATCAATTTATAGCCTTATAAAACCAGAATGAAATTATCAAACCAAATAACATTATAAAAAAATGGATATTATGAAAAATTAAATCAACCATAAAAAATATTGGAAACATATATATGATATAAACTATTAAAAATTGAAGAAATAATCATAATTTATCACCTCATGATTCATAAATAATAAAAACATTGATATTTGGAAATCATAAAATAAAAAAAGTCAATAATAAAAATTTTAAAAATAAGAAAATTTTCAAAATTTATCTCTGACCAAATGAACATTCAAATCCAAAATTTATATCTTATTTCAATTAATTGATTATTAAATAATCAAAAATATAAATTTTTAAATATTATTATAATTTAATCCAAAATCATTTATGAAAATATAAACCCAAAAAGTCATATTTTAATTGATTTATATAATGATTTATAAATTTTGTTAAAAATATATATTATTTAAATTGTCATAAAAACACACATGATCATCAAAAATATATTAATTTCATATAAATAAAGTAGTAAAAATATATTAAAATAAGGGAACATAAGATTACTCCACGCATAAAAAAATTCATAACCTAAATTTGAATTATTCGAGAATTAATAATAATTTAAATCTTTAATGGATTTTAATGTAATAAATTAAATTAGTTTTAATTTATCATCACCGTGGATTTCGTTGGATAATAATGAATGATTTTTATTCTAAAAAATATATTTTTTTGATCACATAATGCTTTTTTTGTGTTAAAATGATGATTGTACATGATAATTTTGATAGGTATAATATAAATTTAATTTTGAATTTAGTTTTTCTACAAATTTTTACTTTCCTCCATAGTGAAAAGAAGCACATATTTATTCACACTGAATAAATTGAGATAACCATATAGGTGAGCAAGCATAATAATTTTCAAGAGTATATAACTAACTCACACAAATATTTTATAATTATAATTAAAAGTCCAATAATGATTAAGAGTATTTAAATAGATAATTTAAATCCATGTAGTAATATATTAAAATTATCCACAATGATCAATTTTAATAATAATTTAAACAAAAACTCAAAATGTCTGACTATAAAAAAAATATTTTAAATATGTGATAGTAAATGTTATTACCAAATCATGTACAAATTATAAACCCACCTATAAATGAAATTAACCGATAAATATAAAATATATTTTAAACAATATTTAATTTAAATATAAAAATAATCAGTTTTTGAGCAATTTTGTATTTATGATGTGAACATCATGAGATATTATAATCACGTTTGAAAACCAATCCCCATTCAGAAAAAAAAAATATATTTAAATATATTGTTAGTATAAATTTAAAAAAAAATTATTTAAAAAAAGGATGGAAACTCAACAATTTCGAAACATGATCAATAGAAAAAAATTCAAAAAGATCCATTTTTTAAAAATATCCACCACATCTAAATTTTAGAATAAAATTTTCTTGGGTTTTCAAAATTAATGAAACCCCTTATTTTCAATATATGTCATAGAAACACATGTTTGGAATTGAATACATTGTATCGAAGATTTTTTATAATAGATTAAAATATATTTAGACTATTAAATTATTTTTTTACAATCTAAATCTAAATTTATTTTTTATTTTAAATTATAAATTATTTGGATAGATATTATCATTTACTAAGATCACATACTATTTAGGATTCATATTTAAATCAATATTATCCAATAATTACAACATATTTTGAACAACAAAAATTACCATAATAGTTAATGTTAATGAAAGGAAAATATTTTGACAAGTCAAGAAGATTAAAAATATATTTTCAATTAAATAATAAAATAATTACTATATAATTGAAAATAAAAACATAATGAGAATGTTGAAAAATATTCAACTAAAATATGTTTTCATTAAATATAAATGACAAAAAATATCATTTTTACAATTTTCAAATGCACATGGTTTCATAAATGTGGTAAATATTATTTTAATGTTGACAAAAAATAGAATAATTAATTATTAATCAGATTTACGAGTCTATGAAATGTGAAATAATACAAAAACACATATATTTTATTATTTTACATTATTAATAATTCTATATCATAATGATTTACCTAAACTATGGGACCAGTGGTATAGTATATTGGAAAAGCATATACAAAAAGAAATTATAATATAAGACTCGATAATATTTTTTTATAAAAGTTTTATTCTAAATCCCCTTCATAAAATGTAAGATGTAATACATGTATTCATTAAATGGGAAAATAATTCATATAAAAGTGTTGATATTAGATGCTCACTAGGGGAAATAGAATATAACTCTATTGATGATCAAAATATATATAAAGATAAGTATATGGGTATAATAAAATAATCATGATCTAATAAGATAATATTGTGAATAGATACATATATAAAATATGGATCATAATACTTGATAAATAAAAACATCATTAAAGATAAAAACTAATTTAATGTATCTTACAAGAGAATATTAATAATAACATAGTGGATCATGCAACATAAGTTTGGTCCCTCAGTGGATCAGGTATCAATCATACGTTACCCTTACTAGATCCGAAACAAACACATATTTCCCTTCTTGGATTAGGCTTAACATGCATATTTCACAAGTTTGACTGATATGAGCACTATAAACCCATTACATCGTGATATAAAAATCATTAACCATTACATTAGATGAATATATAAGGCCACATAATTAAATAATGAAAACCCATAACTTTTTGAATCACAATAGGACATTCATTCAATATATCATTAAAACCCATGAGAGATAATGATAATCACATCTCAAATTATTAGTAACATAGTTTAAAAATTATTGGTTTATCATTTTTTATAGATTATATAAGAAAATTTTTACTCATGAAATTATATAATTGATACCCACAAATCAATCGCAATAAATGGTAGTTTATTTGAATATTTATTAAATGTTTTTTTGAAATTTATTCTCATTAAAATAATGAATTTAGATATAAATATGATATGATAGTAAAATAATAATATTTTAAGAAAAATAATTATATTTCATGTAAAATATGTACTTCCAATAAATTTGATTTTAATTTTTTATAAATTTAATTGTTAACAAATTTAAAAGATTTAATTTAAAGAATAAATAATGAGAAATAAATATAAATTTTGAATCTATCAAAAGACATACAAGATTATAAATGTGTAAGTGGACACATTTTGTCAAATGATTACTATTATAAAACATAAATATTATATCCATGAAAATGACACGAGTGTTTGAAAAAGGGGAAGAAATTTTTTTAATTTCCAGTTCTATAAATTATTCTTCAATATTGACACCTAGAAAAATAATTATTATTTTCAAAATGATATGTAATAGATTCCTAAAACATATACAATAAAAATATAATGTAGATTAATATATTATTGTATGGTCATAAAATTTATGAAATGAAATGTTGATGAGAATATACACAATTTTATTTTGAGTGGATGGAGAATTATTTTTCAATACCATTTAATGGAAACCAACATTATGAACGAATAAAAAAAACTCTATTGAAACATTGTGGGAAATATGGATTTTAAATGTGATAAAAATAATATGGATTATAAATAATAAATAGTCGATTGATTTGAATAAAAATTATGTAAAATGAGGAGAAACTATCATTAAGGTGGATGATAATTTCACTAAATAAATATATTCTTTTATCAGAAAGATATTAGTTATGGATAAATATTTAAATCAAAATATTCATTATATCTATATAGGGACATAAAGTAACATAAAAATAATTTGTTAAATGTAAAAAATCCTGAAAGAAGGATGTATATGTATATGCATTCTAACTCAATAAAGATATTTCTTTTATAGTCATGGTAGCCTTTTTATTTAAGTAGTTTTCATAATGTAGAATTTATTGATATTAAAATTCATGGAATTATATGAATTTGTTAAAAATAATTACATTAGAATTAATCACACCATATAAAATTTGATACGATACTATATAAGGTTTATTTATTATTTAACAAAATTTGAGACAATGAATAACTTTACAATTTTTCCCAACAAAATTGAATTCCCAATAATATCATGTTTAAAAAATTAATGATCTTACAATTAAATTTTATATCAATAATAATATATATAACCTATTATGAATTTATATTGATTTTATTTGTATATATTATAGTTATTATATATCTAAATTATGTAGAGTGAGTAATAATCATTGTTGTGAACTAGTTTATCAAGAGAGGTGTCGTAATTTATTTTTATCAAAAATATCATCATCCACATAAAAATAATCGTATTTGAATAAATATATTAGATTTTAAAAAAATAGTCCTTATTCCATATAAATAGTGTTTTAGTTAGGTTTTGTAAAAATGAATTGGTGTTCTCCAATTTAGTTCACTATAGAGTTTTGATATGATTTGTTAATTATAAGACAAATACCTTTGATATATTTTCCTAAAAAATAAATATTTTATGATTTTATTATAAACATTTAGTGATATTACTATTTTCATTCCCTTTTTAATCCATTATAATTGATTATAACATTGTTCTTTTTGGTGTTTAGACCAACCCAAACATGAATTTATAGTAATCAATAGAAAATTATCGTTTTGTAAGTAATTTACTTTAAAATTTTACCTTTATTATTAATATATAATTTCAATACATTTATTTTTTTATTTTAATTAATAATATTTTGGTAGGATTTTATATATAATGAAAATAGATTTTGAGAAAAAAATATATTTTGTTGATTAATGGAGTTATTATTCCACACAACACAATCAACATATTTATTTCTTTTTTGTTGGAATGGAATAAATAATAATTGATATATAGTATAATAAAAATTTGGTATAGTAATTATAATTTTGAAATTTTAAATCTTTAATTAAGTTAGGTTTATAAGGGAATGAATAAGAGGAAAACGTAAAGGATTAAGTAATACTAACTTCAATACACTAGAATTTCCCTTGACATTATCCTGTAAAATGAATTGATTCGGCTAACTAATAGAGAATTAAAGATGTTAAATATTTTGGAGGAATATAAGATGAAAATAATGGAATAGTTTAAGGTGTAAATTATATGGAATTTTTAATGAATTTTGGTTGGATTTACCTCATTTTTATGTTATTAAATGGGGTCTTTTGTAAACTCCAACAATTATTCATTATTGAAATGAAACAATTCATGGTTAAATCATTCATAAATTGTAAAATATTCAATTGTGTGGTGTGATAAAGACTATATAACCATAAAAAACATTTTATAAAAAAATTTAAAAAAAATCAATATTAATTTACATTATATTTTAATATCATTAATTTTTTAGTTCATCCTTGGTAATTATCTTTTTATCTATGAAATATATATTTAACAAAAATATAATATTACCCATAATAGAATGTTTTTGGGTTCTAATAATAAATATAACCTTTAATTAATCCATTTTAATTCATAATTATTAGATAAATATACTTTAAAACATAATATGTAATATAGATTTCAGTAATCTATTTTGGTGATTTTTTTCATTTTGTGTAATAAATCCTATGTAGTATTGATTAATAATTTAATGAGTGGTAATATATTAAGATATATGTAAAAAATATATAAATTTCATTTTTATAAATATTTTGTTTTATTTTATTGGATAATTATTCCATTATATTAATGAAAAAATCCATAAAATTATCGGTTTTACAGTGTTTATAGATGTTACATTTCATCGTAGTAATAATTTATTTATTTCAAAAAAATTAAATCTATCTAATTACCTAATTACATCTCATTAATAAAAATATTAATTCACTTTTCATATAGTTAATTTATATAAGTGATGAAATGTAATTTTTAATATAACTAAAGAAATAAACATTTGAGGGTAATATATCTATTATTTTCCAAAAACATTACAAATATGATTAATAAATTCATCACAACATTTTCATATGATATTTTGTTTATTTTCTTTCTTTAAATAGGGGTTAAAAACATAAATTCAATTTTTTTTATAATAATGGCATAAATGAAACAACATTATAAGATACATGATATTAAAATATAAATGAATAGTTTATTAAAAAAAAATATAATGAATATAAATATTATTTAATTAAATATTTATGCATAATTTATAATTTATTATTATAAATATTATGTAACATATTAATGTTGAAATCAATTATTGGCATTCACGTTGAAATCATGTATTTATATAAATTTAAACTCCTAGAAAAATTAATATATAACAGTTTTTATAAAATAATTGACTTCAACGTGAATACTAATAATTTATTTGTACATATATAATTAATTTAAATGTTAAAATTATTTAAATTATACTTGTTAGTGAAAATATTTGATTTCAAATTGAATACTAATTTATTTATTAAAATTTTCAATTAATTGTTTTTTAAATTAAATATTGATACTAATAAATATAAATAATTAATTTTAATAGTTTATTTAAAATCATAGTTTATTATTTAGTTGTTTTAAGATGGTTTGGCCAAGTAATATATAGGATAAGGGTAGATACCACAATTTCCACTTTATTATTTTCCCTATAGTGATACAAGATTTTTATCATATAGGATAAATCAATTTTTTAGTTCTAGTGGATTAATAATAAATAATTGAAAATAGTGATTTCTATAAAAATTATTCATATTAAAAAAATGATTTTTAGTATCAGTATTGGGCGACTACCCTGAATACGATTTTTTTCCAATTCTAATCCACATAATGTTTTATGATAATAAATATTTAATAAATAAATTTAATTATTCTTTCAAATGTAAAAATGTAAACATATCCTAAAAATACACATTTTGATATTTTAACTCCACAATTGGGTATATAATGTTCATTTATTCATAACATGGTTACAAAATCTAATTGCGCTCCACATCCCAAATGGAGTCACATTTTGGGGGTCTATTTCATTTTATTTTTATTTTATTTTTAACCCCACCTTGTGGAAATACAAAATTAAAATGTATAGGAAGGATATTTCTCCTTTAAATCACTTTAATCATGGATCCAATGTTAGAAATAAGAAGAGGTAGAATGATCCTTTCATGGAGAGGCTGATTGGAGTTGGATTAGTGGGGAACATCGATCAAGTATGAATATAATCCTTAAATTTAATGTGATTCAACCTGAAGTAGGACTCCAATTTTTTATTTTTCCGTAATACATTTTGATTATTTGAATATAAAATTTCTTGATTTCTATATAAACTGGTTATATTGTGGACGATAAAGTAATGAATTCTAAAGGAATTGGAAGATTAAACATTTCACATAGTTTCTGTTAGAAATATCAATCATACCATGTGGAAATTATGATATCACATCTTGTATTTTTTTTAACGTGTCAAATTCATTAGATAGATTATATAAGGACTGAATCCATATAAAATTTAATTTAATAATTTATAGAGAATAACATCTGATTTGGATTAATACAAAACCAGACATCCCTTGTGAGTTATATATAATTTCATATAACAAACCGTGAAAGTGTATATTATATAACCTACCCCTAAGTGCAAGAAACATGAAGTCCTTCTCTCCCACTTGTTGTTTTTTATATTAATTTTTTTAGATCATTAGTCCCACTGTATTCCATTAGATTACTCTACAAGATGGTATGGGTATAATCCCTAAAGAAGTCATTTTATGTGAACATCATGTACACTATAGTGAACACCTATTACTTTCTACTCGATGTGATATTGTAAATTATAAATCCAATTAGTCATAACTAATATAATTGATATTCCATAACCTAAATAATTCAATTTAAATCATTATATTTTGGTTCTATTCACTATAAAACATAATTGGTATTATTTATTGATGTTTTTGTTGGATCTTATCCCCAAAGATATAATTTAGAGATAATACGAGAATAATAACACTATATTTTGAATTTATATTCTAGAGAATTGATAAATTTTTAAAGTTATGGAATTATGTCGTATATAAGTATTTTTAGGGGTATTTGAATTCTTTGGTTGTGGATTTAAGGCTTGATAAAACATGATTTTTGGCGAGCCTTTTGTAGTTCTCTCAATGCAGTCTGGTAATTCAGAATGACTTATAGATTGATTTGGAACCCCAATAGAATTCATACCTTCAATGCATCATATATATATATTCATTAATATAGATGGATAGAATTATGTGGAGATTAATTATATATATAAATTAATAATGGTCCTTATAAAAATTTCACATTTTCTATACTAGATATCATTTTTGAAATGGAGAACCCTATATGGGGTTGTGGAAGATAGAGTGAAATAATTGTGATGAATTCATGGAAACTCTATAATAATAAACTCATTGAAAATTACTATGATTATAGAGAAGTTTGGGGTCATTATTTATAACTCCATGAGGCAGGAAAGTTTACCAATCTATGTGTTAACGCTTATGCTATTGATGTTATTTTTTCCCATGTCATGTAGTGTGTGGGTCAAATCAATTTTTTATTCTTCCATATGCTACCATTGAGTTATGAAAATTTCCTTAAATATATGGATATATTACACCCATGGATATATTTTCACAGTACATCGGTATTATGAAATCATTTCTTAAACAAACTATCATGGTGTGGGATAACCATTTTATGAAAGGTATATTACTATCCTTGATCAACCATTAACTACATAGAGGCGTGTGGCACCCTTCTAGGGATATTAACTCCATTAGATGGTATATGGACTTAGGTAATGTGTGGGACCAGAATTATTATTACATTATAGTTCTATAGTTTTTTTTAATTTATGTAATGATGTTCATTTGTATATATTCAAACTATAAGTGCACAAGATTCTCAACATTCTGTTTGGATATAATATAATGGTGGAGATGAGAAGAGTAGTAGGGAAATACCCCACTCATAGTTAGCATTACCATTAATGATTATATGGGTGTTTACAAACTATATTATCGATTTTATATTTAGATGATTCATTTTAAAAATATAAAATAGAGCATGGAAAAACCTTAAGGAGCAGGGTGTGGGCCACCCAACTATTATCTCAGTAACTACTTCAAATTTTTTTTTGTCTCTTTCAGTGAGTTTTAGGTCCTCCTATTTAATTAATCAATGGACCCTAGAATCTAAACACAATATTATAAAATAGATTTCCAATTTTATCTATTTTCAACAATAATACAAATAAACTATTGTGTTTGGATCTTATCTCTATGTATCGAGCATGTAATAAGACAAAAATTTTCATTATTAAATAAAAACTATGTTTGATTGCTTTCTCAACATGTAACACATAAACTACAAGTTTATAGGTCTCTGTAATGTAAATATTTATAATTGGAATATATAAATAGTTAAAATGGAATATATATATATATATATATATATAATGAAGAAAAAAACAAAAAAATCACTTTATATTACAACAAAACAAGTGTTTCTATGAAATTAATAAAATCATTTTCCAAAAATAAAATTATTTTCATGCCTAACATATGTTGAAATGAAGAAAGTATTAATGTGAGCATTTTATATCACTAAACATCATTTTCATAAAAATATAATTTTTCTGAAAACCATTTCCTTACTATATTATTATTTTCTTATAATTATTATAAAATTATTTTCCCCCTACCCTCATTCGTTAATAAGTAAAAAATGTTAACTGTGTCATAGTGTGAAAATCAACCTCTATGAATAATAATGTTTATTTATTAACTATAATTATAATGTTAGTTTATATTTTATATTCAATGATTATATATTATATAATTAATTATAATAAATTTTTTATATACTTTTTTATTGAAAGAGTAAAAATTAATAATTTATATAATGTACTCCACAGTTATCTATAGATAAAACTGAAATAAGTTCATAAATATTTTCAACATCCTAAAATTTGAATAAAAATTCAATTTAATGGGATTATATCACTATATATTATTATTAAACTTCAAAACCAACGAAATAATCAATTTTTAAATATTTATATTAGGGATAAAAATGGCCCACAACACTTTTAAAACCCTAGTTCAAAATAGTCATGATTGTTAACATTTAATTTTGAAAAAAACATCAAAACATTATATTATATGGAGAAAATTATTGTGAAAGAATTTTATACATGAAATTGTATATAAATTAGATTCTTAAATAAGTAATTATGAATCTAACCTTTTTTACATGGTTTTAAAACACTTTTTTTAATAATTGTTAATGGTAATGTAATTGGAAAATAAAAAACCACTATTTATGTTATATAACATGAATTTGATCATTAATATTCTTAGATATTAAACATTGAATGGTGAACTTATTTTATTTATTAAGGAAAATATTTTTGATAAAAATCAACCTTCATGAAAAATTTTCATTTCGTGTTTCCTGAATATAATAGATTATTTATCAAATAAGACTTGTTACTATGTGTTTTACAATGATTAAAAAAATGTTTTGGAAAATCTTTTTTTGTGATATGATTCTCATTATATTAAAAATATATATCTCGTATTTAGTTAGGGATTAATTTTTATTGTAGATTATTTTTATTATGATTTAATTTTTGGATATTTTTTCATCAGTATCAAAATATTTAATTCAAGAAGTCAATTTATAAAATTTGAATGATTTATGAAATTCCTTTTTATCTCCGTGTGTTCTTTAATAAATGTGAATGATAATCATTTTGATTTTTTTACAGAACCCAATTTTTAATTGGGTTACATATGATATGATAAATAAATAAAATTAGCAGTTTTCAGAAAACTATATTAATTTTTATGGTTTCTTTATAAAAAATAATTAATTTCATTTTATTTTTTATAGAAACCATTTAATTTTTATCAATTCAATATGATTTAAAATGTGAATGATTCTAAAGTTTACCATGTAAGTATGGATGAATTATGGGGTTCTCATACATCCCATAAATATATCATTGAACATTTTATGAATCATGATCTATATATTTTCATGTTGATTTTCATTTCTCGTATGCTTGGTCATTGATTGTGTGCATTGTAAAATTAATAATCACGTTAATAATTTATGTAATTTATTTAAAAGTTGTTATAAATTTTTATCTTTTTCTCTCACATTGTGGGTCAAGAAATTAATTTTTTACTATGGTTTTTTCTTGTGCCAAGTTAAATTTTGTTGTAATTTTGAATTTATACTCCCATGATTCAATGTTAATGTTAAAAGATTATAATACATTTTATATATATTTTTATTCCATGGTGATATTTTTTGAATTTATGTTCTTATGTATTTTAGTTTTATGTTAACATATTTATTCTAGTAATCTATCAGCAAGATTTGTTATTTCACATATGATCATGTTTTTTCATTTTCTTATGAACATGACCATGATAACATGTTTATTCGCCAATTTCATTGAATTTGAGTTTAACCATTTTATATGTATTCATTAAAAATGTAATGAAGAAGAATATTAGTAATAATTTTTCTATAATATATTCATGTATGTTACCTATGTAGTTAAATATTGATGAGTTTTTTTTAAAGTAATACTATTATGTAAGAATTTAGAAATGAAGCAAAACATGATATTCGTTACATCGTTATTTTATTTATGGAGAGTAATGTATTATGAAAAATAAATTTTATAAAATAAATTAATGTTCTTATTGGGACTTTATAGTTGGTATAAATTGAATGCATCCGTTATTTTTTTGGATTTAGGAACAAAATTTCGAGAATTTATATTTTAAAACCTTATTGAAATCACATTTAGATGAGTCTACATATAAGATGAATGAAAAAAATAATACAGTGTTTATTTGGTAGTTTTGTTAGAATCAACATCCATGAATTGAAAGATGAACATGGAAAAAGGATCGAGAATAATTGTATGTAGGGGTAATTACACAAAAAACATATGTTAGGTGTGAGCTCAACTATGTCTTACTGCATAAAAAATATGACTAACTGCACTCCTAGATAAAGACTCCTAGAGATATTATTTAGTTTACATCATACGCTTTATGATATAATTTTGATAATTTATTTTATTATTAAATATATGTATTAGGATAAAAATTCTAAAAAATTAATCCAAAAATGTAACCAATAATTGTGAAGGATAATGAAAAATAATTATAGACATATGTGATAGTGTTTATTAATATGGTATTTTAAGGTTGAATCAATTAGTTTATATTTTTGTTTTAATATTTCAATTATTTTTCACTCACGGTAACCCCTATTGGTTTTATTAATCATTCGAATAATAAGGCAACATGTTAACAGTGGGTGTGAGGGATATCATTGTGGTTTCCCTAATGAAAAACCCAATGAAATTCATATAGGGTATACTAAATCATATAAATTATCACTCAAATTATTTCTCATGGTGAATAATAATGAAAACCAATCTAAACTGTTGATAAACTATGGAGTGTTTACATTTCTATTATGTATTCAATACGAAATCATCCACCCTCTTTTAGAATCTCTTCAAATCCTGCAATCACTAGGAAATTAATCAAATTGATAGAAAATTATTTCATGCATTGTCTAATTTTTTATACATAAGAATATTGTTCTGGTTTTTTACCATTTTTAATTTCTTTCCAGCCAATGTTGGACTCCTTTTAAGAATATTATGTAGAATTAAAAAATAGTCTTAATGTAATTATATTATTTTTGGAATGAAATATTTACTATGTTTTCCCAATAAACTATTTTCATGATGTTAGAGAGGAAAATAATTATGTGAAAACAAATCTTGTAGTAATAATTATATAATAAAAATAAAAAAAATTACATATTTGGAAATACACCTCTTGTTTTATCTCTAGTATAGAAACTAAAATAAATTGTTTCTTTAATGAATTAAACCCTTGTTTCTGAATCGATTTGTCCCTAAGAAAATATTCAATATATGAATACACTGATTTATGTGTGAAGAACATAGATATTATATATAGAGTATCTCATTTCTCTAGAATGGGTAAATCTGTAAAGAATACCAAGGAATCCATGATGGTAAGTCACAAGGGGCAGGTATTTCAACAACATACAATCCAAATTCATGCAGGGAGGGTTTTCCGTAATTATCATAAATAATCTTTACTTTGTTTAGTGTGTTAATAGTGGATACCCATCATAATGATTAAAATGTATTTCTATTAGGTAGAAAAAATGGAAAATATGATCCAAAAAAATTAACAACATTGACTAGAACTCTTCATATTCTAGGGTATTTTACACAATATGATTTAATACACAAACAATTTGTCCAATTAACAAAATATGTCATATTAAACAATAAAAAATGGGTAATAAGGATGGAAAATAATGATTACCATCACATAGGTAGGTCATGGTGAAAATGATATATGAGGTACACATACTCTTTATTTGGGAGATTTAAGTACCCTATTTGATTTTAGATAAACACATTCAATTATGTCGCACTAGTTTGATAATAATGTGGAATTGACACCTCATGTGATAAATATAAATATATTTATAAAAACACCTAATGGAACAAATGTCTCGTCTAAGAAATATTAATAAAAATTTAATGGTCATTACAGGAAGATAAATACATCAAATAAAATTTTACTAAACCTATTTTAATTTGATGTTATTTTTGGAATGTATTGGAAATTACCACATAGAGCCTATATCAATTTTCTAGATAATGATTTTATAATTCTTATTACACATCATAATATTCCTAGTAATAAATATAAATATTCCCTCAACTTGTATTAAAATTAAATTTTATGGGCTCAGATGCACTATAATAATAAATATATTGGATAATGAATAGGTAGAAAGTTAGTATTGAGAATATTCCCATTTAATGGTAATATACTGATCTATTCCTTCATTAGATAACTGGTAATCCCCAATAATGTGAGGAATAATTATAGATTGAACATATTATATAATACATTCCTATATCAATCTATAAATAAACAATTGTACAAATTCAATTAGAGGAAATATGGAAACATCTAACGGTTAATTTGGAAAATATTTTAATCTACCCCAATGTATTACCGTTGGGAGAACCAGTCATCTATGTTTTGAATAAAGATTGTTTAATGCAGTTTTTCTTTAACATTCATTATCTTAACAAGATAAAAATTAATAATAAATATCATTTAACCCATCTCGATGACATATATTATCATGAAAGTGGAGAAAAAATCCATTTTCATGATTAACCATAGACTATGATATCATCTTTTATGTTTAAAAATGAATGATATTTTCAAAATAGAATTATGTACATGGAATTTTTATTTGAGAATATATTTATTTCTAATGATTCCCTAATTCAACTACTAGCTTCGTAGAACTAATTAATATTTTTTTTTTGAGTCTAACTAGTTTAATTTGTTTATGAATTTGTATTATGTCTATAGATATAAGAAAACTCAAGTCATTAAACATTGGATCCCAACAACAATAATAAGAATGAATCATAGTTTTCCTTGGTATCTATGAGATAATCATTTTATTGTGAAAATTTCTATTTCTATCATATCCACTATTCACAATAACATGAATGGATTTTAAGTTCTTTTTTATGGGAGAATATGAAAAATTATTTTTGGATCTAAAGAAAATATGAGCTATATAAGATGTGCATGCATTAAATTGTAGGGGGAAGGGGTTGTAATATAAATTATTTCCTCAAAGAATTATTTTAGACAAATCCTCATGAAAAATGTATCAATAATTGTTTATTCCCATCAAAAAAGAAAAAAAATGAGGAAAAATGTATATATTAAGTTCTGGGGGTAAAATTACATTCAAACAAACACACATAACACACACCGGATGGAAAGGGAGGCCACATCCCCCAAGGGGATAGTCCACCCATCAAGCCATATTTATTTAATAAATTGCCCATTGTCCCTCTGTTCTTGAATCCCATTACATAGACTGATAACCCAATGTATTATCAAGCCTTCATCAACCTATCTACATCACAAACCTACACCATTCTTACTTCATAGTCTACATCACCAAATGTTTCACCACCTACGTCACTACCTATATATTATATAATAGTTCCTGATCCCAACGTGACATGATCCCAAGACCTCATGGATGCCAACCATGATCCTTTACCACTTTTTTACTGGAAAGTTTTATGAAAAATTTCTTGACATGTGATTTGAAGAAATCATTGATGATATTTGTATTAATTTTTTTTAGCATTATGTCTATGAGAGAAAATGTGATTTTAATCATACCACAAGTATTTGAAAATTTTATCCATATCAAAAGAGTTAAATATTTTCAAAAGGAGTAGGTTTTAACATTCTTATGTCTATATCCATAGAATACATTAGCACTATAGGAAAGAAAATGAGGTGGTTAACTATTTAATAAATAATGATTATTAAATGTTCAATATAATAAGTGATAGAAAAGACCAATTTTTTTAAGTTTTAAAGGATAAATCTTGATGTCATAGGAGAGGGAGAGAAATTAAATCATTTCACTTATGTATACTCTTAAATCCATTCATGTTCATCATATAATCCTATAATGATGATGTAGAACAATAGAAAATGATATCAAATATTCCATAGTGTAACATTGAAAAATATGGAGTTATAATGTTATGAACGAAAAAACATGTCGCATTAAAACCAACACTAAAGGGGGATATTCAGAATTATTCTAGTATCTAATAATTATTCATTCATCGAGGGATCACAAAAAGGAATCAGGATCTAGGTAAAATCACAATGCGGGACATCATGATTAGGGAAATTTCATAGTACAAATCATGATGCTTAGTATTCTAGAATGTTGTAGATGAATGGAAAAATTCAATGTTTTTTTGTAACAATAAAACATTTTCATATGAAAATTGAAAATATCATGATGTATTTCATTATTGGATTCCCCAAAACATATATGGGGTATAATACTATTTGGTCTTTATTTTATGTTCTTTTAAAATAATCACATTTTATATCTATAAATATAGTATTTTCCCATTTCCAACCACCAAATACACACATATGGATTTTGATGATGATGAATGGATTTACACAATCAATTTTATACTATTGGGATTCATGTTTTACCATGATATTCTAGAACCTTATTCCAAAATCATTGGATAGAAAGCTTAATTTCATCACAATTTTTTATACTCAGAGTAATGGTTAATATTAAATGAACAATAAATATCATGAGAAAATGATAATATATAGATGGGTGGATTTCAATGGATATTGGGATAAAAGTCTCCCCATTATAGATTACATATCTAGAAATAGTTCCAATTCAACAATTCAACTAACACCATATATATATTATTTTTATGGGAAGTGATGTATGAATCCATCAAGTTGTGATGCATTTTGAGAGAGGTAGTTCATGTGTTTAAACATAATCCACTAAATTAATGATATGCTTTAAAGAATTTAATTGATTAAAAAAGAAATAAAAATTTATAGAAGCACTGTGAAGAAATTATCTGATTATATCTTTAGTTTAAATGTGGAAAAAGGTGTTCCTTCAAATATCTACAATGAAGTGAGTTCTGAGATATGAGAATAAATGGATGTCGTGCCATAGATAAATTTGTCCCATCGATATCCTTGATCATATTAGGGTCACATAATATCTCTAATAACTTTCTATATATGTATCTTGAGTTCATTATTTACTCCACATGTCAGTTTTGAGTATGTATAAACTAAATAAATCACTTATACCCTACTTAAATATTTTAGAAAATTAAAATATCCCATCATAAGAAGATTAAATCATGGATATCAAAAATTGAAGAGGAATGTTGATAAAATAATTTTTCTCATCTATTCAGTGGCCTGTGGAGAAATCATATGATTGAGTATTTAACATATTTTTTCTGTTTTCTGGTATAAATAAACCCCATTTTAATCATTCATTGGATGGGTTATATTTGGCGTTGTCTTAGGATAAATTATAGAAATTTTAAAAGATTCTAGGATAATGTATGATTGGTTTATTGTTTCCCAAATCAATAAACCCTACTAGAGAAAACAATGCAAACCATGTAAGTGAGATTTTTTTATGGTTAATGCATGATTTGAATACCAGTGAGCCAATATAGTAGAAACCACACACCTGAATAATAGGGGTGAATAGATGGGGTTCATAGTTTGGTGTAACCATGCATCCCTACCCTTCTAACTATGCATACAAAATTTAATTAATCCAAAATTATGTTTTAAAATATCTAAACATGTATTTTATGTCCACAGTGGTCTGGTACACACCTATAACAAATTATTATTCTTTGAAGGATCAAAATAGAAGTCGATGGCCCCTCTATGACACTATAGAATAAAATTGAAGCTAAATTAATGTTTTTCAATATTCTACTGGTATGTTTTGCCACTATTTTACTATATCCTACTATCTCAATTTTCATCTCTAGGTTTTTGTAGGTCACTTTGTTTCAATAGGTTCGATTCCCCACAATTTAGAATCATAATATTAGGTTTGATTCTTTGTTTCCTATTTTCTATGTTCATTGTTTGATAATCCCGATTTGGGTTTAGAGGTACGAGATTACGTGATCCCAATGTAGGTGGTCCCATATTGAATAGCCATTTCAATTTACCCTAAATTCCTTGATTTGATTATATTTCTTTCAATTAAATGTGTGAGATCTGATTCTTATGAAATTGATATTATTTGAACCCCTCTTCCATTTAATTGGGGTATTTTATCTTGGAAACTGGATTTTGGCATGATGTTTTGAAAGAACCCCCAATTACATTGAATTGGTGTGTATTTTTGAAATTTTCAGAATTTGGTGGAATTTATATTGTTGAATTTAAAATTATAAAATAGTTTAAAATTTTATAAGATATAATTTTGGGATATAATTTTGGAATTATAATTGAAAAATTGATATAGTGAAATTAATTTCAATATTTAATTAATGAAAAATTACCAATTTTTTTGATAAAACCATTGTGTTTTAGCTTAGAAAATTTTATGTTTTGATTAAAAAGCCATTTCAGGTTTTAAGTAGAATTTTAGAATATAAGAAATGGAAAATGGGGGGAATTTGAATTTACTCTACTTTAAAACAAATTTTCAATTGTTGATTTTTTATTAATGCACGCTCAATTCATATGTTATTAGAGACTTATTTGTACATAACACTACAATATAAAACATTCTAAAACATAAATTAATCACATCACATTCTTAATGGGATGTTGATGAAGCCACCTTTGGTTATACTAATAGGGCGTGCGTATAAACATATTGTCATGACACCGTGAGTGTGTTAAGTCCAATTACCTATAACTATCATATCTTTTTGTCATATGAACACTTTTCTCACACGATTGTATTTCAAATGAAATATTCCATTGTTGTGGTAATGTTCTAGACCGGGATTCCATCCGAAATAGGGCAACAAGCCAAGTTTTTCAAATGGACTCAAACATATCTACCCAAATGCCAGAGGCTACCGACTAGCTATGAGGGGCCTATGTGTATTGGTGGGGATACTATTCTCCTGTTACTTAGTATCACAATAGAAGTTAAATAAATTAAATAGAGGAGGAAAATTAAACAATAGACAGGTTAAAGCAAGGCAAGACAATAGTATATAATAATAACATGAATTGTATCATATATAAAAAAGATGCATAAGGTACATGTATCTAGAAAGAATCCAAATAGGTACATGACAGTAAAGTACAGTAAAAGTATCCCAAAAAGAACAAAATTCCAAAAAAGGAATCCCTACATCACAAGCCTCACATTGGTCCTATTCTCGCATGCTCCAAAACCAGAGTCAACAACCTGTACTAGGTTTCTTTCCCCTATCATCACCTACAACCATGTAGTCTATTTGGGTCCCTAATGAGGCTCAAACAGGGTGTGAGATAAACATCTCCCTAGGAAAACAACCTAGGTCTATATAGTTCTAACACCAATTAAATAATAGTGCTAGTAAATTTCAACAACAAGTAAGTAAGCATGTATTCCCATGTAATAAGTATAATTCATAATGTAAAACCAAACATCCCTCAATTCAATGAGAAAATGAGAGTCATCTCCTAACAATGAATCTATAACAAGTAAACAAGAAATTCACATGGCCATATTGTACATCCAAATGTATCATAAAACCCACAACCATGCGGTAAAAAGAAGTGAAGTATCCCACAACTAATCCGTATAGAGAATCCAAATATCCCACAAACACACCATATAAGGAATTGTTTACCACAAGGAATAGAACCAAGGTTTAATGTACCAAGGCCTCCATATAATATATATAGACCATGAAAGGCTAGATCGACAGAGCTTATCCAAGTCATCCCATCGTGTCCATTGGGAATCCCCGATCAAAACACAGTTAGGCACAATTCAGGGTAAATGCAGCATGGAAATAACATGTCCTATTCGAGCCCATGAAATTCGGATCCAAGGGGTTTCAATCCTCGAGGCATCCTACTAAATCAAGACCCATGGTGAATAGTCCACAATACGTGTCCACTATTGTGTTCCAACCCATTTATTTAAATCATACAATTCAAACTATTCAAACCCATATGAGTATATCAACTCACATAATCAAGCACAACCATGAGTATTCCCACTCATGCATTCAATTTATCATTCACCATTTATATGGGCCTACTCTCCCAAATCAACACATTTCATTCAATCCCGGATATATAAATTGGTATGGTGTGATAAGATAACAATATGTAAGGAGGCAGTACATCACTTAAGAAATCAATCAAGGCATTAACGGTCTTCCTCGAACTAGGAAATCACACAAAAACACCCCTTTAAGTGGTTTAAATAGGAATAAATTGGATAAAACTGAAAGTCACAACCCATGTGTGACCTTGAAATGAAAAACAAGTTCCAATGCACCTAAATAAAACCTACAAGCATCCGTATTAGGTCCGAATACATCAACTAAAAGCAACTCAGCCAAAAAGGAGACCTTGTCCGAATGTATGATGGACTGCGTAATGGTCGAAGGCCCTAAAAACACCATGAAAAGCCATAATAAGGTATAGAGCTCCTACATCAACTCGGTAATAGATAGATCATCCACTATCATGTCCTCATTCGTTCCGGTTCGATTGAAATATGAAGAACATAAGATGAATGCAATATTAGGGAATAAGAGCCTAAATCCAAATAGCACAGTCATTGTTTCAAAGAATCCATAATGACTAAAAATGAATGAATTCCTTAGTGGTGCAGTTCTGTAGAGACAAACCAAGATCGAAATGGAGGTCGGACGGATGAACTGCCAGAAAGAATATGCCAGTTTCCTTAACAGAGCTCTGTGGAAGGGTTGTTGTGCATATAGAAGAAAATAGAAATTGGGGATATAAGTAAATTTGGTTTTAAAATAAAAATATTAAAAAAACCACACAGTAGGGTCGCACAATTTACCTGCACAGTTTCCCAAACCTTGTGGGAACAGTGCACCACTCTTTACCTAAGAGGGGAACTTCACACTATTACCATGCACAGTTTATCTAACCATGAAAAAACATGATGAAAAACTCTACCCAAAAACCTACACATTTCAAACCTCAATCAATATTTAGAATAATTGTTCACAGTATGTGCACAAACTGTGCGCCAGGTCATTTTCAGCTTAAAACAGGGTTCCAGCCTCGAAACAATCTCATGAAACCTCCGAAACACATATGATCAATTTAATAATTCACATAAGGCCATAACAAGGCATTTAAACAAAAATGAAAAGAAATAGTAACTCATAAGAAAACCCAGGATTATACAATATTCTCCCCTTATAGAAATTCATCATCGAATAGATCTCTGAAGGATGGTTAATATTTGTTTGAGAACAACTCTGGCCACTAAGAAAGTACGTCGGCCTACCACTCCCTTGTATTGTCCTATACAAATCCTTGAATCCATAGAATGTGTACTATAGGAACTAACTGGCCTTGGAGAACCATCGTGATCTTGTCAACAATAAGAATCAGATGCTCCTCAAAGGATGCATCAACCTTAAACTCAACTTCCTTAGGCTGAAATACGTGAAACGATCCAGAGTGATAGTGGCTTAGCTGAGATACATGGAATAAGTCGTGCATGGATCAGTACCTCTGATGTAACTAAAACTAAAAGATAACTGACCCAAATACCTATAGAATCACAAATAGACTGACATATCTCAGTGAATGTTTACCCTATATCCTAATCTGTGTGTGTCCCATCCTTGGCGAAACACGTAAGAAAACACAATCCCCTACCTCGAACTATAGTGTTGTTCTGAAGTGATTGGTGTAAGATTTTTTATGAGACTGTGCATTAACAATCCACTTCTACATCAATTGGAGCGTCTCAGAAGTCTCCATCATGAGACACAGTTCTAGTAAAGCTGTATATCCTACATCAAACCAGCAAAGGGATAATGGAATGCCCGGACATATAAATACTCCAATGGTGAAATCTGTATTGTTTCCTAAATAAATATTATTTTATGATAACTCAACCATGGGAATTTGCCTCTCCCATGATCCCCCAAAATTTTGGATCCATGCTCACAGAATGTCCTCTAGAACTTGTCTCATATTCTCTAACAAGATTTCACTCTAAGAGTGGAATGTTTTGATTCGAAGAACCTGTTTACCCAATTCCCTCGGAAAAATATTCTAGAAAAAAGATGTAATGCTGGAATCCCTATTAGAAATGTTTTTTATGGGACCCTATGAAGTTGTACCAGCTCTTAGATGTATAACATTCCATGATCATCAACATTGAAGGATTCCTTGATCATAAAGAACGAGCGACCTTTACAATCTTATCAACAACAACCCACATAATATCATTACATCAAGTTGACCATGAAAAACCCATCATGAAACCCATCAAGAAATCACATAATTTACTCTTTGGTATAGGTAACTTCTTTAAAATCCCAACTAGATGCTAATGTCTTACCTTCCCCAGGTGATAGGGGTAACATCTAGTAACAAAAACAGCCACCCATTTCATTATTCCCAACCACTAATACCAATGATGCAAGTCATGGTACATCTTGGTGACTCTAGGGTGAACTCCCCATGTAGAATCATAAAAATCCAACATAAAATCCTAACATATAACCATTCGAACACAGAAATGTCCATGGATACGCAGGATCTCATCATAGCATATCATCCAACTAGTATAAGGGTCATTTTTTCCCACACCTTCCCGTAGAACTGGGCCTTTAGAATATGAATGATGCCTCATCCTAACTCTATCCAGTAGAGTAGAGGTAACAGCTAAGGATGAATGGAAATTTTTCCCCTGTCTGTCATTCACCTCCACATGCTTCTCAAAAAACAACCGTATAAGCTTCAACTCACTACTGGCCTATTGCACTGCCTGTATCGGAGTTCTCCTACTCATTGAATCACCTACTACATTACCTTTACTAGGAATATAGGCAATATTGAAGCCAAATGAATATATTTACTCAACCCACCAATGCTACTTCAAACTTATATCACACTACGTAAAGATATACATGAAGATTTTATGGTCCGTGTACACCAGTTAACATTTTCCCAGTAAATAGTTCCTCCAATAGTGCAACACATGAACAAATACATATAACTTAAGATCGTGCATATGTTAATTCTTCTTGAGAGGCCTCAACTATCGAGACATGTATTCCACGACTCGATCTCATAGAATCATCACTACACCAGCCCAATACATGAATAATAACAGTACATTATGTAGCTCTTACCCTGCTCTAGTAGTATCATGACTGGAGTTGATGTCAACCTCCCTTTTATCTCCTAAAATGTTATATCACAAGATTCTGACCACAAAAATATCACACCATTCATAGAAAATCCCATCAACATCGATGCAAAGAATAACATGTCCTGTATAAAATGAATGTAGTTGTCGGATAGCCCCTAGAAGCTTTTTATGACAAAAACATTCTTAGGTTGTTCCTCGGAAATTACAACGGTCACCTTCTCTAGGTCCACTGATGCTCTTATATCTGAGACGATGTGACCTAGGAAGTCAATCTGTTCTATCCAAAATTGGAACATTGTGAGATTAGCATATATCTAATGATCTCTCAGTTTATTCAAAATGATCCCAAGATGGTTGGCATGGTTATGTCAATTTTTAGAATACCCAAAGTTTTCATCCATAAAAACTGCCTCAAATGAATCAATGTAAGGATAGAACACACAGTTCATTAGTTCCATGGAAACCACTAGTGCATTCATGAGACTGAATGACACAACATGATACTTGTATAACCCATATTACAATTAAAGGTTGTAAGATGTATGTCTGCAGGTTGAACACGCACCTGGTGATATCCTAACCTCATGTCGATCTTCAAGAACACTCGAGATCCTAGAATATAATCAAATATGTCATCTATCTCTGGAAAAGGATATTAGTTTTTAACAATCAAATGGTTCAGTTTTTGATAATCCATTCATAGCCTAAGAGTTTTTCCCTCCTATGCAACTGGACTGTGAAACCCTACAGAGAAGTATTGGGTCTGATAAATCCCTTTGCCTCTAAATTATTTAGTTGCCTCTTGAGATCATGAACCCCAGTTGTAGACATCTTATAAGGATAAAACGATACTTGTACAGACCCTGTCACTAGCTTGATGGAAAACTATAGCTATCTCTTATGAGGTAAATTAAAAATTCATAAGGAAAGATGTCCCTAAAGTTCTCCACCAATGGAGGAAACTCCACATGACTCATTCACTTATCATCCAGAAACAAACTAACAATTTGGGATATCATCATGTCCAACCCATGATTCTCAGGTCCAGCTACGAACTCTTGGACATCCCATTCATCCTTTTTAATAAATACTTTAGCCACTGGTGATATGAAATTCATCCTCTGACGACAGCTGTCAACATACGTTCAATTAGACACAAGCATGACCATTCTGAGATTGATGTAAAACCCTATCATCTCAAGGAAATATAAAATACAGAAGAAGTGGAACCCACTAACCTCAAGGGTACACTACATGCACTGGATTATATCTCTCGTTCTATCTCCCAACGATGTGTCTAGTATCAAAATTCCCTCAAGAAAAAAAAACAACAAACCAAAGGATTTTCACCACTAATGAAGAGATTGTTTTGTGAGAGGAATCTATATCAGAAAGAGAGGATGCAATAATGGAAGCTACCACGATTGTACCTCTCATTGTAGGTGGTCTGGGATCTAGTTATTTCTAGTTCAGTTGCACTACAAATGTCTTTCCTATAACACATCCATGTGATCCTACCTGGTTACCTTGAGATGACCCGACATGATGCCTCTAAGAACCTATTATCTTGATAACATGAGCACTACCACAATTGACCTTTCATTAGAGGCCTTCACTTTTCGTGATCCTTGCCTCACATGGAGTAGAAGAACCAGTTCCTGAAACTGATTTCGGAGCTGATCCCCTACCATGTGAAATTGGAGGGAAGGTTCTTCAAAACCACTGCATGTGACCCATCCTGATGAAATCTCGACACTCGACTAGGTCGTAGTCACATTGATTTTTCATGTGGCCACACCTACCATGATGATGGAAATATACCATTCTATCTTCACCAGTATCCAGACTAGAACTAATAGCACAGGAAGCCTCAAAATGGTACTTCGTGCCGGAAGATGCAAATCAATTGTGGCGAGAAACCGCTTTCCCCAGTTCTGTACTCCCAGCTTCCATAACGTTCTTCTTTGTAATCATCCCCTAATTCACATTCTCAGGGATATATGGTAACCTGAAAACATTGACCTGAGATTTTATAGCTTGATTGAGACCTTACTCAATGAGCCTCGCCATCGGTAGCTCATTAATTATAGACATCAGTACAAAACATTACCGCTTTGTAAACCGTGCAGAATATTCCATTACTGACATTATTCCTAGATCCATACGCATAAAATCACTACCCTGCTCTACTTGCATAGTAGTGGGTTAAAAGGAGTCGTAGAAGTGGGATTAGAACTTATCCCATCATAGATTCTGCATCCCATCATCCCGGTTCAAAACATATAACCATCACATTGACGCTCCACGTAGCATATAAGTCACGAGCATGACCCTCTACTCTATATGAATCTCTAGATTATCAAAAAACACTAATGTGGCATCTAGCCATATCTATATACCCTGGAGTCTGTCATCCCCAGAAAACATAGAATGATGCTGCTGTCAAAACACCCATGTCAGCTCAGTCATTACCATGACTAGCAGCAGTGCCCCCTGTATCGTATGCATATATCAAAAGAAACCCTCATGAAAGTATGCATCATCACCAACGTCTCGAACAAGATCATGGGTTTTTTTTTGCACTATATAGGGATCAAGCGGTATCCCTTGGCCCACCATCTCTAAAGTATGGACATCACCTCCGTCAAGGTCAACCATTGGAGGTTGTTGTTGCGACATGTCTCTAAAATTAAAAAGACACGCCTCAAAAAAGAACAACATCAAAACAAAGAGCTCAAAAGGGTTGGCCCAGTCAAAACCATCATAGAATCCAAGTCAATCCAACAGCCAAATCATAAATCCAAGACTGCATAATGAACATCCATCAAACCACTAAATACTATGCCTCCTAACCTCTCAAAATAATGATCAAGTTCAAGTTTCTATTTTCCATTAAAGAGTAAACATCCATTTCACATTTAGTTATTCAAAAAAAATTTACTAAGGGTTTACCAATATCTAAATCCAGGAGGAGCCATAACACCTCATGAACACAAAACATGTTTCCCATTCAATACATATATATAACAAGTTCATTCATCATTTACATTCCACTGGTGCACCATTTCCCAATTAATAAGGGTCCATTCTCCTTATGGATTGAAGGATGACATCACTCCTTTATATACTACACCCAACTAACACAAAAACATGTGCAATTACATAGGGTTATATATGTTATATATTCAACTATAAATATTCATTAGAAAGATAAGAGTATTTTATACATAATAGTATTATATTTATAATTTTTAGACCTTGAATAATTAAATATATTTATGAAAAAATAATGATGCAGTATTTTACTTACTAATGAATGAATCAAATAATTGGTATTATAAAAGTTAAAATAAATATAATTTGAATGTTTTGATAACATCCAAGAATTTTATTTATTAATATGACTTGTTATTATTTCTTAAATTAATTTTTTTCGAATTAATAAAGTTGTTAAGACTTTAACAAAAATCAATTATTTAATAGTGTCAAAATTTACATAAATGAGTTTTAAAAAAACAAAATTATATTATTAATTGATATTGTATTCCTAAAAATATATGGTTTGGCTGAAGGACTTATATAATGATAGGTTTGTTATTAATGAACCACTTGGGGGTCTCATGATTGTTTATTGTATGTTTTTTGACTATATAATATAAAAATACCAAGAGACTTGGTAAATGTCAAACTATTTAGCTGAGAGTTAAATCAAAAAGATAAAGTTAATATAGTGACTCAAACCTCTCTAAAACATATTGGTCGTGTGTTTTTCGACCTATACCAACCTTAAAATTTAAATAAAATTTTTTTTACCCATTATAAACTGAATGTAAATTTATTATAAAATAATATTTCTAGCTTTTCCTAAGGTGCCCCGCAACCCTATTATAAAAGGGCACTCCCCCTTCTATCTAATCCACACCTTCAATGCCTTTTAGATTGGCCAAACCCTGCCCAAATATTCTCTCAACTTACCTAACTTCAACATAGAGGCCTTATTTTGATCAGAATTCCAACCCATGGAGCCCTTCTGATCAAATCAAAAGGAAGAACCCGAAGAATAAGTAATGTTTCCACCACCCTTTTTCAAGTTCCTTTCTTCTTCAACTTCTTTTTTCATTGTTACTTCCTTTCTAAATTAATAACTAAAGTATATAATATATACTGTGATGTTATTATAAATATGTTACAACCATATTCAGTATTATATCCATCCTTTGAATGATATGTCATCATACGTGCGTACGTACAGCTTACCGTCTCCACGTCGTGGTGTAATTGTTGTTAAAAAAATTATTATTTGGATGGGTATGATAATGATGAGTAATTTATGTAAATAATAAATATAATATGATAATTATTCTGTATATATAATACCATCCAATTATATATTATTTTAATATCAATAGAATGATATTGTCACCTGTGCGTACGTATGGACTACCGTCTCCACGAACGCGATGAGATTCGTTCCCCATCGTATCCATGCAAATATAATTCTCATATGATGAATGAAAATAATTTTTAAGGACTTGATAACATTCTGGATATGAATAATATAAAACCTATCCATAACAAACATGGATTATGTAACAAAACATATAAAATAAAACGATTATGTTAACACCCGAACCGACGATGATAATAATATATTATTATCGAAGAAATGTTAAAAGGTCATATATGATATCATATTAATGTATATGATTCTTGAATAATTTAATAAAAATTATTTCACCATTATACAGGTGGTTAGCCTACCCTCAACCATGTAAAAGTACACGGTAAGGGTTTATTTCCCAATCTCGTTATTATTCGAGGTTGTTTATATGTAATTATCTACTGGGACCTCTTTATCATCCACATCCATGTTTTTTTAAAATGTATTTAAAAACATTCTTACTAATTTATAGACAATGTGTTAATGTCATTTATACCTTTGTTTATTTTTTATAAGATGTTTATAATGGAATAATTCCATCTTTTTTCAAACAAGGTCCTTTTTAACAATTGTGACAAAATTAAGGTAAAAATGTCTTTTTTTAACTTATAATGCGGGTGTGGCTATTTTCTACCATTATAAACACATTTCTGGTTCCCATACTAGGTTATATGAATATTTTCAAAGTAAATGTTTTATTTTATAATTGTGTGACTCTTAAATGATTTCAAAATAGAAAGAGATATTTCTCTAAAAAGGGTTTTGATTTCATCTATGTCAACATCCTTTGATGGATTTTATGTTGATTTATTATGATACAAAACTTCCATATTATATTGATCGTTTTGTGATATGTTTGACTATGGATTTTCTATTTTTATACCATTCATGGTTTATGGTTAATGTATCGACATTTTTTATGATAGTTTATATACGAATGCTTATGATATGTTTAATCCATTTCATATGATGAATGTATTGGACTTAGTAAGTGACGGGTGGAGCCCACTATAGCTCCTCGATGCATCGGTAGGTCTCATGAGAGAACTAGACGTGGAATTGGATGAGGCCATTTCCCTATTTGAATTATGTTTTTGTTCAAGGCCTTAATCATTTTTAGACGTCTTGGCCGAGGCCTTGACAAAATGTTTCATAATGTCTGGCATTATACATTCCCTCGTTATGGATATTATATTGATGGTTCATGTGGTCATTCAATAAGTAGAATACCCATGATTATGTTTTATTATGGAATTATTTACTCAGCTCATATTCTTTCCACAAAATTATTCATTTTTATTATTGATAAAGGCATGTGGTTTCAATTATTTACCTTGCTTAATATTTATGTCATTTTCTGCTGTATTACTTACCCTTACTGGGCGTTTGAGCTCACCCCTTTCTTATGTTTCAATTTCCCAGGATATGAAGAATAGTTATGAGTGACCTGCAGGCATAATCTAGAAGGCTTGGACGTTTCTAATGAAATATATTTGTGTTGTATTACTTTTCAAGCTGTAAAGTTGAACTTATGTATGAATCTTGTTTCAAATAATACTAAACTAATCGGTCTTTCAAGACAAGATTTCCTTGTGATCATGCCAATGTTATGTAATAATACACCGACTCTGGGTAACTAGGTTCAGGGCGTTACAGTTGGTATTAGTGTATGTTTAGTACAATCCTTGGGAGTAGATTTAGATAATCTCTATTTAGAGAACATAGAGCTAAGATGGACATTGAGGATTAGTATACAAGAACAACCAAGAATTATGGTATTGTAGATATTTTGTGATTTTTCTGAGCAATACATCCCTGTCTGGATATGAGCAGGTAGAGGTGGCTCTGGCACAGATGTACATAGGGGTAAAACTTGAAAACACCGCTTTGAGCTACACTCAAATGGGAACTGGTTCACGAAAATGGGCCTTGCTGCACTCTTGCTTACGACACTCATGGGGTATATACTTAAGATAATTCTCATTTACTTTACAAACCATTATGAATGGTTATGAGTATAAACCTCATTGTATAAAACATTTTTATGATTATGTATTATATCCATAAACTATTAAATTTATGTCATGTGTTTTACAAGTTTGGAATACTGTATTTCGATTAATAAACTTATGTAGTTTATGAAATTGTTTACAAATGGCGCCCAGTGGAAATAATGCAAACTGTATTAATGCACGCACTCCATATAGGGATTTCCCTCCTGCTCAAGATAATTATAGTAGATCTTGTGATGCAATTGGTGCTGATCATCTAATCACCATACTGGGACAACTCACTCAGGTTATGAATAATAACCTTACCCGAATGGAGAAACTAGATCCACAACGCGAAGGATCAATGTTAGATCTCTTCATGAGGAAATAACCACTAACATTAAATGGGAGTAAATACCGATTTGTGGCTAAGAAATGGATAAATTCCTTAGAAAAAATATTCATTTCCTTGGGAATTAGTGAAAGGTAAAATGTTATCAGGACAGTTTACCGCCTCACTGGAGATGTTGATCAATGGTTGTCATTGATTCAAAACACAAAGGAAGATGATGAAGTATCAAATATGGAATGGAGGGAGTTCAAAGATATTTTCATAGAAAAATAATTTCTCATGACTATCGAGCAGACATGGAAAGGCAATTTCTGAGTCTGGGGTAAAAGGAGGATGAGAATGTCCTAAAGTATGATGCTATCTTTACAAGGATAGCGAGGCATGATGTAGATTATATAAGTAACTCATGAAGTATGATTTACCATTTCTTTGATGGGTTAAAACCATTTATCCGTCGAGAATTAGTATCTCAATCCTTCTCATCATATTAAGTTATTGTCTCATGTGCTATCAAGATAGAAAAGGAATTCTTTAAGTCTTATGACTTTAAATCAAAGCACGAGAAGAAGAGATCTGCTGAGCACTATAGGGAAGGATATACGGAGTCAGGGAAAACGGGAAGAATTGAATTTCCACCCTATGATAATTGTATATGGAAGCACCCTGGTGCTGGTCTAAATAGAAAATATGTATGCTAAAAATGTGGATAGAAATGTCATCTAGCTGGTGATTGTAAAGGAAAGAAATATGCTACCAATGTTCAATGCTACAATTGTAGAGAGATGGGAAATTATGCAAATTAATTTCCTAAGAGTTAGGGAACCATACCTCAAAAAATGCCAAGGGATCAAGGCCAAGATTATGCTATCACTACTGCAGAGGTAGAAGATCCTAAAGATGTGGTCGAAGGTAATTAAATGGTTTCCTCAAGTTTAGAAAATGAATTTTTTTTATTCTGGATCATCTAATTGTTTCATATCTTTCTAGTTTTCTAATAAAATTAGATATTTCCAATTTTATTTAACAAGGGAGTTGTCAAATAAATCTCCTAAGGGAAGTATAATTGCTACAATGTTCTGTGGATCCATTCCCATTAGGGAATATAAATGTTCTTTATCTGATGATGTCATCATCATACCCATGACTTAATTGGATATAATCCTTTGTATGGATTGGATTTCGGACCATGATGTGAATATTTATTATAAGAAAAATGAGTTTACTATTTTTGACGATGATGATAAAGAACACCTTATCTTTAGACTAGAATAGTCACCAACTGATTCTTATTTAGATCCACCCCTAGTAGCTCAACTAAATCCAATTATCGGGGGGAAGAGAATGAAATTACTATGGGTGACGAAAGGAATATTCAAATAGAGGATGTACCTATTGATAATGAATATATAGATGTGTTTCCGGAAGATTTACCTGGACACCCTCCAGAACAAGAAATTGAGTTTTCCATTGATTTAATTCTTGGTTCAAGGCCCATATCAGAGACCCCTTATAGAATGGCCATTGTGGAATTAGTTGAACTAAAGAAACAACCATAGGAATTGAGTAATGAGGGATTTATTTTCACTAGTATTTCTCCATGGGGAGCCCCTGTCCTTTTTTTAAGAAGAAAGATGGATCTATGAGGTTATGTATCGACTACAGGGAAATCAATGATATAACAATAAAGAACAATTATCCCCTACCTCATATTGATCATTTATTTGACCAACTGCATGGAGCTCAATACATTTCAAAGATTGACCTTCAGTCTGGATACCATCAGTTTTGTGTGAAGAAGGAAGACATTTTGAAGACACCATTCCGAACCAGGTACGGGCATTACGAGTTTACATTAATGCCTTTTTGATTGACTAATGAACCTTCTATATTCATTGATCAAATGAATAGAGTTTTCAAGGAGTATATCAATGATTTTTTGGTGGTATTTATTGATGATATCATGGTATATTCAAAAATCTATGAAGATCATGAAAATCACTTGCAAATTATTCTGAAGACTCTTAGAAGACATGAATTATATGGGATGTTTAGCAGGTGTGAATTCTGGGTTCGAGAGATTTATTTTCTTGCCCATATTATCATCAAAGATGGAATCTATGTTGATCCTTATAAGACCAATGGAATCCATGAATGGCCATCCCCGACGAGTATAACTGAGGTACAGAGTTTTATTGGTTTAGCGGGTTATTATCGGCATTTCCTCTAGAATTTTTCCCAAATGGCTTACCCATTTACAAAGATCACACGTAAATGGGTTAAATTTTTTTGGACAAAAGAGTGTGAAATTTTTTTTGAATAACTGAAGATAATATTATTAAATGATCTTATATTGACTCTACCATTGGGGAATGATGGGTTCATTATTTATGGTGATGCATCGAAGAAATGACTTTGTTGTGTCCTTATGCAGAATGATAATGTTATTTCCTATGCATCATGATAGCTAAAAATTCATGTGAAAAACTACCCTACTCATGATCATTAGTTAGATGTTCTAATCTTTGCATTGAAGATATAGAGACATTATCTCAATGGTGAAAAATGTGATATTTATACCGATTACAAATGTTTGAAGTATATTTTCTCACCGAAAGAACTCAACATGAGGCAAAGGAGATGGCTTGAACTACTCAAGGATTATCATTTCATGATACACTACCATCTGGTGAAGGAAAATAATGTGGAAGATGCTTTGAGTAGAAAGGATAATGGATTTTCGAACAAGATGAGGTTTGATGTAACGCCCCGACCCCAGCTACCCAGAGTCGGTGCATTAATTACATAACATTGGCATGATCACAAGAAAGATCAAATCTCGAAAGACCGATTGGTTTAGTAGCCTTGGAAACACTAGATATATTCATAAGTTTTACATTACATCATAAAATCAAAAACTACTACAACAACATAATGTTTCCACAGTCCACACTACAATCCCCTCATAATATCCCTGCAGGTCATTCATAACTTACATCTTCACTTCCTGGGAAAAATAAAACATAGAAAAGGGGTGAGCTCAAATGCCCAGTAAGGATAACAATATAGCGGAAACTTTCATCAATAAGAATAAACATTTAAGGCAATGTATAACTAAAACAAAAGCCTTTTAAACACGAACTTTCAACATGGTATGGCATAAATAAAATGAAATAATGCCATTTACTTATTCACATGGATATTCCACTAATCGAATAATCACATGCAAAAATAAATAACCACTTTCATAATGTTGGAATGCATAATGCCAGACTATCATAACCACATAGCCAAGGCCTCGTGCCAAGACTACAAATAAGATTTTGTCAAGGCCTTGTGCCAAGACACTAGTTTGTCTCATGAGACCTACTGATGCATCGAGGAGCTATAGCGGGCTCCACCCGTCACTTATTAATTCCAATGCATTCCCATATGAAAAGGTTTAAACATAACATAAACATTCGTATTAAAACTAGCATACGAAATGTCAATACTTTCACAATAAACTATGAATGGTATAAAAATAGCACATCCACAGTCAAACATATCACAAAACCTTCAATACAATATAGAAGTTTTGTATCATAATAAATCAACTTCAAATAATCTTAAAATCCATCAAATGATGTTGACATAGATGAAATCAAAATTCTTTTTAAAGAAATATCTCCTTTTATTTTGAAATCATTTAAGATCCATATAAAATAAAACATTTTCTTTGAAAATATTCTTATAACCTTGTAAGGAAAGCTTTGAAGATTTTATAACGGCGTAAAATAACCGCACCCGCCGTATAAGTTAAAAAAAACATTCTTACCTCAATTCTGTCGAAAAGGTTAAAAAGGACCTTGTTTTGAAAACGACGGAACGATTCCTTTATAAACCTCTTATAAAAAGTCAAAAAAAGGTATAAATGACTTTAACCCATATTCTTGTAAATAGTAAAAATGTTTTGAAATACATTTTTAAGAAACATGGATGTGGATGATAAAGAGATCCCAGTAGATTATTACGTATAATACAACCTCGGATAATGAAGAGATTGTGAAATAACCCTTACCTTGTACTTTTCCGTGGTTGTGGTAGGTTAACCTCCTGTATAATGGTGAAATAATTGTTATTAAATTATACAAGAATCATATACATTAATATGATATCATATATGATCTTTTAATATTGATTTGATAATAATATCTTAGTATTATCGTTGTTTCGGGTGTTAACTTACTTGTTTTCTTTCATATGTTTTGTTACGTAAGACATGTTTGTAAAGGATAGGTTGTATATTATTCATATCCAGAATGATATCAAGTCCTTAAACATCATTTTTAAATCATAAAATGATAATTACGCTTTAATGGTTACGATGGAGAATGAATCTCATCGCGTTCGTGGAGACGGTAGTCCGTACGTACGCACGAGCGACAATATCATTATTTTGATATTAAAATAATATATAAATGGATGGTATATCATATATACAGAATCATTAACATGTTATATTTATTATTTACATGAGTTACACATCATTATTATACTCATCCAAATAATATTATATTGAATAACAATTACACCACGACGTGGAGACGGTAAGCCGTACGTACGCACGTATGGTGACATGTTATTCAAAGGGTGGATAGAATACTGAATATGATTGTACCATATTTATAAAAACATCACAGTATATGTGAGATACTGGAGTTATTATTTCAGAATGGTAAGAACAAAGGAAGAAGAAGTGGAAGAAGAAATGAACTTAGAAAAGGGTGGTGAAATCATTACCTCTTCTTCGGGTTCTTCCTTTTGATTTGATCAAAAGGGCTCCTTAGGTTGGCTTTCTGATCAAACTAATGCCTCTAGGTTGTATTGAGGGATGTTGGGAGAGTATTTGGGCAGAGTTTGGCCGAACAGAAAGGCTTTGAAGGTGTGAAGAAATGAGAAGGAGGAGTGCTCTTTTATAAGAGGGGTGAGGGGCACCTTTGGAAAAGCTAGAAATATTAATTTATAATAAATTCATATTCGGTTTCTAAAGGCTCCAAAGTTGACTATTCAAATGATGAGGTGGGGATAGGTCGAAAGCAACTCATCCAATAGAATTTAGACAGGTTTGGGTACTTATATTAACCTTATCTTTAAGTATTAACTCTAAGTTAATTAGTTTCACTTTTACAATGTCTCTTTGTATTTTATATATTATGGTTAATAAACTTACTATATACATCCAAGAGACCCCCAAGTGGTCCATTAATGATTAACCTATCATGATATAAGTCTCTTGGCCGAACCTTAGATTTTTAGGAATTTAATATCAATTAATAATATAATATTTGTTTTAAGAATTCTTTTATGTCAATTTTGACACTATTCAATAGTTGATTTTTGTGAAACTCCTAAGAGATTGATTACTTCGAACAAAGTCAATTAAATCAATCCTAATATATCATATTATCATAGAAAATTAGTTTAATTCATTAAAAGTTTCATATTATAATTATTTGGGTATTTATAAGATCAATTATTTTTATTTTTCACTATTTTAGTAATTACTGCATCATCATTGTGTCATAAATAAAATAAATTATATAATGTCTAAAAATTATAAATAAAATATCATTATGTAGGAAATATTTTTAGCTTTCTAATGAATATTTATAATCGAAAATCCAACATGTATAACCCTATGTAAAAATTGTTCTTCTAAAAGATGTAAGCTTATGCCATTTTTATTTTTATTTTAACTTTATTAATATAAAGTGTCCCTACCACATACAAGTGGCTCCAAGGGGTCCCCAAATTGACCCAAGGATGCCCATGGTCGGGTATGTGTCCACCAATAAGGTTAGGACACGTTTTAGGGTAATTTTGTATTATTATAATATTATTTTTTTAACCCTTATTTACAGGATTTACCCTTTAACCATGGTAAATAAAATATTTACCACAGTAACTATTCAAAATGTCTAAAAATAAAAGTTACCTATTTACACAATTTGAACATCCTGATTCCAAATATGGAATCCATTTTCCTAAATTCAAAACACAGAAGTGGCAGAAATTAATTTAAAATTAATTCCGGCTGTTAAAACAAAAAGCGTGTTTTTAAGAGATAATAACTATCAAAAGATTGACACTTGTTTATGTTCGGTTTAATTTTAAAATTATGTCCAATGACCAAAATTATATTGAATGGTAAAAATATATTCTAAATATACTTTAAAACCACTCAAATTCATAATTTATCACTAGTAATTAATTTGATTAAAAAAGTTGTTTTTAATTAAAATTTAGTAATTTTCACTATTCATCAAAATATGAAAGTTATCCGAAATGTACCAAAATTTCACCCTAGGATAATTTTGATATTCCGAATCCAAAAATGAAGTCCATTTTGAAATATAGAATATATATGATTTCAAAAAGTAGGTATTACTATTCACAACGACTAGTTTAATTAGTTGTGGTGTGTGTTAGAACTCGAGGTTGCGTACAACACACGCTATCGCATTATTCGAAGGGAAACGTACCGTAGAAGCTTGGGGTGTTACATTCTCCCCTCCTTCAAATAATTGCGTCCTCGCAATTTCTAGGGTATTACTGCATAAAAAGACTCGGGTGGTTCTTCATCATAAGTTCCTCGGGTTCCCACGTTGCCTCTTCCATCTTATGATTTCTCCACAAAACTTTTACCAGACGCGTCGTCCGGTTTCTCAGTACTTGTTCTCTTGTATCAAGAATCCTGACGGGCTCTTCACAATAAGACAGATCCGGTTCCAGTTCTAATTCCTCATAGGTGAGTACATGCGTTGGGTCAGGCATGTATTTTCTCAACAGAGATACGTGGAACACATCGTGAACTTTGGAGAGACTTGGCGGCATTGCCAATCGGTAAGCTACAGCCCCAATTCGTTCTAGAATTTCGAAAGGTCCGATGTACCTGGGACTCAATTTACCTTTCTTACCAAAACGTATGACTCCCTTCCACGGAGATACCTTTAGGAAAACATGATCACCGACTTGAAATTCCAAATCCTTCCTTCGATTATCGGCATAGCTCTTCTGCCTACTTTGAGCTGCTTTGATGTGATTTTGGATTACCTTCACCTTTTCCACCGTTTCCTCCACAAGTTCTGGGCCTACAAGTTTTCTTTCACCAACGTCATCCCAACAGGTTGGTGTACGACATCTCTTTCCGTATAACGCTTCATATGGTGCCATTTGTATACTCGAATGGAAGCTATTGTTATAGGAAAATTCTACCAGAGGTAAATATTGATCCCACATACCCTGAAAATCAAGTGAGCAAGATCTCAACATGTCTTCTAAGGTTTGAATAGTCCGTTCTGATTGTCCGTCTGTCTGAGGGTGGTAAGCAGTGCTCAAATGAAGTTCAGTATCCAGGGATTTCTAAAGACTTTTCCAGAATCTTGAAATAAAACGGGGATCACGATCAGAAACAATCGATAGGGGTACACCATGAAGTCTCACAACTTCATTAATGTATAGTCTTGCTAGACGTTCCAGGGGTAGATCTTCTCTTATAGCAAGAAAATGTGCTGACTTGGTAAGACGATCAACAATAACCCATATTGCATCGTTCCTTCTAGAAGTCTTTGGTAGCCCCATGACAAAGTCCATCGTAATATTGTCCCATTTCCACTCCGGTATGGGAAGAGGTTGCATGACTCCTCCAGGCTGTTGCCTTCCAGCTTTCACTTGTTGACAAACCATACATCTTGATACAAAATCAGCAATCTCCCTCTTCATGTTGTCCCACCAAAAATGTTCCTTCAAATCTCTATACATTTTGGTGCTCCCATGGTGTATAGAGAAATTGGAACTATGAGCATCATCCAGCAATTCCCTTTTTAGATCAGGTATATTGGGAACACAAAGTCTCTTCCCGAATTTCAAAAGTCCATCATCATACACAAAGTCTCTCAATCTCCCATCATTCACAGCTTTAATCTTCTTCTGAAATTCTTCATCATCGGTCTGAGAACTCTTAATCCTTTCTAGTAAAGATGCTTTGGCAACCATTTGAAAAAGCATTGATGTTTCACCTTCCCTGGTTATTCCCATGTCCATCTTCACTAGATCCATGAAAATTGGATCCCTTTCAATTCTCATCATGTTCAGAACTCCATGGTCTGTTCTGCTCAAAGCATCTGCTACTTTGTTTGCTTTCCCCGGGTGGTAGTGTATCGTACAATCATAATCCTTGAGTAATTCAAGCCATCTCCTTTGCCTCATGTTGAGTTCTTTTTGTGAGAGAATATACTTCAAACTCTTGTGATCAGTATAAATCTCACATTTTTCACCATAGAGGTAGTGCCTCCATATCTTCAAAGCAAATATCACAGCTGCTAACTCAAGATCATGAATAGGATAGTTTTGTTCATGAATTTTCAACTGTCGTGATGCATAGGCAATAACTCTATCATTCTGCATAAGGACACAGCCAAGTCCTTTCTTTGATGCATCACTATAAATAACGAACCCATCATTCCCCGATGGTAGAGTCAATATAGGAGCATTGACTAATCTTCTCTTCAGTTCTTTGAAACATTCTTCACACTCTTTTGTCCAAACAAATTTAACCCCTTTACGTGTGAGCTTCGTTAATGGGTTTGCCAATCGGGAAAAATTCTGGACGAAACGTCGATAATAACCTGCCAAACCAATAAAACTACGTACCTCAGTTATACTCGTAGGTGCTGGCCATTCTTGGATTGCCTTGGTCTTAGAAGGATCAACAGAGATTCCATCTTTAGAGACAATATGGCCAAGAAAAGAAATCTCCTGAAGCCAGAATTCACACTTGCTAAACTTTCCATATAATTCATGCCTCCTCAGAGTCTTCAAGATAATGCGCAAGTGATTTTCATGATCTTCGTAGGTTTTGGAGTATACCAAGATATCATCAATAAATACCACCACAAATTCATCGAGATACTCCTTGAAAACTCTATTCATCAGATCCATGAATACAGAGGGTGCATTAGTCAATCCAAACGGCATTACAGTAAACTCGTAATGCCCGTACCTGGTTCGAAATGCTGTCTTCGGAATGTCTTCCTTCTTTACACACAACTGATGGTATCCAGATCGAAGGTCAATCTTTGAAAAGTATTGAGCTCCATGCAGTTGGTCAAATAAATCATCAATACGAGGTAGGGGATACTTGTTCTTTATCGTTATAGCATTGATCTCCCTGTAGTCGATACATAACCTCATAGATCCATCTTTCTTTTTAACAAAAAGAACAGGGGCTCCCCATGGAGAAACACTAGGGCGAATAAATCCCTTATTACTCAATTCCTCTAGTTGTTTCTTTAGTTCGACTAACTCTACAGTGGCCATTCTATAAGGGGTCTTCGATATAGGCCTTGATCCAGGAATCAAATCAATAGAAAACTCAACTTCTCGTTCTGGAGGATGTCCAGGTAAATCTTCCGGAAATACATCTACAAATTCTTTCACAACAGGTACATCCTCTATTTGAACATTCCTTTCCTCACCGATAGTTACTTCATTCTCTTCCTCCCCAATAATTGAATTAAGTTGGGCTACTGGGGGTGGATCTAAATAAGAATTAGGTGGTGACGATTCTGCTCTAAAAATAAGGTGTTCCTTATCATTATCATCAAGAATCGTAACCTCTTTCTTCTTACAATAAATCTTCGCATCATAGTCCGAAAGCCAGTCCATACCGAGGATTATATCAAACTCAATCATAGGTATGACGATGAAATCAGCAGATAAAGAAAATTTATGTGCTCTAATGGGGACTGATTCACAAAACTTTGTTGCAACGATACTTCCCTTAGGAGTTTTAACTGACAACTCCCTTATTAAATCAAATTGGAAATATCTAATTTTCTTAGCAAACTGGGAAGATATGAAACAATGCGATGATCCAGAATCAAATAATGCATTTGCTAAACTTGAGGAAACCATTAAATTACCTGCCACCACGTCTTTCGGAGTTTCTACCTCAGCAGTAGTGATAGCATAAGCCTGGCCTTGATCCCTTGGCCTTTTCTGAGGTAAGTTCTCCTGACGCTTAGGACATGCATTTGCATAATGTCCCATCTCCCTGCAATTGTAGCACTGAACGTTGGTAGCTTCCTTCTTCCCCTTGCAATCATGAGCTTGGTGGCCTTTTTCACCACACTTGTAACAGACTCCCATTCCCTTCAAGCAAGTACCAGGATGTTTCTTCCCGCATTTACCACAAGATGGATATTCAACCTTTCCCTTCTTCCCCTTATTTCCATTCCCAGATTGATCAGCAGGTCTCTTCTTCTCTTGCTTTGCTTTAAATTCATAAGACTTAGAGAATTCCTTTTCGGTCTTGATAGCACATGAGACAATGTCTTCGTACGATGAAAAGGATTCTGAGACTAATGCTCGACGGAGAAATGGTTTTAACCCATCAAAGAAACGATCAATCTTACTTCTTGGGTTGCGAATATAATCTCCAGCATACCTCGCTAACCTTGTAAAGTTAGCCTCATACTTTGTGACATTCTCATCCTCCTTTTGTCTCAGACTCAGAAATTGCCTTTCCATATCTGCTCGATGGTCGCGAGGAAAGTATTTTTCTAAAAACAGATCTTTGAACTCCCTCCATTCCATGTTTGATACTTCATCATCTTCCTTCATGTTTTGAATCAATGACCACCATTGATCAGCATCTCCAGTGAGGCGGTAAACTGCCATGGTAACTTTTTCCCTTTCACTACTCCCCAAAGCCTGAAATATTTTCTCTAGGGAAAATATCCATTGCTCAGCTACTAAGGGATTTGTACTTCCATTGAACGTTGGTGGTTGTTGTCTCATGAATCGATCTAACATTGATCCTCCACGCTGCGGATCAGGGTGCTCCATACGGGTAAGGTTATTATTCATAACCTGAGTAAGTTGTCCCAGTACGGTGATTAGCTGATCAGCACCAGTTGCATCACCAGCCCCACTATAATTATCTTGAGCAGGAGGGCAATCCCTACATGGAGTGCGTGCATTGATACGGTTTCCATTTCTTCCACTAGGCGCCATTTCTAAACAATGGCATAAACTAGATCAGTTTATGAATCAAAATACATAATCCCATACTTATAAAACACTAAACATAAATTGAACTATCTATGGATATAATCCATAATCATAAATATGTTTTCTTTGAGGAAGTATATACTCATAAACCCTTCATAATGATTTGTAAAGAAAGTGAGAGTTATCCTAAGCATATCCCCCGGGAGTGTCGTAACCAAGAGTGCCGCAAGGCCCGTTGTCGTGCACCAGTTCCCGTTCGAGTCTAGCTCAAAGAGGTGTTTTCGGGTTTTACCCCTAGGTACATCTGTGCCAGAGCCGCCTCTACCTGCTCGTATCCAGACAGGGATGTATTGCTCGCAAAACTCACAAAGTCTCTACAATACCAAAATTCTAGGAAGTTCTTCTATACTAATCCTCAAAGTTCATCTTAGGTCTACGTGCTCTAATCAGAGTTTATCTAAATCTAGCTTCCAAGGTTTGTACTAAACCTCCTCTGATACCAACTGTAACGCCCCGACCCCAGCTACCCAGAGTCGGTGCATTAATTACATAACATTGGCATGATCACAAGAAAGATCAAATCTCGAAAGACCGATTGGTTTAGTAGCCTTGGAAACACTAGATATATTCATAAATTTTACATTACATCATAAAATCAAAAACTACTACAACAACATAATGTTTCCACAGTCCAAACTACAATCCCCTCATAATATCCCTGCAGGTCATTCATAACTTACATCTTCACTTCCTGGGAAAAATAAAACATAGAAAAGGGGTGAGCTCAAATGCCCAGTAAGGATAACAATATAGCGGAAACTTTCATCAATAAGAATAAACATTTAAGGCAATGTATAACTAAAACAAAAGCCTTTTAAACATGAACATTCAACATGGTATGGCATAAATAAAATGAAATAATGCCATTTACTTATTCACATGGATATTCCACTAATCGAATAATCACATGCAAAAATAAATAACCACTTTCATAATGTTGGAATGCATAATGCCAGACTATCATAACCACATAGCCAAGGCCTCGTGCCAAGACTACAAATAAGATTTTGTCAAGGCCTTGTGCCAAGACACTAGTTTGTCTCATGAGACCTACCGATGCATCGAGGAGCTATAGCGGGCTCCACTCGTCACTTATTAAGTCCAATGCATTCCCATATGAAAAGGTTTAAACATAACATAAACATTCGTATTAAAACTAGCATACGAAATGTCAATACTTTCACAATAAACTATGAATGGTATAAAAATAGCACATCCACAGTCAAACATATCACAAAACCTTCAATACAATATAGAAGTTTTGTATCATAATAAATCAACTTCAAATAATCTTAAAATCCATCAAAGGATGTTGACATAGATGAAATCAAAATTCTTTTTAAAGAAATATCTCCTTTTATTTTGAAATCATTTAAGATCCATATAAAATAAAACATTTTCTTTGAAAATATTCTTATAAGCTTGTAAGGAAAGCTTTGAAGATTTTATAACGGCGTAAAATAACCGCACCCGCCGTATAAGTTAAAAAAAACATTCTTACCTCAATTCTGTCGAAAAGGTTAAAAAGGACCTTGTTTTGAAAACGACGGAAAGATTCCTTTATAAACCTCTTATAAAAAGTCAAAAAAAGGTATAAATGACTTTAACCCATATTCTTGTAAATAGTAAAAATGTTTTGAAATACATTTTTAAGAAACATGGATGTGGATGATAAAGAGATCCCAGTAGATTATTACGTATAATACAACCTCGGATAATGAAGAGATTGTGAAATAACCCTTACCTTGTACTTTTCCTTGGTTGTGGTAGGTTAACCTCCTGTATAATGGTGAAATAATTGTTATTAAATTATACAAGAATCATATACATTAATATGATATCATATATGATCTTTTAATATTGATTTGATAATAATATCTTAGTATTATCGTTGTTTCGGGTGTTAACTTACTTGTTTTCTTTCATATGTTTTGTTACGTAAGACATGTTTGTAAAAGATAGTTTGTATATTATTCATATCCAGAATGATATCAAGTCCTTAAACATCATTTTTAAATCATAAAATGATAATTACGCTTTAATGGTTACGATGGAGAATGAATCTCATCGCGTTCGTGGAGACGGTAGTCCGTACGTACGCACGAGCGACAATATCATTCTTTTGATATTAAAATAATATATAAATGGATGGTATATCATATATACAGAATCATTAACATGTTATATTTATTATTTACATGAGTTACACATCATTATTATACCCATCCAAATAATATTATATTGAATAACAATTACACCACGACGTGGAGACGGTAAGCCGTACGTACGCACGTATGGTGACATGTTATTCAAAGGGTGGATAGAATACTGAATATGATTGTACCATATTTATAATAACATCACAGTATATGTGAGATACTGGAGTTATTATTTCAGAATGGTAAGAACAAAGGAAGAAGAAGTGGAAGAAGAAATGAACTTAGAAAAGGGTGGTGAAACTAATGCCTTTAGGTTGTATTGAGGGATGTTGGGAGAGTATTTGGGCAGATTTTGGCCGAACCAAAAGGCTTTGAAGGTGTGATGAAATGAGAAGGAGGAGTGCTCTTTTATAAGAGGGGTGAGGGGCACCTTTGGAAAAGCTAGAAATATTAATTTATAATAAATTCATATTCGGTTTCTAAAGGCTCAAAAGTTGACTATTCAAATGATGAGGTGGGGATAGGTCTAAAGCAACTCATCCAATAGAATTTAGACAAGTTTGGGTACTTATATTAACCTTATCTTTAAGTATTAACTCTAAGTTAATTAGTTTCACTTTTACAATGTCTCTTTGTATTTTATATATTATGGTTAATAAACTTACTATATACATCCAAGAGACCCCCAAGTGGTCCATTAATGATTAACCTATCATGATATAAGTCTCTTGGCCGAACCTTAGATTTTTAGGAATTTAATATCAATTAATAATATAATATTTGTTTTAAGAATTCTTTTATGTCAATTTTGACACTATTCAATAGTTGATTTTTGTGAAACTCCTAACAGATTGATTACTTCGAAAAAAGTCAATTAAATCAATCCTAATATATCATATTATCATAGAAAATTAGTTTAATTCATTAAAAGTTTCATATTATAATTATTTGGGTATTTATAAGATCAATTATTTTTATTTTTCACTATTTTAGTAATTACTGCATCATCATTGTGTCATAAATAAAATAAATTATATAATGTCTAAAAATTATAAATAAAATATCATTATGTAGGAAATCTTTTTTAGCTTTCTAATGAATATTTATAATCGAAAATCCAACATGTATAACCCTATGTAAAAATTGTTCTTCTAAAAGATGTAAGCTTATGCCATTTTTATTTTTATTTTAACTTTATTAATATAAAGTGTCCCTACCACATACAAGTGGCTCCAAGGGGTCCCCAAATTGACCCAAGGATTCCCATGGTCGCGTATGTGTCCACCAATAAGGTTAGGACACGTTTTAGGGTAATTTTGTATTATTATAATATTATTTTTTTAACCCTTATTTACAGGATTTACCCTTTAACCATGGTAAATAAAATATTTACCACAGTAACTATTCAAAATGTCTAAAAATAAAAGTTACCTATTTACACAATTTGAACATCCTGATTCCAAATATGGAATCCATTTTCCTAAATTCAAAACATAGAAGTGGCAGAAATTAATTTAAAATTAATTCCCGCTGTTAAAACAAAAAGCGTGTTTTTAAGAGATAATAACTATCAAAAGATTGACAATTGTTTATGTTCAGTTTAATTGTAAAATTATGTCCAATGACCAAAATTATATTAAATGGTAAAAATATATTCTAAATATACTTTAAAACCACTCAAATTCATAATTTATCACTAGTAATTAATTTGATTAAAAAAGTTGTTTTTAATTAAAATTTAGTAATTTTCACTATTCATCAAAATATGAAAGTTATCCGAAATGTACGAAAATTTCACCCTAGGCTAATTTTGATATTCCGAATCCAAAAATGAAGTCCATTTTGAAATATAGAATATATATGATTTCAAAAAGTAGGTATTACTATTCACAACGGCTAGTTTAATTAGTTGTGGTGTGTGTTAGAACTCGAGGTTGCGTACAACACACGCTATCGCATTATTCGAAGGGAAACGTACCGTAGAAGCTTGGGGTGTTACATTTGAAAAGGATCCTATATACATGGATCTTGTAATGATGGATATGGGAATCACCATGTAAGGTGAAACATCAATGTTTTTTCAAATGGTTGCCAACCCATCTTTATTATAAATAATAAAGAGTTATCAGACCGATGATGAAGAGTTTCAATAGAAGATTAAATCTGTGAATGATGGGAGATTGAGTGACTTTGTGTATGATGATGGAATTTTGACATTTGGGAAGACACTTTGTGCTACCGATATACCTGATCAAAAAAGAGAATTGTTGGATGATGCTCATAGTTCCAAATTTTTCTATACACCCTGGGAGCACCAAAATGTATAGGCATTTGAAGAAACATTTTTGGTGGGACAACCTCAAGATGGAGATTGTGGGTTATCTGTCAAGATGTATGGTTTTTCAACAAGTGAAAGGTGGAAGGCAATATCCTGGAGGTGACATAAAATCACTTCCCATACCTCAGTGGAAATGGGATAATATCACGATGGATTTGTCATGGGGCTACCAAATACTCCTATAAGGAACGATTCAATATGGGTTATTGTTGATCATCTTACAATTTCAGCACATAATCATTCTATAACGGAAGATTCTACCACTTTAATGTCTAGTATTACAATATATTAATGAAGTTGTGAGACTTCATGGAGTACCCCTATTGATTATTTCTGATCGTGATCCCCGTTTTACTTTAATATTTTGGAAAAGTCTTCCGAAATCCCTTGATACTGAACTTCGTTTGAGAACTGCTTACCACCCTCAAACAGATGGACAATCTCAATGGACTATTCAAACATTAGAAGACATGTTGAGATCATGCTCACTTGACTTTCAGGGTATGTGGGATCAATATTTACCTCTGAGAGAATTTTCTTATAACAATAGCTTCAATTTGAATATTCAGATTGCACCATATGAAGCATTTTATGGAAAGAAATGTTGCACACCAACCTGTTGGGATGATGTTGGTGAAATAATACTCATAGGTCTTGATCTGGTGGATGAAACAATGGAAAAGGTGAAGGTAATCCAAAACCACATCAAAGCTGCTCAAAGTAGGCAGAAGATCTATGCTGACAACCAAAGGAAGGATTTTGAATTCTAGGTAGGAGATCATGTTTTCGTGAAGGTATATCAATGGAACAGTGTTATACATTTCGATCAGAAGGGAAAATTGAGCCCCAGGTACATCAGAAATTTCAAAATTCTAGAATGAATTGGGGTTGTATCTTACCATTTGGCAATGCCTCCAAGTCTCTCCAAAGTTCACGATGTGTTCCATGTATCACTGTTGAGAACTACACATGCCTGACGCAATGCATGTGCTCACCTATGAGGAATTAGAACTGGAAATTTATCTTTATTATTGCGATGATCCTATCTAGATTCTTGATACGAGAGAACATTTTTTGAGAAACCGGACGACTTGGATCGTAAATGTTATATGGAGAAACGATAAGCTGGAACATGCAACATGGGAACCCGAAGAACTTTTGATGAAGAACCACCCAAATCTTTTCACACGTTAATATTATAGAAATTTTGAGGATGAAATTATTTGATGGAGGGGGGAATTTAAAACCCCAACCTTCCACGGTAAGCTTCTCATTGAATAATACAGTATCGTGTATTGTACGCAACTTCCAGTCCAAACACACACCACATCCAATCAAACTAGCCATTATGAATAGTAATACCCACTTTTTGAAATTTTATACATTTTATCGTTCAGAATGGACTTCATTTTTGGATTCGAAATATCGAAATTATATTAGGGTGAATTTTTGGTACATTTCTAATAACTTTCATATTTTTATGAATAGTGAAAATTACTAAATTTTAATTAAAAACAACTTATTCAATTGAAATAATTAATAGTGATAAATTATAAAGTTGAGTGGTTTTAAAGTATATTTAGAATATATTTTTACCATTTAATACAATTTTGGTCATTATACGTAATTTCACTTTTAAACCAGACATAAACAACTGTCAATATTTTGATAGTTATTATTTCTTAAAAACATGCTTTTTGTTTAGACAACGGGAATTAATTTTAAATTAATTTCTCCCAATTCTGTTTTTTGAATTTAGGAAAATGGATTCCATATTTATCATCAGGAGGTACAAATTGTGTAAATAGTTAACTATTATTTTTAGACATTTTGAATAATTGCTTCGGTAAATATTGTATTTACCATGGTTAAAGGATAAATCCGGTAATTAAGGGTAACAAAATAATATTATAATAATATTAAATTACCCTAAAACGTGTCCTAACCCTATTGGATGACACATATCTGACCATTGGCATCTTTGGGTCGATTTTGGGACCCCATGGATCCACTAGTAAGTGATAATGACACTTTATATTAAATAAGTTAAAGTAAATACAAAAATGAGAAGAGCATATATATTTTAGAAAAAAAATTTTTACATAAGCTAATATGTGAAATTTTTTAAACTATAAATATTCAATAGAAAGATAAAACGATTTCATACATAATAGTATATTATTTATAATTTTAAGACATTAATAATTAACTATATTTATGACACAATAATGATGTTGTATTTTCCTTATTAATGAATGAATCAAATAATTGGTATTATAAATATTAAAATAAATATAATTTGAATGTTTTGATAACATCCACGATTTTTATTGGTTAATATGAATTGTTAGGATGGTTTAAATGAATTTATTTTCGAATTAATAATGTTTTTAATACTTTAAAAAATCAATTATTAAATATTGTCAGAATTGACTTAAATGAGTTTTTTTTAAAATATTATATTATTTATTGATATTATATTCCAAAAAAACCAGGATTGGTCAAAATACTTATAAAATGATATTTGTGTTATTGAAGGACCACATGGGGTCTCTTGGATGTTTATAGTAAGTTTATTGACTATATAATATAAAAATACAAAGAGACATAATAAATGTCAAACTATTTAACTAAGAGTTAAATCAGAAAATATAAAGTTATTATAGTGACTGAAACATGTCTAAAACCTATTGGATGAGTGGTTTTCGACCAATCACCACCTTAAACATTAAATAATCTAATTTTTACCCATTATAACCCTAGTATTAATTTATTATAAAACAATATTTCTAGCATTTCCTAAGGTGCCCCTTACCCCTCTTGTAAAAGGGATCTCCTCCTTCTCTCTAATTCCCACCTTCAAAGCCATTTGGCTCAGCGAAACCATGTAGAAATATTCATTCAACTTTTCCCACTTCATCCTATATGCCTTATTTTGATCATAAATCCATCCTAAGGAGCCCTTTCGATCAAATCAAAATGATGAACCCAAAGAAGAGGTAATATTTTCACCACACTTTTTCAAGTTCATTTCTTCATCAACAACTTCTTTCTTTGTTATTTTCTTTCTAAAATAATAAATACAGTATATTCTATATACTATGATGTTATTATAAATATGGTACAACCATATTCAGTATTCTATCCATCTTTTGAATGACATGTCACCATACGTGCGTATGTACGGCTTACCGTCTCCACGTCGTGGTGTAATTGTTATTCAAAAAATTATTATTTGGATGGGTATGATAATGATGTGTAATTTGTGTAAATAATAAATATAACATTATAATTATTCTGTATATATTATATACCATCGAATTATATATTATTTTAATATCAAAAGAGTGATAATGTTTCTCGTGCGTATGTATGGACTACCGTCTCCACGAATGTTATGAGATTCATTCCCCATCGTATCTATGAAAGTCTAATTCTCATTTGATTATTAAAAATAATGTTTAATGAATTTATATCATTCTAGATATGAATAATATACAACCTATACATAAAAAACACAGCGTGTGTAACAAAACATATAAAAGAAAATGAGTAAGTTAACACCCGAAACGACGATAATACTAATATCTCATTAACAAAGCAATGTTAAAAGATCATATATGATATCATATTAATGTATATTATTATTCTATAACTTAATAACAATTATATCACCATTATACATGAGGTTATCCTACCTTCATCCAAGGAATATTATAAGGTAAGTGTTTATTTCAAAATATTTTGATTATCCAAGGTTGTTTATAAGTAATTATCTATTAGGTCCTCTTTATCATCCACATCAATGTTTCTTAAAAATATATTTCAAAACATTATTAATATTTTATAGACTATGGGTTAATGTTATTCATACCCTTTTTGACTTTTTGTAGGATGTTTATAAAGGAATCTCTCCATCCTTTTCCAAATAAGGTCTTTTTTAACCTTTTCAACAACATTAGGATAAGAATGATTTTTTTTAACTTATACGGCGGGTGTGGATTTTTTCTACCGTTATAAACTCGTCGAAACATCCCTTACAAGCTTATAAGAATATTATCAAATTAAATAATTTATTTTATAATTATGTGACTCTTAAATGATTTCAAGATAGAAAGTGATATTTCTCTAAAAAGGGTTTTGATTTCATCTATGTCAACATCCATTGATGGATTTTAAGTTGATTTATTATGATAAAAAACATCAATATTGTATTGAATGTTTTGTGATATGTTTGACTATAGATGTGTTATTTTTATACTATTCATTGTTTATGGTTAATTTGTTGACATTTCATATGCTAGTTCTAATATTAATGTATATGATATGTTTAAACCTTTTCATGTGAGGAATGTATTAGACTTAGTAAGTGATGGGTGGAGCTCGCTATAGCTCCTCAATGCATCGGTAGGTCTCATGAGACAACTAGACGTGGAATTTACTGAGGCCCTTTCCCAGTTTGAAATATGGTTTTGGCTGAGGCCTTAATAATTTTTAGATGTATTGGGTGAGGCATTGACAAAATGATTCAGTATGTCCAGAATTATACATTCCCTCATTATGGAAATAATATTGATGGTTCATGTGGTCATTTGATTAGTAGAATACACATGATTATGTTTTATTATGGAATTATTTACTCATATCATATTCTTTCCATAAAATTATTCATGTTCACTATTGGTAAATGCATGTGGTTTCAATTATTTAGCATACTTAATATTTATTTCATTTTCCGCTATATTACATACCCTTACTGAGCGTTTTAGCTCACCCCATACTTCTGTTTAATTTTCCCAAGATATGTAGAAGTTAGTTATGAGTGACCTACATGCATAATCTAGGAGATGTGGATGTTTCTGATGAAATATATGTGTGTTGTATTTCTCTTCAAGTTGTAATGTTGAACTTATGTATGAATCTCGTTTCCAATAATACTAAACTGATCGGTCATTCAGGACATGATTTCCTTGTGATCATGACAATGTTATGTAATAACACACCGACTCTGGGTAACTAGGGTCAGGGAATTACTAATTCCATCATATTTAATGTAAATCATGATTTTTTAAATAGTATTACTTAATGAAATATCTATTTATTTATAATTTGAATCCATTTATGTGGATAATGATATATTGTTATATTATTATTGAATCGCCTGTGAGACTGTGTTGTGATTTTAGCTTACACCTTACATGTTCCTTCAAATGTTCATAGATTATCTACACTTAGGTTCGAGCAATTGTAATTCAACAGTTATAGGTGCTTTGAGATTTTGATCTGTGGACATGGAGAGTAACTTCCATTTGGACTTAGGTTTTTTTTTCATATGTTCTTTTAATTTTCTATATAAGTTTTTTTATACCTTTTATGAATTTTTGTATACCTATCAATGTAAAGTCTTTATAGACTTCATAATGTCTTTTATCTTTAATTCATAATGTAGTTGGGAAAATAATTCCCACATTCATTTTGTGTGATTCCAGGTGCTGGTCACCAACCCATGGGGATCAGAAATTTCATTCAGGCTATTTTAGTGTTGGATCGGTTATCAGGTCACTAGTTTATTTGGTCTAATTCTTGAAAATGTGTATCAGAGATCTAGGTTGAGTTTCTTTTCATGAATTCAGTATGCATTATGCAATCTTTTCAATGTCATGGAGGTAGTTTTTATTTATTTACTGGATAGATATCTCTATAAAAATCCTTTTTTCACCAGTGTGTTTAATGATATAAATTTTGAGGATTATTTAGAGTATGTTACCTAATTTTTATTTGGGTATAATGAAATAAAATTATTATTTCTCCAATAATTGAGATTAATTTCCCTTGTCTCTCATTTTTTCTATAGATATAATGTCATATAAATTGTCTGCTGATACTATATACAATCATGTCTCTGAAAATATGTGTGAGACAGATATAGGAGGAAACTAATGCTAAATCACCGAAAGAAAATCCTCTTATAAACTCGAATCTGGTTGATGTGATTGTATGTACTGTCCAAGATCTAGGACAAACACCACCACTATCTCACATTCAGGATCCAGTTTTTTAACCTAATAGGGATGATCTTCGGAATCCTTTTCAAGAATTTCTTCACCAGAAACCAATATAATTAAAAGGCTCAAATGATCCTCGGTAGGATGCGGAATGGTTGAGCAGGATGGAATGTTAGTTTGGGTTCTTAGAGACACCTCAAGATATAAATGAGAAGTATTCCACCTTCAAGTTTGTATTACTAATAAGTGGATAATGGGATATGATGGTTATGGTGAGAAAACAATAGGTCATAGAGTGTAAGTAATTCAATGATATTTTCAACATCAACTTCGTTCTAGAGTCTATGCTATTGGAAAAGGATACATAGCTTTCCAATTTTTTCTATTTGATGGGACTTTGAAAGTGTATGAAAATATTTTTATTAAAATTCTATTTTTCTAACCGTAGATTGTATCACATGTGGAAAATTAGAATAAATGGTTTGATTGAGGACTTCAACATGATATTTATTTTCTGGATCTCTCGCTGAAGCTTCCTTCTTATGCTGATGTGTTGGATACAATGTTGGCGGTCAAAACGGACCTTTCTATAATGTTATGTTAGTTGGGGGTTCCCTTCTCCCACAGTGGTGGTGAATTTTCCTTCAATTAAAATTGGTAGAATGTTTATCCTCATTGTTTTTGTTATCATCATGGTCTTTCTAAACATCTTGTATGCTGTGGAAGAGTTCCATTGATCTGTTATTTGTATGTGGATCTAGGTAATTCAAAAAGGATTTTCACTAATTCACCTGTGTTATGTTTCTCTTATAGATGATATATTCACCTACATATGATATTCCATGATTATTCCACTTTGGATAGTATCAATTATTCATCAACACCTTCATAGAGTATTGTATAACTAAATGATCCTAATATAAAAGGGGTCCACCCATAGTCAACTATGATGAAGATTCTACACAGAAAGAAAGATTCTCTGGAGGAAGAATTTTTTTTTCCAGGGACCATGAGAGGAACCATTACTATATCTTCATCAGTAGTGAGTACTTTGTTCGATACTAGTGAATCTTAGTCATTTATTTCAACCTATATTGTTTAATTTAGTTAATATTTATGTGGAGATTTTTTCTTTTTTAATGTATATTACTACACCACTTGTTATGAATAGAGAGTAAGGTGTGTATATATCCACTTGTTTTCTCTATGTCAGAAGTTGAGTTAGTTTGATTTTTCGAGATCATGAAATAAAAAAACATGATGTCCTTTTTGGGATAGATTTGGTCGTTTCTAATTATTCTCGTATTTATTATTTTCATTGATGAGTCTCCTTAACCACACTGGATGTTGTGTTCCATTCATTCTAAAGAGAATGAGACCTAAGGTCATGCAGATATTGACCTTCTTATTTAGAGCTTTGGGAAGTTATATTTGTAGTTTATTTTGATATGGATTGGGAATCATGAAGTTTTGATCTACCTCGAGTATTCATCAAGATTCCTGACACCATCCCTTCTGAAATCTCTATTTTTCCATTGGTAAGGGAGGTTGATTTTTTGTTCATTTATTTCCTTATACTCAACTAGTTTATATCCCCTCTTATCACATGGATCTAGTTGAAATGAAAGAGATTAATACTCAGTTCAATGATCTTCTATAGAATATATCTATAAACATGATTATGTCACATTGGATGCCTCTAGGTCTATTTTCTAAGAAATCTAATAGCTAACATCACCATTGTGTTCATTACAGAATTCTAATGTGATGTGCTATAAATAAATTGTATCCATTTTCATGGATTGAATATTTTTTTTGATTAGGTGAAATGGAGAAAACAGTTTATCTATGATTGACCTTTGATATAGTTATCCTCAGTTTATAATAAATTAATTTGGAGGCCATAAAACAACATATCGGGGAAGGTATAGCTATTATGACTACCTTTTTATGCCTTTTTGTCTAACTAAGGCTGATGAAGTTTTTATGGATTTAATGAATAGTATTTTCCAAGAGTATCTTTATACCATTTTGATAGTCTTTGTCAACTAAATACTCATTTACAATATGTATGAGGAGGATATTGTCCATCGTCTAAGAGAAAATATATAATTGTTGATAAATCACCGAATTTATTCCAAGATTTTAAAATTCTATTTCGTGATTTAGGAATTGAAGTTCATGGAAAAATTGGTGCTGGAAGGTAATATTTCTATTGACCATTAGAATGTGGAGGCTGTTATGACATGGGAGAGACCACAATTTTTTTATATTGGTAGCTTCCTAGGATTTGGTGGATATTATAATCATTTTGTTAAGAACATCTAAAATTTAGAACACTTTGATGACTATAATATGTCAAAAGTGAGTATAGTATTCTTGAATAGAAAAATATTAGAGTTCTTTTGGTGATCTGAAACTTCAATTGATAGCTACTCCTGCATTGACTCATCCAGAGGTCAGATAGGATTATGTTTTTCTTTCGTTATACATTGACATCATGTTTCAGTTTTTCCCTTATGAATGATGATCATGTCGTTGTAAATGTCTCACATCAAAATAGGCAACACACGTAGAAATACCTGACCCATGAATTTGAACATGCAGTTTAAATTCATGGGCCTAATAGTTGTTAGAAATACCTTTGTGGAGAAAGGTATACCCTTTTTCAAATACCAAGAGATTGAGATAATTATTTTCTCAAAAATATTTAAATCTTTACCAAAGGCTTGGGGTGGAATACTGATATTATTTCTACTTTGACATCACCTATACCCATTGAAATAAAATATTGATGTATATGCTTTGAGCAATAAACTTCTATCCCATGAAATGAATGAATCTTTGAAAGAGTGTCATTTGATGGTTATTTTTTTACAATTTCGTATTGGAGCCAGCAAATCAAGGGCTTAGGTTTCATTGGATACTTTTCAGTTAACCTTATATATTTTCGAAATGATTCTTTAGGAACATCATATTTATAATGAGTTCTATTTTATTAGATAATACCTTTATGGTGGGGAGACAATTTCTGACTAGCACTTCTATACCAAGGGAGAGCTATTATTTCACAATCTTTTGGTTGTGACATTATTTATATGAAATTATATGATGGGGGATTTCCCTAACACCAAGTGAGTAGTGCACCCAAGAACCACTAATACCTTCTATGACATTCGACATCATTTTTTAAATCTAGGTATGAGATAGGGTATATCGAAGTTTTTCTATCATTTCTATATGTTAAAACTTTTAAAAGATTAATACTATAAACCATTATGTTTTTTTAAGTTACATTATAATCCTTCATGGAAGTGGAATGAGATCCTAATGGAATTTGGGGTTGTGTTTCCTCATACATATATAATGTATAATTCCATCTGGTTTGTGATCTATTTTATGACTAAATTATCTCACATTATACCCATTTGGGATTCAATAAATGTTGAGTGGTTGAGAAATATCTATGTGAATGATATTTTTCATTTTCATAATGATTCATATGATATAGTTTCTTATCTGGATGCTTGGGTTAATTCAATTTTTTTGATATCCCTTTAAAAGGAACATGGATCTAATGTCTAACTGAGCAAAACATACCATTCACATTCAGATGTATAGATGTAAATAGCTATACAAATATTTGATGATATGCTTCGTCCTTTATTCCATGACTTTAGTGGGACTTTGGATGATCACATGGGGCTGACTGAGTTTTATTATTATAATAATTAACATTTTATGATCAAAATGGATCCTTTTGAGGCCTTGTATTATAGGCATAAAAAATCTCCATTATTTTGGCCAATGATTGGTGAATGTTCCTTGGTAGGATTGAGCATGGTTCAAGTGATGTCAAAAATGATTAATTTGATGCATCATATATTGTTGATAAAATAGATTTGATATAAGTCTTATACTGATCTTCCTCATAAGCTATTGAAATTTTCAGCTTATGACTAGGAGTTCTAGTATGATTTACCCCTGTCAGGTCATCGATGGATTGGGAGGGAAGGGAAACATGATCCTCTCTTTTTGGGTACATTTGAGATATTTTGGTAAGGTGGGAAAAGTGGATTATCATATTTCACTTTTACCACTAGAGAGATTGATGCATAATGTTTTCCATGTGTCCTAGCTACGAAACTATCTATCTGAATCTTCTCTGTAGGATTTTTGGGGAAAGAATATTTCTATGGTGGGGAGTTTGTAACATCATATTACTATTTTTAAGTATTAGTAAACCCTAATTTTAATCACATGGTGGTTGGGATTCAGGTGGTATCTCTTCGAGATAAATGTTCAAAAAAATTGAAGTGTATAGAATAATGAATTGTTGGTTCACGGTTTTCAAAAATTGTAAGCCCTGCTAGAGAAAACCATTTAATACCAAGGCAGTGGGATTGTGCATAGTTGGTGAATAGATAGAAAAATCATGTGCACTATTAGTATAAACCATGAAATATAACTAAAAGTGAATCATGAAAATGAGGAATTGTTTGGTTTAACCCTGTGGACCTTCCCAAATAACCATGTTTTGGGTTTTTAATTAATCTAAAATTAATCATTAAAATCTAGAAAACCCACATTTAGGTCTCTGATGGGCTTGTATGACCCCATATAATTTTCATCTTTTTTTAAGCTCCCAATATTAGTATTTGTCCCATCTACACCCCTCTAGGGGAAAATTGAAGTTATGAAGACAATGTTTAATCTTCCCCTGATAGGTTTCCTCCTCACATTCTCTATCTCTCTCTCTCTCTTAACCACACAATGGTTTTGTAGATCTAGATTTTGGTTGGATGATCTAATCCACACCACATTGAATATTAATCCTAGGCCTGATTCTTGGTATCCCATTGTTTACATTCATCATGTGTGAATCCCGATTACGGTATTGAGTTTTGAGATCTCGTGATCCCTATGTAGGTGGTTTTTATTTTTATTAACAATTTTAATTAAACCTAAATTGATTGATTTGATTAAATTTCATTCAATTAAATGTATCCGATTGTTTATTATAAATTTAAATAAGTTAAAATTTGATTCAATTGAATTGGGGGATTTGGTTTTGGAAAATTTATTTCAAAATGATATTAGAACCCCCCAGCCTAATGACATTGAATTGGAGTGTATTTGTAAAATTTATGGAATTTGGTGGAATTTAAATCATTTAATTTAAATTTGGGAAATTGATGGAAATATTTTAAAATTGAAATAATTAATTCAATTATATAATTTGAATTGTGAAATTATTTGGTGAAATTAATTTCAAATTTTATTTGTAAAAAATGTCGTAAAATTGTTTTGATAGGATGCTTCGGGGTTTTTCATGGAAAAAAGCATGTTTTCATTAAAAACCCATTTTGGGTTTTAAATGGAAATTTAAATATTAGATATTGATAATGGGATGAATTTAATTTTAAGAAGTCTTAAAATAATTTTACCATCGTCGATTTTTTCATAGAGAACATGCAATCATTACATAGTAACTTTGTTATTTGGACAAAACTATATGATTTACAATGTTCAAAATCACAATTTTTTTCATTTCTATTAATTAACAGGATGGTGATGAAGTTTCCTTTTTCCATACCAAAGGGATGTGTGTACAAACATATTTCCATATCATCTTGAGATTTTGAAGTCCTATATCCTATAAATAGCATTCATTTTATGCATATGACAATATTTCATGATTGTTTTTATGTTAAATGAATATATTAATTTTGTTTAAACTATTTTACATGAATTTTCATTAAAATATATAATTTTATTTCAAATGTTGAATTAGGCCATTTGTTTAATGCATTTAAATTATTTATAATGTTATGAATGATTTTATCAAATATTATTTTGAGATTCCAAATTCATTTATTTTAAATTCAATTTTATTTATTGGGTTAATTAAATGTTGGAATATTTTTATGGAATAAAAAGTGAAAACCTACTAAGATTTTTTGTCACACTCTACCAATTCCTTTAAGTGTCTATAGATTATCTCCTTCTAGGTTCGAGCAGAGGTAAAGCACCACTTGTAGGTTGTTTTTTCTATTATTCAATGTACTTTGAGAATGTATTCAATTTGATACATGGGTTGTTCTTCCAATTTTATGTTTCTTTGATGCATTACATTAGGTTTTTTCTACATTTTTTTTTAGTTCACTTCTCACTACAGATTTTTTCATGTATGAACTCTTTTTTCATTAATTCCAAAATGTTACAAAAAAATAAATTCCCCCTTTTATTTTGTATTAAAATAGGATCTAGTAGCGAAACCATCGAGATCAAGAATTCCTGTCATCCTATTTCATTACCATATAAGTTATCAGGTGACCGTGATTGGATGAACACTTGTGGATGGTTGAGTTTTATAATAACAATAGTCACTAGTCCGCTATTATAATGAATCATTGTGAGTCCTTATATGGTATTACCTATAGATATATTTGTGTTGGTTGAAGACTGTAAATGTTTCTCGGATAGTCCAAGCTAGGTTCAAGATATTACACAAATTATTTCAATGATTCCAAAGATAACGTTGATGTCACATAGACAATAATAGTCTTATATTCATCATTAATGCATGCCATTTTAATCTTCAACTGGTGCCAAGTTTTCATGATATTTTTACAGCTTTTGGGTCATCTATTGCTTGGGATGCACGGAAGGCATGCTACTCTTTTTTATACATTATGTGATTTTTGATTATGTGGTAAAATTATCTTACCATATAAAACAACCATCATAGATGATGTAAATAGAAAATGTGTTCCATGAATCTCAGCTACAGAGTTTCTATTTGATCCATATCATGTTCATAACTACAGTAATCTTGATGTTGAACATGATTTACCCATTACATAATTACTATTCATGAATGTTGATTCTGGATCTTAGGATGTAGATGGGAGGAAAATACCTTCGGGTCATGTTATATGGTAGCATGACTCTAATAGTTATGATACATGTGAGATGATGGCATTTTATGAGATAACAATGGACTTATATTATTTTCATGGATGATGGTGAATAGGATTTTTGGGGACATAATTTATCAATGGTCGTTACGTTATAACACGATGTTACTATTTTCAAGTATTTTTAAACCCCTATTTTAAACATTATTTGGTTGCATTTTTTGGGGATGTTTTGAGAGAAATATTTTATATTTTTGTAGTTTCTATGTTAATCTGTTGGTTGGTTGACGGGTTTAATAAAACTTGTTCCCTACTCGAGAATACTATGAAAATCATGACCGTTGAGTTTTTTAAAGATGATGCATGGTATGAAAAAAATTCAACCACTAAGTATAAACTATTCACCGGGTAAAAATGGGTACACATTAAGGGATAACAGTTTGGTCTAACAGTCCTTCCCTACCCAGCTAACTATGTGTATGGGTTTTAATTAATCATTAACAATGTTTTGAAATCAAAAAACCCCTCTTTTATGTCCTTATTGGAATTTAATCATCCCATAATTAATTATTATTCTTGTTGGCTCCCAGGACTATTTTTTGGTCCCTATACCCTCAGTTGGTAGTGAATTGAAGCTAGGATAATAATGCATGATCATATCCTACTAGGATTTCTCATCCTGTTATGTATCCCCTGTACAATCTCAATACTACCAATGAAATATTAGATCCCTTTTGTTTTTAATCATAAACCTAGGACTGATTCGTGGTTTCCCATTTTCGATGTTATTCATTGGAAAATCACAATTAGGGATTAGACATTCGAGATCCCATGACACTAAGGTAAGTGGTTCTAATTTGATTCTCCAATTTAATAGATGCTACATTTCATAATTTGAATAAATTTATTTCAATTGAATATGTGATATATGATTCTTATTAAATATAATTTTTAAAAGTTCAATTAAATTGAATTAGGGGACTAAGTTATGGAAATGTCGTTTTTTCATGAAATTGAGAAAAAACACCAATTCAATTGAATTAGGCTGTATTTTTTAAATTGAATTAATTTGGTCGAATTTAAATATTTTATAATAATATAAATTTTATAAAGTTAAATTTTTTAATCAATTTCTTGATATTTATTTGTGAACTTGATTTTTAAAAATTATTTTCAAATTGTTATATATGAAAAATGGATTAAAATGGGGTTTATAGAAACCATTGGTTTTGAACATTGAAAATGTATATTTTGAATAAGAAGCCACATTGAATTTTAAATATAAAATTATAATGATTTGAAATGGATAATACGATGAATTTTATTTTATGATATATTAAAATAAATTTCAAGTTATTGATTTCATTGTAAAAAACATGCAAGGATTAAGTGGTTTGTGAGTAATTTGGAAATCACCATATGATTTAACACATTATAATACATAACTACATCATGCCACATCCCCATTGTGATGGTGATAAAATAACATTTTTCAATACCAATGGGAATTGTATATATATATATATATATTGTCATGTATCCTTGAGTGTGTAGAGTCCGAGAGAGAGGAGCTATCATTCCATTTAGAAATATGACCATGTTTCCCAATTTTTTTAATTTGAAATGAATATATCCAATTTTCATAAATTATTTTATGTGCCTTAGGATTTATATAAACACTTTCACATTAAATTTAGAATTAATTCATTTTATTAATGTATTTCCATCATATGCAATGCCAAACAAGATTTGTTTTAATATGCTTTTAAAATGAAAAAAAACTGTTTATTTAAAAATGAATTCTCATTATTTCGTAAAATAAATTTTGTAATATTATTATGGAATCCTTGGTGAGACCATAATCTTATTTTATATCACACTGTATCTATGCCTTCATGTGTTTTTATATAATCTTCTTCTAGATTCGTGCATGGGAAAATAGCCACTTTGTGGTGGTTATAACTATTTAAATGTGCACTTGTAAAGCTGTTTCTATCGGGTCGTAGGTTGTTCTTAATGTAATTTGGTACATTATTATAGTACTTTTGTTTTTTTATAATTTATTGACATTTATTAGACTTCTCCCTATATAGTTTTTCTTGTATACAAACTATTTTTTAAACTTCTAAAATGTTTGAGTAAAAATATTTTACACATTCATGTTTTATGATTCTAATTGTTAGATTCATCCCAAGGTGATTGGTAATGCCCTTAGTGCTATGTTAATGTAGGATCACTTATTAGGATACAATTATAATAGATTCAGATCATTATAGAGTAAGCTACAAGGGAAATAGAGAATGTAATGATAAAAAAATAACGTCACATGTATTTTATACAATAAAATTTAGAGGTCGAAATTATTTTTAAGGGAGGTATAATTTTTGTACATAAGTTATTCCTACAAAAAAATCATTGTTAAATATTTTCCTCTATAAACAACACTGGAAACCAAAAAAAAATATAAACCATTATAAGGTTTCCATTGATTTTTCAGATGATAACTGTGATAAATATATTATGAAATATGTATTCATATATATGAAACTAAAATATAACAAAACTGTCATTTAATATAAACTAAACTATTGTAAATAATAAAATAATTAACTATTTATTCAAAATTTACAGTCTTCATTACAATATTTTATATATTAATAATTGTTTAACACATTATTAATTAATTAATTATTACAATATAAATATTATATAATATATGTTTTATTTTTTGAACCATCATTTTTATATAATTTATCTTCTTGATTAAAAATAAATGTTAAAATATTTAAAATGATATTATTAAATATTTCACATCAAATTTGGATATATCACATAAATATTGGCATAGTATGAATATTATTATTTTAGAATAAGATATACTCATATGTGAAGAGTTCAAGAAAATATATTTTAAAATATGATTACTTTTATGAAATTATTAATTTATAGGTATGAATTTTATTTTCATAAAGCCATTTTATAAAAAAATGGGTTTGAAATGTTACATTAGAATTTTGAAAACTTTTCACTAATTTATACACAGAAAATTATTTTTATAACATAACATATATTTTTTAAAATTTATTTTTCAAACATTATACATTTATTATTTGAAAATTAGTTTATTCACATTAAAAAATGAATAAAATGGCTTTAAAATTTATAATCATTAGGTATATAATTTATATTAATTAAACATTTAATTTTGTTTAAAAGGGTTAAATTAGCTTTGTAAAATAAAGATGATGTGAAGAATAAGAAAATTGTGAAAATGAGTAATATAAGGGGTAAAGGGCCAGAAGTATTCAAAAAATAATTAAATTGATTTTTTGATTTCTACATATACCTCATGTCTTATTCTATTTATAATTTATAATGTTTATATCCAATTTCTAGGAGAATGACTTTATAGTGTTGAAATGATTTTGGTCATTACAAAATATCCACTATAATCACATATAAAAGGGGCACTCATATAATTGTTTCCCATAACACTATATCACCCAATTAATATCCAATAATTTACCAAATAAACACTAACAAACTCTTGTAAACCATTAGAATGTTTTTCCAAAATTCCATCCCAAAATTTTTATCCCATTCATAAAAAAGATTACCTAAGTATAGAGTTGAAGATTTCATACAATTTCTTCCAGTTTTGTTAACATTATATTCTATTAATCTTCATTAAATTTCATTTCACCAACTCAAAATGATATCATTATTAAAATTATCATACATAAATTCTATTATTATAATGGTAGTGGCAGTATCCCCCCTTTCCTCATTCAACAAGATAATAAAAAATGTGAATTGTGCATGTGTGTGAACTGCCGCCTCGATGAATAGACAAGTTTTCTTTTTCAACACATCACTCATGGATGGTTTTAGTTTAAATTTTATAATTATATTTGATATATTTATATATGGGATATATATTATTAATAATTTTTAGTGATATCACAAAAACTAATGATTCTTATAAGGCAATCCATCGATTTGAATAAATATCAAGATACTAGTTCACCGTTATTTTCATCCTCACAAAAATAGAATAAAACGGCAATGTAATGTAATTATATTATTAAAGGAACTAATAAAAATTTAAATCAACTATAATTTATTGTTTTAAAATGATAGTAATCTTTATATAAATGATGATTTAAAACACTTTTTCAAAATTAGTTCAAAAAAATAATGATTATTAACTCAGAGCATTGAAAAACGACTACTAAAATATAATACATTAACATAATTGACATTAATTAATAGTTTTAAATTAAATTTATATGAATAATATTGTGTAATATATAATTTATAATTCTATATTTATGATATCGATTGTCAAATATATTAGTTTTTAATCAAGGGTACATGTTACCAGCATGGTATCTCAATCACTATTATTATAATTATATTATTTCATATTTAACATCATTATTCCATGAAATCATAATTTTAATGATTTAGTATCATATTATCTAGGGAAAATGATTTTCTATACCAATCTTGATATCATGAATGGGTTTTAATATTTTTTTAAATTCAAAATATAAATTGTAAAAATTGAGTCTTAAATATGACATTTTCATTGGAAAATACAATTCTTTAAAATTTTATTTTCTTGATTTTTTTCATTATCATAAAACTAAAAATAAAAAATGGTTTATTGTTTCTTGTTTCACCATATATTTCCTTTTATTATGTTAATTTTAATTTTTATCATGTATCTGTATCAAATGAATTGATTCATGATTGAATTTTATACCATTTGGAATTTTTATTAAATCAATTTTTATTTCCAATGGTTCTCCGTTAATAAATATTGAATAATGTATGATTATTTTATGTAACAGATTAATATTTACCTAGTCCATTTGTTAAATTTTAATGACTTCCATTTTGTTGTTTTATTAAACCTATTTTTAATTAAATTATTTCATTATGATATGTGATTGATATTCATTTAGATTTTTAGTAAAATTTATTTAAATGGTTATTTATGATTTTAAAACTAAATTATATATTAGTGGAAGATGGATGTGTGGAATAAATATGGTTTGATCCATATATCACCCCTGATTGAACATTTTAAGAGTATATATCTCATTATATATTAATCCATGTATAAATTTTAATTTATTATAAGAATGGCCACTAATGGAGTGTCTCATTAATGTAATGTTTATTATATTAATGTGTAATCCATAATTGAAAGATTTTACAAATTATTATCTTATGTTATCATGTTGTGGATCATAAAACTAATTTTTCCGTGCATTAATTATTTTTCAGAAACTAATGGATGTTATTCATTATGATATTCAAATATTATGAACTCGTGATTCATGAATTTGGATGATTTATTCCAAGTCATGTTTTAGTTTATTTGTAATATATATTGATACTTTGTTGAATTATGTTCTTATGTTTTAATCTTATAAGATAAGTAATGTTTTATATTTATAAAATATGATGATATGATATTTTCCTAACACTAATTTTTTTTAATTTTCTTATGAACTAATCCATAATGAATTTTCTATTCCTCCCATAGTATTATTTTAGATCAACCCATTATTTTGTTTTCATTATATAATTTATAAGGAAGGGTGTCACTAATTTAATATCCATAATCTAGTCTAGTACGATGAATCTAATGATAAATGATCTTCAATTTAAAAAATATATATTATGTAGCCAGAATCAAAAGAAGCTACACCTATAAGTCATTATGATATTATTATTTATGAAATTTAATGTTATAAATCTTGTAAGGGATGTGAATAATGTCATGTATAGATTAGGTTTCTATGGAATGATATTTGATATTGGTTCATACAGAATGGATTATGGTTTGATGAGTTACACTTTTGTATAGATTTTTCGTTAATAGATCCTTCGGGTATGATGTTGTTATTTGGATTGTAGTCCCTTTTTCAAACATTTTATGGTTTTTTTCATTCATGCCACAGTTTTATGTGGAGGTGGAGGTTCCCCCTAAGTAATTTTTATTTTTCTTGGTGTCCGATTTAATTCTATTTATCCAAATATCAGTGGACATTTCCCCCCTACAATATTAGGTTGAGGATTTATAAGGAAGTTAATAAAGAGGTTCTTCCATATCATTCCATATCCAATTTTTCTAAGATGGACATTTTTTCAATTTTTCCCTTGATATTTAATTAAAATAAGACATATTTCCCATTATGAATTCAAGTATTCTCACTAGTTTTTTAACTCAACCTAAAATGTTATCAATATTGAAATGTGTTGTGTCTATGTTGATGGAATATAATTTAACACTATAACATGACTCGTCCTAACGACATTAAAGTGGGTGTTTTCACGAGACCTCAAGTACACCTCCACACATAATAGGGGATACTAAATAGTTGCAAGGACTCAAAATATTCATGGGGTGATCATAACCTCAAATTTAAATCCATAAGTTCCATTATTATTGTACCAAATATTCAGCATGACCCATACTTAAATAAAATCACCAAAACATATAGAAAATTACAAGGATCCATGAGGGACCCTATAGACCAATGAATATATATGAGAAATAATACATACGATACATCATGACATATGAAAATGATATTTTTGTTATCATTTTATTTATTAATTTTAATATAAATATGTACAATAAGACACTTATTAATACATTGAAACAACAATAATTTGAGTAATCTAATGACCTGTAGCCTAACCCATATAATAAACTTATCAAATTCATGTAATTAAAAACAATTATTCCCGCAAAATATGTCCATCTAAAATATAAATTTCATATTTCTGATAGAAAACAGAAATGTATAATCACATTAATAAAAAACATGTCATGGAAAAAGCGTGGGTGAGTCCATAGACCTTGTAGAAATCCATATTTCCCAAAATAATAAATACTACTATGATCACATTTTTGTGAATGAAATATATGTAAGGAATGTTCATAATTATTTTTGAATAGACAAAAAATTTATCATGTCAAAAAAACAATAGAGACAAACACTCATCATGTCATTATGTGTTAACCTAGACTCCAAAACACTAATTATTAAAGGCTTTATCCAATGTCAGTATCAGGTCAATCATAATCGGATCATGAGAAATCCCATTGGAAAAAATACATCTTAATTGAAAATATTAGGAATATAGTAATGTCACTTGGTAAAGGTATCCCAATAGAAAAGAAAATAATATAACAAAATCATAAATTGCATAGTTTTATCTGTTGAGTGTATCATCAAATCCAACCTCTAAAAAAAGATGAAAATCCCCGCTTAAGGAAGATCCAATAGTATACATCAAACAACCTTGTGACTATGTTGGAATTATGTTAAATTAAATATTTCCCATAGCTTCACCCTATACCTTATATCTAATTCTGAAAAACGATGATATTTTATGAATTAAAAATTAAATAATTTTAATTTATTTCATAGCTTATGTTACATGCAATAACGAGTCTAATCAAATCACAATATATTATTAATATTTATATCTAATATGACAGTTATACAGAAAAAATTATATTTTTAAATATGAGTACATATAATAAAAATTCAAAAATTATGAATAATCATTTATATAAATAAAATATATTAATAAATAATTACATAATTTTATGTTATCTCTTAATATGATTTGAAAATAAAATTCTCTCAACATTTTTTTATCTATTTTTGATAACTAATAATAGTATTAATTTTTCAAACATTAAGAGAATATATATGAGAAAAATTTATTCATTTCTTAAGCAACATAATTTTTTATTTGTAAATTTTCTAGAATTTTATGAAAAGATTAATTTTTGGTGATTAGTGTAAAATACTATTTTTTTAAAAAAATAGTATTCTAATTTATTTCTTTTAAAATGACACAAGTAATTTAAATAAAATTACAGAAAAAATTAGATAGTTTATTTATTAAATGACTAATTTTAGCTCATAGTAATCTATTTCATTCCTAACATTGATAATAAAAATTTCTATACATTTGAAAAGTTTCACTGTGGAAAATTATTTTTTACCTACATCAGTAGGTTTGATTTTGAATTTAATTTTTCCATTTTTGTAAATTAAACACATAAAAAATGTATTCCATATTTGGATTAAAAATAATTAATATTATATAACAAGAACGAATTATTTTTTTCAAAAATAATAGTAAGAAGTACATACAACTATTAAAGTTAAAATGGGTCTACCAGGATGTTTCACTAAAAAATAATGGTTAAAATGACGTAAAAACTTGATAAATTACTATTTAATGGAATATATCCAACTAAATTACCTTACTAAATTTTTCAGGATTTTTTGATATACATTTCAATGAATTTCACCAATATAAAAATTTCGTCTAATGAAAAATAAATAGGTCTCCCTATTATATTTAAATATTAATTTTTAATTATCATTTGGAAAGAATATTAATGTGGATGAATATATAGAGAGATTTTTAGAATATTAAAATTAAAATATATTTTGTTATTAGTTTTTTAATTTTTTTAATTATATAATTGCTTTAAATTATTATGCAATACCAACACAACAACTCTTTAACTAATAGAAAATTAAAATAAATTATTATAGTTTTGTTAAAAGTAATATATTTTTAAAGAATTATTATATTAAATTAATATTATAGACAAATATGAACTTATAGAATGGTTTCAAATAAATATATTTGAATATCAGCATTTCCTTGATGTATTATAATGTTATATTAACAAAATACTGTCAAACTTTACATTAATGTAATTTATTATAATAAATAATATTTTATCAAATGAATTAAAATTCATAAAAAACATTTCATATTCCAGGTTATTAGTATATGATTATATTGACCAATTATGGTCCAAACCTAGACCAATCATCATTTTATAACAATTATATTGATAATTAAATAGTAAAAACATTGTTACCTTTATAAATGGTAAAACCAAGTATTGCTCATTTAATATAGTTCTATGAAATTATCACTCTAGACAAAATGTATTTTTTTTATAAATGGGATTCCAGATTTATCGCTGCTATTTACATAATTATCTAATTATACTCATTTTATGTCTACTCATTTTTTATAAATTATTTAGATAAAAAGGTTATACACTATAGTGAAAATAAAATATATAGTTTAATGAAACATGTAATATATGAAAATACATGATTTAAAAATAGTTTTACTATATTATATAGCTTTTTATCTACCATATAATCCCCCAAATCTACTATTTATCAATTTCAGAATCATTTAGTTTCATTCTGAATCCCCATTATTGAATAATTTTGTGTAATTAGAAAACTTCCCACCTAAAGTATAAAAGGTCTCAAATTCTACACTTCTTCACAACTATCAACCAATTTGGATCATGAAAACCAATAAAACATATCCCCCCAAACTATTTATTCATGTTCTATAACTCTTATACCTTCCAAAATACAAACTATATGGTCCTCAATAAAATATTCAAATGTTGTTGTTATAAGAAAAGATAATTGGAGAAATTAATCAATTTCATTTTTACATCTCCTCCTAATAATAAATGTTTTAATAATAATAATATTATAAATAAAAATATCTAAAATATTTTGATATGGTGTTATTTTTATGTAATTACCTTTATCCATGTCATCATCCATTAAATGGGAAACAAAACTATGAAACCAATGTACGGAGGGCTAGCACCTCATGAATAGATGTAATTCATTTTCCATCATCGCCTCTCACAACTATTCAAAATGGTGAATTTATTTTAAATGCATGATAATAATTACATTTTATCCTATATGGGAATTATTATTATATCGAATACATTCAAAACATAAAACGTATTGGAATTGATAATGTTTTTTCGTGTGTTTGTTGGACTACCACCTCGTGAACTGATTGATACATTTATTATATTTCCATATGAAAATAATGGTATATATAATTTCATTTATGTAATTTATTGGATATTTATTATTTAATTTTAAAAATAGGAATATAAAATAACTCATAACTTCATTTAATCATGATCATTGAAATTTTAAAACATCACTCATACATATATATGACCTAACCCCTCCATGACTGTAGTAGATTTCATTTTTAATAAACATTTATCATGTTTGGTTTTAAAAATAAAACTGATTTATGAAAATGATAATTATTCCATGATTATTATTCCTTATATGTTAAATTAATAATCCATCTTACCTTATTCAACTTACCAACTTGATTATTTACATCTGAGATGAACATCATAAAAACATCCAACATTATCTTAAGTAAATAAGTAATTAAATATCACATGGTTATGAAAAAAAATAAAATAAATAATAAAAATAATTAATTATATTCAAAAATTAATTAATTAACATAATATTATTATTCATGATGATAAATAATGAATGTGCAGAATTAGGCTCAATGTAAGTGATCACTTGAAAACACCATTTTATGAAAACTCTATTTTATTCACATTATCTATCACTTTAACGCAATGGATTCATTATAAATTTTTAAAAATATATCTATTAAATATATACGTACCTAATCCTCCCTTAAATTTCTGTTATAATACATCCCTTAAGACTATTTATCAATATCATTCTTTAAGAAATTATTTTTTATTATTTATGAGAAATTGTTCTGCAAACTATTTATTTCCATGGATATAGATTATGTTTAATCCTTATGACTAAATTACATAAGTAAAAATATTTGAATTTTAAAAAAAATTAATTTTATGGGTGGTCCAATAATTATATATCCATCCAATTCACTTGTTATTATTTTAGTTTTACAATATTTCATGTATGAGATTATGGTGTCAAACTAATCCATTATGGGATTCTTCCCACCACATGATTTTGTCTCGACTATTTTCCTTGACTTATGTTTTAGTAATGTTTTATGATTCTACGAAATATTTTATGATTATATGATACTATTATACCATGTAGTATTTTTCATGTTTATATTTTATTATAGATGTACATTCTATTTTATGATATCCTGTTAGACCATGGGAACACATGTAATGCTTCCTTATCAAGCTCATTCCTTATCTAGGTTTTTTGTTTCACCGATTTCATTCATGTATTCCTTGGTTATCACAAGTATTTTTAGTGTCTAAAATGGATTTTAGGATATAATTATGGAAAATAAAATAAGGATTACATGTTTTAAGTTCCTTCTGATGTGTTCTGAACCTTGTTTTCAAATAAAATAGGCCTTCTCAATCAGGGATTTCTATTAATGGATATTTATGTTAAGAATCAGATAATATTATCTATATAAGGAATGTATCAATATAGTAGGTGTTAGAGAGAAATGGATTTGTAAACCTTTGAAAACATGTATTATAATTATTTAGTGAGAACCATTAAGATAATACAATGTGTATGATAACACCAACATGTTTTTCTAAAGAATAGATTATGTCATTTACATAGAAAACTCATCCATGCCGCGATACTAAAAGTGGATATGTTTTTGGAAAAGATGTACATTGGTGTAAAAACAATGAAAAATTAATTTCAGTCTAGACTAAATAACTAATAGTTACCGGAACCATTCTTTACTGTGCACATAGTTTTAAACTCCTGAGGAATATGCTTTGGTGCATTTTCATTTACTTTATGAACAAACGTGAGGTATTTGAATAGATAATGATATTGGATTACATAGGATAAGAATAATAAGCATTTTATTAGACATAAGGTGTACTGATTTTTAGAAAACAATATCTTATTCTACATGAGAATGGGTTTTCACACTATTATTATTATTTTTTAAATAATTATTTTTTGTTTTAGTCAATGTTTGGAACTAGGGAGAACTGGATTAACAATAAATATGATAAATAAATGTGTTGATGAGAATTCCAATGTGGTGATTACTAAGGCGAATGAAAATATTATTATGCCTCCCCATTTTTCGTGATATATAAATAACAATATTCATTTAAAACAACTCACATGATCACTAAATATTATAATGATATAGCTCTCTTAGAACTTAAGGGGGAAGAACATGGAGGAAATAATATTCCTTCACCAAAATGACTTGAATGTGGGTAGAATAAACCTTTCTAATTTCTCAATGTGTTGAGAAGATTTTATATGTGTGTAGAAGAAGTGAATAAGGTATGTTATTTCTTATTAATTATAAAATTTATGGCTAACACAATAAATGAGGAATTTTTTTTACCTACGGAACCATCAATACATTAATGTTATATATATATAATGTAAGAGAATTAAAAATAATTATTTTCTTGGGGGAATTAATACGAAGTGGACTATCAATGATTTATGTTTAAATGTTTTTTTTGATTATTAAGAGACTAAATATGAAATAAGGAATTATGGAGTTGTTATTAAACATGATGATGAAGCATAGTTCTATTGTTTAATGAATGAAGTGGACTGATTGAAGTGTTTCTATATTTGAATTAAAAAATCATATTTTATGTAAAATTAAATATATTAGGATTTTCATTATCAATTTTTATAGGATTGAAGAGTATAGTAATTGAGATAGGTGTTGGTGATTTTTAGTTTATAATATATGACATAAAGAATTAATTAACCTCTTAATGAAAATTTATATGAATGAATATTAAGATTAACATCAAATTATAAATTAGAGATAATTTTACAATGAAAATAACTCTATATTTTTTAGTATCTATCAACCGGAAGATTAGATAGTCAATATCAATTAAAGAGAAAAACTATAAAATGTATTTACAATACTATCTCTAAATACTTTTGAAAAATTCACTCTACATTTTTTAGTTTCTATGTAAGAAGATATTGTAACTGTAAAGACCCGTAAAATTCAAGGGAATTTTTTTCGAAATTTTCTTTGGGATTTTACAAGAAGGTAGTTTCTGACGGCGCCTGATTCCGAGGCCCGGTGTGCCCAGAATCAATTTCCGATGTTTAGCTCGGGTACGTTCATTGAACAAACGAGCAGGTTTTCCTATCTTTTGAACCAGTGCACGGAATCGAAATCTGAGGGCACCGATGGAACCGCAGCGCCAGTAATTGCTTAAGAAGACCCTTTGTAGAGTTGGGTTTTCTCAGGAGGAGTTGTTTTAAGAAAATGTGAGGGATAAAATATAATTCTTACAATTATATTTTCTTTTCTTGTTAAGTGGAATAAGTGTTGTGTTACAACACTTTGACACTCTCTTTAGTGGTTATAACCTATGTAAGGGAGTTAGGGGTGGGACCCACTTGGATTTAACCACCCATGAGAGGATGAAAGGTTACGTGGGGCCCACATGAACCCCACCCCTTCACATTCCTCTTAAAGTCCCTAACTCCCTCTTTAATTTTGTAAACTTATCTTTATTTTTGTAACCTTCCATTTCCCCACTCTCTCCCTCATTAACTCTAGACAACACACATATTAATTATGTGAATTCAACTTTTGAATTTATTTTGGAAAAGATTAGCTTGGGATGATTAAATAATGTGGAACCATTATTTTATTAAGGGTTGGATTTTGTGGTTTTGAGGGTAAGGGAAGAGATCTTGGGAGTTTTTAAAGAACATCTTATTCTTCTTCTCCTTTCGTCTTCTTCTTCCTCGACAAATGAGGAGGCACCAACGTGGGAACTCGCCAACGACATTCTGCATTTCAATTTTCTCTCCGCGTGAAAGGAAGGGAGACGTTGCTTCCTCCTTGGACATTCTCTATCGGCATATATGGAACCTCATCCCGCGACGCCGTTTTCCGTGACACCGTCGTTCGAAAACTTCTGTCAAAGTAGGGGTTTTATGCGTTTCTTTTCATGAATTACTTCCGTCATCTATCCAAGTTCAATTGGACTGCTTGCTATTGCTTAACGGGAGGGGGCCAGACCGCAGAAACACGACCGTCCCTCCTCCCTTAATTGTTTGTGTTGTTGAGGTTCATAGAAAAGTGACGCGGTGCCATCGCACCGCGCAGCGCTGTCGCGCCGCACTTTTGAAAATCAAACCAAGCCGCGACGCTGTCGCATCACGCCGGAAAGGAAATTCGAAGACACCGCTGCCAGAGCGGGGTCGCGGCGGAGGGGTGCGGCGCCGTCGCGCCGCGCCGGACAGAATAAGTCGTGGCAAAGCAGGGGGACTGGCGACCGGTATCGGGCCGCCAGCGTCGGAGCAGGGGGACCGGCCCTCTCTGGTCCTATGGCGGCAGAAGCTGGCCGGCCGGAGCGGGCCTGCCAGTCAGGGGGAGAGCCGGGGGTTATGACCCCTGACTGGCCAGTAAAGAGCGGCCCCCATTATGGGGGGCTGCGGTTACAAACTGCGGGTGGGGGGGGGGGCAGCACAACCCCCGCACACTCGAACGGCTCGGCCGTTCAGCCGAGCCACCTGGCCAGCGCGCCGGACTACCAGTGAGCTGGGCCGCCGATCCGGGCCTCATCCAGGCCGGACCGGGCCGCGCCCAAGTGGGACGACCCAGACCCGGGTCGGGTCGACCATGTTCGGGCCGACCTAGGGGGGTCTCGGGCCGGGTCGGTCCAAGCCCGAAACACCCACATTCGGACCTTTCACGGTCTTTCGCCCATATCTAGGGCCACGAAGCTTCGATCGACGTACCATCTGTTGAGATGTGATCCTTGAATCGAGACTTCCGTTTTGGTATATTACACTCAAGGATTCGGAGTAATTGGGTTCGGCCGGGTTGGTTTGTACACGAAACCAACCGGGCCCTCGGAGCGGAAACACTTATATCTTGAGCTCCGGACGTCCGATTGATGTGAAGTCAACTTTGTTGGATTCTTCTTAAGGAGAAAGAACTTTTGGAATACATCGTCTTACATTAGGATGCAGTTGGAGTATGGCCGGGTTGGATTGTACCCGAAATCCAACCGGGCCCGTGGAACGGAAAAGCTGATATCTTTCACACCATACGTTCGTTTGACAAACCGTCAGCGGCGTTGGTGATCACAATGACAAACGGTCCCTATGAGTATACCCTATGAGTGTTCGGGGTACATTGAGATACGATCGGGTTGGTTCACACACGAAACCAACCGGGCCCCTAGGATGAAAAGGCTAATAACTCACAGACCGGGGGTTCGATTGACGCACCGTCTATTGCGATGAGACCCCTATGACGAGGCGGTACTTTGAGATAATTCTTCATGGGACTTGTGATACTTGGTGTATCGACCTGTAGCTCGTGGAGCGGACCCTCCTGGAGACGATCATTCAGAGTATGGAGACCGTGTAGCTGGTTGTGACCGATGACTGTTTGTCTGATTCGATTCAGAGTGACTAGCATAGCCTTGTGGGGAGCACTAAATTGTGAGGTGGCCGACCCATGGAGGATGAGAACTACTTTGTGAAGTGTCAGAACTGTGGTACACGACAGGAGGAGTACCTCTTCAAGCTATGAGGGGGAGCACTACTGTGTGAGATGGCAGACCCATGGTGGTGGAGCACTACTGTGTGAGGTGGAAGACCCGTGGTACTCGACAGGAGGAGTAACTCAGAAGTCTTAGGTTAGTGAGCAGTACCTCGGAGTTGTGACAGGATCACTGTACACTCCAGAGATGGGATCATCAGCAGTTACCATTTTGATAATGAAAATCCGGGTTTGAGCTGAGTCAATGACCATTGTGTTTACCGCATGATTTAGATGGGTCACATGATTACTTAGGTATATTTATGGGCATATACCTGGGTAGTGGTTATCCGTTTATTTATTAATCTTTGTGTTTACTCATGATTGAGATGGGTTACTTGATAACTTAGGTATATGTATGGGCATATACATAAGTAGAGGTTATCTGTTGAGATATTCTTTGTGGTTATCCTTGTTGTATTTAGTGAGACCTTGATGTTTTCGGGGTCCCTAATGAGTATTGTTATAGTCACCCCTGCACAGGCTATGCCCGCAACTCGTTGTTTTGTTTGCAGATGATAGGAAGTGCTGACGGAGACCGAGTATTCGAGGACTGGACGGTACCCGGAGGTGGAACTCACGACGAGTCAATATCAAGAGGTGGACTTCACAGAGAGACGAAAATTGTAGGAGGTTGACGGGCAAGAGCGTTGCGGAGGCTATCTGTGCCTACCCTTTAGGTAGGATCCATGGTGGACGATCCAAGAGCTGCACTATCTTTACCTACCCTTCAGGTAGGATCCGAGGAGGATGACCCAGGAGATGCTTGCTTTCTTCCAGCTGTTGTCTTTTCTGTTGTACTTTCGTTCAGTTGTAGTTGTAATTTATGTTTGGTTTGTATTCTGGATCATTTACTTTTCAGCACATTCTTTTGAACTTAGTGTTTTACTTCTGCTTGTACTCTGTGGTGTTTAGTTTTTTTATAAAGGAAATGTCTTCCCAGTTATTGGGATTTACGCCTTTGGTGCTAGTCGCCAGCCCCTGGCCTATAGAAGGCAGGTTTGGGGTAGTCAGAACACAGGCCCCGGGGACGGGTCGTGAAAAATTGGTATTAGAGGAGTCAGTTCTACCGTAGAACTAATAACTCTGATATTTTCTTTCTATGAAGTGATAATGTTAAGAGTACCGAGTGTGGTATATAGTTCAGGGAGTCCAGTGTTGGTGTGGTCGACCGACGTATACATACACTAGGACCCTGACAACTGATTTCATACTTTGTACATGAAAACACTGATTGCGTGTGTGTTTCCAGTTGTTTTTAAAAGGTAGCTCACACTAGGTCATCTCACCAGGTATAAATCGTTGGACCGTGTCATTTTTGTTTCTTTAAGGATTCCTCCCCACAGACGACCAGCTAGAGCCCCGAGAGTTGTTCATACTGACAGCCCACTGAGCGACGTGGCCTTAGTACATAGCCCTATCCCAGTTGAAGCACCAACTGAGGCACTAGTTGTACTACTACCCATTGGGCCACCGATTCCACAAGCCCCAACAGTAGAGTGTGCACGTTGCTTGAGCGCACTGCACGAGTTCCAGCGCCAGAGGCCACCCAGGTTCAGGGGAGAGACGGACCCGCAGGCGGCTGAGGATGGGCTGGAGGTTGTGGTGAGAGTCTTCAGGTTGGTGGGGACACCAGCAGATTTCATGGTGATCCGTGCTGCAAGCCTTCATAAGGCAGCAGCAAGCAGATGGTGGAGCCAAATTCCCCAAATGCATGACGAGGCGACACTTCTTTGGGCAGACTTCGAGAGCCTGTTCTGGGCAGAGTTTGTACCAGCCACCCATCAAGCGGTGCGTATACAGGAGCTACTTTAGCTGCGGAAGAACAACATGACAGTGGCGTAGTATTCAGCAAGGTTCATAAACCTCTCGCTCTACTCCACAGATTTGGTACGAGACTCATTCTTCAGGGCCCGAACCATCGAGCAGGGGATCCGGCTAGAGATTAGAGCTTCTATTGTTTCTCATATCATTCCGATGTAGACAGGGGTGTTGGAGCGAGCCCTCTTAGTGGAGAGTTTCTTTGTCGAGCAGTCTCTAGTAGCAGGACCCACCACCAGCTGGCATGCGTCAGAGTCCTCTGTAGCAGGTAGTAGACAGATGACGCAGAAGTCCAAGAGGACAAGACCTACAGGTGGTCGACCGCATGAATCAAGGTCGGTAGTGTGAGGAAACAAGGGGAATGACAGAGCCAGACCTGCCCTTCAGTGTTACTCCTGCGGCGGGATTGGTTACGGGGCACGAGACTGTCTGACCCGCCATGCAGATGACCAGTAGTTAAATGAAGAACCTCCCAGGTAGTGGTAGAGGTTCGATCAAGGCAGACTTCTAAGAGATGAAGGCTGAAGGAGGAGGCCGAGGGAGGGGAGCTGGTCGTGCAGCTGGAGGTGGACGACGCATCGAGGTGTTGCCACCACCACCACCAGGAGGTCCACCCCGACGGCAGGGAACAGGTGGACATGGGAGAGCTCAGCTTCAAGAAGTAGAAGCATATGACTACGGAGGTCCGAAAGTTAGTGGACAAGATCAGAACTTGTGGTTTTACTTATATTCATTGTATATCTAGTTCCATGTTGTTTTTTTGTTACATTTGTGTCTTTGTACCAAGAGCTGTAATAATATAAAGACACTTACATTTGTGACATTTGCTTCCTTCCTTTTTGAGTACTAAGAGGTTCCGGTTTCAACAGTTGACTTGACCCTCACTTTCATGATTTCTACGGGAAGAGACCCAGTAACCTCAAACTGATGCCAACAGTGTGACTCAACCCATGGAGGCAAGGGTGATGGTTGAATATCTTAGTAGTAATGTCGAGGCCTTACGACGTCATCGATGCCATAAATACATCATTCATGTACGAATTGACTATATTAGGAAAAGAACGTTGTTCATCTAGGGGATGAGACCAGATTTCTCTTATCAGAAAAGAAGAAATCATAGAAACTCTTGTGCGACTAGAGAAGGTCTAGGTCATCCAAGATCGGATGAGGATAGCTCAGAGCCGATAGAAGAATTATACAGACAGGAGTCATAGGCCACTAGAGATTGAGGATGGGGAACACGTTTTCTTACGGGTCTCACCTCGATGTGGAATTACGGAGACGTGGCCGATGTGACAAGTTATCTCCGAGGTTCAACAGACCTTTCTAGGTCCTCAGCAGGGTAGGCAATGTGGTTTACTACTTGACCCATCCACCTCAGTTGCACCAGGTGCACGACGACATCCATGTATCTCAAATGAGGAGATACGTGCTTGACCCTTCACATATCATCGACCATGGGGAGCTAGACTTGGGCGATGGGGTGACTTTCTCGAAGGTTCCAGTTGGGACCGAGGATCAACATGATCGGAGCCTACGAGACGGTCGATTCCCCAGGTGCACTTTTTTTGGCAGTACGGAAATCTACAGGTAAGCACATGGGAGCGGAAGGCTCAGATGCGTGCTCAATACCGCTTTTGTATCCCTAGTCTGTGTTAAAGCTTTACGAGGACGTAAATCCCTGAGGTGGGAGTAATGTAAAGACCCGTAAAATTCGAGGGAAATTTATTCTAAATTTTATTTGGGATTTTAATGGAACACAGTTACTGAAGGCACCTGATTTTAAGTCCCGGTGTGCCAGGAATCAATTTCCGATGTTTAGCTCAGGAATGTTTAGTGAAAGAACGAGCGGGTTTTTCTATCTTTTGAACAACTGCACGAAATCAAAATATGAGGGCACCGATTGAACCGCAGCACCGGTAATTTATTATGAAGTCCCTTTCTGGAGTTGCGTTTTCTCAGGAGGAGTTGTTTTAATAAAATGTGAGGGATAAAATATAATTGTTACAATTATATTTTCTTTTCTTGTTAAGTGGATTAAGTGTTGTGTTACTACACTTTGACCATCTCTTAAGTGGTTATAACCTATGTAAGGGAGTTAGGGGTGGGACCCACTTGGAGTTAACCACCCATGAGAGGATTAAAGGTGATGTGGGGCCCACACGAACCCCACCCCTTCACATTCCTCTTAAACTCCATAAATACCTGTTTAATTTTGTAAACTTATCTTTATTTGAGTAACCTTCCATTACCTCACTCTCTCCCTCATTAACTCTAGCCAACACACACCTTAATTATGTGAATTCAACTTTTGAATTTATTTTGGAAAAGCATAGCTTGGGTTGATTAAATAATGTGGAAACATTATTTTGTTAAGGGTTGGCTTTTGTGGTGATGAGGGTAAGGGAAGAGAGCTTGAGAGTTTTTAAAGAGCTTCTTCTTCTTCTTCTCCTTCCATCTTTTTCTTCCTCGACAAAGGAGGAGGCACCGACGCAGAAACTCGCCAACGACATTCCACCGTTCGATTTTCTCTCCGCATGAAAGGAAGGGAGACACTGCTTCCTCCTCGGACGTTCTCCGTCGGCATATATGGAACCTCACCCCATGACGTCGTTTTCCGCGACACCGTCGTTCGACAACTTTTGTCAAAGTAGGGTTTTATGTGTTTCTTTTCATGAATTACTTACCTCATCTATCCAAGTTCAATTGGACCACTTCCTATCATTTAATGGGAGGGGGGCGGACAGCACAAACACGGGCGACCCTCCTCCCTTATTTGTTTGTGTTGTTGTGGTTCAAAGGAATGTGACGTGGTGTCGTCGCACCGTGCGGCGCTGTCACGCCCTGCCGGAAAAGAAACCTGAAGACACCGCGGCCAGAGCGGGGCTGTGTCGGAGGGTCGTGGCCCCATCGCGCCGCACCAGACAGAATAAGCCAAAGTGAAGCAGGGGGACCGGCGGCCGGTACCGGGCCACCGGCGTCGGAGCAGGGGGACCAGCCATTGCCGTTCTTGTGGCGGCAGAAGCAGACCGACCGGAGCAGGCCGCCCGGTCAGGGGGAGAGCCGTGGTTACAACCCCCGGATGGCCAACAAAGAGCGGCCCCCATTATGGGGGGCCGCAGTTACAAACAGCGGGGGGAAGCGCCCCCCCCCCCCCCCCCCACACACTCGATCGGTCGGCCGTTCGGCCGAGCCACCTGGCCAGCGCACCGGACCGCCAGCGAGCTGGGCAGTCGAGCCGAGCCACGCCCAGGCCAGGCCAGGCTGCGCCCAGCCGGATAGGGCCGCGCCCAAGCGGGCTGACCCAGACCTGGGTCGGGTCGACCCAGGTCGGGCCGACCCAGGGGGGTCTCGGGCCGGGTCGGTCCGAGCCCAAAACCCCCACATTCGTACATTTCACAGTCTTTCGCCCATATATGGGGCCACGGACCTCCGATCAACATACCATCAGCTGCGATGCGATCCTTGGATTGAGGCGGTCGTTTTGGTATATTACACTCAAGGTTTCAGAGTACTTTGGGTTTGGCCGGGTTGGTTCGTACACGAAACCAACCGGGCCCTCGGAGCGGAAACGCTTATATCTTGAGCTTCGGATGTCCGATTGACGTGTCGTCGACTTTGTTGGATTCCTCTTGAGGAGAAAGAACATTTCGCATACTTCACCTGTGGTTTGTACGTAGTTGAAGTATGGCCGAGTTAGATTGTACCCGAAATCGAACCGGGCCCCTGGAACGTAAAAGCTGATATCTTTCAGACCAAACGTCCCTTTGATGAACCGTCAGCGGCATTGGTGATCACATTGAGAAACGGTCCCTATGAGTATACCCTATGAGGGTTCAGGGTATAGTTGAGATAGAGCCGAGATGTTTCACACACGAAACCAACCGAGCGCCTAGGACGAAAATGCTAATAACTCAAAGACCGGGCATCCGATTGACGTGCCGTCTATTGAGTTGAGACCCCTATGATGAGGCAGTCCTTTGAGATACTTCTTCATGGGAATTTTTATACTTTTAGTATCGACCAGTAGCTCGTGGAGCGGACCATCCCGGAGACGATCATAGAGAGTACGGAGACCGTTTAGATGGTTGTGACCGATGAATGCTTGTCCGATTAGATTCGGAGTGACTAGCATAGCCCAGAGGGGAGAACTACTTTGTGAGGTGGTATACCAATGGTGGAGGAGCACTACTTTGTGTGGTGGTAGACCCGCGATACTCGTCAGGAGGAGTACCTCTATAGGCTATGATGTGGAGCACTACTGTGTGAGGTGGCAGACCCATGGAGGTGGAGCACTACTGTTCTAGGTGGCAGACCTGTGGTACGTGACAGGAGGAGTACCTCAGCAGTCTTAGGTTAGTGAATAGTAGCTCGAAGTTGTGACAGGATCACTGTACACTCCAGAGACGGGCTCATCAGCAGTTACGGTTTCGATAATGAAAATCCTGGTTTGATCTGAGTCTATAACCTTTGTGTTTACCTCATGATTGAGATGGGTCACATGATAACATAGGTATATGTATGGGCATATACATGGGTAGTGGTTATCTATTTATTTCATAGTCTTTTTGTTTCCTCATGATTGAGATGGGTTACTTGATAACTTAGGTATATGTATGGGTACATACCTTAGTATAGGTTATCTGTTGAGATCTTCTTTGTGGTTATCCTTGTTGGATTTAGTGAGACCTTGAGGGTCTCAGAGTCTCTACTGAGTATCGTTATACTCACCCCTACACGGGGTATGCCTGCACCTCGCTGTGTTGGTTTCAGACGATAGGCAGCGTTGACTGAGGCCGAGTGTTCGAGGACTGGATGGTACCCGGAGGTGGACCTCGTGACGAGTCAGTATAAGGAGGTGGACTTCACGGGGAGACGAAACTCAGAGGAGGATGACGGGAAAGAGCGTTGTGGTGGCTATCTGTACCTACCCTTCAGGTAGGATCCATGGTGGAAGATCCAGGAGCTGCTCTATCTGTACCTACCCTTCAGGTAGGATCCGAGGAGGATGACCCAAGAGATGCTTCCTTTATTCCAGTTGTTGTATTTTCTGTTGTACATTCATTCAGTTGTAGTTGTACTTTCAGTTGGGTTTGTATTCTGGCTCATTTACTTTTCAGGACTTTCTTTTGTACTTATTGTTTTACATTCTCTTGTACTTTGTGGTGTTTAGTTTACTTTTATAAAGGAAATGCCTTCCCAGTTATCAGGATTTACGCCTTTGGTGCTAGTCGCCAGCCCCTGGCCTATGGAAGGAGGGCTTGAGGTAGTCACAACACGGGCCCTGAGGACGGGTCGTGACAGTAACATAATAATGCAAAGATGAGTTTGGTTTCAAAATCATCAGAACCTCCCCTAGAATATGCATCTATTTATATGAATTATTTTAGTTGTCTTATTTATTGATTCTAATATTTTTTTATAATAGATACAGAAGAAACATCATCTTAAAATCTCAGCTTGATTTGTTTATGCTCAAACGATTATACACCATTATAGTGTAAATAATTTAATATGTTGGAATGAATATTTTACTATGAAAAAATAATATATCTCTATATCCTATATTTATGGAACGTCCCATTTGGAAAACATGTATTTATCTATCTAAAATGGTTTTGTTTTATAGACATAATATGACTTCTCCAATTTAGATTTATTCATATTCTAATATTGGGAACTTGTCTAATTTTTTTCTAGATATATATATATATATTATTATTATACATGAAAAATACATGATTTTTTCTATACCATTAATTAATATTCCAAAATTTGGGAAAATATATTTCTTAGAAAAACAATGTTAAATATTTTTAATTATATGTTTTAGTAAAATAAATAATTAAATATAAATTTATTATTATTTACATTAATATATTTTAATGTTTTAGAAAAAAAATTGACACAAAATTATCCCCTTTATAAAAATAATAAAGTATAACATTAAAATGTTATAATGTTGAAAGATAAAAACATTCTACCCATGTGTCATAAAAACTATTTTTGACATTATATTGCATTATTTATTTTTGTTATTGTATTCACCAACACTTAGTCCCCCTTTATATTATAAATAATAACTTCTTTATCATTTTCATTAAATGTTTTAGATTGTTTGCAAATTTTCATATTTTTGAAAGGAATGCCATTATAAAACATTGATTGTGTGCATGAATAGTCATGAACCATCCGAGAACCCCTAGTGTCATGATAACTATAACTGTTTAGATATATCCTAATTAGAATTTCTAATCCCCACAAGATGGATACTATCACCTGTAATAATAAAAGATAAAATAGGGAACACATTTTATGTTAATAGAGTATGATAAGTGATCCAAGTCAGTATGGTCAAAACTATAGTGGTATAAAGTACAAAAATCCAAAAATTTATAACAAAAAATAATAAAGAAACATCACCAAAGTTATAAAAAACTCTAATTATAACATAAAACATCACAATAGAGACATCACTCTGAGGCCAAGGTTCATAAAAATCCACCTCCTCGACAATGTTCTTTCCCATTAATATGACATGATAAATGGAAATCTACAAACACACAATGGAAAGGGTAGGGTGTGAGTTCTAAGTCCCATTAATGTCTTACCAGGTGTTTGGTAACAGATTCCATGATGATAAACCAAATCGTTATTTCAATTTAAATTAAAAAATTCATTGAAATACATTTGTATAGTTTAGAAAAAAACATGATTTAATTTTAAATATAAATTATAATCATATCAATCATTGATTAAATAATTAAATTATATAAAAAATATTAGATAAATGAACTAGAATAAAGAAAATAGATAATGAATTAATGGAAAATATATCCAAACAATCAAAAAAATAAACATGATCATCTAGAATGTTGTATGATTGTTTATAGTTATACGATCTTCACATGTCTAAAAAAATTGATCATAGAAATATGTATATGAATGTCCCTTATACTCTAGTTAAATAGGACCAATTATCATCCCATCGTGGATAAGATTTTATGAACTAGGTTTTTTAATGTTTTTATCATTTATACATTTAAATTGAATGAATATCCTATAATTATTCTCCCAAAAGACCCACTAACTACCCAGGCTACCATGTCCTCAATCAATTAGTAAATAATAATAAAATCATCTCATTGAAATCATGCATCATTTAAAATTCAATTTTAGAATTTTGAATTTCAAAATTCCAATTCTATTTCTAAATAAAAACTTAGGTCTCACATCAATTTATAAAATTTCAGTAAAACCAAAATGAATGATTTTTATAAATTCAATTAAATCAATTTTTTAAATTAATTTATCAAATAAATTCACCATTTACATAAATTTCAAAATATAATAAAAATTTCAATTCCATTAGATTTAGGGGCTTTCCTAAAAATCCATTTAATTTCAAATTCCAATTCCAAGTCATTTAAAAATTAGTTTCAATAAAAAAAATAGAATGTAATTTCAAAAAATAAAAATCTATTAAATTTTATTTAAATGGAATAATCTAAAATAAAACCACCTAATATTAATAACAAAATCACAAAACATAACACTTACAATATTATTTCCAATGATAGAAATTGGATATAGAGTTCATCAAATAAAATATAGGTCTAGTAAAAAAATCAACATATTTTATATCCATTGAAAACAAGATAATTTAAAACCCTATAGGTAGGATAGAAAGGGGGAGCAGTTGAAATGATATGAGAGGAGGTTCACATACCCAAAGTAGATCAAACCTGATTTTTCACAGAGATATCTCAGAAGTAATGGGTTTGGAGGACCCAAAATGGGTTCTTGAGAGCCTAAAAAGCTAGTAAATAAAATTAAGATAGTTAATGTACAAGAGGTAGATTAAATAAGTGTTTATAAAATGTTTTTAGAAATATATGGAAAAAGAGAAGGTATCGCGTCCATGGTTATTCGAGTAGGGGCACACTATTTGACTGACTTTGGGCCATAACTGTGTTCCCCTATGCTAGGGTTTCTAATTTCAACCTGGTGGGAACAGAGTTTGTCAAATAGTGCACCCCCAGTATCCATGGTTGAATGGTTTTTAGTGGAGGGGCATAAAGTTTGGGGAAACAGTATTCCAACCATGCACAACCCATAGAACATCCAAATATTTCAAAATTTCACAAAAATCACCCATAAAAGATTATATGAAATTCAGGGTCAAATAAGGGGTCATAGAATAAATGATAACCAGAAAAATGTTGTTAAATGAATTTTTATGGAATAGAAATTATACAAGGAGAAAAATCAATATGATTATAAATATTAAATAAAACTGAATAGATCATCATAACCAACTAAATATGAAACATCAATCATAAATAATTTTGAATAATATCCATTCAAATTTATATAATACCATTCCAAACTTACTTGAGTGACATAAATGACAGTTCCCAAGTGTTTAGAGAAGATATACCACCATTTTCCCAAGAGATATTTTAATATTATATTCATCCTCTTTATTTCCTTCTGATAATTCTCTAACTCTGCTATAGAAATTTTCAAACATTCAATATCATCATAAAGACTATTAATATTCTTTTCTTCATATTTTGAATTAATTATCCCTTCCTTCAAATCTTTTACTCTTAATGATTTAGTAACATACTCATGAATGATTGTAACTGATTTTTTTAATCTTCACCCATTTTCTTTAATGAACAGACTTTAGAACTTTCATCATTATCAAATTCATGAATATGATATACAATTATCAAAATTTCAATTTCATTAGTAATATCATCTATATTCATAGATATATTAACATATTCACCATCTTGAAACATAAAGACAAATTCTAAACTTTTAATCGATCATGGGTTCTCAGAAACATCTACATGAAATGTTTTTACATCCTTCGAAGATGTTTATATTAATTAGTGACATTCTTCATTAATTTAATTACAACGTTTCATATCATTTTAAAATAATCCAAGAAAACTCTTAAGTTATTTCAATTTTCCTATATAAATAAAAATAATTTATTAAAATCCTTTAATTTAGATTTATTATGAATAACCAATTCTGTTTGATTCTTCTCCGAATTTGAATTTTCAAACAAATCAATCATATTCTATAAGAACATAAATCATTCATTGATGTATAGAAAAATTTCAATAATATCATCCAATTTTGGAATAACATCATTAAAACAATTGACTTTTATCTCTAATCTATGCAATGTGTTGGAAAGAGGTGAATTCTAGGAATATATTGAAGCATTTGGATGTAGATTCGTTGTAGTTTAACTATTTTCACAATTTTTTTGAGTTCATTATTACCTAAATAACAAGAGACTATTTACACCCCTCAATAATTTATCTATAAATAATTACCACATTAACAATTATTTTCAACATTGTCATCATTTTTTCATCATTATAAACAATATTAACCCCTTATCTTTTCATATTATGACCTATAGAATGTTTCTCACATTCTAAAAAAAATCAATTCATTTGTGAACATTTAAAAATAATCATCACTGAAACCATGAATAATAAAACATTTTGTGACCCTAAAAACTCAGAATTCGTTAGTTTTTCTTTCAATTAATTTAATATTTTTCTCATCCTTCACAACTTCAGTCCTCAAAATATTATCTAATAAATGTATCCATAAGATACCTTCTATTTATGATATTCCAATTGAGATCAAGAGACATCTTTTTAATATTATGTTTTTATATCCAAAGGTGGAATTTAAAATGTTTTATATTTTACATCAGGGTTTAAGGAATGATGGACATCCAAAAATTGTTACATAAATCCTTTTCTATTATTTATATGTCCCACTTGTTATTGAATATATTTTTATTTTAATGAAATATATAAAAATATTATCATATCATTATTTTTTAGAATATATATTTTATATATCTTCTTATCATATATTTGCATATTTATTTAATTTCAATGCTAGTAGTTCAACATTATCTTGCCCAAATGTTAGTGAATAAGTGTATTTATCCTCATTTTTTTATGAATATCAATAAAGCATCATAAAAAATATTTTCTGAATTCATTCCCAATATTTATAGTCACTTATCTACATAATTGTTTTATAAAAAATGTATTAATAAGTTCTATGCTTTCTAATAATGTAATAATTACAATCTTTTAAACTAAAATAATTTCTGTCAAATCAAATACCAACATAATATTTGGAAAACTATCTTTAGTAACCCATTTTATCATATCTACTATAGAAGTTGAAAAATTATTCTAAGAATAATTACATTCAAAGAACCTAACTCTACAGATGAAATCATATTCATATCTTACATCACTATATAAAATTTTTTCATGTTTCACATGAAATAAAACACATATATACATATTGTATATTAATTCATCCCTGTATCCTTTTGAGGGATTAATAAATTTTGAAACCTTGTTAAAAAATATGATTTTCCAAATTTAGATGAAACAAATTTTGAATATTTTTCCATCATAAGAGAAACATAATCATTAGCCATTTCATTGTCAAATTATTTTAACATATTATGTAATTTATAGGTGGGTATCTTCTCTTAACTATATAAAGAAATTTTAACAAACTGAACTAATATAATATTATTCAAAATGAAATAATTTAAAAATATCTAAAAATATATAACCATGAAACCAACATCATATGGAAAATCAATAGTGGTATAGTTCTTTTATCCAACAGTCGGTTGTGTAAATCAATCAGATATTTTAGAACACAAAGCGTCTCCCAATATTAAAAAATAATATCTCATTTTAAAAAAAATCATACTTTTCAATCCAAAAATCCTCATTTAGCATTTCTTTTATTGGAATTTGGATTGAAATATCACCAGTCAAATCCATGAGTTATGAAGAAGAAATGTATGAATCTAAAATGATCAGATAAATATTAATCTTATATGGGAGAGCTGATAGAAAAATAAAACGATGACTAAATTAAAGTGCCCCACCCCCATATTCATGTTCATTTATGAGAGATGGTCAAACGTCCCCATATATATTATTTGAGTTAAAATTTATTATCTTTATCAATATATCAATAAAATTTAAAAAAAAAACCTTAAGACTCAAATTTTCATATTGACTATTCTGTTGTACTTTATAATATTTTAAAATTTATTATAAATAATCAGTTATGAAATAAATATCCACATGTTTTTATTAAGTTTTTATTATTTGAAAAATGACATATAATTAAATAATAATAATATTTTAGAATAAACCATTATTCTCAAACATAATCTAGTAACATAAACTATCCATGTTCTAAACACTATTGATGTATGTAAACTTCTTATTTTCATGAATGTAAGATGATTAATATTTTGGAACCCAAACCCACATGGGATCAATATTATTAGAAAATAAATTTCTCATAACTGACATCCTTATATATTTAATTTTTTGACATGTTGTAAATTTATTATAAAAATATTATTTGTAGAATACCAATTATTTAATTTTTTTTATGAAATATATTTTTCCAATGTCCCCCACTATGATATATTGTACCTAGTTCCATAGTCCTCCGAACAAAATATTTATTAATATTTTATAATTATTCAAAGACATACAAGATACCACCCTATGAGGTTTAATATATCTATATATTTTATTAAAAAATTATCTACCAATATACAATTTTGATAATCGCTTTTTATAATTTTAAATTTTATTAGTTTGTTGTGAAAATAATTTGTTATCATCAACCTATGTTTTACAAGAGTTAGATTTTTGAAACACTTTTGAAAAATTATTATTCTAAAGATAATATTTCTCAAAAATATTTGAAGGATTATAAATTTTATTATTATTAGTTTATATTATTGAATTTTTTTTATAATTGTTTCCCCAAATACAGAACAATTTTTTTTAAAACACAGCCACTTTGGTTTTAAAAAATATTATAAATCAAGAACATACCTCAAATGTAGGTAATTTATAATTCTCATTCGATAATGAATATTCATTATCTAAATATATAATACTATTTTCATTTTCATTATATGTATTACTAAAATTCAATTTATAATTTTTCATGGTATTAGAAAATACCTTAGATATATTATAATTTTTATTCTATGCAATTTTAAAAAACATGTATTCTTATTATATTCATTTTGATTATTTGATCAATTATCCAATGAACTAACACCTCTATTTTTAACCCATTTTTATGATGATTCCATACCCTTATTGTTATTATTAATCTAGAACATCATATAGTTACAATAATAATTTATATATTTCTTATCTCTTTTTTGATTCTTTGGAAAATGTATCCTTATACGAGATAAAAATTTCAGTCATGACATATCATTTTAATAAAAATTTCTTCTCAAATTTTTCATAAAATTTATTCTTATACATATCTCATAATAGTTTCTTCCCAAAAAGGTTATTCATTCACTTAGTAAATTTAGAAAACTCATTATTATTATACTCAATAAAACTTTACCATATTTAAACATGTACAATATTTCATTGAAAACATAGAAAAATTAGTTTAATATATCACATTAATATAAATTGATAAACTAGTAGAAAAATATAATCAATTTTACTTTTTTTATTTTTCAGTGTATCTTTTCAATCATCCATCATGTGGAATAATATTACCAATCAAGTCATCAAAGATTCCATTAGTATTATTTTATATCATAAAATTATATTCTATTGTACTACCACTCTCTGATGATGTACTGAAAGATCATTTCAACCATAATCTCATCTTTATGATCATTATAAATAATAGACTGTGTATTATTATTGTTTATCAGGAATCAATAATGTATATTTTTAGGCTATTCACTATATAAAAAATTAAAAATCATGATAGACAACTATAATCCTTTCACTTCTAGTTTTTAAAAAATTAATGTTTTAAAACATGTGTATTTTCTAACAACGTCAAAATATTATTCATGGCCTCACAATATGAAATCTAAAAGTACACTATCCTTATCCAACAATATAGAAACAAATTCCTTATATGATAATTTATTTTACATTAAATAATCTCATAATTTTTAAAATTAGAATCATATACCTTATATCTTTTATGATTTACATTATTCATAAAATGGTTATATACCCAGTGTTAGTAACAAGGATCTTCATACTATCTCTCCAATATTCATAAAAATCCCCATTTAAAATCGGTGGTCATCTAGGATTAATTTTCGCAAAATTCCCAATATTTAAACCTTCAAAACATTATAAAAAAATTTACTCATTTTGCAATACATGATTGTGTAATAAAAGATAATAAATATCTATAAACAATTGTTGACAATATTTGTTGTGAAGATTTAGAATAATTCATAATATAATAATTGATAATTTTTGAAATTAAAAGGTATACCCCCTCCTATGAATATTTTACAGTATTGAACATATTAATATTCCATATAAGAGAGGTTTCATATTAATTTATTATTTAAAACCTAAACAATTAAATAATTACTTTTTGTAAATTTACCAGATAGAATGTTCTTCCGAATGTCAGATTATAAATTAAACAAAATGATTATAAAAAAATCATAGTATAGTGATGTATAGAGTATGAAAAATTAGTCGCATAAATATCCAAAATGTAAAATATAAATTTTTAAACAAGTATTAAACACATTATAACATTATAGATAAGGAAATAAAAAATATAATAACATATATACATATGATTTTTCCTTCATCTTTAAGAATTATATAACCTATAAATTATGTATTAATATTTTTACCAACAATATAAAATTATATATTACTTATTTATGAAATCCATCAATATTATGATTGAGAGATATTTTTTCCCTTTTGACTAGAACCGTAAATATGGAGATCAAACATAACCTCTATATCATATCATCGAAATCCCCATAGAATATTGGATACAGATCTATCATCTTATCCTAGTAAGTAATCGATAATATTAACTGTTAGACAGCATTGAATACAAGAGAAAAATGATCTATGTAATTTACAATCCTCAGTCACATTCATTAGAATAAAAAATGTCTATTGATTTATAATTACCAAATATCAATATGACAAAACCGATAAAACATCAAACATGATAACTTGGAATATCCTCAACACCTCCACCGCAAATTCTATTCATTTTGTAGGAAATGTTCCAAAAGTCATATTCCAGGATTCATAGAGATGGTAATATGGGATTCGAAAAAAATTCATCTTGACATCTCATCAAGTTCACCTCAATATTTTTAGACTATATAACATATTATTGTAATGATGTTTTGAAATTTTTTAATTAATTTTTTTTATAAAATATTTATATCTATCTGAAACATTTATGTAAAATTCATACTAAAAAACATGTATTCATCCATCCATAAAATTATTTTATTAAAGTATTAGTAAATAAAAATCAATTTATACTTAATAATATTATAACATGGTTACTTATATAAATAATTTTATTGAAACAAATATTACGGTACATATAGACATAATAAAAATATTATTGGAATACCCAGATTTATTCTGGTCGATAAATTAATATTTATGTCTCTGTTAAAAAATATTTCCTATAAATAAATATATATAAATCAGGAATCATGAATGATATTATAATATATTCTTCTAAAAAACTTTATAGTTATTTTCACAATCATGTTATATTTTGTTGATAGATATTTTGACTAAATAGTTTTCAAGTGTATTTGCAAGAATATGAATAGGTATACTGACAAACAAGATTCATTATTTAATGGAGATGTGAAATATTATAGAAACCAAATTATTAAGGGATGATAACAATTATTATGTTCATGATGTTGGCAAAACATTTTTTAATTTGGATACCAAAATAATAGATATGGATAATGTAAATAGATAATATTAGTGACCTCAGAATTGATTAAATATTTACAGAAAGGGTTTTTTGATTTATCATTGATAGATCATGAAACCATTTTCGAATATTGAAATATATTCAATATTATATGGTTTAATTTTCAGAATTACATAGATCAAATGTTTTTATGGAGATTTTATTATTTTTATGGTTATTACCATGTTTTTAGAGAATATATGACCATGTTGTTCACATCTTTAATATGTGACAATTAAGATATTTTTTATGTTAATTGGAGCATTAATTTAATGTTGATTTTTTATATGAGAGACATTCATTATAATTTTTTCAATTATGGAAGGTTAATAATGTTAACTAACTAATGAGTGTTATATGTTGAACATTAGATAATATTTAATAGATAAATCAATTTTTCAACATATGATGATTTATTCTTATTGCACAACCTGTGATAACCATATTGGTTTGGAAAATAACTATAGAAAAAATGAAAATATTAGTATAAGATTATGGTCTATATTATTTATTAGAGGATAATGAATAAAAATTTTATCTTTACTTATTAGAATAGGTGAACTAGTGAAACTTGATCTAGGGACAAACAATGTTTGATATTATTCTTATGAAATGGAATCAAATCATCTGAGAATATAATATCATGAATATTATTTAACTATAGGATTAGAATATTCAAAAAAATATTATATATTTATATTCATTTATGATGAATGAATATACTTTTATCTCATCAAAATGTTATAGTTTTATGGTGGTTAACTTTATCTTGATTGCATCCTATAAAACACTCCTTTTGTTTTGGGTTTTATTTTTAAATTACATGTACTCATATTCACATCCCAAAAATGATCTCAAATTTGGAAACCTATTTATGTGTTGCCCTGGATGACCTTTGTAATTCTGTTACCCAATTTTCTAGAGGTAATTTTATAAACACTTTCACGATGTGGGTTTTCTCCAAAGAAATATTGAAATGTTGAACCCTTTATTATTTAGACCATGTCCAAATTTAGAGAATGAATTTCATTTATTTGGGTATAAGGTAACTACCCATGTTTTTATACATTTTTAACAAATTAGTTTAATATAATTGATAATATGCATTACACACATCAATGAGGTTTAATAAATTGTGACAAATTTAGTATTATTATCTAAACATGCCCATTATAACATAATCATTAATAATGGTAGTTTGAATACTGATATCCATTATTTTAAAATTAATTATAAGTTAATTATAAAAATAAATTATATTTATAAAAATGTAAAATATTTTCAGTAATTCCATTTTATCCTTAAAAAATTCAAACAAAATTACTGTTTTTTGTTAACAAATAATAAAATTAATTTTTTTATTCTTATTGAAAATTTATTCGATAAAATTATACTTTTCAAGTTAATAATAGTGTCAGAATTATATTATGATGAGGTTTTGAGAATTTTCAGGAATGATAATTTCTCATTTAAAAGTAAAAAATAGTGATATTTTCAGAAAAATACATATTTAGTTAAATCCTTTATATATTTCCTTATTGTATAAATTTATTTCTAAATGTAATATTTGTTCAATTTTATATTTATTTATTTAAATTTTTGTCATTATAATAAATTTTTTATTGATTTTTGATATTAATTCATTCTATCGTTAAAATATTTTCCTATGGGAAAGTATTTTTTATCTCTTATGTATGTTAAATTTAAAATTAATATATTTCACATCTGAGAAAGGAATATGGAATAAATAAAAAAAGGTAGAATAATCATAACTAATATTATATAATAATATCACCCTAAATAATTTCTCAAAATTAATATTACAAGAAGTTTAAACTGATTACCTCAGTTAAGGTTAAATCGAGTTTACTATGGGATAAAATCAAAATAATAGGTTTAAAAATAAATAATCAGTTATTTAAATCATTTTTTATTTTATTATTGACACTCTTATTAGAAAAGGATATATTTTTTCTCTCATGGGAATGTTTTCCTTGAATTTATTTGATAAACTAATTTATAAAAAGAGAAATACAAAATTTCACTGTAACACCCGAGACATTTATAAGAAAATATTTTGTTTTTATGTTATATAAATCATCAAAGGAATCATTCGCTGCACGCAATCGCGACCTTCCTCGATAGCGTGTGTAGTACACAATACCGAGTTCCACTAAACAAGGATATATTATTATAATATAATATACTAGCCGTTATGAATAGTAATAACTGAATTTTAAATTTTACAACATTATTATTCATCTTACACATTTTCTAGAACATGGTAAGAGAACAAAATAATTTTTTTGGGTAAAATAAGTATTTATCAAAAAAATGCAGTTTTGCTGCCTTTTGATGGCGCACCCACATTATATCTAGTTTTTGACACATGTATAAGTACAATTTGACAAAATAAAATTCTTCTTTTGAATCGGGATATAAAAATTTACTTTGGATAAATTTTTGTTATTTTTCTGATAACTGTCATATTTTGATGAATAGTAAAAATACGCTAATTTTTAATTAAAAAATTTTTTTTTCATTGAGATAATTTATATGGTTAAATTATACTATTTAATGGTTTTAAAGTATATATAGAATATATTTTTCCCATTTAATATAATTTATGTCATTAGTATTAATTTCACATTGAATTCATAGGTAAAAACATTTCAATCTTTGGCAATGTTTTAACTTCTAAAACCCATTTTCATAACAACGGGATTTATTTTAAATTAAATACTACAAATTATATGTTTTGAATTTAGAAAAATGGATTCCATATTCATAATTAGTGGGTCCAAATTATGTTAATAGGCTACTTTTTATTTTTGGGCATTATGAATAGTAACTACCGTAAATTTTATTTACCTTAGTTGAAGGTAAATCGAGTAATTAAGGGTAAATATAAGATTATAAAATTACCCTAACACCTGCCAAAATCCTATTGGATGACTAAAAGTCGACCCATATCACCTAAGGGACGGATTATAATCATTTAATAGACTTTTGTCGATGAAAATAATTTAATTATTATTAAAACCAAAGAATGTGACAACATGTCAATTTCATAAATCTTATAAGTACAATAATTTTAATTTGGTGATAAACTTAATGAAATTTCGAACATTAATAGTCTACAGAAATCTAATAAAATTAACTACATTATAGGAATTAATTTAGAATTTTTAGGGATTAAATAATTATCATTAATAATGACACAATAGTGATGTTGAAATTATTTTATTAATTAAAATATCAAATAAATGGTTTTAAAATTTTAAAATAATTATTATATGCACTATTTAATGTCCTCCAATAATTTTCTAGAAACATATGACATTTTATTAATCTATTAAAGCTTTTACTTCGAACATATTCTCTGTATATATTTTATTTAAATTCAAATAAATGAATAATATCAAAATTGACACTATTGTTATTTTATAAAAATAACATATTATAAAATTGTTTAAATATCACAAAAATATTTAAAAATTAGAAATTTAAATTTATATGGTCGACAATGTCATTAAGTGTCAAATTATGGAAAATTCACAACACATATGTAGTTATTAATAATAATTTAAAATTTAGAATATTATTACGAGAAATAAAATTAAATTGATAAATAAGGATAAATCAAGTTGGTAATGTTTAAAATAAATTCCTAACATGTATAAATATTATTGGTTGATGAGATTAAAACCATATCTCATCTAATCTTTAGATATGAGTCATTTTGGAAGTTTTTAAGTGGGGTTGGGATTTAATATAAACTAATATTTCTTATACTTCCAAAGGTCCCCCTCTCCTCCCTTATAAAAGGGCACCTCCTCCCTCTCCTACTCACACCAATTTGAGCCTTCAAACTCGGCCAAAACCTGCCAATTTCACTTCCCCACTTCCCTAGAATCAACCTAGAGGTTCTGGTCTTCTTCAAAGACCAACCCTAGTGCCCTAAGAGGAGGTTAAGAAGAGGCGTGTCAAAAAGAGGTAATATCCATTACCGAACCATTCCAAATTCATTCTTCTTCAACATCTTCTTCATTAGTTGTTTCATTATGAATTAATAACATAAGTATCACTCATATACTGATATGTTATTATAATTGTGAAACAACCCTATTTCATCATCTATCCGTCCTATGGAAAACGGAATCATCGCGCCTGCGTACGTACGGAATACAGTCTCCACACCGTGGTTTAATCTATTTTCACCCACCACCATACTTGGATTGGTATTATTATGTAAATAATTACTATATATTATTATTGTAAAGTGATATTGATTATTAAATAGTATACATACACTCCAATACAATTCCACGATCATGGGAACGATATCATCGCTCGTGCGTACGTACGGAATACCGTCAGCATGATGTGATGCGATTCATTATACATGATCTTCATTGCATAATGAATATATAAATGAATTTAATGAATATATATGATATATAGTACATTAATACCATTATGGAAATGATGTATCTATAACCTAAAGAGAAGAATTATAATTTAATCGACAAAACAAGCATAAGAATAAAAAGTTATAAACACCCGAATAACAAGTAGCAATGAAATATTACTACTATGAAGCTAAGAATATGACCATATATGATATCATAACAATAATTATGATTCTGGAATAAGTAAATAACAATATTTAAATCATTATACAAGAGGTTCAGACACTTACGAGGGAAATAAGACCTAAGGTAAGGGAAATATCACAATTTCATTTTTATCCGAGATTGCTTATAATTTATATTTAATGGGTTGTATTTTATCATCCACATCCATGTTTCATCAATATTTAATATTATTTCCATCCACCTACAATTTTTTAAATCCAATTTTACCCTTTGGTGAGTTTTTAGTAAAGGATATGAAAGGAATCTTTTGTCGTTTTTCGTACGAGGTACTTTTTGACTTTTCCGACAAAAGTACGAAGAATGTTTTTTTAACCTATACGGCATGAATGAATTTTTAAAACATTATTTCCAAGAATATTCCTTTACATGTTTTCATGTTTATTTTTAATAAACTTCTTTTAGTTTATAATTGTATGACGAGTTAAGAAAGGAAAACTGTTTTTGAAGCAGAAACGATATTTTCCTCAAGAATTGAGTTCAAGTGTTTTATCAAAATTATCTAAGAAAATAAAGGGTTATGTTTCTATCCCTATTATTTCATTTATTTTATTATGTTGTGATGGAATTATATTTTTATGAATTCATTTATCTTATATGAATTGTTTTATGATGCCACGATGTTTAAGATTCCCATTTTTATTGCATGGGTTATGCTATGATGTATGGTTTCTGATTTTGTGGAACACATAAGAATGGTATCATTATAAGATGGGAGGGACCTATATATCCCTCCAATTCATTGGGTAAAGATTTTATATCTCATGAGATAGACATGGCTGGAACGGAAGGTTAAACTGGTTCAGTGAAACATGACTGAAACGAGGAGTGAACTCAGTTCAGAATTGGACTTTGTCCACTAAGATAGTCTTGGAAATGAGCATTGACTAACAAAAAATGATTCTCAATGATTATTTTTGTATGCCATAAAGTTTCATGTTTTAATTTATGATTATTGGGATTACATTTTACTACTATGATTTATCCCATGTTATGAAATTATGATTTCTTTTGCAGGTTAAGATTTACAAAAGTTATGTTCTTATGTATATGATGTGATTGATATTTCTTTTGTTTACCCTTACTGAGAATTTGAGATCACCCTTTTGTATGTTTTATTTCCCCAGGTCAGGAATAAGGTTATTAAGCCGGATATTCCAAAAAGGGACTCTAGATATGATGAAATAAATTGGAGGCAAAGTAGATGATTTATGAACAAGTTGTTTATGTTTCCCAGTTTCTAAAGACTCTATACCTATATGGTTCTTTCCTGGTTTTGTTATATGTTGTAATAAGTGTGCTTAAATTTTGAAGTAATTACAATTTATGTAATGTATGGGTCGTTATAGTTGGTATAAGAGGAAAGGTATAGTCAACCTTTTGAAACTAGGTTGTGAAAACCTTAGTAAGAATCCTAAGGATAAGTCTAAGCATAGAACACAATCTTAGTGTTTTAGAAATGGCCATGAACAACCTATGATAAGACCTTAAGTGTGAAATTTTATTCTTGATTATGTTGTTTTCCTATTATAATTAGTGTTTCTCACACTATTCTTCTTGGTTTTAGTCAATGGATGGAACCCGAAGGAACCGTGTTAATGCAAAATGCGACAGGCAATGCAATGATTGTCCCCCTGAGCAACCAAACGTTATGGGAGGTGGAATTAAAAATCTTGTAGCTATGCTCACACAACTTTCTCAAGATATGAATCATGCAGGACTTCCAAACGAGTAAAGGAAGGAGCAACATTCTGTTGAATCCTTCATGAGGCATCATCCACCTTCGTTCAATGGGTCTACTGATCCATTAGTTTCTGAACAATGGATTAGTACTACTGAAAATATATTTTCAGTTATTCAATGTTCATAACATGATAAAGTCATCCTAGCAGTGTATCGTTTGGAAGGATATGTTGATCAATGGTGGAATATTATTAAGAATACGAGGAAAAGGGATGAAATTGAGTCCATGGAATGGGACGAGTTCAATAACTTATTTTTCAATAAGTACTTCCGTCATATTCTCCGAACAATGATGGAGAAAGAGTTTCTTGAACTGGAGAAAAAGGATGATGAATCCATTGGTACTTGAAGCAAATTTTACAAGACTTGCAGGGTATTCTTATAGTATTATTATCCAACCTGAGAGTAAGATCGATCAATTCTTTAGTGGCTTGAATCCAATCCTTCGAAGGGAATTATCCATAAGGGACTTCAATAGCTACGAGGAAATCGCTCGATGTGCTCTCAAAGTCGAGATGGAGATTGGAGTAACCCATCAGTCATATGGGTTCGATAAGAAGAGGAAAATGGAATTCAAAGGAAAATATAAAGAGCACACTGAAATGAAGATGAGCTTTCGCTTATGCTCAATGGGTGGAAAAAAACATGGGGGGAGTTGTCTTAAAGGGACAAGTAAATGTTTCAAATGTGGAAAGGACGGTCATCAGGAATTTGAATGCCGTAATGATGGGAAGAAGATGTCTAATGATGCAAACAAAGGAAGGGACACACATAATGAACCTACTACACTTCAATGTTTAATGTGCAAGGAGATGGGGCATTATGCCAATCAATGCCCAAATCCCAGGGTTGATAATGATGGTCGACGTCAACAAACTCTTAAGGCTAAAGACAGGAAAGTAACATGCAATTTCTATCAATTATGTGGAGTAAGACAATGATGTGGTGAAAGTTACACTTACCATCCACTCTAATGTAGCAGATGTTTTATTTGACTCTGGATCCACCCACTCCTTTATTTCTGAAGAAATTTCTAAGGATATTACCATATTACCTCAACAGTTAGATGTTGAGTTAGCTGTGACAACCCCTAATAGCACAACAATCATATCAAAAGTTTATAATTCTTCTCTGGTTGATGTTTGTGGGAAAGTGATTCTTGAAAATCTTGTGATCCTTCCTATAGTGGAATTTGATGTGATTCTTGGCATGGATTGGCTTTCTGTACATGGAGCTCATATCAATTGCCAAAGAAGGGAAGTCACATTTCATATTCCAGGTCAATCTATGATCATCTATCAATGTAAGGATGAACATAACCTTCCAGTGGAAATTTATTCCATTTTATGGGTATTGATTGCACTAAATGAAGTTTATTTATCTCAAATGGTTGGTGAGAAAATCATGATTAAGAATATGCCCATTGTACGGGAGTTTTATGATGTCTCTCCGAAGGAATTACCGGGTCGCCCACCAAATCGTGAAGTTGAGTTTTCAATATAACTCGTACCATTTGCTTTGCCTATTTCAATGACACCTTATAGAATGGCCCCAATTGAGTTGCAGGAATTGAAAAAGCAACTCCATGAGAATCTTGATAAGGGGTTCATACGCCCTAGTGCATCACCTTGGGGAGAACCTGTTCTGTTTGTTAAGAAGAAAGATGGATCAATGAGACTCTGCATTGATTATTGAGAACTTAACAAGATCACTATCAAGAAAAAATATCCTCTCCCACGCATTGATGAATTCATTGACCAACTACGAGGAGCTCAATACTTTTCCAAGATTGATCTTCGTTCAGGTTATCACCAATTAAGGGTCAAAAGGGAGGATATACAAAAGACAGCTTTCCGTACAAGGTATGGACACTATGAATTTATAGTGATGCCATTTGGTCTTACTAATGCCCCTGCTATCTTCATGGATCTGATGAATAGAGTCTTTAGAGACTATCTTGATCAGTTTATGGTAGTCTTTATACACGATATTCTTGTATATTCAATGAGCATGGAAGAACATGAAGATCACTTGAGAATTATATTGAAGACCCAGAGAAAGGATAAGCTTTATTCCAAATTTACCAGGTTTGAGTTTTGGCTTCAAAGAGTTTCATTTTTCGGTCACATAATCTCAAAAGTGGGGATATCTATGGATCCAGCAAAAATAGAGGTTATCGAAAGATGGTCGAGACCAACAATAGTGACTGGGATCCGAAGTTTTCTTGTTTTGGCAGGATATTATCGACGTTTTGTGAAATATTTTTCACGATTATCTAATCCACTCACCAAGTTGACTCAGAAAGGAGTTAAGTTTGTTTGGACGGAAGAATGTGAAGAGAATCTCAAGGAGTTGAAAAGAAGGTTATCCAGTGCACCTGTGCTCACAATTCCTTATAGTGGAGAAAGGTTTGTGATCTACAGTGATGCATACAAAATGTGTTTGGGGTGTGTTCTTATACAAAATGATATGGTGATATCTTATGCCTCACGACAGTTGAAAATACATGAGAAAAATTACCAAACTCGTGATTTGGAGTTAGCTGCGGTAATCTTTGCATTAATGATTTGGAGGCAATACCTTTATGGTGAAAGGTGTGATATTTATACTGATCATAAAAGTTTAAAGTATATTTTCGAACAAAAGGATCTGAATATACTCCAAATAAGATGGTTGGAACTGATTAAAGATTACAACTGCTCAATTCATTACCACCCTATGAAAGAAAACAAGGTGGAAGATTCATTAAGTCGACAAGACCATTCCATTTTATCCATGATAAGGATCACAAAATATCCAATATTTATGGATTTACAAAGGATGGATCTTGGAATTATAATGAAAGGGGAAAAATTGTATCTTTCTCAAATGAATGTTCAACCATCTATACATGTGAAGATTAAAGAGGCACAGAAAGAAGATGTGGAGTTACAAAAGAAGGTGAGGAATGTTCCTGAATTCAACCTTGATTGTGATGGGATAATAATGTTCCGGAATTGGGTTTGTGTTCCTCCCATCCCCGAATTAAAGAAGGAGCTGCTGGATGAGGCTCATAGTTCAGCATTCTCTATTCATCCTGGAAGCACGAAGATGTATAGGAACCTGAAAGAGTACTTCTAGTGGGATGGAATGAAAATAGATGTTTTTGAATATGTCTCTCGATGTTTGGTTTCTCAGAAAGTTAAAGCTGAGTGACAGAAGTCTAAGGGGATGTTACAACCATTACCCATACCCGAATGGAAATGGGAAAACATCAATATGGACTGTGTGACAGGACTTCCTAAAACATCCAAAGGCAATAATGTTATTTGGGTCATAGTTGATCATCTTACAATGTCTGCACACTTCATTGCTATTATAGAGGATTTCTCTCTAGATCAGCTTGTCAGGATATATGTGAATGAAGTGGTAAGATTGCATGGAGTACCACTTTCTATTATATCTGATCGGGATTTGAGGTTTACCATAAAGTTTTGGCGAAGTTTTCAGCATACTCTGGATACAGAGTTGAGTTTCATTACTGCTTATCATCCTTAGACAGGCGGTCAGTCTGAGAGAACAATTAAAACTCTAGAAGATATTTTGAGAGCTTGCTCTATGGATTTCAAAGGTGGTTGGGATAAACACCTACCTTTGGTGAAATTTTCTTATAATAATAGATTGGACTCTATTATTCAGATGGCTTCTTATGAAGCTCTCTATGGAAAGAAATGCAGGACTCCAACTTATTGGGATGAAGTTGGGGAAAGAAAGCTATTAGGACCTCATATTGTAGATGAGATGGTAGAAAATGTCCGATCTATTCAACAACACATAAGAGCAGCACCGAGTCGATAGAAAATTTATGCCGACAACCGAAGAAAATACCTAGAGTTTGAAGTGGGTGATAAAGTGTTCCTACGAATATCTCCCTAGAAGAGGGTCATGAGATTTGGAAAGAAGGGTAAATTGAGCCCTATATATATCCGTCCTTTCGAAATACTGGATCGTGATGGGAAGGTAGCTTAATGATTGACGGTTCCACCGAATATCTCTCAAGTTCATGATGTGTTCAATGTATCTCTCTTGAGAAAGTACATACCTGATCCTTCACATATACTCAGCTCAGAAGTTGTACCGCTGGAGCCAGATCTTTCTTATAAAGAACAACTGATAGAGATTCTAGATCACAGTGAAAAATTCCAACAAAACAAGACCACTCACTTGGTTAAAGATTTATGGAGGAACCACCAATTAAAAGAAGCTACATAAGAGCTTGAGGATATGATGAAGGAGAGGTATCCTCATCTGTTTGTTACAAAGTGACGAATTTCGAGGGAGATATTCATTTTAAGGGGGGTAGAATGTAACACCCGAGACTTTTATGAGAAATATTTTGTTTGTATGTTATATAAATCATCAAAGGAATCTTTCGCTGCACGCAATTGCGACCTTCCTCGATAGCGTGTGTAGTACGCAATACCGAGTTCCACAAAACAACGATATATTATTATAATATTATAAACTAGCCTTTATGAATAGTATTAACTAAATTTTAAATTTTACAACATTATTATTCATCGTACACATTTTCTAGAACATGGTAAGTGAACAAAATAAATTTTTTTGTTTAAAATAAGTATTTATCAAAAAATGTAGTTTTGCCGCCTTTTGATGGCGCACCCACATTAAATCTAGTTTTTGACACATTTATAAGTTCAATTTGACAAAATAAAATTCTTCTTTTGAATCAGTATATAAAAATTTACTTTTGATAAATTTTTGATATTTTTCTGATAACTTTCATATTTTGATGAATAGTAAAAATATGCTAATTTTTAATTAAAAAAACTTTTTTCATTGAGATAATTTATACGGTTAAATTATAATATTGAATGGTTTTAAAGTATATATAGAATATATTTGTACCATTTAATATAATGTATGTCATTAGCATTAATTTCACATTGAATTCAAAGGTAAAAACATTTCAATCTTTGGCAATGTTTTAACTTCTAAAACCCGTTTTCTTAACAACGGGATTTATTTTAAATTAATTACTGCAACTTATATGTTTTGAATTTTGAAAAATTGATTCCTTATTCAGAATCAATGGGTCCAAATTATGTTAATAGGCTACTTTTTATTTTTGGGCATTATGAATAGTAACTACGGTAAATTTTATTTACCATAGTTGAAGGTAAATAGGGTAATTGAGTGTAAATATAAGATTACAAAATTACCCTAACACCTGGAAAAATCATATTGGATGAATAAAGGTCGACCCATATCACCTAAGGGTCGGATTAAATTCATTTAATAGACTTTTTTCCATGAAAAGAATTTAATTATTATTAAAACCAAAGAATGTGACAACATGTCACTTTCTTAAATATTATAAGTATAATAATTTTAATTTGGTGATAAAATTAATGAAAATTAGAAAATTAATAGTCTCCAGAAAGATAATATAATTATATACATAATAGGAATTTATTTAGAATTTTTAGAGATTATATAAATATCATTAATTATGACACAATAGTGATGTTGAAATTATTTTATAAATTAAAATATCAAATAAATGGTTTTAAAATATTAAAATAATTATTATATGCACTATTTAATGTGCTCCACTAATTTTATAGATACAGATGACATTTTATTAATCTATTAAAACTTTTAGTTTGAACATATCCTCTTTGTATATTTTTTTTAAATTCAAATAAATGAATAGTGTCAAAATTGACACTATTGTCATATTATAAAAATAACATATTATAAAATTGATTAAAAATCACAAAAATATTTAAAAATTATAAATTAAAATTTATATGGTCCCAAATGTCATAAAGTTTCAAAATATTGATAATTCACACACATATGTAATTATTAAAAATAGTTTAAAATTTATAATATTATTACCACAAATAAAATTAAATTGATAAATAAGGATAAATCAAGTTGGTAATATTTAAAATAAATTCCTAACATGTCTAAATTTTATTTGATGATTATATTACAACCCTATATCATCTAATATTCTGATATGAGTCATTTTGGATGTATTTAAGTGGTTTTTGGATTTAATATAAACTAATATTTCTTATATTTCCAAAGGTGCCTCTCTCCTCCCTTATAAAAGGGAACCTCCTCCCTCTCCTCCTGACAACAATTTGAGCATTCAAGCTCGGCCAAACCCTGCCCATTTCACTTCCCCACTTCCTTAGAATCAACCTAGAGGTTCCGGTCTTCTTCAAAGACCAACCTTAGTGCCCTAAGAATAGGTTAAGAAGAGGCGCGTCAAAAAGAGGTAATATCCATTACCGATCCATTCCAAATTCTTTCTTCTTCAAAATCTTCTTCATTAGTTGTTTCATTATGAAGTAATAACATCAGTATCACTAATATACTGATATGTTATTATAAGTATGAAACAACCCTATTTCAAAATCTATGCATCCTATGGAAAACGAAATCACCGCGCGTGCGTACGTACGGAATACTGTCTCCACGCCGTGGTGTAATCTATTTTCCCCCACCACCTTACTTGGATGGGTATAATGATGTAAATAATTAATATATATGATTATTGTAAAGTGATATTGATTCTGAAATAGTATACATACACTCCAATACAATTCCACGATCATGGGAACGATATCATCGCTCGTGCATACGTACGGAATACCGTCTCCACTATGTGATGTGATTTGTTCTACATGATCTTCATTGGATAATGATTATATAAGGTAATTTAATGAATAAATATGATATATAGTACATTATTACCATTCTGGAAATGATGAATCTATAACCTAAAGAGAAGAATAAGAATTTATTCCACAAAACACGCATAATAACAAAAATGTTATAAACACCCACATAACAAGTAGCAATGAAATATTACTACTAAGACGCTAAGAATATGACCATATATGATATCATAACAATAATTATGATTCTGGAATAAGCCAATAACGTAATTTAAATCATTATACAGGAGGTTCAGACACTTACGAGGCAAATCGGACCCAAGGTATGGGAAATATCACAATCTAATTTTTATCCGAGATTATTTATACTTTAGTATTTACTGGGGTGTATTTTATCATCCACATCCATGTTTCCTAAATATGTAATATTATTTCCATCCACCTAAAATTGTTTAAATCCAATTTTACTCTTTAGTGAGTTTTTAGTAAAGGATATGAAAGGAATCTTTTGTCGTTTTTCGTACGAGGTACTTTTTGACTTTTCTGACAAAAGTACGAAGAATGTTTTTTTTAACTTATACGGAATGAATGAATTTTTAATACATTATTACCAAGAATCTTACTTTACAAGTTTTCATGTTTATTTTTAATGAAATTTTTTTAGTTTAGAATTGTACGACATTTTAAGAAAGGAAAAGTGTTTTTCAAGAAGAAAGGATATTTTCCCTCAAGAATGGAGTTCAAGTGTTTTATCAAAATTATCTAAGATAATAAAGGGTAATGTTTATATCCCTATTATTACATTTATTTGATTATGTTGTGATGGAATTATATTTTTATGAATTCCATTATCTTATATGAATTGTTTTATGATGTCACGATGTTTAAGATTCCCATTTTTGTTACATGGGTTATGCTATGATGTATGGTTTCTAATTCTATGGAACAAATAAGAATGGTATCATTATGAGATGGGTTGGACCTATATATCCCTCCAATGCATTAGGTAAAGATTTTATATCTCATGAGATTGACATGGCTGGAACGACAGGTTAAACCGGTTCAGTGAAGCAGGACTGAAACGAGAAGTGAACTCGGTTCAGAAATGGACTTTGTCCACTAATATAGTCTTGGCAATGAGTCTTGACTAACAAGAAATGATTCTCTTTGATTATGTGTGTATTCCACAAAGTTTCATGATTTAAGTTATGATTATTGGGATTACATTTCACTACTATGATTTATCCCATGTTTTGAAATTATGATTTCTTTGGAAGGTTAAGATTTCCAAAAGTTATGTTCTTATGTATATGATGTGATTGATATTTCATTTGTTTACCCTCACTGAGCATTTGAGCTCACCCTTTTGTATGTTTTATTTCCCCAGGTCAGGAAGAAGGTTATTTGGTAGGATATGCCAAAAATGAACTCTATATATGATGAAATAAATGGGAGGCAAAGTAGTTACTCTATGAACCAGTTGTTTATGTTTCCCAGTTTCTAAAGACTTTATACCTATACGGTCCTTTCTAGGTTTTGTTATATGTTGTAATAAGTGTGCTTAAATTCTTATGTAATGACAATGTATGTAAAGTATGGGTCGTTATAGTCAACCCTTAACATTAAAATTTCAATTATGTTCTCCCAGGGAAAAAAAGAAGATTTAAATGAGTATTAATATTAATTTTTAAAATATTAAGATTTCTTTCATTGTTTATTTAGTTTTTAAATATTACAAAATATATTTTTTATATTCCTAAACAATACCAAAATATTAATTATTTAATTAATAAAAAATTAAAATTAAACAATGTAAAAAAATATAAATCATGTAAATATTGAAATAGGTTCTATATTACATGAATAATACATCTAAATATAACATGATATAATTTTTTAAAAATAATATATAATAATTCCATCGTTATCACGATGTTTTTTGAAGTTGAATTAATTTGAAAGTGTCAGAATTGACAATAATGTAGTATTGTAATAACTAACATTTAATTAATATATTATAAAACTAAAATACTATCATATTACATGTTATAATAGTATTATTAATCATATATATCATGTTTCATTATGGTAGCAATGCAAAATTTATAATAACTATATTCAATTACTAAACGACAAAACATTAATACTATCATAAATGTAAAAAATAGGGTATTGCATGTAAAAAGAACATATCTTAAAAATAATTTTACAAAAACATTAGATTTGTGTTAAATATATTGTATTTTACATTTAAAACATAAGTATACAAATTATCTAATAAATATCATTTAATTTATAATATAAAATAAAAATAACATAGATAAAAATTATAGTTACGATAGTGAAAACAAAAATGGTAAGAGTAAAAAAAACATTTATATAATTGAAAAGAAATACTAAAATATTTATTTTAGTATGTGTTGGAGTTTTTTATTGATCATATCTTCCCTATACCTCATTATTTATGATTTTTTGGAGACATTTACGTGGACGGTGACTCACTATTTTTGAATAATTTGTTTTATTTACAAAAACGTTTATCCTTAATTAGAAAGGGTCACCTCTTCCCATTACATCCTCACACCTCTCAGGCTATTTGGATCAACTGAACACTACCAAAATATTTAAAAAATATCCAAATATTATTTATATAGATTCCCAAAATACCAAAAGAAAGGTACCTAATAAGAATCTAAAGAATTTTCATCTAATAGAATGTAAACAATGGACTACCACCTCACGAAATGAAATGAAATAGTTGATGTAGTGCATGGAGAACTTCTTTTTCATGAACTGATGTAAATCAATTTCAATTATAAAATCACAGATCTGTTCATAATGATGGTCTAAATGATGATATATTATAATAATTACATATTTAAAAGTATATAAAATTAATATATCGTATAATTGTTTACCATACCATCCATTGAAAACGATAACACCATTCATGTATACTATGGACTACTACCGCACGAAGTAGTATGATTTTTTATATTATATTAACACACCACCTGGATGTGTTATGTGTGTGTATTTAATTAAAAAATATTTATTTTATTTTATAATTATAATTTTTTAATGATAATATAACGGTTACCTTCTTTCCATCTTGATCATGGTAGAATGGAAATGTTACTCATCCGTATGTACGACCAATTGTCTGAATGATTTTAACATAGTTAACTTTTCATTACCACTATACATAATTTGTTTTTAACATAGAATTGATACATAAAAAATGAAAATTATTTTTGGATAATTATTTTTGATATATTGAATTAATTATATATCTCGAATTAATCAAAATGCAGATGTAATTTTGGAAATATTATATGAACATCATCAAAACATCTGATACAAACCAAAACAATTTACTCATTATTAAGGCAAAGTAATGAATACAATAATAATAATAATAGTAAGATATAATAATTTTCTTATGATAGTAAATAATTAACATAATATTGTATATAATGATTATAAATAATTCATCTAATGAATGAGGATCAAGTTATGGCATATATTTAAACGGCTCATTTCTTCATTTTATGGCCACTCTCTCATTAACTCACATTATCTCTATTGTTAATGATATTAAAATATTCTCAATTCTCTAAATATTTATATTACATATATACATAGATCATCCACTCTAAATAATTTTATTTAATAAATGACTTATGACAATTTTTCAAATTCTATCTTTATGAAATATCATTCTATTATGTTATGAGACAAGGTCATGAAACCAATTTATTTTTTTCTATTATTCATATGTTAATGATGTATGATTGATTTCATTATGTGGCACACAAATTAATTTACCTGAAATTAATTATATTTGTGGGACTAAAATTATATATTCCTCTAATAAATTGGTTTATATTTTAATCTTTGGAAACATTAGGTTTTGTATTTGGAAGTGATCCAAATCCTTTATAGGACTATGTCCACCATGTGATATTGTCTCTGAATTTGTCCTTTTTTTGTTAATGTTTTTTTATATTTTTCAATAATTTTGATGATTCAATGATCTTATGACTCTGTTTTCATTATATAATTCTTTCATTTTATTACTGATGTACAATCTATTTTATAAATCATGTTATCCTTTTGACTCATTGGTAGTTCATTCTTATATTGTTTATTCCCTTACTAGGATTTTTTTATTAATGGTTTCATTCATGAATTCTTATAGATACCCCATGATGTATTGAAATATGAAATACATTTTATAAAATTATTATGGAGATTAAAATTAGGATTTTACTTTTTCTGTTCATTTTGATGTATTATGAAATTAGTCATCTAAATACACAAGGCCTTTTAAATCAATTATTTGAATTAATTAATATTTTTATTAAGAATTATATAATAAATAATTTAAAATTCATCAGAAACTGTAATATATCATATACAATAAATAAATATATAAAAAATTTATCATGTTGAGAAAAAATTGAAGACTAGATGAACAGAATATTCTTAGAATAAAAATGATACTAAGGTAGTCCTTGTGTTATCCCCTAACAAAATCTCAAGTATACATGAATTAAAAACGTTAATTCACATAAATCATAAAAAATTGAATAATCTAACATCCCAAATGGTATTCCAAACAGCTATCTAATATAAGCAGTAACCATACATGAATAGCTCACTATGGATACAATTTAACCAAGAGGATGTCCAAGACACATAGAATTTAATTACGTATAGTTCATTCAATAAAAATATAATTTACTCATCATTACACACTAATGGGAGGATAATATAACTTTATTGATCATTTTGGAAATATTGATAAAAAATACAAAAATTTTCATACCAAATCACATAAATGCATGTGTAGCGGTCCAGAAAACATTATATAAAATTAATAACCTAGAAATATCTTCAAAAAATATCTTGTAACATAATTTTTATAAAAAAATATTTCAAATAAAAATAATTAAAAATAAAAAGAATTATTTATTTTCAAAATATGGTATTTCCTTGCAGTGGTCAACCATACCAAACCCAATTGCAAACAACCCCTTCACTATTCAAAAAAAAACAATGTCAAATCCTATTTATGAACCGTTTAGAGAATGAATCACATGACATCATTATACAGGATAATCAACATACTAAATAGTCAATGAAAATATTGTTTAAAAACATCTGATTTATGTGAAATACCATTTCAAAATTGTCCAAACAAATAAATCCTTTAACATCAAAACATATTTAAAACAAATATCCATAATGAATCCATTTCAAATTAAAATCTTATTTTTAAATCCCCATTATAAAAGGAAACCCATTTATCTTGTGAAAATAACTCCCCAAACCATCTATCCATATAGGAATCCATGATAAATTATTTGACCACAAGGATATAAATGAACAATTTAGCATTATATATATTCTTTACTGACTATTTAGATGACACAAAAACTTTGTAGTTTAATTGAAAGCATCACAGAGGACATCGAATATATTAGAAAAAATTGTAGAGACCATACAAAAAAATATTCAACAATGAATTGGATAATATTTAATATATATGTCATATAAATCATCAAGAGTTATTAAAAATAAATTCCATTAGAAACCCTATAAAAACTAACTCCATAAAGACAAATATCAATAATCTATACCAGTACATAATTTAAGGAAGAAATATGAAATGAATAATGAATGTGGATAAAAAACATTGAAAAGAAAAAACAATTAAGTTAACATTACTAAATGATACCACTACAAAAGTATAAATATTTTACATAATTTGGCAAAAATATGAATTCTGGATGAATTGAATTGTAATAGAACAATGAAAAATATAGTCAATTTACTCTAACATGAAATGACATATTCCCCCATTTTAATTTCATTTTATTTTTTAAAATGATTTACAAGTATTTATAATATTCAAAAAATACAATTTTATGAAAACATTAGGACCCTTATGTATTGACCCTTATGTTAGGAGTGATCTCTCAATATCACCCCTTATTGGCACTTATATAATCCCTTAATATTTTATAGCTTTTCAACCCATAAATATTTAATATTAAATATGGCATCTCTTTAAAATAATCTCCCACAATTATCTAATTCTGGAACACTTATATATTATGATATTAAAATATTTCATAAATAAAAGGACTCATATATATGAGGTCTCCCAGATTTAAGGTAAAAATATTATTCTTCCAACACATAGTGAATTTTTAGAAAAGGGTATACCCATATATATCACCATTTTTTAAAAGGGTAACTAGAAATATATTACATGAATAATCATTGAATATAAATGACTTTCAATCAAATATAGGCCCTTATGTATATAAATTTGACACATAAATGATATATTGAAAATGGGAGGAACCATATGTATATAAGGTCATTTTTTTCTCTTATCAAATTTTTTTAAAAAGTTATGTACCAGTGTCTATATAAGGGTAGAATAAAAAATATAAAAAATTATTAATATAGGACCACAAATACCTAATATGGTTCATAATTAGTAATAGTTGGGGATAACAATACTAGAAAATTTGTTTAATATGGGTGGACTCTTACATATAATTAGGTGTACTGTTATATATAATGGTTCCTCCCAATACATATTTAATTATTCATTACATAGTGACTCCTACATATCCTGGTGTTACTATTATTTATTTTATTTTCCAAAAATTATCAATTAAATATTTGGGGATACTCAAAAAGGCTCTAACATAAAATTTCCTTAATAAATATTTTCCTTTATATATAACCACTTAGACACTTTTATAAAAACAATGATTCTTATATTCTGTATTACAAAAAAATTTCAGAAATAATTTTTCTTAATGAATTTTCTATATATCGATAATAAAATTTTCAACCTAAAACAACATTGCACAAACATTTCAAAAATTCATCAATTTATGCCTTGATACCTCTATAAAGTTTTTTATAAAAACCATAATAATGGATACATACTTCTACTATCTATATAATTTTATCCATGAGTAATTTAATAACTCATTAGTGGAAATTCTAAAAAAATTACTTTCCCCAATAAACAAATTCCTACATTACCTAAAAATAGTTACTTTTAAATTTTTTATTCCATACACATATTAGAAACATTATTCTTATGTGTGTAGTGATAGTAGATATGTGTTGATAATCTTTTTCCAGAAGATTGTGGATATTTTATTTTACTTGGATATTTGGACCTACATTTCACCCTTATATATTATCATTTTATTGTATTACTAATTTTATTTTTATAATATCAGAATTCATAATTGTAATTAATTATATATGTATATCATTCATGGATGATGAAATTATGGTTGGATAAAAAGGTTAATTTATTTTTTAGTTTGTGTATTATATACCCTCCTATGTATATTTCATACATTCTATGTGATAATCATGATCCCCAATGACATTATACTTTAGATTGTGTGGGATGACTCAGAATCCCATCATCCCATGATGGGAATATTTTTTTCATATTTTATAAGAATCAGTGTGAGTGGGTACTATGAATGGAGTTTGGTCAGATGTGTATTTTAATCAATAATTCAGTTCTCAAGGAGAAACAATTTTTAAGGTATATAAGTTTAGTTTTAATACCATGGATCAATAATATAGTTTGGGGATAATTTATTCCATTATAAGAACTTTTTTTTTGTTTTATAACAGAAGTTCATATTGAATTTTATGTAGTGAAATGTTATTTTTTTCCATACATAATATAATTTTCATGTCATTTTTTATTTTTTAGGGTGAAATTGTACATTTGGAGTTTTCATCATGTTATAATAATGTTCATTCCCAAAAGATAATGATTTAACATGTGGCATGCAATGAAATTTCTTTGGATGAGAGAGAAACATGATCTGTCACAATAGTATAATCTACAAGATGATTCTCTCATTTAAATATTGTTGTTTAATTCTTGGATAATATTTATAGTAAGAATTTATTGATGGGATGATGAGTTTAGTTTTTTTATTATTTGGTACATGTGATTTATTTAGCTCCATACGTGGCTTATTTTATAGGAACATGGTCTACCGTATACTCTAAAATACAGTCTTAGGGCATAGGTATTCCATTAAGATCTAGGTTATATGTCCTTTGAGCTTGTGGTTTGTAACTCTAATGGGTATATGTTGATACTAGGGTACAAATACCTTATATTTCATTATGGATTTAAATAAAACCCCCACCACACACACACACAAACACATTAGTGTTTGGAAAACCATATAGTGGTATTGAATCTTATATTTATGGTTGTTCTCGGTACTAACTAGGACTTGAGGTGTCATGGGACCCCCATATTATAATAGATTTTGTAATCTACTATATGTTTGTTTAAATATCCTCCATCTAGTTTCGTTGGGATTCATTATAAATTAGGTTTTTTTATAAAACATTTGAATTGTTAGTCTCTATATATATGTGGTATGAGTCCTCTAGTGTAGGTATAGAATTTATCTATGTCGGCATAAATATCATAAAGTCTTATGAGACTTCATTATTATGATAGATTTTAATGCATCCTATTTGGATGGTAATGTTTTGAGTATGATATACTCTATAATACCAAACGTAGGATCAAATAAGTATAATGAGATACAAATACAAGAGAGCGGTGAATTCTACTCTTTTAAAAAATTCCATTAGGAAATTTTTGATAACGAAAATCCACAACACCTCTACATTCTAAAAACAAGCTTGATTAATGAAAATTGAGTCCAGAAATGAAACTTATCAAAATTTTACACCAACTAATATTCAACCTTAAAGCATATAGAATCTAACTGAAACAGAGTACAAGTAATAAAGTATATGAATGTTATACTTTCCATAACAATACAAAATGAAATGGAAAAACAAAGTAGTAAAACTACAAGTAACCAAAGATAACTCTTCTAACCCAAAATAAAGGGTATCCAACAACCCTGGATAAGAGGTCCCTTGATATATACTTTCAAGAAAGTCTGTCTTACCAAAACTAGGGTAATCCCTCGATACGAAGATCGAAATCTGTCTTGCTATCCCCACAAGCCATCAACTATCATGTAGTCGGCACCACTATCTTCCTCAGTAAGGTAGCCCTCAACTTCAAGGTGTTGGTACCTCTATCTTCCTATCCTCGGAATCTCTCGATTGCAATCAGCAACAATCAAAGTCTCATGAAGCAATTAAGTACAAGGCATAGTTTGAACAAGCTGTTCAAACATTCTGCACGAATATTTGAGAGTTGATAAGAGCCTCTCTCTCTAGAAATCACTTCAAGAGAATGTAAGAACATATGTCATAAAAATTATTGTCAATGTTATTTCTTATTTTCAAATGATCCACTATTTATAGGTGAGGCCCCAATAGTTATCTCCCTTCTCTAGCAGTCATATTTTTCCTTGAATATCGGAGGGACCTATACACATGTCACTCAACCAACGGTTAGTCAATAACTGAAAGCATGACATCATTTTGTAATGAAACAAGTGTAAGCATAAGTAACAATGATGTTTGGAAAGAATTCAAAAAAATGTTCAGAGTCTAATAAAAAATGGAATTCGGAGTCTATAAGAAAGTGATATACGGATTCTGTTTTGTAGGAATTCAAATCTTGAATTCTGTAGAAATCCAGAATTCGGAGTGGAACTTCATGAGAGTTCGTACTCGGAATTCGGATCCTAAAACTGAATGCTTCATATCTAAGTATTATATGATTATGAGGTTTTAGATATGAATCTGATTTATATAGTTAAGAAAAATATTGATATAAAAAATGAAAACATGGTTGGGCTAAATTTCTTTGGGAAGAAAATTTTCCTTATATAATTAAAATATATATTTTCTTATGTATATGGTGTTTTTATTTTTAAAACAATAATGAATGGAAAAATTCATAAGGAAAACCTCATTGAATCAACCATCTCCCCATTTTTAGAAAGCACAAACAACCTTTTGAAAAGGAATATATGGAATTCATCAAATTTCAAGAATTTTAAATTAAAACATATCTCCCTTTGTTTATAGATAATGTCGAATATGACTAACTCCCCATTAGGATTTTACACACAAAGGATCATATTCATGATTTCTGGAATTGAATTTTCATTATCATGTGAATGAAAAACATCATAATGAGAAACTCCCCTTTACTTAAGGATAGTTCTTCTTAACATAGAAATTTTTCTTCTCCCTTTTAGATTTTTCCTTCTCCCTCTTTTGTGTAGTTCTTTTTCTTCTCCCCCATTGTGATTTTAAAAATGAATTTAGGGAATGGAAAAGAAATAAGGTTCCAGAAAAATTAGTACATAATAACATAAGATACAAAAAACCAGATATTTCATTATAATTGAAAGAATTTTTACAAGGAAAGACTTTAAAACAAAAAATCGGATTGGTCTTTTTGTCTTCCTTTTCCTTGGGGTTTAACTTCTTCAATAGGGTTTTCAGCTTCATCAAGTCTTTTTGGTCCTCCTCAACTTACTTTTCTAAGGCTTTAATACTTTCACATTGAGCGTTCAAAGCCTCAAACTATTCCCTAGGAATTTCATCCTGCTTCTCAAGATTTTCTTCAATCCCAATCCAGATATCTCTTTCCCCTTTCCAACTTTGATAATCCGAGTTAAGCTTCCCATTCAGATCCTTGAATTGTTGATTCTGAGAATTTTTCTCAATGTTCAGCCTATCCTGAATATTGTTCATCTTGGAATCCTTGGTGTTAAAATCTTCTTTTACATCATTCTGAAATTAATCAAGATCTTCCATGGAATCATAAATTTTCTTGGACCAAATAGTGGTTTTGTTGCATGATTTTCAATGAACATTATAATTGATGAGAAAATTTCAATGCTCAGCCTCAATCTTCACACACTTATCCTTCACCATGGATATGGATTCTGATTTTTGATTTAAGATATGTTGAAGCATCTGGCATATAAAGTATTTGGTTGGAAGGATCAGAATTGTATCCACCAATTTCTTTAAAGACTCAACAACAAAATAATATCCCAGTACTGATGATTCTGAATTAGACACCTTGCTCGGGGATTGTTCTTCATCAATTTCCACCAACATTCTTTTGGAAGATCCACCAATATGCTTCTTCCTTAAAATTTCTTTTTTTGGGGTTTCCATAAGCATTTGTTTAACCTTATCAACAATCGGAAAGGGTTCTTCATCAAGAGATTCTTCCTCACTTTCAAAAAGTTGAACAATTTTATCCCTATCTAGTTTATCATTCTCTAATTTTTCAAGAATGTGTTCCTTAAAGATTTATTTGTTAGATAAATTTTTTTTTCTCTTCATCCTTGTCATCATCTGTTATACCATCTTTCTCATCTCCCTTTCCTAGAGTGACAAGCTTCGAGGACTCGGCCATTGAAATTAGTAGTAGAAGTTTTTCTGATGGATTTTCCTTCTGTTGATATTCCTGAACTTGTTTAATCAAGTCATCTAGATCATCACTGTCTTCTTACACTTCTTCTTCTTCTTCTTCAACTTCCTCCTTTTCTTCTACTCTTTCACCAACTTCTTTCTCTTTATGTTTTTCTGGAGTGAAGTAGTTCTTTCCAGGGGTCTTTGGTAATGGTTAGACAACAAATGATTCCAGTTCGAGAATCTTCTCAGAAGCTATATATATTTCTCTCAAAAGGGATTGTACAACGTCAGCATCAGACATATTCTTCTTCATATTCTTATCTTTTTCTACCTTATCAAGGTATTCAAAAGTCACATCTCTTAAGGATTTATCTTCAGCAGGTTCAAATCCGAACTGAGGTCCCCCTTCTTTACTTTTCTCCTAATCTTTCCTCCATTTAGCAACCACCTCATCTAGATATGCTTTCTGTTTCTTCAATATGGGAGGTGTGGATTGGGTTTCCCTAGCCTTAGGGGTCTTGTCTTCAGCCACCACTTCTTTTAATTTCATCTTCTTACCAACCTTCTTCACTGGTTCAACTTTATCCATAGTTTCCAGAGCAACTTATGCCTCCTCCTCTAGCAGATCATAAAACTCAGAAGAATATTTTGAAAAAATGACTTCCATCCTCTTTAAGGTATCATCACTAATCAGTATGAACTTAAAAGTTTTCATCTTGGAGGTGCTTTCAGTTATGAAAGAAACAAGACACCGAATAATAAGAATGGATAGAAGAGTAGGATACATAATATTTTGAGCATTCAAAGTGCCATTCATGATGTTTTGAACTATAATAAGAATGTTCCTCATCAGATTGATCTTTCTTAGATTTACCAAAAAATCTAAGATATCAATATCACTTTTCATTATGTTATCCTTGTCACCTATTCTCGGAATGAAAACCCTTGAACCCACAGCTGTATAATCCAGTTATTGGTGGAGAGATGTGTAATCTTTGATGTCTTATAATCTTTGAGTCCAAGGAATTACATTGCCTTCACATTTCTAAAACATCCTTGCACATCCGATAGCTTATGTGAACAAAATTCGACTTCATCATCATATGATAAGCCCACCAAGCTTGCAGCCTTGGTGTAATAGATCTTGTATGAATTTCCATAGATTTTAAAGGAGAGTTTTTCTCTACCATCTTCATCATATATCGAAATAGACTCATAAAAATTGTAAAAGAAATTCTATAAAAACAAAATATTGATCCTTTACCATTGATATGCATAAATCTTCCCACCCATTTAGCTTGATATTCTTAGCAATAAGAGAATCCTACTCACTAAAAAATTTCGGATGGACCAACCTTTCCCTGTAGACTATCCACCATGAGATTGGATTTATGGTAGAAATATCTTGGGAAGTAGTTTCTATAGACATTCGAAAATGATGAGAACTGAATGATTCAGAACGGGTTTTAAGAACAAAGGCAGTGCTTTGACACGCGAGTGCTTTGAAATCGATCTGGGACAACCATAGGGGAACCCCTTTATATAGGCAATTATGGTGACCATTGAACTTCAAAAACCAATCTAACGGTTGAAAAATTGTTTTCTCTGATCAGATGGCTGAAAACATACCAGCGAGGAAATCTTGAATATGATCTTTTGTGGTTTTAACAAAAACATTCAGTTTTAAGAAGAAATGAATCCAATAAATTTTATAAGACAAATAAACATCCAGCAACTAAAAATGATTATGAAAACTTAAGTAAGGAAGTCATACCTTTCGGATTGTCTATGATGTTTATTCGTAATAGATGATATTCTTTGTGAAGAAAATTTACCTACAAAAATATTACTACAAAAAACATAAAGTTGAAATGTTTATTGCAAAAAATTTGAGTACCAAAACTATAGTACAAAAAGTATGAGTATGAAAATTCCCATTATGAAAATTCTATTTAAAATATTTCTCATTAGGAAAATTCTCATTATGAAAATTCTTAATACAAAAAATTTCATTATGAAAAATTAAAGTACAAAAACTTCATTACAAAAATTTTTAAAGGATCATTACAAAATTTTTTGAAAGGCTCATTACGAATTTTTTTGAAAGCCTAACATACAAATGTACTCCCCCTCAAAAAAGGTGTTTATTATTGTAAGGAAAAATGTTCAACAAGAAGTTAATGAAGAAATATTACCTCACAGTAATCATTCCTAACTTCTCTTTAATGTATTCAAATCTATCGGAGGTTAAAAATTTTGTGAAAATGTCAGCATGTTGATCTTGCATTTTGATAAATTGAAGAATGATATCTCTATTTTGTGTGTGATCCCAAAGAAAGTGATGTAAAATATCTATGTGTTTTGAATGAAAATAGTGTGGAGGGTTTTTACTAAGGGAAATGGAACTTGTGTTATCATTAAAAATTTGAGTCTTAGTAAAACTCAAGTCATAGTCTGTGAGTGTGTGTTTCATCCACAACACTTGAGCACAACAACTTCCAGCTACTATATATTCAGCTTCAGTAGTGGAGAGTTCTACATAATGTATCTTCGTTCAAGTCCAAGAAACAAATGAATCTCCTAGGAAATGAAAAGTTCCAAATGTACTCTATCCATCCATTCTACACCCACCCATGTCAGCAAATGAATAGATTTTTAAAACAATATGATTTCCAGAAGTATAAAATAGTCCTAGATTTGTGGTTCCCTTTAGGTTGCGAAAAATTATTTTCACTCTCTTTAAATGAGATTCATTAGGATTAAATTGATATATAGCACATAAGCATACTGAAAACATCAAGTCTGGAAGACTAGCTGTCAAGTATAGTAAGCTTCATATCATACTTATATTGAGATATATTTATTCCTTTTGGTTTTTGAGAAATTTTAAAACCAAGGAAATATGTTAAATCACCCATCACAATCATTTAAAACTCAGATTTCATTTGATCTGAAAATAAATTAGTTAAATATTTCTGAGTTGAACCAAATATAATGTCATCAACATAATTTTGGAAAATAAAAAAAAAATTCTTATCTTTCTTTATAAAAAGTTTTATATCATCATTTCCCTTACCATAAATATTTTGATGAAAAAATCCTATAAATCTATCATACCACGCTCGTGGTGCTTGTTTAAAGCCATATAAATATTTGGTATGTCTAAAAACCTGATCATGATATTTTTTGTCTTCAAATCCATGAGTTTGTTCAAAAAATACATCAAATTGAACATAACCATTAAGGAAATCACATTTCACATCCATTTGAAAAATATTAAAATTGAATGAAGGATGCAAAGGCTTGTAAAATACGAATTGATTCAAGTCTATTTACTAGGGAATCAGTTTCTTCATAGTCTATTCCTTATAGTTTAGTATATACTTTAGTAATAAATCTAGTTTTATTTCTTACCATGATTACATTTTCAGCACACTTATTTCTGAAGACCCATTTTACTCCAATTAAATAAATTTCCTTATTTATTTCATCCAAGGTCCAGACTTTATTCCTTTAGAATTCATCTAGTCTATCTTGCATGCCTTTAATCCAATCATCATCACCTAAATCTTCATTAGTGATTTTTGGTTCTAATTGGGAATGGAATTCTAGATTTTCTACTTCAATTCATAAGGAACTGATATTCCTTACAGGTTGATGGAAATCACCAATGATGCTATCACTAGGATGATTCTTATGAGACAACTGATTTGGGTTTTGAAAACAAGTTAATCAACATAGGGTAGGAAATATTCTGTGGTAAATGTTTCTGAATAATTTTCTTGAACATTTTCCTTATTGGGAGAATTTTATATCAAAGGATGATAATCAGTTTTTTAAAACACATTTGAAGATATAGGTTGGGGATGTTTGAAAACCAAGGGATCAGTTTCATCAAATTCTACATGTACTGTCTCTTCAACAGTGAAAGTGTTTTTGTTAAAAACTCTATAAGCCTTAGAAGTTGTGGAGTCTCCTAAGAAAATTCCTTCATCAGATTTTGGTGAGAATTTGTGTAAAATATAATTAGTAATCAGAATTAATACCTTGCATCCAAAAACCTTAAAGTATGAAAGTCTAGGTTTTCTACCATTCCATAACTCATATGGAGTTTTATTAGGAAAATTCCTAATCAAAACTCGATTTATAGTATAACAAGAAGTTCTTATGGCTTCAGCCAAAAAATGTTTGGAAACAGAATACTCACTCAACATGGATAGTGTAATCTCTTGAAGTATTCTATTTATTCATTCAACAACACTATTTTTTTGAGGTGTTCTAGGTGCTGAAAAGTTATGTGCAATACCTTTTCTTCTACAAAATTTTTCATAATCATAATTTCCAAAATTTCGTCCAAGATCACTATGAATATTTTTTAATGTACGGTTTATCTCATTTTTGACATGGGATCTAAAAATTTTAAAATAAGAAAAATCTTTAGACTTATTTGCTAGAAAGTAGACCCATATAAATATAGTGTAATCATCAACTAAGACAAATACAAAATACATGACCATAATACTTCGAGTTTGTGTTGTACCAAAAAGATCATTGTGAAAAAACTATAGTGCATCAGTTGTTGAGACTTCACTGATTGATTTAAAACTTGATTTATGTTTATTTCCATATTAACAAGGGTCACAAACTTTTAAAGAATAAAATATTAGCTCTGTTAGATCATTAACTAAGCCTTTCTTGGAAATTTAAAATAAGTTTCTAATGTTACAGTGTTCTAACCTTCTATGAAATAATCAAGAATGGTCTTCCATTTAACGAAGGTAATGTAGATCTTGGCTACTAAGCTCTTCTATGTTCAATGTATATATATTCTCTTTCATATTGGCACAAAGAATAAATTCTTCCTTAGAATTTTGTATTAAGCACTTATCATTCATAAAATTCACAAGGTAGCCTTCATCACATAGTTGAATTGTGATGATGAGGTTGTGCTTAAGACCCTTAACAAACCAAACATTTGAAATCAAGGTTTTTATAGGAATAACAATGTTACATATTCCAATAATTTCTCCCTGAGCATTATCTATGAATGTTACTTTCCCTCTTTTAAACTTGATAATTTTTTCAAAATAGTTTTTGTTACCATTCTTATTCCGAGAACATCCACTATCCATGTACCTAGTATTTTTGTTGGAAGTTTCCATATTTTTCTGAAAATAAAAAAAAGTATGGTTTTCGTAGTCCTTACTTTCTTGGATCCGGAATTTTTAGAAAGAAAAATTTTGGATACCCACATCTTCTTAGAAAAATATACAGTATTAAATCCTAAGGATTGTGTTTTGTTTAAAGAACAATTATTTTCCTAGTGACCACCAAATTTCCATTTTGTGCAGAATAGAGCTCTTTGAGGAACAAAGTAGTTGTTTGCTAAAAATTGGTTTAGAACTAGTGTAACCAAAAAGAGAATTATTCCTTCGATGTCAGATTTTTGAATACATTTTATCAAAATTTTCCTTACCTAGGGTAAAGTTTGAAAAACACTTCCTCAAGGAAAATATTTCAGATTTGAGTTTTATAACTATCTTCTTGTATTCAAAAAAATTTAAACTAGATCTTCGATCGAAAACATATTTCATAGAAATTACTTTTTCTAGATCTTTAGAATTATTATTCTTATAAGAATTTACTTACTCATCATTTTTGAAATACTTTCAAAATCAAAAATTTTCATGTCAAGATCTTTAGAACTATCTAATATTTCCTTAGTATGAATAGTATTTCTAGAATTTTCCTTATCAAGTTTATTCATGAGTTTTGAGTTCTAAATCTCAAGAAGTTAAGGAATCCTGGAAAATTCTTCATTGGTAGGTAAAGTATTTTTTTCATTAGAAGAAGATTCTTCATTAGAAATTTATAATATTTACAATCATTAGTATTTAAAGAAACGTTGGTTAAGGAATCAACATTGCGTACTTTAGACATAAAGCAATGATTATTAATAGGTAGCCTGGCTATAAGACCAATATTATTCTGTCCAGAAGATTCATAATCTGAAGATTCATCTAAAGAGTCACCACCAATGACACTTCATGTGTCATTAGCTTTTAGAACATTCTTAGCTTTGGACATGTTATATTTCATTCTATTCATTTCAAAATACCTCTCATTTCATTATTTCCTCTTAGGTATATGATAATTCGTTCTTATGTGTCCTGCTCTCTTGCATTCATAGCACGTGACCTCTGAATATTTCTTATCTTTCAATTCTTTCTTCTTATAATTATATAAGAAATTTTCTGTCCAGCTATCTTGTTCATCCTTCGAGCAAGATTAGCTAACTCATTTTCTGAGACTTCACTCTCTCAAGATTCAGATTGAATAATAACCTTATTAGATTTGCATCTAGTAACTCTTTCATGAGTCTTATATTTCATATGAATTGACGTTGTATTAACAGAAAATCTACCATTCCCATTCTTCATATTTATGTTGTCATATCTTTCGTAATTCTAGAATCATATTGAAGAAGAGTTCCAAATAGTTCATCAAGAGAAATTTGAGTAAACTTTCTGTTTTCATCGATATCTATTCTCTTTGATTCCCACTCATTCAGTATGATACCTATGATCTTGTCAACAAGAGCGCCATCATCTAGACCTTTCTCTCCAATAGATTGTATGCTATTCACGATATTCATGAATCTCTTTTGCACCTTACAAATTGGTTATCTATAGGGAAAATTAAAACCATGATACTCAGCTCTTAGAATGGTTCTTCTAGTCTCAATCACTTTAGATGTACCAAAATGTAAAACTTCAAATTTCATCCATATACAGTAATCTTTTTCACAAGAAGAGATTCAGATATACATATTCCTAGTCATTGAACAAATCAAAGTATTGCATAACTTATAGTTTAGTTGGTATTCTTTCTTTTCTTTATTAGTAAAAGAACTAAATTCATTTTCAGAAATTCTATAACCTCCAGTAAACATGAAAAAGTTATCTACGCCAGTATTGACAATGAAAGTCTTTATACAATATCCTAAATATTCGTAATCATTAACATCAAAGATTGGTGTTCTAGTAGGAAATATGTTTTCAATATAAACAACATTTAAACCTGCCATCCTTAGGAAAAACATTGGCACACAAACATTTTAGTAGTGTAAGTTTGTAAGCAAGAGAAAATATTGTAACAAAGAAAAATTTTATCTCTACTCCAAAAGTTAATTAAAACTATGATTCCGAAAAATATGAATACAGAAAATGTAATTCTGAGAACTTCCTTCTGAATCTAATCGTGATATTAATTCAGATTGAACCAAATTCTTTGATTCCAATTGTTATGGCAGTATGACTCTGAGTATGATATACTCTATAATACCAATCAAAGGATCGAATAAGTATAATGAGATACAAATACAAGAGGGGTGAGGGTGAATTGTACTATTTTAAAAAAATCCCTTAGGAAATTTTGGATAACCAAATTTCACAACACCTCTACATTCTAAAGACTTTCATGATTATGGAAAAGTGATTCCAGACATGAAACATAACAAATGTTTACACCAACTAAGAATCTTCCTTAATGTGTATAAAATCAAACTAAAACAGAGTACAAGTAAGGAAGTATAATAAAGTTATAGTATCCATAAAAATAATAAATGTAGTGAAAAAACAATGTAGTAAAACAAAAAGTAACAAAAAATAACTCTTTTAACCTAAATAGAAGGGTATCCAACAACCCTGGATAAGATGTCCTTGATTTATACTTTCAAGAAAGTATGTCTTACCCACACCAGGATAAGCCCTCGATAAAAAGATCGAGGTATGTCTTGCTGTCCACACATGCCCTCAAATATCAGTTTTTTGGAACCTATGTCTTCCTTATCAAGGAAGCCATAAACTTCAAGGTGTTGGAACCCTTGTCTTAGTATCCCCGGATGCCCTCGATTGCAATCAGCAAAAATCGGAGTCGCATGAAGCAAGTCTGCACAAGGCAATGTTTGATCATTCTGTTCAAACATTCTGCACGATGCTTTGAGAGTTGATAAGATCCTCTCTCTCTATAAATCACTTCAATTTCATGTAAGCACAGCTATCATAAAAATTCAGGTCAATGTTATTGCTTCTTTTCAAATGAGCACTTATTTATAGGTGAAGAACCAACGGTTGGCTCCCACCACCAATGGTCATATTTTTCTTTGAATTTCGGAGGGACCTGTACATATTCAAGTCAACCAATGATTAGTCAATAACTGAAAGCACAACAACATTTTGTAATGAAACAACTGTAAGCATAAGTAAAACTAATGTTCAGAATGAATGTAAATAAAAGTTCATAGTCTAATAAAAAAAAATTATTCTGAGTCTATAAGAAAGTGATATTTGGATTCTGTTTTGTAAGAATTCGGAACCTGAATTTTGTAGAAATCCAAAATTCAGTGTAGAAATTCATGATAGTTCATATCTAGAATTCGGAATGGAAAATCATGAGAGTTTGTAACCAGAATTCTGAGTATAACTTTATGAGTGTTTGTACTCAAAATTAAGATCCTAAAACAGAATGCTTAATATATATGTATTATATGATTCCGAGGATTTAGATATGAATCCGATTTTTATACATAAGAATAATATTGATATGAACCATGAAAAAATGGTATGGGTAAATTCCATTGGGAAGTAAAATTTCCTTATATAGGTAAAATATTGATTTTCATAAGTATAAGCTGTTTGTGATTTTCAAAACAAGAAGGAATGAAAAAAGTCATAAAGAAAACCTTATTGACTCAACACATCCCACAAGATACTTGTGTTTATACCGTATTTAATTCATTATAGGGTTCTTCATAATATCATTGGGTCACTAATACCTCAAACCCAATATGCATGCATCCAATATATTATCAAGAAGTTATTATCTACTATGTGAGAGGGAATGGTACATCCAACTATAATGGTCGATATTTGATGTTATATGTTGAATTATTTCTCATGGATAGGCTCCCTGCCAATATTTTATGGTGATTACACTATAATTAATGAGTGTTGTCACCCCCTAATATAGTAAATACACTATCATAGAGTTTTTGGATCAATGTAACAGTTCAATCATTTAAGGGCAGCTTTATTTTTTATGGAGTATCTTTTTTATCTTCAATCCCTTTGTACAACTCCATGATGATTAGTTGATTAATGATATAGTATCCACTGAGTCACTATTATCCAAATGAAAATAGATGTGAGGAGTTTTTTTCTATGATATAGATTCTTATATGGATGTAATCTATTTTATGTCATTATTCTTATGACATAATGAAACTCGTTATGTTGAGATCATTTTCTTCAATAGGTATATTGTTAGTAAATAATGATGATTGTTATTGTTGTCTCATGGTGTGAGGTGGTTGACCTGTTTATCCACTACATTATCTAGCAGAACTAGGTGTTACCAAATTAAATAAATAGAAACACATCCAATAATAGAAATTAGTCTTACATTTATAGGCCTTTGATCAATAATCATACAATGTGGATAAAAATTCCACACATTTCCATTTTAATTTTCCCATATAATTATTTATCTGAATATTATATTATACTATTTTTATTTCAAAAATTTCCCGAGATCCAGAGATTCCAATATGTAATTTGAAATATCATTTTGTAATTGGGTAATCTAAATATAAGTGATAATCTCCCCATTATATTTCTATTGTCCGAGTCAAAATTGGATTGTCATTTTTTGTTGGATAAAATGAAGGTGAAATGGGTAACAACAATGATATCATTTATAAAATCCCATTAATTTAGAATATATATTTTTAGAAATATAATAATATTTTTGATTTCATTTCCAAAATACAATATAGTACAAAAAAAGTCATGGAATATCCATTATTCCTAATTTTTATGATTAATAAAACCAAAAGTATATATAAAATGATTTTATTATATAAGAAATGAATAAAATATATTTTTAAGATCAATTTATTTCTAAAAATGGTATTTTTTAGTAAAAACAATTATTATCGATATATATTTGTTTTACATCTCATGATAAATTTATAAATTTTATTATTTGAGTTATAAAAATGTATCACTGTTATTGAATTTCATGTATCCTAATTATTCTAATTGAAAATTTTAAATATTTTATAGTAAAATTATGTTCATGTGAATATTTACGAAATAAATAATTTTCAAATATATCTACCATAATTAAATAATAAAAATACATGATTTATAAATACTCATTGAAACACTTTTATATAAACCGTTATTTTTTTAGTTTAATGTAGATCATTGGAAAAAACTATGTTTAATCTATAAATCCAATATTCATTGTTTTGATATATAATGTAATATTTTATTCTTAAAACTAAATATATTTTTTATCATTTAAAAAAAATTCTTGATCAATTATTGAATATAACTCTAAAAAAATGGACATCTTACTCTTATACTTAAATATGTTCAATTTCATATTAGGCATGACAACATGATTAATAAGAATATAGTTAATAATGATGATGATAATGAATGGATAATTTTCCTATAATTTTTCTATAAATTTCATGAAATACATATATAACAAATTAAAAAGAAATATTTTATATACATTGTATAATATAACGTTTATAGATGAATTAAAAAATTTATTACTCATTTAAATTTTCATTGTGGTTATATCAAATTATGAACTATTAATGGTGATAAAAAAATTTAAATTATTTTTTTTCTATATATTCTATTAATTAATTAAAATTTGAATTTTAATATATTAGATAAATTGACTTAGATATTGTGGTGAAAATATTCATTTTCATGAAACCCATGTTTAGTAAGAGATTTTACCTTATATTCCAAGTACAATATTAAATAGTTTTCCAAAAACTAGTTTCCAAGGTCTAAATTAAATGATATTTTATAAAAAATGGTATAGTAAATGTCTTAAAACATGTATAAATAATGTGGTAAATTGATTTATAGAGGATTTATAAACCTTATATCATCTAAAACTCCACAATTGGGAAGTATCTGAGTCATTTACCCTTAAATAGCTTCATTTTAGTACTAAAAAGTAATGGGTTTTCAAAAATGAACACTTATCTTCACTTATAAAGGTGGAAAAAATATACCCCTTTATCCCCACATGTTACATGTAATACCGTAGTTAAACAATTCATATATTATAATCCTATAACTCTCTCTCACATCCTTAAGTACTTTTTCATATTTACATAACCTATTCTCTTCATTTCTAAGGATAAATTCATGGGAATATGCATGGTTCCAATGCGAGTATTACCTAACCATTATCATTTTCATTTTTTATAATAAAAAAATCATAACCATAGTAATATAATGATATGTGTATAATTAGAGTACTTTATTGTGATTATATTGATAAAACATCGATTTATAATCTATTTTATCCACCTGGAAAAAAATCTACAATTGTGCATTATTGGGTACCACACCTCCATGAAATATAATATTCCATTATTATCACCACCTACAATTGTTTGTCATTTATTAAGATTTTATCAATGAATATTCTAAATAATTCCCAATTATAACTCATAAATCATTATTTATAATTCACCATTTTATCCAACTTCTTGTGAAATGGAATAAGCAATCCTACTTATTGTAGATTACTGCCTCCCAATATGTTCAATTTAACTTTTTCCGACGAATGTACATGGATTGTTTTATAAATGTATTCTATGATGTTAAATTAAATATATGAAATGTTTAATGTTCTGTACACTATATTATAATATTATATAGATACAATTCTATACTCAAAAGTTCATTATAGCATGTCATCCTTTTGGTCAATTTTACAACCGACATGAAAGATTCTATAATTTATAAACCATTAATAAGTAATAAATTTTATATAATTGTAATATAATATTATAAATTTATATTTCATATAATATATTTATACTATTGAGTTTCTTTTTTTATTAAATGTATTTATTATTATCTTATGGTTCAATCATTTAATACATCATAACTAATTCGTCAAAACATCTTTTTTCATGAACCATATCATTTTATTATCCCAAATGAAATGAAAAAAAAATTAATTCAAAAAATTGATTATTATATTTTTAATAGTCTTTGACTGAAGAACGTTGGGTTGAAATTGAAAGATCGTACCTCTTATATAGAATGAGTTAAATATAAAAATTATTAATCATAACTGATATTAAAAGTATATATTATCTGCTTAATATACACATAAATAATAATTATAAAATAAATTTATAAAAGTATGAATGCTAGAATATTTTTTATGAATAAGATTTAAATCTGTTATGTTTCTTATAATGTAGGTCTGTTTACATTCCAATAATTTGGAATACAATGTTTTTTTATCTCATTTTTTAATCTATGTGAAAAATTTAATATTATTCACTAAAATATATTTTATATGGTGGGATCAATTCCTAATGTATTTATTGGACCATATTAACATAATTAATTTTATTTGAAGATCTATATTCTCTTCTTTCATTGAACATTCATTAATTCAAATATACCAATGTTTTATGTATTTTTTCGGACATAACTCACTTTAATGAGATGAAATGATTCTTTTTGGACTTCGTTATTACTATATTGGTTTTTTCCATTATATTAATTTATATTGGGAAAATTTTCTTCATATATTTTGGATAATTAGCTTTTCATTTAGTTATTTTAAATTTATAACATAGTATTTAAGAAATTAATATCATTGTTCAGAATAATTATCTTACTATTAAATTATATCCCCTCCTTATGTGTATTTTCCATTTATAAATTTTTTCCACATTTTACATAAAAAAACTTATATTTCTATCACATAGTACCATCATATTTTCCTCCACCTATATCATAAAATAAGACGTTTGAACACTTTTTTCAATGTGGCTTTTCATTAAAGTTATTTATAAATATTTATATTGTTCTCCATCGATTAAGAATGAAATGTTTTATCTTCTACTACACATATCATTGCAACGTTTTTGTCATTTTAGGGATCTTTTATTGATGATCCTTTTTAAAAATTAAATTTTCTACAAACTATAGACATCACATTGTTAAATTTTTTTTATAATCCCTATTATAAAATATTACAAATTACAATAAAAGATATAAATTTTTATTCTTTCCATAGTAGAATGATATTATGTATTCATATGAATAAATATTGATATTTTTTCTAAATTATAATTTTAAAAATTCTTTCATTTCAATTTTAGAGTTGCGAGATGTCAAAAAATGTGTTTTTCAATTGACAATCACTTTTAATTTTATATTAGAGAAAAAATTATCTTCAATATAATAATTTTTTGTTTTTATTACAATTTTGACATTTAATTTATTGGTTCTATAATTTTGGATATTATTTCATCATGAATAATCCTCTAAATATACGTAAAAATACACTTTCAAAGAGATTGAATACTATGTATCAACCATTTAAATTATTAATTTCAATTTTTTGTAATATCATCTATCAATGTAAAGAGAGTAAATATTTATTCCATTGGTTTCAAATTATGTTAAATATAATTACATTCATGTGGTAGACATATTCATAGATGATTGACTAGTGGGGTCCTATATTTCTCATTAATGTATTACTAATGATGATATTTTATTATCTCCACAGTGTACATTGGAAGATTTATCCCATGAAACGTGTTACACCTGATGCTATATCTAATCCAACATATACATTTTTTGACTTATACTATGAAAAAGGATACATGGTATGATTTATCACATGTAAATGGGTTCCAAAAAGTATTTATCCAAAGATAATTTGTACATTGGAGGATTTGTCTCAGATTAATGGGCACACAAAATTATTTTTCGGAAGAAGAAGGGAACGTGAGAGGATTTATCCCAAGAAAAAGTCTTCACATGTGGATTATCCAAAGAAAAAGGTTACATTGGGGGTTTACCTCAATACCACGAAGTTATATCAGTGAATATACTTGGAATATTATATGTTAAATTTAAATCTGGGATTCCATGATATATAATATATATGGTTATTTTTATAGAAGAATATAATTCCATAATATTATTAAAATAGTTATACAACATGACTCATGTGTATCTTCCTATGATTTTACATAATTGTCAAATTTTATATACGTTTTGGTTTGATATTACATGTCCATTTAAATTGACTTAATGGAAACTCATATTGTTCCTTGTTTTTAATAAGATATCTCTCATATTTACATGTTTTATCATAATCTACTAATCTAATACTTGATGAAATGTTGAAGAATATTTCCCTTCCTGAGAGTTTGAGGTCACTTATTTCTAATTTTTCATTCCACATGTTAATTGGTTGTGTATAAACCAGTGAATGATTATAATTGAATCTAATAGAATTGAAATATGGGAAAATTATTAGGAGTAATGTAAAATAAAATTATTGTTCAGAATGAAAATAAACCTTGTATTCTATAAACCTTGATAATATTTTAATGTTATAATGAACATAATTTGGTGTTACTGTAAAATAAATATTGGATGGAATCACTTTTTATCAAATATAGTATAAAAAATTAAGTGCCTCCCCAAACCAAGTAGTGTAGACTCGAGAGTTATAGTTGTTTTCCAATAAGGGTTTAATTATTCATAATGACTAGTTAATTAATTTTAATGCTTAGTATATGATAAAACTATTGATGTCTTAGTGATATGACTAGGGGTATTTAAATATACATGAAAACATCATAAATTTTTTGTGATGTATATATTGTGTGGTTTCAAATAAATTGATTTTTTTAAGGATATTCTAAAGTGAATGCCACTATGGAAGATAAAAACATAGCGGAAATCACTAATAAAAGGCATGTTGAGTATCAAATCCATATTTAATTTGGTGAATGACGAAATTTCCTAATACTTCAGAACAAGATGGATTCTCAAATGAGATATGATTTGGTTCATCTAAATCTCATTACAACCCATTATTAGGTGTTTACTTCATATTGACTTTAATGTTTTTTTAGAAGTATGAGGGAACTCCAAATAATTTATTTAATTTTCATCCATCAATATTATATGATGAAGTAACTATTTTGTATCATCATAAGATGAAATCAATGTATCATTGGGGAGGACATATTAAGAACGAGCTTCCACATCCATATTGTAATTTACAATGACATTATTGGATACTATCATTGTTAATTGGGTGTTAATAATTTTATGGAAACATTCCCTTTAAAATTAATCTATTAAAATAATGTATCTAGAAAAAGAAATCCATTTTTTAGAAGTATTTTTGGAAAAAATGACTTATTATTTATATATATTCCTATTATGAATGAAAACATCAGTTTCATAGTTATAAAAATTATTGTAACGTTAATATCATCTTAATAAATTACACATAAAGTAACAATTATCATATGGACAATAAATGATATTTCTTCAGGAGTGTTAATTAAAATTTTTGGTTATAATTTATTTAAGGGTACTGAAAGTAACACATTGAGATGTTGGAATATGTTTTTTTTAAAAATTGATACTATGTTTGAAAAATTTCTACAAATGCAACCCCAAACTAAAACATGTAATGAAATATTTTCTATAATTAAATTTTAATATTAATATAACCAATTTCAAAAATAAATCTCTATTTAAATATAAATTATTATAAAATAATTATAAAAAGTCTACATTTATTAGTAAAAATTTTTATAATTAATGATGATATATATATATATATATATTTAATTTTCAATTAAAATATTTATGTATTAATTTGTGGATTTTTTTTCAAATTGGGCATCATTTCGGATTTCATAATTTCAATATTATCCAATGGTATATTTATGTGAGTTCACTAAATTAATTATCATTTAGTTGAATTCTAGAAAAAAATATAGATTTTTATAATACCTACAAGTTTATGATGTTATCATAACATAAGCATGAATTAAAATTAATTAAAACCATGTTATATAAAATTATATATGTATACATATAAATAATTCATTTTAAAAACAATTTTTAAATAGATAAAACCCATGTTTAATATTTGGAAAATATAAGTTATAGTTTACCATAAAAATATTTATTTATTTTATATTAAAAATTATTATATATATATATATATTTTAATAATAATATGTTAAAATTAATTTAATATTGATATTACATATTATGTTAATTTCAATTTTAGGCACAAATGAATTATAATGATGATTAATGGTAATTACCACAATGATGATAAAAGGGTTATTCTCAACGAATAATTCTATTAATGTTATATTATTTTAATATATCAATTTATAAAGGTATATTTTATATAATATATATTTTATTATTTTTTAACATGTACAATATTATTTATTCATTCTTTTAAATTTTATATATTGATATATATCAATATGAAAACTTAATTGTGAAAAGATAATTTTTCTACAAAACTACCTTTATATCAACATAATATTTTAATTGAAAAGTTAATTTTTATCTTATTAATATATTTAATAAACTATTAATTGTGTTATTTTATTACTATTATAACAAAAGTATAGTAAGAGGGGATATATTGTATTATTGTTAAAATATTATTTATATTTGTAAAAACTATTTACCTACCTTAAAATAAATATTTAAATTTAAAAACATGTTGTAAAATGATTGATAAATAATTAAATCATTTTGGAAAATTAGTGGTGGGTTGTTAAATTACCAAATCCCAAACCATAAACCATCACTATAGTATTTTGGATCTATTTAAAATTGAATAATTTCATTACATCATTTAAAAATAATGGGTATTCAAAAAATATCGATTTACTTATCTTATAAAATTAGAAGACTTCCACCCCTTCATCACTCCTGTTAGACATAGATATTCATCCACAAAATCATCCAAATTAATCCTCTGAAAATCCATACTCATGTTAATAGTCTTACTGACACAAGTAGTTGAGTTATTAAATTCATTTCTAATGGGACATTAAAGAAAATTCAAATGGTCCCATAGTGTGTATTACAGAATCCTTAATGTTTTATTCCTAATTATCACTTATAAAATAATCATAACTGTAGTAAAATAATGATTATGTTATCATTATTATACTGAAGTGGTGTTATAAAAATGTAATAATAATTAATTAATCCTTACTATCCACTTTGAAAATATAAGAACATCTATCTTGCGGTTGTCCATGTGGACAAACACCTCCATGAAAGAACATCTATTAATTTATAGAATTGTCCATTTTGTATGGTAAAATTGATAGATTTCATGAATGAATAGGATGAATATTTAACATTTAATATTCTAAAATTATAAAATTTAACATTCCTCTATTCCATCCAATTTATTTATAAATTTAATCATTAGTCATATGTATAGTAGACTATGACCTCATAAAATAATGATTTTCATTTCTCATAACCACCAAACCATGGTGATTCTATGAATCCATTTATTAAGGTGAAATTTCATTTAGAAGATGATTAAAATTATAAAAAAGTTATCTTAAAATTATATACAAAATTTCTGTAGCCTAAAAATAATTATAACATGCTCTCATTTGGGTAAGTTTTCTTCAACATGTGTTAATAATGTTATTATTATTAATTTATGAATAAATATTTAAAATTATATTATATAAATATAATTTAATGATATATTATTTTTGATTTTTTAATTTTTCTTATAAATCATTAAATTATATTTATTTTAGTTTTTTATATTTCAAAATTTGATTCTGAGAAATTCCAAATCTTGTTCAAAACAACATCCTTTTTTCGGGAAGCATATACATTTATTTTATTTAATTAAATTTATATTAAAAATATTATTAATAAATTGTACTATATTAAATAATAAGGTAAGGATTAACATATGTATAAGATCATGGAATTACAATATTGTTACAGAACTAATTAAAAAAACCAAGATTACTCACAACTAATATAAAGAATCAAAAACAGCTGACTACTAATAATTTATAATGTAATTATAATAATTATTGACAAAATTATTTATATATGAATAATTTTCATAAATATGTTATTAAGAGAGTTATAAATAATATAGATTATGTTATTATATGATCAAGTTATATATAAGACCATGTATGTCTTTGTTTGTCTTGTTTTAAAATCCATGAGACATGTTTGAAATTGGGGAAAATGATTACTTTTATATGGTTCAATTTTATCCTTGTTTATTTCTTTAAAAATATTTATTTCATTCCATATTTAATATACATAATGAGTTATTTATTTAAATTAAATCTGGTTAAATATTAGACAACATTTTTATTTTTTTCTATCAACTCTAATCCCTTTATTGAGGTAAAATGCTTTTTCCTAACTTTTTTGATCAATAATTATAATTTTTTAATTTACTAGTGTATATTATTATAAATTATTATTTTTTATCTAGTGGAAATTACCTTTTAATTTAGACGATTTTCACTGATAAAATTTCATTAAATTTTTTTATCATTGTTGAGAACAATTTTCATCCTCTTTAATGATACGTTCCCTTGATCCTTAATATATTTCTATCCTACCAATGTTATTTATTATATTTATACACCAATTTATGTGTAATTTCATGTGACATTTATATTTCTCTCCTTCTATATTTAATATAATTTTATTCTTATTCTTTAATCAATGTGGTTTTCAACAATAGTATTGAGAAATATTGGAAAAGGGTTCAATCTATTTAATATAAAAAGTTTTATCTAAATATATCATATTTCATAAAAATTATATCATTTCAAGGATCTATTGTTGATGCATTATTTTCAAAATAAACTTTTATCCAATGTTTTCAATTTTATAATTTATAAAATTTATGCATAATCAAGGATCCGTTATTGATGATTATTTTTAACATTAAATGATTTTTTATTTATTTCCGTTCACATTTTGTAACCATTAATCATATTGAAATATTATTTATTTATATTTCATTCTACATATTTTTTTAAAATAACATTATTTTCAATTTATCATAATTATCAATTTAAAAATAAATATCCATTCAAACTGTAACTTAAATATTTATGAATTTGTAAAATAAATTTGCTAAAAAATAGTTTATGACCTCACTTAATTTTACCAATTAATCACAAATGGATTTGTATACATAGAAATTATATTTTCACGAATAAACCTCAAAATTTTCAATAAAATAATATTTTTTATTAACTTTTATGTATCAATTTTTTACATTCATAAATCCATTTTGACGATAAAATTATGAAATGCTATGAAATCCCTTTTCATTAAATGTGATATTAATTATGTAATAATGTTTTTTATTCAAGTGGCACACATATGTAAGGATTATTGAAATGTGGGATCCAATATTAGCCTTCTAATAATTAAAAATATCCACACCTCTAAATCTCAACATTGTTCATGGGTGGATTCATCATAATCCATGTGGATCAAAGGAGGATTTATACAGAGACAATAGGTACATGAGAAGAATAATCCAAGTAAATAGTGTATAAGGGTGTTCTAGTCCCAAAATAAGATTATATGTTTTGAATTACCCTTAATAAAATTTCACATAGGTGTATTTATCCAAATATAAAGGGTAAAAATATGATTTATCCAAAAAATGGATACATCGAAAGATTATCCCAATACCAAGGGTACAAATAAGGATTATCCAAGTACCAAGAAGGTATAAAAGTGATTATCCCTATAATAGTCTATAATAATTTTCTCGTTATGTTATAAGGACACAGCCATAAGGATTTCATAATTATTAATTTGAAGTAAATATTTTACCCTCTTACATTTGAGTATCTTTTCAGTTTTATAGTTTTCAGTATTTAGGCATTAAATCATCCAAAATTATACCATATATTATATTGTGAAAACTTATTATTATTATCCGTTATTACCATTATATAACAATTTTATAATAAAACATGAAATATTTTCATGAATAATATTCATGACATTCATCTTCACTTCTTATTTTTCCTTACCCATATATAGAATCAGTGACAAAAAAATAAAATACACAAAAGGAGAAAAATGTAGGTAAGTAAGTGACATTAAAGGAATAAATTATTTTTTCCAAAAATTGACATGGTATACCCAGATTGTTTTCATGGAAACATGTTATTTTTAGAAGGGAATCATATTTATATTAATAATACCATGAATCTCACCTTTTTAAAATATATAATTTACTTGAGAACTCATTATATGGCATAGAAAATTCAATACAGTGCATTGGTGCATCATATTCATATAACCCATTAAAAACCCATAAAAATTGGAATGACTATATGTCTAACATATAATATATTTCTATAGATAATTAAATCGTTACCCAATGAATTGGAGAGTTAAAATGATATTCACTTATCTTATCGTGACCTATAATGTGGATCAGTCTATCATATCATGAGTTGTAATGTGGCTCAATCCATATTGACATAATATATAATAGTGACCAACCCATTAAAAAAGATTTAACGAGCTCACCTATTATCATAATCAATTTTCATGGATGAAATTGTGAATAAATCATTTTAATTATATATGTTTTCATCCTTAAACCCATGAATAACTCCATTAATAACATTTGAAAAATTGTATGAGATATAAGAAAAAAATTTTATTCAAATAATTTATTTAAAATAAATAAAATATAAAATATCAATATAATTTTATATTTAATAAAAAATTAAAGTTTATAATGGATTACAATCCTTAAATAATATTTACAGTGGGTGGAAAAGTCATTGTATTTGTAAATAGTAAAATTGAATAATCCTTTTGTCATTTTTAATGTAAAGAGATGCATTCCATTTAAAAATATGTTTTGGGATAATGGGAATGTCATTTAGATTGTGTTATTACCTTGATTTTATCTATTACAATTCCATAAAGAACTAGTTAATAATTCATGTTCTCTCAGGATCTTTTGACGGTATTTGTATTATATTTAGAAAAATAATTTTAAAGTTTGACTATTATCAAAGTGGGAATTTTTGCTCAAATACATAATAATAATAATAATTAAATAATTATAATATTTTCAAAATAATTATATTTTTACAAATAATTATAAAATATTATTATGAAAATGAACTACATTTCTATCAATTAAATGGTAATTTGTAAGTATGAAAGGGTAAAATTTTCATTTTTCTAAAATCTTTAGGAATAAAGGATAGAAATATATTATCCATCTAGAATGACAAAGATATTATAAATAACATATTTTTTCATTAAATGTAATTATATATATCATCCATGTGATGTAATGATCAAAAAATTGTCTCGTAGCTCTATGGAAGCAGTAGCCCACCCGTACGTAGGACTGACATTATCATTTTTAGTAAATTCAATGATAAAACTTGAAATGATATATTAAATTTTCATAATATTAAATATTTTATAAGTTTCATATACTAAATTTAATTCCATTATTATAAACAATAATGATTGGTGATGATAAAAAAATTAGATCGGTTCGTGAAGCTGTAATTTTTTGTACACATGATTGATGATTTCATTTTCCTTTTAATAAAATATTATATCAATTTATGATAGATAATGGACCTAAAACATCTCACTATATTTCATACTATGGTTATATTATATCATATTTTTGTAATAATATATATTGATTATGAATAAGGAACAAAACAAAAATGATCAGGTAAGCACTATACATATACTTTAGAACAAAGCCTTACTATTATAAGTTAAACATTATCATATTATATTAATGGTCAATAAATGGACTATAATACAAAGGTTTTTAATTAATTAATTTTCTTCTAATGTCATTTTCTAAAACAAAAATCTATGATTTTTTGAATTTTGGAGGAGAGTGTGGGGAATTTTATAACATTGGAAGACATCACACCAAAAATTTATAAAAGAAAATGCAATGAATATGTTTCTAAAAATTACACCAAGAATAAATGAATAATTCACTAGAATTAGATAATAAAAGTTTAAGATAACAAAAAAAATATTATTTTTTACTTCTATTTACGTCAATTTTACCCTTATGTTTTTAGTTTAACCTTTTGTAAACTAGTTTTCACCCAAAGCACAGTTAAATATTGTTAATGTTTTCAAAATTCATTATTATAAAATAGCTTAAAATTATTATATAAAATAAATTATTCTGACCTTAAATTTTGATTCCATTTTATCAAATAAAATTAATAGAACTGGGATAATTTAATTTAAAAATAAATTCTTGACAATATGTGAATGATGTTTTCCCAAAAATGGATTTTTCACGCATAAAATGAATTTCTGTTACCTATATCTCTAATAATCATTAGTATATGAATTAAAATTAATATTGAAATTTATATATAATCTATAAATTTCATTTATTTAATTTATAATTAGGGGATGTTTTAATAGATTAAAATGTTGAAACATTACTCTATATAATTTTTTTTTAAAATATGTTTTAATCTAGAAACAAAACTAATACAAAAATACAATATAAAAATGAGAAAATGATATCTAATTAAATTAAGTAAAAAAATATTACGTATTTTATAGGAAATAAAATTCAATTCATAATGGTACTTTGAAATATATTTATTTATTTAAAATAAATCATTGTTGTAAAAAAATTTGAATTTTTCACTATTCACTCAAAAATCAATAATTTCCCAAAAATCGAAAATTTGCAAAATATTTAATTTTCTCTATTTATATAATTCAATTAAATTTTTTAATTTCAATTTTATTTTTTTTAATAATTATTTTAGTTAAAATCCATATAATAAGTGTTTACTTAAATCTATTTCATTTTTAATTTAAAAATTAATAATTTATTTAATTATGATAACAACTATCTCAATAATAAGTTTTCATAGTCTGAAAATTATATATCTTATAATTACATGGGTTTATAAGTTCATCCTCACTTTTTTTAGTATTTTTCACATAATTTTATTGACATATTAATCGAGGGGGGTTATTTTTCCCCCATAGCATTTTCAGATTACTATTTTTCTTATTCATCCATATAGTTTTTCATAAAACAATAACCTAGTAAATCACCATATTCTAGAAAAAATTAATTCTATAAGTCAAAAATATGAACCGATATTTCCACATAATAATAATTCTCTCCCAACAATACTACATTACATGTCCAAACATGAGATGAATTATCCGTAAATGTCTGTAACATTGAAACATGAAATATATTGTGTAATTGAAAAATGAAGGTGATAAAGAAACAAGTGAGTAAACTTATACATACATCTATAGTATTTTATACAGACCAATGATATATAGCCTTAAATTCAATTTCTAATAAAAATACATACAACATTTCCATGGATTTACATCGAGAATTATGTGATCACCATCCTTAAATGAAAGATAATTTGTATGGTCATATACATTACTTTTATACATCCAATGATCCGTCTCTTTATATTTCTAAATCAACATCACATACTCTTCTATTATATCTATAAACTATTTTCCAAAAAACTTCTTTTCTCAAACATCATCCTAAAATGATGGTGTTTCATATCACTTTTTAGATAATTCCTTAAATGGTTATATATGTATACTGCAATGAAATATTTTGTTATATGAAAACTTTTCTATTGAAACATGGTGATACAAAATTCACTAGTAATCTATCAAACAATATAAATGAAAATATTACAATGTATAATCATTCACTTAGACTAACTGACATATTGGGGGTGAAATGTTATATTTAAATTTTATTCATTTTCCAATGATTGTTGATTTCTTTTTTATAAATTAAGTATAAATTTGGGATCACATTAAAATAAAATACGGAGATTAAGTCTATATAAACTAAAAATAACCATTAGATGTATTGTAGAATGATTATAAAAAGTGATATTATCTTTAATAGGAAGGAATTTTTTATATCTATCTATTTGATCAACAATGTCCCAAATCTCATTATCTCCTTGTGTTTCCCTTGAAAATACCACTATGAATCCTTGGATATATATTCAAAATTCCCCATTAGCACTATAAAATGATGAAAAATTACATTCTATAATTTTCAATATTCATAAACCTATTTACAATTCAAATAATTCATTATCTTGTCCACTATAGCTCTTTTATTTATTAACTATTAATTTAGTTACTGTTCTCTGTATTTCATTGTTTTTACAAACAGTGTTCAAAATGGAAAACATTGATAATCACTTGATAATTATATCTTCAATAAAGAATAAAAAAAATCTATTTTGAAATCTCAAAATACTATATTTTTTAATATTAATTTCCAGAATATTAACCTTCATAACCAACACTAACTTTTTCGATAAAACATGCCCCTCCTATGAATATTTTTTATTTCCTTCCCAATGAGATGATTGTAATAAAAAATAAAATAATACAAAGGTGGATCCTTCATGAAAAATATAAAATATAAAATTAATCAAATCAATATAAAATGGGTTTTGATCTAAATGTTACATGGTCAACGATGCATGATTTTTTGACTCAACATTTATACTTTGTTTTTTAATTTTCTAGGATAATAATGAATTCTGTAATCATAGTCACTGATCAGTTCTGTCGATATTGTCTTTATCATGTTCAATTATTTAGGATTTAATATACTCTTCAATGTTTTCTAATAATTCTATATCATAAACATAATTATATATAAATGATGTCACTCAATTTTTAAATAAAAATTAATAGAAACATATTCCATATATTGTGTAGAATAAATGAACACAGGATGTATTAGTTGTCATGAGGAATAAGAAATTACCTGATTATTTTATATTTTGAAATAGCCATGTCCCATTAATGTAGAATCTTTGTACACAACAAATTCACAATTTCTAGAATGTAGGAATACATCTGGTGAATTTAAAAATATAATTTTTAGTAACTATAAGCAATCATCACATTATTTCATCTAGATAAATTTTATTCCTTTTTGAGTTAACATAGTTAGTTGTACACACATCTGAGAAATTTTTTCAAAATACCATCGGTAGTAATATGTTATTCGAAGAAAAATATGAATCTCAATTATATTTTTCAGTATTTTCCATTATTCAAGAACATTTTTGTAAAAAGATAGTTATTTATTCTATAATTATAAATAGTATATCAAAGTGAAGAATACTATTTTGAAAAAAATTCCCACATATTAAAATTTCCATATATTTTATATTATACCATGTTTTTCAAAAACATCCACAGGTGTCTTTCATGATCCTCATAATATTTAGAATCGACCAATATGTCATCAATATACACAACCAAATACACTTCAAAATAGTCATGAAATACTATATTAATAATAAAATAAAAATATCATAGTGAATGAAACAACCTAGTGTGAATAATTAAACACTCATAATTTCTAAAAAAATAACAAAATATAATTTTCAGAATATTTTCCTCCATTATTTTCAACTGGTGGAACAACAACATGATATCAATATTTGAAATATATTGTTCTCCCTTTTGATGATCAAAAAATCATTAATATGTTAAATATAATACTTTTAAATTAATTAAATTTTACTTAAGGATATATAATCAATTAAAATCCACCTTAAACTCTCATTATTTTTTAAAAAATTAAACTTGGGAACCTAAAGATGTTGTTAGTGGTTGAATAAAACATTTATCTAGAAACTCATACAAGTAGTTTTTCAGTTTTAAATTTTCAATTTTTGATATTCTATAGAGGTGTTTATAAATTTTATTAAAATAAGTAATCAATTAAAAATTAAATTAAACATCTTGATCTTGAATAACTAAAGGTAAATCATTAGGCAAACACCCATGTTTTTATAAACTAATGGAACATCACTAATGGATCATCACAAATTTTAATAGATTCTTCTAACTATGATTTATGATCTTCATTAACATTCCCAACCATACCAAATTAATATATCATCTTCATGGTAATTTATCCATGATTATACATAACTGAGTAATACATGTGTAGATCTAAACATTATCATACATCATCCCATTAAAGTCAAATCCATACAAAATTATTATCAAACTTCACTAAAGGATGCTCAACAATCATTTTAGGAAATATCATCCCACTAAAAACAATATTAATACTCTTATAAATATCAGATTCATTAATAATTAAAAATATATATTTCACAATAAATTGTATATTCTTTGATTCTGGGGATATTCTCATTTAACATGTAAATTTATCAGATATGAAATAATTTGAACATCTATAATCGAATAGTGAAGTCATATATTTTGAAAATATAAGTAACATAGCTTTAACCAATACATTTAATGGCCCAACATCAATTGTGGTAGTGAAATATTATCTTACTACACCTTAATATCCCCAGATATGATCATTATTATCTTGTGTGACTAACATGAGACACACATTGACATACTGACTCAACTAGTAATACATAAATGTTCACAACATAGGATTTTCATTATTTATATTATCATTTTCCATTATCTCATGATACAATTGTCCAAAAATTCTATATCTACCACACTTCCCAAAATATTCAATTCATTTACCAAGATTTATTAAACCATAAATATCATAAGATTAGAACATTATTTTCTTAAATATGGATTCCACATTAAATGCATCTCCAATTTCAACACTCCAGATAATTTTTTCTCGTTTTTCTAAAATATCATATCATTGGAACACTACATTTTACCTTCTTGATATACCAATCACATTCCTCATTATTTTTTAATCCATGGTATGCAAACTCTATTTTATTCAATGGTTTAATCCCTTAGTAATATTTACTAATTCAACTATTAATATCACAACTAAATTTTTTACCTAATTATCATGGCTTATAAAATATAATATATGTATGGATACTAAATAATCTACTATGATCATTAATTCAATGAATTAATTCACGATTTTGATTCAAACATCATTGGGGAAATATTTATCTAGATTAAGATTCATAAATTTCACACATTCTAGGGAGTAAGGATCATGACTCTCTATTTCGTATTCTTAACCAATGACCACCTCCAATCAACATGAACCTCAAAAATATTATTGGAAAGGGTTAACATTTAATGTTCCAAAACCACCATAACTAGAAATTTATTTTCCAATTCATGGATCTATCCTTTACGACAACTAAATCAAAAGATCTTATGAATTATAAAGGGAAATGTCTAAAAAAATCACCACTATTAGTATGATTCATTTATAAAGTATGGTTTCCCTATAACATGTATTAGAACACACATTATATTTACCATTGACTACCCCATCTCAACTAAATCAACATAGTTACATTTCCATCCATATTATAATGCTAAATTTGAAAAAAAAATCCACTCAATGTCGATTGGATAGATCTTCCCAATTTCTAATAGAGAAAACCATTATGATTATAAATATTATTTATGTATAAAAAAATTAATAATAAAATGTTTAATTATTATAATCATAAAAAATACCAATTTTTTGTATTTAAATATATTTTATTCACCATTAAATTATTCTAAGACCTCCTTCAATATAAACTACAATGAATCCACATTAAATATTACATAATCATGTGTTCTATTTCTTTAAACCATTTTCTTATATTTAATATCTTATTAGGTTTCCAATATTGTAGATTTAGTTCATAACTCAAGCCAATGAAATAATATATTATATAGGGGGAACTTCTGATCAGAATCCTTTTTTCCCATAATAAAAAAATTGAAATAAATATTTTTTAATATCATTACATATACTCAATAAATTAAACATGAACTCATATTTTCCATTAAAAATATTTATAAACTATGTAAATAAATTAAAAAATATTTTTATAAATAAATCATATCGTGGTACATACTTAGGGGAAATGTTATTATCCAGCAAAAAACCTGGAATCCCAAGATAAATTCTTAAAAAATACATTTTTACCTGAAATGGAATCATATTGTTTTAAAATATTAATTATAATAAATTTTTAAAATAATATATTTACATCAATACTATTTAGAATTTTCAGAAAATTCATGTAGCTTCAATTGGGAAAAAAACATCACAAAACATATTCAGAACCCTACGAAATTTGAATAACCAAATTGTTGAAATTCATTATAATTTTTTATTGAACATGTTTTTGCAATGAATTTCATAACTATAATTTTTCTCACAATTCATACCATGATCTATAATGTAGATTAACAATTCACATCATCAACTATAATGGTTAACAATATGTTATATCATTTGCTATATTGGGTAGTAACCCATAATATGTTATACAATAGTGGATCTCATCCTATTTAATATGCAAAATTACGATCACCTATTACCATAAAAAATTTCCATTGATTATATAATGAAAAAAAAATTAATCAAGTATTTATTTATTCATAAAACTATATAAAACTCTATTAAACTAGTATGCATAACTCTATTTACAATCAAAATACACTTTTCATTTAGAAACAAATTTTCTATACTAAATTACACATTATAAGGGAGATATTTTTTTCCACTGAATTAATAATTAAATAATGTAATGTAATCAAGTAATTGAATTGAATTTATTGTGCCTATAAAATCCATTGTCTCCATATAGGATAAAATAGAACATTAATTTTTTTATTTTGTACATAAATCTAACATTCTGTATAATGTTTTATTTTCCATGTCCCTTGAAAAAAAACAATGGAATGATAAAAAATCCCATTATAATTAATATTTTAATTAAAAATTTATTCATAAATAAATTTAAAAAACACTTACACGAAAGGAAAATATTTATGAAATTAATATATAAAATATTTATGTTAATGTTTTATATTATTGTGTAACTTACTATCCATCCATGTCATATTGTACGTTATTTATCTTCCTAAATAATAATATAATGTTAATTGATATATTTCTCAAGAACATTTATCATGTTTTTTATTCCTCTTAATTTATCACATTTCTTATTATAAATTAAATATTTAATTGTCAAATTTTACTTTAGATATATTTATGGTATTCAATATGTAATTCAATAATGCCTTCAGTAGACTAACTATGGCCAATGTGGTCAATATATAATCATTTTATAAATTATAATCATGAAATAATTATAATTGATAAAACTTGATTATTATTTTAAAACTAATCATTAAATATTGTTATAAAAAATTATGTACATTGTGATCATAGAGAAGGTAGGTCATACGTATGCATGAGAAATGTTACATTTTTCAATGATAATTATGGAAGGACAGTTTATAATGCTTCATATTTCAAAAAATAAATATTTTAGCATATTACCCTTTATATCTGAGATAGATTACACATTAATTTATGTGCATTTTGGATCCCCATAGGATGTTGAGTAGAACATGACATTGTTGAAGAAACATTATGCAATGGTTTTTCCAAAAACAATGAATGATAAAAGATAAAATTATAAATTATGAAGACTCCAATTAAAGAATATAGTATATTTGAATACATATACAATAACCCAAATAGTACTTCCAAAAAAGTAACAACAACATCCAATGTAAACACTCAAACATATCATATGAAATTGTAAACTATATTTTCTTCGGTCACCTCAAGCACTCATGGACCCATGGATTAGAACATACAACACCTCTATGTAGTGATTTAACTTCTAATATACTTTTAATATGATAATATACAGGAAACAATTGATGTATTTGGGTGTGATATATTATTATTATTATTTTCTCACTATATGTTCTATAATAAACAATATTTCAATAAAACAATTTTTATTTCAATATAAATAATGCAAGGAATGACATGGAAATTACATATTTGCAAAAATTAATCATTTTAAAATAAAAAATATGGTATATATAAAAAAATAGTTCTAAATTATAATTTTATATATAATAATAATATAAAGAATATGGATGAATAAAACTGTTCAGTATCAATTTCATGTAATCATCAAATCAAATGTTTCATATAATTTTATAATAATTATTGAGGTAATTATATTTATTGAAACTGGACCCTCATAAAACTAAATTTGTATCCTAGACTCAATGAGTGTACACATCCTTCGTCACATGAAATTTTCACTCAACATCCAATCAAGACAATTCAGTTTGAAGTATATTTATCATAGCGTTTCCATCATCAATCCATTTGTAATTGGTAATTTTGTAACATACTTGTCTTAAATACACTCTAAATATACAGGATCATATATGCTTTAGTAAATAATTCAATCAGTCAAGGTAATATTAGTCATTAAATATTATTTAAAAATATAATTTCCAATGTTTATATTTTTAATGGGGCTTTACAATTTAATATCCAAATCAATTTTTGTCACCCATTCATGTCTGTTCAAGTGATCATAAATTTTTTTCTAATTTTATCCATAATTATTATCAAATAAATTAATCAAATAATGATTCATTCAAAACAAAAAATTAATTGTAAAATCCACAAAAGAATTTTAGGTCAATTAAAATTGCAGGGTGGGTAAAAAATTTCCCTGATATTTTAATATTCAATGAGCATTCATATCAAACATGGTGTGAAAAATCATTTATAAAATAATTTAAAATTATTCATGAAATATATGGTTACATTTTTAAGGAAAAGTATTTCTAAACCTTAATAATTTTATAATTGATTAATCATACACAACACCAACAATAAAAATTCTAATAAGGAATGAAAGTGAATGAGTAAAAGTATAGAATCCCTAGAAACACCATCAATCAAACATGGATCCAAATCATCATCATCATAAAAAATTACCACTCTCAAAGGGAGATAGAATAAAAATAGAGGAATAAAAATGGGGATATAACACTTAATAAAGAGGAATTTTATTCTTCCACAAGATCCTTTATTTGAGGAGAATAGAGTCTGGAGGAGACAAAATGCCTTTATGGATCATTCAAAAGAAACAATTATTGATTGAGGTTCATGTGTTAGGGTGATAAGGTGTTAATACTAGTTCAATTCATAATTATTCCATATTAATAATAATATATATTATATTATATAATTTAATTAAATATTCATATATTTATGTCATCCATGTGATGTGGTGACTAAAAAGGAATCTGATCGCTTTGATGACATGGTAGTCCAAACGTACAGATAAATGAAGTTATAATTTTTTAGTGAATTTAATGGCATAAATTAAATGATAAATTATAGATTAATAAAAATAAATATTTCAAAAATATAATATATATTACTTAATTCCAACATTGTAAATAGTTGTGAGACGTGATGATGAAAAAATAATGACATCAGTTCTTGAGGCGTTGTTCCACCATGGAGTTCAATGATGGATTCATATCCCAATTAATGTAAGATGAAGCGGATTTATATTTCAATATTTACATAATAAAATCTTAGTATATTATATAAACTAGTGATGGTATATCATCAATTTTAAAATATATTTTAAGGTGATGGATGAAGAATAGACAATCTGTTAAAAATGATAACGCTTTTTTGGACAACATTTTTATGATAATAGTTAAATCCCTCCAATAATGGATTTAGAATCTAAAATAATTATAGTATTTGGGTATATAATAAAGGAAGGTATTTTTGTAGGGATTTTCTGGTACAAATGTTTATTATGGTGTGATGTAGTGAGGAGTGTGGATGGTCTTTCAAAAGTGAGGGAGGGGTCACAATAGGAGTTTTTAAATGATCAAGGAACAACCACATTCCATTGAAATAAAAGTGCTCTAAAATGGATTATTTTTTATAATTATATGATATTTGGTAGATATGTGAGGATAAATCTTACTTTAGGCCTTTTTTGAGAAAATTTCCTGTATTTTTTTAGTCTAACCACCATGTAAAATAGTCTTCACCTAATCCAATGTAACATTTTTACTATTGTATTCACATTACGATATGAAAAATAAATATGATTTTTAAAACTCTATTCCATCACAATATCTAAAAAGTGAGAAATGGGAAATCCATCGAAAAAATAAGACGAAACAGTTGAATAAAATCAATATTTTAAATGTCATGAAAATTGAATCGCCATAGTCATGTGGAGGATTTGTCAGTGTGAAAGGTACAAGAACTCCCCACCACCATTTCGCCCATGGTCACTTATTTTCCCATAAGTAGAACTTGGGGTCCTTCATTTTTGTGGATGAATTTTCATGAAGCCTAATTGTTTCTCTGGTATCCCATGTGCTTCACCAATTCATTTTGAAACCATAAAGGTAGTTCTTTAACACCTAGAATGGAGTAATTGGAGGAGGACAAAAGGAAATAAGTCCTTTAAGTGTTTGAAATCCATAACACTATCATTCCTAATGTTCCCTAAACCCCCAAATCTGAAACACATTTGTGCCGCATATTCCTCTCAAAGGAACAAGAGAACCCCCATCTATACATACAAGTTAATATTCTTAAAGTATTGAGTCAAGTCTTGAACATGTATTAGCATACATTATTTTCATCATTTAGGTTACCATTAGGTTACTGAAGCCTACATGTGCTCCCACACTTGCGCTCGAGATACTTAGTTGGGTTCCAATCTTTTAATTCACCTAATCCCTTCAGTATATACAATCCTTTCTTCACAAATTCTTCAAATCCATTCCTATCAAGTCTTATTCATCTTTGAATTGAAGGGGTAATATTGGAACATCCACCAAAACCACCTGACTTATCAAATATTTCATATGGACCCATCATCGTGTCTGATATTTGGGTTTGTATACCAACAGTCAGAGGTTTCCCAAATTGGTTTTAAAATGTAGCTATGATTCATGGAGTGTATGTAGGATTATATATCTGCATTAACATGTAACATTCCTTTAGTAATAGTGTTTGGGAGTTCTTGGTTTAGATGATTAGGTTTTGGGTTTTCTCATCCCTTTTTGGTCTCTAAATCCCAGAACCTATGGTATCTAGTAAAGAAGGAATGGTTCATACAGACTTTTTCTTTTCAACAAATGAGATGTCCTCCTCCACTACAAGGACCAATTTGAAGGCATCCATCATGGTGTAAGCCCCTAACATTTCAAGAAGTAAGTTACAGTCTTTCTCTTATATACTTCCTTCACCTTCACTCCATCATTACATAAGAACCTTTTCTATTGTAAATAAAACAGAGGGAAGGATCGTCGCCTCAACCACTTCCATAGTCACTAGGGCCATGTCCACCCTCATGGTCATAGGCTCATCCTCTTACACCAATGGAGGATGAAAAGTGTTTGTTTTTTTGTTGAATCATTAACATCCTCTTATTTCTCACGCCAAGCATGGATCGCGTGGGATTATAGATTGGTGATGATCATAATATTTTCCCCAAAACCTAACTATTGATCCATGATAACTATGATTCCCACCATAATTGAGATACATATGAATCCTTCCTAAGGCCCAATCTCTATCTCATTTAATCCACAAATGGGAATCCTTTTTAGAAGTAAGCCCCAAATTAAACACCCAAATCATGATGGAATCCTTTTTAAGATATAATTACAAAGTCATTTTTATCATGGGAGTGTACTCTCCAATGAGACACATCTATCTACATTGGTTTTGTTTACCATAGGAATGTGATACGTAGGAAGCCTCTATATTCTCAAACCCAACACATAAAATGAACCCTATTCATCCTAGGTCACATTCCCAACAGGATCTAATCCATCTTTGAAATGCATGTTACTTCAATGTTCTGTGTATTTCGTAGGCATATGTCCCAAAAAAACCTTGACTAAAAACCATTCACTTAGATTTCCTTACCACATAACATGAAACTGTAAGACTAGGTCCTTATATCATGACCTTAAAAGGTATGATGTGTCCCATTAAGAGACACCAAACTGTGAGGGTTATAATTCCTTTACCAAGGATATGTTGGTATCCCATTTATGGGTTCGATCCCAGCATAAAAACAAACCATCATATCTCTGGATGATGATAAATTCCAGAGTGCCCCACTGAGTAGCAGAAAACTAGTATTCTCGTAATGATAGATTACATAATTTCTAAATACTATATGAGATGATACCATTGATGGAGAAGCTTGAATACATAAAAATTTCTCCATTAATGAAGAACCTCGAATACATAAGGATGATTCTAAATTTAACACATGCTAATAATTGATTGTAAATTACTAGGGAAACCTATGTTATACATGGTAAATTAATAAGTATTCATGAAAATATCTTAAATATAGAAGAGAGTCTCGGAGTAGGAAATGTTTCCCACCAATAGGGTGTGATGAGTATTACCTCCCATCCCCTCAACCAATTCGTGTTCTTATGTTTCATAAATTCAATCATAACGCATGCATGCCTTTGTGAAGAAGATTTATTTGGAAAAAAACCAATGTATGTTTCTGGTTCAACATATGAAACCAATTGAAACCTCCTGAATGTAGTTATTCCCCACCATAACAAACATTTCGTGGGATGATGAAACAAAAACTGGCTTCTAGAATATGGGTATGTATTTTTTTCGACCCTTTCATCATTGCTAAAATTTGTTTGGTGACATCAGTAGTTCTAGGGAAACATACAGATAATCATATCCCCTGATTTATGATGGATTATCAGCATGACATGCCGAAGTAGAAACACACCTCTATTCTAGTCCCGGAGTTTTATGGGGGTATACTCCCCCATATCATATGGAAAACCAGATCAGGAAAATACACCCTTTCTAATTGGAGATAATCAGACCATTATTGTGACCACTCCAAGGATGGCACATACACCAACCCATGATGACCATTTCTCCCAGCATGTGGCCATAAATATGTGTGAAATAGCATCTAACAATAATTTTCTCTAAATATAATTGGAAAATCATGATCCAATCTCTGATCAGGCTTCTCATAATGCTAGAGGTCTTGATTCCCTTAGACATTTATCTATTGCAACAAAATTTCTAACTCATACATTCCCATTTTATGGGAGTGATATCAATAATTTTAAAGATCCCCATAGAACAATTCATCCTGAATTCTTGCATCATGATAATTTTGTCAATCTAGGGAACCTATATCAGGATGAGATCCATGACAACCCTCCATTTTTCCAGAAGACCAAGTAGAAAGAGGATTTATACATTGTTATAATCCACTATGGTGGTCCTCTCCATGCTGTAAATCACTACGAATGATCTCTCTATAGTAGTGTTTCACATTTTCAAGATAATTATCAAATTGAAACTATAGTAATGAGAAAGCCCTCTAATCTCTAAGAACCAAGAAAAATAAAGACATTTGTGTCTGCTTCCATGTCCCTAATAGTTGAAATACTTTCTAAACCAGAATACATTCTATGGAGATGGACAATCTCCTATGCTTCCTTAGATCATTTGTCTTATAATATATAAGTGGAAAAAAGCATATGATTCAATTATTGGTAATGAAATAATCAATAAGCATCCACTCTGGTCATACCAAGTGGAGACACCTCAAGAAAAATATGATAAAGATATGTTTATTATGAGTGAATAATTTTCTAATGGTTAAATAGTAGTCATGTTATGGCCTTTTGAAAAATATCAATACAACATTCAAGAATGAATGGCAGAAGATTGCATTCATGATATCCACCCCATCTTATGGAAGACTCATTTTCAGTTGAATGAAAATATATTACCATATGATTAATATCAAATTCATTTAAAGGTAATAAAAGGGTTTCAATGAAAAATTTACTTGGAATATCTCTCAGTTTCCAAACAAACAATGGATGAAACGAAGCAGAGAACCCTTTAATGGGGATTCATCGATGCACTAAAGATGATAAAACAGTTAAATAGTGATACCCCATCTAGTGTTTGTATCAGAAGATGGGGTGCACACAATTCTTTTCAGTTCACTACGCTCTATAATAATCAATACCCTACAAAAGTTGTCTAATGAAAATTTAGTTCATATGCCCAACAACAATCAATGAATTTTGTGTTCAATCAATGATACATCCAAGAACATGCCTTGAAAAGCTCTCATTAGAGTTATGCCCAAAGAGTATGATGTATTGAGATAATTTCGCATCAATCATTTGAGAACATTAAGTAGGAATCCCACATAGAGGATTTCATCCATGAGATGGTGAAAATGTTTGAAATATCATAGTGGTTTTCTGAAATAGGTGATTTACTTGGTTGTCGGATAATGTACCTAGCTAATGTTTGGTATAGAAATCACAATATTAGAAGAGAAGCTATGAAAATCTTAGCTATATCAATTCAAGAGACTTACCATACTGCAGGGCTAGGGGATTGTTTAAATAAACCTTGGAATTCAATAAACAATGTTCAAAGGTTATACGAATAAGAATAGAAATATGCCTAGCCTGCATGGCTTGGGGATATTTCACTTATACAATCCCCTCCTAAATGGATGTTAGTTTTCTCCTGATTAGGGAATAAGCCACAATGTGAAAGAACAAATGAACTATCGAAGGATTCCGTTCAGGTTTCTTTAGTGAAATAGTTCTTGGGAATGCAGCATATAGGAGAAAAAAGTCTCATGGATGATATAGAACGATATAGTCTAACAATGATACTAACAGAATTCCATCAATGCATTATGTGTCAGTAACTAACATTAATACCATTATAGGAGATCCTCTTAAGAGTGAGTCTTGTTTAGGGGATTCTAAAGATGAGTTTATTATCTATAACACAGTAAACAATGAAGAAAATGAAAGATGTATGAAGGAGTTAAAAGGACTCAATATAGAGTTACATAGAAATATAATTTCTGCCAAGCATGCTCCGCAAGAAGATCCTCATCATACACATCCCATAGAACTCCATACGAAGATGGATTTTGGAAAATATGGATACATATAAGGAATTCTATCTACTGGTTACATAGCTAGGGAAGGATGAAATACATCCTTATAGGCCTATCCCTAAGCGTTATTCAAGACAAGTAATAGTAGTACCACCCCCAGTGGTTTTTTCAGTCATCGTATCAGTTCAGGTTGTAGCTATTGTACCTATACAGGTCCCAACTAGTCTAGATATTCCTCAATTTCTTATAAATAAAATCGAGGTATCAGAATCATGATTGGAAGCTATGGAATAGTGACATGAACCAGTACAACCTAAAAATAATGCATACCCCGATGGGTGGATCTGATCCCTCGCGAACCATGCTTTGTGAATACTACATTTACATTATTTAATGGTTCATGATATCAAAAGAATCACATAACACATTTTATTTGTAGTTGTGATCCCATAATGGTTACCCCACAACAACAAGAAGCATTAAAGCTCAGATGCATTGTACAATCATAAAAGTGGCCAGCTTTTCTCTAGTATACAAGTTTGTAGTCCTGATCAATTAATAGATGTTAATACCTCCATCAGAAATACATTCACAAATTCATCTGGACAGTGCCAAAGATAATAATTTTTTATCTTACAAAATGAAAACAAAGAGACAATGAATGAATGTCATATTGTATTCCTCGATTTAACGAATTAATAGTTTTATTAAATATAGAACTCCCTCAAGATAAGTTTCATCCATTTTTTGGGGAAAATATGTGTGATTAGTTACACATACTACTAATCCTTGTGAAATACACTAGAGGTCTTCGATCCCTTGCTTCAATCACCCAACATGTGGGGGATTTTATTTTGTAAACTAAAGATAAATATTGTGTAATTCCATATACTATAGGAAAGATAAAACAGAAAGAATATATTTCTATAGTAACACTAATACCTGCACATGCACCTAATTCTTCTTCAAAACCTTCATCATAACGAAGGGCTCCACCTCCCTAGCATCAGCAAAAACAACCACCTCATTAGGATAATCAAAAAGTCCAAAATTAGAGAAAATTTTAGGACTTAAAGAACTAATTTTATTCTTTTCAGAATGAACATATTACTAGTTACATCATTTCTTCTTTGGAATACAATTTTTCTCATTTTCCAAGGATGAAGAAGACAAAAGAAATAAGGAGATAAATATCATACAAATTATTTAATCATTGATCAAATCTTGGTGCATACCATTCATGAGTGTTTTTATTTCAAATACATCCTGCAAAAAATGGTAGACTCTGGACATGTGAAACTGAAAAATTCCTCATCATATGTAGCATGTGTTAATACTACTAACCCAGAGAAAGAAGGTGAGTTGCATGAATTCAAAATACAAAATTCATAGAGGTATGATGATTGGATGATCAGAAGAACAATCAACCGAACCCATGAAATTATATGAACTAAGTTGAAACAATCGATTGTTTCTTATTCCACTTCTTCCACTCTAATATCATCTTCATCAAATGATTAGTCCTCTATGGCTCAATCCTCAATTAAGATACATGATTATAATAATAAAAATCATTCAGAAGTGGGAAAGCTGTAGTCAGGGAACAATATCTATCCTTGAATTGTGTATATTTCATTTCATCTATATCAAAAGCATAGGCACCACCATGCAAAATGGTACAACCTGAACTAACATTTCTAGTAGAATCTTCATCATGTGAAGAATTTATCTTTGGTTCCATTAATATTATCCAATTAAGGGATACCTATGAAAATAATGATTCTTATAATTATGAAAAAGAATTACCTATACCTTATTGGGGTAGTAGAGGATGAGGACAATGTTGAGGATATAGGGGAAGATATGGATATGCTACAAACCACGATTTTAACTATACCATTGTTCGAACCATGTATGTGGTGGAAACCCATGGAAGATCTCATTAGTGGGCTCAACATGTATATAAAAATTCTTCAACACATGATAGGATCGGTCCTGACATGATTATCTTGGAGGAACAATTATAGGATACACAATAATTCTCTCAACAAGTATATAGACCTAATCAGTCTAATCTACCAAAGGAATAAGTATTTCATGCTTCATACCCACCTCAGGGTGCATCTACATCAGGAGCACCAACATCCAAGGCACATACAAAAATGAATCCCCATGCTATAAAATGAAGACCTCTTAAAAAATGTACAATGTCTTGAAACAGTTATCCCATGTAACAGCTATGTTGTCGTTATTGGATTCCTTGAAAATGTCAAAAAAATCATCGAGGACTAGTTATTGAGTCTTTCTCATGTTCTCGATAGTGTGAAACTGATGTTCTTTCTACTGAGGTTTTCCATATAGAGAATGATCCTACTGAATGTCATGAATTCATATCTGTTATGGATGAAGATATGTATGATTTTGTAAATGGAAACATCATGCCCTTGTATCTATCTGGAAGGATTAATGACACATACATCTGATGAGCCTTCATTGATAATGACTCAGGATTCAACCTCATTCCAATCTGTACACTTCATCGATTGGGCCTAACTAAATCTGATTATCTTCCTCCACATTGATGTCGCAAGGTTATAATAAAAATGAATAATAACCTCTTGGTGAGATTACCCACATAACTCAATTTGGGGATCTTTTTCTAATTGAAATTTCACCATTTTCTATCAGGACATAGCCTTCAACATTATTCATAGATGGCCTTCTAATCATCAGCATGCATCCATTCCATATTCATATCACAAATGTCTCATGTATAACTTCAATGGTCAAATTAAGACATTCTGTAGTTATAATGCTCCATTCGAAATGTTTGAATCCACAAATATTGAGGTAGAATTCTATCACAAAAAGTTTATGAGGACCATGGAAAAAGTGCTAAACATAATCAGTGATCTAAATAGACTAGAAAATATTGATTCTACTCCATTAAAACATTTGAGTGTAGATTATGTGTTTCCATTCAATCAAATTGAATGGATATTCCAAAATCAAAGCACTCAACTTGTGAATTCAATAATTTCAAATGTGTCAATCAAGCCAGAAATCATGGTAGAAGTTATTGAAAGTGAATTCTTAAATGGAGATGTACTCATTTCATCCACATAACTTCAACAACTCTTTGGTTCATCAATCAGGCTAGAATATGTTTTCTCAGTTATGAAGGGAGTCAAGGATGTTGAGTCCCAGCCCATCCTCTTCTCTATAATTCTCCAGGATGACCCTTCATCATCATTAGGGTTATAAATATTTTCCTCTTCTTCATGATGTTCAAATACTGACTCCTCTCCTAGTTATGAAAATTTCTCCTCATCAACTACTCCACAAGAAGAAATAGAATAAGTGAAAATTAAGGAAGAAGAATAAAAAGATCATAGGGATGATCCACCAAGATTTCAAGAAGGTATATCTACTACTGTGGATGAGCTTAGAGATATAAATCCGGGTTAAAAATAAAATCCATGGCCCACTCTAATTAAAGCGTCCATAACTATTGAAGAGTAATAGGTGTATACTTCATTTATGAGGAAACATTGATAAATATTTTCATAGAACTATACAGAAATACCATTCCTTATTACTAATGTATCTACTCATCATTTGGGATTTCCAAAAGAGCGTCGAGGATTCAAGAAGGTAGTAAAGAGAATAAACCCAAATCACGCCTATAAAATTGAAGGTGATGTTGAAATGATTATTAAGGGTAAATTTGTCTAGGATGTGTAATATCCTAATTATATGGCCAAAATTTTCCCAATGAAGAAGAAAAATTGAAAAATCATAGTTTTCATTGATTTCAATTATCTTAATTAAAATTGTCCCAAATATGGCATTCCAATTCAGATCATAGATCTTTTAATTGATGCAACAACTGAAAATGAAGCTCTCTCTTTCATGGATGGCTACTTTGGGAACAATCAAATCCTAACGGTCTAATAGTATGTAGATTCTACAACCTCTTGATTCCCTCAGTGTGTGTTTTTCTATTGAGTAATTCCCTTTACCATGATGAATGCAGGTGCAACATATCAATGTTCCATGCACCATATCCCCAAACACTTCTTAGGAAATTTTTTCAAATGTTATGTTGATGATATGGTGGTAAATTATATAAAACCATATGATCACTTATCTGATCTGGAGACCATATTTAGTAATCTTCAAAAACCTAATTTAAAGATGAATCCCTTGAAATGTGCCTTCGAGGTAACCTCATGACAATTCCTTGGGTTCGTTATATGCCATTTTTTCATAAAAGTTGATCCTGTGTTGACAAAACCAATCCTTGTCATGTCACCTCCTCAAAATTTGAAATAACTAAGAGGAATTCCAGGAAACATAACCTATATTTAGTGCTTTATCACTAATTTGGCAGGAAAGTGTTTACCCTTCACCAGATTAATGAAGAAGGGAGTCACTTATCAATGAAAAATTAATACTAAGAGGAATTTGATACCCTCATGAAATATCCCTTGAGTATACCAATATTAATTCCACAAATTTAAGGATTTCCACATATTCTCTATGTGAAAACATTAATGAAATCATTGTGTTCCTTCCTTACCAAATAGAAAAATTCAAGGATTAAAAATAGCCTTTACAATCTTAGTCAAACTATTTATGAAACACAGACTCAATATTTAATTATCAAGAAGTGCTACCTGGAATTAATCTTTTCTATTCAAAAATTGAGGCATAGCCCAAAACATCACGAGGTCCACATGGTATCTCGTAATAATCTTCTTAGATTTAAACTTAGTCGTCCTATGCTTAAAGGATGTTTGGTATGATGGGAAGTTATTTTTCTACAGTTTGATATCCAGTTTGTTCCTCAAAAATAAATAAAAGGCCATGCCTTGACATATTTCCTTATTGAGCATCCATCAACAGAAGATGCAACATTGAATACTGAACATCATGTTGAATAAATATTCTCTATTCAATATAATCCCCAATCAATGGAAATGTACATTGACAGTGAATCCTAATGTACAACGCAGGATGTAATGGAATTCCTTAAAATCAGTAATCATGGGTTATGAATTGTAATTATCACCCTAGAAAAGGGAGTGTTACCATATTAATTTTTGTAATCAGAAGGTGGTACCAACAAAGAGGAAAAATATTAAGCTCTCATTATAGGCCTCGAATTAGCACTCCAGGTACAAGTGAACAACCTGAAAGTGAAGGTAGATTCACAGTTGGTAATACAACAGATTAATGGGGATTATACTATCCTAAAAAAGATTTATTACATTTTTGGGATTATGGAATAGGGTTAATGGAATACTAATCTTCAGAGAGAAAATTTCCTTATGTCATGTGATCAAAAAATGACCAAGATGAAGCATCCAAAAATTTAGCCACATCCCTAGAAGATCCAAATCGAGATGAGACAATCATCAATATTTTCCATCCTTGTGTGGACATACCTTTAGTTCAAACTTGAATGGTGGAAATTAATGAAATAAGGCATATTTCAGATCCATATGGTCATACTACGGGATGAATGACACCCATCAAGGAATACCTTCAAAATGTTGTACTTCAACCAAATAGAGATGAAATATTATAGATTCGATAATGATTGGCCAATTTCACTCTTTATGATAGACAATATCAAATGATGATCCTCTACGAACGAGGCTTCGATAGAGTCCTATTCATATGTATTGATTGTGAGGAAACATCAGCTTTAATGAAATAAGTACATGGAATAACTTGTGGTTATCACTAGTCTGGGCAAAGGCTTTCATATAAAATCTGATGTCATAGATACTTCTTGCCTTTTATGACGTAGATTGCACATATTTTACCATTAAATTTCATCCCTATCAAGTGTATTCCAACTTCATTCATCAGCCCCCAAAGTTTCTACATACAGATAAAAAACAATGGCCATTTTCTATATGGGTAATGGTTGTAGTAGGACCTTATCCATCATGTATAGAAAATTAGTCCAACTATATTCTTACAGCTACTGATTTCTTCTCAAAATGGGTTTGGGGAGTACCTCTCAAATAAGTCGGACCCAAAATCATTGTTAACATTATCAAAGCTAACATCATTAACTAATATGGTTCCCCTCATACTATATTTATGTATATCAGCACCAATTTCTATTATGTGTATGTAATGAAATTATATCAGGAGCATAATATCAAATCAAACTATTCATCCCGCTATCATCGATCGGCCAATGGACAAATAGATTCTTTCAAAAAGAGACTGTCAAATATAGTCGAGAAAATGGTGTATAAATGTATGAAATCGTTTCCTAATTAAATTTTGCATGATTTATGGGATTATCATAGTACTACTCACACTTTCACTCAGATAACTCCTTATTTATTGGTTTATCAAACAGAAGCAGTTTTTTCCACTTTGAATTCAATTTCATTCACTCTGAGTTTTATTTTGTGATTAGCTATTTAAAGATGAAAATTCTAAAGAATGATTTGGTGATATAGAATGATTAGATGATAAGAGATTTCATGATTTACATCATATAAGAGCCTATCATAATAGGGTAGCATGATAATTTAAAATGAATGTTTTCCTCTAATCATTACATCAAGTATAATTGGTATTGGTCCATAGGACACCAATTATACCAGGAATGAAGCCTCCGAAACATGAACCAAAGAGGGAAGAATGTTTTTCCATAAATAAGATCTACCACGATGGACTTTCTTCAATATTCTCAATGTATGTAGAACATAATACAACTAAAAACAATGCATGATTCTTAAATAAGTACACTGTGCAATTTCACAATTTTTTCCCTTACTGCATAAAGCTAAATAACACTACATAAATTCCAAGTTGGAATACATTAAATTTTATAAAAATCATATGTGTCCTTGTTGCACTAATTTAAAATTCATAGCATATTTTTCCATGTTGCACGATGTTAAATTGGTTGACATCATTTGTCCTCATTAATTGAAAATAAACTATACTATTAACATCTTAATTATTCAATATTAGGAGCTTCCATGTGAAAGCATCAATTATATTATTGCTACTCCTTAGTGGTACATGAGTTCCATTTCCCCCTATGTTTGAATCAGATCTGCATAAGGACCTCATTTCAAGAATTACATGTGGGTTAATTCTTATTATCAATGAGATGCATTGAGATTTCAAGATATTTATTCCTTGGACTAGCTGTAACATCAAAAAAATTATTTCCCATTTCTCCGTCTATATATAAACCAGTTCTATAAAGAGATATCTTTCAAGACACATGGTTTCATTTTCATACCATTTTGTGTCTTATGTTTATCCATTATTCTTTTTCAATGTGATAAAAGCCCCCATATCCCACATCAAGCTCGATTAGTGTGGGAAATTATTATTTCCAGAATTATGTCAAGAATGATTCTCATTTTCAATGGGATACATAGAGACACATTGATCTTCAATCATGGGCCAATCCACCAACACAAAAAACCCCCCTTTATTACACATGAATGAATCAAACATGCATAAGAAGTGTCCAAATAACTATGTATTTCTTGATTCTAATCCATATTAGATACATAGTGACACATAGGTTTAATTCTATGGTCCATACAGAATTCATTTTTCACATCGAAATCACATAATTTCATCACTGTATTACTCTAAACTCCATAGTATAATTTCCTCGCAACATGAATCTAAACTGCACAACATATTGTCCGTACTGCATGAAATTAAAAATAAAAACACCCAAATAACTATGTGTGTCTTGATTCTCATCCCATTTTGATATGTAGTGAAATATAGTCTTTATCTCCTTATCCCTGCCACATGATAAATTATTATCCCTCTTCCACATATAATTTATAATCTATGTTGGAGTCTTCATTTTGGGTCCTCTCATTGAGAGCCTACTAAGGAAATAAGAAAGATACCCATTTTACTTTTGAGTTAGATCTTTGTATGGGACTCCAAAATCATGGACAATATTGATTAAAATATTTCTCCAATTCATTTAGAATTACCCCCTTTCATATTTCACACAATAATCATGAATTTTTTTCATATCATCATAACAGTTCATATTGTTTTGGGTTTCTGAGTTTCTGGTATCTGATAACACTTTTTAATAACTATTCAGTAAGGGCCCCTAGGTGGCCTTGAAAAAATTTCCTATATAACATGCTTGTCATAAATAATATGCCACTCTTTGGCTATGGAGCAAACACCCTAGTTAGCCCTGCATAATACAACCCCAATTACAAGTTTTTTAAATAATAGTAACTTCATTGTTGGTTAATGTTTCTTTTTTACCATTCAAAAACTGATGGAAATATAGAATAATGTGTATATGAAAGTAGTCATCCATGCCTATTTTTAACAATACCATTCTCTTGATCTGGAAGTCCATAAGATAATGGTTTACACATTTTCTTCTCCAAGTGTTCAAGGAAATATGAAATAATCGTGGATCATTTTACACACATATCATCTATTGATTCCATTTTGGTCATAGTCGTCTTACCTAAAACTACAAACACCATACACCTATGTTTTGGTAATACATTCATAAAATCTTATTCTCTTGATTCATTTCAAATCATGAGTGGAAATACTCTTTCTGTATTCAGGTGCCTTTCTCTATAAATCAAACTTTGTGTTGTGGAAAATCTGAATCTCCGTAAACATTTGTCTGTTTTTAGCAATAGAAGGTAAATTTTTTGAGTTATTTCTCCTAAATATATAGTACATGCCCCTTAGTTGGAATCCATAAGTTGCCTACATAACATGAATGTTAGTCAAAAGATGCCACTATTTGACTATGAAACATACACCCTAGCCATCCCTGCATAGTAAAACCCCATAATGGTATCGTCAAATAATGGAAACATCATTCTTCAGAAATACTTCCTCTAATGTAATTATCATATTTCCTATATCATTATTCAGATATAGAAAATCCCAAACCATAGTTTACAATTCATCATTTCCATACTTGAAAGTTGTTTTTTGTTTCCAAGTAAATTATCATGAAATTGGAGAGTCTCAATCTTTTTGTCCATGTTACAGATCATAAATTAAAGTCACCCAATTTCTTCACTACATGACATAAAACTACATTTTACAATGTCCTCAATGCCTGACATAAAACTACAGAGTAAAATTTCCACACAACAAGACATAAAACTGATTAGTACAATGTCCTAACCGCATGACATAAAACTGCACAGTACAATGTCTTCACTACATGTCATAATACTATATAGTATAATGTCCTCATGTCATGAATTTATTACTGGACAGTATAATGTCATCACTGCATGACATAATAACTGCAATGCATGATTTTGGAAATCATTATTTCTAACAGATTTTAAACATTCCTCACACACCATATTTTTGTTGTTTTGGTTTTCTCATTGATGACATATGTCAGTATAGATAAACCATTATACATAAAATCAAATTCCCTATATAGTCCAATTATTTTGGTCATGATTCACTAATGTTTTATTTTCCCTTGTCTATAAATAAAAAAATGTTGACATCCTGAGATCCCATTTCTTTGACTATTCAGTACGTTCCCCTAGAGGCCATGAATAAAATTTTCCTACATAACAGGGATGTGAGTCAAAAGATGACACTATTTGTCTATGTAGAATATGCTCTAGTTGGTCCTATATAATACATCCCCCATAATGGGTTCGTCAAAAAATTGTAACCGCTTTCTTGGAAAGGACCCTCTTTATGTTTATACAGGCTTTAGATTTTATGACCATAAAAATCATGACTCACGATTCCCTGTATATGTATTTAATGAATATTAGTCTAATTTCTAGCCATTGAGCATTATGTGGGGTCTAATTTGAATATTTCTTGTCAATGTTATTCAACCTTAGTCATTAGCCATTTTAGTCCAACATGCCTGACTCTAAACATCCAATAATCAAGAGACATAGTTCTCACAAAATTGACAACCCGTAATGGGTACTCTAGAATAAATTCGAGTAATTTCTCAAAAAACATAAGTTTATTTATTTTTTAGGAAATATTCAAAATAATAATAATGATACACTATTTTTGGGTTTCTCTAAATATCCCTGATAAAAATAAAACTATGCTTAATAATCGCATTCGCATAGGTAAAAGAGGATATCAAGGATAAATACACAGATGATTAAAGTCAAAATTTATTTCATCTGTGAGTAGAAAAATCTATAGAGGAACATCACCGAACTGAAGTCTCTCTTTCATAAATTAAAAGATATTTTCTACATGACATCTCATTTGACTAATGGCCTCTCGAGCCCCATCAGCTACATATTGATGTTCTGTTGGTTGAAGAGTTTAATTCTCTTCATCATGACGAAGTGCTTCCATATCATATAAAATGTATTTTTCACCATCCTTCTGGACTTATACTACCGAATCCTGAAGTTGTTCATGCTCCCCTATGACAATTTCAAACACTTTTGAATATTCAGATGTTGAATAGTGTTTTCATTTAATTCTTGATTCAGTTCTATTAAATTTGTTGTAGGATTGGCCACATCATGGGATAAGGCCACTTGGAATTCATCTATGTTGATCAACAATCTAGATTTTGTCAAATCTTGCTGATGTCTCTTCTCTTTTTCCCTCTTTTGGATAATCTCATTCAATGTACTCTGAATTTCATTGTATTCAAAACCACCAAATACTATTGAAATAAACAAAAACGATTGTTATGGAATTTGTGAGGGATGATCCTCATGTGTAATTTCAAATATTATATTCCATATGTTCTGCCATTCCTTGTGACATGAAAGACGAATATCCTTTTATAGTTATGGGTTTGACATAGAATCACTTTCATATGGAGGAACGTATTCAGAGATTAATGAACTTAATGAAGTTCCCTATTTTCTCCATCCTTAACAGTAGTTGCTTCACATCCTAATACAATTTGAGGTGATGTAGAATCTTCACCTATGAACCTAGCCATTGATGTTGATAATTATATATGGTGATGAAAAAAGTATGGTTCTGGTTAATTTCAAAGGATTAAAACAGTTATCACAATCATAATATCGGTATACCTTGCCTAAAAATATGTCAGTATATTTGGAAGAATCCTCCATAATATTCTCAACATCAATAGTTTTGGTTGAAGTCTCTAGGTGAGGAATACATTCTTTAACATGCTTAGGATCCCCTGAATGAATCTAAGGAAAATTATCTCTCTCAATATTCACCTGAGCCAACATCCCCTCAATGGTGGAATTGATTTTGATGTTGAATATTACTTCTTCACCATCACTACGAATGCTTGTTTCAATGGAACTGTATATTTCACCCAATCTTAGTCAGATAATTAATCATAAGACGGTTGATATGATGAAAATTGAAAATTGATGTCCATTTGGTTTTATATAAGGAACACCAAAATATTTTAACGTATTTTTCATATTAATTTGTTCTAATACTTTATAAAAAGGAATTACAATACTCATCATAAAATATAATGATATCCTAGATCCCATGGTTGTATCACCCTTTGGAGCACTTGAAGTTGTGGTTTCGCAACCCTTCTATGACAACTTTTGACCTCAAACAACATCCTCAGTAATAATTGTGGGTCAACATCAGTTGTCGTATGATTTTAGGTTCCGTGCGATGAAACTAAAGTATCATAATGTCAATGTCAGTTGTTATTACACTTAGTTTCTAATGAACAACTTCTAATTTACCAAAGGTATCAACTTTCCTGATAGTAGAAATAGGAGAATTGTCGAGAATAGGTGTTGGTTCCCATGGCCTATATGCCTCTTCAGTTAAAGGAATATAATGGATGGATTGAATTTGTGCTCGTTTAGAAACAACCTTTATGGTTCCTCAATGCTCCACAATGATTTCTCTAAGAGAATAAATAGAATAATCTCCCATAGTTCCATGATTTCTGAAAAATTTCTATGAATAAAGCTATAATTCATGTTTTTAGGAATTATTACCACTACTGAGAAAACATTTAACCATGGTTTTATTTCTTCAGTGATTCTGTTTCATCATCTTCATGGTGGGGACGTTCATCACCTTCTCCAAAAATAGGTATTGGAGACTTCATGAACCTTTCTATCTCATCTTACGTGGCATGTTGTCCAAGAGATATTACTACCTACTCACAAGAAGATACAACAGTTCAAAGAGCTATACCACCAGGTCTATATTATGGTGATGGAATTTCCATCAATTTTCCTTTATACACGTAAATTTTTAAATGATATTTCCCCTTTCAAATAATTCATTGAGTAAATTCAAATTTCAATGATGAAAAAATTGTGAGAAAAAGGAAACATACATCTTCAAAATCATCAAAATCTCACCAGAGTTCATCTAATGAATGTTTAACTCCTTATGTGGCACCACAATCTAAACATTCATTCACAGGTTTAGCGGTGGGAATTGATTCATTAGATACGTATTTGATCATTTCTAATTCATGTTTGTATATTCTCACTTCATTATGGTTGTTCATAAATAGAATATCAGAAGAGGATTGTAGATCCCTTATCCTTAGAATGTGAAACCCTTCACATAAGTCTATCAACAAGGTTTAGATATCACAATATATACATTTCCATGTTTTAACCACCTCTGGGAATATATATATAGAGTAAATTTTATAGGGTTTTGAAGAGGATCATTCATTTATAGATATATGTTTCCTCCCAATTACATCAGTTACGGATGGGGGATGAGAAAATGGGACCCATTTCACTTCTAATCGATGGTGATTAGACCACCTCAGTACATATTCAGTAGGGATTGATAGTGTAGAACCCTTGATTTTGAGAGGTATATTATATCTTGTATGTGGTTTTCTTCATTGAGATTGGTTCCTTGTTACCTCCACCCAATAACTCTAATGAATCAGACCCTGATGATGAACAATTGCCTTCCAAATTGTAAGGTTGCTTCAAACTGCTTCTCTTTATCCCTAATCTAAGTAAAAAAATGTTTTAACACCCCTTCTAGGTATGATGGGACCTAGTTATTTTCATACCAAATAGTTAATCTTCTTTAATGTATTAGCGGTATGTAATATGAATATTTCCCCAGTTTTGTCTATAATTGTAAGAATATATATTTTTCGGTCTACCATCATTTGTTTCTCTAATTTGACATGTACTATATGAGACATTGTAGTTTTTTGTAGACATTTTGTTTTAGTAGTGAATCTATTAGGACCATAGTCCTCACATTTGATTTATTCATTAATCTCGGTGGTGAATACACCATCCCTGGAAGTCGACATAAACACCCATAGCTCTATGATTCCAATATAATCATTAACAAATCGACCCACATGTGGATTCCCATACGGAAATAGATGAAATTAATTGGAAGAACTCATTATTGAATTATTATCATATGTGTTCAAGAAAAATTTTAAATACAAGATATTTCATAAACATATGGTCAGAACAAACATCCAAAAGCTTGTACCTCACATTACACAACAGAACATCTAAACTGAGTAGAAATCAACCCCCATAACACCTGTAATGATCCTATTACTCTAAAAAGTTAATTCCCTAGGTAAATATGCATTAAGGACTTATGAATAAATTCAGAAAAGGGATATCCAATCATACCATCGTCTTATCATCAAGATTGTCCATGATAAAAAATGTTTTTGGCCTTAAGCCTCCCATTGAATCTCAAATAGTTAACAGATACATGCTGAGCCACATAGCCTGTAAACCTACAAGATGTGTCTTCATATGAATATTGGGGTTGACTTCATACCCCCACTTTTCAATCTCTCCTTTATCTATTGTTGTCAAGAATGTTTTGGGTGTACCTCAATTTTATACATTTGGAAAGCTTGTTGGATGAGTTCAAGTGGCACACTTCTACTTATTATTTACCAAGAATATATTTGTCCACACCTTTGGGTGAATATCCCCTCTTGTGTGGGACAATGTTGTGTTCATATTCTTGAGTGTATAAAATGTCTTCATCAACTCATGAACAAATGGTTGTGTCTTTTCTTAGTCATTCAAAGACACCTTGGTAGGAATAAAATCATCATTCATATCTCCATGTATTGGAGATCTAGAGATCATATAGACATCCAAAAAATGGATGCCTACTTCTCAATGTGTAAAATGGAAGGAGTTACTCTTTGGAATCCATCGTATTAGCAACTATTTTAAAAACATCATCATTCCTATATAAATTGGTTTTCCCAACACATTCAACCTCATAAATACCAACTCCTTTTATGTCATCTATAAACTCCGAACAAATGTTTTGCACCCAATACGAACATATTCATTCGGGTTTAACAACTCCTCCTAGGAGTAAATCCCATGTTCTCATCGGACCATTATATTGATCAATCTGAGTATCACAAAAGATGGATGAGAAACAATATGGTTGTGGATCAGGTGTACGTGCTTTTAAATCTTGAGAACATAGGTTGTAATGCAAGAAACATTCCTTACCGTCAATCCCAGATTTGATATATGTTCCCTCATTAGAATTATTTCCAAAAGAGAAATTTGTATGCTCTTGAAAGCAAGAATATAGATTATAATTTGTTGGGTCCAATATTTTATCATCCTGTAGGTGGCCATAACCATACATAGGAAAATAAATACTTCTGGTAAAATTGAAGTCACATTTCCTCAGATAAATTTCTAAACATGGGAGAGTAGATTCACAGAAGTCAAAGTAATCATGATTGAAAATCTTCATTATATCATCAATTCTCTTACTGGCCAATTCATCAAGGGTTCTGATTCTCTTAGAAGACATTGAACATGAAAAAGAGATCAAAATTCATTCTTAAAATTAAGACCAATGTTGGTTGTTTTTTACAACGAATTAAGAAAATTTGACTTATGCATTAAGTCCCACAAGTATTGATTCAATGTGCACGTATGGAACCCATATTTTGGAACCCAAATAAAAAACATACAGAAGAAGCATGACTGATAAGATAATCTGAGTGAAAACACTTGTATGTCGAGAGCTGGATTAATGAAAGTATTCTTGATTTTTGCTGATGTGAAGACACTATATGTAAGAGATGATGATTACCCTAAATTTTATCACTTTTACTTCAATTTACCTTTCTACCAATTACATGTTTTCCACATAAACCTCTTTTTACACTTTCCAAAACAATACCTCAGTATATGATCCTATTTTCATTTTAGACCCAATTCTAAGTGATGGGGTGCTTTTGTTAACACTCCATTCCATTATAATGATTAAAAAGAGACAAAGGGAAAATCATTAGAAAAGAAAGAAGAATACACATGAAGAAATTCATGATTAGAAAAGGATTGAAAATTGAATCACCCTAGTAAAGATGAGGATCTTTCGGCCTAAAGGGTTCTTGTTGGTCCCATTTCCAGCACGCAAGCCACTTGTGCTCCAAACCACCATTTCACCTAGTGTTACTTATCTTACTATAAATATACCCTTGGGGCCTTCAATTTGAGAGATTAATTTCCCTAAATCCTAATTACTTCTTTGGTCTCCCTAGTGCTTCACTCAAGTCTTCCAAATACATAAAGGTAGTAATTTCACATATACATGAGAGGAATTAATGGAGGATCATAGGACAGAAGACCATTTATTGATTGAAATCTATAAAAATTCCGTGCATAAAGTTTCAAACCCCCATAAATCAGAAATACCTGCACACCACCTATTCATATATAAGGAATTTGATCACCCCACTTATATAAATACACATGAATATTCTACAAAGGCTTGTTTCATGTATCTCCCATGTTTTAACATATAGTTTGTTTGTCATATAGGTGAACGTCATGTCGCCCAAGCCTACTTGTGTGTCCATATATGCGTTCCAAATACGTACTTGGGAATATTTCTTTTCATTCACCTTATACCTTCAGTCTATAAAATCCTTTCATCAAGCCTTATTCAAATCCATTCATGGAATGGAATAATCTTAATTGGATCCCTTATCTACAAGGGGTTATGCTGAAACCTCTACTAAGACGTCATGAATTATCAATAATGTGGGACGGACATATTAGTGTGTCTTCTATTTGGGTGTGTATATATGTAGTTAAAGTTTTTCCACATTTGTTTTGGAACGGAGTTAGGATTTATAGAGTGTCTATATGTTTCTACATCCACAATCACAAGAACCATTATCCCAAGAATAGTGTTGGGTAGTTCCTATGTTTTATGATTAGGTTTTGGGTTCTTTCCTCCCCTTTTAGTCTTTAAAACCTGGGAACTCGGGTCTCTAGTAGGGAAGGTATGGTTCACAACTGCATTTCTATTTTAAAAATCGAGAGGCCTCCCTCCCCTACTAGGACCAATTTTAGGGCATTAATCCTTGTGTAAGTCCTTAACATATCAATTATGATGTTTTAGTCTCTCTCTTATCTAATTCCTTCACCTTTAAACCATCCTTTGATTAGACCCTTTTATAATGTAAATATAACCTAGGGAAGGCTCATCGCTTCAACCTCTTCAACGGTCACCTCATCCTTGTCCACCCATGCCGTTGTAGGGTCGTCCTCTTTCACTTGCGAAGGAGGAAATGTGTGTGTATATTTTTTGATTATTTTACATCCTCTTGATTCTCAAACAGAGAATGACTCATGTGGGCTTAGATATTTGTCATGATCACAAATTTTAACAATCATCTCACTCTTGAACTACAGGAAAACTGATTTCCACAATAATTGTGATATATAGGAAGCCTTCATAATGATCTAGATCCATCTCATTTCATCAAAAAATGGGAATCCACTTTATGAGTATGACCCAAATTAAATTCCAAAAACACAAAGTCATCCTTTTCAAGAAGTAATCCCAAACTCAATTTTCTCAAGGGACTATACTCTTCTATGAGAGTCATCGATCTGTGTTGGCTTCGATTCCCATCCGAATAGGACATATAGGATGCCACTCTAAGGTTCAAAACCAACACATCAAATCAACACTGTTCTTCCTGGATCATATTCCCAATTGGGTATAATCCATCATGGAAACCCATTTTCGTTCTATGTTCCCTCATCTACATAGATATAAGTCTGACACCAAACCTTGACTAAGAACATTTTTCTTATATGTCTTTACCAAATGGCGTTAAACTGTACAGTTAAGTCCTTATAAAACCAGCTTAAAAGGCATGATGTTTCAAATTAAGCTGCACTGAACTATGAGGGTTCTTATTCCTTTAACAAGGATATGTGGGAAGCCCATTTGTGGGTACAATCCCAACATCAAAACAAACCTCTAGCACCCTAGATGATGATAAATTCCAGAGTTACCCACTGAGTGGCTCAAAAAAGATTATTATTGTAATGATGGTTAATATAATCTCTAAATTGTATATGAGAGGATACCATTGTTGGAGGACCCCAAATACATATGTATGTATCCATTAATGAAGAACCTCAAATACATACTGATGATTATAAATTTTACACATGCTAATAATTGGTTGTAAATTCCATGGGAAACCTATTTTATACTTTCTGAATTATTAACGATTCATTAAAATATCATAAATCTATAAGAGAGTCCCAGTGTATGGAATAATTCCCCTCAAAATTGTGTGATGAGTCCAACCTCCCATCCTCTTGACCAATGAATGTTCTTAAGGATCATAACGTCAAACTTAATGAATGTGTGCCTTTGGAAATTAGTTCACTTTGGATAAGGAACTATTGATGTTTCCTGTTTCATAAATAAATTCAATGGAAACTGCCCGGATGTAGTGATTCTTAAACAGACCACACGTTCTGAGGGATGAAAAAACAATATTGAACATATTATATAATATAAATTTTTATGATTGAATATATAAAAACCAATATCTAAATTCAATTCATTTAATTTGATGAATCCAATTTACAATTGAACCTGCATAGAAAGTTAAAAGGTGGTCTAACGCGATAAGTATATTTTAGGAATTCAATGATTTTATATTGTATAGATGTGTTGTAATTATCTAGATATTACATTAAATTAATATTTATGAATATATTATCTAAAAATTTCATTTATAAAACTACTAAAAAGTGATTTATTTAATTAATTAAATTAAATAAACAATATGTAATTTAAAGAAATTTATAGAACATTGATTTTTATGGTAAAATACTAATAAAAAATCCTATATAATGGGGATTCAATTGAAAGTAATTATACTGATTTTTCCTAATTAATATTTATGTTACTCTAAATGAAACTATAATCATAATTGTAATTTTAAATTACATATTTTTTTAAAATAAATGATTGATACAAAAAAATCATAATTTTATAGTATTCATTGAATAATTAGAATAATATAAAAGGTTTTTCCAAAATTTTCCCCTAAGATAATTTGGTATGATTATTTAAAAATTAATTTAAATTTCTAAAATTAAACTATTTATTTTTAAATTAACTATCAAAATAAACCCTTATAAAAGGTTTTTCAAATTAAAGTATTTCCATTTTATGTAATAATTACTTGTTTTTTTAATGAATGTAACTCTCTATTTCATAAATATTAATAAATATAGAATTGATTTATTCTTTCATTGCCAAGGATGTTACATAAGTATCCTTGAAAAATTATTTTTATTCATATTTTTATGACACACATTTTTGTGACAATCTTGGGTATATGATTATTCTCTATGACTCATGTTAAATGTCTCATGATTTATCTCACATTTTTTATGGTTTATGGTTTTTAATTGAAGATTAATTATCATCTATCATGACATATAGATAAAGATTATTAAACAACACTCATTTTAATTTGATATTTCTTCTATGCTCTATGTTCTTAATACCCTTATGATATATTCTTCTATGAAATTTTAATATGTTTTCCTTTTTTGTAATCTCAATCACACCCCATGTGTTTTATATCAAAAAATTAATAAGAAGAGTAAAACTGAGGTGATATAAAGTATTTGATCTCGTGATATTTGTATATAGGGAAATGTTAATGTGTAATGTTATATAAGTATGTACTCCTCAATGACACCATTCCTTCTATTCATGGGATAATGATATCATTTAGGAAATGTATTTTTTATAATATGGTAATTTTTTGAAATATAATATAATTTACACACCTTTTTTAAAATATAGAGTATAAAGTAATTATTTATTATACTGCATGTGAGAGTGTATTTTTGGGGTGATTAATAAATGGTTATTGTTGATAACTAAATATCATTTATTTCTTTTATGGCTTTCATTATAATGTTTTTCTAATTTATTAGGCGGGGTTTTGTTTACTTTCATCCAGAAGTGATACCTAGGTGATCATAATAATTGATCACCATAAGGATGAAAGTAGTTTTTTCACAAGTTAGGGATATTAGCATAATGCATCATGGGTTTATAAAGTATCATTCATGTTATTGTAGATAATGGGATTGTTATTTTATAGCGATATTATATATATATATAACATTTATGAGAGTATAAACACATTGTAAAATAAATATTTGATATAGATCTAACATTTTTCTATTTCTTTAGGTTTTATTGTTTATCTTCGAGAGATAGTATGTATGATGGGAATCTTAGGAAAATTTATTAATTAATTTCAACTTGTTTTCCCTTATTTGCACTCAAATTTATATCCCATTAGTAGATTGTATGTCTCTATAAACCTTATGAGTTCCTAGTATGAATAACTAATGTGAAAAAATGATGTTTAATCTTATATCCATTTCACAATAAATTCATTGTGAATTTATTTAATGAGATATTCTCTACTATCATGGGATTAAATATTTGGTCATTATGATTTTTTCAGCCTATAGTAGTGGCTACATCCATGATAAATCATTTTCATATCAATGATCTTGATTTTTTTGTATGTGATAAATATAATTTTGTATTTCTCTTTGATTTTCATAGAATTAGGAATGTATTTTTTTGAATAAGATTTATAAACAACATAAGTTAATTTAATTTGAGTATCTTACTAACCAATTTTATTGATTATAGGTTATGTTTCTATCTTATATATATTGTGAGAGTTTTATTTAGAGATTCTCTAGAGAATCTTGTAATGTGTGGTTTAACTATTCATTCGTTAGTACTTTTATAGTGAAAATTTTGTTTTTGGATGATTTTAATCAAGGACCTAGTATATAGGGATCATTTCATCTATAATGGGTGGGAAAATTGATAATTTAATTATGATGGTTTTTAATTACTACTATTTATAGAAAGGTGGAAATGAATAATTATATATAAGTTATTCTCACCTAGATTTTAAAAAATAATGTATCTGAATATATTATAACAATTTTAATTATTTAAAATATCTTATAATTTTGCTAAATTATCTTCATGAGGAACCAATTAGATGAATTTGGTATGATTATATTTTTTGTGTCTGATAATCAGCTAGGAAAACATTTTTTAATGTGATTTCCATGATTCTCTCATAGTAATGTCCTTGGTTAATAAATCAACTCTAATTAATAATTATGATTCTAATTTTCTTTTTAATATAGTGTTTAGTGGTATAAAACAGTTAGAGGATAATTCTTGGGGTGGAAATAAATAATGAATTTCATGAAATGATGAGTTTTCATATGTGTATAGTTCACATTGAAATGGTTTTAGGAAATTTAACATTATTTATGGAATTAGATACTCATGGAACAATGAATAAATTTCTTGTAAATTTGTTTCATTATTTATTTGTTTGAAATCTTGGTATTCATATATTATTAGACCCTCAAAGGTTGTAAAATTAATGTTTTGGTTGGGTAATCATTCCATATGTGGATGACTTAGATGCTTCTTTGGTAATCCACAATGACTTATATTTTTAAGACAAAATCTTGATTGCATATTGGATTTTTTTATTCCAGATAACATATATAGAATAATAAACACATTTTTTTTGATAGGAAGACATTGTTATTTCAAAACTATAACTTGGATATTTCCCTTCAAAAATAAACACATAATTGTATTATGATGGTTTCATTTTTTGGATTACATGTTTATTTATGGAATAGAAATTGGGGTGATTTCAATGATGGTTATTTTTAGAGATAATTACAATAAATTTAATTGATATATTGTGTATAATTTACAATATAATGTTTATATCTTTTAAATGGATCTCGTAAAATATATTTTAACTCCATAGTTGATAATATAATAGGTTGTATTACATAAGAGGTTAAAAAATTGTGAAAATTTTAGGTCCCATATTTAGCACCATTATATTTATTTATTTATTTTGGGCTCATACATTCATTCCAACTCCAATGGACTCCACTATTCATATGTTATGGGAATGAGGTGATTCATTTCCATCATAGAATTTATGGAATCAAAGGGAGAAAGAGGAGGTGGGAGGAATATCTTCATCTGATAGTGATAATCTAGGAGAATCTGGTTGAAATTAGGATTCTAAAAAAATGAAACCTCTAACTTCATTAATATTACATGGTCTATTATTCTTTATATCTGTCATCATTGAGGAATTTTATCAATTTTTTGAAATTAATTTTCAAATTCTTTTTCTACTTGACAGATTACGGCGAATAAAGGGGAAAAATTTATGTATTGTGTATATATATTGATTCAAATATATTTTTCATTAAAAAATTTGATCTAATAACATGAATTTTATGAAAAATTTATATATATTATTATTATGAGTATCGTATATGATGGATTCTATAATCATATTGGTCATAAGAACATAATGTCTATAAACATTGGGCATAGTAATCGGGTTTTTTATTTTTGAACTATTGAACAAACCATGTGAGGTATAATTAATATAGTATTAACAGACATGAAATTAATCAAATCCCATTATTAGTTCATTTAAAAGACACCGAAAGTACTCATTTCCCGAACATTATATGGTTGCGAGTACTTTTCTTATGGATTTTCACTATATGACTTATGGTCTTAGTAATGTGTGCTAATCAGTACACTATCCATAAAAAATATAAAGAATGAGGTTTTATATGTTACATTAGATTACATAATTGAACAATGTATTTAGTTTTATATAAGGAGTATTTTCATGTAGTCCACGTTTACATTATATTTTATGTATTCAATATTATCCATGAGGGAATACTTCACATGTTATCACCAACGAGTGAGCTAAATATATATTTATCTTACATTTTAGGTATCATTCCTCATAGATCGGGTTCATGGGGGTCCTCTTCACTATTATATGTCATTGGAGAGATGTTTTGACATGGATGGAATATCTTATACCCATGGGGATGATTCATATATAATGATCAAAGGGAAATACTATATTAAGTATTTAGATATTGTTTCTTGTGATCACTGAATATTCTATAGAGGTAGGTATTCTTTGAGTGCATGTAGTAAGATATATATCGTATAAATAAGAACAAAATGATGATGAACATAAGAGTTCTTAAAATTTATTGATGGTTATCCTATTGTATCTTGAAAGCATAAGATAAACAATTGAATAAAGTGAATCTATAAGACTTTTCCACCTTCCCAGAACTTCTACAGATAGTGTCTGTGCATCTAATACAATATAACAAATGAATAAAAATTATATCTTATTTCTCTAACTGCTTCTTATACATTTTACACTTTGTATCGTTGATATCATATATCCAATGGAGATCCCTATGAGTGACTATAATAGATTGAGTGAGATGATTAAGTAGAAATCTAAGTGTAATATTCATTAGGATGTGGATGATGATGACTATTAGGAAGATGTAACCCAGACACTAGATTCAGTATTCTCTCAAGCATTAATCCATTCTTAGTTGGGGGGACATAACCAACACAAATGGAGTTGGTACACCATCAGATATGTAATATGTGGTTGCACCTTGATTAATGTTTCCCAATATCTCCCCATATTATATAGGCAATCTCAAAATATGATGCAAGTTGTACTGTTTAAGGGATAGTTGGTGAAGTTACATTTTTATTGGGAGATTTCTTTTATACTTCCATAAATTTGTTTTTATCATTTATATAGATGGAATTAATACTCTGTTCGATATACCCAGAACAATGATGTGGAAAGGGGTCCTATATAATGGTCTATTATAAGGACCTATCATTAAACTATTATATAATCTGGACTATTCCATCAAGAATTCAGTTTCATGAACTCTTGAAGATCTATAAGATAAATGGTTTTGAAACTTTATCCATAACACCTACCTAATTATCCCAAATATTAAAATGTAGAAATTTTTCTCATTATTGATTCATCACGCAACATAATACATTTAAAATAAAGAATGTTTCATTTTCCTTTAAAATATTCATGACATTCATGAATACATGATCAGTGTCCTCATTATTCAATTAAACCACTGAAAACCCATTTTATTACACGTGATAATATTAGAATTCATATAATGGAAGAAATAATGAAAATAATAATTATCCTAATGAAAAACATGAGAATTGAAAATATCATTTACGATAATAAAAATATTTATTTATTGTATAAATTGATCAAATATTATTGAAAAACATTCAATTTTTTGATCAAATAAAAACCTAAATATAAATAGTAAAAAATAAAAAAAACATAATATGAATCAAAGAGAATCATATTCATAACATGTGTTAAAATATTTTTTTAAATAATGAGATCATAATTATATATTTAGGATAAACCTTCCTGGTTAACTACCTCCTTACTGACTTTGTTGTAATTGAAATTTACCCAATGCATTAGATAAATGTAATGGTTCTCACCCATCATATAATCTATAATGATTTTACTCATTTATTATATACAACTCTCACGTGAATTTATATGAAAAAATATAATTCTTTCATCTTATAATCCAAAAAAATGTATTTTTTTAACCATCAGCATAATATTGGATATGGATATAACCTATAATTTTAAAAATAGATTTTCAATAAAAATAGGTGAAAGATGGTTTTTTTATAAAATGAATATTCTATAAGAATACAAACAAAAAATAATTGTTAGTGTGAATAGAAATTATAGTGGTTCTTTATATGTTAAAATATAACATTCCATATTTCTTTTTGTAAAGTGTGAAACATTCATCAGAAAATAAGATAAATGTTTGATTTTGAATGTTTTCTATGAAATTATAATAGAGACTCAATATTTTTATTATAATTCATATACCTTCATATAATTACTTAAATAAAATAACTCCATAATATGAAAATTATAGATAAATATTTGAAAATAATTCATTAAAACATTTTAAATGGGGGTTTATGTTAATTTGTCCCTTCACCTTAAGTCAGACTCATCATGAAAATTATATATCATCCTAAATGATAAAAAAACTAATAATTATTTACATTATTAATCATATTTTTAATGTTAATTATTACATTAATTTATTTAATACCATGTTATATAAAATTACATAAGGAATGAGGTTCATATAAGATATATTACTGATATATTGATAATATTTCAAAAAATAAAATTGGTAGGATGACTGTGGTCAACAGGTAAGTTATTTAATCATCATGAGAATAGTATCAATTAACTAATTATTATTTTATTACATCAATTATTACTTTAAAAACAAACCACGAAATATTGTTATTAAAAATTAATGTGGGGGAAATCATTAAGATTGTAGGTCATATGTACACATGAATAAAATTTTTATTTTCCAATTAGAATAATGAGAAAAATGTTTGAATTATTTTATCTATCTATAGTGATAATTATATAATAAATAAAGTATTATTTCTTTAAATATAAATATATATTCCATCAATGTTATGTGGTGATGAAAAATAGAACACATCACTTCGGAAAAGTGGTAATCCGCTCCGACGCACGAATAACATTATGTTTTTCTATAGACTCAAATATAAAAATATATAGTATTTTATATTACCGTGATGATAAATATATCATGAATAATATCTATATAGATATTATTTACTTCATTATAATCATTCTTCTAACTAAGTAATGGAAAATGAAACATATTTCTTTTTGGAGTATCATGTTAACACGTATGCATGAATGATGTTTTAATTCCCCATATGGTGAAATATGAATGTTATATAGACTATTATATTAAAATAATAAAATAATTTTATATGTATTTTTTAAATTTCATAATGGTTCAATAACATTGGGAGGATAAAAAATGATAAATATATAAAAAACACATGATGAAGAACTATTTGAATTCTACAGATATCCTATTTAGGATTACATAGTAAGAATTGTTATAAAGGTTTTATAATAAAACAAGGTCCCCTGTGATATGGGGAGTAAAATTTGTGAGAAAAAATGGAAGGAATTTATGGAACTAGAGAGGTAAAAATTTGTTATGAAGATAGGAGAGTAGGTACACTTTTATTAATGAAGGGAGGGGAACCGTTAAAACAAAGTAAAATTTTAAATTAATGTAAATTAACCTTCATAAAAAATTGATATAATTTTAATTTAGGTTGGGTATGGGTTTAAATAATAACTTCCAATAAAATTTGGATAGGTTTAGGTTTTGTTTTAACCTTTATCACATTGTTTTTACCCTTATTAATTCATTAAACACAATAAATGGTATTAAGGTATTTTTTACAAATATATTCATGAAATTTAAAATAAAAAATGATTAATGGGCCATAAATATTCCATGGTTTATATTTTAAATAATATATCATGAAAATTGAAAAGGGAAGCCTATTTAGAAAATTTAAACCATTCAATAAGACATTATTTATTATCAATTATTGTAAATATTATTCTTTGAACTCTTCATATAATATGACATTCAAAAAAATATGTTAAAAAATCAAATATAATCAAATAAAACATCCCTTATTTTGTTAATTTAACCCAAAAAATCATGTAACAATGAAATTAATTCATATTGAATTAAATATAATATATTTCAATCTATTTATTTTATTTTTATATCAAATCAATAATTAGTATAGTTACCCTTACTTTTCCAACATTATTATTGCATTATTGTAATGATAAACATCATAATAGTATTAATCCACAAGGATCCAGAGGTTTTGTATCTTGGGATAACTAGGACAAAACAAAAATTTTACAAGATCAAGCTTAACCTTTTTTTAATTCCTTGTTCTCTAGCTTCTTATTGGATCCTGACATCTCCTTAGTACATGTAGTCACCAAAGGATATACATAAAAAAGGGGTGAGCTAAAATTATATTAAGATGATATATATGACCAATATAATAATTGTGGTTGTAAACATTTCATATGGAAATGATCATGTACATGAGAGGAATCATTAAAAAAGGCTAGAAATGTTGATCAACCCCATATTCTATACTGGTGAAAGGGGGATGATGAATCTAATTTAGAACCATAATCTCAAATATGGATATTAATTCCATATGAACATACATACCCTTATCATATGATTGAGTCTATGGAAAGAACCATCCACAATGACATGAATATTCTGAGGTAATTTGCTGATGTGTTTCCCGAGGAATTACCTGGTCTCACTCTTATAAGAGATGTTGATTTCATTATTGATCATATAGCTGGGGAATTTTCAATATCCTAGAATCTATATAGAATGGATATTCAGGATATTCAGGATCTAAATAAACAACTATAGGTGAATATGGACGAAGGGTTTATATGCACACGTAATTCACCATGGAGTGCACCAGTCCTCATCATCATGATGAAATATGTGTCAATGAACCATTGAATTGATTATTTTGAACTAAAAAAATCATGATAATTAACAAGTAACTTTCCCACTAATTGATAAATTTTTCTATTATCTACGTGTAGCATAATACATCTCTAAGGTGGATCTATGGACGATATATTATCATGTAAGGGTGAAGAAGTGAAATATCCCCACGTCTATTTTTCATTAATGGTATACACACTCTAAAATAATAGAAATGACTTTTAGAAAACCTAATTCTATAGAAATCAATATATACATAATTAATAGAGTCTTGAGATATTACCTATAAATTTTTTTGGTAGTCTTTATAGATGATATTATAATATAATCCAATCCCAAGAAGGAGCATGATGAAAATATAAGCATTGTACTACATACCTTGTGTAAGGATAAAATCTATTTCATGTAGAAAAAGTGTGAGTTTTGGTTAAAGGAAGTCTCATTCTTGGGGCATATCATCACTCGAAATGTAATATCATTGGATCATTCCAAAAAAAATTGAGGGATGGTTTAGGCCACTATCAATGACGTATAACCTTAACTTCCAGGGGTTTCCTGGATATTATCACTAATTTTTGATAAATTTCTTAAAATTTATAAACACTCTTACCAAGATAACTCTAAAGGGAGTAATGTTTTCATAGAATGATGAATTTGATGAAATCTTCATTGAGTTGAAGAAGAAGATTATCAATTCCCAATTCTCACACTACCCACATGTGGTGAGCATATAGTAATATTTAATGATTACTCAACAAATGGATTTGGATGTGTATTGATTCATAATGAAAATGGCATTTCCTATTCCTCAATGAAGTTGAGAATTCATTTGAAACACTATCCCATGCATGTTCTGGAGTTAGCAGCAGTGGTCTATGCATTGATAATATGGTAATATTATCTATTTGGGGAGAAGTGTGAAAGGTATACTAATCATAAATATCTCAAATATATATTCTCATAGAAAAAAATAAATATGTGCCAATGAAGATGGTTATATCTCATCATGGATTGAAAATTATCAATCCTTTACCACCATGGGAAAGCAAAAAATGTGGGAGATTCTCTACAACGAAAGAGAAAATAGTTCTATCATTGATAAGAATAGAAAAAGAAAACAATATTGTTATATTTGATGACTATGGACATGGGATTCATAATTTAAGGAACCTAATAAACACTTTCACAAATTATTTCTCAACTATCTCATTCTGTACGGTTAAAGGATAGTAAAAAATATAATGTGGGAACTTAGATGTTAGTGGAATCTATCAGATAAGGGAAACACTTAGAGTTCAATGTTTATGAAGAAGTATTTGTGAGATTCGGGTCAATACTATGTTTTCCATCAGATCCAGAGTCAAATAAAGATTGTTTGGATGATCCAATTTTTTTGAATTTCTCCATTCACCTAGGAAACACAACGATGTATCTGGATCTCCTAGAGCACAATAGGTGTGATAATATAAAGAAAGAGATCACCAAATATAAAACAATGTGAATGTTATTTCAAAAAGTGAAGGCTAGGAGGAAATAGTCTAAGGGGATGATGTAACAATTACACTTACCAACATGGAAATTGGAAAAATAAACATGAACATTGTCACCATACATCAAAAGACATCCAAAGGGAACAATGTAATCTATGTAGTTGTTGATCGTCTCACAAAGACTGCACAACTCATTGCAATTCAAGAAGGATTTCTCATTGAATCAAATGGAAAGGATATATATCAGAGAATTGGTAAGGCTACCTGGAGTACCACAATTTATTGTGTCTGATTGAGATCCAAGATTCACCTCTAATTTTTGGAAGTGTCCCAAATATTCTCTGAACACTGAGCTAAAATTTTGCATGAACTATCTCTCTCAAACTAATGGTCAATCTGCACGGACTACTCAGATACATGAGCACTTGTTAAGAGCTTTCTCAATGGATATCAAAGGATTATGGGAAAATCAAGATACATTGGTGGAGTTCTATTACAAAAATAGTTTCCACTCAAGCGACCGAATGTGTCCTTATGAAGCACTTATATGGGAATAGGTGAATAACACTAGATTGTTTGGATGAAGTTGGAGAACAAAAACATATTTTTATAGAATAGGTCGAATAAATGGGTGAAAAGGATATGACCATCCAAGAGCACATCAAGGATGCCCATATTTTACAATATAGATATGCTGAAAATTGCCAATGAGACCTAGAGTTTGATGGTGGGGACATTGTATTCCTCTTTATATCTCTATTCAAAACAGTTATGTGATTTTTTGGCGCCGTTAATTCCTATTAAAAGGTACATAGAACCTTTTGAGACAGTTGATCACATTGGGGAAGTGGCCTATTGATTAGAACTCCCAATGAACTGGTCTCAAATACATGATATATTCAATGTATCACTATTAAGGATGTACAAACAAGACCCATCACATGAACTCAATATAGAGGTGGTACAATTAGAGAATTACCACTCTTATGAGGAGAATATAGTAAATATTGTAAATCATAGATATAATGTTATAAGAAATAAGACAATTAATCTTATAATTATGTTGTGGGGAAACCAAATGTTTGGAGAAGTGATGTGGGAATCAGCGGAAATGATGAACTAGACATACACTTGTATGATTTAGTTTGGAAAATGAAATTTCGAAGGAGAAATTTCATAAGGGGAAAGGTTTTAATGACCCAAATTGTTATGAAAAAAATTCCCATTCATTTAATTAAATGACATAAGGATATTTAAAACACTCGAACTCATATAGATTTATTATATACAATTGGATTTAAATGTATATTATGTATCCTTGTTGTTGATAATATAGCTGTTTAATTGTGATTACTCGAGATGTATAAATAAAGGGTTTCAAAAATTCATACTGACACAGAAAATAGATGTAATTAACTCAACCAGTAATATTGTACTCTATGATGCCCATTTATTGAAATTCAGAGGGAGATAGCATTTATGGTATTTTCCCTAGACCAAGACCAAGCTAATATCCCACAAATTAAGCATGAGAGAAACTATTTACCGGAGAAGTTCAAACTCATCAAGATCACAGCCTAAACCATGTTCACCAAACATCCCCATGCAATGGGCACCATTATACACCATACTCTTAGGGAATATTCTTGTGAAATAAAGGGATATGTAATAAGACCATAACATTATGATTATGTGAAATATTTTTATGTATATAAATAATATACATTTATTCAATTATTGTTACTTTTTAAATGTTTTTTAATTTAAAAATAGTACTTTTTGTCAATATTCATATTTAATCAGGAAATCTATTTTGATAAATTAAGGAATTTTCAATTAAATTATAATTTAATAAAATATAACTATTAAATTAATTTTATTAAATATAAGTGATCTAATAATTTTTATAAAGTCAATTTTAGTTTTTTGTTATGGTTCAATGTTTTTTTTCAAAACCAATCATTTTTTCGATAAATGTCACTTTTTATTTTAGAAAGTATAAAATTATCATAACCATACAATTATTTAGATAAAATTAATATCATTATTGGAATCTGGATGTTAAAATTATCCAATGGTGAATTTCTCATAATTTTTTGAGATAGTTGAGTTTGTAGGAAAAATTGTAAAATGTAAAAATATATGATGTGTTTTATGAAATAAAAATTACCCAATAATGATGTAATAAAATAATATAAATGTAATATTCTCCAAAATATTTTTTCCCTTAAAAATTATATAATATTAGGTTTATTTAATTTATTTTATAAATCCATAGTTAATCGTCCATGACATATAAAATATTTTATTATTTTAAAATTATTCTCTTGAATGTGTTACTCACCTCTACATAATAAATCAAAAATATTTTAATATAATAGGCCCATTAGACTTCTAAAATTATATATACCACTTCCCTTTTCTAGAAACCATGTCATAAAACCATGTTATGGTTTTTGGTTTTGAATATTTTAGTGTGTAGGGTCCCAAACCAAAATAATAAACAATTCCACCACATTTCCTATATAAACACACCCAAGAACCAATTTGTCTTCACTAAAGATCCTTGATGCTCCACCAGACTCGGATCCCTCCTCCCTAGAGTCCTCCCCTGGTACCCATATACTCCATAGAATCCTATTCCAATCCATTGGGAACACACATTAATGTAAGGGATCTATCTCTCACATCTTTTTCTTTATGCACCTCTTTTATGTCATGACTTTTAATAAAAAATTTCTTGATTTAGGATATGATCATCCATACCTCTATAATATCCATTTTATGTACTTATGAGGGGATCTTACTTTTAATCCCATTAATCCCCATATTATCCTTTAATCCCTCTAGTTACTATTTAAAAATACCGTAAGGGATTTTTCTCTTATCATTTTCTTTCGAGCATTTATTTTATATTAAGCATATAAATACCTTTTCAAATGTTGGGATATTATGTTACATAACCCCTAATAATATATCCCATATATAAATATTTAGATAAAAATTTTCTCTCATCAACCTGATTTATTAATTTCCATATGATGTTGTTATGCTGCCAAATTTGCACATCGATTTCCCAAGACAAAATCATCATGTAGTGAATACCATGCCCATTCCACTTTCATGGGTATTCACATTTATGAGAAAAAACTTCTTGAATGGTGACTTACATGTATGAAATCCATATTCCTTGATTTTGGAATAAATGATGTTGTTGGAAAAATCTATATTATATGATCTATGTGGCACACATAAGCATGATATTGAAATGATTATGATGTGTGAACCATTTTAGTGATCCAATGAATTGGGTAATGTTTTGTTTCATTATAAATCATGATGTGATAGGGTCTTACCTGATTCCTTTATAGAAAATATGTCCATAATTTTGGTATAGCGTTTTACTGAGTCCTTTATATTAATGATTCATTATTTTAAGTTTTCTTCCATAATTCCATGTTATGATAATCATGCAATATCATGCCTTTAGGTTCATATATCTTATATTCTCCATTGATATGCATATTACCTAACTTGTATATTATTCTTCTTGTTATGCCTTGTTTAATCCTTTACTAGGCATTATAGCTCACCCTTTTCTTATGTTTGTCCATAGGCTATCTCATGCAATGCTAAGTATGAAGGAATGTTGTCGTAATTTAAAATATGTTTTCAATAAATATGTTTATTTCATGTTTTATGTTGTTATCTAATGTTCCGAATACCAAAATACACTACAACCGTTTTTAGTATGAGTTGTATTAAGATCATGTTTATGTAGAAAATCATGTTTAAATGTATAAATAAGAGCAGGTTTGTTATACCATTAACATCATTTATCAAGATTTATTTTTATGATGGGGTCTTTATAATTTTTTCTAACACCTATTTCATTCAATGGGTTTTTAAGATATCGTTAAATCATTTTAAACTCTATTAAATTTCAATTATTCATGTTTTCATAAAAATTTTATTACGTCTATAATATTTTTTTGACACATATTTGTGGTATTTATTACTTGATGGAGTACCATAATCACATATCCCACCTATTCATTGGGTAATGATGGATATCTCGGGATCTATTATGGACTGGAATTGGGTGTGAACCTCTATTGATAATTATGTTTTTCAACTACAATTTTCATAGAAATGTGCCCAGAAAAATGACTTCCTGTGAATGTGGACTCAAAAAAATTCCATATAAGGAATCATACACAATTATACTGTAACAAATATCGATTTAATGAAATAATTTTTTCAATAAATTTAATTTCATCAATATATTGTGTTACATGAAACACCGAGTTGCAACGAACTGCAATATACTCATATGATTATAATCTAATATATTGAAAATAATATACTACACATGAGACACATTTTTTTGATTAACATTAATAATATTTTAAATATATGTGTGATAGTTTTAGATAATGAAATTATAATTTCATGTAAATTATTTATATGTTCCAGAAATTATTTTTTCACACATAATAGGTTTTACAAGTCATTTTTTAAGAAATATAATAATAAATTCATAAAAAAATTAAAAATTTAATTTTAAAAAATAAATAAATTTTTGTAATCATAATTTCACAATTTACATAGTGTTATATTACTATAATTTTCTAAAAATATAAATTTTCAATGAAATGTGAAAAATATTGAGTCTTATTAACATTTTAATTTTCTTTTAATGCATTTAAAAGTAAAATTTTATTTTCATATATTTTAAATTTATTTTTATATAATATATATAAAATAATATTATTATTTTTTTCATTTTATTCAGATTATATTGACTTTTGATATTAAAATGTTCTATAGCAAAAAAAAAATTCATTAAACCCCACTTTTTCATTGCATCTATGAAATTTATATCAAATTATATTATCCAAATTTTCATTATTTAATTTAATAAAATGGATAGGAAATTATTAATAAGAATTAATGATATCATATAATAATTTCAACTTTATTATTTTCATAATTATTCTTTTAAGAAAAAAATTAATTATTATTGTTAAGGTCAAAATAGGTTTATCATGTTTAAATATATAATGGTAAAGATTATAATGACATACAAACATTTATAAATCATATTTATGGCCCTTTTTAGAACATATTTAATCATTGTTATGGTAGTGATATATTTGGGGTCTTTTTGTTATGAGAAAAATGTTGGAACTACTTTTTAAGAAAATTACAAATACATCCACACCCCCGACATATAAAATTCCACCATAACAATTATATCATTCACATTTACACATAAATATGGAAAATAAAAATCCTTACCAAATCACATTATCCTTTCCTTCCACACATAAGAAATTAATTAACCTGATTTTGAAAACCTCCTATTATAGATTGTTTTATAACCTATGGTGGTTGTCAGAAGAAGGGACATCATTCATAATCGTGTGTTGTTAATTTATTTCACATTCCACCTCATTAAAGTTCTAATGAACAATAACAATATTTAATCTTTATAATAATTCATATAATAATATTTTATTATTGTAAATAACATCTTTTATCGATCTCCTCTTCTATCAAATGAGAAACATATCAGTTGATCGTTAGTAGTAAAGACTATAGCCTCCTGAAATGATATAAACCATTCTCCATTAAAACCTACCACTAATAGTGATAATGTTGGATTGAATTTTTCTATATTATACATGTTAAATGGTTCTACTTATGGAATTATAAAATCACATATTCCTTCTTACCTTCAAATCTGTTGGAAAATGATTAAATCGCTCGTGTGTAAGTGTGGACTACCTCCTCAATCAAGAGATGTGATGTTTTTATCATTTTATTTCAAAATTGATACTAATAAGTATATGTTAAATAAATTAATATTATATAGATAACATAAATTTATTTATTTAATTTTCATTTTATATTTTCATTTTATTCATTCCATCCATCAAGAAAACAGAAACACTTTTTAAGCATACGTACAACCTACCATCTCCATAAACGGTGTAATGCATTTTATATCAAAAAACTAATTTGAAACAATAAAAATATATATAATTTTTATAAATTATATTTATATCATGAATATTATTACGGTGATTATAGAACCACTATTTAATCGAAATGACACAAACTACAAAATCAATACCAACAGGAAAAGTATTGATTTCATTTCATGAAACATGATTTTGACAATGAATTGTAAATTAATAGGTAAAAAAATGATGAAGGTAAGTGAAATATTGAATTTTATTTTTCAGTATGGTTTTAGAAAATATTTCAGGTAAATAATATATTTACTATACTAGAGGTTCAAACATTTTTGATGAAATTATTGGATTGATGTAAGGGATTTTAATCTCACTTCTACTTTTTTGAAACACGTACCATATTCGAAAATTTTATTTTATTTTTTTGTCTATATACTCTAAATTAAAGAATTTTATGATTATTGTCAAGAAATTATGAGATATAAATATCCATTTAACATTATTTTTCTTATGGTCATTACAATTCAAATTTTAACAATGTGGTCATCGTTTTATCATACAATCTCATTATTTATATAGATTGTTTATGATCATTATTCTAATGATGAAATTATATGATATATCATTAATGAAACTCATGATGTTTATTATTAAGTTTTTATTTATGGGGAAATTATATTTCCCATTCATGTTCTCCCCTTTATGTACATAGGAATCCAAAATAGTGTTTTTACAAAAAAAATTGACTTTATTTATATCATCAGTAAAAAAAACCATTTTTTTATAGGTATATGTTTTCTAAAATTGTTTTCAAATAATTTTATAAATGGTATTAATGATGATTTAATGATATTGGTACCCATTTAAATCCATCTTTTCTTCCACTGACTCTCATGCAAGATGGCTTGTTTCAAGGAACTCATCTTTATCGTTTTTGAAGGCCAATTGGACTGGATGTCCTTTAGATGATTCCTGGATGAATGATGATTTTAATGCTGATCTGAATGCTATGATTAATGATCGTCTCGATAATATGGGGGATCTCCCTAATCATATTATTACAATTATCAATAGTTACTGTTTCTCTAACAGAGAGGATTTTTGGGCTTGGCAACCTACTATAAATGGCCTACTGACTTCTAAATATTTTTTTTCCATTATGTATCTTTCAATATAAGGTTTAAATGGATGAGGGATCTTCATATGAACTTTATTTAGCCCACTCAGTTATCTTTTTCCTAGAGACTGGCTCATGGGAAGATTCCTACTGATTGTTTCCTTTAGAAATGTGGCATCTCTCTCTGCTCTTCGTGTTTGTTTTACCATCAACATAGGGAAGATATTGATCGTTTTTTTATTAGTTGTGTCAATACCTATTCAATGTGGAAGGCCATTTTTTATATCTTTGAAATCCCCATGACTAATATTTCTCCATTTTATCATTTCCTTCAAGGCTGGCATTCTATTTCGCTCTCTCCCCAATTGTTTGATATTTTTAGAGTCGCTGCTTCTGAACTCCTTCATTTTATTTGGTTTTCTTGGAATAAGATGATTCACAATAGATTTACCTTCTTGGGAAGTGGGGTTTTATCAGCTATTTTTGGTGCAATGCGTAATATTGATATTCCAAAGAAGCATTTTTGCTTCAACTCGGTTCGTGATTTGTCTGTTCTGAATAGGATTGTTGTTAAGGGTAATTTCAATCCTCCGCGTGTTACTTTAGAAGTTCTCTGGAAGGAACCTCTTTTTGGTTGGTTAAAATAAAATTCAGATGGTTCTTCTAGGGGTAATCCGGGGAATTCTTGTTATGGTGTAGTTTTCAGGAATCATAAAGGGGATGTCTTTGGTTGTTTTCATGAATATTGTTGCTTTGCCTCTTCACATAAGGTTGAAATGCTTGGAATTATCGTTTCTCTCGATCAAGCAGTGAAGAATGGTTTGGATAATTTATGGATTGACAGTGATTCTTCTATTGTTGTTTCAACCATAAGGATGGGTCTTCAACACTTGTCCTGGAAGCTTACTAATCGTTGGATTAATTGTTTGGATACACTATTTTCATTGAATCATATTATCACTCACATTTATAGGGGGGCCAATTCTGTTGCTGATGGACTGGCTAATAAAGGTGATAATATAGTTGATTTTGTTTTGTATGATCAAGATCCTGATGATCTTATTCCTTTTCATAAAAAGGACCGTGACAAGTCTCCCATTTTTAGGCTTTTGTAAGATATCTTTTATCCATGTTTGTGGCTGTTTTGAAAGGAAATTTTCATCCTTGTGTCATGAATTTCTATTTGGGGTCTGTTTGTTTTTATTTTTATTCTTTTTTTCTTCTTTGGAGAGGCATGTTTATTTTTCTACATGTTGTAATTAGAGCCTGCTTTGCTGTATTCAGTTGCAGTGGTATTCCCAAATTCTGGTCTATTGTAGAGGTCTTCCCAAATTCTGGAATGACGTCGTAAGTCTACAGATCTCTGTTAATCTCTGAACTAGTTTTCAAGATGTATCTATTGGATTGTATTTCAGTTTGTGTCTCAGATGGGACCTCCTGTGTGGTCTGTTGATCGTTGTGAATTTCTACAATTGGAATTCTATAAGACTCTTCCACATTTTGATTTCATGAGATCTCCATGCAGTTTCTTTTTTTGGGAATCATTTATGGAGTTCTGGCCTGGAGTGGACTGGATTGTCTGCAAAGAAGTTGGCTTCATTTGGCGGAAGTCTTTGTGAATGATGCTTTTGGCACCACTCACAGAGCTCATGCATCTACAGAGGGTGTTTTTAAGTACCTGAGTCTTTATGTTGCAGACTTCCTTTTACAGAATCTTCTATTTGGCATCCAGTGACCACCTTATTTCAATGGGAATTTCTTGGTGCTTTGGTTTTTGATAACTTTCACCTTAACCATACAATATAGTTCTTTGAAGTTTCTTGTTTGTATTTTTCCACATATTTTTTTTCTTTTTTCTTTAATAAAATTCCATTATATACATTACAGTGAATTTTTTAAATGTAATTTTATTCTATTTCACCAAACAAGTCTCTCGGTACTTTTTACCAAAAATGTTAAATAAATAATCATTTCAACATGTACGGTATTAACTGTATTTTTAGCCGTCTAAACCCAAAATGATATAAATATTCTATTACATGGTTCTTAAGATATTTTTAAAAAATATTTATTAATAGATATTTTTTTAATATTAACGATGTGAATTGAAATTGTAATGTATATTTTCCAAAGAAAAATTTCAAAGTGATATTTCAAAATAAATTTCCCAAAAAAGATAAAATACAATGATGATACATAATCATTAATAAGGATATAATACAGTGACACCATAATTAAAATTTCTATGGATAGTTTATTAATGTTACAATAGTAGTTTTTTGTAACATTTTTCTTTCCATGGGTTATACGTTATACAATAATTGTTGAACCTGTTTCTTTTTTAATGGTTATGTTTGGGTGAAATGTTTCTAAAATACATTTATTTTCTTTGGATATTATATGATTAATAATTCATAAAATTTTGGAATACATATATATACTTATATGGTTTTTTTATGGGTGGAACCCATATCTCCCTCCAATTAATTGGAAAAACACTAACATCTATTAAGATAAATAAGAAAAAAATGGGTAAAAAACCCAGCTTAGTAAGAGATTCTATCTAAAATAATTATCATCGGAGTGAACCCAATAATTATTGATAGACATGTAAAAAATTCATGGATGCTAAATAATTTATTTTCAATGCTTTTGTGTATTCCAAAAAATCAATGCTTTATACCAATGTTATACTCTTATGAATTATGATAATTTATTTCGTTATGATTCCATTCTTATAAACTATGGGTATTTATTTAATCACTAAGTTTTAGAATCTATGATATTCATGGTCAGTATTTTCAAGGGTTATTCTCATTTTATAATACCGTTATGAATCAAAGGAACCAATGTTACTGGATATTTATGTTTATATTGTGTATTGTTATGTTATTCAATGGATATTCATATATTGAGATCTAATATCTATGTATGAAAAGTAGGGGTAATTATATTTGGTATTAACGTAAATGTTATGATAACATTTGCGAACAATTGTGAGAATAATTTACTAATATCCCTAGTTATATTTCAATGAATATGTCGAGGGATCTGTATAATGATATTTCTATGTATATATCATTGTGTAAGACGATGTCCAAGATTTTTTTTGAATGATATAAGATGTGGTTTCTATGTAATTTAATCCTTTTATTGATAATATGGGTCATTGTGTCTCTATAATATTTTTCATTAGGATTAATAACATTAAAAACGGTTCATTAAGATGGACCCGATAAACATAGTGCATTAAAACATGCCTTGATTCAAACCTAGTTTAACACTCTCTGTGGATATGATTTGGGAATTCAAACTTGATTTATGAACCAAAATAAATTATTATAATAGTTGAATACCAATATTAACCTAGTTTTATCATATTATTTCATATATTTAATAGAATTTGTCATTATTTATAGAACTTATAAATATTTTTTCATGATTAATGGGTTTCCTATAATGGTAATTTCTTGTTACACTGCTTCTTTTGGGTTTAATCAATTAAGGGACACAATAAAATCATGTTTATTCTAATTGTGTTGGGAAATGAAAGGATTTTAATCTAGAGAAACCAAATGTAATTGGATATGAAATGAAAAATTTCATTTGTATCCTCAGAAAAAAATTTCCGGCTATAAATCATGATAAGATTCTAATCAAAAAAGGTTTAACTAACATCTGTTGAGTCCTTCATGAGTCAAAATCAACCTTCTCTTAGTGGGTCTATTTATCCAAAAATTACTAAATAATTAAATAGTACCAAGGAAAATATCTTTTACATCCTCCATTTTTTTGACCATGAAAGAGTAATTTTGAATGTTTATCATTATAACTATGAAACATATCAACATTGGACTCCTTTTAAAAATATAAGGAAATATTTAGATATCAACCCAATTGAGTCGGTTGAGTTTAAGATGTTAATTTTTAATAAATTATTTTCCAATAATAATTGTAAAAAATTAGAGATTTAATTCATTTAGATTAATCTTATGGATGATGAATCTGTTGGTATCTATGTTGAAAATTTTACCATACTTATGAGCTACGCTTCATATGTTATCCTCTAACCTAAATGTATGTTTTATAAATTCTAAGGTGGAATAAAACCAATTCTCTAAAGGGATTTATTCATAAGGTACATTAGTACCAATTCTGAAATATCTTGATGTTCTCTCAAGAAGAAAACATATATTGGGTTTTACCATCAATATAATCTTTTTGAAAATAAAAATTAGATGAAATTAAAAAAATTCTAAAAAACATTGGGTGAAGAAGATTATCCTTCACATAAAAAAATTAGGGATGGAAACAAATTATAAATTATAATTTAGTGACTAGAAAATATTTGATGTTTTGAGATGAAGGCCAATAGGATATATAATGTTGAAGTGTTGGGAAGATGTAAGCTATTAATGCAAATAGAGATAAAGACCCAATAAAATCCACCACCCACACTCTAGTGATTCAGGTAAAAGTAGTACCGAAATTCTATTAACCATTGAAAAAATATGAAGGTTACTGATGATAATTGAAATTATTAGCCTCTTTAGTTGAGATATGATGGAAAATTTCATTGAATCATTATTGATTATTAATACTGTGATTATGATGTGGTGAAATATAAAAATACCATATAATATTGAATTAATATTAATTTAATTTACTTTGGATCAACATATTCTTTTATATATGATGACTTTTATATGGGTATCATGATTCTACCCAAACATTTAGATATTGGACTATTAAATAGAATACTAATGTATGATATTCAAATATAATGTTTATGAATCTTCTCACATGAAGGTTTTCATTATGCAATTCTTGAAAATCTCATCATTCTAACTCTAGTTGAATTTGATGTTATCTTAGTCGAGGATTCACTTTCTCTACATAAATCCCAAGTTATCTTATGAGGAAGAGAATCCAAATAGTTATTAAAACAAAAAAATCATTAGGTGATATGATAAATATGAACATATTATGAAAATAAAATCCATTGTATGGGTATTGATTCTCACTAAAAATGTGTGTTTATCTCAAATTGTTGGGGAGAAACTCAACATCGATGATATTAAATGTAATGAAGGAAATTATTGACGTTTTTCTACAAGAGATTAATATACATTAAAAAAATACGATGATGAGTTAACAACAGAACTCACACCTGGTGATATTCCTATTTCAATGGTTCTCTATAGAATACACCAATTTAATTATAGGAATTGAAGAAACAAATCAAGTAGAATATTCATATGTGATTCATTCTTCCATGTGTGACACCTTGGGTGAACCAGTTCATTTTTATTAGAATAGATATTGATTGATATGACTTTAAATTCATTATCAGGAAAGACAAAATATCACAATATATAATAAGTACAATCTTCCCCATATTGATGACTTTTCGATCGACTTTTTGGAGCTCTGATAATTTCTTGGATTGATTTTCATTCTAGATATCACTAATTGAGGTTCAAGAAGTATGATATAATCAAGAAAGCATTCTATATAGTTCATGTACACTATGATTATATAGTGATTCCATTTTGAATCAACATTTTCCACATTAACTTCTCAGATTTAATGAATACAGTCCTACGAGAATAAGTCCAGAAGTTTATTAAAGTCTTTATAGGTTTTATTTTTATTAATTAGAAAAAAAGTAAGACTACAAATATTACTCTATAATTAAACTAATCACCATAAGGGAGGGTAAACTAGACGAAAAAGATAATATTTGAATTTCAGATATAAAATGATTCATTTTTGTATTATATAATAATCATAGAGGGTATATCCATGCATCATTCCGAGACCTATGCTATTAAACATTGTCCTTGACCAACCATGGTGACAATGATGTGATGTTTTAATGGTTTTGGATGATATTATTGATGTTTTTTGGAAAATTTTTCAATATTATATAATCTATTATCCAAGTAAACTCAAATTTTATTCATGTTTCTATGTATAATTGAATTTGAGGAAAGTTTAAATGAACAATATATATTTTTATTCACAAACTACATTATATCATTACCCTATGGTGGGTAACTATTTGTATTATATAGTGATGTATCAATGAAATTATTTTGATGTGTTCTCAAGTAGTATAATATATTAATATAATATACCAAATGAAAATCGAAGGTTCATTTTAAAAATTACCCTAAAAATGATTTATAGTTTTGCAGTTTTTGTTTTTTCATTAATTATATAGATGAATTATCATTATGGAAAATGTTTGATATATATCGATCTTGAGACATTAATGTAATATATTCACAAAAAGGTGTTAAAAATGAACAAGATATGATGGTTTAATCTCATTAAATATTACAGAATCTAAATTCATTAATACTTAGTGTAATAAAAGACCGTGTATGATATTTTGAGATGAAAGAGCCAAGATAGATTATCCCTCATAGTGATAAAAAACATCCTATCACGAACAACCATTGGTACCCTAATAACTAGATAACCAAGTCGGTCCTGACATAGACCGAATGGTGTTCCTACCCCCATGGTTCATCAACATGCACATATAGTCATGAATACATAAAATGTAAACAATATTGATAGTAATAATGTGTAATTAAAACATATAATTCATTATTAAATAAAAAACAATATTTATTTGGAGTAATGTACCAGATGTCTATTGAGTAAATTAGGTTTCCTTATTACTTTTCCATTCCTCTATGTTTTGAAAATAAAAAATGAATTCATATTAAGACAAATTAGTTTCAATTAAGGATTATTTTCATAAGGAATATTTTCCTTCTCTATTAAAAATTTTATCATTACCCTTGTTTTCATTGTACATGTAAAAATCTCTCTAAATCTAACTCATTTTATTACTAAGTAAAAAATCTGGTTTCATATCCTAATCCTCAGAATATTAAAATTCATATCATATATAGTATTCTATTTTCAGATTCCATATTCTCCGAAATTCAGACTTCGAATTCTCTGAAATCCAGGTTCCGAATTCTCAAAAATTCAGACTATGAAATCTTGGAAATCTAGACTCCGATTTTTCTGAAATGCAGACATCGAATTCTTTGAAATTAATATTCCTAATTAAATGAATTCAAAAATGAATTCCTCAGAATTCAAACTCTTAAATACTCACAATCCACAATCTTATTTCATCGGAATTCAGACGCTGAATTCCTCATAATTCACACTCTGAATTCCTCATAATTCAAAATCCGAATTCCACAGAATTCAGCATAAATATTTCTCATAATTAAGGCTATGAATTCCACATAATTTAGACTCTGAATTTTTCATACTATTTCCTCCACGTTCTTTAAAATTATGATCCTAAATTCCTCAGATTTCATATTCTGAATCCAATAGAATTAAAACTACAGAGTCTATAGAATTCGGGTATCGAATTCATTGTAAAATTGAATCTGAATATCCTTGCCTTATAGACTCTAAATGTTTATATTCATTGAGTTAGAATTCTATTTTTCCTTATACTATGAAAAATAAATTTGGTTATGTAACTCCATTTTTTCATTAAACATGTTATTATTATAAAACGATTTCATGCAATCTATTTCTAAGTAACAGTTGGTTGAGTGAAATGTGTAAGGGTCTCTCCACGATTCACAGAAAAATTTGACCATTGGAGGAGGGAGATAACCATTGGATTTATGCCTAAAAATATGGTATCCTTTGAACGATCTCACACACCATTCTATAAAGCTATATATTACATGTTGTGACGTGATTTCTATAGAGAGATACTCTCAATCCTTGTGTATTCTGAACACCTTATTCAGCTTTCTTCATGCCAATCTGATTATTGATGAGTAAAATTGAGGGAATCCGGGGATAGGAAAATAGATGTTCCAACTAAAATAATGTTCGAGGGCTTGTGGGGATAGCAAGAAATATTAAGATATTTCTATTGAGGGATTACCCTAGTGTGGGTAGGATATACTTTTTTGAAAGTATAAATCAAGGGACCTTTATCCGAGGTTGTTGGATACACTACTCTTTGGATTAAAATATTTTTTATGTGTTACTTGTTTTGGTTCATTTTTATTTTTGATGTATTTTTATAAAGAAATAAAGTATACCTTTCTCATACTTTCTTATTATTTTACGTTTTCTGATGAATAAAACTATTTATGCATTAAGGTAGAATAATTCCTATGAAAACTTTCCCTATGATTCATTTCCAAAACCATATTTCCAGAACCTAAGAATGTTTGTCTTATAGAAAATTTTTACGTTTTATGAATTTACCTTATTTAACATTGTTACACACAGTTTTCCATAAGGTTGGAAAACAAATCGTTAAAACATACAATTCACCCCCTCTTGTAATGTATCTTCTACATATACTATTATGATCCTACAATTGTTATTACATTTGGTTTTTGAAATAGTTGTATTCAAATATATGTTTTCTTGCTCAAATATTTTCCATTTTCCAAATTTTATTTCTTAACATTACATGCTTATGTTATACATTGGAATTTTTATCTTTCTTTACAAACGTCATCCAATAAAATGTTTTTTGGAAAGATATTTTCTTATAGAATGGTTTAAATGAATTTTGGTTCAACTGAAAATCTAAATCCTTCCAATCCACTTATTTTTTATGGCAATGATTATGATTACTAGATAGATAGAATGAAGTCCATTGTCATTAATAATGATGTATATAATTTTTATGCTTTCTGGATAATATGAAATTCTTGACAAGGAAGTCAAAACCATCACCAATCACAAAAAAAAGTAAACTAAATTACAAGGTATATAATACTTTTTTTATTTCATGATCAGGAGTATATATAGTCAAATTTCTTCTTGTGAAGATTCAAACTACATCTGGACGAAACATGAGGTTACACATTTTGGATCATCAAAATTAATAGAGACTAGAATAGCTATGTTGAGAGCTGAATATCATGGAATTCTATTTCCTTATTGAGATCCTTTTAGCAAATCACAACAATGATTTATGACCATTATCAATAGTCAAAAATATTTGGGAGAAAATGTTCTTGATTATGAAGCCCTTGTGGAAGAAATAATTGAAATCATGTCAAATGGGTGGGAATAAAAAAGGATAGTTATTGATGAGAATATAAATATATTTCTAGTTACATTTGATGAGCTACTTGGAACTATTCTTCATCATGATATCAGAATGAAAGGTCTTGATGATATGAATATGAAGAAGAATGGAAATGGAAGTTTATATTTTACCAGTACTAAATAAAAGAATCTATAAAGTGTTACAAGATCATAGGATAGTAATTTTATTGATCTATCTGAATCTAGTGGAAGTGAACATTATGATAATTAATTATCTACTGTTTTCAGAAGGATGAACAAGATTTTGGGGAAGAATGGTTTTCAGTAAAAATATAAGAAGAAAAATAGAAACGATAAGAATGTTTTGGAAGTCACTTGTTGTGAATGTAAAAAATTTGAACACATCATGAAAAATTTTCCGATGATTAAATGAAAAGATAAAAAGTAAACACATTCTATGAAAAGCAAGAAGAAATATTACAAGTCTAAGGACAATAATTTATTAAAGGATATTGATACATGGAGTTACAATGGTGGTGAATCATTTGATGATTTTTTGAAATATTAATCATATGGACAATAGAATATTGGTCTTATATACGACGTACCACCTAAAAATCATTGTCTTATGGATAAGATACACAATGATCTATCATTAACCAATATGGATTTAAATGAAAAAATTTCAAATGAAGAATATTATGAATCATTAAATGATGAATCTACCTCTTTATAAGATAATATCATACATTTATTTGATGAACATTCTCTATTTTAAAAACACATTGAGAATGAAAATTTTAAGATAAAAAAGAAGCTAGTGAAAGAAAATTATAGAATTTCTTCATTAAATAAATAATTATCATATGTTTCATAGATCATGATCAGAAAATATTTTATTTTTGATGTGTGTCTAAAATCCTTAGGAAGTTAATTCTGAGATGGATAAACTTTCTAAGTATCTTGATGATGATATTTCTATGAAAAACATTTTAAAGGATAACTCTAGTTCTAAAACTACTATCATTCGGGTCAAAAACATAGTCATTAAACTAAAGTCAGAATTATTTTCATTAAGAAAATGTATATCCAACATTACCACTCATAAATAAATTGTGAAAATATTTATTCCCAAATTCATCACTTGAGGAATAGTTCTGGATTTGCTTATACTCATTCAAAATTAGTTTTTATTAATAACTACTATGTTCCCCAAAGTGCTCAATTTTGTACTAAATGTCAGTTAGGTGGAAAATGGGAGAAAATTTTTCTTTAAAATAAACCTAATATTTGGGGTTCAATATAGAATATTTTTATATGAAAATGTTGATTCCTAAAATCTTACTTTCTGAAATTTCTGATTCCAATAAATTTTGGATTCTAAATGTCTTACTCTATTATTTTCATTAAATCAAAGATAGTACCAACAAAAATACATAGTAAATGGATAATGGATGTTCCTGGCATATGACTGGTAACAAAAACATCATTGAAAATATTATCAAGATGAAAGGATGAAATGAAACATTCAGAGATAATGTTCAGGGAGAAATTCTTAGAATATGTTACATTGTTCTTCTTTAGAAAAACATTAACTTCAATTGTTTTATTTGTTAAAGGTCTTAATAACCACATCATAATCATAATTCGATTATGTGATGAAGGATACCCTTTGAATTCTATGAATGAAAAATGTTTTGAACAAAATTCCAAAGAAGAGTTTATTCTTTTGTCCCATAGGCATGAGAATGTATACACACAACACATAGAAGTACATAGGAGAAAAAATCTACCTAGACATAGTGAATTGAATGATAAATCTTGTTTATGGAATAGATGGTTAGCACACTGTAACCATAGAAATATATTCACACTCTCAATGAAAATCCTTTTTAAGGTTCTACCAGAGCATAGATTTTATTATTCAAAAGTTTGTGATCCTTGTCAATATAGAAAGCATCATATATCATGTTTTATATAAATCGGTGATGTTTCAACATCTGATCCATTATAGTTAGTGCATATGGATCTTTTTGGTCTAAAAAAACTGGATGTATTGGAAACAAATATTATGTATTTTCCTTAGTTGATGATTAATCTAGATTTACCTGGGTATATTTTCTATCAATAAAATAATAAGCTTTCTCAAATTTTAAAACATTTAGATACCAAGTTAAAATTATAAAACCCTTCCTTTAATAACTATTCTTAATGATCAAGGAGGAGAATTTATTATTTATTATTTTTAATCATTTTTTAGTATGAATGGAATTGCTCATAACTTCTCATCTACAAGAACATCTCAATAGAATGGTGTTATTGAATGATGGAATCGAATTATTCAATAGATAACTAGAATTATATTGAGAGAATATTCTATTACTAAACAATTTTCCTCTAAATTTGTGATCATTTCTTATTATACTGTAAATAGAGTTTTAATCAGACATTTTCTTAAAAAAAATATATATGAATTGTGGAATGGTAGAAAACCTAGACATTCTTACTTCAATGGTTTTGGATGAGAAGTATTTTTCTTGAATAATAAAGATAATTTACATAAATTTTCACATATCTCTGATGAAGGAATTTTTATAGGCTACTCTACAACTTCTAAGGATTATAGTGTTTATAATAAAAAACATGTACTATTAAAGAAATAGTGCAAGTTAAATTTGATGAAACTGGACTAATTATTATTAAACAATACAATCCTACATCATCATATGTGTATTTCAAAAACTGATTATCATAACTTAATAGAAGATATATATAATAAGGAAAACTCTCAAAAAATTGTTTGAAAAGAATTTACCCTCGATGATATTCTACCATATGTTGATGAATTGGTTTTACAAGACCCAAATCAAATGTTTCTTAAGAATCAATCTAATGATAGTATCTTTGGTGATGAAAATAAACATATAAGGACTAGAGGTTCCTTATGAAATGAAATATAACATCTGACATTCCATTCTGAATTAGAACCAAAAATCCCTGATGAAGCTTTAGGTGATGATTATTGGATTAAATCCATGTAAGATGAACTAAATAAATTCAAAAGGAATAAAGCCTAGACAGTGGTTTCAATGCCTAATAAAACTTATATAATTGGAGTAATATTTGTCTTCATAAATAAGTGTTATGAAAATGGAATCATAGTTAGAAATAAAGTTATATTACTTCCTAACGAAAATAATCAACAAGAAGGAATATACTATGATGAAATCTATGAACTTGTAGGTATACTTAAATGTATTCGCATTTTACTAAATTTACAACATTCATTAATTTCAAACATTTTCAAATGGATATCAAGTTTGATTTCCTTAATGGATATGTTCAAGAGGATGTTTATGTTGAAAAAACATCTGGCTTTGATGACAAAAAACATCTTGAACATGTTTTCAAACATACGAAATATTTGTATGGACTTAATCATGCCCCTAGACCCTAGTATAATAGACTCATAGGATATTTGTTACCAAAAAATTTGTTTAGGAAAATGCTCATCGAAATATTTTTATATAGAAATATAAAAAAATTTCTTCATAATTCAAATTTATGTTGATGAAATCATATTTTGTTAAACTAATCAATCTTCATCTTATTAGTTTGTGAATCTGATTAAATTTGAATTTGAAATGAGTATGATGGGTGCATTAACATTATTCTATTGTTTATTTAATTTCTCAAAAACCAAAAGGGACATACATATCTCAACATAAGTATATTAAATATCTTCTTAAAAATTAAGTATATGACAATACTAAAAAAATAAGTACCCAAATCGGTACCTCAAATTGTCTTGAGCGTGATTAAGCTGGGAAAGTATTAGATCAATCATATTTTAGATGTATGATAGGAAGTTTACTATACATAACAACTAGACATTATACATAATTTTTATAGTCTGATTATGCTGGAGATATTAATCTAAACCAAAGGAATCCCATTTAAATGTAGTGAATTTTTATTCTTCCTTCAATGAAAAATAGATTTAGGACTTACTTCTAAAAATGATTTTGTTTTAAAGGTTTTTCAGATATTTATCTTGGTGGAAGTATAATGGATAGGAAAATTTCAACAAGAACTTTTCATTTCATAGGAGATTCATTAGTTTCATGGTCATGAATGAAGAAACACTTTGTATCACATTCCACTGCTAAATCTGAATATGTAGCAGCTGAAAGTTTCTATTCCCGAGTGTTGTTGATGCAACAGACACTCAGATACTATTGCATCAATTTTACCAAAATAGAGATATTGTGTGACATTTCTTATTCCATTTCCCTAATAAAAAAACATGAAAATCTCTCTTGTGAAAAACACATAGGTATTAGGCATAAATTTCTTTAGAATCACACACTTAACGGATATATCATTCTTCAATTTATCAGAGCGGAAGATCAACATGCAGATATGTTCCAAAAATTATAACCCTCTAATAGATTTGCATACATTTAAAAAAATTAGGAATGATAATTGTAAGATAATATTCCATATTAACTTTTTTATGAAACATATCTCCATAAATTAAGAAACTCATTTTCATATGGTGTTTACATTTTCTTGATTAATCATTTTTTTCATAATTTTATTTTTTCATAATCAAATTTTTTGTAATCAATTTTTTTGTCATCAAAACATTTCATAATCAAAATTTTTCCTAATTAAAATTTTTCATCATTATTATTTATGTTAATCAAATCGTTCGTCATTAAAATTTTTCATAATTAAAATTTTTCGAAATCATATTTTCTGTAATCAAGTTTTTCGTTTTTTAGTAACTGAAAATTATGTATTCCTTAATTTTCTAACTTTATGAAATTTTTTAAGATTCTATAGTTATTGAAGAATAATTTCCTAGATTACAGATAATTTTCCTAGAAATCTGGAAGGTGTGGTTCATCAAATAAATTTTTGTAATCAAATTTTTTAGTTTTTGGTATTTTTAGCTTTTTTAAAGAAAATTCCATGGATTCACTTTTCATAAATCCAAATTATATTCTTAAAAACCTCAAAAATTCAAATTCTACCATATTTTTATTCTTCATTGATCTCAACCGTCAGATCAAATTGTTCTTTTTTCAACAATTGGATCAATTTGAGAATATGAACCATCACTTATATGCCTATATAACGTTCCTAATATTATTTGTCCCACATTGGTCTCCAAGAATTTTTCATGCCAAAGAACTGCCTCTATTCAAAATGGTCATTCCACTTCTCTATTTTTTTAACTACAAGTGTCTTTGGAAGTGTCTCTTTAGAAGAAAATGTCGTCAATTGACAAAATTTTAGAATCAATGATTTCTAGAGAGAGTTTAGTAGATCTGAAGTTATTTTTCAAATTTGATTCTCTCATTACGAAATATATCAAGCTAAATGGATGGGAATGTTTGTGAATAGCCAAACTGAATGGACATGATCATGTTTATCTGGAGTTTATTATAGAGTTTTGTGAGTCTGTAAGTTTTTTCAATGAATATGGGATAGATAAATTCTCATTCAAAAGTTATGGGAAAACCTATTCCCTATATTTTAACATGGCAGCTAATATCATTGGAATTCTATATGAGGGTGAGGCTGTTTTTTGTACCCATAAGATGCATGATTATTCCTAACGTTTTCTGAAGAATAATCCTCTAGAGTTCTTTGGTTTGAAAAAAGTGAAGATACCAATTATTAACTATATCCATACCAACATCCAGAATGGGACCATTAAATCTAAAATTATCATATATCTGGTTTTTCATTCCAAAATCATTGTCATTTTCCATGATTAGTTCAAAATCCCATGCAGTTCTATGCCATGGGATTTCATGGTTTTTTTGACTGACGATTCCCGAATGAAGATGAAGGATGTCTTTAATAGAAAGTATGGAGAACTATATCACTTATAAGAAAGTAAATTGTAAGCCTTATCTATTAAAAAAAAGTAGATGAGACGTCGAAGAAGGGTAAGAAGAAGATAAAGTTGATGGACTAGGATTTCAAAAGAAAAACTCCTATAGTTCAGGAAACTCAATCACCACTCTCAATGTCTAACAAGAAAAAAATAACTCTGATGAAGTGGTTTCTATGTAGAGAAGAGAGGAAAAGAATATGAAGGAAGGATATCCTATCTTTGTCTTGGATCCTAATGAGGCAAAAGCATTGAATATTAATACTACTGAGGAATATGAGAAGCAAGAAATGAAAAAGAAGAAAAAGAAAAAGATATCTGAGGCTGAAATAGATCAAGATCTTCTCAATGATACTGAGAAAGCTTCCAAAATAATCTATGTACCAGAATCATTTCTATAAGAATCAGAACCTCTAAATTTGGGAAAGAATATGGTTATTCTAGAACCAAAATTAGAAGAAGATATTGTTCAGAAAGAGGAGGTGGAAAAATAAGAAGATGAATGAAGTAATGACATTGATGACATGATAATACAAGTTGATTATTATCATGAGAAGGAAAGACCTTCTGAAAAGTTTTCAATCCGGAATTCTCATTCCGAATCATCAAAACATGATTCCACATGAATATCTAATGAAGCTCAGGTAGAAGTAAACAAACCATATGATGATGAAAATAGTAATCATTATCTTGTTCAACCAGATGATATTGTGGAAAATGCTGAGAATCAAAATTTTGATGAGGAAATATTCATTCAAGTATCAGACAGTGAACATGAATCCCCAAAATCTATGGACACTATTTCTAAAGCTGATAAAGGAAAACATGTGATATTCGAAACATCTAATAATGTTTTGGTAGATAATAATGATGTTGTTGGTTCATCAAAATAAATGGTTGTTGAGACAGATAATTAATCCTCACCAATGAGGGACATAGATTCAGAATCATTTTATGTTTGTCTAATCTTTGTGGTTTAGTACCTAAAGAAATTATTTGATACAATACCCTTGATTTTTGGTATTTAATGGAGGTATTATATGCTTTAACACTCAAGAAATCAAAAATAGGATTCATTTAGCATGCTTATAGAAAAATTAATTAGTCTTGAGGCTGATTTTAAAACCTTCTACATTAGATATGATGCTCACATATGGTCTTGTATGGAAATCATTAAGTGTTCCAATAATACAATTGATGTTCTGATAATTATTGATGGAATTAGAGTCAATGTGAATGTTTCTTTTTATAGAGAAGATAAAAGGATGAAGGAGCTTATGAAATGATATTCAAGAACGATGAATCTAGAACAAGAACCTTGGAAGAAGTAAGTAAAAAATATGAATGTGAATCTCAATTCAGTTACTTTGAATTTAAAGATAGAAAAAGATATCTGAATCAATTTCCAAGGGAAGTTAAGGAAGTAATAAGAGATTTTGATGTCTCAATAACAAAACATAATTTCTCAGGATGATAAGATCAATGATTGAGAGATTAAAAACGAGGATCAGGAAAAATTTGTCAAGTGATTTGAAAAAGATGATAATGAGCTTAAAAAGGAAAATACCATAGTGAGGAAGTTCATAATGAATGAAAAATAAGTATAAATATTTTTCCTCTCCAATATGATCATTTTTTGTACCTTCTTCGTAATAATTTTTCCAACAATAATGAAAAACTCTTCTTGTGCTTCATTTTTTTGTTGTATGTAGTTCCAATATTTCAGGTACTATATATTTTTTCTATTACCTTTATTCCCTTTTTGAAAATATCAATGGGGGAGTAAGGAATGGTAAAAAAATAATAAAATGTAATGAAAAGAATTCACTATGTAAGGGGGAGTCTATCTAAGGGGGATTTTCTCAAAGAAAATTTCCATAGGAAAGTAAAAGAAAATTATATTTAAGTAAATCATGAATATGAACATTAAGAATTTCATAACCTAAGGGGTGGAAAGTTGTATTCACCATGATTCATAAGTAAATGGATATAATTTATTCGTTTCATGTTCATAACGAAAAATTCTTAGTTTTTATTTTTTTGTAGATATGATGGTGATTTCAAAAATGGGGGATATTTTTATGTCAATAATGTTTCATTATGACTTTTCCATTCCTCTATGTTTTTAAAATCACAAACACATTGTTTTAAAGGAAATTTTTTCCTCTAATGATTATTTTCATGTGGAATATTTATCTTCTCTATTGAAATTTTTATCCTTACCTTTGTTTGCATTATTCATTTTATAATATCTCTAAATATAACTCATTTTATTACTATGTCAATATTATGTTTCATATACTAGAAATCATAATCTTATAATTCCTTGTATATAGATTTTTCTATTTTTAGATTCCGAATTATCTGAAATTAAAGACTCTGAATTCTATAAAATTCATTCTTTGAATTCTTTGAAATACATATTCTGAATTCCTCATAATTTGGACTCTGAATTCCTTAGAATTATGACTCTCAATTCCAAATAATTATAGCTCTGAATTCCTTATAATTCTAACTCTGAATTCTTATGAATTTGTACTCCGAATTCCTCAGATTTCGGACTCTGAATTCCTCAGTATTATGAATCTGAATTGCACAATATTAAGACTCTAAATTAATCAAAATTCTGATTCTGAATTCCATGGAATTCAGATTCTGAATTCCCTAGAATCCAGATTCTTAATTCATTGAAATTATGACTTTGGAATCCATATAATTCAGGATCCAAATTCATTGTAAAACAGAATCTGAATTGTGATGACCCATCCCCCGGGGCCCTTGCCGTGACTACCCCAATCCCTTCTTCAATAGAACAGGGTATGGCGACTAACACTGAAGGAGTATTCCTTAAATCCAAGAATGCATTGCCTTTATGACCTATAAACACTCGAAAACATGCACACCACACGATATGAACTCAAGGAAACTATATAGAAAACAATGTTAGTACAGTAAGTAAAAGGGTCCAGAATACATTCCCAAGAAGAATTTACACTAAACCGAAGGTACAAGTAAACTGATAGTTGAAAAGTAGCTCATATGTTATCCACCATAAATCCTACATGAAGGGTAGGTACATCTCATGAACGACCGTCTCTACTGTTCGCCTCTTCTAATATCCACCTCTGAGCCACCTCCAGTCCTGGTACTCTCATCCTTAGTCAGCAATGTCAGTCACCTCCACCAAACAAAACGAGGTGCAGACATAGCCCGAGCAAGGGTGAGTATGACGATACACAATAGGGACCTTGAGACCCTTAATGTCTCAAAAAATCCACAAAGGATAATCCATACAACATGTAAAAAACAATCAAACCTACTTAGGTATATGCCCATACAAATACCTATGTTATCAAGTATACCCAACTCAATCATAAGGAAAAAATAGAGTCCAACTCCAAACCCCCAAGCTCAACTATTCTACAATGGAAGAAATACCACATAGTTAAGTACCACACAGGTACGCGACACTGAAGAATGCCACCAAGTTATTACCATGAAGGAAAGGACCACACAGGTACAAACTCATCTCACACCAGGTATAACTTAGATACAGTAGTAAATATGATTATATATAACTACTAAATCGTTTTACTCCGTTAAGAGGAAAAGCCATGGAGGATCCTAATTCATCATCAGACCCACACATGATCTCTATGTGTTGTCCCAAACATGATCACTTGGTGCTGACCCACACAGGATCTCTAGGTGCTGAGACACACAAGATCGCTCGGTGCTGACCCACATAGGATTGCTATTCATTCTTCCCTTCACATCTAGATAATGGGTTCCCACACTAGGATCACATATCTCTGGGGGGGTCTACTCCACAAGCCACTGGTTGATACACCAACTACCATGAATTCCCATGAATAAGTATCTCAAAGTACTGCCACATCATAGGGGTCTCATCGCAATAGACGATGCATCAATCGAACACACGGACTGTGAGTTATTTGCCTTTTAGTGCTGGGGCCCGGTTGGATTCATGCTCGTTCCATCCCGATAGTTCCCCAACTATATTCAAATCATTAGTGGGGTATACCAAATGGATGTCTCACTCCATGCTTTACAGTGCCATTCATGGTTTTTCAAATGGACAACAGGTGCCAAAGTTATGGCCAAAATAGGGTAATGGGTTGAAGTGGTTCCGGGTCTAGTCCGACCCGGTCGGACCATCTAGGGACAACCTACTAGGACCTGCCTGGCCCACTGGGCATCCCGGTGAGCGGTTCGGCCGACCACGAGGGCCGCAAGGCGGCGGGGCTCTGGGGAGGGTTGGGGGTCGCATGAGCGGTGGAGCGAGACAGGGGCAGCGCAGAGGGCCATGATGCGACGAGGCTGTAGAGCCATGAGGGCATAATCACCATGAGACCATGAAGAAGGCATCGCCGTGGGGCCACAAGGGTAGCTAGGATGTGAGGGCGGTGAGGTCGCAGGGCCACTATGGCAGTGTGGCTGCGGGGCCGTGTGTAACGCCCCGACCCTAGTTGCCTAGAGTCTGTGCATTATTACATAACATTGGCATGATCACAAGAAAGATCAAATCTCGAAAGACCGATTGGTTTAGTAGCCTTGGAAACACTAGATATATTCATAAGTTTTACATTACATCATAAAATGAAAAACTACTACAACAACATAATGTCTCCATAATCCACACTACTATCCCCTCATAATATCCCTGCAGGTCATTCATAATTTACTTCTTCACATCCTGGGGAAAAATAAAACATAGAAAAGGGGTGAGCTCAAATGCCCAGTAAGGATAACAATATAGCGGAAACTTTCATAAATAAGAATAAACATTTAAGGCAATGCATTACTAAAACAAAAGCCTTTTAAAATTGAACTTCAACATGGTATGGCAAAAGTAAAATGAAATAATGCCATTTACTTATTCACATGGATATTCTACTAATCGAATAATCACATGCAAAAATCAATAACCACTTTCATAATGTTGGAATGCATAATGCCAGACTATCATAACCACATAGCCAAGGCCTCGTGCCAAGGCTACAAATAAGATTCTGTCAAGGCCTTGTGCCAAGACACTAGTTTGTCTCATGAGACCTACCGATGCATCGAGGAGCTATAGCGGGCTCCACCCGTCACTTATTAAGTCCAATGCATTCCCATATGAAAAGGTTTAAACATAACATAAACATTCGTATTAAAACTAGCATACGAAATGTCAATAATTTCACCATAAACTATGAATGGTATAAAAATAGCACATCCACAGTCAAACATATCACAAAACCTTCAATACAATATAGAAGTTTTGTATCATAATAAATCAACTTCAAATAATCTTAAAATCCATCAAAGGATGTTGACATAGATGAAATCAAAATTCTTTTAAAAGAAATATCTCCTTTTATTTTGAAATCATTTAAGATCCATATAAAATAAAACATTTTCTTTGAAAATATTCTTATAAGCTTGTATGGGAAGCTTCGACGATTTTATAACGGCGGAAAATAACCGCACCCGCCGTATAAGTTAAAAAAAACATTCTTACCTCAATTCTGTCGAAAAGGTTAAAAAGGAACTTGTTTTGAAAACGACGGAAAGATTCCTTTATAAACCTCTTATAAAAAGTCAAACAAGGGTATAAATGACTTTAACCCATATTCTTGTAAATAGTAAAAATGTTTTGAAATACATTTCGAAGAAACATGGATGTGGATGATAAAGAGATCCCAGTAGATTATTACGTATAATACAACCTCGGATAATGAAGAGATTGTGAAATAACCCTTACCTTGTACTTTTCCTTGGTTGTGGTAGGTTAACCTCCTGTATAATGGTGAAATAATTGTTATTAAATTATACAAGAATCATATACATTAATATGATATCATATATGATCTTTTAATATTGATTTGATAATAATATCTTAGTATTATCGTTGTTTCGGGTGTTAACTTACTTGTTTTCTTTCATATGTTTTGTTACGTAAGACATGTTTGTAAAGGATAGGTTGTATATTATTCATATCCAGAATGATATCAAGTCCTTAAACATCATTTTTAAATCATAAAATGATAATTACGCTTTAATGGTTACGATGGAGAATGAATCTCATCGCGTTCGTGGAGACGGTAGTCCGTACGTACGCACGAGCGACAATATCATTCTTTTGATATTAAAATAATATATAAATGGATGGTATATCATATATACAGAATCATTAACATGTTATATTTATTATTTACATGAGTTACACATCATTATTATACCCATCCAAATAATATTATATTGAATAACAATTACACCACGACGTGGAGACGGTAAGCCGTACGTACGCACGTATGGTGACATGTTATTCAAAGGGTGGATAGAATACTGAATATGATTGTACCATATTTATAATAACATCACAGTATATGTGAGATACTGGAGTTATTATTTCAGAATGGTAAGAACAAAGGAAGAAGAAGTGGAAGAAGAAATGAACTTAGAAAAGGGTGGTGAGATCATTACCTCTTCTTCGGGTTCTTCCTTTTGATTTGATCAAAAGGGCTCCTTAGGTTGGCTTTCTGATCAAACTAAGGCCTCTAGGTTGTATTGAGGGATGTTGGGAGAGTATTTGGGCAGAGTTTGGCCGAACCAAAAGGCTTTAGAGGTGTGAAGAAATGAGAAGGAGGAGTGCCCTTTTATAAGAGGGGTGAGGGGCACCTTTGGAAAAGCTAGAAATATTAATTTATAATAAATTCATATTCGGTTTCTAAAGGCTCCAAAGTTGACTATTCAAAGGATGAGGTGGGGATAGGTCGAAAACAACTCATCCAATAGAATTTAGACAGGTTTGGGTACTTATATTAACCTTATCTTTAAGTATTAACTCTAAGTTAATTAGTTTCACTTTTACAATGTCTCTTTGTATTTTTATATAATATGGTTAATAAACTTACTATATACATCCAAGCGACCCCCAAGTGGTCCATTAATGATTAACCTATCATAATATAAGTCTCTTGGCCGAACCTTAGATTTTTAGGAATTTAATATCAATTAATAATATAATATTTGTTTTAAGAACTCTTTTATGTCAATTTTGACACTATTCAATAGTTGATTTTTGTGAAACTCATAACAGATTGATTACTTCGAACAAAGTCCATTAAATCAATCCTAATATATCATATTATCCTAGAAAATTAGTTTAATTCATTAAAAGTTTCATATTATATTTATTTGGGTATTTATAATATCAATTATTTTAATTTTTCACTATTATAGTAATTACTGCATCATCATTGTGTCATAAATAAAATAACTTATTTATTGTCTAAAAATTATAAATAAAATATCATTATGTAGGAAATCTTTTTATCTTTCTAATGAATATTTATAATCGAAAATCCAACATGTATAACCCTATGTAAAAATTGTTCTTCTAAAAGATATATGCTTGTGTCATTTTTGTATTCATTTTAACTTAATTAAAATAAAGTGTCATTATCACTTAAAAGTGGATCCATGGGGTCCCAAAATTGACACAAAGATGCCCATGGTCGACCATTTATCAACCAATAGGGTTAAGACACGTTTTAGGGTAATTTTGTATTATTATAATATTATTTTTTTAACCCTTATTTACTGGATTTACCCTTTAACCATGGTAAATATAATATTTACCGCAGTAATTATTCAAAATGTCTAAAAATAAAAGTTACCTATTTACATAATTTGGACATCCTGATTCCAAATATGGAATCCATTTTCCTAAATTCAAAACACAGAAGTGGCAGAAATTAATTTAAAATTAATTCCCGCTGTTAAAACAAAAAGCGTGTTTTTAAGAGATAATAACTATCAAAAGATTGACACTTGTTTATGTTCGGTTTAATTGTAAAATTATGTCCAATGATAAACATTAAATTGAATGGTAAAAATATATTATAAATATACTTTAAAATCACTCAAATTCATAATTTATCACTATTAATTATTTTGATTAAAAAAGTTGTTTTTAATTAAAATTTAGAAATTTTCACTATTCATCAAAATATGAAAGTTATCCGAAATGTACCAAAATTTCACCCTAGGCTAATTTTGATATTCCGAATCCAAAAATGAAGTCCATTTTGAAATATAGAATATATATGATTTCAAAAATTAGGTATTACTATTCACAACGTCTAGTTTAATTAGTTGTGGTGTGTGTTAGAACTCGAGGTTGCGTACAACACACGCTATCGAATTATTCAAAGGGAAACGTACCGTAGAAGCTTGGGGTGTTACATTCTCCCCTCCTTCAAATAATTGCGTCCTCGCAATTTCTAGGGTATTACTGCATAAAAAGACTCGGGTGGTTCTTTATCATAAGTTCCTCGGGTTCCCACGTTGCCTCTTCCATCTTATGGTTTCTCCACAAAACTTTTACCAGACGCGTCGTCCGGTTTCTCAGTACTTGTTCTCTTGTATCAAGAATCCTGACGGGCTCTTCACAATAAGACATATCGGGTTCCAGTTCTAATTCCTCATAGGTGAGTACATGCGTTGGGTCAGGCATGTATTTTCTCAACAGAGATACGTGGAACACATCGTGAACTTTGAAGAGACTTGGCGGCATTGCCAATCGGTAAGCTACAGCCCCAATTCGTTCTAGAATTTCTAAAGGTCCGATGTACCTGGGACTCAATTTGCCTTTCTTACCAAAACGTATGACTCCCTTCCACGGAGATACCTTCAGGAAAACATGATCACCGACTTGAAATTCCAAATCCTTCCTTCGATTATCGGCATAGCTCTTCTGCCTACTTTGAGCTGCTTTGATGTGATTTTGGATTACTTTCACCTTTTCCACCGTTTCCTCCACCTGTTCTGGGCCTACAAGTTTTCTTTCACCAACGTCATCCCAACAGGTTGGTGTACGACATCTCTTTCCATATAATGCTTCATATGGTTCCATCTGAATACTTGAATGGAAGCTATTGTTATAGGAAAATTCTACCAGTGGTAAATATTGATCCCACATACCCTGAAAATCAAGTGAGCAAGATCTCAACATGTCTTCTAAGGTTTGAATAGTCCGTTCTGATTGTCCGTCTCTCTGAGGGTGGTAAGCAGTGCTCAAATGAAGTTCAGTATCCAGGGATTTCTGAAGACTTTTCCAGAATCTTGAAGTAAAACGGGGATCACGATCAGAAACAATCGATAGGGGTACTCCATGAAGTCTCACAACTTCATTAATGTATAGTCTTGCTAGACGTTCCAGGGGTAGATCTTCTCTTATAGCAAGAAAATGTGCTGACTTGGTAAGACGATCAACAATAACCCATATTGCATCGTTCCTTCTAGGAGTCTTTGGTAGCCCCATGACAAAGTCCATCGTAATATTGTCCCATTTCCACTCCGGTATGGGAAGAGGTTGCATGACTCCTCCAGGCCATTGCCTTCCAGCTTTCACTTGTTGACAAACCATAAATCTTGACACAAAATCAGCAATCTCCCTCTTCATGTTGTCCCACCAAAAATGTTCCTTCAAATCTCTATACATTTTGGTGCTCCCAGGGTGTATAGAGAAATTGGAACTATGAGCATCATCCAGCAATTCCCTTTTTAGATCAGGTATATTGGGAACACAAAGTCTCTTCCCGAATTTCAAAAGTCCATCTTCATACACAAAGTCTCTCAATCTCCCATCATTCACAGCTTTAATCTTCTTCTGAAATTCTTCATCATCGGTCTGGGAACTCTTAATCCTTTCTAGTAAAGATGGTTTGGAAACCATTTGAAAAAGCATTGATGTTTCACCTTCCCTGGTTATTCCCATGTCCATCTTCTCTAGATCCATGAAAATTGGATCCCTTTCAATTCTCATCATGTTCAGAACTCCATGGTCTTTTCTGCTCAAAGCATCTGCTACATTGTTTGCTTTCCCCGGGTGGTAGTGTATCGTGCAATCATAATCCTTGAGTAATTCAAGCCATCTCCTTTGCCTCATGTTGAGTTCTTTTTGTGAGAAAATATACTTCAAACTCTTGTGATCAGTATAAATCTCACATTTTTCACCATAGAGGTAGTGCCTCCATAACTTCAAAGCAAAGATCACAACTGCTAACTCAAGATCATGAGTAGGATAGCTTTGTTCATGAATTTTCAACTGTCGAGATGCATAGGCAATAACTCTATCATTCTGCATAAGGACACAACCAAGTCCTTTCTTTGATGCATCACTATAAATAACGAACCCATCATTCCCCGATGGTAGAGTCAATATAGGAGCATTGACTAATCTTTTCTTCAATTCTTCGAAACATGCTTCACACTCTTTTGTCCAAACAAATTTAACCCCTTTACGTGTGAGCTTCGTTAATGGGTTAGCCAATCGGGCAAAATTCTGGACGAAACGTCGATAATAACCTGCCAAGCCAATAAAACTACATACCTCAGTTATACTCGTCGGTGCTGGCCATTCTTGGATTGCTTTGGTCTTAGAAGGATCAACAGAGATTCCATCTTTAGAGACAATATGGCCAAGAAAAGAAATCTCCTGAAGCCATAATTCACACTTGCTAAACTTTCCATATAATTCATGCCTCCTCAGAGTCTTCAAGATAATGCGCAAGTGATTTTCATGATCTTCGTAGGTTTTGGAGTATACCATGATATCATCAATAAATACCACCACAAATTCATCGAGATACTCCTTGAAAACTCTATTCATCAGATCCATGAATACAGAGGGTGCATTAGTCAATCCAAACGGCATTACAGTAAAATCGTAATGCTCGTACCTGGTTCGAAATGCTGTCTTCGGAATGTCTTCCTTCTTTACACACAACTGATGGTATCCAGATCGAAGGTCAATCTTTGAAAAGTATTGAGCTCCATGCAGTTGGTCAAATAAATCATCAATACGAGGTAGGGGATACTTGTTCTTTATCGTTATAGCATTGATCTCCCTGTAGTCGATACATAACCTCATAGATCCATCTTTCTTTTTAACAAAAAGAACAGGGGCTCCCCATGGAGAAACACTAGGGCGAATAAATCCCTTATTACTCAATTCCTCTAGTTGTTTCTTTAGTTCGACTAACTCTACAGTGGCCATTCTATAAGGGGTCTTCGATATAGGCCTTGATCCAGGAATCAAATCAATGGAAAACTCAACTTCTCGTTCTGGAGGATGTCCAGGTAAATCTTCCGGAAATACATCTACAAATTCTTTCACAACAGGTACATCCTCTATTTGAACATTCCTTTCCTCACCGACAGTTATTTCATTCTCTTCCTCCCCAATAATTGAATTAAGTTGAGCTACTGGGGGTGGATCTAAATAAGAATTAGGTGGTGACGATTCTGCTCTAAAAATAAGGTTCTCCTTATCATTATCATCAAGAATCGTAACCTCTTTCTTCTTACAATAAATCTTCGCATCATAGTCCGAAAGCCAGTCCATACCGAGGATTATATCAAACTCAATCATAGGTATGACGATGAAATCAGCAGATAAAGAAAATTTATGTGCTCTAATGGGGACTGATTCACAAAACTTTGTTGCAACGATACTTCCCTTAGGAGTTTTAACTAACAACTCCCTTATTAAATCAAATTGGAAATATCTAATTTTCTTAGCAAACTGGGAAGATATGAAACAATGCGATGATCCAGAATCAAATAATGCATTTGCTAAACTTGAGGAAACCATTAAATTACCTGCCACCACGTCTTTCGGAGCTTCTACCTCAGCAGTAGTGATAGCATAAGCCTGGCCTTGATCCCTTGGCCTTTTCTGAGGTAAGTTCTCCTGACGCTTAGGACATGCATTTGCATAATGCCCCATCTCCCTGCAATTGTAGCACTGAACGTTGGTAGCTTCCTTCTTCCCCTTGCAATCATGAGCTTGGTGGCCTTTTTCACCACACTTGTAACAGACTCCCATTCCCTTCAGGCAAGCACCGGGGTGTTTCTTCCCGCACTTACCACAAGATGGATATTCAACCTTTCCCTTCTTCCCCTTATTTCCATTCCCAGATTGATCAGCAGGTCTCTTCTTCTCTTGCTTTGCTTTAAAGTCATAAGACTTAGAGAATTCCTTTTCGGTCTTGATAGCACATGAGACAATGTCTTCGTACGATGAAAAGGATTGTGAGACTAATGCTCGACGGAGAAATGGTTTTAACCCATCAAAGAAACGATCAATCTTACTTCTTGGGTTGCGAATATAATCACCAGCGTACCTCGCTAACCTTGTAAAGTTAGCCTCATACTTTGTGACATTCTCATCCTCCTTTTGTCTCAGACTCAGAAATTGCCTTTCCATATCTGCTCGATGGTCGCGAGGAAAGTATTTTTCTAAAAACAGATCTTTGAACTCCCTCCATTCCATGTTTGATACTTCATCATCTTCCTTCTTGTTTTGAATCAATGACCACCATTGATCAGCATCTCCAGTGAGGCGGTAAACTGCCATGGTAACTTTTTCCCTTTCACTACTCCCCAAAGCCTGAAATATTTTCTCTAGGGAAAATATCCATTTCTCAGTTACTAAGGGATTTGTACTCCCATTGAACGTTGGTGGTTGTTGTCTCATGAATCGATCTAACATTGATCCTCCACGCTGCGGATCAGGGTGCTCCATACGGGTAAGGTTATTATTCATAACCCGAGTAAGTTGTCCCAGTACGGTGATTAGCTGATCAGCACCAGTTGCATCACCAGCCCCACTATAATTATCTTGAGCAGGAGGGCAATCCCTACATGGAGTGCGTGCATTGATACGGTTTCCATTTCTTCCACTAGGCGTCATTTCTAAAAAAAATGGCATAAACTAGATCAGTTTATGCATCAAAATACATAATCCCATACTTATAAAACACTTAACATAAATTGAACTATTTATGGATATAATCCATAATCATAAAAATGTTTTCTTTGAGGAAGTATATACTCATAAACCCTTCATAATGATTTGTAAAGATAGTGAGAGTTATCCTAAGCATATCCCCCGGGAGTGTCGTAACCAAGAGTGCAGCAAGGCCCGTTGTCGTGCACCAGTTCCCGTTCGAGTCTAGCTCAAAGCGGTGTTTTCGGGTTTTACCCCTACGTACATCTGTGCCAGAGCCGCCTCTACCTGCTCGTATCCAGACAGGGATGTATTGCTCGAAAAACTCACAAAATCTCTACAATACCAAAATTCTAGGAAGTTCTTCTATACTAATCCTCAAAGTTCATCTTAGGTCTACGTGCTCTAATCAGAGTTTATCTAAATCTAGCTTCCAAGGTTTGTACTAAACTTCCTCTGATACCAACTGTAACGCCCCGACCCTAGTTTCCTAGAGTCGGTGCATTATTACATAACATTGGCATGATCACAAGAAAGATCAAATCTCGAAAGACCGATTGGTTTAGTAGCCTTGGAAACACTAGATATATTCATAAGTTTTACATTACATCATAAAATGAAAAACTACTACAACAACATAATGTCTCCATAATCCACACTATTATCCCCTCATAATATCCCTGCAGGTCATTCATAATTTACTTCTTCACATCCTGGGGAAAAATAAAACATAGAAAAGGGGTGAGCTCAAATGCCCAGTAAGGATAACAATATAGCGGAAACTTTCATAAATAAGAATAAACATTTAAGGCAATGCATTACTAAAACAAAAGCCTTTTAAAATTGAACTTCAACATGGTATGGCAAAAGTAAAATGAAATAATGCCATTTACTTATTCACATGGATATTCTACTAATCGAATAATCACATGCAAAAATCAATAACCACTTTCATAATGTTGGAATGCATAATGCCAGACTATCATAACCACATAGCCAAGGCCTCGTGCCAAGGCTACAAATAAGATTTTGTCAAGGCCTTGTGCCAAGACACTAGTTTGTCTCATGAGACCTACCGATGCATCGAGGAGCTATAGCGGGCTCCACCCGTCACTTATTAAGTCCAATGCATTCTCATATGAAAAGGTTTAAACATAACATAAACATTCGTATTAAAACTAGCATACGAAATGTCAATAATTTCACCATAAACTATGAATGGTATAAAAATAGCACATCCACAGTCAAACATATCACAAAACCTTCAATACAATATAGAAGTTTTGTATCATAATAAATCAACTTCAAATAATCTTAAAATCCATCAAAGGATGTTGACATAGATGAAATCAAAATTCTTTTAAAAGAAATATCTCCTTTTATTTTGAAATCATTTAAGATCCATATAAAATAAAACATTTTCTTTGAAAATATTCTTATAAGCTTGTATGGGAAGCTTCGACGATTTTATAACGGCGGAAAATAACCGCACCCGCCGTATAAGTTAAAAAAAACATTCTTACCTCAATTCTGTCGAAAAGGTTAAAAAGGACCTTGTTTTGAAAACGACGGAAAGATTCCTTTATAAACCTCTTATAAAAAGTCAAACAAGGGTATAAATGACTTTAACCCATATTCTTGTAAATAGTAAAAATGTTTTGAAATACATTTCGAAGAAACATGGATGTGGATGATAAAGAGATCCCAGTAGATTATTACGTATAATACAACCTCGGATAATGAAGAGATTGTGAAATAACCCTTACATTGTAATTTTCCTTGTTTGTGGTAGGTTAACCTCCTGTATAATGGTGAAATAATTGTTATTAAATTATACAAGAATCATATACATTAATATGATATCATATATGATCTTTTAATATTGATTTGATAATAATATCTTAGTATTATCGTTGTTTCGGGTGTTAACATACTTGTTTTCTTTCATATGTTTTGTTACGTAAGACATGTTTGTAAAGGATAGGTTGTATATTATTCATATCCAGAATGATATCAAGTCCTTAAACATCATTTTTAAATCATAAAATGATAATTACGCTTTAATGGTTACGATGGAGAATGAATCTCATCGCGTTCGTGGAGACGGTAGTCCGTACGTACGCACGAGCGACAATATCATTCTTTTGATATTAAAATAATATATAAATGGATGGTATATCATATATACAGAATCATTAACATGTTATATTTATTATTTACATGAGTTACACATCATTATTATACCCATCCAAATAATATTATATTGAATAACAATTACACCACGACGTGGAGACGGTAAGCCGTACGTACGCACGTATGGTGACATGTTATTCAAAGGGTGGATAGAATACTGAATATGATTGTACCATATTTATAATAACATCACAGTATATGTGAGATACTGGAGTTATTATTTCAGAATGGTAAGAACAAAGGAAGAAGAAGTGGAAGAAGAAATGAACTTAGAAAAGGGTGGTGAGATCATTACCTCTTCTTCGGGTTCTTCCTTATGATTTGATCAAAAGGGCTCCTTAGGTTGGCTTTCTGATCAAAATAAGGCCTCTAGGTTGTATTGAGGGATGTTGGGAGAGTATTTGGGCAGAGTTTGGCCGAACCAAAAGGCTTTAGAGGTGTGAAGAAATGAGAAGGAGGAGTGCCCTTTTATAAGAGGGGTGAGGGGCACCTTTGGAAAAGCTAGAAATATTAATTTATAATAAATTCATATTCGGTTTCTAAAGGCTCCAAAGTTGACTATTCAAAGGATGAGGTGGGGATATGTCGAAAACAACTCATCCAATAGAATTTATACAGGTTTGGGTACTTATATTAACCTTATCTTTAAGTATTAACTCTAAGTTAATTAGTTTCACTTTTACAATGTCTCTTTGTATTTTTATATAATATGGTTAATAAACTTACTATATACATCCAAGCGACCCCCAAGTGGTCCATTAATGATTAACCTATCATAATATAAGTCTCTTGGCCGAACCTTAGATTTTTAGGAATTTAATATCAATTAATAATATAATATTTGTTTTAAGAACTCTTTTATGTCAATTTTGACACTATTCAATAGTTGATTTTTGTGAAACTCATAACAGATTTATTACTTCGAACAAAGTCCATTAAATCAATCCTAATATATCATATTATCCTAGAAAATTAGTTTAATTCATTAAAAGTTTCATATTATATTTATTTGGGTATTTATAATATCAATTATTTTAATTTTTCACTATTATAGTAATTACTGCATCATCATTGTGTCATAAATAAAATAACATATTTATTGTCTAAAAATTATAAATAAAATATCATTATGTAGGAAATCTTTTTATCTTTCTAATTAATATTTATAATCGAAAATCCAACATGTATAACCCTATGTAAAAATTGTTCTTCTAAAAGATATATGCTTGTGTCATTTTTATATTCATTTTAACTTAATTAAAATAAAGTGTCATTATCACTTACAAGTGGATCCATGGGGTCCCAAAATTGACACAAAGATGCCCATGGTCGACCATGTATCATCCAATAGGGTTACGACACGTTTTAGGGTAATTTTGTATTATTATAATATTATTTTTTTAACCCTTATTTACCGGATTTACCCTTTAACCATGGTAAATAAAATATTTACCGCAGTAATTATTCAAAATGTCTAAAAATAAAAGTTACCTATTTACATAATTTGGACATCATGATTCCAAATATGGAATCCATTTTCCTAAATTCAAAACACAGAAGTGGCAGAAATTAATTTAAAATTAATTTCCGCTGATAAAACAAAAAGCGTGTTTTTAAGAGATAATAACTATCAAAAGATTGACACTTGTTTATGTTCGGTTTAATTGTAAAATTATGTCCAATGATAAACATTAAATTGAATGGTAAAAATATATTCTAAATATACTTTAAAATCACTCAAATTCATAATTTATCACTATTAATTATTTTGATTAAAAAAGTTGTTTTTAATTAAAATTTAGAAATTTTCACTATTCATCAAAATATGAAAGTTATCCGAAATGTACCAAAATTTCACCCTAGGCTAATTTTGATATTCCGAATCCAAAAATGAAGTCCATTTTGAAATATAGAATATATATGATTTCAAAAATTAGGTATTACTATTCACAACGGCTAGTTTAATTAGTTGTGGTGTGTGTTAGAACTCGAGGTTGCGTACAACACACGCTATCGCATTATTCAAAGGGAAACGTACCGTAGAAGCTTGGGGTGTTACACCGTGAGGGATGAAATGCCGTGGGGCGGTGCGAGAGGTCGCGGGTCGACGAGGCCGCGAGTCCATGAGGGCGGTGTGGCTGCAGGGCCACAAGGGCGGCGAGGCTGCATGGAGATGAGGAAAGAGAAGCCTTGGGGCCCCGTGGGCAGAGAGGCCACTGGGCTATGAGGGCGGAGAGGCCGTGGGGTAGCGAGGGTTGTGAGGCTGTAGGGCGGGGTGGCAGGCTATGGGTTGGTGAGGCCGAGGCGCGGCGTGGTAGGTTGTGGGTCATTGAAGGCCGCGGGGCAACGCCGTTGCGATGTCTCCTTAGTTGTGGCCAGTGATGTGCCAGCCGCCGCATCCATTCGTCACTATGGCACAAAGTCACATTCATCCTTCGCAAAGATACATCATTCAAGAAGAATGACAAATGGGTCGGGTGATGTTTGTTTTTCCTGCACCCTCTGCATTAAATCGATAGAAAGTATCTCAACAAGAACATGAATGAAAATTCAAACCCTTCTGCATTGAATATTCCCAAACCCACAATAGAAAACATAAGTAGATCATTGAGTTAAAGGGTCGATCCATGTTCCTTGTTTTTATAAGGGAAGAACCTGGGAATATATAATAATACTCAAATTAACCACTACCTTGATGATTCAGTTGATTATTGTCCATGGTTGAGATGGTTTGGCATTTTTCGATCCTGCAACAAGTCTCCTCCATTGACGTCGGTGAGGAGAGGAAATGTTGAAGTCGGTGACAATGGATTTTCCTCGATTGTTGGTTCATTCATCATTGAGGATCCTTCGATGGAGTATGGAAAAATCTCTATCAAAGTAGAAGAGTTCATCATTGGTGTCTTCATTGGAGAGAATAATCCTCCAATAGTTCATCTCTCCCAATTACACAAAAAATGAAAAATATCCAATATGTTGTGTTTTCCCTAACTTAATTGTTGGAAAAAATTTCATATTGGCTTAATTAAATACATTGAGGTTGGAATAATAAATCAAATGGGTGGCATGATTAATGTGGGGGAAGATTAAGAGGGTTAACCACATTTAAGATGGAGTTCAAGGGGGTTTTGTATCGGGTGGTCCCCACCATCATAACTTATGAGAGGTTTTAGGGTTGGTGGTCCCGACCTCCATAACCTCACATGGGAGGTTTAGTTTTCGTGGTCCCCACATCTAAACCATCCACAAGGGAGGTTTTCAACAAAAATAAAACAAAATTTAAGTTTATTTTATTTTAGTTCTGTTTCCAAGAAAAACGAAAAATAATAACTTTCACCCTCGACCAACAGTCGTTGAGGTAAAAGTATCCTTAAATGAATACTGGTGCTGCAAGTTCAACGGTGTCCTCAGATTTTGATTATGAGCACCGGTTCAAAAGTTAAAAAATCTCACTCGCACATTTACTGAAAATACCAAAATAGAGGTTCTGATATTCATTCCAGGCACACCCGGCCTCGGAATCACACGCCATCAATTTTCAAGGACTCGTAAAATTCCCATCAATTTAAAAACAATTAGATGGAAATTCCGGGTCGTTACATTCTCCCCACCTTAGGGATTTGCATCCCCATAAACTACAAATCAATCTAAGGGAACAAGTTGGGGTACTAAGAACGGGTATGAGCCTCCCGATCCCATGTGCTCTCTAGGAGGTTAATGTGCTAACGACGAATGTACACCAGAGGTATCGACCACCCACAATGGACTTGATCCTATTGAACCTCAATCTCTACTATAACCTCTTAAAAATTCACCCCATCATCGACGTCCAACTCTCCGTGGTCGATGATCTGAGAAGGGTCATGCACGTATCTCCTCAGCTGGGGTACATGGAAGGCATTGTGCACCTTATGCAGCTGATGTGGAGGAGCTAAGCAGTTTTCCACCTTTACAACTCTACCGAGGACCTTTAATGGTCCAATAAACCTTAGAGATAACCTACCACATTGGCCAAATCTCTACAAACCTCATCGAGGTGAGACCCGTAGAAATATGTGGTCGCCATTCTCAATCTCCGAAGGTCTCCATCTCTTATCGAAATATGACTTCTTCTTGCTATATGCAATCTTCATCCACTAATGGATGATCTACATCTTCTCTGTGGTAGCCCATACCATCTTTGGTCCCACTATTGCTAACTCCCCTAGGTTAGTCCAGCATAAAGGTGACATATAAGGTCACATTTACAATGACTTAAAAGGTTCTATCCCAATGGTGGAGGGATAGATGTTGTCGTATAAACACTACACCAAAGGAAAATGATCCCCCCATATGTGAAAAAAGTTGAGGACGCAAGCACGTAGCATGTTTTCACGGGACTGAATGGTCTGCTCAGTCTGGCCATCTATATGAGGATTGAAGGCGGTGCTCAAGCAAATCTGCATCCCAAAAGCCTCTCGCAACCACTTCCATGGTTGGAATGTGAAACATGCGTCACGATTGGAGACAATCGTCGAAGGTACTCCATGTAACCGCACAATATCCAGCACATAAAGGCATCCCGAGCTCTCTAATAGACCCTTATCTCTGATTGGTAGGATGTGGGCCGACATGGTGTGTCGGTCAACGATCACCCAAATTGAGTCATGACACCTAGATGTATATAGATTTCCTATCGCGAAGTCCATGGATATCCAATCCCACTTCCACTCAAGACCTCTAAAGGCTGAACCAAGCGTTCTGGTACCTGATGATATGCCTTCACTTGTTTGAATGTGAGGCACTAGGAGAAAATCTATGCTACTAGTTTCTTTATTCTCTACCCCCAGTGTTGTCGTCAAAGATCCTAGTACATCTTACTCATTCCTGGATGTACCTCTAGATTGGATGTGTGGAACTCCATCAACACATCCTCTTGATGTGACACCAGCACCATGGTACATTTTATGAAGAGAATGACGTGCTCCCCACCTTCAAAAAATCCATCAGGTGCTTATCCTTTGGATGTTTGAGCATGTAGAGCCTCTTAGTTAGCATCACCACCTTGCGCCTCCCTAACCTGCTGATGATGTGGGGGAATGAGCATAAGGGACTGAAGAAAATCTACTCGATCCAGATTTACAATGGATATCTTCAAAGCAACTAGCTGCTCGGTTGCCTCTTCTAGTACCTGTATAACAGATATCCTACTGAGTGCACCTACTACAACGTTCACCTTCCTAGGAGTATAGACTATCTTGAAGTCATAGTTCTGGAGGAACTCAAGGCAACGTCGCTGTCTCAGGTTTAGGTCACTCTGAGAGAAGATATACCTAAGACTCATATGATCCATGTAGACTGTAAAATGCTTGTCCATAAAGTAATGTCACCACATCTTCAAGGTGATGACCACTGATTCTAGCTCATGCTCATGGGTAGCATTGTTCTGACCGTGTTTTCTTAGGCGTTGATAACCATATGCGATCATCGCTCGCTCTTACATTAGGACACCTCTGAACCTGGTCCCTAATTTGTCACAGTAGACTACATACCCTACTTCCTCCTCTAAAAGCCTAAATATGGAGGCAGTAGTCAACCTCTTCCTCAGCTCCTTAAAACTGAGTTGGCATCTCTCTGAACACACGAGGGGTTTCCCTTTCTCCATCAATGCTGATAGAGGTGCTGCAACTCTAGAGAAATCTGGCACATATCTCCGGTAGTAACTGGCCAAACCCAGGAAACTCTGAACCTCCGTTACACTCCTGGGTGGATCCCAAGAAAGTACCACCACAATATTCGTTATATCCACTACAACTCCAGCCTCCGATATCACATGTCCCAGAAATTGAACCTCTCATATCATGAACTAGCACTTTTAGAGCATACTACAAATCTACTGGTGTTGGAGTGTGTCTAGTACTACCCGCAAATGATAAGCATGATCCTCATCAGTATTCTAGTTGATTAGATTGTCGTCGATGAAGACTACTACAAACCGATCAAGGTATGGATGAATGATCATTTTCATCAGTTTTATGAATATTTCTAGACCATTGGTCACACAGAATGGCATAACCAATAACTAATAATGGTCATAATGACATCAGAAATCCATCTTCTACATATCCGCGTCTCGTACTCTGAGCTAGTGATAGTCTGATATGTGGTCTATCTTTTAGAACCACCATTCACCCTTCAACTGATGAAAGAGTTCGTCGATCCTCAAGAGTGAGTAATTGTTCTTCATGGTCACATGGTTTAGGTTCCGATAGTCAAAATAAAGTCCCAAGCTCCCATCCACCATCTTATCAAATAAAATCGGGGCTGCCCAAGGAGAAACAATGGTCCGAATAAATCAATTCCCCTAAAAGTCCTCTAGTTGTACCAGCAGCTCACAAAGCATAGTGGGATCCATCCAATATGATGGTTTTGATATCGGTGTCGTCCCAAGTTATATTAAATGAAAAATTCCACCTCTCTGTTAGGAGTTAGACCTGAAACATCATCAGGGAAGACAGCTGCATACTGGTCCACCATTACAAGATAACACGAGATCTCCACATCAACCTCTATGAGGGTAAGGTTATCCAACTAATGAGTGATCGATTGTACTCTCCTCTAGATAAATTCATCATGTACTGCAAAGGATCCCTTCTCACCGGTAAAGTTAATCATGGTCCCATATATGTGGACAGTCCGCACATTGTGCCTAATACAATCAATCTGAGCATAGACTGTAGATTACAATTCTATACCCAAGATGACATTGTAATGAGTCGACGCTACTATTAGGAGATTTCAACCGAAGCTCTAGCCACCTATATTAATCTCACACTACTAGGACCAGTGCATAATCGTCGAATCTGCTTCCGTAAGAGTCTTTAGCCGTACCGATCATTCCAACGGCTCCGTCAGAATCTACAAGCTCCGAAGGAGTATAGTGGAAATAAATGAATGACCAGAACATGTGTCTATAAGTACTTTAGCTATGGTGAAGTAGAAACAGATCAAACGTTGTATCATCTCTTGAGTTCCATGGTCATAGGTCACAACAGCCTAGAGCTGAGCTCAGCCCTGTCCACCGCCACTCTATGGTTGGGGTGTACCTCCTGGTGGTGGTGGAAGTAATATTTTGAATCTTTACCCACCACCAGATGCAAAACCAACTCCTATTCCATTTCTGGATTCTCCCTATGGACAGCCTCGATCGAACCTCTATCTATGGTTGTGTGGTCCTTCAAATATCTTCTAATCATCCGTACAGTGGGTCGGACAGTCCCGAGCCATTTACCCTTCCTGCCACATGCATAACACTGCCTGATCCTGGTATGACTGGTTCTGCCTGAGGTGCCCCACACAACCGACCCTGAATCCTACGGTCGTCCACCTATAGGTCTGGCCCTCTTGGACCTCCACGACATCTGTATACTTCCAGCTGAAAAAGATACTTCTACGTGGCGACTAGTGGTGGGTCTCGCTACTGGTGACTGCTCTACAAGAAAACTATCCACTAAGAGGGCTCTCTCTAACACCCCTGCCTGCGTAGGGATCCGGAGTGAGATCATCGAGGCCCTGGTCTCTCACCTGAGCCCCTGATCAAAGGTACGGTGCCTAAAAATGGGTTATGAACCATATATGTGGAATAACATGAGAGGTCAGTGACCCTCACTGAGTACTGAGCCACGGTCATGATGCTGAGCTATAGATGAAGTAGCTCCTATATGAGCACTGCACAAAGAATCACTGGGGAAAACTCGGCACAAAACAGTCTCTCGATGTCTACCTAGATAAGCGTCACCTATTCGTGAACCTTTAGTGTCAAGCTCCACAATATGCCTGCTGTTTCCAGTAAAAGGCTGGTGGAAAGGATCACCATGAGATCATCTTGTGTCTCTACCCATCAGAAAACTCTTACTATAGCCTCCAGCCATTCCTTATCTTCCTTCGTGTCTATCACTCCTATGAACCTAGGTGGCCTCTAGCGATGTAACATGTACATGAACTCATGTGACATGCATCCTCTTCTGCTGGGGTTGGTGGAATAGGTGGTCCAATGGTTAAAGGTGCCACTACTGCCTCTACTGGTGCTTCTACTATAAAAGGTCCCTACACCGAGGCCTCGCAACTCTGTGGGATATCAGTGCATACAACTCTCTAAATTCTAGCTGGCTGTCTACTTAGAAGAATCCTAAAAATAAAAAGGTGCGCCATGGTAAATAAGTTATAACTGGTGGGATGACTCAAGAGATCATGATGAAAACTCTGGGGAACACACATGGAATCAGTTTTTTCATGCATTGAGTTGGAAATTAGAGTTTAGGGTCCGGGTGCATGGATATGTCGGCTGCCGCACCAAAACTGTATTCCATAAACTAATAACCACACTCACTACACAAAACACTATTTCCGTTAAAAAGATCAGTCTTCTATGATCTATGGTAGAACATACTCCTCTGATACCAATTTTTTACAACATGTAACCTGGGGCCCATGCCGTGACTACCCCAATCATGCCTTCCATAGGCCAGGGGCTGGCGACTAGCACCGAATGCATATTCCCTAAAACCGGGATGGAATTTCTTTTATAACCTATAAACACTCGCAACCATGAAAAAAAGAAGATTCTAAATCAAGCAAACTATATAGTAAACAATGTGAGTACAATATGTAAAAGGTTCTATAATACATGACCCACTAGAAAGTACAATAAACTTATGGTACAGGTAAACTGATAGGTGAAAAATAGCTCTAGTTTCATCCACCGTGAATCCTACCTGAAGGGTAGGTACAACGCACGAATGGTCGTCTCTGCGGTTCACCTCTTCTAACATTCACCTCTAAACCACATCTAGTCCTGATACTCTTTTCCTCAATCAGTGTTGCCAATCATCTGCACAAAACAGAACAAGGTGCCGGAATAGCCCATGCTAGGGTGAGTATAACAACACTCATTAGGGACCCTGAGACCCTCAAGGTATCACAAAATCCACAAAGGATAAACCACACAGCATGTAAACAACTCTCAAACCAACTTAGGTATATGCCCATACATATACCCAAGTTATCCAGTATTCCAATATCAATCATGTGGAAAACATAGAGTCAAACACCAAAGCCCCATGCTCAATTTTTCCACAAAGGATTAAATACCACAAAGGAAAGTACCACACTGTTACACCAAATAGAAGAATACGACTAAGGTATTACCATGAAGGAAACTACCACACAGGTACAGACTCAACTCACACCTGGTATAACATAGATACGGTAGTAAATATGCACCGATATAACTACTGAATCATCTTACTCTGTTAAGAGGAAGACCTACGGAGGATCCTAATTCATCATCAGACCCACACATGATCTCAAGGTTCTGACCCACATATGATCGCTCAGAGCTGACCCACACAAGATCGCTCGTTGCTGACCCACAATGGATAGCTCGTTTCTGACCCACACATGATCGTTATTCATCCTTCACGTCACTGCCAGCTTCTGGGTTCCCGCACTAGGCATAATTGTTTCATGGAGGGTCTGCTCCGCAAGCCACTGGTCGATACTCCAACTGCCACAAATTCCCACGAAGAAGTATATCAAAGGGCCGCAACATCATAGGGGTATCAACGCCATAGACGTTGCGTGAATCCGATGATCGGTCTGCGAGTTATTAGTCTTTTAGTTCTGGGGGCCCGGTTGGATTCGTGCTCGATTCAACCCGAGCGTTCTCCAACATTATCTAAATCTTTAGTGGGGTATACCAAAGGGATTGTCTTGCTCTAAGGATTAGAGCATCATTGATGGTTTGTTAAACATATTCATGGATCAAAAGTTATGGAAAAAATATCATAATGGGTTGAAGTGGGTCTGGGTCCGGTCTAACCCGATCAGACCGACCTGGCCCAACCCTTCCTTAGCCGACTCGGTTTGGGTCGACCCGGACCGACCCGTTGGGTTCATCCATCCATGCTGAGTCTGGCCCGGCCCACGCTGGGTGGTTCGGCATGCCACTAAGCTTGTGAGGCGGCGGGGTGGGGGGGGGGGGGGTGCACGAGCAGCAGAGCAGTGCTGAGGGATGTGGTGCGATGAGGCCGCAGGTCCACGAGGCCAGTGAGGCAGCGGGGTCGCGAGGGCTGTAAGGCCGCAAGACAGTGAGGGTGGCATGGATGCGGGCTGCGACGGCGGCGAGGTAATGGGTCTGCGAGTGCGATGAGGCCCCAAGGGTGGGGAGGCTGCATGGTTGCGTGGGCGGCGATGCAGCGGGACTGCGAGGGAGGCAAGGACGTTGTGGATACAGGACCGCAAGGGTGGCATGGCTGCGGGACCACGAGGGCGATGAGGCCACAGGGCCGCGAGGGTAGCGATGTTGTAGGGCCGTGAGGGTGGGGAGGTCGCGAGGCTGCGAGGGTGGTGAGGACATGGGGCAGCGCGTAAGGTTTCCTGTCGACGAGGGCCGTGGGGTGGCATCGTTACGTTGTCGCGTTCGTCATGGTCGGTGATGTTTCAGCCGCCGTATTTGTTTGTCATCGTGGCAAAAAGTCTCCTTCTTCCTTTGTGTATGATACACTATTCAAGAAGAACAACAGAGTGGTTGGGCCATATTTTTTGGCCTTTGCCCTCCGCGTTAGAGCGGTAGCATGTGGCTCAAAAAGAAATTGAATAAAGAAATTCCTACCCTTCTGCATTGAATATTCCCAAACCCGCAACAAAAAACATCCAAGAATCAACTAGTTAGAGGGTTGATGCACGTTCCTTTTTTTAGAATGGATGAACATGGGAATAAATAATAATACTAAAATAAACCCCTACCATGATTATTTGATTGAATATTGTCCATGTTTGAGACAGTTTGGCATTTTTCGATCCCACAACAAGTCTCCTCCAACAACATCTATGAGGAGAGTAAATGATGAAGTCGTTGACGATGGTGTTTCCTAGATCATTGGAGATCCTTCGACAGAGTTTTGAGAGGGGATCTTTTAAGGGGAATTGTTCTTCGTTGGTTTTATTCATTGGAGGATGCATTCTTCATTGGAGAGAATAATCCTCCATTAGTTCTTCTCTCCCAATTAAACCAAAAATGAAAAGTAGCCAAAATATTGTGTTTCCGTAATTTAATTTTTTGGCACAATATTCAAATTGGAATAATTAATTAATTTGAAGTTGGCATAATAAATCAAGGAGTGGCATCATTAATGTGGGGGGAAGTTTAAGAGGCTTCCGCACACTTAAGAGTTAGATCAAGGGGGTTTTAGTGTCGGGTGGTCCCCACCATCATAACCTATGGGAGGTTTTAGGTTCGGTGGTCCCCACCTCTATAACCTCCCATGGGAGGTTTTCAACAAATGTAAAATAAAATAAATGTTTATTTTATTTTATTTTATTTATACAAAAAACCCAAAATACTAACTTTCACCCTCGACCACCTGTTATCGAGGTGAAAGTCTCCATAAGTGAATATCAATGTTGCGATTTCAATGGTGTCCTCAGATATTGATTCTAAACACCAGTTCAGATGTTCAAAAAACCTGCTCGCACATTTACTAATCGTACCATAAGAGAATTTTAGAAATTCATTCTTGGAACACCGGGCCTCAGAATCATGCACCGTCAATTTTCGCAGACTCATAAAATTCCAATATATTTAAAAAACAACTACATGGAAATTATGTGTCTTTTTATGAATATCTATGCCTTATAGAATATGAATATTTAGTTGGTTAGCCTCTAAATTCTATTTTTCATTAGACTCCAAAAAAGAGATTTGGTTAAGTGACAACATTTTTCAATTACACATGTTATTACTATGAAATGATTTCGTGCCATCTATTTCTAACTAACCATTGGTTGAGTGACACATGTATAGGTCTCTCTGAGATTCATGGAATAATATGAATGTTAGAGGAGGGAGCTGACTGTTGGATTTGTGACTATAAATATGAGCACATTTGAATGAGCTCATAGACCATTCAATCAATATAGAGAATGCATGTTGTGTAGTGATTTCTAGAGATAGAGGTAGACTCTCATACCTTGTGAATTATGAACACCCTGATCATATTTCTTCGTGCGACTATGATTGTTTCTGAGTAGAATCAAGGGCTTCCAGGGATAGGAAGATAGAGGTGCCAACTACCATAAGCTTCGAGGGAATTCGGGGATAGTATGACAGATTCTGATATTCCTATCAATGGATTACCCTAGTATGTGAAGGACATACATTCTTGAAAGTATCAATAAAGGGATCTTTATCCAAGGTCGTTGGATACCCTACTATTTGCGTTAAATGATTTCATACTTATTACTTGTTTTGTTTCATGTTATTCTCCTCTATATTTTGATAAATAAATAATGTATAAAATTATCATTTTTTCTTATTTTATTATGTACTCTGATAAATATGATTCTGTATATTATAAGTTAGAATCATTCAAAAGTGTCATTTCCAAAAGTTTCATTTCTGGAACAATATTTCCAGAACCTATGAAAGTTTGTCTTATAGAACTTTTTTAGGGTATGTGAATTTAACTTGTTTAACATTGTTGTGTATTGTTTTCTGAAAGTTTAAAATCAAATGTTTTAAAACTTACAATTCACCCCTCTTGTAATTGAGCATCTAAATGTACAATTATGACCCTACAAAGTCAAAAAGGCCTAAATAAGGCTAATTACCACAATTAAGTAACACAATATAATAGTATAAAAATAAGAAGAAAAACTTCCCAAATTCCATCTCAGACACAACTCACCAATTCCATGGGTCAATAGCTAGAAACACCGCCATGAGATGATATCCCCCTACTCAATATTGGATGGAGATAATATACATAGAGTTAAAGACATATGTAGGGTGTGAGAAAAATCCCATTGGTATTTCTCCCAATAATTCCATAACATGATTCCAATATCATATTAATAATGAAATTTCATTCAATTTTAGAACAAAAATGTTTTTCAATTAAAATTAATATTTAATCAAATCCTTATTTACATTTTAAATTATGGGAATAATTTTGAAAATCAGTCTTCACATTTAAAATGATGGAAATACCTTTCAAATGATGGAATTACCTTTAAAAAGGGTGGTTTACACAAATTGAACTTTTAAAAAATGACTTAGACAATAACTTTTATATAAAATAGTTTAAAAAAATTATAACTCATGTAATATAGTATACAATAGGGGCATATAAATTTTTTTGTTAAAAACAAGAGATAAAAATGTTCGTATTCATAATAAAGTATCATAGTTCTTGTCTATAAAGACCTTACACTAAATTATTATTATAGAATCTACACAATTCCCTTTGAAACAAGGCCTAATTGGACTCAATACTATCTCCTAACAGAAATTATAATATGAAATTATGTTTTAGAACGTTGGAAATCGTAAGGTATTGTCTAAATAATTCACTAAATACCTATGACTTTCACTTTCTCAATTTCAAAAAATGATGGGAAATTTGAATCAGTAATCCTTCAAATACAATTCATCCCATTCTATATTTCATATTTCCAATTATTCTTTTCAGAACAATAATAGGGTTTTATTCAAAAAACATGTATTTTCACTAAGATAATACCCTGTGATTTAAATAAAAAAAATTATTATGTCGTTTGTACAAATAGGCATTACAAATATATTCACTATAAAAATTCACAATCCAATTTAAAAATTAAATTATATAATATAATTTCCATAAAAATGAATAAAAATTCACAAAAAAAACTTTTCATTTGGGATTTTTAACAATTTTCAATAAAAACATTTTTCATAATTAAATTTACAAATTTAGTTGGACTAATTTTCATCAATTCCACAATTTATATTAAATAATTTTAATTTCAAAAAAATTATAAGGACACGAGAAATCAATGTAATTATGGGTTTTCCAATTCCATGCAAGAAACTCATTTTTCTTGAAAACCCCAATCAATGAATTGTGTTTTTCGAAGAAAAAAACTGAATACCATTTAATTAGAAATAAGAAAATTCATTTAATTCAAATAGTTTGAATTATACAATGAAATTTTAGGGTCAATATATATTTTCCATTGTAACAAGAACACCTACATCGTGATCAATGGATCTTCAATCACAAATACATGCATAGAAAAAATTAATGGAGAATTAAATTGACAAGTATCATTCAATAAAAACTAGGTTTAGATTCAAAATAATTGTTATTAGATCAAAAAATTAATATGATGATCCATGGAAACCTAGGGTAAAAAATTGGGATCATGATAGAATGATAATGGGAAGAGTAAACAAACATGAAGAAGATTGAAATGCATTCCTCATGCTTTGAATAACTTATAAGAGGAATTCATGGGACCCAGTACTCTTCTTGGGATATCTAATGATGGGATAAATTGATTCTAGGTCTTACTGTTCTATTGGGGCCCTAAAATTGGAGTTTTGTGAATTTTAATAACAAATCGGATAACCTAAAACCCCATATCTGCCATTTCCTAAGAAGATGTGCATGGTTTATAAAAACTATTTAAAATTCATGCACTTATTATAAATAAGACACATTATTATTCATAATAAGATGAACGGATTGACTAATTATTCATAAATCGTGTGAATGACCAGTGCATTGGGATGCATGGGTTTCTCTGAGAGGGAACACTGTTTGGAAAACAATGCACAAACTATGTTATAGAAAAAACTTTTCAAAACCCTTAAAAATTATTCTATAAATAGCTACAAATCAAACATAACCAAATATATACAACAATAGAGGATTAAGTATACCTAAAAATAGAAACAAGTTGTTAAAACCTCCCCACCATAGAGTCACTATGTCCCTATAAAGCCTAAGAAGAAGTTTTAATGGAAGAAATATGAGGTCACTACTCTCACATCCATTCTTCCCCCTAACAAATCCCATTATTATCTAAATAGTGATTCCATAACACGTGAACCAATGGGATCATCCAAACACTATGTACCATGGTTTCATAATCAACTATGCTGAATGGATTTTCAATTACTGATAAATTAGGTTTAATCTAAAGATCACTCTATATTAGAACATTAGATAGATTAGATAGATATTTACAGAGGTGAGATTCATGAAACATGTCATCTATTGACATTTGATATGGTGGTTGTTCTAAATTGTAATCAGTGTTCTCCACCTCCTCAAAAACATCTATAGGTCCCACAAATTAAGGATAAAGTTTCCCTTTCATCTCAATCATTTAATGACCCAACTATGGTGAATCTTTTATGAACGAATATTCAAAAACTGATAATTATAATGGTCTACAGAAATGACCAGCATAAGACTTATATAGATTCTATGATTTCAATATTCTCTGATGAATACATAGAATATTTTTTGTCATATCATAGACCATGAATAGTCCCTGTAAAGAACCTTTACCAATATCCTCCCCATAAATGGGATATTCTTAAAGACATCCATAAAAGGCCTCAGAACGTGGAATTATAATCGAGGACATGTTCTTATTGTTATATGAAAACTCAACATTCCCAAAATGATCATAACAAGCCCCAACAATGTCGAGAACACAAGAACAAAACACTTCATCAAGAATATGTATAGTTTTTTCTATCTGTCCATTCGACTGCAGATGGTATGCCAGACCGAAATGGACATGAAATCCCAGTGCCACCTAATTTCTTCTCCAAAAAACGATAAGTGAACTGAGGATCCCTATCAAATACTATAGACTATGGATCTTCTTGAAAATGAACAATCTCATATACATATAGATTTACCGACTCCTCAACATTTCCTATATCATGAATGTGTGTAATGTGAACCAACATATTCATTCTTTGGATCCCAACACATATCACACCCTTACTTATCTGGATGTGTGGTAACCCAAAAACAATGTCCATTGATATTTCAACCCACTTAAATGTATGGAATGGAAGTGGATGAAGAAAACCCAAAGGGTTCTGGTTCTCTGTATTAACTAGTTGGCATGTATAATAACAAAAGACAAACTCATTAATTCCCCATATCATACATAGACAACAAAACCACTACCACATGCCATGGAACATATTTTTGATTCTAGGGTGTGCTTCCCACATGGAACAAGGGAAATACCCCATCACAGATCTCCATACTAAATAAGGTACCACATAAAGGTTCCAAAAGAAAGGAATTACCTCTTTGTACAATGACTAATCATGATCAGTCTCCCCACCATTAAGAATTTCTCTAATTCTACAGAACACTTCATCAAGATCTTATTATTAGAGAATTAATTTGAGAATAAAATATGTTTACTGAGCTCTTTCCAAAGTGACCTCAACACCTAATTCTGGAAATTTCATATGAAACTATGTAAAGAGATAAAAATGTTTCACTCTTATAATGATTCATTCACTACATCAGTCTGGAGTTTCATGATCAATGAATATATGATTACCTTAACTTTATGAGGGGTATACGTAATGTAAAATTAAAAATAGTACATGTACTCCACATAAAGCCAATGTAATAGATTAAAATCTTATTGAGTGAATAAATTAAAAAATATCTTGTGTTATTAATACACGGTAAACCATTCCTTATATAAGTAGTTTCACCAACTCATAATCATGTGAATCAAATAATTATGATCAAGGTCTTGGGTTGGATAGTTATTCTCATGTTTCATATGATTACAAGGCCCATTGGTTAAAATATGATCAACATTCACAAGAATGCTACCAAAGCAGGAACATAATTCATCTAAAAATTCCACATTAATTTTCCCATCCTCTAATGGAGTCAATGTTGGTGCAATAGTGAAAAGAAATTTCAACTCAGAAATTTAATTATAATATTTATTATTATATCAACACATTACTCACTCCTAGGTAAGAGAATTTATTATATAATTCAACCTTGATTATTCCTTCATAAAGAGTCCATAATACCCATATACACCCAAGAACCTCAGAATCTCAAAAAAAATTATATGGTTTTCCCCATTACAAAAAAAATTTTACTATCGAAAGGTTAACATAAATACTATGTTTTAACACCGTGTGTCCCAAGAACATCAGTTCCAAAACTAGAAGTCACATATATATAGATTGGAATAAATAAAGTGATTTCTCAACAAACATAGAACTATTATCAAATAATTCACATGATCATCCTCTGACATAGAGTAAAAAAGGATGTCATCCACAATGACCACCATGAAGGTTCCAAGATAATCTAGAAAATCATTCTAATTAAATCCATGATAACTATAGGGACATTGGTTATACCAAATAGAATAACAATGTACTAATAATGATTGTACCTGCTCCGAAAGGTAGTTTTCTGAATGAGATGTGCTTTTATCATCATCTTAGGGTAACCAGATCAACTTTAGTGAACTAAAAACCAAATTTCCCCTTTCAATTTGTCAAAAATAGCATCAATATATAGAAAATTATATTTTTTGTTTATCATTAATCAATTTAGTTTTCATTAATCATCAAATAGGCGATTTGAATCACCAACTTTCTTACTAATTGGAATTGTTTCCCCCTAAGGTGATGAGTACCCGACATTGTCTCAATAGAAAACCAGACATCCCTAACATTGGGGAAACCATAGAAATATGAATGAATCATGTCAGGAGGCTGAATTAAAATAGGAAGGAGTTCACTATTCAATTATTCTTACTCCATATTGAAAAAAGAAACCGATATAACATTCCCAAACTCCATATAGGCAGGTCTGACTCTGCTTGAACATGGGTCATGTTCTCATTTAAATACACAGAACACACCACTATGTGTATTAAAGGATACCCATAAATGATAAAAATCAATCTTTTCCATTCTATAAATGAGTCAATCCATCCCAAAAATGATGTCATGGGATTTCATGTTAAGAACAAGAAAACTCCATGCAAGATCGACATCTAATTCGTGGAATACAAAAGTGGTACTAAAAATACCCTTATCTCTCTTTGTACTGAGGGTTTTAGTATTATCCATATAATAAAAAAAATATGTAGAAAAATTTATCTAATTTACAATATAGGATTAAATAAACAAATGAAATTCACCAGTATCAAATAGACCGGTCCGGAATGATGATGTTATAATAACGAAACTTCTCACGATAGCTGGACCCCTATCTGCATTCCCTAGAGACTCTTCTAATACATGAAGAAGATTTATTTCATATTCCTATGGTTTAAACCATTATATACATTAAGAATATTATTTTCCAAATATTTGGGTTTATATAATGATTTTTACACTATATAGATTATAATAATCATGGAATAATATCTATAATTTACCTAAGCATCTGTAGGAGCCATAGTTCATGGGTGCCTCAGTGAAAAAACCCAATGATTTAACTAGCTCACCACACTGATAAAAAATCAAATGAAATCTTCCGTGAACTAAAGGAGTTGTAGAATTCCCATTTCATAGATAAAAACATTGAGAATTATCATTATTTAGTTTTACTTATATTAAAATCACAATACCATTGGGTGAGAAAGAAACTTCTAATAACACTAATTTTTTTGCAAGGAATGTTTTAACCATTACTACTCTATCCATCACATCATCATAAGAAACCATCTTCATCAAGATAAGCAGAGAAAATATATCCTACAAAATTCCCAACTCAAAACTCTGGGCCTTTATCTTCTCATTCAATGAAATATTAGTTGAAAAAATCCCAAGATCGTTAAAATGGATTGCATACTGTTCATAGTCCTAGAAGCCTTTTCAAGATTTAAAGAAGCTATATCCTTGGGAAAAAAATCAACCATATATTGAAAGAGTCAGGGATATGATCCTTAAAGTATTTCCACTATGATCCTCAATGCTTCTTGTTCATCATCATTGTATCCCACAATCTCTTACATAGTCCAACAATCACGACGGTGGCACACTTCACATTAATTTCATTTGGTTTGTGTAGGAACCCAAAAAAATGATCAATCATGCTCAGCCATTCCTCATTCTCTCGATGACCTCATGATCCTTTTAATTTTTTCAAATTATAAAAAAGAAACTCCTGATATTGGAATGTGAACACAAACTCCTATATGACACTAGGGTCCTAAACATGATTTTATTATTGTTGTGCCATAGTAGCTTCCTCTAGGATATAATTCACACATCTTTTCATAGGAATGATGTTACAAAACATTAGAAGAAAACAAATAAGACATCAAATTATTACTCAAACAGATAGACAAGGGAAACTTATCATTACATATTGAAACAAAATATTTAGAATTTTATTCTATCCAAATTAAATAGGGAAATGAATATAAATAATTTAGTTGAAATAATTACTTATCCACCCAAGGAGATTTAAGGATCATTTTAGTGAGAGCTAACAAGGAACTCATTCTCAAAGACATCTTAATTTCTAAAAATATTTAATAATGCATATACAGACATTAAGACATGATGTTCAACCAAATACCCTAATACCACATTTTCATGAACCGGAATTGGTACCCTAGTTACCTGATAACTAATCCAATCCTTAAATAAACCAAAGGGAATTCTTCAGAGACATGGTACAATGAAAAGAACCATTCAATATAGAATGAGAAAGTGGGAATGATTTGGCAACTAACAATGTGTATGTAAAATAATGAAGTTAGTATTGCATAAAAAATGAAAATCCTCTTATAGTAATGTAACGGAATAAAAACAACCATAATAATGAATTAGTACCAAAACCATGTGACACATGATAGTTCTAGAGAAACAGGAAATTCAACTTCTCATTTCCCAAATCTGACACAACTCACTAAGTACATGGGTCAACACCAAGAACCACCTCTATGAGATGCCTTACCCCTACATAATCCTTGATGAAGATAATATACAAACATGTGGAGGAACAAGAAGGGTTTGATACAAATCCTTGTAGTATTTTATCCAAATAATCCATAACAACATTCCAATATCAATTTTTCCATTAAAGTGCATTCAATTTCAAAAAATATAGGGTTGCAATTTCAAAATTATATTATAAAAAATAAATATTTAAATTATAGAAAATATAAATAATTTATAAAATCCTTATTCACATTTCAAATTATGGAAATATATTTCTAATGGTTGAATTACTTCTTAAAAAAGGGTTATTTACACAAATTTCACTTTTCAAAATGTCATATATATTAATATTTATATCAAATAGTTTATATAAATCGTATGGAATGTAAAATAGTTTAAAATTTTTAATATATTCATTTGAAATATAAAGAATCGACAAATATGGTCATATTCCTACTATGGTATGATAGCTCCAAGATATTGTGTCCCCACAATCAAGGTGAACTATCGTATGTATATAAGTCCCTTTCAAAAAATTACCAAGAGTAATCATTACCATCGCCTAGGGGATGTGAGTTGTTGATAATAGGTTATAAAATGTTTTAAATCACAATTTTCTATCCAAATAAATCAAAAAATTTCTTTTCAATTTAAAGATTTCATGTAAAAAAATAACAAGTGGAAATGTGTTTTATTTAAACTTAAATTACAATTCATCCCATTATCTATATCATATATTCAAAAAATTTATTTTAAAAACACAATGTGTTTTTAATACAAAATACCTTTTCACTAAGATAAAACTGTAAGGATTCTATCAAAATCATTTTATTTCCATTTTCGCAATTATAGATTTTAATTAAATTAAATATTAAATATATTAATTAAATCGAATAATTTTATTTTAAAATAAATTATATCAATTTCAAAACAAACGAACAATTAAATTGAAGTAGAGGTTTTCACAATGTTCCAACAAAACGTTTTTCAAAAATTAAAATCTGGAATTTAAATGAAAAAGTTTTTCCCAAATTAAAAATTCAGACTAAAAAATTTGAATTTCTACTATTTCTATAAGCAGAACCTAATTCAAGGATATTAGTGGATTTACAATATAAATAAAAAAATACATTAAAAAATCACTATTCAATGAAATTGGGGTTTTCTAACAAAATAATTGAAATACATTTAATAAAAACAATTAAATTTTATTTAATTAAAATAGGTGAAATTAAACAACATAATTTTTGGGTTAACATAATTTGGGAATCATAATAGAACTACTTCCTTCGGGATAAATAGATCAAAAATAACAATTCCATACATAGAATACTACAACAGACAACGACAGTGACTGGGATTTATGAATCAAACATAATTTAGATCCAAAAAAGTGTTTATTAGATGCAAAAATAAATAGCGGTTTCATGTATCCCAAGGGAGGAGAAGAGATCTCACAATAGAATTAGAATGAGAATAGAAATCTAATATGAAGAGGATCTATGATCATTCCTCGTGATTCTAATCTCTTATAGGGGGATCTGAGGGTCCAAGACCACTACATGGGAGATCTAATGATGGGATAAATAACTTTAAGGCCTTATCATTCCGTTTGGGTCATAAAAAAGGGGTTTTTAAATATATAATTAAAAACAAATTATATAAAATACATTCCGTAGAGTTTCTTAACAAAAGGCACATGATTTAAGAAAACCTTACAAAATCCATACACCTATAATTAATGGACCTCATGGTTATTCATAATTGAAAAAATGGGATGAATAATCGTTAACCATTTGTGATAATTCCCACTTCCTTGGGTTGCATGGTTTCCTTTGAGAGGGTGCACAATTTAGGAAAGCATGCACAAACCTTGTACTATACCAAAATTTTCAATACCATTACTAATTAACCAGAACTAACCCCAAACAACACCCAACGGATGATTTCGAGAAAAAGTTTATGAATAACAAAAAATATTAAATTGTGGATAAAAATACAATATTTATTAATTTTATAATGATAGATATTGAAATATTTAGAAAATGGGAGAAACCTTATCTTTCTCAAATTATTGTTCAACCATATATCCAATTAACAATTATAGTGTTTTATGTGGATAATAAATATCTGTAAAATAATGTTAGAAATGTTACTTTGTTTTGCATTTATTATGATTCAATTATAATCTTTAGTAACCATGTATGGCTTCCATCCATGACCAATTTATAGAAGGAGCGGTTAGGGGAATCTCATAGTTTTTAATTATATATTTATCATTGAGGAAAAATGATATGTATGTATTTCATAGTGTATTTCTAGTGGTATTGAATAAAAATTGACATTATATATTTTTTGACTTAGTGATTACTATGTATAATTTTTAAGTAATGGAGACAAAAGTCTTAGGACATGATTTTACCATTAATGATACAAGAATTGAAATGTGATAACATAAAAATGATATTTTTATTGTAATCACCAATAAAACTAAAGTGAATAATTTTATATGGTTTTCGGTATATATCCATACGAATTCATAACACTTCATTTTAACAAATGAGTATTTTTATCAAGATAATTGTTCTAGAATATACATTAAAATATTTTTATGTTTTTATTTAATACCAAATTATATTGTGTCTTATCATGATATGATGTTTTCATAAAAAGTACAATGAAATATTATGAATTATCTTAAGACATAGTGGTGCTTCAACACTCTATATAATACTCGAAATGATTGTCATTCTGGGAGAAAAATTCAAACCATATATTATATGTTGAGATCTTGTTTTATTTATATTTATTTTTAGTTCATCAATGCCTACCTCTAGTTGAGTTTTTTATAATGCAGTATCTACAACTAAAAAATTAAGCTGGCTAAATTTTAATCCCAATATGGAAATAATTCTAGGACTCTGATGTGTTAGTATTATGTTGTGAAAAAAATCTATTATGATTATAACAAGGTGATGAAATGGAAAAGAATGTTATCTCCATTAAATAACAATTAAGGGAATGATAAATTGTGTTTAAAATATATTCTATCAATCCATTTTATAGTATAGAATTTAAAAATGGTTACGTGGTTTTTATAATAATATATCCATTTGTTAATTAAATTTGGAAATAAGGGAAAATAATACCCAGGTATGTTGGTACATTAGTAATGATATTATTAGGATGATAACCTATCAATTAGAACTTCTAAAAACATTTTCAAGTTCATTATGTGTAACATTCATCTCTTATGAGAAATGATAAATCCAATCCCAAAAAATTACTACACTCAATGGTCACTAAGATATATCATGTGCATTCTTATAAATATCACATGGTGGAGATTTTGAAACATGGAGATAATTTGTTAATAATCATAAGAACTCACCTAGTTAAATTTTGTGGTGAAACCTTTTTGTTGAAGAAGTTGCGTGGGGACCATAGAATGTAACAATGAATAAGTTTACATAGTTTTCAATTTCAATGTAATGTAATTTAAATGGATAATTTCAATTTTCCAATGGTGTAATTCAAATCACTTTATATTATAAAATACTATCTTAAAAAAAATTAATTTCATTGATGGATTTTCTTACATGCAACACAGATTATTTCATAATTAAATTATATTGTTAATATTAATATTTAAAATATGAAGCTTATAAAATATAATTTAAACATTTAAAAAAAATTAATATCAATATTTTCAAAATAATTATAATCCTTATAGAAAATGTAAATTTATTTTCTAGTAATGTAATTATATGTTCCAAAAGATCATGTTTTTTGAAAAATGCGTTTTTTGGGAAAATAATATACATTTTTTCAATAAAAGTTATATAAAATATAAACAAATTTATCATAAATTAAATAATATACATGTCTGAATTATCTTATAGTGGCCTCTTGAGAATTTCATGAAAAGTTATCTTTTTCAATGAATAGTGAAAAATTATTAAAAATAGCATTTTTAAACATTTTAGATTGTATATTTGGTCTTAATACATTTTAAAACATAAAAATAGTTAAATTATATATTTATTAATATTTATTAATTCTTTTTATTTAATAAATCATTATAATCTTATTAAAAATTCCATTTGAAAACCACTTTTGAATGGCATTATATGGATTAATTTTAAATTAAAATTTTCCCCTTATATTAATATAATTTATAATAAATAAAAATCTATTTTAATCATCATAATTAATATTATATTATAATTTCATCTTAATTTATGGTTTATAATGAATTGTAAAACCATTAACGGTCAATTACAGCATTTGAAGAATAAATCAATTTACTAGGGGTTAAAATCAAATACTAGGGGATAAAATGACCTAAAAACATTTCCAAATTTTAAAATATGGATATTTTTTGAAATTACCTCCTCAAATGTCCTATAATTATGTATTTTTATCCCTTTTTATTTTTGAAAAAATTGGTTTGACTTTTTCGTCTAAAAAAGTAAAGTTGTGTCGTCTCCACAAAATATAATTGGCCACCCACTCTCCCCTACTATAAAAATATCTATAGCCTCATGTATTGGAATAGAGAAAAAAATGCAATATTCAATACATGTACACTATATTCATTTTTTATTATAAAACAATCTTATAAATGGTCTTTGTTCCCACATAATTTTGTTTTATGAAGAAAATATATCGTTCTTAATCGAGTATTTTTTTATCTCCAAATTAAAAAAAAATTATTCAACTAATATGGAATATTATAATTGGTATCTAACAAATACATATATGTTATAATTATTATTTTATAAGCTCTATCTATATCCACAAACATAAAATTTAAACGAAATCACCATTCGTGATAATGTCGTACTACTGTCTCGTGAACACATATAAATTGTTTTCCTTAAAAAAACTCTCACATAGGGAAATAATGATTTTTTAATGTTCACATACGTTTCTTATGATAAGATTATTCTTATAGAATAATAATATCACATCTGCTATCCTACCATCTAATTAATTTGAAAATGATAATGTTGCACGTGTGAACGTGTGGACTAGCACCTCCATATAGTGATGTGTAAATTTTTTTATTTCATATTAAAATGGATTTCAATAAATAAATATGAAATTAATTTATATGTAAAATATGAAATAAAAATATTCTATATAGGATGACTAATATTTTACTTTTTTTTAATCTGTCATTCATGAAAATGGAATCATGGTTCATGCATATGTATAACCAAATGACTCTATGAACAACATAAGAATTTTTATATATCTAACTTTAATATGTTAATCTAAATAAATATATATATAATTAATATTAAATACATATTATTTTTAACAAATTCGATATTATAAAATAATGATAAATGTCAAATAACTGAAAACTACCCAAAAACAGGCATAAAAATGAAATAATTATTTCCCCAATAGTGATTTTAAAATGTAATTGTTAATATGAAGAAAATAAATGGTTAGAATAAAATAATATATTTCATTTTAAATGTTTTTATATTTCAATAATATATTTATAAAAATCTGATATATTTTATATATTGTGATGGAATGAGTATGAGTAAATTTGAGACATGAGGTGATGTATTATCATTTCACATTAAAGTATGTGATACACATTCCATATTCAGAATTTGTATATTGAAATTAATGGATATACATATCAATATAAGTTTCATTCGTCCATGGGTCTTATGATTCAGAATATGCCATAGTGGTAAATTTTATATGTTACACATTCACTGTATATCTGTATTATTTATGATCATGTTTCCAATGATGAAATATAATAAAAAAACATCAAGAAACTAATTATTTTTATTATATTATTATTAATTATATATAATACATGTTTCCCATCATTTGTATCATCAACACGTACTCTGTATATTGAATGAATGTTTTTTTATAAAAATCAACTATATTTCACTATTTGGTAGAAAAAATAATTTTTCGTAAGATCCCATCCTTTTTAAGATATATATAAGCCCGGTTTTTAGGTTTTATTTTTTATTTTACTGAGAATAATTTTTTTGGTTATTTCTATAGAGCGAGTTTAGGGGAAAATTTGAAATTTTGGATGGAAGTGAGGATATGCAGATTTAGTGCACGATTTTCCCAAACCATGTTCTATGGCCAAAACAATTGTGCAACACAAGACATAAAGGGTTTGAATAGATACCACATGGTGTTTCTGTATGTTCATCTTAATATGAAAAACCATTCACCCCAACCCCTTAGAAGAGCCACACGACTAAGGCACATGGTTAGGGGTTACTATTAAACTCTAAGAAAAAACGTAAAATATTATATTTTAATCCCTCTAAAATTAGTTTTAATATTTATAGAGCACTCATTTTACAACTATTTTGTCAAAACTGAACACCTAATGAATTTTCATGATTTTTAGCACCTTATAATGATTATGATAATTAATAATTGAAATAATTTTATATATATTGAGTTTATTTATTTAGATAATAAATTAATGCATTAATTATAGAGATATTGAGATGTTTTATTATGTTAATTTATAGTTTAATTAAAAATAAAATCATTGGGATTTTTGATTTTGATTAATTAATTGGTGAATTAATTAATGGGGTTAAAATGGATAATTAATTGTTGAATTGATTAAGGGGAATTATATGAAGAAGTAATTTTTGAATTAGTAATGTAATGATGTGAATATGAAATCATTGATTTTGATTAATTAATTGGTAAATTAAATAAGGTGATTTTGTGATGTATTTTCTTTGAAATGATAAATAATAACATTAGAATTTAGTCATGTATTGTGAAATATGAATGGTAAAAATAGAATAAAATTATCAAATTATGAATTTTATGAGTGTAATTCATTCGTGTATTTTTAAATATTAATGGGAACCATGTTATTAAATTATAAAATGATTATTGGTAATAGTGGAATTTAGTTATGTATTTTGAAATATGAATGGTAACAATGGAATTCAGTTATTAAATGATGAATGGTAATAATTTAAATCAGTAATGTATTATAAAATATAATAGCTAAAAATAGGATTCAATAAATAAAAGATTAATGTTAATAGTAGAATTCAGTCATGTATTATGAAATAAGAATGGTAATAGTGGAATTCCATTATAAAATGATCCATGGTAACAATGGAATTTTGCTGTGTATTATAATTATAAATTTTAAAAATAGAATTCACTAATTAATTATTAATAGTAATAATAGAATTTATATATATGAGATCATTTGGTGTCCTCTAGAACCCTATGGTTTATGTGGATAAATCAATTTTAATTGAATAATTATAAAATATTTACATTATTTCTTGTATATTAATTATACTAATTTGTACACTATTTTGATTTTATATAGTTATAGAAAACAATTGTGGTGGCCTACGGAGTTGTACTTACACCACTACTGGAAAATGGACATATCCCCACGGGTTTCTCCAAAAACGTGGGGATAGACCCCCCCCCCCCATACCCATGGTTTTGGAAAACTGTGGGTATAGGTGTCTATTGAAGACCTATACCCACGGTTTTCCAAAACTGTGGGTATAGGGGGGGTCTATCCCCACGGTTTTCCCAAACCGTGGGGATAGGTCCTGAAAAGTGACCTATGCCCACGGTTTCCCAAAACCATGGGTATAGGTGTACCTATCCCCACGGTTTTGGGGAAAACCATGGGGATAGGTCTGGGCTAAATTTCCTACACCCACAGTTATGAAAAACCGTGGGTATATGTCACTTTTGTGTGCACGAGAATTTTTTTTTCGCTGGAACGAATTTTTTTTTGGCGGGAACCTTATACCCACGGTTCTTCCCTCTATAACCACGATTTTTATAAATATATTTAACTAAATATATATATATATATACATATAGGTGATGTTAGGGTAGTGGTTAGACGCAGTGTTTACAGCGGAGAGGTCGCGAGATCGAAACTTGGCACCTGCATTATTTTAGAACCTATTCCCATGGTTTTGAAACCATTGGTAAAATCGGTTGACACCGTGAAAATTGGATATGTTTCGGTGACATGGTGGCAGGACACCTATACCCATGGTTTTGGAAAACTGTGGGTATAGGTTGGGGACCTATCCCGACACCGTTCCAGCCCACGGTTCCCAAAACTGTGGGTATAGGTTTTTTTCCAGTAGTGCACCTTAGTTTGGATTTCTGATTGGTACCTAAATATATATGATTGTTTGAGGAAATGATAAGGGTAAAGTCCCTATGACAGATGGATGAGTTGTTATGGAGAATGGATGAAAGAATCAAACATGGTTCAGGACCTACTTTCATGTTTTCAGTATGATTACTTTTGAGTTTCAATTTAATTCTTGAGGAGTCCTCTAGTAAGGAATCTCTTAGGTTCCCCTTTGATATTCAATATCTATATATGGTCCTGTGATATTAGAGTTTTTATATGCTTCTATATTATCTATTATTGTTTTCCGTATGTTTTTAATATGATAATCTAGGTTATAGTATCCCCATTATTGATATTAGACCCTAGCTACTATTCAGAATTCCCTGGCGTACATGGAGGCATACCAAAGGTCATGTTACTAAGCAGCTCGATGCACCATCGTCTGGGACCCAGATTAAGATGTTAAAAAGTGGAATCAAAGGGTTTATATTTTCCATTATATTTTAGTTCTATTTGGGAAATGTATATAAGAGAATTTAAATATTATTTATTTTATTATGATCTCTTTCATGGGAGTAGCTGACACATGCAAGGGAGAGTACGCAAGTACCTAGGGTGGTATAATTGGTATTTCTATTTACTGTTAAAATTGATATATTATTTCGCATTCGATGAAAAAAGTGTGGTGTTATTTGATAATTCTTTTGAGAATCGATATTATTTGACTTATGGACAATTATTTCATGATAGTTGAGTTTTCATGCATCATTCTTTGAAATCATGGTCATTTTTAACACACATCATTTTTGGCTTGCATGGGAAAATGAGTTTTTTATATGTTAGGGAAATTGAAATATTTTTCATTTTATTGTTGTATTGAAATGAAAATGTTACTTACATAAAATTGATAATTTTGAAATGATAAAAATGTGAATAATTTGGTGTCTAAATGAGAAACATGAATATGATCTATTTTTACCCTTTGTTACCCATTAACATGGTGTATGATGGTTAAGGGTATTAATAATGCCTCAGTTTTGACTATGTAGTGGGAATTGGGGAATGACTTGTTTTTTATTTATGTGAAAACCCTCGTGTGAAATTTGATAATGTCGTGTTATGTGTCCTAATATGTGGGTTTGAAATTGTAATGATATGACTCCATGAAAATTCTTATTGAGAGGACGACATAACGAAATGGAACGTAATGTTCCTCTAGTAGTGGAACCCGATGCACTGATAGTTCTAGGTGAGGAATAAGGATATAATTTCCATGAGAACTTTTCTCACATTATACCTTTTATGGACAGACACATAGAGTGGTTAGTTATGAGTATTTCAAACCATAGATGAGATTTTATGTTACCAAAACCTCTAATTTTATCTATAGAGGGTGGACCTGAGGCAACAGAGTTATGGTTTGATTATATATAGACTACACATGATCATTTATAAACACCTAATAAAAATAGGATCAATTTGGCCTCTTATATTCTATGAGGATCAGCGAAGTGTTGAAGGGACATTGAGTCTAGGACTGGATAGTCTTTTAGTATAGTGTGGATGGATTTTTTTGAGATGTTTCGGGAGCACTTATATCCAGAGATGATGTGGTAGAAGAGAGATTCTTCTTCCATGAGGTTTCCTAAGTAAATTATGGGTATGATTTAAAGTGATGGAATCTTTAATGATATGTAGTAATATTCTCTAGCATTGGTAGGAGATGAGACTACTAAGGATAGATGTTTATAGAATGTAATTAAATAATAGATTGAGAACCAAGTTACAATATTTCTATTATAGAAGTTTTATAATATGTTGGACCATGATCTCATAGAAATGAGGACCCTAAAGGAGGCTTCTTGTGTTGGACATGTGGTTCTAATTGGATGGTCAGGGGGTACATCTTCTGAGAACAAGAAACATAAGTATGAGGATTTTACCAAGGGATATTGATGGATCAGTGGATTGGGGGAAGGATCAGTTATATAAAACCATACTTACATTATTTATCATCACTACAGTATGTATGTAAATAATCCAAGATAGCATATCCAACCATTAATGGAGTGTCCATCTTGCAGAAAGAGCAGACATCTACAGATAATTTGAAAGAACCCATTGTATATAGTTATTGATGGTGGATATATACAGAACAAGATTGTTGGAAGGGGATTTTATGCACCGTTTCAATAAGATAGCTAGGATTCTATTATCTACGATAGTAGTGGCAGTATACATGATTCTTCTAGGAAATACTGCATGTATCCTAAAAGTGTTAAAACTCCTAGATTTTATACTACATTTCATGGAAGAAGGTTAGGACATTTACATTCCATTCAGCCTACTCTTGTGGATATAGAAGATAGATTGTCAATAGTAATAGGTATTATCCTTGTTGTTCAACCCCAACTAGTGCCTTATTGGATACTATTGACATTCATTCCCTCATTTCGGCACAAATTTTGAGTGTGTTGTTCCTAGAGGTGGAGTTTATGAGAAGGTTGTCGAAAATAGGTACACCATTCTCTGTGATATCTATATAAATTTGATTCTACCAAGGGACTTTTATCATGGTTGAAGAGTATAATTTTTTATGGGATATTTACATACTAAACATGGATTTCATTGACACTATTATGGGTATCAACTTGTTAGTAGAATAACGATCCCACATTGAGTGTTACCAGAGAAGAGTGTAGTTTACGTCACCTATGGTTGAAAATTATATTGACGTTGAAGATTGTAAATTTCAGGATGGACAAGTTGTGATAGTTACTCAACAATTGGGGGAGATCAAAGCCCTGGATGCACTTGGTGGAGTAAAGTATGATGACATTCAACCTATAGTGGAGCAGTTTCAGGAATTTTTTTTCTACAATACTTATAAGGTATTCAAAATAATTTATATTCAATATTTACCATTTAGTTGATGATGGTGGCTAAGTTAGTTTAATTTCAACCATTCAAAATGGCACTAAAAGAGCATCATGATCTCAAGACGTAGCTAGAGGATTTGAAGGATAAGGGGTAGAACATTTAGATTGTGTCTCCATGGGGTTCCCTAGTATTTTATTTAGTGGTGGATGGTGGTATTTTTCACTTGAGTGTCGATTACCAAAATATGAAACACATTACAGCAATGATCCAGTTTCCCCTTTCATATATCGACAGCCAATTTGACTAGTTGAGAGGATATTGTGTTTCCTCCATAATTGACTTGACACTAGGGAATCATCAGTTGAGGGTTTGACTTTATAATATATTGAGGATGGGTTTTTGAAGCATGTATGTCCTATATGAGTTCTTCATAATGTCGTTTGGGTTGAAAAGCAAACCAGTAGTATTTATGGACTTGATGAAAATAATTTTCCATTTGTACCTAGATCAGTTTGTGGTAGTGTTTGTGGATGGAATCTTTGAGTACAAAAAAACACATGCCGATCATTCCCAATTACTTGGAATCATTCTCAATACACTATGATATAATATTTTCTATGGTAATATATTTATATTCGAGTTTTTTATTCATCAGGATCACTTCCTGAGTTACATCATCTCAGAGGATAGTGTATATGAGAATCTAGAGATTGTATAGGTAGTGGTTTATTGGGAGAATCAAAAGAATGTAATTAACATTTATTGTGTTCTATGGTTTTGTGGATATTGTCTTAGGTTTGTTTAGGACATTCCCCAATTACGAGAAACTATTTATAATTTTTCCAAGAATGGGGGAAATTTTCAGTGGTTGGAAGCATGCGATAATGAATTCTAGGATTCGAAGATTTCATTGATATCAACATCAATATTGATCCTACATGACTTGGGTTAGGTGCATATGGTATATTGTGATCCTTATAGGATATTCTTTGGAGAATTGTTGATGCAAGGAGATAGATGTGTGTCCTATGGGTCCCAATAGGTGAGGCCTCTTGAATGGGAAATCCCTACACATGAACTTGAGTTGGAAACTATGGTTTATTCCTTGAAATTTTTATGGCATTATCTATTTGGAAAAAAATTCTATGTATATGGATAAAAATAGATTATAGTATATCCTTTTTACATCAACAATTAACTCTCTACCAGTGGAGGTGGGTTGATTATATTTTGGCACTTGTTTTTTGTTGGAATATATGCCTCAAGGATATCTGCTCCTGACTCTCCCGAACCACCACAACATACAATTCCGCTCGTTGAGTATTCGTCTTCAACTTAATAGTAGACATCCTAATTATAGATATTCAGTATAAATAAGAGATCATCTATATATGATTTCATTATGTTGTGTCTACATATATGTGGTTGGATCTGATGCATGAGTTTCATTTCATGAAGTTGGTAGTACATCCATTTGTGACCAAAATGGTCCACGAACTATGTTGAATGTATATGTGGTCATGCATGAATAAATAGAAAACACGGTTTGTGACTTGATGATAAACCTATTAAAAATTGATATACAAGAATCAAGGACCTAGAAGACTGTCGTAGTTTCTTACCATTCGAGAATAGAAGTAGGAAAACATTACTATTGAATTTTTTGTTGGTATCCAAATAATTCCCTAGAATAAATATGTTATTTCGGTTATTATGGATCATTAAACAATCTACCACATTTCATGCCTATATGTTTGAAATTATTATTATAATAGTTGGGAGATATTTATGTTTTTGAAATAGTTCATCTTCATTGGGTTCAACATAAAACTATTTCAGAGCATGCTTTTCACTTTAAATCATACTTCATTTAGGGTTTGAATAATTCTCTTGGTACAGTAGGATAATTGAGTAAATTATTCTACCAAATGAAATTTAGGAATTACAATAGTATAATACTGGGGCTTGAGGATATGTTGTGAGATTTTTTTCTTTATTTCACTTGGTATTGGGAGAAACACCTTTAACATTTGGAGTTTTCCTATTACAAAAATTATAAAGAATCAATTTATATGGAACCATACAAGGCTCTTTATGGTTGGCCATGTCGATCAGTTATATGTTGGATAGAGGTAGGTGAGTCAGATATTTTGTGATGGATTCTCATGTAAAATATGTCATAGTAGGTTTAAATGATTCAAAAATGTATGGATACAAGTCAATGTAGATTGAAGTGATATATATAAAATCACTGATTACACCTAGAGTTTATAGTGGCTGATTCTTTTATGTGTCACCTAGATTGGGTCGTTGTATTATACATAGGTAGGGAATGTTAGCACCTAGAATCCTTGTATGTTTGATGTTTTGGAGGGAATCAGGGTAATAGAATATAGATTTTATCTTCTTTAGATATACATTGATATTAACGAAATTTACCTTGTGTAAAATCTTTAGCAGTATCACCCCAACCCTACTCATGAGCGCAATGTGGACTATATAGAGCTTGAGACTAATGTGTCCATTAAGGAACATTAGATACATGTATTGGATCATAGTGTTAATGTGTTATGAGGAAATACCTTGGTGATGGTTCATGTATTTTGGAAACATGGGAGTTTTTAGTAAGATACACGGGAGAGATATGGGTATATGAGTTCTCAATGGCCTGATATATTTGACTTGGAATCTAACAGTTTCTTGGGAGTAAGGATCAAGGACAAGATTTCATAAGGTTAGGTCAACTTAATATCTGAACATTTTTTATATATGTATCAGGATTGTTTTTAGGTATTCATTATTTATTTGTTTGAGAATTCAATTATTGGGTGTTTCCTTGGGGTGCATTTTGGAAAAAATTGTAAATTTTGGAAGGAAGTGGCCAAGTGCATGGTTGTCTCATGGTTTTTCCATATGATGCACCATGGAATAGAACACCATGCATCAATGTATAAAGAGGGTGTTCATAGAAGGAACACCATTTTTTAAATCATGTTATGTAAACGTAGAATCCAAACACCTCTATAATAGGCGCACATTTAAGGCACACATATTGGGGAAACTATGTGCCTCTAATAGAAAACCATGTATATGGTAATTTAATCCCTTAACAATTAGTTTTATGATTTCACGGGACTTAATTTTAATAATTATTTATTCCTAAATTAACTCTTAATTCCTTTTAACTATTTTATAGACTCCCAGATAGTATTTATGACAATATGACCACCGTTGTTCATGATATGAAGCTTCGATGGATGATGTGCACCCCTTCTTGTATGTGAATCTACTCTGATTTGGCTTCCTTCTATTATCCTTTCCCTACCTCAGCACATAGAGGGAATTTATCCCCTATCTTATTAGATATAGATATATGATTTTTTATAGATCATTGATTATAGGATCTTGATTATTCAATTTTGGATTAGGGTTAAATATCTAGATATCATTTTACATCATTTTACCTCACAAATTGGGTATTTCCATTGGAAGACCACTCATCAATGAATTTTTTTGTGGTCTATTATTAAAATCCAAAATTTATGATTTCAGTTATCTGTATGAAATTAAATAATTACAAGGTTTATTTTAGAATTTCTGTTTCCAAATTTAGTTAACTAACTTGGTGAATTAATTATTAAAGGGTTTTTGAATTGAGAATAGTTAATTTTTGAGTTATTTATTAGAATACATAATTTTGTGATTTGAGGAACAACAATTATATCTTCAATTGATATAATATGTTTTTAAATTAATGATATTGGAATTGAGTTGTTTGAATTTAAATTATTAATTATTGAATTACATATAGATATATTGAGTTCTTTGAATTAAGAAAATTAGTTATTGAATTAATTATAAAGATAATGTGTTGTTTGAATGAGATGATTATTTGTTGAATTAATTAGTGATATATAGAGTTTTTTAATTGAGATAATAAATTATTTTATTTAATTTTAATGATAAGATGTCGTTTGATTAATAAGTTTATTTTTTAAATTAATTATAGAGAAATTATGTTTTTTAATTTGGATAATTAATTTTTTAACTAATTTTGTTTTCATTGGGATTATTTATTTTCATTAATTAATTGGTGGATTAATTATTGGTATTCAAGAATTTATTTATTTGTTGAATTAATTAATATGGTTAATGTGATGAACAAAATTACGAATCAGTAATGGAATGATGTGAATATGGAATTGGTGAGTTTATTAATTATCAGGTAAAATAATTAATGATATTTTTTTAAATATTTGAATTGAAATGATGAAAGTTAATTGTCGAATTCAGTCATCTATTGAGAAACATGAGCACTAAAAATGATATTCGTATATGAAATGATTAATGGTAATAGTTGAATCATGTAATGTATTAGGAAATTTGAATCATAAAAATATAATTCAATTCAAAAATGGTTTATATTAATTGTTGAATTTAGACACGTATTATGAAAAATGAAAGGTAAAAATGGCATTCAATTTTGAAATGATGAATTTTAATCGTGGAATTCAGTCATGTATTATGGAATATGAATGTTAAAAATGGAATGAAATTATGAAACTATGAATGGTAACAGTCTCATTCTGTCATTTATTATGAAATATGAATGGTAAAAATGGAATTAAATTATGAAATTTTGAATGGTAAAGGTGAAATTTAGTCATGTATAATATATATGAATGGTAAAAATTGTATTCAGATATGAGTTTTGAATGGTAACAGTGGTATTAATATATTTGAGATCGTTTGGTCATCCGTGAAAACATGGTGGTTTCTGTGGTCAAAAAAAGATAAATATAATAATTTTAAATTGTTTAATTTATTTCTGTTATTTATTCTTTATAAACTGCATACATAGTTTTAACTAGAAAATTTTTTAGATGCCATTGGTGATTTCCATCTGAGTTATAACCAAACCCTACTTGGGATTCCTAGATGGCACCTAAATAGATTTCATAGTTTCGGGAATGGATAAGGTAAAAGGACATGTTTTAATGGTTGAGATAGAATGTATATTGGATTACAGATCATTATCTGGTCTGGGACCCACTTGGGATTTATTAGTTTCTATAATGTTGAGTTACATTTAAACACATTACAAGTAATTTGGAAAGAAATATGGTATGTTTAGTATTGATGTTTTATATCATTGTTTTGTATTGTAATATTTGGTTTTTTATATTTTATTATTTAATTTTTTAATTATTTTCATATGGTTAGTTACTCTGATAAAAGAGGGTAATGTCTCGGCATGATTTATATTATACCATTACTTCTAGTCAGAAAACATCTTGTGTATGGGAAGGCATGCCTAATTTCATGTCATTGACTATCTCAGGGAACCAACATGTTTCACCCAGTTCGGGACCTTATAATTTATCTAATCCATGTTTTCAAGAAAATTTATGAAGATTTAAATGTTATAAATATAATATTACAATTTTTTTACCATGATTCGATTCTAAAAAATATTTTAAAAGTTATATTCTATATTTTTTTAAACAAGTATCTCAAGAAATTTTATTGAAAATCTGATTTAAAACATCATTTTAATGTGTACAAGTTAGCTGGTATTATTCAACAACATAGGCACTAAATGAAATAATGATTTCGTTATAAGTTTTAAATTTTATTTGAAAGTATTGTAATTTCATTAATATTTCGAATTTTATTTTTAAAAATTTATTTCAATATAGAATGGATCTTTTGATCAAAAAATGATCCAAGTGATATTTCAAAATAATATTTCATCTATGGTGAAATCCTTTAAATTTCCATATCATTTAAGAGGGATATGATGCAATTATAGTAACCTTATTCACATTCTTTTATGGTTCATGATTATTTTGAAATGATTTTTCTGAAACTTGTATCCTTCAATGAGTTATACAATCATGAATGATTTATGAAACCCATTTAATTTACTAGGATTATGTTATGATGAAATATTTATGAAACCTATTTATTTTTAGGTGTAATTAAATGTTGGACATTTTTATCTTTTTATACAAAATTATATGGAATATGAGATGGGTGGGACCTATATCCCACTCCAATGTATTGGATAATGACTAATGAATCATGATATAAAAATTATTTGAATAGGGAGTAAACATATCCATCGAAATATCATTACTGGTTTCTCTGCATTGTTTCTGTAGGTTAATGAACTCATTCATATGATATTATTTATTGAAACCCATGATTCTCATGCATGGATATTAAATCATTTTATATTAACGTTAGTTACATTACATGTAAATAACTCCTATGGTCCAATTTTTTTTTGTTCTATTGCAATCATGGAAAAAAAATCCCTTAATATGTTGAATTATTAGTAAAGCTTCCAAAAATGATCTTCCCATTCAGTAATCTTCATCGACATACCCTACATAAAACCATTCTTCTTAACATTAATAAAGGAAATATATAGAATGGGATGTGTAGATTCATAGTAATGTTAAGAAAAATATATATCAATATATGATTATATGAAAGAATTGGATACGATTAAGGGTGATTGATATTGAAAATTACTTTCGATATTCATACCCAGCCTATCAGTGATCATAAACATGAGTCATTGAATAATTATTAAAAATTTAGAAGACATTAATCAAAATGGAATCAGTGAACATAATCCATGAGATCATAACATTGGAATAAGATATAGATTAATTTCATAATAATAAACATAAATAATATTATGTCAAGGATACCAACCAAGACATTAATAAATTATTTGGCTTGGGATAACCATTTATCTATATATTTTGGGCTTCTGATGATCACCTTTATACCCTATTCTGGTACTGGGAAAACCATTCATGTAACCTCATTTTTCAAATTGGGAAAACCACCAGTGTAACCTCATTTTTGTTTTTAGACTAAAAACTTGTGTAATTGACTTTTTAGTCATTTGATAACAACCCATGCACCATTTTTTGGGCTTTAACTAACGACTTCTATACTCTATGATTTGACAGAACATTTATCATTATCTAATCTATTGGAGAGAGATATAGGTCCTACCCATCACACAATGAATATTATAAATATGAGTTTCAATAGTTTATAAAACATTCATTATATAATAACCCATGATATAAAATGTGTTTCACAAGAATTATAATATTTAATTACCTTTGGAAAAGATACATCTCTCATAATCATTTTTCAATTTTATCATAGCATAATCCATAAAAATAGCGTTTATAATAATTTAATCATGAAATAACTTGAATAAGATACATATGATTAATATATATTGAAACAATGTGATTCATAAAAATTTCAACATTCTATAACATATGGAATAGATATAGGTCTATGAATCATTATTCCATTTCAACATATCATAATCCATAAAAAACAGGGTTTCATAAGAATTTAATCATGGTATAATATGTGGAATATATATTGATTTCATAAAAATAAACAATTTAAATAATGAATATGAAGTTTATCATAGGATCATATCTCTATTAACCTATAGGTAACTTCAATTAATTTTATCGTACATGGAAATTTATTTTGAAATATCATTTAAAACATTTCATGTGAAAATATATTTTCTTATTTTGAAAATGTTTTTTAAAACATAAACATGATAAATCCCTTTTTTAATAACATTGAAATCATATAATTAATTATTTTAATATAATACTTTTCATAATGTTGAATATTTTTCTTCATGTCATACATGGTATAACAAATATTTCGTTCATAGTTTTGGTAAAATTTGAATAGACGTCATTTGGAAAAATAAAAGATGATTATTCTAAATACAATTCAAAAACTAAATTTTTTAAAAAATTTATTTTAAAAATCATATGATAGTTATAAAAAAAATTTAAGTCATGGTTAGAGCTTATGTATTTGTTAGAAAAGATATTTACAACGAAATAGAGAAATAAAGTCATATTTTCATAAAATATTTATTAATATTTTTAGGAACCAAAGAGTTGTAAAATGGTACGATTACAGAATATATCATGAATATATATAAGAAAATATATTTATTGATAATTATTGAGAGGTAGATCATGATATTTCAACACTAGGGATCTAATCACAAAATGTCTCGACAAATTATTACATTGTAACATAAAATATTTATCACTTTGGAAACAATAAATCATAATGATCCTGAAGTAATAACATAAAATGAAAAATATTAAATTATTAGTATGAATAAATTCATTATATTATATGTCAATGGGGCCCTATATACATCTCGTAAAAGAATATAGTTGCATAACAGAACGTATATCTCAAGCAGGATAATTAAGTCAAAAATCCATTATCGTATTAGTAGTCATTAGAATCATAATTCATAATAATTAATATCATCATATTAAAATATAAATATAATTAAAATAGTGAAATTAATGATTTTAAATTTACAAAGGTTAGTATATGCACCAGAACAAATAAATTAGTGGTGAATTTTCATTTGTCCCCCACAAAAAAAGAGATATTATAAATTTCATAACATAAGTATAGACTTAATTTTCACTCATTTAATTAGAATTTATAATAATTATAATTATATTGTAAATATATTATAAAATAAAATTATTTATATCATACCATATAAGATTTACTTTTGTCCTTTTATAACATGTTTGTTAACAATTCGATTTTAAGTTCACGTTTTGGGTAATATAATCATTGATTTTCGTAAGTGTCAATATTTTTTTTAGTTTTCATACATTGATCATGGTTCCATAACATACATTTAAATAATCGGTAAATAATAATCATATTTATAAATAAAGTATTATTTTTTGACAAATCTGGAAATATGGTTTTGAAACATGATTTGTGTTGTGATGGTGGAGACAAAATGTCTAATGTATGCATGATTAACGTAACCATTTTTCAATGATCATTATGAATAAGAGGTAGGTAATATATTATATTCTAATAATGATAAAAATATAATAAATAACATGTTATTTCTTAAAATGTACTTATACATTTCACCCATGGGATGTGGTGATTAATGTTGACTCATACCGCTTCGTGAAGGGGGTAGTTCACCTTTACACGAATGATGTAATCATATTATATTGAGTTTAATGGTATGAAAGATTAATTATATATTATAAATTTTCATGATAAAAGTATCATTAATTTATTATTTATTTAATTTTTTTCACATATTTTAATTTAAACTATTTTTAATACATTTCATGTAATTCATGAACAAATCAGATTGATTCATGTGTTGTAGTTCATTGTACACACAAGAAATGTTATCATATTCCCACACATTGGAAATAATGATGGTATATTTGATATCATAATTCTAGAAGTGTAAAAATATAATAAATCTCATTAATGAACAACGAATTTGTCATTATGTTCAACCATGAAAGATGGTAAAGTAAAATGATCGACATAGGTTCAAGAGGTGGCAGTCCTCTGTACACACGAAGGATGATTTCATTAACCATTAGATCGAAGTGGAGATGGTTGTAGTTTATGACATACAAATTTCAACATATAATTATATTTATGGTAATTTTTATGGTATATGATCATTTTATAATACTAAATTAGTATGTTTGAGAAAGAATTAAAATAAAGTTGGTCATTAAAGAACATTATCCCTTGTTTGGGTATTCCTATTATATTATCACAAAATACTTCATATGTTGTGTTTCGAGCAATAATAAAGATTATTGAATGAGGTGAAGGAATTTGGGGAGTGAATTAGGGTTTATATTGTTCGTCCATAACTATAGAATGTTTTGAAAAATATAGGAGAGGGGGTGGCCTTTTATATGTGAGGGATATGAAAAACCTGGTATTTTTGAAAATATTTAAGTGTTTCGATGTCTTTAAGATGTCACAAGATTGAAAACGAAACATTAAATAATAATATATCATTATTCCTACAATTGTTTCTAAAAAATAATATCTTGAAAATTATTTGTGTAATTTTTACCCTTATTTTTTAGTTTAACCCCTATGTAAACCCATTTTTACCTTAACCATGAAAATTAGTTTCTACTATATTCATTGTTAATATTTGTAAAAACCTTTTTTGACCGTATTTGATATTATAAATTATTATGTTTTCAAATATTTATTTCATTTCATTTCCATGGGGTCTTTAATTTTTTTGAACGAAACTAATTCTATTTCCATGGGTTCTTCATGAATTTAAGTTGAATGATTTTCATTTGAATATTTTATGAATTCCATTTTAATTCCATGGCATCAGTAAGACGTCATAAGAGATTGATTTAAATTTTAATTCATTACTATTAATGATTAGGGGGTCCTATATTGTCTTCCAATGCATTGGTTTAAAATGGAAAAATATGTTCCCAAACAAAGAATATGTCCCAACATGAAAATAAATTGAAAATGCATTCTTAGTTATCTAACATCTAGGAATCCAAGACAAACCACTATACATGGTCTATTCACCTAATAATAATAAATAACCATCATTCCACAAAATATATATACCTCATATTCATAATTAAAAACATGTGTTGGAAGATCCCACGAAATGGTGAATTTGTACATACTGAATATGAAACCAAGGAAACTGAAGGGGAGAAATAGATAAAATGATCGATGTAATGAGATAATCCTCAGACAAGAGATAAAAAAACAAATAACATAAATATATGATATTATAAGAAACCTAGAATATATTGAATGTGGGTCTATATTTCACAGACCATCACAGGATGATGAGTCTTTGAGAAGTTCCATGATCTCTATCCATGATTCCCAACATCTCATGATTAATAAAATGTAACCACATAGAGCACCCACACCTTTCCTCTATTATTCATAGAAGAGTGGAAATAATCTAAAAGTAGAGGGAAAATTATCTAGTGTGTTATAGAGAGTTCACTTTGTAGGTAGAGGAACCATACCCCATTCTATACGGGGGATACCACTCAATAAATACACAAATAACTCACACCCTAGTTCATAAGGTGGTTCCACTCAGTGTGTTGACAACGCAAAAACTAGTCTGCTAGGGGGTACCACATTTTAGGCTGGTAAACCATGAACTAGTCTATCAGAGTTTGGGGGTATAATCTAGTAGTTTGAAGACCAATTCCCTAGAATGTTGGGGGTGAGGTCCACTAATTTGTCATTGGACCCACACACTAGTCCATCAGGGGGTATCACTGAGACTGTCTTAGACCCTATCTCTAGTCTATCAGGGTGTACCACTCAGTAGGTACATGGTCAGCAAACTAGTTTGACATGGGATGACCAATCAATGTGTATAAGAACAACAACCTAGTTTGTTATTTGAAAAAATTTCCAGGTAAATGATCCATGCATGAGTCCTTCAAGGGTTTGACTTACTAGGCAATAGAGTCATTCTCTAGTACATTAGGGGGTAACAATAAGATTTTTAAAGACCCATTCAATTTTCCATTCATGGGAAACCACATAGTAGGTAGAGTACTTACACCCTTCTTTTTCAATGGTGTGCCACTATATATGTAGATAGTGGTTTACAACCCTAACCACTCACTGATGATCATTCTCTGTCACTACCATCAGCGATCCCCACCAAAAAAAGATTAATCCTCCAAACCACATGCATCGTATCTCAAAAAAACATTGAGGGCCACCATCGTTTTCTAAGTGGAAAAAAATCAGGATATTCTACTAGATGTAACGAATCTATTTAATAATAGTGTGCATATTAAAGGTAGATGTTTCATAATGAATTACAAATGGTGTAAGGTATTCGAATGGTCTATGGTTAATCTCACAAGCATGGTCATGTACATAGATATTCCATGGCACATATCTATGCATGTGTACCCCATGGCATACTCATGTACTCTTAGAGTACACAACATATCTGGAAAATAGATACAGAAATCCATGAGGCACATCATTGGCCTCACAGATGAAAACAAAAAATAACTAATATGTCACAAAAAACGGTGAAAAATATATAAATATATATCATGATCCATTTTCTCATTGAAAAATACACTGGATAAACAGAATCATGAACCTAAAAGACACCTAGTAAAAAAATACATTTCACCACATAATGGTTGAATGACCATTCATAGGATTGAGAAACTATTCTGGTGGTGGGACCAAACTTTTTCCATGACACGACCCATGGGTATCAAGATTCAACTACCCCATTCACACCTCTATATTCAAGTGGATGAAGAAAAAATTTAAAAGTAATATCTTACATTGGAGGAATTTTTATAATGTAATTATATGAACACACCCAACCATATAATAGTAGAATTATAGAGTAATAAAAATAAATACTTTCAATATCTATATTATAACCAGGCATGTGAAATCCTATATGGTGTAAAATTGGAAGATAAAGATAAATGAATGTGAAGGATTATAATTCATTCACATCCAGTATGATGTCCCATCTGACCAATACTGTAATGTAAAAATAGTGAGACAGCCTACCTACTGAAAAATAGTGAGACAGCCTACCTCTGTAGTCATCTGCGACATGTGTGTAATGTATATAAGACATGAAAAGTTATGGAAAATACCATTATGGGGTTAGTGTTTATATACCCCATAGGAATCACATTAATTTCACAGGAGGTGGGAAGTATGAAAAATGATAGAAATAGATAGACAATAGAAATATAATCCAAAAGAAATAGAGTTCAAAATCCAATGGAATATTTGAAGATATATATATATCTACTCTCAAACCAGTGAATCAATAATTAGAGAAATGGGGGATCTCCATCTAATATCTAATCTCAGGATAAGAGATAAAACAGTTCCAAATGTTCCTTCATTGATTCTCATTACCTTGCATGTATATATGAAGATATATCCAATCACACCACACCTCTCCTCAATGACGCATGGTCGATGGGAACAATATGTAGCTCGATAACCCATTGCCTAGTACAATATGAGGGTTCCACACAATATATAGATAGAGGATGTATTCTATGTAAAATAGTAGGGTTCTACTCATGTAAAATGTAGATGACCCATACCTATTCCATGTGTACAGTGAAAATATAGTAGTTATGGACATATTACATTATATAGTAGGAGGGTAAAATGTAGATAGAATATAGAAGAACCATTCCCTCTCTAGTATGAGGGGTATGCACTCGTAGTAAAAAAACATACCCTAACAACGTAGGAGTGTGCCACTCGGTGGATAGGTAGGGGGACCTTTCAATATCCAAGCATCTGGGTCAGACTCTAATAGTAGGTAGAGGAACCATGAAAATTCTTGTTTGAGGTTTTCACTATGATTGTAACTCTGTGAAAATTCCCTACATAGTATGAGGGTTCAACTAAAATCTCTCTAATGATCATGGATGATCAATACCATCAACTTGGGTCATCTATATATGTTCCACTCATATAACATCACACATCATATCTCAAAATGCACTATAGATGCTAACATCAAATTTTTTGTGGTATAACTCCTAGGGTAGGCTACTCATCAGAGAAAATCTTTGAAAAAATGAAGAAGATATGAGAGGTTATAGTTTCATCATAATGAAAGAAGGTTTACATACATTGTATGGGGCTCACACAGCATGTTCTCCCAATTCTCTACATGGTTATGTCCCTACTGGTACTTGTATCACTTCTCATTTTGAACTATATGGAGTTCCATAGCCCCAAGGTGTTTTTCATATGCTTTATGACTATTTACATGAAAGTATTCCCCTATTTGTGTACTTTGGTACACAACATGTCCTTCAGCATAGGGTTTATCCCCATGTAACTAGCCTTGTTTGTGTACATTGGAACATGGAATGATCTTAACCATGTTTTCCCACATGAGGAAGAGCATGTGTGTTCATCCACGCGACTTCTCTACCTAAGTAAGGATACAAGACGTGTTTCCAAGACACATTGTGTGTCAACCTTAACATTATATAAACCATAGAGCCTCTCCCAAAAGTGTACTACAAGACATGAATTCATCCATGTACATCGAATATAGTTAAGATTCTAAAAAAATGTTAGAATCCTTCAATGAATTCTATATATCACTCCTTTGTGTCCGACCATTCTTCAAGATCGCCTAAAATATAAGGAAAGGTTGTTTTTTCAATTTTTTTCCATCCATTGGCTATAAATCGAATATCCATTGATCCATGGGGTTCTCTATTCACTCTAAATGCATCACCCCAACGTAACTAACACTGATTTGGATCACATTTCAACAACACAGTCACCATAAACAAGAAAATATCCCCAAATCCATTCATGATCATCGATCAATTCATCTCCTATGAAATCATTATAAATCCATGGGTTTGATTGTGCTTGATCTTGTCTATAAATGTTGAGCCGCAACTCCATTTTCCATTGATGACAAGAATAAATAATATTTATATAACAGTATAAAAATTTATAACAATAGTTTACAAAATGTTTATAGAAAATGAATATAAATCTAGACACATGGGGTGAAAAAAAAACTGAATAAATAATATAATGGAGGTACACAGGAACATGAAATTAACCAATTCAAACATAGATCAAATAAGGAATTTGATCATGGTAGACCATTTAATCAATATGGTTAGAATCTGGAAATTTTGGTGTCATACAATGTATTAGATTGTTCAAAGATGGATGACATGATATCTAATGAAGTAGAGGAGTCATTTCATTCATATCATCCCAATTTTCTAGAGTCTAGGGTATCTTCATCAATTGATTTAGATTCCCCAATTTGATAATCAAAGAATCCCTATTAATGATCCTTTGGTTATTCAGGTAACCATGGAGATCATTCTAATAATATTTAATTAAAGGGGAGATTATTTTTAGGTTATCTACAAAAATTAATAAAATTATTTATTTATATATCTAAATTCACCTTTCAATGGTTGATTTTATCAAAAAATATCATGTAAACCTATTTCTAGTTAGGTATAAGGTATGCCTCTTATTCCAGATTCAACCTTGGTCTCAAATTTTAAATACCACATTAATTTTATGATTTATAACACATTCATTAAAAATATACACATTTATAGTATTTAATATTTTTAATATTTTTTGGAAATTATTTTTTGGAACACTAGGACTATGAATCACATGTCGTCTAAGAGACTCTTTTTGAATATATATCAAGAAGTATTTCATTGTATTACAGGTGAATAAGATATTCTATACATAATTTTGTCATTTAATTTTTTCATCCTTTAAAATAAAAACTAACAAAAAACTCAAGATGTTGTTCCCACATCTGGATCTCCACTCCTTGAAGCTCTCTCATAAGATCCTATGCTGGAACAACAAATGAACCAAACAAATGGTCCATCGACACAATGTCTTCTCTATATGATCCTCAATCAACCCATTTTCATCATAAAATCTCTTCATCCTCAATTTCCATCTCACCATAGTCAATACTATTTTTGTGGTCATTCACATATCTTTGTAACTATGAATCACTGATGGTGGAATTCACCCACTCCTACTATGGGTGTAGGGAAAGGGGGTAAAGAACCTCTCTAACCCTCTACAAGATCTCACATATGATTATCAACATCATGGATTGTTTTCCTTAGTAGAAAAATATCTACACACCTCATTTTTTGGGGACTCTCATGAAAATGATGTCTCCATCCTCGAAATCCATGGGAATATGATGCTTCCACTACATATTATTTATTACTAATCTGGAATATCATCATATTCTCATGAATGTGATAGACCTGATCCATAGTCTCCTTCACCATCTTTGGACACACAAGAGATGTCTCACTGATCAATATCTATTAGAGGGATGGACTGAATGGTCTCTTTTATAGGGTCATAAAATATTCCATGTCCATTGTACATCAGTAGTTATTATTTGATGAATAATCTAAAAAGGCAATTAGTCCTCCCATATATGGATAAATTCTAGCACACTTGACATCAATATATCATCCAACACCTGTGTTGTTCATTTGTCTTCCCATCTGCATGGTGGTAGAAGTCTATACACATCCTCATCTAGTTCATGAATTCCTCTTACAGGCCTCTCCAAAACTGGTACATGAAATGAACATCACGGTCAGAGACAATAGTCGGGGGAACCCCAGGAAGGTGATCATTAATCTATACGAAAAACAACCCAAAACACTCCACTACACTCCATTCATTGATAAGAAGGATGTGTGCTGACATCATGATTTTTTCACTATATACTAGATGGAGTTGTGTCCCTTTTTTCATGTATGAACCGTCACAATGTCCAAGGATAAAATGAAACATTTCCTCTCTGGGATCTAAATGGGTTTCAACAAACATACAATATCTTGGTTCTCAACATTCACATGATGATAGTTGTTGAATCATGATATGAAATCATCCACACATTATATCATAATGAAAAAAACAAAACCACCATTGAATTTATCAATACATATTACCCAAACCTATATTTACAATAGAAGATGATGTGTGGAACTATCTCATCTACACCTCATGAACCATGACTGCGACCATATTCCATTCAAGGAAACATATGATGTGCTTCCCAATATTTGAAACCAATACTGTGAATGTCCTAAGGATATATGGTTAAACAAGACCTCATAGTCTATGTCAGGAAATAGGGTCTCTTCGACATTCTTAAGAAAAGGAGGGGTGAACACCATCTACTAACGAAAAATTTCACCCTCTTTCTCAACATTAGTAAATTAAGTTAAATAAAACTACACAGAAGACTCTTATAATAGAAATCCATGGAAATTCATTCTAAGGGTATCATATATAGTGGTTCCCTTCCCTAGGGTATAAAATATATTAATTTCACAGTCTTGTACGATTTCCAACTAGTGTCTCTATTTTAGGTTTAAGTCTATTTGTGTAAATTGGAAGCTAATACTATCAGGATCTGATAATAAAACAAAGAACATTACTAGAAGATAGTGCATCCATATACTTAGTGAATATACCACTAATCCCAGCACTAATTCATGAGTTACGCAGTTATAGTCATGGTGTATCAACTTCCTCAACCCATACGCATCAATTTCCATCCACTTCATCAACATGTAGCTTAGACACCCTCCAGAGGAATCATAACACACTTTGTACTCTAAGACCTACTTCTATATTTTCAAAACATGAACAATCATCAGCCTCAACCTTTTCTCCACAAATGACCTCTGGAACTGCTCAGTATTGTTAAATTGGATACCCTTTCCTTGTCAATGAGGTCAAATGCGATTTAATACTATAGATGTTAAGCAAAAATCGTGTGTTGTACCCCACCATGCCATGGAAAATCTACACACCAGAAACAACAATGATTGACACCCTATAAAGAACTACATTTATATTTCCTAGTTCCATAGACAAACCATGCTATGAATGGACTTTACCTTGAAAGTTATCCTTGTGAATATTGATCACAATCATCTATTGATTACCATAAATCTGGTTCTCCCAAATCAAATCTATGTTCATAATCTATTATTATGTATTATCTTTCTCTAATTAATAGTATATGAATATTTCATCAATGAAGGAAACAAAAAACTTGTCAAATCATGAGCGAAAAATATGGTTCATCAATTCCATAAACACAGTGGTGTAAATCTTCTCCCCAAAGGGCATCATAAGAAATCATAGTCTCCAAAGTGACATCGGAATGACATATTTGGAATACTAGTCTCCCAAAATCGTAACTAGGAATATCCTAACTGAAATAAGTCTTTGGGAACCATCCTGCACCTTAAAACTAGTCCAATAGGTCATTATTGCTTGTCATGGGGTATATTTTCGTTATTGGGGCCTTGTACGAGTAATGATAATCGATGAAAATCCACAAACTCTAGATTGTCTTTTTCACAAACAACAAGAGATCATCCCATGTGGAACACTATGTCTGATAAAAACATTCTCTCAAAGTCCCTCAAACTATAACCACATTTACCAATTCTTTGTAGGGTCTGTATGATATGTTGTAGAGGATATTTTAGTGGTTTCATGATTCAATTTGATATAAAAATCAATCACCCAACATAGAGGTAGTCCTAGAATGTCCCATGGGAATATTTCTATGAAATCCTCTATATATGAATGAATATAAATTCCTGAGGATCCAACTAAAAATTTGGTACACTCCCCAACTGATTGGTGATGGAATGAAGCCTTCTACTCACCAAACACACATTCCCGAACTTCATATCCTTTTTCCCACAAAATAGAATCTTGACCCATATGTACGAATCCATATGAGTCATCAATTGGGATAGTCAATCTTGGATTGGACAATGGACAACCAATGTATAACCAAAATTATGTCATAGGTTACAAAATGATGAAAAATAGGTCAATTGAAAAACTTTCACACCCAGAGTTATCTCACACTGCTGACAGATGAATGATATAGAATAATCACTCCCCTCAGGAACCTCATGAAATTGATGTTGGGATAAAGACTCAACTTAGAACACCATATCTCAAACCAAGAGTTTCCATATGAAATAATTAATCACACCTATATCTACTAATATTTATGAATTTTATGAATAAAAATCGATTATAACTCTATTCATCTCATGTGCCACATAATCATAAGCCTCTATAGCCTCAACTGTATGTGGCCCTGACCTGCATCCACCTTAGCAGGATGTCTTCAACCTTTTGGTGGTTGTGGAAGTATATAATAGCATTATCCACCACCCAAAACTCCTCATTTAGCTCCACCATCTCATCTTCCAGTATCGCCTCCATGGGGGATTCCTTGCCCTCATCTAGGAGATCAATAATCACGGTGACTCCACTATCATGGTGGTCTATCTACTGTCTTCGCATTCTCCAAAGTATGTCTTGTCTAGAATTCATGCACAATGTGACCATTCACATTACATGAATAGAACGTAACCTTAATAGGATTACATGATCTTCTATGTTTTCCTATTCAAGTGCCCAATCCAAAACATATAAAGATCTATAGTGTTGAGATCATGTCGACTTGATTCTTCTAAAAGCTACACATGACTCACCCATATGATACCTAGTTCCTCCTCTAGAAACCTAGTGGCCCATTGACAGGAATCTACCTATCACTCGTGCCCACTCTAATACCAAAAAATAGGTAGGAATACACAAGGTCACTACACAAGAAAATATATCTATATCCAGTCCCTTCTCAAACATCTATTCTTGGATATATCCATCAATGATAAAATAAATAAATTATCATATATGGTCATTGAACCTCATATAATAATATTCTAACATAATCCCTCCCAATTGAAAATCTACATGCTCATTAATCCAAACTGAGTGGAATCTTGAGGGGTAGTATTCCCCCCTAAATATCCACTAGAGAAAGGCTATGAGAGTGTCGAATCATCATGATTTTAGGTGAAAAAACATCACCAATTCCTACATTATCTATAGAAAAAATATTTCTACCAGTGAAACCACCTTATCAATAGGTGTAATGATATGTTTGAAAACATAGAAAACTGACTCTATCAAAACCTTCATTACCTATGGATTTAGATTACCACGTAACCTCAATGACCTCCAGCATTGGAACCCATGGAGTGCGCAAAGATAGTGTTCATCATCAATCATCTCTAATGATATGATCTATTACTAGATAGGCGGGGTGCCATTACCTATCAACATATAGGAATGATCATATATAATGGTCCCTAACACATGCATGATCACTCATTTGATCATCATCACAATCCCAAACATGTTACCTATTGGCTATTATATGAATTAATCTTGAAACATAATCAAGACAAACCATGCTTAAATGAGCATATATATATCTATGTGTGTGTGTGTATTAGGTAGATTAGTAAACAAGTAAATTTAAATTCACAATAATACATTTTTTATGTAACATTGATCCCTATAACCTATCCCTCAGTATTCCACATAGATAAATAGGTAGCCAACGACAAGAATAATGGATATGTCGTTCGTTATGAAAACATTGAGTTCCCTGGACTGGGAGCCTCACTCATGACACATTGACATTATTCCCCTAAATGCCCACCAAATTCGGATAAGGGGACTATTGAAAACCATTCCCAATAATCGAACCACCATTGATACTAATTTCCCATGAACTTCCCCAATGGGAACAAGAAGCAACTAACTGAAGACTACCACAATAGGAAAGTGGTTGGTGAAAAGAAAGGAAAGTAATATCTAACTTATGAGACATTTTCTGAATGTACATGTACACACAAAACCAACCACAATAATCCAGAAGTGTGGAGTAACATTAATAAAAATTTGCAATATCTAGTATTTAATCAGGGATGTGAAAACCTATAAGGTGTACAAGAGTATGACGGTGAAAACTAAAATGATACAAATACACGCTCAACCAAAAATTTCTACTAACATGAAAAACCTATAAATTTAATATGCAGATAGAGCCCATCTCATGATCTCTTAACTCCTACAACCATATGAGGGCCAATACCCTTTGTATCCTTTTGATCCACTATAATAACCAAAAACATGTTAGTAATCTACATAAGACATGACCTGTGCTGGAAACACCCATTCATGGGCGTGTATATACATACATAGTAGGATGCCCAAATTTATGAAAGAGGAGTAAGAGAAAAGATAGGGCTAAGTTGACAACTGATAGCTCAACCAAAATTACGAGTGTATAAAATAAAAGTATATGACTATATATATATATATATATATATATATATAATCAAACAAAATAGACCCCAAGGTGAGAGAAAATGGATAATCATCTCAAAACGATGGCATGGAAATAAGATCTAATACTTCCTTATGGTTCATCATCTATTCCCAACACCTTGCACATATGTTTTAATAGAAATTGATGTCAAGAAACACCTAGAGACTATGACACAATGTTGAGGGTCACAATATATAGTTAGAGGAATAGTTACCTGGTACAATATGTGGGTTCCATAATGTAGATAGCTAGATGATATATTCCATGTACAACAAGAGAGTTCCAATAAAGTAAATGGTTGTGGGATCATGCCTAGTCTAGTTGGAGGGTTCGACTTTAGTAGTAGAGGACCCATTCCTTGAAAAAACTTGTTGGTGAAAATCATATATCAAATAGAGGACCCATTTCATATATATCAAGTGGTTTCCACTCTTGTAGACAATGAACAATACCTTGAATCCACTGGAGGGCTCCACTCATTGGATAGATAGAGAACATTTTTCTATCCTGTATGGATGGTTTCACCCTAACATGTGTTAGAGGAACCATTCATTTGAATGGTGGATGGTTCCACGTTGATATTAGGTCCTAGACCCATGCCTTTCCTATAATGATTTTTCCACTCTTATATCTCTGATGATCCATTTTGATCACTTCGATCATTGAGCATCTTGTAAATATGTGTGACCCCTAAAATATCATGCATTGTCTATGAAAATTCATGATAGATTCCATAAATTTGTTCTAAAAACAATATGTACATACTACCTATAATAAAAAATATTAGTAAAAACTATGGATATATGATACGTTATAGTTTCATAACAAGTTAATATAGGGTATAAGATATTTTAGGGGTCCCAAAAAACTTGTGGTTCCACCTATCCCCCTCTCCATATCCCTATCATTACATGTGTCATTACTCCTATAGAATGACATGCAATTTTGGTGGAAAACACAACAAGCCTCACCAAACCAAGATCATTCATGTTCTCCCTTATCATGTCCATTTATATATTCACATGTTTGTGTTCATCAATGCATGGTATGTTCTTCCTCATAGTATTCAATCCCATATCCCTTGTCATGTTTGTGTACATTGGTATATGTCTTCTACTTGGTTATGTGTTCCTGCATGGGGACAATATAGTGTGTTCCTCCACACTACTTTTCTTCTATGTGATGGATACATAACATGTGGCTGAGCCACATGGTGTTTCATCCATAACTTCCATAAAACCATAGTGCCAGATCCAATGAGTAATGAACCACATGAACTCATCCATTTACAAGTTGTGTAGTTATTATTTTTCAGAATGTTAGATCTGTTCATTGTAATATAAATCTGGCTTCAACGCATACAATGAAAAATAAAGAAATCTCGAAACTGAATGAAAGGGTGTCTGTAAATCATTATTGACCATATGGTGGATGACAATCAAATCTACAATAATCCAAAGATTTCATCATAATCCTTAAATGTAGAAACCAATTCCATGAACTCCAATTCAGAACCCATTTAAATACAAATTAATCCAAAAAACATTAAATCACTAAAAAACACATCCATTTTTGTCAATCCCCTCAACGATCCCAAAACTCTCATAAATAAAGTTGTCTGATTGGGCTCAATCCCCAAAAAAAAATTCCAAATAGTGATCACGTGGTCCAATTATGGCTAATGTGTAGAATTATTTTTGAAAATATGAAAATAAAAAAGTTCTAATTTTTTTAGGTAATATTAAAAAAATGAACATATATTGATGTAAGTGGTGAGAAAAACTAAACAACGTATTTTATATTATTATTCAAGAACATGGATTGGCTAAATTCGAATGTAGATCAATGAAGAAATATGATCATGCTCCATTAATTAATTAAAAGAGGTATAATACATAAATGGACTAGTTGTACACGTTTTTAGATCATTCATCAAGCAATAACATGGTCTTTAATGAAGAAGAGGACTCATTGTATTCATAATTTCTGAATCATCATGTATCTAGAGTCTCATCAACATTTCAATTGAATTCAACCATTATAGATGGAGGAAGAAGTCCTCTCAAAGAACCCATGTTTACGTGTATTGAATTGTATATACTTCCATAATATTTTCTTTAAAGCGTACATTGGTTTTAGGTTACTTAATTAAATAAAAAAAATTATTTATTGATTTATCTAAACTCACCCGCTGATAACTGCTTTTATCTGAACATACAGTGATGATCTCTTTTAGGTCACATCTAAGTTAAAAAACACATTCTATATTTATCTGTTGTCTCATATATTTTATCCTAGATTTCATTTAATATTTTTCTATTTTTATTTCAATATTACATCTATGTAATTAAAATATTTTTAATATTTTTAATAAATTAATAACGATCGCACCGGGTCTCAAAAAGAAATATTTCTCAAGAATGGTTCTGAAAATATATATTTGAAAATTTAAATTTCTCACAAGTTAAATATTTTATCTCTTAAACGTTTGTTTTAAATTTATAACAAAATTTCATGTCGATAACTCCATAGATGGCTCGTCAATTTGATACTAAAAAAATGATAAATTAGATACCAAATTACATAACAAATATAATAATAATAATAATCTTATTATTATTATTATTGGGTTCTTAATGGACCCAATCAATGACCCATTATTTACTTCCCAACATTGGTATAGAAATGGCCTCCTCAAAATAATCGGTGTGACGATATAGAAAAATCACCAATCCAGTATCACAAGAATAAGTTAGAGGAAAATAGATTATTTTATAGAAAAATTAGTAATATATTATTTTATAATGATTATTATAAAATAAATTCAAAGTAATATAAGGAGGATAATCCCATTCAAAGAACCCGTTTCAATCTTTATTAATGTGGTCCACATACCATTTTTTCTATATATATTATTTCACAATAAGTGTAATATATAATAAGATTAAATTTTAGATATTTACCATTCACGTACTAAAAAAGTAATATTCCCCCCTCTTCTACATCCCAATCTTATTCAACCTTGAAATTAATGCCATAAAATTTATTATTAAATTAAACCAATATTCATTATACAAATAAAAATAAAATTATTATTACCGATTGATAAAATTAGTAGAAATAATAAAAACACACATAATTATAGTTATTAAAAAAATTAACACAAACATTTCGGTACAATAGTCTAGGAATAAATTCTTGACATTCTTCACAGAAAAAAAATCAAAAATAAAAAATAGGGACAACACTTCTTTGGATGATCCTCCTGTGAACCTTCTTATCGATCGTGTAACCATGTTGGGTCAAAAATATATAGATTATTGTATATATATAATTTAATTAAAAATTATATCCACAAACCATCGATCAACATTTCATTCATCCTTGCACAATAAATATGAGGTTATAATCTCATAAAAACCCTCTCTATAAATGTCAAACAATGACCTAATTGTCGAAGGATGAATAATGAAAGGAAATGGTTGGTAAAAATCATAATAATAAGGTGCACAATCATTGGAAAAGATTTCATGGCCATGATTTTGTAAGTTGGTTAATATAAAGTGAAAAAAGGTGTTTAATGGTTCAATTATACAACAATGTGGCAGGATTCATGCGATATAATAAATAAATCAATGATCAAAAGTAGCAAATTAATCCATGATAAATGGTTTTTATAACAATGGTTAAATAATTAATTTTTTAGTATTTCCTAGCTATTGGAAGAATTGTGGGTGATAAACATGTTCATCTACGATTACGACGATCTGTTGCATCTTATTTTTATCGAGTCACCTCTGTTTGATTACAAGTCACAATTTAATCTTGAACCACCGATGAAGACTATCAAAACTAATCTAAAAAACATCATAGGGTTCTGTGATTATCCTTGGATAAGTTTCATAAAGACATAGTTATGGAGTATTATACATAGTTGCTTTAAAATAAAATAAATAAATTAATATTTAATTTAATTTTTACACACCTGCCAATGGATACCTCATCTGAATGACAATAATGGGAAAACATTACTTTACCCCTAGGGTAAATCCTTTATTCCAAAGTCAACCTTCAATACATATTTATGATATGAGACACTATTTATTAGATATTTCATTATTTTTGAAAAACTTGAATCACCAGATAAAAACATATTTTATATTTTTATAAAAATAATTTTTGGATCACCATGCCATGAAATAGCACACTAAATCAATTAATATATCAAAAATTATTTTATTATATATATATAATTCATTAATGTAAAAATATTTGATATATATATTATCTTCTTATGATTATTTTTGACATTCTATTTTGATATCATGTGTTTACACTTAATAATTTTCTAAGTTAAACACATTCTTATATTTCTATATCGCTAGGTAATAAATATTATTATTAATTTTTAAAATACTTTACGAATTATAGTGTGGCCTAATTATGGAAAAATTTATAACACTGTTACCTAAATAATATTTTTTTCTCAAGTATATAACACACTAAACCTATCATTCAACGAAATTTTTGACTATTTGTGAGTTATTATAATTTGACTATAGATTTAATGAGATACTAATGTTATATTTTTCATGGACCCCTATATTTATAGTCATGGAGAAACAGTCTAATAATCCATTAAATTAGAAATTGATATTACATATTATTCACCGTATCATTATTGTAATGATAAATCTGTGGAGAATATAGTTTAATTCTAGAGGACTGATTGATAAATATCATAGACTATATGAAATATATTTTTTAATATTTCATATTCACGGAGAATATAATCTAGGGAACTAAATCAATTGAAAAAATTACTTGTTTCAAGTATATAATGGAGGATAATCATATTAGTAAATGTTCAAGGGGGATAAAAGATAAAACTAAGGTGATGAATGAAATAATGGATCTGATCAATTCTCAACCTATGGTCCAATATCTATACTACAAGAAAACTGGATATTATTTACGTTAGTGTAATAAGACATGGGAAATTGAGAAAATCTAATGAATATAAACTCAATGGATAAGATAAGATATAAAAATACAGTTTATCATAATTGATTAGGATTATTTTGGAAATGATTTTCGAATATGATATCATTTTAGTAATTTAAATTGTCTAATCATATATTTCTATAAAATTTTGTCTATTTTTTTATATCTTGGAATAAAATAAGTAATATTATCACACCCACTCAAGACATGGAAGTTGAGTAGTCAAAGAAAACACAAAATATTAAGATAATTTAATCTCAATAATATAGTCTTTATCTTATTAACATTTTCATGAAGTGTCACCCAGGAAAACTTGTTATAATCTATATAATTCCCATGTTTTTAGGAGCCATTATTATTCTTCATTGTCCATTCATAACAATTAAAACATTATTTGATATTGAGGTGGACCTGATATGGAACAAAAAGAGAACACCACATTCAATTATAATAAAAACTTATAATGAAATTAATGAAATTATGTATCACAAAAAATGAGTTACTATATATCTTGGATGATTACATCTAATAAAAGTGAAAAAATGTAATTTTCACAATATATAATAATAAATATAATCATTAAAAATATAAAATCTCCTAAAACATCATCTCTTTTGAGAATTTCAATTACTGAAAGATAAAATATAATGAAAAATAAAATCTTAAGAGGTGAACTAATTCTATGAGATCTATAAAAAGGAAAAAAATTTCATATGAAGTAAATGTGGAATGAATTATTTTAGAAATCCAATATATATGAATGAAATATGTCCATAATAAATATTGTCATCACAACTATGGTTATTCAAAATGTTTTCATTCATGATATAGTCACTATATATACATGTTCAAATAGGTATATCAATGTTATGTATTTTTAGTAACATGATTAAAAAAATACAATAAAACTAATATCAATAAAGGAAATCTAACATTTATTTAAAACATTTTATTATAAACATATTTTTCGGTGACATAATATAATTAATAATTAATCCAATTTTTAATTTTTTTAAAAATTGCAATATAATATTGATAAAAAAATAAATTTAAAGAATATTAATAAATATATATATATATATGTAAGATAAATTTATGCTTTAAAATGTAATATTCTAAAAATTTGTCCCTTCAAACGCTATGATTTTTTTTTTGAAATTGGTATTATATTTAAATGATGATAAACATAATTACTATAGATAAATTCTAATTTAATATTTAATGGATGTTTAATCATATTAATACCTCATAATATTCTAAGAACTCATTTTTCTATTTATGTATTATTCTTTACATTTATTATTGGTATTTAAAATGAAAAAAATTATAAATCATAGGAAATTAATTTAATAAAATGAAATTTTTTTAAAAAAAACATATTCTTATTTAGTTTCGATAAAATTTTATGATTCCATAAATTATTATATTTTTAACTGAAGTGAGAATAAATAACAATTTTAATAACAATGTAACATTCTGATTTATCAAAATAATGGAATGTTTTAATTGATATTAATTCCATTTAAATATATTAATATTGTACAATTAATTAATATAAAATATCATAAAATAATAGTTTGATTTTATATCAATAATTTTTATTATTTTGAGAACATAAGTAAAGTTCTACTATAAAAATGTGTTTATTCTCTTCTTTTAGTAATTCGTTTTCATCACTAGTAGAAATTTAATTTAATAAAATCGTTTACATTTTATATATCATCATTTTCATATATTTTAATAATGTGAATTTTAATATTATAATTAAAAAATATTTACTACTATTTAATTTAATTTCCATTATAATTATAAAAATATTATTTTATAAAATTTGAAAACATTTATTAAATTTTTTATCAAATAAATTTAAATATTTTCTTCTGAAAAATTGATAAACTATATTTTTTAAATATATATATATATATATATATATATATTAAAAATCAATGAATTGGTATAAAATTATAAATATTATTTATAACTCTTAATGGGGAAAAACATTTTTCTACCGATTTTTTTAATATATTATATACTCTAATTTAAAATATGATTGAATATTTTTGAGAAATTTAGTTATTTTATAATGATAATAAATGTGGGTAAATAAAATAAAAACATTCTAATTAGGGATATATAATATTTTCAGTAAAATATCTATTATTTTTGTAAAATCAAGTTATTAATGTAAAAAAACCAAATTAAACAAATGTATACAACAACTGCTAAAAGGAATTAAGAAATGATTATGAAATGATATAAATGGATTTTTAAGGGTTTTATCAACCTTATACCACCATAAAAACCATTATTCCAAAATTTTTAATCAACTTACCAATGAATATTGTGACCCTATTATTGAAAAAAAATATTTTTTTTATGAAATATAAATTTTATTAACTTTTATATGGGGTAAAATCTACCAAATTTTTCATTCATTAAATAATAAAAAAATAAAAATCAAACCACATTTTCTTTAAAATATATCCACACATATTAGAGGCAATTTTCGTAATGAAACACCACGATAATGATCCTTAATGTGTTATTCTAGGGTGAGAATCAAAATGGAGTCCTAATGTTCCCATATTAGATATGATATTTATTTTCTTTTTTTACAAACTCAAACATTATATATTGAGGCAATAAAATATACCCTAATAATATGTATAATCGTTAATATTATAATGGAATATCCATTTAATACCCTCCTCATATCAGTTTAAAAAATGTAAATGTCAATTATGTTGTGTGGAAAAGCTACAACCTATATAAGTAGTGTGATCCAATTTTCATTACCACTATACAATTCTAGTTCAAAGGGGGAATTTAAAAAATTGACATGAGAGAAAAAATAATTTTATTATTAAATTATAGACCAATGCCTACCTTTATTATGGTCTATGTAATAGAGTAAGTCACCCATGCACACAAGAAGACTACCTTTTCCATGAATGTGGTGCATTTCATTTTTAAGAGAATATTTTATTATAAATTTAAATGATAACTAATCATTGTTTATTTTATAGAGTAATAACTATATATTTGAATTTTATTATTCTATAATGGATATGTTAATATTAAAAAATTATTTAATATTCCACCCTCTCATTTTCCAAGATTACCAAAACATGTTCGTCACGAAACACATCATTTTGATTTGTCCCTAAAATCCAAATAATGAATATTAAAAAATTAGAAATAATTATTAAATAGTATATATAGTCACATTAAAAATATATTAATTGCGAACATGGTTTCAATGAATTGATCCAGATATCGACATCATAATTTATGTGGGAATTAGGGAATCTTATTAACACCAATTGGTATAAATTATCTCTAACTCACAAATATATTCACAATGCCAACGATCTCGTACCCGAGTGCTAAGGGCTCTTCCTTGGAGTCCAAGAGACCCAGGTTTGAAACTGGGTGGTAGGGAATTTCCGAGTACTATAGTAGGACTCTAGTAGGAAATGTTCAGAACTATATCAGCCAGAAATATTCACCCAATTTGGGCCTTCGGGTCATAGGTTTGGGCCTATGGGTCATCAAAGGAATTCAGGCCTCATGGCCTTTGGGCCATAGAGACCAGGTAGTAGCCTAGTTCACATAGAGTAGGCCCCAGAATAGGTTCAGAGAAAAGAGTAATTATAACCAGAAGAAAGGCTATATGAATTGAAAGAATGAGAGGGTATGGAAATCACCATCAAGACCAGGCACCATGCAATTTTGTATGTGGAATTGCTAGCCGATTAGCAATAAAAGGTAGGGAGCATGGAGATCAATGATGTAGAGGTGGGGAGGGGCATTTCATGTGGGTTGGGGCTACGAGTCATGTATTTGGAATAGTATGCCTATGGGCCTTTGGGTCATGTATTGGCTTATGGGTCATATCGATCCTTATACCATGGGCTTATGAGTCATGTAAGGGTTTCCCTTGAACCCCTTATAGGGGGATTATCCATAATAAAATAAAAAATAAGGCTTCTGGCCATTCGGACCTAATATATTCTTAATAAATTATCTTCAACAAATTATGTAAAAGGTAATTTATAAATTATGAGGTTGTAGAGATTAATATTAATATAGTTATGTTTTTATACATGAATATATGAGACTTATGACTAAAAAAGATTTATGTTATGGTGTTTCTTTATTGAAATATTCTCCATGGGACATAATCACTCCTCATTGACTATATTATTTTAATATTAAATTATTCTACCCAATAAATATCGCATGTAGTATTTAAATCAATATTTTTTTTGAAATCATGTTCCAGAAAAAACAATTAATTATTTATTGATCTCTTATTTATTTATTTGTTTATTTTTTTCGGAATAAATAAAATCATTTTCTATGAATTTTCCCCCATATCTTTCTATTTTATACAACATATATTATACATATCTTATTAGAAAAGAAAATTTCTCTTACCTTATATGATCCTTATGACAAACATTATTGTTTTAAAAATCATGTTATCATTATTCATTTTGTGATATGAGTTTTAAATATATATGATTTAAAATATTTAAAAGGGCATTCTTTTCCATTATATAATATTCTTCTTGTATACAACACATTTTTAACATAGTAATAACTTTTTTCCAAGACAAATTGATGATTTGATATCAATTATTGTTTCAATAATTATTCTCATTATGTCAAAAAAATTTGCATTGGAATGAAAATCACCTCCATTGAATATGATATTAAAACAATTCAGTAGAAAACCATTTTAATTATTTATGTTCTATTTTAAAAAGAGTTCTCATCAATGGAATAATTGTTCCTAAGTCACCTTATATGTGTTATTTTTATATACTAATTTATATTATTGTTCTTTTAGAATTAATCAATCAATCAATATTATATTAAAATTTCAGTTTATGTGATAATACTTGGTAATTTTGAAAAACCTATATACATTTGTTGGATTATAAATAATAAAATTAAATATTTTAATCTAAATGTAACATAAATGTATTGTGGATTGCGTATGGGGTCTTATATCTCCATACAATTAATTATTTATTGTTTTAAATATAATTAGATATTAAATAATTTCATTCTTGGATTTTTCGAAATCATTTGGACAGACATGAATGGATGTGTATCACTATTTAAGGAGATTACATACATTGAATTAATTAAAAGTCTAAATATTTTACACACATAGATATGTTCTAAATTATATATATTTCTTATAAAATGTTTATAGATTAATGTGATGAAATACATTTTTTTGTTTATAATTTATTGGGTATATATACTTGGGTTTGATCACAACATAATCAGTGGATATGGTTATGTTTTCTCACAGGGTTTTATTATGATTATGTTTATTCCCCTAATAAAAAATGCACCATATTTCCATGAAATTATAAATGATTATGGTATTCCATGTTTTAATGAATTTATTTGTTCTTATTGTTTTATTTCATGTTATTTTATTATTAAAAGATTATAACACACACATACGATGAACATTACTTTTCCACATGTTCCTATTCCATGAACAATAATGCTCGGTATTGTTTTATGATTGAAAATTATAAATCCATGTTATTTACATAGGATATTTCACATATTTTCATGTTTTCTATTATGATTATGACAAAACTCTATGGATTAGTTCACATTACTGAGATTTAATGATCACCACTTTATTATTTTTTCCCTTCCCCAAGATACAATGATGGGAATTGAATATGAGATGAATAGAGAGGTGTTTATAGCTAAGTGGTTATGGATAAATTTTGATGACTATTATAAAATAAGATATCTCTATAGATACTCCATCACAAAAACATTCTGTTCAATAATTTTTGGGGCTATTTTTTAATTTAATGATTAATATTTTTAAATAAAAAAATAAATGTATTTTTTATCATTGGTGACCACTGCTGATATGATAGAAAGGTTTAGTTATTTTGGGGATTAATATAGAAAATAATTGTGGAAACCATATAGATATCCTTAAGGGATGATTCTATGTATCCTATAATATACTGATTTAATAGTAAAGAAAATATTATATGTTAATATAAGAAATGTTATCCCTCTATTGAAAAAACAATATGACATAGACTGTGAAATAGATGTACATGCGAATAGAAAACCTAAAAATGGTGTATTTGGTATTAACATCATTTTCACCTTATAATGACATGGAATTTCAATGAATTGTTTTTAATATATGGTAATTTAATGATTCCGAAAAAATTGACGGTGCATGATTTCGAGGCCCGGAGTGCATGAAATGAATTTCTGAACATTTTTTTCAGGTACATTCTGTAAACGTGCGAGCGGGTTTTTGTAACTTTTAAACTGGTGCTCGGAATTGAAATATGAGGGCACCGTTGAACTCGTAGCACCAGTATTTTCTTGAGGAGACCTTCACCTCATCAACAGTGGGTTGAGGGTGAATGTTAGTTTTTGTGTTTTTCATGATGTAATAAAATAAAATAATTTTTTTTAAAATTTTTATTTTTGAAACCATTAAACATGGGTTATGGTGATGGTGACCACCAGAGCCTAGACCCCCCAATTTTAATTCCTAAAGATAGGGACCACCCGAACTCTAATAATGGGAGAAAACCTTAAATCCCCTCTTTAATGTGGAGAATTCTTTTGACCATCCTCTATATTAATTTTGAAACACACTTTAATTAATTATGCCTATTAAAGGTGCCAATAATCTAAATTGATAAACGTAATTTAATTGGTGTTGGCTCCTCACTTGTTTTTTGATGGCAGAAATCATTGGTGACATGGATGATTTTTGAGGATCATTCTCTCCTAACTAAGAACTCACCCTTCTTCTCCAATGAAGAACTTATCCTCTAATAGAAGATTGCCATCTCCATCAATGAATGTTCTTCGGAGCCAAAAAAGAAGACGATGCATGCGTTCGGGATCAGAGGCGTGTGGCGGGCGCGATGAATTTTTACATCCTTGACTTCATCCTCATGCCAAAACTAATGAACGAACGAGGTATGGATTGATTTTTTAAACACCCCCTTAACCATTCATTATTGATCATTGTGATTACAATGTTTTTAAACTGATTGATACCTCTCTAATGCGGAGTGTACGGCCTGAACAAACATTGCCCGACCTCTCCACAATCTCATGTGGGTTTTAATGAATATTTGGGACTGGGGAAGAAAGCAACTAGAGCCATCTATTGGCACCGGTGGGGCACGAGAACGGTGGTTGGCACAGAAAAAGCCACGATGAAGGTGACGGCGCGACCGCGTCGCCCAATAGAAGAGAACCGCAGCAGAATGCCATATTCCCACACTGCGGCGCACCGACAGACCAAATCCACCCCTCATCACGAGCCACCACGGTCCACCCATTGCAGGCCGGGCTGGGTCGACCTGAGCCTGGTTGGCCTAGGCGGGGTCAGGCCGGGTCGGTCCGACCGGGTCGGACCTCACCCTACCAATTTTGACCCATTTACTATAGACGCCCAAAAATTGATGTGCATGGACATTACATTACTTTTGCGGAATACTTAATACAAAACAAAAACAAACACACAAGGACCGTAATAGTTTAGTGTCTTTGGATACTCAGAACGTAATCTTCTAATCGTGGTGGAAGATCTTCAACATCTCCCATAAAGATCTTTCCCATTTGGTTTTTTTACCTAAAACCTTTCTTTAAATCCTGGGGAAAGGAAAACATATAAAGGGTGAGCTCAAATGCTCTGTAAGAGTAAGCATGGATAAAATAAATCAAATCATATACATTTGAACTTAAAAACATAAACATATTGTTTAAACAATAAAAACTTGAGAAAAGACATAAATCTTGGAAGTACTTAAGGCACACATCATAATGGAACATCAATCATGATAAAATAAAATTGTAATAAAACATGTAATTGTGGCAACCATTCAGCACTTGTTATGATTTCCATAGTAGCAAAGGCATTGCTGCCAAGGCCATCTTAGTGGACAAAGTCCCTTTTTGAATCGAGTTCACTCCTCGTTCCAGTCCTGTATCAATGAACAAGATTAACTTACCATTCTAGCCATGTCTATCTCATGAGATATAAATCGTTACCCAATTAATTGGAGGGAGATATAGGTCCCACCCATCTCATAATAAAATAATTCTTACGTGTTCCGCAACATGAACATAAATCATTCATCATTACCCAATGAATAAAATGGGGTTCATAAACATCATCCCATCATAAAATAATACATAAAAAATGATTATCATTTCATCATAAGAAATGTGAAACCATATAAATCATATAGACATTATACTTGAAACATACACATATGAAATAATTCAATCTTATATAGAAAATGGTTTTGATAAAACACTTGAAATTAATTCGTGAGGAAAATATCCTTTCTTCCTCAAAATCATTTTTTTTTCACAAAATTCCATGGAATTTTAAAAGAAAATGATTTTGTTAAAAATAGTCATGAAATATTGTAGAATAAGCATCATGAGAATAAGGCGTTATAAAACCGTAACAATCCATTCATGCCTTATAAGTTAAAAAAACAATCTCCTCGTACTTTTAACGGAAAAGTCAAAAAGTACCACGTATGGTAAACAAAAGCAAGATTCCTTCCATAACACAAAGTAAAAGTCAAGATGGTTAAAAATGAATTTAAAAATATAAGGAAGAAATGTTAACATTTTATGAAAACATTTTGTGAAAATAAGGACATGGATGATAAACATAACCCCAGTAAATACTTACGAATAAACAATCTCAGATAAGAATGAGATTGTAATAATTATCCCTTACATTATGTCTGATATGCTTCGTATGTATTCGAACCTCCTGTATAATGATTTAAACAATGTCATTGACTTATTACAGAATCATATACATTGTTATGATATCATATATGGTTCCTTTATGACTTTATATTACCCGTTCTTTTGTAAATTCCATGTTAAAGCAGCATTTTGGGTAAAATCGTTTCATTTATCGTACATGTTTCGACTTGTTGTTGTTGATATTATTACTTATATACAGATTTAAATAATTCTATAATGTAAAAAATTATTTATATATAATATATATTCAGCATATAAATATATATATGATAGATCGATAGATGGAATGAAATACAACGTTCATGGTGACGGTAGATCGTACGTACGCATGAACACTATTTTCGTTTCATTATTGTATTGAATGGAATTAAATAGATGACATGAATATATATATATATATACATAAATCCAGTAGAAATAATAAGTCATATATTTCATTATTATTCATTATATATACATTATAATCATTTGTGAATGGTTAACATGAATAATGAATCATATCGCGTTCGTTGAGACGAAAGTCCGTACGTACGCACGAGTGATGATATCATTCCCATGATTGTGGAATTGTATTTAATTGCATGTATAATATTTCATAAACAATATGACTTTGTAATAATCATATATAGTTTTTTATTTACACCATTATAGACATCCAAGTAAGGTGGTGGTCGAAAACATATTACACCACGGCGTGGAGACGGTATTCCGTACGTATGCAAGCGTGGTGATTTTGTTTTCTGTAGGATGGATAGAAGGTGAAATAATACTGTTTCATATTTATAATAACATATCAGTATATAATTAATACTGATATTATTACTTTATAATGAGACAACGAAAGAAGAAAAAGTAGAAGAAGAAAGAAACATGAGAGAATTGAAAGAAGAGATTACCTCTTCTTCGACACACCTCCTTTAATCATCCTCTTATAGAATAATATTTGGTCTTTTGAGAAGACTAGAACCTCCAAAACGTTGATAGGGAAGTGGAGAAGAGAAATGTTCAGGGTTTTTTCGATCATCAAGGCTCAAAAGGGTGGGAAGAGAATAGGGAAGGGGTGCCCTTTTTATAAGGGATGAGAGGGGAACCTTTGGAAAAACTTAAAATATTATTTTATAATAAAGTCATATTCGGTTTTTAATATCTCAAAATTGATTAAATAGAAGCAAAGGTGGGGATGGGTCTAAATCCTCCCAACCAATATATTTTAGACAGGTTTGGGTCATTATATTAAACATATCTTTTTGTTTTCACTTTTAGATAATTAGATTGACATTTACCATGTCACGTTGTATTTTTATATTATATAGTTAATAAACATACCATATACATCCAATAGACCCCCAAGTTGTCCATTAATGATACACCTATCATGATATAAGTATCTTGGCAGAGATTTATATTTTTACAAATATAATAACAATTAATAATATAATATTTGTTTTTAAAACTATTTTATGTCAATTTTGACACTATTTGGTAATGGATTTTTTTTGAAAATCATAACAGCATGATTAGTTTGAAAAAAGTTTTTAATTCAATACTAACATGTCATATTAACATAGAAAATTATTTTAATTCATAAAAATTATCAAATTACATTTATTTGGGTATTTATAACAACAATTATTTTAATATTTCATTATTTAGGTAACTACTTCATCACTATTGTGTCATAAATAACATAAATTATTTAATGTATAAAAATTATAAATAAAATACCATTAGGTATTAAATCTTTTTATATGTCTAATGAATATTTATAGTCGAATTTATCTTATATATAACCATATATTAAAAATGATTTAGTTATTAAACTTTGATTTTAACTATTTTAACCCTTATTTAAATAAATTAATAATAAATGTCCTAATCTTATCCATGTGGACCTAAATGGTCATATTTTATTCATAAGTTTGTTTTTGGTCGATTAACACTTATCCAATTGAATTATGACATGTGTTACATTAATAATAATATCATTTTTCCCTTAATTACCATATTTACTTTTAACCGTGGTAAATAAAAGTAAAAAGTTACTATTAAACCAAAATTATTTCATCTCATTGAACCACATTATATTCCTTGATATAAACCGTGTCTCTCAGATTTTCGAAATTCCACTCACAAAAGCTGTAAAATTAAGTATTATATGAATTTCCAACTTCTCCTAGGAGGTGGGTAAAAGACGGTGAGATGTTCAATAAAATTTTTATATATCTAAAATTATTATAAAATGACTCCAATTAATTACATTGAACTTATATAGGTATTATGTATCAATTTTGACCTATAATAAATTTAAATAAAACAAATAATTATTATAAATAAAAAGTTGCTTTTTAAATAGAAACCCAGTGTTTTCACTATTCATCATAAATTTACAGTTTTCAGAAAAATACCAAAAATTCACCGTAGGATAATTTCAATATTCTAAATCCAAAAATAAAGTCCATTTTGAATGATAAAAGTTATAAAATTTTAAAAAGTGGGTATTACTTTTCATAATGGATAGTTTATATAATATTTTAATAACATATTGTTGTTTAGTGAAACTCGATATTGCGTATAACACACGCTATCGTGGAAGGTCGTGATTGCATATAAAGCAAGCTGAGTCAGGGATGCATGTAGTGCAAAATCTTTTTGGTGTATCGTACAACACAAGACATCAATGAAATTAAAAAGAAAATTTTTCATAAAATCTCAGGGTGTTACAATCTACCCCCCTTAAAAGGAAATTCACCCTCAAAATTCTTCGGGGTTATAAATGGTTTACAACTTGAAAGTTTCTTTCATATAAAACGAAATCATAATAAGGATTACCAAAACGTGACTTTAAAAACTAATGTATGAAACATAATGGTTACCCAAATTAACTAATCACTGGGTTTCCATGTAGGAGAACATAGGTTAAAATATGGATATGGAAGAGAAATAAAACCATCAATATCTGATGATGAGTGTTATAGTACATGGCTTTGAAAAAGACAACAATAACAAGGCGAAAATTTTGTGATGATCTAAGGTACGATCTGATTCATCAGATAAGAGAGCACTAGGACAACATTTTTTGTTTTCAAGATCATTTCCCTATAGTTGATCAATTTAAATTAGAATAAATAATTACGTTATTTCAGTATCATCTCACTATTGCTCATGCCTCGGACAATTTCCACTTCATCACACAATGAAAAGAAGTTGAATTTGTCTTCTGTGATGTGTTAGCAAATTATGCGATAGAAGGATAGTTCATTCCATCTATTTCTATCGTAAAAGTTTAGCACTATTTATTAAATATACAGAAGTCAATATATGTTGAGATTAATCATATATAGTTTATAAAATGGACTTATACTTAAGATATCATAGTGCTTAACAAAATAAAACTAGTTTCTAATAACCAGTCACTTTTTTTATGCTAGTGGTAGGCGATAAAGGCCAGTCACACTTTCGTTGTGGGTTCGATTCCCGCATCCTTGTCCGACCAGATGGGTTGTCGCCCATCCTGCAGGTTGTCCATTTTTCTAAAACTATACTATCATAATATCAGAAATCTCTATCCTTAAACAATACTATCTGATGTCCAACTTAATCAATTCCAACCATTAGGCTTTTTGAAAATACTTCTGTCAAATCTTATAGTATAAAGATAATGATTACTAAAAAGGTCATATAACAAGCACGTGAATACCATCATTTATCTCTCATATATCACAAGATATATCATTTTTATCACATTCCAAGCATGTGAATATCTTAATCTTGTATTCTAGGGAAAAATGAATACTCATTGAACCTTAGTGAAAACATGAATGCTTTCAAATGTTAAATCTTTCCACATACCAAAATCCAAAAATTCTATATACTCATACCATGATATAACTTTGTCCTTATATCATTCATGACCTCATGAATACATTCAAACATTTATTTTTCTCTTTATCCCTTCATTATGCGCATATCATCTTCTTTCCAAAAATATCTAAATCACTTTACATGGTAATCAGTACAATAAAATTATTGAAAACCACAATAGACCAATACATAAATATTAAAATATTCCATGATACTATATACAACATTAATTTAGAATCGCATTACATAAACACATAATCATTCCACCACATTGTTGTCATATTCAACATCGCCAATAGTGTCGCATGTGACTTCCCTTTGTCCTTTTCCTTAAGTGGTTGCCCATGTCGATCATCAATAACCCTTGGATTAGGGAATTGATTAGGATAATTCCCCATTTCATTGCACTTGAAGAATTGAATTGTTGGTGGTGTTTTCTCTGTAGTATTTTCTTTATTTACATCATTAGAAACCATTTTTCCATAAATTCGACACTCAGCTACTCAATGACCTTCTTTTCCACACATTAAACATTTTATATTCCCTTCATGATAATCTCCACCATGATTCTTTCAACACATTGAGCATAAAGAAACATTCATCTTCTTTTAACCATTGTTCTGAGATTTCTCCTTGAACTCCATCTTTTATTTATTGTCCAAACCATGAGATGGATATGTAACTCTAACATCCATTTATACCTTTATAGCACAACGTAAAATTTCTTCATAGCTACTGAAGTCTCTCATTTCTAATTCCCTTAGAATACTTGGTTTTAAGCCACTAAAAAATCGATCAACTTTACTTTCAAGTTGGATGATAAAGCCATATGCATACCTTGCAAGCTTTGTAAAATTTTCTTCATATATACCAACAGATTCATCATCCTTTTTCATAAGCTCAAGGAACTCCATTTCCATCATTGCTTGAAGAATACGAGGGAAGTACTTACTGAAAAACAAGTTCTTGAACACGTCCCATTCCATGGATTCAATTTCATCTTGGGGACTTGTATTCGTAATTAGAGTCTACCACTGGTCTGCTTCACATTCTAAACAGTAAATAGCTATAATGACTTTATCATGTTCCGAACAGAGAAGTATGGAAAATATCTTTTCAATGGTACTGATCCATTGTTCAGCTACAAGTGGATTAGAATACCCATTGAATGAAGGTGGACGTTTCCTCATGAAGGACTAAATAGAATATTGTTCCCTTCTCTGCTCATTCGGAAGTGCATAATGATTCATAGCTTGCATTAGTACAACAATAACATTTTTCACTCCATCTCCCATAAAATTGGTTTTCTTTCAGGAGGAAAATCATTGAATTGTCCTTTACATTGATCAACACCGTTCCTTCGGGTTCCATCCATCATCTAAAACCCAAAAAGAAAAGTTCGAGAGACAAAAATCATGCAAGGAAAAACAACATAATAAAGGGAGAGTACCTTCGATATCTAACATCTTAGGTTTAATTCTACTATCATTACCGTTATTCAAGGACTATAACCTATACATATACTTAACCGTAGGGACATCCCTATACATACCTTAGAAATATCTATAGGGATATCACTAATGTTTTCACATCCTAGTTTCCAAAGGTTAACTATACCTTTCCTCTAATACCAACTGTAGAGACCCAAATCTTGACGTACATGGACATTACATTACTTTGTCGGAATACTTATTACATAACAAAAACAGACACACAAGGACCATAATAGTTTATTGTCTTTGGAAACTCGGAACATAATCTTATAATAGTCATGATAGATCTTCAACATTCACATAAAGAACATTCCCTTTTGGTTTTCTTACCTAAACCGTTCTTTAAATACTATGGAAAATAAAAAATTTAAAGGGTGAGCTCAGATGCTCGGTAATGGTAAGCATGGATAAAATAAAACAAATCATATACATTTGAACTAAAAAACATGAACATAATGTTTAAACATCAAAATCATGAGCAGAGACATAAATCATGGAAGTACATAAGGCATGTATCATAATGGAACATTAATATTGATAAAATAGCAAGGGAAAAAACATGTAATTATGGAAACCATTTAGTAATTGTTATGATTTCCATAGTAGCCAAGGCATTGCTTCCAAGACCATCTTAGTGGACAAAGTCCCTTTTTGAATTGAGTTCACTCCTCGTTCCAATCCTGTATCACTGAACCGGAATAACATACCATTCCATCCATGTCTATCTCATGAGATATAAATATTTACCCAATGCATTGGAGGGAGATATAGGTCCCACACATATCATAATGAAATCATTCTTACGTGTGCCACAACATTAACATAAATCATTCATCATTACCCAAAGAATAAAATGGGTTTTATATACATCATCCCATCATAACATAATCCATAAAAAATGGATATCATTTCATCATACGAAAATTGAAACCATTTAAATCATAGATACATTATACTTTAAACATACACATATGAAATAATTCCATATAATATGGAAAATGGTTTTGATAAAACACTTGAAATTAATTCTTGAGGAAAATAGCCTTTCTTCTTCAAAATCATTTTCTTTTCAAAAAATACCATGCAATTTTAAAAGAAAAGAATTTTTTTGAAAATAGTACTGAAATCATGTAGAGTACGCTTCATGAGAATAAGGCATTATAAATCCTTAAAAATCCATTGATGCTGTATAAGTTAAAAAACATTCTCCTCGTACTTTTAACAAAAATGTCAAAACGTACCACGTATGGTAAACAAAAGCAAGATTCCTTCCATAACAAAAAGTAAAAGTCAAGATGGGTAAAAACGAAATTAAATATACATGAAATAAAAGTAAGAACTTTATGAAAATTTTTTGAGAACATATGGACATGGATGATAAACATAACCCCAGTAAAAACTTATTAATAAACATTTTCAGTTAAGAATGAGATTTGAATAATTATCCCTTACCTTAGGTCCGATATGCTTCATACGTATTCGAAACTCCTGTATAATTATTTAAATAATGTCATTGAATTATTAAAGAATCATATTAATTTTTATTATATCATATATGGTTCACTTATTACATTATATTACTCGTTATTTTTTAAATTCCATGTTAAAGATGCATTTTGGGTAAAATCGTTTCATTTATCGTATGAGTTTTGACTTTTTGTTCTTGATATTATTACTTATATACTGATTTAAATAATTCAATATTGTAAAACATTATTTATATATAATATATATTCAATATATACATATATATATGATAGATCGATAAATTGAATGACATACACTGTTCATAGGGACGGTAGGTCGTATGTACGCATGAACGATATTTTCGTTTCCTTATTGAATTGAATTGAATTAAATAGATTACATAAATATATATATACATAAATAAAGTAGCATTATTATGTCATATATTTAATTATTATTCATTATATATACTTTATAATAATTCATGAATGGTTAACATGAAGAATGAATATTATCGTGTTCGTGGAGATGGTAGTCCGTACGTACGCACGAGCGATGATATCGTTCCCATGATCATGGAATTGTGTTGAAATGTATTTATAATATTTCTTATTCAATATCACTTTATAATAATCATATATAGTTATTTATTTACACCATTATACACATCAAATTTAGGTGGTGGTCGAAAATCGATTACACCACGGTGTGGAGACGATATTCCGTACGTACGCAAGCACGGTGATTTCGTTTTCTATAGGATGAATAGAAGGTGAAATAAGACTGTTTCATATGTATAATAACATATATGTATATAAGTAATACTTATGTTATTACTTTATAAAGAGACAACTAATTAAGAAGAAGTAGAAGAAGAAAGAAACTTGAGAGAATCGGAAGAAGAGATTACCTCTTCTTCGACGCACCTCCTTTAAGCTTCCTCTTAAAGAAGTAGAGTTGGTCTTTTGAGAAGACCAGGACCTGAATAATGTTGATAGGGAAGTGGAGGAGGTAAATGGGAAGGGTTTTTCTGAGCTTCAAGGATCAAAAGGGTGTGATGAGAAGAGGGAATGGGTTCCCTTTTTATAAGGGATTAGAGGGGCACCTTTGTAAAAACTGAAAATATTATTTTATAATAAAGTCATATTCGGTTTTTAATAGCTCCAAATTGATTTATTTAGAATCCAAGGTGGGGATGGGTCTAAATCCTCTCAACTAATAGATATTATATAGGTTTGGGTCATTATATCAACCTTATATTTTAGTTTTAACTATTATGTAATTAGATTGACATTTAGCATGTCACTTTGTATTTTTATATTATATAGTTAATAAACATACCATATACATCAAATTGACCCCCAAGTAGTCCATTAATGATACAAATATCATGATATAAGTATCTTGGCATATCCTTAGTTTTTTAGGAATATAATAACAATTAATAATATAATACTTTTTTTAAAAACTTTTTTATGTCAATTTTGACAGTATTTGGTAATGGATTTTTGTGAAAATTATAACAGCATGATTAGTTAAAAAAAGTTAATTAATTAAATACTAACATGTCATATTAACCTATAAAATTAGTGTAATTCATAAAAAGTCTCAGATTACTTTTATTTGGGTATTTATAACATCATTTATTTTAATATTTCATTATTTAGGTAACTACTACATCACCATTGTGTCATAAATAACATAAATGATTTAATGTCTAAAAATTATAAATAAAATACCATTAGGTAGTAAATATTTTTATCTTTATAATGAATTTTTATAGTCTAATTTATCTTATGTATAACCCTATATTAAAAATGATTTATTTATTAAACATTGATTTTAACTATTTAACACTTCTTTAAATAAATTAATAATAAATTTTCTAATCTAATCCAAGTTAACCTAAATGGTCATATATTATTCCTAAGGTTGTTTTTTGTCGAATTAAACTTATCCAATAGAATTATTACCTGTGTTAGGGTAATAATAATATCTTCTTTCCTTTAATTACCCTATTTACTTTTAACCGTGGTAAATAAAAGTAAAAACATACTATTCACCAAAAATTATTTTCATCTCATTGAACAAAATTTTAGTCCTTGATATTAACTGTGTCTCTTGGATTTTCAAATTTCCACTCACAGAAGAGGTAAAATTATGTTTAATGTGAATTTCCAAATTCTCATAGGAGATTGGTAAAAGAGGGTGAAAAGTTCAATAAAATTTTTATATATCTAAAATTATTATAAAATGACTCCAATTAATTACATTGAACTTATGTAGGTCTTATGTTTCAATTTTGACCTAAAATAAATTTAAATAAAAATAATAATTATTTAAATAAAAAGTCTATTTTTAAATAGTAACCTAGTCTTTTCACTATTCATCAAAAATTGAAAGTTTTCAGAAAAATACCGATAATTCACCCTATGCTAATTTCAATATTCCGAATCCAAATATAAAGTCCATTTTGAAAGACAAAATTTATAAAATTTCAAAAAGTGGGTATTACAATTCATAATGGCTAGTTTATATAATATTTTAATAACATATCGTTGTTTAGTGAAACATGATATTGCGTACAACACACACTTCGTGGAAGGCCGTGATTGCGTGTAATGCAAGCCAATACAGGGATGTGTGTAGTGAAATCTTCTTTTGGTGTAGCGTACAACACAAGACATCAATGAAATTAAAAATAATATTTTTCATAAAATCTTGGGGTGTTACATTTACGTTTTTCCGGCCATAACATTGGCACCAGGCGTCCGTTTGATGAACCGTATATAGCACAGAGACTTTGGAGAAAGAAGGTTATTTTGGTATACCCCACCTAAAAAATGGATAAAGTTGGGGTATATTAAGGTTGGATCGAGAACAGATCCAACCGGGCCCTCGAGGCTTAATGGATAATAACTCGCAGATCGGGTGTCCGATTGACGCATTGTCTGTTGCGATGAAAGTCATATGATGTGGGGGTCCTTTGGTATAAATATTCATGGGACTTCATGGATGATGGAGTATCAACTAGTGGCTTAAGGAGCTCACCCTCCGCGAGAAGAGCAATCATAGTGCAAGAACCATGTTGATGGCTGTGAAAGAAGAAAGGTATAGCCTCCCACCTTTTCATAACATAAACTTTCATTACATTACACAAAACTGAGGATCTTTATGGTTTAGTATCTTTGAAACCAGGAACATAATACATGAAAAAAACATAAAACATTCTTCTTAACCACTTTAAAGAAATCTCCTTATGTTCATCCTAGGTTCATTACTGCATCTCATAACCTGGGGAGATACATCAAAACAAAGGGTGAGCAGATGGCCCCGTAAGGGAAACAAGAGAAACATTTAACATGTGAACTTGAGATACATCAACTATATCATGAAAAAGAACTTTAAGGCATGAGAAAGAAATCATGTGGCATATCATAATAAAAATAAATTTTTTCATAACTTTAATATGTGGCTACATAATTTAACATAGACAATCATTAACATATCAGCAAGGTCCATCCCCAAGGTTTCATTTGAAAATTACCAAGGTTATTCACCAAGATATCGTGAAAATTGTAATCTCTAGTGGTTACATCATTACACAATGCATTGGAGCGCGATTAGGGAGGACCCATAAATTTTCCTTTTTTATCATGTGAGACACATATATTATCATAAAAAATTTCATAAATTACCCATATAGCATAAAATAAATGGGTTTCATTTCATAATCATAACATTTTAAATACTGCTTTAAAGACATGATCTTTACGTCACTTTAAACCCCATGGAAGGGGAAGCGGGTGTCATGTATGTAAATCCAAGAATTTTAAATAGAAAATTTTGGTATATATGTGAATACCCATTTAGAATAAAACATATTTGATTATTCACTTAATAAAATAAATGAATTTTAGAATAAGAGAGAGACATTTTGAGACGGAAATTCTGCAGCATAACGGCTATGTTACAAGGTTTTAGAAAACATTGAAAAGAGAGGGGACATGGGTCACCCACACAGATATGATCCATAAAAAAGTAGGGGGACAAAATATAAGGTATTTAAGAACATGGTAATGAAATTTTAATTATATACCATATGAAATAAAACTAAATAATGAGATTAAGAGGGGATAAATAATTATATATACATGAAAATGGAAGTGAGAGGAATATAAAATAACATCCTCCAATATAAGAACATGGATAATAAAAGAAATGACTTAAAAGAGAGCATTTGAAAAGAAAGAGAGAGTTTGGATCCGTTACCTTAAAATGTAACTCTTAAAACTCAATGGTTGGGACCTTGAACGGCTTGAGGGAACCTTGGGAGGACTCCTTGGGAGGTAAGGAGACCATAACATCGTTGAGAATGATTTTGGAGTCCAAAGGATGAGTGAATGACTTGGTATTTATAGGGAAAGTGAGGGGACAAGGCATTAATGGCCAAGGGACACCTTATAAGTGGTTTCTCAAAACCATGTGCTCTCCCATGATATTTCCCATGATGTTAGGCCACATTGGGCCCCCATACAATACCTCATCACCTTTGGCCGCCCAAACCATAAAATATCTCATGACATCATCATGACACAGTTATGATGTCATTAAACATACCGAAACCCTAAAACTGTGTTTTTACTATTCACTGAAAATTCAACTTTCTCAGAAAAATCCCAAAATTTCACCTTAACCAAATATAAATGCACTGATTTCAAAACTGAACTCCATATTATTAAAATAATTTTCAAAATAGTTTTAATTTATTTTTTAAATAAATACACTATTCACCGAAAGTTCATTTTTTTAGAAAAATCCCCAAAAATTACCATAACATAATATTGATGCTCTGAGTTCTAAAATGAAATCCATTTTATAAAAATATTTTTATAAATATTTTTTATTTTATTTTTAATTAAAAAACACAATTCTCCCAAAAAAACTAATACTTGAATAATAATTTATGAAACCGTTATTTAACCATTTTATTGAATCACATTACTTAATCAAGCTGCCTAGATTATATTAATACTTTTTTTAAGTGAGATTACTAATCTATTTGGCCACATTACTAATCCTAAGCATAAAATCACTATTCATAATATACTATTCATTAAGAATTAAGTTGAACTTATTAGACTCTAAATTTCATACTGAACATAAATGTAGAAGACCATTTTTTGAAAATCATTACACATTTTTAATTATTTAAGGTTTACATAAACATTTTTTAAAATATCCTTTCTCTAAAATTCACCAAAATTATGCATACTATATTTATCCAGACATTTGAAAAGCCATAAACATCATCATAAGAAGAAATACCAATTTTTATTGAAAACAAAGGATTACTCAAGGCAGTTACTGTCTCCTTACATAGCCCCTTATCACACCAGCATAGGACCTAAGTATATGGTGTGCTAAGGTGAGAGAATCCTAGGGAGGCTCGACCAACATCGCACGAGTAGTAATTTCTATCAGTTTGAACTTCTCACGAAGGTGATCCTATTCTCGCTTAACATGATAAAGTTCAGCTTGGGTTTGGTCCAGAGCAAAGCCCAGTGGTGCTACCTCCTTCCCATGTTCTGTTAGATGGGATTTGATCTGTCCAAGACTACTGGGTGAGGCCATCGAATCTTCATTCTATTTTAATTAACCAAGATTACTTGTATTTAGAGACAACAATCAAAAAATTTAGTTTCCAGCGGCCATATTGACCATTGGTCATATTATAGTCAAAATCCAACAATCTCATTTTAATTATACTCATGTTATCAAATGAAACATTTTTTTGAGTATAAAAAAAATAAAATAACACATAAAATTAGAAAACAGTATTTATTCAAAATTTTGGGTCGTTACAATCTTCCCCCCTTAAGAAATTGTGTCCTCGCAATTTTTAAAATTGGGTTTTGAAATTTCATTGAAAGTCCCAAATCGGAAAAGGAGTCAGTAAAACTATTACTTTAAAAGAAATAAAGGGAAGTACAAGGTCACCCGAGACAACCCACACTAGGATTCAATGTAGGAAAACATTGACATGGAGGAGAAAACAAAGGGTCATTTTATGAGGGAGAGAGATAGAAAACATGATTAGGAGAATTTTAACCATAAGAAAATCCCAAACATATGATGAGTGTAAATGGTCTTTGATTACCTAGTAGCAAACGTAAACCAACAATGTTTTTGTTTTACGTTCCCTTTCATAATTTTGATGAATTCATTTACTATATAGAACAGTAACACAAGAAAATATACCTACCTTCATGTAGAGTTTCATCCTTTAATAAGTCTCTACTAAAACTAATCTTTTCTCCAAATGATGAGAATTCAATAACACATGGTCTCAAAAAAAGAATAGGAATCATCTTCTAGAGAATCACATAATCCACCAAAGATTGACTATCTATTTATTCTATTATCCCAAAAATAGAAAGTGTAAGATAAAACAACTCTACAAAAAGAAATAATCCCATATGAAGGGAAACTTCATTAAATCTTCAAAATTCCATGGTACCACCCAAAGTTCATCGTAGACCATTCCATAAATAACTTTCCTTAAAATTCCTCAAAATAAACCAAACTAAGATTGAAACCCTAGTAAAAGTAGGATTTGATAACATAGTCTTCAAAAATAAACTTCATCGTTCATCTCAAAACAACATAAACCACTCATAACATCTTATAACAAAAGTAACTAACCTAAACATATTTTCCCCAAGATAGGTTAATCATTTCCATAAGTATCCCATATTACCATAAGTTCACCTTAAATTCATCGATTCTTCAAAATATAAGTCTACCTTACTCCTCAATGAAAATACCTTAGTAATATATTTACCTCGAACATATAGGGTCCCCAAAATAGTGAACGTCTTCCAAAATAATAATCATATTTTAATACACTAATCATCTCTGTCATATTAATATGGGAATCATCACATTTCCTATCACATTATTTGTTGGGACATGTTCTTCCATTTCCCACCATTAACTAAGAAGAGAAAGTATAATTAGGGGCTTAAATACTTAGCCAATAATCATGAAAAGAAACTTAAATCATATAAGGATAACTTGTAGAAGAAAAGTATACCCTAACTGGTGATCCCCTAAGTTACAAACTAGGTTATACATGATCATATATTCTTATGTGAATCTTTATTTTATTTTATCTTTGTTCCTTTAATAATGGTTCACAATAAGCTTATTAATTTACCAAAGCATATCCCCTAGCAGTGTCGTAACCAAGAGTGCATCAAGGCCCATTGTCGTGTACGAGTTCCCGTTGGAGTCTAGCTCAATGTGGTGTTTTCAGATTTTACCCCATAGTACATCTATGCCAGAGCCACCTCTACCTGCTCGTATCCAGATAGAGATATATTTTCCTGGCAACCCCTTACTCAATACTCAACAAAATACCAGGAATATTTTCTATATTTAAACTTTTATATAGGTTTCTTCCTAAAGTTTTCATATCCTAATTTCCACAAATAACTAAACCATCCATTGATACCAACTACATCATCCCGCCTTTTTATAACATAAACTTTCATTACATTACACAAAACTGAGGATCTTTATGGTTTAGTATCTTGGAAACCAGGAACATAATACATGAAAACAACATAAAACATTTTTCTTAAACACTTGAAAGGCTTCCCCTTAAGTTCATCCTAGGTTCATTACTGCATCTCATGACCTGGGGACATACATCAAAAGAAAGGGTGAGCAGAAGGCCCAGTAAGGGAAACAAGAGAAACATTGAACATGGGAACTTGAGACACATCAACTATGTCATGAAAAAGAACTTTAAGGCACGAGAAAGAAATCATGTGGCATATCATAATAAAAATAAAATTTTTCATAACATTAAGATGTGAGTACATCATTTATCATAGACAATCATGAACATATCACCAAGGTCTATCCCCAAGGTTTCATTTGAAAATTACTAAGGTTATTCACCAAGATATCGTGAAAATTGTAATCTCTAGTGGTTACATCAATACCCAGTGCATTGGAGCGCTATCAAGGTGGACCCTTAAATTTTCCTTTTAATCATGTGATCCACATATATCATCATCAAACAATTCATAAATAACCAATATGTAATAAAATACATGGGTTTCTTTTCATAATCATAAAGTTTTAAAAACTGCATTAAAGACATGAACTTTACGTCACTTTAAAACCCACAGAAGGGGAGAGCGGGTCTCTTTTATGTAAATCCTAGAATTTAAAATAGAACATTATGGTATATATGTTAATACCCCTTTATAATAATGATATTTGAGTATTAACTTAATAAAATAAATGAATTAGAGAATAAGAGAGAGACATTTTGAGACAGAAATTCTGCAGCATAACGGCTATGTTACAAGGTATTAGAAAACATTGAAAAGAGAGGGGACATGGGTCACCCACACATAAATGATCCATAAAAAAGTATGGGGAATGAATATAAGGGATTTATGAACATGGTAATGAAATTTGAAAGATATACCATATGAAATGAATAACATCAAAGGAAGACAAAAATACGATTTCTCTTATGAAAATTCGGCAGCCTAACGACGTCACTTAAACTAAAAGAAATGAATTGATGAGATAAAATAGGGTCTCTCATAATATGAATATAAAATATCAGTATTATAGATATAGAGATCGTACACCAACATAATAAAAAGGAACATGAAAGACTTGAAATGAAAGTAGAACTTTGAAAAATGAGAAAGGTGAACAAATCCCTTAAAAATTCGGCAGCCTAACGACGTCACTTAAACTTCAACAAAAATGAATTGACGATGTCAAATAGGGTCTCTCAAAATATGAAAAATAAAATTTCAGTATTATATATATAGATATCATACCCCAACATAATAAAAAGGAACATGAAACACTTGACATGAAAATATAACATGAAAATGAGAAGGGTGAAAGAATCCCTTAAAAATTTGGCAGCCTAACGGCGTCACTTAAACATTCATGAAACTAAATAATGAGATTAAGATGGGATCTATCATTATATGAACATGAAAAGGATATTCTGATTAATATAAAAGAACATCCTCCTAAAAAAGAACATAGAGCATAAAAGAAATGACTTAAAAGAGAGTATATGAAAAGAAAGAGAGAGTTTGGATCCCTTACCTTAAAACGTAACTCTTAAAACTCAAAGGTTGGGACCTTGAGTGGCTTGAGGTTACATTGGGAGGACTCCTTTGGAGGTAAGGAGATCATAACTTCTTTGAGAATGATTTTCGAGTCCAAATGATGAGAGAATGGCTTGGTATTTACAGGGAAAGTGAGGGGACAAGGCATTAATGGCCAAGGGACACCTCATAAGTGGGTTTCTCAAAACCATGTGCTCTCCCATGATATTTCCCATTAAGTTAGGCGACATGGGTCCCCCCATACAATAATTTATCACTTTTGGTCAGCCAAACCATAAAATATCTCATGAAATCATCATGTCATAGTTATGATGTAATTAAACATACTGAAACCCTAAAACTTTATTTTAACCATTCACTAAAAATTCAACATTCTCAGAAAAATCCCAAAATTTCACCTTAACCAAATATCAATGCACTGATTTCAAAAATGAACTCCATTTTATAAAAATAAATTTCTAAATATTTTTAATATATTTTTTAAATAAATACACTATTCACCAATAATTCATTATTTAGAAAAATCCCCGAAAATTACCTTAACGTAATATCGATGCTCTGACTTCAAAAATGAAATCCATTTTATAAAAATAATTTTCTAAATATATTTATTTTTATTTTTATTTAAAAAAACAATATTCACCCGAAAAAACGAAAACATGAATAATAATTTATGAAATCGTTATTTAACCATTTTATTGAATCAAATTACTTAATCAAGGTGCCTAGATTATATTAATACTTTCTTTAAGTGAGATTACTAATCCATTTGGCCACATTACTAATCCGAAGCATGAAATCACGGTTCATAATTTACTATTCATCAAGAATTAAGTTGATCTTATTAAACTCTAAATTTTGTACTCAACATAATTGTAGAAGACCATTTTTTGAAAATCATTACACATTTTTAATTATTTAAGGTTTACATAAACAGTTTTCTAAAATATTATTTCTTTAAAATTCCCCAAAAATATGCATACTATATTTATCTGGACATTTGAAAAGTCATAAACATCATCATATGAAGAAATCCCAATTTTTATTTAAAATAAAGGATTACACAAGGCAGTTACGGTCTCCTTACATAGCCCCTTATCACACCAGAATAGGACCTAAGTGTAAGGTGTGATAAGGTGAGAGAATCCGAGGGAGGCTCAGCCAACATCACATGAGTAGTAATTTCTATTAGTTTGAACTTCTCGCGAAGGTGATCATGTTCTAGCTTCACACTATGAAGTTCATCTTGGGTTTGGTCTAGAGAAATGCCCAGTGGTGCTACCTTCTTCCCATGTTCTATTAGATGGGCTTCGATATGTCCAAGACTACTGGGTGAGGCCATGAAATTTTCTTTCTATATTAAATAACCAAGATTAGTTGTATTTAGAGACAATAATCAAAATGTTTTGTTTCCCACGGTCATATTGACCAATGGTCATATAACAGTCAAAATCCAACGGTCTCATTTTAATTATACTCATGTTATCAAATGAAACATTTTTGTTGAGTATAAAAATAAAATAAAATAACACATAAAATTAAAAAACAAGATTTATTCAAAATTTTGGGTCTCTACAAAAGGGATCCTTCGTGGGTATGTAATTGAGGTCCCACATTGATCCTCTCTACGAATCCATGCAGGACTACTCTAGTATCCTATGTGGGTCTGACGATGTAATAGGAACCTATGTCGGTCTGATGATTTACTAGGATCCTTTATGGGTCAAACGACGTAATAGGATTATATGTAGGTATGATAATGTACAATGATATTATGTGGGTCGGTGATTTAGGATCCTTCGTTGGCCTGCCTCTTAACAAAGAACTATTATTCTGTAGTTACATCTAATCATCTCTAAAACTGTACCTAAGATATACCTGTTGTGAGCTGAGTATGTACCTGTGTGGTACTTTCCTTCGTGGTAATACCTTGGTGATATTATTCAGTGTGTTGTACGTGTGTGTTACTTACCTTTGTGGTATTCTATTCTTTTTGGAACAGTTGCGCTTAGGATTTTGAGTTGGACCTTGACATTCTTCATGATTGAGATGGGATTACTTGATAACATAGGTATATGAATGGGAATATACCTATGTAGGGTTTTCAGTTTATTTCATGTTGTGTGGTTAATCCTTTGTAGATTTTTTTATACCTTGAGGGTCTCAGAGTCCCTACTGAGTATCATTATACTCACCCCTGCACGAGTATTCCCACACCTTGTTGTGTTTCGTGCAGATGATGGATAGCGCTGACTGAGGACGAGAGTAATAGGACTAGATGTAGCTCGGAGTTTGACCATAGATGAGGCATACAGTAGATATGACTGTTTGAGAGCTGTACCTACCCTTTAGGCAGGATTATGTGCGGGTGTTCAAAGGAGTGCATCCAGTTTAGTTGTACGGTTCAGTTTCTTGTACATTCCAGTTGGGCTTGTATTCTGACCCCATTTACTTACTATACTCACTCTATTTACTAATCAGTTTACTCATGTGTGCATCTTTCTGTGTGCATGGTTGTGTGTGTTTACGCGATATATAGGCAATGCCTTCCATTTTTTAGGGAATACACCTTTCGGTGCTAGTCGCCAGCCCCTATCCTATGGAAGGCAGGCTTGGGGTAGTAATGGAATAGGCCATGATGGATGGATCGTGACCCACCTGGTGTGTGATATAGTGGCCTAAAATCACCCATGGTTTGACACACAGTGGTATATACTTTTGATAATCACATTATCCTTACAATCCATATTTTATTATTCATTATGTTGGGGATTTAGTTTAAGAAATATAATAGAACCCAACATAAAAAAACCCAATATTAATATTATTGTGACATAGGTTTGATAGAAACATAATAATTTTGATGTGATTTAAATTCGTAAAATGAATGTAATTGTCTTACAATAATTATATTGTGGGGTTAATTATTCATCAATCATGTAAATTCTATTAGGATTTAAAAAGAAAAAAGGACCCATGTAATTAATGAGTTACAGGGAAAATAGTGATATAATACCAGTTTGAAACAATATAGAATAAGACTTGAGTGATATAGATTATGATTATGTTAATAAATCTACAACTATTTGTGATTATAATGAAAAATTAATTGAGTATTAAAATACAAAATATAATGGACGGACGGTGTTTCCGGGATGTTTATGTGCTGAAGATGAAAAATAATGTAAGATTTAATATCCTTTGTATCAAAAAAATTGGAGGAGACACCAGTGGGAATATCGCAAAGGGGACATGTGTAGTTTTATTTTTGGAACTGGGGAATATAAATAAACTAGATAGTAAATATTTGGTTAACTGATTTGGGAAATTAATGTTCTACTATAGGATTAAGTCTAAATTAGCTGTTTTAGAAGTGAGTAATTTTGGAATGAGGGAAATGAATAGACTAATCTTTATTATTATGTTGAAAATTAAAACTAACAACCTCTTGTACGATATCAATATGGAGAAACAAATTTAACCACTTATATGAATGTTTATTTTTATAATTTATTGGTAAAATTTAAATATATTTATCAGTATAGATTTTTGGATGACTTATGTCATCTAGGTATTCAGCATCTATAAGTTCTTTACCAAAAAAACATGGTTGTAGAATTTTTTTCATCCATAAGTAATATGGTATTAAAAATGATGACTTTTTTCTACGATTCATTCAGATAAAATTAATTTCATTTTGGGAGGTAAAATTGTTGTCCCTATATAAAAGAATTTTTTTTTGGAATATGGAAAAAATATTTCATAGCAATTTATGATTTTATATAAATGAAATGTTAATTTCCAACACCCTTTAGAATGAAATTATATAACAATGTCCTTTATGAATTCATTAACTTCGGGAACATTAGGTTAATGATTCATCATATATTAGTTCTTTTTTTTCAATGATTTATATGTTTTAAAGACATATTTGGGGCACTTGAGGTTGGAAAATGGAAATTGACAGGCCTAGGGGAATAAATATTTATCCTGGGAGATCCTATTGTGACACGGTCTTACTGATAAAAATTATGAGGCCACCCAGTGGTGGTGGAAGATAGCCAACACTTCTCTAAGACACACTAGAATTCTGGTGGGATTCCACTGTCTCACATATTATGATATGGTTTTCCCTTATTATGTTTTAGATATTATATATAATATCTTTAAAAAATTATGAAGATATTATATCAGTTTGTGTGTCCTATAGAGGCTCAATTATTATTAAATTAAAATTTATAATACATTATGTATTTCATATAAAATTTTAATGAAATAAATATTAACTCCTGAATGGAGTCTCATACATGAAATCAAAGACCTCCATGGATGATGGACTATGGGTTTTACTATATGCACACCATTATCATTGAGAATTTCTAGTGTCTAGCTAGAGAACAATTAGGGGTAAAGTAATAATTATATATATATATATGTATATTTGTTATAATTAAGGGAAAACTGCATATTCACTTATAAAACCTTGTTTATGGAAAACCATTGGGGTTCTCAAAATAACCCTAGATATTGTGAAAGGAATGAGGGAGGTGGATTATCAAATGATCAATGATAGATCATGGATTTCTAATATGTGTATAAATAAGAGTTTGTGGATCTCTCTAATAATTATTTTTATAAGTGATGAAACAAAAAAAAATATTGTTTTGTTTTCATTAGTTTGGTCCCTATTTGATTATCTAACGATGATTGGAGATTCACTCCAACAACACATACACTCACGAGTCAATCATGGTTTTTGGAAATGAGTTTTATCTTCCTGGGATATATATAAATTATAATATTTCTTGATAATACATTTTTTATTCTAATGGTATTAAATAAAGGGAAAACAAAGCAATATGTGAAGTTCATTCATATTTTTCTGTGTATTTATTTACACCTTCTTCAAACAATAACCATCACAGTTCTCAGTGGTGAGTGATTTTATAAAGATGTGGTTGGTGATAATTTTTTAATAGTTATATAGTGCAATGGATTGATATTGTGTGTTCGTGGTCAGTATTGATGTAATAGTAGTGGTGTGAAATAGTATTAAGGGAAATTTAGTTGGAATTAAAACCCCATTCATGGGTTTTGAATTTTTGTTGAGATGATATGACATCACCAATTTTGGAGTAGAGGACATGTCCAAAATCTAGTCACCAGTAATGCTGAGGTTTCTTCAATCATAGATATACAATCTATGGGTGAAATTTTAAGAGGGATGAAAGGATGAAGGTGAGGGTAGAATCACGTGATTGTATTTTGGATTAAAGAAAAATCATAAGTACATAGCTTTTAGTTTGTAAAAAAATTTATGTACACACCTCTTATGGAGAGACTATTTTTATATAGAAAAACATATCACACAATGTGTCATAGGTGACCCTTTCCAAGAAGAACGATGTTGGCTTCATGGTGTGTACCCTAGGGTTACACAATAATGAACACGAAAAGTGGAAAAGGCACAAATATAGTACACAAGCATTCCATACTATTCAGATATGTCCTTGTATGCGAGAACACCTAGTGTATATTGGTACAAACCAAATTACATGAGCACGACCTACTGTACAAGGACTTAGGAAAGTGGAATACAGAGTGTCTATGAAACCATTACAAGTCATAAATCCTAAATGTACACATCTTATATATTTTCTAATACATGTCATGTGAGATATTGAATGATGGGTTGAACTATTTTATATAAGACAGATCATTTCCTCTAAGTACAAAAGATGTATTTCTTCTAGTGTAGGATAATGCCCTCTATTTCATTAATACATACTAGTTATAATTGAATATGTTCCTTTGATTCGACTCCATGAGGGTATATTGATTTATCAATTCCTGATAATATGATGTGATTATCGCTATGAAATTAGTTATGGATAGAGTTTTTGAATCCCTACACCAGATCTGATGTGTTATTTTCTATAATTCTCATCACCTTAACTCGGTGGTAATTGTGGAATCCTATTTAAAAACTATCATTAGTGTATGATATCCTATATAGAATTCTATTCTAGAATATCTTTTTGTGTCCCCCTTGAGAAATACATTTGATCTTCTATCTTTGTATCATGATCTTAGAATATATAGAAATTACTTATTTTGAATGGCACGATGCACATAACCTATTAGGTGTGATCGATCACTTATAATATGGATCATGTAATGTTCTCTCTGAAATGATCATTAAGTTGAATCATCGAGAAAAATATTTTGGCTGATAGTATGGTTGTTACCTCTTGAGACACGATGTCTTTGATGAATATATTGTGATGTAATTATTATTGTATCCCATACTGTGATTGAAATTCCTTTATATTGATGTAATGAATATTCTCTTGATGTTGTATGATTTTCAACATTCAGGGTGCCTAATGGTTATTTTTATAATCCCACATTCATGGGATTTATGCCCACATGCCATGAGTGTAAGAAATGATACTCTATTTGATGGAGTACAGGAGGATGAAGAGAAGGTGAATTGAAGTGTTCTATACATACTGTAGTTTTTTTTTCAGGTGTTCCATTTGATAGCAGTACACTAACTCATAGAATATTGGGCTCTTATACCTATCTTATGAGGAATTTATTTGGACAAATATTCTTTTCAAATAAAATTATACTATGATATGAGGTAGTTATTCCACATGCATTATGGCATGAGATTTTTTTTACCCTTCATAATTTTATGTGTATTTAATGATGAGTGTTTTTATATGTAACTTCGACTAAGAACACTGATGTGTGAGATATGCCAACATAGAATAGGTCACCAACCCCTAACCTATTGGAGATAATAATGGGATGTCACGCTCATTGTACTATCGGTCCGAAAATCACTAATTTTTCAGTCATGATAGAGTGGTACATCAATAATATATTAATTGGTTGGGGTTTGTATTTAATTTTTGAGTCAGCTCCCCAAATATAAACTTCATCCAATTTATATCGTGATTACTTCTGGATACCTCATGATTAAAACCCCCTATAATTTCATAGCTTGATAAAGATTATTATTTTCATATTGACGAGGCTTCAAAAAAAGTACATGCATATGATATTGTACATCTAGGTGCTTTTCTAGTATTTCCACATCATGCTCATTAGAAGGATTTATCATAAGTAATGGTGTAGGTTGTTTGTATACTATAGAAACTATATATGTTTTATAGGAAGAAATATACTATGTTCTTGGGTGAAATAGACCCCCAAGAGGGTGAGGACTTGCAAGATTCAAATACCCATGTTTACATCCTTTTGAGGACACATATCAATCCTATGGTTATCCTAGTGTTGATCATTCTTCAGGACTCTACAGTGTGGTAGAAAAATATAGTGACATAAAAGAATGTTGAGGACACCCTTCCATGGCCAAATATTGTGAACCTCTTTGAGTAGGATTTTATATGGACAAATTTTGATCAGTGCGCATAAGGATATTATACAGTATCATTAAAAAAGCATTCCAATGGAAGTTTATTCATTGGGGTTCAAAAACCTATATCAATATGCTCTGGATATGGTACATGATATGTTCTTTTGGTAAATGATTTTATAGAATTATAATTTTTGAATCATGAGGGTTAGAGTGAATACTATTTTCATTCCAACATGTTCTGGTTTGCAAGAAAATAATTAAATGATTGAGAGGTTCCTATCTAATAATATGCCTGTAGTTTGAGCCACCAGTAGAAATTAACGAACAAAAATGTTGATATTATTTATTTTACAATGGAAAAGAGAGGTCAATCACAGAATATGAATTACATGAAGGACCCATAATCGGAGTTTTATAGGTCTTGAATCTTACGATCGATCAATATAGTTAGTGGAGGGGAAATACTTTTCTTGTGATGATTGGGTACATCTCAAATATGATTTTCCAAGTTGTTGTGATGAAGATTAAGATACATTCATTCAAACTCTAAGGTAATGATATTCTTAGGACTACAGATGTCCATAGGGAATAAATATTTTTGGACGAGTTGGGAGAGTAGTTAGAAGTAATAAATACATTCAATTGCTGCCACTATGACCCCAAGGTGTTTTATTCCAGGGTTAGGGAGATAGTTCCATGGTTGAGTATAGATGTAGGGATAGGGTGGCACTGACCATGAGGTTCTAGAGATGATTACATGTACAATATGTTCCTTATCTAAATTATATATAGTACTGATAATCATGGGTTCAAAAAAATCTATTATTTTCAATTCCCTTCTATGAGAATTAGATACTCATTTAGATACTATATATCGGATTTATCATTTGGAGACACCTACTATAGGAAATTTAGTGATGATTTTTTTAGATAGTGTGATACGAGTCATGGAGAATAATAATTCTTATTAGATATCCTTATAGATGTAATGATTCCTTATGATGTCATGTTGGGTATAGAATCGTTATCCATGGAATATTCATAGACATAATTTTTTTTTCGGATATGGTGTATCCACAATGAAGGCATGATGATATAATTATTGGGTGATATTGAAACAAATTAATAGTACTATTGGAACATATTCTAGAAGATACAATATACATCTAATTATTTGGTAAGTATTAACCTTGTAGAAGTGGCTTATATGGTTTTTCAGCTTCCTACTCTAGTGGTGGAGTATAATAAATACATTGTTAAGGATATTTTATGGTCATCACTCTACTGAGAGATAGAATAACTCATATAAATGAATTTGAGTAAATCCTTGAAATATGTATCATCGTATAAAATGTATCACACATACAATAAATAGATGAAGTTGAAGTTGGGTACTTGGAGAGGAAGGTATTTTTTGACCTAGTTTTATTACTTGGGCATTCACATTTTTGTTTACCCAGAAGTAAAATTTGTTCTTGAGATTGAGTGTGCATTACCAGTTCCTGAATCGCTAAGAACCTGATTTTTCTCTGATGTATGGTTTATTAATAATTTGTTCTAATTAATTAACATTGACGTTTTGTGGATTCATTTTTATTTTTTAAAGGTCCCAAGGGTTTATAGGGCTTGATCAGTTCCCAAAAACCATCTTTTTTGGGGAACTATCTACATGACATGAGTGTTTCACGATTGGCGCATGGTTTGCCTAAATGTGTGGATGGTGTTTTTTCAGAAAAACCCACCTCGCATAGTTGGTGCATGACTGTTTGGCCTAACCATTCTACCCATGTAACCTTGCACAGTTTGCGCATAGTTTTTAAAACTGTGCCCCTCAACCATACACACATCTTTTTGTCTGGGTAATTTTACAAATTTTCCCCTAAAGATCTATTAACCCTAATTCTTCCTCCTAATATGATCACCATAAGGATTAACCCCTTTCTCTCTAAAATTAGAGATTTTTGAATGCTATTTCTTGGGATAAAGATATCTCTTTTTTCTTGGATATGATAGAGCTTCTATTTGTTATGTTAATTCCGTAAAAGTATGTAATTCAGTCCATTTATTCCTTTCTCCCTATCTTTTTCTCTAAACCATTATATCGTGGGGTGAGTGTTTTATCACATTTTTTTAGATATACTCTGATCTGATCTAAATAATTAGCCAATACCAGAGAAAGATAGTCATAAAATCCTAATGTGGGAGGTCTATAACTCATCCCACATGTTTTTTGATTTTTGAATTGTTGTGTGTGGCCCACGAATTTTATTGGGTCCCATTTATAGAAATAATATTACATGCTTATACATATTAGAACCGCATGTTTATGCCCTTTCCAAATATGTGGTTAGTGTTTAGTTCTTATGCACACAACATTATTAATCTCATGTAATATTTTATACCATAACTGTCATTTTAGTGTTTTGACATGTTTTATCCACCGTTAGGGTTTACCTTGGATTGAAATTCCTAAGGGTAACCATTTCTATATTAAATGACTTGATTAATTATAGGAATTTAATAATACCAAGTACCACGTATTCTCACCCATTGGACTAGCTATGGTGTGTGCATCAATTAATAGTTAAATGTGAAATGGAAATTGGTATGTATTATAAGGTTATGACTTGGACATATAAATTTTATATGATTAGTAGGTTTCATATCAATATCAACCCTTAACACATTTATGTAAGGTAGAAGAATGAATCTTTAATATGGAATATGATTTAAATGAATTGAATTAATGGTTGCATGCTACATGTCCCTGTCAAACTAGTGAGCGAAAAACCATGAACCAAATGACATGATTAAATGGATTCATGATACTTTACCTTATAACACTCTTGAGAAGAATGTCTTGAACCAAATGAAACATTACAATAATTCTAAATCAATCAAGAATGTTCTAACTCAATCCCACCTTGGATTCTGATTGGAGAATGCCATGAGCACTCAAAAACCCAATTTTGATTCAAGGATACAACATTCTCAGGCTGAGACCCCCTAGATCCTAATACTTATCTATTCATTGGATGCCCAATATGTCACCTTAGGATCCCTTCAATATCATTAAAGGAGTCCTTGGATACACTCCTTGTATTGAGTGTTGACAAGTATGTTCCACTACTATATCCAATTGGGCCCTTTCTCTACATAGCCCTATTTTACATTGGATGATCACCATGGACTTAGTAAGCACCTTATTATGGAATTCCTTGGAATATGATACTTGGATTATTGTCTTACCCAAGCCAAGCCATATTAATTATAGAGTTTTCCATCCTTGAGGCCTATGTTTCCTTAGTTATTTCCATGAGAATTTACTATTAAATATCATTCCAGGTTCTCTTATTACATCTTCGATCAGTTGCAATTAAAATCAATTGACTTATTATAAACTAGTTATAATAAAACAATGAATTTTTTACTTGTTTAGATACAATATATTGGCTGAGGTGGGTACATGGGGATTTATTACATTGTACATCTTTACATTATATATCCATTCTTTTTCATTGTCATATTTCCATTACCTAGGCTAGATGTTATAGACACCATTGGTGGTGTCCCACTAAGATTTATATCACACCCTCTCTTGGTGTAGTTTGGTAAAAAAAAGAATATTACATGGTTATAATTGTTGACAAAGTGAATCATATAGCTTCAATCCCTTGATTACTTTCTATTTTCTATGGATCTTGATAAAAGATGACCGAGATGGAGCTTGGGATTCTTAGAATAGTCAGTGACTTCCATTACATTTATTTGAAGATGTTATGCCTTATTTCTTGTATGCATGTTTTCCAATTTTCTAGTGACATGAAATTTTATCTGTTGTTTAATGATATTCCAGTTGTTTGACTTATTGTTACTATAGTACATATTTTTGATTATGCCTTGTATTTAATTTTATTAATTCGTAATTTTACCAATTTTTACATTCAAATACTACACTAAACTTTGGTAACGAGGGAATTGACTCCCCACAAACACACCCTAGGTCATCATAGCTAGTCGTAAGCCTACGGTGTTTGGGGAGACGATATTGAGGTCATGTGGCCCGTCGGGCTCGAGGAACCTATTAAGTCGAATTTAGGTTCATGACATCACAAGGTGGTATCTGAGCGAGGATTCCTTTCATGATTTACTATTTTGAGATAATAGATTTTTTATTTGGAATTATCAGGTTTGTTCATAAGCCATGCCTGGGTGTCATGAATCCATGTTCAGGGTGAAAACCGAGATTCCTAAGTTATAAATATTCTTCTATTTTTCCTTGTTATAGTTGATATTATTTCATCATTGGGTGACACACTTGATTTGTGATGTTATTTATTATTATTATATTTGAGGACATTCTTTCATTATTTTCAGGAAGATATTAAGTAAAGGAAAATTACTACATGCATTCCTATAGGCACCTATAATTCTCATGTCATGCATATTTCGATGCCTTTTAGTTTCCTTTCAATGCATTGAATTCATTGATATGCTTGTGATTTTTGAGTGGTTCTTTGATAGTTAGATTATGCACTTATTACTATTGGTGTTGATTTTGTGATTGCCTATCTCTATTCATGATGTGTATGGGACCTTATTTGTTGGGATGTGTAATTTTTTGAGTTGAGACATTATTCTGTAAATAAATGGGTGATGTCTTTAGTGATGGGTGTATGGGAACTGATTCACTGGTAAGGGAAATCCATTATAAAGTGAATCCTCACAACTAAAATGAATTGGTTTCACATCCTTATCTATCCTTCTCATGTTTATGAATGGTAATGTAGTGAAAATTGAAATTAAGTATAAAATAATATGAAACTTATACTTTATAACATATCAATGTCTTGTCATCTAAGTTGGTAGTTGCAGTATTATGACTTGGGTAGTGGGTTTTATTATGTTCATCTCCCAAAAGATATACATTCATTCTTCCTAAGAATGTTTTGGGCCACATTATTTGAATTTTTAGACCAATGCTACCATGATGTCCTTGTATTGTATGATAGGAGGGTGGCTACGACCATCCTCCATACATGGTGGGTCCTATGTAGCTAGCCTTACCTCAGAGAGTGACACATGAGGCAGTACCTACTATACCTAATTTTGGAACTGACACCCATGTTCAAGATAGTTTCTTCTGTATGATGCAGTCCATGCATGGTGCTCCACTGGTTGCACCAACGATGGAAGATCTAACTCATTTATTCCCACATCAGCATCCTCCATCTTTCTTAGGGGATGGCAGTCCACATGCTGCTGAATCGTAACTAGAGGCCACCTGGTCAGTATTTGAGCATCAGGAGAAACCTCCAGGGAAAAGGTTCAAACACGATACTTACATTCTTTGGGACTCTGCCAAGCATTCATGGGATCTGATTTCTCATTCCAGTCCACATCAGGGCATATTATGGGATGAATTCTAGACAGTCTTATTTTTTATTTTATTTCCTTATATGTTGATAGATGATAGATCCATAGTGTTCACGAATTTCTAGGAGGGTTCTATTTTATTCATGGAGTATTCAATGCATCTCACGGTATTGAAGCACTTTTCACAGCTTCTAGAAAGTGATGACCTTTCCCATGCTACACATTTTGAGGATGTGTTGTAATATGCCATCCATACGTAGGTGAATTCCTTTCACCATCATAAATTTTCTAAAATAGTCTATATGTATATTTTCACCGAGCGTAACCTAAGGGAACACAATAATATTAGGCATAGTGGACAAGTTCTGCATTAGCCCCATAATTATTCTGGTGGAAGGAAAAATTCTCTCTAGGTTTCTTGTTAGGGAAATAACAACATGAGTGCTCATTTAAATAGCTATATTAAGAGTCATCATTATGGACAAATAGGAAAAAATGAGCCTTAATGAGATAGAGACCTAATTGAGTGCTGGTCTTGTTGCAATATAGGGGATCTCCAACATTTCTATATGACCTTTTCACCTTCTTCGATTGGAAAAGGATCTGAATTTTCTCCAACTTCAAGAGCGCGTTCTTTTACAGCATGTAATGTGGTGAATTCAAATAGCACTGATAGTTCTGGCTAAGGAGGAGCCTATGGGAATGTAATTTAGACCACTGATAACTCGAAACACCAACAATGTTGTTATGATCATTCTAGTCTATCTCTTTCACAAGGCTATGGATCATGTCAGTTATAATCCCTAAACAGATACTGAAGGATCAGGTTGTAGTACCATCTACAGTACAAGGTACTATTATTATGGCATCTACTATAGTATTTTATTTATTTGATATAGGTCATTTGAACTATTTTTTTCTCTATATATATCATGGACTGTCATGGACTAGAGATACAAAATTACTATGGTGTAATGACCATAGATTTTTCATTAGGGGTATGAGAAGAGGGCAGATGCCTGTGTAGGGACAATCCTCTCGAGTTGTTCAATTACCCTTTCTCATGGAACCTCTTTGTTCTCAATATAATGTTGTACAATTTCATTCTCGGAATGGTTTGTTTGGTTTAATTCCATGCTTTTAAAGACCATTATCTCCATAGTGTATCGTTTTCATCACCATCGAGTTGTAGTTATCTATACAAGGGTGAGTGGGATGTCAAGGATGGTAGAGTGGGACCATGACATCATGGTCTAGGTGCAGTGACCACCCATATTATAAATATATTCATGGAGGATCATGGTTTATTAAAAAATGACTTCCCTCTAGTAGTTTATCATTTTAGGGATGTCTCTTCGGAAGAATTAATCTAGCAAACCTATTGAGAGATAGGTAGAGTTTATAATTGATCTTGTTCTATGAGTAGCTATAGTTCCCATTCCTCCGTACAGGATGGTACCTATAGAGCTTCAGGAGATCTAGCGGCAGTTAAGGGTTTTGGAGGCCAAATGATTTATATGGCCTAATATATCCTCATGGGGTTCACACATGATTTTCACCAAAAAGTCAGATGGAACCTTATGCCAATGCATTGATTACAAAAGGTTGAACCAACTTATGATCAAGAACTGATATCCATATCATTGAATAGATGATCTCTTTGACCATATATGAGGTCAATAGATCATATCTAAGATGTACATGATATCAGGTTATCATCTCGTTCAAGCCATACCATTAGACATACCTCATCCATATTTTTGTAGAAGGTATGGTTTGTATGAGTACCATGTTATGTCATTCTGTCATACACATGTGCCTCCATTTTTATGGCTCTGATTAATAAGATGTTCCACCATTATTTGGATTATTTTGTCTTTGTATTTGTGAATTATTTCTTGGTGTATTATCACACTCATAGGGACCATGAAAATCATATTGATATAATTCTTTGTAGACAGAGATAGCATCATATTTACAAAAATCATTCTAATTTCCAATTTTGGATCAACAATGTTCACTGATTATGTCATATAATATCAGAATCATCAGTGTATATTGACCATGAAAAGGTTTGTGCTATAGTTTCACTAGAGAATCCAAAGAGGGTGTTATATATATGATGTGTCTTGGGTGTGGATGGATATTAAAACCACATCATATAGGAATTCTCCCACTGTACTTCACCCATCACTCGTCATACAAAGAAGGGTGTCAAGTTCATGTTGTTAGAACCATGTAACACAATATTTTAGGTTCTAAAAGGGGGGATTTTATCGACACCTATTTTAATTATTCATGAGTTAGGTATATGTAATACCTTTTTTTGTGATGCATCAAGCTTTAGCCTAGGAGCAATGGTGATGCAGGAAGATAGATTCATTGCATATGGATCTTGAGAGTTAGGGACTAATGAGAGAAACCTCCGAATGATTGACCTATATCTAGAAGTAGTTTCCCATGCCATATATTTGTAGAGACACTTTCTTTTTGGATCAGCATATTGCAATTTACACAGACTACAAGAGCCTCAAGTATATCTATTCATAGAGAGAATTAACCTCAAATAGTGAAGATTGGTCAAATATCTTTATTCCTATTATTTTGAGATTGCCTATATGCCTTGTAATAGAAATGAATATGCAGTTGCATGGAGTTAGAAAACTCAAAAATATTCAGTGTAGGAAGTGAGTGATTAATGGATGTTAATGGCCCTCTTTTCTGAACAACATCTAGTGATTCATGATATTCACAGGAAGTACTACCACTCATCCTTAATAGTTACTTCATCCCTCGATGAGAAGGTGAAGGGTATACCTTTTTCATATCCTAATGGTTTGGTTCTCCATTAGATTATATCAGCTGATGAATCACCTCGGTATTGGTCTGTAGATATATATCACATCATACATCTATGTTGACATATATAGATTCCTAGAGATATGAGAGAGGAATTGGTGAAAGATTCTCATGCTTCTTAGTGCACAATTCATCTAGGAATCTTGAAGATGTCTTTACATATGTCACTCTAGTAATGGTGTCCTATGAAGAAAAAATAGATAGAATTATTTATCCCTAGGTGTTCCATCTATCAATAGGTGAAGGTAGAGCACCATGGACCTACAAGCTTGCTACATCCACTTACACACCAAGAATAGAAATAAGACGACGATGCCATGTCACGAACCGAATCTGGTCACCACTAATACCGACACCAATTCCAGCCTATGATAAGGCCCCAAGATCGTTCCATATCCCCATTGACTGTCACAATTTCCCAAGTATCAATAAATTTTTTTTGGGAAGGATTTACCCGATTATGAAAAAATAAAAAACTAAAAACAATCAATAATAATAATGTGAAATTTCAATGGAAAACAAGAAATTAGAAAAATACATAACTGAAAACATGGTTTTTAATAAGGTACAAGAGATCCAAACATAAATTAAAACAATATAAAGTCATCCACAATGACTCCACATGACAATGGGTCATCAACCCCAAGCCGTCTTCAAAACACTGCCCCATGTGAGGGGACTAACAACTCGAACCCCCATCACCAATGGATTTACCATTACCTGTGTCAAACATAATCATGTATAATTACACCCAAGGGGTATTAGTAGGATGTGATACTATTATAAATAGGATTCCACCCAAATACTCCATGTAGTATACAATACATGGTGAAAAAGGAAGCAATTTTAATATGTAATGAAAAACGGTGATAAGTTCCATGAAATGAAACAATCAATTGAAAACAGCTTTCAAAATAAAACATTGACCATGTATTAAAAATTTAATAAGAAATTTTTGATACTATATTTTAAATCCAAAAACACACAATTATAAGGGGAAATACCACAATTCCAATGAGAACCAAAACCGGGAACACCCCTAGGCACTAGATGATCTTGGGCCCTATGTACCTCGTACCTCGATCTAAATTAACCATAGAAAAAAAATTTCACGTAAATGTTACACTTTAAGGGAGCATATACAAAACCTAGTGGTCCCAAATAATCATCAATATAGTTTAGATAGTGTTTTAATTATCCAAAAATCAAAGTGAAACAAGGACAAAACCCATCAGGATCACTAGTCGTGCTAGTACATATCCGCTCATTTATATAGCTGGGCTTCCCCATTTGTGCTCAAACTATTTCCTCATTTTACATAAATTTATATAAAAATAAAAACACCACTAATATTCCCAAAAAATCATATTATATAGACACACTTCATACCACTTAAAACACATAACAAAACATTTTGATTTTCAATAGAACAACTTCTCAAAATCTAACATTGTTCTGCACCCACAACTCTTTAAATATCCAATTTTCACACTATGTGCATATTTTTAAGTAAAAAAAAAATTCAGTTTAATTACATTCAATGAACCGAATATATAATTTATAGGGAACCCCATATGAAACAAAAAGAGATATCTCTATAAAACATTCATTTTAACAGAAACATGTCACATAAAAAATCATATGTTTCACAAACACCATTAAAAAATGTTTTCACATAAACAACCAAAAGAGATAAACATCAAAATAATTATTTTCAGCCCTAATAAATTTCAATAAAACCAACAATGCAATTATAGGGTATCCCAAATGAAACAACGAGAGATTTCATTGAAAACCCCTGTATTTAAAAAAAGGCACTAAAAATACTTTTACATTAGAAACCCACATAGAACATTTTCTTCACCAATAATAAAATAAAATAAACATTAAAATATCATAAAAACATCACATAGGTCACAAGGATTTCATACACAATGGAATCACCTACCAAATTTTTGAAAACCTTGAATCCTTTATGCGTGAACTCAATCGCACCACCGCCACACCTCCTGGAAGATAGATCAAGCCTAAAAACATAATATTGGACCATGAAAACCCAAGGTAAAACCCTAGGCTGTAATCCATAACCTGTAGTCATTTTTTATTTCATGAAAAATGGGGGAAACATCATGGAAAGGGGAGGAACTAAGAGGGAGAGACACTTGAGATTGTGTAATGTTCCTCTACAAAATCCCACTTCAAAATAGTGTTCAAAAGAAGGATTTAGAGGCTTTGAGGGATGTCATGTCTAAAATGGTCCAGTGGAGGAATAAAGGACCGAGTTTGGATAAATCCCTCGAGCACGAAGATTAATTTTTAACACAGTTTCAATGACATAGACATAGGCACACGGTTTGTGTGCAGGGTTTGGCAAACCATGCACCTAAACCGTGCACCCCCTTTTCCCCCTATAAACATATTCCAAATCCACAAAACATTGTGGGGATTTATGGGCACTTAGGTGGGGATGTTATGATTAAAATTTTAAAAAAATAAGTACCTTTAATAAAGAACTTCTGGGTGATAATTCTCCCCATAATGAAAACGTCATGTCCTGGAAACTCGACAAGAGGATTGGTGGGAAGGAAATAATGGGTACTCATCCTCATTCCATGAATTCCACTCCCAGGTATCATCATTATAAATACCATGCTTCCAACAAACCCGAACCAGCATAGTATACTTCCCATGAAGCACTATCTCTTGGGAATCCACTATTTGCACTGGCTTCTCAAAAAATGACAAGTCAGGATCTATCTCCACTTATTCCCAACTCAGCACATGGGATGGATCATGGATGTATTTATTCAACTAGGAGACAAGGAAGAAGTCATGGATGGATGTCGACTGAGAATTTAAATCCAACCTGTACACCACCTTACTAATATGTTGAGTGATCAAAAAAGGTATTACATACCACGACGTCATCTACCCTTTATTTCCTAATAGACAATGGCCCAGATGAGGGTCCATAATCCTGAATACCCTATCACCCATAGAAAACTATAGGCCTTGATTCCTCTTGTCAGTATATGAATTATGGAGACACGAATATATCAATAAACAATTCATTATTAAATTTACCTTCTTAGACATCTCATGCACTAGACTCAGCCCCAACATTGAGGTCTCACATTCCTCATCCAAACACATGGGTGGCCATCAAGGCTAACCATAGATCACCTCAAAATGAGCCATTAAAATCTAGGATTGATGGGTGTTATTATATTAAAACTTAACCAATCCAAATTTTTTATCCTAGGAACCTCCATTGTCCAGAACACATGCACAGAGCACATCCTCCAAAATCTGAATCACCCACTATATCAGACCATCCGTTAGAGGTTGGAATGAAGTCCTCATATGAATATGAGACCCCAAGGCCTTATGAAGGACATCCAAAATGTGAGAAGGTAAATGGGTGTCTCTACCTAAGAGAACTACTGATCGAATACCATGGAGCCTTACCACCACCTGAAGATTCAAACGGCCCAACTCATCCACATTAATTGTTTCCTTGATTGGAATGAAGTGGGTTGATTTTGTAAGACAATAAATCATCACCCAAAAGGAATTATTACCATTATGTGTATGATAAAATCCAACAATGGATTCCATGGAGAGCTCTTCTTACATCTAGTAAGGAATGGGTAATGGCTGAAGAAAATATGAGGGCCTGTGATGCTCTACAATCATCTAATTGCATGTGTAATATCTCGACACGAAGTCCGCTATGTCCAGTCACAAACCTAGAAACCAAAACTGTCATCTCACAACATAATACATCTTGGTGTCACAGAAAGGGAAATCCCAGTAAGACTGGTGGCTTTCCTCCATGACCACCTTCTGCAGAGATAACAACACTGATGAATGGCCCTTGAAGCACAAGATTCTGTCCGGAGATGACAAACAGTCAAAGGATTTCTCCCCACCAAGATGAAACTACCTCGACAGCTGATAAATCTCATCACTAGGATGTTACTTCTAAATAATCTCCAATAGAGAATGAGTCAAATGAACGCTTTCTATGAACACACCCCAATTGTGCTCACTGGTCTCCACATGCATATGATCATAGAGCCCAATCAAAGTACAGTCATCACTGGACATCCTCAAGGCCTGAACCAAAACTCTTCTACTAATATTATTGGCCACCACATTACCATTTCCTAGGGAATATAAAATTTCAATGTTGATCTCCTAGAACTACTCGATCCAACGACACTGCCTCATGTTTCGGTCCTTATGGGAGAATATATAGGCCTTGATTTTGTGATCACAATAAACTAAAAACTTATCCCCAATGAGGCCATAAAAGTATGTCTTTAATGTTTTCATCAAAACTGAAAAATAAAATTCATGGTTTAATTAGTTCTTTTCATGTGGTCAGAGTTGGCGAGAGCCATAAAACATCATATGGTTATCTTGTATCTGCACACACCCAAGACCAATACCTGAAGCATCACTATTGACCACATACCCCTTTCTAGGCTCTGAAAAAATCAGCCCAGATGAGGTATTCAACTACTTCTTCAGATCCTCAATAGATGCCTAAAATTTTGGGGGCCATAAATACATCACCCCTTTCTGGATGATCACAGTAATAAGTGAAGAAAGCCGAGATAAATCCTGAACAAACCGCCAGTAATAACTAGCCTGTCCAGGGAAACTCCTAATATTGAACACATTCATTGGATTCTCCCATGACATGAATGCACTGATCTTATATGTGACCACTGAAACACCATTCTTCAAGATCACATACCCCATAAATATCAAATTCATGATCCAAAATGTGCACTTTGACAACTTTCAATAGAAGAGGTAATCGCTCAAAGGCTACAAAATGATCCTCATGTTATGTTTGTGTTCCTCTTTAGAGTTAGAATATACTAGAATAACTTCAACAAACATCACAATGAAGGAATAGATAAACTGATGCAACACCTTGTTTATGAGTTCCCTAAAGACCATTGAAGCATTGGTCAATCCGAAGGGCATGACTAAATAGTCAAAGTTGTCATAACTGCTTTGGAAGGCTGTCTTTGGGATATCTTCCTCCTTCACCATGAGTCGATTATATCTTGAATGCACGTCTATTTTTTAGAACCATTTATCCCCCATTAACTTATTGAATAAATAATCTATTCTGGTTAATGGGTTTTTTTAAATTGTTTCTTTATTCAGCTTTTGGTAGTCAATGCACAACTGAAGGGATTCGTCAGCCTTTTTCACAAAAAACATGGGAGAACCCAAAGGAAGAGCATTTAGGGAATGAATCCATTGAATTCTATGTCATCTTTCTATATCTTTAATTCCATCTTCTTGGTAGGGGCCATGTTATATGAAGGGATGATATATCAGTTGTGTTCCTGGTGCTAGATCAATCGAGAACTTTATATGACGCACCGAGGGAAAACCTAAAAAATCATTCAGGAATACCTCCAAATATTCATTTACTACATAAGGTAGTTCACCTTTGGGGAAATTACATCATAATATAGAGTTTGTGCAGATAATTGAATGATAGGGCTTCCCTACTCTTGGATTGGAGGTCCTGCGGAACCCGCTAAGGATCCCATTCTCCGTGAAAAACCTTACAACTCCCATCAGGTGCGGTGAAACTCACACATGGCCTCTAGAAATAGATGTGTGCCTGGAAGTATACCATCCATTAAAATAGAAATATTACTTCAAAAAGATCAATATCTAAGACCAAGAGGTCCCACTGCATCTCAATACCTAACATGAGGAGCACACACAACGGCCACCTAAGACCCTTCTCGTTCCTCTTTCCTAGTGGTGTCACCAACTCCATCAAAAAAGATAGAAAATTGATTGGAAAATTCTAGATGTAAAAAAAAGGATGAAATGAATGATTTAGAGGAACCAATATAAAATAGAGCATCATCTATAGATGATTCGATCAAAATGGTTCTTCGAACTGTCGACGATCCCGCCTCTGATCCTGCTGGTGCATGATCCACTGCATTGAGATGTCTGCTCTCTGCCTGAGGATGACTGCTAGAATGTGGCCATTCAATAAATAGTCTCTACAATGAAGATGACATAACCCTACCAGCATATTCACCAAATCAATATCCCCTTGTCCTCGATGGCTCAGACTGCGCTGGAACTGCTCTTGAAGCCAGTGACCCTCCACACTCGGAAGTGGAACTACCACCCCACAGAAGTGATGAAAATTTCTCATACCATTAAATGGGTAACAAGTATTAAAAGGAATTAGGAATGCTAGCCTGATGTACACTGACCTTCCATAATGGTGGCACAAGACCGATCTCACATCAGAAGCCACAGATGAATTTTGTTTGGAGGAGTTTCATGATCAACCACTTCTATTCCTCACATGTTTCTCCTGCTTAATTTTCATATATGAAGAGCTTCCACTACCCACTACTGATACTGACCTTGATAAATGAGCCCTGACTATAATGTCAATCTCCACCATACATGCTCGGTGAACGACCTCCATAGCGTTCCTCAGCTTGAACATGAAAACCTAGGGGTATATCTTTGGTCACAAGTCTTTCTCAAACCTCTATGCATTTGTTTCTTTATTCAAGATGATTTTCAGAGAATATTGAACAAAATCAGTGAGAAGGTTGGTGTACTCAATGACAAAAATATTTCACTAAAAACATCAATAAATTCTTTGGACCTAGCATATTCCAAGATCTTGGGATTGTAATTTTCATTGAAGATGGCCTTAAAATCTCCCAAACACATCTGCTCATTCATCTGAGTATGAAGTATTGATTCCCACACCCTATAGTTGGAACACAACAAAATGAATTTTTAAGACTTCACCCTAATATCCTTAGGTGTATTCAAGAACTCAAACATGTGCTTGACAATTTTGAGCCATTCCCATTCTTTGTGGGGTTCTATGCTACCTCAGAAGGTAGGAGGCATATTTTTTTAGGAACTCCTGGGCCATGTCCATTATAGGTCTAGTATCATCCTCTCTAACAAGAGATGGAACAAGATCTAGTCTCTATCCTTGAGCCTCAAAATCCCATGACACTATCATATCTAGCCTCTGACCAATTGGTGTGGGAGAACTGACTTCGCCTTCCTCTTATGGGCGAATGGGAGCTTTCCGGGGAGTCATGTTGACAAAAAAATACAACCGTGAAAAAAAATAGTTAATACCAAAATTATGAAAATTTATATCAAATAAATCAAATATTAAAAATCTAAACACATTAAAATAACAAAAGAAACAACTAATCCACCCCCGCCTGATGTCCATGTGTGGTCTACAGTGCACACGTCTCACCGGGATGTGATGTCAATTAGAAAATTTCATCATCCACTGGTGACTCATGGTCTTCCATGAAAGGTGTGGGCCAGACACCCTACACGTGACCAAAACCATGAGACCCAATAGTCATTGATCTTTTCTATCCCGAATCACTCCAAAATAGTAATATAACCCAAAAACATTGGTCTCCCCTGTTTCCATCTTTTCACGAACCGAATATGGTCACCACTTAAACCAGCACCAATTCCATCCAATGAAAAGTACCTAAGGGCGTTCCCTATATCCATGGGCTAGTACACGTGAATTTGTATCAATAAACATTGTATGTGAATGATTTACCCGAGTATTAAATCATATATTAATAAAAAACAATCAATAAAAAGAATATGAAATTTCAATTCCAAACAAGACATTAGAAAAATTCAGAACAGAATACATGGTTTTAAATAATGTAAAAGAGGTCCAAACATAAATAAAAATAGAAAAAATTCATCCAAAATGACTCCACACAACAATAGGCCATCACCCCCATGCTATCACCAACACACCACACCATAAGAGGGGACAAACATCCCAAACCGCCTTTACCTGAAGGCTTTATGTTTACCTGTGTCAAACATAATCAACACAATTTACACCCAAGGGGTATTATTAGGGTGTGAGTCTAAGACCTATAGGATTCCCCACAAATATTCCAAAGAGAATTCAATACATTGTGAAAAAGAAATAATTTTTAATATGTAATGAAAATGGTGACAAATTCCAAGAAATGCAACATTCAATTTAAAATAGAATTCAAACTATAACATTTGGAATGTTAAATTTTTTTAATAATACATGTTAGATACTATAATTTATATCCAAACACGCCCTAATAAAAGGTTAAATACCAAAAATCCAATAACCACCAAAACAGGAAACACCACTAGGCACTATATATTCCATGGCCTTATGTACCTCGTACCTTGGTGTAAAGTAACCATAGAAAAATCTGTTCTCATGAACAAGATACCAGTAAATATATCCTCTTTATCTTGTTGCTCCCCAATCATCATCAATATAGTTTAGTTAGATTATTAATTATCCAACATTCTATATGAAACAAGGACAAAACCCATCCGGATCATAAGTCGAACTAGTGTATATTCACCCACCTAGGTATCAAGGCTTCCCTCTCTATGCTCAAACAGTCTCAGCATACTAAATACAACTCTTTCAATATAAAAACACCCCTACAGTTCACAAAAAAATAGTACAGTATCAATACACACTTTATACCACATAAAACACTGAACAAAACATTTTTGTTTTTAATAAAACAATTTCTCAAAATCTCACATTCCTTTACAAACAAAACTCATTGAAATATCAACTTTTCACACTATGTGAACACTTTTAAGTACACAAAACAAAATGGAAGTTCAATAACCTTCAATGAAACCAAGAAACCTATTATAGGAAATACCCATATTAACCAAAAAGTGATATCTTTATAAAACCACAATTTTCAGATAAACATGGCACTTAAAAATTCATATGTATGAAAATCATCATTATAACAATTTTTCACAGCAACAACCAAAGGAGATAAAAATTAAAAACATTATTTTTCTCCATAATATATTTCAATATAATCCACTATGTAATAATATTGTATCCCTAAATAAACCATCAAGTGACTACCATGAAAACCCCCCAATTTCATATAAAAATTTCACTATAAATTCATTTGCTTTAGCGAAACCACTAAATTTTTTTATCATAAATAATAAAATTAAATAAACATGAAAATATCATAATCATAGAAACTAGGTCACAAGGATTTCATACACAATGGAATCACCTACCATATTTGAAAAAACCTTGAAACCGTTGTGTTAAAACTCATTGGAAACACTATTGCACCTAAAATGAGGTAGATCAAGCCAAAAAACCAAAGATTGGACCATGAAAACCCATGGAAAAAATCTAGGATTGAATCCCTACACTATTTTAATTTCGTAAATTATGAATAATGAATGAAACTTCATGGAAAGTGGAAAAACTAAGAGGGAGAGAATGTTACATGAGATTATGTAAAGTTCCTCCTCCAAATCCCCCTTCCAAATGGAGTTCAAATGAAATTTTGAGAGGATTTGTTGTCTTCTATGGCTGAACTGGTCAAATGGGGGAAGAAATGGCCGAGTTTTGATAAATCCAAGGAGGAAAAAAGAAGTATTTTTAAGACATTTTTAATGACCTGGACATAGGCGCATAGTTTCGGTGCATAGTTTGGAAAACCATGATCCTAAACTGCGCACCCTCCTTTCTCCCCTCAAAACATATTCAAAAGCCACCCAAATTTGTGGGGGCTTAGTGGGGACCTAGGGAGAATGTTACGATAAAAATTTGAGAAAAATAATTACATTTAATGGTCAAATTGTGTGTGACATGCCATTGTTTTTTAGTCGGCATACCTAGGTCACCAATGGGTAGTGATGATATATGGGTAGTCATTAACCGACTAATGAAATCATCCCACATCATTCCTATTTGGAAGACATTCTCAGTTGATTATCTAGGACGACTGTATTTTTATGAGATCGTAGGACTATATGGGGTTCCCTGTTCTATCTTTTTAGGTAGGGATTCACATTTCACATCATTGTTCTAATAGGGATTGTAGATGGCTATGGGAACACATGTGCATCTGAGAATATCTTTTCACCCTCTGGATGATGGACAATCGTAATGGAAAATAAATTTTCTAGAGGATATTTGTTGAGCAACTGTCCATGATTTCAAAGGTTCTTAGGAGAATCATATCCATGTCATTGAGTTAACCTATAATAATAGCTTCAAATAGACAATTGAGATGGCTCCTTTTGAGGAAATATATGGTAGGACATTCCGTCCAACCCTTTGCTGGATAGAGGTAGGTGAGACATCACAACTAGGACCTCATCTCCTTCAAGAGACCATAAGGAAAATTAATCTAATTAGAAAGCGTATGAATGCTTCTCAGTCTTGACTGAAATCTTATGTTGATATCAATTTACGACCTCTTGAGTTTGAGGTTGGGGGTCATGTATTTCTTTGGGAATCACCAATGGTAGTGTATAGATGGTTATAAAAGTATGGAATGTTGTCGCATTGTTTTGTAGGGACTTTTGAAAATCCATAGAGAGTCGGGCCGATACCATATCAGTTAATTTTACCTAAGTGTTATCGTTCCATGAATGATGTGTTACATGTTTCATAGATTTGATAGTATCATGTCAACAACTTATCATACCTTTGATCGTGAGGATGTTGAGTTAGATGTTGAAGCTATATTTGAGGAGTATACAATAAACATCTTTGACAAGAGAACAAAAGCTCTTATAAGCTAGTTTTTTCCTCTAATATGGGTGGTATGGAAGCACGGAGGTGTTCAAGATGATAATTGGAAGTGGGAGGCGGAAATAAATACTCAATGGCCATAATTATTCTCATATATTGTTTCTACACCTTTTGAAGTTGAACTTGAGGACATGTTCTTTTAAGTGGGGAAGACTATTAGAACACGATTTTTCACTCCTGTATAGATCCTTAAAAATTTGGTCTAATTCCCTATCATATACCTTTTTTGGATTCCTTTTTAGTTGGTAAAGGTACCAAGGGTGTTCATGGAATGTTAAGAGCCCAAAACACATCATATTTTGGAATCTAAACAAGTTTCATGGTTGGCGCACAATTGGTGCATGATTGGCTCATGATTGTGTGGCACAACAATAAAAGTTCCACTTCTACCTAGGTAACAATGTGTGTATTGTGTATGTTTTTTCAAACCGTGCAAACAAACCATGAACATTTCATTTTTCTAGCTAATTTTACACATTATCCCTTAATGATCTATTAACCCCCCTTTTTCTTCCTCATACGAGAACTAGTGGGAGTAACCCCTTTCTCTAACAAATTTAAACATTTTGAATGCCAAATATAGGGATCAAGAGAACTCTTTCATCTAGGATTTTATCTATCTAATATTCATCCCATTTGATGTGCAGCGGTAAGTACTCAAGTCAATTTATGTTGTTCTACCAATCTTATGCTCTCAAATAAGGTATCGTGGTGTGAGGATTTTCTCATTTTACTGAGATCCACTCTGATTCAAGAAAAATCAAGGTCCAGTACTAGAGGAGGAGATTCAAACAAGACTTAGTTGGTTTCTCTTGTTCGTTTATTTCTGAATTGCCATGTGGGCACCACCAATTTCAATGGGACCCACTTATAGAATTAATAATCCATGATTATACATGTTAGAACCCTATGGTTATTATCATTCCAAATATATGATTATTGTTTTGTGGGATTTCCAAAAAATTAATTCATCCCATGTATGAGGTTATTACATAATTGTCATTGTAATGGTTTTATACGTTCGAGATATCGTTCGGGTGTGCCATGGAGAGACATTCCTAACGGTAAGAGATTCTATATTGCATTGATTTATTTAATTTATGAGTATAATATTGGAAAATAACATGTATTCTCTAAACATGACATTCATAAGGTAAGTGCATAAATTTATAATTTAATAAGAAATGGATATTGGCATGTACATTAAGTAAAAGAATTATATGGATTAATTGTATATGATTAATAGGTTGCATCTCCGAGGAACCTCATACCAAATTATTGGAAGGTATAGGAATGAACCTTTAACATGAAATATAATTTATATGAATGAAATGAATCATTTCATGACACATGGGCTTGTCACACTGTTGAAATGAAAGTCTTCAACCAAATGATTTGATTAAAAGGTTACATGATACTGGACCTCATCACACTAATGAAATAAAAGACATGAACGAAATGAAATATTATATGACTTCATGATTAAATTTGAATGCCCTAAATCATGCATTCCATGGATTTATATCATATAATTCCATGTGCACTTGGGAACCGAATTCCGATTCATGGATATTTCTTTCTTATTTTGAGAACCACCTAGATCATGATCTTTATTTATTACTTCAATGCCCGATACAACACTGTAGAATCCCGTAAATATCATTAAAGGATTCCTCATATACACACTTTGGATATTGAATTGAAAAGTAGGTTCCACGGTTACAGCCCATAGGTCCCATTCTCTTCATATTCCTATATTACCTTGGGTGATCATCTTGGACTCGGTAGGAACCTTATTGTGGAATGACATAGAATACAATCCTCGAATTACACTCTTACCAATGACCGGATACCTTTATTACTGAGTTGGAGACCGTTGAGGTCAATGTCACCTTGGTTACTACCTTGGTACTTCACTGTTACATATCATTACAGGTTGCCTTGTTACATCTCTGAACCTTTACAAATGTTAAAATGTCACTTATTAATAAACTTCTAATAATAAAATAATTAATTTTTCAAATGTTCATACACCAGCCAAGGAATGAAGCAGGTACTTGGGTATTTAGTTACATTGTGATGATTGACATTATATATACATGCTTTAACACTAATACATTTCCATCACACAGGTTGGATGTTATATACATCATTGGTGGTGGGACACTATGATTTATCTAGCAACATTTTCTGGTGTCTTTTGGTACTCGGGGTAGATTACTTGGTCACATGTTTTGAGAATAAGAAGAATATAGCTTCAAAAGCTAGATTTCTTTCTGTTTAGTTTTGGGCATGATAGCATATGTCTTAGTTGGTTCCTAGGATTCCTGGGATTTTCTTTGACTTCCATTTTATTTTTTTGGCACATGTTATGTTTTCTATCTTGTATCCATGCTTTTGAGTTTTCAAGTGAAATGAAATATTATCAGTTGTTGAATTATTTTCTAGTTGTTTAAGTATTTTTTATTGTTGTGTTTAGTTAACATTGGGTCTTCTGTTAACATATATTGGTTTTGATATTTATGTATTCTTACATTCATCTTCCACATTACACTTTGGTAATGAGGGAGTAGTCTCCCCATGGACACACCCTAGGCCCTCGCTGCTAGTCGAAAACCACTAGCATTGGGGGAGATGCGCTTGAGGTCATGGGGAACCAGTAAAGTGGAATCTGGGTTTGGGACATCATATTATTAGGTAATTATCATGAATAATTAACCACTAACAATGTTTAATTACATATTCAACCATTTGAGAGGGATGATATTTTCCCAATGATTTTCCTCATATCAGTTTATCTCCATCCCTGAGTATATGAAAAGGATAAACTGAACACATCACCACAATGTTTCTACAGTCATTACAAGGACATAACAATTGATGACTGTGTAAAAACATGCCGAATTTGGTCATAGGAATCGTGAATATGATTATTCATAATTTCATAGAAAATATTTTGTTGTTCTTCATTGATGAAATCCAACTATACTCAATGTCCAATAAAGATAACAGGAGATACTTGAAAATGTTACTAAACATACTCTTAGAGAACCATCCTTATATAGGGAACTTTAAGTGATAGTTATTAATTTTTTAGGTCTATAATATATGTAATTACTTCTCAATATTTATTTTTTAGTATACCTAGATTACTATGAGTTAGAGTTGATATTAATACACTCTAAATGAATGATGTCGGTGAATAGATTCTAGGGAATGGAATTCTATTATAAGAGATTAATACATGATTTATCTAGAATATCACCTACCGTAACAAATTTTACCCAAAAGAGAAGTCTTTTGTTTGATTGAATATGTGTTAGAATACAATCTAGTAGTTAAAGAATAGGTTGATGCACACCCTTGTATCATGATTTCTAGAGGAAGGTGTTGATTTTGTAGTGTTTTGTGATACCGCGTTGATTGATCATGGATGTTTCCTAAAGAAGAGGTAATTGTTGATATCTTATTCATATTTACCGGTAAGAAATACTGAGAAGAACTATGAGACCCACTATTTATAATTGGTTCTAGTGACCATTTCCCAAAAATATTTGGAATCCATTCATTTTGGGTGAGTAGTTTGTCTTCTATATTTAACAAAATATTCCAAAGAATATTTTTTCTAATAAATATCTTAATATGGGATAGATTTTATGGATAATGTTTCATCATGTTTTTGAGTTTGAGATACACTATACTCCCTTAATGGAGATTGAAGTGCAAGATTCGATCATATGGAGACTATTTTTTTATTTTATGACCAATGCGTAGGAGTATTTGTCCTCATTATAGATGTATTTAGTGAGTGATGACTGTATAGCTTACCTTTAGTTTATGGTTGTTACCCCATCACTTCATTCATGTGATGGGGTGGATCTCAGAGAGATACCAACTATGAGATATTTGATATTTAGATATGAACTTGATGTGATCCTAACTCTATCATTGAAGGTTGTGTTTCATCAATATTCATATTGGGAAGAATATTGTAATAGTGAAATTTCATAATGGTTTTATTGGGAGTTTCATACAACAACTTGGTGATATATCTATGTTTGAAAAAGGTGTACCATGAAATTGTGTATGAATTTTGGTAGCTATGAATAAATATGTGTGTTTTTGAGTATGTCTCTTGATACCCCACATGTAAATAGGTGATTTATAATCACTATATTCATCTTTGTTTCTCTTCACCCCATTATGTCCTAAAGTGGACGTGGAATGGTGAATCTATATACACCATGATCGGGCATCATTGAACCTTTATACAACATCAAGTCATCATGGTTTTCATAGAATGAATCCCCAATTCAACCAACATCATATATATATAATTGAAGACTACCAAAGGGATCATAAGATGTCTTTACATTCCTCATATCTTATGACTACATGGAGATCCGTATATGATATTTTTAGAACATGGGGATCACATCACATCATGATTATAGATAGGTTTTCAAGAGGCCTTTGGGAAGCCGTTTCATTTTAACATAGGGTTTCACCCCTAGATTATTGGATAGACTTAGTAGATTCTTCAGGTTTTGGAGGATATTTTTTCTGATTTCATGTAAGAATTTCATTATATTTTGGAGGATCACCTACAATGGATAGAGATTTTATAAAAAATTATATGATTCCCCCATCAGTATAAAACCATTCAAGGCCCTGTATACGGGATCGTAAAGGTCACAACTATGTTGAACAGTTCCATGTGAGTTATACACATGGGTCCATATTATGAGTATGAAATGAACTAGATGGTGAAAATAATATAGTAGTGGATGAAGGCTTCCTAGATCCATCAGATGTCTTATGTGTACCAACAATGAGGTGTATTTAGAGTTCGATGAGGGATATCATGATTTCCTAAACATATCAACATGATATATTGTATTTATATTTTTCATGGTAAGATTTTTTTTATATTATATTAAGTTATCCTTTATTTATATTTTAATTCATTGATGAGGTGGAATTCAACTTAGATCTATCAATGTAGTTACGCCAGATACATGATGTCATCCTTGTGTCATATTTGAGGATGTACGTGTATATCCTATCACATGTAATAGAGGCTGGTGAGATGTACATCAAGGATGGAGATAACATTAAAGACTACTCTATTGGGGTCAAAGATCTTTAGATAAATATCATTCATGGAAAATTGATTCCAACGGATTTTTTTGAAGGAAGCATTAATATAATATTGAGAGAACCATGGAGTAGGACAACCAAAAACATGCATAGTACCCACATTTTCTTCAAGTTTTTTTTATTTTCTAGAAAAAACCATGATATGGTGATAATATATTGATAATTTTATTTTCATTTTTATATTTTTATTATATTAAAAAATATTTTCAAGTACATGCACTGTGTAATCATGGGATTAAACATCCCAGGGAAGATTGATTTTGATATATGAAAAATAGTAAATATATTATAATCCATATGCAATGTTTTTCAACAATAATGAATTAACTACCAAATGGAGTCCTGGATCAAAATAAATGACCATAATTGAATAAAAATTGGTTTTTTATACTAGGAAATACATATTCATTGAGCGTGATGGATATCATTCTTGAATGAAATCTTGGTAGGATTAATAACTAAACAAATATATATAATTATTTCATTGTTATAATTTACCATAACCTTAATACTCTGTTATTAATTATTAATATTGAAATCCATAGGGTTACCAACATAACCCTTTGGGATAGAGATAGGACCATTGGAAGAGGTTTTCTAGATGTCCTCAAATGAATTTTGTATTATAAATCTGTGTAATAATTAGAGTTCGTGGATCTTTCCAATGAAAACATCAACCATTATTAACAGGAGATCAAACCAAACTCAAGGTGGTACATTTCATTAATAGTTAATTACATGTTTGATTATCCCATGAAAATGTGAATCAACTCCACCAATAGATTGATTCACAAGTCAATTTTTTTGATCATGCATTTTGATTTGGCAGGATTTTGTGAATTGATATAATTTCATTATTATTTGTTAATTATTCTAATGGTAATGATTTGTGGAAAGTACTAAATATTTATGAGTTTTTTTTCTCTTTTTTATGAATTTATTCCCATTTTCATCACATTATCATTTTCAGTGTTCTCTTAGAAATGTGATTCAAAAAATACATGGTAGGAAACCGTTGTAAAATCACAATTTAGTGGAATACATGAATAATTCTAGTTTGTGATCAAGAATAATGGAACTATAGTGGTGAGTGATGATGTTTGGTGGCATTTGAATGTATTGGAAACACCATTCATGATGTTTTCTATCCAAGAAACTCATTTTGATGGTGGTGATTTCTATACCGAGGATTTGGTCCAAATATATCCACCACTGACGATGTGATCTAGTGAATCACATATATCTGATATAAGCATGCTATTTTATCCTATATCAAATGATAAATGTACAAGAAAAAATATGTGAGTGTTTTTGGGATTCTAGAAATATATATCCTACAATACATCAAGTCACTTGGACATGTGTTGTGTGGTCCCCTCTTATTGGACTAGGTTTTATGTATTGTGAAAAATATCACACAACATACGAAATGTGTAAAATGATGTGTGGCCTGAATTGAGTTTATCAACATCTACATGATGGTTACATGGGTATAGATGTGACCAAACACATAGGCTTTAATAGATTCAACAAGAAAAAACCGGTTACTCAGACACAGCTTGTGACTTGGGAATGACCATAGCTCATGGGCATTGCACAATGTACATTGTACATTGAGGGTTCATAAGGACTCAGATAGGTAGAATTTTATGTGATGGACCAAACTATACATGTCATTCGTCCCAATATTACACAACATGTGTGTGGTGGAATACATATTCTCTGAAACATTGAGACATTAGATGACCATTGGTAGACACGACATGCTGTTATCCTCAGTTTCATGTCATTTAAATTCCATAAAATTGGTTAAGGAACTCTATTTCTTTAGTATAAACCAATAAAAATTGAGTATATTCCCTTGGTTTAATCTCATTATGGTATAGTGAAGAATAAAATCCTGATCATAACATGTGATTCTCTATATTGTATTTTTCCTAGATAGAGTTATATCTTCCCTCAGTGTGTCATGTGTTGTGATCCCATATAATCTCATCCACATCCCAATGTGGTGTTTGAGTAATCATAATCACCAACTTATTCAATATTATGATACCCTACATAATTGGTTATTCTATTATGGATTTCAGTTATCCCCATGATCTTTAGGTGTGATAACCTATATATGTATCGATATCAATTGATATATAGTGAGCATTTATTTGGTGTGGCCTAAAAAGGATGACCACTCTAATGGATGACATGAGGGATAACATAAATATTGGAATGATATATCTAGGAAAACTGTTACTTGTAATCATTCTATACAAAGTTGTGTCTATATGTACGGTGGAAACATCTTGAGACTTCATGTATTAAATTGGTATGTATATATATTATTATTTTTGTGTTTAATATTTTTATAATCATGACATCATGACTAAAATATGATAACCCTCTAGATTTTGTTTGTTTAATGAGTTTTGGGTGGCATAATGGGTATTATTGTACTCACACCTACATGGGATCCTCCCACACATTTCATGATTAATATAGAAAATAGGCCATTTGATGGATTATTATGAGAACCTGGAGAAAGAAGATCATTGTGAGATATAAATACATTAGTTCATCCCATTGTTTTTATTTGATACATTTACCTTCCTTATTAGATGGATGGATAATCATACTAATTTTGTTTTTTTATGTCTATACATATATGTTTTCTAGTACCATTTTCATAACATGATGTGGGATAGTTATTATAAATAAATTTCTGAAATACATTTTTTTACCTTTCTTAATTGTATGTATATTTTGATATTAGTGTGTGTTGGTACAATAGGATAAGGGATCCCATAAGTGAGATATACAAATTTTTCATGAGTTTCCATCCCTGGCCTATTGTAGACATGTTTCAAGTGTAAAAATTTGATAATATGCAGCTCATCGGTCCTCGATGGGTAATGTATTGAAATTAATGATATTGTATAAAGAGGTGTTTCCCCTTTTATTGGGAAAATAATCTAGTCATAGGCCCTATTAGGGTATTTTGGCTTGTCTATTGGTCATCCAGTGGGTTCATAATGTCTGAATTAAAAAAGAAACAACCCATTATTTCACCATGAATACCATCTTTATTATTTACTTATGTGGATAAACCCTCAGTCACATTGGAAAAATACATTGGATCCCTTTAGTGGAATTTATTCCACTCCTTCTCCTCCCCGTGGAGCTCAAAGTCTAGATCAATCAGTCTACATTCTCATTTTAAGATTCCTTAGTTCTATGATGATCAATAATTATCATGGGGAATTAATAAATGATCTAAGAAATATTTTCCCGATCTTTGGGCCCTTTCATTTTTTAACAGTGTATTAATTTCTTTTTGATAGACCAATATTACACCTAAACATTTGGAATTTTTTCCCATGATGAGATCTAGATCTCTCATTGCCAACAGTTTTTAATATGTATGTTGATTTGGTTATCTTACTATGTCATTTTACACATCATTACTGTCTGTCTGATATCTCTAATGGGATGAATTGGAGTTAGTTACATGGATCATTGACCTTCTATTTTGATCTTATCAGTGTCTGGATGTGATTTTCGAATTTCAGGTTGAGAAATATCAGACACTGGTATTGAGAAATCAATGGAAGGATGTCCATATCATATAGGGACACTATAAATATTTTTTACAAGATTTTATTTAACATCTTGTTTTATGGTAGCGTCAGGAAATTTTAAAATAAAAACATGTTTTATATCTTTCATTTCATGCAACCCCAATCCCAAATGAACTCCAATATAATAATATTTAAATATGACCATTACAACATATCGATTAAATTGGAGGGTATGAATATTAATAACAGAATTATGATATATATATTTATATGACATACTCAATAAAAATTATATTATTACCTCTTATGAAATATGTACTTAATTTTTAATAAAGTTAATTAATGCTTCAGAAATATGTTTTCATTAAATATTATTTTTCTATCGTTTTATGGGGGAATATTATAATAATTTTTTTCATCATTTATAAGTATTAAATTATAATAATAATAAAATATTTTCAACAACGATATAAAAATTACATTATGGAGAAATGTTCTATTTTTTTAAAAATTACTGTTTTACTAGTGAATAGTAAAAAATACTTGTTTTTATAAAAAATAATATTTTTTCCAACAATTTGGGAAGATCCATGTAATTTTAAAAATGGTAAAAAGTAAAATTAGTTATATACTAATATTATTAATTAAATAATCTACATAAGAATAAATTTTATAAATTAATTTTGAATGAAATTAGTTTTATATATAAATATGATCTTTATGGAAAACAATTTTTTTCATTTTAAAAATTAGTTTACATCACATATTTCACATTTATTTTATAATTAATTTCTATAAAATAAAGTAATTAAATTACATGGAAAAAAATTATTCTTTATTTCTTAAATCCAAATTTATCCTAGTATGAGTGTTTAATATTTTTTCATAAATTGAAAAAAAATTGTAAATCATAAAATTAATATTTTTAATGCATTTCATTATCTTTAATGATATCACCCAAAAATATATATAATGTATATATTAAGGAAACATATGCAACGACAAATTTTTTATAAAATACTATAAAATTAATTCTCAAAAAATATATAATATAGATGGTGGTATTTTTTTGTAACAAATATGAATGTAATTTTCTTATTGATGTAGAACCTGCATGTCACATGGAAAGTAAATTTTGGTATTCTTAAAATAGTAGTTGTGAAGAGATAAGTTCTTGATCAAATTTTATATCAAATATTATTTATTATTTATTAATTTTTATTGATATACAATAATTTTAGAGCTATATAAAAATTTTCCTATGAAAATGCTTCTTTAGTTCTTGTGCAATGTTATAAACCTTGAAATCACTCATTTAATGTGTTTTTCTGATACATAAATGAGTTTAAATAATTATAGAAATAAATAAAATGTAAATTTATATCACTATAAAATAATTTTTAGGATATAAATTTAGTTATAATTTTAAGAAATTATATAATTGTCTTATATATTTGTGAAATGGTAATACAATATTAATATACATATTAAAAAATAAAATGAATGTCATTAAAATTATTAGAAGAAAAACAATTTTAAATATTTAAGGTGATAAAAGAGTTATCTAGATGACCATGATTTGTTTTTTAAATAATAAATCAATTGTTTTGAATTTAACTTGTTTTCTTGATGTTTTTTATGTAAAGGTAATGAATGTTATTAGAATTAAAATAATGATATTTTATGGAATTATTATTTTATTAAATTATTTTAAGAGAATAAATCTGTTGAGAAATAATAAATTTTGTAATATATGGTGTAAAATTTAATCCCTTGTCCATTTATAGGCTATGTGAAACAATTTGGATCAAGAATAATCTTAATATATTTTAGTCCATTGAGAAATTTGAAAAGTTCCCCCGACCACAATAATGAAAGGTAACATAATACCTCAATTATTTATACCTATTTCAGATTTATAGATCAGAAATTATCTTCTATAAATAATCCAAATTCAAAATGAGATGGTGTTTTCAAAATAACATCCATATATCACTTAAGAGAAGATCTACAAATATCTTCTACAAAAGATGTCAAAACCTTAACCGATAACTTTTGTTTTCTAATATTACATGTCTACAAAATATATATTATATACCTCATAAAATAATTCACTCATTATCCAATATAAGAATAAATATTATTATGATTAGGAAATCACCACTATACACCTTCTTTCCCAACAAATAACAACTGAATGTTTCGCTCTTGTTTATGTATAGTTTCCCATCTTCATATAGTGATATAGTTGTTTTTTTTTCATCAGAATAGTTAATATATGGTTAATATGATGAATTTAATATATATATATATATATCACATTTATGAAATAATTTTATTATTTAATAAAATTATAATATCTATATTTATACCTTCCAAACTGCTGGAAAACAATAACATCACTTGTCTGTATTTGTGGACTACTACCTCCAAGAAATATTATGGTTCGTTTTCTTGTTCCTGTTTTAATAAGGTCTTATATATGATATATATATTAAATATATATTATATAATTTATATAATAATTAATATACATTGGTATTTTAGTATTTACAATTACTTTTTCGATCCTTTAAAATGTGAACATGTCGTTTATGTGTACGTATGACCTACCATTTCCATGAATGATGTAACTCATTTTTTATATCTATATATTATGAATGATTAAAAAAATTTATATAATTAATATATATGATGATTATATCCTGATAAAAACTCATTAAATAATGGGATCAAGATCAATGTATTGGAACCGATGTTGGAAAAAAACAAGCTTGGAAAAAAAAAGTAGTTATCACCCGGAACCATGATTTTGATAACAAATAAATAATAAACGCCTCACAATATGTTATAAATAAATCACACATGGTGCGATAGATATATAAATGGTTATTTAATAAATTAATAATAAATAAATATTTATTATAAATAATTTTTTAATGTGGATGATGGAATATGAAACTTGGGTTATGTTATTTTTGTCAAACATTTTTTTCTATAGGACACATGAAAAATTCACCAAATGTTTCTATTATATTGTGTCTATACAGATAATTAATTTATTTTTTGATAATTATTTTTAATTATAATGGGGTAAAACTATACATTTATCATTATTCCTTTCATGGGAGTTGTGATTAACTTTTTACCAAAGTGATAGTATTTTATTTCACAATATCACTAATATTTAGGATTGTTAATGTCTAAGACATCGTTGGGGAATAATATTTTCCATATCCATATTTTTTAAAATAATTTATTTTTTACCAATACACAATTATTTTATAATGTTATTTTTCCAAACATTCAATTTCATTAAAATATTTAAAATGAATCATTTATTTTCATTTTTTAAAAAATGTATTTTTTGAATTTTTACCAAAAGTATAAAATGCCTTTTTAGTTATACAACATGAATGGAATTTTATAAGGTCATGAAACCTCAATTTTTTTGTTTAATTTATAATTTTTTAATATTATTCTCCATGACATTTCTTTATTTTTTCATGCATATTTTTAAAAATTTGAAAATACATTTATAAATTGGTAATGTCATTTTCCTCATGAGTGATTTAATGATCTTCTGATTTATCAATGATAATAAAACTCTTATATTTATACAATTCTTGTAATATGATCCAATGATATCATTTTAAATCATTTAATGTTTGGTTTATGTTTTTTATGATGAATCATTTAATAATACAACTTTTTCGAGGGGTTTTGATATGTTAAATTGTTTTTGATATTTTGGAACACATATGTATGATTTAGTTATGTGACATATAGGAACTATAACCCACTCAATTGAATTAGTAAATTATTTATATTACATTAGATTGAAATGAATGGAATGAGAAGTTATCATAGTTTAGTAGAGGTATTTTTAATCTGTGATAGTCTTGAGAGTGAACCTTGGCTACAATGATTATTTGTGGAGTGATTCCTATAAACTATGATAGTATTGTGGGTGAACCTTGGATTCATCGACGTTTTTTGGAGTTAACCCAATCCACTATGATAGTTATGGTAATGAAAAATACTACTCGAAAATGATTTTTTATACTTGTCTATATGACACAATTCAATGTCTTCTCAATATGTTATGTAATTATAGCTCATGTTCATTGATTCCATTATGACTAGTATATTTGGAACGAGCAATATCTATTCCATGTTTCGTGGTTGATGATCTAGGTATTGATCTATATGGCTTCCATTAAACTATACACATGAAAAATTATGATGTAATCATTCCCTTTCACTCATATCATTCTCACTGATGAATTTGATTCATTATTTATTATGTTCACCATTACTAAGAAATTGATATAGTCCCCATTATGTTTCTTTTTCCCCATGTTATGAGAAATCATGTTAAATTATTTTTATTTGAAGAGATTATTGTGGATATAATTATATAATAATGTAAAATATGAAAAGATATGTATAATGGGAGATGATGTTGTTGATCTTGATAATCTATTTATCTGTGTGGCCATTGTTTTTTATAGTGTGTCCCAGTTCTATAATACAATAAAAATCGAAAGGAAATGGGTATGTATGTGATCAAATATTACTTATTTATGTTGTAAGTTTTTATGGAATAAATTTGGTCACATTTACCAATATCAAATTTATAAATGTAAATTTTTTAGAATCTATTCATGGATTAAATGATTAGGATTGTCATAGTTAGTTTAAGTTCAAGGATTAGATAACATTAGATATTATGAGGTTTTAATTCCATGTAATATCAATATTTATAAATATCATCATTGGTATAAAATATTTTCATTGATTATAAGTTGGAATTCATAAAAAACCCTTTTGTAAGGTTTGATGTGATTGAATTTTGAGGTTTCTAATTATATTTTTTGTGATGTTTTACAGAGATGTGATAAATGAAAAACTTATTTATAAAATGATGTATTATTTTAGTATGAATGTGTTTAAATTTTGGGGAATTTTTTTAATGGTATTTATAATCATTATAATTTATATGATCATTTAATATATTGTAATTATGTGTTAATACAATTTTACTATTGAAAATGGATGTTATGAGTCATCCATAGAGGTTAAAAAAAGTTCGTGAAATTTTATTAGGATTATAGTTTTAGTAAAATGAAAACCCATGTATTGGGTGACAACCTATCATATCCACATAAGACCATAAGGATCAAACCAACAATGAAATGGAAATTAGGTTCCATGTCCTAACACTACCATTTATAATGTTCTTTTTAGAATTATAATGTTTTCATTATTTTACTATTTGAAAAATTAATGTAATGTTCACATTTAGAATATATGTATTATCTTATAAATAAAAATATGAATATAAATTTATTTGGTTTTAAGAGAATAAGGTTATTTACAATCAAATTTAATATTTTCTAAACCGTATATTTTTAATTCAAACCGATTGTTATGGAATATTATTTAAGGAAAAATGTTGAATTTACTTTTGGAAGAATGTATTATTCTATTATAGATTTATGGTGAATCATGAAATTTATGGAAATTTTAATCATATCTTGGAGATTATATGGTTAGGGAGCAGACATTTTCAGATATAATTAATAAATTTATGTTAGATTCTAATGTGATTAAATCCTTCTTATTTAGGGGTTTAATTTTAATCAAATATACATTGAAGAATTTTATAGATGGTTATTTATTTACTAATACATATTTTACATAGGGTTTTACATTACAATTTTTTAGAATAATGTAGCTTCTCAAATATGATGGTTTATTATTATTGGGAATACACTTATAATGTGAAATAGTTTCTGTATTTATTAATGAATAAATATAGGAGGGATAGATTTTTATTATTTTTTGGATTATGTAATATATTATAAGTTGATTTTAGTGCATCATTCGTGAAAAACATCTCTTAAATACACATTATTTTAGGAAAATGATGACATCACAGTGGAAATAAATTAAATGATGAAACAATACATTTTATTTAAGTATGTTTCCCAATATTTATACACAAGTCAGTAATTTAATTCTTAAATTCTTAGAAATAGTATCATTAAATAAAAACATTCTCTGTTTGGGCACACACAATTTTAGATATAATTAATAAATTTAAGTTAGATTCTGATGTGATTAAATCCTTCTTATTTAGGGTTTCAATTTTAATCAAATATACATTAAATAATTTTATGGATGGTTATTTATTTACTAATATATATTTAACATTGGGTATTACTTTTAAATTTTTTAGAATAATTTAGTCTCTCAAATATGATGGTTTATTATTATTGGGAATACACTTATAATGTGAGAATAGTTTTTGTATTTATTAATGACTAAATATAGGAGGGATGTATTTTTATTATTTTCTGGATTATGTAATTAATTATAAGTTTATTTTAGTGCATCATTCATGAAAAACATTTCTTAAATACTCATTGTGTCGGGAAAATGATGACATCACTGTGGAAATAAATTAAATGATGAAACAATACATTTCATTTAAGTATGATTCCCCGTATTTTTACACAAGTCAGTAATTTAATGCTTAAATTCATAGAAATATTATCTTTAAATAAAATCATTCTCTGTTTACTTTTTTTACAGAGTAAATAAAAGCCATTAAACCCATCATATGTGTCAACCGGGTCCCAGTGACAGCACAAACACCTCGCCTTAACAAGGTCGTCAGGTCCTGGCCTACCAGCTACCACCAGTTTCCCCGCAGACATGTGGGGCCCACCCCAGGGTACACCCACATGCCTAAACGGGTCATCTGACTAATTTTTGTCCCCACATGCCATCAAATGTCCTTTCGAGTGTGCTTTTTCCTCACTCACTCAAATCCTGGGAAACATCCAAGAAGGTCACCCATCCTGATCACTACTCCAAGCCAATCACGCTTAACTGTGGATTTCTAATCATGTAGGCTCCCAAAAAGGAAGGTGCACCTTCTTGACATGAGTTATATCGTTTAGTCATTTAACCCTTTATCATTTGGGGATGTTACAATCACCCCCCCCCCCCCGGTTAGGGCACAACGCCCTCGATGTGGGCCCTACATCTCAACCCAGGCAGTACACCACACTTAAGGCTGGGTTCCTCCTCTAATACCAAATGTGACAACCGGGTCCTAGTGACAGCACATACACCCCACCTTAACAAGTTCGTCGGGTCCTATCCTACCAGGTACCAGTAGTTGCCCCCGCAGACACGTGGGGCCCACCCCAGGGTCCACCCATATGCCTGAACATGTCATCTGTCTAATGATAGTCCCCATAGGCTAACACATATCCTTTCCAGTGTGATTTGTCCTCATTCACACACATGATGTGAAACTACCCAGAAGGTCACCCATCCTGATCACTACTCCAGGCCAAGCACGCTTAACTGTGGAGTTCTAATCAGGTAAGCTCCTGAAAAGGAAGGTGCACCTTGTTTATATGAGTCATATCATTTAATCAATTAACCCATTATCATTTGGGGATGTTACATCACAGATGTACTATTTTATTATGATTAACATTTTCATAATAATATTCTGCATAACATTATATCAGTCCTTGGAAATTACCTTTTATATTTTATGTACATGTTTACCAAAATGGAAGCATTTCATTTTTTATTCCATATAGCCTTTTATTTTTTTCCTCTATCACTTTTAATTGGATGTTTTATTATTTTTTTAATTTGGTATTTAAATAATTGTATTTGAAAAAAGTAAAACCCTAGTTACTAAGACCAATTTCAAATTACAAGATGAAATTTATTAAAGGGGTGATATTGTAACACCAAAATATTTTAAAACATTTCTATGTTTGACAACTTACCTTCCATGAAGCCCTGAAAAAAAAACCCAAAAATATTATAAATTAAAATTTTCCATCGTGACCTATATGATAAATTTGTAGGAATAAATAGTATAAAAAAATAATGACATGTTTGTATATATATAAAGGAATATTAAAAAAAATGTATTGATTTAATCATATGTAATATGTAATAAATTAATAGTAAATTTACTTGATTCCTAAAAAATAATTTTCATCAAAAATCTTTTTTCAATATATTATTGAGATAATATTATAATAAATATGTATAACCTCTATAAATTATATTTCATAAAAATAATAGTATTTTTTGAATTTATCATAATAAATGTATATTTGATTGAAATTTAAATATTTATTTTGTAAATATTAATTATCAAGTGAGGAGTGAAAAATACTTTTTTTATTGAAAACAGAAATTTTTTAAAAACATTTTTGAAGCACCATTTTATTTTAAAATATTATTAATGAAAAATTAATTCTGTTATTTTAGGAATATTTCTATTATGTTCATTGGAATGGTTTTTAGAATTTAATTTTGCAAGTAATCATTGATACATATAAATAGGGATTTTTAATAAAGGGTAATTTTTCAAAAAAATAGTTTTCACCATGTTTTGTGAAACTATTACCAAATTAATTTTTTAAATTATAAAAACTAAATTTTATGAAATAAAATTAATTTTTGGTTCATCAATCACAATCTATCCTACAATTAATTTTTTTACTTTTTTTCTAATGATGCTAAATATTTAGTTAATAAAAAAACATTGTTTTTATGAAATATAACATCTTTTATGATATCATTAACACATTAAAATTACATAAAAATTTATGAAACTTCTGGAAAGACTAATGTTTGACAATGTAATATTACATTAATGTTTATTAATGGGATTAATATGTTATTAAATTTTTAAAAAATGTAAAAAAGTTAAATAATAATGGAGATGACAATTTATGTTTTAATATATCATCCCCTAGTCATTATTTCTAAATCTACAATAATTTGGCTCTTTAATATATATAATATATTTTAATCATTTGGTAAATTCTAAAAGTTCCCCTTACATTAATTAAAAAATGTGTCCCCCTCCATCAGTTATTTTCACAATATAGAACCTTCTATCTAGACCATACAAAGACAAATTATATTCTCAATTTACTTAGGAAAATTCTCTAGGTTATGGACTTCTACAAAGACTATCCCTTGAGAACATAAGAATGGATCTAATGAAGTCGTCTCATAATGGTTTTAATCTTCCTAATCAATACCATTTTTTCTACTCTTATTTACCACCATAAAATAAATTATATTCATCATAAAATAATAAATTTAGAATATTTGTTTTTTGAAATTATATTATGGTCATTAAATCACCAATATACACGCTTTTTTCAATCAAACAAGAAATGAATTTATCGTTTGTGTGTATGTACGACTTACTATTTCCACATAATGATACAATTTATTTCCCATAAAATTAATTCAAGAATATTATATATGATGCGTTTAATATCTATATATTATATTTTTGAAATAATTTTGTTGTTTAATGAAAATTAAGATCTACCCTCTTAGATTCCAAATATATTTTTAAAATGATTATGTTGCTTCTTCATATGTGTAGACTACAACCTTTATGAAGTGATGTGATTCATTTTTCATTTCTATTTAAAATATATGGTAATGAAGTTTGATATTATGAATATATATGATATAAATGATATAATAATTATTTTATTAATATGACTTATTTTTTACCAATATTTTTTTGGTCTTTCCAAATGTGAATAAAATATTAATTCATACATTTGGACTACTATATCTATGAATAGTGTCATTATTTTTTATCAATACTTTTTATGAATCAATATTAATTTTATTATAATGAATATATAAAATTTTTATAAGATGATTAAGAATTTTAAAATTATTGTATCATGATCAATGCATACAGACTAAGACTACTGAACAAATTCAGGCATTGAAAACGAAGCATATATCACCAAGAATAGTCATTTTGAAAACAAATTATTAATAACTAGGTGATAAGATCTTATAAAGAAATCATACATGGTATGATAGATACAAATATGGTTATTTAATAAAATTATAATAAACACATATTTTTTAAATATGAGATTATATTATTAATGAGGAATGGTGATACTTGAGGTAAGTGATTTTCAACCCACATTTATTTCTATGAGACACATTTCATTTTCACCACATGATTCTTTTATGTGGTGTATTTACATATCATTATATTACTTGATGATACATATTAGGAGTTTTATAGAGATATAAATATCAATTTGAAATTATTCATTTCATTGTTATTAGTATTGATATATTAGCAAAGAGGTATTGTCTTATTTCATAATCTCACCAATATTTATGAATGATTATTTTTAAATCTTGTAGTGGAATATTTTATATTCATATCCTTGTTTTTTAGATATGTTTTGAAAATTTTATAATTTTTCTCCTATGATTCTATGATATTATTTTTTACAATCTTTTACTTTTTACACAATGGTAAAGTGGAACCATTATGTAAATTTCTGAACCATGTACATTTTGATTTTTTACCAAAATTATATAAGGAATGTATTTTAAACATCTATATATTGAATGAAATTTCTTATAATCCTGAAGAAATAATATTTTGGGGACACATTCAAAATTATACATTGTTATATTCAAATAAAATGTCTTTTTTAATACGTGCATAATTTTTATATTTTAAAATGTCATTTTCATATTATAAATGTTATATTCCTTATGAATATTTTAAGGACATTTCGATTCAACAATGTCAATAACCTTCATTATAGTCTATATCATTCTGGTAGTATCACCCTAGCATACCATTCTTATTCATTATTTTAATCGGTTGTGTTTTCTATATTGAAATTTTTAATAACCCCATTTCATTTAATGTTTTCGGATATGATGAATTGTTTAAGATATATTGGAAGACACATGTTTTATTTAATTATGTGATTTTTGGGAACAATATTTAATTCCTATACATTGGGTAAATATTTATATATCATGCTATATAAAGCACTAGAATAGGGAGTGATCAATTTTTAGTAATGGAATTTTTCCACTATTACAATCATTGGACTGATCCTTGGAAACTACGATGGTTTAGTGAGTGAACCCGATCAAATATGATTTTCCTAGGGGTGATCAATATATACAAAGATTGTTTATTGATTGAACCCAATTAAATATTATATTTTTTGGAAATATTCATTCACTACTAAGGAAATGATTTTTTATTCTTGTGTGTATTATAGAATTAATTTCCTTATGCCTATGATAAGATCTTGTAGCTCATTATCCTTTAGTCCATTATGATTCATGTCATATGAAATGATGGGAAATATGGAATGTTCCATTGTGGATAATATCATTAGAGATGTACATGAGTTACCTTATGTTATGATCATGAATAATGATTATTTGATCATAACCTTATAATCATATTATTCTCACTGATGACTTTAATTTATCAATTCTAAATGTTACACTTACAGAGATTTTGATATCATCCTTATTATATTTTCCTCTTCCCTAGGATATGAGGAATAATTTTAAATTAATTTTTTGTTGATGTGTTTAACATGGATTATATTGATAAAATAATATTAAAAAAATATGGGTATAATTTGAGATGATTATGTTGGTCCTGATAATAAAATTGTTTATAGAACCCATGTTATTATAAGCCTATCCAATTTCACTAGAAATTATAACCATTAAATGTCCACTATTATACATTTGATTCAATATTTCCATATTATATTATATGTTATGGAATAAAAAAGTGGTTCACATTTCTCATTATCAAAACGATCAATGTAATTTTATGTTTTTAGAACTCGATTTTGGAGTGGGGGTTCTGGTTAATCACATGTATCCAATGAAATTTATTTTGTGTATGGTATGAATGGTGTTAATATATAGATAACAGGACAAAATTTTGGTTCATGTACATGTGGGTTCATGTGATTTCATATGAAAATTTATATGATACTCTATTCCAATTCTTTTAAAATTTATGAATTTTTTTCAATGTTTCATAACATTTTAGAACATTACATTTGGTATCATGCTATTAGGTCACACCGGGGTTTGATAAACCAGGAATCAACACCTAAGGGCCTTTCTTGGTGGTCCTTCAGTAGTATCAATATGGATGATCAATTCACAAATACACTAAAACTATATTATTTTTTGATGTATATAGATCTTCAATAAGGAATTATTATGGAATCAGTATACTCTACTCATTATATGGATTTCCTTTTCTTACCTCCCCACTTCCATTGAATCAGGCACCGAAAATCCAGAATATAACTATTGGAAGAGGGGTAATTTATGAAAACATTATTGAAAGATGAAAAAAAGAAGTATTAATAGTGTGTAAATATGGTAAATATAAAATTATACCATCCTAAAATGATTTTTTAAGTCTCCAATAGGATGGGTTGGGGTGTTCATCATGAATCTAAATAATAAACATGGAAATTTTATACCTCGTTACCCATAGAGAGTCACATGCAACATTGGTTGGAAACTAGTTTAGAAGAAGGAAGGTTGTACATAGTGGACCAGGATACAATAGATGGCCTAAAGAGACTTTTAAAAATGAGTGTAATAGTCATAATTAACCCTAAAAATTTTACTATATTATATTATACATGTTATAACAAATTTTTTATATTTTCTCATGTTTTTGTTGGGATTGATTTTACAATCATGTTATCTTCTGAGATATTGTGTTTAAACACTCCCTTAGATAAGAAAGTGTTTTATATCTATAAATGTAAAAAATGTACACTATTAATAACTGTATATAGATATCTATAATATATTATGATTATTTATCTTAATTTATTCAATGAAATATTTTTCATTGAGTTGATGAATAGTTATTAGAATCACATCTATTTTAATAGAAGAAGAGTATTATTTACCTCACCATTGTGAGAAAAGATCATCATAAATGGTAAATTTTATATTAGAGAAAGAATAATAGATCTAGGAATATTAAATATTGGGTTTTTCATAGATTCCTTGGTAATAATCTTTCATATAATTGATTCGGTAGTGACCCCCTCCACTTTTCTGACTATAGTAGAGCAAAATCAAGAAGTTTTACCAGATGAATTATCAATGATTCCTCCTAACCAACGAATAAATTTAAATACTAAATTTATCATTGTGAATACTCTTTCATTTATGTTAATTAAGAATGAATAATAATATATCCTAATATTTCTATAGATTTAGATTTAATATGATGTTTATTATGATTCTATTTGTGTTTGTTTTGTAGTTGTAAAGATGTAGAGGGATCAAGTGGTCGCTACATTGTCTCCTCAGCTATGCACCCATGAGTAGAGCTATCAAAAACATGATATGGATATTGAATTTGGGATACAAGATCAATTTTTTCTATAATCTCATAATTGAGAGATTTTTCATATACATAGATATGATGATCATGATATATATATTCCCTCAGCAAGACATGGATCATTGATAAATTGTTTGAGTGGAGTATCAATTTTTTCTATTTTTAGGTTTATTGTACTCAAGAGAAATTAATTATTAGTGATGATTCTCTCAAAATTTAAAATATATATTTCAAATAATCCTTCAAATGAGGAGTGTAAGTCTTCATCGTGATGTTATATTGGTTGGAGGGTGTATCTGAGGATTGATGGGAAATGTATTTCACTCCATTGGATGTCATTTCTACATTGATGTAATGTGTAAAGGAAGACTATAAGTCAAACACTAAATTAATTTTGATTTGATTATGGATTCTGGGATGCGACCTAATTAATATATAGTTGATTAATAATGATAAATTGATCTACATTAAAGGGAGAGTAGTGGTTCCTTCTTATAGGGTGTAATAGATTATTACTGAGCATAATTACTCTATTAGGGTAGTGAAAAATGGATTCATGATGATGTATCATGAGATCAAGAGGCACTTCTGGTTGATGGGAATGAACAGAGAAATTTTAGACATCATCTATTATTCCCAAAACAATCATATGATCAAGGAATAACATCAGTGGTATGGGGGGTTTATCGAACCACTGCCAGTAACTATGTGGATGTTAGTTGAGGTAATAATAGAAATCATGATGGGTTTTCCCATGAAAAGACGAATTAAATATATAGTAGGGATGGTAATTTACCTACTAGTGAAGGTGTAAGATTTCATACCAATCATGGAAAATCAAATGGTAGATCATAGATCTAGGCTTTATATGAGGTAGATCATATGATTTTATAGATTCCATTATATTATTGAATATAGAAGGGATGTGTGTTTTTTTCATGGTGTGGAAAATTCTTATAGATGTATTTTTGTGCTCATTTTTATCTAAATATGGATTCCAATCCCTAGAAAAAATGATTGTCAATGAAAAATATCTTGATCCCAAAGGATCTTAATCATGTATACATTCTACATTTTAGTGGAGCATGGGATTACATATATCTATTTTTTGTTTTTATATAATAAATAATTTGATTATTCAATTAATATAGTACTATTTGTGTAACGTTATGGTTAGTTGCTTCACTCACCATTGCATTATAGTCTGGCAGGTGAATTAGTTATCATTGGGAAGAGTATGATAAATAACACCTCTATAAGGTGAAATTGATAGTTGAGGTTTTTTTAACTTATAGAAGGTAGCATGTATGTATTGGAGAATATAGATTACCATTGTATTATATTGTGGGAAATAAGGTTTTCTTAAATGAGTCACCTCAGTTTGGAAATCATCATTTAAATAGTAAAGGGTAGTGGTCACACAAGTTTTCTGGACGATTTGAGACAACTAGATGTACGAATGTAGTGGAATATTGATTACATCATCCACCCTGATATCGATGTATGTATCATGTGCTCCATGAATATCAAATCCAAAGGTATTATCTTAGTTCTTATCATGCTATAAATAGCATAATCATTGATTCTAAACCATATTACAGATTTATAAACCATCTAGTCCTATTTATACATCGTAATGGAAAATTGTTTTTGAGAAAACATGGGACACCATGTTTTAATTTTATGTAATCCTAGGAAAACTAATGTGGATGAATGGGAACAATGATATGATTTTGGAACTAATTTGGATTTTTATTAGTAATTCAAGATTCAATTATCATGGATAATATTTATTTAGAGTTGTACATTTATGAAATCAATAATTCATGCTATATGATATTTATAATTTAGTGTTTTTTTATTCATTGATTAATTTGATTTTTATGATTGATTGAGGATATATTGTATGGTAAATTAGAATAAAATGATACTGAAGGATCAGCCATTATAATTGGTTCTTTGGAATTGCCTTTAGATTACCATTGGTGAGTGGAAGATGACATGCACTTCTGGATGTCCCACCGGAAAACATGTGGGCTTTGTAGAGGCGTAGCACCTCTACTTGCCACAAAAAAATAGGTATTGGTTACCATATGAATGATTAATTAAGTATGACCCAATCCTATAACATAGAATCCCATTATTGAAATCAATATATTATTGATTGACCATTATTCAAGTTGGATTACAATAGGGGATCCCTTTTAATGAATTTAATCATATTTATCGGTTACCATTGGTTCTCAATGTGTATATCCATTAATCAGATTTTATCATGTAAAATTATTCCATTTTACCCTGAATATTAATCTTATTGTATAAATGATCGTAAATTTAATATGTAACTCCTATATATAGGGATTCCATATTGATCTAAAGAATGATTTCATTGTTTTTTTACATCATATATTTAAAATTATAATTCATATGTTGGACCTGATCTAGATGATTCATTGATGGAGGTTTTTTGATGGATAATCTGAATTTATCTTTATCCCATGTAACATTCCTCCGATAGGAATATAAATCTAAATGAAATCTATTAACCAATTTGGATCATGAACACAATAGTATTATCTAAATGTAACTATGCTCGATGGTGTATACAACACAAAATACTTGTCCTAGTAATTAAATTTACAAATATGAATATTATATATTATTTCATGAAATCTAAAAAAAATATCCCACTCAATATAAATGTACAACTGAATGGTTTAAAAAAATAAATCAATATTTTAATAAGGAAAATTTATTTTACAAAAGCATTCGTCAAAAAATATTTGAATATATTATTTTGAGAGAATATTAAAATTAATATATTGAAAATTTATAAATATATCTGATAATATCAATTCAAATTTGTAAAAGAGCATACAAAAGTAAATATATGTTGATATATTGGATTTTCTATGAGAGTCTATTTCCCAATAATAGTGAAAATAAAATATATCCAAAAAAATAACATTAATTTTCGTTAAATAAGTTAATATACAAGTTCAATTATATTTATGGTTTGGTATTAATGTTATATGTGAAAAATTCTATTTAAAATACAACAATTAATTTCATTTTAATCAGTAAATTTAAATAACTTAAATACATTTATTTTTATACATAAAAACATAGTTTTTTTAAAAGTGCTTCTAAGTGATTTTTTATCCATTTAAGTTGATTAAAATATCCCATAATAATTAGTTATTTGTATCTAATTTATGGATTATATATCTATTAATATGAGCTAAAATTCATATAATTATAATTGAAAGCCATATATTTACTACAATATCATTGATTACTAAAAAATCATTTTCCTAACAATCCACAATTCGTCTCAATTTAATGGATTATTATAAAATAAATTTCAAACACATATAGGTATTTAATTTTTAAAATTGGATACCATGTATGGAATCACCATAATTAATATTATTTAATAAGATAAATTTAATTATTTTTTGTTATGAATAAGAAAAAAATGATGAACATTTACCACCTTAGTAAATAGGTAAACTGAATTAAAACTATGTGAAAAAGCCACCAATATTTGTATTCAATATTAGATGATAATTTATGTTCTACCCTTATCACCTAAAATTATATATTTACTTTTTATGGGACAATTTTCATCAAGTGTTACCAATATAATCTTTTTGGTCATGTAAAAGAAAAAACGACAATATTTTGTTTTTAAAATTATTTGACATGTTCAGATATAGGGAAAAAATGTTTTTAATGAATATTACATTTAATTTTAAGTTAAATTAAATAATTTTCCTGGTTTTACATTATTCATATTTTGTTAGTGATTTTAAAATTTGAACAACTATTTACGCAACATTGACACCGTATTAATTCAACTAATATAAAATAGAAGAAATAATTTTTAAATATTAAATAAAATAAATTGTGGTTTATTTATTATACTAATTGAGATTATTAAATAAATAAATCATTTTATATATGTTTATATGTAATATAATTGAGTTAATTTTCAATCATACTGCATTTTATGTGAAACTAAATTAATTATTTACAAATTTATATTATAAATATTTTATAATAAATAATATTTTTTAGAATGATTTAATATTATAAAGTATCCTATTTTAGGATAACTCAATAGTATATGTTTATAAATATTAACTATAGTGAAACAAGGTACGAATTGTGCTTTATAATTACTATATTGATCGAAAAATTTAAAATCATTGTAATCAATTTAATTATCAAAAAACGATAACAGGGGTTAAAACAATGTAACATGAGTAAAAAATAATCTAAATATCTAAAATTTTTATTTCATAGAAATATTTAGATCCATATTCATCCAATATTTTAGTTTTATCAGTGTTTATGCTTATTTCTATGAATATTAATTACATTAATATAATATATTATTAAATTAAAAAGGTGTTTCTCCCCTCACATATAATAGGGAACTTCCCCTATTATTTTTAGCACAACTAAAAAAAAATTTTGTTTTTAAATCTCAATTATATATACATAATCTCTTTTAAACGTCCTATATTCCATTATTTAAAAATAAAACCCTTCTCAAAAGGCTTTTGATGTGAAGCTAAATAGGTTTTCAAAATAAAATGCTCTGTTGTTAACATAGTGTTTTATATTATTTTTTCAACCAAACAATTCAAATATAATTCAACCATAATTAAATAATAAAACTATTATCTCAAATATTTATGGATTTCATTTTGTCAATTTTGATTCTTATTTCCATATCCACTTCAATTAAATGAAAAAAACACCATTTGTGTGTATGGAAGACTAGTTCCTCACAAACCAATAAAATTCATTTTACATCGTTTCCACTTGTGGTTTTTTATGAATATGGAAATAATGTATATATATGATATTTTTTCATATATAACATCATATAAAATTCATATATCATATATTTTTTACCTTTATGTTAATTTAAAAATGATAGTGTCGATCGTACATACGTGTGGATTACCACCTCACTAAAGTGATGAAATTTGTTTTCATCACCAAAAAACATCGATGGTGAATAAATTATAGTTAAATAAATAATAATATATTTATGATACTGTGTTAAGTCTGTAAATAAAATATTATTCAAACCTTTTTTATCTAGATATTTGGAAAATGGAAATGTTACTTATGAATATGTAAGGCATATTATCTACATTATTTTGACATAGTTAATTTTTCATATCCATATTTCATAGTCATATTGAAAATAATAATTCATGTATAAAAATGATAATTATTTTAGCATTATTACACTATAGATGATGAAATATTTCCCTATTTTACTATAGTTAACATATCAATGTCATTTTAGACTAAAGAGACAAACTCATCCAAAATTCAAACCTGGAATTAATTGACTATGTAAATGTATATAAAATTGTATTATCTAAAATTAAATAAATAAATAATATTATAAATGTACATAATAAAAATAAATAATTAATATAAAATTTTTATTCAGGATTTATAAAACATACATGACCAGTCATACTCATAGAAAGGGATTAAATTTCAATTTCCCTTCATTGAGGAATATTTTAATGTTTGGATCCTAGATTCTATTATATTCTTTATATAATACTTAAATTACATATTAAATCATGAATACTTCATTATTCATGTTAATTTATGTTTCAATTCATTTTACCCCATCTATAGGGAATTGAATTGATTGTTCCCAGGCAGTAAGGGGTGTCCAAACACAATTTCCATTATTGAAGATATTCTTATACTTATTATTATTTGTTATTACATTATTTTGAGTGATGAATCCATAAATTATTTTAGTATATATTTTTTTTATGATTTACATAAAATTATATATCCACTAAATGGATTATTTATCACTGAAAATGTTGTGATTTTATTAGTTTTATCCTCGTATCTATCTATTTTTCTTAAGACTTGTTTCATGTAATTAAAAATGATTTAAATTTATTGTATACATACTAACTCATTAAAAAATATATATTAACACATTTAATTTATTTTATTTATAAATCCATATCATACGATTTCTTCAAATGAATTTTTATTCAATTGTTACCATAGTGATACTAGAATTATGTTACAATCTATTTTGGTTTTGAGATTGTTTAGGATCAATGATCATTCATGGGAAATAATATATAATAATATTATTGAACCATTCCATATTTAATTTCATATATTTATTAATATATTCTACATTTTTTTTAATTTCCTCACTTATTGAATAATTAAACATCAATAAAAATATTTTCAGTAATATCAATCATCAATCTTCTTTTAGATCCAGAATCATACTCAAACATGTATATATTTTCCAGATTTTTTTCATAATTTTTCACTATTATTAAATTATATGATAAATAATTTTTTCTCTTATGGATGAATTTTTTAGAAATTATTTTTTAACTACTCATTAAATTGTTATCTTAAAGAGGAATTTTTTAATTTTTTTATTAAAAATGTCTAAAATAAATATTTTATTTATACTTATATACTGTTTATCGCATTTCTCATAATCATGAACACTCAATTAATTGATATTTACTTAAAAAAATATCTATTTTTCTTATTAAATTAAAATAATATATAATATTTGGGAATTATTTAGATTTTAAATAAGTTATATGAATGTGAAAATGTTTATTTTATTGATTAAATATCCCATATATGAATTGAAGACATTTCAATCAATGACGACAATCATTGATTTTATGGATTTATTATAAATTAATTTTGTATATATCTTTAATATATACATATAAAATTATCTCTTCCTTTTATGGGGTAATACATGCCTTAAAATTCATTTAGAGAATTTATTTTTTATGATCTATCAATTGATTATGACATGATACATGATTATAAAAATCATTTCATTAAATGTGTGATTATTATATTTATCCCATATGACTGAATCCATTTTTATGAAAAAATAAGCATTTTCATGATCTAATGGGTGATCCCATATAATGATCCCATTAATTGGTTAATGGTTTTGTCTCCCAAGACAATATTATTTAGTTAGGGAGTAAACCCACTCCACTATGGGACTTCCCTCACCACGTGAATTTGACTTAGAAGATAGAATGTACATATGATTTTGACATTTTATATATTTCTACGAACTTCCTATGCTTCCATGAACATATGATAAACTTTTATTTATGTTATCCCCCCATGTGATCATTAATGATCCTTACGTTTTAGGATATCATGTTACGCCTCATTTTCATTTATGTTTCCTTACTAGAAATTATATCTCACCCATTATTTTATGTATTATCTAGGTTAACTATTTCTATATTACGATGACAATGAAATTTACGAGATCTATATGGAGAAAAAAATAATCTATTATGACTTAGTTTATGTTAATTTTTTTACCACATTGTCCCTAGACACTATGACTCATGATGTTTCTATTTTCATTATTAGATATTTAATTTTAAAATTGTTTAATATTATGTTAAATTTCTATGTTATGTAGATTTCATATTAGAGAATATTCTACTTATTTTTGTGGATTTAGAATAGGGAAGATTAATAAGGCACATAGTTACAAGTCAACCTATAGGATAACATTATAATGTTCTGGTTTGGAAGATATTATGTGGTATTTCATTACAATACATCCATGTCTAGAATCTATAAGTTGATTTGGTATTATTCAAAATTATTTTTGAGGTATTAATGATGAAATTAGTTAGATGACATTATCATAATTATCATTCTAGTGCACAGTGAGTGTGCCGTTACATTGCATCTAATTTGAAACTTCTGATCGATATGTTAAGGATAACACATATTATCAATAAAAACCATCATGAAGGATTCAAATAGAAGATAATCGGGGCTACAATAGGTTAATACTAAGATTTCATAGATTGAAAAGAATGTTTCATGATTTAGACATCATATAAATCATTTATCTTGATAATTTTTGTTGTTCCTCACCCAATTAATTTTCATTTTAATTCGCGGTTTAATTAAGAGGAATGATATAAACATTGAATGTGATGAATAATGTGGTGATATAGAGAATCTAAATAGGGTAACTACTGAATATGAAGATGTTTTATAATTCAAAATAAAGTGTCATGAAAACTAATTAACAAATAATAACTTTTCCATTTCATACATTAACCAAAAAAAGAGTATGATGTAGACCACTATGAAATCAATTAGACATGACCATGGAGGAAAGAAGGTTAAATTTCATTTATGTCAAAACTCTTGGAATAGAAACTCTAGATAAAGACTCCATAGAATAGTTAAATGTTTTATATATGAAAAAATAAGGGAATATAGAAATATTTTGATGTGAATAATTATTGAGTTTATTGTAGATGAATAAATTTCATCATAGAGATCAATTTATATTTTGTTGACTAACATGTGGGGAAATTCGTAATTATATATGTAAATCAACCTTCTAAAGGTTATCTCATAAAAAATTTAGGAACCCATGTTAGAAAAATAGTTGACGTGAAAGGACATATATATTTTTGTATTGGGACTTAAGAATTATGTTGTATAAATATTTTATTAATAGTAATTTGGTTATAGAAAATTTGAAACTTATAATTTTTGTGCACAATTATTGAGGAATATATAATTTTACAATATAATTATGGTTATTTAGGAAATTTTTAAAAATATAATTATATATCATTATGTCATAAAAAGATTGTTATGGGACCTTATGAGTAGTTGATTTAATTTAGAGAAAAATCTTCTATTTAAGCTAAATAATTTTTGGATAAAATAACTCAAATATTTGGATTTAAATATTAGATTGGGATATTTTAAATATTTTACTATTTATTTATTTATCATATAATCTCTTCCAATGTTTCGGTGTCAGTATTGAGTCATTGGAGATTAATGTCATATTTCATTGAATGATAGTTTATTCATTTCCGGAATTATATAAATCATGTAAATAATTTTGGGATCTGATAATTTCAAAATATTTAAGGGTTATTTTTTTATCCATTTCGGATTATGTTATACATTTTATGATGATTTTACTAATTCAGGAATAAAAGAATTCATCTTAAAAACACATTGGTCGATGGAAAATGATATATTGTGGTATAAATTGATTAATGGGTTATGTTACACATATAAATTAAGTATATTTATTTATGTTGTTATTGTATATAGTAATATACATCCTCAATAATTGTTAAATTATCTTGAGATAAAAAATGAGGTCATATTATAGTCATATTTTTTGGAATCAATATTATTTTTACTACTCTTTGGTTAATTATTTTATAATTATTGACATCCTCAATAATTGGGAAATTATAATCAATGTTCCTTATCAATCTATAAACATATTTGTATAAAATTTTTATCTCAATTTTTATATAATAACATTCCACTAATGTTCTCTTATTTTTAATCTAGTAACCTGACAACCATCACATTTCATTTTCCCTCTTTTCAAGAGAATGTTTTATAAACCTTTTTTGATTTTGGATTTGATGAAATGTATTTTCAAATGTCAAGAAAGTGATTACCAAGTACAAGATAATTTTTTAGGATGAAATTTATAAAAAATATGAAATTTAACACCAATATATTTTAAAAATTATAATATTTTCGACAGTGAGTAAGACACAGAACACCAATCCAGAACAAAAAAATATTATTATTTAAAAATTAACATTATAACCAAGCATAAAAATTAGAGACTATAAATAGATATAAATTATTTGTGAAAAATATGTTATTTTTCAACCCTGTAATTTTCTTTTGATAAATTGTTTGGAAATAAGCTCACAACTGTTTAATAAATACATTTTATTCTTCAAAAAATTATATTTTATTAAAAATCATTACTAATTTTTTATTTAAATATATAAATTAATTTATCAACAATTTAGAAGATAATTTTGATAAAATTAATTTTTTTTGAAATTATCTCTTGAAAAATATCTTAGGGTGATTTTTTGGGATCTTTTTAAAAAGATTTATTTTTTAGTGAATATTAAAATGTAGCAATTTTTCAAATAATTTCATTTATTTTAATTAAAATTTATTATTTAAAAGTATCATTAATTTTTTTTATTAATGTGAGATGTGAAAAATATTATTTAGATTATTCTAATTTAATAAATTTTAATTTTCAATATTTATGATTTTTCTATAATTATGAATGATAAATATTTAGTTTTTTGAAAGCTGTTTTTTTACCAATAAATTCCATCCATTATAACAAAATAAAATAACCCATAATATGTAAATATTTTAATGAAATTTATAATATATATTTATATATATATATATGAATTTTACTTGATATAGAGATGATTTATATTCATATTTTTAATATAAGATCATATATTTCTTCAAAAAATGCATTTACATGAAAAACCATTTTTATTATACTATGATAGAGTAATATAAAATAAAATTCTTATGAAAAATAATACTAAATTGGGGAAAATTAATTTCATGTTTCCAATATGAATAAATAATATTATGTAATATGGAAAATTTATATTTTTTTTATTATGAGTTCTAAAATAAACAATTCTTATTACCACTGTAAAAGGGTAAATTTTGTAAAAAATAAGAGATATGGCCACCAATTTCCAAATTCAAAATTATTTTATGATGTAATTGAAATAATTATAATCTTATGAATGGTATTTTTTTTAAGGGACACTATTCCATGAACATGGCCTATATTATATTTTAGGTAAAGATTACCAAAAAATGATACTCAACACTAGCATATTATTTATTCAAATAAGAGTAAAGTAAAATAATGTAATTTAAAAATATTAAAAGATTCATATTAGAATGAATTTTTATTTTATAGAAATATTTTGATAAATATAATATTTTATAAGGTTTTTAATGGAATATATATTAATTATTTTTCATTCATTTAATTTTAACGTTATATCAGATGAATTGCTCCTAAAATGACAGTAATGTTTTCTATAGTGAATAATATTTTATTAAATAAGTTAATATTTGTAAAAATACTATATTTCTCCAAAATAAGGTTAAATTTTATGAAATAAAAAATAATTTCCTTTAATGGACCGATTATACTTTTAATATTATCTATCATTACCCATAATTATTAAAATCATTGTTATTATGGTAATTTTCAAAAGGGTAAATGCATATTTAAAATAATAGATAATTTGAAAAACATAAACTATAATGGTATAAATATATTTAAATGTTTTATTAAATCATAATGAAAAAATATGAAAAAATATATGTTTTTTGACATATTTAAATGAAAAATAATTTATACTAGTTTAATATTTCAGGAAATTTCCAAATATACCCATCCCCTCACTTATATAGGGGAACCTCATATCTAGTTTAATAAATAGTTAAAATCTTTTTTTATTGACCAATACCTACCAAAATCCATTTTATAAACCCCATACCAATTGTGAGAGGCATTGTTTTGAGTACAATACCATAAATAGAATGATTTTTTTTCAAACCAAATGAGGTTTCCTATATAAGTGATATCATTATTAACTGAGAATTTTATCCATTTATTCTTTCACCACCATAAAATCATGTTAAAATTTTTTCATATAATAAAATATTTTTTTAATATTTAATGATATTTTATTATTATATTTTTATAACATATATCTACATTATCTTCCATAAAATTGTAAATGAATCCATCATTTGTCAGTATAGCAGACCACCCGCTTGCAAAATGATGTAATTAATTTTCCATCATCACATCCCTTCGGTATTTATGATGATAGATTTATTTTTTATATATTATATTCATAAATTATTTTCCATTATATAAAACTGATATATCTAAAGTTTTCTCACAATTCCATGTACTGAAAAATGATATTGTTGTGTGTGCGTATGTGTGGGATTACACCCCCATGAAGTAATGTGATTTGTTTTCATAACTACATATCATAGACAGTACATGTAATTATATTTACATAAATAATATGACAATTATGATATAATTATATTTCTAGAAATATAATTCAATACTTACCATATGTACAACATGTTATTAGAAAAACTGAAACATTACTCAGGAGTCTATATGGAATATATTGTACATGATTGTAACATTTTTTATTTGTTATAATTATAATTTCTGGATTACATTATATTTATTATTTTGGTATAAAAATTAAAATAATTTCAGGTATATTATTCAACAAATAAAAAAATAAATAATTCATTAACAATTTTCATCTTACCAAATTCAATTTTCAATTAAGCGAAAAATATTTTCAAAAGTCAAATTTAATGGTAATTGATTATGTAGTTGCATATAATATGTTATTAAAAATTTAAATGATTTATTAACATTATAAATTATATTAATAAATTATATAATTAATATAATTTTATTATTTAGTTGTGAAATAATAAATGCAATGAGTCCAGATCAAGGTAAGGGATTTCATCCCAGTTTCTTTATATTAAGACATATTTTAATGTTATGTGTCTAATGTCTTGTATATCATGTGTATAAATACCCTTTTAGATACAGTATCATGAATCCTTAATAATTAATTTTTTGTGTTCAACTATATTTTAATTCATTCAAGTATATTTGGTTTTATATTTACAACGTGATAAAGTGTTTATGGACTCAATTTTCATTCATTGGGTGTTTTTTATAATTCACCAAATTTATTATGAAATGGTAAATTTTTAATGGATATATAAAATTTTCCATAATGAATTTATACATTTCAAGGGTTTACTTTTGTACATATAATAAAATAATGGATTATTTATCACATCAAATGAAATGATATTTTCATGTGATTTCCTTTTTTGAATCTATTTTTCTTGAAGGATGATTTGGGTATTTCTCCAAGATATCATTGTATAGTAAACATACAAATTAATTACTGGATTTTCAAATTTTACATAATTTATTTCATAGAATATATATATCTCCATAATAATAATTCTTATAATAAATTTTTATCCGTATGCTACCAAAATGATAAATGATTTACATTATAGTCACATTTGATTTTGAAATTATTTATGCTCAATGTTATCTTAGGAGAAATCAAATACAATTATTTTCATAACCCACCCTGTTTTTTACTCCATTTCCCATGAATTTTGTTTTCATGTTTTATTTCCTTTCTAACTCTTCCTAAAAAAATAAACATAATGAATTTTGTTTGTATGTAATACAAAACTTTTATCATCATTTAGATATATAATATATATCTTATAGTTCTATATTCCATTCAAAAAATTTAATTAATTTTCTATCAATTCCTTATTGTCATATTATATAAATTTTAATTCATCTTTGTGTTTTTAAAACAAATATGAATAATTAAGAAATTTTATTGTAGATGTACAAGTGGGATTTTTTTTACAAAATTTTGAAATGAATATTCTCATTTACTTATGAGATTTTTATGGAATTTCCTACCTTCATGACCACTCAATTAATTAAAGGTAACTTTATGTGTTATTAATTATGCTTTATTAAATTATATTTCAAATAAACTAGTCTACATGATCTATGGGTTGTAGTTATTGGATGTGTATGTTTAAAACCATGTAACAACACATATAAAATGCTTGAGTAACAATAAGATCTGTTCTAGTGATCCATTAAATATGGGATTGAATTGGATGGTCAAATAGATTAAATTGGGAATCTAAACATGGAATATAATATCGATTTTTTTATATTCACTTACAGTTGAAATTACTTAAGACATATGGTTATTGTATAATTTTGTTTCACTAGATTAGATTATAACTTCATTAATAGATCATGAGAAACATTGTGTTGAATGATATACTTCAATTTCATGTGTCACTATTGAGACCTTTGATTGATTAATGTTCATATTCTTGTGTGTTTTTCCATTAGATCCACTATGTGTAACATTATATATGTTATTTATATATTATTATTTTTTATGGATGTTTCATGTATCCAGCGAACATTATTACTGGAATCAAGATTGTAGGGTAACCCATGTAAATGAGACGAGTCCATGGATAATGATCATGTGTACATGGTTATTGAATGAATACTATAATGTGGAATTATTGTGAGTGTTAGAGTATTGGGTTACATGGAAATGTTACATAGACATGTGAATAATTAGAGATACATCAGTCTGAATATCATGCAAACTGATAAATTTTCTTATTTGGTGTGTAGAAATGGCTTACATGATGTCATGAGTTATAGTGTAACATATCATTACCCGATATGATTTATTATTGATCTATATTTTCATATACCTCATTATTTGAGTGAAATATGGCACTCCCAATGAAATGGATTGTTTTACATGTAAAATTCCCAAAATTTCAGGGAAGTATAATTGTTTGAATTAATAAATTCCATGTATAAAAGTGTTAAAAGAATTGTAGTTCTCCTACTGAGTTTGGATAACAATATTGTTGGTTTGGGGTTTTCATGATAATATATGATTTATTTACATGTAAATTTCACTTTATGAAATTATTACACTTCATAAACGGTCTAGACATCATGAATAGTGTTCACATTGTGTATTGGTTGTTGATAATATGTCATGATTTTGGATAAATGCATGAAAATCATACACATTACGAAATGATTACACATTGATAAAAGTTTTCTTGTGATGTATTAATTTTATGGAATTTTTAGTGAGATGATGAAACATTTGAAAGGGTTAAAATCCATGAATATATTTTATTTTATGTGTTGTTTATATAGAAAATTTCATTAATTAGTTCACGGAAGGAATGGGGTATATGTTGCAAATTTGATTCACATAGTGATTTGGTAAAATTGGGATTTTTAATTTGAGGGTATTCATTCATTATTATTTTTAATTTTTTTATTACACGTCTTATAATAGGTTTTGATGCTTTGTAATTATCATTGTCTATTTTTTCAATTCTACACATAAGGATTATTTTTTATTCCATCATAGGCCTCTTTTCTCTCATCCTTGGGAATCTCTCATTAGATTTTTGGTATTTCCTCTCTTTTTAGATCACATTGATCGAACATTTATCACAAGGAATGTTACAATACATCTATCCAGGAAAGTGATCTTCATATTTCTTCATTTCCCGTTTTTGTAGTAGCACCGTTGTGCTATTTTTTAAAAATTATCGATCGTGTTGTGTTATTCATTCTATATATTCTTAGTGATCATCTTTTATTGGAGGATCATTTTTTATGGTTTGAAGATTGGTTTTATGATATTCTTCTGGATCTATGCATTATTCCATCATCTTTGTATGTGGTATTAGATTATAAGACATGAAAATCAATATTAGGGACTCTTTTATTGTCTTTGTGGTCTATTCTACTTTGCGGATCCCATTGTGTTAATATCTGAATTGAATTTTTGGTAGATGGTTCCATCGAAAGCCTATGTTTGATGAAATATATTTCTTTGGTTTTGAAAATGTGTTTCCTAAATGGAATGATATGATTTATTAATCAATTTTTATTTATGGGTAAACGTGTAGTTGAGAAAATATGGGTATCCACTTATTTTCGTAAGAATACATTTTTATTTTAAAAATTTTTTGAGACGGATTTATAAAATGGTTTAGAAATAATTTTTTTGATTTAATGGTTTAGAAAAATAGAGCACATGGTAGTCCTTGGATACTTAGGTAGAAGGTATAATAATAGGCAACATCAATTGGTTCTTTATGGATGTTCACTCAAGGGTCATTCCACTTCTCCAGAGGCATGTTGTTCATGGAGATTGGAAGACACTATTGGGTGGTTCAATTTATCGGTTTTTCATATGATTCTATATTAGAACCATATATCTATGGAATTTACTTATGTGATTTTCTATGTTTGGGTGCGGGTGTTATAGGTTGAATGACTTGTAGTGATCCTTGATGAGAAGTAACTTGTTATTTTGGATTGTGATAATTTTGATTTTCCACACAAGTTTTTGATAATATATGTGATACATTCATTGATTTTATTTGAATTATAAAATCATAATAAAATTATTTTAACTATATAATGTTGATTTTGAAATATGGAAAAAAGTGATGATAACTGTTTTAAATTTATTTTCATATAAAAAATTTACTTTTTTTATTGTTCCTCATTTACAATAATGTTGAGAATTGATCAGATTGTTCTATATAGAAATGATATAGAACACTTGGGTGGGTAAATTATGCTCTTTTTTAGCTGATAATATGTCCATCCCTTCGGAGTTACGTAGACCACTATATGTTTTTCGATGTATAAAAATGAAGCGTGTAGTTATGAGGCACCGATCATTTTATCAATTTATTCTGGGCATCCAGTGGTGAAGCATGTGTAAGTTTATGTTGAACAATTAACCTAGAAAATCCATGTATATTGATTATAGTAGTTTTTTCACTTAATAATAATAAAATGAGTGGAGGTGCAGTGAGGAAAATAATCGAAAAGATCTTGAGAGAAGATGTTTCCTCTTAACTGGGTAACTCCATTTGGTTTGTACGAAAAGGATAGTTTGAGAGGATTTATTCCATACTGAAATTTTCAAGGTATAAGGGATAATTTTTTTGAGTCTAATTTTATATATATTGTCTTAGAATAAATGTTTTGATAGGTTTCTAGAATGGGTATAGGTGGTTACCTTTTATAGTAGAGGATGAGTGGCACTCTTGAGAATATTTGAAGATAGAATTGCACTAATAATTTTCTTGTTGAATGTGCATCCAATAAGGGACCCAATTAGATCCAATTGAATACTGGGATGATATATGGACATTAAATTCGTGTTTTTCATGTTTATTGGTCGTTTGGTCCATTAATCTTAAGGCTTAGTCCCATATTAGGCATAATTTGGGCTTAACCGATGTGATTATTCTTACTATCTTTTACTAATATTTTTTGGTAAAAAATTTTGGAATATATTAGACATTATAAATTATTATAATTCCATATATGGAATCCTTTTTTCTATATTTTTATAATAGAAGTGGTAGAAATTAATTTAAAAATAATTCTGTTGTATGGAGGACACTATAGGTTTCTAATGTAAATATGATCAAAATCATTAAATGTTTTTATATCAAATTTCAATGTGAAATTTGATGCAATGAACTACATTAGATGAATTGGTAACAATATTATCTAACTTAACTATTAATCTATATAAAATTATAATTTATCTTTATAAATAAATTAGATGAAAAAGTAGTTTTGAAAAACAATTCAGTATTTTTAAGCATTCATTAAAAAAAATTACCCTAAATTTATAAAAAGATAAATATTACTTTGAAATATTAAATATATAAAAGTTATAAATTTTTTATATACAATCAATTTTCAATTTAAATGAAGTTAAAAGTCCATTAAAAAAATATTGGGTTTTTTAGAATAAAATTGGGGTTGGTATTGTATTACATCTATCAAATCTATTAGATAAATATAAAAAATATTTGAATGAATATATAACATAGGTATTATATTAATATAACTTACCAATATTAATTAATTAAATATACTAGGTTAAAATATTTTTATGATTATAATGATATTATCTTTTATATTAAATTGGTTTTCATAATATTTTATAATTAATTGGTAACCTATGAATTCATCTTGTATTTTTAGTAATACAAATATTTTAAAAAATTACTCCACACTATTCATATCCATCAAATAAATTTATAGGTTATTTCTCATTATAAAAATATTTATAAAAATATATTATATTTTGGTAAGAGTAAGTCATTCATGTTACAGAATCCATCGAGGAAGGTTAATCTTGTGTGTAATATATGAAACCATTATTGCTCCCTGCAATTTCTTCCAAGTTGGGATGGCCTATAACATACTCCATGTTCACTGTACGTGATAAATATATTTGAATTAGTGATAATGTTTTTTCAATGTTGCTTGAAATGACTAGTATCAGAAAATTAATATAATTTGAATAACAGTTCACCAAAATCTTGAGGAGTCAATCATCATCACCAAAACCATCATATCAAAGAATAACCTCAAAAAATTAGTGTTCCCATTAATCTATCCCTCTAGATCTTATTTTAAACAAATTAATGTAAGCTTTCTAACTGATGTAACGAATTATTTATCAAATAATTTTGAGCCTACATTGTATAAATAGTGGTACAATATATGAATAATTGAAATATAATACTGCTACATTCCTAAAATGTGATTTCTAAAACCTTGCTTACACCTGGTAATAAATTATTCTTAAAAAAAATTCGTTTACATTCACATAATCCTTTGACCATCTAAAAAACATCAACATACAAGAACCAATTTCCTTAAGTTTGATTCAAATTAATAATAAAATTATTTTTTCGTGATTTAATCATTCTATACCAACTACAAAATAAAACAAATCCTTAGAGGCAGATTATTAGTCGCGGTTCTAGTAACCACATCATGTTAAATCCTATTATAAAATATTAATATAGTGGTGATTTGGTTAAACCGACACTATATTGTTTATTGTTGTAAAATTTTATTTGTTTTTTTCTAAATCTCCACAAAACATTAGAAAATGATTCTTCTTCATCCCCCAATCATTTGTAACCCCATAACCTTTCTATCCTGACCTCCTCCTCTCATTTTCTCAGTGGTGACCCCAACCTCATGTCCCCAGTTCCCACACACCTCCAAAGTACATCATGACCTCTATCTGGAGACTCAGACCCACAATGACAACCCCCTATGACCCCGAACCATGTGACCAACCTTCCAAACCCCTATCTCGGTTCACGATTCCCCTCCTCTCCTGTGATGTGACCCCCACCCAATCCTCTCTCTCAATGGATCAGTTCCCCTCCATAGTGGTGAGGTGGACCCCCCTAACCTCCCTTTCAATAGATCATGGTTCCCCCCTCACTATCGACATGTAACCCCTAATACCCACCTCAAACTACATTTCCCTAGAAGTGTCCCCCTCCATGGTAGTGAAACAGCCCCCCCCCCCCCCCCCACCACTCTAAACTCTCTATACTAGGCTCAGATCCCCACCTTAGCAACAACATAGACCCAATAAAGGTTTCATCACCCTCACCATAAATATATTACTAAGTATCAACAGATGGAAAATTACGGACCTTATTTCATATTAATGAATTTTAATTTTATATATATTTCTTAATTGTTCAAATTTCTGACATATTCAGAATTTAGACTATCTTCCGACTCATTACTAATTGGGTGTAGGGTTTTTGGTCAAAATAGTTTAATCTCCAACCATATAATGGACTATAAGGATAAAAGCCTTGAAAATTAGATATTTTACCCTTTTTAAATTTGTTAGGATTTTTGAGTTTTTATGTTTATGTGAAGAATAATTCAAATAAATAGAATATAATTAATAATCATAGAGTAGGTATGTTTATGTTTTACATGCACGATAATCAAATATTGGTTAACTCAGAAAATAATTATTGTTTCATTGATTCTGTTTTAACTAACATTATTTTTACAAGAATTAATTATAGTGTGTTTTTTAGTCAAAAGAGTATTTTATTATCATTGTATTTGAAAATCACAATACACATTATTAAAATTTTATGTCAACATCCTGCTTTTTTACCTCAAATTGACAGATCATCTGATTCAATGTCAAGTGATGAACATTGATTAATATAATTCAAGGAACAATATGATGCCACAAAAAACACCTTCAAAATAATATATACATATAGAGTTTAATATTTGGGGAATGAATGTAACATTAGGATTTCCAAATAATGTAAACATTTCATTAATAATTTTCATGGGGTGTTCTTGGCCCTAGTCTGATTTCTGTAAATGGTTTATAACATTCTCAATGTAGCTAATTTTGAAATGGAATGAACCCTATTTACATACAATAATATAGTAGAATACACCATTTTATTTTTCTCCCATAAAAATAATATCATCTACAAATAAAATTTAATAAATTGATACAACTTTATCATCTTTACTATATAGCTTGTTTTCCAAACATCCATCATCTAATATTATTCATTTTAGGAATATATATTACATTAATTACCATGATATAGAGTCTTATACTAACCCATATAGATCATCATTTAACATAAAAAATTAATTTTATCTCTAAATATAAAGGCACTTCGTCTTCTAACTCTAAATTTATGAATATATTTTAGATATTATTTTGAATTTTCATCAGTTTTCATTGGCATAAAATGTGGTGTTCCTATAATTTATGACATTACACATCTATGTTGATGAAAAATAATAATACATCTGATTAATGTTCTTATATTATAATTTTATTAATAAAATTTTCATTAAATGATTCATCAATATTTCCATTATAGTTGTTATAAAAGAGTCAATGGTGAAGGAGGGTGATATTTAATTTTCATTGTTCATGTTTGATTAAAAATTTAAAAATATATATAAAAATGTATATGGAGATTAATATAAAATAACAAGGGATAATAATTGGATTCATTTAAATTGAAACGCACATAAATATGCCAATGGATTGGGATAAATTCTAAAATATGTAATTACAAACTTATCAGTGGATAATAAAATAGAATCTATATATTATTTTTGTAATTCAAGAATTTTTTTAATAGAAACATGAAACATGAGAATTTTTTATTGAAATAGTTTCCTACTTGATATGTGTGTTGGATTTGGTATGGTGAACCAAATGTTATAGAAAGTCAAAATAAAGGAAATCTTATTTAAGAAAAACAAACTGTCCTGAAAGAGGATAATTAAGTTTGAAATTTATTAAATGACACGTTTGGTTTTATTGAATAAAATTTAAATGATTTTAATATATCATGTAACATTTAGGTGATCATGAATAGGTTACTCATTTTATGATCATTAACTACCAAAAAATCAATTTTATGAATTAGTTGAAGATAGAAAATAATAAATATATGAATGGTGATCCATGTATTCAATGTTTCATTTTATTCTAATGTTTTATTATATCATGTGTCTCTATGGAATTACTAAAAGTGAAACGTTCATGATTTTATAGTTGCTTCATGTTGAATTTACTGAGTCATATATCCATGTATCATTCTATGTGATGTATAAAGTCATTTAAAAAATAAGTTCTTAATTAAAAAAAGACATATTCATGCACTAATTATTTCATAATATAATGGGGAGTGGAGTATGATAAAAAATATTGCACAAGATTTCATATAAGAAGATGGAAGAAAATGAACAAAAATGATATTATAAATCAATGTAAATATATTAATAAACAATAGAAGAAAACTCTTGAAAATTTATTTCCTTACATTCCTTTGAAACCATGTTTGAAAAGAATATTCAGGTCATCTAATACTAAATAAAACATAAGTGGAATGCTCATGATAGTAATGATGACATGATGATACATCTAAATGATTCAACATCATGGATGTTTATTGACTTGAGACATCCATATTTTTCGTTAAATCCCATGAATATATGTTTGTGAATGGATTGTGATGGTTTTAATCCTTTTGATACTTTATGTACTAATTATATCATTTATCGAGTTTTTTGATCCCATATAATTTAGCTCTATTGATTTCTATGAAGTTTTATTCTTTCATTAATTTTATTTTTATTCATGGAATGAAAATTCATGTGAATGGAATTGATGTATACATTAATCCTCTAATCAATTAACTGTAATAATTATGTGATAATGGCTTGGAAGCATATAACACTTCAATGATACGACTATTCAGAATTAATTATTCATTAATGAGAAAAATTATTGACTCTAATAGACTAGGAAATTTTTTCATGCTAGAACACTCATACTAGTATGTCTTATTATGTTTGTATTTTTTATATTTATCTTCAAAGATAAACTCATATTAGAAAATGGTATTTTATGTTTCATCGTCAATTTATTGATGCTTCTCAATGATTTAGTTTTCACAATACATGATTCAATGGATTTCTTGAAATCAAATATTCCTTGAGGGTGTAATCTAGTTCAGAAATGTTAGGATTGCTAATAAATATCGCTAAAAAATTTGTAAATTTTCATCAGTTTAATGAATTACGGAAAATGGTATGAGGTATAATATCTAAATAATATGAAACAAAAAAATATGCGAAAAGTAGTATATTTTTTAAACATTATTATTGCGAGTAAAATTTGATATGTTAGATTATTTATGTAATCTGTACTAAGAAGAAAAATGGTGAGAATATAAATTTTATAGTTCTTAATAAGTAGGGTAAATCCATGGATCACCTTATTGCCTATAATGAGTTGGATTAAAAGAATATAAATATTGGTTGGTAGGAAAGTTATAATTTCAAGTATCCTTCGGCTATTTTTACAATGAAAAACTAATTTCAAAAACATATTCCTTCATATAATAAAGAATATAACTATTCCAGATGGATATTCAAGTAACATATCACATTTTGTTGAATTTGAAAATCGATAGTTACATGGATAAGAAATTCACGACTCACAAATTTTGATTTAACATTTGTTTTCATTTATTTTTTGTAATATTTTACCTGAAAATGTAACTGTAATTCAAGTTGAGTTTTGTACATTTTTAAGATATATTTTTGGAAAAACTCAAAATCCAAATAAGAATTATAATCAAAATGAGGGTAAATGATTTTACATTATTTCATTTGGAGATTTTATTTCCCCTTTCATTATCCAAGTTTGTGATTCATTTGACTCTTAATTTGGTTGAATAAACTAAAATTTTTGGACCTGTACACTATTGATGGGTGATTCCAATTGATAGTTATGTCGATATTTTTTATTTTCATTTTTTAATTCTATTGTATCAAATAATTGGCTAAAATAGTTTTTACATGTTTTTTATTTTTATCAATGATTTTTTGGGTCATTTGAAATCATTTGTTATGAATAAGGATAAACTTGAATTCACTATTGCCTAATGATTCATACCTAAAGAGTCTTAGACCTTCTATTCTAGATATTTAGATGGGATTGAGACCAGATTCTATCATGGTAAATATAATGAAAAAATCTCCACTTTTTTTTTTTAAAATCAGTCATTGGTACTTCCACCTATTAGACAACCAATTGGAACAATGTCAAATTTTTAACTAATTTAATTGGAGTTACTACAAACACATAGTTATGTTCAATTCCACATTTTTATAGAAGATATAATTACTAAATAATTTGGACAAATAACAAAAGAGGAGACTATGGGGTTAATCATAAAATGATCTTGAATTAAAAAAATTTGTTAATATGGATCCTTTGAATGGTTATTTTATCATGTGAGTATATACTAATATTCATATTATTGAATTTTATTTATATTTTTTATGTAAAATGTAATAGCCTAGTTCGTTTCTTCTAGACAGTGAAGGTTGAAAATCAAGATGAAATAAAAACTGATTTGATTATTTTGGCACGATATCCCTTAATGGGGGAAAATTGATTCCATGCCTACAATATTCATAGCTCCCAGACACATACAATTTAGCATGGATAAGACATGAAATATTCAAATAGTGGTTTATTTACTTTTATAGAGGGGGGATATTATGTGAAGCTAAATGATATAATTGAATAAAACTATCATGGAAAATTTTTAGTTTCCTTATTATGATGAATGCGGGAAAACATTCATTGGTGTATAAAGAATTATTCAATGAATTTTACTTATTTAATCTTATCTCAGTTGATAGATAAATGTGATCATTCATAATGTGATCCATTTATCTAATATTCACATGAGAAAATGGTTTACTATATGGATGATGGAATACATGTAGGTTGGAGTGTTTAAATACACATAAATTAGCTATAATTATATAATATGGTTGATTATGATCCATTGGTTCTTTGTAACTGAGAACCCCATATATCCACAAATCATTTAAAAACAATTTTTTATGGAAAATGTCGTATCATTAAAACTTGCAAGATCTAGAGAAAATGATGAACTCATCACTATGGAGGTTGAAAAATAATGAAGATAATTAAGATAAATATAATTGATCATATAAAATGGAAATGAAAATATATTACACATTCATATTGATAAGTTTTTCATACATATATATTTTATTCTAGTTTTTCATTTTTTTCATAATTGTATCTTCTATTTTTCATTTTATATATATTTAATATAGCTTAGAAACATGAAATGCCGAGATTCTGAGGAAAAAAATACTTGATCCTAGGATATTAATATCTTGGAGCACACAACCAGTACTGTCATATTTTATGAATCCTATTGATTCTTTTGAAATTTATAAAATTTATACACATATATATCATTCTGTGTTGTAAAAATTTTATACTCCACAGATCATTCAATAATTTGAAAATAACACATTGAACATAAATATTTAAAACTAAAATTTCACTTTTAAAATTAAAATTTTTATTTCCTATTATACAAACCACATATTCTGCTACATTTATGTGTGGTAGATTCCTAATCATGAAAAATAAATTATATATAATTACCCATATGATTGAGAAAAATAAGATATTTTTTTCACAGTTTGGACTCATTAAAAACATCCAAAAGATACAAAACACATAAAAAATCTAAGGGTTCAAAATTAAGGAAAAAATATTATTTCCTAGAAATCATGGGACAATAAACCATAGATTTCATTTTGAAATGTTAGAAATTATACAATGTTATTCACAAATATGGTTTGTATATAATGGTTGTGAATGTGTACTTATTATTGCAAAACTCCAGAACATGCATTGATTGGTCAAAAGGAAATTAAATGAACTCATATTGATAATAAATCATTTGAAAATCACCAATGAGTTGGTTTTGTCATGTACACATATACAACATTTCAATCTATCGTTCGGTGTGGTTATAATTACATTGAACACACTTTTGAAATGTACAAAAGTAATTAGAAACAAGTGTCATGGGGTAAAAACTATGAAAATGATGTCATATTTCAATGATATAATAGGAAACATACTTTATATATTAGTGTTAATTGTAATATGTTATGATACATTATTCTATATTATCGTTTTCTAGTTGTGGTCGTAAACATATTTTAATATCTTAAAACCCTAAACATTTGTGAATTGGTCAAACCACATAAAAACCCTAGATTGATGTAAAATCGTTGAAAAACCCATAACTATGGTTTTTTTGAATTGTAAATGTAGACAACACATCAACCCGACCTGTTTTACGATCGTCATTACTCGGTATACACTTTTGAATGGTACAAAAGTTGTTCACAAAAAGTTTCTGGGGGGAACTAGGAAAAATATTTCGGATTTCCCTAAAATCATTGTACAACAACCATATACTTATTTTTGAATTGTTGTAATTGAAATCACATCATTCTGAATTAGAGTTTACCCGTTATGGTTGTAAACATTGTTTTAGTGTTATAAAACACTAAAATGTGTGTGAAACTGTCAATATAATATTTTATTTCCTCATATTGATGTGAAACCATGGAAAACCCACCATTTGTATTTTTTTTCTCTATACGGGCAGACATCACATTAATCTGACAAGTGGTATGGTTGAACAAAATTGATATACACTTTTCAAAGGTACAAAATCAATTAAAAATAATTTCCAAGGTCTAAACTAAGAATATAACATCATATAACACTAAAATTATAAAAAATATCCTTATATTTAAATTATAATATAGGAACTGATAGCAAGCTTCTCTGAATTATGGTTTTCCAGTTATGGTTATAAACAAGTTTTAAGTGTTTTAAAACTGAAAATCATGTGTTTAATAGGAAACCCCACAAAATATGCACTCATGTTGATGTGAAATCATAGAACAAACACATATGAGATTATTAGATGTCTACACACATAATACACCTCAATGTTATGTGTGATGTGTTCATAATTACTTTGTATACAATTCAAAAATGTAAAAAAGCATTTTAAAAACAATCATCATGGGTTAAAAAACTAATATCAGCAGACCCTGAAATCTTTTTAAAACAACTGTTTATTTAATTTTGAAATATAGTAACCAATGACATGTCATTCCATGTTATAGTTTTTCATTTATAGTTGTGAACATATTTTGGGTTTTTTAAAATACTAAAAAGTGCATGTAACGGTCAAAACCTTAGAAAACAACATCATATTGATTTAAAATAAGGGGAAACCCACCACTATGTTGTTTCTTATTCGTATTCATAATCAACACATCAATTCGACATGGGGTATTTTCATAATTACTCATTCTACACATTGAAAGGTAAAAAAGACTCTGAAAAGTAGTTTTGGGGTGGGGGGGGGGGGGGGGTAAATCATTGAAATTACATCTTAGTGTCTTGAAATCATGAGATAATGAGTGTATATTTAATTGTGAAATGTAGGAGTTGACGACACATATTATGAGATATGGTTTTCACATTATAGATGCAAACACATTTTTAGAGTTTTTAAATATTGAAACATTTGTTGAACGATTAAAGTATCAAAATCCCTTAAAACTGTGACTTAGAATAAAATCTAGTAAAATATTGTTGGACTTCCTAGAAATGACTAGATAGTAACTGTGTGTTTAATTTTGAAATATAGGAACTGATGACATTACCTTATGAATCTCAGTTTTCCCATTATGGTCTTAAATGCATTTTTACAATTTTATAATAGTATGATGCTTGTGGGTTTATTTAAATCACCAAAAAACCTCATATTGATTTAAATTGTTTTTAAAACACATGTTGAGTAGTTTTTGACAATTACACATAGAAAAAACATCAATTTGATGTCTTCTGTGGTCAAAATTACTCAGTATAAACTTCTTAAATGTACAAAATATATTAAAAACTATTGGTGTCGAGTCAAAACCAATAAAATGATTTCATTTTCCCTAAAATCATAAGACAAAAACCGTATAATTAATTATGATATGTAGAGACTGATTACATTTCCTTCTAAATTATCGTTTTCCTATTATGGATAAAAACATCTTATTAGTGTCTAAAAACTCTAAAATTTTAATGGAACAGTAAGAATCAAAGAAAATGATCTTAGATTACTTTGAATTCATGAGGATACCACTGTTGAGTTGCTTTTAAAATATTTGGAATGTTTTGATATATAAAAAATTACAATAATTTATCATGGACATTGTATACTTCTTTAAATGTAATGTATAATATTTACTCATCCCTTCTAATTTTTTACTTTTTAATCATATCATAAATATGATTGTTTATGTTTTCATTGTGTGTGGGATTATATATGAATTTTTTTAAAATGTATTCTATTTGATTAACAAAATATCCAATTTTATGTGTATAATTATGAATATATTATGTGTCCGTTAACATTAATATTTTTTTCATTAATTTTATAGTTATCATTATAAGTGACAAATGCCATCTATAGACAAGAGGTTCACCATTTTTATCAAATAAATTATTAAATAAGAAGTTGTAATTATTCTTTGTTTCTATGGTATGTCAAAATATTATAAGATATTCTATTGTAATTTTGATTTATTATTTGATTTTTTAATTTTGTTTTGTTTTTGTTATATTTGGTGATATGACGTGGTTTGTTTTAGTTGATGGCATGATGTGGATAAAGAAAAATTCAATGGAGGTCATGAAATGGATGTATATTGGGCATGGATTATTGATGGACATATTGTATATGTATATTGAAAATGTATGGGATGACATAGATTGAGGTAATGACGATTGAATGTTTGTATACGATTGTGTAGGTATGATATATATATTCTGGTTTTTTCAAATATTTATTCCTTCTTTTATTATATATCACCTTTTTATAATATATATAGTTTTTTATAAAAATAAATGAAATAAGATTTAGCAGTAACTTAAGTGACTACAATTCAATAAATTTTATATAGTATGTTGTGCAGCGGTTATGCTCTACCTTTTGTAAATGAAACAACTATTAATATGTTCCAAATATGTGTTTTTCATTTTATATATATTTACCAATTTATTTTATTTATATAAAACATAGCTAAATAAATAGTTAACCTGTACTAAATGCATCAAATTGTACAATTAAAATAACATCTAAATTTCTAGGAACCATAAAGTGTGTTGGTTTTTTAATAACTAAATTTAAACTATTAGGTGTCTCTTTAAACCGATTCTAGTTCATAGGGAATCATGCCACTACTGAACCCTTTTTTTGTAGTGACCAAATTTAATAACTCCCTTTAAATAGATGATCTTCTTTTAATAGGTTAAGAAAAAACCAATAAATTAATTTATATTACATAATTTACCCCACTATGACATCACTGCCCAAATACAATATTTGATATCGGATGGATATCTTATACCATATCATTTAGGAGTGTGAGGAAATGTACACATTAATAATGTTAGATAATTAAATCATTCCTTCAACAATTGTTTGGAAAAAATATTCATTACATACCCCATTGCGAAATTAAATTGAAACTTTAGTTAGTTATGTTCCACTTATTATTTAATGAATTTTTTTATATCAATTTTCCTGGAATAACAATATTTCATGATATTCAAATAGATATTTTTTTAATTGTGATTATCACAACCAAATATAATGTGTAACATCATATCAACTGGAAAATAATCCAATTTTTATTCCGTCATATAAACTATGTTGCAGCTCGAGTAGCAGCTCCATACATTTCTTATTCTCTATTGAGAGTCAATGAATTTTTTTTCATAGATCGTTGATAAGTGAGAGACCACAAATATGGAGATGGGTGAATCAATGCTTGGTTTTCTTTTTAAAATATTTTTCTTCACAATTCATCTTATATTTTCATCAATATTCTTGATCCACTCTTCCTGTGTCTCTCTTCCTCACCATAAATAATTATTTAAATCATTTATATAGAACATAATGATATAAATGGTTCTTTATAACGAACAACTATATTCAATGATGGTCTTCCACCAAAATGGATCCTTCAATTTATTCGAATGTGATTAATAAAGTTATTAGTTATCCCCCTCACAACTAAAAAATTACTCATATAGATCCTCTGAAAAAATCTACCTTTTTTAGTCTGTTATACCCTGTATCTATACCTTATTCTCAAAAAATTAGTTATGCCCCAAACCATATTATATTAGTGACATTTATACATCTGAGCTATAACCTTCTATTCCAAATGGATTAGTCCACTGTAGAAATTTATTTTAATAATCCCCATCCATGATATTATTTGATCACACATTTCCACTTACAATAAAAAAACCATTTACCAACTAATAATCTTTCTAAAATAATCTATATCAAATGCATGTGACCAATTTCCTTAGTTTAAAACGACTTAGGAAATTATTTCTTCGGTCAAAGGATGTCTTGGCCTCACATTGATGTGTAAAATTTATATATACAATTTGTAAAAGTTACATACTTCATGGATTTCATGGGAATCTCAATAAAAAAAGAACATGAACATATAATATTTCATTATAATTATTACTTTTTATGGAAATTTTTATTCATTTTGTGTTATTTTCCTTGGGTGATTATGATATCAAGTAAGAATGAGTTCACTTATTAATGTAATGTAATACAATTTCGTCATTCATACTCCACATTTAAAAAAAACAACTAACACACTTATTTTATGTACAACAAAATTGATAGAAAAAACATCATCTTTATGTGACTCCAAACAGATGGAAGAATCCACTCTTTTGCGTAAGTGATGATCATAACTCTGATAGTTCTTCTGTCTCCTCTTTTAAAATACCAAAATAGGTATTCCAAAAATATTTATTGCATAACACCAAAAATATCCTGATATATCAATGACATCATGTAAACCAATAATTTGTTTTTGGGACAATTCTTCATGAATCACATTGAGTGTTTGTTAGCACTAGTTGAAGTCCTATAGTTTCTCAGTTACTAAATACTACATATACTATAATTATCAAAATTTTAATCACAATATTTATTAATTACATGTAAGTAATGATTTATTGTTTATTAATTATGAACATGGTTATATTAATTGGGTCATACGGGTTATAAAAATACTATATTTGTGAATTGTCCTCCATCAATCATGTATACCCCAAATATTACATTTCTTCATCATGCATTCTACCGTCACAGAAGTGTACATTCCAAAAACATAAATAGTTTTTTGTAAGGGTATTGAAGAATAATATCCACATTATCATGCAAATCTTGTGTTAATGATTTTCTGGTCATGTTAATGAACAATATATTGATCACTATGCAATAAAAAAGGCATCACATATCTTATCCTCATGAAAAGAGATCTCATGGATGCTCTATTTTTTCATAAAATAATGATTTATAAAATAGTTTGTATTAGTGAACATGGTACTTAGTTACTTATTATTTAATAGTGAGGTCACAATATGGTTCCTCCATATTTCATTTCCTATTAGTTATCTTAGAAAATATATAATTTCATTTATAATTTCTTTGATAATTAATGCATCCTGAAAAAAAAAAATCAAGCAATTAATGTGTATTCAAGGTGAAACCACCTTCATAGACTCACGGGAATGAATATTTTTACAAGATCCTATTTTAATATTTACCATAATGATGCATTAATTTTTCATGACTAGAAAATTATATCCTTATCTCATCCAAGGATATTAAAATATTCCTCAACCACATTCATGCATACAGTATAAAGATTTTACGCATATTTGTCCTTTATCTAATCACTTCACTATATCAACCTCAGAAAAACCATGGAGAACTCTCATTTGATCATCTTATTTCATCCATGATTTAATCCCTCATATAGGATAAAGGAATATGATTATGTTTCTCAATCGATCAAATGGCTCTGATTGACCAAATCTGATGGTCAGTTCTATGTTCATATATTTTTAATATTGGAAAATTATGAAATATCTTCTGTTTCCCGAATCAGATTACACTTTTATCTTGCACTAGTATATATTAAATTTGTTTCCCATCCACCATAATGCTTTCTCAGTGGTTTTTACATGAAACAATATTCATAGACAATATGTGGTGACCATAAATTATTCCCTAAAGAATATTCCAAAGTGTCAAATCCACGGGTACTATACAGCCACTCTACACCCTTTCACCATAATGCGCACAAGTGATTTTCCATGTAATATTTCCCTATGGGCATAATGCATCATCACTATTTTAAATATTAGATCTAGGTTGACTAACTTCTATATGGTTGAACTAAGGCCCCACATGAGGTTATGGTGTTCCATGGTTGGCCTATTGAAGGCTTATTTATTAAAGATAACTCTGATACATTTAGTATCAAAATGTTCAACCATGTTTTATATAATCATAAATAAATATATACAATAAATTTTTTTCATTAAATCATCATGTAAAATATTATTGTTTCATGGTTGTCATAACTGAACTTCTTCAACATCAATTCTTAATGAAAATAATGATGTTTATAGTATTCTTAAATATATTGTCACCTATATGTCATTATTGATAGTTGTCTTCATCATTAAAGAAATATTTGATAATTTTCAAAATTTATATGGAAAATATTCATTTCTTCACATCATCTATTATTATCTAATCAAATATACATAGACTATTTATGGAATACAAATAAAATTCATGTCTATTATATTTAATATTACCCACCTTTGGATTTATTTTCAAAAAAATCATTCATGTAAATATTTTACTTCTCATCCTTTTTAATTATTCCGATTTTTTACAATAAATAATTTTTTCTATTTTTGGTTTCTCAACTAACTTTATTGATATATCATAATACATTTCATAAATATATAAACCTAAATAATGGAACAACATTATTTCCCAAAGAAATTAGATGTTATTTAGGTAAATCCAATTCAGCATGGGTTATCTCAGTTTATAAAACAATAGTTATGTCACCAAAGCACCAAATCCATCAAAAAATGAATTTCACAAATGTGATACCATACTCAATATAATTCATCTTTATCATTTTAGAGTTTATCAGTGAATTTGTTTCATGATTTGTCTTTCATACATATTAGCTTTAGTAAAACATCCCATAATGGGATATACTTAACTAATCATCATAGATTTAGGTGTTGTCCAAGGTGAACATGTATTCTTAATAAATTCAATACATTTTACTTCATATAAATAATATTAATGGAATAAGAAAATGACCATTGATGAAAAAATCAGACCAGGAGTCTCGTCACACTCTAAAAATATTCCGGTTAGATTGATTAGAATGTTTGATTTATTTTTCATCCTCGTCTAACACACAATAAGTGAATGTATTATCATTCTTAGTACTATAACATTTTCATTATTCCCACCACATCATCATCATCCCTTCATCAAGAGAGGGATGTTTTTTAATGAAATGTTTTTTTTCTAGGCCTAGTTTTACTAATACTTAGAACATTGACGTAATATTTTTTTGTGACTTCTCCAAAACTATAAATTCATATACTATCACCACTTAAATTTCTATTAATAGGGAAATATTATATTTCTTCTCTATTTGTTTTATATTCAATCAAAATTTATCATATTTTATAGCTTGATCCACTATTTATCCTCTCTTAGCAATGCATTGTGAGAAATAACACATTGTATACTAAATAATAATTTCATTGATTTATGACCATCTTAACTAAATCTATGATGGAATTTACTAAATAAATCATATTTTTGGTATGATGGAAGTTTAAATGATATATTTGTAACTTATTTATGTTTTTTCTAATCCACTATCTTCTATTTTTAATCACTCCCCTTTTACTCATTCATATTTCATAGTATCTACTTGTTTTAATAATATGAATACACATTATAACAAAACAAAATAATGAAACAGTAGTATCCTCAGAACAATGGGCTTCTAGTTTTTTTAGAGTTTTTATTTTATGATTGTAGTTATATCGTTATTGTAGGAACTGGTTGTTACTTCTTAGGAATAAACCTTCATTATCAATTAGTCCACTCTTCCATTATGGGAGATATTTTCACTTTTTTATTTTTTCCATATTTCGTTACTGTTTTTTTTACTATATAATTTTAAATGAAAATTTACAATGTCAATGATTATATGTAGAAACATATTTTCACAGCAATCTGTTCCTCTCAAAAAATTGAAATGATTCACCTTTATGTTATGTAGCATTGTTGATACCTTATATATTAAATTTTAACCCATTTATTTGATAGGAATATGTAATGATTATCTAATAATTCATCATATTTCATAAACATTTAATAACCTATATCCTTCTCCATATTCTTAAATTATCTAAATTCTACTTTTTTCATTAATTATTGATGATTTTTCTTCTTCAATCTCTTCCTTTTTAGATAGTTGTTCTGTATTAGTTTTCATCTTTCCATATAAATCATACAAATGCAACATATTTGATATTATTTCATAAAAAATATTCTCCACATTCTTGAAATTTTATTTATTATAAAAGATGATCTTATAAATTACATTCATCTTCCATTTGTTCTCCTTATTCATTTGAGTATTTTCAACAATAGTATATTCTAGGGTTTCTTATAAGATTTATTATCGTTTAGTTTTCTCATCACTTTCAACTATGTTTTTATATTTTTTCTATTACCATGAGATATTTATAATTTGTAGTAGATATTCTATATTTTTTACTCACAAGTTATTGATAATGATTTATCCATTTATCTTTTCATTGTATTCCTCATATTTGGACTAAACCAACTTTTTTACTTTAGAAACCTTTTTTGATGATAATTTCTATGTTCTTAAACTATTTAAGTATAATAATATTTTTTCTATGTAACATGAACATAAAATTACCACTACTATAGATAATCCATCTTTTTAGTGATTTTATGTCATCCCATTATATCTCTCCTTTTTGGAAATTATTGTAAATATATAATATATTACTAAAGACCTCTTTAGCATTCTAATCCTAAAAATAAATTTATTATAGAACATATTTGATTTTATATATACGTTTTCAAATGGTTTCAACCAATATTTCATCTCTTTCATTATTTTATAATGATTTTATTTTTCACATTCAATATGTTTCGTGAATATTATGAAGTTCATCCAATGATATATCATTTAATTCTTTGAGAGCTAATTAAATTGGAATGATCAAATATATGAAATCTCTCGTAAGTTCTACACAATAGTAAAATAATATATACTCTCACTAAAATATATAATATTAATGAAAATAAAATTTAATGTATTAAATTAGTCAATAATAGTTCCATCATCAGCTATTTCCATATCATTAAACATGAATCTACAAATTGATACATATATAAATTGACTTTTCAATTAAAATTATAACTTCCTCTCATTTTATCCAATATCTTAATGGATGTCTCGAAACACATCAGTTTAGTGGATACCATTCCTTATAAAGCCATAATGATTTAATTTTAATATATTTTATCCATTTCCATGTTCGAATAATCTAAAAAATTTAATGGTGAATTGTCATCATAGGGTGGATATTCCACAATTGTTGTATCCCTCACCTCTTTACCAAGTGATATGATATAAAATCTCATAAAATTTCACCATTAATTCTATTTTTAACTATTAATATTGTAAAAACCCTTCTATTTACGAAATTCATGTAATATATAATCAGTTTTATGTTGTATCAATATAGGGTGACCTTATATAAGATTCAACTTGTAATCCTTAATTTATTGTGAGATTAATTAATGAGGGAGGGGTGAAGAAAATTACATGTTAATCTCAAAATAATTTAATTGAATTCGATATATTTGAATACTTAAATAATAAATACAATGTTATTTTATATGTCATCCTCTCCTTGGATAATTATGTAAATCAATGGAACAAAACCCAAGGATTTACAATGATCACTATAATGACCTACTAATTGTTGGGTTGGTTGTTTACAGCAACACTGATTATCAAAAAATTCATAATGTGAATATAAATAGTAATTGGTCATTCCTCAAATTAAAAAATTGGTTATACAACATATCTCAACTCTAAATTAGCTATACTATTATACAAACCATCTAACTACACCTTCTTCTCTTGTGAATGGTAATACCCCTAACCAATCCCAATCATCTAGTAAATGGGCATACCCACCAGTTGTAAAAATCCTCTCTATATGGAATGACCCATTTTAGAAATTTATTTAAATGTTATTCCTCCAAAATATTTATGGATACTTTTTTTGGTATTCTTCAAGAACTATTTGAAGTTTTATATTAATACTAAACTACTTTTTTTACATGTATATAATCCATTTCCTCAGTGAAAAAATTCCCAAGAAAAAATTTTATCTATATAATGATGTATTTCCCTCACATATACGTGTTAAATTGATAGAGATACTTTCTACAATTAAAATCATGCATAATTTAGATTGTCTTCCTAAAAAAAATATCACAAATAATACATCACTCATTCTTATTTTATGATCTATCAAAAATATAATTTCTTTTACTTACCTTAATCAAGTGATTATTCATTCATGTTATCATGAATTCATATATGAATGAAGTGTCATTTTCATGATTCATGAATCCTATTGATTTACACAATAAAAAAACCAGACTCAAAACTGTGACATACACCATAATGGCTATGTTGAACTTCTTGTTCACAAAAATATAAATAGATTCATGAGACATCTTCTTTATGCTATTTATCTTCATTACATCATGAGTTCTATTATATAATCTTTTAAAAACAAAAACATTTATGAAAACATTCTTCCACATGGAACACTAGATTGTTTCGTGGAATAAAAATGAGTCTAAGAAAATTATGCAGGGTTTTTCAGAATAGTAATACGAGAAACCCATTTTGTGTGGGTTAACACTAGTCGATGAAATATGGTGTTTCAGTTATCAATTCATATATATATATTGTCTTTATAAATTTAATAATGATCCATATTTTCATTATTACATGTACAATACACTTTATTATTTTTTTACTTCATGCACACATTTATATTTCTGATGTGACATTAGATATTCTAAATATATTCTTTATGAACACTCCTCCTTCACATGATTAACCCCTAATATAACCATTCTTTTTCAATCTCAATAACCCAACAAAAGGGGAATTAACATCACTTAAAGGTGAATTTTGTGATCCCAATTAGCTTCATGTAGGGTTATTACTCGATTATATTGAGTTCATCATGAAAAATTGGTATTTGATATTTTCATGATATGGAGCTATGGGAAAATTACTTCTTCTCTTAATAAGAGGGTCCTAATAGAACCCATACATTTGAAAAAAATAGATGATTTTATATTATGTGGAGGTAACATTTTTCGAACACCATTAGATCTGAGGAATTCATTCCACAGAAATACATCATTTATAGAAGAGGTATCACTCTAAGCATCCCTGTTTCAAGATACGTCATGTCACTCAAAACAATATGACGTGTCATGGATTTTAATATATCCAAACATTATAGATTATATAAAATAATTTTAAAAAAACAATTAATGTAAATTTATGATGAACCTTCCTTACAAGGATCAGGGGAATAATTATTATCTCATAATCCACTTGCAGTATTGTACACATACTATAATAATAGATACATTAATAGAACATTGTATTATTATGTCATTCTCGCCCATGAGGATTTTCCTAATCCTAATTGAAACATTAAATATTAATATTTCTTTTAGGTTGGTCTTTCACCTCATCACCACTACATAGAAGAGACAAAACAAACATTGAGAACTTTTTCATGATAGTCGAGGATTTTTACATAAACTATAATACATAGTAACCATTGATGTGGATGAGATAAGATGAATATGGTGATCATTTGATCTGAATGATGTGAATGACCAAACCAGATCATCATAATTATTCCCATATATTTTTAATTATTTTATAAAAAACTTTTTTATGAGGTCCAATATTGCACTATACTTATGTAAATATCTTTCAAAAATAACTCTTTGTGTCATTTCACCCACATGCTATAACGAAGGTTGGAACTAGAAACACTTTTCACAAACCACATGGGGAGTGCCTCACCACATTCCCCAATGTTCACTCCACTCTATGAACCCTGCAGTTGGCATACATACACTATTCACCCTTGAACCATTATATACATAGAAACCTACACATGAAGACCCTCCTTATGGTTTTTGTGCATCCTCAACTACCACTAGGTACTATCCATATTGAATAAATCCAATGTTGTATCCTAAGGGTCCTACTTATTATTGAGGTTTTCTTGGTGGGATTGTGCCCAACCTATTTTTTTTTGTAATGCCCCGACCCTTATTAAATAGAGTCAGTGAATTATTATATAACATTATCATGATCAAAAGAGATCATGTCTCGAACGAATGATAAGTTTAATATCCATGGAAATACATGATATACACATAAGTTTTACATTACATCATGGGATGAAAACAACATCAACATTTTCCCCCTTTAAACACACTTGTATCCCTTAGCCAATCATTGTAGGTCAACCTTAAAAAACATCTTCACATCTTAGAAAAAATAAAATATAGAATGGGTTGATCTCAGATTCTCTGTAAGGATAAAAATATAGAGGAAACATTCATAAATAAGTATAAATATTTAAGACAATGTATAAGACTAAAAGTTAAAACATGTAATCATAAAATTATTCATAATATGGAAAATATAAATCAAATAATTCCATTTACTTATTCACATGGATATTATACTAGTTGAATAATCACATTAAATATCAAAAGATAATTTCATAATGATGGAATGCATAATGCCAGACATCATTACCAAATAGTCAAGGCCTCATTCCAATACTACATATAAGATTTTTTCAAATCCTTGTTCCAAGACACTAGTTTGTCTCATGAGACCTACCAATGAATCGAGGGGCTATAGAGGGCTCTACACGTCATTTACTAATCCCTATGCATTCCTCTTATGAAAAGTTTGAAACATAACATATACATTCATATTAAAACTAGCATATGAAATGTTAATACATTCACCATAATCCATGAAAGGTATAAAAATCACAATCCATAGAAAAACATATCACAAAGCCATTAATATAATATGGATAATGGTTTTATAATAAATCAATTTCAATCAAGTGTAAAATAATGAAAATGATGTTGGTATAGATGAAATGAAAAATAGTTGTGAGAAATAGCTTTTCCTTTTTTGAAGTCATTTAAATGTCACATAATTATAAAAGAAAAAATTTATTTTGATAATATTCATATTATATTTTAAGGGAAGATTCGACGACGTTATAACGGCATGAAATAGTAGCACCCACCATATAAGTTAAAAAAGACATTTTTCCTTAATTTCTCGAAAAGGTCATAAATTATCTTATTTGGAAAACAATAAAATTATTCCATTATAAAAAATATATAAAAATTGAAATAATTGTATAAATTAATTTAACCAATAGTATATAAAATAGTAAAATTATTTTGAAATACATTATTATGAAACACTGATGTGGATGATAAAGAGGTCTCCCTAGATACAAACATATAAACAACATCGGATAATCAAGAGAGTATAGAATTAACAATTACAATGTATTTTTCTGTCATAGAGGGTAAGTTAACCTATTGTATAATAATTAAATAATAATTATTAAATTAAAAAAGAACCAAATACATAAATATGATATCATTGAGGATTTTTTAATATTTCTCTATTAATGATATTTTAGTAGTATAATCTTTTCGTGTGTTAACTGATGCAGTTTCCATTATAAGTTTTGTTAAGTAAGTCATGTTTGTTATGGATAGGATATATTTGATTAATATCGAGAATTACATTAAGTTCTTAGGCATTATTTTTAATCATATAATAAAAACTATTCATGAATGGTAATGATGGGGAATGAATCTCATCACGTTCGTGGAGACGGTAATCCATACGTACGCACGAGTGAAAATACAATTCTATTGATGATGGAATAATATGTAATTGGATGGTATATCATATATAAATAATAATTAACAAATTATATTTATTATTTACATCAATTATACTCATTATTATACCCATCCAAATAGTGAATTGTTGATTGAGAAATTACACCACGACGTGGAGACAGTAAGATGTACGTACGCATGTATGGTGACTTTGTAATTTATCATATAGATAGAATAAAAAACATGGTTGTACTATATTTATAATAACATAACAGTATGTAGAAGTTACTAGACTCATTATTTTGGTATGTAAAAAATAAAGAAAGATGAAAGGGAAGAAGAAAAGAACATTGAAATAGGTGGTAAAATTATTACATCTTCTTCGATTTCATCCTTTTGATTTGATCAAAGGGGATCCATATGTTGTTTTTATGATCAATATAAGGCCTCTAGGATAAATTGAGGGTATTTTTGAGGTTATTTTGACAGGGTTTTTCCATTCCAAATGGCTTTGGAGGTGATATTTTGAGAGAAGGGGAAGTACCCTTTTATAAGAGAGGTGAGGGTCACTTTAGAAAAAGATTGAAATATTATTTTATTATAAAAGCATATTTGGTTTATAATGGATAAAAAATGATTTATTTCGAGTCTTAGGTGGGTATGAATCGAACACTTCTAAACAAATTGGATTTAGATAGGTTTAGGTCACCATATTAACATTGTATTTTATATTTAACTCTTACATAAATTGTTTAACTTTTACCATATATTCTTGTATTATTATAATAAATAGTAAATAAAATTAATATAAAAATCCAATAGAACCCCAAGTGGTTAATTATTGATATATCTAACCATATCAAATTCAATTGGACGAACCTTAGATTCTTAGTAAAATTATACCAATTCATAATATAGTTTTTCATTCAAAAAAAATTAGGTCAATTTTGATGGTATTTGGTATTGGATTTTTTTAAAGTCTAAACAAGAAGATTAATTATCAGAAAATTAATTTAATCAACCCTAACATGTCATATTAACCTATAATTTTTTTGAATTCATCTAATGTCTCTTTTTTCATTTATTTGAATAGTTATAATATCAATTATTTTAATCGTTTATTAATAAGGTAATTACAACATCATCATTGTGTCACAAATAATTTTAATTATAAAATTTAATAAAATTATAAAATAATACCATTATGATATAAATATTTTTAAATTTCTAATGAAAATTTACAGATGAATTTATCTTATATATAACCCTATATTAGAAATGTTTTAGTTATGAAAATATTAATTTAACACTTTTAACACTTCATAAAATAAAATAATAATAAATCTCTTAATCTAATAAATGTGGACCAAAAGGATCATATATTATTAATAAGGATTATTTTTATTGAAATAAACTTATCCGTTCGAATTAAGACATGTTTTAGGGTAATAATAATATAATTCTTACCTTTAATTACCTTATTTACTTTTAACCGTGGTAAATAATAGTCAAAAGATAAAATTCACAAATAATTATTTTCATCTTATTGAACCAAATTTTACATAATGATATCAAATGTGTCTCTCTGATTTTTTATATTCAATTCACAAAATCCGTAAAATTACGTTTTATGAAAATTTGCTAACGTGCCTAGAATGTGTGTAAAAGAATGTAAAAAGTTCAATAAAATTTTACACATCTATTTTTTTTATAAAAATGACTGAAATTTATTATATTTAACTAATATAGGTATTATGTATCTTTTTTGACTTAAAAAAAATAAAATAAATAATTATTTAAATAAACTGCAGTTTTAAACAATAACGCAGTTTTTTTCACTATTCATCAAAAAAAGAAACTTTTCAAAAAATACCAAAAACTCAACCAATGATAATTTTGATATTCATAATCCAAAAATGAGGTCCATATTAAAAAATAAAATTTATAATATTTCAAAAATTATGTATTATTATTCATAACTACTTTTAAAAAGGAATGTTTGATTTGTCGTGGTGTGCTAAACCTAAAATTTTCGTACAACGCATGCAATTGTATAATTCAAAGGGAAGGATTATATGGAAGAATGGTGTGTTAAATTATTCCCTACATAAAATAAATTTGTCCTTGAAATTTCTAAAATACTACTACATAAAATGATTCGGGTGGTTTTTCTTCATATGTTCCATAGTTTCTCACGTTGCCTCTTCCAACTTATGGGTTCTCCATAGAACATTTTCTAGAAGAGTCATCTGGTTTCTCAGAACATGTAACCTGGTATCAAGAATCTTAATAGGCTATCCACAATAAGAAATATTTGGTTCGAGTTCTATTTCATCATTGGGGAGTATATGTGTTGGGTCACGCATGTATATTTTTAACAGTGATACGTGGAATAGATCATGATCTTTAGAGAGAGATGGTTGCATTTCCAAATGTAAATCAACAACTCCAATTAGTTCTAAACTTGAAAAAGGATTGATTATCCTGGGACTTAATTTACCCATATTTCCAAATCATATACCACCCTTCCTTGGAGATATATTCACGAAAACATGGTCTCTATCATTAAATTCGAAATCCATACTTCAGTTATTGGTATATATCGTTTTTTTAATTTGAGCTTCTTTCATGTGGATTTGGATAACCTTCACCATTTCCATTGTTTAATCAATATGTTCAATTCCTATGAGATTTATTTCACCAACGTCATGCCAACAAGTTGGTGTGCAACGTCTCTTTCCATATAACGCTTTATATGGTGCCAATAGAATACTTGAATGCAAGCTATTGTTATAAAAATATTCTACTGGAGGTAAATATTAATCCCACATACCTTGAAAGTAATGTGAGAAATATCTCAACTTGTTTTTAAGGTTTGAATATTCCGTTCCGAATTTCAATCAATTTGAGGGTGGTAGGTAGTGCTAAGATGAATTTCTGTATCCAAGGCCTTCTGAAGAATTTTCCAAAAATCATAATGTAAAATGGGGATCACGATCCGAAAAAAACGATAGGGGTACTCTATGAAGTTTGATAACATCATTAATATATAGTATTTTTAGACTTTCAAGTGGTAAATCTTCTCTTATAGCATTAAAATGTGCTGACATGGTATGACGATCAACAATGACCCATATTACATCATTCCTTCTTGGAGTCTTTGGTAGCCCCAGGAAAAAATCCATCGTAATATCATCCTATTTTAACTCATGTATAGGAAGAGATTGCATGGATCCTCTATGATATTGTCTTCCATCCTTCATCAGGTGACAAACCATACATCTTGAAACATAATCAACAATCTCCCTATTCATATTTTCCCACAAAAAAGTTGTCGAAAATAACTATAAATCTTATTACTACTAGGGTGTATAGAGATATTGGAGCTTTGAGTATCATCCAACAATTCCCGTTTTAGATCAGGTATAATTGGAAGATAAATTATCCTCCCAAAATTCAAAATCCAATCTTTATATGTGAAGTAGATCAATCCCCCATCATTAACAGTATTAATTTTATTTTGTGACTCCTCATAATCAGCCTGAGAACTTTTTAACCTTTCTATTTGAGATGGTTTTCTAACAATTTAAAATGTATTGATGTTTCACCTTCCATGATTATTCCCATTTAAATATTTACTATATCAATGTACATATGATCCCTTTCAACTATCATATTTTTCCAAACTCCATGATCCTATCTGGTCATAGCATCTGCCACCTTATTTACCTTCAGTGGGTTGTAGTGTATAGTGAAATAATAATGTTTGGGTATTTCAATCCATTATCTCTGCCTCATATGTAATTATTTCTGTGAGAAAATATACTTCAAACTCTTGTGATTGGTATATATCTCACAGTTTTAACCATAGATATAGTGTCTCCATATCTTCAAATCATATATTACAGCTGCTAACTGAAGATCATTAGTGGGATAGTTTTGTTCATTAATTTTTAGCTATCGTGATGCGTAGGAAATAACTCTATCATTATGTACAAAGACACAACTTAGTCCTTTGTTTGATGTATCACTATAAATAAAAAACCATTCATTCCACGATGCTAGAGTCAATATAAGATCATTGACTAATAATCTTTTCAGTTCTACACGACATTCTTCACACTCTTTTGTCCAAAAAAATTTAACCACTTTACGTATGAGCTTTGTTAATGGGTTAGACAGTCGAGAAAAATTATGGATGAAATGCCGATAATAACCTACTAATTCAATAAAACGGTGTACCTCATTTATACATGTCGGTGCTGGCCATTCTTGGATTACCTTGGTATTTGATGGATAAACAGTGATTCTATCCTTAGAGACAATAAGGAAAAGAAAAAGAAATCTTCTGAAGGTATATTTCACATTTTCTAAACATTCCATGTCATTCATTTCTTCCATGAGTGTTTAGAAAAATGTGCCAGAAATTTTCATGACATTCATATATGTTGTAGTATACCATTATATGATCAATAAATACCACTAAAAATTCATAAAGATATTCATTGAATACTCTATTTATTATATTCATGAAAATAGATAGTGCATTTGTCAGTCCAAAAGGATTTATGGAAAACCTGTAATGGACGTACCTGGTTCGAAATGCTATCATTAGAATGTCTTCCTTCATCTCACACAACTGAGGATATCCAAATCGAATGTCAATCTTTGAAAAATATTGAGGTCCATGAAGTTGATCAAATAAATCATTAATGTGAGGTAGGGTATAATTGTTTTTTATTGTTATTGCATTGATCTCCCTATTGTCAATGCACAACCTCATAGATCCATCCTTCTTATTAACAAAAAGAACATGGAATCCCTAATGAGAAACACTATGGAGAATAAATACATTATTAATCAATTACTCTAGTTATTTCTTCAGTTCCACTAATTATACTGTGGCCATTCTATAAGGGTATATTGATAGGGTCCTTCACCCAAGAAATAAATCAATGTAAAATTCAATTTCTCGTTCTGGAGGATATCAAGTTAAATACTTTGGAAACAAATCTACATATTCTTGCACAATATGTATATCCTCTATTTGAACATTTGATTCCTCACCCTTAGTTATTTCACTCATTTCATCTGCAAAAATTGAATGTATTAGAGCTACAGGTGTGAATCTAGATAAGAATCAGATGGTGAAATTTCTTCTCTAACGATAAGGTACTCCATATCATCATCGAAAATTGTATCATCCTTTTTCATACATCAAATTTTCAAATCATGATCAGAAATCGATTCCATACTGGGGATTATATAACAATAAATCATGGGAATGACAATGATATCATCAGATAAATAATGTTTATAATCCCTAATGGGAACAAATTCACAAAACCATGTGGAAATGATTCTTCCATTGTGAGTTTTGACTGTCAACTCCCTTGTTAAATCAAATTTGAAATATATAATTTTCCAATAGATCATTGAAGATATGAAACAATGTAATGATCCAAAATCAAATAAATAATTGGCTAAATTTTAGGAAACCATTAACTTACCTTCCACCATGTTATTCAAATCTTCATCCTCAGCATTAGTAATCTCACAAGATTGGTCATGCTCTCTTGGAATTTTATGACGTAAATTTCATTGGCTCTTAGGAAATTCATTTGCAAAATGTCCCATTTCTCAACAATTTTAGCATTCAACATTGACATCCTCTTTCTTCATTTTTCAGTGACGAGATTTGTGGCCTTTTTCACAACACTTGTAATAGACTCCCATTCCCTTCAGGCAAGAAACAAGGTGTTTCGTCCCACATTTACTACAGGATAGAAATTAAACGTTTCCCTTCATCCACATATTTCCATTTCTAGATTGTTCAGCAGATCTCTTCTTTATTTGAATTTATTTAAAGTCATAATACTTTGAGAATTTTTTCTGTCTTGATAGGTCATGAGATTATATCTTCATACGACAAGAAGGATTGTGTGACTAATTCTCGATAGGGAAATGGTTTTAACCCATTAAATAATCGATTAATATTATTCCTTGGGTTACGTATATAATTATCAGTATGCCTTGATATCCTTGTAAACATAGGCTCATAATTTTCAACATTCTTATCCTCCTTCTTCCATAGACTTATAAATTTCCTTTCCATATCCGCTCGATGGTCACGAGGAAATTATTTTCCTATGAAATACTATTTAAACTCCCTATATTCTATAATTGAAACCTCTTCATACTCTATTGTGTTTTGAATTAATGACCACCATTGATCTGTATCTCCAGTGAGGTGATAAACACCAATAACAACTTTTTCCCTTTCGTTACTCCCCAAATCATGAATATTTTCTCTAAGGAACTTATCCATTTCTCAGTTACAAATGGGTTTGTTGTCCCATTAACTGATGGTGGTTGTTTCATCCTGATGTGGTCTAAAATTGATCCTCCTTATTGTGGATTAGGGTTCTCCATACGGGTAAGGTTATTATACATAATCTGAGTGAGTTGTCCCAGTATGGTGATAAACTGATCAACTCCAATTGCATCACCATCTCTACTATAATTATCTTGAGTAAAAGTTCAATCCTTACCTGGATTACATGGATTGATTCGGTTTCCATTCCCTCCATTAGGCACAATTTCTCGACAATGGAATATATGATATTAGTTTATGAATCACAATACATAATTCCAAACTTGTAAAACACTTAACATAAAATGTATAGTTTATGGATATAATCCATAATCATGAAAATGTTTTCTTTGAGGAGGTATATACTCATAAATCCTTCATAATTTATTGTAATGAAAATGTGAATTATCCTAATAATATCCCCGGGGAGTGTCGTAACTAGGAGAGCAGCATGACCCGTTTTCATCTACCAGGATACAACAAATCAAGGTTGAAACTCCTTGTCGACGTTTTCACTCCTTGGTATATCTATGCCAGATCCACCTCTACCTACTCATATCTATACATGGATGCATTTAATAGAAAATACATAAAATATTGACATTATCATAGATATAGTAATCTCATCTATACTAATCCTCAATGTTTATTTTATGGTAATGTTTTCTATTCATATTTTTTTTTAATTCTATCTTCGAAGGTTTATACTAAACCTCCCTCTGATACCAACTGTAACTCCCTGACCATCGTTACCCTAATTCATTGCATTATTACATAAAATTTTCTTGATCACATGATTTGATGTTCTGAAATACTGATTAGTTTAGTATCCTTAGATGTACTAGATACATACATAGGTTTTAAATTACATCATAGGATAAAAACAACAACATCATTTTCCCCTCTGAACACACTTATATTTCTTACCCTATCTTTACTGGTAACCTGTAAAATAATTCTTCACATCCTTGTAAAAATAAAAAATAAAAATGGTTGTGCTCATATGCTCAATGTGGATAACAATATAGTGGAATCGTTCATAAATAATAGTGAACATTTAAGGAAATGTATGAGACTAAAATATATTCCTTTTAAACATAAAAGTCACCAAAAAATGGAAATTATAAATCTAATAATTCCATTTACATATTCAGATGGATATTCTACTAGTCAAATAATCAAATACAATATCAATATCCAATTTCACAATGATGGAATGCATGATGGAAGACATCATAACCACATAGTCAAGGCCTCATTCCAAGACATAAAATATGATTTTTTCATGTCCTTGTGTCATGAAACTAGTTTTTCTCATGAGTCCTACTGATGCATTGAGGAGCTATTGTGTGCCATATCCATCACATACTAAGTCCAATACAATCCTCATATGAAAAGGTTGAAACATAAAATTAACATTTCGTATGCTATTTTTAATACTAATGTTTATGTAATGCTTCAACCTGTTAATATGAGGAATGCATTGGACTTAGTATTTGACGGGTGGAGACAGATATAGCTTCTTCGATGAATCAGTAGGTCTCACGAGAAAAACTAGTTTCTTAGCACAAGGCCTTGACAAATTCTTATTTGTCATCTTGGAAGGAGTCCATGACTATGTGGTTTTGATGTCCAACATTATGCATTCCATCATTATGAAATTGGCTATTGATATTGCATGTTATTATTCCACTAGTAGAATATATATATATAAATGTAATTAGATTTATTAGATTTATATTTTCCATATTATGCTGAAGTATAGTTTTAAAATTCTTTTTTTATAGTCTTATACATTTCCTTGATTTTTTATGCTTTTTTATGAAAGTTTCCAATATATTTTTATCCTTACTGATCATCTGAGCTCACCCCTTTCTATGTTATATTTTTTCCTATATGTGAAGAAGTATTTTATGGATGACCTGTAGGGATAGGCTCTGTGATATAAGTGTGTTCAAAGAGGAAAAAATGTTGTTGTTGTTTTTTATCTCATTATGAAATGTAAAACATATGTGTTTATCTAGTACATCCAGGAAAACTAAACAAATCGGTCTATAGAGACTTGATCTCTTATGATCATGCTAATTCTATGTAATAATGTAACTACTCTAGGAAACTAGGGTCGTGGCGTTGCATTTTTTGACTCCCATATATAGAGTTATCTAAATATTTTACTGAGTTCCATTAATTATAAATAAATTTTCCATGAAACGTTTTACATCATATTATCATGTGATAGATTATTTTTTGTTATTCGTCATAATTAATCCTTTTCAACTTATATTATTCATGAGAATATATATTTTCATGGTATTCAACATTACATTTTAAAATATTTTTCATTATTAACATAAGTCATAATCATTAAAGAACTGTTTAAAAATCATCACAAAAGATATAGGTAAACTTCATTCACTATTCTCATTCGATTCATATTATATTATAAACTCTAATACAGATAGACCCTTTATTTAAAAAAATTATAGTCCATTATGTTCAAAACATTCTTTACAATCCAATATATATATATATATATATCTCCCATGAATTACACTCTACAATATGTAGATTTTCTATCATCAAAACATCCTACCTAGTCTTGACATATGTAACTATACATACAAACCAATCATGCACTATCATATGTAAGCAAAAAATAATTTGTGCCTTTTTGTTAACTGAGAAGTCCATTTCCATCCATAATATGTGGTTTATTTAGTGAACTTTTATACCATGTACAAAGTGTCACAACATACCTATTATTTATAAATTAATCACGTCGATATTAAACACTACAAACCCATATTCCAAAAATTTTATGATTAACCTCATTAACGTTCCCATATTTTGGAAATAATTATCCCAATAAAATACATGTGGAAGTAATTTTTGGATTTCCACTAAACAAATAATTAGATGTTATTTATCAATTTTTTCATAAGATTATAAAATATACTTCTTGTATTGATGGATATATGTTTTAAGAATGAAGTATACTTCCCCTATCATAGATATATCCATATCTATCGATAGTTTATTTATCCTTAATAAAACATTCATCTTATTACATGTATATCATTCATTATTTCCAAGAACAAAACCACATGTTTTTTAAAAATAAAATTCCTAAGAAATCACATATATATTAAAATATACTTTAAATACTTCAATAATATATTATATATTTATTGTATGGTGATTTCTAGAATGATTATAATATATTTGTTACTTTTTATTTGTTAAATTGATTCTTCAAATACAATTCCTACATTTTGAGAATAACCCTTACAAACCAATCATGACTTATTTCTTGGGAAAACACCAATTTCACATATTCAAAACACTCATTTTTTACAAATATTATTATTACTATTTTTTTCGGGAAAATTCCCCATGTACCATTCTTCTCAATACGATCCAACTATACATTTAGGGAATCAACCCACTCCTAATGATCTAACTATCTATCAACATCTATTAGATCAACCAATAGATATATGTACGTATGTGATATTAAACTATATTTTTATCTAGTTTAAATATTGTTTAATTGATATCAATTTTTTTTCAACTTTCACTTAATCCCCTATCCTAATATGGGAAAAACATAATTGCACACCATCACTTGAGACCACTTGTTAATGATTTTTATATCATAGAGTTTCTATATTTTTATTTTACTGAAGAAATATATAATGTTTTTAATGGAAACCACATTATATTCACTTCCTCTCATATATGAAATTTAATATGATGATTCTTTATAGAAAAATTAAATCATTAACATATGTAGAGTAAAAAATATTTAATATTTCATTATTATATAATTTTGTTCCTTCACCATTATAGGTGTATCCATGAAATATTCATTAAAATTTTTTAGAGAAAACTTCCCATAATGTTTCATCATTACACTTGATAAACCAAAGAATATTAATTTACCTTATGTTATTTAGACTTGGGGATTCATTTTAATACACCATATAAGAATTCATATAAGAAATTGAATGTTAGAAACATTTTTACAAACTAGAACTCCTACACCAATATCATAGAACCAAAATTATATAGAAGTATCTTGTTCAATATACATAGTTTGTTCCATCAAACCCAACCTTTTATTTATTTTTTAGTATCACTATTATTTTTTGTATCTTATTGAACAAACAAATCGTAAAGAATTCCTAGATTTACTAGATAATCTCTGAAAATCTAAATCGTATAATATCTAACCTTATCAATTCGAGTATTCATCACATAATATCCACATTAATTTTTGAACATATGGAAATCATAAAAATATTTAGAGGAACTGATTTATATTTTGCAAACACCATAAATTTATATATGTAAATTCATCAATTAATGAAATAAATTATATATATATTTTATTTAATTATCTTGACCCCAAAAAATAACTGAATATATCAGCTCCACGGGAGGAGTTTAATGCATCTCAAAATTTATATGTTTTGGGTTAACAACATTACATTTATGTCATTTGGAACAACACTAATATCTTATTTATGTTTTTTCAACAATATCACCTACATCAATCATGTTTTCCTTGATATATTTTTCTTTTGAATTAAAATTTCCATTATCATTATTTTTATCATATATTTCCTTTGATACATAAAATATTTACATTAATAACAATATTCTAAATCACCCAAAAAATTATGTTCATATCAGCAAAAAATAATGATACTTTGGAATTTAACATTTCATCAACAGTTAAAGAAATTCCAACATAACTAATTCTGAGTAACTAATTTTTTACAAATTTCATAATACCATATTTATATTCATTCATATTTTTCAATAGAGTAAAATAACCTATCAAATTTGAAAAATAAACCCTATTAAATATCCAATGTCAATTTCCTTTTGTATATATGAGTGTAGTTTAAAAAAATAATTGATTTATTTTGAAATTTTATTCCATCACATGGATCTATTGATATTTTTCATATAACCATCGTAATGATGTTGAAATAAAACCCTTTAAAATGTATTGAGACAACTCAATTATTGAATGAATTTTTTTTAGGTTGAGAAATATTTTTAATATTCAAAATATATTTAATAAGTGACATTCATTTAGTTGGGTGACTACCCTTAAAATGTTATCAATAGTTCCACTAGGATTCATTGAAATATTTATCATTGAACCAACATAAATTATATGTATTCCCTAAATAAAAAAAATATCTGTAGTAACCATAGATATAATAGTTCTCTTTGTGACTCAAAATCTATTTGGAGGACAGTTACTTCTATCTATTTAATTTCTTTCCTTCCGGTTTAGAAATTTAATGTGAACCAACGTATTCGTTAGCTCATGAAATTTTTATTCTTTGTCCTAAATTTCTTTTTAATATCAATTGGATCTCTAATAGTATAAACGTTTTGATCATATTTTGATAACTTATAAGAATCTGGTTTTTCAACTCCACTTATTTTGGCTATAGGCATGGTCTTATTCAAATAATTTTTCTTATATACCTTCCAAAATGTTTTTTTAGGACTATTTTTTCTAAATTTAGGGTTTATTGTTATTATATTTTCTCCAAAATCTGACCCATATTTTTTAAATGTTTCAAGTTTCTTCTTCAATATAAACAATTTTTTGAAAAAGATGAATGTATTTATCCTTTGATGTTATCTTCTATATTTTATTAATGTTTGGATTTTCTCTTTATCATGTAACTTTTACTAATCATCAATCACTTTTATAAATTTTAATTTGTCCTTAAGGGAATCTTCATTAATTTATTTTTAGTTATTTTCAATCTTGAAATTCCTGTTTTTCTTTTATATTCTAAAAATTCCATTTATAAATTCATTTAAATTATATCGGATATTCATGAATACCTTGAAACTAATTAATGATTTTTCATCGTTGGAGTTTACAACATTTTTTATAGGAGGATATCCAGTATTCTATAAAGAATAAGGGATCCTGAATGTAATCAATAAGGTTTTATGGTAATTCATGATGTTACCATGTTTTAAAATAATACATGGTGAAGGTGTTTTCATGTTATTACATGACAAAAAAGATCTTCATTGTGTGTAACTTCCTTATAAATTTTGGACCTCGAGTTTGGATAGTAGTATTTTGGATAATTCTAAAGGATGGAATGGATAAATTTTGGAATGTTATTTTTGGATTTTTATAAAAGGACAACACGCAGACCGTGTGACATCTCGTCACGTCGGACAATGCTGCTGGAATTGAACCCACAACCATAGTTCTATTGTGATTTATTGCCTACCACTAGACTACGTGAAGTCACTGGATTGTATAATGTAGTTTCTTATATTAATGGGTCTGATATGTGAATTATACATTCATTATATTTGGAACCCTATATGATTAGGATAAATATAGTATTTTTGAGTTGTATTGTGTTTTGTAGTGAAATATATGTTTATGGTAGAAATTTATTAATGGATAAAACTCTAATTATAATGTAAGTATATCTCCTTTTTATCTTATCGAATCTCATAAATAAATTCCCCAATATTAAGAAAAGCATCTTAGAACAAAATTTTTTACCTAGATGGTACCTTAGATCATCACAAACTTATGGCTTTGGGATTATTTTCCTTTTCATAGCCATGTTCTCTACCAGTATTCATCAGATATTGATGGTTATATTTCTCTTCCATATCCATATTTTCTTACATGGAACCCTATAATGTGTTATTTTTAGTAACCTTCATACTTACCACTCTTTATTTTAAATAGAGGCCTCATTAATCCATTTTTCGATGTGGGATTTCAACTAAGATATTTGGAAATGTCAACCCCAAGTTTCCAATACCGAGCATAAATTTCGAGGACACAATTTATTGAAGGCGGGGAGAATGTAACACCCCAATCGTCCATGGTGTGCTTCTGTTTGAATAATACAGTAGCGTGTGTTATACGCAACTTCGAGTTCTAACACACACAACAACCAATCAAACTAGCCGTTATGAATATTAATACCCACCTTTTGAAATTTTATACATTTTATCATTCTAAATGAACTTCATTTTTGGATTTATAATATCAAAATTATCTTAAGGTTAATTTTCGGTACTTTTCTGATAACATTCATATTTTGATGAATTGTGAAAATTACTAAATTTTAATTAAAAAAAACTTTTTAATCGAAATAATTAATAGTGATAAATTATGAATTTGAGTGGTTTTAAATTATAATTAGAATAAAATTTCACAATTTAATCCAATGATGGTCATTGGACATAATTTCACATTTAAACCGGACATAAACAAGTGTAAATCTTTTGATAGTTATTGTTTCTTAAAAACACGCTTTTTGTTTTTACTGCAAGAATTAATTTTAAATTAATAAATTAAAATTCTATGTTTTTAATTTGGTAAAATATACTTCATTATTGAATTCATAATATCAAAATTAGCTTACGGTATATTTTTGGTATTTTTCTGAAAACTATTAATTATTGATGAATAGAGAAAAATAATGAGTTATAGTTTAAAACAGAATTTTTATTTAAATAATTATTTATTTTATTTAAATTATTTAATTTCAAAATAGATACATAATATCTATATAAGTTCAATGTAATTCATTGGAGTCAGTTCATAATAATTTTAGATATAAAAAAATTTTATTGAACATTTCACCGTCTTTTACCCACCTCCTAGTATTTCTTCTGTGAGCTGATTTTCGAAAATCCTAGAGACATAGTTAATATCAAGGAGTAAAATTTAGTTCAATGAGATGAAAATAATTTTTGGTAAATAGTAACATTTTAATTTTATTTACCACGGTAAAAAGTAAATAGGGTAATTAAGGGTAAAAATGATATTAATATTACCCTCACACATGTCCTAATTGTATTTGACAAGTTTATATGGACAAAAAAATATTATCAATAAAATATTATCATTTAGGTCTACTTGGATTTGATTAGGACAATTATTATTATTTATTGTTTAGAATAGTTAAAAGAGTTAAAATCAAAGTTTAATAACGAAAAAAATTTTAATAAAAGGGTTTGTATAAGAAAAATTAGATTATAAATATTAATTAGAAATATAAAAAGATATCATAAATCATTTTATTTTATTTATAATTTTTAGAAATTATATAAATAAATTTATTTATGACACAATGATGATGTAGTAATTACCTTATTCATTAAAGAATCAAATAAATTGTATTATAAATATTAAAATAAATATAATTTCAATGATTTTATGACATCCACGAATTCTCTAGGTTCATATGATATATTAGGATTGATTCAATCTATTGTGTTTTGAATTAATCATGTTGTTATAATTTAAAAAAACAAATACCAAATAGTGTCATAATTGACATAAAATAGTTTTTAAAACAAATATTATATTATTAATTGATATAATTGTCCTAATGATATATGGATCGGCCAAAATACTTATATAATAATATATATGACATTAATTAACCAATTGGGGTTCTATTGACAGTATATAGTTATTTTATTAACCATATAGTGTAATAATACAAGAAGACACGGTAAAAGTGAAATTATTTATCTTAGAGTTAAATCTAAATGATAATGTTAAAATGGTAACATAAACATGTCTAAAACCTATTGGATGAGTTTTTTAGACATATCCTCATATTATACTTTAAATGATATACTTTGTAGTCATTAGAAACCGAATATGAATTTATTATAAAATAATATTTTACGTTTTCTCTAAGGTTCCCCTCACCCATCTTATAAAAGGGCACTCCCCCTTCTCTCTAATTCACACATTCTAACCCATTTGGCTCGGCCAAACCCTGCCCAAATACCCTCTAAAATATACTCCCTTCATCTTAGAGGCCTTATTTTGATCAAAATGACTACCTAAGAAGCCCTTTTGATCAAATAAAAAAGAAGAACCCGAAGAAGAGGTAATGATTTCACCACCCTCTTTCAAGATCCTTTCTTTTTCCACTTCCTTTTTATTTTTTGTTTACATTCTAAAATAATAACTATAGTATATTCTATATACTTTGATGTTATTATAATTATTGTACAAAAAAATCATTATTCTATCCACCCTTTGAATGACATGTCACCATACGTGCGTACACATGACATACCGTCTCCAAGCCGTGGTGTAATTGTTATTCAATACATTATTATTTGGATGGGTATAATAATGATGTGTATTTGATGTAAATAATAAATATAACATTATAAGGATTATTTATATTTTATATACCATCCAATTATATATTATATTAATATCAATATAATGATATTTTCGCTCGTGTGTACGTACGGACTAACGTCTCCACGACGCGATGAGATTCATTTCCAAGTTCACCATTGATCGATGATTATGAAAATATATATTACTAATAAGTATGTATTATATGACATAATAATTCTACTTGAGATATATATATTTATATATATAAGTATTTATGTACTTACATATAACTTATTCACTTACTTCTGTTCAATACTATATGAAAACAGAAACAGTGTTTATGCGTATATAGGGACTACCGTCTCCAGAAACAGTGTTTTCCATTTCATGTATACATCTATTATACATTTTTATATTCTAAATATATATTATAAATAAATCATGTTTTATATTATGGAATTATTTCAATCATTATCTAAGTGATACAATCAAGAGTAACTAGATAAAACACGTATGATAAAGAAATCGATTATTACCCGAAATATTAATATAACATGGAAATTATTATTAAATGGATAGTATAAAGTCATAAATAAATAATTTATGATATCATAAATATTAATATGTCTTTATAATAATTTAAAAACATACTATAGTCTTCATAGAGGAGGCTAAACGTACGATCGACTAAAGGAAAATGCAAGGTAAGGGGTTTTCATCTCACTCATTATTCTTGTGAGATTCATGCCATATTGACACTATTACCATTTTTGTGGAATATATACAATCCATAATTGTATTCATTGAGTAATACACTTCAATTTATGTGTATATACATTTTTATTTTATGATACCTCATACATGGGGTGTATTTTTTGTAAGTTACCATATTGGTATGGGTTTATTTCACAGTCTCTTCATTATCTGAGGTTTTTTATACGTAATTATCTACTGGGAAGTCTTTATCTTCCACATACATGTTTCTTAAAAATTTATATAAAAAAATTATTATTATTTTACAGAATATGGGTTAAAGTAATTTATACGCTTGTTTGACTTTTTATAATATGTTTTTAAAGGAATCGTTCTGTCGTTTTCCAAACAAGGTCCTTTTTAACCTTTTCGACAGAATTAAGGTAAGAATGTATTTTTTTAACTTATACGGCGGGTGCGGCTATTTTTTTCCATTATAAAATCTTAGAATATTTCCTTACATACTTATAAAAATATTTTCAATGTAAATGTTTTCATTTGTAATTATGTAACTTTTAAATGATTTCAAAAAAAGAGATATTTCTCTCAAATAGTTTTGATTTCATCTATGTCAACATCCTTTGATAAATTTTATAGTCGTTTGATGTTGATTTATTATGATACAAATCTTCCATATTGTATTTAAGTTTTTGTGATATTTTTCACTATGTATTAGTTATTTTTATGCCATTAATGGTTTATGATTAATTTTTTGGAATTTCGTATGCTATTTTTAATACGAATGTTTATGTTATATTTCATCCTCTTATTAAGACGAATGTGTTGGACTAGTATGTTCCGGGTTGGGGACTGGTAAATGTAAGCCCTCCGGGTTGGGGTCCGGTTACAGCAGACCCTTCGGGTTGGTGTCTGGTTATTAGAGGCACTCCGGGTTGGTGTCTGGTTATTAGAGGCACTATGGGTTGGTGTCCAGTTATTAGAGGCACTACGGGTTGGAGTTTGGTTAAGAGGCTCTCCGGGATGGAGTTCGGTTACAGAGGCTCTTCAGGATGATTTTTGGTTATAGTTGTCCCTTAGGTCTTGGCACGAGGCCTTGACAGATAAATTTATGTTTGGCATTATGATTTCCATAATTATGAAAGTGGTTATTGTTATTTTATGTGATTATTCAACTAGTATAATATCCATGTAAATACGTAAATGGAATTATTTCATTTTATTTATTCCATATTATGTTGATATTTAAGTTTAAAAGGGTTTTATTTAGTTATACATTGGCTTAAATGTTTATGATTATTTATGAATGTTTTTTCTATATTGTTATCTTTACGAAGCATCTGAGCTCACCCCTTCCTATGTTTTATTTTTCCCTGGATTCTACGAATTTTATTGTGATTGATATGCATGGTTAAGAAAAGGGGATAATGTAATTCAAAATAGATTATTTATGTTGTTTTATATCTTATAAAGTGTAATCTAACATACATGTATGTAATATATTTTCCAAGACTACTAAATCGATCGGTCCTTCGGGGCTTGATTCCTTGTAATCAGGACAATGCATTAAAATAATGCACCGACTCTGGGTAACTGGGGTTGGGGTGTTACAATCCACCAATGGATAATAGTGTAGGAAATTATCTCAGAAAAATTATCTACATATATGACCCTTGATGTTGATTTAAAAAGATTAAATCAGCATTTATATGAAAATGAAAATTAACAAAATCAAAATGTTAGGTTTAAGTCAATATCTTTCAAATATTATGCTATATCTATATATCTATGAAAAAATCATTGAGGTATAGATGGATCATATGGTCTTAAAAAAAGTAATGATAGTATTTAAAATTTAAATATTGATTATTATTGAGTAATAATATTTCAAAAAAAACTTGTATCATTCTTTCTAAAATTGTAAAATGATCTCTTGAATGATTTATATCAAATAAAATTTTATATTAATTGATGAAACAAATAAATATATAGCTTTCCACACATTTTTTGAGAACATGTAAACATGAATATTCTACAAAATGAATCATGATGCTTCATGTGATAAGAATTTAATGAAATAAATTATAATCTTAATAGTAATATGTAACCACTACCCAAACCAACATTACAATAGGTTTAAATCACCAAGATTCTCTTAAATTGTATCCCCGAGAAGATTTAATGAAATGAATTATCTAATTGGTTGGATAATTTTTTGGTACACATGAAAACCTTGTAGAGTTATTTCCCACCAAATAATATTTTAGATATATATATTGTGAATCTATTTTAAAAATATCGTGTTAAATATTTAATTGATTCTCATAAGGATTCATTTATTTTTATTTCAAATTTATAGGGATATATAAAATTGTAATGAATATTGAAATATACATTAGTATGGATTTTGATTCTTAGATATATGATCAATAGAAATGTCTATTTAAACTCAATATGATATTATGAAGACTCATTCTTTTGGTTTCAAATGACATTTTGATAAAAAATACCACTACACAATTTCTCATGAAAAAGTAGCATCTATTATGCAATTGTCATGGATCATATGACACTCTATAAGAGGATATATATAGAACATTGAAAATTATAGAATATATTTCTTAGATAAAAATATTTGGACCTAATTTTTATAATATATATATATATAGTATGTATTCATTAAATTCAAAAAGATATCATTGTGGAATAGAGTCTTCAGAAATGATATATTTCTTGTCACACAATAGATCATGTTTCTGGTATCAATGAAATGTTTTTCTTCTAAATGTCACATTATATTTGGAATTATCATTTTTAAAAGTGAAATATATAAATTACATACATCATTACTTTTCATATTACTAATTTTTTAGATCCTATAACTTAGCATCAAATTATTCCACTAATTAATTATAATGTTCATAATTTGTTTCAACATTAACTTATATTAAAATAAATATTAAAGGTCGTGTATATACAATATTATATGTTTATAAAAATTTATATTTAGTTCTATATTGAGTAGATTCCTGAAATTATTTTATATCATATTAATAAATTATAATAATATAAGAGAAGTCAACTATTATAGGTTTTTCAGAAGAATAATATGTATCAATAGGAAACATGGGATCCTAAGTATGGAATGAAATATAAGTATCATTATATATTATCATGTGGTCGAATAAAATAATTCATTGGTAAAAATTATAAAAGGAAGATGAATAAAATCATATATTTTTTTAAAACATTAAGAACATTAATTGATCTTTTAGCATGACATTAATTGAAATTGTAAGGACATAGATAATCTAGTATAACAATTGTATGTTTTCAATGGTTAGGGTACTTATTGGAGCCTGATATCCTTTCTAGAGGTGTTCAACTGCTAAAATCTAGAGTCATGGAGAAATCATGATGTAAATGTGTTTTAGGCCATGAGTTTGTTACTTATAACTTATTTGAGGTCGGCTCATGGGGTACCACTTGACTTGTATTATTTTTAGGTTAAATGGTTTGGGGCGATGTGTTTTTGAAGAAACATAAATCTATAAATTAAAATGAAATGAATGGGAATCACATATTGCAGTACCAGAACATTTTCTAAAACCCAATACATTTGTCCCACACCCTATGATGCTAGGTTCTCTTCCTATAACTGTCAATGAATATATTTTATATTGATTGATAAATACCCTACTATCTTGGATCCTTGTTAATCTAATGTATGTTATAACTCTTCACTCAAGTTAATTTTATTTGTAACATCCAATTTCATTTTTTTCATCTCATTTTTGTTTATATTCATCCTTTTAATAAACATTTCATTGTTCCTTGATGGTGTGTTGGTGGAACAAAATCCTTAGTGATATAAAGCTTCTTTCAAGAGCGGTGATTGAGATATAAAGAATATTTTCAGTTATTGGGTTATGAAAAATGACTCCATATAAAATGGGGATTCTTCACTTATCATGATTATTTATGTGAAATTGTTGATTCATCATGGATTACCCCATTAGATGGAAATTGAATTTAACTGATAATTATTTAAATGTATTAACAAATAACTTGTTAGTTATCACATGTTGTTCTTCGTTACACATTGATAACATATTTCTCAAGACTTACTATATATTGATACATATTCAATGATTTCTAACATTCATTTTTACGATATGGATTAAAATTTTCTTCGTGAAGAAAAATTGTAATGTATGTAAATCCAAAATTAATTTATTTACTCTCGTAATAGATAAATAATAGGCATATTTTAATGAATCTATTTCTTATTTTAATATCATGATATAAAAATTTATGCAATTTACATCATTAATTAAATTATTTTCTCATGATAATGGAATTGATAAATATATTTAAGCATTGTAATTATTTGTTATATTATTTGTTAATAAAGAGAATTAATATTAAAAGAAAATGGAATATCTCATAGTATTATGAACTGCTCTTAATTCAGATTGCATTTTATGATTTTGATTGCTTGTTATAACATGATTCGTTAGGTCTCCCATTTTAAAACCAATGAATAATTAATAAATTTATTCAATATTGAATAAAAATAGGTTTTTTGAAAAATATATTTCTTATGGAATGGTTTTCAGGTTTGCATGAGAAGGATGAGTTCCATGAGTTTAGATTCATAAGGTATTGTTTATGTGTTAATGTGGGATGTATTGTTTGAGGTACTTTATTTAATTATTTTCAATTATTTTTTTATTTCAAATACCTTTGAGATGTTCTCCATATGGTAGATTTAATATGTGATGTCTAATGGGGTGTGAAGGTTCAGATGTGATATGATATCGGGATAGATAGTGTGTGGATGACTGATGTGATCTAGGAAGGTAAGCTGATAATAAATTGAAGCATTTGATGAATTCGATAGTGAGATGAATTGAGATATGTATGTGGGTGTCGATGATGGAACTAGAGATGATTGAACTGATTGAAGACATTCTTACTCATTGGTGTGATGCAAAGAGCTCTAATGTTGTCTTATTAAACATTTTAATGGTTTATGTTTCGGTATATTTTTTATCTACATTACATTACCCACTTCTTAAGGCCAGATGGTGTGTAGGGTTCCATGATTATTCTTGGTGGTAAAATAAGATGGATTTCCTTGTGTACCTTTTTTATGTAACGGTGAATATTAATAAAAATTGTCTTTATCCCACAAGGTTGGTGCATTTGGAATATAAATTCATTAAATAATTTCATCTTGGCAAACTGTGGGATAGTAAACATTATGTGCCTATTGTAAGGAAATTACTCTAATGAATAATGTAATATAATTTTTAATAGTTTGATTTGTTAATTTAATGTTTAATAAATTAATAAAAAATGTAAATGATAAAATGATAATTTTTTATTAATTTGCACTTTTAATTGCTTAGGTGGATATTGGATATCTATTTTTAGCAGCGGGAGGTGGGAGTCTGTGTGATATTTTCAATAATTGATTTTACAACTCTGTTATTCACATAGTGTAGTTATGAGCTATATTATACCATATGTATTATATGATTTTAAATGAAACCCCATCTATGTTGGTTAGTGTGACTAACACCTAGTGGACTCTAGGATGGTGTTTTTTCCAACATCCTCTTGAAAAGATGGGTGAATGTATACCCCTTTGAACCCCACTCTATTATTATTGTTTGGTACTTGTGATGGTATTCATGGAGTTTATATTACCCAAATATATGTGTGGAGGGTTTTTACAGCTTATTTTTATTCACTAACATTTATTCCATGCTATAGTTTCCAAAGAATTATTAGAGGTATAATGTTTATAGGCTTTCATGGATTAAGGTATATAACTAGTGTGTGGTATTTCATATCATTGTGTATAAGAGATAATGTATGATACATTTCATAAGATATGTGATGTATTTTATAAAATAATGGGTTACTATATATAGATATGTAGATGGGTAGATGTGATGATGTGTCTCACAAGGATCATGTTGTTATTCCTTTCACAGTTTCCATGGGATGACTTATTTTGGAGATAGGTGTATAAGGACATACATCTTTGGGTAAGAGTTGAAAAACAATTGGAATTTTGGATTTGGGTACCCTTGATGTTTCATTATAATATTATATTCTTTCGTTTATTACAAAATTGGTATGATTTATCCATGGTTAGGTTGGGAACAATGTACACATCTTTAGGTGAAAAGTTAATTTCACTATTTTCTATTATTCTATAGAAGGTTCTCTTTATCTATTCCATTATAGGCTCCAGGTTGGATCCCACTAAGTATACTGTAATTTTTATCCTAGTTATGTATAACATAATTTTTATTTTAGCAAAAAAAAATTGATGATCGGGCTAGATTTTACTACCTCGTGGTTTTGCAGAAGCAGTTTGGGCTACCTGATCACTGCCATATTTATCTCCTTTTACTTGTAGTTTTCTTTATATGTGATATTATATTTTTTGGATTAAATGTTTCACCTTTTTAACATATAAATATATGTTTGATATGGTTTCTATAGTATTTTTTTATCTTATATCTCTCATATACACGTTCTCTTAGAGGGTGATGCCTCCCATATGAATGATTATTATACCCTTGGTTCTAGTTTCCAACCAGGGTACTACTATAGGTGGAACTTTGTAATTCATAATTTCTTAAATATCATATCTATCCTAGGACGGGAACTCTCTTGCGGGAGATTGTCGTGATAGAGTTTTATCAAATTTTATTTGTGAGGGATAAGATTGATATTTGAGTTATGAAAAGGTTAAATTTCATTGGTCGGTAGGGAAATTATGTCATCCATTTTTTGTGATGAATGAAATCATGGGAGACCAACTGAGGCATACAAATTTAGGGCTCCTTTTTATCTGAATCATGGAAATTAATGTTTACTGAGCCCGATAAATGAAGTGTTACAGCTTGTGGGGTAGATACCGAGGAATGGATCATACACCCTGATTTATTGAGAATGTGTTTGAAATGGGTAGACCTTGATATAGGTCAAATAAATAACAATGTAATCAAATAAATATTTAATTTTAAATATTAAAAATTATTGGTTTAGGTGCTCTAATAGTTTTTCCTTTTTAATGTCTTGGTCCTTAGTCGACATCCTCATCGAGTTCGATCAAATTATGTTTAGTATGATGTTTTATCAAATTCTAATGTGTGATGGATGATGATAAAAAAATTATAGGAGGAAACTCAAAGATTTATTATTACAATGTATATAGAATTATGAAGAATCCATTTCAAATTTATCCATATAATAATTATTGGATAAGGATGATATAGATTTCAGTTAGACGCTTGCTCAGAAGGTGAAATCGTTTTGATTATCTATGATGATGTTGTGTGAACCAAGGACTCTATAGTGGTTCTTATTCCCTGGGGATCATTTTCAATCAAATGTATCATGGGTGATGTTAGAAGAACAATTTTGGGAATATTTCCTTCTATTGACTATCAAGGTGGCATGTATCTAATAGATTCTTACCCTATGATAGGGGATTCCAATCATGAGAGATATTGGGTTCCATTTCACGACCCTTCAATGACATACTTCAAACATGGATCCAAATGATGAACCAAGGTAAAGGTTTTGTAAGGAGGCCTTGTACTCCTCGATATTTCACCATGTATCCCAATTTATTCCGAATACGTATCTTGAGGTTCAACGGAGAAAATAGATTTTTGAGAGGAAACAATCTAGAAGTGGATTCTCATTAGTGGGAGCCATTATGATACCTAAAAAAGAAGATCTACAATCTTGGGTTTTCATTTCCATGATAGAAGAATGTTCAATTTGTTGAGGGTAGGTCCCGACACTCTTCATCTAATTTCTGCAGGGTTGGTGGCTCTTAGACCAATTGCAAGGGTTCATTTGTGTTTTTTCCTTACAAGGGATGAGGGTATTATTGGAGAGGGTGCCAAAAATTTCTGAGTAGTCAGTGTGTTCCATTTTTTTCGCTTTAGGTACCTCTATTGAGGTAGTTTTACCTAAGGTAACAACATTATAGTGTTCTAGTTTGGGATTAGTATAGAGGACATGTAAAATTTATAGTAAATCCAAATGGTTCTCTCCATCCTTATATAATCATGTTCATCCATGGAGGTGTTTTTTAGTAGAATCAATGTGGTTATGGAGCATCTCATTCTCATCTAAATGTTGTAGCTCTACCAGTATCATTAGACCCAAATGTCATTTGAGGTACCATTTTATTTTTTTCTACAAAATTTCATTCTTTTTTTGATCCCAATGTTATGTACTACTTTTTATTCTCAAATCACATCCATGATTTTGAACATAATTCACATAGGCATCTAGAGAAATTGGTGATGACTTTACCATTTATATGTATAATTGAATTTTATGAATTGTGTAGAGACTACAAGCTACTTATGGGGATGAATAGATCTTTGGTACGTATGAAATGGTTACAAATAAAAACATATGACTTCATACTTAACATGAATTGAATGTAATTGATTATGGATATTGTGGAACGATTCATGGGGTTGGATGAGTTATATGATTTCATGGAGAGATATTAGTGTTTTCCAGTGACCGAGACCTTGTCATGGGGTGAAGGCATGTTATATCTATTTAATACTTTCTATCCGATTTTATAATCACCTCATCTCTAGTTCAGCAGTCAGTGATTCCCAGTGTTTATATGTGTTACCTGAGGAGTTTTCATAGGTTGTTGTGGAATTAACCCACATGATGGGAGGTCAACTAGAATATTTTTTCTATAAATTGGAAGGTATCATATCTTAACATATCTATATAAGATGGTTCCTTATGAGTTTTTATATCAGGAAGTAAAAAATGAAGATCAATTTCATCAAGGATTTGTTCTTCCATGTGTTTCATTTTGGGTGCATATGTTTTTCTAATAAAGAAAGAAGATGTACATTTGTGACGTCGTATCTATTATCACCTCATGAAATATCTTATTTAAATGAACTTCTACCCTCTTACATTGACTGATAATTTATTTGATCAGTATAAGGGAAGAGGTTAGTACTCAATGATTTATTTTTTTGGACATAATCATATATTTGTGAAGGATGTGAATATTTAGAATACCTATTTCTATTTTATTCATGGGAATTATAATATTTTTTATGTTGTTTGATAGTAAGTAATAATGTTCCATATTCAGAGGTTTGATGAATGTAATGTTCAGAGAGATACTAGTTATGTTTATTGGTTTTAATTGTTGAAATACTTATATAGTATACATATAAGGATGATCAATCATTGAAACATTGGGCCATTTTAGGGTTTCTTTATCATGAGAATCTATTCATGGTTTTATCGTACTGTATTTTCAAGGATTAAGATTTCTGTTTCATGGGGCATGTGGTGTCTGAGAAGGTAGTAGATACATATCATTTGATGATGTAGGTTATTTTTCTTGCTCACACATCTAGATAGTGGTTGAGGTGTGGTGTTTACTTCATCATTAAATTTATTATACTAGGTTTGTATCCAATTTTTATATGTTTCTGACTCCATAGAGAACCTTAAATGAAATATCTTTCATTCTTGTGGACTAAATAATTTCATGCGGATTTTGATTAATTGAAGTATATGTTGATCAGTTTATTAATCTATTTCTTTATAATATACATTGTTCTATTTACGATTTTATATGATGCTTCTCATATTTTCTTATGGTCCATAAGGATGCGTAACAGGTTGGTTTTTTATAATAGGTTTTATATTTTTTTCCATGGAGTATAAAATTCCACCCTTGATCTTGAGATTATGGAAGTTGTGTTTTCCTTAATGTAATGGTGACAATACGACATTGGAATGCCTTTTTTGGTTTTTACTAACCAATATCTCCTATGTAATGTCTTATCTAATAATGACATGATATTGCATCAACATTAGTGGATTGAATTAATATAGTATTATAAATTTGGAATTTTTTATATGCGTGAGAAGGGAAAATTTTGTAAAAAATGTTATTAAAAGAAAGACACATTGTGATTCTATGTATGAATATTGATATTCCATGAGTGTGACAGAATAACTGTCAACAATTCATTAAGATAATGGTTTGTTTAGAGTGATATTTTTTATTTTTAGAAGATTGTTTAGTCTTATTTGGTATATGAGATGGAGGGGTCCCATCTAGGGAGTGACCATGTTGTTTCTGGTGATGACCCGGATGGTTGGTCTGAGGATGGAATGAATTTTTCATTCGTCCATAGAAGGGTTTTCATTACATTAGTGATGTGTGTCATGTTTCTCAATTAGTTAAATATCTATCCTTCTGTGGTTGATCCATTCATGAAAATATGTGCATATATTTAAGTAGTAATTATTACTATCCTAGGTTATAGCATGTTGTTTTATTTTTTGGTTGATGTTTATTCTTCCAGAAGCTGAAGGTTGACCAACACATCCATGGTGGTTTATTCCAGCTATTATATGATCTTGAGTGCAAGCATTAGGTCATCCATATAGACATAGTTATCAATTGCCCTTGACATCCAGAAGTCTATGATGTTATAATGGTTATAAATGATTATTTGATGAAATTATTCCAAATTATAATGACCTGGGAGTCAATCTTATTATCTTTTCTTAGGATATTTTTTAAGTAGGAGGCATGACTCAACTAAATTTCATAGAATATCATATATAACCGTGATCCTTGTTTTTCCTCTAAGGTGTGTAGAGGTCACCATCTTGATTTTGATTCTCAGTTATTCCTTAGAAAAATTTTCCATCCATAGAAGGATGCTCATATAGAATATAACGTTCTTAGAAACATGAATTCATATTGATCACTTGTGTCTAGGATTATGGATGTTCTGTTATGAGTCACAAACCATTATTACATTATTCTTATAATAACATATTCAACTCCATCGTTGGCATGGATCCTTTTGAATCATTGATCAAAAAACCTTTTCATTCTCCATTATGCTAAAATTAGGTCGGATACACAACAAGTCTTAATCCAGAACAAGTAAATAATTAAATAGGTATGTTATATTTAATTCTCAAGAGGTTTAAGGAAGAATAAGATTATCATAAATCCTATTCTAATTATAGGAGAAGAAAATTTGATCTCGATATTTGAGATTTCTTGTTCCGGATAGTGAATCCCTATCATGGGAATAATTGTTATGGCCATGGGAGTCATATTTCTCCCACAATTTTTTGGGCTTTCTGAAATTTTATATAGTGTTCCTGTCATGGAATATTTTATATCACTTCCCCAATGATTATCTATATACATTATATTTTTTCATGTTTCGAAACTCCTTCGGTATCTTCTCGTTGATTCTTATTGCATCTATTGGGTATAGAACAATGATAATGGTGAAGATACCATCGTAGAGTGGCATGTAGATATCATGGACTAGGAGATAATATGTTTTTTTGTTCATGGTATTCAAGTGGTTAATGTCTTGTTGTATAACGGTGGTGTCTATGAGATAATCTGGAAATGTGAGTCAAAGGTTCACATTAAATACCCAGATCTATGTGATGTTTAGCTATTCTCATGTAACAATGTTTCTTTTTAGGATGATACCTTATTGGATTAAGAGATTATTCATTATTGTTTCTTATTGTGGATTAAATCTTGTTTGAGATGTATCTCTCTCAGGATAGTGTTTTAATGGATGTTATTTTTTGATGAGGGGTTCCAATGATATTCTCCTGACCAGTTTCATGAGAACATGAGATGAAGATATCCTTGAGAGGTATCTCATGGGTTGGAAATTTGGAAAACCCCATTAAAAATTATCTCTAGTTTTTGATTCTTGAGGGAAAGAATGTTTTGAGAGGTATCTAATGTAAGGTCCATGATCTATATATTGTGACCCTTCTCATGTTTCGGAAACATATGGTTCATAAAGGATCCCTATATAAGGTATATATGTGTTTATCTAATAATAGTTGGAATTAATTTTTATTCATGATTTTTATGTTCCTCACACAATGATTGGGTGATTCAAAGCTTCCATGTAGTTTGTTCGTACAATTTCTCATGATATGAATTATTCATTTGTTTAGTGTTTTTAGGTGACACATTTTTCAGTGAAACATAAATCCCATCATTTACATGACATGAAATTGTTTCACATTGTGAAAATCAACTTTGTAATGTTCCATTATATTATGAATCACCTTGAGTTTTTCTCAACCCATATTCTTTTATCTCACATACTAGGTGTCCTACAATTATCCATCCAAGCATCATACCATCAATTAAAAGGGGATCTATTCTGGGACTTCTGTCTCCAATCCATATTGATCTATGTTACGGTCTATGTCATCAATCATGTTTCATTGATCTAGATGCCCAATTTTCATCGTTTCGTGCTATAGAAGAATATCATTGACATTTTGGGTGAATTTTCATGGATTATTGATTGTATGATTATGAAATGAAATATATGGTGGGTTGAACATCTTTATCATTAATATTTAATTGGTTAACAATAACATGTTGGTTAGATTTATGTCAGGAGAAAGGATTATATAATGATTTTCAAGAGAGTGTGATGTCTATTATATACATTCTAGTATGAATTGTTATGGTATGGATTCAAATGTTGTTCTAAATGGAAAATGGTAATAAACATAAATCCATAACTGATTAATTAATCAGATGTATATTTAATGAGAAAGCATGTTAAAATGAATCTAGTTCTTATTGTAATTTTGTTATAACCAAATTGATGTGATACTAATCATAAAATAAATGAAATATTCCTTTTTAATGGAATTGATAAATAAAGTGAAGCATGAAAAATCATATTGAGAATATCGTTAATAAATTAAATGTATGTTAAATGAAAATGGTACTTCTCACAGTTTGATCAAACTAGTTTAAATTCTCTGAGAATTTTTAGATATTCGTAGCATGTTATATATTGATGTCGTATATTTTCCACAAAATGAACCCATAAATAATGAAATTTTTAAATCAATATGTTATAAAATCTAATGATTAGATAAATATATTTGTTAGGGATTGATTTTCCCCTATTCAATAACATTTTGAGTTCCTTGAGTTTGGAGTTGTGAGAGATCCTTTACGTAAGAAGGATGAATGCCCTGTTTGGGGGCCCAAATTTCTATATTTGAAATTTTTTTGTATAAAATTTCATTTTTGTTGTTCTCTAAATGTGGAATTCCATATGTGATGTGAAATTTTTTTGGAATGTCTAAATGTGATATGGCCATGGGATAGATGATCCTCAAATGGCTGAAGTGATGTAGGTAGGGAGGGATAAATTATATGGTATTAGGTTAGGCTTTTAATGGTGATATGTATCAGGATATTCATTTTTTGTTAGTTATTGAGCCAGATATGATGAAATTAGTTGATGATGGGCTTACTCGATTATATTATTTTGAGACATAGGATTCTCACTTATAAATAAATTTAATCTCGATGTCCAAATTCCATTTTTATCATCTTTCAATTCCCCACTGCTTGAGGTAGTTGGGTGTGCTTGGTTTTATTTTCCACTTGGTGGTATATTAGTGTGTACATCCTTGATTAACTATTTTATAAAGAGATTCTAATAATGAATAAGAAATCCTTAACCCACTTTGTTGGTGTTGGTGGAATGTCAGCCATAAAAATTTTTTAATCCTGATAAACCATGGATTCAATGGGAATTGTTCCTAGAAGGAATTGAATTTACACGGATGATTAATGTATTATACTATAGAATAATGTTAATGTGTAAATTAATTTCAAAAAAACTGACCATTTATGGGAGTCGTTATATGAAAAGGATTAATTAATATGGTTATTTTATATTATTATGTGCGTATAAAATATCTTGTATTTGTAATGGATGTTGGGATTATAGGTGATCTTAGCAATAGTTGAGTGTATGACTACGTTAATCACATATTATGGATGTGATAAATATTATATCATTTATATTATAGTATTTCATATGCTACACTACCCATATCATGTATTGGTTACTAACACCCATTGGAATCTATGAGGGTGTTTTCCCCAACATCCTGGTGGGATGATGGATGGCCGATTACCTGCTCTATCCCTACTCTCTTCCCTTGGAAGTATCTTCTTTTGTAAACATGATAGTTAATTTCCATACATATGTGCGTATAGGAATTTCATGGATTCTTTTTTTCAAAAACATTTGTTCTTAGATATATTATACAACGGATTAATGTTGGTATGATTTGTAAATTTTATTTTTTCTTGAGAAACTTAATTGATATATATTATGTAATGTATAGAGGTATAATACCCTGTATGTTATATATTTCATATGTGTTGTGGTGAATTTCCTAAACAATGTGGTTACTATATATGGATATGATTTTTGGATGCTATGATTATGTGAAGCACATGGACCATGTTATTATTTCTTTCCTTTGTGTCTTTTGGATGGATTATTTTGGAGAGGGTAGGGTCACGGCGTGTGATGTTAGGGATGTGTGAGAACCCACGGGCTAGGAAGAAATGGGGAACCATTTATGTAACATTATTATATTAAATTATACATTTTCTGCGATACATGGTTTGATATATCTATGGTGAGGACGGGGTCATTGTATACCTATTTAGGTGATTACATAGATTCACTATTGTTCAATGTGATTTACAATGATTTCATTATCGTTTACACAAGAGTCTCTAGGGATGATCTTAATAAGTTTACCATTATTCTCACCATACATATATATAAAATCCTTATTAGTTCATCTAGAGATTTTTAGAGATTTGGATAGATACTAGTAGCTCATGGTTCAACTGAAATAGTGTGGGATTCATGGAAATTGTCATTTATAATATTTGGTAGATGTATTTTTCATTCTAGTTGTTATATTAATGTTTGAAATTTTATGTTTTTAGTGGTTATAATATATTTATATTTGTTTGTCCTATTTTTAATTTATGTACCCATCTCATATACCTCTTCAACATATCATCAAAGAGAGTAATTCCCCTTATATTTGTGGTTATCATACACTCTGTGCTAGTCATCAACCAAAAGCAAATTAGAGGTGATACATGGGTAGTAACCATCTCCATTTTCTCATTTCAAGCCCAGGAGGGATACTTTATGGGTGTAGGGGGTTGTGTTAGAGAAGATATAGAAAAAAGGAATAAAAAGTCATGGTATTATAAATTTATAAGAATAAAAAAATCTAAGGCATATTTTGACCAAGACAATACGAATAATAATTTATATTAAACAAATATAAATTGAATGGATGAAATTTATAATTATATTTTTTCATTGTCTCTTAGAAATAAAAAACCATATAAAATAATTATATTATGAATGAAAAACGATGGAAATATGGGAAAGAAATTATAATTAATTAATTGAATAGGATGGATGAATTTTCACTATTTATGCGATTTTTTTTATTTTAAGGTAAGAGGAGAAGGTGATGGTTATATTGTTTTTGGTTATATATATATATATATATATATCATTTTTAGACATTGTTGATGACTATATTAATGTTTTAATCATGGATATTTAAAATCTACATATAAATTTTGAATAAAATCAATAAATTGAAATAATATATTTGATATAATAAATTTAGAAATAATCAATCAACAATACTCATAGATATAATAATATAGACTATTATTTTAAAGGAAATAATATTTTAAAATAAGTTTCACAAATATTTATGCATTTTTATTTATTAATTAATTTTCAAATAATTATAAATATTTTTGATAGTTATCTATCCTATATTTATATTCTGCATTTATGAATTACCTAATATGTTCGATATTACATTTTTATAATGAATAGACATTCTTGATTGAATAATGAAATTCTTATTAATATAATAAATACTATAAAATATAATATATGGTAAAAATGGTATATAGACTTCTCTAGGACTGATATTTTATATTCATTATAAAATAGTTTTGAGGGCATTACGTAAACCCCCCAAAAAATAGTAAATGAAATTTATGTTTCATAAAATTTAAAACATCCATCCCATGTTAATTATAAGATACTTTACCCATTCACACAACTTATATTCCTAAAAATAATAATTTCTTTTTACTACAATTGACCATATTCGAGATATTAAATAAATAATAAATCATATCCCATGTCATCATGAATTATTACCCCTTGATCTTCCCGCCATTGAATTTTTATTTCAAAATGGGGTCACTCATCTTTATCCGTTAAAATTTTTCATCATTATCATAAATGTTTTATAATATTTAATACATGCTCCCAATATCTTTTATTGGGGAACTGAGATTCATTGTAATTAAATAGAACATCTCCCTGTAGTATATGATTATATATTATATAAATGATGATCATCAATATTCTTATTATGAATTTGACCACATTTAACTTTGATTTATTTAAAAGGCCTTTTTTCATTCCCCACTACATCTGTTGTGACTACATGATCCCTTATTTGGTCAAAATTTATAGTTTTCTTCCCATAAGTTCCATAATAATTTATTTATTCATTAATTAAATAAACTATACCATCATAATCTTAGATACCCATGGGAAAAAAATCATTTTCCTAAGTAACCATAAATACATAATTTCCCAAATCAAAATACCCATTAACCCAATGGTCATTTGTTGCAAAAGCATTGAATAATCATTATACTAATATTTTTTGTCCTTATGGAAGTGATAATCTATCTGTAAATAATTCTTTACATCCTATTCTTCATTATGTATTCGGTTATTTCCATATCCTCACAATAGTCAAATGTTGATTGATAATTTGAATCAACACCTTGTGATTATTCATTCATCCCTCATATTGAACTCATAGTAATCCCATGGAACTATTTATAGATAAATTATACCTGGTCGGCTACTTATTCCATATTTAAATAACTTACATCCTTTCAATGGGGATCATCAAAAGTTTTTTCCCTCATTTTGGTTGTGAGAAGTTATTTTAGAAGTAAAATACCAATTAATTTTCTTTCTATTGGGACATTGGGTTCTTATAATGTTTATATTCCACTAACAATGAAACACTTGTTTACAATTTCACATTAACATTAAAACAATGAAATTTGATATCTTGATGAAAACCCCATTTTTATTGTGTGAAGTTAATATATTTCATGGGGTCCTCATGTTTGACTTCCTCAACATAAATAGGGTATGTATTACAATTACCAACTGAAGAATTGTGAATCCTTTCTTTAGTTGGAATTGGTTTTTCTAGTTTTTTATAATTCCACACACTATCCAACATATATAGTTGAATAATTATACACCCAAAATCATCCCCACCAGTAAATATAAGTATCATATAATCAATGGTGGGATTTATAAAAATTAAAAATCATAATAAAAATATTTATTTCCCTATATGTGTACAAAAATATATTTTTTATTAACAATATCATTAACTACAGACCATTATCTCCCATAACATCAATAAGAGGCATCATGTAGGTTATCAAAATTGTAGGAGGGGAATCTATAGTCATTACATGAGTCATAATTAACAAATTTATAAAATTTAATTTCATTTTTGACTATAATTTTAGAACCCTCATTTGGGGATTTACCCACATTACCTTTAATGAACATTTGTGGTGAAATGTGGTGGAACATGGATATGTATCTATTTTCAATAAATAATAAATTATTTACTACATTCATAACTATCTGAATGATGGATGTATTTAGTAAATACATATTTATTTATAATAAATATTACCAAATAACATATGACATGGGGTTCATTTATAAATAGAAATAGTATGGACATCTAAAAAATGATTTTGAGATCCATCGAAGTGCCACATGGGCCCATGAATAATAAAATGAAATTTCATTTTCATCAATTATATATATAAATAAGTTCTATGAATAAATTTTAAATAGAGAATAATGTTCTTTAATTCCCCTAAAATATTATTGTTCATGCTGAATGAATCGTGTTAAGGATATCTCCATCCTAAATTATTGGCAAACAATGTGTAAATGATGGTAGATGATGTAGAGAACACCTTGAGAGAAAGAGGCAGTATAGAAGACAAATAAATCAATGAGGGGAAATTGTATCTCCATGAAATGGAGGGGGATTTTTGAATAGAAATATGTGTACTACATCTATAAAATGTCTTAGAGTGGTAAAGAGAAAGAGAACCCCTTCCCCCGACACCTGATGGGGGGAACATTGGTGGCCATTACCTCTGAAAAATCTATAGTGTATGATCATGAGTTTGAATCAATGATTATGGTCAATGTATTTTTTTAAAAATGTAAATTTATATAAATATTTATATATATACATATCATATTACATATATTAATTCATTATAAAAATTTTCATTTTTATTTCAAATTCAATACAAATATACAATAATTATATATTTTATAAAGGTTGTTTTAAAATATAAAACCCATTGAAAAATTATAATTATGACACAAAAAATGACAATGCATGGTTCATATTATATAATTTTTTGAGTATTGAGTTTGTTTTATGTTTTTCAAGAGGTTTAGCCTACAATTTTGATGTTTTAGAGATTTATTTTGGTACATTGTTATATCCCCCTGTTTTTGGTTATAACAAGTGGTGCCCCTTACATAGTTCTTAGAAACCCATAAATGTTGTTTATTTTTGTCATGGTTTTATTTTGTATTGGATATTCACCAATTTCTTCTAGGTATTTGATTCAATAGGGAATCCGCATTCTTTACGTTGGGGCCTTGAGTGTAGGTGAATGGATTCCACAATTTTTAGTAAACTATTAGGGAAGAATATGAATTAGCTCTTTTATTTGAGAATTCCGTTTGGAATTTTTCGAACATGGTTTTCCAAAATTTTAGGGTCCATAGGGAATATATTTTAGTGATTATTTTTATATGTAGTGTCCAGTACATGATCGGTATATGGTAGGGAAAACCATGTTTTCGACAAATGAAATCTACCAAAATTCAAGAAAAACTGAATATAATCATCATACATTACTAAATTTTAAATCCAAAGCCTCCAATTATATCTCTCTCATTTATACAGGATAGGGATATATCTCATTAGGGTATTATCACACATTCCCATTCATTATAATTTATTTTCCACTCAGTTTTGAGGGGATCGTATGTTTGTATGTACATTAATGAAACTATTTCTCTTACACATTATTTATTTATTTATTTTAATCTATTACAAGATCTCTAGGACCCATGAGGCTCATAATTAGATTATAATAGCTATAATAATGATGGATTCTATTATTTAGGGTGTCATATTGAAATGTGGTGGCTTGGATTGGTGTTAAAAATGCAAGATGATGACATCCTACTTTATATTTGATAAAACGAGGAAGGCGTTTCTTTTTTTTATATAAAATATTCATCCAATGATTAGGATTTTAATATTATTGTTTAATAAAAATATTCATATGTATGTTTACTTGGATGGATAAGTGATGTTCAATATTGATTTTAACCATTAGAATCAAAGGTTATTCCAGGGAATGTGTTTTTTAAAATGCATCATGGATTTTCTTAAAAATAACTTTGTTTTAATTGTAGTAGTGATCATTGAATTTGGGAATAACACTAATTTTGTTACATTAATCATTATTCAAACCCTATGGTTTAGTTTTTTAATGGGGTTCAAAATTATTTACCTGAGTTTTCATTTTGAAATTGTTCTGTTAAATTTTGTTTTGGATATGTGAAACCATTTAAAAATTTTTGTGGATTTATAAATCAATGGATTGATGTTTTTAATCAATTTTAGAGAACATGAATTGATAGGTACTTTTTAATGATTATTTGTTATCATATGAGGATAATATTTTTATTCTCATTAGTGTATTTGAATTTATTATATTATGTTTTTTGAGGTAATTTTGAATTCCCATTTGAACATTTAAAAATGAAATTTTCATAGATTTATGAAAAAAAGTATGCATAAAAATATTGAGACCTTATGGAGGCACATGTGGCCTTTTGTGTTGTCATAGTGTCTTCAGATATCATGAGATGATGTTTCATATAATTTCATATTTATTTTTTGTTACTCGATGATGATGTTAGGGTAATTATTATGAGGTTGGTGGGAGATGACACATGAGTTATTTAAAATATATATATTTGATTTATAAAGGATTGATTTCTCACACAAATATTTCATTCATCAGGGGAATCATAGATAGTAATATTTTTACATGTAATATCACAAGATATAGTTTCAAATAGTGGGACACCTTTTCAATATTACCCATCTAGAACATATCGGTTATTCATTGATTATAGAAGGTCATTTGATATAGATATATTTTAAACCCTATTGAAGAATATTTGATCTTGCAGTGTTTATTCTAGATTACTCTAAGGGGGAGGTACTGAGGATTTCGATAGGTTCATTAGTTCCATCCAGTATCAATGTATCCAATTTTGGTCATATTTACTATCACATAGATAAACTTCACATGAAACTATGATCCCATTTATGATTATTATAGGGAACATATATTTTATGTCAATTAAATCTATAACTTCTTTTATTACGGATTTTACAAAATATACCTATTATATATTTTCTGTTATCATGTAACATTGAATTTTATGGTTCTTATTGGGTTCCTTAATAATATTTTTTTGGGGTTGACTTATGTAATGATATAAAAAGGTGGTTCGGGGAGGTCATCAATGAAATAAAATGAATGTGTGTTTTAGTGTTATTAATATTTTATTTTCTTTATATTTCATAATTTAAGTTCCATAATGAGGATAAATTGATGTAAAATATTTCTCGTGTATATTATATGTATATTGAAATGATTTTTTAGCACATCGATGTGTGTAGGTTTGTGATACATGGTTTTAGTTTGTTATTCATAGTTAATATAGAAAACAGTTTTCAATGGAATCTTAAAAAATAATATGCAGATTTGAAACAACTTTTGAGAATTGAAATGCGAACATAAAAAATATTTTTATACGGATTACTTTTCTATAATGGGGAATTAATATATTGATTAGGATAAGTTTTTTTGGGTACGAAAAAAAGTTCTCAATGTGATTTTTCTCATTTAGTGAAAGGCCTAGAAAAATATTTTTAACTAACATTGATGTGTTGTTTTTAAATTTTAAACATTTTTATGAATATTTTTATTATTCTATTTTATTTTTAAATACACGTTAGTATTTATTATAAATGAAAATTCATTTATTTCTTTGGTGGTCACATACGTGGATTTTTTTCTCATGACTATATTTTTACAAGAACATGTTTGTTAAATTTTTATTTTCTAATATAAATCTTCCTGGGGACTTATTTAGTTTTGTGGTTAACATGGGAAATGTGGAAATAAATTATTATAGTATGGGGATTCCATTCACCATTTATTTTGTTATTTGGAACTTTTTCTATTATATTTTATGATATTACCTTTTTGTATCATAACCCATAGTACACTCCTTTATATATTAGTCAAAACTATTATATTGAATGATTGTTTTATCTCTATCATGTTTATATTGTATATTGAATTTATTAATTTATTTAATTTTTTATTATGAGAGAGAAATAATTCCAAATATTATTTTTTTTATTACCAGGTAGTGGTATTTAGCTTGTAGTGATTTGGAATTTCCTTCAGGCCTTTTAGTAGTACATGTTTGGAGCTAGATAAGATCGACCATTAGGAAATTACATTATAAAAAATAATAATTAGTATTATTCTTAGTTGTAAAAATCCCCAATAATACTAAATTTATATTTTTTGAGTTTCTAGTGTAGATATAGGGTCTTCAGGACTAAGGAGGTAGATGTGGGTTGTCTGTTAGGAGCAGTTTTTCACCCTGATCCATGAGTTCCATTATATAATTGGGATTTATTATTCTTCATTGAATTTTAATGTAATTTAATGGATTTTGGGTAAATTATAATTGAATTAGAGTTATGATTATTATTGGTCTTACTAGAGATTTAATTGGGTGTCATATGTGTTTTTTTAGGTTTGCTAACAATGAAGCATGGAATGATGTGTGGTTGGATTATAGGGACGAATAAACTGTGTCTGATTGGGACATGGTCTTCAACCATGATCGTATATAGGTCAGGGTTATTTATCTTGCTAAATTTTTCTATTTCAGCCTATATGTACATGGATTTCATATTGTGTTCGTGTAATTTAAAAAGTGTCATTTTTCATATTTCGGAATTTTGGAACCATTGGATTTTGGTTTTGGAAAATAAAACTCAATATTAATGAGATTTTGTGTGTAAATTAAAATTCATATTTTAATAAATAAATAGATTACAATACTAATTTTTTCAGAAATAAAATAATGCCAATGAAATTTTAATAAATTCCATTGATATCATGAAATGAGTTGGAATAATAAAAATTTATTTCGAAATTTGGAAGATTTTTATTATGTTATTCATTTTCTAAATAAAGAAAATAATATGATTAAAATTTTTTGTTTCCTATTTTATTAAGAACAAATGATCTCTAATACTCTTATTTTGTATTTATATGGGGTTTAACTCTTACAGTGTGTTTAAAAAATGGGTAAAATGGTTTGATATTATTTGAAATGGATTACTTTGGAATCTTCAATGAAATTTGAATGTTTTTTCTTTTAAAAATGTAGATATTTCATTGGAAATTATTTTTTCGAAACATTTTAAATTAAACATTATGATTGTAGTATCAGTTGTTAAAATTGAAAAATTCTTTCTATTTGGTTTTAGTGAATAAATTCAACATTTAATACTGCCTTTCTTGCAAGATTTTTATCCAGACACATTGGTAATGTGTCATCGTTTTATATTCTTGTTCATATTTTCTAATGTAAATTTTATTTTATTAATTCCTTCTATGATTATGGTATTATTTGATTTTGATTTGGTTTCATGATAGTGAAAATGTCCATTTATTTCATGGTTTAGTTTTAGTATTCAAAAATGGACTTGTGAAATGGTAGAATTATTTACCTGGGGGCTTCTCCCAGATCAATTGTTAATATATACCATGATATAAAGATAGGGTTTCATGGTGTAATATCCAATTATTAGTGTTCTTATGTCTATTAATGTTTTTTATTTTAATTGAGTTTACTTGGGAATTTTTTTTGGAGAAGTCGTTCAGACTTCTGAGCCCGTGTTTGAAGCTAAATGTATGAGGATTTGTTATCCTTCTAATGATTCTGATCTGATGTAGTTGTCATATTTGGACATTTTCCTTGTGTTCACATTCATTGTCTCTTTTAATTGGATGTGGTCATATGATACACTTCTTTTTGGTGATGCATTGTTTATAGGGAATGGAAGTGATTGGAGTTTCATAGATCAATGGCCATCATTCGGTGAATCCCTGATGTTCATAGTAATGAATATTTTAAATGAGAACCTATTTTGGGATTGAAAATTTTTTATCATGCAACAAAAAGTTAATTTTGAATTATTAAACTATTTTTTCATGGGTTCCTCAGTGCTTTCAATGAATGGGTAGTGTTTATTATTATGAATCCTCAAGTATCTTTTTTGATGTGTTTCTTGGGCTAGGTATAGGCCGTGGTTTGGAATTTTTTTATTTATATGGAATTATGGATGAACTAGGGTACATTCATGAGTGGTTGGTGTGTCGTTTTGGGTTTATTTGAACTATATTCTTTGTAAAACTATTAAATCCTTCAAAATCTTAATTGGGATGATATTTTTGAGGAATAAGATATAAGAACCCTCATCTTTTTCATGTTTCATTAGAGTTAGAGTCGCGATGTTTTATAATGAAGGATTTATCCAAGTGATTTCCATTTTATTTAAGATATTATGGATTTGAAATTAAGTTTGATGTTATATCTATATTTTTTAATGTTTAGTTAATTCATTCAATATAATAATTTCTTATGATTTTTTTATGGGGTGTTTCAAGTGTGTTTTCATTAATTACATTTGTGGATTTGGGAATTTGATTTTATTATTTACATAATGTTGTTTTTTGGAAAATAATTTGTTATTTTCTCCACAATTTTAACTCATTTATAAATAGTTGGGTGGATTATGTAGGGTCTACACATTCATAGAGCCTCATTTTGAGTTGTTTTTCTTGTGGATGTTCATTTTTTATTCTGGATTCATCAAGTTTATTAAGCACCCATCTTTTAATTTTTTTCTTTTTTAGATTTTCATTTTATTTATCCTCAAATTTAACTAAAACTTTAATGGGGGTTGAAACTATTAGGTTGAGGAGATTTATGAAACCCAACATATCATTTTGTGGATTATTTCATATTTTTTACGACTTTAGTTATATTATTATGATTCAAGGAACTTTCAATCTGATATATTTAAATTTATTAGTTCTCTTCAAGAACATATTATGCGATCATGGTTTATTATATTAAGGGAATTGAATAATATGTGGGTCCAGAAACCCATTGTCAATTTTATTTTGACCCTGTATAGTTTTGTTTACACGGGTAGTTTAATCGTTACTTCTTACTGTGTGATTCATCGGCTAAGGAATGCAAGATCCATTTGGTCATATGGTTTTGGTACATGGATTATATAAAATTTTCTATACCATTAAATTATTGTGTTAATTGGATCATATATTTAAATTTTCCTTTTTTGAGTGGTATGTTCTAAATTTATATAATCTCATGGGATCCCACCTAAATAGTTCAATTGGATTTTCTTTTTATGTAGTGGAATGTGAACAGTTGGTTCGTAGTTTGGAAAATAATGTGGATCAATTCTGGGGCCTTTCCAAATACATTAAACGTTTAATTTACTCCATTTCCCTTACTCAGGATTACTTTCAAGCTTCTCATATTACCTATTTTTCCTTCAAGCAATCTAGTTGTGACTTTAATTGGGGTTCATTCACCCATTATCTTCAATTTTGATGTATTTCTCCATTAGTTTCCAGTATATTATCTATTTTTAATTTAATATAATTCTCTGCAAATCCTATATTTTTTATTTCATTTACTTTAATCTCTCTTAAGAACATTATTTTCCATGATAGTTAAAATTTGGGATGTATGGGTTTATTCATTAGTTATTTTGATTATAATTTTTTGGGAAATAATTGTTGTGTCTTGGTTGAGCATTCAATGACTTGGGAAATGACCAAAATGTTTTTCTACAACAAAACTAAATAGTTATTACTTAATTAATGCATTATATTCATTTTCATTTCAATTATTGATGTTTTTTGTGTTTTTATTTATTACATGTATTAATATGTATGTATTTTATGATATCCAAGTTATGTTATCAAAATATTTCCCCTTAACATGGATGGGGATTACATTCCACTTGATTTTGAAATTATATAATGGATTTCTAGGTTGATTTTTTTGAAATTGGTGCCGAGAACTGTAATAAGTTGTGAATATTTGTTCCTTGCATCAATTTATTTTTAATCCATTTGGGTGATATTTATAATGGAATTCCAAATTTTTGACATTGGTTGTGTGATATTTGAAAAAAAAATATTATAATGATTGATTTTTAAATTAATGGAATAATTTTTTTTATAAATATTAAATAAAATATATATGGTTTTATGGTTTTAAAGGATGTGTATTATCTGATGTAGATTATATTTGGAATCTTATTGTTGGATTTCAATGTTTTTGAGGCGATCCAAATTGATTTTTTGACTTCCTAGATGATATTGAAGGATGTTTTAATAATAATTGGTCTCCAGAGTGAATTTAGGTAGATTTTGAGAATATTGTTTTATCATGGAATTCCGTGATTATTTCTAAAAATAATCTTTTTATACATTATGAGAAATAGATTTTCAATATTTTATTGAGACACTTTTGATCTTCGTGTGAGTTTTTATACTCCTGGAGACATGGGATCTAGTTGGGGGATGTATTATATTTTTTAATATTTGTTTTTATGATGATTTAAGTGGTTGGATCCATCATAAAGATGTTTTACTAAGCTGTGGTGTTACTTATTCCAAATGATTTATATTTTACAAGTGAATAATTTATTATGAACATGTATATATTAATATTCATCAGACACCTAGGATCATAATAGGAAGCCAATAATAGAGAAATCGTTACGTTTTTTTGTGGGACTCCTTTATAATGTTTCCATGGTTTTCCCTCTCAGTAATTCTTAGTGTATAACAGGTCATTTTTTCTATAGATATCAAAAATCCCATAGTTGGAAGTTATCACCTATTATTTTTTTCACTTATTAGTTTATGGTGGGATGAAAAGTACATTTCAGGTTCAGTAGTTCCTCCCAAGGATCCTTATCATTAATTTAGGTCCTTTATTACTAGTTCTTAGGGATTGATCATATGATACAAGGAGCCCTTTTAGGATCATATTATGAAATTTATAATTTTAATTTATTATGTCCCATTAAATTATAATTTTTTATTGGTCCCCATGTTACTTTTTTTAAATTATTGTATTATAATTTTTTTCATGGATGTACTGGTTTTTTGTTTTACTCATTTGTTTCGTCGTTTATTTTTTTAGTGTTATGAGAATGTGTTTTGGAAACTATCAAAATAAAAAAAATTATGCATATTTTATTATAAAAATATTTCATAATATTTATGTCAATGTTCCTTAATATTGACAAAAAAATCTAAATATTATTATAGTTTATAGTCAGAAAATTGAAAATGGTTTGATTTTGATACTCTATTGGGCTTGGGTTTTTTAAATAAAGTTTTGGAAGACATGACCAGTTTCTATGGAAATTCATTCTCAATGAAAATTATTCATATTTTAAAAGAGTTTTTCAAAAAAAGGTTAGTGGAGAATTATTTTAATGTTGTACTTTAAAATTGGGGCTTGACTAAGATTTGTTGGATGAGGGAAATTATTTTACATGTTATTTTTTAATTTAATGAAAATACTAGAAAATATATTTTATGAAACTTATATTTATGGTTCTTTCTTAATGAATCGTGAATATGATAACTTTTATATATTATTTTAATCCTTAATGTTTACGATTTAATATGAAAGAAACTTCATAGATTAGGAGGGTTGAAATGAACTGCGATGGTTACGGTCCATTATAGTAATATTAATATATTTTTATCATCAAGGATAGATGACTAGTTTTATGATGATCCTGGTTAATGTGGATACATATTTCTATTGGTTTTGGGATGAAATTCATCAATGGGTTTTGTATCACCCTATTTCAACTGTTTTATTTTATAAATATAATTTTATGCATATGATTCCAATGCATGGTATTTGAAGTGTCATTTATGCTATTGTTTCCATTTAAATATGGAGATCTGGAAGTTTCTATAGGGTTTTGCAGACATGATTCCAAATTTCTATAATGATGCAATTATTATATCATTAAAAAAAATTTATTAGGAACACTTTTATTGATTCCTATTCCATGATTTATTGTGCGGTTCATGTATTATTGTGTAATCACTCAAATCTGGTTTATTATTTTCATCGTTCACAGAATTTACCAATGGTTCTCACATACATAATTGGTTCTCAACCTGATTACCAAGGGAATTTGGTCAATTGGGGTTTAAAAACCAATAACACTGAGTAACTCACCTTAGTCGAGAGGTTGAGAGTTTGAGATCATAAAACCATTATAGGGGTAATTGTTTCTTAATAAGGTACTCTCTTATGGATTCAATATATGTTTGTGAATCAGTTACTAATCCTGTTATAGAACTGGTTACCCAAAAACAATGATCGACTGTTGAATCCTTCTATATGTACTATGGGTCTAAACTACTTATACCATATGTATATACAAATGATTATTCTTATTTTTCAGGTTATTTATTATAAATGTGTTGGTCTTTATATTATTATGTTTTATAGCAATGCACACTAGTGTTTACATCCATCGTGGGAGTCGATTGATATTTCAAATATGTGATTGAACATTTTAGAGGCAACATACACATCATGTTTATAAAAAAACACACTTTGTTCATCTAAATTCAAGTGGTGCATTTTAACATCATGTAGAAAGGACTTGTTTGAGCGAACATAATTATTGAGTATTGAGATCAATCCAAAAGAATGCATCCTCCATATCATGTTTATATTCAAAATCATATCCATGATATTTTTATCACATGGTGTGGATAAAAATGGAGATTCTAGAGTTTGTGAAATTTTTTGATGTGAACTACAGGATCATTTCAATGACTAAAACCCATGAGAACTGAGCTTAGTGTGATAAATAAGGGATAAAAATGGTCAGTTTAACTATATATGTATATGGGATTAGTACACTAGGGAACCCTAATGGGATGACTATTATGAATCTCAGGCCTTAGTAGTGCTTCATACATATAATGTATATAGAATGAATCAGAGTTCTTATATTTAAATTCTCCCACAAACTATTATAGGATTTGAGGTACATTAAAGCATGGTTGGGGATTACCAATAAAGGGAATCTTGTATATTATTCCACTCATCATCAGCTAATGATAAAGGAGGGATTGGAATATTAAGTGTGAAATGAGTACCATGAGTTATTAGTATTTGAGATTTGGAGTGAATTTCAATAATGTAGACTCATATTGGAGCTCGTATTATAGTAATGAGTCATAGGTATCTTGTTTGTCCATGAATCAGAGTTTATTTAGTTCATTGATGGTTTCATTCTAAATTAGTTTTTGGGATAATGAAATCATATCATAGGGTTTCTTCCTGAATTGCATGACATGTCAGAATTGAATTCTAGAAATTTCATAGTTTTCTATCCAAAATTTCAACAGTTTATGCCCAAAAATTCTTTACTATCACTATGAAATGTCTTGGGTTCTTATCCAGTATGAAGGGATAATCATAGGGTTATTTTCATGATTGAATAATATGCGACTGATTTCTTTCACATGATCATGTTGACATGTCTAGGTAATAATCACATAACCAAGATTACATTTAAGAGGGTCTTCACATGATCAACACAAACATATCCAAGTGTATTTCATAACCAAGGATGACTGTTTAGAAAGTTATTTCATGACCTAGCTAGAAACTATAGAGGACCTCACATGACATAGAATATATTCCAATATGGATTTGATATACTTTTCCAACATGTTAGGGGAACATTATAAGACATTATTGACAAGAACATATATATTCTAAAGACCTAACTTATATGTTCGGGCATTGTCACATCATCTAGTTGACATGTTCATGTGTTGTCACGTTATATGGATATATCTCGTGAAGTGGATTATTCCATCACATGATAATAATGATCTTTTTATTTATGTAACTTGTAATTTACATTGATCAAGAACTATCAGAAATGGCTATAACAGGTTGGTTAAGATTCCTCGAGAGCACCTCCTCGTATGCCAAAGGCTGCCAACTAGAAGAGGTCTGTGTTATGTATAATTGGTAGAATTTACCACACAATGCTAGAGTGAAAACACTATGTAAATAAATATATAATAATAATATATAAACATCATAATTTGTAAATAATGAATATAATATAATATAGCTGAAAACCAATAGTATAAGCCAACTGAACAGTCAAATAAATAATAATAGAACTGTGTAGTGATGTGCATGAATGTAGATAAATTTAATGATTTGATTAATTTAAGTAAATTAATATAAGGCATAATAATGAATCAAAAATCACCAATCAAAAATCCCATGTTGGTCCAATATACAAACACTAACACATACAACAAGAAAAAATCAACAACAATTTCATTGTTCCTCAGAAAAACACATATCTAAGTAATATTTTCATATACCAAACAAAGAGGTGATTTGTGTATGGGTATAAGTTAGTAGGTTTTCACCACAATTTCTAAACATAAGTAGTATGATAATAAATATATGAAATAATGTAATATGTAGGAGTATTAATTGAATAAATATTCAAATTAATACCATATCAACTTGGTTTAGAGTCATGCAAATATATATCTAAGCATGTCTCAAAACCTTCCAAACCATAACATTATAAACACGGTAAAACATAACCTTTTTCAGTTCCATTCCAGAATGCCTATGATCATGTCTCACAGCCATGCCATCCATAATCTTATAAAAATGTTATAAATCAAAAAATGTTGGTAAAAATCCACTATATACGAATTTATGAATTTTTTGGGTCGATCCTAGTATTAATAATTTTATAAATTATCAAGGATAGGCCTGATAGACAATCAGTTAAGCATTTAGATTAGTTCAAAGGTCTATATATAATAATTTCATTATTTTTTTGGACATAGACTGCATTATAATCAATTTAGCATGTCTAAGAGAATAGGTTTTTTTAAAATAACTTCAACAAGTCTTTGGAAATAACCCAGAATATAATCATTTCATCATTGAAAACGAGCCAACATGACATATAATAATTAATGAATATATATCACAACAAATTTAATATAAATAACTACCACACAATATGTCATCATCAACGATCATTTAGGAACAATACCATTTATCATTCCATTAGACATTTCATGTATCAATTGGTTATAACCAATAACATGTCAGTTACATCAATAGTTAGGTCATGACAAGGAAAATATATATCAATAAATTACCCAAATCCAATGTTATATTAAGAATGAATTAATCCATTAATGGAGTGGTTTATAATCGTACATTTACTCACCAGAACAACAGCTGCAAGAAAGGTCAAAAACCCATTAGATCCAAAAGGGACTCCAAGGGACTATTCCAATCATCATTTAATTTACTCGGCACATCATATGTTGGTGAATTTTCAATATTTAACATTTATGACAAATATAAAACCATAGTGTTATGTTTTAAGCATAATTCCTTTAACCAATGATCGACCAACACATCCAACATCAATCATCCATGAGGAAGAAGCTGATGATTATCGTACAAAGTATCCTATGTCAAAATCAACCATTATTAAAACCAAAAGTAATTAAATCCCTGTTAATTAAACAACTATGGTCAGAGAAAACTAGAGAATGAAGGGAACACCCAAAAAATGACTTAAAGGGGATTGATCAAAGAAAATTTACATCTGGAATCCAGATATTCACTACAAAATCACAATGACGATCGACCTATATTGGGAGAAAGAATTATAAAAATGGATGAGAAGAAAAATCATCTGTACTTCACTATCAAATAACTTCTCATCAAACTGCATAGTTTTCAATTCAGTTACATGTCATCTATTTATTTTTAGAATGATATGTAGAAAACCCAATAACCTTAGTTTATTATTTATTCTGATCATATATAAAATGAAGTGTAATATAATTATAAGATGTGTACTCTATTCATTTCATGAATTATTTCATGACCAATAACTATTCATGACATGTTCCTGGAAATAATTACATGGAATGTATTCTAGTTACACATTGTTTGACTATTATACAGACCATTTTTATCCCAGTTTCCCTATAAAAAAAGAAACCATGTTATTTATTCTCAACATACCATGTCCCATTACTACCTAATGCAATATTTATACCTAAAATCCATTAATTCAAATAGAAACAAGAAATCAGTCCCTACATGGATCCTCTATAGTTTTCTCATGTTTCATCACATCCCATGTCTTTTTTTATTTGAAATTATAGAAATCCTTAAACATCATTTTATTTTACCTAGAAAAGTATTTATGTCTCTGAACAATATTCAGGAAGAATATATTAAATGAATAACTCAAAGTGGGATGTTCCTTGAATACATTGGTATTATACCACCTCCCCATCATCTAATATTTCATCCCTAAGCTGCCACGTGCATTGTTGTGGGGCCTCTTTACACTTGTCTCGAAACTATCCTTTCATATCTATATCCCGCTAGCAATTCTCATCCTAAACTCTCCCATGATTCCACAATACATGAACCAACTATATAGTTTTACCCCATAAGTGTCCATCACTATGGTTCATGATCCATATCATATGCTCCTAGAAGGACACGTCATAAATAAGCTCGACATCTTCTTTGTCTATAATAAAATAATGCCCGAGATATTATCTCATAATTGTTTATTCTTGAAACTCATAGTTTTTGTCACTATACAACTATTGAAGAGATAAGTGGTATTCTAATAGGCTAACCTCATACACTATCCCAAATGTCCCAAAAACATGGGATCATGCTATCCATAGTTCCTAATATGGAATTTCCCCATCATATTCGACTGCTGAAGGAAAACATGATGACCATCCAAAAACACAAAAATTCATATTTTATATTCATCATACGATTAATTCGAAATATATTGGGTCACCAACTAATGTATGGTCAATAATACATTCTCAGTCATATCCTATACATGACTATTCCTAAAAGGGCATAACTCACCTACCTCCAATGATTTACTATCGTTTTTAGGATGATTGGTCATACTAAAATACTACTACAATCCCAGACCCTTATGAATTCCCTTCCTGAAATGTGATAGGATATAAGGATCTATGTCTGAAATGAACCCCCTTATAACACTATGCAATCTATCTACCTTACATAAATAAATCTTCAAAGATAATCAACAGTGATGGTCTCCCTAGTAGGAGATTAGTGGGATACCATTATTAATTGATAGAAAATCACTCATAAAAATTATTATTATGGATTTTTCTTTGTAATACTATCACAAAAAATAGTGATATCATCCTATTCCCACTCACAAAAGGGAAAAAGACGGCAAAATCCCCACAGGCCTCAAATGCACAACATTCACTAATAACATGTGAAATGTCTCTATTCAATATATTCTACCTCTTTCTTCATTCCCGAACACCATTATTTTTTATAGAGATCATGATACATCATTGTAAAACAAGAATTTACAGCTAATTTTATAGAATCAAACTCCCTCATCATATCCTTGTGTAAGCCTATTTGTACCCATACTTGACCAATAAAAAGAAGATAATTTGAAAACCCTATAGACCATATTGATGGGGTCTCCACACTATATAAGTTGCCTTTCATAACTACGCCCTCTGCATTGTATAATTGCTCGGTCTTGATATGCTCCATAAGAATGGGTATAATAAATATCAAAATAATATCTACTTATCCAAGAAACTCTTAAACATCTAGATGCATGTATGTAAAGTGGTACATTACCCACCACTCGACTTAAGACTCCCATAATTGATCTACCATAATCTTTAATCTCAATGAATTGGAAAAATTATTTCTCTTTCATATTCTATAATAAATTTCAATGTCTAAATACTACATATTCTCAACCCACCAACTCTGTCAACGGTTCACAACCTACTGAGAAAAGATATACTAGTGGATATAGTGCCCCATGTATAAAACAAACTTCTCACCCATGATAAAATTTCTCTATATTATTAGGGAATGTACTCGTACTGAAAAATCCATTTCCTGAGTAGGATAATTCCTCTCACTTGGTCTCACCTTTCTAGAGACATACGAAACAACTCAATCCTCTTCTATTATAACTACTCTGATCCCAATATCATATGTGTCACAATACATATTTTATTTTTTCTTAAATAGTTAATGTGAGAGTATGTGATGATTATATACATTCCTTTATCTCCAAATAATCTCCCTCTCAATAATATAACCAAAAAAACAAATATTTTATTTCTCAGCCCATATGTAAGTTCTTCCAAATGGGAAAATCCAACAGTAATATGCTGATAGTAAGCTGCTAAACCAAGATGTTTGTTAGTATCAAAAACATTCATGGTGTTCTCCTGATGAAAAATGGTTATAAATTTCTCTTGGTCCACTAACACTTCTTCCTTTGAGCTAGAATTTCCCATGGTGTGCACTTTATCAAGCCAAAAACATCATTTGGTTATCTTGGAGAAATTCCAATTCTCTCCCAATGTACTCTATATAATGTGAAGATATTGGGAAATATAATATAATAACAAGATTAAAAACAATACATATTCAAAAAAAAAATACCACAAACCAATCATGAAAATAATGAATGATCATATTCAATAATTCGAAAAATATAACTAGTGCATTGGTCAAATGAAATAGCATCACAAAATACTCATAGAAGTCATACCTATTCCCAAATGATTTCTTTTGTATGTCTCCATGTATCACCCTCAACTGATGGAATATAAACCATGTATTGTTCTTTGCTAAGATCACAGAACCTATTAGTATGTTGAAGATATCATGAATTCCTAGAAAATGATACTAGTTATGGACTTTCATCTAGTTAAATTTTAGATAATCTTGACATAAGCACAATGACCCGTTAAAAATCTTAAAAAAGAGAACTAGAGAATATCAAAAGAAGTAATAGGATGTATAAATCCATTTGATTCTATATATAACAAAATTAATTTCAACTCATGAATATCTTATGGTTCCATTCAATAAGGGTGGATAGGAACTGACTCGTCACATGTCACCAACTCGATCGTAGACTCAATCTCATGCTCAGGAGAAAAAATATAGAACCATCTAGGAAAAACATATATATTATGGATTAACATTAGAGGAAATGATTTCTATTGAATTATCCCATTATCTAGATTATGAAAAATTATCATAAATGTGGGATAACATAATCTACACGGATTTGGTCCAACTAGATGAGCCCACTGATTCCACTCACCATGGTGAGAATATATGACTACTTCAGGGGATAAAACTTATAAATCTCCACAATTGAAAATTTAAATGATTATACTATATACCTAACCAATCCTTACTACGTATCATTCTGAATCCTATTATTTACATTATAAACAAAACAAAAAAGTATCAGTAACTGCTAATCTCAGGTAAATAGAACTGCAACGTTTGATATTCAATAACAACACTCCCAATGTTGTATCAATGGTAAAAAATCAATCCAATAATTAAACATCCAAGACTAACACATTTAAAAAATAGTATATAAAATGGAATTTGATGGTATGTTATCAAAAAACCCAAATAAAAGGTACAAGACACATGAATCATACCTTTTATTGTAGACAGTTCTGAATCCACACTATGAAATGAAGTCTTCATAATTTAAATCTGATCATCCCATCCTTATTGACCTCCATACTAACATCCATATTCAATTACTTCATTCTAGTATTATTATTCATGTATGGGTGTACCATGTCCCCTACCTCAACATGAATATCCTTTGAGACTCGAGCTACATGCCTACTATGGATTTTTTGAGTCCTTCACAATCTTTTGAACATTTCTTTTTCCCTTCACACTTAGATGATTCTATATTCCCCTAAAAATCAGTTGTAGGTTGATCAATCTTCCATAAGCATGACACTCCAATGTGGGGAATAGTAACTATTGCCATTTTTTACATATACTTCTACATGTATATAACTACACTAGAACAAGGTCCTAAGAAGGCATCCCACTACCCTAACTGATCTGAAATTTTTGGACATATTAAAACATGTCTTAGTGATTTTGTGTTCCACTATAATAATATTTCATAGTTCTCCATGTTGAAATAGTCAGGATGCATCACTACGTCTCTCTTATATTCAATTCTATAATGACTGTATAATTCATCACATCTAAAAAAAATAATCAGATAGATCATATTCACATGTGACTGGGTCTAATAGAAAATACCATCATATCAAAATACCACCTTACAGAATTCATCATCTTCACAACATGGAACAATGGTATTTTTATCATGGAAACATTCAATATAGTCCTTCAGTGACATTTTATCTTCTATCAGTTGCATGAATTCACAAGAATTCCAAACCACCACCATACCATTATAGAAATATCCCAAGAACATCATCTCAATGCACTTCCAAACTAAATCATCTAACAAACATCCTTGATACAAAAATTCCCACCAAAACATGGTTGGTCCATGAAGCATATATATAGGAAGCTTCACCCTCCTATTTTCATGTGTCCGAAAATTCCTAAAAATCCCAATTGCTTATATTATCTAGATATTTTTTTTATTGGGGCCACCCTCCCTAGAAATCATAGGTGGATTTTTAATATACAACACTGTTTTTATCTCAGAAATAAAATTCATGGTTTGAACATCCTCTCCTTCCATGGATCTCATGACCCTTAGGAATCTATCGAGATGCTAAAAATCCACCGTATTAAGAAAAACTAAAATAAGATCTGGTTTACTTATGTTTAGAGAATTATGGTTTACACACTACTGATTATAAACTTGATGATGAGGATGGTTAATTTTCTATATAAGACAAACAAGCTTGTTATAAAACAAGCTATAAAAATTCAACCTCAATAAGGGAAAAAACCAGTAAATATCAGTCAATCAAAACATGTCATTAAAGTGTTTCATCAATACATAATAGTTAATTTATTTCCTTTATCAAACATAAAATGTATCACATATCATTTTTTAGAAATGGGGGTATATATCACATGCTATCAATATGACCAAATTATGAGATATTCGTCTAAATATATATATCCCTATATGCCTATCATGATGTATGCATACCTGTGTTTTTTTATAGTGGGACATGAGTATAAATATCAAGAACTTATAACATCAACGCAAAATTACCCTCCATAACATATGAATCACTCAAGATGAAATAACATCAACTATAATAGGAAAAAGGGTATAAAATATGTCCACCATTGGGAACACATATTTTCCTAAACACATAGTTCAACTTATGACATGAAAAAAGTCATTAGTATGTCCTCAAACATTCTAGTACCCTTTATAACATTACAAAATAATAAATGAAATAGAAAAGAATCCCCGTTCTATACAACTTTGTAATATCCCATGATCTGGAAGTCTCTCAAGATTCTAGGGTGGGTTGGTTCTGATACCTCAAGCACACCTCCGCATATTCTAGAGGTTTTTGACTGCTAGGGGGTAGGGTATGTGTATTGGAGAGACTATAACCTTCGTTAAATAGTTACAAAACTCTGTAAATAAACATATAATAATAATATATAAATATCATTGTGTTGAAATGATGGGAAATATTAAATACAATGGAAAACTAATTGTTGAAGACAAATGAATAATCTGATAAATGACAATGGAATAATATAATGAATTACTATAATGTATCAAGATTTCATATGAAAATTAATACATGTGAATGACTACTAGACTCAATAGAGACTCAGAATTCCCTGGTCTCGAACCCCCTGTTTTTACCTTTTCCAAACTCTATCCCATCTTATAAGCGTTAAATAAACAATATGGTCTCTTTCCCTTGTCTAAACATGCATCCATGTTATTTATTAGGTTCAAAATGGTGGAATAAATATGGTGTGAGGGTAACATAGTAGTTCGAAAATAATGTGTCTAAACATAACTTGTATGATAATAAGTGTATGCAATAACTCAGTAAACAAATGTATTAATTAACTTAACAATTAAGTTAATACCACATTTATTTGTTTTGGACTATGTCTCAATGTATTTGATAATATCTCAAAACCATGGTAAGTTTATCCATATAACTATGGTAAAACATAACCTACCAGGGTGCTATTTTAGAATGTCTTGGATAATGTCTCACAACCATGCCAACAAAAACCTTATAACCAATGTATAAGTCACAAAAATTTGGTTCAAATCCAAATATATAACTATTCCAGCATTTAATCAGGTTTGAGCTTGGTATATAAGCATTTCAAAAATTATTAGGTTGAATTCCATTATATAATAATGTCATCACATGTCTTAGAAAAATCCTTTATATCATCATTTCATCATGTATCAAAAAATAGCCCACTATATCACCATTACAACATGTATCAAGGCATATCCCATTATATAATAATTTCATCATCTATTGGGAATAACATGGTATATATACTTTTAATCATGGGAACTAGGATAATACTCCATATATTAATTACCACATATAAATCACAACATATGTAATATCTTCAATGATATCACAACATTGCATCATCAATAATTAATTATGAAAAGTACCATTTACTTTTCCCTTAAAAATTTCATGTATCAGTAGGTCATATAAAATAACATGCTACTTGCTTCATTAATCATGGAAATCCAAGGTTAATATATATCAAGAATCACCCAAATCTCATGTCATGTTAAACATGAATTTATCCATAAATGTCATCCTTTATAATCGAAGGTTCACCCAATATAATGGTATCCAAAAGCTAAGTCCCAAGTCTATTGAATCCAAAGATACTCCATTGAATAATTTAATTCATTATTTAATTTTTTTTGGCCATCAACATGTTAGGAAAATTTCAATATTTCACACACTCAAAAAAATATCAAACCATATGGTTGTGGTTTGGACCCACTACCATAAGTGATGATCAAATAATGGTTGGAATACAAAACTCTCACAAGGAAGTAGGGAAGATGGACACATAAGGGATCCTAGATCAAACAATTTGATGATTAAATCCAAAAATGATTACTCTCAAGAGATTTTCACTATAGTTTCCATAGAACATCAAGGAAAGAAAGGAAACCCAAAAACAAATGAATTTATGAGGATTCATCCCAAAAACAAGATGTTTATATTGAAGAGATGATATACAAAATCAGTTCGATGACCATACTAGGACGAGAGTAGGAAATATTAATGTGTATGGAAGGAAAAATCAGTTGCATGGGAATTTTAAAAACCATTCTTGGGAAATTATTGGTGTGTAATTCAATTACCCATTCTGTAATTAATTTTTTATGTCTACAACCAAAAACCCATCACCATATAATATTTTGTATTATGATCAAATACTACAGTCCATGTAATATAATTTAATGAGGTGTACTCTCTTCATGTGATGAATCCGTTCAATACCTACAACTATTCATGACATGTGTCAAGAAACAATTTCATGTCATGTATTATAGTTATATGGCATTTTAATGGTTATGAAGATAGTTCATCAGACTAGTTTCCTTATAGAAACTGTAAACCCATTTAAGGATCTTCAAAATCCCAATAACCCTTGGTAACTCAACAACAATTAGTACTCGCACTCCATTAATAAATATATAAACCTTGAATCGATCCCCACTTGGATCCCTTCATGTTTTCTCTTGTATCCCTACAACCCTTGTATGTGTTTATTCAAACAAACATACATCCCTGAACAATAATTAATTTCCCCCCAAAAAATAATATCCATATCCAAACAAAAATTGGCCACCAAGGATCAAATAGAAAACTAAATGAAGGTTGTACCTAGAAAAAATTAATAATTTTTCATAATCCTTCGATATTTTTTCCTTCATCGCATATATTCCTTATTTTTTTAAGAATTAGTCTATTGAGGTTTTTCATGAACAAATATTCATAATGATATTGCTTCACATAATAATATTGGTCTAATGAAATTCCATCATGTGATTCATTTAGGTGATCAAATAAACAAATATTTATTGTGTTTAATCACTTAGATCATTTCCTCGGATTTACCCGATGGAATACCCTTACAATTTCATTACTTTTATCTTTGAAATGTCTTCTATTTTATGCTCCCATTGGTGTATATTTCATCTGTATAGTAATAGTGTGTTTTTTATATTGTGGGGGGAATGTAATAAGACATTTTTTGATAGTTATATGCCTCATTTCGTTGAAAATATATTTTTAGATAATTCTTGAATTGGTGGAGGTAGTATCACATCATTCTCTTCACATGATCATTGTGTTGGTCATCCATGGTCTTTCATGATAAACAATGACTATGAGAACACTCCATCATAATAATATTAATTGTACTCATGGTTTATCATAGGGATATTTAATGATATATATGAAATGGTAAATATTTATTATAATTCAAAGTCGAAATTTTCACAAGTTGTTGTTAGATTATGGTGCATGTCAAAGAGGATTTTTTGTTATCAATGGATACTTTTATGGGGACTTTCGCAAGAACAAGATGACTTTTCAGAGTAATTTTCACTAATTAGTTGTAAATATATGATGTTCATAACTCATTTTCATGTATATTATTATATGATTAGATAATGAGAGTTTTAATTGTTTTCCAAAATTTATTCCTTTCTTTACATGTCTTCCTCCAATTTACCATTGGTTTTCTATTACCGCATCAAATATCCTATTTAGGATCTCATGACAAAATGTGGAAATTGACATAGATAATTTCTATTATTTTCTATGATTTAGGGAATGATCTAATTGATATGTCATAGGGATTCTATAAGATGGGTATAAAATGTTTAAGAGTCATCGAGGGATTTCATCAGGGGGGATTTTGTAGGATCAACAAGACTTGTTTGAGGCCCATCAAAAGTTCAATCTCAGCTTTCAGAGAACCATCATGATAATGGGAAATGATTCCCAAGGACTTCCACGTGTCAATAATGATCATATGGGTAACAGAATCCCTTGTTATAAAAATTATTGCAACTTTGACCTCATGAAGTGTCCTCCATTTTCTGCTTTTTTTCTTTTTTATTATGGTGATTCCGGTTATTTTTAGGGGTATCTCGCCTGATATTTTTCATGATTGGGGGATTTTATCTCTAATATTTTTTTTGATCAAATGTTGTTTTATGGATTTCGTTTAAATAATCAAGGGATATTTTAGTGGGTAATTAGTGTGATCATGAACAGATCATCCACAATGAATGACACATTCTCAAGAATTCCTAGGGTCATTTGATATTGTGTCTTATTGGCAGCCATGTGATTCTTGTAATGTATCAACTTTGTCTCCATATATCCATGATTGTCCTTAATTATTCCTGGGTTGAAAATCATACCAATTCTTTATTTATTTCATTAATACTATAAATATCAAAGACTAGTTTTTCGGAATCAACAAATTATCCCCCCTTCCTCAGAATCCAACTCCGTAGGGACAAGGACTCTATTGTAAGGAGATTAAATTCCCTATTAAGTGATAGATACGTCAACCGATCTATGTTATGAGATTTATTTATTCATCCTAGAACTCTTTGTTGTCCTTCTAAGAATCTAAATAACAAGGGATAATGTCAGATACTCATTTCACTGATGACTCAAACACTCAGATCACATGTGGGTTCATCTATCACATAGCTTCTTCAAAAGACCCCACATCATAAACATTTTTACAATAACACTTCACATGAACCGAATACAATAGTACTTCGTAGGACTAATTCAAGAGATCTGATCATGTAACCTTGCCATATTACTTTTCTCCTATTTATAAATTTATTAAACATACCAGAAACCATCTTATGATAATTTTTATGAACCATAACATAATTTATCTTCTGTAGAGTTGTCCAGGGGGCCTTACATGATTGTATGATTTGTTTTCATGATCACTTCATCATTATGAGGTTTTTATTTCTTCTTATTGTCATGATATCAATAGTCTTATGTTATATCACATAGTCTATAGATTCTGTGTGCATCGTGAAATAATCATATGCTCTATGTTTCATGTGATCATGAGATCTTTCATGGGTTATATATTTCACGATACATATATCAGGCCATGTGATTTTTAATCCCTTTATAGATAACACGATTCACAATATGTTTTCAGATTTATGCATCAAATTTGGTTATATTTATTTACCTTACAAAAAATTCTTCATGTTTCATATATATGTATTAAATTTCTTCGATAGTATATAATGTGGCTAACCATATGGTTGTGGCATCTAGGAATCAAAATGTCGACCCTCAAAATCAATTTTTCACTGAGAATAATAAATTAAAGGGGATTCTCTTACATGGAAATTAGATATTTACACATTCACACCAAATTACATTGTATGGATTATATATAATAGATGGTGTTTCCATTTATTTAGCTGATTAAAATCATACATGTAACTATATATTTTCTACTATTTACTACCATAAAATGATAATCACTACAGATAGTCAAATTGTTACCTCACAAATCCATGGGTTATAGCAGATCTTGGATAACCATCCATGTGGTTTTAATGGTTTTGATCCGACTCATTAGAAAATTTATGTGAGATATTAGATCATTCATATATTATCATTGATTGATCTTTGAAGTGGTTAGTGACCAGTTTGGGACATGCGACAAGAAATAAATTTCTCTATTGAATGGGAAATGTTGTTCTATGTTAGGAAGAGCTACTAATAATTCTCCATATAGTAGAAAACTATTCATAATTATGTTTTGATATGGAATTCTTAGTTTGACATGTATTTTTAGTCAAAACATCTCAATTAAATGATTAAATTTTTTGTGTCCTAGTAATAAATCATTCCATATTTCTCCTGGATAAGTAGGGATCAACCTTTGGGATATTTATTGGCAGGGAGGAATACAATTTCATGGGAATATGTAAGATGAATTTTTTTTCTAGTGTGGATATTTTGGATTTACCCACACAATCTTCTTCCATGTTAATGAACATTTTCATAATTGTGAAAGAGTAGATAAAGGAAGAGATAATCCTATGATATATTGTATCTTTTAAAGATAGAATCAAAATCTTCATATAAGATATTAGGAATCATCCAACATATATATCCATTCGTTGATACCGTTCGAGATAAGATTTCATGAGCACTGGATCATTTTGTTCCATACTTGATGAACATGTTTATTGGATCAGGGGGATACCGAGTGAGATAGAAGGTATCCCCAAGCCTTCACCTAGTGGGGGTTATAGATTATTTTTTGAATAGATGGATTCTAACATTTATGGTTTCATTAATGGTGATTTGACTGGGAATTTTCATGATTGAAGCTCGATCAACATAGGTTAATCCTCTGAATCATGTTGTGTCAACTAATTTTTACCTTTATCAGATCTTTAGGCATATCCATCAAGGAAACATCCTTTACAGATTGGAAACCCTTATATTTCATATTTTTATACATAGGAGATCATTTTTTATGAAGAAAATATCATAACACTATTGTGATCAATTATTCATTATTTCATATTAGGATGAAGTTTTTTTGTTGCACTACTGGAAATATGACTTATACCAACAGTTTTGGCCAAAACATTGTTATTTTTCAATAATTTGAAACTATGACAGTGGTTTGGCCAAAACTGTTGCTATAGGTTACTTATATGGACCTTTACCAACAGTTTTGGTGAAACCGTATGTATAAGGGGGACCTATACCAATGGTTAGGCCATATCATTAATATAGGTCCATTATAGAAGACATATACCAACAGTTTGGCCAAAACCATTGGTATAGGTCCATTATAGAGACCCTATACCAAAGGATTGGGAAAACCGTTGGTATATGTCCCCCTATTGCAACGGTTTGTCCAAAACCGTTGGTATAGGTCCCAAAATCAAAGGACTTATACCAACGGTTCTTGAAAATCTTGGTATAGGTAGATGTATTTTTAATGGAATATTCATACAGAAAACAATAAAAGAATCAAAATATAAAATATTTATGATAATACATATATATATTTATGAAATTATTTTCACAAATATCATGATAGGTTAGTGGTTAGCTCATTCAATCATAAACTAGAGGTCCTAGGATCAAATCCCACATGATGTTTTTTTGAAATACATATACCAACAGTTTTATGGAACCATTGGTATAGATTTTCATATTACGTATACCAACGGTTTTCAAAACTGTTGGAATAGGTCTATATCAACGGTATTCCCAAATACTTTGGTATAGACGTTTACTCATGGCTTACATTTCCATGGTCTTCCAAAGAGTTGGTATAACTTATACCAACTGTTTGGAGGCCTATACCAACTGTTCCAAACCGTTGGTATACGGTATTTTTTAGTAGTGTTAAGGTGATTTCATTAGGACCGGATGAGGAAATTGACTTACCGATATGTTATGATCATTAATGCTCCATTACCTATATTTCACTAATTATGGGAATTATGTATGTTGGTTGTGGCTATATCAATAAGAGGTCATGTAAAATATCTTTTCGGTAGGAAATTATTGTAAACTATATAGTTGATATGAATATTTATGATCCATATACCCCCATATTTTTTTACTCACCATTTTTCCATTATTGAAAGGGTTTCCCATTTCCCTTCATCTATCATATTGGCAGAATGAAAACCATTATTATTCTCTAATTCTATCTCTCATCAGAATGTAAAGAAAAAATGTTCGGAATATTCATCCCGAAATTCAAGGCCTTACATTCCCATTTTATGATTATTACATTTATTTGATGTAATCCTTCAAAGCTGCTGTACTAAATTTTTTGGACATTTAGGCAGACAAGACATGTGCTTTACTGAATACCTTTTTATGGCAGTGATGGTGTTGATTCAAGGATTGGGGGAGACACTAAGTAATATCTCTCAAAACTGTGATTAACATAAAATTAGTGGGATAGAGTTTGTTGAGGAGGATTTACCTTCAAAAACAATGACACACAATGCACCAACTGAGAAGATATAACATGAAACATATTCCATTTCATCAATATCATATCATCCAATCATTCCTCATTATGATGTTCCCATAGAAGTGGTTATCGATAATCATATATAATGAATGTCAATATTGAATAGATTCCATACAAAGAATAACAAGACTTCAATGTAGGGTTTCATATATAAGCGTAATGCCTTCTCTAGAACTTTCATGATGTTGGAGCATGTCGCAATGATTGAAAACATTTGTCTGATATCATATCATAAATTACCCTAGCTTGAAAATAATTTTCTGCTGAATAAGGGTACATACATCGTTTTGATTATGGTAATCCAATGGACAAATGAATAAGGTATTATTTAGAGTGTCTAGAATAGTGACATTAGATGACCTCCTAGATGAATTTCTAGATAGATAAATTGACATCAAAAAAATGGAGGAGATATTATCATTCCTAAAATCCAATATTATGATTTCAAACTTCTTATTGGAGACTAAATATAAGATATTTGAGGACTTGTTATACTTAATCAGAAATATCAATCCTCAAGTAGCTCTAGAATATGTCATGCTGATGGAACATCATTTCACAATCTACAGATATCAAAAAACTCTAGATGATTTTGGGAATTATTTTAGTCAAATTTTATTATATTATGATCAAAATTGTTTTTTGTGAAATCCATGGAAATGGTCCAAAATGTAGAGACTCGTCCCTGATTTTAATATTGTATATAAATAAATATTATGAACATTACTAGTAATTTTCTATATTTCATTCATTAATGGGATGCATGAAATATCATTGACTTAATATCATATGTGTAATGATCGATTACCTTCTTTTCTGTAATACTTGGTGAACCCGAACAACTAGATTTTAATTCATTAATCATTATGGATATCCCATGTTCATTTATCATGACTTATTATTGAAATGAGATACCTTGTAAATGTATCTCCACTTTTTTTTTCATGAGCCCAATGTTTAAAAAAAATATAATACTTGAGAAATATAAGTCACAGAGGGAAAACTCTCTATTTTTTACACAATAAAGTTTACATACCAAGTGTATCTTGGTTTTTTCTTAGGAAAAATAATGATCCCTACATTCATTGAATATTTATTTATACTACCATAACTTCTTACTAGGAATCATATTGTAGAAATAATATTGTTTCTCTTTCAATTGGATACAAAAAATAATTTAAAATTTCCATATTGTTTTGCTACAGTTTAAAGTCTTCCGGGTATTACATTATGCTACTATAGATTATGGTCTTCTAGCTCTTAGATTATATTATTTTATTATATTTTATTCTACATTGGACCATATATTTATATGTATTAGGGACTTATATCTTAGAACATTTTCTATTATTAATAAAGAAAAAATATTTATAATGGTTTTGAGGACCATGAATCTTAATGATAAATTATTCATTGAGGGATCTAATACTGATCATTATTAATTGATTTTATGAAGAATCAATGATAAAGTGAGGTTTAGGTAGCCTATGTTATTGAATATAATAGAAATGATATATGGTCATGATGGGTCCTAGAACAATTCATCCTTACCTCAGGATTCATTAGTGGACATTTTAAAATTCCGAAGTAGTTATGACCACATGGACTATTGAAATATGGGTGGATTAAATCGTGACCCCAATGTTTGAGTTAATGACTATTTAATGGGGAATTGATGTCAAGAATAAACACAAATAGTCCTAGGTGTTGAGTTCTACTATACTTTACACAATTCTCATTAATATTAGAGTTTCTTTACTACAAGGAGGATACTCTTGTAGTTGGTAGGTCAAATACCTTATGCCTGAGACCATAGGGATTACAAGAATGGAAATATATAGTTGTCGCCACTCCATTTTAAGGGACATGAATGATTTTTTTAGACAAAAAATATTCAAAATTACGAATAATGTAGAGATAAATATATTCAAGGAGGATTATCAATCCTATTCCACATTATCTTTTATATGGGAGGCCTCTTACAATAGCCATGTTGCATTGTGTCATCTTGTGTTGTATATAAAAAGGTTTGATAATGGAGTGTCATGTTCATTCTTTAAGGTAGGGTAAAATATATGGTTACATAATTTCGAGGATGTGAAATATTATAGAAAATTTTGGTTTGTGGATTTGAGATCGTGGTCTTGGAATATCTTAGTTAATTGAATTTGAAAACCTATAGGTACATGTAAACCATTAGTACTGATAGAATCCCATATTTGAGGTGGTAAATACAATAAATCCTAGATTTAAGGGAGGGGTGTTTCATGGATAAATAATATCCTTGGAATAATATCTTTCACAAGGTGATATTATCTAATTAATCCTAGTGGGGTGCTTTTGGGGTAATCTAGTCCATATTACTAGTAATCAATAATAATGAACTAGGATTGAGAGAGCCCATAATTTGTGTAGTTCCATGAGAAGGTTACCAAAATAAAGAATGTGTTGTGTCAGCTCACACGAAAAGGGTATGAATTTTCCTTGTTAAATATTTATCATTCACAAGGTTTTTTAGAACATAATAATTTGTGAATCATCCTAGTAGACATGTAATTCTGGTGAGGACATGTAACATATTATTACTCTTAATTTTTCGTAGACCAGGGGGTCTAATAGGTATATCTTATCATTAACATGGGCTAACAGGTTGGCAACTTTAAAATTATCCCTTTTATATTTACAAACCAAATTTCCATAAAATATAGAGATTAGGAGACTTGCGATAAGATAAACGAATTTTTAGGCTTCCCTGTATGGGTTACCAACCTGAGAAGTTTTGTTTATATTTCACATGATGTTTAGGGTCATAGGATTTGGACCATTAATGGAAAATTTTTGTGGTCATACATATTTTTAAAAATTGAATAATGTTTAACATCATGATGTACATATAACTACTAGGGGGAAATCATACACAATTTCAAAATTAGGAAACCTAGTTTTAAGAGTTCTTTAAAATCCTTGTAAGTGGGATGTGAAAATATTGTAAATTATTTATCATCATTCTTGGGTCATTAATAATGACATGTGACAATAATTTCATGTATGAACCAAAACACATTCACATGATGTTTTCTTTTATGGGGACGTCTAGGATCACAAGGATCAGAAACTCTTTTTTAATGTTACTAATGGATTTGGTTGATGGTAGAGAGAACATATGTAAGAACCATGGGCAGAAATTCATAGTAAATTAAATAACTCCTTGATTTAGGGTTTACTTTTCATATGGCCATGGAAGACCCTTGATAACCAGTGTTTCTCAAGATATGAATTCTATTTTATTGTTTGATGTGCTAAGAAGATGATGAAATCACCAGGTACTCTGGTTTACAAGGACTATACTCTTTTAGTAATCTCATATGGATTGAATATTGGTGATGGTATATACATTTAATCTTTCATTAGTGATTAAATATCTTCCATGACATTTAAATTCAAGCATCATGGATATTTTACATGAAGTGTAACTTCATATTGAATGGACATAAAACCCGATGTGAAATTGTGCACGATATCCTTATGGAAATTATAACATTTTAGCTAAATTTAGATATAGGTAGTTCCTTTTATACCTTGAATGTATTTCTATTGAGTATCTAATTTTTATAGCCCATATTTTTATGGATTTTTATCATGAACATGAATTTTGGATTTATATTTTACTCATTCGTTGTCAGAGAATGTCTGTATAACATGGATTTCATTAAATAGAGGTATATTACACTATGATGGATGAGATTTGATGGGATTAAATGTATAATTATTTAAATCATAGATAAATCCTTTCATTGATCTGAGATAGTTCCCTACCTAGTTCTATCAAATATGTAAGGGGGTATATTTTTATCATTCTATATATTTTGTTCAGACCCAAGACAAGTGATATGTGCATCACTACATATCATGTTATTTTTAGAATCAACAATACATAGTTCTTGTATCAGATTTGATTGTGGAATCATTACTCATGTGTAGGGAGGGGGTATTTATATATTATGGATTCACTCAAGATTGGATATTCGGGTGTCACTAAATACCCTATTGCAAAAGGAATCAATCCACAAGTAGTTCATCAATCGGAAACTCTCTATGATGGTCTAATAACTATGAGTAGATAGTATTTTTCTTATTTACTATTTTTTGTTTTTCCCATGATTAGAGAAACAAGCATCACTACATATCAGGTTATTTATGGATGAAATTAACACATTGTTCTTGAATGGGAATTACTCAATACATGTCTAACCGATATGAAGAGTGTGGAATTTCATGTATGGATTATTGCAGATATACCTATGATAAATGATCTAAGTATCACTATGTGTACTATGATGGTAGGATCCAAGTCACATGTAGTTCTAAAATGTGAAACTCCCCAAACATGTATAACCCATAGATAGAGAGGGCATTTTTCTTTTTGACTATTATTTTTTTCCCAAGATTGGAGTTTGGAAAACAATTGTTTATCATGTGATGAAGGTAATAAGGACACACTTAGTTCATGAGTGGAAAACCCCTATAAAGATCTAACCCATATGTAAAGGGTAGAATATTTAATATAGATTGCTTTGAATATTTTCAATATTATAGATATGTGTGTTTCGAAATAACCTATGATGGTAAGAATCCAGACACATGTAATTATTTTATGGGAAACTATTCCAGTATGGTCTAACCCATATGCATAGGTACCCACATTTCCAATTGATTATTGTGGATAGATCAATAATTAGAGATATGGGTGTCATAGTGTTTCTTGTGATGGCCAAAATTAATCCAATCATATTTCTTGAATGGGAAAATGAAATACATAACCCAACCCACACATAGAGGACAAACATTTCCCATTTATTATTATAGACTGACCTTGGATTGTATATATTTTTATCGCTAATGATCTTGTGGTGGTTAGAATCAAGTCACATGATGTTATTTAATGAGAAACACTCTACAAAGGTATAAACCCTATGCATAGGGGGGGATTTCACATTTATTATTTCGGATAGAACTTGTATTGGAGATTTGGGGGTCACTATGTATCCTATAGTGGATATAATGAAGGAAACCATAATTCTTGAACAATAATCTCTCCACATAGATCTGGCCCATATGCATAGAGGATATTTCTCTCGTTGATTATTCGTGATGGACCCATGATAAGATATATGAGGAATTTTGAATATCCTATGACTGAAAAAAATCAAGAAACAAGTAGTTCATGAATTGGAAGCTCTCCAAAATAGTATGAGAAATATGTATATGGGGTAATTTTTCACTCTTATTATTGTAGCTCGACAAATGATCGGAGATTTAGGAATCATTATATATTATATGATTGTAGGAATCAATCCGCACATAGTTATGGAATGGTAAACACTCCATGAAATTCTAACAAATAGGCCTAGGGGGAACTAGTTTTTTTTTATTATTTCTAAAGTATTTAGGTTTTGTTAATTGTGGTTCCCTACATTTCATGTTACTATAGGAATCAATCCAAACATAATTCCCGAAATGGAAACTCCCCATGTATGTCTAATACATACAAAGAGGGGATATTTTTTCTATTATTATGGTAGATATACCTCATATTAGAGATTTGGGTGTCACTACGTGTCATATGTCGGACCGATTCTATCCTCGCATAGTTCTAAAATCGGAACCTCTCAACAGAGTTGTGGGCCATATTTAGACTCAATAATCAAGCCACACATAGTAATTGAATGGTAATATTTAAATGTATTTCTATCCAATAAGAATAGGGTGAATGTTTTCCATTTAATATTTTAGATCCACCTAGGATTTGATATTTGGGTTTCATAACATATCATATGATGGGAAGAATAAATCAATATATATTTCTTAATAGGGAAACTCTCCATGAAGTTATAACTAATATAAATAGGGGAAAATTTTCATGTATATTGATGTGGTTGAACATATGATTGGAGATATGGGAATTTTTATGTATCTTGTGATGGTAGGTATTGAGACACACATGGTATCTTTTTTAAATACCCTCCACACTTGTCTGACAAAAATGTAAAGGTGGGAATATTCTTGACAATTATTCTATTTGGAAACAATATTATAAATCTGGGTGTCCCTATGTAACCTATGATCGACAGAATAAATTCACATCTAATTCATGAATGGTGGTGTGGTGGGATACCTAAACAGAGTATATTGTTCATCTTATGTGAGGTCTTTAGTAATGTTCATTTTTATGTCATGCAAGTGAAGTCAACCATGATGTTTAATTACATAAGATAAGGACACATTATGTTCCTTTTTAGGTCATTAATCCTAGATCATACTAACTATGATGTTTACATATTTTTATGGATCAGGAGGAGAATACCATATCATAATTCATTATTCCATGTTATCTATTTATGAAGTGAGAATCCATGAATGAAAAATGTTTCTTTCACTATATAAGGACAATTATAATAATGTATGGGGGAATTATTCTCAGGAGGTGGATGGGATAGGGTATGCAGTCTTGTAGTCTCTACATATCCCATTGGAAGGAAAATCAACCCTAACATTGTTCAAGTAAACCACACTGTTTAACATCATACATCATGGGTGATGTTTACTCGACATGAAAATTACGGCATTAATGCACATAAATGTTATTAAGTTATTTCGAAAGGTATATTATGAGAGGAATATGATTTTTGTGACATAAGGCTTACCAATATGTTTTCCCAAGGAATCTTTTTCTTGGTTCATAGGGTATGACTAGGTTTTAGAATCATGTGTTGAAGAGGTTATCATTTAGTTGAATTTATTGTGACTAGGATAATTTGATGTCATATAGTTTTAGGTCATACAACTAGGAACATAGATTCAATTTGGTTTATTGTTTTTCTACAAGTTATTCTTCTATGCAGTTTAATGTCATTCAGAAAATATGCATCATATACATTAGCAACATGCGGTCTGGAAAATAAATTCTCCATTGAATCTAATAAAAAAAATTATATTTAAACCAGACATTGTTGGGGGTGTAACACATTCATAATAAATTTTCTACATTGATTAAGATCGATTATAATATACCTTAAATATTATATAAGGACCATACAATTTGGGTTACATATTTGGAGGTCTCATTCTGCATATCCTTGGGGTTTTGAATTCCAATACTAGTACTATATAATGAAACAAGTTGAAGAAAAAATTTTCATTGAAGGATAATTCAATCTGATTTTGATAGACCTCTAAGATGTGTTGTGTATATAATCATTTATCCTCAAGTCATTCCAAATCATCCATAATATTTATTGACTACTCATAATCTAATATTTTTTTAAATTTATTTATTACATAAAAGTGAATCTCAACTTCAATGGGGAACTCCACCTATATTCCATACACTGATGAATATATAGTCATTTGTTTGGAAGGGTGTTTGGTGGTATGGTAGTTGATAAATCATGAAGGAGAGTGTTTGGGAAATATTTCTTATCCTTTTCCTCCATAATATTAATAATACTAGATAGATTATTATTGAAGGCCTATATTTTTCTTTATTTTCAAATCATCATATAGGGATGAATGGATTGATTCGATGTTGAAAACTAGGTACAATTTTATCAATTTGGATGAATATATGTTAGTTCCTTAGTTCATGAGTATCCTGAAATAGAATCTGAATATGGTTATGATATCAAAAATTGTGAAGTTAATTATACTATTTTCCGGGACATTCATATGGGGGATTCCCCAAACATATTTGGACATGTATTATTTAGTATTAAGTATGTACCTAAATTAGATAGCTGAGTTTGGGAGATACATCACAACTTCCATCCACTATGCGGTAAAAAACCATTAATATTTTATTTTATGTAGAAACTATGGTGGTTGATAGATGAAGTTTTCTTGAATCTAGAGTGAATGAAATATCAGGTTGAATTATATATATTTTTAGGTAAGTATTTTCAAGTAGTAACCATGAAACCTAATTTGATGGGAGAGTCTGGTCATGTGATGATGATTACCATATGATGGTTTTGGAATGCTTCCATGATGGGGAAATCATTCGTTTTACTATGAGTTTGAGTATTATTTCATCAATAAATTGATTGTAGAGTTTTTCTTTATCATTTATCCTAGCCTAATGGGAAATGTTTTCTTCTCAACATCGTCAATGTTCCTCCATGGGTCGATCTGATAGAAGGGTCCCATTTTAGAGGGAAATAAAGACGAGATCCCCCCATCTACGAGGTCATATTGGTTTATCATGATATAGGGATATTCTAACCAAATTTATAACCTCTATGTCATAAATGATGACTGCTGAGACCATGTTTTAGTGCGTGATGATCAAGAAATCCAAGTCCTAATCCAAATTTGTTGGGACTGTGGAAATTTATCCAGTGCAGCGACATGATCAATTTGTGACAAAGATACATGATGCAACACTGCATCAAAATGAAAATATTCCATCATTCCTTTGGAAGAACTGATTAGTGTGGATAATTATTCATTTCTAATATCATATTCATCCCTAATTTTATTGATCACCATTGCTAAATCCCCTATGAAGTTCAAGTATTCTATATACAGGTTTTGGTATAGTTAAAATACAATAATGAGGGATTGGTATTCTGCGTCATCATTACTGCATCCTTCATCTAGTTTTATGGATTTGGAAAAAATTCATTGTCTTGGTAAAGAAACACAATATCTAGGAAAACTCAGTTGAGCCACGGTTTTTCCCACCTTATCCCGACATGACATCAGGATAAATGAATCTAATACATCTCCTATTATTTGGAAATGTGATAGGAGTGGAAAACATATTCATTAGGAAGTTTGGTATGCACTAATGTGATTCATATGATGGGATTTACATTAAAATAATCATCCAAGGTGTATTATTTATCTAGATTTTGTTAACATAACCTAGATTTAAAATTATTGAAAAATAATTAAAAATCATTCCAAATTCCCATTCATCATGGGGTAGAAAAGGATTTAATGTAGAGGTTCAAAATGAGATACCAAGTGGATTTTTTGATGCTACAAGTAATTTAAATTTATTCCTAGATAATATATGTGTGAGTTAGTTCTTCTCGAAAAACAAATATTGGGTCTCAGTACCTATAATCAATTGAATTAGGTTGTTGAAAATGTTTTCATACCCCATATGCATTTTCTATGTGATGAGATAATAGACCAATTACTCAATAGAGGCCAGATATAATATATATATCTTCCCGTCCATTGGATTTGTTATCACTTGTTGTTGTAGTGGGTACATCTCGATATCCTCAATATATTCTTAGCATTCCTCATCCCATCAATTTGAAATTCACCTATCCATCAAAATTTGTGAAGGGGGTACACCTTATTTTTTGATTAGCTGTTTAATTCTTAATGTAAGTGAGTTTCTTTTGGTGACACATTGTTCTTTTAGAACTTTTGGTGCTTTCATTTATTATAATATTGTTGTATTCTTAGGATCATATTACGTGTTGTGTTTTAATACAACAATGCCATGTAATTTACCAAAAGACACCTTCAAATCTCCCTTCAAGGTATTCACCTTCAAACTACACTACTGCAACATGATGATGATTGTTTAATGTTGTGTTTAGTGATCACATCACTATAGAAAATAATCCAATGTGTTTTCAACATAAAATTTATTTATTTATACCTTGAATCGATTATTGATATTTTTTATGGTGTGTTGGTAATTATCACAAAAATTATTTAATCTAAATGGCATGACCTGAAAGAGAAAAAATCTAATGACGTGATATGAAGGTAGTGTTTTCCTCATCATTAGGGCCAATATTTATATTATTGTTCCATGAATACCCATATATGATAGAAATTACATAGGATCTACCAGTTACATCAATCAAATGTTTTATGGTAAACAATGGGGAATCATTCTTCGGACGATGATGGTTTGTGTACATAAAATCTATACCGACTCTAATATTCACATTAATTTTATTTATAAGAGATTTTTTCCTGTTATTTTAGGTATTTAAATTCTCAGATAATTTTTTCATTGATATATTTATTATTATCATACTCTACATTAGTATAATGAGAGGGTAGTGCCTTCTTGGAAACTTTATTAAACCCTGATGGTCATTGGGTAGTCCTAGGTTGTGTGTAGACACAATAATGCTCAACTCTGTCATTTTAATTTTATTAAAAGTTATAATTTATTGAATTTTATTTAGAAACCCAATATTCATCGACTTATCCTTGAGAGGCATGGAAATACTATTCATTTTGGGTCATGGGTCCTATTATGTTCCATGATTCACCTACATGTTGACATAAATGGTGGTGGGGATTCCTTCCTCAAATGTGAGAAGGGATTCAAAAGTTTATCATCTTGTTCTTATATATTATAATTAGTGGAGGTATTTTCAAACATGGTGGATAATCCAGGGAAATCTCGGTCACTATCAATGTAATAGGGGCAAAGGGAAAAGGAATTGTCACCCTAAACAACAATATTCATCGTAGAGGTAATTCAATGTTGATGGTTTTCTTTTTTGTTCTTACTAGGGATAATAGAATCTCATACATCTAGGACTAAGTATACTACCTGAGTGTGGTTTATGGGTTTCATATAGTTGATTTTGAGTACACTCTAAATATTATAATGTCTTACACTCAAGCCATTGGGGGTTACATAATTCATATCTCAATTGACCATTTGTTGTTTTCCATCCCTTTTGTATAAAACTCCCGGAGAATATATGGATTCACAATACTCATTGGGTGCACTAATCCCATTTAGTTTGATAACCTTCCAATCAATGGGGTATTTCAAAAACTGATGTAATTATAAACGTACCACAGTGTGCCTATTATGCCAAGGTATTAGAATAATGAAATTATATTTTGTTCCATTTTAAATAACCTTGAACATAATATTTTATGTGATATCCCAAAACTATGACTTATATTTCATAATCCTAATAGGCCATTCCTACCTCTTATCATATCCTTGAATGAATAGTTGTGTAGGAGACAAATCCAGATAACAATATCAAAAACACAAATGATTCCAAATCAATATGAAGTTTTTCCTAGAATCATTTTCAATCCTATGCCTTTGGATTTCTATTTTGGCGAGTTTTCTTGAAACAAATAGGGGTATGATACGTCTCTAGATGAAACACTCATGATCTTTATTTATGAATCAGATAGAGACCTATTATTATGGAATAATCTCCACTATTTATATCTCAGATGTATAAACATATGAATTGAAATGTTATGGGCATGAGAAAGACTTAATAAGTACCTCCCTTAGTTTTTTTAAGGATGTAGTGAATCCTTGATTTGGATAATGGTCGTGACAAAAACCAACTATTTCAGAATGTCATACTATTGTACTAGTGTTATATGAATCCCAATGTTGCATTTTCCCATATTATTTGGATTAGAAGTTGGTATGTCTATGGTGGATGTGAATAATGATTGATTAGAGGTGGACAGAGAATCTACTACTAGTGGTGTAGGTAATATCAACCATCCCCTTTAGAATGTTTTTTCATACAATAACACAAATTCTAGTTGATGATTTAATATTACTGGGCATGGAAGACTAATTCATATCTCTAAAAAATATTCAAATTTTTATTGGATGTGATGGAATTTTAGAACACATGTCTTGTATGTTTATATGCCATCCATTGAGATGTGACAATATTATTGGGTTTGACCATTCCTCTAATGTTCAATATATCCTCATTTTCAAGGTCCCAATTCTAGTATGGGTATATCATACTTAGAGGTATATACATTTTCTAAGAAGGGATCTATTATGTTAACTATAGTAAAACCATAAAATATGTTCTTCATCTTATAAGGATTCCTTTTGGTGGGGGGTTCCCATTTATTCGAATTTGTTGGAAATAAATATGCATGATTTAGGGTATGTGGTAAAGAGGGATATGACTCATAATATTCAATATATTCCAATGTATTGATATTATTCCCAACATAGTGAGGTATAGTTATTGTCACATCCATAGGGTATCGTATTTTTATTTTATTTTTTATCTTTCTATCATTTTTGGGTGATATATATCTAATTTTTTTGATTCATCCATTCATTGAACATATATTTCTTGCTGGACAGAAGTACATTCATTTCACCCTCTTCTTCTTTTTATACGAGGGTTTCATCAATCAACTGGACCAAGGAATTCTATATCATCACCTGTCAGAAATCTACCATTCATTTCATAATGTATTTTAATACTAATCATTCCAAAATGGTGTCATCCAGCTTCATGTGGAAGGCATAGTGTCCTATACAATTGGTGATAATGAACACAATGGGTTCACTATTTTCTAGTATCTTGATTAGGTTATTTTCAACGGCTATAATAAAATAACCATAGATCATATCAATTTAGAAGATGTATGATTTATTAATCCAATACTCAAATCATGGCTGGCCATACTCTCTTATTGCTTCTGGCCGAGGTGATTTTTTAGTTGTTCGCACTCGATGGGAGGCTATATTCAATTAATGGAATTTCTGGTTTCATGAATGGGAAATTCTAGGGGATTGAAGATAAAAATGAATTTCTCTTTCTTACTATTCATTTTTACCTTTTTTGGGGCCAGAGATGTGATTTATTTGGCGTCTACTAAATAGAATATTCTAGGGTTTTTTTATTTCGACAAACACATAGAATCTACCTAGATAATTCCTCAGGATCAAAAGTGTTTCTAGCTCATCCTAAATATTTTAATCACAGTGTTACAATGATATCTTATGAGAGGTAGGGATGTTGATTGAATGGGAGAAACATTTACATTTGGTGATAAGGTCCAAAACCCTATCATTTTCATGTTATTTTCAATAAGTGATGTTGAAAATTTTATCTTCAATTATAGTGGATCACAAATGAAAATGGAATTGAAAATGAACTTCTTCCCATAACATAATAGTTCTTACTGGTAGGCTGATATACCCAGAAATGATGGCCCTACCAGAGTATGTACAAAGAATCTCAACATGGTCACCACAAAGTAGTCTCAAGGACCATTAATTTTTCTACATTGGGACACAATGTGTGTAAAATGTTGTTCTAGATCCATATTTCAATCAAATTTTGAAATGGTAGGATTTTAAAAATTGAGTCGTGTTGGGGGGGGCTGGAATTCACCCATTTGGGATGTTTCTTCTTCTAAGGCTGTACAAGTGCACGTCACCCTTCAATAAAAATCATTTGAATATATAGTGATTCAATAGAATTGAACAGTTCTGAATGTACAAATTTTTTGGAATCCTCTCATCTATATGGAATTGGTGAGGCTTCCTGATGTGTACCTAATTTCATTTCCTATAGATTATATATATATTATTGGATAAAATGATATGCTTAATGATTGTTATTTTGTCATCATAATGGAATAAAATCAAAATAATAACTAGTTTGTTGATTTATATAGAATGGTTTCTAGGATATAGAGATGGCATAAACCTAAGATTCCACAAATTCTATTTGATTAGCTGACGCCCAATGTTTTAAAGGAGGGACATTCATCCTTATATGAACATTATACCCAAAATGATGGTTTCCTATTAGTTATTTCTCATTGATCTATCTGAAATTTTGCGTCTCAATATATTACCTAGAAAAAAATACCTAGATGGATGGAATTTTATCCCTTCATATGGTGAGTGGGAAATATCGATGCCATTCCCATTTCCCATTTCAGGGATCCTCAATAACAGTGAATATTCATTTTTCTTAGGTGCCATCCTTTTGGATCCTCCTATAATTCCACATATGCGTAACCTCTGATGGTGCATCTAGATCACCCTCCCATCATGGTATACATTCTAGATTACATCCCTATGAATTTTCATCTTGATCTACATAATTAGTTTTGTTAATGGTAAAAACATTCAATGATGTGTATTGGGAAATGGTAGTTACCCCATTACTATTAATACAAAAGTATGATTCTTCACCACTTACTCCTCTATAGAGGGATTCAAAATATTCATTTTTCTAACCAAAGGGAATTTATTAAAAAATTTATATTATCATCCTTATGAGTTTTTTTTCATTTTGTGAATGTTCTTCATACCTTGGTTTATGAGTACTGACCTCAACGTTTCATTTTGTCAAGAATATTAAACTAGCCCGGAATAGAGAATGTTTTCCTTGTGGTTGGACGAACTGATGGGATTTTGACCATTTATTTTTACATTCAATACTAGAGAATAATTATTCTTTCCTAGATGATTCTAATGATGAAACATCTCCCAAACCAGTTGTTTAAAGACTATTTGGGCCAAAATTGTAACTTGTTTGTCATATTGTTGAAGATATAAAGATTCCCATCAAGGATTAGATGGTTCCCAAGATGGAAGTTGAGATATAAGTCCCCCAATTCCTATTTTATGGTATTTATCAATAACCAAAATGGATTTCTCCATGACCCTATTGGGGTTTAACAAACATTGTAATGGGGATTAAATAATAAATATTCATCCATGTTGGATGGGGTTGGTTTGATTCGACCACTGATTCTTCCACAATCATATCATGGATTTATGATCAAAGGGGTGGAGACAGGGGTAAAAATTACCCCATTCAGATGGGTTAGGATCCCATGTGGATGAAATCTTTGAAAAATGTGATTACAAAACATTTTATTTTGAAAATTGTGCTCATGTATGATATGGGTGTAATGGAAGCCCATTATTGGAGTCATTTTTTACAAGAAGATATCAGGATTCCCACAATGTTAGCTTCCATGTATAAAATATATTCCCATTGCTTGGATGTACATATGATAAGAATATTTTGGTAGTCCCATCCCTCCTCTCCTGATAGTGCGGCCTATTCATCTCAAGGGAATTTTAGTGTATTGACCATTTAACATTTCCGTTTCTCAGACCCCTAATTTCTCTTATGGACATTAAATTATAGGATTCCGTGTTTGTGTGGGGTTTTATATTTCCTGGACATCATGATGTGAAATTATCAATATTTTACCCATACTCAGATACATACATCTAAGAGAACTCTATAAATTAGTCAGCATACAGTTTTCAGGATATTGAATGGAACACATTGAATGCGTTTTTCATGATATTCCATCTTATGGTGTCATGATATCCAGAGTGCTGACATTCCCAACTAATAACATAGTGCATTTATACTGTAGAAATCATCAAGATTTCCATGTTAATGTATGTTTTTATTCTTTTACCACTAATGATTTTTCCATATATTATGGCATATGTAACACATGAACTACTTCTTTAGATCATCTAGGATCTCATAGTCTTTAATATTGATAGACCAAAACATTATTTCATGGTTCCTTCTAGATAACTTTATTCATATATATATTACATCCTATTCGTTATCATATCTATACACCTCCACCTTTTCAAATGACGAACATCACTTCTATAGTCTGTCTTCTAACCACAATGCAGTGATTATGATTGTCGGTGGGGAACTATATATAGTTAAACATGATGTTTCAATAACCTATCAATATGAATGTGATGGGGTTTGAGATACCACCTATATAGAGGGTTCGTGAAAGGCTTAGTATTTCCTTGGTCGATATAGATTTCACTACATGTAGGTTAAACATGAAAGATGTCATGAGTAGATTCATTGGGATCCATGAATTCACTTCCACAAAGATAAGTATTGGGGTAATGGTCTCCTTCTTAATCATTTAATGTGTCCATAGAACTTTATTTTGTTTAGAATTTATATCAAAATGACTCAAGGACAATATAATTGCGATGATCAGGGATACAATCCTTATTCATTCTAATGGAAAGAATATTTCATCATATCACTTTTTATTGTAAAAGGATATGATCCGTAGACATTATAGATCCTAGAATATGTTGATAATAATCTGGTGATGCGAGAATATGAACCTACATCTCATAATACATCAGAGTATGTTGGTGATTTCATTTTAATTAATAGAAATATGATCTTATATTTGGCTGTTTTATAAAATATACCAGTCAACCCGAGATGAATTTTTTATATGATCCTAGTTTAAATATTAATTCACCAATGGAATAAGTCTATGGAAATATACAATGGGATAATGGATATGAGCATCATCCTAAGTATCCTTTAAAGGATTCTGTAGTATTTTTTCATCAGTGGAAGACAGGTTATGAGCCCAGATTCCATGAGCTATTAGAATATGTTGATTAGATTCATTATTGGGGATATGAGACTTCTCTATTGTGATTAACAAAATTTAATAAACAACCTTGTATTGAAATGAGATATAAGACAACTCTTGTCAATTATAAATAAGACACCTGTCTTTTTTGATTGGAATATGATCCTTCTCGAGTCATGTACCATGAGCACATTTTGAGCCTCAAATTTAATAGGGATGTGAGCCAAAAAATATAACATTTTTGTATAATGCCTATATTTTATGATAGGAATATAAATCATTCATGATGAATGTTCGAAACTGAGGTGGTGATTCCTAGTTTGAACGGGGATATAAGGCATTTCACATTGTCCATTATCAAAATTTTCCAAAACTCCTCCTAAATAAGAGTTGGAATGTGTGGTATATCCGATGTATCATCATGTTCGTACTGAACATAGTGATATGCTACATTGGATGTGAGTAAAAGAATATGTGTTTTCCCCTATATCTATAAAAATTAGAAATTATGTTGATGTGATTTTTCTGTGGATGTTGGGATATGATCACACACACATTTATCAACAACTTTTCAAAACCAACATTATATTATTGTTACCTATGGATGAGTATAATGGGTGTAATTTTGTCTACTAGTTCCATATATAGGTGATTAAGGGGAACCGGTGGGATGACAGTGGTGACATAGGTTGGAAGGTTAACTCCTTATATGCTCATAAACTATGATCCATCCTTTGTCAACTCGTTTATTATCCTAATATAGGTTTTTAATGTGTTTATTTCCATAATCATAGAATAATATTATTAATTTATTAGTGGTGGAACCAGGTGCCACTGGATTCAGTTAAGCCTTCCTTATATGATAAGAAATTTTCGGCTTCAATGTATATATAGCATTATTTTCAACATCAATGTTCGGGATTTTACCATGTCATTAGTATTATCTATCATTGATTTTTCCACCCAAATATAATGTTTTCTGGTGGGTGAGGATAATGTATGACTTAAATATTCATCATCCTTATATTATATTCCAAAATTCTTGGTTGAGAAATAAATTATCTCAGTTCCAGTTAGTATTTGTGCGAGTATGATGAGAATTAACAATGATGGTTAGGAATAAGTCCAATCATTAATGTATTATCCCACGTATAAAAGATTCTCATTCATATATGCATAGGTAACACCATTGTCTTTTCTTGATCCCTATTTTTCCATTTTCCCATGTAGACTTGTCACAATGACAATGGACATGTTTTATGATAACCCTTTTATAATGGATTTCATATCAGCTAAACTGTTTCTATTTTTCTAGGAGACTTTGAACAAAAAAACTCAATGTGTGGTAAAAAATAATTTTAATTATTTGATTGATTCATGTCAGGTTCACCATTTTTTCTTTCATAAATAGATGATAGAATAGTGGTTTTTTTGGTGTTCAAGAGACATGATTATCATTGTTTATAATGATTTAGTTATTCATTCATTGCAATATTTCTCATTGGTATCACTCTCTTTTTCATATTTTTGGATTGATTATGGGGGGATTATGTATGGTTGAACAAATAACCACATTGGTTTTACAATTTTCTTATTTCATAGATTTTCCTAATAGTTCCCTCATCCATAGCTAGGTAAAGAGATCATTTTCAATGGAAGGTGTTAAACAACAGTTTCATACCTTATGAATCTTTTGAATTCATGTTGGTAGAGATGATGTGGGTTTGAGATCATCACACCCTATTGGGGGAATTAATTTCTAATATGGAACACTCATCTAGTTTTAAGATATGTTTATGAATATATTCTGAATCCTGATTTTAATCTAACCATCCTAGAAAATGTTGTGATATTGAATCCTTATATCTATAAAGTGTTATTCTATTAATTATTATATTTCAATATGCCTTATTTTATTTAGTAGTTTCTATATATTTTTAGTAGCGTGTTATTATTTCTATTTAATAGTTGTATAACTAGACACTCTAGAGTATACTTACATCTAGGAAGGTTATTGATATATTCAATATGGGGGGAATATTTTTGATTCATCCTATATATCATGTTTATAACAAGAATCATAACCCATATAATTCATTTAAATTCCATTATTATAGTATAACGTCATCATGAATTAAAATATAAAGGGTTCTTGGGCATTGGAAATCATTTTTGAGACTTAGGATGAAATCCTACGTATCCTAATTATTACACGAATCAGATCATCAATTTTTGACCACGAATTGGGAATTACACTATATTGTTTCCTGTGATGGGTGAAATTTATGATTCAAATTATATGATCATTGCGAATTGTTATGCCCACATAAGCCATTATTGATGTGAGACACAAGGTATTTTAGTTTATCAGTTTCACTATATATGGATATGGGACATATGAAATGGGGTATCCCAAATAGGGTTTCTCCTATGAATAACATTTCCTATAAAGGAATTATATTTTTCTAGTTTATAATAGGAATCAATGTTCTTATAGTTCAATTTTCCCATATCCCAGTTGTGGGTTTGTTGTGCTTAATGGAATGGACATGGATTACATGTAAATTGATTCCTGTTTATTCTCCCAATATTCTTCTACAAATGGATGATGGAGTATTATAAACTTATTTGATTATTTATTCTAATAATTTAAAAAAATTTTGATATATGTATATACCTTCACCTTGAGGGATTCCGATTAGTTTTTGAGCCTTAAAAAGTGTTCCAATGTATCCAATTTGGAATGTAATTAGTGTTATTTTATATTAGTGATGATTAATAAAAAAATTCTATGATAAAAGGTTATCATATCTCAAGGTTTTTTATTAAAATACATTACATCTAGGGGTTATCTTTTAGACATTTCCTAGTTTGTTGTCTGAAAAAACCATGAGTGTCTTCACAACATGTCTTCAGTGTTGCTTTATAAGTATTTAGTGTCTTTCTAGAAATTTTGACATCTTCCAAGGTGATTCACAAGATTTATGTTGACATGTTTGAGGTATTTCGCATAATCTAACCGATCAGTATGTATGAATTTAGAATTACATGTATTCTACCTAGAAGAGTCTTCACATGATCAACATAATTATACCCTTGGTTTTCACATGACTAAGGACGACATGTTAGGAGTCTATCAATTGATCTACTTGGAAACTCTATAGGTATTCACATGACATAGATAATATCTCTAGACGAATTTAAAATATTCTGACCATCAGTCCGGGGGACATCAAACGATACAGATGAAATATAAAAATGACTTCACAGAAATTATTTGACATGTATAGGCATTGTTTCATGATCTAGTAGAAATTTTGGAGTGTTTCCTAGTGATAAATATAGGCCATGAAAAGATTATGATTCATTCTCATGAAAATATAAATAACCAAATTAAAATTACTCCACCAAATTTTTCATCCATTATTTCATATATTAACATATTTTTGTTAAGAATAATCTTTCTATGTTTTTCATAAACAATTGTACATAATAAAATTCATTTTCATAATCTAGATGGCACAGTAGAAGTCCTTTTTTGGATCGACAATGATATCGCATAAACCATAAAATCATTTTGAGTTTCCACATAGGCAATTCTGTGGGTTTTACATATTGGATAATCCTTTTAATCATGTACATTTATTCTCAAATATTTCTTCTCTATATGATCCCTTTCATGTATTTTTTATCTATTTAGATGTAGTTTTTTTATTGTTCTGTGTTTTAGTAATTTATAGGCCTTGTTTCCATGGTTCTATCCATCCTTGTGCAGTGTGTATATCTAAGATATGTGATTCAATCATGGGAGAGAGTGTCACATCATGTACTTTACATGATACTTATATGGTTCATCCATGTAATAACATGAAAAAATTCAACATTTAAAACAAAATTTAATCGTCATTTTCATTGAACATGTGATTTTCAATGCGATTCTTCTTGACCATTCACATATTATAATGATCCTTCATTGGATTATGATGATATCTTTGTGAGAATTTTTGAGATAAAGCAAGTTATTTAAGTGGATTTATCATGATCAAGGGTTCCTTTCCAAGGTTATTTCTTTAGTTATAGTTTTCTTGTAAAATGGACTCCACAAGAACAATGTTGATCATATGACACACAAGAAACCTTCACATGAATACTATAACAAATTCCCTTGTAAAGTGTCCTTAAATGTTTTCAGATTTTACTCTATATATTACAAGATATAAAAACATTCCCATGGTTTGACCATCAGAGAATCTCATGATTAATAGAGGATCTTAGGATATCATGTGAGAATTATCTTGGAGTCTCACTCTACTTGACTTTTTTCCACTGAATGATGGTGTTTACATTTGAAATAGATCCCACAATACTGCTATAACTTACAATTGAGTCTCCACATGATGGGGTCTCTTATCAAGAATGCAATCACATAATCAAGGATACATGTATGGGGGCCTTTATGAGATTATGATGGATTACTAGAGTGGACTAATAAGAAAAATACATCATTACTATGAACCTCATCATGCTATACGGTGATCATAGGATTCACATCACCCCATAAATAAATAATAGTGTAACTTCTGCCATATGATGCCTATATATTTTTCATCTATAATTTATTATTTTTATAAGGGAATTTATGTAAATTTTAGGTATCCATCAATTGATATGTCACTTGATTGGATGATCTCATCAGGTATCCTTCACATGATCATAATCACATATTTTGATAACATCATATGAACAAAAGAATTTGTTTAGGTGGATTCACAAGATCATGAACATATCATATACAATGCACAAACTATTTTCATGACCTTCCTAGGGTAATGAAATAGTGTATCTTCATGGGGGTCATGTGATCCACATGACTCAACTAGTTGGCCACATTGTAGTCGTTATTCTTCTTCCATGGTATTTCTATGAAAATGAAACTCATTCAATAGTTATTAAATATATTCTAGAATTTCATATACTCATTTACTAGGAGTCAACAAAATTTTTAATTAAAATTTATTTCTATTATCCCATTATTAGTTTATTTATTTCATGTATTTATGCTTTTAATTTATTTTACTATATGAAAGAAATATTATTACTAATCTTGGGATGTCTAAAAACTATATTACATCTCATATGGATCAATAATTTGCTTTGAACCAGGTGGTCGGCCTCACTTGGATCTAGATTATAAGAAACTTGTCAGTTGTTCATTACATAAATGAAATTATCAACGACCATTTGGAAAAAAAATTTAAATTAGACCTCCATCCTAATACCCACACAAATACTCTCCCCTATTCACCTCTAATTTGATTTCGATCATATAGTTAAAAGAAAAAGTAAAAAATCCATCAATATAAAATTCCATTTGAAGATGATCAATCTAAGATGCAAGGACTCCACAATTAACACTTTCATTTAATATTATATACTTATTATTTAATATAATTACATCTAATTAGGTTTACATAAGATAAATATGATATCGAGTATTTAGTTTTGATATAATATAAAAATACTAGTTTTTTGTAAATGTATATACACTTATTAAACTTGTTGCATCCACATATTCTAATATTGGATTCATTATCAATTAGATGTTTGTTAGAAGTCAAATGAATTGTTTAAAATTAATTAAAGATACTTGTACTTTAAAAAATGGAGATAGACATATCATTTAATGATGATAAATGTATGAGGCATAGAACAAACCCTAAGAGGACACTTTTTCTCTATGAATGGAGTATAAATTTGAGTGCACATCATATATAAGTGAAAATTAAGATTCATCCAATATGTAATATATTATCCAAATGTTGAAGGATAATCTATTTGATTCATTCAAACAATGATTTATACACATTTTTCAGGAGTTACATTACTGAACTCTATGATTCTAGAATTATGGAGTTGTATTCTTCATGTATGTTTTGATGCATCATGAAGAAAATTTTTTCACTACCTAAAGATGACTTTCAACCCCATAATTCTTAATTTTTTTCAAGTTCTGATTTACAAAATTTTAGAATTCATTGAATTTATAAACTAAAATATAACTCATTCTAAGATTGAATAAGTCTATAATGTTCTATACCATGATCGATTTGAAGGGGGGTTAACAGAAATTAGATTCATATTTTTACTGCTTGTCATGTCATGTTAACATAGTTAATAAATTTTACCATCCACAAACCATATTATTGTGTATTAAATTTAATAATGCAATGGAAATGTTACAAAACACTATAGGATATTCTATTATAACTAATATAATAAAAAAAATTCATATATAAATGATAATTTGTTAGTCTCATTATGGTTTAGTGGTTATTCTAGAAATTAATAACTACATATAAGTATTTATATGTTTTAAATTATTAAAAATAATATCCATGTTTTGAGATTGAAGTAAAATATGTTATTAATTGTCATTCATATGAATCTTGAATTTCATATTCATGTATTCTTTGAGTAAACATAGTGGTCATTGGTTAATATAAATATTATCACACAGAGAATATAAGTAGATGAATCTATAATATCTGTAAATAGTAATGTTGTGATATAGTTTTATAAATAAAATGAATTTTAATGTGATATGAGATCAATTTATGATACATTTTTTATAAGGGTAGGAATCTAAATTGATTGTCTATTTTTTTGATATTCATTAATTTATGAACAATGAAACAATGATAAAATATAATATTTTGTTATTTTTTAGGATTTATGGATATCCTTTTTAATTTTACCTACATATCAATTGTATCCCTATAGATATCTTTAATGCATCATGTACATGAGGGGAATAGGTATTGGACCTTGGATGAGTAGTGGTAATTTCTGGTATTTCAAGTCCCATACCAGAATAGGAGTGTTTAAATGGAATATCATTGCATCATTGATAAGTTATCCTTAGTTATATCCCATTATATTTTAATGATGTCTCACATTGACATTTATATCTTTATTATTTTTTAGTTTTATCATTCCGACAAGAAAAATTAAGCATAACCTTTCTAATTAATTAAAATATTCTATTTGATGAAAATATAAGAAATATATTACAATGAAGAACAAATTGAACACCCCTACCCCCACCACTGCCTCAACATACACACATACCCACAAAAACAAATAAATGGGTATATAATGGGACCACATGTTACAAAAATTGTTTTCAAAGACATGGATTAATAATTTATTCTGCAAATATAAAGTGTTTTTCATAATGAAAATTATGTTTGAAAAGGGAGTGGGATTATATTATTTGTATACAATTAGATTTGGAAGAATAGTTCCACTATTATGAGCTATTAGATTAGATGTATACAGAGAATATATACAAGGAAATTATATATGTTTATTTTTTAGAAGATAAATGATGGATGTTGATAAGAATATCTTTAATGCTAATATTTAGTATAAATACTATTTATTATGAAGATTTTTTAAAAACATATATGAAGGAAATATATTTTTTCATTAAAAAAATATGTTTGGATAAGATTGAAAATATATATAAAGGTGACTGAAAAGTAGAAGAATTAAAATTATGAGTCTTTCAAAATGTGTTTAATGATCTGATGATGACTTCCATTAAAATGTTGAATGAATTATTTAACCATGTTACTATAATTATTGGTTTAATATGATAAAATAGTCATGCGATGAAGGATTCTGATTATAATAAGTATGTTTTTTCTATTTCAATATTTAATATATATATATATATATTTGCATCTTTTCACTACATCATTGTCGAACTCTGAGGACCATGGATGTTTATTATTGAATTCAAATAAATATTAAATATATTATATCGCATTCATTTTCGTAAAAATTTGGTAGAATAAAATTTGAATATTGTATCAGATCATAAATATTAGACGACCGTTGTATCTCAAAAATGGGTTTTACCATAGCTGTGATATCATCATTATTAAAAAGAGGTGTTTCAAATGTTCTCTACCATGGTTGAAATGAATAAATAAATTAAATATATTTACATAAATGTTTAATCTAAATACTGACCTCACTATCCTATATAAATAATTGGTTAAAACCAATTCATAGGTTTAGATAAATAAACCATTATAGTTAATGGTGGATGTAGAGAAGTGTATCAGGGCAACAAGATTGTGGATCTATTATCAAAATACATCAAGGATAAACAATTAAAACATATTTCATGTATATATATTTAAAAGGTAGTACAAATTCACTCTTCATTGTAAATTTATCCTACCTCTATGTGGGATGTGTTTAATTTGGATTTATTCCTATATATTAATCCCATGATGAAAGTGAATCAATTATCCTAAATATTCAATTCGAGTAATGATTATGATTTTCTAGAAAGGATTTATATTATTGGATTTTAGGGAATTGATATTTTTTATTTAAATTTCTCTTCATTCACTACTCTCTTTGAAGTTAATTAAGAAAAATTAGAAAAAAGGGAGGGTATTTTATTCTCTTTGGGGTTTTATTGGTTTTATTCCTATTTCTTTATATGATTCATCACAGGTATTTCATTGGTCAGTAATTCAAACAATACCTATCATATAATTGTTTTCCTAATATTAATATTTTAAAATGATCTATACCATGGGTTTGTGTTAATGATTGATTTTGATAATGAGGAGGATTGATGATTGTAGATGATCATTGATATATCAGGATTAGATCAGTGATATCATTAATTAAGTATGGAATGAATCATGTGGCATGATATAGTTTGGTGTGAATTAAATATTGGTCGGTTTGAATTGATATAATCTATCCATCAATGATAGAATAGTTCGTTTGATAGAGACATGTGATCATACACATTAACATTGATGGATATAATGGTAGTAGTGGTGTGATTGTATTTATGAAGCTAGTTTATAATTTTGTGAAATTTCCCAACTACAAGGCCTGCATTCAAAACAACACATGACTTGTGGTCCCTCTTCTATGACTCTATGGTTTTGGTTATAGAAAATATCCCACGTCATGTGACATTTGTAGGATTCCATGTGACCTGGTACTAGGAGCTCAGCATGTACCATGGAGAGTACTTGGAAAATGACAAGTCTAGGAACACAATCATGGTTAGTGTGCATGAACAAGTAATTTTACTAGGACATGTCCTAGGGCACAGACATGGTTACAATACATGGGAACACTAATATATACATAGTAATGGGCTAGTGGAACAATTAGTGAAGGACCCGCCTCTACATACAATGTATCCCCAAGGAAACACTGCATATATTTTGGTTAACATGCCATTTAATAGGGTGAGAAATGGGTAGTCTTAGGATATGAGACACATAGTGTACCCATAATTCACACCATGTACTTATATGAAGACATTTTTAGGTCATCTGCCTCATTAATTTAGAATAGGTTTAGCAGATTTTGATGCCTTGTTATGTCACTATGAGCAAATAGTGCAACATTACATCATGAGTATAAGATTTTGAAAACCGCTTCAGGTTATGATGTTTATTGATTTCACCATATCCATTCATGAGTAATGGTGGATCCACTATTATATATTATTCTATATGAAAGGTTCATGCAATCCACATGAACACAATGCATAGGGAATTGGTCCCCTACCAGGATAATTAATCCAATAGGGTTCGCAGTGTCCCACAATGGTCTTAGAGATGACCCCTTAAATAGATGTCCACATATTTGGAGTTCTATTGTGTAATTTAGTTTTGATTTATAATGGGTATGACCTCTTGGATGTATTCCATCTATGACATCATGTCACATGAAATAGATTCTATTGGATGAGAATTACCTCCAAGAGACAACTAGAATAATACGGCTAGCACTATGGTTGAGACAGCATGAGAAATGGAGTATATTATGTGTATATATGGGATATTTTTTATTATTTTAATTTCTATTATATTGTTTGACATATAAATTTATTGACAATATAACTATTTTTTATTTATTATGTTTAGTGGTCACATGATTTCCAATAGTAATTTTTTAACTCACCCAGGAAATATATATGCATTTCCATGTATGGTATTATGAATATTATTGTCCATTTGATACTGCAATATTTTTAAAGGGAATGAGTGGAGGATTGTTTTGTCTTTATAAACTAAGGTTCATTCAGTTGTTTCATTTGTTAGGGATCCAACCCTCTTCAGAGAAAGTTGGATTCATTATCTATTTTTGTGGGCTTGTATTTTTTTCATATGATTTATTATAAGTTTATCATAACGTGATTAAGGGATATAGACATGTGAATGAATTGGAATTAGTTGTAAATTATCATTGTCATTTTATGAACTTAGATATGTGTTCTTGTGTATAGGTACCATAAGTTAATTCCTCCCATATGTGTGATATTCTTTCTCAGTGGTGGTCTCCATCCACATGCTTATTGGAGGTGGGAACAAGGTTTTCATTCTCTAATTATAAATAAAGAGGTGGTTCGTGGTGTATTCTGTCATGATGGATTTTTTTCAATGTAATTGTCACTAAATTATTACTATATTTTGAATCATTTATAGTTTTGATGTTTTTCTTTTGATTTTTAGATATATTGTGTTTTTTTAATTCATATTTCACGCTGAAGACTCTAGTGTTGGTTTTACAACCGACATATCCATTCCCTAGGACTCTCATATCATATTGGTTTACTTGGTTAATGTAGGAACTAGTTGTAGGTGAAATTTTGGTACACTCGTCATATACGAATGGTTTGGGCATTCTATTTCCTTATTCACACTACTACCAAAATATACTCATTGGATACTCTGTATCTTTTTTAGGTCATCATTTTCTATTCAATATATCTTGATAGGATTCCAATAAAGTGTAATGATAATGATATGATGAATTATGAGGCTTCATAATGGGGTCCTATATAATATATTTTACCTTAGGGTGTTTTTCAAGTGTTTTCACCTCCCATTTATTAGTAGCATGTACCAATACTACTGGATGATGGTGTGCAGAAGATGAGTGCACTAAATGAGATTTAGGGGATATTACCACTCTACATTCAAGGAGATCATGATTCTCTGGTTTCTATGGACTGGTTAAAGATAGTCATCCATGTTTTTCAAAATTTATGTACCCCTACAAATTAAGTATTTCACTTTTTTATGAGTCATCATTAGAGATCACCTGGGAAATGGAGGTGTATGTCGACATAGTCACATGATGAGACAACTCTCTCCTGGTCATATTTCAATGCTCTCATAAAAGAGTAGTTATATAAAGAACTGATGAAACTAGTGTAAATCCATGATCTTATACACTTATACTAGCATATCATGATGATGTAAGATTATTAAATTAGGTTGACTATCCTATTATTATACTATCTGTATATGGTTTTAGACCACTTTTTAGAAAGACAACTACATGAATAGTTCATATTATGATTTATTAGGGTAGAGTGATATCACGTAGAATACCCACATATTGCTGAGTTATTTATTGATCCTTGGTAGTGGATATTTTTTGACTGAGAAAACACCATGTGTTGGTGCTGGTAGTTGGAACACAAGATCTAACAAACTCGTAGCTCATAAATGATTGAATAATCCTATATATGGTTGTGTAAGGATGTTAAAGATATTCCATAAGGGAATATGTTCTAGTAATTAGGGATATAAGTAGGGTTGTATTCAACTAAGTTAGAGTTAGTGTTTATCTTATGAAAGAAGTTGAAAACTCCAGTGGGATTTTCAAGCTCAACATAAAGAAGACAGAGATATGTTCTGCAGACTGTCCATGTGATGACAACAATAGAAGAAGGTATTTTTGTAGGGTGGAGAATATGTAAGAGGATCATGGAGAATTCATGGATTTATAACACGGTTTTCCCTATTTCTAGCACCATCCCCAAGTTTCCCATATTATCTTTAGGGAGGTTGTGGTCAGAGATGAAGGAAACAGTAGGTAGAAGTGTTATATGGCCTTGAGTCTCTATGAATGATTATATGTATTATTTGTATATTGTATAATTTAGATATGTTGTTGTTATACATGAGTGTGATCTAAAAATTTATCTCCTCTTATATGAATTGATACTTAATTATTTTGTTTGTTCCCTAATCATGGCCCTTTCCCTATATGACTCTTAGTAGTGTGTCATTATCAATCACACTGTTTTATCAATTGTGTTGCAGGACACTTGGAAGAAAACATTTTTTTGGTAGATCATCATATTATGGATGAGGCCTTATATCTTCATCTTATATATGGACTGGATATCAATTGTTTATGCCCAGATGGACGATTTTAGCGGGATGATTACATATTCTTATAGTTATGGGATAAGGTTTTTCTTCATTGGTGAGAAGAAAACCTAGAAATATGAGTAAGGGCTCCTATTCTAGAGGATATAACTAATTATTTTTCAGTTTTCTTGTATTAAAAATGGAGCAATACATTCTATGGGAAATCAATTTAATATAGCGGTTGTGGAGTATGATAAGGTTTTTCTTGAGGTTTTGTTAGGCTAAACACCCCACAGAGAAATATAAATATTCATTAAATATCAATAATGACTACCCATATATATACACTCGGATATCAGATTGGTCCTGTAGTGAATAATTTGTTAATAAAGAAGTTGGAGTACATAAAGAGGATGGAAATATTTAGACCCAGTGTTTCCCCCTCCGCAACACCAGTTTTTTTTTTCTAAAATACTGAAGTGATATTTTAGTTTTCTATAGATCATTGGTGACTAAATAAGGTGAACTTTCATAATAAGTATCCACTCTTGTGAATTGATGACCTCTTCGACTAGTTAGGATGTGTTATATGGATCTTGGGGATTTTTGGAATATTATTCTATCTCCATATTCGAGTACGAGTTGTGGATATACTTATTATCAAATTGTGATGTTGTTATTCTCAGTTTGTGTGCTCATTAATGCATTGCAGTGTGTCTATATCCCAATTAGTTTCCATGGGACTCAAAAAAATATCTTTTATCATTTTTCATATTATTTTTGTAATGTTGTTATAGATTATTTAATATGGTAATCAACATCTGAGGTGGAGCACACAAGACACATGAGGATTTTTCTAGACATATTTTTAAATCACCAAAATTATTGTAATCACTCAATGAAATAGTTATGGAATCATAAGGTCTAACATCTAGGAAACTTTATCTCACCATTGGGGGTAAAATTGTACATGGTGACATTTGAGGACTTGTTACCTCATCATCCACCCAGGACTGTGATGGATTTGAATAGCTCTGTTATGTTGGAAGTATAGTAGATGATATTAATGCATGTTTTCTCTAATATATCTTCACATTAGATAGCTATGACATAGAATGGGAATCCATTATTTTGTAAAGAATGGTTCAAGCATGATTTAGGGGATATGAGAGATGTTGATGTTCTCCAACATCTTGATATTTCAATAGTTTGGTGTTGATTGAAACATTTTTTTCAATTACTCATGGACTAAACTAACTTGCGTTTTGATTTAGTGGTAGGAATTGATTGCCTATGGGTCCCAACCATGTATACCATATAAAAAAATGAAATCCATGATCTTGAGTTGGAAATGTTCTTCCTCTACCTAAGGATATAGTGACACTAACTTATTGGTGAATGACATATTATCTTTTTTATCCATATAATCTGAAGTATATCTTCTTGTAGAAGGATCACAAATTGAGACAAAAGTGATGGATATAGTTTATCTGAGACTATAAAATCATGGTATTCTATAATCCTGTGAAGGGGAATGTTGTACAATATTCTCTTAGAATAATATATTTTTTAAAATTATTTAATGCGGAATATGAGTTTTTAGACTCCTTATAATGGACCCTAGTAAAGAGGAAGCTACAAATTACTTCCAATAGTTGGTTTTTACATAACAAATTTTGAAACGTTTTACGGAGGCTTATTGTGGAGATAATGACAATGAGCCCATGTGTACTTACAAACCCATTTTATATGCTCCAAATGTACGTTACAAGGATGTGGGTAATTTCATTCTATTTTAAAGATAGAAAATGGCGCTACTAAGGTTATGTGAGAAGGCTATGAGCCCCCCCAAAAAAATCAAGGTAAGGAAAATATATACAAGTATCATAGATTTTATCTCTAGTTTCCAAGTATGAAAAATTGTGTAGAATAATTTTTCTCATCATGAATCTCTTGTGAGTAGGAGAAGCCTAAAAACTGTATTCCTATAAGTCTACCTCAACCCCTTGAGGTTATAATGTAGAATTGTGATGGTATATATATAGAATCATGATGAGTATTTGACTAATATCTAGAGGATGTGATTCTATATGGTTCATCATAATCAAAATCATTTTTTCATCCCACTACCTAGCTGTATGAGAACAAATTTTAGTGTTGATCTTGGTACACCATTTTGTGGAGAACATAATATGACATTGTAGAAATATCATTATGATTATTTCATACCTTGTTTCTCACATAGTATAAAAATTAGGTATAGGATATTTGGAGTACTTTGGGACTTAGTTGAATATGACCATAAAATTTCACCCCCATACAAAGGGATGTACTGTTCAGACCATTTAGGATCTAGTGTAGTTGATGTAGGCCTGCCGGATTGAATTTTACCAAAGTTTGGAGAATCACATACCCATGCTACAGTTTGTTCACAGAAGTAGAAGAAATACCACCACCAGTATGACACTATATGAGGATTTCTACTGAATACACTATAGGTCACCATTTTGTTGGAAAAATATAGGTATCTTAGCACTCATGGGCCGAAAGTTAGTATGATCTATCAAAATGATTGTGAAAATCATCCATAAGTAGATGAGGATTTTCCAATTCCATTATATGTTCAATATTGACCAAAAATAGATTCATTTTGATTTATAGAATAGATTCTATCTATTCTAGATGGTCCCACATAGTTATGTATTTCATATATATTAATCTGCATGAATGTTATCTCTGATATACATTTCCCTTTCAAAAAATAGTTTTGGGGTAGGAATGTTGCATACTGCATAGTTATATTTTCGTAGTTAGATCAGGTACATTATATCTTCCACATGTTCCAATTTATGAGTATTGTGAATGACCCATTAGATTTCATAATCTAGGGAAACCAATACATTGAGCATGGTGATTCCATTACATAGTACATAGTGGATATCGATGATTGGTTTGAGAAGATCCATCATGGGGATGTGATTTCCTTTATGAGTGTCCAATGATAATACACAAATCATTAAGATATAACATTTGATAGGGATACCCAGAGGCATTCAAATTATACAATTCTTTTTAAGTACATATTATTCATATTGACATAAAAATAATTGATGTGGAAAGAATTTAAAAACTCTATTTTTCTATTAAAATAATCAAATTATATTTAATTTTTACCATATATTGGTTCTGAGTCGGTATTGAATTTTATTGCTCAGAGATTATAGATATTGATAATATATAAATATTAAAAATATTATATTTTACACTCATCGTTTTTTAAAATGGATGAACAACTCTACAACAGAGACTCTGATAAAAAAATATGAGACCACTATTGGATTTGGAAGGTTTATAATACCCTATACATGAAATATTCATTATCAGAAATGGGTGTTTTGATTGAGCACCACAAATAAGGATAAAATTATATATTTATTTAATTTGTTTCATTAAAACCAAAACCTAATTATCCAATTTAAATACACTGTTTTATCTATTTATCATGTTTAGCTTCATGACACATATAATTATGATGATATTATAGAGGTGAATTAGTAGTTTTTGGGATTCTAGAATGATGATCGGAAACCATATCGATCACCAATATCATTGTAGTTCTTTGATGTCACCAATGTTAAAAACCCATATTCATTTTTCATTAGTTATTACTCTTTACTCTAGGTTGTACATTGTTTTATGTGTATTCATTCCCATTTATTTACCAGATGATGAATTTGAATAAATTTTATAATAGTTTGATTATCTATTCGATCATGTTTTAGCGGATAAGGATTCTCTCACTATGTTTTGGTGAATTGATTTTATTTTTCAATATTTTAGTTCATTCATTATTCGAATCAAAAAATTTAAAGCCAAAATGAAAAACGTCTTAGGTAATTCACAATTTACTATTATATTGATTTCATCCCACATTCATCACATGATTCATTATCCGTTATTCTATGGATTGTAGTTTTTCCAGTACCATTTATCTGATCATTTCATTAACATCATTGGAATAACAGATTGATACCAAGAGTTCGAGTTCATGATCGATGGAGTGATCACGGTGTACTGAAAAAAAATGATTATTCCTAATATATTAGGATAATATTTTTGATTTCTATGATGTGTTTTTGTGTGTGATGTCTTACATGGTGTGATGGGTACTAACACTCAATCAGATTGGAAGGTGGGAATCCATCCATCAACAATAAAAAAGTACAATTGACTAATATTGAAATGAATTAGTATGGTTTGTGGATGATCTGGTTGTAGGAGTTGAATGAATATAATCGGGAAGACACTATGGAATTTGGGGAATGTTTTTAACTCCATGGGATATAATATGAAGAACTCACACAATGTATTATCTATTATACAGATATGTGGTTATTTACTGTGAAAAAAAATAAAATTTTAATTGTCCCCTATCACACAATTTTTGACCTAATGCTGGTGGCACGTTATGTGCCCGTAGGGTACACAGGCTTGGATACACCCAAGAACACATGTATGGGAAGAGTACTAGGGAAATTCCTAGTAGTGGAACATGACCAAATACACGGGCATGGCCTATGATCATAGGAATGAGAATATGTACATTGGAATAATAATGTGGAATAATGAATGATAAGCCAAAATCTATAAACCATTTACGCCAAAGGTATTTCCATGTATTTAGAGTTTTACATTCCATGTGAGATGGAGAGTCACATGTAGATATGGGGAAAATGAAACATGTTGTGTACCCCTTGATATATGTTTTTTAGTTCATTATGTATGAGTTGAGGTCATATTCCTCAATATATATTAGGATTAGTCGAGTTTTATCCCTGGGCCATCCCATGCGAGGATATGGTACGAAAACACATCATAATAATTGGACAGTGATCCACTCTGTTTTTTCTACAGTAGATATTGTTTGTGGAATTCATTTGTGAGGAATGGGAGAGATCCTAAAATATTTATTCTACTAAATAAAGGATTCATGGTATTGGAATGACAATCATGAAAATTATTCAAATATATTATCTTAGGGATTGATCTGGAGAGGATTGTATGCCTTATAATGGTGCAGGTTTTTATCCCCAAATATGATTTCAACATCTTCAGAGTTCCATTAGGTACATCCATGGCAAGGATAAATGAGAATGGCCTACCAAATGAAGATTATTAGTGAATAAATGGATTTATGAATATATAATCATGGGATATAACTGTATGTGTTATCTTATGGTCAGTAGTATGGTTGGGACCACATTATACATTGAGTTCTTTATGAGTATATTATGGATTTTTTTATTATTGTTATGTTTCATATCCTTATTAACATACATGTATATTGATGAAATGATTACACATGATTCCTTATGTTTAGTTATATCAGGGTGTCCTACTATGCATTTTAATATAACCCATATCTATAAAATTCATACACATATCTTTTTTAATGTAGATGATGGTACTTTTATTAGTTTTCAGGGTGGATCTTGTGAAGGATGATCATTCCATATGCTAGAAAGTCCATATTTCATACTGGTTTTACAGTTGGTAGTTTTCCACCCATTTGAGATAGATGGAATCTTTTTATTTTATGGTTGAATTCTATTTTTTTCAATATGCTTCCTATTACTTTTGGCGTACTATAGTTGTAGGATTTTGATATATGAAATGATTAGTATCAGTTATGAATTATTGTCTACATTGTATGGGATTGTTCATGTGTGTGCATGTAGGTATGTTATCATAATGCCTCTAATATTTGTGATACGCCTACATGATTTTGGTCATTGAACTAGGACTATTGGAGATAGCCATGGGGTTGCCTAACACATCATTTCATTTCCCATGCAGTCCATAGTTAGTCAAATCATATCATTTTATTGTAATATATATCATTATATGGTTTCCACAAATGTAAAATAAAATATTTTTTCACATAAACAGTTGAACCTCATAGAATTATCCCTTGATGAGATATAATAAACTTATTCCATATGAAATATGGGCGAGGTAAGAGTTATATTTGGAAAATTTATATAAATATACCCAAATTAATAAATTTTATAAGAAATCTGTTCTAGAGGATAATTACAAATATTTTTTAAGTGATGTGTACTTATCTATGGCGGGATGAAAATTTAAAATTCTTAATATTTCTTTTTATTGGACATTTAATCTTTAATGTTACAATTTTGGATGATTCGGTACATCATTTCAAGATTCCCTAAGAAATATAAAGTCATATGTGATGAGTTTGAATTCATTTCAAAATAGAAGTATAATTTTACGATTAAAATATATTTTATCTTCAATAATGTTTGTAACGCCCTAACCCTAGTTACCCAGAGTCTGTGCATTATTAAATAACATTGGAATGATCACAAGGAACTCATTTCTCTAAAGACTGATCAGTTTAGTATTATTGGAAACAAGATTCGTACATAAGTTCAACTTTACAGATTGAAGAGAAATACAACACAAGTATATTTCCTTAAAAACATCCAAGACTCCTAGATTATGGTTGAAGGTCACTCATAACTAACTTCATCATATCCTAGGAAAATTAAACATAAGAAATATGTGAGGTCAAACACTCATTAAGGGTAAGTAATAAAGTGTAAAATGACATAAATATTATGCATGGTAAATAATTGTATCCATATTATTTTACCAATAATGAACATGAATAATTTTATGGAATGAATATGAGCTGAGTAAATATTTACATAAAAAAACATAATCATGTGTATTCTATAGGTAGAATGACCACATGAACCATCAATATTATTTCCATAATAAGGAAATGTATAATGCCGAACATTCTGAAACATTTTGTCATGGCCTCGGCCAAGATGTTTAAAAATTATTAAGGCCTAGGCCCAAAACATAAATCAAATTGGAAAATTGCCTTGGCCAATTCCATGCCTAGTTGTCTCATGAGACCTACCAATGCATCGAGGAGCTATATCGGGTTCCACCCGTCACATATTAAGTCCAATACATTCCTCATATGAAAAGGTTTAAACATAACATTAACATTCGTATTAAAACTAGCATATGAAATGACAATACTTTAACCATAAACCATGAATGGTATAAAAATAGCACATCCACAGTAAAAAATATCACAAAACCTTTAACAAAATATGGATGTTTTTTATCATAATAAATCAACTATAAATAAACTTAAAATCCATCAAAGGATGAAGACATAGTTGAAATCAAAACCCTTTTTAGAGAAATATATCTTTCTATTTTGAAATCATATAAGAGTCACATAATTATAAAATAAAACATTTACATTGAAAATATTCATATAAGATTGTGAGGGAAGATTAGAAGAGTTTATAATGGATGAATATAGCTACACCTGCCATATAAGTTAAAAAAGTCATTCTTACCTAAATTTTGTCGAAAAGGTTAAAAAGGACCCTATTAGGAAAACGATGGAAAGATTCCTTTATTAAAATATTATAAAAATTCAACAAAGTTATAAATTAAATTTACCCATAGTCAATAAAATATTAATAATGTTTTGGAATACATTTTTATTAAACATGGATGTGGATGATAAAGAGGTCATAATTGATAATTATGTATAAACAACCTAGGATAATGAAGAGATTGTGAAATAAAACCTTACCAATTTGGTAACTTACGAAACATAAACCCCATGGATGAAGTATCATACAATGAATATGTAAATATGCATAAATTAATGTGTATTACACAAATAATACAATTATGGGTAGTATATACACTGCACAAATGGAAAAAGTGGCAATATGGCATGAATCTCATAGGTATAAGGAGTGGGATGAAAACCCCCTACCTTGTACATTTCCATTGTAAAGGGTAGGTTAACCTATTGTGTAATAGTTAAATAATTGTTATTAAATTAAACATGAATCATATACATAAATATGATATCATATATGATATTTTAATATTTCTTTGTTAATAATAATTTAGAATTATCATCGTGTCGGGTGTTCACTTACTCATTTTCTTTTATATGTTTTGTTACAGAAGCCATTTTTTTATCCGTAGGTTGTATATTATTCATATCAAGAATTATATCAAGTCCTTAAACATTATTTTTAATCATCAAATGAAAATTATTCTTGAATGGATACGATGGGGAGTGAATCATATTGTGTTCGTGGAGACGGTAGTCCGTATGTACGCAAGAGCGACAATATCAGTATATTGATATTAAAATAATAATATCTGGAAGTTTTATCATATATGTATAATCATTATCATGTTTTCATTATTATTTAAATTAATTAAACATCATTATTATACCCATCCAAATAATAATGTATTGAATTACAATTACACCATGACGTGGAGACGGTAAGCCGTACGTACGCACGTATGGTAACATGTCATTAAAAGGATGTATAGAATACTGAATATGGTTGTAAAATATTTATAAAAACATAAAATTATATAGAAAATACTGGAGTTATTATATTATAATGTAAATAACAAAGAATCATGTAGTTGAAGAAGAAAAGAACTCGAAAGAGGGTGGTGAAATCCTTACCTCTTCTTCAGGTTCTTCCATTTGATTTGATCAAAAGGGCTCCATAAGTTGGATTTATTTCTAATGTATGGCATCTATTATGAAGGTAGGATAGTTTAGAGGGTATTTGGGTAGAGTGTGTCTAAGAAAAAGGGCTTTGAATGTGTTAATTAGTGAGAAGGGGGAGTACCCTTTTATAAGAGGGATGAAGGGCACCTTAGAAAATACTAGATATAGTATTTTATAATAATTTCTTCTTCAGTTCTTAATGGCTCCAAAGTGTATTATATAAGGATTAAGGTGGTTATAGGATAGAAACCACTAAAACAATAGGTTTTAGAGAGTTTTGGTCACTATATTAACTTTATATGTTTGATTGAACTCTAAGTTAAATAGTATGACATTTACCATGTCTCATTGTATTTTTATATTATATAGTAAATAAACATACTATAAACTACCAAAAGTCCCCCTAGTGGTCCATTAATAATAAACCTATTATTATATAATTTTTGGTCCGAAAAAAAGATTTTTATGAATAAAATATAAATTAATAATATACTATTTGTTTTAAAAACCCATTTATTTCAATTTTGACAATATTTAATAATTGATTTTTGTTAAAGTATTAACAACTTTATTAATTAAAAAAATAATAATTTAAGAAATAATAACATGTCATATTAACCAATAAAATTCATATATTTCATAAAAACATTCAAATAATATTTATTTTAACATTTATAATACTAATTATTTGATTCTTTAATTAATAAAAAAATTACTACATCATTATTGCGTTAAAAATAAATTAAATTATTAAATGTCTAAAAATTATACATAAAATACCATTATTAAGGAAATATCTTTATCTTTCTAATAAATATTTATAGTCAAAAATATAACATATATAACCATATGTACAATTTGTTTTGCTGAAAGATATATGCTTATGTGACTTTTTTATTTACTTTAAATTAATTAATATAATGTTTCATTATCACTTACAAGTGGATCCATGGAGTCCCAAAATCGACCCAATGATGCCCATGGTCGGACATGTATCAACCAATAGGGTTATTACATGTTTTAGGGGATGTTATTATTATTATAATATTATTATTTACCTTATTTACCTGATTTACCCTTTAACCATGGTACATAAAATATTTACCGAAGTAATTATTCAAAATGCCTAAAAATAAAAGTTACCTATTTAAACAATTTGGACCTACTGATTCTAAATAATGAATCAATTTTTCTAAATTCAAAACATAAAAGAGGCAGAAATTAATTTAATATTAATTCCTGCTGTCAAAACAAAAAGTGTGTTTATAAGAAATAATAACTATCAAAAGATTGACACTTGTGTATTTCCGGATTAAATATGAAATTACGTGTAATGACCAAAATTGTATTAATTAGTAAAAATATATTCTAAATATACTTTAAGACCACTCAAATTCATAATTTTTCACTATTAATTATTTCTATTAAAAAAGTTGTTTTTAATTAAAATTTAGTGACTTTCACTATTCATCTAAAATTGAAAGTTTTCAGAAAAATACCCAAAATTCACCCTAAGCTAATTTCGATATTTTTAATCCAAAAATAAGTCCATATTAGAAGATACAACATTAAAATTTCATAAAGTTGGTATTACTATTCAAAACAGCTAGTTTGATTGGTTGTGGTGTTTGTAGAACTCGAAGTTGCGTACAACACACGGTACTGTATTATTCAAAGTGAAGTGTACCATGGAAGATTGGGGTGTTGCATTCTACCCTTCTTCATTAATTTCATCCTCAAAATTTCTTTAATACTACAATGTGAAAAGACTTGGGTGGTTCTTCATCATAATTTCTTCATGTACCCACGTTGCCTCTTCCATCTTATGGTTTCTCCATAGAACTTTTACCAGGTGAGTCGTCTAGTTTCTCAACACTTGTTCTCTCATTTCAAGAATCATGATAGGAACTTCGCAATAAGAAAGATCGGGTTCCAGTTATAATTCCTCATAGCTGAGTACATGCATTGTGTCAGGCATGTATTTTCTCAATAGTGATACGTGGAACACATCATGAACATTGGAGAGACTTGGCGGCATTGCCAAACGGTAAGCTACTACCCCAATTAATTCTAGAATTTTGAAAGGTCTGATGTACCTGGAACTCAATTTTACCTTCTTACTGAAACATATAACACCCTTCCATGAAGATACCTTCAAGAAAACATGATCTCCAAACTGAAATTCCAAATCATTCCTTCGGTTGTCAGCATAGATATTCTGCCTACTTTGAGCTGCTTTGATGTGGTTTTGGATTACCTTCACCTTTTCCATAATTTCCTCCACCAGTTATGGGCCTATGAGTGTTCTTTCACCAACATCATCTCTACAGGTTGGTGTGAGACATCTCTTTCTATATAATGGTTCATATGGTGCCATCTGAATACTCGAATGGAATCTATCATTAGAGGAAAATTCTACCAGAGGTAAATTTTGATCCCACATTCCCTGAAAGTCAAGTAATCATGATCTCAACATGTCTTCTAAGGTTTTAATAGTCCGTTCTTATTATCCATCTTTTTTAGGGTGGTAAGTAGTGCTCAAAATAGGTTCAATATCTAGGGATTTCTGAATATTTATCCAGAATCATGAAGTAAAACAAGGATTATTATCACAAACAATCGATAGGGGTACTCCATGAAGTCTCACAACTTCTTTAATATATAGTCTTTATATACTTCGATGTGTTAGATCTTCTATTATAGCAAGAAAATGTGATAAATTGGTAAGATGATCAACAATGACCCAACTTACATCGTTCCTTCTAGGAGTCTTTGGTAACCCCATGAAAAAATACATTGTGATATAATCCCATTTACACTCAGGTATGGGAAGAGGTTGCATGAATCCTCTAGGAAGTTTCCTTCCAGCTTTCACATGTTGACAAACCATACATCTTGATACAAATTCTGATACTTACCTCTTCATGTTGTCCCACCAAAAATGTTCCTTCAAATATCAATACATTTTGGTGCTCCCAGGGTTTATAGAGAAATTAGACCTATCAGCATCATCCAAAAATTCTATTTTTTGATCAAGTATATTGGGAACACAATGTATCATATCAAATTTCGAAATTATATCTTCATACACAAAGTCATTCAATCTCCCATCATCCATAGATTTAATATTCTTTTGAAACTCTTCATCATCTGTCTGAGAACTATTTATCCTTTCTAGTAAATATGGTTTTGAAACCATTTTTTAAAAGCATTGATGTTTCACCTTCCATGGTGATTCCCTTATCCATATTTACTAGATCCATGTATATAGGATCCTTTTCAAATCTCATCTTGTTCAAAACACCATGATCCTTTCTACTCAATTAATATGCCACCTTATTTTCCTTCCCCAGGTGGTAGTGTATCATGCAAAAATAATCCTTGAGTAGTTCAAGCCATCTTCTTTGCCTCATGTTGAGCTCTTTCTGTGAAAAAAAATACTTCATACACTTATGATCAGTATAAATCTCACATTTGTCACCATAGTGATAATGTTGTCATATATTCAATGCAAAGATTACAGTATACAACTCAATATCATGAGTAGGATAGTTTTCCACATGAATTTTCATCTGTCGTGATGCATAGGAAAAAACTATATCATTCTACATAAGGAAACAACCATGTCCTTCATTCTATGCATCATTATAAATAACGAACCCATCATTCCCCGATGGTAGAGTTAGTATAAGAGAATTGACTAATATTCTCTTCATTTATTCAAAAAATTCTTCACACTCTTTTGTCCAAACTAATTTAACCCCTTTACATGTGAGCTTCGTTATTGGGTTAGCCAATCGGGAAAAATTTTGGATGAAACGCCAATAATAACCTGCTAAACCAATAAAATTGTGTAACATAGTTATACTCGTCAGGGCTGTCCATTATTGGTTTTCCTTGGTTTTAGAAGGATCAACAGAGATTCCACCTTTGGAGATAATATGTCCAAAAAAATCTCTTAAATCCAAAATTCACACATGCTAAACATCCCATATAATTCATGTCTTCTAAGAGTCTTCAGGAAAATTTCCAATTGATTTTCATGACCTTAGTAGCTTTTGGAATATACCACGATGTCATTAATATATACCACAACAAAATAATCGAGATATTCCTTGAAAACTCTACTCATTATATCCATGAATACAGAGGGTGCATTAGTCAATTCAATAGCCGTTACTGGAAACTCGTAATGGCCGTACCTGGCTCGTAATGCTGTCTTCGGAATGTCTTCCTTCATCACACAGAACTGATGGTATCCAGACCGAAGGTCAATATTTGAAAAGTATTATGCTCCATGAAGTTGGTCAAATAAATCCTCAATGCGAGGTACATGATACTTCTTCATTATTATTATAGCATTTATTTACCTGTAGTTGATACATAACCTCATAGATCCATCTTTCTTCATAACAAAAAGGACAGGGGTTCCCTATGGAGAAACACTAGGGAGAATTAATCCCTTATTACTCTATTCCTATAATTTTTTCTTTAGTTAAACTAATTCCACAGTGGCCATTCTCTAAGGGTTCTTCGATATGGTCCTTGAACCCGGAATTAAATAAATGGAAAACTCAAATTATCGTTTTGGAGGATGTCCATGTAAATCATCCAGAAACAAATCTACATATTCGTTCAAAATAGGTACATCGTATATTTGAACATTCCATTCCTCACCCGCAGTTATTTCATTCTATTCCTCCCCTATAATTGAATTTAGTTAAGCTACTGGGGGTGGATCTAGATAAGAATCAGGTGGTGACGACTTTTCTCTAATGAAATGGTGTTCTTTATCATCATCATCCAAAATCATAACCTCCTTTTTGTCATAATAAATCATCACATCATTGACAGAAATCCAATCTATACCAAGGATTATATCAAATTCAGTCATGTGTATGACGATGGGATCATCATATAAAGAACATTTATATGCCCTAATGCGAACAGATCCATAGAACATTGTAGCAATGATACATCCCTTAAGAGTTTTAACTGACAAATCCCTTGTTAAATAAAATTGGAAATATCTAATATTCATAGTAAACTAGGAAGATATGAAACAATGTGATGATCTAGAATCAAATAATGAATTTTCTAAACTTGAGGAAACCATTAAATTACCTTCCACCATGTCTTTAAGAGATTCTACCTCATCAGTTGTGATAGGATAAGATCGGTGTTGATTGCTTGGCCTTTTCAAAGGCAAGTTTCCCTGACTCTTAGGACAATAATTTTCATATAGTTCCATTTCTCTGCAATTGTAGCATTGAAAATTGGTAGCATATTTTTTTCCATTACAATCACAAGATAGATGACCTTTTTTCCACATTTTTAGCATACTCCTTTTCTTCTTAAACAGGAACCATGGTGCTTAATTCCACAATTATCATTGGGAGTAAATTAAACTCTTCAATTCTTCCCTATTTCCTTATTTCCTTTCCCAGACTTTTTAGCAGATCTCTTCTACTCTTTCTTTGATTTAAAGTCATAAGATATAAGGAATTCCTTTTCTGTCTTGATAGCACTTGATACAATATCTTCGTATGATGAGAAGAATCGTGATACTAATGCTTGATAGGGAAATGGTTTTAACCCATGAAAGAAATTATCTGTATTAATTATTTGGTTACGTTTATAATCCTATGCATTTGTCGATAACTTTGTAAATATAGCCTTATACTTTGTGATGTTCTCATCCTCCTTTTGCCTCAGACTTAGAAATTGTCTTTCCATATCCAGTCGATGTTCATGAGGAAAGTATTTTTCTAAGAAAATTTCTTTAAAATCACTCAATTCCATATTTGATACTTCATCGTCTTCCTTCATGTTTGGAATTAATGACCTCCATTGATCAGCATCTCTAGTGAGGTGGTAAATTGCCATGATAACTTTTTCTCTTTCACTACTCCCCAAGGGAAGGAATATTTTCTCTATGGAATTTATCCGTTTCTCAGCCACTAATGGATTTGTAATCCCATTTAATGTCGATGGGTTTTTCCTCATGAAGAGATCTAATATTTATCCTCCACGCTGTGGATATGGGTGATCCATTCAGGTAAGGTTAATATTCATAATCTGAGTGTGTTGTCCCAGTATGTAGATTAGCTGATCAACACCAGTTGCATCACTAGCTCCACTATAATTATCTTGAGCAGGAGAGAAATCCCTAAATGTAGTGTGTGTATTGATACAGTTTCCATTCCTTCCATTAGGATTCATTTCTAAACAATGGCATAAACTAGATCAGTTTTTTAATCGAAATATATACTTCCAAACTTGTAAATCACTTAACATAAATTGAACAGTTTATGGATATAATCCATAATCATAAAAAAAATTTCTTTGAGGATGGATATACTCATAAACCCTTCATAAGTGGTTTTAAAATAAATGAGAATTATCCTAAGAATATCTCCCAAAGAGTGTCGTAACCAAGAGTGAAGCAGGGCCCGTTGTCGTGCACCAGTTCCAATTTGAGTCCAGCTCAAAGTGATGTTTTTGGGTTTTACACCTAGGTACATCTGTGCGAGAGCCACCTCTACCTGCTCGTATCCATGTAGGGATGTATTGCTTGGAAAAATCACAAAATCTCTACAATTCCAACATTCTAGGATGTTCTTCTATACTAATCATCAAAGTCCATCTTAGGTCTATGTGCTCTTGTCAGAGTTTATCTAAATCTAGCTCCCAAGGATTGTACTAAACTACCTCTGATACCAACTGTAACTCCCTGACCCTAGTTACCCAGAGTCAGTGAAATATTACCGAACATTGGAATGATCACAAGTATATCATGACTCGATAGACCGATAAACTTATTATTATTTGAAACAGGATTCATACATAAGTTCAACTTTACAGCTTGAAGAGAAATACAACACTAATATATTTCATTATAAACATCCAAGCCTCCTATATTATGCCTATAGGTCACTCATAAAGAATTTATTCATATCCTGGGAAAGTGAATCATAAGAAAGGGGTGAGATCAAACACTCAGTAAGGGTAAGTAATACAATAGAAAATGAAATAAATATTAAGCATGTTAAATAATTGAAACCACATGCCTTTACCAATAAAACACATGGATACTTTTATGGAAATAATATGAGATGAGTAAATAATTCCCTAAAAAACATAGTCATGGGTATTCTACTAGTTTAATGACAACATGAACCATCAATATTAATTCCTAAATGAGGGAATGTATAATTCCGGACATTCTGAAACATTTTGTCAGGGCCTCGGCCAAGACGTCTAAAAATGATTAAGGCCTCAGCCAAAAACAAAAATCAACTTGTGAAAGGGACTCGGCCAATTCCATTTATAGTTTTCTCATGAGTCCTACCGATGAATCTAGGAGCTATAGCGGGCTCCACCCGTCACTTACTAAGTCCAATAGATTCCTCATATTAAAAGCTTTAAACATATCATAAACATTCGTATTAAAACTATCATAAGAAATTTCAATACATTAACCATAAATCATGAATAGTATAAAAATAGCACATCCATAGTAAAACATATCAAAAAACCTTCAATACAATATGGAAGTTTTGTATCATATAAATCAACATCAAATAAACTAAAAATCCATCAAAGGATGTTGACATAGATGAAATTAAAACTTTTTTTAGAGAGATATATCTTTTAATTTTGAAATAATTTAAGAGTCACATAATTAAAAAATAAAACATTTACTTTGAAAATTTTTATATAAGCTTGTAATGGAAGCTTTGACGAGTTTATAACAGGAGAAAATAGCCGAACCCACTTTATAAGTTAAAAAATACATTCTTACCTTAATTTTGTCGAAAAGGTTAAAAATGAATTTATTTGGAAAATGACGGAACGATTCATTTATAAAAATCATATAAAAAATCAAAAAGGGTATAAATGAAATTAACCCATAGTCTATAAAATATTAATAATGTTTTGAAATACATTTTTAAGAAACATAGATGTGGATGAAAAAGAGGTCCCAGTTGATAATTATGTATAAATAACCTCGGATATTGAAGAGATTATGAATTAAACCCTTACCAATTTGGTATCTAACAAAGCATACACCCCATGAAAGAAGTATCAGAAAATTAATATGTAAATACACATAAATTAAAGTGTATTACAAAATAATACAATTATGGATACTACATACACCACACAAAAGGTAAAAGTGGCAATATGGAATGAATCTCACAGGTATATGGAGTGAGATTAAAACCCCTTACCATGTACTTTTCCTTGATCGAGGGTATGTTAACCCCCTGTATAATAGTTAAATAATTTTTATTAAATTATACAAGAATCATATATATAAATATGATATCATATACGATCTTTTAATATTTCTTTGTTAATAATATTTTGGTACTATCGTCGTTTCGGTTGTTCACTTACTCATTTTCTTCTATATGTTTTGTTACATAGGCCATGTTTGTTATCCATTGGTTTTATCTTATTAATATCCAGAATTATATCAATTCATTTAAAATTATTTATAATCATCTAATGAAAATTTGTCTTGAATGGATACGATGGCGAATGAATCTTATATCGTTCGTGGAGACGATAGTCCGTAAGTACGCACAAGTGACAATATAATTCTTTTGATATAAAAATAACATATAATTGTATGGTGTATCATATATAAAGAATCATTATCCTGTTTTATTTATTATTTACATGAATTACACATCATTATTATACCCATACAAATAATAATATATTGAATAACAATTACACCACGACGTAGAGATGGTAAGCCGTATGTACGCACGTATGGTGACATGTCATTAAAAGGTCGGATCGAATATTGAATATGGTTATACAAAATTTATAATAACATCATAGTATATTGAAGATATTGGAGTTATTATTTTATAATATAATTAACAAAAAAAGAATAATTTGAATAAGAAATGAACTTGAAAGAGGGTGGTGAAATCATTACCTCTACTTCGGGTTCTTCCTTTTGATTTGATCAAAAGGGCTCCATAGGATGACTTTATAACTAATGTAAGGCCACCAAGATTAAGGTTGTATAGTTCATAAGGGAATTTTGGTATATTTTTTATGATCCAAAAGGCTTTGAATGTGTGAATTAGTGAGAAGGGGGAGTGCCCTTTTATAAGAGGGGTGAGGGGCACCTTAGGAGAAGATAGAAATATTATTTTATAATAAATTCATATTTGGTTTCTAATGGATCCAAAGTGTATTATTTAAACATTAAGGTGGGTATAGGTCGAAAAAACACTCAACCAATAGGATTTAGAGAGGTTTTGGTCTCTACATTAACTTTATCTTTTTTATTTAACTCTTAGTTAAATAGTATGACATTTATCATGTCTCTTTGCATTTTTATATTATATAGTCAATAAACTTACTATAAATTTCCAAACGACCACCAACTGGTCCATTTATAACAAAACAATCATTATATAAGTCTTTTGGTAAAAACATAGATTTTTATGAATATAATATCAATTAATAATATAATATTTGTTTTAAGAATTCATTTATGTCAATTTTGACAATATTTAATAATTGATTTTTATTAAAGTCATAAAAACATTATTAATTCGATAAAAATTTATTTAAGCAATAATAACATGTCATATTAACCAATAAAATTCGTGGAGGACATAAAAACATTCAAATTATATTTATTTTGACATTTATAATACTAATTATTTGATTCTTTCATTAATAATGAAAATACTATATCATTATTGATTCATAAATAAATTTTTATTATTCAATTTTTAAAAATTATAAATAAAATACAATTATTTAGAAAATCATTATATATTTCTAATTAATATTTATAGTCGAAAATATAACATATATAACCTTATGTAAAATTTCTTTTCCTAAAAGATATATGTTTGTTTTATTTTTTGAATTTACTTTAACTTAATTAATAAAAGTGTAATTATCACATCCAAGTGGATCCATGGGTTCCCAAAATCGACCCAAAGATGCCCATGGTCGAACATGTATCATCCAATAGGGTTCTGACACATTTTATGGTAATTTATTATTATTAAAATATTATTTTTTACCCTTATTTACCGGATTTACCCTTTAACCATGGTAAATACAATATTTACCGAAGTAATTATTCATAATGTATAAAAATAATAGTTAACTATTTACACAATTTGTACCTACTGATTCTAAATATGGAATCCATTTTTCTAAATTCAAAACACAGAAGTGGCAGAAATTAATTTAAAATTAATTTCCGCGGTCAAAACAAAAAGCGTTTTTTTAATAAATAATAAATTTCAAAAGATAGACACTTGTTTATGTCCGGTTTAAATGTGAAATAACGTCCAATTACCAACATTGTATTAAGTGGTAAAAATATATTATAAACATACTTTAAAACCACTAAAATTCAAAATTTATCAGTGTTAATTATTTTTATTAAATAAGTAGTCTTTAATTAAAATTTATTGATTTTTCACTATTCATAAAAAATTCAATGTTTTCATAAAAATACAAAAAATTCAACCTAAGCTAATTTAAATATTCAGAATCCAAAAATGATGTCCATTTTGAATAATAAGATGTATAAAATTTCAAAAATTGGGTATTACTATTCATAACAGCTAGTTTGATTGGTTGTGGTGTGTGTTAGAACTAGAAGTTGCGTAGAACACACGCTACTGTATTATTCAAAGAGAAGCATACCGTGGAAGCATGGGGGTGTTACAATGATGGTGGAAATAAATCAGAAAAGAAGGTATTGGTTAATATAGGATGAAAAATTGTAAGGATGTGAGATTATCAATACCTTATATATGGAAATTGTAGGATATATTTTGTTGATGTGATTAAAATTAATATTTAAGAGAATGATATAGCATCAAGAGTAGTATATAATTTAGTTGAATCAGAAGGGGATATTTATATAAATGATATAAAGATTAATAAAAATATTAACATTTGTGGTTTTATGAATAATTCATCAGGTAATGATAATGAAATTGATGTATAAGTTAGTCTTCTTTGAAATGTAGTTGAGTATTGTGAAAATAATCAACTGAAATTAAGTTATTCTATGAATTAATGATATATGATTAAATAAATTACCATGAGTAAACCTTAATATAATTAATTTATTTTTTAAAAATCTTAAAATATCATTAATGAAATAAATCTTATAAATAATTGATAAGCCTAATTTAATGATAAACATTTATGGTTTGAAGAATATGCTTTATTGTGGGAAATTCTTAATTGTCATTCTGAATGAATTGGAATATTTATGTATAATAAATTTATAGGAACTTATTTGTATTAAAAAACATAATTATATGGCTAAAAATGTTATTGATTATGACGGAAACATATAATAAATGGGTTTAGAAAATTTGAATTTAAGATGGGAATAGAATAAAATAGAATGTTCATAAACATTAAGAAAATACTAACTATTTTAGAGGAATTAAAAAGAAGTATATATGTAACAATAAGAGTTTTTATAATCATTTATTCAAATAAATTAAATTTCCTCAATGTATTGGGCATCATACTACACCATGTTATGATTTCACTATACCAAACCTCGTCTAAGCGTATGTTACACACGACCCAAACTTTTAACAAAATAATGATATATTATTAATATAGTATATAAAACTAAGAATTAAAACATAGAAATTAAGAATTGTAATATTGATAGTAATAATTTTTCTCAAATATTATAGTTTCATAAAATGAAATCATATTGAAAATTAAATACAAATTATTAGTTAAGAATTTATATGTTTGGTAAAATGTGTTTTATGTAGAACTCTATTTTATGTATTTTCATGAACAATAATAAAAATAAATCATAAAAATCTAAAATCTAATTTTTTTAAAAAAAAAATTAAAACCGAATTAAAAAATTAACTTATGGTGATGTTTTTTATGTTTTAAAAAAGTTTCATTTTTTGATTAATATAGGGAAATATTTCACTTTCATTGAATAATTCCTTTATGTTTTTTAAATTTTTTTAGATAAATTATATTTTAATGTGGTATTAAATTAAATAAATATCATTTATAAATTTTTTAATAAAAATTATGACATTTTAATCAATTTTATATTGAAATTTAATAAAAAAACATTGCATTCATATGACCTTTTTCATTAAAAATCATATTTTTCGACATATCTATAGAATTAATATTAAATTATTTTATAGCACATTTCGAACATTAATTTGAAAAAATGGATTACATATTTTGAATAATAATAATTTATAATTTTTAATAAGGGAAATTTAATTTTTAACGAAAAAATTAGTGAAAACAATCAAATTAATCATGGTGTTTAAGAGAAGAATTAGTTTACAAGACAACACAACATTGTGATTTTTGAGTAAATAAACCTTAACATGTGTAAAAAACCAATTTTTATGGTCATGTATAAGCATCAAAAAATCTATTATATAAAAATTATTATTTTATCCACATTACATGAATTTTTTTTAGTAATTCAATCCATTAAAACAATTCCAATGGTGCCACTCACCTCCATTATAAGACACCACCCCTCCCTTCCTCTTTCATACATTAAAAACATTATGGGAAATAAATAATAAAAAAACATCTACCATTCCCTCCTATAATATTATATGAAATGTTTTTGGAATGAATCCAAAAATGATGTCCTTTGGTGAAAATTGTTAGGAAATACCAGAAAAAGAGACAACGTACATAAAAAAATTGGTTTTATTTAATACTACAACCCATTCAATTTGTTTAATATAATTATTATATATTAAAATAAATATATAAAATATATTGGTATTTTCAAGGATATTTTTTTTACCTTAAACCACATACACTTCCATCCAATGGGTTACAAAGTCATAGTTTGTGTGTACATCAGACTACCGCCTCGTGGAGTGATGGCATTCGTACCACCTACCATCTCCATGAGCGGTGTACTTAATTCCATATCACTATATTTTATGGATTATTTTAAATACAAAGTTACTGAATATATATTATATTTATATAATTTTTCTAAATTTTATATGACGTATTCATGATTAATGTTACATAATAAATTATATAACAAATCAATAGTTTTATAATAAAAGTGGTTATTACCCAAAATTCTTCTTTAACATGGAATAGTTAATAAACATGTAATTAATGGTTATAATAAAATCATATATGATATGATATATGTTAATAACTTTATTTTATATATGTATAATAAGCTTATATTTATTATACATGATGACTGAAAGGGGATGACATAAGTCAAGACTTAAATTGAGGGAATTTCTGCTTCACTATTTTTTTGTAAGACGCAGGCCATGTTCATCACCTAATTCATTTATGTGGTGTGTGTAACTCCCTGAATATAATTTATATCAATAAAAAATTATTTATTGGGATTTATTTGCCCATTTTATTATATATCATTCCTATTTTTTAGGATTACTAAATCATTAAGGGACTTATGTCTTGATTTTCCTTCTTTGAGACATACATTATATTTTACACCTATATTATTTCAAGAGGTGTATGTACATACCATTGAAAGGTAATATCATGAATGTATTTAAACTCTTGAAATATTATATTTATTCATATGTTTTTTCATCATAGGGCTAATGAATCAATGTAACCAAAGTGGAAGATATTTTAAGATACAATATCACCATTTATCAAAAAATTGTACGATTAAGTTTGAAATATTGAAATATTATGATATAAATCTCAAGAATTATCATGTAACCACTCAACATATTATCCAAGTATCTTGTTCCCTAAGATTATGGGTCATATGAACTCAAATGTTAATCCTCATAAACAAGATAATTCTAACAAGTAGTGATGGAGTAAACGTGGTACATTGTAGAGACAATACCCTCATATTATTGTGAAATAATTTATAAAATAAATAAGAATAAACTATTTAATAATATATATAAGATGACATAATTATTAATCTAAAATTTATCCTCCGTTGAAAAAATATAATATAAAAAAGTTTATAATCATGTATTGACGCATAAATAATCAAACTACTGTATAATAATTTCAAATACATAATGGTATTGTTTTATATATATATGAATTTATGTATTTATGATACACAAAAGGGGATCATAGTAACTGCATAGAAAACTTGATATTAATATACTAAAAATTACAAAATGATAATCTCATGTTATCTTGAGCTTATGCTCAATCCATTACTCTCCTTCTCTGACTATTCGTAATGAAAATTATAGATTTTTGGTAGAGAAGTTTCCCTTATTCATACCTGCAAACGTGTTATCTACCCAAGTACCAAAGTAAGCTTTAGTATGGTTAAAGATAAAATCACAGAACTCCCCCACTAATGATGTCTATTTGTAATCCATGTCGGTTACATAACAACTTCTATGTATAGGTATAAACAAGATAAGATACAATGCTAAATAATTAATTACCAGCTTTATAAGGTTCCTAAATGAAACTTGGTTGGCCAATAAAGATTGTATAATGGATAGAATAAATTTATGATCAATAACAGTATATATAGTAACAATATATATATATTTTTTCATTCACTTTATCCACTATTCTGAATGGAGTATATGCAGATGTATGTCGACATAAACCTAGAATACAAGGTGTTGGATATATTTGGGAGAAACTCATCCATCCATAACCAACCTAAACGATCCAATAATCTCACGAAATTGAGTATATTTTCAATTGATCACGATTAATAAGATATTACATTCTCATCTCTTGAGATGGTGGTAGAGTTTCCATGTTTACACCATACCAGAAGTTTTACTTCATCATGCCCACCGTCCAAATAGTGTTAATGGTGAGAGGCATCTAGATCAAAACTCAATGTAACAGAGCACGAAACACCATCCATAATAGAACCCTTAACTATTATCCACATCCTAAATCAAAAGAGTGATTATATTTATTTTAACATTTGTAAGTAATTAACTATAATCTATTATATTCATGTCACCGAAATATAATAATGTAATTACAATCATTAAAATCAAGTTCATAATTATTAAATATGTGGTGTGGACTTTCCACCCTATTGCATTTATTCAATTATTCCATTTAATTCATTTATTCTTGGGCAGACATCCTGATGAAATCCATTCAAATTAATACAATCCATTATATTAAATACAAATATGGGGATTCCATTTTAATTTTAAACGATTCACTTACAGGGTGCCTTAGGTTCAATATTTAAATTAACTACAAGTAAAAATCCAATTATATGTTGGTCCCAAAAAATTGTAGTTTTCTTTGGGTTTAGTAAATATTATTATAAATTATGTAATTCATCACATAAGGCATAAAAATTACATGGAACGAGATCTAGTCATTTAATCAGTCAATTACAAAGGTTCATTTAATTCCAACACATGCATTGAGGTTCTATGATTGAGTTCGACATCATCTAAATACAAAACATCGATAAGTAGGAGTATAACATGATTGTTTACAAATTTAGGATTAAGAAATCAATATTAAGGCCACATGTGGCATATTTCGTGGTGCAACACAATAGTGTAGTAATGAAAAAACCAAAAAAATCTAGGAAAACAATGATACCACCTTAATTAAGGCCTAAGATGAATATTCATCTCATAGAATCCTAAAATTCAATTTATATTGGATTATATTAATGAAAAATTCCAACACCAAAAAAATATTAAAAAATATATATTATAAATTGTGAAAAATTTGAGGATAAATATATGATGTATGTAAATAGACTTGAGATGATACCTCTATAAATCCAATGATTCTGATGGATCTTGATTCAATGTCTGGATGTAGGAGTTTTCAAGGATACCAGATGGGAGGAGAAGTGAGATCACTAGAGAGAAACAAACTGATCATCCACTATTAATGGGAGGAGGAAAGATCAAATTATATTTTAAGTTTCATTAAGGAAATTTTGTAAATTTCAGCCTGAAAACATGGGCGGACATTAAGGATGCATGTTTTGGCCAAACCATGCACAAACCCTGGTCAACCCAATTCTAAATGAGGGACCCCTCACAGATAAGATGCATGATTTCCCTAATCACCCATAAAACATGAAAACATGTTATATTTAGCCTCTGTAGTTTTTTACATGGGAATGAAACTAGGGTTACAGGTTTGATGAAAACCCATGTGAATACCCTAATGACCATAGAGCTCCCACACAGTTACCCAACATGGTAAGTATTAATCATGTTGTATTCATGCGACCAACCCTATTTACCATTTACTAGAATAATAGCCTCGAAATAGGCCACAGACAGTCCTGGGTCCTTTTATTAATACGTACTTCACATTAACTATGATAAAAAATGCATTCAAAATAAAAATAAATCAATCTATAACTTCATGAAAAAACGGGTGGTTTCAACCTTCCATCCTTAAGGTAACACATTAATGATTTTTGCTTATGATAGTAATGAATTAGCGTCAGCAAAGTGTTATAAAAATTGAGCTCATATATCATATTCATATTCCTAGGTCTCATCATGTGCTCATTCATTCATCAATAACACTCATACCAAAGGAATAGACATTCCATGTAGTTTCTTTATGATTTGATCCAAAATACGCAGTAGATTACCCTACAAGTAAGATTCTATTTCCAATTCAACCTCATCAAGATAAAATACATGTGACCATTTGTAAAATATTGGAAAATATGAGATCCTTGAATGATATGATGTATATACTGGTATCTCTAAGTAAGTGCTAACTGATAAGACACTCGTGTGATCTATTTCCCATACATAAATGGTTCATAGAATCTTGGAGAGAACTCAACTTACCTCTCAATATGTTGATGGTCCAAACCAGGTGAAACACACAAGAAAAATTGATCTCCGACCTTGGAATTGAGTGGTCGTCTGTGTCTATAGGCATAAGATTTTTTTTCTGGGCTGAGTTTTCATCATTATCCTCCTTATCAACTATAACATTCCCTATAGTGTCAGATTGTATACATGGTCCATGAATATATTCCTACAATTACCTTATCTAGGAAATTGGTGAATGACTTTTCCAACTATACAAGGCTTCAAAATGAGCAATCATAATGGTATCCTACAAGCTGTTATTATATGAAAACTCAACGATGGTTATTTATTTCCCATATGAACTCCCTAAATTCATGGACAAAATAATGGAGAAAATCCTCTAACACTATATTTGTATTCACTATTCAGACATAAGTTAGTAGATTATAGGCCCTACATAGAAGTACATTTTTACCCAATGCCTTCTACAACCCATTATAGAATAGGGATGTAAAGAAAGAATATCACTCAGAAGTCATAGAACGAGGCTCTACATTAATACGAAAAGTTTATCTAGCACACTTCATTCTTATATCATCCTTAAATAGGTTCTATCGCACATATAATATGTGTGATACCTTCATCAAATTAATAATGAAAACCATCATTATAGCGTTGACAAAAGGTCTTCTGGGAAAACTAGTCATGATATAGATAGACACATCATCCCATTTCAACTCAACAATTTATAATATCTATAAAATCACTGAAAGTAGTGATATTATAACTTCCCCTAAAAAAGATAAAACAACATGTAATAAACGTTGGAAGTATCTTATTTCTTACCAGGCCCCCAATCAAGAGAATAAAATAACAATTCTTCTTGATGACAATGGAATGAACTACATATGACGAAACATTAAATTCCCACATCATATCTTCTATGATGTATTATAGTAACCATACATATTTATGGAATATATCCATATAACCCCCATCCATTTCCCATATAGAAGTTTTATCATCATCCAACATGCATTCCCTTTGAACGATTCCCCCAATATCAGATATTTTTCTTATTATTATCTTTTTTAGAAGAGTTTAGGTCATTGATACATGTGTAAGGATAGTATTTACATGATCTTTTGGAATATAAATGTTCATCTTAGTGAATAAGGAAATGATCCTCCATTCTCTACTATCCATTTCAACCATATGTGTCTGGGACTTTTGAATCATTGCATCAGCTTATTCTTTACATGTACCAAACATGTAAGGAAACACGAAATGAAAAAAATGAAGGTAATAAAACAAACAATTTTGCCTGATATTTATATGTCACTATGTAAATATGACATGGGTAATTTATGATCTAGGAATTCAAAAAAAAACTCCATGTAAATATTGTCTCCAATAGAATATGGCACGATGAATCCATTCGAGTTTGAGGTTGTTGGTTAGATATTTCTGCTCACAAGGCCTCAATTGAAAATGCTTGTATGTGATAACATGGTCATCCTACATCAGAGTATCCCCAATCCCATTATTTAAAGTGTCATAAGAGACTATATTTCTTCTTCCTAAATTCTACAAAATTATTATCGGTTCTAATTTTAAACAACCCTCTAACTTTTGAAATAATCTTAAAAATATTATATCCATATGAATTTCACACCCAAATTTTTCATTCACTTATGTAGATCTGAAATATCTGATAAATAATGGATGATAGATCTATAATATCTTGATAGACCCAAGAAACTCTGTTTTTAATAAAATTCCTTGTACTACCCCAACTAAACAGCATATCTCACTATATTTAGGTCCTTTTAAACTCATTACTCTGATAATATATGACCAAAAAAGTGAAACTTATCAATCAAAGAGTGATGTTTGATGAGTTTAGAATAATTTTGATTCTATATCATTGTTTTTAGCATGATATCAAGATGATTTTCTTAGTCATGATGATAATGATAATACCCTGAGATATCGTTGATAATTACTACCATGAATGAATCTTGATACAGTTGGAAAATTCAATTCATCAGAGACGTGATAACTAAAGGTGTTCGTGAGAAAAAACCACATTACTAGGTACTTGTATAAGCCATAGAATTTCTGAAAATATTTGGGAGGTATGTATTATGACTTGACACACACATGATGATATCCAAAAATCAAAAATATTATTGAAAACACTCACACATACTCTCTCTACATAGATGATCAATGAGGTCATCTATTATAGGTAGTGGATATGATTTATTCACCATAATCCGGAAAAAAAATGTAATCCACAAAAAACCATTGCTTATTGTCCACCCTCTTTGAAAACAAGACTGATGAAACCCAAAAACAAGTGTTGGGGTGTATAAATCCATTAGAATCCTTATCATCCAATGCCTTCATCAGATCCATAAGTTCCATAGGTTCTATCCTATAAAAAGGAACGGTCACTAGTGATACACCTCACACAATATCAGTCTTAAATTATATTTCTCACACTTGAGGTATCATAGAAATTATTTTAGAAAATTTGCCACAAGAAAATCAACATAATGTACAAAAATAGAAGGTACTAACCCATGATCATCTGTGATAATTATGGTGATCTGAGCAATCAGTCTGCACAAGCATTGATGGTCAATTCCATATTGAGTCACACGAACATTCCATTCTAATGTATGCACTTTCCTACATCCTATATATATATAAACATCACCCTATAGTAATAGTATTCTATATGGTATCAATAGGGATCTAACTAGTCCATCATGAGGATTTCATCAAAGCATGTCATGTCGAGGAAGAAAAGCTTCCATAAAAAGAGGTGTTCTCTTATATAAAGGGGGAAATCATTACAAATTATAATTCCCTATGATTATATACCTAATAAAGAATCAACTTTCATAAAATCATAATGGTGTTCAACCTTAAGGCTCATAATCTCTATTATTTCATCAAATATAAAACTGTGATATGTGCTTGTGTCAAATAAAAATAACACTAATTTGGTGGATGCAGGAATAGTTCCTTGAACTATAGAAGGTTTGGTGCTCTATTTCAATGTAATTGGTTGGACTGTATGTGAAAGTCTTGTACCATGACCCTTTATCACATCCTCACTAACATGATTGAGTATGCTCTAAAGGAGTTGAGAATCATGAGCCAGGATACCTCTACCTCCACTAACTCCTCAGTCTGAACAACCAATGGTATTCTAGCTCATTTCCGGAAGAGATACTATAGGCCCCTCTACCGAACGTGGGGTATGAGTACATAACCACTTTCTTTGATAATATAGAAAGGTTCCGATGAAACAATAGATATGCCCCATTCCTCCATATCCTCTACATTCCACTGGATCCCATAATAACTGAGGTTTCATATGTCTTAGCTTCTCGCATTAATGACATATCATGAAACAATCTAGATAAGGAGCCTAATAATTGGTACCCCCACTAGAAACATCAAAGCGATACTTTCTCCTAATAGAATAATCACTAATATCATTAGCTGTCTAACTACCCTAACATGCACTATATGATTCCATATTATTCTACTCTGCAATAGGGGTGTGGTTGATGATTTCATAAATGGAAGTCTATCTGAATACATTGGAATGTGAGTATATGGAATGTATCATCCCATCATCAAATCACATGGTGGTTAAATGATCACAACCATCTTGAGTTCGTGTGAACTAAAACTACTAAGTAATGTGATTTTAATATTCAATTATAAACATATATCTTTTTTATAGGTTTATAGACTCTCTAACTCTGTCAGCCATCATGGTCTGTGGAATGAATTAGTTATAGAAGATAGATTGGAAATATTCCTAGACCGTATTACTATTTGGATCTTCCTGGGTAATAACATCGCAAAATTAATGGGTGTAGTCACATAGAATATATATAGCGTGATTTACCCATTTCTCAAGTTGATTCTCCCGATGATCAAATATATAAAAAATATCTTCAATCTATAACATTGTAACATGTCCCCCCCCCAAATGTGTTTGGAAGTTATCACTGGAACTCCCGAGTCAAATATTTTATTGTCAGGTAAGGACAAGAAACCCCTTTCATAGATTATATTATGCTAAAAGAGCCCTCCTAAAACATGGAGATAATGTATTTATCTGAAATATGAAGAAGCTCCACAGGTGGAACTATTATAGGAATCACGGGTGGTCTCATGGACCAACACCTGCATATCATAGTTTTCACCACGTTTAGGGTGTACGACTATAGGACATCATGGTGGAATCATAGTACAATTACAAAAAACACATAGCAGAAGATATCATAACTGTTGATTGAATTACATATAAGACATTAGGGTCGGTTCATAACCTTCTAATACATAGATCATACCACTCTTACTAATCCTCCATCCAAGAATTGGTAATATAGGATGAATAATGATATCCATAATAATTGATGAGACACACCAACAACCCTCTACTAAGGATGGGTTCGTGTCTAGTTCCGTATTTCACATGTATAAGATGAAATGTTTCTATTAAAATTCATATTAATTTAAAATTTCTTCTTATTAAAATATATAAATTTAATTAAGTGGATTAACTAGACGGATCCCCATTTTTTGATCAATAGGGTCCCATACATCTCATGAACTGAAATATGAAATCCACTTAATCCATACAATTTCATGTTCAATCCAATGTGACCAACGGTCCATAGATCAACATTCCATTATTAACTTCCTAATGAATATGCTTTATCGGATGTAGAAATTAAATTTTAGGTTGATCTAGTCACTTTAACTGTAAATTATATTTTTACTTCCCGGTAAATAAGGTTATCATAATTTCCATTATAATCGGTGAAATAACAATATGCAACATCAAAATTAATTATGTAAAAAGATTTGAAATGGAAAAGGCATGGAATATTAATACTAATTTCCCTATAATTATCCACATAATGAAATTCCCTCATTTCATTAGAAATCGGTAAAAGAAATATCATGTTAATAATAACAATACCAATTACATTATAAAATAACTGATTAATCCAATAATGATGTTGCATCAACCATATCTGGAATAATCAATAACTATAACAACCTATACTTGAATATTTGGGATCCCCATGAACATGGGTTAGAAACATATAGAAACATGGTCAATTCAAAATTCCATAACATCCTAGACACATGTTTTACACCTAAACATTAATTCGATATAAACTAAACCATTGATACCACTTTTTGATATCCCTACTTGAGATCCAAATAACTCATGCGCAGAGTCAGTGGGTAACATAGAATCAATCATGCATCCTCACGTTATAGAGGATGTCGACTAGTATATAAGGAGTAATGGTGGTATGGTGGGGAGATTAAACCCTTATATCATAGTGGAACCATGGATACAATATATAAAATATGACAACAGAATAATTTAAAGAAGAACACATATTAAATACTTGACCAGTAACCTTCTATAGAAGATTGAATAATATAAAAATATAGTAAACAAGTACATAAGTGTAAAGAAATATGAAATTTTATAATAATATATAAATCCAACAGGTATTGTTATATACATGAATTCAGGGAATAATTATACATAAAAGGGGATCATGGAGAATGTATATACGAAATTTTATATAGAAAACTATAAAATAAAAACTGCATAATCAACTATAATCACAAACATATTCTTGGTCCTCTTTTCATTTTATCAATCTATATTTAAATAATATCAATGATATAGAGCATGGATGTTTCCCTTATCCATACCTGTATACAAGTAATCAACTACAGTAACAAAGGAGGCCTTAGTAGCATGTGAGAAACAATCCCATTTGTCCACCCTTAAAGGAGTCTTGAAGTAAACCAAGTTGTGTGTGTAACAACATCATTTTAAAAGTACAAATACAATATTAAACAATGATAAATAAATAAGTAGTGACCTTATTAGGTTCTTAATAGCACACATAGAGGATCTACCTACTTTGTCTCATGGTCAGAATGAGTTTTTAATTAGTAACTATATATATTAATTATATATGTATTTATATATCTCATCTACCTATACGGACAATGAATGTACAGATGTATGTGTCCATCTATGTATAATACTATTTTCCAGCATGATAGGGACATAACTCAGACATCAATAAGTAGTATTAATAGGAAAATAAGATCTATAAAAGGGGGAATTCCCTACCTTTCTAGAGGAATGAGAGATATCATTCTGTTCACTAGATACGGTGGATGACACTTCATGTCCACACCTGAACAAGTAACAATGTGTGTAATGCCCACTATCCAAATAGTGTCAATGGAAAGAGACATTATACTCAACAACTAAAGAAAGGGAGTATGGAACTATTTTACAAACAGAAACCTTAACCATTATCCAAATCCTATATAAATTGGGTTATAATATTTTTAAAAACAGTTATGAGGTATTAAATCAAATTCATTGTTTTCATGAATCCAAAATATAATCAAGGATTCAAATACTTATAATCAATTTCATCATTATTAAAGATGTGTTGTAGTGTCTCCACCATATTCAATTTATCCAATTAAGAAATTATTTTAATTTAGGAAACTCCATCTATCATGAGGCAATCCATCCAATTTAATACAACCCGTTTAATAAAATAAAAACATTGAAATTTAATTTCTTAGATATGTGATGCACTTGGAAGGTGCCTTAGTTTCAGTTAGGTAATTACCTTCATGATAAATTCCATTTATAAATATTTACAAGAACTTCGGAGGTACCTATGGTTAAATAGAAATTATTATAATAGTTGAAATTCAACACATACGGTAATCCATATTCTTATATAAAATTCCACATAGTTTATAAATTAATTAAAAAGTTTTATTTCATGTTGGAAGACGCTAGGGGTGTCAACAATTGATGTATACAACCTCTAAATACTAAAAATTGATCAACGAGAGTATTAAAATGTTTGTATAATATTTTAGGATAAATAAATCAATTTTAAGGTGATGTTTGATGAAGTCCATTTTACGACCCAACAACAAGGCTATGGAAACACCAAAACAATTGGAGAAAAAAATGAGACCATTTACCTTACGGTTGTTGATCACTATTAATCTGATAGGGGACTCAGATTCAATGTATTTTTGAACAAATATATGAAGTGGTCCAATGCCATGAAACATGAGAAACCAAAAATTCTCCTAAAAAGATAAATTGATCTGATGATAATCAATAATTTGAAAGAAGATTACTTGAAATCATACCTATAACTATGCAATGATTCCGACGAATCTTGATTCATTATTTATAAATATGATTTATCAATGATCCCTTTATGGGATGAAAATTTATTTCATTGGAAATAAATAGGGTTTTCAACGTCTGGAAAAGGGACGAGGAAATATGAAAGTATATTTGATGTTTAATTAAGGGAAATTTAGCAGTTTCCCCCTCAAATATAGGGGTGCATGGTTTGGCTGCACAATTTTTTAAAACCATGGAAAAAACATGGTTTCCCCACTACCAAAGGAGATAAAACACAAGTTTAAGTTGAAAGAATTCCCTAACCATGACTCAACTATAAAAAATGACTCTATATAACCTCTATATTTTTCAACATAGGAATCATTTGGGAGTGGACCCCGTTTTGCAAACAAACCATGTGGCCCCTAGCTTTTCAAAGTGATCCAACCTGAATAACCAACACGATGAGTAATAACCATTCAGTAACCATTCATCATACCCTATTTTCTGTTTTCTAGAACTCTGAGCTCCAGAAAAGAACAATACACACTAGTACATTCTATAGAACATATTTCACATATACTAAGATACAACATGGTTTTCAAATTGAAAAAAAATAATGCGTAACTCCATGAAAAATATGGGTCGTTACAAATAATGAAATTTCATATCCTCTGGATATTCATGATATCCTCATGTAATGGGTACATTTCCCTACTCATTGGTATATATTATAATAATAATTTTTTAGTAATTGTTAATTTGATTTTTTAGAGATCTATTTTCCTCCAAATCCATTTTTTCTAAAAATTTTGTAAAAAAAATTATTACATTGTTACCATTTTTGAAAGATTGTTCTATACATATTATATTTTTTATAATAAGGTTTTTAGAGTAATAGTCATGTGTTTCTTCAAAACAATTCCCATTTTCCTTTTACTAGAAAAGTGATATAAATATTTTTTATTACATGTATGCATGAAAATAATTTTCGAACAACATAACCAGACATTTATTTAAATATTCCTTTATATGTTTTCAATTTTATTTTAAATGAAAAGAAATTTTAATAAAAATAATTATATTAAAAATATTTTTTTATGTGATAAATATATTTTCTACAATAATTTTTTAAATTTATCATTCAAAATTATTTTACAACTATGAGGAAATTTTTGTGTGTTACCAATTCCTTACTAGATATATTATCCAATAATATAATTCATATTTTTTGTCCACATTTTTTCATGTTTCGATGGAATCTTGATTATGGAATACATATCTTTTCCATAGTTTATACCATCATTAAATTCAAATGAAACATGCTTCCTGTCATGGGCTATACTATGATGAAATAAATACTAAACCACTCTCTTTTTCATAGGCTATGATATGATGATATGTTTTTAATAACAATTTATTTTCTAGGGTTATGATATAATGAATTTTTGTAATTTTAGGAACACATGTATGTTATTTTATTATATGATGGGTGGGACCTATATCTCCATCCAATGCATTGGGTAATGATTTATATATGATGAGATATACAAGACTAAAATGGGAAGTGATATCGGTTCATTAAGATAGTGTTGTAGTGGGATGTGATCTGGTTTCTGTAATATATTGATGGAATGGGGAGTCAACCGTTTTATTGTAAAGTAAATTTCCTTCTATAATGGTCTTGGATATTATCCCTGAATAATTTGGAAATTATTTAATGTTCTTATTTTTATTTAAAAATTACTATGACTTATTCTCTCATTGATTGTACTCTTTGATCAACTTATGAATCATGTCTCATGAACATCCAATATTTATTCAATGGCTCATGATTGTAATATTTGATATGAATGGTATGGATTTCAAATTTTATTCTCATGTTATCAAACCCACAGGATCATGTTATGATTATGAATATCTCTTATTATAAAATATTGATCATCTGATCCCATCGTTTTTTATGTTTCATTTCCACAAAATTATGACTAAATGTATGATGTAAGAAATTTTTTGGATCATTTTTTATTTTGAAAAATATTGTGGGAGACGATGTAGCTCACATATAGAAAATAATTTATATTTCCAACTTCCCAAATGTAGTAGACTATTAGTGTTATAAGTTGTGTAGTTATTTAATGGAATAATTATTCCATAAAAAATATATAAAGTCCATATTTGAAATTTCATGCTGCTTATAGACATTAAAATAGAAAATATTTAAAGAAAATTTCAAAACTATAAAGATAAAAACATTTTGGGATTCTAAAGTAAATGTATAAGGATAAGCCTAAGGATGATTCAACGTATGGGAAAATTTCCATGAATTTTCACAAAAGACAGAGAGATTGGTTTCCAATAAATACATCCATATCTAGATTGTATAAGAAGATGTGGCTCTGGAGTAGATACACCATGGAGAAACAACACTGAAAAAAATATGTTGTGTTGTACTCGCTTGGGTACCGGTGTATGAAAATGGGCCTCACTACATAGCTAGTTTAACACTCCTTGGGGACACGCTTTATAAATTCACAAACACTTTATCAACCATCTTGATGTATTTAAATATAATATGGATATGAATAACCTAAGATAAACATAAGGGTTCATATATTAAAAAAAGTTCCACAATTTTGAAATCCTATAAGTGATTAACATGATTATATAGTTTCCCCACTGTAGTAATTGTTTCATACATTATACATTCAATTTTATTCAATGGATGGATTTTGATAGACATATATTAATGTTGAGTGTGATGTAAATTTAATTGATCATCCTTATGAGAATCAAAATGATATAGTAGTTGGAATAAAATTCCAATTATTATTCTCACACAATATTCTCAAGCTAAGAATCATATAGGACATTCTAACTATGAAAGTACATAACAACATTATATTGAGTATTTCATGAGGTAATGAACATGTTCATTTACTAGGTCCTCTAATCAACTAGTTGTTGAATAATTTATCAATACCAATGAAAATATTTTTTTCATTATACAATGTATATAACATGAAAAATTATTTTTCAAAGTCTACCATTCTAAAGGTGATGTAGATTAGTGGTGGAATATTATGAAGAATAAAGGATAGAGATGTACATTTTATCCATGGGATGGTATGAGTATAAAAAATTATTTTTCAAAAAGTAATTTGATTTTTTCTCAATAAAATTTCAGATAATGAGTTATGGGATATAAGGAAAAGGTATTATGAATCAATTGGTACCAATGATGAAACTTTTACAGGACCTTCAAGCTAGACAACTGTTATTATCATCCAATCTGAGGGTAAGGGTGATTGATTCTTCAGTGGTGTAAAACTATGTATATAAAAGCATTTATCCATAAGATACTTTAGTATCTATGAAGTTATTTTTTTTATTGTAAATTAATGAGTAAATTAAATTTCAAGTTACATATCGATCCCATGGTATTTATATGAAATGAAATATTCAGTTCAATGAAAAATATTACCACGGTGAAAAAATAATGATATTTCTTTTTTTTCTATAGTTGTGGGAAAATCATGGAGGACATTACCTTAGGGGGGAATTGTAAATATTTTATGTGTTTATTTAAGGTTCATCAAGAAATTTATTACAAATGTGATGGGAATATGTTATCTAATGATTCAAATAGAGAGAGAGTTTCACAAAATTCACCACTTACACATCAATACTATAAGTGTACGAAGAACGTGAATTATGTAAACCATTTCCCAAACCTTTGGGTAAATGATTATGATTTACATGAAAAACCTCTTATTCAAAGGTGCAAGGGTAATTATAATTAGATCATTATTTCTGATGTGTGGTGCAATAACAACATGGTGAAAGGTATACATAGCATCCACTCTAGATATTTAAATGTCTTATTTGACTCTACATCTACCCATTAATTCATATCTATATAATTTAATAAGGCTCTAAAGATTCCACCCATATGATTAGATTTGTAATTACCAAAAAAACCCACCAATGGATCAATTATCGCATATCAAATTAATGATACCACTCAAGTTGATGTTGGAGGAATTTTTCCTCCCAATTTTTTTTATTTGTTATTTGGTTTAATTAGATGTAATCTGATACATGCAGGGTATTTCACATAATAAAACCCCAGTTAAATTTTTGAGTAATGGATGTCACAATAAATATTCTAAACAAACTAAATATCATCTTGTAATGTGATGATGTTTCTTAACATCCGATGGAGATTACTTCATGTGTATGAGTCTTAATTCCCATTCCGAAGGGGGTTTTTTATCTCAAAGTGTTGGTTGGAAAATCAAAATCAATGATATTCATATTTTTAATGAATTTGATGATGTATTTACATAGATTTTTCTAATACTTCTACAAAAATGTGATGTTGGGTTCTCAATAGAAATAAAACATGGTTTCACGACAATTTAATATCTCAATATAGAATGGATCTAATTGCTTTAAATAAATTGAAGGAGAAAATCTAGAAATACCATGACATGGGATTTTTTTTCATCTATCTCACTTTATTTTTCAGCTATTATTAATGTGAAAATGAAACATGGATCAATTAAATACTTAATTTATTCTCGAAATCTAAAATAATCATATTTAAAATCAAGTATAAATTCATTATATTGATTATTTTTTCAATCAATTGTGTGTACCTTAATAATTTCCAAGATTGATAATAATTATGTATATCATCAATTGGGGGTCGGGAAGGAGGATATACCTAATATGAGATTCCATAAATGTTATTGATACTATGAATATATAGTGATGCATTTTTATCTAATTAATTAACCTTCAATATTCATGGATTTAAATAATAGAATCCTTATAGATTACCTTGATTATTTTGGGGTAGTCTTTATATATGATATTCTTAGTTACTCAATGATTAAGGAAGATACAGATGACAACATTAGGATTTTAAAAATGTACAAAAGGAAGGAGAAAATACCTTATAAATTTATTAAATGTAGATTTTTTCATCAATGGTTATCATTTTTTCATCATATAATTTTAAGAGATAGTATATTATAAGATCCATCGACGAGAGAAGAAATTGAATTTTATAATATACAAACTAAAATGGTTAAGGTGCACAGATCTCATGGTATATCTAAATATTTTTGGTTTGTTGTGGATAATTTTCTAGGAATATATAATCCACTTACCATGTTTACTTGTAAGGGAGAAGAGTTCCTTTTAATAGATGAATCAGAGGAAAATATAAATGATGTAAATAGAGGGTCAGTCAATGATCTTGTGCTTATATTACCTTATAGTAGAAAAGGGTTTTATAATTTATAACGATGAATCTATTAAGGGATTGGTTTTTTTCTTTTCTAGAATAAAATTTATATAACTTATTCCTTGCAATAATTTATGAATCATGAGAAAAATTTCCCAACTCATGATTTGGTGCATAATGTGGAATTTTTTTCATTAATGATATGGAGTGATTATCATTATGGATTAATGTGTGATATATACAATGATTATAATGTTTTAATGTATATACTAACATATAAGTAGTCGGACAAATTCCATGAAATATGTCTATAACAGATATAGTATTATGACACCTCAATAATGTACCAACTAGGGAAAGAGAAAAAGATAGTTGTTGCATTGATTTGAAATAATCATGATAGATCTTTCTTGTTATGGATTAAAAAATTCCAATATTATTATATTTACAAATGATGGAACTATAAATTCTCATTGAAGGGGGAAAATAATAGCTTTCTCAATTTAATGTTATACCTTATTTCCATGTAAAATTCAAAGAGGCGCATAATTATGATGTACATATGTAAAAAGAGGATGGAAATTATTACATGTTTAACCTTGATCTGAAATTAATTATATGTTTTAGAAACTGTGTTTTTGTTCCATCGATACCAAACTTGAATGAGGAGTTTTTTTATGAATCTCATAGTTATTCATTCATTATTCATCAAGTATGTATGAATTCGTATATAGATTTTAAAGAATACATATAGTGGGATTGAATGAAGAGAAATATAATAGAGTGCGTATCTTAGTTCTTGGTATATCAACATGTTAAGCATAAAATAAAAAAAATCAAAGAGGATTTCACATCCATTACCCAAATAAAATTGTAAATTAGAAAACATTTATATTTATATTGTCATTAGACTCACCAAAACCTCTAAAAGGAAGAATGTTATACGGGTGGTAGTCGATCACCCGTCTATATCAGGACATTTCATCTCTATCATAAAAAAAATAATCTCTAGGATAGATTTACAATGTATACATTAGGGAATTTTTATGATTTCAAGGAGTATGCAATTGAATTTTTTGTTAGGATCAGAGCTTTAGTTCAATGATCTAGAAAATAATTCAATAATATCTTTATACAACACAATGTTTCGACATTGTATATCACCACCAAATATATGGTCATTCTAAAAAAATTAAATCCTCAGATAGGGTGTTATGATCTTTTTAAATGGAATTAAAATCTAGTTGGTAACAAAAAATTCATATAATATAGTTTTTGTATAATAATAACTTTCACTAATTCATTGGGATGGATACGTATAAATCCCCCTATGTAAAGAGGTGTAGATCATCAATATGTTGGAATGAGCACTACTGGAAATCCATCCTTTCCCAACGGTTCTGAACCGTTGGGAAAGGCTGTAGAACCGTCGGTAAATGTTATACCAACGGTTCTGCCAACCGTGGGGAAGTAAGCCATTGGGAAAGGCTTTTCCCAACGGTTTACATGGAACCATTGGGATAGGATAGAAAAATAAACCTACCCCAATGGTTGTGCCAAACCGTTGGGAAAAGCCTTTCCCAACGGTTTGGCCCGTTGGGAATCCCGTGAATATTCTCTTTCCCAACGGTTTGAAAACCGTTGGGAAATGTTTTTACCAACGATTCTACCAACCGTTGGTAAAAACACCAATTCCAAAAGCTATCCCAATGGTTTGAACCTTTGGGATTGTCTGTTTTTACCAACGGTTTAATGAACCGTTGGTAAAAACAGCTCCATATGGACTATGCCAACAGTTTGAAACTGTTGGCATAGGCTTTGCTGTGCAAATTGCACAGCAGCCTGCAATTTGCACAGCAGGTCTGTTTTGGGCTCATTTTGGCACAGCAGGTCTGTTTTGGGCTCATTTTCAATTCAATTTTCATTTTCAATTCAATTATCAATCCAATTATTGTAACTGTAGCACATATACAATGCATACATATAGAAAACAAACCAACACATTTAAATAATGCAAACCAACCAACCAACACAAATAATGCATCCTGGAAATATACTCATACATAATTAAATTATAATTCATAACATAATTATAAACATTCATAATTCATTTTGAATTCAATTTAAAATTTATATGACAATCATATGTGGAATCCGGAATTGAATTCATAATTTTATTGGTTTTTTGTACACCATATATTTTTACTCGAAATCATATACCTTTTAAACAAAATACATACACCTGGAATGATACCGGTCACACCGTTCCTCAGATTGAGGCGAGGTTAACTCGTACACGTCACAAATGACTCATTGATCATTGTCCTAAAGTATCAACATATTCTGAAATCGTTTGGTCAGTTTTATGTATGCCAGTTGTTGTTTTCACTTAAAATGAAGTGTTTTTTAAATAAAAGAGAGACACTTTGAATGGTGCCGTCCACACCGCGCCTCGGATTGATGCAGGGTTTACTCGTACACATCACACATGACCCATGCATTGTTGTGATAATATATAAACACAATCAGAATTCGTTTGGTTGGTTTTTCGTATGTATTTAAAATGTAGTCCATTTAAAAAAAATAGATACACTTAGAGTGGTCTCAGCCAATCCATGGCTCGGATTGAGGTGCGGTTGACTTGTACACGTAACATATGACTCATGGATCGTTGTCCTAAAATTTCAACAGATTCTGAATGCGTTTGTTCAGTTTTTCGTATGTCAGTTGTTTATTTCACTTATAATCTTGTCCCTCTTAAACAATAGAGACACAGTTAGAGTGGGACCGGCCACCTCACGTTTCAGATTTAGACGGGGTTGACTCGTACACATCTCAAATGACCGATGAATCTTTTTCCTAAAGTATCAACACAATCCGAATGCGTTTGGTCAGTTTTCCGTATGTTAGTTGATGTTTTTCACTTAAAATGATGTCCTTTTGAAAGAAAAGACATACACTTTGAGTTGTGCTGGCCACACCGCGGCTTGAATTGAGGAGGGGTTGACTCGTACACGTCACATATGACCCATGGATAATTGTGCTAATGTATCAACACAATCAGAATCCGTTTGGTCGGTTTTCCGTATGTCATTTGTTGTTTTCACTAAAAATGAAGTCCATTTTAAACAAAATAGAGACACTTTGAGTGGTGTTGACCACACCGCACCTCGGATTGAGGTGGCATTGACTCTTACACGTCACATATGACCCATGGATCGTCCTCCTAAAGTTTTAACATAAACCAAATGTGTTTGGTTGGTTTTCCGTATGTACTTAAAATACTATCCATTTTAAACAAAAGAAAGTCACTTAGAGTGGTCCTAACCACACCGTGACTCGGATTGAGCCCGGGTTGGCTCGTAAACGTCACATATGACCCATGGATCCTTGTCCTAAAATTTCAACAGATTCTGAATGCGTTTGGTTAGTTTTTCGTCGGTCAGTTGTTTATTTCACATATAATCTTTTCCGTTTTAAACAAAAGAGACACATTTAGAGTTGTGCCGGCCACACCGCGTCTCGGATTTAGGCGGGGTTGACACGTACACATCTCAAATGAACCATGGATAGTTTTCCTAAAGTATCAACACAACCTGAATGCGTTTGGCCAGTTTTCCCTATGCCAGTTGATGTTTTTCACTTAAAATGGCGTCCTTTTGAAACAAAAGACATACACTTTTAGTTGTGTTGGCCACACCGAGCCTCGGATTGAGGCAGGGTTGACTCGTACACGTCACATATGACCCATGGATCATTGTTCTAAAGTATCAACAAAATCAGAATCCGTTCGTTCGGTTTTCCGTATGTCATTTTTGGTTTTAACTAAAAATGAAGTCCATTTTAAACAAAATAGAGACACTTTGAGTGGTGTCGGCCACACCGCACCTCGGATTGAGGTGGCGTTGACTCTTCCATGTCACATATGACCCATGGATTGTTCTCCTAATGTTTCAACAGAAACCGAATGCGTTTGGTCGGTTTTCCGTATGTACTTAAAATACTGTCCATTTTAAACAAAAGAAAGTCACATAGAGTGGTCCCAACCACACCGTGACTCAAATTGAGTCCGGGTTGGATCGTACACGTCACATATGACCCATGGATCATTGTCCTAAAATTTCAACAGATTCTAAATGCGTTTGGTCGGTTTTTCGTTTGCCAGTTGTTTATTTCACTTATAATCTTGTCCGTTTGAAACAAAAGAGACACAATTAGAGTGGTACCGGCCACACCGCCTCTCAAATTTAGGCGGGGTTGACTCTTACACGTCTCAAATGAACCATGGATTGTTGTCCTAATGTATCAACACAATCCGAATTCGTTTGTCCAGTTTTTCGTATGCCAGTTGATGTTTTTCACTTAAAATGACATCCTTTTGAAACAAAAGACATACACATTGAGTTGTGTCGGCCACACCGCACCTCGGATTTAGGAGGGTTTGACTCGTACATGTCACATATGACCCATGGATAATTGTTCTAAAGTATCAACCCAATCAAAATCCGTTCGGTCGGTTTTCCGTATGTCATTTGTTGTTTTCACTAAAAATGAAGTCCATTTTAAACAAAATAGAGACACATTGAGTGGTTTCGGCCACACCGCGCCTCGTATTGAGGTGGCGTTGACTCTTACACGTCACATATGACTCATGGATCGTTCTCCTAATGTTTCAACAGAAACCGAATGCGTTTGGTCAGTTTTCCGTATGCCAGTTGATGTTTTTCACTTAAAATGATGTCCTTTTGAAACAAAAGACATACACTTTGAGTTGTGCCAGCCACACCGCGTCTCGTACTGAGGCGGGGTTGACTAGTACACGTCACATATGACCCATGGATCATTGTGCTAACGTATCAACACAATCAAGATCCGTTTGGTCGGTTTTCCGTATGTCATTTGTTGTTTTCACTAAAAATGAAGTCCATTTTAAACAAAATAGAGACAGTTTGACTAGTGACGGTCACACCGCGCCTCGGATAGAGGTGCAGTTGACTCGTACACGTCACATATGACCCATGGATCGTTATCCTAAAGTTTCAATAGAAACCGAATGCGTTTGGTTGGTTTTCCGTATGTACTTATAATACTGTCCATTTTAAACAAAAGAAAGTCACTTAGAGTGGTCCTGACCACAACACATCTCGGATTTCGGCAGGGTTGACTCGTACATGTCTCAAACGGCCAATGGATCGTTGTCTTAAAGTATCAACACAATCCGCATGCGTTTGGCCGGTTTTCCGTATGCCAGTTGATGTTTTTCACTTAAAATGATGTCCTTTTGGAACAAAAGACATACACTTTGAGTTGTTCCGGCCACACCGCGCCTCAGATTGAGGCGGGGTTGATTCGTACACATCACATATGACCCATGGATCATTTTCCTAAACCATCAACACATTTCGAATGCGTTTGGTCAGTTTTTCGTATGTCACTTTTTGTTTTCACTTAAAATCTTATGGAAATTCATATAGAATATTTTTATATCATAATTAGTATGGATTAGATTTTAGTTGATCATGCTATGAAACATTTCAGAGGTAATGAAATTATGGAAGGTGGAGGGGCTGTCCGGGGGGCTGTCCGGGGGGGCTATCTGGTGGGTGTCCGGGGGGCTGTCCGGGGACCAAGGAAGAGGGTGGGGGGGCTGTCCGGGGTCAGTCCGGGGGTTGTTTGGGGGTTGTTCAGGGGGCTGTCCGGGGTTGCTCAGGGGGCTGTCCAGGGGTTGTTCAGGGGGTTGTTCAGGGGTTGTTCAGGGGTTGTTCAGGCGGTTGTCCGGGGTTGTTCAGGGGGCTGTCCGGGGGGCTGTCCGGGGGGCTGGGGTGGAGGGTGGGGGGCTGTACGGCGGGCTGTCCAGGGGGCTGTCTGCGGGGCTGTTCGGGGGTGTTTGGAGGGTGTTCGGGGTCCAAGGGGGAGGGGGGTTGTCCATGGTCAAAGAATGAGGGCGGTTGTCCAGAGAGTTCTCAAACACACAACCACTAAAAGACAACAACATCCATAAAAACAGACAATATATAAAAAAAACTCAACTCCAATACTGTACTACGAGTCTAGATAAAACCAACAACTAGAATAGATTAAACTTCAAATCTCAGTAATATAAGTCAAAAATGTAACGGATCAATATGTCTCACATCAGCGTCACCATCAACATAATCATCATCATCATCACCCTCGTCATCGTCCTCCTCATCGTCCACACCCTCCACAGCGCCCTCCTCCTCGCCTTCACCCTCCTCCTCGCCCTCCTCATCTCCCTCCTCTTTCGCATCAGACTCCTCCCCATCATAATCATTAAGTTGGACATCGGCCTGACCACCACTGGAACTACCACCTAGTGCACCATATATAGAATTTATCGACGACATGTATTCATCAATCGCTGGGCTGGCCTCTGCTAGAAGTGTTGGACGTAGGACTTCAATAAATTTCATAAATGCACTGTTTTCCCTAGCAGACTGTTCTGCCGTGTCTGTTGCCCTTTTCTCATCCTGTTCTGCCTGTACCCTAACTTTCTGTAGCTCGGTGGCACTACAACTCGTACCTGAGGCAGGCCAATACCTCTTCGGGGCTATCCTAGGTCGGCAGCGTACTCTGCCAGAATGATCCTCTCCCAACATCTGATGTAAGTGATCAGATAGCCCAAAATTTTCTGCTTCATGGGCATCGAGGGCCTCTAAAGCATCCTATTACAAATATAAATATATTATTAAGTTAAAAAATAGATATTAAAATATAAAATCAATAGATTTAAACTTACAATCTGCTACTCAGTCACTTCGTTGACAACACTTCCATCCTTTTTTCGTCTACTCGAGCAAAAAAGTTTTGCTCGAGGCACACGTCCTTCAATATTTTGTACTTGCCTCTACAATGACATTGAAAACAAAAGTTATATAAAATCTTTAGCAAATGATTAAATAATTGAGGAAACAAAAGAAAAAGTAAGTCATAAAAGAAAACTTATAAACAATTGTCATACATGTTGCCTCTCATGATACGACATCGTCGTGCGTCCTAGTGTATGGAGGTATTTTTTTTGCATCAATGTATTTTTTATTTTTTCCAGATGATTCCTAAATAAAATTCGATAATGCAAAGGATAATATTAATTTAAAACTTGAAAGTTATTATTTAAATACCTCAAATGTAATTCATACCTTAAACTGGGTACTCGTCCAATGAGTAATCATCTGACAATACTGCTCTATAGGAAAATCATCCACGACGGGTACCGCCACTAACTCAGTGCCAACTCTAGCACGCCAGCCAATATATAGCTCATGCTTGTAGGCTCTCCAATGCTCAGCTAAATCCTTTAGACATTCCAGTCATGCACCCTAACCATCAGGAAAATTAAATTGAAGCCGAAATCAAATTATTAATTCATACAAATACAAAAATAATTCATGGAATTAAATACAACAGATTTTTTTACCCATATCTCTGCCCAAGCTCTATCTTTGACCTCATGTGGCAAATGTCTCCACGACAGCGGGCTGACGGGAATGATGTCAGAGTATTTGGAAAGCGTCGCCAGAAAACTCTGACATTGCTGCCATATTTTATCAACCATCTGGTTGACTTCATTATATTCCACCATAACCTGTGTGCGACGGTTCCACACCGAACGCATGTGTGTACGGCCCCGCCCCCGCCTCCTGTCAGTAGATGTATCTTTCATGAAAGAAAAACAAATATTTTATCAAAACATGTTATAATGAAAATAAATATTGCTATAAAAATTTGTTAGGGTTTTATAAATATACCTGCGCTAGTCTGATCAATGAGTGGCGCCGGATCCACAGAACCTGATGGAACACCCTCTAGTGGAACAGGAGTCGAAGACGATGGAATATAAAAGCTCGGAGAGATAGAAGTAGAAGGAAAAGAAGATGGAATAGCTGTATGACCTGATGCTGACTAGGTAGTGGGAATCATCATGGGATGTGAAAATGATGGGGCAGAAGATGCAGAAGGTAGCGAAAACATGGGAGGCCAAAATACCCTGTGTGTCCCTAACGACACACCGGGATCAGAATGTGGGAAGGATGAAATGTCAGTGTGAGGGGAAGGGTCTAGTCGGGCACGCGTAGCTCTACGTCCACCTCTGGTACGAACCCTCCTCGTACCACCGGCCTGAGTACTAGGACCAGTACTAGGCTCCTCGTCGAATAACTGTCGACGTATCGGTGGATCCTACAAAAAAGTTTACAAAACAATTAATCACATGACATTATATATTCTGTAAATATATATATATATATATATATTTGAAATAATGTACTCACTGTAGGCACTAATGGTGGAATGCCCAGCTCCTCCATCCGATGATTGTTCTCCGCCATTTTTTTTCTTCGTCTCTCTTCAATTGGCTGCATTTCCTGCATTTTAAAACAAATATGTAATTAATTAGAAAAAGGAAATTAATGTGTAAACCAAAAAATTAAATATATGAGGGAATGAGGGGATTCATTGGTAATTTAGCAATCAATTGTTTTAGAAGAGCTTGAATGAATTTAATAAAACATACGAGTTGTAATATTCACCAAGTTAGAAATATTGTTTGATTTGGTTTGAATACAGTTCAATTCCAAATTAGAAAATGCAATCCAAATAAAACAGCAACCAATAAACATTGAAAATTCACATAACGGTCAAGTCAGCTAAAACATATTTGTGATCAATACTAAATTAATATGAATATTACCAACCTTTACAACCCATCTCGAGGTAACCCAAAAGAATTGATAACATGGATGAATGATTCTATATATTTCCAACCACAACTTCAGGTTCACAATTAACTCTGACAATTGAGCTATTGGAGTCATCAAAAGAAATAAATGGATTGGTTCCAATGGCAATAGGGATAGTTTCAATTCCATCATCAGCATCATCAAAAATATGTCTTGGAATTACTTCAACTATGACACAAATTTCAGGTTGAAGTTGATCTTTGACATAAAAAACTTGTTTAGACATTGATGCCAACACATATGGTTCTTCGGTAGCAAGGTGTCGGTCATATTAATTACTCGAAATCCACAATCATCAATAAATGTGCCATGTATCGTCATCAAATCAAACCAATGGCATTTCATCATTGTGACTCCTCCATGAGAGTAATAATCCAATATTATTATTTTCTCAACGACTCCATAATAACCCACATTTTCAAGTTGCGGTCTACTATCTAATGCACTGGTATAAAAATCTGTTGTGGCAGTAACCATAATACCATCATGTTGTGTTCTCATGTTTTTGGCTCGTTCAGTGACAATAAATCTGTACCCATTGATAACAATTGATTTAAAGTCACGAACCACGGTATTAGGACCAAAAGCCAAAGCTATTATTTCCTCAGAGATAGAGTCAGCAGACAAACTCAATACCTGCAATATAAATGACAGTTAATCTTAAGTAAATATTGAAATAATTAATTTAAACAGTAATATTTTTACCTTCAATTTTAACCAAGCAGAAAACTCTTTGCAGTGAAAAGTCTTTCTCCTTCTCAAAGATAAAGAACGATGCTTCCTATTTATCATTATTTTATGATCCTTGTAGATAAAAAATATGAATAGTTTAACAGATATATATGTAAGATATACATATTCAATTTTTTAACCTGATATAGTCATCGAACAAATCACAGTTGAACAAAACTGTGCGATGTGCCATCTCCTGCTATTAATGTCTTAATGTCTTCAATGTATATGATCCAGGAATTCCTCCTGTTTGAGGAAGTGATGGAAAACTGGGTTCAATTTTCTCATATTGTTCTTCTTCATTTCTCATTGTTCTGTTCATTCTTGTAGTAAGATCAGACAAATACATCGAACAGAAATCCATAAATTCTTGAGCTAAGTAATCGTTCACGATAGAACCTTCGGGATGATTCTTGTTTAGAACATAAGACTTTAATGTGAACATATTTCTTTCAGTTGGATACATCCAACGAAAATAAACAGGTCCTCCGAGAAGTATTTCAGTTGGAATATGGACAGTCAGATGCAGCATGCATGTAAAAAATGATGGGGGAAATATTTTCTCTAACTCACACAAAATTAATGGGGCATATGTCAACATTTTTTGCAAGAAATACTTGGACAACTTCTTAGCACAAAGATCTCTAAACAAATGGCACAACCGAATAAAACCCACCCTTACATTATTGGACAAAAGATGACAGATTGCTATTGGAAGCAACTCATGCAGTATAACGTGATAATCATGAGTCTTCAAAGATTTTAGCTTCAACTCTCTTCTGTTGACCGGTTTAGATATGTTGCTTGAATAGCCATCAGGAACTCTAATAGTCTCTAATACTTCCAGAAATTGTTTTTTTTTCAATAGGTGTCATCACATAAGAAGCACATGGAAGTTGCCATTTATTTTCACTGATACGCACAGGATGCAATTCTGGTCTGATGCCCCAATCCACCAAGTCCCGTCGATATCGTAAATCATCTTTTGTCTTCCCCTTGACATTTAGAAGAACTGAAAGCAACATTTCACATATATTCTTTTCAATATGAATTACGTCTAAGAAATGACGTAGCAAATTGGTTGCCCAATAAGGAAAATCAAAAAAGATACTCCTCTTCCTCCAATTGTAACAGGTTTCTGTGGAAACATTCTTTCTCTTTCCAGATTTCATTTGAACCTTCCCGAATGAAAAACTGAAATCTTTCAATTCATTAAGCACATCAGTTCCAGACATACGCTGAGGTGGATCATCGGTCTCTATAGTATTATCAAATCTTCGACGATTCATTCTATATGGATGATCCTTTGGCAAAAATCGTCGATGTCCCATAAAACTGAAACTACAACGATGTTTCAGTCTTCTGGATCGTGTATTCTTCATACAAACTGGACATGACTGTTTTCTCTTCGTGCTCCATCCAGACATCATTGCATAAGCCGGAAAATCATTGATCGTCCACATAAGCGCAGCACGCATCTGAAATATGTCTTTCGAACATGCATCGTATGTACGCACACCCACATCCCAAAAAAGTTTCTACTCTTTTATTAACGGTTGCATGTATACATCAATATCAATGCCGGTATCAGAAGGACCAGATATGAGTATACTCGAGAAAGTGAAATATTTTTTCATACACAACCATGGGGGAAGATAATAAATGTGTATAAAAATTAGCCATGTGTTGTGCGAAGTAAGAATCTGCCCAAACGGATTAAAACTGTCGCATGAAAGACCCAGCCTCACATTGTGCACGTCAGCTGAAAAATCAGGATGTCGAGCATCAAATCTCTTCCATGAAAATCCATCTGTAGGATTAACCAATTCATCATTAGTATTCTTTCTCTCGGTATCATGCCATCTCATTTTTATTGATATGTCATCAGACATAAAAAGATTCTGGAGTCTGGGGATCAATGTAAAGTGCCACATTACTTTCTGTGGAACGCGGGATGGTGTTCCATCAGATTTTGACATCCATTAGGATGTGCTACATTTTATACATTCATTTCGTTCAGCGGTTTCTTCCTAGAATAAACTGCAATCTTTCGGGAAAGCATGAATTTTGTTTCTGGAAAATCCAAGTTCTTCAACTAACTTCCATGCCATATAGTGGTTTGAGGGAATATCTGTATCATCTGGATGTAAATCCTTCAAGAGGGTAAGAATGTAATCGATTACTGTATTAGAAATCCCATACATAGTTTTTCCATGAAACAATCGGATTAAAAATTCCATCTTTTCCATTTTATCGCATTGTCGATATACTGGAGTCGTGGCAGCATCATTCATTTTTTTCACCCTATCAATATCATCATTTTCACTAGATGCATCATTTGTCCTCATATCGACGTCTTTATGAGTCGAACTCCTTTCTTTTTCATGATGACGAATAAACGGAAACTGATCATCTAACAAATTCTCCATTCCAGTCCTTTCATTTCCATCATCACCAATTTGAGATTTCATTTTCTCCCCATTGTGATACCACACAAAGTAGTTTTCTTGAAAACCATTTTGGTTATGTGTTAGCTGACTTCTTCACGACTCAACCAAGGTCTACCAACACAATTGGAACATGGGCAGTGTATGCGACCACTATCTGAAGCATTGTGAAATGCAAAATCTATAAAGCTCTCCAAATTGTTTTGAAAATCGCTTGAGATATGATCGATTTCATACATCCAACTTCTTTCCATTATGTAAAAAGAATTCATATAAGTAATTTTGTCATAAACAATTCAATAGGATTGAACATTAATTGAAAATACATTTAGGTAAACGATAAAGGAAGAAAATAATCATGGTATCAACTACACATGTGAAAAAAAGATACTAATGTGTTATTCAAAAAATGTAAAACCAACAAGAACTTAATGTGTTATCACATCAAATAATTCCTCATCCCATAACCAAATTAGTAGGGTATCCTCATATGGGATTTACCTTTTTGAATTAATATGCACTTCCTCACCAGGTACCTGAGTAGATTTCATAGATATGATCATCTCACATCCTGTAAGGCTTCCATTAGGTATGATCTGCAGAATAATTTGAGTGATCATGAATCATGCATGGGATCTTCCCATGATCACTATAGATTAAGAGAAAGAATTATGATAGGTCACGTGAATAACATAAAACACATATTTTAGATAATTTGAGACATAATATAATAAAATAATGTATAAATCTATGGAATTTGGGATAAAAGGATGGAAGAAATACTAAAATATGGGAGACTAAGGTGAAGGAAATATATGTTGACCCTAATGTTCATAACATGCATCACCTATGAAATTTTATTTCACTAGGAAATTTCATCCTGTTCACAATACATTCCATTGGAAACCTATTTTGATCATTTGATGTCCCCTAGACATGTCAAATAAAATCAGACGGCACCCATGAATATGCCACCCTTGTAATGAAAAGCCTTTAATTATCACCATACAGACTACATGTTTTCCAATAGATATGTATCTCCTTCTATATAGGGGAATCAATACATATTATCTCAGTCTCATATTAAATGTCAGGAATGTTAGATGGCTCCCTTAACACCCTCCAGGCACACCAATTAGGTCATGTGATGTCCTCAAATCATGTCACTATGAACATAAATCACCCTTCAAGACATGTCACACTGACTCTAGAGTTTCCCTCCTAGTGTGTCAAACATGGCTTTTGATGAAAATGGAGAAGATAACCAAAATCAAGAGATTCCCTATAGGCATTACATCCATTATCATGAAATTGCTTCTAGGATCATCCATTCAGGACTTGTGATGTCCTCCAAACATTCGGTCCTTGATCATTAGAGAAACATCATACAATCCATATAGGTTAGGAATATTCATCAAAATTTTTATAGGATCATGTAATTTCCATAGGAAATTTCCAAAAGAAACCCTCTATCATTCTAAGTAGATAGTCAAGGCATTCCATGTGGAACACCAACACATATCCATAAGAGAAGAAATCTAAAAATAATAGAATCTATATGCATTATAAAATTGGCCACCATTAGCATGTAAGATTCTATAAAAATGGAACCATAGTGTTTATGTTTTAATTAATGGAAAAATCAATTCATTAAAACAACTACAACAACTTGATTGAGATCAATTTTTACCTGTTCGGATGGGGGGTGTAACTATTCAGACAGGGGTCGATGATGTTCGGATGGGGGGTTCGCGAGAGCACGAGAGCGGAGGATAATTAGGGCTCTGTCTCGAATGAGGGAGAGCATATCGGGGTTTCTATTTGGGAAAAACCTTTGCCAATGGTTCTTAAAAACCGTTGGCAAAGGCAACCTTTCCCAACGGTTTCAATAAACTGTTGGGAACGGGATAATTTTAGCACCCCTTTCCCAACGGTTGTATAGAACCGTTGGGAAATGGGTCACTGGAATACCCTTTGCCAACGGTTTCAGTAAACCGTTGGCAAAGGTTGAGTATACCAACGGTTTAATTGAACCGTTGGTATACTGCTGTTGGGAAAAACCCAAATTCCAGTAGTGGAGGTTAGAGAATGAAAGATATCATAACTTTGATAGATCATGAAATGATCGAGATAGATAGGTAGATTCATAATCATATCAATGCATCTAATATTTCTAAGGAAGGTTATATTGATAATTTTCAAATCATGTAGAATATGAAAATTGTGATAAGGTGTTTCATATAATTTCTCCATGCAAGAATGTTATCAGAATAATAATGAAATGGAAACTAATATCGAGCTATATTTTTCCCTCTAATTTCATGATTGTTTCTGGAAAACATCATATCGCATGAAATATCCACAAAACCTCTATCAAGATCACAATATGTTCAATGTATCTCTTTTACGTATGCTTATATCTGACCGGTCACATATACTGAACTCAAAGATCACACCACTAGAAAAAGAACAATCATATATCAAACAATAGTTTCAAATTCTATATTATAAAAATAATTTCATATAAAACAATACCATACACCTAGGAATTTTTTTGGAAAACCAAATTCTAGAGGAAGATACATGGGAACATAAGTATATATTGAAGGAAAAATATCCTCATTGTTTTGTATTAGAGTGATAGATTTTGAGGAATAAATTCCTTTATAAGGAGTAATAATGTCAACCCCATGTTTTATGATCTTTTTTTCATATATTATATTTCATTGTTGCATTTTTTACAATAAACCATGTAATGCTTTCCCCATATGAAACATCGACATCGCTTGTGTTAAACACGACACTATGTTTGAACAAAAAATAATATATTATTAATATGTTTAGTTATTACTGATTATTTTAACCTTAAAATTAAAATAATAATGACTACTTTATTAATTTAAATTATTTATATAATGAAAATGTATTTATAAGGACATATATAAATTTTTTAAACTTATTTCTATGTTTTGTTGATAATATTTTCTAAAAACAAATTTTTATGCATTTTTTGAGCAGGTATAATATTAAGTTTTTATTATTGTAAATAATATTTTTGATAAAATAAACATATATTTTGAAATCATAATTTCAAAGTTATATTAGCTAGAAATTTTGTATTATTCTAAAAGGTTAAATGCTTTGATGAATTCTGACAAATACTAAATTTTATTTTAAAATTGATTTCATTAAATTTATTTATAAATTTTAATTTTAATTTTAATTTTAATTTTAATTTTAATTTTTTTAATATATATTATGTTAAAAAATTTAATATTTAAATCCAACTTATTTTATCTTTATCAGTTTTATATTGAAATTGAAAATAAAATCATTTTAAACTTCTGATATTGATCGCTTAAAAACCTTCTTACTCGACATGTCTATGGGACTAATATCATATTATTTTTGAAAATTCTATGAATATAAATTTGAAAAACAGATTCAATATTTGGAATCTGATTAAATTATAATTTATAAAAATAAAAAATTAATTTTTGACTAGTATTTTCACTAAAAATGGTTAAAATTAATCACATTATTTAACAGAAAATTGTGTTTACCAGTGAACAAAATATTCAACATAAGATTAAAAATAACCCATCAAATTATAAAAAACTCATTTTATGGAAATAAATATACCTTATAACATCAACTACGAATATTTTTCAATTATTGGGGACACATTACATGGGAAAATGTTGTTTTATTTCATTCTTTCAAAAAAAACAAACACAAGTGCCACTCACCTCCCTTATAAAAGACCGCCCCCTCTGCCTCTCCCCACACACCTTCATAACCAATGTAATAAGACAATACCTACCCAAATGACATAAACAAATCATTTATATAATCATATAATCCTATATTTTTTAATAAATCAATGCAATGAAGGCTTCTAGTCAAATCAAATATAATATACACACAGAAGATCTAGAGTTCATCAACCAATGATTTATTTTATATTTTCCTAAAATCCCATTAATTATTGTTTTATAATTGTTATATAATAACTTCATTATCTTCTATTTAATGATATTTTTTATGTTATTTGTACAATTTACAATCAAACACCCTTCAATAAAATGGATTGTGAAATCATCCTTCCTGAGTATGATGGAATATCGCCTCACGATATGATGATGTATGTATTTCCATTACACCTCTAAAAGATGTAAATAATGATTGATATTCTATTATATGTGATATATTTGACATTTATGATTCTTGTATGCTTCTGTATTATTATATAACAGTTAATTATCTGCTTTCAATTTTGTAAGAATATGGTAACGTCGTTTGTGTGTACGGATCACTACAGCCATGTAAAATGGTGTGATTCGTTCTATCATTACATTGAATATAATATGGATATATTTAATATAAATATGAGATATATATTAAATAATAAATTTAATGGAAGAAATATATATATATATATATATATATATCTTTTTTTATTTCTTCCAATATGATAGGAAATTGAAAACAACGTTCATGAATACATATGGCCTATCATCTCCATGGACGGTTTAATTAAATTCAAGTAAATAAATTTTGTTGATTAATATAAATAAATAAATAATGAATATATATTATATTTATAATATGGTTATTAATCTGGATATCATGAAATGGTTATTAAATTAAGCATATTAAAAATATTAACAATGATATCATTTACGAAAAACAAAACTATTATTACAAAAAATGTTAATTTTAAATGTAACTTTTAATAAAAAGGGAATATATGATCCCAAAAAAATATTATATGATATTATATATATTGATATTGTTCATTTAAATATTTATAATAAAATTATATTTATTATTTAGTTTCTTTGAACAAGTACAATAGATGTCAAGACATCATGCTTTGTAATTTCTGTCTTAGTTTTATTTTCTATGAGACAGAAGCCATGTTCACTTCCTAATTAATATATGTGGTGTGTATAATTCCCATGAATTTTTATTATTATTTTTATACTATGATTTATTGTGAACTATATATACATTTTATGACATCTCTTTCATAGGTTTTATAATTACTAAATCAGGGAGGTGATTTTCATCTTAATTTTTGTTCATTGATATGTACAATTGCTTATCCATATATATTATTTCACGAAGTGTATGCATAGATCATTGGAATGTAATATTATTAATTTATTAATTCTTAAGATATATGTAACATCCTGGTTTGAGGGGCTTCCCAAAGGTGCCTCATACTCAGTTGGTCACACTGTCTCAGGTGCATTTCCTCGAATGGAAGAGGCTGCTAACTATCAGGGAAGGCCTTGGGTGTAATAGTAAGGAAACTACTCCCTAAACGGAAGAGTAACATAGTGAAAAAAACAGCAGCAGAATCATTAATACCATTCAACTAAAATAAACAGTGGAATAATGATAGTATAAACAACTACAACATATATATAAATAAATTATGCAGGTCACATGTATCTATGAATGATACCAAACATGTCACAACTTTGGAAATACTATACTCAAAAAAATTATATAAAACATTAAACTCCAACAACATCGTAAGACTCATCTTGGTCCCATTCTCTCTAGCTCCATCATCAATCAACTACCTGATGAAGAAGGGTACCTTCCATTATCTACACCTGAAACAATATAATCTATCTAATTCCAATAGTGTGACCCAAACAGTGTGTGAGATGAATTCTAGTAGGCATCCACCAAAATATATGTTCCTAACATTCACTGAATATACATAGATAGAAATATGAAAAATAAATCCATAAACTAGGAAGCACTAAAAAGTAAAAAATTCTATAAATTCCAATTATATTCATTTACATTTATTAATTATTCAATCCGTTGAATAATGTAACCTTGGGATCTAGACAAAGATCTATATCCCCTTGTATAATAGTTAAAACAGACATCTTTGAAGACCCTTTAACCATCCATGTATGACTGAGTCCATGAATGTGCATTGGCTTATAAGACTCATCACAATAATTCATTTATTTACAGCCGATCCTCTGGGAAAGCTCTCACAATCTAACCCCTATGGTCCCACATAGTATTGAGTAATGATAACAACATACTAGGTATATGTAATGATCAATACCCCGGTTCAACATAACATCAATAATTTATGCACGAACTCCATATAGATCTCACAGTCAATATCCCCTAGGTAAAAATCTACACCAAGGCTCTCACGGTATTGTGTAAATAAACATGGAACCCCCATAGTTTTCCACTTCCATGGCTTTTTCTATCAATTGGAATATTAGCACAAATTACTTATCAAGATGAAAATTTAATCTATAACTACTTCATGGATATCATTCACATGAATTACACATTCAATTAATAAAATCAAATAACTCCATCCTAAGTAATTCAAGGCATGGAAATAAGGTATTCTTTATAAGAAAACTGGTTCAAATGGCCATAAATAGCCAAACTGTTTAAACTCACCCATATGTGTCTCGTAAACAAGGAATGAAACCTTATTCATATGATAAAACAAATTTTCAATGAATTAAACCATGGAATGTAGATAATAGGTCTAAAATCCAAAACATGTAATACCCCAAACAAGGGTATTAGTCACATTAATAAAATAAAATCCAAATACTATCAAAGAATGTCCCAAACCACATAACATTATTTTGTAAGATGAACACTCTTGAATGTCATCCATTGAATCGACATAGAAATATATAGATATATAAAATATGTAAAAAAGATCAACCCTAGTTAACTCATGTGAGAGGAGAAATCAAGAAGAGATGCACTTGGGAAATAGATAACTCACTGGTGGGAATCCAACCCACCTGAAGTCATCTCAATCCGAGCATAGATTGAGGAATAGGAGGAGCTATAAAACATTCGGTCATATGTCACTCTATTTTATGAGACACGGGAAGAAGAAGTTCACTCTGAAGATGAGAGACAACCCCGCTCCAATTTATCAAATAAAAAAGAAAAGTACACAATGTTTTTTTTAATGTACATGTCATCTACTAGACTCAACTAGCCCCTAATTCACGAAGTCTTCTAAGTAACCACACCGCCATATACTTGTCCATTACATGGCCAATAGACAACTACGTGTGGGAACTGGCTATACTACATGTACTCAAGTGTTCATGGAGTGTACATTCCAAAATGTCAATTTTCCTAAAAAAATCCGAAATAATGATCCATACATGAAATGATGATTCTTGTTCTTACAAACTTCCCACATTAAATAAATTAATCTCTGAATTTCCCTTCTTAGTGGGTTGAAGTAGAAGATTTAAACTACTCTAGCCATTGTGATCATACGTCGGCCTCCCTCTCCCAGGTCTAGTCTTGTACATTCTCATGCTTCCACAGAACCAATACCAATGGAACAGACATTCTATAGAGATCCTTTTTGATGCGTACACAATCTAAATAGGGTGCTCCTTGAAGGATGAATCCACCACCAACTCAACCTCTTTATATTGAAAAACATGATACGGGTATGAAAAGTAACTTCATAGCTGAGAATCATGGATGATGTCATACATAGATGGTTACCTCTGAGGTAACTACAACCATTATGCAACCAGCCCGACTATCTCAAAAATCTCACATGGCACGACATATCATAGTGAATGCGTCCCCTATCTCTAAATACTTTTCTGTCCCAACCTCAGTGTGACATGTATGAAAACTGGATATCCAACTATAAACATCAGAGGTCTTCTCTGTTAATTAGCATGAGATATATTCTGAAGTAGAGTAGAACCAATCCTTTTAGAAATCAAATACACCTGCTCTGTGGTCTTATTGACAAGATGAGGTCCTAATATAGATGCATATCCTACCTCCATCTAACATAGGGTTAAAGAGAATGGAATTTTGTACAAATCCCCATAAGGTTCCATCTGAATCATCACATGAAATCTATTATTGTAGGCATACTCTATTGTGGGTATGTGTTTCTCTCAAGAGACACAAAAATTTAGGATGCATGATCGACACATATCCTCCTAAAACTGAATATTATTCTCATTCAATACATTTTTATGGATGGTATGTTGTGCCCAGAATAATGTGTATAATAAAATCCCTCTGTAGTCCCTTCCAGACATGATAAGTAAATCGGGAGTCCCTGTCTGAAATGATAGAGTGTGTAAATCCAGGAAAACGTAGAATATCTCGAATGAACAACCTTCCAAGATCATAAATATTTAAGGATTCCTTGATCAGAATGAAATTTTCAACCTTCATGAGTTTGTAAACAAAAATTGAAACCACAACATTCCATTAAGGAACCACAATAAACCCATCACGAATTCCATTGCAACATCATTCCACTACAACTCAAGAATGAGTACCTACTATAAAATCCATTCACGTCGCTGGTGCTCCTCCTTCACCTTCTGAAAGGTTGAACACCTCAAAAAAAACACATATCATCTCTCTTCATGGCTTCCCACCAATAATGATGGTGTAGATCTCAATACATCTTGGTTATGCCAGGATGAACAACCCCTAATGTGGAAAAAAAATATCGTAACCACACCTCTCGTATGTATGATGACTCCCATACCCAAACATGGAAACTCAATATCTCATCATCTTATACGGTCCATCTAGGAGTATGGTCCTCACTTGACACACACTCGTATAGGACTAGGCCTTCAGAATCTAACAGCTACCTCATCCGCAGTTGGTCTAGAAGGGTAGAGGAAACAACTATACAGGAAAGAATTGTCTGACCCTATCAATCATGATCCTCCAAATTTATCCCCGAAAATAAAGCCGTAATATTCCACTCACTACTGGCCTCCTTAACTTCCAATATATTAGTCCCCCATTCTCAATGAATTAGCCACTGAGTTTCCTTTCCTCTGCATGTAGGAAATCACAATGTCAAAATACTGAAGGTACTCTTCCCACTTTCACTGCCTCAAATTCAAATCATGTTGAATGAAGATATACATGAGACTTTTGTGGTCATTATATGCCAAAAACTTATCTACCAAAAGATAATGTCCCTAACAGCATAAAGTAGGCAGATCTGCCGCCTACTCAGGATAGTGTGTTATGTAGTTCCTCCCATGTGGCCTCCACTGGTGAGTCACGTACACAACGACTCATTCCCCTTGCATAAGCAATGCTCCCATCCTGATACATAATGCATCATAGTAAAAAGTGTAACTCTCCCTAAGATATGAAAAAATTAGTATTAGTGTTTAATTAAATCTCCTATTTAGAATCTGAATGGTTGAATCACAGGAATCTGTCCAAAAGTACACTGGACCTTTCTCAGTAAGGCTAGTTAGTGGTGTTTCTAAGAATGAAAAGTCTGGTATAAAGAATCTATAGTAACCATCCAACCCCAGAAACGTCTATACATCAATGATGTACTTTTAATACTCCATATAAAATACTAATGTCACTTTATCTGGGTCTACTTAAACTATTGTCTCTGAGAAAACATTACCAATGAAGTGAATCTGGTCCATCCAAAAGTGGCATTATCAGATCTTATAATAGAACTGGTTCTCTCTCAGTGTAGTAAAAATTATCTCATTATAGTTGGTATTTTCATGTTGAGATTGAGAGTACACCAAGATATCATACATGAAGACTACTATAAAATAATTCAAGTAATGATGGAACAAGGATTTTATCAGTTCCACGAAAACGGATGGTGAGTTTGTGAGACTGAACGACATAACCAAATACTCGTATAGACCATAAAAGCTCAAAAAGGTTGTAAGAATTATGTCTGATGGCCTAAAGTGAAATTTATGATAAAAACTTCTCAATTATATATTTGTGAACACTCGGGATCCTCTAAGCTGATCAAATAGATAATTAGTCCATGGGAAGGGATATAGTTTATTAATCGCCAACTGGTTCAACATCCAATAATCCATAAAATCGTTGGAGGTATCGTCCACCTTATTTAGAAAACGGAGATGGGAAACCCAAGGATAAGTACTATGTCAGATGAAACCATTTTCCTTCAACTCCTCTAACTTCATCTTAAGCTCCAGTAACTATGGCGTAGCCATCCTATAAAGAGAAATGAACATCAGTGTCACTCCTGGAACAAGCTCAATAGGTACATCATTCTATCACTCTAGAGATAAACTAGGAAAGTCAACTGGAAATACATCTCTGAAATGATCGACCACTAGAAGAAATTCCATCTATAAACTTCTCGGGTCATCCAGATATATACTTGTAGTCTGGATTTCATTACTCAAAACCCATGATTCCTAGGTCCTACTATGCTTACCTGGATATCTAATTCACCCATGTGTATAAATGTCTCTCTCTATGGTGATGTGAAACTCACCCTATGGAAATATTAGTCAACAAAGGCATGAAATGAGACTAAATAGTCTATTCTAAGAATGACATCGAAGCATGTCATCTACAAGACATAGTGATCCCATAAGAAGTAACAATAGAAAACCACAAGAGGGAACTCCCTGTACTGAATTACACTACACAACGTATTCCCCAACAGCATATAGTGTCATAACATCCATAAAATTATGGACATGGAGCCCAAATATCTCTACCCCAACAAAAGAAATATAACCATGTGAAGCCCCTATATTGAAAAGATAAGAAGCTAAAACTGAGGATACTAGAATTGTACACCAAACTATAGAGTGTACGAGATCCTTCTCATGCGGGGTCTGTGCCATAGAAAAATTATGACCTATAACACATCTCTATGACCCAACTTGACTACCCTAAGCCGGTCCACTCTACTATCACTAAAAACCTGTAACCTAACTACCTGACCATGACTGTTTCCTCTACCTGATGAACTCCAGTTCCTAGGCTCAAGTGAAACTGGTGGTCTGACTCCGTAATGTGGTATCATAATAAATATTTTCTCACCAGTTGCTGGTCAAAAAAACTGGAAAACAATAAAGATGTCCCATTTTCCACCATCTCTGCACTTAAATAGCTACTATAAACTACATCCCCACTACTGGAATCACCACGTGAAGGCTCCCTAGGGCGTTATCTACTATCAACCTAAAGACACTCACCTATGATAAGATTTCATTCCTAATAACATCCTTAAATAGTCTTTCCAATGATAATTCATCACCTCCCCGAATATCTGTGAAGTGCAGTAACTCTATGAAACCATAGGAGTAGTCTGTAACTAAAAGAGAGCCATGCTCAAAATGTACGAACTCCCAGGCTCAGTCAGCCCTCAACGTCTCACGGTTGAATTAGTCATAGAAGGTCCACTGAAACTCTTCCCAAGCCATATCCCGATGAAATCCATCTCGTGAGATAACATCCCACCATATTCTTGTAGAATGATTTAGAATAATCATCCCTATATTCAGCCTTTTCTCTGGATGCATATCCAGATGCTCAAATACAGAATGCATGGACACCATCCAAGACTCAGTTTCCTCTAGTCCACCATCACCTGAATATTTTGCAGGATGTGGCATATAGAACACCCACATAAACTCTTCCATAGTCCGAGAAAGATGTGTTGATCCCTGGAAATTTCACATCATCCTCATAAATCCTTCACAGAATTGTGAATTAGAACCAACGTCAGGTGTAATAACTGCTTCCAAGATGGTCACGATAAGAGGATCCAGTGGTAGTCCATGATCTACCATTTATGGTGATTGATCATTTGAATATATCTGACATACAACCAGAGGTTTCCTCAGTGTCATGACTCTACAAATTCAATCACACACTCTAGTTCATGATTATAATGGATTGAAACATAGATTTTAAAGAATGTAACAGGGGAAGAAACGATTTCATGTTTTTCAAAACATGGTTACATGGCGTTTATATCTATAATAAGATGTGTTCCCATTAATCCATACATGGGAGTGTTCCCCTTCTGAACATGGACTTATAACACCTTTAAAATGTCGTGTTCCTTCTGTAACACATTTTGTACTTGAATATTCTATCCCAACTAGGTTCTTCTACAAGGATAGAACAACAATTTTCTCTCCTAGGTAACACTACACTACGTGTTCTCCCTAGAAACAACATGTACTCCTTATATTCTAACCTGTCATGTCATTAGTACCACAGTTAGATACACAGTGGAGCCTACACGGATTTCATAAGTGGTACAAGATGTGTAAAACCTAAGTTTCATCCATCTATGTTATTTTTCACACGGTCGGATACACAGTCCATTATAACATGACGTGTGAAATCTTGACATGGTGTATTTTAGCAAAATATTTCAAACCCCATATCCTGCTAATATAGTCAGCCACAAGGTCATGAACTAAACAACATGTAAGTACGAAACACGATGTGTACTACAGAAAAGTTGATTCATCTTGAATATAAGAACACGTGGTGTGTGTTCAAAACATCGCACGCTGTGTTGTCTGGGTTTTCAGACAATATGCCACTAAAATTTACTTGAAACACTTTAAAACATAAAATTCATTCTAAGGATTGACAAATTCAAACTCGTGAGAGTTCATACTCTTCTTGTAACAAAGATTGACAACATCATTCATATCATAACATGAAAAAATTCATTTAACATTCATACATGATGAACCAAATTCCAATCCAAGAGGGACCATAACACCTCAGGAAATATTGTTTTTCATCCATACAAATGAAACATTACATATTCCAAAACCTTATCAAAATACTATGTATTCTATCATGGAATATCTAAAAACATCATGAATATCTACCACAACATCTATAACTACAACATGAAATCAGTAATGCACCCAAAATGGAATTAGAAGAATGAATGAAAAGTGATCTCTTGAAAGTTCTTATACAATTCCTGAGATGGCATACCCTCATCTCATCAGGATTAAACAAAAATAGAGCCTCTAAAATATCAATGAGAATAGAAAAAACAAGTGAATTACCTAACAACGAAATCAAATCAACTATAACAATTGAAAAACTAGAAAAATTGAATAATTTGAGGTAACATGGATTTTCCCCTATGCATGGGTTAGCTACTCTAGAGCACAGATTATTAACAACTACCCATTCCTCCATATAGGTGTCTATAGGCTCCAAATAGTATGATAGGGAAGAAAAGAAACTCTTATGATACCAATTTGTAATGTCCCTGTTCAGGGTGCCACCCAATAGTGCCCCATACCCGGTTGGACACATAGACTCATGAACATTTCCCAAAACACTAGTGGATACCATTAGGTAGAGAGGGTCTTGTCTGTGAGGACTGGGAATCTAAGCCCACATTTTTAGAGTTAAATAGCAGAAACGAACAGAAAATAGTAGCAGAATATGAAATATCTTAAATCAAACATAAAGAGTAGAGGAAAAATAGTGGAATCATCTATAAAATATATATAAATAAATGATTCATGTCACATGTTTCTAAGAAGTTATCCAAACAAGTCATAATTCTGGAAATACAATCCTAGAACCAAAATATATAAAACAGTAAACACCACCAACAACCCAGGCCTTTGCGGGTTCCCATGCTCTCCACCTCCATCATCAATCATGTACCAGATGATGAAGTCAGTTTGGGTCCAAAATCATGATCCAGATAGGGTGTGAGATGAATCCCAGTAGGCCAACATTGAATGTCATGTTCCAAATTGTTAGTGAAAGTATATAGCAAGGAAGATTCTAAATAAATCAAAACACTAGGAAGTACTCAAAATTTAACAATCCTATAGTTTTTAATTACATTCATTTACATTTATTAATTATTCAATATGTTGAATAATTTAACCTCAAGATATAGACTAATATTTGTATCCCTTTACATGATATTGAAAATAGACATCTTATAAGACCATATAAACAAGAAAGTAAGTATGAGTCCATGCTGGTGCTTTGGCTTTTCATACTCATCAAAATTATTCAATTTCTCACAATCGACCCTCTGGGAATTCTCTCATAGTCTAAGTCCTATTGTCCCACATCGAATTGAATAAAGATAATGACCTCCGGGTAGCTCTCATGGTTAATCCCCTTGGTCTAAATAACATTAATAATTTACACATGACCTCTGGGTTTCTCTCACTGTCAATACCCCCTATATCAAAATCTACACCAAGGATCTCACAATCCTTTGTAAATAAACAACGAAACCCTCACACATTTCCTTTTCCATGGCTCTCACAGTCCATTTGAATATATGCACACATAATATTTCAAGCATAACATGTAATAAATGACTACTACATGACTAACATTAACATGCATAACACATGAAATTCATATAATCAAACAACTACATCCTATACAATTCAATACATGAAAACAAGGTATGCCACATAGGTAGCCAAGGCCAAATGGCCACAAACAGTCAAACGAGTTAAACACACCCATTGGTGTCTTGAAAACAAGGAATCAAACCTTACTCATATTTAATCCAAAACATGTAATACCCCAAACACATTTATTCATCACTTTAAGAATATATAATCCAAATACTATCAATGAATGCCACAAAACACCTTCCTCGATGTAGTACAATGAACACTCTTGAACTTCAGCCCTTGAATTGGCCTAGAACGATGTAGATATAAAAAAATGGTAAAAACAATCAACCATAGATAAGTCATGAGAGATATAAAATCGAGAATATATGCTCCATGGAAGGAGAGAACACGCTGGTGTGAATCCAATGCACCTGGTGGTTTCTCAATCAGAGCTCGAACGGAATAATAGAATGATCTCAAAGACATTTAGCCATAAGTTGCTCTCATGTATGAGACATGGGAAGAAGAAGTTCGTTCAGAAGATGAGACGTGACCCCTCTCTGACTAATCATTTAAAATGAAAATTACATGACGTGTTCATTTAATGTACATGCCGTGTAATAGCCTCAACTGACCCATGATTAAGATGGTCTACAAGGTCACAACACAACCATGTACTCAAGCGTTACATGGCCAGTACATGACTACACATGACAACCGGGCACACGGTGTGTACTCAAGAGTCACAACGTGTAAATAGAAAAATCACAAAACATCCTATTACCTAAAAAACTACCTGATATAAAAATCCATACCTAAAATGAAGCTTCGGGTTCGTACAATATATTATTTTTATTTTTATGCTTTTGCATCATGTGTCCTATGAATCAATGTTACCAAAGTAGTTAATATTTTATGTTATAATCTCACCATTTATCTATATTATTTATGATTAAGACTCTAATGATTGATTCTCATGATATAACTCTCATAAATTTCCATGAATTTTATTCTCATATGTTTATAAATGATATCTTAATATAATGGAACAAATTTTCTGATACTTTTTACTTAATATAATGATGAATTTGTTTTAATTAAATCTAATTTTATTTCTATTTTTGGTCAAAAATATTTTATCTTCCAAAACCATGTTTCTAAAATTATATTCAAATTTTTTTATTAAACAATAATGATTATTTAAAGAAAACATTACATAATTTTAACCTGTAATATTTTTTAATGGAATGTTCATGTCATTTTCCAAAATAATTCTCATTTGGATTTTATCAGAAATGTGAAATGAATCATTTTTTAACATATATGAAATGAATTATATTTCATAGAATAATGGCTGATCATTTATTCATAGATTCCTTAATAAGTTGTAAATGTTATTTGCAATGGAAAATGAGTTTCAAACATTTTTATATTTTAAAAATTAATTTTCATATCAAATATAAATATTCCAAAGAAATATTTTAAATAATCAATAAAATTTATATTAAAACTAAGATGAAATATGTGGATGTTACCCATGCCTTACAAAGTATATGATCGCAAGATACCATTCATATTATTTATCTGAATTTTTTGTTATTTCACTACATGATTTTTATGATTCCCATTTCTCTTCCTTGAGTTAAAAATGTTAAAATCATTATGAAACCCTATTCCAATCACATGTTGTGCTATGATGAAATTATAATCAATAACCTCAATATTCAATATTTTATCATATGGTGAAATGTTTATGATACCCATTTAATATCATGGGTTATTCATTAATTAATTTTTTATGAACTTTTGGCACACATATGTATGATTACATTATCTGATTGTTGGGACATATATCTCCCTACATCATATTTTTTAATTATTTATATCTCATGAGAGAGATAGGATTATAATGGGGAGTAAACTCTGTTCAATATGATATGGATAGAACATTATGTGAACCTCTTTCAGTAATACAATGCTGGAAGAGAGAGTAAACATTGTTCTGTAAAAAATAATCTATAAAGTTATTCGTAGTGAGATTTGAATAATATGGAAATGGATTTAAATGATTATTTGAATTCCAAAAATTCCACATATTATGATATCTTGGATCATGTTCATTGATTACATTATTAATCTTGTATTATGAACATCCATTCATCATTCTATGACTCATGATAATGATTATTGATATTAAATGCATGGTTTTAAAATGTTATTCTCATGGAATCATGATGATATGTTCATGAGATTCTTATGTATCCTCATTTATCCATTAGTGAGAATCAAATATAAGCATGTCTTGTGATTCCTTGACCTAGTTTTTGATGATTTGTATAATTTATTGTATTTGTAAGATGGATTTTAGTTCTGATGTACTTAGTGGGGAATAACATGGCTTACTTATGGAAAAGTGTTTATATTTTCTTCTTTCGTAAGGCCCATTAATATTAAGTTTCATAGTTATTAAATATGAAATTAAATAAATATTCCCAAAAAAATGTAATTTTCAAGTATGAAAATCCTTGGTTTTTATAATTTGTATGAAAAAATTAGAGAATCATGGAATTTCTATTGATAAAGTATCAGATTTAAGGGGTTTTCCACATTATTTATTATCATAATGAAGATTGTGTGATTTAAAATGATATTATAATTAAATCAATATTACGAGTGTTAGAATATATTATATATTTCATAATAGATATCCACTTTATAGTGATTGTTTTCATACAATTATTAGGGAAAAATAAATTTATTTTAAGAAGATAATAAATAGATATTGTAACATCGCATGTAATTAAAGAATATGAAATTTTATTATTTATTAATATTTGGGACATAAATATTAATTTTACATTAAAGAGGATTTTATTTTCGATTTCATACACTATACAAATCAACGAGTTTCTATGAAATTTTATGATTCACACAACATTGAGTTATACTGAGAAATAATATAATAATTTTTATTATTTTAAATGGTCGTTATCACATAGTTATTTTAACGGAGATAATGAATAGAACAAACTAAAATATGAATAAATATGTTTGTAAAATGTTTTTTCATTTTTGCAATAAAAGTTAGAGGCTTAAAATTTGAATGAATCTAATTTTAAGCATAAATACTGTAATATTGTTTATAAGGTCGATTTTTCACCATTTGATGGAGAACCCTCATTAAAACTAGTTTTTGTCACTTTTATATGTTCTATTTGAAAAAAAAATATTTTCTAGAATCGGGATATAAATATTCACTTTGGGTAAAAAATTTTAATTTTTGTGATAAAATTCCTTTTTTAATAAAGAGTGAAAAATATTGTATTTTAATTCAAAACATACTTTTAATCAAATATATTATTATGGTTATGTTATCTGTTAAAATGGGTTTAAATTGTAATTAGCTTATATTTTTCCCATTTAATACAATGTTGTTCATTGGATGTAATTTCACTTTAAATTTGGGCATAAGCAAGTGTCAATCTTTTGATTGTTATTATTTAATAAAAACAAGCTTTTTGTTTTGACAACGGGAATTAATTTAAAATTAATTAATGCAACTTATATGTCTTTAATTTGGTAAAATAGACATCATTTTTTAATTCATAATATCAAATATGTCTTTGGCAGAGTTTTTGGTATTTTTCTCAAAACATTCAATTTTTGATGATTAGTGAAAACACATAGTGGTAATTAAAAAACCAATTTTTTCATTTCAGTGAATTTTTACCACTTCTGTGAATTAAATTTCAAAAATCCGAAAAACCTGGTTTTTATCAGTAAGCAATTTTTTTTCAATATGATACAATTTTTTTTGAATAGTGACTTTTGATTTTTATTTACCGCAGTTAAAGGTAAATAGGGTAATTCATGGTAAAATCAATATTATAATAATATTAAATTACCCTAACATATGTCCTAGTCCCATTGAATGACAAATTTCAGAACATGGGAATATTTGGATCAATTTCGGGACCCCATTAAGCGACTTAAAAGTGATAATGACACTTTATATTAATTAATTTAAAGTAATAACAAAAATGACAAAAACATAAATATTTTAGTAAATCATTTTTTACATGGGGTTATATAAGATATCTATTAGACTATAAATATTCATTTTAAATCTAAAAATCATTCCTACATCATGGTATTTTTTATTTAATTTTTAGACGTTAAATAAATAAAATTATTTATGACACAATAATGATGCAGTATTTACCTAATTAATGACTGATTTAAATAAATAAGATTATAAAAATTAAAACAATATCCATATCCTAAAAAATTATTATTATTTTATTTTATTTAGAACATGAGACATCATATCTTCTACTTTATGATTTTTTAACCTCTAGAAACCGAATATCATTATATAATAAAATATTATTTTCAATCCTTCCTAAAGAGCCACACCTCCCCTTATAAAAAGCCCTCATCACTAACCCATTACTCTAACCACTGAGGACCCTTGGATTGTCCAAAATCTTCTTAAATAAGCTCTCAGGATCCCTCGCTTTCTCCTAGAATCCATACCTTAGGAATAAGACATGTCATGAAATCCTTTTGTTTCAAACCCAAGGGAGATACCCGATTCAAAGGTAACGTCTTCTCGAATGTTATTTTCTCTTATTTTACTTATAAAACAACCTAAACTATATTAATTACTTTTTTATAATAACTCCAGTATCCTCAATATAATAGGTTTTTGTTATGATAAGTATTCTAACTAAACTTACACACACCTCTATCTAATTGTTAAAGAACATACTTTTTTTGTGGATGACAAACAAATTCCTCACAAAATGATGATTGTTCAATTATATCCTACTGACACTTATGGTGTCCAATATGATGTAAATATATTTATATATGATATATATTATGTAAATTATTTCTCTATGATTATATAATTTTTTTACAAACAAACCTTTATGCTTTCCAATATGTGTAAACACGTTAATTTCATTAGAGAAAGTTTGGACTTCCGCCCCCTCAAGGTGATATGATTCATTAATGACATACCTGGAAAGTATAATAGATGTCATTGATGAAATAATTTAACATATATATCATATGATATTATACTGTAATTGTAATATACTTATGAATCATAGTGTTTTCATCCAATTAAAATACAAAATAGAAATTAAAGTTGCATTCATGTATACGTACGAATTACCATCTCCATGAATGGTGAATTTCATTTCATATCTCCAAATATTATGTACTATTATAAATAAATATATATAAATTATATATGTGATACATATGATATCTACATTATGAAAATAATTCTAGAGATATTGGACTTTTTACCACTTGATCAACTGGAAATTATAAGAAGATCATTTTTGACTCAAGTACCAAATATCGAATAAACGACTATTATTAGCTTAAATGGTTAAATAATATTCATAAAAAGTTAATTGGTAATATAAAATGCATAATAAACATTAAAAATGTTCTTAAACTTTTCAAAATTATCTTTAGTTTGTTATTCAGGATATTAAAGAACGAACAGGACAAGTCGAACATGGGGTAAGGGGTTTCTTATATCACTTTTAATTCTCTAATATTTCCATTTTCCGTCAATTTTTTATTTCATTTTGTGTATTTTGTAAGGCCATTTGTTATAAATTATCATGATTATCTTTATATTCTAGGTATTCTTTGATTTATTTTGTGGTTAGTAACTTTTGTTCATATGACTTTATTGATTACAATGTGGTAAGGGGTTTTCATCTCACTTTTTATTCCCATGTGATCCTTGCTATATTTACAACTATTTATATTAGTTTGGTGTATGTAGTGCCCATGAATTTATTATTTGTGTAATATGCTCTAATTTTTTGGTATTTACATCTTCATTGTATTATCGCTCTTTAATGGGGTGTATGTTTCATATGTTACCAAATCAGTAAGGGAACCTTTCACATTACACTTTTTAAAAGACTTCTTTTTGTTATGTATTTTAATTAACACCTTCTTATGTCAGGATATATTATTATATATCATTATTGATGTAAGTTTTATTTCCATGTGATGAGATACACGTTTCTATCTCCTTAACTCATTTTTTTAATTTTAATGTGATGTCGTTAGGCTATCAAATTTCTGTATTGGAACTTCTTTACCCTGTTTCAATTCCTTGGGTTAAACTTATACTTCTTGATTATGTCATGATTTGAATATGTGTGAATGAACTCTGATTTGCTTTGCACTTAATATCCACTAATATTTTTTGTATTCTTACTTTTCACACATAATTATTTCATTGATTTATCTTTAATCTAAGGATATGTTATTTGTAAGGGAGTTTTTCTCAATTTACATTCCATTGAGACTTATTTGTTGTTATACACCATTCCACTTTTATATGGTGTATATACTACCCTTTGAAATATATTATCATGAATATCCTTATTCTCATGATATTATATGTTTTTTATTCTTTATTTATGTTTAGTCAAGTGTTTCTCAAGTGTTACATAACTATTTAACTAAAACATTGTATAAAAATATTTAACAATTTATTATTATCAATATTTCTAATTAATTTACAAGATTTCAAATTTGTTTTAAGGATCTATTTATATGGAAGTTATTGTTTTTAAATGTTAATACCTTTAAAATTTTCATTGTTTTATGGGACACATTGATTAAAAATGTCTTTTTTAAATGTTTTACAAGGTATTGAAAAACGATTTTTGAAAATGGATTATTTCAATATCCAGAAATTATTTTTTGTGATTGAAAATTAAATCTTATTAGTGAAATGTTTATATTTTAAATATTTAATGTGTAATGATTTTATAATGGTATTTGTACATTTGATCAGTGGTTACACGATGAACCAAATGATAGGTGGTGCTGGGGTAAACGAGGATGGGTGGTTACGTTATAAACCTCAATGAATTGGGTATGGAAGTAAGCCATATGGCTATTCCATTTAGTGATATGTGTGTAAGTTGACCTTATAGTTATTCCATTTAAGTATGTTAATGTCCCATGTTACCTTTAAATGTTATGTGTGCTTTATATGGGTTTTATGGTAATCTTTTTCTTACAAGGGGGTAATGAATGATCATTAATTCAGTGAAGAGTATTTATTACTTCATAAAATTGAAAAGTATGACTTTTGATAAAGTATTCAGGGTTTACTTGTTTTGATAAACCAAAAGTTTTCATTCTTTGTGTATGCCTTACTGAGCTTTTTATGCTCATCCCTAGTTTTTTAAAATGTTTTTACATGACATAAAGATGAATAGGGTGAAGGATAAGATCATGGAAAAGTCATGTTTTCTAAAACATGGAAGTAGACATGTTTCTTTAAAGAGTTTTTATTTAATGAAAAAAAGAAACAAAGTATAAGTGTCTACATTGTAATTTTTTAGAAGGAATTTAATTTTTATGGCCTAATTCTCTAAAACTATAAACCAGAAAAGATACTCAATGTGGGTTATCAATTCAATTAATTTTTATGTAATGTTTATGTATGGGGCCTTATAGTTGGTATCAGATGTTTGTTTAGATAACTTTAGAGGTTCGGGTGTTCTATAAGCATATGTGACATAACCATAATGGTTTTGGATTTTAGAAAGAGTAATTGTTATTTTACATAAAGTGAATGAGTTTAAGATAACAAGAATAAGTATATATTAGTATTTACCCTTCTCAGAACATATTATATGATGGATTTTCTGATATAATCACACTTAAATTTTTGGTTTTAGTAAATGGATGGATCTAGTAGGCACCAAAGTAATGGTGGATGTGAAGAAAATTGTGATGGTTTTCTTGATTGATAAACTGAATGAAATGGGATCTATAATGACAACTCTTGTGGTTATTCTCAACCAGCTATCTAGAGTCATGATTGACCACATGAACCTTGGTGATTTTTGTAATGAATCGTATATGAGGGAAACAAATCCGTACAGAAGTTCAAGGAAAAATAATAAAGGTATATATTCTCAACAAAGTATGTGTCAAGGATGTGGAAATAAAAACTTAGGAATGTACTTCAAAAGGATGAGAAGATGTTTCAGATGTGGTAAAGAAGGTTATGAAGTAAGAACCTAGCAAAAAAGGAAGCATCTAGTTAACACTAGGAAAGGGAAAGATGTTATTATTGTGGGGTCGGTTGAATGTTTTAAATATGGTGTGCATGGTCACTACACAAATAGATGTCCATCGAATATGTTTTGGGAAAGGGATCAGCAGGATCATACAAATATATGTTTACTGATTCCTAATTCCATTCCAATTGAATATGAAGAAACTAAAATTGACCTATGAATTGTATAGATTATTTCAAAGATCATTATTTTAAATTACTAAAATCTTAGGACATTATGCATTTTTTTTATGTAATAAGAATAAAATAACAATATGGAAAACATGGATAAAGGATCAAAAAATATGTTCAATGATTATGATGTGTACATTTTAAGAATTGATGAGTTACGGATGATGATTTCATTGATTGTATTAATTATGTGATTACATTGGAAACATTTTCTAGTATGTGTAAACCTGAAGTTTGATATTTAAAAATTTTATTCAAGGAATAAATATCATTTCTTTTGTGGATATAGTGATAAAAAGAATTTTGGATTATAAGATCCATGAATTTGAGGAAATTACAAGTTATTACATTTTTGGACACAAAATGAAATTTATTAGATACACATTTTGGTTAATATATGTTATGTTTATTTTTGATGAATTTGCCTCAATTTTTGGGATTTTTATAAAATTATATAGTTTTTTTAAAAGGACAACACACAGACCGTGTGTCAATATGTCGCATCTGACAAAGGTGCGAGAATCGAACCCACTACAAAAGTGCGACTGTGATTTATCGCCTACACCAAGACTACATGAATTACTCATTATTATGACTAATTATTTTTAGGTTGATGAATTTATGAATAAATAATTATTTTATTTTATTTTATCTATGGATATTATTAACCTATCATGGATAATATGTGATCATGTTAATTACTCTTCAATATGAGACTTTAACAGTTACTTGTGTTATTTGGTGATAAATGTTATGACTATGTGACTAAATCCATTTGATATTTAGGTTTCAATCTTAGTTTGGATTACATTTACTAGTTTTAAGAAAATTCTTTTATTGAATGTTATTTATTGAACAATGGTTATTGTTTGAAAATTTTTGGAGACTAAGTGTAGTTTTATTTTTGAATATGATTATCCTTTTTAGAGATTATCTAATCTTGTACTAACCATTTGGGTTTAGTTTAATGACTAATGACATGGGAAATATATATATTATCTTTTATAGATTATGTTATTCTTTAAAAGTTTATTATAGTGCTTTTAATGTGATCAACCCATCTTGAATACTCATCGTTTAGAGAAAAGATGAGTTTTTGGTATAAATCTAGTAACGAATGAATGTATACAAGAAATGTAAGTATGTTTTTATCTGTTCTTATTCAAGATCTTAAATAAATTCCTCAACATAATGAAAAAGAGATCAATAGAAAAATTTCTGTTTAATTTACTTAATGGGGAATCAAAGTCCATTTAAACCATCCCACGAGTGTAATTTTATGGTGGATAACATTTTCCTAATCGTGTTTTCTATTAATAAAAAGAAGAACTTGATGATTTTATTCTCATCCATATAAATGTTTTCATGGAATCCTCGTATCGGTTGCCTTGGGTGACCTTTTTTCTTTTTTTTTAAGTGATATTTTTATGGACTCTTTCACGATGTGGGTCTTTTAATGATGTTTTAGAGCCCAATTTTAAAATTGTGAGGACACAATTCCCAAAAAGGGGGAAGGATGTAACATCCCAGGTAAATAAATAATATGAAAATTTCATATTTAATAATATTTGTGAATTGATTATTAATTTTTATTTAATGGGGATGCTTTGTTAGATGGCATACCAGATACTCTCCAATGGGTTTATTAGAAATTTAACGTTTGACACATCGTTGAGTTAACTGAAAAATAATATAATATTATTATGATTTTAAATGGTAGTTGATATATAGACGTTGTAATAGAGGGTATGAATAGAAATAACTAATATATGACTATATATATTTGTTAATTGTTTTTTCATTTATCCAATAAATTTTAGAGGCTTAAAATGTGAATGAATCTAATTTTAAGCATAAATACTCTAATTATGATTAGAAGGTCGATTTAATGCCTTTTGATGGAAAACCCTCTTTAAATCTACTTTTGGTCACTTGTATATATTATGTTGGACATAATAAAATTCTATTATAGAATAATGAAATCAAAATTTACTTTATGTAAAATATTGGTATTTTTCTGATAAAATTCATTTTTTAATGAATAGTAAAAAATATTGTATTTTTATTCAAAATTGCCTTTTAATATAATTTATTTATATTTTTTGGTTTTCTTTTTAAATGTTTTTTAAGTGTAATTAGATTATTTTTACCATTTAATCCAATGTTGGTCATTAAAAGTAATTTCACTTTGAAATAGGGCAGAAACAAGTATCAATCTTTTGATTATTATTATTTCTTAAAAACATGTTCGTTTTGACGACGAGAATTCATATTAAATTAATTAATGACACTTATATGTTTTGAATTTTGTAAAATTGACATAAATTTTGAATTCAGAATATCAAATATATCTTAGAAATAATTTTTGGTATTTTTCTGAAAACCATCATTTTTTGAGGGATAGTGAAAACACTTACTGGTAGTTAAAAAAATGGCATTTTCATTTAAAAGATTTTAAACGCTTTAGTTAATTGAATTTCGAAAATCTGAAATACATGGTTGTTATCAGTACATAAAATTTGTTTCAATAAGAATAATTTTTTTGGAGAATAATAACTTTTGACTTTTATTTACCGCGGATAAATGTAAATAATGTAATTCAAGTTAAAAATAATATTATAAATATATTAAATTACTATAACATGTATCTTAATCCTATTTTTTGATACATTTCCAACCACATGCATCTTTAGTTCGATATTGGGACCCCATAGAGTCACTTAACAGTGACAATGACACTATATAATAATAATTTTAAAGTAGAGACAAAAATGACAAAAACATATATATTTTAGTAAATAATTTTATAAATGATTTTATATAAGTTATCTACACTAATATAAATATTTATTTTAAAGATAAAAATATTTCTTAAATCATTGTAATTTTTATATATAATTTTTGACGTCAAATGGAAAAAATTATTTATGACACAATAATGATGTCGTATTTACATCATTAATGACTTAATTAAAAAATATGATTATAAAAATTAAATCAATATCCAAAACCTATCCAATTATTATTGGACGACTTTATTTCTAACATGGGTCATCTTATCTTCATGTTTTTTGAGTTTTGGACCTGTAGATACTGAATAGAATTATATAATAAAATAATATATTAAAACATTCCTAAAGAGCCCATCCTCCCCATTATAAAAATCCCTCACCTCTAACCCATTTTTCATACATCTCAAGCTCCATCTCTCCTCCTTCCACTACCCAAATAATTATCAAGATCCCTATTTTCTTCCTAGAAGCCTTACCTTATGCATAAGTCACCTCAAGAAAACCTTCTGGTTCAAACCATTGGGAGTTACTTGATTCAAAGTTAACATTTTCTCTTATGTTCTTTTCATTTATTTTACTTCTCCAACCCCATAAACTCTTTTTATTCCTTTATTTTATAATAAATCAAGTATAATATATATTTTATGTTTTTTATGATAATTATTTGAACTAAACTTACACACACCTCCATCTAATGGGTATAGAACACACTGTTTATGTGGACGTCAAACTAACGCCTCATGAAACGATGTTTGATCAATTATATCTTACCGCCTCTTATGGTAGCCATTATGATTGAACTATATATATATGATATATATTATATTTATCATTTTTATATGCTTTTGTAATTATTATTTACAACCATACCTTTATGCTTTCTAATATGTGTAAACATGATAATTTCATTAGAGTAAGTGCAGACTACCGCCCCCTTAAACTGATATGATTCATTCGTGACATACATGGAACATATAAAAGATGGAATTGATGAAATTATGTAACATATATATCATATTATATTATAATTTAATAATTATATACCTTTTTATCATTAGGTTTTCATCCCCTTTAAATACGAAATTGAAATAAAATAGCTTTTATGAGTACGTACAACATACCGTCTCCATGAAAAGTGCATTTCATTTTTTATCTCCAATGATTATGTACTATTATAAATACATATTATATCTACATAATTAATATCATTATGTAGATATTGGTCCTTTGAGCACATGTACAACCTGTAATTATAAGAAGTTCATTTTTGACTCAATTACCAAATATCGACAGAACGACCATTATTAACATCAATGATTACATAATGTTTATAACATGGCAATAAGTAATTTAAAAGGAGTAATAAACTGGGAAAATGTTCTTAATAATATAAAAAATTACATTATATTATTATTCATGAGATTAAGGAACCAACGGGTCAACTCGAACACGAGGTAAGGGGTTTCTAATCTAACTTTTAATTCTGTGAGATTTCCATTATCCGTCACTTATTCATTTAATGTGGGGTATTATTTACTACCATTTGATATAAATTATCATAATTCTCTTTATATTCATGGTATTCTGTGATTCATTTTTTGGTCATTATATTTGTCCAAATGACTCGATTGATTAAAACGTGGTAAGGGGTTTTCATATCCCATTTTATTCCCTTCAGATGCAATCTATATTTACCAATGTTTCATTTAGTGTGAGGTATGTACTTCCCAAGAATGTACCCTTCATGTAATATACATTAATTTATGTGTATTTACATCTTCATTGTATTATCCATCTTTAATGGGGTGTATGTACCATAAGTAACCAAATCATTAAGGGAACATTTCACGCTTATCTTTTAAGAAGGATTATTTATGCTATGCCTTTTAATTTAAATCTTATGATGATCGGATATGTTCTTATACATACTTATTTCTGTAAATTTTATGTTTGAGTGATGAGATACCCTTTTCTTTCTCACCATCTCATTTTATGAATATTAAATTGAAACTGTTAGTATTTCGAATTTTTATAAGGGAACTTCTGAACCCAAATTCAATTCTTTGGGTTAAACTTCTACATATTTATTGTGTCATGATATGAATATTTATGAATGGCCTATAATTTATTTACACATAATATCCACTTATATTCATATTATTTTAATTTTTCACTCATAATAATGTCATTGATTTGACTTTAATCTAAGGATATGTTCTTATCAAGGGGCGTTGTCTCAATTAACATTCCATTGAGATTTATTTTTTTATACATCAATTCACTTTTATATATTTTATATACCTCTCTTTGAAATATTATATAATTAATATCCCTATACTCATGATATTATAAGTTTTGATTTATTCTTTAACTAAGTTTATTCAAGTGTTTCTCTAGCGGTATGAGTATATTTAACGAATACGTCATATTAAAACCTTTAAATATTTATTATTATAAATATTTATCATTATTTTCCATGTTTTAAATTTTTTTATGGAATTAGTTAAATGGACATTATTGTCTTTAAATGTTAATGCATTCAAAATTTTCGAAGTGGGATTGGACACTTTGAATCAAAAATGACTTTATTAAATATTTTAAATTTTATTGAAAATGGATTTTTGGAAAATTGATTATCTAAATATCATGAAATGATTTCTTATGAATGCAATTTAAATATTATTAGTGAAATTTTTATATTTAAAATATTTTACTTGTTGGGATTTTATAATGGTACTTGAACATTTGACTGGTGGTTAAGTGATAAACCAAATGACATTTAGTACAGTGATAAACTAGGATGGGTGGTTATGTTATATCCTCCAATTCATTGGGTATAGATGTCGGCCATATGGATTTTCAATTTAGTTATATGTGTTGAAGTAGATCATATGGTTATTCCATTTGAGTATGTTTATGTCTCATGTTACCTTTATATCTTATGTGTGATTTCTATGGCTTTTATGGAAATATTTTGGTAAAAAAGGGTAAGGAATTTTCTTTAAATCAGTTAAAAATATGTATTACTTTATAAATGATAAATGTATTACTTATGATAAAGTATTCATTGTTTACTTGTTGTTTTGAAAAATTGACAGTTTTCCTTCTTTGTGTATCCCTTACTGATCTTTTTAGGCTCATTCCATGTTTTTTGAAATGTTTTCAATAGGACATAAAGATTAATAGTTCCACGGATGGGATAAAGGAAAAGTAATGTTGTCTAAAACATGGAACTAGACATGTTTCTTTTTTGATAGTTTTTATTTTATGACAAAATGGAAACTGAGTAGAAGTGAATAATTTGTAATTTCTTAAAATTAACGTAATAGTTATGGCCTAATTCTCTAATAATATAAACCTGAAATGATCTTTAATGTGATTTATTAACATAATTAATGATTATGAAATGTTTAAGGATGGGGCCTTACAGTTGGTATCAGATGTCGGTTTACATAACATTAGAGGTTAGGGTGTTCATTAAGCATAAGTGACATAAGTATAATGGTTTGGATTTTATAAAGAGTAATTGTTATTTTAGATAAAGTGATTGAGTTTACGATAACATGAATAAGTATATCTTAGTATTTTTTCCTCCTCATCAGATATTATATATTTATTTTAATGATATACTCACACTGACCTTTTTTGTTTCAGTAAATGGATAGATCTAGTATGAACCAAAGTAATGGTGGATTTGATGAAAATTGTGTCAATTTTCTGATTGAGAAACTGAATAAGATGGGAGCTGCAATGAGAAATCTTATGGTTATTCTCAACGAACTATCTATGGTAATGAATGACCTCTTGAACCTTGGTGATTTTTATAAGGCATCATATATGTGAGAAATAAATCCCTATAGATGTTATTGTAATAATCATAAAGACACGTATATTCAATATATTATGTGTCAAGGATGTGGAAATAGAAACTTAGGAAAATTCTTCAAAGGGATGGGAAAATGTTTCAGATGTGGTAATGAAGGTCATGAAGAAAGAAACTACCACAAAAAGAAAGTATGTAGTTAAAACTAGGAAAGGGAAAGATATCCTTTTGGAGGGGTCAATTGTAGGTTATAAATGTGGTGTGCATGGTCACTACACAAATAGATTTCATGCGAAGATGTTTCTTCAAAGTGATTAGTAGGATCATAAAAATATACGTTTACCGATTCCTAATGTCATTCCAATTAAATATGAGAAAACTGAAAATGACCAATGAATGGTATGAATTATTTCTTCACTCATTTTTTTAAATTACTAAAATATTTGGAAATTATGCATGATTTGTTTTGGAGGAAATAAGAATTAAATAATAAGATGAAAAACATGGACAATGTATTAGGAAGGATGTTAAATGATTATGATGTGTACATTTTATGAAATTAAGAGTTATGGATGTTGTTATGTTTGATTGTATTAATGACGAGATTACATTGGAAAATTTTTCTAGTATGTGTAAACCTGATGTTTGATATGTAAAAATTTTAATCAAGTATGAAATATCTTTTCTATTGTGGATATATTTATAAAGAACCATTTGGGTTTATAAGATCCATGAATTTGAGGCAATTACAAGTTATTACATTTTGGGATGCATAATGAAATTTATTAGATAACCATTGTGGTTAAAATATGTTATGGTTATTTTTGATGAATTTATCTCAATTTTTCGTTTGTTATAAAATAATAATGTTTTTTAAAAGGACAACACGAAGACCGTGTGAAGACCCATCGCGTCGGACAAAGATGCAGGAATCAATCCCACGACCAAAGTGCGATTTGGATTTATCGCCTACGCCTGGACAATGTGATGTCCCTCATTAGTATGACTAATTATTTTTATTAGATGATTTTATGAATCAATAATATTTTGATTTTAATTTATCTTTGGATATTATTAACCCATCATGGAGAATATGTGATTAGGTTAATTACTTTTCAATATGAGGGTTTAAGATTAACTGGCTTTATTTGACGATAAATGATAAGACTATGTGATTAAATCTTTCTGAGATTTAGGTTTCAATATTAGTTATGATTACTTTGAGTAATTTATACACAGTTTTTTATAGAATGGCCTTTAATGATCTTTGGGTATTGTTTAAAAATTTTAGGAGATTAAGAGTAGTTTTTTTGTAAAAGATTATCCTTTTTGGGGATTATATAATCTTGTAGTAAATATTTGTTTTAATATCTAAGGACGTTGGATATATATAGTTAATTTTTTATGGATTGGGGGATTGTCTAGAAGTTCATTATAGCCCTATTAATTTGAACAAGTCATCTTGAATACTCATCGTTTGGAGAATAGATTAGTTTGTGGTGAAATATAGTAAAGCATAAAAGATTACATGAAAAGTAAACATGTTTTCATATGTTCTTATTCAAGATCATAAACAAATTCATCAACTTTATGAATATGAGGTTAATAAGAAAATGGGTTCCATTTAATTTTCTAAATGGGGGATAAATTTCTATTTAAACAATCCCATGTTTGTGATTTTCTGGTTGTTAACGTTCTCCTAATTATGATTTCTATCACTCTCCAACAGAACATGATGGTTGTTTTCTCTTTTGTATCCATGTTTTCATGGAATCCAAGTATCTATTGTATAGGGTGACATATTTTATTTTCATTCTTTCATGTAAAGTGATAGTTTTATGGATTATTTTTTCAATAAGGGGATTTTAATGATGTATCCGAGCCTAATTATGAAATTGTGAGTATGAAATTCCCAAATGGGGAGAATGATGTAACATCCAAGGTAAATAAAGAATATGAAATTTTCATATTTATTAATAGTTGTGAATTATATATTAATTTTTCTTTAATGGGGATTCAATGTTCGATGGAAGACCTGATACATAACAACATGTTTATTTGAAATTTTAGGTTGCACACAACATTGAGTTAACAAAAATATAACATAACAATATTATTATTTTAAATGGTAGTTGACATATAGCCATTGTAATGGAAGGAATGAATAGAACTAACTAAAACATGACTATATATGTTTTTTAACTGTTTTTACATTATCCAATAATTTTTAGAGGCTTAAAATGTGAATGAATCTAATTTTAAGCATAAATACTCAAATATTCATTAAAAGGATGATTTTATAATTTTGACGGAGAACCATATTTAAATATACATTTGGTAACTTTTATATGTTATAATTGAAAAAGTATAATTATTTTTTAGAATTAGGACATCAAAATTTTCTTTAGGTAAATTTTTGGTAAATTTTTAATAAAATTCATTTTTTAATGAATAGTGAAAATATTGTATTTTTATTCAAAACTGCCTTTTAATATTATTATTTTATATGGTTAGGTATTATTTTTTTAATATTTTTGAAGTGTAATTAAAATATTATTTTACCATTTAATCTAATGTTGTTCATTGAAAGTAATTTCACACTGAAATTGGGCACAAACAAGTGTCTATCTTTTGATAGTTATTATTTCATAAAAACAGGTTTTTTTTACAAGGGGAATTAATTTTAAATTAATTAATGAAACATATATTATTATTAATTTGGTAAAATAGAAATCATTTATGAATTTAGAATATCAAATATATCATAAGTATAATTTTTTGTAATTTTCGGAAAACCTTCGATTTTTTATAAATAGTTAAAACACTTTGTGGTAGTTAAAAAATTAATTTTTCATTTAAATGATTTTTTTTCCAATTTAGTGAATTGAATTTTGAATATCCGAAATGCATGGCTATTATCAATAAGTGTAATGTGTTTCAATGAGATGATTTTTTGGTGAAAAGTAATGTTTTACTTTTATTTATCGCGGTTAAAGGTAAATAGTGTAATTTAATGAAAAATAATATTATAATAATATTTAATTACATTAATATGTGTCCAAATATTATTGGTTGATACATTTACAACCATTGGCATCTTTGGTTTGATTTTGGGACCCCATGGATCCACATAACAGTGATAATGACAGTTTATATTAATTAATTTATTGTAAAGACGAAAATAAAAAAAACATATATCTTTTAGTAGATATTTTTTTACATGAGGTTATATAAGTTATCTATTTTACTAAAAATATTTATTTTCAAGCTAAAAATAGTTCCTACGTCATCGTATTTTTTATATAAAGTTTTTAGACATCAAATAAAAAAAATTGAGGACACATTAATATTGCAGTATTTACCTCATTAATGAGTGATTTAATTATATCAGATTAAAAACATTAAAACAATATCCGAACAATGTCCAATTTTTCTTGGATGATTTTATTTCTAACATGTCTCATCTTATCTTCGAGTTAAATGAGTTTTTGACCTTTATAAATCGAAAATCATTATATAATAAAATAATATTTTCAAACATTCTTAAAGAGCCCATCCTACTCATTATAAAAAGCCCTCGCCTCTAACCCATAACTCATACATCTAAATTCCCTTGTATCATCCAAACACTACCCAAATAATCTCTCAAGATCCCTCTATTCCACATATATTCCATACCTTAGGCAGAAGGCACATCAAGAAATTCATTTGGTTCAAACCATAGGGAGTTACCCGATTCAAAGGTAACATCCTCTCTTCAGTTCTTTTCTTTTATATTACTTCTCCTACCCCATAAACCCTTTTTATTTCATTATTTTATAATAACACCAATATCATCTATATAATAGGTTATCTTATGATAGGGATTCAAAATACACTTACACACACACCTCTATCTAATGGGTTAAGAACATATTGTTTCTGTGGATGGCGAACTAACGCCTCACGAAATGATGATTGATCAATTATCTTCTTCCACCACAAATGGTGTCGATTCTGATGGAACTGTATTTATATATGAAATATATTATGTTTATTGTTTCTCTACGCTACTATAATTTTTATTTACAAATATAAGATTATGCTTTGCAATATTTGTAAGCATGATAATTTTATTTGAGGAAGTGTGCACTACCACCCCCTCAAAGTGATATGCTTCATTCATGAAATTCATGGAATGTATAAAAGATGGAATTAATTAAATTATGTAACATATATATCATATGGTATTATAATGTATTTATAATATACCTATGTATGTTATCATCCCATTAATATATGAAATATAAATGAAAGTGGCTTTCATGTGTACGTACAACTTTCCGTCTCCCTGAATGGTGCATTTCATTTCTTATCTCAAATTTTTATGTAATATTATAAATACATATATATACTGAATATATATGATATATTTGATATCTACATCGTTATTACCATTCTAGAGATAATGTACTTTTGACCAAATGAACAACTTGTAATTATAAGAAGATCATTTTTTACTCCAGTACCAAATATCGAAAGAATGACCATTATTAACTTAAATGATTACATAAGGTTTATAACATGGTAATAAGTAAATTAAAATAATAATAAACTTGAAAAACGTTCTTATGAAATTAGAAAAAGAACTTTATTTTATTTTTTAGGAGATTAAATAATGAACTGGTCTAGTCGAACACAAGGTAACGGGTTTCAAATCTAACATTTAATTCTAGGATATTTCCATTGTCTTCCACTTATTTATTTAATGTTGTGTATTGTGTAATTCCATTTGATATAAATTATCATAATTATATTTATATTCATGGTATTATGTTATTCATTTGGTGGTTACTAACTTTTATTCATACGACTTGATTGATTACAACGTAGTAAGGGGTTTTCGTATCCCTTTTTATTCTCGTGAGATTCATTTTATATTTACCACTATTTCCAATATTGTGGTGTATGTACTACCTATGAATGTATTCTTTGTGTAATATACTTTAATTTATGTGTATTTACATCTTCATTGCATTATCCCTCTTTCATGGGGTGTATGTTTCATAAGTTACAAAATCAGTAAGGGAACCTTTCACCCTTCTATTTTTAAAAGACATATTTTTGTAATGCCTTTTAATTTACATCTTATTATGATGTGATATGTTATTTTATATCCTTATTGTGATAAATTTTATGTCCATGTGATATGATAACCATTTCTCTCTCATCAACTCATTTTCTGAATTTTAAATTGACGCCATTAGGCTTCTGAATTTCTCTACAGGAACTTCTTATCCCAATTTCAATTATTTGGGTTAAACTACTACTTCTTGATTATGTTATGATCTTAATATGTGTTAATGTCCTCTTATTTATTTACACTTAATATCCACTAATATTTGTTCATATATGTGGATCAGTTGTGATCCCTGAGAGGGGAGGGGTGAATCCGTGATTACTTTTTCTTTTTATGAATTGTTCCCATTGAATGATCAATTCAACCTTAATGGCCAGTTATGGCGTAGATCTACTCTTTTGGTGGTGCAGTGATATTAAAAGCACAGAACAGTGAGATTTACAAGGTTCAGTACAATGACCTACTCCTTGCTGTGTTGGTTACACTCCCCAACATGGATTCATCACTATGCTAAAACATGTTTACACGGTAATTGTTTATACCTTCAATTACAAGGTGGTTAACCCCCCAACTTCACAGCATCTTCTTCTTAATATCATCACTTATATTATTCAACTGTGTTGTTCAATTCTTCAAGTAGCTTAAAAAGACTTCAGGAGAACTTGTTGGTCTTTCTCACCAATACCAATCACTCATAATTATATGTTCTTTTTCATATACAAAATTAAATGTGTGATCTTATTCCTCTTAAAGTGTGCACACCTTTTATTCAACATGCATGAATATACATACATGCAAACCTTACCTCTCCACTTGTGCACACACTAATGCTTGACCATCGTCACTTGTAAAGCACACACACAAATCATTTAAATTTCACTCATATATGTGCATGCCTAGGACATCTTCATTGCACACTCCCTCACAACCCAAATGGTTGGGTGTGGCCTTTAATTTATCCGAACACACTTCGAAGGAGGGCGTGAAAGTGTTCGGCCTTCTCCTGTCTTCTGCCACGCAAGATCATGGGTGAAACAGCCGCGCAGGGTGTGGAAGTAGTGGGCACGCAGGTTCTATAGCCACCTACTGCCACGTAGGTTCCGCAGGCAGAAGTCAGGCAGAGTCGCGCGGCTCGAACTATTCCCGTCGCGCAAAAGGGAGCGCGCTGGGTGTCCTTGTCCTCCTTCCTTCGCGTAGGTGATGCACAAAACTCTTTCTTCATGAAAGAGTTGGGAAACCTCCTTTTTCCAAAAACCAAGGTGTTGGTTCTCCTGCACACATGACCTGTGCGAGACAGCTTCACACAAGGAATGCATGAGACATCTCTTCTCCAACGCACAAGGGATGTACCTGACTCTTTCATGCATGAGAAGCGCGGTTCTCCTTCGCGGAGCGGGGCTGCATGCAGTACCCGTTTTGCGTAGAAACAAGAGCTCTCTATCAATAATGGCAACAATCCTTCTCATACAAGGGCTCCTCTTTTTATAGGTGAGGAACGCAAACAGAACCGTGGAGTTAAAATATTGGAAGCCCGAGATACATTCCTTTGAATAACAGAGATATTCGGTTTTTTATAAACATTCAACCTACGTTTATGATATGCCGCGTATCTCGAGTGTTTCCTTTTTCCAAAAATGGGATCCTGCATTCTCGGTGTTTTCATCACATTCATGAGTTTAAAAACACACTCTAGGCTTTTCCTTGTACATCAAATAGGCAGTACACCCTCGGAACCTTCTTTTGCCTCGATGTCCTTCGAATTTCTTCATCTCATTGCATGCATAAAACCTTTAATGCATGCATGAGTTCATTTCATCAAAACAATCATCATGCACTTAATTTGAGCTTCTATAGTGGTCGGGAGCTCGATCAAGGTGGATCGGCTTCATCTGCGGTGAGCAGCGATGTCTGCTGGAGCTCGGGTGTCCGGAGGTTAAAGACAGCCTCGGTGCCTCTCAAAAGCCATTGGATCCGTGTTTAATGATCGCAGATGTCCATGATTATAACATGGGTCGCGGGATGGATCGTGTGGTAGAGATCGGACGTAGGATCAGATGGATGGCCAAGATTAAATCTGTGACTTTAAAATGTCGTCCGACATCGAAACGTGCCACGATTTTTGTGTGGTTTATCATTCAGTTCCTCCCAGAATCGGTTTAGAAATCTCCTCTCCCCGTCAGGTGCTGCCCCATACCGATTCTCCTGTGGGAACGCTCTAGCACCAACTATTTCTCCTGCGGGAACGCTCTTGGTGTCCACTATGCTCCTCCGGGTGCACACCTAGAGACCACACACCGTGGGCTTCACCACCGCGTGGCTTAGGCTTATACACGACCCGACCTCATTGGGCTAGCCCATGCGGTTTCCCCAAGGGCATGGTGACCTTGGTCCCACATGTGCCTTGGGTTGAGGCCTAAGGCTAGCCCAATGGTTGGTTTTTTTCTTAAAGTAAATTGTTGGTACTTTTTATAAAAAACTAATTAATTAGAACCCAAAAGAAAAACCATACTTCTTCATTTAAAACATATTCTCTATTCTTCTTCATCTCCAAACATTATTCCTTCCGTTATTTTTGAAATATCAACTCCATGATCTTCAATGTTTTCTTTCAATTCAATCATGATTTATGCATGGAACATATCATCATTGAAAATGTAGTTGAGTAATACATGTAATTCTTCAAATGTTGTAACATTGTATCACTTTGATACAAGCCTTGGAACGTAAGACCAGTTCCACAATCGTCAGTGTTTATGATGGTTCTTCAATCTTCATTCTTCAAGTTGTACTTCATCAGTTGGCACACATTGACAGGTCATTGACATCAAATGCAATCACTTGGGCACAACAATCTCCCCCATTGTATTTTTTTTTCAATACTCCTAAGAACACTTTGAGAATGTAACAAGGTCTTTTCTGATGATTTCTCCCACTTATTGGCCAAAAAATGCATAAGGGTGAATGGAAGTCATACCCAAAATGTATAACTGCTTGACCCTGCACAACATCAACTACCAATTCTCCCCCTTAAGGGATGAACTAATCTCCTCCAATTCCCTACATGTATGAAAAAAATATAAAAAATTAGGGAATAAGGAGGGACCTTTTTCATCCTCAAGTGAGAGGTGAAGTCTGAACCTGAAGTTTCAGCCATAGCTCAACAAATCTTTCTATAGGCTTAGCTTTGGTGAAAATATCTTCCACCTGATCTTGAGTAGAAATGTAGTCTAGCTTGACGTCTCCAAAGGAGACCATTTCTTTGATGAAATGATATTTTATATCAAAGTTCTTTGATATGGAGTGTCATATAGGATTCTTAGACAATTCAATTGCACATTGATTATCACATAAGATCCTCAATGTTTTTTCGGCTTTAATTCTCAAATATTCTAGTTGCACATGCATCCAAATCATTTGTGTACGTGCATGTGTTTCTGCTACATAATCTTCTTTGGCTATGCTCAATGTTATAGAATTTTGTTTCTTGTTGTACCAACCAACACATCCTTCTCCCAGAAATAAGGTTCCACCAGATGTGGATCTTCCATCAGTACAATGACCAGCCCAATCAGCATCTGTGAATCCCAACAACATTATGTACGTACTGTGTTTTTATAAGAGACCCTAGTTGAGGGTTCCTTTCACATATCTCAAAATTCTTTTAGCTGTTGATAAGTGAGATTCTTTTGGGTCACTTTGAAATCTGGCACACAAAGTCACTGCATATGTTATATCTGGCCTTGAAGCTGTGAGATAAAGAATACTTCCCATAAATCTCCTGAACTCTTTCTGATTGGCATTGTTGCCTTCTATATCCTTGCATAACACGGTTCCAATAGAAATGGGTGTTGAGACCTCCTTTGAATTCTCCATTCCGAACCTTTTCACTAAGTCCCTTGCATACATATCTTGTGAAAGAAATATGGTGTTTTTCCTTTATTCCACCTGAAATCCTAGAAACGAAGTCATTTGACCAAACATGGTTATTCCAAATGTTCTGCTCACCTGCGCATCAAATTCTTCACATAATCCTTCCTTGTCACCAGAAAAAATAATATCATCGACATAGATAATGACTATTAGAGTACTAGTGTCCATTTCATTGATATAGAGATCACTATCAACTGTTCCTTTTACAAACATCATGCTCTTGAGACAACCATCCAATTTGGAGTACCAGCCTCTAGGGACCTGCATCAATCCATACAAATATTTTGTCAATCTGCATACCATACTACCGTCTTTGTCCAGCATGAATCGTTCTATTTGTTTTATATACACCTCTTCTTCAAGATCTCCATTTAGGAATGCAGATTTCACATCTATATGATTGAGCTGGTACTGCTTGTGTGCTACAACTACTAAGAACATTCAGATAGTTTCCAGTCTTACAACTGGTGAAAAGGTTTCTTCAATGTCGATTCCTTCCATTTGTGAATACCCTTTGCATACGATCCTGGACTTATTTTGGAAACATCCCCCTTTTTATTGAGTTTGTTTCTAAAAACCCACATTTTCAAAATAAAATTTTTATTTTTGGGCCTAGGCACAAGATCCCAAGTGGAGTTCGTTTCTATTATATTGAGTTATTCATTCATAGCTTGTATCCATTCCTCATAATCAACTGCTTCAGCCACTGTGTCAGGTTCAACATGAGAAACCAATGTAGTTTGATCTTCCAATCACAATATTCTTCTAGTTTTTACTAAGGAATGTGGGTCACCAAGGACATTTTCTGTGTCGACATGTTTCTTTAATTTTTTGTATCGCCTTCTTCCATTTTCATTACCTTCCTTTTCATCACCGGTGTGTTCAGAGTTTATCTCACCGGTAGTTGGTGTTGGCTCAGTTAATTCTTCATTCTTCTGTTCCAAGGATGTGTAATTCATTGAGTCATCATTATCCACAGTGTATGGTTTGGTGTTTTTTTCAATTATTCTGACATCACTGCTGTCAATAATTTTTATCTACATCTTATTCCCGCATCTGTAGCCTTTTCCATCAGGTAGGAAACCCATGAAGATTCCTTCTTCTTCTTTTTCCTCAAACATTCCCATATTAATGTTTTTAATCTTGATGATGCAAGGACTTCCAAAGACTCTGATGTATTTAACAGTTGGATTTCTGTTAAACAACATTTAATAGGCTTTCGTTTGTGTTTTTGGTCTCAGGAGACATCTATTTTGTATGTGTATGTTTGTGCATACCGCTTCTCTCCAGAAAAACATAGAGATATTGTGCTTAGCTAAAATAGTCCTACCCATTTTGACTATGCTTCAATTCATTATTTCAGCCACTCCATTCTGATGTGGAGTATATAGTGTACTGTATTGATGCTAGATTATATTCTTGACCAGATAGCTTTCAAAGGCATCACCAGTGTATTCTTTTCCATTGTCTGATCTTACGTTCTTGATGTAGAGTCCTAGTTCTTTCTCAGTCTGCCTTCTGAAATTTTTGAAAATTGTGATTGCCTCTAACTTATGTTTCATGAAAATGACATTGGTCATCCGACTATAATCATAAATGAAGTTTATGAAATTGAGATCTCCTCTTGTAGACTTCTGTCTCATCGGTCCACATATGTCTGTATAGATGGGTTCAAGAGGCCTAGTAGACATGATATCTACTCCTTTCTGTGAACTATGAGTCAGTTTTCCCTTCTGACATGTGTCACAAATTTTATCTCTTTCTCTGTTTAATTTGGGTAGATCTCCCACAACATTTTACTTTAGAATTTTACTCATACTCCTTTGACCAAGATGGCCATGTCCTCTGTTCCAGAGGTTGTTTTCATCCTTAAAACTAAGATACAAAGAATTGATGGGCCCTCCAATTTGAAATAGGTTTCCAGTGGTTTATCTTACTTGAGTGATGATTATTCATACTTTGAGCTCGTGATGATGCATGAATCATTCTTGAACTACACCTCATGTCCATCATCACATAATTGACTTACACTCAGCAATGTGTGCTTTAATCATTCAAAAAATAACACATCATTGGATTTTAGATTTATTGTTTCAATCATTGCCTTTCCAACTCACTTGATTTTCAGAGAAAAATATTTTCCAAACACCACAGTTCCTCCCTCATGACTTTTTATGTTTCATAGAATTTTTGTATCAACAGTCATGTGTGATGAGCATCCACTATGAAGAATGCATGAATTGGTTTTCTGGATGGATTTTTGTGAAAATTTAGCAAAGCATGTGATTACTTCATTGGGTTCCTTAATGAATTTTATTTTCATGTATTTGACACTTTGTATAGGAATAATAGTTATACATTTATAAGCTCTATGACCTTGTTGGTCACATCTTCCACAAGCTTCACTGAGGCAGTCATATTTGTTCTATATTGGATGTTATTATGATTTCTGTAATACACTTTGGGTTTTAGGATATCTCCCCCTTGGATCATGCCTTATACTTGGAAGAGACATGTTATACCGGAATGAATAGGCCTTGTGTCCAAACACACCACAATACTTGCAGTTGCCTCTAAACCTTGACCTTCTCCGCTGATATGAGTCATGTTGTAATTTTCTGTCAAAGATTTGAGTAGTCCTTCCTGGGGATTTCCTTTCTTCCTTTGAAGACGATTTTTCAAACGTTTTTTCGTCTCATGTTTGTCTCAATTTTTTCTTTGAACATGTATTGTTAGAAATAATAGATGTATTTCAAGATTTACTTAGGGGTGAGTTGACCCGCCTCTGAGCACTAGTGTGAGATGATTCTGCCTTGAACTCAACAGCCTTGTAAAATTCTTCTCTCAACATTTTCAAGTTATTCTGTGCCTCAATCCACATGGAATGTGTCACTGATTGCTCTTCTTCTTTGAGGTGAAGTTTCTCTTCAAGATCTTTTACTATCTTGTCCATCTCAGCTATCTTTAGTTTGTGTCTCTTGATGTTATCAATGTACATTGTCTCTTTATTCGTACATTCTTCCAACTCCTCTGTCAACCTTTTGGTTTCCTTCTGTAACAATTTCATCTATTTCTTGAGTTTATTGTTTTTCTCAAGGAAAGCCTCTAATTCATCTTTCAATATTTGTTCAAGCTCTGTTCGTTCACTTTCCTAATCCTCACTACTGGAGGTGTCAAACCCTTTTTCAACATGAGCCATAAAATTGTTTTCTTCATCTGATTGACTGGCTGAAGTGGAGTCTGATTCTTCCACTTTGCTTACATAGCCTCCTCTTTCACTTGGAACGAACATTTTCTTTCTTTCACCAGATCTGATTCCTTCTCTTTGGTTTTTACTCCATTTAATTTTTTGTGACTTATCTTATTAAATTTCTAGAGGACTAGATCCTTTCTTGGGGATGTTATTTGAAAAGTTTCCTATGTTATAGCAATTGAAACGCCTCAGTGGTATTTTCCCTTTTCACTTGAACTTATTTTTTCCAAACCTTTTTGATAAAAGAGAAATAATTTTGTTGAAATCTTTTTCCTTTTCTTCATTGTCAGACTCACTTGATTCTACGACTTCGTCATCTCTTATTTTGAGTTGTCTAATGCCTCGAAAGCCGTCTCATCCCTGATCTTCTTCTTGAATTCTGGGATCTTTCTCATTTCATATGGAATGAGAATGTTGTGTAGATCCTCAAGAGAGAGATCATATCTATCTTTTAATGCTGAGAATTTGTGGTCAAACCTGTCAGGAAAGTTTCTCATTAGTTTTATAAAGATAGTTGAGTCCTCCAACTTTTCTCCAAAGCCCTGAATGTTACTGAAAATTTCATTGACTTTTGGAAATAATAATCAATTTTTTATTCTTCACCCATATTGATATCTTCAAACTAACTTCTCTAAATTTGTAATTTGGCTTCCTTGAATTTCATGCTACCTTCATAACTGCTTTCCAATTTGTCCCAAATTTCGTTATCATTCATGAGTCCCATGACTTTTGTGTATACATTTTCTGATAGTGACATAAGGATGGCATTTTGAGCTTTACCATCAACTTCTATATTTCTTTTCTCAGCATGTGTCATAGGATATTCATTAGCAAAGAGGGGGGAATCCAAATAAGGATACATCTCAAGCTTCAAGGACAAGAGATAGAAGGTAGGGTAAAATCTGATTCTTCCAGTTGTGGTAATTCTTTCCATCGAATGTAGGAACACCACTTCTATTAACAGAATTATGATTGTCCATCTTCTCAGAAGTAGATCCTAACAGAGCTAACCTTTGTCTAATACCACTTGAAATTCCTGGATCAGTTGTGATCACTTAGAGGTGAGGGGCGAATCAGTGATAACTTTTTCTTTTTAAGAATTGGTCCCTTTGAATGATCAATTCAACCTCTGTGGCTGGTTAAGGCCTAGATCCACTCTTTTTGTGGTGAAGTGATAATGAAAGCATAGAACAAAATGATTCAAAAGTTTCGGTACCAAGAACTACTCCTGGACGTGTTAGTTACACTCCCTAACACAGATTCTTCACTATGCCAAAAGATGTTTACATGGTAATTGGTTAGACCCCCAAATTACAAGTTTCTTAAACCCCCTAACTTCACAACATATTCTTCTTCACAACTTCACTTCTCTTGTTCATATGTGTTGTTCAATTCTATATGTAGCTTCAACAGACTCCAGGAGAACTTGTTGATCTTTCTCACCAATACTAATCACTTAGAATGATTTTTTCTTCAGCACAAACACATTTAAATGTGTGCTCTTCTTCATATTAAATTGCGAAAACCTTTTATTTAACATGCATGAATAAACATACATGAAAAACTTCCATCTCCACTTGTTCACACACTAATTCTTGGCCTTCGTCACTTGTTAAGAACACACACACATCGTGTAAATTTCACTCATATATGTGCATGCCTCGGCCTTCTTCTTTGCACACACCCTAACAACCCAAAATACTAGGTGTGGCCTTTACTTCATCTGAAATCACTTCAAATGAGGGTGCGCAAGATCTTGGGTGCAACAGTCATGCAGGGTGTGGAAGCAGCGGGCGTGCAGGTTCCGTGGCCACCACTTCCGCGTAGGTTCCGCGGGCAGAAGACGTGTGGAGTCACGCAGCTCGGTGTCTTCTCGTCGCACAAAAGGTAGCGCACAGGGTGGCCCTCTCCTACTTCATTCGCGCATGTGAGGAATAAAACACCTTATTCGCACAAGAGTTGAGAGACCTCCTTTTTCCACGAACCAATGGGTTGGTTCTCCTCCATACAAGACCTATGCGGGACAGCTTCGTGCAAGGAATGCATGAGATGTATCTTCTCCTATACACAAGGTATGTACAGGACTCTTTTGCGCATGAGATGCACAGTTCTCCTTCATGTACCAGGTCTGTGCACAATACTCTATTTCGTAGGGAAACAAGACCTCTCTCAATAATGGAAACAAGCCTTCTCATACACAGGGTCCTCTTTTTATAGGTGAGGAATGCAAACAGAACTACGGAGTTCAAATCTTGAATGCTCGAGATACATTCCATTGAATAACCAAGATATTCAGTTCTATAAACACATTCAACCCGTGTTTCTAATATGTCTTGTATCTCGGCTGGTTCCTTTTTCCAAACAGGGGATCCTTTGTTCATGGTGTGTGCATCACGTGCATGAATTTAAAAATTCAGGCGATGCTTTTCCTTGTACATCGAACAGGCAATACACCCTCGCCAACATTGCTTTCCACGATCTCATTTGAATTTCATCATCTCATTGCATGCATGAAACTTGTAATGCATGAATGAGATCGTTTTTTCAAAACAATCATCATGCACTGAATTTGAGCTTCTACAATGGTCGGGAGCTCGATCCTGGTGGGTCAGCTTCATCAATGGTGAGCAGTGACGTCGGGTGGAGCTCGGGTGTTCGAAGTCGTTTTTTCAAAACAATCATCATGCACTGAATTTGAGCTTCTACAGTGGTCGGGAGCTCGATCATGGTGGGTCAGCTTCATCAATGGTGAGCAGTGACGTCGGGTGGAGCTCGGGTGTTCGAAGGTTGAAGACAACCTCGGTGCCTCTCAACAGCCATTAGATCCGTGTTTAATGATCGTGATTGGCCATGATTATAACGTGGGTTGCGGGATGGGTCGTGTGGCGGATATCGGACACGAGATCAGATGGATGGAAAAGATTAAATCCATGACTTTAAAATTTTATCCCACATTAAAACGTGCAATGGTTTTTGCATGGTTTATCAATCAGTTCCTCCCAGAATCGTTTCAGAAATCTCCTCTCTCCCTGTGGTGCCGCCCCACACGAGTTCTCTTGCAGGCGCGCTCTAACGCCCACTATGTCTATTATGGGTGCAATCTTGGTGTCCACTATTATCCTCTGGGTGTGTACCGAGCTCCCATGCTACGCGGGCTTCAACACCACGTGGCTCGGTCTTATACATGGCCTGGCCTCAATGGGCTGGCCCATGCGGTTTCCCCATGGGCGTGGTGACCTTGGTCCCATATGTGCCTTGGGTTGAGGCCTAAGGCTAGCCTAATGGTTGGATTCTTTTTTCTTAAATTAAATTGTTGGTACTCTTTATAAAAACAGAGTAATCAAAAACCAAAATCCAACCCATACTTCTTCATTAAAAACATATTCTCCATTCTTCTTCATCTTCAAACATTATTCCTTCATTTCTTTTTGAAATATCAACTCCAAGATCTTCAATGCTTTCCTTCAATTAAATCTTGATTTATACATGGAACATATCTTCATTCAATATGTAGTTGAGTACTACATGTACTTCTTCAAATGTTGTAACATTGTATCACTTTGATACAAGTCTCAGAACATAAGACCAGTTCAACAATCATCAGAGTTTATGAAGCTTATTAAATCATAATTCTTCACGTTGTACATCATCAATTTGCACACATGGATAGGTTATTGACAAAAAATGCAATCACATGGGCACAACATTTATTGTGTTCTTATTTTTCACACATAATTATGTCATTGATTTATCTCTTGTCTAATGATATGTTCTTTACAAGGGACATCGTCTCAATTCACATTCCATTGAGACTTATTTTCTTTTATACACAAATACACTTTTATATGGTTTATATACTACCCTTTGAAATATTATATCATGAATATCACTATACTAATGAAATGATAAGTTTTGGTTTATTCTTTAATTATGATTATTCAAGTGTTTCTCATGTTTTAAGAGACTATTTAACTAAAACATCATTTTAAAAGAATTAATTATTTTTTATTATAAATATTTCTCATTAATGTTAATGTTTAAAAATTGTTTTAAGAAATTTTTTAAATGGAAATTATTGTTTTTAAATGTAAATTCCTTCAAAGGTTTCAAATTTGTATGGGACACTTTGATTCAAAAATATCTTTATTAATTTTTTTATTTTATTGAAAATGGAATATTTCAATATCATGAAATGATTTCCTATGATTTAAAATTATATGATATTAGTGAAATGTTTATATTTAAAATTTTATATGTGTTATCATTTTATAATGGTACTTGGACATTTAATGGGTGGTTACGTGATAAAGAAAATGATGGGTGGTTCAGTGATAAACTAAGATGGGTGGTTAAGCTATAACCTCCAATTCATTGGGATTGGAATTCAGTCGTATGGCTATTCCATTTACTGATATGGGGGGAATTTTACCGTGTGGTTATTCCATTTAAGTATGTTTATGTCACATGTTAAATTTATATGTTCTGTGTTATTTCTATGGTTTTATGGTAATATTTTAGTTACAAAGGGTAATGAATGATCCTTAATTCAGTGAATATTATTTATTACTTCATAAAGGTTAAAATTATTACTTATGATAATGTATTCATGATTTAATTGTTATTTTGAAAAAGTATCGTTTCTACTTCTTTGTGTATCGCATACTAAGATTTTTATGCTCATCCCATGTCTCTGAAAGGTTTTTCACAGGACAGAATGATGAATAGGGTCAAGAATATGATCAATGAATAAGCATGTTGTCTGAAACATGGAAATAGTCATGTTTCTTTCTTAATAGTTTTTATTTTATGAAAAAACAAAAACTGAGTATAATTTTCTACATTGTAATTTTTTAGATGTAATGTAATTGTTATGGAATAATTCACTACAACTCTAAAAATTAAAATATCCACATTTTTTAAAACGAATTATTTTTTAGATGTAATGTAATGTTTATGGATGGGGCCTTATAGATATTAATGTGGTAGTCAAAAGAAAATTGATGGGAGAGATGTTAATTCAATACATTTTTTAAAAAGAATTATTTTTAAGAATATTTCTTTTATTTTATTTCATATCTTGATTAAAATGATAAGATATAAATAAAATGTAAACTCATTTGGGAGTACAATGGATGTAAATAATGAAGCTTAAGATAAAAAATCCGATAAAATTGACATAAAATAATAGATGAATAGTTGAAAATGAATTTAATGTTGGTTTCAAAAAATTTCTTCAATGTTTTATAATTATTATAAAAATATTTTGTGATGTAGTTTGTATGAAGACTAAATTTAATGTAGAATTTATTAATTTGATAATGTCATATCATCAAATGATGAGTTATTTAATTCATCTGAATTTGAATTATTCATTGATAATAATACTCATATGATAACGACATGTGATTAATGAGTAATTCATGGAAATATTATATGAAAACTGATGTTTGGTAGCCAACCCTGGAAAATTAATTGGGGATTAGTAGTTATACAATGTAATAGATGGACATAAGAAATTTTATGGATGTTGGTGATATCATAAGAACAAAATGTCCCTCTATAAAGGGATGGTAGGACCACTTATATATTTTTATGAAAAATTTAATGATCCTATATATCAGGGAATGATGAGACTATATAGTAAATTGGTTGTGAAATTATATTTCTGAAAAAAAATGTAATCTTACAGTTTTATCCATTGGATGTTGGATGAAAATATGAATGACAAAAAGTAATGTGTTTTATTTCATATTAATATTATTTTATGATCGATTGTGATTTTTTTCATAGTACAATATTAATATAAATTTGTTGTGTTTTTTCCGTATAATTATTTTCTATATCATTTAGTTTGCGATTTTTGGTTTTCTGATGTTTATGTTTTCCGAAGCATAAACTTTTTCAGGTCTAATGATGGCGACTATAGGGTAAGTAAATAGAAATCACGTTACTCTTTTAAAGATGTATTTTACTATAAAAATAATTATTATAAATTAATTATTATAATAGTATGTCAGTATTACTTTTGTATGCTCTACTCATATCTCTTTATGACTTTTTATTGTAGCATTTACTATTTCATAGACATGGAATGAAAGGATGGAATGATATTTGTAGATGGGTTTCATGAAATGGAATATATATATTCAAGAGGAAGTAGAAAGAGGAATATTTATTCAAAAATTATCTTTATTTTTTATTGACTTTAATTAAAACAAATATGATGTAAAATAGGAATGGTTTTGTAAGGATATAAAATCTCTTGGGTTTTTTGGATCATGTTAGATTTAATATTTCCTAAATATATAGGAGAAGAAGACAATTATGGATCATATGGATGTGATTGAATTTATGTATAAAAAACAAAACAATTCTTATAATGATTTTTCTTATTAATGTTTTTTTTCAATTTTATATTATCATTATATATATTAGTATCATATATAATTAAAGAAAATTAATATGATCTATAAATAGATCAATAAAATAATGGTGTCGATTAATTGTTTTTGTGATTTTTTTGTTTTCAAATTTGACACAATCATGAGAAGTAATGGCAATGAAATTAGAAATTTATATGGATAAAAATTATCATGTATTCAATGATTTATGTAATATGATTTGGAGTAAAGGGATAAAAAGCATGAAAGTCTTAATATCTTATTTTAATTCATTTAATTCAAAAAGATGGGGGTGTTCACGTAAGTGAAAGAGTCATAGATTCTAAATTGAAAAATATAAATGTAGGAGTGAGTGTATATCAACCAAAAATAACATAAAATGTTTGAATTATTGATATAGGGAGGACCTCGTGGGGTATTTTCATTAAATTGGGGCAATCAGAATAAATTTTTTTTAAAGATTAGGTTTTTTAAATAACATTGCTAAAGAAAGGATTTCTAGGAATCTTATTATTAATTTTCCAATGGAATATTCATCTATGTACTCATGAGTATATTTATATTCCATTGTAGAAAATTTTTAAATATATATAAATTTTAGTGAAGGGTTCTTAGAAAATATCCTTGACTAATTGTGGGTTTCATGATCTGATGGATGTTTGGTATATACATGTCCTATAATTGAATCTACTTTAAATTGGTTAATTGGATGATGTAGGATTTTTAATAAAATTATCTAATATGATTTCATTGAATCAATAAGGAAGTGTTTATATTTTGAATATGGTGAGAAAAATAACTCTCTAAATAATCAGAGGATAAAAAAATTGTACATTTGATAGAGCAACAATTTCAAAAAATTCAGATTTTTGGTAATGCTGGTTCAGTCATCTCAAGTAATATATAATTATTATATTATTAGGAAAATTATGTCAATTAATTTTCATTTAAATGAAACAACATTGAAACATTAATTCCTGGAAGGTAATGTAAGCTGACCTTAATTATAGGTGGAATAAATATCATGAATCAGAAGTAATTACATATATATTATGATGTATGGGGACCATACCTAGTCAACTATAATGTATAATCCCCATAAATTATGAATTTAATTGATTATTCTAATATATAAGTGATGTATTATTTTCTAAATAAAAAATCATATTTCTTTTTAATATTTTATGAGTGTAAGTAAATTTTTTAAATAGAAAACATTTGTATGATGAATTTTTTAGGGTTTTGTTAACAATGTTGAGTAAAACTGAAGGGGTTTTAGGAACTAATTTTTACAAAACCTATGTCAGAACTATATATCACATATTTTACATAAAATTATTATCATAATGTTATTTTCATAAAATGTTGTTATTATTATTATTATAACTCTATAATAACTTATTATATTGGTGGTAGTTTTATAACCCATTATCATTAAAATGATAAAGACATTGATATTAACATTCAAAGACAAAAATGAGCAATATATTTCTTACCAATGTTATATGTTATATTAATAATAATACCTGAAAAGAGAAAATAGTTCTAAAATTATATAAAAATAATTTCATACAGAGAGGGTGGAGAATACATTAATGTGAAAGGTATAGAGCATAAGAATTTAATCAAGAATGAAAAAGTAATTTTGGTCTAAATCATTATATTAGTTCGTAGACCTAGTCGACCATAGTCATTCATTAGTGGTAGTAAATGATTTAATTAAATCCGGGTGGGTTTGTAAAACTGTGAAACTTCATTATTTATGAATCTTCAATAATGATTCCTATATTCATGTGGACGTCAAAGATCATGAAAATAACAAAGCAAATTATCATGCATTTTTTATTGTATGATATGGAAATGATGAATTTTAATTTTTACTTCATGATGATATTAAGAATTAAATCATCATAGGCATAAATGTTCTCATTAATGAGTAGGTTCATTGCAAGGATAGATACATAGTGATAATAGAATAATGGAATAAAAATCAACTAATTTAAATGCTGACCAACATGGATGTTTTTTAATGAATTCAAATTTTGAGAAGTGAATACGGTATAGAGTCCACTGGGAATTTTAAAACACATATTTTATGTTCCAGAAAAATCCCCAATATTTTTTATAAGAGACATGTCTACTATATTAATGTACTAGGGAATAATAAACAATAATATAAGTAGGGGATTTAAATTATTTCATCATAGATCAATATAACTACATCATATCTAATGTCCTAGAGCTTATTATTGATGTTGAGGATCTAACATATATATATTAATAATAATAAATTAATAAAATAAATTGATTCACATGATTTGATGACATGTACATTAACAACTCTTTGTAGAAAGTCATTTCATGAAGGAACTATATTTGGATCAATTTAGATCATCTACATGTTCTTTTAATGCCTATAAGAATGATTTTCTTTTATATCTTGATGTTATCCTTGAGATCTGATTAAGACATAGACGTCCCGAAGATCATATAAACAATGATCCATCAATATGTGAACAATAACATGAACATTATTCTTGGATCGAGAGATTCTCACTTTAGGATTTCAATGATTGGATAGAGTGGATATCATAATTATACATTAAATTGTTTCCGGAATGATAGCCCACAAATCCTTATATTTTGAGTTTTAAAATAAATGGAAATGGATTTTGAGCCCCCAGATAATAATTAACCACTTCATAAGGCTAAAATGATTTCATATGATTGGCTTATTGAGTTAGTAATATAATTTATATTTTTTTCACCTAATTTTAATATAATAAATATAATGTGTGAAAAATATGTTGAATTAACATCAATTATCATTCACAAAAATATTAACTAAACCTTGATTATTAAAATAATATGCATTCATTCTATTTTTCTATGTATTCATGTGATTAATTGTAAATTTATTTAATAAAAAAATTAAATACCAATTTCTATAAACTCAAATAACATGTATTCAATTTTTAAATAGTAATAGTATAGTTTCAAACATCACTCAAACCCCATACTGGGGTCCAAAATTCCTTATATCCCATTTCTTTAGAATTAGGTAATCTTTTGAAAATGATATGTTTATGATCTTATTTAACATTATCAATATAGTAGTGCATACTATTTATAGACTAGTAGTAGAGTCTACAAACCCATTAGATTCGCAAAGGTGTAAGGGAATATAATATTCAATTCTATCTTTTCTAAAGAACACAAACCCTATAATATATTCTCTATTTCAGATGATATATCATAAATTAAGATTCAGACATTGTGTCATCAAACTATGATTAATTATAATTAATTGAACTTAAGGGATCAAACTGCCTTATAAAATGTCCACAAGTATTGTAAATGTACTACTTTTTGGTCTTATGAGAGAATGATATTACTTTGTTTTAGACATGGAAAATTCATCCATCATTTTTAAATAAATGATATACCACCAACGGTGAACCCAATGATTCTTCATCACAATGATGTAAAGGAATTGGTTTTTCCTTGTAAGATGGTACGTGATCAAATAGTATACAATGATAATTACCTCATGTCATGGGATGATTACACATGGTCACATATAGGTACTAGCAATGGAAACTAAAACATCTTGTGTTCTTATTGACAGGTAGTACTCATGGTCTCATCTATTCATAATCACGATGTGTGAATTTTATTTGGAGAATACTAAATTCTTTTGATCCCTTGGCACCAGATAATCACACATCCTGTGTCTCATTTCATGATTATGTTTTTGGACCATATAACTTATGTTTGAGATTAATTTCACAGTATGTCCCGGATATTAGTATATCCTTTTTAATTATGTAAAATTTCTATATGAATAATAATAGACAGATGTTACCATGAAATTTGAGGAAATATAAAAATTAACCAGACTATGGTACAATGCATAATGAACAATTCACTATTTACATGAAATGGAACCCAAAAATAATAATGTTGTGTCAAATAAAAAACTTTACAATACTCCAACATGAATAAGATCCATCATTCCATCTATCCTTGTAGTATCTCACATGATAATACAATGATTATTCTATGATATAGAATTAGACATTTATCCTTCCTTTTCTTTTCAATGTATCCATTATTCCTTTTATGATGCCACCAATTTCAATAATACTACTTAAGTTATTTTATCCCCATGTATATTATATATTTTCTATTTAAAAAAAGACATATTTGAAAATATGACTACTAGGATTATAAAAATATATTTTATGATAATGTGTGATTCAAATATATATTTAAAATCTTTTCATATTTTATAATTCTACTATAGATACATATAATTCTACAATTCACACATAATTTTAGTTATGGATACCACTTGATTGAACATGATTTCATTTCTTGTTAAAATATACTAAATATGATATTATATCATATTCATCCATTTGGGAACTAGTTTGTGCACTATATCCATTTGTCTCTTACTCTACAAGTACTAGGAACATATACCATATAATATATCAAGTACACTCTAATAATTTTTACTTATTCCCATTCGGTTCTCCTAGAATATACTGATAATTACATATAATATTTTTTTTTTCAAAAATATCATATCTAACATTTCATATAACTGACATGATATATCCAATGCCAAAAAATTATGGAATTATACTCACGACATTAATATCCGTCAATTTCATATACAGTTATTTTTCATGATATTAATTCCATGTCACATGATTATCAATTCTATATAAAATCTTACTAATTTGTGTTTTCACAATACCATATCAATATATGAACTGTAATTTAATCTATGAAACCTGTTAGATATACTATAGTAGATCTCATTTCATTGAACAATGGACTATATTTTGTGAAAATCTAATTAGACTTACATTCATTCTTTACTCAAATAACACTAATACCACTATCATTTTTTTCATGTGTTATCAATTGTATTTTTCATGTAAAATAGATGTTTTCCCATTAACCTCATGTAGTGACATAAATAATTTATTCAAAATAAATATTATATGATATCTTTGTGTTATTATATCCAAAAATATAGTTCATTAACTTTAATCCCATATTAATTTAATGATGTTAGTATATATTTATGGCTATATCATATATATACTTTTCAAGGAAGGTGTTCCTGACATCCAAAACAAAATACTATGATCATAGAAAGTATCAATTTAATTTGGAATTTTAATAGATATACGAATGAAAATTTGAATAATGAATCGTTCTTTATTGGTGACACTCTCATACTAATGTTGTAATATTTATTGTGAATGAGTATGTAGTATCAATATTTTTATCATTAAAAATAATAATTTCATGTACGATGAAGCATGAAAACTATATCATAAATTCATATAAAAATTTAAATGTTAGTTTGTTTCCATATACTTATTTCATATAAAACCGATTATTCTTATTGAATTATATATTTCATTCTATAAGGAATATAAAACAACTTCTACATTTTTATCCTTCATATGTCGTATGTGCCTTTGGATTATTACTTTTCCACATGATCATATGGGACATGTTATAATTCAAACTAGTTGTTCATCTCTTTCATTGAATAAATACAAGAAAACCATTCTATAATAGTTATAAGAAAATATGTGAAATAAAATATATAAATATCTTCTATCAAATTATGATAACATTCATGTCATTAGTATTTTTGTAGTTTCTGTATAAACCCTTACAGTAGAATTTTACAGAGGTTTACTTTTTTTCTTAATTAATGTTATTTATATCCTTAAAAACACTTTGCATTTAATGACATGTATTTATGACATGATGGATCTATATTAGTTTATAACTAAAATGATATAAATGTTTTATTTTATTTGAAATATTTTTTGTTATAACACTGCTATTTTAAAAACAATATATTAAAAAATTGTGGAAGATCATGGGATAAAAATGAATCTTAATGTTGGTTTCACTTTTACATTCATCATGTATATGATTTGTATAAGGATAATTTTTTTAAATTACTCACTGAAAAATTTTATGTATCTATGTCTTAATTTTATACTCATCATCAATCATAAATTCTTAAATAAAAACTCTGAGGTGTTTAAAGTAATTGTTATTAGGAATAAATACAAATTTTATTTATGGATTAATAAATTCCCTAGAAAGATATTCTTTGGCACATACACCTAAAGAAAATCATATCATTTGACTATTTTTATTCCATACTTCTTTTTTCCATTCATTAAAATATCTAAATGGAATAATTGATTGTCTATGTATTACTATCTAATGATTTAAATAGTTCACGCTCTCTAGATGAACTAATTCAAAAAGACTTATGGTGTAACTATATTTATAATGTTGTATAGGTCCAATGATAAAAAATAAAATGTGTTGAAATACCAAAGGTATTTGACTCCAAATTTTCAAAAACCATACGTGGTATTTACAAGAAAATTATATAGTTTCACAATAAATATAATTATCTTTCCCCAATAGGGAATATATGATTTTAAAATATTATTTTCATCACTTATTTCCAATGATTCAAGAAATAATGAACAATTAGTGTAGTATTAAAAAATATAAAAAATAACTCCGAAAAAAATAATGACTTCCTTTGTCTAATGGAAATGTGATAGACATTTTTTGGTAATAAATAACAATAGTTCAACTAGAAAAACTAATAATGGAAACTAGATACATTATACTCATCTTTGTTGACATTGGAATAAACCTTTCTTCTCCTATTAGAAAAATTATCATATTTATTATATGACTTCGTTATAAAAATGTTTACTATTTTTAGATACACATATAAGTTAGTCATATTTTTTTTAATACTGAAGTATAATAAAACATACATTTCTGAATATACAATAAGGGTAATCCTTGCCTTGTTTATTATTAAATTATTTTCATTTAATCTCCATTATCTTATCTCATCAAATGCAATGAAAATATCATCCTATAAGAGGATTTATCTTAGTTATTTGAACAATGTTTTTAATGATCTTTTAGAATTTCTAATTCAAATGGAATTTTAGATATTCCATTCATCATTTCCTCTAGATGAACTAAATAGTAGTCTTTATTTAGGTTCTTTTCAACTTGGTGAACCATACCAAAATGTTTGTAATTATTTCCCCCAATAATTTTTTAAATCATAAACAAATATATACTATGATAGTGATAATGTTATTTGAATGAAATTTATTTAATGATATTTATATTTAATTCAATTTACATTTTTTCAGTTTTCCATCATCTAATTCATATATTTATTTACCTTTTCCTCATATATTTCATGATGATGACAGAACATCTAAAACAATATTTATAATGTGGTTTTATTTCAACAAATCTTCGAAAATTGATGATATTGTAATGAAATAGACTTCAAATTTGTCAAAAATGATTCTCCTTTTCGAATAATTCTCACCAATTCATCATTTGGTATCTTTATAGGTAGTGGGGAATCTGGAACATGGAATTTTCATTAATTTTCCTGTACAATGTGAAAGAACCTATACAAGACATAGAAATTGTTTCTTTTCAAATAAAATTCTTTTCCAAATATACTATGAGTTTTATTTGTGGTAATATATTCTATTTTTCACACTAATAATATATTTAATGATAGTTAAATTATATTTTTTACTGATTTGACATTACTGAATAATTTAATCAGTAGATTTCTTTCTAAATTTTATTAGCCCTTATTTGCCATCATTATTTGATTGAAAATAATATTTCTCTCAATTATTATACTATCATGGATCTTTAAAACCAATCCATATATTCTAAGATATGGATATAATACAACTCATAATTCTTCAACGAATATGTTTCATTGGACATCAACATTGACTCATTAACCCTTGAACTATTGAGTGGTGTCCTGAATTTAACAAACCATAAACACGATTTTCTCAATTATTTACCTCTAAAGTGAAAATTTGTAAAATAATGATACATATTTTAATCAATATTTAGTAAAATTTACCTATTTATTTGTTATTAAAACCCAAATAGTATGTGGAACCCGAATCTATGGAAAATGAGAACCATGTACACCTAGTCCAAGTCATTTTGAAATGAAAAAGGCGTTACAACGTAATATTTTTTTGAGTGATTTTTTTGTTTATTTATAAATGAATTAATTTGATATCTCACATACATGTATTATGGGATTGAACATACAAAATCATTATCTGGTAAATAAAAAACATTAACTACATCTTAATTTTATTTAATCTAAGCACCAGTTGGAATAAACTAGGTGACCGATCTTCATAATTTTTATGACTTGACCAATTTACTCTAAATTAATAAAATATTATTATTGTGTATAATAATTGAGTTGGGAGTGAATATAATTGTAAATTAAAAATGATATAACGTATAACCACCTCTTCTATCATACCACCTCATCTTTTATGCTCATCATCTTACAACATCATCACACTTACAAATAATGACTTGAGAGTGTATAAAATACATGTAGAAAAAAATGATACATCTGGAGGCCCTGATAAATCTAAATCCTAGTAAGATGTTATTCAGGATATAAAATTAAATCTAACTATTACATAATTTACATTAATTTTCAATAAATAATTAAATAAATTCAAATCATTATATAAATATGACAATAAATACTTATGATTGGGTTCATGTAGTAAAAATAAAAAATAAGAAATTTATTTTGTGTGTAATTTGTATCAAGGAAATTATTAAATAAATATAACACATTATATTTGAAAAAATATTGTTACTCGGTCAAGGATTATGTTGATTTTATTCAAAAAAACATTAAGATAAATTTTTAATTTTTTTAAAAAATTATGGGCTTTTATTTGTCTGTTAAACACCTAAAAGGTATTTTGGGATATTATGGACCCAGAATGGATATTCCAAGTTAGAATTGTTGGAAAAATCCTAGAACATTCCGGGTTAACCTAGTAGAGCCCTGGATTGATCAGTGGTTATAACATTCATCAGAGGGGAATTCTTCAGTGTTTATTGACATCAAAATGGTAGTGTGGATGAGAATACAGGGGGGAGGCCAGAGTAGCATGGTTGTTGAAGATGTTGATGGGAGAGGGAAATTCTGATCATATATGGCTTGGGGTTTGGTTCAAGGTGAGACTAAATGATTTGTATGGAGGGGTGATAGAATTAATTATAGGGTATTCCCATAAAAAGATGTTGGGTATGTGGTCGACATTGTGGCGGCCTATGGCCTAGGGGGGTACAATGAATAGTCACCGTTGGAGATGAGTTGTATGGTGGATAAAATTTGATGTTGTAGTGGTTGGGTGGAATAAAAGAAATTTAGGTTTCATGACACAACCTACCCTTTTGGGGATCAATCCAGAACAACCCCAATCTCGCCTCCAATGGATAAGGGATAGTGATAGTCCTTGAAAGGAATATCTAATATAGGAGGCCTTTTCCTAATGCTTAGATAATAACACACCAAACCATTGACATGAATTAATGAAGAGGAAAAATTAAAATATTAAACATCTACAGAATAAATCATTAATGTAAATCATTTATGAAGTATAGGTTTATGAGAACGTAATATAAAATTAAAATGTAAAAAATAAAAGCCCAAGAGAAATAAGACCCAACCTAACCAAACTTGATAAGTAATGTGATGAGAGATCCATGCTCTAAATATCTATGATGTGACAACCATATGAGTTCAAATGCATCAGGTTATCCAAATTCGTCATTACAATCACCTTCATTCTATCCATCATATGCATAATTTTGGACATGTATGGGAAAGTCTCATATTGGAGTCGGTATATGCATATTCAGTAGGAGACCCCAAAAGCATAAGGGGGAACAATAAATTTCATGATTGGAATATACAATTTTACCCAATGTAAGAGAGTAAAAAACACAAAAAAAAGATATATATATATATATATATATATATATAGGATCTTTAAATAAATATAAATAAAAGTGAAATGGGATCTCCATATCATATCCCATCAAAAGATAATATACAAACTTTGGTTCCAAGGTCCGACAATGATTCCCAGCATCTAACATGTCTATATAGTATGAACATTCAAGTCAAGACAAACCTCACCACTATTTCATATATTTGAGGGGAATAATCGCTTGGTAGAGGACTCGTTCCCTAGTTCAACATGATGGTTCTACATTGGTGGTCAATAAAGGACCCAAGACCTATCTTGATAGGAGGGTGGAACTCTAATGGATGAGGACCCATGCCATACATTGTAGAAGGGATGCACTCTAATAGTTGATATAAGGTGAATCCCTTACCAACATGATAATTTTACTCTAATGTTCTGGGGCCCAAGCCCTACCCTGTAGGACAGTGACAATATAATGGTTGATGGCTCATGCCTTTCCCAATAGGAGGGTGGCACTCTAATAGCCAATCGACGAGCCATTACAAACCCACCAATGAGTATTCCACTGTAATGTTCAAGGACACATGACATCCTTAGTAAGAGGGTTTCACTCTAAGGGTGGAGGACCCATGCCCTATACAACAGAATATTTCCACCCGTATAGCTAATAGAGGACTAATTCACTAGTACTATAGGAGGGTCACACTGTAATATATCTGATAATCATTTCTGGTCACATCCTTCATCGAGGGATTCCAAATGTTGTTTCACACAAGAACATCTCACATCGTGTCTCAAAACACACCATGAAGGATACTATCATTATCTAAGTGGAATAAAAGTTAATATATGATAATAACATTCCAAAATGTGAGTAAAAAGAATTATATGTGGGAATTATATGTTTCAACTAATGGAAGGGTACATGGAATGCTAGGGACACACACATTGTGTGGTCTCAGTCAGCTTCTGGGTCATGTCCCAACTAGTATATTGTTTATTTCCCATTTAGCACTACATGTCATGTATGGGAACAACAAAATGTGCCTCAAACACCTATGTTCCAAACATTCTCATCAAAATTCCGTTGTATTACTGTATGTTCCCATGTACTCTAATACATGTCATTCAAAACCGTATGGGGTATCGCCTGTGAATTTTTGGTGTTTCCATTATTCCAGGAATGTGTTCAGGTACACAACATGTTACCAGCCCTAAATGTTCTTGTGTACTCTAATAGTACATGTATGATTTCTACCATAGGGTCACATAGTGTGTGATTATTATAATATTCAAAAAAACCTAGCACAACATACATTGGAAGGAAACTCCACTTGTTCTTTTGAACTACACTTTCTGTAGTTACATGTTATTTATATATTGCCACATACACTATAAATTCCTTTATATCCACCTATTACAATTCATATCATGTTTCAAAGACACATGATGTTTACAAAAAGATCCTATATTCATCATTTCCATCCATCTAGTGGTCGTAAACTGGATCTATGTTGGTTCGATCAACTCCCATATGCACTGTTGTCTCTCATAGTTCCTCCTAGTGTCTTAATGGATCTCTAAATCCATTGTGGGGAAACCACAAACCCACAAAATCATCTCAATATATCATATGTTTTCCAATCATACTCTCACATAAAAATGTGTCATGAATTTGGGGGTCTGATCAGGCATGATCCATCACAGCAATGTCGAACCGAGACCTCATGTGATATTCAATGGATAATGAAAATAATTATTGGGGAAAAGCTCAATAATAATGGTGGAAAAATTTTGGATATAAATTCCTAGACAAATAATAAAAAAATTTGATATTCTGGGTTAGAAGAATGGAATTATGGGGATTAAAAGACTAAGATTAATTAAATATAATATGTTAGTACATACAATGGAAGAAAATAACACACATATAGAAATTGGGAATATTATGCTATATAATATAGTAATAAGGGATAAAATCCACATATGATGTGTTTTACCATAATTTGAAAAACATGATGATGAATAATGCACTCTCTACTGAAGAATTAATATCTTATATATTTTCCAAGATTCTGTTTTCCTTGAACATGAGGATAATTGTTTTCTAACCTCAATTCACCAATGATAGGCGGTAGAAGACCCTTATCAATGATTCTATGGTTATGAAACTAACCTGGTCGATCCTTTTTTTGATTCAGATATATAGCTAAATATTTTTTATGATTTTATTGAATTGATTTAATTATAAAAAATTTAATTTACTAAACACACTTGAAAAATTATACTTTGTCTGAAATCCACATGTCGACAAACATTAGGTTTTTCCAATAGTATGCCTCACATTCTAGAATTAGTGATGTTCACTAATTTTTTATCTAAGACTCTATTTGATTATTACACAATTACATATAAAAAAATTATGTGGGGATATAAAAATAAATTTACTTATTTTATAAAATTATTTATAGGGATGTCAGACCTCAAAATCAAGAACCATATTAGATTAATGATATAAAAAAATTTATGAAGACATTTCATGGATTTAAAAGAAAAAGTGTTTCTACATTATTCCATCCTTCATGATTTTGTTCCTAAAAATGTAAATCTAAAAGAAAATTTTATCATACTAAGCCCTCATCTAGCTCTCTATCTCCATGTATCTCTCTTTCATGATCCCATATAGTCACAACACATGAACCAAGGGGATGGTACTCACATAATGTATCCTCTCATAAAAATCCTCTATCACCACTAGGTGCTCCATAAAAGTTATACATCCTTGATATTTTCCTCACCAAAGTCAATAATGCGTCTAGAGTCAGGATCTTATATTCTTAGCTGTGAAACATGGAATACATCATTCACCCACTCCAATAATGTGGCTAAATAGAGGCCATGAGAAACATATTCGACAATCTGTAAGATTAAAAAAATGAGTCGTGTACTTTGGTGATAGCATTGCACCCCATGTGAATCATCAAAATCCTCATCATGGGGAGAATCTCACAAAAATTTGTTCTCCCTACTCTAACTCAATGTTTCTACATCATGGATATTCATAAGATGCATGCCTACTCTATGAAATCCTCTTCCACTGACGAATGACATAGAAATTTTATATCATCAAATGCGCTATCTATATCCCATAAAGGGATGCCTCACCGATCTCAGTCCATCATATGGCTGAACTGCAGGGACTCTCATAGATGGTTTCAAAAGGTTCCATGTTGATAATACAGTAGTATATATGATTGTCTAAAAACTAATTTAAAGGCATGTGATCCTTCAATATCTGACTGATGTCTAATTCAAAGCCCCAAAATATCCTCCAACATCGGGATAGTGTGCTCAAGAATCCAATCTGTTTGGGGTAGAAGGCATTAATAATAATCATATAGGTCCGGAATTCATAATGCATGCCTCTACAAAATCGTTGTTTCAACCAAGAATCAAGGTTGGAGACAATTTTCAGGGGCACCCAATGATGGTTAATGTTCTTACATTCATAAAACATCTTGAAACAATACACCAATATCCACAACCAAATTGAGAAAGAAGTGTTCAGACATCAAATTTCACTCAACTATCACCTAGATTACATGATTTTCTCTCCATTTCCGATGAATCCATATCATGAAGTCCATGAATATTCTGTCTCATTTCCCCTCCAGTCTATTAGGGGGCTACAAAAAAATGACTGAACCAGGTTCCCAACCATTACCTGCTGATTGGTGGGGAACCATGAGATGAACTCAGCCTATCGCTTCCTCTTGCAAGACCACAAAAACTACAACTAATGGTCTCTATACATGTTCCCCATATTGTGATTTAGAGTCTAAGGTGGATCCGAAACTCTCTCATCGCCTGCTCCTGCATCATGAAGGGTACCACCATCCATCCTCAGAAAACTATGATGTGATTAAATCCATTAGAAAATTTATGTGGATATTCTATTGAGGATATCTTTTCATGTAATAACTCATGGTCCTTGTCTCTAAATTAAAAATATCTCATATATTGGAGACACAGAGGTGTGAACACCATCAACTAGAGAAAATATGCACCCTCCCGCCCAACTAGGGTCTTTTATAAGAAATACAATAACATTTAAACCTCTAGAACAAATAGATAATGGGATTTCATGGTAAGGGAATAATTCTCCTTATTATACATAAATATAGTATATTCAATTTCATTATCATTTTCCTAATGGAACTCCAACCAAAGCCTCAACCATTGGTTCATGTATCTCCATGAGAATACATGGATGAGATTCTAATTATTTTAGTATATTACAATGTTCTATCCTAAAATACAATTACACAATATTATCATATAAATGAATAACTCTACCATCTATAGGACACGATTCTTGTATTTTTACTCGTGGGGTCTCAAATTCCTCAAACAAAATGTAATAATTTCTCGTCTCTAAATTTACAGACAACCAATCCCTATTCTTTTAGCATCGTAATATACTACATACTCTACGACCTCGACTAGTAGTTTAAATGTAGGATCACTCATCATCCATAGTTTAGACACATCAAAGGAACGCCAGAACTACTCAATCTAGGCAAACAATTAACATGTCCACATTTGGGTAGACAAATGGGCTATTATCCATGATAATTATTTCATAACCATCGTGTAGTACCCCACTAAGCCATGAAATTTTCCTACCTCTAACTTTATCTTAGGTAGATCCTAATAAACCACCACATCGATCACCTATGATTACATAAATAATACATGATCATAAATTAAATTTACAAAACAGTGATTCCCTTCGATAAATACATGGAAAATTGGGACCATACCTTAATGTTGGTTCACCCAATGAATATATAGGACTATCGTCAAGTGCTCTACATGATACTCATCAGAAGTGATGACATGATTATGTATTCACTGAAGACAACAAAAAATCTGTCATAATACATATTGAAGATCTATTTCAAACAATCTATAGTCTCATTAATACATTAATCTCATTGAAAACCTTCTCCAAGAACTCAAAGTGTCTACAACGATATTGGAATATCAACAACAAAATATCATCCTTTTGAACTCTTAAGAGGTGATATCTAGACCTGATATTGATCTTCAAAAACCCTCTCCCACCTCAAAAACTAATAAAATTGGTTTTCAATACATAGATTGGGGTAATTATTCCTTATTTTTGTATGCTTGAGGATATGATAATCCACAAAAATCTGAAAATCCTCATCTTCCTTTTTCACAAAAAACACATGAGCTTCCTTGGGGGACACACTAGGTCTGATAAAACCCTTCTCTCAAAGGTCACCCGACTACAAATGAAACTTTTAACACTTGGTATGCGATATTATATATTCCAAAATGGATATTTCTATGATATCAACATTATATTTGTTAAAAAACTCCACCCCCACCACATAGGTAGTCCTAGATGTTCCTTGGGAAAGATGTACAAAATATCCTCCCCATGTCAAGGAATAAAGTAGTATGAAGAGCCTACTGCCCCAAGGCCTACACTCTATAATTGATGCGTACATGGATATAGCCTCTTGATCGAAATATTACTCAGCCTACCATGAGATATCTCTCACACATAGAAGAGATTCATTTTCCATCAGTGCCAAGTAATTTGTCTCAACTGATGTGACATTCAATTTAGTCTTAGAGCATTGAAAAAAATTATATACCCATGATTATATCATAGGGTTTCATCATAAAGACCAAAAGTACCATGAAAAAATTCTCCAAACACCTATATCTCTTTCTTCTTTTAGAAAAAATATTTTGAATATGAATTTCCAATAGGATGTTATAGACTCTATTGTTGTGATTAATCGTCAATTGGGAGCTACAACTATCACACTAGGAGTAATGAGAAGATGGGATAACTCAAAATTATTTTAACTTGTACTTATAAAATATTATAATATGCACATATCATACCTTTATTCATATCATGTTTTAGTTGGTTATATGCATCCATAAATTAATTTAATCCATAGCCTAGACTACCAGCTCGCTATGCCTGACATGTGTCAGCTAATGGTGGTGGTGAGGGTATCTTGAAACATAAAATACCCCAAAGAAATCATCCTCATCAAGCCCCTCCTACTTCTCAACCATCTCTACCTCCCTAGCGGCCAACCTATACACACATGTAATATCTATGATCATAAAAAAATTTATGTCATGATGTTCTCTGTTCAATATTTCTACCCTCCTCAGCCTGTTGGGTATGAAAGTCACTTTTCATGTGACCTAGCTTGAAATATGCATAGAGTGTCCCCTCTTTGTGCTACCCTAGTACTCTACTTGATCCTCGAGCTGTATGACCACATTCACAATCCTAGACCTAGGAAGGACTCCTTTGATGAGATCATACCGACTAGTTCCTGTCAGCTACAATAGACAACTCAACGCTATAATTCCAACTACCCTAACATCTTCTTAGTGTCCCTATAATAAGAATCTCTCCATCCCCTTCATCCACTCCAACACTACATCATAATTGGGAATATATAGGGGAACAATACTAGAACCAATATATATATCTATAATGTTATCAAAATTCCTCACCCAGAAGTTACCATATGAAACATGAGTAGGAAGAGTCATAAATGTTATAAAAATGTCACGACATACTCAAGAACTATTATACATCCCTATTGTAGCTTTAGAGGCTCGTAAATCAAAAAATTACATAATAATTTAGTGAGGTAATCCCGAAAACATAGTTTATGCTATACATACCATGAATGATTAGAAACATCATGAATATATGAACCTAAACTCCACTATCACTCAGTAGATCCATGGAAAATGATATATATTTGTGGAAACACCAGATCTATTGGTGTTCGGATAATAATGAAAACTCTAATCAATGAATAAATCCAATCATTATCTTCCTGGGGATCTTTTTTTACTGTGGAATCCCAACATCCTATGGATCTGTCACTGACACAGTGTTTGAAGCCATTAATATTCCTCAGGATTCTCTACTGGTATGATCTACTACCTGGTAGGTGGGGGTGCTTCTACCTATCCACCTGAAAGAATTATCTTATGGTATGGATAGTAAATTGAGGCCTCATTACTCATCAGATATTCATCACAACCCATAATCAATAACATTAAATGATATATTCATAATGGCACCCTGATGTGAATTCATGTTTTGTTGTTTCAATAGTTTTTATAAGTGGAATTTGTCATGATATTTTGTTATATTCTGCTACTTTTTCTTGTTTATTGCTTCGACTATTTATTTGATATTTTTCTTCTTCTGCTATGCGGGTTTGGTTCGAGTCTTCAAAGTCTCTTTTACCATTGTAGGATTTTTTTTTATTATAATCAGAACAATACATTATTTTCATTCGAGAGGGTATAATGTCCCCACTATACATGTTTACACCCTCACTACAAATCAGCAGCCATTGGGGATTGGGGAGGTGCACCTAAAGTAGTATCACCTAACCCATTTATCACTATTCAAGTGGATATTCCGGACCGAGATGTCACATACTATGATCATATGACCATTTATTAATGAGGATATGACTTAAAAAGGTTTTTTAAATTCTCAATCATATATAATTAAGGTGCCAATGTTCCATATAAAAGAATTATCTATATTTCTATGTCAATTATCATGTATTTATAGTCTAGATGTATGGATACATCATTAAATGATCCAAAATGGGTTTTCTAGCCTAAAATACACACACAAAACACTTTTACATTGTTTCCCTAAGCCCAAACAAATCCTCATAAGAGTGAAAATAAAAACGAAATCTCAAGGAATGACCCACATATGATACAAATCTGTTATGACCCGACTCAATGATGCTCGAGCCACGATTACAAAAATCCAACAGTCATATGACTATGGGTAGAGACATGTAGTGAATGTATTTCTTAATATCAGAGTATTTTACTCAATTTAACTGTACTCACCCACCCAACCATATCCTTGAAGATGTTATTTTGAATATTAAAAAAATTCAACATCTATATAATAAACAATGAATGTGAAACCTATAATATGTAAAGGAATATTTTAGTCTAAACTAACAAAAATGATCAGATAATTTAACACTCAACAATGTATATTTCCTACATTAAAAATTTGAAATGTAAAGTGATCACATAGAAAGTCTTTTAATTTCAATGTTTTGACAACCATATATTGTCAAATTCAACAGGGTATCCCTATCCCCATCTTTCATCACAACCAAAATTTCTATCATCTGCATACTACATTACTCATTAGGTAAATTACCATAAACGATTGAGTATATAAATTCCCAGTAAGATGCCTTGAAAGCTGATGTGGAAGTAGTAATAGACACAAAAAGAATAGAAAGATCAACCCACAAAAATTGAGTAACAAAATCCATCAACATACATAGAAATATATATAATTATAAAATAAACCTAAATTAAAGAGACAACAGATATCCATCTCACATACCAGCTGAGGAAAAGAGCCTTCCATCAGTTCCATGGTCCATCAATGATGCCCAAAATTTCAAATGCCATTCTATAAGAAACATCCCTATCAATCCACGCCTCTCACTATGCTTCATAGTGGAGGGAAACAATCTCTAGGTAGAGGACCCATTCCCTAGTATAACTAGTAGGTACCACTCTAGTGGCCGAAAGAGGAACCAGGTCCTATCTCAAAAGTAGTACTCTAGTCTTATGGTTTAGGAACAATTCCCTTCCCAGATGGTGGTTTTCACTATAATAGTTGATAGAGGACCCATGCCCTACCATGTTGGAGGGTTCCACTTTAATGTTTGTGGAATCATTCCCTTCATTTTCAGGGGATTCCACTCTATGGTCGAAATACCCATGCTTCTCCCAGCCAGAGGGTTCCACTCTAATAGTTGATAGTGGACCCATTCCATTCCTAGCATGAGGGTTCCAATATAATGGTTGTGGACCCATGCCATGTCCTATAAGATATTCAACTCTAATTGATGATAGTAGACCCTTTCTCATCCTAGCATAATGGTTCCACTATTATTTATTCAATCCCATGCACATCCTAGAAGGAGGGTTCTACTCGAATAGCTGATGGAGGACTCAAGCCTGAATATATTACATGGGATTCACTATAATGTCTTTTTTGATCCTATATGAACACTAACATTGTCAAGCATCACCTAATGAATAATCGCATCTTTAATATCATGAATCTTATATCAAAATCTACTATATAGGCTAAAATTTCATTATGCATGGATTAGAACTCTTGATATTATACTCACATGAAAAAATATGAGTAAAAAAATGGAGTTATGACATGTACAACTTCCCTAAAATGGAAGGATAGACAATATGAATGGGGATACACATGACATGTGGTCCTTCCCTATGATGTGGTTGTGTCCCTTCCAGCACATGGATCACCACTCATGTAGCCCTAATCTCTATGTAAGGGGACTAAACAACATTCCTCTTCCTCATGGGTTCCTTCCCTTGTTGCTAGATATTCTTGTCTTATATTTATCATGCTCATTAACTATAATACATGGTGAATACCACTTCACAAGGTCCCAACGATGTCCTCTAGGTCGTTCTTGTATATCGTGACCATGTTCCAGTACATAGCATGTAGATAGCTTTACATATGTCCATGTAATCCTATTGTAAATGATTATTCACCAACACCATCTCTCATGGAGTATAGAGGTTCCAAAAAACCTATGATACATATAATATTAAGGAAAACCTATAGCCATGGATTTATGATGCAAAACTCATGTGTTCATTCAAACTACATGGAGTATAGTAATTCTTATTTCATAGAATTCGAGATCTACGATCTATTTCTCATGACAAGCCTCTTCTAATTTCAATTTAAACAAAATGTTAACCAAAATGAAAAAAGTACCTCCATTCATCATTTTTGTTCATCTTGTGTCCAGAAATATGATATTCATTAGTTCATTCAATTATCTTACACACCATCATCAATTTTGGGGCCTCCCATATCCTTTTCAAATCTCCAAATCCCTGGTAGAATCACACTAAGTCATGATATCATCTAAATCCAACTGTTGATCACTAATCCAAATATAACATGTCAATATACTATGAATCTCGAGTCCAATCATGCTACCTTATTCCATACAATGTTTAACTGAGATATCATAGAAAAATCATTGAAAAACTAAAAAATATATTTGGAAAATAAACAAGAATCCATGTCCAGGTTTTAATGGATATCAAATAAATATTGAGTATATCAATGATGAGAAACATGGAACATTGGGTATTAATCGAGAAAAATAAATTACATATGATAATTTCGCGCATGTAATGGATCAGATTATTTAATATAAACCAATATGAATGATCATATATAAAAATATGATAATATGGAAGGAAATAAAAATATAATGTGTGCTACCTAAATATTGGATTGTTTGGTGATGATAAACTCACTCTCCAAAGAAACACGATGATCTACTACATTTTTTTACATCGGTATTCCTTGATTCAGTGGGTGGTTGTCTTACAACATCAATTTTTTATTAATAGGTGGTATAAATATTCTCATAATGATTCCAGGGTAATTTATCTTAACCTAGATATCATCCATAGTGATTCATATGTAGAGTAAAATAGGTTTTTGGTTTTTAATTAGTTAATAATTAAATTCATTCATTCAATGAAACACCAAAAATCATTTTATCATAATGAAAAGTATCTCCAAAATTTATGTATTTTATATGGTAAATAGCTTGTTCCGCATTCAAAAGTGGTCTCATATTATTGATCTAAAACTCCATTTAAAATTTATCCCACTAATTATGAAAACCCATATAAGGTGATATAAACTAATATTATTATTATTTGAAATTAATTACTAGTACACAATGCCTTGGAATCACACGTCATCCCAGCACCTATATCCAAAAAATATCTCTAGATATACTTAAATTAACTATAAAGAAAAAAAGAGTGTCTTTATATTTCATTCATGGCCACTAACATAAGGCCGTGGATGGGGGCATTGGTGCTGCAACACCATAGCCAAAATAATTTATCTCACAATCAGGTGATACAAAACCCTACCTATGTTATTTTTTTCTGAACGCTCTATCCATATATAGAAACCACTTATTTACCATTATTTTTAACATCTTTAGTAATTTTTAAAAATCATATGTCATAATTTTTTAAGATAATTTTTTATACTTCCACACTAGTGTTCAGCTTCCTTTGAAAAATTATAATTCTATTATGTTGAATCTCTAAAATATAAATCATTATATATATTAATATATATTTGTATAAGCATTATATTTAATGAATAATCCCTAAAAAATATTATAATGGTATTCAATTAATCAAATGGTTGTAACCGGGTCATTCAAAACTAGATTGAATCATTTTATCTGGTAATGGGACCAAATTGACAACCCTAGAAAAATTATGTCGAACAATATTTTTCATATCATAAAACTTTTACATAATCACTCTATTACAAATTGATTCTTCCTTAGTGTGTAGAAAACGATTATTGGTCCTGAATTTAAAATCTCTCATCATTGATCGATGTATCTACATCACCTCTAATAATTCTTAACCTAGTTATAAATTTGGGGATCTGGTGTTTGGTTGTTAGGAATTGAAAATAAATCGAACAAATTACCTCATTTGATTTGACGATACAATCAAAATTTTCTAATAAATGGAAATGGATTCTCAAAAAACCTTAGTAGAATCACTATAGATCATCCTCATAGACAACGAATGTCTAAATGAATGATTATTGTTTAAATTTGGGTCTTAGTATGGTGATCTGATAAATCATTCAATATCATGATAACCACCACGACATCAATCCTTCGAACATTATCAAATAACATGAATTGGTTTCTCATATCACGAATATCACACTGTAGGAACTGGGGAAAGGTTGATACTAACTCTCAAAATCATGGAATAATGATTTACCTAAATAATATTATACTTTAAATTATATAGTGAGGTTCAAAATATAGGAAAATGGATTCTTGACCCCCCATATATGTATTAACCACTAAATCAGTTATAAATATCATGTTATCATAAAATTACTTTTCCATAAATATCATTTATATTTTTATCACTTACTTATAATATTATAAATATATTATGTGATTTAATTGAGTCACTAATTTAATTTTTTATTCCATGAAATATTAAACAAACTATGATTATTAAAATAAGATTCATTCAAAATATATTTATCAACATTTTCACTAAATTACATGTGAAATATTTTTAATAAAAACAATTAATTCTTATAAAATTTATCCATGTATAATATTTTTAATGGATTTAGTAAAGGTAAAAAAATCCTAATAAACTATTCATGAGATATTATATCCTTTTAAAAGTGAAAAATTTTAAATTGATTATTTAATTAATTCCACACCACCGATGGCTCACCAAACAAAAGATACATCTCTATGACATTAATTCCTTAGTTATTTCCTTATATAAAACTACTTGATCATAAAATATATATTCATAAGAATATCATATTAACAGGAAATTAAAGATGTTCAAATATAGGAACTACTAAGGACCCAAGAAACATGTGGAGTTCATATTTGTGGCCCATTCCACTTAATATCATCTACTCGTGATCGCCATGTTTGATCATCACAAGATGAAATATCCGTTCATACGATCCAATAGAACCTTAAAGTCACACATCCTAATTTTAGTGTTAGCATTAAGATTATATGATATAGCATATATGTTTTAGATTAACGTCATATTATATTGTTTTTATCATTATATATTGAAGAATGTTATAATATTTCTATTCAAAAATTAATCTATATACATTACCATATAAACTGTGGATGAAAGATAAAAAATTATTAAGGTATCTATAAATCATGGATGAATCAATATCTATTATTTAATTTCTGTCTATAGATCCAATTTTTTATGAAATATAATCGAATTGTATGTGGATGATGATGTATGAAGATAGGGATTGGAAGGATATATTCTTGATAATGAATCCACATAAAGAAATTAATCATAGGTAGATATGTGAATGGATTACTATATCAGATGACTCGATGGGAGTTATGGATTTGATATTCACATCACAATTTTACTGGATAAAAATAATAGTAATTTCAACAAGTTGTGTACATCATCAAATATTAATTATTTTGGTAGTTTGATATAAATGAAGAGATGGATTTATTACCTATGAATTACCTAGAAGAACTCAGAGATATTATGTATAGAAATAAAAAACTATAAAACCAATGGGCATGTATGATTAAAGGATGATGAAAATTGATCTAAGGTGTATATTTATATGTTTTTGGTGAATGGATTTAAATAGTATGGTATTGAATTTATAAAAATATGTTCATTGTTTGTTATACATATACAGATAACAATCATGCACACTATGAAAAAAATCCAAATATCTAAATATATAACAAATGGATTGGAATGTGAAATTTCACTACATGGATATGTAAGTGGATATTTATATGAATCAACATATAGAATTTTTAGATGAGTGTAATAAATACTTCATTGTAAAATTAAAAATGAGACTTTATGGGTTATAACAATATTTATGATAGTGAAACCAGACATTATATGAATTTATTCCAAATTAATTATTAATAAATTGAAACAAAGAAATCAATAAAAAAATTGAGGGTATAAAATTCATAATAATATATCTTTTCAGGGAGGGAAATATTAAGGTTGGTCCATTAATTTAATGGATTCAGAAACATAGAAAATGTCTTCCCATATTCATTAAAAGTGATGATATTTGTGAATGTAAGATGATATTGGGTTTGTGGATTGAATTATATAGGAGATATAGATTTTTTTCCTATACCATAAAGGTCACATCCAGAAACTCATTAAACATTTTGGGATAAATGTTTTAAAATCCATTTAATCTACACTTACTATGTTATTGATGTTATCAAAGGAGTAAGAACCTCAAACTCATAAAAAGGAGAAGCAAATGATTAATTTTTTCATCACATATTTTTTTCAAATTTTTTTATGAATGATAATGAGTTAAATCATCTTGATATTTCACATGAAATATTATTTTTTATTACATTACTATAATATCTAACATTATGAAGTCATTAATTGGATTATCTAGTTTCATAGAGGAATAATAGAATATGATTTCTATTATTTTCCAAATAAAATATTATAAAGATATCATGATATTTACATTGATGAAATTTTGATACTTTGAAGAGTATATTTTTTATTCCTTTAATTATTGATGATTGAAAATCTGCATGATTCCATGTTATATTCTGTTAATTATATTTTCTCAAAGGTAGAAAATTATATTTCAGAAAAAATAGCGTGAATAAAAATTTTATTATTGAGTTATTTTTTTGTATAACTTGAAAGGTAATAGAGAAATGTGATACATTTCAATTATTTTAAATGTTATATTCACAAGGTGAAATTTACCATTTTATATCTGAGAAAAACACATATTGACCTAAAGTACCATTACATTGGGAAGGTATTGGATGATGGTGAGATTGAGTGGTAGATGATTATAGGGACAAAAATACATCATATGTTATAAATAAAGTGAAAGTGCAATAAATTCAAAGGCTATATATTTTAATACAAGGGAGAATGTGAATGAAATAATAAATATGGATAAATCATCATTGATTATAAGTTAGTGAAGTTCACTATTTTTTAAATGTGATTAAATTTTACAAATGATCATTAATATAGAAATCAAAGTAATGATTGTTAGGATCATGGGGACACATTTTGGATTCATATAAAATAAATTCTAATTTAATATATCATTTTATTATAATTATGTACTACGTATCATAATTCTTTAATGGAATGATGTAAAATAAAAAAATGATATTTTTCAGTTTATTATAATTTGAATATGTCTTTTTTAGTTGTTGTTAACAATGATATGTGTGATCAAGAAGTAAAAACTAGAATAAATATTCGACTACCACTGTTTTGAATACAAATTGTAGAAATCTACTTAGTATCTACTATTTCACAACTGAATGGATTGATTCCTTATATTTTTAAAATTTATTCCTTCCATATGGTTAGTTATATCTATCTTTAAAATCATGGTCAAACAACTATGTTTTTCTGTATAGGGTTTCAAAAATCATATGAGATTCCTAGATATGTGGATAAACAGTCACAATGATTCAAAAATTTTAAATTAAAAGAAATATAATCATGAATTATTCTCTATTGGATATTTGATGAAAATTTGAACAACACAAACAGTCATGTTTTCTTTAATGATTCATTTCTTGAATGCCTTTAATGATTATTTTCTGGGATTAATTTTTGTTTTTATATTCCATAAATTTGTATAATTCTATTTCATTGATCATTTAACCAGTGAGGATTGGAATTCCACTATCTATGGTGTTTCAAGAGGTAGTTTTTAGAGGTTATATAATTAGTAATTATATTGAATTTACTTTTTCTCCTTATGTATTCCTGTCATCTTTTTTGATCGATCATATTCACCTTATTTGATATATAATAATAATCTGTAAGAGAAGGTAATGGGAAGAGTTAAAAAATAAATTCAATTTTGAATTGGTTGTACATTAAGTATTAGAAATATCATTAAACAACATTTTTTAGAGGAGAATTAAGGATTATATTATACAACTATGTTGATGGTCATTATCAATATTTATTGAGTGTAAGTCCACATTAGTGCTAAGTCATTTATGCAACTTTAAATTAGAATGTCAATAGTATCAATGAAGTATTTCTTATTCTTTTATAAATGGGTGGCGAAAATGGAAATCTATAATATATATATATATAATGAAATTATTTAAAAAAATAGTGAAATAAGAAGATATTATATGAAACTAGAATCTAGGAATCATTATATGAAAATGTTTGGAGAAAATTTCCATATTCAAGGCTATAAGATATATTCCTCCCTTAAAGAGAGTATTAGGCTACATTTTTTTATACTTATATGTTTGGAAATAGGTTATAAAATCTCTATCCAAGAAAAAATATCCAAGAATATTGTTTTTTAAATTTCTTCCATGTTGATTTACATGGTTTAATTTATGAGGAATTAACATATAATGATAAGTACAAAATGTAAATTGTTGAAACATATAACATGATGGGATAGAACATGTTTATTAGTTCTATGAGAGAAATTTTTTACTATATTAAAATATTTCTATGGATAGTAAAAATTAAAGATGGATTAACTATGAAGATCACATGATATGACAATTGAATAATGTATACATCCTATGTTAATGAAACACTCCGTTAAAATAATAGAATTTATCATAAAATATCATTAATTATAACTCAATTATATAATTTGGTTATGGAAATAAGAAATTTTATGGTGAACAATATTAATGAAATATTATATATATATGGGTCCTATCATATCACTATGATAAAGAAGCAATTAGTGGCACTGAGTATACTAATAATAAGGTTCCAATTAGTCTTTAGAATTTATTCACTAAAGGAAACCATCATAGATGTATAATATAATTTATGGAATAAAAATCATTGATTAGAATAATGATATAAATCTATGTAAATATGGATAAGATAATTATGAAGGTGTTATAATAGGCCAATCACAAATATTTATGGTTTATAATTGATTTGATAATAGTATTAATATGATTATTAGGATAATTTTCTCAAAAATAGTTTGGTATGAAAACAAAAATACATTAATACATATTTTCCCACAATAATTTCATAAAGAACATGAATATATATATTCATATATTATGTAAAATATTCATGGGAGCTTCTGAATAAATTACGACTGGATGAATAGAAGCTTATTTCAACTCTCGTTGGAGTTATAAATAAAATTGAATGCCCGAAGATAGTGAGGGTGTACACTAAAACCTATATATAAGAATCATTATCATACTAAATTAGCATACTATGTCTAATCCACATACTTTCTATGATACAAGTTTAAGATCAGGGTTTCCTAGATTTCCAATAAATAATAGCCCTAATTGTTATGAGAATATTAAGGAATATTCACTAAACATTGAATTATGGTCCAATTATCAATGACGTAAAATATTTAGATATGATGGATTATTTGGAGGTATATTAGAGTAATGAAAATTATGTATCGAAATTAAATATGTGTTGGGGGATTATACAATATACGAAAAGGTATTTGGTTGAAAGATCCTAGTTTTACCTAGTGGTATAGATCCAATAATATTCTATTGAAAAAATATTATTTATCTAAAAAGAATTCACTAATCAAGACAAAAAGGATTAAATAGTTGACAAGATTGGTTTAGATATTGGAACATCAATTTTTTGAAAAATACACAATGTCACATGGTTTGAACACGGTTAGTATTAATCACGGAGATCAATGATGATGACAAAAATAGTTTGGTCATGGTATGTTTAACCACGTAATAGAGGATGAATGACCATGTGAATCAAGAAATAAACTAAAAATATATGTCACGATGAATGAAAATAGTTTGTCTTACTATGTTCCAAGACCATTCCGGTGTGGATCTCTGAATACTTCCATATTCATGGTTATTTTATGGTTTTTCAAATAGTTCACATGTACTGTGTGATGTGTTTCACCTTGGACAATAAGTGTACATGGTTAGAAATTGGTTTGGGAAACCATGTGGCCAAACTATGTGGACCTTATAAATGCGAGATATAATAATTGTTTCCAATTACCCCTAAACCATTTTTGTTTTCCTTTCCTACCCCCATTCACCTAACAAGTTGCACACATAGAGATATATCATCTTCTTCTACAAGGTTTTGATCCAATATATTTTTCTAGGGACATCTTCAAGAATAATTAATCACATAGTTACCCTCTTGATATTCCTCTTATTCCTATTACTTAATTTCATAGTTTATCATGCTATATTAGAAATTTTTTGTGTGATCTATTATAACATTTTTTTCTTCAATTTTTATTATTTCCATGTTCTCTCTAATTTTTTCTCTAACCTGAGTCCGATACTAGATGAGAATTATTTTACGTTTTTATACGTTGTTCCAAATAAATTTATGTAAAATTATAGGTGTTTATAAATGGAATTTGTATTTTGTATTATTGAAAATCCATTAATAATCCCTAAATTAACATTCATTTAATTTGACATTTGATAATTGTTGTAAAAGTACAATGGTACTCATTGACATAGATAGTGGTTGGATAAATAAACATGAACCTACCACTTTTCATTTTTTAGATCATAATTTCAGGGATACATATAAATAGACTAAAATACTTGAAATTATGGGAATATTAATATATTTTTAAATATAAATATCCTATGAAAAAAAACACTATGGTGTGTTTGATATTCCATCCTTCTGAAATATTTTACTAACGTAATGAATTTTACATTGAATCGATACTTTCACTGTACCATCATCGTTTCATATAGATCAAGGACGATTAAAATGAATATAATTTGAATTGATAAACTGAATGAAAATTAATGTGGACTGCCAGTTTATCAATTTTATGATATACCATATTATTTTTAGGAATACTGATCTCTATATAGGACTACACAGCCATGAATAAGACATGGATTATTGTTGTCCAATTATGTGAGTGAACTTATAGGACTCCTGTTGATTCATTTATTCTTCTTCCAAGTGGAACACCGTACATTCAGTTGAACAGTTACATAGAAATGTGGATGTCTTAGTATGAAACCAATGATACATATTCATATTTTTGAAATTTATATGGATTCTACAATATCCACATATTTTGTGTTTATGTCCTCAGATGTGAAAAAAATTAATTTATCTATTTTCACATGAATCATGTCTGAACAGAGGTTAATCGGAACATGCTCCTAAAAATCGAAGACGATTTTTCTTTAGTGTTACCAAGGTTCATGTACAATTATATGACATTGTTTAGTTATTTTACCATGATAAAAAGTTTGTGGTTTTAACTCATTTAACTATTTGTATATGGTAAATCAATGTTTATATACTCATCGATGATATAATTTATATTTATGGATAATATTATATTAGTAATTAATTTTATATGTTTCCCTCTATTATATTATAAATAAACACTATTACATTTTATATTCACATCCTTGTTTTTAATCAGACACAATTTGTGGTGGCCTATTTGGTTTTACTCACACCATGGTTAGCCAACTCATTTGTATCTGGATAAACATTTTGGATTTATGTATATATAAGGATATTTTTTTAGTTATGGATTCCAGATTCCCTTTTCTGGGAGATTGAATGCAGTCGATCGAGTCAAATAATGGGGTGCCATAAAGATATCATTTGGTATTTTGATTCATTTTTATACTTGTATTCTATATATACTAGCTTACATGCATGGATATCCATTTTCTATAGATATTAAATCATTATTATAGGATATTATTTATGCATTTTAATTGTTTATTATTGTATGGATGTTTACTTATTCTCCATTGCAATATTCTATGGTGGTGTTATATTATTTATCTTAATTATATATTGTTATAACCAATGTTCCCCTCTATGACAAATGATTTATATTATCCCAAAAAATTAATACTATATCTTCAATTCTATTCATCAGGATTTGGAATATTTGGAGTGAAATTACGGCCTAGTGGATAAAGTGGTATGGTGACTTATGAGTGAACCGAGGCAGAGACAATATAATGTAGTATTAGAGAGGATTTTTTCTGTTTTATTATATTCTGTGATAGTAGAAAAAAATAGAGGATATGTTGAAATATGTTAATATGTCATTCCTAGGAGTCGCCAACCCACATGCTAGGCGAATTCCATATTACCAGGGATGGAAATGGTTGTTCTATATATTTCTGTTATAGTTGTCCTGGCATCACCATTATTTGATGGGAATTTTTTTAATCTTTTTATAGAATTATGGATTTATACCCAATAGTCGGTGAAGAAATGGTGTATCTTCTAATTTATAATTATGGTCATGAATGTGATAATATGTCAGACATGTTCCGTGACATATTTTTTTCAGGAATTTCCTATAGTATATCCAATGTGCATTGATTGTTATACTTGTAACTTAATTAATGTTTATTGCTGAAAAATAAAAAAAATGGTCACATTACGTGTTTTTGCTAAAATAAAAAGTGTTCACATGTATAGATTTATGGTGACATGTTACCAAACCAGTTTTAATATGATTTATCTATTGAATCTCAAGTGTTTATACTAAAACACTAGTTTGTTTTGTTTAAATAAATTCCAATTCAATTTATATTTTTATGCATATATAAATTGGGAATGTATATCTATATACTTGAACCATCCTATATAAGATATTTTTCATCATTGTAAATGATTAATATGTCTACTCACAATTAAAATAATTTCCAATTGTATCTTATAGATCCTAGAAAATTATAACATATTAATTTTTATACATCTTACTGAACCATTATATATAAACCGTATAAACATTTTTATTAGCCTAAAATTGATTCCATTAGATAAGGATTCCAATAATAATGCAAAGATTATTTTAACATATAACATTTAAATTACGCTCCATATAAATGAACTATTGTAGTTAATAATACATTTCATGAGTGGCATAGCCTTACTTGTGGGTAGATTGGATATTATTTCGATGGGATAGTGAGGGGTTGTACCTGCCATGTTCTGTATCAGTAATACATTCTTAATAGAATCATTTCTAAGGAACGTGATTGGAATTGTAGATACATTTTTCCATAAATTCCACAGGTTGAGAATCAGTAGGGTGGTGATGACCATACTTTGGTGGTGGTAGTACCTAAACATGTAGTAGTTCTAATTGTGGAACCTCCTATAGAACTAAATAATATTCATGGACTAGGAATTTATGCTCAACTTTTAGTTGGTTTCTTGTGATTATTCTAGTATATGGTTAGAGCTCAATATCCTACATTGTTTATGTCACATTTGGCAAGGGAATTTGAACAATGTCAACAACAGAATTTTACTATGGAATATAGCCACAAGGATGGTGAGTAATTGATAAAGGAAATTATATAAATCATTTAGAATCTATATAAACCTCTAAAATATAAGTAAAATATCACCTGTTATTTTCATTATAAATTATCCAATAATTATAGGGATGTTATTTCGTAGAAATATCTACATAGGGATATGGCCTGGTGGGATTTCATTACTAGTTTCAATGATTGATTTTTCTTGGATATAATAAGGGTTGATTGGTCTAAGTAATTCTTGATATTTGATCATGGTGTTTTTTAGTAATTATTATTCAGATTATTTCATTGATAGTCAATGCCTCATTACCAATATTATCAGTGATAAAATGTCCATGGAAGAATATTTTATGATGGGATTAGTTATGTCATCCAATCATTTGAGGATGGATTATGATTGAGTAGCAGGGGTGATATTACGACCTAGAACATTATCCTTTTGTAAAATCCAAGTGAAGATAATGGTAAATGGAATAGTGGTTCATATTTTAGTCTAGTTAGTGCATCATCTAGGTAGTGGAATCCTCACATTGAAAATTCTCACACGACAAGTTTTCAGAAGAGTGTGCACACTATAAGTTATATGGTATACGTTTATAACTGAAAGCTATGAAACCTGAAACCATAGTCTATAAATTACATAATAGTGATATTATACTTTTGAATAATGTGGAATTTTTAAAAATTTCATTGGATCATTCCACTAGATTCGAGTGGGAGAGGATATACACTAGCACGAAATTTTAGAATGACACTAGTAACCATATAAGAAATTGGGAGATAGTGTACTGTTGTTCATTCAATATGAGGAGGTAGTGTTCATGGAAATAGATACCAATCATATGATATATACCCCTAGTAGAGAGAACATAATAATGGATTTATTTATATAGAATGTGGACAAGGATACGTCATGTTACATAATGTGTAGGAAATGCATGAGGGGAAATGCATTATGCCTTCAACAGTGAGAGGGTCTATTGATTATAGTATATTCATTATTTTATACAATCTCATTACACTATTTGTTATATATGGAATTCAGGAGATAATTTTACTTGATATTGAGTACCATGTGGTACAGAATATAAATAATCTTTGAGGATAAATGTATAATAGTGTATTCCAATGTAAGGACGTTCCCCTTTTTTTGGTCATTACTATTTAATATACAATTCTTTCATCTTAAAGATGACATGAATAGACATAATTATCATTAGTATCGTTTTGTTACTTACAGCATACCAATTTATTTTTAACATTTGTGGGTGGGTGGTAGCCATGTTCCAAAGGATAAATGGTATTTCCATATAGTTCGAGATGGATTTGACAGTCATCATATGGGTTGAGTATCATCCAATATTTCCATTATTTTTCATGATGATCAAGGTGTTTGATAGAATATATTCCCTCATGTATTATATGGATTCAGGGATGTTTTACATGATGAATATTTAGGCATACCAAATGAGAGAGACAGAAGGAGAGATTTGGAAATATTTTTACCATTTATATTTTTATAGAAGATGAACTAGTGTTTATTAATTAATAATGAATATATTGTATTGAGAAATAGGAAATCTAGTGGTTGTTAGGAATACTAGAGGAAAAATATTTGTTTGAATGAGTACTTCATATAAGGTTTAACCTATTATTTCTTACAAGAAACCAGATGCAATCGTAAATCATTGTGTGTAATTATGGAAGTTGAATGAGCATACAGTTAACAAATAAAACCCACATCCTCATATATACAATCTCTTTTATCATCATTGACGATTTGGGGTCTTCTCATTGATATATTCAATATTCTTCTTTCCTCAATTATATGTTTTTATATAATATATAACACATATGGTATTTTGATGGAGGTATAGATTGTATGAGTATTTTGAAATGTGGTATTGTCTTACGAACATAGTATATACTTTTTTTTCCTTAACTAATCAGGATTCTACGCATATTTGAATTTATTTCTAATTAATTTATTATATATTGGTTAATTATCAGAATTGAATGGTTGCTTAAAATTCATTTAAATCTTAATGGGTACAATATGAGAGTAGTATATATATGTTATCTTTAATAAATTCCACTTATGGATTGGTAAATTTCACATCATGGGTCCCATTTGATCGAAATAAGGGGTATTTGAGGACACATTGAAGGTATATTCCATTGATTCTTGTGAACATCCCACAAATATAATTGATATGCCATGTTTATTATGGTTTTCATATTACTATCAGTGTTTCATTTTGGACATTTCTCACCATGTAGCACTAAACAAATAATTTTCCTTGAATTATGTAAAGCTTACATAGTTATAAGATTCTATGAAAGACATTTAGGAGTTGTAATGAAGGATAATTTATCACCGATCATATTTATACATTCCCACGGAATATTCTATATGTTTTTTTATGATGTATGAGGTGTCATTATAAGAGATATTTTGATGAATGGGGAACAAGTTGTGGTGTACATGTATTTTCTATTGATACCTCAAAATAATAATTATCAAACCCACAATATTGATTTTCCTGTTTTGTTTCATTCTTTATGTTATTAGAGACATAATTTTCACGGGTAATGGATTATCATAAATGCAGACTATAAAAGATGAAAATTCATATTTACATAGTGTGACCTAAACCATTAAAAACAAATATAGGATGACTAATTTTAAAATTTTTACGCAAATCATTCATATATGTCTGGTATGGTAAATGCATTTTTTTATACTCTAAATCAAAAAATACATATGAATGTTGTCCAGGAAGATAGGGATAATGGAATATGTTGAATATTCATTCTATGATACATCATTATGATTGATAATTTAAGAAAAAAATTTCTAGTTGATTTATCACTAGATACATCACATTTGGATCGATTAAATTGGTTTCAATATCCATATACCAAAACCCTAGTTCAAAAAGAACTTTTTCCTAGAGGGGAAACACCACTAGGTTGGGTCATATATGAGGATTATATCCTACATATTCATGTGAGTGTTGGGGTACCTAAAAACATGTGAGAGGAGATGATGCGAGAATATCATGTTTTTAAATTGGAATTGTATCTTGGACATACTATGATGTAATACAATAGAATGATCTAGTAATAGTGACCTGATATGAAAAGGTACATCACATGCTTTTATACTTAGTGTTACAGTAGCCATTAGGAAAAGACAAAACACCAGCAGTATACCAATATTTTATGGTAGTTACAAATTATATAGTTGAAATGGGAAGACCTCACTATTAATTTCTTGACATATTTACCGAAATAACCTCTTGTAAGTGATGTTGTATTGATTATTGTGGAATGGATATCAGGGATCACAAATGTATTTCTTATTCCAGATACATTATCTATGAATAAAATTTGAATAATTTATTTCTAATATATCGTAACCCTTCATGGTTCACTTTCTGTATTCATAAAAGTCAATGAATCTCATTATACTACTAGATTATAGTAATGGTGTAGATGTATGTTGGTTCAAAAATGATTTTAAATAAATTATGTCACCCTTAAATCGACTGTCATTCTAATATAACTATACAGTTATTAATGGAAATTCATGGAGTGTTTTTCCTTAATTTGTAGGATCATTGGATAAAAATTACTTGTTGGTTAGTTCATTAATAATAAAATTCTACATTTGATAATTCAGATGGAACTATATTTGGTGCTCTATGGAGGTACATGCCATTCACCTCTATGTTTGTTATAGGTAGGAGTTGCAGTGCTACTAGGATATCATCTTATTTAAGAAACCTCATAGTAGTTTATATTAATTAGGAAATGAATACTTCTGGATCAATATATAAATCATCTATTTCTAATAATCATTTCCAACATCTGTAGTTCTTGTTGGGATATCAGGTCATTATGCATGTTTTAAAAATATAATGATTGTAATGAATTCAGATACAATGGATATTTGTGCACTGATTTGTCAGGCCATTTTTGATATTAGATAGATTAGGTCCAGTAGCTTATCAGATAGTTTTACCTCAGGGTAACCGGGTCATTCATGATTTCATCCATGTCTCTTGGAACCTCCATTATTGATCTAACCCATCTAATGTATTTTATTATGAGGAATTTTAATATTGGTATGATGGATATATTGTAGATTATATTGTTCATATCATTGATTATATAAAAAATTATCAATAAGGAGTGGGAGTTCCACTAGAATTGATATTATGGTATCATTCCCACATACATGATGGTTCGTTGGATTAAGACTATGTAAACCATGCTTACAAGATGAAATTAATCATTAGTTTTATTCAACCACCAATAGAATGAAAACATAGGGAAATGTTGTTATAGGTATGGAAGGATGTAAGATCCTATCTTTACTACTCTTATAGAAGAAAGAAAATTATATATAAACCTATGGGTTTACTAAAATGGAAGTTTATAATACAGAATCAATGGGTTTTAGTGAATTTATGCTTGGTTTGGGTCCTACGGTTATAGTATTATTAGAAATGGAAGGAGTTTCATTGTTGGAGTAATAATTTTTGTAACCATGAAACTCAACCAAAATGACCAAAATGGGTAGAAAATAGTTTGTAGAACTATGCAATAGAGGCTACATGGTTTTTTGAATAAAAAAATTAATTGTATATTTATGTTACACAGTGTGTGTACGGTTTTTATAAATTTCACCAAGAACCTCTATGTTGTGACTCTCTATAAAATTACAAATCCATGTTTTGAACATGGTTTTCCAAATAATTAATATGAATCTTATGATATGTGACTACTTATATAGTATTTTGTTTCTTATTCAATTCACCATTTCGAAAACTATGTGGCCCAACCATGTACCCCTTAATTTTTTTTGGGAAAAAAATACACCTCAACAAATTAACCATTATAATTATTATTTCTTCCCTCCATTTGTATGGAATCTCCCATGAGTGGAGATATATCCGCTTCTACTTGTAATATATGATTCATATCCTCCATAAAATTTCCAATTAATGTACCATTCAACCTGTTATATCACTCTCAATTTTTCTGTTTTCCACCTACATTATTTTTTAGATCCTCTCTCTATATATAGTATTGTTTCAGTGTGACCTAATATGTCTAATTTATTGTGATTTTTTATAGTTTCTCTGCACTCCTTCATTCCAGCCGAAATAAGAGGTTTATAATTGATGGGGGATGTACTAATGATTTAAATTATGTGTTATATTACTTTTCCCTAAAATTATATGTTTTCACAAATTTCTATTTTGTATCGCATGTCAGACAATCTGTGGGTTTCTTCTAAACATAATATTGTAATATAATGGCATGTGAAGATGGATTAAAATTTTTACGTGACCCATTAACACCATAGAATAATGAATTGATCAATAATTACTACCCCTTAAAGTGTGTAATATTTAATGTTACTATTTTATTAAATATAAAATTACCCAATGGAAATTATTGATTTGTTAATGTCTTTGATAAATTATGCCCCTATCAAAAATAGACCATTATGGTTTGTTTCCCTTTAAATTCTAGTGAAAATTTTAATGTTAATAATTTATTATATAGAGAATGGATTCTTTCCATTCCCACTAGTCATCTATATAGATAAAGGACCATTACAAGGAAATTAATTGATTTCATAAACGAAACAAACATTAATAAGTCCCCCAATTGATAACTTATATGATACTATTGATTATTTTAATAAACATAGATCTCTATATAGGTGGGGCTTCCCTACAAGTTGCCTTATATTCTAGATGTGTTATTCCTTGGGAAAAATCATTCGATGATAGATAATTAATTAATATGGCCATCAATTGGGACACTATCTTTAACATATATCAATGTCTGAGATATGTTCATGAATTATTTTGAAACAAATGGCTCACTTGTATAATTCTAAAATTTAGATGTCATGGATTGTCTCCCTTGATTTTTCATAATGTCCATGGAGATAGACCACCTCAAATCATCTCAATGGTCTCTAAATAATACATTATGAGGTTTTCCCAGGACATGTTCTTCAAACCTGATGAGGATGCCTCAATGATTTCCCATGGGTTCTTACACAATTGTACGTCTATGTTTATATATATTTATGTGATCAAAATATGTTGGTTTTTACCCATTTATATTTTAGTATATAGTTATACATAATTTATTGTGTAAACCTTGTTACATATTTTTTAAGACTACACGTTATTATATCATTTTATCCAATTAATGTCTAATATTATTCTTTAATTTTAGATATTTCCCTCTTTTATGATACCCCAACATATTATTCTATTTTACATCCATATGATTTATTTTTTATGTTTTCACAGGTGGTGTATTGTTGAGTTTTATAGACACCCAACATGGGCCATTTATCGGTAGATATATATACATATTTGATGCATATAGGGATAAGGGATAGAACTGACATATGGACACAAGATTCTTATTATATGTGATATGGGTAGTATATAACCATGATAGTTATTGTGATGCATTGGAGATAAAATTTAGTCCTATTTTTTTCGTTACACATTTATATTATGTATTATTTATTCGAAATATGTATGTTCATTTTTTGAAGACATGATATCATCTCTATATGATAATACTTATATATTATGACTTTTTATTATCATATAGATGATTATTTTTATACCTTGTAGTATTCCCCTAATGAATTATATTGTTTTCACGCAATCTATAATATTATTACCCATTCTTTCCACTTTGATAATGTGGGTAAAATCTCACACACTCAACCATCATAGAACCTTATTGCTAATCAACCTCCTCTACAATATAGGGATTCATTTATGAGGCTATTTGGCCAACCATGTTGTGTTATGTATGAGTAAACCCGGCAAAGAACATCACTTGTATGTCTATGTGAGGAACAAATATTTGATTCATTGAGTCTTATAGAACCAAATTATATTATAGTTACCAATACTTCTACATATCTAATGTAGAAAATGTGTAAATTCAATGATCATGAGGAAGTTTCATAATAGTAAATGTTTTCCTTGTTTGAATAATTGTCTCATTGAATTACAAAGATACATATAGACCACTCTTGCATGAAACACATTACTACCTATAAAAAAATTATAAATGAGAAATTTGAGAACAAATAGATAAAATAAAATATTTTGTGACACAACAGAAGGTTGAAGATACCTTCAACAAATAGTTGGTTATATATATATATAGAATATTTCTTGATCTAGGAAGAACTAATTCCATGAAACATAAGTTGTTTTGATAATGTATTCATATTTTATTCATTTTTCAAGTTGTATACAATTTTTTCTTGTAAGAATTTAACATTCATTGGGTATATAATTATTGTAGATGAAATTTTTCTTTTTTAATTTTGAAAAAAGTTCCATTGATTCAACAAATTACTTCTTATTTGGTAGAAATGTAGATTGTAAATTTTTTTATTTTTCTTACACTATGATTTTTCTTTTATTGTCTTTGATATTAGTAACAGTGTCATTGTTATGATTTGGAACTATGAAAACATATAATGAATGATTCTAATCATATTTTAAGAGGAGAAAACATTTGAATTATATTTTCAAAGGTGCAGAAAATAAATATTTTTATAAATATTTTATATATGGGTAAATTTTTGTACCTTTAAAAGAGTATCATGTGTATAGGAGAAAATTTTCAATGATATATTGTAAGAGTATATATGAATTTAGATAATTTAAATCTAAATAAGAAGGTGGGGTTTTTACACCAACGTGATTTAATATAGTTTTTAGAAGGATTTTAGTTTGAAGTTACATCATGTAGTTCTAAATATGTAATATTTATTAGACTATAATTATGATTGTTGATTTAAATATGTTAGAAGTATTAGGAGTTATTTATGTTACAATGGAAATTTTAAGGATATAAATAATATTTTAATATAATAAACATGAAAGTGTAGATGAAATTTAATTTTAACACCCCAATATTTTTATGGTACATCTCTTCTTAGAAATATATATATTTCACTGATAGTTTGTGTTGCTCAGAACGCCTAACTTAAAAAATTAATAAATATTATTATTAACATGCTCTAAAAATGGAATGAATTAATAGTATTAACCACATTATAAAATTTATATATTATATATTAAATAATATTTTCCTAAAATTCATAAAAAATATTTTATATAGTATAAGATAAGAAAGAATCATATTTTAAGAACTAAAAGGCCATTATTTTTTAAAAGGTAGTTTTAATGCCTTTTAATATAGCAAATGTTTTAAAAAAAGTATTGAAACATTTATAAATTTTTTTGATAATATTAAAATGACTTTTCAAATGGAATAGGAAAATTTATTTTGGTTCATATTTTTCAATTTTTCTAATATGATTCATTTTTTGATGAATTGTTAAAAACTAAATTTAATTACAAATAACATTTTCATATAAATAATTAATAGATTTAAATTATCTATTGGATATGGTTTGAAGTTAAATATTTTCAATTTTATATAATTTAATTCAATTTTGGTCATTTTAATCAATTTCTCAATGAATTTTGATTGAAAAACATTTCAATTTGTTGAATGTTTTCACTTTAATAACCCATTTTCTCACCATATCAATGGGAATAATTATAAATTAATTTTATCAAATTATGTGTTAGAAAGTTAGAATAATGTATTCCAAAATTGGAATAATTAGTTCGAAATTTAGAAAAAAGACCCCATTTATTTTTTGGGTAATATGAATAGTAACATTAGTAATTATTATTACTATGTTTTAGGGTAAATCGGGTAATAAGAGTAAAAAAATAATATAAATATTATTAATTTACCCTAACATGTATCCTAATTTTGTTTTATGAGTGAGTGTCATCTGAAAGCATCCTTGGGATGACTTTATGGACTCATGGAGCCTTTAGGATTATGTTATGTCCATTTTCGTATTTAATATTTGGAAATGAATGTAATTTCATATTCAATTTTTTTATAAGTATTACATTTTTTATATGTTGTTATTAAAAATTTAAAATAAAATATAGATATTTTTAAATATAAAATTTTTATCATCCATATGGTTATTTTTATATTAATTTTTAAGAAAGAAATAACTACTAGAAAGGCTTATACAATGATGATGTGGTAATTATTTAATTAATGGAAATATTAAAAAGATGATATTGAACATATTAAAATAATTTTAATTTCAGATAATTAATGGCATACACAAATTTTATAGATGAACATGATGTTTTATTGATGTTTTTAAAGAGTTTTTTTAAAAGATATCATTTTTTTATGATAGTTTTATAATTTCATGTAATAAATAGTATCAAAATTGATATTAATAATATTTTAAAATATATTCTATTTATTAAATGATATAAAATTCATAAAAATAATAACATTTGATAAATTATTTGGGTATGGTTTAAAATTTTAAAAAACTATCTATCAATGGTTCTTTTTGGAATTTTCTAATTAATATTTTTGTAGTGACCTAGCCCCAAATAATACGGAACTTGTTTCTGATATCCATTATATTTTCATGTTTAAATAGAATAAAATACTGATGGATGGAAGAGTTTAATAGTATTGATAAATGATATACATGAACGATTCTTTTATAACAGATGAATACACTAATTATACACAATTGTTTTCTCATTAAATAATTTTCTTTGAGGATAACTCTATTAAATCCATTATATACTATCATATCTTTCACTGTTCTCTTTTTGCATTCCTGTGGAAAAGAGAAAAAAATTCTGGGTGATATCAAATTCCCTTTAGGTTTATAGTATATAAGACAAGCTAATGAATTTATGATAATAATAATAATAATGGAATGTTAAATAATACAGCAAACATACCATGTAATTACCAAACTAAAAATGAAGTGCATAAAAAATATTGCATGGTAATTACAAGAAAAAAATTCGATTCAAATAACTTGATAAGGAAAAATCAACATTGAAATGTAAGAAACTGAAATTTATTCTGACAAATCAATGAACTAAAAATGAAATGTATCGTTAGATTTGCCAATGTAAAATCTCATGGATAAAAAATAACTAAATCAAATATAGGAAAAATATTAATTATTAGACTCCATGACTCCTAGGTTCATGGAACCACTTCCATGAATACCCTTCACATGATAGTTTATCATTTTTGGAAAAACCCCATCTGAAGAGGCTAGCCAACTAACTCAACCCATGAGACTAATGATGCATCGAGGGGAAATCTACAACTAGGCCCCATCCATTTCGTACTAAAGTAAAAAAATCCTTATATATCGAATAATATATTTAACAATGTCCCTTATTAAATATCTATATGTAGTAGAAGATATGGATTTATCAATATTTGACAAAATAATAAAATAACTCTCAACATAATCATTGTATGAATATGGTATATAGTTTTGGCAATAGACATATCCATGATAAATTATATGGATAATTGATGGAAATTCAATGATCAATAATCATAAGAAATTGAATATTTCATGAACAGATAATAAAGAAATCAATGATGTGGATGAGATTACGATACTTCGACACATAAAACATAATCTGTCCATGGAACAATTATGTTTACATTCAATACAACCTACCCAATGTGGGTTAAAATAAAGGGATGTGGATTCTGATGAACTCAAATACTTTAAAAATATCTTTAAAAATCATTTTTGAGTAAAATATAATTTTTTTTTGAAAAAATGAATCATTGAAAAGAAAATTTATAAATATTTTCATAAAAAATAAATCTTCTAAACAATAAATGGATGATTCAATGGATTTTTACTAGGTAAATCAGTAAATTTCATATAAGGTGAAATAATATTCCTTTTTCATGGTAAAAATAATAGCAACATGACTTGTTCAGAAAGCAATAAAATGATTAAATTGAAAACATTCTTAAAATTCAAAAAAGCATAAAAAATAATTAAAACATCATTTTAAATCCTTCTTTAGAAAATATAAAAAAATTGTTTTTAGAATATAATAGGTTCTTCGACTAAAGAGAGAAATTACATTGTCTTTTCTTAAAAACATTTTTTATAACACCATAATTACCAAAGAGTGGGAAATTGGTACTAATATGAGAATAATTCCATGAACTACCCTTTTAGAGGAAAATTAAATGTATTATTGAACTATGGTCATATATGTTGTTTGAATAGAGATACCCTTTATAGATTAGTAGAATTATTCAAGTTGAATATAATCATTATACATTCCAAAGTGTGCCATACTACATTGAAACATTTTAAATCATAAGCCCCATAAAGGAAAAAAATTAAATGGAAGTTTTAATTTCATGATAGTAAGGATATTAATTATATATGATATAAAATGGTATTATATACACCATATTAAAGAAACAAGGTGCATAAAAACAAATAATAATTAATGGAATGTAAATTTAGATGAAATCCCTTACCACTAATTTCTTTTCATGTGAACATCCATTAGCATCCTATACCATAAACACATGTTAATTTTCAAATTTATTTATAACCATTGTTATTATTATAATTACTTTTATTTCACTTATTACCTTGTTAAATAAAAAAACATAATTAATTAAATTTATGTTTGCTACAGTGACTGAATTTGGATTATGTGTCAAAAAAACATTGGTAGGTCAATTATCATCAAAGGGGACACTATATAACATACAAAGAATAATAATATTGACAGAATTATTATATTTATACTTAAATTATAAGTTTAAAACTAATAATTACATATGTTTATAAAAAATGAATCAACATTACAGTCGTGGAGATGGTACGTCATACGAACACATGAGTGACATTCTCATTATTGAATGATCATTAAGGAAAAAGGTAATTAGAATTATATCATTCCAGAATGATAATTATATCCTAAGTACAATATAATTTAACAATATATACTTATATATATAATTCTTATGATGTTAATTTTTCACATCTTGTTGAGGAGTTTGTAGTAAACACATCCATGGACGATGATATCACATTTTAAGTATGTCTGAATGGTAATAAGGAAAATTATATATATATATATATATTATTTACATAATTGTAATTATTTAATTTATTTTATATATAGTTTTCTTATTTCACAATTTTTTAATTAAAACCAGCTTTTATATGATCCATGTATAGTTTGAACAAATCACATCTCCTTGAGAGGGAGGTAGTCCACACATCGACAAATGATGTTATCATATATATACAAAATGAAAATTATAAGGTTATGTGTTATGAAATAATTATATAATAATAAATACATAATAATTAACATATATAACATATATAAATATATTTTCTATTATAATGTTGATCATGAAAGGTAATAATAGAAAATTGAATATTAATCATTTTGTGAGGCAGTAGTTCTCAGTACACAGAAACAATATCTTCATTACCCATTAGATGGAAGTGTGTGTATGTTTAGTTATAAAACATATAATAAAATATATATTATATTTAGTATGATTTTTTGTTATAAAAAATATATTAAGAAGATTTTAGGGGATGTACATTAGAAATGAGACTAAAGATCTTAAAGAAGGATGTTACCTCTTAATCGGGTAACTCCATTTTGTTTTTAGTGAAGGGATGCATTAGATTGATTTCTTCTAAATGGTAGAATTATAGGTTGAGTAGAGGGATTTTTAGGAACTATTTGGGAAGATATTGTCTATTCAAAATAGTCTTTATAGGTTTTAGTAAGGGGAATAAGAGTTTCCCTTATATAGTTGATGAAAAGGAAACTCTCAGTTTTTTTATTATAGGTTATGTGTAAAAACATTTTTACATAACAAATGTCATAAAACAACAAACAAAACTCAATAATTGATGGTTCGGGGATGATTTATGTCCAAAAAATACATTTTAGACAATTTTTTTATGAAATTTTGGGCCTTAAATTTATGGTTTACACCCTTATTAAACATTATTTAACCATTTTCATTGTAATTATTATTAATCACATTTACTAATCATTTTGGTCAATAATATAATTTTAATTATTATAAATTATTCTGATTACCAATATGGAATCCATTTTTTCTAAATTTCAATCATATAAATGTAAGAAATTAATTTAAATTTATTCCCTCATGCGGGATGATAATGCATGTTTTTTAATGAAAAATGTCTAAACAGTCACTATGTTTTTACAATATATATATAATTATATTTGATTAAAATTTAATTATAATTATTAATTGGTAAAAATATTATCTTATTAAATATTAAAACTAATTAAATGTATAATTTGTGCTGATAAATAAATTAGATGAAAAATCAGTTTTATTATAGAATTAATATTTTAAACATTTCATTAAAAATTATATGTTTCCGAAAGACATCAATTATTAACCATAAAACATTTTTCTACACTATAAATTTTGAGATTTATTTTCACTAATTAAATAAATTAATGTTTCAAAATTCATATTTAAAATAGGTTCTTCATTAAATGGTGGTAAAATTGTATATATAAATATATATGTTTTTTTGTGTGAAATTTAGTCTCTTTATTTCTAATACCTATCAAACCTAATTGTAAAATTAAAAAATTATATTATTGAATATAAAACATATATATTCTATTAATATCATTTTATAATTGTAAATAATTATTTTTATAATGAAAAACTCTGTTGTAAGCATACAAATATTAGTATTTATTTATTATGACTAATTGGTTCATATTTTCGTTTCTTATTCATTGGTAACCAATGAATTCATTTTATATGTATATAATTCTTAAACTTTCATCAATTATTTGATACTATTTACAACCACTTCCAAATCATATTGGTCATACCATATTATATTTTATTAATAATATTTTATTAATACATTGTTATTTGGTGAAACTCAGACTTACGTGTAATCGAATCTATCAAAGAAAGTAACTCTTATAATTAATGAAAGGTATCGAGGAATGTTTCTCTTGAATGCGATGTAAGATAACATAGTTTTTCATGCATTTCAAGCTATATAATATGTTATATTTATTTAATATTATAATGTCTTGGTTTAATACATTCCCATTTTACACATAGTTTTTTGTTTCATAATCACTATTTAATAGAGATTATACTTTAGAGTTGTGGGGTGTTACATTCTCCCCACATTAATTAAATTGCATCATTGTAATTGAAACTCTATATTGGTAATATATAGTTTGATATTTATTTAATTTAAATATTACATATTGAGAATGGTTCATAAAACATGTTCTACAAAAGATGGAATGGGATGTACAAATGAAAAAAGGACAACCATGTAACTATGTCTATAAATAACAGAACATTAGTGGAAAATCCGAATACATTCATAGAGAAATAACAAATATATTTATTTGTAGTGAATGAGGTAATCAATCAAAAACACTTTAATGATAAACCTAAATTTAAGGGCCACAAATCCAAAATTCGTTGTTTAATTAAGTGAACATTAGTTCAATTGAAATTAAGGTACTGGGACAAGATTTTACTTATAAGACATTTTCATATTGTTAGGGAATTTTTTTATTGACCAAGAATATAATGAAATATTATTACTTGATATTTTTCAATTTCATATGAACAATCATACCTTTTGGTTTTTATTCTATCAAATTCTAATTTAGGATTTTACTCCACAAAACTTATTACAATTAATGAATTTTTAATTCATGAGGCCCTAAATTTAACTTTTAATGGATCACAAGGCCTATAAAAATGGAGAAAAGCCTAGCTATTTATCTTTGACTATATTTCAACCAAATAGTGTTAATAGATTAATCTCTATTAACCAAATGTGATATTACAGGTTCATCATTAACATTTATTCATCAAATTATTTAAATAAAACAATGAACATTTTACTGGGACAATACAAAGGTTAGTGGTTGTTCTGAAACCCTTATCATCATTCGTTCAAAAGTTCAAGACCTGAGGAATTTCCATATTTAATTGGTTTCCACCTGGAATTAATGTTATCCTTAGCTAAAGAATATTAATATAATTTCTAAAACAAATATGACATATATCCTTGGAATTATGATAATACCTAAATCACCATTTCCCTATAGTTTTCAACACAACCTCTATACATAATGACTTCTACTATTTTATTTTAACATAGTTCCTCCCTTAATCTAATTTTTATATATAATATAATTTATATGATTATAAAATGATGAAACCTTATAAACAATCTAAAACAACATAGTTTTAACTAATGTTTTTCATTTTCATAATCTATTATAATGGAATATAATGAATATTTTAATTATCCTAAGAATATCTTCTAGGAGTGTCATAAAAAGTGTGTAGTAAGTCCCATTGACGTGTTCCATGTCACCCTATGTCCGGCTCAGAAAAACATTTCATATTTTTCACTCCCTGGTAGATTTGTACAAGAACCACATACATCAATAGTATTCGGACAAGGTTTTATTTCTAGGAATACCCACATAATCTATACCTTACAAAAATTCCAGGATATAATTCTATATATATCATCAAATTCTATGTTATGGATATGTTTTATAATCAATGTCTTCCTAAATCTATTTCCCAAGTATATTACTAAACATTCTCTAATACTAACAATATTAAACTGACCACAGATTGCCAAGATCCAGTGTCTGCAATAAATTAAAATTTCGTGATTACAAAGAAACAAATAATTATGGACCGAATAGTTCAATAGTATTGGTAAACCATATACATAAATGAGTTTTTTATAACAAACGAATCCACTATTTACAAAATAATTTTTTTTCAATTTAAATAAATATCTTCTTGGATAAATGTATTCCATCAATTATACCCCAACATTATTTCATAGTATGCTTCTTGTATTCATGTGGAAAAGGAAACAAAATAAGGGTGAGATCAAATGCTTAGTAATGGTAAAGTATAACATAAGAAATAAGGAATCAGTGAAAAAAATAATTATGGAATGGAAAATAATAGAGAATATATACCATGTAAGCATAAAATTGACAAGGAATAGGATAAATAATTTTGAAAGGTAATAATTAGAAACACATCCCATTTAACTAACTAGATAAGTCAAAATCCTTATGGCAGGGTAAGAAATAGAAACACATGACATGTAATCAATGAACAAAAAATGATATTTATTCATATATATGTTGATGATAAATATCATGGATTAATAGTAACAAAAAATAAATGACGTAAACACTTATTTATTTGATTCCATGTTTACTAGGTACATAAAATCATTACCATCAAGACCTTACACATGACCGTTAATAATATTGGGTAAAAACACAACTAAAGCGGCTAGTCAACTAACTCGTCCTTATATATTTAATTATCATTTTAACAATGTCCCCAATAAAATATCGATATGAAGTAGAAGGTACAAGTTTAACAAAATTTAGATAAATAATCGAATAATTTACAATATAAATAGAATTAGTAAAATAATATCATTATTGAATGATAATTATATAATAAATACCACATTATTTAATAATATATAAATATATATTTAATTTATGAGATTTGAAATGAATCAAATCATATTGAGGATGCATCAGTTGACAAGTCCATGAACTAGGTTATCGCTTTTTGAGTGACTGTGAAAGTGTAATAAAAAAGATATATATATATATATATTGTATTTATGAAAATATAATAATGTCATTAATATCATATATATTTATTTTATGTCACATATGTTTAATTAAAACCATCATTTTTAAGATCCATGTATACTGTGAATGAATCATATCGCTTTGAGGGGGCATTAGTCAACTCATCCAAAAATGATGTAATCATAATTATATAAATAGTAAAGTATAGGGGAATGTTTTATAAAAAATTAAATATGAATAAATACATAATAAATATAATTTATAACATATATAAATTTATTTTCCACCGTAATTTCCCCCATGATACGTGGTAATGGAAAAATGAACAATCACCATTTCATGAAGGAGTTGTTCACTATACCAAGATGTAGTATGTCAGATACAAAGTAGATGGATATGTGTACAGGATTAGCTAAAAATAATATAATAAAATAATAATAATATATTGATTATATGACGGTTCTTATGAAATAATAGAATAAAAATATTTTAGGCATTGAAGAATATAAATTAAACAAAACAGCCTAAGGAAAGATATTACCTCTTAATCGAGAAACTCATTTTGGTTTGCACTGAAGGGATTATTTGGAATTCATTTATTACATGTAGAGGATTATAGGATGAGGGGATGTATTTATAGATACTATTTTGGAATTGGTTGGTCAATCCAATGTATCTTGAGAGGTGTAATGATGGGGAAGAGGAGGTTTCCTTTTAGTGTGGAAGAAAAGGAATCACATGGTATTTTTGAAAACATGTTTGCCGTACTCAGGTTTTTTCCATTAAAAAGTCATCAAAAAAACCAAAGTCAATAATATAAGATAAATTACTGATTTATTTTTATACAATGGTTTTTCTAAAACTTTATATGTCATTATGGGCCACAAGGACAAGGTTCAGTCACTTATTAATATTATTTTAACCAAAATCATTATAAATAATTTTAATCACATTCACTAATAATATTTGATGGATATTTTTTAATTAAATATTAATAATTATGATGATTCTATAAAGGGAATTAATATTCCAAATTCTAAACATAGAAGTGGGGGAAATTAATTTAATCCTACAAGCAAGAAGACAATGTGGGTTTTTAATTTAAAAACATTCGAATGATCACTATGTTTTTCAGTCAATTTCAATATAAAATTAAATCCAATGAAATAAATTATATTAATTTATAACTATATTATATATTGAAATATTAAACACAATTAATGTATAAATTATACATATAAAAAATTTAGATGAAAAATATATTATGACCAAAAATTTAATGTTATTATCAATTCATTAGAAAATTATATGTTTCTAAAAATTATCAAAAAATATACCAAAACCTAATTTTAATGCTTATATTTATAAGGTCACGTTTATTATGAAATATTAAATCAATTAAAGTTTCAAAATTCATATTTATCATGGTTTCATCAATAGAAAATGGTAAACATTCCATGATAAAAATATTTGTTTTTATAAGTGAAATTGGGTGTGTTCTTATCTTATTCCAATAAAACCAAATATATAAAAATAAAAAATATTTGATTGAATATATAGTGCATATATTTCATGAAATTTAGTAAATAATTTTATTTAAATATATTTATTTAAAAATAAAATTGGAAGCATAAATATAATAATATTTTTTTATCGAATTAGTTTTTATTTTCATTTCTTGATAATTCATAACCAATGAATTCCTTTTATATTTATAGAAATTATAAATTTTATTAAGTTAGTTAATTTTATTCATATCCTCCAACATAATGGCTATGATATTTCATATTATATTATATATTTATATTTTATCATCACATTTTTATTTAGTGAAACTTGCCCATGGTTATAATGCATGCTATCAAACAAGGCCAATATTGTGTGTAACACAAGATATCAAGTAAGGTTTCACTAGTATTATATGTAAGATAACATTGTTTTTCATGTATTAAAAGCTATAAAATATAATTTATTTATTTAAGAATATAATATATTAGGTTAATATATTCTATTTTTACCCATCGTGTTGTGTTTCATAAATAGTATTATATAAGAAGTTATAAATTATAAATTCATGGTGTTACAATATTAACCCTTAAAGAGTAAAAACACATGTTTTGACAGTAAGAGTTGAAGGGATTAAAAAAGGGTTAAATCGAGATGATAAGGCGATGAATGTGAGTTAAACATATATAAATAGAATTTGTAGAAATTATTTGTAAACTTCCACATCATATCTTTTAACTATATAACATTGGATATATTTTTAAATGAAAATAAATTATTTTTAGTCTAATATGTTTAGAATTTTCAAAAGTGACCCTCACCTAAGTTATAAAATAAAGAATCCTCCATTAGTTATTCACAACTACTTGATCCATCTTTCTACTCCCAAACCTTCCAATTAATCCTCTAAAAATCCTTAGATAGGTTTTGGGGATCCTTTTCATCCAAAAATTCCAAACATAAATCCCTTAAGAAGAGATCTAAAGGATTTCCATTGAAGAAGAGTTAATCATTTATAAAAAAATAAAAAATGTTCTTTTCTTCTTATACATAGAATTTATGTATTTTTAATTCAAAAGAAATAACTATAGTATTATATATATTATGGATTATTATTATGATTATGGTATAACAATATTCCACATTTTATCTACCATAAGAAATAAATACACTGCATGTGTATATATACGACATACCATCTCTAGGACTTAGTGTAATCTATTTTTCATCACTCCATTACTTAGATGGGTATAATGATATAATATATTACATATATGGTAATTATTAAATGATATTTATTCTAGAAAAATTGATCTATGATCCACTTCTATAACCATTCACTATTAAGGGATTTATACCGTCAGTCATGCATACATATGACCTACATTCTCCACAACACGATTTGATTCATTTTCATAATAATAATTGGAAAATGTATATAAAAATTTATATAATTAATAGATATGATATATGTGAACTTCATAAAATTTTGGATGTGAATCAAATATATCTATACATAAGAAACCTGACTTAAATAAAAAAAATTCATAGGAAAATGAACTAGTTAACAACCGAAACAACATTAATAACACAATATTATTAACATAATTTTATCCGTGAATCATATATGATTTAATAAATATGGATATGGTTCTATTATAAATTAATAACAACATTTTAAAAACTATACATGAGGTTAATTCACATTCAACTAAAGAGGAGAGCAAGGTATGGGATTATTTCAAAATCTCATTATTATTTGGGATTATTTTTATTATGCCTCTAATGGAGAGTATTTATTTTTCATGTAAATGTTTTAAAAATATGATCTAAAAACTTTTCATTCCATTATCAAATAAAATTTTATTTCCTTTTTTACACTTTTTTAATTTTTTCAAAAAACATTAAAATGTATATTTTCTAATTTTCCAAACAAGGTAAATCTTAAAATTTTGAAAAAAATATGGAATGATTGTTATTTAAACTAATGTAGAATGTTTGTATTATTCCACCATCATTACAACATAATGTTTTGAGTCATAAAATAGAATTTGAAAAGATTATTTTCCAAGAAAATATTTTCTTTTATAAATGTGTGGATTTTAAAATAACTGATTTCCAAGTAAAGAAAGGGGTATTTCTCCCAAGAGTTTTTAGTTATTTTATTAGAGTGTATTAATCTATGTCAACACCAAATATTAAATATTATTATTATTTTTTATTGATGTATTTTGATGACATCTACTATATTTTATTAAATGGTTTATGGTCAGTTTGATTGTGGATGTGTAATATTGGTAATCTTCACCATATTACCCCTAATGTTTTGTGATTATGTTTACTGATTGGGGAATGTTATTTAAATTTCATATGTATATATTGTTTATTTTAGACCGCATTAATATGATGAAAACATTTGAAATAAATGGTTGTTTGATGGGCCCACTATAACCCCTTGATGCATCGGTAGGCCTCATTAAGCAATAATGAAAAGGGTTTGGCTAATAAAACACCCATTTTAAGATTATTGGTATGAAACCTTAATAATTATAGATTCTTTGAATAAATCCTTGAATTATTAGAACCCATTATGTATCCTCTATATTATGTTTTATTTGTTCAACATTATATATTACCTTATTATTATATTTGATATTAATAGTCCATGTTATTAAATTATTATGCTTCAAAAAATGTTTAAATGTTTTGTGTTTTAGATATTTTCCTTGATTTAATGTATAACCTTATTTGTTCATGATATCTTATGTGGAACACATACCCTTAAATAGCATTTCATATCAACCCTTTATTAGGTATTATTATTTCTTAGATAACAATATATATATTATGAAATATATAAAGGATTAATATATGATAATAATGATGTTCTTAAATTAATAAAAAATTTCATTTTATAGTTTCAGTTGAAATTTATGTTTCACATTTTTATCCATTTTTCCAAAATATGTAAAATATTTGGTCCTTTGGGATGTTATTCCTTGTATAATATTCCAATGTGTGAAAGTAACCATGTAGAATAGGAAACTAGAGTAACGGTATATAAATTCGGTATAATATGAAATTTATTAGAACACCGGGGAAATAGATTTATGAAATAATATTTTATATATGAAATCATATGATAGAATTTGGAAATATATCCAAATAAAATATGCTTTTTGTTTAGTTATTAGTTATAAAGAAATATGCAATTTATATTTTGTCATTTGGAAGATATAATATTATACATTAATTTTTATATTGACTTTATTTAATCTAGTCTCTACCATTTTTTTGAAAATGAAACATTGTAGAAATAGTGCAATCCATACTAATTAATCTATGGATAGTGCTCCTAGGAATGATAACAAAGCAGGATCTTCAGCTGGAGTTGATAAATTATTACAATATTGTGACAGCATGCTCTGTTTATGAAAATAACATTTCTCGTATAGAGCATACCATTACTCATTTTGGTTAAATATGATAAACCACAATATAAAAATAAAACATCCATAATTCAATGGGAATAAAAATACATTTATAGCTGGGAAATTAATAATTTTTGCAGAAGAGATATTTTATGATTTGGGAAGAAATGAAAAGGATAAGGTTTTCATAGTATTTTATATTCTATATAGAGATATGGATCAATGGTGGTAATTGATTCAAAACACAACAGATTATGAAGAAATATAAAACTTGTAATGGAAGTATTTTTAGAAATTTTTGTAGGAAAATAATTTTATTTTGAACTATGAATGGATGTTGAGAGAAATTTATGGAGTTGGAGACAAAAAGGATAAGGTAATTTTTTTAATTATGAATAAAATATTAAAATCATAGAAAGGAATGATTTATTCTACATTCATAACCCAGTGAGTATGATTGATCGTTTCATTCATGGGTTAAATCCATTAATTTTAAGGTCACTGATCTCACAAAATATCTCATCATATAAGGATATAGTCTGACGTCATCTCAATATAGAGAATTAATAATCAAAATCATATGAAATCAATGGAAATAAAGAGTTAAAGAGAATGGAAGAGCAAGATATAGACATAGAAAATAAGGTAAAGAAGGATTTTCCAACATGTGATAATTGTGGAAGGAAACCCAAATGTATATTCTTAAATAGAAATGGTGTTTATTTCATGTTTAGACGAAAATTAGACCTTCACAATGAATTCAAGGGAATGAAATAAGAATTTAAATTTATTTATTCATTTATATTGATATAGGGCACTATATAAATTATTATCCCAAGAAAAAAAGAAAATATATATCTTAAAAGCAATGTGGTAAAGGTCAAGATTATATTATTACTATAGTTTAAGAAAAATAATTAATGGTATTTTGTTTGGATTCAATAAATATGTTGTAAAATTATTTTATTAATTATATTTTTATTCTAATAATCATGAGATATATAATGATTGTACTGTTTTGTTTTTTCATTAAATATATATAATAATTCGTGTTTTAATTAATGTTTTAGGTGATTTGGGAATTAATATTTGTGGTATGAGACAAAAATAGGTATATTATATGATATGGGGAATCTAATGTTAAATTAATTTTATAAATTTAGTATACATATTTATAAATTATTTGCCTTTGAATTTGGACTAAAGTATTCTGGAAGAGTATTATGGTGACTAGTTATGTAATTGATTGAGTTTAGCTTTGAATATTATTATATATCTTAATGTATGACTTCTCATTTTGGAAAATATGTTCTTAAAATCTTTTTTATAAAAAATTTACATGTCTAAGGAATGAATCTTGGATCTTATTATTCATTATAGTTCATCAGTCATGAAAAACAGATCTTAAAGAATCATTTCCAGTTGTAGGGGATGAATTGAAAATAGATAGATGCACCACCAATGGATGAGATTATGACCATGAAATGGAAAGTAAGGACACTATTTTTTTATCTCATGTTCTTATCTGAATAGAAAAATAATCCCCCAACTCTGGGGAAAAATATTTTTGATCACAAATGTTATTCATTTACTTATCATTCTGATAAATCAATGATTTTTATCTGATCACAAATTTTTGGTTTTTTGATGGGTAAATTTATGATTACAATTTTCTTTATGACACCCAATCTGAATTTGATCATTATATTTTTGTTCTAGGTCCATGTTTTCAGTTCCCACTAAGGTAATCTAATTTAAATGAGTAATTTTTTTTATTCCATTCAATTTTTATTTCCATGTTCTCAAGAGGATGTCTGATTAACATTATTTCGGATGTGTATTTCCCAGAACAGAATATTGAAGTATCATAATTTGATTTTCTAAATGAAATTTTAAATTTAGAGGATAAAATTTATTCAAGTAGGGGTAAATGTAATGATATAATATTATATCGTATTTCTATTCTCATAAAATTAAATTTCATCGAAAGCTTTTGTTTCTCAAAAAACATAGCTCAAGCGAAAAAAAAATATTATTATAACCATGCCTCTAAAATGGGGGGAATGAATAGTTTTAACCACATTATGAAATTTATATATTATATATTCAATAAAAATTTATACATTTTTCTAGAAACTTTTTGTAGATACAGGTTTATAGTGAATCGAATTTTATACATTAAAATACTATATTTTTCTAAAGTTAATTTTAACTCCTTTTATTAGTACGCTTGTTTTGAAACTAAATTTTGAAACATTAAAAATTTATATTACAATTTATAAATATTATTCATGAACTATAAATATTACAATTTAATTTCTTTAAACTATTTTTATTTTCATGAAAAGATTAATTTTTTGAGGAATAGTATCATATACTATAATTTAATTGAACATTTCATTTTCTTATAAATAATTTATTATGATAAATTGTTAGTTTGATTTATTTAAAATTATAATTTGATATATTGAATAATATTATATTTAATTTATTCTTTTGGAATCAATATTACATTGAATTTGAATGGAAGAGCATTTTAATTTTTTGAATGTCTTCACATTAATAACATGATTTCACACCCTTCCAACATGATTAATTTTAAATGAATTACATCCAATTAAGTGTTATGAATATTTTAAACTGTATTATATAATTTTAATCATAAGGATAAATATTTTAAAAATGAACCTTTTATTTTTGGACTATATTAATACAAACTGTAGTAATTTTTATTACAATGGTTAAATGTAAATTAGATATTTAATAGTATAAAATAATATAAAAAAAATTATAAAAAATATCCAAAAACATTTTCTAAATTTATTGGATGAATGAGTGCTAACCAAAATTTTCCTTGGGACTATTTTATGGCCTCTTGAAAAAAATTGGATTCTGTTAATATTTTTAAAGTATTTTATTTTTCAAAATGTCAAATATGACATACCCATGTTTTTAATATGTATTACATTTTACATATTTGGAAATTAAAATTATATAGTAGAATATATATTTTAACATGAAATATAAAATTTTTATCTTCATTATTGTGGTTTTTTTAATTATTGAATTAATAAATAATTATCTTAAAGGATTACACAATGATGACTCAATAATTATTTAATTAATTGAAATATCAAATAATTAAAATTACTTAAATATTAAATTTAAAATAATTTGAGATAATTATGTAATAAATGAATTATATATAATAATTTGATATTTCATTGTTGTGTTAAAAGTTTTTTCTTGGTTATATCATGTTGTTATGATATTTTAAAATGTAACGTAATGAATAGTATCAAAATTGACATTAGAGATATTTAAAATAAATAATATTTTATTTAATGATATGAAATTCATAAAAAATAGAAAAGTAATTGGGATAAGGTTGAAAATTTAATTAATGATACATTTGTTTTCAGTTTTTATTTTATAATAAAAATATTAACCCTTATGGAGTAAAAACACTTGTTGTCACAATAAATTATAAAGATATAAAATTAGGGTATCAACTAAAAGTTAAGGGTTAGAATGTGACCTAAACATGTATAAATATTATTGGATTTGATTATTATGATAAATAATTATATTATAACAAAAACAACTCAATTTTCATCTATTTGTATCCTCAAATTAATTTCTATTATTTTTATTATTTTTTATTTTCAAAAAGTGTCCCACGCCACAATTATAAAAGGGCACATCCTCCCTCACTTTATCACAACATCGTGAACCATCTTGGGTGATAAAACCACGAAAATTTCTCCTCCCAAAATCATTATCAATGTTTTCGGGATCCTAGTATTCCAAAATGACAAATCCAATATCCCTTAAAAAGATATCTAGAGGATGTCTACAGATGAAGAGGTAATTGTTTTTACCCACTAATCGAAGTCCATTACCTCTTAAACCATCCATTCAGGTGTAGTTTTTATATGAATGTATTAAATATAATATGATATATGATATTATATTTTATAATAATTATTCTAAATCTATATTACTCCTTTTATCTATTCAAGTGAAAATGAAATCACTTTGTGTGCGTAAATACGACATACCATCTCCCCACCGTAATGTAAAGTATTTTTCATCATAACATAAATTGAGGGGAATAATAAGGGAAATTATATATATATATGATAAATTTACATTATAATGATTCAATTTAAATTAATATACCAAACACTTCCTTTCCCATTCACCATTAAGGGAATGATATTGTCACCCATGCGTATGTATGAACTTCCATGTCTAGAATGGGTGGTTATTAATTTTCAATGTTAGGCATTCAATAATGACAAAAAAATAGTTTGTAATAAATAAATTTGATATATATAAACATAATATAAATATATATTATATAAAAAAATATAATATTCATAAGAATCCTAAGTTACACAATAAAACATTTATACAAAAACGAAGTAGTTAATACCCAAAAAATTGTAATATTGATATATTATTAACAAAACAATATAATAGGATGATATATGAATCCATAAATATAGATATTGTTTTAGTATAAATTAATAACATGATTTAAACCATTATAAATTATTTTTAATCATGTTAAACTAATTTAAAGTCCATGTTAAGTGTTTATTTCCCAATCTCATTATTATTCATCATTTTTTATGTTTTTGTCTCTATTGGGGACTATTTTTCTTCCATTTCCATGTTCCAAAAAAATTTATTCAAAAATAATTTAACTAATATCCTATAAATTTTTTAATTATTTTTTACCCTTGTTGAATTTTTTATAAAACAAGTTAAATGGAATGTTTTTTCATTTTTTGAATGAGGCACTTTATGAGTTTTTTGACAAAAAATCCATACAATTTTTTTAAATTCTACAAATAGAGTGGATCTTTTTTCCATCATCACATAATAATTTTTTGAATCATCGATTATATATTTAAAAGGATATATTTTAATAAATTTTTTTTCTATTATAAATTCAAGTTTTTTAAAATAAATTATTTCGAAGAAGAAAATTAGGTACTTCTCTCAGGAATTTTCAATGATTTTATTAGAGTATTTCCGTATATGTCATCAGCAATAGTTTAATATTATGATTAATTGAGATATATATATTTTTATATCATCTAATGATATTTTATTAAATGTTTTAGGATCATTTTGGCAGTGGATGTTCAATTTTGATACCACTTACCATATTACTCAGAATGTTTGTCATTATGTTTACAACTTAGGGACACTTATTTAGATTTAGTATATATATATTGATTATGTTTTCCCACATTCATATGAGTAATTCATTGGAGTTAATAAGTAATAGGATGAACCCTCTATATCCCCTCTATGAATCATTATGCCTCATGTAACAAACTATTTTGTGTTTTCTCTAAGTCAATACCAATTTATTAGTTTATTGGTATGAAGCCTTGATAATTATAGATTCATAGCATGATGACTTGATAGAATTATATTATCTGTACGAATCCTAGAAAACATGTTTTGGATGTTGGATATTACACATTCCCTCATTATAATATTATTTATTCATATTCCATGTGGTTATTGGATTTGTAGATTATCGATGGTTGAGTTTCATTATCAAGTGATTATTTATATGGAATTATTTATTAATAATTTATTTTCCATATTATGCTCAATATTATTTTTAAATGAAATGTTTTTAATTTTTTAACCATTCATTATTTTTTTATTTATTCATCGTATATTTTTTGCACAATTGTCCTAACTGAGCATTTTATCTAACCAATTTATTATGTTTTATTTTTCCTAGGAAGAAAAATGTACGTTATGTCTGATATACATTTTAAATATTGGATAATAATTGTATTTTTAAATGAGTCATTATGATATAATTTTTTTAATTTTTATTGTAATTCATATTTCAAATATAATTTTATTAATAAAACTACTTAACTATTTAGTCAATTGAGATTTGATTTCATGTATAATATTCTAATTAAAAATTATAACCACCGAATCTGGGATACTAGGGTCGGGGTATTTACAGTAAGATTCATTAAAAAACAATATATATGATTCTCATTGACATAAATTTCATAATTGTTAATAAATATGTGATTTATATGGAATTTCAAGAAGGGATTTTAGTGAATTATATTATTCTATAGATTTTTATAATACCTTATCATGAATGTTCCACCTCAATATGAAGCGAAGGAGTTCACACTGTGAGGATTTATAGTTTTTGAGTGAATTTTAATGGTTATGGTGTTCTAACAACTCAAAATATATCATTTTTTGAATCATTACATCATAATTAGAATCATCCTAGGATTTTTGAATAGTTTAATGCTCTGTTATATGATGTATTTGAATTGAAAGATATGGAGTTTATATGGTGTATTATATTTGATTGGTATGTTTTGGAATTAATCCTATGTCTCGTCTATATCATTGTATCAAACATAAAATTAGTCAGTGGATGATAATAAGTGGTTGTGAACCATGAATTAATAGTAAGATTATCTTAAAGAGTTTAAACACATTATAGTGAAGTTGTGGTCAACATTAATATCCAAACCCTGCTAATTTATTCTCCTTGGATATATCATGGTATGAATAATCTATGTAAAATCATATTTCCCATTGATCATTATTTATTTTCATTTTGTTATGTATTTAATAAGGATTGATGTTTTCTATGAAGATATGATGATATGATATCATTTTTTGAAATGACAAAAAAATTTTATTACCCCTATATTTCCAACCATAAGGGTGTATAGAAAAACTAGTAGTTACAAACCTCATTCATGTATGGATCAGTGTAACCACATATATAAATGGTGTATCTCTAGGAATAAAATTACCATCATTGTTGTTTAATAAAATAAACATTTAAATATAAAATCAATTTTAAATGTTTAATTTATAGGGTTTTTTGTAATACATAAATGAATATTTATTATTACAGCAACTCATTGTGCATTATAAACCACACAAAAAATTAGACCATTGAATTTTTTTTCATGGAAAAATATCTATATTTACAATGGAATGAACACAAATCAATAAAAATCATTAAAAATTATGATTACATTTCCATAATTACTATTGATGTTAGGAACTCATTCAAAATTAATAATGTTCTTTGATATTATAAAAAATTAAGGATATAGTATTTTATATGGCCAAAATATGAAGAAATATATGTGAAATGAGAATAATTGTAAATTTATTTAATTACCAATAATATGGATTTCGTTCAGTTATGTAATTATGAAAATATCTAGATATAATTAAAAAATTTATATTTTAATTGTGATTTTTTTTATTTACAGTTTATATGGCAGTCAGAACATTTTTTTCTACAATGAATTATTTATTAATAAATTTATTATATTTCTATTTGGACTAATAAATTTTTTATGGGATTTCAGGTAATTAATTTGGAGGAATATTATTTTTTAGGAAATGTTGGATTATTTTAATATTTGACCTGAAATAGATTTTTAGAATATATTATGATAAATTGGAGGAAGAGAATATTTGAATGATTTGATCTAGTTAGGTGTTTTAAATATAATTTAATTTAAATAGTCAATTTTGTTATTTTTTAAGCCTCCCCTAGATATGTAATTTTTTTAGAAAATATAAAATAAATGAGATAATTTTATTCATCAAATAATAATGATTAAATTAATGGGAAAATAATGAATTAAATATGAGGATTTTGACCATAATATGTGAATTCCATGGTGGCTGAATGTGAAATTTGAAGAATATTTTTATATATGGGAGGTATGTAAATTTATTTTTCATCATTTGTGATATTTCACCTTCACTTACAGAAGTGTCTAAATTATGATGAAATAGTATTCAAAAGGTTATCTGTGGGTGATCGTCATTAGGTGAATTATCATTTGAAGAATGGAAAAAAAATATTAAATTTTTAGAGTTCCAAGTGATGTAAACCTTATATAAAAATACCAATTTTCAATGTTATTTTCATAAAGAGGTTATATTTGAGTTTTTTCTTAATTTTGAAATATTTTATGCCAATTCAACTTGGATTCAGGCCTCATAGACAAATTTTATTCCATCCATGACTCCTCTTCTTACATTTCATATCAATATAGTTATATGTGGTAATGATAAATTACACAAGGGTTGTTAAACTCAATGAGGTCCAAGAACTACAAAGAAAAATTAGAGTAGGACATGAAGATATGAAATAATGAATACCTTGAGATTCTAATATTTTTTCTTAATAGGTTATTGTTATTACTAGTTTATAGGTAATGGTATTAGTTTTCCTATTTTTGTGTCAAGTTCATAGACAGCCATACACATTACAAAGTACGTATGGTGTTCAAATACTTGGTTTTGGGTACGAGTCGATCCCCCTGACTAGATGGTATAATATGTTTAAGGATATACTTCCCCTGGATGAAACTGATATGGTTGGGTTTGAGGTGGTTTGTATAACATACGACAATCCAAATTCTATTTTTATTACTATTTTCTGTTATATTTTTGGGTGAGTGTGTATCGTGGGCATGAAAACCCACATTATATATGTATTAAATGATTATATTCTCAATAATATTAAAAATGATAATTTTTAAGGCATTTTTTTTTCTAATTGGTCATATGGACCATCACTTATAAGTGAACATGGAATGGGATTCAATGTATGTTGTAGACCTTCATGTTTTCTCTCAGGGAATAGGATTTTCTTGGAGCTAGACCCATGGTATAGGTCCGACGAGTTTTTTATGTAGAGGGTGTCATAGGTTAGAGTACATTAGTTGGACATAAATTCATGAATTTACTTCTCAGTTATGGTTCATCATGATTTGGTTAGTGGGAATGTTATATTTCTCTAATTCCATGAATATTAGATTATAATCCAATATGTACTATAATATTATATTGATATACTATGTTATTTCTATTTTGAACAGTGTTTGGCCAAGTGTCTCTATATTTTTTAATATTGTTTTATAGAATTTATTTTATATAGAATGATCATGATGAATATTTAGTAGATTCTATAATAACCCTCAATATTTATATGATAGGCAAAATATTTGATTGATTATCATAGGTTTTCTCCACATTTTGGTATTCTATTTCATCCAATAAGGCATTCTAAATTTCATGTAGAAACCCCAAATCCAATGTCATTCATGTTGTATAGTGTATTGAATTTAAAAGTGGTATCAATATGAGGTATTGTCATTTCATGATGGACAAGGATTCTCAAGACTTGGGATTTAAATAGAGTGCCTTACTGGCTAGCATGTCATTAGTTGTAATGAACCAGATCAGTATAACAAGACATGTCATCCAAGATGGTATACCACATAGTGAGATATATAAAATAAAAAATACTCATGTTCAAATAAAGATACATAAAATTAAAAAACATAAGAAATTAATATATATTTATGTGATATACAATGTCAAGACATGGAAACATAAATAGAAAGATGAAGTAGAACAAACTAATCAACTCTCAGTGTCAACATTTGTCACCACCAATCCATCCCACTATCAAGGATACAAATTTGAAAGAAAAACTAGAATGCTAATTGATACCCTTCCATTTCTCAAAGTCCTGGAAAACAACATCTAAAACCAATATAATGGAAAATGTTGATTGTGATAACATAGACCAATAGGATATAAAAAAATAATGAAAATAAGTTGAAATACAAATAATTAACATGTTCAAGATTTAAAAAAATATAGTTTATAATGAATTACCATAAATAAAACCAATTATAAATATTTCATTTTTTAAATATATTCATAACATATTCAATAAATCGATGAATATATTAGTTGTAAAATAAAATAAGGTAAGCTGAATATGTGATAAAAATATACACAAAATGAACAATCATGCAATAATATAGGAATAAAAGGCAAAGCACTCCATTTGTCCTCCAACCTATGAAAATACGTACTAAACATAAAATAATAATAATAAATTAACATGTTTGTTCCATAAGATATTAATACCTCTACATTTTATTGATATAAAATACGTATAAAAAAATGGTTTCACACACATGATGGAAACCTATATCAATTTCCCGACACACAAAAGATTCCCAATGTGATATGTTTTTTCAAATCCAGTTCCAAAATCCATTCCCACATCTCATGAAATCCATTTTCACATAACATTAAAAACATTTCTAAGAATAATCCAATGGATTAAACAATAAAAAATAGAAATTCAGGAATATTAAACCCTTTTATATATACAAATCACACAATAATTAAGGAAACCTATCCACCATTGATTATAGAGATTGAAACCCCATTATTCAGCCTTTAAAATACAATTCATGGCAATAAAATGAAAAGTGTCGATAGAAAACACCAACCAATCATGAATTTAAAAAATTCATAGAGAAAACTACTTCCACAACCAATGGAAATAAATATGTTGAAATTCCACATACCACGTATAATAGACACAACTTCGATAGGAGTTAATCGGTGAACTGGTTGATTTGGAAGGATGGAGATGATCCAGAATCACCTAAAATCAACATAGGACGAAAGTGGAAATCCATTACACCTAATGGATAAATAATCAACTATAAATAGTTTTTTAATCCACAATATGAGTGAATTCATGTCATGATTTCCATTCATGAAATGAAATCCCAAAAATTAAAAAGACAAAAAATGTGTTTCATTGGGTGAAATGAAATCCTAATTGACATTTCCATGTCCTATAATGGATTCATGTCATTTAAAATTTTCGTACCATTCATGAGACTCACAAAATTTAACAAAAAATATATTCACATCGTGTAACCCATAACAATGAGAATTTTTCTATAGAAAATTTCATAGAACAGTTTCCTCTAGAAACCCTCAAAAAAAACATGACGCTCCTTATAAATAAGAAGAGATATCGAAATCATTTACATATTTAATCATATAATTAAATATCATAAATAACATAAATCCTCCATAATTATTTCATTTTCCCAATTTAATTATCTCAATTAATGATAATGATACAATTCACCGAATCAAAAAGGGAAACAGAAAATGATTCAAATAATACCTACAGATTCCGAACAAGATGTAAACATTTCCCCATTAAAAATTATTTTTGTCCCTATAATGTTCCTAACATCCTCAACAAGAAAAATTGAAGGCCAAATCATCCTCATCAAAAATTCCTACCCCCACATCTAAGGGATATCTCATCTGTACTACTATAGTGAATAGACCAAATGAATAATTTTACTACACCACAACTTCTATCAATGATCCACAGTATGAATTGGTTGGTCAACAACATATATTTCGGGCATAAGATCAATACCTATTCATTTAATCACATCATATGGAATGATTTAATACCTCATTAGTTAGGAATCAAAAAAAATATCCTGGATGGAAGAAAAACAGTATTGAAATCATAATATATAAGACATTTTCCCAATTATCCAAAAATCTCAAAATGTGCCACTGGAATTCATTCTAATATACATTTATTACCCAACCTAATATGTTCTATGCAAAGTTAAACTATAATAAATACTTTATATCCTACCTAAAACTCCATTAAATGGATATAGTGGTATTTATATGATTTCAAATTAGACTATTATGTAAAACTCTATTAAAACAATTGTGACATATCGGTTTTCTCCGAAAAGAGACTCAACCTAAACAAGGACTACTCACCCAACTATTCCCATCACAAGGGAGGTCTGCATTTCTATCCATAAAAAGCCTCAAACGGTACCCTTTTGATCAATTTTGGAAAAATTGTTATAGGAATAAATGATTAAATGATACTAATTTTCACAATAATGTCTGAAAACATGAACATAACCTTAAATCATATCCTCAGGAAAATGGATATCTCAATCTATCTATCCACACTTCTATAAATTATATGTTTTTATAAATTTGAATTAGGGACCCTTTGCCTCTAGAAAACCTTTCCATAACTTGGTAATGATCATCATTTCCCTTTCAAAAATATTTATAGTGGGAACCCCATGATGTCTCATAATCTTCCGAACATAAAAGTCCCCATGATTTTATATACTCATCATATACATAATATATATGAAATTCACTGAATTTATTAGTCTATCTTGGCTCACCAATGGTGAACCGACAACAAATATTAGAGAAATCACATCTCATTTTCATATCATAATGGGTAAGGGATGTAATTAACTAGTTGTTCTCTAGTGTTTTACTTAATTCCCTAATAATAAATACACCATGATACATAGTCCATGATCAATTGGCTTTTCCCCCCGACCAATAATAAAATATCAAATCATGAGACATCATTGTTTTAATAGTTTTAAAATAACAATAAGAATTGTCTCCACTGTCCATCAAATATTTCCCCTGGTGAAAAGGAACAAATAACTAATTTTGAAAATATGGAGTGCATTAGGGAACCAATACCACTCACTCAATGTCTCCCCATGATGAAGGATTTTTTAAAATATCCATCACACATTGATATAAATATTATCCAACTAAAATTACACAATAATGATTCATCCAACATTCATTGAAGACCGTTTTAACTTCCCACAATCATCATCCATAACCCAGATCATATCAGCAAAAAACTCATCAAATACCACTATTACTCTAATTCCTTCACTAATTATGTAAACATTTTCCAACTCATTTCATCAAAAACTAAAATCCCCATTCCAAAATTATATGATATATATACATAAATATTCTATAGGTACCGCACCTAGTTTCTAAATTTCAAGTTTAGAAACATCAATGTGAAAATATACCTCGGGATATTCTGATTAGAATATACAGTAAACATATCCCTAATGAGGTAGGGACAAAATTTCATGAGTTCATTCATAAACATTTCGGACTCAAGATAATGTGTAGGGTATATCAAATCATGAGTTCATAAATAGAGAGATTTCTATACTACAAAATGTCACACCTACATCAAGACACACCCCCAACACATTCCAAAAGAATCATAAACAACATAATAACCCAAAATTTTCAATGAATTAATAAAAACTGGTTTTGAATTCAGGGTCAACATTAATTCCTCAAAATATCACTGACACATATCATTCCACTAAAACATCACACCCTTACGGGTTAAATTTTTCATCAAAGATACATGGTATGATATTTCGAGAACAAATCGCCTATAATAACTGGCCAATATGATGAAGCTTTAGATATCAAAAATATTTTTGGGCCACTCCCAGTAAATAATAGTATGTGGAATTATATGATCCCAGGAGGTTCTTCTCAATGATATAAGATGCACCAGAGACATTACTTATTGAATCCTAAACTCATGTTTGTCAAGCATATCATACAAATTATATCTCGTAATAGTTGTAAGAAATATATCCAAGTGGTCATTGTGATCGTCCAATTATATGTATTATACAAAAATATATTCCAAAAGCACCATAAAATATACCATAAATTGGTGGATATCTAGTTCATCAATTCCAAAAAATTTGTATGATAATTCCATAGTTTTAATTGTATAACAAGAATCTCAATATGCCCATACCAACTGCTAAATTATGTCTTATGTAAATTCTTATTTCAGACTCTCAACTCCTAGAACCCTTACGATTTGTCAATATCTGAAAATCAATTATCCTCAGAATATTATGAAAGATATCCTCCAACCTAAAAGGGATATTTTTTCTTGATGGTCACCTGATTTAACTATTGATAGTTAATATTAATTATGATTCTCTCATAATTATATTGAAAAATGTTTAAGAGATATGAAAATGGTGAAATTATATTATTATTAAATCTAAATTCCACATTTTCTTCAATATACACATTATGTTTTACCAAATCAATGGGTTCCATAGGGTATTATGGCATTGAAATGAGCTTCATACTCCGATAGAAGGACATTACTAAATGAAACCACTATTTGTGATGATTAACTAGAAAAATCAATTGTAATTCCTCTAGGTATAAAGGCACCACTATAGGTAGTTGATTTTCCATACAAGGTTCAACATCATCATGAATGAACTCTAACAACAAGAATTATATTACCTGAGTATAAGGAACAACATTCCCCTACCATCACAGTCTAGATTCATACTCACCTTGAAAACATTATCAAGAATGAACTCTAACAACATTAATGATTCTCTAATCATCCCAGGTCTCTAAATCCTTCTTGACCTAGAGTCTAAATATATTTTATTAATAATTTTAGAATTAATGTTTCCTTTAGTGGGATAGGATGAAAAACCTATCTAGTAGATACCTCTCTGAGATATTAAATATCACATCAATGAAGAATGTTAAACTCACTACAAAAAGACCAATCAGTTAGGAGAATATTCCAAAGTCATAAGACCATATTTAGGATTCGATATCAGGGATTTAAAACAATAATATATTAATGTAATTATGAATACATCAAAAATTGATGAAACCATAATAAAATAAAATGTACCTTTAAATAAAACCTATATATGACTCAATCACATAACTACTACCACTAAGTCCCAATCAGGGAAAAAAATACCTTAACATCCATGGTAAATTAGAATCAGTCGTGGATGTATGCGAGCGAGAATGTTTTTATGAATTTAATATCCAATGTATAGAAAAAATTACTTCTATCTATCAAGATACCAAACCACACTATAGAAATTTCCTCAAAACATCATAATGGTTATTCCACTTGATCGTGTTTTTTAGCAATCTAACATAGGTCAACTATAAAATTCACCCAAGCAGGTACACCACATGATGATATACTGAAAATCACAAAAAGTATCATGTAATACTAAAGATAAAAAAATCACAACTCAAAAGAAAATAAGACATATCCATCATACATACAAATTCAATTCATACCTAATAAACATGAAATATAAAGGAGGCCATGATATAATTGTTTTCATGTGAACATATTTCACCCCTAATCCCTCCCACTAAAAATTAGATATACGATAAGAGAACCTAACATGTTACAATATTCACTTACCGTTCCCTATATCCTAAAAAATAGTGTCTACAATATCCCAATATTAAATAGTGGGGTTTCATAATAGAACCTAGTAGGATATCACTAAGGAATATATAAAAGTTTTAATATCAATAATGAACAAGATCTAAATTGAAAACAAAATCTATTTTGTAATTCATTTAAAAAAATAACTCCATTAATAACCATTACTTTGTTATCAATAAATGAAAACTATATTCCGTGAAAATTGTATGTATAAATAAAAAACAAATAAACTAATAATTTTAAAAAATATCCATGAAAAAAGACATCTTGCGGTAAAAAATGTATAAAAGGAAAATAACGCCATTTGTTCCATAGTCGATAGTAATATGTACTATCAATAATATTTTACTATAAAATGTCCATATTGGTTCCAACCAACATATAGTCCTTCTATATTCATTCTATATCAACAAAATTACTCCTAACGGGGTGACATGTAGGAGGGTTACGAGTTACCATTTCCAAATGCACCCATGGATCCCAAAGTGGTATGTTTTTCTAAAACAATTTCCAAAATCCATTATAAAATATAATTAATAGACATGTCACCTAAAATATTCAATTTCCAAGAACATCCTAATGTATTCAACAAAATCATATAAAAAATAAATAATTATCTATATTGCATCGATTCACCTACCTAAATAACAATGAAAACCTATCATCTGTTGATAATAATTGTTTAAAAACCATAGATAGACCATTAAAATCCAATTAATGGTGAGAAACTATAAATGAAATGTAGAAAACACCAATTAGTCACCAATATAAATCAAAAGAATATGTAATTCCAACTTTATAGGCAATGGTAATAATGAAGTAGATATAGAACTTTCTAGAGTTATGGAATGCAATCTCTATATGATTGAAATGCTGAAATGAGCAATCTGAATAGAGTGAAATCACCAAAATATTCCCCAAATTTCCATCTGGTTCGATTGCAAAACATACAAAAATAATAAGGAAATAATAATGAATCTATTTTTTTAAACACTAGACCCATGGAATTCACAACATGATTCCCTTTCATATAATGAAATCTCAAAAATTAAAAATACATAACAAACAAATTAATCACCTTAGGATTAATTAAATAGTGATAATAGATTTCACATTGGGTAATGGTTTCAAAAACTAGAAATGATTCAATCACTATAGAAGACTTATGAAAATTTATCTCAAATGGATTCACATTGCGTTACAGATTCTCAATGTGAATGTATCAAGAAGGAAACAATCATTCAAATTTCTTATACAATACCTCTAAACCAAAACTAAAGGCTCTTTGAAAAAATAAACCACCATTTAAATACATTTAAAAATTTATACTTATACTCCATTAACCCAAATAAACATACATCCATGGAATTTAGGTAATTTTACACATCAATGTCTCTCCATTCATGATAAGTTATCAATTCAGTGAATAGAAAATGAAAAAAATTAATAAATGAATACCCAATGGTAGGTAAGGGGTTGTTAAATTAGTTCAAACCTTGATATTGAGGGGATTCCATATTTTGGGACTAGAAAATCTTGAATTAGTTATCTAGGTATTTAGACTAAGAGCCACAATTGTTATAGAGGAGACTCTAAATAAGTCATTATAACATTAGAGAGTGATTGAGTTTAATATAAATCATGATATTTCCATGATTTTAGAATGATATAAGAGCCTATGTGTAGTTTTTATTAAGTGGATTCTCCATCAGATTAAATTTTTAAATAGAGAATCCAACAATATAATTTTATTTCTAAAATATATTATAACAGGCTCATAGATTAATTTTTATATGATCGGATTATCTAGATTGAATTTTATTGATCATTTTTTCAACTGTGGAGAGATGGTTTTAGATATCTTGGAATTTTCATGAAACCCATATTTTTTAAGGACATTTTTTTAATAAGTTTTTTATGAAATGTTTTTGAAATATAGTTTTATATTGAATTGATTCTTATGACAGTGGTTTTAAAATATATTATAATTTAAATACTTTCCGGAAAAAAAATGTGATCTGCTTATTGAAAATTGTATCAATTTAGATGGAAAAAAGGGATCGTAAATCCATGGTAAATGGTGAATTCAGTTTTTTGGGAAAACCAAAGGACATCGATAATTATTATCTAAACTTGGGAAAGATTTTTAATGTTTTAATTAATTTAAATGGATTGTGTCATATTATATGGGTAACGTGTAAATAATATTACTTATTTTCTATTTTTTGTTGTGTAACATGAATTAAGGAATTGTTTTATTTGTTAATCCATTATTTATGGAACCCTGGTTTGTGATAATGGATTATAGAAATGATTGGTTGGAAAGATACAAAAAAAGAAACATTCACCATCATAGAGCGGATTACATGTTTTTCAATGGTAGGTCATGGATGACCCTAATATTCGATTATATAATTGTTGGGTATATCAATGATGTTTTGAGGGAGACCGTAATGGTGAGATCATGAATTCATTATGGTATTAGGCTTAAATATCATATGAATTTTTAGTATGTTAGATAGTTGGGACACATGAAATGTGTTTTTACGATTCCATAAGTTGAATCTTTTGTGGTGTTTTTTCTATAGATGATTCCAATAGTGGGGATAAACATAAATAATAATCATGCATTCATAGAAGAGTATTATAACGGTGAGTATCATAATATTTTGTTATATTTGATTTCTAAAATATCAATGTTAGTGTTTGACCTATGTAGATGTGAAACATCTTGGCACTGGGTCACTGGTTGTTCACATTCAATATTAGGTAGGAGTGGGAGGTCACATCAATTCAATACATGTTGTATGTAATGAAATATGTGTATTATAGATCCGGTATTTTATTTTTCAATACAATGGTAAGGATGCTCCTATGGTGGTGACAATTTTATTAGTCATGGAAGAGTGACCTTGATGTCTGAAGGGTCATCTATAGTAGAACTTATCGTAGGATGGTTGTAAGAGTAGGGTGGTGAGTATGAAAAAACACTATATGTTTAAGAGCTATTGTTTATGTTTAGACATTATTCAGGTTTTATTGATGAAATCTAAAATTTGGTAACATGATCTAAGTGAATGTTGAAATCAGATATGCATTAGTCGACAAGGGAAAATAATGAATATTGGATGAATTATTTAATAACTCAACAATAAAATTATACCGAGTGACATGATTGGACAATAGTGGGGGAAGTTTAATGATTATTTGATACCATTCAGTATTAGTGGATTATTAGAAGATAATATATTGATATTCTCATGCATCTAGAGTTAAGGTGTCTTTTCTGGGTAATATTTTGGTGTTTTGCACCGAGAAGTTGATTACTATTAGAAGATTTTAGTCAGAGGATGAAATATTATATTTTTTTGATGGATATAAATGATGTGGGTTGGGAACTACATAGATAAACCATTTTGTAAATATTTAAATTTTTTTTGAAGAGTATAATAGTCATTTTGGTGAAAATTTGGTGTATATGATATAGAGTTGGTGTTGTTCAGTGGAAGCATGTTCGACATGTAGAGATATATCACAAAAAATTAGAATTGAATTTTCATCCAAAATAGATCAGTAAAATTATACTTCTTTTCATTTCGATATTGGTTTAATTTGAGAGTTGAGATTCATAATGAAATTCAAGTCATTTTTAAATCTTTAAAATATCTTTCTAGACCTATATTGAATCCATGCTGGTGCCTTAGGTGAATTCGAGGACATCCTGGTAGGTTATGGGAATTTGGACTACTAAAAAAAGTAGTTTCATGACAATAATGTCATAACACATATGATCAGTCAGTACATATATTTAGTAGAGGTATTATACCTCTTCTTATAGATGGTTTTTATAGTGGCCCATTGAGTTATATGGGGAACCTGTGCTGCCCACCACCTTTTTCAGGATATTTCTGGAAAAAATGATTGACTATTTTTTAAAAAATCCTTTTGTCCTTTCATAAATGGTAAACTAAAGGAAGTGGGAGAGTCCACTTTTTCTATCCTCTTGCATTAAAATTTTATATTTTCTATGGCTAATTCATTACATCATTGTTATCTAGAACTTATTCATGAGAATTTAATTTCCATCAACCCCACCCCAATAGGTTATTCTCAAATTTTGGATAATTTGGATAATATTTTAAGATACAATTACACCAGATCATTGGTAAGACATTATGGATGATGGGGATTTCATGTGAAACATGATTAAGATATCCTAAAAGAAAAAATTTAATATGTAGTTTTACTATTCCAAGAAGGTACTTGGAAATGTGTATTTTTTTAGATCTTTTGACCTAAATCATATTTAATTTTATTTTTAATCTATGTTATATGTTTGGTCATTTAGATGAATAGTTTCTGGGAGTATGTTGTAATAATTCTATGAGGGATTGGACATACTTTTACTGTAAAGATTTATCTTGGAAAAATCATCCATAATTATACCTAATTTAAATTATTTTTAAATTAAAAATATATTATAATATCTTGTGAATTAGATGTGTTTATTATGATTTTGGGAAAAATGAGAGTGAACCAAACCATGTTTTTCTAGGGTTTAATGAGAATATGTGTCTTAGTATGTTTTTAGGAATTATTCGTTGTGGATTAAAAATTTTATATTAATTAACATAGTATTAATAGTTTATTTAAATTGGATATCTAATTAAAATATGTACTAAATAATTCATTCTGATATTAGGGAATAACATTAATGACTAGGGGTTGATGAATCTCATAAATAAGTATGGGAAGTGATTGTATGTTTGTGACCATCATGAAAATGAAATTCATTATTGTAGGGATCCTTATCTTTTGTAATACTTTTTATCTATTGGGATTATTATTCTAATATTCCATTATAAATATTCCTTTAATATTTCCTTTTACTATGTAACCTATTCCCCAAATGGTTGGGATGGGAAAATTATAGACTAACAGTCATCCTGGACCTCATAGATTGGTAGATCATTTGATGATGTTTCCATAGTCAAATGGTTAGTTGTTTGGTTTTGATGGATTTTCTAGAGGCATGTGTTCATTTTCAAAATGATAAAAAAATTATATTTTAAAATTTCACTAAAATTATGTTCTTTATGGAATTCCAATGGGATATAGGTGATTATCAAATTTGTTTTTGGAATATTATTAAAAAAATAGTGTGGGGTGTTTTCTAAATATATTTTTATAGGACATTGTTCAATGTCAATAAATCGTAAAATAGTATGTGGTCTCATTTCGGAATTATTAAAAATGTATCTTCATTTTTCAAAGAATAAAATCATGAGAGTCTTAGTTCAAATTATATTGGTTTTTTTGATCATGGGTGTTTGATAAATAATTTTTCCCAAGATTTCATAATGTGTATTATATTTTTTCCTTCTTATTTTGTGTTTTTTTGTTGCAATATGTTCTTTATGGTGTGTTTAACTTTTTGAGTGTTATTTAATACAACGTAAAAAGTAGATCTACATGGATTTGATATCCCCTTAAATGAAGGAGATTGTACTCTTTCACCATAGTGAGTGATTAGGGTAGTGATATCTTGAAAAAATGATGGGGTAGAGAGATAACTAGTAATATATTTACCATGGAGATGTTTTATTCTTGATATGAGTAGTTATGAGTGTGGGTATTAACTAAGAAATTGAAATGGATGTTTGATCATGTCTAGCATTAATAGCAGTGGCCGAGTTTGCATACGAGTGGCTGACAATGGATATGTGATGCATGTTACGGTATATGTACAAACCGAGCAAGATGAGTTATATGATATGGTTCAAGAGGGAATCACAAAACATCTATATTTTTTGGATAAATTTTATGGTTTGTAAAAGCTCCTTGGATCCAACAATAGTTCCTACTAATAGGTGACCTCAATCATTTTAGAGATTATTTTCCATAGAGTTACCTAATAATATAAAAAATTTAATGGTATTCGATGGACCATTTGATTTATTCACTATAGGTAAATAATAAAAAAAAAATATATGGAATGATTCCTTTGATGGGTATATTAAGAACCTAGAGATTCCAGATTGTATGGATTTCCTTTGTTAGTATTCCATAGACCAAAGTGATAGATTCTATTTAAGGAAATCCTTTATAAATTTGGATAACCTATATATTAAAGATTATAATTATAGCATGACGTTTCCAGATAGAATTAATTTCATTGTAGTGTATTTATTTTATCATGGATATGGATTTATGGGAGGAAAATCCTATTATTTTTGAATAATTTTTTCATAAAAATATACACTATAGATCCAACTGATTGATTATCAAAAAAATAGCTTATGGCCTGGATGATGTTTTCCTAGAAGGGTGCAGTTATTCCATTTAAATATGTGATGATATTGATGATCATGGTTTTGTGACATGATCAAAGACACCCAAGAACTAAATGCATTAGTTAGGGTATTGCAATACTTGTTTTATTGTAGGACTATATCTCTACTGAGTGGTTAGTGGGAAATATTCATAAACACCCCAAAACTAAATGAAGTCAGTATAGTCTAGTCTATAGTTGTCTTGGTGATATATAATGAGATGAAAAATATTTATATTTTCATATTGTGTGTTATTTTTTTCGGTGGGAGTGTATTTGTATAATGACCACACTCATTATAAATTTATTTCATGCACAAACACTTGATCAAATTAGCACATAGTATTCTTCATTCATTAGGGATTCCATCTAGAGAATTGGAATCTCCCCCTATATCGTACATGCAATGGGTTTTTTTGAACATGGGTAGACTCTCATGTTTTCTATAATTGAATAAGTAAATCATGGATATATAAATATAATGATGATTAGTGTTTACTTAGATTGATGAATCGACATATTGGATTAAATGAGTTAGGCTAGAGGCTGTGTTTTTACTATATAGTTACAGCTCAAACTATACAAAAAAATGATCCACTTATTTACATGTAATATAATATTAATCACCTATTAAAATATTATAAAGTATTGTATTGTATTGATTTATTGAAAACTTCATACTAGATAATGGGTTGTTGTGGGGATCCATAATTTTTTTGTTTATTGGAATTGGGGATTTCCATTATAATGTTTGGTAATGCCTAAATTTTATTATACATGGGTATAAGCCTAAAGATTTATATTAGAGGGACTACCCATTAATATCATAAGGCCTCACCATTGTTCATCAACCTCAGCGATGTGGGGAGTCACACCTGAGGTAATGTAGTGACCCCTACTTGAGGACAGTTCATGTGGTCCAGGGTAAGGACATACACTAAAATGGGAATTGAAGAGCGAGATAATTAAAGAATGTTCTAGGAAGGAAGAAACAACATTATCTATATCATTTTCATGTCAAGGGGTGGTGTTAAATTGATTAATTATTTTAGACATGTTCCCTAAAAAATTTATATAGTATATATAAATTTTGTGTCGGTGCACTTTTATTTCTTTCAACTAATAGAATATTTATAAAAGTGAGAAATTTTTTAGGATTTGAGGAAATGTGGATTTTCCTAGGGTATAATGAAATTGAATGTTTCTGGTATCATCATGAAATTTAGGTTTTTTTTGAAATAAAGATTATTATGAATAAAACATGTCTTATGAAAATTTTCCCAAATGATAGAATTGATTTTTTATTTCCACAATATTTTTTTGTGAAAATGCAATAAGATATCATATATTTAGATATCCAATATTTGAGATTATTTGTTAATATAAATTCATAAAAAAATCAATTTATCCTTATTTATTAGGATTCAATTTTTGATATTTTCTAATCTATGGTTATTTATCTTTCATTTGTGAAGTTGTGTTGCATTCAACCTCACCGAATACATATGAACATCGATAGAAATAATAAAAAAATTTGTTGATATGTGTGAGGATAATGTCGCTTACTTTTTTATTAGTAAGTCATAAATCTATTTTAACGATATATTATAGTTATTTCGTGTCATTTACTAGGGAGTTTTCCATATTCAATTATCTAGGATAACATTTTTCATTGTATAATTGATTTTTTATTCTGTAAACATTAATGTTTTTTTCTATAAATAGTCAACAACATAGAAATTAAATAGTTTCATATATCACAAGTTTTGTTATACATTATTTTTTTATTTATTTATAGACTCTTATTAATAATATAAATTATACTATTTTAATTTCATTTTGATTTTTTTATGTACATCATTTTTCTTAAACACCATTTGTAATGAATATTAAATTTTAATTTAATTTATTCTCATCAATGAAAGTATTTGGTCAAAAAAATTAATATTGGCCCATTTATAAATTACCTTTAGGAACACTACCTATTAATATTTTTATTATTAAATTTTATGAATTTTTTATTAAAATAATTAGAAAAATTTAATTCTCATAGTGTAATGGTTAATGAAATTTTTTTCCCTTAATTCATGAAATTTATTAAAAACATATAATTGGAAACATGAGAAAAAATGATCTACCAACTATATTTCTTCTAAATTGAGGAGAGAAATATAAATTTTGTTAAATAAAACACGGGTAATGAAATTTTCAAACATGTCCCACAGTAGGACATGTTTTTTTGTGACCATGGTATCCAAATTTGAATATGAAATTTTAGGATTGATTTAAGAACCCAAAATGAAGCCCAATATTTATTCCATATTATCTTTAAGGGTAATATATGTAATTTTAAATTTTAGAAACATCTAGTAGATTTCACATGTATGGAATCATATTTTATGAAACCATACATAATCATCCATTTTCAATGAATTTTAGATTCACTGATGAGGAAATAAAATCATTTATCCAATCATTGTGTATGATTGGATGGTAAAAGTTTTCCTTTTCCACTAATTTTTTTTGGAAATAATAAAAAATATAATAAATTTCATTTAAAAGTTATAAAATAAACTTCCAAAAAAATTAAATTGATGTTATATCGTGTTATTTAAATCAGAGTAATTTTTTCGTTTTAATTATTTTAATGATGCACTTCATTTTTTCCATCGTAATTGTGATCTTAAATTTGATATTGTGTAGTCCCACCATAGTATGTCAAATGAGTGATTCATAACAAATTAACTAATCAAATTCATATATATATATATATCCCAATTATTCCATTTTCATTCCTTTTTAAAAATCCTAAAAAAGGAGTGATGTTTATAATGTTATATTCCGCTCTATAATTTAGACCATATTACTAAAATTCCCTCTTCCATTGAATGAATTACATAAAATATGGGATGAAATTATCAAGTGGTGAATTTATTGGATAAAAGTAAATGATTTTATGAAATTTAATGTTTATTAATTTTTCCAATTAGTATTTTAATTTTATATTTCTACATAATGAATATTTTAAACATTCAGTTATTTAATTTTATAATAAAAAATTTTAGAGTGTTAATTTTGTTTTATAAGATTGATTGAACCAAGAATTGATTCATAAAATATTTTGATGAGTATATATGATAATATATTTGATTTTAGACATTTAATTCTTGAATAAGACTTATCTTGTTTAATAGACACATCAAGAGTAAATAGAATATAATTTTTAAGAAAGCATCCATACAATATTACCCTTTAAATAATAATGGATTAAAATATAACTATTATTCATTTAAAAAAATTATTATTATTTTTTGAAGTTTCATATAAAATCATTAAAATTTATTTAGAATATTTAAAAAAATGTCTTGACATCATTTAAGTGTAATTAGACGTCATCTTGGTCTCTGTGGGATCAATATTCCATGTTATTCTATAAGTGATTGCTTCGACCTGTAAAATAAATTTGGGGTAACACAATTTATATATTAATTTCTATGGAAAATTTATATCGTAATTAGTAAATATAATTCTATTCATACCCCCCCCCCCATTTATTAATTCATATCACTATTTATATTATCTTTTCTATGTATTCCCACACATTCCCTTATATATTGAGGCTATTTAAAATTTTATGTTTATCTTGATAATGCTTTGATTGGGCATTCATGTTGTCCTATGGAACTTTATATGCCTATTGATCCAAATTATATGGATTATTTAATATCTAAACCAGACATCAATAAAATAAAATATATTCTACATTACCATATAATAAAAATGTGTGATAACCGAATGAGAAATAAAGATATGGTAGCCCCAATATTTAGGGATATAGCATATCCAAACAAAAATTAAAAACTCACACATAAATTAACATCTTAACCACCATGATTAAAATATGATACCCATGCTAAAATTAAGTATATATTGAAACCCCAAATGATAATACATAGACCAAACATTTATCGGATGGAATGAGATATTCTATGAATTAATGTCTACTGTTTAATACATCAATGAGACCATGTTACCCCCCAATAAATTAGATTCATAAAAGATGGATCTAATTAGTTTGTTCATAAATTATTGATAATATTATTATCTATTAAATTTTATTTTCTCATCCATCAAATTATTGGACCAATAAACATTTTATTTTTAGAAAAAAAATTTCCATTTCAATCCATTTGGCATTAAAATAAAATTTCATTTTTTTAGAAAGGGGAATAATGTTTTTTAGAAAATTATAATGGTTTAAAGTTACCCTATAAATATTACCTCAACATGGTTGTTCAATCCTCTAATAAATTTTAATTATTTATAAAGTGTTAAATCCTATATAGAAAAAATTCATTGAAATATAATGTAATCATCTCTTTAAAAATAATTCCCCATTGTATCATTGTATTGCCTATAAATAATTATGGATCAAAATAATATGTGGAAAACCTACCTATTTTGTTAATACATTTTTATCATGTGTGATATACACTATTAGTGGTGATAAAATCCGTCAAATAAATTTAAATCCTTGTATATGATGTCCATGGGGATAGATCCTTTGAAACTGTATTATTATAAAATTTTGGACAACATTTAAACAATTTATCAAAACCATGATCTTGGTATTATTAATTTCTCATGATTTATTTCAATAAATTATTTGATTCTACATGGACCATTTATGGAGGTAAATTCTCTAAATTTTAACGATCTATTGCACCAAAATAATTTTTTACCCTTGTAAAAATAACCATCTTGGATTCTATTATATGGATAATTAATTACCCATTCAATAAGAACGTACAAATTCCAAAAGATAAAAAAAATAACCCATTAAAAATTATGAATCCCAAAATTCATTTTTTCCAAATATATTACTACAATCCTAGTTATATAAATTGTGAACTTGAGTAATACATCCAAAACAATACTATTTCCAATTTATTACAATACCATTACAATAATATTTTTTTGAAAGAAAATGTACTCAATGATTTATGATGTTCCTTCCCAAAAAACATGAACTGGAAATAATCTCAATTTCAAAATGAAATTACTCCAAAATTTGTTTTTAGTTCATCAACATTATGGGTAGAATATAGTGGATAAAATCTAACATTCAAATAATGAAAGATTAATAAATTTATTATTATTCTATATGTTATTGATGAAATTAAACAAAACATTCAAAAATCATTTTATCATTAAACCTATAAAAACAATATATAATAGATTTCCTCATAATCATATAAATAATTAGAGAATAAATGATATAATTCTAAATATTATCTATTCGAATTCACCACTACCATATGAATCATTATAAAATCCAAACCTCATTAGTGAAGTATAGGTAGATATATTATATAATGTTAAAATCAATATCCACATTACTGATCCACTCTAAATCATACCCTCATAAAGCAAGTCAAAAAAAGGCATGTCTAAATAGAAAAATAAATATTATAATAAAACCATGCCCTTTTCTTGGTTAATGTGAGAACTACCATCTATACATTCATACATAGAATGATAATAGATCATAATATTCTATACAATAATGTTATACGATGAGAGATGAATGTTTCAAAATCCTTATATAATTTAGGATCTATTGTTAACTTCATTACACACACAATGTATTTTCAATTAGGATTTAATGTGAAGCAACCAATATTTATTACTCTCTATCGATAAGGTCATAGTTTTATAGTACCTATTTTTATCTAACAAAATATTTTGGTAGATGATAAAAACTTCATTTTCTATTTAGTATTTAAATTCCTAGAAAATTAATACCAACATAGGTGCTAGGGAAAAAATACAATCATATTCATTTATTTCAATTTTTGGATAAAAAAATCACTATTCTATCTATGTTATTAATTATAACATAACTACAACCATTAGGAAAATAAATCCCCATATCAACATATATAAATAGAGTACTCAAATTATTGATGATGAATGGGTTAAATTGATGAAATTGAATTGTTTATTTTTTGCAGTGAGAACATGGGACATCATGATATAATTTATGGTTTAATATTTCTTGTTTATATCATAATAATTTATTCACTAGAAGTATTTCTATTTCCTTGGATAAAATATCATAAATATATCCCATTTTAAAAATTTTTATATCACCAAAATTTTATTAATTGGGCTAGATTCTGAAAATTGAGTCTATATCCATTTGAAAAATCATTTCAACTATTTTATTGTATTAAACCAATATTCAAATAAATCCATTTTAATCGATAATTCCAATAAATAATACTAATCTTGATTCTAACATGTGACTATTTGTAGTAATTGTATCCTAAATGACATTATATATAAGACTACGCCTTCAAAAAATATATAATTATTCTCTGTGCATAAAATATTCCTGATTTCATCATTTTTCTATTCTTGAGAAACTAACCAATAGGGAATCGAAATTCATTTATTTAGAAGTAATAAATATCTATTGGATGAGTCATTAATAATATTTTTTGTTTGGACCCCTAATGAGAAACCATAGAATTATTCTTAAAGTCAATTATATACTTTTTCTCATGTACCAAAAGGTTATCAACCCCGATATAATTAATCTGATTAAAATTTAATTCTTTAATTAATTGAATGATGGTATTGTATTACCATTTTTTCCAGTTTGTGAATATTCCTATATCATGTTGTAAATATGAAGGATGAAATTAATGTTATAACAAATTAGAATGATAAACTCCTCTAAAAAATGGTGATTAATGGATGGAGAGTTTTTATAGTTTATAAGAAGCCCAATTTCTATTTGAATAAATATTATTTCTCATACCCTTCATCGATCAAGTCCTTCAAACACAATCCTTTTGGATTATCTAATGTTACATGTACCTTCCGGCAGTACGTGATCAGAATTTCCAATTACACATTGTGGGATTTTCTAAAATCCCATTGTAATGATATCCTAATTTTCTGGGATACAATTGAGTGTTTTTATATTTTTTTAAGAGGATTTCATAAATATGTGAGGATAAAAATATTATTATAAATTTATAAATGTGTATTTTTTTGTAAATAAATAAAAAATCCTAGGTAATGTTATCTTAGATAAACATATAAAATCTAATAAATCCATGGTTGGTTAATTTTTCACCTTCCATCTTCAAAATAATACAAATTTGTATATTCTTTCATAGAAAGTATGAATTTATATAGATGTTTTATTATGATAATTAGTTCAATTTTACAACCCATTTGTTATTTCTTTATAAAATATACTGTTAATTTTTTGATAGAAATATATGGGGAATCCCTCAATACTCTCATGTCTTGTATTATTTGTCCACCCATAAAGAATTATCAAATTCTGTTCATCCATTTCAAAATAATGTTTTATGATTATGACATTGAGGTAGTATATCACCATTTCAAATTGTTGGAAAAATCTATTTACAATATCATATGATCAGAAATCATTTAATAAAGATAAAATCGAATATACCAACACTAAAAACTAAATTCATTCTATATTATTATCCAAAGAGAAGACAAAAAATTTTCTATTTGGATCACCAATAACTTTTTTCACAAATCATTTAGATTTATAATTATATTTCAACATAAAATTCTAACACTATATTGGTTATGTGGGATATTCTCATGAATTAATTTGATAAATTTATAAAATAAAATATTGATACGGAAAAATTGTTACATGAAAAAAATTCTTTTTTAGAATTAAATGATAAGTAATCTCAAGTTTCAATTTCTAATTTATTTTATAATCTAAGTGACTATTCTATATGTACCTTTCCATGGTCGACATATATAGAGAAATATATGGTAATATTATTCATTCCAAAATTTATTGCAATAGAGTATATGGGGAACTTCATTTCTACTAAAAACATTATGTATTAAGTTATACAAACATTTTTCGGTTTCTCCATAATCAAGAAACTATGAAATGTTTTTAGAGGCAGGGAATGTAGTCCTTCTCATTTTTTATCATTATGAGGCACATTTAAGACACTATTCATAAAATATAACCCATATATAATTTTAATAAATTGCATTAATTATTCATAAAATAAAAAAAAAATAATAAATATTTTTTTAATCTATAATTGGTGTCATTAATTTGGTTAAACCATATAAACAAAATAAGCCATTAAATAATATTATGATTTTATACTTTTTTATTTTTAGGGGAACTAAATTTATAGGACCCTTACCCAACTCATGGGGGTATATATATCATCCTCCATGGTAATTATGTTTCTAAATTTGTTGTGTATATTTCCACATGGACTAAATATCATTAGTTTGTGATATTATTCTATAAAGTAGACATATTTTACAAAATTGGAAGTCTATATGTTATCATTAGTTTATTTAAACCCATTTATACATTCATACATTCCCAACGCTCATTTTAATTTATTAAATACATCCAAAGAGTCTCCATACCCAAAAAAAATAGGCCAATTGTCGATTTGAGTTGGTGAATGATGAAATAATTAAAATTAATGGAAGAAATATATAAACCCGTATATGAAATATTGGTATATAAATCACTTGGATCTCATAGTGACATATTATACAACATTATAATTATTCATAGGTTTAGAGTCCAAGTTGTATATAGATGTAGATAGGAAGAAGGTTAGTTATTAAAAATGAAATAATAAGAGTAATTAAAATGATAATTCCTAATTTAGGAGATAATCAGTATAAAAAATTAAATAAACATTTATATGTTCAGAGATAATGTTTTCATAGAATAATATAAAAACAATTATCATATAAATTTTAAAAATAGTCCAAATCATAAAAATCCCATGTTTGTGCATCACACCCCAATACTTATTTATAGTTATCGTATAGTCTAAAAGACCGTAGTTTTTACGGATATTGGAAAATATTTACAAACTCACTTTTATTATCTCCATGGGATAACCAAAATCACATCAATTCATCACACATGGATGCAAAATACATGAAACCCTCCTTTTGAGGTAGAGGATGAAAGAAAATTTATTTTTATCTACCAGAAATAATTTCAGGTCGACAACCACTATGTCCTTCCTATAATATAGTATGAAAATCATTGTAACCCCATTATTTTATCTAATATTCTAGTGTTGGAAACCAAATCACTATAATAATTCTACATAAAATGAAGTTAATAGAGGAATTTTCTTTTATTTACTCATACATCTCTATTTATATACAATGTTGAATGTAACATATAGATAATACTAATACATGAATTCATATATAACACAAAATCATTGTACGAAAATATATAAGAATGAATATACTCCAAACGCAGGCCCACTAAAATGGGGAGAAAATTCCAACCTGCTTATATGGAGCGGACAACAAAAAAATGATACACAAATAAGAACCTCAATCTATCTCACCAAAAACTATACTAACCCATCTCCCAATCTATCCTGGACTCTGTCAAAAGGATTCTTGTCTTCATAAGATATGACATGTTCTGATAGATCCCATAAAGGGTTGAGTATAAAAATACCAAGTATGAACCCCTGAAATAAGTAGTCATAATCATAATGTTTGGTCCCCTTATAAATATATACGAATGTAAATCAAGATATGACATATAAAGATAATTAAAAATAACCAATATATACACTTAATGAACTCCACATATTAAGAGGTCTAAATAAATATTCCATCCATAGGATTATGTATGATGCATTAAGGTAATGATCATCTGGGAGATTCTACTTTAGAGACAATGTTTTCAGTGGTGGTTTCTATACCAGAGGGTTTTCTAGTCAACTCTCAGCCACAAATTACTTTCTACTACTCCAAATATCACATCATCTAGGTCGGGTGTTACACCTTGGAATGATGAGGGATATCATTAACCCAGTAGGATCAATCATTTAGATATGATATTCGTTCCATATATAGGGTGTTCACTCTTATACCATGAATCATTCCTAGGGAATAAGATATGGGAGAGGATCCCACAACAGACCTCATGGATGGACACCGATAACTCTATCTAAAAAATAAACCCTAAAGGGTATAAAAATATGATTATAATAAAATGATTCCATACTACACCCTTATTGGTATGTACTATGGAACCCACTCAACTGAACCAAGTATACACTTGGGAAATGAAGAGATCTGAACTACCTTAGTGGAAATACACTATGAAAAATAGAGTACACATATTGTGCCCCTAAATAGAGATCTTCCCATGTCCATCCCCATGTTCCTCTACATATTCCTATATACACCTATCCATGCCCATTTTTTTGGGTCATTCTCAAATAATTAACTATGTCCAACTACGTATTCTTTCTCATCCACTCTTCTCATTCTATTCTTTCATGCCATGAATTTTTCTATGTATCCTCTAGGATATAGGCCTAACCCCAAGAACCAGGTCACATGGTGTATACCCATGTAACAAGTCATATTATCTTTTCCTCTATTCCTAATATCAATTGAAAAAGAATAGGAAAAACAGATTTTTTTCTTTATAGTGTATAAGAAATTTAATAGGTAATTTTGTATAAAATCATAAATTATCCACATGTTCATAAGAACTATTGTCACCTTTAGATCCACCACTAATATCACCTAGATAATATTCATTCCACTAACACCACATTCCTATAAGAAAAAATTATGAAAATTTAATCTAATCTAGATCTTCCTCTGATCATCCACCACTGTTTCTCTCCTTTATCATACCATATAAAAATATCATCACTTGTGGAATCAATCTTTTGTACCAAATAAAACTCATTCAGTGATTTAATACTAACTATTTATCAATCCATTATCAAATAAAAAATGTCGAAAATTAATTTCTGAAGGAGAAGTGGATAAATGCACAAAATAGAAATGAGAAAAAACTTTATAATTTTTTTTGGTAATCAATACTTTTTATGTTCGAATTTTTAATGAAGTGGAGCCAATAAAAACATTAATAATTCCACAAATCCAAGGTAAAATAATATGCAATCAAAAAACATTCAACCCAGTAATAGAACTGTTAGTTTATTATATTTTTATTTTTGATAGAATAATCAAATGAGGAATATAATCTATTAAAACTAACACACTACATCGATTTATGATCGATAAACTCCAATTAAAAAATATTTATTGTCATATTTGGTGACATATTTAAGATTCGATGACATTTATGATCATTCTGACATCAAAATCATTGATCCATGATGTCTTCTCACACCCCCTCTTCCATAAATTATCCTCTCAATTATCTGTATTTTTATATATAACCCTGTAATTTTACTATAAGTGGGATTAATTAATTTATCTTCTAGGTAATAAAAATATAATAATTATATATTTATAATTACTTATATTACATAATATTTCATCCACTACATAACATTAACCAACCACATAATAACATCAAATGTTATATCCCTCCAAATGTAATATCAACATTCTTGTCTCAACAAAAATCGAAAATTTCACATATGAGTTGTCATTCATGTGTTATTACCAAATTTATTGAAAACATCATGCATGGGATATAATATGTTTAATATTTTTATAATATTAGTATGACTACTCTATGAGCCACATAATCTCACACCACCACAACACGTGGCTCCAAAAATTTTATTATATATATTATAAATATTTATAAAAAAAAAGATTTTATATTCTCCCCACCATAGTTATGTTTACACAGGGAAGAGAAAAACAAGGAAACTCAATATGAAGTGTGTAATGAGATAGAACATGGTACTCTAACTCCCTATAAATGTATTAAAGATTCCCTTGCATCAAAAATAAATTCACTAGGGAGATCTTAAAACCCATAGAGGATCAAATTATATCGATCCAAGATCTTCACTAAATACTTCACAATGGGCACTCCATCCTCAATGTCGAACTCACCCTAGTCAATATCTTGCGAAAGATCATACAAATAACTCCTCAGATGTTTCAGGTTGAAAATTTCATGTTTTCTATCTAAATGCAGGGATAGGGAGAAGAAGTAAACCACCTCACAAACCATACAATATATTTTGAAAATTCCAAAAATCATCAGAACTTAAAATCCATCCTGGACAAATATCCAATATTTACGTTTATTTGAGGCTTTCAGTAACATATTTCCTTATTTCTTATACTCTAGAGGCCTATGTCATTGGTCTATATTAGAAGTCTAAAGGCTTCGGGATGTCTTCATATTCTATTGGATGATATGAACATTCTTTATCATTTCTTATACTATCTCTTGGACCATTGCTGTTAACTCACCCTAAACTCTCCAAACAGTGGTCAGATGTAGGGCCACTCGTGAAAAACTAAAAATGGCCCAAAACTGATAGAATAATGCTATATATTATTGTATAAAAATTATAATAGGGTTACTTGATCTTAAAAACTATGAACAAAGAATTACTTGAAATATCATATCTTTTCCTTCATAAACTGAATGATCTATCTAGTATTTCCATCACTATGGTGGAGTAAAATCATATTGACACATAATTGAGTCCCAAAAAATATTACAATCCACACTATATTTGAGATTTGTAGAAATAATAACAGTATATAATGATCACAAATGGTACTCAATGGATCATAAAAATATCCTTCATCTAATGTCACTCCAAGATCTGAAATGACCTATTTCCTTGGATAACTAGTTTTTCGGAAAAAATTATTTGTTGGAGTATGATCACATAGAAGGTATCGATTCATTTACACAAATTTGGAAAGTTTATTGATATGTATAGGGATATACCATTACATGTTCGTTATGGAACCTCTTGGGGTTGAGATAATACCATTAGAACCTAGTTCTCAGCCTACACATACATACTAGTGAAGTGTGGAGACAACAACTCTACTCTACACATCTATATACATAATAACTAGTACTGACATCGAATATCCTAGTATATCAACGCCACTCCATGTTGCATAATAATTGGGGATGTATGAAACTCCCTCAGAACATCCCCAATAAATTTCATGAGTACCATTTTTCCTCATCTAAAATAGGGGACCTACTCCCCACCTTCAAAAATCCACCATGATCACATACAATATATATCTGAGTATGCAAGGTATAATAGTCAGTATCTCTATGATGAGACTCCCAAACATATTTTCTATCTAATGGGGTAACCAAATTCATCTGGAGGTATGATATCATATCCTCATCCTCTATTCACAATAGCAAATAGTCTACTTTTGCAGATACCATATCAAAAAACAGTAAATATGCTCTCCAGCTGAAAGAGTCTTTCACAATGTTGGTCAGAGTAGATACTCAAGAGGGGTAGAATTAAGTTCCAATTAAAAATTTCTTTTTAAAATATTTATATCGAAATCCCACAATTTATATAACAAGATAAACTGTCGTGAATTTTTAATACAGTAAAGGTTAATTTAGGATCTCAATATATTGATTAGTTCTCAGTTAATCTAAACTGAATATTATATTAGCATTTGAAACTAACCTACAGGTTTACAATAAATAAAAAAACTAGCTATATTAACTTTAAAAGTAACATTAAAATAGATTAATATTTAATGTACCTAGTAGTGTAATATTCAAAATAGTTTTAATTAAAATAAACATGCACAGTTGATTAACCAAGAGGTTCAGTCTTAAGCTGAGACATATTCCTCTCATTGAGTTTATATAAAACATTGATCCACACCCTGAATCGAGGTTTACAATAGTACATAGACTATCTAGGTCATCAGTCCTCTAACACAGTTCTATGAGGGAAGGCAATAATAACAACAACTCATAGGCTATCCAGGTCCTCATACCTCTACCACTATAAACAGTGGGATACAACAATGTAATGAAGAGATTGAGTGAGGATTTAGGAATCCTTCAGTTCATCTTAGGAGTTAGTGTTTGTTCAAACCGAGAGATGCACAAACTTCTCATAATGTAAAGAAAAGGATTATAATAGTTGATCAAGAATATAGAGATGAGTTTATAATTATCTAGTGTGATTGCAATGTAGTTCTAGACTCCTTTGGATTGAAGCAGATGAACCTTTGAGTCCTTTTAAGGATGTTGTGTGGAAAACAGAGTGTTGTGATTCTTCTTGTGTTCTCTGTGAGGTCCTGTCGAGTGAATATTTTTTTAGGCTTAAAATATTTTTGTTTGTTCAGTCGTGTCATGTTGCATGCATTGTGCCTTTCTTCTGAAACTTCCTCCATTTATGTTCTTTGTTATTGTCCTCATAGAATTTGTTTAGTTTCTGTATCACAATTCATTTGATTCATGGTCACACTTCGCTTTTAACTAGGAATTCACATGTTGGAGCTGACAGTTGCATGTGTTCAATACCTCGTACCTCGTACTGTCTAATGATTTGTCTATAATGAAACATTAATTATGTTAGTGCATTAATGGTATCAAATATGACCGTTAAAAATTAAATTGAGAAATTATATAATAGATTAAGAAACGATGTCACAGTAAGTCAGGGAAATTGTGTCTCCTTCACACGGTGTCAAGGTTGATCATGGCCCCTAAGTGTCATGGTGTCTTGTTCACAGTGTGTCAGGGTCACATTGTCTTGTTCACGGTGTCATGCTTCACAGTGTCTGGATTCACGTTTTCTGGCTTCATAATGTCTAGACTCACGGTGTCTGTCTTCACGGTGTCTTGTTCACTGTGTCATAAATACATAGCCAGTGGTAGACTCATGGTGTCTTAGACTTTCAAAAGTAACTATTTGCAGACTTAAATAATGATAACAATAGAAAGGATTAGACTTAAGTATTTGTCAAAGAAGGTAATCTGAGAGTACAATAAAGATAGTATAATGTAAGTAAACTGAATATTGAGCAATTAAGATCTTGCATGGTACTTTATATAGTATGATAAAACTTCAGATATAAATACACATGATCTATATTGAATTGGAGTTTGAATCATGAATGCATGATTATATAAGATTTGTGATCATTAAAACATGATTAAAACATGAGGAGTTCAACAATCTCTCCCTTTTTGATGATCAAAAATCATATATTATTAAAGAGTATATAGGATTAAATTATAAAGATAAATTGCTAGCATAATAGATTAAATCATAATATATAGAAATATAAAGAAACTTACTTTTCTCCCCCATTTGGGATTATCAAAAAGATGGACTAAGAAAGGGAAAAATGGTTCACAGTCCATTAAGAGAAAATAAGGGATAGTACCCAACAAGATCAATACAAAAACAATAGCATCCCTATCAAAAAGAGTAAACATTCTTCTTCCTCAAGGGTTGGCCTTTTTAGTGCCTTTTTTAGTAGTAGAATAGGATTCCATAGGTGTAGTGGTTGAGGTAGAAGAAGGCATATATTTGTTTTATAAAGTTGATAAAGGAAGGCCTTCAGAAATAGAGGGAGGAAAGGTAGGAGTAGTAGAAGATATATGTAGTTGTTGATCAAGAATCATACGCATGATCTGACTGAGTGCTTGGCTAACAGACATGGTGGTTGAGGCTAATACAAAGCTGAAGGTAGGTAGCCCAGATCTAAGAGGTGCAGCCACTAGAGAAATAGTGGATGTACTCTCAACATGAAGATATGACAGGAGGAGTTTGATGAAATCTATAATGATATCTCCACTATAATGCATGGCTTTCTCAAAATCCATCTTGTTCTCCATAAACATGTCCAAAAAATGAGTAAAGTCTATGAGTTTCTGGACTTGGTTCTTGAAATCTTGAGTCATAGGTTGAATCCGTTGATTTTCTATAAGGTACTTGAAAATATTTTTCATATCGGTCTTGGAGATATTTCTGTTGAAGTAGAAGTCTACGTTATTGGCAATCACTTGGTGAGCATCATTAGAAATCATGGAGGGGATTTGTACTAAGTCAAGAACTATATCACGATTTTGGCTAGTTCAGATAAAGAAGCCGCATTAAAGCCATTGAGGACATTATGATGATCTTCTTTAACTACAGATCTGAACAAATCATTGTCCAAGGAAGGTTTAGAGGATTGATTAGATTCTTTAACAACTATGGTCAGGGATTTTAGTTGATTAATCACCTTTTGAAGACATTCTATGTACTCATCATTGATTTTATTGAGGTTGGAAAAAATCTCTTTCATTTCCTTCTCAATATTCTTGTTCCTTTCAACAATCCTTTTCATATATGGATGCAAGATAAGGTTGAATCTGAGACACATCAACTTGTGAGATTTGAGGAGCAGCAGATTCTATAGGAGGAGCAACAGATTTAGATCTCGAATGTATCTCTTCTTCATGTCATCAATCATACTTCATAGGGTCTTAAATTAATTACTAAGAAGTCTATTTTCAATTCTTACCTCTTAAATATCATGGAGCATCATTGGTTGTATTTTACAAATAATATTCTCCAATAATGGTGAGGAATCTATCTAAATTAAATTCGTCATAAGAAGTGATTGGGTATTCATGAGTTTCTCAACTCCAGATAAGAGAGTCTCTCTAAATTAATTCAGATCATCCTTACTCACAAAGGATTGCTATTCTGCTAAGGGTTCAGTAGTAGGAACTAGTACAGGTTTAGGTTCAGGTTCCTTCTCAGGTGAAAAGTTTGTGATTTACCTCAGCTAAAATAGGGAGGAAATATCAAGCCCTGTTGCTATAACCTGTTGATCTTCATTCACATCATAGAAACTAGGATATTTGAGCTAAATTTCTCCAGGACTGGACTCGGTTTGATGTGAGGCTTCATCATATTCAATATTTGGGGTTTTCTCCCCCTTAACGTGTGCCTCCTTCTCAAGACAAAGTGACTTAGGAGAATATTCTAAATCCATATAATCAGATCTTTGTTCCTCACTCATTACATGTATAGCGAGGTGAAAACCTAACTCCATCTGTTCTTCTACAGAGGGTATGATTTCAAGAACAGATTGCTCTGTAGGGAGTTCCTCAAGATTTTCTTTTCGCAGACTAGGAAACTCTTCCACTATAGGCTCTTAAATTGTAGTCACATCCAAGGCATTGTTTTCTGAATATTTGGAAACTAATTCTATTATAACCTCAGGTTGAGTTTGCAAACTAACAGCTTCTTTTGGAGCAGGAACTTCTTTTTCAAGAACTTCATGAGAAATAGTAGTTCTGTCTTCCTCAACAACAATAGCTTTCATAAGTGGCACTACAACCTCTTCTTCCTCTTATTCATAATACTTGTAAAATTCATCTGGTTCCAAACTAGGATTAGAAATGTCCTTCGGACTTGAACGATAATCCACATATTTAATTTCTCATAAACCTGGTAATTTTCCTCCACCCATTCCCTTTTCCAGGGATTCCAGTTTATCATTATTCTCTTGATGGTATCTTTTGAGAGATAGTACTCATATTCCATAATAACTTCATCATTAGGTCTAACCACACCTTTTTCAAGATTCATGGTTGATATAATCCGATAGTAGAACATAGAAGATGACTTGGATGTGACATTGATCAACTCACACATGTGGTGTATGATATACTTGCACAGGTTGATCTTATGTCCATTTTTCATGATGTGGATCAAAAACACATCTAGATATTTTAACACAAAAAAATAACCTTTTCTTCTATATACCAAATTTTGTACAATGTTAAACAGAAGACTTGTTTCTCCATCGAATTCAGCAACGATGGATCTTCTCTAGGTTCCATTTCTAGTTAGGGTTTTCAGAGAATCTTCTAAATCGATGAAATCGATTGATGGTGGAGGTCCTCTTTGATAGTCATCACATATACCCTCATGAGTATCCTAAGGAATGAATCCTATAACCTCATGGATAAAGAACATCTCTGGCCATTGACCCAGCTCTTTACAACAAAACTTTCACCAGAATCAAATGAGAACTGAACGTACTGGTAAAATTAAGCCACGAACCTAGGATAGATGGGTATATCCTCCAAAGAGAACCATTCTAACCAAACTTTTTGTTCTAAACCTTTCAGTACCAGCGACTTACTAGACATAATACACTTGTGGAAAATTTCATTCTTAGGTGCAACACTGCAGATTACCATATTTAGATTTAAAGTCCCTTCAGGTGTCAGCTTAGGTGAAATCTTCTTCTTCTTCGAGTTTCACTTCTCAGTTTTAGATGATGACAGACGCTTCATCCTTCGAATTAACTAACGGTTCAAGCGAGATAAAGGTTGCTAGGATGAGGAAGGGTTCAAAGAGAGTAGTTAAAAGAAACATCAAGTGAAGAATTGAGTGATACTTGCTTTGTTTTATCATCTAAGAATATCAAACTTCGCTAAAATAAAAACGCAGGAAAATAAAAGAGGTGAAATAAAAATTACCGCTATACGGGTTAAAAAAAGATAAAATGATTTTTATGGTGAGGCCATGATTGATCATTACAGTGAGACAGTGAGTAGTCATCAAAGTGAGACAGTGAGTGTGCTTCATGCCGAAACTGTGCGTGAGATTTTCAGTACACATTACGACGAGATAGTAAACATCAGAGACAGCAACTGAGAAACCATAATCATGAAACCGTAACGTATAACATAGTTATATATCGCACTGAATGACCTGAAATAGTAACAATAAAGGCCTCCATTTGAGATTTATCATGCCTAGTTTATGTATGATGTGGTCTGTTCTCTCAGAATATAATGGTTTACTGAATATATCAGCAAGTTGATATTCTGTACAAATGAATTCCAATGTTATATCACCTTTTTGATAATTATCTCTCATAAAGTGATGTCTTACATCAATATGATTAGTCGTAGAATGTGAAACTGGATTCATTGAGATGTTAATAGCACTTGGGATGTCACAATTAATAGGTACATGTCTAAATTGATGTCCATAATCTATTAATGTGTGTTTCATCCACAAAATGTTTGCACAATAATTTCCAGCAGCTATGTATTCATATTTTGCAGTAGATAATGGAAGATGATTTTGTTTCTTACTACACAAAGATACTAGTGAATTGACTAAAAGGTTACATGTTCCAGAGCTTCTTTTTCTATCTAACATACAGCCACTGAATTCAGCATCAGAATAACTAAATAACTCAAATGTTTGTCCTTTATGTTAAAATAGTCCTAGATTGGGTGTATACTTGAGGTATTTGAAAATTCTCTTCACAGCATTTAAATGTGATTCCTTGGGGTTTTCCTGGAAACTAGCACACACACAAACACTAAACATAATGTCATGACGACTAGCAGTTAAGTAAAGTAAACTTCCATTCATTCCTCTAAAAGTGGTTTGATCAATAGATTTTCCATATTCATCACGATCCAACTTAGAAGAGGTTCTCATGGGAGTGTCAATACTTTTAGTTTTATCCAATCCAAAATGTTTTATAAGATCCATTGAATATTTACTATGATTTAAAATAATACTAGTATCATTTTGAAGAACTTGAAATCCATGAAAATATTTGAGTTCTCCCATTAAACTCATTTCAAATTCGTTTTGCATCATTTTAGAAAAACCAACACGTAAATAATTTTTCAAAGATCCAAAAATAATTCCATTTAAATAAATTTGAACAACTAAAACATCATTATAAATCAGTTTTATAAAAATATTAGGATCAACTATTTGTTTTGTAAATCCTTTATAAATAAGAAAAGCACTTAATTTGTCATACCATTCTCTTAGAGATTTCTTTAAACCATATAATGCTTTTTATAGTTTAAAATGTGATTTGGAAAATGGGGGTTTGTAAATCCAGGGGGTTGTTCAACAAAAACATCCTCATTTATATACCCATTTATGAATGCTCTCTTAACATCTGTTTGATGTTTTTTTAAATTCAGATGTACAACATAGGAAAGGAGGATTCTGGTAGCTTCATGTCTGGCTACTAGTGCAAAAGTCTCTTCATAGTCAATTCCTTCTTCTTGACTATATCCTTGTGAAACATGTCTAGCCATGTTTCTAACTATGTTACCAGCTTCATCAAATTTATTCATAACGACCCATTTAGTGCATATTGTTAGAGTTTCCTTAGGTCTGTATACTAATTCCCAAACATTATTTCTTTCAAATTGATTTATTTCTTCTTGCATATCTATCACCCAAAATTCATCATTGATTTCATCATTGATATTTTTAGTTTCACGCTTTGAATGAAAATCTTGATGTTCAACCTGATTTCGTAGAGAATCTCAAGGTTGTGTCCATCTATTTAAATCTACTTCAATAGCATCTAAAGGGTGGTTTTTAAGAGTCATGGTTGGCTTATAAAAGATAGGGCTAGAGATTATAGGGTCATTTTTAGGTTCGTGTTCAACAAAAGCATATTATAGAACTTTTCCCAAGCTGGTTTTCTTAATAAGAGTTTCACTATTTTTGTCATTAAGGTTTAGAATGGACATATCTTCATCGAGATTTTCAAGAGGGGTCATAGGTTCATGTGGATCCGTTTCATCAAATTTGATGTGAATAGATTCTTCCACACATTTTGTTCTCTTATTGAATACTGTATAGGCTTTACTTGATATTGAGTAAACTAGGAAAATTCCTTCATCACTTTTAGAAAACAATTTGTCAAGATTAGCATTAGTATTGAGGATAACTTTTTTGTAACCAAAAACTCTAAAGTAGATAACCTTCGGCTTCCTATTGTTCCAATGTTCATATGGGGTCTTTTTGATAATTGGTCTAATCAAGACTCTATTGATAATGTAACAATCCGTATTAATAGCTTCAGCCCAAAAGTTAATTTTTAAATCATATTCATTGAGAATTGTCCTAGAAATCTCTTGAAGAGTCCTATTTCTTCATTCTACTACAACATTCTATTGAGTTGTTCTAGTAGAAGAGAAGTTGTGACTATAGCCATTATGTGAGAAATAAACTTCAATGTCTTGATTTTATAACTCACGACCATGACCAGTTCTCATGGTCTTGATCCTAAGTACACTATGGTTTTCTACAGACTTGGAGTATTTAATAAAGTAAGAACTAGTTTCAATTTTGTGAGCTAGAAAATATACCCAAGTGTATCTAGAAAAGTCATCTACAAGAATATAGACATTGTGATTCCCATTAAAACTATAAACTATAGATGGTCCAAATAAATCCATGTGAACCAACTTGAGAGGTTGAGAAGTTGAAATTTCTTTATTTGATTTAAAAAACATTATGTTTCTTTCTCTTTTGATAGGAATTAAAAACTTTTTCAGCTGAGTATTCATGTTTAGGTAGGTCTCTAACTATGTTTTTCCTATTCTGTTTTCTATGTGTGTGTATATTGTAGTGTCCTAATCTTCTATTCCAATGCCAAGACTCATTGTGAAAGGCATTTAAACAGGTAATATTTTGTTTATCCAAAGATTTCAATTCCACAGCATAACATTTTCATTTCTCAGTGTAGTAATCATCAGAGTATTTTTAGAATCAAACACATTGTAAGCATCATTTTCAAATTTACCATTGAAACCATCATCACACAGTTCAGAAATGATTAAATGATTATAATTTATTACATCAATAAATAAAACATTAAATATTATGATGGAATCAGTGTTACTAATCTGTCTTAAGCCAATGATCATTCCTTTTGAGTTATCACCAAAGGTGACATATCCTCCATCAACATTGATTAAGATTTTGAAGCATGAAAAGTTTCCTGTCATGTGTCTTGAACATCTACTATCCAAATACCATGTGTTCCTACAAAAACATTTTATGTAGGATTCCTACAACACAATTTTAGATAGAAAATGATGTTGGTGCCCAGATTTTCATGGGTCCAGACAGGTTAGCAAAAAGAAATTTTGGTACCCAGATTTGTCTATTGGGTTTTATATAATAAGTAGTTTTAGAATATTTCGAAAGATAATATTTGTTTGATCTATAAATATGTGAGTATGAGGTTGAGGCGTAAGAATATTCAGAACTTGAACTAGCATAATATTGTCTATATTATGGAATAAATCCATTCTTGGTAATCTGTCTTTGTCCAGGTGGAAATCCTAAACCAATAGTATATTTTTTTGCTACTTGTTTTTCTAGATTTTTTGTAAGAGTGTCTGTTCCATTAGTAAAATTTTCTAAATCGTTCCCGAGTTTCTCATTAGGTAATTTCAGTTCAGTATTCTCTATGAGTTGTCGAGCATTCTTTTCCTTTTCTACTTCTTGTACAGATATGACAGTGCTAGTTAAAGTATGCTACTTCTTTAATGATTTATACTTGTCTTTCAGTTCATTGCATGTATCTTCTTGCATATTACAGTATTCAAATAATTATTCACTAGAAAAGTTTTTAGAATCAGAATTAGAATCATCTTTATAATAATAAGAGTTTAAAGCAGGAGTATCCAATGTTACCTCAGAAGTGTTTTTCATGAAACACATAGTAGATTTTTGAGATTTTTTATCCTGACTGGAATTAGAATCACTTGAACAATATTGTGAAGCACTCCAGGTTTCTTTCATATCATTTTTGTATTTTTGTCCTTGTACTCATATTTATTCTTGTACATTAACTTTGGATAGTCATCTGTTTACATGTCCTTTCTTCTTGAATTTGTAGCAGACTATATCAACACTTTTATCTGTCATTTTCCAATCTTTCTTCCAATGACCATTATTGTAAAACATTCTTTTGTAATTTGTTTTTCTGAAAAACCTATATTTCCTATAAAACATCTTAAATAGTCTGGCTATCTGAGCCATTTCAGCATCACTATTAGATGCTCTCTCTTCAGTACTTGAACTATCACTTGCAGCTTGAATATTCTCTTTGTCCTTGAGTTTTGAAGTAGAAGTCTTGATGGCTGCTAATTTCTTTCTTGGTTCATCATCTTATTATTTATTTACAGTTATTTATTCCTAAAACATCATCTACTTAACAATTTGTTCCTTGACATGTAGCGTGCCAATGTCACATGATTCTCTTATTAAGACTGATGTACCTCTCCATCATTCTGGCGGGTATCTTAGTATCCTCATGATTTGCTCCTTTAGTGGAACAACATTTCCCAGTGAGCTCATTGTATTAACTATCTCATTGAACCTGAGATACATATCAGAAATAGATTCATTAGATTTAATTTAAATGTTATCATACATAATAGTCTATGTTTTTAGCCTCATTTTTTTAACATTGGTTGTTCCCTCATGGGAAATAGCTAAAGTATTTAATATTTCATAAGCAGTCTTACAAGAAGATATTCTATTTAATTCTTCATCTCCTAAAACATAATACAAGGAATTCATTTCTTTACAATTATTATTGTACGCAACTTTAGTAGGTTCAAACCAAGTATTTATAACAGTTTTTGGAATCTTATACTGAGTCTCTATGGCAATCAAAATGTCAAATCACATACATTCTAAATGAATTTACATTTTTATTTTCCATTGGGTATAATTTACACCATTAAAGAGGGGTGGCCTGTTGGTAGCTACAAATTTTAATCTATTATCCAAAATAAGATTTTTGAAAATATATTAAATGATATAAAATTTAGAAATAACTGAAATTTTGAGATCATTATGATACAACTAAAATCACAGTTCAAAACTTTTCACAAACAGAGAGTTTTGAATAGCTTTTAACAAACCTCGGATACCAAATGTTGGTTGTAGTGGATACTCAATGGGAGGGATATGAATTGAGTACCAATTAAAAATTTCTGTTTAAATGATTTATATTGAAATCCCCCAATTTAAATAACAAGAAAAACTGTAGTGAATTTTCAATACAGTAATTATTTAGTTAGGTTCTCAATAGATTGATTAGTTCTCAGTTAATCTAATCCGACGATTAGATAAGATTTTGAAACTAACCTACTAGTTTACAATAAATACATTCATTTTAAAATTTAACTATCAGAGTAACTTTAAAACAGATTAATATTTAATGTACATAGTAGCAGAATATTCAAAATAGTTTTGACTAAAATAAACATGCACATCAGTTTTAAACAATAGGTTCAGTCTCAAGCTGAAACATAGTCCTCCCAAACCGTTTCTATAAAACTTTGATCCAAACCCTGAATCGGGGATTACAATAGTACTCAGATTTTATAGGTCCTCAGATCTCTACCATAGTTATACATGTTAAAGAAATAACAAAAACAATTCACAGGCAGTCTAAGTCCTCATTACTCTTCCACAATCCACAGTGGGATACAAGAGTGTAAATAAGAGATTGAGGGGGTATTTATAAATCCTCATGTTTAGCATAGGATTCAGTGACTGTTCAAATAGAGAGAATCACACAATTATCGTAATGTAAAGAAAAAGATGATAATAGTTGAGAAATATTATAGAGATGAATTGAGAATGATATTTTATTATGTTAATGTAGTTCGGGACTCCATTAGATTGACGACGATGAACCATTGATTCCTTTTTTGGAAGTTGTGTGGAAAACAGAGTGTTTCGATTCTGCTTGTGCTCTCCATGAGGTTATGTCGAGTGAAGATGTTCTTTAGGCTTCAAATATGCATTGTTTGTTCATCAGTGTCAAGTTGCACACAGTGTGCCTTTCTTATGAAACTTCCTCCAAGTATGTTCTTCATTCTTTTCTTCACTGCCTTTTTTTCTGTATCGCACTTATTTTTATTCTTGGTCACACTTCGCTTTTAACATAGAACTCATGTGTTAGAGCTGAAAGTTTCATGTGTTTTGTACCTCGTACCTCATACTGTCTGATCATATGTCTTCAATGAAACATTATTTATGTCAGTTCGTTAAATTCATCAAATATGATCGTCAGAAATTAAATTGAAAAATGATAGCAAAGTTTATGAAATGGTGTCACATTAAGTCATGGAAATGGTGTCTCCTTCACATGGTGGCTAGGTTGATCATGGTGTCAGAGTGTCACTGGGTCTTGTTTACAGTGTGTTGGGGTCACGATGTCTTATTCGCGCTCTCTAGATTCACGGTGTCTTGATTCATGGTGTCTGGATTCACCGTATCTGGATTCACCGTGTCTAGCTTCACGGTGCCTGGATTCACGGTGTCTGGCTTCACAGTTTCTGGATTCATGGTGTCTGGCTTCATGGTGTCTTGACTCATGATGTCTTGTTCACTGTGTTAGAAATACTTATCTAGTGGAAGCATCACGGTGTCATAGACTTTCTGATTTAACTATGTGTAGAATTAAATAAAGATATTAATAGAAAGGATTAGAATTAATTATTTGTCAAAGAATGTATTCTGAGAGTAGATTAAAGATATTATAAATTAAGTAAACTGAATATTGAGTAATTAAGATCTTGCCTGGCACTTCTTAAAGTATGAGAAAAAATTATTTATGAATACACATGATCTAGATTGAATAGGACATGGAATCATGAATACATGATTAAATAACATTTTTTGATCATTAAAACATGATTAAAACATGAAGAGTTCAAGAAACAACATTACACATCCAATTAATACAGACCAACTCAATGTCATAATCATGGAGTATCTATACAGATAACCTCTATATTATACTAATATCCTTTTGATAGTACATATACTTGAGACACTTTTAAATTTAATAGAAAAAAATGTGTGCATCCATGAGGTAGCATTGCCACATCTTACGTGTAAAGACTACAAATAATAGCTCAAAATCATTGGTCATGGACCTCTACTAGTGAGGTCTTAGATACAGATACCATTATCAAATCAATAACTATATCTGCATCCAAACACAATCATGTAGCATCCCATAGTAATCATTGAAAACCTTTTTTCACCACACCCCACTCGAAAAATTTCATGATGTGAGTGCCCGTGAACCATTGTCCGAAGACCTAAAAAATTTTCTGTAACATATCCTTCAAAATGAAAGGATTACCTTTTAAAGGGAATGTAGTCCAAGGTTATTGTAGCATCCTATCATAAAAGCCACAAAATTGGTGCTCCAAGCTGGTTATCCATAAGACATCAAGAGATTCTCCTCATACACTAGAGAATATTTGTCCAGTTTGGGGGGTCTAATGGTGATGATGTGAGGATATTATATCCTATATATGATTTCACAGCTAGAAGTAAATATCAAAACACATAAACAAAAGATAAAGAATACGAGTAAATAAAAATAAAATAACCATATTGTGATAAAATGAAACTAAAGTAAAGGCCGGAACAAAAATGTCATTCATACAACCATGATCTCCCACTAGCTCAATCCCATGTACAAGAAATAAAAAACATAAAATTTAATACAACAATCCCTATTGTTAACTCCTAGATGAACACATACCCACACTCCAATACCATTTCCAAAGGATCTAGCTGAACCTGTCAAATCAATATGATAATCCCACACAAAAATGAAATACAACGGATCAACCCTATCCATAATGCACCATTTATCATCCTAGAAATATACATATGTTCTGCATGCACATTGAGGTGAATGAAAAGGGGGTGATAAATAAATCTCAATAGGCCACCCCTAATTTTGAACCTATAAACAACTTCCATAAGTGCATTCTCATGAAATATGCTATGCTTAGCCAATATCAAATTGGATAACTAAATATAAATAAATAACTATCGATTTGTAGGTCTCATACCTCAATGTACCACACCTAACTAAGCCAATTCCATAATATCTCTAAGCAATTCTCAAGGACCGTGAATCCTAATCAACCTACAGGTTCCATACCCATGGAAGCTACAACCGACCTGAAAATACTAGTAACTCATCTTATAGTAGTGTCTTCACCTTTGATACTAACTTAAGTCATCCCATACCAATCCCCGATAACCTGGAATTTTCTCATACATGGAACCTCAACACATATATTTAGATTTTCCTCTAAATAGTACTACCAAACCTAGATCATCAGAATGACATCTATCTCATGTATCATAACCATAAAACATAGAGAGTCATTATGAACCATAAACCTTATATATCAAATCAAAAATTCAAAGATCCTCGGTTTGAAATATTAACCATATATCTTTATATTAATTCATCCATGTCATGAGAATTATATCGGCATCATAAAAGTCGATGTTAAGCATTGGTTTTCCATCCATCCCACGAAGTATACATTTGAAGCTGAGATCCTCAATCTAGAGAATTATCCATGAAGTATAATATTAGTGTCTACAGCCTTAGTATGACACCCTCCTGGTAGTATAATTTCTTTCCTAGATTCTATGTCTGGTAATCATATCATTGATGGGCCCCATAGAATCAGTCTATCCAATACCAGAGGAGAAGGAGCCTAGTCAAACATCCTTTATCACATGGAATTCCATTAATTCCCATATATTTAGGCTGGTGCACTATCCTTGAATTATGATACCAGTGTCTAAATCCTCAGTCTGACAACCTGTTAGTAGTATAATTCATGTTCCGTACTACTCATTCAAGAACCAATCCATATATGTGGTGTCACATTTACTATACTCTAACATTAAATAATGTGCCCAAAACCTCATTCCAACACTCATACCACAAAAAAAACTATTACTAACGATTTAAATCATTGGACCAATAATGTAAATCATTGTATCTGAAACCATACCTTTGGATCATATATCCATATCTCTCCCCCATCGTAGCCCTTGCAAGATAACCAATTTCTAAAAAAATGGAAACCCATCCATATCAAATTTACCCGTAATTGTAATTCACGTCTCAACCTCAACAATCTAAAACATAACAACATCTCTCAATATGTCTATCTAAGCCTGTAACTTCTCAACCCCATTAGATAACACATCATCATAGGTCCCAAGGAACCCCCGTAATATGACTACACATTCTCAAACCCCCCTAGTATCATACTATTAATCTGGGACACACATGACCAACATGGTCCACACATAGATAGAGGCATCACTCTTGGACCCTCCGTGATATCACTCAAGAAATTGAATCATCCATAAACCCTAATAACCACCAAACACTCTGGGAAATACATAATGTAGGAAACATCATTAAGTGGAATTAAATGGCGTCCAACCTATCCTGGATCAATGACAAGCCACCATGGAATCCAAAACAATCACATGTCAAAATATCATTCTCAACCATACACCATCACATATAATAATCACTTAACCAAAAACCATCACTCCAATGGAATCAGTATGAGTATATCAGACTCATCTCAAAACCAAAACGACACTCTTCCATAATCAAAATCCTATGGCATCAACCTAACTCTAAATATCCATCAACCATTATCCTCAAAATGTAGGATCAAATCCAAAACTTCTATAACCATGAGTCACTAGTTCATATACGTAAGTACAATTAGATTATCCCATATATAATATTAATGTCATATCTTTTGGGATTCACCCATGAAACCCCATGAAAAAATGGTATTCTCTTGCAATATGTAACACTAAGCTCACAACCCTCACCTGGGTCTCACAGCTCGAAATCCACCCCAATAAAGGATTCTGAATCCAAACCTCAAGGTAATCATCCATTTGATACAAAATTTACTATAACACAACCTATATGACTTCTATATGTCAAAATTATCTCACCATTGTGATCAACACATAAAAACACTAAGAATGGATGACTCACAAGCCTAATTCTGTCTTCTATTTTCCAAAATACCAAAATCCTCTATTCTAGAAAAATTACATGGTGTGAAATATGGGGTAAACAGTGTATACTCTAATATCTACACTTAGATATGTAATTTTACATGGCCAAAATTAAATGGGGTCTTCCTATGTAAAAAAATCATGTACCCAAAGTACAACGTGGGTACTTTCTAAAAATCCTCTTTCTATTTTCTTTTTTCACAAGTTTACACACACGACCATGTACTGCTAAACGTTGTGTACACTATATATAGAGAGTGTAATTCTGAATGGTCAGTCTCCCCTTACTAGAATAACACATGGTGTGTGTTCATTAAACCACATTTCATGTAGATGTGATTTTCAATGGGAAACCAGTCCAAACCATCAAGAAACCCATGTTTCCCGCCAAATATTAATCGATCGCCCCCTAGGGTCTCTAGAAACCATAATAAGGCAATAAAACATAAAAACAAGTAATATATAGGGATCATGGTAAGAAAATCATATACATGCCTACCTCATGGCATAATCATAGAATCTTCATGTTTAATTATACACCTGGAAGATATTATAGCATAATCCATTCTCAATCTTCTCCAAGAATGAAGTCTGGTGGGATCACCATTCCTCCGTCTCATTGTCTTGTAATTACACGTGAGGGAAAAACCAACCCCTTTCCCATTTATGAGTGGGATCCAAAATTGGGAGGGAGAGACTATTTCTAATTAATTCAATTTAATTAATTAATTAACAATTTAACACTCATCACAAGTATCAGTACCCGCAACGATTTTATTCCTTGCGTATGAAATACCCCTCATTCCAGAATCAACAGTGTTGTTATAATATGAATATGACACACCATTTTAGAGATACAGCCACCTGAAACTACCTAGATAATTTGATATTTAATTAATTAATTATTAATTATTTTTTCCAAACTCCCACAACTCAAAACTCAACAAACAATCTGTCCTTGGTTGAACACTCTTGTCAAAGACTTATGGTGTGGTCAGAAACAATATATCAGACCCTCTACATGGGTAAAATGACTATTTTACCTCTATTGAACACCCGAGAAAAAAATTAAATTTCTTCTCCAATTTCAAATTACAAAAAACGGTCTCTACAGGATCCCCATCATGTTCATTATCATTCTTAAGAAGCCTCAGTAGTCTTCCAACCATAAAACCTTACTTGCATTGGTCATCAAAACAAGATCATCAAATTGCATTCTACCCATGGAAAATTACACAGTTTCACAACATAACGTTTAATAGAAATTGTACAACCCATCAAAGGCCAATCCACCTCTTTCAACCAATAAATATCCACTAGAATGATGCATAATTTCACCCACCCATCTTGATATTCCACATCACCATTTTAGACTCTTCATCAAAATCATGGTTCTCCCAACCATAGATGCTAACCCAAATATACCGATTATGATACACGATAATACACATCATATATTTTCCATTAAAAAAATTCTATCAGTCCATAAACTCGCTCGATGTGGTCCTCAATGCATTCTCAACAGTAGGCACAAAAGTGTCACACCACCACACCTGACCCTATCGTCCCCACCGTAGGAGTATTATCAACATCAATTCATTACTAGAAATATATTTTCCTATTCCATTACACATTCAAAACCAAACCCTAGAGCTGGACATGGTCATATTTCCCTAAACAGAGCAACAAAACCAAATAGAAACTATTAATCAATTCTAGCATCTGAGAACAAAACCCATGTTTTTTTATATTTGAGTCATTATAGGGAACTCACTCATAAAAAGATAATGGTTCATTCCCCACCATATGGTTTTTAACACACTTCTATCATAGAACAACATCCTAGGAGGCCCCTTATCAATCCATGCAAACATCTATATACTATGTCATAGGTTCGGTGATCTCTTAGCATACCCCGGACAAAGGCAATATATTGGGTATGATCATATCTAAACTACGAATACATTAATATTTCATCAATGAATACCATCAAAACCCCATATATTCATAGAAATAAAAATTGTATCCCAAGTACTTTGGTAAAAATTCACACAAGCCTCTCATTACACTGACAATAATTTCTATGGCCCCTCATGGTCGCCATCCAGATTATAGAACCTTTTTTGTACACTCCTATAACATCTGATAAAAATAAATAATGACACAATGCATCACTAGTGCCTACATCTCTAGGTTTCCTCTACCACATAACAATTACACACCATTTTTTAATATAGACACAGAACCTGCACTATCTCCATCAACCACATCTCACAAATAAATCCCCTCACAATCCCTAACTAATAAAACTCTATCACATTCGGTGCTCTTGATCCATCCCAAGCCACTATGATTAAATTACCTACATAAAAAATTATTGGGAATGATATATGAAGGAACCATCCCTCTCAAAAACAATAAAATTATAGATACACCAGTACAAAATCATGCCATCTGAAAAAAATGGCATCCATCAACCTTAATAATCAAACACATATGCAGTCTTTGTGCAACAATTTCATGTTGCCAAAACACCCATATGTTCCTAGAACACCTGAATTCTCTCATAAGTCAGTCGACCCCTCTCACAATTTACCCTAAAAAGTCAATTATCCCAGACTCCCTACTCTGGAGCCATGTCATAAGGGACACCAGGCTCTCCTACCTACCCCTATAGGTCAAGTCACTTGTAATTCCATGAGTTCTCACCATCTATGTCTACAACAACCCATAGAAGGCCACAACTATAACACCCCGATATTTTATGAAGAATATTCGTTTTATTTTGTTGATGTCTTGTGTTGTACGCTACACCAAAATTAGCTTGTGCTATACGCAACACCATATTAGCTTGCAGTATATGCAACACTAGTTTTGGCTTGCATTACATGCAATCGTGACCTACCTCGATAGCATGTATAGTACGCAATACCAGGTTTCACTAAACAATGATATATTGTTATAATATTATTGTGGACTAGCCGTTATGAATAGTATTAACTACATTTTTAATTTTATAACATTATTATTCATCTTACACATTTTCTAGAATATGGTATGAAAACAAAATAAATGTTTCGTGTAAAATAGGTATTTTTCTAAAATTGCAGTTTTCCCATCTTTTGAGGGTGCACCGACCATAAATCTTGTTTTTGACATGTCTATAAGTACAATTTGAGAAATTAAAATTCTTCATTGAAATCAGGATATAAAAATTTACTTTGGATAATTTTTTCGTATTATTCTGATAACTTTCATATTTTAATGAATAGTAAAAACACGCTATATTTTAATTAAAAATAACTTTTTTCATCGCAATAATTTATATGGTTATATTATCTTTTAATTGGTTTTAAAATGTAATTATAATAAATTTTTACCATTTAATCCAATGTTGTTCATTGGAATTAATTTCACTTTGAAATTGGATATAAATAAGTATCAATCTTTTGATAGTTATTGTTTCTTAAAAACACGCTATTTGTTTTGATAATGGGAATTAATTTTACAATTATTTAATGCAACTTATATGTTTTGAATTTGGAAAAATAGACATCAATGTTGAATTCGGAATATCAAATAATTCTTAGGCTTATTTTTTGGTATTTTTCTGAAAAACTTCAATTATCGATGAATAGTGAAACCACTTAGTGGTAGTAAAAAACTGACTTTTTCATTTAAATGAAATTTTACCACTTCTGTGAATTGAATTTTGAAAATCTGAGAGAAACGGTTAATATCAAGGACTAAAATGTGGTTCAATGAGATGAAAATAATTTTTGGTGAATAGTAACATTTTTCTTTTATTTACCACAGTTAAAAGTAAATAGAGTAATTAAGGGTAAAAATGGTATTATTATTACCCTAACACATGTCCTAATTCTATTGGATAAGTGTAATTCGACCAAAAAACCCTTATGAAGAAAATATGACCATTTAGGTCCACTTAGATTAGATTAGGACATTTATTCTTAATTTATTTAAAGTAGGGTTAAAATGGTTGAAATCAATGTTTAATAACTAAAAAATTTGTAATATAGGGTTATACATAATATAAATTCGACTATAAATATTCATTAGAAATATAAATATATTTCCTACTTAATTTTATTTTATTTATAATTTTTAGACATTAAATAATTTAATTTATTTATGACACAATGATGATGCAGTAATTACCTTATTAAAGAAATATTAACATAATTGATGTTATAAATACCCAAATAAATGTAATTTTAGACTTTTTATGAATTCCACTAAATTTAGAGGTTAATATGACATGTTATTATTTATTTAAGTATCTTTTTTAGAACTAATCATGCTATTATGATTTTCAAAAAAATCAAGTACCAAATAGTGTCAAAATTGACATAAAATAGTTTTTAAAATAACTATTATATTATAAATTGATATTTTATTCCTAAAAATATAAGGTTTGTTCAAATGACTTAGTTAAGGTTATATATATTAATAATAAACAACTTGGGGTTCTTTTGGCTAGTTATAGTAGGTTTATTAACCATATCGTGTATGAAAACAAAAAGACAAGGTATTAGAAACCGAATATGACTTTATAATAAAATAATATTTTATGTTTTCCTAAGGTGCCCCTCTCCTCCCTTATAAAAAGGGCACCCCTTCCCTCTTTTCTTTAGACCCTTATGAGCCTTAAATCTTGGCCAAAACCTACCCATTTCTCTTCTACACTTCTCTAGAAACATTCTTGAGGTTCTGTTCTTCTCAAAATACCAACTCTACTTCCATAAGAGGAAGCTTAAAGGAGGTGCGTGAAAGAAGAGGTAATCTCTTCTAACGATTCTCTCACGTTTATTTCTTCTTAAAAATCTTCTTATTTAGTTGTTTCATTATAAAGTAATAACATAATTATCTATAATACACTGATATTTTATTATAATTATGAAACAACCCTATTTCACCTTCTATCCATCAGACCAAAAATGAAATCAACGCGCGTGTGTACGTACAGAATACCGTCTCCACACCGTGGTGTAATCTGTTTTTCCACCACCACCTTACTTGGATGGGTATAATGGTGTAAAGAATAACTATATATTATTATTATAACATCATATAGATTCTAATATATTATATCATCCCCTCTAATTCCATTCAATAAATAATGCAACAATATCATCGCTCGTGCGTACGTACAAAATACCGTCTCCACGATGCGATGATATTCATTTTCCATGATAACCGTTCATGAATGATTATAAAGTATATATAATAAGTAATCATGAATTATATAAAATAATAATGATACTGGATTTATGTATACATATATGTATTTCATCTACTTAATTCCATTCAATTCAATAAGGAAACGAAAATAGCATTTATGCATACGTACGGCCTACCGTCTCCATGAATGGTGTATTTCATTCCATTTATCGATCTATCATATATATATATATATGTATATTATCAATATATATTACATATAAATCATGTTTTACATTAAATAATTATTTAAATAATGATAATTAATAATATTAGGAACAACAAGTCCAAAACATGTACGATAAATAAAACGATTTTACCCAAAACACTACTTTAACATGAAACTTACAAAAGAACGGGTAATATAATGTCATAAGTGAACCATATATGAAATCAGAACAATGATTATGAATCTGTAATAAGTCAATAACATTATTTGAATAATTATACTGGAGGTTTGGATACGTACGAAGCATATCATACCTAAGGTAAGGGATAATTATTTCAATCACATTCTTATCAGAGATTGTTTTTTCGTAAGTATTTACTAGGGTTATGTTTATTATCCATGTCCATATGTTCTCAATTTTTTTTACTAAAATGTTCAATATTCTCCCATGTATGTTTAAAGTCATTCTTACATTTTTTTTTACTTTTACCACATTGTATGGAAGGAATATTTCTTTTGTTAACCATACGAGGTAGTTTTTGAGTTTTCCGACAAAAGTACAAGAAGAATGTTATTTTTAACTTATACGGTGTGAATGGATATTTATGGTATCATAACACCTCAATTTTATGAATTTATTATGAATTTTTTCCACAAAATACTTCTATATTAAAATTTCATGTCATTTTGTGACAAGAAAATGATTTTTAAGAAGCAAGGATATATTCCTCAAGAATACTTTTCAAGTGTTTTATCAAAACCAATTTCCATATAATATGACATTATTTCATATGTGTATATTGCAAGTGTAATATCTCTATGATTTACATGGTTTGATTCTTCTTATGTTGAAATCCATTTTTTATATGTATTACGTTATGATGGGATGATATTTATGAAACCTATTTTATTCTTTGGGTTATGTTGAATGATTTATGTTTATTTTGTGGCACAAGTAAGAATGATTTCATTATGAGATGGGTGGGACCTATATATCCCTCCAATGCATTGGGTAACAATTTATATCTCATGATATATACATGGCTAGAATGGTAAGTTAATATGGTTCAGTGATACAGGACTGGAACGAGGAGTGAACTCGATTCAAAAAAGGACTTTGTCCACTAAGATGGTCTTGGCAGCAATGCCTTGGATATTATGGAAATCATTACAAGTGCTGAATGACTGCCACAATTACATGATTTATTCCAATTCTATGTTATCATGATTGATGTTAATTTATGATATATACCTTACGTACTTCCATGATTAATGTCTTTGCTCAATATTTTGATGTTTAGATTTTATGTTCATGATTTTTCATTCAAACATTTATGGATTGTTTTATGTTCTCTATGCTTACCCTTATTGAGCATTTGAGCTCACCATTTATATGTTTTCTTTTCTCCAGGATATAAAGAAAGGTTTTAGGTAAGAAAACCAAAAGGGGAATATCTTTATGGGAGAGGTTGATGATATTTCACCACGATTAGAAGATTATGTTACGAGTTTCCAAAGACACTAAACTATTACGGTCCTTGTGTGGCTGTTTTTGTTATGTATTAATTATTCCGCAAAAGTAATGTAATGTCCATGTACGTTATGCTTTGGGTCTCTACATTTGGAATCAGAGGAAAGGTTTAGTTAACCTTTGGAAACTAGGAAGCGAAAACTTTAGTGAAATCCCTAGAAATATTTAAGGTATGTCTAGGGATGTCCCTATGGATAAGTATATGTATAGGTTATAGTCCTATAATTACGGTAACGATCTTATAATTTAACATAAGATGATAGATATTGACAATAATCCCTCTTTATTTTGTTATTTTCCCAAGAATGATTTTTTCCTCCCACACTATTCTTATTGGGTATTAGAAAATGGCTAGAAACAAGAAGATTCACGATAATGGAGGATATGATGGACAATGGGATGATATTTTTCATGGGAAACCAAATGAAATGGGATTTGGAAGTCCAAATATTGTTATTATGCCTAATCAGAAATCTCATAATATGATCAATAATCTCAACTTTGGTAAGTTTCATGACTCGGTAAATAAGAGAAAGATGGAGTTTCATGATGATCATAGAGGGAAGAAAGTTTAATTTCCCTCATGTAATTCATGTGGGAAGTGGCATTAGGGAGAATGTTTCAAAGGAAGTAGAAGATGCATTAGGTGCGGAATAGAAGGACACAAATCCAGTAAGTGTAAAGGAAAAGGATCAGTTAACACCCTAGAGAAGGATAATGGTATTACTACGACATCAACAATAATTAGATGTTTTAAATGTGGAATGTATGGGCATTATGCAAACCAATTCCCTAAGGGAAAATCTCATGAAGAGAATCAGCATTGTCCTATGGGTAGTATTTATGTGGATGATGATGAGGAGACTACAAATGATATATGAGATGAAAGAAGTTTTGAATCTTGGCCAATGGTTTATGAAGGTAGTGGAATGATTTATGTTTATCAAGATTTATGTTGTATAGGTAATGGCACTATGGAATAAAGACACATCTAAGGATTGTTACACAATTGTTTTTCCTAAATTATTTGAAAGTATATGTTGAATGGAACTAGTAACCATGAAAGGTTATTCAGATATTTTGGGAAAGAAGATGATATGTACAAAATTAATTGATAAGGAGAAAATAATATGTTTGAAAGTATTCATGAGCTCATGATTGATATAAGGACTAAGTGATATCATGGTTTGAGTATATTGAATTTTTGGGATTTTGGTATGTGGAAAGAGTAAAATTTTAACTGCATTAATGTTTTCACTTAGGTTCAATGTGTATTCATTTTTCAATAGAATGCATGATTAAGGTATTCACATGTTCGGAATGTGACCAACAAGATATATCTTATATGGGGGGTAAATGATGGTATTCAAATTCTTGGTTGATGACATTTATAGTAATCGTTTTCTTTCTACTATAAGATTGGACAGAAGTATTTTCGATAATATTAAAGGTTGGAATGGATTATGTTGGACATCATATAGAATTGTTTAACACAAGAACTTTTTCGATACTATTTTTGGAATGTCATAATGATGTAATTTTAGAAAAAGGACAACATGCAGGACGGGCGACAACCCGTCGCGTTGGACAAGGCTGTGGGAATCGAACCCACAACTGAAGTACGAAAGGACTTTATCGCCTACCACTGTCCTACAGGAAGTCCCTGTTTAGTAGAAACTAGTTTTATTACATTAAGCAGTATGATATATGAAGTATAAGTCCATTTTAGGAACCATATATGATTAATCTCACTATAGATGGACTTATGTATTTTTGATAACTTTTTCTAACCTTTTGTTTGAGACAGATGGAATGACCCATCATTCTATCACATGATCTGTTATCACTTCACGAATGAAAAATTCAACTTAATTTCATTAAGAGATGAAGTGTAAATTTTCCATGGAACGAACAATTTTGAGACTGTACCAAAATCACGAAAGTATTTCTTCAAATTCCAATTTCTTCAACTATAGGTAAATGATCTTGAAAACAAAAAAATGTTGTCCTAGTGAACTTATATCCGATTAATCATATGGTACCTTAGATCATCACAAATATATGGCTTTGTGATAAATGTATTTTCCAAAGCCATGTTCTCTACCACTCTCCATCAGAACATGACGGTTAGATTTTTCTTCCATATCCATATTTTTCACCTTTGTTCTCCTATGTGGAAACCCAGTGATTAGTTAATTTGGGTAACTGTTATGTTTAATAATTTAGTTTTTAATGTTATGTTTTGGTATTCCTTTTTTCGATGTCAGTTTCTATTAAAGAAACTTTAAATTAGTAAACCATTTATAACCCCGACGAATTTCGAGGACAAAATTCATTTTAAGGGGGGAATAATGTAACACCCCGAGATTTTATGAAGAATATTCTTTTAATTTCTTTGATTTCTTGTGTTTTATGCTACAAAAAAAATTATCTTGTTCTATAAATGACACCGTATTAGCTTGAAGTATATGCAACACTATTCTTGTCTTGCATTACACGCAATCACGACATACCTCGATAGCGTTTATAGTACGCAATACCGGGTTTCACTAAACATCGATATGTTGTTATAATATTATTATGGACTATCCGTTATGAATAGTATTAACCACATTTTGAATTTTATAACATTATTATTAATCTTACAAATTTTCTAGAATATGGTATGAGAATAAAATAAATTTTTTGTGTAAAATAGGTATTTTTAAAAAATTGCATTTTTCCCACCTTTTGATGGCGCACCCAGCTTAAATCTTCTTTTTGACATGTCTATAAGTTAAATTTGAGAAAATAAATTCCTATTTGGAATAAGGATATAAAAATTTACTTTGGATATATTTTTCATATTATTCTGATAACTTTCATATGTTAATGAATAGTAAAAACAATCTCTATTTTAATTAAAAAATACTTCATTCATCGCAATAATTTATATGGTTAGATTATGTTTTTAATTGGTTTTAATGTTTAATTAGAATATATTTTTACCATTTAATACAATGTTGTTAATTGGAATTAATTTCACTTAGAAATTGGATATAAACAAGTATCAATCTTTTGATATTTATTGTTTCATTAAAACACGCTATTTGTTTTGATAATGAGAATTAATTTTAAAATTAATTAAAGCCACTTATATGTTTTGAATTTGAAAAAATAGACATCAATTTTGAATTTGGAATATCAAATAATTCTTAGGCTGAATTTTTGGTATTTTTCTGAAAAACTTCAATTTTCGATGAATAGTGAAACCACTTAGTGGTAGTGAAAAACTGACTTTTTCATTTAAATAAAATTTTACCACATCTGTGAATTGAATTTCGAAAATCTGAGAGACATGGTTAATATCAAGTACTAAAATGTGGTTCAATGAGATGGAAGTAATTTTTGGTGAATAGTAACTTTTTACTTTTATTTACAATAGTTAAAAGTAAATAGGTTAATTAAGGGTAAAAATGATATTATTATTACCCTAAAACATGCCCTAATTCTATTGGATAAGTTTAATTAGACCCAAAATAAACTTAGGAAAAAAAATATGACCATTTAGGCCCACTTGGATTAGATTAGGACATTTATTATTAATTTATTTAAAGAAGGGTTAAAATGGTTAAAATCAAAGTTTAATAACTAAAAAATTTGTAATATAGGGTTATACATAATATAAATTCGTCTATAAATATTCAATAGAAATCTAAAAGTGTTTCCTAATTATTAGTATTTTATTTATTATTTTTAGACATTAAATAATTTAATTTATTTATGACACAATGATGATGCAGTAATTACCTTATTGATGAAATATTAACATAATTGATGTTATAAATACCCAAGTAAATGTAATTTTAGACTTTTTATGAATTCCACTAAACTTCTTAGGTTAATATGACATGTTATTAATGATTTAAGTAGCTTCTTTATAACCAATAATTATTTTATGATTTTCAAAAAAATAAAGTACCAAATAGTTTCAAAATTGACATAAAACAGTTTTTAAAACAAATATTATATTATTAAATGTTATTGTATTCCTAAAAATATAAGGATCGCCCAAATGACTTAGATAAAGTTAAATATATTAATAATAAACAACTTGGGTTTCTTTTGGCTTTTTATAGTAAGTTTATTAACCATATAGTGTAAGAAAACAAAAAGACACGGTAAAAGTTAAATTATTTAACTTAGTGATTAATCTAAATGATATGTTTAAAATAGTAACCAAAACATGTACAAATTATATTGGATGAGATTATTTGGACACATACCCACCTTATCTATGAAATAAATAAATTTGATGCTATTAAGAACCGAATATGACTTTATAATAAAATAATATTTTATGTTTCCCAAAGGTGCCCCTCTCCTCCCTAATAAAGAGGGTACCCCTTCCCTCTTTTCTTCACACCTTTTTGAGCCTTGAATCTCGGCCATATCCTGAAAATTTATCTATTCCACTTCCATTGAAACATTATTGTGGTTCTGGTCTTCTCAAAATACCAACTCTACTTCCTTAAGCGGAAGCTTAAAGGAGGTGCGTCAAAGAAGAGGTAATCTCTTCTAACGATTTTCTCAAGTTTCTTTCTTCTTCAACTTCTTCTTATTTAGTTTTTTCATTATATAGTAGTAAAATAATTATATATAATATACTGATATGTTATTATAATTATGAAACAACCATATTACACCTTCTATCCATCCTACAGAAAACAAAATCATCACGCGTGCCTACGTACGGAATACCGTCTCCGCGCCGTGGTGTAATCTATTTTTCCACCACCACCTTACATGGATGGGTATAATGGAGTAAATAATAACTATATATTATTATTATAACATCATAATGATTCTAATATATTATATCATCCCCTATAATACCATTCAATAAATATGGGAATGATATAATCGCTTGTGCATACGTACGGATTACCGTCTCCACGACGCGATGAGATTCATTTTCCATGATAACCTTCAATGAATGATTATAAAGTATATATAATAAGTAATCATGAAATATATGACATAATAATGATACTGGATTTATGTATATATATATATTTATGTCATCTACTTAATTCCATTCAATTCAATAAGGAAACGAAAACATCGTTCATGCGTACGTACGACCTACCGTCTCCATGAATGGTGTATTTCATTCCATTTATCGATCTATCATATATATATATATGTATATGCTGAATATATATTACATATAAATCATTTTTTACATTCATTAATTAATTAAATTAGGATATAAGTAATAATATCAAGAATAAAAAGTCCAAACATGTACGATAAAAAACGATTTTACCCAAAACGCTGCTTTAACATGGAACTTACAAATGAACGGGTAATATAATGTCATAAGTAAACCATATGTGATATCATAACAATGAATATTATTCTGTAATAAGTCAATGACATTATTTAAATCATTATATAGGAGGTTCAAATATGTCCGAAGCATATAAGACCTAAGGTAAGGGATAATTATTCAAATCTCATTCTTATATGAGATTGTTTATTTGTAATTATTTACTGGGGTTATGTTTATTATCCATGTCCATATGTTCTCAAAAAATTTTCCTAAAATTTTTAATTTTCTCCCATGTATGTTTAAAGTAATTCTTACCCTTTTTTACTTTTACCACATCGTGTGGAAGGAATCTTTGTTTTGGTAACCATACGAGGTACTTTTTGACTTTTCCGACAAAAGTATGAGAAGAATGTTATTTTTAACTTATACCCTATGAATGGATTTTTACGGTTTTTGAACACCTCATTTTCATGAATATTTTCTGAATATTTTCAACAAAATACTTTTTTTTTAAATTTCATGGGATTTTGTGAAAAGAAAATGATTTTTAATAAGAAAGGATATTTTCCTCAAGAATACTTTTCAAGTGTTTTATCAAAAACAATTTTCCATATAAGATGACATTATTTCATATATGTATGTTTCAAGTATAACATATCTATGACTTACATGGTTTGATTCTTCTTATGATGAAATCCATTTGTTTTATATTTATTACTTTATGATGGGATGATGTTTGTGAAACCCATTTTATTCTATCGGTTATGTTGAATGATTTATGTTTATTTTGTGGCACAAGTAAGAATGATTTCATTATGATATGGGTGGGACCTATATCTCCCTCCAATGCATTGGGTAAATATTTATATCTCATTAGATAGACATGGCTGGAAGGGTAAGTTAATCCGGTTTAGTGATACCGGACTGGAATGAGGAGTGAACTCGATTTAGAAAGGGACTTTGTCCACTAAGATGGTCTTGGCAGCAATGCCTTGGTTACTATGGAAATCATAACAAGTGCTGAATGGTTTCCACAATTACATGATTTATTCCCATTCTATTTTATCAATATTGATGTTCCATTATGATATATTCCCTATGTACTTCCAAGATTTATGTCTTTTATCAAGATATTTATGTTGAGATTTTATGTTCAATATTTTTTATTCAAATGTTTGTGGATTGTTTTATGTTCTCTATGCTTACCCTTACTGAGAATTTGAGATCACCATTTATATGTTTTCTTTTCCCCAGGATTTAAAGAAAGGTTTTAGGTAAGAAACCCAAAAGGGGAATATCTTTATAGGATATGTTGAAGATCTTTCACCACGATTAGAATATTACGTTCTGAGTTTCCAAAGACACTAAAATATTACGATCCTTGTGTGTCTGATTTTGTTATATATTAAGTATTCCTCAAAAGTAATGTAATGTCCATGTACATCAATATTTGGGTCTCCACAAAAACTCATAGGTCATAAACATGCACCCCTCTCATAATCAGACAAAATAAACTAGGAAAAACAACAATCTATAGTGTCTCAGACTATAATGGTGGCATACAACAACCCACTAGCCACCACTAGGGAGATCGCCCTCTCAGAGAATCAACTCATTAGACTAATCCATAGAGGACCTAGAAATAATCCCAACTACATACAAAACAATCTACAAGGTTTCCATATCACTACACTTATACCATACAAACCCACCATAGTCACTACACTAAATTCACACAAAACCTCACTAGTATCTCCAACATAGAGAATCTCACTATAGACTAACAAAACCTTCCTTCTAAATGAAATCTATAAAATAAAACACTACAATGACTATAACATGTCGATCATATGTTCTTATCATAATTCCTGAAACAACTATTGTATCCATAGTACAGGATTCAAAACCAACTCACAGAGAACTTTCCAATGGTCCAAGAGACTAAAATTCCTTCATAGAACATAAAATCAAATCAACATTTGTGTAAATCTAAGAGAAAATCATCTTAAACCATAACATCAAAAATCCAAAATGTAAATCCCAGTCACTAGTAATCTAGACTTCATACAGAAATATGTGTTCATGACTGACCATCCCAATATCCATCGCAAGATCAGAAATATTTCTATATATTATTTCTACAAAATCCCAAATAATGAAAAAAAAAGGAAAGTAACTCCTCTAATATCACTTTGTAACATCCCAGCCTAGAAGCCACTGAACCAGTGCTCTGAGAAGTTCTTGTACAAGACCTCAAGCATTCCTTCTCACATGCCAGAGGATTCAAAAAAAGGGGGTATAAATGTGTAGATATAATGAGACTACACCACTATATCCGATTGTACAACCAATAGTAGATAACTAAACAGAAATATAAAAGAGAAATTAGAAGAATAAATAAACTGGAACAAAACGTGTTGTGATAAAATGAAACAATAATAATGTCCTGAATAGACCCATAATACATAGAACCTCTATATCTCACTATTCCTATCCCATGTTCAACAGAATAAGAAAATTATAAGTAAATACAATAGGCCCTACTTCCAACTCCATGTCATAACACATACCCAGTCTCCAATACCCTATAAGGCCGGTTATGCCCTACATCTCGACTACATATGTGTACCCTGCTCACCCATGAAATCCATGGCCTATAACCTATTCATCATTCACCTATTCTCAACCTAAAAATAGAAAAAATCTTTTCACGCACACTAAGGCCCATGTATATGGGGTGAGAAGTAAATCTCAATATTCTACCCACTTGGGTGGAACTATAAACTGTTTCCATATGTGAATGTTCATGAAATATGCTCATCCAAGAAGATGTTCAATGGGATAACCAAATATAAATATATTTTTTGATATATAGGTCCCATAACTTGATCAGGCATACCTGCTTCAACCAATGTTGGAATATCTCTAATCTCATCTCAAGGACCGTGAAATCCAAAAAAAATATGCGCTCTATTCCCATGGAATCCACAACCAACCTACCAATAATATGTACCCATCCTACAATATCTTTTTCTCCCTGGATACTAATCTAAGTCATCCCATTCGTAGTCCTCATAACCATTGATCTTCCCATAATTTGAACCTCAACACAACGGTTCCCATTTGCACACAAGAATAATACCAAACCCATACCTCTAGTAAGAAATATGTCTAAGGTATCATAACCATAGTACAAGAAGCATAAATCCCACCCATAAACCATATACATCATATAAACCATGTATGGATCATCTTTCCAACATCTTTATCACACACACACACACACATTTATATTCTACCATGTTTGATGAATCATCCTGACATCAAAATCATGGATATAGAGATTCAATACACAATCAATCGTAGTCGGTAAACCATCAATTCCCAAATCCTTAGTTTGGTGCATTATCCTTGAATTATACTATCTGTGTCTAGATCACCAGTTTGACAACCTTTCATTAGTATGCATTAAATTCTCGGAACCTCAGTCTAGCAACCATAACATCGATGGGGCCCAACGCATCAATCTAGCCTAAACCCATGGAGAAGGATCCTTAGACAAACATAATATATCACATGGCATGCCATTAATTTAAGAGACTTTGAATGGTGCAATATCCATGATGAATGATATATGTGTCTAGAGCCTTAGTCTGAAAGCCTCTCAGTGGCATGCTCACAATGGCTAGAACCTCATTCCAGCACATAGCCACATAATTGACATCACATTCAGTATACTAAATTGTATGACATTGTATTCCCAATACATTAGTCCATCACTAAATCTAAAAACAAATTATCTGTACTCATACAGATCCTCAAAATAATAATGTAAATCAGGGATATCTGAAACCATAACTGTGGAATATCTATCTAGCTCTTCTTGTAGTCACAACTGATACCAAACAACCAACTTCAGAAGAAAATACGGTAACCCAACTATATCATATTTCCCCATGGGTGAAATTTAGGTCTCAAGATCAACAAATTAAAACATATAACATTTGTCCTTATGTCCCAATCAACATGTAATATCTCATACCAATTGGATAAAACATCATCTTGGGTCCCAAATAACCCCCGTAAGCTAGCTAAAAATTTACACACACCCTCTCATGTTTGTCTAAACAATCAAGCCCACACATGACCCTCTCTGTCCACACCTAAAAGGATGAACCCCCTTGGATCCCCCGAATTAGTGCTCATGAAAAATAATTTTCACTAAAATCCTGGTAACTACCAAACTCTCAATCCATTCCCTAATAGAGGAAAGATCCCCAAGAGGACCACAATGTCCTCCAACCAATCATTGGACAATGCGATTCTAGTAAGTCATATAAATTCAATCTCATGCCCCATGAGCATTATCAACCATCAACCATGACTTATAATGAACACTTAACTTGAAACACAACCTACATGGGAATAATCAAGAGTACCTCAGTCTCAACTCAGCACCTCAACGACACTCTTCCATAACCACATTCACATAGTGTCAACCTAGGTCCAATGGCTCCATCCACCATGATCCTCAAATTTATGATCTAACCCTCAACTACTCTAACCTAGATTCACTAGACTCGATATGAAAGGAAAACCATGATAATCCCCTAGATACTATTTAAATCTTATCTTTTAGGATACATCCAAGAATCCTCATAAAAAACACCATGGTAAGCTCATTATTGATCAAATACTGAGCTCACAACACTATCGTGGGTCTCCTATCTCAAAACACATCCCATAAATGGATTCAAAATCCAAATCTCAAAAAAATAATCCTTATGAAACAACATTTACCAGAAAACCGTTTATATTACTTTATATGTCAAATTGATCCCAACATTACGATATACGTGGAAAAATGCCTAAAATGGACAATTAAAATTCCAAATTCTAACTTATACGGCACAAAATACAAAAACACTCTAAGCATTAAATTGTACATTTTGTGTAATTTATTGTACATAGTGTGTAATCTAATATATTATCCTATCCATCAACTTTAACAAGGATAGAGAAACACGGGGTCTTCCTATGTAAAACAACAGTGTGTGCCCCATGTAAACGGTCTGTACTTTCCAGAAACTATCTTTCCAAGTTCATTATTAAACTATTGGAAATGAGACCATGTAATACTACAATATGTGTACTCAAATTAAATTTTGTCTTATTTTGACAATTCTTACTTCTCCAAATGATAAGAACACATGGAATGTGTACATTAAACCACACACCATGTAGACGACATTTCTGATGGGAAACCCCTCCAAACACTCCAAAAAACACTTTTTTACCCATGTACAAATTGATTGACCTCCTTGGGGTCTCTATAAACCTTAATGAGGAAATAAATCCGAAAAATAAGTAATCTATGGTGATCAAAGCCTGAAAATAATAACATGGCCTACCTTGTGGCACAAACACTAATTCTTCTGGTAGAAATCCGCTCTAAGAAGCCACCACAGAACAATCTTGTCCTGATCTATCCCAATGATAGAGTCTAGTGAGATATCCATTACTCCTCCTCTTGTTTTGGGAGTTTAACATTAGGTAGAACCATGTTCTCCCTTAGCTTCTATGTGTTTTATCAAATAAAAATTGGGGGAACTGTTTAATTAATTTTATTATCTAATTAATTAAATACTTATTGAACACTCCTCCCGAGTCTGGGTATACGAAGCAGGTTTGAACCTATACTAGGAAATATCCCCCATTACATACTAAATTTTGAAGTCATAATATCAATCCAATTCTCCATTCATGTGAAAAAACCTACTAAAACCATCCAACTAATATAATATTTAATTATTCAAATAATAAATACCTGACAAAAGCTCCATCTTCTTAAAAGGCTTCCAAACTACTCTCCTAGGGTAAACACCCTATTCCAAGACTAATGGTTATGTTAGAAAAAATATTTGAAACCATATTATCATGTAAATATACAATTTTACATCTATTGAGAAACCAGGAACCAAAATTTCAATTTGTACTCAAATTTCAAAATCCAGAAAACACAGGTCTCTACAACCTCCCCACCATAATCCTTATCAACATAGTGAATCATCAGCTTTCTTCCAACACCTCATACTATCCCTCATTGGTCATAATAAAATGAACATCTTATCATGTTATACCAAGTAAGAAAAGTCTGTTTCTATTTATAAAATCAAATAGAGGGCATAAAACCCATCATTGGTTAAGTAACTTCATTCCACCACTAACAGACCACTACAATAGTGCTTAACTATAGATGTTCATCTCGATATTCCACATCATAGTTTAAAACTATTCATAAAAATCAGGTTTATCCCCACCATATAACTAAACATAATTCTACTAATTATAATCAATTATTCTCCCCATTGGAGAGGTCACCTTTTAGAGCACGTTTCTAGGGGTCCCAAAAATCAATCGATATGGTCCTCACTGAATCCTCAACCCAACCCACACAATGAACAAACCAACATACCCAACATGGTACTCCCAACCATATGTGTATCCATATCATCACCTCATAGCTAGAAAAATTCTTCCCTAACCCATACCCCAAACACAACCAATCCCTAGAGCTGGACATGGTCATCTTGACCCCACCAGAGCTACAAAACCACAAAATTTACTATTTCCTATTCCAACATCCTAGAAAAAATCCCTTGGTATTTTTCGATATCTGACCCATCAGAGGGACCTCTGTCACAAAAATCCATTGTCTTTGTCCCCACCATATGGTTTCACACAAACTGATCCATGAGAAAAACCACCCAGGAGGCCCCTTATCAACCCACGAAAACATCTATATAGCATGGAATAAATATGGTCCTCTCTTAGTATTTTCAAGACGATGCCATGTTATTGGGAATGATTCTATCTGAAATCTGATTATAGTAATATTTCATTGATTAATAGAATCACAAACACATCCTTTGTAAAACATCACAGTTATATCCCAAGGAATTATGTAACCATTCCCACAAGGCTCTCATCACTCGCACAACAATTTCTCATCCAACTCATGATCAGAAGCCCAACTATATCACCTCAGACATACAATCACATAAAATCAAATCTAAAACCAAATGATATACTGCATAACTAGTGGTTACATCCCCAAGACACCTTTATCATATAACTGTTACACAGCCTTGTTTATTCAAGACATAGAACCTGCTCTGACTCCATAGATCCACTTCTCACAAAAGCACGACTCGCAATCCCTATCCAATAACACTCGATCACATTTTGTGCTCTCAATCCAACCCAACCAACTCTGATTAACTCTCAAGCACAACAATTTTTTGAGAAAGGTACCTAAAAAACCTTTTCTTTCAAAACTAACCGCAATATGGAAACACAAGTACATACACACACCATCTGAAAACAAAAAGGGTTCCACCAAACATAATCATAAAAACCCATAATCACCCTTCATGCGGTAATTTATTGAGTCCAAGAAACCCATCTATCCATCACACACCTGAAGGACCCCATAACTTTGTCAAACAATCTCATGGGTCTCCCTCAAAAGAAAAACATCATGGACTCCCTACACGAGTTTCACATTAAAAGGGCCACTAAAATCTACAACCTTTCCCAATAGGTCATGTCTCCCATAAACGAATGAGGTCTCAACACCTATGTCTACACCAATCGATAGAAGGACAAAAATCAAAGGGAATCAATATGAAACTGTCTCATAATCACACAACAACATCTAGAAAAACACCCATATCTAGATTCACAAACAATAATGGTCTCATACATTATACCGCTACCCATAAATAGGGTGAAAATCCTATCTGAGCATGTCCACATCAGATTCCTCCTTAGAAAAACATGATATACTACCAACCATGAAAAAATCCATCAACTAAGTTTCCATAGCTCTACACTTATACCTTAAAGACCCACCTAGGACACTACAACAACCACACACAAAATCACAGTAGTGACTCCACCATCAATCATCATAGCATAGATCCATAGAACCATCCATCAAAATGGAATATGTAAATTCAATAAATAGAAAACATGTATCATGTGGAACTGACCTGTCTATCATCATGAATGAACTTCCTCTTGCCTCTATAGGCCATGATTAAAAACCAAATCCGATGTCTCCTTACAATGGTCCATGGGACTCAAATCCATCGTAAACCATCAAATCCAAACAACATGTGTCTTTCATGAAGCTTAAGTCATATTCAACCATAACATCACAAATCCAAAACATCAATCCTTATCTCTGGTAACCTATACATTCAATAGGAATATGTGTTCGTGACACACCAGCTCAGTATCCATCCCATGCTCTGGCACATTCTTGTGTCTCATGTATACTAAATCCTAAATAATGAAATAACATGAAATTTACTCCTCAGATAATATATTGTAATGCCTCGGCCTAGATTTCACTAAAAATGTAATATGATTGAGTACGTTATAATACCTCAAGCATGCCTCCTCATACGCCAAAGTATTCTGACTAATCCTTTCGGTCTACATGAGAATCTATCAGGATACTACAACCCCAAATCAAATTGCACAACCCAAATTACATAACCAAACACATACACAATAGATAAAGAAGAATAATAAATTAACTGAAACTAATAATTTTGTGACAAAATAAAACTGTATTAAAGGCCCAAATAAAACATGTTATAAATACAATAATGATCTCCCACTAGGTTGATCCCATATACATGAAATATACAACTTAACAGCAAATAAAAAATGCCCTAATACCAAATCCGAGTTGTAAGACATAATCGGTCTCCAATACCCTTTGAAGTTGCTCTATCAAAACCAAGAGACTTTACACAAGTATCCCACTCATCCATACAATCCAGTGATTCCACTGTATTCATCGTGTACTAGTGGTCAACCTGAAAACATAGAATGGCATGCCCGCACATAGTGGTGCACATACATGGTGCGATAAATAAAGCTCAATATTCCACTAATAATGGTCAACCAATACACTACTGACATAAGTTCATACTCATTAAATATACTCATCCTAGAATATATACAATAAAAAAATAAAATTTAAATAAAAAACCATAAATCTATATGTCCATTATCTCGATGAACCATAAGTACCTTGGCCAATGCCAGAATATATCTAAGAGCATATCAAGGATTGAGAATAAAAAAATGCATCCTACATTCCTATGGAATCCACAACCAACATGAAAATACCATGAACCAATCCCAAAAAATTATTTTCACTCTGGATACTAATATTAGTCTTCCCATATTATGTCCTCATAACCAGACATTTTATTATACGTAGAACCATGAAAAATCTATTCCCATTTCCCAAAAAAAGTATTACCCACCCCATACCATCGGTCTGCCATCTATCTCATGTATCATAATCTATGTACATGATGTATGAGTCAATTACATAAACCATATATATCAAATAAACCATTACTGGAGAAAAATTCTGTCATCTTAACCAAATATATATATTTCAAATTAAACATGATTGGAGAATCAGACTGGCATCTTAACCATGAAAAGAGTGATTTAGTCTACCAACCATCACAGTTTTGAGATCATAAATGTCCAGAGCATCACTTTAGAGCACTATATCCAATGTATACTGTTAGTTTTTAGAGCCTAATCCTTACACCCTTTCATTAGTATACTTTTTATACCAGGAACCTCAGTTTGAAACTATAACATCGATGGGGCCTAAACTATTACTCTAGACCCAACCCAAGGATAATGATCCTCGGTACAAAAACAATTATCACATGAAATTCCATTAATTCCCAAATACTTATTTTGTCACACTATCTATTATGTAATATTTCAGTCAATGTGGACTCAGTCTGACACCCTCCAAGTAGTAAACTCCCCATGCTCGGTTTATCAGTTTATCACCAAACCACATATGTGACGCCGCATTAACTATACTGAACTATATAACATGGAATTCCTAGAACCTGAGACCAGCAGTCAGAACACAAAAAATCTATCCATAATGATACATGACCTTAGACTGAAAACTTCAATCACAAATATCTAAAGCCAAACCAATGGATCATCTGTCCATCCATCTTTTCTATTGCAGCCCTTACCAAACAAACAATCTGCAAAGAAACATGGAAACCACACCATATCAAATTTCCCCATAGGTGTAATCGATGTATCAACTTCAAAGAACAAAAAAATAATAACATTTGTATATACATCGATCTTATCACGAAATAGCTCATTCATATTGAGACACACATCTTCATGGATCCTAAGAAACCCCATAATCAAAATACACATTTAATCACACACTCTCTGGGTCATCCTATCAATCAGGCCCATACATGAGCCTCTGGGACCACACACATATAGAGTGAACACCCCATGGGTCATCATAACTATCACTAAAAAAAGGAATCTTCTCTAATCCTTGGTATCCACCAAACTCCAATGTAAATACCTAACACATGAAACTTCCTCAAGGAGCCCTCAATGTCCTCCAATGGGTCCTTGATCAATGACATGCCACTATGGAATCTAAAATCAATCCCATTAAACATAGAAATTCTCAAACATCATCAATGAAATAAAATTATCAAATTACATGAATCCTATCATTCAGGGGAACCATCAGAATAACCTTAGACTCAACTCACTCCACAACAAAAATCTTCCATACCCACAATCCTATGGTTTCAACCTAACCACAAAGGTTCCATCTACCCAGATCGTCAAATGAATGATCTAAACCTTAGCTTCTCTTACCTCGAGTCACTAGTCCCAATACGCAAGTACAACCAAGTTCATCACAAAGATACTAAGAAATTATTGTCTTCATGGATTAATCCTAGAAAACTCTTGAAAAAAACCATGGTACGATCGTGCCATATTAATCATTCAGCTCCCAACCCACATCTAGGTCTCCCGGCTCATAGCCCAACACAAATAAAGATTCTAAATCCAAACCTCATGTAGATATTCCTTCTAAAAAATTCCCATAAAACAATTTATATGACTTATATCAGTGAAAAATAACCCATCATTGAAAACTACATGAAAAAATGCCTAGAAAAGACTAATAACACACCCAATTCTGAATTCTAGGGAACAAAATAAAAAATACCTTTAAGCTGGAAAATTACATGGTGTGTACATTTGTGTACATGACATGTACATTAATCTCTCCACCTAGAAATGTACAACAACATGCCTAGAGAATTATGGGATACACCATTGTAAAACTAAAAAGTGTTTACATTCCCTAGACCATAATTTTGTGTTCTTTTTGAAATTTCAAGGCACAGGACCATGTACTACTACATGGAATTTACTCAAAGTACACCGAATACAATAATGAAAAGTCTTTATTCTCTGAGCATGAAGAACATAGGGTGTGTTTCCATATAACTAGACCCCATGTAGATAATATTTCCAATATGAAAGCCCTACAAACCCTCATGAAACCCCCATTTTCATAAAATAATCATTGATCGACCCCCATTGGGGTATTTATCAACCGTAATAAGTAAATAAATCTTAAAAAAAGTAACTTAGGGATCAGGGAAAGGAACTAAAATACATTCCATCATTGTGGCCTAAACGCTAATGATTTGGGTTCAAATCCTCTCCTGGAATCATCTGCACCCTGATCCAGTCATGATCAATGAAAAAGATGAATTTTGATGGGATCTACCTTCTTCCTACTATTGGTGTAGTAATTTCAGGCATGGGATAACCCTATCCCCCATCCTTTCTATGTGTGGGATCCAAAATGGGGGGGGGGAGTCTCTTTTAATTCAATTTAGTTAATTAATTACCCATTTAACACTCATCTCGTGTCTCAGTACCCAAAAAGAGTTTATACCTACCCTAAGAAATACCCCCATTACAAACTCATATGTGGATTCATAATCTCAATTTGATGCTCCATTCAATATATTCATCCACTCAAAACCACCTAACTAATTTAATATTAAATTAATTAATAATTAAATATTCAGTTAAAACTCTAACTACTCCAAACTCTGCCAATCTCATGTCCTAGGGTAAACACCCTATTCTAAGAAAAAGTGGAGTGGTCAAAAAATTTATCAGAGACAATATTATTGTGTAAAATGACCGTTTTACCTCTCTCTGGAACCCACGAAAAAAATTTAATTTTTTTCCATAAATTTCAAAATCCCAATAAATCTTCTATTGAGAGTGATGAAATCATGGAGAAATAATCCATTATTATTTTGTAATACCTTTCCAGATGAAGGAATATATTCACCATCATCAGAATATTTGGGTGGTTTCCAATCTAATAATGTGTTGGTCTTCTCCAGGTCCACTGCTACGCAATCAACTAAGATGACATGTCCGAGAAAGTGAAACTCCTAAATCTAAATTTGAATCATCAATAGATTCTCATAAATACACATCTCTTGGACTATGTCAAATAAAATCCTCAAGTTTATATTTCTCACCTCTTTGTATGGAAATTACAATATATTATCATTGATGAAGGGCACCAAAAAAGTAGTGTACGAATAGATGAAAAATATGGTACATGAGTCCCCCGAACACTGTGGTGGCATTAATTAAACCAAATGGAATCAGAAATCACTCATAATGACAATAGATTAATTGGATTTTCATATTTGGTATACTCATTCATCATACTCAGAGTTTTGGATGACCTAATTTAAGGTATATCGTTATGGAACATCTCATCACTCTGACTGGGTCGATGATTTCATAAATCTGTGACAATAGATAACTTTTATTCAAAATCACCTGATTTACGTTTCTGGAATCAAAAAATAACTACAATAACATCTCCTCCTTCAAAGGAGACAAAATTTAGGTTTCAGAATGTCAAACAATGGGTTTGATAATGTTCTTCCTTTGTAAGTACTCCAAATACAACCTCATCTAGTGAATTGTAGTGGTAGCCTCCTGAAATGATGGAACACATATTGGTGTAGTACTTAGAAAAAAATCAATGTATAATTAAATTTCATGTGGTTGAGGTAAGAGTAGTACATCCTCATAAAATATTTCAACATACTCTTCCACCACTCCATGAAACTGAAATCACCTAGCATCCACTTCTCCAAGTGATGTACTCTTAAACTAGTGACTAATTAGTTGTATCCTCCTAAGTATGATCCCTTCCAACTCTTATTGGGTTCCTATATAAACTATTATAGAATAAATCATTATATGAAATTTGATATTTCACATCCTATTCCTAAATTACTAATTCTATTCATGAATTATAGACATCCAATACATACATGCCTGAATGGCCCGAAGGCCTTCATTTTTATTTATTTTTGATAAACCCCTTTCAAGCGATGAGGGAGAACCCCTACATGGCCCATAGGATCAGAGATTACATGTCTCGTAGGATTAGGAGATTACATGTCACAAAGGTATTAGAGAATTCAACCAGACTATCTACAAGGAATTGCCCCTCCCCTGCATCTGCATCTTGATAGTATCTCTCCACCTTTGTATGAGGATCTGGCTAGGCTCCCTGTGCAGGCACATGCTGGTACTGACTTCATATCCATACCCTCTCATTCTGACAATCCATTTGGCTCTGCTATGGTGAGTGAACCTGCTCTGAATCCTCTTTTGGGGTTGCTCTTTTTTTTGTACTGTGTCTGGGGCCTGCATTCATGAGGCCCAAAGGCCTTGGGGTGGCCCTAATGCCTTAAGGTGGCCCGAAGGCGTTGAGAATAAACTTGCCCGAAGGCATTGGGTGACCCGAAAGCCTTGTAGGACCCAAGGAACAAACCGGTGGCCCGAAGGCATAGATGGATGAATAGATTCGGCTGTTACAGTACCGAACAGTGCCGGATACAGTACTGCTACAGTTCCTGCTACAGTAACTATACAGTAATGATACAGTGCCCAGAAATATGCCTCCACCAGAAGATCAAACCTCAAAGATTAAGTTTGGAATTTCATAAGTAGTTTTTTAAATTATAAAACAACTAAATAATGAGTATCTAAGTGAGAGGGTTGAGACAAGGGCTCACCCATAAGATCTATGTTTTTAACTGGATAAGTGGAAAGAAATGAGTGGCTCACACCCATCACTATTATTTCTAAAACATAATTAAAAAAGTAAAACGTCATATCAATAAAAACACATATATCTTTAGGGTTATAGGAAACTACATACTGTATCTACACTCACCCTTGTTCCCCGGATCCAAGAGAATTACGTGGACAATTTAGGGGTGATGGTTGTTGTAGGTCAAATCTCATGCCACCTACTAATTCTCTACCAACCCCTATGCTACATGTTATTTACTAAAAAGATTTTGTGTCCTTTAATATTATAAACCATGGGTTTCTTATGATCAGCAATCATTTATTTATATAGTGGGTCATAAAATATCAAGTGAGATTCTGAATGCCATTTTATGAGAAAACTGCAACTCTCTCAGGTAACTAGAATCATCCTGAGAGCCCTAAACTGCAAACCGTCTATCCTAGGATCACATTTTAATGAATATTGCACGCATAGATCCCTATCAATGATATTGCGTACCCAATTCTGAGGCCTCATAACCTCTCTTCATAGTGCCAATATAAACTGTTGCTGTCTACTCACCTAGAAATCTCTCAAACACTACAGTTCACTCAAGAAATCCATCATTGGAGGGAAAAAGACATATCAATGAAAAACTAAAATATTTACTCAATTCCATGTAAATGAATTGTTCCTCGAATAATGATTCTAAAAACATATCCATATTGTATGGTTTGGGATTAGTTAATATTATCCAATACTATACCATGGTCATGTTTCCCATCTGTTAATGAAAAAGTTCATGGATATGTATTTATCATAACACGTCTAGTAATTCCAAATCTAAAAAAACAGTCATGAAATGTGACAAAGGTAGAGATGGAACATCTTATGACTATGTCACCAAATTGCACCAACACCCAGTGGATCCTTATTAAAGGATCTCTACTGGGAACATCAAACAATGTGGTAGTTTCTTTCCTTGGTGTAATACATGAGTGACTGCCTGTAGAAAATACTAAAATTCTTAGGGGTTTGGTCCACCAATAATCCTATGAGTTTATTAAAACATTAAATCATGATGTGCATTGTATCTATCAAAATCATATTCTAGTAAAACAGAAAAAAACGACTCCATGGTTGGTGAGCATGCTTGAAATCAAGGTGAAAGGAACCTCCTCATATACCAAACCCTATAATGAAGCCTCTTATCTCAACGGGTCATCCATGTGATCCCATAAAAGAATCATTGATTTTTTTCTTTGAGGAGTAATCCATATTTAAATAAGATGTACTATGACCAATGAGGATATCTTTGAAACTAAATCTTGTAATAAATAGAATCCATAACCCATTCCTATATGAATCAGGCACTAATATATTTTCCACAATCAATGCCTACATGTAATTAATCAAAATTTTGGTTATTAGAGTCTTGGTGAATGGATTCATCATCCCTTTTACCAAAACAAGAGTTCCTGGTCAAAAAAGATGAACATGAAACACATTAACACAAGTTCCATAAGTCTCAATAAAATCCTCATGACTAGAAACAAATTAAAAAATCCATTCCAAAGGTATAATTTAATGCTCTTATATTTATCAATCACAACCCAAACCCACTAGGGCCCGACTATATAGAGGTTAGCCGAGCATTAAAACCCAAAACCTATCTCCAATAATCCAGGTACTAGAAATATGCATCCTGCTAAAGAGGTGAATGATAGCATATGAAACATTGGTATGAATCTCGGTCTTTATACCATAAAAATATGCTCCACCTACTCCTAGTCCTCACAAGGCTCTATCAAATGTCATGCCATCATCACAAGGACGGATATGTGATGGAAGATCCCAAGCTATGTGAGTAAAAAAATTACAATATTGGAAACTAGAAAATCAATAAAAAAATTAGAATCGAGATTATTTATTTATTCATCATAAAACAATGTAAATAATGATATGAGACTTAATAATAATCCAAAATAACCCAGTTATACAAATAGTAGACTCATTTTCTCAAAATTTATCAACCATATAGTTATCCATTGAAATTTTAATGAGGAGTTAATGTAATTATCATCTAGGGAATCCACTCCATGATCAATTTTTTCACTGATGATTACCATTTAAGAGATAATCCACATCCAGTCTCACATAAGATGTACTAACTAGAACACCAAATATCTCGTTATCCATAAAATGGATCCAAAACATGACTGTTGGGTGACACAAAAAACCCCTACATGATCAATCTACTATATAAGCGATAGATACCCTATCCATAGTGGCCATTCCAATACAATGAACCCTACCAAGGGAACAATATACAATAAAGGATCCCACCGCAAGCAATATAGTACGATACAATGAACTCTATCTAAAATAGAACTCATGGTGTGGGTAAAAATTTGATGAATAGAACCTAAGGACTCACTATTAACCTACATGTGTGGACTACATAATGATAGTCAGTTGAACATGTTCTATAATGAGGAAACTAAGTGCTCCAGAATAACTCAATGTATGTACAGAACATGTGTAGAGGGTATGAGACATGGACCTCTAAACATTGACATGCCTATGTTATATGCATGTATTCCTCTACTGGTGACCATGTAAAATAGTTTATTCCCTTATACTATGTCTATGACAATGTAAAAGGAAATTTACAAGAATAGATCCATGCCTGTGTTCTTTACCCATGCATGTGAACAAGGATGTGCAGATGCATGTGTACCCTATGGGATATATGCCTAGCTTCCAGTATATGGTCACATGAAGTGTAACATGTTTCAAATCGTGTGTGATAAATTTTTCAAAGAATAAACCCTATAACCACAAAAGATGGACTATATGAAATGTTCTCATCAAGAGTACACTCAATGTAGTTGAATTTTAATCCCCACTATGGGTTTTGTTTTTGTACATTTTAGTGTATCACTCTATGAATCATGTGGTGGGATCCACTATTTCTTATTCTTCCTTAGGCATGATTATTGATGCCAGCTATCACAATTAATATTGAATTGAAAGACTATCTGTTATATTGATCCATTCTGGTTTGACGACACTATCATGACATGACCCGTTAGGGCCGCGTTGTTAGCTGTAAGTTGGGTATTAAACCCTATTCCCACATCCAATAAGCCAATGACTGGTGATCATTTATTATTAGTAATATCATACATATATGAGGCATATCCTGATATACCTATACAAGAACACATATCCAATCTCATAAAATGTACTAATTATAGTGCCACTTAAACCAAATCATTCACACATCTATAACCCCAATTAGAGTATAAAAATTTTGTAGAGATCATAAGGGCCAAATAAAAGCCCCCAAAAACTACAAATATTTTTCAACCATCTCACAAGGAGTGTCCAACTATCAAATTCTTGAAAGGTAAGAAACACATTATTTCTAATAAAAGACTATGATATTCCTGCTCATAGTCCTCCCAAGACTTTATCAAAATTGTTTTCATCTATATAATAAATGACATGTGTGGAATGAGCCCATTATGGGGTGAGTGTCACAATACCATGAAGGACACCTTGAAATTTCTAAACATAATCATAAAGAGAATCCATCTAATCTACATAAAAGTCTGTCGATTAATAAATGAGATATAATGATAATAAAAAATAAACCATATATACTCATAATAATGTCCAAGTATTAGATGATCTCAACTATTCTTCTATCCAAATTATTCTTCTCAAGGATTCAATGAAATTCTCATCCATTTGAATACATTCCATGAGATGGGTTTTTGCTGATGTCACCAATCAAATAAGGAGTTTTTTTGGGGTCTCATAATATAATTAATCATTGGAGTTCTAAAGATCATGTCGTACATGTATGGGATAACACCAAGGCCACTTGGGGAGACCAAAAACCATAGAGATTCAAAATGCTAAATTGGGTATTTTCCACCTATGAAATGTGGTCAAGCTGATACTGGAAACCCTACCCATGGGAGAAGATATAATAGAGGATCTCACCCCATCCTCATCAAGGAATACTATGAATCGTCCAAAAAATAAAGGTCATATTGAGGGTTTCATAATCGGAATCTCATGATGTAATTCCACACAATACACTATTAGATATCGACCATGGAATCAACCTATACTAAACATAGTCTATAAAGTAGAAATAAAGGGCTCTATATCACATAAAATTAATTACAAAATGTATATAGCGGTTATATATTTTATACCAATAAACATGAAACATTTCATATCCATGCTCATGTACTTATAACAATGACCATGTACAGATATTCGTTCCTATGTTTTATGGTTGTTCATGTGTACATGGATGCATCAATATACTATGTCATGCATGTGTACTATACATGGTCCCATGCTCCTATCTATTTCTATTCCAATTTATCCTCCCAGATAGACACTGATCCCTGAGAACTAAGTAACATGTAATGTGAAATGGGTTAGATGGATTTTCACTCTTTTTCTCTATGCGTAAAATCTAGCTTCATAGATGATGGATTCCATAGTGTGTGATCTTTTGGAGTGTATGTCATGTAGTTTTGGATTTATCAGAATTTATTTAACATTCCACAGGTTCTCAAGAGCCACCACCACTTTCAGATCTCACTCTAATATCACATGAATATTGTATTTCTAAGTTTGATGATTACCATAAATGTCCATCATCTAAATTTCTACCCTCAATCTGATCATAAAACTAGAATTGCCACATTCTTCCATAACCGCACAACCAAAACATGAAATGGGTAAATAAAGTTCTAATCCCGATCTACCAATGATCATCCACCATCATTTTCTCACCACTATTTTACCCTTGATCATTATCTTTACCCATGGTATCAATACATTTCACTGAATAATGCACACACAATGAATGGGCACTAAGTATTCATCGAACCATCATCTAATGAAATTGTTGGCAATAAAAGTGAAATATAATGGGGGAGTAATGAATATAAAAAACATGAGGAACAAGACACATTAATTTTTTGGATTATCATTAATTAAATTTCATTAGAAAAATGAATTAAGATAAAAATATAAAAATAATAATTATTCCTTAAATATTACATAAAAAACACTCACCAATGACATGATCGACCAAAAAACTGATATGGTATTTTACTTTATACATGACCATCAATGAATAATGAAACGGGGAAGATAATCCATGAAAAATAGTGCCCTACATCAAGCTATGATGTCTCAATAAAGGAAAAAATATTTCCATTCTTAATTAGTGAGAGATGTGAACTCTGGAATTGGTCGATGCCCGTGTGAAATCCAAATTTTCAATACATGATATTTTATTTCACTAGTGATATCCTTCATGCTCCATTAAAGTCTCATTATTATGTGGTTATCCCTGAATTTACACAAAAAATATACCCAATGGAGGATTTTCAATGTTATGTATAATTAGAATACTATAAATTGATGATAATTTTTTAATTTAATATGTTTCCTATCAACGCAAATTTACTAACCTCCCAATTCTGAAAAATTTTATTGAATACCCAACATGAGATATATAATCCAGAATCAATTGCAATATCAAATTTCCCATATAATCCTCCATTGAGGTTTTAGACAACTTTTTTAGGGAAAATACATGTTCATGATATAATAAATTTAACATTTTAATTCAATCTATATTGAGGCTCTCTGTTCTTCAGAATATCTCACCTCTTCAATTAAATTCTCTAAAAATATTATTAGACATATTAAAAACCATTAAAAAGAAAAAATAGAGTCTTTTCACATAAACTATGTATGATATTTTTATTCAAGTTGGAATACATAATTGAAATCATTTAATGGATTTATAACTAGTGATTATGATCCATAAAATTCTTATTTCAGATAATATATAATATAATATAATATTGAAATAATCAAACCAATGAAGTATTCATATTTTATTAATAGTTATGAAATAGTACGTTTCAATCAATCAAAAACAATATAGAACGATAAACAATCAGTATCTAGTATTAAATATGTAAAAATGTTCTACAAACATTGTAACAATTTTATACCATATATTTATCATGTATGTACAATGAATAAAAGCCTTATCATAAATAGAAATAACAAAATATTGTACATTTTTTATAATAATTCTATATATATTTTCCTCAATGTTAATAATAAATTGTGATGTTTATTAAATATCTCAATGGATCGTAAATAAAATTTATAATAATTACACTAATTATTTAAGTCATTATTAAATCAACTATAAAATTATTTGTTATTGACATCAAATAAACCTTATAATAATGTGACATCAACAACTTCTAATTCCAAAATAAATTAATTTTGAATATTAAAACCCATATTTTCAGTCATAGAATGTGACTGTGGGTGCAATTTTAAGCAGTAATAAATAATCATCAGAATAAGCTTCATACATGAAAATACCATCACATGTAGTATCCTTACCATATAAAAATTACAAAAACATCTTATAAAGAGCTAAAAACGTTTAAAAAATTCATAACTAAACATCAAATTAATATAACCTCTTAAGAACATAGTTTCTTAATTACATCAAATAATTATTTTCTAAGATACAACTCTATATTTTCTAAATTTATCTTATGAAATACCCCACATGTATATTTAATTAATTTAGAAATTTTCCATCATAATCAAATATATATTATCTAACATCAAAAAATAGTTTTATATAAGAAATGTCATGATACATAAAGGCCAATGAAATTATCAAAATAGAAGAAGTCTCAATACATAAGAATCATATTCTTAATATTTATGTTCTAAAAACATATATTATAAATCACCATCACTATTGGTATATTTGTCATTATTTCATTCATATTATTCATTAACATTGTGAAATGTTATATTTATGTAATATATATTAGTAATAATGTGAATATGTATGAGTAAATTCATACATTCTCTATAATAATTAATTGTAATTTACCTTAAAATTTCAAAACTCAAATCATACATAAATATGAATACCATGAAACAATATAATGCATATAGGATTCATCCATTATAAAAATATAATATATAAGAGTTTAATATGGATATTATAAGATTAAATAAAGATTACATTAACATGAAAATAATATACTTCACCTATAAGTGTGGATTTATTTATAAATGTATGGAATTGTAGATAATAAAATTTCCTTCAACATCATGATGAGGAAAAGTAAATTAAATTCTAGAATAAATTAATAATTATCGGTTAATAACAACAAATGAGAAAACTAGAGAGAAAATTATAACAAATATTTGAAAACTAAATATAATAGTGTTATGTAATTTTGAAAACAAGAGAAATAGATTCTCTATAAATCCACTCGATATTCTCCATATTTTTTTAAAATTTAAAATACAAGGTAACTACAACATATCTATCCAATGTTATTAGAAAAAAATTTTAATCATAATATTTACAATTTCATGAGGAAATGATTTTAAATTTTAAAAATAAAAAATTATCGGGGAATGAATTATACCTAATAGTTCTATCCAAATATTTTTAAAGGATTACAAATTGTAAAAACATTTGTAATAATTTGAGAAGTAATAAATAATTCTTATGTAGTTAAAATGAAATGGAATTAAATATATAATTATGAAAATATCAATAGTTTAGAACAATAAAACACCATAAACATATTTATAATAATAATATATAAAAAAATTCTAATTAATAAATAATAAAATAACAAAATTATCTCATTAATACAGGCTTTCCTCTTATCAAAATGATTATACACTAATTGTGAAACATTTGATAATATCTTTTTAATAAAATTTGATAAGGATCCACAATTAGTTAACTATATCCATTTGTCAAAAAATATTTGTTGATTTCATCAAAAAGTAACCAAAATTTTATAAACATTCCAGTATTCCAAAAAATATTAAACCAAATACTACATTCATTCTAGAATAAAGGAAAAAATCTAAAAAAATTGTCATTCTAGCATAAAAAATAATAAAAATATAAAAAGTATGCTTCTAGGCCATAAAAATTATTTTACATGTAAATGTCAAACATTTTATGTCATTGACGTTTGAGTCACATAATTTTTGGACCCCGTTTGTAGAAGTGTCAGAGAATAAAAAATTTATTGTTGAACTATATAAAAATCCATCTTGTGACAATGAAAATGAAAAATCATAATTAAAACTCAACATTATGACTAAAATAATTTAACTAAAAAATGTGAACATATGATATACCTTCTCCTTTTCCATTCACAGATTGTTTTTTAAAAATCAAGAAATCATTTTTTCATTTTAATTTATCTTTACCAAGATTTGGAACATTAATATTCCCCAAATATCATTATTAGTTTTACAAGAAGTAACAAGACTCAAAGTAATTCGGTTAACAATAGACTACAAAATATTAACAATCTTAAATTTTTTTACATGCATAGATACATCACTAATATTGAGAGAATATGTGTATTATTCTAGTATTTTATATGTAATTACCACTATGGCCAACTACTAAATTATGTTCCTCGTAAGTTAAGATTCCATAAAAACATTCCAACAACAAATATCAGTCATATCAAATAATGGTGGTGTCATTTTAATCCAACCATCATATGATCCTTTACCAATCATCTAAAATATCATTCAATTAATGTATTCAGTCATGGATATGGTTATGAATATAATATATCCAAAATATTCAATCCTCTGATATAATTTTTTGGGTACCATAAAGGGAAGAAGAGATATAATATGGAGGGTGATTTTACAATCATAAAAACAATAGAGTAATTAATAATATAATGAATAATTTCGTGGTAAATAACAATAATAAAATCATGAAAAAAAATAATTGAGTGTGTGAAGAGTGAAAGTACATTAATAATGACAAGAGGTATAACATATATTATTATTATATTTTTTGTCAAACTAATCCTACAGCTGCCCTGCACACCCCTCAACTATTCATTTGAAATGTTTTAAACTAAAATACCTCAATTTTGATGGTAATATGAAACACATACCATCCATACATTTAACAAACCATGAACACAATTAAATACCAATTACTTTTTAAAAATGTGTCTCAAAACAAAATGGACTTATTATGATATGGAGTAAGAAACAACATTACCATTTTTACGATCATTAGAAATATGTTTACATTATTTTATTAGGTTAGAATAACAAACACATAAAAATTAATATTGGATTAATTAATGATCAAGAACTATAAAACTATAAAATTTAGACTATAAAACATAATGAATAAATAAAACAATTAGAGAAACGAAATATTAAAATTCTATTTCTAATGTAGAATTATGTAGAATCAACATTTTATAGAATATTTATAATGATAAGGTACATGATATTTAATAAGATAGATTGTAAAGAATTGGTTAATATGAACATTTCATAAAATCATTAGAGTATTTGGATTCTGTCTTCAATCCAACTGAATGATTAATCTGAAATTAATTTAAAACTAGTTGGAAAATTCTCCTCAATCAATCCCCCAAATTTTTCTCCAACATTAATTATTATTTAGTATATTCATTAAATACTTAAACATAATGTAACACAATAGATTTAATAACTAAAACAAATAATTAAATCAGAATTAAATAATCTATGAAAAAGAGTTATTAATCACATCTACAAATCATGATAATGAATCAAAATGTCCACTTTTGAATAACCTATATTTTAATATTAAAATTTTAAAACCATATAATAAATATTGTCATATAATTTAAAGTAAAATCATCAGAATCAATATGTAATTCTGTATTACTATAATTACTCATAACAATATATTCTTAAAAAATATTTTCCAACTGAAAAATTACAATATATTATTTATAATACTTTTTTTTCTAAAATGGTTTATAATTAACTTAATAAACATTACTACAAATAAAAAAAAGTTATGAAAAATTAAGAACAATAATTTTATATTTTTATAACTTCTTCATTAGAACATTTATCTTCCAATAACTAAAATGTCATTTTTTTCCTTAAAAATATTTTCTTTTTCAGTAACTGTAAGATTTATATATTATGAAAACAATATGTCTGATTAAATATTATAACACATAAATGTTTTTATTTTATCAAACTAGTTTTTCTCTAATTATATTAGAGTTATCTTAGGAACCCTTATAAATATACTAAACATATTATGAAACTCCCTATTTATTTTTTTAATTCATTCATTAATATATATGAGTAATTTTGTTGGGGAAAATTTCATCTTCTATAATACATAATATTAATAACATAAATATATATGTATAAGGTCCACCAAGATTAATTTTCCTATCATTTACAAAATTATATTCATTTAAATTTTTTCCTGAATATATATAAATGTAACACAATTTTTTCTGTCCAAAACATAAAAACTATAAAAATATATTGGATCACATAGATAACCATGTACCATTGAGGTTAAAGATTTTAATAAATCATGACTAACTACCACATAGTTATACCCATGTCCTTGGGTAAATATTTTATCAACTATACCAACCTTTTCAAAATTCAAAATAATTCTTTAATAAATCTCATTAAAATCTCCACAGATGAAACCTTTCAAGAAAAAATATTTTCAAATCAATATTAACAACATAGAGAAATGGAATCATAAGATGGGTGATCTAAAATCATCAGTATGGGTAAAATTTATCATTAAAAATATGACATTAAAAGTTAGAATAATATACACATAAGGGTATGATGATATAATTAAAGATCATGATTATAACATAAGATCATTAAACCAATTTAATACTTGGATCCTCAGTCACGATCTATGTAACAAATATTTAACAAAGGAAATATTCTTAGGAATCAAAAATCATAGGCCATGTGATAGAAATATTTATCCCAGAGAATATTAAAATCCCATTGAAATTATAATTAAAACATGTTCTTATCTAGAAAAATTACATTCATACAAAGATTAAAACCCCTAAAATATGGGATATCCTTACATAGTTAATAACAATAATCTATTTGGATTAAATTTTTAACTATTTAACTTCTTAATTTCATAATATTTAATTATATTTATTCAACTCTATTGTCATTACACAATACATTGGTGGTCTATAACAGAACCACCCATAAAATATCGAAAAAATCCATTATGAAATCATTTTCACTCCCCAACCCTATATTCAAAAATATTTTAAAAAACCATATAATTATTAAAATATTTAGAAATATGAACTATAAAATATAGTAATACCAATTGTAAACTTATTGATTTATTATCTAGTATAAAAGAAAAAGGTTTTAGGAAAGTTGATTTGGAACAATCATTATTCATCCAATGATAGTAATCACTTGAATGGATTTGTATTCGCTAAAAAAATATATGCTTTCTAATTTGGATCCCTATGCACCACCATGGATTTGATCTCATCCATGTTTTTTATGGATAAGGTATGTCATAACTTCATATCTCTATATGATATGGTGGTAGTTGTTGTTTTTTTCTTTGATTAATAACATTGAATGGTACAATTATGGCTTGGTTTTCCTCATAATCATCATTGAATTCCTAGACTTGCAGTGTGACCTATACATATTCACTCATCCCTTGATATGGCTTCTAATTAGGGATCTCCTAGCACTAATTGGTGATCGTTTAAGTGGTGGTGATTCACTTCTCATGAGTTTTCTACTCGATAGCTGATATCAATCTTGATCGAAAACTAGCTTGGGTAGTGGTGTGAGATTTTCATATGTTGTATTGACATTATTAGTGGTCTTCAGGTGGTGAAATTCAATTTGGTATTGAATGAGTGTCACATAGAGAAGGATGCAGTGATCTTGATGGAGATAGAGTGGATGTCATGATGTTTTTGGTGCATTGGACAGGGACACCGGTGGCATCATTGTTGGAATCTTGGAGATTCAAATGTGTTTTTGGGATTTTTCTTCAGGTGTGATTGAATTTTAATTCAATCTATTTTGGGAATTGAGAATTTTATTGGGTTTCAAATGTCTTAGTGTGAATTAGATAATGTCTCTTTACATTGTAATGGTGGTTCATCTTCTTATAGGTATTGATTTGTGGGTGGAATTGAAAGATGGATGGGTTTATATATACCCATAATTTTTCAATATTTTCACATTCAATTGATGTGGACAATATTTTTTTTCCTTTCATCGTATTGCTGGTCTTGATCTACATTGCAAGAAGTTAATAGTTTAGTGAGTTTATCACATGCATTATTGGGTGGGTAGCTTGAAAGACAGATAAGAGTTTTATGACCTATCTTTTTGTTTTCACTTCAAATTAATTGAGTGGTAAGGGTTCTCTTCATGGTTATGTTTGACCATCATGGTTCAACTTCTTAGTAGGTTGGGATATGATTTCATTAATAGACTGCACAGATTCATTTTTCGAAAGGTCATGATGAGACATTATTAATTTTTGATCATTATATATGTTTCCCAATTAAACATTTACAACATTTTAGACATTGGGGTCATGTTTTTTAGACCTTAAGTTCATTTACATGTATCTTTAGTTCTCTTCTCCCACGATTCAATTGAATTTTTTATTTCTTGTTAAATATTATGAAGATTACCCCTCGACCTTTTAAAAACCATTTTATATATACACAATGAATTATGATGTATCATTAGATTATATTCCTTGTGTAGAATAAGTAAAATCGTGTTTTCATTTTATTGATGAATACAAATACAATAAACACATCATTAAAAATTATCTTGCGTAAAATATTCCATCATCTAAAAAAATAACTATTAAAATAAATTGGCTTCAATAATAATAGGAAAAAATTATTTAAATATATACATAGAATTTAGTAATTTAATATTAACTTAATGTAGTCATAATGAATGAATAAAATTCCATTTATGTTTTAATTATTAAAATCAAACACTCTACCATCTTTTAGTAGGGAGAGAAATGTGACACAAGACGAAAGAATTATGAAATGTCACTTCAAAAACATATAAAATACTTCTATAGATCATGTAAAATAAAATTATAAACTTAATTTTATTGAAGATAACATTATTGAAAACATTATGGAATAGATGGATATCAATGTGAAATATTCACAATAAAAGATATGATAAAATATTGGTATAACATAGAAACCATGTACTTCTTATTTCTTAAAATAATAAATGGGAAAAAAAGTTAAAAATGTAAGATAAATTCTTTACCAAATGAAAAAAATATACGTGGTTAATAAAAATAATAAAATATTCTTTTTATTAATTGAAAATTTCATATAAAAATATTAAAAATAAAGAAGATAATAACATTATGCTTTTACCATATTGGTAACTATTTAAATAAAAATTAAATTAAAGAAAGAATATTATATGGAATAATAAAACCAAACAAACATATGACTTAATATTTATAAATTCATTCATGGGGAATAAAGTACACGATATTAGGAAATCGGGGTGCACATTAAGAACCATGTGTTATGAAAATGTGATTGAGACAAATAAAACCCATGTAAAGAAAAAAAACATTTGAATTTGTAATTTATCCATGATTACACTGTGGGAACATATGGAAATCCACATATGAAAAGTGTAAATATTGAATAACAAATTTTATAGATAAATTCATAAATAATCATTTCCTTACATATTCAATGATTTAGATGTATAACCCAATGATTGAAAATTGAGCTATGAGAATTCTTAAATCGTGAAAAAAATCATGTAAAATATACTTGGAAGAAATATTTTGAATGAAAAATAAAAATAACCTAAATAATGATTAATTAATTATATTACATTTAAAATAATTATTATATACATCAAATTAAACAAATTATATGTTTAACATTAAAACATAACTCTTAAAGTGAAACTGAGTCGAAATCCCTTTCCTCGAGTCCATATATACCATATATGTAAATTATGTCCTTTTTAATAAATATATATAAGTTATTTTACATGTTAATAAACCTATAATTTTTTAATCCATTTACATTTGACTATTTATTTTAAATACATGTTTGTTTATGCAACATATTATTTCCAAGTAATATGTTTTGAGGATGTTCAATTTATAATGTCCAAAGGACATCGATATGATGACCATGGTAAAAGGGTCCATTATTAGATCATCTTAATAATAATTATCATGGAAAACATATCATTTTAATTGATTTATTATACATTTAAATCAAATTTATAATTATTGATATAAAAAATGAATAATGTTACAATCATGGAGAGAGAAGTTCTTATGTACTCATGAGAAACATTTCGTATTTTAGATGATCATGATCGAAATAATATTTTTATCTTTAAAAAATTATTATTATTTAACAAATTTAATATTACCTCTTTAAAAACATTATATATACCTGAATTGTGATGTTTTCAGTAAAAACAAATCATATAGCTTTGTGGATGTGGTAATCATCACGTACGCGCGAATAATAATATCATCTTTCAATTGATGGAATTTTAAATAATAATATTATCTATTATCTATTAATAATGATAATATTGTAATTGAAATAATATATATCAATTAAATCCATCTTTAAAACTATTCTTGAGTATCAGTGATGGAAAATGATTTACATCTCCTCGTGAGATGGTAGTCCTCTATTACAGTAATGAAGGATTCATTTCAATTTGATGGGTAATGGTACTATATATTCTTTATTACTATAAAATAAAATAATTAAAAATATATTAAAGTCACTAATATTATTATTTTCTATTCTTGAATAACGTTTTATGGGTTTATAAGATACAATAAAACAAAAACATTTGTCTAAATGTTATTCCTCCTATTTGGATGACCACCTTTTCATTATAACTAAAGGCCTATATGGTGGTAAATATTCCAAAAATAGTACCAATAGAACATGGTGAGTGATTCAATGAAGATAATTGGGTCTTTAATTATAACGATATATTTCTCGTTATAGGTGAGGAAAATAGGATATGACGATCCCTTTTTAAGTGAGGGGAGGGACACTCATGGAATTACATAAATTACAATATTTTTATATATCAATTTTCAAAGAAAAAATGAACCAAAATTTATATAATTAAATATAGGATGTTTATGTATCTAAATACAATCACTGGATAATATTTGAACAGGTTTATACTATGTTTCCTCTCTTATAACTTTTTCTTAACCACTATTAACCAAATTGATAATTACATTGATAACAATGTTTTTCTTTATTGGGGTAAAAAAATATAAAATAAAAACAAAAATGATAAATAAATGTTACATGGTTGATTTTCCGACCATATTAAATTCTAACAGATAAAGATATTTTTTAAGAAATTGAAATCATTTTATAAAATAATATTTATTTTAAACAATCATTAATTTTATTTTTAAAAGTATAAGACATATTATAATATTTTATGTGTCCATCTCAAGTTAAATGGTTCTAAAATGAAATTGATTTCAAGATATAATGGATTTTTTTAATATAAACATCAAATTGAATTTTGATAGTTTTTGTCAACATTTTAAAACATATTATTTTAATTAACCCCTTTCTAATCCAATTTGAACCTTAACCAAGAAAAATAATTTATACATAAAGATGGGTATTAAAATTAAATTATAATGTGAAAATTATTTAAAAAAATGAAATTTTATGAAATTTAGACAATTTTTCATACTAATTCTTTAATATGTATATTTATCATTTTTTTTATTTTTTAATAAAAAATATTCAATTTAATATTATATTAATATCATTAAAGAACTATTCACAAAATCAAACATTTAAAATAACATGACAAAAATGGAACTATATTATAATTAATTCACAAATAAATAAGATGATATTTTTATCTATAAATTTGTGTGAAACATAAACTCATTAATATAATATTGCTTTCATTTTTTAAAAATTATTTTGTTGATTTTTATTCTACCATTACAAGAATTTTACAATCGTTGTGTAATTATTTAACATAATTATTTCTTTAATAAAAAATAAAAATGATTATCCATCAATATAAATAATTTATATTTAACATTATAATTTATAAATAAACATATTTTGTATCCCTATCACAAAAAATTATATATATTAAAATAATGATATCGAAATATTTGTCATTAAATTTATTTAAAATAAAATATATGGTATTATAAATAAAATGTAAAAAGTAATTAAAAAATTAATTAATAATTTATATTTTTGTTAAAAACTAAGTTATTAAAAAAATTCTATTTTTAGGACTTATCATGTTATTTTTAACCTTAATACCTTGATTTTACCTTAATGAGGTGAAAAATATTTATTTTGGTCACCATTTATATTGACCAATAATAAATGGATCTATTTACCAACTTTGGAAGACCTGAATGCAAATATGGAATCCATTTTACAAGATTCAATTTATATAGGTTTGTATAAATTTATTTAATAATTAACGCAAAAAAATGATGAATGTTGTGTTTTAAATAAATGAATTTTTATGCCCAAAAATGATGTTATACAAAAAATAGATATAATATTAGAAAAAAATACTTAATTATATTATATATATTAAAATAATAATTATTTACCATTGATATAAAATTCAAATTATAATGTTACATTTTAAGAAAAATAATTTACTATTTTTTTAGAAATTTTTTTTTCACTATTCATTAGAAAATCAATTATTTTATAAAAATACCCAATTTTCAACCTATGATATTATTTATAATATGAATTAAAAAATTATTTCATTTTTATACAATACCATTTCTATATGAGTTAGAAATTGTTAAAAAATCTCACAAGTAGAAATAAAATAATTTTTTAATGAAAGTGTTCTTCTCTAGGATAACAACACTTTACAGAAATAAGGAGTACTTTTTTCATAAGAAATGATAAATACATTTTTATTGAGATGAAATTTATATATATTTATCATTGTGGTTTACTCTCATAATAAACTCACAATTAGTACCAATTTAATTTCGTGCACAATTAAATAATAATGTTCCTTGGCTCATTTAATCTCTGAGTTGATTATCATTCACATTAGAAATAATAAATTTATTTTGAATACTCTGAAGGTATTAATGTAAAAGTAAATTTTGACAGCCAATGTAAATCATAAGATTCATTTCTGAAACTATTGTAAAATGCATTATATGTATGTTTAATTTCCAAACATCACTGTATTGTCTAATGGTCATGTCCTTTAACAAATTTTGAAAGAAAATAGTCGACTCTAGATGTTTCAAGAATATATAGTGGTCAAATATATATCCAAATTCCAAAAACCAACATTAATTAATGATATATTACAACATGTAAGAAAATAAACTTCTAAAATTTTCCTTTAACATGAAATATGAGACACCATAATACTAATTCTAGAAAACCATTTAATCAGATAACAATAAAAAATAATATCAAATAAATAGAGAATAATAATTAGTATTAAAAAAATATTTTCTAATTTTATAATTATCATAATATAAAAAATAAATTCTCAATGTATGCACAAAACACTATGATTTTCACCATATTAGTGGGTTTACAGAAAATAATGTGATTTACCATTATGAATTGATAACTAATAATTAGGGAAATAAAAAATAAATTTTTTTACCATTCCATACAGTGTAAAACAAAAATTAATTATTAATGTACATAAGAAACATATGAAGGGGGATTAAATAATCAGACATTATAAAATTTTGAGATCAATCCACCCAATCATAGAATCTTATTGTCCAACACTTTATGTCGGGAAATTTTTTCCCTTTTAAAATTCTAAAATTCATTTTTCACATTTACATTTATATTATATTTCTTAAGGGATATAAATTATGAATAATCTCTTCCCATAGGGATTAGTTGAGAATTTGTATCATTTTAGTAGGAAAAAATTAAGGAACATTTTCATATTGTACATTCGTTCAAAAATCATTCAATAAAAAAGAAACTAAAGAGGGGACATATTTACAATCTTTTGATGGAGAAAATATTTGATATGTTATGGGTCAAAATTGAGCAGATTTATTAAACTAATTGTTTCACTACATGGAAACTAGATTTGACATATTTTCTTTACAATTAATGTATTTTTTGGATTTTTTATTTTGTTTATTTATTCATTTAATAAAAAATAATCAACGTGGACAATTTCTAATATTTTATTTACTTATTATTTTTAGTATTTGGAACATGATTTTGGATTATATTTTTATATTTCTATTTTTTCTTGATATTTTAAAAACTATAAAAATTAGTATACTTAATTCTACCCGATACCTTCAAGAGTTCAAATCCTATCATCACTCATTTATAATGATTTGATGTGTTTAAAAAAGAAGGAAAGAAAAATTGATAAATTTTGGGTCTTTATCAGCAAACAATAAGATTCTATTTCAATTTATTTAATTAGACTTTGACTCAAGAAATTACCTCCTACACATATTTCAGCATTAATAAAATAAACTTCAACTAAATCATTTAAAGTAATGTAATTATATATTGTTCGGTTGAATATTGTTGAATATGTAAGAAAACTGATTTATTTGAATAAATATAAATTTTTTTTTCATTTCCATTGATAAAATTTTTCACCATATACATTTTCATCCATTTTAAACAAATTTCCAAAATGATTTTGAAGTATATAATGTGATATTAAATTTCGTTCTTCATGTTATTATATTCATAAATTAAGTATTTTTATATTTTTAATTTTTGGTGGCTATTTGAAAAATTAAATACATTTTAAATTAGTGATAAATGTTTCATGATAGGTAATGGATTTACTTAATGTGTGGAATAAAAAATTTGAGCATAGATAATCCATATTTATCTAAACTTTATGAAAAAATTTATGTTATTTATATTTTTTTCAATCAAGGATAACTCATGATATTGCCTTGAAATTGGAGATTTTTTTGTTTCCCTAACCTTTTCATGCCTCAGATTCATTATAAATGTTTCACTATAAAGGTTTACTTGATCACCACTATATTATTTTCTTGTAATGAATTTAAAGAAAATATAATCTCATATCAAACTGCAACATAAATTTAAGGAAACCTTAACGGTAAAACGTGCATCCAACCTACAGATTTCATATTTTCTTCCTTGAATAATAATGAACCACAATGTATTTTTATATATGCATCACGTCTTTAACATTAATTGAAAATAGATTAATTATACTGAGTTATTTGAATAATATAATATGTTTTATATTAGGATATTATTGACTAATTTTATTATTTTAACATGTTCTATTATGATTCAATATTGTTTTTTGTGAGGCTATAGTTGAAAACATTTAATGATAAATTTTATTAGAGAGGTAAATTAAATTTTGATATTTAGTAGCATATAATTAACTAGGTAAATGAAAAATACAACAAGTGGAATGAATAATAATTGAAATATGATAAATTTTTTTATTCATTTGTAAGAGTTCTCATAAAAATCATTTTTCATAATTATTATTTATAATTCCTTTTTCTAAATATGTTTCATTTTTCATTCTCACTACAATTCTTTTTTAAAGATTAATAATATCGTCCCATTTAAATATCACAATGTGAAACACTATCAAAAACTAATTTAAATATGAAATTTTGGTAAACCATTAGATAAGTATTAAATAATATTTTATTAATCTATGGTAATGGAAGCATAAAAATGGAAGAGTGATGTTTTATGAATCAATTCCAGAAATATTATGTTACAAGATGTTAGACACTGATGAACAACAAGGGATATATAATCAATGATTCAAGACCAATGAACCTAGAAATTTAAAATAATGATAGTGGAAAACATGATAAGTATTAAATTAAAAAATGTACCTATATATTTGAAAATTTTAAATAGGGATCTAGTATAGAATAAATGAAGATAAAGTTTCAACCATATTTTTGGTCCAAAATTAATGTCCCAAAATATTTTCCAAACATCAACATGTGTAATCCAACTTGGAAAAATATTTGAAAATATAGAAGAAAATACATGAAAATTTTAATTTTGAATATCCATGACAATATTATCCATATTCATTTCCTTCAAAACATATAAATGTGGAGACAAATTATTTTTTACAAACTTTTCATAGATAATAAATTCATAATTTTATCTTTTAATCCATCAATCTCTTGAGTAATATAATTAATGAAAAACCCTTAATATCCTTTCTTTCATCTAAATTCTCTATAATAATATATTTAGGGAATATTATATGAATGAAATCATTGTTTTTTCTATGTCTTCTTGATTGAAGTGTTATACAAAAAATTTGACATTATAAGTTTGTCATTCATTTATAATTTATCAAAATCCACCATAGTTTTCATATTAAAAATCTTCCCCAAAATATTTATTCTTCTTCATATCATTACATTTGGGATTCCATTTTTTCACATATTTAATAACCTTGATAAAATATTGGAATCCTTATTATATGACTTCTTTGTTCTTCTATTTTTGTATTAGTCAAAATAAATAATCCATTTAAATAAAAAAATCCATGGATATTTTACACTATGATATATTTATTTTGTATAAACTTATGGTGTTTATTTGAAATTACTTAAAGTTATTTATAACATAATTAGTTCTTGGCATTTTTATTTTGATTTAATTATGTTTTTCATTTTCATCTAGTTATAATATAAAAGATAGATATTTCATCTTCAGTTAAATGGGAAACATTATATTTGTCATAGAAATTATTTTGATTATGTTTAGGTGGTCAATCATGTAATTTTATATGTCTTAATTTAGTGAATATTATATTAAATTATATCTTGTCAAATGTATACATCTAAAATTCATGAAAATAAATTTTCTCAACATTAAATATGTTAAATATATCCCTAGGAATAACCAAGGGTTGACACATATTAGGTATTTACTTATAATTAAATACAATAGTGTTTCAGCCATTAAATTCATCTCTTAACAATAGTTGTACAATTTATATGAAAATTTCATAGACTTAGATGTTTTCTTTTAGAGCACTTTTTTGGCCAATATGGAAATTATAAATTAAAATATTACATTAAATACTACTTCGACCTATTGGGAATATTTATAAAAACAATATAATAATTTCATAGTGGTGTATTCCATGATTATATACGAGATTCTAAACTTTTAAGTTAGCATAATAATCTTCTATTCGTATGGAAATATAATTCCATTATAATGATTTAGGTCAATTTGTATGGTCCATAAAATATAAGTTTTGAATTTTAAATAAGAAATAAATTAACCATAGTTTGTAATATTAAAATAAAATAACATAAATCAATTTAGGTACAAGTTAATTTAAAACTCAAGGATAATAATACTAGGATTTCAATTACATTTATGCATTTTAATAAGTATAGTAAGGTGAAATTTATATTTTTTATCTTTCTCATTTCTAAAATTTAACTTTCGCAATCTCATTATTTTATCTATATGATTAAACTTATTTGAAATAGTAGTATGTAATTTCTACAAAATTTCATCTATTGCCTTTTATTATCTATTTATGATTCATTTAATTATCCATTCCTTGATTTTTTAAAATACAAAAATATTAAATTTATTTAGGAAAATATATATATTTTTAAATTTTATTTTCTTACACTATATGATTAAACTACTTTTTTACTTATTTATGTTTTGTATGACAATATTTTTACATATATTATGTTATTATTTTACCAGAATGTGTGATAACTTAGTTCAATTCAGTTTGTCATGATTATTGATTTGGAGGGGTTCAAATTTTGGCATAATCATTGATATCGTCTCCCCATTTTAACTATTAACATAAACACCAAATAGTCCCCAGATTCATTATTGGGTATAAAAATGATCTACAAATAAAGGGGTTCATTTGGGGTTTCACACCCAATGACGCTTAGCAACACACATTGGTTGATATGTTGGGAGGTCAGCTCCTCACACCCTTGGGGGGGGCTTCAAACTATGGGACTCTCTTATAGATTTATGATAATTTATTAAATCATTTTATAATGCGGATATGGGACAGGTAACCATAATAAAATGATCGCAGGTTATGTACCATTATATGCAGATAGAGTGGGGTATTTTTGGTGAATCCATCTGTATGTATATGAGGTTATTAATCCATTTCCCAATAATATGTTCATACATATATGTTGAAACCATATAACAAAGTAGTTCATAATTTTATATCATGTAGGGAGTATGTTAATATTTTGATATGGAGATTGAAACATTATGATGTGTTCTATGAATAACTTTTATAGTATGAATCAAAATCCACCAAGTTAATGAAAGAATGTACATTCTAATGTCATGTGAAAAAAAATATGTGTGGTAACATAATCACAAGGAATTTGTGTTCGAGTCCTGAAGAGACATCCTACGTTTCCAGATTATGGAAAGAATTATAGTAATTTTTGTTTGTTCATGAACATGACACTTTCCCCATAGTAGATGCCCTTATATAGAGGATTTCAAACTATCCCCCTCATTAGGGCTTACACATTGAGGTTTCTCTGACTGGTGGAGATTTCAGATGAATATGATATGAAAATTTCAAATCCCTATGCTCGTGTGAGAAATTCGTTATGCGAGAAAAAAATGTACAGCTAGTAATCATCTTCATTGTTTATGTATGTGAGGATTATGTGTTCAAATATCCCATTTAATTCTTAATATAGATCTCGAGCCTTCGAAAGACATCTTGTGTTTCTTAGTTATGGTATGAATCAGATTCATCATATTTTAGTGATTTCTCAATCCACTAGTGGATAATGAAAGATCATCATCACATATTCTAGATTAGGGCATGATGGTTCTAATGTTGGATACATGGGGAGACATAAACCATAGTGAATTCCCATTTTAGTTCTAGATCGAGGTTTAGGAAGACGTCCTACGTAAGTACTTTATATATAGAATTAGAGGCCTCATAATTCAACAATTTAGAGCTAACACATTGAGGATTCTCTTATATATAGGAAAAATCATATTATGTCGCCGATTAGAGAATACAATCGAATTATTACCTTATATGTAGAACATATCATATTATGCCTATAATGGGGCTTACACATTGAGGGTTCCATTTATATGATGGAAATGTCATATTATTTCATTGATCAGGGAATAGACACTAAATTTTTCATTTATATGAGGGAAATATAGTATTATTTTGTTGACACGGTCTTACATAATGAGGTTTACCTTATATGTGGGGCAAGTCTTAATATGCTTCTTATCGGTGATGACACACTGTGGTTCCCCTTATATGCATGACATATCATATTATGTCACTGATCTGGGATTATATTATGAGGTCTCTAGTATATGGTGTAAATATCATATAATACCACTAAACATGGATTAATCACTAATCTTTCCCTTTATATATAGGTTGGATAGGTTTATTATGTCCTTGAACACCTGCTTGGCCTGGTCTGCTTACCTGGCTGACATGTGCTTCTTGACATGGCTTGATTATCTACTTGACTTGTCAATTTATTTCTACGTGACATATCTAAATACAATTTCATGATGTATTTTATTTTTACATGAGATGTATCATAATGTATATGGTGTGTTTGTTGGTCATTACAAGATCAAGAATGACTTGTCCAGAGGACATCGTAATAAAAGGCTGGTTGATCCTGGAATCCATCGTAAGATATTGGATAACATTCATCGAGGGAATCACATTATCAAGTTGTATTTAAGTGGTTTCATCTAAAATTATGGTTAAAATTATTGTATAGTGTCTTGATATTCAGTTTGACATTTTAGGAGGGTGTTGTATGTCCTAGAAAACTTTTCATTCTGTCATTGAAAAAGATGTACGACATGTCTGAGGGGTGTAGCCACAACCAATTGATATACATGGAGGGTTTCATGAGATATAGCTGTCATTTATGGTGAATTTCATGAGATCTCGTTGACATGTTTGGAGTATGTCACAAGATCTTATTGGCCTGTTTCAAAGACATTACAAGAGCCAGATGATATTCCTAGAGAACATTGCAGGATTTTGATGGATTGTCTGAAGGCCTCCATGATAGCCAATTTACATGTCTTGATTCAATTATGATACATAGAATTGATAATTTTTTTCTTCCATATTACTTTGAAGACATATCTAGACATCATCGTGAGGCATCTACGGTGATCTTGGAAGGTGTCATGACACTTGGGTGGCATTCTCAGAGGTCACTATGTTACTTTCTCTGACACATCGAAGCGACATTGCATGATCAATATAGTGTTCCAAAGGAGTTTCATGTGACATTGGTGACATCTCATTTTGTTTTTTCATGACCTGTAAGCTTCACGAGAAGTTCATGTGGATCAGCATATATGTTCATCACATAAATATCTAATCTTTCCAGTATTACTTCCATTATTTTATTACAAATGAATTATATTTGTTCGATGTTTTCTTGTTTTAAGTATCACATGATCTAAAAATATGGAATATATTTTACTAGGAAGTAGATTAAGTCTTGAAATTACTTATGAGGTATCATGGGATGTTCCTGTACATGATGAATGATCACTCTAGTCATTCAATTAATCTTACCTGATGAAAAAAATTACTGATCATAAGATCAGCCGCATTAATAAATCCACTCTGATTCTTTGGGGTGACTGTCCAGGGTTCCAATGAAGCATGTTTTTATGCTATCGTGGTTGATTTATAATCCCATCCACCATAGTTATTCTCCATGTTACATAGATCATATCAATTCCAACATTGATGGCTTATGAAGAGAGATTTATGGTTATGTGTTTTTGCGAGGTCACGACTTAAGTAATTACGAGGGTGTATTATAATTTTCAGTGACTATGATCCCATCCAATTAATAACCCATTTTTTCTATTTTTTCCAATTAAATTGTCCTTTCCAAATAAATGTTTTATATCAAAGTAATTCAATATTGTTAGGCTGAGATGTCTATGTACATTTGTTAAATCATGAGTCCAACTAAGAAGTCCTATGTGTGATCTTTGATGCCTTGTCGGGGATATTCTTCAATATGAGGATTTCTTGATAGGTGGAAATTTCATGGTAAAAGACATATTGATATGGGACTTTGTGATATCAATTCTGGCATTGAAGGGGTCTTACGATACCGTTCTAATGCGTCTTATGAGTTTTACGACAACAAGACGCTCTCATCAACTCCCTTTTAATTCCACGTTTTGTTTTTAAAAGGGTTGGGGATTTTGTAAGATCCCACAAATATTGTTTAGGATAATCACTCCCCAACCATTGATTTGTTCTATGACCAAATAAGTATCATCTAGGGATGTGTGAGAGTTTCATGGACAAAATCTTAGGTCTTCCCTATGGATTGGAAGGGGAAAAATGTCCACAAAAGTACATCAAAATCCCTTCATTTGATGAGGGTGACATGTCAGTAATCTATTCTGCATTGAGTTGGACATGTCAATTCGGGTGAGCGGTTTCTTGTTAGTCTCATGGGGTCTATCTTATTATTTTCATGACCACAATAGGTTGTTGTGTTTCTCCTTTTAATTTCCATTGATTATATTATATAGTTTTTGGATCATGGATAGTTGTATGATTATTATAAATGAAAATAACTCTACCAATTAGTGATGTTTTGTGTGAACAAAAATTGACCTTATTGTGATGTGTGACCATTTTCATATAGCAACCCATTATTTTTTCTTATAAAGATGAAGGTTGAGCATGAGACTACCTAGACATATTTTAATCCTTTCATGTGGAGATGGTAAAGTACTAAAGGATTTTCATGTGGAATGATTGACATGTCATCGGGGCCTTGATGTCATTTTGAAGGATTTATGGATGAATCACATGTGTTTTAAGTCTCAAAGAGGATCCCACAATTTTTTATTTTCCTACTTATTATCCAAGGATTTTTGGGCAGTCTTTCATATGTTCACCGATTGACAAGTTTCTTGACCTGGGTGATCTTATCCAAAACCCCCCACATGATTAGCACGTTCCTAGGAAAACATTTCAAGAACAATGAGGATATTTCACTAGGGATCCATAGGATCATCCATAATCTATTTTCTGTACATCACTGGCTACACAACCTTACACAAGTCCTTTGATCTCGTGCAAAAAAAATATTCACATGATCATGGCCTCCTTCTACTTTGTTTGAATATTTGGGAAAATAATAACCATATTTAGTTATTTCATCCCTTCTCAATTTCACGCTGATCATTTGGATGGCTTAAAAAATCCTCCCATGCCATGAGATACATCTGCAACAACTGGATCTAGGTTTATGTAAATGAATTCCAAATGGTACGGATCTACTAAATTGTTATAATTGTTTAGTTTTGGGTCTCTTAGGACATGAATCCTATTTTTTAGCTCTGTTTATTTTACCTCGGACATTCTATCGTTTCAGTTTATGTTCTACTTGCATGGACCTTCTATCATTTTATTTTAGGTTATTTTTTATCAACCCATATATATCAATAGTTAAGGATCTTTTATCTCGAAAAATTTATTATTATAGTTCATGGTATTTTAGCTAGGAACTTCTATTTCTATTGTTTAGGAACTTTTATCTCAAATGTTATGTTGTTATAGTTTTGATTCTTTTATCATGGACCTTATGATTCCATGATATTTAAATTATTACTACTAGGACATTATCAGAGATTATAGAATATGGTGCATAAAAGGAAGGAATTAACCAAATAACCCTAGTGTGTTGATATCTTTTGTGGTCTTTCCAAGACCCGTGAGGATTAGATATCGTTTCCTACAAGGAGGATATGTCTCTGGATGATAGGTGAAACCCCATATGTATATATTGAGTTCCCAAACAGTGGTTCCTCCACTCTTATCCAACGGTGATAGATGATTTACGGGGGTATATTTTTTTGAGTTCGAAACAATATGAAATCTAATCCCACAAGATTGTTTTAATACATGTGATATAATTCGTGAACCAAAATTTTTAGTATGTGAATGTGGAACATGGAAGAAATATTGTGGATGACCCATAACACATTGATGTGTTGCGATCTACCTTTGTGTGGTCATGGATCACAAGGTTTTTAATTCATTTCATGTATGGAGGATATGCTTATAGTTAGAAGTTCCATTCCATTATGCATTGCTATCATGATAAAGAAAATATTATTTTCACTAATTTAAATGGTCCATGTAATATTTGTGAAGACTAAAACATCTAAATAATGTGGTTGGATATGGAGGAAATGTATCGTGTAAGGGTACATGCACCATTGGGTTGTTATTATCATAATTGTGAAGCTCGATTGCTTGGCCATCTGATTTTGAGTGATGAGGTGTGGACCATCAATAGTTTTGGAATGGAGTGCCACATTCCTTCAGAAAGGGAAAAAAATGTGATGTAACAATTATTATTTTTAATCATCTTGAATATTTTGGTTAAAGGGTTTATAAATCATGGTTCAATGTGCTGAGGTCATGTAGATGGTCTTAGAAAGTCATACCTAGAATGGTCCCAAACACACTGAGGTCATGAGTTCTTCCATAGTGATGTTAGGCCTTCCATGGATCAGAAATATCATTAGGCAGAGGGACGCATTTTTTTCGGACCATACGAGCATATTCTATAGTTGAAGTCTTACATGAATAATCAGACAAAGGGTCCCCTAATTCTTTTTATACATTTCCATGGCACATGGAAAATTATGCTCATACAAGGAACGCAAAAATTGAGGTTTGATTTATGGATATAGTTATATTCAAGAAAGTTTTGATAACCGTAATGGTTATTTCCCAGCCAAGTGAACATATTATCATATTGAGGAGATTCTAAAAATCATTATTTATGCATTTTCTTTAACCAGTGGTCCAGTAAAAATAGATTTTATTTTAAACGGATAAAAATGGAGGCCTTATGTTCTATATGAATTATTTATTCATGCCTTAATTTTTCCCTAAATATAAGATATATGTATTTTAGAGTGAAAAGAAATATTTTTTATTAGGATTTCCTTTGATAATTTTCATCCGGACATGTTTTATGTCAATTTTTCTATATATAAACTATCATGAAATTTGGGATAATATTGGAAAGGGTTTATGTTCATAAAAATTTGACCAATGAATAGATATTTTAATGTTGGGATGCATATGGGACTAATTTAAGGGAATGATAAAAAATAGACTAATTAGGATATCCTGGGTCAGGAGAACTCAAATTCCTTCTGAGTAGGAGATGAAAATGTTGTAAATTAGGGATAGAAGTTCTCTATTCATGAGAAATGATATGAGGCAATCATACAATGAATGGACCAGAACAAACTGAGGTGTTGAGTTTTTCCATGGTGACATTATGGATCACAGGGATCAAAATCCTTTTTTAGAGTGATGAATTAGTCTATCATTCATAGACCCATATTCAGGATGCATAAGAATACATTAATATTCAAAAAAAAGGGTCACTTGAACTGATGTATACTTTATTCAAGGGCTATGAATGTTTTTTAGAAATCTAAGGCACTTGATACATGAAGTGTTATTTATTTATTTAGGTTTATAAAATATGGTGGAATCATCCCATACATGGAATTATCAGGTTAAGAAAATTATGATCAATTGATAATGATTAACTATCAGTGATGAGATATATATAGTTTAACATTCTGTAGTGGGGATGTATTTATCATGCAATTCTAATGTCATGAAGCAAAAATATTTCCCTCATAATATAATGTGTTGTGGAAAGGAAACATATGTTTTTGTGTAGTCTAATGTCATGTGGTAAGGACATGGAAACCGACCTAAAAATTGTGATAGATATATTACATGCACAAGTAGGTCGTACGTATATCTGAATCACATGATGGTAATATAGTCTTATATGGATCATCCCCTATGTATTTGGAGTTCATTTCTTCTATGTTTTTATATCTCGATCCATGATTGGAGATTCTGGTGTCACAATATATCATATGATGATAAGAATCAAGATACACATAGTTCCTGAATGGGAAACTCTCTATGAAGATCTGGACCATAAAAAATTGTGGTTATTTTTCTATTGATTATTATATATGGGCCATGGATTTGAAATTTTATTTTCACTACATATCCTTTCTTGAAATCATTAAAGCTACATTTAGTTCTTGAGGAACCAGTTAGTTTAATGTTCTGCAACAAGGATAAGAGACTCTCGGTGTGAGAAGGGTTACTGTGGATGTGCCCAAATATGGAAATCATAGTGTTACTGTATTTCCTCTATTAATTGAAATCAAGCCCACATAGTTCTTAAAAGCAAATATTCCGAGACATGACTAACCTATATATGGTGAGGGATATTTTTATGATTATTTTTTGTGATTGGACCACGTATTTGATGATTTTTTTCATAATTACATGTCCAATGATGTTAGTAATCATGTCACATGATGTTCTAGAATGGAGTATGGGTAGAAGACCACCACCAATAATAGTGGTCTTATCGGTAGAGGTACCGAAGAATATTTAGTTTTATGTTATACAAAAGACATAAACCATGTATTCTGACATCATGTAGAGGGGAGTAATGGTATTCCATGTAACGCCTTTCATTCAGGACCATGATGAACCAATCATTAGAAGATATTATTTTTTCATATGGGAAATAACTTACAGAAACTCCAAAGCTCATGTGAGATATATAATCAGATTGATAAATACATAAGGGAAGGGTTTCCTCAAACAATAAAGAGGAAATCAATGATATGATAAGGTCATTTTGTGTGATGGGAAGGATGGACTATGATTTTGGATCAGATAATCCTTACATATTTCATTTAATTAAAAATAAATCCATACATAATTCTATAAACCCATAATGTTTAATGTTTTCTGATATGTACATCTTCCCTATAGTCTAACATTTTGTTGTAATGAGGAGGGTTACATGATTTGAAATTTATATAAAGCATTTTCTGCCCCCAAAAATAGAGGACTGGGAATCGCTAATAATCATGTTATAGTAAGAACTAATACACATATAGTTTTTAGGAAGAGAGACTTCTTATGTGGACCTAACTCTCAAATGGTGATGGGGGTATTTCATCCATACATTAAATAGATCCAGATCATGTGTAGTCAATCATAAGTGGGATGGTGATTCCCATTAAATTTTATATCGCGCAGTGAGGACATATTCTATGCAGTTTAACATTATATGATATATAAAAATTAATCATATTTTAATATCATGTGGTTAGGACATGATATGTTGTTCAGTTTAAATTCTTGCAAATATGACATGGGTTTCTTGATAAGGTTGAAGATGAACCATTGGGGGATACATAAAATTTAATTTAATGCAGTGAGGATGTGTTATTTATAGTTTAATTTCATGTGGTCGGGCCATGCATTCACAGTTTAAGATCACAGGCCTGGGATTACATTGTGTAGTTTATCATCATATATACATGACTAATCTATAGATTTTAACATCATGTGGCATTGATGTGAGATATTTTGTAGTTTTAAGTAATGTTTCTATGAAATAAATCTTGATATCATCTATTCAATGTATTTACTGAGAAACCAAGAATTACTTGGAGGTGTTAAAGTATACCCTTCTATTGTTTACAATGAGTAGGGTCCATTTTCATAAACCTTGTGATGATATAAGGCCCTTCCCATTTGACTTCCAATATTGGAGGATTCTTCTATTCTATCATTGCAGCTCTGAGAGAAAAAAATAGTTCACCTTAGAAGAATTAACATTGGTAAACATTATTATTATAGGATCCTATGATCTGATTTTGACGAACTTCAAGGATGTTTGATGTATGAATCCTATTCTCATCGAGCCTCTCAAATTTATCCAGCCACATCGTAGATTTCCCTCCTGTGAGATTTCCACAAATGGATATTCATAGTGAAGCAGTAAGACATCTATCTGTAACACATCCTTGGTCTCATTCATTAAAGAGTATGGTGTTACTTGTGTAACAATACACGTACTGGTATGGTAGGTCCATAAATAAAGGACGAGCTTGTATGGCTAGGATTTTTTATCATTTTTCACCATATTATGGGGTCTATTAGCAAGATTCATATTTGATTCAGGTATCTGTGCATTTTTTCTGCATTGTCGTGAGATGGGTTATTGGGATCAATATTTTACTCCTGCTATAGTTTTTTCATCTTTTAAAATATATTTTGTTATATTTTTCCTTCAATACTGTCTGAGGGGCTCAGAAACTAACGATGACATGGGACATATATATTTTGATGATTTCCTCTATCCTCAATTCTTTTATGTGTATTTCCTCAAACCATTTAGAAAATAATTCAGTAGCAGTAAGGATTTACTTAAACTTCTTAACTGATGTTGTGTGAGCTGTCCCTATAATATCTATTCCTCAAATGGAAAATGAATATAATATTTATTTGTATGTATCAATTCAAGGATATGATGGATGAATTTTTCATGAATATGGAATTCATGTAATTTATTTGTTAATTCAAAACAAACATGTATCATGGTTTTTTAGTAGTAACCCAGACACCTAATTTTGTGAGGGGGTATGGTTTTAGATTGATGAGTGTTGTAGGAGACTGTGTTTAATTCTTCCTAGTTTTTATGAATCTCTCTATATTATATTATTATGAGAATAATTTTGTTGAATCCTATCTTATGGAGAGATATTTATTGGTTTGGGTCATCTGGTAAGGTAAAGGTCACTGCATAACACTGAATTTGTTCCCTTTTGGCATGGTCTGTCAGAATAGTCCCAATTAAAAGCTAACTAATTATGTGTTCCATTCATCTAGGGGAGGATATGGGTGCATCATTCCCATGGGTAGTGATAGAATTATTGATTTCATTCTTATCACAATTGACAATTGGTGAGACAATAATTCATTTTATTATAAAAAATATTCCATCCTCTTGATCAGATTTGACCATGATTATAGCAGCATTAGACAGTGCATCGGTGCAATCATTCTATGATCGGGGAACAAGATGAAAAGTGGGATGTAAAATGAATTCTACCATTATTCCCATAATGTAGGCAATGATAGTGACCATTTATTCTTTTTTATGTCATATTCACCATTGATCAGGTTTATCACCAGTTCAAAATCCTCTTTGATATTCATGTAGGCTGTATATAGATGTTGGCCTAGTTCCAAGACAATGATGATGGATTTTTAATCTACATCATCATTTTTGGAGCATTGGGATATTAAAGAAAATTTTGGGGGAAATTTTATTTTTTGTAAAAAAATACAATCCCTAATCTGGAATGGTTATGCTGCTTATTTTACATAAATATTCCACTAGTAAATTTTGAGGAACCATCAAAATACAACTCCCATGTTTGGGGAGTTTCGCAGACATAGAAAACATCATCATCTAATTGAATGGTGTATATTTTTGTAATTTGTTTTGGTATGATGAGAAAGAGAATCAATTATGGTTTTCCCTTTCTTCTCCTTTTATAACACAAGATAGAAGTCATATTATTAAATAATGATTACCCCTCGGGCAAAAAACATACTTTGTGTGGATGACCAATAATTTACATTAGAATATTAATATGAGATACTATATGGACATCATGGTGCTACTAGTATCTCTATAGATTATAAACTACAAATGTGAATGTGATGTTGTTATTTTGGAAATATAGGTATAGGTATCCATACCTAACATTGGTTGGATGAGTGATTATAGATTTTTTCCCGCTCAATGCATTGTTTTTTATTAGAGAACAGAAATATGGGAGTGTTCCTTGGAGGACTGATATAATAAGTGTTGAATGCATTACACTGGAGGCAATAGAAATTGTCAGTGTAGTAAATACAACACAATGCTTTCTATGGCTTCTAGAAAATCCATGTCCTATCGGTAGGTGATTCCATTCCTTATTAGCGTAGTGAAAGGGAGATATTTTTCAGCCTTATTGGCTATGAAACACATCATATATGTGAGCTTCCATTAGATTCACCTCACTTTTTTTCTATTTTTGGGGTCAACATTTATAATGTATCACTAGTCTTTTCTAGGTTAACCTCGATGACATGAAGGAGTATCTCAAGGATAAAGAACATCCCTGATGTTACTTCGAAATAAAATTTCAGCAGATTCATTTTTGGACATTGATACTACATCTTGTGGAAAACATATTGAATATCGATGAAGTGGGAACATGACGGTTGGGATGTTAACATATGTTCATTAACATAACATTCAGATATCCTTCTCAGGAATTGGTTAATGATATGATGCATGTTGCATTGATTAGTGGAACCAACTTTCTTTTATCCAAAAGTCACACCTGATAGAAAAAGATCCATTGGATCACTCTAAAGGAACATTCTTCTTCATATTTACGGTTCATCATTATCTAATTTTCCCTAAATACCCATCCGTTTTAGAAAGATAATGTAATTCATCATTTTCATCAATCATAAGTTACATAATTGGAAATGGGAAGTCATCCATTGTTTAATAGCGGTTAAGTTCTCTAAAGTTTATGTAGACCATAATGATTCAATTCTTTTTCATGACAAGGACAACATTGGAATTCCATTTTGGGTATTGGGCTTCTCAGAAATACGTATATTTGATCAATTTTTCAAATTACCCCTCTTCATTGGTAGTGTTATACAGTTTAAATCTCTAATATTCATCCATAAATCGTTGATGGTCATCGAATAAGCTAGGATGTTGTGTATCCACATCTGGATTCAGTCTTGTAATTTCTATATAGTTATAGGATTAAATATATTGGTGTTTCTTTCAAACATTTATTCTCATATCTTTCTCTTGAAAGTGCATAGAGACACTAATTATTACAAGACATAGGTATCCTTATGTAACCATATTTACCTACCTATGCACATCAATGGTTGTGGAGATGAATTAGTGAATGAAATATAGAATTTCATAGGTTATCATTGTCTTCCACAAACATTTGGTTTTTGGAAGAATTCATAGACAAAAAGAACAACCTATGTGAATTTTTTTAGTGTGAGGGAAGGAGAGTCCATGATAAATTACAATATCATCCCCTACTACTAGAGTCTTTATAGAGAGATGATAGAGATTATTGTCAATTAAATAGTCACTCAGGACAACATGGGCTTTGAATTATGGGCCCTATCCTATTGCATTAACCATATTTATAGTGAAAACATGGTCACTATGAATCGTACTCCATGGATTTGTAGAGTAGGTCCCAAAACTATTGGGGACTGCAACATTTATATAATAATCCTCTATTTCTTGTTTTACTCTGCTTTTTTTAGAAACATTCTTCATGAAATGTAGTTTCATGAGTCGTGAAGGAGGATATTTCACCATGTAGTATGTCAACATTTCAATTGATGGGTATTTCTGACATTGATGAAATTTTGAATGTATCACCACAAGGTTATGGATATAGGGAACTCTGAGCATGATATGTTATGTGATGTCTTATTAGATAAATAGAAACACAACACTAGATGCGAGATGCTGAAACTGGGCATTCATCTAGATGTACCCAAGTGGTATTTTATCACACATTAGATAAACATTTATGGTCATATTTTTCAAAGATGGTTACCCTTCACTATATCTTATATGATGGAGGTTTTTAACTAGGATGAGGTTATTCCTAGTACCATTTTTAGTTGGAGCCCTTTAGACATAGATATTATTGAGTCTTTCCGTAACATATAGGGTCCAGAAATTCATTTGGATAACCTCTTTATGAGCCTATTAAATGAATGAACTAGAGACACGAAATTCTTATGAAATAGTCTCCATATAGTGTACCTAACCTACAATGAATTTTATCACTAATTATTGTGTGATGTGGAGAGTTTTGACGGGTTGCCCATTGAGTTTTTTTGAGTCATTTAATGCATCAAGGATTGAGATATTTTCTATGAAAATAACCTGCAGTTTCAAAGAGTTTTAAATTTGTATTAGATGTCAGGACTTCCATTGGTATAGTTTATCCCTAATTTTTAGGATTGAAGATTATGCATTTTAGGTGGATACACATGGTTATTCTTCATTGTTTGGTTGAGAATCTACTTCCATTGGTGGGGGTCATGTCAGAATTCCTCACTTTATGGTCAAATCATGGAATAGAACCACCACCAGGTGTTTATGAAATCTAAAATGGTGTGGAAGACTATTGGAGGGTTATATGATACTTCCATGACTCTTTTGGGCCTACTGGAATGCCTAACCATTGGTCTCAATTGCATATATTCCCTCTATATATATGTGAAGGAAACATTGGGTCTTACCATGCTCGTGTTTCACCCTATATACTCAGTTTCTATGCATGCATCCTACAGTTCCCTATTTATGTATGGGAAACTCATATTTTGAGAAATAATCTTCATAAAATAGTGGATCTACCAAGTTTATCATATTTATAGAACAAAATATTTTTTCTTATTCAAATTAGGTTTCTAATTGGTGCGGTAGTTCTCATTCTTTGGATGTTACAACGAAGAAATATTCATGAGTCAAAGGTTTTGTTAAAGTAGAATATGACTCTTCTGCTTATATATCTTCCTACATCTGATAGCATCATCCTCCCTTAAGAGACACAAATGTTGTCACATTCATGAGTGGTGGAATGTTTGTGGGTATGCACAGAGGTAATCTCAGAGAGGCATGATTTCGGTATACTCTTTTTTAGTCCACCAATTATCGAACATCTACATGCACCAAGCTGTAATGTTCTTGCAATCACCCTTATCTTCTGACTATGAAATAGTTACATATTACACCTTCATTGAAGAGTTATCTAAACCACGTATCTAAAATTGACCTTTCCTTGAAGAAATGTTTTTAAATAGAAGTAGGTTTCGACATTATGAACCCGTGTTCTATGGAAAGGGTAATAGTCATGATGGTTTTCGAGGTTGGCCCCATTGGACATCCTAGAAAATGGAATCATGAGTATTTTATTATCAATGGATCAAGGAAGTGACCACCAACTTGTAAACTTCATATGTATTAGTCTAATCCATCGATTCCTAAGATCCCGGGTGACCCATATTCCTTTAATCTTCATCATGAGGGAGATTTTGTGGTCTCTAGAGCTTGATTGGAGGTTTGGGGTGGTTCGGGAACTGCCAAGGTTCTAGGATGGACACTACTGCTGGGTTTTTAGTGATAGATGCAAATTCATTTTTCCGTACTCTTTTACAATGTGATGAGGGAATGAGTTGAGATTTGGATAAACATTATTGAGAGGAATATTCCAATAATTGTGTTGCTTCATAGATGACATGGAACCCATTTAGATAATTCCTTGGGATCAGAGGAATCTACAACTCATCTTGGAGATTTTCATCACAGATTTATTTCAATATCTCCTATAATGGAGGGACACTGAGTGAATAGGTTAAACCATTCAATCCACCTAAAAATTTTGACACCCAATCAATTTCATGTTGCATAAACATTTTTAGGATGACAATGGTTGTTTCCCTAATCGTAGAGCTAAAGAGATAAAGTGATTGATGATGAAGGTGTTCCCATCCTATAATGGATCCTAATGGAAGACTATTGTACCAAAAAAAGTCTATCCCTATCAGATTCATCACAAAACACATCGTCAAGGTAACATCATGTTTACCTCTATGGCCCATCATCAAATGACATCTATATTTTTAGTGAGTGAGATGTTTTTTAGGGTCTTCTACACTTTTAGAGGTGGATAAGGTAGGAATACTGATGTTGAGTGGAAGAAAAATGGAATCTTCCCATTCTGGATATTTCTTCATCATAGGATACATAGGTGCTTGGTTTTATTACACAGATTTCGATTATGTATCCATGGGATCGATGGTGTTGAGATGTTCTATAGATAAATTTTATTTCCTTTATAATCCCATAATTTTCAATTCATGTCTATTCTAAGTGATTACCCTGGAGAGAGAGTGTCTATCGGCATCGTGGAGGGAATTTCCATACCTTTTCTACTTCCTCATTTATGTAGATCAGATCCCTAGATCTCTGGATGATCTGATACTGAATTCCTTTTTTCATGAGGATCAGATCTGGGTGAAAGAATATTCATATAGTCTTGAACACAATTTCCTTCAAGAATATTACCTATGTGTGGCTTCTCATTGAGTTGTCTGAGAGTTTGTATCGCATTCTCATATTGTGATAAATATTCCTCCATGGAAGGAAACTTGATTCTTTAATATGTTGATTGGGATGTTGTCAAAACATTACCTTTATCTCTAGTTTTGTTCCACTAGATAGGCATTAACATGATATTCAGATTGGCATGTTTTTGTAACCTTCATAGGTTAAGAGTTTGTGTGGCCTCAGTTGGTGGATTCAGATCACACTTCTCTTAGGGTTTTTTTCATGTTGCATACCACCTTGTTGGTTACGAGATCCCCAATATATATCATGTTGACAGTGATGGTAAGTATATATGTGTATTAGGAAATAATTTTTCTTCTATTACATTCATTGATAGTGGATGATTCTACAATTCACATATTAGGGTTGTTCCTCGAACCCTTGTCCATGTTAGACCAATTCAGCTTGGGACCTAGGTAGGGTCTGATTTCCTTCTCCATTCATTCCTCTTATATTGGATGTTGAGTAATGACCTTGTAGGAGTTACTTGTCTTGATTTATATATAGGACCTAAATATAGTTTTCTTTTCTAGAAAAGAGGGGAATAAATGGGATGCTAACATTTGATATTTACCTCCTGACATGTATAAGACCTATTCTATCTATGTTGGTGATGATAATGAAAATGCATGCATCCCAGTGGGATAGGTGTTATATGGGGCAATATTTTTCATTGATTAGTCATATTATTGAGGATATCATGCTTCCATTAGAGGATATGATGATTCAAGGGTGGGATTTCAGATAAAAATCCCACATCCCATTGGACAAGGCTTGACCTAGAATCATCTTTAATTTCACCAAGATCTGGTCAGATGATGATAAACCCAGTTATGGTGTTTGAGATATAAATTATTGGATCCCAATTGGTTGGGGTTTGTTGGAAAATGTTAATGATATGTATTTTATCCTATTGTGAATTAGTGGTCTATGAGGTAGAGGTAGTTGTAGATATTTCCCTAATTGAGTGAACAATGTCTTATCTTCTATAGATTATATGGATGATACTACTACAACATATTTGATGTGTAACAATTGTGCTCGTGTTGGAGGAGGGTGTAACATAATCCCTGAAGAGAGGCAGTTTCTATCATATGTCATTGTGTTGATTGAAATATTGAATTCGATGTATTAAATGAATTCTTGTTGCTACAATGGGGCTTGTTTGAAGAATTATTGTATATCATTTTCTTATATTCATAATGTCAGGGCACAATTTATAGAGGGTATTTCTATTATAGTGACCAACTGGCTCACACATTATCTATTCCTCTTGTTTCTCTAGAGGCTATAACATTACATGAGGTTGTACTTAAAGACTAATTTAATTGTGGGGACATAGTTAAGTGAAATTTCCCATATTTCAACAATCCTCAGATAATCATTTCTAGATATTCTCTAGAAAATCATCGCTGACTTGTTGTAATATGGAGACAGACATTGTGTAGGAGTTTTTTATGCTCTTATACTCCTTGGAATATGCATATGAAAAAATGGACCATTCTAGCTTGAAACAATATCTATTAATACGATGGATGTGATACTCATATCATGGATAATAGATATGTGTATTTTTTAAGTCACCAATGATTATCCCACATATTTTTTGGTGTAGATAATGAATAAACTCCTTTTCCAGCTCATATGGGACCTCATAGTCAGAAGTGGTGAGGAGCTAGAACATGGTGGGAAATTGTTTCTAGATTAATCTATATATATATATGTATATCACTTTTTTAATTATTCTTCTTCATACTTACATTCTCCATGTATTATGACCGCATAATATGATTCTTAGGGTCACTTACTTACTGGACTACAGTGCTGCTAGATGTTGATAGGGAACTATATAAATTTATCCCTAATGTTTTGAGAAAATATCTATAAATATTCATTTTATATTTTTAAATTAATCTATACATATGTCTCATGGAAAGAGTGGATTTTCTTTTTCATGGGAGAGATCAACTTGGGGAGGTTTACCATGATGGTCATCAAGAGTATAGTCTCTCTTTTCCATCTCCACACTACCACATGGTTGACTATCATGATAATAATAATCATCTACTTCATTTGAAGAGTTATCAAATCCTCTAAGTGATTTCAATGTGTCTTTAATAACCTCAAGGACACATTAATTATTCATATTAGTGATATGAAACGTTTTAAGTATTGTGGTAGTAATATTTTGACCATCCTTTTATAATTGTTTAGGGATATGAGGCTATTGTATGCCAGCTTATAAACCATGTTATAAATTTACTGTTCTATAGGATTATGAACATACTATAAAGAATCTTCAAGAATATGACAATGTGATTCTTAATTAATGATATGAATATGATCATATCAAGATTTTTGTTCCATTCTCACTAGGTGAGCATCAGTCAGAATTGGGGTATGAGCTCAAAACATAGACTTGGGAATTTACTACTACACCTTTGGGGTAGGGATTTGAGCCTACCCTAAGGAATTTTACACTGTCACATGGTAAGAACTAGTTGAATAAGAATATGAGGCCACTATTATTATACATTTCCCACTAGAATATGCTAATTTATGTCTGAAATGGGAGAAGGGATATGTTCCTCATCATGTATTTCATCATATGGATGTTCATGTAGTAATTTATTGGTGGAAGTAGGAATATTCTCAGAGATTCTACGTTCTTATGGAATATTAAAGGATGATATATTGAAAGGAATACAAACTAGTCCTAAATAATGTTCCATTATCAATTGGTGATCCCCACTAAGAATAGTGGTTTGAGCTTGATCTTCATACATTTTAGTATGTCATTGGTATTCCTCGATATGAATATGTGCTTTTCATAAGGCATGTTCCCCACATACATGGTGATAAAAGTCCAAAATGGGGATATGAGTATGATTTTAGACTTTGGAATATTCATGTATACATTCTCGATAGGCATGTTCCCCAGTCCAATGGAATTTTTTGTCTCACCTTATATGCCTCGGTTGTAGGATGAATATCTTCCTATTCTGGTGCTTCATCCTTTATCGAAATATACCAATAATCCTTATAGAAATGAGAATGAATTTAAACATTCTATAGAGAAACCACTTGTTCAAAACGATTAATGTATTGAGTTTACCAGTATGTAGGGATATGAATCTTTATCTTTCTTTATATTTGTACCTGTTCTATAATATTTTGGATGAGCTATTATGTTTTTTGTCATATGTAATGTAATTTTATTAAACCATGTATAAGGATACATGAATTCATTTTTTTTATATCCACCATATAGTAGAATATATATTTTTTCTAAGAAAGTATATGATCCCACTTATGTCAACTTTTTTTCATCAGAAAATGTCAACATGCATCATGCACGATGGTAGGGATACACACATCCCTCACGCCTGCTACATGAATATGACCACAGACTTGTTCGGAGTGAGTAAGGATATTATCCTTCTCACTGGTTACTACTATAACCTGCAAAAAAACAATATCAGTGGGAGTGAGGATATTATTCCACTAATGGTTATCCAAATAAAATTTTCTTGGTAACTCTTATTTTTTTCTTGTGCATGGGTATCATAGGTGGAAGTGTAACAAGTGGTACCCACAACAAGAAACTAATGGGTACTAGTGGCATGGGGATAGTGATGTTGGTTGATTGGATCCCTCCTCGGTGGCCCTTGAATTTGATCTATGTTTTATTTTACTCCCTTTCAAACCTTTATTATATACTAATGATGATTATTGTCTTGCTCATGGATAATCTCCTGATGCAGTTGTCAATGGAAACCGGGGCCTACTAGAATCATTGTATCTTTCATTGGAATATGTGGAATCATTGGTTTCGAAAAATGGAGACAATATTATGTATATTCAAGGTTCTATATTGTACCACTTAAATCATATTACTGTATCATTGTGTTCTCCACCTTATGTTGAAGTTTTCAGGTAGGATATCTCATTTTCCAACCTGTGGGGGTTACAACCATAGCAGATTTTCTAGAACTGTCACTTGATAAAAACATTTTCTATAATCGGGGTTCTATAAGGGATATTTGTATCTATAGTCATGAAGATAAAAAAGGGAACTTGTTCATTTATTTTTAAAATATCATAGGATTTATTCATGCTCAATCAGATATGTATGGTTGAAACAATTTTCATTTTATTCCTAATCCATCAATTCGTCTAGTGTGGTCTTTTCAAAGTTATAATATACTTATATCATTGGAACCCCAATAACATTAGATTATATATAAGCTTTATGTCAGTAGTATCAACTATTTTTTTATCAAATGCCGACAATGATTCCTAACATAGAGAAAACCAACAATCCAGCTATTTGGGGTTTTCATGTCAGGTTCATTGTTTTTTCCATAGAATATGAAATAAAAAATGGCTTGACAAATGAATAACTAATAGTTATTTTATTTGAGAGATTCATATCTGGTTCACCATTTTATTTTCATAGAAAATGATAATTAAATGGTTTGAAGCACAATAACCCAATCATATTGTCAATTTAGATATTCATATTGGGATCACTATTTGTAGACATACAAGGAAAGAACATAGGTGAATCTAGTTCTTGCCAAAAGTTTATTGTGAGGGGTTCAAATAATTGAACAATCATTAATGTCATTTCACCATTTTCACCCTTAGTGGAAATGCCCATTGTATCCCAAACCCATAATTAGGTTTGGCCCAACATTCCAAAGGAAGGTGAGTAGTTGGGTTATCAGACCAAATGACACTTAGGAACATACATTAGTTGACATTATTGAGGGCCAAGTTCATCATAACCATTTTAGAGATTGTTACCTAATTTTAGACTATCATATACACTTTAGATTTGTTCGAGAATCTCTTCTAAATCTTGATATAGGACCAGCTATACAAAAAAAATATGTTATGTCTCTTTATATGAAGATATAGAGGGGTATTATTTGTGAACCAATTTAAATTCATATGAGGTTCTTAATCCATTTACAAAAAATGATTCCATTATTCTAGGTTGAACCCTCACAACAAAGCACTTTAGAATAAGCTGTCATGTAGGGAGGCGATTAATATTTTGAAGAGGATATTGATCAATTATTAGGCATATTATGTATCATTTTTAAAGAAGGATTTATAAAAAACATAATTAATTAAATCCTATGTAATTTAATTTCATGGTGGAAGAACATATGTGTTGTAACTTATGCTTATATTCTTTAAGCTTGAGTCTCAAGGGGACGTTATACATATACTGATTAAAGAAGGAATTCGAGTTGTTATAGTTTGTTCAATCCCTTTCAAATGTCCCCATGCTAGATTCCCTTCTATGAAGAAAAACAATCATGAAATAATAGGTTCTAAAACACTTGGGTTTCCCAAATTAGTGGAGATTCATTATGAAAATGATATGACCATTCAATCATCTCAATCCCAAATGATCCATGCTTAGTGTGAGAAACATGGGATATTAATTAGTCATCCTCATTTATATATGTATGAGATGATTATTTGCTGGGAAAACCAAATGGATTCTTAATACAGTGGTCATTCCTTATTGAGGTGTCCTATGTATCATAGTTGATGCAGGAATAAAATTTATCATTGTTTAGTGACTTCTTTACCCGTTAGGGGGTGAAGAAGGATCATCATCCAATGGGAGAGAATGGGTCCCAATTGTAAGAATTTTAGAGAAATGGTCATAATTACACTAATGTGGATTCCCATTTGAGTTATAGATCCGGCCTTGGGAAGGTTTCCTATATATTATTTTTATAGAAGGAATCATAGTCCTTGTAGTTCAATTAGTATGAGGATACAAAGTGACGCTACCCATTTATATGGGACATATCTTATTATTCCTGCTGATCAAGGATTACTCACTAGGTTTTTCCTTATATGAAGGACATATCACATTCTTCTATTGATCGGGGCTTACATGTGAGGTTTTCCTTTGTATGATAGACATATCATGTTATACCGCTTTTTAGAGATTACACACTGTGTTTTCAATTTATATATGGGACCTATCATATCACTCCATGGATTGGGCATTACACACTATGGTATACATTATATAATGGAAATATCATATTATGCTAATGATTGGGATTACACACAAAAGATTCCTTTATATGTGGGATATACCAGATAATGGTTCTGGTCAGGGAATAGATAATAAGGATTCAATTATACGAGGTAAATATAATAAAATGTTTTTTATTGGGGATTACACACTATATTTTCCCGTTATATATAGGTTGGACGTGGTTATAATGTCCATGAATTCTTGATTTCCTAGGTCTGCATGCCTTCCTTACATGCGTTGATTATTTACCTCACATGCATTGATTATCCGCTTGGCATGTCAAAGAATATATGCATAACATATCTATGGAAACTTTCATGACCAGGTTGACATTTTCAAGGGATGTTGCCTAATAAAGATGGCCTATCTAGAGGACATCTCCAGATCAAGGATGACTTGTCAATAGAAAATCACAATACCTATATGGCTGATACTGGAAGGAATAACATGATATTAGCTAACTTACTCAAATGGAATTACATAATCTATCTTTATTTCTCTAATTTCATCTTGAAAGATAGATTAAATGACTGGAAAGTGTCATGAGAGTTAGTGTGACATGTCTGGAAGGTGCCACGTGTCCTGTAATACATGTCAGAGTGTCATTCAGAAATATGAATAACATGTCAAGGTGTGGTTTCTAGAGCCATATAAAATACCTTAAGGGAATCATTATATTTTGATGTCTTGTCTGGGCTATATATTAAGATATATTTGACATGTCTAAAGGATGTCAAAGGATCTGGGTGGCTTTTCAAGAGGACATCACAAGTGCTAGTTGACATTTCCAAGGGACATTTAATGATCTACATGACTACTCTAAATGATGTCTCTATATCTAGTGTAAATTTCCTAATTCCAACGTGAGACATATCTAACATAAATTGGTGCTTCTATGTGAACAGGGTGACATGTCTAAAGTACATCATATGGTATTCATAAGGACCCACCCTCATTAAAATACCTAATCTTGAAATTATTCAAGATACCACTTCCTTTAATATTGAGGATATTTTCAAGTTTATATCTTTAGATAGAAGGTAGATAACTCATTAATAACATTACACATTATTACTGAGTGGATACCATAATAACATTATTTGTTTCATCCAAAATATAATCAATTAAATTAAAACATGATCCCATTTAAAAAACATAAAACATTAATCATGGATTCTTTCTTTTTCATACAAATCCTTATAACCTATGAAACTCTCTTAAAAACATACAAATAGCACAAAAATCTTTGTAGGGGATATAAAAAGAAGGAAGGATCAAATTAGTCCATAAATATATGTAACGTATAAAATAATTTTGAAAGGATACACTTGTCAACCATATATACATACTTTGTGAAACATGATATTTATACCAAATTCCCTAAATACATAATAATATAAATAGATCAATAAAGGAATATTGGGTAATTTCTTACATAATCTTATAACCCTCTTAGCTACCTTATAATTTGTAACCATCACAACTACCTTACAATTTGTGTAACCGTCGACGTTACACTTAGAGTAACCATACAACCGACCTCCAACATAAAAATACCCAATGCATTGGAGGGAGATATAGATCCCAAAATTAATCATAAACAATTCCCAAGATCAATAATACAATCACACAACATGATTATCTGCATAAATACATTGCTTTTTTATTTTGTAAAATAATATTTTAAAAGAGGTTTTTGAAAGAAAGTCCCCTTACATAAATCATATAATTAATGTGAGACATAATACAATGGATGGAGTATGTATATACACTATTTATACACATAATTAAACATAATATAAACAAAACCCATAACATAATCAATTTTAATACCACATAAATAATGAAGTATGAGTTTAACCCAATGAACAGAAATCAGGATAGGAATTCCCTTACCTCGGGTTTTTCTTACTTCAAACATTTTTAAAACTCATGTATAATGGTTAAAATAGTGTTATTAATATCTTAAAAAACATATCCATATTTATAAATCTTATAGGATAATTTTATTACATAATTACATCCTTCAATTGTTAGTATTTCGTTCCGTGCTTTTTTTGGTTGTGTTCTTTACATGTTTTCCATGATCGGTTAATGATCATTGTTCTTGTCGATTGGAAGTGAAAATAAAAAATTAGAATGGAGTGGAATTTATATTTTTTTGGAACCATAAATTATACCGTTAATAATTTTTAATTATTACATGAGGATGATTCATAAGTTAAAACATTATTGATATTTGTTTAGGTCATTTTGGCGATTATTCGATCGTAAAGAACTCAATTTGTTTCATAAATAAATAACATGTGTGAAAAATGGTTATCAATACTTATATAAGAATTAATACTTAAATTATGATATTTATCAACCATAAAAATGGTTTCATGTCCAATATTGAAGAAATTAAATTTAATTGAAATCACATCATCCACGATGTCGGTAAAATGACACATCACGAATGGTGTTTTAATTTCCTGAATGGGTGGGAGTGTATAAAAATATTGATGAGGAATTTTCCATGAACATGAGAACATCCATAATATACATGATTATGTAGATTTCATTCCTCTTGGATAAGTTTGGGGTGATAGATTATAATAAATGATATGGAAATGAAAGGAAAACACATGGAAATGAAAGGAGATTCTTACCCCTTGATCTCACCTCCTTGATATCATCTTTAAGGACTTTGGTTTTGGAATTCTGGGAAGACAAAAAGATATAATACGTGTGGAAGATCATTTGGAGGAGTATTGGTCAGAACATAGGTATGGCTCAAGACATTATAGGTGTGGGAGGAAGAGGGGAATGAGGGTGGCATTTATAGTGGAGGAGAGGGGGTATTTTTCAATATTCTAATCATTATTGTAATATTTTTTCTCAAGAAAATGAATATTCTTAATTCAGGTGACCCCAAATAATAATAATGACATGTGTGGTTGAACCATGTGGCCTTACATCACTTATAATGTCATAAATAGTGTATTTTACAGATAATTTGAATATACTGTATTTTACTGTATTTCACTATTCATTGAAAATTCATGAATTTTAGAAAAATCCCAAAAATTCCCCCTAACCATTTATTGATGTGTAGAATTAATAAATGAACATAATTTTTGGAAAATAAATAAATAAATATTTTAATTTTAATTATTAAATAAAATCATACTAAATTCAAAAATATAGAATTTTAATTCTATAATTGCTTTTATATCACATTAAAAATTAACCAAGATGTCATTATCTTAAAGACTTAATAAAATAATATAATAATAAAATTAACTATTCGTTAAGGCCATATTACTATTCATAATGGTATGTTACTATTAATCAAAAACACATGTTGGTTTTATCAGACTCCAAATAACTTACAGAACACAATTGTAGATGACCGGTTTTAGAAATTCAAAACATAGAAGAATCAAAATTATGATTAAATTATAGTTATAAGTATCAAGTTAAAACAATGTTTCAAGCATTTAAATTTATTTTGTTAAAAACCATTGGATGTTACATTTTCTACACCATCTGGAAATTTCTTCCTCACAATTTTATTTACTTATTAAACAAGTGAGGGTATTTTTCCCTCAAATAATTTTCATACTCACTATTTGATCCATCAACCATGTTGCTTCTCCACAAAACTATTACTTGGTGGATTACATTATTCCAGAATACATTTTCTCTTCGATCAAGAATCTGAAATGGTTTCTCTTCATAAGAAAGGATCTATTCCTACCGAGCTACTTCTTGACTAAAAACAAGAATTGAATCAGGAACATAATTTCTAAACATTGAAACATGAAAAACATTGTGTACCTGAGGAAAAATCGGAGGCAAGGATTCTCAGTATGCAACTGGTCCTACTTTATCCATGATTACAAAAGGACCGATGAACCTTGGACATAGCTTCATTTTTTACAAAAACACATCACACATTTCCAATGAGAGATTTTTTAGAAAATATGGTCACCTGCCTCGGGAGATAAGTCCTTCCATATATTATCTGCCTAAATTTTCTACCTACTCTAAGCAACACACATGTGCTACTGGATCCTCCTCACTTTCTCAGCCACTTCATCTACTAATTATGAACCCACCAACTTTCTTTCATTGAATTCATCCCCAAACAATGGAGTCTAAAAATTATTCCCATAAAATTCCTCAAATGGTTCCTTTTGTATACTATAATGATAACTGTTATTATATGATAACTCAACTAAAGAAATATTTTGATCCCAACTTCCCTGGTAGTCCATTGAAAAAGCTCGAAGCATATCCTCCAAAGTCGGAATTGTTCATTCTAACTTCCCATCTGATTGATGCATAAATGGTGTATTGAAATTTAATTATTTTCCTAATGACTTATGAAGGCCCTTAAAAAAGTAAGAAGTGAACATAAGATCGTGATTAGATATAATGGAAAGAGGAATTCCATGTATCCTATAAATCTCTTTAAGGTGCATTCGAGAAATATTATCCAAACACATTGTATCTCTTATAGAAATGAAATGTGAATTTTTTGTCAGTCGATCTACAACTACCCAAATAAAATTTTAACCTCGAGATGTCTTATTTTGTCCCATCACAAATTTCATCGATACATTCTCCTATTTCAACTCTACAAATGGAAAAGGCTGAAGCATCCCCTTTGGTAACTGCAACTATGCATTAACCTATCGAGATATCATTCATTTCATGGTAAAATTAGAAATATATCTTATCATTCCATCAAACCAATAATACTCCAGGAATAATCTGTACATATTACTACTTGTATGATGTAATGAATATAAAGAACTATGAGTTTGACAGAACCAATATTTCTTCAACTGGGAATAACAAGGCACACACAACCCTTTTCCAAATCATAACACACAATCATTATAATGATTAAATTATGGAGACTTACCCATTTTAACCAATTATTCCATTTTTGGTAGCTCAAAGTCTTCCATCTGTACTTTCATAATTCTAGCTGACAACTATGACTGAACTGATACCTGAAACAAAATAGGGGTATTTATTGCACCAACAACATCTATTCCAAAATTCATCAAATCATTAATCAAGGGATCATGTTCCAAATGTATCATGCTTAATGATTTATGTTGTTTCATGAATCATGGAATCCACAAAATTGTTCACTTTTCCTGGATTGTAATTGATCGTTTTATCATAATTCTTTATCATTTCAAGCCACCTTCTCTTTCTCATGATTAATTCCTTCCGAGTGAATACATTCTCCAGACATATATTGTTATTATATATTTGAAATTTTGATCCGTATATATGATGCCTCCAAATTTTCAAAGAAAAAAATAGAGAATCCAATTACAAATAATATGTGGGATAATTTAACCCATGAGGGTTAATATTATTGAAGCATAAGAAAGTACCTGATCTTTCTGCATCAGAACACAACCAAGTCCCTTCAATTAAGAATTATTATAGATCACAAACTCATCATTTTTGGAAGGCAAGTCCAAAACCATAGAATTCACCAATCTCTTCATCAGTTTATGAAAACATACATCACATTATTCTCTCTATATAAATTTAACCCCTTTTCTTTATAAATCAGTTATAGGGCTAGAAAATGGTGCAATGTTCATAAAAAACTGTCAGTAATAACCTGTTAATCTAAGAAAACTATGAATCTCTATAACATTTGTAGGTCTTGTCCATTCATCATCCAACTTTGATTTGGAAGGATTGAATTGTATTCCATCCATAATTAAAATGTTTCTATGATAGAAAGTCTGTTACAACCAAAAATTGACCTTTCAGAATTTTTTTTATAGTTTATTTTCCTTTATGTTTTGTAAAATTATCCTTATATGTTTTTCATGATCTTCTTTATTTTAAGATGATACCATAATGTCATCAATAAACACAACCAAAAACACATCCAAGAACTCATGAAATATTCTATTCATATGATTCATGAATAAAAAAGGATCATTAATTTACACAAATAGCATAACAAAAAATTCATAATGCCTATATCTAGCACAAAAATCTATTTTTAGGATGTCATATTCCTTCACCATTAGCTGATGGTATCCAGATCTCATGTCAATCATGGAAACACATTGAGCTCCATAGAGAAGATCAAACAAGTCATCGATGTGAGCAAAGGATACTTTTTTAACAATGATTTCTTCCAAAGATCTATATTCAATGCAAAGTATCGTGGAACCAACTTTATTTTTAATAAACACTACAGAATCACCCCATAGTAAAGTGCTATGAAGAATTAATCCTTAATCAAGAAAATCCCACAACTAAATTTTCAATTCAAGAACTTCTATATAATCCATACTATATGAGGTTTTTGAGAATTGATTAGCATCAGGAATGAATAAAATTGTGAATTTGAATTCTCGATCTAGTATGACACTGGGTAACTCAATAAGAAAAACATCAATGTATTTATTTACTGATGGAACATCATTAATCTAGAAATTTCCCTTATTTTCAAAAAAACGAGCAAAATAACTTCCATTTCTATCTTTCAATAGATTATAAACATCTTATATGTTAAAAACTATACGAGTTCATTCTTTTATACAAACTAAAACTCATTCGGAAAAAAACTTCTTTATATTTATTGTCATTCATTGCATGATAAAAAAAAATCCAATCCATTTCCTGAATACCCTAAAACTCAAATAAGGGGAAAAACAGGTGTGTAAAGTATTTTCAAATACCATAATATAAATAATATTATAATTTTTATTTTCAAGAATATTTCCCCCTGGTATCTTAAAAACAACTTTCTATCTCATTTATTGAGGTTATTTATAAAATTTAACAAAAAAATTATCAGAAATGTAGGACTGTGTAGACCCCATATCTAACAAAACATTATCAAAATTTGAGTAAACAAACAATGTAGCAGATACAACTTCACTGGATAGCCCGACTTCTGTTGTCGTAGTCACAAAGGATATCAGCACACCATTCTTCTTATATTCTAGCTTATATTCATCATTTGGATCCCTCTTTCACATGTATTCACATAATGACCCATCTCACCACATTTAGAAAACATAATAGTTTTCTTATCAGGATTAGTCTTAGGATAATTTTCATTACAATATCGGGCCATATGTGAAAACATACCACATCAAAAACACTTCCCAGTTTTTGTACGGAATTCCCCAACATGCTTCTTTCCACACTTTTCAAAAACTGGAAACTTCATTTTCTTACCATAATATTTCATTGGTTGATTCTTACTAATCAATTTCCACCTATACCTCTTCTTCTCCGTGTTTCCAATAGGCATGGGACCATCAATAAACTCCATATCAACCCTCTTTGTACATCAGAAAATATTCTCATAACTTATGGCTTTACCGGAGGCCCATACAATTCAATACCATTGCATTAATCCCAAGTAAAAGTGGTTCATTATTTTTGATGATACAAAAAAAGATATGGAGCATACCACGCCAGTCAGGTGATGTTCGCTTCATACACAACCACTGAATCCCCCTCCTTTTTCTTCAATTCAAGAAATTTCGTCCCCATCCTATGTCTCACCACCTTAGGAAAATATTTTTTAAGGAAAATAATTTTTATTCATCCCACGCTAAGGCATCAATATCGTATCTATCATTGATATTCCTTACCGTTAACCCCCACTGATCAGTTTCACCTTCAAAATGATAAATGGAAGGACATATCTTTTGATTGTCATAATAACCCATAACATCAAATTTCTTTTCAAGGGATTTAATTCATTCTTCAGTTGCTGCTGGGTTAGAAAATCCATTGACAGAAGGAGGGTGTTGTCTCATAAAATTCTCAACTATCATCATATTCTGTTATGGTACCTCTAGTTTTTATTATGCATGGATTCCACCACCATTTATTTCTGAAATTTTCTGATCCATTATTGTCACAAACAACTCGGTTCTAATCCCTATCATTTCAGATTGTATATTCGGAAGGATGACATTATTTCGGGGCCTCTCATCTTAATCTTCCCCGTTTCGTCTATGGAAAACCATTCTGAACAAACATATATTATTTGGAGCAACAGTTTAATCTTTAAATTCTATAACATTCCATATTAACCACAATTTAAAAAAAACATTTATTGTATTATATTAATAACATCCTAAACCCTTATGTTAACTAAATCATCCATTGATACCAACTATAAGGGCATGCCCTCATTTCATTACATAATCTTTAATTTAGTCATGAAATAAATTCCATTAACATTAAGTATGTATTCAAGTTTATAGTGTCAGAGAAAATTGATATAACACATTCATAACCTTACACATTATTACAGAGTGGATACCATAATAACAATATTCTTTTCATCCAACATATTAAAAATTATAATTAAAACATTATCCCATTGACAACTCTTAAAGTATTTATCATAGATTCCATCATTGTATTATTCATACTTATAATGTATGAATATCATTTAAAAACTTAGTAATAGAAAAAAAATATAAGTAGGGGATATAAAAAGCAGGAAGGAGTGCATTAGTCCACAAGTACTTGTAACATATGAAATCATTTTGAAAGGATACACTTATCACCCAAATATACTTACTTTTCGAAACATGAGATTTACAAAATATTAAGACAATAAATAATAAAATAAATAGAACCATAATGTTATCTTGGGGAATTACTTACATAAACTTCTAACCCTATTGGCTACCTTATAATTTGTAACCCTCACGGCTACCTTACAATTTGTGTAAACATCGCAGTTACACCTAGAATAACCATAAAACCAACCCCCAAATTAAACCTACCCAATGAATAAGTTTTATATATAAGTCCCATAATTCATGATCAACAATATCCAAGAACCATAATACAATCATACAACATGCATAATTTCAGAAAGACATTTCTTTTGAATTTTGTAAAATAGATGTTTAAAAAGAGATTTTTGAAAGAAAAGCCCCTTAGATAAATCATATAATTGATGAAAGACATAATATAGTTTATGGAATATATATACATTATAAATACACATGATTCAAAAAATATAAATAAAAACTATCACCAAAAAAATTAATACCACCTAAACAACGAATATGAGTTTAACCCAAAGAACAAAAATCGACTTAAGAATTAGCTTACCCTGGGTTTTTCTTTCTTAAAACACTTCTAAACCTCTTCTAAAATAGTTAAAATTGTGTTAATAATATCTTAAAAAACATATCCATGTTTATAATACCATATAAGATCATTTTATTACAATATCTTACCTTTTAACTGTCTGTATTTTGATCATTGCATTGTTTTTGGTGTGTTCTTATCATGTTTTTGATGATTGGTTCATGATGGATTTTCTTGTCGATTTGAAGTGACTCCCAAGAATTATAATAGACTGATATTTACATATTTTTAGAACCATAAATTACACCATTTATCATTTTCTCTTATTATATGAGGATAATTTATAAGTTAAAACATTATTTATATTTGTTTACATCATTTTAGAGATTCTTCGAACTTAAAGAACTCATTATGTTTTAAAAATAAATAAAATGTATGAAAATTTTTTAAAATAAATTATATAAGATATAATACAAAAATTATTAGATATTTCAACAAAAAAACATTCTTTCATGGATATTCTTGAAGAATGTAAATGAAATTGATATGACATCGTCCACGATGTTAGTAAATCAACACATCACAAATGGTGTTTTAATTTCTTGAATGAGTGGAAGAGGAGAAGAAGACTGATGAGTAATTTTCCATAAATATGATAAAAACCAAAATATACCTCATTATGGAGAATTCATGTCTCTTGGATAAGAGTTGGGGAAGAGAGTATAAGAAAATAATTTGAAATCAAAAGAAACCACGTGAGATGGAAAAGAGACTCTTACCCCTTGATTTCTTCTCCTTGAGATCCTCTATAAGGCCTTTAGTTTTGGCCTTTTGGTGATACTAGATTATATAATATGTGGGTAATATCCTTGGGAGGATTATTGGGTAGAAAATAAGTATGTATCAAGGATTGAGAGGTGTTGGAGGAAGAGGGGAATGAGGGTGGTATTTATAGTGGATGAGAGGGGGTATTTTTCATTATTTAATCATTATTATAATATTTTCTCTGAAGACTTTGAGAAGACTTAATTCATGTTACCCAAAATAGTAATAATGTCTTGTGAGTTCGAAACAAGTGGCCTTACATCACTTATTATGTCATAAATAGTGCAGTTTTCCAATAATTTGAATATACGGTATTTTACATTATTTCACTATACATCTAAAATTCATGAATTTCAGAAAAATCCCAAAAATTAACTCTATCCATTAGTCGATGTTTAGAATTTAAAAATGAACTAAATTGTTTGACAATAATTTTATAATTATTATTAATTTAATTTTTTAATTAAATCATACTTAATTCAAAAATTAACAATTTTAATTCAATAATTTCCTTTATATCACATTAAAAAACTAACCATGATGTCATTATTTTAAAGACATAATAAAATAAAATAATAATAAAATTTACTATTCCTTTGGGCCATATTACTATTCATGTGGTTATGTTACTATTCACCAAAAACACAAATCAGTTCTATCAGACTCCAAATAACATACCGAACACAATTGTTGAAGAACAGTTTTCGAAATTAAAACCATAACAACAGAAAAATTATGTTTAAAGGCTGGTTATAAATATCTAATTAAAACAATATTAATTGATTTATTTTTATATTTTTAAAACCCTTGGCATGATAAAGTGTGGATGAAGAGCCCAGAGGTTTTTAGGACACTTTGGTGGAATGCTCAGAGGGCATCATATTACTAACTCCAACACATTTAGGGGACTTCATAGGATCCAAATATTATATGAAAGGATCATAGAATGAACTAGTAGACATTTCCTAGTGATATCACATGACCTGTTATGTTCCTGAGAACATTACGAAGATTATCATATATTTTCATCTAATAAGTCTCTAATATTTTTAGTCAATTTTCAAGACTTTTATTGCAAATGTCATTGATTTTTATAGTGTTACAATGTCTTAATTATCTTGAAATCTCAATGATACGCATGATTTTGTATTCAGGACCCAATATAAGTCATCTGCATGTTCAATGTGTGATCACTAATATATCCTCCACTGGATGCATGATCACTCTAGTTGTTCTTGGGATTCTACATGATGGAAGAAGTTCCCGATTGTGAGATCAGCCGCTCTAAAAATTTCCTCTGATGCATGTATTTTCAGATGTGTGGTTATATGGATTCATTTTTTATACTAGTTGGGGGATTTATAGGCCCTTCCACCCTAGTTATATTCCTCTTTGAGCGGCCCATATCGAGAAAATTAATGATGGGGTTATTGGAGGGATTTGATGTCGTGTGTTTTCCTAAGGTCTTTCGATTGGTCATTTTGGGTGGGTAGAAATTTTTTTAGCATGCATGAATTAATTCCATAAATCCCCAATTTATTATATAATGATCAATTAAATGGGTTATTTTAAGTCTTGTTTTAATGCTATGGAACATCAATATCGTAAGCCTGAATTGTCTATGGACTTTTGCAAGATCAGAAGGACAACTGAAAAGGCCTTTATGTATTATTTGATTCCTTATCCAGGATGTTCTTCAAGACAAATATGGAAATATAGGATACCTTTGAAATAATAAATATGGATTTATATGTTTAATTTTTGAGATCAAATAATATTTTCATGGGGTTTTTTGAAATTGTTCTAGTGAGTCGTATGAATTTTATTAAAGTAACATTGTTACCTTATTTTTGTGTAAAAGGATTAAGGATTTTGAGTGATTGAAAAAGTGTTATTTATTAAAACCAATCCTCCCATAGATGATGTGTAAAGTGAATAAAAAAAACTGTGAAGCATGATAATTTAAGAGAAAACCACATCTATTTTCTTTATGAATCCATATGGGGAGTGATTTTCCACCCAGACTTGTCTAAATCCCATCATGTGAAGATGGTGAAATTTCCATTGGGTCTTATGTAGTGATGATGACATGTATCTAAGGTATTTAAGGGTATTTTTAATCCCTTGTAACCTGTGATATGGTTTTTACGAATGCAAGAGTCTCCCTATTTCACATTTTCGATTTCTATTCTTATTTTACAATGGTTGGGGATTTCTTGAGGATGTATGAGTTTTTCCAAAGACAATAACTCTACCTATAAGTGACGCTCCTCATGGACAAAACTAGACCTTATATTGATGCATGAGAAAGGTCATGGGAAACAACTTTTTTTCTTATTGAGAAGTAGGGTGGTTGTAAAAGTACATTGATAGGTCTGAAACATTTCACATAGTGATGATTACATGAAAACACGATTTCACATGGCGAAGCGGACATGTCATCAGGACATCGATGGTGTCTGGATTGCATCATGGGAGTGTCATTTAAATTTTATATCTGAAAGAGGCTCCCCCATTTGTGTATTTTACTCCATATTTTCCGATTATTTTGGGATGATTGTTGGTTTTCACTGGTTGACAAGTCAGGTGACCTAGGGGATCATATCTCACTACAGTTGCACGATCAGCGAGTGTTTGGTGTGATTTCACACGAACAAGAAAACTTTTTAAAAGGGACTCTAATACTCCTTGACCCTAGATACCCAAATTCAGTGTCATATTACATAACATTGGCATTATCACAAGAGATCAAGTCTTGAAAGACCGATTAGTTTAGTAGCTTTGGAAGTACTAGATACATACATTAGTTTTACATTACATCATGAAATAAAAAAACAGTATTGTGTCCCATTTGAACACACACATATCCTTGGCCTATCCATGTAGGTTAATCATATAATACTTCTTCAGATCATGGGAAAAATAAAACATAAGAATGGGGTGAGCTAATATTCTCAGTAAGGTTAACAATATAGCGGAAACTATCATAAATAAGAATTAACATTTAAGGCAATGTATATGACTAAAAAACATGAAATTTAAACTTAAACATCTGCATAATATGGAAATGATAAATCAAATAATTCCATTTACTTAATAACATGGATATTCTACTAGTCTAATAATCACATGAAATATCAATAGGATATTTCATAATGATGGAATAAATAATTCCAAACATCATATCCTCTTATTCAGGGGCTCGTGCCAAGACTAAAAATAAGATTTTTCAAGGCCTGGTGCTGAGACAGAAGTTTCCCTCTTGAGACCTACCAATTCATCGTGGAGCTATAGTAGGTTCTACCTGTCACTTATTAAGTCCAATGCAATCCTCATATGAAAAGGTTGAAAATAACATAAACATTTGTATAAAAACTAGCACATGAAATTTTAATATTTTTACCATAAACCATTAATGGTATAAAAATAACACATCCACAGTGAAACATATCACAAAACCTTCAATATAATATGGATGATTGTATCATAATAAATCTACTTCAAACAAGTGTAAAATCCATCAAAGGATGTTGACATAGATGAAATCAAAACTATTTAATAAAAATTTTTATTTCTCTTTTGAAATCAATTAAAAGGCATGTAATTATAAAAGAAAGCAATTATTTTAAAAATATTCTTATAAAATTATAATGTATACCTCTAAATTGTTATAATAGAAAAAAATAACCACACCTGCCGTATAAGTTAAAAAAAATTTCTTACCTTAATTCGTCGAAAAGGTTATGAAGTACATTGTTTGGAAAATGACGAAAAACATTCTTTCAAAAAAATGTAAAAAAAGTCAAAAATGGTATAAATGACTTTAACCCATGTTATTAGAAATAGTAAAAATGTTTTGAAATAAATTTTTAAGAAATACGAATGTGGATGATAAAGAGGTCATAGTAGATACTCATGTGTAGACAACGTTAGATAATAAAGTGATTGAGAAATTAACCCTTACCTTGTAATTTTACTTGGTAGAGGGTTTTTTATCCTCCATTATAATAGTTAAATCATTTTTATTAAATTATAAATTTTCCAAATACATAAATAGTATATCATATATGATCTTATAATAATTATTTGTTAATAATATTTTAGTAGTATCATTGTTTTAGGTGTTAACTGATTCGTTTTCCTTTAAATGTTTTCATACGTAAGTCATTTTTTTATGGATAAAATGTATTTGATTCATATACAGAATGATATTAATTATTTAAACATTATTTTATATCCTAAAATAAAAATTATTCTTGAATGGTTATGATGGTGAATGAATATCATTGCAATCATGTAGACGGTAATACATACATACGCACGAGTGAAAATATTATACTATTGATGGTGAAATAATTTTTAATTTGATGGTATATCATATATATAGAATCATTAACATGTTTATTTTTCTTTAAATCAATTATACACATTATTATACCTATCCAAATAATGAATTGTTGAATAAAAAACTACAACAAAACTAGGAGGTGGTAAGCTGTACATACGCACTTATGGTAACTTTTTCATTCATAGGATGGATAAAATAATGAATATTGATGTTACATATTTATAATAACAGAAAAATATCTAGAATGTATGGGATTTTTTATTTTTCTATGGAAATAAAAAAGAAAGAGTAAATTGAAGAAGAAAAGAACTTAGTAAGATGTGATGCAATTATTACCTCTTCTTCAAGTGCTTTCTTTTGATTTGATCAAAATGATCCTTAGAATGGATTTTTGATATCATTATGGACTCCAAAATTAAGGGAGGATAGTTGGGAGGATATTTCAGAAGGGTTTTGAAGAGCTAAATGGATTTGGATGTGTGATTTTGAGAGAATGGGAAGTACCCTTTTATAAGAGAGGTGAGGGTCACTTTAGAAAAACCTGGAAATATTATTTTATTATACCATCATATTAGGTTTACAATGTCTCCAGAAGAATTTAATTTGGCGATAAGGTGGGTATGGGTCAGAAACCTCTCAACCAATAGGTTTTAGATAGGTTTAGGTCACTTTATTAACCTTATCATTTATATATAACTCTTGGTAAAATTGTTTAACATTTACCATGTCTCCTTGTATTTGTATATTATATTTTAAATAAACAGACTATAAAATTCCATGTGAAACCCAAGTGGTTAATTAATGACATATATATTATTATATAAGATAATTGGACGATCATCATATTTCAATTACAAATATATCATTTACTAATATAGTATTTATTTTAAAAACTCATTTATGTCAATTTGGTCAGTATTTAGTATTTGGATTTTGTGAAAGTAATAATAATATTATTTCTTTGAAAACAATAAATTGAATCAACGCTAACATGTAATAATAAATTATAAAAGTAGTTGAATGAATCAAAATACTCATTTTACATTTATTTGGATATTTCTGTTATCAATTATTTTAACATTTCATTAAAAATGTAATTACTGCATCATCATTGTGTCATAAATAAATTTTATCATTTAATGCTAATAATTATAAATAAAATACAATTAATTAGTAAATATTTATATCTTCATAATGAATATTTATAGTCAAATTTATCTTATGAATATGTCTATATTAAAAAAATTTAGTTATGAAAATTTGAATTTATCACTTTTAACTCTACTTTAAAAAAAATAATAAATGGAATAATATAATTCAAGTGGACCAAAAGATTCATATTTTATTCCTAGGGTTTATTTTATTCAAAATAAACTAATACAATAGAATTAGGACATGTTTTTAGGGTAGTTATTATATAATTCTTATCTTTAATTACACTATTTACTTTTAACCGTTGTATGTAAAAGTCAATTGATACTATTCACCAAAAATATTTTAATCTTATTGAACCAAATTTCACTTACTGATATCAACCATATATCTAAGTTTTTTTAAATTCAATTCATAGAACTGTTAAAATTACATTTTATGCAAAATTTTCAAATCTTCCCAGTATGTGGGTAAAATATGATTAAAAGTTCAATAAAATCTTATACATATAATCTTATAATAAAATGATTCCAATTAATTAAATTGAACTTATATGGGTATTATGTATCTATTTTTACTTCAATTAAACTTAAATAAAATAAATAATTATTGAAATAAAAAGTCGGTTTTAAACAATAACCCGGGGTTTTCCCCATTCATCGAAAATTGAAAGTTTCAGAAAAATACCAAAAATTCACTCTAAGTTAATTTTGGTATTCCAAATCCAAAAATGACACCCATTATTAAAATTAAAATTTATAAAATTTCAAATTGTGGGTATTACTATTCATAATGGCTCTTTTTATTGGTTGTGGTGTGCTACAACTCGAAGTTACGTACAATTCAAGCTATTGTATTATTCAAAGTGAAATGTACCATTGATTTTTGGGAGGTTATATTATTCCCTCCATAAAATTATTTCATTCTGGAAATTTCTAGAACACTACTGTATAAAAATATTGTTGTAGTTCTTCATCATATGTTCATCGGGTTCCCATGTTTCCTCTTCCATTTTATGGTTTCTCCATATAACATTTTCCAGATTAGTCGCCAGGTTTCTCAACACTTATTCTCTTGTATCAAGAATAATGATAGTCTCTTCACAATAAGACAGATTGGGTTCCATTTCTAACTCTTTATAGGGGAGTACATGCATTCAACCAGGCATGTATTTTCTCAATAGTGATACGTACAACACATCATGAACTTTGAGAGTCTTGGAGACATTTCCATATAGTAAGCTACAAATCCTATTTGTTCTTGAATTTCGAAAGCTATCATTTAATTGGGACTTAATTTTCCCATATTTCTGAATCTTATAACACCCTTTCATGGAAGTACCTTCTAGAAAACATGATCTCCTATGTGAAATTCAAATTCCTTCCTTCAGTTATTAGGATAACTCTTTTGAATACTTTGAGCTGTATTAAAGTGGGTTTGGATAATCTTCACATTTTCCATGGTTTCCTTAACATGTTCTAAGCCTACGAGTTTTCATTCACCAACAACATTCCAACAAGTTGGTGTGTGACATCTCTTTCCATATAATGCTTCATATAGTGCCATCTGAATACTCAAATGAATGATATTGTTATTGGAAAATTATATCAAATGTAAATACTAATACCACATACCTTGAAAGTCATGTTAGAAAGATCTCAACATGTCTTATAAGGTTTGAATAGTCCACTCTGATTGTCCATCAGTTTGAGGGAGGTAGGAAGTGCTCAAAATAAGTTCAGTATCCAGTTCCTTCTAAAGACTTTTCATAATATTGATGTAAAACTAGGATCACAGTTAGAAACATTCAATAAGGGTACTCCATGAAGTCTTACAACTTCATTAATATGTAGTCTTACTAAATGTTCAAGTGGTAAATCTTCTCTTATAGAAAGAAAATGTGCAGACTTGGTAAGACGATAAATAATGACCAATATTTCATCTTTCCTTCATGGAGTCTTTGGTAGCCCCATGAAAAATTTCATTGTATTATCATCCCATTTCCAATTAGGTATGGTAAGACGTTCCCTGACTCTTTTAGGTTGTTGTCTTCCAACCTTCACATATTGACAAACCATACAACTTGAAACATAATTAGAAATCTCCCTCATCATATTGTCCCACCAAATATGTTCCTTAAAATATTTGTACATCTTAGGGATACTAGGGTTTAGAGAGAAGTTGAAGCTATGATCATTATCCAACAATTCCATTTTTGGATTAGGTATTTTAATAACACTAATTCTCTTCATAAATTTAAAAATTCCATCTTCATAAAAGAATTCAATCAATCTATCGTCATTCACAGATTTAATTTTCATTTGAAACTCCTCATCATCAATTTGATAACTTTTTATCCCTTCTAGTATGGAGGGGTTGGAAAACATTTGAAAAATTATTGATGTTTCACATTCTATGATTATTACAATATCCATATATACTAGATCCTTGAATATACAATCCCATTCAAGTCTCATTGTGTTCATAAATCCTTGACCATTCTTCTCAAAGAATCTGCAACATTATTTTCCTTCCCCAAGTGTTAGTGTGTAGTGTAATCATAATCCTTGATTAGATCAATCCAACTCCTTTGCCTCATTTTGTGTTCTTTTTGTGAGAAAATATACATCAAACTCTTGTGATCAGTATAAATCTCACATTTTTCACCATATAGATAGTGTCTCCATATCATCAAACCAAATATTACAGCTTCTAACTCAAGATCATGAGTTGTATAGTTCTGTTCATGAATTTTTATATTCCGTGATGCATATGAAATAAATCTATCATTCTTCATAAGGACACAACCAAGTACATTCTTTGAAGCATCACTATAAATAACAAACCCATCATTTCTTGATGGTAGAGTAAATATTGGATAATTCACTAATCTTCTCTTAAGTTATTCAAAACATTCTTCACACTCTTGTTTCCAAACAATTTTAACACCTTTTAGTGTGAGCTTTTTTAATGGGTTATCCAATCAGATAGAATTCTGGATGAAGCACCGATCATAAGTTTCTAAACCATTAAAATTGTTTACCTCAATTATACTCTTCAATGCTGGACATTCTTGAATTGCCTTGTTATTTGAATGATCAAGGGTGAATCCATCCTTATAGACAATATGGCCAATAAAAAAAATTCTTGATGATAGAATTCACACTTTATACACTTCTTATATAATTCATTTCTTCTAAGGGGTTTTAGAATAGTACGCAAGTGATTTTCATGATCATAGTAGATTTTTTATTATTCCAAGATGTCATAAATAAATACCACTACAAAATCATCAATAAATTACTTTAAAACCCAATTCATTAGATCAATGATGATAGTGGGTTCATTAGTAAATCCAAAAGGCAATAATGTGACCTCATAAATTCCATACCTGATTCGAAATGCTATCTTTGGAATGTCTTCCTTATTCACACACAACTGATGATATCCAAATTGAAGGCCATTCTTTGAAAAATATTGAGCTCTATGATGTTGATCAAATAAATCATCAATGTGAGGTAGGGGATACTTGTTCATTATTGTTATGGAAATGATCTCCCTGTAGTCAATGAACAAACTCATAGATCCATCCTTTTTCTAATAAATAATAACATGGTCTCCCCACGGATAAACACTAGGGAGAGTAAATACTTTATTACTAAATTAATCTAGTTTTATCTTTAGTTCCACTAATTCCATAGTGTCCATTCAATAAGGGGTCTTTGATATGATCCTTGAACTATGAATTAAATCAATGGATAACTCAATTTCTAGTTCTGGGGATTACCCAGGTAAATTATCTAAAAACACATCAACATATTGTTTCACAATATGTACATCCTCTATTTGACCATTCCTTTCCTCACCCATAGTTATTTCATTCACTTACACCCCAATAATTTAATTTAGTAGAGCTACCATGGGTGGATCTAGATGAGAATCAGATGGTGACATTTCTTTTCTAAATATAAGATACTCCTTATAATCATTAAAAATTGTAACCTCCTTCTTCTTACAATAAATTTTCACATCATGGTCTGAAATCCAATCCTTAACATCGATTATATTATATTAAATCATGGGTATGACGATGAGATCAGGAGATAATGAACGTTTATATTCCATAACTGGAACCAATTCACAAAACATTGTTGCAATAATACTTACCTTATATGTTTTTATTGACAACTCCCTTGTTATATGAAATTGGAAATATCAAATTTTCCTAGAAAACAAGGATGATATGAAACTATTCAAGGATCCAGAATCAAATAAAGCATTGGATAAATTTGAGGAAACCATTAAATTACTTTCCACAACATCATTTCGAGCATCAACCTCATCAGTAGTGACTGAATAAGCTTGGCATTGCTCCTTTAGACTTTTCTGAGATAATATTCCATGGTGCATAGGAAATTTATTTGAATAATTCTCCATTTCTCTAAAATTGTACCATTGAACATTTACACCCTCAATCTTCCATTTACAATCACGAGCTTGGTGGCCTTTTTTTACACACTTTTAACAGACTCTCATTCCCATCAGGCAAGTACCATGGTGTTACTTCACACATTTACTATAGGATGAAACTTTTACTTTTACCTTATTCCCATTATTTCCATTTCTAGAGTGTTCAGTAAATATCTTCTTCTCTTTCTTTGCATTAAAGTTGTAATAATTAGAATTTTTTTTTGTCTTGATAGCACATGAGAAAATATCATTGTATGATGAGAAGGATTTTGAAACTAATGCTCGATATAGAAATGGTTTTAACACATCAAAGAATCGATCAATCTAACTCATTGGGTTATGTATATAATCTACATCATTCCTTTCCAAGCTTGTAATGTTAGACTCATACATTGAGACATTCTCATCCTCCTTTTTCATCTAAATAAAAAAAAATTCATTCCATATCCATTCGATGGTCACATGGAGTGTATTTTTCTATGAAAATATATTTAAACTCCCTCCATTACATATTTGATACCTCTTAATTATCTTTTGTGTTTTGAATTAATGACTACCATTGATCTACATCTCCTATGAGGAAGTAAACTGCAATACAACTTCTCCCATTTCGCCACTCCCCAAATCATGAAATATTTTCTCTAAGGAACATATCCATTTATTGGTTACAAATGGATTTGTAGTCCCATTGAATATAGGTGGTTTTTTCTTCATGAAGAGTTCTAACATTGATCCTCAACATTTATGATAAATGTTCTCTATACAGGTAAGGTTATTATTCATAACCTGAGTGTGTTGTCCCAGTATGGTTATAAGATTTTCAGCACTAGTTGTATAACCAGCTCCACTATAATTATATTTTTTAGGATGGAAGTCCCTACATGGATTACGTGAGTTGATACAATTTTAATTACTTGCACTATGTTCCATTTCTAAACAATTTCACACATTGTATTTTTTTATAAATCACAATACATAATTCAAAACTTGGAAAATAGTTAACATAAATTGAATAGTATTTAGAGATAATCCATAATCATAAAAATGTTTTCTTTTTGGAAATATATAATCATAAATCCTTCATAATGGTTTTAAAGAAAGTTTTAATTATCCACCAGGAGTTTTGTAACCCATAGTGCAATAATAACCATTTTCTTGTACCAGGATACCCCGGGTCATGCCCGAAACTCCTTGTCGGAGTTTTCACTCCTAGGTACATATATTCTAGAGTCACCTCTACCTTATTGTATCGAGATAGGAAGGAATTTCTCAGAAAATACACAAAATCTCAATAATACCTAAATTTGTGGAAGTTCTTCTATACTAATCCTCATAGTCTATCTTAGGGTAATGTTCTCTAATGACATTTTTTTTTAAATATAGTTTCCAAGGTTTCTACTAAACATTCTCTGATACCAATTGTAATTCCCCGAACCTAGTTACCAAGATTCAATGGATTATTACATAACATTGCCATGATTACAAGAGATCAAGTCTTTAATGAAGGATTAGTTTAGTATCCACGGAGGTACTAGATACATACAAATGTTTTACATTACATCATGAATTAAAGAAAAAATAGTGTGTCCCCTTTTAACACAATCTTATACTTGGCCTAACCATTCTGGTTAATCATAATATACTTCTTCACATCCTAAGAAAAAAATGAACGGGGTGAGCTCAGATGCTTAGTAATGATAACAATATAGAGGAAACTATCATAAATAAGAATGAATATTTAAGGAAATGTATAAGAATAAAACACAAGCCATTCAAACATAAACATAAACATGATAAATAATAGATATATCAAATAATATCATTCACTTATTCACATAGATATTCTACTAGTCTAATAATGACTTGAAATATCAATAGCCAATTTCATAATGATGGACGGAAAAATTTCGGACACCATAACCACATAGTCAAGGCCTCGTGCTAAGAATACAAATAAGATTTTGACAAGGCCTTATTTCAAGACACTATTTGTATCATAAGACCTACCGATGCATCAAAGAGTTATAGTGGGATTCACCTGTCGCAAACTAAGTCTAATTCATCCCCCATATGAAAAGGTTGAAACATAATAGAAACATTCATATTAAAAGTAGCATACTAAATGTCAATATTTATACCATAAACCATGAATTGTATAAAAAATCACATTCTTAGTAAAACATATCACTAAACCTTAAATACAATAAGGAATATTGTTTATTAATAAATCAACATCACTTAAATGTAAAATCCATCAATGGATATTGACATAGATGAAATCAAATCTATTTGAGAGAAATATCTGTTTTTATTTCAGAATAATTTAAAAGTCAATTAATTATAAAAGAAATCATTTCTTTTAAAAATATTCTAATTAGATTTTAAGGGAAATCTAAAAGGTGTTATAATGGTGGAAAATAGCTACACCTACAGTATAGGTTAAAAAACAATCTTACCTTAATTCATCGAAAAGCTAATAAATTTCCTTGTTTGGAAAACAAGGGAAAGATTCCTTACAAAAAAATTTATAAAAAGTAAAACAATGTTATAAATTACATTATACCATATTATATGAAATAGTAAAAAATCTTGGAATTCATTTTTAAGAAACACATATGTAGATGATAAGGAGGTCCCAGTAGATACTCACGCTTGAACAACCTTAGATAATAAAGAGATTGTAATATTAACCCTTACCTTGTACTGATCCTTGGTCGATGGTACGTTAAACTCCTATAAAACAATTAAATAAGTGTTATTAAAGTATAAAATAAACACATATATAAAAATGATATCATATATGATCTTTTAATATTACTTAGTTAATAATATCTTTGTAGTATCATTGTTTCAGGTGTTAACATATTCATTTTACTTTATATGTTTTGTTATGTATGTACTTTTTTTTATGGATAGGATTTATTTTATTAATATCCATAATGATATTAGGTTCTTAAAAATTATTTTTAATCATTAAATGAAAATTATTCTTTAATGGTTACAATGGGTAATTAATCTCATCACGTTCGTGGAGAGGGTAATCCGTACGTATACACGAGCGACATTACCATTCTAGTGATGGTAAAATTGTATGTAATTGGATGTTATATAATATATATAGAATTAATAAAATGTTATATTTATTATTTAAATCAATTATACAAATTATTATACCCATCCAAATAATGATGTTTTGGAATACAAATTACACCACAACGTGGAGACGGTAAATAATAGATACACACTTATGGATACATTATCATTTATAGGGTCGATATAATATTTAATATGGTAGTTATATAATTATAATAACATCACAGTATCTAAAACGTACTAGATTTTTTATTTTGGTATGGAAATAAAAAATAAAGAGGAACTAGAAGATGAAAAGAACTTAGAAATAGGTGATGAAATTATTACCTCTTCTTCGGGTGCTTCCTTTTGATCTGATCAAAAAGGATACTTAGATTGGATATCTGATCAAAGTAAATACCCTAGGATTAATTGAGGATTGTTGGGAGGATAATTTTTAAGGGTTTTTCTATTCCAAATGGCTTTGGAGATGTGATTTTGAGAGATGTGGAAATACCCTTTAATAATAGATGTGAGGGTCACTTTAAGAAAACCTTGAAATATTATTTTATTATACAACCATGTTCTGTTTATAATGGATCCAAAAGGATTTATTTCAAGTATAAGAAGGTTCTGGGTCGAAAAAAGCTCAACCAATAGGTTTTAGATAGGGTTAGGTTACCATATTATTCTTATATATTAGATTTAACTATTGGTTGAATAGATTAACATTTACCATGTCTCCATGTATTTTAATATTATATGGTTAATAAACCAAAAATAAAATTACAAGGGAACCCCAAAAGGTTCATTAATGACATAAATATTATTATATTAGTCATTTTCCAAAACATATATTTTTAGGAATATTATAACATTTAATAGTATATTATTTTTTTAAACTCGTTTGTGACAATTTTGACATTATTTAGTATTTGGTTTTTGTGAATGTCATAAAAATCTTATTTCATTGAACCAAATAAATTTAATCCTACCTAAAATGCAATATTAACCTAGAAAACTAGTATAATTCTTCAAAAGTCTCAATTTACATTTATTTGGATATTTATAAAATCAATTAATTTAACCTTTCATGAAAAAGGTAATTATTGCTTCATCATTATGTCATAAATAAATGTAATTTTATAATCTCTAAATATTTTAAAAAAATACCATTATGTAGAATATTTTTTTATATTTCTAAATAATATTTATGGTTGAATTTATCTTATGTATAACCCTATATTTAAATTTTTTTAGATTTGAAAATATGAATTTAACACTTTTAACTCTTATTCAAATAAAATAATAATAAAACTCATAATCTAATCCAAGTGGACCAAAAGGATCATATTTTATTTATATTGTTGACTTTGGTCGAAATAACTTTAAACAATAAAATTAGTAAATGTGTTAGGGTAATATTAATATTATTTTTACCATTAGTTGCCATATTTTCTTTTAACCGTGGTAAATAAATGTCAAAAGTTACTTTTCACCAAAATTTATATTCATCTTATTAAAAAATATTTCACATACTGATATCAATAGTGTCTCTTAGATTTTTTAAATTCATTTCATAGAAGCGGTAAAAATATATTTTATTAAAATTTGCAAATGGTCCTAGTATGTGGGTAAATGACGTTAAAAAGTTCAATAAAATTTTATACATCTAATATTAATTTAATATGACTCCAAGGAATTAAATTGAACTAATATCGATTTTATGTATATATTTTGACTTAAAATATATTTACATAAATAAATTATTAATTAAATAAAATGTTAGTTTTAAACAATAACCCATTGTTTTTCACAATTCATCAAAATTGAAAGTTTCCATAAAAATACCAAAAATTCACCCTAAGATAATTTTGATATTCTGAATCAAATACTGAAGTCCATTTTGGAAAATAAAATTTATGAAATTTTAAAAAGTAGGTATTACTATTCATAAGGGCTATTTTGATTTTTCGTGGTATGCTAGAACTCGAAGTGGTGTTTTACGTAAGCTATTGTATTATTCAAAGGGAAACGTACGAGGGATTCTTGGGGGGTTACATATTTAGTGTGATCTTCTAGGATTTATGATATTTTCATAACCATATTCATGGCCTTCCATAGGGCATGTGATCACGTGTCTCTTGGAGATTCATGCAATCTGCATGATCATGGCCACTTTTTTCTTTCTTTTTTGAGGGGGAAATAATACCCATATTTAGGAATTTATTCCCTTGGGAATTTTTTGATGATCATTTGGCATGAATAAATAGATACATTTCGTTATGTTGTTTGACTTTCCACTCCCTTACATATAATTTTTAGAATGAGATGCATTCTAGTTTTGTTATATAATTTTAAAAAACATTAAAAAATTAAAATGAAATTTTAATTCAAAAAACAGCATTTCTTTGAAAAGAATATAGTACAAGGAACACAAACAAATGAACAATTGTTTATTTTATTAAGATTAAACATTATAATGAAAAATGAAACAAATTAAATTTCACAACCTGCCTTCACCTTGTTGAGGGAATGGAAAAAAGAATACAAAACCATTCCTTCCTCATGTTGAAAGAGAGAAAATGACCCCAGAAACCCGCCTTAAATAGGTCCTAGAGTGGTGACTAGAACCAAGGGTATAGAATCACACATAAAATGGAAGGCATTTCCCTTTCAATTTAGTAGGATTGAGTGATAAAATAGTAAATATCCAATAACACCAAGACTGGAGGTAAAATTAAAGCCAAAACAAACCATTCCCATATGCATGTTCTAAAAGTAAGTGGTATATAAGTATAAGAAAACTCCAATGGAAAGTACAAATGAAGAGAAAAATAGCAACAAAAATTTTACCAATGTCTGAACTAGTATGGTCTTGAACGATCCCCAAAGTCCTCTTGGAAACCTGAAATTAATTCTTATACATAGGGTTAGTAAACGACTATACTCATTAGGGAAAACCAAAATCTCTCGTGCACAAATGGGGAGGTATTCTAATGCATTGTGAGAAAAGGAGATAACCAAAAAACCTAGCATGGAAACAATCCTCACAAACCTCACTAATGTACACTCCCCAAATAACAAAATTCATGTCATTTAATTGTAATAGCACATCAATGATTGGGTACCCCACACCACTTTCCCACTGGTTAGTGATGACATCCTACGTGTCATACCTCTCCCACCATTCTCACCGTAGTCCCACTACCATGCCCGGCCCGCACACACCCGGGATATCATAACCACATATCCCTTCCGCAAACACCAAGGCCACAAAACCAAAATTTAACCACCATTTTACACATTTGGGCATGAAAAAATTATGCAACACCCAAAGACACATGGGACACATCCTGAAGACACTTGGGAAACAACCTGCCCACACACACCAGGGCCGACCACCACCACGTACCCAGCCCATAAAATCTAGGGCTATAATGGACCTCATTCTATCATATCCTACCTAAAGAATCTTGGGATACATAGGAAAAGGAGTAGAAAATGATCTAATAACCAGCCACTCATAGGAGTGTTGGGAAAAACACCCTCCCCCATGAAATGGGGTTGTTCTTCACAAGTACTCAACATGGGTGGGGAACGAATAAGAAACATAATGTCAAAATTATACAATTACATGACCAATCACTCACCCCATCCTAGGGGTTCGAATACCCTCCCACACACAAACACCCTCGTTACTATTAATTCATAAGAAGCACCAAAGCCACAACGAAGTCACAACTCATTCCCAAAAAAAATTTCCCATTGAACCCATTAATTTTTTCATATTTATGTGATTCAATTTATATAGTTCTTCACTATTGGGAAACTAACAGGCATAGCCAAAAATCAATAATGGAGAAAATAGCCAACCAGAAATTTAAGCATTCACTCTTGATTATCTTGTAAAGAACCAACAACAAAAGGAATATTTGAGATCCCTTGCTATACTGGAATCAAACCACGCCCCATGATATGGGCCCAGATCCAAAAACCAACAAATAAACCACCATAGGGAATCTCATCCTCATCCACATCACCCCATAAGCATCAAGCAGAACAATCCACACATGTTGTTGAAACAAAGCAAAGAGGTTTCCAGATTCAAGCACACCATTCATTAAGTTTCTTCCTTTTGTTTGGTTATCTGGGGTGATCACATAAGTTTTTTTGTTCACTGTACATCCATATAATCAACCGAGTTTACATGATTAACCAATTTCCATTTTTCATCCATTTAATCATCACATAAAATAGGGGTTCATTAGTGTGCATGGAAGGACCACCAATGGCCACGATTTTCAGTGGACATAATCCCATAAAAATCAGAAAAAATAGTGGAAGATAAGAGAGTAAATAAGAAACATCAAACACATCCCTTAATTCTTTTAATATAATTTTTATCTTTTTTATGGTTTGGTTTCCTCTATCCTTGAAGGAAACATTATCATACCCACCCCGTATGATACATAGTTAAGAGAGACAAAGGAAAAACCCTACCTAGATAATCAATGGTTGAAGTTTCTCTCCATGATCTTAGAACTAGGGATGATCAACATACATGGGAGGAACTCTGAGGACTCGAAGAGTGACAAAAAGATCTAGCATAGGCAAACCACTTTCCTCGGTAATGGGGTCTCTAAATTCACCAAGGAGAAGAAGGAAACCATCCAAGAATAATAAATAAGGAATTATAGTGCGATAAAAAGTTGTTATCCGGGAGTTATAGGGTATGAAAAAGAATATTTAACGGATTTAAAGGAGGATTGTGGTTTCACTACACAGTTGGTTGGCTAAAAATTATGGAATTAATTATCATTTAATCAATCTCATTGAAGAGGTGTCCATTACAGATGTGAATTAAAGGATTTCCTTTAATTAGAAGAAAACACACGTAAGAGGGGAGGAACTGGAAATTACAGGAAAAAGGTGAGACACCGAGGAACAAGGCCACACATTTTGGTAAGACAAGTTCTGCTCATCTCTCTGTGGATTTTAGGTATCATTTATGTGATTTTAAATGTATTTGAAAGGGGTATTAACACACTTTTATGAAAAAAGATACGTTACGGGGGTGGAACTGAGAAATGTGGGAAACTAGAAGAAAAGGGAAAGGTAAAATGGAAAGACACAGTGCCACTATAACAGTGCCACAGTCACGGTGCTCGCGTCATGGTACCACCGTAAGAGGTTCCACTTTTTCGGTGTGTGGCTATGAAGGTGAAACCATGATCGTACCACCGTGATGGTGCCACAGTAACAATGCCACCATATCACTATGTGACCATGATGGTGCCTCTGATTCTGTGTGAGACCATGAAAGTCCCATAGTTTTGGTATCATACCATGACAGTGCCACCATTTCATCATGTGACCATGATGGTATCACCGGTTCGTTGATCCACCAAAAGTGGTGCCACTGTAATGGTGTGACTGTGATGCTGCCATTGTAATGGTACCACCGTCATGTTTCCACCATAACGGTGGAACCATTTAGTAGAACAATGTTTTTGGAAAATTATTGGACCATGAGGGTCCAATATATTACATCAGATACCTCTCAAAGTATTCTCATCCTCGATAATTCAAGGATAAACCAAAAGAAAAGAGAGGGGTCCGATAAACCACATCGAAGATACCTCTCCGGAGTAAACCTCATCGACATCTAGGAACACCTCTCCCTCATGTAACCACGCACACACATTTAAAGGTCATACCATCCAAACATATTCATTAGGTAGTCCCTTCTTCCATGTCAAGTTACTATCTGCTTTGGGCTACACTGACTCACCCGTATGGGTTTAACCGCAACCACTTTAATGAATATTGATTAGGGATCATGTCCCCACATCTCCATATTCAGGACTCTTCACACACATTTTGAGAATAAGGAAAACAATTTGTATCCTAGTTAACAAGGTAAAAAGATACACATAGACAAGTGCAAATCAAAATAGAACAAATCTCAAAACAACTATGTGTACTAGGAATGCATCTATGCCTCCCTTTCCCAGGTATTCACCTTGAGGGCACCATGCCCCCCTAACACACAAACCAATGGAATGGTTCGTCCATGAATCACCTTCTCCTCATGATGTTCGATCATCACCATATTCTCTACAAACATCATGTCTTACTCGATATCCAGCTTTGCCCAGTCAAGAACATGTGAATAATCGTGTAAATACTAATGAAGCTGGGACACATGGAAGATGTTGTGCACCTTCTGTAGCAACGGTGGTAGCACCAGCTGATAAGCCACTTCACCGACCCACCTTAACACCTCGAAGGGTCCAACGAACATGGGAGAAATCTTACTCCCCCTTTCGAACCTCTGTTTCCCATGTCGAGGGGAGACCTTCAAGAACACGTGGTCCCTAACCACAAACTCCAAGGGTCTCCCACTATTATCAGTATACGAATACTACCTGTCCTAAGCCGCCCTTATCCTCTCCCGTATATGATGAACCTTATCCATCATGCCCTTCACCACTTCCAGGACAAGAACACCTAATTTCTTGAACTCTTCCCATCAGATGGGTGAGTGACACGACCTCCCATACAAAGGTTTGAATAGAACCATACCAATGGTAGAGTGATAGCTATTATAGTAGTCGAACTCTACCAGAATCAAGTGTCACACCCACAATCCCCCAAAGTCTAAAACACATGCCCGTAGCATATCCCCCAATGTCTGGATGCTCCACTCTATCTTTTCATCTATCTGGGGATGGAAAGTATTTCTGAGGCATAACTGGGTGACAAAATCATGTTGCAATCCTCTCCAGAACCATGTGGTAAACCCAGTATCCTGATCGGAGACTATGGACCTCGAAACCCCCTGAAACCACACCACCTCATCCATGTACCTCTATGCTAAGGCATCCACTGCACTAGACTCATTGATTTTAGGGAAGTGAGCTGATATTGTCAAATGGTACACCAAACCCATATAGCATCGCTGCCTCCTTGAACCCTGGGTATCCTTGTGATGAAATCCATAGAGATGTCATCCCACTTCCACTCGGGAACATCTAAATGTTGTAACATACCTCTTGGGACATGGTTTTTAGCTTTCACATACTGAAACACGAGGCACTTTACCATAATCTCACCCACCTAATTTTTTCCATGGCCACGAAAACTGACCCCTAAAACCCTGGTACATCTTGGAAACTCTTGGATGTACCACCAGGGGTGAGTTGTGGGACTAACCATGAAATTAGTTTCACATTACCATGGCGAGCAACAACATTCCATGAAACAAAATCTGATTGTTCCCATATCTCATCCATCATTCTATAGCATCTCCCTAGCTAACACGATTGTGCACACATCACTCTCTATGTATCACCACTGAGACTCCTCCTCCTACCACAATAGAGAGGACTGCACTGTCATCTGAAACAAACAACCTCTACCACCATCTACACATGCATCTAGGTGTACGACAACCAACTCCTCCATCACCCTAAAAGCATCTGCTGACTCTAGAACCACATCCTTCTATGAATTCTTGCTCAAGGAATCCGCCACCAAATTATACATTCCTGTGGTGTAGGATATTTCAAAGTCATAGTCTTGAAGGAACTCCATCCACCTCCATTGGCATAGGTTCAGATATATCTTAGAGGATATATACTTCATGATCTTGTGATCTTTGGAGACCACAAGGCGCTCCCCAATGAGGTAATGTCGCCACAATTTGAGTGAGATCATGACCGCTGCATGTTCTAGATCATGGGTGTAATAGTTACTGTCATGGGGACGTAACTGTCTTGACCCAAAAGAGATCACCCCTTGATGTTTCCTCAGTACACACCCTAGGCCTTGTCTGGAATCATCACAGAACACCCTAAAAGTCACCCCTTCTTATGGAAACCTCATCATTGGGGCACTAAACAACATCCCCATAAGATAAATGAAGGCTACCTCACACTACCCACTCCACACGAATGACAGGTCTTTCTTTTTCAAGGCTATCAATGGTGCTGATGCTTGGGAGAAGATGGCCACAAATCTCTAGTAGTAACCTTCTAGGCCCAAGAAACTACAATCCTCTGCCACTTTGTTTTTTGCTTCCCAACAAACAATCTCCCTGACTATTGACAGAGCCACCGCTATTCCCTGCATAGACACCACGTTTTAATAGATGTGAACCTCTCATATCTATAACTTGCACTTCGACAACTTCTCGTTGAGATATTGTTGTCATAGTACATCTAAAACTATTCTCAGATGCTCAGTGTGATCTTCCTCTGATCTAGTGTAGATGAGAATGTCTTCAATAAACATGACTACAAACCATTCCAGATAATCTTGGAAGACAGAGTTTAGGAGTCCCATGAACATGCCTGGTGCATTTGTAATGCCAAACGGCATGACCACAAAATCAAAGTGACCATATCTGCATTTGAAGTCAGTCTTCAAGATGTCACCCTCCTCCACCTTCAACTAGTGATATCCTGACAATAGGTAGATCTTGGAGAACCATCCTCTCCCCTTCAACTGGTCAAATAGGTCATCGATCCTCGGGATAGGGTAACAGATTTTGACCATTACCTTGTTCATCCTCCGGTAGTCTATACACAGCGTAAGACCACCATCTTACGTCTTTGAAAATAATACTGGATCACCCCATGATGATGTGCTTGGACGAAAAAAATCCTATCTTCATCAAATCGTTGATCTGAATCCGCAACTCTCGCAACTCAGAAGGTTCCATCTGACAGGGAGCCATTGAAATCGGGTGGGAACCGGGTTTCAATTATATCATGAACTCACCATCACGTTGAGGGGCTAGAGTTACTACCTCTCTAGGGATGATATCCATTAACTCAGTGAAGATCCCTAGGACTTCCACAATTTTTGTATATACCGACTCCACTTACAACTTAGATAACATGGAAAAGAGCATCTCCACTCACCGGTTGCCTTTCTAGAAACCCCATCCCAGACAAAAGATACACATCATCCACCTATATCTGAAACCATGAGTCTTATTTGGAACCAGTCGAAAACATCACATATAGAGAACATCCAGTAGATTCCTATAATGACATCATATGTCTTAATCTGCATAAAATGATGGTCCCCACTAGACTGATACGGTCATAACAGCAATCAATATTGTTAGAAAACATGAGACAAGCTGGTTTGACCTCCTACAAGAAAACACAAAACAAGGGTCAGGAAAAGTCTCTTTGTGTATAGACCTAAAGCATGGGCTAGACTGGGTGCAACAGATGTGTTCGAAACTTCTGAATCAAAAAACGTAGAAACAAGTGTACTAAATAAATAGATCGTACCTTGAATGACTTTTGGCCCTACTAGAACTGCTCCCTCTGCGGAAAGCGAAGAGCCTGTAAGAACTCAGATCTTCTTTTCAGGTACATTTTTTCATTTTTCTGGAGTTTTTGAGAAAAATGAATTTTCTGGAAATTTCATAAGTACATGCCATGTACTTTCTGAGTACATGCCGTGTACTCTTCCCTGGCTCGAAGCCGTGTGTTGGTCGTGTCTGGGCCACACACACGGCGTGTAAAGCTGAGGTGGAGGCTGGTTAATTCGGAGTATGAAAAATTAAAGTACATGCAGTGTACTCAAGAAGTATACGCCGTGTACGTTTTTTCATTAAACGGGCTGGGGTCGCGCCTAACCTCCGAGAAGGTCTTCTTCTTTAGTTTTCGTCCGTCATAGAGCAACCGTAAACCCAGATCTTTGACGGGCTCCCGCCTCGCCGTCCGTTCTCTGATTCGAGCACGATCGATTGCATTGGAATCGCAGCGGTGAGTTCTTCCTGCTGCTTTAGCCTTGTTTCTTGATTCATTCTTGTTTCCAAGTTATCAGGGGATGAACGTTTTGTGTGTTTTCTAAGATCAACGTTGTTCTATGAGGAATCTGTCGTCGTGGTTCACATATATCGATCTCCTAGGATCAAGGTAGGTGGTTTGTGCCTTCCTATAGAAAGTTGATGAATATTATGTGAAAATTCTACCAATACCCATGAATGGGGTGTTGCGTGTTTCCTGTTTTTCCCCTGCTATTTTCCTGTTTTGTTTGTTTGTTTTAGTAGAGGTTATTGCTTGTGAGTAGAGTAATTGTTTTTGTGCTCAGGTTTCTTTGCCATGCTTGTTTTTCATGTTGGTATTTTTTCTAGTTGCCATGTCTTGTTGTAGGATAGTGGAACTGTGTTTTATAATTGCTTTTGAGCCTTAGTTTTTTGACAAGTAGTTCTTGATGTTTACGTGGATGATGCACGCGGGCTGAGCATGTTTAGTTATACTCACGATTGTGAGAACCTAGAGTAGTAGACCAAAGGGAGAATTGATGGAAGGGATTCTCCAGCGTGTCTTTTAATTATGATGTGATACTATTGGGTTAATTGACATTAAGTGCTTCCCAGAGTGCCTTTAGCACGATACAAGACTATAGGGGGAATTGACTGTGAGTGCTTCCCCAGAGAGTCTGCTTAATTACGTAGCTGAACCAGAGTGGTGAGACTATGTGTGCCTCCCATAGGGTTGCTAGTACCAGAGTTTGATCCATAGGGGTTTCTCTGTGAGAGCTACCTAGAGGTTTACCTATTTTCTTATTGTTGTTGGCTGCTTACATGTGTACTTTATTTGTTAGAACTATGGATTGTAGCTGCTTGTTCTTTTCTTTTTACTGCTTCTTGTTTTATTACGGCCATGTACTCATTGACTGTTAGGCACAAATCATTGGGTGATTTTCTACTGGGATTGTATCTCACACCCTGTTTGGGCCATGCTTTTGGGCCCAAGCAGACTATATAGATGCAGGTATAGACAAGGGCATGCTCCCTTATACTTCAGGATCTTGATTTCACTAAGAGCTCGGGAGCATGGGACCGAGTCGTGGCTCACGATGCTGAGGAGCTTACTTTGTTTTCTTTTTCAATTGGTTTCAGTTGTATTTCAGCATGTTGTTGTGTTTTCTATTTTTCGTAGATACTTGTGCCTGCTGCATCATTTTCATCATAGATATATATCTACATTGCTTCCGCTGTTTGGTTTCTGTTGTTATGCATGTTGTTTACTGCTTCCACTGTTTATTTTAGTTTTCCTACCTTGTATACCATACTAATTGATGGCATAGATTCCCCACCGACTCACCAAGGCCCTCACTGCTAGTCGAAAGCCTCTGCCGTTCTGGGAAATGCGCTTGAGTTCATGTGGTGAACCAGGTACGGGGCACCAGTGGAGGGGCTCCGGACTCGGGTCGTTACAAAGTGGTGTTAGAGGGGTTCATTTCTCTTACTTTATTATTTGGAGACTTTATCCAAGGTTATGATGGATTCGGTAATTGGAATTAAGCTGTGCTAGGGAGTAGCTAACCCGTGTACATGGAAAAGCCATACTACCTCGTTGATTGCAGTTGCTGGTTTTTAGATTTTATAGTTGATCTGTTTTCACCTAGAGTGATTCACATGGCTTGTGTTATTACTGTTTTGATATTACAGTATTATTTCTGTCGCACCCATATGAGATGAGGGTATGCCATATCATGCATCATATAGGCACTTGTAGAAATCACATGTCATGCATTCTTTCTATGCCATCTAGGGTGCATTATCAATTGCATGCTATTGTGATAGGCTCTATGTAGATTATGCATTCTGTTGTGATAGATGCTTGATATATTTTCTACTCTTGAGTTAGACAACTGTTGTTTTTTTCCCTGCTCAAAATGAACACCATATTTTGGTTCTTGATGTGTTATGGGCCCTCACGGATCAGAATATGGCATCTTTTCCCCAGTTTTAGTGTTTCTGGAATTCTATGCAGTTTCTGAGATACTACCCAAAAAACCCAGAATACACGGCATGTACTTTTTAGATACATGTCGTGTAGTTTTCAGGTCGTTTCCCTGACCGTGTGAGTAGAACATGGTGACGTGGGAGTAACTTCAGGAATACGCCCTGTACCATTGGTACACGTCGTGTGAGTTCGGAGCCGTGTACCCAGCTGTGTCACTAACAACACGGGCCGGGGAAGCTCGGGTAGAACACGCTGTGTCCATAGGGAACACACCGTGTAGTCTTTTCCAGGTACCCGGCTTTGTCCTGAAAACACGGGCCAGCGTGACCATCATTTCCACATGCCATGTTGTTCGGAACACGCCGTGTAGTCTTGCCCAGGTACCCGGCCGTGTCACGAACAACACGGGACGGTGTCACCATCGCCTATATACACCGTGTTTGTTAGGAGCACACCGTGTAAGGTCAATCCTTGTAGAAATCCATGTACTCAACAACATGGACCGCCGAAGCCTTGCCTAGTGCACGCCATGTTTTTTTCGAACACGCCGTGTAGTCTCGGTTTAGTCGGACTATGTGGGTTAGCAGTGTAAGGAGACTCAGGAAGGGGAATAGTTTTCAAGTACACGACGTCTGTGGGGGTCAACACGCCGTGTAGTTTGAAATGTACATGACTTGTATGGTGAGATTACAGGCCCATGTAAGTGGTTTAAGAAGACACATCGTGTAGTTTTATACACGCCGTGTAGTGGTGTTTTGCAATCTTGTGTGTTTTGCATCCCCTATTAGTATTTTGTACTCTTGCATTCTCTGTCCTTGTTTTCCTGATCTAAGGTGTGCTTTTGGTCTTTCAGAACTATGCCTCCGAGACATCCTCTGGTCATACGTCTGTCTTCAGGTAGTGATCAGACACCAGACAGGGCTGATCAGGGACTTCATGTCGATCCCCCAGCCGAGCCAGCCTTGGCACTGGTTGTTGTACCAGTTGCAGGCACTGATGTGCAGTTCAGGGAAGGTTTCATGAGGATGATGTAGGCCTTCGAGGGAGCACCGCCACCTGCCTCGTCTATGGCAGACTTGACGCGGGTCATTCTACAGCAGCATCCTCCCACGTTTTCGAGGGAGGGAGGACCTCAGGCTGCAGAGTCATGGATGGAATCCATGTTGACTATATTCGAGCATCAGGAAACGCCTCCAGAGAGGCGGGTCAAGCTCGCCACCTACATGCTTCGAGACTCCTCCAAGAGGCGGTGGGATATGATCTCACAGGCGAGTCAGCAGCAGGCTATGGCTTGAGAGGAGTTCTAGCGCATGTTCTAAGACTACTTATACCCGCATAATCTGAGGGCCAATTGAGCCCGAGAGTTCATGAGCATCGAGGAGGTTACTCTATATGTCATGGAGTATTCCTCCCGTTTCACAGAGCTGCAGCGTTTTACACCCCTTCGGGATGGGAGTGGGGTGTTCTTGGTGAGGATGTATGAGGATGGACTCAGGCGGGAGATCTACTCACAAGTGAACATCATCTAGATGGCTTCTATTACTTCCTTCGTCAACCAGGCACTGATTGCGGAGCGCAATATGAGAGACTCTGGAGCTGTGAGTTAGGGAGGTTATGCTTCCAAAGATAGATTTCATTCAGATGACATCAAGAAGCGCCGTAGAGAGCCTACACGTAGTGATTCGAGAAAGTGAGACGCATCAGTAGGCAGCCATAAGACATGCAACTAGGGTGGTCGGACAGGGAAAATGAGGCCGCAGTGCCATAGATACCCCGTGGAGTGCCGATCTTGTGGAAAGATGGGTCACCTTCAGCGTTTCTTCTACATTTTCTCACCAGCAGCAGGTGACCGAGGTTCTTCCAGGACTCATCATTCAAGATCAGCCCCACCAGTCTCTCGCCAGTCAGGGAACTGGAGTTCTTCCAGCCGTTCGAGCAGAGGTGGAGGTCGAGGTCGTGGCAGTCAACAACCAGTTCCTCAGCACTAGTAGGGAGTTTTAGCTCAGAGTGGTCAGTTAGGGGTGCAGGGCCGTAGTGCAGGCAAGTCTTTCGCTGTGGAGCAGACTTATCATGAGCATGACCCCAGCCCTTCTACTTTTCGAGGTACGATTTTAGTAGCCTCAGTTTTATCTTCATCCCTTTTCGATAATGGTCCTATGCATAGCATTATCTCTGTTTCCATTATGGAGATCCTTGGACTCTGCATCTTTTCTTCTGTCGACTCATTTACATTAGACACACCTTTGGGAACGAGGACATCTAGTGTAAACCAGTGTAGAGAGTGCCCTCTCGAGGTGGTAGGGTATCACTTCTTATGGTATCTCTCTGTCCAAGAGATTATAGGCTATGATTTCATTCGTAGAATAAACTGGTTAATTCCCTTCCAGGCAGTTGTTGACTGTTATCGCCGCAGAGTTAGTTTCATTTCACCATAGGGTGAATCATTCCTTCATAGAGGCAAATGGGATGTTCAGGTGAGTCGGGCCAGACTCAAGCATCTTGGGCTAAGAGGGGTGAGAGCCTAGATTTATAGCCTCTACCTGGATGATCAGGGGACTCCATAGTTGTGCTTTCCCCCAATGGTGGATCGCTCCAAGGATGTCTTTCCAGAAAACCTTTCAGGTTTGACTCCGGAGCGTGAGGTAGATTTTTCTGTTGAGCTCGTTCCAGGAGCAGCCCCGGTGTCCATTCCTCCCTATAGGATGGCCACACCTGAGTTGCAGGAGCTCAATAAGCAGTTGGAGGAGCTACAGGCTAAGGGTTTCATCCGACCCAGTAATTCTCCTTGGGGTTCTTCTATTCAGTTTGCGAAGAAGGAAGACGGTACCCTTCGGCTTTGTGTGGATTATCGGAAGCTGAACCAGTCTACGGTCAAGAACTGATATCCATTTCCATGGATTTATGACCTTTTCAATCAGATTTGGTGAGCCCAAGTGTTCTCGAAGATCGACATGAGGTCCGGTTGTTAGACCATCAGATGTACCTCTGACAACCTTCAGGAGTAGGTACGGTCTTTACGTGTATACATTCATGCCATTCAGACTCACGAATGCCCCTACAGTTTTCATGGAACTAATGAAAAAAGTGTTCCATCTTTACATGGATTCTTCGTTGTGGTCTTCTTGGACGATATCTTGGTGTACTCTCACCCTCGACACGGCCATGCCACACACCGTGATATCGTTCTGAGTACACTGAGAGAGCATTGGATTTATGCTAAACTCTCGAAGTGCCACTTCTGGATGGATCAGATTCACTTCTTGGGTCACGTCATCTCAGAGGTAGGAGTATCTTTGGACCCAAAGAAAGTGAGAGATGTAGTTTTCTGGGAGCATTCGAAGAACGTTTTTGAGGTACGGAGATTCCTAGGGTAGGTTGGATACTACAAATGCTTCATTCGAGACTTTTCTTGTCTAGGAGAACCTTTGACAGGTCTGACCAAGAAGGCGGTGAAGTTATTACAGCTAGATTCTTGTGATTCAGCCATTCAGGAGATGAAAGGGAGGTTGACATCATCAATGATACTAGTCTTTCCAGAGCCAGGAAAGAGCTACACTGTTTACTGTGATGCTTCGGGTATCGGGATGGGAGCTCTGCCCATGCAGGGAGATGGAGTCATTGCGTATGGGTCTCTGCAGGTGAGGCCACATGAGAGGAACTGCCCTACGCACGATCTGGAGTTGGCTGTTGTTGTTCATGCCTTGCACTGTTGGAGACACTATCTTCTCGGAGAGCACTTTGTGTTCTTCAATGACTACAAGATTCTCAAGTATATCTTCACTCAGCGTGATCTGAATCTGAGGCAATGCAGGTGGGTTGATTATCTTCAGTATTTTGATTTTGAGCTTGCCTATATGCCGGGAAAGGGAAACACCGTGGAAGACGCGTTGAGTAGGAGAACTCATATTCAGGAAGTTCAGGAGGCCGGTAGTGAGTGGAAGCTGATGGATCTGTTATCTGAGATGCATCTGGAGGTGCACGATAGACAGGGACATACTTTTCTATATTCTTTAGTTGTTACCTCCATGCTACTTGATCGGGTATGGATGATGCAGCTATTATACTCGGAAGGCTTAGTCCTCCGGGAGAGTGTGTCAGGAGAGACCCTATTCCCCGATGAACTATGGGAGAGGATGAGATCTAGCATTTCCAAGGACACGTATGGGTGACATCAGACATACATGAGGAGATGATACGGGATTTCCATTCCTCTGTTTGGGCAGTTCATCCTGGCGTCACCAAGATGTATCGGGGTCTTCATCGCCAGTACTAGTGGCCATGTATGAAAAAGGATGTTGCTAGTTTTTTCATGAGATGTTCTACTTTTAAGTAGGTGAAAGCAGAGAATCAGCGACCAGCAGGCCTTTTACAGCAGTTACCCATTCCAGAGTTGAAGTGGAATGATGCTACAATGGATTTCGTGACCGGGTTGCCGAGATCACCTCAAGGGAATGATGTTGTTTGGGTTTTCGTCGACAGGCCTATGAAGGATGCCCACTTCTTGCCGATTAAGGAGACCATCAGTGTTGATGATCTGGGATGACTTTACATCAGAGAGATCATTCGTCTGCATGGAGTTTCGCGCTCTATTGTTTCAGACCGAGATGTGCGCTTTACCTATCGATTCTGGAAGGGACATCAGAAGGCCTTGGGTACACATGTACTTTTGAGTACAACATACCATCCCCAGATTGATGGCCAGTCCGAGCGCACAATCCAGGTGCTTGAGGATATGCTCTTAGCTTGTATTCTAGACCTTGGCAGTTCTTGTGAGAAGCATATTCCATTGTTGGAGTTCTCCTACAACAACAGTTTCTAGGTTACCATTCAAATGGCACCATATGAAGCTTTGTACGGTAGGCCATGCCGATCACCCTTATGCTGGCTGGAGGCAGGAGAGGCAGCTTTGTTGGGACCTCGTCTTGTTCAGGAGACATCAGAGCGGATAGAGCTGATTCAGAAGAGGATGCCTAGGGCACAGTCTTGACAGAAGTCTTATGCTGATCAGCGGAGACGACCTCTGGAGTTCGAGGTTGGTGATCAGGTTTTCCTACGTGTTTCACCGAGGTTGGGACACAAGAGGATTCGGAGACAGGGTAAGCTTTCACCGCGGTACGTCTGGATGTTTGGGGACTTCGAGAGAGTGGGGTCGGTCGCCTATCGGTTGCACCTACCTCAGAGGTATCGAGCCATGCACTACTTCTTCCACGTCTCTCAGATCTGACGTTACATTTCTAACCCATCTCACATCTTTCAGCCCGAGGAAGTTGATATTGAAGCAGATTCATCATTCAAGGAGAATCCTATCCGGATTGTCAATCACAGTACATAGGTTCTCCATGGGTGGTTTGTTCCTCTAGTATGGGTGATGTGGCATCACAGGTGAGTACTTGATGATACCTGGGAGAGGGAGGCCGATGTATGGTCACAATGGCCGAAGCTGTTTGGGGATTCTTCTTCTCCGACACGTTTGGAAAATTAGGGGACAAATTTCTTTAAGGGGGGACGTTTGTAAAAACCGGGATCTTCTTTTCAGGTACGTTTTTACTTTTTTCTGGAGTTTTTGAGAAAAAATAATTTTCTGGAAATTTCAAAAGTATACGTCGTGTACATTTTGAGAACATGCCATATACTATTCCATGGCTCGAAGCCGTGTGCTGGCCGTGTCTGGGCCGCACACACGGTGTGTAATGCTGAGGTGCAGGCCATTTAATTCAGAGTACGGAAAATTGAAGTACATGCAGTGTACTCAAGAATTACAGGCTGTGTGCATTATTTTTTTTCATTAAATGGACCGAGGTCGTGCCTAACTCTGAGAACGTATTCTACTTTAGTTTTCATCTGTCCGAGAGCGACCGTACGACCAGATGTTTGACGGGCTCCCGCCTCACCGTCCATTCTCCGATTCGAGCACGGTCGATTGGGTTGGAATCATAGAGGTGAGTTCTTCCTTATACTTTAGCCTTGTTTCTTGATTCCTCTTAGTTTCCAAGTTATTGTGGGATGAACGTTTTGTGCATTTTCTCATATCTATGTTGTTCTATGAGGAATCTGTCGTCGTGGTTCACATATATCGTTCTCCTAGGATCGAGGTAGGTGGTTTGTTCCTTCATGTAGAAAGTTCATTAATATTATGTGGAAATTCCACCAATACCTATGAATGGGGTATTGCGTGTTTCCTGTTTTTCCCCTTCCATTTGCCTATATTGATTTTTTTCTTTAGTATAGGTTATTTATTGTGAGTAGAGTAATTTTTTTGTGCTCAGGTTGCTTTTTTATGTTTCTTATTCCTGTTGGGAATTTTTCCAATTTCTTTTACTAGTTGTAGGATAGTGAAACTGTGTTTTATTATTGCTGTTGAGCCTTAGTTGTTAGATAATTAGATCTTGAGGTTTACTTAGACGATGCACGTGTGCTGAGAATGTTTAGTTATACTCAGGACTGTGAGAACCTAGAGTAGTTGACCAAAGAGTGAATTGATGGAAGGGCTTCTCCAGAGTGTCTATTAATTACGATGTGAGACTATAGGGGGAATTGACATTGAGTGCATCCCTAGAGAGCCTGTAGATCCTTGACGCGGGCCACAGGGGGAATTGACATTGAGTACTTCCCCATAGATATTTTAGAACGATACGAGACTATATGGGGAATTGACGGAGACTGATTCCTCATAGAGTCTACTTAATTATGTTGTTGAACCAGAGGGGTGAGACTGTGTGTGCCTCCCATAGGGTTTCTAGTACTAGAGGTTGAACCATAGTTGTTAGGCTATGAGAGCTACCCAGAGGGTTACATGTTTTCTTCTTGTTGTTGGTTTCTTACTTGTGTACTTTACATGTTAGAACTGTGGATTGTAGCTTCTTGTGCTTTTCTGTTTACTGCTTCTTGTTTTATTACTACCATATATTCATTGAATGTTTGGAAAAAATCATTGGGTGATTGCCTACTGGGATTTTATCTCACACCATGTTTGGTCCATGCTTTTGGGCCCATGCAGACTATGTTGCTGCAGGTATAGAGAAGGGAAAGTTCCCTTCTACATCAGGATATTGATTGCACCGGGAGATGGGGAGCATGGGACTGAGCCGTGGCTCGCGATGCTGAGGAGCTTACTTTGATTTCTTTTGCACTTGGTTTTAGTTGTATTTCAGCACGTCGTTGTGTTTGCTATTATCCTGTGATACTTGTACCTACTGCATCATTTTCATCATAGTTATATATCTATATTTTTTCCGCTGTTTGGTTTTTGTTGTTATGCATGTTGTTTACTGCTTCCGCTGTTTATTATTGTTTTCTTACCTTGTATACCTTACTGAATAAGGGCATAGTTTACCCACAGACTCACCAAGTCCCTCGCTACTAGTTTTCAGCCTCTGGCGTTCGGGGAAACGCGCTTGAGGTCATGTGGTGAACCGGGTACGGGGAACCATTGGAGGGGCTCCGGACATGGGGGGTTACATAGCCACACTCAACTCCTCTGCCCCTCGACTGTCACCCACATCCCTGACCACGCCAAGTTCTAGGTCCCTAATGATCACCCTGAGGTTGACCTATTCCTCTCAATTAGCCCTCTACTGATCAATTAAACCATCTTCTTGGGCCTCAATCACCCGCACTACTCGTGGTCGTCGTCTCGGTTCCATAGCTTCATGGTAAACAAGGAATTCCTAATCCAGAGTAGTTTATAAGATTGCTTTAAAATTTTTTCTTAATATATCTATTTATTTATAAATCCCCAAAGTACTAACGAAACACAAGAAAACAAGTCATTATGATGCATGTACCATTCCTAGGATCTCAACTCTGCAATTTGTGTAGCCTCACATGGTCGTTCAGTAGGCCCAGAGTCCTCGTATCGGATCAAAGGGGGCCCTAAAATCCTATGTCCTAGTCGGCCTTCCCAGGAATATTTCTCACACCATGATTTCCTAACATTGTTTCCCTACCACTACATGTAATCCTATCTATTCCTAACCCTAGACTCTATCCTATCTCTCAACCATATCCTCTGACATCATTCTGTCACGAACCACCTTCACCAAGATGAGGGAAGGGACATGCGATTAACAAAACCTCCATTTCTCAAGATGAAGGAGATATAATGACCCCTAAAACCCACCTTCAGAAGGTCCTAGAGGGGAAACTAGCACCATGGGTATATAATCACACAAAAATTGATGTTTTTTTCCATTCTATTTAGTAGTATCAGGAGATAATATATTAAATTCTAAAAAAACAAGACTAGAGGTAAAAGTAAAGACAAAACAAACCATTCGCATATGCATGTTCCAAAATTAAGTTCTAGAGAAGTACAAGAAAACTCTAGTGGAAAGTACCAATGAAAAGAAAAAAACAATTGAAACTATCCCAATGTTAGAATTAGTATGGTCCCGCATGATCCCTAAAGTACTCCAAGATACCAGAAAGCAGTTCATATACATAGGGTGAGTATACTTGTATACTCAGTAGGGAAAACCAAAATCTCTCGTGCACAAGTGAGATGGAATTCTAATGCCACGTTAGAAAAAGAGATAACCAAATCACCTAGAAGGAAAACTATCCAACCAAACCTCACCAAGGTACACTCCCCAAATAACACAAGTCATTTAATGTAATAGTAATATCACATCAAACACGGGATATCACAAAGACACATCCCTATCGCAAACATACCCTACCCAATCAAACATGGGATATCACAACCGCACATCCCTATCACAAACACCAAGGCCATAACAACAAAACCTAACCACACTCGAACATACCTTGACCCGAACAACTACTACTACGCCCAAAGACACCTGGGCCTCATCCCAAAGACACTTGGGACTCAACCTGCCCGCAAACACCTGGGCCAACCACCACCACATAACCTGACCTAAGGCCATCATAGCCTGCAAAAACAATCATGGGATTCTAGGGAAAAGGAGATGAAATAAGCTATTACCCAGCCACTCATAGGAGTGTTGGAAAAAACACCCTCCCCAATGAAATGAGGGTGTTCGGCACAAGTACTCAACTCGGGTGGGGCACGAATAAGAAACATAATAACAAAAGTATACATATAGGTAAAAAATAACACATCCTGACCTAGGGGTTCCAAGATGATCCTGTACAGAAACACCCTCATTACTATTCATTTATTTAAAGCACCAAAACCAAAACCAAGTCAAAACTCATTCCCGGAAAACAATTTCCCATTAAACCCATTCTGTTTATCATATTCATGTGATTCCATTTAAATATTTCATCACTAATGGGAAACTAATAGGTATAACCAATAACCTATAAAGGAGAAAATATCCAAACAAAAATTTAAGCATTCACTCCCAGTTCTCTTGTAATACCACAACATCAAAAGGGATATGTGAGATCCCTCGATGTAGTGGAACCAAAAAAATCCCCAAGACACGACCTTAGATCCACAAACCTTTAAATTTATAGTCATAGGGGATCCCATCATCATCCATGTCACCCTACAAGAATCAATCAGAACAATCAACACATGATTTCAAAACAATGCATGGAGGTCTCCAAATACAACCACAACATTCATTAAGTTCATTCTTTCTATTTGGTTAATCGGGGTGATCACACAAGGATATTTTTTCACTATACAACCATTTAATCAACCAAGTTTACATGTTTAAATAATTTACATGATACATCCATTAAATCACCATAGAGGACATGGTTTTATTAGTGTTCCATAAAACACCACCAACGGCCACAATTATTTGTTGACATAAGCACATAAAAATATCAACATATAGATGAAAATAAAAGAGTACAACATCAACATAAAATACACCCCTTAATTACATAAAAAACAATTTAATATTATTAAGGTTCGGTTTCATCCATATCCAAAGGAAACATTATCATACCCACCCCGCATGATACACAGTTATGAAAGACGAAGGAAAACCCCTACATGGATGATCAACGACCAGTGTTTCTCTCCACACGCTAATAACTAGGGATGCATGACTTGTTTGGGAGGAATTCTGAGGACTCCATGAGTGCAGAAAATATCTAGAATAGGCACACCACATTCCTCCGGAAGGGGGTCTCCAAACAAAATAAGGAGAAGAAGGTAACCAGCCATGAATAAGAAATAAGGGATTATAGTTCAATGAAAAGATGAGATCATGGGGTTACGGGATATGAAAAAATCTTGAACGTCTTTAAAGGCGGATTGTAGTTTCACCATGTGTTTGGGTGGTTACACATGATGGAATAAACTTTCATTTCATATTTTTCATCGAAGAGGTGGCCATACCAGTAATATATTAAAGTATTTCCTTTAATTAGAAGAAAACGTGTGTAACAGGGGTGGAACTGGAAAGTATAGGGAAAAGGTTTGATGTCGAGGAAAAAATCCACACATTTTTATAAGTGAAGGGTAACCTAGATCTTGGGGGATTTTAGATATCAATTATGGTATTTTAAATAGATTTTAAATAGGTCTTAAAACACAATTATGTCAAAAGATACATTGCGGGGGAGAAACAAGGTAAACATAAGAAATTAGAAAAAAATTAAAAGTCAAAAAGGTAAGAAACTGTTCCACCATAATGATTCCATGGTCAAGGTGCCATCGTCATAGTGCCACCGTTTCGGTTTGCGACGGTGACATTGCAACCCTGATGGTGCCACCGGCTCATTGAGACATTTTAAAGTGGTGTCATCATTTCGGTGTGCGACCGTAATGGTTCCACCGTTTCGGCGTGCGACTGTGACAGTGACACTATTTTGATGGGTGGCTGTGAAGTGGACACCGTTTTGGTGTGCAACCATGATGGTGGCACCATTTCAGTGTGCAGCCCTGAGGATGTCACCAGTTCAGTGAAACGTCGTAAGTGGTGCCACTGCAATGGTGTGACCTTAAAGGTGCCACCATTACCAGTGCCACCGTAACGGTGGAACCATGTTTTTGGAAAATTAATGCACCAAGAGGTTCTGATCCATTACATTACAAGATAAATAAAATAATAAAAATTACGAAAATGTCAATACAAATAAAAACACTTGTACATTATAATATTAATTGATTTTAATATTCATCATACAGATATTCAATGTCGATCATTCCATTGATAATAAATAAGAAAATAGTATGACATTTTTGAAAGATGATAAAAATATTATCAAAATAAACGGGATAATGAGATGAATTATAATGGTGATGTATGTACTATTATGTGTATGTTCAACGAATATAATGTTGTATTGATTCTATGGTTATAGGAATTATGTATCCATTTGTATTTTATGTCCATCGATAAAATCATTGGAAAAATATGAATTAATTAGTTAAAACATATGTATATTAGATTAATTATTTTAATAAAATGTGGCTATTAAAAAATAGTCCATGAAATGGTATGTATAAATAGATGTAATTACATTATGAAAAATTTTCAAAAATAAAAAAAATGGTATCATATTGATTAATAATTCATTATGAAACTAAATTTTAAATCATGTGATGTAAATAAAGTCCCTAAGGTTTAACCATGATCAATATTAATATAAAATTCAACCATTATGTCTTAAGATGAATTTTCCTCAAGATAATTTTAAAAATGTGGAAATCACCACGAGAATCATACTTGATTAAATCCCCACCAATGAGTGCCACCAATTTTTATAATACCATTTGATAATAATTAGAGAAATTTATGTGGTAATATTTACAATTTAGGATTATTATGTTTTAATTAATAATTTTATAATTAATAAAAATAATAAAAATAAGATATTTATATATTATTTGAAGTATTTATATTTATTTTCAATTTCTATTAAATATGATATTAATGATTGAATTAAACTGAATGAATGTGGTGTATTTAATTAATTTATTTTCATTTAATAAATCATTGGTAAGTAAAAAGTCATTTTATTTAAATAATTATGTGTATAAGAATTTATTTTTAAAAAGAGATAATTTTAAATAAGTTATTCTTTTTTATTTTTACTTTGTTTTAAAGAGAAATAAAATGAATCACTACAATATAATGAAATTAATTAAATGTTTGGAAAATATATATAATCAAATAAATTAACAATAAACTATTAATTATACATTGCCAAGCAATAGGAATAAATTCCTTTTGATTCATTAAAATGTATTTTTTCTAAATGATTACTCTGTGTTATGATTTATTATAATAAATTTTTTTTTTCCAATTTATATATTTAATCCAATAAAATATATTCCATATTTGGATTCAGATAATCAAAATTATGTAATAAATATAGTTCTATTTTTCACTAGAAATATTTCCTAGGTAAATAGTATGTTCCCATAGTATTGTTAAAATGTAGAAAATGTGGTAAATTATAGGATGAAGACCAAAAATGTCTCCACCCTTATGTCAACATTGATTCTGTGAGGGTATTCATACACGAAATTCATTATTTTCTAACTATGGTTTCATTTTCTAATAAAATTTCATTACATATTCGTTAAGGTGCATGTACTGAAATATCCTTAACATCAGTAAAATGATCATTAGAGTTAAAAACTATATTAAATACACCTATCATGACAATATTTGAGGACATTAAAAATAAAATAAAAAAAATGTACTAGAATGCTCATACATAGAAAAGCATAGAAAAAATAGGTCAATTAAAAAACTTAATATTAATATGAAAAAACATACGTTAATAGATAGGAAATAAGAAATTTTAAAAGAATTTAATGAAGTAAAATAAATATTATAGTTTTTTATATATTTATAATAATCCAAAATAGATTACATTGATGGTTATAATGTATCTGACCAAGTGGGAATCCAAATTTAATTTTTTTAAGAACCCAAAATCCACTATTTGAGTCATAATTATTCATCTATTATTATTTCCTTATATGTTATTTATAACCACAACATTCTATTAGTAGAAACAAATTTCTTTTACTTTTGTGATTAATTATTTTTTCCATATAAAAATCATCTCCAATAATTAATTACTTACATTATAAATATAAAAAATTATCAATAAAAATTCACACCAATTATATTGAATATTTCTCATTCATATCCATATTAATTCATAAAAAATATTAACATAGTTTTTAAGAAAAATATGTAATCTATTCTGAGAACTTTTAATTTTTGATTATATCTATAAAAATGTAAATTTTTTATTTAATTTTTTATCATTGGATTCTTTAAAAATGTTTTAAAATCATAGAAAATCATTTCTCAAATTTCTTTATTTTTCTAATATTTTATGTCACTTACTCAACATTTTTCTTACTAGACAAATATTTCATTTTAATGATCCATTATTAGTAATTTTTTTAAATGTATTTTCATAAAAATTCATCTCATAACAACTTCTAATAGAATTTAAAAGCGATACCTAAGTTTTTTTATGAATAACTTAAAAAATAATTAAAAATAATTTATTCATATCATTTCACTTCAAATTTTCTGTCTATATCAAATATATGTATCACCTATAGTTATGTGTCTTGTAGGAAACTCCCTTTTGGTATACATATTTTCTCAATATAATTTTTCTTATTAATGAATTCCAATAATTATTTCATCATACATGATACCATTTTAAGCTGTGGTGTGCCCCAAAATCATTGAAAGGTTTAATTAAAATTAAGGATATTAATGATTTCCTATAGAACATAAATGTATTTTGTATCATTATATATTGGGTTGGTCTATTATATACCTATACTTTATTTATCTATGATTTATGTCTCATGATATTACCATTCTATATGAGTATTGATGGTCAATCCATTATGAGTAAATAGTTGTGATTCATAGTCTATAAAGTCATGGGATTCATAGTTTGAATCATAATACAATATGATATGGTTCATTTGATGGTCAATCATCATAATTATTATAATTTCTATAGTTATTCTTTGACACCATCCCATGAATTTTTTTATAGATTATTATTTATTACATGTGATTGAAAATTATAATATAATAGTATATTTTATTAGTCCATAATGGTTCTATTCTGATTTTATGTTTTAGTTATATGGAATATGGGTTTATAACATGTCATATAATCCAATATTTTACTCTTATTTATTTTTATTTGGTAATTATACATTTTAGGTTTTCTGAATTTGTTATGAACTAGTCTTTTATGACTCACTAATATGTTTCCCCCTTGATGAGTATTTGAGGTCACTCCACCTTATCGTTTCCATTTTCTATTTTAAAAATTTATTGAAATATGTTTATATGATTTAAAGTGATTAAATTAATTTTTATTGGGATGAAAAAAATTATTGTAACAATTTTATATAGATAATCATTAAATACGGTTAACATTTAAATTCATGGATTTTATTTTTTTCGGATATATAATGAATAAAATTGTACCACATTATGATGATATATATATATATATATGTCTTTTATTGTACATTTATATTACTTGTTATCTTGGTGAGGTTTCTTATTTTATAAGGTGTGGGATAAAAAAATTGATTAAATAAATTTAAATCAAAGTAGGTTGAACATAAAGTATGATAAGAATTATTCCATGGAAATTATTTCTTATGTATGATATTTTATTTTCATACATTTTTTTACATGAACTTAATTAAGATATTAATATTTAGTACTAAAATATTCCATTTATATTTTAGTAGACAGATGTAATTATGAGAAACATTGATAATATATAATGTTATTTAAAATATGTGTATTTTACATATACATATTCAACTGGGGTTGTAGATGGTGTGGGAACCGTCATATATTCTATATATTATTTTATATGTAATAACATTAAAATTTATACATTCCCAGACATAATAAGTAAAGGAAAAAAATTATTCCATCATTTTTAAATTCACTCAATCCATTTTTGGCTCTTATAATTTCTTATATTCAAAGTAACGTGTCAATAATACACAATATATGTCTTTCGATTTACAATTCATGGAGAATGAAATGGTATGGATGGTTGTATGGTGTTTGGAATGTGAGGTGGACAGATGGTATACATTGGTAAAAAGAAAGAAAAAAATGACTCCATATAATAATAAGTGTCTATGAAAAAATTATAAAATAAATATTTTCCCCAAACTCATTAAATGATTATGTAGTGACAGATATTTGAGATCACGAAAAAGGGGGATGATTTTATTATTTCCTATGAAGAATCTATTATGATACATGAAAGGAATGTTCACACTTTTATTATCACAACATTAAGTGATGTATTTTTTTACTAGATTGAACCTAATTAATTGATAAGAAGATATTAAATCTAATATTCACACAAAATTAGTTGAGTTAAATACATAGAAGATTATTTCCATTAATAATTTTCTATTATATCACTTTATAACACCTTCATGGGAAGGAAGAAGGTGGGTTTTCAGAAACCATCACGAATACAATGGTATGATCAAGACTAATACAGTTCTAAAAAATCCCAAAATAAAAGGATGATCCCTATATGTAGGTGAATATCATCTGGAATCATTTAAAATACATGAAGAAAATGATTTTTTTCCATGTAATAGAGGAATATAAATAGTACCAGTTTGTAGCTCCACATTCCTTGAGGAGAAATTATCATAAAAATTATGTTATCTAATACTCAAAAGAGTCATAATAAAAATTAGGAACATAATTCACTAATAATTTCAAATATTAAACAATGTAATCTATGCGTCACATATTCACAGATCACATCCATCACACTAGGTCTCAGGAATCATATACACATGATTCTTTTAAGAGGAACTTTCGCTATGCACGATTCATGAATATGATAATATACAAATGTCTGAAACAATTGTTTCTGATTGAGATAAAAATACCAATAGGGTCTCTCAGAGTGTTCCACAATCAATTATATAACATTAAAAAATTTTGATGTCAATTTATGTAAAATAATGCATCAAATAACTTTTACATATTTTAAAAAAAATCCAATCAATTAATGGTACATATTTCAAAATAGTCACAAATGAAAATTTTATATCAAAAATATATATATATATATATATAACATTTGAAAAGTATAATAAATTTCCATAATCAATGGAATGTAAAAATAAAGTAAAAAAAGGAAACATGTTTGATAACAATTTATATTGGTTAGTTCTGAGCTACAGGATCCTCACACATCACAATAAATTATCTTGGCTCATGTGTGCACACGTATCTCATTTCATATTAATAGGAAACCACCAATTGTGGGGAAATCATGTGAAAATATGTTTTTTTAGATTTTCATCACCAATACATTGATACTTACTCTGTTTCCTAGTGCGATTTTCCTAGTCACTCACTAACTACATATGATCACATGTTTGTAAATAAATCAATCATGGGTGTAACAATCCTTTAAAAAAATTCATAATTCATAAATATAATGCAAAATTAGATATTAAATATGATGTATATTTCATTTTCCAAACCAAAATACATGTTTTCATCATGTTCATGCCTTTTAAATCAATTTTCACTTCAATAAATTTTTTCGAAGTCAAGGAAGATAATTTTATCAAAATGATTGTGATCGATATTAAACATTCCTAAAAAACATTTCAATATGTAAAAATTACCCAAAACAAGGTTTTAATTTAAAAATAGATTCCCCAGACCAAAAATTTCATCTCAGTTTCAAATAAACATTAAATAAATTACGAAATTAATGTTTCAATTGTAGGGTGATTCCTTGTCGAACTAGCTAACATTATCAATGATCGAGAATCACCTAGAATGTGAAATGATAATGGAAAAAATGTGATTATGTTCTAAATGGAATCCCAGGAAACAAAATCATTCAAACATGGATCCAATCCATCACAGACAAGATGATTCATCACTATCATATGGTGGATGGAATGAAAAGAGGGATATCCAAACCAGAGGGAGATCACTTAATAATATGAAATCATAAACATCCACTGTTTCATCAATTCTAGAGGAAAGGATATTGGAGGAGTCAAAAATCCCCATGGGAACCTTCAAAATACATCAATTACAATGTAGTTTTAGAGGGAGATGTAATGAACTTAATATAGTTTAGGATGTTTATTTTTTGGAAAGGGAACACCATGTCATGGCAACTCATGGCTAATTGGACTTCAAAAACCATGTAATAAATCAACATTACATGGGTTCTGGATTTTCCATCGATATCAAACGATGCCCTAAGGGTGTCCTAATTGGATGACCTGATCAAATATTCTAATTTATCACTTTTATGATAATAGAATTATCCTTATCACATCCCATCTTGAAATGGAAGTTTCTCTTAAGATGGCAATGATGGTGGAGGAAAACCCATGTTGTAGCTTTGTAGACACTCAACCAGCCATGATATAATTTAATTCTTCCACAATTTATCCTTATACTGAATCGCACATAAATCTCTAAAGACACACAAAATGACTAAAATTACCTTAAATGAAAAGGGAAAAAACATAGGAAATTTAAAATTATATGGATGTTATAATGTGAAGCTACAAACTCCCACCAGGAACAATTTATGTCCCCTGAATATTTTTAAAATGATATCATGGAAAATAAATGAGTATAATACTCTCCCATCAGGGCACTAATACTACCACAACTCATGATAATCTAAACTTTGCATCAATAGTACATTAACTAATGGTAATTTCCTCCCCTGAAGAACATTTGTCTTAGAATCTAAATTCCAAAAAATTTCCTCTTTCATGGATAAATCTTGATAAACATTATGATCTCCCTCTATTTGGAATATAGAAGGTCCAAAAAGATACTTACCCAACATTGATACATGAAACATGTTTTGTATTGCTACTTAATATGGTTGAAGATCCAAATATTAAAACAAATATCCCAACAATTTCATTAACCTCTAGATGATACACAAACCATGGTGCATGATTTCCTCATTTTCCAAGACATTATCATCCCAACTGAGGTGATACTCTCAATAAAACTTATTCACCAATAAAAAACATCACCATTCATTCACAATTGTTATCATAGGATTCATATCGGCTTTTTTCTTTCACCATTCATTGATGAATCATCAAAACCTTAACCATCGTATATATGACCAAACTTGAAAATGCTAGGGAAGATTCAAAAATATCTATCCAAAAAAACAAATATTTTAATTTACAACTATAAAAGGCCTCAAAATCATCAATTATAATATAATATTGTTAATCATAGGAAAACTCAACTAGTAAAAAATTATTAACCCAAGATCCCTTAATGTCAAAAATGAGAGAAAAAATTGATTTTTCAAATATTATTATACATAATTCTGTTGAACCATATATATGTAGATGATATAAAATGCTCAAATGTAGATAGGATCGATTTGCCTCATGGTGGCCTCTCTAAAATCAAGAATTAAAATAGGGATCCTAATTAGAGACTATAGTAGAATGAACTCCATGAAACCAGAAAAATATCTCTAACCTATATACTTATTAAATCAACATCATTGGTTTTATCTTCATTTGATATAAATTCTACTGATTTGGTTAACCTGTTAATCATAACCCACATCAAGTTATTCTATTTTGGGTTATGGAAAAACCCAATAAAAATATCCATAGAGATTTATTAATGAATCCATGTCATCATTATAATAGGATGATGAAAACCTAAAGGACATTGGTGCTCATCATTGACCCTTTGGAATGTATAACAATGAGAAATGAATTCAGTAATGTCTCATATCATACATGGTCACTATAATCATTTTACCATTTCATATAACATATTTATGTTACCAGGTTGTGCATCCCACAATTAACCATAAAAGTATCCCACCATATATTTACTCCCATAAAATGGAAAATATTCATTTTCTGGAAATATAGGATCCTATCCAAAAACAACATCAGATAGTTTGTCCTCTTCCCACCATAAAGAGACTCAAAAATGGTACATTATTCTTTATCCAACTGATACCATTAACGAATAATATCTATAAGAGAATATGTAAACATAAAATTCACCATTATAACATATGTCACATATTATAAAAATTCTAATGTAAATTTAGAATATAGTTCAATCATATTCCACTCTTCTGATGATTCTTTTTTGGTTTGGGGATGAAGTGTCCTTCTAAAATCATCAATAATGAAATTACCCTTACTAAGTGTGAAACAAATGTCTAAATCAGTTAATTTAAAGTAATATACCAATTTCAACTAAAATATAATTAGATATTTCTATGAAATTTTATAATTAAATCCCTTGATTACTAAATCAGTGATAAGACTTTCTTGGGAAAGGTAATGTCGCTTCTTCTTATGTGAATGCATTTAATCTGGAAGCTTGAGGTCATGGGTTAGATAATTATTATAATTTGGGTTATGATTTCTAGAATCATAGGATACCACATGGCCACCATGTATAAGAACTTATCCTAAAATGAACCTAATGTATCATTTAAAAACATATATCCTTGATAACCCCCCATTAGATTCAACATGGGGTTAGTAGTATAATATGTTTCAACTCATATAAATAACTTGATCATTTCAAATCCTAAAATAATTTGATAACATTTCATGGATAGTGGTATATGGAGAATATTTATTTAAGAAATCATTTAAAAACCTTCTAGTATAACCCACAATGCGCAATAAGTTTTGAATATCAAAAAAATTATGTTGTTACTCCCATGACATTAATTCCATCAACTTCTCAAGATAAAATAACATTTCATGTTATAAAGAAATATTTCCCAATACCATTACCTCCTGAATCAAGAAATTGAACTTTGAATTCATTGATAAATATCAATTATATCTATGTATTTCTATAACTAATCTCAATAACATACGTGATCCTCCTCGATTTGGAAGATAAATTATATGTTTTCAAAAAATACCACAACTAAGTCAACATACTCATTAAATATCATGTTAATCAATTATATAAAACCTATATAAGAATTTTTTAGATAAAAAATGAATGAAAAGGTACACTTAATTGTTATACCAACTCCTAAAATCTTCCTTCTGAATTTTGGAATAATTAATTCTCAACTATTTATATCCTGATCAAATATTGATAATTGAGAACCACTTAACACTTTTAAATTATTCAAAAAGGTAATCTATAAATAGAAACTGATTTTTTTTATTTACCGTAAAATTATTTTATTTTTCCTAATAAAAAATAGAATGTTTCCCATTATATTTTTTACGAGGAGAGAAGAAACCTCCCAATGTGAAATAATATGGAGAATAAATCTATTCTCTAGAAATTTATTCCACTATTTTTTCAACTCTTTAAAATTATTCAATTTAACATTATAAAATGTAATAAAAACTATCTATGTTCTAGGTACCTAATCAATAAAAAAATACTCCTCTTATAGGTTACAATCCATAGAAATCAAAAGTTATAATTCCCTAATAAACTATGAAAATGGAGAGAGATCATTAAATGTATATCCCTCCTCCAACTCAAAATAATACACTGATATTACCCTACCCTTCCCCATAAAATTAGGTACATATCTGCTCTACCTCAGGTCCTATTCTCATTGAAAAACAAAGCACACCCCATCAAATATATTATAGGAGGTCCGTCGAATATAACTGTCAATACAAGATTTATGTTAAATCACCCTATCTATCCTAAAGATTATGTCTGATGTTCTCATATTTGGAACTATAAAATTCATGGTGATATCCACCAATAATAAATAAAAACCCAAAGGAGGAAAATGATGAACCTTCACTCTAATTGTATGGACGGGTGTAGTAATATACAGCATATAAAAAATCATTAAAAGAAGCATCAATAGATTTACAATAATAGTAAATATAAATGAGTAAAATAAACGTGTGTACAATAAAGCAATCACTATAGATGAATTTATTTTTAGGGAACATATCATAGTTGTTTTCTATACATAATCATCCTCTGGATACTCATCCACTACATGAATAAGCATCGTTCCATATTCCATAGACTATAACCCCATATTTCATGAAGATTTTGATTTTGGAATGATACGTTTAGGTTCTGATTAGACCATAACACTATATAAAGAAGAAAATATATTGTATAACAGACGTATGTGTCCTAAATGAACAAAAAAAATAAATCATTAGTGACTCTGTACAATCCAAATTTGAATACCTAACCATGGTACTCTAGAAAAATATAAAAGGGGATATAATAGGAAATGTAGTATAGATGACATATAATTTCTATATGAACCATGGGAATCATCATAAATTCTTTTTTCCTTTAAAATGACCCAAAAAAATTCACTAAAAGAAAAAGGAACTCCCATCAATCCTGATTTACCATCCAGTTCAAGCTCGCACATTGATTCTCTATCCAGCACATCAGCATAAGATTTGATCTTCGACGGTGAGAAATTCAGACCATATGTCATCAAGAAGACATATCTCAAAACATAATCCCCTTTTTTTATCATTTGTTCAGTTCCTCAAGAGAATATTGAACAAGATCATCATAATTGTTCACATAATTTTTCATAGTCTTGTCACCCAACTATAGGCTGATATATTCAATATATTTTCCCAAGACTGTTGATTGTATTAAAAATTAATTAGTTAAAATATCTCAATATTTATAATACTAAAAACCCTCATGATTATTTTTATACAACATGGAATCCCACTATCTCATACTATGTCCTTTTATATTGAACATAAAACACATCAATTTAATCAAATCTGGATCTTCCAAGTACTCAAAAATAATAATTATATTCTTTGACCAATACTCATCCAATTAATGACCATTATAGACTTAAAATAATATTAATTTTTTGAAAATAAACTCACTATCTTGATCCCTATATTTATAACTTCGATGTTCCACTATCAGAGCCATAACGAGAATAGGTTCATGTACATGTATTAGAGTGAAGATAAGAGACACCACAATATTAGCATCATTTTTTATCTAATATAGGAGTTTCCTACTATCATTCACATGTATCTTCCACCCTTTTCCTATTCAAATTTCCTCATAGTATATTTTTTCTTGACCAAATTAGTTGAATATAATGAAAAATTACTAAGGGAACAGAAAACAACAACTCAAACATGAGATATAGTAATATCAATTAGATCAATAATTTTTTGTTATTGGGATTTTTCTAACCCAACACAGTGGTTGGAAACTCATTATAATTAAATAAAATTACTCTTCAAACTGAAATTACCCAAAACACATCTTAAATTATGGTTTTTTGTAATGTGATCTAGCCAATCACTTCCTCATAACGCCTTACAAATTCTAGAAAATCACACTTATTATCTAGTAGGAGAGTCCAAACTGCATACCTAAATATAATAAACACACATAATATGTGTCTTTGATACACCAATTGGGTAAAACTTCCCAAAAAATCTAATGACTCGTGATTTTAATACATTTGAATTATATAGATTTATATGAATATTAAATACATTAAATAATAAATTTTAAAGAGCCATAATAGTTTAGTGTATTTGGATACTCAGTTAAAAATATTCCAAATAATTGAATGAACTTGGACATCCATAAAAATGATCACCACCTTTTGAACTCATAACAAAAATTACCAACATGTAACCATTATTCATAACCATGGAAATGGAGAAATAATATAGGGTGATATTAGCTATTAATTTTGGCATAAAAAGGGAAATATGTAAATTTAAGATGAGAATAAGGGTTTCAAGAATATGGAATAATTTATGAAATCCAAGAATTTCATATCAATGATCATAATTTTGAGTCTTGGAAAAAATATTAGAAGTTCATAAGACATGAATCACAAGTAAATAAAATAATATGAGACATGATAGAATAAAATGGGCATTAGACCTACATTTTTGGACAACATGCATCATAGAAAATATTTTATCAAGGATACCCAAAAAGATATTACAAACATTATAGGGTTAGGATAAACATCCATGTACCTACTATTTGTTTGGGATAGCCTCCCATGTACCCTCTATCAAACATAATATAACCTCCTATATACCCTTTGTTGGGAATGGGATAACCTCTCTTATACCCATTGAGCTCAAAATATATTGACCATTACCCAATGCATTGGAGGGAGATATTTTTACAACTCTATAAATAATCCATTTATGCCTTCAAACAATATTATTGAACAGTTATCATATCACAACACATGAAACAAAATGTTAATCTTAAACGATTAATCATATCAAAACCTTTATAAAATAGATATGTTTCATAATCATTTCATCATCTCATCACAGCATAGCCCGTGGAAAAGAAAAGGGTTTCATAATTATTTTTTAGGTTATAACATGTGGAAGAGAAATAGGTTTCTTAAACATCTTATAACCATAAACCATTCTTGGAAATAATAAGAATGGTATCATTGGTATATATCCCCTATAAATCATAAGTTACATCAATGAATTTCATCTTACATTGTTAATTATTTTGAAATAGAAATCACACTGTAATTTTCATGAAGAATATAAATTTTCCTCGAAAATAATTATTGAAAACATAAAACATATTGGAAATCATATTCATTGAATATATACATGAAAATTATAATGAAAACCTTAAAATTATATAAAAATTTTATTATGGATAATATCCATTCCATATTGAAAACAATTTTTAGAGCATCATTCATTTTAAAAACCCTTTTCATTTAAAATATCCAAAATAAATTAATAAATGAATCGTTAAATAAAATAATTGTCATGGTGTCTAAAAATTCCATTCATTCCATAAAAAATTATTCCATTCATTTTTTAGGTAAAATTTAAATGGGAATTATTATTTAAAAATAAAATTATTTTCCTTTGAATAAATTTTGAAAAAATTCATACATGGGTAACAATTTCATTAATAATTATTTTAAAAAAAATTTAAAAACAGTTTTTTAAAAAATGGTTTTGGAATAAAAAGGGTTTTCAACTGAAATGTTGATTTTACCTAAAAACATTTTTTTATCTCATGCATACATAATGAGAGGTACATTAATTGACTACATGAATTAAAATGACATAAAAATAAAATAACACAATTTATGAGTATTATGAGAGATAAATCATAATATTCTATCATCATAATCATAATAATAAACAATCGTAACAAATGATAATATTGTAACCTAAAATCATTACCACATTACTAACATTGAAATGTTAACTCCATAAAGGTATATCATTAAATAATATATAAAATATCACTAAAATTAATAAATTCATGAAATTACATGTCATATGGGTAGTAAATATACATATTACTGTTAGATCGGTGAATAACATAATCATATGTCTCAAGGAAGGAAAATTGAGACTTAAATTTGTTAATGATTTTGTAAATCATGAAAAATAAAACACATGAAAATAAGTTCCTAAAATGGATAATTATATACCATTAATTTTAATTATCATAATATAAAATAAATTCAGCGGTAGTATATACATTTCATAAAAATAAGCAAATGATGAATATGAGAAATGTCTCTCGGACAAATAAAACGAAATGGTAATGACTTACTGTAAATATCGACATCCTTTGTACTCATTTGGATCTAAAGTATGTTAAATATATCATACAAATAGATTTATTAAAGAATATATATATATATATATATTCATATCTTATATTATTTACTAGTTTCATATTATTACCCATTAATTAACAATTCCTTGTTAATTTCATGTCTCGTTAATTACCAATTTGTTATTCGTATATGATTTGATTTCTAATTTTCGGTCCTACTACTTTGATCATTATTCTATGGTTCCAATAATAATAATAATAATTAAATAAATATTATATTTATATATAAATTATAATTTTATGACCAACCGTGTATAATATTTTTGAGAAATGAAGTACATTATGATCATAGAGACGGTAGGTCATATGTTTGCTTGAGTAACATTTCCATTTTTCAACTTTAATTATGGAAAGTTGGTAAGTAATATATTACATTTAAATAATAAATATAATATAATAATTAACATATAATGTATTTAAATACACCTGTACATATATTAAATGTGTTGTGGTGAGGAAAAGAGAGTCACATGACATTGTGGAGGAGGAATTTCACATGTACTCGATCAATATTATCAGCATTCAGTTAGGGAAATTGTAAGAGAGAAAATGAAATAATATCTTTTTAGAATGAAAAATATTTAATAAATATCAATAGTTTTTCATGTAAATCATAATTATTCATTATATTTATTCTTATTCTCTTCCATGTAAATATTTTGTGGAAATAAATAACAACACATCACAAAGCGGTGGTTTGCAGCACACACAATTGTTGTTATCATATATATTATAGAATGTTATGTAAAAAATATTATATGATATAATGATAGGAGAGATATAAATGTGTTAAAAATATTATATATATAATTTAAATCCATCATCATACAATACCGTTAGACCTAATAGTGGAAAAATGAATGACATCAGCTCTCAAGGCGGTAGACCTACATACACAAGAATGATGATTCAATAACATATTTTATTGAATTAGAGATGGTTTGCGGTCAATAAATAATTATAAAAAAATATTATTGTATTTAATATAATAATATTTTTTATAATCATGGCCGAATAATAAACGTATGATGTAGAGGAATAAATTAATGTACAAGGATCATTGATGAACATCAATTATTCATTAAGGTATAATCCTTTGAATTCCTCCAAAATATATCATAGTGTTGTTTTTTGAAAAAAAATATCTTCTAGTAACATATTAGATATTTTTTAAAGTAATTTGGGAAGGTATTTACTGGAAAAAATGGTTCTATTGGTGAATAATATAGGAGAAGGGGGGCCTTTTATAAGTTAGGTTCATGTAACACTTATATTTATTGTAAATAAAAAGGTACACCCATTATTTTTTATTATACATGGATCAAAAATATGATATTATTTGTATATAGACATTATAGGGTCTAATTATGTAAATATATTATATTTTATATATGTTTTTAGTTCATTTTAATGCTTATATTTTTAGTTTTAATCCCTTGTAGACTTATATGTTCCTTAACCACAAAAATTAATTTTTAGAGTATTCACTATTAATTTTGGTCATAAATTTTGTTGAAATTATTATATAATAAAATCTATGTGAACACAAATATTTGAAAACATTTTTTGAAATTCAATTCAAAAAAGACAGAATTTTTTATTTAAAATTAATCATATCGTTGTGATATGAAAATGATATTTTAAAAAGAAAATATTCAAAACTTTAGAACGTTTTGATATCTTATTTCAAAATAAAATAGATTATAATGACCTAAATTGTATAAATATATAATATTTGAACTTATTTTAACATAAAAAAATGTACAATATAATTTATCATTATAAATAATTTCAAGATAAGATAATTACCAATGAAAATTTATTAATTTTCAATATTCATCATAAATATAATCATTTTATAAAATTAAGAAAAATTCACCCTAAGATAATTTGGATATTATTATTTATAAAATGAATTTTATTTTTTCAAATACATTTTTAAATCATTAAAAAAATAGGTTTGAAATAAGTATTCCAAAATGTGAGAAAACTATTTTTTAGAAAGTTATTGTTCTAAGTAGAAAATTGGATATATTAAAATTTACTATAATGAAATAGAATAATATTAATGATAATCTCCTGAATAAATATATAATATAATACTTTCATTAATATAATTAACCCGAATTTATTTTTAAATTTAGTGAGGTAAAATGTGCATATTTGTATAAAAATATTTTCTCAGAAAATTATAAACCATCATTTTCAAAATAGTTTTTATTTTTATTTTGAATGATCTAGAAACAAAATAATAAATTCTCTATACATATACGAACCATATAAATTCATAGAATAGATAATCCAATTCATACCCTCCATTCCAATGGCTTAGCGATAACTATCGTATTAAATAATAACAATTTAATAAAAATTGACTTTTCATTTAAAATAATTATCTAATGTAACAGAAGATAAAATTAGTGTTTTATTAGACACATGATTATATCATTATTTCATGTAATGAGAAATATATAAAATATTGTATTTATTTAATATAAATTAACATAATGTCAATGTGATATATTACACCCACATAAAAATGAATTTGTTTTAAAAAAAATACCTTGGTACCTACAATTGAGGATATTTGTACCTCATTACATCCTTAGGTTCCCCCAAGAGCTTTATCATGACGGTTTTTTTCACCACAAAACAGTAACCTAATTTGGGGTCTTATTTCATCGATCAGTCTCTATTCAATCTTGAAACTCTATGAGATGTTCCTTAAAAGAAATATCCTTCTCTATTGGTACAACCATTGATTTATATAGATTTGAGAGATCAGGTAAGCACTTACACATGAGTGATAAATGGAACACATCATTAAAATGAGTAGGATTCATTGGAAGTTCAAAATGATAAACTAATATCCTAATTTAATCAATTATTTCAATTAGACCAATATACACGGGGCTTATTTTTCCCTTCTTTATCCCATAGAGAAATACCTTCATACAAACATAAAATTCTATATCTCCTTGATAATTATTTGAATAAAAAATTTATTATCTTGTTACAGTTATTACATATTTCTTAATTTCTCTAACTAACTCATTCATCTCATTATGTTTCTCAAATACCAATCAATTTCATTATGTAACTTCATTCTAGTACGTTGGAGTTTTACACTTATTTTTATATATTTATTCATAAAGAAAAATACATTTTCTATAGTGAAATCCATTATTAGATGAAAATTCAACAAGAGGAGGGTGTTTATCCCAAAACCCTTTGAAATAAATTGAATAATATTTAAAAATATCCTCTAGGTTTTATATTATTACCTCAAAATGAAAATCAGTTTGAGGATGATACATAGAAATAAAACTCAACTATATATCTAGAACCTAAGGAAGACTTATTACAAAATTTGAGTTAAAATCTAAAACTAAGATAAAATACATTTTAATGTGGTACTCCATGCATCATTACCTCTTCTTTACTGTATATTCTCAAAATTATATCTAAATAGAAATATTCTATAATAGGAATGAAGTGTGTTGACTTTGTAAGGTGATCAATTATTACCCATAATTATCTCTACATCATTGATAAGTTAAACCCTGTTGGATACCAACACCCTTAATAATTCATCCAAAAACTGTAATGTAATTCCTCCTCAATTAAAATTCTCATTATATATAGAACAAAATGGTCTAGTTTCCAAAAACATATCTTATATTATCCTTAATCATGATAAACTATCTTCACATAAAACCTAAAAATGGGTGTCGATAACTTTGAACCCACGATCAGCCTTAGAATAATGAACCCAGGATGGTATCCAAATGTCTTAAGTTAATATTAATTAGAAAAATAGATTCTTATAAAAGATAATTCACACATTATTCCTTAAATAATATATTACCTTTTACAAAAACATTTTCATTGGTAACTTATGTTCTACCATGTACAAATAGAATATCAAATGTGATTTTATTATTCCAGAAATCATTTTGAGCGAGATTACGAAATGTAATTTCAATAAAGGATAAAAAATATTATTTTCTTATGGATCAATCGTATAAAATCAAACATAAAATTTTTAACAAATGAGGGGAGTATTATTGTTCCGTAATTATCACGAATCACTTTATCTATCGTTATTTCATTAGCCTTATATTTTTCATTTTTCTTCAAACAAATTCATGTCTTATTATCCTCATTAGCGCTTGGATATGTACATGGGTTTACATAATACTCATACACCTTTCATTTTAAATTATAGAGCTTGGGTGTTGAATTATCTGCAGCTTTATCCTTATTCAAATAATTAGCTAACAATTTCCCATTACTTAATAAATCAATTGGTCGATAACCTTTTCTTCCCTATATAAAAAATTTTCTAGTTCCCTTATGATAATTCCATCTATGGTAATTCCCACATTGTATATATTAATGACAATCATCTTAATCTCTCCACTGTTTTTAGACATTCCACAGAATTCCATTTTTTCACTTCATATCAAAACTATATTATTGATACTTAAGTACAAAATCTATTTCAAATTGGATAGAATATAGAAAAATATCTTCATAACTAATGATGTATATTATAGATAACTCCCTTCGAAGACATGGTTTTATGGAAATTAATACTTAATCAAACTTTATTTTACGACTGATTATAATTCATGAAAAGTACCTCTCAAATCATGTACAATTTTCCACAGAGGTACTAATATAGTCATAATCTTTTTCTTTATCTCATTGATCTCCATCTTTATATTTATATAAAAAATGGGAAAAAATTACATCTTGGAAAATTAGTTATTCAAATTGTTCTAATAGATAGATTTTATTTAAAATTATTACATCATATTCTTGATAAGAGTCCACCAATGATCTGCTTCACCTTCCAAATGGTAAACAACCTAAATGACATTATCATTCTTGGAATAGTGGAGGACAAGAAATATCATTATAGTTGTGTTGATACATTGATCAAAAGCTCGTGGATTGGAAAACCAATTGAAATATGGAGGCTTTTTCCTCATGAAGGTATCAACATTATTTTTTCCCACTTTTTCACATGTGGAAGGGAATAATGATTCATATCATGATAAAATAATGTGAGAATAATAACATGATTTCTCATTCCAACTCTAATAAAAATTGGTTTCTCGGGAAGACATTCAATTATTTTTTTGTTAGAATTATCATTAACAGGATTAAATTGAGTTGCATCCATATTATAATACCAAAAACATAGTACGAGAAACACTAATCATAGTGGTGAATAACATGATAATGAAAAATAACCATTTTGATGTCTAAATCCTGAAACCTTCTTTTAAATTTATTACACATTTGTATTAAACTAGGCCACTCATAGTAATTACCTATTTAAATACATTATGATGATTCATAAAGAGTTTCTATATCCCTTAGAATATCCCATGGGAGTTACAAACCATGAGGGAAGAAACACCCATTTTTATGCACCATGTAATGATCGAGCCCATCTCAATATACAGTTTCCATTGTTGATACTACAAAGTTCAACATTTCAAGTTCCACATCTACATGTAGTATCCAAATATTTATGTACTTTCTTGGAATCCACTTTCTCTATCCATTACCAAAATTCCTTGATATTTTCTTATATTATAAATCAACCGTAGAATTATCCTTAGAGACGTCCATATATATATCCTTCCAAATATGACTTATGATCTGTCTAATGTTTTATCACTTTTTTTAAACGATATCTAAATAATTACCTTGATATTAAATATAATAACCAAACATTTACAAAAATAGATATTAGATATTTTTAGAGTATTATTAAATACATTACATATGACATGCCTGATGATCATAATAGTGTGGTGTATTGGGATACTTGGTACACAGTCCTCTAATTATGTGAGGGATCATCAAAATTTTCCATAAAGATATCCTCCATTTAAACACATAATAATCAAACGGATGTTAAAACATTTATTCATAACTGGAAGATATAAAACATTAGAAATGAGGAGCTCATATTCCCTATAAGTGTAAACAATGGAAATAAATAAGTAATATGTGAAGATAAGGTAATGATTGTATTATAAAAACTGTTGAAAACCATACCCTTTTTATAAAAGTTCATAATATTGAGTTGTAGAATAAATATTTTCCATTAAGAAGATTTGAATTATAAATAAATCAAATATAATTAATTATAACAGAATAACACTGGAATAATACAAATTTTTTTGGTGTAAAGGTAAAATAGAAAATCATATGTCCAGGCTACCAACTAGGACATTAATAAAATTTTATTATTAGGTTAACCACCAAGTTACCTTCTTTATGAATGGGATTACATATTGTGTACCCTCTATTTGGGTAGGGATAATCTTCTGTGTACCCTCTTGTTGGCATCAGATAACTGTCCATTTACCCTTTTAGCTTATAAAACATAAATCACTACATGATGGATTAAAAGGGATATATAGGCACCAACCATCACATAATCCATACATTTATGTTCCACAAGATCAAAATATATTCATCATTCTAAACCCAAAATAATAAATTTGATTCATAAACAAATCATCATAAAATAACCTATGGAAAAGAGAGAGGTTTAACAATCAATTCATCATATCCTCAAATCATAACACTTTAAAAAATAATCAAGCTTCACATTAATTTTTTCAGGGTATAACCCATGGAAAATAAATTAGTTTCCTAAAAAATTTTCATTAGTATATATTCAGATAATGAATAAGAATATTAGTATTTTTTCAAATCACCAGTAGTGAATAAGTTACATAAAAATATAATTTATAATATGGATAAATATTTGTAAATATAAATCACTTGGAAAGTTCCCTATAGATGATAAATTTTATTTGAAAATAAATTTGTAAAATATAATAATTTTTGGAATTCCCTTTAATTGAAAATAAACATGAAAACTTTTAAAGAAAGATTTAAAAATAATTTAAAACATTTTATTGGGGAAACCCTTTCAAATTTTTATAAACAACTTAAAACATAAATAATTTTTAATGTATTTTGATTTGAAAATAACCATAAATATTTATAATAGATTCTTCAATGGAAATAATTTTTTATGGGATTGATATTCAATTAATTTCTTACACAACGGTCCTTTAAGATTTTTGGTAAAATAAAAATGAGATTGATTTTGTGAAATTAAATGATGATTCATTAATTTGTTATTAAAAAATTCAATAATCAATAAATAAACCTTTAATAAATCAATTAAAAAACATTAATATCTTTTTCAAAAGAATTTTTCAAAAACATGGTTTTGGATGAAAAAGGACATTCATCCGACAATAATTTTTTATTAAAAAAATGTTTTTGAACTTGTAATAACATAAATAGAAGAAAATAACGTGAAACATGTTTTCTTGGGATATTAACATTGGATAAAAATTGTTATTAATTTTTTGTAAGTTGGATCATAATATTATTTCATCTAAAATATAATCATAAAAAATCTGAGTAAATGATGAGATTGTGATATAAAATCTTTATAGATTTGTTAACATTGGAATATAAGAAAAATGAAGAAATGTCATTAAATTATACATAAAACACCATGAATAAAAATAAATTTGTGGTATTTAAAACCAATGTGACGGTATATACACCTAGTTCAAGAATATATTTGTATAAAAAATCATATGTGTCAAAAAAAATTATGACGGAAATCCATTACCAATTTCATGAATTCTAGAACATAAAATATATAAAGGAGATATACTAAAATTTATATGTAAATAAATTTAATTTTAATTATTATAGAAATAAAATTAATTCATGTCATGTATATACACCAAATCAAATAAACATGTGGTGAATGTTGAATGTCTATAACAAACAAAATTAAAAAGTATGAGGAAAATCTCATACCATAAGTTGTAAAATCATTATTCATTTGCCAAAACTGCTATATAATAAAATTATGTTTATTATATATCCATAATAGGAAAGTATTATATATATCACATATTATATGAATCACTTGTGTCCTTTTATTATCCAATTGTTACAACTCCATTTAATGTCATGTTTCGGGTAATAACCTCATTTTTTTCATTTATGTCATTTTTTATTATTTTTTCCAAATATATTGATCATGATTCAATAATATCAATAATAATAATGATATAATTATAATATTTATTAATAAATTATACTTTTACAACCAATCATGAAAGATGGTTTTGGGAAAAGATGTATGTTACGATCGTGGAGATAGTAGGATGTATGTACACATGAGTAACATTTCATTTCATCAAAAATAATTATGTAAATTAGGTATCATAAATATCATATTATTTAAAAAATATATAATTATTGATATCATCCACATGTTTCGGTAATGAAAATAGTGTCACATCACTTCATAGAGGTAGTTTTGCACATGTACACCAAAAACAATATCATATTTCAGTGACTATAAAGGTATGAAAGAAAATTATTTATTATAATTTTATAATGATAAATATTTCATTAATTTCATAAATGTTTCATTTATATCACATATCATTATTATCATAAATAATTTTAGCATCTAGGTAAAGTGTTAGTGAAAACAAATAAGATCACTTCTTGAGGCGGCAGTTTGTTATACACATCGTCAATATTATAGTACCCCCTATGGGATGGAAAGTAAAAAGGTAATATATTATAATATTAATAACTAGGTATTATATATATATCATATATATATATATATAAATTTTATCCATTATCATATAAAACCATGAGAGCTGGTTATTTAAACATGAATGACATTGGTTTGCAAGGTGGTTGTCTGACATATACACGAACTATGATTTCATAACCCATATGATAGATGTACAGAGGATTTGGGGTAATTAAATTAATATATAAAAATATATGTATTTGAAATTTTCTTGAGTATATTATGACATCGTTTATTAATAAAAAGATTAGTTGGTGGATCATGAAAGAATATTGAAACACTTGTTGAAGAATTTTACATTTTCATAAGGTATCCTCCTTAGGATTTAACAAAATGTATTCCTATGAAGGATTAATGCTCAAAATAAGTCTTCTAGGATGATATTATGGAATTTAGGAAGTTATTTATGTGGTTATTGTCTGAAAAAATTGGTTTTATGGTGAGAAGAAAATATAATTGGTGGTGGCCCTTTATAATTGATTTGAGCGGGACTCTTGCAACGATTAAAAATAAATAGGTGTTCCCATATTTATATAATGAAAAAAGGAATGAAAATTATATATTATAGATCTTTATACATTATATGGAAAAAATATGGACCAAAAATTTATTTTATACAAATACTTGGGTCATTTTAACTCCTATAATTTTAGGTTAACCCCAGTAAACCCATTTTTTCCACAATGATAGTAATTAATTCAAACTATTTTCACTATACATTTTAGAAAAAAATAATTATAAATAATAATAAAATATATATTATATGGATTTTAAATATTAAACTAATTTTTAAAAATTATATTCATATAATTTGAATCATTTTATTGTAAATTAATCTTAAAAACATGATAAGAGAGCAAGTTTTCATGGAGATAATGTTCAAATGGTTACAATGTTTGCATACCCAATTTGAAAATGAATTTTTTTATAATAAAAATATTGCATAAATAGATATAAAATAGAACTAATTTTACTATAAAAAATTTAGAATAACATTTAACTATATAAATAATTAAATAGAAAATGTAGTTTTCAAATAAAATTCAGTATTTTTAAATATTTATCAATAAAATTAATCTTATAAGAAAATTATAAAAAATTCACACTAATATTTTTTTTGATATTATTTTTAAAAAAAGTAATTATATTTTCTCAAATAGATTTTTTAAAATATTCAACTACTAGTTTTGAAATAAATGCTCCAAAAATGTGACAAATCTACTTTTTATTAAATTTCAGTTTGTAATCAGAAATTTATATTTATTGTTATCACTTGTTTGGAAAATACATTATAAGAATTATAATTATTTAATTAAAAATATAATACATACATTTCATCAAAATATGTCACTAAATGTTTATTTTTATTTTATTGTTGTATAACATGTTTCTTTTCATAGAAAAAAATACACTGATAAAGATTGAACTTTATTTAAAAATAGTTTTTATATTCGTATTAAATTAACTAGTCATCAAAGAATTCATTCAATATAAATTTTTGTAACATATTTTTTTTAATTATAATTATTCCTGTTCATACCCAATATTCCCTAGAGTATGTGATAACTATCATTTAAATAATAATATTTTAATATTAAATCATGATTAGTTTAAACTTGGTGTTGTGTGTAACGCAATCTAAACTAAGTGTTGTGTGTCACATGATCTAAAATAAGTGTTGAGTGTAATGAAAAATATTGAAAATAATATTTTTCTTATAAAAAAATCACTACATCCAAGCGTGTTAAACATTCCCTACTATGTTAGTATGAGATCTAGTACTAACATAGGTTGAATTTATTTTCTTGAGCCCCTTTCAATGATGACTTTCACCTGGAATCATAAAATAGTTATGATATGAATTATTTTTTCCAAATAATAATAGAAAATTTGAATTTATGAGTCAATATTTCAATACTCCGTTAGGATAATTTACCACAAAAAAATAGTTTAACCAATAACCAAATGACACACCATTAATAAACACTACATTTGTCAGGATAATTAACAAAGATAAACGCATATAATTGGTGCATCACAACTTCATAAAAAACCACTATTACCCAAGGTCACATTAATATTGTACACCAACCTTCCCTATCAGGTGATTTTCCTTTGATTGGAGATTGAATAAGATAATCTAAAAATTCCAAATTGAAAATAAATGGTGTGAGATTAACATCCAAGTATCTCACCAATAATTCCATAATCAATTCCATAACAATAAACAATTTATTATATTGATTTAAGTAAAATATTTCATTCTATAAAATTTACATATATTTATATAAAATTTTTTATCAACTCCAATGACATAAGATACATAAAAATAATCTTAAATGAATTATTTATAAACACATTTTTTAATACATTTTTAATTTTAAAAAATTAGTTCAATAATCAATGGAATTAAATAAAAAAGTCAAAACCATAAATTTTTCCCCTTATGTATATAAGTAATTAGTTCTAGTTTATATGATCCTCATATATCTCAATCGAAGTACATGGAATAACTGTTCACATGTCCCTTAGTAAATGAAAATGGAAAAAACCCCATCCTAGGAAAATCATGTCAAAATAAGTTTTTTTATAATTTTTTATCCTCAATTCGTTTATTTTGAGTCAATGTACTGGCATAGTTTTTATAATCACCCTCTGACTAACCATTCTTACGTGTTCTTTGATCATTCAATTAATAATGGGAAAATAACTCATTTCAAATAAAACGGTCATTAATAATTCAAATGACCACTTTTAGAATCATCCTTCCCATTTTCAATTTTCTAAATAAATTATTTACACCATGTTTATTACATTGAAATTGATATTAACTTAAATCATTTTATCATAATCAAGGAAAATAATTTAAGTTAAAAAACATATTTCATCAAAATGATTCATTACCAAAATATCACCCAAAACATGGTTTTATTTCACAACATTAGGCCCCTAAAATAAGTCATCAATTAATATTTTAATATTAATTAAATAAATCAGGCAATAATAATATCTATTTTATTGAAAATACTTATATAACCAAAACTATTATCAACGATCAAGAATCCCCCATAACATTAAATATCAATTGAGAACAATGCAGATAGATATCTTGAAGGAATACCTAGAAACACCATCCTCAAAAAATGGATCCAATCCATCACCAAAATAATGATCCATCACTCAAAAATGATGGAATTTATAAAAACAAAGAAAACTGTAAATGATTGTGTTCAATTATTATAGTGGAATCAGATGCATTCATGGGTGATTCTATTGGTGGATAATGGATGTTGGAGATGATAAAATGTCTCTTTGATTCCTTCAAAATCCAAAAACATGAATGAGGATCGAGCAGGAGACATCGAGAATTTAAAATGGATTGGTACATTTAATTATGGGAATCAGAAAATCATGATAGAACCCCCAATAGTCGTTGCACAATCCTTATGTAGACAATGATACCACAACATATCCATCTCATTAACTTTTCAAACAGTGTCATTCAAAATGTTTCACCCTTTCTAATGATGGAAGTGGTTTTGAAACTGGTTATGCCCCACGTACACACCCCTTGCCAAAAATGTGCATCCTTTGAACCCACAACAGTACAGCTCGAGGATTCTATGGGACAATCATTGACAGCATTTTCCTAATTTTTCTAAACACCCATGGGAGTCCAAAAATGAACCAAACTAAAAAGGGAAACAACAATAAAAACTAGTGAAATACCTAAAATAGGTAAAGAAATGTTATGTGGTCTACTCTTTAAATTTAAGTGACTTTGCTAACATTTTACTGATGAGGATTTTAAAATACCTGATCTTCATAGATATTCATTGTATGGATTTGGGAATCAAAATGGTTGGGTTGAAGTCCATTCACTCCAAATTATTATTTAAACATCCATATAATTTAATTTTATTAATCATAAAAGTATGATATGGAGATATAAAAGAATATAGAAAACAATAATGAATTAAACCAATATATAGACCGTGTTATATGATTCCAAATCCAGGTATTTGTCCCATCTATATAATGTTATTGAAAGAGATTTTGGATGATCCACATTACTCGTCCTTATTTAATCACAAATTTGGAAAAATGAACAGAGTTTATAAGCCACACTTTTGGGGACATAATATACATAGGGTGATTTTGGAGTATATATATCAATGCATGGACTATATGAAAGATAGAGCTAAAATGAAGATCATTGGTAGAAATAATAAAATTCACATCATAGTTTCAATGTCATCTATATATTATCTGGCAGTAAAATATTTTGTAACATAATTTATTCATATAAATGATGATAGAATATATATCGATAGGGTATTCCATATTAGTTATATATTTACTACAATAAAATATTTTTCTAATGTCAATTATTCATATAAGAAATGTCAAAAAAATTTGTATTTACAAATTTTATATATTAGAGTTTCTCAAAAAAATTTGTATTTACAAATGTTATTTATTAGAATTTGTCAAAAAAATGTTTCAAACAGGGTTATTATATCACCTATCTTACAAACATGTTTTCCGAAATCATTTTTTTGAATAACTGATGTCAAAACCATGAATTAATTGAAAAATTCTTTTAATAAGTTGTGTTAAAATGAAAATTTCATAACAAGATAATGATATTTCAATTTTATTAAAATTCAGACTATAAATTGTTACTATATCACCGATAAATTTTTCATTCCATGAGAACAAACTATGCAGAATGTCTATAAAAATTCTTTCTACCAATTTACCGATTCTTGATCTAATCCGTGTATTTTATTCAAACAAATTATTATTCTTTTAGTTCCCAATTCCACCACTCAGAAATCCAATGTTAAATTATTCTATCCTTATTTACAATTTAACGACATATTTTCATTTCAGAAATAGATATATATGAGGATTAGTTTTTCATTGATGATGATGACTTCCTCTGAAAAAGTATTAATAAAAAATATTTAATATGAGATTCACCAATTAAGGTAATAATCTCAAAGTGAGTTCTTCCATGAAATTATAAATATTTTAAAAAAATATATATTTACATTTGAAGACACTACTCCATGAAAGAAATAGAAGTAGTAGCATTGAGTATATTATTCTTGTTTTCATTTCAAATTATGAATTTTTTATTTACTCTAGCATGATTTTTATTCTAATTGGGTAATCTCTATTAAAATATTTAATATAATTCTACAACAATTTTAAATTTTCATTTTAAAACTTTTTTATCAAAAAAACCAACTCCAAATCCATGAAAGATTTGTCAAAATAAAGTTTTTATGTTGTATTATGTAATGAATATTTAAAACCCCCTTAGAAAATTGGTTTTATTTAAATTTCTTATGAACAAAAATTAAAAAAAAATAAACATTAAAAGGATTATTATAATTGTGGAAGTCTAAGGGCATGTTGTATCTAATATATATATTGGTTTTCAAATGGAATAAATTCACTATTGATTTCACAATATGTCCTCCCATGTCATATAAATGAAACATTATTAACTATTTAATATTACATCAACTCAAAATTAGAACCCATTTTATTTTTATTTTAAAAATTTATTCACTCAATTATCTTACTAATATATACATAAAACATGTGGTAAGGGATCAATGAGTACTACACCAAATTGTATCAGATTGAGAACCATAGATCAAATAAATAATCAAGAGAAATAAAAAAAATTGATAAAATTATATAAAATAACATATATTATCATCCTAAAATTGATAATAAATATTATATAACAATTATGACATCAAAAAATATGTTGTGTTCATACTCAAGGGTGTTTAATGGATATTGGTGTTAAATCTTCCTCTAATCGCTTTATCATTTAAATTTTGTCCAAAAATTATTTCTAAATGAAATAGTGTGTGGATATATATGTGAATATATATAGGAAATTAATGAGTTTAGATGATTATTGAGATAGGAATCTATTTTGAACCAATCTATTCCAATACGTAATAGAGAATATTCAAAAACATTCAGTTAAATATCAACAAAACCAAATGTTAGTAGGAGTTATGTTGATAATCATTGAAGAGGTATATAGTTTTTGGTTACAAAATTTCGTTTAAAAATATGTAATAGACATTGTTATGATATTTGGGGAGAAAAATAATGAGATCCCTAATTGTTTTTGTCCTTTTAAAATTCATGATCATTGGGGGATAAAAACCCAAACCTATATCAGGTGTATGATGTGTTCCATGTATTATTTTTATGTAACTATATACCTTATCAGTCACATGTACTAAACATGGAATCTACAAAATTTGGACGTGACATCACATGTATAAATTGTTGATGGTGATTACATATCATACAAATATTGTTCAGTTAAATTGGACAACACAACATGTCTAATTTTTGTGAAATCATATGTTCAAATAAGAAAAATTGAATCCAAAAGGATTCATTGAGTTAATAGAAACATCATTTTTTCATCTTATTAATAAAATTTATTTCATGAAATTATTATTGGTGGGAAATATAACATAAAAAATTTCATATGAAATTTTACTTAAATAAACCCCTAATTATGGACTAGATTTCTTACATGCGTCATCATAGAAAAATAATTAGTGATATATTTCATTAAAATGAAACATTATGATGAAACAGGAAATACATTATATTAATAATAAAAGTGGAAAACAAGGATAATTTAATGAATAAAAAAACTACTTTCAAATAGAAAAGGATTAAAATATTCCACATCCTTGTCTTTAATTAAGATAATACAATCAATAATATATATGGAACAAATGTATCATGTTAAAAATATGATAAACATATTTCATTATTCTAATTGGTGCCACCCCTAAACTGGGAAACAATCATGGTTTGTGACTTACCCAATGACTATTCATAATCCACATAGTCTACAAACACATACCCAAGCATCTAATGTACATGAGTGAGAAAACTTTTTCCCAACAAATATGATTTAATAAGCAGTCAAATTGTAACAACCTATGTTTTTCATAATTATTGTCATGAATATATTAATCTTCCTTGATGTATTATATTACATGAAAAAGTGAGTTAAGCTTATGTTACACACATTTTTGTGAATAGCTTGTCTTACACACGACACTCTGTTTTAATGATACCATGATTTAATATTAATATTATTCAAACGTGGCCACTATGAACAAGACATTAGACATAAAGAAATTAATAATAATAAATACTTCTATGATTTTAAATATAATGGATTTATATAAATAAAAATTTTTATAAAAATTACATAATATTTTAAATAAAGTTATCAAATATTATGAAAATATTATTTTCTCAAAAAATTATATTTTTTCAAACATTGTTAGAATTACTTTATGAAACACTCAAAAAATTTATATTGTAAATTTTTTTTTCAAATCATTATATATGTTTTTAAATGTTTTTATATTTATCCAATAAATGATAAAGGCTTAAAATACGAAAAGAATTCAATTTTAAGGGATTTATACCATAATTTTCACTAAGGTTCACTTATCGCCTTTTGATGGCGAACCGTCATTAAATATAGTTTTGGTCACTTTTATACATTATATTGGACCAAATAAAACTCTTTTTTTAGAATAGGGACATCAAAATTTAATTTGTGTAAATTTTCGGTATTTTTCCGATAAAGTTCATTTTTTAATGAATAGTAAAAAATGTTGTATGATAATTCAAAACCTCTTTTTAATCTAATTTATTTATATGATTAGATTACCATTTTAATAGGTTTTAAAGTGAAATTAGAATATATTTTTACCATTTAATCCAATAGTGGTCGTTGTATTAATTTCACTTTGAAATCGGACTTAAACTATTGTCAATCTTTTGATACTTATTGTTTCATAAAAACATGCTATTTTCTCTGACATCGGGAATTAATTATTAAATTAATCAATTCAACTTATATATTTTTTATTTTTATAAAATAGACTTCATTTTTGAATTCGGAATATCAAATATAGGTTAGGGTGAATTTTTGGTATTTTTCAGATAAACTTCAATTTTTGATGAATAGTGAAACCACTAAGTGGTACTTAAAAAAACTCATTTTTCGTTTAAATGAAATTTCACCACCTATGTGTTTTTAATTTCAAAAATACTACATACATGGTTGTTATTAAGAAGTAAAATGTGGTTCAATGGGATTAAAATAATTTTTTTGGTGAATAGTAACTTTTATGTTTTCAATCGCGATTAGAGATAATTAATGTTGTTTAAGGTAAAAATAATGTTTTAATAATATGAAATGAACTTGAAACATGTTCTACCCTTATTTTATGTGTCATTACCGACCAATACAATCCATGGGTCAACTTTGGGACCACATGGAGCCACTTTGGTAGGAAAATGACATTAAAAACTTTTTATTTAATGATAAAATTAAAATGTCACAAACATGAGTTGTTTTACTAAAAAAAAATTTAAATGGGGTTATAAAAGTAATATTTTTTACTATAAATATTAATTAGAAAGCTAAAAATATTTCCTACCTCATGATATTTGTTTTATAATTTTTATACATTATCTAAATTAAATTATTTATGACACTATGATGATGCAGTGATTACCTAATTATAAAATGATTTATATAAAATGAAATGATAATGTAAAATCTAAGACCTAGACATGTCAAAAACCTATTGTATGGCTATATTTCGAACCATTATCACCTTATCCTCTAAATATATAATTGTGGGACCCTTTTATCCGAAAATAATGTTATAATAAGGTATCATTTCTTTACTTTCCAAGAGTGCCCCTCCTCTCCTCTTATAAAAGGCATCCACCTCTACCACCTTACCCACACCTCTCAAGCCTTTGGTTCGGACAAGATATACTCTTTTTGTCTCTCCACATACCTCTCTTACTCCTAGAAGTCTCACTTTGGGCATAAGTCTTCCCAAGGAAGCCTTTGAGCTCAAATCTAAGAGAGTTACCCGATTTTAAGGTAATGTCTTCACTTGTGTTCTTTTGTTTTATTTTGCTTCGCCAACCCCCAAAACTCTTTTTATTCATTTATTTTGTAACAACTCCACTATCAGAAATATACTATGATGTTGTTATTAGAATCATTCAAGCTACAATTACACACACCTACATCTAATGGTTAAAGAACATATTGTTTCTGTGGATGGAGAATTTCTGCCTCACGAAACGATGGTTGTTCAATATTTTTCGAACACCTTCAAAGGTGGCCATTAAGATGTCACTATATTTATATATGATATATAATATGTTTATCTTTTCTTTAAGATTCTGTATTTTTCATTTATGACATACCTTTATGGATTCCATTATGGGTATACGCGATATCTTCATTTTAGGAAGTGTGGACTACCGCCCCCTCAAAGTGATTTGATTCGTTAATGCCATATATGGGACATATAAAGGATGTATTTGAAGTTATTATATATGATTTATGCTACATATAAATGATGAATAAAATTATGTAATTAAAATATATATATACCTCTCATTTAGTTTTAATTCCATTAATATGACATAGAAATGAATGTAGCGTTCATGCGTACGTACGGTTTACCGTCTCCATGAATGGTACATTTCATTTCGTACCTATAAATGAATATGTAATATTATAATTACATGTATATGCTGGATATATATGATATATATGATGTCCAAATCACGAATATCATTCTGGATATAATGAACCTTTGACCACATGAACAACATTTAATTCTAAGAAGTCCACTTTCGACTTAAGAACCAAATATAGAAAAAACAATCATTATTAACTTAAATGATTACATAATGTTTATAACATACCAATAAGTGATATAAAAGGAATAATGAACTTTAAAAAGGTTCTTAAGCAAGTAGAAATTAACTCAAGTTTATTATTCAGGATGTTAAAGAACGATCGAGTCATGTCGGACCCGAGGTAAGGGACTTAGTCTCAATCTCCTTTCATTGAGGCATATTTTGTTTTATACAAAACCATATTTTATACGGTGTATAAACACCTTTGACTTTTAATTTTATTCAAAATTAATATTTTTACATGAAGCGTTTTACTAAATGACAAAAAGGAATGTTTCTTTTATCGTACGCGGTGACAACGACCTTTTCCACCGCCACGAGTATTATTTGGTCTTTGGCTTCCTCAACAAGCCGTAATGTTTTTTAAAATGAAATAAATACCATATACTCATTTATGTATTTTGGTATTGAAAATGGTTTTTATAATAGATTTTTTATGTAAATCTATTTAAGTAATATATTGTGATGAAAGTGTGGAAATGTTTTCATTCCATTATATTTGTTCTATGTCTTATGACTTTATAATGGTACTTTGACATTTGACGGGTAGTTACGTGATAAACCATATGACGGGTGGTGCCGTGAATACCAGGACGGGTGGTTACATTATAACCTCCAATGCATTGGGTATGGAAGTCGGCCCTATGGCTATTCCATTAAGTGATATGTGTGGAAGTCGACCGTATGGTTTTTCCATTTAAGTATGTTTATGTCCCAAGTTTCCTTTATAAGTTATGTGATCTTTATATGGGTTTTATGGTAATCTTTTGGTTACAAAAGGGTATGTAATGATATTTTATTCAGTGAAGAGTTTTTACTACTTCATAAAGGTGAAAGTATTACTTTGATAATGTATACATGGTTTACTTGTTATTTTGATAAACTATCAGTTTTCATTCTTTGTGTATCCCTTAATGAGCTTTTTATGCTCACCCCAAGTTTTTTTGTGAAATGTTTTTCACAGGACTTAATGTGGAATAGGGTCAAGGATGGGATCAAGGGAAAGTCAAGCTATATAAAACATGGAACTAGACATGTTTTTTAAGAGTTTTTATTCCATGGAAACGTAGTATAAGTGTCTACTTTGTAATCTTTTGAGATGTAATAGTTATGTCCTAATTCTCTAAAACTCTAAACCTGAAAATATCCTCAACTTGAATTATTCATTTAATTCAATATTATGTAAGTTTTAATGCCGAGGCCTTATAGTTGGTATCAGAGGTCGGTTTAGAAAACTTTAGGAGTTAGAAAATTGTTAAATTATAAATTAATTTATGGTATGATTGAAATGATATAGTATTTCAAGATTACCATGTTACTTCGCCTATGATATTTTTGTGTTCATAATTGTTTTCCACAAAGGAAACAAGCCATCTATTTTCGGACAACATCGGGATGAAGACAACCTTCCAAATAAGCAACCTATGATGGACGAAATTGGAACTGAACAATTTGTTGCAGTGATGGAACTGTTGACTCAGGCTATAAATGGTGGTGGTATCCATGCACGAGATCAGCCTGATCAACTGTAGAGGAACATGTTAGTGATGAAACATTTCATGAGGCAACATCCCCCATCATTCAGAGGATCATCTTACCCCGTGCAGTCTGATGGGTGGATTAAAGAACTAGAGAATATGTTTTATGTCATGGGGTGTTCCGAACATCAAAAGGGTAGTCTTGATGTTTACCGTTTTGAAGGTGAAGCTAATCAGTGGTGGTCGATGGTGAAAAATATCAGGGATAGTGATGAGATTTATGATCATCACTGGGATGAATTCAAAGGTATGTTTCTAGAAAATATTTTCCTAAGTTGGTTAGTCTTAGGATGGAAAAAAAATTCCTATAATTGAGGTAGGAGGATTATTCGGTGGCTACTTATGAAGCAAAGTTCACTCGACTGGCAAGGTATGCTACAAACATCATATGATATCTTGATAGTAAAATCGACCGTTTTTACTCAGGGTTAAATCTAATATATCCAAGGGATTTAGCATCTCATGAGTTAAAAAGTTATGAAATACTTGTTCGATGTGCGGAGAAGGTGGAAATGGAGTTTTCTGATGATCAGGTGTTCTTTGAAAAACAACAGAAAAAGATGTCCAGTTGGCAAGCAAAGGGGAAGAATTCATCAAAGAAGCAAGGAGGTTAGAAAACCAAATATCCATCTTATGAGATGTGTGGTAAAATGAATCATGGATAATTTTTATCCATGTATGGAAAGTGCTTTCGGTGTGGAATGTCTGGTCATATTTCTCTTAACTGAAATGAAGATGATCAACCAGGCAATGAAAAGCCAGCGGTAAGATGTTTTAAGTTTAATGAAATGGGTCATTATGCAAATGAGTGTCTAACGAAGAACTCAAATAGGGAAAAGATGCCAGACTACAAGAAGAAAGGGGTGGTGAAATCCATTGCAACTACTTCAGCAGATGTTGGGCCATTGAATGAAGTAGTATTAGGTACACTGTTTGTTTGTTCAGATTATGCCAATGTTTTGTTTGATTCAGGGTTTCCACATTCTTTCATTTCTGAGAAGTTTTCTAGTAAATTGGAAATTCCATCTCAAGATATGAATCCTGAACCTATGGTAAAAACACCCAGAGGGAACGTTGAGACAAAAAGGAAATATAAGAACCTTCCGATCCTTGTGTGCGGAAAGAATCTACCTTCTAACCTTATTGTTTTTCCTCTAGTAGAGTTTGATGTTATTTTGGGCATGGAATGTCTTTCTGTTTATCATGCTAATATTGACTGCAGAGCTAAAATGGTTTCATTTCAGAATGATTTTCAGTTTGTGTACAAGAATGAACCCTTGATTTTGATAACATATCAGGAAGTTGAGAAACTAGTAAGTGATTGAAATGAATGTCATCTTGCACATATCATTGAAAACAAGGGATCTATTTAGATTAATGATGTGCCAGTGGTAAATGAGTATCTTGATGTTTTTCCTGATGAGTTGCCGGGTATTATTCATGGTCGGGAAGTTGAATTTACTATTGACTTGGTTCTTGATTCTAAGCTAATTTCAAAACCCCCTTATAGAATGGCTCAAGTTGAACTTTTAGAGTTAAAGAAACAATTGCATGAGTTATTAGATAATGGTTTCTTTCGACCTATCACTTCACCATGGGGTTCTCCTGTCTTGTTTGTTAAAAAGAAAGATTGTTCAATGAGACTTTGCATTGATTATAGAGCCTTGAATAACATTACTGTTAAGAACAAGTATCCTTGGCCTCATATTGATGATTTGTTTGATCAGCTCCAGGGAGCTCAGTATTTTTGGATGATTTACTTGAGGTCGGGGTGCCATCAGTTGAAAGTAAAAGAAGCAGATGTTCTGAAGACTGTGTTTCGTTCTAGATATGGCCATTACGAATTTTTAGTTATGCCTTTTGGGTTAACCAATGCACCTGCTGTATTCATGGTCCTTATGAATAGAATTTTCCATGAGTTCTTGGATAAGTTTTTGTTTTTTTCATTGATGATAATTTGATGTTTTCTAAAAGTAAAGAGGAGCATGAAATTCATTTAATGGTTATCTTGGAAAACTTAAAAGAAAAGAAACTGTATGGAAAGTTCAACAATTGTGAGTTTTGGTTACAAAAAATTTCTTTCTTGGGTCACATTGTTTCAAATGGTGGCATAACTGTTGATCCTTCTAAAACAATAGTTGTTGAATAATGGCCAAGACCCACAAAATTTAACCGAGATCCATAGTTACCTTGGTTTGTAAGGTTACTACCGAATGTTTGATGAAACTTTTTCACGATTATCTAGTACAATGACTATGCTAACTCGGAAGGGTGTTATGATTATCTGGACAAAAGAATGTGATTATTGTTTTCAGGAGTTGAAAATAATATTGGTGAATGCTCAGGTTTTGGGACTTCCTTCCAGGAATGGTGAGTTTGTTATCTACAGTGATGCTTGTTTGAAAGGACTTGGTTGTGTCCTTATGAAGAATGATCAGGTAATTGCATATGCTTCACTTCAGTTGAAAACTCATGAGGTAAATTACCCTACACATGATTTTGAATTAGCTACTGTGGTTTTTGATTTAAAAATTTGGAGGCATCATTTGTATGGAGTAAAGAGTGAAATATATACTAATCAAAAAAGATTAAAGTATATATTCACTCAAAAGGAATTGAACATGAGACATAGGAGATGGCTGGAATTAATCAAGGATTATGATTGTGCATTTCATTACCATCTGGGAAAAGCAAATAAAGTGGCTGATGCTATGAGGTGAAAAAGTAATGCTTCATTAACCATGCGACGATTGGAACGAGATCCATTGGTTTTTGATTTGATGAACTTTGTCTTGGAAGTTGTTTGTGCAGGAAGTCCTTCTGTTTTGTTTTAGGTATCAGTGACATCTTCTCTATCAGACAGAATTAAGCAAGGACAGAAGCAAGACAGTGAGTTGCAGAAAAAGCTAGAGCTGGTTCAGAATGGTATGTTACCTGAATTCAACATTGATAATGATTGTGTTTTGAGATTTGGGAAGAGATTGTGTGTGCCTTGTGATTCACAATTGAAGAGAGAGTTGTTATGTAAAGCTCATAGTTCTTCGTTTTCAGTTCATCCTGGCAGTACTAAGACTTACAAAGATCTGCGAGAGTATTACTGGTGGGATGGAATGAAAAGGAATATTGTTGATTTTACTGTAAAGTTATTGACTTGTCAGCAGGTTAAAGCAGAGTGGCAGTTACCAAAAGGGATGATTCAGCCTTTACCAGTGCCAGATTGGAAATGGTAAAACATATCCATGGACATTGTTGTGGGATTACCGAGGACATATGGAGGTAATAATGCAATCTGGGTTATTGTTGATCGCTTGACTAAATCTGCTCATTTCCTTCTTATTCGAGATACTTTATCTCTAGATCAACTTTCTCGATTGTATCTTAACGAGATATTCTGGTTGCATGGAGTTACCCTCTCCATTGTATCTGATCGTGATCATAGGTATACTTCTAACTTTTGAAAAATCCTTCAGAAGTCGTTGGGTAGTGAATTAAATTTTAGTACATAATTTCATCCGCAATCAGATGGGCAGTCAGAACGAACAATTCTAACATTGGAGGATATGCTACGTGCTTGTTCGATGGATTATCAGGGAAGTGAGGACCAACATCTTTCTTTGGTTGAGTTTTCTTATAATAACAGTTTTCATTCTAGTATACACATGGCACTATTTGAGTCATTATATGGGAAGTAGTGTCGAACTTCGGCTTTTTGGGATGATGTAGGTGAAAGGAAGTTGATGGGACCAGAATGGCTTGAAGAGATGGCAGAAAATGTTTAGTTGATTCAGAAACACATGAGAAAATCTTAGAGCAGACATAAGAGTTTTTCGGGTAACCGGAGGAAGCATCTATCTTTCTAGGTAGGTGATCATGTTTTTCTCAAAGTTTCACCGCATAAAAGTGTGATGCGATTTGGTAAGAAAGGAAAGATGAGTCTGAGGTTCATTGGACCATATGAAATTCTAAAGAAAGTTGGATTAGTTGCTTACCGAGTGTCTTTACCACTGAGTTTATCTCAGGTACACAATGTTTTTCATGTTTCGATGTTGAGAAAGTATATTCCCGATCCATCTCATGTTTTGAGCCTAGAGGTAGTTCAGTTAGAAGAAAATCTCTCTTATGAAGAACAACCAGTCCAAATTCTTGACCGAAGAGAGAAAGTGTTGCGAAATAAGGTAATTCACCAGGTAAAGGTTTTTTGGAAAAAACAGATGGTTGAAGAGGCAACGTGGGAATCCGTAAATGCTATGAGGGATAAATACCCCCACTTATTTTGATAAGTGAATAAAATTGCGAGGACGCAATTCCCAAAAGGGGGGAAGGATATAACATCGCAGGTAAATAATGAATAAAGCATTTTCAAATTTATTTATATTTACGAATTAAATATTAATTTTACTTTAAAGGGGTTGCTATGATAGATTACCTGATACGAAACAAATAGTTTCATTGAAATCTTACGTTGCACACTAGTAATAAAATAATATTATTTTAAATGGTAGTTAACACATAGCCGTTGTATTGGAGGAAATGGATCGAAATAACAAAAAAAATTTATATATGTTTTTAAATGTTTTTACATTTATCCAATAAAAGATAAAGCCTTATAATACAAAAATAATCCAATTTTAGGCATTTATACCCTAATTTTCACTAAAGGTACACTTATCGACTTTTGATGGAGAACCGTCATTAAATACAGTTTTGGTCACTTTTATACATTCTATTGGACCAAATAGAACTCTTTTTTAGAATCGGGACATCAAAATTTACTTTGTGTAAATTTTTTGTATTTTTTTGATAAAGTTCATTTTTAATGAATAGTAAAAAAATGTTGTATTTTAATTCAAACCCTCTTTTTTATCTACCGTATTTATATTATTAGATTACCATTTGAATTGGTTTTAAAGTGAAATTAAAATATATTTTTACCATTTAATCCAATAGTGGTCGTTGGAGTTAATTTCACTTTGAAATCAAACTTAAACTAGTGTCAATCTTTTGATACTTATTGTTTCATAAAAACACACTATTTGCTCTGACAGTGGGAATTTATTATTAAATTAATTAATTAAACTTACATGTTTTTAATTTTGTAAAATAGACTTCATTTTTGAATTCGGAATATCAAATATAGCTTAGGGTGAATTTTTGTTATTTTTCAGAAAAACTTCAATTTTTAATGAATAGTGAAACTACTAAGTTGTACATAAAAAACTGATTTTTCATTTAAATGAAAATTTACCACCTCTGTGTTTTGAATTTAAAAAAACCTACATACATGGTTATAATTATGAAGTAAAATGTGGTTCAATGGGATTAAAATAATTTTTTGGTGAATAGTAACTTTTATGTTTTTAATCGCGATTAGAGGTAATTAGTGTAGTTTAAGGTAAAAATAATGTTTTAATAATATGAATTGAACTTGACACATGTACGACCCTTATTGGATGTTTCATGGCCTACCCATACAATCCATGGCTCAACATGGGGACCCCATGGAGCCACATTGGTAGGAAAATGACATTAAAAACTTTTTATTTAATGTTAAAATTAAAATTTCACAAACATGAGTTGTTTTACAAAAACAAATTTTAAATGGGGTTATACATGTCATATATTTTACTATAAATATTCATTAGAATGATAAAAATCATTCCTACATCATGATATTTTTTTATAATTTTTAGACATTAAATAAATTAAATTATTTATGACACCATGATGATGCAGTGATTACCTCATTATAAAATGATTTAAATAAAATGAAATGATAATGTAAAATCTAAGTCCTATACATGTCAAAAACTTATTGTATGGGTGGATTTATCACCCTTATCACCTTATCCTATAAATATATAATTTTGGGACTCTTTTTATCTGAATTTCATTTTATAATAAAGTATCTTTTCGTACCTTTCCAAGAGTGCCCCTCCTCTCCTCTTATAAAAGGCCCCCACCTCTACCACCTTACCCACACATCTCAAGCCTTTGGTTCGGCCACGATCTGATATTTTTGTCTCTCTACATCCCTCTCGTACTCTTAGAAGCCTTACATTTGACAGAATTCTTCCCAAGGAAGCCTTTGAGCTCAAATCTAAGAGAGTTACCCGGTTTTAAGGTAATGTCTTCACTTGGGTTGTTTTGTTTTATTTTGCTTCTCCAACCCCCTAAACACTTTTTATTAATTTATTTTGTAACAAATGAATTATCTTCAATATAATAGGATGTTGTTATGAGAAGCATTCGAGCTTCACTTACACACACCTACATCTAATGGTTAAAGAACATACTATTTCCGTGGATGGCGAATTTCTGCTTCACGAAACGATGATTGTTCAATATTTTTCTAACACCTTCAAAGGTGGCCATTAAGATGTCACTGTATTTATATATGATATATAATATGTTTATTTTTTCCTTAAGCTTCTGTATTTTTCATTTATGGCATACCTTTATGGCTTCCATTATGGGTATACGCGATATCTTCATTTTAGGAAGTGCGGACTACCGCCCCCTCAAAGTGATTTGATTCGTTAATGCCATATGTGGGACGTATAAAGGATGTATTTGAAGTTATTATATATGATGTATGCTACATATAAATTATGAATATAATTCTGTAATTAAAATATATATATACCTCTCATTTAGTTTTAATTCCATTAATATGACATAGAAATGAATGTAGCGTTCATGCGTACGTACGGTTTACCGTCTCCATGAATGGTACATTTCATTTCGTACCTATAAATGAATATGTAATATTATAATTACATGTATATACTGGATATATATGATATATATGATGTCCAAATCATGATTATCATTCGGTATATAATGAACCTTTGACCACACAAACAACAATTAATTCTAAGAAGTCCACTTTCGACCTAAGAACCAAATATCGACAAAAATAACAATATTAACATAAATGATTACATAATGTTTATAACATGTCAATAAGTGATATAAAAGAATAATGATCTTGAAAAAGGATCTTAAGAAAGTAGAAATTAACTCATGTTTATAATTCAGGACGTTAAACAACGATCGAGTCAAGTTTGACACGAGGTAAGGGACTTCGTCTCAGTCTCCTTTCATTGAGGCATATTTTGTTTTGTACACAACTTTCATTTATACGGTGTATAAACCCCTTTGACTTTTAATATTATTAAAAAGGAATATTTTTATACGAAGCGTTTTACTAAACGACAAAAAGGAATGTTTCTTTTATCGTACGCGGTGACAACGACCTTTTCCGTCGCCACGAGTATTATTTGGTCTTTTGCTTCCTAAACTTGCCGTAATGTTTTTTAAAATGAAATAAATACCATATACTCTTTTATGTATTTTGGTATTCAAAATGGTTTTTAAAATGGATTTGTTATGTCAATATATTTAAGTGATATATTGTGATCAAAGTGTGGAAATGTTTTCTTTCCATTATATTTGTTCTATGTCTTATGATTTTATAATGGTACTTGGACATTTGATGGGTGGTTATGTGATAAACCATATGAAAGGTGGTGCGTGAATACCAGGACTGGTGGTTATTATATAACCTCCAATTCATTGGGTTTGGAAGTCGTCCATATGGCTATTCCATTAAGTGATATGTGTGGAAGTCGACCTTATTGGTATTGCATTTAAATATGTTTGTGTACCAAGATTCTTTTATATGTTATGTGATCTTTATATGGGTTTTATGGTAATATTTTGGTTACAAAAGGGTAAGTAATGATCTTTTATTCAGTGAAGAGTTTTTACTACTTCATAAAGGTTAAAGTATTACTTTGATAAAGTATACATGGTTTACTTGGTGTTTTGATAAACTAACAGTTTTCATTCTTTGTGTATCCTTTACTGATCATTTTATGCTCACCCCAAGTTCTTTTTGAAATTTTGTTACACACTACTTAATGTGGAATAGGGTCAATGATGGGATCAAGGGAAGGTCATGCTATATAAAACATAGAACTATACATGTTTCTTTTTAAGAGTTATTATTATATGGAATCTTAGTATGAGTTTCTACATTGTAATCTTTTGAGATGTATTATTTATGTCCTAATTCTCTAAAACTCTAAACATGAAAAGATCCTCAATGTGAATTATTCATTTAATTCAATATTAACTAAGGTTCAAGGTCGGGGCCTTATAGTTGGCTTGTCACTGCATTCGAGTGAATCAAATTCAAATACAATAAAAATTTTAGGTATGTTTTATTTTTCCTCAAAACGTCTGAAAATATCAATTTCCCTCAACCCACAAAAGTTGAAGTTAAGTCCTTTTAGGTATAAAATATAATTATGAACCCAATGGTTGTCTTGGTTCTTTATTCCAATATATTGTTTGTCAGTTATGATGATATGAATATAAAATAACATTTATTTAAATTATATAATTTACACTTACTCCACAAAAACCAACATTCATAGCTGGCATGCGCCGGTTGATGTTAGGATCCACCTATGGGAAGAACACCCTCATAAAGTCAATGGTATTATCGGATTTCAAATTTGAGTTACCGTTTATGAGTTATAAGGATTTGAATGTAATATAAATTTATTTAATTCTTTTTTACGACCAAAAACTACATCCACTGTTGACCCGCTCTAGACAATATTAGGCTCTGCCTATATAAAGAAGAACCTCATGAGCTCAACGGTGGTATCATATATTCAATATGAGTAACCATTCGTGATATATATAGATTTAAAAAATAAAATAATTTTATTAAATAATTTTATGTATGGTTATTCCATTTTCCGGTTTTTTCAATGGAGGCTCACACCGACTAATCTATTGTAGATCCTACGATAAACCCACCATCATAAATGAAACAGTGACCTCATGTTTCTGATCAAGGAATCTGTTTAATGGTTAATCAACATTTTTTGGACAATCAGTCATGAATGGTATTTAAAAAATAAAATATTTTGATGGATTATTCCAGGAACTCTAGGGATTGGAATCATACCCCATCTCAACACCTTGTCTTGAAATAAACCAATTTAATTTTCAAAAAAAATCATGATATTTTGAGGTATTACAGTAATCTCCCCATTAGGGATTTAAAATCTTGTAATCCAAAATAATGTCTTATCAAACAAATAGGGGTACTTAAAATGAATTTGATCCTCTTGCTCCCATGTACACTCTGGGATATTCTTGTGCTACTAACGAACACGCACTAATGGAATCGACCATCCATGAATGATCCTCTTCTTTCGATCCTCTATCTCCACCGGGTATTCTTCAAATGTCTCCTCATTGTAAATCTCTAGCTCATCGTGGTCGATGACATGAGAAGGGTCATAATCATATCTCCTTAGCTAGGATACATTGAATATGTCGTTCAACCGATATAACTATGTTATTAGAGACAAGCTGTATGCCACCTTTTCCACTCTTTGTAGTACAAGGAAATGACCAATGACAGTCGAAGATAACATGCCGCCTCAGCCAAATATCTATACCCCTTATTGAGGAGAGAATCGTAGGAATATATGGACACCCTCAATAAACTACATAGTTCATCATCTCCTATTAGAATATGAAAACAATTGGATTTTTTCATCATTCATCTTCCCTCAGATGAACACCACCTTCTCAGTGTTAGCTAGTACAATATCTAGACCCATGAGGACTGACTCCCCTAGGTATATCCAGTATAATGGGGACCATCATGGTCATCGTCACAGTGCCACGAATGTTGTCATACCAAGGGTGGAGTGGTAGCTTTTATTTTATAGAAACTCCACCAATGGTAGGTGGTCCTCCAAACCGGACTAAAATAAAGAATTTAATCACAAAGCATGTCATCAATGGACTCTATGGTCTGCTCCCTTTGACCATCTGTCTATTGGTAAAAGTCTATGCTCAAGCTTAGTTGGGACCCAAATGCCTCCAGCAATCACTTCCACAACTGGGATGTAAATCATGCATCATGATATGAGTCTATCGTAGATGGGACACCATGGAGTTGAACTATCTCCTGCACATAGAGGAAACCTAAATTCTCTAGTAAACCCTGTTTCTGAATGGGTATGAAGTGGGATAACATGTGGAGACAATATATGATCACATAGATGGAATCGTACCCCCTGGGCGTATGGGGTAAGACCTCCATGAAGTCTATAGATATCCCAAACCACTTCCAATGTGGTACCATGAGGGGTTGTGCCAATCCTTTTGGAACCAGGAGCTCAGCATTCACTTGCTGACAAGTGAGGCATCTATAGACAAACTCTTCCAGTTCTTTCTTCATCCACTGCCACTAGTACTAGCATCAGAAGTCCTGGTATGTCTTCACCACACACAGATGTAATACTAAAAGGGACATTTGAAACACCCACAGAAACTCCTCTTGTAATGCCATTGGTACTATGGTGCATCCTATGAAAAGGATGATGTGATCCCCACCATTAAAATATCAATTAGGGGCATGCCCTATGGACATGAAAGCATGTGTAGTCTCATAGATGGTATCACCATGTTAGGACTCCATAAGTCACTATAAGAGTAGATGAAAAATACCATCGGTTGATGAAAATATGCCTTATCTCTATCCACAATGGATATCTTATGTGGTTACAACTTATATGAGGCCTCGTTCAGTAGTTTTGAACTTGATATCACATTGAAAGAATCTTCCAAGGTGTTTCCATTCCAAGGATTATAGACTATATCAAATTCATGGTCCTATAGGAACTATATGCAATATCATTGTCACATATTTATATCCTTCTAAGAAATGATATACATGAGATTCTTGTGGTTAGAGTAGATAATTAACCATTCACCCATAAGGTAGTGTCTTCACATAATCAATGAGAATACTACCACTACCAAATCAAGGTCATGAGTTGCATAGTTCTTCTCATGCGGTCTCAACTATCGTAAGACATAATCAATAACTGGTTTCCCCTGCATCAGGTCACAACCATGCCTCATTTTGGATGAATCATAGAACACCACGTAGTGGGTTCCCTCCTCTATCAACCTTCAGATAGGAGCACTCATCAAGCTTTTCCTCATCTGTTGAAAGATCTGTTGGTATCATTCTGTCCACACTAACGGTTTTACCTTCTCCATTTACACCATCATGAGTGCTTCTACTCTAGATAAGTTGGGTACAATCCTCCGATAGTAATAATAAACCCAAAGAAACTCCACACCGTAGAAACCAGTGTTGCTGATTCCCAATAAATCACCACCTCAATCATCACTTGATCCACCAAAAATCCATCCACTGACATGACATGTCCCTGAAAGTGAAACTTTCACATCCAGAACTCACACATATAGAGTTTTCCATTTATATATTTCTCTCAGAGTCTACCTAGAACCATATTTAGGTGTAACACATGCTTCCCCTCAGACTCTGAACACACTAATAATTCATTAAGGAAGACCACTACAAACAGGTCTATATATGGAAGGATGATCCTATTCATGAGTCACATTAACATTTATGGGGAATTTTTCATGAAAAACGACATCAATAAGTACCCATAGTGGCCATAACGATAGCTGATGTATCTCTTGGAGATTTCCTCATCTCGTACTCGAGGTTGGTGATAGTGTGATCTATGTTCAATCATAAAGGAACATTTCACTCCCTTTAGCTATTCAAAGAAGTCATCAATCCTTGGTATAGGATACTCATTCTTCACTTCCACCTGGTTCAGATACAGAAAGTCCATTCAAAGCCTCATGATTATATCAACATTTTTAGAATACGATAATAGGGATACCCTTGGTGAAACACTATGCCTTACAAAGCCCTTCCTCTACAAGTCTTCCAAATATACCATCAGCTCTTGGAGATCTATTGGATCCATATCATATGCAGGTGTTGATACCGGTTCCATCCTAGGGAATAGATCAATGTATATTTCTAACTTTCTATGAGGAAGTAGTCCCGGAACATCCTTTGGAATAGATTCCTCTCTAAAGAGATGCTCAAAGTCTATCTAGGTGAAGGTCACCTCCTCATGTGTCTGAATGGTCAAACTCCACCATCTCCCGATTGCACCCTGAATAATGCTCATGGAAAGAACTTCCATCTTGTCCATGGTGCCCTGGTTAGATGGAAAACTCGGTCACTACCTAATGTCATTCCTTAGTAATATGTGTTTCGGGATCACCTCGGAACATGAGGGTCAATATAGATGAAACTTGTGTGAGACACTACTCCTACATGGATCCATTACCGGTAGAGACGGTAGTAACTACAAACTAATGGGTGGTTCTATTTCTAGGGCACTACAAGAAGGTACCAACTCTGGAAACGATCCCCATACCAATGCATCATCACACTGTGGACCATCCTCAGGATCACACATTGCAATCCTGGATGACTATCTATGTAGAGGCATCCTAAAGGGTATCAAGATGAATCATTATTATTAGGTTATAAATAGAGAGGTATCTCTGACTTAGCAAGATCATGATAATATATTCAATGACACACGCAACCCTTGTTTTCATGTACCTTGTCGGAAAATAGAATTGAGGGTCATGATGTATGGAAACGGCGTCTGACGTACCAATATTGGACTACCTGGACAGAAATCCGAATTTGGAACACTTAACAATGATTCCCCCAAAACAATTAATAATAATTTTGTTCTTAATGTATTACTGACCTCATATGAGCCACATTATCATGACCCATCCCCAAGGATCTATGTTGTGACTATACCAAGCACTCCTTCCATAGAACATGGGTTGGTGACTAGCACCGAGAAGAAATATCCCAATAAGGGAAGGAATTTTCCACAAAACATTTACACATGCTCGAAGATCATATTGAGGAATGTAAATACAACGAAAACCAAACATTTCCCTGAACAAACTATTGATAGTACTGTACAAACCGAAAATACAAAGGTTCCATAATAAAATCCCAAAACCACAATGGAATGTACTCCTTGCAAAGTACGTCCACTTGATACCCCAAATGTAGGGTAGGTGAAGGGTAGCTTCCTGTAGTAGTAGAAGTCCACTTGTTCATCCTGTCTCACTCAGAACCTCCTAGTACCGGACTACCATGGTCTCCGTCGAATTGTTTCTTTTTCCCGTCTCACTGAGAACCACCTAGTCACAGACAACTAAGGTCTCCATCGAAGCATCGATCACCTACATGGGACACGACATGTGTGGGATAAACCCATGTAGGGGTGAGTAACACAATACTTAGTAGGGACCTTAAAACAAAATTGAAAGATCAAAAGTTATGACCACATGGGAGGAACACACAATAAAGACCACACAAAAAGACCACACAACAAAGATAGCTCATGTTGGTTTAATCAAAAGGATGGAAATCAGGACTATCAGTCGTAACACTAAATACTTTGGACTACTAAGGTCATAATCCATGTTTATTACCATGGGTTTGATAGGTCACATACAACTGCCCCCACTTTTTGTCTTCTGGATCACATAGAGCTACTTCCCACATAGGCAATCAAAGCCGGTCCCCATAAGTACACCTATAGATTGTCTACACATAACTGCTTATATCTGGTCCACACATGGCTTCTTATTGCTTTTCCACACATGGCCACTTATAGTTGGACCATAGAGGGCCACTTAAAGATGGTTCACACAACATTGCTTGTACATGGTCCACACAGGGACGCTTATCATCTAGGCCTACAGGGTCACTTAGACCAGCTCATCACCAGTCTTTGGGTCTCAGTGAGCTGCAGGGTTCTTATATGTAGCACACTTGATTCTGGGAGAATCTACTCTGAATCCATAAGTCACATATCAACTACCACTAAAACAGACATAAAGTACATTGAAAGAACCTTTTCCCTAAATAGTCCCAATTCCACATACATTTCATTAATCAGATGCTCAGAATTAAATATATTGGCATTATAGAATACAGGGGCAGGTTATGTCTAGGCCCGACCCTACTTGGTGGGGCCGACCTGGCAAAATGGACAGGGGGTCCCGCATGACCTGGCCCGATTCGGAAGACCCAAATAGATAATTTTGGGTATGGGCCAGCCCGTTCTGGTCTGGCCACTGGGCCAAGACCACTAGGCCTTGATGGACCCGGCCCGGTTCCACAGGTGGTCCATCCCCGAGGTCGTCTAGTGACTCGGTTTCATCAGGCATTTCCTACATGGCTGGCGGGTTCTTCCACTACCCGGACACTCATCGGGCATCCAGTTCTTGTTTCACATAGCCAGCTAAGCCCGACCACCTCCCCTATACACACGGTCCTATAGGGATCATTTGTGAGCTACATTCCACGCCTCACCAATGTGGGTCGCTCTTCCAAAGTTCTTCCCGAGACTCTCCTCTAAAGCGGTGACTGTGCCGCCCCTCCCTCTAGCATCGCTCCGCTCATGCTTCCTGGTCCATCAACATGACTCGTGGCTCTAATAGGGGTCCCGCATGCTGCCACGGTCTGTTAACATAAAATTTTCACCACGTGAACCTCCAAAAAAGTAAAGTGGTTGCGTCCTCCTACCGCCTGTCATTGGCCTTTGTGCCAGCTACTCCTTCTGCTGTTGTGGTGCACCACCTCCCACCTTCTGCCACATCTTGGGTGTTGTGGCCTAGTGCTGGCACATTGGTCTGGTGCTACCGTCATGACCTAGTGGTACGATATCGCGCCCGTGCTACAACCTTCATGATTGTGGCCCTTACACAGGATGCCTATACAGATGATGTGCCTTTGTCCATTACACCATGATGAACATGAATTTAGAGATTAAGGGGATCACAAAGGAAATACATATGAACAATCAACCTTTGATCGTGTAGGTATAGATTTTTTTTCAGTAGGATCACGAGGTATAAATTATAAATTAGTATGATTTAATCCCGATATCAAAATGCAATTATATTTCTAAAACTCTCAAGGAAAATTCATCTGTGGATCATATTGTTAAAGAGCTTATCAACATTCATTGATTTGAGGGGGTGAAAGAGGATACAAAGTTCAATATGAATTTAAAACCCTACCTTGGAATGGAAATTTTTCAAGGATGATCATTTGTCATCATATGTCAATCACTAGTTCTGATTCACCCTCCAAGGGTATTGCCACCACTTCTTGAATTACTAGTGTTCATCAAAAGAGATTTTTCATTGAGTGACTCAAAGGGATTCCCAAGATCCAAACCAATATCTAATTCTATTATCCCATTAAATGAGTAAAATGCATCTCAACATTTCTATTTCACAGAGTCCCTGATGATACATGGTTTCATTTATGAAAGAACATTTCTGTTACATTTCGTTGTAGTATCGTTAAGCGGTTCCATTTATGGAATGAAACTATGGGATCATCACTGCATCAAATCAAAACAATTTCGAATAAAATAATCTTTTTAATTTTATTTTACTTTTCCATGAAATGCTTGAAAATAACATTTTCCCCCAACCCACACCAATTGAGGTTATGTCTTTCCTATGGAGAACATCTCCTTATGAACCCAACTATTGTCTCAGATTTTTAATCCCAGTTACTTTTTCTGAGTTGTTAGGATTAGAAAATAAAATAAATTTTATTTAAATTATTTTATTTACTCTTATTCCCCAAAAACCAACTTTAAAATTCGGCCCGTTCCGGCCGATGTTATGCTCTGCCTAAGGGAAGCATACCCTCATGAAATCAATGGTACTCTCAAATTTCCTAGATATGTTAGAATTTATGAATTTTAAGGAACTTGAAATAAAATAACTTAATTCAATTATATTATTTACTGAAAAAACTAATTTCCATATTGAATCATGTATGCCATTGTTAGGATATACCTAAGGAAAGCATACCCTCATAAGCTCAACAGTGGTCTCATATTTTTAATCTGAATCACCATTATTGAGTTATAAGGATTTGAATATTAAAATAATTTTTTAAATTTATTTATATATATTTATTCATTTTTATTTTTGTCTCACTAAAGGCATGTGTCGACTAGTCTTAATTTGTGCCTATGGTGAACCCACCATCTGTAATGCAATTGTGCCTTCATATTTATAATTTGAGAACCCATTTTAGAGTTATTCATCATTTTATAGAATACCTCTCAAGCATTCTATTTAAAACATATCATTTTCAACGGATCATTGTGGACACTCTGGGAAACAAAATCGCTCGTCATCTCAACTCCTGGTCTTGAAATAACAACATTTAATTTTAAAAAATCATGGAATTATAGGCTATAAAAATAACCTAATAAATTGTCAAAATTATATTTTATTGTAATTTTTTGACCCAAACATGTAAAATTATTGAAAATATTAATTTTATATATTTTTTTGAGAAAAAGTTTTGTACACATTTTTTATTTCAAATAATTTAATGTCTTCAACTCACCTTAATTATACAAGGTGATACACTCTATAATCTTCTTCACACCATAAAACACGTATCTTTCTAAAACTATCATCTAAAATCTCATCCCAAATTCCATAATTTCATCTTAGGGGACTTATTTTTGTTATAAATTAAAACTTGGATAGATTTGACTGAAAACAATAAGTAGGGTACACAAGGGAGAGGTGACATTCTTCATCATGATTTTTTCGTTTATTGCCTCCTCCTCCAAATTCTATTTTAATTAAAAAACGATGATATAATAAACACTATATATTAAAATTAATGATATATTTTAATTTTATGAACATTTTTAATAACCATATCTACTTCCAACAAATTGTTTATGTAATCATCTTCGGTATGTATTGTAGACTACCGCTTCACGAAATTATGTCATTCATTTTTCCATGAGAACCTATCAAGGATTTTTATAATGATGGAATATATTATTATATATTATATATATGATATTATTATAATTTTGTAAAAATTATTTCACATATACCTTTACAATTCACATTATGTGGGAAGTCGATAAGATTGAACGTGTGTAAGGATGGTTATCACCTCATGAAGTGATGCGATCCATTCACTCTTTACATAGAAGCTAATAAGGATGGTTTTAATAATAATATATATTATATATAACATAAATTTTTTTTATACAATTTAAATATTTTTGTTATCTTTACTTATTTCAACATTTCGAGATAAGGGAAACAATGTTCATGTGTATCAACGCCCTACCACCTCTATGAATATTGTAATTCATTTTATATATCGTAACATTAATGATTAATATAAATAAATTTATACTAATATATATAAAATATAAATATCATTGTAATCATTCAAAATATTATTGAACCATTATCAATTTAAGAGGACCAAAAATGAAAATTCCCAACATACATGAAAACAAAGATGTTATTTCCAGAAATGTGACTTTGACAAGGAATAATCAATGAACCTATAATGAAATTTCATATGAAATCAATATATGATTTTATATTTATGGGTTTTCTTTGGTATAAAATTTAAAATAAACTTTTATAAATTATACATTATGTTTGATCATGTAGAATGAAGTCGATACTTAAGGTAATGGATTGATGTCTCACTTTTTACTTAAGTGTGACACATGAAATATTTCCCATGAATTTCATTTATGTGGTGTATATAAAGCTCATAAATTTACATAATTAATATTGTTCTCAAAATTATGCAATTAGATATCAATTCAGGATTTCTCTTATAAAAGGATTTTGTTTTAAATGATACCAATGTGGTAATGGTTTTATGTTACATTCCCATAATTTATCAGGGTAGATTATTATTAAGTCTCCAATGTTGAAATATAATGATATAAATCTCAATAATAATCATTAATTTTTTTCTAAAATGTTTACATGACATTTTCATATAATAGTTCCATTTTCTCACTCTGTGGAACAAAAAATAATTGAGATAACAGTTTTATGAAAAATCAACCTTATTTTCCTATTTGGTCAAACCCCTATTTCACCAAAAAACATTATTTAAAATAATATTTTCCCTTTTCTTTAAAATTATTAAAATAAATTCATAATAAAAAAATGCACCCTTCTTTTAACAGTTATAGACTTTTGAATGGAATATTCACATCATTTTCCAAAATATGAATTTTTTTCTTTTCCAAAAAATGTCAATGGAATTTCAATTATAAAATTAATTACATGAATGGAATTTTTATTCATCATGTAAATTATTTAATTTACTATTCCTAAATATTTTTTATTGATTATTTTGAAAATAAATTATTCCCAAGCTATTTTATTAATTAAATTTTTAAAAAATTTATTTTCAAGGAAATGTCATCTTTCGTGAGAAGTGATCCATGCAATTTTTTTTCAAAAACATTATCCATCTAAGACGATATAACTTGATGTAATTTTTCCATTCCTTGGGTTATTAACCAAATATAGAATAATTATTATTTAATTTAGATGTTTGTGATTTGAATACATTTATAAAACCTATTTCTCTTCCACTAGTTATACCATAAAAAAAATTATGTGAAAGGCACTTCTTTATCCTTGTGTTATGAAATTACAAAATGATAAAATGATAATTAAACCTTTTTATTTTTCATATATTATGATATGATGAAATTTTTACGAATCCAATTTAATTTCATGTGTCAGGATGTGATGTGTGTTTTATAATCTCAGGGAACACATTTGTTTGATTTAAATTATGTAATAGGTGTGACATATATTTACATCCTATGAAATGGGTAAATATTTACATATCCTGAGATATATATGACTAGAATGATGAGGGATTTTAACTCCTTAAGGGGAATTTTATTCTAAGATGGTCTTGGGAGTAACATTTACTATTAAGATAGTCTGGCGATTGATCCAATTTCACTATTATGTCCTTTGTAGTGGGACTTGAATAGTATGGAAATGAATTAATATTCATATATATATTAAAAAAATCAATGTCTTTATACAATGTTATGTCCTTATATATCATGTCCTTTGATTCTATTATGATTCTTGTGTTATCAATTTCAAATATTTTATCCGTGACTCAATATTATGACCATTGATATGCAGACAATGTTATTTAAATTTTATGGTCATGTTCTCAAACCCTTTTGTCCTTGCTATGATTACATATCTCCCTTTTTTACCCTTACTGAAAATCTAATCCCACCCGTAACTATGTTTTCTTACCCATTTTGTTATGGAATTTATTACCTGTGATATATCTAGGAAGGGTTTTAGTTGTGAATAATGTTGTGGGTGAGGATTTAGTTTACTTATAATATAGCTTCTTTTGTTTCCAAATTTTCAAACACCCTGTACCTTTATAAAACTCTGAATTCATTTTTTGTAATGTAATGAAATATCATAAGAAGAATTGTAATATCAACAAATGATAATTTTGAATTTCTATAATTGGTATTATATTATAGTATTAGATATCATTTATAATCTAGGATGACCAAACATTAGTGATATACCTATGTAAATATATATGGATAAGTATAATGATGATTTAATTTATAGCAAATTGTCTTCGAAATTTGTTAAATTATAGAGTGAGTGATTCCCATAAATTACCTATTTGTATGGAAGCTACAAATGGATTTTTCTCTAGAATGTCGGTTACTGGAGATAATTTGTAATCACTCGGACCTCTCTGGTCCATTACATTGCTAAAATCTATTTTTTGAGGTGTTCTAGGAGGTCAATGTGACTTATCCCCAAAACTTATCTAAATTTAGAAATTGTTTTATGAAACAGTATCACATTTCAATTCCAAAATTCGAAACTATTTCCTGAAACTATGCCACTTTTCCTTTTCCGAAATTCCAGATGGTTTCATGAAACTGCGTCACTTTTCCTTTCCCAAAATTCCAAACTGTTTTATAAAACTATGTCACTTTTCCTTTTCCAAAAATTACAAACTGTTTCATTAAACGGTTTCATTTTTCCATTTCCAAAATTCCATACAATTTCACTAAAAGGTGTCATTGTTCCCTTTTCAAAATTCTTTCATATTACATGAAATGCAGTCACTTTTCCATTTCCACATTTTCAAACAATTTCTTGAAATGGATTCACATTTCCATTGAAAAAATTCTAAACTATTTCATGAAATGGTGTCACTTTTCCTTTTAAAAATTCCAAATTAATTCATGAACAATTTTAATAGGAAAAGTGTCAAGGAAAGGGTGTCACAGAAACAGTGCCACAGAAATGGTTTCACCGAAATAGTGTCACATAAATAGTGTCACATAAACGGTGTTACAGAAATGGTGTCACAAAAACAGTGTAACAGAAATGGTGTCACAAAAATAGTTTCACAGAAACAGTGTCATAAAAATAGTGTCAATGAAACAGTGTCACAGAAATGGTGTCATAGATACAGTGTCATAGAAACAGTGACACAGAAACAGTGTCACATAAACGGTGTCATGGAAATAGTGTCACATAAACGGTGACATGAAAACACTGTCAGAGAAATGGTTTCATAGTGACTGTCTCATAGTTACTGTCTCGTTGATACTGTTTCATATTTCCTTTTCCAATTTTTTTAAATTTTCCAGATTCTCCGATTTAACATTTTCTTTGAAGAAAAAGTGCATTGAAAGCATAATTTTAAAGGATTTGAGGCTGATTCAAAGCCCATAACTACAATATTAATTTTATTAAGGATCAAGATGCCTTTACATGATCAAACCATGTGGTTTAATACAATCCTCTATTAATGGGAAATCCAATATATCATAACCCGTTGCTCCGTTAACTCTTTTAATGGGGTGATATATCTTCCTCGATTGTTCTTCCTCCTTGTTCTATAGTTTTAGATTCTCAAACCATTCCTTCTTTCACATTTGACTCATGTGATAAATCATTCTTACTTATATTTGTTCCCCTTGAAGTATTTGTCACTATAAGTACACCCCCTCTTTTGGTGAAACCAAGCAGTGTCGATCAATCATCGATATATGTATTGACTTATCTATGTTATTTAGGGTTCAATCATCGCATTTGATTGTATGTTATTTCCCCTTGTTTTTCTAGATAGTGTGATATCTATGCTTTATTTGTTTAGATTTTCTTTTTTCATAGTAACTGGAAAAGAAAAAGAATTTGGATTAATTTTAAATTAGTTATCAATGATAAAGAGTAATGAAAATGAATCTTGTTGTTGTTGTTGTAATTTTATGTTAATCAAATTGATGTAGTAAGCTTGTTTAATCAAATTATGATAACTATGATAGCTTTTTGTTTAGGTTTTCGATAGTTGGGACCCACTACTTATGAAATATATAATTCAATATGGATTGAAGAATTTATTTTTTTATAACACATAATTCCATGTAGGGTTTTGAGGTACCCCTTACATGTATGTCTGAGTTCCTTGTGCTTCAGGGCCTTGAGAGATCATTATGTTTGAAGGTTGGATTCCTTGTTTAATTTCTAAGAGCCGAATTTATTTGATGATAGTTATAATACTACTTGTGTTGTGATGTGATCCTAGATGCATGTTGAGATATGCGGGGGTAGAGAAGCCCATTGGTTGTGGAAGGGAGGACATCGGGGATGATGAAATGGCTTGGATGTTAATATTTTTATTCTTGATGATTTTTGTTGGTGTCTATATTTTTTACAATCCTCATTGCTCAAGGTGGCTCTTTTTGGTTACCCTCATTCCATAATAGGAAATGATGTGTGGGGTATGAACATTATTTTCTTGTTTAGCTTTTCTAGGGAGGATGGGTCTATGCTTTTTCTATATGAGGAAACAACATGACAAGCAGTTCATCTACTCACCGAGTTGATCCCCATTGTGTTTAGTAGCATAGAATGTTTTTCTAGAAAGCCTGGGAATATGAGAAATTAATAATGTTCTTAATAAATGATTGAATAAATGGTATTAACTCATGGGGTTGGATCTTGCTGGAACGCAATGCTCTGATTTCAATTTAATAGAACAGTGATCTTCGTGTGTGACGCTAAGGAAATATAATGTGAAATTTTGAATGGTTAATTAATAATTAATAAATTTATTAACAAAAATTGAAATAGATTAAAATGGAATGAAGTAATGCAACAAATCCTTTTAAATGGTTGATTGATTGTAGTATACCTTTTCTAAGTTGTGGTAGTTTGGAGTTTGAGTTACATTTGCGGAAGTTGAGTCTATGAATAGGTCATTACCATATTGTGGTTGGGATATATAATATATTCTGTACATTTTGTGTTTCTATACGCTACACCACTCCATCAATTTGGGAAACTAACACCCCATGGATTCTTATCCATGGGGGTATTTTCCCCAACATTCTTATGGGAGGTTGGATGACTGACTACCCCCTTTGGCCCCACTCTCTACTCTTGGTAATTACTTGTGCTAGTAGGTAGAGCAGTTATTTTTCCCCATATATGTGTTTAGAGGGATGTAATGGCTTGTGTTTGGTCACCCACATATATTCTGAATATAGTTTCCTATGGTCTACTATAGGTGTAATGTGTATAGGCTCTGATGGCTTGAGGATCCTTACTCACTGCATGAGATATAATGTATTGAGGCATAATACCTAATGTATGATACACATTTTATGGGCTGTGTCGGCTCTCAGAAACTACCTGGGTACTTTTAATATGGGAACATGGTGGGTTTTTTGCATGAGCTACATGTTATGGTGCTATGCCCAGGTGTCTATGGGAATGCCTTTTTGGAGAGAGTTTCATAGGATGTACAACGTTGGGGAAAAGTGGAAAACCAATGGGAAAGTGGTAGCGGGGAACCCATGATATTATTTATTATATTATATACTATTTTTTTCAATACGTGGTGAGAGTAGCCATGGTGATACTAAGAACATAATATATATGTTTTGGTGATGAGTTATTTTCACTTGTTTTTCAATGTTATTTATAATGCTTCCTTTACATTTTCATGAGAGTCTACGGGGAGGATCCTACTGAGTATACTGTTATACTCACCCTATGTAAATATAATCAAAATTTTGAGGTCACATGGAGTATGTTAGAGATCAGGATGGTTACCACTAGCTTCGAGTTGTAGGAGCTATTCCGGCTTTGCGGTTGCTATTTTTTATTTTCATTCCTTTGGCACTTGTAATTTTCCCTCTCGGTTGTTGTAGTTTTTCATGACATTACATAAGTGTACATGGGAATTAAATTATATTTCATTATATTTTGGATTTGGTTGGTTTATATCTAATCTCCCTCTTTCACATGTGTTCCTTTGAGGGTAATTCCTCTCATTTGTGTGTTTACTATACCCATAGTTCTAGTCGCCAACCCGAAGCCTACATGAGGTGGGACTCTGTGTCACCATCTCCCATATCACATCGCCAGCCCAAGAGGGGTAAACCTTATGGGGAGAGGGTCTTGAAAGAGTGTTATGAGAGGTCTGGTTGAGGGATATGATGGAGTTTTGTGTTACGTACATTTGAGGTTTCAGGGGTTGGTAGGGCAGCAATGTTAGTCATGTTTTTTCAGTGATGTAAACAATGGATATTGGTTGAGAAATAGATATTTTAGTCCATCTATCATCTGATTCATGGACCACTATGTTTAGAATGGATACTAAATGAAGTGATACTAGTTTCAGGGTAGACACCTCGGAAAGGATCATGAATAATTCTTTTTTGTGCATTTGTTTGACAGGGTCAACCATGGGATAGGAAACCAAAATGATTAAAATAAAAATAAATTAATTAATGTTGAGTCTTACATATGCCATGTTTAAGAGATATAACTATTTTTTAATTTTTAGTTATGTCTCTAGCTCAACATCCTCATCTGGTTCGTGCAGAAGATGTCCAACATGCTATTCCAGAAGATCCCCAGATTGTAGAAGTTGAGTACGGAGAAACATGGAAGAGGACACTCCACGATTTTCATTACCAGAGTCATCATATGTACGATGGATCCATTTCAGATGCAGTCAAGAAATACCGATTGGAAGAGGTTGAGATAGCATTCAGTTCGATCTGTGCTTAGAAGGAGCACTGGGTGTATTTGGTTGTGACGATGCAACTTGGAGCATCGCGACAGTGGTTGTTCTTATTCCTCGGGGATCATGGGGAGTTGTCTATCTCATGGGAGGAGTTTTGACACAACTACATAGTGATGTTTCTTTCATATACCGTGTAGGAATCCAGTCACCATGAAAATTTTACATTTCAACAATGGAGATCTATTGTGAGAGTGTTTTGAATCTGTTTTAGAAACCTCTTATAATATGATTTGGACCTGTCTCCAGACGAGGAAGCCTTTCTAGGGAATTTCGAAGAGGCTTTGTATATAGAGATCCTACACCAGGTCACACCATTTATGTTTAGGAAATATCTTATGGTGCTAGCAACGGAAGAGGTCATCCGGAAGACATTTCCTAGAACTAGATCAGCATGAGAGGGGAGTCATCATGATTCCTCATGAGGCAGAGCTGTTTTCTAGGGTTCCTGGATTACATGGTAGAAGAATATCTATTCGGTTGGGGGTAGGTCCCATCCCTCATCATCTTGTATATCCAAGGGCCGAGTATCTCAAACCTAATACAATGGATCATGTTCTTGTTTTTCATATGGTGGTTGATATCATTAGAAGTGAGAGTTCCCAATATTTCCAAGCATTCATGGTGCACCAGGTCTTCTACTCCAGGTTCCTCCATTGAGGTAGTTCAAGTCGAATAAGTAGCATTATGGTTCACTATCTTTGGATAATAAGAGAGAAGATGTGGCAGGAAGAGGACAACCTCGTGACTCTCCCCATCCTCATAGAGAAGAGACCAGTCAAGGTGGTGGTCTTCATTAGGGTTAGAGAGGCCATGAAAGATGTCATGGGCAACTTCATTCTTTAACGTTGTTAGCGCTAGGCGAGTCGGACATCATTCGAGGTACACTTTTCTTTTTTCTAATTAGGTGTATTCCGTGATTGATTCTGGAGTGTCAAACTCCATATCACCTACCCTTTTCTATGATTTGGGACTTGAGATAGAGAGGCTTCTAGTGCCCTTGGCGTTGACTATTCCAGTTGGAGTTCAAGCTGGCATTTTTGAACTATGTAGAGATTGTGTGCTAGTGTTGGGTAAGCACTGCTCTTGAGGACATTTCCAATGTTTACGAATAAAACCATATTATTTCATCCTCGGTGTGTTATGGATGTATTCAGTTCATGTTATCATGGATTTCTTCAGGAGACAATTGGTGTTCTTTGATGTTGATGGAGAGTCGTCTGTGTTTGTTGGTGAGTGAGACCCTTGGATGGGTCATATGCATGTTATTTAATTATAATCCTTGATGGCTGAGATGAGGATGAGTTCTTCAGAGGTTCAGCAGTCGGTGTTTCCTCGGGTCATATAAGTGTACAATGATGTCTTTCTATAAGAGGTTGTATCATTACCCCCTTGATGAGAGATCGAGTTTTGTATCGAGCTATATCTAGAAGAATATCTTATCTTCATGTATTCCTATAAGATGTACCCTTCTGTGTAATGAGAGATATGTATATAGCTTGATGGTCTATTATAGTGCAGTTTGATTCGTTCGAGTGTGTCCCTGTGGGGTGTACTAGTTTTGTTTATGAAGAAGGATGATCGCATTTCATTAGTTTTATATCGATTATCATCACATAAACAAAGTGATAGAGAATAATTGTTGTCCTCTTCCACATATTGATAATTTATTTGATCATCTAATGGGTGAATGTTGGTTCCAAAAGGTGAACTCATGGTTAGAATATCATCATATGCATGTGGAGGATGAGGATATCATGAAGAATGATTTATTTTGTCATCATGGGCATCACGAGTTCATTGTAATGTCATTCGGTGTGAGGAATGATCCATTTGTGTTAATTGGATTGATGAACGTTGTTTTCTATGAGTTCCTCGATAATTTTGTGGTCGTTTTAATAAAAACCATCCTTGTGTACTTCGCATCTGAGGAGGAGCATGCAGAGCATCTTCACGCAATTTTGAGAGTTCTTCGTTAACATCTGCTGTTTGGGAAGCTTTTGAATTATTATTTTTGGGCTCAAGAAGTTCATTTCTTGGGCATGTTTTGTCCCATTTGGGATTAGTTTTGGATCCATAAAAGATAGTAGAAGTTGTATCTTGGGAAGCCCCCCAGAATGTGGTAGAGGCGAGAAGTTTCCTTGGTCTCGCAAGATACTACAGGAGGTTCGTATGTGGTTTCCCCCGAGTTGCGTCTCCTCGAAGATCATTGACTAGGAAGGATCTGGAGTTCGTGTAAAATAATCAATGTATGGAATATTTCGAGTATCTGATGGTGAAGTTGGTAAGTGCATGAGTTCTTTGGCTTCTAGAAGAGGGAGTTCAGTTTGATGTTTTCTGTTATGCATCGCATCTAGGGTTATGATTTGTTCTGATGGAGTAAAGATCAGTTGTTTCTTATGGTCCTCAGTAGTTGCATCCCCACGAACATAACTTTTCCAACCATGATCTTGAGTTGGCAGTAGTGGTTTTTTCTCTTATGATGGGGATACATTACCTCATTAGTGAGCACTTTGTGGTTTTCACATATCATAAGAGTCTGAGTTATGTTTTCTCCCAACATGACATGAACTTGAAGAAACGTTCATAGATGGATTTCTTGATGAAATACAACATTGAAATATCATATACACCTACAAAGTGGATGTTTTGGGCTGATGAGCTATGCAGGAAGTCACGTAGTGATGCAGTGTGTGAATCTAGAGATTCTTGGAGAGTGATGGAAGAACTTTCAGCATTACATCTCGATATGGGAGAAGTTGGGGGAAGATTATGTCCTTTTTAGATGACTGTGTCATCATCTTTGATGTAGCAGGTGGGAGACTCCAAGTTGGGGGAACTAGAGGTGGCCGTTTTGAGAGACCGAGTACTATGTGGAGATGCTCTTGATGGTTTTTCTAAGGATGACCAACACAAGGTGTTATATCAAGAAAGGATTTTTATTCCTTTGGCGATGTGTGAGACGGTTCTTAGAGTGTTCCATAGTTCGCCTTTAGTGGTTCATCCTGGGGTGAATTAGATGTATCGGGCCTTGAGGAGTATTTTTTTGCGTCCTGGGCTGAAGCGTGCAGGGGCAGAGTTTGTGTCTCGATGTTCTATCTTATAGAAGGTGAAGGCCCATCACCGTGTCCCCAACAGTTTGCTCCAGCCATTAGTTATTCCTCAGTTGAAGTGGGATGACATCTCAATGGACTTTATTATTGGTTTACCTCATGCTCAGGGATTACATGACTCTATTTGGATGGTATTTCTTCAATTAGAGAAATCATACAACATTATAATGACAAAGGAGTCGAGCTCAGTAATATTTTTGTCGAGGTAGTATCTGGAGGAACTTGTGAGACTCCAAAAAATCCCAAGGATGATCATTTCTAATAGGGATCCTCATTTTAACTCTAGGATGTAGAGAGGTATCCAGCATGATTTTGGATATTCTATATGCTTTATAACTGATTTTCATCTATAGATGGATGGTCAGACAGAGCAGACTATCCTGAACATTGAAGACATGTTGCGCTCTTGTGTCCTAAATTTTGGGGGTTCGTGGATGAGGAACATTCCCTTGGTGGAGTTCACTTTCAAAAATATAATTCTCTACACCATTGGAATGGTGCCATTTGAAGCCTTGTATGGCTGAACATTCCATTCTCTGTTGTTCTGGACTACGGTTGGAGAGTCAGCAATTCTCATACAGGATCTAGTGCAGAATACAGCAGAGATGGTTCATGTGATTTGTGAGAGGATGATGGCAACACAAGATCATTAGAAATCATATACCAATCAAAGTAAAAGACCATTAGAATATGATTTTAGGGATCATGTGTTTCTAAAGGTGACTCTGAATCATGGTTAGTGAAGGTTTGTTCATGGGAGAAGGCTTTCTCCCTAGTTTTTGGGTCTTTTGGAGGTGTTTTCTACCGTTGGAGTCATGGAATACATAGTAGCACTTCACCAGTATATGAGCCGGATACACGATTTTATTCATGTGTCACAGCACCATCGTCTTCTTTATGATGACTCTCACATCATCAATTGGGGAAAGACTGATTTTGATGATGATGTGACATTCAAGGAGCATCCTATATAGATATAAGACCACAAGGATAAGGAGTTGTGTGGGCGCTCTATCCCCTTGGTTTGTGTCTTGTGGCGACACTATGGTGGGGATGAGATTACATGGGAATGTGAGTCGTAGATACATTCTCAGTACCTCGAGTTGTTTGATGCATAAAACTTTTATTGTAACAATGTAATATTTTTTGTTGTATACCTCTCTTTTTTATGAGATGATATTATTTTGATGCATTTTTTCTCTCTCTCCTCTGAGAGGTATCTCAATGGGTGGTTGTTCATACACCATTTGTGTCTCCTTTTAGGTTAGTTTTGAATTCTTGAGTATGATAATGTTTTGATAGGTATCTGGTGTAATTGACCAGACCTCTATAGTCCATTTCATTGCTAAAATTTTGTGATTGAGGTATTCTGGAAGTTCAAGGTGACTTATACCCAACACTTAGCCAGAATTCCAATTTGTTTCATGAAACATTGTCACCTTTACTTCCCATTGTTCCAAACTGTTTCATCAAATAGTGTAACTTATCCTTTTCCAAAATTTAAAACCATATCATCAAAATGTGTCACTTATCCTTTTCCAAAATGAAATATATTTCATGAAATGGTGTCACATTTCCTTTTCAGGAATCCCACATTGTTTCATGAAATGGTGAAAATTTTCCTTTTTCTAAAATTCCAAACAGTTTCACGAAACATTGTCACTTTTCCTTTTCCAAAATTCTAAACTATTTCAATAAATAAAGTCACTATTCTTTTTCCAAAATTCCAAATGATGTCATGAAATGGTGTCACTTTTCCTTTTCTATAATTCCAAATTGTTTCATGAAATGGTTTCACTTTTCTGTTTCCAAAATTCCAAACTATTTCTGAAACGGTGTCATAGAAACGATTACATAGAAATAATGTCATATAAATAATGTCACAAAAATGGTGTCACAGAAATGGTGTAACATATAGGTTGTCATAGAAACAGTGTCACTGAAATGGTTTCATAGAAACAGAGTCATAGTTACTGTCTTACAGTTACTATCTCAGAGATTATGTTTCATATTTCTTTTTCCAAATATCCAGATTTTTCCAAATTTGACTATTTAAAGTTTTCTTTGATAAAAATTGCAATGAAATCAATTTTAAGGGATTTACGGCCGATTCGAATCCCCTAACTCCTATGTTAATTTTCATAAAGATCGATATTACTTTACATGGACAAACCATGCGGTATAATGTAATCCTATTTTAATAAGAAATCTAGAATATCTTAAATAGTTTCTTTGATAAAACATCTAAAGGGTAAATGATATCATCCTCCCATGTTGTTCATTCTTGTTCTCTTGTGCGGGATGCTCAAACCCTTACTTACTTCTCTTAGTAGTTTTTTGATTAAACTTTCCTCCTTGGATTGGTTTCCCTTGATGTTTTCTCGCAACAAGCGCACCAGCATATTTTGGTGAAACCAAGAAGTATCAATAATTATTCGATATAAGGTTTGATTTATCATCGTTCTTTTGGACTCATCTTCTCTTTATCCTTTCCATATTATGGCATGTTATCTCTAGGTTCCTAGTGGAATTTTCTTGGGTGTTGGCTGATATGGTGGTGTCTCTGCATCCATAGATGGATACAGTCCTCTAAGAGTGGTGATCATGATCTTTTTTTTAGTCTATTAAAATATAATAAGTCACCTTTTGAGGCAGGGGATTTGTGGCTTCTCTTTTATTTTACAAGAAACTATATAATTATCAAGTTTTATCCCACTGGATCACAATTGAAATGAAATAATAAATATTTCATCAGGATAAATAAATTGATGTCGATCATATGTTATTGCCTCATGTTTTACTAGATATTGTGATATCTATTTATATTTTTTATGATTTTCATTCTTAAGGGAAATTGGTAAATAATTTAAAATGTGATTAATTTTAAATTAATTTTCAGAGATATAGTGGAAGTTAAAGGAATTTAGTTGTTGTTGTTGTGATTTGATGTAAATAAATTGATGCAGAAAGTATGTTTAATAAAATCATGATATCTATTATACATTTTTATTTAGGTTACCCATAATTATAACCTACTACTTATGAAATAGTTAATTGATGATGGATCAATGAACTGGTTGTTTGAAAGAAGATAATGTATGTTAGGGTTCAGAGTTACTCTCTGGCTTGTAAGGCTGAGTGCCTTCTTCTTATGAGCCTTGAGAGCCGTTATTTTTGAAGGCTAGATGCCATGTTTAAGGACCAAGATACCCAATGATATGATATATATTTTTCTGATGATGGTGTTGTGATGTGAGCCTTGATGGTTTTTGAGATATATGGGGGCATGGAGGCCAATTGGTGGTTGTAGCAGTTTGCACTTAGAGTGGTGTGATGCATCATTTTATGCATGTTAGTGTCAGGGAGGACACTGGGGATGATGAAATGGGATTGATGTGAATGTTTGGATGCTTTCCAATTCTTTTAGGTTGTTTATTTTCATTAATTTACACACTAATCATGGAATCTCGTTTTTCATACCCTCCATCCAAAAGGGGAGAACATGCGTGGGGTATTCCATGTCCATTCCTTGTTAGTAATTTTTTAGGGAGGATGTGTCTATGATCTTGATATAGCTGGAAAAGATATGCTAGGTAGTTCATCTTCTCACCTAGTTGACCCCCCCTTATTTTTAGTGGCTTATAATGTTTTTCTACAATTCCTAGGAATATGGGAAAGTAGAAATGTTATTAGTAATTGACTGAATAAATGTTGTTAACCAATGTGGTTGGATTTTGCTGGGATGAAATATTGAGGTTTCAGTTTAAAGGAATAGTGGACTTTGGGTTTGATGCTAATGAAATATAATTTCTAATTGTTAATGGTTATTTAATGTTTAATGAATTTATTAAAGTAATGTGAAACTGATAAAAAGGGAATTAAGTAATGTAATTAAGCTATTTAAATGGTTTTGTTCTTATAGGATACCTAGTCTTAGAAGTGGCAGTTGGGAGTCCCAGAGAGGTTAGTTGTAGTTGAGTATAAGACTAGGTTATTCACATAGTGTGGTTGTGAGATATATTAAATTCTGTACTTTTTTTGTTTCTATATGGTATTCCACACCATAAGTTTGTGAAACTGAAACCCTGGGGATTCTGAGTCCGGGGGGTGTTTTCCCCAACATTCCTGTAGGAGGATGGATGGCAGAATATCCCCTTTGGCCCCACTCTCTTCTCTTGGTAGCTACTTCTGCTAGTAGGCACAATAGTTAGTTTTTCCCATATATGTCTGTAGAAGGCTATAATGGCTTGTTTTTATTCACACACATATATTCTGGATATATTTTCCTATGGACTACTATAGGTGTAACATTTATAGGCTTAGATAGATTAAGGATCCATACTAGATGTATGGGCTATAATGGATTGAAGATTAACACCTGATGTATGATACATGTTATCTAAGATGTGGTGGCTCTCAGAAAGTACCTTGCTACTTGTGCTTACATGCACATGGTGGTTTTGTTTCATGAGGTACATATTGTGGTTAAACTCCCAGTTTTCTACCATAAATCCTTTTTGGAGAGAGATGCTTAGGACGTATGTCATTTGAGAAAAGATGAAAACATGAGGGGAAGTGATAGTGGGGTTCCATTAATATTCATTATTATATTATATACTCTTGTATGCGATACTTGGTTAGAGTAGCTGTGGGGAGGGTGGAAACATAGTATACATGTTTAGGTGATGAGTTAATTTCACTATATGTTCACTGTTCTTTATTATGCTTCCTTTACTTTTTCATGAGAGGATTCAGGGAGGTTCCTACTGAGTGTATAGTAATATTATCCCTATGTATCCTTAAAAAAATTCAGGTCACTTAGAGAAGGTTTGAGATCAGGTTGGGTAAAACTTGATTGGGGTTGTGGACAATGTCCTTGCTTAATGATTACTGTTGTTTTTTCTTTCAATTGTTACATAGTGTTATTCTTCTCGGTTGTAGTAGTTTTGAATGACATTACATATCTGTACATGGGATTTCATTTATATTTTAGTGTGATTTGGAGTTTTTTGGGGTCTTTCTTATCTCTCTATTTCGCATGTGTTCTCTTAGAGGGAAATTCCTTTCAAATTTGTGTTTACTATACCCTCGGTGCTAGTCTCCAACCCAGGGCCTACTGGATACAAGACTCAGGGGTCACTATCTACCTACTCACATTGTAGGAATATGCAGGATACACCAAGTGGGGAGGGGGTCGTGATATAATTACATTGAAAAGAGAGCATTGATATTGACTCAATCATCACAAGAATCATGACAATGTTTCGTTTTCACACATAGTTTGACATTGCTAGGGTATATCCTTTGAAAATTGAAATTCTCTTTGCAAACCATTGTGAAAAATTTGAATAAATACCCTAAATATCATAGGTTAAACAAAAAGATACCTATATTATAAAGGTGGTTTCAAGATTTAGACATCATATTAGTAATTTTCATGATTATGTGGTACTCCATAATGATTCATGTTTCTTACACTATGTCTTTTTTTTGTCAATGGATAGAACCTCTAGGAATAGTTTTAATGATAAGTGTGAAAGAGAATTAAATGATTGTTTTCTTAAGAATCCAAACATCTTGGGATATGGAATTCAAAATATCATTGTTATTGTCATATATTTTTCTCACTATATGAATCTTATTGGAATTCAAAAATTTAAAAGGACAGAACAACATTATGTAGAGTCCTTAAAAAAGAAATGTACACATTATTTCTTTGTGTTATCTGATTTACTAGTATTTAAAAAAATACATTAGAAACACTTATAATATATTCTAAAATCTATAGTGATCTGAACATGAAAAATTAAATCAGGTTATCTTCCTTTTTAATGTTTAAGTAGTACAATGGTGGAATCATAGAAAGAAAATGGAGAAAATGATGAAATTGACTCCATGGATTGAGACGAGTTTAGGAACTTGTTTTTCAATACATACTTTTCTGTTATTATTCATACTAAGATAGAAACATATTTCCAATAGCTAATGAAAAATTATAATGAATCAATTTGTAAATATGAGGGAAATTTTAAATTACACAAGAGGTAAAATTATCGTATTATCATCTAACCCAAAAACAAGGCTGATTGATTCTTCAGTGTCTTAGAACCAATAATCCAATGGGAGTTAGCCATAGTATACATCAGTGGATATGCATATTTTTTTGATGATCTATCAAGGTGGAAATGTGGGATGGAGATTCGTATCAGTATCTTTGTTTTGATAATAAGATAAAAATGAATTAAATGGAAAATCTAAAAACATGGAGGCGATAAGATGAGATTTAATTTATTATCAATGTCTAAGAATAAACAAGGACGAACATGACTTAATGATAAAATAAAATTATTAATCTGTGTAAGATAAGGTCATCTATATTTGACTACTAAAGTTATGAGAATAAATTAGAGAATGATACGAATAGAGAGAAAACTATATAGAATGCACCACCCACACTCTAGTGTGTCAAATATAAAAACTATGGGCATTAGGATAACTAGTGATATAATATATATTTTAATGAATTTGATCAGAATAAAAAACTTTTTAATATGATCGATAAATGGAAATATCATAGGGTAATAGTTTCAGATGAGGTGTGTGATTATTATGTGGTGAAAGGTACTCATACCATCAACTCAAGTATTTAAAATGTTTTATCTTACATGGGATCTACCAATTATTTGAAATATAATGAAATTTATAATGTAATCAATATTTTACCCAAATGATTAGTTGTACATTTAGCATTGAAACCCCCTGATGATATGATTACCACATCTCCAGTCTCTGAATCCACTTTTTTTTTGTGGGTGGGAATGTTCTCTCTACAAAAATATCAATCTTTATCTAGTGGATTATGATGTTATAATTTTCATGGGTTGGATTTATTTACAAAAGTCATATGTTTACTTACCCGGAAGGGAATTCAGGTTTGATATTACAAAGCAAAGTACAATCATATATCAGTGTATTATAAATATAATCATTTGAAGAAAATAATAAATCCATTGTATAGGTATTTACTCTTATTCAAGGGGGAATTTATCTTAGATGGATGTGTAGTAACTCACCATCGATGATACACCTATAGTGTGGGATTATTTTTAGTTATTTCCAGAATACTTCCATAGTATTCCAAAAAAATGTGAAGTTGACGTAAAAATAGATATCATACCTAGCGCCACATGAATTTCTAGGACTCCCTACAGAATGTCCCAGATTGAGTTCATCAACTGAAAATGCATTTCCAAGTGATATTTGATAAGGTAATAAAACATCTATTTGTGTCACCATGGGGTGAAACATTTCCAATATTAGAAAATAAATATCAATCGATGAGACTCTAATTTGGTTAGCAAGATATGAACAAGATCAAGATCGATAATAATTTCCATATATTATATAGTGATGACTTATTTTGTCAATTTTATGGAGCACAATATTATTGCAAGATGTACCATCATTATAGATATGAACAATTGAGGGTCTAGAAAAAGGATATACCTAATATTGAATTCTAGATATGATAGGGCCACTATGAATATATATTTAGATCATTCAGTTTTACTATCTTTTTCTGTCTTCATAGATTTAATGGAAATAGTAATTATAGATAGCATTTATTAGTTTGTGGTTGACTTTATAGATGATATTATAATCTACTCAAAGAGAAATCCATTGCATGAATATCACATGATAATATCACTAAAGAACCAATGGGAGAATAAATAATACATAAAATCTAAAAATTGTTATTCTTTGTTACAAAAATATTCATTTTTGGGTCTTATAATCTCTACATAGTTTATATTGATAAATCCATCAATGGGAGGGGCTATTAAATGTTGGCTAAGAAAATCCATGGTCAAATAAATTTTTAGTTTTCCAGATTTATATAGATATTATAAATGGTTTTTTGGAAAATAACTCTTTTTTGTTTAATTTACCCACCATGATAACTCAGAAGGTAGAAATGGTTGTCTGGATGGATGAATGTGAGACACATTTCATGGAACTAAAGTGAAGATTACTCTGCAAAATGTTACTAATGTTACCGTGTAATGTAGTACATTTTGAAATCTCCATTTATGAATTAAATAATATATTATGATGTGTTATCATATATAGTGACATGGTTTTATCTAATTCCTAATAAATATTTATGTTTCTTGAGAAAAATTACCCAAGTTTTTATTTGTACTCAGTTTGGGTAAATTTTTTATTAATGATGTGGAGGAATTATCATTATGGTGGAAATTGTAATATATATACCAATAAAATAATTTAAATTATATATTCACACAAAATATGTTGAATATGAATCAATGAAGGTTGTTAGATCTTATTAATGGTCATGATTGCTCAATACATTAAAAACCTAGTAATGTGGACAAGGTGGTTGGTTCCTTGAGTCAGAAGGACCATCTAACTTATTCATGATGAGGAAAAAATAAGATTTAATATTTATATATTTTAAAATTTGAATACATAAATATTGAATGAAGGGTAGAATATAATATCGTTCAATTGAATGTTAAAACATTTATCCATGTGAAGAATAAACAAGAAAATAATGACGATATTTAGCTAAAAAATATTGTATGAAATGTTCCTGAGACTATCCTTTATTATGATGGAATGAAAAGGTTTAGTAACCATTCATGTCTTCCATCCATATCATACTTTAAGGATTTGTTATAGGAATATCATTTTTCTTCAGTCTTTATTTATCCTATAAGTAAAAAGATGAATATAGATTTGAAATAATACTCTTTGTGTTATTTAATGAAGATAGAAAAATCATAGTTTGTGAATTTATGAATGGTATATAAGAATGTTAAGGATGAGAGTCAAATTTTTCAGGAAATGTTATATCCATTACTCATACAAGATTATAAATGGGAAGATATCACCTTGGATTTTTTCACTCCCAAATACATCTAACGTGAATAACTAAATCTGGTTTCAAGTCAATCAACATAAAATGTCGGAACAATTAATCTTTTTCATGACCCCCTCCCCACAAAGTGTACCCCTCATGGCCCAATAATGGGAGTATATAGGTTGTGACCCCCAAGTCCCGCATCCAATAGGCCTAGGGTTGGCGACTAACACTGAATATATCATTAAAATTACTATAGGAGGAACTACCATTTAAGAGAAACACATACTGAAGAGATATATAAGATGGATACCAACCGGCACCTTATTAGACTAAAATATAATAGAAAACCCGTGTACACAACTTTTATGTATTATAAGAGCTACTAAAACTGAAATTAAAATATACATGTTCCAAAATATTGTAAAGGCTACAGTGACCACGAATCCCAAACAGCTTCGGGAAGACGCCAAGCTAGTAGTAATATGCCTAATGTACAACCTACTCCAAATGACCTGAAAAATAGTTTATATATACATAGGGTGAGTATAAGAGTATACTCAGTAGGGTCTTCCCTAGAGCCTCTTATGAAAAAGGTAATGAAATCATGATAATGTATAATAAAAAACAAGTGAATCTAACTCAACCCATTAACAAATATAGTATGTTCACAGTCTCACCATGTGTACTCTCACCATGTATCTCATACAAGATCATATAATATAATAAAGAATATCAAGGGTACCCTACAAATTCTTCCCAACTGGTTTTCTATTTTCCCCAACATCACACATCCTGAGAATGTCACTCTAAAATTCTATCCCGCAGACCCCAAAGTGAAGCACCACAACATGAACCTCGTGAAACTTAACACCATTTTCACATAACCAAATGAAACCAAGTAGATTTCGGGAGCCACCACAGCTCAAATAATTTGTATCATACTTCGTCTATTATACTTCTATACATCACATCCCATACATCTTGTAAGGATCCTCAATCCATCACAACTTATACACACTATACCTATAATAGTCCATCAGAAACTATATCCAGAATACATGTGTGTGAAGTAGCCACAATACATTACATACTAATACCAAGAGAATATTTCATGTCCAAATGCGGTATCCATCCATCCATCATCAAACTAAGATTTTGGGGAAGACACCCCCTTGGGATCATAATTCTCCGGGTGTTAGTTTCCATAACCAACTGGGTAGAGTAGTGTAGAGAAACACAAAAAGTACATGATATAAAATATCTCACAACCACAATGTGGGAATATCTTTGTCTCAGACACAACCACATCTAACATCTCTTAGGCTCATGTCTTCCACTACCAAGACCAAATATCTAATAAGAACACAACCATTAAAAGATATGAATTATGTTGTATATTGATCATTATTAGTTTAAAGTTAAGTTAATTAATTATTTATCTATTAGTTATCCATTTACATTTTCACATTACATCACTTTAGTATCTCAACAAAAATCCATGCCCTCCAATCATATTCAATCCTAGTCCACGACTTCTTGTAATTTACACCTCATCATTGCATCCCAACAATATCTAACCCCATGTGTTAAACATGTAAACATTTATTAACATTATTACATTCCATATCACTAGGTGCTCTAGGAAAACATTATATTCTCCGCAAACACAAGGGGATTGACACAATGTGTAGATGGACTACTCATCAAGTCATCACTACCTATTACAGGATAGTAGACTCTTCTAAACACAGGGAGGTTATGACAGGAATCATTTGGAATACATCACATGTCATCCCCTACTATTGAATGAGAGTAACCAAACACTTTTTTCTACCTCAATTAGTGGGGATTTGAATGACAAATAATAACCTGGAATTCAACCAAAAAATAAAATCAATAGGCATCCATATTTCATAACAATGGGTAAGCATAGCCTCAACTAGTTCTATCATGTTTGATGTCCTCATTGACATCCAAATTCAATTTTTTATGAATCTCACCACTACTTGTATCAAATAATTCAACAAAAATGAGGGCTCCCAACACCTAATATCATAACATCCCCCATGGTCACCTATCCCAAGATCATGACACATCCATGCCTCCCTTCTCCACCTACAACAACTGCCCTCTAGGATCATCTATTCCAGGCTCACGTCACTTGAAAATAAGCCAGAAGAAAACATTGAAATGGGATTTCGACCCCAAAGCAAGACATTAATACTTCAAACACAGTGGGAATTCATGGATGCAAAACACAAGGAACTTGGCCTTTACAAGAATGCAGCAGACTGAATCCCTATAAAGGAATTATCATTTATCACACAACTGATTCATATTCCATATTGAATTTACCAATTAATTATCATAGGATACATCCATAGGAAAACCAATAAAAAAGAAATAATATTTATAAAAAATTAACGAAACATTTAATTTATCATACCTTTAATTCAATTGTCAATAAGAATAATCAGGTTCCATGTTTATTAACCAATACAATTAAATATGCACACATACATGAATTTTATTAACATCAAATCATAACTACAATTGGATTAATTATTTATGACTATTTAATCTTATATACAATTAATTATACATTAATTACAGTTTTACATTATTTAGAAATTTCCATCATGAAAAAAATGTTAAAACAATAAAGGCATAGATATCAAACTATCTATCAAATCAAGAGGAAACCCATTATCATGGTAGAAAGCAAAACAAACCCATTTGTGGTCATTACCAAACCCTTAATCCAATTCAAATAAATATTTAGTCAAATTTAATTAAATTCCTAGTGGATAAATCATGATATATATATATGATATCACATAAAAAAATATAACCAATGAATCTCATAACTTATACAGGTATTGATGTTCTTCACATGATAATAGACCACACAATGTATCATGAATCACCCCTCTTATAAGAACTATATCTATATGAGGATGTCACGACACAACCACAACAACCAATAACCTGGAGAAAACCCATAATGAATCAAGGAGATCATCCTCCATCGTATGCCATGAAGAACAAGAGTAAAAATATATTGAACTGGAGGAAACAACTGAAAAAACATGGAAAAATACCTTAGATCAAACTGGGTCACCCTGAATCAAAGATAAAAAAACAAGGATCTATCCCAATTGAGGGGATCTCCAAAACCACAAAGATGAAAATTTCCAGGTATCCTGGGATGCAAGATATTGAATATTCAGCTGTACAATACAAAAAATCAAGCAGCTGGAAAAAAAATTAAAAAATTATTGTGTTTTGGGATTACAAGACGTGTCATTCCTTTTCACTTCATTTAATGCCTTAAGGTCATTTCCACTATGAAAAACCATTGCCTCTTCATTTTACTATAATTTCAAAACCCGTAAGTATTAAATGGTGTGAAACCATGATTCACGTTGTGAAATTATTCTACATGGTGTGAAACCCACTTTTACACCGTGAAGGTTCCCTACTCCCAATTGTCATCCAAAGAACTCCTCCAGACATCATTTGAGCCTCCTCTAAGCTCGTCAATCCTTGTGAACATGAAAAGGGTATATCTACACGAAATCATGGACCTTGAATCTAATACCACTAAAAAAATTCTCATCCACATGAATCTAAAACAAACTCTGATAGGATATAGAAAGTGTTCATCCGAATAACCACCTCATGAGAAACCTCTCAAGTATCTCATTACCATAATATCTCAACAACCTCACTATATGAACACCAAAAAACTATGAAACCACCAAAAAAATATCCTAAACACTTTCTTGAGGTATATCCCTCTCAAAATAGGGCTATGAACAATAATAAACAAGATAAAGCCATCCCACAATAAGAAAATGTCTACAACCATGAATAGACAGTCATTAAAAGAGTAGAGAAAGGCATCAAATAGATGGGGGTAATGTGTGTGTATCTATGATTCACAATACTCTTAATTATTTTTCAATCTACAGTTCCACCATAAGACATGAGAAATTTAGATAACATGCCAGTAAAACACATTCTCTTGGTGGTAATGGATCTCTATAGGCCCCACCATGAAGGTTGCATCATCATGAACGTTGATCTAAACCCAATTGATGATGTTATATTCTTCAAGAAGATAATAACGGTGCTATGAACTATGAAAACGATCATGTATCTGACTCATTTGTGGATTATGTTCTATTTAGTATGCCACAACTCTAACATGAGGCAACGCCTCCAAAGACCCAACATCCCAGGGAGAATGCTTACTCCTACAACTAATCTTTCATTTCCCATGACATGGATCCAACATTAACAATAGATGATCAAAAATTTTTAACTACCGAGGTATCTTCCTATGATTGACTTAATATTTCAAATGATCCTAAAATACGTTCATCCTATCACGAATAACCTAAACCATATCTATTTGTTTCTATAATTGTTTCGACTTGAGAATTACCGACTCATCGACACAAGTCATGCAGAAAATAGAATGATAAAGTTTTCCATTCAAGGCATTAAACGGTGCCTTGATGGTGGTGGTGTGAAAACTATTATTGTCATATAACTCGAGTATGGGTAGGTTCCTCATCCACATACCTCAAATATCTTGGACACAAGTGTGAAACATGTCTTCAAGAGACTAGATGGTCAACCCTATCTGAAGATCCATCTACGGAAGAAATGAATTGCTAAGGAATAAATGAGAACTAAATGTATGACGGTGGCCACTCCAAACCCTAGAAGAAAAATGAGTATCTATATTGGAAATGGTCTTCCTCGGGACTTCATGTTCTCTTACCACCTAATCAAGAATCGTTATGAAAAAAACACCAATAAGATCGACTCCTTGATCTCTAGATGGTGGGGTGATTTCATTAAACAATCCAATACCACCCTAATAAAATCATATCCTCCCTGATCTCAAGGTAATCTGTTAATAAATTCCATATATATTACCTCCCACTTCTATTTGGGAATATTTAATGGCCAAAGAAATCCTCCAAGAACATGGTTCATAGCCTTCAACTTCTAAAAGATCAAACATCGAGACATAGACTCTACAAATGCATGCTTAACCCCATGCCATCAATACTGACCTCTCAAGGATTGGTACATACATATCACACCAGAATGTACCACCAAAGGAGAAATATGTAAATCATTAAGAACCATCTCATGAATCTCCAAATAAATGAAAATAATTCCCTAAAATAACACTCATGGTTGTTCATATTTACACCAACAATTAGGGGCTACACCATAAACAAATTGGTATCTCCAAACCTCTAACTAAATATCTCTTAAATGGGATTCATCCACATACAACAGCAGATATGACAACACCTTCATTTGAAAAATTCAACCTCTTCCTTTAACTTCTCTCACATATAGTTGAAATTCCATTTTGTTTCCATTACTCTCCATGAGTCACATGATTCATGCACTACGTCACTTCATGAATTCCATCTCAGAACAACAACCCTGACATTACCCAATTTATGTGTATACAAAATCTCAAAGTCATAATCCTATAAGAACTCCATTCAACAATGCTGGCACAAAGTTCATGTCACATTGGGAGAAAACATACATCACACTATTATGGTCGGTAAAGTCCGTAAAGCACTCAAAATATGATGTAATGTCTTTTCAACATCTGGGAGAACACCACTGTCACTAACTAGAGTTTATGGGTGGTATAGTTACACTCACGGATACGTAAAATCTGAGTCCTATAAGAAACTACATATCTATGGGGAATCAGAACATAAGCCAACACAATATGCTAAGCATCATAGAAAATATCAATATAATCACCTTCTACAAGTATAAAAAGAACTAGAGAACTGAACAACATATTGTTCAGATGATAAGAAGATGCCTGACATTGATCAAGAATAATAACTCCTAGTCATTTCTATAAAATTATTTCATAGGAGTCACAACTTAAGAGAACTCATCTATGAACCTCCTGTAGTATCTTACAAAACCATGGAAACATCAAACCTCTATAACTGTCTTGGGGGATTCCGAAAACATGACTACTTCAACCATCAATAGATCCACAACTACTCCCTACTAGGATACAACATTCCCCATAAAATGAAATTTTAGATCCCAAAACTCACCCATCAAAAGCTTCCCAAACAACATGTCAAGGAAATGAACTCTCTAAAAAACACATAGATTCTATGCATGCTCCTCCTTGGATACAAGGCACACAATGATTTCAATGATGAAAACCACCCTGAATATCTATAGGAACTCATGGAACCCAATGTCCATTAACCCCATGAACATAGATGGAACATTATTTGAAATTAATGGTTTCAAAAAAAAGATAATTTCCATCATTAAAAATAGAAAGAAATCATCAAGAAATATTTATCCATTACACGCATATGATAATATCCTGACAGAAAATTGATTTTCAAGAACCAACATGCACTGAACAGTTTATCAAAAAAATCAAAATTCGCTGGAAGAGAATAATGGTTCGACACTTTCATGTGGTTTAAGTGATGATAATCGATAGAAAAGGGAAAACATATGTCTTCGTTCCTTGCGAATAGAACAAGTGCACTCAAAAGTGAAAATCTCAGCAGAATATGTCACGACCAGTCCCAGGGGCCCGTGCCATTACTACCCCAAGCCCGCCTTCTATTGCCTAGGGGCTGTCGACTAGCACCAAAGGAAAATCCCTGATAAAAAGTGAAGGCATTGACTATAAACCTGTAACACACACCGTCTGAACACAAGCAGTAGAAGCAACAAGTAATAATATAGAATATAAAAGTGTGCTGAAAGTAAGTGGGCCAGTATAAAAACCCAACAGAACCACAAGTACTAGTACAAGTAAAAAGGGAAAAAACTTCCTCGATTTTCCACTGGAGTATTCTACCTGATGTGTGGGTATATATCACGAACAAATCGTCCATGATGTATGTCCTGACTAGTCCAGCTCTGTGCTGCCTCCCGTCCATCTCCCTTAGCATCGATCCCTGATGACTGTCATCAGAATTGAACACAACCAGGTGTAGACGAAGCCCGTGCAAGGGTGAATATAATGATACTCAGTAGAGACACCGAGACACCCAAATCTCTCCCAAAATCCACCAAGGATAAACCACAATATCAAGATAAAAACACAAAGTATCAACCATCCCAACATAGGTATATGTCCACACATATACCTAAGTTACCAATCACAACCGGCTCCATCTCTCGAGCCCAATCACATCCCGTTCCACATAGGAAGAGAGTGAATAATATTGATTATAACATCACATAGTCAAGACATAGCTGACATAGTTATTTAATTCAAATAGAGGGGTATAGATGATTATATGTAGCCACTCAATCACCTCCTATGTTGAACCCATGCAGGATCCTAGAACAGTATCAGCGCTGTTGAACTCACATAGGATATCGGTATAGAATTCATCGTTATTGAAACCATGGAGGATCCCGATCCAGTATCGTCGCTGTCAAACCCACGGAGGATCATGGTCCATTGTCGTCACTGAAGAACCCACGGGGGATCCTGGTACATTAGTAGGTCCACCTAGTATCTTATCATCTAAGTCACAGCCAGCCATTATGTTCCTACACACAGTACAATCAATTTCGGGTGGGTCCACTATTTGAGCCTAATGTCGATATATAAACTACCATGAAGACTCGATTTGATGTATCTCGTAGTTCCAGGAGGGTCCGCTCTGAGGGAGTGGTTGGATTTAGGTTCAATCCAACCCGGATGTACACCAAATGCGTCCAAACCTCATGTGGGGTATGACAAATGAACCGTCTCGTTCCATGATTTCCATCTACATAGATGGTTCGTCAATCGGACACGAGTAGCCCAAGATGTTGGAAAAATGGTAAAATGGTTCAGAACTAGGTCCGGGTCTGGTCCGGCCTAGCCGGACTGACCCGAACCGACCCGGGTCCAAATCCGGACTGGGGTCCAATCCCCTCCGTGGGTCCAACCCAGCCCACCGGAAACCGTCCTGGACAGCAATGCGTGGCAAGGAACACATGGTGGCCCGGCCCGTGACGGGTAGCCTGGCCCGTGGGTGGCGTGTCCCACATTGCTGGGAGGCGGTCCGCCCGCCGAAGCCAGCTAGTGGTCACACCTCGTAGGGTCCACCCCGACCAAGCGAGTGAGGTGGGGGGGGGAGGGTAAGTGACCTCCTTCCCCGTATCCCTGTAACGGCCGGCGCATGGCACCATCCTGATAACCACGGGACCCTTCGGGTCCCTCCTTTGGTGTGCCTGCCGGAGGCCAGCTCATCCGGGCGCCCTCCTTCGTCCGCCGCGGCCAGCCTGGTTCCCTCTTTGCACTGTCGGACGTCGTCGCACCCGTTGTCCGACAACCACATCCCTCTTGGCCGCAACCCTTTCACCAGTGTGGCCCGATGGTGTCGCGCACCTCTGTCCTCCATCCCTCCACCTTGATTGGTAACGGCCTGTGCTAGCCACAGCCCAGTCCTCTATGCGGCGCGACGGCGCCGCGCTACTCCGGCAACCCGGCGGCTCTTGCGCCGCCGGTTCCATTCGTTTTCGACCCGTCGTCGACCGTCGTTGCTCTGCCTTCATCAACAACAAAACACAGAAAATCAGAGGGGGGTCAGGCCGGGTAAGTTCATCCCATGCCCCCATGTTAGGGTGGTAGAAATCGGCCATTAAAGAAGCTCACGAACAACAAAGAATAAATATTGAAATCATTCAAAACGACCCCTACCTCAGGTTCGATGATTGTTGACTGTGGAAGGAGAGTTCAGAGAAGACGAAGTTGAAGATGACGTCGTCGGCGTTCCTCGTGGGCGATGGTTTCATTCCTCGATCGAAGGTTCCTCATTTGCGAAAGAGGCATTCTTCATTGGCAGAAGTGGCATTCTTCGTTGGGATGATTATTCCCCATGTTCATTTAAATTCTTCCAATACTCCACCATATGAATAGATGCTAACCAAAAGGAAATAATAAATTTTCTATTATTTAATTTTTCACAAGAATTCAAAAGATTTAAAATTTAATTAATTAATTTTACATTAATTTATTCATGTTGGGTGGAACTTTAATGAGGAGAGATCAATAGTTTCCCCCCACATAAGGGGATTTCATGGAGTTATGAAGCTCGGGTGGTCCCCACCGTAATTTTCCTCCCAATGGAGGTTATGCTCGTGTGGACCCCACCACCATAACCTCCCATGGGAGTTTAGGGTGTGGTGGCCCGCACCTCTAACCTCCCATTGGTGAATTTAACTTCCAAAATAAAAAAAACTACACTTATTTTTTTAACATTATTAAAACCAAAAAAAAATTAACTTCCATTATCGACCATCTACCATTGAGGCGGAAGCCTTCATAAGCGAATATTGGCGCTGCGATTTCAATGATGCCCTCATATTTTATTTCTGAGCACCGGTTCAAATGTTATAAAATCCCTCTCACACATTTACTGAACATAACTGAACAAAACATCATAAATCGATTCCTGGCACACCGGGCCTCAAAATCAGGCGCCGTAAATTTTCACGGACTCGCAAAAAACTTATGTATTTTAAAAATAATACACAGGATTTCTTGGTCTTTACATTCACCCCACATCAGGGCATTGCGTCCTCGAAAGCCAAAACTCAAAACTAGGGAAACAAATGGGGGTAATGAGAATGGATTTGAGCCTCCCGCTCCCATGTGCTCTCTTGGAGGTTCATGTGCTTCCAACATACATGCACCCGAATATCTACTTCCCATGAAGGAACCTCTAATATAGATCCTTGATCTACCCTGGATCCTCTGAGAAAGTCACCCCATCATCGATGTCGATCTCACCCCAGTCTATAATGTGGGATGGGTCGTGCACATATCTCCTCAGGTGAGATACGTGGAATACATCGTGCATCCAGTGCAACTGAGGTGGAAGAGCTAATCAGTAATCCACCTCACCTACTTTCCTGAGGACGTGGAATGGTCCAATGAACTGTAGAGATATATTGCTGCCAATACCAAATCACCATAGACATCATCATGGTGAGACCCGTAGAAAGATGTGGTGTCCATTATCAAACTCTAGAGGTCTATGTCTCCTATCATCATACGACTTCTGCCAGCTCTGTGCAGTCTTCATCTTCTCCTAGATGATCTGCACCTTCTTCATGGTAGCCCATACCATATCTGGTCCTACTAGTGCGGCCTCCCCTGGGTCTATCCAGCACAGTGGCGATATGCATGGTTGACCATACAAGTCCTCAAATGGTTCCATACCAATGGTGGAGCGATAGCTATTGTTATAGGAAAACACCACCAAAGGTAATTGGTACTCCTATCTACAAATAAGGTCGAGGAAACAAGCACAAAGCATGTCCTCGAGAGTCTGAATGGTCCTCTCAGTTTGGCCTTCCGTCTGAGGATGGAAGGCGGTGCTCAGACAAAGCTGCGTCCCAAAAGCCTCCTGCAACCCCTTCCATAGATAGGAAGTAAACCGTGTGTCATGGTCGGAGACAATAGAAGAAGGTAATCCATGAAAACGCACAATCTCCTTCACATAGAGGCGTCATAAGATACCTACTGAGCCCTTGTCTCTGATTGGTAGGAAGTGGGATGACTTGGTGAATCGATAAACAATCATCCATATAGAATCATGACTATTAGATGTACATTGAATACCCATCATGAATTCCACGGATATCCCATCCCACATCCACTTTGGGACCTCTAAGAGCTGAACCAAGCCTGCTGGTACCTAGTGCTCTGCCTTCACTTGCAGTGAAGCGAGGCATCGTGAGACAAACTCAGCTACTGCCTTCTTCATACCTAGCCACCAGTTCTATCATCGGAGGTCCTGATACATCTTCCCCACACCTGGATGTACCGCTAGAATATATTTTTTGAACTACCTCAACACTTCCTCCTCAATTGCTACTGCTAACATAGTACATCCTCTAAAGAGGATGACGTGCTCCCCAAATTTAGAAAATCCATCACGTGCATGCCCAATGGATATATGAGCACGTCGGGTCTCACAGTCTCCGTCTCCACGTTGTTCCCCCCTGACTAACTGAATAAGTGGCTGGGTGACTGTAAGAGACTATTGAAAGGCTACTCCATCTCGATCCATAAAGGATATCTAAAACGCGGCTGACTGCACTATCGCCTCTCCTAGCAGCTGAATGCCTGATATCCTGCTGAGAGAATTTGCTACAACGTTCCCATTACTAGGAGTATAGACTATCTCACACACATAGTCCTAGAGGAACTCAATCCAACATCTTTGTCTCATGTTCAGGTCCTTCTTGCAAGAAGATGTACCCGACACTCTCATGGTTAGAGTAAACTACAAAATGTTGGCCCATCAGATAGTGCCACCACATCTTCATGGTGAAGACCACAAATTCCAACTCAAGGTCATGAGTGTGTAGTTCTTCTCATTCTATATTAGCTGACGAGAACCATAAGCAATCACTTCTCTCTTCTACATCAGGACGCATCTGAGCCCAGTCTCTTATTCATCAAAATAGACTACATACCTGATTCCCTCCTCTAGTAGCCTCAATATGGGCGAACTAGTCATCCTCTGCCTCAGCACTTGGATACTCCACTGGCATCTCTCTAACCACACGAAGGGTTTCCCCTTCTTCTTTAATGCTGAATGTGGTGCTACAACCCTTGAGGATTCTGGCACAAATATCCGATAGTACCCAGCCAGACCCAGAAAACATTGTACCTCCATCACACACCTGGGTGGCTCCTCGGAATGTATTGCCTCAGTCTTCACTGGATCCACTAAACCTCCAGACTATTAGGTGACATATCCCAGAAACTGTACCACTCGGATCTAGAACTGGCACTTTGAGAGCTTACCATAAAACTGGTGCTCTCAGAGTGTGTCCAGCACTACCTACAAATGGTATGTGTCCTCCTCATCGGTAGTTAGGTAGATCAGAATGTCATCGATGAAGACTACTACAAAGCGATCAAGGTATGGCTGGATGATCCTGTTCATGAGTCCCATGAACAACGATAGTGCATTGATTATGCTGAATGTCATAACCAAGAACTCATAGTGTCCATACTAGAATTTGAAGGCCATCTTCTGCACATCCTCATTCCATACTCTAAGCTAGTGATAGCTCGATCAAAGATCTATCTTCGAGATCCAACGCGCTCCGTTCAACATATCAAAGAGGTCATAAATCCCCATGAGTGGTGACTTATTCTTCACGGTCACCTGGTTCAGGCACCGATAATCAACACATAGTCGCAAGGACCCATCCGCCTTATTGGATAACAAAATCGGGGATGCCCAAGGTGAAACACTAGGTCGAATGAATCCCTTACCCTGCAAGTGTTCTAGTTGTACCTATAGTTCACGAAGCTCCACGGGAGCCATCCGATTTGCTGGTGTGGATATCATTGTCGTCCCAGGGTACAAGTCAATGTAAAATTCTACCTCTATGTGAGGAGGTATTCCTGGAATGCCATCATGGATGATATCATCATACTAATCCACCATAATATGAAAACTCAGACTCCACAAATCAATCTCTATGAGAATGAGGCTGGCCAACTAATGTGTGATTGGCTGCCCCCTCCTCTAGGTAAGTCTATTCTATGCTACAAAGGATCTCTTCTTGCTGGTGAAGGTAAACCTCATCCCATCCTCACGAACACACTGAACATTCCGCCTAATGTAGTCAATCTGAGCATAAACTGTGGATAACCAGTCCATACCCAAGACGAGGTCATGTGGCCTCCACGCCGCTACTAGAGGATCCAAGACGAAGCTATCGCCTCCTAGAGTGAGTTCACAGTACCGAAACCATTGTGTAATTATCGAATCCTCTCACGTAAGATTATCTAGCCGTAAGGATCGAGTCGACGGCTCCACCAGAATCTCCAAGATCTGTATGAAGGAAGTAGCAATAAAAGAATGACTTGCACATGTGTCTATAAGTACTGCATCAAGGGTCTAGTAGTCATAGATAGTACCTCGAATCATCTCAGGTGCGCCATGGTCATAGGCCTAAAATTCTTGGAGCTGAGCCCGACCCTGTCCGCCATCTACTGGTGGTCAGGGTGGACCTCCTAGTGGTGGTGGTGGTGGTAGGACCTCAAAACGTCATCCACAACCTGCTGCTCGGCCAGCTCCTCTGCCATGTCCGCCTGCTCCCGGTGGACCACCACGGTCGAACCTCTGCCTATGCCTGGGAGGTCCTTCTACTGTCTGCTTCTCATCTGCATGGCGGTTTGGGCTGTCCAGAGACATGTGACCCTGCCCACTACATACATAGCACTTCATGCTCCTCGTATAGCTAACTCGGTCTCGTGTGGCCCGTACAACCTCACCTGTTTCCTAGGGCCGCCAACCCGATGGCCTAGTCTGCTAGGACATCTGCGACATTTGTCTACAATTGATTGAATATGACTCCGCTACGTGTCGCCCAGTGGTGGGCCTCACTACTGGTTACTACTCATCAAGAAAAATCTCCAAAAGATGGTCTCACTCCAGAACCTTTGCCTGCGTTGGGATGTTGTTGGAGATCATAGAAGCCCTGATCTCACGCCTGAGTCCCTGTTCAAAGGTCCGGGACCTGAATAATGGGTCCCGCACCATATATGTGGAGTAGGGCATGTGGTCGGTAAACCTCGTTGAGTACTGTGCCACCGTAATGCTGCCCTGCTGCAGATAAAGTAGCTCTTGAATCTTCGCCACACGAATGGTGGATGGAACAAACTCTGACTAGAAGTGGACCTCGAAGTTATCCCACAGAAATGATGCCACATCATGCACTTGGAGAATCAGTCTCTACCATCTGCATGCTGCTTCTTGTAGTAGACTCATGACAAGGATCACCATGAGGTCGACTGGTGTCCCTACCAATTCGAAAATTCTAACAACAGCCTCCAGCCAATCCTCCGGTGCTTGTGGGTCTATCTCTCCCCTGACCTGGGCGGCCTCCAGCACTGGAACACGTGCAATGCACTCAGATGACATGTGATCTTTGCTACTGGATCTGGTGGTTGCGGTAGCCCATCGGGTAGTGGTACCCCAGGTACCTCCGTTGTGATGGGGCCCTGCATCGAGGCCTAATCGCTCAGTGGGCTACCATCTCCTAAAAAACCCTGAAACCTAGATGGCAGCCTACATGGGGCCATCCTGAAATGAAACAGGGGCACCACGTTCAAAACAACATACCTGGTGAGCTGACTCAAAGTAATCATAGAGAAAACTTTTCAAAGGAAAGGAACACGCAATCAGTGTTTTTGTGCACTGAATTGGAAATTAGAATTTAGAGTCCTAGTGTATGGATACGTCAGCTGCCACACCAACACCGGTTTCCCCAAACTGATAGCCACACCCAAAAAACATAACACTATTGCTTTTAAAAGAATTAGAGTCCATGTTCTATGGTAGAACAGACTCCTCTGATACAAATTTGTCTCGACCCATCCTCGGGGCCCATGCCGTGACTACCCCAAGCCCGCCTTCCATAGGCCAGGGGCTGGCGACTAGCACCAATGGTGAATCCCTAATAAGAAAGGTAAGGAATATCCTTTAAACCTATAATCCACACATTCTGAACAGATTAAATAGAAGCAACGTGTACTAATATAGAAAATAAAAGTGTGATAAAAGTAAGTGGGCCAGTATACAAACCCAACTGAACAACATGTACAAGTACAAGTAAAAAGGTAAAACAGCTCCTAGATCTTCCATCAGTGTATCCTACCTGATGGGTATGTATAGATCTTGAATAAATCTTCCATGAGGTACACCCCATCTAGTCCAGATCCGAGCAGCCTCCCGTTCTTCTCCCTCAGCCTCAATCACTGCTGACTGTCGTCTGCATAAGACACAACCTGGTGCAGGCGAAGCCCGTGTAGGGTGAGTATAACGATTCTCATTAGAGACCCCGAGACCCCCAATGGTCTCCCAAAATCCACCAAGGATAAACCACAATATCAAGATACAAACACAAATTATAAACCATCCCTACTTAGGTATATGCCCAAACATATACCTATGTTTCAAATCTCAACCAGCTCCATCTCTCGAGCCCAAGCACATCCCGTTCCACATAGGAAGAGATTCAACAATCTAAATGATAACATCATATATTCATGGCACAACTCACACAAGTATTTAATTCAAGTATATGGGAAGATATGATTAGATGTATCCAGTGAATCACCTCCTTTTTCGAACCCACATAGGATCCTGGAATAGTATCATTGTTGTCGAACCCACAGAGGATCCCGGTACAGAAGTCATCACTGTCAATCCCCTAGAGGCTCTTGGTCCAATATCATCGCTATCAAATACAAAGAGGATCTTGGTCCAGTGTTGTCACTGTCGAACCCACGGAGGATCCTGGTACAGTAGTAGGTCCACGTAGGATCTTATCATCTAAGTCGCAGCTAGCCATAAGATTCCCACACATTGCACGCTCGATTCAGGGAGGGTCAAAACCTTGAGCCAAGTGTTGATACATAAACTACCTTTAAGACATGAGTTGATGTATCTGGTAGATCCTTCACATCATAAGGAACCCAAAACCACACACAATGCATCAATCGAAACCCCGGTATGTGAGTTATGGTGGTTTTCGCTGTGAGGGCCGGGTTGGATTTAGGATCAATTCAACCTGGCAATACACCAACTATGTCCAAAGCTTGAGTGTGTTATTACAAAAGAACCATATCATTCCAAGATTTCTGTCACCGCAGATGGTTCGTCAATCGGACACCCACAGCCAAAGATGTGGGCAAAAAGGTAAAATGGGTCAGAACGAGGTCTGGGTCCGGTCCGGCCCAGCTGGACCGACCAGACCCAACCCAGCCTGGGCCGACCCAACTTCAGTCTCGATCCGGACAGGGGTCTAATTACTAGCCCAGTCCGTGACGGGTGGCCCGGCCCATGGGTGGCGCCGCCTGCGTGGCTAGGAGGTGGTCCGTCGGCCAAAGGTAGTGGGAGGCCACGCCTCGCAGGGCCCTCCCTAACAGAGCAACGGGGGGGGGGGGGGGTTCAGTGCCCCCATCTCCCTGTAAAGGCCTATGCGTGGTGCCAGACTGGTAACTAAGGTACCCTTTGGGTCCCGCCTATGGCTCACCGCCCGACGCCATGCCCACCGTCCGAACGCCGCGAGCCTCTTGGTCACGACCCCTCCACCCATGCGTCGTGACGACACCACACAACTTCGACAACCGTTCGGTCGCCTTTCTCCACCGTGGCCCATGCTGGTCGCGTCCCGGTACTCCGCACGGCGCGACAGTGCCGTGATCCTCTGGCGACCCAGCGACCCTTGTGTCGCAGGTTCGTTTCATGGTCAGCCCATCGCTGGCCGCATTTTCTCCTCCGCCTGCTTCAAGAAAATGAAATAAATAAAATGGGGGTCCGACTGTGTTTTTTCGGCCTATGACCCCTGTGTTAGGGTTGTAGAAATCGGTCATTAACGATGATAAAGAACGACAAAGAAGAGAAGATTGAAATAAATCAAAACGACCCCTACCTTGGGTTCTTTGATCGTTGACGGTGGAAGGATAGTTCGGAGAATACGAAGTTGAGGGCGACGTCGTTGTTGTTCGTCATGGGAGACAATTTTGTTCATTGATTGATGGTTCCCCTTTGGTAGAAGAGGCATTCTTCATTGGCCGAAGATGCATTCTTCGTTGGGAGGATAATCTTCCATGTTCATCCAAATTCATCCAAATCCCCCACCAAATGAATTTATTCCAACAAAAATGAAATAATATATTTGTCTATTAATTAATTGTTTCGCATGAATTCAAAAGATTTATATTTTAATCAATTAATATTCCAGTAAATAATTCAGGTGGAGTGGAAATTTAATGCAGGGAGTTCAATATTTTTCCACCACTTATGGGGAGTTTAAGGAGTTAAGAAGCATGGGTGGTCCCAACCGTAATTATCCTCCCAAGTGAGGTTATGATAAGGTGGGCCCCACCACCATAACCTTCCATGGGAGGTTGGGGTATGGTGGCTCCCACTGCCAACCTCCCCGTGGAGATTTTAACCACAAAAATAAAAAGGATATAATCTTATTATTATTTGACTTTATTAAAAAAACCCAACAAAACTAACTTCCATTCTCGACCATCTGCCATCGGGGAGAAATCCTTCTTATGAGAATACCGACGATGTGAGTTCAACGGTGACCTCAGATTTTAGTTCCAAGTACTGGTTAAAAATTAATAAAATACAGCTCACACGTTTACTGAAAGTACGCAAAAAAAATTCAGAAATTGATTTTGGGCACACTGGGCCTCGGAATCAAGAGCCATATTGTTTTGTGGACCCACAAAAATCCCATGTATTTTAATGAAAATTTCCACGGGATTTCTGGGTCTTTATAGAATAAAACAAAACTAAAATAGATCCTCATTCTATATACACATCTCTTGCAACTCATAAGTTCTATACAATATGGATATAATTAGATAAAACATATGAATAGATGTAGTTTGATCCCGAACATGATCTCTCCTCTCAGGGAAACACTACAAACTCATCTGGAATGACAGCAGAGTACCCTTATATGAATCAAGGAAATGATGACTACTGAACCTCTATCAAAATCAACATCACCTCAACAATCATGGATTAGAAGTATGAGACACACCACTGACCCATCTGAGGGTCTCTCTCTCCAACAAAAATTTTTGGATGTCCATCAATTTTTTAGAACATAGTCGTCCTCTTGATGAAACCCATAATATCATGCACTGAATACAATTAATCCATACCCTGGATGATTTGATATGGTTGTGTCAATAATGATAAGAAATATCACTAAAAGTGGTATTTCCAAAACAATAACGAATAGTTTCGATATAATTCAAACCTATTAGCTCAACCACCAACTAGAGTATTCAACGACAATGGAACTTGAAGAAACTCTACCACAAGTGTTAATGCATGAATTTGACCATATATTTCTTATTCGCCCATTTTACTATGTTTAACACCCCCATTATTTTCATGTTAAATTATCTGTGAATGGTAAGGGTCCTAAGGGTTTCTTTATCCGGCACCATCTGCTCTCTACTGAACCTAAACATGAGCAGTCTACTTTTGCTACATCGGATGAAGCTGCCTCAAAAGAGAAACCTGAAGCAAAAAAATGGCGCATGATGAAAAATTATAATGGTATAGAACTCTAATAGATGATTGACTCAACCTAAATATGAAAAATATGTTTCTGATTCCTTTTCATAGGTCTATGAGATGCCTCTCCCAGAGAAATGAGACATTGAGGGTGGGGACCTACCCCTGACCGATCAAAAACTCTTCAGTCTAAAAAAATGGGATTCCTGAACCACAATACTTATTCACAAGGAATCTAAATGATTTCCATCTTATAATGATCTAGTTATGGAAAATGTTCCCTCGATGACCTCTTATCTCTCCAAAAACTTAAGATATGTCTTTAGAAAAAATAGGTTGGCATGTCGATAGATCTCATGAGACAAATACTCTGCATAATGCTTCTCCCTAGAGTCCTCATTGGGAAAAAGGTCTGAATCACATCATAAACAGTATTGGAAACTGATTCCAAACCATATCACACTAGATATCCCCTATTAAATGGTATGAAAATACTAGAAATTGGACTCCTTCAAGGTCAATGACAGAAACTCATCTATAAAATCACCTCAAAACTCCTCCCACAAGACTTCCACTCCTCTTGATCCATAAGGAACATGAACCACCATGGCCTCACTGCCCCATGAAGAATTTGTAAATCCAATGATACCTAGTGCTTCTTCCATGAATTGATAGAATTGAAGTCGATCTAAACCTTATCCATCTAGTCTTCTATGACTATATCTGAAATGGATCCTATATACCCTTGCAGACTATGGTGCTAAAAATCTCAGAGTTTCATCATCCACATGTATTGCTTTTTAACCTCTACAATTTTTCGATCTGGGGTGAATCTTGCTAAAGATGTTATATGCAAACATGATGAGTATGTTGACCAGGTGACATACCCACAAAAGAACAAATAATTAGAGCTCATAAACCTGCAATATAGAAAAATTAACATTTTATTCATTGTTTTATTTTAATCTTTTTATGTTAACCTATACTGAGTTCTACCCACTCCAATAGTGGCATAATGAGTTATGATTGATGACATTTATGAGGTCTCAACCTAGTAATCAGTGTAACATTTTTTTGAAGAAGCTATAAGCTTAATGGTCTATGAATCAGATTACAGGGGCCCCAAATACACATATATCAGCCGATATCCCGTGTTTAAAACACTTGATAATATCATTTAAAACTATTTCCCTACCAACCTAAGAAACATCACATTTTAATTACATTAAAAAAAATCATATTCCTCATCCCGACCTCTAATAAAACTCTATCATGACCCTATCCCCACTATTTTTACCCCTCTTAGGCTAGAAATGTGAGAAGGTAGATAGTGACCCTCGATTCCCACATCCATTATCCTCAGTTTTGAGACCATCACCGATGGTATAATAACCATGGAAATGGTAGGCATTACCCTTTAATAGAAAAAAATTCATAATAAAGAGATAACATAGACACCAACGAACTCCTTGTCAGACTGTAATATATGAGAAACCCAATGTACATATGTGTAATTTTATGCAAGAACTACTAAAATTTAAATGGAAAAACGAATGTACCCAAATATGGTAAAGAAAGACGTGACCTTGAATCCCAAATAGCTTCTATAAAACCACAACCCAGTAATAACTAGCCTGATATTCAAACCTTCTTCTATTGTCATAAAAACAGTCAATATATATGTAGGCTGTGTATAACAGTATACACAGTGCGATCCTTCCTAGAGCCTCTTATTTAAAAGGTAATTAAAGCACGGTAAAGCATAGTGAAAAACCAGTGAAACCAACTCATCACCTAAATAGGTATATTACGTTCCAATATCTACCATGGATACTCTTTCAAATTGTTTCATATAAGAGAATAAAACATAATAGAGAATATCAAGTGTACCATGCAACCCCTTCCCCACTAGATTCCTACCTTTCCCCAATGTCTCATGTCCTGAGCGACTCTCTCCAATAAGGATTTCCCATAGACACCTAGGAGAAGAACCACAATATGAAGCTAATTCAATACACCACCACATACACATAACCAAAAGTAACCTGGTATTTTTATGAATCCACCATAGCTCTCATAATGTGTACCATATGTCAGGTATTATACCTCAAGCCACCACATCCCATACATTGAGTAGGATTCTCATGCCATTAAAGTTTGTAGAAGTTATAACTATTGTTTTACATAGGAAACTATATCTTGAACGCATGTGTGTGAAATAACCACAAATCATTATAAACCACTACACATATATATGGGAAAAAACCATCATTCATAACATTACAAGTAACGACCAAGTGAAGAGAGCAGGGCCAAAGGGGGTAGTCAGCCATCCATCCCCCCACTAGGATGATAGCAAAAACACCCTTGGGGCTCAGAATCCATAAGTTGTTAATTGACCTAACTAACATGGTGGAATATCGTATAATAACAAAAAATCATTGGATAAATATAGCTCACAACCACAATATGGAAATATTATAATCTCATACACAACTACAACTAATGTCTCTAAGACTCATAGTTACCACTGCTAAAACCAGATATCCTATAAGCACACAACCGTTTAAAGAGATACATTATGTTATCTTATTTTTTCATCATTTTCATGTTATATTAATTAATTAATTAAGAATTTATTAACCATTAATATTTTCACATTACTTCCAATTAACATCTCAACCATGATTCAATACCAACAAGAATAAGAAAACTATGTCCACATCTTCTCGAAATTTCTCCATCAGCATTACATCCCATCATACTCTAACCCCATGGGTTAATAATTTATTCATCTGTTATAATTATTACATTACATATCACCATGTTCTAGAAGAAAATATTCTAATATTACCAAAAACAATGCAATAAACATGGTGAGAAGATGAACTATCCTTCGAGTCTTCTCAATGTATTGCAAGAGATTAAACTCACCCTACCATGATGGGATAAACACAGAATGAACGAGGCATACCCACACATCTTCGTCTCCCATGGAAAGATAGTAACCAAAAAATCTACCTACCACAAGATGTGTGGAATGAAATGAAGTTAAAAAACAACATGGCTACCGTCCAGATAAGAGATTCAACATGCATCCAACTTTCACAATAATAGGTACAACCATCCTCAACCTATTCTGGAAAATCTAATGTCCTCAATGTCATCCACATTAATTTTCTGATGCATATCTCCACTCCTGGCACGCACTGCTTAAAAAGAAACAAGGCATCTCAGTCTATCATACAATTGTAGAACTATAATCTTATCAATCCCATTCTCACGTAACATCTAGGCCTCCCTTAAAACTTACATCAATTTCCCTCTAGAATCAACCATCCCAGGCTCATCTCACACCACAAGTAGTAAGAAACAATTGTATTAAAGTTCTATCGACCGTAAACTAAGGAATCTGTGATTCACAAACAATGATATCTCATGGCTCTAAAAAATAAGGCACTTGGCCTTGACAAGCAAGAGGGAAAAAATCCCTAAAAGTGAATTATCTTTTATCAAAAACATTGTTGTTATTCGATCTAGAATTAACTGATTAATTATCACCGATTCTAAGTTTGAGAAACCTAATCAACAAGCATTCATAGATATCACCAGTTAATTATAAAATAAATTTAACATGACTTTAATTATTTTAACAACAAGAATAATTATTCTTCATGTCCTTTAACCAATTCAATACAACATTCACACTTGTATCAATTTGAATAAAAAAATCAATAACAACTAGATTCATTGAACATTCCTCTTCAATATTTTAGCCAATTAATAATCAATTATTCATAGATATACATTATTTACCAATTTATACTGGGAAGAAAATGATAATCCAATCAGGACATAAATATTACACTATATATCAAATCAATAGGTAAATTATTTTTATAGTACAATGCAGAAAAATCGCTATGAGATCGATAAAAATTCACTAATTCGGTTCAACTAATTAATTAAAATAATTTATTTGTTATCCAATGGGAAAAATTATGATATCTATAGGATTCAACAAAAAAAATGATAGAATCATGTAATCTGATACCTCAAAATTTCTTCGATGTTATTCGCACGAGAACAGGAAATGAAACGGTTCTTTGATCACCCCACCCTCAAGAAATTTATCTATCTAAGGATTTCATGGAACAAAGGAACAGAATAAAAAACAAAAAAACCTAATTAGAAACAAGTTATATCATTCTCCACCACATTCCATTAATAATTGGAGGAAAAGAGATCATACTAGAAGAAATTACTAAAAAATGAAAGAGAAAACGCACCTTAGATCAACCCGTATCACCACGAATCAATGGTGGAAACCCCAGGATTTACCCCCTTCAAAGGGATCTCCATAACACTAAATAAGGTACTATTAGGTCACCTAGGATGAGATCGAGGGATGCTACAGTAGTAGGGTTTGACAACCTGAGCGGTTAAAAAAACACATAAAGTATTACAACAATGCGGGATTACAAGACATGTAATCCCCTTCATGTAGTATAATTATTCGAGGTTGTTTATGATAAAAAAACCATCTACACTTAATTTTTTTTTTCAAAACATGAAATATTAAATGGAATTGAACCTTCTTTCACATAATGAAATTAATATATATGGTATGAAACACACTTTACTACCATAAAATTTCATTACTCCTAGTTCTCAGCACCTGAACTCTTTGAGATGTCCTACCATACTCCTATAAGCATAGAATGCCTTGGTAACATGAATAGGGTCGATCAATCCAGATATGGGCCTTATAATTGTTATCAAAGAGAAATTCAATATGGATCATATTTCTACCATTGAATTATAGCCAAAAGGAAAATATTATGAACATTAATTAAAAATAAATAAAAAAGAGATTAGAAACATGATCATGGTCAAACAAAGATGATTTCCCTTATATAAAAAGAAACAAACTAAAACATAATAATATGAAAGATAATCTTCATAATGAAACTCATCATTAGTTTCCCATTTTGATTTATAATTTCCTTGATTGAAGATAATAAAGAACCCTATATTTCCCCTTCTCGGTATGTTAGAGGATGATCTAGTAGAAACCATCTGTAGAAAGTTGGATCAGTCCTTCGTTTACTATATTTTCATAGGAGTATATATAAACCATTTATTGTTAATGTAGTTTTTATTTTCATATATAATAGCATTCTTCGTAGAGGTGTGGTAATAACCCGGATCCTTAAGAGGCATGTTTTCGGTCCTCCATTAATCATCAGAAATGTTGCCACAGTTGACATAGATCATTAAGAAGTCAAAGATATTGTGGATGTTTTTATCATAATCATCATTTTTTCAATTAATTTTTAAATCACCATTTTGTGGATCTCATCATAAAATATAACAATTTCACCATCTCCACATGTCCTCCCCCTATTAAATGAGGCCGTTCATTAGAGCTCTCCAAAACCACACAATACATATTTGTTCATGTCACTTGTTCTAATTAAACAAACATGGTTTCCATGTGATACAAATAGACATATCTAGAACCATATTCCCAATAATTTTCCTCCATTTATTCATATATTCGATCCCCATCTCCCAAATACTCAAATCGATTACACAAATTAACATTCAGACTAGTCTCTCTCAATCTCATCATGTCGTTTCCTTCACCCCACCTCTAATACCTTAACTATTCATACATGATATTGCATATTTCACCCCAAAAATATTCAGCTCCTAATTATCATTAAATCCATTACCCTCTCCCACTGTAACCTCATTAGGTATATCTATAGTTGTTTCATTTGGAACCAAAAAAACCCAAAACACACCTACCCACAAAACCATTTTTCTAAAATTCATGTATGATAGCAACTCTCAAATCTGGGATTTATGTCTACTCCTTCTATTAGTTGGAATACATAGTCAAATGTTCAGTTGTGGGCCTACTAGTTAATTTAATCTCCACTGACTCCCACCATCTTATAATCGTATGAAAATATCCTCTATGTAACCGCTTCTCCAACATGTTCCATGGAATCATTCCCCAACACTAGAACCCGATCCAACCACAAAAAATGTATTATTTCCCCTTTCATTTTATTCAAGTCCATCATCCGTAAATTTAAATGTTTCTGTGCTCTCGCACTGACACCAGGAATTCATGGGGACCATTTTCTTTCATGAGGAACTGAAGGCCGTCCAAAACTCAAAAATAATTGATTTCTTTTATTGAAACTTCTCTATATATGTAATCCAAACAAAATCATATTTTCTAAAAATCATCCTGAAAAAATATTCTTAGTGAAATTATATGTCACACACACAAATACACCCATGGTTCCACTATCAGAATAAAGATATTGACCAATAAAGTACACTAAAATGTGAATAACTGATGGATTTTGGAAATGAAGCGGGAGTACAGTGATGATAACACAAATCGATGTAGTGGGAATATATTTTGTCATAAAAATTCATAATAACATTTGACGAGTGAAAAATGGAAATCTCTGTAGAGATGTGTAGGATTGGACTAGTCCTGGATGAAATCACTCTCAAACAAAACTGAATCATCATGTGTCTGTTGTTGAGGATTCCTATTATAGAACACTCATGAAATCCCCATGAGCCAAATTAAATCAATCAAATGAAACCTCTAATAGATTAAATTGGTTAAATTTATATATCAACATCAGGTTAGTAATGGTTGATGTATCATTAAACTATGATAGTGAGAGATAAATTTTTGGGGATCCCATATACAGATCTAGGCCATTGGGGATAATCGAGATTTGTCGGAAAGAAATGTAGATATAAAACAAGTTGTAAATAATTTATATAATTAAATCTGTTTAGACCAAATATCGATGATTAAGAAGAAATAAATTTTTATTCCATTCATTAATCCATTGTGGAATCCAAGGTTCTTTATAAAAGTTATGCTAACAATCACTGATGTGATCCAAAAATTTATGTTAGGGGTAAGGTGGTTATGATAATTTATACATGGAATAATGTAATAAAATTAATGAATAAATTGAAAATTATACCTATGTATGTTGGTCTCTTGAAAGTATTGATCACATCTATATGTGATCCTAGTTGTTGGAATTTCCACCAAACCACTCTGAAGCCCATGATGTTTTCGATGTATCTTTCATGAGGAAGCACATACCTGATCATTCACATGAAATGAACTCATAATTAAGACTACCAGATAAATATCTATATTATGAAGTTCTAATGGATGAGATTATGAATCAGACAAAGAATATTTTTAAAACCAAGACCACTCACCTAGTAATTGTTTTAGGAAAACCACATGTTTGATGATGCTAAACTATAAGCAAAGAAAATTATAAGGTAGGAGAATCCTCTCTTTTTCCCTTTGAGTGAAAAAAATTGATGGATAAATAGACATTATGGTATTTAGAATGAAATAACAAATGTATATATGAATTTTTTTGAATAAATTAAAAAAATTTGATATCTTAAATTAAGTGAAATAATATATTGATGTTGTATTAAACCTGAATCATAGCATTTAGAAAACCGAGAAATATAATTAATTGTATTAAAAAAATCCATTATAAAATATCCAGTTATTAAATTGATATGAATTGAAGTAATTTTTTTAAAGTATTATGTATAATACATTTCAATAAATAAAACATATTGATAAAATAGTAAGTAATTCTTCTACAATATCTTTAAATGTTTCTTAAATATTAATTTATTAAAATAATTTTTTTTAATTATTTTTGTGAATAATAATAAAGTTAAATTTTTTCACTTTTGGAAATATTAATTAATAATAAATTTCAATTTTTAAATCAGATGATCAATATTAGATTAGGGTTATTTTTATAGAATGTTATAAAATGATTATTATTTTCTATGAATACTGAGAAATAGTAAATACTAATTGAAACCCATAATTTAAATTTATATTAGTTTTAAATTTAAATTATATTTTTTATTAATGTAATGTTAATTGAATTATATATCTAATAAACAAACATATTTAAAACAATATAAAAACAATATATTATTTTTGTATTAGTTTAAATTGATGTTTAAATTATATTTAAACAATATAGAATTTCAAACAATATATTAGTTTTAAATTTAAATTATTTAAATTTAAATTGATATATTATTTAAAAACAATATAGAATTTATATTATTTAAAACAATATAAAAACAATATATTTAAATTGATGTTTAAAACAATATATACAATATATTATTTAAAACAATATAAAAACAATATATTAAAATTGATGTTTAAATTATATTTTTATATTAGTTTTAATTTATATTAGTTTTAAATTTAAATTATATTTTTTACCAACATATTATCCAATATAGAATTTCAATATAAAAACAATATATTATTTTGATGTTTTTTTTTCGAAAAACTTTACTTCTCATAATATTTGTGAGTTTAACTTTTAAATTATATCATTCCAATTTTGTAAATTGTATTGGTAAAAATGGATTCAATATTTGGATTAATAATAATTTTAATTATTTATTTAGGTTAATAAATTTTTGGACAAAAATGAATCGTGAAAACTGTATAAATTATTTATCATGCTTAATGTAAAAATGCATTTACTAGGGGTTAAACTAATAATATAAGAGTTAAAATTTACTAAACAAAATTATAAAATATATTATTTTGATAAATATCTATGATAGTATTTCAAAGATTCTATAACTATTTCATTTTTCATGATTTTAGAATAAAAATATACGGATACACATTTTTCTTCTCAATAATTTACAAGTGTACCACTCACCTCAATTATTAAAGGCCACCCACCCTAATCTATTGATAAAACATTAAACCAAATTTCTATAAGCATCGAAGATCCAAAATAACTCTTAATATTCCATACATTCTAACAATATTTAGTATTTTGGTCCGAAATCCATCCTTGGAAGGATATTTGTGAAAACCTAAGAATGATACTTAAGGAAGAAGGGAGGTTCTTCATCAAGTGTTTTTATATAACTTGTTACTAGGGCACCTTAAATTATCTTTAAGAAATGGTGATATAATAATATCAGTATCATAAAAATAATAATATGCTTTTATATTAATATAACAACCAAACACTATCTTTACCTCCATCAAATGGGTTATGAAATCCTTATTAGTTTCTACGAAGGACTACCACCTCAGGAACCGATGGAAATTTTTCCATTCCAACCTTTCAAAAATAGTTATAATGATGGAAAAATTGATTATATGATATTTTTATGATATTTTATACATGTCTATTTATTATATAATGCCAAAATACATAATTTAATTTTCTATGCGAAAATGATTACAATGATCATCCGAATAGAGGATGGTTGCCTCGCTAAAGGATGTGGTTAATTCATTATTTATATGGAAGGTAATAAGGATGGGTTTAATGAAAATATATGTTATATAAAAAAAATTAATATTTAATGGACATATATTATTTACCTTTTATTCTTTCAATATGTTGAAAAAATAGAAGCAACATCCTTGCATACGTACGACCTACCATCTCAATGAATAGTTTATTTCATTTCCATTTTCTAATTATTATCGATCATTATAAATAAATATATAATGAATTTATATGATATTCATATCATGGTAATAATTTTTTAAATCATATATCCATGATAAAAATAAGAATACTAAAAATGAGGAAACAAAACATATATAAAAAACAATGCACTTACTACCTAAAAAATGACTTCAATATGGAAATGCTAATAAATTGGTAATAGATGGTAATAATGAAAAAAATATATGATATGATATGTATGTGTACGGTTCTTTAATGTATTTTAAGTAGACCTAAATTTATTAAAAAGGATTTTTCAATTTTTATGATGAAATTCAAGATTTAATTTTGGGGATTTTTTTCTCAATTTTTTTCTTCTGTGAGACAAAGGCTAAATTCAATAAATATTCATTTATTTGGTGCATATAGGACCCATTAATTATTTATAATGTTTAACTATTGAATTATAGGGATTATATATCAATTTTATGATCTCCCTTTCATGGTTATTATGTTTGAAATGTTACTGAAGTGCTAATGGTTTAATATTAACATATCATAATTTATCAAGATTATTTATATTTATATCTCTAATGTTGGAAAATTATTATATAACTCACAATATTTATAATAAATTATCCAATACTATAATAATTTCTAATATTTTCATGTAATATAACTATTTTACTCGTTTTTTCTTAAAATGAATGACATGATGTTGTTAAAAAACCATCATTTTTCCTCTTTGGACAATACACATTTTCTATTAAAGAAAATTGATTCTAAATGGGTTTTAAATTTTTTTTAGGATCTTGAAAAGCTTTATTAATGATATTTTTACCCATTTGGGAACTTTTTAAAATTGTTTTGAAATTAATATTCATGTAATTTTCCAAATAACGTATTTTTGGATTTTACTGAAAATGTGAATGAAATCATTGTTCTAACATGTACGACATGAATGGAGTTTCCTTATGCCATAAATATTATTTACACATGACATTAATTTATGTATAAATTTTTATGTTCAAATTAAATTACGAGAAAAATATTTTAGTCATTTTTAGTTTTAATATGTTATTTTCAAAGAAAGCTATATTATTCAAGATACATTCAATTTAATTTATATTTCAAAATTATTTTCCATCTAAGAAAACATCCATTTACGTAATTTTTGTTTTTATCTAGATATGATCCAAGTATAAAATTCTTATTATATAATTTAATGATTTATGATGAAAACATGGTTACGAAACCCATTTCCCTTTTACAGGTTATACCAAGAGACACTTATTATGAAACGAGACTGTTTCACCATGCTTAATGCAATGATAAAATAGTGAAATGATTATGAAACCTATATATTTATTAGAGGATAGGATATAATTAAATTTTTATGAATCCCATTTATTATCATGGATTTTGATATGATTAATGTTTTATGATATCATTGCACACATAGGAATGATTTTTATTATGTTTTGGGTGTGATCTATATCTTCCTCCAATGTTTTGGAAAAAAAATTATATATCATGAGAAAAACTAAACTAAATCATTGAGTGATCCCATTTCAAAAAAAGGATATTGTATGATGGTATTTTGGATTAAAACATTTACTATTCTTATGGTTTTTGGAGTGGAACAATTAAAATATGATATCCCAAAATGTGATCCTTGACTACTATAAAAATTCATTCCTATGATTATGTGTATACTTCAAATTTATGTCTTATTTTATTTATATATCATCAAGTATAATGATATATTATTCTTCTATGACTCATTTATTTTGAATTTCCAGTCTTTATACCATGTCCTAATATTACAATAATTGATATGTAGGGTATGGATTTCAAATGTTAGGCTCATATTCTAATAAACTTATGTTCAATTTAATCTTAGATATATCCCATAATGTCATTTAATGAGCATCTAATATATCCTTCTATTGTGTATCGTTTTCCTAGGATATGAAGAAATTTATTGCGTAAGTCATGTCTAAAAGGGAGATAGTCATGAAGAACAAAGTGAGGGATGATTTAGTTTGCGTATGAACCATTTTTTTCGGTTTCTATATTTCCAAAGACAGTATACCATTATGATCTTCAAGTGTGTGTTTCTATGATGTAATAAAAGTTAATAAAAATTGATTGAAAATCTATGTTTGATAAGTATGCGATGATATAGGAATTAATCATTAAATTTAAGCATCTCTCATCCATACGATAGAAATCACTGAAAAATTAAAAAAATAATATTCTAAATAAAACAAATCCATATAGTGTATAATATATAAAATAAAATCCTTTACAAAAAACCATAAAACCAAAATGTTAAATGATTTATAAAATTGTAGAAATGTATGATAACTTAAATATAAAAAACTAAAACAAATACCACAATTTCCAAATGTAGTCTCGGTGTGACCTCATGCCCACTATAAATAATCAATCATTCATCGATCAAGAGTGATCATAACAAATAAAAAACATATCCAATAATCGAATATATATATAAAAATTAGTGTATAAATACAAGGAGTTATACCATGAAAAACCATCTTACATAGGTTTCTTTTAAATAAAATATATAATTCATGATGGATTGAAATATAATTTTGAAAACATATGATTCCTTCTTTTAATTTTAAAACCAATCAAAATTCATTTCTGTTGTTATTTTCAAATAGTTCCATAAAAAATATTTTTTCTTGGATATCTTTCCCAATATTTAAATTTATAAATTAAAATAAAAAATTAGATTATTTGTAAAAAATAGAAAATCAAAACAATTATTGTTAAAAATATTAACAAAATATTAATAATAATGGAATTGAAAAACATGGATGATGTAAAATGTATATAGTTTTCTAAAAAATTATGAAAAACAATTAAAAAATAAGGAAATGTTTTAGTGATCAAATAAATACATCTAAGAATAGTAGAAGGTATTTAAGGTAATATATTTGATCCATTATATCGGTATCCTAATTTAATTAAACTACCCAAACATTCAATCACATTATATTTTTCCAAATCCATTGGATAACACCCATATTAGGGGATATATATAATAAGGGTCACTATAAAGAGTATAATCATAAGATAGTGATTCATTTTATCTACAATCCTCCACTATTAACTCTAGGTTTTAAATGAAAAATAAAATGGGGGGATCCAATATTAATTTTCAAGAAATGATATAAATATTAAATATATTCATACAGTCAAATTAACATTATAGTAACTGTAAATAAAACCCCATCCTCAAGCACCCATCATTTGAATATCACATTACTCAAAAATCCAATAATATAAAAAAAAATTTCCTCGAACTAGGGTATTCTCATATATTTGAAAACAAAAAAATCTATGTGAATATTAAAAGTAAATTATAATCATGAATAACATCTTTAAATTATTAAACTCATAATCCAAATAATTCTATAGAAACCACTCTATAGTATCCCACATTAAAAATAACGAATATTATAAAAATATAAGAGATCATTTTTTTAAAAACTGAAAAACCAAAAAACCACGTGAAATTTAATAATTGTTTTATAAAGACAACTTGAGAATTTTTCCAGGCACATCTTCTAAATGGATGAGTATAAAAATAAATTACAACGTCAAAAACAATGTATAAATAGTTCAATTCTAAGAAAATCACTTGAAAACATTTATTTCTATCAAAAGTATCATATAAAAAATTTAATTTTATCAATTGATATAAAAAAATACTAACATAAATTAGTATGAAATTATGGATGAAAATTTTAATGGCTAATATAGGGGGAAACATACCTTAATCTTGTTTACTTCAAACAACATGACATTTATCCTCATCATGAATTTGATCAAACCCCTATAGATCCAACAAAAACACTAAAAGAATAAAAAACTCTATCAAATTAAAATTTTCATGAAATAATATGTCTTCATGGATATAATTGAGAAATATGGAATGTGGAAGGGGCATAATATTCTAAGAAGGAAACACTATGAAGAAGAAGAATCAAGATATGAAGAAAAATATGAGATTTCCAAGAGGGAAAGGATGAATTAATGTGTGATATCCTGGATACTAATGGATTTCTATTTGATAATAAAATAAAATCCAAAATAAATAAATAATATGAATGGGAAAATTATAAAACACCTCAAAAAAATTTAATTCAAGACCACTATGTGGTCTCTTATGCTATGGAATTTCACAATGACACACACCCCTACTGTGGTATAGACCACTAGTTATGGCCTATAGGTTTCCTAGGAGGAATGTCCACAACTTATATGTCCCTCTAACACTACAACATATACCTCCATGTTACAGGGTAGAGGACTCTACCAGAAAACATCTACTATACAACTATTCCTTATATGACATAGTTCTTCCTCCACCAAATTAGAAGAATGGATTTTATATTTTCTTATTTAACTTATTGGGGGCTAGTTTAAAATTAACAGGGGATATGGGGAAACACAACGCTAATGCATTGGCATTTTGGGATTTTCTTTTTCCCAATCCCACTATATGCCACCATCTATAATTAATATATATATATATATTTATTATTTACATGATTATAATTATAAATATAATATATTTATTTTTAATATACATGTCTATTATATTAAATATATTTTCAAAAATAAATGTCAAATAATATTTATTATATTAATATTTATTATATTAAAAATTATATATTAATTTTCTTTATAACTGTATATTTACTATATTTATTTTAGTAATCATATTTGTTATATTCATAATTATATATTTATAACAAATATAATTACTAAAATAAATATAAAAATATACAATTATAATAACTATATATTTATAAAAAATATTTAATTATAATAAATACAAAAATAGAATAAATATTTGTTTATAATAATGATATAATTATATTAACTATATAATTATAAATATAATTAATATATTGTTATAGTAAATATATAATTATAATAAATATATTTATTACATTTATAATTATATATTTATTATAATAATATTTATTATATTCTACTTATATATATATATCATAAATGTATTTAATACAATAAATAACACACACACATATATATATATATATAAAATTATAAAAATTATATACTTATCAAAATAATAAATATATAATTATAGTAAATATATAATTATTATAAATTTGTAGTTATAATAAATATATCATTATAATAAATATGTAATTATAATAAATATATGATTATAATAACTATATGATTATAATAAATCTGTAATTATTAATATAAGAAATACATAATTATAATGTATTTATTATAATTTGATGTTTATAGTAATTATAATTATACATTATAATTATTTTATATTTATTATATTTAGAATAATTTAATAATATTTATATATTTATTATAATTATATATTTATTATAATTATATATATATACATATTATATTTATAATTATATAATTTTTATAATTATATGGTTATTATAATATGTATTAATTACATGTTTATATTTTTTATATTTATATATTTATTATAGTTGTATATTTATTGTAATTATATAATTATATAATTTATAATTATTATTGAAAATTTTAATTATATTTTTATAATTATTATTATGATATTTTTCTTATAATTATATAATTATTATAATTAGATATTTATTATTTGTATAATTATATATTTATTACATTTATAATTTTATAATAATAATATTTATATATTTATTTTAATATATATGATACTTATATAATTATTATAATATTATATTTATTGAAATTATATATTTCTTATAATTATATATTTGTTACAAATATATATTCATTATAAATAAATATTTACTGAACTATGTCGGGTGCCAACCCCTTTTTTATAAAGTAAATTGAAAAAATGAATCCCTTTTAATCGGGCCAAGGGAAACCCGATTACAAGCCCAAAGGTCGAGATGTCTACGACCTTAAATTTGAGTGGCTAAATATCCCATTGCAAAAAACCCATCACATCTGAATCACACCTTCATAATTATAGTAGTAAGAACCCTAATCGACATCACTACCACCAAATGGGGTTGAGAACCACATTGAAACACACACTACAACCTGATCCCCCCATCCACAAAGAATGACACCACACTCCCAGGATACCAATGTAACCATATGTTATAGCTAGATCTGCACACATTATCCAATCCCACACAACGATCTTTGCACTGGGGCACGTCCACATCGCCAAGACCCCCAATGAGAGTTACCTCATTGAAACCCATGTACAAGGCTAGAGAACATCATCACATGCCCAAAGACCAGGAACCCGCCTACAACATTGAACAATGTTATGGAGGTCATCTCCTCTACCACCATATATGCCATCATTGTGTCCACTGTTGATCCAAGAAGATATTGTCAAAAAGAGAAGAATTTCAGAAGAACAGAGATATACACCATAGAGGGAACACCACATAACTTATACCGAGTTGCGCAGAAGCTGCCTCCAAATGAAGGAACATGGAGATATCATTGAGAAAAAATATCGAAAGTGATTTCAGCACCTCTCCCACACTGTTAGGGGGTAGACATTGTCATGGGGATGAGATTTGAATACCTATAAAGGGAGCAGAGAGCTCTCGACCAAATTCAAGAACCCATTAAAATTATATATTTATTATATTTATAATTATAATTATAATGGTAATTGATATATACTTTTTAATATAGTATATATATAATTATAAATGTAATAAATATAATTATATATGTATGGTCTTTTTTTAGTAGTTATATTTCTGATAATAAATATATTTATTATAAATATATTTATTAGATTTATAATTATAATTATATAAATATATATATATATATATTAGGATGGGGGTGTTGTGGGATTGTGGAAAAGTAAATCCCAAAATGAAAACCCATTCGACATTGTGTTAACCCATATTCCCATTTAGTTTTAACCAAGCACCCATAAATTAAATAATTAAAAAAAACTCGTTCGCTAATTTCATCAACCACATATTTATGAAATATCCTCTTTCCATTGTGGATTATCCTTACACATAACCCATGCGTAGAACCATGATAAATCTTATGAAACTCCCCTACATTTTATACCTCCCCTTTCATTGGCATGGTCTTAAACTATGTAAGGATGAAAAGCATATTCATTCCCCCCTATGGAATAGGCTACGACCTTTGTGCTGACAACTATGATATGACCTCCCCAGGATTTGATGTGGTTTGTGAGATTACAACTTCACTGCCATCACCCACGTAAGGCTAACACCACTTTCCCTTATACAGTGTAGGTTATTAACAAAAACACCTCAATCCATAATGATATAGCCTATGGTACATGATGTAGTCCTTCATTTTGATGATCACACCCCAATTAAATATACTATTTCACGTAAAATGAACTAGGAATGTAATTGGGGCACGGTCTTTCTAAACCATATCATATTCTAATATATAATTTTGAAATAATTATTTAAAAAATATTTTTCAACCTCACAAAAAGTTAAAATACTAGGAAGACTGTGAAAAAAGTGGAATAAAATTATATTTACTTAATTACATAAAATAAAACGAAAGTTAATTTCGAGGTGTGAAATTATACCCAACCTAACACTTCAAATACAAAGAAATAATTATTGTACATAAGTTATAATTATAAAGCATGTGGATCAACCTCTATATCAGGAATAGACTTTCCAAAAAAGACCATAATTACCTAAAAATCCTATAAAAGTGATCTACATTCATCTTCCAAACTCAATACATCTCTTTAAGTAACCTAAATCCCACAATAAAATAAACTAAACTCAATATGGGATACATGTTCTCGAAGAAACATGAATTTAAGTCACTAAAGGAATGAAGGCTAGGAAAAAATTATTACGGTATACACTCTATTTTATATTTTATTATGATATAAATTCCTCCATAAAAAATTTATATTGAGGGAACCCCCAAAAAAAGATGACTTAACACAGACTATACAAACCATTAGATAACACTAATTAAAAAATAGATTCATAACACATCCATCAAATTTTTTATCTCCCATAATATGGAATGGGAATTTATGATGTCAAATACTTCATTACAATTGAATATATTTTGGATAAACGTAATCTCAAAAAGTAAAAATTGAATAAAACCTAAATATAATAAATTAAAATGTATGAAAATATATCACTTGTGGCCATTTAAATTTTTTTTGGATCAAATGGTTGTTCTTTGGATTCCATTAAATGGGTACATCTAGATCCACTACTTTTACAGGACGCTAGTTTGAAAAAACTCTATTGTTGACCTAAATGGAAACATTCCTCACTTGTATTCAAAGATTTCTAATACTAAGTATTCATATGACTATTTATTATGAAATCATTTAATATATTTTTTTTAACTATAGAAGAATAAAATTATATAATGGAGGCATCTTAGTACCATTTCATATTGCATCAAGCTTAATCTACTTCCCCATTACTTCACTGGAGATCCATTCAACCATTATAGGAATCGTGGATATGACATTCACATCATGAAATCCTATATAAAAAAACTCACCCCAAAGTCCTTATATAATAGAAGAAAAATAGAAATCCAAACAATTTATAAATTATTAGAATGAATTTACCTTTTGAAATACCTAGTAATTTTGGAGTTATCCATATCAAAATTTGATACGAATTGAACTATACCAAAAAAATCAAGAACCTTTTAAAATCGATAAATGACAATCAATATAGACACAATCTCAACCTCCTATAAATACTATTGGACGAATAAAGCCTAAAAAGTCTCTAGGGGAAGCTTCTCTCATAGACTAACCTGAACAATAATCTTTCTCCATTTCAATTATTTTCCATCAAATATAAAGGTCATTATATTTTTTATGAAAGAATTTTTAATATCATGTAAGACAAAAAACCTTTTAATTATTTATCAATTCGTCTACTTCATAAGGATCTCGTTAGCTATAAAATAGATAAATATTAAAATTATGGAACTCTAGAAGAAAAAATATATGTTAACAAAAAAAGGATTACCTGGTGAAAACGACATATAGATTTCGCTTAAAAATATATTAGTTACATTGTGTGGATTTAGTCTAAGTAATATGAAAATTAAACACATGATTAATATTCATCAATGCTCAATCTATAACCATCCAGATGTAAAAATAAATATAAAACAACACCCCATCAAATCAAACCAGAAGGACTTATATAATGTCAAATTCCTTCTTTTGAAACTATTTTCAAAAGAACGCAGTACTGTTTTTTATAATAAATCAATACATGAAATAATTTTGAATTTTTTCATAAATTCTTCATAAAATCATTTATTCCTTAAAAAAACTTATTTTTATTTTCTTTTTAAGACATCTTTAAAACCCCCAAAATTTGTAGAATTACGTAAAAAAATCAATTCTTTTAAAAAACATCATATATATTTTTTAAAACTAATTCCACCTCACCTCCTGAATTTTAATTAATTTCAATATAAATTTTATCCATAAAAAAATTGATTAATTAATAAATGTCTCATAAAACATAAGGGAAATATCTCAATACACTACACAATATATGATATTAATGAAGAGTTATTATTGGCCATACATGAGCAAGCTATATTGCTCAGTAGACCATTTTTAATTCTTATATATTCCACTCAAATTTACAATAAACCATAGACAGGTGCTCCAGAAATTTTACCAAATCTTATGATCTCACAATATACAACCTATTCAACAACTATTATATTTCACCAAAGTGAAAAACCCTTTAAATAATTCCTAAACCAACATCCAAATTTGGAAACTATTAAAAAATAATAAAACATACCCAGAATAAATGAATGAAATTCCAAAAGAATGAAGCATTTTCTAATTTCCACTAGTAAATGAGGCTCAAAATGAAATTTTGCTTTAGAAGCCTTCCAAATTCTAACCTCTTGTGTTATGATATCCCTATGTCCACTCTACAATTAATATCTAAATAACAATGGAAATTCGGATTCATATTCCCTATTGAGAACCTAGTCTTTGATACATATTTTTCTTGATCCAACTCTAAGACACTATTAAACTACGCACTAGTCCAAGATATGACATACTGGAGGGATTCTCTAAATCCATCCATGTTGGGAACAACAAACATAGCCTCATATGAATATGACTGTGAATGGTTTTCACAAAAAAAAAATTAACAATAAGTATAGTTCTTCCATAAAATCAGCATAAAATGTCCATACATTAGATGTCCATTCCAAAAAAAATATTCAGAAATTAAAAACCACATATAATAAAAAAAATTAAATAATATCCATCTAAAGAAAAAATATAAAACTAAATCAGGGAATGACATTGTAATGAGTTACTTGGATGATATACTAGTGGGTGAATTTTACGATACAAGAATAACACCAAAATAAAAAACCCATAAAAACCAATTTGATCTTCTCTTGGTCATGTATTCAACATTTATCCACTAATATATATTTATATATGGATATAATTATTAAAAAGTAAATAGAACTTGTGACCTAAATATAGAGATAATCATGAGTATAAATGCCAATAGGTAGGCTAAGAATCACAGAGACTCATGTGTTAATTATAAATATATGATCCACTTAATTCTTGTTTTAAATTAAATTTATAATTCATTTGTTTTTTCAGAAATAAATTTTTATTAAATCATAAATTTCCACTTATTGCATTTAAAAATCTCTATTTGAAACATAATTTTCACACATTGAAATATTTATTTGGAAGTCATATGTGAATGATTTATTAAATATAGTTCTGAAATTTTTTTAAATTTTTTTAACTATTAATTTAAAAGGAAAAGAATAAATATTTTTAATAAATATAGAATACACAATAATAATGATAAAAATATTAATAAGACTAAAATTATTAATAAAAATGATGAAAAACTAGGGAAATATAAACAATAATAAACCATCATAAAAATAATGAAACATGTTCTGGAAAAAAATTAAAATTCCTAGTGATTCTAATAATATCTATGATAGATGGGTAATGTTATGAAAATGATATAAATGATCCATCATATTGTAATTCATGATTCTATAAAACCACCCTAATACAGAGTCATACAATATCATACCAAACATAGCTGAAATCTCCATTATCATTTCATATCTATACTATAGGAAACTAGTCAAAACATAATACAAAGAAACACAAAAATGTTCTCTTGGATGTTCCACAGGATACACTTGGTTTCCCATGAAAATAAAATTTCAGTGATCAAATAAGATGTCTAAAAAATGATATAAAAATAACTATTTAAACATGTATAGATACATAATGAATGAATGATAAATAAATCCACACCCTTAACAACCCCTCTTAAAAATACCACCTTACTCATGAAGACTAAAATATAATAAATACTTCCTATAATATAGTAATTCTCCTCAGACATAAAACAATCCATAGGAGGGGAATATTACATGGTAGATTTCATCATGAAAATATTATTTCAAAGTTACTACCAAGCCTACCAAAAATTATTTTGTAATAAATGAATAATATCTTTTTTTAAATAAACCATCCATGCCATGTAAATTTTTTAAAAAATAGAAACAAAATCTGAAAACCCAAACACCACATGAAATATCATAATTTATTTATAAGCACCATTGTTTAATTTTATCAAAAAATTTATCTTCATGCTTACGTAAAAAAACATTTGAACATTAAAAACAAATGGGAACCCATTAATTTCCAATAAAATAAATTAAAAATAAAATTTATTTCAAAATAATCCACAAAAAAAATTATTTATATCATATCATATCCATAATCTAATATTAAATATGTAAAAAATAACGGTAAAATATTTTTAAGGATAATAAAAAAATTGCCTAAATATTATTGATTTTATAAAGAACAAAACTAGTCCTCCATATAAAGTCGATAGATAACCTATAAGTCCATGTTAATCGATACAATAAAAATAATTCTAATAAATTATGAGCCATAAAGAACCCTAGTCCACCATGATAATGAAAATTAAAGAATTGAATACTAAATGGAAGATAAAGGTTTTGGAAGAAAAAAATGTTGATTAATTATACACAAGATGAGGACAAAATAATAAAGTCACTATGGGAGAAATGAGGAATAATGGGGAACATGTTGGGTCAGGGGTGTAGTGTGATGGGGGAAAGTAACCCACACATTCTTTACATTCAAACAATGAAAAATTTGAAAAAAAATAAATTAATATAAGGTAGAAATGACTATTGAATGGACTTTTTACTATGGATTATAACACGAGAGGCCTTTTCAGGATATCCTCAATAAAAATAATGTTTAAGAACTGAGATATCTTGGATCCTAAAACATTATTGTACAATTTAAAATTATATAAAATATAAATCTTGTGCTACACAAAATACAAACAAAATATTATTGTTGAAAAACTGATAAAACCCAAAACAACAACACCAAAATGCCTTCATGAAATAAAATGTCCACATGGCCCCAAAATAAAAACCAAAACATCCCATCACCAATCAATTCCATGAGATCCTACCACATCCTATAATAGATCTCTATTCAAGCCTATTACTTATGGATTACCCGTTTCCATGATGTAGTCCATTCATAATTTCCCTTGACGATAGGATCACCAAATCTAATCCCTATAATTTTCGGCAGTCCACAACTTGATCTCACCCAAAGGTTGTCACCATCATGCTCTGGATGTCATCTCTATCCTCATCCTCATCAATGATTGAATCCCAAGTGTCATAATCAGCTGCATCCTTAATGATCAACCTAAATCTGTCAGGTGTCAATATAAGAATCTTCATAGGCTCTACTCTAGGAAACCCCACTCACCGGCCTAATTATTGTGATAGGATTGAGGGACTCTTAATCACCCAAGAACCAAGAAGGAATCTTGTTCCACACATCTTCTAATGACCATAAGACCACAAGTGTAACCCATAACGCTTCATGACTTATCTTCTATCGAGGTTACCTAGGGAAAGAATAAAAACATTGTCTGGCACGCAGAATGCATATAGTGAGCTTGCAGGAAATCGATAGACCCCACTGTTGGGATCCCTTAGCCTACATTATTCAACATAATCTAGGGTTGAAAACATCCCACAATACACCAGATTTCCTCTTCTAGAACAATTATTATCAATCATCAGGATTCCAGTTGAGAAACTACATTTTCTGGAGGAGGATCCTTAAACGATGCCTTCTCTTTCCACACGACCAGCTGTAATGACTGCCAAAATGATCCCATTAGAAAGAAGTGATCCAGATCAAAAAATATCTTTAATTAATACCACTCATCCATTGTCATACTATAAATACAACAAATGTGATATGGTATCACATTATAGAATGGTAAAACCCTACTGAAATCCCCATCATGGAATAGACCTTGTATAGTATGTAAATCCACTACGACATGACATCCCCATGTAGTTGTGTGTTTTTTGGGGTCAACCCTACATAGTAAGAACCTTAATAGGAGTAAAACTTGTTTCCATAACATATTGTAGGTCTCTAGTCCCTATGAAACAACCCACTATGGAATATACTATGTGATACAACATGGTCATTCTTTGTCAACACCACTGTTAAATAGTGACACCTATTTTGAAATGGTCAACTGCCTATAAATATGGGTTTTGATTGGGTATACTTATGAAATACCATATCCTAGTACATAATTATTAAATTTGATATGAAAAATGACAGTTCATCCCAAGGAACACACAAATACACCGAAAAATTCAAGAAACTATGGAAAACTAAATTAATGTAAATTAATATGTAAAATAAAAGGTTAATTCAATTTTTGGTGTGATGGAATCATTGTTAAAGAAAAGGGAAAATGATATGAATGGTTTTTATGATATATTTAAGGTTATAAATATTTTCATTTCTTATATGGTAATTAGAGAGATATAGCCATTATGATTTTATAGCAATTTAGTTTATATAAGAAATATTACAATGAATTGATATAAGATGAATTAATAAAATACATTATGTATTTATTCTAATTAGTGTTTTATTAGAATGTGAGTATTAAAACATATAAATTTCATTGTTTTGTATAAGTATGTGTTACTTGATTATGAAATCTATGTAGAAATTAGAAGAAATGGTAAAAATTTGTAGAATTATTCCATATGATAAAATCTTTTCATAATTTGATATGATATAACATCACTAGTAATTTTCATTGAAATTTCTGATAAAAAAAATCAATATGTGAAGCTATATTATAATCATATATGGGATATGTTTAGTCACATTAAAATTAACATGAGATTCATGCTAGATGAATCACATCCCATGACCACAACCAATAATTATATTACATTTTGTTATTATGTACAGGATTTTATGGGGTTTTCCTGTAGTGGTTTCGTTGATTTAAAAATATAATTATAAATATAAAATATTGAAAATTTTAACATAAATTAATAATTATTTATATTCATATTAAATATGAATTTAAATTATTAGTTTATTTAAATGATTATGATATCTTCAAAAAAATGTATTGGAAAAATATAATGAATTGTTTTTTGAATAATTTATTACTTGTAATGGTTTTTCATATTATCATTTAATTTTAAATAATGAAAATTTTTAAATATATTTTTTAATTGTAACATATTTTGTAACATAATTATATTAATCCTCACCAAATAATTTTTTAAATGAAATTTTATAATATAATAAATAAAATTTATAAAATGATTATTAGTTTTCAAGTAATAAAAATAAATAATTTATTATATTGAATAATAAATATCCTAAAAAAATTATATGGGTTTTCTTTATTATATTTAAATTAATTTTTACCATATTTATAAATTGAATATAATTGAATAGAAATTATTCCTAGAATTAACATTTCAAAATATGGTAGCAATGCCCATTTTATTACGAACTAGAAATATGAGTAAAATGTTAAAATTTACGTTACGAAAATAAAGATATGATTCAGTTAAGTGGTGATATTAAACTAAACTGACCTAAAATATATTTAACTATATATAATGTTTTTGGGTGAACAGATTTGTGAAAATTAGTAATTATTTTATAAAATTGCATCTGTTTTCCAAGATCAATGACATCCAGCTTGCATTAAAAAATTAGTATTTGTGGAAATTTTCCTCAAGATAACTTATAAATAGATTCTTCTATACCCACTTCAAAATATAACATTCCTAATTTATCCTCTATGAAACATTCATATTCAGTTATTTGATAAACTGTGTAATTATTTTGGTCAAATCTATTATATACATGAATGAATCAAGGACATATATATAATGAATGATAAAAAAACATAAATACATATACTATGTTCCAATAATAGTGAATTAAATATTTTATAAAAATTATTTAATTGTAATTTATATATGTACATCCATTAATTAATAATATTAAATTTATCAAATTGAAATTTTGAAAACAATGGATATTTTAATTTATCATTAATTTCTATCAGAATAAATCCAATATAATAACAATTAGTCTTTATAACTATATCAAATATATATATATATATATATATATAATCACCAAGAACTTCTTGTAGGTGTTCAACAGATGATTAAGGATATTGTTCAAGAACCTCAAACCAAAGAAGCCTTGGAATAATTGAGTCAATTGACCGTAGAGTACAAATCATGAAAATGAAAAATTAATAAAAGATTATTATGATATTATATGGTCGAGAATCTAAAATATATAAAAATAAGGTCTTCATAAATTTTAATAATAAATTAATACTTGTTATTATTGATATTTAATCGCATCATACCAATGCATAGTCAAATATAATGGTTTTTCAAAAATCAGAATCCTTTATTTGAGCCATAACATTTCTTATACAACTATGTTACTATGCAATTGGAAAATTATTATCAATCTTTATGGAATATTGAATTTTTCATTCCTATACTGGGTAATAAAAGTTTCTGTTAAAATCCACTTGATTTAAAATTTTTATTAAATCATAATCCCAATTATTCTTATGAATAAATATCAAATTATATATTTATTATTTTTCTTCCATGTTCATTATAAAAAAAATTAATTAAATTTTTAATAGATTGCTATGAATTATTTAAATAAACACTAAACTATTGAATTATAAGAATTCAAATTGGTATTTCTTTTATTAATTTGGGTTTCATTATAACAATTTAAAATTCATAAATATTTATCCCTATTACTCTCTGAATATTTTATATCAATCACTCTACATTTCATTTACTAAATTATTATTTTTTCAATGATATATTATTTAAAAATCCTTAAAAAATTAAAATGATGATCCTATAAGACATTAAAATAGAATTTTAATTTGTATTATAACATTTTCAAAAATACAAAAACTACATTTTTTCATCTATATTCCACTATGTTTTCAGAAAATTCATATACCCTAGAATTATGATTATTTTTTGAAGTTTCCTTGTGTATGAATCTTTATTGTTAATGAATTTTTCATATCAACCAAAAAACATCTGGATTTCATCACATGTAATTTTGATTTATGTTTTAATATAGCTCATCATCATTTAAAAGTTTTATCTTGATTTTATGCCTAATTGATTTCATGATGAAGTTATGTGTATCATTTTCATTATGTGATGGGTGGTTATGATATATGTTAAGTCAAAAGTCTTATTTTTATGTTTATATCTTTTGTTTTGGAAATAAAAAACCTATTATTATTATATTCTCAAATAAATATATTACATTGAATATTGAACTATGTCACTCGTACTGACTATGTCAGTTGTACTGACTCTATCACTCGTACTGACTATGTCAATCATACTGACTCTATCAATCGTAGTGACTCTGTCAAGCATACTGACTCACTCAATCGTACTAACATAGTCAAACGCATTGACTTTGTTATGTGTACTAACTCTGTTTATCATACTTAATCAATCTTCCAAACTGACTATTATCAACATACTCACATTGTGCATCATACTCACTTTGTATCATATCAATACATTGGACTAAGTAATATTAAATGTACTCATGTTTTACTTTAATCTCATGCATTCTTTTATTCTTATTAAAACTCTTATTTTTATCAATCGTGCACAAGATATCATTTTTATATATCTTTTTTTATCCAAAATTATGTCGTGGAGTTAGTTATAAATGAATCAAACTGATGTCATGATTTCTGTTTCAATATGACCATTACAATGCGAGGGGTCCATGCCCCTCTGAGTTTTTCGGAGAAATATGACTGTTGGAGAAAATATGATTGTTGGACCAAGAGGCCTATAAATATGAGGTCATTTGAAAGAGAGAAATAACTTTTGATCAAAATTTTCTTCTATGATGTTCTAGCGAATGAAAATTTGACTTTTCTATGGATTTGTGTGAAAGACATGGAATTAAAAACATTTTAACGGTACATTATTACACTTTTTATTTCAGAAAGTGCTATTTTTTTGTAACTGATCAGGTGATAACGATAGAAGGCTTTCGGGTATTGGCAGAAGGTGCAACCAATCTTAATATCGAGGAAATTCATGTGTTTGAATGACAGAGGTACGGATTACATCAAAAATTGAGGGCTTTCTAGGATATAAAGGCAGATGTTTCAATCATCGTATCGAGGGTATACCACGGTGGAGTTAAGACAAACCTTATCTCCTCGGTGAAATGATACCATTCTCTTTGGGATAAAATAATTGTAATACATGTACTTTCCACTGTTGTTTGTATTAAAAATGTAATTGTATTATTTGATCTTTCTTTTAATATTCATTTCAATTGTAATCATTTCAATTAAGATTATTTAATTTCACATTGTATTAAAATATTCTATACACTATATGGTAGAATCATTTTTCTTGTTATTACTTAAATACTTGTTTTAAATTAGAATACAATTGTTTTACATTTCTTATAGTTTTACATCATATCATATATAATAGATCCGTGATCATTAGGGTCAGTTGTATTGCTTGTGAATTTTATTACTTTATGTTCTCTTAAACTAAGTACCTTCTTAAGTGTTTAACTACAATGTTTTTAAACATACAATTCACCCCCCCTCTTGAATACTATCATATAATATACATATATATTTATATTACGATCTAGAAATTGGTATTAGAGGAGGTTTCCACTGATTTATATCACTTGATTTATTTCTTTTGATAATAAAATTTCAATTCTATTACAAATTTTTTTTAATAGCTGCTTACTACACTAACATTTGGACTGGAAAAGTATTATTTTATTAGATTTCATGAATGAATATTGAATAAATTGAAAATTTAAATAAAAAAAGAACACCTATAATCGATGGGGATGATTATGAGTACTATAGAGATCTAATGAAGACATTGGTTTTTAATACTATAGTGGACGACAATATTATTCTTACTAGAGGTTACAAAATTCCTGACAAAGAATTTAGTACCTTCACTAATCGAGAGAAGAATGAATATCAAATAAATTACAAGGTACGCAATAATATATTATGTTCTATGACCAGGAATATATATAGTCAGATATCATCATGTGATGAAGCCAATTGCATCTTGAAGAAATTGGAAGTCCCACATTTTAGTACATCTAATGTTATAAAAAAATAAGGGCAATGATTCAAGCAGAATATGAAGGGATTATTTATCTTTGTGGAGAACCATTATGTAAGGTGTAACAAAGATTTATGACAATCATCAATAGTCTACAATATATGTCAGAAAAAGGTCTCGATGATGACACACTTTTGGAAAAGATAACTGATATCATGCGCAACAAGTGGGAATAAAAAAGGCTAGCTCTTTGTGAAAAAAAAATGTTTCTCAAATCACTCTTGAAGAGTTAATTGGAATTATTATACAACATGAGACAAAAAATGAAATGATATGGTTATTTCAATATGATGAAAAATGGTAATTGAAGTGTGTCATTTATTACTACATAAAATGATAAGACACTAGAAAGGGTGACATGATCCAAATCCATGTAACTTGTTATATCTGAATGATGTGATATTAAAAAATCTAAAAATTAGTTAGCCAATCTTGCTCGAAGGATGGATAATATTGTGAGAAATAAAGGCTTTCAATACGGATTCAAGAAAATTTTAAGGAGGATAATAAATACTTAGAAGTAACATGTTATCAATGCAACATAACATTTAATATTAGACCTACTTTTTTTACTAAAAAGATAAGACAGGAAGGAGAAACATTCTGAACGAAACAAGAAAAAGTATTAAAATACAAATGAAAATAATGTTTTAATGGAAAATGATAATTTATGTGCAAGTGTTTGTGATTTATTAAACTAATCTTGATAATATGAATCTTCTAGAAAAATAAATATTGAACTAATATCTAGAATACCTATTGATATTCATTGTTTTATGGAAAATGTACCCAATGATGAATCTCTTACAAATATTTATTTAAATGATAATCACCTTGATGAGAAACATTTTTTCTCTTCGGATGAAGAATATTCATTAGTAGAAGAAAATTTACCTTCTTTTGAAGAAGTATCTCAATTTTACAAATTACTTTAGAATGGAAATTCCAAACTCATGAAAAATATTGATAAGGAAAATTCTATAATAATTGTTCTTATAAAATAAATATCATATCTTTTAAAGGATACTAATAAGAATATATTTTATTTTTATCATATATAAAAAATACTTTGGAAGTATATTCGGAGAAGGATAATCTTTCTAAGGATTTTGAACAACTTATTTTAAAGAAAAAATATTTAGAAATGAAAAACAATTTTATACAATTTCTTGTGAGAGTGATAATTTAATCATCATACTAAAGTCTAAAATATTTTATCTAATGAATCCTTTATCTAAATTAACCTTTGGGAAAATGAAATTTTATAAAATGTATTCTCTATTACACCATCTTAAAAATGGTTCTAGAATTGGTTACTCTCACTCAAAATCATTTTTTAGTCATAAATATTTTGTTCCTCAATGTTCTCCATTCTGTATTAATTGTCAATATGGTAGAAATTGGGAAATAAATTGGTCTCTTAATAGATCTCAATAGTTATGATTTCATAAAGATGATTTTTTTAAACAAATGTGTATTCCCCAAATTATTTTATCTAACATTTCCATAACCAAACAAGTATGTATTTCAAAAAACTAATTTTTTATTTTCAAGGAAAACAATAAGTGTACCAACAATAATGACATTTTGTATATAGATAGTGTTTTTTCTTGACAAATGACCGTAAACAATTATTTGTTTGAAAATATTGTTGAAAAAGGTGGAAAAGATACCTTAAGAGAAAATTCTTATGGAATGGTTTTTTGTATAGGTAATATTGTTTTTCATTGTAATGTTTTAATTTCAAATGTTTTTTTCAAAGGTCATGAGAATAACCAAATCATCATAAGTAAATTATTTGATAGAGGATACCTTGTGAATTTTAGGAAAGAAAAGTATTTTGTTAACATTTACAAGGTTGAATTCATTCTATCTTCCCATAGGCATGAGGATGTATATACTATTAACATAGAAGACCTTAGAAGCCAAGACATACATTTCTTAAGTGAAATGGAAGACCAATCATGGTTATGGAGTAGAAGGATGGGAAACTATAACCTTATAAAACCTTGTAAAATTTAAATGAAAAGACTTTTTATGGATTGACTAGATCTTAGGTATGATTATTCAATGGTTTCTGACCCTTTTGAATATGGAAAACAACATAATACATTCTTTAAATCAATAAATTAATCTTCATCTTCGAATACATTGCAGCTAGTGCACATGGATTTTCCCGGTCCTTCACAAAGTAGAAGAATTGGAAGAAAATACTATGTATTTGTTTTAGTTGATGACTACGCTAAATTTACATGGCTCTATTTTCTAACAAATGAAATATGAAGCATTTTCTATTTTAATAATTGTATAGCCCATGATAAAATTGAGAAAAAACTACCACAGATAACTATACGTAGTGATCATGGGGGTGAATTTAAAAATTCTGATTCTAAAACTTTTCTTTCGTAATAATGGTATTACCCAAAAATTTTCATCTCCAAGAACCCCTCAACCAAATGGTATCGTGAAAGAATAAATCATATTCTTTATGAAATGACAATAACCAAGTTGAGTGAATACTCAATTTCTAAGCATTTCTGGGAAGAAGTTGTTTGTACTACAAGTTATAATATAAATCATGTTTTAACTAAACATTTTCATAATAAAACACCTTATGAATTATTGACTAGATGAAAAAAATAAAGTTTTATACTTCAGAGTATTTTGATGCAATGTATTCAAATTTAATACAAAAGAGAATCTACATAAATTTTCATGCAAATTTGATGATGGATTCTTTCGAGGTTATTTCAAAACCTCTAAAGCATATAGTATTTTTAACAAAAACTCACGTACTGATGAAGAAATAGTGCATGTTAAATTTGATTAAACTGACCACTTTTTTTAAAAAATATTTACCTACATCAACTGATGTCTTTTCACTAACTGATTATCAACCTACGATTGAAAAATATTTTTATAAGGGTAATAAAAAAGAAATTGTTTCGAAAACATTTACCCCTGAAAAATATATATCTTATGTTGATGAACTGGTTTTAAAATTCCCAAATCAATTGTTTTTTAAAAATCATCCCAGTGATAATATCATCAGTGATATAAATCAACCTACAAGGAGAATAAATTCATTGATAAATGATATAAAACATCATTCTTTTAAATCAAAATTTGATTCTAAAACTCTAAGTGAGTAATTTGGTGATAATGATAGGATTAATGCAATGCAAGGTGAACATAATGAAATTCAAAGGAATCAAGTCCATGAAATTAGTTGAATGACCTAATAAAACAACAATAATTGGTGTAAAATGGGTTCTGAGAAATAAATTTGATGAAAATGGAGTCATTATAAGGAATCAAGAAATACTTATTTCTTAGGGCAATAGTCAATAAGAGGGAATAAACTATGATGAAATATATGATTTGGTAGCTAGACTTGAATATATTAATAATCTATTTTACCTTACAACATATATTAATTTGAAACTATTTTAAATGGATGTACATTGTTCTTTTCTTAATGGTTTTGTACACGAAAAAGTTTTTGTAGAAAAACCCCTAGCATTGTAGATCCAAAATATCATGATCATGTTTTTAAACATTCCAAAGCATTTTATGGACATAAAAATGACACAAGAGCATGGTATGATAGACTAACTGGATTTATTTTACAAATAAATTAAGCAAAAGGAACGACAGATCCAACTATTTTTATAAAAATTGAAAACAAAATTATTTTGATTGTTCAAATTTCTTTTGATGAAATTATATTCATATCAAATCAAAAATCTGTAACTAATTATTTTACAAATCTAATGAAATCTGGGTATGAAGTGAGTATGATGGGTGAGTTAACATTATTTCTAGGTTTTCAAATCTCACAAAAACTAGAAGGAACATACATATCTCAAAATAATTATATCAGAGACATACTCCAAAAGTTTGGATATGAAAACACAAATATTGTTAACAATCCAATAGGTACCTCACATACACTTTCTCTTGATAAAGCTGGGAAACCCGTGAATCAATCATATTTTCTAGGTATGATAAGAAGTTTGATATACTTAATAGATAGTCATCTATACATAATGTGTTAAGTATGATTATGTGAAATATATCAATCAAATTAAAAATAATCTCATTTAAAATCTATGAAAAGGATATTCTGATATTTAAAATGAAATTTGGATGTTGTTATTTTCTATTCTATTAGAAATGATTTTGTTTCGGAATGTTTTTTTGATGCTAACTTTGATGGCAATAGAATGGATAGAAAGAGTACATCTTGAACATGTCATTTCTTAATTGATTCTTTATTTTCTTGTTCATGAAAGAAACAACACTCAGTAGCACTTTCCACAACTGAAGCTGAATATGTATTAGCTGGAAGTTGTTGTGCTCAAGTGTTGTGGATGCATTGCACCCCCATTGAAAATGGAATGAGTTTAAAACAAATACAATGTGATAATACTAGTTCTATAGCTCTTAGTAAAGTCTCACCACATCACTCATGTTCAAAACACATAGATATTAGGCATCACTTTCATAGGGATCACACTCCAAAAATATGTTTTATTTTACGATTTATTGGAACGCAAGAACAACTTGCATTCATTTTTACAAAACCATTACATTCCGATAGATTTGAATTTATTAAATAAAATCTAAGAATTATTAATATAAAATAATCATTCTCTTCTACTTTCTGTTTTTAGATTTCTCCTAACATTAAATAGCTCATCTTCAAAGTGGGAGACCATTTTTTTCATTGTTTTACCTATTTTATATCATTTTTTATTTTATCTTAATTATTTATGTTTAGTTATATTTGTTTTATTTGCATCTTTTGTTTCAAAATTTTGTTTATTTATTAGATATTCTCCTTTTCATTTTAGTTTTTTTCATTTTGTTTATTATCATGAAATCTTACGGTAATGACATTGTTTTCTATCAGCTTAACTACCTATGGTAATGAATTTTTTTCCATCAACTTGAAAACATATGGTAATGACTTTGTTTTCCATCGTTTTGACAACCAATGGTAATGACATTGATTTTTATCGGCTTGACAACCTATAGTAATGAATTTGTTTTCTATGGGCTTAACAACCTATGGTAATGTCTTTGTTTTCCATCAGATTGAAAACCTAGTAAAGAATTATTTTTCTATAGTCTAGAAAACCTATGGTAGTGAAGTATTTTTTTCATCGGATTGACAACCTATGGTAATGACTTTGTTTCCCATTGGCTTCAAACCTGTGGTAATGAATTTTTTTTCCATTTTTGTGACAATCTGTGGTAATGAAATTGTTTTCCAATGACTTGAAAACCAATGGTAATGATGTTGATTTCCATTGTCTTGAGGACCTGGTGTAATGAAGTTGTTTTCCATCATTCTAACAAATGCTCGTATTTATTTTTTTCATCGTTTTGATTTTTCTTTGTATTTTGTTTTCATTGTTGTATTGTATTATGTCTAATTTCATAATACTATTAAACCAACAGCTTACTTTACATCTCTTACATGTAAAGTCCATCTTCATTTTATATTGTCTTTCTTTCGTATTATCGAATCTTAGTTTTATTAAAAAAAATTACCAAAAACCTCTATTATTCTCCAACGTTGGATTCTTTATCTTCAAATATCAACCGTAGAAGACCAACGGTCTTCAAAATTCACCTATAAATAGAGGACCCCCTCCTCATTCCAACACCAATATTTTTCAAGATATCTCAGTGAAGCTCTGAGTCTCCTCTTTAAGACTTCATATAATATTTTCCATTGTCACTCATATTTTTTTTAGTCTTATACAAACACTCCAACCGAAATTTCTTCAAAGACTTTCTCAGAGAAAGATTTATTCATTGAAAGGTTAGTTTCTCAGGATTTCGTTGATAGTTATGGTTCAACAATCAAGAGGATTATCTTATTCCATGGCTTGGAAAATATTTTTGTTGAGAAACTCATATCTCAAGTCCTGATTCTTATTTAATTGGTTATACAATTCAACAGTATATTTTATTTTTATAAGAATATAGTGATTAACTTTGTTGTGTACAATATAAAATTTTCAATGTCTATAAAACAAGCAGCACCCTTTCTGAATGTTCCTAAAGAAGGGGATCCTTTTACCCAACTCATAAGCTACCGCATGAAGTTTGTACATTTAACATGGAAAGAGATTAAAATAAATTGCTTCTTATTGAATAGGAGAAAACAAAAGTAACTCATCTTTCTATTGAAATCTGATTTTTTGTGCTTTGGATGAAAGGGTTTCTAATTCCATAGAATATAGATAGGGAAACTCTTATGGTTTCTAGCATTTTTATGCTAGATTATCTTATAAAGATGAGAATGTTAAATGTCTTGGGTTAAATTTTCCAAACCATCAATAATGTGATGTCAGGAGCGATCAAGTCTCATCTAATCATGTATACATCTATTCTTACAAAATTCATTCTTAAATGTTTTAAATTTTGTAATATTCCTCGGAAAGGATAATTGAAGAGCTAAATCACTCTTAGATACGTAAGAATACCCTAAAGAAATTGTATATTTGTTTTGATGAAGAATCAAAACTCTTTGTCAAAGATATAGAAGCCGAATCAGCACCAAATCAATCAACACTAATATTAATATAATCTATTCCAACCATTGCAATTTCTCAAATTTCATATCATCAAAAAAATTAGAGCTGAAGATGAAAACTAAATACAATAAATAGGTTTTCGACAATTGGAGAAAGGAGAATGATCATATAAAAGAAGGTGATTTTAAATTTGGTCATGACCCAACTGAAGTTCTACCAGATAAGATAAGATTAGAGGATACTCTACAAGCTGGGAAGAAAAAGAATAATCTTTTCAAAAGAAAATATCAAGTTGTTGATGTTGTAAAAATACTAAAAGGAAATGAGTTGGAATGTTCTCAACAAACCAAAGAAGTGAAGTAAGAACCAATCATACAGAGTTTCTAAGAGAAAAAAAAGGTGACCCAATAGTGTAAGATGATTTACTACCAGATTCTCATCAAGATGGTGAAGAATATGAAGAATAATTTCTTTTGGAATATCATCAGAGTTATAATAAGATTATAGAAGAATCATCTCTTCAATTGAAATGTGAAGGAATAAAACAAAATCACCATGCTGATTTAAATTTTTTGAGTGATAGTTTGGCTTCTCATAAGAAGGCTAGAAACAAGATGACTCAAAGGTCATAAAAAAATAATGATCAGTAAATTTAATTAGGAATAAATTGACGATATAAGGATACTTTCAAATTATTTGGATATTTCAATTGAAAATCTTGACAAAGAATCTATTGAAAAGTTTAATCAGATCTAAGAAACCCATGGAGCTGTTATTCCTTCGGTCAAAGAGTTTCAAGAAAGGATGAATGCTTTCCCGTCAGATTTCTCATAGGTTTAATCATTCAGAGATGAAATTGTTGTGTTAAAGAAACAAATTTATGTGTTTATTAGAGAGAATAATAATTTTCAAGACAGAATTGATACTCTTGAAGAAGTAATCATAGATCAAGAAGAGACTTTCATAAACCAGGATCACATTTTTTTAGGCCAAAAAGACCACCACAAATCCCAAAGTGATTCTATCTTAGAATACAATAATGAGATAAATAAGATGAAGGTGCTTCATTATGATTTGATCAAAATAGAGAATGAAAGAGAAAACAAATGAGTGTGTTTTTTTATCTTTCCTCGTTTGTCTTAACTGTTGTTAATCTTTTAAGATACAATGAAATGTATCTCTACATTTCAATTGATATTTATTTTGTTTCTCTATATACATTTTAGGAAACTCATGGTTACCCCATTATTTTTTTAAATCACAAAGGGGAGAATGTTTTATAAAAAAGTGGAGAAAGTTTCACAAATGGGAGATACTTTCACAAAGGGGGAGAGTTGGTAATGTATTACTCATTTTTAATACATATAAATCAAGGAAAATATATGGATAAAATCATTAGGAAAGTATATACCTATGGGGGAGTTAGTTGTATTCATTTTCTTATTCAGAATCGTTTTAATAACTCTGCGGGAGATAATTATTTCTTCTAGTTTTACTATGTTTTTTTTCTATCCAAAAAGGGTGAGATTGTGAAGTCAAAATTATTTTTTGATTTTTATATCTTCTGTTTTATAAATAAAAAAATATTTTTATATTCTATTATCAAATAAAAGTTTTACTTTGAATAATGTTCTATGTAAATCATACTAACTATTTGAATTATATAGACTCATTCAATCGTACATCATATATCAATCATACAGACTCTGTCAATTGTACTAACTCTATCAATTGTATGAACTCTTTAAATTTTACGGTCTATGTCAATCATACTTAGTCAATTATACTAAATCTGTCAATTATACTAATTTTTTTTTTATCATATTGACTCTCTCTACGAAACTAACTATGATCATTGTACTCAAATTGTTCATCGTACTCACATTGTATCATATCAAAACCTTTCACTAAGTAATGTCAATTGGTCTCATGATTTTTTATCTCATGCATGCTTTTATTCTTATGAAAAGACATATTCCCATCAATCCTACTCCTCTTATAATTTGCATATATCTTTTTATAACAAAAATTCTGTTGTGGAGTTAGTTATAAACTATTCAAAATGATGTTGTGTTTTCTGTTTCAATATAATGGGTACAATTCTAGCTGTCCGAGTACTTCTGAGTTTTTCGGAGAAATATTACCGCTGGAGAAAATATGATCTTTGGAACTAGAGGCCTATAAATATAAGGTGATTTGAAACAGAGAAATAAATTTTTATCAACATTTTCTCCTATCTTTTTATAGAGAGAGATGTTGTGACTTCTCTCTTTCTTTCTGTGAATGCCTTGAAATTACAAAACGAGGATGACTTTTTCATTGCTTTTGTATTTTTGAAAATGATTTCCTTCATTTTGTGACCAATTAGGTGATAACGATCGAGGTCTATCAGGGATAAGAGGATTGTGCGACCAATATCAGTATCAAGGGCTTTCAAGTGTTCGAATGTTAGAGGTATCGATTACCAGTAAAATCTAGGACTTACTAGGATAGCAAGGCGGACATGTCGATCATCGAATAATGGGCTTACAAAGGTGGAGGTAAGACAGAGCTTTTATCCTAGGTGAAATGATACCCTTCTCTTTGGGATAAAATAGTCATAATACTTTTACTTTCTGATGTTATTTGTATTATAAAGGGAATTGAATTGTTTCCTCATTATTTTCATATAATTTCAATTGTAATTGTTTCAATTAAGATTCTTTCATTTCATATTGTATTAGTAGATTCTATACACTATATGATAGATTATTTTTCATTTTTAGCACTTTGATCCTTGTTTTAAATTAAAATACAATTCTTTTACATTACTCTCTGTATTACATCATATCATATCTAATAGATCTAAGATCATTAGGGTCAATTGTATTGGTTGTGAATTGTATTATATTAATATATCCTAAACTAAGTACATTATAAATTGTTTAACTTCAATGTTTTTAAACATAAAATTCACTCACCTCTTGTATTGTGTCATCTAATATACATATACATTTATATTATGATCTGACAATATATCCCTCAACTGCTATGGTAAATCTATATATAAAGTGATTTTAATATGGGACATGAGTATGATTCTCAGTCCACACTGGAACACTTTTTGTGTTTCCAAATACATTATTTTTTAAGAAAATGTATTTATTCCAACTCCACATTATTTTTAACACATTTATTTTTTAAAAATAATATAATATTCGGTAGCATATATAACACAGAACCCCAAGCCTAAATGTTCCATGAAATATTATTATGTATATATAATAGTTATAACCTTGTAGCTAAATTTTAATATATAAATAATATTAAGAAATTTATAAAATACATACAAATATAATATTCGTTATAAATTAACTAAACAAATCATAGGTAATATGTACACATTTGTTTGATAAATACATTTTTTCTTTAGTTAATACATTTTATTAAAAAAATTATCTCTTTTTCTGAGAAAATAACATATAAATTTTTTTGGAGTATTATAAAATTCAATTTTTAAAATGAAATAAATTTATAAAAACTTCATATCATAGTTAAAATATGGATAAATTTTGGAATTTTTCTAAAAAGATTGATTTTTAGGCAAATAGTGAAAATTATTGATTTTTCAAATATTTTCAATTATTTTAATTAAATCAAGTAATCTAAAAGTATTATTATATTTTGTGTTTGGTATTAAAGTGTAATAAGAAAAATTTTATTTATCATAATCACAATAATTTAAATTTAATTTTTTGATTTTCATTATTTTGGTATAAGTTGATTTTTATGCAAAACACTAATCTTTATGAAACCTATTTTATAGAGCATAAACATTAACAATTTAAATTAATTTAATTAACCAAAATAATAAACTATGTATATAAAATTTAATAATTATATTACTATTTATACTTATATATATTCATATAATGATTATATCCCGTCAAATAGTTAATATATGATGTATTATTACATAAAAATGTATTTCCCAGAAAAAACATTTTTCATCAAGATATGAGGGACTATTATAAACTTAATTTATTACAAATATATATATTGAATTTAGTAAAATATAATCTATATTATTAATCATCATAATTAATTTTATTTAGATATGTTCAACATTATTTTTTGAGAATTAATATTATAACATGTAATAATTTGTCACTACAAAAAAAGGTTAAATCGGGTTGACCACGGTTAAAACTATGTTATAGGGATATTCATTTTCCTCCTAAATATTTTTGGAAGATTAAATTTATTCCCTTATCACCTAATTCTTGATATGTTTTTTTGGGACATTAATACACAAACATGATTTATACAATATTTTATGTATATAAGAGGACAAAATGTCACTCTCATGCTTTTAAATATCTCTTATATGTTCACGTAGAGATAAAAATATTTTATGATTGAATATTAATGTTTATATTGAGATTATATATTTTTTAAAATTTATTTATAATACTAAGCCATAATATAATTACAATAAATGATAATTTAATGATAACACAATACCTATTCAATTAATATAAATATATAATAAATGATACTATATGAATTAAAATTAATATAATTTCAAGAATTATTTTCGTATATAAACTTAATGTATAAATATAATATTTTTGAATATTGTAAAATCAATATATTGTAATTCCATTTCATTCAATTTGATGTGAATTTCCAATTAGGTGAATATACCCAATAATGATAGTAATGTTATTTTTTAAGAAATAATAATTTATTAAATGATATAAAATGACTAAAAAATTATATTAGGAAAATGTTTTGGTGTATTTTTATTAAATCCATCTATTATCTACTAATGGACCAGTTATCCTTTTATAGTAACCATCAAGACCCCTATATTGTAAAAACATTGTTATACTGTTAATTTTCAAAAAGCATTAACATGGGGTAAAATAAGTAGATAAATCAAAAAACATAATCTAGACATGTCCAAATATTTTTTGGTTACATAATCTAGATATTTAATATTTATACATTTTAATTATATTTTTTATCCTTAATTTATTGAAAATTAATTTATATTAATTTAATATTTTATGAAATCAGAAAAGTTCTCCTCCACTAACTTATAAAAGAGAACCTCCTATCCTATTTTAATCACACATAAGAACCCTTTTTTATCATTAATTACAAACAAAAATAAATTCATTAATACCCTAACCTCAACCTAGATCCCTTTTTTATTATTAAACACTTTTAGGGAGGACTTTGGTTAATCTTAAAGAGGTTTTCTGGAGAACAAGTGTTATTTTTAAAGAGGCATTTTGGTTTATTGATTTTTCCACCTTTTTTAAGTCATAGTCATCCATGTTGATAAAATAAAACCATCATCTATCATATATAAAAAATCAGTTAATTTTATTTAATAACCATCATCAATCTTCTCTTCCATTAAATAGGAAATTAAACCATTATTCATGATTATGGCGGACTATAGCTTCTGAAATTGATATAATTCATTTTTCATAATATCCTCTCACATCTGTATATAATAATGGATTTAATATATATATATATATATTCATGAAATATTTATTATTCTCTAAATGAGATATATATTATATTTTCTTACCTTTTCATTCCCTGAATAATGATAACTGCATTTTTGTGGATGTGTGGAGTACCACCCCCTAAATCGATGTGATTTCATTTAATCTCTACAAAACAAGGATTCATTATATAAGTGAATTTAATTAAATAATATGATACCTATGACATAATTATAATCATATAAACATAAAATAACAATTTACTTCATTCTATTATTATCTTTAAAAATTGAAATGTTACGCATGCGTATATACAACTTACCACGATGATGATTATAATGTAGTTTATTTTTCATATTAATCATTAATGGTTTATTTTAAAAAAACATTTGAAGTTTAAAAATTATACTTTTGTTATTATTATTATACTTGGGATATGAAATTGTTACATATTTCACCATATTCAACATATCCATATCAATTTAGACATATTGGCCAAATATTTTCAAATATCTAATGCAAAAATAATTGATTAAGTAATTTTTTATTACGTGGCATTAAATATTCTAATTGGAATAATGAACTTGATGATTTATCTTATTTATATATATTATTTTCCTAAATATATCATTTAGGCATTAAATATCATTTGTGTAGAGTTCAACTCTAGGTATGGTAACTCATCTGAATTTCCATTCATGGATTCATATTTTAATGTTATGAACCCAATTTTATTTATTTGATTTATATCGTAACATTCTCACTCAGAAGCCACTATACGATGACTCTATCTATTAGGTCACATGTTTTTTGGTTCACCTACCTATAAACTAGAGGCTACAGACTTGAAGCAATAGTCTAATGTAATACCGTGGTTGATACTATACCCTCATGATCAAAGTCACATAATAGTACTGTAACATATAGAAAGCGAAAAAAAGATATAATAATAATAACGAAGTGTGGAGTAAAAAGATCTTAAAAGTGAAAGTACAAAAAGAAAATAGAAATATAAAATATAAATTTATGAATATGTTGTGATTCTATACAAAAAGGTATGAAATACATAATGAGAGACATCAAGAACAACATAAGTATCAAAAGAACAAAAACTCAAAAATTACTATCTTTAGATAGCATCACATGCCACAACCTTATACTATGATCCCACACTCTTTTGAAAAATCAATAAAGCCTCATAATGTGGAAACATTCCATTCTACCTACCTATATCCATTATGTTTTCCCAGGTACCCAAAAGTTTCTAGAATAGGGCATGATAAATAAATAAGCAGTCCACCACCAATGATGTCTATAGAATGTCCAATATGTGCATACATGTTAATTCTTTTTGCATGATTTAAGTTTAATAATGTAAATTTTATATGTTCCAGCATTCAATGGATAACTATAATTAAGAAACTGTAAATGCATCTAACTATAAATAATTTTAAATAAGTCATTTTTCTCCTATGTTAGGTCATCAAGTGTTAGACTCACATGAATGGATCTAGGATTATAAATATATATCCCATATAATTTAATATTTATCCATGGAGTAAAAATATTCATGGAATCAAATGTAATCATGGATTAATGGAGTTGAAATGTTCATAGAATCAACGTTAGTGCTCTGTGCATTAATGATACTTCCATCATCAACATGATCAGATAATTAAATCAATGGTCATTTATTAATAATTAAAATTATCATTTAACACATTTCATAATCCATTTGATATTCCTAGAAAATCCATGATTTTTTCACAAGAGTTACATATTTTTTATTTATCCCATTTTAGTAATAGACATTCACATGGAACAGTGAGAAATCCATGTACTAATATATTAAATAGTTCGTTTAGTCTCTAAGTACTAATGGAGAGCTCAGATAAATAAATGAGTGGTCTTTCAAGGGTAGTTTCATTATAACACATCAAGGGTGGTTCAATTTGATATTTGAAACATCCAACTAGCACATTTTACTAAGGGAGAAGATAACAATCTTTCATTAATATTATCAAGGAATTCATTTAATTTAGGAGAAACTCTAAGAAATTTGGTCATGCATCACAATGTAAATGATCAATAAAACAACTTGATATTGAGTTAAATGTTATATAATGACTATTTTATGCTCATGGTAGAATACTCATCTAGCAACATCTCCTAACACAACCCATATTGGTTGAAAAAGGTAGAACCGATGAATCCATATAAAATATGGAATATTATCATGTACTAAAATATATTCGTCCTTTTGATGAAAAAAAAGGATCCTATGGAATTAAGAAAATACTAAGAAGAATCCAAAATGAATAACATTTATTTATTCTGAGGTCAGATATAATATTGATCCAAGAACCGAGGTGGTGGCATGAAAAGTGGTCTCACAATGGAAAAGGGAGATTCTGTCCACAGGATGGAATAATGAATGATAGGATTTAGTTTATACTTATATTATGGTAGAAAATGTAATTTTTACAAAAATAATGAATTTTCATGGTTTGATCTTGCAATTGGATAAACAGTACACCATCGAAACACCCCTCACTGTCAAGGGAGGCACCTCGAAAATTTTAGGCACATTGATTGGGAATGATTTTGCTTATCCATGTTTTTGGATCTGTTAACAATTTCAGAGAACCCGCATGGGTGTGCAGATATGGCTTCATAGTTAGGGAAAAATATGTGACCCTCTTCTACTCCCAAACACACCTCACACAGTTTTTAATAACCTTGTGGACTAGGTTGAATTGTTTTTATTAACAGTGTGTCCCAAAATTATCTTCCAATAACTGAGCCTTTGGGCTCTGAAAAATCCCTGAAAATCCCAAAACTATAGTGACCACATTGCGACTCACATTTATCCAAAATCAATGAATAAGACATCAATTTAAAATATATTTACGTCAAATGAAAAAAATGTGATCCATCAATCTCCCCCTATTAATATAAATCATCCAAGAGTTTCTCTGCTGAAGTTAGTAAAGCATATAAAAATAGTTCTGGACACTAATCACATACATCTACCTCTCTTTGGTCATGACATTCACATGGATATGTATCCATAAAAACAGAACTAATGGAAGGGGCCTACCACATATTGATTCTATGGTTCGATCAACAATACATATATGATTAACCTTTAATGATGTGTCTAACTAGAACTCAAACTCATATGGATTCTAATTGTGAGATGATTTTGAGTAATATCAATGTAATTTTGATACATGTCAGATTATGTACATGGATTAATGATAGTGATGTAACTAAACCCCTTTTGATAATAGCCATATTTTCTCTGTAATAATGAATCTATATACATATCATGGGGAAATATTACCCTATCTCTGATTCCATTTGTTCCCCATATTTTGTGAGATACAGGAAAATATATGATCCCCAACCTCAAACTCTATAGAACATCGATGGAAAATGGATTAGGATTTCAATATAGATCATATAGTAGGCATCCATTTAAAAAATAATCTAATCCTACATTTATGTTCTCTAAATTATACAATTTCCATGAATTGATACCTTCCCTACCTCATTCCAACACAGATCTTATGAGCATGTATAACCTTAAAAATCCTTATAAGGTAAGATCGGTATAGTCACTTGATAGTTATTTTTGTGATAGTATTCAGGAAGGGATATATGCCTACTCAATGATGCTCCAAAATCAAGGAATCATTCTCCATGAATGTCCTCAGAAAACACTATTTGTGGGCTCTGACTGAACATTTGTATGTGCATGGTATATCATTCTCAAAATCACTTTTGTACCAAATTACCTCTCTAAGACATTTGAAAACTGATATGTAAACTAAAAATACCAATCTCATACAATGGTATGAGTAACCCCATATACATTCACCATCCCATGGATATAATGACACTAAATTACATCTATATAGAATGCATCACTGATTGGGAGGAAGTGGGTGACCTTCTCCATCCTGTCCATAATCACCCATGCCATATCACTTCATCCGAGTGACATTGGAAACCTTCTTTAAAAGTCCATTGGAACAACATCCCATTTCCAACCAGTAATAGGTTACTTCTATAAGATCATAGTTGGATTATGTTCATCCACCTTCACCCACTAATAGGTGAATCACCCTGTGAAAAACCTAGTATTTTCATGTTTAATAATATACCACCAATATAAGAGGATTGAATTATTATACATCTTAGTAACTCCTGGTTGTATTACCTAAGACGAGGTATGACATTATTGTATCATCACCCCTTGTATTTATTATGTAATCTAGACTCTTTCATGCATAATTATAATTTGACCATACACAATGGTCTAAACAGAAGTTAGGTCCTCACTAGCCAAACTATCCATTTGGACTAAGCCCGCATAATTGGACAATTATCCCATCCTTACCATTTCCAAAAGAATTATATTCAATTCCATGGATGAAATATATGTATTCATGTTTGTATCCTTCAATATTAAGACTATCTCAAAAAACATGGTAATCAATTACCACTCTCTAATAGCTCATGAACTGTCTATTTCTGAATCTTATGGCTTAGAGAATCCAATAATACATTTCATTCTCCATGCATATTGTTTGTCTCAAAATCAAACAACTTGAGATATTAAATACTAATTATCTTCCAACGGTTCAATGCATGATTCATAAATATGTACTAAAGGAGTTTGGTGACCGTGTATGGTAAAAAAATTCTCTCCTAAAATATAGTGACTCTGACAAAAAAATGTGTAAAACATGACTTCCAACTCAATATAATGTGTAATACAATTCTATTAATTAGGTCCTGATTACAAAGACAAAAATTCCTTGATTATGTTTCACTATATCAAGACATCTCCTATGATGAAACCTAATGTTTCATAGTAAAATATATAGATTACACAATTCTCTGGAAGAATAATGATTATTTCATAAGTCAACCTTCAATTATTCTCTTGAAACTACTATTCACACATTTCATACTATAAAAAATTAACCCCATATTGATCAATCCCATGAGATACACATCATTGCGTAAAAAGTGTCGGATGAAGTTAAACTAATAACTAAACCATCCTATGAATATTTGAAAATAGAACACGTTCTGAGACTACTCCCAGTAAACAACTTCCCTCGCCTTTCATGGTCTACAAATACTCCTATATTTGAGATCGTGTGATCTAATAAGTGAGATTTATGTAACACCCCAAGCTTCTACGATACGTTTCCCTTCGAATAATGCGATAGCGTGTGTTGTACGCAACCTCGAGTTCTAACACACACCACAACTAATTAAACTAGCCGTTGTGAATAGTAATACCCACTTTTTGAAATCATATATATTCTATATTTCAAAATGGACTTCATTTTTGGATTCGGAATATCAAAATTAGCCTAGGGTGAAATTTTGGTACATTTCAGATAACTTTCATATTTTGATGAATAGTGAAAATTTCTAAATTTTAATTAAAAACAACTTTTTTAATCAAAATAATTAATAGTGATAAATTATGAATTTGAGTGGTTTTAAAGTATATTTAGAATATATTTTTACCATTCAATTTAATGTTTATCATTGGACATAATTTTACAATTAAACCGAACATAAACAAGTGTCAATCTTTTGATAGTTATTATCTCTTAAAAACACGCTTTTTGTTTTGACAGCGGGAATTAATTTTAAATTAATTTCTGCCACTTCTGTGTTTTGAATTTAGGAAAATGGATTCCATATTTGGAATCAGGATGTTCAAATTGTGTAAATAGGTAACTTTTATTTTTAGAAATTTTGAATAGTTACTGTGGTAAATATTTTATTTACCATGGTTAAAGGGTAAATCCGGTAAATAAGGGTTAAAAAAATAATATTATAATAATAAAAAATTACCCTAAAACGTATCCTAACCTTATTGGTGGACACATACCCGACCATGGGCATCCTTTGGTCAATTTGGGGACCCCTTGGAGCCACTTGTATGTGGTAGGGACACTTTATATTAATAAAGTTAAAATAAAAATAAAAATGGCATAAGCTTACATCTTTTAGAAGAACAATTTTTACATAGGGTTATACATGTTGGATTTTCGATTATAAATATTCATTAGAAAGATAAAACGATTTCCTACATAATGATATTTTATTTATAATTTTTAGACATTATATAATTTATTTTATTTATGACACAATGATGATGCAGTAATTACTAAAATAGTGAAAAATAAAAATAATTGATCTTATAAATACCCAAATAATTATAATATGAAACTTTTAATGAATTAAACTAATTTTCTATGATAATATGATATATTAGGATTGATTTAATTGACTTTGTTCGAAGTAATCAATCTGTTAGGAGTTTCACAAAAATCAACTATTGAATAGTGTCAAAATTGACATAAAAGAGTTCTTAAAACAAATATTATATTATTAATTGATATTAAATTCCTAAAAATCTAAGGTTCGGCCAAGAGACTTATATTATGATAGGTTCCTCATTAATGGACCACTTGGGGGTCGCTTGGATGTATATAGTATGTTTATTAACCATATTATATAAAAATACAAAGAGACATTGTAAAAGTGAAACTAATTAACTTAGAGTTAATACTTAAAGATAAGGTTAATATAAGTACCCAAACCTGTCTAAATTCTATTGGTTGAGTGGTTTTCGACCTATCCCCACCTTAACCTTTGAATAGTCAACTTTGGAGCCATTAGAAACCGAATATGAATTTATTATAAATTAATATTTCTAGCTTTTCCAAAGGTGCCCCTCACCCCTCTTATAAAAGGGCACTCCTCCTTCTCTTTTTTTCACACCTTCAAAGCCTTTTGGTTCGGCCAAACTCTGCCCAAATACTCTCCCAACATCCCTCACTACAACCTAGAGGCCTTAGTTTGATCAGAAAGCCAACCTAAGGAGCCCTTTTGATCAAATCAAAAGGAAGAACCCGAAGAAGAGGTAATGATTTCACCACCCTTTTCTAAGTTCATTTCTTCGTCCACTTCTTCTTCCTTTGTTCTTACCATTCTAAAATAATAACTCCAGTATCTCACATATACTGTGATGTTATTATAAGTATGGTACAATCATATTCAGTATTCTATCCACCCTTTGAATAACATGCCACCATACGTGCGTACGTACGGCTTACCGTCTCCACGTCGTGGTGTAATTGTTATTCAATATAATATTATTTGGATGGGTATAATAATGATGTGTAACTCATGTAAATAATAAATATAACATGTTAATGATTCTGTATATATGATATACCATCCATTTATATATTATTTTAATATCAAAAGAATGATATTGTCGCTCGTGCGTACGCACGGACTACCGTCTCCACGAACGCGATGAGATTCATTCTCCATCGTAACCATTAAAGCGTAATTATCATTTTATGATTTAAAAATGATGTTTAAGGACTTGATATCATTCTGGATATGAATAATATACAACCTATCCTTTACAAACATGTCTTACGTAACAAAACATATGAAAGAAAACAAGTAAGTTAACACCCGAAACAACGATAATACTAAGATATTATTATCAAATCAATATTAAAAGATCATATATGATATCATATTAATGTATATGATTCTTGTATAATTTAATAACAATTATTTCACCATTATACAGGAGGTTAACCTACCACAACCAAGGAAAAGTACAAGGTAAGGGTTATTTCACAATCTCTTCATTATCCGAGGTTGTTTATACGTAATAATCTACTGGGATTTCTTTATCATCTACATCCATGTTTCTTCGAAATGTATTTCAAAACATATTTATTATTTACAAGAATATTGGTTAAATTCATTTATACCCTTGTTTGACTTTTTGTAAGAGGTTTATAAAGGAATCTTTCCGTCGTTTTCAAAACAAGGTCCTTTTTGACCTTTTCGACAGAATTAAGATAAGAATGTTTTTTTTACTTATACGGCGGGTGCGGTTATATTCCGCCGTTATAAAATCGTCAAAGCTTTCCTTACAAGCTTACAAGAATATTTTCAAGAAATTTTTTTATTTTATATGGCTCTTAAATGATTTCAAAAATAGAAAGAGATATTTCTCTAAAAAGTGTTTTGATTTCATCTATGTCAACATCCTTTAATGGATTTTACGCTTATTTGAAGTTGATTTATTATAATACAAAACTTCTATATTGTATTGAAGGTTTTGTGATATGTTTGACTGTGGTTGTGCTATTTTATACCATTCATAGTTTATGGTGAAACTATTGACATTTCGTATGCTAGTTTTAATCTGAATGTTTATGTTATATTTCAAACTTTTCTTTAGATGAATGTGCTAAACAAGTATGTTCCGGGTTGGGGACCGGTAAAAGTAAGCCCTCCAGGTTGGGGACTGGTAAAAGTAAGCCCTCCAGGTTGGGGACTGGTTAAAGTAAGCCCTCCAGGTTAGGGACTGGTAAAATTATGCCCTCCGGGTTGGTGTCCGGTTATTAGAGGCACTCCGGGTTGGTGTCCGGTTATTAGAGGCACTCCGGGTTGGTGTCCGGTTATTAGAGGCACTCCGGGTTGGGTTCCGATTAGAAGTAACCCCTAGGTCTTGGGATGAGGCCTAGACAATGAAATTAACGTTTGGCATTATGCATTCCAACATTATGAAAGTGGTTATAGATATTGCATGTGATTATTCGATTAGTAGAATATCCATGTGAACAAGTAAATGGCATTATTTCATTTTACTTTTGCCATACTATGTTGAAGTTCAATTTTTAAAAGGCTTTTGTTTTAGTAATTCATTGCCTTAAATGTTTATGCTTATTTTGAATGTTCCGCTATATTGTTATCCTTACTGGGCATTTGAGCTCACCCCTTTTTTATGTTTTATTTCTCCCAGGTAGTGAAGAAGTAAATTATGATTGACTTGCAGGGATATTATGGGTTTATAGTGTGGACGTTGGAAACATTATGTTGTTGTAGTAGTTTTTCATTTTATGATGTAATGTAAAACTTATGAATATATCTAGTGTTTCCAAGGCTACTAAACTAATCGGTCTTTCGGGATTTGATCTTTCTTGTGATCATGCCAATGTTACGAAGTAATGCACCGACTCTGGGTAGCTGGGGTCGGGGCGTTACAGTTGGTATCAGAGGAAGTTTAGTACAAACCTTGGAAGCTATATTTAGATAAACTCTGATTAGAGCACATAGACCTAAGATGAACTTTGAGGATTAGTATAGAAGAACTTCCTAGAATTTTGGTATTGTAGAGACTTTGTGAGTTTTCCGAGCAATACATCCCTGTCTGGATACGAGCAGGTAGAGGCGGCTCTGGCACAGATGTACCTAGGGGTAAAACCCGAAAACACCGCTTTGAGCTAGACTCGAACGGGAACTGGTGCACGACAACGGGCCTTGCTGCACTCTTGGTTACGACACTCCCGGGGGATATGCTTAGGATAACTCTCACTTTCTTTACAAATCATTATGAAGGGTTTATGAGTATATACCTCCTCAAAGAAAACATATTTATGATTATGGATTATATCCATATATAGTTCAATTTATGTTTAGTGTTTTATAAGTATGGGATTATGTATTTTGATTCATAAACTGATCTAGTTTATGACATTGTTTAGAAATGGCGCCTAGTGGAAGAAATGGAAACCGTATCAATGCACGCACTCCATGTAGGGATTGCCCTCCTGCTCAAGATAATTATAGTGGGGCTGGTGATGCAACTGGTGCTGATCAGCTAATCACCGTACTGGGACAACTTACTCAGGTTATGAATAATAACCTTACCCGTATGGAGCACCCTGATCCGCAGCGTGGAGGATCAATGTTAGATCGATTCATGAGACAACAACCACCAACGTTCAATGGAAGTACAAATCCCTTAGTAGCTGAGCAATGGATATTTTCCCTAGAGAAAATATTTCAGGCTTTGGGGAGTAGTGAAAGGGAAAAAGTTACCATGGCAGTTTACCGCCTCACTGGAGATGCTGATCAATGGTGGTCATTGATTCAAAACATGAAGGAAGATGATGAAGTATCAAACATGGAATGGAGGGAGTTCAATGATCTGTTTTTAGAAAAATACTTTCCTCGCGACCATCGAGCAGATATGGAAAGGCAATTTCTCAGTCTGAGACAAAATGAGGATGAGAATGTCACAAAGTATGAGGCTAACTTTACAAGGTTAGCGAGGTATGCTGGAGATTATATTCGCAACCCAAGAAGTAAGATTGATCGTTTCTTTGATGGGTTAAAACCATTTCTCCGTCGAGCATTAGTCTCACAATCCTTTTAATCGTACGAAGACATTGTCTCATGTGCTATCAAGACCGAAAAGGAATTCTCTAAGTCTTATGACTTTAAAGCAAAGCAAGAGAAGAAGAGACCTGCTGATCAATCTGGGAATGGAAATAAGGGGAAGAAGGGAAAGGTTGAATATCCATCTTGTGGTAAGTGCGGGAAGAAACACCCCGGTGCTTGCCTGAAGGGAATGGGAGTCTGTTACAAGGGTGGTGAAAAAGGCCACCAAACTCATGATTGCAAGGGGAAGAAGGAAGCTACCAACGTTCAGTGCTACAATTGCAGGGAGATGGGGCATTATGCAAATGCATGTCCTAAGCGTCAGGAGAACTTACCTCAGAAAAGGCCAAGGGATCAAGGCCAGGCTTATGCTATCACTACTGCTGAGGTAGAAACTCCGAAAGACGTGGTGGCAGGTAATTTAATGGTTTCCTCAAGTTTAGAAAATGCATTATTTGATTCTGGATCATCGCATTGTTTCATATCTTCCCAGTTTGCTAAGAAAATTAGATATTTCCAATTTGATTTAATAAGGGAGTTGTCAGTTAAAACTCCTAAGGGAAGTATCGTTGCAACAAAGTTTTGTGAATCAGTCCCCATTAGAGCACATAAATTTTCTTTATCTGCTGATTTCATCATCATACCTATGATTGAGTTTGATATAATCCTCGGTATGGACTGGCTTTCGGACTATGATGCGAAGATTTATTGTAAGAAGAAAGAGGTTACGATTCTTGATGATAATGATAAGGAACACCTTATTTTTAGAGCAGAATCGTCACCACCTAATTCTTATTTAGACCCACCCCCAGTAGCTCAACTTAATTCAATTATTGGGGAGGAAGAGAATGAAATAACTGTCGGTGAGGAAAGGAATGTTCAAATAGAGGATGTACCTGTTGTGAAAGAATTTGTAGATGTATTTCCGGAAGATTTACCTGGACATCCTCCAGAACAAGAAGTTGAGTTTTCTATTGATTTGATTCCTGGATCAAGGCCTATATCGAAGACCCCTTATAGAATGGCCACTGTAGAGTTAGTCGAACTAAAGAAACAACTAGAGGAATTGAGTAATAAGGGATTTATTCGCCCTAGTGTTTCTCCATGGGGAGCCCCTGTTCTTTTTGTTAAAAAGAAAGATGGATCTATGAGGTTATGTATCGACTACAGGGAGATCAATGCTATAACGATAAAGAACAAGTATCCCCTACCTCGTATTGATGATTTATTTGACCAACTGCATGGAGCTCAATACTTTTCAAAGATTGACCTTCGATCTGGATACCATCAGTTGTGTGTAAAGAAGGAAGACATTCCGAAGACAGCATTTCGAACCAGGTACGGGCATTACGAGTTTACTGTAATGCCGTTTGGATTGACTAATGCACCCTCTGTATTCATGGATCTGATGAATAGAGTTTTCAAGGAGTATCTCGATGAATTTGTGGTGGTATTTATTGATGATATCTTGGTATACTCCAAAACCTACGAAGATCATGAAAATCACTTGCGCATTATCTTGAAGACTCTGAGGAGGCATGAATTATATGGAAAGTTTAGCAAGTGTGAATTCTAGCTTCAGGAGATTTATTTTCTTGGCCATATTGTCTCTAAAGATGGAATCTCTGTTGATCCTTCTAAGACCAAGGCAATCCAAGAATGGCCAGCACCTACGAGTATAACTGAGGTACGTAGTTTTATTGGCTTGGCAGGTTATTATCGACGTTTCGTCCAGAATTTTGACCGATTGGATAACCCATTAACGAAGCTCACACGTAAAGGGGTTAAATTTGTTTGGACAAAAGAGTGTGAAGAATGTTTCGAAGAACTGAAGAGAAGATTAGTCAATGCTCCTATATTGACACTACCATCGGGGAATGATGGGTTCGTTATTTATAGTGATGCATCAAAGAAAGGACTTGGCTGTGTCCTTATGCAGAATGATAGAGTTATTGCCTATGCATCACGACAGTTGAAAATTCATGAACAAAACTATCCTACTCATGATCTTGAGTTAGCAGCTGTGATCCTTGCTTTGAAGATATGGAGGCACTACCTCTATGGTGAAAAATGTGAGATTTATACTGATCACAAGAGTTTGAAGTATATTTTCTCACAAAAATAACTCAACATGAGGCAAAGGAGATGGCTTGAATTACTCAAGGATTATGATTGTACGATACACTACCACCCGGGGAAGGCAAACAAGGTGGCAGATGCTTTGAGTAGAAAAGACCATGGAGTGTTGAACAATATGAGAATTGAAAGGGATCCAATTTTCATGGATCTAGTGAAAATGGACATGGGAATAACCAGGGAAGGTGAAACATCAATGCTTTTTCAAATGGTTGCCAAACCATCTTTACTAGAAAGGATTAAGAGTTCTCAGACCGATGATGACGAATTCCAAAAGAAGATTAAAGCTGTGAATGATGGGAGATTGAGAGACTTTGTGTATGAAGATGGAATTTTGAAATTCGGGAAGAGACTTTGTGTTCCCAATATACCTGATCTAAAAAGGGAATTGCTGGATGATGCTCATAGTTCCAATTTCTCTATACACCCTGGGAGCACCAAAATGTATAGAGATTTGAAGGAACATTTTTGGTGGGACAACATGAAGAGGGAGATTGCTGATTTTGTATCAAGATGTATGGTTTGTCAACAAGTGAAAGCTGGAAGGCAACAGCCTGGTGGAGTCATGCAACCTCTTCCCATACCGGAGTGGAAATGGGACAATATTACGATGGACTTTGTCATGGGTCTACCAAAGACTTCTAGAAGGAACGATGCAATATGGGTTATTGTTGATCGTCTTACCAAGTCAGCACATTTTCTTGCTATAAGAGAAGATCTACCCCTGGAACGTCTAGCAAGACTATACATTAATGAAGTTGTGAGACTTCATGGTGTACCCCTATCGATTGTTTCTGATCGTGATCCCCGTTTTACTTCAAGATTCTGGAAAAGTCTTCAGAAATCCCTGGATACAGAACTTCATTTGAGCACTGCTTACCACCCTCATACAGACGGACAATCAGAACGGACTATTCAAACCTTAGAAGACATGTTGAGATCTTGCTCACTTGATTTTCAGGGTATGTGTGATCAATATTTACCTCTGGTAGAATTTTCCTATAACAATAGCTTCCATTCGAGTATACAAATGGCACCATATGAAGCGTTATACGGAAAGAGATGTCGTACACCAACCTGTTGGGATGACGTTGGTGAAAGAAAACTTGTAGGCCCAGAACTGGTGGAGGAAACGGTGGAAAAGGTGAAGGTAATCCAAAATCACATCAAAGCAGCTCAAAGTAGGCAGAAGAGCTATACCGATAATCGAAGGAAGGATTTGGAATTTCAAGTCGGTGATCATGTTTTCCTAAAGGTATCTCCGTGGAAGGGAGTCATACGTTTTGGTAAGAAAGGTAAATTGAGTCCCAGGTACATCGGACCTTTTGAAATTCTAGAACGAATTGGGGCTGTAGCTTACCGATTGGCAATGCCGCCAAGTCTCTCCAAAGTTCACGATGTGTTCCACGTATCTCTGTTGAGAAAATACATGCCTGACCCAACGCATGTACTCACCTATGAGGAATTAGAATTGGAACCGGATCTGTCTTATTGTGAAGAGCCCGTCAGGATTCTTGATACAAGAGAACAAGTACTGAGAAACCGGACGACGCGTCTGGTAAAAGTTTTGTGGAGAAATCATAAGATGGAAGAGGCAACGTGGGAACCCGAGGAACTTATGATAAAGAACCACCCGAGTCTTTTTATGCAGTAATACCCTAGAAATTGCGAGGACGCAATTATTTGAAGGAGGGGAGAATGTAACACCCCAAGCTTCTACGGTACGTTTCCCTTCGAATAATGCGATAGCGTGTGTTGTACGCAACCTCGAGTTCTAACACACACCACAACTAATTAAACTAGCCGTTGTGAATAGTAATACCTACTTTTTGAAATCATATATATTCTATATTTCAAAATGGACTTCATTTTTGGATTCGGAATATCAAAATTAGCCTAGGGTGAAATTTTGGTACATTTCGGATAACTTTCATATTTTGATGAATAGTGAAAATTTCTAAATTTTAATTAAAAACAACTTTTTTAATCAAAATAATTAATAGTGATAAATTATGAATTTGAGTGGTTTTAAAGTATATTTAGAATATATTTTTACCATTCAATTTAATGTTTATCATTGGACATAATTTTACAATTAAACCGAACATAAACAAGTGTCAATCTTTTGATAGTTATTATCTCTTAAAAACACGCTTTTTGTTTTGACAGCGGGAATTAATTTTAAATTAATTTCTGCCACTTCTGTGTTTTGAATTTAGGAAAATGGATTCCATATTTGGAATCAGGATGTTCAAATTGTGTAAATAGGTAACTTTTATTTTTAGACATTTTGAATAGTTACTGTGGTAAATATTTTATTTACCATGGTTAAAAGGTAAATCCGGTAAATAAGGGTTAAAAAAATAATATTATAATAATAAAAAATTACCCTAAAACGTGTCCTAACCTTATTGGTGGACACATACCCGACCATGGGCATCCTTTGGTCAATTTGGGGACCCCTTGGAGCCACTTGTATGTGGTAGGGACACTTTATATTAATAAAGTTAAAATAAAAATAAAAATGGCATAAGCTTACATCTTTTAGAAGAACAATTTTTACATAGGGTTATACATGTTGGATTTTCGATTATAAATATTCATTAGAAAGCTAAAAAGATTTCCTACATAATGATATTTTATTTATAATTTTTAGACATTATATAATTTATTTTATTTATGACACAATGATGATGCAGTAATTACTAAAATAGTGAAAAATAAAAATAATTGATCTTATAAATACCCAAATAATTATAATATGAAACTTTTAATGAATTAAACTAATTTTCTATGATAATATGATATATTAGGATTGATTTAATTGACTTTGTTCGAAGTAATAAATCTGTTAGGAGTTTCACAAAAATCAACTATTGAATAGTGTCAAAATTGACATAAAAGAGTTCTTAAAACAAATATTATATTATTAATTGATATTAAATTCCTAAAAATATAAGGTTCGGCCAAGAGACTTATATTATGATAGGTTCCTCATTAATGGACCACTTGGGGGTCTCTTGGATGTATATAGTAAGTTTATTAACCATATTATATAAAAATACAAAGAGACATTGTAAAAGTGAAACTAATTAACTTAGAGTTAATACTTAAAGATAAGGTTAATATAAGTACCCAAACCTGTCTAAATTCTATTGGTTGAGTGGTTTTCGACCTATCCCCACCTTAACCTTTTAATAGTCAACTTTGGAGCCATCAGAAACCGAATATGAATTTATTATAAATTAATATTTCTAGCTTTTCCAAAGGTGCCCCTCACCCCTCTTATAAAAGGGCACTCCTCCTTCTCTTTTCTTCACACCTTCAAAGCCTTTTGGTTCGGCCAAACTCTGCCCAAATACTCTCCCAACATCCCTCACTACAACCTAGAGGCCTTAGTTTGATCAGAAAGCCAACCTAAGGAGCCATTTTGATCAAATCAAAAGGAAGAACCCGAAGAAGAGGTAATGATTTCACCACCCTTTTCTAAGTTCATTTCTTCTTCCACTTCTTCTTCCTTTGTTCTTACCATTCTAAAATAATAACTCCAGTATCTCACATATACTGTGATGTTATTATAAGTATGGTACAATCATATTCAGTATTCTATCCACCCTTTGAATAACATGTCACCATACATGCGTACGTACGGCTTACCGTCTCCACGTCGTGGTGTAATTGTTATTCAATATAATATTATTTGGATGGGTATAATAATGATGTGTAACTCATGTAAATAATAAATATAACATGTTAATGATTCTGTATATATGATATACCATCCATTTATATATTATTTTAATATCAAAAGAATGATATTGTCGCTCGTGCGTACGTACGGACTACCGTCTCCACGAACGCGATGAGATTCATTCTCCATCGTAACCATTAAAGCGTAATTATCATTTTATGATTTAAAAATGATGTTTAAGGACTTGATATCATTCTGGATATGAATAATATAGAACCTATCCTTTACAAACATGTCTTACGTAACAAAACATATGAAAGAAAACAAGTAAGTTAACACCCGAAACAACGATAATACTAAGATATTATTATCAAATCAATATTAAAAGATCATATATGATATCATATTAATGTATATGATTCTTGTATAATTTGATAACAATTATTTCACCATTATACAGGAGGTTAACCTACCACAACCAAGGAAAAGTACAAGGTAAGGGTTATTTCACAATCTCTTCATTATCCGAGGTTGTTTATACGTAATAATCTACTGGGATTTCTTTATCATCTACATCCATGTTTCTTCGAAATGTATTTCAAAACATATTTATTATTTACAAGAATATGGGTTAAATTCATTTATACCCTTGTTTGACTTTTTGTAAGAGGTTTATAAAGGAATCTTTCCGTCGTTTTCAAAACAAGGTCCTTTTTGACCTTTTCGACAGAATTAAGATAAGAATGTTTTTTTTACTTATACGGCGGGTGCGGTTATATTCCGCCGTTATAAAATCGTCAAAGCTTTCCTTACAAGCTTACAAGAATATTTTCAAGAAATTTTTTTATTTTATATGGCTCTTAAATGATTTCAAAAATAGAAAGAGATATTTCTCTAAAAAGTGTTTTGATTTCATCTATGTCAACATCCTTTAATGGATTTTACGCTTATTTGAAGTTGATTTATTATAATACAAAACTTCTATATTGTATTGAAGGTTTTGTGATATGTTTGACTGTGGTTGTGCTATTTTATACCATTCATAGTTTATGGTGAAACTATTGACATTTCGTATGCTAGTTTTAATCTGAATGTTTATGTTATATTTCAAACTTTTCTTTAGATGAATGTGCTAAACAAGTATGTTCCGGGTTGGGGACCGGTAAAAGTAAGCCCTCCAGGTTGGGGACTGGTAAAAGTAAGCCCTCCAGGTTGGGGACTGGTTAAAGTAAGCCCTCCAGGTTAGGGACTGGTAAAAGTATGCCCTCCGGGTTGGTGTCCGGTTATTAGAGGCACTCCGGGTTGGTGTCCGGTTATTAGAGGCACTCCGGGTTGGTGTCCGGTTATTAGAGGCACTCCGGGTTGGGTTCCGGTTAGAAGTAACCCCTAGGTCTTGGGATGAGGCCTAGACAATGAAATTAACGTTTGGCATTATGCATTCCAACATTATGAAAGTGGTTATAGATATTGCATGTGATTATTCGATTAGTAGAATATCCATGTGAACAAGTAAATGGCATTATTTCATTTTACTTTTGCCATACTATGTTGAAGTTCAATTTTTAAAAGGCTTTTGTTTTAGTAATTCATTGCCTTAAATGTTTATGCTTATTTTGAATGATCCGCTATATTGTTATCCTTACTGGGCATTTGAGCTCACCCCTTTTTTATGTTTTATTTCTCCCAGGTAGTGAAGAAGTAAATTATGATTGACTTGCAGGGATATTATGGGTTTATAGTGTGGACGTTGGAAACATTATGTTGTTGTAGTAGTTTATCATTTTATGATGTAATGTAAAACTTATGAATATATCTAGTGTTTCCAAGGCTACTAAACTAATCGGTCTTTCGGGATTTGATCTTTCTTGTGATCATGCCAATGTTACGAAGTAATGCACCGACTCTGGGTAGCTGGGGTCGGGGCGTTACAATTTATCTATCCAGATATATCATTTTTAAATTTTTGTAAAAAAAAATTCACAGTAAGGGTATTTAATATAATGTATTGGTGTTTGGAATTATCATGTTGAGTCTGACAATACACTAAGATTCTATTGAAAAAAATATCCATTTAAGAGTCCAAATATGGATGGAAAACAAGATTCATTAAAGACATGATGACTATTGGCATGTTCATGAGAACAAATGTCACAACTATATACTCATAAATGAAACTCCTACTATGAAATATTGTATGAGTTTTATATGTAATCATGACATATACGTATTTATAACCTAACTTCAAATCAATTTTTTAAAAAACACGATTTCATATAAGATTTTCAAATAGTATTTCAATATAGGGAAATGGTATTGATTGTCAACTGTCAAATAATTCAATTTTAGAAATAAACATATAGACTAAGTGTTTATCAAAATTATTGTAAAAATTGATAGGTGAACCCAATAGATAATTGTTAGGTTATATAAAACCCTATTTCCTTGTATCCTATAACTATCTTCTGATCTCCTAGAGCTCAGTAAAGTTCATCCTATAAAGAGGAATGAATATTGGTGTTGCTCTTAGAACCATCTCAATGGAGAAATACACCACTCACATAGGAGATAAAATAGAAAATCCTCCTAGAAATATATCCTTGGACTAATGTACTATTAAAGGTAATTTAATATGTCACATTCCATGTACATCTACATAAAGGATAGAAATTTCTGTTTTCATGCCACAAATCCCACTATGCAATTGTCTATCTCTACCTTCCTTAATATCCCACTCACCATTATGGATATAATTACCTCCCTCTAATGTTGGGAAGGATAACCTCAAGTGAAATAAATTGACATGGGCATGATAAGGAACCATGAAATCCATTCCAAGTTTGACATAAAATATTATTCATTTTGAGAATTATGATATTCTATATGAAGCTATACCCACCAATATCAAGCGTAATTCCTTGCGCTAGAGAATGTTCTCTGATGAAATCCACAAAGTATTGGTGAGTTTCATAATTCCATCATAAAACTACACATCGAGTGTGCAGATCACTATAATAGATCATCATGTGAAATAATATTCATATACTACATCATGAATTTAATATTATATAGTATAAGATAATACGATAAAACCTCTCAGTGTAGATTGCTCACCGGTGTTATCCTTCTATATAATTTGAATGGAATATATCTTTCTCGAACCACTACCCTACAAAATAACCTGAAAACCCTGAGAAATACCACACTACATTAAATGCCCAACTATTTTTCTAGGTCCCCCATAGCCTGATCTTCCATTTGTATTCCAACACCTGGCTTGATACATATCTTTAAATATTGATCCTGAACCTAGATTCAATTTCAAGTCCCTCTCATTGGCTTCCTCTAGAAATGTCCTGAGAAATCGTTATACATAGACCTTCATGTGGTAGGATCATTACATGACTGAGATTTTGTAACACCAGATCCACATGTTTATATTCCCTTCAAACTGATAATAGGAGATAGAACTACTAGCACTAACACCATGATTGGTATTCCCCTCATGAGAAGTCTCAAAACATCCCTTCATGCAACATAAAATAGAACCGCTACGTCAAGATACTACACTAAACTTCTCAAGGACACCAATCATACCATAGGTTAAGTTCAATAATAAGCACATTATTTTCAATATAATTTAAGGTAGTGAACATAAAAACATTAATTTGTGCTCAAGATACAATATAGAGACCATTCTTAAGGTGTATCTCCCTAGATGAATCATCTTGAAGATATACAGTTTTAAATCACATTATTTTTAAAAAGTGGTCTGAGTACTCCATAACAGTCACATAACCCATTACTATATGAATAAACCAATTGTACCATTCATCTCTCAAAGTCCCAAGAATCAATTATTCATAAAAATAGTTTGGAATTTCCTTTATACCATATCCCAGATCCCATCAACCTAGTTCATAAAATCCCACCATCTCATAGAATATCCCAAAATATTATTTTTCATAATCTTAAATGTCCACATTAGAGGAGCCCCAAATTATGAATGATCAACAATATATCATAAAACCACACCTCCGTAGCCTAAGCAGCAAAATCACATGAAAAAAATGGGTGGATGCTACTTCTTGAACCCTCGTGTCAACTCTTCCATAGTTGATGACCGTTAAGGGTCTCCCTAAAAAGACTATATAAATTGTACGAAACCCTCTCACAACTAAACATAATAACAATATAATGAATAATGTGTGGTTCCACAAGTACAAATACTATAGGTTTTAATTGTGCCACAGGGCCCACCACCTCCAAATATTGGTCATCACCACCCTCCTAGCACATGACTAGATGTATTCGTTGTGGAATATATCAAAAACTATCAAACCCACACCACATAAAATTTTTAATAACAACCAGATGCCAAATATAATCATTGTACATTTACAATCACTCTTATAACCAATAAAAACCCCTCTTCATACTCCTAACTATAGTATTAGGTAATAAGAATGATTGCAAAGAACATAAGAGACACTGATTACATACCACATATAAGGTCAGTTCTAGTTCATGATCTTTATTTCCTATAATATTACCCGGTATATGTGCATTATATTTTAATTTATAGAGGAAAGCAAAATTTGAATTCAAATTCACTTCCCCATTTAATGGAAACCATTCATTTAGGAATTCAATATCTTATAAATTCATTCTCATTTATATATCCATTATTTTTAAAATGTTGAAATATTTTGATTACTAATTCTAATTTATATGGTCCCATACAAATTATAAATTGAATTGTGATTTTCACTTGTTACCAAACAATAATTTATAAAGTCCCTGTATGAGATTTTATCAGAATTTCATTGATTAATAATTAAGTTAGAAAGAAAATTTTCAACAAATTCACATAGTAATATAAGAGGTAATGGAATAACGGGTGTCATATAAATATGAAGTTCTTATAATGATTTATTACCAAATATTTCCGTTCCATTTCCATCCAAATAAAAAATATATAATCAGAAGGAACATCAAACCAAAAGTGAATCACCTAGGGTAAAGTAAAATCATGTTTAACAAGAATTAAATATAATATTATATCTTATGTATGAAATTTTTTCTCTTCCCTATATGTAATTCAGCTACACTCAGCCACAACTCATTACCACGTCCCTATCTGAAATTTTAGCATAATTTCATTGATTAATCAATAAGGTTGAAGAAATTCTGAAGGAAATGAACACATTAATATATGTGGGAATGGAATAATGAGTGTAATATAAATATATAAGATCCTATAATGACTCATGACCAATTATTTATTTTCCATTTTTGGCCAAATAAAAAATCCAAAGTCAGAAGGAACATCAAACATAAAGTGCGTCACATAGGTAGAAGTTAAATCAACTGTAACAAGAAATCAATATAATATTATATCTTATTTTAGAAAAGTTTTATTTTCCCTCTATGTATTTCAGCTACTCTCAGACACATCTCATTACCAAATTTCTACACATTCATATTTTACAACCTTACATTCTTAAATAATAAGGCTTGTAATGGCCAAACATGGGAGCCACTAAATAGTTCCTTGGGTACATGGGTCACATGGATTCTAGGGAGCCTTCTATTATGTCATATGTTTTCGACAATCTGCAAGGGTATAAGGTAGTAATATGGGGAAATTATACAATCATTATCATAGTCACACATGAGTTTCATAATAGAAAAATAGTGGAAGAAAGACATAATTATAAAAATCTGAAGTGGAAAATCATTCAAAAATTATAGACAAACAATTGAATATGAAATATAAAATATAACATGGTGAATCTATCATGAGTATATTAAAAAGGAATGTTTTACCTAGGACCTGAAATCTAGTACAATACATGGATCAAAAGAACAAAATTCCAAAAACATTATCGTCATATAGCATCAGAAGCATTACTTTTGTCATGTCTACCCCTTATCCAATTCGAAAATAATGAATCGTCCTGAAGTAGTTCATTACCTAGTGCCTCTTCATATCTATAAATATTACTCAGGTACCCAATGATAGCCTATACTGGGTACGAGATAACAATCTATAGGCCATCACCAGAGGATTCCTATAGAAACTATAGTCTTTTCATATAGGCCGAATCAGTGTCAAATATATAACCGTAATAAAGAAAATGTGATACATTCAATCCAAAAATGGATCACTATAAACATGAAACCATAAACACTACTAACTATAAATAATTATAAATATTCCATCCATGACCTATGATATATAATCTAGTGCTAGAACCACATGGATAGTTCTAATGTGTTGTAATTGTTATCTCATACAATGTAATATAGATCTATTGAAAGGAAATATCCATGACGTACAACGTAATCTTTGATACATCGATTAGAAATGTTTAAGAATACATGGTAGACCATATTTCCATTTTGAGAAATCCATCATCAACATGATCATATAAATTAATAAAGGGTCATTTATTCACCATGACCATTATCATTTAACCCAATTCAAAATCCAATTCATATTCAAGCACAGTCGATGATTTCATCCATGTCAATCAAAATTATCCACTTTTATTATTTAACCATTTTAATAACATGTAATCATATGGAATAGAGGAATATTCTCTCTCCTAATAAAAAACTTATTTCATTAAGTATCCGTCAAAAACTGGCGAGCTCATACAAACCAACATGGTTGTATATCATGAGATAATAACGAAGACACCTCAAAGGTTGTCCAGGATGAAGTTGACAACCTCCTACCATCACATGGTAATAAGTGGAAAACCTATAAAGGTATCATTAATCTATTAAAAATATAAACAAAATTTAGGATAAATGCCTAAAATTTTTGGTGTGCATCATAATGGAAGTGATATATAAAATGAATAGACTTTTAGGGATGTTAAATAGACGGTCATCCTTATGCTCGTCATATATCACTCATCTTATATCTTCTCAGAACATTCCAAAGATAGGAAGAAAATTTTATGAAGGATGAATATCCTAGAAATAAGGTATATATTGTTGAAACAAAATAGTACCATTATTACAAATAAAAGAGAATAATGGAGCATTTTCACAGAATCATGTACCGAGATGAATCCAATGGGATGAATGAATCATTCTTCTGATGTCATTTGGATGATTTATCAAAAAACCTATGTGTTCGTTTGGTAGGATCTATCATGGGTGAAACTTTTATTTTAAATTCACTAGAATGAAGAAATAAGGATAGATTTTATGTTATAAGAATATTAAGGGAGAGAAGGTAATTTTACCCAAAATAAAGTGTCTACATGGTTTGGGAGCATAGTTGGATAGGTCATTCACCAAAAGTTCTCCCATCATTGTTTAATGAGGTAACTATCACTTTTAATGTGAATGTATTTGGAAAATGGGCGATGAGAACTCTTTTTTCACTATTAAGATTATAGATCCCCCACAAGGGCATGCGGCCCAGGTCACAAAATTAACAAAAACCACACAACCCTCTTCTTCTCCCTGAAAAACCAAACACAATTAGTTATAAACATGTGTCCAAGAATTTTCATTGAAAAAATAAGCCTTTAAGATTTGATCATTCCCCAAACTCTCCCTAAAAATTCACTTACATCATTATGAACTATCATTTGACTAAAACCAAGGAATTAAAGTTAATGAAAAAATATTTATACCTCATAAGAAAACCATAGATAATACATATAGATAGTGACATTTAACAAATTTATCATCAATCTTTCATACTATGTGTTATTTTATGTTATACTTCATTTAACATTATCCAATGTAATTTTATTTTAATATTACACACTTGTAAGCTATTTCATAAATAAATTTTCATTCAATGGGTTGTACTTCTACATCATCATTTAAATTATTTGATGATTATGAGTTAATATATCTCTAAATGGTATCATTCTATATTTACCCTTATTTTATTGGGATTACATATATTCACATAATATGTTCAGGGATTAATTATTACTACAAAATAAATAATATTTATAGCGGTTTTTGTGTCTCAATCAATTTTTTTACAATAAGTTTTATTTTTAGGAACCATGATTTCCTTTTACAGTTTAAATACATCGTCACAAATTAATTATAAAATATATCATCTTTTAATTTAAGGGAATTATTGATCCATGTTATTCTATTTATTATAATGAATTTGTACTAATGTTACCAATGTGGGAATGGATTTATGTTACAATATCTTTTCATTCAACTATTCTTTATATAAAAGGTTAATTCATTGGAAATCATATTCATTAATTATCTTGAACCACATCCCATTTATTCACATCTTCTCATGAATTTATATTAAAATTTTGGATTCTATTTTATCCCTTGTTAAATAATGAATCATAAAAAGTGACGTTTACATGTAATATTGATGTTTCTTCCTCTGTTTGATATAGAATCATTCACTTCAATATATATATATATTACTTAATTTTTTTATAGAATGTTTTTAATATTATATAGTTATTTATTTAAGTAATTTTTACACATGTTTTAACATTAAAAAATGGTTTAAATGGAATATTTCTATCCTTTTCCCATTGAGATACTTTGTTAATTTTTTTTAAAGAAGTGTTAAAGGAATTTTTTAATTAAACTAATATGAAATGAATGGAATTTCAATTCATCATGTATTATTGATTCATTTTATCATCCATTTAAATTGTTCAAGGTTATTTTTAATATATATATTTTCTAAAATATTTTTAAATTTTTTATTTTTAATATTATATTTCTAAGTGAAAATTCTATTTTCTTCATGAAATATTCGACGTGATATTTTAATGAAATTTTAAGCAATGAAGGATAAATTTTTATTATGTTTACTCCATTAATGTGATCTATATCTCAACCTATTTTTATGTATATCCTAGGTTATCCAATAAATTTTTTTCTTTTTAATGGGATATAGGATCTCCCTGTGGTGAATAAAATTATATTAATGTTATATTTTAATTTTTTTATGTTTTATATACCTAGTATTCTAATGATACGTGGAGGAAAATAATTTGGTTGTAATTATTAAATGAAGATATTTAAAATCATTTAATAAAATGTGAAAAACGCCTCATCTCTATAATGATATGATGTTTTGGTAATTAAACAAAACATATGTTATGATTTATATTCATATTATTATTACACATTACCATGTTAAGTTTAGAATATTTTTTTTAATCTCTCATATTTCCACATCTTTATTATAGAGAATTTAAAATTCTATCATAAACATCCTTTTAAGGTTGTATATTCCTATTTTATGTTCTAAATTGGTGAGTCATGTTTCATGATAAAATATTGTGTTCCCATCATCAATTTAATCAAATATTTCCCTACCTTTCATGTTTTTTATTTGTAAATTATTTTGTAATCTTTGAATATCTGATATATTTTCCCTTACATAGTCTTTGAGCTTAGTACTTCTTTTGATATCCATTTCCTAGGGAAAATAATTAAATAAATAGGTCTGGGAGGATGTCATGTGTAGAGAAATTTTTCTAGAAATGATGATGTAAGAAAATGTAATTCTAAATCGTTAAACATATCTTCCAAGACACAAAACCTTTGGATTCAGTTAATGAATTTTTTTTATTATGTTAATGCTTAAAATAGAGAAAAATAATGTAAAATATTAGAAATTTATAATCAATTCAACTCATAACATATTACATTTTACTTAATTTATCATTACATCTTTTAAAATTAATATATATTTAAATTAATTTTTCTCATGTGTTTGATATATTAATGTACTTATTATATTTTGATAGGTAGTTCCTAGATTATATATCCCATTAATGGATTAAAAAATACATTATCTCATGTGATTTAATATATGATTCATGAGAAGTAATAATATAATTTTTATTAATATTAAAAGGTTGAGAGATTTTAATTTTTTACAGTTTCCTATGATTTTTTATATACATTATATATATATATATATATTCATTATTTTTAATCCATGTACATGTTTCTCATACATTCATTCCAGTATGATATACATTGTGATACCTCAGACATCTAAATTTGATATATCTATTTTCCTACTTTTTTAAGTTATTACACCACTCTTTTCATTAACTTACTTCATTCATCAAAATATTATATACAGTAAGATTCATATGATGGTTTTACAAGAGAATTATGATGTAGACAATAAATATTATATATATATTTGGAAAATAAGTGTCATAATTTAAATCATAAAATAAATAAATCTTCTGAGATATGAGTGCTTGTTTGAAGAATATTTATAAGTATATTTATATGAAAATGATTTAAATATCATGTAATGGTGATCATATATACGATATATAAAAAGAATCTAAAAAATTCATTTTAATGGTGAATCCAATTAGTAATAAAATAATAAATAAATTCTCTATTTTAATATGGAAATAGTTTGTCATATTTGGGAGAGTAAAAAAAAGGAAATGATGAAGGTAGAAGCAGATATCACTAAGGCTAATAATGTTTACATTGATTAAATTTACTAGCATAATTATTCAATATATTATTTTTATTATTCATAATGTTGTGCATATATTATAATATTTCATTATCTATCATGTGTACCACATATAAAAAATTAACTATTTTATATATTGTTCCATTATTTTATACTATTTTATTTTAATTAATGCTGAAAACAATGAGATTTTTTGGATGTCGGTTGTTTTTTATTAGAAATTCTCTCAGATTCTATTCAAATTCCATAACAAACCATCTAATACCCAATTTGATATATTTTTTACTGCATTTAATTCTATTTTACTATTTATTTTATCCCATTAGTTCCTCCAATAATAATATTTATCACATTAATTTTTTTTTATATTATCTATATCAATGGATCTGTCATTAGTGTTCATGAAAATATGATTTATATTGTATCACCATTACACTCAAAAAGATACTAGTGGGTCATTGTTATTATTATTTCTTTCAATATTAAAAAATTATTGATAATTTATAAAAAAATAATTAATATGTTTAATTATCAAAAATATTAATATATTATTAAGAAATATTAATATTTAAAATATATTTTCTATAAAACATTTGAAGGTATTAGTTCTATTTGACATATATAACAAACAAACTAGTGATATTAAAGAAATATGGTGTATGATCTTATGAAAGTATTTTTATTACATGGATTATATATTGATTGTATATATTGAATGGAAACATATAATTCTTCCTAGGGAGAATAAAGTATTTCATATATATCTATTCTAGTAATATGTAATACACGATATTATTAGCATTATAAATATTAAAAATAGTTTTTTATATCATATATAATGATGTTTTCCTGTTTGGATGTGCCTTATAGGATCACATGTACATGTATATTAAATTATTTGGGTAAAATATTTTTTTATAAAATATTGAATGATTTTTATGACATAGATCTAAATATATAATAAATTTTTATGATATATTCTGAGGGGGTAACCAAATATATATGAAATTCACTTAGAAAATGGAATTGTTTATAAGAACCTTTGTAATTCATTCATTTATTATATTATTAATTCTATAATATTTTAGATAAACTATTTGAGTAATTACACATATTTTTTTTTGAAATTGTATATAATAACTGTTTTCACTAGAGAGGAAAATGATTATATTCAAATAATTTTCTTAAGGATTTTTTTAGAAAACAAGGGTATTAGTATTATCTTTTTTAACTAGTGATGTTTTAATGTAATTTACATATAATTTTTGATTAAAAAATTTATCTATCCATTTTAAGTAGTATATAGAGTTATTCTTTCATTTTAGAAGTGTTAAAATTTGATTCATGTATATATGAATAATGATTACAGTAATATGAATTATCCTACTAATGTCAATTGGTAAAATAATTATTTATATGTGACTTCATTGATTTTTTTTGTTTAATAATATCTTGTTAACTTATTACAATAACTGATTTTTTGATTTTTAACCCTTCAAAAAAAAATTCATCTCCAAATATGGTAATATTTATAAAATCTAAGGGGATAAACATATGGTTCTTGTTCATGGGATGGGTTGTGGGCCATCACCATCATGCCTCCTTTGGGAATCACATCACTCATTTTCAATGAGAATATGTCATATCAGAAAGAGTGACAATTCTTGTTTATAATGTCCTAAATGATTCAAAAAGATGATTTACATAATGTTTGACCATAATGATCTTATATAATTCTATGATGATTAGTTCATATCCATAAATACAGAAAGAGTTTCCCTATATTTGATGATGACAATAGAGGTCTTTGATAATATTTTCTTTATAGTTAGCCAAAACTCAGTAAGTAAATTTAATAATTTCTTACTACTTATAATAATTACTTGATTTTAATTATATTATAGAACAATATAAGAATTTTATCATATTTTGAAAATTAATTTTAAAATGTGAACATGAGGAAGACAATAGACACTGATACAATAAGTCTAACTCTGTTAGTGGATGAAATCATAATTCATAATGTTATGGTTACAATGGCTATTATATTATTAAAGAAATTTGAACATATATACATTCATTTAAATAGAAAATATAATTGTACATGATATATATGTTTTATATTAATTTTAATAATTATATATATATACCACTTAAATCATTTCATTTATTGTTTTTTAATTTTTTGTATCATTTCTGAGTGACATTAATGAATCATTTTGTTAAATTTTTTATTTTCTTCTTTTTTTGTTTTATTGAACATCTTTTTATGATAATAAAAATTATATCAAACCCATATTAAAATTTAAAGATATTTTTAAAATCAATAATATCTTCTAATAAATAATTATTTATTCTTTAAATTTCATAAAATTTCATTGAATGAACATTGTTCTAGTTTTAACAACTTTATTTAATAAATAAAAACTTATACCACAAGAAAAAAATAAATCCAATTTAAACCACAAGTATTGAGCATATAATATAATGTATTTAATATAAAACCACTACAATGATAGAAAATTATTAAACAACATATTTTTAATAAAAATATTATCCCATGTTTATTATTCATAAAATAAAACATATATAATATCAAATTTATATAGGTTAACTATTTTTGAAACATTTATATACTTTCCCTAAATAAATTTAAATATTTCCATTCTAATTATCATCACTAAATTGCATGTAAATATATATAATCTACTAAAATAGTGTAAATAACTAGTATAGTTAACCTATAAACAAATAAAACACCACCAAGGATTTGATTTCCTATAGTGGGAATAGGGAGGAATGATAAACTACTACCAAATAAATCCTGTAACTTTTATTTTTTGAAAACAATGAATCCAAATAAATCCATATATCATAAAAAATTAGGAGGAATATATATTTTATGAAAAGTAGAAGATCTCAGAAGAATGGACCCAACCAAATCCCTATGCACCGTAATTGATTATATAGTAGCAATAATAATACATTTTCACACAATAAAAATCCTATATTTTGAATTCAGTTAATACATATGGATATACACATGATACTCATTGACACTACCAAATTACAGAAATTTGACCACTAGGTTCTTAGTGGAAAGTGTAGTGCTGCATGAAAATGGTTTTCTCATTAATTAATAGGTGTCTCAAAACCATGTAGCTAATATCTAAAATCAACTACATCTATATTCTATTAAATAAAATGAACTATAAAATCATACTTTTATTATTTTATCCCCATTTTCTAATTCAAACTCCCAATATTGAATTTCACATAATTATAAAAGTATATTTATGAAATAAAATTTAAAATTATCAGGAATTTGTTTTGTATTAGAAAAAAATAACATATCAAATATATGTATAAAAATATTTTCATTAACAAGTTATGTACATATGATCATGATGTAAAAACTATTAAAAACACCATTATTGGTCACTAGGTGCTCTTATTGTGACTTCTTATCATATTCATTCATCAACATGTGTTATGTTAGATGAAGGTATTTTTTAATTTAAATTGAATATTACATTAATTTTTTTTATTAATTAGTTTTTTATGCTTTCTTATTCATTAAGTAATTTATTTCTTTATGATATGATTTATATTATAAAATAATCTTTTTTTCAATACATTGTACTATGATTATAATTTCAATTCTTCCTGAAGACAGAAATTAAATTTATTATTATTTTTTGTTGAAAAGGTTGTATCAACATGACATAAATCTTTTTATGGTCGATTTGATGTTTTCTAATAAAATTATTATACCAAACACTTATCATGAAATATGAAAACACATATATTTAAAATATAAATAATTATGTTTCATATGATGGAATTTAAATTATAGTATTATTAATGATTTTATTTTCATACAGTTAAATTTTAAAAAATGAGTATTATTTCAGAAAAAAAAATTATTTTAAAAATTTTGAAAAGAGTTATTAACTTTTTTTCAAATTTCATTAAATATTTGGATTTTATAAAGTTTAATAAATTAATTAATTTTAAATATAATTTTATATTAATTAATTCTATTATTAAACAAAGTAACTCCTTTAAAAATTAGATTTTTCATAGTGTAAAAATATAATAATTATTTAATAACGTTATTCAAAATATCTTCTAATATTTTCTAAAATATAAGGAGTCATTAACAAAATCATATTCCTTGAATCATTGATGAATTTTAGAAATGGATAAATAATTTATATTTTTCAATTTGATCATAAAAAACTAGCATCAAGTAATTTATTTAATTTTCAGATGAATATTTAGATAATAAAGAAAACACTAAATGATCTTGGTTGAAATGTTTTATCGTAAGTTAAGATGAAATGTTAAATAAAGAACACCAATAAGTGTGAAATGTAATAGATGGAATTTTTTATTATTCTTTTAGATATTGAGGGACATTATATATTATTAATTTTATCCATATGTATTATAATACCAATTGGTGAAAAAAAATTGATAATACCTCAATAGAGGTTGGTATCTCTTAGAATATTACAATTTAAACTAGTGACATAGTAAATGATGGTCTTAAAATAAATAACATTATTTAACGTTTTGCAGAGGATAATTTTTATAATAATTTTACTATTTTTAATAAATTATCAATTATCATAAATTCATAGAACATTTTTGAATACATTTTGTGTAGTGATATATATATTTTTTAGCCTATTTCTCATTTATTGGGAGTGATACTAAAAGGGAAGAACACTTCCATTGAATACCTTTGATGAAAAATATATACTAAGAAATATTGGATTATTTTATTATTCTTTATTCATATAAATATAATAAAATTGAAAATATATAGGGAACAATATATTATCCCCAATATAATTATGGTTATTTTAGAAAAATATTAAAATTTCTCCCCATGGTACTGTTGTATTTTTATATTAATATGTATCAACAATATCATTTCCCAAATGTGGTGCATCAAAATTTATTTGTTCATGGTTCCTCTAAATCCTACAAATCATATCCTTCGGTGTCAGTTGCTTTAATGTTCACATGAAACATATATTTTTATGAACATCATTTTATGTGTTTTAAAATAATATTATAAGACATGACATATATAATATGAAAAAATATTTTTCAAAACATCATTTATATGATTAATATTTTCTATTTGAATAAAAAGATGTATTGGAAATATAGAATTGTAGACTTCCATTGAGAACTATGTGCTCTAATCATATGTTCTTCTAACATTCCCATAAGATTTATTATATATTATTAATGTTTTATTTTTTATTATACATGAAATATTATTTTTTACTCATTCATTTTCTATACTAATATTTTTCTAATGCATTACTTTTTAGAATATGGGAACCAATATAATATTTTAAATTTAGAATAAGATATGTTAATAAAATGTTATTTCAATTCGATAAAATATTGAAGAAGTAAAGAAAAATCCTTTACCAGAAGCATTAATTTTTGTTCACACTTAACCAAAATTAGGCACTCGGAATGTACCATTGCATTGTAATATAGATTATTATTTTAATTAAAAAAATAATCTTGGTTTAGTTTTATATAACTAGTCAAAGTGGAATATATTTACAATAAATAAGTCAAAAATATGTAATTATTTTTACACAGTTAAAATAACTGTGTATTTAATCTTATATAATTAATTTTCTTTTGCTATTAATTTTATAAAACATAATACATTATAGACTTCACATAAAAAGTAACATTTTATTAGATTTTCTCTCATCTAATAATATTTTTTCAAAAATTATAATTTTATATTATGTAACTAATTAAATCATAAATCCAAACCAGATATAGGATTATCAATGTCATGAAATTTTACTTAATTTTTCCTGACAAATGTTTTTGAATTTATTTTATGAATTCAATGAGATTCATGGATTATTTTCCAAAATATATTAAATGGTTGGTTGGAGGAGATACATTATTAAACATATAATTTAGTTTATCATATAAGAATGTTAAAGATACTAAATTACTATCTGTAATAAGAAATACAAACTTCATATATTGGGAATGATCTTATTGTGGAAGTTCATTATCAAGCCAGGTATAAAAAAATTTCAAATTTATATCCATATAATTTTTTACTATTGAAATATATTCTATGATAGGTAAATAATTCTATGAAAATTTGATTCAATTCTATAGTTATATTACTTTGTCATCATTGTATGAAATATAATTACTTGGTGTAGAGATTAAGTTATATGGAAGGTTATGTTATAATTGGGTGTTGAAAATATTCTGGATTTCATTTATTTTTGTCTCATATAATATTATTGGTATATAAATACTCTTGGTTTGGAGACACTTATAATAAAACTAACCATACTCGCATTAGTTATTAATATATTAGTGTAGTGGATTTCAACTGTTAATCAAGAACACAAATAAAAAGGTTTATATCATATACGTAATTATATATTAGTGTTTCATATATATATATAATATATAATTGAAAATAATATAAAATGAATAGGGATATTTTATATATATGGTACATGATGTTTTTAGGATTTAGATTACCTCACACGAAACCAACTCTTACTCAATTGAACAAATTATTGAGAAAACATTTGGTATTTAATCTCAACCATTATCTATTGGAAGAGACTGTATTTTTCTTATTTATATGGTAAATTTTATGGAATTAAGATTAAATTTTAATGGTTACTATTAAAATTAAGTTAATTGTTAGTCTTGTAAAACTAAAATTATTATTTTTATCAAAAAAATTATGAATATTGATTTTCCATTATGTTATGGATCAATATATTTTTGATTAGATTTTTTTAATCTAACGGGTGTTCTAAAGAGGTTAATGGGTGCTTCAAGAGTTTTTGAGGCTCATTCGGGTCATGGATGTCCTTATAATGGAAAGTAAGACTCATCCCCATAGTTAGCACCCAATTATTGCTCGTGTTCCTTAACTCTACGAGTTCATTATTGAACTGTATAGGGGGTATGTTTTGTTTAAATCAAGCATCAATGGATTCAAAATAGTGTGTGGTCCGAAATTAAGTTGGCTGGGGTTTCACAATTTTTTCAAACTATATACCTAAGGCCATACAGTTATTCCTACATTCTCAGTATAGGGAATGTGAGGAGCTCCCTCCCACCTCTTCTTAGGCTATTAGGCCAATAAATATTCCAAACATTATTTTCATTATTGTCTTCCAAATCAGAAGTGTATAGGTAAGAGTTCATTTCTTCTCTTTAAATTCTACATTTATCACACCAACTTCAATAATGTAACACCCCGAGCTTCCACGATACGCTTCTCATTCAATAATGCAATAGCTTGCATTGTACGCAAGTTCGAGTTCTAACACACCGCAACTAATCAAAATAGCCGTTATGAATAGTAATAACCACTTTTTAAAATTATAGAAATTTTATATTTCAAAATGGGCTTCATTTTTGTATTCGTAATATCGAAATTAGCCTATGTTGAATTTTTGGTATTTTTCTGAGAACTTCTAATTTTTTATGAATAGTGAAAAATACATAAAAACAACTTTTTTAATCAAAATAATTTATACAGATAAATTATACTATTTAGTGGTTTTAAGGTATAATTAGAAAATATTTTTACCATTTTATCCAATGGTGGTCATTAGAATTAATTTAACATTGAAATTGGACATAAACAATTGCCAATCTTTTGATATAAATTGTTTCTTTAAAACACGCTATTTGTTGTGACAGCGGGAATTAATTATAAAATTAATTAATGCAACTAATATGTTTGGAATTTTGTAAAATAGACATCATTTTTCAATTCGGAATATCAATTATAGCTTAGGGTGAAATTTTGGCCTTATTCTGAAAAACTTCAATTTTTGATGAATAGTGAAACCACTAAGTGGTTGTTAAATAACTGATTTTTCGTTTAAATGAAATATTACCACTTCTGTGTTTTGATTTTCAAAAATCCGACATACATGGTTGTCATTAAGAAGTAAAATGTGGTTCAATGAGATTATAATAATTTTTTGGTGAATAGTAACTTATTAAGTTCTTAATCGCGATTAGTGGTAATTAGGGTAGTTTAAGGTATAAATAATACTTTAATAATATGAAATGACCTAGACACATGTCCCAACCTCATTGGTTGAGTCATGGCCGACCAAGACAAGCCATGGCCTAACTTGGGGACCCCATGGATCCACTTTTGTTGGGAAATAACATAAATTACTTTTTATTTAATGTTAAAGTGAAAATGACACTAACATAAATTGTTTTACTAAAACAATTTTTAAGTGGGGTTATACAAGTCCAAATTTTGATTATAAATAGTAATTGGAAAGCTAAAAAGATTTCCTACATCATAGTATTTTTTTTGTAATTTTTAGACATTAAATAAATTAAATTATTTATGACATCATTATGATGCAGCGATGACCTCATTATTTAACGATTTTAATAAAATGAATAGATAATGTAAAATCCAAGGCTTACACTTGTCCAAAGCCAATTGGATGAGGAGATTTCGAAACCTTATCACCTTAGCCTCGAATTATATAAGTGTGGGACCTTTTAAAACCGAAACACATTTTCAAATAATGTAATGTTCCTTTACTTTCCAAAAGTGCCCCTCCTCTCCTCTTATAAAAGGCCCCCACCTCTACCTCATTTCACACACTCTTCAAGCCATTGGCTCGGCCAACCCCTGCCCATTTGCTCTCTCCACATCCCTCTCCTCATCCTAGAGGATTCCCTTTGGGCAGAATCCTTTCAAAGGAAGCCTTTAGGCTCAACTCAAAAGGAGTTACACTTTTTAAGGTAATTCATTCTCTCATGTTCTTTTGTTTTATTTTGCTTCTCCAACCACCTAAACTCTTTTTATTTACTTCTTTTGTAACAACACCAGTATCTTAAATATACTAGGATGTTGTTATAAGATTTATTTGAGCTACACTTCCACACAACTACATCAAATGGTTAAATAACATAAGGTTTCCGTGGATGGCGAAATTCTGCCTCCCGAAACGATGATTGTTCAACACTCATTTAACACCTTCAAAGGTGGCCATTATGATGTCACTATTTTTATATATGATATATAATATGTTTATGTTTTCCTTAAGCTTCTGTTTTTTTCATTTTGGGCATACCTTTATGGTTTCCATTATGGGTAAAACACGATATCTTCATTTTAGGAAGCGCGGACTACCGCCCCCTGAAAGTGATTTGATTCGTTAATACCATATGTGGGATGTGTGAAGGATAAAGTTAATGATATTATATATGTTATTATACTGGAATTATAATATACTCTCATATCATTATGATTCCATTCCAGAAAATATGAAATAGAAATGGAAGTAGCGTTCATGCGTACGTACGGCTTACCGTCTCCATGAACGGTGCATTTCATTTCTTACCTCTAAATGTGATGTAATATTATAAATGAATGTATGTACTGGATATATATGACATATATGATATCTACATCATGAATACCATTCTGGATATAATGAACCTTTGACCAAATTAACAACATGTAAGTGTAAGAAGCCTATTTTTGACTTAAGAACCAAATACCGACAAAATGAACATTATTAACTTAAATAATTACATAATGTTCATATCATTGTAATAAGTGATATAATAAGGATAATGAAGTTGAAAATGGTTCTTAATAAGGTATATATTAACTCTAGTTTATTATTCAGGAGGTTAAAGAACGGTTGAGTCAAGTCAGACACGAGGTAAGGGAACTTCTTAACCCAACTTCCATTCTTTGGGTTAATCTCCTACTTTCCGATTATGTCATGATATTATTATGTCATATCCTGTATTTGTACATTATTTATGTGTACTTGTAGTGAATACACATAATAGATCTATTTTATTTTAAAAATGCTCTTTGTAAGGGAATTTTTAACCCAATTTTCATTCTTTGGGTTAATCTCCTACTTTCAAATTATGTCATGATATTGTTATGTATTATCTTGTATTTGTACCTTCTTTATGTGTACTTATAGTTAATAAACATAATAGATCTATTTTATTTATAAATGATCTTTGTAAGGGAATTTCTTAACCCAACATCCATTCTTTGGGTTAATCTCCTACTTTCAAATTATGTCATGATATTTTTATGTCCTATCTTGTATTTTTACATCATTTATGTGTACTTATAGTGAATACACATTATAGATGTACTTTATTTAAAAAAATGATCTTTTTAAGGACTTCGTCTCAATCCCCTTTCATTGAGGCATATTTGGTTTTATACACAATTTTCGTTTATACGGTGTATAAACCCATTTGAATTTTACATTTATTCAAAAGGTTTTATTTTATGATTATTTGATTTATAAATTATTTCAAAAAAAAGATATTTCTCTCAAATATATGAAAATCCAGTGCAAATGTATACGTATTTAACGCAAGCTTAAAAATGTTTTCAGAAAACCTGACTCTCGAGTGTGGTAGACAGGAAGGGATTGGGTGTGGACCCATCATGGCCTGTAATTAGTCGAGTAGTCTCAGAATTAGTTATTTTGTTTTCAGAAGCTTGCATAATGATTTCAGAAAAACACTGGAGTATATTTAAGCAATTTTAAACGTAAGTATCTTCTAAAAAGATTGCATCGGTAGGTCTCATGAGACAACTAGACGTGGAATTGGCCGAGGCCCTTTCCCAATTTTGATTTATGGTTTTGGCCGAGGCCTTAATCATTTTAGACGTCTTGGCCGAGGCCTTGACAAAATGTTTCAGAATGTCCGGCATTATACATTCCATCATTATGAAAGTGGTTATTGTTATTGCATGTGATTATTCGACCAATAGAATATCCATGTAATGAAGTAAATGGCATTATCTCATTTTACTTTTGCCATATTATGTTGAAGTTCATGTTTAAAAGGCTTTTGTTTTAGTTATACATTGCCTTAAATGTTAATGTTTATTTATGAAAGCTTCCGCATTATTGTTATCCTTACTGAGCATCTGAGCTCACCCCTTTCAATGTTTTAATATTTTCCAGGATGTGAAGAAGTATTTTATGAATGACCTGCAGGGATAGTCAGAAGAGGATATGAGTGTGGACTATGGAGACTTTGTTATTGTAGTTTTTCACTTTATGATGTAATGTAACGTTTACAAATGTATCTAGTGTTTCCAAGGCTACTAAACTAATCGGTCTTTCGAGACTTGATCTTTTGTGATCATGCCAATGTTACGAAGTAACGCACCGGCTCTGGGTAGCTGGGGTCGGGGCGTTACAGTTGGTATCAGAGGCAGTTTAGTACTAACCTTGGAAGCTAGATTTAGATAATCTCTGATTAGAGCACATAGCCCGAAGATAGACTTTGAGGATTAGTATAGAAGAACTTCCTAGAATGTTGGTATTATAGAGATGTTATGAGTTTTCCGAGCAATACATCCCTGTCTGGATACGAGCAGGTAGAGGCGGCTCTGGCACAGATGTACCTAGGGGTAAAACCCGAAAACACCGCTTTGAGCTAGACTCGAACGGGAACTGGTGCACGACAACGGGCCTTGCTGCACTCTTGGTTACGACACTCCCGGGGGATATGCTTAAGATAATTCTCATTTTCTTTACAAACCACTATGAAGGGTTATGAGTATATACTTTCTCAAAGAAAACATTTCTTTTTATGATTATGGATTATATCCATAAATAGTTCAATTTATGTTAAGTGTTTTATAAGTATGTGATTATGTATTTTGATTCATAAACTAATCTAGTTTATGCCATTGTTTAGAAATGGCGCCTAGTAGAAGGAATGGAAACTGTATCAATGCACGAACTCCGTGTAGGGATTGCCCTCCGGCTCAAGATAATTATTGTGGACCTGGAGATACAACTGGTGCTGATCAACTTATTACCATACTGGGACAACTCACGCAGGTTATGAATAACAACCTTACTCGTATGGAGCACCCTGATCCGCAACGTGGAGGATCAATGCTAGATCGTTTCATGAGGCAACAACCACCAACCTTTAATGGGAGTACAAATCCTATAGTAGCTGAGCAATGGATAAATTCCTTAGAGAAAATATTCCATGCCTTGGGGAGTAGTGAAAGGGAGAAGGTTGTCATGGCAGTTTACCGCCTCACTGGAGATGCCGATCAGTGGTGGTCGCTGATTCAAAACACAAAGGAAGATGATGACATATCGAATATGGAATGGAGGGAGTTCAAAGAGCTTTTCTTAGAAAAATACTTTCCTCGTGACCATCGAGCAGATATGGAAAGGCAATTTCTGAGTCTGAGGCAGAAGGAGGATGAGAATGTCGCAAAGTATGAGGCTAACTTTACAAGGTTAGCAAGGTATGCTGCAGATTACATACGTAACCCAAGGAGTAAGATTGATCGTTTCTTTGATGGGTTAAAACCATTTCTCCGTCGAGCTTTGGTATCACAATCCTTCTCATCATACGAAGATATTGTCTCGTGTGCTATCAAGACAGAAAAGGAATTCTCTAAGTCTTATGACAACAAAGTAAAGCAAGAGAAGAAGAGAACGGTGGAACAAGAGACAGATAAAGGGAAAAAGGGAAAGAAGGATTTTCCAGTATGTGATAATTGTGGGAAGAATCACCCTGGTACTTGCCTAAAAGGAATGGGAGTTTGTTATAAATGTGGAGAAAAGGGTCACCAGGCTCGTGATTGCAAGGGAAAGAAAGAGGCTGTCAAAGTTGAATGCTACAATTGTAGAGAAATGGGTCATTATGCAAATGAATGTCCTAAGCGTCAAGGAAACTTACCTCAGAAAAGGCCAAGGGATCAAGGACAATCTTATGCTATTACTACAGTTGAAGCAGAATAACTAATGTATTGATGCTTTCGGACTCATGGATTATATTCTGGTTATTAGAATAATGTGATCTATATAAGGATTGTACTGCAGTACTTGTTGGTTTCAGTAAGGTTTTAATATGATTAAGGTAATCATATTTTTAGTATGTGACAATAAGAGAAACTTTTCTTTGTTTGGGGAATCTGATGTTACAATTGATTTTGGAATTAAGAGACCTTTTAGAGAAAGTCTGGACAGAGTTATTTTGGAGTGGATTAAGTTGATCTTTGGATAGTATGGTTTAAGGTTAAAAAATTAATGAAGATTGTTTTTGGAGTATTATAATACTATATTTTTAGAAAAAGGACAACCTGCAGGGTGGGGAATAACCCGTCGCGTCGGACACAGCTGCAGGAATCGAACCCACAACCATAGTGCGACAAGCCTTTATTTCCTACCACTAGCCTACAGGAAGTCCCTGGTTATTACAAAATCGTTTTACTAATCTAAATGGTATGTGTTAACATTTGGAACCTTATACAATTAGGATAAATAGAATATTTTTGAGTTCCGTTACCATTTGGAGTAAAAGTTGGGTTTGTGGTAAAAATTTATTAACGAATGAAAGTATACATAACAAGTATGTATATTCCCTTACGTTCTTAGTAAATCTCATAAATAAATTCCTCAACATTATAAAAGGTAACTTAAAACAAAAATGTTGTCGGTTAACTTTTCCAACTGGGGATTCAATGACCGTTTAACCAATCACAAGTTTGTGATTTTCTTGTGGTTAAACATTCTCCTAATCCTGTTTTCTATAACTCTCCATCAGACCTTGATGGTTTGTTTCTCCTCCATATCCATATTTTCATAGAATCCTAGAATGGGCTATATCGGGTGACCTTTGTACTTATCCTGCTTTCTTTTAATGTTATATATTTATTAACCTTATTTCCGATGTGGGTTTTCCACAAAGGTATTTTCTATTTTCAGCCTTTTATTATCAAAGAAAAATTTCAAATTGCGAGGACGCAATTTATTGAAGGAGGGGAGAATGTAACACCCCGAGCTTCCACGATACGCTTCTCATTCAATAATGCAATAGCTTGCATTGTACGCAAGTTCGAGTTCTAACACACCGCAACTAATCAAAATAGCCGTTATGAATAGTAATAACCACTTTTTAAAATTATAGAAATTTTATATTTCAAAATGGACTTCATTTTTGTATTCGTAATATCGAAATTAGCCTATGTTGAATTTTTGGTATTTTTCTGAGAACTTCTAATTTTTTATGAATAGTGAAAAATACATAAAAACAACTTTTTTAATCAAAATAATTTATACAGATAAATTATACTATTTAGTGGTTTTAAGGTATAATTAGAAAATATTTTTACCATTTTATCCAATGGTGGTCATTAGAATTAATTTAACATTGAAATTGGACATAAACAATTGCCAATCTTTTGATATAAATTGTTTCTTTAAAACACGCTATTTGTTGTGACAGCGGGAATTAATTATAAAATTAATTAATGCAACTAATATGTTTGGAATTTTGTAAAATAGACATCATTTTTCAATTCGGAATATCAATTATAGCTTAGGGTGAAATTTTGGCCTTATTCTGAAAAACTTCAATTTTTGATGAATAGTGAAACCACTAAGTGGTTGTTAAATAACTGATTTTTCGTTTAAATGAAATATTACCACTTCTGTGTTTTGATTTTCAAAAATCCGACATACATGGTTGTCATTAAGAAGTAAAATGTGGTTCAATGAGATTATAATAATTTTTTGGTGAATAGTAACTTATTAAGTTCTTAATCGCGATTAGTGGTAATTAGGGTAGTTTAAGGTATAAATAATACTTTAATAATATGAAATGACCTAGACACATGTCCCAACCTCATTGGTTGAGTCATGGACGACCAAGACAAGCCATGGCCTAACTTGGGGACCCCATGGATCCACTTTTGTTGGGAAATAACATAAATTACTTTTTATTTAATGTTAAAGTGAAAATGACACTAACATAAATTGTTTTACTAAAACAATTTTTAAGTGGGGTTATACAAGTCCAAATTTTGATTATAAATAGTAATTGGAAAGCTAAAAAGATTTCCTACATCATAGTATTTTTTTTATAATTTTTAGACATTAAATAAATTAAATTATTTATGACATCATTATGATGCAGCGATGACCTCATTATTTAACGATTTTAATAAAATGAATAGATAATGTAAAATCCAAGGCATACACTTGTCCAAAGCCAATTGGATGAGGAGATTTCGAAACCTTATCACCTTAGCCTCGAATTATATAAGTGTGGGACCTTTTAAAACCGAAACACATTTTCAAATAATGTAATGTTCCTTTACTTTCCAAAAGTGCCCCTCCTCTCCTCTTATAAAAGGCCCCCACCTCTACCTCATTTCACACACTCTTCAAGCCATTGGCTCGGCCAACCCCTGCCCATTTGCTCTCTCCACATCCCTCTCCTAATCCTAGAGGATTCCCTTTGGGCAGAATCCTTTCAAAGGAAGCCTTTAGGCTCAACTCAAAAGGAGTTACACTTTTTAAGGTAATTCATTCTCTCATGTTCTTTTGTTTTATTTTGCTTCTCCAACCACCTAAACTCTTTTTATTTACTTCTTTTGTAACAACACCAGTATCTTAAATATACTAGGATGTTGTTATAAGATTTATTTGAGCTACACTTCCACACAACTACATCAAATGGTTAAAGAACATAAGGTTTCCGTGGATGGCGAAATTCTGCCTCCCGAAACGATGATTGTTCAACACTCATTTAACACCTTCAAAGGTGGCCATTATGATGTCACTATTTTTATATATGATATATAATATGTTTATGTTTTCCTTAAGCTTCTGTTTTTTTCATTTTGGGCATACCTTTATGGTTTCCATTATGGGTAAAACACGATATCTTCATTTTAGGAAGCGCGGACTACCGCCCCCTGAAAGTGATTTGATTCGTTAATACCATATGTGGGATGTGTGAAGGATAAAGTTAATGATATTATATATGTTATTATACTGGAATTATAATATACTCTCATATCATTATGATTCCATTCTAGAAAATATGAAATAGAAATGGAAGTAGCGTTCATGCGTACGTACGGCTTACCGTCTCCATGAACGGTGCATTTCATTTCTTACCTCTAAATGTGATGTAATATTATAAATGAATGTATGTACTGGATATATATGACATATATGATATCTACATCATGAATACCATTCTGGATATAATGAACCTTTGACCAAATTAACAACATGTAAGTGTAAGAAGCCTATTTTTGACTTAAGAACCAAATACCGACAAAATGAACATTATTAACTTAAATAATTACATAATGTTCATATCATTGTAATAAGTGATATAATAAGGATAATGAAGTTGAAAATGGTTCTTAATAAGGTATATATTAACTCTAGTTTATTATTCAGGAGGTTAAAGAACGGTTGAGTCAAGTCAGACACGAGGTAAGGGAACTTCTTAACCCAACTTCCATTCTTTGGGTTAATCTCCTACTTTCCGATTATGTCATGATATTATTATGTCATATCCTGTATTTGTACATTATTTATGTGTACTTGTAGTGAATACACATAATAGATCTATTTTATTTTAAAAATGCTCTTTGTAAGGGAATTTTTAACCCAATTTTCATTCTTTGGGTTAATCTCCTACTTTCAAATTATGTCATGATATTGTTATGTATTATCTTGTATTTGTACCTTCTTTATGTGTACTTATAGTTAATAAACATAATAGATCTATTTTATTTATAAATGATCTTTGTAAGGGAATTTCTTAACCCAACATCCATTCTTTGGGTTAATCTCCTACTTTCAAATTATGTCATGATATTTTTATGTCCTATCTTGTATTTTTACATCATTTATGTGTACTTATAGTGAATACACATTATAGATGTACTTTATTTAAAAAAATGATCTTTTTAAGGACTTCGTCTCAATCCCCTTTCATTGAGGCATATTTGGTTTTATACACAATTTTCGTTTATACGGTGTATAAACCCATTTGAATTTTACATTTATTCAAAAGGTTTTATTTTATGATTATTTGATTTATAAATTATTTCAAAAAAAAGATATTTCTCTCAAATATATGAAAATCCAGTGCAAATGTATACGTATTTAACGCAAGCTTAAAAATGTTTTCAGAAAACCTGACTCTCGAGTGTGGTAGACAGGAAGGGATTGGGTGTGGACCCATCATGGCCTGTAATTAGTCGAGTAGTCTCAGAATTAGTTATTTTGTTTTCAGAAGCTTGCATAATGATTTCAGAAAAACACTGGAGTATATTTAAGCAATTTTAAACGTAAGTATCTTCTAAAAAGATTGCATCGGTAGGTCTCATGAGACAACTAGACGTGGAATTGGCCGAGGCCCTTTCCCAATTTTGATTTATGGTTTTGGCCGAGGCCTTAATCATTTTAGACGTCTTGGCCGAGGCCTTGACAAAATGTTTCAGAATGTCCGGCATTATACATTCCATCATTATGAAAGTGGTTATTGTTATTGCATGTGATTATTCGACCAATAGAATATCCATGTAATGAAGTAAATGGCATTATCTCATTTTACTTTTGCCATATTATGTTGAAGTTCATGTTTAAAAGGCTTTTGTTTTAGTTATACATTGCCTTAAATGTTAATGTTTATTTATGAAAGCTTCCGCATTATTGTTATCCTTACTGAGCATCTGAGCTCACCCCTTTCAATGTTTTAATATTTTCTAGGATGTGAAGAAGTATTTTATGAATGACCTGCAGGGATAGTCAGAAGAGGATATGAGTGTGGACTATGGAGACTTTGTTATTGTAGTTTTTCACTTTATGATGTAATGTAACGTTTACAAATGTATCTAGTGTTTCCAAGGCTACTAAACTAATCGGTCTTTCGAGACTTGATCTTTTGTGATCATGCCAATGTTACGAAGTAACGCACCGGCTCTGGGTAGCTGGGGTCGGGGCGTTACAAATAATATTTTTATATGAGATAAAAATATATTTTTATTTTATTTTTATATTTTCTAAATCTCTATCCTTCCAGAACAAATTTAAAAATGATATATGATGAGGGGAGTACTACTGTGATAAGGTAGGTTGTCTCATTCAATATTCTACCACAGATGTGACCTTATGTTTTTCTACCAAAAAATGTTACTTTAATTTAATTAGAAGAAATTTTCATTCTTAGTATAGTACAAATAGTCAAAAAATAATTATAATAGGATAAACACCTCAATAGAATCCAAACCTTATAGTGAATTACCATTAATAGTTAATAGTCTAATTCCATGAAATAAAATTGATCCACCATGAATGGTGTCCTATTTGGGACCTTATAAATGATATGTACATTAATTTGACAAAAATAAAAAATGATTGGATATGTGTATTTTCTCATTTACATCTTGTTATACCTTAAATTTTCATTATTAAATTATCTATTTAAATTATATGGGTAATATTTGTTCCTTAAACATTAGTGACTTCTTTTTTAGGGTAATATGAGTGTTTTGATTTGAAATACCCTTTATGGATAATCATGAAAAATCATTCAATGTTTATGAATTAATTATAATTTTTTGGGTGTGGTACTAGAGTTATTCACTGAAAACACTTGATGGGATCACTAGGAGGAGTCCTTTTTTGTTACTCATGAGCAATATATAGTTCTATAGTGGATTACCTAAGAATTACTTAGTGAACACTTCTTTTACAACATTCACCAAGGGATTCTTGGTTCAATGTGCATAACAACATCAATGGAAGGAGAGGTTTATTCCTGATAACATTTATTGAGAAATAATTGGGTTCATTATATAAAATTTCAATTATAGAATCATATGGTTATGGGTTTTTATAGTGGAAGTAGAAGTGATATATATGTTCATTTTTTACGAAACTCCTTTGAGGGGATTATGAATGCAATTAATTAAATGATTTTATTATACCTACAACAATTATTAGATTCAGTATATTATTTACCAATATGAAATCCTAGGTACACTTCTATCCTAGTATATATTCTATCTATATAAGGATTCCACTTACAAAAATGTATAGACTCCTTTTTCTAACACATTGTGACCTGAATATTATTATGTATATATATGTACATATATTTATATAAATAGACAATTCATATATATATATATACATAAATATATATGTAGGATGATATCTTTTCAGGGAAATATGGATTATATAGAGGTTTCTAGTGTAAGGTGGGTATCCCGTGATGATCATAGTGTAATGGGATTATTTAATTTATGATCTTAAATTTATTATTAAATGAACATTATTAATTTATTTTTCACATGATTGATAGTTCTAGACAATATTATTAGTTATTGAGTTAGTATATGTCACACCCTATTTGGGCCACTATTTGGTACCTAAAAATACTATATTGATACTGGGAGGGACAATGGGAAGTTTATATCTTTAGAAGCCTAATATACCATACTACGATGGAGAAAGGTGAATATGACTGAGTTTATGACCATGATGCTACTGGATATATCTTTTTAGAATTTTAAATTTTTTATATTCATGTAACCCATTTCATCTACCTATAGGATCATAAAATGATTACCATTTTTCATATGATTTTGATTCTACTTTTTCATATTGAATATGCTTGGACATTTTTTGACTCCACTGATAATATATTATACTATTTTTTCAGTTTACTATAGTTTTATACTGTTATTCTACAATATGATCACAATGGTATAGTCCCCCACCATACCATCATAGATCATCTATACTATTATGTGGCCTCTGGGGTATGGGGAGTTTGGGATGAGGCTATATGGCCAACAGGGTTTGGTTAATCAAGATAAAACAAGAAAAGGTATATTAAAAATGGTATCAAATTCTTTATTTCTTTTTTTCATTTATTCTTGGTTATTGATAAGGAGACTATGAGTGTTTTAGAATTTGGTAATGAGCCTTTTCAATGGAGTATCTAACCCATATACATGGAAAATTAAATTACCTTTAGTTTGACATGTTAGTCCAGATTACGCATATTACTGTTTTATTAAATATATTATTTGGTGAAAAATATGATTTTTTGGTTTAATATTATTATATTTATTATAGATTTAATTTTATCCTTGGCCATGTAAGGCACAGGTTTTTTATCATGAATCATAATAGGCGCATAGATATTCACATGTCATGAATATTCAATACCATATTTACATTACCTTGTAGATTTATGGCTACAAATAAATGGTTCCCTTACTCTAGAATTTGATGATATGGAATCGCTTCATGCTAGGATTGAATAATTGGGTTAATTGATGTTCCTACATTAAAAATATTCATGTTATCCCATATAATGTATTGGTTTCACAGTAATAAACCATTTAATCCAATTTTGAGACATAATTCACTTGACATATGAACCAAAATGCTATATTATTCAGTTACATGAATACCAATTGTGATTTATGAAGAATATACTTATAAAAATTGGGAATTTTAATTCATCTAATAAAATCATTTTATATGACTTGTTATACACAAATGACAGATTTAAGGGGCATGTCATCATTACATAAAATTTAAGTTGCAACGTATAAATCTAATGAATTTATAATATTAGAATAGTGAGTCATCTAATAGGATGGTGATATATATATACCAATGAATGAGTATAAAAAATAAATTTAAATATAAAAATAATATGGATACAACTAAATTGGGATTAAAATTTCATCGCAAAGGATTTTTTCTCCTATACCTCCATATTGGCACTCCATATTCTCAAACCATTGTAATGGAATGTGAGACCTAACACCAGATGTGAACATAATAGTTGGAAGTAGGAAATGCATATTGTGAACATTATGAAATACCTTATCACCTAGTCCGAGAATAGGGAGGAATAATGGGGGTTTGACTCATATATAAGAGGTTGTGTACCTATACTATTAAGTTATCTATGGGTCCATATGTCATTAAACCTTGGATGAAATTTTTGTTTCATATTTATATATAAATGGATCCTTGATTTCGATTTTTCATGAACTTAGAGGGAGGAGACAATAATAATCCAATGGTGGTGGACCCAAAGCCACTAGTATTTTCATATAATATTCAAACTGTAGTACCTACTAATATTTATTTTTTTCATTGATGCTCAGTTCTGTTAAAGATTCATACGAATTTTTATTTATATATAGGGGCCCCATAATTCCCATTCTATGACGGAGTTTTTGTTAGGTTTCCTATAGAATCACCCTCTATTTTTAGGAGATGTTAGTCCTTAGGTTGTTGATTCTTGAATAGAATCCATTTTATCCATCACCATGTGTTTGGTTATGGGACTAGTATAGTGGGTCATGATGCAAAGTTATATCATCTAGGGTAATTCTAAATAATAGTGGGATGTGATCACTCAGGCTTATTGACATCAGAGTATGGCTGAGGACAACTTTCAGAAGTCATTCTATGAATACTCATTACCCAATATACACTAAAAATGGACCGTGATAGATGTCTTGTGAAAATAATGTAGGATGTTGTTTCTATGATGGAGTATTTATTTTATTTCAAAAATCTTAAGTTCCTTTCACTGATACTTTATAGTGATGACTTGATGACGTCAAAGAGGTTTGATAATGGGATTGTGAATAAAATATGATCATATGTTAATGTAACGACTCCAGTATTTATTGAATAATACATTTTCATATCTATTACTATTTATGATTTAGATATTAATTTTATGTTAATGTGGACACTTATTCTGATAGCATACTTTACATGAAACATTTGGTTTTCAAGAAATACTACGTTGCTCACAAATTGGATATTATAATATAAGGATTTTTATTCTTTTGTTTCTTATGTGGTAAGATATACTTTATCTAAAATATCATTTTAAATCTATTAAATATTTCATATACTAAATCGTTATCCTTCATGTCCTTGTTTTAGAAATTATTTTAATGATTTTTTATTATGACATGAGAATTTACAAGTTTAAATTACATTCAAAAGGGTCAATGTGGTTTTTGAAACTATGATTCAAAAATATCTTTTTGTAATGTTTTGTATGAATTGATTATATTAATATCCTGAAAGGATATTGTGTGATTGCAATGTCGAAATGGTATCTTTCTTTTATAGTGGCTTTATGTGTTCTGATTATGTTGTGGATTTTGGGCATTGTCAATGTATATGGGAGGTTCCATGATAAACTAAGGGAGGGTGAGACCAAGATTTCTCTCTAATGCATTTGGTAACATGACTGTGGTAAAAGATAATGTTTATCCAAAGAGATTTATCAAATATACTATGATGGGTATTCCAAATTTAATTCCCTATGTAGCTATGAAAGCTAAAATGAAATTATGATATGGATTCCACTTGTTAACTTTATGAATTTTCATTACAATACATTTTTCATAAATCATTTGATTTCATGAGGTGAGTTAAAGAGCTTATGTTTTGAGTGTATTTATGGAATAATGTTTTCATTCACTATTTTATAATACTTACTGCACTTTTTGTGCTCATACCATGTTTTTGAAAAGTTTTTCATAGTGTATAAGGAAGGTTATGAGAAAAGAATAATTCAAGATGATTTATATCAATAAAAAACTTTATATTTTATTTAAGTACTTTTATTATTGGGTAAATTTTGGATAGAGTTGATCTGTCTAATTTGTAATTTTTGAGATTTAATGTAATATTTACAGCTTAATTCTCTGAATCTCTAATCCTAAAAATATCCTCAATGTGAATTATTATCGTAATTCAATATCTTGTAATGTATAAGGTTGGGGCCTCATAGTTGGTATTAGAGGTCTGTTTAGATAACTTTAGAGGTTAGGGTTGTGTTTAAGAATATGTGACATAACCATAATGGTTAGCATATTATAAAGATTCACAGTTATTTTAGAAAAATTGATTGAAATTATGATAACATGAATAAGTATATCTCAGTGTTTACCCTCCTCATAATATTTTATATGCTAATTTTTATGGTATACTCAAACTGAACTTTTTGGTTTTAATAAATGGCTAAATCTAGCATGCACCAAAGTAACAGTGGATGTGAGGGAAACTATGGATGTTTTCTGAATGAGATAGAAAATGAAATGGGAGTAGAAATGAGAACTCTAAGGTCATTATTTACCAACAATGTGGTGTCATGACTAACCACATGAATCATTGTCATTTTTATAATGCATCATATATACAAGAAATGAATCCCAATGGAATTTAAGGTAATATTCATAATGATAAGTATATTCAAAAATCATATATGTCAAGGATGTAGAAGGAATCACCTAGAAATATTCTTCAATGAGATTGGAATATTTTTCAGATTCGGTAAAGAAGGTCATAAAGTAAAAACCTACAAAGGAAAAATGAAGCGTCCAGTTGACTCTAGAAAAGCGAAATAAGTTTTTTTCGAAGGGTCAATTGAATTTATTAAATGTGGTTTTCATTTTCATAATAAAAATAAATTTCCTACGATGAAGGTTCATGAATGGGATCAGAAAGATCATACAAATATATGTTTACCAATTGCTAATTCCATTCCAATTGAAGATGAGGAAACTGAAATTGACCAATGAAAGATATGAATTACTTCATAACTCATGTTTTGATATTAATTAAATCTTCGAAATTTATTCTTGATTTTTTTGAAGTAAGGAAGTATAGAATAATAATATTAAAAAACATGGATAAAGGATCATGAATAATGTTCGACAATTAATATTTCTAAATAATATACATTGATGATTTATGTTTGATCTATGGATGATGATATGTTTAACTGTATTAATGATAAAATTTCATTGGAATATTTTTATAGTATGTGTAACCATGATGTTTTATATGTGAAAACAGTAATTGAGGGTGAAGTGTCTTTTCATTTGTGGATAAAAAACCATTGGGAATTATATGATCCTTGAATTTGTGTAAATTAAAGGTTATTACTTTTTGGGATGAAAATGTGAGGTAAGAGATAAAATCTATGGTTAAAATATTTTATGAGGAATTTTTCTCATTTTTGGGAATGTTAAATAATTATATAGTTTTTGAAAAAGGATAAAATGTAGACCGTGTGACAAGCCGTCACATCAGACTAAGCTGTTGGAATCAAACCCACAACCAAAGTGCGATTGGGATTTATCACCATCCACTGGACTACGTGAGTTCCCAAGTTAGTATGACTTATCATTTTTAGTTAAATGATATTATGGATCAAGAATACGTTTATTTTAGGGAAATTATGTTTTATCAAAAGTAAATCCATAGAATAGGAAAATAATTTAGTGATTAAGTTATAAAGGTTATTTTGTAAGACGTTTTTTATTTTCAAAAACTATATGGGTATAGAAAATATAATTCTATGGGTTTTCATTTGAGGAGTAATGGTTGAATTTTTTATTTTCAAGGAATCTATGTTTTTATTGTGGAATTATAGAAATTTGGGTTAGTTATGGAATTGATTAACCTATCTTTGAGAATATGTTACTTGGTTAATTGCATTTTAGTATGATATATTAACAGTAGATGATGTTTTCTAGGAGATAAATGTTAATATTTTTGTGGATGATTTTCTGATCAAATCTTCTGAATTTTGGGATTCAAACTTAGTTTGGATTATTTTTATTAATTATAAGTACAAATGTGTATTAAATGGTCTTTGTGGATCATTTTTTATTTTTTGTTTAAATTTTAGATTAAGGGCATTATTTATATTTATAAAAGATTATATTTTTTGGGGATTATCTGATCTGTAACTGACCATTTTGGTTTTGGTTAATGTCTAAAGATATGACAGATATATTGTTTATCTTTTTTGGATCATGTTAATATCTATAAATTGATTCAATTGCTTCAGGTGTGACCAAGTCATCTTGAATACTCATCATTTAGAGAAAAGATGAGTTTTTGGTAGAAACATATTAACAGATGAAACTATACTGGAATAGGAAGTATATATGTCCTTATGTTCTTAGTCAATCACTTTAATAAACTCTCCAACATTATGAATTGGAACATAAAACAAAAAAAACATTGTCCATTTACTTTTCTTACATGGAAATCAAATACTGTTTTACCCATTAAAAGTTTGTGGTTTTCATATTGTTAACATTCTCCTGATCATGGTTTTTATCACTCTCTATTAGAACACGACACTTTGTTTCTCTTCCACATCCATGTTTTCTTACATGGAATCTTATAATGCATTATCTAGAGTGACATATTTTTATCGCTTCTATTCATTAATGTTGATAGTTTTTTTGAATCTTTTTCTGATGTGGGACTTTCAATGAAGTTTCCAAGCCCAATTTTGAAATTGTGATGATGGAATTTCTAAAATGGGGGAAATATGTAACAACATAGGTTTTTATAGAATAATACATTTTCATATCTATTAATATTTATTAATATGATATTAATTTTATCATATATAGGATAATTTTTTGGATAGTGTACTCAGCAAGAAACAATGGGTTTCGAAGAAATATTATTATGTACATAACATTGATGTTATTCTTTATGGATTTTTATTGATGTGTTTCACAAGTTGAAAGAGATGATCTAAATAAAACATATTTTGAAATGTTTAGAAGATTTAATAGTCTAAATAAATTTCTATCATTTATTTATTTTAGAAATGATTTTGAGGATTTATTTATAATTACATGAGTTTTTAAAAATTGTAAATTACTTTCAATCATTTCAAATTATTATGGGATACTTTGATTCAAAACTATTATTTTTGAATGTTTTATACTAATTGATTATATCAATATCTTGAACGGATATATTGCGACTGAAATGTGTAAATTATTTATTTTTTTTATGTTTGTTTTATGTGTTATGAATATGTTATGCTTCATGGGAATTGTTAACTTATACGGGTGGTTCTATGTTAAAATTTTGGCGAGTGAGACTGAGAGAGCATTCCAATGCATTGGGTAACACAATAGAGGTAAATGTTAATGTTTCTTCTAAGATATTTTGTGAATATACTATCATGGGTATTACAAATGTTACTCCTTATGTAGCTATGAAATCTATAATATAAGTATGATAATGTTTCCACACGTTTCCTTTATTATTTTTGATTACTATGTGTTATTCATAAATCTTATGTTCGGTATGTATTGGTCGAATAATGTTTTATTTCATTATTTTATAACCTTTACTGAGAAATGTTTCTAATCCCAAATTTTTAGAATGCTTTTAATAGGATATAAAGAAGGTTAAGGGAAAGGAAGTATTCAAGAAGATTTATAACAAGAAAATTATTCTTTTTTTATAAATGTAGTTTTATTATTCTGAAATTTTTTGATAGAGTAGAAGTGTCTACATTGTAATTTTTGTGGTGTAATATACTAATGACAACGTAATTATTGGAATATCTAAACCTAAAAAGATCCTCAATGTGAATTATTAACATAATTCATGATTGTGTAATGTTTAAGGCTAGTGACTAATAGTTAATGTATTCTAGTTCCCCACCATTTCGGAGATAGTAAACTATGACATCATCATTGAGTGTAACCGTAAAGATTCATGGTGGTGTGGGATTAAAAAAACTATATTATGATATTGAGGTGGTTTATCTAGTAGAAAGAACATTACATTGATTATCCATACTAAGAAAATTATAGTTATATGAAACAAAATTATAGTTATTTAGTATGTCACAAGTGTGTTAGGGCTGGCCATAACAATACCTAGTTTAAGAAAGACCTAATAAAGTTCTCAAATTGTGGGATATTAGGAAACATTCATCTTTTTTGCTAATATTTTCCACCATGGACTAGTTTGAATGGATAAACATCAACTCTTCATTTAGGTGTAGGGTTGGAAGCTCCGTGTTATGTTAGTATTTTTTTCTAACACCAGTTGATTATGCTAAAGAGATGGATGATGATGAGATATCTATGTCTTAGATATAAAAAACCATCAAAGAAGAACTTAACTATGTATATAGGTTATATCTTAGGGATATATATCAATTCTTATCTATGTAGTTTTTCCTACTACCAATGAGAAGTGTATGAGTAATTATACAATTTGAGGAACTATTTTAGTAACCTTTACTCTATTACCTTCCTTATTCAACACATTTTCTTCACATTATTTTATATCTATGATAATTAATGAATGTTTGGTAATATAAATAGAGTAATTATGTTTCATAATGGATCTTGAAATATCATTGTCGATCCAATTTGGAAGAGTTATCTAATTTATGTAATTACCCCTTGAAATATGTGGCATTCATTATTCATTAAATATTTTTTTCATCAAGATGATATGGTTATACATCATGCATTGAATGGATTGGTTAATGTCTAACTATGATCATGTATATTGAAATTTTCATAGGGGGTTCTTCACTTCACTTAAGGGTGGTACATATCTTCATAATGGTGAATTTCATATGCATGTGAGTCAAGATGTAAAAGACTATCATGTGCTTGGTGGATTGATAGATCAGATTTTTATTATTTTAATAAGTGATTATGGAATTCTCTATATATACTTCCCTCCAATAAGGGAACATTTGATGTACATCATCCATAAAAAATTTACGGGGTTCCTCCTACAAGATAGGTATATTTCTCTATTAATATAGTTATAGGAGAATAAATAGTGCGTTTCTCTCTCTACAAGAAGAACCTACTATGGAACATGATCTGAATAAGGAGCTAGAGGTCATAGATGTATCTGGTTTCTTAAAAACAATTACTTCTTCCTATGGTCCACCTATCATTTTCTTCAATGATATCTATTGTACCCTAATGATTTTTATGGATTATTATTGGTTGAACCAAAATATGATTATGAAACAGTATCCACTACCCTGTATAGATGAAATCATTGACTAGTTATGAAGAGCTTCAGATTTTTCAAAAAAAATTATTTAGAATTGTTTTATCACCAATTTTGTGTTTTTCAATTAGGAATACCACATTCAACATTACATTTTAAATATGGATTTTACATGTAATTATTACTTTCAATCTGTCTTATAAGAGAACATTCAATATTCATTCCACTATTGAACCAGGTTTTCCACCTATATGTGGACTCATTTTTGGAAGTATTTGAGGATGATATCTTGGTGTATTCTAAAACACAACATTATCATTAAAAAATATTGATATCCTGATGAATTAACTAAGATAGCACTGACTATGTAATAATCACTAAAAATTAAACATTTAGATTGATAAGGTTCACATACTAGTTCAAATAATCTATGTAGAAGGCTTATTTTTGGACCCAGATATGGGGATAGTTATATTTATCTGGGAGAAAAAAATGGAGTTATTTGACATATGTAGTTTCTGGGGGATAGATTGAATTTATAGGTGTTTTATTCTTGATTTTCATGCAAGAAACACCCCCTTATGGAACAGACCATGAATGGGTCAAGTGTACATGGTCTGAAGCATGAGATATAACATTTTAGGATATGAATAGAATATTTAATTCTTCCCTGATCATGAACTCTCTAGAGCCTAGAATAATCTATATAGATTATCATGATGCATCATGTATCAGGCGAGGATTAGTTCTGATGTAGGAAGATAAATTCATTGCATATGGATCCCTATAAAAGAAGCCATATGAGTGTAATTACATAACGGATGATCTGAAGTTGGAATATATGGAATATTCCTTATATTGTTTGAAGAATAACTTTCTAGGGGAGGTATTTTTGACACGTACATCTCACAAAATCCTCAAATATATCATTAAATTGCTTAAAAATAATCATATAAAATATATGTGGTTAGAATGACTGAAATCATTATAATTAATGATTTATTATAATCATGTGGAGGAAAATGTACCTAATGATGAACTAATCCATATAGATCAATAATAAGATTTTTAGGAGGTCGGTATTTTGTGGAAGTTGATGGAATCATTTTATGAAACTCACTAAGTTGATCTGTAGAATTCGGGGCATCCTATTCTTGAAGATTTATCTATGGAATACTCTCCTTTAGACTGAGTAAAGATGTTGAAAATTTCTAATTCTGATAGAATGATCCAGAAATAGAGAATTATAGGTGAGAACCCACTGCTTGGTTGGCTTGTTGATTCAAATGAGATCATTTTCTTTCACAAGCATTTCTAGTTCCCTATAAGTATTAATGGGGAGTAACTGGGAGAGCATCATGCCTCCACATGGGCATCATATCACTGTGATACCAAGTTGTTTTTTGACTTATTCCCTTGGTGTTGGGGACCTTTTATGAAAATGGATATAGATGTCTTGGTTACATGTTGTTTCACAAATCAATATGTGAAGATGGAACACCAGCGACCAATGTAGATTTTATACCCTCTATCCATTCTAGAATAGTAATGGGTTGAAGACACCATGGACTTCATCATGGGATTACCCTGGTATCCTCAATGTTGTGATGTTGTAAGGGTTATCTTTGACCAGTAAACCAAGGTCACTGACCTTCTACAAATCAAAGTAACCATTTCATTAGATGATATTGGAATTCAATATGATTAACAGCTTATTGGCCTTCATGGTATTCCCTATTTAATCATATTAGATAGGGATGGTCAGTATAAATCATGGTTATTGAAGAGAATATATAATTTCCTTTGTACACATGTTATTTTAAGTATATCATTTTACCAATAGATCAATGGGAATCCCCAGCATACAATATAAATTTTGGAAGACAAGCATCGAGCATGTCTCCTTAATTTAGGATGTCCTTGTGAAAAACATATCATTCACTGAATTTTCCTAAAATAATATATTTCAGTAAACTATTCAGATGGATCCTTTTGAGTCCCTATATTTTAGTCCATCCTTTCCACCAATTTTAATTTTATAATAATGAGAGGAATCACTATTGGGAACTTTTCTTTTTCAAGCAACATAAGTGAAAGGGAAATCTATTGAGAATTTTGTACCTATATCTCATTATTGGGAGATGTATAATGATGATGTTCACTGCTGAAATAGTGAATTTTATGGGTGAAATATTTTCATGTTGTGTGTCTATACTAGGAAGGGTTTTAGATAAATTTAATGAAAATTCAATCTATCTCCCAGCTTTGTTGGGCCTTTCATGATTTTGGAGATAATTTGTCCATTATCTAATCTGTTGGTGCTACCTCAGGGTTACCAAGCCATGCATGAAATCTTAAATGTGTTTAATATTTTAAATTAAATTTATAGATAATATCATATATTTCATCATAATTATGTTTAGTTAGATGTTTATTCTCAATTGAGTATCTTTATATACGTATTGTTGACCAGAGCATTAAATCTCTCTGATGTATCCCAAGGATGCACCGTTTGTTCCACATACCCAATAGATAGGAATAGTTAGTTGCACAATTTGGATATACATGTGGGAAAACCATAAAACCCCTCAATATTAGGTAAATTTACCATTTTACCTTTTTCCCTTAGAATTAAAAATACCACCTTCCCCTTTATTTTTCTACAGCAGTTGACCATATGAGGTGATACTTCATCCCTCACCCTTCAAGATCTCTTTTCATCATCATTTATCACTATGAAACCATAATGGTAAGAGCTTTAATTTTTCCCCTTTTTAGTTTTCATTGTTGATATATTTGTTATTAATTATATGAAACCTAAAATAACTTATGTTTAGTTATTTTATCTATTTAATTTATTTCCCAAGATCCATGAAAAATTATATAATTACAACCAATGAGGGTATTACTATGAAAATAATTTAGGTGGATTATTTTTTCCCTTATAGATAGAATACATATTAATGTGTCATTGTATCATGCATAAAATCATTCATTAAACACCCACATGATTTTTAATTAATTAAATTAATAGATATTTACATTATTATAATATTCATAGAAACCCAAAAATTAAAATGGAAAGATGAACACCTCGACCCAAACAACACCTTATGGAGAATATCAATTAATGAGTGTGATACATATGCCTTGAAACACTATTAAACCACCACATAATGTGTGTTTTGTTGGAACATGTAGATGATATTCAATATGAGTTGAAAATTAGTAATTTTTAGGACCTACGAAGGGAAATAATCAACTATTGTTATACCGTGAATTGCCCATATTAAAAAAACTATTTAAATTTCATGGGATCAATATCGTAATGGCCCGGGTTCTTGGAGGTCCATTACTTAGTGAAAATATGATGTTGGGCGTTCTGGGTAGTCTGGGAATGTTATAAGATTCTCAGTGAAGTATTGAGCCCTAAACAGTAGGCCTACCTATAGCCTTAGCCAACCAGTAGTAGGCCTACCGGTAGCTCGGTCTTCTGGTAGGTGCAGCCTACCGGTAGCTTTTCCTACCAGTGGCTCAGTCTTCCAGTAGCTTGGTCTACCGGCATCTACAGTCTACCGGTAGCACTGCCTAGTGGTAGCTCTGTCTACTGGTAGCTACAGCCTACCGGTATCTCTGCCTACTAGTGGCTCAGTCTACCGGTGGATCGGTCTACCAATAGCTCTGTCTTCTCGTGGATCAGTCTTCCAGTAGCTCGTCTAACCGGTGGGCCTATCCTCCACGTGTTTTCCAGTCCCGGCTCCTGTTTGTGCAAATTGATATTTAAACCCTAATTTGACCCCTTTAAGATTGTTTTAATGCCCAGTAAGGCCCATAAATGTCATTTAATTAAATATTTAATGAATTAACCTGGTGTTTCCATCGGTTTAAACCACCCGACCATTAATGATGTGTTTGGCTGCGCGGTCAACCCACGACCCTGCTCCTTACATGGTTTCACGTTCTTATCTCAACAGTCCCCGACCATTATAACCTAAGGATTCTCCCTAGGTTTCATTTCTCGATCACCCTGTGCTAGGAGTACCCTTTAGACAATCTTCATCGGCATTTGTTGAATTCCACACCCAAGATTAGCGTCGATCGTTGATCAACATGTAGGGAATTTTTCCTTCGTCTCTCCTTTTTGTTTATCATGCCGGGTGGGCATGATTTTTATTCTGTAGAATTGGATGAACCAACCCCTAATGAAGAAAAAAACTGATTTTATATAATGAAATGGGAGGGATGTGACCGATGATGTTTCTCTATTTTTATCTTTTGATTAATTATTTCTGAATTGTGTAGGATTGCACCTATTGAAAATCATGGCCGTTGGTGGTCTTCCTCTGTGATCTAATGAACTCTTACCACTGGTGATTGCGAACCCTTTCCGTGTAAAGGAATTTGGATAATCACGTATATCTGGCCAAATAAATTGAAAGATCCATGATCAATCCCTTGTCTGATAACCCATGTTATTGAATGAAAATTGAAATCAGGGAGTGTGTTAAATCTTATAAATATGAAAATATGGCATGGGCCTGCTTTTTTTGTGCTGGTGAAGGTGTTCTAGTTGTTTTTTTCCTTCACGGGCTGTTTGTTGGGTGATGTGGGTGGGCATGGGATCCCCTATTGATATGGATTCAGTGGTTGTGAATTTTATCACACGGTGGTTACCTTGTTTATATCACGAATTGTGGTGGGATCCTCTGTTGATGTGAAGACATTTGGGGGACATGGGGTAGTGTCTCAGTTTTTCCCTTGTATCCATTACATTGAAGGATCTCATATCCTTTTTGTTGTTGTGGCTTTACAAGAGGACCAGGTGATAATTTTTTAGTTGTTCTTTTACATTACTCTTCCCTTGACTTGTGCTTATGCTTGATAGTAGCCCAAGTAGGTGCAAAATCTTATTTAAACCTCATTTCTGAACATGAAAACAAGTATGGGAAAATGGGTTTTGTTTGGTGTGAGTTGTGTCATGGACGGGGGGTGTTATTTGAGTTCTTTTGGATGGCTGAAGAAAAACCTAAACTTGGGTGAGTGCTTGTTACCAATACATATACTTGTAGTTTTTTGTTTCTTATTCGTGCCCCACCCAAGCTGGGGACTTAGTTCCGAACACCCCCATTTCATGGGGGAGGGTGGTTTTTGAGAGATCGGATCCCTCGGCCCAGCAATATTGTCCGCTCTGGCCCAGTTGCTATCCCAGGCCTCACGGCTTTAAAACGCGTTGCTGAGGGGAAGGTAGGCACGATAATTTCAAGCACCCACCAGTCTCCCTCCACAACCGATGTGGGATTGGTTACCGGGGCACAGGAGCCAACAATCCTGGCGGGGGCCCAACAATCCTGGGCCCAGGACACAACATCCCCCCACCCCAAGCCCACACCGGTCCCGAGACCGACCACCCTTTGATACCAATTGAGAGATCGGATCCCTCGGCCCAGCAATATTGTCCGCTCTGGCCTAGTTGCTATCCCAGGCCTCACGGCTTTAAAACGCGTTGCTGAGGGGAAGGTAGGCACGGGAATTTCAAGCACCCACCAATCTCCCTCCACAACCGATGTGGGATTGGTTACCGGGGCACAGGCGCCAACAATCCTGGCGGGGGCCCAACAATCCTGGGCCCAGGACACAACAGTTTTCCCCAACACTTCTATTAGTGGATGGTTATTAGCTCCTTTCTGCTCCCTTTCACGGATAGCCCATGTATCTTCGGGCAGGCTGTGATGGCCTGCTGTCCATTTTTTGTTGAAGAACCTTTAGGCAGGGTACTGCGGTGGTTGGCCTTGGTGTGTGCGCGTAGGTGGTTTCCCAAGTGTCTTTGGGATGAGGCATAGGTTTCTTCGGGCGTGGTAATGGATCTTCTTGCCCAGGTGTCTTTGGGCGTGGTGGTGGTTGTTCTAACCTAGGTGTTTGTAGGCGTGGTTACATGTGACAGTTGTGGCCCATGTGTCTGTGGGCGGGATAGTGGCTGTGGCCCAGGTGTGTGCAGGAGGGGTATGGCAGTGGGACTGCGGTGAGAATGGCGGGATTGGTTCGAAGCGTAGGATGTCTTCAATAACCAGTGGGAAAGTGGCGTAGGGTACCCAAACATCGATTTGTTTTATTATATATTATTTGACTTGCGTTATTTGGGTTGTGTGACTTGGTGAAGCTTGGGTGGATAGTTTCCTTGTTAAGAATTTGGTTGTCTATTTCTCATGGGACATTAGTACGTCTCCCCACTTGTGCACAAAAGTATTTGGTTTCTCCCTATTGAGTATACTTGTATGCTCACCCTAAGTATATAAAAATGCTTTCAGGCTTCTAGGAGGACATCCGAGATCGCACGAGACCATACTAGCTCGGACCATTGGGGCAGTTGCAGTTTCGGTTTTTCTTTCTATGGTACTTTACCTTTGTATTCACTTTTTACTTTGTGGTATTTACTTTTGGAACATGCATATGGGAATGGTTGTTTTGGTTTTTCTTGCACTTTTAGTTTTGGTGTTGTGAGATTTACTATCTTATCTCCTGATCCTATTAAAAGAATAAGGGTAATGCATTCCATTTAGTGAGTGATTCTATACCCTTAGTGCTGGTCACCACTCTGGGACCTATTGAAGGCGGGTTTCAGGGGTCATTATCTCTCCTTAAACATGAAAAAGGATGGACTCAGCCGTCTACTGTCCCTTCCCTCCTTTTAGTGAAGGTGGTTCGTGACAGAATGGTATCAGAGGTGATGGTCGAGAGATATGGTTGATTCTGGAGCTAGGAATAGTAAGGATTGCATGGGATGGTAGGGAAATAGTGTAGGGTGACCATGGTGCGTGAATTAGGCCAGGGAAGACTGGCTAGGACATGTGATTTTAGCCCCCCCTGAGATCTGATGAAAGGACTATGGACCTACCGAATGACCAAGTGTGGCCACACTGATTTTAGGGTAGAGACCCTAGGAAAGTTACATACACCATAATTACTTGTGTTCTCATGTTTCATGGGTGGTTTGGGAATTGAAATCAATAATGAATTTTAAGAACAATATTCGGCACTACTTGGGCTTAGGCATTCCTTGTTTCACTACTGGAAAATGTACCTATCCCCACGGTTTTCACCAAAACCGTGGGGATAGACCCCCCCTATACCCACGGTTTTGGAAAACCGTGGGTATAGGTGAATTTTCATGACCTATACCCACGGTTTGCCAAAACCGTGGGTATAGGGGGCTCTATTCCCACGGTTTTGGCAAACCGTGGGTATAGGTCATGAAAATTCACCTATACCCACAGTTTTCCAAAACCGTGGGTATAGGGGGGAGTCTATCCCCACGGTTTTGGTGAAAACCGTGGAGATAGGTCTGGGATAAAATACCTATACCCACGGTTTTGAAAAACCGTGGGTATAGGTCAATTATGTGTGCGCGGGAATTTTTTTTTTCCGCGGGAAGGAATTTTTTTTTGGCGGGAACCCTATACCCACGGTTCTTCCCTCTATAACCATGGTTTTTATAACTATATTTAACTAAATATATATATATATACATATATGTGAAGTTAGGGTAGTGGTTAGACGCGGTGTTTGCAGCGAAGAGGTTGCGGGATCGAAACTCGACGCCTGCATTATTTTAGGACCTATACCCACGGTTTTGAAACCGTGGGTAAAAGCCGTTGAAACCGTGGAAATTCTCTATGTTTCGGTGACACGGTGGCAGGACACCTATACCCACGGTTTTCCAAAACCGTGGGTATAGGCTGGGGACCTATACCGACTGCGTTCCAGCGCACGGTTCCCAAAACCGTGGGTATAGGCTATACCCACGGTTTTGGGGGCTATAACCACGGTTTTGAACCGTGGGTATAGGCCGTTTTTTCAGTAGTGTTTACCTTGCAGCTGTGGCACCTGGGAGGAGACAACGTGTGGTGCTGGCAATTGATGCCCCAGATACTTCCTTGGATGATCGATAGAGAGCTAATCGAGAGGAGAAGGATGACCAGTGGTAGAAGACACTCCATGCCTTCCAGCGACAAACCCTCGAGAAGTATGAGGGAAAAACCTCTGAAATGAAGACGATGTGCTGGCTGGAGGAGCTGGTGATAGCCTTTGGCCTGATCCGGGCTCCAACTGAGTACTGGGTTCCTCTGGACATCAGCCAGATGCGGGGTGCAGTACGTCAGTGGTGGACGCCTTACCTGGGAGAGTAGAGAGAGGCTAAGGTGGCATGGGATGATTTCGAGAGGGAGTTACGGGCTGAATTCCTCTCTTCTACGACGAAGGTGGAAAAGAGGTAGGATATACTCTCCCTCTAGCAGGGGAGTATTTCAGTGAGGGAGCTGGGAATCAAGTTCAAGGACCTCCTACGTTTTTCTCCGAACCTCATTCTAGACGAGGAGTCTCGGGCAACAGGTTTAGAGGAGGCACTCCGACCCTCCCTCCAGTATGTTGTTACCCCCTTTACCCTGCCGACGCACATGGACGTCCAGAAGAAGGCCTAAGTGGTGGAGAGGATGCACGCTCTAGGAGGTGTGTCACCAGATGGGATCCATCTGGGATCATCTAAGGGGACGACCATCAGCACTAGGCCTCCAGCGCCAGGGCCCTCCAGGTTTCGACCAGCAGGGAGTAGGCCGCAGCGGTTTCAGTTCTGGTCCCCTGGTCCTCGCCATTTTTCATTGAGCACAAGACCAAGGTGCTTCATCTGTGGGAACCATGGACATATCCAGAATCAGTTCTCGGACCAAGTATATTACGGTGGTGGTGGACAGGCCCAACACCCACCGCAGCAGTAGCTTCCAGCCAGGCCATTCCAGCAGTAGCAGCAGGGACGGGGAGCTCTCGCTCCTCCAAGGGTAAACGTTGCAGGAGGAGGCCAACCTTAGGGCGCTCCTCAGGGACCTCGAACGAGGCATGGTCTGGGAGGTGGCTGACAGCCGAGGGGTAGAGGATCTGGGCGTGGACAGTTGCATACCATAGAGGCATCAGTTCCAGCCGGGTCGGAGGTCATTCGTGGTACGATCAGTTTGTTTAGAACCCTTGCTTATGCCTTGTAAGATACAGAAGATTTGCACTCCTACATCGCACCTAGTCTAGCCCGTGCTCTGGGTCTAGATGCCGAGAGAATTCCAGTTCCCCTGGTGTTGAGCACACCAGTCGAAGGTCAGACCGACTTGTTATATGTTTGTTGAGGATGCAGACTAATGTTAGGGCTACATCAGTCGGTCAGGGATATTCTTCTGCTATAGATACATCCATACGATGTCATCCTAGGCATTTAATGGTTGTTATCTATGTGTTCAATCATCGAATGCTTCTGGGGAAGGGTTATGTTTTCAGACATGGGCAGCCGACATGTTACTTTCACTCGCCAGTGGAGCAGTCAGAAGGGCAGCGGGCGAGAGGAACCCATCCTCTCCTTGTTAGTCGAGCTGTCAGTAGAGTCATTATATGCTGCTATGGTAGAGGTTCCAGGAATCTTTAGTGAGTTTATGGATGTCTTTCTAGAGGTGGTAACAACTCTAACCCCTCAATGAAATATTGAGTTCGGGATAGACTTGCAGCCCGGCGCTCGTCCGATTTCGATGGATTTTTAACAGATAGCACCTTCAGAGCTAAGGGAGTTGTGGATTCAGATTGATGATCTGATGAAGAGGGGTTATGTTTGACCAAGTGCATCACCATGGGGTGCTCCCGTCTTGTTCGCAAAGAAGGCAGATGGTGGTCTCAGGCTGTGTAAAGACTACAAGAGGCTAAATTAGGTGCCAATTAAGAATTGCTACCCTCTTCTGAGGATAGCTGATCATTTCAACCAGCTGAAAGGTGCATGATGGTTCTCTAAGATAGACATGTGGTCAGGGTATCACTGGTTGAGGGTAAAAGAGGGCCACATCCAAAATACGGCATTCAGGTGCAGATATGGACACTTCGAGTTCTTGGTTATTCCCATTGGTGTTAATAACGCCCCGACTATGTTCATGGGGCTTATGAATTCTATCTTCCGTGAGTACCTGGATCGGTTCATAGTTGTGTTCATTGACGATATCCTGATCTATTTAAGATTACAGGAGGATCACACGGAGCACCTAAGGATGGTTTCAGATGTCCTCCGACAGCACCAGCCCTATGGGAAGTTGTCGAAATGCAAGTTCTGAATGTGAGAGGTGCACTTCCTTGGGAATGTAGTGTCCGACCAGGGGGTAGTGGTGGACCCATCAAATGTTGAAGCAGTTGTTTCTTGGGCAGCACCCAAGAATGTGGAAAAAGTTCATAGTTTCCTCGAGCAAAAAGGTTTCTATCAGAGGTTCGTACCCAACGTCTCCCGAGTTGCGGCCCCTTTGACAGCCTTTACCAAGATGGACTAGGTTTTTGTGTGGAGTGAGCAGTGATAGGCAGCCCTCGTCTATATAAAGGAGAAGTGGGTTAGTGCCCTAGTTCTGAGGCTACCAAAAGAAGGGGAAGCGTACGAAGTGTTCTGTGATGCTTCTGGGCAAGGCCTGGTATGTGTTCTGATGCAGCGACAAGGGGTGATCTCTTACAAGTCTAGGTATCTATGCCCTCATGAGATTAATTATGCCACCCACGACCTGGAACTTGTAGGAGTAATTTTTTCACTAATGTTATGGAAGCATTTCCTCATCGGAGAATAATTTGTGGTCTTCACGGATCACAAAAGCTTGAGGTATATCTTCTCCCAGCTGGACCGAAACTTGCGACAGAAAAGGTGGGTGGAGTTCCTCCAGGATTAAGACTTCGATATTTCCTACACTTTCGAGAAAGGGAATGTAGTGGCCGATGCCTTGAGTAGGAGGACACAGAAGGATGCGGTCCGAGAGTCAAAAGACGCCTGGAAGGCGATGGAGGAGTTGGCTGCCTTGCACCTAGATGCGAGGATGGATAGCGGTAGTGGTTTCCTGTATCAGATGACAGTGTAGTCTTCCCTATTGCAGCAAGTGGAGGAGTCCCCTTGGGGAGACCCAGAGTGCGAAGTGATGCGTAACCGTGATGATCAGAGGAATTCTCAGGAATGGTGGATGGAGGATGGTCAGAACCAGATTATTTTCCAGAGAAGGATGTTTGTTCCGGAGGTGATGCCCGACAAGGTTCTCAGTGAGTTCCACAACTCACCCCTAGAAGTACACCCGGGAGTTTCCAAGATGTACCAGGGACTGAAGAAATAGTTTTGGTGGCCCTGAGTGATGCGAGCAGTGGCAAAGTTTGTGGCCAAGTGCTTAGTGTGTCTGCAAGTGAAGGCTGAAAACCAAGTTCCAGGAGGCCTACTGCAGTCTGTAGATGTCCCTGAGTGGATGTGGGATGACATCTCGATGGATTTCGTCACAGGACAACCCAAGGTCCAAGGAGGATACGACTCCATCTGGATGGTAGTGCACCAGTTGAAGAAATTGGCTCACTTTCTGGTGATCAAGGAGTCGAGTGGAGTGGATGATTTGGCGCGAAGGTATGTGGACGATGTGGTGCGGTTGCATGGGGTTCCGAGGTCCATAGTCTCGGATAGGGATGAACAGTTTACCTTATGATCCTGGGGAGTACTGGAGTATGCTTTTGGCACACAGCTACATTTTATCACAGCTTTCCATCCCCAGACAGATGGACAGACAGAGCACACCATCCAGACCTTGGAGGATATGTTGTGGGCATGTGTTCTGGACTTAGGAGGATCATGGGTGCGACAATTGCATCTGGTAGAGTTCGTTTACAATAATAGCTATCACTCTAAAATGGGCATGGATCCATTCAAATCCTTATACAAGAGGCCATACCTCTCACCTGTGTGTTGGACCGAGGTCAGAGAAGCGGGCATCGTTGGCCCGGAGGTGGTGCAGAGCACGACAGAAAAGGGTCAGCTTATACGGGAAAGGATGAAGGTAGCCTAGGACTGAGAGAAGTTGTCTTATGATACAAGGAGAAGGCCCTTGGAGTTTGAAGTTGGACACCACATGTTCTTGAAGGTCTCCACTCGGCGTGGGCAGCAGAGGTTCGGCAAGGGGAGTAAGCTTTCTCCCATGTTCATCGGTCACTCTGAAGTGTTGCGGCAGGTCAGTGAATTGGCTTATCAGCTAGCGTTACCACCACCTCTACTGAGGATTCATGATGTCTTCCATGTGTCCCAGCTTCTTCGGTATCAACATGACGATTCAAACGTCCTCAGATGGGGAGAGCTGGACATCGAGGACGATGTGACCTTTGTGGAGAAACCAGTGATGATCGAGGATCGCAAGGAGAAGGTGCTTCGTGGGTGAACCATACTCTTGGTTCATGTGTTATGTAGACATGGTGGGCTTGAGGAGAGTATGTGGGAGAGGGAAGCACATATGTGTGCCCAGTACCCAGAGTTGTTTTGAGTATTGTACTGTTCGGTTTATACCTGTTGTGGTAGAACGTTTTACCTTTTTGGCTATGAAATACTGGGTTTCATTCCTCTAAATGTGTGTGAAAAGTCCTGGCTATGGAGAGGGGAGGACCCGACCCCTAATCAAGACGGGTTTTAGGTGGATGCAATTAAACCCATGTGGGCGAGTCAGTGCCGACCAAGTGGATAATATCTTGACATGGGGAAGGAGACTCCCCAACCCACATTGTTGGGATATTGGCATGGTATATTTCATGGTTCTTGAAAGGAAGGCATTCTTAGTTAATAATGGGGTTCTCTCCTGAGAGGAATCTTTCGAGGTGGTTGTTCGGACCCTCTCTTTCTTTATTGGTTATTATGATTCTTGAGGGCAAGAATAGTTTGATTGGTATCTAATGTAATGGCCCAGGTTCTTGGAGGTCCATTATATAGTGAAAAATATTATATTGGGTGTTCTGGGTAGTCTGGGAAAGTTATAGGCTTCTCAGTGAAGTCTTGACCCCTAAACAGTAGGCCTACCGGTAGCAGGCCTACCGGTAGCTCAGTCTACCGGTAGGTGCAGCCTACCGGTAGATCTGCATACCGGTGGCTTGGTCTTCTGGTAGCTCGGTCTCCCAGTAGCTCCAGTCTACCGATAGCTCTCCCTACTAGTAGCTCTGTCTACTGGTAGCTCAGTCTACCGGTAGATGCAGCCTACCGGTAGGTCTGCCTACTAGTGGCTCAGTCTACCAGTGGGGCGGTCTACCAGTAGCTCTGTCTGCCGGTGGCTCCGTCTATCGGTAGCTCAGCTAACCGGTGTACCTAGCCTCCACAGGTTTTTCAGTCCCAGTTCCTGTTTGCATAAATTGAGTTTTAAACCCTATTTTGACCCCATTAAGATTGTTTTAAAGCCCAGTAACACCCATAAATGTGGTTTAATTAAATATTTAATTAATTAACCTGATGTGTGCATCAGTTTAAACTGCCCGACCTTTAATGACGTGTGGGGCCGCACAGTCAACCCACAACCCCGCTCCTTACGCGGTTTCACGTTCTTATCTCAACCGTCCCCGAACATTATAACCATAGGTTTCTCCCTAGGTTTATTTTATCGATCAACCTGTGCTAGGATTGCCCTTCAGATGAGCAACATCACTATCTGTGGAATTCCATCCCCAGGCTTAGCGTCGATCGTTGATCAACAAGTAGGGAATTTCTCCAACGTCTCTCCTTTTTGTGTATCTTGCGGGGTGGGAATGATTTTGATTTTGTAGAATTGGATGAACCAAACCCAAATAAAGATATAAACTGATTATAAAGAATGAAATGGGAGGGATGTGACTGATGATGTTGCTCTATTTGTATCTTTCGATTAATGATTTCTGAAATGTGCGGGCTTACACCTACTGAAAATCATGGTCGTTGGTGGTATTTCTTTGTGCACTAATTAACTCTTTCCTCTGGTGATTGTGAACCCATGCCGTGTAACAGAATTTGGTTAATCACGTATATTAGACCAAATAAATTGAAAGCACCAGGATCAATCCCTTGTGTGATAACCTAGGTTAAGGCACCGAAATTGAAATCATGGAGTGTGTTAAATCTTATAAATATGAAAATCCAACATGGGCCTACTTTGTTTTGTGCTGGTGATGGTGGTCTGGTTTTTTTTTCCTTCACAGGCAGTTTTCTGGATGATGTGGGTGGAGATGGTATCCCCTGTTGATATGGATTCTGTAGTTGTGAATTTTAAGTTCGGGTGGTTACCATGTTTATATCACAAATTGGGGTGGGATCCTCTGAACCATTTGGGGGACATGGGGAAGTGTCTTGGGGTTTCACTTGCTTCCATTACATTGATGCGTCTCATATCCCTTTTGTTGTTTCGTCTTTACAAGAGGACCGGGCGAGAATGTTTAAGTTGCTGTTTGAATTTACTCTTCCCTTGACTTGTGCTTCTGCTTGATAGTTTCCCATGTAGGTGAAAAAACTTATTTAAATATCATTTCTGAACATGAAAACATGGATGGGACTAATGGGTTTTGTTTGGTGTGAGTTGTGTCGTGGGCGGGGGTGTTGTCTGTGTTCATTAGGCTGGCTGCAGAAAAACCTAAACTGGGGTGAGGGCTTGTTACATATACTTATACTTGTAGTTTTGTGTTTCTTATTCGTTCCCCACCCAAGTTGAGGACTTAGTGCCGAACACCCCCATTTCATGGGGGAGGGTTTTTTTCCCAACACTTCTATTAGTGGCTGGTTATTAGCTCCTTTCATCTCCCATTCCTAGATATCCCAAGAATATTCGGGCAGGATGTGATGGCCTAAAGTCCATTTTTTTCCCAAGAACCTTCAAGCAGGGTAGTGTGGTGGTTGGCCCAGGTTTGTGTGGGCAGGTGGATTCCCAAATGTCTTAGGAATAAGGCCCAAGTGTCTTCAGGTGAGACAGTGGATCTTCTAGCCCAGGTGTCTTCGGGCGTGGTGGTGTTTATTCTGGCCTAGGTGTTTTCCGCTGTGGTTACGTGTGATAGTTGTGGCCTAGGTGTCTGCGGGCGGGATAGTGGTTGTGGCCCAGGTGTTTGCGGGCGGGGTATGGCAGTGGGACTGTGGGGAGAATGCTGGGATTGGTTCGACGCGTAGGATGTCTTCAATAACCAGTGGGAAAGTGGTGTGGGGTACCCAAATATTGATGTGTTTTATTATATATTACTTGACTTGCGTTATTTGGGGAGTGTGCCTTGGTGTGGCTTGGGTGGATAGTTTCCTTGTTGGGTGATTGGATGTCTGTTTCTCACAGGAATTTAGTAAATCTCCCCACTTGTGCACAAGAGTCTTTGGTTTCTCATTACTGAGTATACTTGTATGCTCACCCTGCGTATATAAAACTCCTTTTAGGTTTCTAGGAGGACTTAGAGGATCGCGCAAGACCATACTAGCTCAGACCTTTAGGGTAGTTGCAGTTGTTGTTTTTTTTTCTTTGTTACTTTACCTTTGTAGTCCCATAGTACATTGTGGTATTTACATTTGGAAAATGCATATGGAAATGGTTGTTTTGGTTTTTCTTTCACTTCTAGTATTGGTGTTGTGAGATTTACTATCTTATCTACTTATCCTATTAAAAGAAAAAGGGTAATGGCTTACATTTAGTGTGTGATTCTATACCCACAGCACTGGTTTCCACTCTAAGACCTATTGAAGGCGGGTTTCGGTGGTCATTATCTCTACTTCAACTAGAAGAAAGAAGGGCCTGACAGTTAGTTGGCCCTTCCCTTTTCTTGGTGAAGGTGGTTCGTGACAAATGTTATCCACGAACATCCTTTACAACATTTTAGTGGCGATATGATGGTTATGATATCCCAAAACATACACAGGATAATCAAGAATAACAATTTAATGTTTATAAATGAATTATAACACAGTTTTATTGATTCATGGGTTCATCATATAACACCTTGGATGGGCTCACCAGGTGGATTCCTTTATGCGGCTTGTGATAGAAACCTGGTTCCAAATAGGATTACCTTGGATGGGCTATATTGGCCCTTAAACTACACAATTTCATGAGTGAAACCTAGTTCCCTATATATTATAGTGTAGATGGGAATAGAGAGTTATGTTTTACACCATTTCATGAGTTATACATGGGATCCTCATTTGAAACGACCTAGAGGGACTCAGATGGTGATCAGTTTTATATTGATCCGCAAGTGATACATATTATCCATTTTGTATAAATAATTATATAAGTTCGGGAAGATAATTGATAAAATGGTTTTATGTGACCAAAAGGTCTATGAACATTTTTAGAGTCATTATATAATATACTTATATGAAATCCTAGTAACACTTCGTTCAAAAGCCCCATATAAAAATTTATGGATGCATTGGGCTTACACCTCATGTCTTGAATACAATTATGTATCTATATATGTGAATATATATGTACATATACATATAAAGAATATATATACAGGCCTATATATATTTAATGTGGAATCTATTTAGAGACATCTAACTTAGTCTAATGTTTGTTGTGTTTGTTAGTAATCCCCTATGGAACCTGATCTAATGTGATTTATTTGTTTACATTATTAAATGTATTATTACATATTAAATTTTAAGTTTAAATTAATTGAATAGATTATTCTAGAAAATATTCTTGGTGGATATCTAATTATATCTGACACCATGTTTAGGACATTAGTTGGTACTCAAACAGACATTATTGATGTAAGATGGGATAAAGGGAAGTATCAAGATCTGGTAGGATAATTTTTGGAAGTAGGATGGAGTAGGGGGTTAAGAGTCCAAAAATATACACATGATTCTACATTATATATATTTTTGGTATTTTTAATTTATATATTAATGTACCCATGTTCACATTTATATAGAATCATCACCGAATAGTAATTTTGAATATGATATTGGTTTTACTTCTTCTTCTTATTATGTTTGGATAGTTTATGACTGCACAATTCTATTTTTATAATATTTTCAACAATAACTATTAATATATAGAAATTTTATAAAATATGATAATGAGGGTATTGTTTACCCTCTGGTAAGAATCTATATTTTTTAGCGGATGAAAATGGAAAATGTTTTGAACATTTTTCTTTTATTAGTAGGGAAATGTTAAAACTGGGCATTGAAACATAATTATGAGAGGTGAAACAATTCAATGAGTTCTATTTAAACATTGGAGAACACCTAGGAAAATAAATGAGTGTCTTGAGGAGTTTAGAGAGAACGATAATAGGAAAAAAAATTGCAGGACCTATAGAGGGTACATGTTTTGACTGAAACCAAGATTCCCACAACAAGAAACTATGCTTCCATAAATAGGTGGATAGAGGTTGTGGACAGGGGTTGTGCATAGTGTACCAAAACATGTACCTATCGCACATTATATTTGTAATTATACAGTACCTGTACATTATTCATTGCATAGTTGGCACACAGTTTCCAACCTGTGCAGTCAACTTGTGTGGGGTTCCTTAGATGCCCAGTAAAGGATCACACTTTGTCAAACCGTACAGCCCAAACCATTTATGTGTTTTAGGTTTTAAAAAAATTAATAAATTAAGGTTAATATAATATTTATGAAAATCAAAATATACCATTTTACCCTCCCTGGACCACATAACACCCCTCTCATTTGGGAACCACATGGAATTGTGATGCACGTCATTCCGACCTCCTCTCCATTGGTGGATTTCAACTATATATCTATTGGTTCATCATTTGAACCTTCAAGGTAAGCCTCCTCCTCAATTTTCATTCCCTATTCTAGATATTTTTCTCCCTCCGAGTAACCCAGTGAGGTGTGGCTGAACGTAGTGTTCGATTAGAATATGATTTTTTGTGTTTTATTTTCATGTTAGGGTATAGTAAGGGTCTCTCGAGACCACTTAATGTGAATTCTTCTATCCACCGCCAAAGGCGACGTAGATTGGTTTGATTAGGTTTTTATCAAATTATTTATGTTATTGATTCCCTTATTATTAATTTTCTCCCAATTAATAATTTTGTATTTAGTAATTTTAGAGGTTTTGGTAGTTTTTATTATAGGTGTTGGTCCTTTAACTATTTTTTGAGTTCCTAGTATTTATTTTTGATTGTTTGATGACTACAAGAGTACTTTCACTCATATAAATAGGTATATATTAGTATTTGCATACATATATATCTTCCTTGTACATATTCCCTCATGTAGTGGGGAATATGTACATTTGATTAAGGGGTATATGTTTATAGTAATATGTGTGTGTGAAAGTGTATAGAATATTCGACATAAAATCGTTATGTGGTAAGTGTTCGTCTTGGTATGGTCTACTTCTTGAGGTAGGGTTCATTTCCATTCCCATTTAAATATAATAATTCATTAATTAACTTCCTTCACTCCTTTATTTAACTATTTTCTATGTTTTAAAGTGAATTTCAAAATACATTATTGATGTAGTTAATGAAATTATAAAATGTGACAAATGATTTTTTTGATAACAACATTATGTATTTGTAATAAAACCCCTCCAAATGAGGGGAACTATCATCAAAATATAGAAATAGAGTTTAGAAAATTATGTTTCCTTGGATTATTGCCTTATATTTTCTTTATGAATTGAGTATGTCATTGATATGTGGTATCTTTAGGTATTTATCATATTTAATAAATTATGATTAACCAAATCTGAAATTTCCCTTCTCCGATGACACCTCCTAGGTGATCAGTGAGTATAATAGGTTGGTCTTTGTGTTTTAGTAAGTTGAATGAATATTTATTCATGTTGAATTACTCCTAGTCATGGTAAGACCATGCAATTTTTTTGCATTATAAAATGATTGAAAAGAATTTCATAGTTTTTAATGAAATTAAAAATGGATAATGACATGCATCAGTGGTATTGGCCTCATGTGTAGAATATGTATATATATATATATATTATAATTCCTTTTCTTATCTTTGTTGAAAAGCATAAAATGTTATGAATTATTTATTAGATAATTTATAAATAAATTTTTGATAAATTTAATTGGTTGAATTGATTGGAATGCATAAAGCATGATGGTTTTTTTCATGAAATGATTCAAATGGATTTAAATGAAATGTCTCAAGGGATGGTTAGATCATTCTATTTGTTTATTCGTTATTAAATGATTCAAATGAAATTAAATTATATTATGTGGAAATAACTTTTTTAATACATTTATAAGAGCTTATTCCTTTTCTATTTTTTCTAAATGGAATGGGATAATGAATACATGATATTCTTATGCCTCGTTCCTTATATGTTATAAATGGTTATGCCATATATCGACTATGGAGGCAAGGGGACATGAGAAACATTGGGTAGAATGAAATTATGAGATTAAGTATTTATTTTTGAAGGATCGTGATATCCTTGACCATGAATACTGTCTGAGCTTCTCTAACAATTTCTAAAAGACAATGAGAGCATTATGTAGGAAGATAGTGTGAGATTCCAAATTGAGTTTTGAACGACTGTGAGAGCCTTGAGTATGATGATTGTATGGACTCCATTTTTTTCTAAAGGACCATGAGAGCCTTGAGTATAATGATTATGTGGTTCTCCATTTTGCGTTTTGAAGTACCATGAGAGCCATTGGGAAGGAAGACCATGAGAGATCTTGAAGATGAACCAGAGGGTAGACTGTGAGTGCTTACATGGTATTGTATATCCATGGGTACATCCCATTTCAAACCACATATATGTGTATATAATTAAATGATAAGATACATAAATCAGCAATATGTTGAAAATGGATAGTCATTATGTTTCCCTTTCGAACCTATACGGGTTGTTGATTATTTATTCAGATCTTGTAATTTTTAGCTTATACATACACACTACATTAATTTATATTAATTGACTAGTTTGGTCATGATACCATGGGTGTCGGCCTACTGATGTTTTATCTCATACTCTTCTCGAGTACCCTTTATACCCTAGTAGAGCTTATGATTTCTAGACCATGGACCTTGCTTGTTGTTTTATGTAGGTACCTTAGAGTTAGAAGCAATAGATGTTACACCGCCATACCATCAAAGACCCTCATTTCTATTATTAATCATCTTGTGTACAGGGAGGAATGTTTTAAAACACATGCACCAACGGGTCAGGTAACTGAATAGCCTCTTCAAATAAGTAAAAAAAATTGGCTTGAATTTGTTTATAACATATATCGGTAGTAATAAATTTTAAATTTTCCAACCAAAATTATGGATCATATTCCACGGGAAATATTTTATATATATTCCATTTATATGAATGATATTTTTCTGGGTCATGGTCTTAAATATTTTAAGCATGTTTTTCAATGTCATAATGTTTATGAAATATAGGTAACTATTATTATTTTTAATAACGAACAAATAATGTTTGAGAAATGGGATATATTACTTTAAAATTAATGTTTTACACTTTTAAAAAGTTTTATAGATAAAATTTCACTTCAAATAAGGGAAATATAATTGATAATTTTAATAATGTTGATTTTTTAGAATATAAAAATCATGAGGGAAATGATTCTTTGAAAGTGTCAATATTTTTACTATTTTTATTGAGTGAAATCACATTGTTCATTTGTAAATAGACAATAATCATTGGTTGAAAATTGTATTTTTCATGTGGAAACCTAATTATATATCAATATAAAATAAAATTTTATTCCTATAATCCTAAATTATATAAAAAATAATATCAGGCATCCGAATTTATATCAAGAAAAGATGAAAATAAATAAATGGTGATATTCTCATACAATTATTATAACGAAGCAATTAGTCTTAATAGTTTATATTAAATTAATTGAATAGAAATAATTTTCAATTAAAATTTAAAGTATAGGAAATATTTTATTTAGTTTCATAATAATTTTATAAATAATCTTGGATACATTAAATAAGTTGGAATCCATCAGTTTTGGATTTTTGGTCTCATAATACCAGATATTCCACTACTAAAACAAAAAACGTTTAATAGATGATTTGGAAAATAAATTATTTTAATAAAAATGGAAAACTGGTTATAAGTGCTACATTATGTGAATTTAATTATTCAAGTTCCATTTTTATTTTTGAATCAAAAAATTATCATTATATTTTATTTGATAAAATGTATTTTCTATTTACAACTAATTAAAATATTCAGTTCATCTTTTTTTATAATAATGTTTATTCCTATTATAAGATCAATGAATATATTTCCATGAATAAATCTATGTATGGTACATTAAATAAGGAAAAAAAATTACATAAAAATTATATGATCATTCTATCATGGAAACATGTTAATAGAAAAAGAAGTAATATAATATTAAAAAAATATGATTTTTATTATCTCTCATAATAATGATAATTTTTTATTTAATATCTAATATTGAAAAATTGATGGTTTTGTTTACTATTTTTACTCACGTGGTACCTAAAAAAGATATTTGTTTGTCAAAATAATTCTCGAAATTTAACTACAATTGGTTATTCTAGTTTTGATCCAATGTTATCAAAATACTATTAACATTTTTATTTGTGTAAAACCAATTTTTATATCATTTTTCTATAATTTCATATAAAATTTTTATAACGTTAAAAATTAAATTTTGGGTTTATCTTGCATTATATTCATAAATATTGATAATTAATCAAATTTTCATAAATCTAAACATTTTTATATGAAAAATATTAATATTAATAGAAATTATTTTTCCACATCCACCGTGTATGACACTATCAAAAAAATATATTATTTTTAATAAAAAATATATTAGTTTGATTTTTAAAAGTAATGTTTAATGGGGAAAACATTGAAAATTTGTATGTAAAGTTGTTATTCCATGCACAATAGTTTTTAATTTACAATATTATCTTATAAATATAATTTTAATGGAGGAAGAATAACATTTTGAGATGATAAAAATGAATAATTAATATTGTTTAATATTTTCAACATCCAAAAATTATTCTAATTTTATTATTATACATAATTAATAAACCATAATTTGATAAGTTTAAATAAATATTTTTATGATATTTATGGTTTTAATTTTATAAATATTTAATTTAATTTCTTCAAATAATTTTTTATATATTTAAATCACTCATTATTGAAAATTTTATTATTATGTTAGTTATAAATATCTTATATCACTATATAATGAATGTTATTGAACCATTGATATGTAATGGGTTACTTAGTAATTTAATTGTTTATTTTTTTTGATATTAATTTATGAGGAATTTGAATTATAATTTTTATAAGAATAATTTTTATTAAAATAATGTTTGTAATGAATATAAAATGGGATAAAATGTAAATATCCCTCTCATTCAATTACTGAGGATTCTACTTCATGTTATTTTGGAATTTCACAATATATTTTTTTCAGAACATCATATTAAATAATTATTACTATATTGTCTTGAATTTTTACTCTTATATAGGATTACCCTCAAATTTATAGGGTTTTATTAATAGTGGTTAATATTAATTATTTTGTTTTAATAATGAATTATATTAAACAGATTCATATTGATAGAGAAGTAAAAATTATTTTGCTAAAAAATGACAATGGATGATTCTTTGAAAATGATGATCTGTATTCAATTTTTCTCTTAGTGTAATTTAAAATAAATGTTATTCCCAAAGTACACATCTACAAAATGTTGTTAAGAAATTTATATATAATACTTGTATGATATTTATTGAACCATTATTGTGAATATAACAGATTAACTTACTTTTTGTAATGTAATAATAATATAATATAAAATGTCACCAATAGTTTCCTAATAAATATAATATTAAATTAAACTCCTTATGAGATAAAAAATTGAATGACTAAAATGGTTTCCAAATTTAGTTTTTTAAATTTAATATTTATATTTTCAATACTATATATATTCTAGAATGTTTTGATCAAAATACCAATTAATGAAAATAAATTTTTTATTAAACTAATTCTAAATATTTATTATTATTTTTATAAATAAGTTATATTTAAATAATATATCAATTTATGGTTTTGGGCATAGTTATATTTTAACAAAATAAAATGTTTATCAGTGACCTTTAGAATTATTTGGTAACATGAGATGTGATTCCCTAACAAAAAATAAAAATTAATATTTTAATATATATGAGTAGAATAAGTTCTTCATTATTTTATGAAAAGTAAAATTAAAAGTGAACCAACTATATGTTCTAAAAATATAAGATACCATCAATTAAATTTAACTGTATGTAAAAAAAAATATATAGTCATTATTATGAGTATTAAAAATATGTTAGTTTTCCCAACCTTTTATCTGTGAGATATAAATTAAAATCATTATGTAATACAAAATTTTTAATATTCTGATTTTATCTATTTGGGAAGATTTAATTTATTATTAACAAAAGTATGTGTGGATGTATTTAAAATTTCACATGGAGTGTCCTATTATAGCCATTTTGTTAGTTCTTATGAAATATTAATGATATGCAATGGGTGATAACCAAAAATAGTTATTTCTTTTTTCATTGTTGTTATAAGGAAAAATATGACATTTATTATAAAGAAACCATTTTATATTTCTCGAAATTAGAATCGATAATGATTCATTTATTTTAATAAAATCATATGAATTTTATGAGGGATTATATATCAAATTTTTTTATTTTTATGTTGAGATACACAATATTTTTAAATATCCAAATTTTATGAATTCAATTTTTAAACATATTAAACATCTCTATAGGTTTAAATAAAAAAAATTATTTATATTAAACGATATTGATTATTATTTTGAAAAGATGGATAATTATTTATAATATTTATCCATTTTTTTATAAATAATTTTCAAAATGAATTTTAAATTTAATTATTTATATAGATAATTTATTTTTTAGTTTAAAAATAAATGGGTTTAAGATACTCTATAATTCATATAAAAAAAATAATTTTAAATGATTATGATGGGTGGGTAAAATTTAAATCATGGTGTTAATATTTATTGATGGGGTTTTAGTAATTATAAAATAAATTTTTTATATTAACTTGTTAATGTGGTTTTCCTAAAATGTGGTACATAATAATCTAATGTAATAAAATCTAATATAATTCATGATAGAGATTATATTTGGAAACTAGTTGAATTTTTTATAAAAGAATAATCATGAGTTCTTTATGTATTATTATCAATTGCATGTGAATTATTATTTACATTTACCATTATACTATATTTAAATAAAATATAAAATAATTTTATCTATGTTTTCATTAAAGGATATCTAAGTATTCAAAAGTTACATCAAATTAAATTGTACTTTTCTATAAAACATATTATTTTACATGATTTCATATTTCAACATAAACTTTTGTGTCTATATAATTTCCATGAATATTATCATTATGAAATATCATTTAAACTAGAGACATTTAGTATCAATGGTTAGTAAGAAACAATATTCTTTTACACCCTACAAAGATGAAGTACAGAATGTTCTGACTATGAGTTTTAATCAAAAAGTGTTATTAAAAAAGATTCATCATAAAATTTTACCATCACAATTATTAAAATATTATAAATATATTTTTTAAATGTAATGATATTAAAGATTCAAAAAATAATATAATACATTATAGTAATACACAAACAAATATTACGAATCAATGTATGAGGGAACGTTTTCAATTTTTTGTGGTTTGTTTATTTTTTTATATTGATTACCAATTGTAAGATATATATATAGATAATATTCATTATTATAATTGTTTTTATAAAGGGTGAGTTTCAATTTTTCAATATTATATGATTTTATTTTTTACATGTTTTTTTGCAGTTTTGGAAGTTAATTTTTTCTTTATGGTTTTTAACATTTTTATAATATTAGTTATGTCATTATATTTTTTATATTAACTGACAGAGATAGTTCATTTTATCATTCAATATTATTATATATTCTTTTAAACCATAAATATGCATTAAAATTTATTATTCAACTTATATAACCTATTTTATGACAATGAATATTATTGGTGAGTAATTGAGTTTATTTTTTAAAAATTTATGTAAGACGAAATCTATTTTTTTACTCTGTGTTTTTGGTTAAACATTACAAAAATTGTGATATTATTGTTAAATTTTTTCTATATCAATATATTTTTTTATATCATCTTTTGAAAATATTTATAACTACTTTTTGTAAAATGGATGACCTAACTCAAATATTTTATGCATCCTTTCTATGATAAAATCCACGACCTTTCATCTTCTCCATTGTTTTTTATCAATCCCTGAAATCTCATCCTTTTACCTCAAAGATAGTATTCTTGGTGGTTAAGGTAATGATATTACATTATGAATGTCATACACCATCATTATAAAGCTAAAATTTCATTTAATTCTCAATGATTGTTTAAAAAATATAGTTACAATTTTTAGTAGTAAAACAAAATGAGAATATAATGTTTCAAAAATTCTCGTTATTATTTTATAAATGAGTCTGTAATTTATATTTACAAAAAATTATAATGTTTTTAATATAATTTTGTTCATACATGGTTTAATATAAATGATAAACAATATTCAAATTGAATATAAAAGTGATTTAGTTTTACTATAATTTAATTTAGTGAGTCATAAGACATAAAACATTCATGGTAGATCAAGTACAAAAAAATCCTTTTAGATGGAAGATAAATTTATAAAATTGAAGTAATGATTCATTGATCAAGTTGTTTGATAATAAAGGAGTTGTTTTTTTAATATTTAATACATAAGAGTAATGTGATAATGAAATATTTTAATGTACACGTTTTTTGATGTGATAGAGAGTGTGGAAAAGTATTATTTTTATATAAATATGGGATTTAAATAATGATGAATGATCTATAATTAATTAGTATTTATTAATATGATGAATTATATGTTTGGAAATAATAAATATTATTTTTTCTTCTAATGTAATAAGTATATGATCATTGTCTTTAAAGAATGTTTTATATTTAAATAATTAATATGATATAAAATCTCTCTATAGTATTTTTATTTATTTTTTAATTAAGAGTAAAGCATTATAATTTAAAATTTTTAATAAATAAATTCATCATATATATTTTTTGTAAGAAGATTAATTTTGCATGGTGTTATCTATTGACCAACACAAGTTTATATAACTAATAGATATAAAATATTATTGTATAAATAAATCATGATAAATATATTAATATTGGTGTTTCTAGAGAAACTATTGTTTAATAAATTGATTTTAGTATTATTTTTTTCTAGAATATAAAGAAATATTAAAATGATAAATTTAATGTTTTTTAATTCTCAATAATAATTTTCAATAGATAGAAACTTATTGATGTTGAAGTCCGAGAAGATGTCGATTCATAAACATAAAATTTTGATGATGAAATGGGTCGATATGTTTTTTCATAAGTAAGGAAAAAGATTAATTCTGTTGATATTGATTAAAATAAAAATTAATGGGAAAGGATAAAAATGTGGTGGAAGTTTTTTAATGTTTATTTAGGGTTCAATTTAAATTCAAGCATTAAATTTATTAAAGGATCCTAGAATGAGAGAAATTATATCAGACTAATGGTTATCAAATTTTCATCTGATGGATTTTTACTAGTTCTTTATGATGATTTCACAGATATTTACAATACCAAAGAATACAATATTAATAATCATGAATTTTAATTAAAATTAGATACCATGACATGGTTGGAAATTTTGAATAAAAAAAAGAAATAGTTCAAGAAGGGCATATTGTAGATGAGTGATTCTGAATATATTAGTAACTGTAGAATAGTGTACCAGTCAACCAGCCAAAACCATAGAAATAGGCTCCATCACTATGGTCATAATATATGGCTATGGTAAAGCTGTTTGTGGATGAGTTTAGCACAATGATGTGCTTATTCCCAATTTCTTAACATCACCATTCTCATAAACATACTACCATGTGATATTATAATAGGTCTATATTTATAGTTTATGATAGAGTTATATGAGTATAAAAAAATAACTAAAAAATAGTTTTTCTAATAAATTATTAGTATTTAATTAATTTATAATAATCTGGAAAAATTATTATATGTTTCATGTATTTTTTTATTATTCAGAATTTATTTATTCACATTTTACATATTTCATTATTTAATATACATGAAAAATCAACATCCATGAAGACCACCCATCCATAAACTACACTTATTCATCCTCTCAAAAACCTTACACTTAACCACTCCACTAAATAAATTTAAATGTAATATTATGTAAATAAGTGTTATATATATTATTATATTAAAAGTACATTATATAAAAAACTATTTAGTAAATTTAAAACATTATATTGAATTATTATTTATTTGAAATTTTAATTATGAATTTTTTTCAGGAAAAAATAGTTAATTAACATTAATAAATTCAATAATAAATACGAATTTTTTATTAAAAATTAATTCATAATTAAAACATAATAATTAAAAATTAATAGTTACTAATTTATACTTAAACAAAAATTAACATTTAAAATAATAATAATTCTATATACCATATTCAATATTATAAATTCCTTAATTAATAGTCCAAATTAAAAATATTGTTTTTAATGAATTGATAATTATAATTAATAAGAAAACATAAAATCTAATATTTAATAATTAATAATTAATATTTTATATTTTATATTTACTATTTTATAACTCATAAAAATATATAACCATTTTTTAATTATTAATCAATAATTAGACTTTTAAATAAAAAATAATTAATCATTATACATAATAAATAAATACTAGTAAATAAGTACATACATTTAATTAATATTTGACAAATAATAATATGTTAGAATCAATTAATAAATAATAATTTTAATTTAGGAAAATAGTTTTTAATTGATGAATAGTAGTTGATAATTAATAACTAAAAATGTTTAATACATTTAATCAATGGCAATATTTTAATGAAATATATTAAATTGAATGTGAAATTTTTTTAATATTACTTAATATATATTATTTAAAAATAATATTTAATATTTAATTTTTAATTTTTAAAATGTTATTACAAATTAAATAATATATGCATATTAATTATAAATAATTATTAATTAATTAGTTATATTTGTACACTATTAATTAATTGTTAATTATTAATAAAAATAATTATTTATTTATTACTAATTATTAAACAATTGTTGTATGGTCATCTTCTGGCAGTGTAAAAACGTTTTTATGTTATGGGGTGTATTTAATATGGCTACGAATTTTTTTATTAATATATCTTTTGAATGGTCAAACACTGAAATTTTTATTCAATACTCCTCAAATAGATTATGTGGAAAACATTGTCTGTAGTGATGGATTCATTTATTATGGAAGATATTTAAAATGAATATACATAACAACCTATTGGGAATTTAAAAAATTATAAATTATGGAATGTTTCCATGTTATACCCTATGATTAACATTGGTAAAAGTAAAAAAATATAATAAATTCATCAAATTATTTTCAATATCAATAGCATTAATACATAATTATTTCGATGAATTAATAAATAGAATATGGAGTTGATAATATTAGATGATGTTACCTAATAATAATCTTGAAAATAATTAATAAATGTGTAATTATAGTAATGAATTGGAAAAAATAGGAATTTATTTTGATGTTTGTTATCCTTATTTTGTGATATAGTATTCAAATGCTAAATAATTTTATATAATGTATGTTTAAAATAATTTTTTTACTTTATGATTGTTTTAATTGGTGAAGACGATATATCTTTTATTTTAATAATTTTATAATATAAACTTAATGCATTTAAACCATAAATACAATCCATTTTTAATAAATCATCTATATTTTTAATCATGGAATTAGTAAGTCAGGTGACACATAAAAAATAATAATGGATTCTATTTTTCATAAAAATCATCATAGTGGCTATTGACATTTTATTATATTAGATCATATGAAGTAAGGTGGTATCTAACAAACCGACCTGTGGGAAACATTATCTGAATATAGCTCATAAATTTTTTAATATACCTTATCATGTTCTGTATCAGGTTAATTACACTTTTTAAATGATATGGAAATAACACTCTAAACAGAATCATGTGAATTATTTGAATAACCTTCCCAAACATCATAATTTTTTATGTGTTTGGTTATATTTAATTATAAATATTATTGTTTTTGGATAATTTGTAATCAATTTTTTGTAACATATTTTATTTTCCTCAGTCATGGAAGAATGTTTAATGGTTTTTTAATAAACATTGTTCCCCACGTAGCATGAAATCATAATAAAATTTCTAGGTTTCTGTAAGGAAATCAGTATTTGGATCTATTGATGATTAAATAAAATGAACCACTAATATATTACATGACCTAGAAACTTCACTTCTTGGATCTGAAAATAAAATTTAGAAAGCTTCCAAACAAACAATTTTTATTCAGGGTTATATGAAAAAACACATATAATCATTTTGTTATTCATCTGTCTTGAAATTCAACAACATATCATCAATGATAATAAGGTATTAATATTCCAAGAACCAATGAAATATTTAATTCCTCTATACCATAAAACCCTTAAGAGGTTTCATAAGACTAACCTGATGAAAGGTTTGAAATATCAATACCATAAAAACAATAAAAGAAATACAAAGAACACATTCAAAAAATACTCATAATATATATACCTTCTATATAATCTTGATTTATTAATATCATCCATTAGAATCTTAGTTTGTGGTTCCTCGAACACATATCAATCAAATAATACTATCAGGATCCAAAAAGCTGGTCAAACAGACCATGAATCCAAAGAAATTGACATTTACTCTTAACGACGACCTAGTTATGCTTTCTGTAGTCAATGGATAATCATATTCTTCTACATTCCTTCACTCTAAACACCATATATGAAAACAAGGTGAAATTCATGGAAAAATAATTAAATTAGACTTAATATCCTTAATATTAACATTAATCTATTTTATCGTACTGGGTTCTATAGGAAAAGATAGTATGTGGATTGGCATCATTATTAGAATTATTTCAATAAAAAAATTTACAACCCTATGAGGTGGTCACCAATAAAAATCATCAGGAACAAATATAGGGTACTCATCCATAATAGAAGCAATAGAAACACTTAAACAATAGTGACAATGTCTACGATCAACTCTGATATGTTTCATGAGACCATTTCATCCTTATGAATAACAAACACCTCTTTCATTATCTAATATCCCAATAACCATAAAAGAGATGAGTTACCCCATCTAGATATAGAAAAAAAAATTCAACGATAACCAATGATATAGGATTTAAAACTGCCAATCCAATCCATGCCAAATTTGTTTTCAAATATATAATGATCAATAACTAGGATCTCCCACATGACCTAATGTTATACGTTCATGATCAGGAACTCAATGAAATTAAAACATTATTCCTTTCTCTATACCAATGGATTGGAATGGGCTATCAAAAATGGATATTGATCTGATCATATGCCTCCTACTTCAAAAAACATAGATGATATAAAATAATGAGAATGAAATTTCTCAAATATTAAATAGAAATTATTTAATAAAACAATAACAAAACCTCTCAAATTAGTTGTCCTCACCTACAATACTTTTGGTATGTACCCTTCTATATAAATATGTCCATCTTCAACCCCTCCATGATTTTTCATTTCTACATGATCATCCCCATTTTCCTGGGAAATAAATGGCCCACCTTTTTCTATGTTAAACCTGTCTAGGGAGACTGTTGTGAGGGTGGATCCATATATTCTGCACTAGGATACCTTTTCACAATAACACTTATGATGATTTTATTGTCTACAAAAATAGTAAATTATGGTTGAAACTAAATAATAAAGCATTTAATGGCCATATCTATGACACTAATATTAACACACAAGATGGAGATTAGAAGAATTCTCTAGAACTTCTCATCATATAAACTAAACTCCCTTATTTTTCATTCTCTTTTTGTTAGTCGATAAACTCTGGCTACCCCTACTACAATTGAAACTCCACCAATACATGAATTCTCAACTAATTGTACATTATCCATAATTACTTTTTCTACTTCATCAAAAAAGTCTCCCATAATATGAGAATAAGTCTCAACCAAATCTTGGTTATCATACTCATCTCGAACCACATATCCATGTCATAATCATTGCTTAAATGTTATTATGTTAGGTGGACCAAATCAAAAAAATGATAACCATAATATATCACTAAATGATCCCCCTAATCAAAGGTCATAAAAACATGTCCTTTTTCTACATGAAATGTTTTAGGATATAATTTCATACTATATTCCTTCTTAAAATAATTACAAATGAGTTCATCTTGTAATTTATCATATATGATTTAATCTCCCAATATCCTTCCAATTTTAGGAAAAATATTATTGGTGAATTATACATTATTGTCTACCAGAGTGAAGTGGAAAATCTGTTCTATTTTTTAAATCCATTCCTTAGGTTCTTGAGATTATTTGTCCACATAGTGTTTAGAAATTATTTCTACCAAACACAAAATTATGATCTATCATCCATTACTAACTTACCACACCCACTTGATCCAGCGATTTAAAAGTCTAGATCATTGTTTCCATTAATTAGGGTCAATTATTGTTTTTTTCTATAGAAACATCTTCTAAAGACCCTCCCTATGATTAAATAAATTTATTTTATAATGGGTTATCAATTATAAACAAGAAATAATGTATTCATATCATATTAATAAAAAATAAAAATAAATAAAACCTAAAATAATCCTTATTATATCCATTAAATATGATAATTTTATGCATAAATAGATTCAATTAACGAGGTAGAGATAAATTAGAATACAAAAAAATGAAATTGAAATGGTTCATCTAAAAAACCCAAGAGTAATGTTCATATAAATAACCCAAAACCAAGATGATATCTTGATGAAAATTCCATAAAAAATGGTTACTAAAGGTCAGATATAAAAGTGATCTAACCAAGCACCATTTCACACTTACTTCCCGAATTCTGAATGTCATGCCTTTAGTCTAATAAAATCTATATAAACAAAAATTTCCTCTTATACCAATCGGTAATTCACCAACTCATGTAAACATGACATTTTATTCATGTTTCCAGGATAAATAACCATAAGAACATTCCCGATCAATATGGGATGGTGACATGAACATTGGTATCTATACAAAAATACATGAGAATTATATCACCTTGAAGCATAATAGAACATTTATCCTATATAAATAGATATGATAAAAAACCATGGTAAATCATGGAATAATTGTTCAAAAATAATATACCAATAGAACAAATATAGAAGTCTATTCATAGATAATAAAAAAAATCCATGACCAAATATAGAACCATGAGGACATGTTACCATCTATAACCATTGTCCCAGCCTATGATGAATAGAATTTTTCCATGAAAAGTTGTTAAACAACATGACACACTTACCATTACCTATATCCTTTAAACCATATCTATAAATGAAAAATGGTATATGTATTATGTAAGGAAAACACTCAGTAAGATAACTCGATGAATCTATGTAATGTATTTCAACCTAAAAATTTTCATTATATCAGTAAGACAAATAAATCATAATTTATTTAATTTTAAAATATTTCCAGAAATATATTTTTGATTACATCAAATAATTCTATATTCTAATAATCCTTGACCTTGAAAAAAATAAATGAATGACAATGATATGACAGTTTTAAAAATTATCGATGAATTTATTATAGGATAAATGTATGTGAAATCAATCGTGAAACAATTCCATAATTTATATGGCCAGGAAAAAGATTTTATATATCCTATGAGAATACATACTAAGACATGTAAGGAAACAATAACTCAATACAACATGATTTCAAATTATACTGATTCTTTTCATAGTATGTAATTGTTATTCTAATCCATTATCTTCAATATTATAATGTCCACCTATCCAGCATCCCTAATATTTCCACACTCACTATCATTTGCATATTTCTAAAACATGAGGAAATGATGATCATTGGTACTATGTTTTAAAACAACTTAAGATTAAAAAAATAACACATATTAATAAGATATTTTAAAATAAATAAATCATTTCTCTATTCATAGAAGTCCATTTTAGGGGAAACAAATCGTCAAAGAATTTTTTCGAAAACAGAAAGTATTTTTTTAAAAATCAAAACCCATTAAAACCCACATTACATTCCACAAATGATACAATTTCATATTAAATCTCTTATTAGATAACAAATCAATATTTTATAAAAAAAATGAATTTACAACAAATTCATGTAAATAAGGAGACATAACAATTATAGTGAGCCACCAAACTCCTATATGGTGGAAACCCATTCTCCTTCAAAAATTTTGAAATGGGATAAAATATATCTATTACTCATATGCCAAGATGAATAAGAAAGATAATTATTTCCAATAAAAGCATCTAGATCCTCAAATAAAAACCCAATATTGTTTCAAAGAGTCATGGTTAAGAGAGATCAAGGTAAATAATATTAATAAGGGATAAAAAATGTAAAAATTAAACAATACCGCTACAGGATGCACTAAGAACTAAGGGGAATATTTGAGAGTCAAATATAAAATCCTCATAGACCATTGATAAATTGATTGGTAAAACTAATGAGTGATTGAGAGAAGATAAAAGGATAAAATGATAAAAGGGTATCAAAGAAATTATCTATTATTAGGACACCATCATGGTTTTCATGGTTAGGAAAAAATATATAAAAAATGTTTCACGGGCCATATGGTACTGAATATCAACTGAAAATGATAGAGCATGGATTCCTAGGATATGACTCACAGTTAGTTATACCATACACATTTCATGAAACTGAATATGAAACCAAACCCAACCACTAGTATGGTTTTCATGGCCTCTTACATGTTTAGTTAAATAATGTTCTAAAAAGGAAAAATTAATCTAAAACCCACATAGAAATTTTTCATCATTGCCAAATTAGTTACTCCAAACAATTTGTAGACCATGATTTTAAGATATTTCACCTAGAAAATAAATTTTCACTCCTAGACTCCTGAAATCCATTAATACCTCAAAATTGATAATCTAGGTGCAAAAGGGTACAAACCTATGACCTCAAGGGAATCATCGAATCTTAAAGAGGTATATTATATACTTTAATATATAATAGAAATAACAATGAACATAGTTCAACATAAAAAATGCAAGGTAATGTTATCAGATTGTACTATTAATTATAACATCATGTGTTAATGACACTTGAGATGTAAAAGGAGAAACAATATGATATGGTGTTGGGATTATGAATTTTTCTAAAAAGAAAAAGGTTCATCTCATGCTCGACACATAAAAAATATCTATCTCATCGCACAATGATTGGGGGTTAATCAGATAGGGAATCCAATGTTCTTCCTATAATTTAGTATATATATTAATTTCATAGGATTGGGATACACATTCTTTGAAAGAGGGGAAACTATGATTGGTTGAGGGGTCCTAACACCTAATTTAGATAAAGAGGATTAACTTTCTTATTTAGTGATTAAGGGTTCATTCCCTTGATGAAACCATGATCGATGCTTACAACTAATAGAATTAACATAGATTTTTTCATGGAATAGGATAACAAGAATAGGGGTAACACACATGTTTTGATGCTCAACTAGTTATTTTGATCAACTAGTATTGAAACCTCAAATACCATGATTTTTCTAAAGGATCATTAGATTAGATTGACTCATACTTGGAGAAAAGGGGAATAAGATTGTATATCCCATTATTGGTTTAAAGGGATTAGTTATAAGGTTCTATTCCACCATAGTGAAATTAGATTTTTTATGAGGATTCCCATACTAGGTGGATATTTATTCAATGAGAACTGAATGTTTTCACACTTTTATTTGTTAAAATAAGTCATTAAATGGAATAACCGGGTAGTAGTTTATGAGAACATAATTGTTTTTTAAATCATAAAATTTGGAGAAATGTGATTCTCTGGTATAAGTGTTCCTCCCAGATGTCTATGGAATCAGTTTCATAGTAGAACAGTTACATGTAGAAAATTTATTTGAATAAAAATAGTGAATATAGAATTAAGTTAGTTATTTTTGGATTTGAGGTCCATGAAATTCATCTAAGACATAATCCAATAAATTTTCTAACACATATAATGTTACTGAAATAATATCCAAATTTTTTGGAATCCATTCCATTATTTGATGGTAATGTTGTGAATAAAAATTTTTCATGAATAGATATCAACTCCTAGATTTATAAATTATAGGTCCTTGAAAGTAGGGGATGAATTGGAATTTAAAAGCATTTATCATTTTTACGGTGGGGAATCAATGATGTTTTCCAAACCATTATAATCATTGGAGTTACACATAAATTTGATAATATATCCTGGGATGTTTTGTTTCAAAAACACTAGCCAGATGCTCTTTGATTTCCACTAATAAACCAATAATTTCACTTCTTCTTTTTTCCTTATAATAAAATTATCACCATAATTTTATTGGGTTAAAAAATTCATTCCATTGAAATTAAATCTAAAATAGAAGAGGAGAATTTAATTCACAGGAAAAGTACCAAAATTTTTTATATTGATCCACGGTTTATGTAAAACCATTTGAATCGTTGCCTATAAATAATGAGTGGTGTACCAATGGAGACCAAAAGATTTTATCCAAATATTCATTGTTTCCAATTATCTCAGGAAAAATAGACTTGATTCATATTCCATTGAATTAATTATTTTGTGTTCACGCTATTTCCATTTACATGAAACAACTTCTCTAGATAAATCAATATGAAATATGTTCACCAGCTAATGATCATGAATGAATTTTGAAATGAATTTTTTATTTTATAAACTATATTTAGATATATTTAGAGAAACACATCAAATAGTCACAAATATATTGAAGCAAGGATGCTAGGTTGAAAGAGATAATAGATAACACTTATATAGGATCATGAATTAAGTTATTTTCCTATCATGAAATTCTGATTAATCTTATGAAATAAGATTATAAATATTATCTGTTGTGAAAAAAATGATTATTAAATGACTTTGGGCTATGATATGAGGTCTATAATGACCCTATATTTTATCAATGAATTTCACCTCTCATTTAATATATATGTCATATATTGTATTTTTTTTATTTTATAATTATAATTCACTACATGAAAGAACAATATTTTTATTATTATTATAATATTAAAATTTTATTCTCATAATAATCATGGCCATAATAATTATAAATAGTACAATGGAATAAAAAGTAGAAATTATGTTACAATAATTTGAAATTTTGGATCTGATTAATCCATGATAGTAACCAAACTCACGAACAAAAATATAGAAATGAAAAACCTAAATAATAAAATATCCTTCATAAAAATGGAAATGAAAATAACTTTTAGATAAAATATAATTTAGTAATGAATGAATGAAATACGAGGTACTTATAGGATGTAAACCAATATGTAGAATGTAAATCTGTCTATTGTAAAAGAAACTAGATAGGTAGAATATAGTTAATAAATATTATATAGTATTTTATTGAATAGTAATATTATAAAATGAATGGATTCCATATTTTTATCATCATACTATTAAATAAATATTTTAACATTTATAAAATATGTTTTTCTATTTTTGGAAACAATGTTTATTTTTTAATTTTTAAAATAAATATAAAAAATAATTGTAAATTCAATATTCATGAACAGGTTTTATAAATTAATACTGAGATTTATTATAAAAATAATTTAATTTATGAGAACATAAATAGTTATTAAAAGGATCTATAAATTAATCATATATTAAAATTTGTATTTTTTCAAATAAATAATGATTTCATTTTAAAATTATTTTTGAAATATTAAGAAAATTAATTTATAAAAAATATATTTCTAATTTAGAATATACACATAAAACATTTTTTATTGAATTTTAGAGATTTTTCTAGAATAGTTGAACTTTTGGTTATTAGTGAAATATAAGAAAATGTGATATTCAACATTGTTGAAAAAAATAAATTATTTTTACTTTCATGGATGATGTAAGAACCAATTATTCAAAACAAAAATTCCCTAGTTACTATATATAGTCACAATAATTCACAATATTATTACTCATTGTCCAAAATAATAAACAAATGAATATAATATTCAATAATAACCCCCACGTCCCCTTCTACACGAGTCTTCTAAGCCTTAGAGCTTAATGAATTTCAACACAATTCACTTCCAAATCATCTCCCCCAAATAAAATGGTTCTATTTTAACCAATATAAATATTCTAGGTTCCTAATGATGATTTTCAATGAGAATAAATTCAATAGGTAACATTCTCAAACTATCACTTTTGAATTGGTTTCTTATCTACCTTCAAAACACCTCACTTATTAAATATGGACTAATAACTCCAATACCACATATGAATACTAGATTATTATAGTTATAATGAATTATCGTCCATCTATTAGCTTACTCTCTCCTCTTATTCAAAAAACAAAACCCTATTCTATATTACAGTGATTCCCCTCCACTATGAATGATTATTTTTCATTTCAAATTCCATTATTCAAAGAATATTTTAATTATATAATAACAGTTTGAAATGACCTAAATATGAATATTATATATTTTATAATTTTTCAATGAATATACTTCCATTATATAAAACAAAAGGAATCTAGTTCATGATGTTCAGTAAACCCTCTAAAATAAACTAACACTATAACATTAATGATTTTAATAAATTAATCGTCCATATGTTAGAACACATATGGGTATTTATAAACATTTCAATTTATATAAGGGAATTATTATCATTAAATTTAACATCTATATATTTAGTGAATATTGAAAATAATCTCCATAAATATCCTCAAGTTATCCATCCAAGGAACCATGAAATGAATTCCATTAGATTACTGAAATTAAACATTAAGTCTCATTGAAAATGTTTTTAATGAAAATAATATAAATATTATAAATTAAAAATAGATATAAATAAAATCAAATTATGAAATTAAGGATCTTGATGTTATTATTTATGAAATAAAATTCATTTTTATGGAAATTTTTGAACATAATGATAGGGATCTCTCTGAACCTCAAAATTTTCATTTAGTTATGACCATTACTTCAATAAATCACTATATCTCACTCATTGATGTTATGGAATGATTTCAGATTATGTATATATATCTCTTCCATGTATTAAATGACTATTATAATTTCCATATATGGTTTTATAAATTACTTATATTCACTTATCAAATTCCATCATTAAATTCAATCAAAATCAAGGAGAAAATTTCATACCCTTAATCCTTTTATGAAACACTCTATCAAAGTATTTATTCCCATTATTTATTTGAATAAATAAATGAATATTTTACGGATAAGAAAAATAATTTTCTCTATTTTCCAAATAAAATATTAGGTTATGTATCCCTTTGATGTTCTTTAATAGATTCCACACAATATAGTTTTAAAAAATCATTTTTGTACTCAATTCATTGCACGTTTAAATAATTTTTTTAATAAGTCCCATCATTGAGAACTATTATTATTTAGTAAAATATTAATATCATATATAATAAACTTATTATTACATTTTTTTATCATTTATAATTTTTTTATATGATAAAATATTATTAATCCCATTTATCTTAATGCTTAATACTTATTTTTATTCCCCACATTTGATATCAACTTGTTGTATATATTATAATGTGCATGTTTTAATTTTGGAATCGATATAGAGGTCTAACATAATGGGTTACTATTACATCATAAGAAATTATGTGAATGGGATTGTGGAGAAAAACTAATCCATGGTAGGTCTTTGTCCACCATGTGATGTTTTCTTGGAAGTTTACATTGTCTAATTATTTTTTCATTTTTATGTTGTTTACACATTCATATTCTTACAAGATCTTATTATTCAATTTTACTTATTATTTTTCTCATATAATTAGTCATGAATTTTTTATTTCCAGTTATCATGTTACTCTTTTTTACCCATATGTAATACTTCATTATCATGTTTATTTCCTATCTTAGAATTGTATCTTATACTATCTATTTATATATTCCATATGTTATCCCTTGTAGTCCTAATATCCCAATGGGATTTAGTATATCATTAATGATATTAAAATAATTATTATTTAATTTAATTATATTTTCATTTATTATGGTCCTAGAATTATGGAGACATTAGGAATCTCGATCTTTTGGATGTTATTATATAATATGAGTGTTAAAAATAATTTAAAAGTATTTGTAAAGGGAATAGATCACCATAATCATCTTCAAAGGAGGTTATAAATATTTTTTTTTGGATTCATAATAGAATGATTTTGTGAGAATTATATGGATAAATATATTTATAAGAGAATATCATTCATTATTATTGAATTATAGAATATGTGGTTTCTATGAAATTACAAATCAGTCTATATACTCCATGTGAATGTGTCTCCAGCACAATTGTACCTAGAGGAAATAATCCCAAAACGAGATGATTGGTTATTTACTCGATCATCACCATGTTCATGAAAAAAATTACATACTACACACCTAGTTTTACACTCATAGGGGATATGCATTTGAAATATCACAATATCTCTTTAAACTATTATGAATGTCTTGAATATATTATTAGGAAAGAAAATATAATATGGAAATTAAAATAGCTTAACAAGATTTAAACATAAAGATTCATAAGTTATTAATTATGTGTCAGATATTATTAATTAATTATATTGTCATAGTTACTCTTTTTATATGATTTTTATATTAAGTATTAAGACCCCAAATTTTTAATTCCATTATATTAGTTAATAGATTGAAATTTGGGGAACTGTTCTATATAATAATTTAATTAGAAATGTGATCATTTACCTAATAAAATGTAAATAAATATGGGAGTGGGAGATGGGAATTTTATGGATGTACTAGAATAAAAAACTCAAGTTACTAATGATAACATGAATCGAGTGGAAACCCATCATTCTCCAAATAAATTTAATGGTGTGGTCGAGTCCATTATATGAAAAAGTCCTCCTACTATTAGTGAATAATTTTATATTTTCATCAAAAAAATTATTAACTCCACTAAAAACATATTATGTTTAATCAATGAATTTACCAAAAAATATTAATATATTCTATTTATTGTATGGAATGGGAGCTGATTGATTGTGGAATATAAACAGGAACAATAGGTTTATTGTGGAAATTGGTTCCATGGAATAGGAATTTTTGAATTAAACGTTCTCAAGAAATATTTTGCCATAATTCGTAATATTAATATAGGGAGAATTTTTGATGGACTGAAGAAAAAGGAATTAAATTTTTTCAGGCCATATAAGGCACACAATACATTGAATTCATGGTACACCTCTAGATTGGACATCAATATTGAAAATAAGGTGGACATTATTTATTCATTAAATCAATGTTATAATATCATTGGTGATTTGAGACTCTGACCACTATGAAGACATTGTATGGTGGTACCTTAAGGTCAAGATGGATATACGAGACTTCCAATGGTCTTTAAAGCCTTGACATAAAAATAATAAAATATATTATAATTCAAGCGGATAAAGAGATAAATCCCATAGAAGAACGGAAAACCAACTAATGAAATCTATAATTTTTTTGAAGATGTATCTAAAAAATTATCACAATAATGGAGATATATTTCAAATTTGGAAATAGAGGAACTAGAATAACTAATGAAAATTATTGAAAAATAAGAACAATAATGTAGTGGAATAATATAATGTGATTATCAATATGTTGCATATAGAAAAAAGATTCAATGTCAAGTTTCATAATAATTATAGAAACTAATTACTATAAAAATTATTATTTTGAAAAATAAATTACAAAAAAATCCAATTACTCAATATCAGGGAAGGGAATATAATATCATACTAATAAGGCCAATCACAAAAATTATGTGATTACAACGACACAAGTAATTCATTGATGAAATGTAAATGTGATTTGTTATACAATTTCTACACATTATTTCATTTAATTCATGATTACTAAAACATTTCAAAAACAACCTCAAAAAAATGGGGTGGATCTATATATGAGAATATAAAATTGATCAATTATTTCATCCTATGTATACAAATCATCCCCAACTAGTGTTTTTGGATTTAACCTCCACAAAAATCATTTTATACTTTCTTTAGATTACATTGTTGCTGTATTAGGAAAGGATTGGTTGCTCGTATATAAATCAGACATCAGTTATTCATATAGAGAGGTCAGTCTTCACATCATGAGACATCATATGATTTTATATATATGTATAGGGGATTAAGAATATCTTTTAGAATCAAAATCTAATTTGTGCATATTATTTCCTTAATGAAAAATAATATCTTTGGAAAAATGACCATGACAATAGAGTAAATCCTTTTTGGAAGCATGAAATCTATGTGGGACTACACTAATGTATTTATTAAAGGGGTGTATAGTCATAGTCTAGAGTCAGAGATTTGGTTTTGTGCATAAAATGCACCATGATCTACTCACAGTTCTATGAAATTTTACAGAATATAAACCATTGATTTAGAAGAACATTATAATTAAACAGAAGAGATACTATAAATGGGTTTTAAACACCCTAGTGCTTTTCCGTAGGGTGTTTCAGTCCTCTTCTTTTAAAACAATAATGTGTAAATTAACCTTTTATAAGATTAACAAGAACTCGAAAAATCATTATAGAGATCATGTTTCTCCTACAACAAATTAAAGAAATGTTGAATTAACTACATTGGTCTTAGTTCTTCTATACAATTGACCTTTAGTCGGGATATCAAAAATTAATGCTGAATGAGGAATATATTCCAATTTATTCCTCTAAAATGAGCCCTGGAGACTATATTATCATATTATTTCCCATATAACTCACTAATCCCCCTTCAATATTAATGAAATAAATTAATACAGTCTTTAGAGATTTCTTCAAAAAAATATAGTTCTTATACAGTGTAATATTAAATACAGAATAAATATGGAGGAACATGAAGTTAAGTTGAATACCAATATAATTACATTGATAAAGGATGATATATATGAAATTTATAGATCATATGAGTTTGGATAGATGATGTATCATTATTTAATTGTGTTATCACTAGAAAAGGGGTATATGTGAACCCCTATGAGTGAAATTCGATTGAAGAGTTTCCCAAACTAGTTTCTGTAATGGAAATGTGCAGTTTCGTTAGACTAGTTGGGTATTATTCACATTTTTTGGGAATCATACCTTGATCATAAAAAATACTAACAATGATGACACAAAAGGGGTTATTTTTAGTTTAGTCTCATAAAGGTGAAGATATATACATGGAATTGAAAAAATTTCGTATCATTGATCACATAAATACACTACACACATATGGTGAGCTATTCATGATATACATAAATTATTAAAATGTGGTCTCTGGATATGCACTAATGAATATTATTATATTTATGGGAAATGCATCAAACTTAATGAAATTTCATGAGAAATACTATCCAATACATTATCTACAGTTTTTTATATTAATCATTGTATTGAATATCGGGATGTATTATCATTAGGGGGATAATTATTCAATATATATGGATTACAAGAGCACCAAATACATATTTATATTGAAATAATGTAATATACTCAAGTGGTTATATTTGATCTAGATCAATGACTATGAATTTTGAATCCACTACTATCTTAGGATAACAAATAATATTGAAGCTTCACTAATTATAATGGATAGTGTGATCTTATGAATAATGAGAATTGAGAGAAATAAAATCATCTTATACATTCAACAAATGGACTAGGGAGTCATAAATGATTGATCATCATCATTCCTTTCTCAAATAGTCCATCATTATAGATTAGATAAAGGTAACTCAAATTGAAGATGCTGAATTTCAAAAGAAGGTTGAAGCAATAATAAAATGAAAACGCTCAGAGTTTTAAATTGATTAGTAATAATATTTAAGATTTATTTAATGAATATTTCTACCATAAATTAATATTATAATGAATTTTTTTTAATTATTCACATAGATTAAACATATCCATACACTCAGGGATCATGAAGATTTATCGAGTTTTCTAAGAGAAAAATTGGTGGGACAATATAAGAAAGAGATCACATAATATACATCATTGTTATTGGTATGATAAAAAGTGGATTATAAAAGGAAAAATTCCTCGTTAATGAATAAAAATTATCCATACCCACATGGAATTGGGATACTGTAACTAAAAATGTTATTGTAGGTCTTCCAAATATATCCAAAGAAAATAATTATATATTGGCTTTGGTGGATTCCTTTAAAAATACTACTCAAATTATAGTAATTAGATAGAAAATATCACTCATTCATCTTGAAAGGATATGTAATATATAATTGGTGAGAATTCATGGAACACCACTATCGATTGTATCCAATTCACATATGGGGTTTACCCCCATGTTCTAAAAATGTATCTTACAAGATATAAACATTAAGATAAAATTTAGTATGACTTATCACCCCAAAACTAATTTCCATTTTGAGAAGACTATCTAGACAATGAACTATATATAGAAAAAATGGTAGATCGACATCAATGGTAGATTTAATCAGCATTTTCCTCTTTTTAATCTCTAGTTTAATAATATCTATTACTCAAGTAACTATCTGAATTCGTATAAATCTATCTATTAGAAGATATGTAGGACACATGTCTGTTCGGATGAAATTGGTTAACATAAACTAATAGGAATTTAAATTGTTTGGGAAATGGTAAAATGGTCAAGGCCATTCAGAAACACATCATGGATGCTCAGCTCTTGAATATGTGATATGTTGACATTTATTTAAGTGACTTTAAATTTGAGATTGTAGATGAATTTTTCTTCCATATATCTATACAAAATATGTTCTTGTCATTTGGGATGAAGGGTATGAAAAGTACCTAGTACATAAGCCCATTTGAGATTCATTATCACATAAATTTTACTATATATCTAATTACACTCCCACTAACCCTTTTTTGAGAACATGATGTATTCTGAGTTTCTATGTTTGGGAACAATCACACCCAATCACACAAGTGGACTAAATTTTTAGTCGTAAAACAAGATAAAGATCTCTCATATTAGGGGAAACCAATAAAGATATTATAAAGTACATATAATTTTTTATGTAGGAATACAACTCACATATTCAATATACTATAGAGAACCCATAGTTGTACAACGGTGACAAGGGAACTTAATGAATTCATTATGTAAAAATACCCTCAAATTTTTTCAATTATATATGTAAAACAATTTTTAGGGGAAAAAAATTCTTATATTGATAAATCTAATGAACTATAATTTTCTCAATGGAATTTTCCCTCTAGTTATATAATATTTTCAGAAATTCTAATGTAGTATTATATAAATCACATAAACCACATGATGGAACCAATAAAATTTTATTAAAAAAATTTGGATGTTACATTTAGAAAAAAAATAGAGAAATAGTAATAGAAAATAAATTAATAGAAAATGTAAAATAAAAAATAGGATAAATAAAATATGAAAATTTGGATATACTCAATACACATAGATAACAACACTTACAAAAAAACTATAGAAATAAAAAAAATATTATTAAGGAATCCTAATAATGGAAATGAAATATAAAATATATATGAGATAAAATATAATTGACTGTAGAATGATTGAAATATAATGTATTTATTGGATCTTGGTAACCCTTATAGAAATTGCAAATCTATATTTCATAAAAGTAACCTTACCATCACTTTTGGAAGTGTAAAATAATAATTATTTAACATAAAATTCAAAAATTTAGAATATTTATATCATTATACTAGTAAATAAATGTTTTAAAATTGATAAAATATGTGTTGATATTTTCGAATGTCAATAATATTTTATTGGGAATTGTATAGAAGATATGATAATTTAGAGTAATTTTTTTATTAATTAAATAGTTTTATAATTTAATATTAATATATATTATAAAAATAATTAAATTTTATAAGAGAATAAGATATTTTTAAAGGAAACCTACTATTTATCAGTATATTAAAATATTTATTTTATCAAATGAATAAGTGTAGTATTTTAAATTTAAATTCTTCATGTGTAGAAAATTAATTTAATAAAGTAGATTTTATATTTTAAGAAAATCCTAAAAAACCATTAGAGTAAATGTTCTTGATTTTTCTATAATAGATGAATTTTTGGGGAAATTTTAAATAAAAAAAAATATGATTTTTAACAATATAAAAAGTAACAATTTGAGTATAGTCTAATGTAAAACCCCATTTTCTCAAACTCACATACACAATTTATATTATACTGTCATAAGAATCAACATTATTGGTGGTTGTGGTTGAAAATAATAAACTACTGAATATAATATAAAAACATAACACTCACATACCATTCTCCTCAAATATTCTTTACCATGGAGAACTCTAAATTTCACCCCAAATCTCTTCCCAATACTCTCCCACAAGTAATAGTTATTTCAGTCTATGTAAAATTTTAATTCAATGTGCCATTATTTTTATTTCAAGGATAAGATATTCAATAGGTGATATTCATAAAATAACACATATAAATTCCCTTTTTCATCTCCCTTATCTTCACCTACATCATTTAAAATGAAATAACAACTCTTGTATCATATATAAATTATAATTTTATATGGTTAATGGAATAATAACCATTTATCCTCTTATCTTCACCACTAACTTTAAAAATGCAACAAGTCTCAATATTTAGTTGGTTCACCAACTTGGGGGATCATGGGTTTTTGTTTTTCATTACCACCTTCATTGAATGATCGAATTTACTTATAATTATTTAAAATGACAATAAATTATATATTTTATTTAGAATCTACAATGAATACATGTCGATAAATTTTAATAAAACCAAACTACTTTAGGATACTCCTTAAAACCCTCAATACTAACTAACATATAACATACATATTATTAATAAATAAATAATCCATTTTATATAAAAAATGGGTTTTTGGGAATAATAATTTTTTTTGAACAAATGTAATATAATATCAATTCAATTTTAGTGTTTTAGAACCCTTCGACTAGAATCTATATAATTATCCTCAAGTTATCCGACCATTGAACCATGAAATGAATCACATTAGAATAGTTAAATTATACATTATATATCATTAATTGTTTTATAAGAACAATATATATTTATAGTAAGTAAAATAGATATTCAAAACTCTATACATAATTATTGAAGTTATTTTTGATAATCATGATGTTATGTTCCATGGCCGATATATTCTAGATCATACAACAAGAAACCTCTCAGAACCACCCTATTAAATTTTTCTTATGACCATTCATTTCTAAAATCACTCTATATATATATTTTATATTAAGTAATTATTATATAATATTTCTATATGTATCATAAATATATTCTATTTTAATTCTCCCTTCCATTAATGGGGTTATACATGATTGATGTTCATTTTTCAAATGTCTTGTATCAAAACTGATTAAGGGAAACATTTTTTTCACTTAATCGTTCATTGTAACACTATTTTAAAATACATTATCCAAATAATTAATTCATTAAATGAATTTTTTATTTAAGGGATAATTGTACTATTTTACATATAATTTTCAAATATAATTACATTATAATACATTCTTCAAATGTCTTTAATTAATTCCTTAAAACATTTTTTTGAATATTTATTTCTATTCCCAATTATCTACCTTTTCCCATGATTTTTTAAATAGCACACTAACAATGAAAAAGATTATTCATTATTCAGATATGGATTTTCATAATATTTAAATCTTTTCCCCCTTTGTGACTCATATTAAATCACTATTCATTATAATGTAAGGCAATATTATACACCACATTTATATCTATTGGTAATTATAATGGATATCCATTACATATGATTTAAATTTTTAGGAACATACACTTGTACTTGTTATTATGGGTGTTCCAAAATACTCACCCAACACATTGGGTAATGTTTCTGCTTAATTATCAGATATATATAGAATTACAAAAATATCATAATCCATCACTTGACTATGTACACCCTATGATTTTGTTTTGGAATTTATCCTTAACATATGATTATAGAATTTTTTTGGTTTAATATTCTAGTGTTTATTTGATATTTTTCTTCCATGTTATTTCTTATGTGATCCCATATGATTATTTATGAATCTTATATTTTGAGATATATTATTATATGATTTTACTCATATTATTTGATTTGTTATCCATTTTATTCAATCAATGGAAATTTTATTTCACACCAATAGTTTATGTGATCCCTAGGTAATCCTACGTAGTTTAATTATATCAAAGGTACTTAGGAGAAAAATTAAATATATTTGAGTAATGATATTTTGTTTTTGATTTATTATAATCTATTATGAACCTAGTCTTCTAAAAAAACTATGAATCTTAATTCCTTAGTTATGTTATTAAATTTTTATGTTTAATATCATGTTGCAATATGGGCAAATGTATTCTGTAACAATTGTGGTAATTGGAGGAACACCATATTAATTTTTTGGTATTATCACTAAATGCATCAGATAAAATCCCTAGGATAAGTATAACTATCATATAATATCCATAATCTTAGGTGGCGTATAGAGAGGGTGGTTTCTAATTGATTACAACCCTATTTGTATACTAAATGATTACTTGGAACTATAATAATTGTTTATATGGTAAACATAATAAAAAAGGGAGGATTGTGTATTTCCTCAATCATTACCTAGTGCCTAAAAAAGAGGCATTTTTAATAGATAAATTGACACTCCATGGGTAATTTCTTTTGAAAAATACCAAACACTTTATGAAATATTATGAAGGACTAGAATATATTTTTCATTTAGGAAAAATAATGAAAATTAACAGGGATTCCCTTCATTGAAACCAAGAGACTCATAATTTACGATTAACTTTTCATATATAAGTTCTAACTTATAGGTTTATTACATCCATTTTTTATATGATTTTGTATTTTATGATTCTAATCGCTTAATTTTATTTCCATTTTATAGCTAATGGAGAAAAATTGGAGGATCCATTCCAAAAGAAATGTGATAGGATATGTGATGAATTAATCAATGATATTATTTTATAGTGGGAGTGGGATAATAATAAATCATTTTAGTAAAGGATGAACTTATTAATGTTATGAATAATAATAGGAATTGAGTTGAACTACCTTCTAATCATACGAAATTTAATACTCCGGTTATACCCATTATGTTAAAAAATTCCCCAAGAATTAGGTAGTCTTAATTTCTTCTCATTAAAAAATTTATTAATTAAATTGATCAGATGATATTTATCAAATAATAATTAGTTTAATAGAATCCCACACTCTACTTTAAATTCATGGGTGGGGAATAATACCAGTCCAGGACACTTATCATGAATACAATGTCTAATGAGGAAATTTATTATATGAATATGGAATGATTCAAGGAAAAAATTATAAATATTTTTCCCAACCTATCAATGAAAAAATAGAGGGTTTCTTCATCAATCTAAAGAAAAAGGAATATTATTATACTAGGGCTTTTGAGGAAAACACAACAATGATTTAATGGGATTCACCTATCATTGACATCAAGATTGAATGTAAGGTGTAATGATTAATTATTGTATTAAAGATGTGTCTATAAAAATATTTTGTGATTTCATAATTTGAGATATATGAAGAGATTATATGTTGTTCCCTTAATGAGAAGATGGGGATTAGTGACTCATAGTGGTCTTATTTGGATAGAGATAAAAATCATAAATTATAGTTTACCTCCTTCAGATCAGTGAGTATATCCCATGAAGGGATGGATAACTAACTACCCACAAGTAAAAATGTGGGAAGATTCATCGAAGAATCTATCACAAGGAACCCATAAAATTATTAAAATGTAGAAAATATGGGTATCAAGAAAATCAATAGTGGATAAAGAAGAATAAACCCACCAATAAGACATCATTATTAGATCATAACTCAACATTTGGAATAATTTTTCATCTACTAGGAACATATAAATTATGCATGACACTTCACTAAGACAGGGGTTGTCAGGAACAATCAATGGGAAAACATATAATATATAGAAGGAACAAAGGGGAATATAAAATCAATACATCTTACCTAGATCATGATGATTTTTTGGCCAAATGAATTTTGTTTATTCATTCAATAATAGAAAATTTTATACTTGATTTTGGTTCTATAAATTATTTTATAACATTCATGTTGATTATAACTATTCAAACATCACCTCAAAACATGGGTGTTGAGCTATTTTTTTAAAGAGAAATTTGAGATATTTTGCATCCCAATTATATATTTCCACCCAATTTAATTTTTTAGATAGAAACCCCTAGAAACATTATCATACTTCATTTAATGTAACATGATTATATATCTAGAATTGATCTAATAGCCAGATATTCTTTACAATGTCCATTGTTTGGAGAGGGATACCACACATCACATCTTGATCCATCCTCTGTTTCAACACACAAGTTAGGAGGAAACGATACTAATCTAGAATTTTTATCAAAAGTGTGGATATTATTTCCTTATAAACCAAAATATCTAATTATAATGAATAAGATAGTGGAGAGAATCATTCTTAAATAAACACCAATTTTGAGAAACATTACTATTGTAATGCCTAAATAGTTGTCCGGCCATTCTCATGAATGGGTATTTGAGTACTAAATTAAACATATACCAAGATCTATACCCATATTCATGACAAAAAATAAACTAGAAACCATTGAGTGTGATTAACAGAAGAAGCATTAATAAGATAATCTCAAAAAGGGTTTGAAATTCCATACTCCTTCACCATGTGGTGTGTTGGTCCTCTTCATCAAGAAAAAGGATAGGTAAAAGTTCCTCTGCATTCATTGACATAATCTCACAAAATAATGATAAATAATAAGTATCCCCAAGCATGAATTGAAGTATTTTTTATTCAACTATATAGGGTCTAGAGGTTTCTTAAGGTGGAACAATGGTGATTATATCCTGATTTAAAGTTAATAATGTAAGATATAACTAAGTATTCATCTGAATAAGGTATGGAAATTATGATTTAATATTTAAGAACATTAGAATCACTAATATTCATGAAATATTCTTTGAGATAGTTAATATTGTATTTAGATATTACCTTGACAATGTTTTGCTAGTATTCAAATATGATATTCCAATATACACTAAAATACTATAAGAGAATGATAATAATTTGAAAGTTATGATATATAAATTACGAACTGATACATTGAAAACAAAGTGATGTAAATTTGGGTTCTAGATAGAGGACTTATCATTCAGGGGGGATGTTATCACTTTGAAATTCATATACATTGACCCTTATAAGACAATCGAAATTATAGAGTTCCCCATACCATCATCTGTAATGTAGATCTGTATTTTCCATGGTTGAACTCGGTATTACTAAAAAATACTGAGAAACATATCATGATTTCCATTCCCGCTACAAAAATGAATTAGATTACGATAAATCATGTATTCATCAATAAATGTGAAGATAAATTCATGAAATTGAAAAATTGGCTTCCCACTGCAGTATTACTAAAATTACCCAAAAGTTTGAAACTCTTCATGTTACATAGTGATGCTTCAATGTGATTATTGGATAATTTATTATTGTATAATTATAATGTGATAACATACACCAAAAGGTATTTAGAAGATCACAACAAGAACATTCAAATATATTATTTGGATATGGCTATAGTAATATTTTGATTTTTGATTTTTTAGATATCTATGGGAGGAATTGTAAAATATACTAGGATCATAAGTTTCTAAATGATAAATTCACACACAAGGTTTAAAATATGCACCTGTGATGATATCTATACTAAATTGATGACTATGACTGCTCCATCAAATATCATCATAGGAAATCAAATAAAGTGGAAGATTCTCTAAGGAAAATGGTTTATAAAACCTTATTATTTATATTGATTGAAAGAGATTAGATTTTCATAGACATGAAAATGATGTACATGGGAATCATAATGAAAGGGATATCATGATTTCTTTCTCAAATATTATCGACACCAATCATTCTTTAGAATTTAAATTAAGAATAGGGATATGATGTATGAATTAAGATGATAATGTGAGATATAAGTAAAGAGATACCCATAACGTTCAAAATCGATGAAGAATGAGTGGTTATATATGGGTAATGAATTTGTGTGCATCCAAATCATAAGACGAAGATTGTGTTTTTAAATGACAATCATAGCTCTGCCTTCTCCATCCACCCAAGGAGAATAAATTTGTATCGAGATATTAGATAATACTATTAGTTGAACATTATGAATAAGCATATCATATTATATACATCAAAGTGTATACAATGTCTCCCAGTGCATGAATAAATGATAAAGTAAAAGGGGTGATAAAATCAATACACATGCCCACATTGAAATGTGTGTACATCAATATATATATATATATTTCACATTTTATCTAAATATATCCATATTAAAAGATGGTATATTAGTTGTAGTGGATATTTTTACAAATAATTCTCACATTATTGAAATTAAAGGGGACTTCACTATAAATCATTTTGAATGGTTTTATATTATATAATTGGGGCATATATATGGACTGACACTAATTATATCTAATAGAGATCTAATGGCTACCACCATATTCTTGAAAAATATTGAATATGAAGTAAAAATTGTTTTGAACATTAGTAGATCATATCACCCTAAAACCTTTATCCATTATATTTAGAATATTTAGACCCTAAAATCCATGCTGAGAGAAATAGAGATGAAATTCAAATGATGATGGGATCAAGAAATTTATGTGGTAATGATCTCGTATAATTATAACATTCACATAGGGTTTAAAATGTACCAATTTTAAGACCCTTATAGGAATAGGTTTAGAAAAATTTAATTCGTGGTGAAATTAATAGAACATATATTTCTAGGAATTAAAATGTTCAAGGAAATGGAAAGAATGTTCAAGAACATTTAGAGGTACATATGGGGGATCAATGTTGACAGAAGTTCTCTACTTAAAAAAATGAATGAGGCATATATTTATAAGTTAGAGATAATTTTTTCATCCATATACCTTTATAATATACTATGATGTGTTTTGAGAGAATGTGAGATTCTAATACTAGGAACATCAACCCCATTTAAATGGTTGATCATATTAGATTCTGGGATTATTGACTATCACTCCAACCATCCTTGTCTCATATACATGGTGTATTCCATGTATCTCCCTTGAATAATTTCATTCCAGATCCATCACATTTATAGAATTCAGATGAGGTATAGAGATACAATTATCACTAATAATAGGTGATACAAGTTATGATTTTTGGCTATAGAGATATGGTTCTACAAAATAAGAAAACTCACCAATTCGAAGTACTATAGTGGAACCACAAAATTTGAATTGGTGATAATGGAACCAGAGGAATATATGAAGTATAATCTCTCTAAACAATTTTTACATTACTATTTGAAATAATATTTCAGTTGATGATATTTAGTATTGGGAAATAATGATACAAACCAAAATTTTGTCAATGGAATTTCCACTATAATTATATAATTTCACAATTCATAGTTATGTGGTGTAATATAATGTATATAGACAACATTATAGAGCTAATAATATTTTATTATAATATTTGTAACGTTACATTTATAGAATTTATGTCTTCCTAATAATTTTAAATAATATAATGTAATAAAAATTTAAAATATGATCACTGAAATAAGAATACATTGATTTACTCATTCCACAAGAATAATAGAACTCATCAAAATCAATATAGAAATGAAACAAATGTCATCAATACAATATTTATCTTGTAAATAAAAATTTGTACTACACAGAGAGAAAATATATATTAATTTATAATTAGTGAAATATATGGTATTTATAAGATGCTGGTAACCCATATAACCTTTAAGAATCTTATTATTGTAAAAGTGACCAATAAATTAGAATAGTATATATAATTATAAAAGAGTAATATAATATTCAAGTATCTTATAAAATAATAATATTTCATTTTTATATCATGAAAATAGTATATAAATTTTTCAAAATTGAAAAAATATGTGAATTTATTTTTTATAAAAATATATGTTTGATTTTAAATTTTTACGAAACATATAATAATTAAAATATATATATATTTTTAAAGTGCTTAATTATTTAATTATTATTTATGATAAATATAATATATATTTATGAGACCATAAGTAATTTTATAGAGGGTTTTGAAATAGATCATAAGAGAAAAATAGGTATTTTTTTATAAATATTGATTTATATTAAATAATAAATATCATATATTAATATAATTATAATCAAAAAATGGATTCAATTATTGGAATCTACGTGATGGTAAATGGATTGAATTATTTTTTTTATATTTTTTCTAAAATATATGAACTTTTTGTGATGAGTAAAATATAGAAAATATGATATTTAACATTATAAGACATATCAATAATTATTCACCCATGGGTAATGTAATAATGTATAATTTTAAACTCACATGAACCGTTTAATATTCATAGTTACAATAATCATCTCTTATTTTACTCTTGACCAAATATAATAAATTGATGATTTTAATCTTAAAAAACAACAATTTCCCCCACCACCCTTCAACAAATATCTTCTAAGAATTTGTTTTTTCAAATCTATCGTCGATTATCCACCCATTCTTATACCCCATTTTATTTTTCTTATCATATCACTAAAAGACTAATTCTATGTTCCAAGTGATTTTTTTCAGGAATAAGACATTCAAGAGATAATATTCTTAAACAACCACTTTTAAATTAATTTCTATTTTTAACTTCCTATCACCTCCCTAATCCAACATGAAATGATAACTCCATTATCATATATATAACATTAATTATATAATCCAAATGTTATATCTACCCTCCAACCTCTTCTCTTCTCCTCAAATTCTAAAAATAATTCCTGGTATCATATTATGTTGGTTCGCTGCCTTAGAATATGATGGGTTTTTTCATTACCAGCAGAATATAATGTTTAAATTAACATATATTTTATAAAATTATTTATATATTTATATTATAAATTGTTTTACAATTTTTAATTAATTAATTTACTTAATCTTATATAAAACTAAACAACTTCGTGATGCACGATATAACCCCCACAATAAACTATCCATATAACATCAGTGTTTTGACAAAATTAATCATCATTATTTTATAATATATAAGGGTATTCTGGAATATTTAACATTCTATAAAGAAATTAATATCATTTTATTTCAATTCAATATTTATAGTCCCATTTGTTAAGAATATTCTTAACTGCCCACTAGTGATCTGGCCTGGGAACCATGAAATGAATACCCTTTAAATATTTAAAAAAACCTTAAATATAAATGGATTTTTTGTATATATATATATGGTGAAAAAACATGTAAAATGATCTTAATTATTTAATTATGGATTTTATTGTTACTATTTAGTTATTAACTTCATGTGAATAACATTTCAAGAAGGCAATGTTGTGGATTTGTCTGAACATCCCTATTTTTATATAGTTAAAAACATTTATCTCTAAAAATTTTAAACCTATATTTTAGGTTATTTAAATCTAATAAATGTTTTATATATGTCTCTTACATTTATACCTAGCTTATTCTCCCTTCACTTTATGTGAGTATACATTCCTTATGTTAATTTTTTAAATAATTTCTTTACAATAAAACACAATTAAGGGAAAAAATAATATCCAACAATCATTTGATTTATAACACTTTAAATTATTTTTTTGAATTTATAAATTAATTAAATAAATGATTTTTTTGAATAACTATTATGTATCACTTCTTATTTTCATCTAAAATTACTTGTTCATTCTCTCTCCAAATCTTTTAATCGAATCCTTAAAACACCATTTTGAAAGTAAATTTTAACACAAAATTCTCAATCGTTTCTCATGAAATTTTCTTATTGAAAGATAGAATTGAGACCTATTATTATTTATTTTCAGATAAATGTTAAGAATAATTAATTTTTTCTCACCTTTAAAATCATTATGAAATCTTTTTTTATGTTGATGTGAGGAAATATTATGAAAACTATTTTTTCGATGGGTATTTATTATGTTAATGCCTTTTATTTTACTTCAATTTTGGGACAACTAATCATATATATGTTATGATGGGTGTTCCTTGATAGCACTCCAAAATATTTTTTTACATTTATGTATCATTAGATTATTTCTTTAGGATTAGGAAGAAAACTGAATCCATGATGGGACTTCATCGACCATGTGATTTTATCACGATAGTTTTCCTTTACATATAGTTTTCTATAGTATTATAGGTTTTAAAAATTATTATGTTTAAATTATATTATGATACAATATTCCTTAATTTATTCTACCTTATGATTATTCATGAGCCTGGCCTTTCATGATATCACGTTATGAATTTTTTGACTCATTTTTTATTCTTTTTTTCATGTTTCTTCCATTCCTAGGATCTTTATCTCAAAAATTTTAGTTATTTATTTCCCAGGTTAACATATGTATATTTAAGAGCTCAATGGGATTCTAGAGATAATTAAAAATAAGAAAATAATTATTTTTATTTATTGTTTCATTTTTATGTTTTATGAACCTGGTATTTCAATGATGTTTGGCCTCTCCGTTCATTATTATTGTTTATTCGATATTTATATTAAAAACCATGAAACAATATATCTAAAAGGATTGGGGTTCATATATTCCTTGATCCCTAGTGATAAAAATGATCTTATTTCCCTTATAACATAATACCTCTTCAGGTAATGTTTAGTGTATCATGGATGAATATTGTTACATTGTAGCGTGCCAAAACCTAGTAATGAAGTACCCTCTATATAACCTAATTTGGATGGTCAAAGGATATAATAAACATGATAAAATCAACCCACCCCATTTTTATAGAACCATAATGGTGGGCTTGGTAGATATAGTCCTTGTTTTTTAGAGGAATATGATATAAGCCTCAAATGAAACAACATTGATGAAGGGGACTGGGTATATTTGTGTCCATTAAAAATTTCGATAGAATAAGGATGATATTTTAAGTCTTGAGATATGGAATGTAGCATCGATTTCCCATTAACATGTTTTTAGTGTTATTTCCCAAAAGTAAATCTGTACCAGATCGACATTTAGTTTTAGTATCCATATAGGGACTTGTTTCTAGGAAACCACACATTCTATCATTTACAAAAATTCTCTTACATTTTCCTATACATTCACTAATCCTTATACATATCCATAGATACATACATAGATTTATTTTTAGAATTATATCGAGGGATGTCAATAATGTTTTGTCATTCTATATTCTAAAGGAGAAGAATGCTTTTTCTATGATACCGACTACAAGAAACCTATATTTTCATACATGGATATAACATATTTTTTGATGGATATCCATTAAATTATTCAAACACGTCTATGAGGACAATAATATTTTAGAACCCTTGGAAACATGAAAACCAATATTCTATTGAAATATATTAAATTTTTACCATAAATATCTTCCCCTTGATCCCTCATACTTTAATAAAATCTTCATAACCCTGGGATAAAAAATCAAACAAAGGGTGAGGTCATAAGATAATTAATGGTTATAAATGGAAATAAGTAAGAATAACATGAATATAAGGGTATTAAAACATAATCATTACATTTAAAGAACATCCCTGTAATTTATAATATGAAATACATGAATTATTCCATAAATATTTCTCGTTTATAAGAAATTAATCCTAATGTAGTCATGATCATAATAATTGGAAGAATAACATAGGAAAAATACATTGAATTATGGATGAAACATAAATATATAAAATAATTTACATAGAATTCATGGAACACGTCTGAGGAAACATTAGAGGAATGGATTCACTCCCAAAACCATCTTAGTAGTCACGGTTCACTCCCAATACCATATTAGCATAATAATTCATTTGATAAATCATTTTACTCCATATTTCTTCCATTTCTATCTCATAAGGTATAAATATTTGCCTAGTTCATTTGAAGAATATATAGGTCCCACCATCACATAAAGTAATCAGACATATATATTCCACGATAATATACACATTAATCATAACATAATGCATAAAATTAAATGAGTATTATAAAAACTTCATCATATCTTAACCTCTAGAAAATGGATAGGATTAATATTAATAACATGGCCTATGAAAATAGGTGTCATTCATAAGAATAAACTATGTGGAAGATAAACGGGTTTTATAAATAGATTTCCATCAATGAAATTCATAAAATAACATGAATGGTACGGTTGGATAATATATCCAGTAAGGCCTGAGAAGGAAAAATAGATGTCATATTTGTTGGAAAATAATTTTGAAATATGTTTTCAAAACATTTATGGAGGAAAACATCATTTAGTATTTGAAAAATAATTTTTATACCACAAAACATTTATAAATCTTTTTTCATTGATAATAACCTATAAAAAATATAAATGAATATTGGATAACAATTTTAAATATCATTGATACCATTTTCCTTGAATATTCATAATAGTTCCTTTGAAATTATTTTTGAAAATCACTTTTAGAAAACATAGTTTTTGAATATATAAAATTCATTAATGAAGAGACAATAAAATTACACCAAACTTATAATATAATAAAATTAATTTTATTCAGGAAAAAACATTTCATATGGATATATATAAACCTTGGAAAATAATGTATGTTCATAACATAACATGTGTCTCAAATATGGTAAATTGAGACAAACATACCTTACCGATTTGGAAACATTTGAACCATGAACCCCATGAATGACAGAACATAAAATTAATAGTTAAATGGTCATAAATTTATGAATAATGATAATATATTACATTCCTGTTTAGTATGTATTCCATAAAACTGAAATGAGTGGTGAAAATGGCATAAGTCTCACAAAAATAAAAGTGAGACTATAAATCCTCAAACGATAAGTCTTGAAATATTTTGTACACATTCAAACCCCCACTATAATAAATATATGTATATTATAAATGTAAAACATAATCATATTAATATATATCATACCATATAAAATTTTTTTAAGACTCTATATTACTTATTTATTAAAAATTCAACGTTACAGTTATGTTTCGTGTAATAACAGCTTTGATTATTGTACAAGTTTATACTTATGATTATTGTTCCCCATTAACTAGTAATGATTTTAACATATCATAAATTAATAACATTATATCAATATAATATATATTTATTATATATGTGTTTAAGGTTATTCAAAAAAGATAGAGGTTGAAAATTAAATACAATGTTCATGGTGAAAATAAGTCACACCTACACATGAATGTTGTTTTCAGTTTCTAGTCGAATTGTAATAAATACAATTAAATGATATATTTCCCATTATGAAATAATTTTATTTCTTATATATAAAATAAGATTACAAAAAACCATCCATAATAAATTCCATTAAAATTTTGAATGAATGACCTCACATTGTGATGCATTAGTCCGCTGTACACACAAACGACCTTATTAGATTTTTAGAAAATGGAAAGGCGAATAGTACATGTTATATAAACATTTTATTATCTATTAGACATCAAAAAAATATCATATATAATATATAAATTCATTATTATACCAGACTTTTAAATTTTGTATTGGAGAATCAAACGATAATGGTTTGTGAGGTGGTAGTTCACCGTAAACATAGACGATGATTGCATATCCCATTTCGTAAATTTGTGAAAAGTTTTGGGTATTAACCTAAAAACATTAAAGTATATTTAAGATAAATATGTTATTTTATAAACATGAAATAAAAAAATTAAGGGTTTTAATAAAGATTTTAAGAAAATGATTGTGGATAAACTTTACCTCTTCATTAGGTCTCTATTATGGGTTTGCTCCAAAGGACATCCCTAGAAGGGTTTTTGGACAATGGAACACTTCTAGATGAATTGAATTAAGTTTATTGGAGATTACGATAGGGTTTAGATGAACCAAAAAATATATTGATGTTGGAATAAAAGATAAGATGAGGTTCCCTTTTATAAGAGAGGGGAGACACACTCTAGGAATTTCACAAGATATTATATGAATATAAATTAATTTTTTTTAATCTTTAAAAATATTTTATTTTTTATATAGGATGATTATGGGTAAAAATACCTTAATTTTAGGAAAATTATTAATATGTGAATTTTTTTTTAATATTTTACATTTAGATTTAACCCTTATTTAACATCTTTTATTCATACCATGACAACATTTATTTTTTACTCGATGCGGGTTACTATTGTTACTATAAAATTCCAAAAAAATAATAAATTGAAATTAGTTAAAATTATCATCATTATCCCAATTTTTTTTAATTTCATTATTTTTTGAATTTTATTACATTTAATGCATTATTATTTATTTTAAAATATCATTAATGTAAATTCTTACACTATTCATAAAATTAAATTTTAAAAAAATATTAACACACCCTAATATCATAAAATACGTTATTTAATAAATAACTTAATTTTCAAGGTCATGTATAATTTTTTTATGAAATAATTTATCTAAAGTTATATTTATTTTAATATATTGAATATCATTTATTTGAGATTTTTATTAGTGAAATAATTTCTTCAACACTATTGTGAAAGCATTTCAGGTAGCTATTTTTCACAAAAAATTAAAATTAAATTTCTATGGTAAAGATTAATATTTTATTTCATCAATGACTATTTATAGTCGATGATATCTTCAAGAAGACTACATATTAAAAAATTTACCCATTGTTAAATTATTTGTGTGAAAAGTTTCGCTTTTATTAATATGAAATACTATAAGGGGATTATTTTGTCCAAGTGACACCAAGAGGTAATGAGTTCATTCTAAGGATCAATTTGGTTGGCACTCAGCCATCCAATAATATTATGACAATTGTTTGGGTAATTTTATAATATTTTTATTATTTAATATACCATTAATTATCAGGTTACCGGTAACTGTTGTGAAAACATTAGTAAGATTATTATTCATATTTCTTAAAAAATTTGATATATTTTCAAAATTTAGATCTTAAGATTCAAAAAAATAATTTTTTTTTGAAATTTAAAACAAATAAAAGGAAAATTTAAATTTAAATTTAATCATGTACATTTTCTGAGAAAGAATGTTTTTAATGTGAAAACATTCAAATGATTAAAAAAAGTTTATGACCATATTAAATATAAAAAATATAAAAATAAATTAAATTGGATTTATAGATGTATAACTGATGTAATATTACTTTAAGGCCTATTTAAAATATAATTTATCATTAATAATTATTTAGATGAAAAGAAATTTTTTAATTAAAATATATTAATATTCACTATTTAGAAGAAAATAAATCTTCTAAGAAAAAAACATAAAATTCATTATATACTAATTTTGATATTACAATTTCAAAAAATATTTTTTTAATAAATAATATTTATAAATTTTGTCAGAATATTGTTTTAAGAAAAATATTTCCTTAAAATGTGCCAAAACCAACTTTTAGAAAAATACACCTCTTTGGAATAAAGGGGTTTTTTCATATATTATTCTTATAAAACATATTGGATTAATAAAAAATAATTTAATTTAATATATACCATAAAAATTTTATTAATAGTGTTAACTAATAGTATTTAATTTAATTTACTATGAAAAACACCATTGATGTAATAAAAATTTCTATAAAAAAGCATTATTTATTTTTCATAGGTTGTTGACATCATATCTAAATAATTGTTCACCAATGTATTCATAGTGATGATGGCCTAGTAGTTTTGGATATTTACTTTTTTATCAAAAAATAAAAATAAACTTTTGCACTTAGTAATTTATCTTGATTAGCATTTAAATATTTTTATTTAATTAATTTTTATATAATTAAATGTATATCAAACTTATAGTGATCCTTAATATACCTCACTATTAGATTAATAATTTGCTATATATTTCAAATTTTAGTGGAAATGATCCATGAATATTATCTTAATTATCTATAATCATTGTCTACTTTAGTACTTATAGAGTTTATAGGTAGACTATAGACTGGTTAATGACTTTAGCTCATGATTCCTTGAATTTTTGATTACGTCCCAGCAAATAATAATTGACACATTGATTCCCTAAATCATTTTAATATAAATTTACAAAAAATATATTTTCCTACAAATTTTCTACCAAAATTATTTAAGTAAACCCATTAACATTTTAGGAACTGCCTAATAGAAGGAGGCACCCTCAACTTTGGATGGTGAGCACCCTAAACAGCCGGTTTTGATCAAATTTTAGCGATGAATAGCAGTAGGAAAAAATATTTATTTAGGAAATTTTAACTAATTCATGATGAATATAACCCATTTAAATTAAATATTTTCAAACTATTTTATCACGCACAAAACTAAACTTGCATTAATCGGAGAAACATGCATTGTATCATTATGAATTTTAATGTTTATTATTTTATGTGTTCTCCCAATAAACATGCACATTCATAAAAAAAAACTCATAAATAATGTAATATTACCAGACTAGTATTGACCATATAATTAGGATAGATCCATTATAATGTTAATGGATCAATCATAACCTTTGGGGAATTATATCTGAATCAATCATAGAATTGTATCGCAGCTCACCCTTAGTCAATGGTTTTCACATATTATCTTGATTACTGCCTCATCTTAGTGGTGGGTAGTCATCTTATTGTTTCATCATAAAATTTTCATGTATAATCACATGAAGAGGAGGGGGAAATGGGATACACAAAAAAATATAAAGACAAATTGGATGCATAGGTACTTATACATATTGGGATAAAATAAGGTGATCATCATGCCATACTATAGATAACTACTTATTACAAACACCACATGTAGGAATTAAATAATATATGAACATACATCGATAGTTTTTCATCCTCAAAATAATAAATGGGTAATATAATAACATGAAAAATAATATTGGGATAGATTTAAATTTCGATGGAATTTTTAGAAATTAATTCAATTACTTAAGTTCTGATAATTAATTATAATTATTCCCATCATTAATTTAATTTTAATTCAAAAAATTAAATAAATAAATTTTTATTAAATTTGGTTTACCATATAATACATTATAATACTATAAGAATTAGTTTGAGGCTTCTAGAGATATGGTTTGAGATTCTAAGGCTAGGTGAGCCTAAAATTGATTTTTGAAAAATAAAAAAAATTAATGTCACAATCAATAAGTTTTCCTAAAAATGTGGAATAACTCCTTAATGGATATTCATGTAAAAAATAGTGGCATATGTTGATTTTGGAGAACGGTATTCAAACATGCCATAACATAATTTTGTATCATCAATATTTTTCTTGATAAAGTGTTGTCACTTGTGAAATTAATAAAATGAATAAATATATTTTTTAATTTATTAGATTGAGATAGGGAGTCATTTACTATATTAATACATGGTCATGCCCAAATCCCTAGAATTATCAGCATTTCATAGATTTTGATAGGATAAATTGGAGAGAATCTATTAAAGGATCTTTGGATAAAGAATGATACCGGTATTTAATCAAGGATCGTTTCCCCACCCTTGATTGTGGATATCACAAATGATGGAAACAAAGGAATATTTTATCATCCACTAATCCAATGTCCTATTATTATTTTTGCTTTATCATATTTACATCACATTTCATATCCCATTTGACTGCAGATCAATTCCATTATTGTGTGGTCATTCCATGGTGAAAAAGATTGTTAATGTGTGTACGACCTGAAATTTAAGAAGAGATTCGAGGATTGATAATGATAGAGGTTGATTCAAGAGGAAATGATATCATATTTGAGTTATCTTATTTTTTATGATCAATACATAGTGAAATAGATGATGGAGGTGGTTTCATGATCTATTTTGGTGGGTTCAATCGAGTGAGAAGGCAATTGTGAGTCTCATCATCCCCAAATATGCTATCTTTTGGTATGATTGAAAATTAAGGTGGTACATTAGGAAAAAATGTGAACCTAAAAAGGGTTAAATGGATTATGTCAGGTTACACGATGTTTGATCTAGGGTCACAAGTCGATGGGACCCTCTATACTATGTTATGGTTTCTTTGGAGAAGGAAAATATCACAATATATATGACACGTTATATTGAATCTATGTTTAAATCAGAGGATACATCATCATTGGTAGAATGGGATACATAGACACGTCTAGGTTACAGGGGAATATCCATGTACTCAGACCCAACTGGGAGTACATGGTCACATACTCATATACTTGTTTTGGTACACAAGCACGTACAGCAGTACATGGGCATAGACAAGAGTCATGGGTAAGGTCCCAATATACCTCTAAACCCCAGTTAATTATAATTACTCTGTGTATATTCGGATATTTACATTCCATGTGAGTAGAAACCACACATGAATATATGATGTGGACTAGAATTTTTTTGTAACATAAATACACATTGGCAACACCGTTTGAGGTTGTTTGGGGTCCATTATTTCATTATTTTTAGAGAAATATTAGTTGATTATTTTCTCTTGTTTCATACCATCAATGGTCTAGAGCATCATTAAATCCATATCTCTATAAAGTAATCACCTCTACAGGATGGGTTTCATAAATATTTTTTGGTTCCCCTATGTGAGTCTGGGGTGTGATCCCCTTGAATTACTTCTTTACCCAAGGTGCTGTTTAGGGAATTAGGATGACCTCCTCGAATAGGTCATTGATCCTCCATCAAGATATTAATTTTAGAAGGGATTGTGTTATCATTTTCATATGATGGGTTTTTTTGTTGGTTCCCTCAGAATGATCATGTCTACAAATCATCATTCAGAATAGTATGATTGAGAGTTTGGTAGAGAAAACCAAGAGACATGGTTTTCTTCAAGATTCTATCTTGGGTTTTCTTTTTAATGATATAAATCATTTACAAGATTACCATTTTTGATAATATGTATTTAGTGTTTTTAGGTATTCATACTAAGTACTGTTTTACTTACCCCTACATGGGATCTAAATACACGTACCATTTTTTATATATATGATAACCCATTTGATGGTATCGAAGAAAGAATTGGAGCTAGTGGATTATAGCTTGGGATTGACAATACAATGTATTTTCATGGTGTCTTAATTTGATAATAGTCCACACCATCCCATAAGGTTGGAATCTCTATATTTTTTCCCTAAACATTTATTTGGACCCTTTATAACTTTCAAGATATTATTATTTTACATCGATTATGGAATTATTGATGTTTAATAGAATTGGTTATAATTATTTTATGTTTCATAATTTTATGTGGTTGGAGTTTTTTTTTGCTTATACATAAACATTATGGAAATTCCTCCAATATTAAGATGTACATACACTGTGTTGGTCACCAGTGCCGATTTTCGGCCCTAGATAATTGGTTGTGGGATAGGGGTTGTTGTGATTTCGGACCATATGACATGCGTCAGGACAAAGTGATATTATATGTGTCAATTATACCTTTTGACTGGAGTCTTTGATATTAGATTCTATTTTTTTTATGGTGTTAGTTTTTTCAGGTATCTCATCCGTGAAAAGGAATATAGGTTTATTATAGTAACTGGGATATTCATAAATGAAAACTCTCACCGCCTGCCATTCAACATAGTATATGTAGATAGTGGTTGTACAAAAAACCTTGCTAAATGTATGATTTAGGAATGGGTACAATTTTTAATTTCCTTCTTGAGTTAGTGCCACAAATATGTTTATTGATCTTGGTAAATCTTGTTTATTTTAGGATTCGTTGATGAATACATCCAACCATGATTCTACTACATAATCATGAGAAAGATCTGGTAAATGAAGAGGATTTAGTATACTGGTTTGTACCCATGATAGGTCCATCAGGTGGAAAACCATTTATACCATCACTCATTTAGATGTAGTTAGAACTGAATTTTCATACTGGCGATTCACATGGGATGACTGTACTTCATGAGTTCCATAGGCAATGACATCCCAGGATTCAGTGTGAGCCAGTCCCCCAGGTGGTAGTAGACTAGATATAGGTATTCACTCAGTTATTCATCCTTATGAGGAAGCCTTCATATGATATGGATGTTCTCACAAAGAGTCGTATTTAAGAATCCACTAGGAGATGGTGGAGCCTAGTGATTCTGTCACATGGCGATACACTTTCTCCTTTAAAGTCGTTTTGTGTCTCTTTAGGGATATTTTTTATCTAGCCATGTTGTGATCAATTCAACCCCATGACCACCTGTGTCATTAAAAGTGTGGTTATAATGAGGGGATTATTTGATGAGGTTTACTAATATCTCATGATAATCCATGGATATGGTGCATGATCCCTTATTCAAGGCATAAACCTTCAAGCAAGGATTATTGTAAGATATCAGGCCTTTAATGACATCTCTATACATTCCTATTTCTTATAGAGTTATAGTGAGAACCTTAATAGTAGATATTTTGGCTGAAGATTAATCCCCAATTTTGGGCGGTGGTAGTGGAATTCAATAGATGAGATCTCAGTAGTAGATATTCGACATCGGTTACAAGGATATATAAATGTCATATGCTTTAAGAGACGATCCCATGATATAGAATATAAGGTGATGGTCTCCCAGGATGGATTGAATCATCTAAGTGGAAGGTTGTGTTTCACCTCTGACATTCAAATACTTCTTTCATTGTATTTTCTAAATCATCGTACAACTGATTAGGGTAGAGTTGATGGACTACCCAGGTATAGATGGTTGTAAGATCATGGAGGTCTTCATAGCGAGGAACATGCTGAAGGGAAAGATAGATAAGTATGAGTTTTCCAAATATTTGACCTATTTCCACCACCACCCCTAGGTGGTACATGCCTAGACCTAGCAATTACTATTTATGTGTAACACCCCAAGATTCCACGGTATGCTTCCCTTTGAATAATTCAATAGCATTCATTATACGCAAATTCGAGATTCTAACACACCGCGACGAATCAATGAATCCGTTATGATTAGTAATACCCACTTCTTGAAGTATTATCAACTTTATCATAAAAAAAGGACTTCATTTTTTGGTTCGGAATATCAAAATTAGATTAGGGTGATATTTTTTGTATTTTTTTGAAATCATTCAGTTTTTTATTAATAGTGAAAAATACTAAATTTTAATTAAATACTTTTTTAATCATAATAATTTATAGTGAAAATTATTACTATTGGGTGGTTTTAAAGTATAATTAGATTATATTTTTTCATTTAATCCAATGTATTTCATTTGACCTAATTTCACATTTAAACGGGACATAACCAAGTGTCAATTTTTTGAAAGTCATTATTTTAGAAAAACATGCTTTTTGTTTTGACAATGGGAATTACTTTTAAATAAAATTATACCATTTATGTGTTTTTAATTTATAAAAATTGATTCCATATTTAGAATAAGGGGGCCCAAATTGTGTAATTAGGTAACTATTAATTTTAGACATTTTGAATAATTACTTTGGTAAATATTTTTTTTACCATGGTTAAAGGGTAAATCCGGTAAATAATGGTAAAAAATATTATAATAATATTAAATTAACCTAACACGTGTCCTAAACCTATTGGATGATATATGTATTACCCTGGACATTCTTGGGTCGATTTCGGGACCTCGTGGAGCAACTTGTAAGTGATAATGACACATAATATTAATTAAGTTAAAGTAATTACAAAAATGACATAAGCATATATCATTTAGTAAAACAATTTTTACAGAAGGTTATATATGTTATGACTTATACTATAAATTATAATTTTAAATATAAAAATATTTACTACATAATGGTATTTTATTTATAATTTTTAGACATTGAATAAATAATCTTATTTATGACATAATGATGATACAATATTTTCCTTATTAATGAAAAAATAAAATAAATGGAATTATAAATGTTAAAATAAATATAATATGAAAATTTTGATTCCATAAAAGAATTTTTTAGGTTAATATGGAATTTTAGTAATTATTAAATGAATTTTTTTGAATTAATAATGTTTGTAGGACTTTAACAAAAATCAATTATTAAATAGTGTCAAAATTGACATAAAGGACTTTTTAAAAATATATTATATTAAGAATTTATAAAATATTCAAAAAAATATGAACATCGGCCAAATTCCTTATATAAGGATACATGATTAATTAAAAAACTACATGGGGTTCTATTGGAAGTTTATAATATGTTTATTAACCATATAATATAACACAACAAAGACACATGGTAAATGTCAAACTATTTAACTTAGTGTTAAATCTTAAATTTAAAGTTAATATAGTGACCCAAATCTGTCATAAAAACTACTAGCTAAGTGGTTTTCGACCAATACCCACCTATCCTTTAAATAATTCATTTTGGAGCCATTAGAAACCTAAAATGAATTTATTATAAAATAATATTTCTAGATCTTCCTAAGGTGCCACTCACCCCTCTAATAAAAGGGAACTCCCCCATCCATCAAATTAACACCTTCAAAGCCTTTTTGCATAGAAAAACCCTGAACAAATACCCTCTCAACTATCTTCCATTCATCCTAGAGATAAGCAGTCATTTTGATCAAATCAAAAGGAATAACCCGAAGAAGAGATAAATATTTCATCACATCTTTCAAGTTCTCTCTTCTTCCACTTCATCTTTATTTGTTGTTTCCATTATAAAATAATAACTCTTGTATATTATATATAATATGATGTTATTATAAATATGGTACAACCATATTCATTATTCTATCCATCCTTTGAATTACATGTCACTATACGATCGTACGTACGGCTAACCTTCTCCACATCGTGGTGTAATTTTTATTAAATACATTATTATTTGGATGGGGATAATAATGATTTTTAATTAATGTAAATAATAAATATAATAATATAATAATTCTGTATGTATTATATACCATCCAATTATGTATTATTTTAATATCTAAAGAATGATATTGTCCCTCGTGTGTACGTACAGATTACTGTCTCCATGAATGCAATGAGATTCATTCCCCATCATATCCATTCAAAACTAACTTTCATTAGATGATTTAAAATAATGTTTAAAGACTTAATATCATTTTGAATATGAATTAGATACATCCTATCCATATCAATAATTACATACATAATAAAACATATAAAGGAAAACAAATCAGTTAACATCTGAAACGATGATAATACTATGATATTATTAACAAAGAAATTTTAAAAGATCATATATGATATCATATTAATGTATATGATTCATGTACATTTTTATAACAATTTTTTCACCATTATACAGGAGGTTAACCTATCCTCGACCAAGGAAAAGTAAAGGTAAGGGTTAATTTCAAAATCTCGTTATTATCCGAAGTTGTTTTTACTTAAGTATCTACTGGGACCTCTTAATCATCCACATCCATGTTTCTTAAAAATGAATTTTTCAAAAAAATTACTATTTAATATATAATGGGTTAAAGTTATTTATATAATTATTTGACCTTATATTTTTTTAAATGAATCTTTCTATCGTTTTCCAAACAAAGTAATTTTCGACCTTTATGTCAAATTTATGGTAAGAATGTTTTTTTATCGTATACAGAAGGTGATGCTATTTTCTGCCGTTTTACATTGTTGAAGCATTCCATACAAGATTATAAGAATATTTTCAAAATAAATTTTTTCTTTATAATTAACTGACTATTAAATTATTTAAAAATAGAAAGAGATATAATTCTAAAAAATGATTTTATTTCATCTATGCTGACATCCTTTGATGGCTTTTAAGCTTATTGGAAGTTGATTTATTTTGATAAAAAACTTCCTTATTGTATTGAATGTTTTGTGATATGTTTGATTATGGATGTGTTATTTCATACCATTGATGTTTTATGGATGAGGTATAGACATTTTTTATTCTAGTCTCAATATGAATTTCTATGTTATGTTTAAACCTTTTCATATGAGTAATGCATTAGACATAGTAAGTGACAGGTGGAGCCGGCTATAGCTCCTCGATGCATTGGTATGTCTCTTGAGACAAACTAGTGTCTTGGCACACGGCCTTGAAAAAATATTGTTTTTAGTCTTGGCACAAGGTCTTGACTACATTGTTATTAAAGTTTGGAATTATGCATTCCATCATTATGAAAGTGTCTATTGACATTGCATGTGATTATTCAACTAGTAGAATAACTATGTGAATAAGTAATTGGAATTTTTTTGATTTTATCGTTTCCATATTATGCTGAATTTCAAGTATAAAAGTATTTTTAGTCTTATACATTGCCTTAAATTTTTATGCTTATTTATCAATGTTTCTGTTATATTGTTATCCTTACTGAGCATCTGAGCTCACCCCTTTATATGTTATATTTTTACAAAGATGTGAAATAGTATATTATGACTGATCTGTAGGGATAATATATGGGATAACACTGTTTTATATGGAAATAATATTGTTGTAGTTTTCCATTTTATGATGTAATATAAACCATATGAATGCCATCAGTACTTCCAAGGATACTAAACTAATTGCTCTTTCGAGACTTGATCTTTTCTGATCATGCCAACGATACATAATGATCCACCAACTCTGGGCTTTTGGGGTTGGAGCGTTATAGTTGGAATTGGATTAAGTTTAGTACAAACCTTGGAAACTACATTTAGATAATATCTGATTAGAGCACATAGACCTAAGATAGACTTTGAGGATTAGAATAGAAGAACTTCCTAGAATTATTGTATTGTAGAGATTTTGTGATTTTTCAAAGAAATACAACCCCGTATTGATTCGAGTAGGTAGAAGCGGGTCTGGCAAAGATGTACCTAGTGGTAAAACATGAAGACACCACTTTGAGATAGACTCGAATGTGAACGGGTGCACGACAATAGGCCTTGCTGCACTCTTGGTTACGACACTCCTGGGGGATATTCTTAGGATAATTCTCATTTTATTTAATAATAATTATGAAGGGTTTATGAGTATATACATCCTCAATGAAGACATTTTTATGATTATGGATTATATCCATAAACTATTCAATTTATATTAGGTGTTTTACAATTTTGGATTTATGTATTGCGATTCAGAAAATAATTTAGTGTATGCCATTGTTTAGAAATGGCACATAGTGGAAGGAATGGAAACTGTATTAATGCATGCAATCAATGTAGATATTTCCCTCATGTTCAAGATAATTATAGTGGAGCTGGTGATACAAATTGTTCTAATCAGATTATCACTATATTGGGATAACTCACTCAGGTTATGAATAATAACCTTAACCGTATAGAGCACCCTGATCCACAGCATGGAGGATCAATGTTAGAGTGCTTCATGAGGTAACAACCAACAACCTTCAATGGGGGTACAAATTCAATAGTAGCTGAGCAATAGATAAATTCCTTAGAGAAAATATTCCACACCTTGGGGAGTAGCGAAAGTGAAAATGTTTTCATGGAAGTTTACCTCCTCACTGAAGATGTTGATCAATTGTGGTCATTGATTCAAAACATAAAGGAAGATGATGAAGTATCAAATATGGAATATATGGAGTTTAAAAAAATTTCTTAGAAGGATACTTTCAACATGACCATCTAGCGGATATGGAATGACAATTTCGGAGTCTTATGCAAAAGGAGGATGAGAATGTCACAATTTATGAAGCTAAAGTTACTAGGTTAGCGAGGCATGCTGCAGATTATATATGTAACCCAAGAATTAAGATTGATCGTTTCTTTTTTGGGTAAAAACATTTCTACTTCAAGAATTAGTCTCACAATCCTTCACGTCATACGAAGATATAGTCTCATATTCTATCAAGAAAGAAAAATAATTCTCTAAGTATTATGACATTAAAGAATAGAATGATAAAAAAGAGATCAACTAAACACTTTGGAAATGTAAATAAGGGGATGAAGGGAAAATTTTAATATCCATCCTACAATAAACGTAGGAAGAAACACCCTGGTACTTTCCTGAAGGGAATGTGGGTTTGTTACATGTGTGGTGAAAAAGGACACTATAGTTGTGATTGCAATTGGAAGAATGATGTTGTCGATGTTGAATATTACAATTGTAGAGAAAGGGGAAATTATGAGAATGAATATCCTAAGTTTCTGGGGAACTTACCTCAGAAAAGGCCAAGGGATCAAGGCATATATTATGTTATCACTACATATGAGGTTGAAGCTCTGAAAGACATGGTGGTAGGTAATTTAATGGTTTCCTCGTGCTTAGAAAATGATTTATTTGATTTTGGATCATCACATTATTTCATATCCTCCTAGTTTTATAAAAAAAATTAGATATTTCCAATTTTATTTAACAAGGGAGTTATCCGTAAAAACTCCTAAAGGATATATCATTGTTACAAGGATTTTTGAATCAATTCACATTAAGGCATATAGATGTTATTTATCTGATGATCTCATCATCATACCATTGATTTAATTTTATATAATCTGCGGTATGGATTGGATTTCGGACCATGATGCGAAAATTTATTGTAAGAAGATGGAGGTTACAATATTTAATGATGATATAGAGTACCTTATATTTAGAGCTAAAACATCACCACCTAATTCATAACTAGTTCCACCACTAGTAGATCAAATGAATTCAAAAATGGAGAGGAATAGAATGAAATAATTGTGGGTGAGGAAAAGAATGTTCAAATAGAGGATATACCTTTTGTGAACGAGTATGTTGATGTATTTCCAGAGGATTTACCTAGAAATCCTCCATAATGAGAAATTGAGTTCTCAATTGATTTAATTTCTGGTTCAAGGCCCATATTGAAGACCCATTATAGAATGGACACTATGGAATTGGTGTAACTAAAGAAATGACTAGAGGAATTTAGTAATAAGAGATTTATTCACCCTAGTGTTTCTCCATGGGGAGCCCCTATCCTTTTTGTTAAGAAGAAAGAAGGATCTATGAGGTTGTGCATTGACTACAAGGAGATCAATTCTATAACAATAATGAACAAGTGTCCCCTACCTCGCATTGATGATTTATTTGAACAACTGCATAAGGATCAATACTTTTTAGAGATTTACATTCGATCTTGATATCACCCGTTGTGTGTGAAGAAGGAATACTTTCTGGAAACATCATTTCGAACCATGTACGGGCATTACAAGTTTAAAGTAATGGATTTTGGATTGACTAATGCACCCTCCGTCTTCATGGATCTAAAGAATATATTTTTCAAGTAATATCATGATGAAATGATAGTGGTATTTATTGATGATATCTTGGCATTCTCCAAAAAGATATGAATATCATGAAAATCACTTGCATATGTTTCTAAAGACTCTAATAATAAATGAATTATATGGGAAGTTTACCAAGATAGAATTCTGGATTCAGGAGATTTTTTTTCGTGTCCATATTATATCTAATGATCGAATCTCTATTGATACATCTATGACCAAGTAAATCCATGAATGGCCAGCACCAACGAGTATAACTGAGGTACGCAATTTTATTGGTTTATTAGGTTGTTATCGACGTTTCATCTAGAATTTGTCCCAGTTGGAAAACCCTTTAACAAATCTCACAAGAAAATGGGTTAAAAAATTTTAGTCAAAAGAGTGAGAAGAATGTTTTGAATAATTGAAGAGATGATTAGTCAACGATCTTATATTGACTCAACCATCGGGGAATGATGGGGTTTTTATTTATATTGATACTTCAAAGAAAGGACATGGTTGTGTCCCTATGTAAAATGATAGGGTTATTTCCAATGCATCACGACAGGTAAAAATTAATGAGAGAAACCATCCTACTCATGATATTGAGATAGAAGCTATAATCTTTGCTATGAAGATATGGAGACATTATCTCTATGGTGAAAAAATTTGAGATATATACTGATCACAAGAGATGGAATTATATTTTCTCATAGAATGAACTCAACACGAGGGAAAAGAGATGGCTTGAACTACTCATGTTTTATGATTTCACAATACACTACCACCCGAGAAAGGAAAATATGGTGGAAGATTCCTTGAGTTGAAAGGATCATGGAGTTTTGAACAATATGAGAGTTGAATAAGTTACTATATACATGGATATAGTAAATATGGATATGGGAATAACCACGGATATTGAAACATCAATAATTTTTCAAATGTTTTCCAAACCATCATTATTAGAAAGAATAAAGAGTTCTCAGACTGATGATGAAGAGTTTCAAAATAAGATTAAATGTGTTAATGATGGGAGATTGAGTGACATTGTGTGTCAAGATGGAATTTTAAATTTTGGGAAGAGACTTTGGGTTCCTAATATACATGATCTAAAAAGAGAATTGTTGGATGATGCTCGTAGTTCAAATTTCCCTATACTCCTTGGTAGCACTAAGATGAATATAGATTTTAAGGAAAATTTTTTGTGGGACAACATAAAGAGGAAAATTTATGATTTTGTTTCAATATGTATGGTTTTTCAGTAAGTGAAAGCTAGAATTCAACAGCCTGGAGGAGTCATGAAACCAATTCCCATACCTGAGTGGAAATGGGAAAATATTACGATGGACTTTGTCATGGGACTGCCAAAGACTCCTAGAAGGATGAAATATGGGTCATTGTTAATATTCTTACCAAGTAATCACATTTTCTTGATATGAGAGATGATTTACCACTAGAACATTTATCAAAACTATATATTAAGGAAGTTGTAAGACTTCATGGAGCACCACTATCAATTGTTTCTAATCATGATCCCTATTTTACATCATGATTCTGGAAAATTCTTCATAAATATCTAGATACTGAACATCGTTTGAGGACTGCCTACCACCCACAAACTGATGAACAATCATAACGGATTATTCAAAACTTATAATACATGTGGAGATCATGCTCTCTTGACTTTCAAGCTATGATTAATCTATATTTACCTCTGGTATAATTTTTCTATAACAATAGATTCTATTCCAGTATCAAGATGGCACCATATGAAGTGTTATATGGAAAGATATGTCGCACACCATCATGTTGGGATGGTGTTGGAGGAAGAAAACTCGTATAACTAGAACTTGTTGAGGAAATGATGGAAAATTTGAAGGTAATCCAGAACCATATCAAGGTAGCACAAAGTAGACAAAAGACCTATATTGATAACTGAAGGACTGATTTAGAATTACAAGTAGGGGATTATGTTTTCTTGAAGGTATCTCCATGGAAGCGTGTTATAAATTTCAACAAGAATGGTAAATTGAGTCCCTAGTACATCAGACCTTTCAAAATTCCCGAACGAATTGGGGCAGTAGCTTACCGTTTGGCAATGCCTCCAAGTCTTTGCAAAGTTCATGATGTGTTCCTCGTATCACTATTGAGAAAATACATGCCTAACCCAACACATGTACTAAACAATGAGGAATTATAAGTAGACCTCGATATGTGTTATTGTGAAGAGCCCATTAGGATTCTTGATACTAGGGAACATGTATTGAGAAACCGGACAACTCATCCAGTAAGAGTTCTATAGAGAACCCATAAGATGGAAGAGGCAACATAGGAACCCGAGGAACTTATGATGAAGAACCAGCCAAATATTTTTATGCGGTATTATCCTATGAAATTTCTATGAAGAAATTGTTTTAAGGATGGTATAATTTAACACCCCAAACCTTCAAGGTACGGTTCCCTTTGAATAATGCAATAGCTTGCATTGTATGCAACTTCGAGATTCTAACACACCGCAACCAATCAATGTAGCCGTTATGAATAGTAATACCCACTTTTTGAAATTTTATCAATTTAATATTTTAAAATTCTCATCATTTTTGTATTCAGAATATCAAAATTATCTTAAGATGAATTTTTGGTATTTTTCTGAAAACATTCAGTTTTGGATGAATAGTGAAAAATAATAAATTTTCATTAAAAAAACTTTTTTAATGAAAATAATTTATACTAATATATTATAATATTGAGTGGTTTTAAATTATAATTAGATTATATTTTTACAATTTAATCCAATGTTTTTCATTAGACGTAATTTCACATTTAAACTGGACATAAGCAAATGTCAATCTTTTGATAATTATTATTTCTTAAAAACGCGCTTTTTGTTATCACAACAGGAATTAATTTTAAATTAATGTCTGCCACTTCTGTATTTTGAATTTTGAAAAATGGATTAAATATTTTGAATTAGGAGGTCCAAATTATATAAATAGGTAAATTTTATTTTTAGATATTTTGAATAATTACTTCGGAAAATATTTTATTTACCATAGTTAAAGGGTAAATCCGGTTAATAAGGGTAAAAAATATTATAATAATATTGAATTACTTTAACACATGTCATAACCCAATTGGATGATACCTGATAGACCATGGTCATCCTTGGGTCGATCATGGGACCCCATGGAGCCACTTGTATGTGATAATGACACTTTATATTAATTAAGTTAAAGTAAATAGAAAAAAGACATAAGCATATATCTTTTAGTAGAACTATTTTCACATAGTGTTATATATGTTATCTCTTCAACTATAAATATAAATTAGAAATATAAAAATATTTCCTACATAATGGTATTTTATATACAATTTTAATACATTTATTAATTAAATTTATTTATGAAACAATGATAATGATTTATTTTCTTTATTAATGAATGAATCAAATAAATGGTATTATAAATGTAAAAATAAATATATTTTGAAATTTTTGATGTCATAAAATATTATTATAGGTTAATATGAAATGTTATTATTTATGAAATTAATTTATGTAGAATTAATAAATTTGTTAGGACTTTAAAAATTCAATTATTAAATAGTGTCAAAATTGTCATGAAGGAGTTTTTAAGGAAAATATTATATAATTAATTGATAAAATATTTATAAAAATATAATGTTTATCCAAATAACTTATATAATGATAGTGGTATCATTAATGAACCACTTTTACGTCTCTTTTATGTTTATTTTGTGTTTATTAACCATATAATCTAAAACCATAAAGAGACACGGTAAATGTCAAACTATTTAACTAAGAGTTAAATCTACAAAATAATGTTAATATAATGACCCAAACCTGTCTAAACCATATTGTTTGAGTGGTTTTTGACCCATAAACTCCATATAGATCAAATAATTCATTTTGGAGCCATTAAAAACTGAAAATTAATTTCTGATAAAACTATATTTCTAGCTTTTCTTAAAGTTCCCTTCACCCCTCTTATAAAAGGGCACCCCCTTCCCTAATATTATCACATTAAAAGACTTTTTGATCGGCCAAAAACTACCCAAATACCCTCTTATATGTCCTAAAATCATCCTAGTTTCCTTCCACTATTCATATATCCAACATAAGGATCCCTTTTGATCAAATCAAAAGGAAGAACATGAAGAAGAGGTAAATATTTCATCATCTCTTTCATGTTCCTTTCTTCTTCCACATCCTCTATCTTTGTTGTTTATATTCTAAAATAATAAATCCATTATATTTTATATACTGTGATGTTATTATAAATATGTTACAACCATATTCATTATTCTATCCACCCTTTAAATTTCTTGTCACCATACGTGCGTATGTACAGCTTACCGTCTCCCAATAGTTATTGTTCGATACATTATTATTTTTATGGGTATAATAATGATGTGTAATTTATGTACATATAAAATATAACATGGTAATTCTTATTTATATATAATATTTCATCAAATTATGTATTATTTTAATATCAAAAAAATTATATTGTTTCTTGTGTGTACGTACGGATTAATGTCTCCACGAACACGATGAGCTTCATTCCCCATCATATCCATTCAAAACAAATTTTAATCAGATGATTAAACGTAATGTTTAAAGAGATAATATAATTCGGAATATGAATGATATATATCCTATCCATAAAAACATTACTTACATAACAAATCATATAAGGGAAAACGAATTAGTTAACACCCGAAACGATGATAATACTAAGATATTATTAACAAAACAATGTTAAAATATCATATATGATATAATATTAACTTATATAATTCTTTTATAATTTAATATCAATTATTTCAACATAATATAGAATTTTGACCTACCCTATGCAAAGGAAAAGTACAAGGTAAGGGTTAATTTCACAATCACTTTATTATCCGAGGTTGTTTTTACATAAGTATCTACTGGGTCCTCTTTAACATCAACATCCATGTTTCTTAAAAATGTTTTTCAAGTGTTTTTAAATATTTAATATAAAATGGTTTAATTTCATTTATACCGTTATTTTAACTTATATGTTTTTGAATGAAATCTTTCCGTCATATTCCAAACACGGTACATTTTGACCTTTTCGAAAAATTTTAGGAAAAATTGTTTTTTTATCTTATATGGTGGGTGATCTATTTTCCACCATTATAACATCGTCAAAACATCCATTATAAGATTATAAGAATATTTTCAAAATAAATTTTTTCATTATAATTACTTGACTCTTAATAGATTTCAAAATAGAAATAGATATTTCTCTAATAAAGGATTTGATTTCATCTATGTCCACATATTTTCATGGATTTTAAGTTTAATTGAAGTTGATTTATTATGATACAAAAATTCCATATTTTATTAATGGTTTTGTGACATGTTTTACTGTGGATGTGTTATTTCATAGCATTCATGGTTTATGGATAAAGTGTTGACATTTCGTATGGTAGTTTCAATACGAATGTTTATGTTATGTTTAATCCTTTACATATGAGGAATGCATTAGACATAGTAAGTGATGGATGGAGCCCGATATAGATCCTCGATGCATGAGTTGGTCTCATGAGGCAAACTAGTGTCTTGGCACAAGTCCTTGACAAAATCTTGTTTGTAGTCTTGGAACATGGCCTTGACTATGTTGTTATGAAAATCTAGCATTTTTCATTCTATCATTATGAAAGGGTATATTGGTATTCCATGTGATTATTTGACAAGGAGAATATCCCTGTGAATAAGTAAACTGAATTATTTGATTTTATCTTTTCCATATTATGTTTGTGTTCAAGATTAAAAGTCTATTGTTTTGGACTTATACATTTCCTTAAATGATTATTCTTATTTATGAAATTGTATTCTATATTGTTATCCCTACTGAGCATCTGAGCTCACCCCTTTCAATGTTTTATTTTTCCCAAGATGCAAAGAGGTATATTATAACTGACCTGCAGGGATAGTGTATGGAATCTTAGTGTTTTCTTTGGAAACAATGTTGTTTTAGTCTTCAATTTTATGATGTAATGTGAAACTTATTAATGTATCTAGTACTTCCAAGGCTACTAAACTAATTGGTATTTAGAGACTTGATCTTTTGTGATCATGCCAATGATACATAATAATTCATAGACTCATGGCTTCTGGGGTCGAGTTGTTATATTAGGGACATGCCCATTTGTATTCGATGTAGGCATATGACCCAGGGCTATATGGGTTAAATAAGTTAATATCTATTTCTTTTCAATCCTACCTTTATTACTGATTTTTACAAATGTAAGTTAGTAAATGTTTCCCAATATAATGGTTTAATGCTTAGAGATTTTAGTTTATCCATTAGATAAACCATTTCTCTTAAATACTATTACATGATGTGAGTCTAGAATTTTTCACTTCTTATAATATTATGATCTGACACATAGAGGTGAGAGACTAATGTGGTCTTTATTTATATAAGTGACATGGCCTTATGAATTTATATTAAGTATGCAATAATATCTACATTTCATGGATAGATTAACTATTTTATTCGGAGGATCCATTGTGTCCATATTTATGGGATGTCTTTTTACTTTATGTGGTAAAAGGAATCACTATTATAGTTTGAAATTCTATAACATAGGAGTTTGGAGCAGATTACTCAATGGTTTGATAGGGTTTCCCTATAATAAATGGATTATGTGGGATATGAGTTCACTTGGTGGGTGGCAGAGAATGATTCAGTCTTTCCTCATGACTATCTAGGATACCCTACCCACTCTGATCTGGACTTATTAGTATATATACACCTCGGTAAGTGTCCGATATATGAACCATAATATTGAATAGAACTTTTGAAGCTTTATAAGATGTGAGTTTATTTTGGAGGGATTATAGAGGATGTTATTTGTTAGTCCCTATGTTCCCCCATCGGTAGCACAATATTTTTAAAAAAGGAGTACATTATACTGAGGATATGAGTCTATTATTACAACTAAAATAATTTGATCATCAGGATTATGTATCCACAACCATGGATTGATGAAATCTTCGATCAGTTGAAAGGGGAATGATATTTCCAAATGATTGATCTCATATTTGGATATCACCATCTAGGATTAAGGCTTGATAATATACTAAAGACAACATTAAATTGTCGTTATAGTCACTATGTGTTCTTGGTGATTCCTTTCTATGTGAAAAACACTTCATCTATGATCATGGGAGTCAGAAACTAGAGCAGTCAAAATTTCTTAGACGAGTTTGAGGCGGTATTCAAAGATGATATCCTAGTGTACTAATCATATGATTAGGTTCATGATAAACACATGAGGATGGACTTGCACAAACTCTAAGAGCACTGAATTTATTGGTTTCTCAACAATAGATAGTTTTAGATATAAGGTCGTCCAATTCGTAGGAAACATCATCTAAGAGTCAATAGGGGTAGTGAACCCGACAATGGTTGAGGCAGTGCATGCTTGGGAGCCACCGAAGAGTGTGAACAAGTTTTTTAGTTCACATGGATTGGAAGGGTACTAGTGGATTTTAATAGCTAGTTTCTCTATAGGTTAATCACCCATTATTGATTTAACTATAACGGGGAATCCATTCATGGTGACCGAATTAATATATATGAGATTTCATGAGTCAATGAAGTAATTTATGAACTCTGCCATTACGATATTTTTAACAGATGGTGTCAAGTGCATAGTGATATATGATGCCTTAGGGACAATATATGGTTTGTTTCTAATGTATAGGTAGGAAAAGACCACCTATGAATCCAAGAAGTTGAGACCATATGAGAAAAAATAACTTCACATGATCTTGAGCTACTGGTGGTAGTCTTCACCCGGAAAATGTAGTGACACTACCTTATGGGTGAAAATTTTCTTATATACTCTAACCATAATTGTATCAAGAATATGTTATATTATAAGGATATTAACTTGATAAAGAGGTAATATTTATTTTTCTTATATGACTATGTCTTCAAAATTGTCTATATTTCATGAACATAGAACATAATGGAAGATGATTTCAGTCAGAGATCTTGTTCTTAGTTTTTGGACGAGCTTTCAAAGAAGTTATCTCATTGATACTGTCCGTAGTTGAAAGTAATGTGATTCATATCATTAGGTGATGGTAGTAACATTAAAACTTTTACAGCTTCTTAGGTAATCACGTCTTGGAGATACTGACTATATGAACTTATATACATAGATATTCATTGGACATGGTCCTAATGGAATGTTTGAAGGTATAGAGCATGTTATCCTTTTCATATGATAGAAGATGGTACCATAGACACTGGGGGAGTAGGAGATGAAATTGTTTCATACATCCCCTTTGGTGGTACATCCTATTGTGGAAAAGATGTTCCATGAACTCAAATATTTGTTTTTCTAAACATCCATAAAGTGACGTTTTTTTGGAGTTTTTCTCACAATGACTCACATTTCATAAAGTGAATGATAAGAACCAGGTTCCAATGGGTTTATATTAACCCTTTGAAGTTCTAGAGTATGTGGAGAATGAGTTATCAATTTACATCATGATGGGGTTACCTCATATGTCCACTATATAGGATTTCACCTGGGTGATCAAAGACTGACACACCATGTTATACCACTTCCTATCCATTCGATATTAGAGTCTAGTACAGAGCATAAGACTATTGTACCTACGATGTATAGTCTTTCTCCATGGATTTATTTTACTTACTGTTTGAGACAATGATTTTTTCATCATGTCTTAATTATGGAGAGAATTGTAGGAGGCATTTGGGACATAGTTCTCTTTGAGAATGATAATTTTCCCTAAAACTGATAAGGAGATTTCAATGAACATTTAACTCTTGGAGGAAATTTTGTGAGATTTCATGTTGGATTTTGGAAATATTTTGGTGTTTCACCTACACATGGTGTATTTTTCATACATAAACAACATCAATTCACCTAGAGGTGTGGAACGATTCAATTCATTGTATGGGTGACCCTACATGTCACCACATTATTGGATTAATCATGGTGAGTCTACAATAACGGTCCCATAGATGGTGCGATAAATAATATAGAAGTTTTAGATCATCCTGGATATCATGGAAACTGCACAAGGTTATGATATGTCTTATACAGACTAATGATGGCGGTATCTTGAGTACGTTGTGGGAGACCATGTTTTTCATAGAGTCTCTACATGGAATGGATTATTGTGAATTTTTTGTGGAGGAAATAATCAATCGATATTCAACATACCATTAGAGATATTTCATAGAGTTGATGAGGTGGTATATCTCTTAGTTCTACCATATTAGTCAGACAACATAATTGATGTTTTCCAGGTGTCGTAGTTGAAGAGGTAAGTGCACAACATGTCACATGTTATCAGTTGTGGAGAGATGAACATCGAGGATAATGATACCTTTGTTGATTAACCAATGTTGATTAGTGATGATAAGTATAGGTTCCTTCTTGGATGATCAATTTCCCTAGGGAATATATGGATACTATATCAGTGTCTTTAAGAAAGAACCTAAGAGTGGGTTACATAAAAGTTAGCTCAGTACCTGCATCTTTTTGTTCAGGTTATTATCTTTTTGGGATGAAAATATATAATTTGGGGAGAATGAAATGACTCTAATTTGTTTATTTATTACATTAGAATATTATATGGATTAATTTCTGTATCCATTACTGAGGCAACATAGATTTAAATGCATAATGTCCCCATAACTGATAATTTAAAATTAATAAAAATATAAAAATTATGAGTGAGTAGATATCCTGAAAAAGTGAAATAATTATTAAATGGATTCTCGTATTGTATGTTTGAGAAATTCAATTAGTTCAGAGTGTGGTATTTACCCATGATATGATATGATCTCTATTATTTTCATGTTTTTTGGTAAAGTAAATTCACATGCGAAATTCAAATAAATAAATAAATAAATATAATTATTTTTTTAGATTGACAGAGTGACACATTTCCATATAAGTACATGACTATTCTTCAATTTGTATTGTTTTCACATAACCTAGAGATTTATAAGATCTATTGGAGAGCATAGTGTTGAGGATTATTGGAAGAAGACATCAGATCAGGATTAGATCTAGGATCATTGTACTATCAGAGTTTGTGGATATCACCAATGATTACAATTTTAGGCTATTCTTCATCATTAATAATAGAAATCTCTAGGTAGAATGTTTTAATTATATAACATGTCATGACTTATCCCAGTCAAAAATAGATCAATTCCATGAACATGAATTTATTTTTACACAAACTATATATTTATTTATAGTGGATCTCTTTGGTCATTGATTATTCCCTCTTCATACATATAATTCATAGAAAAAAATTGAGGATGAAAAAATATAATAATATGTGTATTCATTATATTTTTTGGTTTACAGATTTATCCCCCATTTCATTGGTCGATATTCATTGGTATATTATTTATCTGAAAGTTCAATAGATACTCACTATTTTATCGATGTTCCACTGTTCCACTGTGCATTGGATCATTACTATGGGTACGGCTTGTGATTGGGGTTTTGATTTTATGATCAATGAGGAAGATAGGTTATAAATGGGGAAACAAGAATATGTTATAGGTATCTCATTTTCCCTTGTATTACGAGTTGACAACGGTGATAAGGGTGGGTTATTGGTCTATTATTCTAGTGAATACTAAGAGAGTTGTGGATTTCATGTCTAATAAACCCCATATCTAATGTCATTGGGTGTGATTGATGGAATAGGATGTAGATTCTGGTCACATGTGAACTATTTTAGGGTTCGTTAAATTTTCTGAATTACATGACCTGTCACTCGGGATCACATATCATGTGGGGGGGCCTGTGAGATTCTACGGTTATTGTGGATAAGTAAATGATCACACATTGTGTGAAATTTTTCACACACCATGTGACCCATGCTAGTGTCTCATAATGTATATCAGAAAATATAATTTCATGAGAAGGCTGGGATACACAGATACAGTTAGAGTACATGGGTTGATCCATGTAATCAGACATGAACTAGTGTACATAGGCACATCCAGGTGTGCATGGATTGGTACATGGACAAAACTAGTAGTACACGGTTATCATCATACGGCACGAGCACGGTGTTGACATACCTCTAAATATCATGTACATATAATGGTATTGCTTGTATTTTTAGATTTCCATTTCAGGTAAGTAAACACAACAAAGGTGGAGTAGGGGTTGTCTAGACACACCTTCACTACTACAAAACAATTATTATCCAGAGCTAAGGTTTTAACGGCACTATTAAGAACATCATTTCTTAGCACTAGAAAAATCATTTTTGAAGGGGGTGTTTAACAGTGTTGTTTATTTCTGTTAAAGGGGTCTCTTTATCAGTGCTTATCTAAAATTCTAAAAAAACATTGATAAAGGGGGTTTTATCATTACTTTTGAAAAAGCGTTGGTAAGGGGTGGGTGTTATTATCAGTTCTATTCTATAAATTTTGATAAATCCACCCCATTATTAGTGGTTTCATACTAGTTATGATAATGGATAAATTTCCAACAAAAATATTTCATTAAAATTATTATATAAATTTATAAATTTATTTTTATTTATATAATTATATATATATATATATATTAATATGTTTTAGATAAGGATAAATAGTAATTTACACATAATATATATTTTATTTAGTAAAAATAACTAATAATGTAAATAAAAAAGATTTATAGTTATTAATTCGATAATTACTACCATGTATTTTTAAATTAATTACAATTTAAAGATGAAAAAGCAGAAAATTATTAAAAAATCTAAATTAAGTGGAAAATGTAACTCAATCTTGAAACAACCATAACTTTTTATATGGTTTTCCAATTAAGCTCTACCAAATTTCATAGAGAAACCAACGATGGGATTTTTGATGAAGATGAATAGAATGATCTCTATGTGAAATGTCCCATTTTCCAACCACCCAAAAGGACCAAAAGGCCTAGAAAATTAATTTATTAGTCGGGGTACTGAATGATTTTTATATTCAATGGATTTTTATCCATGTTTAGGGGGCAGGGTCCCTTTTTCATTTGAGATTAAATTTATTCCTAGGTCTTACATTCATATTGATAATATGGATTTGAGATTTTATCATTTTTCACAATGTATCATTATTTATAATCTAATATATAATAATATATAGTTATTTTTTATATATTCCTATTTGAAAATTTAATTTTATAAATAAATTATTACTTATATTTATATAAATGATATATTTTTGAATATATATAAACATTACATAAATTGAAACTAATACCATTTTTTTGAAATATATATAAATAAATTTGTATTTAATATATTTATATGAATAAATATAAACATATCTATATATAAATATGTGGATAAAAAATATAAAAATTTTACAAACATATATTGATATGTCATAAATTATAAGACAAAACAATATAGGAGAGTGGAAAAGGCATTGGTGTATAAGATAGAGGTCTCAGGTTCGAAACTCACATTAGGTAGGGGTATATGTTGGGGTATAGGATTATCTAAAGTGCTGATAAAGTGTTGTGGGGAGTAGTGAAAAAGGGGGCAGGTGAAAAACAATGACAAACATTATCATTGGATCCTTTTACAGTGATAAAAATGTGTTAATAATGTCCCCCCTTTATTAGCACTAATAAATGCTCATAAAGGCCCCCATTATATGTGATTTTTTAGAACTATTAAAGGGGGACTTTATAAGCCCTTTTTATGAGGACCTTTAAATATATACCTTAAACATCACATACATTATTTGTGCCTCTATAGTGTTGCTATATACCTTCTACTATCTCTATTAGATGCCATATTTGCAGTAGTGTGGGTAACCCCAGTACATGCAGTGCCCTCACATTGTGTGTGTTTTGAGAACTTGGATTCTTCATTATTGTACTAATATTAGTTGAATGTGTTCCCTTAGTCCTCCCACTTGAGGTTACAACATATAATTACAACTACAATTATACATTGGGGTCCCCATAAGATGATGAGTCTCAGATCGAGTTTATGGTGTCCCTCTATGACATTGGAGTGTGATCCTCTATCATTCCTTCATATATCATAAGTGTGTTTCAAGGAATACATGTTACCTCTAAGAGTTTAGAGATGAAGCACTATCAAGATAGGCATTTTAGTAGGGTTCATGATATTGTTGTCATATGATCACATAAACAATGGTTCAATCTAGATTGGGTTTTCTGTATGACCAAGCAGTCCATGGTGTGATACGATGTCTATGTATTGAGGTATTATATGAATAATATTTTTTCTTTGGTTTCCCCCTAGGATATTGACTTTTTGTAAGAGTTTCCCCAATGATAGCATGCCTTATGTAACGGGTTCTGGTGGAACGACCCTGACTAATTAGCATTGAAAAAAATCATATGGGTGTAATATTTGTATGAGACCGCATGGAGGTGTTATGTCCTGGCTGAGTGTATTTGGTCTCTTCTTTTGGTTGATATAACCTTATAGAAATAATATAATAATTTATATTTCTTTATTATTTTTATTCTATCGAAGTATGTACTGTTATAGACCCCCATGAATGGGCTAATCCCACATGTGTCATGCCTAATTCAAATGTTGAAATATTTTCTGGATTCCAAGGAGAAAAGGGAGCTGGTTGAGCATGGACTGATCTAGAAAAACAGATGTTTTTTTGGGTCGTTTCATTTGATTGTAGTCCCCAACATCTAATAAGGTTGTTCTATCTATAGTTTTTCTTCTTGTCCAATATTTTTCTCCTTTCTCACATTCAATATTCTATTTCTATACTTTGAATGTGGTATTACAAATATATTCATTCATTTATTTCATTTATTTTAAATTTTAGAACTCTTTGGGTTTGGAGATGTGTATGGGTGTATTGGATCATTAGTCTAATTCCTTCAATGTGTTTGATATTCTTACCTTGTAATGGTCGTCATCCATCAGCCTACTGATTGTGGGCTTAGGGTAGGCATGGTTCGATCCTTTTTAAGATGAATTGTGACATAATTTATGTTTAACACATTAATTAAATTATATTTTCAGAATATTAAATTCATAGTATTTTGAAATGAAAAATAATAATACAACTTAATTTAATTTAATACTAATGAAAAATTCATTAATTAAATTATTTTTTTTGTTATATAAAATTTTTAACTGCCCCAAACCACACCCATCCTATATTATTTCAGGATATATCTGTGTACCATAGTATTGGGCCAGACATAACCATGTAGGGATGTTTTCGGTGAGGGTAATCGGCCCAAACACGTTCTGTGTTGATTTGACCCACCCCAACATAATAAAGAGTTGATTAGGTCCAAAAGGATTGATCGAGGCTGTGGAAGATGGGTCCCCTCCTAGCTAGGTAATCGGTGTGAAACCTATTTTGGTTGGTTGGTGATGTGGGATGGATTTTAGACATGTGAATCAGCATGGGAGGCTTCGATGATAAAAAAGTGACTACAATGTCATGAGTGATTAGTTTTAGACATGATTGGTCTGGAATCTAGTTGTTGGATGGAGGCGATTCATTAGTCACATTCCGGTAGTATATTGGGGAGAGGATTCATGTGGTGGCTTTGATTGTGGCTCGGTCTAGGTTGTGGTGGGGCTCTTGAGGCGGGTTGGGGTTGGGTCACTAAATGGGATGGTTACAGCACACATAGAGGGTGAGGTAGCCAACATCTGGCATGGTTGGGAAGTTCAACAAGGTGGGACAGCAAGGCAGATCAGCCTAAGATAAAAGATATAGGAGGACTATGAGTAACATATAAAGTATATAGTGAAGATATGTAGAGACCCAACACATTCCATGGGATGCTTTAAATATTTTAGACAAATGTTTTTATGACATATCTACTACCATTTTGATGTATGTCTGCCAATGTTAGGATATTTTATTATTTTTGGATTTTTTTATAAACTAGCTACCCCACAATATTCATACATTGAAAAGAAAATTAATGCCTTAAAATAGGATTATGATATATTGTATATATATTTTATTAATTTACTATAATTTTTATTGAATTTATTGGATATCCTATGTTGTTGATCTAATGGTCAGATATTGGTTTGTATAGAGCCATTAAATATAGGGTTTCTAGAAAAAAAATAACCACATGATAATATATATATATATAGTGACCTTTAAAATTTAATACTAGACATTTTAATATTTGAAAAACTATTTCATTCAATCCTTAATTTTTTGGAAAAATGTAACATTTCAATTTGATATCAAATCTACATATAGTCAAATCCATTTTGAACGAATTGATAACCTCCACATAAATTTAAATAATTTTTTTATCTCAGAAAACCCATGTATTCTATCTAATACCAATTCATGGTACCAATGCATGCAGTAGATGTCGTACGGCTGGGGATTTAAAAGATTTTGTGACATGTGAAAAGTAACATTATCCTATCTAGTGATCCAAGCCATGTTATATTTCAAGTATCTCACATTAATTAATCAATGCAATGAAATTACCATTGAATTAGTACCTTTTTTGAGTCGACATACCTTCTTATGTCACATTTCATCGAATGCCATTTCTCAAATGATCCATGTCTAAACCACACTAGATCATCCACACATTATTTCAAAAATCATCATTTATGGAGTTCATCTAATTACTAGTTCTATTATAGAGCTTTGATATTTTATTTTATGTCGCTAAAATCACCTCAATCCAATGCCTTTGGTCCACTGATGTGTTCTAGGACGATTTGATTTGTTAGAGCATTTATCTATATTTGATTTGAGCAGAGAGAGAAGATATCAATTTCAAAAAATAAATAGTTCCTGGAATGAGATTCTTCTCTTCTTATATAGTGGATGTTCGAAATAAATGGTTTGGTTTCACTGGCCCAAATATATTTAAATTCCTCAAAATATGTAATAAAAAAATTATGAAAAACTGACAACATTATAAATATTGTTTACATTTTATCACAAATATTTAATATTTATTAAATATGTAATGAGAGAATACCCAAATTATTAACTCGACTCATATTTCCCATTACTATTAAATGACCCTCAATGTTAAAATAATCATCCTTCATAAACTATTATTCATTGTATCTACCTAAACAGTTGTAAATACATTCAATTAATAAATTCAACACAACTATTCAATACTCAAATAATAATGATTCTCATAACATATCAGTAATCAAAAATTATTATCCAACTCTCAAACCCCATGGTGGGACCCACTATGTCCATTATCCCAATTCACTTGAATATTTACGATTCATGATTACATTATTGTATGTTACCCTCTAGACCCTTATCTCATAATCAGTGACCAATATTCACAAACTAGGAGCAGAGTATGTCAACCCAAAAATGAGACTAAAGAGATTAGTAATAATCATATAAATTACATCCATACTACAAAGATGAATTTTGTAATACAATTTATTTATCATATGATATCTCATAATGTATGATAAACAATTGTTTCATCATCCATTTATTATTTATTATAATTTTTTAATAGTACATAATATGATTTGACTACTATTGGCATGTATTTTTGAAGGTACTACCATCCTAATAAACTAGGACTGATGTATCTGTTCATCTACCGAGAAGTACAAAATTATATAATGATCCTTATTCCAATTTTATGCGAACAATTATGTTCCTAACATAAGATACCAAGTTATAATTTCATTGTCCTGTTTTTCTTCTTTGATTAAATTACGTGATCTAATGACAAACAATGACAATGTCATCAAGCTAGGGTACTAATAAAATATCTTTTATAGAGGAAGTATGAATACAACTCAAAATATGATGTGTTCTTATAAATGGGTTTGTCATTGTAAACTCTACTAAAAAATATCAACAAGTGAAAACATCATCTGAAGAACTCTAATTTCTTATTATCCACCAACACCTAATAGTAACATATCATATATATATATATATATTATTAGTTTGATGTATTTAGACCACATGAAATAACTTTACGATTATATTTATAGAATCCCTATTTTCTCATTATATAATGATAACTAATATAACTCTTTGATACTCCTTGTAATCTATGGACATAATGATAAATATAGTGGATGCGATATTAACAACACAATTATATTAAGACAGACATATGTATATATATATATATATATAAATTAGTACAATATTTTTTAAACAATGTACATAAAATAGTTGGTTTTAGGGAACCCACATTCAACATATAAAAGTTAAATAATGAAAATGAGTTATGTCTTTCATAGTGACTGTAGGCCAAATGTATGGATGAATGGTGTTTTAATTAATTATTGATGTATTCAATTAAAAAAAGGAAATGAATAATGAAAATTTATTGAATCATTATTAAATCTTACACATCATATTTTTTCATAAAATCTATAATTAATACCATCCAGGTCAAAATGAGATGAAAAATGAATCATATCACTTTATGGTGGTGGTAGTCTACAAGTACGCATGAGAGACATTATCAATTTCTAATAGATTAAAAGGTAAGAAGGTATATTTTAAAATATAAATACATAAGTATAATATTATCATAAATAATATAGATATATATATATATATATTAAAAAATTGGTATATCCAGTTGTGAGATGTGGTGATGGAAAATGAATTATATCGGTTCATGAGGCTATAGTTCTCCATACTCACGATTGACAGTTTTGATTCAGATATTATGAAAGAGGATATGGGTATAGATTATTACATTAATATAATAACATATCAATATATTTTATATAAACAATTTATTATATTGTAATTACAATATCTTTTTTAAAGTAGGTAAGCAATGGATTAAAAAACAGCATAGTGGAGAGAATTAACATCTCTTAAAAAACCCACATTGGATAACTTATTACGCACTCTAGGATTGGAATTTTGGATGTAAAAACATTTATATAATATGGATAAATTTTTTGATATATTTAAGAGTGTTTTCCTTATATAAATCTATTAATATGTGTAAATAAATGATGGAAGGAAGTGACCTTTTACAATTGAGGAGTGCAATTTTAGTAAATACCATAAATTTTTCAACAATGGTAGGTTATTATCAACCCATGTGACTCTAAAAAAGAATAATAATATATTTTGTGGAAGATAATTCTGATTCATACCTAAAACACAAAAATATATGATTCACACATGTTATCCCCTTATCCTAAATGTTTACATATTTTTCAATTTTAATTTTCCCCACGGTAACTAGATTTTTTACCAAAAAATCTATCATCTATGATAAAAAATAAATCATACTTATTAGACAATTTGAACCCATGGATTATTAATTTGAAATAAATATATTAAAATAAAATTCCTATGTTTATTGAAAAATATTTTTTACACTGGAGCATGTAACGTGAAAAACATTTTTTTAAACTTTACTGATGTAATTAATTTTTATTATATTTATTGTTCATGATGTCTAAAAACCATATTTACCATGTTACCTAATATTATTATTTTAATTTGAAATATGGAATCTATTTTACATAATAAAATTTAGATATGTGCTAGAGTTTATGTATAAATTTATCCCACAAGCACGATGAAGATTAATTTTTCCAAATAAATGTTTTCAAATATATATATATAAATATATATATAATTTCAACATATATTTAATTCAATAGATAAAAATTAAAATAAAATTAATGATACGATTGACATAATTTATCATTAATTGTTTTTAAAAAAATGTAAATTTTTAAATACTTTAAATTAAAAGTATGTTTTAAGTAAAAATTATTATTTTTCAAAATTCATAACAAAAAAATATACTTTTCATAAAATTCTTAGAAATCATGTCTATGAAAAAATTTTCCTCCTTATTTCATTTATTAATTACAAATTTTCAAATAAATTTATTATGTTCTAGAATAAATAGATGTTAAAATATGTGTGGATACTGTGAAATGTTTTAATATAAAAAATGAATAAATAATAATAAAATTTATAAAATTTATTAACATAATTCTAAAAATGATTAAAATTATATTTATTGACATAGAGAATCATTGTGTGCATAAAAATAGGTTTTCAATAATAATTATTTTCATATCAATTATTTTCATCTTCCTTTATAATCTATTCATATATAGTAAATTTATTTAATACATATGTAAACCATATACATTTCATTATCTAGTTTTTCAACTCATACTCGCCAATTTAACATGTAGGGTATAATAGGAATTTTAAAATAATATATTTCACTTGTTGTTTAATCTCGGTTTATCCTGTCATATAATATATCAAACACAATTTTATTTTTTAAAAATCACTAGGTGTAACATTTCATTCTCCCATTCCATTCTTAGATGGGGGTGATCGTGGAAAATGGATGGGGAGGAATCGAGTGATAGTTTTACCTTCTCAAAGTTTGATGTGTGGTGTAGTTCACTTGAACTTATATTTTTTTATGCAAGTCATATCACCTATATCTTCTCACATTTTACTTTTAAATCCTTAGTGTATCACAACAATATTATACAACAATGTGTTCTATAAATTCCATAAATAATTCTTCTAGAATCTATATAATATGTTAACCTATGAAAGGATTGTGGATGAGACCGACATCCACCATTTGTGGATGTTATTTGGTTTCTACACACCCATAAATGAATTTGGGAAGGATAATAATCTATAAAAATGATGAGGAAGATGGTAATTAATGTAGATATGAAGAAGGGGGCCCAAAGGGATGGATTTGTAAGTATTTTGTTCTCGGTGAACCAATAAAACTAATGTGGGGAGGTCTGTCAAAGGTGGATATAATACAACAAGTTACACTAAGAGATCCTTCTCCTTGTCAAGAATGGACCTGAAATGAAAATGAGTATAATAGTATAAGGAATTCATCAAATCACTTATAATATGATATAAAAATCTTCATGGTGTATAAAGAAACTCTATCCATGGATTTGGTGAAGCTCTATCAACAATCCATAAAGGTTTCGTGAGATGCATCCTTCCCTGATTCATGAGAAAATATGGGTTACTTCTTTTTGTGTTACACTAATATATTGATGAGTTTGGGTATTTTACAACATTATATGAATAATAATAGTATAAATCATGCCTATTCAATGTTTTCACCAACCTTCTGTGATATCGGGACATACATCACTATTTTCATGATGGTGATTTATTCGAGAAAGTGTCCTAATTCAAAGACATAGTCTATATGAGTGATTTTAGACATACCTCAACATAGATATATCGAAATCGAAAAATGGTCTTCAGAAACAGAATATGGGGAATTGGATAATAACGATTGATATGGATGTTCCACAACTTATGATTCTTCTTAGGAGGGAAACAAGATACGACAAGTTCAGGACTTTGGGGAGATTACTGTAGATGGAGGTTTAAACCAAATAATCTATATAGAAGCGTATTTATATATATTCCTTGGGAGAATCTATCACATATTATATTATTTTATTTTGAATTAATAAGAATAGAGAAAGGATAATGTATATACTGAACCTCTGGGTAACTCGTGTTAAAGGAGAAATGGGGAGAAAATCTAATAAGTCAATGAACAGACTTTTGTATCTCATCAAAATATTGTTGGAGCTCTTTCAACTACTAGTAAAATTTAAAAAACTAATGAACCATTAATTATAATATAGAGTATCAGAAACTGTAAATTTCCACATCACATTTATTTTTAGTACCTTACCACTTGATTAGAGACATTTTTTATTTCCAAATTTAAATCTAATTCATCAAACTATTGGGCCTTATAAAATGGTGAAGGTGGTTGAAGACTCTTAAGTCCCTTAGTCTATTATTGAGATCTACCATAAAACTAAAAATTATATATTCAATTGATATTTTTTTAATGTTTCTTAAATTATACTTCCATGTTCATTACACTTTTTTTCACTTCGTTGTAGTGGTATGTTCAATGTCGCATGTAGCTACCCTAATGATAGAGGAAGAAGAGAAATCGAACACAATAATTATTACCAATGATGGTGTCCCCATCAACTCACCAAAAATATGGTGGCACCTTAAGCCACAATAATTTTAATTTTAAATAATGAAAATTCTTAAAAAGAAGTTGGATGGTGAAAAGGAAGCAAAGGAGAAAGAAACTACATAAGAGTACAGTTATTAAAACATTTCTTTTAACTTGGATTAGATCCCCTCAAAGATAATGCCTATGTTCGATCTTGTCATTGAATTAATTGAATCATTTACTAAATATGTGTCCTCTACCAATGAATTTGGTGTGTATGAATTGGATATCACCTTGTCGAACAATGTTATTAGAAGAAATAAATGGTAGAATATCTAGAAAATCCTCACTAGATATCCATTTGGTTAGGTGATTGGATCTATGAGATCACTCATTCCTTGGATCATGAACTAAGGGATTTTCATTGTGGAGTAACATGCAATATAGGATTTTTTATATGATCATCTTTCCAAATGTGTGTGAACGAGTTTCCAATGGTTTGACAACATCATTAATTATCCACCTTTAAGGGCATAAAAACACTTTCGGGAGTCCAATAGGAGATCTCCCATCTTAATAAGTGAGAATAATTGTAGTGGATTATCATATCGTCTAAAGAAGAGACCATCCACCACCTGGAGTGCCAAATAGTGGAATTCATGAATTATTTGGCACATAATTCATCCCTTGATGTGGGGTATGAATCTAATTAATGAAGAATGTAGATATAAGTGGACGAGGCTTTTCCTTGGTCTGAGGAGGTGTTGGTAGGAAATAACAAGTGGTGAAAACAATTTAATCCTAAATTATACGGAAACCCAATCATGAGTAATCCATATTCCAAAACATACCAAAGGATTAATTTTTATTAATAAGTTAGTGGTTTCAGAATATTGATGAACCACATCCTCATTTTGTCACAAAAGATAAATTATTACATTTATTTAATTTAATGTTATGATAATTTCATCTTAATAGTTATAATGATAAAAACAAATAATAATCACTAAACCAAAGGGACCCATGAATGGTGTGAAAAAAGATACATATATTAGAGATCAATTTTTTTAAATTCCGAGATTGGGGTATTTTTTCATATTCATTATTTTTTATGAATCACTGATATGAACATTAAAACATTCAGTAACAGTGCTAGTGTGATTCCAAGAATCATATACTGTACAAATTTGTAGAATACATAAGGGTTCAACATTTGGGGAGGTATAATTTTACACGAGGGATGCAAATTTGGAGAGGGGTAAATTATGGCTCTAGTACTTATAAATGATAGATTATGTAGGAAAGTAGTTTCAAGATGACCATTGAACGCATTTGAAAATTGGGTTCAACTACCATACTATAAATGATTTTTCCTTCTGAATTTTTGACATAGAATGGTGGTGGAACATTTATGAATTATGCCATTATTGTATCATATTATGTTTATAAATAATGATGCTAGATTAGCTAAAAAATATACCCAATAATAGAGGAAGTCTATTAGATCGTTTATCATTCACAATATGGGATCCTTTTTAAATGTGAAAAAAAATTTCAATCCAAATCAGGGGACGAATGTCTCAATATAGAGGAGTGGGATGCTAATTAGGACCTCAATCAATTTTAGTACTACATGATCATGTATATAGAATATAGAATGTATGAAATAATCATATATAAGTAATATATTCATGTGAGGAAAATTCATATGAAAACTGAATGCGGGACACAAGAATAAGATTTAGAAATTCTGCATGGAGGTAATCATGTATGATCCAAAGTTTATTGAGATTGTGGTCAAATATCTTTTATGAAAAGGGTATAATGTTAATATTCATATATCATACACTATTGTAGCATTCCATTTATTATTGCAAATCATAGACCATGAGGTAAAATCATTATGATTTGTGAATAAATTACCAATGAGGGCTCAATAAATTAATTTCATCATGATATGAAAAAACATTTTGTTGGTCCTTGTAGTGTGAGGAGGAACATAAAAACCAAAAATGAATTATAATTCATCCAGAAACATAAAAAAACATACCAATGGTAAAGCATGTTTACGGTTGTGAATCAAAGGCATGGGGAATGCAGGTGTTTATGTTTATATTGATTGGTCCCCAAGGGGGATGATTGTTTATGATCATGTAGCACAGATAAACTTATTAATGAAAGTCATGTCCCCAATTATATGTTATAATGAAATTTAACTTGATAGAGGCAATAGGTAATAAAACTACATGAGAACAAATATGGAGTTTAATGTTGGGACTGATATAGAATAGTTTCCCATTACTTCATTTCATGTAATATAGGAATGAATCCTAATAAAAAATGAATAATGGGATATATGGCAAAATATGGATCATAAAAATGAGTTATGGTGTGAAATTAATGGTTTAAATAATGATAAATTTAAATAAACACATATTTAATTGATTAAGGGACTCATAACTATATCTACAAAAGAAAATATCTCACATGTATATGTATTGTATGTGGAGGAAGGATTTTAATTCCAGGGAGAGGGAATTTTGGAGGAATGGATTAAACATGAGAATTTATCATTCAAATTAGGATATCTCATTAATATTTATAAATGTTTTGAAAGGTGAATATGGATACATGCATACATTTTTGAAATCTTTTTTGTGGAATAAACGGTCTTTTCAAGATGTAATTGTGTGTCAAATTGAGAATTATTGAATATTTTTTGGACAATGATGGGAATTCAATTCATTGAATATCATCATAAAAATATGTGTTTTGTATTTAATTTATTTTGGATCTATGATATTATTCTTAATAATAACAAGTAGAACATTTTTTTTAATTCATTTCAAATTTTGGGAATTCTTAAATTTTAATATTTATTTATAATCCCAATTCACTAAAATTTATGATATATAAATAAATAAAGGATATAGGCTTGATTTAGGCTGATTCTAGAGATTGATGGAAACTTATGAACATTGAACCTAGATAAGAACTCATCTTGGAACATAATTATAGAATTGAATCTATGTGAATGTGATTGAGTGAATTGGGTTTGAGGAGGTTTTCAATAGTTTATCATGTGTAATTTTATGAACATCATGGAATTCCATATAGAGGATTTTGAAGCAATGGTAAAATTTCATTTGGTGATACATTATATCATTTTGTAGAAGGTATGAGATCTGATGACGAGGATCAATGTGTAATGTAATGGGGTTCCCACAATCATTTACTCATCACATTCTTAGATTCACAGATCCTATGGAGAGAGTACCTAGATAATTGGGTTTCATTTTTCATAATGTACTATATGGGAATTTGCGAAGGAGGAATGAGTTAATATCATTTTAGAACATTCTTACTCTCTTCTCTTAATTTTAACTGTTATATTTTTATTTTTTGAATCAATATTCTTTTCCTTCAACTGATATCTGTTGAATTATATAGTGGTATGGGATTTGATGAATATTAATATTTTTCACCAGATCTTATATTTGTCAAATCATAGTGGTTTTTTCTTTTATCATTATATTACTCATTTTCCATTCTTCAATGATATTTTCCTCAATCTACTTCATGTTCCAATATGATAAGAATATATTTTTTCCTTGGATACTAGATAATAAGTAATAAAATTAAAAATGTGACAATTTTTTTCACTAATAATATTAATCATTATTATTAGTTCTATTAATTATATAATATTTTATGAGAATATTCCTAATGGAAAGTTTATCATGTGATACTTAGGTGAATCAATTATCTTTTCTATAAACTTCAGAACCATTATGATTAATTCTATGCAGGATTAGATTCAATTTCAATAAATTCTACACATTATTTTTCATCAATCTCCATTAACTATTTTTTCCACATTTCATTTATTATTATTTCCACAGCTTTCACATTTTCACCTACACTCAATCCTATATTTGTTTTGTTAGTATCTTTTTTTTTTGTTTTTTAGTCACACTACTATACATTTTTTTTCTTCTAAACCATCATACCATATTACTAGAATCAATAAGATTATTAAATAATATATTCAATATACACTAGTTAAAAAAATTGGAAACCTCTTATCAATTTTTTTATTTTTTGTACCATTTTTGGGAAAGTATTTGATTGAATGTAAAATGAAAATAAATATTGAAATTAAAATATTAAAACAAAAAAATTAAAAAAAAAATTAAAAAATGGTAATCTACTGGAATTTGTCTATGTTGTGTAAAATATCAAGTCTCCTGAAGTCAATCACGAATACAATCTATGGATTCTAAATAACTATTAAATCTTACCTATTTTAAATTAATAAACATGCTTATTACCTTGTATATAAAAAACTATTTTTAATACTGAATTTGGAAATTGACTGAGATAAATATATCCATAGAAATATCAATGTAAAATGACCTATTAGTTATTTTTAAGAGAGTAATAGAAATAGGGAGTTCCGATTTTCTTTCATTTATTGTAATCCTTCATTCAATGGTCTATCTACTATTTATACAAACTATATGGTCAATGAATTTCATCATACTATTTTTTATTCTATTAATCATCATCCAAAAAAATATTCAATTTAATTCATCATATATTTAAATAGTTTTATCAAAAAGTTACATCATGATGTAAATTGGTAAGGGGTACTTAGGTTAGGGATATTTACTTTTTCATTATGTGTCTAGATAGATGCTGGTTCAATAATTTGGTTAAGGATATCTTTGATAATTGGGACCATGTTCTTAACTTATTCACTATTCTATTTTATCATATGAACTCCACCATTAATGTGATTCCAAAAATCACATGTTTTTTTATTTCGGAAGGGAAATATTTCATGACATTTTGAATGATTTATAAGTCTTCTTAGGTAATATTCCATTCTAATTTAGATCCCTACCTTCTTATGGATATGTTATATAATATTGTCAAACCATACCATCAAAAAAATATGGATAAACACGATCGTGGGTATTTCATAGTCATGAATGCTTAAAAACACATATATTTCTTTGATTAAAATTCATAATATACACTGTCAAGAGTTAAAGGTAGAGATAAATTTATATGAGTTAAACTAATCCTCAGTATTTTATACATAGTGATGTGTCTTTTGTGGATAATTGTAACCACCATCTAATGTATAGATATACTAGGAATTGTTTTCTTAAATTATATCTTCCTTTATAGTCCAATGAGAATGATTAGTTCATAGAAATTTAGGACAAAGCAATATGGTAAAATATAAAATTTTTCAAAACAATTTAATGATGGTTATAAAAATCATCCATACCCATCTTGGAGAAACCAATAGGTGATCAATGAAACTATAACTTCCCTATGGTACTAAATTAAACCTACAAACCATTACATAATATGTTTGAAACATAAAATTCAATTTTTATTTATAATTATATATAGGAATATTATCACAAAAATTGACTCCAAAAATCGAGAAATGAAAATCTACAAACACATGTGGTACAAATAGTGAGTGATCTTAATGTTATTGAAAGTGGAAATTATCCTAAAAATATTAATTAATATAAAAAAATATTTGATGGATATAAACAATGTTTGAAGACTAAAATATACTAATATTTAAAATACATCCCTTCCAATGACGAGATTAATGATTTAAATAATGTTCATATTCATACTATGATAAAAAATAAATCAAAAAACGAGACAATAAGTTCTAAAATAAATAAAAATATTATACACATGAAAAATCATAATAAAAAATGGAAAATATAGTTGGAAATAATAAAAGAAGGTAAAAAATATAGGATTTTATTAGAATGTGAGATACAAACCAATTTTAAAAAATTATTCCACATTATCCAATTACCAAAATATTTATAGAGAAAAATTATTTCTAAAAATAAATGTAATTCTTCATCCAATTTGAAACCATTATAATAAACATACCCTTTATTAAGGCCTTAAAAATATTACAGGATATGTCCAATATCATAAAAGGATTTTAACTAAAAGAAAATATTTGGAAGAATTGGAATCCAAAAATATAAATAAGTGGTTCCATGATGTCTTATTAATGAATTACCTCCTAAATTAATGGATCCTAGTATATTTTTTATTTATTTAATAATTTATATATATAGAGAGATATAATGTTTTTGAACTAGATTCTAGTGTCAAATGGATGACATTCCACATATTCCAACAACATTGTAGAAGGTAACTAACACCACTCAATTTAATTGTTCAATTGAATGATAGGGAAATTTCATATCACAATAGATGGGTGAATAATTTTTTAGTTAGGATAGAGAAGAATTATTTTCCTACTCATATTCTAATTCATGAATTTTAGTCTAATATAAAGGTTTTAATTATCTGATTTATACCATTATTAAATACAATTGGAATGTTTTTAGATGTCAGGAATTTAAAAATGACTCTCTATGAAATGGATGTCCAAGAAGAGTGTCATATTTTTCAAAAATCCAAACATATGGTTATAGGAAAATAAATAGATAATATTTAATTTGTTTTTATATCCAATTTAGGGATAGCTTTCGATCACCCTTATAATAACATAATCCAAAATTATAACATTGAATATATTAGCATTATTATTTTGAAACTATATCCACACATAAATATATCTGTGGGATGCCTTGGGAGACAAATTAGAAAAGTCATTGCTACGAAAACATAAAATTTTGTACTTTTAAAAAGTTGATTCTTTGAGAATATTTTTTATATATTAGTTCACCATTTATAAAAAATTACTTATTAGGGTGTTTCTTCCCTTATTATCAACCTAAATTTTCCTAATTTTAATCCTTGATACTAAAAATCAAGTTTAGTATGTTTTCTAAAATTATATCATTTTTTTAAAATATTGGTATAGTCTGCATTCAATTCTTTCCCATTATAAATTTGGTAAATTTTTTATCCAAACTATTGAGGGAGTAAAAATTAAAAAATGAAAAAAACATCCTATAATGTATACAATATTTTTTAATAATATATTCATCTATATGGATGATGAATTTAATATCTCATAGTATTCATATTTATTAGGAGAGTTATATGATTATTCTCTGACATCTATTAAAAAAAAACTTATAGAGTCGAGAAATTTTTTATGAAAACTTCTGAGTAGTTAGCTATTAATACAACATTTTATCCTTAGTTTATGGTGTTTAAATGTTCTATCTTGAAATTTGATATTATTTTCTAAAAAATTAATGGCTTTTTAGTTTAATTTCAATGATATTTGTTTTTATTTAGGAAGTTTGTGTCCATGAATCAATTAGATAACGAAAGACTGTTCTTAAAGCGTCAATTAATTTTAAGAAGACTTTTATTTATTTTAGATAACAAAAACACCTTAGGTAATAAAATATAATATCCAATCAAAATAGTAATTAAATAACCACAAAATAATATACTACCAAATATTAATGGATTTATTTTAGGGGTATTTTAGGGTGTAAAATCTAAATATAGATCTATATTGTAGGAAACAAGTGGTTTTAATTTTTTTTCTAATTTAAATAACAAATAAATTTCACTCACTATACTAAATTTGACCACTCCTATAACATAAAAACTATATAAAACATCCATTATTATACTCATATATCTATATGATAAAATGAAATAGACCTTGTGATCATGTTGTATGTTGAATGACCATAAGAGTTGAGTAAAGAATACAATATGTTTCCATTCAACTGAACATGAGGAATTCGACATAATGTAGGATTAGATGCACTAAATTAAATCAGAGTATTGAACAGGAATTCACATGGATGAACAAATAGAGATTTGATCTAATAATTAGTTGTAATGTAATGGACGACAACAATAATAAATGGCCAAGAAAAATGTAAACCCATTATAAGGGAAATGAATAGACCAATAGGTGAAGTGGTCATGTAGTAGTTTTATAAAAAATAATAAATGAATATTGGGATCATGAAAATTTTAAATTGGCCAGATGAAAAGATAATGTAGAAAAAATAAAAAGTGAGTGTTGAATGTGTGGATAACTCCATATCTTGTCACTCAACTGAATATGATATCAATTAAACATGTAGTAAGTCTATCGACTAAAATATAAATGAATATGATTGTGTGAATAAATAATCGACAAAAAATACATATAATATTATAATGAGGTTTTACCTATTATAATAAATTATAGTTTTTCCTCATAACTGATAGGTGGTAAATGATGGATCATACTAGATCACACTACTTTTAACTCAATATTTGGAGGATATTTTGGTTGAAAATTTCTATTTAAATTTTAAGGGAGATTTGTTTTAAATTTTTGTAAACAATAAATAAGAGACTATTGATCATTCTCATAGAAAGAAATCATAATACATTTTGCTGAACATAAATAATTAATGATTTAAGCTTGCCAATAAATTTTTTATATTCTTTAATTTTTATGTTTATCATCTGGTTCTATTATGATATTGGTTGTTTATTAGATATATTGTTATAAAATTTGTATTAAATTTCTATTGTGCTGGATAAAATCATTTTAGAGAATTTTGGATAGATACACTATATTTATGTTCTTTTTTATCTAAATAGTGTAATTACATATTGTTTTTCGGACTATTAGAAAATCCTTTTATAAATAAATTTTTTTCATAAAACAAATAAAAAGTCCTTGGACTTCAATGAAATTATTAACTAATAGTCTGTATGAATATTTCCAACTGATTATGGAGAATAATTTATTTTGATCTTACATATACACCTTTTCAATACTTCTCAATAATTAATTTTAAAATTTGTTTATGAAATAAAAAAGTTTTTTGTTTCCTCTACATTAAAATTAAACATTCAATGAAGTGATGTGTTTTAAATACAAAGGTGGGTGTAAAATGTGGGAAACTATAATTCAATGATATAAACAACAGAAAAACCATTTTTTTCAAAATACAATATTTTCATTGATCAAATTTCCACTGTTTGTGGGAGAAAACTTCACTAAAATTTTAATTTATTATTTGCACATTAATAAGGTTGATATGTATTGACCTTTTAAATTAATTTTTTATTTCAATTGACTTATTTATTAAAATAATATTCCTTCAAAGAAAATTAGTAATCATTTCTTATAATTTTAATTAAATTTTAACTTTATGATTTGAATTAATGATATTTTATTTGAATCAAAATGGACTATCATAAAACTAACTCGGGGATGAAATATTTCCTTTTACATTGGTATGAATTATGTATTCCACTAATTTTTAAATCCCTAAAATCCAAAGTTCTGGATAAATTATTTATAGATAATAAATTATGTGTTTTTTTCACATGGAGAAAAATAAATTTCTTGTAAATTATACTTTGGATGAGTATTAAATTTTCATTTATGATCGAAAAAATAAATAATTTCTATCCATTTTTAATGTATGAACCCAAATTTAAACTATAAACATTTAATTTTAATTCATAAATAACATTGACCTCTAGAGATATTCCATGTGTGAAAATATTTTTGAAAACAAATTATTTATTGTTGTTTAGTTTCTTATTAATAAGTCTTATTTTCTTCCATTAAAATTTACTAGTTGATTTCCTAATGTTAAAAAACATATGTGTTTTGATCTTTGATGAGGCTTATTTTTTAATAATTTTGTCCAAAAAAATTAGAGAAATATATAATATTTTAATCAGGATATTTGGTTCAAAATGGGGAATTATTGGTTACTATTTTAAACTATGATAAAAATCTACTTCATTGAACATCCTAATAAAAATAGTTTTTTTGATTAAATTAATTTAATACCCTTAATATTAGTCATATTAACAATTATAAGAACATTTTGTAACATGTGTTTTTTATATTGGGAGTTCATTAATTATTTTATTTATTTATAACTAGTAATTTAAAAAAAACTAAGTCCTCAAAAAAGGTGTGTCCATGTTTGAGATTTGAAGATTCTAGAAATTTCTGGAAACTAATGATGATTTAACCATGATAGGAACTTTTCAAGGGTCATCATTCTAGATTTGATTTCTGATACATTTTCTTGAGTTTATTTCGTGGGATAATTTTTTCTGGTGTCACGTCCGAGGAAGGTGAGAAGAATCTAGGAATTCCTCTTGGTGAGTGTTGAGGGCATGATCTAATATGAATTCATTGATGAGAGGAGGGACATTATATAATTGTTTAATCATTGTATGAGGTTTTATTTTAAATTTTTATATTTAGATGGAAAATAAAAATCAAATGGAATAAGTGTTGAGATAAAAGGAAGGGATTAGGAAGGTGTGTAAGAAAACTAGTGAAACATCCTCATCCATAAAACATTTTAATTTAGTATAGAACCTTCAAAAAATAGGGGGAAAATTTGTGACCATTTCTTGGGGATGATCAGGTTAGTCCATAATGTCACAATTTTCTAATTAATCAATCATAGACCATTGAGTGATTCTGTATTGGTGACATGTTGCTCAAACCAAAGGATAGATAGTATGTATAGAATTTTTTAATGAAAAAACATACATGAAATGGAGAGGTTAAATAAAACAAATTTGATTTAATGAGATACTTAAATTCATTTTATATTCATCAATCTTAGACCCCAATAGGTTAAAATGTTTTATTGTATTTCAGAAACAAATCCAAACATTTATTGGGATCCCTAATACAATTACATTTAGTTTATAGGGGTACATAAAGATTGTGTTCATGATTGATGGGCATAATGATTATTAATTTTAAGGTAACTCTACCAATATGAATCTCGGATATTTTATATAATATTTTTATTATTATATGTTATAAAATCTGAAACCATACAACTCATATTTGGAGATAATGTTGAAAAGATCCTTTGTAACATTTTCATGGTCCAGTGGGTCAAGGATGTATTGAAACATTTTTTTATGGAATGATTGTAATCCAAAAAAGGAAATTTCACATTACCATTTAAAAACTAATAGTTTACCAAGACATTAAAAATTATTTCCTGTTGAGAAAATTCTTCACATATTCTTAGATAACCCTTTAAGGGTTTTTATCATGATGATACTTTTCACACATTTCCTATGGTATTTTAGCATCATGGGATTTAGAATACTTAGGGATTGGTTTTACATTCCAACATTATTGACCTGTATGTTATTAGAGAATATTTTAGTGCATCTTTGAATGGTGAAATAATATCAGTTTTAAGTCGTAGTGCTCAAAATATAGTAGTAAATGTCTATATAGAAGGAAGAAAGATAAAATTATGATTTTAATTGAAAAATGAACAAGTATGAATCATAAAAAAGTGGCTTGATTAGATTTATGGTTATATAATAACAATCTATAGGTTTCTATTAGTATTGGTTCATTAAAAATATACTAAATGTGAGTTCATTTATGAGTCTTTAGTGGAATAAGTCTAACATGAATTGGAGACTCCATATGAATTATATAACCCTCAGGACCGGGAAGCTCAAAATTTATGTTCCTGTTGTCTAGACTGATGTAGAGCTTCAATTTAGGTTAATAATTCATATACAATATCATTCTAGGGGAATCTTTATATTAACGCATGGAAGGGAGAAAATACTTTATAAGGGATTGTTAGGAGAATAGTTGAGGTAGAGGTGATGGGATACCTTCATGTTAACAAGGGAGGGGATATCCTGGCATCTCTATTTTTCATATATAGTATGATTCAATCCATTCATAGTTCAATGGAATTTTATAGTAGGATTCCAGTATAAAAAGGGTTCATCCACTCATGAATGTATACAAAACATTAATTAGATTCATGTCATGTTGATGATAATAATGTTGTGATGTTTTTCATCATTGGTAAATACATTAAACAAGAAATTAAACATGGTATGGTAAGGATAATTTTCTATATTTTATATTCATATGAAATTGAACATGTGGAAGGATTGTTTATTCATCATAATAGGTAGAGACAAACCCCTTATAACATTGGGGTCTAGTGTTACACTACCAATATCAATAGAGGCCATACAGTCTAAGGTCATGATTCTTGGACCATAATGGATGAAAAAGTGAAATTTTATATTACTATGTAAATATAATTGTTGATGTTTTTTATGTATCATAAAGGGTGAATTGAAACCAGACGTGAATTTGATATTCCATTACATCCTAGAAAACATTGGTATATAAATGGGATTGTGTGGTATAATGTATTTTTTTGACTAAGGATGAAATTTTATGTTTTATATAATCACGAATCTATTATTTTAGTTAGGTACACTATGTGATGTTAAGAGAGAAGTGGAACCATCTAGGAATAATTTGTTTTAATGAATATGAGAATAGCCTTATAAGTGTATGCGTATAGTTTATGTTCATTATTCTTGGACCTAAGAGAGTAATGTAATTTCAATTCATATATATGAGACTATTATGCATTTTTATTTATGTGGTGTCCCTCTATCATATTGGAAAAAATAAACTAAGATCCATAATCCCAAATTATATGTTCTCAAAATGGGAAACAAAGTGTAGAAAGAGATATCATATATCACATAAGATCACACAAAAAGGGTGGATGGGTTAGTGTCACAATGTCACATAAATAATTACCTAAAACATACCAAAATAAGATGTAAATTAGGGAAAGAATCAACATGACGGACATTCTTTATCGACATGTACTGCTTTACATTAGGTTTTACACTGAGCGAATTGATATTCTACAAAAAAAGAAGGGTGGTAGGGGAAAAAATAAAATAGTGATATAAATCACAAATGGGGACAGTATGTGGGTTGTGTAATAATACTAACCAAGTATTGGAAATATATGTTTCACTAATTCATTTTCAATGATGATGGTATGTAAAATTCTGACCAACTACAGACCGTGTCATTGAAACAAAGGACCTTAAATGTTACTATCAAATGTACGCTGGGAAATGTAAAATTTTCAAATGTTGGGACATTTGAGCATTGTTCCATCACTACTATGGATCCTGTTTTGAAATAAAAGATAAATATTGATCCAAATCGTGGATGATCCAATATTTTATGGTGAATTAAGTAGATTTTATGATTGAGTTCAAAACCATAAGTGATACTTCATTTTGATTTGGTCACATAATGAGAACAACCTATACTAGTGTTGGTAAACTCATCTCCTAAGGGTAGAATCATCTCTAATTATAGTGAGGAAAAGAAACCTACTGGAATGGTATTGATTATATAAACAAGGAGATAATGTTGATCTACCAATGCTGGAAATAGTTTCAAGGCAGGATATGGTGATCTGAGAATCACTATATATCTATTTAAATCATATTGAATCCATATATAGTTATCATGAATTGTGTAGCTGAACACTGTCACTAAATTATAGGTTAGACTTTTAGAAAAGGAAAATTAATTGTCTCGGTAATTTCAGTTTCATATAGACACATGTTATCTACATTTTTTAGGGTCATTAATCTAAAACCTATGTTAATATAGATTAATGAATTATATCTTGAATGTTGATAATATATTTTAATATCATCTAGAAAGGGTGACATTATAAGTATTTTAATCTCTTTTGACAAAGATCCAATCATGGAAGCTTAATGTAATGAATAATGAAGTTATGTTCTAGAAAGATTAAATATTTGTAAAATAGACCAATTAAAATGTAGTTAAATGTCCATAAGTGAGGATATTATACATGAAATTTTAGATAATAGATAGATGGAAAAGATATATTTATTTAGATTCATGAATATTGGATTTTTAATGTACTATAATTTTTATGGGAAGTAATTTTTATGGAACCTTTAATTGATGGGAGGTGTGAGGTTCTCCCCATCCATAGTGATCAATGATTATCCCCTACTTAAGTAAACCATGTGAATAGAGAATTAGAACTCATATTTAGGATTCATTTTCGATTGTTTTATTCTTAGTATCTTTTGAAATCTCTATGCCACCATGAAATCCCCTATAAATAGAGATAATATGAGTATAGTCAATTTGACTTATATGGTCTCTCAATCTTGATGGACAACTAGGTTTTGTAGTTATTGGAGCTTATTCTCATTGACGGATTCTAGTTCAGCTTGACATAATTATAAACTTTTTTTGGAATAAACATAAGATAAATGGTGTTCCCATTTTATGGAAGGTAGTTTTAAATATTAATAAGGTATTAGTGTTCCATATATTAAAGAATATGGAGTCTCTTGGGAGGAGGTCCAAGTTGTTTTCTAGTATTCGTAAATGGAATTTGATATCTTTTCAACCAAATAATCTATTTTTTATCTGTCTTCTTAAAAATGATATGGAGGAATTTTTTATTCCTTATTTTACCACTTGTTGAAATTTGGTAGTATAGTGTGTTGTTGGACTTGATTTTATAATTATCATTAAAATTATTAAACTATAAATATCTAAAATATGTAACATTTTCCTTGAGAATGGTGTGAGGGTTCTCAAATGTAAAAATGGTGTGGGATTTAAAATATTCAATAATTAATATGGTCTTTAACACCATTTGAAAAATGTGTGAATCCCATTTCATGATTAAATTAATCACAATAAGAACAATATATTATTATCAATCTCTGGTTGGTGGCTAGAGACCCATGACAATGATTCATCATATACCAAATTTACAAGAATGCATGGTATATTGTAGATGTTATATTTTTGAATCATTCAATTTGAATGAATATTGTTTTCCTAAAACTAATTTGTGAACTCCAATCATTCAAAACAACTTCATCGAAAAATTATGAATATTATCCTTATTTGATGGGGTAATTTCAATCTAGTTTATTGGGACCACATTTCATGTCATTCACCACCTAAAATACTAAAGGCATTTGATTCCCTTCAATTCAGTGGAGATGGATTCTATAAAATTATCATCAAAAGATATCATTCTCTAAGTTAGCGCCATTACAAATGCTAAACTTCTCTAAAGGACAACAAATTTATTCTTGTGTGGATGGATTTAATGGTAGAGTGAGATGTTTGATGTGCATGATCAGGTGATTCATCTAGTGGGATTCTTCTTATATGATGGGATTGTATTTGGGATCCACATAGGGAGGTATGTTTCCAAGATGATTCAATATACAGCTTTTGAAAATGTGAGTGAAATGAGATATCACACTGCAAAGGCAACATTGTTGTCCAAATTATCGTCATCCAGGTCAGTAAGGGATGTGGTCATGATTTACATGAAATCATTTCAATAATTTTGGGTCAATGGGACTTGGGACCCCATAGGATTAGTTGAAAATATGGACATTAACATAGGGGTGCACTCTAGAAATGGATAAGCATCATCATTCCAAATTGTGTAGTAACCATTAATTTATTTAATGACTAGCTATATGTCACCTCTCACCTTTGACCATTGATAATTTATCAAGTTTTCTAACTCAAGATTGATGGTCGGGTCTTGGCACACATCCTCATAGTTTGTTAATACCTAAAAAAGGAAGAATTTTTATGAAATTAGGTCTATATAGGGATTAATGAAGATGAATCCATTCATGACCCTATTGAGTTTAGGGTTATGGATCCCTTTCCATGTTAGGATCTACGAGGCACACTAAAAATTCATTTCACAATATGTTTTTTCATTATCAATGTAGATAATTATCACTTTTTGAAAGTTGATGTATTTGGGATTATATTAAAATGCTTGATGTAATTTATGTTAATAATCCTATTCTTGACCCTAAATTGAATCCTATGGAATGAACCAGATGTTTAACTATTTAATGATCAATTTACACCACACCAACCAGCCATCCAACATACGACTGTTGAGGATGTACTATATGTGGTTGACATGAAACATCAATTGGGATTCATTATTTCATTGATAATAACACATATTTTGAATCAAGAAGGATAAGGTAAGGTTTTTTTTACGGTAGGGTATCCAAGATAAATTTATCGAAAAAAGTTTGTGAAATTATTTAGACTATTCTCTTATCCATTTTTTTTATAAGTTAAGAGGATACTAATGGATTATGCATGGGTATCCACATATAGGACAAAAGGATTTCCTAGAATAGGTGGAATATGTACTAGATGATATAAAAGATACATATAGATGTCATCAAATGTAGTATGGTCTTGAACATCCACTTAAAAGAAGAATCCTTTATTCATCAACTATGAAATGAACATCAATTTTTCTTATATATTAGTGAAAAAATACATATGATTCCCAAATTTACTTAAAGGCCACAAAACACTAGAAGATTTTAATTTTAAATATTTTCACTAATGGAATACATCTTCTTTGGGGAAATCTCAATGACATGTTATAAGACATTAAAGATGATGAATTTTGAAAACAGTCACTTTTTCAATAACTTTTAGATAGTTATGGTTTAACAAAATTTTACCAAAAAATAATATTGCATAAAAACCTAAAATTAATTCCAATTTGAGGATTGATATATGATTTATTGTGTGCTATGTGGTGAAGCTATCATTATTCTATATGAACAGAATCATCAGGAAGTAGTATGTTCCTTGGTGTTCCCTAAATGTGGGGGTCTCTTCATCTTCATGAGCCATGTTTATTTTATTGTATTCCAAATACCTATCATGATGAATATATGAATAAATATAGTGGTTTCATCATTCAAAAACTCAAAATGTATGATAGTTAATATTCATTCAGGTTTTAATGGCATGAAGGCATTATATTTTAACATAATTTTGGGAAATATGCTTTACAAGATATGTTGTGAGGGAACCCAAACATGAACAAATGGCCTGGAGTAACAAATCCTAAATTAGATGGCCCGGTGTTCAATAGAAACAATACCATAAAACTATTTGAATTACCCGACTAAACTGTAATATCCCCTCCCTATAACATCTTTAATTAAGAATCATGACCCCCGCCTTAACATTGGTATCAACTTACAGTACCCATGTGCAAAGCCACAAGGGTAGATGGCATGCCCTATGTAACCGTCCGTGAGTCCTTGAGAATTATTGGGTTTGCCTATGTGAATTACTCTTTAATGATCCATCCACATGGGGCTACACTAGTCATCATGATCAATTCTACTTCATAGCCCTTGGTCAGTGTGGCTCAAAAGCCCTTTTGAAGGCTTAAAATCTCAATGACCTGAAGGGAAATTTTATTTTACCCAAAACCCCATTCTCGATAAATAATACTATTACTACAATAACATGGTATATAAATTTTTAATTTACATTCTCCACTAAAATTCAAAATTAATTTCTTTAATACGTCAAGAAATCAACTATCTTCTAGATTTGAAACAAGGTATGATACAATATTCTTGGGATTATTTACTATATGTTTAATCACTCCTCTACAAAACATGATTGTAAAAAACAAAACCTTCTTCCAAATATTCAGCCCAAAAACAAGGGTAGATATAAGTTTCACATCTATGAAAATGGAGTTGAATTAATATGTTCAAAATATGATTAGTGCCTGATCCAGAAGAGACTCGAATATATTCTAGTTCCAAATATGTTTTAGGAGTGCAACTAATATGTATCAATCGAATGAAACCATGGGGGAAAATATTCATTCATAAAATGGTGTTTTAGGTCATGAAAGTTGATGTATACTCTGATCTATCTATTTTTCTTCATTACTGGGATAATATTTTCCACCTACATAGGGTACTAAACATCCCTAAACAATATATCTTTGAAAATATTAACAACTTTATCTATTATCATTGAAGTATGGTATGTATTAATCATTATAGGTACATAAATGAATCAATAATAACCAATATAAATGCCAATATAGTGGTTGGTGGCCTTAGAATCAAACCATGGGATCTCTATGTAGTTCCAAATTAAAAAAATCTATGTTCAATTTTTTGTAATTTGAAATATTTCAATTGATCTTTTAGATACATGATATCACTAAAAAAATTTGGCGTTTTATATTCCTTAGTGGTATGATTCACCTTTTCAGCCAATCAACTATGGTGGAGAGTCATCCATTAAAGGTAATAGGTGATTTATCCATTTATATTTAATCAAAAACAAGATGACTAGTTGGGATATATGACCACATAGAAATAGTATACTATAATATGGTGTGATCTTTATTTACATAGTTATAATCATTATAAGTATATTCTTATCCATTAGATAAGTGGATACTGTGGAAATTTTGGTTGATTACCTTGTCTCATGTAGTTTCCAACAATGTGGTCATCCTTTGACATCAAAACAATTCTTATTTGTTGATAGAAAATGGGGTAATCCTACTCTAAATTAGATATGATCGATTTTCAATTAATTATCCATTAGTAATATAATTTTTATACTATAAAAAAGTTTTTTTACTTCAATGGAAAATTTACTTCAGAATAGAAATAGTTAATCTAAGAACACTCTATACTATTATGTATAATGAAATAGTGCCTGAGTTCCTAAAAGTTTTTCTATTGGATAAATAGGAAGTTTGAAAAAAACATCATTTGCTCTCTTTGAACTATGTACGTGGGTGTTATGTTGTTGTGATAATTTACACAAGAAGACTCTCCAGTATAATGTTAAATTAATTCCCTCATATAGTACCTAACGTCATGGTAATGGTATTCACATTATCTAAATGGATAATTATCATCATTGAGTACTCCTACTTGACCATTGACGGGTTCTCTGAATAACTTGTTTTATAATTGTGATATTATTTCATGAAGGTGGAGACAAGGCCTTCCCTATATGGCATCTAATGAATTATCCATTAAGACAATCATTAACTCAGTATTCAATAAAAATAACTAAACTTGATCTTTAACTACGTAATTTCATGTTCCTTTTTTTCTATTTTCATTTCCCTTTATTTTCATGTTTGGTGATGCTTGATTCGACTTTATGTAACTTGACATATTTAAAATAATATAAGAATGAGATTGATCCTGAAATAAGTGTCCTATAAACACTAAAAATTGGATTTACTATGATTCATATATTGAATATACTATATTTTATAATTTCACACTTAAATTCCCTCAAGATGTATATTATGTCTTAGTAATAGACACTATCATTATAAGGCCCCAGCCTTAAACCATACTTAATCTTGAGTTATTACAAGATTACACATTGATGATCTTTTTAGGTTTAGAGTTTTAGAGAATTAGATCCTGAAACTTGCATTACATTCCACATTTAAACAAAGTGGTTACATAAAAGACAATATTCAGTCTTCCCATCAACGGAAACATATCTAAAATAAAACATGGATTCTTTCTTGAAACATCCTTAACACTATCATCACATCATGTAACTTTCCCTTGACCTGTGAAAAATATTTCAAAAACTTGGGATGAGCATAAAAAGCTCAGTAAGGGTAATAATAATATGGAAAGGAAATATGAGTTCATATATGCATAAGAATTAAATCATACTTTACCCATAAAACATAGGCACATTAACATACCTCATCAAACCATGAATAAAACATAGAAATCATAAGACATAAAGGTAACTTGAGGCATTCATAACATTCTTACGTAGGGAGTAACCCTCTTGATTACGTTTGGAATACCCATCACAGTATATTCCCTAAATATCTTCGGAGAAACCTTAACGTTTCACTTCTTCACATTAACCAATGCATTGGAGAGATATATCGGGCTCACCCGCCCTTAGATTATCACGGAACCAGCCGTCTTCATAATAATGACCAAGAACCTCAACATAATCATATAACATAAAACATGCATAAAGGAAACATACCATTTCCACCTTTCAATCACAAGATATCAATACAAAACATTAATATAAAAACATTATGAAAACCATTTTCAATACCAAAATAAATTAAAAGTAAAACATGGTATTTATTTTTCTTTTAAAAATTAGGTATGGCTTGTAGAGGAATCCGAAACTCAAATAATGTTCACGACGGCGGAGAAGTCATTGTCGCCGCATACGTACGACAAAAAAACATTCCCTTTTGTCATTTAGTAAACGATTCATATAAAAAAGATTCCTTTTGAATAAATGTAAAAGTCAAAGGGGTTTATACACCATATAAAAGAAGGTTGTGTATAATACAATATATTCCTCAATGAAAGGAGATTGAGACGAAGTCCCATACAAAGACGATATCCTTGGTTTAAGGATAAATCAATTAAATAATTATGTGTGACAAACGAATACAGAAAATATTAGTGGATATTATGTGTAAAATAATGAAAGGTCATTCACACATATTCAAAGGATGACATATTCAACAACTACATGTTGAACCCAAAAAAATCGAAATTGGGTTAATAAGTTCCCTTGACAGTCTAACGGCGTCACATCAAAATGAGTTGATGAGAGATAAAAAAAGGGTCTCTCATCACTTGGACATAAAATTTACATCAATAAGGATATATGAGAACATATCCCAACATAACAATATGTAAATTAAAATACCCAACAAAAGAAGTCTTTTAAAAAGAGGTGGATAAAAGGTTCCATTACTGACATGGGTATCTTTCGAAACATACGCCCCGTGAAAGAAGGATAATACAACATTGATGTAAATACTCATAAATGAAATAATATTACAAAAATAGTAAAATAATGGTCATTACAAACACCACTCAATGTAAATTGTGGCAAATGTTGCATAAATCTCATGGGAATAAAAGTGAGATGAAAAATCCATTACGAAAACTCGGCAGCCAAACGACGCCACTTAAAACTTACAAAAATGGATTGATTAGATCAAATAGGGTATCTCATCACATTAAAATAATATGTACAGAAAGAGGAATATAAAAGAACAACCCCCATCATAACAACGAGGAGCATAGAATAAGTGACATAAAGGAGAGTACTTAAATAGAAAGAGATAGGTTAGATCTCTTACGAAAATTCGGTAGCCTAATGGCGCCACTCAAAACTTCCAAAATAGATTGATGAGAGACAATAGGGTCTCTCATAATATGAACATAAAAATTAAAGTAAGAGTAATATAAAAGAACATCCTAATAACAAGAAATATGAGCATATAAGGAATGACATAAAAGAGTGTACTTAAAAAGAAAGAGAGGAGTAGGATCCCTTACCTCGGGTCCGACTTGACTTGATCATTCTTTAACATCCTGAATAATAAACATGAGTTAATTTCCACTTTATTAAGAACCTTTTTCTAGTTTATTATTCCTTTTAGATCACTTATTTACATGTTATAAACATTATGTTATCATTTATGTTAATAATGTTTGTTTTGTCGATATTTGGTTCTTAAGTCGAAAGTGGACTTCTTACAATTACATGTTGTTCGTGTGGTCAAATGTTCATTGTATCCAGAATTATATTCATGATATGGATATTATATATATCATATATATCCATAATATAAATGTATTTATAATATTACATAATCATTTAGAGGTAAGAAATGAAATGCACCTTTCATGGAGAAGGTAAGTCGTATGTACGCATGAACGCTACTTTCATTTCTATGTTATATTAATGGAATTAAAACTAAATGAGAGGTATGTATATTTTAATTCCAGAATTATATTCATAATTTAGATGTTTCATTCATCATATATATCCATTATATATATGTACTTCTAATAGTACATTACATTTGGGGATAAGAAATGAAATGCAACGTTCATGGAGACGGTAAGCCGTAAGTACGCATGAATGCTACTTTCATTTCTATTTCATATTTTTATGGAATGGAATAATAATTATATATAGGTATATTATAATTCCAGTATAACATGATATATAATATCTTTAAATACATCATTTATACATCCCACATATGGAATTAACGAATCACATCACTTTGAGTGGGCGGTAGTCCGCACTTCCTTAAATGAAGATATTGCGTTTACCCATAATGGAAACCATAAAGGTATTCCCAAAATGAAAAATACAGAAGCATAAGGAAAAATTAACATATTATATATCATATATAAATATAGTGTCATCTTAATGGCCACCTTTTAAGGTGTTAAATGAATGTTGAACAATCATCGTTTCGGGAGGCATAAATTCACCATCCACGTAAATAGTATGTCCATTAACCATTAGATGTTGGTGTGTGTAAGTGTAGCTCGAATCCTTATTGTAAAAACATCCTAGTATATTGATGATACTGGATTTGTTACAAAAGAAATGAATAAAAATATTTTAGGGGGTTGGAGAAGCAAAATAAAACAAAAGGACTCAAGTGAAAACATTACCTTAAAATCGGGTAACTCCCATTGGTTTGAGCTCAAAGGCTTCCTTGGGAAGACTTCTCCCCAAAGTGAGGCTTCAAGGAGTAATATAGGGAAGTGGAGAGACAAAATGGGTAGAGGTTGGCCGAGCCAAAGGCTTTGAGAGTGTGGGTAAGGAGGTAGAGTTGGGGTCCTTTTATAAGAGGAGAGGAGGGGCACTTTTGGAAAGTAAAGAAAAGTCAATTTATATTAAAATAGTATTCGGATTTAAGAGGTCCCACATTGATGTGTTTCGAGGATGAGGTGATAAGGGTTCTCAATCCACTCATCCAATAGGTTTTGGACATATGTAGGTCTTAGATATTACATTATATTTCCATTTTATGTAAATCCTTAAATAATGAGGTCATCGTTGCATCATCATGATGTCATAAATAATTTAATTTATTTAATGTCTAAAAATTATAAAAAAAATACTATGATGTAGTAAATCGATTGAGCTTTCCAATGAATATTTATAGTGAAAAATATGATTTGTATAACCCCATGTAAAAATTGTTTAGTAAAACATTTCATGTTTGTCTCATTTTTACTTTAACTTTAAATAAAAAGATATTAATGTCATTTTCCAACCAAAGTGGCTTCATGGGGTCCCCAAGTTGACCCATGGGTTGTCTTGGTCGGCCATGACACATCCAATGAGGTTAGGACATGTGTAAAGTTCATTTCATCTTATTAAAACATTATTTTTACCTTAAACTACACTAATTACCTCTAATCGCAATTAAAAACATAATAAGTTACTATTCACCAAAAAATTATTTTTATCCCATTGAACCACATTTTACTTCTTAATGACAACCATGTATGTCGGATTTTTGAAATTCAAAACACAAAGATGAAAAAATTTCATTTAAATGGAAAAATTAGTTTTTATAAGTACCACATAGTGGTTTCACTATTCATCAAAAATTGAAGTTTTTCAGAAAAATTCCAAAAATTCACCCTAAGATATATTTGATATTACGAATTCAAAAATGAAGTCTATTTTACAAAATTAAAAACATATAATTCACATTAATTAATTTAATAATTAATTCCCGCTGTCAGAGCAAATAGCGTGTTTTTATGAAACAATATGTATCAAAAGATTGACAATAGTTTATGTCTGATTTCAAAGTGATATTAATTCCAACGACCGCTATTGGATTTAATGGTAAAAATATATTATAATTTTACTTTAAAACCAATTCAAAAGATAATATAATCATATAAAAAAAATTAGATTAAAAAGAGGTTTTGAAATAAAATACAACATTTTACACTATTCATTAAAAAATGAACTTTATCAGAAAGATACCAAAAATTTACACAAAGTAAATTTTGATGGCCCAATTATTAAGAAGAGTTTTATTTGGTCCAAAAGGATGTATCAGAGTGAACATAACTATATTTAATGACGGTTCTCCATAAAAAGGCGATAAGTGAACCTTTAGTGAAAACTAGGGCATATACGCCTAAAATTGAATTCTTTCCGTATTTTATGCCTTTATCTTTTATTGGATAAATGTAAAAACATTTAAAAACATATTTTAGTTATTTCTATCCATTCCCGCCAATACAACAGCTACATGTTAACTACCATTTAAAATAATCTTATTCTATTATTAGAGTGCAACGTAAGATTCCCAAGAAACTCGTTGTTGCGTGTTCGGTACGCCTTCGAGCATAGCGTCCCCTTTAAAGTCATATCAATATTTTATTCACAAATATGGATAAATATGAAAATGCCATATTCTTTATTTACCTGGGGTGTTACATCCTTCCCCCCTTTTGGGAATTGCGTCCTCGCAATTTTTAAAATTGAGCTTGGAAACATCCTTGAAAGTCCCACATCGGAACAAGAGTCAGTAAAACAATCACATTAATATAATGGAAGATAAGTACAGAGGTCACCCTAGTTAACCCATATGTAGAAAAACATGGACATGGAAGAAAAAGAAAAGGGTCATGTTCTTGAGGGAGAGTGATAGTAAACATGTTTAGGAAAAAGTTAACCGTAAGAAAATCACAAACTTGTGATGGGTTAAACGGGATTCGATTTCCCAGTAGGAAAAGTTAATAGACAACATTTTTGTTTTAAGTTACTTATAATTGAGGAAATTATTAATAAGGAAACATAATCATTTATCATGTTGACTTTCAACTTTTACTAGATTCCTTAATCAAACTCATATTTTTTTCCAAAAGACGAGTATTTAGGGAGACTTGTTCACATTAAGAGTACTATAATCAACTTCTAGAGAATCACCTAATCCACCAAAGAGAACTATATACATCACATGTCTTTAGGATTTAACCAAAACCAAAACCAAAATGGTTAGTACAAGGTCAGATAATCCAGAAAAGGATAACCCATTAAAAAGATAATCTATGCTTAATCTCTAAAATTTGTCCAACAAAACCCAAAGTTCAACGAGGACCATCCCATAAACAATTTCTCCATAAAATTCTTCAAATTAAACCAATCTAGGATTGAAACACAAATATTTGAAGGATTTATTCACATAGTCTTCCAAGTTAAATTGTAACATTTATCTCCAAACAACATTAGTTGCTCCTAAAGTCTCGTATTGAAAAGTAATTAACCTAATCACATATCCTCCATGATAGGTTAATCATTTTCATAAATAACCAAAAATAAACTTACTCTTAATTCATAAAATCATATAACTAAAAAGAATCATTCAAACTAACCAGGGACTTTATGTAGTCTAGTGGTAGGTGATAAATACCAGTCGCGCTTTGGTTGGGGGTTCGATTCCCGCAGCTTAGTCCGACGCGACGGGTTGTCACACGGTCTGCGTGTTGTCCTTTTTCCAAAACTATATAATTCTTAAATCATTCCCCAAAAAGAGATAAAATCATCAAAAATGATCATAACATATTTTAACCTCATGTTTATCTCATGCCTTTAATTTTCTAGCATATCATATAATAACCCATAATTACCTCAAAAGTAAGGATCATATAAACTCTAATGGTTACCTTTATAATTAATACCTGAACTTCCACATCGATTGGTCATCTCGTACATGATGCATTACAGAACATACCAAGTTTCAAGAGGTTGATCATGACTCATTGATAGTTGGTTTAGAACAACCACGGGTTTCCTTATTGAAAACCTCATTTCATCCAGTATCTTAATCAGAGAACCACCACAGTTTCCTACAAACCTATTTTCACATTGGTGCCTGCAAGATCCATCCATTCACTAAAAACAGAAATGTCAGTGTGTGTATATCAACAAAACCATCATGTACTAATGAGTAAGGTAAACACTAATATATACTTACTCATTCACATTATCTAAAACTAAGACTCTTTTTGAAATCCTAACCATTATGGTAATGTCACTTATGCATAAAGAATACACTAACCTCTAAAGATATCTAAACTGACCTCTGATACCAACTATATGGCCCCATCCTTAAGCCTTACTTAATCTTGAGTTATTACAAGATTACACATTGTGGCTCTTTTTATGTTTAGAGTTCTAGAGAATTAGATCATGAAACTTTCATTACATTTCACATTTAAACAAAGTGGTTACATATAAGACAATATTCATTCTTCCCATCAACGGAAACATATTTAAAATAAAACATGGATTCTTTCTTGACACATCCTTGACACTATCATCACATCATGTTCCTTTACCTTGACATGTGTAAAACATTTCAAAAACTTGGGATGAGCATAAAAAGCTTAGTAAGGGTTATAAAAATATGGAAAGGAAACATGAGTTCATATATGCATAAGAATGAAATCATACATTACCCATAAAACATAGGCACATTAACATACCTCATCAAACCATGAATAAAACATAGAAATCATAAGACACAAAGGTAACTTGAGACATTCATAACATTCTTATATAGGGAGTAACCCTCTTGGTTACGTTTGGAATACCCATCACAGTATATTCCCTAAATCTCTTCGGATAAACCTTAACGTTTCACTCCTTCGCATTACCCAATGCATTGGAGAGCTATATCGGTCTCACCCGCCATTATTTTATCATGGAACCACCCGTCTTCATAATAATGCCCAAGAACCTCAACATAATCGTATCACATACAACATGCATAAAGGAAACATTACATTTACACCTTTCAATCACAAGATATCAATAAAACACATTGATATAAAAACATTATGAAAACCATTTTCAATACCAAAATAAAAGAAAATAAAAACATGGTATTTATTTTTCTTTTAAAAAGAAGGTATGGATTGTAGAGGAAGCCGAAACTCAAATAATGGTCACGGTGGCGGAAAAGTCGTTGTCGCCGCATATGTACGACAAAAAAATATTCCCTTTTGTCGTTTAGTAAACGCTTCGTATAAAAAAGATTCCTTTTGAATAAACGTAAAAGTCAAAGGGGTTTATACACCATATAAAAGAAGGTTGTGTATAAAAAAAAGCCTCAATGAAAGGAGATTGAGACGAAGTCCCATACAAAGACGGTATCCTTTGTTTAAGGATAAATAAATTACATAATTATGTGTGAAAAACGAATACACCAAATATAAGTGGATATTAAGTGTAAAATAATCAAAGGTCATTCACACATATTAAAATGATGACATATTCAACAACTACATGTTGAACCCAAAGAAATCGAAATTAGGTTAAGAAGTTCCCTTGACAGCCTAACGGCGTCACATCAAAATGAGTTGATGAGAGATAAAAAAGGGTATCTCATCACTTGGACATAAAATTTACATCAATAAGGATATATGAGAACACATCCCAACATAACAATATGTAAATTAAAAGACCCAACAAAAGAAGTCTTTTAAAAAGAGTAGGGTGAAAGGTTCCTTTACGGACATGGGAATCTTTCGAAACATATGCCCTGTGAAAGAAGGAAAATACAACATTAATGAAAATACTCATAAATGAAATAATATTACACAATGAGTAAAATAATGGTCAGTAAATACACCACTCAAAGTAAATTGTGGAAAATGTAGCATAAATCTCACAGGAATTAAAGTGAGATGAAAAATCCCTTACGAAAACTTGGCAGCCTAACGGCGCCACTTAAAACTTCCAAAAATGGATTGATGAGATCAAATAAGGTATATCATCACATTACAATAAAATGTACATAAAGAAGAATATAAAAGAACATCCCCCATCATAACAAATAGGAGCTTAAAAGAAGTGACATAAAGTAGAGTACTTAAAGTGAAAGAGAGAAGTTAGATCTCTTACAAAAATTCGGCAGCCTAACAACGCCACTCAAAACTTCCAAAATAGATTGATGAGAGATAATAGGGTCTCACATCATATGAACATAAAAATTACAGTAAGAGTAATATAAAATAACATCCCAATAACAAGAAATATGATCTTAGAAGGAACGACAAAAAAGTTTGTACTTAAAAAGAATGATAGGAGTAGGATCCCTTACCTCGGGTCCGACTTGACTCGATCATTCTTTAACGTCCTGAATAATAAACATGAGTTAATTTACAATTTATTATGAACCTTTTTCTAGTTAATTATTCATTTTATATCACTTATTTCCATGTTATAAACATTATGTAATCATTTAAGTTAATAATGTTTGTTTTGTCGATATTTGGTTCTTAAGTCGAAAGTGGACTTCTTACAATTACATGTTGTTCGTGTTGTCAAATGTTCATTATATCCAGAATTATATTCATGATATGGATATCATATATATCATATATATCCAGAATATACATGTATTTATAATATTACATAATCATTTAGAGGTAAGAAATGAAATGCACCGTTCATGGAGACGGTAAGTCGTTCATACGCATGAACGCTACTTTCATTTCTATGTCATATTAATGGAATTAAAACTAAATGAGAGTTATTTATATTTTAATTCCATATTTATATTCATCATTTAGATATATCATTCATCATATATATCCATTATATATATGTACATATAATAGTACATTACATTTGGGGATAAGAAATAAAATGCATCGTTCATAGAGACGGTAAGCTGTATGTACGCATGAATTCTAATTTCATTTCTATTTCATATTTTTATGGAATTAAATATTAATTATATAGAGGTATATTATAATTCCAGTATAACATCATATATAATAACTTTAAATCCATCCTTTATATGTCCCACATATGGCATTAACGAATCACATCACTTTGAGGGGGTGGTAGTCTGCACTTCCTGAAATGAAGATGTCGTGTTTACCCATAATGTAAACCATAAAGGTATGCCAAAAATTAAAAAATACAGAATCTTAAGGGAAAAATAAACATATTATATATCGTATATAAATATAGTGTCATCTTGATGGCCACCTTTGAAGGTGTTAAAAGAATGTTGAACAATCATCATTTCGGGAGGCATAAATTCACCATCCACGGAAACATCATGTCCTTTAACCATTAGATGTTGGTGTGTGTAAGTGTAGCTCTAATACATCTTATAACAACATCCTAGTATATTTAAGATACTGTATTTTTTACAAAATAAATGAATAAAAAAAGTTTAGGGGGTTGGAGAAGCAAAATAAAAAATAGGACTCAAGTGAAGACATTACCTTAAAATCGGGTAACTCCCTTTGGTTTGAGATCAAAGGCATCCTTGGGAAGACTTCTGCCCAATGTGAGGCTTCAAGGAGTAAGATAGGGAAGTGGAGAGACAAAATTAGCAGAGGATGGGCGTGCCAAAGGCTTTTGGAGTGTGGGTAAGGAGGTAGAGGTGGGGGCCTTTTATAAGAGGAGAGGAGGGGCACTTTTGGAAGGTAAAGAAAAGTCACTTTATTTTAAAATGGTATTCGGATTTAAGAGGTCCCAGATTGATTTGTTTCGAGGATATGGTGATAAGGGTTCTAAATACACTCATCCAATAGGTTTTGGACATGTGTAGGTCTTAGATATTACATTATCATTCCATTTTATTTAAATCGTTTAATAATAAGGTCATCGCTGCATCATCATGATGTCATAAATAATTTAATTTATTTAATGTATAAAAACTATAAAACAAATACTATGATGTATGAAATCATTTTAGATTTCCAATGAATATTTATAGTCAAAAATCTGATTTGTATAACCTCATGTAAAAATTGTTTTAGTAAAACATTTCATGTTTGTCTCATTTTTACTTTAACTTTAAATAAAAAGATATTAATGTCATTTTCCAACCAAAGTGGCTTCATGGGGTCCCCAAGTTGACCCATGAGTTTTCTTGGTCGGCCATGACACATCCAATGAGTTTATGACATGTTTCATGTTCATTCCATATTATTAAAACATTAGTTTTACCTTAAACTCCACTAATTACCTCTAATCGCGATTAAAAACTTAATAAGTTACTATTCACCAAAAAATTATTTTTATCCCATTGAACCACATTTTACTTCTTAATGACAACCATTTATGTCGGATTTTTGAAATTCAAAACACAAAGATGACAAAATTTCATTTAAACGGAAAAATCAGTTTTTATAAGTACCACTTAGTGGTTTCACTATTCATAAAAAATTGATGTTTTTCAGAAAAATCCCAAAAATTGACCCTAAGCTATATTTGATATTACGAATTCAAAAATGAAGTCTATTTTATAAAATTCAAAACATATAAGTCACATTAATTAATTTAATAATTAATTCCCTCTGTCAGAGCAAATAGCGTGTTTTTATGAAACAATATGTATCAAAAGATTGACACTAGTTTAAGTTTGATTTCAAAGTGAAATTAATTACAATGACCACTATTGGATTTAATGGTAAAAATATATTCTAATTTTACTTTAAAACCAATTCAAAAGATAATCTAATAATATATATAAATTAGATTAAAAAGAGGTTTGGAATTAAAATACAACATTTTACACTATTCATTAAAAAATTTACTTTATTAGAAAGATACCAAAAATTTACACAAAGTAAATTTTGATGTCCCAATTCTTAAGAAGAGTTTTATTTGGTCCAAAAGGATGTATAAGAGTGGACAAAACTATATTTAATGAGGTTCTCCATCAAAAAGTGATAAGTGAACCTTTTCGGAAAACTAGGGCATATGCGCCTAAAATTGCATTCTTTCCGTATTTTATGCCTTTATCTTTTATTGGATAAATGTAAAAACATTTAAAAACATATTTTAGTTATTTCTATCTATTCCCGCCAATACAATGGCTACATGTTAACTACCATTTAAAATAATATTATTTTATTATTAGAGTGCAACGTAAGATTCCCAAGAAACTCGTTGTTGCGTGTTGGGTACGCCATCGAGCATAGCGTCCCCTTTAAAGTCATATCAATATTTTATTCACAAATATGGATAAATATAAAAAATTCATATTATTTATTTACCTGGGGTGTTACAATCATATTCCTCTACATGATATAGATCTATAGTAGCCACTTCAGTCATGAACACGGGAAGTATCCTCAAATCATCAATGAGGGATCCAAAATTATTTTTTGATAGGAATATCCCATCATGGATCGATATTTGGGCTAAAATACTGGCGAGGTACTAGATCATGTTATACTAAGGTGTTATGACAATGTGTACCCCCACCCACATTGGTCTTTGATTATTGGTAAATATGGAATGTCTTATTGGTTAAGGAAATTTTTCTAGGATTGAAACATCACATTTATTATTTTAGATACATAGGAATGATTGTGATTTGGTCATCTATGACTGATATTGAAGATCAAATACTAAAACTGACCACTAATATATAATAGATGATGCATCATTACGAATTTGAAATATCCTAGCCTTGAGAAACCCCACTCTTCGGGTCTCAAAAATATAAAAAGTTAAAAATATATCCTCTTGGATCTATTCATATTGATGTTTTTTTCCTACTTCCTTTTGACAATCGATGAGATATTATAGGATATTGAAAGAATGCATCATCTAGGATATATACATAAATATAACCTATCATGATAGAATTGATAGGTTCATCCTCCTACACTTCATTAAATATGACTAACAAGGTTATATGTATAATGGAACATTTTCTAAAAGTAGTCAACATTACATCCATAATAGTGAATATTATATTTGGAACTGGAAATGGTTCCAATCTATCCTTGTGAGGATTAATCTAAATCATAACAGACATAAGGGAATATGAAGATGGCTGTGAGACTATAGAGGAGGGGTCGACCACAATGGTTTGGGTTTTATCCAACAAGGAACTAATGATCATACGGGAATGTGTGATTGACAATTACAGATTCCAATCACCAAAATTTAAAGACCCTCTAGCTGGCATTTGAGTACATTCACTGATATCTTCATTATCATCTCGGAAAGTGGAGATACATTAGACATGCACTGGAGGTTTTCCAATTCTATAATTCCATGATCTACCATATCCTTGTGAAATATTTTGATGAAGAATATTTACTTCATTTGGTATCCGAGGAATCTATGGTAGGGTTTATATTTGGGATGGTTCATCACGTTTTATTATAATGGAATCTTAATCTATGAAATTTTATGAATGCAATTATTGAATGCATGGATGATGAAGAAAAGTAAATCATCATCGTTAATGGAATATAACATTTTATTATGCTATGTGAAGGGGGTTTGGGTTCATAGAGATAAATGGGTCACGAGACAAAATTCTTATGTGAATATGTTCTTTATGGGTTTTTTTTGGAAAATACTAGTGCTATTTTCTCTATCAAAAATCATCTCAACTATGACTTCATTATTTTCGGGAGTAATGTGTGAGATAGTTAGTTGGTCAAATACATGGTAACATTGAGTAACTAATACCTCAGAGAAGACTCTAGATATCTACCAAATTATTTTGTGTATATAATGGTAGGTACCATCTTATTGTTGTTGTTATCTATACACTTCCTCAATTACTATTTTTTGGGGAATATTGACATTAATGGAATCGGTCAATCGTTTATGTTGATCAATGAACACGGTACCACGTTCATTGTACCGTTTCATTCACATAGAGGTATTGGTGACCCTAATCTTATGAAATATGAATCTAAATTTTTAATGGAACCATCAGTGGAGATTCTGTATAATGGGGATTGAACTATGTTACATATTTCTATACCAGAAAAATGAATGTTTTTATAAGGTGTATAAAAATAATCAGATCATGGATTCTTCTTGAAACATTCGAGATCCTAGAAGAGGTCCATATTGTGTGGAATTGTGGGAAAGGACTCTCTTTGAGTCAATAATAACATTATAATAGGGGAATATTAGGTAACTATAATCTTATGGTATAGGAGTATAATCCACCAATGCAAGGTATGGATTCCTATCAAGTTATACTGAGGCTCCATGTGTATAACAACTCAAGCATTTATCAATGCAATGTTACCTTTTTTATAGATTATCATACACATAAAAATAATAAAGAGACCAATAAATACATTATTTTCAATAATTATAATTAAATAAGTGTTAGTCATTGAAATTAAGGAACCTATACCAATAGAATAGTAACATACACATTGGAATAGTAATATACCCATTAGGAATAGTAATCTACCCATATGAATTGTAAACTCAACTATGATAGTATAATTAAATTTTATCCAAATAATAAAATAAAAAATGATATAATAGTATCATTATATTAGTAAAAGAATGTTATTAAATTGATAAATTATGTGTTTGTATTATTCAAGAACATAAATTTTTCATCAAAATTATAAAATTGATATAATGATTCAAAATGAAAATTATTATTTTTTAATAGATTCAAAAATTATTATTTTTTCATATGATTAATTATAGTTTTATGATACCTTAACTAACTTTTCAATGTGTCATAAAACCAGTTTTAAATTTATAATCATTATTTTTCAAATAAAATATGATTTTAATTAAGATTTAAATTTATCATATTTAGAAAAAAAATCTAAAAATGGAGTTTGTTTGGTCAATTATACATGTCTAAATATGGTTAGGGATAATTTTAGGGATTGTTTATAAATAGTTGAATTTTTATGAATAGTGAAATAATATAATTTATGGTATTTATCAAATACCTGAATTATTGAGTCATAAATGATGTATTGTTTATATAATCCCATAATCTCAACTATACATTAATATTTAAAATATTTTGTGATAATGTTAAAAATATCCATAGGCTTGAGAAAAAATAACCAACCAATGAATAAAATAAAAACAACACCCCTCCCCTTCCCTATAATTAACATCACTCACCACATCTTCTCCCCACTCATCTATGTAATTGAGGATTTCCCAAAATTTGCCTAATAATTTTCTTGAGAATCACCCCCAAATCCAAAAAAATATCTCTCAATAAAATAACAATCCCAATTTAATTAAAAAGGTTCTCAAGTAGAATAAGTCAAGTAGTAAAATCCTCTTTCACTTATATTTATTTATTTTCAATTACTTTTTTTTTTCTTTTTCCCTCCTCAAATCCCCTTATCCAAGTGTCATGATCACTCCAGTGTATTATATATACTATAATTTTCTTAATTTAATGGAAATATATATCATCAAACTTCTTATCCTCTATAATTGATTCAGAAAATTACAACATAGTATAAGATGTGTGGATTTATTGTCATTGAGGATGAAAAGTTTTCATTTTCTTTTACCACATTCAAGGCTGGCCATAACACCTTTATATTGGTTTAATTAGGTTTAACAAAATTTGTAAACATTTTTTATGTTTTTTAACAGACATATACTTGTAATTGTAATAATAAAACAAAACTAGTTCATGTTGATCAAAAAAATGGAAATTAATCTAAATTACTATCAATAAATTTGGATCCTTTGAATCATACTCATATTTCAAAAATATATAAGAATTTTGTTACTTATCTCCTTTAATTACTATCATTTAATTAAAATTTTTGATAATTATTATCATTCTACATGATCTACCATTCATATATACAAGTGAACTGATCATGAAAACCATGAAAATGAACACTCATGAACAATGAAATTGGACTCTATAACTCATCAAAATGAACGTAAACAAACACAACAAAATTATAATGAAAATAGAAAATTTATAAGAGTTTGGGGGTTTATTAATTAAAGAATATATTTTTATTATTGAAGAGATTAAAGTGAAAAAAACATTCTGACATAAGGTTAGGGGATTCTCAGAAATTGAATCATATGTTTGGGTTAGTAAAATCTCATGCCACACTTTAGTGCAGAACTCCATTAATAATCCAAAAAATATAATTTATTTGTTCATAAATTTTCATTTATAGGATATAAATGTTTCCAATATTATTCTCTGACAAAAAAAATTATTTTTTTCGAAAGAAATCATTTTCAAAAAAACATACATCTTTTACTTCACTTGGGATTGTTTCTTCTTCACTCATGGTTGATGATCCTTATAACAAGAAATCCATTCCCTTTTTATTTTGTTAATACCAATGGTTATTTATGAAATTATTCTTTATTTAATTCTCATGAAACACATTTCCTTTCCATTTATGATTTTATGGAATGTATCACTATATGTTTTATGTGTTATACATGATTATGTAAATTTAATGATGTGAAGAGTGAAACCATAATCATATGTTACTCTAGTGCGTTGGATAATGTTATGTATTTCACAATATAATGTGAAATATTTAGGAATTTGATTCGATAATTGTTCAAAATGATCATGATGATTTTATTATTATGCACATATGTTATTCATGAACATGATACAAGCTTTGTTCAAATAATGTATAGTATTTGACTAATGACAAATGATGTTTCATTTTTATATATTTCAATATTCCATTCCCCAATATAATTAATTATCTAATAATTCTCACGATGATACTATACTTATGTTATTATGTTGATTATTATTCTCTCCCATGTTGTAATTATCCATGTTTTTATTTATCCTCTTACTAGGATTTTAGGTCACAACTTTCATTGATATATATCATTAGGTGATTAATTATACTATGTATTTCGTAAGAGCCACTAAAAATCTATAATGGAAGAAAATAAATAATTTTTATGTCTTATTATGTAAATACTGTCCAAATTTTTCCAAGACACTAATCCTTTTGATCATGGTTATGTAACTCGATAATTTGACACTCTTAAAAGTAATATTATAAACAAGTAATAAAAATAAAGGATTCTATAATGTGTCTCTATGACGTCCATTCAAGTAGTGAATACTAATAACATAATTATGTGGGTAATAGAATGTGCATTCCACCCTGACTGGTACTCAAAAGTGATAAATCATAAGAACATTAAAGGCCCATTTCTAACAATAATGATGGATGTAAACACATTTCAGATGATTCGCTGATCACTGTAAGTCCCCTTTAGATGCATATTCATCATATAAATCGTCAAAAACCTCATACTATATCTCAATATGGTGATTTATGGTGACAAAATTTATCATGGAAGCGGTCACTGGTGGATGACTACTGTCATCATCAAACAAACCATATGAAGGTACCTTCCATTTTTTGGAGAGTAAAAAACTATGAAATGGTATACAACCGCATTCCCCATACATTCACAAAGGGAGATTAATCATCAATGATATGAGGCATTAAAATATGGATTTCAATACATGATAACTAGAAGCACCGATAGAACCACTATGAATTGAAGATCTAACACAATGGTATCGTGGTGATGAAAAGTTATTTGAACTATTTTTTAATGGTGTAAATATCATTGAATATTTATTGGTAATTCAACTTATGGATTTATATATTTTTAAAAAACACCATTGTTTTATATGGTGTTATGCTTTTTAATTTTTAAGAAGAAGGTCCCATATGGAAAATTGAAGGTCCGCTATTGTATAGAATAGATCATTTAATGTTTTAGTGTATTAAATTTCCACTATATCATCATATTGGGACTTCTAGTCTATATTTAATAATTTATCAGAAAAAAATAACATTATATTTATTTTCAAAGATGTTAGTAGAGTATGTGAAGAAAAAAGTCCCTCTTACATATATTCTTATGAAAGATGCATAATCACACAAAAAATTATTCTATGAGTATATATGGTGGTATCATGCTTATGAGATATAAGATTCATAAAAACATCATAAATTAATGGTTATCATGAAGCCTCTTATTATTAATGATGTTCATCAAACACCTCCAATAGAGTTGATTTTTTTATCATCTGACAAAGATAAACTAGACCCCTAACACTCTTATACTTCTATTGTAGTGGTTGATACTTAAGTGGATGAAAATAGTTGGTATGTAGCATGGTTAATCTTTCATATGATTTTAGGATATACAACATGTATAGGTATTTATATAGGGGCCTCAGGATTTTGTGTACTCCATCATTGGGAATTTCTTTAATCAATTAATGTGTTCGTTCCACCTGATATTGGGGTGGATGTATAATATTTTATCTTGGAATGTAATAATTATCTTAATTAAATATTCTATAGGTGGCCTCTAGTTATTTTTTCCTATTCTACCTATAGTGAGGAAATGTGAAATTCCAAAGAAATATTCTGAGAGTCATGGAGATATATTCCACATGAATTGTGGTTGGAACCTGGTAAGGACCACTTTAGAAAATAGTTACCATAACCATGTGAGGAGAGCCTATATAGAGGGGGATTTTTTATCTTGTGTAAGACCTCTATAACCATTTCTAGTATTGTGAGGAGGAAGCTCACTACCTGTATCTTACTCTATGGGAGTGGTTCAATGGTGTCTAGGGATTAGGCCATAGTTTTGGTTATAATATTTCATTTTCCTATAATTGTAATAGATTCTAAATCATAGGCTTCATAACTTGACTCCATGTGTGCTATTGACGATGGATGATGATGTATATATGGTGTAAGGTGATAGAGGTGCTTTTGGAGTTCCATTATATATGGAATGATTAGTATCCTTCCACCAAAATGAGTGTAATATCGTCTAAACTATAAATTTGTATCATGTATTAGATCAACCTTTTCATATGATTGTGCGGTATCCATTTTCAGTTATTTATATTGGGTAATGAGATCCCTCTTTGGAGACTCTTGAGTGGTGGTTGTACCTAGAACAACCTATAAATCCCAACCTACATGACATAAGTAATTATTTCATTGGTGTGTTCCTGGGATATAATCTTACAGTGACTAACATTTTTAATGTGGTAGATATATCCCTAAACTCTCCCCGATTATTTTTGAATCATTTTGGAATCATGGAATCCATGTCTCCCTAATCTACGTCATGTGTTTTAGTGACCCCCTCAATCTCAAATCATTGGTTTATGGAATTATTGTCACTCCATTATATGATTTCTGATGGGAATATAAGGATATAGTGCCCAAAATCCATGGAAACTTCACTGTGAGCTCTAGAAAACTATTATTATAGATCTCTTCTTGGATGGTTCACCTAAACAACACCATTTTTTGATTATTGTGTAATCCTTTTTAGATTGTCTAGTTACTATAATTTTTCATGAATCAATTTAATCTAGCTTTATGTACCCCTTTAGTGATTTTGTTTCCCAACACGGAAACATTAGATTTGTTTGGAGACAGAAAATCAAAAATACTTCTCATCCTTGATCTATTTATGGGGAAGGCATTCATGTATAGTTTCCCATTCTATTTTTCATTGACTTCCATAGGTACCATAATATTTGCAACACATCATTGTTTTACAAAATTCTTGGGTCATGTGATCCATCATTCCTAATAAGAGCAGTCTATCACCACTAGGGTTAATTGTGTTGGAACCTAGTTCAATAAGGGATTATGGGATATAGGCCCTTTATTCCATGGATCCCTCTGTGGAACATATTCCTAGTATATGATTCACTTATAAATTTATTACATTATCCTGAATCCAATTCCATGTCTTATATATATGTAAATACTAGGGAACTACATCGCTGGATTCCTTAACAATGTGAAAAACTTCTATTTTAGATGAAGAGTCTAGGTATCCTTCATAAATCATATGGTGTGTTGGGAATTAGTTAAATTATTCCTTATAAATTTTTATGATATAATACTCTGTTTATTTGATTTGGAATACTAAATTAAGTAAACAATACTCATGTACATATCACATATGTAAATATACACTCTTCACCTTATGCATCATAGGGTCTTATCTAGGGGTTATGATTATTCATCACTAAAAAACTCATGCCCATCATAAGAGGAATAACATATTCATGAAACATGTAATAAGAGGATCATCACCTAAGTAATCCCTGGATCAACAATAGGGATTTATTTTTTTCTTACACAAGGTATGGAACATAGGCTCATAACTTATGGAATGGATGAGATATAACATGTACAATATATTGGCATTATATTCTCATCAAATAAGGCATATATTCTTTTCACATGTGGGGTGAATGATGTATCATCACCATTGGATGGTACAAAGATATCATATTCACATCACGTAGGTTTATTATACATAGCACAAATGCCATATTTTTCTCTTTAGCCAAGACAAACTCTTATTTTAAACTAGGTATGAATTTTTTATCCATTGATGATGTTTTTTCATAGGATTCTATTGTATAATTTCCTGGTATCATAAAGGTAGAGGGGGTCCTAACCAACATTCTCATTGTGATACATACATATATGCTTATCTCATATGATCTGGTCGATTTTAATCATATATTTCAGATAGATCAACATTTTTGCACCACTTATGGGTGACCATATAAATAAAATATTTTAGAATACACAATTCACATTTAGGTTTTGTGGAACCTTGGGGGGAGGTATAGTGCGCTGCAGGGATATGATACAGGTTTAAATATACTACTTCCCCAGGGGTGATGGAGAATTGGTGATTCATGGAGGTAACCTAAAATAGGAACCATATGTATTCTTATAGAAAATATGAATAAAAACCCATGTATTTAAATGTTTTTGGAATATGGTCATGTGATAGGATTATAGACATCATTTTAATTCCTTGTGCAAAGGAATCATGAAATGTGAAATGAGAAATAATATGGTTTGTTGTGTGGTTTTAAATTTATGACACTCAACAGATGAGTCCATCTCAAGATCATCACATAATGCATGAACTTATCATCAAATTAGGAATCATAGTATCGTTATAATGTGGATATTATATTGAACACAAAGGATAAGATACATTTTATCATCTTGCGATGAGGATTATCATACTATAAAATTTGGAAAAAATCAGTGGTGAATTGGGGATTACTCATTACACTTACCATATAGATAATTGATTATTGGATGGAAGGAAGGATATATCTCTTGATAAATACATAATTGGTACATACACCTAATAGGAGTCCCATTGTGCTTACTAAAAGATTAATGAACATTATTTAGGAATTCAGACATGTTTTAATGCCCGACCAATTCTTATGCGATTCTAGTATTGATGCCACCTATGACACACATTCATAAAATAGTATAGGGATAAACTATAAATGATTTGTATAAAATTTAGAGAGTATTTTACAACTAATGATATTTTCAGAAGGAATTAGATAATGTTCCATCAAACTAGTTTTGTGTATGGAATTTACCAGAGTAAGCCATGATCCTGTGAATATGGGTTCAATGAATGGTCAACATTCAAAATAAAAATTTTGGTGAAAGTATCCATGTAATGGCACGATTTTTTAATATATAATATCCTTATAAAAATATTTTTCTATTATCATTTTTCACAAAAAAAATCAAAGCTGATGTGAAAAAATTATTATAAATTGTCAGAATTAGATGTGAATGTTTCAAATTAGCTCCTAAATTAGTTAGTATAAATAGAAGTAGGCATTTATCAAAACAAAAAAATGTAATAATAAATTGAATCTAGATGTTGAAGTGTTACTTCTAAGGGATGTTTTTCTTAACTCTGAAGGGAGAATGCTTCGCAAGAATTTTTTGGGAACAAAACCAAGCCGGACATGATCAATTATGGCTTGATTGAAACTGTATATGAGGAATGTTTGAGATCACGACCATTTCCAAAAGATTCGTACAAGTTCAAATACCAACTGAAATAATAAACAAATCTTTTTTAGTTATTATGTCTTATTTATATATCAAGAGGGTTTGTTTAAGTATAAATCAAAATTATATCTAAATGTTAAAAAATAATATTTATATGCATATATATATATATCATAGATTTATATACTTTTTAAACCCCATTTTTTATTATCTCAGGTTATGATTGAATTTATATATTTTTTATAAATTTGAAATTTGTTTCAAGAAACTATGTTTACATTGATTTAGTAATAATAATATATAGTAACACTATATGAAGTATAATTTATTTTTGGATAAATATAGTTTATATACCACAATAAATTTTATGTAAAAATAATTGTCACTAAATAATATTTCAATAATTAAGATTAAAATTAATATATTTTTTTATAAAAACACGAATAAATTAAAACAATTTCTATATTTTTCATTGCTTCATTTTCTTATGATTAATTTATTATAGTTTTTAAATGGTTAATTTTATTTTCATAATATGGTATTTACGAAAATCATAATTTTAATGATTTTATCTCTATGAAATCACAAGAATTAATATATTAAAATTATTAAATTAATATAAAATGGAACTATGGGAGAAACATTTATTTATAAACGTTCTTTGTAAATAGAAAACATATTACATGAAATTTTATACTAGAAGAAAAATGTTAATTTAGTAAAAAAATTATAGTTTTTGTCTTCTCTTATAATCAATTAGTTTCAAGGTGACATTCCATACTGTATTTCTAGGGATGCTTCATAACTCTAATTAAATAAATAATAAATGAATTTATGGCTCCAAAATTGGTAACAATGATAAATTTATAAGATAAAATATTTATATTTTAATACTTGTTTTTCAAAAAATATTTTACTCATTTATTTTTTTATATTTAAATATTAAATTTTCAAACTTTTAGAAATTTTATGTGACAAATTTGTTTTAATGATAGGAATTAAAAGGTACAAATTATTCAATCATGTTAGTTATTTATTTTCATCCATAAAATTATTTACTATGATGAAAAATTATAAACCACAGTTAAATGTAAAAGGGTAAAATGTCTTTTACTAAGATGAAATGTCATTGAAAATGTAAAAATATGTTTTTAAATTGATCATTTAGTTCTTACTTATCCAAAACTTATCCCATTTCCCGATTTTACCCTTTTTAATTCATTTCCATTTAATAGGGTAATTAAACTGTTGAAACACGTCAGGGATTTCCAAAACTATCCTTCTCTTAACTTGTAATAACATAACACTTACACCACTCAATGAATCACCAATCCATTGGATTTATTATTGAATATATTTCATTATATACTCCCTAGAACCCAATCCCCCAAAAATAATCCCATGGTTATAAATTATTTTTATAAGCCCTTCAATATCAAAGTAACATCTATATAGAGACAAATTCTTTTATATGAGCATTATCAATTTCTTATGCCTTTCTCCATTACCATACACTTCGATATATCATATAGACACAATAATATGTTGAATTTAGTATCATTTTTATAATAATTGCGTGAAATATTAATTTTAAACCCTTTATTTATTTACTTCCATCCACTCATAAAATGTAATGACCATAAATTGTGTGTTTGTCTAGACTATCATCTCTATGAAGAGTATGTTTTTAGTTTGCATTCAATTTCCACATTATTTATCGAAACATGTTTAAATATAGTTCAAAATCCTAATAAAAATTATAATATTATTATTAATATCTTATGGATATATTATTTAAAATAAAAACAACTTTAACTTTAATAACCAATCGAGTTAAAGCTTGTTTATGTTTGTGTCGGTTTAACCACCTAGATGGAAAATTATATAAAAGGCTATTACAAATGACTCTAGGAATAATTAAAACAATATTAGTATAAAAAATTAAGAAATAAATTATTATTTTATTGTTCTATAAATATTATATTACGTATTTTAATTATTATTAATGTATATTTCTCTTCACAAAAGTTAATGAAATAGGCCATAACTAAATCTGTTTCGACATATAAAAACTAAAACACTATTGAAAAGTTATAAGTCTCTTAAAAATAAATATATGTTTTATATTATTATATCATTAAAAATATAATAATAATAATGTTAGAATTAAATAATGTATAATAATATAAATTTTATAGAATTTTTTTATATGGTTAAAGATATTAACATGAAACAGTTGAAAATAATATATAACAAACCAATAAAACAAAGATAAATAGTTACAAAATAAGGATATAAAATGCCAGTTATATGAATAATTTTAACAAATAGATTATTATGATTTCTATATTTGTTTTGAAGGAAATTATATTTCCTCAAGTAAGAAAGGAAACTGGGTAACAGTATTCTTGTAAAACACTAATACATTATGTGTATTTTCTTCGACGTATTACTTTATGTATTTGGAATCTTGACATTCGCTCAACCAAATGTTTGTATAGACCATGATATTCAAAATAGTTATGGCCATACCATTAAATTTTAAGATATGAATAGAAATAAAAATAAAAAATTACATATAACTCTCTTCATTAAAAAAAGTTTATTAATTAATGTGTAGAAAATATGAAATGTATTTTAACTAATGTTATTTTATGCATTAAAATATATTTTCTTAAAAATTGGTTTTAATCATAATTTTTCACTTGAAAAATATTATTAATTTCTACCAATTTTTTAGAAATTTTATTTTAGGAAATGAAAATATTTTATATAATTAAAATATTAATATAATCATAAGGTGATTTTTTTATAATTTTTATAAAATGATATATATTTCTATAAATTGTAAAAATAATCAATTTTGTAAATAAATCATTTCATTTAATGTAAATGTCCCATAAGTTTTTTGAATTTAACCATAATGTATCCAAAGTCTCATTTAATTATAAATATTGTAATTTATTACAATAGAATCATCAATATAATATTCTAAAAACCCAAAATACTAATTGAATAAGATTTTATTTGATAGTGTGTGTGACACAAAACACAGAAATTAAGAAACAATTGAAAAATATTTATTTAAATTTAATATCATCATTTTATGGCAGAAGATGCAAGAAAATTATAATTGAACCATAATATAGTATAATTTTAAAACCAATAGGTAATTTTTTTTATGTAATGTACTAATGATATTAAAAAAATTATGATTATCTGTTGATATGAAAAAAAAATATTTCATTTTAAGAAAATAAATTTTTTTCTAAACATATTTTTTTATAGATGGAGTTTTACTTATGATTATAACAGATAATATAAAATAAATTGTAAATTGGTATAATAATTATATTTGATAAATAGAATTTTATTTTCAAAATTATTATATCAATGTTATATTAGGGTGAATTTAACTGGATTTTTTGAAGTGTTTTATTTTTTGATTGACATTGAAAAATATTGATTCATTATTGAAAACTGATTTTTCAACAAAAAAATTTACAATGATAAATTACATTATAAATTTATAAATAATGTAACATTAGATAAATTATCTTACAGGTTTAATATTACATTTCCTTGTAATAAATTTATTATAGAACCATAATTCTAATAAATTCTATACTTATGAGAATATTCCCATTCGAAACACGACCTTTCATCGCATCTTTATGCATAATTTTAAATTGGATTATTCCTATTAATTGTTTTTAATTTGTATAAATTGATAAAATATATAGAATTAGAATAATTAATATTATATAGTATGTTTAGTATATGTTTTTACCATTATGAATAATAAATCATTAGAAATTAATTATCATGGTTAAGGTAAAAATTGATTTACTTGGGGTTAAATATAATGATAAGCATTAAAATAAAATACCAGCTTCTCCAAACCCATTTTATGGAAATATATTGACTTTATCACCACTATTAGTATAAAATGAATAATATTTTAGGCTATTTGAATGAAGAGTATTTTTTAAATTTAATCTATTCATATATTGCATCTCGCACTCTCACCCACTCATAAAAGTGCACCACCTCTCATCCAATATTATCACATGAAAGAACATTTGGTTTAGACATTACATATCTATGTCAATTAAATTATCCACTCCCATATTTCCAACATCCATTGTTTTGATAATAAAACCTTACAAGGAAGGATTTGTTTCCAAACAAAAACAAGTTTCTCGAAGAGGAGTTAGCATTTTTAAAAATGAACATTTTCATTTTATTTCTTCTTACACCTCCTTAAAATATTATTTAATCATAAAAATTTATTGAAACTAGTATATTAAATATAATAAAAGTATATTAATTTATTTTCGTTATCTAAACTAATATTCTCTTCCATTAAATTGGAAATGACACTATCGATCATGTATATGATAGATTTCCACCAAATGAACTGATGCAATTCAATTTTCAGATCAATCATTAAAGGGATGATATGATGATTGATTTAACCCATGAAAATTATATATATGATATTTTTTTACTCATATAACATTAATATCACATACAAATTCTTACTTTCTATGTCATGTAAAATATGATAACTTATCTCTTTTCTATAGAAAACATCCATTTCATAAAGCGATGTGATGCTTTTTTCACATACACATAACATGTAATTTAATATGGATTAATTTAATGAATTGATGCGATATATATGAGATTATATCCATTATATAATATTTATATATCAACAAATTACTTACTCTTTCACCCATAATGTGAATGCTGGTTATACTCATTGTACATACGACCTACCATCTCCACGAAGCGATGTGATCTATTCTCCATGTTCAAAATTAAATTGTGATGATAAAATTCGTATAATAATTTAGTATGAAATTTATAACAATAATATAATTATGGAGAAAATATGACTGTATAATATGTTCAAGAATTATAACATTCATGAAAAAACATGCTTGTGAAAATATGGAAACTAACACTTGAAACAAAGAATTCAATAAAATAAAAAAATGATTGTACACGTGGTTAATGAATGTTTATCCAAGTGAAAGTGTATGGTAGGGGACATCATCTCAATTTCCCTTCATTGAGGAATATTTTATTATTTTCCACCAAGTTTATTTTAAACGATTTACATTATGAATCTTTTATATGTACTGCAATTAATACACCATAAATCATGGAAGTTGACATTCAATTATATTTATTTCATCCATTTGGATTTTACATGAACGTTGTCATGGGGTTTAGAGTCTTTTTCCTTATTTCCATTTATTGAGGATTTTTTTTCTTGGCACTTAATTTATTTTACATAGGGTAAATACTGAACCTATTTCAAATAATAACATTAATAAAACATAATTAAATTTATTTTATGTTCTAATTTTAATTAAATAATAAATGTTCATTATACAAGAACATTTCCTAGGGGTGAGGGTTTTTGCCTCTAGTTTCGTTCATTGAGGCTGGTTGTTATGTCTCTCCCCTAAATTATTTTTATATCTGGTAAATAAATCCAATTAAAATGTAATATCATGAATAATTACTAATTCATGGTTTTTTTATTTTCAATTTGAATTATTTCATTTAAGGGTAATTTAATTCAAATTTAAAATGTGGTAATGAATTTCTCAAATCAATTTCGTTTCATTGAGTTATAATACTTCTTCATTGTCTTTGATATTATATTATTGTGTTTGTAACGAATTTTTATTCACATATGTTGTATTTCAATATTTTATGGAGATTTTCATTTAATTAAAAAACAATTCAATGATTTGTTCTCATGTCAATGTTATAATCATTGTGATGGATTATCTCACAATCTCATTTTAATAGGAATTAATTATTACAAAATTTCCAATATAATAATTATTTGATACTTTTCATTGAAATTTTCTTTAATTTTATTAGAATTAATTTATTCATGATGATTTCAAGTTATAGTTATATTTTCTCACTATTCAATACTTAAAATTATGATGAACATTTTATAAGAAAATATGACTTTATTTTTCTCTTCTATCGAAAATATTACTTCTTCTAAACCCATGTTTTTTTTAAAATGATTCAAAATGTGTTTAAGGGTCTCCTAATTTTTTTTAAATTATTTTTTCTTATGATTAAATTAAAAAAAATGAATATGCATGTATTTTTTCAAGAAAGGGTCATTTGGATTTTACCAAAAATATGAATGGAATATTTTATTTAATGTGTAAAAGATGTATGGAATTTCATAGTATCATGAACACTAAATGAGTTAATAAATCAATTATATAATTAATTGGTAAATTTATAATAATTTTTATTTCAAAAAGAAATCCCCAATTAGTATTTAAAGTTGATTTCCAAAATTATTTTGATAATTTAATTGGTATTTTTTAAATAACTTTTTTTAGTTATTTATATTCGGAAAGGGAAAAAAATTATATTACATTTATTATATTTTAGATATGTTTTATTGTTACAATATTTATTATTTATCTATATTTTTCATGATTATTTATAGCAAGGATAGTATTTCAATTACCATCTTTTTTGAATTTTGTTTGTCATTAAATTTCCCTTGAATTATTCATTTACAAGTGATAATTGGAAAATAAATTTTCCCTAAATATAAGAATTCTTTTTTCATGGATATAACCATTCTTTAAAATGTATATAATTTCAAAAAACAATTCATTACATTTAATTAAATTTCATTGAATGGGTAAATATTGAAAAATCTACACTCTTTACTCAATATGGACATTAGTTGATAATGAATATTTTCCCTGAATTAAATGGATTATATGATATTTGAGGAATGATTTTGACATGATGATATGGGTGTGTACTTTTTATAAATTACACCTTGATGAATCGGTATTATTATAAATAAATTTGTTGGCTATCCTTAGGTAAAAGGGTTTCTGGTGTATACATGCCCATTAGTTTTAAAATATCTTGAGGTATGTCTTAATATTTTAGGTTTTTAGGATTACTGAGTTATTGAAATCCAATAACTAGTCATTTTTATCATCAAGAATTAAGTAATTATTATCCATGGGATTTTCAAAATAATATTATCTCTCTCTACATTTCATTCTCAGTTTAATTTTTAAATTGATGGTGTTGTCAGTTATTGACCTTTGCATATTGATTATTCAATATCAAGTAATTATAGTCATGTTATTGATAAAACAAGTTGTTTTCTTTTTTATTAACCATTCTATATTTATTATTACTTTTCCTATTATGATAACCATGTAATTAATTAAAAAACTTTATTTAGATAATTACCATTCTATATTGATTATGCTAATCATATTATTTAATTAGAAAATTTTTAAGGAAATTTACCTTTCCAGGATTACGCTTATTGATTCATGATATATTCTATTATACATAAAAATTACAAAAAAAATTATGCCACACTTATTTTATTTTCTTTCTTAGGAATTCAAGAATTGAATTAACAATCATATGAAAGGATATAGAAGTGGGATTTATTATATAACTGAAAAAATGTTGTAATTTTTGTTTTCAAATGAAATATAGGAATCTTTAATGCATCTACCTTACCAATAATACTAATATATAACGACCTTGGATATGTGGTTCCATGTATATTATTCAAATGTAATAATTTAAAAAACTACCTCTGTGTTATTGTATTCATGGTCTCTATAGTAGGTATGAAAATAAGTTTAGTAGAAATCATGTGAACTAGATTTATGAAAACATAAAATATCTAATGTAACCCAATGATAAATACAATTGATATTTATAGGTGACCACTAAAATGGTTTCAAATGGTAGATATTATTTAGATTTTAAAATAAATATATCCCTGCTTGGTTTTTAAAATTGTATAACGTTTTTTGAACAGATGTAGATAGGGTTAATATGTCTAAAAAATGTAAATTGGACTTGACTGGAGCATTTCCTGATACATGAAAATTGGACATACTGCAGACCTATTTGACACCCTTGGGTGATATACATTGGATAATACACATTTTCAATAAAAAAATTTATGAGGGATTTAAATTGATGATGATAGTGAATAGAGATATATAAACCTCATATTTCATATATTGAAGTGAATGGGACATTAATTATACATCATATAAATAATTTCATTGTTACGAAAATATGATTACTTTTTATCACAATATTTTTTTCTATTTGTTTCAATTTATGTATCTCCAAGAAAACATTTTTACACTAAAAACGAAGGTCAATTTATTGATTATGATAAAAAATGTGATTAATATAGGAAGGAAAAATATCATGATTATTTTTAATGAGTTTCCTTGAAATATTATTATTCACCAATACCTTAAACAACAATCATATTCATGAAAAAAAGAGAAGCATAAAGATCTCTAAGAGATCAAGTGGGGGGAATCATCGAGAAAATGGAGCCTGAATTCATTTATGTTAGAAATGTTGAAAGAGACACATAGGTAAGTGTTTGAATGTAAGAGGAATATTGTTTATGCTTTAAAAGGAAGGTAAAAAATAGAAGAATTCCCATGAGAAATTAAAGGGTGTGATGATAAAAAATAAATTTAACACTGATAATTCCTTTATAGTTTACTATCGTAAACATGGGGATCTAGAAAATTATCTTGGTAAATTACTTCTTATAAATTTTAATGTTGAGACCAATGAAGTAAATATGCTATAATAAATTAATTAAATTATTCATGTATTGGGATTTAAAAATTATTGTTTAGAATTATTTTTCCAAATGGTATTTTTTTTATAATAATCATGATGCATCTTATTATTGGTTTAAATTTTAATTGCATATATTTATTCAAGAAATAATGATTTATGGATATCATTAGGTTTTTATGAGTTTACAGTTCTTCTAGGGTTCAAATCCTTAATGAATAATTTTTAAAATAGTTGTGTTCGGAATATAAAAAAGATTAAGGAAACATTTGGAATCATTTATGGGAATATAACCTATTGGTTTCGTATATTAATGATATAATTGACTAATAATTCAATTAAATTTTTTAGACATCATAATGAACTGATTTGTAACCTATAAGGTTTATATTGACATTAATTTCATCGTATTTATGTTTCCTAAAAATAATGGAAGGTTACACGAATTTTATTAATATTTTTTTGGAATAAGGAAAATGCATTACTTCTTGTAAATTCGACACAACTTGAACCCATAATTGAAGGATAATAAGCATTAAACACCGAACTGGACTATGTGATGTCCTGGTTAAGATGACATTTTTTTCAAAATATTCGATGAATAAGTATCAATGACGAACTAGTGGTTTTAGTATTGTGGTGTACATATTGTTGTATTTTATTGTATAAATTCTACAAGACATATTGGATTTGTTAAAGATTTATAATTAAATAGAAATACTTTTCACTCATTTATGGGGCTTACGATATTCTAAAAGTAAATTTTAGAAATTCAGGAATAAAAATTTTATTTTTTGATAATAATTTCTTGGACATTGAGATGGACATGAAATTTAAGGAAAAACAACCAAATTATAAAATATTTATTCTGAAATAAAAATATATCAATAAATTATATATCATATTATTATTAGATAGTAAAATAATCTCTCGTAATTAGGAAAAGGATATTAAAACAAAAAAAATTATCATTTTACCATCCTTTCTTATTAATCAGATAGTGTTTTAAATCATCATAGATTTATGGTTTTGAGGTCCTTGACTTTTATTTGATCTTTAACTTTCCTATGATGAATATCTTTTATCACTCTCTATAATTATTTATCCTTTTCTTCCATGTAAAAATATTTACATGCTAAAAAGTTTATCATATTTTGAAACCTAGTATGTGTTATTTTAGATGGCCTTTCCAATTCCCTTTCTCACTTATTAAAATGATGTTTTATTAACCCTTTTGACAATTTTGGTTTTCGAAAAATTTATTTTCAAATTTCAAACCCTTCATTCCAGATATAAGAATTCAAGTGTGAGGGATACAATAATTAATGATATGGAGAATGTGACACACATAAATTATAAATGATGAAAATGGTATTCGATTTTATATTGGATTTGAAGAACTGAACATAAACAACATATGAATTATATTTCATTAAATTTATTCTCTCTAATATCTTGTGGAACATGAAACCCAAGTTACAAATGGACCACAATATTATATAATAGTATTATCTTTCTAATAAATTGGTTGGGTTTATAATACTAAATAATTTTTAAAAATTATGATTATCTATTTATTATAAATAAAATAATAACCAATAAAAAAAATGTTTTCTAAAAAAATATCTTTTTTGTAAAAGACGATTTAGTCTAGTTTTGTTCAAATGATTTTAATTTTATTATTACCACTTTTATAAAATTTGTTCTATAAAAATAAAAAAAATTGAAATTAATTTCAACATTATATTGAAGTAAATTTTATTTTAAAATATGATGAAATTTTTTTAATAGATAAAAATAGTAAATTTTTTTTGAAAACTGCTTTTTCATTTTAATAATTCACAAGGATAAATTAAATTTATAATTTTTTGAAATTAAAATGGGAGTTATATGTTTAAAATATAAATTTTTAATGTCATTTTAATCTATTTTATATTGAATTTTGATATTAAACCCTCTAATTGTTATAAAAATTTTCTCTTTAGAATCCCACATTTCATCATGTCGATGAATGTGATTTTAAATTATATTGTACCACTTCTATAAATTAAATTCTGAAAAATGGATTCCATATTTTGAAATAGAATAATATATATTACTGAATAATTTATACTTAATTATTGTTCATTATGAACTATAAAACCAGTAATAATTATTCACTGAGGTTATTGTAAAACATGATATAACAAGGGTTAAACAAATTATAAGGGTTAAAATGACCAACCAACATATCCAAAAACCATTTTCAATAAATTAAACTACTTTATAATCTATACGAGTAGATAATTACCAATATTATATAATTTTAGAATTATAAACACAAGGGTGAAGTTGGATCCTTTCAAAAACAATTACATGTGTGTCTTCCCCCGTACATATAAAAGGACAACACTAATCCTCCCCACATAACATATCCAAAAACACTTGGATAATAAATTACCAACCAAATAAATAATATTATTATCCTACCATCATCGTAGATCCTTTTTTTATAATAAATCTATCCTATTATGGCTGTTATAGAATTCCAAATTATGTTCCCCCAATGAAATGGCAATGTTTTTATATTGGAGTATTCAATTTATTTCTTCTACCATCTTCTTAAATTTTTATATAATAATAATAATATAATAACAATAATATATTCTATAAAATGATATGTTACCATGTAATTTTAATGACCAATATGCATCTCTTCTTCTATCAAATGGGAAACAAAACTATGGATCATGCGTACAGAGGACTACAACATCGTGAATTGATGTAATTCATTTTCCATAACCACCATTCAAAATTTTATATAATGATAACTTTAAATTATTAATTTTAAATTTTTTATATTATTATACTTATGAAAGTATAATATCATATTTAACTACTAACTTTTCATGTCATTCAAAATACGAAAACGATGCTTGTTTGTGTGACTGACTATTGTCCCACGAAGTGATGTGATTCATTTTTCCATTATGATTTACCTAAAAAGTAACAAGGATAAATATAATGAAAAATTATGATATATATGAGGTTATATGTTATCATTAATGTTAAAATATTGCCCAATTTCCTTCCCAATAACAAATTAAGCAATTTATGGTGTTGATCATATGTATATACGACCTACAATCTCCACAAAGCAATGTGATCCATTCTCTATGATCAATATAATAAAGAGTATAAAAATTTATATAATGACAAAATATGATATTTTTATAATTAATATCAATTAATATATGATGTTACTATATATTTTGAACCATAACTAAAACATTTTTGACAAAGAAACGCATGAGAAAAATGAAATTAACAGATAAAACAATGAAAATCATGAATGATTAATAACAAACATGTTATAGGATATTATATGAGTATCATATATAATAGAAAAAATGTGAAAATATTTTTGGAATAAATTAATAACATTATTATAACCATTATAAAAGTGTTTAAAGAATATTCAACCAAAAGAAAAAAAGATCTAAGGGACATCATTTCAATTTCCCTTTATTGACCCATATTTTTATATTGTGCACCTAATTTCATTTATGTTGTGTATATAATGTTCATTTTTTATTTACTATTATCAATAAATAATTCTTTTTCATATTTTATCTTCTAATATTACTAATTTCATCCACATTTTTTTAATTTATCGTTACAAATAGATATGTGACCTTATCTCAATTTCCCTTCATTATGGCATATTTTTTGTGCACCTATTTTATTTTATAAAATGTAAATGTTTCTAAAAATTAATTTAATATCATGTATAATTGATATTTTAAATAAATTTATTCTTCAATTATATTTATTTTATTTAGGATAATTTTAATTGAATGTTACCAAGGGGTAATACATTTTATCACAATTTCTCTATATTAAGAAATATTGTAATGTTATTAACGTAACTTATTTTATATGGTGTATATATATCCCATTTAACATGTAATATAATGAATTCCAAATATAAAATAGTATTTTATGTTTCAATTTTAGTTATTTATTCCAAGGTTACTTGATTTGAAATTATCAATCGTAAATAATTTCATAACTAAATTACATTTCCTTGGGTTATATTATTTCTTCATTGTCTTAGATCTTATAAGATTGTGTGTGTAATGGCTTTTTATTATATTATATTCACTTTAAATATGTTTTATGTGAAATTACATTTGATACACAAAATTGAAACATTAATTGATTATCACTTCAACGTTTTGATCTTTATGATGGTTTATTACAAAATCTCCTTTAAAATGGGATTTTTTAATGTTTGAATTTCCATTTTCAGAAATTATTTGATCATTGGATTCTAAAAACCATTCATATTATTATCCACTTGTTATTATTTACTTATTGATTTAGTATAAACAATTTTACACTATGGGGTACTAATAATTGTTGATAAATTTTTAATATAAAACCCGACATCCTTTCCCTTTTTCATCAACAACACATAGTCTTCCTAAAACATGTTTTAAATAGTAATTTTTTATTGTCTTTAATATAATAATAATTATTAATTAATTATATTTTTACCCATGTATTAATTTTTTGAAAATGTGATGAATATAATCCTCATGTAATTTAAAAAACAAGTCACATTTGTCTTTTACAAAAAAATGTGAATGGAATATTTGTTTTAACATGTATGGAATGTATGAATTTTACTAATTTCATGAAACATAATATTTTAATGAATATTTTATTATTTTCAAAGGTTATTTTAGTAATATTATATGTAATTTTGTTTTAATGGTTATTTTCAAAATAAAAATTATATTTTTGATAAAAATACTTTAAAAATTATAATTTTTTACTTCTATTCATTAATAACAACAACCATTTATTTTAATTTTAATCCATTGGGGATATGTTTTATTGATAAAATAGTTATTTTTTTATCGGGATGGTTTATGAATATTTTAACTAAGGATAGTATTGATATTCAATTAATTGATTCATTTTTACAGCCGTTATCTTCCTATAGAATTTATCACTTTCTAGTGATCATTGGACATAAAATTTTCCAAAAATATTTTTACTATTATCATGGATATAATTAATTATTCAACCAAATATCATTTCAAAAAAAGGTTATTTACATTTAATGTTATTTTATTAACTAGGAAAATATTGATAAATATGTATTCCTTACTATGTAGGGAAATTTTTTATAAGGCATATTGTTCAGGAATTATATCGATTATTCGTTATGTGAGGAATCCTTTAAGAATATTTACACAGTTGGAGATAGTGTATAAATTTCCCTTCAATGCAGCGACATTATCATGAGAATAATTTATTGTAAGGAAATAGATATGCGGATTTCTAGTGTCTAAATACACATCATTTTAAACTATATTTATGAATTTCTTGACTATATAGGATTTGATGATGCCTAAGATCATGAAATTCAATAATTAAGAATTTTCTTCATCAATAAGTTTTCTATTTTTATCGATTATTTTTGAAAATTATATTATATAAATATGCATTTCATTCTCAATTTATTAATACATTGGAATGTTTCCTTAGTTATTCGTTTTTCTTAATTGGTTATTCCATATCCTATTATGATAGTCATGTTATTGATTTAATGGAATGTGTAAATAGTTGTTCACTTTTCCATATTAATTATGCCTTATCAAGTTACTATATTCATGTTTTGGATTAAATGGACAGTTTTTAATCAATTTAGATTTATATATTGATTATTCTCATCAAAATATTTAAATAGCATGTGTGTTCAATTATTTCCATTTCTATTATTATACTTATTAATAATTGATATTTTATTTTGTACATAATCCTTCCTATGTAATTTCTCTCAATATTATTTTATTTATTTTCCTGGGGATAGAGAAATTGTAATAAAAATGATATTCATGGATACTATAGATGGAATAAGTGTGTTCTTAAAAAAATATACATTCTATTTTTGAAAATAATAAGTAAATCATGTATGTATCATGTTTACTAAGACATTAAAATATCCAGTCTGTTGAGATGTTACTTTTTCTATCTTATTGAAATGTTATAAATATATAATAAATATCTATGTTACTATAGTCAATGATTCTATAAATTTATTTTGGTATAAGTTGATTTTGGGGATTAAGAACATTTTAAAAAACATTTTTTATTCATGAGATGTTTTTATTAGATGATAAATTAATTTAATATTTATTTATTATGTTTTTAATAATTTTAGTATATTGAATATTTAGCATAATATTTTATAAAAAAATTTAGTTTTATTACAATGCATTTAATATAATTAAATTTTCATTTACACTAAAAAATATCAGTTCTTGAAAATGGGTTTTCATTACGGATTGCATGCTTAATTCTAATTAAATAATACATATTATACAAATTGGATTTGGTAAAATGTGTCCCATGTATGGATTTATTATAATCAAAATAATATAATATTTTTAACATAATATTTTATCATACTTAAAAGTAATCCTAGTAAAAAATATTTACTGAGGTTCAGTTTAAAAGGACTCTATCGAGGATTAAACAATGAGATAAGGGTTGGGTTTCCACCAATACCTATCAAAAATTTATCAATTGAGTATAATATAACCTTATATTATACTAATTTAAAATCATAGGAAATTATTTGAAACATTCCAATTGAATTGACCTTATATAATTGAAATGTTTTTATAAATTTCATGTGTTTCACTCCCCTCACATAAAAAGGACACCTTTATTAAATTATTAAGCACAATATATGAGTGTTATATATCTAACAATACCTACTAAAAATAGTTCCTATAATCCTTCCCTTAATCCTATATTTTTTTCATCTCCTAATACAAATCCTTTATGGTGTAAGGATTAAACCTAATTTGGTATCCCAAATAGGATAAATAAATCCAAACTAAGAACATCCAATTTTAATTATTCTCATAAATCCACAAAAAATTATAGATCCATCAAAAATGATTACTCAAATATAATAAATATAATTATATGTTATTTTGATTATATAAACCCCTTTTATAAACTCTTCTCAGTAAAATGGGACATTAATTTATGGCTTGTACTTAAATGTGGACTACCACCTCTACGTTATGATACAACAAATATTCAGCTCCATCATTATTTTTTATCATTCCAACATATATAATGGTTATATATTATATTTTTTTAGAATAGTGATTTTTCTAAATGAAAATTAATTCGTACTTATATTTCAATTCATCCATCATAAAATAGAAACATCACTTCTAACTATGTATGGAATATCATCAACATACAGTGATGTAATTTATTTTTCATCATAAAATTATATGAATGATTATAAATATGATTACATAATAAATTTTTATCTCTATTAAAATTCTAAAATGAAGGATCCATAACCATATTACAAGTACCATAATCACCAAGCTAAAACTGAAAAGAAATATAAAATAGTTAATACCCCAAATGATAATGATAATGAATGATTATTATTGAATATGTGAAAAGATGTTATAACTAACGTTTTTATAGTATCATAAGTATATCTAGGAATATAATATATCTATATAATAAATTAATATTTATTATATATTATAATATATCACATACAATGCAACAAAAATATGAAGTATGGGTTCTATGTTACAATCTAATTTTTACCACAATCCTTTATGATGGAATTATTAATTAAAAAAATAATTTGATATACCTCTCAAAAATAATATTTAATTATATATCACATGGTTTTTTTTGGAAATTAAATTTTATCCATTAATTTTATTCTCATTATGTACTCAAGTCTCCGAAATATTTTTTTTAAATGAAAACAAATATTGTTAAGCAATTCGGTCAGAAATGTTTTCTTCTATGGCTTCATTTATTCTTCAAAATATTTTTTATTATACATATAAAATTTTACAAAGATCCTTTAATTTAATTGTTGAAAATAATTTTCTTTTTGAAACATGTATTAGAAGGTAAAATTTTTCGTTTTCTTAACATATTACTTTAGAATTATTTCCCAAAATATTAATGGAATCCCAGTTTTAATACACTTCACATTAATAGAATTCACCTCTATAATGAATAATGGTTTCATTGTATATTTATTCTTCAATTTACATTTCCATTGAATAATAGAATCCTTTATATTTTTAAAATTAAATGATTTTAAATAAGTGATTTAAATCATTTTTATTCATGAAATATTCATGATTATTATGTAATGTATTTTTATCTATAATAATATCCTTCGGTGATTTTTATGAATCAATGGAAGTATGGTTTATTGATTCAATATTTTCTCTTTACTAGTATGTTTTATTATTATGATGGTAAAAACTGTATGAAACTCATATCCTTTCCATTTGTTATTATTTTAAAATATGGTGAATGAATTATGATCTCATGGATCAAATATGTTTGGTTTTAGTTATATAACAGATGGGATTAGAATTATATATCCCTCCAATTAACTAGGTGATGATACACTTCTCATGGGTTAATAAGGACTCCAATAGAGAGTGAATGAAATTTACTAAGGGAATTTTTCTAATATGATATTCTAGGGAGTGAACCATGACTATGGAAATGATGGAATATTGAGTGAACCATTTCCACTATGACAGTCTTAGCATTGAGCCTTAAGTAAAGAATTAATTTCCTATGATTGTTTTCTTGATAAAACATATGTATTATGATTATTATATGTTTTCATGGATTATGAATTATTATTGATGATATCTCACACTTATGTCATATTTCATCTATATAAAAAATCTTATGGCATGCGACAAGATGAAAAAAATTAATGATTGGCTTTGATTATTTTATTTCATGATCATGTCCTCATACCCTTATCATTATCTTATTTTCACATATGGTCATTGATTCATATTTCTTATGTTTACCCCTACAGAGAATCTGAACTCACCGTTTTCATTTTTTACCCCTAAATAGCTTATTATGAATATTTTTAAGTATTATATATCTCATAATGGTTTTAGTTGTGAAAAAACATTATTATAAATTATGTAAATCATTTGTATACTAGTTTTTTATGTATCCTTGTTTTCGATGGACCTATAACTTTATGACCCTGAATCATGTATTATTGTGAAATTTAGTTAGTATTCTTATAATATGATGTAATATTTTCATATGAAAACTATTCATTGCTATAGTTGGTATGAAAAGAAAGGTATAATGACATTTAGGAACTATGATGTTTTAACAATATCTGGAACCATTATGATAATCCTAATAATCATTGAACATACTATGTTATGATGAAAAAATGTGTTCGGTTTTCCTATGAAAATGAAAACACATCTGGATACTACAAGTGGATGTGGTTTTAGAAAAGATTCACTGAGGTTTAATAACCTTGAATTTTTTTTGACCATATCCCAAAATCATTTCGGTGCATAATGAATGGGACCTTACTATGATCTATTATAACACACCTGGAGGATATTCTTATGTTAATTCACAATTTTCTAATGAGATATTATGACGAATTTCATAGATAATGTCCCTTGAGTACATATGTAAAATCTATGGTTTCAATGATAGAAAAGAGGGTTTTATGATGTAGACATCCTATAAATTATTTTTAAGATTATATTATTTCCCAGAAGGATAATTTTTCACATAGTGTGATTATAGGATTAATTATATGGTTGGAACTAGAAGGAAAAAGGTACAAACTAAATATTATGGAGAACGTAATTATTTCCCAATGGAGTATTCAAATGTTGTGGGAGTTGGAATAAAAATTATTTTTGTTATTATTATGAAAAAATCAGATTGAATGAAAAGTGATGTGAATAAAATTTATAATGGAATGAAAAATGAAATCCTGAGACTTTCATGGATGACCACACACCATCCATTAGTTGGTATGATGATCCGTGTAACACCCGAGTATTTTATGAGAAATATTTTGTTTCTATGTTATATACATCATCAAATGAATCTTTCACTACATATAACACTAGCTTGGCTTACTTTACACGCAATCGCGACCTTCCTCAATAGTTTGTGTTGTACAAAATACCGAGTTTCACTAAACAACGATATGCTATTAAAATATTATTAAAACTAGCCTTTATGAATAGTAATACCCACTTTTAGAAATTTTATTTTTCAAAATGGACTTCATTTTTGGATTAAGAATATCGTAATAAGCCTAGGGTAAAATTTTGTTATTTTTCCGAAAACATTCAATTTTTTATGAATAGTGAAAACACTGGGTTACTATTTAAAAACCGACTTTTTATTTAAATAATTATTTATTTTATTTAAATTTATTTTAGGTCAAAATTTATACATAATACCTATATAAGTTCAAATTAATTCATTGGATTCATTTTATAATAATTTTAGATATATTAAAATTGTATTGAATATTTCACCGTCTTTTACCCACCTCCTAAGAGAATTTGAAAATTTACATACAACTTAATTTTACCACTTCTGTGAGGGGAATTTAAAAAATATGAGAGACATGGTTAATATCAAGGACTAAAATGTGGTTCCATGAGATGAAAATAATTTCTGGTGAATAGTAATGTTTTACTTTTTTACCATGGTTAAAAGTAAATATGGTAATTAAGGGTAAAAATGATATTATTATATCCATAACACATGTCCTAATTATATTGGATAAATGTAATTCGACCAAAAACAAACTTATGAATAAAATATGTCCATTTAGGCTCATTTGGATTAAATTAGGACATTTATTATTAATTTATTTAAAGAAGGGCTTAAATAGTTAAAATCAACATTAAATAATTAAATCATTGTTAATATAGGTTTATACATAAGATAAATTCGATTATAAATATTCATTATTAATATAATTATATTTACTACATAATGGTATTTTATTTGAAATTTTTAGACATTAAATAATTTAATTTATTTATGACACAATGATGATGCAGTAATTATCTTATTATTGAAATATTGACATAATTGATGTTATAAATACCAAAATAAACGTAATATGAGACTTTTTATGAATTACAATAATTTTATAGGTTAATATGACATGTTATTATTTATTTAATTAACTATTTTCAAACTAATAATTCTGTTATAATTTTCACAAAAATCAATTTCCAAATACTGTCAAAATTGACATAAAATAGTTTTTGAAACAATTATTATATTATTAATTTTTATTTTATTCCTAAAAATCTAAGGATCATCCAAATTACTTAGAAAAGGTTATATATATTAATAATAAACAATTTTGGGTTCGTTTGGTTTTCTATGGCACGTTTAGTAACCTTATAGTGTAAGAAAACAAGAAGACACGGTAAAAGTTAAATTATCTAACATAAAGTTAAAACTAAATGATATGGTTAAAATAGAAACCTAAACTTGTCTAAATTCTTTTGTATGAGAGGATTTAGACCCATACACACCTTAGATTCGAAATAAATCAATTTCTAGCTATTAAAAACTGAATATGCTTTTATAATAAAATAATATTTTATGTTTTCCTAAGGTGTCCCTCTCCTCCCTTATAAAAGGGCACCTCATCCCTCTCTTCCTCACAGCACTTTGATCCTTCAAGATCGTCCCACCCCAAACAATTTCTTCTCTGCACATCCCTAGAAACATCCTAGAGGTCCTAGACTTCTTCAAATACCATCTGTATTGCCCTATGAGGAGGTTATGAAGAGGCGCTTCAAAGAAGAGGTAATGTCCGTTACCGATTCGTTCAACTTTATTTCTTCATCTACTTCTTCTTCTTTAGTTTTATCATTATGAAGTAATAACATCAGTATCACTCATATAATTATATGTTATTATACGTATAAAACAACCCTATTTCACCATCTATCTATCCTACGGAAAACGAAATCACCACGCATGCGTACGTACGGAATACCGTCTCCACGCTGTGGTGTAATCTATTTTCCACCACCACCTTACTTGGATGGTTATAATGGTGTAAATAATAACTATATATGATTATTGTAAATTGATATTGATTCTTAAATAGTATACATACACTCCAATACAATTCCACGATCATGGGAACGATATCATCGCACGTGCGTACGTACGGAATACCGTCTCAACTATGAGATGCGACTCGTTATACGTGATCCTCATTTCATAGTGATTATATAAATGAATTGAATGAATAAATATGATATATATTACACTAATACCATTCTTTAAATGAGTTAACTATAACCTAAAATGAAGAATAAGAATTTATTCAACAAAACACACATAAGAACCAGAAGTAATAAACACCCGAATAACAAGTAGCAATGAAATATTACTAATAAAAAGATAATAATAGGACCATATATGATATCATAACAATAATTATGATTCTGGAATAATTCAATGACATTATTTAAATCATTATACCGGAGGTTCAGACACTTACGAAGCAAATCAGACCTAATGTAAGGGAAAATATCACAATCTCATTTTTATTTGATCTTGTTTATACTTCAGAATTTACTGGGCATATTTATCATCCACATCCATGTTTCTTCAATATGTAATATTATTTCTATCCTCATACAATTTTTTAAATACAATTTTACCCATCAGTGATTTGTTATTAAAAGATACAACTGGAATCTTTTGTCGTTTTTCGTACAGGGTACTTTTTGACTTTTCGGGCCAAAGTACGTGAAGAATTTTTTTTAACATATACAGTCGGAATGGGATTTTAGAACATTATTTCCATGAAGTTTTATATACATGTTTTAATGTTTATTTTTAATCAAATTCTTTTAGTTTAAAATTTTATGACATTTAAAAGGAAAACTATTTTTGAAGTAGAAAGGATATTTTCCTCAAGAATGGAGTTCAAGCGTTTTATCAAAATTATTTTACATATAAGAAAATATAGGGTTCAGTTTCTTTCCCTATTTTCACATTGTTTTATTTATATTATTATGGAATTATTTTTATGATGTCCTTTTATCTTATATGTATTATGTTATGATTGCATGATGTTTAAGAATCTAATTTTTATTACATGGGTTATTATATGATTTATGTTTTTGTGTCACACATAAGAATAGTATCATTATGAGATGGGTGGGACCTATATCTCCCTCAAATGCATTGGGTAAAGATTTATATCTCATGAGATAGACATGGATGGAATGGTAGGTTAAACTGGTTCAGTGAAACATGACTGAAACGAGGAGTGAACTCAGTTCAGAAATGGACTTTGTCCGCTAAGATAGTCTTGGAAAAGAGTCTTGACTACTATTAAATTATTCTCTATGATTATGTGTGTATGACACAATGTTTCATGTTTTAAGTTATGATTATTGGGATTACATTTCACTAATATGATTTACCTTATGTTATGAAATTATGATCACTTTTGCTGGTTAAGATTTCCCAAATTTTTTGTTCTTATGAATATGATGTGGTTGATATTTCTTTTATTTACCCTTACCGAGAATTTGAGCTCACCCTTTTGTATGTTTTCTTTCCCCAAGTCAGTAAGAAGGATATTAAGTAGGATATTCCAAAAGGGACTCTAGATATGATGAAATAAATGGGAGACAATGTAGATGATTTATGAACTGGTTTTTTATGTTTCCCAGTTTCTAAAGACACTATACCGATATGGTTCTTTCATGGTTTTGTTATATGTTGTAATATATGCGCTTCAATTCTGATGTGATAACAATGTATGTAATGTATGGGTCGTTATTGTTGGTATTAGAGGAAAGGTATAGTCAGACATTGGAAACTAGGATGGGAAAGATTTAGTAAGAACCCTAAGGATAAGTCTAAGCATAGAACACAATCTAAGTGTTTTAGAAAATGCCATGACTAACCTATGATAAGACCTTATGTGTGAAATTTTATTCTTGATTATGTGGGGTTCCTATTATAATTACTATTTCTCACACTATTCATCTTGGTTTTAGTCAATGGATGGAACCTGAAGGAACCGTGTTAATGTGGAATGCAACGGGAAATGCAATGATTGTCCCCCTAAGAAACCAAACGTTATGGGAGCTGGAATGAAAAATCTTGTAGCCATGCTCACACAACTTTTTCAAGCTATGAATCATGCAGGACTTCCAAACGAGCAAAGGAAGGAGAAACATTCTGTTGAATCCTTCATGAGGCAACGTCCACCTTCATTCAGCGGGTCTACTGATCCATTAGTTGCTGAACAGTGGATCAGTACTACTGAAAAGATATTTTCAATTCTTCAATATTCTTAACATGATAAAGTCATCTTAGCAGTATAACTTTTGGAAGGTGATGCTGATCAATGGTGGAATCTTATCAAGAATACGAGGAAAAGTGATGAAATTGAGTCCATGGAATGGGACGAGTTCAAGAACTTATTTTTCAATAATTATTTACCTCGTATTCTTCGTACAAAGATGTAGAAGGAGTTTCTTAAACTGAAGCAAATGGATGATTAATTTGTTGGTACCTTAGAAGAATATTTTACAAGACTTGCAAGGTACGCTTCTGGTATTATCGTCTAACCTGAGAGTAATATCGATCGATTCGTTAGTGGCTTAAAACCAATTCATCGAAGGGCGTTATCCATAAGGGATTTCAACAGCTATGAGAAAATCGTTCAATGTGCTCTCAAGGTTGAGATGGATATTGGAGTAACCCATCAATCATATGTGTTTAATAAGATGAGGAAAATGGAATTCAAAGGAAAATCTAAAGAGCAAACTGAAAAGAAGATGAGTTTTCCCTTTTGCTCAAAGTGTGGAAGGAAACATGGAGGGAGTTGTCTTAAAGGGACAGGTAAATATTTCAAATATGTAAAGGAATGTCATCAGGCATTTGGATGCCGCAATCATGGGAAGAAGATGTCTAGTTATGCGATCAAAAAAAGGCTACACAGAGTGAACCTCCGACACATCGATGTTACAGGTGCAAGGAAATGGGGCATTTTTCCAATCAATGCCATAATATAAGGGTTGTTGATGATGATTGACATCAAAAAACTCTTAAGTCTAGAGAAAAAGTAAAGTCACATGCAATTTCTATCAGCGATGTCGAGTATGAGAACGAAGTGGTGAAAGGTACACTTACCATCCACTCTAAAGTAGAAAATGTTTTATTTGATTCTGGATCCACCCACTCTTTTATTTCTGAAGAATTTTCTAAGGGTATCACCATATTACCTCAATAATTAGATGTTGAGTTAGCTGTGACAACCCCTAATGGCACAACAGTCGCATCAAAAGTTCATAATTCTTCTCTGATTGAAGTTTGTGGGAAAGTGCTTCCTGTAAATCTTGTGATCCTTCCTATAGTAGAATTGGATTTTATTCTTGACATGGATTGGATTTCTTTATATAGAGCTGATATCAATTTTCAAATAAGGGAAGTCAAATTTCATATTCCAGATCAATCTATGATCATCTATCGATGCAAGGATGAACATAACCTTCCAGTGGAAATTTCTTCCATCTTATGGGTCCTGATTCCACTAAATGAAGTTTATTTATCTCAAATGGTTTTTGAGAAACTCACGATTAAGAATATTCCCATTGTACAGGAGTTTGACGATGACTTTCCGGAGGAATTTTTGGGTCTTCCACCAAATCGTGAAGTTGAGTTTTCAATAGAACTCGTACCAGGTGCTTTGCCTATTTCAAAGACACCTTATAGAATGGCCCCAAATGGGTTGTAGGAATTGAAGAAGAAACTCCAAGAGAATCTTGATAAAGGATTCATACGCCCTAGTGCGTCACCTTGAGGAGCACCTGTTTTTTTGTTAATAAGAAATACGGATCAATGAGACTCTACATTGATTATCAAAAACTCAACAAGATCACTATCAAGAAAAAATATCATCTCCCACGCATTGATGACTTATTTGAACAACTACGCGGAGCTCAATACTTTTCCAAGATTGATATTCATTCAGGGATCATCAATTAAGGGTCAAAAGGGAGGATATACCAAAGATGGATTTCCGCACAAGGTATGGACACTATGAATTTATAGTGATTCCATTTGGTCTTACTAATGCCCATGATATCTGCATGGATCTGATGAATAAATTCTTTAGATACTAACTTGATCAGTTTGTGGTAGCCATTATAGACGATATTTTTGTCTACTCAAAGATTATGGAAGAACAAGAAGATCACTTGAGAATTATATTGAACATCCTGCTAAAGAATAAGCTTTATGCCAAATTTACCAAATGTGAATTTTGGACTCAAAAAGTTGTATTTTTGGGTCACATAATCTCAAAAGAGGGGATATCTGTGGATCCAGCAAAAATAGAGATTATCAAAATATTTTTGAGACCAACAACAGTAACAGAGATCCGAAGTTTTCTTAGTTTGGTTTAATATTATCAAAGTTTTGTGAAATATTTTTCACAATTATCTAATCCACTCACCAGGTTGACTGGAAAAGTAGTTATGTTTGTGTGGACGGAGGAATGTGAAGATAATTTCAAGGGGTTGAAAAGATGGTTATCCAGTGCACATGTACTCACAAATCCTAGTAGTGGAGAAAGGTTTGTGATATATAGTGATGCATCCAAGAAGGTATTGGTGTGTGTTCTCATGCAAAATGATATGGTGATTGCTTATGCCTCAGGACAGTTGAAAATTCATGAGCGAAATTACCCAACTCATGATTTAGAGTTACCTGCCTTAATCTTTGCATTAATGATTCGGAGGAATTATCATTATGGAGAAAGGTGTGATATTTATACTGATCATAAAATTTTAAAGTATATTTTCGCACAAAAGGAGCTGAATATTCGCCAAAGAAGATGGCTAGAGCTGATTAAGGATTACGACTGCTCTTTTCATTACCACCCGGGTAAAGCAAACAAGGTGGCAGATGCATTAAGTCAACAAGACCATTCTAGATTATCCATGATGAGGATCACAAAAGATCCAATATTTATGGATTTATAAAGGATGGATCTTAGAATTATAATAGAAGGGGAAAATCGTATCTTTATCACATGAATATTAAACAATCTATACATGTGAAGATTAAAGAGGCACAGAAAGAAGATATAGAGTTACAAAAGAAGGTAATAAATGTTCCGGAATTCAACCTTGATTGTGATGGGATAATAAGGATCAGGAATCGGGTTTGTGTTCCTCCCATCCCAGAATTAAAGAAGGTGCTGGTGGATGGGGCTCATAGTTCTCCATTCTCTATTCATCCTGGAAGCACGAAGATGTATAAAGGCCTGAAAGAGAACTTCTGGTGGAATGGAATGAAAAGCGATGTTTCTGAATATATCTCTCGATGCTTGGTTTTTCAGGAAGATAAAGATGAGAGACAAAAGTCTAAGGGGATGTTACAACCTTTACCCATACCTGAATGGAAATGGGAAAACATCACTATGGACTTTGTCACTAGACATCCTAAAACAATAAAAGCAAATAATTCTATCTGGGTCATAGTTGATCGTCTTACAAAGTCTGCACACTTCATTGCTATTAGAAAAGATTTACCTCTGGATCTCCTTGCCAGGATATATGTAAAGGAAGTGGTAAGATCGCATGGAGTACAAGATTCTATTATATCTGATCGGGATCTGAGGATTACCTCAATGTTTTGGCGAAGACTTCAGTATACTCTGGATACATAGTTGAGTTTTAGAACTGCTTATCATCCTCAGATAGACAGTCAGTCTGAGAGAAAAATTCAAACTCTAGGAGATATGTTAATATCTTGCTCTATGGATTTCAAAGGTGGTTGGGATCAACACCTGCCTTTGATGGAATTTTCTTATAATAATAGCTGTCACTCCAGTGTTCAGATGGCTCCTTATGAAGCTCTCTATGGAAAGAATTATAGGACTCCAACTTGCTAGGATGATGTTGGGGAATCAAATCTATTAGGACCTGATCTAGTTGATGAGATGGAAGAAAAGGCAAGATCTATTCAACAACACTTTAGAGCAGCTCAGAGTTGACAAAAAAGTTATGCCAGAAACCAAAGAAATGACCTAGAGTTTGAAGTGGGTGATAAAGTGTTCTTATGAATATCTCCATGGAAGAGTGTAATGAGACTTGGAAGGAAGGGAAAGTTGAGCCCTATATATATCGGTCATTTCGAAATAATGGATCGTGTTGGTAAGGTATCATATTGATTGGAGCTTCCACAGAATCTCTCTCAAGTTCATGATGTGTTCCATGTATCTCTCCTGAGAAAGTACATATCTGATCCTTCACATGTACTCAGCTCAGACGTTGTACCGGTGGAGCAAGATCTTTCTTAAGAAGAACAGCCGTTAGAGATTTTGGATCATGGTGAAAAAGTCCTACGGAACATGACCACATGCTTGGTGAATGTTTAATGGAGGAACCACCAATTAGAAGAAGCTACATGGGAGCTTGATGATATGCTGAGGGAGAGTTATCCTCATCTATTTGTTACAAAGTTTCCAATTTCGAGGGTGAAATTCATTTTAAGGGGGGTAGAATGTAACACCCGAGACATTAATGAAAAATATTTTGTTTTTATGTTATATACATCATCAAAGGAATCTTTCACTACACACAACACTATCTTGGATTGCTTTACACGTAATCACGACCTTCCTCGATAGCTTGCACTGTACGCAATACCGAGTTTCACTAAACAACGATATGCTATTAAAATATTATTAAAACTAGCTGTTATGAATTGTAATAACCACTTTTTGAAATATTATTTCTCAAAATGGAATTCATTTTTGGATTCAGAATATCGATATTAGCCTTGGGTGAAATATTGGTATTTTTATGAAAACATTCAATTATTGATGAATAGTGAAAACACTAGGTTATTATATAAAAACCGACTTTTTATTTAAATAATTATTTTTTTATATAAATTTATTTTATGTAAAAATTTATACATAACACTTGTATATGTTCAAAGAAATTCATTGGAGTCATTTTATAATAATTTTAGATATATAAAAATTTTATTGAACTTTTCACCGTCTTTTACCCACCCCCAAAGAGATTTTGGAAATTTACATAAAACATAATTTTACTGCTTCTGTGAGTGGAATTTTGAAAATCTGCGACACATGGTTAATATCAAAGACTAAAATTTGGTTCAATGAGATGAAAATAATTTTTGGTGAATAGTAACTTTTTACTTTTTTACCCCGGTTAAAAGTAAATATGGAAATTAAGGGTAAATATGATATTTTTATTACCCTAACACATGTTTTAATTCTATTGGATAAGTGTAATTCAACCAAATACATCCTTAGGAATAAAATATGTCTGTTCATGCCCACTTTGATTAGATTAGGACATTTACTGTTAATTTATTTAAAGAAGGGTTAAAATAGTTAAAATCAATGTTTATTAACTAAATCATCTTTAATATAGGGTTATTCATAAGATAAATTCAACTATAAATATTCATTAGAAATTTAAAACAATTTCCGAAAAACTGTTATTTTATTTGTAATTCTTAGACATTAAATAATTTAATTTATTTATGACACAATGATGATGTAGTAATTTTCTTATTAATGAAATATTGACATAGTTGATGTTATAAATACCCAAATAAATGTAATTTCATACTTTTTATGAATTCCAATAATTTTATAGGTTAATATTACATGTTATTATTGATTTAATTAACTTTTTTCTAACTAATCATTCTTTTATGATTTTCACAAATATCAATTACAAAATAGTGTCAAATTTGACATAAAATAGTTCTTAAATGAAATATTATATTATTAATTGTTATTATATTCGTAAAAAAATTATTATAGGCCAAATGACTTATATAAGGTTATATATATTTATAATAAACTATTTGGGGTTCTTTTTTCTTGTTATAGTTAGTTTATTAACCTTATAGGGTAAGAAAATAAGAAGACAGAGTAAAAGTTAAATTATCTAACTTAAAGTTAAATCTAAATGATATGGTTAAAATAGAAACCTAAACTTGTATAAATTCTATTGGATGAGAGTCTTTCGACCCACCCTATATTATCTTTGAAATAAATCAATTTAGATCTATTAAAAACCGAATATGACTTTATAATAAAATAATATTTTTTGTTTTCCAAAGGTGCCCCTCTCCTCCCTTATAAAAGGGAACCTCCTCCCTCTCTTCCTCACACCACATTGAGCCTTCACGTTCGGCCAAACCCTTCCAATTTATCCTCTCCACTTTCCTAGAAACATCCTAGAGGTCTTGGTCTTCTTCAAAGACCATCTTTTGTGCCCTAAGAGGAGGTTAAGAAGAGGCTCTTCAATGAAGAGGTAATGTCTGTCACCGATTCTTTCAACTTTATTTCTTCTTCTACTTCTTCATGTTTATTTGTTTCATTATGAAGTAATAAAAATAGTATCACTCATATACTGATATGTTATTATAAGTATGAATCAATTTTATTTCAATATCTATCCATCCTACAGAAAAAGAATTCATCGCACGTGCGTACGTACGGAATACTGTCTCCACGTCGTGGTGTAATCTATTTTCCACCCCCACCTTACTTGGATGGGTATAATGGTGTAACGAATAACTATATATGATTATTGTAAAGTTCTATTGACTCTGAAATAGTATACATACACTCCAATACAATTCCACGACCATGGGAACAATATCATCGCTCGTGCGAACGTACGGAATACCGTCTCCACGATGTGATGCGACTCGTTATACATGATCTTCATTGCATAATGATTATATAAATGAATTTCATAAATAAATATGATATATATTACACTAATAAAATTATGTAAATGAGGTATCTATTACCAAAAAAGAAGAATAAAAATTTATTCGACAAAACACGCATAAGAACAAAAAGTAATAAACACTCGAATAACAAGTAGCAATGAAATATTACTAATAAAAAGCTAAGAATATGACCATATATGATATCATAAAAAAATTATGATTCTGGAATAAGTAAATGACATTATTTAAATCATTATACAGGAGGTTCAGACACTTAAGAAGCAAATTGGAACTAAGGTAAGGGAAAATATCACAATCTCATTTTTATCCGAGATTTTTTATACTTCAAAATTTATTGGGGGAATATTTGTCATCCACATCCATGTTTCTTCATTATGTAATATTATTTCAATCCTCCTACAATTTTTTAAATTTAATTTTACCCTTCAGTGAGTTTTTAGTAAAATATACGAAAGGAATATTTTGTCGTTTTTCATACGATGTACTTTTTGACTTTTCCGACCAAAGTACGAGAAGAATGTTTTTTAAACTTATAAGGCCTGAATGGAATTTTAGAAAATTATTTCCATGAATCTTCCTTTAAATGTTTTAAAGTTTATTTTTAATCCACTTATTTTAGTTTAAAATTGTATGACATTCTAATGGAAAAATGTTTTTGAAGTAGAAAGGATATTTTCCTCAAGAATGGAGTTCAAGCGTTTTATCAAAATTATTTTCCATTAAGATAATATAGGGTTGTGTTTCTATCCCTATTTTTACATTTTATTGATTATGTTATGATTGAATTATTTTTATGATGTCCTTTTATCTTATATGGATTATGTTATGATGGAATGATGTTTAAGAATCTAATTTTTATTACATGGGTTATGCTATAATTTATGATTTTGTGGCACCCATAAGAATGGTATCATTATGAGATGGGTGGGATCTATTTCTCCCTCCAATGAAATGGGTAATGATTTATATCTCATGAGATAGACATGTATGGAATGTCATGTTAAATCGGTTCAGTGAAAAATGAATGAAACGAGGAGTGAACTCAGTTCAGAAATGGACTTTTTCCGCTAAGATTGTCTAGGCAATGAGTCTTGACTACTATGAAATGATTCTCTATGATTATATGCGTATGACAAAAAGTGTCATGTTTTATGTTATTATTATTGGGATTACATTTCAACACTATTATTTATCTCATGTTATGAAATTATGATCACCTTTCTAGGTTAAGATTTACAAAATGTTATGTTCTTATGAATATGATGTGATTGAGATTTCTTTTATTTACCCTTACTGAGCATTTGAGCTCACCATTTTGTATGTTTTATTTCCCCAGGTCAGGAAGAAGGTAATTTAGTAGGATATTCCAATATAGACTCTAGATATGAATAAATAAATGGGAGACAATGTAGATGATTTATGAACTAGTTGTTTATGTTTCCCAGTTTCAAACGACACTATACCTCTACGGTCCGTTCATGGTTTTGTTGTATGTTGAAATAAGTGTGCTTCAATTCTGAAGTAATAATAATTTATGTAAATTATGGGTCATTATAATTCAATAATTGACGAGAAATTTATGATTACCCATGAAATAAAATTTTTAATTATTTATTGCTCAAAACATGCATAAGTATCATTCCTTTTTATTATTTGGAAGGTAAAGAGGATAAATTATAAACTATTTTCTAGAATATGAGGAATCATGAAAAAATTTACTCTATGGATTTGGATGGTTTTGGGAGATTTTATTATTTATGTAAATTACCTATATACTTCATAAGATAAAGAATACGAAATTATTTATCTTATATTGAAGGAATATGAATAATTTGGTAACTATGAAGAAATTTTAAGGGGAAATGTATTTTTATTAATATGGAAAAATTATTGAACCATAATTAAAGTTTGAATGATTAATTGGTGAATTAAAATAATGTTTCAATAGGTTGTTACCCAAAAGACACATCATTAGCTATGATGAAATAATATAGGGTGAATTTAAGGTGGAAATAAAAATTTGTGTTACCAATGAATCTAATGGGTTTTATAATAAAATAAAGGTTGAATATATTATAAATTATAGTAGTATAAAAAATATATATGAGAAAAAAAATTCATTTATTCCAGAACTATTGATTTATATAAGGAATAAATATTTCTAAAGGGGATATTAAATTAATTATTCTTATAAATGAAGGAAAACATGCAATAAAAAAATGAAGTAATGTGAATAAGATAACTAATGACACATAAGGATAAAAATCAACCAATAATTAACCACACACACTCCAATTATATAATATCAAATAATATATATATTAATATAACTAGTTCTCACAACCAACAGTTATTGGTGGTGATCAGAGTTAATAACCTACTATGTTGACGACAAATAGGAAATTTCATGTGATCAATATATCTATTCATGTTTTTTACAATGTAATGGTTAATGGTGCATACACCATCTACTATAAAACCACTAATAACTTATTTGATTCTTGATAAATGCAATATAATATATATATATAAACTATTTTAAGGGTATTATATTACAACCTAAATGACTCAATGTTGAAATATCTATGAAGAATCTTAATTGTATTCTGAGTGCAACTCAAGTATATGAATCATACCAATTCATGCATGTTTTAGTTTTATTTTTTATAATATTTTTATTCTTTTTATTGTGGAATTTGATGTGATTTTGGAAACGGATTGAATTTTTTTATATATATATCTCATATAAATTTATGATGAATGAATGTAAAATTTGATATTCTGTACAGACCTATGATAGTCTATTGTTGTAAGGAAGAATATAAAAATATAATGGATGTTATATCTATTTCATAGTTATTTAATACTAGTCAAATTGGGTATTTATCTCGTGTTTTTAGGGAGAAAAAACCATTAATTACTTCCAATTTTACATGAGTATGTTTATATCATTCTAGATTTGTTTTCTAGCATTCCAAAAAATCAACATGTTTTCCTTTTAGTAGAACAAATAACGAGTGCTACACCTATTTCAAAGACTCCTTGTAGAGTGCTCCTAATGGTTTGTAGGTATTGGAGAAGAGAATATATGATGATATTGACAAGGGATTCATTCACCCATAAGCATCACCTTGGGCACACCTATATACTTTATTAAATGAATATTGGATAAAAAACTCTACATTGATTAATGGTAACATTACATGTTCAATGTCAATAATAATTATCACATGACCCATATTGATGATTTCTTAGATCAAATATGTGGATCTAAATTTTTTCCATGATTGATCAGCAATTCGAATACTATTAGGTGAGGTTCAATGGTGAAGATATACCAATGATAGGTTTCCATTAAATATATGAAAATTTTGAATTAATAATGATTCCATATGGACTTACTAATGTCCCTTCTATATTCTTGGATTTACTGAATATATTCTTTATGTATTAACTTGATTGTCTAATTGTAAAATATATAGATAATATCATTAAATATTATAATAGTAATATATACAATTAGTTTCACGTTAGTATTTTATTTTAGGTCCTATGGAAGAATAATTTGTATAAAAAATATACCATTTTTGAATTTTGGATAAATAAGAGATATATTTGTGGGTCATATAATATAATGTGATAGTATATTTGTAGATCCATCAATGGTGGAAGTAATTTAGCATTGGCCCAATCTCACCACTATGACTGAAATCACTAGATTTTATATATTGGTGGGATATTATAAATTATTTGCAAACTATTTATCAGGACAATATAATATGATCACTATATTAAAGTATAAAAGGAATATGTTTTTTATATAGACTTATGAATATAAAATTTCAAGAAAATGAAGGGAATGTTGGCATGTGCCCCTATTCTCACACTACCCCTTAGTTGAGATGATTTTGTGATTCATAGTGACACATCAAATAAGGGGATGGGTTGTGTTCTTAGGTACAATATAATATTGATAACTTATTATTCTCACTAATTTAAGTGTTATGATAAAAATTACATGAATCATTACTTAGAGTTAGAAGTTGTTATCACTACATTAATTATATATAGGAATTACCCTTATGCATAGTTTTTGGACATATATGCGAATCTTATATGTTTAAATTATATATTAACCCATGAAGAGTTGAATATATGATAAAAAGGATTGTTGGATGTGGTATGATATTATAAATTCTCAATACACTACCACCCTATGAAATAGATCAAGGTAAATGATGGTTGGAGTAGAAATGATCATGCTAATGTATCTATGTTGAAGAAAATAATGATAAATTACTTGAGAATTTTAAATAGAAATTTGATGAAATATTGAAAAAATGTGAGATTTTTCATTATTCCCAAATGATTTTTCAACCATCTATACATGTATGGATTAAAAAACAACAAAAGGTGGATATAGAGATTAAAAATAAATTTTGGGATGTTACTAATTAAAAGAATATTTATGATGAAATAATAAGTTCCAATAACCATGTTTTTTTTTCAATACCATTCTTGAAGAAGAAAACAATGGAAGAAGCTCATAGATCAGTATTCATTATTCATCATGGAATTATAATGATTTTTAGATATATGAATTTGTATTTCTCATGGGATAACATTAATAGATATATCAGGAAGCATGTACTCATTACATGGTATGTATGTATGTTAATATTGAGATATATAACTCTAATAGGATGTTATAACCATTACCCACATATCAATATAAAAATGCGAAAATAAACCAGGATTTTTCTATCAAGATCCCCACAACAAATAATGACCATAATTATTTATCAGATATATTTTACCACCTTACATAGTCAATTTTCTTTATTACTATAATATAAAATTTACCTCTATATAATATTATAAAGATAAAAATTTAAGAAGTGGTAATGATACCTTGGGTATCACATTTTTATATAATTCATTGAGATCTAAAGTTTTTCCTGATGTTCTGGATAAGACTTCAGTAGAATATAGATATTGTGATATATTTTAGTACAAATTTTTATACACATATAGATAGTTATTTTCATATTCCTATTCCATCACTATATTATATTTTGGGATCCAATTATCAAATTCTTAAATATTATGAGATAAAAACCATCCTCTAGGAGAGTTTTCATATAATAATATCATTCACTCAAGTGTTTTGATGGATCTTTTTGAATCCCTATATATAACATCCTACGTAAATAATTAATAATAAATTTTTCATATTTATTAATATTTGTGAATTAAATATTAATTATACATTAAATGGGTTTCTATGTTAGATGGCGTATCGGATACGCAACAACAGGTTTCATTAAAATCATACATTTCACTCTAACAATGTAATATTATTATTTTAAATGGTAATTAACACAAAGGAATTGTATTGGAGGTAATGAACATAACTATCTAAAATAATATTATACATGTATTTAAAATGTTTTTACATTTATCCAATAAATTTTAGAGGCTTAAAATGAGAATGAATCTGATTTTAAGAATAACTCCTCTAATATTATTTAAAAGGTCAATTTACCAACTTTTGATGGAGAAAACCTTTTTAATCTAGTTTTTGTAACTCTTATATATTCAATTTGAAAAAAAAATAAAAGTCTTCTTTAGAATCTGTACCTTAAATTTTACTTTGGATGAAATTTTGGTACTTTTCTGATAATGTAAATTTTTTATGAATAGTGAAAAAAATTTGTATTTTAATTCAAAACCACCATTTAATCTAATTTATTTGTATGGTTACATTATACTTTTAATTTTCTTTAAATTTTAAATAGAATATATTTTTACCATTTAATCAAATTTTGGTCATTTAATCTAATTTCATTTTGAAATTGGATATAAACATGTGTCAAACTTTTGATAGTTATTAATTAATAAAAACAGGCTTTTGTTTTAACAATGGAAATTCATTATAAAATTAATTAATACAACTTATATGTTTTGATATTTGTAAAATATACATAATTTTTTGTATTCATAAAATAAAATATATCTTAGGGTGAATTTATTGTATGTTTCTGAAAAACATCAATTGTTGATGAAGAGTGAAACCACTAAGTAGTAGTTAAAAAATTGAATTTTTCATTTAAATTAAATTTTAACACTTCTGTGAATTAAATTTAGAATATACAACATACATGGTTGTAATTATTATGTTAAATTTGGTTTAATTTGATGAAAAATAATATTTCGTGAATAGTATCTTTTGACTTTTATTAACCGTGATTAAAGGTAATTAGGGTAATTTAAGGTAAAAATAATGTTATAATAATTCTAAATTACATTGAAACTTATACTAACCATATTTCATTATCCATGTAAGACCATGAAAATCCATGGGTCAATTTGGGACCTCATGGAGCCATTTGGGTAAAATAATGACATTGATAACTTTTTATTTAAAGTTAAAATATAAATTATATAAACATGTATTGTTTTACTAAAAATAATTAATGTGGGTTATATAACTGATATATATTACTAAAAATTTTAATTATAAGGATAAAACTATTTTCTATATCATGTTAATTTTTTTAATAATTTTTTTCCATCAAATAAATAATATTATTTATGACACAATTATGATGCAGTGATTGCGTCATTAATGAATTATTTAAATAAATAAAAAGATAAAAATTAAAACAATATCCAAAACTGTCCAATTCATATTGGATGATTTTATTTTGAACTTCGGCCACCTTATCTTTGACTTTAATTATTTTTGGACCTTCCGAAACCAAAAATAATTATATACTAAAATAATATTTTCAAACATTCCAGAAGAGCCCTTCTCTCCCTTATAAAAAGAACTCACATCCTACCAATTTCTCAGACTTCTAAAGCCCTATGGTTCGCCCAAACTCTACTCTAATAAGCTCCAAAGATCCCTCTCTTAATCCTAGATGCATTTCCTTAAGCAGAATGAATTTCATGAAACCCTTTTGGTTCAAATCAATCGGAGTTACTCTATTTAAAGGTAACATCTTCTTTTAAGTTATTCTATTTTATTTTACATATACTACCCCCTAAAATCTTTTTATTAAATTATATTATAACAAAACTAGTATCTTAAATATTCTAGGATGTTATTATGAGATGTATTCTAGCTACACTTACACACACCTCCATCTAATGGGTAATGAACATACTGTTTCTATGGACCGTGAACTATTGCCTCATGAAACGATGATTGGTCAATTATCTCCTATCGCCTCTCATGGTGGAAATTATTATGGAATTTTATTTATATGTTTTATTTATTATATTTATATTGTTTTTATTATTCTTTATCTTCAATTTATAGCATAACTTTTTTGTTTTCATTATGGGTTAACACGATAATTTCATTTGAGGAAGTGCGGACTACCGCACCGTCAAAGTTATATGACTTGTTCAAACGATACATGGTACCTATAAAGGAAGGGGTTAATTATATTTTATATGATACTATAATATAATGAGAATATACCTATGTATAATTATGTTTTAGTTCCATTAAAATACGAAATAAAATGAATGTAGCGTTCATGCGTAAGTACGACTTACCGTCTCCATGAAAGGTGCATATCGTTTCATATCTGCAAATTTTATATAGTATTATATATATATAATAAAAATATATCATATATATGATATCTAAATCATTAATATCATTCTGGAGATAATTAAATTTTGACAGCATGGACAATTCATAATTATAACATGTGCATTTTTGACTCATGTACCAAATATCGACAAAATGACCATTATTTACTTAAATGATTATATAATGATTATAGCTTGGTAATAATTGATATAAGATGAATAAAAAAAATAAAAATTTTATAAATCAAGTATAAAATTACTTTATTTTATTATTTAGTAGATTAAAGAATGAACGGGTCAAGTCGAACAGGAAGTAAGGGAACTTCTTAACCCAATTCCCATTATTTGGGTTAATCTTCTACTTCTTGATAATTCCTTGCTATGAAAATGTGAGAAATGACTTTTTATATATGATAATATATTTATAATTTATTTATGATGACTTATATTTAATATAAATAATCAATCTATTTTATTTAAACAATGATCATTGTAGGGGACTTCGTCTCAATCTCCTTTCATTAAGGCATGTTTAGTTTTATGCATGACTTTATTTTATATAGTTTATAAACACATTTGAGTATTCATTTCATTCAAAATGAATCTTTTTCTTTTAGTTTTTTTACTAAACGACATAAAAATAATGTTTTTTTTAACATAAGTGGTGAAAATGACATTTTTCTCCACTATGAGTACTAGATATTTTGATTCCTTAACAAGTCGTAATGTTTTTTGAAAGAAACTAAATATTATATAATCTTTTTTGAATTTTGGTATGGAAATTGTTATTGATAATGGACTTCTTTTTTTGTCAATATATATATGTGATATATTTATATTGAAATATATAAATTTTTTCTTTCCTTTATATATTTGGTATTTTATATGATTTTATAATGGTACGTGTACATTTGACGGGTGGATACATGATAAACCAAATGATGGGTGGTGTTGTGATAAACCAGGATAGGTGTTTTCGTTATAACCTCCAATGAAATGGGTATGGAAGTCAGCCAAATGGCATTTCCATTTAGTTATATTTGTAGAAGTCGACCGTATGGTCATTCCATTAAATTATATTTATGTCCAAGTTACTTTTATATGTTATGTGTTAATTATATGGGTTTATGGTAATCTTTTGGTTACAAACGGGTAAAAAATGATCTTTTATTCAGATTAGAGTACTAACTTTATCATAAAGGTGAAAATTATTAATTATGATAAAGTATTCATGGTTTACTAGTTGTTTTAAAAAAACTAAAAAAATTCCCTTCTGTGTGTATCCCTTACTGAGATTTTTTATCCCATACTATGTTTTTGAAAGGTTTTTCACAGGACATAAATTATAGGGTCAAGGATGGGATCAAGGAATAGTCATGCTGTCTAAAACATGGAACTAGAAATGACCCTTTTTCTCAAGAGTTTTTATTTTATAAAAAAATGGAAATTTAGTAGAAGTCTCTACTTTGTAATTTTATGAGTTGTAACAGTTTTGTCCTAATTATCTAAAACTCTAAACCTGAAAAGATCCTCAATGTGAATTACTCATTTAATTAAATATTATGTAAAGTTTTAAGGAAGAGTCCTTATAGTTGATATCATAGGTCTTCTTAGACAACTTTATGTGTTATACTATTGTTATATTAGTGTACATAAATGAAATTATGTTAATATTGAAATGATATAGCATTTACATATTACCGTGCAACTTCGCCTATGATATTTTTGTGTTCAAAATGGTTTTTCATATAGGAAATATGGATGTTTTTCTTAGAAGGAATACATAGGGAAATGAAATTAAAAATATGAATCATAACATGGTATTAATTAGAAATGAAGAGTTTGAGGCAGTGATGTCTTAGGTTACTCAGGTGATAAATTTTGGTTTCTTTTATTGATTATATTTTTGATTATTTTAAAAGTAAATAGGAGCATGAATGTCATTTAAGGGTCATCATTCAAAACTAAAATTAAAAGAGAATGTTTGGGTAATTCAACAAGTATGAGTTCTGGTTTCAATAAATTTTGTTACTTGGTCACATAGTTTATAAAAAATGAATAATTGTTGATCCTGTTAAAAAAATTTATTGAAAAATGGACAAGTCCCACAAATTTAACCGAGATCTGTAGTTTTCTTGTATTGGAAGGTTATTACTAGAGGATGGTTGAAAATTTTTCACAGTTATCTAGTCCAATTACAATGTTAACTTGGAAAGGTGTTAAGTTCATATGGACAAAAGAATGAGATGATTGTTTTCAGGAATTGAAAATAATATAAGAGAATGCTCCAGTTTTGGCCTTACCTTTCAGATATGGTGAATTTGTTATCTACCATGAAGCTTTGTTGAATGGACATGGTTGTTTCCTTATGATTCATGTGAAGTTAATAGCTTATACATCATGTAAGTTGAAGAATCATGAGTTAAAATACCCTACACATGGTTTGGAATTAGCGACTATTGTTTTTGCTTTTAAAATTTGGAGGAATCATTTGTAAGGGAAAAAGTGTGAAATATATGACGATCACAAAATGTTAATGTATATATTCACTTTTAATGAATTGAACATGTGACAGAGGATATGGATAGAATTAATCAATCATTATGATTTCAGGATCTTTTACCATCCGGGAAAGGAAAATAAAGTGGATGATGCTTAGAGTCGAAAAAAATAATACTTCATTAACCATGTAACGTTTAGAATGAGATCTTTTGGTTTTTGATTTGATAAACTTTTTCATAGAAGTAGTTGGTGAAATAAATTCAACTATTTTGTTTCAGGTGTTAGTGAAATAATCTCTCTCGGATCGAATTAAGCAATCACAGAAGGAAGACAGTGAGTTTTTAAAAATGGTAGAGTTGGTTCAGAAGGGTAAGTTTCCTGATTTTAACATTGATAATGACTGTGTTTTGATGTTTGGGAAGAGATTATGTGTGCCATGTGATTCACAATTGTGGAATGAGTTATTATGTGAATCTCATAGTTCTCCATTTTCAGTTCATCCTGGAAGTACTAAGATGAACAGATAATTTCAAGAGTATTACTGGTGGGATGAAATAAAAAAAGATATTGCGGGTTTTACTATGAGGTGTTTGACTTTTTAGTAGGATAAAGAAATGTTGTAGTTTACCAAAGGGATGCTTCAGTCTTTACTGGTGCCAGAGTGGAAATGGGAAAATATATCCACGGACTTTGTTGTGGGATTACCAAGATATTCCTAGGTAATAATGAAATTTAGGTTATTATTGATCGATTTACTAAATCTACTTATTTCCTTCCTATTCGAGATATGTTGTCTCTAGATCAACTTTCTCGGTTGTACGTTAAAGAGATAGTCAGGTTACATGGTGTTCCCCTCTCAATTGTATCTAATTGTGATCCGAGGTTTACTTCTATCTTTTGGAAATGACTTTAGAATTCATTGGGTACTAAATTAAATTTTACTGCATCTTTTCATCCTCAATCAGATTGGAATTCAGAATGAACAATTCAGACCATGGAAGATATGTTATGTGCTTTCTCGATGGATTATCAGGGATATTGGGACCAACATAATTCTTTGGTTGAATTTTCATATTATAAAAGTTTTCATTCTAGTATACAGATAGAATAGTTTTAGGAATTATATGGAAAGAAGTGTCAAACACTCGCTTTTTGGGATGAAGTAGGGGAAAGGTAGCTGATGGGACTGGAATTGGTGGTTGAGATGGTAGTGAAATATCAGTTGATTCAGAAGCACATGAGAACAGCTTAGAGTCTGCATAAAATTTTTGCAGATAACTGGAGGAAGGAACTTTTTTGAGGAAGGTTATTATGTTTTTCTCAACGTTTCACCATGGAAAAGTGTGATGTGTTACAGTTAGATGGAAAAGTCGAGTCCCAGGTTCATGGACCTTATGAAATCTTTCAGAAAGTTGGAACAGTTGGATATAGAGTGGATTTATCTCTATGTTTGTCTCAGGTATACAATGTTTTTCATATTTCAATGTTGAGAAAGTATATTCTAGATCCATATCATGTTTTTAAGTCCAGAGGTAGTTCAATTGGAGTGGAATCTCTCTTATGAAGAACAAAGAGTCTAGATTATTGACCGTAGAGAGAAAGTTTTTCAGAATATGGTAATTCATCAAGTAAAGGTTTTGTGGAAAACCCATTTGGTTGAAAATCCAACCTGGGAATCTGAATATTCTATGAGGGATAAATACAACCATTTATTTTATAAGTTAATAGAATTGTGAGGATGAAATTTCTAAAAGGTGGAAGGATGTAAAATCACAGGTAAATAAATAATAAGAATTTTTTTATTTGTTATTATTTGTGAATTAAATAATAATTTTAATTTAAATGGGTTTCTATGTTTGATGGTGTACCTGATACAAAACAATGGGTATCTTTGAAATCTTATGTTGGACACTAACAATAAAATATTTTTATTTTAAATGGTTGTTAATGACAAGCCATTGTATTGTGTGAATTGACATAACTAACTAAAATATTATTATATGAGTGTGATAAATATTTTTACATTTATCCAATAAATATTTGAGGCTCAAAATAAAAAATAATATGATTTTAAGCATAAATACTATTATATTCATTAAAAGGTCAATTTACCTCCTTTTGATGGAGAACCCTTTTTAAATCTAGTTTTTGTCACTGTTATATGTTCTATTTGACAAAATAAAATTATTCTTTAGAATTGGGCCATCAAAATTTACTTTGGATGAAATTTTGGTATTTTTTAGATAATGTTAATTTTTTTATGAATAGTAAAAAATGGTTTATTTTAATTCAAAACCACATTTTAATCTAATTTATTTTTATGTTTATATTATCCTTTTAAATGGTTTTAATGTTTAAATAGAATATATTATTACCATTAAATTTAATGTTGGTCATTGGATGTAATTTCATTTTAAAATTGGACATAAAGAAGTTTTAATTTTGTGATAGTTTTTATTTATTAAAAACACGCTTTTTGACAGTTGGAGTCAATTATAAATTTAATTAATTCCAAATCTATGTTTTGAATTTCGTAAAATAGACATCATTTTTTAATTTGGAAAATCAAATATAGCTTAGGCTGATTTTTGTGTATTTCTCTGAAAACCTTCAATTTTTGATTAATAGTGAACCCACTAAATATTAGTTTAGAAACTAAATTTTATGTTTAAATGAAATTTTACCAAATCATTGAATTGAATTTCAAAAATCCAACATTCATGGTTTTCATTTTTACGAAAAATTTGGTTCAATTGGATGAAAATAATTTTGGCTGAATAGTAAATTTTGACTTCTATTAACCGCGATTAAATGTAATTAGGGTAATTTAAGGTAAAAATAGTGTTATAATGAATGAAAATTACCTTTTCAACAGTCCTAACCTTATTGGATGATTCATGGCTGACCAAGAAAATCCATGGGTCAATTTTGGGACCCCATGGGGCCACTTGGGTAATATAATGACATTAATATCTTTGTATTTGAAGTAAAAATAAAAATTTCATAAAGATGTATTGTTTTACTAAAAAAAAGTTATATTTGGGGTTATATAACTGATATATTTGACTATAAATATTCATTCTAAAGATAAAAATATTTCCTACATCATGGTACATTTTATATAATTATTATACATTAGATAATAAAATTATTTATGACACAATGATGATGTAGTGTTTTGGTTATTAGTGAATGATTTTAAAAAATAAGAAAACAAACATTAAAAAAATATCCAAGACATTTCCTATTATTATTGGATGATTTTATTTTGAACATGGGACACCATATATTAGACATTAATGACTTTTGGAACTTTAGAAAATGAAAAATTATTACATAATAAAATAATATTTTCAAACTTTTCAAAAGAGCCCCTCCTCTCCCTTATAAAAAGCCCTAACTTCCTACCCATTTCTCACACATCTCAAGACCTTTGGCTCATTCGAACTCTACTCAAATAAAATATCAAGATCACTCTATTAATCCTAGATTCCTTACCTTAGGAATGAAGCAATTCAAGTAACCCTATTAGTTCAAACTAAAGGGAGTAGTCTCGATTTAAAGGTAACATCTTATCTTAAGTTCTTTTGTTTTATTTTACTCCTCCATTACCCTAAACTATTTTTATTCTTATATTTTATAAAAACCCAGTATTTCCAATATAATAGAATTTTTTATGAGAAGTATTTGATCTACACTTACACACACCTCCATCTAAGGGAGAAAGAACATACTATTTCTGTGGACGGCGTAACACTGCCTCACGAAACGATGATTGTTAAATTAGCTCCTACCGCATCTCATGGTGTACATTATGATGGAACATTATTTATATGTGATATATATTATATTTATATTATTTATATGATTCTGTGTTTTCCATTTATATCATACCATTATGGTTTCCATTATGGGTAATCACGATAATTTTATTTGAGAAAATGCGGACTACCACCCCCACAAAGTGATATGACCCATTAATACTATATGTGGTACATATAAAGGATGATGTTAATGATATTTTAAATTATAATATTCTATAATTATAATATACCTATGTATCATTATTTTTTTATTTCATTAAAATATGAAATAGAAATGAAAGTAGCATTCATGCGTACGTACAACTTACCGTCTCCATGTACGATGCATTTTATTTCTTATCTCAAAACGTTATGTACAATTATAAATACATATATATATATATATAACAAATATATATAATATATATGATATTTAAATCATGAATATCATTCTGAAGATAGTATTATGTTGACCTCATGGACAATTCATATTTATAACATGCTTATTTTTTTACTCATGTACGAAATATCGACAAAACGACCCTTATTAACTTAAATGATTATATCATGGTTATAACATGGTAATAAGAGATATAATTGGAATAATAAACTGGAAAAATATTCTTGAAACAAATTTAAATTAACTTTAGTTTATTATTCAGGAGATTAAAGAATGAATGGGTCAAGTCGGACACGAGGTAAGGGAACTTCGTAACCCAATTCAATATTATGTAATGTTTTTAGGTCGGGTCCTTATACTATATATAAAGAAGCTTATAAATCTGAAATAATCAGATTAATATATAAAAACTAATATATTTGGGTCTATGATAGATAAAGATATGGTATATAAGGTCAGATTCATTCAGTAGAACATTATGGTAGCTCAGAGTTGATAGAATTGTTATCCTGGAAATCATCAAGGGTATCTGAATTAGATATTCGTATGTAGTTTTTCTATGAATTTATCCATGGATTTTGGTTTTGTGACTTGGAAAAAACCAAAATTTCAGAATTATGCCTATTGGACACATTGAAATTATTGATTGAGTGGGGACTATAGCTTATCACATTGCACTCCATCCAAACTACTATCATGTCCATGATGTGTTCTATGTATATCACCTAGGATGAACATACTTGATAAATAAATTATACAAAACTCATTGGTCATATCACTAGATATTGGTCTTTCCTATTATGAATAATTTTAAAATTCATATAATCATATATATATATACATATATATATATATATATTATTTTATGGAACAATAATATTCAACAAGTAAATGATCATTATAAGAACAAGAAATTGGAAGAAATTACATTTGAAAACTATGATGTGATGAAAAAAATACATCCTCATTTTTTTCGATATTAAAAGAGTTTTAGTGGATAAATTAATCTTAAGGTGGTTATAATTTATGTCCCCAAAAAATTATATGTATTTCCAATGAAATAAAACATGAATTATTTTATAGATTCCCCTACACTAAACCTTAAGTCTACAAAAACCCCAATGTTGTAAAATATTATAACCTAGATTTTAAATTGAAAGGAATGAATTTTAATACCCATATTATGAAATATATTTATAACTATTGTAAATAATTAATATTTATTGTTTAATTTATACGTAATAATTATCAAATATTTAGGGATGTTAGTTTATGTTTTGAAAATATTCTTTCTGGAAATAAAAATAATAATATTTTTTAATGAAAAATTTAAAATAAATTTTGACCATTCTTGTGATTTTTTTAAAAAAATGGATTATTATTTTTGAAATCACCATTTCTTTATTATCATATGTAAATTATTGGGATTTTTCCAAAAGTTAATATTTTATAGGGAATATTTATAAATACCCATTTTGTAAAAACTTTCCATTTCATTTAATGTAATTTTTTAATTATTTCTTTATTTTTATATTAATTTAAACTATATGTAATTTTATAAGAAAAAATTTAAATAAATGTATTGTAATAATAATTATTCATTATTTAATGATAATATCATTTTTTCATAAAAACTTTTTACAGAAAAAAATGATTTTATATGCTCAAATTATTTTTTTCATAATAAATTAATTTAATATTCATTTCATAATGGTTATAATAATATTTTTTATTCTTAATATAGAATATAATATTTTAAAATTAATTTTATAATTTTTATAAATCATTTAATTAAAGTAATTTTTTGACACTGAATAATTCATTTGTTGAAAATAGTTTTTCATTATGGTTTGATTGTTTATTTAAAATTATTTTCATCAAATTATAAAAAATTAATTTTCTAAAATTTATTTGCTATATTGAATATTAATAATCAATAAAACTCTATATTAAGGATTAATCCAAAGGAGGACACTCAAAGAAGAGGAATTGTTTGTAAAAAACTCTTTTTATTTTATTTCTACTCCAACATCATATAAACATGTTTTATAAATACAAAATAATGAATCCAATATCACAAATAAAATAAGATATTATTATAATAATGTGAAAACCATTTATCTCATTGTCTAACCCCAATGAGAGATACATTTATGGCTCGTCCGTACATGTGGGCTACTGCCTCCACATAGTGATAAGACTCATTTTCCCACATCATCATTCATGGTTATTTATTATGAATGATTTATTATTTATATATGATGTTAATTTTATATTAATGATTATGAAAAATTTAATTTATATTTACCATTAATTAATTCCATCCATATTATATGGAATTGTTGCTCGTGCGTTTTTATTGGCTACCATCCCCACATAGTGATACAATTAATTTTTATTCAACTCTTTTTTTTGGATTCTGATAAATATATACATAATGAATATATAGTATTTTTATATAATTATTAACATTCATGGTATAAATTATATATAATCAATGTTAAATGACCATATTATCAGAAAATAAAAATAAAAATATAGTAGTTGACACTCGAAATCATGATAATGATAATGATATAATGTAATTGAATGAGATATAAGATGTTATAAGTAAACCATTTATTGTATTATATATGATTATGGTTCTTGGATATTAATATAAAGAAGTTCTGTTTATTATAAATGTGATCAGAGTTCTGATAATGTAATACTGACATGATTTAAGAGTTTTATGTTTGAATCTCATTTTTACGGGGATTTTTTGAACATAAATTTTTGAATGAAGAGATATTATGAAATCTATCTTCGAAATATTATCTATTTTTTTCCTCTACTAATTTCTAGATAGTTTATTTTTTTCTTTTCATTTCATTCACTTTATGTAATCATGATAGTGAATTAATATTTTTATGTATTGTCAAACTTATTTTTACAGTTAGTTGGGAATCATTTCAACCATGTCCATAAATTTTTAAAAAAAATTACTTTCATATTTATACAACTATCCAAATATAATTTTAAACTTTTTTAAATAATTATAAATTTTTTACCAAAACAAAAAAACTTACATCAATTTCATTTTCCAAATGATGTACATTGAACATTTTTCCAAAAATATGAATTGATTTTTTGTTTTAACATACACAATATAGACATATTTCCCCACCATAATAAATAAACTTTTATTTAATGATCACTTTATAATCATATTTTTTTTGTATAACGACAATGTTTTCCTTAATATATTTCATTTATATTTTTTCTAAATTTTTGATTTCAAATAAAATTTTACTTTCCTCCTGAAATGTACTAGAAATATTTTAATCAGATTTTTATCTATAAAACATCCTTTGTGTTTATTATGATTAATCTCGGGTATCATCAAAGGATACTAATTTTTTCATCTCTCTTGATGGTTTATTACTACGATGTTCAATTTTTTATGAAACTGATATCCTCACCTTGTGTTATGATTTGATGAAATGATGCTTTTTTTATTATGTGGAACACATCTGTATTGTTTTCATTATCTAATTAGTGGTACTGAAATTATATAATTTTCTAATACATTGGATAAAAAGGTATATCATGAGAGATATTAATTAATGTAATGTTGATGGAACTGATATTAGTATGAGACATTGTCCAAGAAGCTACACTTGGCAGATAACCTCAACTAAGGAAATGATTGATAAGAGAGTAAAAAAATGATCTATAATAGTCTTAATAGTTATCCCGGACTAGGTAAATGATTTTATATGATTATATAAATGTCAGAATTGTTTCTCTGTTGATTATGGTAGGATTTCTTGGCTTATGATGGATTATTTATTATCTCAAATTCTTGTGACTTATGTTGTATGCTTTATTAAACCATAATGAATGTTTCATGATTAATGATCATTGACTAATTGTGTGTGATTATTATAAGGCATGATGATTTTATCTGAACCTTATGACTATATTTTTCTCACTTATGATAATTGATCAATATCTATTTTTTTACCATTAGGGAACATCTGATATCACCCCTTCTTATGCTCTGTCACGACCAGTCCCATGGGGACTATGTCATGACTACCCCTAGCCTGCCTTCCATTGGACATGGGCTGGTGACTAGCACTAAAGGCATAATTCCATAAAATTGGGTAGGCATTGCCTTCATAACCTGTAGACACACACAATAGAGAACACAGCTGGATATGGACTACTAGGTAAACTGTATAAAAAAAGAGTGTTGAAAAGTAAAAGGGGAAGGAAATACAATCCAAGCTGCAAAATACAAGGAACATGAAGTACATGTAAAACTGAGGAATATAAAAGCAGTTGTCGGGTCCTCCCCAAGAATTCCTACCTCATGGGTATGTATTGATAACCTCTTCAGTACTCCGCGATCGTCCGCCTCCTCCATGTACAGACACGCAGTGCGGTCACCTCCTGTTAACATCCATTCCTGGAACTCTCAGCCTCAGTAAGCGTTGTCTATCGTATGCATCCAACACAACAAGGTGCACCTTTCATTTTTGGATCATACCTGATTAGAACTCCATAGTTAAGAATGATTTTCTGGGAGTAGTGATAAGGATGGGTGGCCTTCTGGGATGTTACCCTGGGTGTGTGTGAGTGGGTAAAAAGAACACTAGATCGGACATGTGTTGGCCTGTGTGGGGTATCATTAGTCAGATGACACGTTCAGGCATGTGGGTGGGGCCCAAGGTGGGGACCACATGCCTGCGGGGCAACTGGTGGTACCTGGCTGGCCAGGACCAGATAACTGTGTAAAGTCAGGGTGTATGTGTTGTCACTGGGGTGTGGTTGTCACAATTGTTATCATAGGAGTATGTTCTACCATAGAACATGGGACTCTGATGTTTATTTTCTATGATGCTATAGTGTTAAAGTTAATGAGTTTGGTTCTTAGTTCAGGGATTCTAGTGTTGGTGCAGTGGCTGACGTATCCTTACACCAGAACCGTCACATCTAATTTCCGACTCAGTGCACAAAAACACTGATTGTGTGTATGTTTTCAAATGTTTTGTTTCACATTAAGTCAGCTAAAAAACGTCATATCAACAGGTATACATCTTTTGATCATGTCTCATCTGATTCTATAAGGATGTATCCCCACAGACAGCCAGTTAGAGTTCCGAGAGTTGTACGCTCACATAGCCCAATGAGAGAGGAGGCCTCGCTACAGGGCCATCTTCTAGTTGAGGCTCCAGCAGAGGCACCAGCGATAAAATTACCCATTGGGCCACCTATGCAACCAGCACCAACAGCAGACGGTGCATGCCGCTTTAGATCAATGCACGAATTCCTGCCCTAGAGGCCACCCAGGATCAGGGGAGAGATGAATCTACAGGCGTCTGAGGATTGAGTGGAGGCTGTAGTGAGAGTTTTCCTACTGTTAGGGACACCAGCAGACCATATGGTAATTATTGTTGCAAGCCTTCTACAGGAAGTAGTGGTCAGATAGTGGAGCTTGATGCTTCAGGTCCAGGACGAGATGATGCTTCTCTGGGTAGACTTCGAGAGCCTTCTTCGGGTAGAGTTTTTTCCAACAACTCTTCGTGCAGTGTGCATAAAAAAGATACTTCATCTGCAGCAGGGCAGCATTACTATCACTCTGTACTCATTGAGGTTCACTAACCTCTCCGGATACTACACCGATATGGTGTGGGACCCATTCTTTAGGACTCGGACCTTTGAGCAGGGGCTCAGGCAGGAGTTCAGGGCATCAGTGATCTCACTCCACATCCTGACGCAGGAGGGGTGTTAGAGAGAGACCTCCTAGTGGAGAGTTTCAATTCTGAGTAGTCACTACCAGCAAGATCCACCACAAGTTAAGATGTAGCAAAGTCTTATACAACGTGTAGCAGACAGATGTCACAGAGGTCCAAGAGGACTAGACCTATAGGTGGAAGACCGCATGAATTAGGATTGGTTGTGTGGGGCACCCAAAGCAGAGACATACATGCCAGGAGAGTGTAGTGTTACTCATGCGGCTGGCATGGTAACATGGCTCGGTACTGTCTGACTCGTCGTTCAAATGATCAGAAGAAGGTCAAAGGACTACCCAAACAGAGACAAACATTCGATCTAGGAGGTCTGCAGGGAGAAAGCAGATGTGGCAAAGGAGTTGGTCGTGTTGTTGGCGGTGGAAGATGATTCGAGGTGTTTCTACCACCACCACTAGGAGGTGCACCCCGACCACAAGGGGCATGTCGATAGGGGAGAGCTCGACTCTAGGAAACTGAGGCCTATGATCATGGCGATCCGAAGATGATACATTGTATGATCATTGTCTACTCCACCATAATTGTAGTACATATAGATGTAGGTGCCAGTCACTATTTCATTTCCACTACCCTTGTTTGGAGCACGGAGATTCTGACGGATATGTTAACTTGATCCTTATGGATAGAGACTCCTACTGAAGCAGATTCGACAATTATGCACTGGTTCAAGCATTATGATCTTACTCTAGGTGGCGAGAGCTTCTATTGGGATATCCGAGTAGTGGTGTCATCGCCTTACGACATCATCTTGTGTATGGACTGGTTATCTACAGTCCATGTGCAGATAGACTGTATTAGCCAGAAATTGTTGTGTGTCCGCACATATGGGACCGATTTTACCTTCACCAGTGAGGAGGGAGCCTTTGCAGCGCTAGATGGACTTACTCAGAGGAGGGTGCAGCCGATCCCTCATCAGTTGGCTTTCCTTACCCTCAAAGCGATCGATGTGGAGAGTCTGAACTATCCTCTAGTAATGGACCAGTATGTGGATGGTTTCCTTGATGATGTCTCTGGTCTACCTCTTCATAGAGAGGTAGACTTTTACATAGACTTGTACCCCGGTACGACACCAATATCTACACCAGCATATTGGATGGCTCCCGCCGAGCTTCGTGAGATGTGGGTATAGTAGGATGAATTTCATGGGAAGGGATTTATCTGGCCCAGTGTTTCACCCTAGGCAGCCCCAATTTTGTTTTCCAAGAAGGTGGATGGGAGCTGGAGAGTTTGTGTCGACTATCGGTGCCTGAACCAGGTGACCGTGAATAACAAGTAACCACTCTCGAGGATTGACTACCTATTTTATCAACTGAAGGGAGCATGGTGCTTCTCGAAGATAGACCTCATATCATGTTATCACCAGCTCAGAGGTCGAGAAGAGGATCTGTACCAGACGGAAATAAGATTTCGTTATGGCCACTATGAGTTCTTGGTTATTCTATTTTGCGTAACGAACGCTCCAACAGTGTTCATGGGAATCACGAACATGATCTTTCATCCATAACTCGATCGCATTTTCGTAGTCTTCATCGAAGATATTCTGATCTCATCGTCCACTGAGGAGGAGCATGCCTACCATTTTTGGGTTGTACTGGACAGACACCGAGAGAAACAGATTTACGAGAAGCTCTCGAAGATCAAATTCTGTATTTGGGAGGTTCACTTTCGGGGACATGTCATATCAGAGGCTGGAGTTACGGTTGATATAGCAAAGATTGAGGCGGTACTTTCTTGGGAGCCACCCAGGAGTGTGACAGAAGTAAAAAAATTTCATGGGTTGGGTTGGATATTACTGAAGGTTTGTACCAAACTTCTCCATAGTTGATGCACCGTTATCAGCCTTGACAAAGAAGGGGAACCCTTTATGTGGTTGGAGAGATGCCAACAGAGCTTTTAAGAGTTGAGGAAGAGGCTGACTACTGCCCCCCATCTTAAGGCTTCTAGAGGAAGGCATATGGTACGTAGTCTACTACGACACATCAGGGAACAGACTCAGATGTGTCCTGCTACAAGAACAAGCAGTTATCCTTAATGGCTCTCGACAGCTGAGACCACAAGAGTAGAACTACACTACCCATGACCTGGAGTTAGCAGCAGTGGTCTTCTCCTTGAATACGTGGAAACAATATCTGATGGGAGTGCGTTTTACAGTATAATTTGATCACAAGAGTCTCAGGTATATATTCTATCAGAAGGAACTGAACCTGAGACAGTGACATTGGCTTCAGTTCCTCCATGACTATGACTTTGAGATAGTCTATAATCGTGGGAAGGGGAACATTGTTGCAGATGCACTCTGCGGTAGAATTGGAATACATCTGCTAGGCGAGGCGACGGAGCAGTTGGATGCATTGCAGACATCCTTTCTAGATAGAGATGGAGAATCTTTTCTTCAGTCTCTTATATTCACTCTCCACTTCTTCAACAAGTCAGGGAGGCATAATACGGGGACACCTAATGCGAGACATGACGTGCTCAGATATCCATTGGGTAGGCACCTGAAAGATTTTCTGAAGGTGGGGAGCACAAAATCCTCTTCAGAGGACATACTTTGATGTCAGTTTTACATCAGGAGGAAGTGTTGATGGATTTCCACACATCCCCTCTAGTGGTAAATCTAGGACTGGTGATGATGTACCCAGATCTCCGATGAAAACACAGACGGCCAGGAATGAAGAAAGCAGTCGCATATTTTTTTTGTCAGTGCCTCAGTTGTCCGCAAGAGAAGGCGTAGAATCAGGTACCAGCAGGCTCGGTTCATCCTTTAGAGGTTATAGACTAGAAGTGGGATGGAATATCCATTGACTTCATGATAGTAAATACATGTACACTTAGTGGACATGACTCAATATGGGTGATCATTGACCGACTCACTATGTTGGCCCAATTCCTACTGATCCAGGAGCAGGGTTCAGTAGAGAGATTGGGGCGCCTCTATGTTCAAGAGATTGTGCGGATACATGGAGTACCTTTGTCGATTTTATTCGACTGTGATGAACATTTAATTACCAGCTATGGAATGGGTTGGAAGAATCTTTCTGGACGGAGCTTCATTTGAGCACCGCTTCCATCCTCTGAGGGATGGTCAGACTGAGCTGAACATTCAAACCCTTGAGGACATGATCCGTGCATGTGTCCTCGACTTCAGTCGCAGCTGGTAGGATCACTTACCTTTGGTGAAGTTTCCTTAAAACAACTATCACTTCACCATTGGGAAGGAAACTATTGATGTGTTATACAGGAGACCTTGTAGATCAGCCTTTTGCATGACTGACCTAGGGGAGTCAGCAATAGTGGGAATACAGATGGTACAGTCTACCACAGAGAGGGTGCAGATCATCCAGATGCCAATGAATACTGCACTATGCAGTCCTAAGTTGTATGCTGACAGGATATAGAGAGCTCTAGAGTTTGAAGATGGTGACCACGTCTTTCTACGGGTCTCACCCTGATGAGGTCTATGGAGATTTGGTCGAGGTGGAAAGTTATATCTGAGGTTCATCGGACCTTTTTAGGTCCTCAGCAGAGTTGGCAAGGAGTCTTACCACTTAGCTCTTCCACCTCAGTTTCACCGAGTGCACGACGTCTTCCAGTTATCCCAGGTGAAGAGATACCTGCATGACCCTTCTCACATCATCCTTCATGGTGAGATTAACATCGACGATGGGGAAACTTTTAAGAAGGTTCCATTAGAGATTGACGATCGACAAGAGTGGGTCCTTCGTGGACAGTCGATAACTATGGTTCCCATTCGCTGGCTTCATGGGAAACTCCATAAGAGAACATGGGAGCGCGATGCTCAGATGTGTGCTCCGTACCCCCACTTGTTTCCTTAGTTTGAGTTGAGACTTATGTGGACGTAGTGCCCTGATGTGTGGAAAATGTAAAGTCATGGAATTTCCATGTGATTTTTTTAAATATATGAGAATTTTAAGAGTCCATGAATATTAACAGTGCATGATTCTGAGGCCCAGTGTGCCCGGAATCAATTTCTAATGTTTTTTTTGGGTACATTCAGGGAAAGATCGAGCGATTTTTTATAACATTTGAACTAGTGCTCGGAATTGAAATCTGAGGACAACATTGATCTCACAGCGCTGGTATTAACATAAGTAGACTTTCACGTCAACGATAGTTGGTTGAGTTTGAAAGTTAGTTTTTGGGATTTTATGGAAACAATAAAAAAATAGTTGTATTATTTTATTTTTATCTGTTGTAACCACCCATGTGGATGTTAGAAGTGGGGAAAACCACACCAAAACAACCCATGAGTTATGGTGGTGGGGGAGACCCAAGGTTTATCACTCATAATGGGGGGGGGGAGGGGAAACCACTCAACTCCCCCATTTAATTTTATGTGTCAACATAAAATTAAATTCTATCAATTTAATTTTATGTATCAACCCAAAATTAAATGCTATCAATCAATTATATGTGTAAACATAAAAGTAATTCCTATCATTTGTTTTGATGTGGGATATTTATTTTCCTTCATGGTGGATATGGGGAATGGTTTGGATTTGGATAATTGGGTGGAGCTCTTGGGAGAAAGCTTCTCCAACTTAAAACACTTCCACCATGAAGAATGTGTTCCTCCGATGAAGAACGTTCCATCCGCGAAGAAGTTCGGCCTCAACTTCGACCTTCTTCATCGGGACTTCCTCCGATGTTGGACATCTTTGAATAAGAAGAACTATGGCACAAACCGTCGATCGAGGAAAACGTCGACGACACAAACATCTGTCTTTTCCCAATGATCCATCTTCTTTCCACATGACTCTAAAGACAAAAAACGATCAAGGTATGGTTTTTATTTGAATATGATATTATTTCTGTGATTCATTCCATCTATTACAAAGAACATGGATCAACTTCTAACTACATGGTCCACACATGTTTTCCTTTTTTGAGATTTGGGATTAATCATTGCGGGAGGGTTTGTTATGCTTCGTTCATGTGAGACAAATGCAACCACCCTAATAATGGAGGGTGTGGGCCAATCTATCATGGACCGACCCTCCTCTGTCTTTCTTCTTCATGATGATCTTTGGAATGGTGATGAGGTGATGAGAGGAAGAATGCGACGAATGAAATGGCGCTACCACTCGCGGACTCTGTGACCCGCGCCGTCCACATGGCGTTCCACCCTACTGTTGTCCCTAGCCGAACCAGCTTCAAGGAAGAACTTTCTCCCAGCCATTCTGGCCTCCAGAGCCACCTCGGCCATGCCAACTGCCGGCCCCATCCACCCCAGCCTCACGGTGCCCTGGCCGAGCCGGCCTCAGCCACCCAGGCCTCACAGCGCCCTGATCGAGTGGGCCTCGGCCACCCCGGTATCACGGCACCCCAGATGATCTGGCCTCCCGTGCCCCTCACGGCGCCCTAGCCGAGTCTGCCTCCCGCACCCCATGCGGCACCCCACCGAATCGACCTTCGGTGCCCCAAACAGTGATGTGGCCAAACCGGCCTCCCGCACCCCTAGTGGTGCCCCGGCCGAACCGACCTCCCGCGCCCCTCACGACACCCCAGCCGAATCGGCCCATTCCCTCTGGGTCGAGTCACAAAGGTGGTTCCCTCTAGGATATATTGCCCCCACGCAGACCCATGACCGGTCCACGGACCTGTGACCGGTCCCCGCACTCCTGACCCGCTGGGCAAGGAGCAGCAGGTCGGGCCGAAATCAACGGGCAGGCGAGCCCAACGGGTCGGGCCAGACCCATCATGTCTGTTTGGGGTGACCCAAAACGGGTCGGCCTCGGGGAGATCGGTCCGGATCGGTCCGACCGTCTCAGACCAGACCCGGGACCACTACCACCCTTTACATTCTTTTCGCCGAATCTTTGGCACCAGACGTCCGTTTGAAGAACTGTGAGTGGCACTGGTAATCTCGGAGTGTGGCAGTCCCTTTGAATATTCCCTGATAAAGATTTGGGTACAGATGTGATACAGTCAGGTTGGATTGTGCACGAATCCAACTGGGAACCCGGGACTAAAAGGAAAATAACTCATAGACCAAACGTCTAATTGATGTGACTTATATTACATTGAGACCCCTATGATGTGGAAGACAATTGAGATACTTCTTCATGGGACTTGGTTACAGTGGGAGTATCGTCCAGTTGCTAGTAGAGCGGAACCTTCTAGTGACGAGCTGGCAGAGTGTGGAGACCTTCTAGCTGGCTGAGACCTGACAACTGCTGACTGTTTGAATCAGAGAGACTTGACTAGCCCAATCGGAAGTGCCTGGTTATGGTGTCAGTCCCATAGTGAAGGAGTGCCTAGTTGTGGCGGCAGACCCACGGTACTCGACCGGAGAGTCCATCTACAGCCTAGGAGGGGGAGCGCCTGGTTGTGGCGTTAGACCCATGGTGGGGAGAGCCTCTGTGTGATGTAGCAGACCCACGATACTTGACATGAGGAGTACCTCTGCAGTCCAAGGATGGTGGGAAGCGCCTCTAGGTGACACGGAAGTCTCACTGTACTCGATAGAGGAGGAGTTCCCCAATAGCTGAGGTTTCGATAATGTGAGTATAATCCTTGTAGTGCTGAGTGATTAACTTTTGTGTTTTCCTGTATGATTGAGATAGATCACTTGATAACTTAGGTATATGTATGGGCATATACCTAAGTAAGATTATATATTTATTTCATAATTTGTGGATTATCCTTGGTGGATTTGAGAGACATTGAGGGTCTCAGGGTCCCAACTGAGTATCGTTATACTCAACCCTGAACGGTCTAATCCTGCACCATGTTGTGTTGGATGTAGACGATGAACAACACTGATTGAAGCTGAGAGTACTAGGACTGGAAGGTACTTGGAGGTGGACCATACGACGAGTCGGTACACAGAGGAGACTGACGGACGTGGAGTGCTAAGGAGGCTATTTGTACCTACCCTTTAGGTAGGAAGCATTTTTGAACCCTCAGATGTTGGAGAACTCCTCCTCTATCGAGTACAATGGGTCTGCCGCATCACACAGAGACACATCCCAATATCCTTTGAATGCCAAGTTACACCTCCTATCAAGTACCGTGGGTCTGTAGTCTATTATATAGGTACTTCCCACAATGGGTCTGCTGCCAAAAACCAGTGCTCCCCCTCATAGCCTACAGAGGTACACCTCCTGTCGAGTATGGCGGGTTTTCTGCCTCAACAAGGCCCTCCTCTATCGTGAGTCTTCCACCACAACCAGGCTCTCCCCACTGGGCTAGTCGAGTCACTCGGAGTCCATCGGTCATCAGTCATCAGTCATCAAGTCCCATCCAGCTACTAGGTGCCCACACAAATGCTCGCTCATCTCCAGTAGATCTGCTCCACAAGCTACAGGTCAATTCTCCAACTACCACGATGTCCCATGAAAATGTTTCCCAATGATCTTCCACATAACATTGGTCTCAACACAAAAATACGGTTCGTCAATCGGACACCTGATCTGTGAGTTATTAGCCTTTTCATCCCGGGGGCCCGGATGGATTCATGCACGATCCAACCTGACAGTATCTCAACTATACCCCAAACACTGTTGGGGTATACTCAAAGGGGCCTCCACACATCAACAATACAAGCGCCACAGATGGTTCGTCAAATGGACGTCTGGTGCCAAAGATATGGCCAATACAATGTAAAGGGTCGTAGTGGGCCCGGGTCCGGTCCGACCCGGTCGGACCGACCCGACCCGACCATGCATAGGCTGACCCGGTTCGGGTGCACCCAGCCTGACCCATTGGTTCTGGCCCTGCCCGGCCCCCAGGGCCTCGCCCTGCTGGCCGCGAGGGGCTGCAGAGGGCAGCGAGGGCGCGGTCCGGCCATGGGGGCGTGGACCGGCCACGCGGAGCAGACCGGCCGCGAGGGCACAGACCGTCCATGGGTCTGCGTGAGTGCGGTTGGGCCCGGAGGGTGCCGTAAGGGAGGGTCTGGTTTGGCGGGGGCGCCACGAGGTGCATGGGAGGACGGTTGGCAGGGGCACCGCGGGGAGCGAGTGGGGCCGGCTCGGCTGGGGCGTCGCGAGGCCGTAGTCACCAGGGCCGGCTCGGCTGGGGAGTCGCGAGGCCTGGGTGGCCGGGGCAAGCTAGAACGGGGTGCTTCGAGGCTAGGGTGGTCGTGGCCGGTGGCCGGTGTGGCCGGGGCGGCCCGGGCGGCCGACATGGCCAGGAGCTGATTTGGTCGGGAGGCTAGTGTGGCAGGGGCTAGTTCAGCCTGGGGTAGGGCGGAACACTATGGGGACAACACAGGTCGTGGGGGCCATGGTTGGAGGCGTTGTTGCCTTCTTCTCCTTCATCATCTTGTCACCTAGTCACCATTATAATGAACGTCATAAAGAAGAATGAAAAAGGTGGTTCGGGCCATGTTAGATTTGTCTGCTAGCTCTGAATTTAAGGTGTAAGCATTTGGCTCACATGAAAGAAGCACAACAAACCCTCCTGCAATGATTAAACCCAAAACCCACAAAAGGAAAACATGTACGGATCAACTAGTTAGAAGTTGGTCCTCATTCTTTGTTTTAGAAGGAACGAATCATGGGAATAATATCATATTAAAATAAAAACCCAACCTTGTTTTTTGTTTATTGAAGGATTTTCGGGGAAGAAGATGGATCGTTGGAAAAAGATAGATGTTGTTGTCGTCAGCGTTTTCCTTGTTAATCAGTTTGTGCGTCGACTCGTCATAGTCGAAGATGTCCTACATTAATGGAAATCCCAAAAAAGAAGGTCGAAGTCGAGTTTGACGGTCTTCATCGGTGGAGCATTCTTCATGGATGAAGCGTTTATCATTAGGAAAGCTTTCTCCCAAGAGCTCCTCCCAATTCTCTAAAACCAAACATTTCCCCAATTCCATGGTGAAGGAATATAAATAGCCAACTTCAAAACAATTGTTAGGATTTAATATTATTTTGACACATAAAATTAATTGATATCATTTAATTTTAGGTTGAAACATATAATTATAATGAAATAAATTAATTTTACGTTGACACAAAAAATTAATTGAGGGAGTTGAGAGGATTCCTCTCCCCCCCCCCATTTTGATGGATATACCTCTAGTGATCCCCACCACCATAAATCATCAGAGGTTAAGGTTTGGTTGTCCCCACCACCATAACCTCTCATGGAAGGTTAAAGTGTGGTGGTCTCCACTTCTAACTTCCCCATGGGTGGTTACAAAAGATATAATAAAATAAAACAAGTGTTTATTTTATTTTATTGTTTCCAAGAAAACCCAAAAAGCTAACTTTCACCATCGAACAACTGTAGTTGAGGTGAAATTCTCCTTAAGCGAATACCAGTGCTGCAAGTTATATGGTGTCCTCTAATTTCAATTTCGAGCATCGGTTCAAAAGTTATAAAAACCCGCTCGAACATTCACTGAACATACCTGAAAAAAACATCAAAAATTGATTCCAGGCACACCTGGCCTCGGAATCATGCCCCATCAATTTTTGTGGACTCGTAAAATTGCCATGTATTTAAAAAAAAGACATGGAAATTATGGGTATTTACAAGCTTCCATTCCCTAGTTAATGAGGAATGCATTTATATGTGATAAGTTCAAGAAGGGTGAGACTTGTGATGAACGAATTCAAAAATTATGTCGATCATTCATATACCAGTTATTTACATATCCATGATTCTAAAGACCCTAAACCTCTCTAATATTCAATTTTTTATTATTGTGAAATTACTGAATATTAATCTAAAATGATGTTATACTTAAATACGAAATGTGTGGGTGTCCAAAATTCCATCCAAACTTCTGTTAATTGAAACTGTTTTTAGTGTTATAATCTAATTTTATTATTCTATAGTGTATATACTTCATAAGTATATATTCAGTTATAAATTATTATTGAATTCATGGAATTTATAGTATAATATTATTTTTAATTGTATATTCAATTTTGATTAAAAAATCTCTAAATATGTAAGTGTATTTTGTGACTCAAATCAGTTCTTTTAGTCATAATCACTCATAATTTTCTATTATCCTTCAAGATTTATTGATTATGTACTATGAGGATTTTATGTTGTTCAAAACCTTTTATTTTATGAGGAATAATGTTTCAAATCCATTTCCTCTTCTATTATGATTCTATTTTCTTGTTAAAATGTATTTTATAAGGACAATTTCCATTAATTTTAACGAATTTTCCATCTATTACATTGTTATTATTTCCTAAAGTTGTTCTCAACACTTTTCCGAAATGATAATATTTATCTTTTTAGGATCATTATAATTCTCATTAATATTTACCAAAGGGAAAATGAAATACAATTCTTAAATTTGTGGGTTTTCAGAATGATTATATTAAAACGATCAAAAGAGTTTCTATCCATTCAATATAAAAATATTTATCGTCCACTTGGGAAATTCTTTTAATGAATTTTATCTATTTTTAAGATTACATTATTGAATATTAATTCTAAAATTAAAATTATTCAATGAAATTTCAATTATCCTTTTATAACCATTAATATTTAAAAAAAATATGAGGAATCCTTTAAAATATCTTTTTAATAATTATTCTGTTTCACTTCATAATATGATTTTTAAAAATTAATGATTCAAAATGTGTTTTTTTTTTGAAAAATCTAATAATTTTAATTATTTTTTCCATTCATGGTTTATAATTATTGTTTTATGTTTTCCTTGTCTACTATAAGTTATTAAAATATGATTTATTTTGTAAAATGGGAGTTTTCATATGCTATGATTACATGAGTTCATGATATATATTATTTTTGATGGTTTCATTAAACCCGTTCTTTTCCATAAATTCGTTATGATGTGTTTATGTGTTATTTTTAATGGAAAACATATATATGAATTAAGAGATATAGGGTCAAATATCTCCCACCAATGTATTAGTTATGGTTTCATATAAAATGAGATAACGAAATATTTCTGGAATGGGATGTGGAATTCAATATTCATAATTTTTTGTGTGAATGATATGTGGGAATTGTTGTTCAATTATTTTATCTAAATGATATATGGGAAGATATATTTACACCTTTTTTAAATGTGATACTTATAAATTTTCCAAAAATATTTTCATATAATTATATGTGTGGCACATTTCCTTAGTGATCATCAAGTAATGAAAAATTTTAAATATGAATTTCATTTCGATGAAATTCTATTGTTTAATGAATAAGAGTTTTTCTATGTATTCCAAATTTTAATTTCATCTTCAAATTTAATATTATTACTGAGATTTATTTTATGCATGTCTTATTATTCATGGATCCCTAGGGATATTTTTATGATTAATTTATTTATAACATGTTTTTCAATTATATTCTATTGTCTTTTGATCGTTTATTGTGATATTAATTTATGAACCATGTTTTCCTACGTGTTATGATTTATTTTTCCCCTACCAAGCATATAATCTTACCTATTAATTATGATTATAATCCCCATGTAATATATTTTATTATATCAAGTGAGATATTTAGAATACAATTTAGAGGAGAATGATTATGTAGAAATGTTCACACGTGTACTAAAATGTTGTGTTTTTTGAGATAAAATCTATGAAATTAATCTATTAGGTCCCCAAGATGTGGAAATTCTCATCATATATATAATTCAATTAATTATATTAATTTATTTATTTATTAATTGTGTGTATTGGGTCTCTATATTTGTATCAGAATTTAGTTTAATTTATTTGGAGATTGTTCAGCTATCATTAATGAAAAATAGAAGGAAATGTATAATAGTTGAATATTAATATTGGATAGAATATTGTTGTTTTGGAAAATGATGTATTTTGTCTTTTATTAGATATTAAATCCATTTTTGGATAACCCATGTTTCTACGAGATCTATACCAATTATTTTTATAGGTAGTAACCCCAAAGAGGGTGTGTTGGTTAATAACTCAATCAAGACATAGTGCACACAAAAGTGGCCAACCTGAAAACAATTATTGAAACTACCAGGGGATATTATTTGTACAATTAAATTATCTACAAAACATATAATGAGTGGATTTTGTATAATGTTAATTTTTTTGTGTTAGAAAACTGAATAGTAAAATGAAATTGTGTAATATATATTGAAACAGATTCATATGCCAACATACACACCTAATCATTTAAATCATGCTTCCATGTTTATATTTTAATTTTAAATAAATTAACTAACTAAATTGTACAGATAAACAATTTTTATATACTAATGGTAATGTCAGATCCCAAATTAATAGAGTAAAAAATGGTTGTAATGTATAATATGAAGAAATTTCCAACCGACAAACTGATGAAATTTTGATAATGGAATGAAAAATATCATGGATATGTTCACCAATCTATCCTAAACTATGGTAGATATTGAAACCTATTTGATCACAATAATTAAATAGGGATGGGGGAAATAACTATTGAGTCATTTATGAGAAAACAACCACCCTTTTTTTCATTTCATTGAATACACTAGTTAATAAGAAGTAAGTTAATGAAATGGAAAAACTATTTTCTATTCTATAATAGTCAGACCGTGAGGTGGTTTAATTGGTGGATGATATTTTAGATTCTTATAGTGGCTGATGGTGGAGTATAATTAATAATAATATGAAAAAAGATTTTGTATACTCAATAAAATGGGTAGTACATAAGATGTTATTTATTATTAAGTTCTTTTCTAATAATCTTAACACAAAATGGAGTAGTATTTAATTGAAGTGAAGCAAAAAGATGATGAATATATTGGATAATATGAAAAAAAATAAAGACGCATAAATAACGATTCTAATTTAATATCTCATCTGAGAGACAAATCAATTTATCCATTATTGAATAATGTCCAGACATTATATGCCCATAGCTATTAGATACTTTTGATTCTATGAATAGATGGTTTGATGAGTAATTCAGGTGGATATAGAAGTTGAAAAACACCATTATTCCAAAGGATTTAGAGATAATAAATTGAAAATATATTCCTAGTGGAACTGAAGTGAAAAATCATTTAGAGGGATTAAAGATCAACCACTTATACACCAAAAATGTGGCAAAAGGCATCCATGGAATTAATGAAGAGAAACATGTGAATGTTTTATGTTTCAGATGAATGGTTATTATAACCATGATTGTTATAATTATATGTGAAACATAATTTTGGGAAATAATTTCTAATGTTTCAAATGAAATTAGTATTGGAATTTTGAAAATTGATGTAAAAAATCATGGGTTATCAAAGAAAGTACACCCAAATAATCCATAAAATCAAGGGAACATGGAATTTATTTTTCAATGGATACCACATAAATGGATTATTTAAATTATGGAACACTTAGCATCAAATATGAATTGGTTATTTTATAGTTTTATTTTAGAACTCCAGTATATCCGTGGGTATGAAAGTGAACTAAATCACCTCCCTGAGGATTTAATTATCTATGCATTATTCTATATTTAAAATTTTCCCAATATGATGTTTTTGGGAATATTATTCATTTGGATATTACTAATTCATAATTTCAAATAATTTAATATGATTTCTAGAATTGAATGTCTCTATTTACATGGATCACACATCAATTTTGAGAATAAAAAACTCACAATTCCCATTCCAAATAAACATTAATTCATTTATCCACTCATTGAGGACTATGAACTCCCTAGGGTGCTTAACATGAATTGTTAATAGAAATTGAATATTTTGATAGGGATCTAGGGGAAGAATTTCATAGTTTCACATTCTCACTAAAATTGGTATGTTCGATACTGAATTTAAAATTAGTATTCAGTTATGTCAATATTCTGGATACCCTAAATGAACAACATTAGAAAGTGATAATTGAACTTTTGTGGATGAAATTTATTTATGGGGGGAATTTAATAATGTGATATTTCAATATTTATTGTTACTAAATAAATATGTTTTCAATATTATTCCATACACAAAAATATAAACTATTGTGAAAAAATCATTCACATATTTTGAATATTTCATATGTCCACTAAAAAATAGATGTTAAATTAGATGGTAAAATATTATTCCACCATATTATAAAAAAATGTATATATAAAGTAAAAAATAAATGGTATCTAGGAGAAAAATTCATCATTATGAATCCTATTTTTGAAAACTATAAACAATGTATCTTCGATAGAGATTTCCATGATATAGAGCAGGCATAATTTGATAAATTTAGGATTTTTCAAATTCATATATAGGATAAGTACAATCTTTTGTGATTTCAACAAGATCCATGTTAGCTAAACAACCACCTAAAAAAAGAAACCAAATCTTCTTCTAATTCATTGGTTGGGGATAAATATCATAAGGGGGTTTTAAGTATTATTTATGATTATAAAAAAATATAATAAAAATATTTAAATGTGTTGATATATCATGAATTTATTTTATTCAGTAATAATATGATATATTAACAATATATTAAATAGTAATTTTAAAATTATATTTATTATAGAAGGTGTATTTTTTTGAATAGAATAATGGTTGATACATTTTCGGTTTTTAATTAAAAATAACATTAATAAAATTTATGATGAAAATTTTAAAAAATTATATTGAAATTTTAATTTAGCACGGATATATTAGCATATGATAACTTTGCATTAATTTCATAAAATGTGGATTTTAATAAAAAATTGCAACATTTTAGAAATTTATAATTTCTGTGATTTTGTCAATATGTAAGCGTAACCTAAATGATATATATAAAATTATGGAAATTTAATACGAATTTTTTTAATAAACTACGAATTTTTAAATATTCATTGTATATTGATAACGAATTCCAAACATTTTAATATCTAATGATTATCTTTACATTAATATAAAAAATAATTTTTTGGTATTCTCTATAAATAATGTATTTTAATATTGGTGATATTCTTTGGATTAATATAAAAGACTCATAAATTTAATTAAATATATAATAAATCAATTTATGGATTTAAAAAAATTATCTATTTTATCTTTTTCATATATTAATTTAAAGTGAAAACAAGGTTATTTTTTCTAAAATATGGTTTTACATGTTTAAGTATTAATAGTTTAAAAAAATTTGAACCATTAGAAATGATATTTAATAAATTGTTTTTAACAATTTTGAACCATGATATTCAATTTGAGTAGTGGATAAAATTTTAATTTTTTCATTTAAATTTATTACAAGGATGCAGATTATTTACCCTTGTATAAAGAGAAAATGGTTTAAATGAATTTTAATGATGGGAAAATTCAAAAACATGTTCAAAATATGTTTTTTTAATTTTGTTTGTGGTGAGACTCAGTGAAAAATCACCCCTTTTCAAATTGGCCCCTTTTATCCCCCTAATCCATTAATAGGGAAATTAAATCACTATAATTCATTGTGGTATTTCCAAAACTACACTTCTCATCACTTATGAAAATGTGACACATCCACCACTTAAAGGCTAACACACAATTTTAATTACTACATTGAAATATGAAAGTTACACCTCCTATATATCTCTCTATGTAAGCCTATTCTACTAATATAAGGCTCTGGTCACTCATATGTTTCCTAATAACATCAATTTCTAGGGGACTTCAAATGAAAAATCATGTTTCCAACATATGTATTCTCTCTAAATGATTATATTCATAGACTTATTATTACAAAAATATAGTCATCATTGTAAAAAAATGAAATTAGTATAATTAGTATAATTTATGGTCTTTATATTAATTTTACACACATTATTTATTCATTTCCATCATTATATAAAATTGAAGGAACATTAATCATATATGTTCCTGGAATATTTACCCCATGATGAATCATTGTTTTATTTATAATATAGTTTTTATTAATTAAAAAAATGTCCTAAAATAGGGTTCACAAAAATAAAAACCATAATAATATTTTTATAATATTTTTATAATAGTATTATGTAATAATTAATACCTCCATAACAACAATCCCTGATCGAGATAAATCATGTACAAGTTTGGGTCGGTTTAAATAACTACTAGAATAGTTCTATAAAATATTATTTGGATTCTTGTTCAAAAATGAAACAAAAATATTTTTTCTATATACTAGTAAAATAATTTTTTTAAACGGTTTTTGAATTATTAAATTAAATATTAATCCTATTATAAATTTTTTATCATCGACTAAAATCTCTAAAATAACGCAACAATTATTTCATTTTCCCACTTCTTACCAAAAATATTTAAGGAATGGTGTGAGAGACGTAAATTTACGTTTATTTTATATATTAAATTATATTTTAAGATTTATTAATTAGGAACTTGGAATAATATAATGGGTAATGATATAAAAATTATAGATTGTGCATAATTGGTTAAATTTATTAACACCCAGTTGTTGAAAATAAGTTATAACTAAACAAATAATAGATTATAAAAAATTATAGATGAGTAATATAAAAGGTAACATGTAGGAATAATGATTTTAAATACATTATTAAATTAAAAATGTTGAATTTTTTAAAAAATATATTTACCAACAAATCAACAAATATGGGTTTCTCATCTCAACATCACATCACTAAGATATGTTTTAATTTTATGCACCATTATCTTGTTTAGATAGGTTACATACCATGCAATAATTTATTTTTATAATAATAAATAATTTAATTAGTGAAATTTATATAACCATATGTCTATAATATTTTACTAACATTTGATTGAAAAATTACTAATGATATAAGGGGTTCTATTTACTCAAATATTTCCCTTCTCTCGTGATCACTCTATAGAACCTATTATATTTGAAGATTCACTTATCATATAATACTATGATTTTATAATATATTTCCACCTTATTTTATTTTTAAAATCATTCTTCACATCACTGTATTCTTCTTTAATGATTTTATTGATATATGAAATTTAATTTCCATAAGGACAATTTCTATTACATTTAATGTAATGGTTTTCCATGTCCATGTTTTTATTAACCTCAAATGTTCTCCACTTTTTTGAGAAATTTAACTACCTTAACTTCTCTAATTTAAAACAATTTTTTTTTCAAATGATTTTTATTTGGAATAGATTTACATAATGATTTAAAAAGTACAATACTTCGCTAAAATACAGTTTTTAAACTTTTTTCTTGTACATTAATTTTAGAAAAATTATAATTTAGCATCTAATTGCACTTAATGATTTATCATCCATGATTAGATGTTATAATCAATATACAATTATTATTATGATAATATTTATTCTATAAAATGGGATTTTTGATATCTTATGGCTTCATGAGTTCATGTTAAGAGTTGTTATTGAATGTGTTAAGAAACCAAATATTTTTCACGGGTTTCATAAGATATATTTTGTATTAAATTTAAAATGGTGCACATATGTGTGGATGATGAAGTGTGGGGTCCTATTTCACACAGAAATGCATTGGTTGAGGTTTAATATTTGATGAGGTAATTAATTTTTGCATCAGTGATTTGTGGAATTATTTTTCACATGATTTTTTGTTAATGAGATGTGGGAATAATTGTTCCCAATTTTGGTGTCTGAATCATATGTGGTAATCTTTGTCTACAATATTTTATGTAAACATGATGAAAATTTGATTTTTCACATGATTTTACTCTTCTTATGGTCATTCCACATTTCCATGGTGTTCAGTGTGTTATGCTAAAATTTCAATATTTATTTCCTTTCCATGAAATTAAATATTTACAAGATTATGATTTTTTTTATTTTTTATTAACACTTATGTAATACCCAAGTGGTATATGAATATAGAGATTTATTTTGTTTCATGTAATATCTCTTATGGATCCATAATAATCTTTTTATTATTTATCTTTCTCTATCATGTATTCTGATTATCTTTGAAAGTCATTTGATCCATTACTAAGATATTTATATCTTTCTTTTATATTCATTCATGTTATTATATGCTATAAAATTATTGAATATTTGAGATCACCATTTATTGTGTTTATAGTCCATAGTTTATGAAAATGATTATATCATATTATATATTTATAAAAGTATGTAGAGGGGAATGATTTTAAAAAAATGTTCAGAAGTGTTGTAAAATAATTTGATTACAGAACTAATCTCTAAAAACTAAATATATACAATGGATTTTTCATTGCATAAATTTTAAAAATAAAATTAACATTTTCATTGAGATGAGATAATACAGAACAAGATTCCAACTCTTAAAGAGACTCAATATCTGTATAACTAAAATATAAAATATATTCTCTCAATAATGAATGATGTTTCTTGAATAATAAAATAACACATAAAAAATTTATCTGATTATAAAACTAAGAATAGAATTGAATATGAAATGTGGTTTTTACCCTAGGTGTGACATTTCCTAGGTTGGTGTCTTTTTTAAAGTAATTTCACGAGTAAAAATAACAAAATAAAATAATTAATTTTATTTATTTATTGTTTTTCTCACGAAATTAAATCCACCCATTATGAAATTCATGTTATGGCCATGACCAATGTTTAGTGACTTAAACCTTTGGAATTATTAGATCCTTTAGAAGAGATTTCATGGAGGATTCTTGGAAAACCAATAAACGATCAGTGCATTATGATTAGTTAAGAAATATCTTCATGTGGGTTTCTCCAATGATGACAACCCAATACTGTATTTTCAATTAATCTATCCAACCTGATGTAGGGAATTTCATTTCTGTTGTTTAATTAAATGTATCATTATCCCATAAATAACATTAATTGATCCCCTAACATAATTATTCATAGGTTGATTTAGATTTACCATCATGGGTTTACATTCCTAGGATTTTGGAATTTTATCTTTTTAATATTGGTTCTTAATTAATTGTTTTAATAGAATGATATTGTGACATTATATTAGGTGTTTTCCTCATATTCTATTTTATAAATTTCTTCCCCCGTTGTTCAAATGTTCATCATATCATACCTTCTATCCTGCCTTATTTTGACAAATACCAAAAAAAATGTTTCCTTTATCATTCAATCCTTTGTGAAACAAATGGTTTAATAATGTTTGGAGTCTAGTTCAATGATGAGAACATGGTGATGAAATATTTGAGGAGGATCAAGACATAATTTGTTACTTTGGATAGTGGATTACATGTGATGTGGGGTGATTGGAAATCACTCATGATCAAATTGGATAGCCAACGTATGATAATCGGTGGTGATGTAGGAGTGTTCAACAGGATCACTGTTCATTGAACAGAATCACGACTAAATAGAGGGTTGGAGGTGTGGGTGAAGACGTGACAAACAATCTATAATTTATAATAAATTACAAAATATATTTCTTGTAATTTGAGGAACACATGATACGTAGTTTCCCTATTTTCACAACATAGGTTTATATTCATAGAAATATATCGCATGTCATGATACATTTGATAGATACCATATTACTTCATATTATAGGCCTAACATATATCATGTTGTGTACATGTGCATTAACACTGATAGGTACATGGTCATTCATAGTGTACACAGGCTACTCCTCGTAACTCAACATCTCTAGATAGATAAGCACAAGAAGAAGTCCAGGACCATGGATAGATGTATACAAGCACGAGCTCGTAGCATGCCAAGTGCCTCCCCAACCCCCTTATGCCATATATACAAAGAAACAAGCCATGTACCTTGAAAGGTACATGGTCTTGGGAGGAAAATATGGTAAGCAATAAATGAAAATCTACATGTTTTTACCCATATGTGACACACGATGTGTAGCACATCGATATTTTCATGAAATATTTCTATTTAAATAATTTTATTTCCTTGATTTCTTTATTCTCATGGAAAAAGAAGTTCAATGGGACAACATAACATTATTAAAATAAAACACGTCCTTTATCGATAGTACGTTAAATTGGTGGGTATGAATATTAATAACTAATTAATTAAAAATATACAATCTATATATTTACATAATAAAAAGAAGATTAAAATTCAAAAAAACAAACAATTTAATAAAAAAATTCTTTTAAACATTAAATAAATTTAATGTCAAAATATTAAATTTTCGTTACATGTGAATTGTTTTTCTAATCATTAATTATAAAAAATCTAGTTTTATACCACAAAATGGATTTTTATTTTAAAAATTATAGTTCTTATCGCATCTTGTGATAATAAAATATAATTAATTTCTTCCATTTATATGTATTGAAATAAATAAAAGGTATTACATATTTGTGATAAGGATTTTTAAATTTTAAAATCAGTGCCCTTTTATTTTTGGTCAATATTAATATTAATATTAGTATAATTTATCACCTTTGTAAAGGGTTATTCATGTAAATCTAGGTAAAAATTAAGTTATAAAAAATAATTATTCAACATATTTATTATTGGATTAATGTAATTCTCCCCTTAACACCTATATTCCAAAATTGAATTATTTAATGGACATATGGCCATTAAAATGACAAATAATGTATTTAAACCCTAGAAATAGAAAAAATATCTCATTCTATATTTTAAATTTACATTATGAGTCTATGTAAGGAAGAAAATTAGTTATGAGTGAATAATAATAATAATTTTACGACTAATGAAATTAAATTCATGATAGTAATTTGATTATAGATTTTAGTAATTAAATAATTTCTTTAAATACTTACATAAGGTTATTGAATTGGCTATTTAATTAATAAAAAATTATTATATATTATAGTAATAATATTAAGAATAACATAAATTGATATATTTAAGTTGATAAATGAATTATCGTGATGAATAATATGTTTTTGGGATATATTAAAATATTTTTTCAGAATTGGAATTATTTTATTGACCTTTTTAATGAAAATGTAATTAATTGTATCAAAATTTATAATAATGATTTTTAGGGATTAAATTTTTATTAGATTATATATGAATAGTAAAAATAATAAATTAAAAATGGAATAATTTATGGTATAATAATCCATACTCAATGAAATTAGGGACCATTTGTAAGAATTGTACTCTATAATTATATTAATATATTGTAAACTTTTAAGAGATTTTGAAAGTTCACATAACCTCAATTATAAAAGAAAAATAACTCCTCCACTTCATTACCCTAAATTGATCCTTCAATATTGACCGTAAAATACAAAATTATATCATATACTCTCTTATTATACACCCTATTTCCAATCAGATAATAATTTAATGTATCATTAATGGGTACATATGGCTTACCGTCTCCACATAAATAGAAAATTTAATATTCATCATAGTATTTTTTGGATCTGAATTATTATGGTTTTTATTTTTATATATGACATTAATAAATTTTTATAATTATATAATTATAATATCATGTATACCTTTTTATAATCCATTCTTTCATAACTGATAATCTCACTCGTGTGTACGTATGAACTATAATCTCCACAATGTAATCTGATTAATTTTTCATTTATATTTCACCTACATCTAATAAGGGTTAATTTAATAAAAATATTCATTATATATAATATATTATAATTATTTTTAGGTTAAATAATATTTAAAATTTTTTCATCCCATCAGTCAAAAAATTGAAACAACTTTCATGTATACATACAACTTAATGTCTCCATAAATTGTGTAATTCATTTTTATATACCTAAACATTATGAATTATTATGACTATGAAAAAAATGTATATATATTGTATTTATAAAATTATTTTCATTCTAAAAATTATGGTAATATGATAAATGTACATGTACTTGTACTGAGAAACCAAAACCATCTTTGAAAACAAAGTTGTTATCGCCCAAATTAGTGATTTTAATAAGAAATTATTACTCAATTGGGGATAAGATGTTATAAATAAGTCATACATGATATGATATATATATATATATATTTGGTTATGGAATAATAGTTTAATAAATACATATATATTATACATGGTTTTTTAACGTGATCAATGAAGTGTGAGGCTTGATGTTAGGGATTCCTATGTCCCTTTTATTTCTGTGGGACACATTACTTATTCACCACTTGTTTATTTAATGTAATTCATATATTTCAAAATAATTGAATTTATTATAAATATTATGAATTTTATGGGGATTTACATATCAATTTATGTTAATTTACTTCTTGATGTTATGATTCAAAGGTTACCAAAGAGGTAATGGTTTATTTTTTACTCACGTCATTATTTGGGATTGTTTATTCTTAAGTATCCAATGGAAAATATTTATTTTACATGTCCATTTTTGATAAAAAAATAATTTTTATTTATTATTACAATAAAGTTTCTTAAAATTATTTTATACCATGGCTTCATTATTAAAAAATAGTATGAGAAACATATTTTTATGGTTTTCTAAAAGTTTTTCACCATCAATTTTATGAAAAAAATATCAAATGATTATTTTTAAAATATATTACATCAATGGATTTTCCCACCACCATGATGCCTCAACGAATGTAATATTAAATTACATGTTTGGAAGTTTATTTTAACATAAAATATTTTTCCTTATTATTTTATTGGTTTTAAAGAAAATTTATTATAAAAAATGAAGGCTAGTTTTATAATGAATTATTGCACAAGATCTTTCAAAATTAATTTTCCAACCACGATGAAATCTGTTAATGTAGGCTCTGTCTTATAGGGGATATGATCTAATTATAAAATTATTATTAATATTTTTGTATGTATTATGTTTACAAGGTAATGTTTTTTATGAAACTATTATCTTTTCCATGGGTTATTTTTCGTTGAAATGTTTATTAAAATAATTTTTTTTCATGGGTTATGAATTGATGGATAATGTATGTAATTATGGAACAAATGTGTATTTTTCTCAATATGTGATGTGTCAGAACAATATCTACCTATAATTGATAAGGGAATGAATGATATCTAATGATATTATTCGTACTGGAATGCGGAGTAAAGCTAGTTCGTAAAGATCATTTCCACAATGATAGTATCAGGAGTGATCCTTGACTACTTATATGGTCTTGGAAGTGAACACATTATAATTTGATAGTCTTCTAAAAGATCCTTCAACACTAAGGAAATTATTTTTTTTCCAATTTATATTCCACAATTCTATGTATTATTCCAATGGAATTCTCTCATTGAGAATGTTCCTATCATTATTCATGTCATGTCAAATACCAACATTTATCCCAAGACATAAGATTATGATTTTAATTTATGTGGTATAATTTTAAATTTTTATTCCCTTGTTCTCTTGTCATGATTGAGATCTCATTGTTTTCCCTTACTGAGTATCTTATAAAACCATTTTTTAGGTTCCCATACCCCAATATATGAGGGAATGTATAAAGTATGATAGGTCAAAACTGTTATACTAAAGAATAATTATGTAAGGTAGAATGTAGATAATTTAAGTACCAGTTGTTTATGTTTCCATGATCCCAAAGGAAGAATACCATTAAAATTAATTGGAATTTGTTAGTTTAATGTAATAAATATTAATACAAAAAATATGTAATATCTATTTATGAGAAATTTTTTTTAATTATAGTTGGTATTAGATGGTAGGTTTCGTGAATCATATAAAACATTGATGATAAAAGTTAAATGAAAAATATAAATATAGGATAAAATACTCAAGTTATGTTATTCATTATGATTGATCTAGGGTAATCCTATGTTTTCAAAAAAAATAATTTGTTTGGGATATATAAATCATAAAAATGATTTTTCATTACTCTACAATTTCCCACTATCATTATTGTCTCTCACAATATTATTCTAGGTTTTAGTCATTTTCTATAACACAAAGAAATCATGTTAATGCTGACTATGATAGACAATGAAATGAATGAACTTCTATATATCTAAATGTTATTGGGTTTGGAACAAATAATCATGATGCTATGCTAAGGAAACCTCCTTAGGTTATGAATCCTTCCATATTATAAAATGATCAAAGGAGGGGAGGACATATTATTTAATCCTTCATGAGGTAACATACACATTAATTTAGTAGGTCTCATGATCCACTAGATTTTATAAATAGATCAAAACCATTAAGAAAATAATTTATTTTCTCCAATTATTGAGATATAAAAAATTTATCCTAGATTTTAGTCATATAGAAGATGTATATCGATGGTGGAATATTATCAAGAATTCATGAAATAATATGAAATTTAAAACGTGTGATGGGTTTCAGTTTTAGGTGATATTTCATAAAATTTACAACTCTCGTTTTCTATGTACAGAGATGGAGAAGTGTTTTCTTGAGATAGATAAAAAAGATGATGAATCCATGCGTACCTATGATTAAAATTTTACAAGTCTTAAAAGTTATGCCTCTAGATTAATTATCATAGATGGAGGAAAATTGATAATTTAATTGGTGTTATAAAAACCAATCCTTGAATTTTTATAAATATAAGTTATATTAGTACCTATGATGAAATATTCTATGTTCTATTAAGATGGATATAGATTTTAGATATACCGATCCATATCATGGTTTGGTATGAAATAGAAAAATAAAATTAAAATTAATTTATAAAAACCATGGATAAAAAAAGAATAACATTGATTTCTAATTGTATTTTGGGAGAAAACATTGGGGAAAATTTCATATGGGTACTGGTAAATATTTCATGTGTTTAAAGTAAGTCCATTGGGAAATAGAATTCCAATGTAATGGGAAGAAGTTACCTAATAGTGAGAACAGCGAAAAAGCTCCACAGAATGCACCACGAACAATAAAATTCTATAAATGAAAGGTAAATAGGAATTATTCAAATTAGTGCATGAATATAATGGTTTTTTATTATCATTTTTTACAATCTCATAATCCCATAGAAAAAACATAAATCTCATATTTTCATGACATCTAAAGTAGATTAAGAGAATGACCTGGTGAAAGGTACACTTATAATCTAATATAGAACTACGAATTTTTTATTTTATTTTGGATCCACCCACACTTTTCTATCTAAATAATTTTATAAGGGTGTCATTATATCACCTCAAAAATTTTATGTTGAGTTAGGTGTCAAACAACTATATTTCTAGACAGTCGCATATCAAGTCTATAGTTATTCACCAATTAAAGATTTTGGGATAGTGATTCTTATAATTGTTGTAACACTACCTTTATTTGAGTCCAATTTGAATCTTGTACTGGATTGGTTTTCTCTATATAGATCCCATATTAATTGACCAGGAAGGGAATTCATATTTCATGAATGGATGAATTTGAAATTACAATAGAAATTTCTTCCATCTCATGGATTTTAATTCCTACAATTGATGGTTATATATATATTAGGGGAGAAACTGGGTATTGATGCTAAACCATAAATATATATATGTTTCTTTAATGTATTTCCCAAATAATTTCAAGATCATATACTAAATCATGAAGCTCAGATTTCAAATTAACTCATACCTGCTGCTATAAAAAATTCAAAAATTCTTATACAATCTACCCAATTGGGTTACAGGAATTGAAGTATCAACTCCCAGAGAATCATAATAAGGTATTCATACACTCGAGTGTGTCAAATTGTTGTGAAAATGTTCAATTCATTAATAACAATGGTTTTTAAATGCATCTTCATAATTATTATTACTATATTAAACAAATTAAACTCAAGATAAATTAACTTCACCCTAATATTGACAACTTATTTCATCAACTATTTATAGATATTTATATTTCTAAGACTTATCATTTGTTGTGATATCATTAATTGAGGGTCAAGAAGGATAATATGACCAATATGACATTCTCTACACGGTATTGACACTATATGTTAATTGTGATTCGTTTTTGTATTTTTAATTCACACACTGTCGTTATGAATATAATTAATAGAGCTTTAGTGACAATGTTGATTGGCTTGCGGTAGTATTTATATATAATATTCATGAATATTAAATGATGTAGGAGGATCATGAGGTTCATATGAGGTTTGTTTTGAAGACCATAAGAAAATATAAATTTATGAAAAATTTACCATGAGTGAATTTCATCATCAGATAGTTTAATTTTTGGTTCATCTAATCTCAAACTATGGCATTTAAGACGATCTTTCAAATATATTAGTTATTGATAAATAAATATGTCTAACCACCGTGACTAAAATATGTTGTTTTTTTGGGATATATGTATATTATAGACTTTATTTTGAATATTTCCTATGATTTTATAATAAAATAACCATTTTTACTTGAAATAAGTTATGTTAATATGCATGGACTAATGTGAAAAAAAATCAAAGAGTTTAAAATAACACAGGCTAGTGCACCACTACTCATACTACCCTTTATGGGAGATTGATTTGTGATATATATTAATGTATCTAAAAATGGAATGGGATTAATTCTCATGAAAAATGATATAGGGATAGCTTATGATTCACTATAATTAAAGATCCAAGAGAAAAAATATCCAACACAATATTTGGTGTTAGTTTCGATAAAAATATTCACTAATGAAATAGAGGAATTTTTTCTAAGGATAAAGGTGTGAAATATATTCTGATCATTGTAGTTTAATGTATATTTTTACTCAAAAATATCTTTATTTACACCAAAAAAGATGGATGGAGAAGATTAATGATTATGAATGGTCAATATATTACCATCATATGAAAGAGAACAAGGTGGAAGATTCTTTGAGTCAAAAGGATAGTTCTATATTATCCATTATTATGGTAAAAACGACCCTATATTAATGGATTTATGAACGATAGAAATGTATATATTAAAAAATGGGTGATAAATCATATATTGCACAAATGACAGTTCCTCCATCTATATAAGTGAATATTAATGAGGCAAATAAGGTATATGTTGAACTAAAAAAGATGGTGAAAAATTATCCTAGGTCCTACCTTGATTATTATGAAATAATAAGGTTTTGGAACCGTTTACCCTTCCCACCCAGACTAGATTTTTAGAAAGATATGCTATATTAGGCTCTTAGTTCATCATTCTCTATTAAACCAAGAATTACAATGATGTATAGATGCCTGAAAGAGTATTTTTGGTTGGATGGAATGAAGATATATATTGACAAGTCTATTTCTCAGTGCTTGGTTGGTTAGAAACTTAAGGATGAGACACATAATTCTATGGGGATATCACAACCATTCAAAAAACATGAATGTATATATAAAAACATCACTATGGATTATATATTAGAACTCCCCAAAAAATATTAATGTCATATTATTATATGGGTTATAGTTGATCACCTTCTGAAGTCGTCAGAAATCATTTCCATTAGTCAATATTTATATATTGACCAAATTTCCATTATATTTATTACGGAAGTGATAAGATTTCATGGAGTACTATTTTTGGTTATATTTGATCAATGTCTAAGGTTTACCTCAATGTTCTGTTGATGTCTTCATTATTCATTAGATATTGTTTTATGTTTCATCACTATATATCAACCTTAGATAGATGGTAAGTCTGAGAGGACCATCCAAACTCTAGATGGTGTGTCGAGAGCTTTCCCTATAGATCTCAAATGTTGTGTGGTTCAGCATATTACATTGGTATAATTTTATTATAACAATGACTTTTGATCTAGAATTGATATTTCGAATTATGAATAGATGAATGATAATAATTTTAGAACTAAAACATTTTGGAAATATGTTATAGAAATAAATTTTTTACAGCCTTATTTAATTGAAGATATTGTAGATAAGTTTATATCCATTCAATTGCACATTCTGATATCTTATTGTCGAAAAATTATTTACAATTACATTCATAAGAAATATAAATTGTTCAAACTGGGTGATAATATATTCCTATGGTTATCACCCTAAAAAGAGTGATGAGATTTAGATAAGAAGGCCAATCCCTATGTATATCAGCCCTTTTGAAATCGTTGATTATATCGGGATGTAAATTTATCGATTTGCACTTCCAGTGAATATCTATCAAGTTCAATATGTGTTCCACATATCTATCCTGAAAATGTATATACATTGGCCTTCATATATAGTAAACTCCATGGTCATACCAATAGAAAAAGAAATTTGTTATTAAGATCAACTTTTAGACATTTAGGATCAAATATATAATGTTCTATGAAACAAACAACTCATAGGATTAATGTTTTTTTGAAGCCACCAATTTAAAGAGGATTGGTGGGAACTAGAGGATTTGATGAGGTAAATGTAACATAATAGATTTTTATCGGAGTGATGAAGTTAGATGAAAAAATTCTATTAAACGAGATGATAATATAACATCCTTATATTTTAATGAAATAATTAACTTTAGATAATTTTTTTTCTTTAATAATATGTTTTTCACACAAAAATGAGTTCAAACGAACCATGTAAAAATATTAAACTATTAATTTTCTATTATCCAAAAAATATTAGATTTAGATTTTTTAATAGTAATATCTGTATTATAAAAATTATATGTTCAATACATTTATTACAAAAAGTAATGAATATAATTTTAAAAATTATTTTAAAATAAATATACTGTTTTAAAAACATTTAGCATAAAAAATTGTATATCATCATATTTTAAAAATATCTATTTTTAATGATTATAATATAATTTATATACTATTTTCTTTATCAAAATCTTTATCATTTAAAAAAAATAAATCAATGGATAAAAACACAACAAGTTTTAGGCCTAAAAATGTATTTCTTCCATAAAAATCAGTTTTTTTTACATTTTGTTCAAATAAAATAATATTTATTTCTTACATTTTAGGTTTTTAATTGGATAAATTTTATAGTATATTTAGAATCCACTTGTTCAAATTTGGTAACTCTTTTCCTTTTATTTTTGGTCAATATGAATTCTAACCAATGTAATGTTTATCAGCTCTGTAAAGGGTAAATTGTGTTAACCATCATTAAAACAAAGTGATAAGGGCATAATTATTCATCATAAATCTTTGAAGATGAAATAAATTCATCTGTTTGAATTTAATTTTCTATTTTTTGTTATTTTATGGAAACTTTTCCATTATAATGACTTATATATTATTTAAAACAAAGGAATTGATAAAATGCCACTCCGAATGTCTGAAATATTATTTTTGTGTCTAAAAACTGAAAAATTAGTTATTAATGATATTTAATATTAATTTTATATCTAATGATATTATATTCATGATGATAATATATTTCTAATTTTTAGAAATTATTTAATAGCCTAAAATAAATATTCAATGTGGATATAGTTTTTAATCAATTAAAAGAACAATAAAATAAATGATATTCAAAATATGAAATTTATTTTAATTTAATATATTTGAGGTTATAAAATAATTATCCAAATGACAATGAAAATTTTAGGAAATGAAAAAATAATTGGTTAAAGTTTACTTGTTGTATTGAGGTTTTCAAATTCATTGTATTGAATATTAGCATGAATTATAATAATGATATTTTCTAAGAATAATATATATCAAATTAACTAAAAATTTAAAAAAATAAAGAATAATCATAGAGGAAATGATATATGGTCAACAATTTCATACTATATGAATTCATATTTCATTTAGAATAATTTGGATATAGAATATCCTTATTATATTTAAATCAGCATGGAAATTAAAAAAGTTATTTTCACATATATTATAAAATAGAGCAACATCCTTCTCTTAATTACCCAATTTTGATCCATATATATTGACCACACTCTTCCTATTTATCTTATAAACATTTATATATATATTATATAGATTCTGGTATTTGAATAGGACCATCCCTTTATCCGTTTAAATTTGATTTAAAAGAGTTCTTTATAATAAGATCTTACTAACTATAGATGATCAATTTCATTTATAAATACTATTTACTCCACAAAATATATTATATTTATCATAAAATAAAAAATCAGTATCCCAAATTTTTGGGAATGTTATTATTGTTACGGAAAAAATGTTATACACCCACATTCCAATTAAATAACAAACAAAAATATCGCTCATTGATACATACTTCTTACTGTATCTATGTAGTGATAAAATTTATTTTTCATCACCATATTTTTCAGAAAGGAATTATTATGGTTGTTATGTATAAATTAGATATCTATAAAATAATTACATAATGATAATATCATCTCTAAATTATTGTCATCTAATATTTTATTAAATGATAACATTGCATAGGCATACATATGGGCTACCATCTGCACGATGTGATATGAATAAATTTTTATTTATATTTTTGATGGATGATAATAATTATTAATATGATAACAATATATGATATACTAGATATAAAAATTATTCTTCAAATTGTAATTATTTTTAACCTTTATTTCATTCCACCAATCAAAAAATTGAAATACTCTTCATTCATACATATGGAAAACTGTCTCCAAGAATATTGTAATTAATTTTTATATCAATATTTTTAATGTCTAATTATAAATATGTATATAATTAATATATATTATTTTAATAAAATAATAAACATCCTAGAAATTATGGGGCTATGATGAAATCATAAAGAAAATAATTGTGGAACCAAAACATTCCTGGAAAATAATGTAGTTACCACTCAAGAAAATGATTTAAAAAACAATAATAAATGGGAAATATGATAGTATAAATAAATCATACATGGTAGGATGGAGGTATATTTTTAAATAATAAATATGTAATAAATACATATTTATTATACTGGTGTTCGGAATGTGAACAAGGAATGGAAAAACATGAGGTAAGGGATTTTAATCTCACGTTTCATTTTAGGGGAAAAATTCCATATTAACCACTTATTTATTTTTTGTGGTGTATATAATTCCCAAGCATGAGTTTTCATAAAAAAAATTGTTTACCGGGGACTCTCATATATATATATTTTTATTTTCTTCATGGGATTTCGATTCAAATATTACCAAGGTGTAAAGTGTTTATTTTACAATAGCATCATTAATAAGGAATTTTTATATCTAGAACCCACTAGAGAATATTTATCATCCATATACATGTTTATAAAATACATTTCAAAATGGGTTTTTAGTTTATATAAAAAATTTAGAATCATTTTTATCTATTTTTTTTATTTTTATTAAATATTATGAATTTCATTTTCTAAAAGAGGATCTTTATTAATTTTCCAACAAAAATAGAAATGTTTCATTTTTTATTTTATTATTCATGACCATATTTTACTGTAATCATCAATCTTCAATGATTTTATTCTTCCATAACCCTTTTAAAAGGTTATTTTTTAAGAAAATGTATCCCATTATAAGTTCTCCAATATAGAAAAGTTATTTCAAATTGGAAAGATTATATTTCTCATGATTTATTCTATGTGATCATTAAAAAGGTTTTCCCATCTGAGATAAAATCGATTTATGTTTATTATTATTTAATAGAGATATGATCCAAGGATACCATTATTACTGTTTCTCTTCCTGGTTTATGATTGTGATGAACTGAGTTTTAGAAGACCAATATATTTTCCAAGAGTAATGCTCTGATGAAACTTTTATGAAATTCATTTATATTCATATGTTCTGATATGATTAATTAGTTATTTTATTATAACACACATATTTTGTTTTTCATTTTTATATAAGTGGGACTTATATATTTGTCAAATTAATTTTTTAAATAATGATATCTCTTGAGGTAAATAAGAATGTAAATGGGTGTGGACAATGTTTAGTAAGAAACTAGTTAATCCTAATATCATTTGGGGTGGACCTTTACTACTATTATAGTTTTGGGAGTGAAACCATTCCAATATGAATGTATTTGAAAAGATCAATCACTGATATGGAAATTAATTTCTATTAATATTTTTATGCAAAAATTCCATGTCTTCTATCAATTTTATTATCTCGTGGATCATGGTCCTTTCATGATTCATGTCATGTAATCTTATGTGATTCTTTCCATGATTAAAGATTATGATTTTTAAATGAAGTCTTTAATTCTCAAATATTATTCCCAAATTCTCATGTTATGACCAATATCTTCCAATTTAACCATTCTTGATAAATTGAGTTCACAATTTACTTATGTTTCATTTTCCCCAGGATATGAAAAAATATATTATGTATGCCATGAAAAAGGGTGATAGTTATGAAGAAATATGTGTCATGGAATATAGATATTTTATAAACTAGAAATTTATATTTTGGGGGTTTCCAAATTCAATATACCTTTATAGTTCAATGGCTTGTGTTTTTGTAGTGTCATGAATATCATTATAAAAATATTTAATATATATGCATAAAAATATAGGGTTTTTATAACTTGTATATTCAAGAAATGTTTGATGTATGAGTAAGATACCCAAATAGTTCAATGATTATTATGGAATTATAGGTACACTTATGGGACACGTCGTCTAATCCATTTATGTGAGGTTAGATCCATAATTATTTTCATCTATGGTATGATCATGGGTGTTTTACCTCTTATAATCTTAGTGTAAAATTTTATCAGTTTAGTGAATTACCTAGGTCTATCACTATGAGACCATAATTTAGAATTCCATCCCCTTCATAGGATTTTTGTCTCTACTATGTTGTTACTATCTGATAGAGTACACGGTGACCCTCTGTATGACTGATGGATTGATCCTTTATCACTCCATCCTAAAAATAGGTATAGTTAGTGTTATCGGCGAGAGAACCATGCATAGGGTCGCCATCACCAATCTTGAAATTAAATTATGTAATGTTTGTGGTATCATCATTAATATTATCCCTTACTTACCCAGTAATTCTTGAAGGGTTCATAGTGTCCCCCAGTGACCCTAGGTCAGACCCATATCTAAGAGTAGAGATATTTAGAGTTCCATTGTGTATCTTCATTGGTGAGATCTAAAAATAAGAACCTATTGGGTGAGATCAATAAGTGACATCATGGCTCATATAGTGGAATATCCCATATAATAAATAACTTACAATCTCAGATATAATGCTATGACTGGAAATATGGATGAAAATATTTTGAGAAGTGAAAATGTATTAAGTATACCATGATTTTGAGGTTCTTATTTCTTTCACTCATATCCTGATTGAAAATATTATCCTATGATATTTTAATGGGTGTTTTGTGTTGATTACATAAATATATGACTATTATGATAATTCCTCTCATCGATGTATACTAAATAATAGTTGTAATTGCATGGCCTATTGGCGGCGGTAATGGGGTTCTCATTCTTTGATTTTCACTGTTAAAGAATGACCTAGTGTTTTAGTAAATGAAAATTTTATATCAGAGGAGTTTTTATATTATTATTAGAATTTTGAAATTTTATTACTGTTAAACTCATTTGTAAACTAGGTAAATAGTTTCAATATGTTACGAGTTTATCTCTCATGAAAGGAAAATCAGTTTTTTTGAGGAGGCATATGTATCAATTCACCAAGACACTGATAAACTTCTTGTCTACAGGGTATCTATTGGCACTAGTTATAGGGAAAAATATTAGTACATATATCATATATTAATTGGTTGTATTTCGATTTCCTTCTTCAATCAGCTCCCCAGATATAATCATTTACATTGTTACATATTTTCTTCTTGCAAGATGTTTCCATGATTAAAACCTTCCAGGTTTCTATTATATGGTCAATATTGTGATCCAATGAGTGATGAAGCCTCTATGATGGGTCCGTTTCATGGGGAATATTTCTATCAATGTTTACATTAAGGGGTTCTTTTTTTCATCTATTAGTGCATAGAGTGACCAACAGTTGTTTTGGTGGATGTATTATGTTATACTGATCCATGGATGTCTTTGTTGGTGTTGATTGATGACATTAAGGGATAAACAACATGTCATGACCTTCCATTTCAATTATTTCATGGGATATTGGGTCATCCGGTCCATTTGATAGTAGTCATTCAATGTAGGTCACATCATTGGAGGATATATCCATCATGAAGACCTTATTTATACCTCATTTTGTTGAGGAAGATTAATTTTTATTCTTTTATTGGACAATGATATCTCATGTAAAATTGGCCTACCCATCATGCTCTAGCCAGAGAAGCTATTGGTAGAACACCCATGAAGAGGAATCAGTTGGAATGGTGTGGTTTGTTGGTTGGCGGGATTAATATAGGATAATGGAGTAGAGTAGGAGATGGATTGCACTATGATCTATTTCCTCCACCATGACCCATATGTGTTCTATGACTTCATTAGGGGACTGGTGGTGAGGGAATAAACAACTATAAGTACTTTCGTATTATGAACCAATGGAACCTAAAGTGAATTGAGGTATGGTTTGTGTATTGACTACTTTTTCTATAGATTTTATAGAGACATAAATGAGTTACACTTTTCATTATTCATACCTATATTATGAATAGAGTTTCCAATTGAAATATTATCTTGATCCTGGTGTTTTTAGGATCCATTAGAGAGTATTGGTGATTAAACACTTCAATGGTAAGTGTGACCTAATTCTATAGGGGAGAGAGAAACCACATGGATACTTTCCATAGTTTTAGTGGGACCCTATGTTGTTTTTATTAGTTTAGACTAGTTATCAACCACCAATTTAATATTGAACATTAACATTAAGAGTCTATGTGTATCTGAGTTTTTGGGAAAGAGTATTTCCCCGTTTTTAAAAGGGTGGTTCTAGGCATAAAAAAATGAGGTTATATACAAGAGGACATAGTCAAATTCTTATTAGTTGGAATTTATGAACATAAGAGTAGTCCATGATGTTATATTTAAATTTCTTGTGGTGCTAATGAAAATGATTATGTATCATCTAATAATTTTCTAGGCTTACCTCTCCATAAAAAGTTCTTATATGTATAGTGTTGCACTAGGGATAACATGATATTTACCGTAGTGTATCAGATGAACCTGAGTAGTGTTGAAAACTGATGGTTTGGTTGGGGAAATCTATATATCATGTGTCATGTTTGGATTGGCATGTTCACTTTGGAAAACCTATTTTGTTCACCTAGAAGGAGAATTAGAGCATCAGGTATGGTCCGGTTTGACAACACATGGACAAAGAGTATCCACCCATGAGAATCTTAGACTTACTCAAACATTAGATAGAGGTGAAGTGGTTATTGGAGTATTAATACATGGATATTTATCAAAAGATTTATGATATATAAGAGTATTTTCCAAATGAGGCTTCCAAAATCCATGGTATTTTCTTTGTGTTCTTGGTGATATATTCTGGTGTGTTCGATTCAAAACAATTTTGCTAGAATTATGATCCAGTTCCTTTGAACCCTCTTTGATTGGTTCATGGTGGTCTTACTTTTTTACATCCTAGTGTACTCTATGTTCTTGTTAGACTAATTAAGACACTAGTGGATTTTTCTTGACATCATCTAAGAGTATCTTATTTTTGTTAATATCTCTAATTTTTTGTTTAGAATTAAGAGGTCCACTTTTTGGGATATTTTTCCTAAAAAATAGGATTTATAGTGGACCTATAAAAGGTTTAGATTATTCTATATTGACATCCCCCAAACAATGTGGTTGTGGTAGAGGATTCTCATATTAGGATTTTCCACCAACTATTGTTGAGTTAGGTTTTAGACTAGTTGATATCCTTGATGTTTAACTTTGGGTTCAATGATGGTATAATATATTTGCCATCATTTTTTGTTACTCCCATGTGTTTTTATATGTTTAGTGAAGTACTACTCGGAAAAATAAAATTATAGGTCTAGAGTGAAGAAATATCAACTAACTATATTAGTTGTGGTTTTCATGAACGTGTCGATAACATCATCCTTTTGGGGATAGATTATTACACCTATCACACTATTAGAGAAATTAATCTGGAGGTTTTATTCCCATAGAAACACATTCAAGAGACATGAGGAGTACCAAGACTATTTAGGATAAGTTTTTGTGTCCATAGATGTTGTTTGTTGTGTTTGAGTTCATGTCTTATTATATCACATGTCATTAGGTGAAGACTGAGGTGAATGTAGGGGATTGAAAATGGGATGGTATCATTTTGGTTTTTATATAGATGATTCGATGACCATCGAATGGTCATGATACAAACTAGGTGATCATTGAATAGATTTGCATGTTTTCCTAATTTCTAAACATATAAATATAGAGTTATTTTGAAATACTTGTGAACTGTCAAATGTATGCGGTATTTTGGATTCAAATGTCTCCATTGATGATCTTTTTAGAACATTATGCCCGCTTCACATACTGGTCATGTATAAGATTCCAGAGATATTGAACGACTATTGATATTGATAAAAACACCTCTAAACTATATATTTTTCAAGTTAAATTGGACCATTATGGTATTAGAGAACATGCCTCAATATTTCATGCTAGCATTGGTCTATGTCTGGGTATAACATCTATAATCAGTGATGTTTTTGAATCATAATAGCTACTTCTCTACCATTGACATACCGCCACATGAGGTTTTTTATAGGAGACCAAGAAGGATACCATTGTACTAGTTATAGATAGTGGTAGATAGACCTTATAAGATGAGAGTTAGTGCTAGTGATGGTTATAAAGGGGTATATTTCATCCAAAAGAATATGAGGACAACATATTAATGTAAGAAGACCCTTGGGGATCGGTAATAGTGGCCTTTGTGTCTGAATAAGAGATCAGGTGTTCTGATAGTTCTCCCTTAATTATGTATTATAGGGATTTAGCCGTGATAGGAATTTACCATTGGTTTATATAGGCCCTTTTCTAAGATAAAATTTTCTTTAAGTGAGGTGAAAAACTGTTAGACTCAGATAACATAGTTAGACTAGGAAGTCAGATTTTTATTGATGTATCTTCTCAAGACACTTATCCATGACTCATTTCATTATGCTGACCAAGGTGAGATGGAAAATGGGAGGTGGGGGTAGTTAACATTTCATTGATCTAGAGGACCCCTATAGAGTTTTAGTATTAAACAGAGAATATCCATTAGGGGAAATTATTTTCCTTCGGGTGTGTGACTGTTAATAGTACAGAAACCTGATGGAGAGATCATGGAGTGGGAATCAAATTTTTGAGCTCAGTTTCTTCACTTGTAAGTATGTATTCACTTTTGGGATGAAATTCTATAATGTAAAGTAGAATGTAACATCCAAAATTTCCAATGATTTATATTTTAAAATACTAAAGAATATTTATGTATCTATGTACTAGGACGGCCTGAGATTCTGAGGCAAAAAGTTCCTCTGTATTAAAATAATAAATAATATTAAATGAATTATATCATTCAAACATATTTTTTCTAGATTAATGAAATAACTAAAAAATATATTCTAAGATCAGAAATATGATATCACTATTAAATCAAAAATTCGGGTCTTAACCAAGGTGTAACATAACCATTGTCATTTTAAAGTTGGATTTTAAAGTGTTTTAATATGTGTAAATAATTAAAAACAAATTTAACTAATTTATTTGTTGTTTATACATAATGAACTAATCATATCACTATTAATGGAATGTCTTTATCAGACCCTGGAGATAGACACATCACCCTAGATACTGAGAGGACCCATTAGAGAGGATTCCATATAAGATTCGCAGATGAACAATGACAGATCACGAAATGCAGATCAGTGAGCCATTCAAAGAATTTATATATCACCCATGATGAAAAAAATAGGTCATCAACAATGATTGATCTAAATTGAGGTAGGATATTTATTCAATAGTTTTTAATTCCCCATTTATTATTAAATGATTAAAAATATTAAATCTACAAATATATTGATTTCTAGATCAATCATGCTTTTCATACATGTGTTTATTATCAACGTATTTGTGAATTTTATTAAATAATATATTTTCTGTCATTCCATCATCATTGAAATTAAAATCAATCAACTTCAACCCAAATAGGAGGTAAGCTCTGATCCTCATCTTGTTTTTTTTAATTTAATTCCTAGTTATTCTCCCATGAATCACTATTATCCATTTTGGTTGGAGGATCAAAAAATAATAAAAAACATATCCTTACACATTAAATATTTATCCAAAAAGATCATTTCAATAGGTTCTATTTGTGGATTGGTGATTTCCAAATAGTGCTATAAGATTATATTATTATTGAGACTCTATTTTCTAATATCAGTTATGTCTTGGTGTGAGACATACATCATGGTGTGAAAAGAACTGCTTCCTAATCATTTTAGACTGATGAAATCCTTCCACCAACTTGGAGGTAGGCGCTGTCAACCAGAAAAAAATTATCAATAGGAAACAAGACTGGATCAATGGATGGATGTGTGGGTGATGATGTTTAGTATTATCTATAATGTCTAATATTCTCCTAACAACTTAGTGTGTAGTCCAAAGAACACACAACTTTTCGTCCTCATTTCATGGTGCTAGGAACTATGTGTAGAACAAAATATCACACACCATGTGACAAGTGTCACACACATCATGACCTGGTGATGGTGGACTGGTGTGTACCTGAGAGGGTACATGGACATTTCTATGTACACAATCATGGGTAGTATTCATGGGACTATCAATGTACTCATAATCTACAATATACATAGGCATAGACAAAAGTAAAATATCATGGCTAGATGTACACTGGACATGTATTGTGTTACTTTGAGTTCTATCCAAGACAGAGTATTTCATGTACCATGGGAAAATTGTTTTCTAACTTGTAATGAACATTGGATAGATATTATGAAATGTAATCTGAGGAAAAGACATATAAATTAAATGTACCCTAATATGAAATAGCTAGGATATTAAATAAATTAATTCCATTAGATCATGAGACATGGAAGTTTCTGGGTTTTTTGAGAAATGACATTTTACATTATGGGACTCAACATCTACTCCTTCTAGGGAAGGATAGATCACTAGTTTACTTCAGATCTGGTATGAGTTTGGGTTCATCCCTTGGATTATTTTAGTTTGGATTGGCATCATTTGAGTGGATTAATTTGGACTATAATAATGAGGGTACACTAGGGCATTACATCCCCAATTTAGAATTGTTTTCCCCTACATTGGATGAGTTTTGGATATAGTTCATTATGTGCCTCCATATGTCATGGGGTGTGACCCCCTATCATTTCTTCATTCACCTTGGGTACGGTTCATGGTATAAGGGTGACCACTATCAATATAGAGTCAGTACCATATCTAAGAGTTTAATCCAGTGGGGTTTATGGAATCATCATATATAAAATCCACTACATACTGTGTTATTTCAAAATGAATCATTTTGTCCCATAGTGTCCCTGGGTGTGTTCTGCTATTTGGCTATCAAGATCATCATATTTCTTATTTGTATCTTCTTGGGTGATATCCAAGGATCACTACTTATTTTTTGAGTACCATCAATGAAAACATGGATCATGGAGTGGAATATCCTAGGGAAATTTTACTATGAATCCTTGAAAAATTATTATTAAAGGAAGAATAGTAGAGACCACTTTTATTCTTGGATTATATCTTGATTATTCTCAACTTTTTCTACTTATTTAAATGTATCATAACTTAATTCACATAATATATTATGAGATTACTATAATCATAGTGTGTTTTTCAGTGATTTTGGGGTGTTTTACTAGGTGTTGTTATAGTCACACTTGTATGGGATCCAACCACACATATCATGTATTAAATTGAAGAAAACCCATTTAACGGTGTCCATAGAGAACTAAGAGTAGGTTGATCATAGGTTATTCAGGAAAACCCATTGATGGACTAGGTATAGAATTGGATAGTAGTCCCCTTTTACTTATAAGGATGGGTTATTTTTCAATTTTCAGTGGGATTATTTTTTCTCCTTATTAATTTCCTTCCTTTTTTCATATAGTTTTGTGGGATAGATGTTACTCATCCATTTTGTTGCTATTTTTTTTGCCTTTCATAATTTTATAGGTGTTTGGGTTTGAATTCATGTGTATAAACTGAATATGGTAATGCATCACATGTATGTGATATGCCTACTCATGAGTACATTCTATACCGGTCTAATTGGAAATGGTATTAGGGTTCTCACACATTTTTTATCACTAGCTATGAGGGCCCTCATGTGTAGATTCATAAAAAATCATTTAGTTCTGTAGGATGTGTGACAATGTTTATAATAATCATTAATTTTGTGATGGGAAATAGCAAAATATTGTCTATATTGGAGGAAGGTTTAGTAATTCCGGTTATTATATAATATAACGTTACATAAAGCCATACAGAAAATCCTAAAGGATGAGTGTAACTGTAGGATTACAACCATGTTTTTTTGGTAAAGTACATATTATTATTTCCAACTTAAAAATACATCGTTGTTTGAATACTAGAAATGGGTGTCTGCTCTAGTATATTTTTACATTATGGAAATAATAATAATAATGGGGTGTTGTGTATTAACTCAACTGTGACCTAGTGTATGTCAAGGAGTTTGAGTTTCTAACATTGTGATACAGTCTTGGGGACATTCTTTAGCTGACCACATTATATTTAAATAACACAATGAAGTTTTAAAAAATTATTTCAACTGATTAGGTAAGAGAATGTAACAGTGAAATGACAATGTATAACGTAGATTAATATATATTCATATGCCAATATTTGCATGACCTTTATTAAATTTTCCTTTTCAGTTTATAGTTTCATTTTTTCTACATTCATAATGTTTTGTATAGCCACTCCAAATTTTCTTTTATTCAATGTAATGGTCAGAAGCCAAAATAATCGAGTTAACAATGGTTGTAGTGTGTAATGTAGAGATTCTCCCTATATAAATCCTAATGAGACTGTTGATGTAATGAAAAATATCATGAAAATTCCCACCCAAATAATTAAATCTATGAGTGAAAAGCCAAAACATTTTGAGCATCAAAAGGCACTCTATGGGGAGACTCTCTAAATAGAGTAATTTATATGACAATATACAACCTATTTTATAATGTCATCCATTCCAATTTTTGATGACATGTGGCTCCATGCAACAGAATATATATATATATATATATTTTTCCAATGCTCGGACCATGAGAGTGTTTTTTTAAATTCTATCATTTATAAGGCTATTATGAAAAGATGTGGGGTCTCATTAAGAATACTAATGAAAATTATAATGTTGAATCTATGGAAAGGGAACATTTCAATAAGATATATTTTATCAACTATTTTCCTCATAGTCTCAAATTAAAATAGAATTATAATTATTTTAATTCATTAAAAAAGTGGATTAATATATTCGATGAAATAAAAAAATCACAAGATTCAGGAGGAATGACATAGGTTTTGTCTATCATACTAAGAGAAAAACTGACCACTACTTTACTGGATTAAAGAGTAGCCTTATATAGGAGTTAGCCAAGTGAGACATTGGTTTCTATATAGAGATTTTTTAAAGTGATCTTAATATCTTAATAAAGAATATATAAACTCATTACTAAAATATTTCTACCTAAAATATAATGAAAATGGATTCATGTGGGATCTCAGGTAATGAATCAAATAGGGGGTAAAAATATCAATCACTTATATGACAAAATGTGGGAATAAGAATCCTAGAACATGATGAAGGAGAACATGTGAATGAATTATGTTTCAAAAGAAGTGTGATATAGTTTATTAAATTTGGAATGAGATGAGAATCATTATGGAGGAAATGAATTTTAAATTTCTAAAATTTATTTTGAATGGGAACTAGGGAAAACATCCAAACTTCATAGTATTGTGAATTAAATAAACCGAAACAACATAAAAACTAATAGGGTAATGAAATTCCCATTCAATTACTAACAAATAAGTGTATTAGGTAAATTATGTAAGAATTATCCTCTACTCGAGAGTTGAGGATGTATTGTTGGAGCTTTATTTTAGAAGCCTTTTATATCCTAGATAACAAATCACAACCCAATGGAATTTATTGTTAAATGAAAATTCAAAATGTACAGTTATTGTAACCCATTTTTCTATTTAAGGGAATGTTATTCATTATAATATTACTATATCATTATTTTAATGGATTTAATGTGATTTTTGATTTTGAATATCTCTACAAGCATGCATTAAACATGAATTTTAAGAATATGGAATTCGAAATTCAAATTTTAAACCGACCTAATATCTTTCATCAATGGAAGGATGATTACAAAATCTAAAGGAAAATTATTCATAATTATTGTATATCTATCATTATTAAAAAGAAACCCATTATTTGGATATTCATCATAGGATATAATACAAATTTTCTATACTCTCACAATAATTGGTAGGTATGACACCACATGTGAAATTAACACTTTGTTATATAAAGGTAATAAATACCTCAGACTGTCTTCATTAGTAAGTGGTAATTAAAATTAAGAGGGTGAAATATATTTGTGGGGGATATCATAAAGAATTAATATATAACTTGTTTTTATAAAATAATCAATTCATGCATAAAATGTTTCACATGAAAAAAATAAAACAAACATGACATAATTTCAATTTTATATAGGACTGTTGAAACATAACTATTAAATTATAAGGTATAAATTATACAACCCAATAAAACATACAATAAATACTGTAAGAATAAATTCCATCTGGAAGTTGATTATTTTTTATGATACTCAATTATCTAAATAATTATGGGCTGTATCTTCACTAAGTCTTTTCCTTGACCAAAAACAAGATGAAATTGAGAAATCATGGTTTAAGAATATCCATATATAGGAAATGTTAATGGTCACAAATATTTCCATAGGATCCATTCTAGCTAATCTGCCACCTAAAACTATATCGAGATCTTATAATATATATAGGTCTTACATAGAGTTCATAAGGAATTATTTAAGTAGAAATAATTATTATATAAGAACATAAAACAAATATTTATATCTATTGGTAGTCCATGAATAAATATACATTTCTATAACATTTTTTAAATATCATAATTCTTAAAAATTTATCTTTTATAATTTATAATTCCACTTATTGAATATATTTGTATCTTGATTGATTAATATCAGGATATATTGATACAATCTTATTTAGTGATTTATCAAAAAACATTAATTTAACAATAAATAGTTTTCTATGAATGAATATTTCTCTACATTTTATGATTTTAATCCAATAATATATATATATATTTATTCTAGTTTTCAGTATGTAATAATAAATATAATTTTTTTATTTTTTCTACGAATATTATCTACATATTTTTGTTATAGATTTTTTTTGAAAAATGATGATTTATTGTCGAAAATTGAAAATTTAAGAAAAATAATAATTTCTAATATATAGAAACTATGTAATAGTAACATAGAACATTTAAAAATGATTAAATACATAAAAATAAAGTCATGAAAAAAACATTTATTCATTTTGAAATATTGTTTACAATACAAATTATGTAGAAAATCATTTTTAGAACAGATGGAAGATGTTACATACAATACACTAATTACATCTACCATGGTACAATACAACATAAGGAATAAAACAAAATAAAACATGAAGGCCTAAAAACATGACCCCACAACAATATTCTCACCCCAACAAATAAACCATTACAACCCCACCAAAAATGTTTGGGAAATGATTACTCTAAAAATGATTTTAATTTTTTCTTGAAACCGTGTACTTTCATGCAGAGGTGTTTTTTCCTCTTTTTTGGTTTCATAATACCTTTTTAAAATTCATAATTAATAAACTTTTCACTCTAACATCAATTACAATCATAATAATATTATATATTAATTTTAAATCATAATAACATTTTTTTTAAAATGTTTTCCACATTTTAGTAATTTTTAATTTAAAATTATCTTCTATTTCTTGAAAAAAAAAATTGGATAAATTTTATTTCTAATTTTGAATAATATTTGTCAAATTATTTAATTATATCATTATATTTTTATCTATTTAAATTTATTACAATGGTTAAAAATTTGTCACCCTGGTAAAAAGTAAAAATGATCAGATGGATTTTATAATAGGGGAAAAGACAAAAAATATGTAAAAAATATCCTAACATATGGTTAAGATATTAATAAATAAAATCTCACCACGTTTCCAAATTCTTATATTTTTTTGTGAACTTGTCTTTATGATCTAACTTCCATATAGGTTGATAACTTCAATGGAAATTTAAAATTTTAATATGGTGGATTTAATTTTTTAAAACAATCTTGAAAATGGAATTTACAGAGTAGTAGGAATTAAATGTGTACTTTTATTATTATTTCATGGGCATGATTTGTGGTTTTATAGATCAAATAATTATTGGTAATATTTATGATTATAAAAACTAGTATCATGGGAAAATTATTGAGTCAAATGGTTAGAAGAAGGTTATGGATAATCATTCACCAATAATTCTTTCAATTTTATATATGTACATAATTGTGAAACTATGAATCATTTCCCTAGATTTTGCATGGATTTATATAGTGGAATACATAAATGTTTGAAGGTTGGGGGATGTTTTTGGAAATTACATGAAAAAACCTTGTATGGTGGGCTTGTATCGGATTGTGAGTCTATGTGGTTTGTGCATGGTCTGCAAATAGTGAAAAAACTATGTACATCATTAAAACATGAAAGAATTATGATTTCCCCATCTAAAGATAAATAGTTCTTAACACAATTTTCATCCACATCCACCCATCATCCCCTATAAGGACATTCCTTCCCCTTATTCACTACATCAATGAGAGATATCATTTGTTTTTGTCTTATTTTCCACATCAATAAATATGATAAATAGCACTACATATTTCAATCTCTCTTGTGCCCCTTTATCATAGTTTATTTTTTTTATTTTTATCACACATTATATATGTCGTTTATTCCCAATTTTTAGTTATTTTTTCTAGTACAGATATTTTTTCTATTTTTTCAGGAATCAAGGGGCCAACACTAGATGAGCAAAGCATCACGCCTTTGAGGGAGATGGTCTAAGTATATTTCCTTAATTTCATCATTTATTTATAAAATATATGAGTTTTTTATCACAATAATAACATCGTATCAACATATTATGAACTGAACATAGTGATTTATGAATTTAGATTCCATAAATTAAAAATCCCATGATTCAAATGTTGTTTTATTAATTTCTCAATTTTTTACTAAGGACCATGTACGTTCTATGGGAAACTTTAGGATTAGCCCTAACACTAGAAATAACATGTATGTTTATATCCCTAATTATATAATATCATTCTTTGTGAGGTTAAGGTTTTGGTTCATCTCATTTCATTGAATATGTGAGGTTCATAGAGGACTCTCAAACAATTAAATGAGTTGCTGATGTGGTACACATGATTTTAATTATTTCTTTCTTAGTTATTATATGCACTATGAGAAAATTTACCTGGGGGTTTACTCTAAGGAATCATGGAAATGTCAATTTCAATCCCTTAGAGGAGGAGGACCTCTGTTTTAGAAAAAATATTAATATAAATAGTTCAAACTAAGTTATAAATAATTTGGGACTAAATCTGTGATTTTGAGTCTCTAGGGTGTTTTTTTATGCCTAGTATAATTTGGATTCCTTCTCCTTGAATAGGTATTAGTATCCCTACTAACCATAGGAAAGAGATTTTACCATTTTATAATTAATTAAATAATATTTACATAATACCTTGTTTATAAAATCAATTATTCTATGACATGATCATTTCATGAGATACCTTGAGGTTTAAATTTTATTGTAACGATGGTAGTGGGTTGAGTTTACCATAATTAAACTAGATATCATGAGAAATATGAGTGGGAAATCCAAACGGGTGAATGAAAAATGAAAGGATTTCTGTGATTTGTAACAAGAATTTACATAATGCATGTGGTTTATTTATTTCAATTAAACTCCATTTTTGAGGGGATTCTATGAATTTGTTTCATTAATTATATAATGATATGGGTTATAGGAAAGAAATTTTTATTTACTAAATGTAATACATACCAAGTATAAGACATGGATTCTAGTTTCAAATTCCTTGATCGATCCTAATAGATGTCACATGATTCATTGATGTTAATTACAAAGTTAATACCACCATAGATATGGGCATTTTCTTATAGTCATGAATTCCATGGCATGGAGATGATGATTATCTTGAAATATTTTGAAAAATAAAAAATGGTTTGCATAATCTCCCAGGTTTGACATGATATCATCTATTAAGGAAAACATTATATCATATCCAGGGATAAAAATAAATCCCCTCATAATATTACTATAGCCACGGTCATTTTTCTTGGTCAAATCACTATTAGAATGTGTAATGTTGAGGGTAAATCCCTTGTATTCTACTCTAGAGATAAACAATGTTTCTTGATCACCATAGGTTGGTTCCCCAATTCAATACATTTAATTCATTAAATATTTTCATGGATTTTCCATATTATAATACATGGAAACTCCCAGACCTATTCTATGATCTCATGTCCGATAATATTCTTTTGAAATATGGTCTTTTGGTGATTTCTCATATTAATTCTTTGTTATTTATTTATTATGATAAATCTGACCTTGGTCGAAGTAAGTTGTATTCCTGGTTTCCAACTACTTTACTACGTTATTTATTTTTATAACACACAAAGTTAGGTTTTATATTCACGGACTGGAATATACTAGACACCTTTTGATATGACCTACTAATATTTACTCAAACCATGCCCTGTTTCATTCTCATTACCCATAAAAATATCATTGATACATGTTATAACTATGGATCATCCCACTACATACATCTTTCTGGCTAGGAATTGTCATGTGGTGGTTGACTAAGAATGTTCTTGGACTACATGGACAAGTTGTAACTTTTAATATTTCTTCATTTATGAATATAGCATTGATGTATCTTTTTCATCATGTGTTTTTTCTTCTACCTTGTACATATGTAATCTTATATTCATGAATGTTTCGATTTTATTGTCAAGTTCCAAGTTGTGGTTTTAATATTTATCTACCTAAAGATCATTTTTTATTTCTCTCTTATATTTATCATTGATCCATTGGATATAGTCTTAAAATTTTACCATAATTAATACCTCACTATTATTCAGTATCCCCCAAAATATTTGCAAGTTAATTTGAGTTTTTGTAGGTCTCATGATTTTTAACTGATGAGAAAACTATGAAAAGGTTATCAAAGAGTCATTTCAGAGCACTATTAATCATGATATTACTTTTTGGGAAGGTGAAAAGGGGATAAAGAATGTTCATGAACATGTTAAATAGATCATGACATGGACTATCCAACCTACTCATGTGGGAAAGAAAATGTTTCCCAAGATACTAATTTTGTTCATGTAATTTCATATTATACTTTATTATTACATCACATTTATTGACTTTTTATATTTTCGTATTAATAATTTATTTATCTGAATTAACTATTTACCTAATATTAAAATGTAGGTATGTTCATGAATTATTTTAGTCACATGAAATTCATATTCCATTGGAATGAATCATTTATTTATTGTATTTTTGATTGAATGGATAATAATTTTCTAGTCATATGAAATTTATTTGGTTAAATAACGTGTCTATATCAATCTAAACATTGTTTTCATGGATAGTTTGATTATGGAAATATATATTACCATTGTGAAATAATTATTTTAATATAAATAACAAAAAAATAATTAATTATTTTACATAAATTTAATAATTAAATATCTAAGAAATTGGTTTTGTTTTTAAAAAATCAATGTTATTTCATATCGATGTCAGTTAACTGTGGTGTCAGTTTCACTATATAGAACAGTTTCCTTAATAACATGAGATTTTCTACCTAAATAACTAAATCATTATATTGTTGATTGAATCCGTCTAGGTCTATCATTTTTTATATGCCTATATAATAAATTCTAAAAATGATAACATGTTTCTATGTTTTCTTCCATAAAATAGCCAAACTTCCAGATATGGATGTCATTAAAAAGGAGTTCATATTTTAATTTGTAATGGGTTATACCATTCTCACATGTGAATGAAACCCCAAATATCTTAATACAATCATACTTCACTCTCCCCTTATAGTTTGATGATAGAATTATGTTCTAATAAAATAAACCCAATATGGGTGAATATGAAAAATGATAAATAATTTAACTCTTAAGTTGTTTCAATTAAAAGGGATTCCATTTCTGAAAAATAGAGAAGTTCCCCCATAATTGGGGAATTTCAACCCGTATAAATGAACCAAAGACATAATAACAAGACCCTTATTTGTCGCTATCATATTTTCATGACATGGCACCCAACGAATTGGTGGTATATATATGTAAAATGAGATATTAATTTAATTTTCATTCAACCACTCATATATTTTTTCATATATATTAATGGTAGAAACATACTTAAAATATTCCTATAATATGATTGAAGTCATATTCAATTTTTTTCATCCCTATTGATATCATTGGTCAGTAAATTAAAATTCTCTTTGCATCCTAAATAGAATTTCTGTCTATATCAAGTGATTGAAATTTCATTTAACTAATTTCGATGTTATGAACTTATGGATATGTAATATTTGAGAGGAAATTAAAAGATAATTTTCCAAAAGGTAATTGTGGATACTGCAAAATAATTATTCATGTATGTTCGATAAAATATTTTCATCAATATATTGAAGATGAAATTCTATTTCTCTGATCCCACATAATGTTTATTTAAAATTTTAATAGATGTAACATCTTGAATAAAAAATATAGTTGTGTTGGAAGTAATATCCCTACAAAATCTATTATTTTAATAAATCTGTGAGGAATTATTGGATATGAATGTAAATAAGTATCATGAGTCTTGTTTGGAATTTATCATTTGTTCATAATAGTAGTCGTCCTAATGAACATTTACACATTCACCTAGTTTTAGATTACATTAATTCTAAAAATTTAAGGTTTATCCTAGTTTGGTAGTTTCTATAGACATAAAAATCATTAGATGATTATTTTTTCCTTTTTTATAGAAAAAAATGTTATTCAAACACTTTTTTAGTTCTGGTAAGACTCATAATTTTTGTAATGATAAACCAGCTAGGCGGGTGGTTATTAGGATACTTGATATTGTAATATATGTGATAAATGTGGATTATTTTGTTTAAAAGTACTAAGATTCCAATGGAATTAAAAACCATTAAGTTAGTTTTGTGAATGTAATTTTAACAATGTATGAATCATTAAGTGGCCAACTATGTTAATAATGATGCAGAATAATGAACCCCTTTGATGATCTATATTATAGAATATCACATTTATTTAATGCATGGTTCCATTGGAACGTTGGATCAATTGATTTGGGTGTTCATATTTAGATGATGTAATAAAGAGGTAGTACAGATTTCTATATTTGGTTCCCATTCAATTATAGTTATGTTGAATGATTCATGTGTGGTTCGACATTTAAAAATGATTAGGAACTATAATGTAACATAGGGTTCCTAGTTATGGATGAAATTTTCATTTGGGAAAGGTATCAACAATACCTGGTCACATGGACAAGTGGACATGTTTTAGATGAAATGGGAAAATTATAGCTTAAAAAAATAGATCACGGTAAAGTTTCATGAAAACGTGAAACCATTGAGATCTAGTGGAATATGATATTCAATTGATTGTTTGTGATATAATATTTCATTTGAACAATTGATATGTGATATGGTAGAATATGCATCTGGAGATTGACATGTATGAAGGTGTGGGTGGGATGACAACTGGTGTGGGTTTAATGAGAGTTGTGCGGGCATAGTGACCCAAAAAAATCCTATTGGAATTAGGACTTCATGGTAGTTGAAATGATAATATAGAAAGATCACATGAGAATGAATGTATGGTTCATGTGGAATATCATTGAAAGCACCAGGTGTTGATTTTTCACATAGGTAAATATGGATATAGAAGAGAGAGACACTTGTGGTTTCAGTGAGACCTATTTGGGTCACTTCTCTAAGAAATGATAATGGATTATTTAGATAGTGTGGGATACACCATCATTATTCTCATGGAGTTAATCTCGTTGGCTGTTTATACCAATACATAGGCCTCGAAAACCATTTCATGGGAAGTGAGAAAAAATGGTTGGCAGTGGGGCTGAACCTTTAGGACGAGTGGTCTTATCCCTATTTATCCATCATGATTTGGTAAAAATTATAATTGGGTGTGGAGGTTAGGATTGATCAATCATATAATAATATGGACTCTCATAATGCGGGGATTGGGAAAATCATCTTGGTTTATGACCCTATTTTGGGGATATTCAATATATGTGAGATTAATAATGGGATGATAATTGTGGTCTCATGATTTCAATGTATAGGTGGAACTAAAATATTCGTGATAACTTTTTTAATTATATTTTATATTTCCTTGTTCTTTTGTTTGATTCCAAAAACCATATATGGGATTTAGATAGCTTAGGGTTACTTGAGTAAAATTGGTCGACATGTAATGTAGAAACAACAATTTTTCCATGAGGGCTATTTTTTGGGAATTTTTTTATTAACTTTGGGTCTCATCTAATAAATTCTCACCCAAATGATAGTGTATCCCACATTTTTTAAGTTTTAAATGATAATTTATTTTGTTCTTGAATGGTGAAATTATGATTTATCATGTTACAAAAGGGAGACTCAATATTTTATTAGGTTATGGAAGTATAAGATAAATATTTATTAAGTTATTTAAGATTGAAATGAATATTTTTTTAAAATTAATGATGGGTTAAATAAAATTTTATTAATTTACAAACATTGTAAATCGTAATTTTATTATGTTGTTTTAGGGTAATGTGGGTTGATATTACTATAATTTAATTTCATTGTGAGATATATACTAGCCTTGGGATATACTATCTGTTGATCAAGGGATGCCTTTTAGGGTAACAAAATACAAACCAATTTGTCATGATACATTTATAGGTACATATGAGCATTTTTTATAATTGGGGGTTACAGGATGTTTGACTTTTTCTCCCAAATGTATTTGGTTGTTGTTGGCTGTAAATTGAATTGGTCTTGAATCAATTATTTTATTAAAATTGGATTAGTTAATTTGAAGTAATTTGACATAAGAAGAACATGATGTGTTTTTTATTTGATGGAGACGCACATTTTTTTGAATTAAGAATAGGAAACTGATAGCAATTAAACGGTTGATTGAAATCCCATGTGTATTGAGATACAGTGCAGTAGGGAAATGTTTAGTGATTTAATAAACCAATGAGAAAATGTTCGGTATGAAATTTTTAATATGGTAGGTGACAAGGTTTGGACTTGGCCTTATAAGATAATATCTAAGTTTTCAATCACTGTGGTATAGTTAGTCTAACATTTTTATCACTAATTTTTCATCTATTATAAATAAATCAAAGGGGGTCATAATTTTTTATTAGGAATGTGATCCTTGGATTGGGTTTGGGAAGTTTAATGCCTTCTTCGTTGTGTTTCTCTTCAAGATCACATCAGGTGAATGAAAATGAAACATAGATTATTGAATTAGTGTTGTTGATAAGAATAGGTTAGGTGATGTCATGTTTTTCCACAAGGGCTTGTCTAGATGAGAATAGATATGTTCAATTAGTCATAAGATTGATTATAAGTACAGATTTAGAATTATAATGTAATTTATTATTTTCTATATTTTGGAAATGTTATTTTTAAAACCATGTTTTATAGTTGAATTTTGAGAATTTGATCCCCCAAAATTTTTGATTTTTTATAAGGTTTTGGCTTGATAGGTGCCTCGGGGGCCTAAAAGTTTATTTGGATCTTTGATATTTGAAATGATTTTGGGATAAATAATTCAGTGAACATTGTCTACATGATGTAATAGATTACCATGTACCCCAATCAACTAGACTATATTATATAGTTTATTGGAATATGAAACTATAATTAATTCCAATTGAAACTATGTTCATATATATATATTGGATTACCGATATGCCTCATCATTAGCACATTATTTTTCAAATGATGTGACCAAACTATGCAAATCAATAAAAAAATTAAAAAAATTACTATTTATCCCCTCTACATTTTTTTTGTTTCACAAAATATGTGTTCCTCATTATCAATGTAGCTCCTTCCATGAATTGAATAATGTTTCTCCCTTCCTCTATGGGATATAACCTTTGTTCTTGGTCTATTTCACACATTGTCACTTGTGATCCGTATCCATCAGCAATTCTATCTCCTCGATTTTGTCATCTCTTAGTTTCTTTTACTATACAGATCCATTATGTCATTGATATGTCTTAAATAATATTATTGTAAAATTATATGGTTATATTATTTATTAAATTCTCTCTCGAATTTGGGGCTGATATCAGATGACTAATGCTTCAAAGGTTTGAGGTGGGTGTTCTGAGAGATTTTCACAAATGCCTTGATATATTTATAAAAAATGTATTTTATATCATGTCAAAAACTCATTGTTGAAATAGTTTAATATGATATTCTTTTCAATAACATATATATACTAAATAAATTATCTCATGAATCATAGGTTTTTCTATTAATTTATCAATTTGTACCAAGGACTAGGAATTGTCAAGGGGATACTTATTTCCTAACCCGGAACCTAAAAATTATCCGATATGTTTATGTACCTATATATGAAATCCATTATTAGGTAATTATACGGTTTTGTTTATACCCATTACTTGGAGCATATAAAGTAAATGGAAGAGAATTTTGTAGTTAAATTAGTCTCCCATGATTTTTCCAAGTTTTTCATAATATCTTCATAATTTGGTTGATTCTTTGGGAGTGTTATAATCTACTGATTTACTCCAATTAACTTAGAATAATTTCATTTCCTTCCCTTAATTAATTATCTACACACTTTTAATAAACTCGTAATTTAATTAGATGAACCTAATATATAATTAACATTGGATTTCATCTGTGACCATGATGATATGTTTAATTTTATTTAAACCTAGTATAAATGTGATGGCTTCTCCTTTAATATTGACTAATAACCATATATACCATAGGATCTATAGGGTGACTAGTTCCTAAATAATTATATTTTTATTCTATAAATACTTAGTTACAAAATAAATTATTGTGATGATTTTTGGATAGTTATGTATAACTTTTGTTTTGTAGATTAACGTAATACTGTTTTTGGGTTGAGTTTCCTTCATTAAATATGAATATTTTTGAAATGAAAATGAGAAATTTGATGGGTTAATGTAAAATAAAATAATTGTGATATTTTTTAAATTAAATGGACTTGGTACATCATCCATGTTTATTTATATTAAAATACATTTTTCTAGTTTGATTGTGTACCATGTATCCTTTATTATATAATGATATTTTTTATTTGATAGAAATTGTAATAGTTTAAAGGTGATACATTCCAGAGATAATACTCGTATCCCAGTTCCAAATAAAATTTCGAAGCATAATGGTTCTCACATGAATCATGTATATTAATGAATAGGGGTAATCTATCCAGGTATCTATTCATTTTCATAATATCATGAACTCATCTTCTCGGAACTATAGATTTGAATAGATAAATAAAAAAAACTAAACTTAGATATGTAATATCTATTATTTATTTTAGTTTCCAAAGATATATAACTCCCATGATAATCAACATATATTCTAATGCATCATCTTACAATATTCCCTTGTACTGTCTTTTATGGTCTTGTTAGATATCATTTATAAATGAGATTGATGATAGTTAATCCCGGATATTATTCACTATATAAAACCCCCATGTCTTGATCAATATAATTTTTCTATCCTCTTCTATTCATAGAATTACATAGATCATTCCATGGATATTTGTGGTGCAATTTTATAGGAATCACAAAAAACATTTCATTGATTCACACTCAATGAACTATTTTTTCAGAGAGTGGATTATATCCATGGGTCCTATTAATACTATAGTATTCATATGGTTTAATATTTTCAAAGTAGTCCATTGTAGGGGGATTTCCATGGTTCATCTCAATTTAAATTTTACCCTCATTAATATACTATAAACATTTATGTTTAATACTAATATACTGAAATGAATTAGTCAATATTACTGGTGGCCATCATTGTTTTACTCACTCCATGTTTGTAAAAACCCATAATTTTATCAATGGAAACTCACTTCTTATAATTATATCATATAGTATAAATCACATAGGGAAACCACACAATATTATTATATTTTATATATAAATATTCAAAATATATTCCAATAAAGAATCCAAATATTAAATCAAAACTATAAATAGAAAATAAAATAATTGGAATTTGAAAATTTCGAATTTCTATATACATTAAATTTACAACACTTCTGAAACAAACAAAACATATTTTTTATAATATAATATATATTATAATATATAACCTTGACATAAACTATATATAAAATATGAATGAATTAAAGAAGTGGTATTTATAGAAATTAAGGAACATATACCAATGAAAAAGTAACAGACCGTTAGAATAATAATATGAACATTGGGAACAGTAATACAACCATTATAATAGTGACATCACCTATGAAAGTATAAATAATATTTATTTATCTTGAAAATGAAAATATGATGTATTCATATGATTGAATAAGTAAATAAACGTAATTAAAATGATAAATTAAGTGTTGGTATTTTTTTGAAACGAAATTGTTTAATAAAAAATATAAAATTAATATATTGATGTAAAAGAAAATTTAGTCTCTATAAATACATTCATAAATTAATATTTTGTGGTATTATAATTATGTGAGAATTTTATGATACCTTAAATTATTTTTCCAAGTGTCATAAAATCAGTTATAATATAAAAATTGGTATTTTTTTAATAAATGATGTTATATTTTAAAATTAAACTCTTAATATTTATTAATATAATTTCAAAAAATGGAGTTTAGATTTTACATCTACTAATCGAAAAATTGTTGGGGTGAATTTTCACATTTTTATAAAATAGTTGAATTATTATTAAATAGTGAAATACAATAAATTACAGCATTTAACAAATACATGAATTATTTAGTCATTGAAGATGTATGGATGTTGTAAACAACCATTGTTGTGAACTCTCTATAACCAATTACTATATTTAGTCATATGAATAAAAACTACTTATAGTATTGATCCAAAATAATAAAAAGAAGAACAAAATAATCAAAAAACACATTTATCCTAATTTAAATACCACTCTTTCTCCTCAAACATTACGGGCCTTATATATTGTCTAATTTATACCCAATTCCATTCCCAATAATATTCCCCATGCCCAATGGGTACTGGTCTCCATCGGAGACAAAACCCAAGTGTCTTAAGGAGGTTCAATGTGAGACGATATTGATGATGTTAAACTCTCATTCTTTATCTTTTAAATTAATTCCTTATTCCAACAAATATTCACTTCCCCTATCCAAAAAATAATTTAAAATCCAATGTTATATGTATACTATAATTTTATTATGTTAATGAAATACCCATCATTTAATTTATTCACTTGTCCTTTTATTCTTAAAAACATCATATGTGATGTGTCGATTTATAGTTGTCATGTGTGACGAGTATTCATCTTCCATTACCACCTTAATGGATGGTCATAACAACATTATTTATGTTTAAATAATATAATAATATTTAAATAATATATTATTTCATGTTTTAGTACCGATATATTAACATAATACTAAATAAAACGATACTACTTCATGATGGTCGTAACAATCACCAAAATAATCTAATCATTTTTCGTTAATGTTTTATGTATAGAATAATTCCAATACCTGAAAATACTAGAATATAATGGACCATTTAGAATTGTGAAATTATATTAATATATTATATTTCCAATTCTAGAGGTTTTCTTCCATTTTCCATGAAATTTCATAACTATACACAATTTAATCGACCTTGAAATCCTTTTAAAAAATTAACTTGGAATGGAAAAATTATAAATTACGACTCATCCAAATTTTCATTAATGAGCTTAAAAAATTATAATAAATTATCTATAGCTTGAATAGTTTCTCAATTAAATTATTAATGAGTATAATATTACTATCTCAGACATTAAGTTCAACTGCATAACACATTTGGTCATAAGGTAAAAAAAATTCTTTAACATCTAAATTACTATTGTGTTTCATTTTATCTCTATTTACATCAATATAATTATTTATTATTACTATATAATTCTTATAAATTCTTTCTATATTTCCTATCCACATTTTTCTATATAAATTAATTCTTCATTGTTGGGAAAATACATATTTTATAAGATTCCCCTATCAATTTCTCTCGATAAGCAGGCCCAATTAAGGGGAACTAATCTATTTATTTATCATTCACATGCATACTCCCTAAAATATTTCAATCAAATAATTTTTTTATAAAATAAGAGATTTTATCATATATAACTATGTTTCGTTTTTTTATGGTTTAATACAAAAAAATTTTCCATTTTCTTAATTAAATATTCTTTAACATTTTCCATTTTAAAATACTAAAGTGAATCATTTATAAAGATTCATAAAATCTATTTTTTTTTGTTTTCACTTCAGTTAGATATAATTTATCAATATATGTGCCTATTTCCCACAATGAATTTCCATTTTTATTTAAATATTTTATTTCTTATATACCATCATGATACACCCATGGGTTGTAACATGTTACTTCATTATGGTACCCATTTCTTTCCAAGGGAAACCCTTAGGATTATTCCTTATAGTTGATTCTTTATGAGTCACACATATAGATGAACATGTTAGGATTGGTGTACTGAGATAGTTCTCCAATACATTGGTTAATTTTTAGTCTCATGATGAATCATGTATGGGATTACAGAGTAAACGTAATCTATTATGGAATGTTTACAACGTGTGGCATTCTATTGGTATTATACTTGACTCAAGTTTAAGTCTTGTTGTATGTTGATTCCACCATATTGTGTTTCTTGGATCATATGACTCCATGTTTTTGTGCAATGATACTATATGTTTCATCATACCTTGAATTTTATGTTGTCATGTTTTTTCCTTTTAACTCATGTATTATGCTTAATTCCCTTGTCTATTACCTTTCTATAATTTTTAGCTCATTCATTTGGGATATGTATTCCCCTGCTTATCCTATGAATATTTTTGAACTCGATGTAATTTAGAAGATCGTATGGAATATTAATAATGAGATATTTTAGAACAGTTACCTTTTTTCAATTTTATTTACATTATATTCTTAAGACCCTAGTCTTTATGATCCATGGTTTGTATTTGAGGCATAATTTTTATTAATATCATGTAATAATATGTGTAAAAGTAAATAGTCACTATACATTGTATCAGAGTATGGTCTAGTTATTTCTAGAATTCAACACTATTAAACTCTATCAAGAACCTTATTGACAATAATATCACCCTGGAAAACCTATATTGAAACATAGGGAATACCATGTTTGGATATACGTTTCATTTACATGTTTATCCTTCTTTGTTCAATGTTTTATTTTTAAAATTTTATTATCTAGGTATTCAAGGTAGCATAATTTTAAATTCTTTTTCTTAGTTAGTGGTTGGAAATTTGATAATTTTATCTAGTAATCAATGTGATATATAATGTGATGATTTGCCTTATGAAATGCTAAATATTCTGGGGATTCCATCTAAAAACATCATGATAGTATTATAATGACTATATCATTTTATGAATAATAAATTAAATCAATTGGATCTCTCTCCTTCTCGTAGGAATGTACAAGTTATTGTCAAATTCAGTATTTGACAATGGCTTCATGAATTTAGTGAATCTCCTCATCCCATAATCCTGGAATGACAGATTAATTCCACTATAAATATATTTTATATACTTCAACTCTTTGAAGAATAGAAATTAATTCATGATGTTTATCATTTTGACGGGGAAACTGATTAGTGGTGGACATAGAAAAATAATAATTTCTATGGGGTACATTGATTTCCTGGATTGGGATGGATTTAGAAAATATTTTTCAATGAATATTTCTCATAAACTCCCAATCTTATGCTAGTGAAGGAGTTCCTCAGACATAATAATAAAGAAGATGTGTCTATTGGGGAATATAAGTGAAACATTAAAAAGATTTCATTATATTCCATCAACATTTTCATGAAAAATAAAATCAATGTGGATCGATTCTTTCATTGATTATGATTGTGTGTACAATAATCCAAAGGAATTTGCGACTTTTAAAACTATGAGTAGATTGTATATTGTTCCCTTAAGGATGATATGGTTATCAGAGACTCATAGTGGTCACAGGAGTCAGATATAAAAAAGGAAATTTGAGTAAACATTGGTAGGTTCAATGGATAAATCCCATGAAGGAATGAAAATCCAACATACCATATATCAAGAGTGTGGGAAGAATCATCCTATAAACTACTTAAGTGAAACCAAGAGATGAACCAAATTCATAAGAGAGGGTCATCTAGGTAATTAATGATGAAGTGATATGAACAATACCATAATTTCTAAAAAATAAATTATGGACCATATCAAAATTTAGTATGCAGTGTAGGATTACAAGTGAAATGAATATGATAATTATGTGATCCAATGTTCTAATTCAATAGTTTTTTTAAGGAAATCAATAACAAAAACCTCCAAGGTACCCAGGATGAGAATATATTATCACTACTACTAAGGTGGAATCCAAAAATGATTTTATTATAGTTATTCTTATTATTAATTCATCAATAGTGTGTGTTTTTTTAATTCTAGTTCTACAATTTTTTTCAAATATGTCAAGTTTAGTAGACATATTCAAACAAAATCACAAAATGTAAAGGTTAAGTAATCATTGGGAAAGTGATATCACTATTCACATCCTAATATATTCTCCAATTATGTTCATTTCTCTGGAGGATGATGCATCTGATTTATAATTATCAACTTAGTTTTGGATATTATTTCCTTATGATCAAGTATATATTGCTAAAATTATTGAGAAAATGGATAGGATCAAGCATGAAATCATACCCATTTTTTGGTACAACAATTATGTTTTCCATAAAGAATATCATGGACTTCTTTCTAAATGATAGGTTTATATCTCAATTTATTTTATACATGGATCATTTATAATGTAAAATAATCCTTATATAATGGACACCATTGATTTCAAGTAACTAAATAATCAGTTACATGAGAATATGGAAAATGGTATTATATGCCTGTGTGCTTCACTATAGGTTGTGCGATTCCACTTCGTCAAAATAAGGACACATCAATGTGTCACTAAATTTATTATCGTGAGATTAAAATAATAATTAAAAGGGAAAGTATCTCCTCCCACAGATAGTTCACTAGAACGATCAATTATTGGGTCATAAGTATTTCTTTATGGTGGATCTACGATTGGGATATCACCAATTAAAGGTATGGAAGGAATACATTCCAATAACTAACTTTCAAACATATTATAGACCCAATGAGTTCATATTTATTAACTTTGGACCCACTATTCATCTAAAAATATACATAGAATTAATGAATGTACACTTTAGAGATTACCTTGATAATTATTTTTCTTTATAGATGATATTCTGATATACTTTGAAAGAAAGGAGGACCATGATGAGCATTTAAATACTAAACAAATGAGATTTTTGAGGGATAAAATATAATACATCTATATTAAATATGAAATTTTTATCAGGTATGTATAATTCTTTGGGATTTTTATCACTAGAAAATAAATATCAATTGACCCTTCTAAGACAATAGAAATTGACTAGTGGCCCATACCAACTTCTGAAATAAATATGTATAGTTTAATTGGTCTATCTGGGTATTACCAAAAATTATTGTGGATAGTATCATTATTTTAAAACCCACTAACCAAACTGAATTAGAATGGTGTAATTTTTTTTATAGGCAAGTGAATGAAAAGACTACTTCAAATAGTTGAAAAAGGGGCTTGTCAATAAATCAGTACTAGCACTACCATGTAGTGGGGAACTCATTGTTGTATATAGTGATGCTTAAAATAGAAGAAGATGTTTTTTAATGATGGAAAATGTTAAAGTTACATCCAAAACCTAAAGGTTGTTGAATGTTCACGAGAATAAATATCATACGCTTGTTCTAGAGTTGGCAATAGTGATCTTCACTATGATAATCCAGTATCATTATCTCTATGGGGAGAAGTGTGAGTTATATACGGATCATAAGATCCTCAAATATATATTCACACATAAGGATCGTAATATTCTCTAACACATTTTATTAGCATTGATGAAGTATTATTACTTCTCAATCGACTTCCATCTTTATATAGAAAATAAAGTTACAGATCCTCTATGGTGACAAGTTCCTGCCACATTTTCAATGATGAGAATTTAAAAGATTCCAATAATTATATAAATGAAACGTTTAGAAATGAAAATTATAATGAAAGGTACATATTCATTTCATTCACAAGATGTTTCTTAACCCTTATTTATGGAGAATAAAAAGGCTCCTCAAATATATTATGTGATAAATACAAAGGAGGAAGATATTAGAAAAGATACATCCTCAGAGTTAAAAAATTTATGGAAAGGGACTCATAAGATATTGGTAATGGATATGTGTACAATTAAATCCATAGAAAAATAATTTTCTTCTGAATTATTCCTATATATCAAACTTTTCGATTTACCAAGGGAGCTCAAAGATGTATTGATATCTTCAAGATCACTATTTGTGGGAATATAGGAAGAATGAGATCATTGAACATACATAACCATTCCTAGTATTTCATCATGTAAATGATTAATGACAACATCCAAAAAGTATAATTAAATCCTTACTCATACCGGCATGAATATAAGAAAATATAACCATTTACATTATCACCAAACATGAGAAGACATCTAGAGTAAATATTGTTATATTGATTATTGTAGATAATATTATAAATACTACTCACAATATTGGAACTGGAGAGCATTTATCACTTGAAAAAAAAAATTTAGATATATATTAGAGAGAAGGTGAGGCTTAATGGAGTACCATTATCGATTTTTATTGGATCATGATATGATATTTATCTCTATATTCATGAAATTTATCCAACATTCCCTAAATAATGAGTTGAACATTGGGTTGTCTTATCACCCCCCAAATTGATGCCTAGTTTGAGAGGTTATTTTAGAAATTCTAATAAATGTTGGGATGATAATCAATGGTCCCCAAAGGGGGATGGGATCGTCACCTTCCACTAGACTAATTCCATTACCAAAATATTTTCACCTAAAGAATCAAAATATCTCCTTATAAATCCCTTCAAGGAAAAATATATTGAATATTGGAATAAAGGGATAATATTGGTGAACGTAAGCTGCTGGGACCAAAAATTGTAGATGAAATGGTAGAAACGGTAAAAACCATTCTACATGGATCAAGGTATCTCGATGTCAACTTAAGAGATATTAATACAATCATTGATGGGACCTTGAGTTTAAGGTTGGAGAAATGGAATTCATTTGCATATATCCATGGAAGAGATTCATGATATTTTTGAATAATTACAAGATAAGTGTCACGTACATTGGAACCATTTAGATTCTGGGTCACATTGAATCTCTGGAATATCGACTAGTACATCCATCAACCAGGTATCTAGTTAATTATGTATTCCACCAATCCCCATTGAGGAAGTACATACTCGATCCCTCACATGTATTAAATTTTGTTTTAATACATTTGGAAAATGATCACTTTTATGAAGGGAAATTGGTGAAGATCCTAGAGTGTAGAGATAAAGTTCAACACACTATGGATACTCACCTGGTCAAATTACTATCCAAGAACCATATGTAAGAAGACGATACATAGGAACTGGAGGAAGTGGTGAAGGAGAATTAACCTTCCCAATTCTCACCTTAATCTATAAAATGAAATTTTGAGGGAAAATTTTCATAAGGGGTGATGAACACAATGACCTAGAATTTTATCAATGGAAAAAACCTTCTTAGAATTATTTAATATTGTATAAATAAAATAGATAAACCATGAAATATCATTCACATAAAATAATAATGATAAAATATTGAGCAAATAAAACCATAATAATTCTAAATATTACAGTGGTATAATAAATAGTCAATAAAATAATAAGAATAATAAATCATGGATCTTCTAAATCTGGTATAATGAATGAATTCATGATGAATAAAAAATTTAATATTAATAATATAATATTACTTTTAATATATAACCTCAAAATATAGTATAATTTAATGAAGAATGAATTAAAGAAGTGGTATATAATCTAATTAAAGAATGTATACAAATAAAATATTAATAGGACACTTGAGATATTAATATGTCAACTATGAATAGTTATCTAGACATTAGAATTGTAACATCACCTATAAAAGGATAAATAAAATTTATGTATCTTAAAAATGAAAATATGATGTATTCATATTGTTAAATAATTATATAATTTATTTAAAAATGATAAATTATGTTTTGGTATTTTTATGAAACGTAAATATTTAAATAAAATATTTTACTTAATATAGTTATTTAAAATAATATTTATTTTCATTAATAGATTAATAAATTAATATTTTGTTTTACTTTTATTATAATATATTTTTATAAGACCTTAATTAATTTATAAATGGTTCATAAAATCAGTTATGATATTAAAAATGATGTTTTTTGAATATATGGTGATATTATATGGAAATTATATTTCCTATATTTTGAAATTTATTTTCATAAAATGGATTCCATTTTCTAGACATACACATTGAAAAATGGATGGGAGTAATTTTATATATTTTTTAAAAGAGTTTATTTTTTGGTGAATAGTGAAATATGGCAATTTATGGTATTTAAAAAATACATGAATTATTGAGACATAGATGATTTATGGAAGATGTAATCACCCATTGGATTGAACTCTACTAAATAATTTATTATATTTATTCATATCATTCAAATATATTGGTAGTCTCGGGGAATGATAAAAAAATAGTAAAATAATTAAAAACAACCATATCCTTCTGTTATAAACACCACCACTTTACATCACACCTTCCAAGACTTGATAAATTCATAATTTATATCAAATTATCTTCCAAAAAATATTCCCAACATAAAATATCAAATTTCCCCCAAAAAATACCAAACTTATTTTCCTTATGGTTGTTGTCAAGGAGAAGATTTATGAGAGGTATAATCCACCATCTTTATCTTTTATAATCATTCATTCTTCTCCCATATCCTCACATACCATATAAAAAACAAAATTAAAACTCTTTTATTATATATATATATATATAATATTTATATTATATTAATGGAATATCCATAACCAAATCTATTTTATTCTTCTTATGTTCAAAAAATTAAAACATCGTTCATGGTTTTTTGATTCACTATCTTCATGGACAACATGTTTTTATTTTTTATTACCATCTTAAAGGGTTGTAATAAGAATTTGTTTTGTTAAATATGATAATGATATTTGAATTATAGCTTATTTATATTTTTGGAACAAATAAATATAAAAAATATTAAATAAATTTATACTAGTTCATGATGGTCATAAAAATCAAAAAAATTAATCTTATAAATTTTCAGTAACATTTTTTCTAATAAATACATATCATACCTGAAAAATGATATATTGGAACATATAAAATTTATTGATGTATATTAATTCCATTTCATTCCACTTCTATTGTTTTTGTTCTATTTCAAAATAACTTCAATATTTATACATAATTAAATAGGCTATGAAATCCATCAAACGAACACTCAATGAACAAAAAAATTAAAAACATAACTCATCAAATTGTCCATAAATAAAATTAAAAAAATTATTATAAATAAAATATATGAGTAATAATTTTTGAATTAAATTATTCATATATTTAATTTTAGTATCCATGACTTGCAGTTTAAGTGCAGAACACATTCATACATTAGGTAAGGGATCTCTTCGAACCTCCATACTAAAATTTTCTTATGCTTTCTCTATATTAGAATAAATTTCATTCATTATTCTTATATAATTATTGTAAATTCTTTATATATGTTCCAAAATTATATATCTCTATCAATTAAACCTTCTTGAATTTTGAAATACATATTTTATAAGATGTTTTTTTGAATTCCTCTGGATTATCAAGGCCGATTAAAGGGAACTTCTCTATTTCATACCCATTTACATGTACACTACAAAAAGATTTTTAAGACACCAACTTATCCTAAAATAAAAATTTCATCATGGAAAAAATATCTCAGTTCATTTCAGGATTTATACGATCAATTATTAATTTTCTCACTTTAAATATACTTTAATATTTACACTTAAACGACATTAAGGTGCCTCATTTCTAAAGTGTCTTAAACACTATTTACATATTTTTTAAGTTCATTTTGATATCATTTATCATTTTATATTTCTAATTTAGCTTAATAATTTCCAAATTTTATTTAATTCCATTTTATCTATTTTTTTATAACAATACACTCATTCGTTACACCATATGAAATTATTAGATTACCCATTTAATTATTTTGGTAACCATTATGTTTTTCCATTTACATGATTCTTAATGTGTCACACATTTTAATGACCACATTGAAATGGGTGAGGCCATATACATATCCAATGCATGGGGTTGTATTTATTCTCTTGAGAAATCATTAATGAGATTATGGAGTAAACCCAATCTATTATGGGGATTTTCCACCATGTGATACAGTCATGGAAATCTGTATGGGATCATGTTTATTTCATGTTATATGATACCACTAATTACTATGTTTCCATAATCATATGAATCCATATTATATTAATTTTTCTTCAATATGATTATTATTATGTCATTCCCTATATGTTATCATGTTATGCCTTTTAACACATGTGTTATGCTTTATTCTATTATTTATTCACTTACTCATATTTTTTTATCACACCTTATTTTTATCTACTCCATGTGTTATCCTATGTATGTTTAGGATCCCAAAGAATTTTATAAGATCATTATGGAATATAAATTATTAGATTTTTTATCTTAGTTCCTTTTCCATTTTTATATACCTAATGACGCAATTAAACTATACATTAGTATCATTGTTTTGTTTTTGATGTAAAGGTAAGCTTAAAATCATACAATAATATTTGTCCATGGTTATGAACTCTATAATGTTCAGGTATTATCTTTGTATCTAATTTCATATCAAGTATATAGTTTGTAACCATGGATTTTTCCTTATTCCAGTTACATATTTGGGGCTAGTACATGGAGTCTCTATTGTTGGTTTAGATGGTACATGAACTGCTGATTTATTTTTATCATTTATTCATCTAGACCTACTTTATGAATTACCTAATATTTTTTTCTTACTTGAACATATATTATTATTTTCTCAATAATATATGTAATTTATTCTCTCATTTTTTGTTACCATTTAACTATTTATATACCTACAAGAAATATCTTATCATTCTCCTTTCTATTTAGTACAGAGTAAGATAGTATAGTCTCTCCATAGTACCACCATTAGACCCCCATTTTTTGTCAAGCCACTGACATATAGGGAGGGGATCTTGATAACATGTGGATCTCTAGTTAAACTTTTAATGAGCGAATTGGGACTGTGATATCACATTAAACCTTCAATCCTGAAATTAAATTTTTAAAAACTTATTAGTAATTATAAAAATAAACTTCTCTTCACATATAAAATTTTAGAAAATCCACAACTTAAATACTCACCTATAAATCTTATTACTCCTTTTTAATTTTACATTTTACTCTATCTAGAGCACTCTATCATAAACCCAACCCTAGGCCATTCATAGTTACCCAATCACTTCAATTTCAATTAAACATCCATGGAAAAATTAACTCTTTCACACATGTATTATCACCATAATAATTACTTGATAATTGTACCCCTAAAAATATATAATCAATAAAATAATATCCTGACATAAGTTGAGTTTGTTTAAGAAATATTTTAATATTAATTGTACAACCCTTAATTATTCTTCTCTATCCAATTATAATAATAGAGTAACATCAATCGAGTTTACAAAGACTATCACATCCATGAAGAATCCTTTTATTAATTTTCAACCAAATTTTTATACTTATCATAGATAACATAAATTATTGTTCACCATTATAAAAAACCAAAATAATATTTTTTTTATTCTGTTATAATTATATTATTTCAATAGACTACAATTCACAATAACACCAACCATTCGAATTAAAACGCGTCAAATCTCATGTATGTTTAACTACCTACATGAAGAATGATAAAAAACACTATTATGGATTAATGTGGGGAAAGGGAAAATGATATTATTATAATCTATAAATCTAACCATTATTTGTGTTTGATTAAAAATATATTATATTAAGTATTTATCTTATTTTCAACGTAGCTTTTTCATTATCTAAAATCAGAAAAATAAGCCAACAGTTATTCCATTTTCAAATAGAACATCTAAAAAACATAAGGAATGATATGAGAGACATAAAAATAAAACAAGCTATATATTAATATATTCTTAATAAAATATTAATTTCTAACATGATATCAATGAATGGTTAATGAAATCAATACAATCGAACTTTCACAAATAGATGAAGTTATTCACACCGAATAGTTAAAAATATGCAATAATTTACATATATACACCAAATAAATGAATTAAATGAGATATATGAAAGGTAACATGTATAAATAATTATTTTAAATATATGATGAAGGTATCTTTTTTTTAATGATATTACTGTTTCATCAACCAAACAAGGAAATATGGCATGGGGTTTTCTTCCCAATTCCCTTAATTGAGACATGTTTTAATGTTATATAAAATTATCACTTTTATGGTTAATATATTTCCTTGGAATATATTATCTCATAATAAATTTGTAAATTCATGGTATTTAAAAAATATTTTATTTTTAAGAATTTATAAATTTTTATTCAAAAATTTCTAAACTTCTAATGAATATTAGTGACAAAAAATATTCTACATGCACTATAATAAATCTTCAATCACAATTATTATAAAATATTTTTTTACTCTATAAAATAAGGATTTTATGTTGTATTTCTTCGTTATTTTCATGGATAATTCATGTTTAACATCAAAATAATCTTCCCATATGAATATATTATTTCAATAAATAAGTTTAGTTAAGGATAATTTTAATCAATTTTAATGGTTCATTTATTCACATAAATTTTTTTACTTCCTGTGAATTTTCTCCTCTATTTTGTGAAAGGTAATATTTATTATTTTCCATGATTTTTTTATTCTATTTACCTATTTACAATGTGAAAATTCATTAAACTTTTAATTATTTCAGTATTCCATTAGGTTTTTTAAAAATGATCAAAATGTTTTTACATATTTTTTTAATAAAAACTTTTATCATGAAATTAAAATTATTATTTGATGAAGTTTTTATACTTTTAAAGGTCATTAATTAAATATTTGTTTTTAAATTTAAAATTTTTTTAAATAAATTTCTATTATTTTTTATTAAGATTTTATGACTTCTCAGGTATATTTTATTAAGAAAGCATTATACTAATGTTTTCAAATGTATAATAATTCCCTCTATAAAATTATTGTAATTAATTAATATTTTAAAATATTTTGTGAAACATTTTTTATTTTCACTACTATTTGTACTCCATGGTTAACCTTCCATAGACATCATTTGGTATAAAATTAAATTTTTAATTATGATATGGTTTCATCTATAAATTTGGAGTTTTTGTATCATTTTAATTTTTAAGTTCATGTAATTTTATGTTTTAGAATAATTTTAGAAACCTATTCCTTTTCAGTGGTATGATTAAGATATGTTTATGAATTATTTTAAAATGGATGAAATATGTATGGGCGATGAAGGTTGTGGTATTATATAATCTAAAAAAAAATTTGGTTATGGTTTTATTTGAAATCAGATACTGAAATGTTTTTTTAATGACATGTGGGAGGCGTTGTAAAAATATTATTTGTGGGAACGAAATGCATGAAACTTTTAAAAAAAATTGGGAGTGAGACATGTGAAGATTTTTTCACATTTGGTTGTGTAAATGTGACATAAAAAATAAAGGATTTTTCTACTTTTTAGTTGTACCACATTTTATGTTGTCCGCCCTGTTATTTAAAAATTTTCAATACATTTATTTTCCCTGAAAATACACATTTTGAAGATTATTTATTTTTTATGAATTCAACACTTTTATGCCCTGATCACATGTTATATGATTCCTGAAATGTGATTTGAGCCATTTTACAACATGTATTATTTTTTAATGATCTTTTTGTGATCTATTTTTCTATAACCTATTTCATGATTATCTAATAATAACTTTTGATATTTTCTATGATATTTATTTATTTCCTAAATTTTCTTTCATGATATGTAATGTTTTTACTCTACTAAAAATATTCAATCAACCCTTTATTAGTTATAAAATACCCAGTTTATAAATATGATTATATCATGTAAGATATTCAGAAAAGTACCTAGAGAAGCATGATTGTGGTAAAATGTTGTAAATTTCACTAAATTAATTTTATATGTAAAAAATATAAATTACACTAAACCATTAGGTCATTGGTATTTTTAAGTAATTTTGGTATTTGTTATTCAAATATTTATATTAAATCATTATTTATGTTATGTTGAGATTTGTGTAGTCATAATTCTTGTGTTTTATACAACACAAAAGTTTTACAAGATATAGAGTTTAGAAAATCATAATTCTTTGACACAAATGTTTGACACGGATTTCCATGGAATGTGTTTTTTGGATGTATAATTTCATGATAAAGGTTGAATTTTGAAAATAAACTGTATGAAATTCATATTAAAAAGATTCCAATATATTGATGGACACATGTGAAGTAATACACATAATATCTTCACAAACTGGAATCCATTACATTTTTTGTTAGGAATATTTAAAAATTCTCATGTTATGTGATTTGAGAGCATGAAGGTATAATACATAATGAATGAAAACTCAATGAAACAGTCATTACAATATAATTATATCATAAAAAGAAAAAAAGTTAATATGTAGCCAATAATAAACAATAAAATAATATTATATCCAAATATACTACTATATGTCTCATAAAAATATAAAAAAATAAATTATATCTTTGTGACATACATCCTACACAACACATTGATGAAATAGGTATCCCAAGTTGATTGATTTTTTTATAACATTCTTCAATCGATCTATGAGAACTAGAAACAGATATCTAAAAAGTGATAACATAATAAATAGTATCATGAGTTATATAGTAATATAATCCAACGTACAACCCTGAATACATAATAAATAGTGAAAACATATGATATATAGGTTCATGTTTTTTACCTCAGGTTATGTAATGAATCATAAAACAACCCTCACCATGTATTATTTCATCTAGGTCCACCAATACTATATCTGGATGTCACAATACATATTAGTAAACCTAATTTGAACATCACATATATAGACATTTTAATCATGTATCATCTTCTCTTGCATTCATGTAGAGACCACAACCAAGTACGAGTCATAAATGATCTTATCGCAATCAAGGTACCAATTATGTGGAGGCCCTCCACCATATGTATTTTCCATTATCACTAGAAAATACAGTTTAGATAACAAATTATCCTTCACTCTCTACAAGAGTGAGTGTGAAATAATCATATTTTTTAGGGTTACTCTACCAAGATAATCTTGAATATAAATATGAATCTTTGTTAAAAGACACCTCATTAGCCAACCAATACTATCCACCATCACTACATATGTTTTTATATTCCTAATCAGTGTATCATCCATAAAATATTCATTATTAGGGATATATTATATGATGACATCAAATTAATATAATTATTAGACCCAAATTCTCTTTTTATGGTTAATTTACATTTGATAAATGATATACTTGAGGCTCTTATTAACAGTTTACACCAAAATATTCTCACAAATATGATAGTAACCACAATACCACATTTCATGAACCACCTCTTTTCAAAACAACTAACCAACCCTACACTAAAACAAATTTTTAGAAAAAATACTTAATAACAACATTACACAATATACTCTATAACTAGATCATGATTTTCTAAGATCATTACTAATGTCAACCTACCTCTTGGATCCTAAAACAAAATCTCACATGAATCATATGGCATTAACATCACCCCATTTGGATAGGCCTATCATCAACATTACCAAATGGTGTATTTCCTAGATAATTATCTGATAGTAACCTACCTATCCCATTAAACATTAAATCTAGAAATTATTCTTGGATTGTTCCTAAGAAACAACATCCTATAAGTTTCATGGGGAAACTGATATACTTACCACTAAAAACAGGTACCCCTAGAAGTTTTCCTTTATGATCAAAAAATAACACTAAAAGATTATGGAATACAGTTTATGATTCCATAGTTTACTCATAATGATATCTAAATAGAGATAATAATCCCCCATAAAAAGGGATTAAAAAACAATATCTAGGAGGAAATGTACCGTGAAATAATCCAAATAAGGATGGACGACCTTATTAATATAGTTTATAAACACTTCTACTATGGTCATCAACCCAAATGGAATCATAAGATACACATGTAGGTGAAACCATTCAAAAAAGTTCTATTTTTTATATCATAAATAATCACTCAAAACTGCTTATATAAGAACCTCATATAAATCGTTGAGAACATAAAGAATATCTCAATTGATTGATTGAGTAATCAATATGAAGAATACGATATAAATTCATAACCTTACACTATTTAATAATCTAATAATATATACAAAAAATTAGTGATTGGGTAATCTTCTTGGCTAAAAAACTACAGCACCCTAATAGAAAAATCTTATAAAAAAACTCTTTCGCCTATAGATCCCAATAAATTTCATGAGGTGTTGAATATTTATAGGATCCATCTAATTAGTTTGAATAGATGTGTTCTCTATATAGGGATAATGTTCAATAAAATACTTGATCTAACACCATGTTATAACCCAGAGAGATCCTCATGGAAGAAAATTATATCTAATTGATGATAATAATAAATGAAAACCATAATAACACCTTTTTTAATGAAATGATATCCAACTGGGGTGATAACACCCCTACATATTAATGGTCTGGTCCCAAAATATTCCATTTCCATATCACACAATGAGTAAGGTATAATAGTCACCCTCAAAATATAAGACAGATATATGTTACTGAAAGTTGTTTGTGTTTTACTCATAACATTATAATTAATTCATATATAACAACATTATGACACTATGTATTTAAATCATGAATAACACCTAGATAATCTGATATCAACATACCACTATAAAAACATGCTTGTCTTCAAACACAATCTAATTTCTACCCTAAGGCCATAATAGTAGTAATTAAAACAAATGAAAATTCTATATAAAAATTGTTATCACTTACTAACCCCATACATATGAGTTAACATGAAACACTAGAATAAAATAAAATAGATACTATGTTTTCATCTAAAGTAATGATACTATATCATTTATGAAGTTCCCCAAGATGAATGTTTAGAGTCTTCTTGATAGGGTGAATATAGAATTCTCATTGTATAAGAGCTCTCATCCCCCAAAACCAAAAGGGATCATGCCATAGTGGAACTTATTCCTCTGAATCATTGAACCATGAAAACCTCTAAGATAAAATCAGTTAGAGTATCTATAACTACATAACTAACACTATTATCCTAGACTTCCCCTACAACTTGAGTCTTATAAAAACTATTCCTCCCAAATAACTATTGTGTGATTCCATAATACATCTATAGTTTCCCTTATAATCAATTGGAGTTATAGTCTGTCAATTATATGTCTCAATTAAGAAGAATGTATCAATACTGAAAACATTGGTAGTACTCAATTGAGGCTCTCCCCCTAATGAGAAATGATGAACACCTAGTCAAGCCATTATTCTATTTTTCTCCCCAATAAGACTCTTCATGGATAAACATCCTACTACGATAAAATATATTCCAATTAGTAAGATAAAAATTATACAACTCAGATGGAGTATCTTTAGAAAAATTATACTTCATATGAAAAGTAAAATTCAAAACCTTTATGATTAAGGTCATGTGATGTATACCCCCTATAACACTATAGAAAATTTGAATCGAAGTCCCAATTCATGGCCATTGTAATCATTTTTTACACCAGTATTGATGAAAATATTAATAGATTATTAAAATAAATAGAATAATTTTAATCCAATATTTTAACCACTGCAAAATTTATAAACACATTGGATCATTCAATCATTACAGTGTTTTAGAAGGTATAATATAATATGAACAATGATAACCCTACATGCTGGTCTTCCAACATAATAATGATCCCCCAATGCTTCACTGGTCCTCAAAGCATATTGATGGAAATATTCACCTACCTCTCAATGTGAATATCATGATTAATGAATGTTGTATATGTAATCTTCATTCCAAAACCAATAACACGTGGTTCACCCCCAAACCTAAAAGATCCATGGATTATATAAATAGATTTCAAAATCATTTCTAGCATGGTAAATTAATACATTAACACCATTTATCTCATAGACTGTGATACTTATGTGAAACTAAATATGATCAAAATATTAATTGGAGTAACAACATCAACTTGTGTATCTCACTCTATATTCGGTGGTGCAGGATATTCCTTGCCCTTATTCTTATCTTTGAGAGGTCTCTATGATAAAGTATCTCTACAATATCATGTTCATAAGAAAAAATAATTGTTATCACAAGTATAAATTTTAAATTTTACTATTATATATAATTTCAACCAGTCGGTATATGTTAAATAGTCACCGAATTATGAAGGGGTCTAAATCTAGACTCAACTCTGGCCTATTGAAGACACCCTTTAGTCATGTAAAGTCTCAAAAGGGTCACCAAATTGTAATATAATATAATATTAATACATAGTAAACATGGATTAGTGAATTGAGGTACCACAAAGAGGTTTTATCAGGAAATAGTTCCTTTATTTAAATATACACAAGAAACGTCCCAAACATATTTCATAAATAAAATACCATTTATAAATATAAATCCAAGGAAAAAATTAATTTTATATAACCATTATATGCAAATAATAAATCATTACAAAAGATCTCTTATTGATTCCATGTTTTAGACAATAAATCTCACATACAGTCACAAAACATATGTATAAAAATGATAAGTGTCTTGGAGGATTATCATCACAAGAAACATATTATATGACACATATGAACATTTCTACACATAGGAACTACATTAGATCCCCTTTAATACACCTCATAAGTTATATTACTCTTCATAACCTATAAAAATAATCATATAAAATTGGTGAGTTCGAACTCTTAGAAAATGAAGAATTAAAAATATTTTAGTAATGGTATGATCATAATCATATGAAAAAAATGACTAAGGGTGAAATATATTATTTCCAAAAAATGTACAAATACGTTTTTCCAGTTATCCATGATTAAAAAACATGTAATCTAAAAAATGATAACATATACCTTTGGATACGTCTATGGAAACATGATATAATAAACATGTTCGATCGAGTATAATCACAGTAATATGGAATAGGAGTGTAATATTCCATTAAAACACATCATAACAATGATATTTGCAACAAACATTCAGATGTGGAAATTATAAAATTGTGAATGATAAAATGACTATGATTTGTGTTTAAAAAAAATTAATATCCCATACATCTTACTGTAGACAAAAATTCCCACTCATCATTCTATGAACAAACATGATTCTAAATATTTATGTTTTGAAAAAAATAAACACACAACATGTTGTTTAGATACAACTTATAGAATTTTATTTTTTTGAGAAAACAAATTCCAACACATCATATAATTAAATAAAAAAAATTATAATTATTTATGTACTGAAAAAACTAATCCCACACTCTATGTTTTGAAAAAAGTATGTTTTCTTTCTTCATATTATTCTAAAACAACATTTTCATGATCAAAATCTTTTAACCATGATATATAAATCCTTAAAGAAATGAATTAAAGAGTTATATATGATCCCCGATATCACCACACATATATATGTGTTCTGTAATACATCATCCATTCAAAATATCGTGAATTATCATGTGAAGTAAAATGGGATTCATTAATAATATCACAAATAACCCATGAAAGTAAATTGGGGTTTAAGAAAACTTCAATATGGTATCACCAAAAATGACCTCAAACTTGTAAATTTTAGATATAAAAAACTTAGTCACCCTAATAATAAGTATCATAAAAATATTTAGAGTGTAATTAATGAAAAATGACAACCATGGATGTTAATGTGCAAAGGAAGATCGAATATTTTATTTTTAAATTACAGAAAACCATTTGAAAACATTTGGAATATGTTCATCAAACCCAAAAATAGAAAAATCTGAACCTAACTATAACACTCCAAGATTTTAGGAGATGTATATTTTTAAACATAATTTATTCGATAGAATACATTTCACGCTTCCCAAAGCATAAATGAACAATGATATATTTTTAATATTATTATTTAAAATGTAATGATGACCAAGAAATTAAATTTATGATTGTGAATAGGATTAAATAAGTTATAAAATATATTTTATGTATGTTTATTAAATTTATTATTATAAATTAAAAAAAACAAATTTAATATAAAGGATGTGTTTTTATTAAAAAACTATTTTATGCGCACAATTGTATTTTATAATAATAAATTAAATTAATCACTATTAGTAATAGATATAAATTAAATTTATATTCTATATAATTAATCATATTCTTTTATATTGATCTAATAATTCTTATACGCTTATGATTAGAATGAACAAAATTTTAACCCAAAAAGGTAATATTTTTCAAAATGATGTTCTGCCGCCATTTGATGGTGCACTTTTTTTAAATCATATTTTTGAAACTTTTATAAATTATATTTGAAAAAATAAACATGTCCTTTTAATTAGGATTGTAAAAAATTTCATTTTTTTTAATTTTTTGAATTTTCTAACAAATTAACTGTTTTGATGTATAGTGAAAAAATATTGCATTTTAATTGAAAACAAAAAATCATCTAAATAATAAATGGTGTTTAGTTATATTTTTTATTGGTTTTAAAGTATTTTTAGACCTTTTTTATCAATTAATCTAATATAGGTTGTTGTAATTAATTTCTATGTGAATTTTAATATAAAAACATTTCAATCTTTTGAACGTTTTTTCATTAAAAACATGTTTTCTCGTTCTGTTATTGAGATTCGTTTTAAATAAATTTTATACCTTTATGTGTATTGAGTTTGGAAAATAATGGATTCTATAATTAGAATCATAAATTCGAAAAAATTTAAATAGGGGAAGTTTATTTTTGGTCAATATGAATAGTATCTTTAATATTATTTTTAAAAAATTACCATGGTTTACTGAAAACCATGTAATTTTGGGTAAAAATAATATTATAATTATTAGTAATCTATCCTAACACTTTTATAAGTTCTATTCGAGTATTTAGTGACTACCTAAATCATCCATGGGCCGATTTTATGGTCCCATGGAGACACTTTGATGATTTTATGGCTTTTGTAGGATTTTATTCTAAGGAATGTCAAAAATGTCATACTCATGGTTTTAACAAGGGATACATTTTTCATATATGGTTATTGAAAAGATAAATTATTTTAGAAATATTCAATTGAAATATAAAATATTTATTTTCATCATGATAATTTATTTATTATATTTATGAAATGATTAATTATATTAAAGGCTTATGTAATGATGATATAGTTACTGTTTAATTAATGGACATATCAAATAAATTTTTCTTACGATAGTAAAATAAATTTAAATTGATATAATTAATGTAATATAAGAATTTAATACATAAAATATTCATATTTCTGATGTATTAAAGGGTTTGATTTAGTGATATAATGTTGTAATGTTATTTTTAAAATGTCAAGTAATGAATGGTATCAAAATTGACAATAATGACATTTTAAAAAAAATAATATTTTATTAAATGATATCAAATTATTCAAAATATATGATTCAATTAAAGGATTAGGATAACATTAAAAATCTATCAATGACTAATTTAAGATTCTTTTTTTCATTTTATATTAAATTTATTAATCATTGAAGAGTAAAAACACATGTTTTCACGATAAGAGTTAAAGGATTTAAATAATGGTTAAAACCAAACTATATGCATATGAATGAGACATAAACATATATAAATATTATTGGTTAATATTATTTCGAACTATATCATCCTATATTTAAAATAACTCAATTGGGATTGATTTTCAAATGAAAACTAATTTATATTAATGTAATATTTTCAATATTTTTAAAAGTACCCCCATCTCAATTGTAATAGGGAACCAAATCCAATCGTTCTAACACCACATTGAGTATTATATCTAAACCTAACCCAAAATTCTTCTCATAAAAACATCTATTTAAAAGTTTTTGAGGCATTTTACTTCAAAAAAGACCACCTCTAGGTCCCCTAAAAAGATATATAAATATATACCACTGAAGAAAAAATAATTGGTTTACCAACTCATTCAATTTATATTATTCTTATACTTCCTAATAAATTGTTAATTAATTATTAAATTAAAAGAAATAGTATCATATACATTCTTCGATGTTATTATGGTTATGGAACAACCATATTCTATGATTTATCCATCCAATCCTAAAAGAAAACACAGATTGTGTCTACATATGGATTAATGTCTCCATATAGTGGTGTAATCTGTTATTCATGAAACTTAACCTAGAAGGAAATAATGATGTTAAGAAAGTATATATATGATATTTATTGAATTTTATTGATTCAGAAAGAATTAACATACCTTCAACTTCTTACTCATTCACCATTAAGAAATGATGTCGTCACTCTTGCATACGTACGTCCATCGTCCATATGACGTGATGTGATTAATTATCCACATATAATACTCAATAATGGCTATAAAAATTTATTTATTGATTAAATATTATATTTATAACATTATTATTATTTTGGATATTTTTTATCTACATATAAAATGAAAAAGAACCAAGCTATTCATGATAGAACATTCATAAGAAAATAATGAACAAAACACCTGAAATATAGTTATTATCAAAATGTTATCATCAAATAGGTTATAAAATAATTTCAGAAGATCATATATTATATCAAAAATATGAATACTGTTTTTATATAAGTTTATATAAATTTTTTCACAATTATACTGGAGGATAAATCATGTTCGACTAAAGGAAGTGTTAGGTAAGGGACTCTATCTCAGTCTCGTTTCAATGAGGTATAGTTTGATGTCAAAAAACAACCTTATTTTATGAGGTGTATATATATCCCATTTGATGTATCATATAAATATTTTATTTATTATAATGTTATTTAATTTTAAGTGAAATTTTATTCTTTCATGGGGATTTTTATTTAGATGTTCAATGTGTTTTGAAACCCAATAAATGATTAATGTTTTAATTATCAAAATTTCTTCAATGTAAAAATTTTTATATTATTTAAGTATATATTTATATGGATATAACAGGATTATGATTAAAATATCATGTGTATTTTTTATTTCATTCAAATTTTTTTAGTGGAATATTTTTTTATTTTCTTAAATGAGGTACATTATGAATTTTTCTATAAAATTTTAAAGAAGTGTATTTTAATATATATATCATCAGAGGATTCTTATGCTCTCATGATTCCTTAATGTTATAAAGCATTATTTTCATGTTATAATGTTATATTCAATTAAAACCTTTTTATTTATAATTTCATGTATTTTTTTAAAAAATATACCATAATAAAACGGTTTTTCCCTTAAAAAATCATTGATTTTATTAGAGTATTTTCATCTATGTTAGAAACCTCTGGTGAATATTATTATTTATTGAGATTGATCTATTATGGTATCATTTACCATATTTCAATGAATGGTTTATGATTCAGTATAAATTTTGATGTATTATTTTGATACCATTTATAGTTTATGGTAAAATTATTTACGTGGCGTGTGCTGCATTTAATATGAATATTAATGTTGATTATGTTTCACCCCTTTAATAAGAGTAATTTATTAGATGTAGTATGTGTCATGTGGGGCATTCTAAAGCACCACAATGAATTGGTAGGTATCATGAGAATAACTAGATTGTGTTTTTAACATTTTCTTACCTGAATATGAACGGTTACTTAGTTGAATCCTTGATGTTATGTTTATGATGTCTTGTATTATGTATTACTTTATTACGATAATAGTTATTGATATTTCATGTGACTATTCAAATAGTCAGATATTCAATGTTATGTTTCACTATCATGTGATTATATATATGGAATTATTTTTTCATCATCGATTCATGTCATATTATTCTCTTGTTGTTGATTAAATGACATGAGATTAAGTTAGTCAAATTTCTATAATCGTTTATTCCTGTTTATAATAGCTTAAGCAGTATATATACCCTTACTAAGCATTTGAGATCAACCATTTCATATGTTTTGATTTTTCAAAAGACTACGAGAAGTGTATTACAACTAATTTGAAAGGTTAAAATGGATAATAATGGAAGACTCAATGGAATTAGTTATGTATATTAAGTTTTCAACTGTAATGTGAATTTAAAACATGTATTTATTTTACCAAGATTTATAAATTATTTGGTTTATTGGGATTTGATTTCTTATGTATTATGAAAATATAATAAAGTAAGGCATGGGATCTGGGCGGATGGGTTCGAGGTCTTCACAATTTGTAATAGAGTAAGATTCATAGAAGCCTTTGGAACTAGTTTTAGTAAATCATGGATTGTAAAACATGACCCTATGACATAAATTTAGGATAATTCTAAGTATATGATATCATTATATCAATTTGGTAATTCCATGGATAAACAAGGTTAACCATATGAACTCATAATTTATAAAAAATATCTGATGATCATGATATCCTATAAATAATTATTCATGACTATATCACTATGATTACTGTTTGTCACTTTTTTTCTTTGAGATTTAGTCAATGGGTAGAATAAAAGATATTATATAACTAATGGTTATACAGATGATGATGAATATACAAAAAAATAAAAATGAAAGGAAGAAGGTATTAAGTAATAAGATGATAAAGCATAAATAATTATTTAATAATGAAGTAGAATTATAAAATTTCATCTGTTTTTGGATTCAAGAATTATTTTATCAATGGTTCTTTGGTTATAAGATTCATGAGATAAATTAGGATTATATAATAGTAATATTTTTAGATATTTGGAATAATTAATGTTATTACTAAGGTTTTAATGTTTATAATGTTATTTTATATATGGTATTTGAAAATAAGAAATAATTACATTTTTGGGTATCTGATTTTAATATTGATTTTGGAAAATTAGATAACTTCATGGACTGTGAATTTGGACAAGAGTATTTTGGATGAGTTTTAAGGTATGAATGGTTTAAAATGAACATTGGATATTATTTCATTAAATCAATGTATGATTTATTGGTTTCTATGATTTATCCTTTTTTCATTTCATTATATATTTAATGACTGATGGAATGACTGGTGGTCATCTCATTCATTATTGTGATTCTAAAAGAAAAATAAACCATTGATATTCATTTCTAGGTACAAAAGATGACTTTAAAAGATATTGATGCACAACCAAAGTATGTGATTATTCCCATGACATGGAAAGTAATCAAGTATGATTACATACTCAATTGTTTATTTAGATATTAAAATAATCACTGAACTATAAGAACATAATTTTGAATGAAAATGTTTTTCATTTAATTTTCTTAATAGGAAATCAATGGCCTCTTTAACCCATCATGGATTTATCGTTTTATGTTTGTATACATTCCCATGACTAAGTTATATAACAATCTTCATCAAAACAGGATGGTTTGATTTCCCTTCAATGTCATGTTTTCACTTCCCACTAGTTTATCCCTATTTAAAACTCTAATTTTTTGGTGAGAATTTCATTTCTTTTTCCAAATTATTAAGAGGATGTTTTTTATCCCTATTTATGAAGTGGGTTTTCCAAAAAAAATAATTTTCAAGTTTCATCTATTGATTTTTTGAACAAAAATTACATATTTAGGGGAGAAACTTTATTGAAGGAAATGAGAATGTTACCACCCATGATTTTATATTATGTATCTTTTTAAATTAAATCTCTTCTATAGTATATGTTTAATGAAACATAGATCATAAATGAACTATGATATATTATTAGTAATATTATTAAAAATGAAATTATCACCAATCCATTCAATTGGATGATGTGAATATGATTGAATAAATTATGAAAATATAGTTTATCCATGTTCACAAAATTAAGTCATCAAAAATTAAAATTAAATCCAATTGAATATAAAGTGTGTGTTTTTCTTAAAAAAACTATTTCCATGAATACAATGGTATTTAACAATAAGAAATTAAATTAATGACCATTAGTGAAAGATATTAGTTATATGTATATATTATATGTTCAAACAAATATTTTAAATTAAACCAATTTTTTATATTGTTGAGATAAGTGTAAAACTAATTTTAAGCATAAGAGGATACATTTTCTTAAAGTTGATTTTATAAACATTTGATGGAACACTTATATTAAATAATTTTTTTGACACATTTATAAATTCTATTTTAAAAAATAAACTTATTATTTTAATTCAAAATATCAAAATTACTTTCCTTGAATTTTTTTATTTTTTTGGACAAACAACATGTTTTGAATTATAATAAAAAATCATTTAATTTTAAAACATATTTTTCTTCTAAAACATTTATGGTGTTATTTTATATTATTTATTGTATTTAATGTATTTTTAGATCAATTCATTTTCATTTAAACTAATTTAGATAATGGGATTCAATTTCATAATAAATTGAAATATAAAAAACATCAATATTTTGAAAATTTTTACTTTATAATCTTATTTTCTCATTCTGTCAATAATATTAATTTTAAATTAACTTTATCCATTTTTGTGTTTTAATTTTCATAATTAGACATCATATTTGGAATAATAATTTCAAAATTTAGTAAAAATGTATCTTTATTTTTTTTGGAAAATTTGGGTATTAACTTTAGAATTATTTTAAAATTAATATGGTTAAGGCTAAATCAAGTAATTAAGGGGAAAAATAAAATTATAATTAATTTAAAATTACCCTAAAAATTGTATTAATTTTATTTTTTCATTTATTATTATCCAAAATCATCGTAGAGATGATTTTATGGCCTTATGGAGATACATGTATACCTTTATTTCTTTTATTGTTTTTTTCTAAGGAATTTCAAATATGTCAAACACATGTTTTTAAGAAGTGTTGCATTTTTCTTCTACAGATATTCAGAAGATAAAACAAACTATAAATAGTCTATTTAATTGTAAAATTTTATTATTCCTCATGAAAAAATTATTATTAAATATTAGAAAATAAATAATTACATTAAAGGCTTTCAAACAAATGATGAAATAATTATTTAATTAATGTATATATCAAATTAATGTAATTAAAACTATTAAAATAAAATTTATTTGATACAATAAATATCAGAATAAAAATTTTATATATTATCCAGGCATATTACTTATATATTATTTTTTTTGTTTATATTTATAATTTTTTATGATATTTTTAAACTCATGTAATGAATTGTGTCAAAATTGATAAAAATTATATTTTATGATAAATAATATTTTATTAAATTATATAGAATTATTATGAATATAAAATTAGACCCAATAATTTGGATAAATTTAAAAAAATTATCTATTATTCATTTAATTTTATATTTTCATTTTATAGTAAATATTTTAACCTTCAACGAGTAGAAACTCATGCAGTAATAGTAAGAGCTAAAGGATTTGAATAACGGTTAAAACCAAATGATAATGGTATGAATGAGACCTAAAGTTTCCTAAAAATAAACGGATGATATTATTTAGACCCATAATCATCTAATATTATGAATTACTCACTTTAGATCCATTTTAAATTGAAAATATATTTATATTATTTTATATTTTGAGAGTTTCCAATTGTTCCTCCCACCTCAATTATAAAATAGAACCTCCTCCCTAACATTCTCACACCAATTTTAGAAATATAAATAAAACTATCTATTAATATTTCACTTATAAAGATCATTGTAAATGTTTTGGAGGTTTTGGTATTTGAAAGAGACCAACTCAAGATCCCTTAGAAAGATTTCTAAAGGGAGTCGAATGAAGAAGACGTGTTTTTTTACCATCTCATTCAAGTTCATATATTCTTCCACTTCATTCTCATGGATCAATTCCATAATAAAGTATTTAATCTTGTATCATCTATATTATAATATATTATAAATATTATGGAATAATTGTACCCTATGAATTATACATCCTACAAAAAATGAAAACATTTTGCGTGCGTATGTAGGCCTAAAAGTCTCATTGTCATGGTGTAATGTGTTTTTCATCACCAAATTAATTGAATTGCTATAAATATAGAAATAATGAATATATATGAAACTTATAAAATTATATTTATTCTTGAAATAATAACATAGCATCCACTTCCTTACTCATTCACCATTAGTGTCATGATATTTTCACTCGTGCGTACGTACAACCTACCATCTTCACAACGCGTTATGATTCATTGTCCATATCTTAGATTAAATAATGGATATGGAAAATATATTAATTGATTAAATATTAAATTTTAAAAAATAATATGATTATTGGTATTTTAGAACTATATCATATGTATAAGAACAAAGACATTTTTGATAGAGTGGGGATAGAAAAATGATGTTATCAACAACTGAAACAATGGTAATAATGAAATTTTATCAAGAATCTATTGATTAGATAATATAATATTATGATATTTGATATTTCAAACATTAATATGGTTCTTTTATATGTTAATAAAATTCTTAAAACCATTATACATTATTTCAAATGATGTTCGACTAAACGAAGTGAAAGGTAAGAGACTCTGTGTCAATCTCATTTCATTGAGGAATAGTTTGATGTAATAAACCCACCATCTATTATGAGGTGTATATACATATCCTTTGACTTATCTTGTAATTAATTAATTTATTATCATGTAATTTAACTTTTTTTAGGGTTATTCTTTCATTTGTCTTGTGATTTAAATGTTCAATGTTGTATGAGACACATTGAATGTTTAAAGATTAAATTATCAAATATTTTTTCCCAGGTCAATATTTTTTTATATAATTTTTCATATTTATTTATATGGATATATAAGGATTATTAATTTAATTTAATATACATTTTGAATGTCATTCAAATCTTTTTCGATGTAATATTTTTTCAATTTCCCAATGAGGTACATTTGTGATTTTTTGATAAAATACAAAAGGAATGATTTTTTAACATATACGACATGAGAGGCATGATCTGACATCAAGAGGCCTTGATGTTATGAATATTTATTTACAATTTAACTAGGATATTTTTAAATAATACATTTTCATTTTCATTTTCATGGATTTTTAAACAAATATTATTAAATTTAAAATGATATTTTTCACTAAAAATTTCATTGGGATTATTATATTATTTTTCGCAATGACTGTATCCTATGTTGAATTGTATTATTAATTGAGATTTATCACTTATGATATCATTTCCCATAATTAATTTAATGTTTTATGATTCAATTTGACTATGGATTTCCTATTTCTATATCATTCATAGTTTATGGGTAAATTATTCACATTTCATATTCTATTTTTGTATGAATGTTTATGTTGATTATTTTTCACCACTTTCATAAAAGAAATTCATTGTACTTATTAAGTGTGGGGCGGGGACGATTATTACCCCTAGATGCATTGATATGTCTCATAAGGAAAACATGATTAGAAAATTACTATTGTATTCCAAGATTTTTTATAGTGTATTGGATGAAGCCTTGAGGGTATGTCTAAGAGGTCATGCATCATGAATTGCCTCATTATGGGATTAGTCATTTATATTTCATGTGATTATTCAAATATTATGACATCCATTGTTAACTTTATTTATCATGGGATTATATATATAGAATTATATTTTCACCTTCCATTCCTTCTGTATTATGCTCAGGTTATTGATTAAATGGATTGTATTTTAGTTAATCACCATTCCACAATTGTTTGTACTTGTTTATGAGAGCATCTATTGTATATATACCTTTACCGAGAATCTTAGATCACTGTTTCATGTCTTTATATTTTCCCCAATATTATAAAGAGCATATAATGGTTGATATATATTCTTAAAAAAAGGAGTAATAATGGATGACTCAATGAGGTACTTTTTTATTTTATTTTTTAAAATAAAATGTGAATTTCAAATCATTATCTTGTTTACCAATTCTACTTTTCTATTTTATCCTTTGTGATGTGATTATTTTTATCTTGTGGTGATGTATTAAAATAAGGCCCGGGCTTTGAGCGACTAGGGCTATAAGGCCCTAGCCTTAAACCGTACTTAATCTTGAGTTATTACAAGATTACACATTGAGGATCTTTTCAGGTTTAGAGTTTTATATAATTAGATCATAAAACATGCATTACATTCCACATTTAAACAAAGTGGTTACATAAAAGATAGTATTCATTTTTTCCATCAATAGAAACATATTTAAAAATAAAGCATGGATTCATTCTTGACACTTCCTTGACACTATCATCATATCATGTACCTTTCCTTGACCTGTAAAAAACTTTTCAAAAAAAACATGGGATGAGCATAAAAAGCTCAATAAGGGTTATAAAAATATGGAATGAAAAATGAGTTCATATATACATAAGAATTAAATCATACTTTACCCATAAAACATAGGCACTTTAACATACCTCATCAAATCATGAATAAATCATATAAATCATAAGACATAAAAGTTAACTTGAGGCATTCATAACATTCTTACGTAGGGAGTAACCCTCTTGGTAACGTTTGGAATACCCAGCATAGAATATTCCCTAAATCTCTTAAGATAAACCTTAATGTTTCACTCCTTCGCGTTACCCAATGCATTGGAGAGCTATATCGGGATCACCCACCATTAATTTATCATGGAAGCATCTATCTTCATAACAATTCCCAAGAACCATAACATAATCTTATCACATAAAACATGCATAAAGGAAACATAACATTTCCACCTTTCAATAACAAGATATCAATACAACACATTGGTATAAAAACATTATGAAAACCATTTTCAATACCAAAATAAAAGAATTGTAAAACATAATATTTATTTTTCTTTTAAAAAGAAGCTTTGGCTTGTAGAGGAAGCTGAAACTCAAATAATGGTCACAGTGATGGAGAAGACGTTGTCGCTGCATACGTACGACAAAAACATTCCCTTTTGTCCTTTAGTAAAACACTTCATATAAAAAAGATTCATTTTGGTTAAATATAAATGTCAAAGGGGTTTACACACCATATAAAAGAATGTTGTGTATAAAAAAAATATTCCTCAATGAAAGGAGATTGAGACGAAGTCCCATACAAATACGGTATCCTTTGATTAAGGATAAATCAATTACATAATTATGTGTGTCAAACGAATACACGAAATACAAGTGGGTATTAAGTGTAATAAAATCATAGGACATTCACACATAATCATAGAACGACATATTCAAGGAGTACAAGCTTTTCACAAAGAATCAAAATTGTGTTATGAAGTTCCCTTGCAAAAATTCGACAGCCTAACGGCGTCACGCCAAAATTCATAAAAAGAGTTGATGAAAGATAAAAAGGGTATATCATCACTTGGTCATAAAATTTACATCAATAAGGATATATAAGAACATATCCCAAAATAATTTTATGTGAATTAAAAGACATAAAAAAATAAGTCTTTTAATAATAGGAGGGTGAAAGGTTCCCTTACCGACATGGGTAACTTTCGAAACGTACACCCCATTGAAGAAGGGTCATACAATGAATATTTAAATACCCATAAATGAAATTATATTACACAAAGAGTATAATAATGGGAAGTACATACACCACTCAAAGGAAATGGTGGAAAATGTAGCATAAATCTCACGGGACTAAAAGTGAGATGAAAAATCCCTTATTAAAACTCGGCAGTCTTATGGCGCCACTTAAAACATCCAAAATGGATTTATGAGAGAAAATAGGGTCTCTAATCATATGAACATAAAAGTACAGTAAGAGTAATAAAAAATAACATCCCAATCATATGAAATATGAGCTTAAAAGGAATGGCATTATAGAGTGTACTTAAAAAGAAAGAGAGGGGTATGATCCCTTACCTCGGGTCCGACTTGACTCGATCGTTCTTTAATCTCATGAATAATAAACTTGAGTTAATTTCAACTAAATTAAGAACTTTTTTCAAGTTAATTATTCCTTTTATATCACTTCTTACCATGTCATTAACACTATGTTATTATTTAAGCTAATAATGGTCGTTTTAATGATCATTGGTACTTGAGTCAAAAATAAACTCTTTATAATTACAAGTTGTTCATGTGGAAAAATATCCATTATATCCAGAATTGTATTCATGATGTATATATCATATATATCATATATATCCATTATATTCATGAATTTATAATATTATATAACATTAAGAGTTAAGAAATGAAATGCACCGTTCATGGAGACGGTAAGCCGTACGTACTCATGAACACTACTTCCATTTCTATTTCATATTTAATGGAATTAAGACATAATGATAAAAAATAGTATTTTAATTCCACTATGGTATCATATATAAATTCATCAAATATATCCTTTATACATACCACATATGGTATTTACGAATCAAATCACTTTGAGGGGGCGGTAGTCCGCACTTCCTAAAATGAAGATATCGCATATACCCATAATGGAAGCCATAAAGGTATGCCATACATGAAAAATACAGAAGCTTAAGGAAAACATAAACATATTATATATCATATATAAATATAGTGACATCATAATGGCCACCATGAAAGATGTTAATAGAATATTGAACAATCATCGTTTCGTGAGGCAATACTTCACCATCCACAGAAACAGTATGTTCTTTAACCATTAGACGAAGGTGTGTGTTAGTGTATCTTGAATGATTAACATAACCACATCCTAGTATATTTAAGATACTGGTGTTGTTACAAAATAAATGAATAAAAATAGTTTAGGGGGGTGGAGAAGCAAAATAAAACAAAAGGACTCAAGTGAAAAAATTACCTTAAATTCGGGTAACTCCCTTTGGTTTCAGCTCAAATTATTCCTTGGGAAGACTTCTGACCAAAGTGAGGCTTATAAGAGTTAGATAGGGATGTGGAGAGACAAAATGAGCAGTGGTTGGCCGAGCCATAGGCTTTGGAATTATGGGTATGGAGGTAGAGGTGGGGGCCTTTTATTAGAGGAGAGGAGGGGAACTCTTGGAAAGTAAAGAAATGTTACTTTATTTTAGAATGAATTTAGGATTTTAATGGTCCCACATTGATGTTTTTCGAGGATAAGGTGATAGGGGTTTACAATGCACCCATCCAATAGCTTTTGGACAAGTTTAGGTATTATATTTTAGATTATCTTTCCATTTTATTTGAATCATTAAATAATGAGGTCATCACTGCATCATCATGATGTCATAAATAATTTAATTTATTTAATGTCTAAAAATTATAAAAAAATACAATGATGTAGGAAATATTTTTATACTTCTAATGACTATTTATAGTAAAAAATCTGACTTGCATAACCCCATTTAAAAATTGTTTTAGTAAAACAACTCATGTTTATGTCATTTTAATTTTAACATTAAATAAAAATGTATTTATGTCATTTTCCAACCAAAGTGGCTCCGTGGGGTCCCCAAGTTGAACCATGGATTTTATTGGTCTAACATGACACATCCAATGAGTTTAGGACATGTTTCTAGGTCATTTCATATTATTAAAACATTTTTTTACCTTAAACTAAACTGATTACCTCTAATCCCGATTAAAACTTAATAAGTTACTATTCACCAAAAAATTATTTTAATCCCATTGAACCACATTTTACTTCTTAATGAAAACCATGTATGTAAGATTTTTGAAATTCAAAACACAAAGGTGGCAAAATTTCATTTAAACGGAAAATCAGTTTTTATAAGTACCACTTAGTAGTTTCACTATTCATCAAAAATTGATGTTTTTCATAAAATTACCAAAAATTCACCCTCATCTATATTTGATAATACGAATTCAAAAATGATGTCTATTTTACAAAATTAATAACATATATGTTAAATTAATTAATTTAATAATTAATTCCCGCTGTCAGAACAAATACCGTGTTTTTATGAAACAATATTTATCAAAAGATTGACTCTAGTTTAAGTCAAATTTCAAAGTGAAATTAATTCCAATGACCAATATTTGATTAAATGGTAAAAATATATTCTAATTTAACTTTAAAACCAATTCAAAATATAATCTAATCATATAAATAAATTATATTAAAAAGAGGTTTTGAATTAAAATATAACATTTTTCACTATTCATAAAAAATTGAACTTTTTTGGAAAAATTCCAAAAATTTACACAAAGTAAATTTTGATTTCCCTATTATAAAGAAGAATTTTATTTTTTCAAATATAACACATAAAATTGTCAAAAAGTTTATTTAAAAGAGGTTCGCCATCAAAAGGCGGTTAATCGACAATTTGATGAATATTAGAATGTTTATGCTTAAAATTGGATTCATTCGCATTTTTAATCCTCTGACATTTATTGTAAAAATTAAAAATATTTGACAACCATATATAATAATTTTTTAGTTATTTCTATTCATTCCCACCATCACAACAGCTAGGCATTAACTCCGATTTAAAATAATTTTATTTTATTATTAGAGTGCAACGTAAGATTCCCAAGAAACTCGTTGTTGCGTGTTGGGTACGCCATTGAGCATAGCGTCCCCTTTAAAGTTATATTAATATTTTATTCACAAATATGGATAAATGTGAAATTTTTTACTCGTTATTTACTTGGGGTGTTACATCCTTCCACCCTTTTGGAAATTGTGTCCTCGCAATTTTAAAATTGGGATTGGAAACTTAATTGAAAATCCCATATCGGAAGAAGAGTTAGTAAAACAATCACATTAAAATAAATAATGATAAGTACAAAGGTCACCCGAGTTAACCCATACTTGGATTCCATGTATGAAAATATGGACATGGAGGAAAAAAAGGGTCATGTTCTGATGGAGAGTGATAGTAAACATGTCTAGGAGAAAGTTAACCATATGAAAATCACAAACTTCTGATGGGTTAAACGGTATTCGATTCCCCAGTAGGAAAAGTTAACAGACAAAATTTTTTTATTAAGTTACTTTTCATTGAGGAATTTATTTTTGAGCTTAACTAAATCATAATGAAACATACTTACTTGTCATGTAGACTTTCAAATTTTACTAGATTCCTTAAGCGAACTCATATTTTCTCCAAAAAACGAGTATTAAGAAGACTTGTTCGCATTAAGAGTACTATAATAAATTTCTAGAGAATCGCATAATGCACAAAAGAGAACTATATACTTCCCATGTCTTTAGACTGTAACCAAAACCAAAACCAAAAAGGTTAGTTCAAGATCAGATAATCCAGACAAGGATAACCCTTTATAAAAAGAAAATCTATTCTTAATCTCCAAATTTTTTCCAACAAAACCCAAAGTTCAACGAGGATCATTCGATAAAAACTTGTCCATAAAATTCTTCAAAGAAAACCAAATTAAGATTGAAACCCAAATATTTGATGGATTTAGTCACATAGTCTTCCAAGTTAAATCGTATCATTTATCTCCAAACAACTTCAGTTTCTCCTAAAGTATTGTATTGAAAAGTAATTAACCTAATCACATATCCTCCATGATAGGTTAATCATTTTCAAAATAAACCCAAATTCAACTTACTCTTAATTCTTACAATCACCTAACAAAAAAGAATAAGTCATACTAACCAGGGACTTCACATAGTCTAGTGGTTGGTGATAAATACCAGTTGCACTTTGGTTTTGGGTTCGATTCCCGCAGCTTTGTCCGACACAACATATTGTCACACGGTCTACATGTTTTCCATTTCCCAAACTATATAATTCTCAAATAATTCCCCAAAAATAGATAAAATCATCAAAAATAACCATAACATAATTTAACCTTAATTTTACCTCATGCCTTTCACTTCCATCATAACATATAGTAACTCGTAATTACCTCAAAAGTAAGGATCATATAAACCCAAATGGTTCTTTATAACTATGTCCACAAAAGAACAGATAACTATTCCTTGAATAAAATTTTCATATATTAAACATCAGGGTTACACATACTATAAAAAGTCTTCTAATGTAACCCCATCATCAAAAGAGACTTAAAACTCTTAAGAATTTCACCATAACTCTTGAAGCCCTTATATGTTGACTTCATACTCATTCAACCTTCTTCATGATCCATTAACCATTACATTCCAACTTATTCTGAAATACTTCTTTCCTACAAACAAAATCATGAATCAAATCATAAGATTCCAAAATAAAAAAACAAAAGTTATGAAATAATCCATACCTTTGATTGGTCATTGTTAGTTTCTTCATCCTCAATTGGAATGGCATTAGGTATTGGTAAATAAATATTTGTACGATATTGGTGATCCCATTCACGAAACTTCATCATAGGACATGTGTTTGCATAATGACCATGCACACCACATTTAAAACATTCAATTGATCCATCAGAAAGAACTTCTTTCCCTTTCCTCGAGTCAACTGGATCCTTCCTTTTTCCATGGAAGGTTCTTGCTGTATGACCTTCATTTCCACATCTATTTCATATTTCTGTCCCTTTGAAACATTTTCCTAGGTGTTTCTTTTCACATATTTGACACATAGTTTTTTGAACACACTTACCTTTATGATTATTACATGTAGTTCTGTATGGATTTGTTTCTAGAATATATGATTCCTTAGAGAAATCACCATGGTTTAGGTGGTCAATCATGACTCTAGATAGTTGGTTGAGGATAAACATAAGAGTTCTCATTGCAGCTCCCATATCATTCAGTTTCTCTTTAAAAAAAACTTTCACAGTTTCCGTCACATTAACGTTTACTTTGGTTCCTGCTAGATCCATCCATTTACTAAAACCAAAAAGGTTAGTGTGAGTATATCAACAAAACCATCATGTACTAATGAGGAAGATAAACACTAAGATATACTTACTCATTCACTTTATCTAAAACTAGGACTCTTTCTGAAATCCTAACCATTATGGTAATTTCACTTATGCTTAAATAATACCCAAACCTCTAAAGTCATCTAAACCAACCTATGATACCAACTATAAGGCCTCAACCTTAAACCATAATTAATCTTGAGTTATTCCAAGATTACACATTGAGGATCTTTTCAGGTTTAGAGTTTTATATAATTAGATCATAAAACATGCATTACATTCCACATTTAAACAAAGTGGTTACATTAAAGATAGTATTCATTTTTTTCCATCAACAGAAACATATTTAGAAATAAAGCATGGAATCATTCTTGACACTTCCTTGAAACTATCATCATATCATGTACCATTACTTGCCTGTGAAAAGCATTTCAAAAAACAACTTGGGATGAGCATAAAAATCGTAGTAAGGTTTATAAAAATATGGAAAGGAAACATGAGTTTATATATACATAAGAATGAAATCATACATTACCCATAAAACATGGGCACTTGAACATACCTCATAAAATCATGAAAAAATCATAGAAATAATAAGACATAAAAGGTAACTTGAGGCATTCATAACATTTTTATATAGGGAGAAACCCTCTTGGTTACGTTTGGAATACCCACTATAGTATATTCCCTAAATCTATTCGGAAAAACCATAATGTTTCACTCCTTCGCGTTACCCAATGCATTGGAGAGCTATATCGGGCTCACCCGCCCTTAGTTTATCACGGAACCACCTGTCTTCATAACAATTCCCAAGAACCATAACATAATCTTATCACATAAAACATGCATAAATGAAACATAACATTTCCACCTTTCAATAACAAGATATTAATAAAAAACATTGGTATAAAAACATTATGGAAACCATTTTCAATAACAAAATAAAAGAAATGTAAAACATGGTATTTATTTTTCTTTTAAAAAGAAGGTATGTCTTGTAGAGGAAGCCAAAACACAAATAATGGTCACGGCGGCGAAGAAGTCGTTGTCGCCAGATACGTACGACAAAAACATTCCCTTTTGTCATTTAGTAAAACGCTTCGTATAAAAAAGATTCCTTTTGGTTAAATGTAAAAGTCAAAAGGGGTTTACACACCGTATAAAACAATGTCATGTATAAAACAAAATAAGCCTCAATGAAAGGAGATTGAGACAAAGTCCCATACAAAGATGGTATCTTTGGATTAAGGATAAATCAATTACATAATTATGTGTGACAAACGAATACAAGAAATATAAGTGGGTATTAAGTGTAATAAAATCAGAGGACATTCACACATAATCATATAACGATATATTCAAGGAGTACAAGTTTATCCCAAAGAATCAGAAATGGGTTATAAAGTTCCCCTGCAAAAATTCGACAACCTAACTGCGTCACTTCAAAATTCAGAAAAAGAGTTGATGAGAGATAAAAAGGTTATCTCATCACATGGTCATAAAATTTACATATATAAGGATATATAAGAACATATCCCAAAAAAAAGTATGTGAATTAAAAGACATAACAAAATAAGTCTTTTAAAAATAGGAGGGTGAAAGGTTCCCTTACCGACTTGGGTAACTTTTGAAACGTACACCACATTGAGGAAGGGTCATACAATGAATATGAAAATACCCATAAATGAAATTATATTACACAAAGAGTATAATAATTGGAAGTAAATGAACCACTAAAAGGAAATGGTGGCAGATGTAGCATAAATCTCACGGGACTAAAAGTGAGATGAAAAATCCCTTACAAAAACTCGGCAGCCTAACGTCACCACTTAAAACATCCAAAATGGATTGATGAGAGAAAATAGGGTCTCTCATCATATTAACATAAAATTACAGTAAGATTAATATAAAATAACATCCCAATTATAATAAATATGAGCATAAAAGGAATTACATAAAAGAGTGTACTTAAAAAGAAAGAGAGGAGTAGGATCCCTTACCTCGGGTCCGACTTGACTCGATCGTTCTTTAATCTCCTGAATAATAAAAATGAGTTAATTTATACATCCTTAAGAACCTTTTTCAAGTTCATTATTCCTTTTATATCACTTATGACCATGTCATGAACACTATGTTATTATTTAAGCTAATAATGGTCGTTTTAACGATCATTGGTACTTGAGTCAAAAATAAACTCTTTATAATTACAAGTTGTTCATGTGGAAAAATTTCCATTATATCCAGAATTGTATTAATGATTTAGATATCATATATATCATATATATCTAGTATATTCACGCATTTATAATATTACATAAAATTTAGGGTTATGAAATAAAATGCTCCGTTCAAGGAGATGGTAAACCGTACGTACGCATGAACGCTACTTCCATTTCTATTTCACATTTAATGGAATTAAAACATAATGATACATAATAGTATTTTAATTCGAGTATGGTATCATATATAATATCATCAAATATATCCTTTATACATACCACATATGGTATTAACGAATCAAATCACTCTAAGGGGGCTGTAGTCCACACTTCCTAAAATGAAGATATCGCGTATACCCATAATGGAAACCATAAAGGTATGCCATAAATGAAAAATACATAAGATTAAGGAAAACCTAAAAATATTATATATCATATATAAATGTAGTGACATCATAATATCCACCATTAAAGGTGTTAAGAGAAGATTGAACAATCATCGTTTCGTGAGGCATTACTTCGCCATCCACAGAAACAGCATGGTCTTTAACCGTTAGACGATGGTGTATGTATGTGTAGCTCTAATCCTTAACATAACAACATCCTATTATATTTAATATACTGGTGTTGTTACAAAAGAAAGCAATAAAAATATTTTATGGGGGTGGAGAATCAAAATAAAACAAAAGGACTCAAGTGAAGACATTACCTTAAAATCGGGTAACTCCCTTTGGTTTGAGCTCAAAAGCTTCCTTGGGAAGACTTCTGACCAAAGTGAGGCTTCTAAGAGTTATAGAGGGATGTGTAGAGACAAAATCGGTAGGCTTTGGCTGAGCCAAAGGCTTTGGAAGTGTGGGTAAGGAGGTAGAGTTTGGGGCCTTTTTTAAGAGGATAGGTGGGGAACTCTTGGAAAGTAAAGAAATGATACTTTATTTTAGAATGAGTTTCGGATTTTCATAGTCCCACATTGATTTTTTTCGAGGATAAGGTGATAAGGGTTCAAAATCCACCCATCCAATAGGTTTCAAAAATGTGGAGGTCTTAGATTTTACATTATCTTTCCATTTTATTTAAATCGTTAAATAATGAGGTCATCACTACATCATCATGATGTCATAAATAATTTAATTTTTTTTAATTTCTAAAAATTATAAAAAAATATTATGATGTAAGAAATCTTTTTATATTTTTAATGACTATTTATAGTCAAAAATCTGACTTGTATAACCCCATTTAAAAACGGTTTTAGTAAAACAACTCATGTTTGTGTCATTTTAATTTTAACATTAAATAAAAAGGTATTTATGTCATCTTCCAACAAAAGTGGCTCCATGGGTCCCCAAGTTGACCCATGGATTGTCTTGGTCGTCCATGACACATCCAATGAGGGTAGGACATGTGTCTAGGTCATTTCATATTATTAAGACATTATTTTTACCTTAAACTACACTAATTACCTCTAATCCCGATTAAAACTTAATAAGTTACTATTCACCAAAAAATTATTTTAATCCCATTGAACCACATTTTACATATTAATGAAAACCGTGTTTGTCGGATTTTTTGAAATTCAAAACACAAAGGTGGAAAAATTTCATTTAAACAGAAAATCAGTTTTTATAAGTACCACTTAGTGGTTTCACTACTCATCAAAATTGAAGTTTTTCAGAAATTTACCAAAAATTCACCATAAGCTATATTTAATATTCCAAATTCAAAAATGATGTCTATTTTACAAAATTCCTAACATATATGGTAAATAAATTAATTTAATAATTAATTCCAACTGTCAGAACAGCTAGGCGTTAAATGCCATTTAAAATAATATTATTTTATTATTAGAGTGCAACGTAAGATTTCCAAGAAACTCGTTGTTGGGTGTTGGGTACGCCATCGAGCATAGCGTCCCCTTTAAAGTAATATTAATATTTTATTCAAAAATATGGATAAATGTGAAAATTTCATACTCTTTATTTACCTGGAGTGTTACGTCCTTCGCCCCTTTTGAAAATTGCGTCCTCGTAATTTTAAAATTGGGCATGGAAACTTCATTGAAAATCCCAAATCGGAACAAGAGTCAGTAAAACAATCACTTTAAAATAATGAAAGATAAGTACAAAGGTCGCCCAAGTTAACCCATACTAGGATTCCACGTATGAAAATATGGACACGGAGGAAAAAACAAAGGGTCATTTTATAATGGAGAGTGATAGTAAACATGTATAGGAGAAAGTTAACTATAAGAAAATCACAAACTTGTGATGGGTTAAACGGTATTTGATTCCCCAGTAGGAAAAGTTAACAGACAAAATTTTCGTTTTAAGTTACTTTTCATTGAGGAATTTATTTTTGAGCTTAACTAAATCATAATGAAATATACTTACTTGTCATGTATACTTTCAACTTTTACTAGAATCCTTAATCAAACTCATATTTTCTCTAAAAGACGAGTATTTAGGAAGACTTGTTCGCATTAAGAGTACTATAATCAATTTCTAGAGAATCACCTAATCCACAAAAGAGAACTATATACTTACCATGTCTTTAGACTCTAACAAAAACCAAAACCAAAAAGGTTAGTTCAAGATCAGATAATCCCGAAAAGTATAACCCTTTATAAAATGAAAATCTATTCTTAATCTGCAAAATTTGTCCAATAAAACCCAAAGTTCAAAGAGGACCATTTGATAAAAATTTGTCCATAAAATTCTTCAATGTAAACCAAACTAAGATTGAAACCCAAATATTTGAAGTATTTAGTCACATAGTCTTCCAAGTTAAATAGTAACATTTATCTCCAAACAACATCATTTGCTCCTAAAGTCTCGTATTGAAATGCAATAAACCTAATCACATATCCTCCAGGACAGGTTAATCATTTTCATAAATAACCCAAAATCAACATACTCTTAATTCATACTGTCACCTAACTAAAAAAGAATAATTCATACTAACCGGGGACTTCACGTAGTCCAGTGGTAGGCGATAAATACCAGTTGCACTTTGGTTGTGGGTTTGATTCCCACAGCTTTGTCTGACACGACGGGTTGTCACACGGTCTGCGTGTTGTCCTTTTTCCAGACTATATAATTTTCAAATCATTCCCCAAAAAGAGATAAAATCATCAAAAATAACCATAACATAATTTAACCTCAATTTTATCTCATGCCTTTCACTTCCATCATAACATATAGTAACCCGTAATTACCTCCAAAGTAAGGATCATATAAACCCAAATGGTTCTTTATAACTATGTCCACAAAATAAAAAATAACTATTCCTTGAATAAAATTTTCATATATTAAACATCAGGGTTACACATACAATAAAAAGTCTTCTAATGTGACCCCATCATCAAAAGAGACTTAATACTCTTAATAATTTCACCATAACTCATGAAGCCCTTATATGTTTACTTCTTACTCATTCAACATTCTTCATGATCCATTAACCATTCCTTTCCAACTTATTCTGAAATAATTCTTTCCTACAAACAAAATCATGAATCATATCATACGATTCCAAAATAGGAAAACAAAAGTAATGAAATAATCCATACCTTTGATTGGCCATTGTCAGTTTCTTCATCCTCAATCGGAATGGCATTCGGTATTGATAAACAAATATTTGTACTATATTGGTGATCCCATTCACGAAACTTCATCATAGGACATGTGTTTGCATAATGACCATGCACACCACATTTAAAACATTCAATTGATCCCTTAGAATGAACTTCTTTCCCTTTCCTCGAGTCAACTGAATGGTTCCTTTTTTCCATTGTAGGTTCTTGCTTTATGACCTTCATTTCCACATCTATAGAATATTTCTGTCCCATTGAAACATTTTCCTATGTGTTTCTTTTCACATATTTGACACATAGTTTTTGAACACACTTAACTTTATGATTATTACCTGTAGTTTCGCAGGGATTTGTTTCTCGCATATATAAATCCTTATAGAAATCACCAAGGTTTAGGTGGTCAATCATGACTCCAGATAGTTGGTTGAGGATAAACACAAGAGTTCTCATTGCAGCTCACATATCATTCACCTTCTCGCTCAAAAAACTGTCACATTTTCCTTCACATCCACTGTTACTTTGGTGCCTACTAGATCCAACCATTTACTAAAACCAATAAGGTCAGTGTGAGTATATCAAAAAAACCATCATGTACTAATTAGGAAGATAAACACGAATATATACTTACTCATTCACTTTATCTAAAACTAGGACTCTTTCTGAAATCCTAACCATTATGGTAATGTCACTTATGCTTAAAGAATACCCTAAACTCTAAAGTTATCTAAACCAACCTCTGATACCAAATATAAGGCCTCAGCCTTAAACCTTACTTAATATTGAGTAATTACAATATTAAACATTGATGATCTTTTCAGGTTTAGAGTTTTAGAGAATTAGATCATAAAACTTGCATTACATTCCACATTTAAACGAAGTGGTTACATAAAAGATTGTATTCATTTTTTTCATCAACAGAAACATATTTAAAAAGAAATCATGGATTCTTTCTTGACACTTCCTTGACACTATCATCATATCATGTACCTTTCCTTGACATGTGAAAATCATTTCAAAAAACAAACTTGGGATGAGCATAAAAAGCCTAGTAAGGGTTATAAAAATATGTAAAGGAAACATGAGTTCATATATACATAAGAATGAAATCATACATTACCCCTAAAACATAGGCACTTCAACATACCTCATCAAATAATGAATAAATCATAGAAATATTAAGACATAAAAGGTAAATTGAGGCATTTATAACATTCTTACGTAGGGAGTAACCCTCTTGGTTACGTTTGGAATACCCACCACAGTATAGTCCCTAAATCTCTTCGGAGAAACCTTAATGTTTCACTCCTTCGCGTTACCCAATGCATTAGAGAGCTATATCGGGCTCACTCTCACTTAGTTTATCACGTAACCACCCATCTTCATAAAAATGCCCAAGAACCATAACATAATCTTATCACATAAAACATTCATAAAGGAAAGATAACATTTCCACCTTTCAATAACAAGATATCAATACAACCCATTGGTATAAAAACATTATGAAAACAATTTTCAATACAAAAATAAATGAAATGTAAAACATGGTATTTATTTTTCTTTTAAATATAAGTTATGGCTTGTAGAGGAATCCAAAACTCAAATAATGATCACGGCGGCGAAGAAGTCGTTGTCGCCGCATACGTACGACAAAAACATTCCATTTTGTCGTTTAGTAAAAAAATTTGTATAAAAAAGATTCCTTTTGGTTAAACGTAAAAGTCAAAGGGGTTTACACACCGTATAAAAGAAAGTTGTGTATAAAACAAAATATGCCTCAATGAATGGAGATTGAGACAAAGTCCCATACAAAGACGGTATCCTTGTATTAAGGATAAATCAATTACATAATTATATGTGTCAAACGAATACACGAAATATAAGTGGTTATTAAGTGTAATACAATCAGAGGACATTCACACATAATCATAGAACGACATATTCATGGAGTACAAGTTTATCCAAAAGAATCAGAATTGGGTTATTAAGTTCCCTTGCAAAAAATCGACAGCCTAACTGCGTCACTTCAAAATTCAGAAAAAGGGTTGATGAGATATAAAAAGGGTATCTCATCACTTGGTCATAAAATCTACATCAATAAGGATATATAGAAACATATCCCAAAAAATTCTACTATTAGAATTTTTCAGTAAGTTTGTAAAAAGTTCACAAAAACATGATAAATACTCACTATGTTGATATAATTTCAGCATTATATGTTAACTAAAATCTGAAAATTTATTTTTTTCAATGATTACTTTTATCCCATTTAATTAGGTTGAATATATTAATATGGTTTGGGAAAATTTAAATAGCTATGAACTAGTTCTCAACGTGTTTAATGATCAAAAGGTGATATATATAAACATATATTTTAAATATTAAGAAAAAATTTCTATAATAATTAAAAAAACATTATTATATCATTATTACATCATATTACCATTATATTACACACCATACTCATTTATGACATAATAATTTTAACATATTTTACATTGCTGGTCAAATAGACCGAAATAGTAATGTGTTAAAAAAATTTAATAAGGGAATGAATTTATATAATGATAATATGGAATATAAATATGCATAAACATTTATTAAAAATCCTATATCATAATCAATTACACTATAGGTACCATTAATGAAAATTGGTGTTGGTAAATGAAATTATTCATTCCTACAGGTCGTAGTTTGTTATATGCGGGATTAATGATCAAATTTATCAATTAATGGATGGAATTAAGTCATGTAAAAAATTGTAACAAAATTTTTTTGTGTCATAAATATAAATAAAACAATTATTAATAAAATAAATCAGTGATACCAGCCTTCATTGGCTGTGATGAAAAATGAAAAACAATGTGTTTGGAGGTGGTAGTTCACGCTTATGGATGATTAGTTTCTTGGTGACTATTATTTGATGGAAAGTAAAATATAATTACTATTCCACTAATATAATGAAAATTTATTATACTAATGACAGTGACTAAGTTTTATTACTACGGTTATAGATAATTTTTGATGAATTAGTGTTAATGAATATAGTACGTGAACGTAATTAACATATTTGATGATTGAGTTTTGTTTTGGAATAATACTTGTTAATGATGGACTTAAGAAGATTAATAGTGAAAAAAGATTTTGTAAATAAGATAGGATCTTAAAAAGATAAAATTAGAATATTTTTAAAAAATACATTCAAGGGGAGGTGATTCTTAATGTTGGGGAAGTGTTACAATTTTTTATGTGTGGAGAATGATATTTTTTGAAGTAACCATCACATTTTTAGAATATTATTTTTATTATTCAAATGAATGATTCAATAAATGGATAAAGTAGGATGGAAAATAAATTGTGGTTACAAAATTACCTTAACCACTCATTTTTAGGCAACCTAGACAGTTTTGGAGATTTTTATTTTAACTTTTTATTATTTACACTAATATTCTTTTACATTTGTAATTAGTTTTCAATATTATTAGTTAATTTTGAAGAAAGAATTAATATTGAACCCTTTAAATATTTTTATCCTTATGGTATCATTTTTTTCATATTATAAAATATACATTTCTAGAGGTTCTAAATGTTAATGTCATGATGAGTGTACCTAACAGGTACAAATTGTTTTTAGAAAAATTGTGTTTATAATTTTAAATTTTTTAGGTAATGCATAGTTATTAAAATTATCAATTACAATTAAATGATTGTTTTTGTAGATTATAAAATTTAGGGGTTATTCATGTCAAACTAAAACCGAATTTCATCTTCAAGATACATTAATCAATGAAAAGACTAATTTTTTATACTAACCTAACATTTTAATTTAGTTCCAAAAATGTTTGGTAAGGTCAATTAATATTTAGAAATGCATATTTTTATTCATTAAATAGATATTTATATACTAAATAATACTTTTAATCTTCTAGGATACACTTATATAATGATAAAGTAATATATATTATAATTTTCTCAAATGGAATATTTTTTGTCTAAAAATTACCATTTCAAAAAAAAATAAGATAATTATTATGTTAGGTGTTAAAATTTTATTTTTATTTTTTAAAAATGTAATTCAAATATTTTAAATTTTTATTTTAATATAACATACATAATATAAAAAATCAATTTCAAGGAAAATAAGCATTTCAAATATTAACACATATAAATTACTTATATATAAAGGATAATAAATATTAATAATTTACTACCATAGTGTATATTATTGGTTTATAAATAATGTTATTTTAGTATTTAATGCATAATTGAAATTGGTTATAGCATGTACTATATGTTCTTGAACATAACATCATATTTTCAGGGTGTAGAATTTCAGATCCTCAAATTCTCTCATCAATAAATAAATTATATGATTGAAATTTTAATGATTACATACAAACCAAAATAAGGTCTGGGAATCTAAATTATATAGGCAGACTAGGATGTAATTTCGAGAGTGATATAAGCAATACCTAATTTGTAAATATATCATTTTCATCGGAATAAGTTCATCCTTAAAATTTAGTTTTCCAGTAAGGATTTATAAATATAGTCAACCATTATTTTAAACCAGCACCTTCATTATATTTTTTTATAGGGTGATTATTATCATCCGTATACTGATAAAATATCAATGGTTAACAATAAATGAGTTTTTTACTCAGGATAATTTTACCTTTAATTGGTGAGAACCAATCCATAACGAAAATCTTGATAAATTTATATAAATTAAGTATAATTTGATTTCCAAAAAGTATATTATTATAAAGTTAAAAATTAAAAACAATAATCATATCACCATAAGATTTATTATACAATGATATCACCATGTAGTGATTTAAGGAGCTCGGACAATTTATTTGACATACTAGAGTTCGTAGAATATTGGTATCATTACCTAAAATATTGAGATCCAATTTATGACCAGTTTTTTACATGTGTTATATTTTCATATTTTCCTTAGAGGTTGGTGAAGCACATCCCGTTGGTTTGCCCTTGGATTAGGGAATTTACATAGATAATTCTCATGTTTACCACATATAATAAATTGAATTATTAATGATACCATAGAATGAACGCGATTTTTTTCCAGTCATGCTAACCAAAATATTCATTTTTCTTAAAAATTTTAATACTCAATTACTCCTTCATTGACAAGTGAATCATGTTACAATCCCCTATAGAAAATTCCCTTTATGGAACATTCAACGTTTTCAAAATTTCGGAATTCTAAAATTATTTCCTTCATTATCTTCATTGATTTCTCTTGCATGAGTCCTCATTAACTTCTTCATTGGTGTTTTTCGGACATCAACTGTGATCAAATTCATAATCATATTTATCGAAAACTTATATGGAATAATTAGAAGTTTTATCACTAATACTCGCAATTGATATGTTATTTATTAAAGGAATATCTATATTTTCCTTATCACCCATAGATAATTCTAGTTTCTGTAATTACAAAAAGAAAAATCATCAAAATTAGTGTTGAATCATTAAAAATATAGGTAAATTATAATAATCGTAAATGAAATTCAACTAAAACACTCCTTTTTATTTTAAATTACAACTTTGACATATTTAATACTTTCGTTCAACCTATACTGATCTTATTTTATCATAAATTAATTTATATTGTGTTATTTCTAATTCTCAACCCAATCCCTCAATGTGACTAAGAAATCAACCCATCAAACTGGTCCATAAAGAGAATAAAATCTATTAATGAATATCCCCTTGTTGTATATCACTGGGTGTCAAATATTATTCCAACCCAGTGTGAATCTAAATGATTATTGATTAAATTATATTCAAACACTTTCTATGTTAATTACCCCTAGGTGAATCTATAACATTAAAAAATACGCATACTAGTGTTTATAAAGTGATTTCATTTCAAGGAAAACTGCATAGTCAAAGCATTCAAAAAATTTAGAATGTTCTTCATTGATAAGTTTTATCCATATAGATCCCATAATAGTTCTCTAATAATTTGACATAAAATAGCTTCACTCATCTTGAAGAATATGTAAAACTCACTATGATACAACATATGTTGACCGGATCTTCACATTCATAAATAATACATTAATTCCGTGTTTTTATAATAAATATCACAAATGGTCATGAAACTCAAGAACGCAAAGGTTAAATGTCCTTGAGTATATTTTACATAATATAATTATTGTTAATTTATTTTGAATATTTCCCAATATTAAAAAGACACCATATCCACATCTATGCATATCATAGGTTAAACACATAATTATATAATTGGTAAAGAAAACATAAGCAATGAGTGAGCTTGAACACTTAGTAAGAGAAGACTTATCAACATAATATCAACACATTGATCATAATAATATGAGGAAACATGAATAAGGGAAGAATATATTATTAATAAAACAATGGAACAATAACATTTTCCCGTAATCCAAGATAAAAACTTGTTATCTAAATACACCAATCATATATTATTAGATAATACAAAAGAAACATAATATAATATAAAACACTCATGAAGAATAATCGAAGGCATATGGAAATGAAAATTAAAATGAACTTAAAACCTAATATAACTCTTATCTTTTGAGAAATCATATTCATGATACAATTATAACATTTTAAAAAATAGAAATTCCATGATTCATGCTATGACCAATAAGAAATAATATATTTCTTGTAGACAAAAAAATCTCCCACACTTCATGTTGTGAATAATAAATTTCCCATAAATTATTATCTGAATGAGAAATGACCATTATAAATGTTGTGAACAAATAAAAATACCACACATCATGTTGGGAAAAATAATTCCAAAAACAATGCTATGAATAAACCAAATTCCCACTCCTTATGTTGTGAAAAAAATTCTCACACCTTATGATGTAAACAAACCAAATGATCATGCTTCTTATTTTTGAACAAAAAAATGTCTATAATTAGTTTTCTTTTATTATGATAAATGAATCCATAACCAATGCATTAATGGGTGATATAGGAAATCACCTATCATTACATATACATAAAGCTACCATAAGACATAAGTCATTCAACATTTGATAAAAACACATATAAATTAAATATTGTTTCACTCCTTACATCATAAAGAATTCATGGGAAGAAAAATTAGATTCACAACATATTAACACGGGATAAACAAAACTAAACTCATGTATAAATGATTGATACTAAAAACTCAATCAAATCATTGATAGATTTCATATGAAAAAATAGAGGGTAATTCCAAAAAAATTATAATCCTATTATATTAATACATTAAAATATCATTTAACATTCCTTTAGATTATAAAAAATTAATTTATTTTATAAAATTAAATAATTGATTTTGAAAGGGAGGAAAAACATTGGTCTATTTTGAAATAAATTGTTCAAAACCTTCCTAAAAAAGATTACCAAGAAAATTTATTTTAATTAATAATGTGGAATATAAAGATAAATGGGGATAAAAATTATCAGTTACCACTTTGGAATGTATATTCTTTTATGTATGTAAGAACTTAGATATAGAGAAAACCCCACTTAAAGAAAATGGAAAGTATTCTTAACAAGACAATAATTGTTTTTAAATATAACTAATAATTTTGTAACATTATTTTCCCAAAGAAATATTTTTTAAATAAACTATATCATCATCATAGTTTAGGATAATTTATTATTGATGTATTCTAATTGATGTTGAGTGATAATAACTCAAAAAATGCTTTAGTCAACCAAAAACTTGAAAATGTGACGAGAAGGTAAATAAAAAACTACCAAAAATGAAAGTTTTAAATTTTTTCAAAAATTACCATTAATAAGATTTATTAAACGTTTTATTTTCTCAAATATATATTATACACAAAACATAAATAAAATTATTTATATAATAAGAAAAATGAATCTATGAGATGAATTTTGAGATGAAAACCAGTAATTTGTATTGCCACTTTTTAAACCATAATCTAACATTGTATATAATTAATATAACTTTTCGAAAAACGCATATCATGTCTTTAAGATAATCATACGAACCATATTTTGTTTATTACTATAAAAATATATTTTAATATTATTTCGTATTTTCATTTTATAGTGTTTGAACTTTGGTTCCTTGTTTTGTAGAAAAATCATTAATACTTGATAGATTCTCACAAATATGATTCAATTTCATCATTCAAATCCCAGTAAATAAATGATAATAATATTTTCAAATGATAACATCGATCTCATTTTCATTTTTTGAAACACATAGTTAGGACTTGGGAAAATGGAAATTGTTTTGAACTAGTTGTTGATGTCTTTAATGATCAAAACATGAATTACTAATAACTATTATAAGTTAAAAACATTCAATAATAATAAAAACAATACAGAAACATATGATTATTACATGATATTGCCATTATATAACATACCACATTCATTTAATAACTAATCATTAAAACATTATGTACATAGGTGTTTAAATAGAATCAAATGGTAACATGTTATAATTATTTAATAAATATGATGGTTTATTTAGATAATGATAATGTGTAATATAAAAATCATTAATCATTTCATAAAAATTATGGATAATAATTAAATCTATATTAGTATCCATCAATGTTTGTTCGTGATTAATGAGGAAATTTATAATTCATGGAAGTGGTAGTCCACCGAACACATGGTTAACCATCCCATATCTCAATGAATATTCAGAATGTTATTTTAATAAAATTAATTATTGAAAAAAAAATTATGGAATAAAAAATATTTTATTAATATATATAATTCATATAGTACTTTAGAGTTGGTGATGAAAAATGAATGACACCGCATCATGGAGGTGTTATTCAATATGTATTCACAATCGATGTTTTGATTATTCTAAGATGATGGAAAGTAACAAATAATTATTTTTGAATTGCTATAATGAAATATTATTATACTAATCATACATATTTATATATATATAGTCTTATATATTAGTTGGAAACAAGTAGAGTATAAGAAAAGGGTAATTGAGTGTTATAATCATATAGGAATATTGAGTTTTCTCATGGAAGTCACCTTATAAATAGAAGAAATAAGAAAACTCAATGTGAATAAGATCTTATATATTTGGAAGGAACTAATATGATAATAAAATTATCGGATATTAGATATAAAATTTTAATGATAGATTAGTGTTGATGTTGTGTATGTATAACCTTTTGATATGTTAAGAGATAGGTAGTTTTGTAAGTAACAATTAAACATTTAATAACATTTAGTTTCAATTCATAGATAAATGAGAAAAAATTACAAGAAAAACGAGGATAAAATGATTGTGGGTCTAAACATACATCAATCACGCATTTTAGATTCAAATTTGGGGGTTTTAGTATTTCATATTTATACTTTTCATATTTACCCTAAATTAATTTTACCTTGGTCATTAATTTTTATCCATAGTAGTTAATTTTAATGGAAAATATTAATATTTTACATCAGAAATTATTTGATGTTTATGATTTTAAATTATAAAATCATTTTTTAGAATTATGAAACCATTTTTTAGGTCCTCAGCAGAGTTGGAATGGTGGCTTATCACTTAGCTCTTCCACCTCAGTTTCATCGGGTGCACGACGGCTTCCAGGTATCCCAGCTGAGGAGATACAAGCATGTCCCTTCTCACATCATCAGCCATAGCGAGCTGGACATCGACGATGGGGAGACTTTTATGGAGGTTTCAGTAGATATTGAGGATCGACAGAAGTGGTACCTTCATGGATGGTCGATACCTCTGGTGCCCATTCGCTGGAAGCATGAGAACCTCCATGAGAGCACATGGGGGCAGGAGGCTCAGATTCATGCTCAGTACCCCCACTTGTTCTCTTAGTTTGAGTTGTGGCTTACCGGGATGTGGAGTCCTGAGGTGGGGAGAATGTATTTTCCTGGAATTACCATGTATTGTTTTTAAATATATGGTAATTTTACGAGTCTGTGAAAATTAACAACGCATGGTTATGAGGCCTGGTGTTCCTGGAATCAATTTCTGTTGTTTTTTCGGGTAGGTTTTGTGAAAGTTCAAGTGATTTTTTATAACTTTTGAAACAGTGCTCGGAATTGAAATCTAAGGACACTATTGAGCTCACATCACTGGTATTCACTTAAGGCGACTTTCAACATGATGGCAGTTGGTTGAGGGTGAAAGTTAGTTTTTGGGATTTTGTGGAAACAATAAAAAAATAAACAGGTGTTTTATATTATTTGATCTATTGTAACCACCCATGTGGATGTTAGAAGTGGGGAACACCACACCATAACCTCCCATGAGTTATGGTGGTGGGGAACACCCAAGGTTTATCACTCATAATGGGGGGGGGGAGGAAACCTCTCAACTCCCCTAATTAATTTTATTTGTCAACGTAATATTAAATTCATTAAATTTAATTTTATGTGTCAACCTAAAATTAAATTCTATCAATTAATTTTATGTGTCAACATAAAAATAAATCCTACCATTTTTTTTTGATGTTGGCTATTTATTTTCCTTCGCGGTGGAATTGGGGAATGGTTTGGCTTTAGAAAATTGGGTGGAGCTCTTGGGAGAAAGCTTCTCCAACAATGAACACTTCCACCAGGAATAACGTGTTCCTCTAACGAATAACGCTCCACCGATGAAGAAGGTAGACCTGAACTTCATCCTTCTTTATCGGGACTTCCTCTGATGTAGGACCTCTTCGAATAAGACCAACCGTGGCACAAACTGACGATCGAGGAAAACGCCGATGACACCGACATCCGTCTTTTCCCAAAGATCTGTCTTCATCCCCAGGACTTTGACGACGAACAACGAACAAGGTATGGTTTTTATTTGAATATGATATTATTCTCGTGATTATTTTCTTCTATAAAAAATAACATGTATCAACTTCTAAATACTTGATCTACACATTTTTCCTTTTTCGAGATTTGGGATTAATCATTACAGGAGGGTTTTTTGTGCTTTGTTCATGTGAGCCAAATGATACCACCCAAAACACGGAGGGTGCAGACCAATATCACATGGCCTGACCACCCTCTTTCATTCTTTTTTATGATGGTCTTCGGAATGGCGACGAGGTCATGAGATGAAGATGTCGATGAAGGCAATGGCGCCGCCACCCGCAGACTCTTTGACATGTGCCGTCCCCACAGCGTTCCGCCCCGCCACCGGCCAAACCAGCCCTAGTAGATGAAGAATTCTTGAAATAACCTACTCCCAACCATGTTGGCCTCTAGATCCACCCCGGACATGCCAGCCGCCATCCCCAGCCACCCATGCCTCGTGGTGCCCTGGCCGAGCCAACCTCGGCAACCAAGGCCTCACGGATCCCCAATCGAGCGGGCCCCGGACACCCCTATATTGCGGCACCACAGATGATTCGGCCTCCCATACCCTTCATGTCGCCCTATCCGAGCCGACCTCATGCGCCCCATCCGGTGCCCCACTGACCAGGCCTCTGGCGCCCCTCACCCTGCTATGGCTGAACCAGCCTCCCGCACCCCAAGTGGTGCCCCGTCGAACCGGCCTCCCACGCCCCTTGCAGCACCCCAGCCAAACTGGCCCATGCCCTCTGGGCCGAGTCACACAGACGGTACCCTCCAGGCCAAACCGCTCCCATACCGACCCACGACCGGTCCACCAACCCGCAACTGGTCCACGCCCTCGTGGCCCGCTGGGTGATGCCCAGTAGGCTGAGCTGAAACCAATAGGCCGGGCCAGACCCAATGGGCCAGTTTGGGGCGACCAAAATCATGTCAGCCTCGGTGAGGTTGGGCCGGGTCGGTCTGACCGTGTCAGACCGGACCCAGGACCACTACAACACTTTACTTTCTTTTGGCCAAATCATTGGCAGAATATGTCTTTTTGACGAACCATGAGCGGCACTAGTAATCTTGGAGCGTGGCAGTCCCTTTGAGAATACCACACTGGAGTTTGGGGTATAGTTGTGATACGATTATGTTGGATTGTGCACGAATCCAACTTGAAACCCAGGACAAAAGGTATAATAACTCACAGAATAGGCATCTGATTGATTGGCCTTTTGTTACATTGAGACCCCTATGATGTGGTTGACCATTGAGATACTTTTTCGTTGGACTTGGTGAACATTGGAGTATCGTCCAGTATCTAGTGGAACGGAACCTTCCAGTGACGATCATGCAGAGTGCGGAGTCCTTCTAGCTGGCTGAGACCTGACAACTGATGACTGTTTGACTCGGAGAGACTTGACCGGCCCAATAGGGAGCGGCTGGTTATAGTGGCAGACCCACAGTGGAGAAGCACTTGGTTGTGGCAGTATACCCACGGTACACGACCGAAGAGTACCTCTGCAGGATAAGAGGGGGAGCGCCTGGTTGTGGAGGCAGACCAACGGTGGAGAGCGCCTCTGTGTGACACAGCAGACCCACTGTACATGACATGAGGAGTACATCACCAGTCCAAGGATAGTGGGAAGTGCCTCTAGGTGATGCGGAAGGCTCTCTATACTCGACAGAGGAGGAGTTATCCAATAGCCAAGGATTCGATAATGTTAGTAAAATCTCTGTTGAGCTAAGTCGGTAACTTTTGTGATTTCTCACATGATTGAGATGGATCCCTTGATAACTTAGGTATATGTATCGGCATATACCTAAGTACGGTTATCTATTTATTTGATTATTTTTTGTTTATCCTTGGTGGATTTGTGAAACATTTAGGTTATCGGGATCCCTACTGAGTATCGTTATACTCAACCCTGCACGGGCTAAGCCCGCACAATGTTGTTTTGTATGTAGATGACGGACAATGCGGATTAAGGTTGAGAGTACCAAGACTGGACAGTACCCGGAGGTGGACCATACAACGAGTCGGTACACTGAGGAGACTGACAGACGTGGAGTGCTGAAGAGGCTATATGTACCTACCCTTCGGGTAGGAAACATTCTGAACCCTCAGCTGCTGTAGAACTCCTCCTCTATCGAGTACAATGGGTCTGCCATGTCACACAGATATGCTTCCCACTAACCTTGGAATGATGAGGTACTCCTCATGTCGAGTACCGTGGGTCTGCTGCCTATTACAGAGGTACTCCCCACCGTGGGTCTGCTGCCACAACTCAGTGCTCCCCCTCATAGCCTACAGTGGTACACCACCTGTTGAGTACTGCGGGTTTGCTGCCACAACCATACCCTCCACCATCGTCGATTTTCCGCCACAACTAGGTGCTCCCCACTGGGATAGTTGAGTCACTCTGAGTCAATCAGTCATCTGTCATCATGTCTCATCCAGCTACTAGGGTCCAACACAGATGCCCGCTCGTCTCTAGTAGATTTGCACCACATGCTACAGGTCGATGATCCAACTACCAAGAAGTCCCACGAAGAAGTATCCCAATGATCTTCCAAATGATAGGGGTCTCAACATAAAAACGGTTCGTCAATCGGACTACTGGTCTGCGAGTTATTAGCCTTTTCATCCCGGTGGCCCAGTTGGATTCATGCACGATCCAACCTGATCGTATCACTACTAAACCCCAAACTCATGTGGAGTTAACTCAAAGGGACCTCCACACTACAACATTACCAGCACCACTGACGGTTCGTCAAAATGACGTCTGGATCCAATGATATGGCCAATAGAAAGTAAAGGGTCGTAGTGGGCCCGGGCCTGATCCGACCCAGTCGGACAGACCCGGCCCGACCTCGCCTGGACCGTCCTGGTTCGGGTGCACCTAGCATGACCCATTGGGTCTAGCCCAGCCCGGCCCCCTGGGCCCAGCCTAGTCAGCCGCAAGGGGTTACGAAGGGCTAGGAGGGTGCGGACCGGCCGTGGGGGAGCAGACCATCCATGGGGCATAAACCGGCCGCGAGAGATCAGACAGGTCGTGGGTCAGTGTGAGCACGGTTGGGCTTTGAGGGAACCATGAGGGTGGGGGCCGGTTCAGCGGGGGTTCCACAAGGGGCGTGGGAGGCTGGGAGGACGAGGCACTGTGAGGGGCACGGGGGGCCGGCGCGGCCGGTGCGTCGCGAGGCCGTGGTCTCCAGGGTCGGCTCGGCCTAGGAGTCGCGAGGCCTGGGTGGACAGGGCTGGCCCAGCCAGGGCGCTGCGAGGCCAGGGTGGTCGAGGCCGGTGGCCAGAATTTCCAGGGCAGCCCGAGAGGCCGGCATGGCCGGGAGCTGGTTTGGTCGGGAGGCTGGTGTGGCCGAGGTGAGTTCGGCTTGCAGCAGGGTGGAACACTGCGAAGATAGCGCAAGTCACGGAGGCCACGGGTGGCGGCATTATTGCCTTCGTCGCCTTCATCGTCTCATCACCTCGTCACCATTCCGAAGAACATCATAAAGAAGAACGACGAAGGGGGTTCGAGCCATGTTAGATTGGTCTGCAAGCTCCGCAATTAAGGTGGTAGCATTTGGCTCACATGAAAGAAGCACAACAAACCCACCCGCAATGATTAAACCCAAAACCCACAAAAGGAAAACATGTGCAGATCAAATAGTTAGAAGTTAATTTGCGTTCTTTGTTTTAGAAGGACAAAATCCTGGGAATAATATCATATTAAAATAAAAAACCCAACCTTTTTGGTGTTCAATGAAGGAGTCACGGGGAAGAAGATGGATCGTTAGAAAAAGATAGATGTCGGTGTCATCGGCGTTTTCCTCGATCATCGATTTGTGCGTCGACTCGTCGTAGTCGAAGACATCCTACAGCGGAGGATGTCTTGGGGAAAAATGTTTATGTCGAGGTCGAAATTCTACATCGGTTGGGAATTCCTCATCGAGTAAGCATTCTTCGTTGGGGAATCTTTCTCCCAAGAGCTCCCCCCAATTATCTAAAACCAAAGCTTTCCCCAATTCCACCGCAGAGGAATAGAAATAGCCAACCTCAAAACAATTGATAGGATTTAATTTTATGTTGACACATAAAATAAATTGATATCATTAAATTTTATGTTGACACATAAAATTAGATTGAAATTAATTAATTTTACGTTGACACATAAAATTAATTGAGGGAGTTGAGAGGTTTCCTCTCCCCCCCCCACCCATTTTGAGGGATAAAACTCTCGTGATCCCCACCACCATAACTCATGAAAAGTTAAGGTGTGGTGCTCCCCACCACCATAACCTATCATGGTAGGTTATGGTGTGGTGGTCCCCAATTCTAACTTCAACATGGGTGGTTACAAGAGATAATATAAAATAAACCAAGTATTTATTTTATTTTTTTGTTTCCCAGAAAACCCCAAAACTAACTTTCACCCTCGACCAACTGTCATCGATTTGAAAGTATCCTTAAGCAAATACCGGTGCTGTGAGTTCTACAGTGTCCTAGAATTTCAATTCCGAGCATTGGTTCATAAGTTATAAAAACATGCTAGAACTTTCACTGAACGTACTAGAACAAATCACCAGAAACCGATTCCGTGCACACCCGACCTCAGAATCATCCCCAATCAATTTTCGCGGACTCATAAAATTCCCCTGTATTTAAAAAAAGACATTGAAATTATGGGTATTTACATTCTTTCCTTCCCTATTTAATGAAGAATGGATTTACATGTGATAAGTTCAAGAAGGGCGAGACTTCTGATGAACAAATTCAAAAATGATGTCGATCATTAACAAACCAGTTATTTACATATCCATGATTCTGAAGACCATAATCCTCTCTAATATTCTTTTTTGTATTATTGTGAATGTATTATATATTAATCTAAAATGATGTTATACTTAAATATGATATGAGTGGGAGTCTATAATTCCATCCAAACTTCTCTTAATTGAGACAGTTTTTACGGTTATACACCTATTTTTTTATTCAATAGTGTATATAATTAAAAATAATATATTATGTAATAAATTATTATTGAATTCCTGGGATTTATAGTATAATATAATTTTTAATTGTATAATCCATTTTGATTAAAAAATCTCTAAATATATAAGTGTATTTTGTGACTCAATTTAGTTATTTTGGTCATAATCACCCTTCATTTTAAATTATCCTTGGAGATTGATTGATTAAGTACTATAATGATTTTGTGTTGTTCATAAACCTTCTATTTTGTGAGGAATGTTGTTTCAAATCAATTTCCTCTTCTATTATGATTCTCTTTTCTAGTTGAAATGTATTTTATATAGATAATTTCATTTAATTTTAACGGATTTTCCATCATTTACATTATTATTATTTCCTGCAGTTGTTCTCAACACTATTTAGAAATGATAATATTTATTCATTTATGATAATTATAATTCTCTTTAATATTTACCAAAGGGAAAATGAAATACAGTTCTTACATATGTGGGTTTTTAGAATGATTATATCAAAACAATTAAAATGGTTTCTATCCATTAAATATAAAAATATTTATTGTCCACTTGGGACTTTCTTTTAATGAGTGTTATCTATTTATAAAGTTAAATTATTGAATATTAATTATAAAGTTAAAATTATTCCTTGTAATTTCAATTATCCTTTTATAACCATTATGATTTATAACAAATAAGGAATCCTTTAAAATAACTTCTAAATAATTATTCTCTTTCACATCACAATATGATTTTTACAAATACATTATTCAAAATGGGTTTTTTTTGAAAAATATCGTAATTTTAATTATATTTTCCATTCGTGGTTACTAATTAATTAATTTATGTTTTGGTAATCTAATATATGTAATTAAAATATGATTTATTTTAGAAAATGGGAGTTTTCATATGATATGATTACATGGGTTCATGTTATATATTATTTTTGAAGGTTTCATTAAACCCATTCTATTCCATGAATTCCTTATGATGCATTTATGAGTTCTTTTTTAATGGAACACATATATAAAAATTAAGAGATATGTGGTCAAATAACTCCAACCAATTTATTATTTTTTGTTTCATATCGAATGAGATAATGAAATTTTTTCTGAATGGTATGTGGAATGCAATATTCTTAATTTTTCTGTGAATGATATGTGGGAATTGTTGTTCAATTATTTTATCTAACTGATATATGGGAATACATATTTACACTTTTTTTGAATGTGATACGTATAAAAGTTTCAAAAATAATTTCATATTATTATATGTGTGGCACATTTCCTTAGTGATCATCAAGTAATGATATATTTTAAATATGAATTTTATTTTGATGAAATTCCATGATTTAATGAATAAGTATTTTTCTATGTATTCCACATTTTTATTTCATCCAAACATTTAATATGATTATTGAGATTTATTTTAGGCATGCCTTATCATTCATGGAACCCTATGGATCTTTTTAGGATAAATGTATTTATAACATGTTTTACAATTATATTATATGGTCTTTTGATCGTTTATTATGATATTAATTTACGTATCATGTTTTTCTTCGTGTTAAAATTTATTTTTCCGTTATTAAGCATATAATCTTACCTATTTATTTTGTGTATAATCCCCATGTTATGAATTTGATTATATCAAGTGATATATTTAGAAAAGAAATTAGAGGAGAATGAATATGTATAAATTTTCACACGTGTACTCAAATACTTTGTTTTTTAGATAAAATCCATGAAATTAATCCTTTAGGTCCCCAAGATGTGGAAATTATCATCATACATATAATTTAATTAATTATATTAATTTATTTATTAGTTAATGGTGTGTATTGGGTCTGTATATTTGTATCAGAATTGGGTTTAATTTTTTTTTTGAGATTGATCATCTATCATTAATGAAAAATAGATGGAAATGTATAATAATTTAATATTAATATTGGATAGAATCCTTTTTTTTAGAAAACGATGTATTTTGTGTTTTTTAGATATTAAATCCATCTCAAGATAACCCAAGTTCCTATGGTATCTAAACCAATTATTTTTATAGGTAGTAACCCCAAAGAGGGTGTGTAGCTTAATAACTCAATCAAGACATAGTGCACACAAAAGTGGCCAACCTGAAAATAATGATTGAAACTACCGAGGGATATTATTTATATAATAAAATTATCTACAGAAAATATAATGAGGGTATTTTGTATAATGCTAAATTTTTAACGTTAGATAACTGAATGTTAAAACGAAAATGTGTAACATAGATTGAAAGAGATTCATAAGCCAACATACACACCTAATGCTTATATGTTTATATTTTAATTTTCATTATATTATCTAACTAATGTGTATAGATAAACAATTTTTAGTTACTAATGGTAATATTCTGATCCCAAATCAATGGAGTAAAAAATGGATTTAATGTATAATATGAAGATATTTCCAACCAACAACCTGTTGAAATTTTGATAGTGGAATGAAAAATATCATGGATATGTTCACCAAACTATCCTAAACTATGGTAGATATAAATCATATTTGATCATAATAATTTAATAGGGATGGGGTAAATAACTATATAGTCATTTATGAGACTAAATCAACCTTCTTTTAGAATTCCATTGAATAAACTATTTACTAAGAAGTTAGTTAATGAAATGGAAAAACTATTTTTTGTTCTATAATAGTTAGACCATAAGGTGGTTTTCTTGGTAGATGATAGTTTAGATTCTTATAGTGGCTAATGGTGGAGTAAAATAAATAATACTATGAAAAATGAGTTTGTATACTCAATGAAATGGGTAGTACATAAGAAGATATTTATCATTAAGTGCATTTCTTATATAATGAACACACAATGGAGTAGTATTTCATGTAAGTCAAGCACAAAGATGATGAATATATTGGATAATATGAAAAAAAAATTAAAGGCCCATGAATAATGCTTCTAAATTAATATCTCATTCTAAGAGACAAATCAATTTATTCATTATAAGAATAATGTCCAAACATCATATGACCTTATCTATAAGATACTTTTGATTCTATGATGAGATGGTTTTATGTGATATTCAGGAGGATATATAAGTGTAAAACACCATTATTCCAAATGATTTAGGGATAAGAAATACAAATGTATTCCAAGAAGAAGTCAAGTAAAAAATCATTTAGAGGGAATAAAGTTCAATCACTTATATAAAAAAATGTGGAAAAAGGCACCCATGGAATTAATGATGAGAAACATGTGAATGTTTTATGTTTCATATGAATGGATATTATGACCATGATTGTTATAAGTATACATGAAACATAATTGTGGGAAATAATTTCCAATTACTCAAATGAAATTAGTATTGGAATTATGAAAATTGATGTAAAAAATCATGGCTTATCAAAGAAATACACACAAATAATCCATAATAACAAGGGAATGTGGAATGTATTTTTCAATGGATACCACATAAATGGATTATTTAAATTTTGGAACACTTATCATCCGATATGAATTTTTATAGAGTTTTATTTTAGAACACTAGTACATCCATGGGTATGAAAGTGAACTAAATCACCTCCCTAAGGATTTAATTATCTACGCATTATTCTATATTTACTTTTTTCTCAATATGATTTTTATGGGAATATTATTCAATTGAATATTACTAATTCGTAATTTAAAAGAAGTTAATATGATTTATAGAATTGAATGTCTCTATTTACATGGATCACACATCAATTTTGAGAATAAAAAATTGACAATTCTCATTTTATATAAACATTAATTCATTCATCCATTCATGGATGAATATGAACTCCCTAGGGTGATTAACATAAAATGTTAATAGAAATTTAATATTTTGATAGGGCTCTAAGGAATGAATATCTTAGTTTAACATTCTCACTATAATTTGTATGTGCAATACAAAATTTGAAATTACCTATTCAGTTATTTCAATTTTCTGGATACCCTAAACAAACAACATTAGATATTGAAGATTAAAATATTTAGGATGAAATTTATTTAAGGGGGGAATGTAATAACATGATATTTAAAAATTTATTGTTATTAAATAAATATGTTTTGAATATCATTCCATACACAAAAATCCAAACTACTGTGAAAAAACCATTCACATATTTTGAAAATTTGATGTGTTCATTAAAAAATAGATGTTAAATTAGATTGTAAAATACTATTCCACCATATTAGATAAAATATATATATAAATTAAAAAATAAATGGTATCTAGGATCATAATTCATCCTTATGAATCCCATTTTTCAAAACAATATTCAAGGTATATTCGATAGAGATTTCCCATGATATAGACCATGCATAATTTGATAAATTGAGGATTTTTAAATTTCATATATAAGATAAGTAAAATATTTTGTGATTTCAACAAGATCCATGTACGCAAAACAACCACCTAAAAAACGAAACCAATTATTCTACTAATTCATTGGTCGGGGATAAAGATCATAAAGGGTTTTTAAGTATTGATTATGATTATAAAAAAATATAATAAAAATAATTATATTTTTTGATATATCATGAATTTATTTTATTGTTTAATAATATGATATATTAACAGTCAAATAAATATTAATTTTAAAATTATATTTATTATAGCAGGGGTAATTTTTTGAATAGAATAATGGCTGATACATTTTAGGCTTTTCATTAAAAATAACATGAATAAATTTTATGATGTTAATTTTAAAAAACTATATTGAAATTGTTATTTATCATGGCTATATTAGCATATGATTAATTATGCATTATATTCATAAAAGCTGGATTTAAATTAAAAAAATGCAACATTTTGGAAATTTATAATTTTTATGATTTTATCAATATGTAAGCATAACCTAAAAGATATAAATAAAATTAAGGAAATATAATATAAATTTTTTTAATAAACTACTAATTTCCAAATATTCATTTTAAATTGAAAACAAATTCCAAACATTTGAATACATAATTTTTTTTATTACTTGAATATAAAAAATATGTTTTCTGTATTCTCTTTAAATAATGTATTTTAATATTGGGGATATGCTTTGGATTACTATAATAGACTCCTAAATTTAATTAAATTTATAATAAATCAATTTATGGATTTAAAAAAATTATATATTTTAACTTTTTCATATATAAATTTAAATTCAAAACAAGGTTATTTTTTCTACAAAATGGTATTACATGTTTATGCATTATTAATTTAAAAATATTTTTTGAACCTATAGAAATGATATTTGATAAAATATTTTTTACAATTTTGAACCAATATATTCAATTTGAGTAGTAGAGAGGATTTTAATTTTTTCATTTAAATATATTACATGGATGAAAATTATTTACCCTTGTATAAAGTAAAAATGGATAAAATGTATTTTACTGAGGGGAAAATTCAAAACCATGTTCAAAACATGTTTTTCTAATTTCTGGTTCTGGTGAGACTCAGTGAAAAATTTACCCCATTTTTAATTTGTCCCTTTGTAACCACCTGAACTATTAATAGTGAAATTAAATCAATATAATTCATTGTGGTATTTCCAAAACTACACTTCTTATCAATTATGAAAATGTGACACTTCCACCTCTTATAGACTAACACACAATTTTAATTACTCCATTGAAATATGAAATTTACTCTCCCTATATCTATCTCTATGTAAGACTATTATACTAATATAAGCCTATGATCACTCATATTTTTCCTAATAACATCAATTTCGTGGGGACTTCAAAGGAAAATTCACGTTTCCATCCTATGTATTCTCTCCAGATGATTTTATTCATAGACTTACTGTTAAAAAATATAATCATCATTGTAAAAAGATGAAATTAGTATAATTTGTATAATTTAATGACTTTATATTAATTTTAAATCCATTATTTATTCATTTCCATCATTTTATAAATTAGAAGTAACATTAATCATTTATGTTCCTGGAATACTGCCCCCTTGATGAATTATTGTTTAATTTTTCTTATAGTTTTTATTAATTATACAAACGTCCTAAAATAGGGTTCACCAAAATAAAAACCATAATAACATATTTATTATATTTTTATAATAATATTATGTAAAAAATAATACCTCCATAACTATAATCCTCGATCGAGATAAATCGTGTACAGGTTTGGGTCGGTTTAACTACCTACTAGAATAGTGCTATAAAATATTATTTGGATTCCTTTTGGAAAATGAAACAAACATATTATTTTCATATACTAATAAAATAATTATTTTTAAATGGTTTTTGAATTATTAAATTAAATATTAAACATGTTATCAATTTTTTATCATCGACTAAAATCTCCGAAATAAGACTACAATTATTTCATTTTCACACTTCTTAGAAAAAATAGTAATGGAATGGTGCGAAAGACTTAAAAATAAGTTTATTTTATATATTAAATTATATTTTATGATTTATTAATTAGGAACTTGGAATAAATTAATGGTTAAATATATAAATATTATAGATCATTAATATTTTGTTAAATTTATTAACACTCGATTGTTGATAATAAGTTATAACTAAACAACATATCGATTATAAATATTTACAGATGAGTAATATAAAAGGTAACATTTATGAATAAGGTTTTTTATATATTTTAAATGTATAAATGTTGAATTTTTATAAAAAATAGCCTTACCAACAAATCAAAGAGACATAATATGAGTTTTTCGTCTCAACATCACTTCACCAATATATGTTTTAATTTTATGCGCCAATATATTGTTTAGATTGGTTATATACCATACAATAATTTATTTTTATAATAATACATCATTTAATTTGTGAAAGTTATAGAACCATATGTTTGTAATATTTACTATCATTTGATTCAAAAATTACTAATAATGTAAGGGGTTCTGTTTACTCAAATATTTCCCTTCTGTCATGATCACTCATCATTAACAATTATATTTTAAGATTCAATTATTATATCCTAATATTATTTTATAATATATTTGAACCTTATTATATTTTTAAAATCATTATTCACAACAATGTATTCTTCTTTGATGATTCTATTTTTACATGAAAATTAATTTCCTTTAGGATAATTTCTATTACATTTAATGTAATTTTTTTCCATGTCCATATTTTTATTACCCTCAATGTTCTCATCTTTTTTGGTAAATTTAATATGGAATATTTTATATGATTCAAATATTTATTTTTACAATTTTTCAAATTGAAGATTTAAAAGTCTTTTTAACGGTTTGGGTTTTTTAATGGATTATTTCAAAAATCTCTAATATTTCATCCATCCTTTCAAAATTAATATAGTTACCATTTACCCCAAATTTTCTTTTTAAAAATATTACGTATTTATAAAGGTTCAAATATTTAATATTCCATTAATAATTAAAAAATTTATGTACCTTCACTTCTCTGATTTAAAAATTTTTTCTGTTTTCAAATAACTTGTATTTGGAATACATTTATATAATGATTTCAAAAGTATTATAATTCCCTGAAATACAATTTTTAAACTTTTTTCAGGTACATTAATTTGAAAAAAATTATAATTGAACTTTTAAATACACATAGTGATTTATCATTCATGATGTGATGTTCTAATCACCATACTGTTATTATTATGATACTATTTGTTCTATAAAATGGGAGTTTTGATATAATATGGTTTTGTGAGTTCGTGTTAGGAGTTGTTATTGAATGGTTTATGAAACCAAATATTTTTCAATGGTTTCTTAAGATATATTTTGATTTACATTTAAAATGGTGCACATATGTGTAGATAATGAAGTTTAGGGTCTTATTTCACGCAGAAATAAATTGGTTGAGGTTTAATATTTGATGAGGTAATTAAATTTTGCATCAATGATTTGTGGAATGATTTTTCACATGATTTTTTGTTAATGAGATGTGGGAATCACTGTTCCAAATTTTGGTGTATGAATAATATGTGGTAATATTTTTCCAAAATATTTTATGTAAAAATGATGAAAATATGATTTTTCACATGATTTTACTCTTCTTATGGTTATTCCACATTTCCATGGTGTTCGGCGTGTTATGATAAAATTCCCAAATTTATTTCCTTTCCATGAAATTAAATGTTTACATGATTATGATTTTTTTTATTGTATTATTAACACTTTTGTAATAATTAAGTGGTATATGAATATAGAGATTTATTCTGTTCCATGTAATATCTCTTATGGTTCCTTAATGATCTTTTTATTATCTATATTTCTCCATCATGTTTTGTGATTATCTTCTAAGCCCATTTGGTCCATTACTATGATATTTTTATTATCCTTATATATTATTTCATGTTATTATATGCTATCAAATTATTGAATATCTGAGATCACCCCTTTATTGTGTTTATAATCTATAGTTTATGATGATTATGATATCATATTATATATTTATAAAAGTATGTGGAGGGGAAAAATTTTATAACAAAGTTCAAAAGTGTTGTAAAATATTTTCATTACACAACCAATCTCTAAAAACAAATCATATACAATGGATTTTTCATTGTATGAATTTGAAAAATAGAAAGTAATATTTTCTTTGAGAGGAGATGATACATAACAAGATTCCAACTCTTGAAGAGACTCGATATCTATATAAATAAAATATAAAATATATTATCTCAATCATGAATGATGTTTCCAGAATAATAAAATAACACATATAAAATTTATAGGATTAGAAAACTAAGAACAGTGATGAATATGAAATGTGTTTTTTACACTAGGGGTGACATTTCCTATGTTGGGGTCTTTTTTAAAGTAATTTCACGAGTGAAAATAACAAAATAAAATAATTTATTTTATTTTATTTATTTTATTTCTCATGAAATTTAATCTCCCCATTATGAAATTCAAGTTATGTCCATTACCTATGTTTAGTGATGTAAACCTTTTGAATTATAAGATCCTTTAGAAGAGATTTCATGGAGGATTCATGGACAACCAATAAACGATAACTGCATTATGATTAGTTGGAAAATCTCTGCTTGTGGGTTTCTCCAATGATGACAACGCAAGTCTAGATTTTCAATTAATCTATCCAACCTGAGGTAAGGAATTTCATTTCTATTGATTAATTCAATATATGATTATCCAATAAATGACACAAATTAATCCACTAACTTAATTATTCACATTTTGATCTAGATTTACCAGCATGGGTTTACTATCCTAGGATTTTGGAATTTTATGTTATTAATATTGGTTCTTAAATCATTGTTTTAATAGAAATAATTTGAGGCCACATATTTGGTGTTTTCCTCATATTATAGTTTATAAATTTCTTCCACTAATGTTCAAATGTTCATCATAACATCCCTTCTGTCCTGATTTTTTTGAAAAATAAAAAAAAATTCTTTCTTTTCTCATTCAATCCTTTGTGAAACAAATGGTTTAATAATGTTTGGATTCTAGATCAGTGATGAGATCATGGTTTTGAAAAATTAAAGGGGGATCAAGACTGAATTTGTGAATTTATATAGTGGATTGACATGTGATGTGGGGTGATAGGAAATCACTCATGATCGAATTGGATAGCCAAAATATGGTCATAGGTGGTGATGTAGGAGTGGTCAACAGGATCCCTATTCAATGAAAAATATCACAACTAGATAGAGGGATGGAGGTGTGGGTGAAGACATGACAAACAATATATAATTTATAAGAAATTACAAAATATATTTCTTGTAGTTTGAGGAACACATGATAGGTAGTTCCCCGATTTTCACAACATAGGTTTATATGCATAGAAATATATCGCATGTCGTGATGCATGTGTTAGTAACTATATTACAACATATTGTAGGCCTAATATATATCATGTTGTGTACATGTGCATAAATACTAATAGGTACATGGTCATTCATAGTGTACATAGGCTAGTCCTCATAACTGGACATCTCTAGATAGATAGGCACAAGAAGAAGTCCACAACCATGGATATATGTATACTAGCATGAGCTTGTAGCATTTCAAGTGCCTCCCCATCCCCTTTATTCCATATATCAAATGAAACATGTCTTGTACCTTGAAAGGTACATGGTCTTGGGAGGACAATATGGTAAGCAATAAATGAAAATCTACATGTTTTTACCCATATTTGACACACCTTGTGTAACACATCGACATATTCATGAAATATTTCTATTTAAATAATTTTATTTCCTTGATTTCATTATTCTCATTCAACAATTAGTTCAATCGGACAATGTAACATTATTAAAATATGACATGTCCTTTATCGACCGTACGTTAGATTGGTGGGTATGAATAGTGATAACTAAGTAATTAAAAATATACAATCAATGTATTTCAATAATAAATAAATGATTAAAATTAAAAAAAACAATTTCATAGAAATGTTTTTTAGTCATACAATAAATTAAATATCAATATATTAAATTTTCACTACATGTGAATTATTTTTCTAATCATTTATTATAACAAATCTAGTTTTATAACTCAAAATGTATATTTATTTTAAAAAATATATTTTTTGTCGCATATTGTGAACATTCAATATAATTAATTTCTTCCTTTTATAATTATTTAAATAAATAGAAGGTATTAAATATTTGTGATAAGGATTTTTAATTTTGTAAATTAGTGCCCTTTTATTTTTGGTCAATATTAATATTAATCGTAGTATAATTTATCACCTTAGTACAGGGTTATTCATGTAAATATAGTTTAAAATTATGTTATAAAAAATAATTATTCAACATATTTATTATTAGATTAATGTAATTCTACCCTTAACACCTATATTTTTAATTTTAGTTATTTGATGGACACATAACTATAATAATGTCATATAAAGTATTTAAACCATATAAATAGACAAAATATCTCAATCTATATTTTAAATTTCTTTAATTAGTCTATGTAATGAAGAAAATTAGTTATGAATGAAAAATAATAATAATTTTGTTAATAATTAAATTATATTCATTATGGTTATTTGTTTATATTTTTAGTAATTAAATAATTTATTCAAATACTTACATAATGTTATTGAATTATCTATTTAATTAAAAGAAAAATAATATATATGATAGTAAAATTTTTTAGAATAACATAAATTGGGATATTTAAGGTCATAAATGAATTATCATGATGAATATTATGTTTTTGGGATATATTAAAATATTTTTTTTTCAGGATTTGAATTATTTTATTGAGATTCTTAAAGGAAATGTAATTAATTTTATCAAAATTTATAATAATGATTTTTAGGGATTAAATTTTTATATATGAATAATAAAAATATTAAATAAAAAATGGTATATATTATGGTTTAATATTCTATACTCAATGAATTTAGGGACCATTTGGAAGAATTTTACTCTATAATTATCTTAATATATTGCAATATTTTAAGAAATTCTTAAAGTGCACATAACCTCAATTATAAAAGGAAAATCACTCCTCCAATTCATTACCCTCAATTGAACCATCAATCTTGACCGTACTATACAAAATTATATTATATACTCTCCAATTATACACCCTCTATCCTATAAAATAATAATTTAATGTATCACTAATGGGTACATATGGCTTACCGTCTCCACATAAAGAGAAAATTCAATATTCGTCATAGTATTTTTTGGATCTGAATTATTATGGTTTTTATTTTTATATATGATATTTATAAATTTTCATAATTATATAATTATATTATCATGTATACCTTCTTATAATCCATTCTTTCATAACTGATAATGTAACCCGTGTGTACGTATGGACTATAATCTCCACGATGTAATCTGATTCATTTTTCATTTATATTTCATCTGGATCTAATAAGGGTTAATTTAATATAAATATTTATTATATATAATATATTACAATTATTTTTTATGTTAAATAATATTTAAAATTATTTCATCCCATCATTCAAAAAATTGAAACAACTTTCATTTGTACTTACAACCTAATGTCTCTATAAATTGTGTAATTCATTTTTATATAACTAAACATTATGAATTATTATGACTATGAAAAAAAATTATATATATTGTATTTGTAAAGTTATTTTCATTCTAAAAAATAAGGTAATATGATTAATTTATATTTATTTGTACTGAGGAACCAAAACCAACTTCGAAAACAATGTTGTTATCGCCCAAAATATTGATTTTAACAAGAAATTATTACTCAATTGTTGATAAGATGTTATAAATAAGACGTAAATGGTATGATATATATATATATATATATATTTGGTTATGGAATAAAAGTTTAATAAATAAGTATATATTATACTTGATTTTTTAATGTGATCATTGAAATGTGAGGCTTGATGTAGGGATTCCCATATCCCTTTAATTTCGGTGGGACACATTACATATTAATCACTTGATTCTTTAATGTAATGTTTATATTTAAAAATATTTATATTTATGATAAATATTATTAATTTTATGGGGAATTACATATTAATTTATGTTAATTTCCTTCTTGATGTTATTATTCAAAGGTTACCAAAGATATAATGGTTTATTTTTTAATCTCATCATTATTCAGTATTGTTTATTCTTATTTATCCACTGGAAAATATTTATATTACATGTCCATGTTTTATAAAAAAAATTATTATTCGAATAAAATTTCCTAGAATAATTTTATACCATGGATTCCTTATTAAATAATAGTATGAGAAACATATTTTAATGGTTTTTCAAAATTTGTTCACCATCAATTTTCTGAAAAGAATAGAAAATGATTATTTTTAACATATATGACATCACTAGATTTTCCCACCACCATGATGCCTCAAAGAATGGAATATTACATTAATTGTTTGGAATTTTATTTTCAACTAAAATATTATTCCTTATAATTTTATTGATTTTAAAAAAAATTTATTTTTAAAAATAAAGGCCAGTTTTCTAAATAATTATTCCGCACGATCATTCAAAATTATTTTCCCATCCATGATGTAATCTATTTATGTAGCCTATATCTTATTTCGGGGCATGATCGAAGTATAAAATTTTTATTACTATTTTTTTATGTTTAATGTTTACAAGGTAATGTTTTTTATGAAACCTTTATCTTTTCCATGGGTTATTTTTTATTGAAATGTTTATGAAATATATTTCATTTTATGGGTTCTGAAATGATTGATGATTTGTGTAATTATAGAACAAATATGTATTTTTCTCAATATCTGATGTGTCAAAACTATATCTACCTACAATTGATAAGGCAATGAATGACATCTAATGAGATAAATCGTACTGGAATGCGGAGTGAAGCCAGTTCGTAAAGATCATGTCCACAATGATAGTATCGGGAGTGATCCTTGACTTATAATATGGTTTTGTTAGTGAATAAATTATAATTATATAGTATTCAAAAAGATCATTCAACACTAAGGAAATTATTTTTTATTCTAATTTATATTCCACAATTCCATGTATTATTCCAATGGTATTCTCTCATTGAGAATGTTACTATCATAATTCATGTCATGTCAAATACCAATATTTATCCCAAGACATAATATTATGATTTTTATTTATGAGGTATAATTTTCAATTTTTATTCCCTTATTCTCATGTCATGATTGAGATCTAATTTTTGTTTCCTTAGGTGTGTATATTATATCACCATTTTTTTATGTTTCCATACCCCAGTATCTGAAGAAAGGTATTATGTATGATAGGTCAAAAGTGTTATAGTTAAGAATAATTAAGTATGGTAGAATATAGATAATTTATGTACCAGTTGTTTATGTTTCCATGATCCCAAAGGTAGTATACCATTAAAATTAATTGTAATTTGTTAGTTTAATGTTATAAATATTAATATAAAAAATATTTAATATCTATTTATGAGAAATTTTTATTCATTATAGTTGGTATCAGATGGTAGGTTTCGTCAAACATATAAAACATTGATGATAAAAGTTAATTGAAAAATATATATATTGGATAAAATACTCAAGTTATGTTGTTCATTATGATTGATCTAGGTTAAGCCTATGTTTTAGAAAAAATTGGGGATATATAAATCATAAAAATGATTTTTCATTACTATACAATTTCCCACTATCATTATTGTCTCTCACAATATGATTCTAGGTTTTAGTCATTTTATAGAACACAAAGAAATCATGTTAATGCCGACTATGATGGACAATGAAATGAATGAACTTCTATATTTATAAATGTTATGGGATCTGGAACACAGAATCATGATGCTATGTTAAGGAAACATTCTTAGGTTATGAATCATTCCATATTTCAAAATGATCAAAGGAGGACAGGACATATTATTTAATCCTTCATGAGGTAACATGCACCTTAAGTTAGTAGGTCTCATGATCCACTAGATTTTAGAAATAGATCAAAACCATTGAGAAAATAATTTCTTTTCTCCAATTATTGAGATATAAAAAATTTATCCTTGATTTTAATCATATAGAAGAAGAGTATATCGATGGTGGAATATTATCAAGAATTCAAGGAAATAATATGAAATTTAAAACATGTGATGGGGTGAGTTTTTGGTTATATTTCATCAAATTTACAACACTCATTTTCTATGTACAGAGATGGAGAAGTGTTTTCTTGAGATAGATAAAAGGGATGATGAATCCATACGTACCTATGATTGAAATTTTACAAGTCTTAAAAGTTATGCCTCTAGATTAATTATCATAAATGGAGGAAAATTGATAATTTAATTGGTGTTATAAAAACAAATCCTTGAATTTTAATAATTATAAGTTACTTTAGTACATATGATGAAATTTTCTATGTTCTATTAAGATGGATAAGGATTTTAGATATACCCATCCATATCATGGTTTGGTATGAAATAGAAAAATAAAATTCAAATTAATTTATAAAAACAATGGATAAAAAAATACTAACATTGATTTTTAATTCTATTTTGGGAGGAAACATTGGTGAAAATTTCATAAGGGTACTGGTAAATATTTCAAGTGTTTAAAGGAAGGCCATTAAGAAATTGAATTCCAATGTAATGGGAAGAAGTTACCTAATAGTGTGTACAGAGAAAAAGCTCCACAGAATGCACCACCAACACTCAAATTCTATAAATGAAAGGTGAATATGCATTATTCATATTAGTTCATGAATATAATGGTTTTTTATTATCATTTTCTACAATATCAAAATCCCAGAGACAAAACATAAATCTCAAGTGTTCATGACATCTGATGTGGATTAAGAGAATGACCTGGTGAAAGGTACACTTATTATCTACTCTAGAACTATGAATTTATTCTTTTATTTTGGATCCATCCACTCTTTTCTATCTAAATAATTTTATAAGGGTGTCATTATATCACCTAAAAAATTATATGTTTAGTTAGCAGTCAAAAAACAATATTTCTAAACAGTCGTATATCATGTCTATCGTTATTCACTAATTAAATTTTGTGGGATAGTGATTCTTATAATTGTGGTGACTCTACCTTTATTTGAGTAAAATTTTAATCTTGGACTGGATTGGTTTTTTTTATGGATCCCATATTAATTAACACGGAAGGGAAGTCACATTTCCTGAATGGATAAATTTGAATTTCCAATAGAAATTTCTTCGATCTCATGGATCTTAATTCGGAAAATTGATGTTTATATATATATTAGTGGAGAAACTGGGTATTGATGCTAATCCTACTATATATATCTTTCTTTAATGTATTTCCCGATGAATTTCAAGATTATCCACTAAATCCAGAAGCTCAGATTTCAAATAAACTCATATCTGGTGCTATAAAAATTCAAAACTCCTTATATAATCTACCCAATTGGGTTGCATGAATTGAATTATCAACTCCCATAGAATAATAATAAAGTATTCATACACTCGAGTGTGTCAAATTATTGTGAAAATGTTCAATTCATTAATAACAATGATTTTTAAATGCATCTTCGTATTTATTGTTAGTATATTAAAAAAATACACTCAAGATAAATTAACTTCTCCCCAATATTGATGACTTATTTCATCAACTATTTATATATATTTACATTTCTAAGACTTATCTTCAATTCTGATATCATTAATTGAGTGTCAATAAGGATGATATGACCAATATGAAATTCTATACAAGGTATTGACACTATATATTAATTGTGATTCGTTTCCGTATTGTTAATTCACACACCGTCTTTATGAACATAATGAATATAGTCATTATTGAAAATGTTGATTGGCTTGTGGTAGTATTCATATATGATATTCATGTATATTAAATGAAGTCGGAGGATAATGAGGATCATATGAGGATAACGTTGAAGAGATGGAGAAAATATAATATTTAGGAATAATTTACCATGAGTGAATTTCATCATCAGATTGTTTAATTTTTGGTTCATCTAATCTCAAACTATAGTATTTAAGAAGATCCTTAAAATATATTAGTTATTGAGAAATGACTATGACTAACCACGGTGACTAAAATATGTAGTTTTTTGGGTTATATATCTATTATGGGAATTATTTTGATTATTTCTTATGATTTTATAATAAACATACCATGTTAAATTGAAATAAGATATTTTAATATGGAAGGACTAATGTGAAAAAAATTTCAAAGAGTTTAAAATAACATAGGCTATATTAATGGATTTATGAAGGATAGAAATGCTAATATTTAAAAAAGGGCGATAAATCAGATATAGCACAAATGAATGTTCAACCATCAATATAATTGAAGATTATAGAGTCAAATAAGGTATATGTTGAACTAAAAAAGATGGTGAAAATTGATCCTAGGTTCTACCTTGAATATTATGAAATAATACGGTTTTGGAACTGTTTACCCTTCCCACACAGACTAGATTTGTAGAAAGATCTACTATATTAGGCTCTTTGTTCGTCATTCTCTATTAAACCAAGAATTAAAAAAATGTATAGATTCATGAAAGAGTATTTTTTGTTGGATGGAATGAAGAAATATATTGAAAAGTCTGTTTCTCGATGCTTGGTTTGTTATCAAGTTGAGGATGGGACACAGAATTATTTGGGGATATCACAACCATTCAACCAACATGAATGTATATAGAAAACAATCACAATGGATTATATTTTAAAACTCCCCAAAACATTTAAATGTCATAATATTATATGGGTTGTATTTGATCACCTTATGAAGTCGCCACAATTCATTTCCATTAGTCAATATTTATATATTGATGAAATTTCCATTATATTTATTACAGAAGTGGTAAGATATGATGGAGTACCATATTCCATTGTATCTGATCAATGTCTAAGGGTTACCTCAATGTTCTGTGGATGTCATCATTATTCATTAGATACCGTTTTATGTTTCATCACTATATATCAACCTCAGATAGATGGTCAGTTTGAGAGGACCATCCAAACTCTGGATAGTGTTTTGAGAGCTTTCCCTATGGATCTCAATTGTAGTTTGGATCAGCACATTATGTTGGTAGAATTTTACTATAACAATGGCTTTCGATCTAGAATTCATATTTCTCATTATTAATAGATGAATGATAAGAATTTTAGAACTAAAACATTTTATAAATATGTTATAGAAATAAATTTTTTACGACCTTATCTAATTTAATATATTATAGATAAGTTTAAATCCATTCAATTGCGCATTCTGGTATCTTATTGTCAAAAAATAATTTACACTTATAATCATAAGAAATATAAATTGTTAAAATTGGGTGATAATATATTCCTATAGTTATCACCCTTAAAAGAAGTGATTAGATTTAAATGAGAAAACCAATCCCTAAGTATATCTGTCGGTTTCAAATCATTGATTATATCATGATGTAAATTTATTGATTTCCACTTCCACTGAATATCTATCGAGTTCAAGATGTGTTCCACATATCTCTCCTGAAAAAGTATATACATTAGCCTTTACATATAGTAAAATCAATGGTCATACTGCTAAAAAAAGAACTTTCTTATAAAGAACAACATATAGACATTTTGGATCAAAGATATAATGTTCTATGAAACAAACAACTCATCTGATTAATGTTTTTTTGAAGCCGCCAATTTGAAGAGGATGGGTTGGAACTATAGGATTTGATGATATAATATTTACATAATAGATTTTTATCAGAGTGATGAAAATAGAGGAAAAAAGCTATTTAATAGGATTATAAAAAATAATCCTAATATTTTAATAAAATATCTAACTTTAGAAATCAATATAATTAAAAAAATTATTTTAAAATAAAAATATTGTTTTAAAAACATTTAGCGTATAAAAATTTTATATGAGCATATTTAATAAATCTCTATTTTTAATGATTCTAATGTAATTTATATACTATTGTCTTTATCGTAATTTTTATCATTTAAAAAAAATTAATCATTGGATACCTACACAACATGTTTTACGCTTAAAAATGTATTTCATCCCTAAAAATCGCTTTTTTGTACATTTTATTCACATAAAAAAATATTTATTTCTCACATTATATGTTTTTAATTTGATAAAATTAATTTTTTATTTAGAATCCACAGGTTAAAATTTGGTAACTAGTTCCCTTTTATTTTTGGTCAATATGATTTCTAACTAAGGTAATGTTTATCAGCTATGTAATGGGTAAATTTTGTTAATCATCATTAAAAAAAATTGATAAGGAAATAATTATTCATCATAAATCTTTTTAGATGAAATAAATTCATCTGTTATAATTTAATTTTCTAAATTTTTTTATTTTATGGAAACTATTCCATCATAATGACTTTTATAATATTTAAACAAATGGAATTGATAAAATGCCACTCCAATTGTCTGAAATATTATTTTTATATCTAAAAACGGAAAACATTAGTTATTAATGATATTTAATATTAATTTTATATCTAATGATATTATATTCATGATTATAATTTATTTCTACATTCTAGAAATTATATAATTGTCTTAAATACACATGAGATGTGTATAATGTTATTATTCAATTAAAAGAACAATCAAATAAATGATATTAAAAATATTAAATGTAATTTAATTTAATCAATTTGATGTTATAAAATAATTATATAAATGACCATGAAAATTTTTGGATATAAAAAAATAATTGGTTAAAGTTTACTTGTTTTATTGATGTTTTTAAATTCAATGTATTGAATATTATCAAGAATTATAATAATGATACTTTATGAGATTAATATATATCAAATTAAATAAAAATTATAAAAATAAATAACAATCATATAGGTAATGATATATGGTAAAAAATTTCATACTCTATGCATTCATATTTCATTTAGAATTATTTTAATGTAGAATAGTCTTATTATATTCAAATCATCATGGAAATTATAAAAGTTCTTCTCACATAAATTATAAAAGTGAATATCATCCTTCTCTTAATTACCCAATTTTGATAAATATATATTTACCACACTCATCCTATTTATATTATAAACTTCTATATAAACATTATATAGATTCTTGTATTTGAATAGGACCAATCCTTTAACCCTTTAAAGTAGATTTAAAGGAGTTCTTTCTAAAAAGATCTAACCGACTTTAGATAATCAATTTCTTTTATAAATACTATTAACTTCACAAAATATATTATATTTATCATAAAATAAAAAAATAATTATCCCAAATTTCAGGGAATGTTATTATGGTTATGGAAACAATGTTATACACCCAAATTCTTATTAACTAACAAACAAAAATATCGCTCATTCATACATACTGTTTACCGTATCTATGTAGTGATAAAATTAATTTTTCATCACCATATTTTTCAAAAGGGAATAATGATGGTTGTTATGTTTAAATAAGATATCTATAAAATAATTACATAATTATAATATCATATCTACATTATTATCATCTAATATTTTATTAAATGATAACATTGCCCAGGCGTACGTATGGGCAACAATCTCCACGATGTGATATGATTAATTTTTCATTTATATTTTTTATGGATGATAATAATGATTAATACAATGAAAACATATGATATACTAGATATAATACTTTTTCTTCAAATTTTAATTATTTTTAACCTGTATTTCATTCTACTAATCAAATAATGGAAATAATCTTCATTCATACATATGGAAAACCGTCTCCAAGAATATGGTAATTAATTTTTATATCTATAATTTTAATGGCTAATTTTAAATATGGATATAATATATATATATTATGTTAATAAAATAATAAACATCTTAGAAATTATTGGACAATGATAGAATCATAAGGAAAATAACTGTGAAACCAAAACATTCCTGGAAAATAATGTAGTTACCACTCAGGACAGTGATTTAAAAACCAATAATACATGGGAAATATGATAATATATATATATCATACATGGTAGGATGAAGGTGTATTTTTAAATAATAAATATGTAATAAATAAATATTTATTAAACTAGTGTTCTGAATATAAACAAGGAATGTCGAAACATGAGGTAAGTGATTTTAATCTCACTCTTCTTTTTATCGGAAAAATTCCATAATAACCAATTATTTATTTTCTATGGTGTATATAATCCCCAAGAATTAGTTTTCATAAAAAAATTATTTGTTTAATGGGGAGTTTCATATCTATTTATTTTTATTTTCTTCATGGGATTTCTATTCATATTTAACCAAGGTGATAAGTGTTTATTTCCCAATCTCATCATTATTAATGATTTTTTATGTCTAGAACCAACTAGGGAATTTTTTCCCTTCCATGTACATGTTTATAAAATACATTTCAAAAAGGGTTTTAAATTTCCAATAAAAAAATTTAGAATCATTTTATCTTTTTTTTTATTTTATTTTTAAAATTTTAATGGTATAATTTTTTTCATTTTCTATAAAAGGATCATTATTAATTTTCCAAAATAAATAGAAATGTTTTTTTATGTTATTATTCATGACCAAATTTTACTGTCATCATCAATCCTCAATTATTTTAAGCTTCCATAACTATTTTAAAAGGTTATTTTTGTAGAAAACGTTTTCCATTATAAGTTCTCCAATATAGCAAAGTTATTTCAAAATGGAAAGATTATTTTTCTCATGAGTTATTATATGTGATCATTAAAAAAAATTTCCCATCTGAGATGAAATCAGTTTATGTTTCTTATTATTTAATAAATATATGATCCAATGATACCATTATAACTATTTCTCTTCCTGGTTTATTATTATGATGAACTGAGTATTAGGAAACCTATATCTTTTCCATGGGTAAAGTTCTGATGAAACTTCTATGAAATACATATATATTCATATGTTCTGATATGATTAATTAGTTATTTTATTATAACACACATATTAAGTTTTTCATTATTATGTAAGTGGGACCTATATTTTTCACCAATTAATTTTGTAAATAAGGATATCTCTTGAGATAAATTGGAATGTAAATGGGCGTGAACCATGATTAGTAAGGAACTTGTCCACCATAATATTATTTGGGGTGAACCTTAACTACTATTATAGTTTCTGGAGTGAAACCATTCCAATATGAATTTATTTGAAAAGATCAAGCTATGATATGGAAATTAATTTCTATTAATATTTGAATGAAAAAACTTCATGTCTTCTATCAATTTTATTATCTCGTTGCTAATGTTCCTTTCATGATTCATGTCATGTGAACTTATGTAATTCATTCCCTGAGTCAAGATTATGATTTTTAAATGAAGTCCTTAATTCTCAAATCTTATTCCCAAATTCTACTGTTATGATCAATATCTCTCAATATAACCATTCTTGATAATACCAGTTCACAATTTACTTACGTTTCATTTTCCAGGGGATATGAAAAAATATATTATATATTCCACGAAAAAAAGTGATAGTTATGAAAAAATCTGTGTGATAGAATATAGATATTTTATAAACTATAAATTTATATTTTTGGGGTTTTCAAAGTCAATATACCTTTATGGTGTAACGACATGTGTTTTTGTATTATCATGAATATCATAATAAAAATATTTAATATTTGTGTATAATAAAATGAGATTTTTATAACTTGTAAATTTAAGAAATATTTGATGTATGAGTATGATACACAAACAGAACATCGATTATTAAGGAATGATATGTACACTTATGGGACCCGTCGTCTATTCTATTTAAGTGAGGTTAGATCCATAATTTTGTTCATCTATGGTATGATCATGGGCGTTTTCCCTCTTATAATCTTAGTGTATAATTGTATCATTTGAGTGAATTACCTAGGTCTATCACTATGAGAACAAAATTTGGAATTCCATCCTCTTTCATAGGATTGTTGTCTCCACTATGTGGTTACTATGTGATAGAGTTCTCGATGACCCTCTGTATGACTGATGGTTTGATCCTCTATCATTCCATTATACAAAATAGGATTAGTTAGTGTTGTCGGCATGACCACCATGCATAGGGTGTCCATCACCAATCTCGAAATTTAATAATGTAATGTTTGTGATATCATTGTAAATATGATTCCATACATACCCTGTAATTCTAGAAGGGTTCATAGTGTCCCCTAGTGACCCAGGGTGAGACCCATATATAGGATTAGAGATATTTGGAGTTCCAGGGTGAATCTTCATTGGTGAGATCTAAAAAGAAGAACCTATTAGGTGAGATCAATCTCTGACATCATGGCTCATATAGTAAAATATCGTATATAATAATTAACATACAATCTCAGATAGAATCCTATGACTGGAAATATGGATGAAGATATTTTGAGAAATGAAAATGTATAAACTATACCAGGATTTTGATGTTCTTATTTCTATCTCTCATATCCTGGATGAAATACCTTGTAAAGAGTTTACTAGAATGTTGATGAATTATATTTGGTTATTTTGGGCTGTCCTATAGGATATTCTGGTTATCACCCATCATTGGGATCCTCCCACACCTATCATGTTTTATGAATATGATAAACAATTATGAAATTCATTCTTAGGAAAAATAATAGTTGTATAATTGGATGGGATAAACAAACCATGGTTGGACTGGGTGTTTCATTTGATATCAATCCCCTCAAACATAAAAGGTCAGAATCATTTTGACTTTTGGGTTGGAACTATATTTAGACCATTATTTCATTCCAACTATTTTTATACTATATTGTGGGATAGATTTTAATAATTTAATTTATTACTAGTTATATAATCCTTTTAGATTTTAATTGGTGTTTTGTGGTGATTACTTAAATATATTACTATTAGGATAATGCCTCTTATCGAGGTGATATTCCTACTAAATACTAGTTGTAATCAAATAGCCTATTGGCGGCAGTAATGGGGATCTCATTATTGGATTTTCACTGTTAAAGAATGACCTAATGGTTCAGGAATTGAATATTTTTTATCAGAGGAGTGTTCATCTTTTTATTAGAGTCTTGAAATTTTATTACTGTGAAACTCATTTGGAAAATAGGAAAATAGTGTCAATATGTATCGAGTTTATCTATCATGAATGGAAAAAGTAGTTTTTTTTTGTGAATGCTTACATATCCATTCACCAAGAAAATTATAACCTTCTTGTTTACAGGGTATCTATTGGAACTAGTTATAGGGAAAAATATTAGTACATGTATCATATAGGAATTGGTTATATTTCAATTTCCTTATTCAGTCATCTCCCTAGATATAATCATTGATATTGTTACATATTTTATTCTTGCAAGAAGTTTTTATGATGACAACCATCAAGGTTTCTATTACATGGTCAAGATTATGATCCAATGAGTGATGAAGCCTCTATAATGGTTCCTTTTCATGGGGAATTTTTCTATCAATGTTGACATTAAGGGGTTATTTTTTCATCTATTATTGCATAGAGTGACAAATAGTTGTTTTGGTGGACGTATTATGTTATAATGATCCATGGATGGCTTTGATGGTGTTGAGTGATGACATAAATGGATAAAAAACATTTAATGAGCTTCCATTTCAATTATTTATTAGGATATTGGGTCATTTGGTTCATTTGATATTAGTGTTTCCATGTAGGTCACAACATTGGAGGGTACATCAGTAATGAGGACCTTAGGAATACGGCATTTTGTTTAGGAAGATTAATTTTTATTATTTTATAGGATAATTATATCTCATGTAAGATTGGCATACCCATCATTCTCTAACCAGAGAGGTTGTTGGTAGATCATCTATGGAGAGGAATCAGTTGGAATGGTGTGGTTTGTTGGTCGGTGGGATTAATATAGGATAATGGAGTGGAGTAGAAGATGGATAGCACTATGATTTATTTCCTCCACCCGGACCCATATGTGTTATATTACTTGATTAGGGGACTGATGGTGAGGGAATCAACAATAATAAGTGTTGATGTATTATGAACCAGTGGCACCGAAACGGAGTTGAGGTATGGTTTGTGTATTGACTACTTTTTCTATAGATTTTATAGAAATAAATGAGCGACTCTTTTCATTATTCATCCCTATATTATGAATAGAGTTTCCAATTGATATATTATCTCAATCCTGGTGTTCTTAGGCTCTATTAGAGAGTATTGGTGATTAAACACTTAAATAGTATGTGTAACCTAATTCTATAGGGGAGAGAGAGACGACATGGATACATTCCATGGTGGTAGTGGGACCCTATGTATTTTTTATTAGTATAGACAGGTTATCAACCACCAATTCTTTATTGAAAATTAACATTAAGAGTTTAAGTGTATCTGATTATTTGGGAACAATTGTTTCCCCTATTGTAAGGAGTGGTTCTAGGTATAGAAAAATGAGGTTATATACAAGAGGACATAGTCTATTTCTTAATAGTTGAAATATAAGACCATAAGAGTAGTTGATGATGTTATATTTCAATTTCATGTGGTGTTAATGATAATGATTATGTATTACCTAATAATTTTATAGGATTACCTCTCTATAAAATGTTTTTATATGTACAGTGTTGCACTAGAGATAACATGATATCTACCCTAGTATATCAGATAAAACTGAGTAGCGTTGTCACCCGATGGTTTGGTTTGGGAAATCAATATATCATGTGAGATGTTTGGTTTGCCATGTTCACTTTGGAAACACTATTTTATCACTTAGAAGGCAAATAAGAGCTTCCGGTATGGTCTGCTCTGACATCACATGGACCGAGAATATCCTCCCATGAGAATCTTAGAATTACTCAAAAATTGGGTAGAGTTGAAGTGGTTCTTAGATTATTAATACATGGAAGTTTATCAAATGATTTATGATCAATAAGATTATTTTAGAAACGTGGATTCCAAAATCGATGGTATTTTCTTTGTGTTCTTGGTGATACCTTCTGGTGTGTTCGATTCAACACAATGTTGCAAGAATTATGATCCAGTTCCATTGACCCCTCTTTGATCGGTTCATGGTGGTCTTCATTTTTTACATCCTAGTGTAATATATGATCTTGTTTGAGTAAGTAAGACACTTGAGGATTGTTCTTGACATCCTCTAAGAGTATCTTATTTTGTAAATTCCTCAATGTTTTGGTTTATAATTAAGAGGTCCACTTTTGGGGGTATTTTTCCTAAAAAATAAAAGTTATAGTGGACCCATAAAAGGTTCAGATTATTCTATCTTGACATACACCAAACAATGTGGTTGTGGTAGAAGATTCTCATATTAGGGTTTTCCACCCACTATTGTTGAGTTAGGATTCAGACTAGTTGGAATCCTTGATGTTTAACCTTGGCTTCGAGGATAGTATAATATATTTGTAGTCATTTATTGTTTCTCCCTCATCTTTTTTAGAGCTTTAGTAAAGTACTACTCCGATAAATAAAATCTGAGGTCTAGAGTGAAGAAATATAAACTAGAAAAATTATTTGTGGTTTTCATGAAGGTGTCGATAAAATCATCCTTTTGAGGATAGATGATGACACATATCACACTATTTGAGAAATTAATATGGAGGTTTTATTCCCATAGTAATACATTCAAGAGACATGAGGATGTACTATGACCATTTAGGATAAGTTTTTGTGTCCATAGATGTTGTTTCTTGTGTTTGGGTTTATGTATTATTGTATCACCTATCATTAGGTGATGGCCGAGGTGTATGGAAGGGATTGAAAATGGGATGGTATCATTTTAGTTTTTTTAGATGATTCCATGACCATCGAATGCTCATGACACAAACTAGGTGATCATTGAATATATTTCCATGTTTTCCTAATTTCTAACCATATAAATATAGTTTTATTTTGAAATATTGGTGAACTATTAAATGTATGAGGTATTTTGGATTCAAATGTTTCCATCGATGATCATTTTAGAACATTATTCCCGCTTCACATAATGATCATGTAATGGATTCCAGAGATATTGAACGACTATTGATATTGAGAAAAACACCTCTAACATGTATATTTTTCATGTTAAATTGGACCATTATGTTTTTGGAGAACATGCCTTAGAATTTCATGCTAGCATTGGTCCTTGTCTGGGTAGAACATCTATAATCAGTGAAGTTTTTGATTCATAATAACTACTTCTCTACAATCGACATATCACCACATGAGGTTTTCTATAGTAGACCAAGAAGGATACCATTGTACTGGTTATAGATAGTGGGAGATAGACCTTATGGGACGAGAGTTAGTTCTAGTGATGGTTATAAAGGAGTTGATTTCATCAAAAGGAATATGTGGACAATATAGTAATGTTAGAAGACCCTTGTGAAGCGGGGATAATGGCCTTTGTGTCGGAATAGGAGATCATGTGTTCTGATAGATCTCCCCTAATTAAATATTATAGGTATTTATCCATGATAGGAATATACCATAGGTTTATATGGGCACTTTTCCAAGTTAAAAGTATCTTTAAGTGAGTGAAAAACTATGAGACCCAGATAACATAGTTAGGCTAGGATGTCATATTTGTATTGATGTATGTGCCCAAGGCACTTATGCATGACTCATTTCATGATGCTGACCAAGGTGAGATGGAAAATGGGGGGAGTTAACATTTCATTGAGCTACAGGACCCCTATAATGTTTTAGTATTAAACAGATAATACCCTTTAGGGGGAATTATTTCCCTTTAGGTTGGTGACTATTGATAGCACGGAAACCTTATGGAGAGATCATGGGAGTGGGAATCAAATTTTTGAGCTCAGTTTCATCACTTGTAATTATGTATTTACTATTTGGGGTGAAATTCCACTATGTAATGTAGAATGTAACATCCCAATTTTCCCCTTATTTATATTTAAAAATACTAAAGAATATTTTTGTATCTATGTACTAAGCTGACTTGAGATTATGAGGCAAAAACTACCTCAGTATTAAAATAATAAATAATATTAAATGAATTATATCATTCACACATATTTTTTTTAGATTAATGAAACTACCAAATAAATTCAAAGATCAGAAATATGATATCATTATTAAATCAAAAATTTGGGTCTTAACCAAGGTGTAACATAACCATTATCATTTTAAAGTTGGTTTTTAAAGTGTTTTCATATGTGTAAATAATTAAAAAACATATTTAACTAATTTATTTGTTGTTTATACATAATGAACTAATCCTCCCATTATAAATGGAATGTCTTGATTAGAACCAGGATTTAGAACCATCTCCTTGGATATTGAGAGGACCCATTAGAGAGGATTTCATATAGGATTCTCTGATGAACAATGATAGATCAAGGAATGGAGATCGATGAGCAATTCGAAGCATTTTTTTATCACCCAAGATGAAAAAACAAATAGGTCTTCAACAAGGATTGATCTAAATTGAGGTAGGGTATTTATTCAATATTTTTTAATTCCCCATTTATTATTAAATGATGAACATGATTAAATCTACAAATATGTTTATTTTTAGATCAATCATTTTTTTCATACATGTGTTTATTTTCATACTATTTGTGAATTTTATTAAATCATATATTTTCTGTCATTCCATCATCATTGAAATTAAAATCAATCAACTTCATCCCAAATTAGAGATAATCTCTGATCCTCATATTGTTTTCTATTTAATTCATAGTCATTCCCCCATGAATCACTATCATCCATTTTGGTTGGAGGATCAAAAAATATTAAGAAACATATCCTTACACATTAAATATTTATCCAAAAAGTTAATTTCAAGAGGTTCTATTTTTTTATTAGTGATTGCCTAATAGGGGTGAGAGATTATATTATTATTGAGACTCTATTATCAAATATTAGTTATGTCTTGTTGTGCAACATAAATCATGGTGTGAAAAGAACAGATTCCTAATTGTTTTGGAAGGATGAAATCCTTCCACCATATGGGTGGTAAGCACTGTCAACTAGAAAAAAATTATCAACAAGAAACAAGACTGGATCTATAGATGGATGTGAGGGTAATGATGTTTAGAATTATCGATAATGTCTAATATAATCCTAAAAACATAGTGTGTATTCCAAATAAGACACACCTTTTAGTCCCCATTTCCTAGTGCTAGGGACTATGTGTAGAACAAAATAACACACACCAAGTGACAAGTGCCACACAGAGCATGACTTGGTAATGGTGGTCAGGTGTGTACCTCAGAGGGTACATGGACATTTCTATGTACACAATCATTTGTATTATTCATGGTCCTGTCCATGTACTCAAGAAACTACAATATATATAGGTGTAGAAAAAAGTAAAAGATCATGGCTAGATGTACACTGGACTGATATTGTGTTACGTTGAGTTCAATCAAAAATATTGTATGTCATGTACCATGGGAAACATCTTTTTACCTTGTAATGAACATTGGATAGATAGTATGACATGTCATCTAAGGAAAATACATCTAAATTAAATGTACCCCAATATGAAATAGCGAGTATATTAAATAAATTAATTCCATCGGATCATGAGACATTGAAGTTTCTAGCTTTTTTGAGAAATGAAAATTTATATTATGGGACCCAAAATCTACTCCTTCGAGGGAAGGCTAGATCACTAGTTTAGTTCATCTCTAGTATGTGTTTGGGTGCATCCCATAAATCATTTTAGTTCAGACTGGAATCAGTTGAGTGGATTCCTTTGGACTATACTAATAAGGGTACCCTTGGGAATTACATCCCCAATTTAGAATTGTTTTCTCCTCTATTGGATGAGTTTTGGATATAGTTCATTATGTCCCTCCATATGTCATGGGGTGTGACCCCTATCATTTATTCATTCACCATGGGTAGGGTTCATGGTATAAGGGTGACCACTATCAATATGGAGTCAATCCCATATCTAGAAGTTTAATACACTAGGGTTTAGGGTATCATCATATATAAAATCCACTACATACTGTTTTATTTCAAAGTGATTCATTTTGTCTCATAGTGACCCTAGGTTTGTTCCACTATTTTATTATCAAGATCATCATATTTCATTTTTGTATCTTCTTGGGTGATACCCAACGATCACTAATTATTTTTTGTGTGCCATCCATGACAGCATGTCTCATGGAGTGGAATATCCTAAAATAATTTTACTATGAATCCTTGTAAAAATACCTATTAAAGGAAGAATAGTAGAGACCACTTTTATACATGGAGTTTAAATTGATTAATCTCAAATTTTTATTCTTAATTTAATGTATCATAACATAATTCACCTAATATGTTATGAGATTACTATAATCATAAAGTATTTTTTAGTGATTTTGGGGTGTTTTACTAGGTGATTTTATACTCACACTTGTATGGGATCCACCCACACATATCAGGTATTACATTAAAGAAAACACATTTAACGGTGTATATGGAGGACTAAGAGTTGGTTGATCATATGTTAGTCAGGAAAAACCATTGTTCAATTAGTTATAGAATCACATAGTAGTCCCCTTTTACTTAGATGGTTGGGTTTTTTTTCAATTTTCAGTGGGATTATTTTTTCCCCTTATTAATTTCCTTCAATTTTTCATAAAATTGCGTGGGATATATGTTATTCATCCATTTTGTTTCTATTTTTTTACCTTACATAATTTTATGGGTGTTTGGGTATGTATTCATGTCTATAAACTGAATAAGGTTATGCATCCCATGTGTGTGATATGCTTACTCATGATTACTTTCAAGACCCTGTCTAATTGGAAATTGGATTACAGTTCCCACAAATAATTTATCATTGGCTAGGAGGGCCCTGAGGTGTAGATTCATAAATAATAATTTAGTTCCGTAGGATGTGTGCCTATATTTTTATGAATCATTAATTTTGTGAAGTGAAATAGGAATATATAGTCTCTATTGGAGCAGTGTTTAGTCATTCAAGTTATTATTTAATATAATGTTACATAAAGCCATAAGTAGAATCCTAAAGGATGAATGTATCTATGGGATTACAACCAAGTTTTTTTTGGTAATGTACATATTATTTTGTCCCACTTGAAACTACATCCTTGTTTGAATACTATAACTGGATGTAGGCTCTAGTAGAGTATTACATAGTCGAAATAATAATAATAATGGTGTTTTGTGTATTAACTCAACTGTGACCTAGTGTATGTCATGGATTCTGAGTTTCTAACATTGTGAGACAGTCTCGAGGACATTCATTGGCAGACCACATTATATTCAAATAACACAGTGAAGTATTTAAAAATAATGTCAACTGATTGGGTTAGAGAATGTAAGAGTAAAATGACCATGTATAACCTTGAATAATATATATTCATAGGCCAATATTTGCATGAATTTTTTGAAATATTCCTTTTTAGTTTACAGTTACCTTTTTTCGGCATTCATAATGTTTTTTTGTACCCACTCCCAATTTTCTTTTAGTCAATATAATAGTCAGAATGCAAGATAACCGAGTTAGAAATGTTTGTTGTGGGTAATGTATAGAATATCCCTATATAATTCCTAATGAGACTATTGATGCAATGAAAAATATCATGAAAATTCCCACCAAAATAATTAAATCTATGAGTGAAAAGCCAAAACATTTTGAGCTCCAAAAGACACTATGTGGGGAGACTCTCTAAATAGAGTAATTAATGAGACAACATACAACCTATTTTATTATTTCATTCAATCCAATTATTGATGATATGTGGGTCAATGAAACAAAATATATATATATATACATATTCCAATGCTCGTACCATGAAAGTGGTTTTAAAATTCTATCATTTATAAGGTGATGATGAAATGATGTGGGGTCTCATTATGACTACTAATAAAAATTATGATGTTGAATCTATGGAATGGGAAGAGTTCAATAAGATGTATTTTATCAACTATTTTCTTCATAGTTTGAACGCAAAATAGAATTATAATTATTTTAATTCGTTAAAAAAAGTGTATTATTATATTTGATGAAATAAAAAAATCACAAGATTCACGAGGAATGCCACAGGTTTTGTCTCTCATACTAAGAGAAAAATTGACCACTACATTACTGGATTAAATAGTATCCTTAGATAAGAGTAAGCCAAATGAGACATTGGTTTCTATATAGAGATTGTTCAAAGTGATCATAACATCTTAATAAAGAATATATAAACTCATTACTAAAATATTTCTACCTAAAATATAATGAAAATGGATTCATGTGGGATATTAGGTGATGAATAAAATGGAGGGAAAAAATATGAATCACTTACATGCCAAAATGTGGGAATAAGAATCCAAGAACCTGATGAAGATGAACATGTGAATGTATTATGTGTGAAAAGAAGTAGGATAGAGCTCATTAATGTTGGAATGAGATGAGAAACATTATGGAGGAAATGAATTTTCAATTTCTCAAATGTATTTAGAAAGGGAAATAGGGGAAAAAATCTAAACTCTAGAGTATTTGGAATAAAATACACTACAACCACATAAAAACTAATAGGATAAAGAAATTCTTATTCAATGACTAAAAAATATGTGGCTTTTGTAAATTAAGTAAGAATTGTCCTCTACTCTAGAGTTTAGGATGTATTGTTGGAGCATTATTTTAGAATCCTCTTATATCCTAGATAATAAATCACGACCCTAAGGAATTGATTATTAAAGGAAAATTCTAAATATATAGGAATAATATCCAGTTTTTCTATTTATGGGAATGTTATTCATTATAATCTTACCATATCATTATTTTAATTAATTTAATGTGATTTTTTATTTTGAATATATCTATAAGCATGCATTAAACATGAATTGTAAGAATATAGAATTAGATATTAAAATTTAAAACTAACCTATTAATTTTTAATTAGTGGAAGGATGACAATAAAATCTAAAGGCCAATTATTCATAATCAGTTTATATCTATAATTATTAAAAAGAAACCTAGAATTTGGATATTCATCATCGGATATAATACAATTTTTCTGTACTCTCACAAGAATTGGTAGGATTGATACCACATGTGAAGTTAACACTTAGTTATATGACGGTAATAACTACCTCAAACTGTCTTCTTTAGTAAGTGGTAATTAAAATTAAGAGGGTGAAATATATTTGTGGGGGATATTGTAAAGAATTGATATATAACTTTTTTTATAAAATAAACAATTCATGTATAAAATTTTTCAAATGATAAAAAATAAAACAAACATGACATAATTTCAATATTATATATGACTATTGAAACATAACTATTAAATTAAAAGGTATAAATTACACTAACCAATCAAAAATACAATAAATACTATAAGAATAAATTCCATCAGGAAGTTGATTATTCCTTATGATGCTCAATTATCTAAAAAAAATTGGGTTTAGCTTCACTTAGACTTTTCCTTGACCAAAACCAAGATAAAATTGAGAAATCATGGTTTAGGAATATCCATACATATGAAATGTTAATGGTCACAAATATTTCCATAGGATCCATTCTAGCAAAACATCCACCGAAAACTATATGATGATATTATATTATATATAGGTCTTCACGAAGTTCAAAAGGATTTATTTAAGTAGAAATAATTATTATATAAAAACGTAAAATAAATATTTATATACATTGGTATTCCATGAATAAATATACATTTATAAATCAATTTTCAAATAACAGAATTCATAGAAATTTATCTTTTATAAATTATAATACCATTTATTGAATATATTTGTATCTTGATTGATTAATATCAAGATATATTAATACATGATTATTTAGTGATTTATCAAAAAACATTAATTTAACAAAATTTATTTTTCTATGAAAACATATTTCATTACATTTTAGGATTTTTATCCAATAAAATATATATCTATTCTATTATTTGAGTATGTAATAATAAATATCAATTTTTTATTTTTTCTAACAATATTTTCTAAAGATTAATTTTAGTGATTTTCATGAAAAAGGATGATTTATAGTTAAAAATTGAAAATATATGAAAAATAATAATTTTTATGATCTAAAAACTATGTAAGTGTAACATAAAACTTTTAAAAAATAATAAATACATAAAAATTAAGTTATGAAAAAAAATTCATTTCGAAATATTTTTTTCCATACAAAATATCTATAAAATCATTTTTAGAACAGATGAATGATGTTACATACAATACATCAATTACATCTACCATGGTAATATAAAACATAAAGAATAAAACAAAATAAAACATGAAGGCCTAAAAACATGACCCCACAACAATATCGTCACCCCAACAAACAAAAAACCATTACAAACCCACCATAAATGTTCAAGAAACTGTTACTCTAATAAAAATTGATTTTAAATTTCTCTTGAAACCGTGTACTTTCAGGATGAGGTGTTTTTTCCTCTTTCCATGGTATCATAATATCATTTATTATATTCATTATTAATAAATTTATCACTCTAACATCAATGACAATCAAAAAATATTATGTAAAAATGTTAAATCTTAATAACATGCTTTTTAAATTGTTTTCCACATTTATGTATTTTTTTATTTAAAATTGTCTTCTAATTCTTATAAAATAAATTTGGATAAATTTTATTTCTAATTTTAAATCATATTGTTAAAATTATTTAAATATATCAATATATTTTTATCCATTTAAATTTATTACTATGGTTAAAAATTAGTCACCCCGGTGAAAAGTAAAAATGGTCAGATGGATTTTATATTTGGGGAAATGACACAAAATATTTAAAAAATATCCTAACATATGGTTAAGATATGGAAAAATAATAACTCACCACGTTTCCAAATTCTTATATTTTTCTGAGAACTGAACGTTGTGATCTAGTTTCCATAGAGGATGATAACATCAATGGAAATTTAAATTTTTTAATATGGTGGATAAATTTTTTTAAACCAATCTTCAAAATGGAATTTTCAGTGTAGTACGAATTAAATGTGTACTTTTTATATTATTTCATTTTCATGAGTGGTGTTTTTATTGATCATATAAATATTCGGAATATTGATGATTATAAAAACTATAATCATGGGAATATTATAGAGTCAAGTGGCTAGAATAAGGTAATGGATAACCATTCACCAATATTTTTTTAAAATTTTATATATGTACATAATTGTGAATCTATGAATCAAGTCCCTAGAAATTGTATGTATTTCTATAGTGGAGAACATACAAGTTTGAGGGATGAGGGATGTTTTTGGAAATTGTGTGATAAAACATTGAAAGGTCGGCTTGTATTGGATTGCGAGTCTATGTGGTTTGTACATAGTCTGCAAAGAGTGAAAAAACCATGTACAACATTACAACATGAAAAACTTCTGATTTACCCATATAAAATTAAATAGTTTTTAACAGAATTTTCATCCACATCCACCCATCATCCCATCTTACACATTCTATCCACTTATTCACTACATCGTTGAGAGATATCATTTATTTTTGTCCTATTTTCCAATTCCATAATTACGATCAATAACACTATGTATTTCAATCTCTCTTATGCCTCTTTATCTTTGTATGTGTTTCTTTATTTTTAGCAAACATTTTATATGTGTGTTATTCCCAATTTTTAGGTGTTTTTACTAGTACATATATTTTTTCTATTTTTTCAGGAATCGAGGGGCCAATACTAGATGAGGGAAACATCATGTCTCTAAGGGAGATGGTCTAACTGTATTTCCTTAATTTCATCATGTAATTATAAAACATATGAGTTTTTCATCACAGTAATAACATGGTATCAACATATTTTTAATTGAACATGAGGATTTATGAATTTAGATTCCATAAATTAATAATCCCATGATTCAAATGTTGTTTTATTAATTTCTCAATTTTTTTAATATGGACCATGTACCGTCTATGGGAAACCTAAAGAATTGTCCTAACAATAGAAATAATGAGTCTGTTTATATCCCTAATTATATAATATAATTTTTTGTGAGGTTGAGGTTTTGGTTCATCTCATTCTATGGACCATGTGAGGTTCATGGAAGACTCTCGAATAATTAAATGAGTTGCTGATGTGGTACACTTGATTTTCATTATTTCTTTCGTAGTTATTAGATGCATTAGTAGAACACTTACTAGGGGGTTTACTCTAAGGAACCTTGGAAATGCCAATTTCTACCCCTTAGAGGAGTAGAACCCCAGTTTTTTAAAAATAATAATATAAATAGTTCAAACTATATTATAAATAATTTGGGAGTAAATTAGTGATTTTGAGTCTCTCAGGTGTTTTTTATGACTAGTATATTTTTGATTCCTTATCCTTGAATAGTTATTGGCATCCCTACTTACCAAAGTAAATAGATTTTACAAATTTATATTTAATTAAATAATATCTACATAATTCCTTGTTTATAAAATCAATTATTCTATGACAAGATCATTCCATGAGATACCTTGAGGTTTAAAATTTATTGTAATGATGTTAGTGGGTTGAGTTTATAATAATAAAACTAGATATAACAAGATATATGAGTGGGAAATCCAAATGGGTGAATGAGAAATGAAAAGATTGCTGTGATTTGTAATAAGAATTTAGTTAATGCATGTTTCTTATTTATTTTAGTTAAACTCCATTTTTGATGGGATTCTATGCATTTGTATCATTAAATATATAATGATATGGGTTATATGAAAGAAGTTGTAATTTATTAAATGTAATACATTCCAAGTATAAGACATGGATTCTAGTTTCAAATTCCATGATTTATCCTAATAGATGTAACATGATTCATTGATGTTAATTACAAGGTTAATAGCACCATAGATATGGTCATTGTCTTACACTTATGAATTCCATGGCATGGAGCTGACGATTATCTTGAAATATTTTGAAAAATAAAAAATGGTTTTTATAATCTCTCAGGGTTGACTTGATATCATCTATTAAAGAACACATTATATCATATCCATTTATAAAAATAAATCTCCTCACAATATTACCAAAACCATGAACATTTTCCTTGGTCAAATCCCTTATAGAATGGGTAATGTTGAGGGTAAATCCTTTGTATTTTACTCAAGAGATAAACAGTGTGGCATGATCACCTTGGGTTGGATCCCCAATTCAATACATTTAATTCATTAAATTGTTCCTTGGATTTTCCTTATTCTAATACATTGGAACTCCCAGACCTATTCTATGATTTCATGTCTGATAATATTTTTTTGAAATATGGTCTTTTGATGATTTCACATATTACTTCTTTTTTATTTTTTTGGTATGAGAAATATGAATTTGGTCAAAGTAAGTTGTATTCCTGGTTTACCACTAATTTACTAAATTATTTAATTTTATAACACACACAGTTAGGTTTTATATTCACGGACTGAAAAATACTAGACACCTTTTGATGTGACCTACTAATAATTACTCAAACCATGCTCTGATTCATTCTCATTACCTATAAAAATATCATTGATACATGTTATAACTATGAATCGATCCTCTACATGCGTCATTCGGGCTAGGAATTGTCATGGGGAGGTTGACCAAGAATGTTCTCAGACTACATTGATGAGTTGTGACTTTTATTATTTATTCACTTATGAATCTAGCATTGATATATCTTTTTCATCATGTTTGTTTCTTCTACCTTGTACATATGTAATATAATATTCATGAATGTATTGATTTTATTGTCACGTTCTAATTTTTGGTTTTAATATTTATCTAACTACAGTGAATTTTTTATTTCTCTCTTATATTTATCATTGAACAATTGGATATAGTCTTCACATTTTACCATAATTAATCCCTCACTATTATTCGGTAGCCCCCAAAATATGGGGAGGTTCATTTGAGTTTGTGTAGGTCTCATGATTGTTATCTTATGAGAAAACTTGGAAGAGGTTATCAAAGAGTCATTTCAGAGCATTATTATTTATGATATTACTTTTCTGAAAGGTGAAAAGGAGATAAAGAATGTTCATGAACATGGTAAATAGATCATGTCAGGGACTGTCCAACCTACTCATATTGGAAAGAAAACATTTCCCAAGATAGTAATTTTGGTCAAGTAGTTTTATATTATAGTTTATTATTATGTCACATTGATTTACTATTTATTTTTTCATGCTAATAATTTATTTATTTGAATTATCTATTAACCTAATATTAAAATATAGTTATGTTCATGAATTATTTTATTCATATGAAATTCACATTCCATTGAAATGATTCGTTTATTTATTTTATTTTTTCTTGTATGGATACTAATTTTCTAGTCTTATGGAATTTTTTGGGTTAAATAAAGTCTATGTATCAAGCTAAACAATGTTTTCATTGATAACTTGATTATGGATTGGTATCTTACCATCGTAAAATAATTACTTTAATATAAATAACCAAAAAAATAATTAATGATTTAACATAAATTAAATATTTAAATATCTAGGAAATTGGTTTTGTTTTAAAATAATCAATGTTACTTAATTTTGATGTCAGTTAACTGAGGTGTCAGTTTCACTATATAGAACAGTTTCTTCTATAACATGCGATTTTCTACCTAAATAAAGAAATCATTATATTGTTGATTGAATCCATCTAGTTCTATCAATTATTATATACCTAGATAATAAATTCTTATAATGTTAACGTTATTCTATGTTTTCTTCCATAAAATTGCCAAACGTTTAGATATGGATGTCATTTAAAAGGAGTTCATATTTAAATTTGTAAGGGGTTTTACCATTCTCACATGAGATGGAATCCCCAAATATCTTAATACAGTCATATTTCACTCTCCCATTATAGGTTGATCATAGCATTATGTTCCAACAAAATAAACCCAGTAAGGGTGAATATGAAAATTGATTAGTAAATTAACTCTTAAGTTATTTCAATTAAATGGGATTCCTTTTTTAAAAAATAGAGAAGTTCCCCCATAATTTGGGAATGTAAAACAATTTAAATGAACCTATGATATAATAAAATGACCCTTATTGGTCGATATCATATTTTCAAGACAATGGTACCTAACCAATTGGGAGTATATATATGTAAAATGGGATATTAATTTAATTTTTATTCAACCACTCGTATAGCTTTTTGTATATTTTAATGGTAGAAACATACTTAAAAGAATCCTATAATATGATTGAAGTAATATTCAATTTTTTTCATCCCTATTGATATAATCAGTCGGTAAATTAAAATTCTTTTTGCATCCTAAATAGCATTTCCCTCTATATCAAGTGATTAAAATTTCATTTAACTAATTTTGATGTTATGAACATATGGATAAGTAATGTTTGAAAGGAAATTAAAAGATAACTTTCCTAAAGGTAATTATGGATACTGCTAAATAATTATTCATGTATGTTTGATAAAATATTTTCATCAATATATTGTAGATGAAATTCCATTTCTCAGATCCCACATAATGTTTAAAATTTGAATAGATGTAACATATTGAATAAAAAATTTAGTTGTGTTGGAATTAATATCCCTACTGAATCTATTATTTTCAAAAATCTGTGAGGAATTATTGGATATGAATGTAAATACTTATCATGAGTCTTTTTTAGAATTTATCATTTGTTCATAATAGTAGTCATCCTGGTGAACATTTATACATGAACCTAGTTTTAGATTACAATAATTCTAAAAATTGAAGGTTTATCCTAGTTTGGTAGTTTCTATAGACATAAAAGGAATTAGTTGATTATTTTTTTATTTTTTATAGACAAAAATGGTATTCGTACAATTTTTTGGTTCCGATAAGACTCGTAATTTTTAGAATGGTAAACCAGCTAGGTGGGTGGTTATTAGGATACTTGATATTGTTATATATGTGATAAATGTGGATTATTTTGTTTAAAAGTACTATGATTCCAATGGAATTAAAAACCATTAAGTTAGTCTTGTGAATGTAATATTAGGAATGTATGAATCATTAAGAGGTCAACTAAGTTAATAATGATGTGGTATAATGAACCCCTTGGATGATCCATATTATAGGATTTCACATTTCTTTAATGCATGGTTCTATTAGAACATTGGATCAACTGATTTGGGTGTTCATATTTAGATGATTTAATAACAAGTTAGTACACATTTCAATATTTGGTTCCCATTGAATTATATTTTTTTGAATAATTCATATGTGCTTCGGCATTTAGAAATGATTATGAACTATAATGTAACATAGGGTTCCTAGTTATGGGAGAAATTTTCATTTGGCAAAGGTATCTACAATACCTGGTAACATTGATAAATGGACATGTTTTAGATGAAATGGGATAATTAGAGCTTAAAAAATAGATCACGGTAAAGTTTCATGAAAACGTGAAACCACTGATATCCATTGAAATATGATATTCGATTGATTTGTTGTGATATAATATTTCATTTGACAATTTTATATGTGATATGGTAGAATATTCATCTGGTGATTGACTTGTATGAAGGTGTGGGCGGGATGAAAACTGGTGTGGGATTAATGAGAGTTGTGCGGACATGGTGCCCCAAGGAACTCATGTTGGAATTTGGATTTTTTTTTGTAGTGGAATTGATAATATATAATGATCGCATGAGAATTAATGGATGGTACATGTGGAATGTCAATGAAAGAATCAGGTGTTGATTTATCACATAGGGAAATATGGATCTGGAAGATAGAGACAATTTTTGTTTCAGTGAGACCTATTTGGTTCAATTCTCTAGGAAATGATAATGTATTATTTAGATAGAGTGGGATACACCATCATTATTCTCATGGAGTGACTCTCATTGGTTAGTTATTCCAAAACATAGGCCTTGAAATCCTTTTCATGGGAAGTGAGAAAAAATGGTTAGTAGTGGGACTGATCCTATGGGATGAGTGGCCTTAGCCTTGTTTATCCATCATGTTTTGGTAAAAATTATCAATGGTTATGGAGGTTAGGATTGATCAATCATATAATAATGTAGATTCTCATAATGTAGGGATTGGGATAATCATCTTGGTTTACGACCCTAGTTTGGGGATATTCAATATATGTTAGATTAATTATGGGATGATCATTGTGGTCTCATGGTTTCAACATATAGGTGGAACTAAAATATTCATGATTACTTGATGAATTTTATTTTTATATTTCCATGTGCTTTTGGTTTATTTTAAAAACCATATATGGTATTTAGATAGCTTAGGGTTACTTGAGTGAAATTGGTCCTCATGAAATGAAGAAACTAGTGTTTTCAAATGAAGGCTATTTTTTGGGAATTTGTTTATTAACATTGTATCCCATATAATAAATGGTCCCCATAATGATAGTGTATCCCTCCTTTTTTAAGTGTAAAATGATAATTTATATTGTTCATGAATGTTGAAATGATGATTTACCATGATAAAAAAGGGAGACTCAATATTTTATTTGGTTACGGAAGTGTAACATAAATAGTTATTAAGTTATTTAAGATTGACATGAATATTTTCATAAATTACTGATGGGTTAAATTAAATTTTCTTAAGTTACAAGCATTGTAAATCCTAATTTTATTATGTTGTTTTAGGGTAACATGGGTTTAGATTACTATAATTTAATATCATTGTGGGATATATACTATCCTTGGGATATACTCTCTGATGAACATGGGATGCCTTTCGGAGTAACAAAATACAAAAAACATGTCCATGATACATTTATAGGTACTAATGAGCATCTTTTATAAATAGAGGTTAGATGTAGTTTGGCTTTTTCTCCCAAGTTTAATTGGTTGTTGTTGGTTGTAAATTTTATCAGTCTTGTATCAATGATTTAAGTAAAATTTCTTCAGGGAATTTCAAGTAATTTCATAGAAGAAAAACATGTTCTGTTTTTTATGTGCTGGAGAAGCACATTTTTTTGAAATAAGAATAGGAAACTGATAGAAATTACTTGGTTGATTAAAATCCCATGTGGATTGAGATGAATTGTAGTATGAAAATTTTGAGTGATTCAATAAACCAATGAGAAAAAATTTGGTCAGAAATTTTGAATTTGGTAGGTGACAAGGTTTAGACATAGGCTTATAAGCCAATATCTATGTTTTGGATCACCATGGTATATTTAGTCTAATAGTATTATCACAAATGTTTCTTCTATTATAAAAGAATCAAAGGGAGTCATATTTTTTATTAAGAATGTGATCATTGGATTGGTTTTGAGCAGTTTAGTTCCTTGTTCTCTGTGTTTCTATTCAGGACCACATCCGGTAAAAGAAAATGAAACATAGATTATTGAATTACTATTGTTGATAAGAATAGGTTAGGTGATGTCATGTTTTTCTACTAGGGCTTCTCAGGATGAAAGGAGATAAGTTCAAATAGTCAGAATATTGAGTATAAGTACAGAATTATAATTATAAGATAATTTATTATTTTCTATATATTAGAAATGTTATTTTTATAACCATGTTTTATTGTTGAATTTTGAGAATTTGATCCCCCAAAAATTTTGATTTTTTGTAAGTTTTTGGATCAATTGGTGCCTTGAGGGCCAAAAACATTCTTGGAATCTTTGATATTTGAAATGATTTTGTGATAAATAATTCAGTGAACATTGTCAACATGGCGTAATAAATTACCATGTACCCCAATAAACTAGACTATATTATATAGTTTTTTGGCATATGAAACTATATTTAATTCCCCTTGAAACTATGTTGATATATACATTGGATTACTGACATGCCTCATCGTTAGCACCTTGTTTGTCAAATGATGTGACCAAACTATGCACATCAATAAAAAAATAAAAAATTACTATTTCTCCTCTCTACTTGTTTTGTGTTTCACAAAATATATGTTACTAATTATCAATGTAACTCCTTCCATGAATTCCATACAGTTTCTCCCTTCCTATATGGGATATAACATTTGTTCTTGGTCTATTTCTCACATTGTCTCATGTGATCCGTATCAATCAGCAATTATATCTCCCTTATTTCATCGTCTCTTAGTTTATTTTACTATCTAGTTCCATTATGTCATTGATATTTCATACATAATATTATTGGAAATTTTTTATGGTTATATTATAACCTCAATTCTCTCTCAAATTTGGGTCTGATATCAGATGAGTGAAGCTTCCACGGTTTGAGGTGGGCATTCTGATAGATTTTTGTTAAAGCCTTGATATATTTATAAAAAAATGAGTTTTGTATCATGTCAACAACTCATTTTTGACCAAGTTCAATATGATATTCTTTTTCCATAACATATATAAAAAAAATAAATTATCTCTTGATTCATTGGTTGTGTTATAAAAATATAAATTTGTACCATGGACTAAGAATTGTCCAGGGGATACTTATGTCCTAACCCTGACCCTAAAAATTAACCAATATGTTTATGTACCTCTATATGGAATCATTTATTAGGTTATTTTATGGTTGTGTTTATACCCATTACTTAGAGCATGTGAGGTAAATAGAAGACCATTTTTTAGTATAATTAATCTCCCATGATGATCCCATGTTTTTCATAACATCTTCATATTTTGGTTGATGCTTTGGGAGTGGTATAATCTACTGATTTACTCCAATGAAGTTATAAGAATTTCATTTCCTTCCTTTAAATAATTATCTACATGCTTTTAATAAACTCATAATTTAATTAGATAAACCTAATAATTAATTTCCATTGGATTTCATCTGTGACCATGACGATATATTTACTTTTATTTAAACCTAGTATAAATATGATGTATTCACCTTTAATATTGTCTGATAACCATATGTACCATAGGATCTACAGGGTGACTAGTTCCTAAATAATTAATGTTTTGTTCTATAAATACATGGTTACAAAATCAATTATTGTGAGGATTTTTCGATAGTTTTGTGTACCTTTTGTTTTATAGATTAATGTAATAATGTTTTTGGGTTGGGTTTCCATCATTAAATATGAATATTTTTGAAATAACATTGATAAATTTGATAGTTTAATGTAAAATCAAAGGATTGTGATATTTTTTAAATTAAATGGACTTGGTACATCATCCAAGTTATTTTTTATTAAAATATATTTTTCTAGTTAGATTGTGTACCAAGTACCATATATTATATAGTGAAATTTGTTATTTGATGGAAATGGTAATAGTTTAAAGGTGATACATGCCAGAGATAATACTCTAATCCCAGTTTCAAATAAAATTTTGGAACATAATGGTTTTCACATGAATCATTTATATTAATGAATAGGGGTAATTTATCCATGAATCTATTCATTTAATTAATATCATGAACTCATCTTCCTAGAACTATAGATTTGAATAGAAAAATAAGTAAACTAAACTTACATATGTAATATCTATTATTTTTGTTAATTTACCTAGATATAAAACTCCCAAGATTATCAATATATATTATAATGCATCATATTACAATATTCCCATGTACAATCTTTTATTGTCTTGTTAGATAACTTTTATAAAGGTGATTGATGATAGTTAATCCCTCATATTATTCTCTAGATAAAAACCCCATGTCTTTCTCAATATAGTTTTTCTATACACTTAAATTCATAGAATTACATAGATAATTACATGGATATTTGGGGTGCAATATTCCGGGAATCACAAGAAACAATACATTGATTAAGACTAAATAAACTATTTTTTTAGAGCTTGGATTATAGCCATGTGTTATATTAATACTACATTATTCATATGGTTTAATATTTTGGAAGTAGTACAATGTAGGGGGAATTCGATGGTTCTTCTCAATTTAAATTTTAATCTTATTAATATACTAAGAACTTTTATGTTTAATACTGACATACTAAAATTAATTAGGCAATATTAATGGTGACCATCATCGTTTTACTCACTCCATGTTAATAATAACCCAAAATTTTATCAATGGAAACTCACTTCTTATTATTATTTCATATAATATAAATCACATAGGGAAACCAAAAAATAATATTCTATTTTATATAAAAATATTCAAAAAATAATCCAATAAAAAATACAAATATTAAATCAAATCTATAGAGAGAAAATAAAATAATAGGAATTTGGAAATTTGGAATTTCACGATACATTAAATTTACCAGACTTCTCAAAAAAACATAGTATTTATAAAATTATATATATTTTAACATATAACCATGATATTAACTATATATAAATTATAAATTTATTAAAGATGTGGTATTTAAAGAAATTAAGGATTCTGTACTAATGAAAAGGTAACAGACCATTGGAATAATAATATGAACATTGGGAACAGTAATCCAACCATTAAAATTGTGAAATCACCTATGTAAGTATAAATAATATTTAAGTAACTTGATAATGAAAATATGATGTATTCATATAATTAAATAAGTAAATAAACGTTTTTAAAATAAAAAATTAAATGATGGTATTTTTAGGAAATGTAAATGTTTATTTACAAATATAAAATTAATATATAGATATAAAATAAAATTTAGTCTCTTTAAATAGATTCATATATAGATATTTTGTGGTATTATAATTATATGATAATTTTATGATACCTTAAATAATTTTTCAAAGTGTCATAAAATCAGTTATAATATAAAAACTAGTTTTTTTAATAAATGATGTTATATTTTAAAATTAAACTATTAATATTAATAAATCCAATTTCATAAAATTTAGTTTTTATTTTAAATCTACTAATCGAAATATGGTTGGGATGAGTTTTCACATTTTCCTAAAATAGTTGAATTATTTTTGAATAGTGAAATACAATAATTTATAGCATTTAACAAATACATGAATTCTTTAGTCATTGAAGATGTATGTATGTTGTAATCAACCATTGTTGTGAACTCTCTAGAAAGAATTGCTATATATATTCATAAGAATCAAAACTACATATAGTATTGATCCAAAATAATAAAAATAAAAACAAAATAATCAAAAAACACCTTTCTCCTCCTTTAAATACCTCCCATTCTCCTCAAACATTACAGGACTTATATATTGTCTAATTTATACCCAATTCCATTCCCAATAATCTTCCCCATGTCCAATGGATACTGGTCTCAATTGGATAAAAACCCAAAGTCTCTTAAGGAGGTTCACTAAGAGACAATATTCATGATGTTAAACTCTCATTCTTTATCTTTTAATTTAATAACTTATTCCACCAAATATTCACCTCCCCTATCCAAAAAATAATGAAAAATCCAATGTTATATTTATAATATAATTTTATTATGTTAATGAAATATCCATCATTTAATATATTCACTTGTCCTTTTATTCTAAAAAACATCATATGTGATGTGTCGATTTATAGCAGTCATGTGTGGCGAGTATTCATCTTCAATTACCACCTTAATGGATGGTCATAACAGCATTATTTATGTTTATATAATATCATAATATTTAAATAATATATTATATCATGTTTGACTACCAATATATATACATAATACGAAATAAAATGATACTACTTCGTGATGGTCATAACAATTTCCAAAACAATGTAATCATTTTTCTTTAATGTTTTTTTAGAATCATTCCAATATCTGAAAATATAATAATATAAGGGACCGTTTAAAATTATGAAATTATATTAATATATTATAATTCCAATTCTGGATGTTTTCTTCCATTTTCCATGAAATTTCATAACTATACACAATTTAATCGACCATGAAATCCTTTTAAAAAATACTCTTGGAACAATAAAATTATAAATTAAGACTCATCCAAATTGACATTAATGAACATAAAAAATTATAAAAAATTATCTATATATTAAATAGGTTTTCAATTAAATTATTAATGAGTATAATATTACTATTTCAGACATTATGTTCAACTCCATAACACATTTGGTCATAAAGTAAAATATTTCTCTTAACATCTAAATTACCGTTGGGTTTCATTTTATCTCTATTTTAATCAATATAATTCTTCTTTATTACTATATAATTCTTCTAAATTCTTTCAATAATTCCCAGTCATATTTGTCTATATCAATTAATTCTTCATTAATGGGAAAATACAAATTTTATAAGATTCCCTTATCAATTTCTCCCGATAAGTAGGCCCAATTAAGGGGAACTTATATATTTAATTAGCATTCACATGTATACTCCCTAAAATATTTCAATCAAGTAAATTTTTTATAAAATAATAGATTTTATCATATAAAACTATCTTTGGTTTTTTTATGGTTTAATACAAAAAATATTCAACTTTTTTACTTAAATATTCTATAACATTTTCTAATATACAACACTAACATGAATCATTTATAAAGATTCATAAAATCTATTTTTATATGTTTTCACTTAAGTAAGACATCATTTATCTATATATGTTCCTATTTCCAACAATTAATTAAAATTTTTATTTAAATCCTTTATTTCTTATCTACAATAATGATATACCCATAGGTTGTAACATGTTACATCATTAGGGTACCCATTTCCTTCCAAGGGAAACCCTTAAGATTATTCCTATGTAGTTGATCCTTTATGAGTCACACATATGCATGAACATGATATGATTGGTGTACTGAGATAGTTCTCCAATACATTGGTCAATTTTTAGTCTCATGATGAATCATGTATGGGATTATAGAGTAAACGTAATATATTATGGAACGTTTACACCATGTGAATATTATTGGTATTATACATGACTCATGTTTATGTCATGTTGTATGTTGATTCCACCATATTGTGTTTCTAGGATCATATGACACCATGTCTATGTGCAATGATACTATATGTTTCTTCATACCATTAATTTTATGTTGTCATTTTTTTCCTTTTAACTCATGTATTATGCCTAATTCCCTTGTTTATTCCCATAATATAATTTTTAGCTCATTAATTTCGGATATGTATTCCCCTGCTTATCCTATGAATATTTTGGAACTCGATGTAATTTATAAGTTCATTATGGAATATTAATTACGAGATATTTTAGAATATTTACCTTTTTTCAATTTTAGTTACATTATATTCGTAAGACCCTAGTCTTTATGATCCATGGTTTTTAATTAAGGCATAATTATTCTTAATATCATGTAATAATATGTGTAAAAGGAAATAGTCACTATAGATTATATCAGAGTACGGTCATGTTATTAATGGAAGTTAACACTATATAAATCTATCAAGAACCAGATTGACAATAATATCACTATGGATAACCTATATTGAATCATAGGGAATCCCATGTTTGGATATATGTTTAATTTATAAGTTTATCCTTCTATGTTAAATGTTTTATTTTTATAATCTTAGTATATATGTATTCAAGATAGCATAATTTTAAATTCTTTTTCTTAGTTAGTGGTTGGAAATTTGATAATTGGATCTAGTAATCAATGTCATATATAATGTGATGATTTCCATTATGAAATACTAAATATTATAGGGATGACATATAAAAACATCATGATAGTATTATAATGACTAGATCTTGTTATGAATAATACATTGAATCAATTGGATCTCCCTCCTTCTCATAGGAATGAACAAGTTATTGTCAAATGTAGTATTTGACAATGGCTTCATGAATTTAGTGAATATCCCCATCCCATAATCATGGAATAACGGATTAATTCCAGTAAGAATATATTTTATATACTTAAAATTTTAAAAGAATAGAAAGGAATTCTTGATGTTTAACATTTTGACGGGGAAGCTGATTAGTGGTGGACATAGATAAAAAACATAATTTCTATGGGGTACATTGAATTCATCGATTGAGAGGGATTTAGAAAATATTTTCCATTGAATATTTCTCATAAACTCTCAATCTTATGATGGAGAATGATTTCCTCATACATAATAAAAAATAAATGTGTCTATTGGGGATTATGAGTGAAACATTAAAAAGATTTCACTATATTCCTTCAACATTGTCATGAAAACTAAAATCAATGTGGATCGATTCTTCCATGTATTAAGAGTGAGTGTACAATAATCCTAGGCAATTTGAGACTTTGAAAACTATGAGTAGATTGTATGTTGTTCCCTTGAGGATGATATGGTGATCAGAGAATCTTAGTGGTCACGTGAGTCTAGATATAAAAATGGAAATTTGAGTATACGTTGGTAGGTTCAATGGATAAATCCCATGAAGGAATAAAATCCCAACATACCACATATCAAGTGTGTGGGAAGAATCATCCTATAAACTGGTTAAGCGAAACCAAGAGATGCAACAAATTCATAAAATAGGGTCACCTAGATAATTACTAATGAAGTGATATAAACAATACCACAATTTCTAAAAAAGAAATTATGGTTCATATCAAAAATTAGTATGTAGTGTAGTGTTACAACTACAATGAATTTGATTATTATGTGAACCGATGTTTTAATCCAATAGTTTTTTTTAGTCAATCAGTAAAAAAACCTCCATGATATCCAGGATGAGAATATATTATCACTACCATTGAGGTGGAATCCAAAAATGATTTGATTATAGTTATTCGTGTTATTAATTCATGAATAGTGAGTTTTTTTTTAATTTTAGTTCTACATTTTTTTTCAAATATCTCATGTTTAGTAGATATATTCAAACAAAATCACAAAATGTAATGGTTGAGTTATCCTTGAGAAAGGGATATCACTATTCACATCCTAATATATCCTCTAATTATATACATCTCTCTGGAGGATGGTGAATCTGATTTAGAATTATCAACTTAGTTTTAGATATTATTTCCTTATGATCAAGTATATCTTTCTAAAATTATTGAGAAAATGGATATGATCAAGCTCGAATCATACCCATTTTTTGGTACAACAATTATGTTTTCCATAAAGAATATCATGGCCTTCCTTCTAAATGATATATTTATTTCTCAATTTTTTTAATACATAGATCATTTATAATATCAAATCATTCTTATATAATGGACACCATTGATTTCGAGTAACTAAAGAATCAGTTACATGAGAATATAGAAAAGGGTATTATATGTCTGAGTGCTTCACTATAGGTTCTCAAAGTCCACTTCTTTAAAAGAAGGATGGATCAATGTGTCACTAAACTGATTATCATGAGATTAAAATAATAAAAACAAAGGGCATGTATCACATTCCATAGATATATGACTAGAGTGATCGGTTATTTGGTCATAAGTATTTCCCTATGTTGGATCTACGATTGGGATATCACCAATTAAAGGTATGGAAGGAAGACATTCCAATAACTAACTTTCAAACATATTATAAAAATAATGAGTTCATATTGATTCCCTTTGGACTCACTATTCATCTAAAAATATTAATAGAATTAATGAATGTACTCTTTAGAGATTACCTTGATAATTTATTTTGTCTTTATAGATGATATTTTGATATACTTTGAAAGAATGGAGGACCATGATGAGCATTTAAATACAGAACTAACGACATTTTGAAGGGAGAAAATGTAATAAATCTTTAATAAATATGCAATTTTTATCTGGTATTTATCATTCTATTGTATTTTTATCACTATAAAATAAATATCAATTTACCCTTCTAAGACAAAGGAAATTGATGAGTGGCCCATAAGAACTTCTGAAATGAAGAACTATAGTTTAATTGGACTCTCTGGGTATTACCAATGGTTATTGTGGATATTATCATGATTTTAAAACCCACTAAACAAATTGAATTAGAAAGGAGTAAATTTTTTTATAGGAATGTGAATGAAAATACTACATCAATGAGTTGAAAAAAGTGGCTTGTCACTAAACTAGTACTACCACTACCATGTAGTGGGGAACTCATTGATGCATAAAGTGATGCTTAAAATAGTGTAAGATGTTTTTTAATGATATAAAAAGGTAAACTTACATCCTAAACCTAAAGGTTGTTGAATGTTCATGAGAATAAATATCCTACGCTTGTTCTAGAGTTGGAAATAGTGATCTTCACTATGATAATCTAGTATCCTTATCTCTATGGGAAGAAGTGTGAGTTATATAAGAATCATAAGAGCCCCAAATATATATTCACACATAAGGATTATAATATTCTCCAAAAAATTTATTAGAGTTCATGAAGTATTATTAATTCTCAATCCACTTCCATCCTTATAAATAAAATAATGTTGTAGATGCTTTATGGGGACAAGATCCTACTACATTTTCAATGATGAAAATTTAAAAGATTTCAATCATTATATACATGAAATGAATAGAAATGACAATCATAATAGATAGTACATATTCATTTCATTCACAAGTTGTTTCTTAACCCTTCTTTATGGAGAATATAAAGGCTCCTCAAATAAATTATGTGATAAATCCAAAGGAGGAAGATATTATAGAAGATAAATACTTAGAGTTAAAATATTTATGGAAAGGGAGTCATAATATATTGGTCATGGATATGTGTACAATTAAATCCATAGAAATAGAATGTTCTTTGGAATTATTCCCAAATATCATACTTCTATGTTTACCAAGGGAGTTCAAAGATGTATTGACATCTTCAAGATCACTATTTGTGGGAATATATGAAGAATGAGATCATTAAACATACATAACCATTCCTAGTATGTCTTCATGTAAATGATGAAAGAAAACATCCAAAAAGGATGATGAAATCATTACTCATACCTGAATGAATATAGAAAAATATCACCATATATATTATCACCAAACATGATAAGACATCTAGATTAAATATTGTTATATGGGTTATTATGGATCATATTTTAAAGACAACTCACAATATTGGAATTTTAGAGGATTTATCGCTTGAAAATATTTCTTAGATATATATCAAAGAAGTGGTGAGGCTTAATGTAGTACCATTATTGATTTTTATCGGATCATGATTTGAGATTTACCTCCATATTCTGGAAAAGTATCCAATATGCTCTAAATGCTGAGTTGAACAATGGGTCATCTTATCCCCCTCATACTCATACCCAGTTTGAGAGGTTATTTTAGATATTCTAATAAATGTTGGGATGATACTCAATGGACCTCAAAGGAGGATGGGATCATCTCCTCCAACTAGACTAATTCTTTTACCAAAGTATTTTCCACTAAAGCATTGAAATATCTCCTCATAAATCTTTTCAAGGAAAAATATGATGAATATTGGAATAAAAGGACGATGTTAGTGACGTAACCTATTGGGATAAAAAATGGTAGATAAAATGGTAGAAAAGGTAAAAACCATTCAACATGCATCAAGGTAGCACGATGTTAGCTTAAGAGATATTTATAAAATCATCGATGGGACCTTGAGTTTAAGGTTGGAGAAATGTAATTAATTTTAAGGGGGAAGAACATAACGACCTAGAATTTTATCAATGGAAAAAACCTTCTTATAATTATTTCATATTGTAAAAATAAAATAGATAAACCATGAAATATCATTCACATAAAAGAATAATGATAAAATATTCAGAGAATAAATTAATAATAATTCTAAATATTATAGTGGTACAAAAAATAGACAATAAAATAATAAGAATATTAAAACATGGATCTTCTCAATCTGTTATAATGACTGCATTCATGACGAATGAAAAATATAATATTAATAATATAATATTATTTTTAATATATAGACTCAAAATAAAGAATAATTGAATGAGGAATTAATTAAAGAAGTGGTATATAATCTAATTAAAGAATCTGTATAAATAAAACATTAATAGGACCCTTGAAATGTTAATATGTCAACTATGAATAGTTATCTAGACATTAAAATTGTTACATCAACTATGAAAGGATAAATAAAATTTATATATATTTAAAATGAAAATATGATGTATTCATATTGTCAAATAATTATATAATTTATTTAAATATGATATATAATTTTTTTGTATTTTTATGAAACGAAAATTTTTAAATAAAATATTACACTTAATATATTTATTTAAAATAATATTTATTTTAATTAATAGAATAATAAAATAATATTTTGTTTATTTTTTTATAAGATAGTTTTATAAGACCTTAATTAAATTATAAATGTTTCATAAAGACCATTATGATATTAAAATTGATATTTTTTTAATAAATGGTGATATTATTTAGAAATTATATTTCCTATATTTTCAAATTTATTTTGATAAAATGGATTCCATTTTTTAGATATACACATTGAAAAATGTATGGGAGTAATTTTTTAGATTGTTTAAAAGAGATTACTTTTTGGTGAATAGTAAAATATGGCAATTTATATTATTTAAAAAATAAATGAATTGTTGAGACATAGATGATGTATGGAAGATGTAATCACCCATTGGATTAAACTATAACAAATAATTTACTATATTTATTCATATCAATCAACTATATTGGTAGTCTTGGGGAAAGATAAAAAATTTGTAAAATAATTAAAAACAACCATATCCTCCCATTATAAACACCACCACTTCACATCACACCTTCCAAGACATGGTAAATTTATAATTTATATCCAATTATCTTCCAAAAAATATTCCCCACATAAAAGTTCAAATTTCCCCAACAATATACCAATCCTATTTTCCTTAAGTTGGTTTTCAAGGAGAACATTTATGAGAGGTAAAATTCACCATCTTTATCTTTTATAATCATTCATTCTTCTCCCATATCCTCACATACCATATAAAAAAACAAAATTAAAACACATTTATTTTATTTATATATATATATATATAATATTTTTATATTATATTAATGGAATATCCATCACCAAATCTATTCTATTCTTCTTAAATTAAAACATCATTCGTGATTTTTTGATTCACTATCTTCATGGACAACAAGTTTTTATTTTTTATTACCATCTTAAAGGTTTGTAATATGAAATTTTATTGGTTAAATAAGATCATGATATTATAATTATAACTTAGTTATATATTTAGATGAAATAAATATAAATAATATTAAATAAATTTTAGTAGTTCATGATGGTTGTAAAAATAAAAAAAGTAATCTAATAATTTTTCATTAACATTTAATCTAATAAATACATATAATATCTGAAAAATGATATATTTGAACATATAAAATTTATTGATGTATATTAATTCTATTTTAGTCCACTTTTATAGTTTTTATTCTATTTCAAATTAACTTCCATGATTATACAAAATTAAATAGGCCATGAAATCCATCACACGAACACTCCAAGAACAACAAAATTAAACATTTAACTCATCGAATTGTCCATAAAAAATATATGAGTAATATTTTTTGTATTAAATTATTTTTGTATCTAATTTTACTATCCCTGACATGATGTGTAAGTACAAAACCCATTCATACATTAGGTAAGGGATCTCTTCGAACCTCCATACTAAAATTGGCTTATGCTTTGTCTCTCTTCAAATAAATTTCATTCATTAATCTTATATAATTATTATAAATTCATTGTATATGTTCCAAAATTATATATCATGATCAATTAAACCTTCTTCAGTTTTGAAATACATGTTTTATTAGATATCTTTTTGAATTCCTCCGGATTAGCAAGGCCAATTAAAGGTGACTCCTCCATTTCTTACCCATTTTCATGTACACTAAATAATGATTTTTAAGACACCAATTTATCCTAACATAAAAATTTCATCATGGAAAAAATTTATCAGTTCATTATTGGTTTTATACGACCAATTAGTACTTTTCATTCATTAAATATATTTTAATATTTTCACTTAAAAGACATTAAGGTGCCTCATTTCTAAAGTGTCTTAATCTCTATTTATATAATTTTTCAGTTAATTTTGACATCATTTATCATTTTATATTCCTAATTTAGCTTGATAATTCCCAAAATTTATTTTAGTCTATTTTATCTATTTTTCCATTATGATACACCCATTCGTTACACCATGTGAAATTATTATGATACCCATTTCATTATTTTGGTAACCCGTAGGTTTTTCCATTTACGTGATTCTTAATGTGTCACACATATGAATGACCACATTGAGATGGGTGAGACCATATAGATATCCAATGAATTAGGTATTATTTATTCTCTTGAGAAATCATTAATGGGATTATGGTGTAAACCCAATCTATTATGGAGATTTTCCACCATGTGATATAGTCGTGGAAATCCGTATGGGATCGTGTTTATTTCATGTCGTATGTTACCACCAATTACTATGTTTCCAAATCATATGAATCCATATTCTATTTATTATTCTTCAACATGATTATTCATTTTTCATTCCCTCTATGTTAACATGTTATGCCTTTTAACTCATGTGTTATGCTTTATTCTAATATTTATTCACTTAATCATATTATTTTATCATACCTTAATTCTATCTATTCAATGTTTTATCCTATGCATGTTTAGGATCTCAAAGGATGTTATAAGATAATTATGGAATATTAATAATAATATTTTGTATCCTAGTTCCTTTTTCTATTTTTATCATCCTAATGACGCAATTAAACTATACATTAGTATCATTGTTTTGTTTTTGAGGGAACATTATTCTTAAAATCATACAATAATATTTGTACAATGTTATGGACTCTATAATGTTCAGGTATTCTCATTGTATATAATTGCATATCACTTATATAGTTTTTATCATTGGATTGTCTCTTATTCTAGTAACATATTTTAGCCTAGTACATGGAGTCGCTATTGTTGGTTTAGAATGTACTTGAACAACCCATTTATTTTTATCATTTATTATTCTTGACCTACTTTATCTATTACCTAATATTTGTTTCTTACTTGAACATATACTATAGTATTTTCAAGAATATTTGGAATTTATTTTCACATTTTTTGTTACCATTTAACTGTTTATATACCTACAAGATATATCTTATCTTTCTCTTTTCTATTTAGTACAGATGAAGAGGGTATAGTCTCCCCGTCATACCATGATTAGACCCCCATTTCTTATCATTATCCAGCAATATATAAGGAGGGGATCTTGAGGACATGTGGTTCTCTAGTTCAACTTTTTATGAGTGAAATAGGTCTGTGATATCACATTAAACCTTCAATAGTGAACTTAAAATTTTAAAAATCTATGGGTAATTCTAAAAATACACTTCTCTTCACATATAAAATGATAGAAAATCCATAACTTAAATAGTCACCTATCATTATTATTACTCCTTTTTAATTTTAAATTTTACTCTATCTAGAACACTCTGTCACAAACCAAACCCTAGGACAGTCATTCATACCCAATCACTTCAATTTTAATTAAACATCCATGGAAAGATCAACTCCATGACACATGTATTATCACTGTAAGAATTTCATGACAATTGTACTCATAAAAATATATTATCAATAAAATAGTATCCTGACATAAGTTGAGTTTGTACATAAAATGTTTTAATATTATTTTTACAACCCTTAATTATTCTTTTCTATCCATATATAATGACAGAGTAACATCAATCGAGTTTACAAAGACTACCGCCTCCATGAAGAATCCATTTTTTAATTTTCAACCAAATTTTCATAATTAACCTAAACAGCATAAATTATTGTTCACCATTATAAAAAACCAAAAGAATATTTTTATTATTCTGTTATAATTATATTATTTCAATATAATACCATTCATAATAACACGAACCATTCAAATTAAAATGCGTTAAATATCAAGTAATTTTAACTACCTACATGAAGAATGATATAAAACACTATTATGGATTAATGTTGGGAAAGAGAAAATAATATTATTATAATCTTATAAATCCAACTATTAATTTTGTGTGATTAAAAATATATTATATTAAGTATTTATATTATTTTCAAAGTAGATTTTTCATTATCTAAAATCAGAAAAATAAGCCAACAACTATTCCATTAGTAAATATAATATCTAAAAAACTTAAGGAACAATTTGAGATACATAAAAATAAAACAAGATATATATTAATATATTTTTAATAATATATTAATTTTTAACATGGTATCAATGAATGGGTAATGAAATCAATACAATAGAACATGTGCAAATAGTTGAAGTTATTGACACATAATAGTTAAAAATAAGCTATAGTTAACATATATACACAAAATAAATGAATTAAATGAGATATATGAAAGGTAAAATGTATAAATAATGATATTAAATAGATGATTAAGGTAGCATTGTATTTTAATGATATTACAATTTCATCAACCAAACACCGAAATAGGTCATGGGGTTTTCTTCCCAATTCCCTTTATTGAGACATGTTTTATTGTTATGTAACATTGGCTCTATTGTGTTTAATATAATTCCTTAGAAAATATTATTACATAATAAATTAGTAAATTCATGGTATTTAAAAAATATTTTATTTTTAAGAATTTATAAATATTTATTAAATCATTTCTAAACCTCTAAGTGGTATTAGTGAAAAAAAATATTTTACCAGTATTGTAATAAATCATCAATCACTATTATCATAAGATATTTTTTATTCTATAAAATAAGGATTTTATGTGGTATTTCTGCCTTATTTTTGTGGGTAATTCATGTTTAACATCAAAATAATATTCCCGTATGATTTTATTATTTAAATAAATAAGTTTTTTAAGGATAATTTTATTCAATTTTAATGATTCTTTCATTCAAATAAATGTTTTTACTTCCTGTCAATGCTCTCCTTTGTTTTGTAAAAGGTAATATTTATTATTTTCCATGATTTTATTAATTGTATTTACCAATTTACAATGTGAAAAATTGATAGACTTTTAATTATTCCAGTATTTCATAAGGTTTTTCCAAAATGATCAAAATGTTTTGACATATTTTTTAAAGAAAAACATTTGTCATAAAATTAAAATATCATTTGATGAACTTTATATATATTTAATGGCCATTAATTACATATTTGTTTTTAAATTTAAATTTTTTTAAATAAATTTCAATTCTTGTTTATGAAGAATTTATGACTTCTTAGGGATATTTTATTAAGAAACCATTATGCTAATGTTTTCAAATGTATTCTAATTCCCACTATAATATTATTTTTATTCATTAATGTTTTAAAATATTTTGTGAACAAAATCATATTTTCACTACTATGTGTACTCCATGGTTTACCTTTCATAGACATCATTTTTTAAAAAAATAAATTTTTACTTATGATATGGTTTCATTTATAAAGTTGGAGTATTTGTATCATTTGAATTTTTAAGTACATGTAATTTAATGTTTTAGAATTATTTTAGAACCTATTCTTTTTTAGTGGTATGGTTAAGATATGTTTGTGAATTATTTTAAAATAGATGAAATATGTATGGATGATAAAGGTTTTCATATTATATCATCCTAAAATGTTTTGGTTATAGTTTTATATGAAATCAGATAGTGAAATATTTTTTAAATGACTTGCGGGATGCACTATTAAAATACAATTTGTGGGAGAAAAATGCATGAAACATTTTCAACAAAAATTTAGGAGTGATATGTGTGAAGAATTTTTCACATGTTTTGTGTAAATGTGATGTAAAAAATAAAGTATTTTTTTATTGTCTTAGTTGTACCACATTTTATGTTGTTCGTCTGGTTATTTTAAATTCTTAGATGCATTTATTTTCCCTGAACATCCATATTTTGAAGATTATATTTTTTATGAATTCAACACTTTTATGTCCGGATAACATGTTATATGATTTTTGAGATGTGATTTGAGCCATTTTACAACATGTATTGTTTTTTAATGATCATTTTGTGATCTATCTTTCTATAACCTATTTCAGGATTATCTTATAATAACTTTTGATATTTTCTAGGATATTTATTTATTTCCTATTTTTTATTTCATGTTATGATATGATTTTCCTATACTATAAATCTTAGATCTTCCCTTTATTAGTTATAAAATACCCAGTTTATAGATATGATTATATCATGTATGATATTCTGAAAAGTACCTAGAGAAGGATGTTTATGGTAAAATGTTTTAAATTTCACTAAATTAATTTTTTTATGTCGAAAATATCAATTTTACTAAACCATTATTTCATTGGTATTTTTATGTAATTTTGGTATTTGTTATTCAAATATTTATATTAAATTATTATTTAAGTTATGTTGACATGTGCGTAGTCATAATTCTTGTATTCTATACAATATATAAGTTTTACAAGATGTTGAGTTTAGAAAACCATGATTCTACAACACAAATGTTTGACATGGATTTCCATGGATTGTGTTTTTTGGATGTATAATTTCATGATAAACGTTGAATTGTGAAAATAAACTATATGAAATTCATATTAAATATATTCCAATATATTAATGGACACCTGTGCAGTATTACAAATAATATTCTCACTATCTGGAATCCATTGAATTGATGGTTAGGATTATTTAAAAAATCTTATGTTATGTGATCTGAGAGAATGAAGTTATAATACTAATGGTTGATTCCTTAAAATGGGGATTTGATGAGATATTAGTAGGCCTCAATAATTTCAGGGATAAGGATTTATTTCGTAATGGGTGTCTTGTGTAAACCTAGAGATTCATGACATTAAAATATCTACGCATGGTGCTTTTTGTTTCCCAAAAAATGTGATATTACTTGATGATTTGATTCAATCGGCCCATAATTCCTCTCATTGGTCATTTTTTCTTCTGATTCCCCCATAGTGTAATTTGTTTCATTAATAAAAATATTTTCAATTTTTTAAATATTTTGGGACTTTCTGTGATGCCTCGTGATTTAGAAAATTATTTCTTCATTAATACATATGTTTGTTGTAATGTCCAAATTTGGTACTTCACTATCATGATGCAGAAATCTCTCTATATACCTCGTATGCTAATTTCATAACGTCATTGGCATATAAATAGGTATAAATGATGAATTATGGAATAGGGGGACATTTTATCCATAGGTTAAAACAATCATTAACAATTAATGAAAGAAATTTCAATGAAATATTCATTACAATATAATTATATCATTAAAAAATAGTTAAGATCTATCCAATAATAAAAAATAATATAATATTCTATAAAAATATAATACTATATGTCTCCTAAAAATATAAAAAAATATATAATATCTTTGTGACATACATCCTACAGAACTCATTGATGAAATAGGTATCCCACATTGATTGAAATTTTTTTACATTTTTCAATCGATCTATGAGAACTCGAAACACATATCTAAAAAGTGATAACCTAATAAATAGTATTATGAGTTATATAGTATTATAATCTAATGTACATCCCTGAATTCATAATAAATAGTGAAAGCCTATGATATATTGATTTATGTTTTTCACCTCAGGTTAACTAAAGCATCATAAAACAGCCCTCACCATGTATTATTTCATCTAGGTCCACCAATACTATATCTGCATGTTACAATACATATTTGTAAACCTGATTTGAACAACATATATATAGGAATTTTAATCATGTATCATCTTCTCTTACATTCATGTAGAGACCACAACCAAGCATGATTCATTAATGATCTTATCTCAATCAAGGTACCAATTATATGGGGGCCCGCCCCCATATGTATTTTCCATTATCACAGGAAAATACAGTTTAGATAACTAATTATCCCTCACTCTCTACAAGAGTGAGTGTGAAATAATATTATTTTTTAGTGTTACTCGGCCAAGATAATCATGAATAAAAATTTGGATCATTGTTAAAAGACACATCATTAGCCAATAAATACTATCCACCATCACTATATATGTTTTTCTCTTCCTAATCAGTGTATCATCCTTGAAATGATCATTATTAGGGATATATTATATGTTGACATTAAATTAATTTGATTATTAGACCCAAATTCCTTTTTTAAGGTTCATTTACATATGATAAAGGATATACTTAAGGCTATTATTATCAGTATACACCAAAAAATTCTCACCAATATGATAGTGACCACAATACCACATTTCATGAACCACCTCTCTTCAAAACAACTAACCAACCCTACACTAAAAAAATTGTAAGAAAAAGTCCTTAATAACCAAAATAGAAAATATAATCTATAACTATTTCATGATTTTCCAAGATCATTACTAATGTCAACCTACATTTTGGAACCTAATTCAAAATTTCACATGAATCATATGGCACTAACATCATCCCATTTTGGATAGGTCTATCATCAACATTACCAAATTGTATATTTCCTAGATAAATATATGATAGTAACCTACCTAGCCCATGACACATTAAATATTGAAATTATTCTTGGATTTTTTCCAAGAAACCACATCCTTAATGTTTCATGGGGCAACAGATATACTTAGCACTAAAAATAGGTACCCCTATAAGTTTTCCTTTATGATGCAAAAATAACACTCCATGATCAGGGAATACAGTTTATGATACCATAGTTTACTCATAATGATATCTAAATAGAGATAATACTTCCCCATAAAAAGGGATTAAAAAACAATATCCTGGATTAAATGTACCGTGAAAGAATCCAAATAAGGATGGAAGACCTTATTAATCGTGTTTATAAACCCTTCTACTATGGTCATCAACCCAAATGGAATCATAGGATACTCATATAGGTGTAACCATTCTAAAAAGTTATATTTTTTATATCATAAAAAATCACTCTAAATTGGTTACATAAAAACGTCATATAAATTTTGAGAACACCTAGAATATCTCAATTGATTGATTGAGTAATCAATATGAAGAATTCGATATAAATTAATAACCTTACACTAGTTAATAATTTAATAATACATACAAAAATTTAGTGATTTGGTAATCTTCTTGGCTAAAAAACTAGAGCACCCTAATAAGAAATTTATTATAAAACACTCGTTCACCTATAAATCCCCATAAATTTCATGAGGTGTTGAATATTAATAGGATCCATCCTATTAGTTTTAATAGATATGTTCTCTATGTAGGAAAAAAGTCCAATCATATAATTGATCTAACACTCATGTTATAACCCAGAGAGATCCTCGTGGAAGAAAATTAAATCTAATTGATGATAACACTAATGATAACCATAATAAAACCTTGTTTTTTGTGAAATGATATCCAACTGGGGTGATATCACCCCTACATATTAATGGTCTGGTCCAAAAATATTCCATTCCCATATCACACACCGAGTAAGGTATAAAAGTCACCCTTAAAATAAAAGGTAGATATATGTTAATGATAGTTGTTGGTATTTTCCTCATAACATTGTAATTAATTCATCTGTAAGAACATTATGACACTATGTATTTAAATCATGAATAACACCTAGATAATCTGATATCAACATACCTCTATAAAAAACATCCATGTCTTCGGACACAATCTAATTTCCACCCTAAGGCCATAATAGTACTAATTACCACAAATGAAAAATCTAAATAAAAATTGGTATCACTTACTAAATCCATACATATGAGTTAACATGAAACACTAGAATAAAATAATATAGATACTATCTTTTTATCCAAATTAATGATACTATATCATATATTTAGTTCCCCAAAATGCATGTTCAGAGTCTTCTTGATAGTGTAAATATAGAATTCTCATTATATAAGAGACCCATCCCCCAAACCAAAAGGGATCTTGCTATTGTGGATCTTCTTCCACTTAATCTATGTACCATGAAAACCTCTAAGAGAAAACCAGTTAGAGTATCCCAAACTACATAACTAACACTATTCTCCTAGACTTCCACTACACCTTGAGTCTTAGAAAAACTATTCCTCCCAAATAATAGTTGTGCGATGCCATAATACCTCTATAGGTTCCCTTACAATCTATTAGAGTTATAGTCCGTCAATTATCTATCGCAATTAGGAAGAATGTATCAATACTAAAAACATTGATAGTACTCAATTGAGGATCTCTCTCTCTCTCATAGGAAATGATGAACACCTAGTCAAGCCATTATTCTATTTTCCTCACAACAAGACTCTTTATGGATAAACTTCCTACTGCCATAAAATATAATCCAATCAGTAAGATAAAAATTATACAAACCAGATAGACTATCTTTAGAAAAATTCTACTTCATACGCAAAGTTAAATTCAAAACCTCTACGATTAAGGTCATGTGATGTATACCCCCTATTACACTATAGAAAATTTTGTATTAAAGTCCCAATTAATGACCTTGGTAATCAATTTTTACACTAATATTGATGAAAATATTTATAGATTATTAAAATCGATAGAATAATTTTAATCCAATATTTTAAACCCGAAAAAATTTAAAAACCCATTATATCAATCAACTATTAGAGTCATTTAGAAGATATCATATAATAAGAACAATGATAACCCTACATGTTGGTCTTCCAACATAATAATGTTCCCCTAATGCTTCACTGGTCCTCAAATCATATTGATGGAAAATTCACCAACCTCTCAATGTGAATCTCAAGATTAATGAATGTTGTATATGTAATCTCCATTCCAAACCCAATAACATCTGGTTCACACCCAAACTGAAAAGATTCATGAATTATATAAATAGAATTAAAAATCATGTTTGGCATGGTAAAGTAATACATTAACACTATGTCTCTCATAGACGGTGATACTTATGTCAAAGTCAATATGATCAATTTATTAATAGGAGTAACAACATCAACTGGTGTATCTCACTCTATATTTGGTGGTGCAGGATATTCCTTGCCCTTATTCTGCTCTTTTAATGGTATCTATGTTAAAGTATCTCTACAATATCATGTTCATAAGTAAAAATAATTTTTATCGCATGTATAAATTTAAAAATTTTACTATTATAAATAATTTCAACCTGTTGAAATATATTACATAGTCACCCAATTATGATGGGGACAAAATCTAGACTCAACTCTGGCCTATTATAGACACCCTTTGGTCATGTAGAGTCTCAAAAGGGTCACCAAATAGTCATATAATATAATAGTAATACATAGTAAACATGGATTAGTAAATCAAGGTACCACAAAGAGGTTTTATCAGAAAATAGTACCTTTATTTAAATATACACAAGAAAAGTCCCAAACCTATTTCATAAATAAAAGATCATTTATAAATATAAATCCAAGGAAAAATATTAATTTATTATGGCCATTATATGCAATGAATAACACATTACCATAATCACTCTTATTGATTTGATGTTTTAGAAAATACATCTCACATACAGTCTCCAAACCTATGTATAAAAATGATTAGTGTCTCGGAGGATTACCATCACAAGAAACTTATTATATGACACATCTGAACATTTATCCACATTGGAACTACACTAGATCCCCTTAAATACATCTCATAGGTTATATTACTCATCACAACCTATTAAAATAAACATATAAAATTGGTGAGTTCGAACTCTTAGAAAAGGAACAATAAAAAATATTTTTGTAATGGTAGATCATAATCATATGACAAAAAATGTGTAAGGGTGATATATATAATTTCCAAAAAAAATTACAAATATGTTTTTCCAGTTAGCCAAGATTGAAAAAAAGTAATCTAAAAAATGATAACATATTCTTTTCAATAGGTGTATGGAAGCATGAGATAATAAACATGGTCTGTCAAGTATAATCATAGTTATATGGCATAGAAGTGTAACACTCTAGTAAAACACATCATAAAAATGATATTTTCAAGAAACATAAACATGGAAAATTTATAACATTGTGAATGATAAATTGACTATGCTTCATGTTTTAAAAAATGAATATCCCAGACATCTTACTATAGAAAAAAATTCCTACTCATCATTCTATGAATAAACATGATTCTCAAGGTTTATGTTGTGAAAGAAATATCCACATAAAATGTTGTTTAGATACAAATTATCTAATTTTATTTTTTTAGAAAACAAATTTCCACACATCATATAATTAATAGAAAAAAAAATATAATTATTTATGTACTGAAAAAAGTAATCCCACACTTTATGTTGTGAAAAAATTAAATTTTCATTCTTCATATATTTATGAAACAAAATTTTCAAGCTCAACATCTTTTAACCATGAGATATAAATCCTTAAAGAAATGAAATAGAGATTTATATATCATCCCAGATATCACCACACATATATATGTGTTCTGTAAGACATCATCCATTCAAAAGATCTTGAATTATCATGTGAAGTAAAATGGGATTCAATTATAATATCATAAAGAACTCATGAATGTAAATTGGGGTTTAAGAAAACTTCAATATGGTATCACCAAAAATGACCTCAAACATGTAAATGGTAGATATAAAAAACTTAATCACCATGATAATAGATATCATAAAAATAATTAGGATGTAAGTAATGAAAAATAACATCCATGGAAGATAATGTGTAGCGAAAGATCGAATATTTTATTTTGAAATTGTAGAAAACCTATTGAAAACATTTGGAATACGTTCATCAAAAACAAAAATAGAAGAATATGAACCTAACTATAACACCCCAAGATTTTAGTAGATGTATCTTATTAAAAATAATTTATTTTATAGAATACATTGCATGCTACCCCATGCCTAAATGAACAATAATATACTATTAATATTATTATTTAAAATGAAATGATCACCAAGAAATTAAAGTTGTGATCGTCAATATGATTAAATAAATTAGAAAATATATTTTATGCATTTTTATTTAATTTATTGATTCTAAATTAAATATGAAACCAATTTAATATAAAGGACGTGTTTTTATTAAAAATATATTTTGATACGCACAATTGTATTTTATCATAATAAATTAAATTAATCACTATGAGTGATAGATATAAATTAAATTTATATGTTATATAATTAAACATATTATTCTATATTGATAAAATAATTCTTATACTCTTATGATTAGAATGAACAAAATTTTAACCCTAAAAGGTAATATTTTTCAAAATGATGTTTTTCCACCATTTGATGGTGCACTTGTTTTAAATCATATTTTTGAAACTTTTATAAATTATATTTGAAACAATACACATGTCATTTTAATTAGGATTTTAAAAAAATTACATTTTTTGAATTTTTTGTATTTTTATGACAAGTTAAATGTTTTGATGTATAGCAAAACAATAGTGCATTTTAATTGAAAACAACAATATCATCTAAATAATAAATGGTGTTAAGTTATATTTTTTAAAAAAAAATTACAGTATTATTAGATATATTTTTTATCAATTAATCTAATATAGGTTATTGTAATTAATTTCTATGTGAATTTTAATATAAAAACATTTCAATATTTTGAATCTTTTTCATTAAAAACTTGTTTTCTCATTCTGTTATTGAAATTAGTTTTCAATAAAATTTATTCATTTATGTGTATTGAGTTTTGAAAATAATGGATTATATATTTATAATAATAAATTAGATAAATTTTAAATAGGGTCTGTTTATTTTTGGATAATAGGAATAGTATCTTTAGTGTTTTTTTAAAAAAAAATTACTAAGGTTTAGGGTAAATCATGTAATCTTGTGTAAAAATAATATTATAATTATTTTTAATTTATCATAACACTTTTATAAATTATATTTGAGTATTTAGTGACTACCTAAATCATCATTGGGCCGATTTAATGGCCCCATGGTGCCACTTGGATGATTTTATGGCTTTTATAGTATTTTATTCTATGGAAAGTAAAATATGTCATACTCATGTTTTTAACAAGGGATACATTTTTCATATATGGTTATTCAAAAGATAAAATATTTTAGAAATATTCAATTGAAATATAAAATATTTATTTTCATCATGATAATTTATTAATTATTTTTAGGAAATGATTAATTATATTAAAGGCTTGAATAATGATGATGTATTAATTGTTTAATTAATTGACATATCAAATAAATTTTATTTACGATATTAAAATAAATTTAAATTGATATAATTAATGTAATATGAGAATTTAATACATAAAATATTTATATTATTGATGTATTAAAGGGTTTTATTTAGTGATATAATGTTGTAATGGTATTTTTAAAATGTCAAGTAATGAATAGTATCAAAATTGATAGTAATAACATTTTAAAATAAATAATAATTTATTAAATGATATCAAATTATTAAAAATATATCATTAAAATAAAGTATTAAGATAAAATAAAAAATTTATCCATGACTAATTTAAGATTATTTTTTCATTTTATATTAAATTTATTAACCATTGAAGAGTAAAAACACATGTTGTCATGGTACGAGTTAATGGATTTAAATAAGGGATAAAACAAAACTATAAGCATTTGAATGAGACATAGAAATATATAAATATTATTGGTTGATATTATTTCAACCTATATCATATTATCTTTAAAATTACTCACTTGGGATCCATTTTTAAATAAATTTAATTTATATTAATAAAATATTTTCAATATTTTGAAAAGTACACCACAACTCAATTGTAAAAGGGAACCAAATCCATTCATTACACCACCACATTGAGCATTCTATCTCAACTTAGCCCAACATTTTTCTCCTCAAAACATCTATATAGAAGTTTTTTAAGCCTTTTACTTCCAAAAAGACCACCTCTAGGTCCCTTAAGAATATATCTAATAAATACCACTGAAGAAAAAATAATTTTTTTTCACCAACTCTTTCAATTTCGTTTATTCTTATAATTCCACATAATGTGTTAATTAATTATTAAATTAATAAAAATAGTATCATATACATTCTTAGATGTTATTATGGTTATGGAACAACCATATTCTATGATTTATCCATCCTATCAAAAAGGAAAACACAGCTTATGTGTACATATGGATTAACGTCTCTATATAGTGGTGTAATCTGTTATTCATGACACTTAACCTGGAAGGAAATAATGATGTTATAAATTATATATATTATATTTATTCAATTATTTTGATTCAGAAAGAATAAACTTACCATCCACTTCTTACTCATTCACTATTATGAAATTATGTCGTCACTCTTGCATACATACGTCCTACCATCCATATGACGTGATGCGATTCATTATTCATATCTAACATTCAATGAAAGCTGTAAAAATTTATTTAATGATTAAATATTATATTTATAACATTATTATTATTTTGGATATTTTTTATCTACATCTAATGAAAAATAACCATGATATTCATGATAGAACATTCATTGGAAACTGAAGAACATAACACCTGAATGAATGGTATTAACAAAATTTTATCCTCAAATAGGTTATAAAATAATTTAAGAAGATCATATATTATATAAAAAATATGAATAAGGTTTTTATATAAGTTTATATAAATTTTTTCATAATTATACCAGAGGATAAATCATGTTCGACTAAAGGAAGTGTTAGGAAAGGGACTCAATCTCAATCTCTTTTCGATGAGGCATAGTTTGATGTCATAAAACAACCTTCTTTTGTGAGGTGTATATATATCCCATTTGATATATCATGTCAATATTTTATTTATTAGAATGTTATTTAATTTTAAGTGAAATTTTATCCTTTCATGGGGATTTTTATTTAAATGTTCAATGTGTTTTGAAACCCAATAAATGATTAATGTTTTAATTATCAATTTTTGTCAATGTCAAAATTTTTATATTATCTAAGTATATATTTATATGGATATAACAGGATTATAATTAAAATTTCATGTATATTTTTGATTTAATTCAAATTGTTTCAGTGGAATCATTTTTTATTTTCTAAATGAGGTACATTATGAATTATTCAAAAAAAATTAAAGGAGTGTATTTTTACATATATATCATGAGAGGATTCTTATGATCTCATGATGCCTTAATGTCATAAATATTTATTTACAATTTAAAATGTTATATTCAATTACAACTTTTTCATTTATAATTTCATGTATTTTTTAATAAAATATACCATAATAAAAAGGTTTTTCACTCAAAAAATCATTGATTTTATTAGAGTATTTTCATCTATGTTAGAAACCTATGGTGAATATTATCATTTATTGTTATTGATCTGTTATGGTATCATTTACCATATTTCAATGTATGGTTTATGATTCAGTATGAATTTGGATGTATTATTTTGATACCATTTATAGTTTATGGTAAAATTATTTACATGACGTGTGTTGCATTTAATAAGAATGTTTATGTTGATTATTTTTCACACCGTTAATAAGAAAAAATTTATTAGATCTAGCATGTGTCATGTGGGGCCTGCTAAAGCACATCAATGAATTAGTAGGTATCATGAGAATAACTAGATTGGGTTTTTACTATTTTCTTACCTAAATATGAACAGTTACTTAGCTGAATCCTTGATGTTATGTTTATGATAACTTGTATTATATATTACTTCATTATGAAAATAGTTATTGATATTCCATGCGGTTATTCAAATAGTCAGATGTTTATTGTTATGTTTCACTCTCTTGTGATTATAAATATGGAATTGTTTTTTCATCATCAATTCATGTCATATTATTCTCTGGTTATTTATTAAACGACATAAGATTAAGTTAGTCTCATTTCCATAATCATTTATTCCTTTTTAGGATACCATAGGCAGTATATATACCATTACTGAGAATTTTAGATCAACCATTTAATATGTTTTGTTTTTTCAGAAGACTATGAGAAGTGTATTGAAACTAATATGAAAGGTTAAAAATTGAGAATAATGGATGACTCAATGAAATTATTTATGTATATTATTTTTTCAACTGTAATTTGAATTTAAAACATGTATTTAGTTTACCAAGATTTATAAATTATTTGGTTCATTGGGATTTTATTTCTTATATATCATGAAAATATAATAAAGTAAGGAACATGGTCGGTGCAGACGGGTTCGACGTCTTTATAATTGGTATTAGTGTAAGATTAATAGAAACCATTGGAACTAGTTTTAGTAAATCATGGATTGTAAAACATGACACTATGACATAGATTTAGGATACTTCTAAGTATATGATATCATCCTATTGATTACGTAATACCATGGATAAACAATTTTAACTATATGAACTCATAAATTATAAAAAATATTTCATGATCAAGATATCCTATAAATAATTATTTATGACTATATCACTATGAATACTGTTTCTCACTTTTTTTCTTTGAATTTTAGTCAATGGGTAGAATAAAAAGATTATATAAGTAATGGATATATAGATTATGATGAAGATATAAAAAAATAAAAATTAAAGGAATAATGTATTAAGGAATAAGATGATAAAGCATAATTAATTATTTAATAATTAGTAGAATTATAAAATTACATCTGTTTTTCGATTCAAGAATTATTTTTTCAATGGTACATTCGTTATAAGATTCATGAGATAAATTAGGATTGTACAATAGAAATTATTTTTTAAATATTTGGAATAATTAATTTTATTACTAAGGTTTTAATGTTTATAATGGTATTTTTAAATTTAGTATGTGAAAAAAAGAGATATATTACAATTTTGGGAATCTGATTATAATATTTATTTAGAAAATTTAGAGAACTTCATGGAATGTGAATTTGGACAGATGTAATTTGGATGAGTTTTAAGGTATGAATGGATTAAGATGAACTTTGGATATTATTTTATTAGGTCAATATATAATTTATTGGATTCTATGTTTTATCTTTTTTTGGTTTCATTATATATTTAACGACAAAAAGAATGACTGGTGGGTCATCTTGTTAATTAATGTGATTCTAAAAGAAAAATGAAACTTCAAAATGCATTTCAAGTTGTAAAAGATGACTTTAAAATAGATCAATTCAGAGCCAAAGGATGTGGTTATTCCCATGACATGGAAAGTAATCAAGTATAATTACTTTTTCAATTGTTTATTTGGATATTAAAATATTCACTACACTATAAGAACATAATTTTGAATGGAATTTTTTTTATTTATTTTTTTAATAATAAATAAATGGCCTCTATAACCCATCATGTATTTATGGTTTTGTGTTTGTAGACATTCCCATGACTAAGTTACATAACACTCTCCATCAAAACAGGATGGTTTGATTTCACTTTCATGTCATGTTTTTCACTTCCCACTAGTTTATCCCTATTTAAAACTCTCATTTTGAGTTGAGAATTGCCTTTCTCTTTCCCAATTATTAGGAGGATGTTTTATTATCCCTATTTACGAAGTTGGTTTTCCAAACAAAAGAATTTTCAAGTTTCATCCATTGACTTTTTGAACTAAAATTTAAAATTTTATGGGTGAAAATTTATTAAAGGAAAGGAGAATGTAACCACACATGATTTTATATTATGTATCTTTTAAAGTTAATCTCTTCTATAGAATATTTTTAATGAAACACATATCATAAATGAACCATAATATATTATTAATAATGTTATTAAAAATGAAATTATCACCAATACATTCAATTAGATGTTGTGAATATGATTGAATAAATTATGAAAATATAGTTTATCCATGTTCAAAAAATTAATTCATCATAAATTAAAATTAAAAACAATTGAATATAAAGTGTGTGTTTTTATTAAACAAAACAATTTTTATGCATTCAATTGTATTATATAATAAAAAATTTAATTAATGACCATTAGTGAAATATATTAGTGAAATATATATATTATTTGTTCAAAAAATCTTTTAAATTAAACCAATGTTTTTTATATTCTTGATATATGTATAAAAAATATTTTAAGCATAAGAGGCTATATTTTCTTAAAGTCGGTTTTATAAACATTCCACGGCGCACATATATTAAATAAATTTTTTTGACAAATTTATAAATTATATTTCATAAAATAAACATATCATTTAAATTCAGAATATCAAAATCAAATTCCTTGAATTTTTTAATTTTTTTGGACAAACATTATGTTTTGAATTATAAAAAAATTCATTTAATTTTAAAACATATTTTACTTCTAAAAAATTTTGGTGTTTTTTTATATTATTTATTGTATTTTAAGTTTTATTAGATCAATTCATTTTCATTTAAACTAATTTAGATAATGGGATTCAATTCTATAATAAATCTAAATATTAAAAAACATCAATCTTTTGAACATTTTTACTTTAAAATCTTATTTTCTCATTCTATCAATAATATTAAATTTAAATTAATTTTATCCCTTTATGTGTTTTAATTAACAAAAATAGATTTCATCCTTGGAATAATAATTTCAAAATTTAGTAAAAATGTATCTTTATTTTTTAGACAATATGAGTATTAACTTTAGTATTATTTTAAAATTACCATGGTTAAGGCTAAATCAAGTTATTAAGGGGGAAAATTTATAATTAATATAAAATTATCCTAAAAATTGTATTAATTTTATACATTAATTTATTATCAGCCAAAATCATCATAGAGATGATTTTATAGCTTCATGGAGATACTTGTATACCTTTATCTCTTTTATAGTTTTTTTCTAAGGAATTTCAAATATGTCAAACTCATGTTTTTAAGAAGTGTTACATTTTTCTTATATGGATATTCAGAAGATAAAATCAACTATAAATAGTATATTTAATGGTAAAATTTTATTATTCATCATGAAAACTTATTATAAAATATTAGAAAATAAATAATTACATTAAAGGCATTCACACTATTAATGAAATAATTAATTAATTAATGTACATATCAAATTAATGTAATTAAAACTGTTAAAATAAAATTCACTTGATAAAATAAATATCATAATCAAAACATTATATATTATCCAGACATATTACTTATATATTAATTTTTTTGGTTTATATTTATATTTATTTAATAATTTGAGAGTTTCCAGAAGCTGCTCACACCTCAATTATAAAATAGAACCTCCTCCCTAACATTCTCAAACCAATTTTAGAAATATAGATAAAACTAACCCTTACTATTTATCCTATAAACATCATTATCCATGTTTTGGATGTTTTGGTATTTGAAAGAGACCGACTCAAGATCCCTTAAAAAGATCTCAAAAGGGAGTCCAATAAAGAAGATGTAATTATTTTACCGTCTCATTCAAGTTCATATATTCTTCCACTTCTTTCTCATGGATAATTTCCATAATAAAGTAATAAATCTTGTATCATCTATAATATAATCTATTATAAATATTATGTAATAATTGTATCCCATTAATTATACATCCTACAAAAACTGAAAACATTTTTGCGTGGGTACGTATGCCTCAAAGTCTCAATGTCCTGGAGTAATGTGTTTTTCATCACCAGATTAATTGAATTGCTATAATGATAGAAATAATGAATATACATGAATCATATGAAATTATATTTATTCTTGAAATATTAACATACCATCCACTTCCTTACTCCTTCACCATTAGTGTCATGATATTTTCGCTCGTGCGTATGTACAACCTACCATCTCCACAACGCGATGTGATTAATTATCCATATCCAAGATTAAATATTGGATATTAAAAATATATTAAATTTTTAAATTTTAAATTTTAAAAATTAATATAAGTATTGGTATTTTTGATCTATATCATAAGTAGAAGAACCAAGACATTTGTGATAGAGCGGGGATAGAAAAATAATGTTATCAACAATTGAAACAATGGTAATAATGAAACTTCATCAAGAATATTTTGATTAAATAATATAATAATATTATATATGATATTATAAACATTAATAAGGTTCTTAGATAAGTTAATAAAATTCTTAAAACCATTATACATTATTTCAACGAAATTTCGACTATACCAAGTGAATGGTAAGAGACTTTGTGTCAATATCATTTCATTGCGGTATAGTTTGATTTTATAAACCCACTATTTATTATGAGGTGTATATACATATCCTTTGACTTATCATGTAATTAATTAATTTATTATCATGTAATTTAAATTTTTGTTTAGTTTTATTATTTCATGAGTCTTGTGATTTAAATTTTCAATGTAGTATGATACACTTTGAATGTTTAAAGATTAAATTATCAAATATTTTTCCCCATGTAAATATTTTTTTATATAATTGTACATATTTACTTATATGGACATATAAGGATTATAATGTGAATTTAATGTCCATTTTTAATTTCATTAAAAAAAATTTGGATGTAATTTGTTTTCAATATCCCAATGAGGTACTTTAGGGATTTTTTATAAAATACAAAAGAAATGATTTTTTAACTTATACGACATGAGAGGCATAATCTGACATCATGATGCCTTGATGTTATGAAGATTTATTGTCAATTTTACTAGATTATTTTAAAATAAAGCATTTTCATTTGTAAATTCATGGATTTCTAAACAAATACTTTTAAAATTAAAAAGTTATTTATCACAAAAAAATTCGCTGGGTTTATTATATTATTTTTGTCTATGACAGCATCCTTTGTTGAATAATATTATTAATTGAGATTTATCACTTATGATATAATTTCCCATTTTTAATTTAATGTTTTTTTATTCAATTTAAATAAGGATTTCTTGTTTATATATCATTCATAGTTTATGGGTAAATTATTCACATTTCATTTTCTAGTTTAGTATGAATGTTTATGTTGATTATTTTTCACCACTTTCATTAAAGAAATGCATTGTACTTATTAAGTGTTGGGTGGTGCTAGTTATATACCCTAGATGAATTGGTATGTCTCAAAAAAAAACATGTTCAGAAAATTTCTATTGTATTACCTGATTTTTTATATTGTATTGGCCGAATCCTTGAGGGTATGTCTAAGAGTTCATGCATCATGAATTCCCTCATTAAGAGATTAGTTATTTATATTCCATGTGATTATTCAAATATTTGGATATCCAGGGTTAACTTTCTTTCTCATGGGATTAGATATATGGAATTATTTTTTCGTCTTCCATTCCTTCCATATTATACTTAGGTTATTGACTAAATGGATTGTATTTTAGTTAATCACCTTTCCACAATTATTTATACTTGTTTATGATTGCTTCTGTTTATGTATACCTTTACTGAGCATCTGAGATCACCCTTTCATGTGTTTCTATTTTCCCCAATATTATAAAGAGCATATAATGGCTGATATGTAGGCTTAGACAAAGGAGTAACAATGGATGACTCATTTAAATAATTTTTTATATTTTATTTTCTAAAATTAAATGTGAATTTAATATTATTATCATCTTTACCAATGCTACTGTACTATTTTATCCTTTGTTATTTGATTATTTTTATCTTGTGGTGATGTATTAAAAAAAGGCATGGGCTCTGAGCAACTAGGGTTGCGTTCATTTAAACAAAGCATATTGTAAAAGAATAAATAGTAATACAAGTACCATTGGAGAGAAAATATATTCATTTTCCAATAGGAAAATTAGAATGTTAAATAATGAAAAAACATGGATATAGAGAAAAAAATCATTACAAGAGAGGTGAATTATTCTTAAACAAACAATATATTCATTAATAATAAATAGTTTGGTGAAAAGAATTATTTCCCAATAAAATAAAGTGGAAATTATATATAACATCATTATATTTTTGGATAAATTAATAATGAAATATTGTATTTGAAGTGTATTTTTATTACTGAAGATAAATATTTTGGTCAACAAAACCCCTTAAAACATTTTGAAATTATAACTAAATACCTATTGAAAAATTTTATTTAAAATAGTCATCAATTTTAATGAATAAAAGTTATTTTAAGACATTATCTATCATTTAGTTAGTATATACACTAGTTAAATAAATTTATGTGTATAATACAAAACGTATCTGATATAGATAAATTTTAAAATGAAAACACTTACATTGTATTTCAACATACTCAAACGTTCTCTAACATATTATATAATGATCAAAAAACTAATCACTCATATCATGGATGTTATATTAACATTAAAACTATTTTTAATAATTTAATAACTATAAAAATATATTAACTGGTTATATTTTATTTTCATTCTCTACTATTAGAATTTTTCAGTGAGTTTGTAAAAAAATTACAAAAACACGATAAATACTCACTATGTTGTTTCAATTTAATCATTAAATGTTCATTAAAATTTGAAAATTTATTTTTTAAAATGATTACTTTTATCCCCTTTCATTAAGTTGAATTAATTAATATGTTTTGGGAAAATGGAAATAATTATGAACTGGTTCTCAACGTGTTTAATTATCGAAAAGTGATATATATAAAAATATATTTTAAATAATAAGAAAAAATTTCTATAATAATTAAAAATAATAATTATGTCATAATTGCATCATATTACCATTATATTACACACCATACTCATTTATGACATAATATTTTTAACATTGTTTACATTGGTGGTCAAATCGACCGAAATAGTAATGTGTTAAAAAAATTTAATAAGGTAATTAATTTATATATTGATAATATGGAATATTAATATGCATAAACATTTAATAAACATTGTATATCCTAATCAATTACCCTATAGGATCCATTAATGAAAATTGGTGTTGATAAATGAAATTATTCATTCCTACACATCGCAGTCTATTATATACGGGATTAATGATCATATTTCCCAATGATTGGATGGAATTAAGGAATCTAAAAAATTCTAATAAAAAACTTTTATACCATAACTATAAATAAATTAATTATTAATAAAATATGTCAGTGATACAATCCTTCAGTGGCTGAAATGAAAAATTAAAAACAATGTGTTTGGAGGTGGTAGTTTACGCTTATGCATGATTAGTTTCTTGGTCTCTATTATTTGATGGAAAGTAAAATATAATTACTATTCCAATAATATAATGAAAATTTATTATACTAATGATAGTGACTAAGTTATATTACTAAGGTTATAGATAATTTTTGAAGAATTAGTGTTAATGAATATAGTACGTGAAAGTAATTATCATATTTGAAGATTGTGTTTTGTTTTGGAATAATACCGGTTAATGATGGACTTAAGAAGAATAATGGTGAGAAAAAAGATTATGGAAATAATATAGGCTCTTAAGAAGATAAAATTAGAATATTTTTCAAAAAACATTCAAGGGGAGGTTATTCTTAAAGTTGGGGAAGTGTTATAATTTTATAAGTATAGAGAATGATATTTTTTGAAGTAACCATCACATTTTTAGAATATTAATGTTATTATTCAAATGAATGAGTCAATGAATGGATAAAGTAGGATGGAAAATAAATTGTGGTTTCAAAATCACCTTAACCACTCATTTTTTAGGCAACCTATATAGTTTTTGAGCATTTTATTTTATCTTTTTATTATTTACCCTAATATACTTTTACATTGTTAATCATTTTTCAATATTATTAGTTAATTTTAACAAAAAAATTAATATTTAACCCTATAAATATTTTAGTCCTAGTGGTATCAATTTTTTTCATGTTATAAAATAAATATTTATAGAGGTTTTAAATGTTAATTTTATGATGATTGTACATTACAGGTACAAAATTGTTTTAAATAAACTTTGTTTATAATTTAAATGTTTATAGGTAATGCATAGATATTATAATTATAAATTACAATTTAATAATTGTTTTTGTAGATTATAAAAGTTATGGGTCTTTCAAGTCAAACTATAACTGAATTTCATCTTCAATATACGTTAATCAATGAAAAGACTAATTTTTTTATACTAAACTATCATTTTAATTTAGCTCCAAGAATGTTGGGTAAGGTCAAATAATATTCAGAAATGCGTATTTTTATTCATTAAAAAAATAGTTTTTAACTAAATCATACTTTTAATCTTATATGATAAACTTATATAATGATAAAGCCATAGATATTATAATTTTCTCAAATGGAATGTTATTTGCCTAAAAAATTACCATTTCAATAAAAACTAAGATAATTATTATGTTAGGAGTTAAACATTTATTTTTGTTTTATGAAAATTTAATTCAAAAATTTTAAATTTTTATTTTAAAACAAAATACATAATATAATGAAAAAGAATTTCAAGGAAAATAAGAATTTCAAATATTAACACATATTAATTACTTATCTTTAAAGGATAATAAATATTAATTATTTACTACCATAGTGTATATTATCAGTTTTTCAATAATTTTATTGTATTATTTAAGGCATTATTGAAATTGGTTATAACATGTACTATATGTTCTTCAACATAACATCATATTTTTAGGGTGTAGAATTTCATATCCTCAAATTCTATCATCAATAAAAAAAATTATATGATTGAAATTTTAATGATTACATACAAACCAAAATAATGTCAGACAATCTAAATTATATATGCAGACCTGGATGTAATTTCCAGAGGGATATAAGCTATACCTAATTTGGAATATATCAATTTCATCAGAATAAGTTCATCATTAACATTTATTTTTCCAATAACAATTTATAAAAATAGTCTACCATTATTTTAAACCGACACCATAATTATATTTTTCATAGGGTGATTATTATCATACTTATAATGATAAAATATCAATATTTAACAATACATCAGTTTTTTTACTCCGGATAATTTTACCTCTAATTGGTGAGAACCAATCCATAACAAAAATCTTGATAAATTTATATAAATTAAGGATAATTTGATTTCCAAAATGTACATTATTATAATGATAAAAATTAAAAACAATAATCATATCATCATAAGATTTATTATACAATGAAATCACCATGTAGTGATTTAAAGAGCTCGGATAATTTATTTGACATACTAGAGTCTGTAGAATATTGGTATCATTACAAAAAATATTGAGATCCACTTTATGACTAGTTTTTTACATGTGTTCTATTTTACTATTTTCCATAGAGGTTCGTGAAGCACATCCCCTTGGTTTGTTCGTGGATTAGGGAATTTACATAAATAATTCTTATGTTTACCACATCTAATACATTGAATTATTAAGGATACCATAGAATGAAATCAATTTTCTTCCAGTCAAGCTAACAAAAATATTCATTTTTCCTAAAAAATTTAATACTCAATTAATCCCTCCTTGACAAGTGATGCATCTTACAATACCCTAGAGAAAATTACCTCTATGGTACATTCAATATTTTTAAAATTTAGGATTACTAAAATTATTTCCTTCATCATCTTCATTGATTTATCTTTCATGAGTCATTATAAATATCTTCATTGGTGTTTTTCAGACATCAACAGTGATCAAATTCATTATCATATTTCATGAAAACTTATTTGGAAGAATTATAAGGTTTATCACTAATATTCATATTTGATATGTTATTTTTTACGAAAATATCTATATTTTCCTTAGCACCCACAAATAATTCTAGTTCAATTAATTATAAAAAATGGTTAATATTAGTGATGAATCATTAAAAATATAGGTGAATTATAATAATCATAAATGAAATTCAACTAAAACACTCCATTTAATTTTACATTACTACTTTGACAAATTTATTCCTTCGTTTAACCTATACTGATCTTAGTTTAACATAAATTAATTTATATTATGTTATTTATAATTATCAACCCAATCCCTCAAAGTGACTACAAAATCCACCCATCAAACTGGCCCATAAAAAGAATAAAATCAAATAAAGAATATCCTTTTGTTGTATATAACTACATGTTAAATATTATGCCCACTCATTATGAAATTAAATTATTTTTTATTAAATTATATTCAAACCCTTTCTAAGTTAATTACACATAGGTGAATCTATTACATTAAAAAATACACATACGAGTGTTCATAAATAGATTTCATTTCAAGGAAAACCACATAGTCAAAACATTCAAAAAATTTATAATGTTCTTCTTTGATAAGTATTATACCTATAGATACCAAAATGGTTCTCTAATAATATGACATAAAATAACTTTACTCATCTTGATGAATATTTAAAACTCTATATGATACAACATATGTTGACCAGATCTACACATACATAAATAATACATTAATTATGTGTTTTTATAATAAATGTCACAAATGGTCTTGAAACACAATAATGCAAAGGATAAATGTCCTTGAGCATATTTTACATAATATAATTATTTTTTATTTATTTTGAATATTTCCTGATATTAAAAAGACACCATAACGACATCTATGCATATTATAGGTTAAACACATAATTATATCATGGGTAAAGAAAACATAAGAAATGAGTGAGAATTAACACTTAGTAAGAGAAGAATTATCAACATAATATCAACACATTGATAATAACAATATGAGGAAACATGAATAAGGTAAGAATATATTATTAATAGAACAATGGTAAAATAATATTTTCCCATAATCCATGATAAAAACATGTTATCAAGATACACCAATCATATATCATTAAGTAATACTATAGAATGATAATATAATAAACATCACTCATATAGAATAATCGAAGGAAAATGGCATTGAAAATTAAAATTAACTTAAAACATAATTTAACTATGATCTTTGTAGAAATCATTATCATGATACGATTATAACATTTTAAACAAGATAAATTCCACGATTCATGATATGAAAAAAAAAATTCATGTAGACAAAAAAATCTCCCACACTTTATGTTGTGAATAAATAAATTTCCCATTCTTTATTATCTAAATGATAAATGTCCATTACACATGTTGTGAACAATTAAAAATACGAGACATCACGTTGGGAAAAATAATTCCAAAAAATATGCTATGAACAAACAAAATTCACACCCCTTATATTGTGAAAAAAATTCCCACACATTATGTTTTAAACAATCCAAATGATCATGCTTCTTATTTTTGACCAAAATAATGTCTACAGTTAGTTTTCTTGTATCATGATAAATGAATCCATAACCAATGCATTAGCGGGTGATATAGAAAATCACCTATCATTATCTATACATAAATCTACCATAACACATAAATCATTAACATTTCATAAAAACCCATATGAATGAAATATTGTTTCATTCCTTGCATCATAAAGAACTAATGGGAACAAAAATTAGTTTCAAAACATATATAAATTATTGATACTAAAAACTCAATCAACTCATTGATTGATTTAATATGAAAATTTATAAGGAAATTCCTAAAAAAATAAATTCTTAGTATATTAATACATTAAAATATATTTTAAAATTCATTTAGTTTATAAAAAAATAATTTATATTATAAAATAAAATAATTTATTTTGAAAGAGAGGAAAACCTTTGGTCTATTTGTAAGTAAATTTTTTTTAAACCATCATAAATAAATGATTGAAAAAAAATTATTTAAATTAATATTGTAGAATATAAAGATCAATGGGGATAAAATTTATCAGTTTCCAATTTGTATTGTAGATTTTTTTATGTAAGTAAGAACGTTGATATGGAGAAAACCCCACTTAAAGGAAATAGAAAGTATTCTTAACGAGGCAATAATTTTTTAAATGAATAACTAATAATTTTGTAAAATTAATTTCCCAAATAAATATGTTTTAAATAAAATATAACACTATCATAGTTTAGGATAATTTATTCTTGAATTATTCTAATTGATGTTGAGTGATAATATCTCAAAAAAGGCTTTAGTCAACAAAAAACTTGAAAATGTAATGAGAAGGTAAATAAAAAACTACTAAAAAGGAAAGTTTTAAATTTTTTCAAAAATTACCATTAATAAAATTTATTAAATGATTTATTATCTGAAATATAAATTATACACAAAACATACATAAAATTATTTATATAATAAGAAAAATAAATCTATGAGATGAATTTTGAGATGAAACCCAAAAATTTTATATCCAATTTCTAATCCATAATCTAACCTCATATATAATTAACATAACTATATGAAAAAAACAGATCAGGTATTTAATTTAATCATACGACCCATATATATTTTATTATTACCATAAAAATATATAAAAATATTATTTTTTATTTTCATTTTTTAGTGTTTGAACTTTTGGTTCCTTGTTTTGTAGAAAAATAATTACTACCTGATAGATTTTCACAAATATGATTCAATTTCATCATTCACATCCAAGTAAATAAAGTCTTATAATATTTTCAAATGATAACGTAGATCTCATTTTCATTTTTAGAAAGATATAGTTAGGGCCGGTGAAAATGGAAATTGTTTTGAACTAGTTGTTGATGCCTTTAACGATCAAAACCTGATATAATAATAACTATTATAAGTTAAAAACATTCCATAATAATAAAAACAATAAAGAAACATATTATTATTACATGATACTTCCATTATATAGGATACCATAATAATTTATTACATAATCATTAAAATGTTATTTACATAGTTGTTTAAATTGAACCAAATGGTAACATGTTATAATTATTTAATAAATAAGGGAGTTTATTTAGATAATGATAATGTTTAATATAAAAATAATGAACCATTGCATAAAAATTATTTATAATAATTAAATACATATTAGTATCCATCAATGTTTAGTGGTGATTAAAGATGAAATTTATAATTCATGGAGGTGGTAGTCCACCAAACACATGGTTAACAATCTCATTTCTCAATGAATATTCAGATTGTTATTTTATGAAAACTAATTATTAAAAAAATGATTCTATTGCATAAAAAATATTTTACTAATATATATAAATCATATAGTATATTAGTGATGGTGACGAAAATTGAAAGACACCGCATCACGGAGGTGTCAGTCCATATGTACACACAATCAATGTTTTGATTATTCTAAGATGATGTAAAGTAACAAATAATTATTGTTGAATTACTATATTGAAATTTTACTATACTAATCATAAATATTTATATATATATATATATAGTATTATATATTAGTTGGAAACTAGTAGAGTATATGAAAAGGGCAAGTGAGTGTAATAATCATATTTGAATATTGAGTTTTCTCATGGAAGGAACCTTATAAATAGTGTAAATAAGAAAACCCAATTTGAAAAAGATCTTATATATATGGGAGGAACTAATATGATTATAAAATTAACGGATATTAAATATAAAATTTTAATGATATATTAGTGTTGATGTTGTGTATGTATAACCTTTTGATTTGTTAAGAGATGGGTAGTTTAGTAAGTAACAATTAAACATTCAATAACATAATGTTTTAATTCATAGATAAATGAAAAAAAAAATTACAAGAAAAATTAGGATAAAATGATTGGGGGTCTAAACATACATCAATCACTCATTTTAGATTCATCTTTGGGTGTTTTTTGTCTTTCATATTTTTACTTTTTCACTTTTACCCTAAATTAATTTTACCTTGGCCATTAATTTTTAACCATAGTAGTTAATTTAATTGAAAATATTAATATTTAACCTCAAAAATTATTTGAAGTTGATGATTTAAAATTAGAAAATCATTTTTAAAATTCTATTTCTATAAATTTTGAATGAAAATCATATAATTTGTACACATAGTGTATAAAAATAGTTTTTGTAAAATTTTTGTTTTTAATCATAAAATTTATGTGTATGACCAAGTTAATAATATTATCAATCCCTATAACATAACTTTTTTATAAAAATATTTAAATGTAACATAATTTCATGGAAAGTAGAAATCAAATCTATTCATGAAAATAATTAATTAAAATAAAAGTCTAAAATAAGTTTTTTATTAAACTAATATATTAATTTAGTTCTAAAAATGTTTCCCGTAAGTATTATAAGATCCAATAATATATCAAAATGAATAATTGTATTAATTAAATGGTTTAATTTAATACCTATATGATTTTATAATCCAATAGGATATTATTCTATAATTATATGATAATGAAATTTATAATACTTTAAAAAATATATATTAATATACCAACCTAAACCTTTTAAAAAAACCAAAACAAATTCATATTGAGAAAATATTGATAAAAGGAAATACATGGTAATCTAATTTTATCACATTTAATATATAATATTTTAAAATTTTTAATATAAAATATAATGAATTATAGAAAATAATATGACACCTACTGAAATTAAAATTTCTTAATATTAACTCATATTGATTATTTATCTTATAAAGGTGATAAATTTAAATGATTTTCCATATTAGAGTTTATTATTTGTTTATCAATGATATTATTGAAATATTTAATTGTTTTTGTATTTTTTTTAGTGTTAAACACTTGTTATAAAACATAACATCAATTTTACATGTTCTATAATTTCAAATTGTTACACAAGGGCCTAGATTAATAACCCATAAACCAAAAATCAATATCAACACACAATATATTTATATAATTATCCCAACAAGAAGTTTGAAGAAATCAATAATACTCTCATACTAAGAAACATGGAACTATATTATTCATGTGTTTGATATTCCGAATCATAATATCAATAACCTTTCTTAATAACATCCAATATCTTATCTACCGAATCTAAAATAGTATGATAAAAATGAAGTAAGGATCTAATAACATGTTGTAAAGTCCTCAAAAAATTATCCCCTTTATTATTATTGAATCATGGTGGTACATACCTCAATCATTTCATTCTATATACCAATGACTAATGACTATAATTTATGGTTAACATAGTACATGTGTGGAGAATATAACCTTAGGTACAAAAATCCATTAGGACACAACAGAATAAATATCAAGGAAATATTCACTATAATATAACAATTGCATAATCTTCAAATAGCCCATATAATAGACAACCAAAAATAAATTTCAATTTCATTACATATCAAAATCATCTATTATACATGTCATGAAACTAATGAATTTTATACATGATCACATATGGGATGATCGTATGAAAATCGGTCTAAAAGTCAGTAAAATAAAGGGAAAACTATAAACTGGTCTTCTGTCAGGCTTTGGCCCCAAATCACAACTCCAAATAATATTCACACACTAATTGATCTTATGTAATGTGTCAAAATATCTTAAATAGGTTATTATATAAAAATTTATCACTGATACCATAGTTCCCAAGTAATTTGTCAGTAGAACTTAGTAGTCCGCCATCAAATGTGTCCCTAACAAGTCTAGTTAATAATCATCCATGTCTAATATATATAGAAAATAAGGAAAATAATAAATTAGTTATAAGAATATATTTTTCTAAAAATTAAAACCAGTTGTGATCATTCCAACTTTGTCTACTTTCAGAATGTGATGATATACTAAGGGGATGAAAAGAACTAAAACTATTTATGATTTATTACGCATTGTATATAAATTAAGAGAAGACATTATCACAATCATATGATCTATATGAATGATTTATCACCATCATAACTCATCCATACGAATAATACATCAACAATTTATGTTAATGGTGAATGATACATTACCTATTTAAATAGGCACCACTACACATGGGTGTACGAAAAACCACCACCTTCTATTCCCTGGTTGAAGATATAAAAAAATTTCATAGTGCAGGTGGATGAATACCACTACGTCATCCCATCATTATATATGATATATGATAGATAACTCTATTGAGTTTAACAATATACCACCATACCAAGTCACCATGGGAATTATACACCATAGAGAAAACATCCTTATATAGATAAGCGGCCATTGTTACCATTCCCTATGTGGATGATTTACCACTAATATCATAACACAAGGGGTCAATATGGAATTAAATAAAATAATATGTGGATGGTATAACACTAAAACTAGTCACCAATTAGACGTGTTACGATCATGAGGACTCTTGTATGTTAAAAATTATCCTCCAATGAAAACAATTAGTTGATGATATACTAGCTACACAATATTCTGAAATAGAAGAGATTCCAAAAATTCATATATCTAAAGATGAATGAATGGTCACCTTCCCATATATTTTCAGTGAGATACCACAACATAGTTTTTGTGGATGGCATACTACCCCTAATCAACTCTAAGAGGATATGGAACCACCCCATATCAAGAGATGACACAAAATAAATTTTCTTATATAAATAAAAATGAGAATATATTAATCAACATGTCAACATTTATGAATGTAATACATCAACATATTTAAATGAAATATTCCAGGAACATCTCACGTAATGCTTAACTAATTAAAAAGACATTTCTCACAAATTGATATGTTAAGGCACTAAAATAAGATCATATTTTTATTTATATGTCAAAGGAACCCATCTTACATCCATATTAATTGTTTTAAATTTAAATATACTTTAATAAATGTCTTTAGAGACCTTTAATGACATCACAAGTTTCCCATAGACAACTCATAACTTTCCTTAGTTCCCAAATACCATAGTGGTTCGGGAACGAAATATTATTAAAATTTATGGTCATATGAAAAAAACAATAAATTCTATGGAATCATTTAAAGAATATGAACCATGTGGATACCCATAGGATGTAAAGGGAACACCTACCATGAACTATCATGGTACTTCTCATTGAATCTCTTAAGAAAATTTTATCTTCAAAAATATATCACATAAACTAATAAATTAACCTAGAATCAGATTTAACCACAGATATAATGTGAACTATAAAGGAATCCTATGAATATAAGAAATAGGAGATTTTTCCTTAGTATTGGAACGTATCCATGATAGAAAATACCTAAAACATACGGGGAATAGAATCCATTTAACTTTTGGAATAAACAAATTAAATGGAATATGGAAACATAATTTGGATGCTTCTAGAAATGAAATGAAATTAATATCTTATTTTAATAATTTTAAACAGTCTATTGACCAATAATATAAATATTGAAAAGAAATTAGATAATAACCCACTAGGTACATTCCCTACCACCGCTAGTTACATGGTATGTACCAGTTACTATCCCTTGGGTAAACACCAACCTATTTTCCAAAATAGATCCATTGGACCCCCATCCATCCCTATTGGATATGGAGTACAATTCCAATAATTACCAACTAAAATATATAAATAGAAAATGTACCACCACCAAAGCAAATCTTCTTAAATGGACACTCAATCAGGATCCAACACCTCCACTTCAAATAATTATCTAAAATAAATATATTATTTTGTGAAATATATATTAAATCAAGCCCCATATAGGCATGGAATGTTACATGAATCATGGTTGAATAAATCATTTCACACATTTTATAAGTATAAATGAATTATAAATTATTTTTTAAGGAGTAATATTATAACATTAAAAGAGATGAACATTATTATAGTGAGAAAATTCAAGGAACATAAATAGAATATAATTAATAAAACCATAAATAGAATATAATTAATAAAACCATAAATAGAAAAAAAAAGTGGAAGAATAATTCAAGCATTAAATATTAGACTATGTGGTCTCCCATTAAAAACATACCATATTTAATATATATAAAAATAATGAAGAATTTTATACAAATGAAAGATATATTTATGAGAAAATAAGTGATTATTATGATTAATAAAAAGAAGTAATTTAGGGTATATGTCAGGTAGGTTTGTGGGTACACATATTAATTTGATAAATATATTTATTGAGTATATATAATGTTATTTATTAAAAGTGATTAGTGGGAAAAGTTATTTTATTATGTAGACATGATGAATATATAGGTTAAAAAATAATTTTACCATGAAGTGTTGTGATTGTAGTGACCATGGACCCAGTAATCCCGAGTTAGTTCCTTAATTTATTATATTGGAATAAGATACAAGGAATCACATCACAAAGGACCTATTAGTTTAGTAGTCATGGTAAACTAGAAACAATTTTGATATTAAAATTAAATTTTTATCATGAATTAAAACAATCGTTGAAGACTCCATTATTCCCCTGACTTTAAACCTTCACATTAGTCATAACTTATATAATGGAATATTTTAGAATGATGAAACATAAGAAAAGGGTTAGATCATATTCCCAGTAAGGGTATAAATACAGTAGAATAAAAAATATTCAAAAATAAATGAGTGTTTCAAGGTGATTAACTAAAAAAATTTCCATTTAGTCAATAATATAGGAATAATATGGAAGGTATTAAACATGATAAAATAATTCAATATAAATAATCACAGTAGAATAAAACATAATCATTAATATTCTACTAGTCAAATAATCCCACGGAATGTTAATAACTAATCTCATAAAGAATTAGCTCATAATACGGGACATCATCGACATACCATCAAGGCTTCAATCAAGACAACACACATAACCTTGTAAGGAATTATCAAAAACCAAAACTAATTTTTTTATAAGACCTACTGATGCATCTAGGTGATATAGAGGGACCCACCTGACACATACATTGTTCAATGAATTTATATTATGAAAAAAGTGACACATAACCATTCATATTACAATCTAGCTTACGAAATGTTAATACACTAACCATAATATGTGATTTGTATCAATATAGAACATACATTATCCAAATGAATCTCAACCCATTCACTAAAATATTCCAAATGATATCATCATAGTTCAACATCAATCAAGAATCAGATATGACAAAGTATGTTTTCATAGATTAATATACTCTCATAAAACCATTAAAAATCTCTTGATAGATATTCAATATTTACTTTCAAACCATTTATTGATAATTAAAATAAATTATAAATGAAAAAAATTATTTTAAAGGTACCTTGTAAAATTGTAAAAGAGGACTTGAAAGATTAGGGTACCATGATGGTGGAAATATCCCCTCAAGATGTGTAAGTTAAAAAACATTCCTTCTATATTTTAGGCGAAAAAGTATCGAAGAAACTTTTTTAGAAAATTAAAAAATATTCATTCAACTGAATTTTTACAAATTATATATTGGTTAAAAATGAATTTAAAAATAATTGGATAATATTAGAACAATTCTTGAAAATTTTTTAGGAAACATGAACATAGAGAGAAAATATGTGATAATTAAATCCTTAAACAATCATGGTGTACCATAAAACATTGAATATTTATGTCCTAAGACCCATTGAAGAAAAAAATTTACAAATAATTAAATAACATGATAATAAATAAAAATTGACATGATAATTATAAGGGTCAATATACACACCTCATAACAGAATGTGGGTATATAATATCTTACTATTCATCAATGAATGTGGATTGAAATGACGTCCCTAACTTTACACATGCATTAGTAAAATGTTATTTAAACAAATTTATAATGGGTTAAAGAATTTTATTAACTTATATCATAACCTTATTCATATTTTATATATCATATATGACCTTCTTATATTATATCATCTCATGTTTGTTGATAATATTTTTTTCATTTTACTATTTCAGGTGTTAATTTCCATGCTTTCTCAGGATTGTTTTTTCATAAAATGATCAGAACTATTGAATAGGATATATATAAAATGTCTAAATAATATTATTATTTTCATAAATATTACATTCCCTCGTTAAATAAATTTTTATAATCATTCTTGGATAGTTAACATGTAAAATCAAACATACTCTGTCAAGAAGACGGTGGCCCATAGTTCTGCAGGAGCGACGGTATAATTCCTTTAATGGTGAAAGATTAAAGAATTTTATGGTATATTAATTTTTCCAGAATAAATAATTTTTAATTCTTATTATATATATTTATTATTTACAACATTATTCCAATTTAATAATTGTTTTGAAGATAAACATATTTCACCACGTCGTCGAGACAATAAGTCATACTTACGCACGCGTGGTGTTTTCATATTTTATAGGATGGATAAATCATGGAATTTGGTTTTCCCATAATTATAAAAAAAATCCTAGAGTTTATATGATAAATAATTTATTTTTTTAGTATGGTTACAAATCATGAATAGGAAGTAAAATCTAAAATGATCTTGAATGAGTTGGTAAAGCAATTACAACTTCTTTGGTCTACTTCCATTAGATCGCTTATAAAGTGAAATAATGTTGGAATTTTTGGAATATAAAGACATACATAATGGACAAATGGATGTTAAAATTAGAAATGGTTAGATTTTTTTTGATCTTGAAAGTATTAATGTGGGGTTAGGAAGTGTGGATGGATGTGATGGAAACTTTTGAAAATTCTCAATATATTAATTCAATATATATAAATTTTCAAGTAAAAATGTCTCAAACGTTATTTATTTAGAAAATAAAATGATTTTGGGTTTAACTAATCTCAAATAATAACATTATAAATGTTTATGCCTTAATATTACCAGTATATTTTGGTTTTAACCATTATTTAAACACTTTAAAACTTACCTTGACAACATGTATTTTTTTCTATTACAAAGTTAATATAATTATTATAAAATAAAACAAATAACCTAAATTGAGCCATAGATGAAATTTTAATTTTTATTCTATTAATTTTTAAAAATACTAGATCTTTTTAATTTTATATTACTTAATAAAATATTATTTATTTTAATATTTCATTAGTGTCGATTTTTACACTATTCATTATTTGATTTTTTAAAAACATCATAACAAACAAATAAATAATAAACAACCATTAGTAATTTGATAATATGACAAAGTCATCTATAAAATTCTTGGATGACATTAATTATACCACTTTATATTTATTTTAATATTTTTAATAACATTTATTTGATATATTCATCAATTAATCAATTATTGCATCATTATAATGCATGATTTTAATATAATTGTTTCCTCCCTAAATAATAAAAATAAATTATCATGATGCAGATAAAAATTTAATAATTCTAATTGAAATTTATAGTCTATTTTATCATCTGATTAACCAAATAAAAAATTATAAAACTTATTAAAAACAAGAGTATGACATATTTGACGTTCCTTAGAATAAAATACTATAAAAGTAATAAATTCATCCATGTTGCTCAAAAACACAATAAAAATTCCCAAAGTATGATTTTTGTTTAAACTAACTCGTCTAATAATATTAGGACCAGTTATAGGGTAACTTCAAAATACTAATAATACTATTTTTACCCTTAATTACCTGATTTACCCTTAACTTTGGTAATTTTTTTAAAAAATAGTCTAGTTATTATTCATATTGTCCAAAAATAAAAGGGACCTATTAACTAAATTTGGACCTTCTGATTCAATATCTGGAATAAATTTTTCAAAATAGATATAATATAATTGGTAAAAAATTAATTTATAATTATTCTTGTTGACGGAATAAGAAAACATGGTTTTAATGTAAATAATTTCAAATTATTGAAATCTTTTATTCAAACTAAATTTTAAATTTATTATAATATCATGTATTATTCTAATTTATAAAATATTTATCTAATTATAAATTAAAACCATTAAAAAATATAACTTAACATAAAAACATATTTAAAAAAAATAACTTATTTTAAATTAAAATGCATATTTTTCACAATTCATAAAAACATGAAACATGACATGAAAATACATTAAATTCAACAAAAATAATATTTTATATCGCAAATTAATATAAGTAGTATATTTTTTCATGTATAGATTATCAAATTGTTAAAAACATGATTTGAAACAGGTGCTCCATTAAAAGGACAAAAAAGTATTTTAGAGAAATATAGCTTTTTATTATTAAAATTGGTTTTATTATTAACTAAATTATATTTAACATATTGGAAGAATATGAAAACATATGTCTTAATTTATAAAAAATATATTTCATAAATATATTTCACTAAAAAATTTACTTTCATTCATTATGATAATGTAAAATTATGGGCCTGAAGATAGTTTTTTTAATAAAAATGCATCCTTTATATTCAATTGGTTTTTATTTCAATTTCCAATGAATTAATTATATAATCATTTGTAAAATATAAGTTCATAATATTGTAAAATCCCATTCACAATCTACAACTAAACTTCAGCTATTAAAATAATAATATTTTATACTATATGATGTTTTGTGTAAGACTTATGTTCTATGAAACATATACTACCGATGAAATTGGATTTAAAAAGATACATTCTAAAAAATCATGGGGTTTCACATTATCTCACCTTTTAATAAATTATATCCACACAATTTGAAATAGAAATTCCAAAATTAAATGCTAATATTTCAAAATTCATTCTAGAAAAACTAAATCAGAAATGGGTTAAATAATACACACTCTTAATAGTAAAGGAATGGGAAATGTGAAGGTCACCATAAAATTTGGCAATTGAATAAAAAATCATTACTTGAATGAAAAAATAGGGATATTTAATAGTAATTAAATCATCACTTTTTGATAGATATTGTTTGAGAAAATGGTTATTAGAGAGTCGACCATCACAAAACCATAAAACTATGATGGATTAAAGAGACCTTTTATTTCTTAGCAATAATATTAAATGAATAGGGTTTCCAATCCAAATTCAATTTCTATACATGAGAGATTATTTTACTATCTAGATGAGAACATGAGAATATGATCTTACTTAATTTCATTCTAGGATCTTATCCTTTGGTTGTGCTTTGACCTATTTTCACATCATCTCTTATGCCATGAAAAGTATATTCATATTAAATTTTTCATACCTAATGTGGTTTAATGAATCGTATGATCCAACAATCATTCCTTCAGCTTTTAAAATCTTACTGAAACCAAAATTGTTATCATAGGTTATCCTATATTATAAATCATTATTGGAATACTATAGTTTTAATGATCACAAATCATGTTTAATCATGTTCTAATCATGCTTATTCTTGTCCCAGTATGATTCATCATGCCTATGAGTAATCATAATCTATTTTTTCAACTGTAATTACAGAGACACCACTCAGTTTGAAATTCCGTAAAGTACATGACACTATTCAAGAATTCTTGATTATCACAAAGATTTAACACTATTCATAGGACACCATTCAGAGACAAAGGTTGAGTCACCACTTCTTGGTTATTGCTCCTCTGTTACCACTCTTGTGAAACCATTCCAGAATTAGTCATTTATTCATTTATCATTATTAAAAATTATTAATAATAGTAATATTTGAGTTATTTAATGAGAATGATATTATTATTGATCTTTTTTACTCTTCACAGTATGAAGTAATAAGTGCGAGGAATCTGCGCATGATGGAGATCATTCTCCCTATCATCCAAAATAAAATCACACGAGAATAAATAAAAGGTGGATTGTAAGAAATTTACACAGGTGGTGTAAAACAAAATACCAAGTGAGAGGGAAAAGATAAAATCCAATCCTTCTAGTTGTGAACAAGAAAGAATTTTTTTTGAAGCAATGAGTGAGAACATCCTTACAGAAACAAATCAAAACAGAGAGTCAATAAGAATAATCTCTTTGGAAACCAAAACACATATCATCAAAGACAACCTTTTTTTAGGTTTGTTTTATAGAAGTGTCATTGAGATTCACATTTTCATACTCATGATTTCCAGAAGCATCAATCAAATCACTCAAATTATTTTATACCCTCTCTTACTATTTCTCCTCTACTGGGTATAATTTCACTAAATTTCAAGAAGTATGTGTATCTGTATCACAAACACACATTGTATCCTAACATAAGTTAGAGGATATATTATATATTTACTCAATCATCTTATACACCATTTTAATACAATGTATTACTACGGAACATGTCCTTATGTGACCTAGTTGTATTTTTAATCCCACGTAAAACTATGGTAGGGGTCTAGTTGACCTGAACATCTCGTGTGATGTTGTAAACCCAAATCCAGGGTGTACATCAACCTTTTTTATATAAACTAATTTGTGGTAGGTGTTTTTTATACCGAGGATATACAAGGAAGAATTTAATTTCAACAAAAAGTATGATGATAAACCTAAGAGAAAGTCATTGGCTTTCAAAACCACTACTTTTATACAAAATTAAAAGGAAAAGGCACAAACTCATTCTGAAAGTTCATGAAATGAAGATCCATCATATGATAGTAAATAATAAATTTCTTAGAGAGCCATAAGATTAAAAAAAATATTGGAAGAATAATTTTTCTATAAATCCCTACTATGAATGAAATTATGATTACAAGGAAAACTGGAAAAAGGAATAGAATCGAGGTGATGACTCAAATGATATAGTCTGTTATAAATGTAAGATAAGAGGACATGTAAAGGCTGACTGCCCTATGTTAATGTATAATAAGAAATATATGGACAAGAAAAAAGGGTATTAGATGGAAATAAAAGACACATAGATTGCTTCGGAGGACTTCTCCAATCAGTCAGAGCCTTCACATGATTTGTATAGTGACAAAGCTAACATGTGATTCATTAAAAACAATTCTATGTTAACCATTAACTCTCTTTTATAAAATTCGTATTATTCTGGAGATGAATCTAATTCTGAAAACATTTCTAATGATGATATTATTGAGTACATCCAAATTAATGAAGGCATATGGAACGAATTAAAAGATAAACATAACTTTTTAATGGAATAAAATTTTCCCACCTCCACTGTTAAATATGATCTTACTACATCTAAAGATAAAACAGATCAATTGCTTAAACAAAATAGTGTTTTTAAAGTATCAAATGATCAGTTGGAAAAGGACATAGAAAAGTTTTCCAATGGAAAGAACACTCTTAATCAAATTCTTGGTAAATAGGTAGTACCAAAATATTCTACCAGAATAGGTTATGAACTAGGACAATGAAATATTGGTAAAAATAGTTTTGTATCTAAATCGGTAAAATCTAGATTTATTCTTAGTTTTGGATAATTTACTATAAGTTCCAGTTCTGACAGATCATCTATTGTTTCATGTTTTTCTATTCCAATTGGTGTATATTTTTCAAATTCCATAGGAACTACATACAGGAAACCCATAAAGCAAATATGGGTTCCCAAATTATTAATTACCTATATAACTATACCCAATAAAGTTTGGGTACCAAAATATTTTCTTGTTTGATTTGATTCTATGATTCTTGATTGAAGAGCTCCAGTGATATCTTATGGTACATGGATAGTGGATGTTAAAAACACATGACAGGGGAATATTAATGCTTCAAGAACCTTATCAAGATAGATAGTGGGAATGACACTTTTGATAATAATGATAATGGAAAAATAATTGGCCTTATCCAGATTGGTAGATCTAATACAGTTTTATCCTATAAAGTTCATTTTTTATGCTTTAAAATACAATCTAGTCAGTATTTTTTTGTTATTTGATGATGGAATTACTGTTAATTTTTCAAATGATGCTTGTAATTTTTTTTAATTCAAAAAATGATTTAGTATATACTATATTTAAAATTTATAATTGTTATGTTGTTAATTTAAATTCTTTAGTTTATCAAAATTTATCTTGTCTATGTAACTTTCATAGAGAGTCTTAGATTCAGCAAATGAGATTTTTCCACCATAACACTCACTCACCTATAAATATTACACGGAAAAGGTTAGTAAAGGATCATCCCAAACAATAATTTCCAATCAATAAAGTCTCCAATCCTTCTCTTAAAGTAAAACAATACAAAATACCCTTGAAACCAAATAAAGAAGTTTCAACTTCTCAATAACTTGAGTTGGTTCATTTGGATTTTATTGGACCATCTAGAGTTTCATGTCTTCATTGGAATCACTATGTCTATGTTCTTGTAGATGGACTCTCAAGATATAAATGGACCTTTTTTTATCACATAAGAGTGAAGTTTGATCTTAATTCACAAATTCATCTAGAATAGTAGAAAACCTAAGTTGACATAGAATTAATTCCTTAAGAAGTGACCAAGAACAATAGTTTGAAAATATATATTTTGAATCTTTTTTATCACAAAATGGTTCTACAAATATCTTCTTTACTCCTAGGACACCTATGAAGAATGGTGTTATTTAAAAAATAAAAATAACAATACAAGATAAATCCAAAACTATGCTTAATGTATATAAATTACCTATTTACTTCAAGGTTGAAGTTGTAAATACAACTTATTACATAATTAACAGAGTCATAATTAGAATAATACCTAATAAAACTCCATATGGGTTATGGAAAAATAGAAAACCCAAATTTAGAAACATTAATGTCATTGGTTGAAAAGTATATATTATTATCACTAAATAAAATCTTGAAAAATTTATATCAAAATTTGATAAAGGAATTCTTTTAGGTTAACAAAAATCTTGTAAATCCTATATTGTTTTAAAAGAATAACCAAATGTGTGGAAGAATCTTTTCACGTCAAATTTAATGAAACATATCAACATGAATTTAAAACAATCTTGAAAATATTGAGGATGATCTTTCCAATATGTATATAAATGCTAGACCCCAGGATTATAGTGTTACGAAATATGTTAAATCCTCTAGTTCTTAAAAATTACTAGACATAAACTAAATTAAACCTGAACCTCGGGTGGAACCTAAAAAAACATATACATCATTTCTTAAAACTGTTAGAAACAAAAATAACCTTCCCTTGGATACTGTAGTTAGAGACTCAGATAAAGGGCCATAGACTTGAGCTTCTCTGAGAAACTAGGTTGAACATCAACACATATTTACCTATCTTGAACCTAATAACATCTATGATGAAATCATTGATGAATTCAAGGTAATTTATATCCAAGAAGAATTAATTTTCTTTAATTAAATATTGTTTGGAGACTAGTAGATTTTCCCAAAGACATCTCAAACATAAGCTCTATGTGGATGTTTAGAAATAATGTGGATGAAGCTGGTACCACAGTAAGAAATAAGGAAAGACTGGTTGCACAAAAATATATCCAAGAAGAAGGAATTGAGTATGAATAATCCTTTTCACCTATAGCTAGACATGAAACCATTAGAATCATGATATCTTATGAATCACATTTGAGTTTCAAGATTTATTAAATGGATGTCCAAAGTGCATTAATAAATGGGTATATAGTTGAAGGTGTTTTTGTTGAAAACCCCATGGATTTACAAATCCTCTTTTTTCAAATCATTTCTTTAAATTAGAAAAATATTTGAATGGTTTAAAAAAAACTCCAAGATCTCGGTATGATATCATCAGCACTATTCTTATTTTTAAAGGGTTTATAAAAGGAATCATTGATACAACAATATTTATAGAATTAATTTCTAGTGATTTTTTAGTAGTTCAAATCTTTTTGATGATATTATTTTTGGATCATCAAAACATTCTTTATTAGTTGATTTTTCAATAATGATGAAAAATGAGTTTGAAATGAGTTTAATGGGTGAACATAAATTCTTTCTTCAATTTCAAAATTTACAAAATAAATAATGTATTATTTAAATTCAATGTAAATATACTAAATATCTTATACACCATTTTGGTTTGGATGGTTTGAAAATTCGTGATACTGCTATGAGAACCACCTAAAATTGGACCTATATAAAAATGGAAAATATGTTGATCAAAACAATTTTAGAGGTAAGATTGGAAGTCCTCTCTAAATTTACTACTATCCAGCTTGATATTATGTGTAATGTGAGTATGTGTTCTCATTTTAAAGAAACTCATAAAGTGTCATATTTTTTTAATATTAAATGTGTTTTTAAATAACTAAAACATACTACTAACATAGTACTATTATATCCAAGATGAAAATTATTTGACGTATTTTGTTACTCTGGTGCAGATTTAGGTGGTTGATAGTTAGATATATTAAGATCCTCTGGAACATGCCACTTTTTGGGAAAGTCTATAGTATCATGATGTAGTAGAAAAGAATTTTTTTTTCATTATAAACTATTGAGGCTTAATAAATAGATAATTCTAATTGTTGTGATCATATATTTTTTTGATAAATCACACTTTACAAGATTATGGATATCAATTTAGAGATGTCCCTAAAAAGTATTATAACACATGTGTTATAAACATATCTCGGAATCCAATTTATCCTACAAGAACAAAACATATTAAAGTAAGATATCAATTTTAGGGAGGTCATTATCAAAAATATGATATTACTTTATAATTCATTGTAATATAACATCAACTTGCTGACATTTTCACTAATCCTTTAATTTTTAAAATAATGAGCTACATAATACATGAATTATGCTTCATCGATTTTTAGTAACTATTTTATGTCCCACCAGTGGATGTCTCATCAGTTGTTGTCTCACTATTTTTTGTGTCACCGGTTGTTGTCTCAAAATTTAGGGTCTCACTCTTTGATGTCTCGCTATTCGAGGGGCATCGTTGTAATGACACCCTTAATTGCACACTGTACAGACTAACTGTTTTATACATAGTAGTTTTTCTTACATCACTATTTTAATTATTTGATTCCATTTTATTTGATGCAAAAATTTTTACTTAAGACATTAAAATCCTGAAAATATAATAATCATCCTCCCCATTTAACTTCCTACATCACTCTTGATCTCGAAATCTTTAATCCAAAACTCTTCTCTCTCAAAACCATTATTCTCCATTAATGTATCCCATAATGTTGGGAATTTCGATATTGAAGTTCCCATCATATTTTACCCCAAAAAATGTGGATCAACAATGAAATTGAATAAGGCTTGTATCAAAATGTTTGAGGAACCTCTGAACCATATTTCCAAAAATAGAGTATTCCTTTCAGAAAATATGTTTGTCTAAAAAGGTTTCTTTTGAGTATTGGTCTTGTTCATGCGGTATTGGAAGAGATGGGATGGCTAAATGGTTATCCAATTACAAGAAACCCTTATACATGAAGTATGTTTTCAATTTTTAATAGTATTTTGACAAATCATTCAATGCCAATGATGATTTCGTGGTTAGGAGGTGGGTAGATGGATTAAGATTGTATTTTTCTTCAAAATTGTGGGATACATTTTAAAAAGTACCCTATTAATGTATATTTCGGGATAATCATGGTGGAACTCAATGTCCAAGTGATATTTTTATCCTAGAAGAGTCTTTGGGTAATTTAACAAGATATGGAAAGATGAGAAGACCTATTGCTAGAGAGTTGGATGGAGAAACCACATTTCTATTCATGTTCATTGGAAAATTTATCTATCCAAGGAATAGTGAATTGGCATCATTGGAATATCATTATTTTTTCTTGATACATATCTTTGAGAAATGGAAATAAAATAAACTAGTGAAAATATCGTTTCCTTCATTTGTATGATATGATAAAGTCCTATTCCAAATACACATCCCTATTTTATTCACGATTCATCTCATCAATGATGTAAGACAAAGGAATTGTGGAGATGAATGAGGAAACTATTGAAGACAATGAATTTATTTGTCTAAGGAAATATACAGACAAATGAAGATCTTTTGGAATATATGGTATAAGACTTGGGACAAAGACAATGAACATCTTTTTGATGATTTTAATCATGTTGAACACCCCTCAAGAGCCAATGATATCCCTTACAGTGTTTTGGAAATAGATGAGGTAGTATAATACTCACATGAGGAAATGTAAGTGGATATTGAAAAATATATTGTTTCTCATAGAGATGTAAATGAAGCAATTTATGATGAATGTGGAGAAAGGTAAATTTTGTTTATTTTTTTTGATGAGGATAAACAAGCCGAAGCAATTGAAGAAGGATAATACATTATAGACGAGGCTGAGGAATCTAAGGGATGCTGAAAGAATAAGGAAAAAGTTACATGGGAGGGTAATGAATATAATCAAGATAATTGAAATGAAATATAATTCTCATTACTTAGTGGAAAGAGTTTTGAAAAGGATTTTCAATTAGAAGCAAATATATCTATGATAAAATTCTTCAAATATAGTAGATGATGTAAAAAAGAGTTCACGTGATAGAATCACATAATTATCCAAGGGGATAATCTATTGAGGGGATGAAAACCCCCAGTTTAGAAATAATGGATTCTCAAAATAATCTTGATCAAATTTTAGAATATGCCTACTACTAGTTTCCGAGCTATTATGATGTTGATGTCTCTCAGGGATGCTCAGTTAAGAAAACTGGTATTTCAACAATGTTTCAACTCAAACCCATCACATCTAAATAATATTTTACTCCTCAATAGAGAGTAAAAGTTCTTGCATTAGCTCAAACAACCCCAAAATTTCTATGTCATGAAGAAATAAAGGATTTTAGAGAAAATATGTTATCTGGTATAGGATAATCTTTTGAAGTCACAGCCTTATTCGATTACTAACCATAGAGAAAAGGATAATAGAATTATTCTAAAAATATTAATATGGAAAATTCAACCCTAGAAACATCATGATATATAAGATTAAAGTCTTGAAAATAGATAACTAAGTGATAACATGATGTCTTTAAAATCATTGGTTGAAGAAATGAAGAGTAACTTGCAAAATTATCATGCTTTAGCTGTTGTTTCTAGTCTATGTGTGGCTGATACTAACATGATCTCCATAATGGTTATATCTTTAATTCAACCTAATTTGATTTCAATGGTGGAATAATTTTTCAAGAACAAAATAAAATTATCAAATGAAATGCATAGGATTGTGTCTATAATCAATTAACTGACATATTAATATAAAGAATCTCTAAACATGGTTCTAAAAAGGCATAATACCTCCACCTCGGCCGATCCAGCTCAATCATCTTCTGCACTGATCTCGTAGCTATTAGAAAATAGTTTCACTATATTTGTGAAAAAAGAAAAGCTTCATGCATCGATTGGTGGTTCTAATCAGAAATGCATTGGTAAGATTCAAAGGCACAATGAGCATGTTCAATACATGGTCAAATCTTACTCCAAAACCGCTACTTATGCTCAAGAAAAAGTCTTTTAGAATGTGGATTACTATATTAAATGATATATACAAAAAAATAACTTATAAATAATTTCAAGTATTTAGTGGATAATTTGAAGTTAAATCTAGTTACTAATGGTTTCAGGGAGAAAGTCAAATATTTGTAGGACTTCACCCCTACCATTAATAATTTCATCGAGAACAAGGATGATTTTTAGAAATATTTGGATTATGGTGCTTAAGTAATCAAAGATTTCATCAATATATTGAATCCTTATATGCCTCATCACAACACATAGATAGTAGATCTAGTTGATGTCCCTTTTAAGAATGGATTAATTCCATCTACCTCTAATTCTTTTTCACCTGTAACCATGACCCCTTCTCCAGACCTGATCCATATCAGACTAGTCCTTACTGAGTATCCTTTACCTCTGTCTTCCCCAAGAATAAACCTTTTTCCTTATATTTTTAAATGTATGCCTCTACCTTATCTCTCTACCAGTTGTGTCCCTTCCGCACCAGGTAATTATGCACCAACTACATCTACACCTGATGTCTCTCACAAGGCAAAAGAGGTGGTGGACTTAGAGCTGAAGTGATTGGATGATTTTTCATAGGACTATGATGTCATGTTTTTTATTGTATTGTATTTAGGTATTCAATGAAATTTTATTACTCATATATTCATTTTTTATGACCATTTGCACTTATTCTTAATTTTCATTTCCCTATTTTCTATTTTAAAATCTCAAAAGGGGGAAAACTCAGAGATGTAATTTAACTCACCTAACACTCTTTATGGTATTCATATGCTCTATTATATGAAGCTCATATACTGTCATATGAGTTTGATCACCAATATTCCATATATATGATATGATACTATAATAGTTGTGTAACACCCCAGGTAAATAAACAATATGACATTTTTATATTTATCCCTATTTGTGAAAAAATATTATTATTACTTTAAAGGGAATTCTATTCTCGATGTCGTACCCAATACATGACCACGAGTTCCTTTGAAATCTTACATTGCACTCTAATAATAAAATAATATTATTTTAAATGGTTGTTAATGCCTAGCCAATGTAATGGTGGGAAAGAATGGAACTAACTAAAAAATGATTATGAATGTTTTTCAAATATATTTACTCTTTAAAATAAATGTTAGAGGATTGAAAATGAGAATGTATCCACTTTTTAAGAATAAACATTCTAATATTCTTTAAAAGGTCGATTAACCATCTTTTGATGGCGAACCTCATTTAAATCCACTTTTTGACAATTTTATGTGTTATATTTGACAAAATAAAATTATTCTTTAGAATCGGGACATCAAAATTTACATTGTGTAAATTTTTGATATTTTTCCGATAAAGTTCATTTATTAATGAATAGTAAAAAATGTTGTATTTTAATTCAAAACCTCTTTTTAATATAATTTATTTATATGATTTGATTATCTTTTGAATTGGTTTTAAAGTTCAATTATAATATATTGTTACCATTTAATCCAATTTTGGTCATTGGAATTATTTTCACTTTGAAATCGGACTTAAACTAGTGTCAATCTTTTGATACGTATTGTTTCATAAAAACACGCTATTTTCTCTGAATGCGGGAATTAATTATTAAATTAATTAATGAAACTTATATATTTTGAATTTTTTAAAATAGACATCATTTTTTAATTCGTAATATCAAATATAGCTTAGGGTGAATTTTTGGTATTTTTCTGAAGAACTTCAATTTTTGATGAATAGTGAAACCACTACGTGGTACTTATAAAAACTGATTTTCTATTTAAATGAAATTTTACCACCTCTGTGTTTTGAATTTCAAAAATCCGACATACATGGTTGTCATTAAGAATTAAAATGTGGTTCAATGGAATTAAAATAATTTTTTGGTGAATTGTAACATTTAATTTTTTAATCGTGATTACAGGTAATTAGTGTAGTTTAAGGTAAAAATAATGTTTTAATAATATGAGATGAGCTTGACACATGTCCTGCCCTTATTGTATGTTTCATGGCCGACCATGAAAATCCATGGGTCATCTTGGGGACCCCATGGAGCCACTTTGGAAGGAAAATGACATTATTATCTTTTTATTTAATGTAAAAGTAAAAATGACACAAACATGAGTTGTTTTACTAAAAAAATTAAATGGGGTTATACAAGTCAGATTTTTTAATATAAATAGTCATTGGAAATTTAAAAATATTTCCTACATCATAGAATTTTCTTTATAATTTTTAGATATTATCCAAATTAAATTATTTATGACACCATGATGATGCAGTGATTACCTCATTATTTAACGATTTAAATAAAATGGAAAGATAATGTAAAATATAAGACCTACACATGTCCAAAACCTATTGGATGAGATTATTTCAAACCCTTACAACCTTATCTTCGAAACAAATCAATTTGAGACCTTTAAAATCTGAAACTCATTCTAAAATAAAGTAACATTTCCTTACTTTCAAAGAGTGCCCCTCCCCTCCGTTTATAAAAGGCCCCCACCTCTACCTCTTTACCCACACCTCTCAAGCCATTTTCTCGGCCAACCCCAGCCCATTTTGTCTCTCCACATCCCTATATTACTCCTAGAAGCCTCAATTTGGGCAGAAGTCTTCCCAAGGAAGCCTTTCAGCTCAAATCAAAAAGAGCTACCCGATTTAAAGGTAGTGTTTTTTCTTGTGTTCTTTTGTTTTATTTTTCTTCTCCAACCCCCTAAACTCTTTTTATTATTTTCTTTTTTAAAACACCAGTATCTTCAATATACTAGGATATTTTTATAAGAATAATTAGAGCTACACTTACACACACCTACATCTAATGGTTAACGAACATACTGTTTCTGTGGATGGCGAATTTCTGCCTCACGAAACGATGATTGTTCAACACTCATATAACACCTTAAAAGGTGGACATTAAGATGTAAATATATTTATATGTGATATATAATTTTTTATGTTTTCCTTAAGCTTATTTATTTTTCATTTATAGCATATCGTTATGGTTTCCATTATGGGTAAACGCGATATCTTCATTTTATGAAGTGCAGACTACCGCCCCCTCAAAGTGATTAGATTCGTTAATGCCATATGTGGGACGTATAAAGGATTGTATTAATGGTATTACATATGTAATCCTACTGGAATTATAATATACCTTTATCTATTTATTATTTCATTCCATTTAATACAAGAAAAAAGAAATGAATGTAGTGTTCATGGGTACGTACGGCTTACCGTCTCCATGAACGGTACATTTCATTTCTTATCTCCAAATGTTATGTACTATTATAAGTACATATATATAATGGATATATATGTAATATATTACATCTAAATGATGGGTATCATTCGAGAATTATAATACATATACATCTCTCATTTTGTTTTAATTCCATTAATATGGAAAAAAATGAAAGTAGCGTTTATGCGTACGTACGGCCTACCGTCTCCATGAAGGGTGCTTTTAATTTTTTATCTCCAAATGCTATGGAATAGTATAAAATGAATATATACAAGATATATATGATATTTAAAACATAAATACTATTCTTGAGATGATGTACCTATAACTACATGGAAAATACATTTCCAACAATTGCAATTTTTACTCATGTGCTGAACATCGACAAAAACGTCTGATATGAACTCACTTTATTAACCAATTATTATAACATTATAATATGTGATCTGAACTGAATAATAATATTTAAAGGAGTTCCTTAAGCATTTACAAATTGAAAAAAATTTATTATTCAGGAGATTAAAGAATGATTGAGCCATGTCGGATATGAGGTATGGGATCATACTCCTCTCTTTCTTTTTAAGTACACTCTTTTATGTCATTCCTTTTAAAATCATCATTATTATGATTGGTATGTTCTTTTATATTAATAATACTATACTTTTTATGTTCATATGTTGAGAGACCCTATTTTCTCTCATCAATCCATTTTGGACGTTTTGAGTGGCGCCGTTAGTTTCATGAATTTTCGTAAGAGATCTAACCTCTCTCTTTTTTTAAGTACTCTCATTTATGTCACTTCTTTTGAGATCCTCATTGTTATTATGGGGGATGATATTTTATGTTCCTCATTATGTAAATTTTATTGTAAAATGATTAGATACTCTATTTGATATCATCAATCCATTTTTGGATGTTTTTAGTGGCGATGTTAGGCTGCCGAGTTTTCATAAGGGGTTTTTAATCTCACTTTTATTCACGTGAGATGTATGCTAAATTTTCCACCATTTCCTTTGAGTTGTGTATGTACTTTCAATTATTATACTCTTTTTGTAATATAATTTCATTTATGGGTACTTACATATTCTTTTTATGACCCTTCTTCAATGGGGTGTACGTTTCGAAAGTCACCCAAGTCGGTAAGGGAACCTTTCACCCTCCTCATTTTAAAACACTTCTTTTGTTATGTCTTTTAATTCACATACTATTATGTTGGGATATGTTATTCTATATTATTATTAATGTAAATTTTATTTCCAAGTGATGAGATACCATTTTTATCTTTCATCAACTCATTTTATGATTTTTGAAGTGTCACTGTTAGGCTGTCGAATTTTTGTAAGGGAACTTCTTAACCCACTTTAAATTCTTTGGGTTAAACCGCTAATTCTTGATTTTATTATTCCAATATTATGTGTGGAATCTATATGTTTTAGTTTCCACAAACCTTTTTCTGGATATACTATTTCTACACATAATCATCTCATTGATAAATTCTTATGTCATTTACACGGACTTGTATCCGAAATCGTAACTCAATCTCATTTCATTGAGTTAAATATCTATGTCATTGGTTTTGATTTTCCATTATTATGTGTGAATGACCTCTGATTGTTTTACACTTAATATCCACTTATATTTTTTGTATTCATATTTTTCACACATAATCATGTAATTGATTTATCCTTAATCTAACGATACCGACTTTCTAAGGGACTTCATCTCAATCTCCTTTCATTGAGGCATATTTGGTTTTACACACAACTTTCTTTTATATGGTGTATAATCCCATTTGAATTTTAATTTTATTCAAAAGGAATCTTTTTATATGAAGAGTTTTACTAAACAAAAAAAGGAATGTTTCTTTTAACATACGCGGTGACAACAACCTTTTCCGCCGCCGCGTGTATTATTTGGTCTTTTGCTTCCTCAACAAGCCGTAATGTTTTCTAAAATGAAATAAATACCATATACTCTTTTATGTATGTTGGTATTGAAAATGGTTTTTATAAAGGATTTGTTATGTCGATATATTTAAGTGATATATTGTGTTCGAAATGTGGAAATGTTTTCCTTCCATTATATTTGTTTAATGTCTTATGATTTTATAATGGTACTTGGACATTATGACAGGTGGTGCCATGAATACCAGGACAGGTGGTTACGTTATAACCTCCAATGCATTGGGTATGGAAGTCGGCCATATGGATATTCCATTCATTATGTGTGGAAGTCGGTCGTATGGATATTCCATTAAGTATGTGCGGAAGTCGACCGTATGGTTATTCAATTTAAGTATGTTTATGTCCCAAGTTACCTTTTTATGTTATGTGGTCTTTATCTGGGTTTTATGGTAATCTTTTGGTTACAAAAGGGTATGTAATAATCTTTTATTCATTGAAGAGTTTTTTTTACTACTTCAAAAAGGTGAAAGGTATTACTTTGATAAAGTATTCATGGTTTACTTGTTGTTTTGAAAAACTAACAGTTTTCATTCTTTGTGTATCCCTTGCTGAGCATTTAATGTTCATCCCATGTTTTTGAAATGTTTTTCAAAGGACTTAACACGTAATAGGGTCAAGGATGGGATCAATGGAATGTCATTCTACCTAAAACATGGAACAAGATATGTTTCTTTTTAAGAGTTTTTATTTTATGGAAACTTAGTAGAAGTTTCTACTTTGTAATCTTTTGAGATGTAATAGTCATGTCCTAATTCTCTAAAACTCTAAACCTGAAAAAATCCTCATTGTGAATTATTCATTTAATTCAATATTAAGTAAGGTTTAAGGCTGGGGCCTTATAGTTGGTATCAAAGGTCGGTTTAGATAATTTTAGAGGTTAGGGTATTCTTTAAGCATAAGTGACATTACCATAATGGTTAGAATTTCAGAAAGAGTCCAAGTTTTAGATAAAGTGAATGAGTAAGTATATCTTAGTGTTTATCTTCCTCATTAGTACATGATGGTTTTTTTGATATACTCACACTGACATTTCTGTTTTTAGTGAATGGATGGATTTAGAAGGCACCAAAGTGACAATAGGTTTGAAGGAAACTGTGGTGGTTCTCTAATTAAGAGACTAGATGAAATGGGGTATTCAATGAGGAAACTCATGGTTGTTCTAATCCAACAATCAAGGAGTCATGATCATCCATTTGTACCTTGGTATGTTCTGTAATGCATCATGTACGAGATGACCAATCGATGTGGAAGTTCAGGTAATAATTATAACGGTAAACATTAGGGTTTATATGATCCTTACTTTTGAGGTAATTATGGGTTGTTATATATTATGATGGAAAATGAAAGGCATGAGATAATATTGAGGTAAAAATATGTTATGATAATTTTTTAAGATTTTATCTCGTTTTGGAGAATGATTTAAGAATATTATGTAGTTTTGGAAAAAGGACAACACGTAGACCGTGTGACAACCCGTCACGTCGGACAAATCTGTGGGAATCGAACCCATAACCAAAGTGCAACTAGTATTTATTGCCTACCACTGGACTTCATGAAGTCCCTGGTTAGTATGACTGATTCTTTTTAGTTAGATGATTTCATGAATTAAGAGTAAGTGATTTTGGGTTATCTATGGAAATTTATTAACCTATCATGGATGATATGTTATTAGTTTAATTACTTTTCAATGTGAGACTTTAAGAGCAACTGATGTTATTTGGAGATAAGTGTTATTTTGTACCTTGGAGGACTATGTGATTAAATCCTTCAAATATATGGGTTTCAATCTTATTTTGGTTTACTTTGAAGAATTTTATTGAAATTTTTTTTTTCGAATGGTCTTCGTTGAACTTTGGGTTTTGTTGGAAAAATTTTGAGATTAAGAATAGATTTTCTTTTTATAAAGGGTTATCCTTTTCTGGATTATCTGATCTTGTACTAACCTTTTTGGTTTTGGTTTTGGTTAAAGTCTAAACACAGGGGAAGTATTTAGTTCTCTTTTTTAGATTAGGTGATTCTATAGAAGTTAATTATAGCTCTCTTAATGTAAACAAGTCATCCTTAATACTCGTCTTTTGGAAAAAATATGAGTTTGAGTAAGAAATCTAGTAAAATTTGAAAGTCAACATGACAAGTAAGTTTGTTTCCTTATGTTTTAGTTAAGTTCAAAAATAAATTCCTCAATGAAAAGTAACTAAAAAATGTTGTCCATTAACTTTTCATTCTGGGGAATCCAATACCGTTTAACCCATCACAAGTTTGTGATTTTCTTATTGTTAACTTTCTCCTAGACATGTTTACTATCACTCTACATCAGAACATAACCCTTTGTTTTTTCATCCATGTCCATATTTTCATACATTGAATCCTAGTATGGGTTATCTCGGGTGACCTTTTTACTTCCCCTTCTTTATTTTAAAGTGATAGTTTAATTTACTCCTTTTCCGATGTGGGATTTATAATGGAGTTTTCAAGCCCAATTTTGAAATTACGAGGACACAATTCCCAAAAGGGGGGAAGGATGTAATACCCCAGGTAAATAAACAATATGACATTTTCATATTTATCCCTATTTGTGAAAAAAATATAAATATTACTTCAAAGGGAATTCTATGCTCGATGGCGTACCCAATACGTGACAACGAGTTCCTTTGAAATCTTACGTTGCACTCTAATAATAAAGTAATAATATTATAAATGGTAGTTAACACCTAGCCATTGTAATGGCAGGAAAGAATAGAACTCACTAAAAAATGATTATGTATGTTTTTCAAATATTTTTTCTCTTTACAATAAATGTTAGAGGATTGAAATGGTAATGAATCCAATTTTTAGGCATAAACATTCTAATATACTTTAAATGGTCGATTAACCACCTTTTGATGGCGAACCTCGTTTAAATAAACTTTTTGACAATTTTATGTGTTATATTTGACAAAATAAAATTCTTCTTTAGAATCGGAACATCAAAATTTACATTCTGTAAATTTTTTGTATTTTTCCGATAAAGTTCATTTTTTAATGAATAGTGAAAAATGTTGTATTTTAATTCAAAACCACTTTTTAATATAATTTATTTATACGATCATATTATCTTTTGAATTGGTTTTAAAGTTCAATTAGAATATATTTTTACCATTTAATCCAATTGTGGTCATTGGAATTAATTTCAATTTGAAATCGGACTTAAACTAGTGTCAATCTTTTGATACGTATTGTTTCATAAAAACATGCTATTTGCTCTGACATCGGGAATTAAATTTTAATTTAATTAATGCAACATATATATTTGTAATTTTGTAAAATAGACTTCATTTTTGAATTCGTAATATCAAATATAGCTTAGGGTGAAGTTTTGGAATTTTTCTAAAGAACTTCAATTTTTGATGAATAGTGAAACCACTAAGTGGTACTTATAAAAACTGATTTTCTGTTTAAATGAAATTTTACCACCTTAGTGTTTTGAATTTAAAAAATACAATGTACATGGATGTCATTAAGTGATAAAATGTGGTTCAATGGAATTAAAATAATTTTTTGGTGAATAGTAACTTTTAAAATTTTAATCGCGATTAGAGGTAATTAGTGTAGTTTAAGGTAAAAATAATGTTATAATAATATGAGATGATCTTGACACATGACCTACCCTTATTGGATGTGTCATTTCAGACCAATAAAATCCATGGGTCAACTTGGGGACCCCATGGATCCACTTTTGAAGGAAAATGCCATTATTATCATTTTATTTAATGTAAAAGTAAAAATGACACAAACATGAGTTGTTTTACTAAAACAATTTTAAATGGCGTTATACATGTAATATTTTTGACTATAAATAATCATTGGAAATATAAAAAGATTTACTACATTATATTAGTTTTTATATAATTTTTAGACATTAACTAAATTAAATTATTTATGACACCATGATGATGCAGCGATTACCTCATTATTTAACGATTTAACTAAAATGGAAAGATAATGTAAAATCTAAGACCTACACATGTTCAAAACCCATTAGATGAGTAGAGCCTGAACCGTGATCACCTTATCCTCGAAACAACTCAATGTGGTACCTTTAAAATCCGAAACGCATTCTAAAATAAAGTAACATTTCCATACTTTCCAAAAGTGCCCCTCCTCTCCTCTTATAAAAGGCCCCCACCTCTACCTCCTTATGCAAACCTCTCAAGCCATTGGATAGTCCAACCCCTGCCCATTGTGTCTCTCCACATCCCTCTATTACTCATAGAAGCCTCAATTTGGGGATAAGTCTTCCTAAATAATCCTTTGAGCTCAAATCAAAAAGAGTTTCCAGATTTAATGGTAGTGTCTTCTCTTGTATTCTTTTGTTTTATTTTGCTTCTCCATCCACCTAAACTCTTGTTATTCTTTTATATTGTGACAACTACAGTATATTAAATATACTAGGATGTTGTTATAAGAATAATTCGAGCTACACTTTCACACACCTATATATAATGGTTAAAGATCATACTATTTCTATGGATGGTGAATTTCTTCCTCACGAAATGATGATTGTTCAACACTCATATAACACCTTCAAAGGTGGCCATTAAGATGTCACTATATTTATATATGATATAAAATATGTTGATGTTTTCCTTAAGCTTGTTTATTTTTCATTTATGGCATACCTTTATTGTTTCCATTATGGGTAAACGCGATATCTTCATTTTAGGAAGTGCGGACTACCGCCCCCTCAATGTGATTAGATTCGTTAATGCCATATGTGGGACATATAAAGGATGGTATTAATGGTATTACATATGTTATCCTGCTGTAATTATAATATACATTTATATCTTTATTATTTCATTACATTGAATACAAAAAAAAAAGAAATGAAAGTAGTGTTCATGCGTACGTACAGATTACCATCTCCATGAACGGTACATTTCATTTCTTATCTCCAAATGTTATGTAATTATAAGTACATATATATAATGGATATATATGTAATATATTACATCTAAATTATGGGTATCATTCTATAATTATAATATATATATCTCTCATTTTTTTTAATTCCATTAATATGGAAAAAAAATGAATGTAGCGTTCATGCATACCTACGACCTACCGTCTCCATGAACGGTGCTTTTAATTTTTTATCTCCAAATGATATGGAATAGTATAAAATGAATATATACTGGATATATATGATATTTAAAACATAAATACTATTCTGGAGATGATGTACCTATAACTACATGTAAAATTATTTTCCAACAAGTTCAATTTTTACTCATGTACTGAACATCGACAAAAACGTCTGATATGAACTCACTTTATTAACTAAATATTATAAAAATATAATATGTGGTATGAACAGAATAATAATATTTAAAGGAGTTCCTTAAGCAATTACAAATTGACAAAATTTTATTATTCAGGAGATTAAAGAACGATCGAGTCATGTTGGACACGAGGTAAGGGATCCTACTCCTCTCATTCTTTTTAAGTACACTCTTTTATGTCATTCCTTTTAAGATCATCTTTATTATGATTGGGATGTTATTTTATATTACTCCTATTGTAATTTTTATGTTCATATGGTGAGAGACCCTATTTTCTCTCATAAATCCATTTTGGATGTTTTGAGTGGCGCTGTTAGGCTGCCGAATTTTTGTAAGAGATCTAACCTCTCTCTTTTTTTAAGTACTCTCATTTATTTCACTTATTTTGTGCTCCTATTTTTTATGATGGGGGATGTTATTTTATTTTCCTCTTGATGTAAATTTTATTGTAATATGATGAGATACCCTATTTTATCTCATCAATCCATTTTTGTAAGTTTTTAGTGGCGCTGTTAGGCTGCCGAGTTTTCGTAAGGGATTTTTCATCTCACTTTTATTCTAGTGAGATTTATGTTACATTTGCCACCATTTCCTTTGAGTGGTGTATATACTTCCAATTGTTATAGTCTTTGTGTAATATAATTTCATTTATGGGTACTTACATATTTATTGTATGACCCTTCTTCAATGGGGTGTACGTTTCGAAAGTTACCCAAGTCAGTAAGGAAACCTTTCACCCTCATATTTTTAATAGACTTTTTTTGTTATGTCTTTTAATTCACATACTATTATGTTGAGATATGTTCTTCTATATCCTTATTAATTTAAATTTTATTTCTAAGTGATGAGATACCTTTTTTTTCTCTCCTCAACTCATTTTATGAGTTTTGAAGTGACGTCATTAGGATGTCAAATTTCTATAAGGGAACTTCTTAACCCACATTAAATTCTTTGGGTTAAACCTCTAATTATTGATTTTATTGTTCCAAGATTATGTGTGGAATATCTATGTTGTAGTTTCCAGAAACCTTTGTTTGGATATACTATTTCTACACATAATCATCTCATTGATAAATTATTATGTCATTTAGACAGACTTGTATCGAAAATCATAACTCAATCTCATTTCATTGAGTTAAATATCTATGTCATTGGTTTTGTTTTTCCATGATTATGTGTGAATGACCTCTGATTGTTTTACACTTAATATCCACTTATATTTTGTGTATTTGTATTTGTCACACAAAATCATGTAATTGATTTATCCTTAATTTAAGGATATCGACTTTGTAAGGGACTTCGTCTCAATCTCCATTCATTGAGGAATATTTGGTTTTACACACAACTTTCTTTTATATGGTGTATAAACCCCATTGACTTTTAATTTTATTCAAAAGTAATCTTTTTATACGAAGCGTTTTACTAAACCACAAAAAGGAATGTTTCTTTATCATACGCGGTGACAACGACCTTTTCCGCACCGTGAGTATTATTTGGTCTTTGGCTTCCTCAACAAGCCGTAATGTTTTTAAAAATGAAATAAATACCATATACTCTTTTATATATGTTGGTTTTGAAAATTGTTTTTATAAAGGATTTGTTATGTCAAAATATTTAAGTGATATATTGTGATCGAAATGTGGAAATTTTTTCCTTCCATTATATTTGTATAATGTCTTATGATTTTATAATGGTACTTGTACATTATGACGGGTGGTGTTGTGAATACCAGGACGAGTGGTTACGTTATAACCTCCAATGCATTGGGTATGGAAGTCAGCTGTATGGCTATTCCATTAAGTATGTGTAGAAGTCGGCCGTATGGATATTCCATTAAGTATGTGTGGAAGTAGACCGTATGGTGATTCCATTTATGTATGTTTATGTCCCAGGTTACCTTTTTATGTTATGTGTTCTTTATATGGGCATTATGGTAATCTTTTGGTTACAAAAGGGTAAGTAATGATCTTTTATTCATTGAAGAGTTTTTTTACTAATTCGAAAAGGTGAAAGGTATTACTTTGATAAAGTATACATGGTTTACTTGTTCATTGGAAAAAATAACAGTCTTCTTTCTTTGTGTATCCCTTATTGAGCATTTTATGCTCATCCCATGTTTTTGAAATGTTTTTCATAGGACTTAACATGTAATAGGGTAAAGGATGGGATCAAGGGAAGTCCATGATACCTAAAACATGGAACAAGACATGTTTCTTTTTAAGAGTTTTTATTTTATGGAAACTTAGTTGAAGTTTCTACTTTGTAATCTTTTGAGATGTAATAGTCATGTCCTAATTCTATAAAACTATAAACTTGAAAAGATCCTCAATGTGAATTATTCATTTAATTCAATATTATGTAAGGTTTAAGGATGGGGCCTTATAAGTTGGATCTAGTTTTATTCTCTCTATGGTTAATTTTTTTAATATCATTTTATGTCTTGATTTCATATAATCTGACTGATATATTAAGAAAAATGTTTATCCTTTACTATGATCATTATGTATAGCTTAGAAATGCCACGATTTGTGATAAAAACTATGTATAATATTAATCTATTCTGTAAAGTATTATATTATAATATTGGTTGAATTTTTTTGACTTAGTATGAGTCACTGGTCAGTGGAATCCATGTCACTGGTCTCAAAATCCAGTCACAAATTTGGAAAAGTATGAGTCATCATTACAGTGACACCACTCAGTTGGAAATTTAGTAAAATATAAATCACTAGTCCAAAATTCCAGATTTTCACAATTTCTAAGAAACCATTCATAAGACACCATTCAGAGATAAAGGCTTGGTCACTGCGTCTGAGTCACCGGTAATGTGTCACTACTCACGTGACACTCTTCTAGATAAATCCATTTATTCATTTATAATTTAAATTCAAAAAATTTACAAAGGGACATATTTGTGTTATATAATGATACTGATATTATTAATGATATTTCGTATCCTTGTCAGTAAGAAGTTCTAGGTATGAGGTACCTGTGCATTAGGGGGATCATGCTCCCTTTTACCCAAATGAAAAACACTTGAGAATAAATAAAATATGACATGGAAATTGATTGACACATAGGGTGTAACACACAAGGCCAAGTGAGAGATAATAAATACACTCCAATCCCACTAACTGTGAACAATACAATTTTTTTTTGAACCATAGAGTGTGAAAATCATCGCAAGAACAAATTAATACACATAATCAACAAGAAGCATCTTAGTGGAAACCAAAAAAACACCCATCAATGAAAAATTATTTTGGTGTCTGTTTTAATGTAGTGGGCTCCTGCTTCCCATCCTCTTACTCAAGAAGTCCAGAAGCATCATGCACATCACTCACATCATTTTAAAAACTCTCTCAATATTTCTTCTTGGTTGTGTATAATTTCAATGATTTTAAAGAAGTATGTGTGTCTGTATCAAAAACACACATTGTCTCCAGGTTTAAGGTGGATGATATAAGATATCCTCACCCATTCATCTATCTGTACTATTTTACTCCCGTGTATAACTATGGAAGAGTTCTTTCTGTGACCTAGTTGTATTTTTTTCCCACATAAAACTATGGTAGAGGTATAGTTAACCAGGAAATCATGTTTTTTTTGTAAACCCTGATCTAGGGTGTGGATCAACCTTGTTTATATAAACAAAATTTTTTAATGTGATCACTACGTGGATAGCACTAGGTCTCTGTTTGAGACTGGACTGTTTGTTTTTATCCACTGTGTTAAAGTTCTATTTTCATGTTTGTCTTTGTTTATTCAATCGAGAAAACACTGAATTACTTTGATAACTAATCTTATATAGTGTTTATAAATTTTTTTAATTTAGTTAATTAATTTCACAAGTTATATATATCTTTAAGAAAAATTACTGAGAATTATTTAATCTTTTTAGAAATTAATCGAACAATCAAAACTATTATAAATCTACGACATTGGTTAACTATACTATTTTGTTTTTAAATCGTGGACACTTAATAAATATTTTAAAATATAAATGTTTATGTGAACAAAATTCACCCCCCTCTTGAGTGTCCTACTCCGACCAAAAATCATACTTTTTCGTTAAGCAATAATATCAAATGTTGAACTTAATCCATTCTATAAGAAATTACCATTAGGATCATTCGAAATACATTAAATTTACAAAATTAACATAACATTACATTATCCAAACATATTGAATATCTTAATCACACACACTAAATATATGAATCTTGTGATCATCATAAAACGATAATAAAAACATACATGCTTCGAAATTCATAGAGAATAACTATTATAGTAAAATATTTTATTTATTCCATAATTCATATAACCACTATATAATTGATAAAATAATCAAATTACATAATTATTTATCCATGTATAATCACATTAATCATTCCTCTTAATCTGTTGTAGTACCATAAGTTTTAATTTAATCTATTTTCCTCTTTTAGGTTATATTCCATGGTACCTTGGGACATCGATTTCCATATTGAATCAACACCAAAAATTTGAAGAATTATTAATTGGAAACCTTTTTCGTATCCTTGAAATCACATGAATAAGGGATTTTCTCTACAAACATGTTGCAAAATCACATCCCTTTTAAACAAGTACCATGATGTTTCATTCCAATATTATCACTTGTGGGAAAATACTATGTTGTCTTCATTCCTTTGTCTATATTTTTCATAGGTTTACTCTTATTATCATGTTTCCATCCAAAGAAATTATACCTTGATAATTCATTATTTTTATAATTTTCATATGACACTATGTCCTAATAATATGAGAATATTTTGGAGACTATTTCCAATTTAAATGTTGGATTAAACCTATCGAATAAATGATCATACATACCCATTGGATTATGTGCATTTCTGTGGTTCCCATTCCTTCTTCTATGAGCAACTTATAATGGATAGAATACATTAGATTAGACTATAACATTATGAAACATAAAAAATAATCTCAAAACTATTGAATCACAAAACCAAAATTAATAATTTATGTATAAATAATCTCGAAATAGACATCTATATTTATTTGGATATATTTCAACAAAATTCATAAGGTTTCACTCCCTAATATATGTTTTCCAGAACATAGTTCCCAATGTTTATACGAAACATTGTTAGATACCATCTGTAATAACCACAAAACCAATAGTCCAAAGTCAGTCACTTAATATATTACACAGGTATAATATAAATCGAATTACATCCCAAAAGACCAAATAACATTGTAGTTTTTGTGAAATAGACACATATTTGAAATTCAAGTTACCTTTTTAGAATATAATAAAATTATATTTTCTCTAAGAACACCACATTTACCCTTAGTGTAACTATGCACATTAGTCACAATATACTTATTAGAATGTTGTGGGAAGATAAAACACAAGAAATGCGTGAGCATAGATTTTAAATAAGGGTATGCAAATTTTGAAAGCTATTATAAACATGAAAGAATTCTTTGTTAAAGGTGAATAACTGAAACACATTCCATTTAATCAGTAACATGTGTATAATATGGTGAGAATAAAAGACAATTAAATAATTCTATATAAATAATCACATGAGAATAAAAAATAACCATGGATATTCTACTAATTGAATAATCACATGGAATACTAGTAACTATGATCATAAATAGGGAATGCATGTTGAGGGGCATCATAATCATACCGTCAATGTTTTGGAAAACACGCTTTAAATAATCAGGTAAAAAAATCCAATACCCAAATTAGTTTTTCTCATGAGACCTATAGATGCATCAAGAGGTTATAGTAGCCCCCTCCTAACACTTACTATACTCAATGCATTCCTCTTATGAAAAGGGTAAAACATAAGCATTATTACAAACAAATCATATGAAATGTCAATAATTTAACTATTAACTATGACTTAAATCAAATTAGAACATCCAAATTCAAAATAAATCATAAAAAATCAATGATACATGGTAAATGATATCATATAAGAACAACCAAAATCAAGAATTAGTTCCAGGAATTTGTGTTTTCAATGATGAAAATACTAAAAAAATTTAATTAAATTTTTTTTAGGGAAATAACTTTTTTAGATTGAAATAATTTATTTTTAAATCCCAAAAATTATAAATGAAAATATTTTTTGAAAATTTCCTTGTAAACATTTAAAATTTTCTTCATAACATTATGGATTATTGAAAACGAAAAAAGATACTCATGTCCTATAAGTTAGAAAAACATACCATCTGTATTTTTGTCTAAAAGGTCTCAAAGAACCCTTTAATGAAAAAAATATAAATTTTGAAGATTTTTTAAAATGTAAAAAAAAGGTTAAAAATGACATTAAACAACAATTATAAAATAGTAAATTCATTTTTAAAAACATTTTTAGAGATCGTGGTCATGGAGTAAAAATATATGAAAATAAAATCATTAAACATTCAAGGTGTCTCATTCCACATTAAATATTTAAATTATAATCCCCCTGAGAGAATTAAATTTAAAAAAGATTAAATAAAATTATAAATATTAAATTAATTATACGAAAAGTCAAAGGTTATGTATATACACCTCATAAAAGAAGATGGGTCTATAATATCAGACTATGACTCAATGAAATGAGACTGAGACGAAGTCCCTTAACATAAGATTCTTTTAGTAGAACATCCTTTAACATCCAATATATTTTTTTAATCATGTTATTAACATATATCGAATAATTATTCATATTTATGATATCACATATCACATTATTATAATAATTTTCCTCCGTTTTAATGATATTTGTTATTCATTTTACTGTTCTGAGTGTTAATTTCCATTTTCCCTCATGTTTGTTTTGTCTTCATACTATCGGTTCCCTTGAATATGATATATATAAAACATATATATATAAATATTAATGTCATAAATATCATATTTAATCATTTAATACTTTTTTAATCATTCTTCAATGGTTGACTGGACGAATGATTCACATCACATCATGGACATGGTCGGTCGTACGTACACATGAGCGATGATATAATTCCCCTAATGATGAATGATGAAGAAATTGGATGGTATGTTAATTTTTTGAAAATAAATATCATTTAATATTTCTCATATTTATCCATTATTTCCATCATTATTCTTATCTTTTTAAAATGGTGACGAGAATCATATTACATCACAGTATGGAGACGGTAAACAGTACAAACATATGTGCAATGTTTTTTTATTACATAGGATGGGTAAATCACGTAATATTTTCATCCCATAGACATAATAACATGTAATATTATATATTATATTAGAATAATAAATTTATTATGTGAAAAACAAAGTAAGATGATGTACAAGAATAAATGAAAATGAATGAGTTGGTAAAACAATTACCTCTTCTTCAGTGGACATCCTTTAAAACGATTTTTATGAGATATAGAGTTAGTATTTTTTAAATAACATGACCACTAAAACATGGATAAGTATGTTTTGAGGACAAATTATCAAGGATTTTTTTCAAGATATAATGCATCAATGTGGTGTAATGAAGTGAGGGGTTGATTTTATAATTGATGGGAGGGGAAATTTTGGAAACCCAAAATTATTAAATTAATGTAAATTTATTTTTAATTACAGACTTTTAAAAGTGATTTATTTATCATAAATTATTCTTGAATTTCTATATCCTCTCATGAAATATTTTTTATACATTTCTAGGTCTCATCCTTAACATTATCCTTTTATCTTAACACTTATTTAAACTCATTAACTCTTACCGTGAGAACATTTATTTTTACTCCTTGAAGGATAATATTGTCGCTATAAAATGTAAAAATATCATTAAATTAGATATGGATAAATTTTTTACATTCTCCAAATTATTTGGTAGAATTTTATATTTTGATGAATTTTATACGATTTAATAAAATATTTTATATTTTATTATACTATTAGTGTAAATTTGGACAATATTCTTTACTTGAATTTTTAAAAATATCATAACAACATGATCGTATAGAAAAAAGTCTTAAATATATCCATAATATTTTAGGTAATATATAAAATTATTATATTAGATCAATTATATCAAATTATATTTATTTTACTATTTTTAATAATATTTATTTTATATGTCCATTAATTAAAAAATTATTTCAACATCATTGTGAAAGCATTTCATTAAATTATTTCTCCTTAAAAATAAAAAAAACAATCATGATGATGATAATAATTTTAGATATCAAATTACTATTTATTTTTTATGTTAGTTTCTGAATAACCATATATAAAAAGTGTAACACTTATTAAAAACATGAGTGTGACATGTTTTACAATTCCATACAATAAAATACTATAAAAAGAATAAATTAATAAAATTGGATCAAAGAGAACATTAAATTTTCCAATGGATTATTTTGGTCGAAAATAAATCATCCGACAAAAATAGGATAATTTTTTGGGTAATTGTATAATACTTACTGTATTATTTTTACCCTTAATTACCTAATTTAACATTAACCGTGTTAAATTAAAAAATACTAAAACTATTATTCATATTATTAAAAAAGTGGGACCTATTTAATAAATTTTTACGTTATGATTCTATATATGGAATCCACTTTTTAAATTTCAATACACATAATTATGTAAAATTAATTTCAAATATAATCCTATATAAAAAACATGAAAATGGTTTTTTTGGTAAAAAATTAAAAATATTGAAATGATTTTATTTCCCTATTAATTGAGATATTGATTAAAATATATTAAATTAGATTAAATTAAAAAAATATCTAATTATACATTAAAAATAATAAAATTTATAAATTAACACCATAATTATTTTGACAAAAAGATGATTTAAAAAAATGCATTATTTTTCAACAATTCCTCAAAACATGAAAATTGTCAAAAAAAAATACAAAAAAATCATCCAATGTAAATTATTATATTATAAATTAAAATAAAATGTTTATTTTTTTCAAAATATAATTTTAAAGACTATCAAAAACATGATTTAAAATAAATGCGCCATCAAAATGTGGAAAAAATGTCTATTCACAAATGTAGTCTGTTATTCTTGAAATTGGTTTTATCCTTATATTATGTCTATAAAACCTATTGGATTATTTTAAAAACATTTTTTTGAACATATTACAAATATATTTTGTTAATAACACTAAAAAATAGTGATTATTTTAATTTATTGTAATAAAATACCATTGTGGTTATACATATATATTTTTTAATAATAACACATCCATTTTATTCACTTGTTTTTTTTGTTTACAATTATTTCACTTTATAAACATTCCAAACATTTAATTTAATAATTTAGTTGTTCTTTTTTACAGTCTACAAATTAAAAATAAGTTTTAAAATAATAATATTTAATACTATATCGTGGTTTTTTATGTTCGGTGTTGCGTGGAACGTATAGTCTCGAAGAAATTGAATTTAAAAAAAAATACCTTAAAAAATTGGTTTATAGTTATAATTTGCCCATTGACACGATGAGTATAAATATAATTTATAAGATCATTAAATATAGGTCAAAATATAGAATGGATGATTTATATTAATAGTATGCATTCATTAGGGGCATGTATGGTTGATCATGGGTATGAGTTATTATCAATAGGTTTTTTTCAATAATATCTTATAAAACAAAAAATTGGATAGATCGAACAGAATCATCTATGGACTAATTTCAAGTTGGTGATTTTCAATATGGGATCCATTATAACTAAATTCAAACTAATAAATAATAGCTATATTTATCACACCCTCAAGCCCTATGTGAATATCATAAGTGGTTATATAACAAAATGTTTAAAGGAAATCAATTATTTATTATACAGTAATGGAATTTATTTTCATAAAATGGAATTTATTTTATTTTATTTTATAGACATAATATTATTAAGTAAGATTATTATTTCAATTATATTTTTTGATTTTTTAAAAAAGATAAATAAATTACAAACATGTAATAATTAGGTAAATATATAGAAACAAATAATTTATTATAAAATATATTTTTTTCATGATAAAACAATTTTTTTATTTTATGTTTTTTATTAAAATTTTAAATTTTATTATATTTTATATTTAAAAGAAAATTATATATATTATATTTTTTATATTTGGAATGCGAAATTAGGGAAAATATGTAGTACCATTTTTGTTAAAAAAATAAATTACTCATGAGAATAGAGAAATATATTTGAGAACATGATATATATATGTATATTCTAAAAACATATAATAAGTTAAATAAATACAAAAAAATATAATGAAACATGTTTAAATATGTATCCAACTCATTCTTATCAATGTTTTGATTTTAATTTCATAAGATATTTGCTGACATAATTTAATTAAATGATATAAATATTTTCATTAAATTTATTTTTAATAAATGTATATAATTTTGAAAAAATAATCATATCATATATTCTGTTTAAATTATGTTATTGATATTTGTATTGATTTAACCACAAATTTAGACTATGATAATCTATTATATACTAATAATCAAGAAAATATATATATATATTTATGTTGTTTAATATATGTATTTATGTTATTTATAAATTTCTCAAACGGTATTTATAAATTAAAAATTTATTATAAATATCTCTATTTTATATATAATAAAATTGTTGATGCGGCCTATTCTATTCAATATAACTCCATATATATGAACATTACTTCATGATTATTGAGGTATGCCACATGTTAAATGTTAATTATTCCCCCATATACTAAAAAACCATCTATTATCACCCACCACTATAAGATATATCCTTTGATTTATTTTAATGAAACTGATGTTTGTAATTTTTTAAAAGATAACATATTATCACTTGTATGTGTTTCTATTAGTAAAAGACCAAATTCCCCTATAATGAGGTTCTCCCATGATCATATTGGACATAAAAACCTATTTAATTAATGATTCGATTAAAAACACTTTCTAATCGTTTTTTATGATTAAGTATGGTGTCAGTTGATGTTAGTGGACATGAATGTGATTGAGTTTTAATAGTTTTATATTTGATTTATGATCCCCCCCCCCATCAAAATGAGAATGATTCATTGGAAATTTTTTAAAACATGAGGTGTCTTTCAAGGGGTTATGGATCCACCTCATTGATTATGAAAAATAACTAAAGATTTCATCTTTTCTCAGTAATCGTATCCAAGTCATTTACTCAAAAAATAATATTTAATAGTTAATAGTTATAATATATTTAATAGAGAATAAAATAGATGTTGATATGTCACACTTTATTTGTATAATTAATTTTAATAAATATTATTTTTATTCAATTTGTTTGAAAATTCTTTAACATTTTGAATCTAGGTATTCTGAATATGGGAACTCATCTACATTGTGTGGACCCTCAAGGTATGTTTGGAATGATATCTAAAAAATGTTCTATAAATGTACAAAAATATCATAGAATGTAAAATAGCCATCCAAATTTGAATATGGGTAAACTATATATATTATTTTAGGTGTAAATAGATCAGGGTCATACTTATTTGGGTATTCTTAGATTCCACTATAGACATATATAACAATTTTGATTGGGGTAAGTGACGGAAGTGATTGGAAATTATATATTTTTTTTACTACGAGATACAAAAGTTAATACATTGATATTCTATACCTGTGTATTTTTTATCCTCCTCTCAAATAAAAAGTTACTACACAATATTGTACGATTGACTCATTGATAATGTGGGTTGGATTATGATGCTCAATAGGGGTGAATTGACTTCCTATAAAAAATTTTGTCAAAAATATTTATTAAAAAGGAACCCAATTCGAAATAAATAATGACCTAGTTAAATAAAGTAGTATATTTATACATGTTTTGATATTTTAAGAAATTTCTTAAATATTGATTAGTTAACAGTCGAAATTATGAGAAATACTATTTCAACTTTTTAAATAACTTTACTATACCAAAGTCAAATTTAAACTCTATTTAAGATTAAATACTAAAAGTGAAATACATGTACTCTATTATGAATAGATAATACTGTGAAAATAGAACATTGATAAAAAAAGTGGAAATAATAACAAGAGGATTAGTCTCAAGCTGATACTAAGTCTTCTCTAATTGGTGATTACCCTACACTAAGAAATTTATATAAAAAAACTTTTTTGCATACCCAAGATTAGGGTAAACAATAGTATACATTATTTTCCATGTCAACTTGACCTCTTCCAAAATTATGGTGGGAGTGCTAAAACTAATAGGACATGTCGAGATCTCTTCCATTGTTATCAATGACTGTGTAAGGTTTAAAATGATAGTTTGATAATTATGTATATATCTTCCAGGTTTGAAAAGGATTTATTTTTTTTCATATAAAAAAGAGAAATACAGTCCTCTTAATTTCAAAAATAGTGCACAAGTATAGGAAAATAATGAGTAATTAGTTAAAAGGCTCTATGTGATTTTAAATGCAGCTTGTGACTCTTGAAAGAAATCTTGAAGTGATTCTTGAGTTGACTTCATGAAACAAATAGTAAAACAGAGTGTCATGAGTAATTTTTACCATTATTTATAGTGAGGTATTGATGTGCTCGATGATTTCTTATCCTTTCATAGTTTGTTTCTGCCAAAAAAATTATTTAGAGTTCTTGTTAGATAATCCACAACAAGATTCTAAAGTTTTCTCAGTTGAACAACTTCTCCTCACAATGCATGGATATTTTCCATCTTTTTTGGTATGTTATATGTAAATTTCATAAAAAAAGATGAAATATCTTGATCACATCTAAGTACCACATTCTATATACTTTAATCTGGATTGATTTAAAGGTTTACTTCAAAATATATGAAAAGTCCTTAAAATAAAAAATATGTACTCTTTTTCCCAAATATGGCCACTAGAAATAATTACTAATTAAAATGAAAATGTAAGAAGTAATGATGTCTCTGAAGGGTGAACACGAATGTCATCTCAGATAAATTTATGATGATTGGTGAATCATACAAAATTCATTATGAAATCATGATCGATTATTCAAGTATCGGTGACTCAATATTGGTGGGATGCTCTGACAATATGTCCACTTAATGGTGAATCATTTTACCGATAGCTCATACTTTTTAAAGATTTTGGATATCGATAAGTTTCTATCTTGGTATATTACTATGAAGATGACTCATCTTTTGTGAAAATTCTGAGAATCTATTGGTAAGCTGTTTTTACAGTGGCTTAGCTATCAGTAACTCATACATTCTGATAAATCATTATTGATTTTTTCAGTATATCATTGCAATGATGTATCATCCGTTGATAGAATTCATCAAAGGTGATGATAGAGAGATAGGTGATAGTAATACATATTAATATTAGGTTCATATTACTAGTAACACATACTTAGCCAATTTTCTGTCATCAGTGATTTATCTAATAATGAATCTGGCATAACGGTGTCTCAATCTAAATATTAACATTGAGTCAACCATAACTGTGAATCATACACAGCCAAAAATTATCAACCAATCATACAATGTAAAACACAAATATAATATTTTAAGCTTATATGTAGACACATTTAAACACAAGTAAACATAATTTAACATGATGAAGTATGATTAAGAATGAATTAGGAGCATTAAAACTATTAGAGGCCAACAATCTCTTACTTTTTGATGATCAAAATTCATGGAATTAATATGATATTTATAATGATCAAGTAAAAAAGAAATATGTCCAACATAACTTGTCATATAGATCATGGGAGATTAAATTATAAGATAAAAACTAAAATTAAATTAAATATCTTTCTTAATCTCATTCTCCAATTTAATTCCACAATTATTCTCCAATTTTGAGAATATCAATATTAGGTTAAATATTTTATATTATAAAAGATAAAACCACATTAGATAAAGAATAGATAATAGAGTTAAAAAGATAATTTATTCCATTTTTAAAAGATAGTAAATTGGATGAGAAAAATTATGAAAATACATCCCCATCAAATAACAATCAAAAATAAATTCATCACCAATGAAGGATCCATTAAATTTTTCCTTTATCAGTAGAATAAGAATGAGAAAGAGGATGTACAAGAGAAGTAGATGTATATAACTGTTGAATGGGAACTCCAGAATGTAAAATAGGTGTAATAATCTAAGTAGGATGGGTATAATCAGTCATATTCTTATAGATCATAGGCATTAAATTACTAAGAGAAAAATTTAGAGACATGGGAAATAGTTGAAGGGTGTAAGGAAGAGGATACAATGTTTTTTGGGTGACAGAATCTTAGAAATAGGGATTAAATAACTGGAAGACTGAGCTTGAAGTCAAATTATCAGTCACTGGTCTTATATGGAATGCCTCTAGTGATACAATTTATTTACTCTGGACATGCAAATAGGGAATCATAAGAATGATAAAATCCATTATTATCTTCTCACAATTCTCCGTTAACATTTTGAAACCATCTTAGTTCTCAATGAACATAAAAAGGGAAAGAGTAAGTTCCTTGAGCTATCTCACTTGTCCCTTGAAGGCTTAAGTAATGGTAGGTACCCTTAAATTCTCATCAAGGTTTTTTAAATGACTATCCAACTGATGTTTAGTATAAGTCCTTTTAAATTGTAAATATACTTTCTTGGAAATTTCTTTGTGTTCAATGGTTGTCGCTTTCAAATAAAACATGTCCATGTCATGTAAATGATCTCTATTCTGTCAATTGTTTTTATTATTTCATAATATGAACTACCTGTCATAGTCTGTATCTATTCATTTGTTATGGTTCTTATCAAATCACTATAAAAAGGTTGAGAAGGAACAACATAGGATGTGGCATCATTAACTGTATCTTTATCAGATGGTCATAAGATAGACAAATAAAGAGTTACAGGTAGAGGAGTATCATATTTAGATGATGTATCATCAAGTGTTTTTCTATCCCTTTCCAGAGATTTTTTATACTAAAAATAAATTCCATTAACAATATGAATAAGAGATTAAAGTAAATGAATCAATATATCATTCTCCAATCATAATAATTGAAGCTCATAAACTATTTGAGGTGAATTCTGGGATACAACTTTCTCTGGATGTGTTGAAACATATTTTTCTCTATTAAATGAGGTAGGTTTTGGATTTGGATGAGGGATTTCATTTAAAACTGATCACAACTCTTCTGTAAAAAATTTTAGATCTTTCTTACATGCATAGTCAGTAGGAACATGTGAAATTGAAGGAGTATGAGAAGTAATTGAAACTATTCCAACTTGAACTATCTAACCATTAGCCACCTCTTTAACCAGAGATCCCTTGGGATTAGAATCCTCAACATCTAAATCCAAATAGTCTAAGATGAGTGTAACTTATTCAGGGTACTTCTTCTATTCCTCATCTGTCACATCATAAGGATTAATATTAGAATATTTTACTCTTCGATCCAATTTCTACCTCTTAATAGGTTCTTCCCTCCCAATAAGTGATTTATTTCTAGCGTAGACTAGTTCTTCCACAAGATCAACTAAAGATTCTTCTTCAATAAGAAATAATATAGGAGTCTTTGTGGTTGAAAAAATGATTCCTTTTCCACTAAGACATTTTCAACAAGATCTATAGGTTCTTAACAAACCCATGATCCCTATAATCAGGACTAGATTCATTACCATTTTCATAATAATTTTTTTCACTTTATTCTTCTTATTATACTTTAGCACAATCATATTCTTCCTCTTCACCAGATTCTTCTTCCAATTCTTCATCATCGTTTTGATTTTATTTTTCTACCTCTTCTTTATCCCCTTTCTCTTCATTATTATCTTCTTCGTCATCACAACCACTTTCTACTGGCATATTCAACATCCTTAGATTCTTTTCTTTTCCCCTCATCATAATCCCTTAAGATAGATTCTATTATAGAAATAACTTTTGAAGGGATAGATGATCGATATATAATTCTTTCTGTGATTCCTATAATATTGGGGTCACATCTGTCATTAACAATATATTCTTTTCCTTTATCCACCTCAATCTTATTATCCCCCTCGTCTAAAAACACCACAACTTCATCTGGTCCTAGACCAGGGTTATCTATATCGTTTGTTATTTAAGGGTGTTGGACATGATTGAACTATTCATAATTTTCCCATTATCTTCTTCCGACTATCTCTTCAAGGGATTCCAACTTATCCTTATCCTTTTTTAGATCTATTTTGATTAAAAAAAATCTACCAAAATCTATCATAGTTTCTTTATATTAAGTCAGCAGTCCTTTATCTTTCAGTATTTTGGAAATAATCATTGAATAAAACAAGAATTTTGATTTTTAGTGAGGCTTAATCATCTCACTCATATGAACCATGACGAATCGGTAAATTTGATCTTGTGTCATTATTTCATCAGATAAAATAAATTATCATCTGTTTATTTTAATGAATTAAATTCCCTTTCATTGGGCACAATTAATATGGAATGAACATAATTAATAACCTACATTCTCCATCCAATTCAGTTTCAATTGTTCTTCTAGTAATTCAATCACTAGTCAGCTTAGTCAAGGATATCTCATAACTAAAATATCACAAGCAGGAGGAAAACTACCTTGATAATATTAAAATAATACTTTTTGAGGTACATTTATACATTCATACCACTACATAGAAGAAAATCTAACCTTTCTTTATCTATTCTCAACATGATCTAAAATACTTTTGTTCCATTAGCAATAGACTCATCATATAGGTAGAACTCATGAAATAGATTCAGATAAAGAGGTAACGTGTTGTTGGAGATCTACTCCAAACAACCATGTCCCTATAACCCTTTTAATAGGAGAGACCTATGTGACAAGATCCAATCTTCATGCACTTACATTCTTGGAATGTGTTGTCAATTATCAAGGTCATGTTTAGTAGGTTTGGGTTTAGGATCCCTTAGTTTTCCATGTTGTTTCTCTGAAGGAAGAGACACATCTAGATATACCTCGTATAAGTGCTTTATTCTATCCATTGGAAATATTCGAATGGTTTTGTTTGAATGAAGAATGTAGTAGAGGTTTTGGAGAGAAATGATCGAGAATTAGAGTTAGTAAGTGAGAAAGTGATTGGATCGATTGAATTTTAATCATTTAGGGTTTTTAATACCATAAAACAAAAATGTGGTCTAAAATAAAATTAATTTAATAAAATAGAGATTTTTAATTCAAGCCAAAAACATACTATGTAAAGAACGGTTAGTCATAATGATGAGTCGTATTAGTGAGTCGTCATCAGTGAGTCACAATAGTGAGTCATCAATGGTGTGTCCCAACTGTGAGTTATAAAAATTCATTCCCAATTGTGATTTATCGATATCTAGTCATAAACTAGTCATTCACTCAAATTTGATTATCCCTAACTCATGTCTATGTAATTAATTCTCTTAGAATCTAATATCTTTGTAAAAATAATAGCAATCTGTTGTTCATTTTCAATGAATTCACGATTTATATCATTTTTTGATAATGATATCTCAAAAAAGGGACTTCTTACGTCAGAATGCATGGTTCATTAATGATATTCTAGGTTCATAGATATCTTAATACCACTTTTTTAATAAATATTTATGGGGACGTAACTAAATTGATATACATAATCTTGTAATGTGTGGTTCATCCACAAAATTTGAGCACTAAAACTACCAGAAGCTATGTATTCTTCTTCGGTAGTAGATAATTCAAAAAAGTTTTGTTTGTAACTAAACCATGAACCAAGATTATTTCCAAAAAAGTAACATGTTCAAGAGGTTCTTCTTCTATCGAACTTGAAACATCCAATGTCAGTATTAGAATAAATAACTAAGTAAAATTATTGTCCTCTAGGATAGAACAATCCTATATTGGTAGCATATTTGATGTATTTAAAAATTATTTTAACAGTATGAAGATATGATTCTTTATGATTTTATTGAAAAAGAGAATAGATACAAACACTAAACATATTATTAGATCATCTAGTAGTTAATTAATGAAGACTTCCAATCATACCCTTGTATGTTTTTTGATCCACTAATTTTCCATCTTCATTAAGATACAATTTATAGGTGTTACTCATTGGAGTATAACTAATTTTATTACTGTCCATATTTAAATATTAAAAAATATCTTATTTTATATACATTGATTTAAAATAATATAGTCCTTCATTCTGAAAAAATTTAAATCCACGAAATAATTTCAGTTCACCAATTATACACATTTCAATAACATTTTTCATCATTTTTGTAGAGTCAATACATAATGGATTTTTGGAACATCCAAAAATAATATTATCAATATATATTTAGAAAACTAAAAAATATTTATAAATTCAATTTATTAAAGGTGTAGGATCATCTATAACTTTAAAAAACTTTAGAAATAGAAAAGTGATGATCCTATCATACAAAGATATTTGTTCTAGTTTTAAACCATAAAAATCATTTGATATCTTCAAATAATTATTCATAAAATAATGATTTCTAAAACCATTGGGTTTTTCAAAAAAAAATACATCCTTAACTATATAAATATTCAAGAAGACACTTTTGGAATCCATTTTTTAAAGGTTGATGTTGAGATTTGCTGCATAAGCTAGTAGTATTCTCATGGCTTTTAGTCAGGCCATAGGTGCAGAGGATTATTCATAGTCCATTTCTTTATATGGACAATAACCATATGAAACTAATATAGCATTGTTTTCTTAATATAGTAATAGATTCATTCATTTTTTTCTAAACACTCACTTAGTGCTTATGGTCATGGTGACTTTTGGTTTATCAAAAAAATTACAAACATTGTTTCATTGAAACTGATTTAATTCTTCCTACATAGACATCATTAATAATTAATAAATTATTGCATCACTGATGTTTTCAGGTTCATGCAATGATAAAATAACATGATGTTAAATCTAGATTCTTAGAGAAGCTCTAGTCTTTTTTTAATCTAAGTCTCCAACTACAACATCTAAATAATGATTTTTATGATTTTTAACAATTCTAGAGAAAGAAGGGTCGGTTACTTCTGGTTCATATATATGTTCATTTTTTATCAGAATCTAGTGATTTTCCAAAACAATGTGGTTTATAAATAATATAATTTGAATTCAGAAGATTATCTGCTATATTTTTTATAGATATTTTGGATGCATGTGGATTAAATTCTGCAAATTTTACATGCTCATATTCTTCCACACATTTCACTCTCTTGTGAATGACTCTATAGGATTTACTAGGGATTGAATAACCTTGGAAAATACATTCATCAGTTTGGAGGAAAAATTTCATGATTATCTTTTTTATTAAGGACGAACAGTTTTCAACCATAAATATTGAAGTAATTAACCCTATCATACCTATTATTCCAAAGATCAGAGGGGGTGTCTTTAGGATATGTCTTATTAAAAATATTATTATTATATAGAAAAAATTATTCACATATTATGACAAAAAATAAACTAGAATATGATATTCATTAAGCATATTCTAGGATATCTCTTATAAGGTTCTATTTCTCATTTATATGACTCCATTCTGCAAGCCTGCCCTAGGATAAGAGCAGTTATGAATATAGATATTATGTGAGAAAAAAATTCATATTTATGATGTTAAAACTCACAGACATGGAAACTTATTATGGCTTTCATTCTAATACCACTTCTGTTTTCTATCAATCTAGCATACATGGTGAAATAAAAACAAGCCTCAATCACGTGAGCTAAAAAGAAGGTCAATGTATACCTTGAAAATTCATCAACTATAACATAGAAATAGTGCTTATCATTTAAACATAAAAAATTAGATGGTCCAAACAATCAATGTGAAACACCACAAGAGGTTGGGAAATTGAAACATCTTTTTTTAATTTAAATAATATTTTATATTGTTTCCCTTTTTGACAGCGATTATAGAATTTATATTTTGGAAACTCATATTTTGTTAAATCCTTTATTAGTGAATTTATAGTATGATTTATAATATAGTGAATGATATGGTGGCCCAATATCATATTCCATAGCCAAGAATCTTTATGAAAGTCACATAAGCAAGAAACATTCTTTGAGATTAAAGAATCCAGATTAACAACATATACATTTTAATTTCCAAAATTGATAATGACAAAATCATTTATAGAATTAGAAAACATTCTTGGAATAATTTTCAAATGTATCCTAAAATCCAACATAACATAGTTGTGATATGCTAAGAATATCGTACTTTAGTCCATCAACAACAAGAACCATAGAAATTAAAATTGAGTTAGTGTTACCAATATTTCCAAGGACAAAATATTTTCCATTTTAATTTAACCAAAGGTAACATATCCACCATTAATCATTATTATATTCATGAATCTAGAGTAGTTCATTTAATTTTTATTGAACACATGTTTTTGAAGTTCCATAGGCATTTATAGGAACTCTTCAAATATTTTTTCTACAAATTAGTTTATGTAAGAAATGATTTTGGTAACAAATTTTCATGGGTCCAGTAATATTAGTAATTAAATTATTTGGAACCCACAGTTTCATTATGGGATTCCTATAAGTAATTTGTATGGTTATAGAAAAATAATCATTATTATATCACAAATAACTAGAATCAGTAACAGGCGTTCCATCACTGGAACGTGTAGAGAGTTCCTCTAATCTAAGAATAAAAACAAAACATCCAGATTTTGATAAAAATTGGTCTTTTCCAAACATTGTTGTCTATTTTGATAACCAATAAAAATAGTAAAAAGATAAGAAAACTATTTTCCAAAAAATTTATCTAAGTTATCATTACTATTTTTAAATTTAACTAAATACTTATATATTTTCTCATTAGAATGTTTATGTTACTTATTCTTATGAAGTAGTTGATCATTATTTTATTTTTCTATAGTGAGTTCATATTTAAGAGTATTCAAAAGATGATGTTATTTTGTGAGAGATTTATATTTATCTTTAAACTCATTACAAGTATCCTTAAGCATTTTTCAATATTCAAAAATTTCTTCTTTTTTCATATTTACAGAATTTTTAGATTAAAATTCATCTCTAGAATATTAATAATTCTATGAAAGAGATCTAATGTATCCATAGACTTGTTTTTCATAAAAAATATTTCATTTTTTACACTTTTCATTAATGGATGATTTAGATTCACAGTAGTTGTTCTCAGAAGCACTCTAGGTAGCCTTCATATATTTTTTCTATTTTCTATCTTTATCATTATATTTCATCACATACCGTATCTCTAGAAAGTCATCATTCACGTTTCATTTATTTTTAATTCATATTATACTATATCATTAGTATTGTTAGATATTTTTCAATCCTTTTTCTAGTTACCCTTATTGTTATATTTCCCTCTACAATTATGATTTCTAAATAACTTATTCCGTCAATTGAATTTATTAAATCTCATGGATAATTGAGCTATTTCATCCCCACTATCAATTGATGAACCCTCATTGCAGTAACATTCCATAGAAACATGAATTTTCCCTTTTTTTGATTTGTTGTAGTGGTTTTGAGAGCTAATGCTTCTGTCAAGGTTTATCATATTTTTATCTGTTGACCTTCAACACATCGTCATATATCATTAGTTTTTCAATAATCTGCTTCAAATTTAGTCAATAGTTGTCACAAGTGTATCTAATTGATAATGATTTCCCTGACCATCTTTCTAGAAGACATGACAAGGTTCGTATGATCTATTCTTTCATAGTGATTATCTTTCAAAGTGAGACCAATATATTTACAATCTCATCAAACCGGTGGTAAATGTATAAAATAGGTCCACTATAATTCATTTTGAGGTTATCATACTTAATAATATATGTTTTAAGCCTCATTTCCATAACATTAGTGGTTCTTTCTAGTGAAATAGCTAATTTACCCCAAATCTCAAAGGTTGTTTAACATTTAGAAATCATATTAAATTATTCATCACCAAAAGAAAAATATAATGCACTCGTATAATTTTAATTATTTTTATAGGATGTTGTAGTTTCTACATTCCACAAATTTTTTGAAGTATAAGAAATTTTATTTTTATGTACAGTTTCAGATAATATTTTAAATCCCATTCTTTCTAAATGATTTTTTCATCTTAATTTTCCATTTAGAAAAGTTTGTGCTATTAAAAAAGGGAGTTTTATGGGTAGCATCACCTTATTTTCTATTATCATTGTTAAAAATTAATAAAAACTTTTATATAAAGTCAACTTTTTTACTGATATATTCTTTGAGATTTTTAAAACACAACTAAAATCCTAATTGAAGAGATTTGAAAAATTGAAACCATTGAATATTAAATATCAAATTGAAATAAATTTTTTCTTCATTGAATAGGAAAAAAGTGAAAATAGAACGTCGAAAGACACAGATGATTTAACAACAATAGTTTCATTCACATGTTGAGACTTAGTCCTCTCCACTTTTTTATCACCCACCACAAATAATTTATTATAAATAAAATTTTATCCACACCCTGGATCAAGGTAATCAATAGTATACACAATTGTATAGGTAAACTATAAATCTTCTACATTTTTTGTGGTTGTGCTAATACTAATAGGCTACGTAGCGACCTCATCCACTATTATCTGAGAAAGTGTAATGTTTAAAAGCAATGTTTGGGAAGATATGAATGTATCTTCAAGTGTTTCACAGGATCCATTGTGTGTTCATTGAAGGGAGATACACACACTATTAGTAATGTAAATAATATAACACCATTAGAGAAAAATATAGAGTAATTAATTAAAATGATTTGTGTGATTGGAAATTTATCTTCAAACTCTTGAATGTTGTCTTTCAGTGCAGCTTGATTCGACTTACAGAAACAAACAGCAATACATGATCTTTTGAGATCATCATTTTATATTCCTATTGAGGTATAGATGTGTCTGATGTGTTCTTCTCCTTTTATAGTTTGTTTCTGTAAAAATTTATTCTATTAGAGCTCCTTGCAGTTCATACTTAACAATTAGCTCTTTTTTCTCAAGAGCATGACTTCAACACACGGTACATGGATATTTTCCCTTTTGATCGGGTTTTTTATTTATATGTTACGGATAAATAGAAGTATGATCTAGATCACACCTACGTAACTCACACCTCAATCTATAGTCTGTCATTTATTTAAAGGTTTTATAAAAAATATAAACAAAGTCATTAAATTAAATAAAAGTACTATCATTCACAAATATGACCATTAGAAATAATTTTGAATTTAAATGACAATGTTAGAAGTAATAGTGTTTATGAATGGTGACTTGTAATGGTTTCTCAGATCAATGTCTCAAGAATTGTGACACATAATTAATGAAATAAGTAATTATGACAGATTATTCTTGTATTGGTGACTCAGGATTAGTAGGTTAATCTGATGGTAGGTCCACTTAATAATGACTCATGTCATTGGTAGCTCACACTTTGTGAAAATTATGGATATCATTAATCCACTCTCTCTGTAGGATTTTTTGATAGTGTCGTGTCCTTTATTAAAATTCTAAGAAGTTTTCGATAAGTTGATTTTATGAAAGGCATCAATTAGTAACTCATAATTTTTTGAAAATACTAGATTTAGTATATAGGTTTCTCATATAGATTGTGTCTCATCCTTTTTCAGAATTCATTATTTGTGCTGATTGTGAGAAAGGTTAAAGTGAAATGTATTAATGGAGGTTTGGTATTATTGGTAGATCATACATAGCCAATTTTCATTCATCAGTGAGTTGTCCAACATTGATTCTATCTTAACAGTGTCTTATCTAGAATAGTGAATGTGAGTCCTCCTAAATGGTGACTCGTAGTAAGTAAAATTTTATCGACCTATATTATACTATAATGTACTAACATAATATATTAATATTATAAGTAGACATTATCAAAACATGATTAAACATAATTTATCTTGATGAACCATGATTAATAATGAATTGAGAGCATTAAAAGTAAAGTAGGTCACCAGATAAAAACTAGTATTGTGTATTACTCACATGTTGGGGGAGATAATTTAGTTTCTATTTATAGTCTCACAAAATTTTCAATTCCTAATATCATCTTTTTTCCCAACCAATATAGTGAGACTAATCTTATCATGGAATTAACTTTCATTATTCAATAAAAAGGGGACTAATAGGATCGAGATTTTTTTAAATCAATTTAATGAAATGGGAAAACCCCTCTTCATTTTGTCAGAAATTCGTATGAATTCTCCAAATAATAATTTTCTCCAACATAAGATAAATTTTAAATGGTATACATTTTTTAATTTTTAAATAATTCTAATTTTTAGTATGACTATTTAATTTCAACCTTATTTAGTTATTTATTTTGATTCAGTTGTGGTAGGATTAGATGAAGTTAAAAAATAGAAAAAAAATAGTTGATTGGAATGTCTATAAAAAATTAAACAATAATAAAGCTGGGCCTTAAAACATATATTCAAATACTCTATATACATAAATCCATATGTTTAACAAGTAGTAATTCCCTAGAACTAGTAATATTTTTTAAATAATCTAAAGGATGAAAAATTGGTTTCTCATTGGGTAAATAAAAGTTTAAGAGGATAACTATAGTTTTATGAAAATATTGATTTTGTAGGTTGTGGGGAGCCCATAATTTAATATGTTCAAAATTAATACACTGATTATGAAAGATATGGGATATAAATAAGATATTTTTAACCACAATGACTATCATGACCCTAATAAAATTATATTTTTTCCAACTAATAAGATGATAAAAAGAAGAAATTAAAAATTAATAGTCCTAACATTTAATGAAGAAGTATATTGTTTATAGCTAAAATTACTTGATATTTTCTTAAATATTTACAAAAAAATTAATCATTAATGAATATTTTTCATTTATGATGTATTTTTTTCTCTATTTATTTATAATATTCTCCAATATACCAATCTCAATATCGAATTGACTTCATGGAAATAATTAATTTGTAATGTAAAAAATATAACTTTTTACATTTATGGTGAATCTCCCCATGAATGTCTTAGGTTTTAAAATATTCACATAAATTAGATTCTAACATAAATATCTATTTAAAAAAATCTTTATCATCAACAAATTTATTGTCAAATAATTTACTTTGAATAATTTCTATATAAATCACACATTTTCCATTTCTAAAATTAAAATGGAAACCAAAAATCTATTATTCCTTATGGATTCAAATAACGTGATATCTTTTTTAGGATTAAATTAAAAACAAATAAGAATGAGAGATACCTATATACAAAAGCAATGAATGTACAAATTTAATTTTTTATACTTGATGCCGATGTAGACATTTAATGACTAATTTGAAAATAAAAAAATTTATAATTATTTTTAATATTAAATTTAATAATATATGGTCTTAAAAAGGTAAATTAATTAAATATTTTCCTTATACATTATGTACATGCATAATTGAGAAATTCAAGATTCATTGTTAGGATGGACTATTCGTACCTACTTTTTCATTGTGACCTTATCCAATATAATATTTTCCTGTGATGATTTATAAATATTAAATTTCTGTTTACTTAAAAAACCCTTCCATTTAATTATAAGAATATTTTTTTATTTCGTTGAATTGATAAATTATTTTTTAGAAGTTTTCATATGTGTTATCTTGTTGTTTCTTTATGTTTCTCACTTAGCCTCTCTTTATCACTATATTTCATTAATTTATTTTATTTATATTATCTTCAATTTTTAATATATAAAATAATTTTGGTACCTTTATATTCACTCCCCAACATTATATTCATTTTTAGCTTCTTCAAAAAATCGTCCATGTAAAAAGAATATTTCTTCTTCATATATGTATGGTTTCATTTCATCGTGTGAATTTCGTTCGTATATGTCCAAAGAATTTTTTGTTCTACCCTTTGGATACTAATTCTATTACATTTCATTTCATTCTATTGGGATTAAAATTTATTAATAACCCCCTTTACCTACCAAAATTAATTTTATACCCTATAAAAAAATTTATATATCTAACATTATATTCAAGGATTAATCATTATATGACATTGTATGGATGTGTTATTTTTTTCTTCTCTTGAGGATCACATATATATATGGTTTTTTTATTATGTGTTATGAGTTCCCACAATTATATACATATTAAATGCCTTCATTAAATCATATATCTAAGGAGTCTAATTTTTATTGGAGATGGTTAGTCATCCCAGTCTATAAAGTCATGAAGGATTACAAAAAAACATGGATTATGTTTATGATATTCTCTAATTATTAAATTCATAAATTCCTAAGTTATGATTCAAGTTTATTTTTTCATATGAAAATTATCTTAGGATTTAAAAATTACTTATGTCATGTAACTTGTATATATATTCATACAAAAACGTTTTTGTATGATCACTTATTTACCATATTCATTATCTACGTTTATTCCTATTTTAATAAATCACTTTATCTTAATCCAAATTATATTTTATTAAATTAAATTTTCATTGTTTATGAATATTTATTGGGTTTCATGTATGATGATTTCTTTAGGATTACTCTTATGAAAATAATTACTTATGTGAAATGTAAATATCTTCTCTGGAAAAATAATATTTGTAGGTCATATCAAATGATGTTAATCTTTTGTGAATTGAGTATGTATTTTAATATAATATTTTTACATATAATATTTTAAAATTATATAAAATATATTTCTATAGATTATTTGTTTTTATAGTTAGTATTAAAATTATATTTCACCATTTTTTTAATTAGTATAAATAGAATAATGGGATAAAACTTCAAACAACCAGGTTTGAACCAAATGTGTTATAGGATATGATATATTGTGATTGATTTCTAATATTTATATAGTTTTTACTAAAATTTTATTGTATATTTTTTTAATATTCATAATAATAATTTTTTTACTAAATGGATTAAAATTGGATAAATTGAATAAATAATTAAAATGAGTTTCTATCAAATTTTTTTACGAAAAACAAAATGGGATTGTTGTTGGTGTGGAAACCCTAATAGTTATGTATACTCAAATATATTATCTTATTATTATTAATATAAATAATTTATAGCATAATATGTTATTAAAGGAATAACATGTTATTAAGTCCCTCATATGAAAACTCAATCAATCCTTTCTTGTGACTTATTTAATTTAATGGATAAATATAAATCAACATAATATAAAAGTAATTTTCAATAATTTAATGATCTAAATATGAAAATATTATTTTTTTCTATTTTTTATTTAAATAGTTTGTTGGATTTAGAATTAAAACAAAAAAGTAATAATAAATTGACGTCATTATATTGAGATTATTTTATTGAAATATTTTTTTAAACATATTTTCCATAACATTATTTCACCAAAATATAAAGGACATTATTGGAACTTATAAAAGATAAATAAATAAATATTGGGACATGTTATGTAAATTTCACATAGAATACAGGTTGTACATTTGGATATATCATTGAACATAATTTTAAAATTTATAAATTACTATGTACAAAAAAATGATATCTCAAAAAATTTATGTTTGGAGAATTTTATAGCATATAATATATTATTTAATACTCTCTCAAAGTGTAAATATAAATTATGATCACTAAATTTACTTATTCTATGAGGTATAATAAAATACTAATAAATAATAATTTATTTATTAGTTTTTGTAAACATGTATAAGAGGATATCCAATTTCCAATATCAAACAAAATGTCTTGAATAACTTGTTTGGTTTCCTCAATGGACCAAGAAATGTTTTACTTGAAAAAAGTGAATAAAAAAGATTTATGATGAGATATGGAGACTTAAGTTAACATTATTGGGAAAAGTAATTGTTTTCCTAGTACCGCAGTAATAGATTAATTTTTAAATAGTGTGGAGTTTTATCATTATAAGAAAGAATGCATTAAACTAAATATTAATAATGAAATATAACATTGGAAATATCAACATAAAAAATGTTAATTAATATCTTATGAAATCAATACCATTAATAAAGATCATGAAAATTATGTCTTGATAGAATTATATATTATTCTTTCAATATACGGGAACAAATTATATGATTTCGGTTAAATGAACTAATTTACAAAATTTATGTTTTATTATAAAAATTTTCCCACAACATCAAAGTTATTCTATCATGTTATAAGTGAAAACACATAGTGGTATGGTGATCATGTCCCATGTATATAAGTCTTCACCAAATGATATTATTGTTATAATACTTCTATAAATCATAATAATTATTACTTTAGTTGAATTTGATGTAATATTGGGTGAGGATTAGATCCTACAACATATAGATAATATGAATTGTTTGGTTAAAAAATTATCCTATCATATATCAAATCATCCAATAATCATGTACATACATGATGAGAAATATGAAATTCCATTAAAAACAAAATTCTCAAAAATGGGTTTTAATATAAAATAATGATAAATATTTTTCTCAAAAAGTTCCAAGAGAAACTAAAAATTAATGAAATACCAATTATTATTAATATTTTTATATATTTTTCATTGAATTTTATTTTATTCCCCAAAATAATGAGGTAAATATTTTAAAGATTCTTATACTATTTATTATGAATACAAAAATATGTCATTATAAAATATCACATATTGAATCCAAATTACACAAACTAAAATTATAAGGGAATTATTATATGTGTTTAATATTCTCAGGTGAATCACTATTGATTGACTGAGTTCTTATTTTTAATAACAATTTTTGGTTAATAAATTGTTTCATTTATTATGGTGAGCATAAATATTTTATGTTATTGAACAAGTAACAATGATAAAAACTAATATTTTAAATTCATAACTTTGAAATTAATTTTTTTATTCCAAATATTTTCATATTTTATATTCAATTATTAAATAATTAATTTAAATAAATAAGGTATGATTTAATGTGAAAATAGACTAAATTGGGTTTTTATTGAATTTAGAACTATTCTGTTATTAATTTTAAGGGAATGTAATTCTCTACCATTATTTTATGGAAGAATTTTTTTCCATGTGCTGCAATACATAAATGTCTAGATATTGGTTTTCACTTGAAAACTAAAAAAGGAAACTCACTGTATTGAAAAATAGGTATATACTTTTATCTAATATTAATATTGAATCACGAAATAACGAGTACAAATGTACGCGCCACTTTTACAAGTTTTTCAAGATAACTTAAATCCCAATTTTATAACATTAAAATGATTCATAAAATTGTTATTAGAATGGGATGTACTAGTGTCCCTATTTCCAAACGTAAGATCCAGCTAAAAAGTGGGTGGGAGAAATTTTGATAAGTATCAAAATGAATAAGAGTAATAAAAATAGAATGTAATATTCATTTTAATACTTCCTGAAATATGAAAGATTCAATAAATTTTTTATTCAAGGTTTTATATGAATACAGAAAAATCAATAGGGTTCATATGTAAGGGACATTCTAAACATCCCTTTATAATATAATAGTAAAATTTGATTGTGTGTAATGATAATTTCTACTCATATAGGGATAAATAGGGGATGGAGACTTTAAAAATTCATACGTTTAAAATATGTCTTCTTTTGAAATTTATTGTGAAGAATAGGCAGACATGAGTATGATTTATCACTACATACTTAATTGTTTAATTCATCTAAAAATCCAAAGTAAATTTTTTTTTAAACATTGAAAATATATATTGCAACATCAAATTCCCTCTAATATTTATAGAAATTAAAATACATTCACATATTTTATGGATAAGTGAATTACAAACAAATGAGAAGAAGGAAACAAGATCTCATTAGATAACTGAGGATCAAACGAAGAATTTAAAGTTGAAGAACACATGGCTATAACCATAATGAAATTTACTTTTCCAAAGCCATAGAAAAGAGTTATATACCTCATTCAATTTTTTGATTTTTTGATCCCATAATTCCCTATTTTAATAAAATTTCCTCCAATATATTTTTTCCTCTCACACTCTCCCCTTCTCCATCAATATTTTCTTTATATTACTTTTTATATTTTAATTGTAGTAGTAGATTTAAATTTATCTCTCCTATATAATTTATTCATATTCTTCTACAAAGGTCCAATAATATATTTGTTGATTAAAAATTATACATTTTATTTTTCATATGGAGGAAAAAATATTCATAGAGTCCATTTGTGTTTTTAATTCTCTTTTTTTTCTAAAAATGAGGATTCAGTTGATAGTTAAATTGATCATTGTTTGATGTTTCAATATTTATCATATTAACTAAATGTATTCCACCATGTTTCTATACTTACCTTCCCTCTTCTATTTATTTCATTGAAATAATGGAAATTCAACTTGGGGTATATATTCTAGGAAATTAATTATTAGAAAAATCAAGGAAGAGATCGCTCCTTGATGATGATGTCGTAGTGTCCTTTGATCAAAATTATAACTAGATAGTCAATAGTGTTTTTTTAATGGCCTAAAGGCCATATTTTTTTATTGATTTTCAGATGACACCCTTTTCAAAGGATGAGGGGGGAACCCTTACCAGGCCCGTAGGCTTAGGAAGTACATTTCCCATAGGCCTAAATACATTATATGACTCTTAGGTCTCAAGAAAATCGTATAGACTATGAATACTTGAAACTTCTTCTCCCCTGCATCTGCATCGTGATCAACTCTCCACCTTTGCATGATTGTTCGGCTAGCATGTCCATGTGTAGGGGTGCACAGGCATGGTACTGATGGAAAATTCCATACCCTCTCATTTTTTGAAGTCCTTTTAGCCCTACTCAAGTAGATGTGCCCTACACTTTCCTCCTTTAGAGTGGTCCCTTATAGAATCTATCTTTGAAACTACAAATAAGCTCGCCCTGAGGGCCTTGAGGTAACACAAAGCCATGAGGTGGCATGAAAGCCTTACTTACGCAAATTCCATGGGTTGCCTGAAGTCCTTAAGGACTCTAAGACCAAACTGATGGCCCTTGGTGAATAGTTCCGGCTACTACAGTACCAAACAGTGCTTGCTACATTACTTGCTACAGTACCCCTGAGATTATGCCTCCTCCTGGTTTTTATCCGGGGTATCGTGGATGTTCTTAGAGAGACTTCACTATCTAGGATGAGGATCATGTGAAACTAGAGGGTCAATAGTTAATAGTTTGGACTATATAATATTAGAGAGATAAATATAAGTTATATATTTAAAAACTATGATTGGAAACACTGTAAACTTTTAATGAAAGTAGATTATTTATAGAAAATTTCATTTCTGTGGTATTTTTGTTTTAATCATTTTTATTTAATTTATATACATTTTTCACATAAATTTATGAATCCCCTATAGTGTAAGGATTCCAAATTTTTGTATAATTTATTCAAATAAATAAAAAAAATAGATAAAAAAAATTTCTTAGAGTACTACTTGTAATATCGACTACGGGTACAAAATTATTGTTCATTTCTAGGTTAAAATATATCAAAAGGTTCATTATTGAAAAATTATATCCATTTAATATCATTTTTGAGGAGGAAAATTACCTGCAAAAACTATTTTTCAATATTAATATAATAAAAAAATATTATTTGAAAAATATAATAAAAAATATCGTGGAATATTTTTTAAAAAAAAATTATATATACATTTTTGTTTATTTGATTTTCAAAATCAATTTTATGGGGGAATTGTTCTATTTGGATGAAATTGTGGCATGTTTTCCACAAACATGATGATATGGTATTACTCATGTTATGAGGAGACAATTTTCAAGGGATTAATGATTTTAATATAAAAACATTGTTAACTAAAATTGTTAAGTCTTTATCCAACTAGACCAAAGAATTATATAGAAATCTTACTAATGTTTATACAACTGTTGATAAAGAATCATAAATTCACCAAACATTTCAAGAGATACCTCAAACATAACGTTAAATTAATATACAGGAATTTTATGAAGTGATAGATTATTTTTCAACTTCCCTAGATCTCCACTTTTATACCAAGTGAATTAATCAACCATAACATTCTAGCTGAAGGAATAAAGGGTGATGAAAACTACATTAATTAATCTCTATTTAAATTTTTACAATATGAATTTCATAAAATATTCCTTGATATAATTTCCTCAGTTCCAACACAATCACATCCTTCCTTGGAATATTTTAAAGAATTAAAGATGAAATAAGTTTTACCTCAAGAATTATAATTATTTAATTCTCATGGGGAGATTATTAGATAAATTTAATAACCACAAGCACAAAAATAATATGTGGTCTCCAAAATGGATTACTCTGTGTAAACCTTCTTACATTACCCTCTTTCTAACATCAATTTTCACCAAACAATCCATGGGATAGGTCACATCCCCTTTATTTTATGGGATTTCTATTTTCTTTTTCTACTAATAGAGATAGGGAAAAACATATGTGTATATTCTATTAATATTAACCACATCCACCATCTAGTTAGGCATAAATTATTGACACTATATATGTGTGGATATTCCAAAACATAGAAGGCCTTAGGGTGGTCCATCCAAAAATTTACAACCCTTTATTATTTTAATATTTTCATCAATTTTGTTTTTGTTCAATAAATTTTTTTATTATAGGTTTCAAGAAGTTTCTAATATGGATACAAAGCCAAACATAGTCATACAAAATAGAGTTATGTTTTTTTCTCCATATATGTATTCTAACATTCCTATTTTTTTAATTCTCAAATATCATATATGATGGGTAGTATAATATAAATGTTGGGAAATTTATACCAATCTATTATGACTGAATGTTTTGTTTTCTATTTTTGAATATTATTTCTTCCAATGGATGTTTAGGTTAATAAAATTATTTCTGTAATTTAGATCATCTTGGGGTTTTTGGCAGAACTACATGATTTCAATGTCCAATGATATAAATAACTATTAAAATTTATTTTACTACATTATTTCAAATCTGATAATGGATGAATTGTGAAGCACATTTCTACAATTAAGGACCATGGTTCATCCTTCTAAACATAAAAGGTCTCAAAACCTTTTTAAAATAATCTTTTCATTTTATATATTCATAAGAGTCTTGAGGTGTGTTATAGAATATAAATTGTATTATAGATCTCTTTTTCAAATTTTTTTATTCTTATATAACTTATATTGAAAAAAATTTAGACATAATATTGATAACATTAATGTTTTAAAAAAAAATTAAACTTGAGAATACCTATAAATATGTACCCTTTTAGCTCCATGAATCCATGAATTACCTTTTTAGGTTTCCAAATTTCTACATTGAATACCTTATAAACCATCAATAGTTGTAAATTCATAGTTATGGTTGAACTCGTGTTTGGGGGATCAAAGAATATATGTTTATGTATTGATCTGGAGACGTTTTTTGGTTATTGGGAAATAGATTTGATGTAATTTTTGTGTTTGGGTGTAATATTTTAACATAATCATCGAGGTGGTGAAATATGGAAGAAAATATCACTTTCTAATTTTTAAAGGGAGTTTACACGACTTATTTAAGATAAAAAAAATTAATCACTACCGTAAAAATGAAAAATATTTATAGAATTGAAGGAAAATGTACCAAACATTGTTATAGAGGTAGAAAGAAAAAAGGGAAGAAAAAATGATACAAATAAAATTTTTAATATCTAAACTACAAAAAACAATTGATATGTGTTTTGAGGTGAATCACAATAAAGATGAGTGAGTGGCGGTACCATTTTTTAGTTTAAATTCGACTTCATTCATTTTACATCATTTTTTACCAAAACATACTCATTATACCTTATAGTGCTCATATTTCAATCCTACCAAACCTATCCCATACAATATTAGAGGTAAAATCCCCATTATAAACACATATTTATGATTATTTGTAGTGGGGATAATAGGATGTTTTCATGCCCATCGAAATCATGTATATCCTTGAAAATGTTAAAGGATCCAATAAAAATATGATGACGAAAGGGGGATACATTTCCAAGGATGTAGTTAAAAAACATGGGAATGAATAATATTTAATGAAGTATTATAATTTATGTTTAACTCAACATCATCATAATTTACTTATAAAATGGGAAGATAATACAAGAAATCTACTAAAGGAATGGAAAAAAATGAAACATAAGAAATTCAAATTAGTGTGGTCTGTAGTGATGAAGCCAAAGGGAATCACCTATTATCTGATTCACTATTTTAGGAGAAAATTAGGACTAACATTGATATTATTCAATATCAACATCAGGATTTGTATATATTTAAATAAATCATACACTTTTTTCCATCCTGACACATATGAAGACTTTTATTGGTTGCATAGATACGTCTTTCACCATCGAACTTTATATGAAATTGAACATGGGGATTCACATATATTCTTTAAGAAATAATGAAGAATAAGAGAGTAAGTCTTTATCACTTTTAGACAAATATCCACTATCTTCATATAAGTTTACATCTGGGAGATATGATAATTATAAAGTTCGTCCATTAATTTGTTGATAAATATAATTTAACCATGGATTTAGATGATTTCCTAGGATTGTTCCACCTATGTACGGGGGATTTATATATTCTAATATTTCAATATTTATAACTTTTTATTAAATGATTATATTACCATCATGTTAATATATTATAGGTAGTATTCACATAATTAGTTTATAGGAATAAATAACTATTTATTGCGAGGGGAAATAAATTCTGATTTTAGTGACTTTATTATTATTTTATTTTTATTTATCATGTATAAAAAATATATCCTTTTTTATGATATGTTTCATGTTAAAGAATATTTTATGAATCAAATTCCTAATTCTGATTTAGATATGAAAACATTCAATGGGAACTCACTAAAATATTTATGATTCATACCCTTGTATGTAAGAGTCATCTTGGAGTAATGAATAACAATTAGGGATATGGGAGATAAATCTAACAGTTTTTTAAAAGAATAAAGTCAGGTGATCTAAATTTCAAATCATATATGATTTGAGATGAATTGTACAATCACATTATACGCATAAAAGTCATCAAATCCATATAAAAGAGTCGGCAAAACCATATAAGAGACATATTAGTTCAATGTTTTAGGACACATAAATATATGAATTAAAATATAAAACAGTCATTTTTATACTCTCTATGACATATAATGGTCATTGAATTTTCCTTAGTATAATATATACAAATACATATGAGTCACCAGGGTGTACACATAAGATTATTTTTGAACTCCCTCATAATATAAAATATTCACAATTCATTACATATAAATGTAACTTATACCCAGTTATGATTGTATAAGGGTTATTAAAATTGTTAAAATGAATCCCATATCCATATATAAAAGTCTAATAGTATGAAGTGTATAAAAATAATAAATATTTAATATTATTCACTACATACATAATCGTTTTGTCCTTCAAAGAATTAGAATGTCCAAAGCATAACACAGTGAATATATATTTTGAAATGTGGTATCCATTATAATAATTTCATCCATTTAAATTCATTTACATCTAATATTTTCATATAAAATTAATACAATAGATTATATTTTCATATAACACCGTGAATGTATATTTACATCTAGTTATGAAGTATATTTTTCAATTCAGGAAGATAATAAACTTGATTGAATAAGTTATGATGTAGTATGATCACTATTATATGATTATGGTGAATAAACAACTATATTGAAGTATCAACTGAGATATACAGCTATAATAATTTATCTTCATCAAAATATGATTTTAATCAATATTAATTCATATTGAAAACAAATTCATTCATACTAATTTCATTTAGAATATCATTATTTTATTCCTCCATTATGTTTTTATATATATAACATATATTCATAAAAACCCTTCAATTTTTGGATTTAATGCTTTATTATAATTTAGATAAATTAATAGTGAGTATAAAAGAACAATTTTTGTGAGTGGCCTTCGTGAGTGATTGACATAAATTTTTACAACATAGTATATTTAATGTTTATAATATTTAAAAGGGTTTGTGATAAAAACATTACATTAAACCTACACCATATTTACAAGAGGTTTTGACCCAAATAATGTGGATAACAAATATAAACGAGGATGATTGATATAGATATCATCAAATAATTTTATAAAAGGTAAATATTATAATTAAAACCTTCCAAAAATATTTAGACACAATGAATCCAATTTAATTCCTTTCAAACATAAAAATACCTCAATGATACTCAGGGATTTATTAAAAAGAGCCTTTAAAAATTATATTTATTATTATATATAGTCATTAATGATTATTTTCACATATAATTAAGTATAAAAATGATGATAATGAAAATTTGATCATTCTCATAAATATATCCTAAAATGGTATATTATTTAATAAATATATAATGTATAACTTTTTGTTGTAGAAAATATTATTATTGGGTTATATAATCATTTGGGATGGTATAATGTTTTATTCTTTAGAGAAAAAAGCGATAGAATAGTGTGAAAAAATCATATTTTGTGATATAAATCCAGAGTTTTATTTGATTAATAGGTTAATATTAACACTATATGTTCATTTGTCATTATTATCTAATTAACTAGATATTTTAACTATGATAAAAATATTTATTGTATTAAATTAAGATCAAGTAGTATCTTTAAGGAGATTCATAACAGTTTCACTCAAAAAAATATACTCATATGTTAATCAATTAGTGAATGGTGTGTGATATATAATAGTGCATCAAAGAATCCGTTGTGTTGTGTTCTCATGAAAAATTATAAATCAATAGTTTATGCCTCATTCCAATTAATCCTAATGGATAAATATTACATGATTCATGAAATATAGTTAACTATGGTAATACTTTTATTAATGAATTTAGAAATTATCTATATGTTTTTTTATTAATATATATATAAATAACTAATGATGTGTATATTCAAAAATAATAATTTCAATATTTTTCAAAGGATATTACTAGATTTTATCATTGATTATGATTGAAAAAATTAGGACTAGATTTTGATAGATAAAATTTATCAACTGATCATTGATGAAATGATAGTACGACCTAATCCATGATAGAAATTCAAAGCGATCTAATCATAAGGGATATGAAAATGAGAGAAATTTAATTTATAAAGCAATGGAAGAAGACCTACCTATCCCAAATGATGGATAATAAATTTACCCTGGTGAAAATAAAAGAACTATAAAAAGACAATATGGATTAATTAATATGAATGGTAAATATTCTCATGTTAATAACTGAAACATATATAAATTTAAAATTTTCGACATGAATATGTTTCCCATAAATGACATAATAGAAAATTTAGCTTTTGGAATGTGAGTATTTATCATATTTCTATATTCACCTTGCTATTACATAACTGTGTGGAGATATCCAATAGAACATCAAAATTGAATATTTAAATTAGGACATTATTGATTATACCTCATGATTTTTTTTTAAATTTCAATTAAATATGTAATATTAACAGTCAAATGGAATTTTCATCCATTACCTACACCCACATTAAAATGGTAGATAATCACTGTGAATTTCATTATAGGTTTCCCTTAGACCTTTATTGATATAAATACTATATTTTCTATATTTTTGTTACATTAAACATCAACTCAATTAATTATTATTCAATATGAATTATCATTTTATCAATTATTAAAGATATATATTAAGTAAGTGGTAAGTGAAATTACCCAACACATCTAGATCCAATATTTAGGTCGAGTGTGTCACCCTAATCCTATCTATAATAGGTTATGGGTTTTATTTAATAAAAACAAATCAAAAATGACCGTGGGAGGATTTATGCAATGAAACTTTAACAAAATCATACATGTACACATCCAAAATAAATCCAAATATCTTAAATGTCAATATAAGAAAACTTTTATTGAGACATTGGTTTTTGTGTTTTTTAGAGGATGGTGTGTAGTATTATCTACCAATGGGTATTATTTACAAGATTGGCACACTCTAAAAATACATTACATGGTCATTAGTCCATCCCGATAATAATATTTTATACCCATATGAAATAGATTGGCTATCTCAATTAATTTCATATGACACTGAATGTATGGATTATATTGAATAACATTTTTCCTAAGGATCTAGATAATCCATATCATAAACACATAGAGGTGTAAATAGTAAATCTTACTACCATCCATGAAGGCATTGAATTTAGAAAAAGGAGGCCGGAGGTATTCTGTAGTTGGGATCAGGCCAATGAGTATGGATTTATATGTATCCCTATGTGGTGAGTCAAACACAAATACTTTAATCCCACATAATTGTAATCATTATTCATTTTATATTTATGTGACCATGACCACAGTGGTTCATTTGAAGGTATTTTAACTACGTCCCCTTTCATGGAATTAAAATTCATGTAGAGTGAAATACAAGGATAAAAGTACATAAAAATGTTTTTCAGGAGACATACTCATAATGGGAAATTTAGTACCCTTTTGGGTATTAGTTACTACAAATGAGAGTGTATTTTTGGAGATTACACCTGGTAAGAGGCCGTTTTATCATTGTTTTGTTAGTCCATGGGGACATATTATGCTCCTCAGATAAGGAAATGAGGGATGGGTAATATTTTTCACCTCCCAAAAATAATCATCGTTGAACCTATAACCATCACAGAGGGAATATTATCTGAATCACATATAGAATTTTTTTTTTCTTATTATACACACATATAAAATATGGTCATGTTTGGGAGATACTTACATTTACGGTTTACTCTGGAAGGTGATCTGAAAAATATTTTTCTATAATCCCAATAAGAGGATATAAATTCAATGTAAATAAGGAACTTAATATAAGAATATTGAAAAAATAAATATATGGAAAATAAGGGGACAATATCATGTCAGGGAATAAAATTAATATAAGGGAGGAATATTGACTTGATGAGTTTTTTAGGGATTATTGATGTGGTACCATTTATTATTCATATAATATCTTGGTAACTAGACCAGTGTGGGTGGTTATGGATTTCACATAATTTGAGGAATATTTCAATTTATGCACATCGTTATGTGGAATTGAAATCATATCATTAATTTGGATATGATTATGGCTTATATCATGTGGGGTTCACGTGTTGGGTAATTTTCCTTCTAGGTTGACTAGGGAGTAAAACTAGATGCTTGGTTAATTATAATTAACATTATAAACAAATTGAAGACCCAAAAATAATCTAATGATATGTAGAACTTTATTAAAGGAATATTTAATTTTTCTCATTCTTAAGGTTCCTATTATTTTTGGATAAAAACCAATTAAGGTCTCCCATGGGAGAAAGATCCCTCTTTAAATGGATATATGATCAGAGGGGTGAACTTTGGCATCCAGAATCCAATTATATATCTCATGAGTTCATAGAGGAGGCATGAATAAAATAGTAATTTTATGGCTCTAAACATAATGAAATTCATTTTGTAATGAAAATATTTATTAATTTTTCCATGGTACTGACTTTGATTAAAAAAGGGGTTAAAAGAGGGATAAATTGTAAAACCCTTTGATTTTATGATATATTTCATTCCACATTAATTTTTTTTGATGTGTTATGATACAAAAATCCTTAAGGAAAATTAATGGAAATATATTCTAAAATTATAACCTAGACTATTTATTGTAATTATTAATAGGAATAAAGGTATTTTCCAAAAATTAATTAAGGTTTTAGATAAATCTGTTATATTTTTAATCTTTATATGCTTTAAAAATATTTAAATTTTCTCTAAAATATATTTTTCTTTTGTTAATAAATAATATAAATACATTTTTTTCAAATTCTATAAATTTACATTGAAATAAATATATTTATTTTTGAAATCAATATGCTTGATTTATCATAGAAATAAATTTTTATAATTCTCTTAAAATATTATTTTTTTGATTAATAGTGAAAGATACATATTATTTCTTAAAAAAATGTTTTCTCATTTAAATCATTTATAAAAGTTTCATTCAGTTAAAAATTGTAATAAAAAAAGGAAAAATTATATTATTCTTAATCAAACATAGGTAATTGGAATTAATTTTATGTTGTATTTTTATATAAAATATTTCTATACAAAATAAAACTATTTCTTTGGAAAAAAGCATTTTTGTTTCGCTTGTGGGTTTTGTTTCAAAATAAATTATGGAAAATAATTGACTTGAATTTGGTAAAATTGATTCCATATTCTAAATAATAATAATTAATATAATTTAATAAGTTCAAATTAATTTTATTATGAATTATATTGTAAATTGAAACAAATCTCTTACCATGATTACATTTAATACAAGATTAAGGGTGTTAAACTAAAGGTACATGGTTAAAAATACCCATAAAATTGTCTAAATTATATTATAAATTAATTTTAAAAATATATATAATTTAATATTAGATAATGGTCTATATTTTCAAAGATTTTTTAAAATAATCTATTAACATGTTTTATTCCTTATAGAAATTCCACGTGGGTCCTCTCCGTCAGTTATCAATGGTAAACACCTCTCACATCCTGAAAATGATTAAAAATAACTTTTTCCCATATTATACCAACATAAAACACTTAATTTCTACCAAAAACACTTTTTAATTTCATTTTTTTATTATAAAACCATCCAATGAAGGATTTATGTATAAAACAACATAAGTTTAATGAAGTAAAAGCATAGTTCTTAACGATGTGTTTTCATTTTATTTATGGGGATAGATTATTAAAATATTCTAAAAACGATGATATAATAAAATCATTATATTACATATACATTGATGACATTATTCTAATTTAATTACATATATATGTCTCTTATTCCATCAAATGTGAAACGAAACCATTTATTGTTTGAAGGGACGACTATCGCCCGATGAACCGATGTAATATGTTTTCCATCACCACCTATCACGTCCAAATATAATGGTTTATTTGATGTATATATATAATATTTAAGAAATATTAATACTTATTTAATAATAATATCACATATTCTTTTTTTTTCTTTCAATATATTGGAAAACTATAACATCACATGCGCATATGTGTCCACTACCACCTCCACAAAGTGATGTAATTATGATTTCATTTATTTTCTCCATTTTTGGTAATGATGATGTATTAGATGAATATATATTATTAATATGATATATTAATTATTATGTAAAGGTGTATTATTATTTATCATTTTTTCATTTCACTTATTGAGAAAAGAAAATATTGTTCTTACATACATATGACATATCATCTCCATGAATTGTGAAATTCATTTTTTAGTATTTTAATTTTATAGATGACTATAAAGACATATATAATTATGTTATAATATATTTATATCACAATTTACCTTATTAAGATGATGTAACCATTATAAAGATTCATGGAACAAAATAGCCGAACCAAAACATACGTGAAAAAATGAAGTTGTTATCCCTTATAATATTGATTTTAATAAATAATTCTTATTAAATTAGAGATTATATATAATAAGTAATGAAATATTTTATGAAATATATGATAATGGTTCTGGAATATGTGTATAAAAAATATATACTTATTATATAGGAGGTTCAAACACATATGAATGATGTTTAACTAGAGGTAACGGTTTTATGTTAAAATCCTTTTGGAAATTGGGATTTCTTATGATTATATATCTGTTGATGAAATATTAGTATATAACTCTTCTAAATCTCCTAAAATTTTTTCATCATGTGGTTATTTTTTGATAATATATTTTTTTCATTCAATTCACCTCCCTTTAATTACTCAATATACCAAAATAATGTTCTTAAGTAAAATTAAATTTATATCCCACTTCTAGAAAAACATCTTTCCCTATTATGTCCATGTTTTATAAAAATGTTTTCAAAATTATTCTTATGATTTTTTTAAATATTTTTCCCATGATTTAAATTATAAATATTGTGTAAAATGAATTATCTAGTCTTTTTATAAATGAGGATCATTTTACCTTTTCATAAAATAATTTAAAGGAATCATTATTTTAAAGTACATGGAATGAATTTAATGTCATGTTATCATGATTATTCAATTCATTAGAGATTTATTTAATTGTTTCCATGGTTCATTTCAAAAAAAATTTATTCCATTATATTTTTAAATTTCTTATATATTATTCCTTTTTAAAATATTATTTTCTTTAATAAATATTTAAATTTTTATTTTAGTGTAATTTTCATCTTATATGGAATCTATTTATGTTACATATTATTTATTAGTAAAATGAACCAATTATTAATAAAATTTATTTTCTAGATAGTATATGATTATGATGACGGAATTTTATAAACCCATTTCTTCTTCATGGGTAATTCCATGGTAAAATTTTTATGAACCCAGATTTATATTCATCGGTAATTATAAGATTAAAGTTTCATAATCTTGTAGAACACATTTATGATTTAATTATTTGATGAGTGGTCCTGAAAATATATAAATCTAAAATTAATTAGGTAAAAATTGATAACTTGTGAGATAAAATAGGTAATAATGGTTAATGAACCAAGTTTATTATGTGTCTCTATCCACTATGATTTTCTTGCGAGTGATTCTTGACAACTATAATTGTTTAGGGAGTGAACCCAATCTATTGTGATATTATTGGTATTATTCCTTTACTACTAAGGAAATTATTTTCTAAAATTATGGGTACACAAAAAGCTTATTACTTATGAAAATGTTATTATCCCAAGGCTTTTTTTCTTGATCCCACTATGATTCCAAACATATGAACATCCAGGATATATGAAATTTTTAAAAATTATGATCTATGATATAAGGTATAGTTTTCAAATGCTATTATCATGTCCTGATACCCTTATTCTCCTTTTATGTTCATGTGATTATTGATATCTCAGTTTTTACCATTTTTGTGCATCATTTATCACCATTTCATATGTTTTCCTTACCCATGATATAAATTAATTGTTTTGTAGGATATTTCTATGAATGATTTCATTTAAGAAGAACATAGTGTGAAAAAATGTGGTTCCCTAATTAAGTGGTTATTTATGAATCTATTTTTCCAAAGGAACTATACCTATATGTTTATCTTTTAGAACGTAAAGCCATTATTTTTAATATTCATCTATTATGATGTGATATTTTTGTATAAATATTATTTCTTGTTATATTTGGTATCATTGAAAGGTTTTGATAACTTTAAAAATAGGGATATGTATACTTTAATAATATCCCTTAAGAAAATATTATATCTAAGATAACATCAAATGTTATGGTAAAGACTTGTTTTTCGATCTCCATAAGTAAAAAATCCCTTAATGGATACTATATATAGACATGGCTCTGGAAATTAAACATTATTGTTTAGTACACCAGAATGAGTTGTTTAAGTTTATTTAATACATATTTTTGTGAATAGTGAGTTTACCCTTACTATACACCCAGTTTGACAGTCCTGAGAGATATTCCTAGGTTAATTACAATTTTAACTACTAACCATCAAGAATGATTTTGATAGATATTTACCATTAATGGCCTTGGTGAAACCTAATATATAATATATTTATAAGAATTTGTCATGATTTAGACATCCGGTAAATTATTTTTTTTATGATTTTATTGTTTTTTACAATGATTATTTGTTTTAGCGTATAATTTGTTTGGTCAATGGATGGAACCTCAAAAAACCATGTTAATGAAAAAATTCATGGAAAATGAAATGATATTATTTATGAGAAACAAAATGTTATGGGAAAGGGAATGAAAAATCATAATTTCATTATTTTGAAACATTCTCAATCTATAAATCATACAAATCTATTAAATGGAACAAGTGGGAACATGTTTTCTTGAGTCCATCATGAGGAATCATCCACCTTATTTTATTTTTTCCATGGATCCAAAACACTATAATGAATTGAATAGAACCATTGAAAGGATACTTTTTATTCTCCAGTGTTTGGAGAATGAAAATGATATTTTACCTTTTTATTATTAGGAAGGAAATGTAGATTAACAATGTAATATTATCCAGAATATGAGGCTACTAAACGTATTTTGATTAATGGATTGGGATGATTTTATGAGTTTATTTTTTAAAATGTACTTTACTTATATTATTCTTATGAAAATATAGATTTAATTCCATGAGAAAATGTGGATGAATGACGAATCTGTTGGTACCTATGAGGAAACTTTTATAAGACTTCCAATGTACACTATTGTTATTATCATCAAACCTAAATGTAAGGTTGATTTTTTATTCAATGGATTAAAACCTAATCTATTATGTGATTGATCCATCAGGGACTTCTGTAGCTATGTATAAATATTCCATTCTGTTATTAAGGTAGAAATGAATAATATGTTTACCCATTAATCTTATGGGTTCGATAAGAATTGAGAGATAAAAATAAAAAAATCATAAAACCATTAAGAGAAGAAGATGATATCTCCATTTACAATTAATGTGTAGAAGGATACATGGATGAGTTTTTCTTAAGGCGTATAGTAAATATTATTATTTTTTGAAACAGAGTTCATTAGAAAATCAAATTCTTAATTGATGTTAAGAACATGGATTATAATGATATTAGAGAGAGACCTGTACAGATTTAAATACCCAAAATCTTATTTTTTTAATTCCGTGAGTATGGTAATTATAGTAATAAAATAAAATATTTTATGTTTAATGATGATTATAAATATCAGTATCCTCTTTAACCTAGAGAAAACAAGAAATCTTGTGTAGCTAGTATTTTTGATGAGGGGTAAAATAAAGACATGTCAATGGTACACTTATCATCCACTCTATAACTTATAATTTTTTTATTTATTATATATCTATGTACTCTTTTATATCGAATGAATTTTGTAAGGGTATAGAAATTCCACTTCATTAATTAGATGTTGAAATAGTATTGAAACCCCTAATGATATGAATACCGCATCCAAAATCAATGATTTTTCATCGATTGATGTTTTTATGAAACAAATTCCTATAAATCTTCTAATTCCCCCTGTGGTTGAATTTAATGTTATCTTATTAATGGAATGGATTTAGTTATATAAATATCACATCAATTATTTATTAGAAAAAGTATCATTTTTTATTTTAAACCAAAAAATGATCTTTAAATTTGTTTGGTGATAAGAATAAACCTTTAATAGAAATCAAAACAATTGTGTGGGTCCTTATACAAATTTAAAAGGGTTTTTGTCTCATATAGTTGCGATGAAACTCGACATAGATTAATAAAAATTATTCATGATTTTTTTATATATTCGCAAAATATTGTTCAAGAATTTCATGGAATAGACAATATGAGTTCTCAAAAAAACCTATAACTAGTACTACACATAATTAATAGACATTATATATAATGAATTGGGATGGGTTATTGTAATTTAAGGGTAAACTCTAGGGGAATATTAACAGGGGATTTATTTATCCAATTATGTCACCTTGAGGTGAATTTGATCTTTTCATTAAAAAATTTATTCATCCATGTGACACCATATTGTTTTTCGACAACTAAATAACATCAAAATAAAGAATAAGTTTTATTTCCCCTTATTGATGAATTTTTTATCAAATACATGGTGATCAATACATTTCTATGATATATCTTAATTCTAGATATAATCAATTAAGGTTCAAGAAAGAGTATATAATCAAGACACAATTCTATACATAGCTTCTTCATGATAAATATATATTGATTCCATTTGGTGAAACTAATTCCTCCACGATGTTGATTGATTTGTTAAATATATAAATTCTGGACTACATTGAATTGGTTTTGGTAGTATTTATAGATAATATTTTTATATATTCAATGACAATGGAAGAGTATGAAGATCACATGAATATTGTTCTGAAGATGCTAACGACGAACATTTTGTAAGAAAATTATAAACATGTCAATTTTAGCTATAAAAAGTTATATTATGTCAGTCATATAATATCAACTAATGGTATATTAGTGGATCCATCAAAAATAAGTTAATTAATTTTGTCCAAGTCCTTCCACTATGACGGAGATCTATTATTTTCTGGTTTTTTATGGATATTTTTGGCACCTTTTGTATAATTTATTATCACTATATATTACACTAAACATGTTAACCGTGAAGGGATCCTATTTTCTTTTGGATAAATAAATTTGATGAAAATATCATGAAACAAAAGGGATGGATTTTAAGAACATAATTTCTTATATTATGGAAGTGGTAAGGTTTTAGGGAGTACAATATTCTATCCTATGGATAGATTGTAAATATTTAGTACATCTTTTTATCCTCATATATATGTTCAGTCTAACAAGACAATTAAAAACGTAAATGTCCAGTTGAGATCTTATTATCTATAATCCAATGTGGGATGGGGTCAACACCTTTCTGTAGTAAAGTTTTCTAACACCAATTATAATCACACAACAATTAATATGGCTCCATATGAATCCCTATTTGTGAAGAATTGTGTATATATTCATTTATGTAGGATGATATTATATCATGAAATATATTGGGACATAATATAGATTATAAAGTGGTCTAGAATGTTAGAATTAGAAAAGATCTCATCGTGGATGCTTAGATATTATTGATAATTTTTCTAATAATCATTAATGATATTTCTAGTTCAAATTTAGTGACAACGTGTTTATGTGATTTTATCCACAGAATATGGTTATAGTATTTTTGAATAATAGAAAGATAATCCCTATATATATTAATACTTTTTTTCTTCTTGATCAAGTAGGAACTATATTTTATCACTTGGAACTTCAAACAAACATCCCCCATATTCATGAAGTGTTCTATATATCTCTCTGGGGGAGATTAATAACTAATCCTTAACATATACTAAAGTTATAGAGAGTACCATTGGAAGATGATCTTTTCTATCAGGAAAAACATGATTATATCATTTACCATATGGATAAAAAATTATAGAACAAGACTGATCCCTTGTTTTACGCTCTCAGATTGGAATCATAAATTTGAAGGTGCCACTTGTGAACCTAAGGATGTAGTAAAATAGAGATATCCCCATTTTTTATATCAAATTTACAGAATTTCATGGGAAAAATTCATTTGAGGGGGGTCGAATGTAAAATCCTAGGATTTCACGATATATTTATTTTCAAATGGATTATTTTCTTCGATAGGTTGTGATAGATGTACGCCAGAGTCTAAATGAATCATAATAAATTATACCATTATAACCAAGTAGTTAATTAGGTTATATAATTTGGAATAAACACATTATAAAAATATACATAATGGTTAAAGATAAGTAAATTATATTTATAGTGTTTATATGGTTTAAAATATAATTCTTAAAAATAATTTTAATTTCCACTAATGATAAAAATATATCAATAATTTTATCGAACTATTAGGATATTTTTTTAAAAAAAGAACTTTATTGTGGAATTAAAAATGTCAATATTTTCAAACAGTAATTTTATTTGATAATTTTCTAAACAATATAATTTTATGATGAATTGTGAGAATATTGATTTTTATTAAAAATTGCATTTCCATTTAAATAATTTAAAAGTTGAATAATGTTTAAAAATGGTTTAAAATTTTAAAAAGGTTTAGTTATATTATAATTAATATAATTTAGTTCTTGGAAATAAATTTATTGAGAGACCCAGACCCATGTTTCCCAGAGTCGGTTCCTTAATTCATTACACAGGAATAACAAACAACGGCATTGTATCCTGAGGAACCAAATAGTTTATTAGTTTTGGAAAATGATATACAATCATAAGTTCTACTTTACAACATTGATATTAATATAATAAATAAATTCCATTATAAACATTCATAACTCATATATTATCCCAGAAAGTCATTTGTAATATTCATATTTGTTTCCTAGTGAAATGTAAAACATAAGAAGGGGGTGAGATTAGTTTCTCAATAAGGGTAATTAATATATAATAAGCATAAATAATAATTCATTGTGAATAACTAAAACTACACGTGCTATAAAAATTTACTCATGAGCATAATATAGTAGGAATAAAAGATAATTAAATAATACCATAATAAAATATTACTATGGATATTGTGCTAGTTGAAAAATCACATGGAATTTCAATTACTAGTATCATAATAAGTTAATTCATGATTTCATAAATCATCAACATATTGTTAATGTATCTTCCAATACCCCATACATAATGGGTAAAAACCCAGTCTAGTTTGTCTCATTAGACCTGCCAACTCATTTTGGTTCTATAGAAGGGCACACCCATCACTTTCCAATTCCAATGATTTAATAATATTTAAAATTAAACACATAATAATTATATAAATTTTAAATATAAATAACTTTCCCCAATATATAAACATGATCAGTAGGGTGAATGGAATCAAGATAGCACATCCATAGTCAAACTTATCATAAACCATTTAATAAAATATGCTTTATAATAAACATATAAGATAATCCTAAACAAATAATAAATTTTAACTGAGGTATTGAAATAAATGAATATACTTTAACAAAATCATTGATTAATTCTTGAGGGAAATACCCATTTTACTTTCCAATGAATGTTTATTTTGGAAAAAAATATTTGTATTTCACATGATTATTTGTATTGAACCAAAAATTAAAAAAATCATTAAAAAATCAATGATATTTGAAAAACAATGTTTTCTTAAAACATATTATGTATGGTAATTAAAATTTTGTAATAAATGGAGATGATCCCATTAATCGGGCTTGCATATCGGGATGAAATGATAAGGGAACCCTGTAAAAACATTTATTATCCCAATAAAAAATGATGAAGAGATCTGGTTATATGATTTTGGAACATATTTATATTTATAATTTTAAATCATTATATAAAAATAATGATGAATTACATTGGTGTATAGAGGTAGAAAGCATAACCCAAATTTAAAAGGAGGTTCAAGAAAAAAACCCTTAACTAATGTCCACATGTGTTCTGCACTTGATCTTAATGTCATGTATAATCAAATTAAAACCATTAATTATCTAATTAAAAACCATTTATAAATTTATTTTATTTATTTTACTTATATTAGGTTCATATATAGCCTTTTTGATAGGTTATATGAAAACATTTTATCAATTTGGCACTTTCATTTCCATGGTTTTCATGATCGGTATACTTGTATATGAGTATGGAAGTTCATGTGGAATGTGTATAATTCTCTAAAACTGAAATTATATGGTATTAGTGATCATACATAACATTAAATGGTTATATATTAAAAAAATTATATGGTATAATTATGTGTCATTAGATAAAAAATTTGTGATAATTTTTTAGTTTGTTTTGGCCATTTTTCGATCATCATGAACTATTTTTGGCATATGAATTAATATTTTGTATATATACTAGTTATAGATTATTAAATAGGATTTATTAAATTTATTATAGTTAGTTTTACACAAAAATATGGTTTCATTACTGTCCGTGAAGGAGAAATTGAAGAACGAAAATTGGTCGTCCACGTAGGTTGTAAATCATCACCTCTCGGGTGATGATTTTGTTTTTTAAATAAATGAGAGACAGAAATAATATTCATGGAGGATCTTCCATTATAATGATATAATTAAATTATATAGAAGATAAAAGGGTTATAATGGTATTTATTATAGATGATTTTAGGAGAGGATATGAAATAGAAATGGAAAAATGAAAGGAATGTAAATGGAAAAGGCAGAGGAATTACCACTTGAATTCTCCTCTTTGAGAACGTCCTTATGGAACCATGGTTTGGTCTTTTTTTGTTACCAAAACATCCTGTATTTTGGGGATAGGCATTATCAGGTTATTTGAGAATAATTTTAAAAATATTCAAGGCTTATAGGTTTGCAATAATGTAGTGGTGAGTGTGGTATTTATAGTAGAGGAGTGGGGTGATTTGTTAATATTTTATTCGTTTTATAATATTTTGACTAAAGACTATGAATTATTTCGGAATAATGACAAAATATTTTAAAATATTATATTTGAGTTTGAGATTATATTTCTTAAACCAATGATGACTCAATGAATAGTTTATTTAATGAATAATGTATTTATTTCGTAAATTACCGTATCTAACTATTCACAAAAAATGCATGCATTTTAGAAAAAAACCCAAAAACATCACCCCTACCATTTTTCGACATGTAGAATTCAAAAATAGACTCTATTTTATAAAAAAATTTATAAATATGGTAAATTTAGTATTTAATAGAAACCATCTTTTACATGAAAAATACAGATTTAAATTTATAAGTAAATATACATTTAATAATTAACAAATGTCTAATAAAATTATCTAAAAATAATAGGAAACAAAATATTAATTTTTAATAAATTTTATGAAAATTATTTTCCTTTTAAATAATTTTCTTAATTATAAAAATCTAATTAAATATTTGTAATTCACAAAAATAAGAAACACTTAATTAATATTTTTTGAAACATTCCTTTACATATTCTATGATATTATTATATGATATTTTCATTTATAGGATGGATAAATTTTTTTACACATTCATTGATGAGGTTAATATTTTATTGACCAGATTAAAATTCATAAGAGTCATATTTCTACACCATAGTTCATGTTTATATTTCATCAGTATAGGTATCTTAATTATAAGAAATAAATATTATTTCATTAATAATTAATTTAAAATGTTTGTATTATGTTCTATATGTGATTTTATGTGATCTGTACAATATTAAATTATCATGAGAAGGGAAATCTCATTACAATTATTTTGGGTCATTACATTCTCCCCTCCTAAATAAATTTCATCCTTGAAAATTCTAGAATGTCACCTTATAATAAGATTTGGGTTGTTCTTCATCATAACTTCCTCAGGATCCCACATTGTATCTTCCAAATAATGATTTTATCCAAGTTCATTTTCCAGTCGATTCATTCAATCCCTAAACACTTGGTCTTTTGTGTCCAAAATAAGGATTGGCTCTTCATAATAAGATAAATTAGGATCCATGTCCTTCCATTTAGTAGTGAGTACATGTGATGGGAGTGGCATGTAATTACATAACAAATAGATGTGGAACACACTTTGTACCTTATAAAGTTAATTTGTCACCGAAAAATGATAATCCACAGCATTAATTCTCCTCAAAATTTGATAAGAGGAAATGTAAATAGGGCTCAGTTTTCCTTTTCTCTCAAGTCTTATAACACCCATCAATGGATATACATTCAATAAAACATGATCTGCCACTTGAAATTACAAATTCTTCATTCGATAATATATATACCTCTTTTTCCAACATTTAGATTCTTTGATATGGGCTTGAATAGTCCTTAAGATTGTTGTTGTTTCCTCCTCAAGATTTCGTCACACAAACAACTTTTCACCAACATTATCCTACCAAGTTGGTGTACGACATCGCCTTCTATATGATGCTTCATATGGTTCCATTTGAATATAATAATGGAAACTAATTATTACATGAAAACTCCACCAATGTTAAATATTTATCCCACATACTGTAAAAGTAAAATGAGAATGATCATGACATGTAATTCAAAATGTGGATCATCCTTTCGGACAAAATGTCATTTTGAGGGTGATAATAAGTACTCAAATGAATCCCACTGTCCAGTGATTTATAATTTCATTTTTGGAATTTCATTTTAAATAAAGGATCATTATCAGACAAAATTGAGAGTTATTATTTATTAATTATTATGTATTAATTAATATAGAGTCATGAATGTTATTAAACTAGAAAATACTACCTTATAACGACGAAATGTGATGATTTGGTATCTTGATCAACAATCACCCATATTGCATCATTTTTTAGGGGTTTTATGGTAATCCATAGTGATGATATCCTATTTCAATATAGGAATAGGAATATTTTTCATGAATCCACTATGATGTTGTCTTTCAGCATTCACTTATTGAAATACAATACATATTGATACATCATTAGAAATTTTCCACTTCATGGTATCCCACCATAAATGTTCATTCAAATATCCATACTTCTTATTTCTACCAGGGTGTATATATAAATTAAAACTATAGAAATCATCCAATAAAATACTTTTTGGGTTTTTTAAAGAGATAAAAAAATTGATCTCCACAAATTTTATAATTATATCCTCATACATAATGTTTTTTAACATCCCATCATTCACATCATTAATTTTCATTTAAAGATTATCATCATGAGACTGAAAACTTTTAATCATTTCCAATAATGATAGTTGATGAGAATTTGTAAAAGTAATTTTCGTCAACCTTCAATGATAATTACCATACTCATCTTTATAGATCAATGTACTCAGGGTCTTTTCAATAATAATATTTTTCATAACTCCATGATCATTTATTCTCCATTAATCTGCATCCTTATTCACATTCCTAGGTTTGTAGTGTATTTAAAAATCATAATTATTGGGTAGTTCAGGCCACGTCATTTTCCTCTTGTTGAGTTCTTTCTGGGAGAATATATATTTCAGGATCTAGAGAACTGTATATATCTCACATGTTTTTTCAATAGAGATAGTGTCGCCATATCGTTAGGGAAAAGACTAAGCTGCTACTCAAGATCATGATTTGGGTAGTTCTTTTCTGGAATTTTTAAGAGCCTTGATACATATCTAATAACTATATCATTCTTCATAGGGACACATCATATTCCATTTTTTTATGCATCACTATAAATTAAAAATACAAAATTTCCCAGTGGTAGAGTCAATATCGAAGCATTCACTAATCTCCTCTTCAATTCTTCAAAACATTTTTTTCATTATTTTTCAATAAAAATTTAATATCATTATGAGTAATCATGGTTAAATGGTCAAATAATAAGTAAATGTTCTTAATGAAACAAAGATAATAACTTACTAAATGAAAAAAACTATATACCTCGATTATGTTCATTGGGGTATGTTATTCCTGAACCGCCTTTGTCTTCATAGGATCGCCTGAGGTTACATCCTTAGAGACAATTTTTCCATGAAAATAAATAGTTTCAATCCAAAATTCAGACGTCCTAAACATCCCATAGTACAATTTTCTTATAAGAGTATCTATAACAACACAAATTTTTTTCTCATGGACCACATTTCTTTTGGAATATATCAAGATATTATCAATAATTAAGAGAAAAAATTCATCATGATATACCTTGAACACTCTATTCATTATATTAATTAAGAGAGAGGTTGAATTAGTTATTTAAAAAGGAATTACTATAAAATTATCATGTATATACATTATTAGAAATTTTATATTTGGAATGTATTCCTTCTATACACACAAATAATGGTATCCATATCAAAAGTAAATCATTTAAAATTATTGATCTCTATGAATATGATCAAATAAATCATCAATGTGAGGTAGGGGATATATGTTGTTTATTGAAATATAATTGATTTCTCTATAATAAATTCCAAACCTAATAGATCCATATTAATTCTTGAAAACGTAAATAGGGTATTCCTATAGATAAACACTAGGAGGAATAAATCCATAATCACTCAATTACTCTTACTGATTCTTCAATTCTTCAACTTCCATATTGTCCAATCTATAATGAGTCTTTGATCAAGGAATTTCACTAGGAATTAAATTAATAAATAACTAAACTTCCCTCTCATGAAGATGTCCAGGTAAATACTCTAGAAATACACTACTATATTCTCTCACAATATGCACATTTTAAATTTGAACATTTATTTCCTCATCCATATATCATTTTTTCTCTTCCTCTACAAGAATTTCCTTCAGTATAACTAGTGCCATGGATCCAGATAAAAATTAGATGATGATTTTTCTGCTCCATGTATATAGTATTCCACATCCCCAACACCGATCATAATTTCCTTATTTTTGATATAGATTTTCACATTATATTTTGAAACCTAGTATATACCAATTATTATGTCAAAGTAAATGAAAGGTATGATTAAAAGTCCAGAAAAAAATCACATTTATGTTCTATAAAAGTGACCTATAGAAATATATTTTTTGAAATTATACTTACCTTAGGATTGTTGGATGAAAACTCCTTTTTTAGAATAAAAGGAAAATGTATAATTTATTTGGAAAACTATAAAGATATAAAATAATTCGATGTTATATAATAAAATAATGAATAGGTTATATTTGAATAAATGATTAATGTCTCTTCCAACACATAATTTGGTAGATTATTTCGTTCCCTTAAAATCATGGGAATGGTGGCCTATTTCCCCCCAAATGTAACAGAAACGCATACCCTACAAGAATGTAGCATGGAGCTTCTTCCAAAACAAATCATAATATAGAAAATAAACACTTACCTTCTACCCCGTTCACTTATTTCATTTTATAGATTGTTCAATATCCCTCTTATTCACATCCTTTACATTGAAGTCATACAACATAGAGAATTCACCAGTGTAGAAAACATTTTTTACGTCGGTTATTTTTAATTTTTTACGTCGGTTCCTAGCCGATGTTAATACGTGCGACGCTATAAATAAGGTTTTTGACGTCGGTTATTTAAAAACCGACGACAAAAACATAAAATCGTGATGTTTATCACGTCGGTTATTTTAGAACCGACGTGATAAAGGGCCTGGAGAATGGTTTATCACGTCAGTTATCGAAGAACCAACGTGATAAACGACCTGGACAATGGTTTATCACGTTCGTTCTTAAACAACCGACGTGATAAACAGGGGTGAGGGGGTTTATCACGTCCATTCTATAAGAACCAACGTGATAAACCGGGATGAGCGTGGTTTATCACGTCGGTTCATATAAAACCGACGTGATAAACCGAGGGAGGGGGGTTTATCACGTCAGTTATTGTATAACTGCCGTGATAAAACAGTGGGAGGGGGTTTATCACATCGGTTAGTGAATAACCGACGTGATAAACCATTGTCCAGCCCATTTAGCACGTCGGTTATTCAATAACCGACGTGCTAAACCATTCTCCAGGCCCTTTATCACGTCGGTTATTAAATAACAGACGTGATAAACCATTCTCCAGGCCTTTTATCACGTCGGTTATTACATAACCGACGTGATAAACCATTTTCCAGGCCTTTTATCACGTCGGTTATTAAAAAACCGACGTGATAAACCATTTTCCAGGCCTTTTATCACGTCCGTTATTAAATAACTGACGTGATAAACTATTTTCCAGGCCTTTTATCACGTCGGTTATTAAATAACCGATGTGATAAACCCAATTTTTTTTAAACAAAATGTAGTGGTCTTCTCTCCACCAGAATCAACCAGAAAATAAATCAAGAAATCGTACCACAAAAACAGAAGTACATCAAAAATAAGCATGTACATAGATAACATATAAAAATTACCCACTAGACAGCATCCACCCTCATTTATACCCCATGGACAGCCCTCCCCCACCCCATTGGAGCCCTCACCCTCATGTATACCCCCTAGACAGCCCTCCCCCACCCCATTGGAGCTCCCACCCTCATGTATACCCCTTGGACAACCCTCCCCCACCCCATTGGAGCCCCCACCACACTCCTGGACTACCACCCAACCCCCGGACACCCCCAAACACCCCTCGACAACCCCCCACCCGCCTGAACAGCACCTCCTCACCCCCTCACCCCACTTGACATCCCCCAACACACCCCTAGACAACCCCCCCCCCCTGGACAGCACTCCCACACCCCTGGATCGGCTTCCCACACCCCTGGACATCCCTGCCACCCCCCAAGATTGTCCCCCACCCCACCGGACAGCCCTAGCAGACCGCTAGACACCCCAACCCCACTGAACACACCCGCACACCCTTGGAACCCCTCCCCCACAGACCCAAATCCATACCAGAAGAACCATCAAAAGTAGACCAAAACAAAAGTAGAGAAAAAGTAAACATTCACTTATATAACATTCAAAACTTACACTGTCAACTTCAAAAAAACTAAATCAAACCTAAAAAACTACCAAATACACAATTAAAATGACAATATTCAAAAATTACATTTTACATTACAAACAACTAAAATTCAATCAAACCTGTAAAATAATTTGACCACTCCACTTGTACGTGTTTGATGTCTTCAGCAGTATAGGGTTGAGGGTCATCAAAAATCTACAAATGAAAAAGAAGATAGTTAACATGTATAATGAATAAATCAAATTGAAATATGATGGAAATGTTTAAGAGGAAATCGTACCAGGTCAAAATTCACAACTGTCCCAGTTGTTATTATTTCATACATAAATCTTAACATATAATATCCTCATTCGATAAGGCCTTGTTGTTCATGAAAATTCTGTTTTGAATGAGTGTAAATTCAATATATTATTTTTATGTAATAAATCAAAAAGTACAAATTATAAATGGAAATTTACCTTCGCATTTACATATTTGATCTTTGCATTTCTTTTCATTGTGTTTTTTCGAAAGTAGACCCATGCACTATTAGAAAATAATACGAATGGGGTAAATTTAAAATTCATTATAATATATAAAACTATTGAGAAATTGAAACTTACTTTTCCAATATATTCTTAAAACTTTCCCGCACATCACCATGAGCAGAGCATATCCAATAAAGAGCTTTCTCCCTTGGGCAAAAAATCCCTAACATCAAATGATTACTGATAAAAAGAAATTTAATGTTAGTGGTTTTTTATGTTAAAAGATAATTAACTCTTTGATATAAATGTGTTTCATACCTCTCACTAAAAGGCATCATCCAAAATTGTTGGATTATATTCTTTTCAAATCTTTCAGCAATATAAAATATTCTTTGCTCCTCATTCAATGAACATGCTTCAGGGGAAATCAATTACGGGTCCATGAATCCATATATTTCTGTCAGTTCATTCCTCTCACAAATTTTATAAAGATACCTAATGAAAAACATATATAAGTATACATTTTTAAAAAATATAACGCAGGGAAAAGGTGTTAAGACTTACATGGAAAAAATTTGCACCACGTTGATGCCCAACTTATTTCCAGTAACAAGCTCCATGATATCAGATTTTGTAATCCCCACACTTATTTCACGTCCAAAAACATGAGATTCCATTGGAAACTCATAAAAACCCAACAAAAAATGAGAATATCTTGGCAATCTGTCAAGACCAGTGGAATCTGTATCTGATGTCATAGCATGTTGTCTTTGTTATTATCTATACAGTATTTCTTTACCTTTGAAGTATTCCTGTGAAAAAAAAATTGAGAATTATAGTAGTTTTCAAATGATAAAACAACTTTAATAAAAAATAAAATAAAAGATATAACATTCAAACCCTTTTGGTAAAGAGTCGAAGAAGTCTGGATGGCCAAACTAAAAAATGGTCGATACTCTGTCCAACTGTCGCCACCTCAACTGTTGGTATTGGTACCCTAGCTGATCTATCTATAATATCATGTACAGTGACCCTCTGATTCTCTACCTCTAATTTTTGATGATGAACTATATCTCGTATACAATATACCAACCCGTATGCTACTATATGATGTTGAGAATCATCAACATACAACTCGCAATATATAGGAAGCTGCGGCGGAGGCGTAGGATAAAAAATGGGGTCCTCAGGCTGAGGTGGGGGAGTGGGAGCTACTGGCGGAGGTGGAGGATAAATAATGGGGTCTGCAGGGGGAGGTGGTGGAGTGGGAGCTGCAGTCTGAAATTGACTTTGCATTTCTGCAAACAGAGACTGCACCGAATCTCTAATCTTGTCTTCCATCGTCGCATTAATATTTTGAACATCAGCCTCCAAGGATTCTATTTTTTTTATAAACCCCCTCAATGTTAGAAGTTTAAGAACGTGGAAACACTTTTCTTACCGATACACCTGCCGGATATCCTCTTACATGGCCAGGATGTCCGGGCCTTCCCAATGCTGCAATTAAAATATCTTCCCTCCCAGTAGTTGTAAATGTCCCCTCGGAACTCTGCTCCTCAAGAGAGTCCTGTATCAATTAATTGAACATTTCTGTAATGATTGAAACTTATATGAATAAAAAAGTTAACTTAAATAAATTAAATAGATATCTTACAATCCTCTCAGCTACGATTCTCGATTCCTCCGAAAGATATTTCCCTTTTTTCCCTTCCGAGCTCTCTTCCATTTTTCATGTCTAGATGGAGGGGATGGAGGGGCCACCTCTCCCGAGCTTGAAGACTCAGCTCTTAGTTGTTGAAATTTTTCCGCTATCATTTTTTCTTCCAATAATGTATACCCTCCCTGAGATAAACTATGAGGGTATACATTTTTAGATTGGATCTCATGATGAGCTTTCCTTGTTTGCTGTAATTTAAGAATAAGAAATCATTAACAAAACATTAATAAAATCATTTATATAAGAACGTTTATAAAAGTTTACATTGCCCTTACCAGAAATGACACTTTTTTTCTACATTCAAAAAACTGTCTCCATGTGTCTTCATCTATAAAAGGATATATACGACATGGATTGTCATGACTCCTATGACCATAAATGAAATCAGATGAGAGGGTTGATTTGAAATCCCTCCATCTCCTGGTAGCCAATGATAAGCATTTCTTCTTGAGTCCTCCAGTGTCAGGAATATCAAATGTCATCTGATAGAGAAGAGGTTAAACATATTATATATACTAGAAACATTAAAATAATGGTCAAACAATGACAAAAGATCTTACCAAAATCGTCTCCCACAACTGAGATATAATTGATTTATCCACACCTCTCCAATAATCATACAGAATGCTTACTTTGGTCTTAGCCTGAGTTGCAACAAAACTCTTAATATCTTTGGCATTCGGACCTCTAGGAATATCATCATCATCAAACTCAACTACTATCCTCTGATCCTGCGTACGGGCAAGTGATAATTTTGGTAAACGTGTGCAACCACGTTTACCAACCTTTGAACTCTTTGTCGTAATAGGAGCATGTGAATGTTCAACCCCAGAGGTATGACCAGCAATATGCTCCTCTCCAGAATCATGTGGTTGATCATCTGAATGATCTGTCATTATCCTTCAAATCAAAAAAACAAACGTCAGTTCACAAATATACAAATTCAAATATTTTAATACTACTGTAATCATAAAATAGAAAAGTGTTCTAGGTTACATAATAGTAAACATTGGTAATATGGTAAGCATGCTAAACAATGGTAAAGATGGCAAAGATGGTCAAGATGGTCAAGATGGTCAAGATGGTAAAAGATGGAAAAAATGGTAAACCTGGTAAGCATTGTAAACATGGTAAAGTAATTGTCAATGAACAAATATAAAAATTCAAATATTTTAATACTACTGTAATCAGAAAATAGAAAAGTGTACTAAGTTACATAATAGTAAACATTGGTAATATGGTAAGCATGTTAAACAATGGTAAAGATGGCAAAGATGGTCAAGATGGTCAAGATGGTAAAAATGGTAAAAATGGTAAACCTGGTAAACATTGTAAACATGGTAAAGTAATTGTCAGTGAACAAAAATAAGCATTTTAAAATTCATGTAATGGTTATAAACATGATAAAGTAAACTAAACAAACTTAAAACAAACAAAAACAAAAACATATACTTATTTTATTTTAAAACATGTTTTAATAAATAAAAAACATACAATATCTAACATTTATGGAAAAAATAAATGTAAACAAGAAATAAATATATGTTACCTATAATTTTAGGAATGTACATATGGATTGTTTTCCCAAATTCCTTCGTCATGATCGTTCCTTATGGCACAAACTATGTCTTTAACATGATCGTCATTATGTTCTGTTAATATTTCCATTGAAGTAGGGATCTCACATAAATCAGCATATTCATCAAGTTCATCCTCACCAACATATTGTTTTTTCCCTTGTAAAACAACAGCCCACTGCATATCTGATTGATCTACTACATAAAAAATTTGTTTTGCATGTGTTTCCATTATAAAATAATCAGTAGTGTCTTCCAATCAATTCATATTAACAAGTGTCATTCCAAATTCATCGTGTCTGACACTGTTGTTACCGTTAAACAATTTACAATTAAAAACGGGAACTTTAATATTAATGTAATCAACCTCCCATATGTCTTCAATCACTCCATAATATGCATTTGATGCAGAAATTGGGTTTTTGTCCTTAGCACTCGAAAAATGCATTGCTTCTGCAAACACCAATACACCACTATTCTAAACTGCACTTCTGTTTTCCTAAGCTTTTGTATGAAATGTATAACCATTAATGTCATAACCAGACCATGTTATCACATTTAAACATGGACCACCCACTATCCATTTTTATGTCTCTGATACATCTGATCTACCAAGCAAAGTCTTTTTAATCCATGATAAAACAGTTTTGTTGTGCTCATTCAAAATCCACATTTCTTTCTTCTTTGGATGACATTGTTTCAACTCATTAATATGCAATGTGATATATGGTTGAGCATCAGCTATGTTATTCAAGATGTATGATTCTAACTTCTTCATCTGTTCAACTGACAATGATTTGACTTTCAAGCCGCGAATCCCCTTTCCATCATTATTAACTCGTTCATGGTGAGATGGAGGAAAACTTATGTGTTACGCCGCAGCCAAGTAGCTCATACAAAACTCTGCTACCTCCTCAGATATATACTTTTCAATAATGGAGGCTTCAGTTCGATATAGATTTTTAACATACCCCTTTAATATTTTCATATACCTTTCAAAAGGATACATCCAACGAAGATATACAGGTCCACAAAGCTTTATTTCTCGAACCAGATGAATCATTAAATGCACCATTATATCAAAAAAAAGTTGGAGGAAAATACATTTCCAATTGACAAAGTAAAAAAATTGCATCCTTTTCCAAAATGTTTAAATCATTCACATCAATCGCCTTGTTACAAATTGAATTGAAAAAATAACACAACTTCATTATAGTCTTTCTCACACGAATGGGCAATATTCCACGCAATGAAACTGGTAGAATTTGTTGCATCATGACATGACAATAATGTGATTTCATACCTATCAACTTCAAGTCCTTCAAAGAGACAAAAAATTTTACATTAGAAGAATAACCTTGAGGAACTTTGGTATCATGAAGACACTGACAGAAGCTAATTTTCTCCCACTTCGATAATGTATGACAAGACGGGGGAAGAAATGTTCATCATCCTTTAGGAGTGGGAGCTAACTCCAAACGTATTCCCATTGATAGTAAGTCTAATCTTGCATTCAACCCATCTTTAGTCTTTCCTTTAATATCTAACAATGTTCCAATCAAAGAATCACAGATATTCTTCTCCACGTGCATAATATCAATATTATGTTTAACTTCATGATACCTCCAATATGGTAGCTCAAAAAAATTGACCTTTTCTTCCAAATATGTCTATCATTACAAGATTTTTGTGTCTTTCCCAATGTCACGTCAAGGTTTTTCACCCTCTCAAAATACAGATCAGGGGATAAAGGTTTTGGACCAGTATCAAATTCTTGTGAGCCATTAAATGCCTTTTTTGGTCTTCTATAAGGGTGTTCCATATGAAAAAACATTCGATGACCCATGTACACTGTTTTCCTCCCATGATGCAATTGACAATAGGACGTCTGTTTTTCGCAAATTGGACATGCTTTATGCCCTTTTACACCGTTTCCAGACAAATTTCCATACGCTGGGAAGTCATTTATAGTGAACAGAAGCACTGCATGCAGTTCAAAATATTCCATTTTATAAGAATCATACACCCTAATACCATCATCCCATAACAGTTTCAAATCATCAATCAACGGTGACAAGTAAACATCAATAGCATTATCAGGTTGCTTTGGACCAGAGATCATTGTACTCAACATGACATATTTGCACTTCATACAAACTTCAGGAAATAGGTTGTAAATTACCAATAAAACAGGCCATGAACTATGTGTGCTACTGAGTGTTCGGTATGGATTCATTCCATCTGTGCACAACCCTAGTCTGAGATTTCTTATTTCATTTCCAAATGTAGAATACTGCGCATCAATTTTCTTCCATTGTGGACAATCAGCTGGATGACGTATTTTTCCATCACAAACCCAATCTTTAGCATGCCATCTTAACCTTTTTTCATCATGTGAATTAGCAAATAAACGTTTGAAAGAATTAATTATAGGAAGATACCAAAATACCTTTTAAGGGAGCTTTGTAATCTCTACATCACCCTGTGATTTTTCTTTCACCTTATACCGTGATGTCCCATATTTTGGACACTCTGACAGAAATTCATATTACTTCCTATATATAATGCAGTCATTCGGAAAGGCATGTATTTTCTTGTATCCCAATCCCATCGGGCATAATATTTTCTTGGCTTTCTAATGTGAATCTGGAAGATCGTTATCTTTTGGAAGAATGTCTTTCATCAATTGTAGCAGCTCTATAAAAATTATGTCACTCCATCCATGCTTCGCCTTTAGGTTAATCAATATTAACACCACCGACAGAACCGTAAAATCTGTACAACCGTGATATAATGGTTTTTCAGCATCACCATATTGACGTGCAACTGTCGGTTCTATCTCAATTTGTTCTGTTATAATATCGCGAATCATTTCTTCAATTCCATCGGAGTTACCATCTTGAGAATCATCATCATCAGTTACATTCCGTCCAGTTTCACCATGCTAAATCCAAGGGCTGTAACTCAGATTAAAACCATGACATATCAGATGATCTTTTATCTCCCTAATTTTTAACTTCTTCAGATTCAAACATTTCAGGCATGGACAGAAAAAAATGTCACTACTTAGAACATTTCCTTTTGCAAATTCCAAAAAGGAATCAACACCTTCCTCAAATTCATTGCTCATTCGATGTGCCATAATCCAACTTCGACTCATTATTACCTATAACAAATATCAACAAAAAATATATATATTTAAGATAAGACAAATACATGTTTATATGAATAAAATCATAATTTGAATGTAAAACAATTTAAAATATAAAACAAATCTATAGGTATTTAAAAAAATATGCTTGAATATTATTTTTAAAACAAAATATAGTTAGATGTAACATTTTTAGATTTCATTGAATCAAAGAAAACCAGGACGCCTAATGATTCTCCAAATAAAATATACATCAATAAAACATAAACAAAATGATTTTTATCTGGAATAAGTGAATATGATCAGATGATACACATTTATAATAATCTCATGCCAATATACAAATAAACATGTTAAAATATAGGAATACCTAATGGAGCATATAACATGTGTTATTCATGGTAGTTGTTCAATCATTTTGATCTAATGTACTCAACACTTTCAAGTGCCAAAATCTTGAAAGTAGTAGTAGTTTTCATAAGTACCCAACACCAAATAGCTATACATCGTAAGTGTCATGTTAGAAATATGAATATAAACCATTTGTTTTATGTTTAATAATATTTTAATATTATCTAATCATTCTGATTATATATTAGAATTACTATATCCTTTTGATCCGATATATAATCTAAGGACATTAATATTTCTTTAGAAAAAGTAATGTTAATATCATGGTAATGTAAAAAAAAGTATATGTCGAACTATATATATGTAATACCAATAAAAAAATACATATGTGTTTTGCCTGGGTTTCACATATAAAACAACTCATCTCACAGATTAAATTTTTGAATCATCCTACATAAAACTTTTTTTTATAACTTACGGAATGAAAATAATAAAAGTTTTGATTTACGATACTCATTATGGGTAAACATGATATATATAAATATAATATCTAATCTCATAAAAAGATATCCATGGGGGAATAAGAGCATACACAAAGCACATGATCAAAAAGATAAGTGAAACTGTTCTATATAATCATAGATCTTAAAACCTGAGTCCAAGTATAGCAATTTTAGCATAACATAAGACATGATTTATATGATAGTGGGAACATGATTTCAAAAACCTTATTCACAAGATCACAACATTGGTATGTGGAATAACATAAGAGTGTGGCACAAACATAATCATATAAGTCATAACATATGTCAAGGGAAAACATAGTTTCATTCACCTCATATTGGGATATGTTAATCACCTTTCCTATAATTTATTATAATATTTCTTACGAGACACATCACATAACACATTGGACATGGTATAACCATCTGTATCCCATATTGATCTATGATATATAATGCATTGTCGAATGCATTAGAAGGATATTATGGACCCAAATTTCACATAATGACTAACCATATATATGGGTGAATCGTGATCATCAAATCATTTATAACACTTTCGTAGATCAATTAACTAACAAAAATGAAATGGGGGTCATAATTGTTTTTACAAAACATAATAATTATTAATACATAGAAATGTGTTTGGATGGTAAGATAAGATAATATACCTAATTCAATCTAATTATCGTTAAATTATTTCTACCTATATAGAAAAGACCTTTATAAAAAATATAATTTAACTTGAGAATGAAAATAAAGTACCCTTTACCTTTTTTATAATGAAAAATCTGAAAAGGATGATAATAATATTTAGGTATTATAATTTTTTTTTGAATTATTAATAATAAAAGAAATCACCTCACTTGGTTTTGTTGAAAATCGAACATACCATCGTATTCAAGAAATCAGATACACTTTGCATGAAAAGGTCCATCATTTTTAGGAGATGACTGAAAGAAGAAATGTATTATCAGACTCACCATAAGTCCAGAATGAAATATTTGATTGTAATAGGTATGAATTGATATTTTTATGAATGCAGATGAAAACAGATGATGGTTTTCTGATCTAGGAGTTCTAAAAATCATAATTTTTTGAAAAAATATTATGATGTAAGAATGTTGAATGAAATATTAAGGATAGGTATTACCGATTGTACCTGGTCAAATTTCATTCATGAAAATCATTTTCTGGACAATCATATTGAAAATATGATTTTAAGAAAATAAGTACTACCAAACTTCATCCAGAAAGACACATTCCAGCTAAGTAGGAAATAATAATGTTTCTGGAAGAATGGAACTTTACAGTAACACCCATTATTTTTCAGATTTTGCTGAAGCTAATCCTTAATGTTTTAAAATTAATTATTCTTTCTAAATGATTGAATAATTTGAAGGGTTGTGAAGTCAAATATCTATGTTCTCATGGTCATAGTAATATTTTTATCAGATATTGATTTATTTAGATACTTAAGTGGTTGCTCGTAATGATGTTGCTGGTATTCAGATAGATCAATATAGCGATCATATTGGAGTTGTTACTGATTCTTATTTCAGAAGAAAAGATGAAGTATAAGTGGTTTAAGAAGCTTTAATGAATCAACATTTTCATTGTACTATAGAATCGTAAAGCATATATCAGAATGAAAATCTAGAATAAGAGTTAAAAATAGTCTTATCCAAAATACACCTGCTTGAATGTTGCGAGTTGAATGTTGCGAGTTGAATGGACATAATAACCATTTGCAATAACAGAAAATTCCATGAGATTCAAAAACGAACGAAAAGAACATCAAGAATCGAAACAAAAACAAACAAAATAAATTCATGGAAGGCTTACTTGAATGTCATGAGTTGAGATGATAGATCCGAGAGGAGTGATGAAGATAAACAATGATGCCAAAATGAGTTTAATGTAGGCGATCGACGAGCCGATTAGGGTTTACCGCGCGAGAGAGTGACGAGCCGGCGACTGTCAATCGAAAAATCATAAATGACAGAACATGGACTTTAATATTTTTAAATGTTTTATAACGTCGGTTATTAGATAACCGACGTTATAAACTATTTTTTTAGCTCTTTTACGTCGGTTATCTTAAAACCGACATAAAAAAGCCCCCGCGCTTTGGTTTTTTAGGTCGGTTACCAAATAACCGACGTAAAAAACGCGTCGATATCGGGTTTTTTTACGTCGGTTATTTGGAAACCGACCTAAAAAACCCCCCAGGGCTTTGGTATTTTACGCCCGTTATAAGATAACCGACGTAAAAACCCAACAGGCGTGATTTGTAACATTGGTTATTAAAATAACCGACGTGAAAAATCTACTCGCCGCATTTTTACGTCGGTTATATATAACCGACGTAAAAAATGGTGATGTAAAAAACGATTTCTGCACTAGTGATTCAATTTTTCCCATCATAGCACATGAAACTATATCTTCATATGATGAGAAATGTTTGGAGATGAGTGCCCTTCAATGTAATGGTTTTAAACCATAAAAGAGTCAATAAATATTTCTCCTTGGATTATGTATGTATTTTGTATCATTCCCCTCTAAACATGTAAAATTTGATTCATAATTCAAAAAAAATTCATCCTATTTATGTAATAGACTAAAAAATTGCCTCTCCATATCCACTCTCTATTCGCAAGGAAAATATTTCATCTAATAAAATTTTTATAAAATAACTCAATTAATTTTTTTAAATTTTTTAGTCCTCCTTTGTGTTTTGATTTAATTACCACTATTGATCCACATCTCCTAGGTGATGATAAACTTCCCTGAAAACATTCTTCCTTTCATTACTTACCCATGACAGAAATATCGTCTCTATGGAACTTATCCACTAATATGCTTCAAATGGGTTTCTAGGACTATTAAATGTTTGAGTTTTTTGCCTCATAAAGAGATATAAAATTTATCCACTATTTTGTGGACTAGGATACTCAAATGGTTAAGGTTATTGTTTACAACATGAGTTAGTTGTCCCAACAGAGTTACAATTTTCTCAACACCAATCATAGCTCCAATACTGAAATAATTATCTTACATAGGAGGGAAATCCATATTTGAGATAAGAGTGATAATACAGTTTCAATTATTTCCACTGTGTTCCATTGATAAATAATTTCATGCACTAGATTAGTTTATGAGTCATAAAGTATAATCTAAAACATGAATAATACATAACAGAAATTGAAATTCTATGCATATTTATTCTCATAATCATGGTTTCATGGGTGACATGTGTACTTTTAAATCCTTCAAAATGGTTTTTAATGAAAATTTGACTTATCCTAAGCATATCCCTTGGGAGTGAGAAACGAGGTGCATAGTAAAGCACATTGTCATGTACTAAGTTACCCTGAGTCAGTGTTGGGACACCTTTTCAGTGTTATTACCCTTATGTTCATCTGTGCCAGATTCAGTTGCGCTTGTAGTATCTTGACAGCGATGTTTTACTAATAATATCCACATAATCTATACCTTACCAAAATTCTAGGATATACTTATATTCTTATCCTCAAATTCTATCATAGGTTTATGTTCCCGAATCTATTTTTTATAAACCCTGTTCCTATGGTTTCTACTAAACTTCCTCTAATAAAAATTATAGACACCCAGACCTAGGTTTCCTAGTTTTGTTGTCTTATATATTTATATTGGAATAATAGAAGAGGAATTTTTATCCCAAAGGACTGAATATTAAAGTAGTTTTGGAAAACCATATACAAACATAAATTTCACATTACTATTTGAAAGGGAATGCAGTATATAAATTCCATTGGACATGTTAAAAAAGAGTAGATTATCTCAACAAGTCATACATAATATTAATCTTCACATCATTGTAAAAATAATACATAACAAATTGATGATCTTAGGTGCTCATCAAGGATAATTAAAAAAACTAAAAAATAAATAATAAGTAATTAATAGTAAATAAAAGTATATATAGAATTAAAACATAACCTTGAGTATAATATGGTTGGAATAAAAGATGATTATAAAATCCCATAATAAATCATAATCAGGGATGTTAAACTAGTAGAATAATTACATGGACTGTAAATTACATGGATCATAATGATGGAATACATAATTCTATACATCATAAACATATATCCAAGGCCTCATCCAAGACACCAAATAGAAGTTTTAAAACCATAGACTAGTTTGTCTCATGTGATCAAATGATGCATCAAGGGCCTTTTGAAGGCCCCACCCATTACTTCCTATGTAAAATTAATTCCTCATATTAATGGTTGTTAACATGGAGAATATATACATATGAAATATAAATAACTTTACCCAATCTATATAACATAATCACTAACCATTCTGAGTAGTAAGATTAATGGAATCAAGATATCACAAACATAGTAAAACTAATCACAAACCATTTTATAAAATATAGTGGAGGATAAACATAATATATAAACTTAAATAAATAATCAAATTCAAAAAAAATTGTTCAAATAGATTAAAATAATCTAATAAAATAATTGATGAGTTTTTTAGATAAATATACTTATTACATTGAAAAGAATAGTTATTTTGGAAAATTAATTTGTATTTTTCATGATTGTCTATGTAAAATAAGAAATGAACAAATATAGATTTTCATGAACTATTTTTTTGATTTTAGAAAAATAATGGTGTCAAAAAAAATATTATGGATGGTGGTTGAAAATTGATAAGAAATCAAGACATTCCATTTCATCAGGCTTACGTATTGGGAAGAAATTAGAGGGAACCTTGTAAAACATCTATTCTCCTATAAAACAATGATTATATAGTCTAGATATATGATTTTGGAACACATATATATAATTTATAATAATTATAACAAAATAATGAATAATTACATTTGTTTATAATGGAAGAAAGAAAAACCTGAATGAAAATAGAGGATCAAGAAGAAAACTCTTACCTTATGTTTGAATGTCTTCTGTACATGAACTTAATATCCTAGATAATAAAATTAAATTAGTTATTAAATTAATTAATAGTAATTTATAGACATTTATAATTTATTATAATTTTATTATGTTCATTTATGAATTTTTTTATGAGTAATAATTTACAATTTTATCACTTATGGGCATTCGTTTCCTTGCTTATGGATCAGTATAGATGTATATGGGTATTGAAGTTCATGTGGAGTGGGTATAATTATATAAAATTAAATTTATATGATATTTTTTAAAATAAATATGATTATATGGTTTTAAAATTCCTTTTTTTATATGTAATGAGTATGATCCTCTATATAAAGCATTATTGATAATCATTTTGAAATTTTTGTCTATTCTTTGATCATCACAGACTAGTTTGGTCGAATGAATTAATATTATATATATATACTTGTTATAGAAAATTATATTGTTTTTAATACATTTAATATAGTCTTTTTTATCAATAAAAATTATATCATTACTATCCTTTAGGGATAAATCTAGGAGAAAAAATTCTTCATCTTGGATGGTCGTAAATCGACAACTCTTGGAAGATGACTTCATTATTTTAAAATAAAAGAGGGATAAAAATAAAAATGATGAAGAAAATTCCACTAAAATGATATAATTATACTATGTATATGATACTGGAGTTATACTGATCATTTATTCTGTTTATTTTAGGAGAGTATAAGAAATTAAAACCGAAAATGAAAGGAAATTAAAAGAAAATTTAAGAGGATTTACCCCCTGATTTCGACTCTTTGAGAACCTCTGTCAAAACCATTGTTTAGTAATTTTTTGTGACAAAAAACTCTTTTAAGTGTTGGAGAGACTTGGGATGGGTATTTTAGAAGAATTTTCACACTCTCCAAGACATAGTGGTCTTAGAAGAAGTGGGGGTGAGGGGGTATTTAGTGTAAAGGAGAGGGGTGTTTTTTGAATATTTTATTCATTTGTTTATTATTTTGGCTGTAGACTATGAAAATTTTCTGAATAATCATAAAATATATTAAATTAATTAATTTTATTTTTATATTATGGTTCTTACATCAACTATGACTCATGTAATATTGTATTTAACTTATAATGTATTTATTTTGTAAATTATCGTATTTTACTATTCACAAAAACAAATTCATGCATTCTTGACAAATCAAAAATCATCACCCTACCCATTTTTCAATGTGTAGAATTAAAAAATAGATACCATTTTTGGAAAATATTTTTCTAAATATTGGATATTTAAATTTTTATTTAATTCATTATGTACTAGAAAATTAATTTTTTTTAATTTATAACTAACTTTATAGCACTTTCATAAATTAACAATTGTCTCAAAAAAATATCCTAAAATAATAATAAAACAAAATATTGATTTATGAATCAATTTTATGAAAATTAATTTTATTTTAAAACATTTTATTAATTTTTTAATTGTAATTAAGTTTTTATGACTTACAAAAATACCATAAATTAATTAATATTTTATAAAATAATAAATTAATTATACTATGATATAATTATATGATATATTCATTTATACGATGGTAAAATTTTATTATTAATTTCATTGGTGAGGGAACTATTCTATACGATGGTTTACTATTCATAAGGTCTATATTACTATTCCTAAGGTCAAGTTACTATTTCATCAGTATAGGTTTCTTAACTTTTAGAAACACATTTTATTTAATTCATTCATCATTTATAAATTTTTTATTATGTTATATAATCTATTTTATGTAATTTATACCATATGAAATTAACACATGAAGGAAAATATCATAGATAGAATTTTGGATTATTACAATTTATGTTGAATTTGGCTATAAAATATTATCATACTTCATAATGAATTTTCTAAGGAAAAAAACTACTTTTCATCGCCCTAATAGGTTTAATTTTAATTTTAATTTATCAAAATATTTGAATTGAATTTTGTAAAAGGTATTCCATATTTTTAATCCATATCATTAATATTATTTACTAATTTAAACATAATTTTTTTTCATAATAAATAGTAAAAATAGTAAAAAATTCTATTTCAATGGTTAAGAATACAACATGTTCAATGAGGATTAAAACAATGGTTTAATGGAAATAAAGTCAAAAAAACTTTAATAAATTCCATTTATTTGAAAAATTTACAACATATATCATATAAATTTTTTATTTCCCATTTTTTAGCCATTTGGTTTTAATGAGAAATGAATATTTTTCCCCAATGGATTTTCTCTCCCACTTATAAAAGAATACCCTAAATTCTCTCCTCTCCACAGTTCAAGGGAAATTTATATTAGCCAATAATATGAAAAATAAAATACAAATATCTATAAAAATTACCTAGAGTATATAGTTTTATTATAAAACAATCCTATGAAGCCTTTATATATAAACCAAAATAGGTTTCTGAGTATGGGGTACAGTTCTCAACCATGAGTTTTCATTTTATTTCCTCTTCTACCTCATTAATATGTTTTTAAAAAATTGAATATCGCCTCACGAACATTGGTAATTTTATTCCATAAGTACCTCTCACTATGGGATATAATTATGAATTTATAATTTATATATAATTTTTATCACATTATTTTACTTCCCTATTTATAATATCACAACTACTTTATTATATTATAATCAGTTGTAAAATGATAACGTCACTCGTGCGTACGTGTGGACAACATCATCTAGAATGAAATTTGTTTAATTTTTCATTTCTATATTACATAACAATAATAAGGATATATTTTATCAATATATATCACTTATGTTATATAATAGTACTTCTAAAATACTGAATTATTATTTTCATTTATTTCATTCCAACTGTCAAATTATAAAAAAAATTATGTTTTCGTATGGCCTACTGGCTCAATGAATTTTAAAATTAATTTTTTATCTTTCAATTTTATTAAATAATATAATTTATATGTAACTAATATATAATATATTTATATCATTAAAATTTATTATGATTTTGTATCCATGATAATTGTTCAAGTAAAAAAATTGTGAAACAAAATCATTTATAAAAAATGAAATAGTTATCCACCAATGAACTAGTTTTAATAATGAATTGTTAATAAGCATGTGATAAATGGTTATAAGGAATCATATATGTTATGATATATCTATGATTATGTATCTATAATATATATAAAACTTTTTGTTTCATTTTTTGGACGATCTAATATGTATGAAGATGTTCGTCTTCATGTACATGTTCTATTTTAGTCTCATAGTGTATTAGGATTGTTAATGATTATATTTATGATGATGAAATATCATGATATACCTATAAATAATGTCATGGAAATTTTTTAATACTAATTTAATTTATGTATAACACATGTTTTACTTTAATTTTCCACTCTTTATATAGTCAAGATACCAAATAAATTCTTGTTTGAAAAATTGATATTATTTCTCTATTCGGCTAAAAATATATTATCTTCTTCGTCAACGTTTTCCAAAACTGTTTTCAAGATATAATTTACGATTATTTAAAATTATTTTTACCCATTTTTGAAACATTTCAATAATTATTAAAATGATTATACCTTTCATTTTCAACATGATGAACTTTGTACTTTTTACAAAAAAAAGGTGGTATGGATTATATTTAACATACACGGCATGAATGGAATTTAATGCGATCTATAATGGTCAACACCTAGAACATTATCTCACTATTTTAAAATTATCATTCAATACCAAATAGAGTCCATGATATTTTGGAAACATTTTATCTTTAAATAACTGATTTCAAAGTGATATTAGTATTTTCTTTAAGAATTTTTCCTAATGGTCTTTTAAAATAATTTTCGTCTATGTTGATAAAATTTTACATTAATTATTATTTACTAATGATTTTATTATATGATTCCATAATTTCACATTATATGGATGGTTTATGATTATGATAATGAAAGGTTATGAAACCATTATCCTTTCTATCGGTTATGCCCTAATAATTATTTAAAAATGATTTTTCTTTTTCACAAGTTGTGATATGTGGAATGATTTCTGATCATGTGGAACACATATATATTATTTTATTAATGTTATATAAGGTCCTAGAATTATATACACGTATGATGTATAGGGTAATAATAGATATATTGTAACAACCTAGACACTTATATTTTTTTCATTCTGGAATTAAATAGTTAAATTCCCTATAAATATCTTAAGAAATAAGTTGTATTTACATAAATTAAAGAATCTATAAAAATAGTATAGTCACCTCACATATCAATGATTAAATAAAATTTATGTAACTTATAAGGGAAAATATGATATATTTAGACTGTGTAATAATTAAATAAATGGTTTGGATAAGATAACATTAGTGTTGGTATTTTTTTCGACACAAAATTTTTTATTTACAATCTTGTTATTAGTATAATGATTTAATAGAAAATTTATCACTTTATTATATATTTATATTTTATGATTTTATAAGTCTTTTTATTATAAGAAATTTCTGTGATATAAAAATTAATTTTTCAAAGTGTCCTAAGATCAGTTCAATTATTAATATCAGAATTTTATATATAAATTATTTCTTAAATTAAAAAATAAATTTATAAGAATTATAAGAATTATTTTCAAGAAAATATTTAATGTTAGTTTGGATAGTATTTTAAAATACATGAATTTTTTGTGAAGAGTGAAATATGGAAATTCACAATATTTAACAAATACATGAATTATTGATTCATAGATGATGTATTGATAATCTAATCCCAAAACTGCAATCAATACATCATTATATTAATATATTTAGTGATAATTTTTAAACTATTCATTGTCTTGAAACACAATAATAATATAATTAATAAAATATAAAAACAACCCCCACTCCTCCACTATAAGTACTATCCCAAACCACCACTTCTCCTCACACCTACAAATCCTTGAAGATTGATAATTTCTTTAAGTGGGTTCTCAATGAGAGTATGTTCAAGATATAAGATCCCCTTTTTTCTATTAAATTACTTCTCAATTTATGTTCTTTTTTTATTCTCCCCCCCCCCTCTTCCAAGATACATGATAACTTCAATATATTACATATAAAATAATTTTATTATGTCAATGAAATATCTATTGTCCATCCACTCTTATTATCCTCATATTCTATACAAATGAATACTTTCCCTATCAAGTGTCGATTTTCCATCATCATGGGCGATGTGATTTAATTTTCATTTAACATCGTCAAGGATGGTCATAAAACAATTATTTTTTTAAAACATATTTTATTACACATAATATAAGTTAAATGATATTTTTAACTAACGTATACATATGATATTAAATAAAATGATATATGTTTGTGGTCGCTGTGAAAAAAACCAAAATAAATTAAATCATTTTCATTAATGTTTTATCAAATTAATCATCCTTATATAAGAAGATATATATATATATGTTATCATTTAAATTTTTGGAAAAATATGATTACCATTTAATTAAACTTTTGGTGTTATTATTCCATTAAATAAGAAACCCCATACTAAACCAACCATGAAAACCATGAAATTAATGCACCATAAATAGAAAAGATAACAAAATATTATTAATAAATCTGTGGAAATGTGTCATAAGAATTTCATATAATGTGTTATATATATATAAATATAGCTGTTTTATATATTAATAATAGTATCTGAACCATTATATAGTAGTTTTGAACATGTTTTATGTAAGATGAACCCAAGGTAAGGGACTTTTCTTTAGAAATCCAAATTTCAAATTTCAATTTTTACTAAATTCAAAATCAATTTATTTATGGGGATAGTATTCATGTTTTGTGAATAAGTTTCAGTTTCTGTTAATAGATCATAATTAAATGTGTAATTATATCTCCCTCAAATTCATTGGGTATGTTAATTTTGGATGTTTACTGTAATGGTTTTTCCAAGTCTAAGTGTGATTGTCACACCATATGGTATCCATGAGGGTTACATCATAATAGAGCCATGAGGGTTATATTTTATAGTAATTGTGATGCTTAAAATTCCAATGATTGGTGTTAAAGTTTCAATATTAAGTAATTAATTCCCAAATTTACATTTATGTTATTATTTATGTTTCTATATTTTATGGAAATATCTTTTTTCACATGGTAAGTATATGATAATTTAGGGGTGAGAATTATGTATTTGAGATAATGATTTCATATGTCTATACGTATTCATGAAGTAATGGATTACTAATTTCTTTTTCGGTCCCTCACTGAGATTTTTTCTCTCATCCCAAGATTTTATATGTTTTTTCACATGGTTTAATGGTGGGTAAGAGAAAAAGAAAATCCAAGTTGAAAGTTGTAAATATTTTTGAAGAAAAAATTTCATGATTAATTTAAAAAAATTTCTATTATGATGGAAATGGATACTGTTTTAGTAATACCCACATTCTATCCTTCTGGTATTATATGTAATAATTATGTCTTGATTCTCATAAACTCTGAACTAATAAGTTTTTTGGGAATGTAATAAAGTTAATTATAAAAGAATTTACCAGATTATGTAATGTTTAAGGACAATACCCTCTAGTTGGCATCATATCATTGATTAAATAACATGAAGGGATAATATTATTCTAATAGAATAACATATATAATTTTTACCTTATTTCTCTATAGATTTGATATCGAATTTTAAGGTTAGCATGTTGCCTCATCTATGATATGTCTATTCATAATGGGTTTCTATAAAAGAAAAAGGGAATTTGATGACGGAACGCACATATAAGATGATATAATTTTAAATCTACAACCTATAATGTTGGTAATTGGAACTAAGTAGTTTTTTACATTAATTGATTTTCTTATACATGATATAGATGGTGGTGTCATCTGTGAAAGAGAAAAACTAGGCCTACCACAATTGAACATAAAGATAGTGGAACATTTTTTAGGGAAACAACTTATTATATTTAGTGGATCTTCTGACCCAGTGATAGATGAATGGTGGATTAAATGCCCTAAAAAGATATTTAATGGCAAGGGGTGTTTAGATAATCAAATGGTTAGAATTTGTATAATCTATTTTAGAGGTGAATCCAACCAGTGGTGGTAAATGGTCAAGAATATCAAGGATAGTTAGGAGATTGATTAATTGGAATGGGATTTATTTAGGAATCTCTTCCTTGAAAAATATATTCCTATGGTCATTGGACATAGGATGGGAAATCAATTTCATTAATTGAGAAAAAAAGGAGCAATAGTTGATAGCATTTTATAATGAAAACGTCACTTAATTATAAAGATAGGATTCAAATCTTATTTGGGATCTTGATAGTAAAATAAATCATTCTTTAAGTAGGATTGAAGTCATGATATAGAAGTGATTTTTCTTCCTGTGAATTTAAATGTTTTTAGAAATTTGTTCGATGTGATAAAATGGTAGAAATGGTGTTTTTTATGATCATGTTTACATTGAAAAAGAGGACTAGGTGGGAGGAAATGTGTTAGAATAAATAAAAAATTCAGAAATATATAAACTAAAGTTTCCATTTTTTTAAATGTTTGGTAAAAATCACCTTGGGGAGTACCTTAACAAATTATGGATGACTTTTCAATTTTGTATTTTTAGACATATGTCCTAATATTACATTGAAAATGAGATTAATTTTAATTTTCATAACAAAAATACAATGTGTTATAAATGTGGTGATATGTGGGATTATAAAAATATCTACCCAAAAAAAGATATGAATAGTGGAATGAATATAGATTTTAATGCAAAAGGTGAAACAAAATAATTTCTGACTATGTCAGCAGATGTTGGGTTATCCAATGAAGTGGTGTCACATACATTATTTGTTTACTCATATTTTTCTATTGTCTTTTTTGGTTGGGGGTCTACAAATTCCATTATTTATTAAAAATATTCTAGTAAATTGGAAAATTCACCTCAAGAATGAAACCTAGAACTTATGATTAAAACAATATGGTAAATATTATAGAAAATTAAAATTATAAGAGTTGTACTGTTTTTTAGGTAGAAGGAAATTACTTAAATCACTTATCATTTTTCCCTTAGGGGCGTTTGATGTTTTCTGGTTATTTATTTTCTTTTTTATTATCAAGATAAGATTGTGTTTAGATAAAAATAACTTTTTTCTTAGAAATATTTGCAGTTTTTATAATAGAATTAACCCATACCACTAATAACATATCAAGAGGCTGAGAAACTATTAAATGATGAAAATGTAAGTAATCTTCACACATTGATGAAAATAATAGAACTATATTTATTAATGATGTTCCAGTGGTAGATGAATACCTGAATGTTGTTACTCGTGATTTACTTAGTGTTATACCTGATAATTTAGTTGAATTTACCATTGAAATAGTTCTTGATGCTAATCCAATTTTGAAACCCCCTTATCAAATGTCTCAAGTAAAAAATGTTAAATTCCAAAAAAAATTGTAAGATTCTCTTTAAAAAGGGGTTCATTCATCCTATCACATCACCATGGGTGATTCTAATTTGTTTTTTATTCATAAGATGGTTTAATGATGATTTGAAATGATTATAGTGATTTAAACAACATTACTATATTGAGTATGTATCTTTTCCCTCATATCAAGGACTTGTTTGATCAGCTCTCTGGATCAGAGTATTTTTACATGATTGACCTGAGATTTAGGTACCATTATCTAATGGTGAAGGGGGATGACATCCCAAAAACACCATTCCTTAAATGAAAGGGGATTTATGAGTTTCTTATCATTCCCTATAGTTTAAAAAATGCTCAAGACATATTTATAGATCTTATTACTAGAATCATCCAGGAACTTTTCTAAATGTTCATTGTTTTATTTTTGAGGAAATTTTGGTTTATTCAAAAAGTTAAGAGAATCATTAAAAAAATATATGGTTTATTATGAAAACACATACAAAAATGAAGTTATACATGAAATTTTTAAATTGTGAATTTTTGTAATAATAGATTTATTTTCTTGGGTGCATTATAAATAAGGATTTCTTAATAGTTGATAACATAAAAACAGTGGTTGAAGAATAGAAAAGACCAAAAAATGATATAGAGATTCATATTTTTCCTAGATTAGCATGTTATTGTTGATGGTTTGTTAAGAACATTTCATGGTTATCAATCCCACTAAGTATTTTGACACAAAAAGGGTGTCAAATTTGTTTTTATAGATTACTATGTTGTTTCTTTAGGAACTGAAATTAATATTGGTGAATGCTCTAATTTTGTCCCTTACTTCCAAAAAATTGTGATGTTTTCATCTACATCGGTGGTTCATATATTGTAATTGGTAGTGTTTTGATGCATATTTATCAAGTAATTTCTTGTTATCCAAGACAACTTCATCCTGATGAGTTAAGTAATGCCACAATTTTTTTTAATTATCAATTATGATTTTCACTTTGAAAATTTGGAGGCATCATTTAGAAGGAGCCCAAAGTAAAATATATATTGAACATAAATGTTTCAAGTATATATTTTCTGGAATGGAATTCAACATGAGGTATTGAAGATGATTGAAAATGATAAATTATTATCATTTCATGATCAACAACCATCCAATTAATGAAAAAGGTGGTGGATTCCTTGTGTGGAAAACATCATGTGTCATTAAAAATGTTATGTTTGGAACATAACCCCTTGGTTTATGATTTGATAAATTTTGGATTGAATATTATTAGTGTAGGAAATCCATCTATTTTGTTTCTAGTGTAAGTGTAGTCATATCTCTTAGAAATAATTAATCACGTGAGAAGGAATTCCATGAGTAACAGAAAAATGATGAATTGGATAAGGAAGGAAAGTTTCCTAAATTTAATTTTGATGAATATTGTGTATTGAGATTTGGAAATAGATTATGTGTGACTTTGATTATCATATAGAGAAATAATTATTATGAGAATCTCTAGTTCACCATTATCAATTCGTCTTGTAATAACTAAGATATACAGAGACCATTGGGAGTATTACTAGTGGGTGGAAATGAAAAGTGATATTATTGATTTTACAATGAAATTTTTTACTTGTAAACAGGTTAAAGAAGAGTGACAACTACCAGTGGGGGTGATTTTTCCTTCACCACTTCTAGAGTAGAAATGTGAAAATATATCCACAACTTTTGTTTTGGTATTAACAAATAATACTTGGGGTAACAATGTGATTTTGGTTAATGTTGAACGATTAACTAAATCTACACATTTACTTACTATTTTAGATACTCATTCTCGATATCAACTTTCTCGACTATATCTCAAGGATAATTTTTAGGTAACTTGGAGTTCCTCTATGTATTGTAATTTTCCATGATCCTAGAGTCACATTTATCTTTTTAAAAGGCATTAAATAGTATTTAGAAACTGAGATAAATTTTAGTACAACATTTTATCCTCAATCTGGTGTACAGACTAAGAAAGAAATTTTGATGTTGGATGACATGAAACATTTTTTTTTATGGATTACAAGTGAAGTACGGACAAGAATATTTCATTATTTGAGTTTTCATATAATAAAAATATGCATTCCAGTATAAAAATGGAAAATATTGAGAAATTATATGGAATGTAGTGTTGAACTCTAGAATTTTGGGATGAATCTAGAAGTAAGTTGATAAGAATATAATTAGTAGAGGAAATAACTGATATAGTGATAACGATCTAGCAACACCTGATAACTGCTCAATGTAGGCTGAAAAGTTATCCCGATAATCGGAGGAAGGATCTTTCTTTTGAGGTAGGTGATGACATATTTCTCAATGTTTATCGTTGGAAATGTGTAATGAATTTTGGTAAGAAAGGGAATTTGTGTCCACAGTTCATTGGAACCGAAGAAATCTTAGATAAAGATTGTTTACATTCCTACCGATTGGATTTTCCTTCGATTTTATCCCAGACACATAATTTTTTTCATGTTTTGATGTAAATAAATTATGTTCTGGATTCATCTCATGTTTTGTGCCAAGAAGTAAATTAGCTGGAACATAACCATTCTTATGAGGAAAATCCAACTCAGATTCTTGATCATAGAGAGGAAGTATTTCAAAATAACGTAATTCATCTGGTTAAAGTTTTGTTCATAAACTGCATGGTTGGAGAAGCATCCCATGAATTAGAAAATTCAATAATGAAAATATATCCTTAGTTGTTTAATTAGAGAATAAAATTGTGAGGATACAATTTCTGGAAGGGAGACAATGTAAAAACATGGGTACTTAAAAAATAATTAGTTTTCATTATGGAATTAAATAGTTAAATTCATAATAAATATATAATGAAATAAGTGGTACGGAAAGAAATTATGGAATCAAGAAAAATAGAATTGTAACCTCACCTATTAAAGCATAAATAAAATTTATGTATCTTATATGTAAAAATTATGATATATTTAAATCAATGATTAAATTAATAAATTTTTGAAAGAGATAAATTAAGTATTGGTATTTTTTTGATACATGAATTTTAGTTTATAATTTTTTAATTAATAGAATGAATTAAAATAATATTTACCTCTGTAAAATAAAATCATAAATTAATATTTTTATTTTCATTTAATTATAATAAAAAATTTTGAGATGTTAATTACTTTTTCAAACTGCCGTAAAATCGATTATATATTTAAATTTTGTATTTTTTTAATAAATAGTGAATTTAATTAAAATTAAATTTGTCACACATATAAAATTATTTTTTAAAAAAATATTTCATTTATTAATTTTATAATTTAGAAATTATTTTGGAGAATTCATTCTATTTTTTTGAAATATTTCAATTTTTGTGAATAGTTTAATTCTGAAATTTATGATATTTATAAAATACATAGATTATTGATTTTTAAATGATATATGGCTACTGGAAGGACATAATATGGAAATATAATATACAATTTGAATATATTTAGTTATAATTCTAAAATTATTAAAAAAATTGATCCAAAAATAAAAAACTAATCAAGATGTTTTAAAAAAATTACACCTTTCATCAACTCTAAATACCACCGCTTCTCCTCACACCTCCAAATTCATGTTGATTTTTTAATTTCAGCCCAATTATCTTACTAATCATATTCCCCATGTCGAAGACCAACTATTCTCACTAAAATATAAAGACCAAGTGCCTTTGGCAGGTTCTCAAGGAGAAGAAGTTCCATAGGTAAAATCCACATTTCTTTTTTTAAAATTTATTTTATATTTATTTTATTTAACTATTATATCCTAACCTCTGCTCCTATAAGGGACACATTCACACTAGTATATTAAATATAATTAATTTTTTTTGTTAATGTAATATCCAACATCAAACCTCTCCTTGTATTCTCTTATTCTATACAAATGAATGCACAGTCTCTGATGTGTAGATTTTCTATCATCGTGGACAACGTCTTTTCATTTTATTTTATCATCATCAAGGATGGTCATAAAATAATTATTGTAGTTAAATAATATTTTATTACACATATTTTAATTTATATGATGTTTTGGGACCAATATATAAACATGTTATCAAATAAAAATATATATTTTCATAATAGTTGCGAAAACCCCCAAAATAATTTACATCATTTTCATTTGATTTTTTATCTAATAAATCATCCTCATATATGAAAAAATGATATATGGTATAATTTAAAATTATTTAAACATGTTAATATCAATTATTTCCAATTTTGGAGTTTTTATTCCATTTTACATGAAAATCTATAATGAAACAACCATTGAAACGATGAAAGAAAGGCACATGAAATAATAAAAATAAAAATATATTATCAATAAATCTGTGGAAATTTGTTAAAAAAATATCATATAAGGTATCGTTGAAATTTATATAGTTCTGTAATATATTAGTAATACTCCTATAAACATTATAAAGGATGTTTCAATGCATTTTATCAATGAAAAACCTAAGTAATGGGTCCTTTCAACACAAATCTTCTTTTGAATTTATATTTTTAACAAAATAACAGAATGTTTTATTGAATGTATTCTTGTTTAATGATTATTTTTTGGTTCTAGGTATTTTTATAAGAGGAATGGTGGGACCTACCTATCACACCAATTCATTGGGTACATTTATTTTATATGTTTACTAAAATGGTTATTCCAAGTGTAACTGTAATGGTAACACCATAAGGTAGTTGTTAGGGTTACATACTATGGTATCCATGAACGTCACATTGTAAGGTACTTGTGATGGTTATAAATAATTTTTTATCTATTAGGGTTGCAATCATATGTAATTATTTCCCCAAGATACTTTTATAGTTTTATTTATGTTTTCATTATTTCACTGAAATATATTGTTTTCACAAAGTATGTATATGATACATTATTGGTGATAAGCATGTGTTTGAAAAAATTATTTCATATGTTTACAAGTATTCATTAACTAATGGTTTTGTTCCTTCAGTTCATGTTCCCTAGAGATATTTTTTCACTCATATATCATTTTAAAACAAAAATCATAGGGTTTAAGGATGGGTAATAGAAAAAAAGAATCCAAGATGAATTTTGTGAATATTTTTTTGGAAAATAGTTCATGTTATATTAAAGAATTTTATATTTAGGAAAAATGGATACTATTTTAGTAGTACCACCTATATATGCTTGTGGGTTGACATGTATAATTTATATCCTATCTCTTTAAAATTATAAACCAAAAAATATTTTTAGGGATTTAGGAAAGAGAATTCTATAATGATTTATTAAATTATATAACGTTTAAGGTCAGACTCTTATATATCTAAAGAGATATATAGTATTGGAATCAGGATTAAAAAGTTTTTATAATGGGACATTTTGTACTATGATATACAAGGAAGTAAACATTGACAACTATGATGGTTTGCAGTGTAAAGAAAATATAGTATGATAGTCTTGGAAATGTGCCTTGACAACTAAGAAAACAATTTTCTAATATTTTTTAAGGACAAAAATGTATGGATTATTAAAAGTTTATTCTCTCTTATTCATGATGTTGTTCAATTTCTGATACATGTATTATAAAATACAAATAATTATTCAATGATACAATTTTATTATATATGGTATGTAGAGAGTAGTTCTCAAATGTTATACTATAGTTATAATTCCATTACTATTGTGTTATATTTATATGATCATTGATATCATAGTTTTTTACGCTTGTAGAGCATCAAGGATATCCATTTATTATCTATCATTTATCTATGTTAAGAAAAAACGTATTATGAATGATGTTTCTAATAGAGGCTCTAGTTATGAAGAACATATTTGGAGATAATGTATTTCATATATGAATAAGTTTGAATGTTTCCATGATTCGAAATTCATTAGACATATATGATTATAGAATAAATAAATATGTTATTATAAAAAATATTCATATATTAATATTTTATAGTTGTGCATCAAAAGCATGGGTCAATATTTAATTTCATATAATATTCAGTGTTCTAATAATTCTTGATTGGGGACTATTGACAAGAGACTAATATGGAAATTAAGAAACCAAAATAAAAAAATGGTTTTATGTAGTGGGAAATGATTTATAAATCCATGGAATTTAAGGCTTCCAATACATAAAATACTATATGAGAAATGAAATACCTAAATGAATCTTACACGTGTCGTTAATTAAAAAAATATTTGGGAAGACCTACAATGATTTCATATGGGAGGATAATTTTATGAAAGTATTATGTGATTCTTGTCCCCAACATTCACCATATTTCAAACATAGAGATTGGATAAATTATTTCATTGATGGTTTGTGAATATTAAACACTACTTAGATTAGGTTAACAATTTAATTCAGTTCATTTCATTGAAGAAATGGTTTCCATGGTGTGTAATATTCTCCATAATTTCATGAAATTTATTCCAAGAAATTATAGGGATAACCTCTTAACCACCATTAAGGAGTATATAGATTAACATTACTTCTACATTTACAAAAAAATCATTTTAGGTTTTTGAGAAGAAACATCAAACCATAAAAATGATAATAGACTTTGATGGATATATATTAAGGTTCCCCTATGAAATTTACCACTCTAAATAACCCATATGTAATACCCCATAATTCCATGAAATTATTTTAAAAAGTTAAATTGGATTATTTCATGACCAGGCACTAAGATAGCATGTGATTCCACAGCCCAGAGTGCCTGGAATGGTCTGTTGAAAAATGCTATGTATTAAATAGCACACGTTAGTGGTTTTCTAGAAAAATTGAATAACACTTAAATGGGTGCCCATATCAAAAATATAAGGGCACAATTGTGTCCCTGATGGAGGGTTTAACCTAGGCGATACTTAATTTTAGTTGATGCATGCCTCTAGTGAGGAAACCCAAAAATGGATAACTATAAATAAAATTATTAAATAAAATTATTTTATTTTGAAAATGAATATAACTCAAGAACATGGACTTAAATTGAAAATATGAGAGAACTGCTGAGCTCGTGAGGGTGTTATTTCCATAGGCATAACCTAACATTGATCGGTGTGGGACATTAATGGAAGTTAGTTTTTGGCTGTAAATAAACTAATTAAAAAATAATTGTTCTATTATCAAATATTTATAACTCTTAAACAGTAACTCAGATTGAAATTATGAGAGTACTATTGAGAACGTGTGGGATTATTTCCCTTAGGACAAGATTAACATCGACCGGTGTGGGTCGATGGTGAAAGAAAGTTTTTGGAACTTTTTTTAAGCGAATAAAAATGGCATGTGTGCTCGATTTCAGCAACTTCTAAATGGTTGTCGGGGTTGAAAATATGAGGGTACCTTTGATTCTGGAATGATGACATTACGAAAGAAATGATCTATTCATGACTTGTGCGGGTTGAGGGAAAAAGCTACATTTTGGAATTTTCAGAATAGAAAAAAAAATAAATTAAAAAGTTATTTTATTTATTTTTCATCCTCATTGAGAAGTGGCACTTCGGCACTATGGTGTAGAGACGAGACGGTAAATGAACACATTAAATGGATCATATTAATGAGGCTCTTTAACTGAATCATAACAAAGACAATGTTTCATAAATGAAACAGTATAATGAATGGACGACGCAACGTAATAGAACCCCTACGACATGTTTCTCTTTTAATGAGATACCGGATTGGAAAACAGTGGGAGATATGGGTATTTCTCAGACGAATATATGGTGAAGAATAATCTCCAATGTAAAATGAAAAATGCCTTCTCCTTCCACCAATCAAAGGATCACTAGAAACATGGGTGGATGATCAAGAATGGGGAAAGAGGGCACGTGACCACTTTCTTTCCTGACCAACATCTATCCCATGTAGGGGTTTATATTTTTTGTTTTATGTTCCCCATTATTCTTTCTAAAACAAATAACATGGATCAGACCACAAATAGGTTGGTCCGTGGAACGCTTGATCTTGCATGAGGGAGCTTATTCTAGGAGTTTAGCATCGACGTTAAATTGATGACAGAACCTAAATCATCCTCCCCTTGTGTCAAACACTAGAATGAGTGTACAGGCTAACAAGAACAAGGCTTGGGCCCCTCCACAGTGGGAGTTCTTGTGAGTTCTTCATGGATGAACCTCTGAGTTGATGGTGACGCATATTCGAGGTTGTAGTAGGGAAAACGGAAACCCATGGAGGCCAGATACACAGACGGTCTAAATAACGGACCACTTGCAGTGAACCTGGTGGTTTACGGAAAATCAAGAAGATTCATCGGTGGCTATGGGTGGGTGGAAGCACACCATGATGGTGCGCCGAGGGGGAATTCGCAGCTAGTTCCGACAGCGGTGGTGTAGTAGGAGCTGTCGGGAATCATCCCAATGGTTAGTGTAGGCGTGACGCGGCCAATCATCTATGTTAGAAGAGTGGTAAATGTTGTGCGGGCCATAGTGCACGTTGACATGCGGTCCATAAGGGACCGCATGCTAGACAAGGGGTCACTTGCTACAGCCGGCCATGTTACTGTTGAACCAGATTCCTAGTAGCTGTCCAAGCTAGAAGAGAATGGACCTTCATGTGGGCCAGACATGGGCCATGAACTGGTCCACTGAGCGTCTTGGGAAAGGCTGAAGTCGGCCCGCATTTACGGGTCAGGCTATTAGGAAAAAATCAGGCCATTGGCAGCCTAGGATAGGAAAGAACTGGCCCGACTATTGTGGGCTCAACTGAATGGAAACGGCTCAATGGGTGACCCAACAGGATGGGTCATCCTACCATAGTGTCCTGGCTGGACTGTATGATCACAAATACGAGTTGGTCGGGTCGGTTCAGTTGAATTGGGTCAAGGGATTCAAGACCCATGGGTTGGGTTGCTCGGGACGGTTCGACCGGGTCGAACCCTGCTCAGACCCAACCGGCCCATGTTTACTAAAACGCCAATATCTACGCGAACATGTGTCTATTTGACAAGACATTTTTTGCGTTGGAAGCCACGTATCTGGCGAATCTTTTGGAATGCTCTAAGGGGTCATTCATGGATGTTTAAATACAATTACCTTCTTAACGAGTGGATTCTCCTTGAATTAAGCATGATACGTGTGGGAATCATGTTGCTGGTTAAGACCCATAGACTGCTGAGTAGCTGGTCTAAGTGAACCTATAGGAATATATGACAAACGGCCATGTGTGGATCAGCTAAAAGAGACCCTCTGTGGATCAACTACAAGTTACCTTATGTGGTTCTGCAAAAGCGACCTTGTGTGGATCAGCTACAAGCGACCCTATGTAAATCACATATGAAAGACCCACTATGGATCAACTAAAAGTGATCATATTTGGATTAACTCCATGAGAACATGTGTATATCAGATACAAGAATCCATGTGAGGCCCAACTATGATGGCCTAATTGGGAAGTGGATCCGTGTGATCAAAAATTCCCATGGTACTCATCATTTATAAGTGCCTCAGTAGTCCAATGTGTATAGTGTTATGAAAGACAGTCCTTCTTTAAATTCATTATATTATACCTACATGAGCTGATAGTACCCTATGTATACTTTCTTTTATGGTATTTCTTTTGTGGTTTGGGATTCTTAGTGAGTATTAGGTTACTCACTCCTTCATAGACTTCACCCACACATGTCGTTTTCCGTGAAGGTGATCAACGCTTCGAGGAAGACCATGGTGGTCCAAGGCCAAGTTGTGCTTAGTGAGACATGACGGATGAATTCTTTGACATAGAACATGGTGGTCTGGGACCATGTGAGGCATAGTGAGAGGGGATGGATAGCCGCTTCATTGGATACCTAGGAATTCCAGGACCATGTGGTTCTTATTGAGACAGCACTGATGAGCGTACTTCTATAACTACAGGTAACTACCCTTCACCTACCTATCAGTTGGGGTCTCGATAAGAAAGACTGTGGATGTTTTACTTTACTTTGTGGTTTTGGGATTTTATTCTATCCCCTTTGTACTTTCAATTTGTACCATACTCTCTATAGTTGTATCAGTGAAAATTGTGGTTCACTTCGTGTTTAATTTCAGCAATTTTATCTTTGTGTGTGTACATGTTTAAATGAGAATTCCTTCCCACATTAGGATATTTTTATTTGGTGCTAGACTCTATCCCCTAGCATATGGAAGGGGGTCTTGGGGTAGTCGGGACATGGGCCCTGGGGGATGGGTCATGCAATGTGCTATCAATGGGGTTGGTTCTACCAGAAGAACTAAGAGTGTGTAAATGTTGATGGGGAAATATTGTTAAGTGTTTTTACTTTGGAATTCAGTCCATGGAGTCCAGTGTTGGTGCGGTGACTATTGTATCCATACACTAGGGCCCTAAATTCTGATTTTCAAGTTGGTACTTTAAAACACTGGTTGCACACGTCTTCAAATGTTTTATCACTATCCTTCTAAGTAAGAGTCACCTCACTAACTGTAATCTATTATTCATTATTAATCATGATCTCGTTCCAGATTCCTCCATGAAGACAACCAGCTATGATTCTAGTTTGTAAGCATGAGGATGGTCCACAGAGTGATGAGGCTTTGGAACAGGGACCGTTTCTTGAGATGGAACCTTCAAGTGGTGTCCGAAATTTTCCACCGCCTATTGGTATGTATCTACTATCGGTGCTACCTAGAGAAGATTCTTTAGGCTTAGTTCCTTACATGACCTTCAATGATAGAGACCCCTCATGTTCTGAGATGATCCTATCTCACGTGTGGATAAGGACTCGCTTGAGGTGGTGACGTATTTTTTCATCTAGTTAGGTAAACATTAGATTAGATGGTATTCCTGGCAGTGATCCTTCTATGTGGCTCAGTAGGGAAAGCATGAGGTTTAGATCACCAGATCTTACAATGAGACTACTTTTATGTGGATAGATCTTGAGAACCTCTCTCCAAGAAGGAGCACTTTCCCTAAAATCTAAGTACTATGCATTCCTAAGAACATCTATAACTTCGGCAGGATGACAAGTCCATAGCTTTGTATTCATCGAGTCATACCGACCCTTCCAGGTACTCGATTAATATGATGAGAAAAGTGCTCAAAGCTCATACCTCCAAGAGAAATGTGTTTAGGGACATCTGAGCCTGCACTATTCCTATATAAATTCATACTAAGGATATGGTTCTCAAGAAAAACATTGTGGTTGAATTTTTTTTGGATGAGCAAATACAACCAATGGATGGAAGTAGTGGGAAAGTAGGAAACTTATATCAGTGTTAGAGACTCAGAAGAGTACGAGGATTTTTTTCTAGAAAATGTTCCAAGACTAACTCCTTGTAGAGTGGTAGATTTTATGAATGGATCTGTACACCGGGATGGCACAAAAATCTACAACTGCATATCATATGGCTTCCACATAGCTCCAAGAGATAAGGGTACATAAGAAATACTTGCAGAGGAAGTGTTTTGTAAGGCCCATCATCTCACCATAGGGTAGCCCTATTGTTGTTTTCCAGGAAGGAAAGAAAAATCTATAGGATATGCCTGGACTATAAGTGCCAGAACAAGGTGACCATGAATAACATGAATCCTCTACCAATGATGGATGAACTCTTCGATCATCTAAATCGAGGAATATGGTTTTGTATGATAGTCCTCAGATCATTTTATCACCAACATCGAGTATGGATTAGAAAAACTCAATAATTTCATTTAGACATTGCTACGGCCACTACGAGTACATATTAATTCTTTTTGGTGTAATGAATTCTATATTAGCGTTCATGGGAATCATGACTAAGATCTTCCTTCCATACTTAGTCCAGTTTATAGTGGTCTTCATTAATGAAATCTTAGTGTATATAGCATCTAAAAGGGAGCACATGATACACTGAAGGATGATTTGGGACTCACTCTAAGAGAACTAGATTTATGGAATGATCTATATGTGAGAGTTCTGGATACAAATGTCCAATTTTTGGATAAGTCATCTCAGAGGCCGGAGTGGCGGTGGTTCTAGCAAAGATTGAGGCAGCACTTTCTTGGGATCCACCCAATAGCATTACCGAGTTATGGAGTTTCCTTGGGTTGGTTGGGGTACTATCGGTGGTTTGTACCCCACTTCTCTAGAGATGCATCACCCATAAGAAAATTAATGAAGAAGGGAAAAACATTCATGTGGAAAGATGATTCCATCAGATCTTTTAGTAGCTAAGCAAAAGTTTGAAGTGTGATCATCTCTTAAGGTTTATAGAGGAGGGAACCGACTACGTGGTTTATTGTGACGTATCAGGAACCGAGATTGGTTGTCTCATGATGCATGGTAAATCAATGATTGCTTACGGAAAAGGATTGTTGTAACTACATGAGAAGAACAATAAGACACGTGAACTTGAGTTGGCAGCGGTAGTCTTCACACTGATGATGTGGAGACAATACGTGATGGGTGAATGGTTCATCATCCACACTAACCACAAAATTTTCATATATATATTTTCCTAAAAGGTATTTTAATATGAGATAAGGACGTTTCCAATAGTTCATCAGGGACGATGAATCTGGGATATTCTATACTCCTGATAGGGAGAAAATGGTGGAAGATGATCTCAGCAGAATATCGAGTTCACATCTATTGTACGAAGCCTTAGAGTAGTTGTCCTCGCTTAGGATATCATTTTGGGATAGAGTTGAGGAATCATATCTTCAGTTGAATGTAGTTTCCCATCCATTATTTTATAGATTTAGGGAGGCAAAACTGGGAGATTCCAGCAACAAGACCCCATGAGCCTAGATTTTCATAGGGAAAGCACCTGATAAATATTTGATTGGTGGGAAGCATATCATCCTTTTCGTATGACGCACCATTGTAATAGTGGCGTTGTGGGAAGAGATGTTGAGGGAGTTTTATACATTCCCTTTTTTGGTACAACCATGTGGAAAATAATGTTCCAAGTTCTTCGACATCAATACGGGTGGCTAGGGATGAAGAAGGCAGTGGAAGATTTTTTCTTGAGATGCCCCACTTATCTGCAAGTAAAGGCTGAGCACCAGGTTCCCACAGGTTTGACACAAAACCTAGAGCTACCAGAGTGGAAGTGGGAATGGATATTGATGGACATAGGGGGAGTATTACCATGTATGTCCAAGGGGCATGATACCTTATGGGTGATCGTGGACTGACTCCCCAAGTACAGTCAATTCCTACCTACTTGAGAACATTGTTCAGTAGAGAGCATGGGACACCTCCATATGCAAGAGAAAGATCGACCCCATGGAGTCCCATTTATGATAGTCTCATATCATCATGAATTCCTTTCAACCTGGCTATCGAAGGAATTACTGGAGGTGTTTGGGACTCATCTTCACTTCAGCACAACCTTTCACCCACAGATCGATGTTCAGATGGAGTGGACTATACAGACCATGGAGGACATGGTTCACATTGGTGTTCTTGATTTTTTTCATAGTTGGGAGGACCACCTACAACTGGTGGTGTTTACGTACAATAATAGGTATCACTCCACCATCTATATGGCACTGTTGGAGGAATTGTAAGCACAACCATGTAGGTCACCGTTATGTCGGATAGACCCAGTGGAGTCAGCACTCATCGATCTAGAGATTGTACAGGCTACCACTAAGAAGGTACGGGTTATCCAAGAGAAGATGAAGTCTGTAAAGAGCCGAAATAAGTCCTATGATGATAGGCAATGGAGACCCTTGGAGTCCGAGGAGGGGTACCACGTATTTCTACGAGTCTCTCCTTGATGAGGGATTAATAGATTTTTCTAGGGAGGCACGTTATTTAAGATATTCATCGTCCCGTTCTAGATTCTGATCAGAGTTGTAAAGGTGGCATACCACCAAGCTCTTCCCCCAATGATGCACTGGTTGCATGTTTTTTTCACATGTCACAGCTAAGGACGTACGTGAATGATCCATCGCACATCATTGACTGGGGGATCTAGAAATTGATGATTGAATGATTTCTGCAGAGTTCTTGTTGGAGATAGAAGATCGATATGGGTGGATCCTTCATGGAAATTAAAATACTCTAGTGCATGTTCATTGGAATAAGGAGAATATCTAAGAGATAACATTGAGGCATAAGGATCATATTCGTGCACAGTACCCCTTTTTTTATTAGCCATTGTTTTGGCTTTTGAAGTCGTAAATCCCTAAAGGGGGCGTAATGTAATACCACGTAATTCCATGATTTGTTTGGAAATTAAATGGGATTGTTTTGAGAGCAGGCACTGAAAAGGTGTACGATTCTGAGGCCTGGAGTTCCCAGAATTATTCGTCAAAATATTTTATGTATCAAATAGCGTACTTGAGCGGTTTTAATAAAAAAGTGTAATAACTCATAAAGGGGTGTGTGGAATAGAAATTTGAGGTCAATATTGAGTATAAGACGTCGGTTTTACCCTAGGCGTGACTTATTTTTAGTCAACATTGGATTCCAGTGAGAAGACCCAAAAATAGCATAACCATAAAAAAATAATTAATTAAATTTATTTTATTTTTAAAATGGTTATAACTCCGGAACGAGGACTCAAATTGAAATTTTGATACCACCATTGTTCTTGTGAGGGTATTCTTTCATTTTGAAGAGCCTAACGTTGGTCGAAATGGGATAACAGTGGAAGTTAGTTTTTGGTCATAAATAAAATAATAAAGTAAAAATTATTTTATTATAAAATCCTTATAACTTCTAAATGGTAACTCGGATTAGAAATACTTATGTATCATTGAGCTCGTGGGGGTGTGTTTGCCATAGGCAGAGTTTAACATTAACCATTGTGGGTTCCGGTTAAAAGATTATTTTTGGAACTTTTCTTATCTGAATTCAAATGGCGTGCGTGCACGGTTTTGGAAATATCTAAACAGGAGACTGTATTGAAAATATTAGGGCACCATTGAATATGTAATAATGAAATTAATAGTGAATTGATCTAACCTCAACTAGCGTGAGTCGAGGGAAAAAGTAAATATTTTTGACCTTTCAGAACAAAAATAAAATATATTAAAAAGTTATTTTATTTTTTTCGTCACCATTGAGTGGTGGAATGTCTGCACTACGTTGAAGAGATGATGCAATGAAAAAATTAATTAAATAAATCCCATTAATGAGGATCATCAACTGAATAATAATAGAGACATTGTATCATAAATTAAATAGTGTAACGAGTGACGACACGACATAACAGAAATGTTTTTACGCGTATCTCTTTTAATGAGATAACGGGATGGATAAATTGTGGGAAATCTTGGTCTTTCTCTAATTAATTAAGGTGAGGAATCCTCTAAAATTATTAAAAATTAATGCATTCTCCTTCAACTCTTTGAAGGATCTCTAGAAAGGTGGGAAGAGTGTAACACCCCAGGTAAATAAAGAATATGAAATTTTCATATTTATCCCTATTTGTGAATAAAATATTAATATGACTTTAAAGGGGACTCTATGCTCGATGGCGTACCCAACACGCAACAACGAGTTTCTTGGGAATCTTACGTTGCACTCTAATAATATTATTTTAAATGGTAGTTAACATGTAGTCGTTGTATTGGCAGGAATGGATAAAAATAACTAAAATATGATTATATATGTTTTTAAATGTTTTTATATTTATCCAATAATGGATAGAGGCTTAAAATACGGAAAGAATTCAATTTTAGGCATATATGCCCTAGTTTTCACTAAAGGTTCACTTATCGCCTTTTGATGGCGAACCATCATTAAATATAGTTTTGTTCACTCTTATACATTCTATTGGACCAGATAAAACTCTTCTTAAGAATCGGGACATCAAAATTTACTTTGTGTAAATTTTTGGTATCTTTCCGATAATGTTCATTTTTTTATAATGAATAGTGTAAAATGTTGTATTTTAATTCAAAACCTCTTTTTAATCTAATTTATTTATATGATTAGATTATATTTTGAATTGGTTTTAAAGTGAAATTAGAAAATATTTTTACCATTAAATCCAATAGTGGTCGTTGGAATTAATTTCACTTTGAAATCAGACTTAAACTAGTGTCAATCGTTTGATACTTATTGTTTTATAAAAACACGATATTTGCTCTCACAGCGGGAATTAATTATTAAATTAATTAATGTGACTAATATTTTTTGAATTTTGTAAAACGGACTTCATTTTTGAATTCAGAATATCAAATATATCTTAGGGTGAAGTTTTGGTTTTTTTCTGAAAAACTCCAATTTTTGATGAATAGTGAAACCACTAAGTGGTAATCAAGCAAACTGATTTTTCAGTTAAATGAAAGTTTACCACTAATGTGTATTGAATTTTGAAAATCTGACATACATGGTTGTCATTAGTATTTAAAATGTGGTTCAATGGGATGAAAATAATTTTTTTTGGTGAATAGTAACTTATTATGTTTTTAATCGCGATTAGTGGTAATTAGTGTAATTTAAGGTAAAATGATATTATAAGAATATGAAAACACCATGAAACTTGTCCTACACCTATTGGGTGAGTCATGGCCGACCGAGACAAGCCATGGGCCAACTTTGGGACCCCATGGATCCACTTTGGTTGGGAAATGACATAAATAACTTTTATTTAATGTAAAAGTAAAATTGACACAAACATGATATGTTTTACTAAAACAATTTTTACGTAGGGTTATACAAGTCATATTTTTGATTATAAATAGTAATTGGAAAGCTAAAAAGATTTCCTACGTCATAGTAATTTTTTTTTTAAATTTTTAAACATTAAATAAATTAAATTATTTATGACATCATAATGATGCAGTGATGACATCATTATTTAACGATTAAAATAAAATGGAAATATAATGTAATATCTATGAACTACACATGTCCAAAACTTATTGTATTGGTGGATTTAGAACCCTTATAACCTTATCCACGAATTATATCAATGTGGGACCTTTTAAAACCGAAACACATTTTCAAATAAAGTAATATTTCTTTACTTTCCAAAAGTGCCCCTCCTCTCCTCTTATAAAAGGCCCCCACCTCTACCTCATTTCACACACTTCTCAAGCCTTTGGCTCGGAAAAACCCTGCCCAATTACTCTCTCCACATCCCTCTCCTCATCCTAGAGGATTCCCTTTGGGCAGAATCCTTTCAAAGGAATCCTTTAGACTCAAATCAAAAAGGAGTTACACTTTTAAAGGTAATTCATTCTCTCTTGTTCATTTGTTTTATTTTGCTTCTCCAACCCTCTAAACTCTTTTTATTTACTTATTTTGTAACAACACCAGTATCTTCAATATACTAGTATGTTGTTATAAGATTTATTTGAGCTACACTCTCACACAACTACAACAAATGGTTAAAGAACATATGGTTTCCGTGGATGGCGAAATTCTGCCTCCCGAAACGATGATTGTTCAATACTCATTTAACACCTTCAAGGGTGGCCATTATGATGTCACTATTTTTATATATGATATATAATATGTTTATGTTTTATTTAAGCTTCTGTATTTTTCATTTTTGGCATACCTTTATGGTTTCCATTATGGGTAAACACGATATCTTCATTTAAGGAAGTGCGGACTACCGCCCCCTAAAAGTGATGTGATTCGTTAATGCCATATGTGGGACGTGTAAAGGATGGATTTAAAGTTATTATATATGATGTTATAATGAAATTATAATATACCTCTATATCATTATTATTTCTTTCCATTAAAGTATGAGATATAAATGAAAGTAGCGTTCATGCGTACGTACGGCTTACCGTCTCCATGAACGGTGCATTTCATTTCTTATCCCCAAATGTAATGTACTATTAAAATTACATGTATATAATGAATATATATAATTAATGATATATCTAAATGATGAATATAATTCTGGAATTAACATATTCATACCTCTCATTTAGTTTTAATTCCATTAATATGACAAAGAAATGAAAGTAGCGTTCATGCGTACGTACGGCTTACCGTCTCCATGAACGGTGCATTTCATTTCTTACCTCTAAATGATTATGTAATATTATAAATACATGTATATTCTGGATATATATGATATATATGATATCCAAATCATGAATTTCATTCTGTATATAAAGAACTTTTGACCACACGAACAACATGTAATTGTAAGAAGTCAACTTTCGACTTAAGAACCAAATATCGGCAAAACAAATATTATTAACTTAAATGATTACATAATGTTTATGACATGGTAATAAGTGGTATAAAAGGAATAATGAACTTGAAAAAGGTTCTTAAAGAAGTAGAAATTAACTCAAGTTTATTATTCAGGAGATTAAAGAACGATCGAGTCAAGTCGGACCTGAGATAAGGGATCCTACACCTCTCTTTCTTTTTATGTACACTCTTTTATGTCATTTATTTTAAGCTCATATTTCTTATGATAGGGATGTTATTTTATATTACATTTACTGTAATTATTATGTTCATGTGATGAGAGACCCTATTCTCTCTCATCAATCCATTTTGGATGTTTTGAGTGGCGCCGTTAGGCTGCCGAACTTTCGTAAGAGATCTAAACTCTCTCTTTCTTTTTAAGTACTCTCCTTTATGTCACTTATTTTAAACTCCTCCTTGAAATGTTGGGGGATTTCCTTTTATTACACTTGCTGTAAATTCTATTGTAATATGATGGGATAATCTATTTGATCTCATCAATCCATATTCGGAAGTTTTATGTGGCACCGTTAGGCTGCCGAGTTTTCGTAAGGGATTTTTCATCTCACTTTTATTCCCGTGAGATTTATGCTACATTTGCCACAAATTCCATTGAGTGGTGTATGTACTGCCCATTAGTCTACTCATTGTGTAATATACTTTCGTTTATGAGTATTTACATCAATGACCTATTGCCTTTCTTTCATGGGGTGTATGTTTTGAAAGATACCCAAGTCGGTAAGGGAACCTTTCACCCTCCTCTTTTTTAAAAGACTTCTTTTATTGGGTCTTTTAATTTACATATTTTTATGTTGGGATATGTTCTCATACATCCTTATTGATGTAAATTTTATGTCCAAGTGATGAGATACACTTTTTATCTCTCATCAACTCATTTTGATGTGATGCTGTTAGGCTGTCAAGGGGAATTTTTAACCCAATTTCGATTTCTTTGGGTTCAACTTGTAGTCATTGAATATGTCATCCATTGAATATGTTTGAATGACCTTTTATTGTTTTACACTTAATATCCACTTATATTGGGTGTATATATATTTGTCACACATATTTTTGAGATTTATTTGTCCTTATTTTAAGGATACCTTCTTTATAAGGGATTTCATCACATTTGACATTTCTATTGAGGGTTCATTGTTGTTATGCACAAATTCACTCTTATATGGTGTATATACTGTCCTTTGGAGTATTATATCATGAATCCTTTTATTCTCATGATATTATATAGTTCTGACTAAATGTTATTCCTCGATTATTTTATTCAACTGTCTCTAATTTTGGTAAAACCCCTTTAACCAAAATATCGTTTTAAATGTTTTAATTATTTGTTCTTATTAATATCCATGTTTTCAAAATGGTTTTAAGGATTTATTTATATGGATATTAATGGTTTAAAATGTTAAAAGCTTCAAGGTTGTATGGGACACTTTGATTCAAAATTGTCTTTATTAAATGTTTTAAATGGTTTTTTAAATGGTTTCTTTTTGAATGGATTCATTATTTCAATATCCTAAAATGTTATATTGTGATTAAAATGTGGAAATGTCATGTTTCCTTCATTAATGTTTATGTGATACGATTATGTTATGGTTCTTGGGCATTGTTATGAAGAATGGGTGGTTCCGTGATAAACTAAGGGCGGGTGAGCCCGATATAGCTCTCCAATGCATTGGGTAACACGAAGGAGTGAAACGTTAAGGTTTCTCCGAATAGATTTAGGGAATATACTGTGATGGGTATTCCAAACGTAACCAAGAGGGTTACTCCCTACGTAAGAATGTTATGAATGCCTCAATTTACCTTTTTGTCTTATGATTTCTATGATTTATTCATGGTTTGATGAGGTATGAAAGTGCCTTTGTTTTATGGGTAAAGTATGATTTCATTCTTATGTATATATGAACTCATGTTTCCTTTCCATATTTTTATAACCCTTACTGAGCTTTTTATGCTCATCCCAAGTTTTTGAATTGTTTTTCACAGGTCAAGGGAAAGGTACATGATGTGATGATAGTGTCAAGGATGTGTCAAGAAAGAATCTGTGTTTAATTTTAAATTGGTTTCCGTTGATGGGAAGAATTAATATTGTCTTTTATGTAACCACTTTGTTTAAATCTGGAATGTAATGAATGTTTCATGATCTAATTCTCTAAAACACTAAACCTGAAAAGATCCTCAATGTGTAATCTTGTAATAACTCAAGATTAAGTAAGGTTTAAGGCTGGGGCCTTATAGTTGGTATCAAAGGTCGGTTTAGATAACTTTAGAGGTTAGGGTATTCCTTAAGCATAAGTGACATTACCATAATGGTTAGGATTTCAGAAAGAGTCCTAGTTTTAGATAAAGTGAATGAGTAAGTGTATCTTAGTTTTTACCTTCCTCATTAGTACATGATGGTTTTGTTGATATACTCACACTGACCTTTTTGGTTTTAGTAAATGGCTAGATCTAGCAGGCACCAAATTGACAATGGGTTTCAAGGAAACTGTGGTGGTTCTCTGATTAAGATACTGGATGAGATGGGGGATTCAATGAGGAATCTCATAGTTGTTCTAAACAAACTATCAAGGAGTCATGATCAACCACTTCAACCTTGGTGAGTTCTCTAATGCATCATGTACGAGATGGCCAACTTGATGTGGAAATTCAGGTAATAATTATTAAGGTAACCATTAGGGTTTATATGATCCTTACTTTTTAGGTAATTGTGGGTTACTCTATGATATGATGGAAAATTAAAGGAATGAGATAAACTTGAGGTTAAAATATGTTATGATTATTCTTGAAGATTTTATCTCATTTTTGGGAATGTTTTAAGAATTATATAGTTTTGGAAAAACGACAACACGCAGACCGTATGACATCCCGTCGCATTGGACAAAGCAGCGGGAATCGGACCCACAACCAAAGTGCGACTGGTATTTATCGCCTACCACTGGACTACGTGAAGTCCCTGGTTAGTTTGAATGATTCTTTCTGGTTATATTATTTTATGAATTAGGAGTAAGATGATTTTGGGTTATTTATGAAAATGATTAACCTATCATGGAGGATATGTGATTAGGTTAATTACTTTTCAATACGGGACTTTAGGAGCAACTGATGTTGTTTGGAGATAAATGTTACGATTTATCATGGAAGACTATGTGACTAAATCCTTAAAATGTTTGGGTTTCAATCTTAGATTGCTTTACTTTGAGGAATTTTTATGGACAAATTTGTTTATCGGATGGTCCTCGTTGAACTTTGGATTTTGTTGGACAAATTTTGGAGATTAAGAATAGATTTTCTTTTTTATAAAGGGTTATCCTTTTCTGGATTATCTGACCTTGTACTAAACTTTTTGGTTTTGGTTATGGTTAAGGTCTAATGATATGGGAAGTATATAGTTCTCTTTTGTGGATTAGGTGATTCTCTAGAAGTTGATTATAGTACTCTTAATGTGAACAAGTCATCCTAAATACTCATCTTTTGGAGAAAATATGAGTTTGTGTAAGGAATCTAATAAAATTTGAAAGTCAATATGACAAGTGATTATGTTTCCTTATGAATAAATTCCTCAATAAAAAGTAACTTAAAACAAAAATGTTGTATATTAACTTTTCCTACTGGGGAATCGAATACCGTTTAACCCATCACAAGTTTGTGATTTTCTCATGGTTAACTTTCTCCTAAACATGTTTTCTATCACTCTCCATTAGAACATGACCCTTTGTTTTTTCCTCCATGTCCATATTTTCATACTTGGAATCCTAGTATGGGTTAACTCGGGTGACCTTTATACTTATATTTCTTTATTTTAAAGTGTTTTTTTTACCAACTCTTGTTCCGATGTGGGACTTTCAAGGATGTTTCCAAGCGAAATTTTAAAATTGCAAGGACGCAATTCCCAAAAGGGGGGAAGGATGTAACACCCAAGGTAAATAAAGAATATTAAATTTTCATATTTATCCCTATTTGTGAATAAAATATTAATATGACTTTAAAGGGGATTCTATGCTCGATGGCGTACCCAACACGCAACAACGAGTTTCTAGGGAAACTTACGTTGCACTCTAATAATATTATTTTAAATGGTAGTTAACATGTAGCCGTTGTATTGGCGGGAATGGATAGAAATAACTAACATATGATTATATATGTTTTTAAATGTTTTTATATTTATCCAATAAAGGATAGAGGCCTAAAATACGGAAAGAATTCAATTTTAGGCATATATGCCCTAGTTTTCACTAAAGGTTCACTTATCGCCTTTTGATGGCGAACCATCATTAAATATAGTTTTGTTCACTCTCATACATTCTATTGGACCAAATAAAAATCTTCTTAAGAATAGGGACATCAAAATTTACTTTGTGTAAATTTTTGGTATCTTTCCGATAATGTTCATTTTTTTTAATGAATAGTGTAAAATATTGTATTTTAATACAAAACCTCTTTTTAATCTAATTTATTTATATGATTAGATTATATTTTGAATTGGTTTTAAAGTGAAATTAGAAAATATTTTTACCATTAAATCCAATAGTGGTCATTGGAATTAATTTCACTTTGAAATCAGACTTAAACTAGTGTCAATCTTTTGATACTTATTGTTTTATAAAAACACGCTATTTGCTCTGACAGCGGGAATTAATTATTAAATTAATTAATGTGACTAATATGTTTTGAATTTTGTAAAACGGACTTCATTTTTGAATTCGGAATATCAAATATAGCTTTGGGTGAAGTTTTGGTATTTTTCTGAAAAACTCCAATTTTTGATGAATTGTGAAACCACTAAGTGGTAATCAAGCAAACTGATTTTTCAGTTAAATGAAAGTTTACCACTAATGTGTATTGAATTTTGAAAATCTGACATACATGGTTTTCATTAGTATGTAAAATTTGGTTCAATGGGATGAAAATAATTTTTTTTGGTGAATAGTAACTTATTAAGTTTTTAATCGCGATTAGTGGTAATTAGTTTAATTTAAGGTAAAATGATATTATAAGAATGTGAAAACACCATGACACTTGTCCTACACCTATTTGATGAGTCATGGCCGACCGAGACAAGCCATGGTCCAACTTGGGGACCCCATGGATCCACTTTGGTTGGGAAATGACATAAATAACTTTTATTTAATGTAAAAGTAAAATTGACACAAACATGATATGTTTTACTAAATGAATTTTTTCATAGGGTTATACAAGTCATATTTTTGATTATAAATAGTCATTGGAAATCTAAAAAGATTTCCTACATCATAGTAATTTTTTTTATAATTTTTAAACATTAAATAAATTAAATTATTTATGACATCATAATGATGCAGTGATGACATCATTATTTAACGATTAAAATAAAATCGAAATATAATGTAATATCTATGAACTACACATGTCCAAAACTTATTGGATGGGTGGATTTAGAAACCTTATAACCTTATCCACGAATTATATCAATGTGGGACCTTTTAAAACCGAAACACATTTTCAAATAAAGTAATATTTCTTTACTTTCCAAAAGTGCCCCTCCTCTCCTCTTATAAAAGGCCCCCACCTCTACCTCATTTCACACACTTCTCAAGCCTTTGGCTCAGCCAAACCCTGCCCAATTACTCTCTCCACATCCCTCTCCTCATCCTAGAGGATTCCCTTTGGGCAGAAGCCTTTCAAAGGAAGCCTTTAGGCTCAAATCAAAAAGGATTTACACTTTTAAAGGTAATTCATTCTCTCTTGCTCATTTGTTTTATTTTGCTTCTCCAACCCTCTAAAATCTTTTTATTTACTTATTTTGTAACAACACCAGTATCTTCAATATACTAGGATGTTGTTATAAGATTTATTTGAGCTACACTCTCACACAACTACATCAAATTGTTAAAGAACATACGGTTTCCGTGGATGGCGAAATTCTGCCTCCCGAAACGATGATTGTTCAATACTCATTTAACACCTTCAAGGGTGGCCATTATGATGTCACTATTTTTATATATGATGTATAATATTTTTATGTTTTCTTTAAGCTTCTGTATTTTTCATTTTTGGCATACCTTTATGGTTTCCATTATGGGTAAACACGATATCTTCATTTAAGGAAGTGCGAACTACCGCCCCCTAAAAGTGATGTGATTCGTTAATGCCATATGTGGGGCGTGTAAAGGATGGATTTAAAGTTATTATATATGATGTTATAATTGAATTATAATATACCTCTATATCATTATTATTTCTTTCCATTAAAGTATGAGATAGAAATGAAAGTAGCGTTCATGCGTACGTACGGCTTACCGTCTCCATGAACGGTGCATTTCATTTCTTATCCCAAAATGTAATGTACTATTAAAATTACATGTATATAATGCATATATATAATTAATGATATATCTAAATGATGAATATAGTTCTGGAATTAACATATACATACCTCGCATTTAGTTTTAATTCCATTAATATGACAACGAAATGAAAGTAGCGTTCTTGCGTACGAACGGCTTACCGTCTCCATGAACGGTGCATTTCATTTCTTACCTCTAAATGATTATGTAATATTATAAATACATGTATATTCGGGATATATATGATATATATGATATCCAAATCAGGAATTTCATTCTGTATATAAAGAACTTTTGACCACACGAACAACATGTAATTGTAAGAAGTCAACTTTCGACTTAAGAACAAAATATCGGCAAAACAAATATTATTAACTTAAATGATTACATAATGTTTATGACATGGTAATAAGTTGTATAAAAGGAATAATGAACTTGAAAAAGGTTCTTAAGGAATTAGAAATTAACTCATGTTTATTATTTAGGAGATTAAAGAACGATCGAGTCAAGTCGGACCCGAGGTAAGGGATCCTACACCTCTCTTTCTTTTTATGTACACTCTTTTATGTCATTTATTTTAAGCTCATCTTTCTTATGATAGGGATGTTATTTTATATTACATTTACTGTAATTTTTATGTTCATGTGATGAAAGACCCTATTCTCTCTCATCAATCCATTTCGGAAGTTTTGAGGGGCACCGTTAGGCTGCCGAACTTTCGTAAGAGATCTAACCTCTCTCTTTCTTTTTAAGTACTCTCATTTATGTCACTTATTTTAAACTCCTCCTTGAAATGTTGGGGGATTTCCTTTTATTCCACTTTCTGTAAATTCTATTGTAATATGATGGGATACTCTATTTGATCTCATCAATCCATATTCGGAAGTTTTATGTGGCGCCGTTAGGCTGCCGAGTTTTCGTAAGGGATTTTTCATCTCACTTTTATTCCCGTGAGATTTATGCTACATTTGCCAAAAATTCCATTTAGTGGTGTATGTACTGCCCATTATTCTACTCTTTGTGTAATATAATTTCGTTTATGAGTATTTACATCAATGACCTATTGTCTTTCTTTCATGGGGTGTATGTTTTGAAAGATACCCAAGTCGGTAAGGGAACCTTTCACCCTCCTCTTTTTTAAAAGACTTCTTTTATTGGGTCTTTTAATTTACATATTTTTGAGTTGGGATATGTTCTCATACATCCTTATTGATGTAAATTTTATGTCCAAGTGATGAGATACACTTTTTATCTCTCATCAACTCATTTTGATGTGATGTCGTTAGGCTGTCAAGGGGAATTTTTAACCCAATTTCGATTTCTTTGGGTTAAACTTGTAGTCATTGAATATGTCATCCATTGAATATGTGTGAATGACCTTTTATTGTTTTACACTTAATATCCACTTATATTGGGTGTATATATATTTGTCACACATATTTTTGAGATTTATTTGTCCTTATTTTAAGGATACCTTCTTTATAAGGGATTTCATCACATTTGACATTTCTATTGAGGGTTCATTGTTGTTATGCACCAATTCACTCTTATATGGTGTATATACTGTCCTTTGGAGTATAATATCATGAATCCTTTTATTCTCATGATATTATAATGTTCTGACTAAATGTTATTCCTCGATTATTGTATTCAAGTGTCTCTAATTTTGGTAAAACCCCTTTAACCAAAATATCGTTTTAAATGTTTTAATTATTTGTTCTTATTAATATCAATGTTTTCAAAATGGTTTTAAGGATTTATTTATATGGATATTAATGGTTTAAAATGTTAAAAGCTTCAAGGTTGTATGGGACACTTTGATTCAAAAATCTCTTTATTAAATGTTTTAAATGGTTTTGGAAATGGTTTCTTTTTAAATGGATTCATTATTTCAATATCCTAAAGTGTTATATTGTGATTGAAATGTGGAAATGTCATGTTTCCTTTATTCATGTTTATGTGATACGATTATGTTATGGTTCTTGGGCATTGTTATGAAGAACGGGTGGTTCCATGATAAACTAAGGGCGGGTGAGCCTGATATAGCTCTCCAATGCATTGGGTAACGCGAAGGAGTGAAACGTTAAGGTTTCTCCGAAGATATTTAGGGAATATACTGTGATGGGTATTCCAAACGTAACCAAGAGGGTTACTCCCTACGTAAGAATGTTATGAATGCCTCAATTTACCTTTTTGTCTTATGATTTCTTTGATTTATTCATGGTTTGATGAGGTATGAAAGTGCCTTTGTTTTATGGGTAAAGTATGATTTCATTCTTATGTATATATGAACTCATGTTTCCTTTCCATATTTTTATAACCCTTACTGAGCTTTTTATGCTCATCCCAAGTTTTTGAATTGTTTTTCACAGGTCAAGGGAAAGGTATATGATGTGATGATAGTGTCAAGGATGTGTCAAGAAAGAATCTGTGTTTAATTTTAAATAGGTTTCCGTTGATGGGAAGAATGAATATTGTCTTTTATGTCACCACTTTGTTTAAATGTGGAATGTAGTGAATGTTTCATGATCTAATTATCTAAAACTCTAAACCTGAAAAGATCCTCAATGTGTAATCTTGTAATAACTCAAGATTAAGTAAGGTTTAAGGCTGGGGCCTTATAAAGAGGATTAAGAATGGAGAATAGGGGTGTGCGAACCTACTCTTCCACGACCAACAGTTATCCTAGGTAGGGGTTTACTTTTTGTGTTTTGAGTTTCCTAGTTATTCATTCTAAATGAAATAATGTGAATCAACTCACAAACAGGTTGTTTTGTGGATCTATTGTTCTTGATGGAGGGAGCATATTATCATGTTTTAGCACCTGGGATAAATTGTTGATAGAACCTAAATCTTCTTCCCCATGTTTTAAACACCAACGCGGAGTGTGTGGGAAGGAATGAACAAGGAATGGGTCCCTCTGTATAGGTCTTTCTTATGTGTCTTTGTGTCCAATCCTCTAAGTTGACGGAGGAGAATTTTTGAGGTCGTATCAGGGAAGATAGTGCATCATGGAGGCCTGAGGCGTAGATGATATGAAGAACGGACCACTGAAGTGTACCCAGTGGTCCACAGAAAATCCACTCGGGGCATCGATGGACGTGGGAAGGTGGCGGCACGCAACGACGGCACACCAAAGAGGATGTTCTGGCCATCTCGGGCCATTGTGGTGCAGTAGGACCACCGTTGCTCAGGTCGGCATCTGTCGGAGGTGGGATGTAGCCATCTGACCACGTTGGAAGGGCGGCCAGTGCCATGTGGGCTACGGTGCATGTTGGAACATGGTCCATCGAGGACCGCAGGGGGGACAAGGGGTATCCTGCTTCATCTGCCCACATCACGGTTGAACTGGACCCCCAGCAAGAATCCATGCTAGAGGAGACCGGCCAGTCATGCAGGCCAGACTGGGAGGCCTGAATCGGGCCACTAAGTGGCCCATTTGGAGTTAATCCAGCCCGCTTTTTCACTCCAGGCCAGCAGGATAAAAATGGTTTGTTGGGTGGCACGGGTTGGGAAAGAACTGTCTTGCTTCTTGCTGGTCGGTCTGGATGAAATCTGATCTTTGGTCGACCCGGCAAGCTGGACCCAGCCGAACCGGGTTTGGTGAGTATGGCCCAATGGGTCTAGCCTTGTGGCTTGGCCAGACCGGGCCGGCCCAAACCCGAGATGTGCCAGGTCGGGTCATTTGAATCGGATTTGGTCAAACGGGCCCCTTTCCCCGGTTTGGGTGCGTCGGACCGAGCCCAAACACAATCGGCCCCTGTTTACTAAAATTCCAATATATTTTAGATTGGGTGGTTATTTTACGAGCTGTTTGGGTAATTGATACCCACAAGATGAGGTAGTTATTTTGGTATGTTCTTATGATGATTTCATGAAAGATGAAATACAAATAATGTCTTTATAAATGGATTCTAACAGATTCAAATGCACAACATGTGGAAATCCTATGATTTGTTATGAGCCAAAGACTACTGAAAAGCGGGTTTATGTGACCATGTAGACCGAGATTACAAGAGAACCCAATCTAGCTCAGCTAAAAGAGAGACTGTGTGGATGAGCTTTAAGAGACCCTGTGTGGATCACCTACAACAGACCCTATGTGGATCACCTACAAGTGACCCTCTGTCGATGAGCTACAAGAGGCACTCTGTAGATCATCTCTAAGAGACCCTATGAGGATCAGCAACACGTATCCCCGTATAGACCAACTATGATGGACTAAGTGGGAAGTGGCTCCATGTGACCAAGCTGACTCACGGTATTCATCAGGGTTGAGTACCTCACCGGTCCAATGTTTTAAGTGTTACGACTGAAATTCTTTCTTTATATACATTAGATTATTCCTACGTGAGTTGATAATAGATTTTGTATACTTTCCTTTGTTATATTTCCTTTCTGGATTGGGGACCCTATTGAGTATTTTGTTTCTCAACCCTGCACAGGCTTCACTCACATTTTCCGATCCCCATGCAGGCGATCGATGCTTTGAAAGAGACCTTGGTGGTTCGGGACAACGTGGTTCTCAATTAGATGAGACGGACGGATGCTCAGATAGAGACCATGGTGGTCGTGGACTATGTGTTTCTTAGTTATGCAAGATATATGGATGCTTTGGCGGAAAACTTGGAGGTCTGGGACTAGGTGAATTTCGGTGAGATGGGATGGATAGGTGTACTTCTATGGCTACAGGCAGTTACCCATCACCTACCATTCAAGTGGGGTCTCGATTGAATGGATCGTGGCAATTGTACATTGTTTTATGGTTTGGGGCTTATATTATGTCCCCTTTATACTTTCAATTTTTTGTACTCAATATTGTTTTATCAATTACATTTATGGTTTACTTCGTGTTTAATTTTTACAGTTTTAGCTTTCTATGTGTGGTAAATTTAAAAGGAAATGACGTCCCTTTAGGGATATGCCTATTCTGTGCTAGTCACTAGCCCTTGGCCTATAAAAGGATGGATTGAGGTAGTCATGGAACAAGACTGAGGGGATGGGTCATGAAACCACCGGAGTGAATAGTATGAATGTATCAAATTCGTTGAATGACTTGATGCTATAAACATGTTATGTGGTAGAAAAGTGATTCATGATCAAAAATATGTAATGAATCTAAAAAGTATCAATGTTCTGATTCCAAAAAGGAACTTTTAACAAGTTTGTGCTATGGGAGTGAGATGTATCTCCTCCATAGTGTTATTAGTAATACTTCCCTCAAATTTTGATTGTTCTATAATTTTTGTGGGTTTCGTTGAAGGACAAAATTCTTTTGTAAAAAATTATCCATTTTTATCTTCCCCTTTACTTTAAAATATTCCCCAAATTAAAATTCATATAACACTTGATTTAGAAGTCCATTTTGGCTCCAGTGGTGTTTAAATATGACCATTGGAAACTAAATACAAACCTAGTAATAGGAATCCCAATAGAAAGTGTTTTCTATTGTAAAGAAGATTCTGGATAGACCATAATAATTTGTTTTATGGAATTAAAACCCTTTCTATTCACATTAGATGAAATCCATCGAATACTTATGATGGAAGGTTATCACAATGACATACCTAGATTGAGAAAAATTTTATAGGAATATATATCCCTAAGTGATTGAGAAATATTATAGAAAATAGATATCCCATTTGATTTTTCCTCGTGTGTAGATAAAGTATTATTCCTAAATATGAAATATTTAATCTGAGTGATGACTCTTACATAGATTCTGAAAAAAAATATATTAAAAAATCCCTAAAAACTATCACATGTTATCTATGTGGAAGAAATTATATGTGGCAATAAAATACAAGCTACAATTATTATAAACAAACCTAGTTTGAGACACAATAAAAAGGGAATGTAAGGGTAAAAAATAAGTCATTTATTTGATTAAAACCCCACTAAAAAACTCTACTTCACTTCTGGGTTAATTGATTGATAAGTACCTATATTCGAGAGCATACCAAATCTATAGAATATGATAATTTCATTAGAACCACCCTCTTACTTGATTTGAGATTTTTCAAATTCGATTAATAAATTCATAATATCTCTTGATAAAATGTATTATTCCTTGAGAAAATTTCATAATACCTTACTCTATGAAACTCAAATTGAATGAATACAATAATAGAGGACACATATTTTATTGAAAATTCGTATATCACTTAATGTAGTATCAAATCTAGAGTATATGATGTCACACCCGGCCTCACAATTTCTTATTAATTTTTAAATTCATTTATTTATTTTTTTCTTTTTTCATTTATTCCCAACCTTATTATTTTTTGAAATTATGGAAAATGTGAATTTTTGTGGGGATATGTCAAGTTTAATGGGGGGTAAGAGGGACTTATTCCTGGATGTGTACATTTGGAACATGTTTTCTATAAAATTGTTTACAACCAATATATTCCAACATTATCTAACTGACTCTTACACACATTGGATGCATGGTGTGTTAAACCCTGTAGCTAAACTATGTCTCTTTTAATAAGTTCATATTGTGTCAGACCCATAGTTTTTTATGGTATGTTGAAAAAAGTGGTAAAATCATGTAATGTAGGGTTTTCTTCCACAGTAAATTGGATTATTAAATTTATGTTTACCTAAACCAAATTTTTCCTTCTCCTTATTTCTTTTATTCATCTTCCTTTTTCATAGAATGACCTTATCGAACAAGTGTTGTATATTTCTCAATTTTAACTATTTTTTTTTTATTTTATAGATCATAATAGTATTAAAATGTTGTAGCTTTACTTATTGTTGACGTTTACTATCATGGTTTTTAAAAAAGTTTTTTAGTCATCTTTATCCATGAAATAAATTTATAAATTACTCCAATGAATTACATTACAATTTACATGTCATTTTTTTCAATTATTTGAAGGATATGATTTTCTTTAAAATTTATTTGGAATAAAATATGATAATATTTTCTTGGAAATTATTTGGTATAAAATCACACCATGTTTGTTTTTAATTTCTGAAATTTATCTTTCTAAAATATTTTTATTACTAAATGTGTATTTTTTTTTCTTCATTTGTTTACAATATAGAATTAATTTGAAGGATTTATTTTAAATCTAATTGGGTAACTTTTACCTCAGAATGTTTTGTATTTTAATTTTACTAAACGAGTTCTGTGATGATGGTTATATGGTAGGGATTTGAAATCGATACATAAAGTTCGGTTTTCTAAAGTAGAAATTCGAAGGTCTAGTTGGAACATTATGAAAATATTTTTAAATTCAAATAAAACCTTGATTTTTTACCCTTTATCTTTTTTTATAAAGTATATACAAATTTATATTTTATAGGATATAATTTTTATATTGTTATTCATGATGATAAAGGGGTGGCTCGGTGAAGAGGTTTCAAAGGTTATAGTGAGCTATAGATCATGTTTCAAATATATATTTCTAATTTTTACTCATTAATTTCTCACCTTCATTATAAAACATCTCCATTTTAATAGGAAAAAGTGAAATGTTAGTATGTCAATGGGAATTCCAATTTCACATGTTACAGTACTTTATGATAACTCAATAGATAGTGGAACCATGTAAGGTTCCCTTCTTACTTCCTGAATTTTCTCCTCGATTAATCCATGTATGATGATACCTTGTGTTAGGGTGATAGTAATACAATGGGAATGATAATGGTTTGACATATACTTTACAATATTTTCACATAAGCTCCTATTTATTCCCATTATCAATAGTTCTTGTTGATATAGTGATCGCTATGATTAAATGAGTAATTTTTACATTATAATTTTATATGGATCACCTTTTATTGTTTTTGTTCTTATGATTGATTTATGTTTCTTCTAGTATTATTTTATTAAAATTGTAAATGGATCACATTTATTTAACACAATGTAGTCTATAAATTTTGGAATTTTCCTCAATATTATTCAAACATTAGTATTTACAACACATGGTTTCAATGTTATTTCTTTTATCAATGTTTTTATTTTTCTTAAATGTGTGAAAAGAAAAATTATTCCCAAAGGTGAAATTCCCATGTCTTGAATTTAATCATTTCAAATTATGTTTATTTTTTATTAATTTTTTATAAAATTAAATATCCTATATTAATAGTTGTATTTCAAAGTGGAATATAGTGGATTAATTTTCAAATGTTATGTATTGGGTGTTGGTTGGATATGTAATGGAATTTTGTGCTCACGTGTATAATACTTTGGTTCATTATAGGTTCATCATGATACAACGTTTCTTTATTAGTTTCATTCGATGTGTTCGAGGTGTTTTGTAACGTTTTTTTTCACATATGAGATGGATACTACTAGTTTTGGTTTCATTTTTTTCATATGATCTCTCCCTTATGTATCAATAACTTTCATATTTTGTTATTTTAGTTATATTTTGTTTCCTTGATTTTTAATATATGTTTTTTTCACTTTCATTTGCATGGATTTGTTAATTATATTAGTTGTGTTTATAGTTTATCATTTATATCATGGGTTGTGCCTATTTTAGTACTTAATTGTTATGAAATTTATTATTTTATATGTGTATGGATATCATTACTATGGAGTTGTCATTCGAAAAATATAGGTAGAATATCCATATTCATCCTTATTTATTAGGTGAAATCATTCCCATTTTCAGTTTATCTCGTGCCCTGGAACTATTTTTCATCATATGGAGATCATAAAATACGTTTGTCCTCGTCACTCTCTATATCGAGTGCCCAAATCTACAGTTGCTTATATTTTTTAACCGTGGGGGACCCACATGGTGACCATTAGAGTAGTTCCCTGCCAAAATACAAGTAAGTAAAAACTATTCCCCATTAATGGGATAACAATCAAGGAATGTAAATAATTGCTTTGACTAATGTTGATAATTCAATCCCAAACCCTTGAAGTGTTTTAATATAATCAAAATACGGGGAACCTATACCTCATCAAGGATAAAATAGTTGAGGCTTCACCTTACACTAAATTCACACTAGACCCAATCACATGGTCAATGAAATCAAAAACTATGTCAAAGATTAGTGTCGATGATACTAATTGGATTCAGATCACCCACCCTAACTCAATCAGTATTTCCTAGTTCTTAGAGAATGGGATAATTTTATTTTCTTTATATTCTCATTCAAACACTAATAATAAGTATATGGGGTACTAGAGATAAGGTTTTCCATATCATAACTAAAAATCTAAACTACACCCAAGGGATGTATGGGGAGGGTTATAATTATATAATCCTTTAATAATTGTATCTTAACTCTATCAATATCATATCTCACTGGAAGATAATAATTAATACAAAATTAGTAGACCCAATAAAAGTTATATTGTCTATATTTATGAAACAATTCGAACAATTTGAATCAATATTGTGGGTATTATTCCTTGTGAATGATGTTAACATCAAGGGATTGAAAAAACCCTTAAATAGTATTGATATCCTATGACACAACGTAACATGGGTGTTTTTAACAATATAAAACGTGTCCAAAAACCATTACCAATCATGATCATATTTTTAGTGTACTACTGAAGATCGTGTATTCTCCAAGATAATTTTTTCAGAACCCTTTATCCACTATATTGGTTCAAAAATTAAATCCAACAAAATAAACTATAAATGACTTTCGATTTTTAACTAGATAACACTGTCTCATTCAATAAATTAAATAAAATTGAATAGACTATTTACGTTTCAACGATAGGTTATCAAGGTTAGAATGTGTGAAAATGTATTTTCAAATCTCATATATTGCCATGTGGAACCTTAATGGGGTATCATGTGGTGATAAAAGGGAGGTTTGACATATCCATACAGAATAAAACCACTAATGTGTGGGAAATAATATGGGCGTGCGATTCCATGTGGGTCCTCTCATTTATGGTTTAGGTTCTAGTGGACCAAACCCATGGATTTATTCCTCACCCAACTAAGTTTCAAGGATGGCATGGTGAGGGTGGTTAACTAACATGATTTCTCAATGCACATCTCATAACACCATGTGGAGTCCTAAAAAAGGATTTCCTATATACCCCTAAGCTCAAAAAACCTAGATTGACTGACTGAGAAACGAATTTTTTTCATATCTTTTAATGAGGCCACTATAAAAGTTCATCCTAGTTAGAAGATAGGGACAATCAACCAAACAAAAGACCATCCCTTTTTGTGCAATTATTGGACCTTTTCCCAAACAACCATCCCATTTCCTCCATTCATATGGCAGGTGAACATCTATCATTTCATAGAAAATCCAATGGTTAAAATCAAATCACCAATCCCTTTCCCATATAAAAAATCACAGAACCTTCCTTGTGTTATCTCTTGACATCCTAACACAACTGGAATGCTACACCCAAACCCTAATATGTCATTTTTTCCAATTGATATATCAGCCAAAATTCACCAAATGATAGATTTTCTCACATCCCCTGAAATCAATTCTATTCAATCCTTTATTTAACATCTCCACTACCATAACCCAATAAATGTTTTTTTCATGAACTAAGAAACATTGTCTTAACTATCTGACATATTTTGTGCCACTATAAGGCGTATGATCATTACTAATTAGTGTTTCCTATAGATATAGGTAGAGATGTATAAATAGATATATAGAAGCTGATGACTCAAAAAACCACTCACAGAAAACCTCTATACCAAACTGGCCAACATTCTAGTGTTTTGATGGCTCAACAACCAATTATGTTGTAGGTGATGGTGGTTGTGTAGTGAGTTTGCTATTAATTTTGGAATGTTTTTTATCATTTGAAATATTTTCTAAATCAAGATATTAAATTTAACATAGTAAAAGTACTATAGACATATTCATCTTAAATTTTTTTCATATTATTCTATTGATCTAAAGACATTGTTTTTACTCTTTCAATGAATTGTAGTTGAAATATGATCTTGTTGAGTTTTTTGGGATATGTAATATATATCTAACAAATAAATATTAATATAAAACATAAAAGAAATTGTATCTCCTAATGTAATCACTCTAGGAAATTTTTAACACAATTTCTATCTCCAAAATAATGTTTTCCCTTATAGACAATTATTTTATATGCTCTAGATTCAGTCCCCACTAAACATCAATTTTGGTATTTTAATTGAAGAAAATATTATCCTAATTTCTCCTGATAAATTAATTTTCTTCTTCATCCATTTAATGAAATCTATATACTCTAATAAAAAAACTATAGAATACTTTATATTTATTTCATTCACTGAGTTCACAGTTTCACTATTCAAGAACTTAATTGATTCATAATTTAGTGAGCATCGAGGAAGGATGAAATTCTAATTTAGTTGGCCTCATTTCATTATTATAGAGAATTACTAAAACATATATATATATATATATATATTTAATAAATATTATTTTTATGATTTAGATCATTTTAGATTATATATATTTACAATTCATCAATGGTTTTTTGAAACTATATTGCCCCTCCATGAGGTAGGACATGGTAATGTAAAATCGACTCTTTTCATCGCAGGTAAGGATTTTATATTTTTTTTATTATGGTATATATTACCAGAATTATTACTTTTTGAAATTTATCATCAATATTTTAGATCCATTCCTTTTATAATTTCGATTTTTATCCATGGAACATGAATCCCAATGAATTTTATTAAATTTATTTTTCTCTCCAATGTTATTTTTTTAGTGTATATATCCTCAATAATAGTGCTCACATTCAATGAAAATAGAGACCATATGATTCCTAACTCACTAATTTATCCCCATTCACATATAGTTTTCCATTACAAGATTGTGTGTTCACCATAGACCCTCACATTTGATAATGGTCCAATAATGATTCTTGGATAGTAGATAGGGTAGAAACTAGTTGGATGTGGTGATATATTTTGAACAATGGTGTGGTTATGTTGTTGGGAATTATTAGAATAAGCCCATTAATATAATAGATATAGATAAGGTATGTGGTATGGTGAGTCATGTTCATGATTCTAAAAGTAGATCGAGGTGTTGACCGGGAGATGAATGGTAATACATACAGAGGTAGTAGTATAAAGACCGATATGGATTTTGTTGACAATCAGGGGCATCATGGAACACAATCATGGGATGAATGGAAAATAACACTAATATTGCTGATGAAATTTTACATAAATTGTGGAAAAATTGAATATTCATGACTTTTCCATGAAAACCTCTCCACATTAAATGTAACCCATAAATCAGGAACCATTTTTATTTCCCTTGTGGTAAATGTGTTTTCACAGTGAGTTCAATATCAAATGTAGTGAAAAATCATTGAACACAACAATTATAATTCATATTTTAAGAATTCATTTCACAAGGGAAATATATATCAAAATGAAATTATTTTAACTACACATGTTGTGTTTAGGAGAACAATATGACCTGAGGTTAACTTGAGTACATGACCTGGATGACACACTAACATGTCAGGCAATATGAGCTATTCAAAAAACTAGGTGTTACAAACCTGATTAAATTGATATATTCTCAAAAAATAAATTGGACTCACGTATTATGTATTTATATATCACATTCCACGATAGGGGTGAAACCAGTCATGTATCATATTTTTACATACTCACTAACCTCTTGATTTGAAAAATAATGATTTCTTGTAGTACATGATGTGAAAAAAAAATTTACAAGATATACGACTTAAAATGCATGAATGGGTGATGTCCTTCAGTGATGAAGTTATTTCATCATAATAAATCATAATGTATGATTTGATAGCATTAATGGATATTCATGATATAAATATAGTTACTTCAAAAGATCACACACTTGGTAAATCAATGTATGTGTTTTATACTATGATTTATTCAAAATTACCATATTACCTCCTCATAACATCAAAATAAAATAGGTAAATAGTATTTTATATGAATTTAATTTCATATAATGTAATGGTGTGGGTATTCTCATTATATCAGATATATGTTATAGAATTTTTTTTAGGTTATGTTATTCACCATCGATAAGATGGTGGTATGGTGGGTATTATGTTTACATATAGTTCAAAGTTATTTACCCCTGATGAAACATGAATTATATGGATATGGTCCTTTCTGTTTTTATTGAGTTAAAACCCCCTTGATCCTAAAATAGTGTGGCTAATCCCTATAAATAGAAACCCTCATGTTAGACATACATCTTTCATTGGTGATTTTCGAGTCCTTTATATGACTGATAGAGTGTAAAAAAATTCTTGGGATAGGGATCCTCCATATTTGGGATCAGTAACCCACTCAACCTTCAAAAAAATATAAATTATATCTTGGACATATACTATAGTATTATAGAGGAAATATTTGAGTTAAAATATTTTGGGTAGTTCATATATCAGAATATTTTTTGTTTTCTATGTTAATAATTTGAATATGATCATTATGGAGTTGTTGTATGGTGATATGTGACTATAATTATGTCCATTATTCCCATAAATATGTGATTTATAACAAAAAAAATTACTTTAAACTCTATGGTTCAAATGTTATTTTTTTATTAGGTTTTATATGCAGTAATAATGGGCACCTAAGTTGATAATTTAAAGCTGATCTAGGATGAAATGGATTTCCTTATAAAACTAGGGTTCCAATATGTTAATAATAACTAGTTTTTTTTCATTTTACTCTCTTAGATTCATTTTTTTATCTAACTTGTAATTATTCTTATACATATTATTACTGGGGTGTAATATACTATATATATATATACTCTCTAATATTAGGGTCTCAGGGCCAGGTGTATTATGTCTTCTTATGTAATGTAAAGATTATATATATTCTTAGTGGTTGTGGATATGGTATAGCTTGTGTGGAGATATTATCTAGTGGTGTTTTTTTGGCCCATGTTGTTAGTGTACAGTATTGGAGAAATATTTTGAAGAGTTTTGTTATAGTGAAGAGGTTTTTATCCTTATAATGCATCTATCATTATTGGTGGAATTTCCATTGTAGAAGTTCAATTTGATGGATTTCTTATGATTCATTATACTAGATTGTGGATATATCTTATATTTTCTATATATTTCATTTATATGAATATATGTTGATAATGTTTTTTGGAAATATAATATGTTTTTTAATTAGTATACGTATTTTAGGATGATATATTCTATGCACTCCAATTTGTGTTATGTATTTTTTGTTCTATTATCCATAACCTTGACTATTAGTTGTAGGATTTGGGTGGCACATATGAATTATTAGAAACCAAGGAGGAGGCCTAGTGTTTGGAGTTGGATCAATCATTTTGATCGAATAACATGCACATACATCCAAAAATATCATCATCCATTGATCATTTTGAAAATCTAGAAAAATATAAAAATTATAAAAATTTAATGGAAAAAACTAGATTATGAGATATTGATGGTGGTCAAATTTTGATTTTACATTATGTTGTATAAATAATGATGAATGAAAAACATTAAATCCATAACATGAGATATGTTCATAATTTCCATATGATTTGTATCTAAATTTTGATTAGATTGGTCCTCCTAAAATAATAAACACACCTATATCCCTCAATGTTTTATAGTGAATGACTTATTAGCCCAATAAAATAAGTTAATTATGATATTATTTTGGAGAATTAGGTTTACTGGGTATTTAATTAAAGTCTTGTAATTGGATCAGTCTTTGTCAAGAAACCATAAAAAATATTATACCCTTCAAATGTAAAACACCACATGCTGATTCGAACAACATTGTAAGATTTTCCATTTAGGTCTTTTTTATGATATATAATTCGTTTAAATAACTCATGCATGTGTGATTAATATTTTCCTTTTAAACTAATAAAAATCAAATTTAAAAAAATAATTCCTATAAATATATTAGTGATCATTATCCAATGGGTATACACTACTCTATAAGATAAACCTAGTATATAAAAATAATTTCTTAGAAATTTTCAATGCAAATTTTTATTTAATACTCTCTAGGGTCTCTGAGGATGTGAAATGAAAGAATTATATTTGGATTTCAGAAGAAAAAATATATTTTCCCCACATTATCCTGATGATTTAAAACTACTTTCATCAAAAAGGAAAAACATGACCTAATTAATTAAGATAATCAAAAACCAACACCATTCTATATAATGATATACACTCAAATAGGATTCTCTATTATTGGGGATTCAATGATCTCGATAATCCAGATATATATGAATAATACTTTATTATGGTCACTCTAATATGGAATTCTATTTATTTGACATCCATTACCATGAAAAATCATTCATATTATTCATTCTTCAAGAATATTCACAAATACCCAAAAAATACTATATTTTTTATACTCATCATGGGCCTTTAACCAAACTCATATTCTATCCACTAGTCATCTATTTAGATAACACAAAATAAAACAATGAACCATTAACATAAACATTGACATGATTCTTTAAAAATATTATCTTATTAATAGAATGTTGTGATCCCAATCATTATTGATTAACTATAAAACATAATCATAAAGTTGATGAAATTATATTTATCTATTCCATCATATTAATTGATTAAAATTCGACTCTTTCTTGACACATTGATCAATAGAGCATATTCCATAAACTTTTTTTCCCTTATAATTCACCTCTAAAATTAAATGAACATTAATAATATAATATTACAACACCACCATAATAACAATATACATATATTTATTTTATCATAATCTCTATAAGGGAAATACATGTATTCCTCAGACCCTTGTACAAAATCTTACTCACTCTAAAAAATATTATTATTGGGTTATTTGTACTTCTTCTTGAATGTTACAAATGACAATGTAACACCTTGAGTTTTTATGAATATTTTTTTGAATAAATTAAATTTCATTTATTAATTACATTAAATACAACCCCATGTAAAGATGGAATTATATGAAACATTATTTTAATCCTTCACTACACGCAAAACTATCTTGGCTTGTTTTATACACAACACTATGTTTTAAAAAACCATGCTGAATTATTAATAAACTTTTTAAAAGGTGACCATTATAAAATAGCTATTAAAAATAGCGATATGAATATTAATAACTTATTTTAAAATATTAACAATAATTTTTTTATCTAAATAAAATATATTGATTATAAAATACAAAATCTCGATAAAGTCATTATATGTTTGAAAAATATAATTTTCTCAAAAAGTTGTCTTTTTTTCATTTTATGAACAATAATAAACTTAATTTTTGAAACATTTAGGTAATTAATTGAATAAAACTAAGAACAATATTTCTTAATTTCAAAATTTTATTAGACTGAATTTTTCATTTTTTATGAAAAGTTTCATTTTTTAATGAATAGATGAGAACACATAATTTTCATTGAAAGTTTATTTTTTGTTTAAAATATATATAATGATAAATTATATTTTAAATTGTTTTTAAATTATAATTATTTCAATTATAAACCAATTAATCCAAAATCTATCATTTTTTCATTTTTAAATTTAATTTGGATGTAAAAACATTGTCAACTTTGGACCATTTTTACTTTAAAAGCTTTATTTCTTTTTATGTCTCCATGATTCATTTCATATTAATTTTTTCCTATTATGTGAAAATAATTTTTAAAAATTTATTATTTATTTAGAAGAAAATATAATTTAATGTTTCTAATAATGAAAACATAGTTTTTTACAAAACATAATTGTTAAAATAGTATAAATTTATTAATTCAATTAAGGTAGAAAATGGAATCAACATGGGGTAAAAAATAAGAAATTAAGGGTACAAATAATATAAAAAATTTTGACAATAAAATTTTGTGGAAATATTTCAAACTTATCTGTTAGAGTTTATATACTGTCTAATTTGAGAAATTTTATCATGAAACAATCATGAATATGATTGAATCTTTTCAATCGTTTACTTATTATCCAATCACCTCTATATAGAAGGAATCTCAACTCCTCTATTCCTCAAAACATAACACCACATTGGTTCGACCATAAACTACCCAAATCACCTCCCAATATACCTAAAATAATCCTCGAATCATTATATTGATCACAAATCCATCAAATGAAGGATTTTGGTGCAAACCTAAGACGGATACTTGAAAATGAATTTTTTTTCATCAAGGAGCATTTTTGTTTTAATGCTATCTAAATCCATTAAATTTCTATTATATCATGATTATATAATAACATAAGTTTATTATATATTATGATATTTTTTATGTTAAATTCATGACCTAAAACCATCTCAACATCCATCAAATGGGTCACAAAATCACTATTCGTGTGTACAGCGGACTACCTCCTGGCAAACCAATGTCATTCGTTTTACCATTATCACCTCTATAGGATGCACATAATTATTTATTTAATGATAATATTTGATACATTTGATAATATTATGATTTTTAATTTTTTATATCACACATACATGAAATATTTCCATTTTGGAATATGATAATGTCACTCGTGTGTATAGTGGCCTACAACGTTGTGTAGGGACAAAATTAATTCATAATTTTCTGCAATGTATTAAAATTGTATTTTCTAAAAATATTTCATATATATGACATAAAAATTATTCTATAATTTTAATCTATAATTTATATTTATTTTATTCAATTGTAAAATAAAATGGTACAAACGTTCATGCATGCGTACGACGTACTGTCTCCTTGAATAGTGTTTTTAATTTCATATATCTAAATATTATGGAAAGATATAAATACCTATATTGTGAATATATATGAAATTTATGTCATGGTAAACAAATTTGATATTATTATATCGTCACCTAAAATATAAAAAAAACTTCTAATCTTTTATGAAAAAACAAAATGTTTATTACCTAAAATGTAATTTTAACAACATATCATTAATAAATGACTAAAAAATGTTCACAAGAAAAATATATATGGTATAATATATTTCAATATGATCATGTAATAGATTTATAATATATATATATATATATTTAGTATAAATTATGTTTTAAAAATTATTATGTATGTGAAGACTCAAGGAAAAGGATTTGTGTCTCATCTTAATTTTTAAAAGACACACATGCCATGTTCACTGCATGTATCTTTTATACGGTTTATATGCTCCCCATGAATGAATGTAATATTTTTTATACATAATATTTTTTTAATTTGAATATAAATTTTAATATCTATATATATTAGGGTTTTTGGTTCATATGTAAACAAAAATTTTAATGTATTTGGTATAAATTTGACTACATTGAAAATTATGCCATGTCTTTCACCTATTGTCTCTTTTGAGGTGTATATATAACCCATTTAACATGTAATATCATTAATTTATTTTTTATAAAAATTATTTATATTTAATTTTATTTTATTCCTTTATGGGGATTAGAATTCAATGTTACCAAAGTGGTAACTATTTTAGGATACAATCTCATCATTTATCATGATTGTTTATGATTATGAGTCTGATGGTAAGATAATAAGATAAATATCTCAAGAAACACAATACTGTTATTCTACTATGTTTATTCATTGATAATACTTATTTCCTTTTATTTTCCTCTCTTTATGTACCCAAAAGTTCCACATAATTTGTTTAAATAAAAATTTTCTTTTCTATTGAAAACATTTTTTCTAAAGAAATCATATTTTCTAGATTGGTTTCAAAAAAAATTATTTTAAAAAAAAATTCAAAACAAGAAATTATATTTTCCTCGATAACTGATTTATATTATTTTTCAAACATCCTTGATATGTTTTCAAGTTTATTTTTAAAGAAACGAATTTCTAATATTTATTCACTTATAAAAAATTATTTAAATAGAAAAATTCTTTTCCGCAAATAAATGGTTCAAATGATATTTAAAAAAACTTCCATATAGGATGACATATTTTGATGACAATTATGATTTATTGGTGTTATGAACCATATATTATATTCAAATTCATCAGTAAAATGATTTTATTTATGATGGAATGATGTTTATGAAACTCATTTCTCTTACATGTGATATACCAAGATAATGTTATAATGAAAACTACTTATTTTTTCATGTGATATGATATTATTAAATTAGTAAAATATTATGAAGGCTATATATTTTATATAGTTTTTGATATGATGATATTTTTTTGACACACATTTCATTTCATGTGTGGTGATATGATGAATGATTTATTATTTTATTGTACAAATATGTCTGAATTTCATTATGTGATATGAGGAACTATATAAATCTCCAATGCATTATAGAATGAAAAATATTCTATTTTCTCAGTGGTTACAAGGGTGGTCTGTCGAATCCTAAAAATAATTGTACATAGACTTCTATCCCATTCCAAAAAGAGAGGCTACATGGGTGGTTACCCTAACACGAAAAGGAGGGAGCACAAGAGGATAGCCCAGACATGAAAGATGGTGCATGGGAAGTAATCCCATGACCAAAATATAGAACACATCTGTCAACCAAATCCTCAAAAAGATACACTGGTAGTTATCCCAAACATAACAAGTTTTAAATTCCTTGGTGGGTAGATTTTTTATATGATTTTCTATTCTTATGTGTATTCCATATATTCAATGTTTTAGGTCAATGTTATGTAACCATGGTTTATGTTCTTTGATTCTATTATTATTCATTTTTTATCAACTTCCAATCTCTATGTCATTACTCAATATTATGATCTTTGATATGTAGGGTATTTTTTCAATAGTTATTCCAGTGTTCTCATACCCTTATGATAATTTTATGATCCCTTTACTATGTTTCCATTCCCCAACAAATGAGGAAAGGTATTATGTATGATATTTTTAAGAGGTTTTATAGTTCTGAATAATATAATAGGAGATTATGTATATGGATTATGGATCAATTTTCATGTTTCCATGTTTCCAAGGGAAGTAAGCTATTATGGTCCTCACATGTGTTCTTGTGTAATGTTACAAATATTATCAAAAATGAATGTAATATTTATGTATGAGAAGCATGGGTAGTAGTAGTTTGTATCAAAAGAATTTTTTTTAATTGTTGGAAACTAGGAAGAGAAAAAATTAGTCATATCCCTAGGAACATTTATAAGGATATTTCTAGGGATGCCTCTAAGGATATGATTCAGGCTAATTCAATGTTTTGGAAAATTTATTGATGTTTTGGTTAAGGTTAAAGAATGTGGTTTTAAATAAATTAAATCAATGTTAAGATAAAATATGTCTATGTGGCACTAGTAGCGATGTACCATGTGAAAATAACCCCAAAAACATTGTATTTGGATATACTCAATCGGTAAGTTCTGTAGAATAGCATTCCATAATGCAAACATTATTTAACACACTTGGAGGATATACAATGAAAATTAAAAAACTATATACAAAACATTAAGAAGGATTTAAATATATGATAATTATGAATAACCTCGGATTAACCAAAGGTTCCATAAGTTAATATGAATGTGTCATTATTTAGATATCCTATAATTGATTTTTATGATAATGTGGTATTCCACTATGATTAGTCTTCCTGACACTATGATTTTGGATTTAGTCGTTGGTTGGACCCTAAAGGTACCACGTTAATGATGAATTCAATAGATAATGAAATTACTTTTCTCCTTCTAAACTAAATATTTTGGGATCTACCATGAAAAACCCCATTACAATGATCACTCATCATTATCAAGATGTGAATCGTGGTGAATGTCCATATGGTCAAAGGATAGTACAATGTTCTGTTGATTTTTTTATGTGGAACCTCCCACAATTTTTTTGGGGTTTCACTAAACCGTTTGTTTCTGAGAAATGGATCATTACCAATAAAAATATATTTTTCATTGAGTGGTTTTAAGAGGCTTGAAAATTCACCTTGGTTGTCTACAATCTGAATTTTGAGTTAGATCACTGGTGGGATAACGCCCATACATCCCATTTGGGTTTGATATATTGTGTATAATACGAAACTCAACAACTTCATAAATTAATTATATTTGGTTATTTTACACTATATTTCTAATGGTGACAACAGTTAAATAAGGAGTTCATGAAATACCATGATTTAGGAAAAAAAATCCTTTAACTATTTCTTATAATGGCATGGTTCAGGGAAGAATAAATTTTCTAACTAATTTTAACAGAAAGAAAAGGCCATAACCATTATATTTTTTTATATACAATAGTATAATTAAAAAGATATCATATACCAAAATAAAAAATACATGAATAAAAGATCCAATAGATATTATTAATTATCAATTTAATCAATATACCAAGTTATAAAAAACATACCAAATAAAAGTGTACAGTGTCAAAAAAAATAAAATGCTTATAAAAAGGTCGAAAATTCATAGAAAATTCATTTTTTTGAACATACCAGGTAGAAAATGATGTGAATGAGGGATTAATGGCACTAATAGTGTGATGGAAACATATGACTCAGATATACTACTTGATTTTAACACTTAACATTTCTGTTATAGGAAAATCATGTTGTATTAATAAAATAATCAATTGAATTAGAAAACATATAATATATAAAAAACATTTAATGAGACGGTAAACTCACAATAATAATGGGTAGACTTAATATGTTACAATATCCACATAGGGTCACAGTGGTTGAACCAGAAAATCCATAGAATGGGTGGAACAATAACTTCCTTTTATAATCATAACTTTTTATAGAATCTTCATAGATGACCCAAAAAACAATAATTGTTAAAAATATTTATATCCATATGAAATGATGCTTTTCATTCCATGTATTAAACTATTAATTTCACACTAGAGGATGAATCTTAGAAAGAAGGTAAAGAAATGAAAAAGGATAGTCTATGCACAAAACAACCAAACATAAAACATACAAAAAAACATATATTTTCTTATTCTATGATTATAGTACATAATTCCTTGTATATATTAGATATTAGTTACATCATGTTCTATGATCATGATAACCTATACCTTTATAGCCTTCTATACCACCTCCACGTAAGAGGTCAAACCAAGAAGAGACCCCTCAAACATAAGAGTGGACTGTCGAACCCTTCTCAAACCCTGAGTTTCAAACACATCATTTGAAACAACCTAAATGAATTAAAATGGTTAATAATAACATGTATTACCATAATCTATAATTTTCTAGTATATTTTCTTATGGAATTATAACACCATCACCATATAAACATTCATGATTTTAAGTCACTTTTATTGAATTAAAATATTTATGAATCTTCTTTATGAATGTTTCGCCTATGCCTTACTATAGGTAATGGAATTTTACCTCATCTTATTTAGACCATAAATTATAAATTTGGAAAACTTATGATTATGAGGATTTGGAATTCCAAAAATATTAATGATCTTATCAATCATTTGAAGCTACATTAATGATTTATAGTAACATTTATCTCTTAAAAAAGGGGACGATTACAATTCTAAAACACTTGATCTCGGTCATCATGAAGAACTAGTCTAGAAGGGACATTGAATCCTAGGACATGATCAATAGATATGAAGTACGTTGGAGTAATTTGACCAATAAAAGGATTATCTATGAGTGAACCATATATTTTTTTCAATTGAAAATTATTCAGCAATTATTTGGTTTCTAAAAATCTAAAACAACCCAAAATCAAATAAATGAATATTGAAATACAGATAAAATTCAAAATTATCTAATAAAAATATTAAAATAAAAACATTACAACCTCTATAATATTAAAATGTAACAATAATTTTAGTCAAAAAATTTTAAAAATATAAAATTCATGAAATGAAACAAAAAAAATATCCTTATATAAAATAAAAGAACTCCGAATTTTATAATTAAAATATATTTGATTAGAAATACATGAAATTATTTTTTACAGTCTAACTGTAAAGTCATTTTAATAGTAATTTGTAACAAACCGAAATAATGTTATAAATACAACTATTTAACTAATGGATTTTCAAAAATCCATTGTAGCATCACATTGAATAACTAGAAAAATCCACTCTAAATTTCAAAACAAGATGAACATAACATTAAAAACCCATTCCAAACATTTTTATTTTTAAAATAATTTCAAAATATTCAAGAAACATTCCACAATAATGTGAGATAAAAAAATTAATCTTGTAAAATATCCTAAATACTAAAAACATTATTTTCAGTGAGAATTGATTTTATAAAGAACCATATAATCAAAACATAAGTAATGGGGCCAAAAATTATTAGGAAAAAATAATACAACATAAAATCACACCCAATATGGAATAATCTAGTATTGAAACAAAACATCATATTGAAATCATTGATATAAATCATAATAAAACCATAAAATTAAAAAGACAATTAAAAACACTAAAAATTAAAATAAAACAAAACCACACCAATCCAAGATTCATGTACTCTATCGGTAGACTATATCATATGATCTATGATCATGATACTCACTGGTCACCTTTAAAAAATCATTAAAAAAATTAATTAATCTAAAAAACAAAGGATAAATCAATCCCAAATTTGAAATTCCACACTCAATATATCCAATTGGAACTAAATTTTGGTATTGAAATTGTTCACTATAGACTTCTTCATACCTGACTCATGAGTTCCAACAATCCCATCTCCTGTCTAACTAAATCTAATATATATAACAAAAGAAAACATGTATCGGATACCATTTTTTCTCATACAAACAAGATCACCACTGTCTAGAAACTAGCATTTGAGCATCACAGCATATATCATTTTGAATGTTTCTTTAAGTAAGATAAAAGTAAACAGGGGACCCCCTTTAATAAATCCAGTATAACCCTTATGCTATTCAAAGAATCAAAAACCTAATAGAATTATTTTTTAATTAAATTCATATAAAAAAGGAATAACCATATAAATTAATATTAATAATCATTATTAAGGAAAACAGTCACAAAATATATAAAAAAGATAAAAAGGATAATTCAAAATAATAATTTATATATAAATGATATTAACTGAGGAGAGAGGTTTTAGGTGGAATGATAAATAAGAACAGTCAGGAAAAATTTTAATGAGGAAACCCTAACATCTATCATATCATAAATGTGAATAATATTCACTAATAACCTTCGTAACACTAAAATCTCAAAGAAATAAGTCACCAACTACAATTTAATGGCACGTGTACTAGAATTGACTGAGTAATATTGGTATGGAAAATATTTCAAAGTGGGTATTCACCCCACACCATTATTATAACATTTAGCGATGAATCAAATTCCTTTTAGTTTGAAATATAACTAAAAAAGAAAGAATTATGTTTTAAAATAAAATAATGTCATGAGACACAGTCACTTAGAATCATTGTAAAAAGGTGTAAATTTTTTTTGTTTGAACATAAAATATACATTAATAGTTTTAAAATAAAAATGGTAGTGATACAATGAAAATATTGTTTAAAATAGTTCTCCAAAAATAAACATTTTAGAAGAAAAAAATTAATAATTTTATAATAATGATTTCAAAATTCATACTAAATACACATGTTTTATGGATTTGTTTTAATAATAGGTTAACCAATCATCAAGGAAGTGAGATAATTAGTAAAATATTAGTTTATTCAATAAAATAATATTCTTATAGGTATCAAATTGGGTAGGATTTTTTAATATTTTACCAGACATGAAACCAATAAAATGTTAAGGAATGATAGTACTAAAACATATATAATAAACATAAAAATAGTGATAGAAATTGTAGTGACCAAAATAAGATATCTACAAAATAATCATATAAAAACTATTATTCAGACACATATGAGTTTTAGAGATAGTCTAATAAAAAAATAGCAAAACACATCTAATTATCATTCATGATAATAAAACTACCTCAACACTATGTATTACCATACCTGGACTGAAAAAGAAAAAAAATCCCCTGTTAAGTGTAATGCCCTATAATGGGGCCACTAGCCAGAGCATGAGATGACACTAGAAGACCACTCATTATAATATTTTTCTCTTAACTAATTAAGGTTTAACATGAAATAGAAATATAGGTGAAAAAGTATAATATATATCACATATAAATATAGTTATAATAAATAAAATCAATACCCACCCTCTCCTATTAACACCCAACATATATCTTGCCCCTTCCTTGAAAAAATAGAAATTTAACAACATCTAATATCCATAGTAAATAATTAAATAAAAACAATAATATTCCAATTATATAACACCATGGGGATTAACATTAGGGGCTGATATAAAATAATGTTTTAAACCATTTCTATAAAAAGTTTTTCAAATTAACCTATTTACATTAAGAATATATATAAGGAATCAAATATTCTATTTGAAACCCAACCAAAACATTATCATAAAAGAAATAATAACTTCAATGTTCTTATTTAATGTATATAGTTACTTTATATTGTCTAAAAAATGTACAATTCAATGAAAAATTCATTAAATACATGTTTATAAATCATTATTATTCATAATACAACATTTAATGTAAGAATAATAAATTAATTCAAAAAAAAATCTATGTTTTGAATTTTAACAAAAACGTGTTGTATGGTAGTTTTACAAATAAAATTAGATAAAAAAGGGGTAATTTATAATTATAATCAATGATATATTGGAATAAACACCGAAAAATTCATATAAATTTTATAAATAATTATATTGAAATTTATTTATGTTATAATCAATAATTTATAATACGCAAGCATTCATGGTTTCATCCTCAAAGGAAATAGACGGATCTATCTAATAGATTTGGATTACAGTCTATGAAAATATTATTCCACAATAATTGTGTATGAGAATATTATAAATGATTTTATGACATAATAAAAAAATTTCTTGAGTTAGAAAGTTATAATCATTATAAAAATGTCATGTACTTTTTATATGAAAACAAAATTGTTTAAATTAAAATTTTCTATTATAAAGATTTATTTAAATGGTTGAATTATAAATTATATAAATTTAATTTAAAAAATTAATTTTATTTTTGAAATCCGCATATAAATATTTACATAGGATAAATGTTTTGTTTATTCTTGGAAAATATCAATTTTTCACTGAATACTGAAAAATATATATTTTGGTAAAACTATCATATATTTTCAATAAATTAATTAATTTGAAAGTCCAATTATGATATAAATGTGATATAAAATAAAATAATTTTTAGTTGGTTATTTTCAATTAACTTAACTACATTTGAAAAATCTTTTTATAATATTTCAGTATAAGTTTTTTTGGGTTCAAAATTGGGTTTTTTCAAAAGAAACTGTTTTAAAGTGCATAATTTTTCTACATTATAATTGTATAAAATAATCTATAATGTTGAATATTTTAAATAAAATTTAAATAATATATTCAAATAAATTTTAATTTATATTTATAAAATATAAATTATCATACATAGAGTAAATATAAAATCTAGTTTTCCTCAGAAAATAAACTTCTTGAAAAACCTTTTTTTCATCATGTTTGAGGATTTAATTTCAAATGAAAATTTTTGAATACAAAAATATTTTTGGGTAAAATGGATTCCATCAATGAAATAATAATAATTTATAACATATAATAATATCAAATTAATTTTTTAACATAATTAATAGTCAAAATAGTAAAAATTAATATCGTGATTGAGGTAAAAACTGGTTTATAGGGGGGTTAAACTGAAAGGATAATATTTAAAATTACATAAATACTTCAATATAATATATTTAATAGAAAATCTTTCAAACTTATATTGTATAAGCCTTAATAATGGTCCATTTTATATCCTTATTTCATGTGAAAAACATTGGTACACCTTTTGCTTTAAAAAAATTACAAGTCTACCACTCACCTCACATATAAAAGACTACACCCTCTCCTATCCTATTTACACAATAAAATAACATTTTCATGGGGAATACCTTCACAAATATATATTATATTAATTACATACTCATGACTTAAAACAATTATTTTTATTATAAATTCATCTTAATAAGGCTTTTGGTTCTTACATATAAATATTTCCCAAATAAGAGGTATCCTGCTTAATCGAGCGCTTGTATTTTATTTCTTCTTCCACCACCCTTAAAGATTATTACACTATGATTATATAATAAAAAATTATATAGGATATAATTATATATTATTATTATATTTTAATAACCTAAATGTATTTCCTCTTTTTAAATTGGGATACAAAATCATCATTCGTGTGTGTGAATGACTACCACCTCGCAAATAGATGTCATTTGTTATCCATAACTGCCTATGACAGATTGATATAATTTTGGATTAAAAGCGTATATATTATATTAGTAAAATATTTATAATTTTTTAGTTGTGATATCACATATAACATCAAAACTTCCATTTTGTGTAGGATATAATAATGTTGCTCGTGTGTGCGGTATACAACCACCTCGCTAAATGACGTGATTTTTTTCACTAATGGTTTACAAGGATATTAGTGAGGATAATGTTAATGATTATATGAGATCTAAATGAAATTAAAAAGATATTGATGACTTATTTATCATTATATAAATATAATAAATCATTTAATTTGTTACACTAATAAATTATAACGTCATTCCTGTATATGTGGACTACTGCATCCATGATGAGATGCTAATATTTTTTTCATCACTAAATCGCAGTATTTTAATATATACATATATATATAAAGAAAAAATATTGTACATATGGTAGTATGATCATTATTTCAAGGAAAAAATTACTTACCTATTTTCTATAATCGTAAGGACCCAATATTTTGTCAATTGAATTTCCCTTCTTGTAAGAATGTACTATAATCCCATGAAATCAAAACATAATGAACTAATAAGTACTATATGAACTTTAAAAATAATATTTTCGCTTCTGTGATTTGAAATTCCAAAATATGACATCCACTATTATGATCAATAAGATATTTGGATTCTGATATAAAAAACATATTTTTTGTTGAATAGTAACCCACCCTTGTGAATAGTAATATGACCCTTATTAATAGTAAATCATCCAAAATAATAGTAATCTCACCCATGAATATATATAAATAACATTTAGGCATCTTATAAGTTATATTATGAAAATAGTAAAAGTACTCGTATTTTTGTAATTCGCAAATAATTAATTAAAATTAATAATTTAATTTAAAATAAAATGTATTTCCCTAATAGGGTGTTTCTAAATTAAATTTCTTTCTATCCTAGTTTTATGAGAATTTTATAAGACCTTATATAATTTTGCAAAACATTACAAAATCAGTTATAGTTTTAAAATATTTATTCTTGAAGTAAATTGTGATTTTATTTTAGATTATTCATATTTAAAAAAATATTTTTAGAACAATGGAGTTCATCTTTTGATTCTACACATAGAAAAATGTTTAGGTTGGATTTTTTGGGCTTTTCTAAAATAATTGAATTTCATATGAATAGTAAAATACAATAATTAACAATAAATGCTAAAACCTGAATTTCTACATCATGCTTCAGTCATGGATGTTGTAAATGGCTATTTGTTCGACCTGACCTACAAATATTACTATTATTTTAACAAGAATAATTACTATTTTTATATTATAGGAAAAATAATAACCTTATGATTACCATATTAAGAAAACTATCCACCCCACCACTATAAAAACCACCCACAATCCCCTTTTCTATTCACTCCTCTCAAGCCTTATTCTTGCCCAAAATTCTAACAAAATCTCTCCCCAAGATCCTCCCCTACATCTAGAAACCTTTTTCTTCTCAAAATACGATATCATATCTCATTTAAAGGCTCCCAAGAAATATAAAATCAAGAGGTAAACACCTCTTTTCATTTTTTTCTTTTTCTTTTCAGGTTCCACTGTTCTCTTTTCTCTCTCATCCTCCCCCCATCCAAATGGTATGAAAAATACAGTACCATACATGTAGTATATATTTTTATGATACTTTTATAATTTATAATCACCTTTCCTTTCTCCTCCTTTTATATAAAATAAATAAAATCGTCGTCTGAGATGTGTTAATTTATCGCATTCACGGATGCCGGGTCATCAATTTCTATTTACATCTTCAATTTTGTTAATGAAACCATTTTTATGGTTGAAACAAAATATTTAAATATTTATTTTATCTTATGTGGTGTTCTGGATTCCTTTTCCACACATGATTTTAAATAATAATACAAAACAAGTTAATTATGAGAAAAATCACTAAATTAATCCAAGAGATTATCATTAATGTTTTATATAATGATTCACCTTCACTCCAAATAACCAAATGAATTTTAAAAACCAGGTAATCTTCTAGATGTTTACTAATTTCAAATAACATCAATTCTGGACAACCATTCTAATCGTAAATTTTTTTCCAAACATGAATACAAGTGAACCAATCATTAACACCAAGGAATAAAACACTCCAAAATAGTGAAATTCAACCTCTAAACTCATAAAAAAGACATGAATGAACGTATTGAAGTTAAAATAAATCAATTACATGTATTAGATGTTCTATAATTATTAATTAATTACCCTCGTTTTGTTATTCAGATCATTAAGATCAAGATAAGGACACCATCAGACTTAAGGTAAGAGATCCTCTTTTTCTCCCAATTATTCAAGGATCTCCAATATATTATGTCATTTTATGTGTATTTACTAATATTGGGGAATTATTTAACACCTCCCCCATAATAACCTAATTATGTTTAAAATAATATAAACCCCTTTAACTCTCATTAATCCCTCCTAAGTACACCAGGTACCACACCGATATTCTGTATGGGATTCTGCTTAAACATATATTATTTCTTTGGGTTTTTCTTACTCTATTTTTATCCAAATGAAATATTATATTATGTTTATTTACATATTATAATTTATATTTATGTTTCAAAACTCATGTATCAAGATCTATTAATAATTCTCTCTTGAGGATATATAAGCTTTTAAGTGATTCCCTCCTCAGTAATTCCCGTTAAACAATCCCTTTTTAAGGGAACTTCCCAACTTCACACCCAATTTCAAGTGCACACTACCATATGATTTAAGACAAATTTTACTTTATAAATAAAATTATTATTATTAAAACATTTTTCTATCACTTTTGGCTTCCTACAAAATATAATTCTCTTTTCTATTTCAAATATCAGTTAGTGTTTTCCTTAAAACCGTTCTAAAATGATTTAATGATAAAAAATTTAAATACTCTTATTAGATGTTTCCACTTATATTTGACATCACATACCATGATATATTCCTATTTAATTTTATTAATTTCCATGTATGTTCTAATTCATTTCTATCATGGACACTTTTATGATACACTCATTCATTATGCCTTAGGACATGATTATGATACACATTTCATTCCATGAGTTCCCATATGTTTATGATTGATTATGTATGATTCAATATGTGGAAATCATATTCATTAACATGTTACGATGGGTGGGATAATATTTTTCTCCAATGAATTGGGTAAAGTTGAGTATCTCGAGACGTTATGTGAAATAGTCTTGGTGGTTAGCCTCGACTCGTGCTACCATGTGCAATAGTGTTGGTGGTTAAACTAATCATGTTATAATCTATTTGAAATGATCCTTGACTCATGATAAATCCATGTATCATATTTCTTCCAAGTCAAAATTATTCCATTTTAATATCATTCCATGTTTATATGTTTTGATTCCATGTGTTTCATTCCTTTTGTTATCATTATGACATACCTTCTATCCCATGTGCTAAATCATTATTACTATGATTTTTCACTTGATGGGTTTTTAGTCTATCCTTTTGTTCATGTTATCCCATATTAAACCTATGAATATTTAAGAGCACAATGTATGTTATGATCTAATTTTTAATATTACTTAAGGAAGTGTTTTTTAGACCCATGATTTATGTTTTATGTACATAGTCTACCAAGACACTAGACTTTACTATCCTTGTCTTGTAATGTAATGTTTTATTATTCATAAAACCATGTAATGTTATGTGTAAAAGGATAGGGTTTCAATAGTTGTTATCAATGGATGGTCTAGTTATTTTTGGACATTAGGAATATTTAACTTTAGTATGAAAATTATGGATGAGACTAAGTACAAGAAAAAAACCCTAAATTTTGGTTAGTATATAGTAAGTTGTTTATAATGAAAATACATCCGTGTCTAGATAGAAACAAGTAGAGGTGTCTCTAGAATAGTTTTATTTTGGGGTATAACTGAAAAACATATCTTAGATATAGAAAAGAATGAGAACTAGTGCATTAAAACGGGCCTTGGTGCACTATTGGTTTGACACTCCTAGGGGGATAATCTTTGGTAAATTCATGAGCTTAGTACAACCCATTATTAAGGGAATAGAAAATCCAATAAGAATATAAGTTAATAAATAGATCAATGATAACCTTGATTCATACCTAGGGAGTCTAAAGATATAATATTCAACTCTTGTACATGTTTATTCCTTTATGTTAAATGGTTCATTTTTATTTTAAATAGATAAGTGTTTGATCCCTATAACATTAAGTTATTTTTATTTGTTAATGTAAAGAAATATAAGAGCATGTTGTAATAATAAACATGATAAGTAATGTGAATATTACCCTAATGATATGCCTGATATAATGGGAACATGTGCTGAGAACTTCATGACAGTACATGCTTAGCTATCTCAAGTTATGAATATTAAATTGAATCATATGGAACACCCTCCTCATCCTAGCATAGAGCATGTTTTGGTTGAATCCTTCATTAAGAAAAGGCCAAACATGTTTCTTGGATCTTCATATCCCCTCCTCGTGGAACAGTGGATTAACTCCATTGAAAATATATTTTATTTCCTCGAGTGCTTATAAGAAGATAATTCATAATAGTGGTCTATCATTTTGATGGGGAATCTAATCAGAGGTGGATACTGATCAATAATACGATGTCTTAAGAAGATATTTATTCCATTTATTCGGAGGAATTTAAGAATATGATTTTCAATAAATATTTCCCATGAACCCTCCATCTCTAGATGGAAAGGGAGTTCCTAAGACTCAGGAATAATAAATATGAGTCAATCAGGTCGTATGAATCAAACATTAAAAGAAATGAAAGGTATACCTCTAGCTTTTTCATGATCACCAAAAGAAATTTGGACCAGTTATTTAGTGGAATAAAAATGTGTCTACATAAATCATTGCTGATTTGAGACTTCGACATGTATTAAGAGATTGTTTGTAGTGCCCTTAAGGTTGAAATGGAGATCGAAAATTCTCAGTGATATCATGGGCCCAGTGAAAAAAAAGAAGAAAATAAAATCTAATTTGGGTGGTTCTACAAATAAATTCAATGTTGGAATAATTCTTAACCATCCCACATATAAAAAATGTGGGAATAAGCATCTTTGGAACTATCTAAAGAGAACCAGGAATTGATTCATATGTGGATAAATGGGACATCTGGATAAAAACTACCGATGGGATATGAAGAATTCTGCTAATGTTGAAGAAGAAAGGAATGTTAAGATAAAAATTGAGCACGTGGATCAGTGTTACAACTGCAAGGGACAGGGGCATTATGAGAACAGTTTCCCAAATCCAAGGATTTTCTGAGGAAATCAACAACAAACTTCAAGGTAACAAAGAAGGTCTTATTGTTTCACTTCTATAGAGGAGGAGCTATAATATGATGTGATTATAGGTACTCTAGTTATTCATTCAATAATAACAAACATACTATTTGAATCTAGTTCTACGCATTCTTTCATATCATCCAATTTTAGTAGAACTACTCAAATAACAGTTCAAATTTTGGAGGATATGTTATATTTGAGAATAGTGAATGAGGAAATTATTATGTCCAAAGTATATAACTACTCCATAGTAAATTTTTGTTGGATTAACCTCCAATAAAATATCTTCATACTTCTTTTAGTATAGTTTGATGTTATCTTGGTCATGGATTTTCTTTTTAATACAAAGAAAACATCAACTATTGGGAAAGGGATATCACTCTTCGGATCACAAAGAATCCTCTAACTTATTACATTTTTTAAGAGGAAGACAAGTCTTCATTAGATTCCTTGACTCTAGGGTGGCTATTAAGTCCATATGAGAAAGAATTTCTAGCTCAAATGATTGAGACAAAGGATAAAATCATGCTCGAAGAGATGATCATCGTGAGGGATTACACAAATGTATTCCTTAAATATTTTCATGGTCTTCCCCCTGATCGAGAGGTTTATTTCTCAATAGAACATATTCCTGGATCCCTATATATATCAAAAATATCTTATAGAATGGACATAGTAGAGATGGTAGAGCATAAGAAGTAGTTATAAGAGAATCTAGAGAAGGGTTTTATACACCTGAGTGATTCACTATGGTGTGTGCATGTCCTCTTCATTCAGATCAATGATGGATCAAGGGGCCTCTACATTTATTATCATGAGATAAATAAAATCATGATAATGAACAAGTATCCCTTGCATCGGATAGATGAATTTTTTAGTCATCTTTGTGGGTTCAGTTATTTCCCTATGGTGGACCTTCGGTCGGGATATAACTAATTAAGGGTGTAGAAGGAAGATATTCCAAATACTACCTATTGAACGAGGTATGGTCATAATGAATTCATAGTGATGGCCTTAAAACTCAATAATTCTCTAGAAATATTCATGGGCTTAATGAATAGATTCATTAGATATTACCTCAAAAAATTTGTGGTAGTCTTTATCAATGATATTCTGATATACTTCAAGGGAAAGGAGGAACATGAGAAGCATTTGAATACTATGATGAATACTTTGTGATGGGAGAACCTATATGAAAATTATAAAAAATACATGTTCTGGATAGAGGAAGTATCACTCTTGGGGCATGTTATCACAAGAAAAGGATTATATGTGGACCCTTCCAAGACAAAGGAAATTGGAGACTATCCCAAGACAACATCAGTAAAGGAGATCCATAGCATTCTGGGTCTAGCCATGTACTATTGATTATTTGTGAATAAATTTTCATGATTCTCAAATACAATGACCAGTCTGACTCATAAAAAAGTAAAGTTAGTCTGCACTTAGGAATGTTAAGTATAATTTATGGAGTTGAAAACAAGGCTTATCAATATGCCAATACTCACACTCCCAAAAATTGGAGAACACTTAGTGGTGTATAGTGATTCTTCAAATTATTGTATAGGATTTTATTGATTCAAAATGAAAAATTGATAGCTTATGCCTCAAGGGAGATGAAAATTCACAAGCCAAACAATCCTACGCATGATCTAGAGTTGGCATCTATGATCTTTGTGTTGAAAATCTAGCAGAATTATATCTATATGGAGAACTGTGAGATATATACATATCATAAGAGTCTAAAATATATATTAACATAAAAAATATTAATACGCGCCAGCAAATATGGATAGTTCTCATCAAGTATTATGACTTCTCAATGGACGGCCATACCATTAAGGAAAACAAGGTAGATGATTCTCTAAGAAGAAAGGATCCTACATCATTATAAATGATGAGAATTTAAGTGGATCCAATCATCCATGATTTAGAGATAATGGACCTGGGAATCATTAAGGGAGGAACAGAATCAATTTTTTCTCAAATGATTGCTAAACCATTCTTCATACAGAAAATAAAGGATGCTTAAAGAATATAAGTGAAAATTTAGAAAAGGGTGGAAGCTATCAGAAATGGGAAATCCTATTAGTTGATGATTGAAAATGATGGAATCATATGATTTGGGTCATGATTATTTGTTTCATCTGATCTAGAGATAAATAAGGATATTATGAAGGATGCACATATTTCATCCTGCTCTATCTACCGAGGGAGCACAAAGATGTATCTACATCTCTGAGAGAACATTCGGTGGGACAATATGAAAGAAGAGATTTGGGAATATACATAAAAGTGTCCGCTATTTCAACAAGTAAAGGTTGAGAGACAAAATTATATGTGAATTATGAAGTCACTACCTATATAAATATTGAATTGGGATAATATTACCATGGACTTTGTCACTGGACTTCCAAGGACATCAAGAGTAAACAATGCTACACGGGTTATTGTGAATCATCTTTCAAAGATTTCTCACTTTATCTCAATTCGATGGGACTTACATTTGATTAACTTTAAATTGATATATGTCAAAGAGGAGTTAATGTCGTAGGTAGTACCACTATCTATTGTATACAATCTAGATCCAATATTTACCTCGATGGTTATGAAAATTATCTAACATGCTCTAAGAACTGAACTTATATTTTATATCGCATATCATCCTCAAATAGATTGCCAATATGAGTGAAATATTTATAAATTATAAGATATATTGTTAGAATGTTATATAGAATTCAAAAGAGGATAGTACCAACAACTTTTGTGGGTTTAATTCTATTAAAACAAAATTTTCCACTCGAGCGTCTAAATGGCACCACATGAATCCCTTTATGGGAAAAGGTTCAGAACACTTGTGTTTTAGAATGAATTCATTTGGATTAAACTGATATGAATAGGAATTGTTAAAGAAATTCTGGAGAAGGTGAAAAAGATTAAATAGAACATCAAGGCATCCCAATGTTGGCATGACGATTATGTAGACCATCATTGATGGGACTTTGAGTTCAAAGTCAGAGACATGGTATATCTATGCCTATCTCCACGTGATAAAGTCGTGAGGTTTGGGAAGAAAAAAATCTATGTCCCAGGTACATCGGCCCCTTCTATATTCTTAATCATGTCTGGGTTGTAGCCTATCAAAAATCACTTCCACCTACCAAGTCTAAAGTACACAATGTCTTCCATGTATCCCTATTATAGAAGTACATACTAGATCCTTCACATGTACTCTCCTAAGAGGTGGCATAGTTGGAGAATGGTCATTCTTACGAGAAGAATCACGTGATAATTTTGGATCATAGAGATAAAGTTATATGTAACAAGACTAATCACCAAGTCAATGTACTATGGTGGTACCATAAGTATGAAGAGGCAATATGGGAACAAGAGGAGGCAATAATGGACAATTACTCGCACCTGTTTATGGCTTAGAATGTAAAATGATATTTTGGGGTTGAAATTTCATTTGGGTGGAATAATGTAATGACCACATGTTTTATCAATGGAAATTTCTTTCTTGAAATTATGTTATATAATCACATGATATCGCAACACAATGAACTACAATATACTATGTGACTTTTAAACACAATATTGTAACTCCTGTGATTTTAATTTCCAAAATATAACATACATTATTGTGATCAGTATGATTTTGGGAGTCTGATAAGACAAACCAAACTTTTGGGGAATAGTAACCCACCCTTATGTATTGTAATATGACCCGTATAAATAGTAAATTGTCTAAAATAATAGCATCCTCACCCATGAATGTATAAATAGAATTCTTGCACCTTATAAGTGATAATATGACCATAGTAAAAGTATTTTCATTTTTATACATCATAAATAATTAATTAAAATTAATTAATTAGTTTAAAATTACATGTATTTTCTTTAAAATGTATTCATAAATTAACAATTTGATGTCTTCTAGTTTTAATGTAATTTTATAAGACTTTATTTAATTTTTGAAAACATTATAAAATTAGTTATAGTTTTAAATTTTGTATTTTTCAGGAAAATTGTGATTTTAAGTTTAATTAATAATATTTATAAAATTAATTTTGAAAATGGAGTTCCGTTTTGGATTATATAAATAAAAAATGTTTATGGAATGTTTTTTGTACTTTTAAAAAATACATGAATCTTATATTAATAGTAAACTATGATAATTCACAATAAATAATAAAACCAAGAATTTTTTAATCATGCTTGAGTCGTGGATGATGTAAATGGTCATTGCTTCAAACTCACATGCACATGTTACAGTTTTTAGTCCCAAGAATCATTAATAATTCTTTTCCAATGGAAAAATAACAAACTAATTATTAAAATATTAAGAAAACCCTCCTCCTCGCCAATATAAAATCCACATGCACTCTCATCTTCCCTTCACTCCTCTAAATCCTTTTGCCTTCCTTAAACTCAACCCAGATATCTCCCCGAGATCCACCCTTATGTCCACAAACATTTTTTCACCTCAAAATACAAAATCATCTCCCCTTATGATTCTCTCAGGGAAGATTAAATAAAGAGGAGACATTAGATTTTCTTTTCTTTTATTTTCTTTTCATAATCCTTTGTCTTCTATTCTTTCATAACCTCTCTATATCCAAATCGTATGAAAAATATATTTTCATAAATGTACTATAATTTGATTATTTTAAAGGGAAAAATAATTATCTTCTGTCATTTTTACTCCTTTTGTACGAAATAAATAAAAATACCATCTGAGATGTGTTAATTTGTCACATTTAAGGATGACGGTTATCAATTTGTATCACCATCTCAATTATAGTCATGAAAAAATATTATGGTTGAACAAAACAATTAAATATGTATTTTAACTTTGTGAAAATCAGAAATAATTTTTCACAGATGATATAAAATTATAATACAATACAATTTAACTATGAGAAAAATCGCCAAATTAATCTGATCATTTATCATTAATGATTTATATAATGATTCACTTTTAATCCAAATCACTGATTGAATTTTTAAAACCATGTAATATTATGTATGATCACTAATTTAATATAACATAAATTATGGAAACCATTCTCATCATACATGTTTATCCAAACATGAATATAAGTGAACTGATCATTAAAACCAAGGAAGAAAACGCTCCAAAAAAAATAAAATTGTACCACATAACTCATACAAAAAGACAATAATGATTTTAATAAGGTCTTAATAAATAAATTAAATGTAGCTTAGGTCATGTAATTACTAATTAATGAACCTAATTTGATTATCCATGTCATTAAGATCTAGCGAAAAACACCATCGATCTTCGGGTAAGGGATCATGTCTTTCCCACATATATTCAAGGACCTTAACTATGTTATATACTTTTAGGTGTAGTTACTAGTGTTGGGATATGATATAATGTATCCCCCAAACTTTCCTAAAGATGTATAAAATAATATAATCCCCTTTCTCTATCATTAATCCATGTTATGTATAATTTGTACAGTTCTGATATTCTATAAGGGATTCTACACAAACATCCAATATTTCCTAGGGTTTATCTCACTCTCTGTTTAACCAAATGAAATCCTATATTATTTTTATGTACATATTAAATTTTTTTATGTTTTAAAACTCATTTATAAAGATCCATTAATCAATCTCGTTTACGGATATACTTGATTTTATGTGATTCCCTCCTCAGAACTTCTCGACAACAAAACTTGTACTAAGGGAACTTCTCAAATTCATACCCAATTTAAAGTTCAATCTATAATATTTTTTAACACATAATTTCTTTTATTAATCCAATTTTTGTATAATAAAAACATTCTTGGATCACTTCTGGTTTTGTACAAAATATTATTACTTTTTCTATTTTAAATGATTGCTAGTGTTTTCTTTAAAACCTCACTAAAATGTTTTAATTCTAAAAATATTAAATACACTTTTTACATTATTTCACTTATATTTTCCAAGACGTACCATGATTTATCCATATTTTACCTTATTAATTACATGTATTACTTAATTCCTTTCTTCAATGGATACTTTTATGACACTCCCATTTATTATGCTTTATGACATGATTATGATACACATTTCATTCCATGGGTCCCTTATGTTTCTGATTGATTATATAAGATTCTTTTTTTGTTAAGAATATTCATGAACATTTAATATGGGTGCACCTGGATAGTTCCCCTATGCATTGGGTAAAATTGAGTCTCATGAAAATTTTGTGAAAAGGCCCTTGTGGTTAGCCTGGACTCGTGCTCCCATGTGAAACGATCTTAGTGGTTAACCATTACTTGTGCTCTTCTATGTGTAATTAGTCTTCAATCATGCTAAAGTAATGTTTTATGTGGCTTCCACATTATAATTAATCAATGTTTATATGATCCCTTGTTTATATATTATCATTCCATGTGTTTCATGTGCCTCATTTTCATTATGCCTTACCTTCTAACCCATGTGCTAAAGTACTGTTACTATGATTTTTCTCTTGCTGGGATTTTTTTCTCATCCCTTTGTTTATGCTATCCCTATGTTATAATTTGAATATGTGTGAGGAATATTAATGTTAGGTTCTCTTTATGAAGATTATATAAAGATATTTTTTAGGCCCATGCTTTATGTTTTATATACCTAGTCTTTAAAGACACTAGATATTGTGATCCTTGGCTTGTAATATGATGCTTTATTATGATCAAAACCATGTAAGGTTATTTTTAAGGGGTTAGGGTTTTATAATAATGATAGTTTAAATTTGAAACCTTACTCATGCCTATATGTGTCATACCACCTACAAGATAGTAACTTATTTCTGTTTTCATAATCATCATAGTATTTAGTCTTAGAAATATAAATAATGTATAAAAATAATAAAATTTTCGAGAATATTGTTATAAAAATGTTGAAATATTGACACCCTTATCCAATAGCTAATCTATCAAAGTCATTTTGGCACATAAGATAAAAATCATCGAAACATATCCTATGTACACATAATTGACTATATAATTGCATATGAAATGGTAGTAAGTGAAATAAAAGGAATAATATAATTAAAAATGGTTATTAAGAAAATTAATAATTAACATAACACTACAATTTGGAATATATAGATTGAATATGATGAATTAAACTCATGATATGGGATTTCATCTTAATTTCCTCTCACTGAAGAAGGTTTTGATTTTATGCACCTTTATTTTTTTTGTATATACATCCCCTTGGACTAGTCATGTAATGAAATTCACTATTTACAAGATATTTTTTGTTTATAAAAATTTTATTCTTTCATTGAGATTTCTATTCAAATATTTCCAAAGTGGTAAGGGACATTTATTTTAAAAAGATATTATTTTAATGTTTTCCTTCAAACTCACGTTATATTAATGTAAATATTTTTAAAATGATTTTAAGAATTAAATGATATAGAAATGATATTTTTTTCAAAGTGAATTTATTTCATTCTTTAAAAAAATTTACAAAAATGAATCTTTTTTCCAAATGATTGAATTTCTTGACAAACGTCAAAATAAATTATCTATTTTATCATATAAAACATTAACAACATTTCCCATTGATGTAACCCTTATTCAAATTATGTTTTCCTTTACATGATTTTATTTTTTCCTCAAATAAAATCTCTAATTTCCTTTTTATATAGAATTTTGTTTTATTTAATGTGTTTTCAAAAGTAAAGGGTATTTTGGTATTAAAAATGGGTTTCTAAAATAAAAGGTGATTTTTGTTTCCAAAAGGTATTTTTATATGAGATTAATAGTTTTTCAAAAAAAATTGTTTAAAAATTGCAAGAATTAAATTTTTTATTCATGATACAGTACATCGGCATTATATTTTAGAAGTGGGTGCACCAAGATAGTGTTGGGTGAGGCCATTACAGTATATATAAAGAATGTTCCCAAATAACATCATGTGTACCCGATATAGTTCATATGATGGGAATGTGAAAATATTGCTTTAATGTATTAGGAAATGATTATTGTATTAATAGTATTGAAAGAGGGATTTATCAAAGGGTTTCTCATAGGAATTTAACTGTGCCCCAGTTACTTATAACACATGTTAAATAGGGGTTATTAATACAACCCTCTATGGTTCCAAAAATACGTTTTGATTTTAATGAAATAGATTTTAATGATTTTATTTGAGAAAAACGTCTGTGTATTTTTTTTTTGAAATTTATTTATATATTTCTCTCAAAAAATGAGATATAGATAAATAATTTCATTGGTTTTCACTCATTTGACATGATAAAAGTTTTTATTTCTTTATATGTAACTTACTGAGAATCATACAATCAACCCATGATTTAAATAAATTTCTATAGGGTTTAAGGATGTGAATGGAAAAGAAAGAAGTTGAGTTGAAAGTCATGAATATTTTCCCTAAAAATTAATAATGCTATATTTTAAAAAAATTATATTATAGGTAAAATGGATAATAATTGGATGTTTCCACCTTATAATTTGTAGTTGTTATTATGTATGAGTTATTACCTAATTCTATAAAACTTCAAACCTAAAAAGATCCTAAAATATAAATGAATGAATTCTTTACATAAAACACAATATTATGTAGTGCTTATAGTTGGGTAATCATAATTGGTATCAAATGTCACCTTAAATAACATTAGACATAAGGATAATTTGAATTCCATACCCTCATTAGATTATAAATTATGGTTAAAATGGAATTTTATAGCATTTTAATAACACCTTGTAATTTCTTCTAAAATATTCCTATTTAGAATAGATTTACACATAGGAATTTTGGAAGCTATAATATGAAGGCACCGAGAGGAAAATATCCTTCAAAATCAGCATCCCAAGTTACTAGGAATTAAAAAATAATAATTAGTCGCAATGATGGATCTATTGACCCAGGAAATAAATCGTGGCAGTATCCATGATAGTGATAATCCAAGTTTTATATAGATGAACGTGACGATATTAGATAATTTCATTTGAAACCATCCCCCATCATTTAGTGGATCATCTAAACCATATGAATCCAAAGTATGGATCAATTCCTTAGAGAAGATATTTGAAGTCATGGGGTGTTTAGAACCTCAAAAGGTAAACCATTTCATTTATCATTTTGAATGTAATACTAATCGATGGTGGTATTTGGTTGTCAATAGAAAAGATGAAGTCGATCTTTAGTCCATGGAATGGGAAATAACTTAGGGACCTTTCTAGTAAAAAGAAAACTCTATGTTTTCTCAACTTTAAATGAAACCCCAATTCCTAGAACTACGGGAAAAAATAACGATTTTGTAGCATAATATGAAGAAAACATTTCAATATTTACCAGGAATATTTTAGATTTTATTCAATAAAATGTTATTAAAATCAAATGATTTTACTCATGGTCAAAACCAAGTTTGGAAAAAGATTTTAAAATATGTGAGAAGGATATAATTTGTGTAGAGAAGATTGAGATGGATCATTCTGACAATTATGTTCCAAGAGGTGATAATAGTAGTAAATTTTCATGGTACCATGTAATGGAGAAGAATCATGATAAGATGTATATATTAATCCTAAAAAATATTTCAGGTATGGAAAATAAAATTTGAAGGAATATTTCAAAGGATCAATAAATGGTTTATAGTGTGTTCATTTTCGTCATTTGATTTTTAATGTAAAGAAAAGAGTTTTGAACGACCAAATAATGGGGTACCTGATAATTATCCAATAGTTAGGGGTTTCAGTTTTAATGATTTGAGTCATTAAGCTATCAATTGTCTGATATTTGTTTCATAGGATGGAAATTATCATGGCTGAAAAATATAAAGGTGTAGAAAAGCCATTTTTTACTACTACATATGATGTGGGACAATCTAATTAAGTGGTGACCTGTACAGTAATTATTTATTCGAATTTTTACAATTCCATATCTAGCTCTAGATGTTTAAATATTTCACTTCAAGTAACTTTGTATCTAAATTTGAAATATCAACCAATAAAATTAGCATATAAATTTTGGTTAGAAATATTTGTGGAAGTGTTAAAGAAACCAAGATTTATAAGAATATTCTTATTGTCATTAGGGGGTTGTTGTTTGCAATAAATCATGTTGAACAATCCATAGTATTTTTTGATGTAAATTTTTTATGGATTGGATTCCTATATATCATGAGAAGAGAGATTTCAAATATAATAAAATTTTATTAAATGATTTCATGCCTCTGATAAGTTTACAAAAATCTATGAAATTAATTATAGATGGTAGTGAAATTTTTCAAGAACATATAGAAGAAATGAATGAAACTATTAAAATTAGTGATCTCTAGTGGTGAATGAATATATGGATGTATTTCCTGGTGATTTTCTCTATTTTATTCTAGACTGGGGTGTTGAGTTTAATATTGATATGGCTCTTTACACTAAGACTCTTTCTAATCCCCCTTATCAAATGGCTCAAGTAGATCTTTTATAATTTAAAAATCAATTATTTTAGTTATTAGATAATGGTTTAATACGCCCTTGAAATTTAAAATATGGTACTTGTGATTTGCTTCTTAAAAAAATATGGTTTAATGGGTGTTTTTGTTGATTATAAATCCATGAATAACATCAATAAAGAGAAAACATATCTATATTTTTCTTCATATCAATGATTTATTTGATCAGGTCTGTTGAGATAAGTATTTATCAATGGTTGATATGAGGTTCAGGTACATTCCAATGATGCTAAAATAGGATTACATTTCAAAGATTGTATTTTGAAATTTATATAGGCATTATTAGTTAATAGTTTTTCCTTTTAGGTTTTCTAATGAGTGTGTTGTATTTATGGACCCGATTAAAACAATTTCAATAAATTCATGGTTAATTTTGTAGTTATGATTATTGGCGTCTTTTTTAAAATTTTAAAAGCCTATAATACGATGAAATAAACTTATCGATAACATTTCAGAACCTAATGGAAAATAAATTTTATTGTAAATTATGTAAGAGTGAATTTTGGTTGCAATAAATTTATTTCCATAGACATATTGTTTCAAAATATGGAATAATTGTTGACCATGAAAAAAAATTAATGAATGGAAAATCCCCAAAAACATCATATTGATTCCTAGTTTTCTTACATTCTTGGGTTACATCCGGTGGGTTTTTAAATAATTTCTCCTTTTTCTAGCCAATTTACTAGGTTAACATGATAAAGAGATGTATTGATTTTTGAAAATTAGGATTATGATTATATTCAGAAACTATAAAATATTGGATAATGCTTTATTTTTAGCCCTACATTCTAGAAATTTTGAAATTTTTATCTATAGTTATGCTTAATTTAAGGGAAATGATTTTTTACATATACAGAATGATTAGTTAACTGCTTAGGTTTCAAGTCATTTGAAACCGAATTAGTTAAATTTCTCTACACATGATTTATTATTATCAGTTATGGTTTTATATTAATAAAAATTATCCACCCTTTCTATGGAGTGAGTGATACATATATACTGATCAAAAAAGTTTTAATTATTTAGTCACTTAAAAATAATTGAACACGAGATAGAGAAGATGGTTATACCTGATCAAGTATAATGATTTCATGATCCATTTCTATCTAGGAAAATTAAACGAAGTGGATAATTATTTGAATAAAAAATTTAATTCTATGTTAAACATGTAATATTTCAAATGTGACCCATTGGTCAATGACGTAATGAATTATAACATAAAAGCATTGTATGTAGGGAAATCCCCTGTTTCGTTTACTGTTTAATTACTGTTAACTTTTTTCAGAAGAATTAAATGGTCTCAAAAGGCGGATAATTCAATTTACGAAAATGTAAAATCCATTAAGAAGTGTATGTTTTATATTTTTAATATTGATTAAGAATTTGTTTTATGATTTGTAAAGGGATTATGTGTTCCTTGTGATTCCCAACTAAAGAAAGAGTTATCGACTGAAACTCATAGTTCTCTATTTTCCATTCATCTTTGAATTAGTATGATGTAGAGAGACCGTTGAGATTGTTACTAGTGGGATTGAATGAAAATAAATACTTTTCACTTTATAATGAATAATTTTATTATTAAAAGATTAGTGAATAATTAAAATCACTAAAGGGAATTATTCAAGATTTTATAATTCTAGAGTGAAAATTTGAAAGTATATCAACAGATCACATTGTGGGATTTCCAAATAATTCTCATGGAAATAATGAGATATGGGTTATTAATAATCGATTAACTAAGACCTTTCATTACCTTACCATTTGATATTGTTTATAATTGCATTATCTTACTCAACTATATATAATGAAGATAGTAATGTCATATGAAATTACTCTCTCCACTATATCAAACCCTCATTCCATGATTACATATAATTTTTGGAAAGGACTTCAAAAAGAATTGGGTACTAAAATAAAATTCAACACACATTTTCATCCTCAATCTAATGGTCAATCTGAGTGGAATATTCATATTAATGTACCAAATTTAAAAGTATAAATTTCTAATAAAATGGATTTTAATCAATAACATATTAGGACATCTAAGATAAGGATGAAATGTTATACAGATTACTGAAAAAAAAGAATTTTTTTTCAGGTTTGTAATAACATTTTTCTAAAAAAATATCTATAAAAAATGGTCATGATTTTGGGTTGAAAAGTAAATATTTGTTTCTGTTTTATTTTAATATATTATATCCTCTATAAAATTGGATCGATTTACTATCACATGGATTTTCTCTTAGGTTAATCATAATTACAAAATATTTTTCATGTCTTGAGGTTAAGGAAATATGTGTCGGATTTATCTCATTCTTTGATCATGAAAGTTTTTCATTTAGAAGATAACCTTTCCATTGATGAAAAATATATTTAGATTCTTGACCTTATAGAGAAAATATTGTGGAATAAAGTGATTTACTAGGTTTTGTTTTTATTGAAAAACAATGTGGTTGATGATTCATCGTAAGAATATAAAAATGCTACGGGGGAACGTTTTCCTCACTTGTTTAATGAGTAAATAAAATTTAAGGGAAAGGATTTAGAAATTTGGTTTATAATTCAACAAGAAATATAATTATAATATAAATAATTTTATTGGGTATAGTAAGATAATAATTCATTATGTATGTTTAGTTCACTTAATTAAATTTTCATCATCATTATATTATAAATTATTTTATGTTTTTTTTAATTTGGATTTTTCTAAAAATTCCTTTAATGTGTATAAATAATATCCTTTTTAATTATTTAACATAACCCATGTTTTAGATTTTTTCATTAAAATTTTTAGATAATTTATCTTTAAATATAAATTTATATTCATTAAATTATTATTATAAATTTTAAGGTTAATATAAACTCATCATTTTCTCAAAAAAAAATACACTTCTTCATAAATAGATTTATCATCACGTCCATGGGTTTTATTTTAAATTAAATTTATCCTATTATGTGAACATAATTTGGTAAAATCGAATCCATATTTACCATAAGAATAATTTTTTTGATCTAAGAAGTTCAAATTAATATTTTACTTTAATAAATTGGTAAAATAGTAAAAACTAATAACCATGATTAAGGTAAAAACAGGTTTACTATGGGTTTAACTAAAAAAATGGTTAAAATGAGAAAAATTGTTTACAAAAATACCTTGGTTGACATATTTTTTCATTATCATGTCTAAGTGTCAATAATGTTCTATTTTGGATCCTCTTATCATGATAAATACATGGGTACACATTTTTCTCTTCAAAAATTACATGTTTTCCACTCACCTCATTTATAAATGGACACCCCTATCCTCTCCTCTTGACACCCTCAAATCCATTTTTATCATCCAATAAATTCATACATATATTCCTTATTTCCCTATCCATAACCTATCTCACTTATTTTTATGCTAAATCCATTCTAATAAGGATTTTAGTGCTTCCAAATGAGGTTTCCCTAAGAAGACGTTTCTTGCTTAATCATACATCATACATTTATTTTCTATTCCACATCATTAAAATCATATTAATTTATATTTATATAATATAAATAGTACACCCCATATTATTATATGTTATTATTTAAATTTATTAATGTAAATCATTCATCTCTTCCATCAAAGGGAATATAAAGTCATCATTCATATTTATGGAAAACTACGTCTCACAAACCGATGTTATTCATTATTCATCTTCACCTATCATTTTATAATGTAATGATGTATTAAAGGTATATATATTACATTTTTAACATATTTATTTATCACGGTTTATTTTAGAACATATTCCTTCTTACATTCAATTTTTTAGGGGAGATGATAAAGTCGCTCGTCAGTATGGCAGACTACCGCCTTAGGAAACAAAGTGATTCATTTTTCACTAACGCATTACATGGATGTTAATAAGGTTATATTTAAATAATTAATGTAATTTAATTGATATTATAATTATAGTTAGGAAATATTAATCATTAGTATTGGATAATGTATAATTTATATTCTTTAGCAAAAAAATGATATTGTTATTTATGTATGTGTGTACTACTACCTCCACGAAGCGATGTGATTGTTTTTTTCATAACCAAATCACATGAATTACATATATAATTATATTTAATTAAATAATATGTATATATGACATTATTATTATTATTTAATGGTAAAATCATACTTACCTATTTTCTGTAATGTAAGTTGAAAAATTGAAATGTTACTCATTCATACGTATGGACAACTGTCTCCATGATCCTAACATATTTTATTTTCCAAAAAATATTTCATAATTGTTTTTAGAAGTTTAATTTATTAATAAATTTATAATTATTTCATGATTATTGTTATGGATATTTGGAAATATTTACCTCTTGGTTTAATGGTCAGCCAACTAAACACATTTTTATATATATGCTAAATATTGTAGAGGTATATAGTGTAAAATTAATTGATTAATTACTTGTATATAAAATTGTAAAAGTTGAAATGAAAAGAAAATTATAAAATGAAATTATTCTTAAAAATTAATTAATTACCATAAGTTTATTATTCATTATGATTAAGAATTAATGTAATGAATCAAACTCATGGTAAGGGACTTCATCATAATTTTTTTTCAACTACGTAATATTTTGATTTTATAAACCTATATTCATTTCTAAAGTTTATATAATACCCCTTTGACATGTTATTTCATACATTTATCTATTATAATAATATCTAATTTTTTTCATTTTTATTCTTTCATGGGCCTTATTATTCAAATATTTCCAAAGTTGTAAGGGGTTTTCCTTAAAAAAATCCTCTCTAAATGTATCCTTCAAACACTATTTTTCATCCATATCCATAGCTTTTAAAATTATTTCCACGATGAAATTATATTTAAATGAGTGTTTTATAAAATTTAAGTTATGTATCCATATTAATTTTTTCTAAAAAAAAGGAATATCGTTATGGAATTCTTCACATTCCTTACATATGAAAAAAGAAATGATGTCACGTAATGTATTTGATGATAATGACTTTTCATACCGATGTAATCATTATTCTAATACAGTCTTCCTTTTCAATAGTTATTTTCTTATTAAAGTAAAAAACATATTTCTAATTATTTGGTATTTTGTTATTCATTATTTTTTAAAAAAATAAAATGGTATTTTTTTATTGAAAATTGTTTTTTAATATAAAAGGGAATTTTGATATCTAAAAGTAATTTTCATATGAGTTTAAAATATTTTTCAAGTTTTTTATAGTTAAAATATTAAATTATAATAAATATTTTTAATTATAGGGTACTTATACATTACAAATGAGAAATATTTTCTCCCAGATAGCATCTGGTGAGACCGTTACATCTTTTATGATGAGGGCACCGAGATAGCGCCAAAAGAACCCAGTATAGCTTATCACAAGGATATATAGAGATAGATCTCTACCATATTGTGTAATATTACTTTTATTAATATGAAAGAATGATTATTTAACAAATTTTTTATCCTATTGTTTTATCTGGGTCAAAGTTACTTCTGACTTGGATTTAAAATGGGTTATTATTGTGATGCTCTATGTATGAATATTTGGGATTGTTTTTTATATGGGTTTTATATATTTAATTTTAGACATAGTTTGTGTGTTTTATTACAAAAATTATTAATTTATTTTCCTCAAATAATATTGAGATAAATTTAAAACATTTCACATTTTTTCATTTTTTTATAGGACTAACAGTTTTTTGTTTTTTTACATCCTTTGCTAATATTTTTTTTCTCATCGTGCATTTTGAACAAGAAAATTTACACAATTTTAATATTAGTATGGGAGAGGAAGAAGTCATGTTGAATGTCATTAATTATTTTAATAAAAATAAACAATACATTATTTAAAAAAAATTATAGGGAAATTTAATTCTAATCGAGGGTGTCCACTTTTTTATATGTTTTTTATGTTATGTATGATTTAATACCTAATTATCTAAAACTCTAAACATAAAAATGTATTAAAAATAATATAATAAATTCATGAAAATAAAATAATGATTCTATGATTTTTAGGGATATTTCCTTATAGCTAAAGTTATATATTTATATTTGGAAACCCATAATTATAAGAAGAAAAAAATAAAATATATATAATATAAATCTCTATCCACCATAGCCACGGGAGGAGTGGAAAATATTGGAAAAAGAAAATTATTATGTAGATAAAGGATATGAGTTTCCCACTTCATGAAATCAAGGATATTGATAGTGAAAAATGACTTGAATCCATGTGAAGAGGGATATGATAGGGATTCCACTTGAGAGAGGTATGGGAGGAGAAAACTAGGTGTAATAATAAAAATGTTGGTGGATTCCATAATAATTTACTTTAAAACTATTGATGTAAAAATTCCAACCAGATTAATTAGTGTTGTCCCTTAGTAAGAATCCCATGAATGATTTCAATGCAACCTACTATACCCCCATAGAAACCCCCTCTAGAAACATCATATTACCATTGAACATAACTAGAGATAAAATATTAATAAATAACAAATTATATTACATGAAAATTAAATAAAAGGTGTGTCAAATTCTATTATTTTTCTTTGAAATAGTATACCATAGTGTTTTTTGTAGATGATTATCCAATTATCATCTAAAAGTAAAGCAACAGCTTCAAGAATTTACTCAAACAAAACATAATTTTCTAGTATGGAAGTGGGATGATATCATAAATGATTTTGTAACTAGTCGACCTAGATCAACCAAGGGAAGAGACATGTCATGGATTATCACTGGCCATCTAACCATGAAGTTATACATTGAATCAAATAATGAATCATCTTTGATTAATGATCTCATTTTCTATATATTATATAAATTATAAATCATTCGTATGTATTTTATAGGCTTTTCTCTAACAAGGAACCCCATTTTACATCTCAATTCTAGAAAGTACTTTAATGGGAATTGGGTTCTCAATTCAAGATGGGTATGATTTTCAACTAAAAATCAATCACCATTACATTCATATAATTTATATTCAAATGTATTTTTTATGATTTTTATCCATTATTTTGATTGATTATTTTTTGAACATCACTCATTTGTTGATTGCCTTACAAAAATACATGTTTTTATTAATATTTCATTATACAAAAACCAATATGGAATTCCATTTTTTTTATATCTATGTGGAATAATAATTGTTTTCTCTACCTTCTGATGACCAACCTTCATCGAAAAGGTTTAAAACTAGGAGAATGTTATTCAAAAGTATATCATAATGCCTTAGAGACATTATATGTTTAATTCAAACCATCTCAGGTGAAAATTTTAATTATCATTTTGTGACCTTATATTCCTTAGGTTTACCCCATGGTTGGGGTATTGATGGATGTGTAAATATGGGATGCTAACTAGAAGATATATTATATCTTTTTAAATCATTATTTTTACTAGGTAATTTATATATATTCTTAATTTTGATCTAATATTCCATTCCATGAATAAAACATTCTTTTCTACCAAATCGAAGATGTATATATATAACCCTATGTGAACTTTTTTATGATGATGCAGATTTTGAGATAGATATGTCCTATACATAGAATATTTGTGGAATAATAAATTGGATTCAGAAAGATCCATGGTGCTAGGTAATCCCTCCGATTCGGATAAAATGGAAATACGGTAATATATATGATGAAACATGGGATGTGGAAACTCAAATGAAGATCCAAAGTCTAGATTTGATTCCATAAAATATTATTGTATATTTTTAGGCATGAGAATCATGATTGTTTTGAAGTAACAAAGACCTTGAACTCTATGTAAATGTGACTCTTTTTAATATATATCTATTTTATCTATAGTTGGGGTTTGGCGTAGTGGTAAGAACCTCATAATCTAACATGAAAAATGGTGGTTCAAAACCCATTGTGCGCAGGTACTATAGCAGTACTATAGCAATAGAGGTAATGTAGAAACAATGGGAACTATAGCAGCAACAATCACTCTAGTAGTGGTGGGTGATGTGATGTACTGTAGAAAGTGGGTATTATAGTTGTACTATTTACAGAATGGGCTTAGGCCAAAAAAAATTGGTCCTGAGGGCCATGTACTGGGCTACATGCCCATTAGGCCTTCGAGCCACTCAATGGGTCTCCCTCTATACAGTCAAAAGAGTTGTTTTCATCACTTTAATAATAAAATTAGGCTTTATCCCCAACTATTTAAAAAAATATCCATTTTATCATATTTTTGTTTTATTTTTACTGGGAAATGTATTTAGATGAATTTAGAGAAGATTATGAGAGTAAAGATGAAGACCCAACATCTTAGGGACCATCTTGTACCATGAGGACCTTCATAAGGTACACTTTTGGGAGTTAAAGGTGCATATGGTGTTATTTGAATTAATGAGTACCCAATGGATTATATGGGGCATAGTTTTGACTCCTTGGTAAAATACCCTTTTGATGAGAATTTTGGTCATTCTAAAACAAAATTAAATTCTCTAATCCTTACCCACATTGGAAGTATCCATAATTTTTATTATTTTCACTCCCTCTCAAGGTCTCGCACATCTCCCTCTCATACATCTTTAATTATTTCATTAATCATTGACCTTGGATGCTCCACTTGTTTTTGGAAACCAATTTTAATGAGGTATGGCCCATGTTGTCTTATAATATTTACTTTCTTATTTTTTTTTAATTTTGAAAGGATGAATTATCTATTGTCCCATTAAACTAAAGATTTTTAGTCTACTAAATTTCATCATATGACTTTAGATATATGTATATTATGTCTTTTAATTAGGTTATTCAAAGTTAAAAATTTGTTTTTTCTTCACAATTCAAACTCCATAAACAAAAGGGGTTACTTCCTAACTCCATCCTTTTTCTAAGTTGTTATGTTAATCTTTGTGGTGTCATCTCAAATTACATGGGACCTTAGTGTATTATTCTATATTTAAATTTATATGTATACACATAATTCATCTCACTCTAATAGGTATTTTTCTAAATAAGTTTTTGGGACTGAGTAGACAAGAAATGAATAAATTTCATTTAATAACTAAATTATTCAAAATTAATTATTATAAAAGCTTTAAATTTTGGGTGACACCAACATAAAATTTGTTGTTTAATAATTCTCAGACTTTTACTTTTCTACCTTATATTGATTTTTATTAATTTCATAGATTACTAATGTTTGATTCTAAAATCTATTTTCATATGAAATATATATGATAAATTTATTTTTTTCTATCAACTTTAGTTCAACTTTTATTTTTGGTATTTACTACATTTAAATTTTTTCAAACATCTTACTTAGCCGTTCATGTGAACTATTTTTTATATTAGAAAATTATCGATATAAGTGTTATTTGGGATGATTGATCATATAAGAATGTGTTACACAACATATGTGTAGTATTAGAACATCTCACAATTCATATCCTTCTAATACCGATTCCCCTTTTCCTAAAGTGATGGTTTGAATAATTTTTTATATATCAGTATACATAATTCCCCTCCCCTAAATAAGATAAGTTTATAGGACCCCCAGTATTATTTCACACATCAATATATGTTATAATTTTTATATATGTGTGTGTTTTCAATTTATAGGTGTGAGAAGTCATCCCATAGGGGATGTATAAAACAAGATATCTCTGAACAAGATATAGGGATAAAAGTAGGTAATATTAGAATGGTAACTACCTATATTGGTAGTTATGTACAATTTCCTATGTTTATGACTAATTATTAGATAAATAAGGTACATTATTGTATTATATATTCCTATAAATATGTATAATTTATGACATAAAAAATATTTTACGATAAATTGTTAGTGGTGGTGTGGAGATCACCTAATGGGTATTTTCAACCTCATGTCATTCACATGCCCATATAGGAAACATTCATTTTCTTTTTTATTTGATCACAGTAAAATAAAGTAACACAATAATAAAAGATAGTCACCCATGGATCATGGAGCATAGAGAGACTCCTTTTAGTATTTTTATGGGTGGTCCAGTGGATGAATCATAGATTATCCTTACTACCTTTCATGAGATATTCAATGTTTGGGAAGACCCTTTTCAGGCCCTAGGACCATTTGTTTCATGTACCATATGTTTATATTTATATATAATTTCTATTTCATATTAAAAATATTGTATTTATGGATATATTTTTATCATTTGTTTATATTTATGATTGTTCTTGTCATTTTACACATTTTTCTTTTTCAACACATTTAATCTACTTCTATTTATAAAAAATTACAAATTTTATAAAACTAAAATGTTGATTTTTCATGATATATATATATGTATATATATTTGATTTATTTAACATAAAAAGGTGTAAAACATCTCCCACATTCATATTTATAAACTCCTTGAATTTACACTAGACTCTAGCAATGAAGAGGTGTGCCTGAGATTTTAGGTCAATCTAATTAAGGTAAAACTCCATTATTTCAGTCAAGAACGTTGCACTTTCCTGTGTATATCATCCATGAACAAGAAAAAGTAAATTAATCCACTTACTACCAATTATTTCATATGTCCACATATGTTAAAGTGAATCATTTCATGAAAATTTGTAACACTCTTCTTCTCCACCTTATAAGAATTATAAACCATTTTCGCAATTATACAAGAATCCCAAGTCAGTTCCCTATATGTTTTAATTTTTAGAATATCAGTAACTTTATTTAGAATTTATAGATATTCCATGATTTTTTAGTGAATATGGTTGAGTAATAAATTTCAAAAATTATTTTCTAATTCCATCATAAGGAAGAATAAGCTCTTTTTTCCATCCACCTAAAAAATATTTTCATTATCTCTCCTTCCATTAGTCAATACATCAGCATGAATTCCATTAGTCCTGAACCCTTTATTGTTTAATATAACTTCTTTCCATAATTCATAACATTTTCTCACACCCAATAGACTATGTCGAAGTTTTTTTACTGTTAGAATATATATTCTTCCCAAATATTCTCCTTAAATAATAGACATTTTACAACCCCTGATCTTTAAAGAATAGTCATTAGTAAAATTAACTATGTTGTCCGCATTACTCTCCATGTTTTTCAACAAGTACAAATTTTCTATCAAGTGGGTTAAACAATCGCTATCCATTATTCATGTGTGGGTTTTCATTCCCTTTTTAGTATAATTTCAACCAAGATAGTCGTATCTATATAATCTCCCTTCCATTAAATTAGTCATTGAGTAAAAACATAATCTTGTCTCTTTATTTTACATTCATAAAAACTAGTAATGTAGTCCTCATCCCCATACTATAGAGATATGTTATTCTCTTATGTAGGTATCAGGTTCATGGATTCCCTTTTAATCCTCCTTGATCCAAAAATATTTTTATACATTATTATAACTTTCATTAAATAAAGGGATTTACTCCCAATGATAGAAAATTTAAATCAATATTCGGGAAATAATAATTTATAAGATATGTTATTATTATGGATTTTGATAGATTTTCCTTAAATAAAACTTCCTTAAACATCACAATATGTCACATTGTGACCCATGTTACCCAGTAATTGGTTTTTTATTGTAACATCTTATTCATGGATTCCACAAAATAGTGCCCTAAGGTCAGTGAGTCACAATGTCTAAGCACATCTCCCAAAATTCCATAGGCTTTGGACTAGCGATAAGAGCCTAGGCGTGTTAGTCGGGTGACTATACCCTCATCTCTAGAGTGTAACACATTGTAATGTCAATATCATACAAGAAATGGAAGCAGTAAACATCCAGATAATAGAGACATAAACAATAGTAGAATATATAAATTATAATTCCATAAGTTTCTCATATACAAATTGATTATACATGTCATGAGTCTATAAATGCATTAAAAATTGGTGCATAGCAGTACAAGATAATATGTATATCAAAAATACAAAAAACAAAAAGTGTTATCTCCGAATTACATCATGAGCCTTAGGACATTCTTGTTCCCACCTTCTAATTAGCATGGTACATAATCAAGCATTGAACTAATGATGATTTCCTCGATCTATATCTACATCCAAATATTATATTATGGAATCCAGTGGCGTCTGGAATAGTGTGTGGGATATAATTTTTATATGTAACCACCTATAGATATAAATAATACAAGAAATGAAACATAATAAGCTATATAGTTTGAAGGTAAACTGGAACGTACTAAATGAAAATATAGATGCACATGAAACGTAAGCCCTACAAGTGATACCACAAAGACCCATGATGATCTCTGAAAAACTTGTGTCAACACCTATACCAATGCAACTATATGTAAAAGTAAAAAACACCATGAACCTATCATAAAACCATAAAACCATATCAACCATGTCCTATCTATACAACCTGATGTTTTATGACATCTATGGATATGTTTTTATACAAAAATTTCAAATTTCTCACATTCATGATGTATAATCAAATTGTTAGGCCACTAAGTGTCAGATCCAAGGTATAGAAGACCAATTCAGCCTTGTCGAGTAACATGAGAATCTCAATGGAAACTTGGTTAGGCACCGGTTGGAGTCATAAGTGCATTTCAACCAAACATGAACTACATGAATCCAACAAAGCCAGATGAAAGGGTTAGAAAGGCCAAAGGCATACCATGTAATCTATACCCAAATAGAATACTCCATCCAAGCCCCTCACTACTCCATAAATATCCAAGGAGCAACATCAATGGAATCTAAATGGAATTTGGACCCTTTGTGTGCCTACCATGGAATCCACCACCATTTCAATTGCATCTCTTTTAATTAATAAACCAAACCCTTACCATTTTATACCATTCATAAATTCAAACCAAATGATTCTACCCACTCTTATAGATGTAAACATTCAAATTCAACCAATGATTATACCCACTCATTGTTCGCAATTCAACTTTAAAAATACCACATGAGTTTACCGACTCATTTCTACATTTTACAAATAAACAATTTAATCAAGAATCACATGAAAATGTGGAAATATTTATCCAAACGATGAAATTCAGTTTCATTTAACTATAATTAAGCTTAATTCAAACCAAAAAAACACCCCATTGGTGGTTCAACATGAGGAATAGGTAAAATTCACACCTCATGGGTGGCCTTGGTTGTGCAAATAACCACCAACATGTCTTATGAGTACCTATGGTCTACCCTAATAGGTCCCAAATCATTTAATTCTGATGTTCATTTTAATTTTGGGGAATCATATGAAGGTTTTATGGGGGAAACAACATATTTTAGGTTATTAAAATATCGAAACAAAGGGGAATATTATATATCATATACCATATCTCGTTATTAGAGTTCTAATCTAGTATCATCTCCTTATTTGACTTAGATCATTATAAAATTTGATAATGGATAAAGTCCCTAAAAATATGACCAATTATTTTTCACCTAAATAACATATCCAATACCACGAAAAATTAATAACATCTAAAATGGAATCAAGTACTCATTGATTCGTATGCAACATGATGAGAAACACTTGAATCAGATATCATATGGAGAGTCGGAGAAAAATCGTATAATAGTGGACCTAGAGTACTCTTAAAGTGGAGGGGATTTTGTAGTATTAATAATAATAAAATAGATTTATTTTTAAACATATAGAAATGTAAAATGGTCATTTTACACAAAATTTATACGTATCATAGTTTAGTTCCACTATTTGAAAAATGGTTCACTAACTATGCACAGTTTGGTGTAGGAGACTAGAACCTGCATGGTTTCCTCACACGGTTTATCTAACCATTTACAAACCATGAAAAACCCCACTATAAAAATATAAGACAGGTTTCACTATTTTTCACCTCAAATCGCATGGTTTTGACAAACCATGCTTCTTGTACCTTCCCACAATCCATCCTTGTATGGTTTTATCTAATTGTTCACTATGACATTTATTCCCAAAAACAAGGTTTCTGGCTCCAAACAAGCCCTAGACAACCCCAATACCTCCATGACCTCAAAGAAACTTTACATTAGGCCTTATATAATAATTAAAACTAAAAGGAAAAATATTTTTACATTAAATAAAAACGTGAGTTCTTATAATATTCTCCCATGAAATAAATATTTCCTAAGTCTCATTCTATAAATGGAAATGTATTTATCGCACTCGTACTGAAGGAACAGACCAACAGTGTAGAAACATCATCCTCTAGTCAACAATACAGACCAGATTCCCCACAAAGGATGCATAAACCTATTGCTCAACCTTCTCCAGATGGAAATCATTAGATTTTTTTGAGTGATATTGGTGTAGTTGAGATATGTGGATGATGTAATGCATGGATCGATACCTCTAAGTAAACTACAAACAATAGGCTACCAGCCTAACTCTACACGAAATCCCAAATAGCCTAAAATATTTTTGTTAAATATTACCCTTTATAATGAAATATTTTTATCCCAAACTTTGTTAAATATGTAAGAAACCTTGATTGCTGACCAAAAACTTGAGGGGTTATCTAAGGCGATCAGCATAATATTTTTTACATTAATGTGTAGTAGTCATCCGTTTAAGAATCAATTGGACCTAACTACTTGACTCATTCATGAGACATGGTCCTTGTAAATTTTTTACACCATCCTCTAGCCATCACATGGGTGATATAAATGTCCTACCATACAAATACTCATAATTTTCCTATTGTATAGTTCCATGATAGTTATTGTTGTAAGATAACTGAACTAGGAGAATATGCTTCTCCAAAGAACCCCCCAAATCTAGGAAACACACTCACAACACTTCATTAATAACTTTTATCATACATTCTACCTGGAAATCAGTCTTAGGGTGGTATGTTCTACTCAGAAGCACTTTTGTACCCAAATTTGTCTATAAAATCTCCCAAAATGCAGATGTAAACTAGGAATCCCCATCTTAAATGATAGTGCATGGGGCCTAATGAAGGCGTAAAATCTCACAGATATACAGCCTTAGAATATTATATAGACAAAAGATCTCCTTTAATTGTTTAAAATTTAAAACTTTGTTATCCTATCATTAATAACCCACACAACATCATTACCTAAAGGTGACATCGGTAAACCTATCAAGAAATCCATCACAAGATAATTCCATTTCCACTTGGGAAATGGAAACTGTTGTAAAATGTTGTTGGTTATGGGTGTTCATCCATCACCTGACAATAGGTGGGACATCACAAGAAAAAAAATAGGTACGCCTATTTACATACCAATACACTTGTACTGGTGACCCTGTTCATCTAGAGACATGATCACATAATATCCCCATTAAACATTTAGTTGATGGTGCTCCACAAAAAAAATTTCACAACAAAATGGATCCAATTATGAACCCTGGTAACTCCACCATATGAATTACCTTAACAAGTGTTCCACTAAGTTTTTTTGTGATTCTAAAAGTGTGACATATTTAACTGGAAAAACCAGACTAAATATGAGGTTATATCAGTGAACTCATCATAAAGGAATGGTTGAATCCCAATCGATCAAACTGAAACATCTCGTATGAGATTTCCGGAAGAAATTGTCCGACTTTGTAACACAACAACCATAAAGTGGAGTCATGTTTTAAATAGTTTCTTGGGAACATAAACATCTAACAACAAGGCTAAAAAGGTGACCCACCATGATCGACTATTATTAAAATACTCATCATAGAGAGCCAGAATATTACAAACTCAATCGCAACACCTTCTTCAATGTCATGTTTCATTGACTATGAACACATCCATGGAAGTCTATACCCTACTACTAAGGATGTTTCCTTGAACAATCATCACCCTACCATTTAAAGATTTCACACCTCAGCATGAAAAAAGGTAATCTAGATCCATCCCACTAGAATCATCACCTTTTTTTAACATCAACTTCAATCTTGAAACGAATCTAGGGTAAAAACATATTAATTTAATTGGAATCTAGGGAACTGGCCTCAGGTAGTCCATACTCTATGTTTATATGTTGGAAAATGATACTATGCCAAGACATCCACTAAAAGACATTGAATGAGCCCCTAGTATAATCCACTATGTGGTCACATTATAAGAAAATGTCGGATATCCAAAATTCCATCCAAGTCATTCCTAAATGGGACACTGTATGTCAGTCTAGACTAACCAAGACAGTCTAAACAACCACTTTTCCATCACATAACTTCAACAGAAACCAATATTAAATCCCAGTATCTGATAATATTTAGTGAGGAATAAGAAAAATGATATCTTCATACATCCACTATGACGTCAATCTAGGGGACACACTTGTCCCTCCAATAATTGTATACAATGAATATTTGAATGGTTTCCAACAGATCATGAAAACAAAAATAAGAAGATGTGATCCACTAATGGTTTACTTCTTAAAAGGATCTCGTATTCACCTACAGACATATCACCATTAACCAAACCATCATGCCTTCTGTCACGACCCGCCCTCGGGGTCCGTGCCGTGACTACCCCAAGCCCGCCTTCCATAGGCCAGGGGCTGGCGAATAGCACCAAGGCGTAAATCCCGGTAATAAGGGAAGGCATTGCCTTTGTAAGTAAACAAACACCACAGAGTAAGCAAGCGAAAAGTAAACACTAAGTAAAAGCAGAGTACAACTGAAAGTGCGGAAAAATAAATGGGCCAGTATACAAACCCAAGATGAAAGTAAAGTACAACTTGAAAGGGAAAACAACACCTGAATAGTAAAAGCCGCTACACCGAGCTGTACACTAGAAATCCCACCTGAAGGGTGGGTACAGATAGCTCCACTGCTCCATGGGTCCCGCCGTCCGCTCCGAGCACGTCCCGCCCAGTGGTCCACCTCCAGGTACCATCCTGCTCTGCAAGCCTCAGCTAAGATCAACACTGTCTGTCGTCTGCAACCAACACAACGTAGTGCGGGAAAAGCCCGTGCAGGAGTGAGTATAAGCTACTCAGTAGGGACCCCGAGACCCCTGAAGGTCTCTCAAAATCCACAAAGGATAAACCACGAAGAAAGGTACAATCACGAAGTAAAAAAACCGACACTGCTTAGGTATATGCCCATACATATACCTAAGTCATCAATTTCAAATACGCTCCAACCTCCGAGCCCAAGTACAACTCAGTCCACACAGGAAAGTAAACGTATTCCACACAGGGAAGCAAAACGTTATCCACACCGGATAGCACAACACAATCCAAACAGGAAAGCAACAGGATTCAGCTCACACAGGATTTTCATTATCAAAACGTAACTACTGAAGAGCCCCATCTCTGAAGTGTACAGTGTCCTGTCACGACTCTGAGATACTGCTCACTAACCTAAGACTGCTGAGGTACTCCTCCTGTCGAGTACCGTGGGTCTGCCGCCAACTACCGGGCGCTCCGTCCGCTGAGGGTCTGCTGCCAAATACCGGGCGCTCACCCAAATAGCCTACAGAGGTACTCTTCCAGTCGAGTACCGCGGGTCTGCTGCCAACTACCAGGCGCTCCGTCCGCCGTGGGTCTGCCGCCAAATACCGGGCGCTCCGTCCACTGGGCTAGTCGACTCACTCCAAGTCGAGTCGGTCGAGCAGTCTTCAGGTCTCAGCCGGCTACACGGTCTCCGTACTCCGTACGCTCGTCTCCAGTATCACGGGTCTACCGCTACAACCAAGTGCACCACCTCTATCGAGTAAAACAGAAGATTCAGCTCACACAGGTATACTTCTTCGGATGACGATAAAGATGATCACTGAACCATCTAAGTCGTCGGACCCACGATGGATCGATAGGTACTAACCCCCGTAGTGACCTACACAGGATCGGACCCACACAGGATCGGGCCCACGCAGGACCTGTAGCACTGATCCACGTAGGATCGCTGAGTGCAGAAGTCGTCGCAGTCCACTGCGGATCTCTGCACAGTCGTCGCCGCAGTCCACTGAGGATCTCTACACAATCGTCGCTGTCGGAGAAGCAGTTGCAGCCAGCACTAGGGTTCCCGCACACAGCAAGCTCGTTCGGAGGGTCCGCTCCACGAGCCGAGAGGCTGATACATCAACTGTCACAAAGTCCAGAGTTGATGTATCCAAAAGTTCCGTATCGTCAACAGGAACTCAACGCAACAGACGGCGCGTCGATCGGACGCCCTGTCTGAGAGTTATTGGCATTTTCGTCCCCGGGGCCCGGTTGGTTTTTAAGGCAAAACCAACCCGATCGTACTCCAACTGCATCCAAACCTCGGGCGGAGCATGCCAAAAGAACCGTATCACTAAGAGGAACACAACAAAGCTGACGGTACGTCAATCGGACGTCCGTAGCTCAAGATATGAGTGTTTCCGCTCGAAGGCCCGGTTGGTTTCATGAACGAACCAACCCGGCCGAACTCAAAGTGTTCCGAAACCTCGAGTGCGATATACCGAAACGACCGTATCGATCCAAGGATCGCGTTTCCGCAGACGGTTCGTCGATCGGAGGTCCGTGGCTCATGTTATGGCCAAAAGACCGAAACTGATTCGAAACGGGGGGGTCCGGGTCCGGGCCGACTCGGCCCACCCCCCCTGGGTCGACCCGACCCGGGTCCGACCCGGCCCGGCCGGCCGGCGGCGCGGCGGCCTGGCGGCGGCGGCGCGGCAGCCTAGCGGCGCGGCGGCCTGGCGCCGCAAGGAGGCAGCGCGCGGGGGGGACAAGGTCCCCCCTCTCCTTGGTTTGGCGGCGCGGCAATCATCTGTGCCCCTTTTTTTTTGGACAAACCCCCCCCCCCCCCCTCGTGGGGGGGCCTGCTTGTGCGGAAACCGGGGGGCCTCATGCCCCCCCTCAAGCAACCGCCCCCCCCCCCCCAAATAAATGGGGGGGTTTTAAAGGGGTTGACCGGGGGAATTTATTCCCCCGGTCTTTGACCTTCCGGCCGGCCTCCTGGCCGGCCGGTTTTTCTCCAACGGGACCGGCAAGCCAGTCCCCTTCCGGTCTCCGACGACGGCGGCCCGGCGTGCCGCCGGTCTTTCCGTCTCACCGTGGCCCGGAACCGGCCGTGGTGTTCATCGTCCGGCGCGGTGCGACGGCACCGCGCCCCTCCACCACGCCTTTGATTCCATTCGACGCGGCGCGACGGCGTCGCATTCTTGATGAACCTTCCACGGCGCGGCGCGACGGCGCCGCACAATTTAATTGGGCGAATATCCGCGTGGTGCAACGGCACCACGCCACCTTGATTCATCCGCAATATAAAACATCAAGAACGAAGGAGGGGGTTCGGCCGTGTTCATGCGGTCTGGCCCCCTCACGTTAAACAATAACACCTATTTAAAATCCTTACGTTAGTCATGCAAGAACCACGAACAAGGATAAATAAATAAACAAATAACAACAACCCCTACCTTGAAAGATTGACGTCGCACGTCGGTTATCGCGGAGAAAGGCGTCGCGGCGTCGGACGTAGATTCTGTGGACGTTGGGGTGCGTCCGAGGTGGAAACGACGTCTCTTCACTTGTCGCTATGATGAAGAAGGGAGGTACGTTGTCGTTGGCGATAATCACCACGGTCGGCGACTTCTCCCTTGTCGCGGAGGAAGATGAAGACGGAAGAACCCGGGACACCGAGTCTCGAAGGACGTGGGATCGATGTTCTTTGTCAGAGAAGAACCGTTCTTCACATTCTTCGTCGAAGACGAAGAAGATCTTCAAGTCTCTCAACGATTCTCCCAAACCTCTCAAGTAACAAAGGAACTAACCCAAAAATAAATTAAGCTTACTCTTAATTTATTAACACAACCCAACCTTTGAAATTCAAGAGTTTGAATTTCAAAAACTCAAAAAAAAATTAAACTCACTTATTTATTATACATGAGTTGTATAATTAAATAAATGTTAAGTTGACAAGCCTTTAAGAGGGAGAGAGGGGAGTTAGGGAATTTGAAAAGGTGGGGCTTGTGTGGGCCCCTCCTCACATTAATCCTCTCTTAGGTAGTTAAACCACCCAACTTCCAACAAAAGATTATAACCACTTTTAAGATATAAAATAAATATTGTATAACAAATTTATTTTACTCTTCATTTCATCCAAAAAATTAAACATCTCTTCCTAGACAAACGCAACTTCGGAAAAGGTCCCCTTAAGCGAAAATCGGCGCTGCGAGTTCATCGGTGCCCTCGGATTTCAATTCCGAGCACCGGATCAAAAGATAGAAATTCTCGCTCGTCCGTTCACTGAACGTACCCGAGCCAAACTTCGGAAATTGATTCCGGGCACTCCGGGCCTCGGAATCTGGTGCCGTCAGAAACCGCGCTCTTGTAAAATTCCAAAGAAAATTAAGAAAAAATTTCCCTTGAATTTTACGGGTCTTTACATTACTCCCACCTCAGGGCTTTACGTCCCCGTAAAGATACATCAAAAACTAGGGAAACAAATGAGGGTACTGAGCACGCATCTGAGCCTCCCGCTCTCATGTGCTCTCCTAGAGATTCCCGTGCTGCCATCTGATGCGCACAAGAGGAATCGGTCGCCCACGCAGGACCTGCTCTTTTCGATCCTCTATCTCCACTGGGACCTCCGTAAAAGTCGCCCCATCATCAACGTCATGTTCCCCATGGTCAATGATGTGCGTCGGGTCGTGCACGTATCTCCTCAGTTGGGATACGTGGAAGACGTCGTGCACCCGGTCCAACTGAGGTGGCAGAGCCAGGCGATAAGCCACCTCGCCAACCCTGCTGAGGACCTGTAAGGGTCCGATGAAGCGCGGAGATAACTTGCTGCCTCGGCCAAATCTCCGAATACCACGTCGAGGTGAGACCCGCAAGAAGACGTGGTCGCCATCCTCGAACTCTAGTGGCCTCCGCCTCCTGTCAGCGTATGACTTCTTCCGGCTCTGTGCTGTCCTCATCCGCTCCTGGATGACCTGGACCTTCTCTGACGTGGCCTGGACCATCTCCGGTCCCACCAGAGCTGCAAGATTTCTTCTTTTCCGATAAGAGAAATCTGGTCCCATCCCCTGGATGAACCACATTCTTTTCCTAATACAGTCAATCCTAACATGGATGATACTAATCCATACCAAGGATGACGTCGTAAGGCCTCGACGCTACTACTAAGAGATTCAACCGTTACTCTCGCCTCCAAGGGTTGAGTCACACTGTCGGCATCAGTGTGTGGTAACTGGGTCTCCTCCAGTAGATGTCTCACAAGTGAGGGTCAAGTCAACAGCCAAAACTGGAACCTCTTAGTAACATCACGAAAGAGGACAGGAACGAAAATATCACAAAGGTATGCATTTTTTTTATTATTGCAGCTCATAATACAAGACGCTACACAAAAGCAACAAGGAACCAGAAGTAAAAAGGATGTATCCACTAGTTCTGCTCCTGTCCATCGGCTCACAGAGCTCCATGATCGAAGGCCTCGGCTGCCTGAAGCTGAGCTCTCGCATGTTCACCTACTCCCTGTGGTCGGGGTGGACCTCCTGGTGGTGGTGGTGGAAGAGCCTCAAAGCGTCGCCCACCACCGGCTGCTCGTCCAGCTCCTCTGCCTCGTCCGCCTCCTCCCTGCGGACCGCCACGGTCGAACCTCGGTCTCTACCTGGGAGGTTCTTCACTTAACTGCTAATCATCAGCATGGCGGGTCGGACAGTCACGAGCCATGTGACCAATCCTGCCACAGAAGTAACACTGCCCACTCTCGGCACGCCTGGCTCTGACTCCACCACGGCTTCCCCGCACAACTGAGCCTGAGTCGTGCAGTCGGCCACTGGTAGATCTGGTCTGCTTGGAACCCTGAGTCATCCGTCGGCTACCTGTTGCCGAAGACTCCGCTATCTGCCGCCCTGCGGTGGGTCGCTGCACTGGTGTAGACTCAGCGAGGAAGCTCTCAATCAGAAGGGCCCGCTCCAGTACTCCTGTCTGAGTCGGTATGCTGAGGGAGATCAGCGATTCCCTGATCTCGTGTCTCAAACCCTGCTCGAAGGTCCGGGCCCGGAAGAATGGGTCCCGTACCATGTCGGTCGAGTAACGCGAGAGATCAGTAAATCTCGCCGAGTACTGAGCGACCGTCATGCTGCCCTGCCGCAGCTGAAGAAGCTCCTGGATATGCACCGCACGAAGGGTGGCTGGGACGAACTCTGAGCGGAAGAGGCTCTCAAAGTCCATCCAAAGTAGAGATGCCTCATCGTACACCTGGAGCATCAAGCTCCACCATCATCCGGCTGCTGCGTGTAGTAGGCTCGCAGCGAGGATCACCATGAGGTCTGCTGGTGTCCTCACTAGCCTAAACACTCGTACCACTGCCTCCATCCAGTCCTCTGCTGCCTGGGGATCCGTCTCCCCGCGAAACCTGGGTGGTCGCTGGTGCTGAAACTCATGCAGTGCGCTGAGGCGACGTGCATCGTCAGCGGCTGGCGCTGGAAGCATCGGGGGCTCGGCGGGTAGTACTACCGCCGGTGCCACTGCTGACAAAGGGCCCTGCACCGAAGCCTCGTCGCTCAGTGGGCTGTCGTCACGCTCGACTCTCGGAACCCTAGCTGGCTGTCATCGTGGGGCCATCCTGAAAAGGAAACAGGTGCGCCACGGTCAGAACAGTATACCTGGTGAGCTGATTTAAGTAATCACAAAGAAAACATTGAAACACACACGCAATCAATGTTTTCGTGCATTAAGTCGGAAATCATAAGTCAGGGTCCTGGTGTACGGATACGTCGGCCGCCGCACCAACACTGGACTCCCTGGACTGATAACCACACTCAATACGCTAAACATTATTGCTTCACATAGAAAAGATCAGAGTTCACGGTAGAACCGAAATCCTTCGATACCAATTTTTCACGACCCGTCGTCGGGGACCGTGCCGTGACTACCCCAAGCCCGCCTTCCCTAGGCCAGGGGCTGGCGACTAGCACCAAGGCGTAAATCCCGAAAAAAAGGGAAGGCATTGCCTTTGTAAGTAAACAAACACCACAGAGTAAGCAAGCGGAAAGTAAACACTAAGTAAAAGCAGAGTACAACTGAAAGTGCGGAAAAGTAAATGGGTCAGTATACAAACCCAAGCTGAAAGTAAAGTACAACTCGAAAGGGAAAACAGCAACTGAATAGTAAAAGTCGCTACACCGAGCTGTCCACTGGAAATCCCACCTGAAGGGTGGGTACAGATAGCTCCACTGCTCCACGGGTCCCGTCGTCCGCTCCGAGCACGTCCCGCCCGGTGGTCCACCTCCAGGTATTGTCCTGCTCTGCAAGCCTCAGCTAAGATCAATGTTGTCCGTCTTCTGCAACCAACAAAACGTAGTGCGGGCAAAGCCCGTGCAGGGGTGAGTATAAGCTACTCAGTAGGGACCCTAAGACCCCTGATGGTCTCTTAAAATCCACAAAGGATAAACCACGAAGAAAGGTACAATCACGAAGTAAAAACCGACACTGCTTAGGTATATGCCCATACATATACCTAAGTCATCAATTTCAAATACGCTCCAACCTCCGAGCCCAAGTACAACTCAGTCCACACAGGAAAGTAAACGTATTCCACACAGGGAAGCAAAACGTAATCCACATAGGATAGCACAACACAATCCACACAGGAAAGCAACAGGATTCAGCTCACACAGGATTTCCATTATCAAAACGTAACTACTGAAGAGCCCCATCTCTGAAGTGTACAGTGTCCTGTCACGACTCTGAGATACTGCTCACTAACCTAAGACTGCTGAGGTACTCCTCCTGTCGAGTACCGCGGGTCTGCCGCCAACTACCGGGCGCTCCGTCCGCTGAGGGTCTGCTGCCAAATACCGGGCGCTCACCCAAATAGCCTACAGAGGTACTCCTCCAGTCGAGTACCGCGGGTCTGCTGCCAACTACCAGGCGCTCCGTCCGTCGTGGGTCTGCCGCCAAATACCGGGCGCTCCGTCCACTGGGCTAGTCGACTCACTCCAAGTCGAGTCGGTCGAGTAGTCTTCAGGTCTCAGCCGGCTACACGGTCTCCGTACTCCGTACGCTCGTCTCCAGTATCACGGGTCTGCCGCTACAACCAAGCGCACCACCTCTATCGAGTAAAACAGAATATTCAGCTCACACAGGTATACTTTTTCGGATGACGATAAAGATGATCACTGAACCATCTAAGTCGTCGGACCCACGAAGGATCGATAGGTACTAACCCCCGCAGTGACCTACACAGGATCAGACCCACACAGGATCGGGCCCACGCAGGACCTGTAGCACTGATCCACGTAGGATCGCTGAGTGCAGTAGTCGTCGCAGTCCACTGCGGATCTCTGCACAGTCGTCGCCGCAGTCCACTGAGAATCTCTGCACAATCGTCGCTGTCGGAGAAGCAGTCGCAGCCAGCACTAGGGTTCCCGCACATAGCAAGCTCGTTCGGAGGGTCCGCTCCACGAGCCGAGAGGCTGATACATCAACTGTCACAAAGTCCAGAGTTGATGTATCCAAAAGTTCCGTATCGTCAACAGGAACTCAACGCAACAGACGGCGCGTCGATCGGACGCCCGGTCTGAGAGTTATTGGCATTTTCGTCCCCGGGGCCCGGTTGGTTTTTAAGGCAAAACCAACCCGACCGTACTCCACCTGCGTCCAAACCTCGGGCGGAGCATGCCAAAAGAACCGTATCACTAAGAGGAACACAACAAAGCTGACGGTACGTCAATCAGACGTATGTAGCTCAAGATATGTGTGTTTCCGCTCCGAAGGCCCGGTTGGTTTCGTGAACGAACCAACCCGGCCGAACTCAAAGTGTTCCGAAACTTGAGTGCGATATACCGAATCGACCGTCTCGATCCAAGGATCGCGTTGCCGCAGACGGTTCATCGATCGGAGGTCTGTGGCTCAAGTTATGGCCAAAAGACCGAAACTGATTCGAAACTGGGGGGGGTCCGGGTCCGGGCCGACCCGGCCCAACCCCCCCTGGGTCGGCCCGAATCGGGTCGACCCAAACCGGGTCGACCCGACCCGGGTCCGACCCGGCCCGGCCGGCCGGCGGGCGCGGCGGCCTGGCGGCGGCGGCGCGGCAGCCTGGCGGCGCGGCGGCCTGGCGCCGCACGGAGGCAGCGCGCGGGGGGGGGGGGACAAGGTCCCCCCGCTCCTTGGTTTGGCGGCGCGGCAATCAGCTGCGCCCCTTTTTTTTGACAAATGCCCCCCCCCCCTCGTGGGGGGCCTGCTTGTGCAGAAACCGGGGGGCCGCTTGCCCCCCCTCAAGAAACCGCCCCCCCCCCCCCCAAATAAATGGGGGGGGGTTTAAAGGGGTTGACCGGGGGAATTTATTCCCCCGGTCTTTGACCTTCCGGCCGGCCTCCTGGCCGGCCGGTTTTTCTCCAACGGGACCAGCAAGCCGGTCTCCGACGCCGGCGGCCCGGCGTGCCGCCGGTCTTTCCGTCTCGCCGCGGCCCGGAACCGGTTGTGGTGTTCGTCGTCCGGCGCGGTGCGACGGCACCGCGCCCCTCTATCGCGCCTTTGATTCCATTCGACGCGGCGCGACGACGTCGCGTTCATGATGATCCTTCCACGGCGCCGCGCAATTTAATCGGGTGAATATCCGCGTGGTGCGACGGCACCACGCCACCTTGATTCATCCACAATATAAAACATCAAGAAATAAGGAGGGGGTTCGTCCGTGTTCATGCGGTCCGGCCCCCTCACGTTAAACAATAACACCTATTTAAAATCCTTATGTTAGTCATGCAAGAACCACGAACAAGGATAAATAAATAAACAAATAACAACAATCCCTACCTTGAAATATTGACGTCGCACGTCGGTTATCGCGGAGAAAGGCGTCGCGGCGTCGGACGTAGATTCTGTGGACGTCGGGGTGCGTCCGAGGAGGAAACGACGTCTCTTCACTTGTCGCTATGACGAAGAAGGGAGGTACGTTGTCGTTGGCGATGATCACCACGGTCGGTGACTTCTCCCTTGTCGAGGAGGAAGATGAAGACGGAAGAACCCGGGACGCCGAGTCTCGAAGGTCGTGGGATCCATGTTCTTTGTCGGAGAAGAACCGTTCTTCACGTTCTTCGTCGAAGACGAAGAAGATCTTCAAGTCTCTCAACGATTCTCCCAAACCTCTCAAGTAACAAAGGAACTAACCCAAAAATAAATTAAGCTTACTCTTAATTTATTAACACAACCCAACCTTTTAAATTCAAGAGTTTGAATTTCAAAAACTCAAAAAAAATTAAACTCACTTATTTATTATACATGAATTGTATAATTAAATAAATGTTAAGTTGACAAGCCTTTAAGAGGGAGAGAGGGGAGTTAGGGAATAGGAAAAGGTGGGGCTCGTGTGGGCCCCTCCTCACATTAATCCTCTCTTAGTAGTTAAACCACCCAACTTCCAACAAAAGATTATAACCACTTTTAAGATATAAAATAAATATTGTATAACAAATTTATTTTACTCTTCATTTCATCCATAAAATTAAACATCTCTTCCTAGGCAAATGAAACTTCGGAAAAGGTCCCCTTAATCGAAAATCGGCGCTGCGAGTTCATCGGTGCCCTCGGATTTCAATTCCGAGCACCGGATCAAAAGTTAGAAATTCCCACTCGTTCGTTCACTGAACGTACCCGAGCCAAACTTCAGAAATTGATTCTGGGCACTCCAGGCCTCGGAATCAGGTGCCGTCAGAAACCGCGCTCTTGTAAAATTCCAAAGAAAATTAAGAAAAAATTTCCCTTGAATTTTACGGGTCTTTACACCTTCACCAACAGAGGAATCATGTGACCATTCAAGCTTTACCACTAAAGATAATTCGAGACCAACAGTGTTTTGAAAAGGTTTCATATACATCTAACCACCAACAGAGTCATGGTGCCAAGAAATAGCTGACACAAACAACATAATTGATACAACTCTCTCCTCCTTTGGAGTTTCATAGTCATCGGATGAAGAGATAGAGCAACCACTCACAAGCACACTAGATTATATTCACCTTGGACGTACATGTGATGCTCCACCGAACCTCAGCCACATATGTCATAGAATTATAAAATAATTTCAAAACCAACCTACTCTCGTGATAAAACACCTGATCCTCCTAGGGTATATCCCATGCCACAAAAATGATTTGATTCTACTAATTCCCTATTCACTCTACTGTAGAGATGACTCAAGTGTGTACTCAATATCACAATGCTAAATGATTTAACCAAACTAAACTAGTTTATTACAACACTTAATAGCTCTATAAGAACCAAAATTATCAATGTATACTACTCTGATGATACATAAGTAAAAAAACATTTTTATCGCTACCCATCAATTTTCCACACAATGAATCAAATTATAAGGTATCTAAAACATGATATTTCATACAGATTCATATTTCCCAATATGACATTAACCTGGATTAATAAATAACAATTCGTCCCTTAATATAAAAAAAAGAGGGTCATGAGACCTATTAAGTGTCTGACCATGCCCTGGGAATATCTATCCAACTGAAACCAAGCATTACTCGATGATCACACCCATAACATTGTTCATGGATACTGTGGCCACCCATAAAAATAATGGGTAAAATGAAAATTATAAGGATAATGGAACACATGGGAATAGAGGGGATAGAGGTGGTCTTGATGATTATGGTGGAATGAAGACACGTGGAAAATACCTATTACATCAAATTGTAGGCCGAATGAAAAGGGAGGAGACCAAGAGGATAAATGATGACTTAAATGGGTTAATCATGGAATTCTAAGAGGTGGACCAACACCCATTCATGAGGGAAGCATCCTGCCCTATAATTACATTAATTATGGCCCAAAAATCGTTTAAAAACCCAAACCAAGGTTTTCTACGAATTTCAATTCTAACCCACCATAGAATCTTTAGATTAAAGATGTGGTGGACTAAATGTATTTACTTTTCCAAACGGGTGTGCTACTTGTAACCTAATGTCATGGGAAAGTTCCAATGTTGTCAAAAAAATTATTTAGGCTTTTGATTATCAAAAACTCAATGTTAGACTAATGTAAATATCTTCCCCATGGTGTTATTCAAATTTCATGCTCTCATTGGCTATAAATATCCACCCCCTTGTACGATTTTCACATAATTAATGAAGGTAATGATATTATGGTGAGTTTTTACCAAAGAATTTGTGTTACTGTTTAATTATTAACATCTCAAAGGATTTGTAATCCTTTTTTTCATCATGTGGCTAGAGTTATTAGAGACATTTTCTCTTTGGGTTCTACCTTGGCCATTTCCCCTGTCCTTTTTATTTTCACTATCTGCACCACATTTCACTTGTTTTTTTGCGTGATCCATGTGATCAAAACAAGAACGATGAAAAAGGTTCCTTGGAAAATTCCTATTGATTCTAGGATTGTTTATCATATGGTTTTAGATCCTGCTGGAAAGACATCTATTTCTTTCATCATTATCTATTCTTTCTTCTTCATTTCTCTTTGAATTGGGCTAACATGAATTCAAGACCATTTTATTATTCAACAACGGACATCATATTTTGATCATTTCGGACGTGAAATATATCATTCATGTATTTGATAAGCTCATATTTCATCCCTATTTGTAATATTTGAAGTCAAAGTAATAAAACATGAGACAATGTGGGTTCAAATTTTGCGAGGAATTCTAAAAATTTAAAACCACACAAATCTCACTTTGATTCCATTTGATGTTACAAATTATTTCTTATCCTATAATTAAATATGGAAAATTCAACTTTCTATTGTTTCGTTTATTTAATAAGAAATCCAAAGAACCAAAAAAAAGTAAAGTCTCAAAACAAAATTGCATCTTTTTAAATTCTACAACCCTTTATCATTCTTCTTTAACCATTTTCTTCACATTCCAATATTTTTCATCCTGAATCCATTTTAAAATTTATATTTGTATTCCAGTTCCTTATTTAGACATTATAATGATCCTTTATATTTTTTGGAATTGGTTAATGATGAAAAATAAAGCACGTTTAGTGGTAAATTGAAAGAGTGTGACATTTTTTTAAACAAACAATTTTCTTTAAAACACGATAAAACACAATATTTTTTATTGTAAACATGAGAGGGGCTGTGTGAGGTCCATTTTTCAACCCTTTCAAATTTTCGTTTAGGATTCATAAATGATGGAGTCTAGTAACACCAATGAAGTAGTAAATATGTTATTCATTAGAATTGTTCAGGAACAATTCAAAAGGATGAATTCAAGGATGGATCAATTTATATCTCATTCTAATTATATAAAACCACCGAAGATGAGGGTCACTGAAGAGGAGGATAATTTATCTGATTTTCCTGATTCTCTAATTTGGAGAAATCAACCACCATGGTTGCGATATAATGATCTCAGTGGAGTAATGTTGAGGATCCCTTCATTCCAAGTTAATAATTATCCCAAAACATATTATGATAAGGAAAGTAGGGTAGAACATGTTTTTAGTTGTCACACCTATTTGGAGGAAAATAAAGTGATGTGGTCTGATATGGAATTCATCAACTATGCTAGTATTTAGTGGGACCAACTACATGTGGTTCAATGATGAATTGGGGAAATACTCATCCGTACATGGGACGATATGAAAGTAGAAATATACAAGAGATTTATATCTAGCCACTATTATCATGATTTTTTCCTGTTGTTGTAGGGTTTGAAAAAAGGGGGGCATGAGTGTTGAAGAGTATCACAAAAGGATGTATACTATCATTATCTGGGATAATATTGATGAGGAGTGAGAGTCTACCATGTAAAGGATTCTAAACAGCCTCAACCAGGATATTCAAGACATTTTCTATATGCACCATAAATTGGACAAGGAGTATCTACTTCAGATGGATACTAAAAGGGAAAGGAATGTAAAATCAAGAAGGATTATTCCTATATCTTATGGTAAGGATTCAAAATATTTTATTAAGTTCAAGGATACTAAACCAAAAGGGAATGTCAGGAACCCAAAGAAAATTCAAAAGAGGTGACCAAAGTAAAACATTCCGTCCAGAATCAAAAGGTAATATAGAGGGTAAGGTTTTTTACAAATTAGTGATATTATATGTTTTAAATGTCAATTATTTTTACATCTTTCCTCACAATGCTAAAATAATATGGAAATGATTATTTTGGATAATAGATATCATATTAGCACTAGTTCCTGAAAAGATGAAATGGCACCACTTGAGGATGATTCAGATGTGGATGTGGAGATCCTCATACATGGAGAAATTCTCATTCCAAGGCAATCTTTGAGTGCTCACCCTGAAAGAGATCGTGATAAAGAGAAAAGGGAGCACTGTTTTTATACTCAATGCTTAATAAAATTTATGGTTGGTAGTATGAAAATTGATGGGTGTAGTTGTACGAACATATCTTGTGTTTTGATGGTCAATAAATTGGGATTGGATATGACTTCATATCCTAGGAATTATATATTACAACGGTCAAATAATAGTTGGGATGTTCACATGACTAAAAAAGTGAAATTTTCATTTTAGATTTGGATGTATGATGAAAATGAAATATGTGATGTATTTCCCTAGCATGCTAGTCACGTCTTCTAGGGAAGGAAGTGGAAATTTGATAATAGGTTTACACATAGTGGATACACCAACCACTATTATTTTGAGTAGAATGGGAGGACGGTTATACATACACCATTGAGGCCTTTGTATTCTTATGCATACCAAATGAGGATTGGGAGATATTATTAGAAGATAGAAAAATGAAAGATAGAAAAATAATAGAGAATAAAAAGATTGGAAAAAGAAGAATTAAAAAGGAGTGATGGATAACATAAAAAAATGGGGGAAAGAAAAGAGTTAAAAAAGGGTGAAATTATGTGTGAAAACAAGAGTGTTGAGGGAAAAGAGAGTTTATTTTCAGGGAAAATATATATTGAGATATATTTATAGGGGTAGGAATCTCTCAGCCTTTTATTCAAGGGAGAATGTTTTTCCACCAACTCCCTTAACCCATAAATTCCATCTTGTGTTCTGTATCTTTTTTATGAATTTGTTGATGTGTCTCTAGAGGAAATTCCAGGTGGCTTACTGCCCTTGTTGGGTATCGAGCACCACATCAACTTAATCCCAAGAAGAAACACATTCAAATAGACTGACATATTTGGCTCTCCAAAAGGATACTAGAGAAATAAAATTAAAAGTATAATAATTGCTAAGGAATTTATTTTTTCGAAAGAGGTTAATTCCATGTGTATTACAGGTAATTCTAGTCCCCAAGAAATATATTAAGTAGATAATGTGTGTTGATTTTAGAGATATCAACAAAAACATGGTAAAAAATCATTATCCCATACCTCATTTTGATGATATTCTTGATGAAAACCATTGTGAAAACTTGTTTACTAAATTTTACCTAAAGAGTGGATACCATCAAATTATGATAAAATAAGCAGATGAATGGAAAACAACATTTAGAACTATGTTTGGATTATATAAATGGATAGTTATTCTTTTTTGACTAACTTACACCCTGAGTTCATTCATGAACTCAGTGAATCATGTTTTCTGTCCGTTCATTGGTAAATTTTTGGTTGTGTATTTTGTTGACATATTTTTTATTTTAACATCCCTGGTGAACATCATGAACATTTAAAACATTTTTTCAAAACTATTTAGAAAAATATGATGTTTTTAAACATAGAATAATTTACATATTTTTAAATTCAATTTTCCCTTGTTTTTTTGGTAGGATCTGATGGTATGAGGGTCGATGAAGATAAGGTCAAGGCGATTCGGCAATGTCCAACACTAATGAATATCAATGAGGTGAGGATATTCCATTGACATTTGAGTTTTTACTAATGGTTTGGGAGGAATTTTTTCACAATTATGGAACCATTGAATATGTTGGTAATGAAAGGAGAGAGCTTCAAGTGGGGAAAAGTTCAAGAATATTCCTTCCCTACATTAATAGGAATATTGACCAGTTCCCCTCTCTTAATTCTACCCAAATTTTCTAAGGTATTTTAGGCTGAGTGTGACTCTTTTGGAATAGGAATTGGGGATGTTTTAATGAAAGACTCCATGCATATCAGATAATTTATTGGGAAGCTTAATGGGGATTCATTTAAATACTCTACCTATGATAAGGATTGTATTCCCTCAAAAGAACATTATAAAATTGGAATCAATACTTGTTTCCATGGGAATTTGTGATTCATTCGGATCATGAAAGATTAAAATTTCTAAAGTCACAAGGAATGTTGATTAGGCGGCAAGAAAGATGGCTTGAATTCATTGTAACATTTCTATACATAGTTAAGGATAAACAAGAAAAGGAAAATGTTTTCACTGATGATTTTTATTGTAGATACACTCATATCAAATCTAAGCATGAAAAAATACATGGTTTGAAAATGTTGAAAATCTTGTGTGATAATTATTTTTATTTTTCAAAAATTATAAAGTTGCGTAAAAAAGTGGGAAAAGTTATTTTAACAGACATAATGGGTTTATTTTTTGGAAAAATAAATTTTGGGTTCCATCATGATCTATGTGTGAATTTATTGTTAGATAAACTAGTAGTGGTGGATTAATGAGGCATATTTTGATTTGAGAAAATGTTTCCCTTGTTGAGTAAACATCTTTATTGGCCACACATTCTTAGGGATGTGGTCAGTGTTTTAGTAAAATTGTATTTTTTTTAAAATACAATCTCAAAAGTTCTTCCATATGGTTTATACAACTATTTTCCAAATTATTATAATCTTTATGTTGAAATTTAAATGGATTTTGTGCCCATCTGTCCAAGATCACAATTAGAGAAGGATAACATCTTTGTGGTGGTTGACAGGTTTAGTAAAATGGCTCATTTTTTCTTTTTCTAAAACTAAATATGCAACTCATATCACTGATTTCTATTTCAGTTAAATTTTTAGGTCTTAGGGCTGACACTAGAGCCCTATAAGGGGTAGGGATTTAGAATTCCTTAGACACTATTGGAGGAAATTGTGGAACAAAATTTGAACCAATCATTTGTTCTACAGCATCGTACACCCTAAAATAGGTGGTCAAATTCAGGTGCTCAATAAGAGACCTTCCACATTTTTTTCTTCCATCCTTAGAAGAAAAAATTAAATATTGGGAATTATTCTTTCCTCACATTGAATTTTCCTATATTTGAGTGTTTCACTCAACTATAAACTCTTAACCATTTGATGTTTTGTATGGTTTTAACCCATTAAATCCACTTGAAATTTTATAAGTACCAAATAATCAATTTTCTAATATTTAAGGTGATAAGGGAAATTTTTTCTCATAGATTTCATGAAAAGGTAAAAGATAAAATTGAGTAGAAGAATGAACTAGTGGTGAAACGCACCAACACAGGTTAGAGAGAAATGGTGTTTCAACTCAGGGAATGGCAGTGGGTACATTTCAGAAAAAAGAGGATCCTGGGGTAATGAAAATCAAAACATCATTCATGAAGATATGGTTCATTCAAAGTATTAGAGAAGATCAATTATAATACCTACAATATTTAGTTACCCAATAGGTATGAGAATCTTAGTGCAACCTTTATTGTTGTTGATTCATCCCCCTTTGAATTTTCAATTTCTTGGATGAATTCTTTTGAGGTGGGTGGAGATGATGAGGATCATGGAACACATGGGAAAATAGGGGTTAGAGGTGGAATTAATGAGGAGGTTGGAATGCACACAAGTAGATTAAACTCATTGTTTAGAATTGGAGGTCCAATGATGAGGGAGGGGACAAGGAGTGTGAAGGAGGCCTTAAATGGGTTAATACTAAAATTCCAAGAGGAGGCCTATCAACCTTGATTGGGAGAAGCATCCAAGAATATAATTTCATAGTTTATGGCCCAAACATGATTTAAAAAATAAAACCCATGTCATGCTACTAATTTCAATCCTCGCCCCCCATGGATTCTTCATAGTCAAATACTGGTGGGCTACTTTACTTTAAATTTCCAAAAGTATGTGATACTTATCTCTTAAAGTCATGGGCACGTTCCATGTCATTCAGAAGAATAATTCAGGATTTTAACTATGTAAAACTAGGCATAATAATAATTTAATGTGCCCCCCCAATGTGCAATTATAATCTCATGCTCTCTTTGGCTATAAATTGTCACCCCTTTATACCCATTACACATCATTAATGAAGGTAGTGTTATAATGGTGAGTTTTTCTTACATCCATTGTGTTCTTGTCCAATTCTTAACTTATCAAAGGATTCATCATCCCTTGTGGTGTCTTGTGGCTATTTTTCTTATAGAAAATTTCTCTTTGGGTTCTACTTAGACCATTCTCCCCATCCTTCTCATTTTTACTATTCACACCACATATCTACTGTGTTCTTACGACGATTTGAGTGCCCAACACATGACCACTGAAAAATGTTCCTATGAAAATTCCTTTTGGGTATTGGATTTCGTATCAATATATCTTGGATTCATACTAGGGACAAAAACACCCAAATATTATCATACGGATGAAGTATCACGACATTTAACAAGCCGTTTAAGCTCTAAGGGTACTACCTACCACAGGCTAGACTATTACAAAAGAATAACCATTGACCCCTAATTCATTGTCATGAAAAACAAAAAAAAATCACTAGGATCTATGCTTATCATTTAAACCATTGATAAAAGGGAGAAAGCAAATGAAAAATGATCATGATTTTGTTATTAGGAAACTCAAATGAAACATTTGATCTTCCATTAAAGAATGGTTTTTAACAAAGCAAACCACTTGAGGTTTCATTCTTAATGTCATTACATTGATTCGAATTTAACCTTAAACATATCAAATATCATAAATAGAACATTAAGAACCAAATATAGAATAAAATCACTTTTTATATGATTTAATTAATGTATCAGTGAAAAACAAGAAAGTCTTACCAAACAACCTTTTTAAATAATTAACAATTTATTGAATTTCAGTCAAAATAAATAAATTTATCAAATTAATATCATTTAAAATTATTTAAGAGAAGTAAAATTATTCCGTTACCATTAAACCAAAATGGTTTCTTCAAAAATAATCCCAATGGAAGGTTTTTAATCATAAAGTTCATAAACACCCATAATGGTTCATCTCAAAAAAACGATCTACAACTGATATACATAGTGTATTTGTTCATTTTTGAAGCTAATAACACACCTCTGTTCAAGATCATTATCAAATATCACAACTAAAATTGATAGTAATGGTCAAAACCCTCATAAAACTTGGCCATAACAATGAACATTCTCTAAAATAAAGGTCTAAAAAATGGAAAATCCTCCAAAAACCACTAGAGACACTTCCTCTTGGAAAATCAATAAATACGTCTACGTAGAGTCTTTATTTCCCATTTAATGTTTCTATATAAATTTATATTCAAAACAAATTTATATGTCAATTTATTTAAAAAAAATAAAAGCTAAGGGTTTGAAATATTTTGATCCATGAAGGCCCATACACATCATGAATCAAAGTGTGGCACCCATATAATTCATGCCATATAACAATTACATAAAAATTGAATCAAATAAGTTTCACTTTCTAGTCCACAAGGGATCATAATCCTTATGAACTGAAATATGGTCTCAAATGCACTATCCAAAACACAAACCTTATCGAAACAGCATACACATCTATCACAACATTATAATAATAGGTAGTGCGTCCAATATGAAATGGAATAATGCGTGTTATGTGATTTTTAAGTTGTGCCTAAAATGATGCATGAGATGGAATACCCTAGTATCATTGGGTTTAAATAAAAATAGAATCCTCAATCACATCTATAATAACATAAAAATTCATGTGCATCACCCAACGGTGGAACCTAATCAACTGTACTATTCAAAATCCACAAAACAAGATTTTAATTTGAGTCAATTAGCCTTTCTCCAATATGTGGGTTAGCTACACCCACAAATATCTCAATATAAAATTCAATTTCCTTACCATCCCTTTATATTGTCACCAAATATTAAATAAAACATTAAAATAAAGTCTCCGATAACACTTTTTAATGTCCCAGACCTAGATTCTACTCAAATGAACCCATAGCCTAATAGGTTACAAGGCCTCAAGCGCATTTCCCTAAATTACAAAGGCCATCGTCTAGCAATGAGGTCCTAGGTGTGTTAGTGGGGAGACTATTCTATATCAACATAGTTTTAAATATTGTAAATTCAATGTAAAACAAGTGTTAGAAGCATTAAACAACCGTAAAATAGATACATAAACAAGAATGGGATATATAAATAACAATGATAGAAGTGTCTTATATACAAATTTATGACACATGTCGTGAGTCAAAGAATGAATAGAAAATAGGTCCACGACATAAAAATAAAATAAATTTACCCAAAATACCACAATACCAAAATGGATAATCTAAATAGCATCCTGAGTCTCATCTCAGTCTTAGGCTCACATGCTTCTAAGCATAGTATAAAATCAGGCATCAAACTAAGGGTGATTTTCCTGATCCCTACATCCACCAACATAGTCTATTATGGTACCCAAAAGTATCCCAAATAGGCTTTCAGATAGAATCCTAGTTGGTAACCACCCAAGGGCTTATAAAATCTTGGATGTGCAATATAATAAGCTAGGATGTTTAAAATAAAACACGTAAGTAGTAAACCAAAATAAATATTCCCATCGAATGTAAGCACAAAAATTGATCCCAAAAGGCCTCAATTCGCTCCTTGAAAAACTATTATCATCTCTTTTACCAAGGTAGCAATAATTAAAAATACACAAACACCCTAGCCCCATCGTACGATCATAGACCCTTATGAACCACTGACCTGCAATACAACCTAAAGTGTCATGAAATCCATAACTTAGATGCTGAATCATAATTTTATATTTCTCATTCCATAACATATAATCAAAGTAACAGACCATTAAGGTCTAGATCCATGGTGTAGGAAGCCAAAGCATCCTCATCGAGTCCTAGGATCATCTCGATCAAAACTATGTTAGGTGATAGTCAGGGTCCTAGGATCTTGTCAAATGATCATTTCCAATGTGTGTCCAAGAAATCCAGATCTATGTGGTAACAAGGCCCAAGGAATCCCATGGAATCAAGACCAACGTAGAAAAATCTATCCAGGGTGTCCACTATCGCATATAGATCCATGGAGAAACATCCAATGCATCTAAGTAGAATCAAGACCCATGGTATACCAACCATTGAATCCAAAACCAATTTAATTAGATCTGATTTCATTCATCAACTAACCCATTACCATTTCTTATTAGTCATCAATTTATACCATATGTGTCTACCCACTCATATAACCATACATGTTCAATGGAAAACAATGAGTATACCCATACATTGTTCATAATTTACATTTAAACGTATTGCATGAGTTTACCCACTCACTTCCACATTTTAAAAAAAACACTTAATCATGTATCAGAAGAAAAGGAGGAAATACATCTACTAATGGAGAAATTGAATTTCATTTAATTATAACAATGATTTATTTTACTAGGAAATCCTAAAACACATCCCATTGATGGTTCGACATGTGGAATAGGCAATGGGTACACCCCACGGGTGGTCTTCTTTGCGAAAAAAACCACAATCATGTCTCTTGCAGACCTATGGGCTTCCCTAACAGCTCCCAATTCATTCAATTCATATGTCAATTTTAATTGTATAGAAGATTCAGAAATTATGGTGAACATAAAAATGGAATCTACGTCTATAAAGCACCAAAAACAACTTAAAAATTATTAACCTCCTACCATAGATTTATTGTAGATTGTTCATCAAGTATCATCTCTTGATAAAAATCATATTACATAAAAATTGGAATGGAAGAAGACCATGAAAATAAGGAAGAATATCTTGCACCTAAATAGAATAGGTGATACTAATACAAACAAATTATAGATAAAAAGGAATTTATTACTCATCAATGAAGTTCCAAAAAGACAAGATGCGCTTGAATCAAATATCTGACATAGAGTTGAAGAAAATATCTTGAATTTTCAATGAAGTGGTCTCTCAAATGGTAGGGGATACTATGTGTTGGAAGAGTAGGAATATATATTTAGGCTAAAACATTTATTAATTGAAAAATGTGATTTTACATAAAATATCCGAGTCACATGGTTTAGGCACATGGATTAACAAATTGTGCACCAACCATTCACAATTAGCTATATGAAAGGGGAACCCACACAGTTTCCACACATAGTTTGACTAACCATGTGAATATTGTTCCAAAATCCACAATCAAAATTATATATATAGTCGCACAGTCTTGCGCACCCAATCTAATGGTTTGTTCTACTTGTGAAACACATATCTCCCAATTTTCCTTCCTCGTACTGTTTTATGTAACCATGTGGCATGTCTTGTATGGTTTGACAAAATCATGCACCATGATATTTCCCCCCAAAAACTAGTTTTGGGTTCAAAAAAACCATTATACAATCATAATACATCCATGACCTCAAATGGAATTCAAGGTACACCATATTTAATCATTTAGACTAAAAGAAAAGGATCATTAGCTCATACTAAAACACAAGTTCTTATATTCATCAATGAAAATTAATTCTCACATTAAATCCATATCTTTAAAGAATTTGAAAATATTTCATGATTTTGTATAAAACATGATGATTGTATTTGAGAATTTCCTCAAATAATTTTTTTCCTTTCCAAAATAGTTTATTTACATTTCTTAGATGATTTATAATAATATAAATGTCTAATTTTAAACAAATAATTGCATTTTTTCATTCCATAATTTTATAAAATCAATTTTACCACTTTCATATCTCTCATATTATTCCTTGTATGAAAATATTCTATATTGTAATTCCTATGTAGAATTTTTTTATTTCAATTACTACTTTAATATATTCTTCAAAGTTATCAATTATTATTAAGTTGATTCAATTATTTTTCTTCTCTATTCAAAAAATACATTGTGTTAAAAAATCCAATTATCATTTTCCTATATTTTTTTTTAAATCCCATTATTCGTTTGGATTCACATGAATAGTGCTTTTTTCCTCGACATTTTTCACAAATCTCAGTGATTTTATCCATAAGTTGGTCAACATAGTTAAAGGTTTATTTTAGTTAAATATAGAAACTTTTTTTCACATTCTATAGATATTAAACTCTTTTAGTTAATAATATAATTTAAATTTAATATCTACCACTCCTTTTGTTTGAACAACATATTCTTTTTCACTAACTTAAATATGTTAATCCACTAGCATCAGGGAACCATATGAATCATAATTAAATTCAGGATTCATTCTTGATGAGAAATATTATAATATTCTACTTCCTTCATCAAAATAATCTTCCTTAAAAATCTTTTTTAGGAATGATTTTCATATTTTTTATTTTGTCTTGGGGTAAATTTCATTTCTCATTTTTTGAAAATAAATATCACAATTTTTTTATTAATCCTTCATGGGAATATTTCTTACGAATGAAAAACATTCCCATAATTAATTATTTTCAATTGTTCTTTTTCGTCCAATCTAGCATTATCTTATTTGATTTACTATACATAATTTATAGAAATTCATTTATTTAATCATCATCACCTTCATCATTGGTTGATCTTAAAATTTTATATTACATTGAAAAACTACACATTATATAATTAACACATAATTTTATCCCTCTTTATTAGTATATCATATGAAAAAAACAACCATGGTATATCATCAAGAGATAACTCTTGGAAATTATACTCTTCAAGTTTTAACACATTTGGCTTATAAAAATATTATTTTCTCCTTAATATTTTCTTCATTATTTAGATATACTTAATTTTACCTCTACAACCTTATATGAATTCATTAACCTAATTAAATAATTTAAAGAAACCATAAATATATTTAGTATGGTAAATTTCTAAATCATTAATCATATTAGAAGAAACATTACGATCTACCACCTATACCATGTTTTACATGACATAGAAATTATAAAAAGTATCCCATATAAATTTTGTGGATTCGCAACTCCTGAATTTCATATAGATTTAATTTTATAGTGAAAAAAAAGGAATTTTCTATATTATCAAGAATATTGTGTAACCTGTTATATATTTATTTCCATGAAATATTTATGAAATAAATTAATTCAATCTTATGAATTAATGTAAAAAAATAAATCCTATAAAATAGATCATAAATAGGATCTCATTTGATTAATCCATAGTTGATAGTTGCATCTACCAAACATTAAAACGCAATTCTCATTAATATCTTTCTACATCTAAAATATCTGATTGATTTTCTAATTGATAACCATTCAAAAATAATATCGCTTGTTTAAACCATTAATGTAGAAATCACCCAATAAATGGGTAAATTGGTGTAAGCTTCCTATCTCACCTATTATGACTTTTTGTTATAAATAATTTATAATAAAGAAACCTACATGGTCCCCGATCCATCTAGACCAACCCTTTATGATTTTTTGATGGTTTTTATACTTAGATGAGGCCTACAGATTTCAAGGGGTGTTCGGGTACTAAAATCCAAAATTAATAATTATTCAAGACATGTAACGAGTTAACAAAAAAATGTGTGGTTCATGGCTTACATGAGTCTAGTTCATGGGGTTTCATTAATAGAAGAATTTATTCGAGGACAAATTGTCTAAGGAATTGTTTTCTAGTGGGTATTAAAAGCTGATTCATCCATGATGTGAAAGGGATTCTTGGCAAGAATGTTTATTTTGTAGTGAACCAGAAGAACATTAAGTTCCACATGTTTTCTCAAACCCAGTGGCCTTTCTCCCAAACTCGTGGTGGACAAAAGCTCTTACATCAATCATTTTGGAATCCCTTTGACAAGGATTGATTCTCAGATTCCCATGTTTTATCTTTTGTGATATAAGGTAAATAAAACAATTTTCACTAATTTTTATTCAATATAGATCATATTTCTTATTAATTCGTTGAAATAGCCATTTTTATCCGTATTTTTATTGTTTTTTCTTGGTTGTTGGTTTGTGTGGTTATGGAATGACCTACTGGGATAGATGAAATTTATTTTCTAGAGGGGTGATCAAGATCTGTGAGAATTATCCATTCTTGTGGAAATAACATTAATACACTAGATTTAGGGGATTCATTTCTTCTATTATTTAATTATTTAAACACATATTTTTATCATTATTCATCCCATTGATTTCACTGGAATTAACATGATAATTATTGAACCATATTAATAAATAATTTCATAGTGACCACATGTCGATGTGTTATACCTTTATAATGGTTTTTATATTGTTCTTATAGATTATTTTTTATCTATTATATAATTATATAGTAAGTTTTTATACATTATTTGAAAAAAATTCATAACAAAAAATGGCAATGATTGTAAATCCAGTAATTTCTAATTATTGGCTATAGAATTAAAGAAGGGGAATGTTTAAATGAATCTATTATTCCTTGTAAATTGATTTTAAGAAAATGTATACAATTCATATGATTAATAGAATATGATCTTACATGTTTTATTGAAATGATAATAACTTTTTCATGTTAATGCTTGTTGGTGATAATAACAAAAGGTCATGTTAATTGATAATTCATCTTCTCATAGTTTGATGAAGCAGGTTTAATGTGAGGAATAATATTGTGGTTTCCTTTTATAGTTGATGCCTTAATTTCCTATAGATATAACCTATGAATAATAGATTGGTTAATTCAATATCAAATTCAATAGAGTTCATTTAAAGATAAATATTATAGGTGTAGATTAACCATTTTCTTTTACAGGTCGAATTACATGTGTTGGGGGTAATGGGATCTCGTTTGTATGTAAAGGATGAGTGCCTTTTTAGAGCCTAGATTCTGCTATTGACTATGATTGTTTCCTTGCTTCCTTCTGATGTACTCTAGATGTGGACCTTGTTATAGGATGTGATATGAGTCTCGGATGGCTGCTCTATGGATGGTTGATGTGATATTGAACGAGGAGTCCCGAATGATGTTGTAGCAGTTAAAGATTGTTATTGTGATATCCATCAAAATAAGTATATCAGTGTTAAGGATGGAACCATATATGATAGAATTGGTTGAATATGTTCATACTCATCGATGTGGAAAATATGGATATTTTCTTGAAATGAATTTATTTAATGGTCGATAGCTAGGTTTCCTGTTTATCCACATTACCTTCTCCACTGATGAGGTAGGTAGATATGATTTCTTTCATTTCGGAATAGTTTCTTCGAATGTTTTCCAATTTTAATTTTAATTATATAATGATGGCAATAATTATTAATAAATTAATTCACCCATGGGGTTGGTGTTTTTGTAATGAAAATGAGATGTTACTCTTATGAAGTCATGGACATGGTTTAGATTATATTGTGAGGGAATGGACTTGGATTTGGTGGATAAAAAATTTTAATGTTGATTAATGTTGTAAATTAATTAATGTCCAAGGAATTAAACAATGAAAGGAAATGATAAAAAAGAAATATTCAATTAATGATGATCTTTATATTCTCGTGTACCTATAGTATTTCTATTCTTAGTAGTGGTTTCATGGATTCTGACTGACATTAGCTACAGATGAGTTTTGTACTATGTTATACTAATAGATGGTTTTTTGAGCTATATTGTATCTTGTATATTCTATGTTTAAATATTCTTGAACAACAATTTCAATTATGGAAAATGACACCTAGAGGACTCAGAGAGGGTTTTTGCCCCAAACATCCTGATGGTAGGATGGATGGCTAACATTCCCCTCTGGCCCCACTCTATTCTCTTGGTAGTTCATCCAGTGGTATGTAGAAAATATATTCTCCATGTATATATATATGTTTATGTGCAGAGGTCTTTTATTGATTGTAGTTATATCATACACATGTATCTTCTTATATAGTATCCAAAGGATTGTTGTAGGTATACAAGTTGTTATGGCTTGAGGTAACTTACTCAGTTAATGGGATGTGGTGGCCTGAGGTATAATAATAGATGTTTGATAAACATCATATTGGTTGTGGTGGGTCTTTTAAACTACCTAGTTACTTTATGATGATGTGATATGAGATGATATGATGATTTTTTGGATGAGGTGCATACAATTATACATAGCCCTAGTGTCTAGGGGAGGATATATTTTTGAGATAGATGGAAAAGGACGTTCCAAGTAGTGGATGAGTTGAAACCCCGTAGAGAAGGGATAGCGGGGTTCCCTTGATGTTTCATTATTATATTATAAAATATATTTTATAGGATACTTGTTTGGTTTTATCCATGGTGAGGTTGTAAAATTAATATACCTTCTTAGGTGATGAGTTTGTTTCATAGTTGGTCACTCTGATTCGGCTTGCTTTATTTATATATTTCATCTGAGGCTCAATGGGCTATTATAATGAGTATACTATTATTCTCACCTAGAGTGTATATAATATTTTTTCAGGTTAGTAGGAATAGGTTTTAGGTTGCGATAGATATTACAAGATCAAGGTTTTTTAGGAGTGGTTTGGGATTTGTGGTAAAAGTTGGGTTTACCTTTTTGGTACTTATTATTATCGTTTGTCTTGTTTTGGCAATATATGAAATTCCATGTATTCACTTTGTATTTATTTCATATATATATGTCTGATAAGGTTTTGATTCATGTATCTATCTTATATCTCTCATCCTCATGTTCTCATAGAGTTTAATGTCTCTTGTATGTATGCTTATTATACTGACAATGTTATTCCCCAGCCCAGGTCCTACTGAATGTGGGACTAAGGAGTAACCATATCCCTTTCTCATTTCACATCCAAGAGGTGGACTCCTTGGGGGGATGCTGTCATGAAATACTTGTATCAAAGGTTCATGTTGAGGGATGGGAAGAAGATTCAATTTAGAAACTTGTGACATTGCATGAGATGGCTGTCAAACAGTGTCATCTATGTTTAGTAAGAATTTAAAATATGGGAGACCAGACGAGACATGGGTATTTAGGGACCCTTTTGTTCTAATAAATTGCCATAGAAGTTTACCAAGCCTACTAAATGTAGTTATAATGGTTTCACGGTCAGGACCTAGGAAAGGTTCATGCATCATTTTCCTTTTCTCCTATATTTTAAAAGGGTAGACCTTAAGATATGTTAAACAATAAATGAAATAAAATAAATAATGAAATAAATAATTTTATGTACTAAAAATTATAGTTTTCGTATTCTATCCAGTTTCTATTTTTCAAGTCATGTCTCCAATTCGACGTCCTTATAAGGATCACACCAAATATGTTTAGCAGGATATTTTAATAGATCATTGTAGATTTTGTGGTAATGATTATAATACTTGGCGGAGGATACCCTAAGAGTTTCAATTATAGAATCTATAGAATTTTTATGGATAGATTTTGGATTTATTAAAATAATAAAATTTGTATGAAGATAGGAAATATTTCTATTTGATCCATGATTAAAAGGTGCATTGGGTTTCGTTGGTTTTGACGATGTAGTGTGGAATAGCAAGGTAGTGGTGAATATTGTTGCTTAGGTATCTCGATGAATTTTTAGTCTTATGGGAGAAGTTCATAGACAAATTATGAGTATAGTTTATTTATTTGACTCGAAATTCATCTATTCTCTATGATCTTTTTACCCTTTGATAAAGGGGTTAGAGTGTGACATAGTTCATGATTCATTTCAGAACCATTTTCTCGTATAGTTTAGACATATTTCTAGATGAGGAGGCTAGGGAGAGGCATTTTAAGGAGGAACTATATCCAGTGATATAGCTCTATCTCACCTCATTCGTGTTGCCAACTTATATTTAAATAATTACAAGAAAAATGTACATTTATTAGATATTTCCCATAACATAAACATCATTATAGGTGAGTTTTTATGATTCTGTATCGAGTAGAGTTATGGTCTTGGGTTTCTATTTTCTTGGACATAATAATTTTTTGTCATATAAGGAAAGTCTGAGACCTAATTTCATTATTTCTATAGGGTTGGTGGTTCTCAAAACATTTCCAATGGATCAGGAACATGTTTTTCATATGAGGATCATGGTTATCAGTGGTGGGGGTTCCCAATATTTCTGATCGTCAGCGTTTTCTTGGTGTTCCAATTTAGGTTCCTCTGTTGATAAAATTTTAAATAAGGTATTAGTAGCAGGCTCCCAAATTTGGGATCATTATAGTGAGTATGAGGTAAGACTAGTAATCCCTAGGTATTCTCTTATACCTTATAGAGTATAGTATAGACATTGAGGTGTTTTTCATCTAAGTCAGAGTAGTCTGGGATCATCTCATGGACAGGTTCATACTTTAGCATTTCCATCACCAGGTGATCCAAATGTGATTTGAGTTACTATTTCCTTATTTTTTTTATATGGGTACATTCTTTTTTTGATTCAATTATGGCACACTCCATTATATAACCAACCATTGATCATGTTTTGGTACTTGAGGTCGAGAGGAATCAAGTTCCCTTTGAATTTACTAGTCTAGTTGGTCGTTTAGGTGATTTTTATGATATATGTAAAGATTGTGAACCGTTTTTGGGGTAGTACCACTATTGGGATACCTACAATATAAATTTATACATTCATATAGAATCATCCTTATCAGGTATTGGTTATATTTTTTTCAATCTATCATAGATTCCATTAGCATGTATGTTGTGTTTTATGATGCTCAAGGAGAGCTAGAAATGTTAATTGCTGAGAGAATCCCTCGAATGGGTTGAAGGTGAGTTCCATCCTTATCTTCCATGATGTTCAGACTTATGAGGATATCATTAGAGGTTATATAGTTGGTGTTTTCCAGAGTTGTAGAAGGGTATGCTGATGTTTTTCCTGAGAAGGATATAGTGTTACCCCCTCGACAGAAGATCAAATTTGGGATCTAGCTACAATTGTGCATGACTCCTATCTCGATGTATTCGTTCAGGGTGGTACTTTATGAGTTGTAAAATATACGTTTATAGCTTGATGATATTTTATAATGAGGTTTCTTTTGCTCAATTGTTTCACTGTAGGGTGCACACTTTTTGTTCTAAATAAGGACAATGGTAGTTTTTGGTTATGTGTCAATTATCTTCACTTAAATCAGTTGATAATGAAACAATTATATACTCTTTCATGATTGATGATTAATTTGAAAAACTAAAAGTTTCTCGTTGGTTCATTAAAATTGATCTATGTTCGAGATATCCTCACATATGGGTGGAGTATGATGATGTTCAAAAGACTACTTTTTTCATCATGGCCATTATGAGTTTATTGTGATGTTGTTTGGTGTGAATAATGATTCAAAAATATTTATGGTGTTAATGAACATAATGTTTAGAGTGTTCATAGAAAATTTCAAGGTATATATCATTGATCAAATCAAGGTACACTCTTTGTATTAGGCTCATGACGTTCATTTGATGGTGTATGTTGTTTTCTGATAGTCAGTAGTTATTGATCCTTCCAAAATAGAGGTGTTTTTTCTTGGATGGACCCCATGATTGTGGTATAGTTTCAAAGTTACCATGGACTTTAAGGATATTATAGGAGGTTTATAGCCATTTTATCTAAGGTTGAGACTCATTTAATATCCTCAACCATGAATAATTTTTTTTTTGTTATTCACTAATCTATGTGAGTAATCTTCTGAGTGCATGAATTAGAGGTTGATCATTTATTTTGTTCTTTTTCATTCAGTATAGGGAGTTCAGTTTTAGGTTTTATATGACTCTTCATTTCCTTTATTGGTTTTTTTCTGAAGAAATAGAGATTTTTTGTTTCATATGAGTCTCAATGGTTAAATCCCCATGAGAGGATCTATGAAAACCAAAATCATGAGATTGAAGCAATTGTTTTATACATGAATTTTTTGTCATACTCAAACATCAACAAGGGTTTTGTCATTTTCACTAATCATAAAAAGGATAAAGTATGTCTTGTCCCAGTGTTACATTAACTAGCGATGGTGTTAGTGGATAAAATTTTCATAGGATTACGAAATTAAGATTTTCATACCTCAAGAAAATGAATTTTGTAGAGAATCCTCTAATTTGAAAGTCACATAGAGATATCATGTGTAAATATTTGGATTCTTGGAGGGTTATAGAATATTTCTCAATGATAAACCTAGATATGGTTATGAAAGGATTTAAAGGTTGTATTTTCAAGATGATGGTGTAGTCATCTTTGGTGTAACATGTATAGGAGTCCCAGTTGGGGGACTCTAAGGAAAAGTTATAGTGAGACATATTTTTTTAGGTGGTGCCTCTGATGGTTGGATAGAGGATGAATAAAATTGGGGGTCATTCCATAGGAAGATTTTCATCCCTTCTGTGATGCGTGACATGGTTATTTTAGATTTATATATATAACACATGGAATTAAATCCTTGTGTGATAATGATATACCTATATTGTATAGGTCATTTTTGGTGTCATGGATTGAAGTGCGTAGTCATAAGGTTTTTTATAAATATTATTTCTGTTAAAAGAAGAAGGTCGATCAGAGCGTTCTCTGTTGTTTTCTATAACTGTTAGATGTTCTCCCATGGAAATGGGAATAAATCTTGATGGAATTCATAACATGTTTACCATGAGGTTAAGGAGTTTATGATTCTTTTTTGAGTGATAGTTTATTGTTTCAAAAAATCATCCCACTTCATAGAGATCATGGAGTTAATCTTAGTGGAGGTTGTATCAAAGATGTTTATAGATGGGGTTTTGAGAATCCGCATAGTCCCGAGGATGGTCATCTCTGATCAGAATTCTTGTTCTTTTTATAGGGTGGGATATAGGTCTTCGTATTGATTTTGTATCTTAGTTATGCCTTATCACCACTTCTAATCCATAAATGGATGATCATAAATAGTATACCATCCAGACACATGAAGACATGTTGTGTTCCTGTGTTCTGGATTTTTTTGGTTCATGGATGAGGCACCTTCCATGGGTTAATTTTTTAAAAAAATAATATATTTTACTCCACTGTTGTTATAGATCCATTTCCATCTTATTATGAAAAATATTTTTGTTCTCTATTTTGATGGACTAGTTTTTAGGAGTCATTAATTATCAAGCAAGAACTAGTACATAATAAGATAGGGATGGTTCAGGTAAATCAGTAATGTATTAAGTCTGCACAAGATCATTAGAAATATTGTCTCAATAAATAGATGATACCACTAATGTTCAATATTGGAGATCATATGTTTCTAAAGGTGACCCATCATCATTGGTAGTTATGTTTTGGTTGTGGGAGTAAGCATTCTCAATTTTTTTGGTAATTTTGTGGTATTTTCTTTTTTTAATCGATGGTGTATCAGATAACACATCATATACAAAAGATCCAAATATATGATTTTTTTCATGAATCATGGCACTGCTATTACCATCATGATTACTCTCATGTCATTATTTTCACTCAGGGTTTGGTTTTAGATTCTCAATGATAGTGATTATTCTATAGGTTCTTATATAATGTCCCAAATATTTATAGAACTTCCATTTATGAGATTCCAAATCTTGTGGTTCCTAGAGTCTTCCTATAGTGTTTCTGGAGGTATTTCACTGCTAAAATATAAAAACTATAATAATTCCTGATGTGTTAGTGGTTAACGCAGTGAATTTTATATTTTCAGATTCTGTGATTTTATTTTACAAACATCCTTCATGATGTGAATTAATTCAAATACAAATGTTCTAAGGCAACACCACATTTGGAGGTACATGAAACCCAAAACTGTTATATTGTTAAATGGTTTCATGTTTTGAATATCTTCTATGCAGTGCAATAATATAATATAATACACATCTCGTTTTATCAAATCCTATGCAATTTTTCCCAAACTCTAGGTAGAGAATGTATCGTTATTCACTTATTTTAGAATCCCTTGACAAATATATGTTCTCACCTTATTGTGTTTGATCCGTGGTTATCTCATGTAGGTTTTACCATTTTTTGTGGTTCCTGAATCTACACCCTCTTACTTCTTCTTTCCATGTGATTAGGGTTCTCTCCATAGTTTTGATGGGGTTTTCTTGTTTTCTTGTTCATTTCTTGTGGAATGGATTCCTTAAATGGATGTTTCTTCTCTTTGGTGGGGTTATTAGGATCTGTGACATTGGTCTGTAACAGGTAATATTTCACAATGTAGTAGTTTGAAATATGCCCTTGTTTGGGCCTTTGGGCCACCGATTTGGTCCCCGGGTCCTTTAAGGCCTTTGGGCCACCGAGGCCTTCAGGTTAGTAAGGCCTTCAGGCCACCTTAAGGCCTTCAGGCCACCATAAGTGCAGATGAAAACTAGATGAACTACAAGGAACAAGCTCTACAATGAGGATGAGCAAGGACAATTCACCACAGTAAAAGCTAAAAGGATTGAAATAATGAGAGGGTATGGCACCTAACATTGGGACAAGCATGTGAATACACTGTAATTCCTATCCGAACAGGCATGCGAAGGTAGAGTGTTGATTTCATGATGAAGATGCTGGGGAGGAGCAGTTACAAGTATTTATTCTGGGTTGTATGTAATTTTTGAAGCCTACGGGAAAATGAATTCCTCTAAGTCCAATGGACCATGTAATACTTATGCCTACGGGCCTTGTAAGGTTTCTACCTCACCCCTTGAAAGGTGGATTATCAAAAATCAATAAAAAATGAAGGCCTTCGGGCCATTGGATGGATTAATATTGTTAATTCTTGTTTGTGATAATAATAAAAAAGCATGTAAATTGAGAATGGTTCTTCACATAGGTTGATGAAAATGGTTTTATTCTTGGAATCATGTTGTGACAGCTTATTATTGATCATTCCTTAACTTTCCCACTATTTTAAACTATCAATAATTAATTAGATAAATCAATATGGAATAATGACTAGTTGTTTTTCTATGAAAAATATTTTGGTCGAAGAGTGTTTGTTTCCTTATAAAGGTTGAATGCCTTATGTTGGGAGTCGGGAGAGCTCATTCTTATGTGAAAAACAAATTCATTTTTTTAGGTCCAATATTTCTCTATTTACTATGAACCTTTTCTTACTTCCATCTGATGTTATATAGATATGATCCGTAGTATGGGATTTGACATGAGTAACAGATGCATGAGCCTAAAATGGGTAATGTGATACTAGGTGGGGTGGCCCGAATGATGTTTCATTAGTTGATGCTTATGATGTAGAGATGAAAAAAGGATATAAATGTGTGTGTCATTGATAGCCTCACAAATGATGTAATGGGTTGAGGATGGGATTACCAAAGGACAGGATAAAGTTTGATACTTTTTTAAAGTGAATCTGTTTAATAGAAAGTTGTTGGGTTTCTTGTTTTTCTACAATGCTTTCCTCACTACATGAGGTAGCTGGATGTAATTAGTTCCATTTCATAATGGTATGTTAGTATGTTTTCTTAAAGTTACTATAATTGTGGGATCTTTTTAATAATATTTATAAATTACATTACCCAGGGGGTTTGTGTTGATAGAATGATGATGAGATCTTACTCTTGAGAAACTATATACTTGGATAGGAATATTACTAGAAATAATGAACTTGAAATTGGTGGATAATAATGATTAATGTTGAATTATTTTGATTTTAAATTAATGGTTAATAAATTAGTTAACAAAAATAAATGAAAAATAGTAAATATGTAATTAATGTATATCTTTAAATGCTTATGTACTTCTTGGATATCTATTACTAGTAGTGCTAGCTGAGAGGATTGGTGACATTAGTTCTAGGTTGATTCTAAGAATAGATTATACCCATATTTTTTTAGAAGATATATTATATCTTTTATATTCATAGTTTTCATATTCTACCCATTCATTGTTTGTTTTGGTGACTAACACCCAGTGGACATTAAGGAGGTGTTTTCCCCAAAACTGCGATGTTAGGATGGATGGATGACTGTGCACCCTGACCCTCTCTCTTCTCTTGGTAATTAATATGCTAGTATGCATAGAGGGGTTTTTCTCTATTAATATTTTTTAGAGGGTATTTATGAATTTTGGTTATTTAATAGACAAGTATATAGGGGTGTAGTATCCAAATGGTTTCATGTGTATTGGTAGTGATTATTTGAGGTACCTTACTTGGTATATGGGTTGTGATGGATTGTGCAATTACACTGAAGGTATGATTCACATTATACATGTTGTGGTGTCTCCTAGAAACTATATATTTATAATATTATGATGACATATGAGATTATTATATTATTTTATGCATGAGGTGCAACTTTTGATACATTAAATAGGTGTATGCGGGATGGCTTATATTAGATAGAGATGGATCAGGACGTACATTGATGGGGAAGAACATAATACAAAAGGGGAAGTGGTAGTAGGGTACCCTTGATCATTCATTATTATTTTATATTCTATCTTTTATGAGATACTGGTTTAGATTTATCCATTTTGAGGATGGAATCTTAGTATACATACATAGGTGATCAGTTAATTTCACTACTGTTCTCCATGATTTAGTAATGTATATTTATATTCTTCATGAGAGGCTCTATGGAGGATCCCAATGGTTATTCTATTACTATCACTCCATATATATATATATATATATATATACGTTATCAGGATATAGATGTATATTGGGATATATATGTCTACCTTGATGTTCTGCATGAGCTTTTTAGGATTCATGATCATTACTGAGTTTACCTTTTGGAACATGTAGTATTCCTTTAAAATGTTTGGGTAAAATAAGACAGCACAGGTTTTCACATTGGATTTCATACATATATATGCCATTTCAAGGTTTGATTTGTGTATCTATCTTATATCTTTCTTCCTCACGTTCTCTAAGAGGGAAATTCGTCCCATATATATGTTTATTAAACCCTTTGTGCTAGTCTCAAACCCAAATCCTACTAGAGGAAGGACTCATGTGGTCACCAAGTTCCTTATCTAATTAGTGTCCTTAGAATGTTACTCTTTTGGGGGATAATTTCATGACACCTCTACCATTATATAGAAGTTTAAGACCACTCCATGGTCTTTATGAGGATACAACATAGTGTTATTTGTGTCACCACATCATAGTTTTGTTAATTGTATTTTTATGCATTATAAAATTAATCATTTATTATCCATCATATAAAAACATTAAGACAATATAATTAGTTTTGAATATCATTAGATGGTATTTATTTGTGCTTTAGAGATAGAAGGGAAATGTTAAAATGTAAAATGTCACATAATTAGATATCATGGTCTGACTTACTATTTATAACATCTAGCCTTACTATCAATTTTATATAATGTTTTTTAGTGTCTCCTTGATGAATTAAGTGGTTTACATGATCCTGATATAGGTAATTGATTCTTTATTCCATCATAAAAACACCATGGTTGAATTTCTCCATATCAATCACGCTCTTTTATCCATTAAATACAAGGTTCTAAAGGATCTATGATATGAGTGGATTCATTCTATGAAATTGAATATTCACGGAGCATATAAAAATCCTAAGGGGAAGGAGAATATTTTCTATTAACAAGAGATAATTTTCATTATCATGAGGAAGATATTGGATATAAATGGACCATTAAAAAAATTTACACCATTATTCATATCATTTTATTCAGTCCCATATCAATGGTAGATCCTATGGAATTTTTTGTGGATATTTTTTTTGTATTTATATTAGATTTATCCCCTTAAAAATTAATGGGTATATTAGATCCACTTAAATATTATTTATATAAATTCATAAATTTAATTACAAAACTATTGATTCCATAATTCCAAAAACTATAAAATGTCAAAGTTCAAAATGGAGATTTATGTTTTTAAATTTCCAAACCATGACATAAATATTATGAAAAATAGTCTGGGCCTACCATAATTTATAAGACCTTGTCATGGTTTAAGAAAAATATATGTAATGTTTTCCCAAAAAAATCCACCTATTTTATATCATTTTGTCAAATTTCATTAGTCACTATGTTATGTATGATATCCATCTTGATGAAAATACATGACATGGTGGATTCTCAAAAACCATGGTCCAAAATGCATTTATTTTGAGAAATTATTATTTTAACCATGGAATTTCATTATTAAAGACCATCAAGACATAACCAATTCCAAAGTTCCATTGTCTAGAAAAAAAGAATTGTGAAATATTAATTATTTTTTTATGACCATAAAACTAATGTGGATTGGTTTATAGAAAAATTGTAAGGGTGTTCCTTTTCATGGATTTTTTACAATGGGGATGACTATTCCATGGTGAACTTAAAAACAATTCATGGTGTGTAAACGTTTTTAGAACATTAAATAATTGAAACAATTGTTAAGAACATTAACGTTCATGATCTTGGTGTGTTGATGTTGAATCTTGGGGGGGGGGGGTTAAACCATATCAAAAACATTGTGGCATATGTGATCTAGGTGAAAAGTTGATTTAAATTGAGGATATTTTATAATGTTTTTACAAATTATAATCAAAAGAAGAGTATAAAATTTTTGTACGAATTTATTTATTTTTATTTAATGTTATTATATACTATTTTTAATGGAAAATATTATTTTAAAAATTAATTTGTATAATTACCAAAGGGGGTTTCAGATTATATGATCATTGGTTTAATAAAAATGAAATATATAATATTAATTTTATTTAGACATTTTATAAAAAACGTATAATTTTTAAATGATTAATTATATTTTTAGAAGTAGATTTTATTTTGGAATATGAAGGAGTTCAATTAAAATTTACGTGTAAATAAGGAATATAAAAGTGTTCTTATTAGAATAAATATGAAATTTTCATATTTAATTCATTTTATAGAATATATATAAGATCATTCATAAATTAAAACGCCTTTTAAATTTATTTAAAAATTAATTTTTTAGAAATTTTTATCTTGTTTCAAAATTTATAAATTGTTCATTTGTTTAGTTTATTCATGAATATATATATATATATAATTATTATCTTATTAATTGTTGTATGATTTAATTTTCGTGTGGTTAAATGGATTCTTTAAATTATCATACATACGTTTATGGGGATACATGTGAGGTATGATAATTGATTAATTTTAATTATACCTTATCATTATATTGAATTAGATGATACACATGAATAATGGATTTACTAGTATTATATACAAATTATGAATTGGAATTGTGGTGGAATTGAAGTGTTGGTTGATTAAAGAGTCGGGGGTAGAGGGTCTTTCGAGCCAACTTCTCACTATCTGGGGAGCATGTGATGCATTAAGAAAATCTTTGGTTGGATTTCTATCATTACATACATGCCCTTGTGGAAATTTTTAGTTTAGTATGATTAAAGTCTTATAAATTAAATAATTTCATATACCTTATATATGTGATGCGTTTTTATTTTATAAATAAAATTGTATTTTATTTTTTCTTTCTTACATTATATATAAGTTTTATATAATTTCTACACATTAAAATGGTTTGAAAAGATGATTTGATGCAAGGAATAATGATTCATGGTTAATTCATTAAAATTATTTATACAAGAAGTATGAATATAAAATATAATATGGTGAGTTTTAATAAATTTTCTTAAAATAATATTCGTTGTATTCCTTCAAATATGATACTTATCAATACATTTATCACCCAACTTGGTACTTTAATGTAAATATTTAGTAACCATGGGTTTTATTTTGTGATTTAAGAAAGTAATTCCTTACTCTAATACTTGAGTTCCAATATTTGATGTGTGATTTCGGTTACACTATGTAAGGAAACACTATGAGAAAGGATACTAAAGGAATAAAGTTGATGTAGTAAATGTAATAGATTGAGGAGAATCTTTTTACACTCAACTATCCAAGAGTAATATATGGTATGGTTCACCTCATGCAATACATTAATGGAAAAGTGATGATATTAACACAAAAGTGGACACATTACTTACTAAAATATGGATCTTAAACCATAATGGATATGTTGTATTTCAATAGGGTTAATAATTATGGTTGGTATACATTTAATAAATCTACATACAATGTGAATGTAAAATTTCAATCGTATCTGATAAAATATCCTATTATAGGTAAAATGAAATCATTATCATTGAACAAATCATTGACATAAATATTTTAATGGGATAATATTAATGTAATAAACTACATATACTAGCATAGAAACTCAATAATGGTTCTAAAGTGAGAGTGAATGACTATGATTTATATTAACCCATTTTGATTGAAAATTTTTATTTTATTTATAAAAAAGATATAGCTTCAAATGAGGAGCATAATAGGATTTTCTTAATGTTGAAAAGGATATTCTTTATTAATTACGACCCTGAGAACAATAGTATCAGCCCATTTTCTCATTATGATTTAGTATGTTAATAATTTGGGGTGACTAAATGTTTCTATTATGGTTATGGATATTGAATTAATTCATAATTGTATTGTATATAAATATTTAATATGAATGATTTCCATAAAAAAATTTATCATGTCAGTTCATAGACTCCATGATAGAAATATAAGATATAGGTTGTATAGACCTTTGTGTTCTGTGGAAAATATAGGTAATAAAACTTTTTTCCTTAATAACATGATTAAATATAATAATTGAAAACGGTTTTTCATTGAAACCTAAATGTAGTTTCAGGAAAAAAGGATTGTAGTTTTATTAGATGGGATTACCTATAATACCTTAAGTGTTTTGAGTTACTATGTAGATTTTTTATGTAAGGTGTCAATGTTATAGAATCAATTCTTCATTTTTTAGGGGAATACGATACCTAATGTGTTTTCTAGACTACTATAAATATACTAGATTTCAAAATTTGGGTATGAATAGTTAGATCTTGTAGTTGAATTAAAGTGTTGAAGAAAAGGGTTTCTAAATCATAGAGTTGAATACAATGAAATATTTTGATCTAGGATGAGTCCATATAAAGGATTGGTATTTTAAAATAATTTATCATAAATAATATGAGAAGTGGATGATTAATAAAAAACATTTGTGAACATTTTTAAATGATAACTTTGATACACATCTTTTATCATTAATTAAATTCCAAATCATGCTTGAAAATAAGATAAGTATAAAAAATATTTAAATGCTTAATGAGTTTATTTTATAAAATATAATGGAATGAGTTTCCACCACCATGATATGAAATATTTTTATGGTTAAAATATTTATTTTATAATATATCGATAAACACATTGAATTACATATAGGATATTGATATTAATAGTTTATTTGTTAAATAATATAAATAAAGGACATATATATTAGTTACTTGAAAAGAATAGTTTTTCTATCTAAGCATGATATTATAGAGGTAACATGGTCTGGAAGAACCCATTTAGAGTATGGTTGGACTTTGTAAACTTAAAATCCTAAACAAAAAAATATTCAACCACAAAAATCAAATTGAAAGTCGCCCTAGATAATATACCAATTTATTATATCTTGGTAAAAAAAAATTGAATAATATAATGACTTGTTCTTTTTTAATGGATTATGACAAATGAAATGACTTTACGAAGAGGTTCCATTATGATGATAATAATATTATAATGAGTTTTAAGTAAACAAAAAAGTCATTGATGCCCTAAAATTTGATATTGTTATGTATATGTGTTCAAATAATATGTATAAACATTTTACCATTATCGATATTATTCCAAATTCTCACCATTATTTTAAATACAAATTCATGTGCAATTAGTTATATCACATGAGATAGACATGGCTATAATAGGGATTGAATTCAGATTAGTGAATAACTTTTTCTGCTAAGATAGTATGTAGAGTAAACCTTGACTACTATAATGGTATTGGGAGTTAACCCGGACTACTAAGATGGTCTTGGGAGGGAACCCTGGTTATTAATATGGTATTAGGAGTAAACCTTGACTATTAATATAGTCATGGGACTGACCCATTAATTCTAATATTTTCTTAGTAGTGAACCTTCACTACTAATATATTGTAGGTAGTGAACCCATTCCACTACAATGAAGGGGTTGTGATTGGGAATGGTTGTGTGTCCTTAAAAGATGGTGTAACACCTACTATATTCGCTGATAGGTTTTTTCAATAATCCTTGACTTATAATGAATTATTTTATATGCTTTCTTGTATTCCAAAAGTTATATTTTTTATTCCTAGGTTATTCTCTATTGGATTATGCTCTTGACTCCATTATGATTAATTTATTATAAACTAAACATATTTATGTCATTACTAATGTATATGATCTTAGATATGAAGGGAATGATATTAAAATGCTATTATCATGTTATCATACCATTATGATCATTTTGTGATTACTTATCTCCTTAATTTACACTTATTGAGCGTCTGAGCTCTCCCATTCTTATTGTTCCTTTCCCAGGTTATGAATCATTGTTTTAAGTATAATTAATAATTGGGAAGATCTTTGTGGGAAACATTGAAGATATTTCACCATGTTATAATATGGTGTTCCAATTTTTCAAGGAACCTTAACTATTATGATGCTCGGGCAGGTACATTTAAAACGTTCTGAATAGTCAACTAAAATGATTTAATATTCATCTATATTAAGCATGGGTCAGTATAGTTAGTGTCAAAATAATGGGTTTTTTACACTTTGGAAACTCGGATGAGGGAGAATTGGTAACATCCCTAGGTATATTTCAAAATATTATTCTATGGAAGTTTCAAGGGATAATCCTAAGGTTTCATAGATTTAGAATATGGTGTCATGATTTAGGCAACCTATAAGTAATTTTTCATGATAATGTGGTTTTATACTATAGTAATTATTTCTCACGCTATGTTTTATGGTCTTATTCAATATATTGAACTAGAAGGAATATAGAAAACATTGAATGATTACGATGTGGAAATCATATGCATTATTAAATAAATGTTTTAATTAGAAATATCATGAATAGAATCAGGAAGGTAGTATGAGTATTGGTTATACTATTGAAGATAAAGACACCATGAATGAAATACGAAACATATGGGATGTTCTTACAATATTTTTTAAAATTAAATTTAAGAATCATTTTTAAATCGAGGTTAATGATCCTTAAGAAATGATTTGTATATTATATTCTAGGAAGGGGTACTAATGAACGAGATGATGAAGTATAATTAATGGTATAATAATAATGAAGGATTATTGACGTGTATATGTATACGAATTAAAGAATTATGTTAAATGATTCATAATGTATTTGTTTTCCATTATGTATTTTTAAAAGATATATTGATTTGTTTTGGTGACCCAGAGATTTGATTTAATTTCATGGTTATATTTTATGGAGAACACAAGATTAAGGTAATATAACCCTTAATATATTCATTATGTTTGGAAAATTGTGTATTTTTGGATAAGGTGATGTCGGATAAGAATAAAGTAAAATTTGTAGTGTTTATTACATTGGTAATAGATTATATATTTTTTGAAATTTGGTTTATACTATCATATATTTATTTTACTACATTCTTGGATTTATGGAAGATAACCAATAATATTTTAAATTAGAAATAATGCATGTTTTCAATAAGTAGTTATGATAATTAGGGTAATTACTATGTTTCAATAGAAGACATTATGATGGTATACATGTGTTTTTATGTGATAATAAAGTGATACTTTCTGATATATTAGGAAAAATGTAAACCTGGTTTTGAGAAATTTAGTTGGCTCTTTTCTAATGTTTTTAATTGTCATCTTTTGGAAGGATTTTTTGGAAAACCATTTATGTAATGGTTTTATTTGAACATGGGATGAGGAATTTGAGATTTATATATTACAAAATAATATGATATTTATATATATTGAATAACATATGCTAACAATTTTTGTTTTAATGATACCTAATGATAGAGAGAATGACTTATCAGTCTATCTATGGGTCATATGACCAATTAGTGCATGGGGATAACAAATTCACCGTTATTTCTTAGAGTGAGAGATGATGTTTGAATTGATCAAGGAACAACGAAAGGGTTAGCTTTTTTATGAAAGGAACAACATCAGGTAATTATATCTTCTCATAATGATTCTTAAAACATTAGGAAATAGGTCATAAAAATAGTGTCTCATTATAATCATTTTTTATGATATTAATGACCTTTTTTAAGCCTCTTTCCAAGATGGATTTGGGATCGTTAACATTATCCTAAACATGTCCTCTATCACTATCCATCAAATCATGGTAGTAAGACTTCTCTTCCATGTTTATGTTTTCACTTTCCCCCTATTCACTCCTACATGGAAACCAAATTTTTAGTTACATTGGTTAAATATAGTGTTGTTAACTTTCCATTTTTTAATGGTTGTTTTGGTATTCATTTTTACAATGTGGTTTTCTATGAATGGAACATTCGAGTATTAATCTCTGGAAAACCATGATGAACATCCAAGAAAAAATAAATTGTAAGAGTGTTATATTTTAACACCTTGATATTTTTTTATTTTTTGGAAAATTGATTTAATCTTTTTTGTATTTTTCATTTCACACCACACTAAATATAACTTCTTTTATATGAAAGAAAAAAGTTATTCCTTCATTGTATGAAACACAAAGTCATGATATTACTACACAAAAAACATATATTAAATTTTGGTATGTGAAAAATTATGTTTTTATTTTTTTTAAACACAATGACTAATTCCTTCAAAAGATTTTGTTACATGTAAGACTATGTTTTACTAAAATATAATATACTACTAATATTATTATTAAAATATTATTATAGATACAACCTAGATGTTGGAATTAAAATTAAATATAATACTAAATAAATTTGGAATATAATATTTCTAAATATATATATATATATATATATAATTAATCCTTTTGTTAGAAATTAGAGAGAAATTAAAGTAAGGACTATTTGAAAATAAAGAATTTACTTTTCTAAGAAAAATATATTTCTATGTACAGAGGTCATTTTATGTAAAATGATTAAACCAGACACGATTGATGATTTTTTTTAATAAAACATGTTTATAATATATATTCAGTCAAATTTTTTGAATACTAATCTAATAGGAATGATAATCATGAGATAATAAGAAATACAATTTTTTGAATAAAAATATGTATTTTTATAAAAGGTATTTTTACCACCTTTTAATTGAGAACCCATTTTAAATATAATTTTTTAAACTTTTATAATTTTTACTTTAAAAAATATGATTCAATTTTTAAATCAAAATTTAAAATTTTTCTTAGGGTGAATTTATTGAATTTTTAAAAAAAGATTAATTTTTTGATGAATTGTGAAAAAATTCTGAATTTTTATAAAAATTATATTTTGTCTATGTTATTTATATAGTTAATTTGTTTTGTTTTAATGAATATTTTCATCAAATATAAATATATTAATCCAATTCCGTTTATTGGAATTCTTTTCAGATTGAAATTTTGTACAAAATCATTTTAAACTTTTGAACATTTTCACTTCAAAAAACATTTTGTCTCATCTTGTTTATGGGGTTACTTTTAATGTAATGTATGCCACTTCTATGTTTGGTATTTATAAAAATGGATTTCATATTTTCAATAATTATAATTTATACTTTCTAGAAATTACCACTTTATTTTTTACCAGAAGGATTGATGAATGTTAGTAAAATTAATTATAGTGATTAAGGTTAAATTGAGTTTACATAATGGTAAAACATTAATCTTAAGGGGCCTAATGACCAAGAAAGTATCTCCAAATAAATTTCTGAGATATAGTTAGGTCATTGTACCTATTGGTAAGAATTTTGATAATTATTGGAAGCACATGATTTAATAGAGACCTCTCAATACTGTTTACATTTTTATATCAACAAGAATGTCACTCCTCCACTATAAAAGGCCCTCAACCCCCCCCCCCCACTTACTCATGTATCTCAAGGAAATATAATCATAAAAACCCTAAAAAATACTATTTTGAATTAAATCCTTTAAATTTTTAAGCCTTTATATGGTCATAAATAAAACTAATGAAGTCCATTTGTGAAAATCAATCGGTGTTACCTGAATAAGAGGTAACATTCTTTAATAATAACTCCTATTTTATTTCATTGTACACCCAATAAATTTTTATTATCACGTGATTATATAATTAAATCATTATAATAAATATAATGGGATGTTTTTATTTTTAAGATATTACCTACTTTTAAAACTACTACAATTAAATTGCATAATCAATATTCATTCATCTGTACAGCAGACTACCACCTCACGAATCAATGTTGTTTGTTCATACATTACCTCCATTATATGTTGGGAATAATAATAAAATTTATATTTTTATATGATATATATAATATTTAATATGTATTTATTATTTTATAATTATTATACAACACATACCATCATACTTCTCATTTTTTAGGAATATGATAACTTCGTTTGTGGACCTGTGGGCTACCACCTCCTCAATAAGATGTGATTCATTCATGATTTACAAGTAATGTAATAAAGATATAATTAATATAAATATGAGATATATATTAATGAATATTACTAATGGATAGATAAGATATATAAATATATCGTTAACTTTTCCTTCTTTATGATTTTCACAGGAAAATGGGAACTGCATTCATGTGTTCGTATGGCCTACCATCTCCATTAACGGTGTATTTCATTTAATATTTCTACCGTTAATAGATTATAATAATTTATATATATATAATGATTATATGTCTTGTTTATATAATTTTTTCAATCTTGAAATAAGTAATTACTGATCTAAGTATGATAATCAAGAATAATAAGTCAAAATATATATGAAAACATTTATTACCCAAAATGTAACATTACCATGAAATTGTAAATAAATGAGTAATATAATGTCATATTAATATACTATATGGTATTATAAATAATAATATGGTTATTTGGTAGATTTAAAATTAAATTTATTGTATTTTATTGGAGTTTTGAATGTGTATGAATAAATTCAAGACCAAAGGTATGTGAATTTCATCTCATTTTCTTATATTCATCAAATATCTTCCATATTCACCACCCATTTGTTTTATGTGCTGTAAATATGGGACAAGAATGTATTATCATATTATTATCCATAAATTTATGGGTATTTACAAATCAATTTTAAGATCTATCAATCATGGGGATTATAATTTTCAAGTCACAAAATTGGTAAATTAATTTTGTCATAATATTCCTTCTTTGAGACACTTGTTATGTTAGAAACATGTACTCTTTTATGAGATGTATATACTGCCATTTGAAATATTATATCATCAATACCCTTATTGTAATTATATTTTATGCTTTATTTAATTGTATTATTTCATTGGTATTATGATTCAAACTTTCTGTAGTGGTAATAGTTTTTTGCTATAATATCATCATTTATCAGGATTATTTTCGTTTATAGTTTAATTAATGAAATCTTATGAACAATATATCAATAATTATAATAATTCTTTTATAATTATATCATTCATGTCATATCAATATAATGGTACCTTTTTCCACACTTAGGTATTTTGAAAATAAAGAAAACATTTTTATGAAAATATGACGTTATTTTTTTATAGTTGGAAATTTGTGTTAATTCAAAACTATGTTATAAAAAAATAATTTCAATATTTTTTTTTATTTTAAAAATTAATTTTTACACATTATTTAACTATTTACCAAACTATTTTAAAATGGAATATCATTGTCATTTTCAGATAAAGGAACTTTTTTAAACAGCTTGTGGTATAAAAAAGAATGTTAGGCATATGTGTATTTCTCCACTATCATGACTTTTTTTATTTGAATCTTCATTTAAAATGTTTACAAGATTTAATTATAAAAAAAAATTTACCTAGTATTCCAGACAATCACTATTTTTAAAATAGTTTTTAGTGAAAATTTTTTTTGAAAACTTTTTATTTTTAAAAATGGTTTTTCAATGACTTTTAAAGCTTCCTTCATAATTTTTAAAAGTTATTTTCCATTAAAAGTGTTTCAAAATGATTTTAATATTCCTTTATATTGTTGAAAAAATAATTTCAAAGGAAATGTTTTCCAAAAAATTTCGATCATCCATTAATATTTTTCAAAGCTATGTTATAACAAATGATTTGCAAAATGTCTTCAAGATTCCTTTATATGTTTTCAAAGATATTTTCAAATAAAATATTCTAAAAAAAATCAAGCCTAATTTATATTTTTGCAAATATGTTTTGAGAAAAATACATCCAAAATGTCTTCATTATTACTTTATAATTTTTTAAATATATTTTCCATGAAATTTTCTAAAAAATTCTATAATTTTTCGTTTATATTTTTTCAAGTTTATTTTCAATGAAATATTTTTCAAATTGTTTTCTTTTGAAGGATTTTTTTTTGAGGGATAAATATTTTCCCAGAGAAATTTTTTAATGATTTATAAATATTACATCATAATATTACAATGTGGTTTTCAGTGAAAATGATTTTTAAAATGTTTTAGGTTTTAAATGTTTTTATAAATAAATGGTTATTTACATTAAGAAATACTCTATACGATCTTCCAAAATCCTTACCAATCATAGATGAAATACATCTATATATTTTATGATTTAATAGGTATATGATCCAAGGAAACCACTATTATTCTTTCACTGAATGGTTATTATTTTAATGGAATGTTTTTTATGAAACTCATTTCTCTTCAACAGGTTATACCATGGTATAATGCTTATGAAACCCACTTACTTTCATGGGTTGTTATATGATGAAATGATTATGAAACCTATATCTTTTCCATAGGTTATTTTATGATAAAATTTTTATGATACCTGTTTCATTTCAAGGGTTATGATATGATTTTTATAAAACCCATCTCTTTTTTAGGGTCATGATATGATGAATGTTTCACTATCTTGTGGAACCCACACACACATGCACACACACACACATACACACACACACACATATATATATATATATGATTTCATTATGTTATGGTTGGAACCTATATATACCTATAATTAATTAGGTAATGATTTATATCTCAATTAGATATGAATGGATGGAAAGGAAGAGTGAACTCTGTTTAGTGATGGATATTGTGTGATATTATGGTCTTGAGAGTGAACTTTGACAACTAATATGGTTTTGAGAGAAAACCTTAACTACTAATATGGTCTTAGGAGTGAACCATGACTACTAATATGGTTTGGAGAGTGAACTCATTTAACTATAATGAATGATCTGTTACCTGGGATGGTGGTTTATCCCACCATGTAAGTGTATCCTCCTTGGAGTAACCTAATTGGTTTTTCTAGTATTCCATGACTTATAGGGAATTACTTAATATTCTTAAATGTATTCCAGAAATTCTAGGTCATATACATATGTTATTCGCTTATGAATTATACTATTAATTATCTTATCAATCATGTGTTATGAAAACCTAATTTTTATCCGATGACTCATTTATATGATCTTTGATATACAGGGTATGATCCTCAAATGTCATTATCATGTTTTCATATTCTTATGCCCATGTAATTCCTATGTGTCTCCTTTATTTTCCCATACTGATCATATGAGATCACTATTTTTTTCTTTGAATAAGTTTTAAGAAATTATTTTATTGGACGTCCGAATTGGTACAATAATTGTTGGAAATATTGATGATTTTTCACCATGTTAGAGGATTTTGGTCCATGTTTATAAAGACAATCAAAAATTACGGCCCCCGGGAATTTAATTTTGTAATTTTATGAATATTAATCTAAAATGATGTTATTAAAATGTATGTTATGCCATGGTATCTATAAGGAATACCCCTTGGATTCCCCTTCCAACCACTCAATTTCAACATAAAAAACCATGTTCATGTATCCAACACTATCACAATAGAGAAACTCACCACTCAATTCAAGTGTCTCTCTTTATTTTCCCACCTCACACCCCAAATGGTGTTATAATATCTACCCAAACCTACCTAAAAGTTTATAATAGGAACATCACAACACCAGCTGGCACATGGTTTAAGAAAAATATTATAATAAAAATTACATGAATGAAGTTTTAATCAGGGGAAAACATCAATCACACAATCTTTCAAATTTTTGAAACACCCACACAAGGTCAAAAAGACCAAAAAAAATTCACAAAACATGTCCCATTGTATTTTTTTTTAAACCAAGTTAAAAACTGTTTGTAAAAACTACTCCCAAATTGTTAATTTATTTATCAAATCAATTATTAATCCAAAATAATTCTGTAATTAGTTTTTTTAAGGAATGATATTTCTTTGAAATCTAATACATGCCTTAAAACTATCCATTAGGGGGGGAACCATCACACCTTATACCAAGGAACTACCATTGATCTATTCAGTAAGATATATGATTTGTGATGACTGTTATTTTGATACATGATTATTACAATATTATGGTTTACTCCTATAGTCATGAAATATGTAGGATGATAAAATAAATGTCACCCACAAAAAATCACTAAAACACCAACAAGTTTCCAATAAAAATCCCAAATACCATAATCAATAATCAATAAATCAATTATACACTATATTTAACCTCCTCTATGTCTAAGAGAATTGATCTCAACTATAAACACTGTAAAATTGATATATTAAATATTTAAAACCATATAATTTTTTTTAATAATTGACACCCAACTAATTGGTTAACCTCACATTGTAAAATCCAAAAGAAATGGGGGTGTGGTCTACTCCTAACACACACATAGAAATAAAATATAAAAAATCACCAAATTATAACATTTGATTAAGGGAATATTTAACCATAAATAATAAGAATCCCTAAATAAACTCACTATGATATGTTCCTTAAGATAAAAGATGGATGATAGCGTACATACATCAATTTTGTACCACTTACATAGGACATGTTGGAAAACCCCCAAAATCAGTGTGATTTATCCATTATTTAGTATAATCCATCTAATATCCCAAGCATGACATACGTGGACATTACATTACATTATCATAATACGTAATACAAGACAAAAACAGATGCCCAAAGGTCGCATTAGTTTGGTGACTTTGGAAACGTGGAACACAATCTTCTAACATGGTGAAAGATCTTCAACATCTCCCATAAAGATCATCCACTTCTTTTCCCATATTAAAACCTTCTTTATATCATAGGGAAAAGAAAATATAAAAAAGGGTGAGCTCAAATTCTCAATAAGGGTAAACATTAAGAACATAAAACAAACCATAATCATAAGAATGTAAAAACATGAACATAATGTGTAAATATCAGAATCATGAGTCATGAAATAAATCTTGGACGTATGTAAGGCATAGATCATAAAGGAACATTAACAAAGAATTGGAATAAAATTAGGAATTATGGAAAACATATAAGCACATACTATGATTTCAATTGTATCTAAGGAATTACTACTAAGACCTCATAGTGGAAAAAATCCATTACTGAACCAGATTTACTTGTCATTTTAGCCTTGTATTACTGAACCAGAATTACACTACTAAAAAATGAGTCAATACTAACACATCCATTTTAACAGGTTTTAAAAAAAGTTGGAATGGATTTGCTCAAGAAACGGTTTAAATAAAACCATAGGTATATCCTCCCTCAAATCCAATTCTATTGGGATCATCCTACGTGCCCTCGCAAACCCTCATGTCCCTTGAAAACCATCTCCCTCGAAAACTGCCTCCCACACCAATCCATCCTTGATTATCCATCGATCTAATACCCGGTGCGAAATACATTCTCCCCCGCCAACCCCTTTCTCCTCCACACTCATCCCATCAAAGCTGAAACCCTAACTCTAGGCTCTGGTTCCTTCCGATTCCAATGTTCTATCATTGGATTTTAAGTTCATCCTACTCAAAGATGAAACCCTGCATTGTTGTTGATATTTCCAATATCTCCATTCCACCTTGGGATTTTGTCCTCCCTCTTAATGATCAATGATCGGTTTATAGTGAGATCTTAATGGTTTTCGGTTGGATCATCATGTTTTGGTATCCAATTCATTTTTCCTTGTTTTATTTCAGGTTTCTCTTTCCCTATCGTAGTTTCGTCGAACCCTAGTTCAAGGGGATGCCAATATTTTTGTGGTTTCATTGGAGTTTAGGGTTCACAGTAGTTTTCTATTGGTTGTTTGGCCATCCACCGGTATACATGATTCATTCAGGCTCATGTGTTAGTGGTTTTTATAGATGTTCACACTAAGCCGTGACTAAACTCTCTACCACCCAAAATGTGGGATGTCTTTTGGATGCAATTTTAGTTATCTATCCCAAACCCATATACTGGTGTCTAAGATGATGCAGTGGATTCGTCAATATACAATACATGTTTTGTAGGATTTCTTCATTTATGTTTCTTACGCATTTTTCATATTTCTATCGTCGTAGATAATCCATATGATAGTTTATACACTTCAGCATGATCTAATAATTATTATTAGAATAATTTAAACCCCAATAGTGGTATCATATCCATATCATGAGTTTTATTTATGAATACATTCCTGATATGAAGAATAAATCAAAAAGAGAACATTATTTTCAGTTTTACAGAATGTTAAATTTACCTATATTTATTTTGGATCTACCAAATTTTTATTGGTTTAACCCAGAAATTTAATGGTCTGTATAATTGACATCTCCAACTACCATTTTATAATTTAGTCTATCTAAGGATAACCAAATATTATCCTTACACGGAAAAATCTATATAAGGATCATTTTGTTTTACCCTTGTTAAGAAAAATGAAGTTAACCTTTTGAAAAATGTTTTTTCATTAAGGTAAATGAAATTACCCTTAAGAAGAATGGTTCTATGTAAAATTAACTTTTATATTACCTTATCCCTGAAAGTAGAATTTTATTGAGTTTCAAACATTAATCGTAATTCACTTTGTATTGGATGGCACCAATTTTACAACCAATGACACATACTCTATTAATGATGGATCATTCAAAAAATCAATTCACTATTACACTCAACATAAACAGACATACACTGGTACTCCTTCGCAAAAACACTCATCATTAGTGTGACCTTTACATAGGATTTATAGACCTTTTGAAGATCATATATGACCATTAAAAAATGTACTAAATTGGTGAATAAATCTTATGAATATCTCTAAAATTCTAGATTATATTTTGGTGGAGTGTAGTGACCCTAATGTAGCTCTGGAACATCAGTGTTACCTTTACACGACCCACTATTTTAATACTACATGGACACTAGATGAAAATTAAACATGTCCTTGATTTTATATATTCCCTCATGCACCTCTTGATTACCTCTACAAAAATAGTAACTTACTGCTATGAAAATAGTAAATTATCTTCACACATGTATTTTCCAGCTCAACTTATTTACATGTATCTGCTACTTTTACACTTATGCAACTACTATAATTATAGACTTCATCCATATAGAATCTAGAACCTTTTCTACTCAACTTTAGGATTTCTCTAACAATATAAATATCCTTAAAACATCATGATATATACTGATGAGAATGTTTTTACCCCATAAATAGAGGTCTTTAATTACTTAAATTCTACCTCACCAAAAATTTTCAAAATTACAAAGAATGTTACATTGAGTCTATCCAACCAATGTATTTAAGAAGCAATACATATTATCCTTTCCATTTATGATGGAATCAAACTCTAAAACTCTAAAACTTCTTCGCACACATGTTGAAAGATTTATATATCTTCTACATTGAAAAAAAAATATATTCATACATGGGAAAATAAATACAACACTTTGTAATTTTTGGCAAAGCCACAACACCCTTCTAAATTCAATATGTGTTCTCATTTATTTCACATCTCAACAAGCACATCAAAAATATATTGTAAAAGGTATAAATCTATCACATTCTACTTGACATTGACAATACCCCCTTTATAAACACATTTATTATAATAAAAATGGGTAAATTGTTTTATTGGAATAAATATTCTTTCAAATTTTTAATGATGTTTAGATAATTATAGACTTCATTATTTTGACCACTATAAAATACTTTTAACATGTTTTCCTCCCTCTAAAGGGTTGAACCCACTTTATCATCATCATGGTAGTTTATATACTCAATGATGAGAATATTCTTTTATTATACAATAGTGATGGCCTCTTCCATCTTCCCCAATATTTGATTCTTTCAATTCCATTCATGTTGGTAAACATAAAATCAATGGGGATAGGGAGGGGGTACTTTTATCTTTAATAAGTTCAAGATTGATGTTAGACGTCCCTCTATTGAGATCTTCCATAATTATAAACATTATCATTGCGATAATCCTTAATCCTATTTTCCAAATCATATCATCATTTATCTTTGTAGAAAACCTGATTTTCTCATTTTTTTTTAAAAGGAATATTGTGTGGGACCTCTTTTATTGAATGTGAAATAATTTGAAATGAAACATTATATTCTATCTTATTATTATTCATCTTTTCCATTTTTTCTTGTTAAAAATTTCAGACTGAAACTTGAAACATGACCATTTACCTTCCATTCTTTTAAACATTAGGTTTTCCGTGTTTCATTACCCCATAAACAACATTTTTTTCTTTAATTATATCTCTATTTTTTCTCCTATAATTTTCAACAGAGTTTATACTTTTTATTTGACTCATATAATGTTAAGAAATCAGTGGCGACATTTTTTATATTTCTTATAACAACCATTATCTTTATTACACACATAAACTTGATTTATTACATAAAATCATCACTTGATACAACATAGAAGATCGAGAGGTCTAGTGTCTATGGGGATTAGTAACATTACATACCAGTGAGGGAATAAACATGGAATAAAATGAGGAATAAAATACATGTTAATCAATAGTAATATCAATTGATTACAAGAAAAACATTAAAAAAGGAATGATAAAGCATGATAATCATAACATGGAAATTTGGAAATAACACTTAACATGGAATTAGAATGAGCCATTGTTCATTGCATATGAAGCATGAGTAGACCCTCATGGAAAATTAAGCATGAGTAAACCCTTCTTGCAATTGAATTATAATGACTCAACACCCATTTCATATAATGTATCATCATACTATACTTTACCCAATGCATTGGAGTGCTATTAGGGCGCACCCTTCTTGAACATTTAATTTCATGCATAAGTGAGCCGCATGGATCATATAACATGAAATCAATCAACATCATAAGTTATTCCATGATTAAGTTATGTGGAATAAATATATGAAATTACCATTCAATACATATATGTTCATAAAGGTGATTACCCTTTATAGAGACATGGTTATTGTATTCATTACACTGTGGTCTTGGCTAGGAAAACGCGGCCCAATTTCGGCAGCATAACGATGTGACATAAGAAATCATAAAAATGGTTGGTGAGAGAGAAATGGGGGTCTAAAAATATAAACACAAAATTGAAAGTCAACAGTCATATAGATACTTGTTCCAAAAAATTTTATGGATTTTTGATTCACAGTAAAAATTAATTGCTGGAATGTAACTGAGAAGAGATAAATTCCTTACTGAATTTAAACATGGTAACGAGTGAAATAGAAGGAATTAATGAAGATAAAGGGTTCTCCCATAATTCAAACATAAATATTGTAGTATGGGGGAGGTTATAAACCATACCCCAACATTTATAATTGAAATTAAAAGGGCATAACAACTAATGAAAATTGGACAAAATTGAGAAAGTAAGAAACCCTTACTTGGAAGTGTAATCACAAATGCTAGTGAGAGGCTTGGGAGAGGCTTTGTGGGAGCTAGAGCTTCTTGGGAGGATTCTAGTGAGAGGATGGAAAATTTTGTACAAACGCCATAGTCTTTGTGTGAAGAGGAAGTGGGAGCATGGTTGGGTTTATATAGGAAAGGATATGGAATTTCTTTATTATTTTGGTTTGGGAAACACATATTAATCTAATCAAAACCAAAATCCAGCCCATTTTCTTTTCCAATGGGTTTTTCAAAAGGTGAGTGGGAGAAAATATTTTATAATTCCAATGACCAAACTTCTTAAAATAATTGGGTTGCTTATGTGGAGGTGAGTCACGCTCTCAAGGAAAAAATTTTAAAAATGAAAAATGTTTTATAAGTGTTGAAGGGTCCACAAAAGCATTGTAAAATAAATCAAACAAACCAAAAATAAAATTATTTTAATGTTAAAACATGTATTTTTTGAAAATAATTTTTATATTTTTTTATTACATAACTATTGGGTCCTTATGATGTCATAAACCACATTATATATGTAAACGGTATTTAATTTTTACCCAAACATTCGACTGTCTCAGAAAATTATGAAAATTTCAGAATTGGATAATTTCGATGTCCAGATTCTAGAAATAATATTAATTATACCTAAATAATTTTCTAAATATTTTAATTTTCACTTTTATAATAAAACTGACATTTATTGAATATTCATGGGTTTTGACAAAAATGGCTTTCAAACCTTAATAAAAATTAAAATTGCATTCATAAAATTATACAATAATTTATATTTAATAAAAAGTAATATAATAATATTATTATTATTTTATTAAAATATTATTTAATTCAACAAACCATTAATTCATCAAAAAATGTTTCTTAGTTGAATATTAACTAAAAATACTATTTTCTCTTTAAAAACAATTTACAAAGTAATAATAATAAAATGAAATCATAATCATTATTATATAAAAAAATAATGTACATAATAATAGTACTAGGGTATCCCTACATAACCCCTCAAAACACCCGTATAAGACCTTAGGGTAAGGTTTGCGATGGTGACAGACTCTTAGGGTTGTTCGGATAACATTGCACGAGTGCTAATCTCTATCAACTTCCACTTCTCCTGTAGGGGGTTCCGATCGAGCTTGACGTATTCAAGATTGGCTTGGGCTTTGTCAAGAGTGAAGCCCAAATAATCAAACTCCTTTCCGAGCTCCATCAAATGGGCTTCATATGGGGAAAGTCTACTATATAAGTCCATCGCTTCCTTTATATGAGTAAATTGAATTTATTAAAGCCATATATTTATACTAATCATCTGATCACTGTTCAATAGCAATATTGGCAACCATAACAATTCATAACTATATTTTGAAATCTAAAAACATAAATCCAAAGAAGTTAAAATTCTATATATCCATTTTACATAATAACACATTTAATTAGATCATGAGGAATCTTCATTAATTAATGTTTGGGTCATTACACTTGTCATGTGTATATTTCTACATTCTCGTATTATTTATATTTATCAAAGAATTTCATCTTATTTTTCTTGGATTTATCCCATAGATTCATTCTAGTTGTATGTTAATCACATGTTCCTATAATAATTAATGTATTTGTGCCAAAATATCCCACAACACCAATAGTTAACCTTGATACTTTGATCATAGAACATATTGGTGAGTCTATATTAGTAATTATACTTTCTGCCCAGGCATCATGCAACCTTTATTTAGCCTTCCTTCAAGGTAGTATTCTTGGTTTTCTTTAACATGAATTTTCCATTATGTTGATGTATCCTTTCACATTTTTCTTTAGCCTAAAATCCTTTTGTTTTGTCATTAGAATCTACAATTTCATAGAAAATAGAATAAATGTGATTTGAAAAATTAAGAGTTTTGTACATTTCCCTTTGGGATATTCCTGAATGTATTTTATGAATTAATCCATCAAGGTTGTTCCTCATTAAATTATTTCTCTTTTAAAACAGTATTATCATTATTTTCATTCAAGATTATTTCGTTCTATGCAATTGTTAACATGGATTTCATGATCTCTTTAATGGGATCTCTCTTATTTACATCCTCCTTTATTTCTTATTTATCAATCTATTTAATTTTATTCTTATGTTGTGTACTTTTCTCTAGGAACAATTCCAATTTTGTTTCTCGAATTTAATCATTATAGGTCTCTTCTCCTCCCTCATCATTACTTAAAGAATATATATGTTATTAAACATGAGCAAAGCAGGATTCATGTATGTGAGAGAAATCTTAACAATAGATTCAATCACTGAAAATTATATATCACTTATTTTTCTACTCATCATTTTTTTCCATTATTAATGATCACATATTCATCATTGAATATCCTCTTTTGGATTCTTTTTCATATCTTCTCCTAGATGATGATTCACTACATAAATAATTTTATTCAAGTATATCTAACTCAAATTCAATGTTCGTATTATTTTCTTAGTTTGAGGTGACAGACACTACACATTTACATTTATAACACCATAAAGAGTGTTTTGACTTATATTTTCCTAGTTCCTTTTTGAATGACACAATCACAAGAGTTGTCTCCCTCTTATCATGAACTCATTCATATAGAATTGAAGAAAATAGAATCAGACTAACTTGATTCAAATAAATAAACCAAATTAAATAAGATTATGAAGTGTCAAACCAAAATTATTTCAACTAAATAAAGTGACACCATGCAAACCCGTAATGGATAGAATAAAGCCAAATAAAAATAGAAAGAAATTTTATTAAAAATACATTCAGAAACTAATAAAACTTTAATGGTATAAATGTAAATCCGATCAAACAAAATATATGTGGAATGACCAAAATCTAGAAAATAGAATTCAAATAGAACCAATTGAATGAAACTAAATTAGACCAAGTCATACTAATCTATCTTGAAATGATTTGATATTACAAATGATGAATCAAATTGGACAAAATATAATTAATTAAAACCTATAGGATCGCAACCGACATGAACTAAACTAAAGTAAACCAAATTGATATAAACCATATGTATTCAAACTAAATTGGTTAGAATTAAAATGAATGAAATTTCCAAATCAAATATAAACAAAAACAAGATGAACTATATCTAATGAAAATGTCCCAAAATAACATGTATTAAACAAAACCAAACTAATATGAAACTTGATCCAAAATTATTATATACCATTAAAATGAAGAGTAATTTTTAATTAATGGGAATGTATTATTTTATACCATCATTTTGAAACATGGATCTATTTCTCCTTGATTGCAAGATCATGATTTACCCATGGGGAGTTGTTGTCCTTATATGTTGGTTGGTGACTTGTATAATCACAAGAGAGAGGTATTTTTTAGTTTAGTTTTTATTTTATTTTCTTTATCGCTTCAGCCACTTAGGCCTTTTACATATTACTATGGACGGAGGGTAGTTATATTCTACAAAGGGGGCCATAAGGGAACTAGGGGCGGCTTCACATTTTTCTTTGCTTGGGAGGGAGATCGGGGTAGTGGAGTGATTATTTATTATACTTCAGTGTTTTCCACTTTTATACCATTTTGAAATTTTTTTAATTTCTTTTCCTTTGGTGTGGAAACCCGATGTACGAAAGGGTCATTCCAAAGATTGTTCATTTATCTAGACCTATTGAATCTTCCGAATATTTTCCATTCATATCCTATGAGGGATTCTGTTGGCATGAATTTGGGTGTCCAATGAAAAACATGTATTGTCTCCATCTTGATTTCCCAATAAAAAAATTAGGAGACTTATTGTCTAGATAATTCAATAGTAATCTGATTATAGTTACCATAATGAAAAAACAATCAATCACCAACATCATAATTTTATTTTAATTTAATTCAATGAATATATCACTCAATGAAAATTTTCATTCTTTCTCCCTAATTTCATCAGTGTGCTAGAAGAAATATCACCTATCCTATATTTCAAAACAACCATCAATCCAAATCCTATCATATATCATACCATCATACAATCCACTTCATCATTCATATATCATCTTGACAATGGTTTTGATGCTCCATAGATTTGTGATTTTAGGGAAAAAACATATACTAGTGTGCCACATTTTTTAAATAATGTAATTACTTGTTCAATGAATCTTTTGAGAAACCATAACTACACAAGTTTCGGTTTTGCCTTAACACTTCCATATCCACATGCAAACCATGCCACTTAGTCCATATTATGGTAATATGATTTTAAAACATGGCACCACCCTTCTAAAAACTCCTTCCATATCTAGAAAACCTTTCCACATTAAACCATAATTAAAAATCCCATAACATGAGTCCCATGCTTTATGACACATCATTCATTCCAATTATTGATTTTATTCACAAAACACATCTGGTCCTAGAGCACTGTCATGGTTAGGTCCCAACATCGCCTCATGTATCTCTTTCTTGTTGGGTATTTCATTAAATAACACATTCTATTGTTTGGATTCATTACGCGGTACCACATCAAGAGTCCATGCATGGCCTCTAGGGTAGCCTTTAGGAATACAAGGATTAGGTCCAGCAAGAAGTTCCTTGAAGTTAGACTCAACCCTGACACCAACCACACCCATATCTTCATTATAAGTGTCTCCCTCTAATATTATATTAAGTATTATGATTCATCGTTTCTCCCTGATACATGAATGAAACTATTCTACATTTAAATCACCTTCCCATAGCCACTTTATTCTTGATTGATCGTGCACTAATCGTTCTTTCCTAAGAATCATGTCCTCTAGGATGTCTTGGATAGTGAGTTCACCAAAAAAATATGTCATTTCCAAAGCCTTTGAGGATGGATTTCGGTCAGTCTATATCAATATTGAATACACATTCATCTCCTGAGAATGGTGGGGTCTTACTGATCCATTACTAGAGATCAAATTTTAGAAGTCTTAACCTATTGTGAATCCCAATCCGTGCACTTCCCTTCTATGATTCATGCACGACCTGATGATATCCTCGGGTACTGGTACACATAATCGAGAAGTTGAAAAACTTATGCCTCTCCAGTCTGGAGGACAAGGAAACCAGAAGTGGTGAATGATCAGATATGCTTTCTACAAGGGTAGTTACCTTTTCATTACTCTAGGCAGAGACGTCAAGACATTCGAAGCACATAGATCAATAAAAATTGAAGTTTGAATAACCCCACTCTAGTTATTCCACCATGTGAACTAATCCCTAGTTTACCCCATATCCATAATCCCTTCGCTAGCCATGAGCTAGAAAATTCGATGGTAGACTTTCGAAAAAAATACTCTTCTCTATTTGTTTTCATTTGGATCTAAAAAGATATTAAAGTCTCCTACAAGAATCCAAATGAATTACCCTTGATAAAAGGATCATGTCCCATGTCACATGGATTCTCTTATCTGAGAATTACCACTTCTATAAAAAGTGGAAAAAAACAAGCTACTACTACCTATAGCTACTTTTATTATGATAAACCTGTCTTCCAAATGTATTAGTTACACTGAGATATAGGGATTCCAAAAGACCAATATAAATGGGTTTTTAGAATTGGAATGAAGGGATGCACACATTATTATTCTACACACGTACTCGCTGATTTTGGAAGATCATTTCATTGGATTGAGCATAGAAACAATATAATCCTTACTATTCTGAATTTTAGTAGATATAAAATATATTTTTTCCCAAGCACCTAGGCCTCAGGTGTTCGGATTAGGATCATTGATCTTGTTGTGTCCTAATAGTGTCCACAAGAATCTTATCCCCTTTCATCTAACAAGAACACAACTATTGAGTGTGTTTGCATTAAGATCTCAAACACACTCCAATATGCTATGGTGAAGAGAATGTTGTAGGAGTTATGATAACATATAATTGAAATTTAACACCCTTTGACACACTATAAAACTTGTGGAGACAATATGAGATCATCATACATTAGTGCAGACATGGTACACACACCAGTATGCATGAGGGATTGGTAAACTCCCATATGAGGATATTCCACTTGTGAGGACTGGGCTAGAAGGCTATCTGTGTATTTTTGATAATTTTTTACATATGATAAAACAATGTAGAGGAGTCATGGGGAAGTGGGGACACTACAGTTGAGTGGGGAATGTTGCAGAGATGTGGGCATGTTGTAGTTCAGTGGGGTTGTGGGGCTGTGGGGTAGTGGGTTAGTGAGGTTATGTGGAGTGGGCAATGGGCAGTGGGTAGTGGGAAGTGGGTAGTGGGGAGTGTAGAGTTGAGAGTGGGGTAGTGGGGAGTGGGGTAGTGGGGAAATGGGGAAATGGAGTTGGGGATGCTTCAGTTGAGTAGGTAGTGCTACAGTAGATGTGTAAGTTTTTTACAGGTTCTGGATGGATGGTTCTCTCTTTCTCCTATTGTTTTTTGTTTTTGGGGAAAAGAACATATACCAATGGTTCTCAGAACCGTAGTTACACAGAGTAGTGAATACATATATCCCATTAGTTTTAATTAAACCATTAGAATGGAGGGTAGTATTTTCACCAATGGTTCTTAAACTATTAGTATATATATATTCCAACAGTTTCATTGAAACCATTGGAATAGAGTAGTTGGCTGGGTAGTATGTACACCAATGGTTCAAAACCCATTGGTATACATGTATCCCAATAGTTTCCTAGAAACCGATGGAATGGGGTAAATTTAGACAGCTCTATACCAATGGTTTCATATAAACTGTTGGTATAGGGCTCTTTCAATGCCCAAAAATACAATGGTTCCCAAAACCATCGGGATACCCTATTGCAATGGTTTCAGGGGTTATCCCAACGTTTTCAAACCGTTGGGATAGGTACAATTTTCAGTAGTGTTACATTCCATTCTAGACCTGTATTATTGAACTTGATTTTCATATTTTTCTAGTCATGTCTATCTCAAGAGATATAAATATTTATCCAAATCATTAGAGAGATTTATAGGTCCCACCCATTTCAAAATGAAATCATTCTTACTTGTGCCCCAAAAACATAAATCATTCATCATAAAATAACCCATGGAATAAAATGGGTTTCTTAAAGTATATCATAACATAATCTATATAAAATATCTTTGCTTCATTAAAAAAATCAAATCATAGTAATAATATTAATAAAAACATCACCCTATTTAAATATCGTCATCCTAGATGGAAAATAATTTTGAAAAAACACATGAACTTAATTCTTGAGGAAAATATCATTTGTTCTCAAAAATGTTTTCTTTTATAAAAATGTTGTTCAACTTTAAAAGAAAATAATTTAGAGAAAAATAAACTAGAAATCATGTAGAGGAAGTTTCTTAGAAATAAGGCGTTATGAAACTTTAAAAAAATCCATTCATTTCATATAAATTAAAACACATTCTCCTCATACTTTTTCCAGAAAAGTCAAAAAGTACTATGTATGGTAAAAAATAGAAGGATTCATTCTATAACTTGTAGTAATAGATAAAAATGGGTAAAAATTGATTTAAAAATAAATATCAGAATAGTAAAAAATTTATGAGAACATTTTTGGACAACATGGAAATGGATGAAAAATATATCCCTAGTAAATACTTGCGTATAAACAATCTATGATAAAAATGGAAATGTAAAATTATCCCTTACCTTAGGTCTGATATTATTCCTATGTGTTCAAACCTACTTTATAATCATTTAGATAATGTTATTAACTTATTCCAGATTCATCTTCATCAAATATGGTCACATTTTCATTCTTTTTTAGTAACAATGCATTGTTAATTGTTATTCGGGTTGTAACTACTTCATGATCGTATGCATGTTTTGTTGAATAAGTTTTGATTCTAATTATTAGGTCATATTTATATTAACACAATAAATACCATTTTTTCATTCAGTACATTTATACTATTATTCATGAGTGGTTATCATGTAGATGAATCACATCGCATCGTGGAGACGGTATGTCTTATGTATGCTCCAGTGACGATATCATTCCCATAATGTGGTTGTTTCATAATTATAATGACATATAATTATATGAGTGATACTAGAGTTAATATTATATTATTAAACAACTCATTAAGTTGAAGTATAAGTAGAAACAAATATGAATGAATCGGTATAAGTAATTACCTCTTCTTTGACATGCTCTCTTTAGATCTCATCTTAATAGAACTATAGTTGGTGTTTTAAGAATACCAGAACCTATAGAGTGTAACTAGGGAAGTTTGTAAGATAAATGGGAAGGGGATGGATAAACGTGAAGGCTTAATGAGTTGTGGAGAAATGAGGGAGGAGGTTCCCTTTTATAATTGAGGTTAGGGAATCTTTTTGAAAACCTCAAAAATATTACGCTGTAGAAAAATAAAACGCCACCTTAAAACATCCAAAATTTCCAAGTTTCGAATATGATATGAGGTAGGGTTTTAAGGTCATCAACCTAAAAATTTTAGACATGTTTTTATGTCAATTTATGTATTATCATTTTAAGGAACACTTAGTTATTCTATATCATTTTTAACTAGGGTGACAAATTTTTCAATATTAAAATGGTGAAATATTTACTTATTTTAGGAAAATTAGACCATAAATGAATAATTTGGGACGTTCTGAAAAATCAATAATTAGTATATATTTTTAAAAATGTTTTATGAATTTTAAATATTTTAATAAATCATTATTTTGAAGAAAAAAATATCAATTGTGTCAATTTTGATACAATTCATTTCATGGATTTTTAAAATTTCATGATAAGATTTTATTTGATATTAATTATCCGAAATTATATTTATTTTGATATTTTTAATTACCTTTATTTGATATTTCCCTTAATTAAATAATTACTCAACCAATATTTTTAATTAATTAATATAATTATTGGAAAATTAAGAATTAAAAATAAAATTTAATTATGAAGATATATTTACTATATTTCAGAATAATATATTTAGTCAAATTTATCTTTTTCAAAATACACCATTATATATTTTATACATATTAAAGTATGAATGTGACAATTTTAACATTACGTTAATCAAAATAATATATTTTTCCTAATCTATTCAATGTGGCTCCAAATGTTCAATAACATGACAATAGGATACTTATGGTCAATATTTTGACCAATAAAATTTTGTAATGATTTTTGGCTATTTAATGGTTATTTTCATTTTAATAAAAATTAGTTTGTTGATATTTCATCAATTAAATAATTTATGCATGATGCAAATATAAAAATTATGGTAATTATTTCATTCTAAAAAATATAAAAAAATTACAATGATAAAGATAACCACATTAGATTTAAAATTAGTATTTATATTAGAGTTTAGATTTCATATATCATTATTTAAAAAATGAGATATTATTTAAAACATGATTATGACATCTTTAATTTTTCAATAAATAAAATATTATAAAAACGATAATATCTCACAAATAGCCCCAGAACGTTAAAAATAAATTTATATCAAGAAATATACTTATTAAGTTAAAAATATAAATTTATATCTGTTTATATCACCCATTTTATCATATGTGGATACATAATTGATTTTAAAAACAAAGTAAAATGACCCTATGTGTCTTTCATTGATTTAAATATTATTTAAGTCATTTTCACGGACAAGTGTCGATTAAGTGAAATAATTTAAATCCATAATGATTAAGGTAAAAATTCTATTAACTAAGAAAAATCATTTGTTTTGGTCATTTTATAGTCATTACAATTTTATTTTATATAAATTACCGAATTTACCCTTTACCGTGGAAATAAAATTTACCAAGGTTACTATTTATATTGGACAAACCTAAATGATAAATACTTACCAAATTCTGTCCTCCTGAATCCAAAATGAATATAAATTTATTGAAATTCAATATTCAAAAGTTTCAGAATTAAATTTTAAATAACACTGTTATATTATCACGAAATATAGTTTTTTGAAAAATGCCCCTTTTTAAATGAAAAATATTTTTATAATAAATTAATGTATAAACTCATTTTCAAAAACCATAATTGGATAAAAATGAACAAATGAAATTTTAAAACTAATCCAAAACATAATTTTTCTATGAATTAAAAAAATTAATATTTTCACTATTAATCAAAAAAATAAACTTATGAGAAAAATTAAAAAAAATAACCAAATAAAATATTAATAATCCGCACTAAAATAAGAAGTTTATTTTGTCAAATTCAGTATAAAAAGGTGTAAAACTAGATTTAATATTGTTGCACCATCAAAAGGAGGGAAAATTTTTTTGAAAAAGAAATTCTTTTATCCAAATAATTTACTTAGTTCTTATATCATGTTCAAGAAAATATATATAATGAATTTTAATGTTATAAAAAATAAAAAATATGGTCAATAATGATCATAATAGCTAGTTTATAACATATTAATTAATAATATTATAATAATATATCATTTTTTAGTGAAACTCAGTATTGGGTACAACGCAACCTATCGAGGAAGGTATCTCTTATGTGTAATGAAAGATAAGCTAGCGTGGCATGTGGTGCATGTTTCCATTGGTGTTGTATAAAACATAATCCAAACAAAGTAAGTTTCTGAATTGAGAAAAATCTATACTTACGGTTTTTTGAAATTAATTCTATGAATAGAACAAGAAATTGTGTGTAAACCAAGCCATGAATAGTGTTGAGTATACTGCTAGCTAATACGGTGTTGCGTATAATGAAAGATAATTAGGTGTAGCATACAAGACAAGATATTGAAGAAATTAAAAAATATATCCCAAAAAATCTCAGGGTGTTAAATCCTACCCCCCTTAAAATGAATTTAACCCTCAAAATTCATCGGGGTTATATATGGTTTACTACTTGAATGTTTATTTCATGGAAATCCAGAACGTAAAAAATAATACTAACTTTCATGTTGAAAAGGAATGTTAGAAACATAATGGTTACCCAATGTAACTTATCACTGGGTTCCCATATAGGATAACATAGGACGAAATTGAAAACATTGATATTGAAGAGAAATATAACCATCATGTTTGGATGGAAAGTGATATATGATAAGGTTTTGAGAAAGTTAACTACGAGAAAGCCCTAAATATGTGATGATTTAAGGGACCATTTGATTCATTAGATAAGAAGGTAGTAGTATATTATTTTTTATTTCAAGACCATTTTCTGAAATTTGATAAATTGTTTCATGATGATAAATAATTACATTATTTCAGTACAATCTTACCATTCTTTATTCCATGAAAAATTTCCACACCATCTCTTATTTAATGAAATGATGCTGAATTTGTCATTCATGATGTTTTAAGAGGTCATGTGATAGATTGATAGGTCATTCCATCTATCTCAACAAAAAAAGGTTTGAAAAGGTTATAAAATATACATAAGTCCACCTATAGTGAGATAATACATTAATCAAACAAACTTCAACCAAAATATAAATTATACTATCCATAAATGGATAACATTACAAACCTTCCAGAAACAAAAAAGATAAATCACTAGAAATATTTAAACTAAATATACATAACATTTGTCTCCCATATCTCAGTTGGAAGTTCTTAGTTTTCATATTCCAAATATGTGAATACCTTAATCATTTATTCTCTTAAAAAATGATAATAACATGAATTACCATAGAACCTTAGTGAAAACATGAATTTTTTCAAAATTAATGCTTTCCACACACCTAAAACAATACCAAAAATTATATGTACATAAACCTTGTTATCACTTTCTCCTTATATCACTCATGGGCTCATTAATATAACCAAACACCTCATTATTTCTGTATCACTTCATTATGTGCATATCATGTGCTTCCCAAAAATATGTCAATCATTTCTCATGGTTACCGGTACCATATATTTACGAAAAACCCCAATAGACAAATACAAAGATATTATAATATTCCATAATACTATAAATGAGATTCCACAACACAATTTTGGATTCCCATTACATAAACACTTATTCATTCCAAAACATCATTATCATACTCAACATCTCTTGTAGTGATCACTTGTGACTTCCCATTGTCTTTTTCCATATGAGGTTGATGGCGTTCATCATCATTAATCCATGTATTAAAGAATTCGTTAGAATAATACCCCATTTCCTTGCACATGTATAATTGAAGTGTTGGTGGGGAATTCTCCTTAGACTTTTCCCTATTCACAGAATTAGTATCCTTTTTCAAATTACATCGGACCTCAATAGCTCAATTTCCTTCAATTCCGCACTAGAAACATTTTCTAGTCCCTTTAAGAAAATATCCACCATGATTCATTCCACACTTTCATCATAAGGAAACATTCATCTTCTTTTGAACATTGTTCTGATATTTTCCGTTGAACTCCATCTTTATTTTCTTAGCAAAACCATGAGATGGTTATGAAACACCAACTTCTAGTTCTGCATTGATATCACAACGCACAATCACTTCATAACTAATAAAGACTCTTATAGATAATTCCCTTCAAAGACATGGTTTTATACCACTGAATAACTGATTAACATTACATTCAGGTTGGATGATAAGCTTGATGCATACCTTGCAAATATTGTAAAATTCTCCTTGTATATACCAACATATTCATCATCCTTTTTCTTAAGATGAAGGAAATGCTTCTCCATATTTGTTTGAAGAATTCAATGGAATTACTTTTTGGAAAATGAGTTCTTGAACTCGATCCATTCCATGGATTTACTGCCTTTTATTCTTAATTTGAGTCCACCACTGGTCTTCTTCACATTATAAATGATAAACACACAAAATTAATTTTTCATGTTCCAAACAACGAAGGATGGAAAATATGTTTTCCATGGTATTGATCCATTATTTAACAATAAGTGGATCAGAAGACCCACTGAAAGAAGGATAGTGTTGCCTCATGTGGGAGTCAATAGAATGTTGTTCCCTTCTCTACTCATTTGGATGTCCAGAATGATTCAAAGATTGTGTATTTATAAAAATAAAATATTTTATTCCATATCCCATAACATTTGGCTTTTTAGGATTAAAATTATTACATTTCATAGGGCATTTATCATCAATACGGTTTTTTCGGGTTTCATCCATTGTCTAAAACCCAAAAAGAATATTGTGAGAGGGAAAAATCATACTAGTAAAACAACATAATAAAGGGGGAGCACAGTCAATATCTAATATATTAGTATTAATTTTTTGTTATTCATGATCGCTACCATAATTCTAGGACAGTAACCTGTAGTTATACTTAACCTTAGGTACATTCCTAGACCTACCTTATAAATATCTCTAGAGATCTCACTAATGATTTTTCATTATAGATTCCAAAGGTTGACAAAACCTTCACTATAATACCAAATATAACAGCCCAATATTGACGTATATGGAAATCACATTACTTCTTCAGAATACTTAATACATGACACAAATAGATGCCCAAATACTGTATTAGTTTAGTGTCTTTGGAAACATGGATCATAATCATCTAAAATGGTGAATGATCTCCAACATCTCCCATAAATATCTCCTCTTTTGTTTTCCAACCTAATACCTCTCAGTAATAGTAAACATTGTGAAAATAACACAAACCTTAAACCTATGAATGTAAAGACATAAAAATAATTTTGAAATATCAAAATGCTGAGTCATGAAATAAATCATGGAAGTACGTTAAGAAAATATCATAAAATAAAAATACCACAGCATTGACATAAAACATGGAATTGTGGAAAACAAATAATCTCAAAATGTGGCATCTATAGTGGCCAAGACTTACTTCCAAGTCTATCATAGTGTACAAAGTCCATTACTAACCTAGGTTTACTTGTCGTTCCATCCATGTATTACTAAACCCGATTTACATGTCATTCTCTCACTATATTACTGAACTAGATTGACATGTCATTCCATTCATGTCAATCTCCTGAGATATAAATCCTTACCCAATGAATTGGAGGGATATATAGGACCCACCAATATCATAATAAAATCATTCTTACATGCGCCAGAAAAATATAAATCCTTCATCATAGCGTAACCCAAGAAATAAAATGGGTTTCTCAATTATCATTCTATCATAAAATAATCCATAAAAATCATTCCATCATTAACACAAACAATTCAATGTAATAATAGGGATTTAAACATAATCTTATTCACAGATTTTCATATTAGATGGGAAATAATTTTTTCAAAACACTCGAATTTTATTCTTGAGGAAAAAATGCTTTCTTCTTATAAAATTTTCTCTTCTTTCAAAATGTTGTGAAATTTTAAAAGAAAATAATTTAGTTAAAAATTAACCTAAAATCATGTAGAGTATGCTTCGTGGAAATAAGGCTTCATGAAAATTTTAAAAAACAATTTTTTTGAATAAGATAAAAAAACACTCTCTTCCAAATTTTTCCAAAAAATACATCATATGGAAAAAAATATTCAATAGATACCATGTTTTAAAAATAAAAATGGGAAAAAATTTCATTAAAAATAAATAGATGAATATTGAAAAAAAAATTAATTTTTTTAGAAGACATGAACATGGATGATAAATATATCCCCCGTAAATACGTACATATAAACAATCATTGATAAAATTGAGATTGGAAAATTACCCCTTATCATAGGTCTGGTATGATTCTTATGTGTCTGAACGTCCTGTATAATTGTATATATCATGTTAATACCTTATTCTAGAATGATATTCATCATATATGGTCTTATTATCCTTCATTTACTAGTAACAATTCATTGTTACTCGTTTTCGTGTTTTAACTACTTTATGATCGTATGCATGTTTTGTTGAATATGTTCTTGTTATCTTTATTATGTAATATTTATAACAACATAATAAATACCATATTTATTCATTCTATACATTTATATAATTATTCTTGACTGGTTATCCTGCATAACATATCACATCACATTTTAGAGACGGTAGACCATACGTACGCATGATCGACGATATCATTCCCATAATTATTGAATGGTATTTACTTTATTGGTGTATTCTATTTCAAAATCAATATAGTTTTATAATAATTATATATAGTTATTACAATCATTTTTATACCCATTCAAGTAAGGTGGTGGTGAAAACCATATTTCACCACTACGTGGAGATGGTAAGTCATACATACGGACGCGTGATGATTTTGTCTTTTTAAGATGGATAGAAAGTTGAATATGGTTTTTTAATAATTATATAAACATATCAGTATATAAGTTCTACTGGAGTTACTTCTCTATAACTCAAAAAATCATGATGTATATGTAAAAGTAGAATGAAATATAATAGAATTAGTACAGGAGATTACCTCTTCTTTGAGGTGATATATTTAGATCTCCTCTAAATGGAACTAGAGTCTGTCTTCGGAGAAGGCCATAACCTATAGAATGTAACTAGGAAAGTTTTTAAGGTAAATCGGTAGGTTATGGATGATATTGAAGGATTAATTAGTTTTTGAGAAACTAGGAAGGATGTTTTCTTTATAATTGAGGTGAGTGGTACTTTTGGAAACCTCAAAAATATTAATTTGTAATAAATTAAAATCCTGCATATAAATCACCAAAATGAATTCTTTTTTTATGATTATATGATATATTGTTGTAATATCATCAACTAACAAATTTTAGACAAGTTTTATGTCAATTTAATAAATATCATTTTAATTAACACTTCGTTATTCTATTTAATTTTTAACTATGGTAACAAATATTTCAATATTAAAAGGGTGAAATATTTACTGATTTGAAGTCAATTAGACCATAAGTGAATAAATTAGTAAATTTTAGACCATATCATAATTATTATATATTTTTAATAATGTTTTATAATTTTTAAATAATTTAATAAATCATTATTTTGGAAAAATATCAATTGTGTCAATTTGGATACTATTCATTTCATGGATTTTTAAAAATATCAAGATAAAATTTTATCATCTAAAAAAATATTTTATAATATTACTAAGGGGTAAAGGGAATCTATAAAAATTAGTGGACAAATTAATTATAAAAATTCTAGTTATTTTAAAATTTTTAATAACATTTGTTTGATATTTCCTTTAAATGAATAATTACTACATAAATATTTCCTAATTATTTTATATACATTTTTGATGAATAAAAATTAAAACTAAAAGAATATTAAGGATATAAATTTACTATATTCAATAAGAATATATTTAATTTAAATTATCTCATAGAAAATCTAAAATTTAAAATTTTATACTTATTAAAGTGTGAATGTGAAAATTTTAACATTACTTTAAATAAAATAATATATTTGACCTAATATATTAGTTTTGGCTCAAAATGGTCCATAACACTACCATTGGATAATTATGGTCTATATATACATGATCAAAATAATTTGGCAGTGTTTTTTGGATTTTAAGTGTTATTATCACTTTAATAAAAAAAAGTTTATTTATTTTTAATCAATTAAATAATTTCTCCATCATACATATATAAAACATCATGATAATTCCTTATTTACGAAAATTTTAAAATAAATTACCATGAAAAATATAAAATTTTATGATTTCAAATAAGTATTTCTAGTTGAATTTAGCTTCTGTATAACCTTATTTTTAAAATGATACATTATTTAAAACATGAATGTGACATCTTTAAATTTTCCTTAAATAAAATATTATAAATAGAATAATATCTAAAAAATGGCCCCAAAACGTCAAAAAAAAATTATATAAGGTAAATATGTTCATTAAGTTAAAATATACAATTTATATTTTTTAATATAACCCAGTTTTTCATATGTGGATACATAATTGATGTTATAGAAAATGAAAATGACACCTTCTATCTTTCATTGATATAAATATTATTTAAGTAATTTTCATAGACAAGTGTCCATTATGTGGCATAATTAATATCATTATTTTTTAAGGGTCAAATTAAATTCATCTTAAAAAAATTTCATTTGTTTTGATCATTTTATAATCATTATAATTTTATTTTTAACCTAAATTTCATAATTTACCCTTTATTGTGGTAATGAAATTTATCATGGTTACTATTCAAATTGGTCAAAAATAAAAGTGACCAAATTACCAAATGTGGACCCCATGGATCCAAATTTGGCATTCATTTTTCAAAATTCAATACACAGAAGTTTCAAAATTAAATTTAAAATAAAACAATTAGAATGTCACAGATAACTATTTTTGGAAAATGCCCCTTTTTAAATATAAAATGTTTTTATAACAAATACATGTATAAAATCATTTTAAAATACCATAATTGGATAAAAATGAACTAATAAAAATTTAAAACTAATCAAAAACATAATTTACTATGAATAAAAAAATCAGTATTATCACTATTCATTAAAAACAATGAAACTTATCAGAAAAATACAAAAAATCAACCAATGTATGTTTTTATATTATTCACTAAAATAAGAAGTTTATTTTTTAAAATTTATTAAACAAGGTGTCAAAAAAATATTTAAATTGGTTTTCACATAAATATGCGGTAAAACATCTTTTTTTTTTGAAAATTACTTATTTTATCTGAAAATTTGGTTTTGTTCTTATGACATGTTCTAGAAAATATATAAGATTAATTTTAATTTTATATGAAGTTAAAAATTTGGTTAATACTATTAATAAGGGATAGTTTATATCCCATTAAATAATAATATTTTAATAATATATCATTCTTTAGTAAAACTCGGTATTGCGTACAATGCAAGATGTCGAGGAAGGTCTCTCTTACCTGTAACATAAGCCGTGTCGGTGTTGCGTGTAGTGAAATTTTCCCGTAGTGTTACATATAATATAATCCAAACAGATTTATTTTATACATTGAACCAAATCTGTACTCAGTGTTGTGTGAAATGAATTCTATAAAAAGAACTTGAAATTTTGTGTAACACAAGAAAAGAATAATGTTGTGTATACTGCAATCTAATACAGTGTGGAGAATAGCACAATATATTCATAGTGAAGCGTTAAAATATGAATTAAAAGAAATTAAAAAGAATATGTCTCATAAAATCTTAGGTTGTCACATTATACCCCCCTTAAAATGAATTTTCCCTCAAAATTGGTCAGGATTATAAATGGTTTACTACTTGAATGTTTCATTCATGGAAACCCAGATCGTAAAAAGGAATACTAAAACAAAATTCTAAAAAGGAATGCTAGAAAAATTACAATTATCCAATGTAACTCATCACTAGGTTTCCACATTTGATAACATAGTTGGGAAGTTAAAACATTGACATCGAGAAGAAATCCAACCATCAAGTTATGATGGATAATGACAGAGGATAAGGTTTGGAGAAAGTTAACTACCAGAATTCCATAAATTTTCAATGATTTATGGGACTGTCTAATTGATCAGATAAGAAGGTACTAGGATAATATTTTTGGTTTCAAGAACATTTTCCTAAATTTGATGAAATTTTTCATGATAATAAGTAGTTACTTTATTTCAGTACAATCTCATTATTGGCCCTTCCCTAAACAATTTCCACTTCTTCTCATATTTAAATAAATGAAGATAAATTTTTCATTCATCAAGTTTTAGAAGATCATGTGATAGAATGATAGGTCATTCCATGTGTCTCAATAAAAAGGTTTGAACAGGTTATCAAATATTCATAAGTCCACATATATTGAGATAATACGTTAATCTAAAAAACATAAACCATAATATAAAATTTACTATACATAAATGGATAACAATACAAACTTTCCAAAAACTAAAAAATATAAAACATTTGAAAGAGGTGAACTAAATCGACATAACATTTGTCTCCCATATCTCATTTGGCAGTTCTTTTTTTCACATTCAAAACATGTCAATGCCATAATCATGTATTCTCTTAAAACATGTTAATAACATGAATTACCATAGAACCTCATAGAAAACATGCATTCTGTTAAAATTAACTCTTTCCACACACCAAAAAAAATACAAAAAATTCTATATACTCAAACCATGGTATCACTTTGTCCTTATATCAGTAATCAACTCATTAATACTATCAAACATCTCATTTTCTCATTATCCCTTTATTTTGTGCATATAATGTGGTTTCCAAAAACATGTCAATCACTTTTCATGGTTATTGATACCATATAATTATAGAAAACCACAATGAACCAATACATAGACATTCCAATAATCCATAATACTATAAATGAAATTCCACAACACTATTTTGGAATCCAATTACAACAACACTTAATCAATCCACCACTTCGTTTTAATACTCAACATTCCCTATAGTGTTCGTATGTGACTTCAATTTGTATTTTTACTTTGGAGGTTTCTATTGTCGATCATCATTAACCCTTTGATTAGGGCATTGGTTAGCATGATTCCCAATTTCCTATCACCTGTAGCATTGATGTTTTGGTGGGGTGTTATCTGTAGTATTTTCTCTATTAACAATATTAACATCATATTTCCCATTACGTTGACACTCAACGACTCGATGACCTTTTTTTCAGACATGAAACATTTTCTAGTCTCTTTAAGACAATCTCCACCATGCTTATTTCCACACATTGAGCATAAGGAATCATTCAACTTATTTTCACCATTGTTTTGATATTTTCCCTTGAACTCCATATTTCATTTCTTATAAAAACCATGATATGGATATTTAACTCCAACTTCTATTTCTACCATGATAGTGCAACGAAAAAACTCTTCATAGCCACTATAGTCTTTTATAGCTAATTCCCTTTGAAGTCATCATTTTATGCCACTGAAAAATTTGACAACTTTACTTTCATGTTGGATGATAATGCCTGAATCATACCTTGAAAGTATTGTAAAATTCACCTCATATGTACCAATAGATTCATCGTAATTTGATTAAGCTCAAAGAACTCTTTTTCTATCCTTTTTTGATGAATGTGAAAGAAGTAATTATTTAGAACATGTCATGGAACTCATCCCATTCATGGGATTAAATTTTTTATTATTTCCTTTTATTCTTAATTAGAGTATAATACTGGTCTACTTCACCTTTTAAATGATATACAGCCACAATGAAATTTTCATGTTCCAAACAATGAAGGATAGAAAATATATTTTTAATTGTACTGATCCATTTTTCAGCAACAATTGGATCAGAAGACCCACTAAAATAAGGTGGATATTGTCTCATGAACGACTTAATAGAATTTTGTTCCCTTCTCTATTCATTTGTAAGTCCATAATGATTCATAGCCTATATAAGTATAGTAACAATATTTTTCATTCCATCTCCAATAAAATATTATTGTTTAGGAGGAAAATCAATTCATTTCCTGGTGTGTTTATCATTAACACGGTTCTTTTGGGTTCCTCCAATTCTCTAAAACATAAAAAGAATTGTGTGAGAGGAGAAAACCATACATGGAAAACATCATAATCATGGGGAAGTATATTGAATTTCTAACATCTTAGGTTTAATGCTTGTTGATTCATGATTATTACCAGAATTATTGGACTGTAACATATAGTTATTCTAAACCTTAGGGACATCCCCACACATACCTTAGAAATATCTCTAAAGGTCTCACTAAATCTTTTTCATCCTAGTTTCCAAAGGTTGAATAAACCATCAATATGATAACAACTATAACGTTCAAAACATGATGTAAATGGACATTACATTACTTTTGTGGAATACTTAATACATGATACAAACAGTTTCCCAAATACTATATTAGGTTAGTGTCTTTGGAAACTTGGAACATAATCTTCTGACTTGGTGAAAGATGTTCAACATCTCCTACAAAGAACTTTCCCTTTTGTTTTCATACCTAAAACCATTCTATATATCATATGTAAAAGAAAACATAAAAACGGTGATCTCAAATGTATAGTAAGGGTAAGAATTGAGATGATAAAATAAACCATAATCATAATAATGTAAAAACGTGATCATAATGTTTAAATATCAAAATCATGATTCATGAAATAAATATTTGCAATATGTTAGGCATAGATCATAAAGGAACGTTAACATAGAATTGGAAAAAAAACATGGAATTGTGGAAAACAAATATGCTCATAATATTATTTCAATAGTAGCTAAGTCATTACATCCATGACCATTATAGTGGAAAATTATATTACTGAACTGGGTATATTGTCCGTTCAATCCATGTATTACTATACCAAATTTAATTGTCATTACATCCCTCTATTACTGATTTGTATTTACATTTCATTCTAGTCATGTCTATCTAATGATATATAAATCTTACCCAATGCATTGGATGGATATTTAGGTCCCACCCATCTCATAATGGAATTATTCTTACATGTGCCACACAAAAAATCATTCATCGTACCATAACACAGGAAATAAAATGGGTTTATTAAACAACATTCTATCATAACATAATCCATATAAAATATCATTACCACATTAAAAAAACCAAATCATAGTAATAATAAGGATATAAAAATAACCCTATTTAGTGAGCTTTTCTTATATGGAAAATAATTTTGACAAAACACTTGAATATAATTCTTGAGGAAAATATCCATTCTTCTTTAAAAAATTTCATGTCTCAAAATATCATGCAATTTTAAAAGAAAATAATTTATTCTAAAATAAAATTGAAATCATGTATATTAATCTTCATGGAAATAATGTAACATGAAATCGTAAAAAATCCATTCATTCCATATTTTAAAAACATTTTCCTCGTACTTTTTCCAGAAAACGCAAAATGTAACTTGTATGGAAAAAAGAAAAATCACTTCCATACCATTTATTAAAAGTGAAAATGGGTAAAAATTACATTAAACATACATAGAATAATAGTAAATATTAAATCAAAAAAATTAAAAAACATCGGCTTGGATGATAAATATATCCCTAGTAAATAATTATGTATAAAAAGTCTCTCATAAAAATCAGATAGCAAAATAATCCCCTGACATATGTAAGATATAATTCATATGTGTCCCAACATCATGTATAATGATTTAGATAATGTCATTAACTTATTCCGAAATCAATTTCATCATATATGATCATATTATCCTTTGTTTGTTAATAACAATTCATTGTCACTTGTTATTCTGATTTTAATGGCTTCATGATAGCATGCTTGTTTTGTCGAATAAGTTATGGTTCCAATTCTTAGAAAATATTTATATTAACATTATAAATACCATATTTTTTCATTATTTACATCTATATAATAATTATTGATTTGTTATCATGTACAACTAATAATATCACATCATGTAGACGGATGGTCGTACATACATATGAGTGGCGATATCATTTCCATAATTGTTGAATTGTATTTATTTGCATGGTGTACTATATTTAAAAATCAACATCATTTTACTATAAAAATATATAGTTATTGTATTCATTTTTATTCCTATCCAAGTAATATGGTGGGTAAAATATATTACACCACGGTGTGGAGATGACAAACTGTATGTATGAACACAAGGTGATTTTGTCTTTCATATGATGGATAGAAAATTCAATATGGAAGTTTCATAATTATAATAAAATATCATTATATAATTGCTACTAGATTTATTATTCTATAATAAAATAACCCATGAACTATAAGCATAATTATAAATAAATATGAATGAATCGGTAGAGGAGATTACCTCTTCTTTTATGTGATCTATTTATATTTCCTTTTAATGGAACTAAATTTGGTATTTTAAGAAGACTATATCCTATAGAATGTAACTAGGTAAGTTGATAATATAAAATTAATGTGGATGGATGATCATTAAGGCTTAATGATTTATTGATAAATGAGGGAGGAGGTGCCCTTTTATAATGAAGGTGTGTGGCATTTTTTAAATCATCAAAAATATTAATTTATAATAAATTAAAACCCCACATAAAAACCTCCAAAATTTCCCAATTTCGAATATTATATAATATAGGGTTGTAATATCATCATCCAATAAATTTCAGAGAAGGTTTTATGTCAATTTATTCATTATCATTTTAATTAACACTTGGTTATTCTATTTAATCTTTTACTAGTGTATAAAATATATCAATATTAAAATGATTAAATATTAACTTATTTGAAGGCTATTAGAAAATATATGAATAATTTTAGAAATTTTATAAAATATCAAAATTATTATATAATTTTAAAAGGGGTTTATGATTTCTAAATAATTTCATAAATCATTATTTTGAAAAAGATAATATCAATTGTGTCAATTCTGACACTATTCAATTTATGGATTCTTAAAAATACCAATATATAATGTTATCTTCAAAAAAAAATTCATATCCATAACATGTCAAGGGAATATAGAAAATTAATTTTACAAATTAATTATCCCAATTTATATTTTTTTATATATTTTTAATATCATTTATTCTCTCTGTTTTCCTTAATAAAATAATTACTACATCATTATTTTGTAATTATTTAATATACTTAAAATTGAAGAAAAATTAAAATAAAATATTATTTTGAATATCAATTTACTATATTTATTAATAATATATTCATTTGAATTTATCTATTTCAAAATCCAACATTAAAAGTATTATACATATTAAAGTTTTAATGGGATGATTTTAACATTACATTAAATAAAATTATATATTTTTTCTAATCAATTCCATGTGGTTCCAAATGCTCCATAACTCGGCCATTGGGTGATTATGGTCGATATATAATCTACCAAGTAAATTTTGTAAAGTTCTTATTTCTATTTAATGGTTATTATCATTTTAATAAAAATTTGTTTGTTGGTTTTTCATTAATTAAATAATTTATGCATCATCCATATATAAAACATTAAGGTAATTATTTGTTTCCTATAAATTTAAAATAAATTATCATGAAAAATATAGACATTTTATCTTCCAAATTAGTATTTATAGTTGAGTTTGGATTCTTTATAACCTTATTTTAAAATTGATATATTATTTAAAACATGAATGTCACTTTTTAAATTTTCATTAAATAAATTATTATAAATACCATATTATTTTACAAATGGCCCCAAAATTTCAAAATTAAATTTATATCAGGGAAATATGTTTATTAAATTAAAAAATAAAATTTTTATATTTTCATATCACTAATTTTTTCTTATGTGGATCAGTAATTGATATTAAGGCAAAGAAAATGACACTTTGTATCTTTATTTGATTTGAATATTATTGAAGTCTTTTTCACAGACAAGTGTCCATTAAATGAAATAATTTCAATCCTATTGTGTTATGGGTAAAATTATAATCTCAAAAAAAATCTTTTTTGGTCATTTTATAGTCATTATAATTTAATTTTTAACCTAAATTACATATTTTACCATTTACCATGGAAATAAAATTTACCATTGTTAGTATTCTTATTGTTCACAACTGAAATATACCTAATTACCAAATTTAGATATCATGAATCCAAATTTCACATCCATTTTTTAAAATTAAATTCACATAAATTTTAGAATTGAATTTAAAATAAAACGGTTAGAATATCACAAAAACAGTTTATTGGTAAAATGCCCCTTTTAGTGGAAAAAGTTTTTATAATAAATTCATGAATAAAATAATTTTAAAAAACAATAATTGGGTAAAAATGAATTAATTCAAATTTAAAACTAATCCAAAACATAATTTTACTATGAATAAAAAAACTAGTATTTTAACTGTTCATAAAAAATGAAACTTATCGAAAAAAATACAAAAAATTCAACCAAAGTAAATTTTTATATTCTAAACTGAAATAAGAAGTTTATTTTGTCAAATTTAATATAAAAATCTGTCAACAACTAGATTTAAAGTAGTTGAGCCATCAAAAGGTGGTAAAACATCATTTTTTAAATGACTTCTTTTATCTGAAAAATTGTCTTGTTCTTATATCATGTTCTAGAAAATATATAGAATGAATTTTAATGTTATATAAAATTAAAAATGTGTTTAATAATATTCATAACGGATAGTTTATATTAAATTAAATAATAATATTTTAATAATATGTCATTGTTTATAGAAAATTGATATTGCGTACAACGGAAGCTATCGAGGATGGTCATTCTTGTATGTAACACAATCCATGTCACTGTTGCATGCAGTGAAAGTTTCCCTTTGTGTTATATATAACAAAATCCAAATATATTTCATTTATACGTTGAAAAAAATATATACTCAGTGTCGTGCGAAATTAATTCTATCAAAAGAACATGAAATTGTGTATAACACAATCAATGAATAGTGTTGTGTATACAACAAGTTAATACGATGTTGTGTATAGCTCAAACTAATCATTGTGTCACATAAAAAATTTACAAAAGAAATTAAAAAAAATATCATAAAATCATGCGGTGTTACAATATTCCCTTGAAATTCATTACGAGCTAAACCAAATTAGTGAATAATGATGGAGGAAGAACAATGGAGAAGAAAAGAGAGACCTGCGTCAATTCATCCTGATGAAACCAAGGAGAATCATTTAGATCAAAGGGTCTCCAAAGTGCAGAAACTAAATATCTAGGAGGGACCTTCCTGTTTTTCACATGTATTTTTAATGATGCATGATTAGGGGTTCTAAATAGGATTCCCCAATAAATCAAAAGAAGTTCATTAGAAAATAGCATGTACGTGAGTGTGATCCGAGGGTTTGTGGCATGATTTACCATTTTCCATGATTTATTCAAAGCATGGCTATTGTTCCTAACATAAAACACCTAAGGATAAATTTCTATTAAAGAACCAACCCTTCATTTCATGGTCTTGTTTTCTTTGACAATGTGACTACATTTTTTGTAGGCTTTCATGGATATTCTCAGACATTCCATGATGTAAAATACTACAGCAGCAACATAATTTTAGCAATGCCTACCAACCTTTCTCAGAATCCCACTAGAGAACCCAAAACCCCTTCCAAAATTTATTTATCATTCCAAAACTTTATAATTATGGTTTTTAATCCTTTTAATCTCAATCTGAGCCCCAATTCACAAAATTCCCAAGTGTAACGTACCTGATCCAGGTACCACTCCAGGGGTGCCCTGAACTTGGTTGGTCACATGACCTCAAATGAATTTCTCCAAATGCCAGAGGCTGCCAACTAGCAGCGAGGGCCCAGTTCTGATAGTGGGTAAACTATGCCCTCATTTTTCAGTGTGTAGCACAGTGGAATACAAGAACAAAATATATAGAAATAGTGGAAGAAGTAAAACATACATAACTGAAATGAACAACGACAGTAAAAAGAACCAACGATCATATATATATATCAAGATGTAGCATGTCACTATTCTATGAAAATGCCCAAAACATGTCACATAGCAGTACAATACGATATAATGGGAAGTACAGGTACAACAGAACAAAACAAAATAGCCGACAGCATTGCGAGCCTGAGCTCGGTCCCATGATCCCCTACACAACAACAACACTCATGTACCTGTATAGGGACCCTTGACCTTATCTATACATGCAGAAATATAATCTGTTTGGGATAAAAACATGACCCAAAGAGGGTGTGAGAAATGAATCCCAGTAGACTCGCACCCAAGATCCATGCCCAACTATCAGTGTAAATTTGCAACAGCAGTGTGCAGTAGTAAATGTAATAAACTAAGAATTACTCAAAAGTAACTAACTTTACCAGTAATATTTTCATTTTAATATTCATTTAATCATTCAATAGCTGGATAACACAATAATGTATTTCTAAGTAAACAGTCAGTTTCCTCATGCACGTAAACCCTTACCCTCAGGTAAAGAGAATCTAAACGCACAAGAATCTGCCCACAGGAATATCGAATAATGCCAGCAGGCTCATGAGGTGTCGCCCACAGGCACATAATCTACTGCCCACAAGCATGAACGAAGATGCCCTCAGGCTGATCAAAGAACTGTCCACATGCTAATCATAACACATCCCTCAGCCTAAACAAGTAATCTGGCCATGCCCAACATATAAACAAGCAATTTATATACAATTACACTCAAGGCAATTTAAGACATGCTAAAAATCAGGGTATACCATATGGTAACCTAGCCAAACTCCTTAACAGAGGATGCGCCCTAGGGGCAGTCCTAGATCCAAGTAGTGATCCCAAACAATAGTTATACATGTTCATTAAACTACCTAGGAAAATCTAGGTATTTAATTATGAAATTCCACATCTATACGACACCCCATTCATGGGCGCGTATCACAACGATACACAAATTCAGCACAACAGTTGGAAATAAACACTAGACCACCTACCACAATCGACCCTGATTGATATACGTGAACGACTCTCCTCAAACCGTCCAAGAACAATGTAGATCTGAGGTAAAACAAATCTCGTTCAAATGTAAATAACTCCCTTTAGAGGAAGAATGGGAAAGAGCTACGCATGCAGAAGGAAGAAATCACTCGTGTGGTTCCAACGAGATCAACGGAGGCGGAATCGGATTCATGGTGTTTGATCAGGTGACCTCCAAAGCTCCGGCCATCCCTCCCATGTTCTCCTCCAGTTCTAAGCCTTCCCTTTGAACAGGGGAGGCTACAGCCCATTCTAAGCAAAAAAAACAGACTACACGGCGTGTACTATTGGGTACACGACGTTTAGTTTTCATTTTTTTAATTGTTCCTTGGGAGGTATCTCGCCTGTGTGGCATTATTCATCTGTTGACAAGAGTACATGGTGTGTAATACCTGATTACACGGTGTGTACTATCGCTCAACTCCCACTGCCTTACTGTTTTCCTTCTAACTGACTACACGGCAAGTAAATACCCACTACATGGTGTGTAGTCTATTTTTACACCTATCATCGTCAACTGGCCGACACACCCTGTGTACTCATTCCCCACAGCCAAAGTACACGGCGTGTGTAAAAGTGCACGGGGTGTAGTCACAAAATTTAGGATTTTCTCCCATTTTCCTTATTTTCTCATAAACACTTAAGAAAAAGAGAAAAGAATAAATTTGTACCTTAAGAATAAGAACCAGGTTATTACAAACTTCCCCCCTTAAAGAAATTTGCCCCTAGATTACCCCTTCCAAGGGTGGTGAAGATAACACTCAGAATAACTCTGGCCACTAAGCACGTATGTCAGTCTCCCGCTCCGAGGTTTCATCCTGCATTAGGCCATGCTTCCATAGAACCCGTACGAGAGGAATTGACCGGCCTTGGAGAACCTTTGTGCTCCTATCCACGATAAGAATCGGATTATCCCCAAAGGATGCATCAATCTGAAGAACAACCTCCTCTGGCTGAAAGACGTGAGACAGGTCTGAATGATAGAGACGTAACTGAGATACATGGAAGACATCGTGCATGTCCCAGTACCTCTTCGGTAACTACAACTGATTGGAAACTGGCCTGACTCTCTCCAGAATCTCAAATGGACCCACATACCTCAATGAATGTTTTCCTTATCTCCTGATCCGCATGTGTCCCAACCTCGGTGAAACACTCATGAAAATCTGATCCCCAACCACAAACTGTAAGGGTCGTCTGCGGCGATCATCACAAGATTTCTGATGAGACTGCGCAGTAGACATCCGCTTTTGAATCAACTTGACCTACTCAGAAGTCTCCTGCACGAGTTTTGGTCCCAGTAATGCTGCCTCACTTGCCTCCAACCAGCACAATGTTGATCAGCATGGCCGACCATATAAATCCTCGTAATGTGCCATCTCAATAGTTTCCTAAAAACTCTTCTTATTGGAAAACTCGACTAGGGGTATATGCTTCTCCCAAGAGCCCCCAAATTCTAGGATGAAAAAACACATCATGTCTTCAATCACCTGTATCGTACGCTCTGACTGGCCATCGTTTTGAGGGTGGTAAGCTATGCTCAGAAGCACCTATGTACCCAGTTCCCTTTGGAAACTCGGCCAGAAACGGGACGTAAAATGGGCGTCCCTATCTGAAACGATAGAATAAAGAACCCCATGAAGACGTACGACCTCTCATATATATAGCTTTCTAAGCTCATCAACACTGAAGGTCTCCTTGATTGGAAAAAAGTGAGCCACAATCGTGAGTTTGTCCACAACAACCCACATGAAATCATTTCCTTGAGGTGACCTCGGAAACCCAGTCACAAAGTCCATCGTGACATCATCCCATTTCCACTCCAGAATGGATAACTACTATAACAGTCCAGCTGGTCTCTGATGATCTGCCTTCACCTGCTGACAGGTGGAACATCTTGTAACAAAACCAACAACATCCCTCTTCATACCCGGCCACCAATATTGACGTCTCATGCCATGGTACATTTTGGTAACTCTGGGATGAACTTCCCAAGATGAAGCATGAAACTCCCGCATCAGCTCCTTGCCTATATCCCCTGGAACCCACACTCATCCATGGAAATTCAGAACCTCATCATCACCTATCATCCATCCAGGAGGGGGGGTCCTCACTGGCCGCCGACTCCCATAGAACTAGGACATCTGAATCATATTGTTGTCTCATCCTCACTCTATCCAGGAGGGTAGAAGTCACAGCTAAAGATGAAATATAGGTCTACCCCATACTGTCGTGCACCTCCAAATGAATCATATAGAGCAAATACATAAGCTTCCATTCACTACTCCCCTCATGAACTGCATGTGTCTGATTCTTCCTGCTCAATGCCTAAGCAACAGCATTACCCTTTCCACGTGTATAGGTAAGCTAAAAATTGAATGACTGAAGTTATTCAACCCACTTTCTCTGTTTCAGATTCAGGTCATGCTGGGTAAGGATATACAAGATAATTTTCTATTCGGTGAAATCCATAACATGCTCTCCCAAAAGATAATGTCTCCAATAGCGCAATGAATGAACCGCTGTAGCCAACTCGAGATCATGTGTCGGGTAATTCTTCTCATGTGGCCGCAACTGCCAAGACCCGTATGCAACAACTCAATTGACCTACATCAATACTGCTTCCAGCCCCGTGCCTGATGCATCACAGTAATCTGTATAGATCTTCCCTTCCTTTGGAAGTATCAGGATTGGTGCTGATGTCAACCTTCCCTTCAACTCCTGAAAGGCTGCCTTGAAAGTTTCTGACCAAACAAACTTCACACCCTTCTTAGTCAAACCCTTCAACGGTGCTGCTAAGCAGGAGAAGTCCAATATAAAACGCCTGTTGTAACCAGCCATCCCCAAGAAACTCCATATCGCAAACATGTTCTTAGGATTCTCCCAAGAAACTACTACTCTCACCTTATCTAGGTCTACTGCAACTCCTGCCTCTGAGATGATATGACCCAAGAAGTGAATCTGGTCTATCCAAAAGTGGCACTATTAGAGCTTAGCCTATAGTCAATGCTCTCTCAGTGTACTCAATAAGATCTCAATATGTGTGGCATGGTCGCATCGAGTGTGAGAGTAAACCAAGATATCGTCCACAAATACAACCACAAAAGAATCCAGATAAGGATGGAACACGCGATTCATTAGACCCATGAAAACTACTGGCGTGTTTGTGTGTCCAAAAGTCATAACCATGTACTCTTATAGCGAATATCTGCTCTGAAAGGCTGTAAGTGGTATGTCTGATGGTCTCACGCGCAGCTGGTGATATCTTGATCTCAATTAAATATTTGTGAACACTCAATCTCCATGGAGTTGATCAAAAATATCGCCAATCCTCGGTAAGGGATATCGGTTCTTAACTGTCAGCTGTTTCAGTTTCCGATAAATCACATAAAGTCTGAGGGTACTGTCTGCCTTCTTAGAAAATAGGACATGCGAACCCCAAGGAGAATTATTGGGTTAGATAAAACCCTTTTCCTGTAACTCCTCTAACTACCTCTTGAGCTTTTTCAACTCTAGTGTAGCCATCCTATAAGGAGGAATGGACACTGGTGCTGCTCCTCGCACAAGCTCAATATAGAAATCCACCTCTCACTCTGGAGGTAGACCTGAAAATTTATCCAGGAATACATCCCTAAAACAATCAACCACTGGAGGGAAACCCTACTAACAAGTCCCCTAATCATCCAGATATAAACTCGTAATCTTGGCTGTCACACCACCTCGCCCACGATGCCCTGGTCCAGCTCAACTCGCCTGAACATCCCATTCACCTTTGTATAGAAACTTTCCGCCCTCTGGTGATGTGATACTCACCCTGTGATGATAGAAATCTACAAAGGATTGAAAGGGAACCAACAAGTCAATCTCGAGAATGACATCATAGCTCTTCATCTCCAAGAAATTGAGTTCCCATAGAATGTGACACCCACCAACCTCTAGGTGCACTCCCTGCACTGATGCACACTAGCCATTCTAGTCCCCAACAGAGTGTCTAACATCATAACATCAGAATAAGAGGAAACACAAAGCCCAAGGCTCTCAACAACAGGTACAGATATAAAACTATGTATAGAACTCATATCAAAAAGTACTGAAGATAAATTAAAAAATACTAGAATAATACCTATGATAGTAGAAGGTTCTGGATCATGCTCATGCTGGGTCTGTTACACTGAAAATGATTTCCTAGTTCTGTGGCCCTACGACACAACCTAGATACCATGAGTTATCCCACCCTGCTGCCTTTGATATCCTGGTGTATGGCTACCACGACCATGACCACAATCCCTGGCTACACGCCCTGACGTATTCCAGATTCCCGAATGTTAAGAATCTGATGGTCCTGCTCCCGCACGCAGAGTTTGCACATAACCCCTCTCACTAGCCACTGGTGGAAATGCCCAGCAAAAGCACTGCATATGAACCATCCTACTGCAATCTCGGCATTCCACTGGGTCACGTGGACACTACGGTCTCTTGTGCCCCTCCTTACCACACTAGTAGCACATCACTTGGAAACCTGAAACATTCTTCTGGCTGGTACTGCCACCGTGAGAAAAGTTCATCTGTCTCTTCCTCTTGCTGGCAGAAATAGTACCAGAAAATGGTGTTGAACCGCCCTGGCCAACACCATTAGCTTCTTGAAGGTTCCTCTCTGTAATCAGTGCCTGGTTCACAATAGCACGTACTGTAGGAAACCTGAAAACATTCACCAATAATCGGATGTCATATCGAAGACTATCCTCCAATGTTTTGGCCCCCAACGTCTCATCACCCACTAGAATGGGTCCAAAACGCTGAAGCTGGGTGAAAAGTAGAATAATCCTTCACTGACATAGCGCCTTGCTGCAGATTCATGAACTCTCAAGCACTATCTTACCTCAGCGTCTCTGGGAAGAAGAATTCATAAAAATATGTCTGAAAATCTTCCCACGCCAGGTCTCTATTAATCTCGGACTTGGTTGTAACATCCCACCACCTCTTGGCGGAATCACGAAGCATATATGTCGCAAGCTTGACCCTCCACCCTGGAGGTGTCTCAAGATGCTCGAAAATATTCTGCACTGAATCAATCCAAGACTCCACATCATGTGGTCCGCCATCCCTTTAAAACGTAGGTGGATGCCGCTGCTGGAATATACGAGTCAGCTCAGCCATATATGTGGCAGCAAGTGGTGCTTCCTGAAAGGTCTTCTTGAACTTTATGATGCCTTCACGGAACTACACGTCCATGCCTCTGTCTGGTATAATGGCTGGAGCCGCATCCGGCACTATTGGAGGATCCACTAGTAGCCCATTGCCTACCATCTCTGCAGTATAATCGTTACCACTCTTTTGGCGAACAACATGTGGTCGTCTCGATGGCATGACTCTACATGGTCAAAGTAATGCCTTAGATCAAGACTCTCAAATACCGAAAACAAGGAGACAAAGAAGGAATGTTTTTAAATTTTACAGAACATGAATACACAGAGTTTATAAAACTACACGACGTGTTCCGTAAAGCACTCCACATTGCTGTGTACCATAGCTTAAACTGGTCGTGTAACACCCCAAACACACGGCGTGCCTTATAAATACATGGGGTTTACTTGAATCCTTATTCCCTGCCTAAGTCCTTCTACATGGCTAGGCCACACGGCTCAATTGAACAAGACTACACGGCGTTTATAACATCTACACGGCGTGTATGGTTTAATTTCCAACTGCATGTGTCGTTCGTGACCAAGATGACTACTCGGATAACACAACACGACGTGTTACACCGGCACATGGTGTGTACACCACTCCGTCTTCCCAGCCACATGGTCTAGACTACATGGCATGTCCCCCAGGTACACGTCGTGTACTAGAGGAGGTAACACCGACCCATTTTTGTTAGTTACATGGCCGGGTCCCCAGGTCAGACTACACGGCATGTTCATTATTGACACGATGTGTACAAGAAAATATTACACCGGCCTGTGTTATTAGTTACATGTTCGGACACCGGGTCAACACTACACGGCATGTACAAATGGTACATGGCGTGTTTTTTCAAACCTTTTCCTTCCATGTGTCTCCACCCACATGGTCTATGACATGGGAAGAGACTACACGGAGTGTACTGATGGTACACAGCGTGTACATAAAAAGTATTATTTTCTTCCTGAACAGAAGAACACACGACATGTGTCCAAGGAACTACATGGCGTGTGTCCTAGGTTTTCGGGATATTAAGCCTCTGAAACTGCTCCAGAACCCAAAAAATACTGAAAAACAACACCTGAGTGCCAAATTATGATTCGTGAGGGGCCATACTCCCTGAGAATCAATGTTTGGAATCCTTTTTGTGTTTATAACAAGTTAATCAATCAATGATCCACCAAATTCTGGTCAATGAGAGCCCATACTCCCCAAAAACCAAAGGTTGGCGTCCATTCTATCAACAAATTAACACAAAAATTACCCTATCACATAGGAGGTATTTATCAAATAATCTATCACAATAGAATGCTTTTCTAGCACAATAATTATCACAAAAACATACAAGCTCTAATGCGCCTATATGGCATGGAACTATGCATGACTTGTGATTTCTAGCATGTGCCTAAACGATGCATGAGATGACATACCATCATCTCATCAGGTTGAAACTAAATAGAACCCATGGATAACATGTAAATATCACAATCACAAGTGTGTTACCCAACAGTGAAAATAAAATCGATTGTAAAATTTGAAACATCACATGAATTGCAAAAATATGAGGTAGACTAATGTATCCTTGTACACGAGTTAGCTACTCCCGAGCATAGCCTATTACCCACTACCATTTTCATCCTATCCCTGACTAAGGCTCCAAAAAGTAAGTCAATGAAAATAAACCCCTATGATTCCTCTTTGAAACGTCCCGGATCCGTGTACCACTCCACGGGTGTCGTGAACTAGGTTGGTCAAATGTCCTCAAGCGCATTTCCCCAAATGCCAGAGGCTACCGACTAGCAGTGAGGGCCCAGGTCTGATAGTGGGGAAACTATGACCTCATTGGACAAAGTGTAATACAGTGGAATACAAGAACAAAACAAATAGAAACAACGGAAGAAGTAAAATATACATAACTGAAATGAACATCTGTAGTAAAAAGAACCATCAGTCATATATATATATATATCAAGATGCAGCATGTCACTATTCTATGAAAACAGTTAGAACATGTTACACAGTAGTACAATACAATATAATGGGAAGTACAGGTACAGAAGAACAAAACAAAATAGCCTGCAGAATTGAGAGCCTGAGCTCGGTCCCATGCTCCCCTACACTGCAGCAACACTCATGTGCCTATATAGGGAAACTTTCCCTTATACATACCTATAGAAATATAATCTGTTTGGGATGAATACATGACCCAAACAGGGTGTGAGAAATGAATCTCGGTAGGCACCCACCAAAGATCTCTGCCCAGCTGTTAGTGTAAATGTGCAACAACAGTGTCTAGTAGTAAATGCAATAAACTAAACATTACCCAAAAGTAACTAACTTTACCAGTTATATAGCCATTTTAATATTCATTTAATCATTCAATAGCAGGAAAACACCATAGTGTATTTCAAAGTAAACAGTCAATGTCCTCAGGTACGTAAACCCTTACCCTTAGGTAAAGAGAATCTAAACCCACAGGAATCTACCCACGGGAATATGGAATAATGCCCCTTGGCTTAAGAGGTGTCACCCACAAGCACGAATCCTACTGCCCACAGGCACGAAAGACGTTTCCCTCAGGCTGAACAGAGCACTACCCACTGGCTAATCAAAACACTTCCCTCAGGCTAAACAAGTAATCGGGCCATTCCCAACATATAAACAAGAATTTTATATACAATTCCTCTCAAGGAAATTTTAGACATGCTAAAAATCACAGTATACCCTCGGGAAACCTGGCCAAACGGCTATACATAGGACGCACCCCAGCGGCGGTCCTGGATCCAAGTAGCGATCCCGAACAATACATATACAAGTTCATGAAACATCCTAGTCAATTATAGGTATTTTATTATGCAAGGCCTCAGCCATATGACACCCCATTCATGGGTGCGTATCACAACGGTACACAAATTCACCAGCGCAGTTGGAAATAAATACTAGACCACCTACCTCGATTTCCCCTGATTGATATACGTGGACGACGCTCCTCGAAACATCCAAGAACGACGTAGATCTGAGGTAAAATAAATCTCATTCAAACGTAAATAACTCCCTTTAGAGGAATAATCGGAAAGAGCTACACAAGGATAATGAAGAACTCACATGTGCGGTTCCAATGAGATTGACTAAGGTGGAATCAGATTCCCAGTGTCTGATCGGGTGACCTCCAAATATCCGGTCGTCCGTCTCGAGTTCTCCTCTGATTCTAATCCTTCCCTGTGAATAGTGGAGGCTACTGCCTATTTTAGGAGAAAAAACAGACTACATGGTGTGTACTATTGGGTACACAAAGTGTAGTTTTCATTTTTTTAACTGTTCCTTCGGCGGCATCTTGCCAGCGTGGCATTGTTCAACTATCGACATGAGTACACGGCGTGTAATACCTGAGTACACGGTGTGTACTATCGCTCAACTCCCACTTCCTTACTGTTTGCCTACCGACTGACTATAGGGTTTATAAATTCCCACTACATTGTGTGTAGTCGGTTTTTATACCTATCATCATCGACCGGCCTACATGCCCTATGTACTCCTTTTACACGGCCAAAGTACATGGCGTGTGGAAAATTACACGGTGTGTAGTCACAAAATTTTGGATTTTCTCCCATTTTCCATATTTTCTCAAAAACACTTAAGGAAAAGAGAGAAAAAGAAACCTATACCTTAAGAATATGAACTGGGTTCTTACACCATGATTTATAAAAAAATTAAAATTTCTCCAAACATCATAACCATAAAACATTGGTCATTACATAAAATAGCCTATATAGAGTTTTATTTGTTTTATTAAAGAGAACAGGAATAAAAAAAATCTATCATTAAATATAAAAGTAGTCTAAAATTTATCATTAATTCATGTTTCCTATATATATTTCATAAATTTAAATCATATATGACCTCTCAAAGTAAAACATCTAGTTACCCCATTTAATGCAGTAGATAAAATCACTCATGGGTTTCTTAATATGAGTTCCAAATGAAATTAGGCATTCTTTTCTATACACTATATTATTTTAGCAGTTAAAATTCCAAAAACAAATTTTGGGGAGATAATTCCCTATATATCATAACCATAAACAATATTAAATAACGAAACATGACCAAAAATATATAATTATAGAATGAATGATCAATAATAAAACCAGATATAATAAATGAATGTATATTTATATATTCAAACATCCTAACTTATCAAATGCTATTTTGAATACATATAATAATAAATAAAACATTAAAAATGTAAAATAAGGCTTCACTACAACCTAGATCCTCACCTAAATACCATATTCAAAAAAATTGATGTTACTCAGACCCAATCCAAATTCACAAAACATGGTCTCAACATGCACCAAGGTTACTATACTGGGTATGATAAATAAATATCTTTAGGGTCACATGAAGTTCCCCTAATATAAACCATTATATACATGTGTATGTGTGAGTAAAATAAATTATGGAAAACAATGACACATAAGAATTCTTGGGGGTCAACACGAGAAAACCAGACCATCACGACATCCGACCAAACCTGACAGGGTTACTTATAATGAACCACACCTTTCAAAACCAATTTAACCAGAGGATGCTATATGCAATCTAAAATTACTATTAGTCAGAATATAAATTCTAACATGGGATTTTTACAGTGTCCTATTACTCGACTAATCGTTCCATGGGTGTCAAATGTTGTACGATGTCCCAAACTATCTTTCATTCTATCAATAAATATAAAATGTAATATAGTATACCGAAATATATTTTTTTGGAAATATTACCAAATGATATACTGAATCTGAATCACTGATCTAGTCTGATTGTAGGTGGTAAATTACATACGGCATCCTGGACACTCTATCATTCTAGCTGTATAGTCCAAAATACCATATGGTGAACCAAACTCCCAATTATCTTGACCATATGTTGAAGATTTTATATTCAATCATATACTCTATATGACTCTAAAAATATGTGAGAAATGAAATATAGAATACTAAATACTCTATTGACATAAAAAGTGTCTAAAATTTCTTTACAAAGTCCTACGATCTCGATGAGTATGATAAGAGATTCTAAATTACATATAGATACGCATATCATTGATGGTATGAGCATAGGTGTAATGTGTCATATGGTGTCCAACACTATATGTCAACATAATAATAGATGCTAAATGACATATGTAATGTTTTTCATATCATAAGTGGAAATTGTAAATCATATAATGATATGAGCACTCGGGTGGAGTAAATTGACACCCCCACTTCATCGATCCCATATCTCCAACATCTTAATATCAACATCAAGATTCCCAGATAAAAATGACATCATGGAAAAAAAATTCCTAGATATATCCCTTTAAAAACATCCCACATAGACAAATCACTCTATATCATGGATCATAACCAAGGAAAATAGTCTTACCTGACTCAAACCACACCTCGATACATGCATCATTTCTTATCGAACCTCAAAATATAATCATCCTATACTAGACCCTATCGCACATGTTATGAAACATTGAAAATGATGGCTTTTCCATCTCATATGTGAATTCATTCACTTAGTTCATGGAACATTATCAGTATCCACTAATTGGAACCAATCCATACCAAACACTCCATAGTGATCTAAAAGAACATTGTCTGATCCAAAACTTAACCTCAGGATCTTATTATATATTTAATCCTAATAATCTCAACAAAATCTAAATATTAATCCACCAAAACATTACCATTACTATTACCCCAATGCCTCATGGAAACTTGTTTCATTATTTGAATTCCAGTTCCTATGACCCATACCTTGGTATCATCCTATATCTCACTTAAGAGAGATCTCAGGCCCATAATTGGAAGAAATTGTCTCAAACAAAACATATATATCCCAAGGAGTTATCTTTATCATATCACATCCCATGATTCCAAACAAATCCTTAATACGGTATTATCAATGCTAATGGAGACACACAATAGTCTTACATATCATCACCTAACCTAATCCTTTCATTCATGTGATACTAGACCAAGTATTTACAACCAAGGATACCCATAACTCATCTTCACCCGAAAAATTACCAATGTCCTCTCATAAAATCATTCAACATCCTTACCCCTTTTGGAGATATAATCTCTAGGTGATCCAAAAATACTCATTGGTCAATGGAACCATTGTTATATCTCTTAGAGGCTTAATTTCACCCTCTCATATTATCTAGTTTACTCTTGATCCCTATATGTTTTACCCAAACCTGAAACATCATGTATAGATACACACTAATGAAAAATGAAGCATATGTTTAAGTGTTATATGGACCACCAAAATTCATATAAGAGTTACCATCTGTACAAAAATCCACACATGCCTCGACCATGAACCATCATCTCCTGAGACCCAATATTAGGCCAAAATATCTAAATACTTAATTTTAAATAAATATATATATATATATATAATTAAAAATATTATTTCAATAAGGTAAAATCTACTAAAATCTCCATGGAAATTTCAGTAACACCAAAACAAAACCCAACCACTTTTATTTCGTACATAACCCACTCTAAGAACCACTAAGAGAAGAAATCTTATCATATAACACCTTGTCACTAGCAAACATTATAAAATTCAAAAAAAAAAACAAATTAATTTCATTAAAGAACATAACTCAATTGAAATTGTGGAAGAAGATATGAATTCATCATATAAATATAGCATCTATCCACTGCAGTAAAAATATCAAACACATAATGATGATTCCAAAATTCTTCTATAGAATAATCACTCAAACACAAACCCCAATCACTATATAATATTTGGAAACCAAAATTAATAAAAATATATTAATAAGAAAAATACCTTAATTAATATTAATATTGGTAAATTATATAAAAAACATATCAATGCGAGATCCAGCGGTGAAGGAGGTGTAAAGGGGTTAGTTGAAAGGACCTCTCTCAATTCCACTTTTCCCATAAATTTAAATGGTATAACAAAAATGAGATAGGGCTATCATTATTTTTGAAAAAGAGAATAATATATCATTACATTTTGACCCTAACAGTCATGGAAAAATTTCCCTCATTCATGTTTGGACTATGGCCTTACCCCAACAGTCCCAGCACAACACATACACCCATATATCAACTACAGCACATCCCTTACTCAATGACATGATACTTATCCTGAATAATCCTTACACCCATGCTCCCTAAATATATATCATTTCATATACCACCCAATAAAATGAAATCCTTCTCTCTTGATCACCTCCCATCACATAATCACCCCAAAATCAAGAATTTTAAACTTATATAGAGTTTTTATAGTGTAATACCCATATTTCACAATTAATCCCAATCCATTCCTCCAAAAAATAAATTATCATTACTTACTCTATTCTAAAACTCCCCTTGGTTATTACATGGTTTATTTTCATTGGTATATTATAACAATAGGGCCACCCCAACCCAAATGTACCACATAACTGATCACCAGAGATGTCTACTGATTCCTAGAACATATCACAAAATAATAATAGATAGTTTTTCACCCCCTAAATCCCAGTAAATTCATTATTTCTCAAAATATCCCCTATTCTATGACTCAAAATTCATGTTCTCTTTGATTTCTAAAGAACAAAATGACACTATTTATTACAAACTCTACACCTTAGTTATTTATATCCCCAAGATGTACCAGAAAATATCTCCTAACATCCAATATATTTATCAAACTTTTATATCTTTCCTCACTACCAACTCTATAAAAAATCTTAGGTATATTTACACCATCAAAAATCAAAACCTAGAAAATCATTACACTATGAATTGTATATATAATTCATTAATCAAATTTTTCTCATCCAAAATAGTTCTCCTAGTGTAGTTTCTCTCTCACAATATTAATTTTTTATAACAATTTCATTCAGTCCTCCTTCGGGACAATTTTCCTAAAAGCACTTCACCTCACCCATTGAAGCATCACCCCATCTCATGATCATAATACCAAAACTCTCATAAGAGTCATGAAGTCATTTAATTACCACACTAAATACTGATTCTAAAACTCAGGATTATTCCATGATCAAATACTCTATAATCTAAACTCCCCATTATTCTACATCCACAAGCATCAATGTACCCCTAATATGTATGACTCAGGGAGTATACCAAACTCATCCTCCATACCGATGCCAATACACATACTCTGTATGACCTCAAATATGAATCCCAAATTTAGTATTATATAAAGAACCAATAAAAAATAAATTCATACTCAATAGTATTCTAATGCCATTTTAATCATCATACAACCAGTCTCACTTCATCAATGAACTTTCTAGCATGAGGTCTCACGTATAGTTATGATAATATGTTTACCACTATAAAAGTATATTTATCATCATCCAGTATTTCTATAATTAATGATCCCTACTACCTGGGTCTAGTCCACTACTAAATGTAATGAAAAAACATTATCAATATGTTCATATGATTGAACAATCATAAAACACCAATTCCTATAATACCATAAATGCCATCCTAAATATTATAGAAAATTCATCAACAAAGAGTTTTACACAATCCAATTGCCTATGGTTTACTTCCCTTCACATGGAATACCTTACATTTTTACATGAAAATAAACATAGATTTGTCACATCATCACACATGTTTCACTCCTATTGATCCATGCTCACCACATCCCTAAATCCCCTATCAATGACCAAGACTAGATTAAATATTCCATAGTACTTCCATGACCATAAATACCTCAACGATTCAATCAATACTCATTAAATAAATGAAACCATTAAACAACATCACATCCCCATTCATACACAATTTTCCATCACATACCGAATCCCATTTTCAAAACTCATTCCTCCTAGGCCCAACTGGCAAGTGGATAGCTGAGAATGACACCCCATGCCCACCACAAATAGTTTAGGGGATATTTAATAACAACTAGTACAGATATAGATACCATATTGTTACTTTTTTTAGGTATTACTAAACCCCGATTTTTATAATTCTTTTCTTGGGTTTCATTCGGGTTTATCTCTGTTTAAAACGTAGGAAATTTTGAATGTTTCTCCATTGTTCATGGTTTGCATAGAGTATTCCCAAACCATGCGCCTCGTTAGAAAAAACAGTGAAAACTAAGGGAGTAAGGTTTTTCATTATTAGTGCACGGTTTTGAAAATACTTTTTCCCAACTATTGGAACCCAGGGAACACATTAAAAGGGGGTCACATTTAGGGAACAACATTTTTTCTAACCATATGGCTCGGCCCAACTAACCATGGATATATGATTTTTATATCCAAAATTAATTTTAGAATAGATGAAACCCACTTTTTGATTTCTCAATGGGCTTGTACGACCTCATAACATTTTCATCTTCCATATTATCTCCCAAGAGGTGATTTTGGCCACTCAAGATGCTTCTATAAGTAGATAAAAGCATGAAAAATAATGATGGATCTCTATTGAAAAGGTTTAATCTTCTTTTTCTCTTTCTATCACTTCCTCTCCATTCCTCCCTAGAGGTTTTTAGGTCTCTATGTTTTTTGGAGGATCTAATCTCCAGTATTTTATATCATTAATCATGTTTTCATTCTGGGGTCCTCATTATTGAGGTTCTTCATTGTAGTTTCCTGTTTAGGGTTTCCTGTTTTGGGATCTCACGATCCTGATGTACATGGTTCCATTTTTTTGGCCAATTTAATTAACCCTAAATTGGTTGAGTTGAATTAAGTTTTTTTATTTAAATTATATTTGAATATTTATATTAAATTTCATTGAATTTATTAATTACAAAAGAAATTCCATTGAATTTGTGGTTTTTTATTTATTTGGCATAAAATTGGGAAACCACTTATTCCATTGAACTGGAGTGTGTTTGTGAAATTTAATGAAAATTGTGAAATATATTGTTTTTATTTTAATTTGTGAAATGATATTGTGAAATTGGATTGTGAATTGATTTATAATAATTATATGGAAAAAATGGATTAAACTTTGTTGATTGAAACCAATTGGATTAACCGTGGAGAAAGGGATTTTATGATTAAAACCATGTTTTGGTTTTAATATAAAAATTATCATATTTGAAATTTAGGATTGTGAAGAATTTTATTTTATGTAGTCTTAAAATAAATTTCCCCTCATTGATTATTATTAGATAACATGAAATCTTAGGTAGTTAGTTGGACATTTGGGACAAACACGCTTGGTTAGAATTGACCTAGCAATAGATTGGCACTTGAAAACGCTAAAAAATTCCATTATCACATCTTATTACTCATTAAAATATAGGTGATTACTCTATGGAAAGTGTTAAAGGACGTGTGTACGCATTGTAGTTATTTTCATTTGAGTGTGTCATGATCCAATAACCATGACCTCTCATAACATTTGGTAGATGACCATGTTTCTTGTTGTTTGTATTCGTAATATATGCAATTTGTTTTGTATGAAGTCTTACATATACATTATGAATTTATATAAACTTTTTTATATGAAAATTATTATTAATCCATATGTTTAATGTATTTCTATCATTTGGACTATAAATAATTATTTTTTTGTATATGAATCTGAAATTTTCTACCCATTTATTTGAAATCGAAATATCTATTTGGTTAATTAAATGTTGGAATATTTCATGGAATCATTGGAGAAACCCTTATGGGATTTTTTAACACACCCTACCTGTGACTTCAGTTGTTTTTTGATTCCCATCATCGAGGTTATAGAAATGGTAGGCACCACTTGAAGGTGGTAGTAGCTATTGATCCTTGGACTTGGAGAGTTTTCCCCATTTTTACTTGGGTACTTATCTTTTTTTGTACTTTGAGTCATACTTTTTGTTTTCATACATGATTCAATTCTAGTACTCTTCTCCCTATAGAATTATCTCAATATGCATACTGAATTTCTCTCTTTCTTCACTTGTGTTTGTGTAAAATTCATTTCAAATTTCATATTGTATGATTCTAGGTGATTGTCGCCAACCCATGTAGATCGGTAATCCCATTTGGACTGTGTCACGACTATCTTAGTTTTTAGGTTACCAAGGTATCTGAGATCGTTCACGAAAAATTCATATCAAAGGTACATGTTTTTCATCTTTCTGTGAGGTTAGTATGAAGTTTGATTTAACTTTTTGGGACATAAATGGTAGTTGTGATCGAGTGTCTGGCCATCTCTCACTGCAAAAAGATTTAATTCTCGATGACTGTTTTGGGAATGACATATTGAGGATTAGTTATAGTATTTTTTCTATTTTTTAATTGGATAGATTCTATTGAAAATCAATTTTATATGTCCATTAGGATTAACTTATACTTTTCCTCTACTTGAGTGTTAATATTATGTCTTCTATATTGTATGTGGAGGTTGTGTAGAATCATGCTTCAAATATGACATGAGAATCAGATCTAGGAGGAAGCTTATAAAGAACCTCATCGATTAAATCCTACTATAGAACCATGTTTGGTTGAGATAATTCTGTGTAATGCCCAAAATCTGGTACATACCCCACCACCTATTCCATTTCAGACTCTAGCTGTGAAAACATAAATGGATATTTTCCAAAATTGTTCTCAAGATTTCATTCACTATAATCTTCAAGCATTCAAAGGTTCCAATGATCCAAAATAGGCCAAGGAATAGTTTTGGGGGATGGAGAATTTTTTTTGAGATCATTGAGACACCTGATTAGATCATGGTGAAGTGTGCCACTATCGTGCGGGAGGGATCAAGCAACAGATGGTGGGAAATAATGGTAATAGGGAATATGCATTAGGGTTTAGAGTTGAAGTACTTCAATGTTATTTTCACTAACCACTTCTATCCAGGTTCTATGTGTTTATCCAAGGCTATAGAGTTCTTCAAACTTGAGCATGCTGATAGAAACGAGACAGAATATGTATACAATTTTTTAAATTTTTTGTAGTTTTCCCCCAATATAGTATCAAATGAGAAGATGAAGACTCGATGGTTCAATTTGGGAATTTGATCTGATATTAATTCTCATTATTTCTTTCTAATTCTTATTTCTTATTATGAGGTGTTGTATGTGGATTTGATGGTTGAAATGGACCTGGCTGGAATGTCAGGGTTGTCAGGAGTTACTTTTCCTCCTAGTGGTAGTGTGAAACACTCTAAAGAAAAGAGAAGTTGTGATGATTCTCATGGTGGTCCTGGATAAAAGGGTTGTTTTAGACCTCCCTTAGTGCCAAGAAGAGGCCCTTGTATTTTTTACTAGTGTAGAAAGCTTGTGCGCTCTAAGAGGGTTTATATTGAGGAACCTAAGGTATGTGGTTCTTGTGAATGCTCATGTCACTTGTCAAAGATATTTCATATCAATTCTCCTCCATGTAGTGGAATGGGATCATCCGCACCTTTTAAAATGGGGGGGATCATCAGATGCTTGAGGTATAAAATGTTTCTATACATATGCATCTAAGAGGAATATTATTTTTGTAATGGAACAATCATTAAAGGAAGAAAATATGGGTCCAGTGAAAGTTAGAGGTAACATAACAATAAATTCATCATACTATATTCCTTATTTGATACTAGTTCATCTCCTTCATTTATTTAATCAGGAATTATTAATCTAAAAGAAATATTTACAGGGCTTTTATCTTATGTGATATATATTGATAAACCCCATATAATGTAGATGGAGTAGGGTCTTTATAGTTCTACTTGTGTATTCTCTTTATTAGTTGTTGATTTTTCATGGATTTTAATGGCTCTTGACATGAAACTGAATGGAGTCATATTCAGGATGGATTGGATTATTTTAAATAAATCATATATTTATTGTGACAATCGACGGATCTCCTTTACTACTCCTAATGGTGTATAATGAATCATTCAAGGAGAATGAGAACTTAGGTCGAGTAGTGATGAAACCTATTATCTAGAGTTGGGGAAAGTTATATCAATCCTTTTTTATCTCAAGTAGTAGTACTTGAAAAATTTTCTACACCCAATCATCATTGAGTTTACCGATGTGTTCCCTTTTGACCTCTCTGGTTTTCTATCAGAAAGAGAGGTAGTGTTTTCAATAAACATATTTCCTAGTAATCAACGAGTTTCTATTCCAACTTACCACATTTAATAAGATAAAATAATTGAGTTCAAGACTCATTTGGATGATTATGGAATCCTGCCTTTTTATACCATAACTTTTCATAACATTTTACTACCAAGGGATCTTTAATGTCTAGTGTCTTGGAAATCGGGGACATAAAACACGAAAAAAACATAAAAAAATCTTCTAATACACTTGTAAGGCACCGTCATGTGTTCATACTATGTAAAATTATTGCATCTCATATCCTGGAGACATATATCAAAGTAAAGGGTTTGGATAAGGGCCAGTAAGGGTAAACAAGGAATCAGTCTGCTTGTGATATCAATAAGAACATGAATAAAAACATGAAGACATTAGAAATGGATGTATAGGCATATCATAATAAAATCAATTTAAAAATGATTGAATATGTGGCTAAAAAAATTCATTCAGATGTTCATTAACATATCACCATGTTCCATCCTCAAGGTTTCATAAAAATTAAAAAGGTTATTCACTAAGGTATCGTGAAACTTGTCATCTCTAGAGATTAATTCTTTAACCAATGTAATGAAGCACTATCAGGGCGCACCATTATTATTTATTTACTTTTATGACATACAAATATATCATAATCAAAAAGTTTATAAATAACCCATAGATAATAATAGAAATGGGTTCATTTCAATATCATGACGTTTTAAATGTTCATAAAAATAACATTGTTATGTCATTTCTAACCCGTGGAAAGGGAGTGAGGGATACATGTATGTCAATTATAGAATAAAATATATCATTTTTGTATAACTACAAACACCCATGGAAACCAAATAGGTATGGGTATTCACATATATAAAAAAGTGAATTTTTTGAGAGAAAGGGAGATAAATTTTGAGAGGAAATTTCTACAGCATAACAGCTCTATAACTTGGTTTTAGAAAATAATGAAAGAGTGGGGACAAGGGTATCCCATCCATATATAGATCATTTTACAGTAGAGGGGCATAGTAAAAATATATAATATCATGTAGTTGATATTTTAATGACACACCGCATGAAAAGGAAACATGAAAAGAAAGAGAAATCCATATTTCTTTTACGAAAATTTGGCCGCATACCGATGTCAATTGAAAATTCAGAAAATCAATTGATGAGTGTAGAAAGGGTCTCGAATCATTTGGAAATTAAATGTACAGTATTAAATATATATAAGAACAATCCCACACATACTAAAATAGAACTATATGACATGACATATAAGAAGTCATTACTTAAAAGAGAAGGGTGAATGTTTCCCTTACAGATTTGGTAACTTTCGAAACTAACACCACATGAAAGAAGGATCATATTATGAATATGTAAATACCCATAAAATAAATTTTATTACACAAAGAGTAAAATCATGGTAAATACATACACCACACAAAAGGAAATTGTTGAAAATAAACCACGAATATCACAGGAATAAGATGTGAGACAAAAATCCCTTTCCACATTGTATTCAATCGGACCGTATGACAAAAAATTACTAACCATGAAAAGATTCACAAAATAACATGAATATAAATAAAATCATGATCATATATATCAAATGTATGCACAAAATACACCACATGCAATAATATAGTGGCGAACAATGGAAATCCCACAGAATTAAAAGTAAGATAAGAATCCCCTTACCATGAAGAGTAACATCGAAAGCATGAAGGTTAAGACCTTGGGAGGCTTGAGGGAACCTTGGGAAGACACATTGGGAGGTAAAGAGACCATAATGTTGTTGAGGAGGATTTTGGAATGAAAAGGATGAGGGAATGACTTGGTAAGTATAGGAGAATTGAGGGAACAAGGCATTAATTTACAAGGGACACCTCATCGGTGGTATTGGTAAAACCATTGGCTTTCCCAATGTATTTTCCTATGGTATAGGCCAATTGGGACACCTAATAGCATATATTACTATTCATAAGTCAACCAGAATGATTACATAATTATTACATCCTTAATTATGTCATTAAACACCAAAAACTCAAAACTCTATTTTCACTATTCACCTAAAATTCAACACTTTCATAAAAATCCCAAAATTTTACCACAACCTAATATTGATACTCTTAATTAAATAATGAACTCCATTTTATGAAAAATATATTTCTAAATATTTTTAATTTAATTTTTAAATAAAAAAATTATTCACTGAAAATTCAACAGTTTCAGAAAAATCCCAAAAATTCACCTTAACCTAATATCGATACTCTGAATTGAAAAATGAACTCCATTTTAGGAAAATAATTTTCTATGTTTTTTTAATATAATTTTTTAATAAAAAAACTATTCACTTGAATAAAACTAATACTTAACTAATAATATCTGAAAGAGTTATTTTCTTATTTTATTGAATCACATTACCTAATCAACGTGCCTAAATTATAATAACACTTTCTTAAGTGAAATTACTATTCCATTTGGTCACATTACTATTCATAAGCATAAAATTACTATTCATAATTTACTATTTACAAAAGATTATGTTGAACTTATTAGACTCTAAATTTCCAACTGAACACACCTGTAGAATACCATTTTTTGAAAATCATTACACATTTTTAATTATTTATGGTTTACATAAATATTTTTAAAATTTCCCTTTTTCCTTTTCCAAAATCCATCAATAATATACTTGCTATATTTATTCAGACATTTGAAATTTATAGTATTTACCATAACAACAATTTTATTTATATGAATAGATTACACAAAGTAGCTAAGGTCTCGTTACATAGCCCCTTATAACACCAAAATAGGACTTATGTGTAAAGTGTTCTAAGGTGATAGAATCTTGGTATGACTCCGCCAACATTTCCTAAGTGGTGATTTCTATCAGCTTGAACTTATCACATAGGCGATTCTGTTCAAGCTTCACATGATGAATTTCGCCTTGGTTTTGGTCCATAGTAAAGCCCAATGGTACTACCTCCTTCCCCAGTTCCATCACATGGGCTTCAAATGGCCTGAGTCTACTGGATGAGGCCATTAAATCTTCTTTCTGTATTAATTAACCACGATCAGTTGTATTTATTACCAATAATTGTAATGTTAAGAGTTTAGTTTCCAATGGTCATATTGGCCAACAATCATATAACATTCAAAACCCAAACTCTCATTTAATTATACTTACTTTATTAATTATTGAATATATTTTTGTTTATCATAAAATAAAATAACACAGAAATTTAGGAATCAAATATTAATCAAAATTTTTGGTCATTACATTCTTCACCCCTATAGATATTTAGTCCTTGAAATTTTAACTCGTACCCTCAGAAAAGAAAATGTGTGGGTACTTCTGCCTCATAGAATCCTCTAGTTCCTACATGGCTTATTCGTATTTGTGGTTCCTCCAAAACACCTTGACATGGTGGGTAGTATTGTTTCATAGAACCTTGTCTCTACGATCCAAGATCTCCACCAACTACTCCTCATAAGAGAGGTCATGTTCCAGTTGTACCACCTCTAGGTTTAGTACATGTGAAGGGTCAGGTATATACTTCCCCAAGAGTGATATGTGGAAGAAATCATGAGATTGTGCTAGATTTGGAGGAAGTGCAAGACGAGAGGCCACTGCTCCAACACGATCATGGATTTCATAGGGGCCAATGTACCTAGGGTTGAGCTTCCCTTTCTTCCCAAACCTCATGACTCTATTCCAAGGTGAAATTTGATGAAGGACCTTGTCACCGACATCAAAATCCAAGTCCCTTCGACGGTTGTCGGCATAGCTCTTTTTTTGAATCTGAGCATCCTTAATTTGTTGCTGGATGGCATGGACTTTTTCTGTTTTCTCTTGCACAAGATCAGGACCAAGAAGCCTTCTCTCACTAGCTTCATCCCAACAATAATGAGTTATACATTGATTCTCAAATAGAGCTTCATAGGGTTCCATTTGAATGCTCGAGTGGAAGCTATTGTTGTAAGAGAACTCAACTAAAGGGAGATTTTAATCCCATCCTTCTTTAAATTTCATTGATCATGTTCTCAACATGTCCTTGGGTGTTTGAATAGTAATTTCAGATTGGCCATCAATTTGGGGGTGATAGGTCATACTAAAATTCAATTCAGTGCTCGGACCATACGGAAGAATTCTCTAGAATTTTGATGTGAAACTTGGATCACGATCAGATATGATAGAAAGTGTAATACCATGCATCCTTACCAGTTCTTTCCCAAAAATATTGGTAACTTGATCAATAGATAAATCTACCTAGATAGAGATAAAATGGGCAGTCTTGGTGAGACGGTCCACAATAACCCATATCGCATTCTTTCCTTTGGAAGTTCTCAGAACACCAGTGATGAAGTCTATAGTGATATGGTCCCACTTCCATTCTGGTATGGGTAGCTGTTGCAATACCCCTTTAGGAAGTTGTCGCTCTCCCTTCACTTGCTGACATACTAGGCACCTTGAAGTGTAGTCAGAAATCTCTTTTCATATTATCCCACCAATAATGATCACGATGGTCCCAATACATTTTCGTGCTACAAGGATATATAGAGAAAGTAGATCTATGAGCATCATCCATCATCTCCTTCTTTATTTCTGGAATAGATGGAACACATAGTCTTGTAAGAAATTTCAGTACACATTCTTGATCAGTATTGAACTCTGGAAACTTCCCATCCTTCACTTCCTCAATATTCTTCTATAACAATGGATCTTCTTTCTGATATTTCTTGATCTTATCTAGTAATTACGGTTGAGAAATAATTTGGGTTAGGTTTGATGATGTCCCTTCCCTTATAATTCCCATGTCCAGCTTTACTCGGTCATTGATAAAAAAATCTTTTTGAATCGTCATCATGGAAAAAACAACCGGTTATTTCCTGCATAATTCATCAACAACATTATTTTCTCTTACAGGGTGATAATAAATTGAACAATCATACTCTTTAAGAAGTTCCTACCATATCCTTTGTCTCATGTTCAATTCCTTTTTTGTGAAAATATACTTCAAACATTGATGGTCTGTGAATATATCACATTTCTCTCCATAAAGATAGTGCCTCCATATCTTCATAGAAAAAATAAACGTAGCCATCTCTAGATCATGCGTAGGATAATTCTAACCATCAGTCTCAAACTATCAATATTCATAAGAAATGACATTTTAATTTTTCTTGAGGACGCACCCAAGCCCTTCCAGATATGCATCGCTAAAAATAAAGAATCCTTCTCCACATTAGGGTAGAGTTAAAATGTGTGCAGTAACCAATCTCTTTTTCAGCTCTTGGAAACATTCCTCACACTCATATATCCAGATGAACTTGACCCATTTTCAACTAAACATGTTCAATGGATTATAAATTCATGAAAAGTTTTTCACAAACCTTCTATAATATCTCGCTAATCCAAGAAAACAATGAATCTCAGTTATTATTGTAGGTTGAGGCCACTCCTCTATAACTTTTATCTTTTCAGGTTCAATTGTAATTCCTTCATTGGTTAAAATGTGCCCCAAGAAATCAACTTGTAGTAACCCAAATTCACATTTACTAAACATCCCAAAAATCCTATCCGTCTGTAGAGTTTGTAAGATAGCCCTTTGATGATCGTCATGTTCCTCGTGACATTTGGAATATATCATAATTTCATCAATAAAAACTACCAAAAATTTATAAAGGTTGTCCATAAAGATTGTATTCATCAAATCCATAAAAATAGCAGGTTCATTAGTCAGTCTAAAGGGCATAACAACAAACTCATAATTCCCATATCTAGATCGGAAAGCAGTTTTTGGAATATTCTCTTTATTCACCCTCAATTGATGATAACTAGAACGAAGATCAATCTTAAAGAATAATTTAGCCCCGAAAAGTTGGTCAAATAAGTCATCAATTCTTAGAAGAGGGTATTTGTTCTTCACTGTGATCTCATTCAGTTCTCTATAATCAATGCATAGTAGCATCGATCCATCTTTCTTCTTAAAAACGTGAATTGATTCTCCCCAAGGAGACACACTTGGTCAGATAAACCCCTTCTCCAAAAGATATTGGAGTTGTTTCTTTAATTCCTATAGCTCCACATTGTCCATCCTATACAGGGTCTTTAATATCAGACGAGATACAGGTACGAGTTCAAATGAGAACTCCACCTCTCTTTATTTGGGAGGTCTGGGTAACTCCTTAGGAAATACATCCACGTATTCCTGGAGGATGGGGAGATTTTCTATCCTCAAACTCTCATCTCCTTCATAAACTTCATCAATAATCTCAATAAAGAATGATATAAGAGGTTCTTCTAGAAAAATATCAGGTTGAGATATCTCTCCTTGGAAGATAACTGTTGGATTTCCATTCAAGACTACAGATATTTCCTTCCTTCTGCAATTGATCTTTGCATTATACTTTGAGAGCCAGTCCATCCCTAGTATAATGTCAAATTCTGGCATGGGAATGACCAAAATATTTTCGACAAGATTGTGCTCACTAAAGTAAATACCAGAGTTTCTAAACACTGAAGATGCATGGATAGTCCCACCATGAGTCTTTACTAATAACACTAATTTTAGAAAATTTGGGGGTTGAATCTAAATTCATTTCAAACTTAGAGAAATAAAGGAATTCATAGAACCATAATAAAACAAAGTACTTGAAAGCTTTGATAGGAAAACAAGAGTACATACTACCACATCATTCGGAGCTTCAACTTTATCTATCATGATATCAAAATCATGGCCTTTCTCCTATTGGCCTTTGCTGAGGCTGATGGTGGTTCACCTCCACTGCCCTCGGATTTTGATAGTGATTGGAAAATTTCCCACATTGTCCACCCTTAAATCATTGTACATCAAGTAGGGCCTACACCATCACCCCCTTACCATTAGTGTTTGGATGTTGAGATTTCACCTCACTACGAAAATTCCTCGCAATATGGTCATCTCTTCCACACTTATAGAATTTCCCTCCCCTGATCTGGCAGTTCCCCAAATGCTTCTTCCCACATTTATTACATGTGGGATATTGCACTTTCATTCCTCATCTTCCCTGATCAAAGTTCCTCAATATGATGGGCTCCATCAATCTCTTCTTGTCATTTAATTTATGAGACCATTGTGTCTCACCAACCTCCAGCTCGACTTTCATTGCACTCCGTACGATCTCCTTATAGATATCATAGTTTTGGTTGGCTATATTCTTCCGCATATGAGGTCTCATTCCAACAAAGAACATATCAACCATACCATTTGGATCCACGACAAAGTTATATGTATATCGTGAAAGTCGGGTGAAGTTTATCTCATATCTTCTGAAAAATTCTTTCTCCTTCTACTTCAGCTCAAGAAAATCCGTCTCCATTCTTGTTCTTGTAGAACGAGGGAAATAATTACTCAAAAATATCCATGTGAACTCTTCCCACTCCATGGCTTCAACCTCCAATATTTTCATATTGTTTTTAATCAGTTACCACCACTGATCAACTTCTCCTTCTAAGTGATAGATATTCAGGGTGTCCTTATCTTGCTCTGAAAAGTGGAGCACAGAAAAGATCTTCTCGATGGAGCTGATCCACTACTCATCAATCAGTGGGTCACTCAATCCACTAAAGTATAGTGGTCGTGGACGCCTAAAAGACTCAACAAAATTTAGTTCCCTTCATGGTGAGATTGGTCTCTCAGCTTGATTCAAGTTATTTCCCATAACTTGAGTCAGTTGGTTCATCAATCTCATGAATGCTTCCATTATGGCTTCCATCAGAGGGCCATTAGCACATGGTCCATTGTGATCACCATTTGAACAGTTCCTCCTATTACCCGCCATTTTATAAAATAACAAATCCTTAATGAGAAACTTATTTCACTTACGAATCTTTTAACTATAATGGAATATATGCAATTAAACATCATGCTTAGATAATTACATTTCTCTATAATTCCTTCATAATGATTCATAAAAAGTTTTGTGATTAACCAAACATATCCCCCAGGAGTGTCATAACCAAGAGTGCAGCAGGGCCTATTTTCGTGCACTAAATCCTTTTCGAGTCTAGCTTAAAGCGGTGTTTTTGTATTTTACCCCTATTTACATCTATTCCAAATTCACCTCTACCTACTTGTATCTAAACATGGATGTATTTGTTTAGTAAACCACTTACTCAATACTCACCAAAATACCAGGAAGTTTTCCTATATTTAAATGTTTCTATAGGGTTATTACTAATGTTTTCATATCCTAAATTTCATTAATAACTAAACTATCCATTGATACCAACTATGGAATCCCGCCTTTTTATAACATAACTTTTCATTACTTTTTACGACCAGAGGATCTTTAAAGTCTAGTGTCTTGGAAATCAGGGACTTAAAACGTGAAAAAAGAATAAATAATTATTCTAATCCACTTGTAAGGCTTCATCATGTGTTCATCCTATGTACAATTACTTCATCTATTATCTTGGATACATATATCAAAGTAAAGGGTGAGCATAGGGCCCAGTAGGGGTAAACAAGGAATCAGTTTACTTGTGATATCAAAAAGAACTTGAATAACAAAATAAAGACATGAGAAATGGATGTATAAGCATATAATAAAGAAAAAAACATGAAACATACTTGAATATGTGGCTAAAATATTTCATTTAGACATTCTTGAATATATCACCAAGGTCCATCCTCAAGGTGTCATAAAAATTACCAAGGTTATTCCCCAATGTATCGTGAAACTTTTCATCTCTAGAGATTAATTTTTTACCCAATGCATTAGAGTACTATTAGGGTGAACCCTTAATATGTCTTTTATTTCATGTAGTTCACATAGATCATAATCAAAAATTTCATAAATAACCCATATATAATTAATGAAATGGGTTCATTTCAAAATCATGACGTTTTAAAAGTTTTTAATAATAAGATTGTTATGTAATTTATAACCCATGGAAAGGGAGTGAGGGTTACAAGTATGCCAATCCCCGAATCAATTATATAATTTATATATATATATATAATCACTCATAGAAACTTAATAAGTATTGTTATTCACATATATAAAACAATAGAATTTCTCGAGAGAAAGAGAGAGAAATTTTGAGACAAAATTTCTGCAACATAACAGCTATAAAACTTGGTTTTAGAAAATAATAAAAGAGATGAGACAGGGGTATCCCATAAATTAATGGATAATTTTTCAGTAAAGGGATAGAATAAAAAGAAATAAGATCATGGTGTGGATATTTGAATGGCACACCACATGAAAAGGAAACTTGAAAAGTAAGAGAAAGCATGATTTATTTTACAAAAATTCGGCAGCCAAAAGGCGTCACTTAAAAATTCAGAAAACCAATTGATGAGAGCCGAAAGGGTATATCATCATTTAGAAATGAAATGGACAGTAATAAATATATAGAAGAATAATCCCCCACACAATAAAATTTAACTGTAAGACATAACATAAAAGAAGTCATGACTTAAAAGAGAAAGGTGAAAGTTTCCCTTACCGATTTGGTAACTTTCGAAACGTACACCCCATGAAAGAAGGATTATATAATAAATATTTAAATACACATAAAATAAATTATATTACACAAATATTACAGTAATGGGAAATACATATACCACACAAATGGAAAGTGGAAAGTATACCATGAATCTCACAAGAATAAGAAGTGAGATGAAAATCCCTTACCATGTTGTATTCAATCGAATCGTATGACCAAAAATTACAAACTACCAAAATATTCAATGAATAAAATAAATATAAATAGATTCATGATAACATATATCAAAGCTCTGTACAACATACACCACATGCAATAAATTAGTGGCAAATAATGGAAATCCTGAAGAATTAAAAGTGAGCTAAGAATCCCCTAACCTTGAAGAGTAACTTTGAATGCTTGATGGCTAGGAAATTGGGAGGCTTGATGGAACTTTGGGAGGACTCATTTGGAGGTAAATAGACCATCACTTCATTGTGGTGGATTTTGGAATGAAAAGGTTGAGGTAATGACTTGGTATTTATAGGGGGAGGGAACAAAGCATTAATTTCCAAGGGACACCTCATCGGTGGTATTGGTAAAACCATGGGCATGACCATGGTATTTTCCCAGGGTATTGGCTACTTGGGAAACCTAATAGCATATCTTAATATTAATAAGTCGACCAGAATGATTACATAATTATTACATCCTTAATGATGTTATTAAATACCTGAAACTCAAAACTATATTTTCAATATTCCTCGAAAATTCAACTATTTCAGAAAAATCACAAAAATTCACCTGAACCAAATAAAGATAATATGAATTAAAAAATGAACTCCATTTTATGAAAATAATTTTCTCAATATTTTTAATTTAATTTTTAAATAAAAACACTATTCACAAAAAAATTCAACTCTTTCAGAAAAATCCCAAAAATTCACCTTAACCTAATATTGATACTCTAAATACAAAAATGAACTCCATTTTATGAAAATAATTTTCAAAATATTTTAAATTTAATTTTTAAATAAAAACACAAATTAACCAAAAAAACTAATTCTTATCTAATAATTTCTGAAACAGTTATTTACATATTTAATTGAATCACATTACCTAATTAGGGTGCCTAAATTATAATAATACATTATTAAGTGAAATTACTATTCCATTTTGTCACATTACTTTTCATAAGTGTAAAATTACAATTCATAATTTACTGTTTACCAAAAAAATTATGTTGATCTTATTAGACTCTAAATTTCCTACTGAACACAACTGTAGAATACCATATTTTTAAAACCATTACACATTATTAATTATTTAAGGTTTACATAAATATTTTAAATATATTCCTTTTTCCTTTTCCAAAATTCATCAATAATATACTTCCTATATTTATCCAGACATTGGAAATTTAGAAACTTTAACATAACAACAATTTTATTTATATCAAGGGATTAGACAAAGCAGTAAAGGTATCGTTACATAGCCCCTTATAACACCAGCATAGGACCTAAGTGTAAGGTGTGCTTAGGTGATAGAATCTTTGGGTGGCTCACCCAACATTTCCCAAAGTAGTGATTTATACATTCTTGAACTTCTCCCATAGGCAATTCTGTTCCAGCTTCACACGATGAAGTTCTTCTTGGGTTTCGTCAAGAGCATAGCCCAATGATGCTACCTCCTTCCCATGTTCCATCATATGGGCTTCGAATGACCCGAGTCTAATGGATGAGGCCATCAAATATTCTTTATCTATTAATTAACCTAGATCACTTGAATTTAAAAAAAGTAATTGTAATTTTAAGAGTTTATTTTCCAATGGTCATATTGGCCAACAGACATATAATAGTTGACATCCAAATGTATCATTTCTTTATACTTACATTGTTAATTATAGAATATATTTATGTTGAGCAAAAAATAAAATAACACACCAATTTAGGAAACAAATATTAATAACTTGTTCGGGTTGCTACAATGATTTTATTGAGAAATTATTTATATTCCCGAGTGTGACACCTTGGCCGGTTCCAGTTATCTTTTATATAAAATTGGATGGTTCACATATCCTTTATGTCAATTACTGAAAACATAATCGAGTTACATAGAATAAAAAATATTTATTTCCATGGATTGATGACTAGTTTTATTATTTGAAAGGGGTAAAAATGGTTCTTGAATATTTATTTTATATAATCGTACCATAATTAGAGAATAAAATAATGTGAAATCCAAAAAATCACCTTTTGGAGTAGGTAAGGCCATTATGAAAACATTTTCATTCCATTCGGTCTAACCAATGCTCCTTCAGTAATTATAGATTTAATGAATATGATTTTCCAGGATAGTATACATTATTTTTTGGTAGCCTATATGGATTACATCCTCATTAACTCGAAGTCCAAGGAGGTGTGTGTATTTCATCAATGGTTAGTTATGGAATTTTTCAAACATCAACTACTTTATTCCAAGCATTAAAATTTTGTTATTTGGATTCAAGAAGTGCTTTTATTAGGTCTCATTTTGTAAGAACATGGTATTTTAGTTGAACCTAAAAAGGTTGTGTATTTTATGAAATGGGATCAACCATGAAAGGTTTTTTGAGATTCATAGATTCTTGGGATTAGCTAAGTAGTATCATTGATTCATTAAGAAATTCTCAAAGTTTACTTCTTTGATGAATTGTCTAACATGGAAGGGATTGAGGTTTTCATGGGGTGAAAAATTTCAGAATAATTTTGTTGATATGAAATGTATTTTGACTATTACACTAGTGTTGACTCTCCCAGAGTCTGCGTAGGGATATGTAATTTTCTATGATGCCTCCAGTTCATGTTTTGGTGGAAAAATCTTTATAGAGAGAGGTCTACCATGTATTCAACCCACAAGACCATGAGTTATGTATTCTATCAAAAATATTTGAATCTCCTCTAGAGGTTTTGTGCAGAATACGTGAAGAATTTCAACATTAACATATCATATATCCTGAGGAAGGGGAATGTCATCAGTAATTCTTTGAGTTGGAAACATCCAACCCTTGAAGTGAAAGAGTATTCATTTGGGTGGAACTTGATGGCTCTTTTTTCACAGTTGAATATTAGATTCCTAGAATCATGGGACGATGTGTCCATGGATGTTTTTTAGTTTTCATCCACTATTCTCGAGATGAATTTTCAAGAACAATAGGTTGATGATGAATTTTGAAGAATTATAGACTCTATTTGTGTTGGTTATATCAGGGATGGCTGGTAATTCTCGACCAAGGAAATATTTGTTGGAGTTGATGGCCTAGAACCAACTACATTGTACTTTATTCATTAATAAATACCTTATAACGTCATGTTTGTTCTCCTGTGTGACAATGAATACGATAATTTCCTAAGTATAGTTGTTTCATTGAAGGTTCATAGTGGATCCCTGCTATGATGAGAACCCAGAAGTGCCATAACAGTATTCTTGAATCTATGTTCTATGGCTGGAAGATGTTATTTAAGGGACCCAAATAATACATTTCATTTGGGGTGAGGACTCATAAAAATTTGATGAAGTTTCTCATGGTGTGAGCCCTTGATAATATCTTGGAGAATATTATGAGAATGAGACCCACCATTAGGAAATCCACATTTCATAGTGTTATTGGATGTTTCTATTCACAGATGTGTGTATTGGTCCTTAAACATTAAGATTATAATTAGTGGGTATTAAAACTCGCGCACATAGATGTATTGATGAAAACTGTGATGACACACTATTCCTAGTGAGGTATGATACGTTGGGTGCGTCACAAGTGATGCTGCATTACTAGATAGTGCGAGAAATTATTTTTCCATTATGTTCCATAATAGAAGTAGATATATCAGGCCCTTTGATGGAATTGATATAGCCTAAATAAATCCTTTTCCATGGTATGAAATGGGTGAGTTCAATTCTGGAATGTCAAAAAAAGAATAATCGAGCACATGAGTTGATGGCACTAGCATGAAACCGGCTTGATTTGAGATATCAAGACAAAGGGATTATATTACATGGTAAACGTTCATAGGAGGTGACATGTCATCGTAGCATTAACATCATTCTCTATAGGTTCCTTGGCATATTGATAGACGCTAAACATTGATTTATGTGGGCTCCGCCTAAGGCCACTAAGAAAGAGGCCTAGAGGGTCACACACTAACCGTGTCCAAGTATCTCAGTTAAATATTAATTTGACAAGTTAAATATAAATTATTCACGATTGTGGTTTAATAATTATTTAAGGATGCCTGATGGAATTTATTTCAACTCTAGTTATTCCAGAGAATATATTGTGGGTAAAATAATATATTTATTAGTGAGTAACGCACTGATAATTATTTTAGAAATAAATATCCATTATTCAAGTTTAAATAAATATGGTGGACGAAATAAAGAAAAATATAAAAAAAATTACACGCTGTGTATGTTAAATATACACGCCGTGTATTTTTTATGGGAATTTATGAAAACTAATATTATTTATTTTATGAAATTATATTTGGTATAATTTGATAGGTGCATGTAATGTAATAATAATAGTCAACTTTTATTATTATACATGGGGTATTACTAGAAATTCAATAAAATTAATAAATGCTTTAGGGTAATTAATTCATTTTATTATTCTATTTAATTAAAATCCCAATTATATATTTCTCATTATCCTAGCAATTTTGTGGTGGTTGTGCACAATGGATTTTTAAAATCTCTCAAGCCAAAAGATAATCCTTTTCTACCAAGAACACTCTCAAGCTACAAGAGAGAGATCCTCCTCCACCAGATCAAGGCAATTGAAGGAGGACATCCCAAGCGAAGGCTCTTCCGCGATATCACCTAGAGATCCCTTTGGTGATGTCCAGAGATATATGGAGCACGTGTGGATCAATGCTAGAGGAATCCAATAGTTTGATTCTATGACGTAATGATGGATCACATCGTATCGTGATTAGAAATATCAATGATCAAAGAATTCCATAAAGGAAATTCCTATCAATTGAATTAAATTAATTATAACCAATATATGATGATCCTCTCTTTGGTTTGTAGACTCCCTCTTTATTTTTTTTCTCTTCATTCTATTCTAAAGATCCAGCGTTTTATTATCGTGATGGATCTCTGATTGATAGTTGTTAATGCTAAAATTAAAGGTGGTTACACCCACCAATGCGCTTCCGTTATGCCTAGAACCTACAAGTGGTATTACAGTGGTCATATCATTAATTATAATTGTGTAGTTTTTCAATTGTGATTTATTAATTTAATAACTTGGTTCTTTCAATTCAAGTTAATTGTACTAATTTATCTGAATCTCTAGATCTATTCCTCCTCTCTCGTTTCTCATTCCCCTTACAGAAACAAATTTTTCTTTTAATTTTGAATAAAATCAAATAGAGGATCTCATCAGGAGGTGCTAAACATTCCTGGACGTACAACACAATAATACACGGCGTGTATTCAACAGTACACGTCGTGTAGTATAGGTTCCATGAATTTGACTTGTCACCCATTTTAAGACATGTAAAAGGATTAATTCTAAGTATTTATGACACCGTGTGTTGACCAGGAAAGGGTGGAACATGGTTTCTAGATTACATGCCATGTGGTCCACTGAAAATGGCATGTAGTCCCTTAGGGCTAGGGTTCAACCATGTACCCCGTACACGGCTTGACCTGCTGGAAACCATGTAATGTGGATACTACATAGCGTTTGTCCCACTGAACACGCAGTATACTCTGAAAAATTTCTGAAGGTCAAATACACGCCATGCCCCTTGTCGTGTACTTTAGATGTAAGGTGAACAAAAGTACACATCGTTTAGTCAGAACTACACGCCGTCTACTCATCCAAATTATGTAGATTTATAAAAATTTATTATTATAATATACAAACCCTTCAGACATTTACCATACTGTAGGCATAAATCTGAGGCACAACATCTTATTGGTGTTTTATATATGTCTGTTTAATTTGACAATCTACTTAATGTCCAAATATACTAATTGGATAGTTATAAACCTGAATTCACTTTTTTCCTCAATGGTATAAGTTATGTACAAAGAAAATTTTAAATGAATTTATTTGTTTAAAATTATGATGGATGAGAATCTCAAGTAAATTCAGAAAAAGGGTTTAAGATAAAAGGATTGATTAATTAAAGATAATTAATTGATTCAAACATGATTTATCTTAAACAATAAAAATTAAATAATTTAATGATAGTTTTATTTATGCGTAAATATCATTACATGCATGGATGATCATGAGATAGACCAAGACCATTGTATGTGAATGGTTTATATTAATTTATTTATTTATGTTAAATTTATTGGCTTGCAAGCCTTCTCCTCATTAATATGTTGGGCCTGCGTGCCCAAGGTTTATTTGATGTAAAAAACCCTTTTTACCCCTCAACTGCATGTGAGATAAATGCATATGTAATCGATGGAGATCCCAAGCTAGTGGATGTGACTCAAGTCAAGATCGAAGTTGAAACCAATGCAAGGAGATACAAAGATGGACAGGTGGAAAGCTGTAAACACAAACCCAAAAGGATCCAGGTGTTTCTCCCCAATGTCGTGGGTTAGTTTATAAACCACTATAAAAACTAACCAACGAAACATGCTCATGATCATTATATTTATTTTATTTATTTCAGTTTCATGGTTTATTTATTGTGGGCATTTAATCATGATCACACAATTAATGAATTAAAAAATCATGCAAGATAGAACTAAAATAAGAATGGCTTATGCGTAAATATTATATTAGACAGGGTTAATCACATAAGTGTATCCCACTTAATATTAAAAACAATGAAATCAAAGATAATAAAATTGAAATTTACTTATAAGTGTAAAATCCCTAAAAATATTAATTTGGTATAGCCTTCCATAATCTTGGTTATAATCTAACCATAGATCAAAGTGCTTGACCAACCCTAGTTGGGTTGATTTCAATTATTGAGGAATTCTAATTCTAGGTTTTGGGTTGACGTTACTTGGTTCACCTCAAGGATCGATTGCCACAGTAGGACTTGGTGTAAACAAGAGGCAAAGGTTGAGGAAATCCAAAAATTAAAGGATTTCTGGATTGGGGAGTCCACTCAGCGGATCAGGGACCTGCGTGTTAATGCAATTGGAATTTGGAATGCCTACCAAAAACCCTTCAAGTTTCTTGAAAAAACCTCTATAGGGTAATGTGAAGGGAAATATGGATCCATTCCAATAGAATATTCAGGAAACATAATATTCTGAAATCAATGGTGAGAACTATTGGATTTTTATAAACTAGTGGGAGACTAATAAGTATTAATTTATTTATTTGTCTCAGTTTTATCATAATAAAGTACTAAACCTTTTCTCATCTTTATTTGTAAAAACAGTAATAAATATTACATCAAACATACCATTGTGAACCATACTGACCGAGTAAAACCTTCTCACCATCGCCAATTTCCAAGAGTGTCATAGGCGTTTACGCCTCATCCATCGCCATGAGAAGAAATTTTATGTGCTGGAAGAGCCTATTCCAGTTGTGCCTAGGAAAGATACTAGTGATGAGGAACAATCTCTCTATATAAAACATATGGATGATGGAAAAGATGTCCAATGTTTCATACTATCGATCATGTCTAATGAGCTCTTGATGCAACATGAAAACATGGACGTGTATAGCATGATGTCTCACCTTAAGGATCTCTATCAAGAGAAGGTGATACAGGAGAGATATGAGATCTCCAAAGCATTGTTTACAACTATGAATGGAGATTCTACACCAAATGGGCCTCATGTAGTCATGCTTGTTGGGTACATTGAACACCTGGACATCTTTGGGATTATGTTCCTAGATGAGTTGTGCAAAAATCTAATCCTATCATCACTTCCCAAGACCTTCTCGAGCTTTATTTTCAATTATAACATGAGAAATAATGAGACGAGTCTATCGGAACTTCTAACCGTAATTTTCCAGTTAGATAAGGACATGGGGCATGACAACCCCTAAGTCCTTATGGTTAATAAGAAAATGAAGTACAATGAAAAGGGTCCAAAAGATTATAAATGGTATAAAGCCCCTGAGCTCCATCTCTCTAACAAAGGGAAGATCCAAAGATAGGTCAAGGAATTGGAGGTGGTATTTCTGCACATGTCAAGCAATGCCACTGGAAGAGGAACTTCACCCAGAATAGTGGGGATGCTAAAGGTGCAATCGTTATCAAGTGTAATCTTTCCATTTCTACACTTTGTGTATTATATATCGCTTGTGGGGCTCACATTTGAATTCAAATAGAGGAACCAAGTAGATTTATAAAGATTTTTATAGGAGAGGTGGATCTTCAAGATGCCAATGGCGTGAGGCTGGATATGTTAGACATTGGTGATTACCCCCTCTCATTTCCAATTGGGATGATTTTGGTTTTACATAAATGTTATTATGTGCCTAGTGTTACCAAAAACACAATTTCTATATCATGATTGGATATGGATGGATTTATTTTAATGTTTATAAATAATGGTTTCTTATTTTATAATAACAACCTATGTTATGGTATGGAGCATTAAATAATGGTTTGTATGTATTAAATTATGCAAACCGAGTAATGGAAATTGATAACGAAACAAACTCACATGACTCATACATCACCCTTTTGTGGCATCACCATCTCATTCATGTAAATGAGAATGGCTTGACAAAGCTCTACCAAGAGGTATATTTAGACTCTACTGAGCTGAAACCACTTGATAGATGTCACGCTTGTTTACAAGGTAAAATGACCAAGCCTCCTTTCAGTGGATAGGGTGAAAGGGTCAAAGATCTTCTAGAATTAGTACACACATATGTGTGTGGACCATTTCCTGTATAAGCTAGAGTTGGATATTTTTAATTCATTACGTTTACTGATGATTTGAGTAGATATGTCTATTTCTACTTAATGTGGTATAATTCGGAGTCCTTAGAGAAATTTAAGGAATTCCAGAATGAAGTAGATAATATTCTTGGTAAGAATATAAAGAAGCTTCAATCGAATTGAGGGGGATAATATCTGAACCAAGAGTTCATCGATCTTTTATGGGACTCTAGGATTCTATCTCAGATCACTCCTCCTTATACACCACACTGGAATTCTTTTAGTGAAAGGAGGAACCGCACCTTGTTGGACATGGTGAGGTCGATGATGAGTCATGCTGATCTTCCATTATCCTTTTGGGGATATGCATTTCAAACTATAGAAGGTACATTAAACTGAGTACCAACTAAGGTGAAAAATGAAATCCCCTCTGAGTTATGGAATGGAATGAAACCAATTTTTTCTCACACACATGTATGGGGATGAGAGGCGTTTGTTAAGGAATTCTCAGGCAACAAGTTTGCACCCCGGGGCATGAGGTGTATCTTTATAGGAAATCCCAAAGAAACGAAAGGATATTACCTATATAGCCCTCCAGATAAGAAAGTAAATGTTGCCAGGAAAGCCTTATTTCTTGAGAGAGAGAGAGAATATCCTCAAAAAGGATAGTGGGAGAAAGATAGACTTGGAAGAAGTTGATGCTCAAGATACACAGGAGTTGGTACAGGAAACATTTCCACAGGTCCTCATGGAAGAGGTTCGAGAAACATAAGTACTGTATTGGAGCTCAAGAGAGTTAAGGGAACAAGAGGGATTTAGTTTCCTAGTCACCGAGGATGGTGAATCATTATTGTTAGACAATGATGAACCTCTCTCCTACAAGGATGTGGTAGAAAGCTCATAAGCTACAAGATGGCTATAATCTATCAATTCTAAGATAGATTCCATGTATCAGAACCAAGTTAGGGTTTTGGTCGATGATCCGGTTTATGTATATCATGTTGGATGCAAATGGGTATTCAAGAGAAAATTGGACATGAAAGGTCAAGTTAGCACCTATAAAGTAAGTCTAGTGGCTAAAAGATTTAGACAACACCAAGGAATTGACTATGATGGAACCTTATTTTTAGTTGCCATGTTTAAATCCTTAAATATCATACCTTCCATAGCAGCTTACCATGACTATGAGATTTGGAAAATGGATGGCCAAACAGAATTCCTAAATGGGAGCCTTCATGAAGATGTCTATATGACCTAACCATACAGATTTGTGACACCAGGTGAGGCCAAATGGTTATGCAAGTTGTAGAAATTCATCTATGGATTAAATAAAGCATCCAGGTTATGGAACATTCTATTTGATGATGCCATAAAGGAATTTGGTTTCATTGTGAATGAATTTGAGAAATGTGTTTATAATTGGTTTAATGAGAATGTGGTCGTTTTCCTAGTAGTACATGTTGATGACATATTTTTTATTGGAAATGATGTATTAGTTTTTCATTTAGTTAAGGACTTGTTGAACAAGTGTTTCTCCATAAAGGGCTTGGGTGAGGTAGCCTACATTCTAGGGATCAAGATCATTCGTGATATATCCAAGAGGCTACTTGGACTAAGTTGGGGTACATACATTGACCAGATACTAAAGAGATTTAGTATCAAATAATTAAAGAGTGGATTGGTTCTAGTGTCACATGGCCAACATAATTTTAAGAAAATGTGTCCTTAGACACAACAAGAAAAAGGCAGAATGAGTAAGATCCCATATGATTTGGCTATAGGATCCACCATGTATGCTATGTTATATACCAGGCTTTATGTTTTCTATGCACTGAGCATGGCAGGCAGATATCAAGAAGATCCATGAGAACAACATTGGACTCCTGTTAAGACAATCGTTATGTATCTGAGAAGAGCTAAGGATATGTTCCTGGTGTATGGAGGAGACACGGTGCTTGCCATTAGAGGGTATGCTGATGCTCATTTTCAAACACATCTGAACGATCTGAAGTCACAATCTGGATAGGCTTTCTATCTCATTAGAGGAGTTGTGAGTTGGAAGAGTTCAAAGCAGCCAGTTGTCTCTTACTCTACATCAGATTCTAAATATATAGCGGCTTCAAATATAGTCAAGGAAGCCTCATGGATTCAGATATTTGTCCAGGAGCTTGATGTGGTGCATAGCATTAAAGATCATATCACATTGTATTGTGATAATAATGCAGCAACGACTCTAGAAAAAGAACCAAGGTCACATCGATGGACTAAGAACATAATCTGGAAGTATCACCTCTTGAGGGATTTCTATCAAAGGGGTGAAGTTGCAGTGATCAGAGTGCCCACGAAAGAGAATTTTGAGGGACCCATGGCTAAAGGTCTATCTTAGTAGAAGCATGAATATCATATGAGATCTAGTGGTTTAAAGGTTGGTAGTATTTGGCTCCAGTCCAAGTGGGATTATATTGGATTTAGTGGCCTAGAACCAACTACATTGTACTTTATTCCTTAATAAATACCTTGTCACATCAGGATTGTTCTTCTTCAAGACAATTCATGTGATAATGTCCTATGGATAGTTATTTCATTAAAGGGTCATAGCGGATCTCTACTATAATGAGAACCCAGAAGTGCCATAACATTGTTCTTGAATGTATCTTCTATGTATGGATGATATTATTTGAGGGACACAAATAATATAGGCCATTAGGGTTGAGGAATCATAAAACATTGATGAACCTTCTCATGATGTGCACCCTTGGTAATATCCAGGAGGATATTATTAGAATGAGCCCCACCGGTAGGAAATCTACATTTCATAGTGTCATTGTATGCTCCTATCTTCGGATGTGTGTATTGGTCCTTAGACTTTATGATTATTATAAATGTGTATTACAACTTCTTCACTTAGATGTATTGAGAAAAACAATGATGACACACTGTTCGTAGTGAGGTAGGATACGATGGATGCATCACAAGTGATACTGCATTAATAGATAATGTGAGAAATGATTTTTCCCTTCTGTTTTGTAAAAGAAGTAGATATCACAGGCCCTTTTATGGAATGAATATTGCCTAAATAAATCCAATGCCATGGTAAGGAATGGGAAATTTAAATTCTAGGAAATCAAATAAAGAATAATCGAGCATATGGGTTGATGGCACTAGCATGCGGCCTGCTAGATTTGAGATATCAAGACAAAGGGATTATATTACATGGTAAGTGTTTTTAGGAGGTGACACGTCATTTCGGAGTTAACTTCTTTCTCTATGGGTTCCTTGGAATATTGCTAGACACTAACCTTGGACTTTAGGCCGGCTTCACCTAACGACACTGAGAAAGAGGCCTTGAGGGTCACACAGTAAGTGTGTCAAAGTACCTCAGCTAAATATTAATTTAACTATTTAAATAAACATTATTCCTGATTATGGTTAAATAATTATTTAAGGATTCCTAATCGCATTTATTTCGACACTAGTTATTTGAGAGAATATATATTGTGGGACAAATAATATATTTATTAGCAACTAATGCGGTGGTATTTATTTTAGAAATAAATATCCATTATTCAAGGTATAATAAATGTGGTTGAGGAAATAAAGAAAAATGGAAAAAAAGTACATGTTGTGTATTTTAAATATACAAACCATGTATTATTTCATGGAATTTATGAGAAATAATAATATTTATTTAATTAAATAATATTAGGTATAATTCACTGGGTGCATTTCAAATAATAATAATAGTCGACCGTTATTATTAGACATTGGGTATTACTATGAATTGAACGAAATGAATATATGATTTAGGGTAATTAATTCATTTTATTATTCTATGTACTTAGAATCCCAATTGTATATTTCTCATTAACCTATCCATTGTGTGGTGGTTGTGTAAAATGGATTTGGAAAAGCTCTCTAGCCAAGAGATAATTCCTTTTCCACCAAGAACGCTCTCAAGCTATGGGAGAGAGAGATCCTCCTCCACATGATCAAGGCGATCGAAGGCAGACATCACAAGTGAAGGCTCTTTCATGCTAGCACCTAGAGATCCCTTCAGTGGAATCCAGAGATACGTAGAGCATGTGTGGATCACCTCTAGAAGAAGCCAACAATTTCATTCTATGATGTAATGATGGATCACATCAAATCATGACCGGAAACATCAACAAAGAAATAATTCCATCAAGGTAATTCTTGTCAATTGAATTAAATTAATTATAACCAAAATATGATGATCCTCTCTATGATTCTTGGAATCCCTCTATATTTTTCGTTCTTTTCTCTATTTAGATGATCTGGAATTTTATTATCGTGACGGATCTTAGATTGATCATTGTTAATGGTAAAATTAAATTTGGGTACACCCACCAACGAGCTTCCGCTGCACCCGAAACCTACAATATTATGCTATCGAAATCACTATGTTTTTTCTATAGTAGTAAAGAAATATGTGATTGGGTATTTCCCAAATTCGTATTATAAGTATACCTATGAATTGTAAAGATGTTATATTTGATGAAACATAGATTCTGGTGGCCGGGTATGAGACTGGGCATTGCTTAATTTTTCTCCCATTTTCTATGTTCCAATAGGTCAGAGCCCAGCACTCGAAACCTTGGGGTTTTAATTATCCACCTACAGTGCCTACTTAGAAGTGGGATGAGATATCAATGGAATTTATGGTTGGGTTGTCATTTACCAAGATAATGAATAAATTGATATGGATTATGATTGATAGGCTGAATAAATCAGCTCACTTTATACCCATTCGTGATACAATCAAGGTTGAGGAGTTGGGAAATATATATCTAAAATAATACTATTTTTGTTGAATAGAGTACTATATGTTGTGGGGACTACGAAAGATCCTTTTTTTACTTCTCATTTTTTGAGAGGCCTTCACGAGTCACTGGGATCTCAGGTCTATTTAAGAACAACATACCATCCACAATCAGATGTCCAACTGAAAGAGCTACAAAGATTCCTGAGTAAATTTTACACCCCTATGTTCATGACATTGGTGGAGATTGGGATGATTATATGGGGATGGTTGAGTTTACTTATAATAATAGTTACCCATGCATGATCAGAATGGATATGTTTGATGCCTTATTTGGCCACCCTTTCAAATCTCTGTTGTGTTGGTCGGAGATTGGTGGATGTTATTTGGTAAGACAAAGAATGGTTCAAAAGACGATAGAAAATATTTCAGTTAGTTCATAATAGAATGTTGATTTCATAGATATGATATAATTATTATGTGGATAGTCATCACAGACCATTCATATTATCAGTTATTAACATGTTTTTCTTGAAAGTTTCAGCGCAATTGTATCATTGACAAATTGGGAGGCAAGGGATTCTCCCCCCTCATTTTGTGTGACCTTTTGGTGTTGTTGACCATGTGGTAAAAGTCTCTTAACATTTACATCATATATCATAGTTGAATTTGATACATAAAGTCTTACATGTATCTCAGTTATGAAGGTATCTAATTGTTACATCTCAAGTTCTGAGTTGGGGTGCTCTTGATGTTGAACCTGATTTATCTATGACTGGATGTCCAGTCAAGAGTGTTGATTCTGAATCCAATGTACATTAGGGGTGGATGATACCATTGGTTTGTGTTTTATAGCATCAAGTTTATGATTATCATTATACCAAGGAGAGGGAGGAACTTAAGATAGAGAAGTGTACTCATTTTTTGACATCAAAGTTTCTTAGCTGAATTTTTTGGGATAGAAACCTTTTATGGTGGGGAGGTTGTAAACTCCTCTTAATGTTTTTAGGTATTCCTAAAGCCATTTCTTATATACATTTTTGGGTGTAATTTTGGTATGTTTCATGTGAAAACATTAGAAATAACGAATTTATCTTGGTTCTTTATGGTTGGCTCATGGTCTTCCCAAACTCTGCAAACCGAGGCAGTGATGTTTTGGACACTTAGTGAACAGTTTAAAAATTTGTTCTCCCACTTAAGAGAAACTGTGGAACCTATTAAAATGGTTTCATGTCTCGGTTGCATGGTCTTTTCTAACTGTTGGTCCCTTCCCAACTAACCATGCGTACTAGATTTTTTATTCCAAAAATTAATTTTAAAAACACTAAACCCCCTTTTAAACAGTTCATCGGGATTATAAGACCCCATGACATTTTCATCTTCTAGAGGAGCTCCCAAGAGGTGATTTGTCCCCTCTAAACCTTTCTAGAAGTTGATTTCATCTAGATTAATTGTGTTCAATATCTACCCAGTAGGTTTTCACTTATTGTTCTCTTTGTCCCACTCCCTCTCCTTTCCTCCCAAGGGGTTTTTAAATCTCTACATTGTTGTAGGATCTAATCCCCACTGTTTTAGATCATTAATCTTGGTATGATTCTCAAATACTCATTTTTGACCATATTATTTGGAGTTTCACATTAGGGTTTATGTTTCAGGATCCCATGATCCTGAGGTAGGTGGTTCTATATTGATTGGAAAATTTGATTAACCTTAAATTTCTTAATATAAATTCATTTTTTTATTTAATTTAAATAGATAGCCTTCTATTTAATTTCTTTAAATTTATTTATTAAAAAAATTACATTTAATTTTGGGTTTTGTATTTTTCTAGCATGAAACTAGGAAAAACCACAATTCCATTGAAATGGAGTGTGTTTTTAAAATTGTTGGAAAATTGTGAAATTAAATTTTTTAATTTATATTTTGAAACCAAATTTTGAAATTGAATTATGAATTAATTTCAAATTATTATATGATGACAATGGCTGAAAATATTTTGATTCAACCCATTGGTTTAATCATAGAATAAGTATTTTTATGATTGAAACATCGTTTATGTTTTTTAATGTGAGTTGGAATAATTTAAATGGGGGAATGGGATGAATTGTTCATTAAGAAGTCATAAAATAGATTTACCATCATTGATTATTATTAGAGCACATGAATTCTAGGTATTTAATGTGTCCTTTTTGACAAACATGCTAGGTTGGAATTTCTCTAAAATTGGATTGACCCTTTACAACACGAAAAATTGTTATTAGAACATCTTATACCTCAGTAGGTTTTAGATGATTCCTCTCTAGCTAGTGTTGATGGACATGTTCACTCAATTCGGTTATTATTATATGAGTGTGTGAAGATCTCATAACCTAGAACTATCATACATTTTGATATATGACCACGTGGTTTGTTGTTTATATTTGAAATATATTCCTTTTTTAAGTAGTCTTACATATGCTTCATGAACATATATAAATAGTTTTATATATAAAATTAATAATCCAACTGTATAATGTATTTCCATCATCTTAAATTTAAAGTATGATCTTTCTAAATTGTATTTAAAAGTCCAAACCTATTTAATTAAAATTTATAGATAAATTTATTTAATTAAATGTTGGAATAGTTTATGGATTCCTTAGAGAGACCCTACTAGGATTTTATATCACAACTTATTTATGCCTTAAATTGTTTCATATTATCTTCTTCGAGTTTTGAGCAAGGGTAAGTCCATACATGGAGGCGGTAGTAGTTATTGATCCTCAGTCTTGGAGGGTTGTGTCTATTGAGACATAAGAATTTATCCTATTTTGATTGTACTTTGAGTTATACTTTTGGTTTTCATACCTATTTAACTTCTAGTGCACTTCCCCATATGGATTCTTCCTTGTAAACATATTGACTTGTTATCTGGATGTTGTTGAATTTGTGGAATATTTTTTCACACTTTCACATTGTATGATTTCATGTGTAAGTCTCAAAACCATGAGGATCGATAATTCCTTTTGGGATATGTCATGACCATATTGGTTATCTGGTTACCAGGGTATCTGGGCTGGTTCTTGAGAATATTACATACATGGGAGGTATTTTCACAATCTACTTGTACACACTCACACATCTCCGCACACAAGTATAATGTGGAAAGGTAAAAAACTCATAATATAAATGAATCCATTGTAGTTATCCCAAATCATAGTGAAATAAGATGTAAGAAAGAAATATAATGGTCCAAATATAGGCATAAAAACTACAAAAGTACCCAACCTAGTGAAAATAAGGGTGAAGCTATCAAAAATCAACTCCGTGTTCCATATGAGGACCATGTAGAACAACATTTTTTGACCTACTTATACTCTATGTAAGACACTACTGAAAAGCCTAAAAAATTCATAATACATGAAATGTGTGCAAAATCCCATGTAGGGGTCAGCATAAACATACCCAGTTTTATACCCCAAAGTCACCAAACTTGAGTCATCAATAGAGTAGTAATCTCATCATCATGAAGGTATTTAAATCATAATATGAGATACAATAACCATAAAAATAAATTATATATGCTCAAGGGTAGACACCAACTCTCAAGGTGAGGTTGTTCCCTCACTTCCAGCCAATAATTCTACATAGTTTTCAAAGAAAATTCCCATCAGAGAGAACTCGCTCCCTGATTCTTACTATCAATATTGGAACTCTACAGAGAGGAAATTCCCACCAGGTACTTCCATTTAGAATCACCAATGAAAATGAGATGGATATTCCGAGAAACTCACTAAATTAAAAAAAAAATCTAGAAGACAATATACATTGATATACAAATATGGAATCTCACCCATGGCCTATACGAGATTCTTGGCCCTACCTAGCATAAACCAGCTAGGATGGGGATCACATTCCCTGATTGTCTATAACAAGATCCAGGATCCAAAAAAATGAAGAATATTATATAACATCACACCCTAAGCAACAAAGGTTGATTCCGGACTCGATCCAATACTATTCAAGGTGATCATATCCTACTCTCATGACATGATGCCTTACAGTACCCTCACAAGGATAGACAATGGGAGTGCACTCACACTGAAATGTTCTAGGGGAACTCACCCAAGATCATACTAAAGTATAACTAACTAAGATAAGGGCTCCAAGAATTCCTTAAATGTGTAATTGAAATATCCAAGGGGTACACAGTGTGTCCCTTTGAGTATAGAACTCTGCATGTCTTATTAACTCACATTGCATGTATATATCCAAAATCATGGTGTGTACACTATGGGTGCATAGTGCGTAGATGTAGGTCTATCACTCAGTGTTCCATTTGGCCTAGGATATGTACAACGGTACATTCCTATGTACTCAGATCATTCCTATGTACATTGGTGATGTCTGGATACTTTTTGAAGTACATAGGGAATACTCCAAATCGCACGGTGTTATGGAAAAATCTAACACTTTGCATGTGTGATCTTCCCAAGATCGTGTACTCCCAAAATTACATTGCATGTTCAATTGTAAAAAAGGCATATGGGGACACATATCCTCTTAGACATGTACTCCCAGTACACGTTGAGTCATTTTCTGATCGTTACATGCTGTTTAAGTTCACCACATAGTGTGTTACACTACATAGCTTCCTAGGAATGTACTCTCTTTACACATAGAGCCTAACAGATAAGGTTCAAATGGCATGTGATTAAATAAAAAAAATTTATATTTAACTAGATTCACAAATGTAACATCCTGAGTTTTATGAGAAAACAATATGTTCAGTAGCATACATGATATGCTACATCGAGCTTAAACGAACAATTAAATTTTATTATTTAAATGTTACCATTTTAATCTAGTAGTTTAAATTGATGGAATTAATAGTATCAATGGAATTATGAAAATATTGTTTAAAAATTTTTATATAATGATTCATTGGTTACTAACTTTATTAGATTTGGAAATAAAAACCAATTGAATATAAAGGATATGTTTTTATAAAAATCTATTTAAAAGAAATAATTGTGTTGATAAAATCATATCACTCTTTATGGATTTTTATGTAATGAAACATATATTTTATATATTCAATTTAATTTATTAAATTCATCTAATATATTTTCTCGATATGTTATAAGAAGAAATTATCTTTTCAGATAAAAGAAGTATTTTTCTAAAAATACATTTTTACCGCCTTTTTATGGTGAACCCTTATTAAATATATTTTTTCACTTTTATATTGTCTATTTGAAAATATAATATTATTATATAGAGGAAAAAAATAAAAATTTACTTGGGTTAACTTTTTTGTAATTTTTGGATAATGTACATTTTTAATGAATAGTTGAAAATACTGCATTTTTATCTAATTTAGTTATAGAGTTAGACATTCATTTTAATTGATTTAAAGTGTAATTGAATTAAGTTTTTATCATTTAATCCACTTTTTTCATTATATGTAATTTCACCTTTAAATTGAATATAAACACATGTCAATATATTTGTAGTTTTTATTTCTTAAAAACACGCTTCTTGGTATTGACAACGAGAATTATTTTAAATTAATTTCTGAAAATTCTCTGTTTTTAATTTGGAAAAATGGATTCCATATTTAGAATCATAAGGTTAATATTGTGTAAATAGGTACCTTTTATTTATATAAATTATGAATAGTAACTTCATTAATTAATTTATTAACCATGGTAAAAGGGTAAATCTGATAAATAAGGGTTAAGTTAATACTATAATAATATTAATCGACCCTAACATGTGTCCCAATAATATTGTATTATATATATCTGATCATCTTCATCCTTAGTTCTATTTTGGAACCCCATGGAGCCACTAGAGTGTGATAATGACATGTTATAAGATTAAATTTAAAGTAAAGAGAAATATAACATAAACTTGTATCTTTTACTAAAACAATTATATGTAGTAATATTATTGGTACCATCGACTATAAATATTAATTATAAATATAAAAATATCTCCTATATCATTATATTTTATTTATATTTTTATATATTAAATAAATAAATATAATTATGACATAATGATGATGCAGTGATTGCATCATTAATAACGGATTCCAATAGTTGATATTATAAATACTAAAATAAAAGAAATTTGATTATTTTGATTCCATACATGAATTTTCTAGATTATATTGACATAGTATCTTTTATTAAATCCCTTTAGTTCTATGGAATAATATTTTTATAACCATAATGAAATCAGTTCCTAAATATTATCTAAATTTAAATTAAGGAGATTTAAAAAATAATATTCTATTAAATGATATAATAGTACTAAAAATATTAGATTCATACACCTGACTTATATATTTTTAAAAATTTCATTAATTATTCACTTATTGTTATTTTGGAATTTTATAGTAACTATATATTATGAAAATGTAAGAACACATGGTAAGAGTAAATTATTTTAACTAAGGGTTAATTCCAAAAGATAAGGTAAATTTTGTGACCTAAATTTGTCTAAAACCAATTGGTTGTGAGGTTTTTGACACAAAATCATCTTATATTTTAAATACATGAGTTTGGAACCATTTGAAACCGAAAATAAATTTAAAATAAAATAATATTTCAATACATTCCTAAAGTGCTCCTCCTCCCTCTTATAAAAGGCCACCACCTCTCCCCACATACTAACACCTCTCAAGCCCCATGGATCATCCAAATTCTAGTAAAATAATCTCTTGAAAACCCTAGAATCTAAATATAATCCTTACATTAGTAATAAGGAAATTCAATAAATCTTTTTGGCTCCTAACAAATGACGTTACCCGATTTAGAGGTATCGTCTTCTCTCAATTTCCTTTCCATTATTTTCCTTCTAAACTCCATATGTTATTATTATTATTTGATTACATAACAAAACCAGTATCCTCAATATAAAATTATGTTGTTATGAGAAGGATTCAGACGACACTTACACACACCTACATCTAATGTATACTAACATATTGTTTTTGTGTACGGAGAACTACTGCCTCACGAAATGATGATTGTTCAATTTTCCCCTAAAACCTCTCACGGTGGACATTATTATGGAATTGTATTTATATATGATATATAATATATTTATATTATCTCTATTATTCTGTAATTTTTATTTAAAACATACCTTTATTCTTTACAGGATGTGTAAATACGATAATTTCAATTGAGGAAGTGTGGACTACCGCCCCCTCAGAGTGATATGACACATTCATGGTCTACATGAAACATATAAAGGATGGTTTTATTAAACCTATAAGACAGACATGACATAAATATAATATTTTTATTTTAATATTCATCTATATCATTTGATTATTATTATTTTAATATGAAAATGAATTAAAAGTGGCGTACTTGCCTACGTACTGTCTACCGTCTCCATGAACTGTGCATTTCATTTATTATATCAAAATTTTATGGACTATTATAAATAAATAAAAAATGTATATATATAATATTTGAATCATGAATATCAGTCTAAAGATGATATATTATTGAAATAACAGACAATTTATATCAAAACATGTTCATTTTCAACTCAAGTAACGAAGATCAAAAAAACAAATAATATTAAATTAAATAATTATATAATTTTTATAACATGGTAATAAGTGATATAAAAGGAATAAAAAAATTAAAAAGGTTCTAAAAAAATAGAAAGTAACCTATTTTTATTATTCAGTAATATAATCAACAAACAAGACAACTTGGACTCTAGGTAATGGTCTTCATCTCAATCTCCTTTCGTTGAGGCATTTATTGATAATACCCACCTCGATTCTTTTATAAGTTATATATACAGATAAATTGACATTTAATATCCATATTTTATCTATAATATTGTTATTTATTAATTCAAGGAGAATAATATTTATATTTTCAATGTGGAATGGGACACCATGAATGTTTAAAGATTTAATTATAAAATCTTTGTCTTCATGATATTAATTTACTTATTTATTTATACATATATAAAAGGATAATAATGAACATTTCAAGTATATCCAGAAATTCGTTCAGTTTTTTTAAAAGGAATAATTTTATAAAAATTATTTTACCTTCTTTAAAAAATGTTAAAAGCAATGTTATTTGTTTTGACGTATATGACGATAACGACTTCTTCGTTGTTGTAACCATTATTTGATATTTGGCTTCTTCTATAAGCCTTAATGAATTTTAAATAAATATCATATTATATTATTTGAGAATATGGGTATTCAAAATGGGATCTTAAATTAGAATGGTGTTTTTATATGGAAATTTTTTTATATATTAGTATATCTGTTTTTCAAACGGGTTTTGTGATCAATGTCTTTTTAAAATGGTACTTGAGCATTATATGAAATCGGTGAGATCGATACAGCTTATACGAAGGCTTGAGCCCCAATATAGCTCATGGGTGAGTCGGAAACATATTATAAAAAGGTTTGATACCCATTATAACTCACAGGTGAGCCCGTTATAGTTTATATGAAGGTACAATATCCATTATAGCTCATGAGTGAGCCCGATATAGCTTATACGAAGGGTGATCCTATTAAAGATATTCAATTTGGAAGTCAAAAATATGGTTATTCCAATTGAATGGGATTGAAAGGGTTTTATTTATTTTATAATATATGTCATAAAAATGAGTTTTAATTACATTCTATTAGTTTAATGTTTTTATTTGAGAAAAAAAAAATTTATTGTTATTCATGTGAAAATGTTTTTCTTATTCTCTAAAAAAAATAAGTTACCATGTTTTGACTAGACTAATGGTTTTCTTTATTTTTATGTCCCTTATTGAGATTTCTATGGTCATCCTATTGTTTTGACTTGTTTTTCAATGGGTATAAGGAAGGATAATAGAAAGGAAGAATTCAAGAATACTATTACTAATAAAAAATCATGTTTTGTTTAAAGGGATTCCTTTGGTGGAAAAAGGGATAGTTAGTGTAATTAACTACATATAATGTCTAGGTCTATTATGTAATAGTTAGGGAACAATTTTCTAAAACTCAAAACCTAAAATGATCCTCAATGTTAAATAATGTAAAATTATTGACGGATCTCAAGATTAAGTAATCTCTTAAGGATGAGGCCTTATAATAAACCCTAACTACTATACATATGGGACTACACATAATATGTTTTCTTATGTACACTCCATGTTTATTAGGATTTTTCAAGAATGAATGTCCTTCAATGCGCCTCTACCACACTTTTACCACCACTCAATATTCTATGAATTATGTTGTGGGACTCTATAATGACCCAGAACCTAGTATCCCAAAACTGGTGACTTACTTTATTACATTATCAAATGATACAAGGAATCATAACCCAAAGGACTGAATAGTTTAGTAGTATTATTAAACTAGATATATACTTTAAATTCACAATAAATTTCAAACATAAAATACATAATTTATTTTCATTGACAACACCATTATTCCCTTTAGCACAAACCTTTATATCCACCATAAAACACTTCCTTATATCATGGGGAAAAGTAAAAAATAAGAAATGTGTGAGCTCAGATGCATAATAAATGTTAATTATAGTGAAATATATCCTGAACCAAAAAGAATTATAAACATGGCATGGTAAATAACTAACCAAATCTTCCATTTAATCAATAACTTGAACATAATATGGAATGAAAACATAATGATCAGATAATTCCATATAAATAATCACATTATTACAAAACATAACCATGTATGTTATAACTAAGTGATTAATCACATGGAATATAATTAACTGAAATCATAAATATATAATGTGCAATTTCGGACATATAAAACATACCATTGGGGCTTTGTTCCAGGAATTTAATATCATTATATCTTCATACCATGAATCTAGTAAGTGGTCCAGGACTTGGAAAAAATACAACATAGATTGTCTCATAATACCTATAGATTAATCAAGGTAATATACTAGGATCACTCCATTACATACTAAGTCCAATGTATTTATTATATGAATAAATAATACAACTAAAAAAATTTCTTAAAAAAATTAGTATCTGTATTGATGGAAATAGTCATACAGATTATCAATATTTTCACAGTCAAATTGAATAAAAACCATCCAAAGAAATAAAATTAATGGTAACATTTGATTGAATCCTAAAAATACTATTAAAAAAGTTGAAATTTGTGAAAATAAATTAAAAATAGTTTTTGAAAACATTTTATGATAATACAGTTTTTTCTTTGAAATCACTAATTTTTAGAAAGCATACGACATATAAAATAAAACATTTTATTTGAAAAAAACATGTAAACTTGTAAAGTAGTCTTTGATTAATTAAAGTGATAGAACAAGTGTAAATTTCATTCAAGCTGTAAAATATTTAGAAAAATATTATTTTCAAATTTTAACAAGAGAAGCCAAAAAGTACCCTTCTTAGAAAATGATTGAAAATTTCCTTATAAAACTTTTTTTTAAACCATAAATGGGATAAAAATGACTATAAAAATTTATTTTGGAATATTAAAATTAATTTTAAAATCATTTTTAGAAACATGGACTTTAATGATAAATATTCCACAATGGAAACATAAACCTAAACAATCCCAAATAATGACGAGATTGTGAATTAACCCTGACCATTTGGATTTCTTTTTAATCATAAGTCCCATTAAAGAAATACCATAAATTTAATCTTTAGATACAATAAATACAAATATATTCACGATATAATATCTCAAATGGAATGTATATACCCCACACAAAATAAATAAGTGATGAATGGTACATATGTCTCATAGAAGTAGAATTGTGACAACAAACCATTATAGAGATTGTTTAATTTTAATAAAATTTAATAAAATGAATAGATTGTGTGCATCCCCAATAAATCCATATAAAAAAAATTAAATTAAACATAGGATAATAAAAACTCATTTCAAAAATAATCTTAGTGTGAAGTTTTCAATGAAGTAAAAGTTTAATGTAATGATTGGAAATTGAGTTAAGAAATCTGGTACCTCATGTTTGAATTAATTAAAATGTGTTCAAAACTATTGAATAATATTATAAAACCAATATTAATTTGTAAAAGAAATATATTAACAATTATAATGTCTTATATGATCCTTTTTTATTATCTCACAACCTGTTGATTAGTAAAAATTCGTTATTTTTTACTATTTCGAGTGTTAATTTATTTGCTTATTTTGTCATAAAAATCCTTGCAATTTTATGTATGATATAAATCCTACATGCACAGAATTATAATAACTTTATAAATTTTATATTTAATTATTAGATGTATTTTTTAACCATTCTTGAATGTTGAACAGAGAAAATTAATCACATCACACCGCGGTGATTGTGTGTCGTATGTACGCAAGAGTGATGCTATAATTTCTAAATAGAATAATGGGTAAAGAAGTGTCTGGGATATTAATTTTTTTTATTGAATATCATAATATAATTATAATATATATCAATTATTTCCATCAATTTAACCATCTAGTTAAAAGTTGTGGTGAAAAAAAGAATTACACCACTCGGTGGATATGGAAATACATACATACGCATGTCTGGTGCTTTCATTTTTCATAGGATGGATAAAAGGTGGAATATGATTGTTTAATCATAATAATAATATATAAGTAAATATATTATACTATATTATTTATTTTAGGATGGAAAAAAAACTTAACGAGTAAGTAGAAGAAGAAATAAACATTGAATTTTTGGAAAAGCTGATTACCTCTTCTTCAGCAAACTTCCTCTAGATCTCTTCTTAGGGATACTAGAGTTGTCCTTTCGATAAGACTATCACCTCATAAACGTGTATAAGGATATTTTTAAGGGAAATTTGAAAATTTTGGTCAAGATATTTTCACGTACGTAACCTATTTTATGGTTATTTTAAATTTATTTTCCACTCATGATTTGTATTGGTGGTTTCCAAAGGTTTTATTGAGAATAGGTGAGTTTTCATGAATTGAGCCAAACTGCGAGCCCAATTCCAGATTTAAAAATAAATTTTGTTTCATTTATAACATTTTCAATTTTAAATATTTTTGACTCATTCCAACTCCGAATTGTTCTCCCCTGATATATTAACCCCAAAGTTAAATTTTGGATCTTTATAAATCCATAAGCATGGGGGATTTTTGTTTTTATTTGAGAATTGGGCCAACCTGAAGGCCCATTTTCCATTTTTAAATTGTTTCATTAATTTATTAATATCTTATTCATTAAAATGGAGCTTTCGGTGATTCTACCTTCCTATCGACCCTAAGAAGCCCAGGCGCGACCCCAAGCCCTCCTCCCACAATTTGGAGCTCGATAGAGTCGCGAAAATAGTTGAAACTTTCTGGATTTCAGAAATCGCCCAGATTTTGGAGAGGTAAATTGATCCTTTCATAACTCCTTCTATTCTTAATCTTTTCCCTCCATTACAATTCCTAAATGACCTAATAATTATTGTGAGACCATCCCCTGAGTTTTGTCCGTTTTAAATTTCAGATACTAGTGTTTTGGGGAGATTCATTCTAGATTTCTCAAGTAAGTTTGTCCATTTCTTTTCCCCTTTCAAATTGATTAGGGTTTCATTCTATTTGTTTAGGGTTTCCTCCCTTTTTATTGAAGTGAACAATGACCAGTGGGTAGGGGTTAGAACCTAAGGTTTAACCATGGGTTTTCTTGGTCCAATTTTCTATTTTTAGGTTTGATCTACCCTTCTTGAGGTGCGGCGGTGGTGCGTTTGTGTTTTCGCACAAAGGATTCAATGGTTTCATTCACTACTGGAAAAAGGGCCTATACCCACGGTTCAAAACCGTGGGTATAGCCCCCAAAACCGTGGGTATAGCCTATACCCACGGTTTTGGGAACCGTGGGCTGGAACGGCGTCGGTAAAGGGGTCTTGACCTATACCCACGGTTTGGTATAACCGTGGGTATAGGTGTGTCACACAGCAACACCACGCTGTACAGTGTGGCAGGCACTTTCCCCACGGTTTGAAAACTGTGGGGAATATATTCATTTTAAAAAAACAGAACCCAGCAAGGTTTGAACACCGCACCTAGCACCTGAGATCGAGAACCTGAACCAACCGAGCTGGGAATTTCATATGTTAATTATACATATATAAGATTATATATATTAGTCCGCTCCACATCGTATATTCAAAAAATGCTGCTTCGGGGAATCGATCCCGCGCCTCCGGAAACACGTCCCGCCACTTTCCCAAGTCGGACCAACCACGCTATTAACTTAATCTGTTGTTTATTCATATACCTGCATATATATATTAATATAAGCGTTAATTAAATTCCAAAAACGCCGTTATGGAGACTCGAACCGACGTCTCACAGTGAGACACAAGACCGCATTCCTGCAAAGGACCAACCAGGCTGACAAAGTTATTTGTTATATATACATTCATCTGCTTATATATATTAATATGATCCATGAAAAAATGTCTCCCCACCAAATTTTTTTCGTGTCCCGCCTAATGTTTTTTCCCCGCCATAATGTGGGAAAGCTATAGCCACGATTCTAGAGAACCGTGGGTATAGGTCTTCAAAAAAAACTGCAATACCTACGATTTTGAAGAACCGTCGGTATAAGTCTTCAAAAAATAACCTATACCCACGGTTTTCTCCAAAACCGTGGGTATAGGTCTTAAAAGAAAACAATACCCACGGTTTTTGGCACAACCGTAGGTATAGGTGACCTATACCCACGGTTTTGGAAAACCGTGGGCATAGGGGTACCCTATACCCACGGTTTTTTGCAAAATCGTGGGTATAGACCTATTTTCCAGTAGTGATTTGATTTGGTAGGTGATTCCAATGTTGATGCAATCTTTGTGTATTATCATGATGTATTTATCATATTTTCAGATTTATATAATTTTATTATTGCTACAAAAATTGGTTCTAATGATGTTTCCATTGCAATTGAATTTAAAATGCCAATTTGGTGTGAAATTGGGGGTTTTCCAAAGAAGTGTTTTGTTTGTTTATTTGGGGATGCCCTATAAATACTTAGTTGTTTTTATTGATCTGTAATAAGGCATAAAATACTGTTTATAGTGTTTATCCCCTTTGGTAATTGCTGCAAATAATGATTTTTAATTGTGCTTGTAATGAAAGTGAAGTTTTGGTTCCACTTTTGTGTGAAAATGAAGGTTTTACAAAGATAACACTTCTTGTTTAACATGAGGATGCCCAAAAATTGATTTGTTGTTTTAATTGATATTTATTGGGATTCCTTTACTATTTTGGTAACTTACAATTGTGAACATCGTGTACAAGTGGGTTTCTTAAGGGGTTTTGTGTGCAAAACTACACGAGATTTTGTGAAATTGATTTATTCAAATTCAAAGAGTTTGTTGTGTGTTTTAAGTGGTAGAAAATGAGATAGCTACTGTATTTGATGTATGTGACCAGTAGTGGTGTTTTACATTAAAATGGATGTGTGTTAAATCCTTAAATTGTTTGAGCACAAAGGGGGAAGCCCGGGTACCTAGGTGGGGCAGATTTGTACTAGTACGGCTAGTGGATCGGATGGGTTTTGTCCCTGTTTCACTAAGCATTTGGATAACAACAACTCTAACTAATCTATGTGGATGATGATTAGGTACCACTAGGTTATGGGTATGTTCCCTACTAGTGGCTCGTGCACGAGAAAGGATTTTACTATGGTTACATTACACTGAGGTACGAGGTACATGGGGCCTGAGACTATCTAGTGGCTAGGGGTGTTCCCGGTTTTGTTGCTCAATGGATTTGTGGTATTTGGCCTTGTTTTTGGGTGTCTTTGGAATTATAATGAATTATCTAATATTCCCATTTAAATGTGTTAACATTCTGAAAGTTTTATCTTGAAAAATGTTTTCAATTTAAAGTTTCATTTCGTGGAATTTGTCACCGCTTTTAATTGCATATTAAAACTGCTTTCTTTTTCACCTTGTATTGCATGCACCTTGAAAACATAGGGTGGTATCCTATTTGGCTTAGGATCACACCCTAATTACACCCCTTTGGTGTATGTAGACCTTTTTTTTTTGACCCAGGTAAAGGAAAGGTTAAGGGTGTTGACGGTTCAGGGTGTTAGTCCTCATCCTTGGGGAGGAGTAGTGGAGACGACTTGGGGGTGATGACCCCTTGTCATGTGGAGTCCATGGGGCTATTTTGTTTCAGTTCCATTGTGTCTTTGGACCTTTTGTATTGACTCTAAACCTATGTATTCAGTTCTGGTTTTTGTTTAAACATCGTTTGGTATAAATTTTTCAGATTCAGTTTATTGATTGTTTTTAATGGTTTATGCCTTCATATTCGGGTAAATCGTTCCCAAACCTAAATAAATGATACCCGGGAACTTGTGCCAGCCCTTGGGGATAGGTAACGCCCTTTGGGTCATGTCACGGGCTCGGTTTGGTGCCGGTTTTGGCGGTGACCAGATTCGGTTCATGACAAAATGGTATCAAAGGAGGTTCATGTTAACTCTTTGGGTCATGTTATTTCGGGAAGAGTCAGGATATCATGGAGTTAGGATTGTAGGGACTTGGTATTATAGTTATGGGTAGTGTGCTTGATCACCACACCTCATGACAGGATTCAAGTTTCCTAGGGAAGTCAGGATTTATCTAAGTCCTTTGGTTTTCTTGTTTTAATGATGGTTAGGGGAAATGAAAAGAGGGTTGGGTTAATGGTCTCCGTAAGCTCGCAGGGTCTGGCAAGCCATGTGGAGCTGGGGATATACCCTAGAACACTCTCTGTGATAGTGAATTGATTGGAATATGGCCGCCAACCATATGTCCAAGTCACCCACTGAAACTAGTTTCCTATCAGATTGTTTTGTACTATAGTTTTGCAATCTTGGAACTTTGGTTTTAAAAGGACTTGGTTTTAAGAAGTATAAAGTTTTTTTGAAATTATTTTCAAATAAATAAGGAATGGATTGATTTATGAAATGGTGGAACTGAATTTTTAGAATTGTTTTGAAATGAAAAATGGTGTTTTTACACCTATTTTGAAAGCAAGAACTATATTGAAGTTGGTTTTGAAAAGTGTTTACAATAGAGTTTTCTAAACAATCAAATAGTGTTTTAATGGGATGAGATGTTTTGAAATTGATGTGAATATATTGAAAGTGAGTTATTTTTTTAAATGGTTGTGCATTTCTAAAAAGTTTTGTAAGATGTGAGTTGGAATTTGATCTCGTGGTTAGCGGTTTTGAGAAAAAGGAAGTGTTGGTTGACCATTTTGGTTTTGAAAAGTGGAAAGAATTTTTGTTTTAACCTTTGGTATTTTCATGAGCAACCACATGCATGGGGTTATATGGGAAGAGGGATGGTTGATGACATGACCAGATGAGTGTCGGGATGGAAATGAGGAGGGTGCCTGGTGTGGCATAGAAACATGCATGTGTAAGGCCCATGGGGTACCATTGGTGGATGCGCTTACCGCTGAACCATTTGTTTTCAAAGAAATGTTTTTAAATAAAAAAACATGATTTCTTGATGATTTTTTTTGGGATGGTGTATATTATGGGTTTTCGGAAAATGTTGATGTTGTGGGATGTTTTGAGTCCAAGAACCCCTCTTGTTTGAACTATGTTTTGGGTTTGGGTTTGGTCAGTAAGTTGTGTTGTAGGGACGATTAGTGGTCTCTTTTGAAAAATGTTTTGGGATGCCTTTACAGTGGTTCCCTTCATGTGTTTGGATCTGGTTTGAGGCATGTTTTGACTAATGAACCAGATTGTTTGGGTCCTTGGGTTCTCTCATTGGATAAGGTATGCCCCCATTAAGGGTTAATGCACAGCTGAAGTGAAATCCATATTGTTTCGCCATTGGAAAATCCTCCAGTTGATCAATATAAGGAATATTTTATCGATCATTGTTGATTGAGTCTACACCCATTCATTTCGTTGATTTTTGGATCCTCTTGTAGTGGTAAAGTTATTGTGGAAGGTTGAATGAAACCTTGGTTTCTAATGTTTCATGATTCATTGAAGGTGTAAGTGTTCTTTGGTTGTAAGTGTGGATGAGTGTCTCGATGGTGTCTAAGAGGACCTTTGTGTTCTTCAAAGTTTCTTTGATGCATTAATTCATGTTAAACCACCGGTGTGGGAAATATGGTCATGATAGGATATTTTGGCCACATTCTAGAATTGTGTGTTGTTTGGGGATGTTGTATAAGGTCCCTCTCCATGAATTGTTTATATCAGTTGAAATGGTCATGTTTGGTGATGCCTTATGATGTCATGTACTCGATTGACTGTATAGGTGAAAGTAGTGAAATCCTCTGAGAGTCCCTGTTATGTTGGGCAAATGTCTCCCTTGGAAAAACTTCAAAATCATCTATTTTAGAGGAATGTGAGTGTCGGTGTTCTTTACTTGTATTGTTTCTCACCTGAAGAAACAAGTTGTGATGTGTGTGTATCTTCTCAGCCCTTGTTTCAGTGAAATATAGGGATAAGGTAAAGTGAGTTTGGAATGTGTTATGTCTAGAAAACTTATTTGGGACTGCGGTGTAGTTTTTGGTGGCACCGAAAAGAAGAATTCTCATTCAGTGGGTTTCCAAATATTAACTACGAGGCCGAAGATGCTTCAATCATTTGAGCTCCAGCCATAGGTCTCGGAGAGAAGCTGGCTCGTAGTCAGGGAAAATCCCAGGGCCATTTAAACCCTTGTACAAAGTCCTATCCTTAGTATGAAAGATGGGAATAGTTCAAACCTATGGTTTCGTCATGGTTGAGCACATATTTTGTGCATGTTTAGTAGTAGTCGTGTGCTAGGAAGCCATGTAGAAAGAATTATATTCATAGTTAGTTCACAGTTTCCCAAACCATGCAGACTAATCCTGCGCCCTTCCTAAATCATTGATTTCTTTTTGGGTCTTTCTGTGTCGGCCCATGCTGGTCGGTTAAGATGGTCAATTCTTATGGTGGGGAGACCCACTATGATTCTCATGAATATTCCTTCATAAAAATTTAATAGAATTATATCCCTTTTACTAGAGAGTATGTTTGGGCCTCCCACTATTAGTGTCTTGATTCTGTCTCGGGAAAACAATTTATGTTGTATCTTATGGTGGGGAGCCCATTTGTGTCTCTTCATACGAGTAACTCATATTTTTTTTCTATGGACTTGTCTGGGAAGTAGGTATTATCATTCGAAGATATATAACTACCTACATATTCATTGGGTAAACATTGATATTGGAGAGTTTCCAATGATTTAGTTATAGTAGGGAAGTGTAACCTTGTTCAATGTTGTTGTTTTTTTTGGGTAAATTGATTGAGTATTGTTCAGATTGTATTTGAGGAGTTTTCATTTGGGATAAATCCTGAATGTACTTTATTTTTTCAGGAAAGTGGTTTACGTTTGGTTTGTGACAGTATTCCTTCTATCATTGATCACTGGAGGTGTTTTGACCTTTGGGGGTGAAACCCGGCAAAGGTGTACCTATTGGTTTCTCAGTTGGGTTTGGTTGTTGCTTTGACCTTGCTGTGACTTTCCGGGGCGGAATGTTTTCAAGGTGGGGAGAATTGTCACGTACGTAACCTATTTTAGGGTTATTTTAAATTTATTTTCCACTCATGATTTGTTTTTGTGGTTTCCAAAGGTTTTATTGAGAATAGGTGAGTTTTCATGAATTGGGCCAAACTGCGAGCCCAATTCTAGATTTAAAAATAAATTTTGTTTCATTTATAACATTTTCAATTTTTAATATTTTTGACTAATTCCAACTCCTAATTGTTCTCCACTGATATATTAACCCCAAATTTAAATTTGGGACCTTTATAAATCCATAAGCATGGGGGATTTTTTGTTTTTATTTGAGAATTGGGCCAACCCGAAGGCCCATTTTCCAATTTTAAATTGTTTCATTAATGTATTAATTTATTATTCATTAAAATGGATTTTTCGGTGATTCCACCTCCCTATCGACCCTAAGAAGCCCAGGCGCGACCCCATGCCCTCCTCCAACAATTTGGATCTCGATAGAGTCGCGAAAATAGTCGAAGCTTTCTGGATTTCATAAATCGTCCAGATTTTGGAGAGGTAAATTGATCCTTTCATAACTCCTTCTATTCTTAATATTTTCCCTCCATTCCAATTCCTAAATGACCTAATAATTCTTGTGAGACCATCCCCTGAGTTTTGGCCATTTTAAATTTCAGATACTAGTGTTTTGGGGAGATTCATTCTAGATTTCTCAAGTAAGTTTGTCCATTTCTTTTCCCCTTTCAAATTGATTAGGGTTTCATTCTATTTTTTTAGGGTTTCCTCCCTTTTTATTGAAGTGAACAATGACCAGTGGGTAGTGGTTAGAACCTAAGGTTTAACCTTGGGTTTTCTTGGTCCAATTTTTTATTTTTAGGTTTGATCTACCCTTCTTGAGGTGCGGCGGTGCTGCGTTTGTGTTTTCGCACAAAGGATTCAATGGTTTCATTTGATTTGGTAGGTGATTCCAATGTTGATGCAATCTTTGTGTATTAGCATGCTGTATTTATCATATTTTCAGATTTATATAATTTTATTATTGCTACAAAAATTGGTTCTAATTATGTTTCCATTGCAATTGAATTTAAAATGCCAATTTGGTGTGAAATTGGGGGTTTTCCAAAGAAGTGTTTTGTTTGTTTATTTGGGGATGCCCTATAAATACTTAGTTGTTTTTATTGATCTGTAATAAGGCATAAAATACTGTTTATAATGTTTATCCCCTTTGGTAATTTCTGCAAATAATGAGTTTTAATTGTGCTTGTAATGAAAGTGAAGTTTTGGTTCCAGTTTTGTGTGAAAATGAAGGTTTTACAAAGAGAACACTTCTTGTTTAACATGAGGATGCCCAAAAACTGATTTGTTGTTTTAATTGATATTTATTGGGCTGCATTTACTATTTTGGTAACTTACAATTGTGAACATCTTGTACAAGGGGGTTTCTTAAGGGGTTTTGTGTGCAAAACTACACGAGATTTTGTGAAATTGATTTATTCAAATTCAAAGAGTTTTTTGTGTGTTTTAAGTGGTAGAAAATGAGATAGCTACTGTATTTGGTGTATGTGACCAGTAGTGGTGTTTTACATTAAAATGGATGTGTGTTGAATCCTTAAATTTTTTGAGCACAAAGGGGGAAGCCCGGGTACCTAGGTGGGGCGGATTTGTACTAGTAGGGCTAGTGGAACGGATGGGTTTTTTCCCTGTTTCACTTAGCATTTGGATAACGACAACTCTAACTAAACTATGTGGATGATGATTGGGGACCACTAGGTTATGGGTATGTTCCCTACTAGTGGCTCGTTCACGAGAAAGGATTTTACTATAGTTACATTACACTGAGGTACGAGGTACATGGGGCCTGAGACTATCTAGTGCCTAGGGGTGTTCCCGGTTTTGTTGCTCAGTGGATTTGTGGTATTTGCCCTTGTTTTTGGGTGTATTTGGAATTATAATGCAGTTTCTAATATTCCTATTTAAATGTGTTAACATTCTGAAAGTTTTATCTTGAAAATTTTTTTCAATTTAAAGTTTCATTTCGTGGAATTTGTCACCGCTTTTAATTGCATATTAAAACTGCTTGCTTTTTCACCTTGTATTGCATGAACCTTGGAATCATAGGGTGGTATCCTATTGGGCTTAAGCTCACACCCTACATACACCCCATGGGTGTAAGTAGACCTTTTTTTTTGACCCAGGTAAAGGAAAGGTTAAGGGTGTTGACGGTTCAGGGTGTTAGTCCTCATCCTTGGGGAGGAGTAGTGGAGACGACTTGGGGGTGATGACCCCTTGTCATGCGGAGTCCATGGGGCTGTTTTGTTTCTGTTCCATTGTGTCTTTGGACCTTTTGTATTGACTCTAAACCTATGTATTCAGTTCTGGTTTTTGTTTAAACATCCTTTGGTATAAATTTTTCAGATTCAGTTTGTTGATTGTTTTTAATGGTTTATGCCTTCATATTCGGGTAAATCGTTCCCAAATCTAAATAAATGATACCCGGGCACTTGTGCCAGCCCGTGGGGATAGGGAACGCCCTTCGGGTCATGTCACAGGCTGGGTTTGGTGCCGGTTTTGGCGGTGACTAGATTCGGTTCGTGACAAATATATTCCAAAAGGTGGTGTAAATATTTTTAAAAATTTGTACCCTTTTATAATTGATGTGAGGGGCACTTCTGGAAGCAAAAAAAATATTAGATTACTGTAAATTAATTTTCAATTCCAAAAGGATAAAAAGTTAGTAATTTAAAATATAATATTATTATGGTTCTTAATAACATCATATAACAATTTAAGATAATTTTATGTCACACTATTACCCTTATCATTTAGTTTTAACCCTTATTTAACCACTTTAACTCTTATAGTGACAACTAGAATTTTACTATTTAAAGGTCAATATTATTAATATAAAGTGACACAAATACCATAAATGGATCGTTGATTATATTTTCAACCGAATTAAGATAAATTTTCAGAATTTAATATTTTTATATATTTTTTATCATTTGATAAATTATTATTTATCATAAAATATCATTAATGTAATTTTTGACAATATTCATTACTTTAACTTATAAAAAAATACAACATTATAACATAAATAAATTCTTAAATTAATAATATTTCAAGTTAATAAACTAAATTCTTGGATGAAATTAATTATCAGAAATTACATTTATTTTGATAATTTTAATATCATTTATTAGATTTTTACATTAATTAAACAATTACACCATCATTATTGCGCAAGAATTTAATGAAATTATTACATCTCTAAAAATTAAAAATAAATTTACATGATTAATAAAATTAATTTTTCTTTAATAATATAATTTATAGAATAATTTATGCTCTAGTTAACACAATATTTAAAAATTTAGAGTTATTTAAATCATGGATGTGTCATCTTTGAATTTTCTTTAAATAATACATTATATTTGTCACAATCACATCCTAGTGGAACAAAATGTGTATATATCCAAAAAATAAATTATTTTGTATGAAAAAAACTCATAAAATAAAACTGGCGTACGTTTTATTGTCATTTTCTAGTCTATATCATTTTATTTTTATCATATATTACCCAATTTACCTTATAAAGTGGTGATGAAAATTAACATGGTTATTATTTATATTGTTCAAAAAAAGGACATATTTAATTCATTTAGACCATAATTATTAAAATATTTCATAAATATTTCTACATTCAATTAAAATATTTGTCATAATTTTTTTTGAAAATAATCCATCACAACACAATGAAAAGTACATTTCTTAAAAAATAATTTCTTAAGCCCAAAAAAGTACTTATACCAAAATAATGTATATTGATGATTAAAATATAATTAATTAGATTATATCAAATTAAAAATTACTATAGTTAATTTCATATCAAATTCTAATCGTCAATGTACTTTTAATATAAAAAATTGATAGTTTTATAAAAATATATATATTTCACAATTCACTAGAAATCAATGTTTACAGAAAAATTACCAAAAAAATAACCCTATTATAATTTAAATATTCTGGCTTAAAAGGAGAATTAATTTTATTAAATATATTTTTAAAAATTTTGAAAATATATTATATAAATTTTCTAATAAAAATAAATAAAATCATTTTTTAAGAAAACATATATTTAAAAAACAAAATGTATTTATTAAAATTATGTGTTCATTTCCTTAGAATAAATAAATTTTTATCTAATATGAACATATTATATATTTCATAACATACTTAATCCTATTCGCACCTTCTAGTTTAATAGCGATTGTATTATGTTCTTATAATAATATTTCATTGTTTGTTCAAGTTGGGTGATGCGTGGAACATAAGCTATCGAAGATATTAAATTTAAGAAGAGACATACCATAAAATCATGTGGTATTACATTATCCCCTCCTTCAATAAATTATATCCTCCCAATTTTAAATTTCACATTGAAAATAAAAGGTTAATATTTGTAAATTCTTTTATGGAAATATCACATCATAAAAAGTTTTAATAGAACATCCTCTTAAAAATAATGAATGGAAAATGTGAAGGTCACCACAAACTAGTATTCTGAATTTAAAAGCATTTTAGGGAAGTGAAAATATGTCCATGGAAGATAAATATAACTATCAAACACTAATATATAGTGATATAAAATATGATCATTATAGATTTCACAATCACAGAACTATGACTTTTTTATGGATTAAAATGCATTTGATTTCATTGTATGAAATGTTAATGAATAAATTTTTTTCCAAACACTTTTTCCAATAGTTAAATTATTATCTTACTATCTATAGAAATCACATTATAAAATAAAGAAACTTTATTTCTTTCCTCATACTAATCATAATCCCAAGATTTGGTTGGTATTTGATCTATTTCAACTCAATTTCGTACATCGAGAGATGGGAATTTAAGATGACTTTTTCTTTCCTGAAGCACCTTTAAAGAACCATATGGTCTTGAAGTAATTCCATTATCCTATAAATATTTATCAAAACTAAAATTGTTAGCATAGTTTACTCAATAAGATAAATCATACATTAACCTCAAACAATAATATCCAATGTTAATATTAATCCATTCCATATGTATTTGACCTTAAGACTCGTCCAATATAAATCTGACAAAATTAAAAGTCCAAAAATTTAGAAGGAAGGTAATTCAATTTATAAAATAATATTAACATTTTATTCACCAAACAATATAATGTATCTCAAATTGTAACATATAAATCTTATGAACACCTTGATCACCTTATGTCCTTTTTTAAATAATGCATTCTTCCAAGAATAAAATCTCAGGTTGTCGAACATATTAATAAAATAAAAACATGTAAAACGTTTAAGAATGAAATAAACCATCAAATTACTATCCAATTTCATGGTCACCAATACAATCCCATAAATATATCATTATAATTATTATCTCAATATTAAGAATATATTAAGATTTATCGTTCCTTAATCATGCATTCTCAAAAAAGATAAACATTCCACTAAATCAATTCTCTCAGTCATTCGTGCCATTAAACATATTGTCTAAAATACACAAATAATAACTTCTATAGTACAAATTTTAATAATTCATTAATTCTTATAATAATAATAATTATAATAAAATAACTTTAAAACAAATTTCTTGGATCCCAACAAACAAGCGTAATATTAAATCTACTTTAGTTTTATTAATATCATAAGCTTTTCATTGGTCCCTTACATTTTTCAGAGGTATATCATATTGAAACTTGGGACTTTCACTTGATTATTTCCCCATCTCCATATAGTGGATTCAATACAAATAAAAAAATTATTTCTGGAATTTGTATTCAATATCTATGTGGCCTTTTTCCTCACACATGAAACAAACTCCTTTTACTTTTAAGAATTTACTTTGGTCTTTCCTTCCACAAGATTCCCATAATGAAAATTATTCTTTTCCTTCGTTCCTTTGTCAATATTTTTTTATATCACCCTATCCTTCTCTTACATCCCTTCAATGTCATAATACTTGTAAAAAAATTCTCTTTCTTGATTTAACGTGATATCATATCCTCATATGATAGTAAATTTTGGTAAAAAGGTGTCTATTGATGAATTGGATCAATCTCATCAATTAAGTGTTCAATATTTCTATATGATTACATATTTAGTCCTCTAACAAAAAATTTAACCTTTTAATGTTATATTTATACATAAAAATAGTTACATTCTCCATTTTTCTCAGACTTGATAATTTATCCCCATAACTACTCTCTATTCGTGAGGAAAATATTTTTCAATTAAAAGTGACTAAAAATAATTCCATTTCATGTTTATTGTTTCCAACTCATCCTTAGTTTTTTCAATCAATGACCACCATTGATCTGAATCTTCTAAGAGAATACAAACTTCCATGAAAACATATCCCTTTAATTTATTCACAATGCAACGAATATCTTCTCTAAGGAACAAATCTATTGCTCAGATATAAATGGAATTATACTCTCACCAAATGATAGGGTTTATTTTTGCATAAATAAATCCAGCATTGTTACACTATGTTGTGGATTTATAGGATTTTCGTTATGGGTATGTTTATTTCTCATAACCTGAGAAATATATCCTAATATAGTTATAATTTTATTTGATCTAGATAAATCTCCAACTGCAACTTCATTCTCTTTTACAGGTGGGAAATTCCTACATGGATATCCTGAATTTATACAATTTCAATTTCTTCCACTATGTGATGTTCCTAAAAATGGAATTCACTACATGTGATCATATCATTACGAAACATAATGTATGATCCCAAAAATATGGAAACAGTTAACATAAATTGAAAATTTATATATAAATAATCTCTAGATCATATGAATAGTTTATTTACAAAAACATTCAAATAAATTCATAGTTTTTCTTACTCTAATCCATCTTTTACGAAATCTTGTTTCCAAGGTTTCTATTAAACATACTAAAGTACCAACTATAAATACCCATACATTAGTATCGCGGATCTAGATTATTCACTCTCTATATAGGAAAAATATATAAGGAATCATGTCCCAATGTATTGAATAATTTATTAGACATGGTAAATAAGATGCACACTTGAAATTAAAATTTCATTTAAATCAAAAAACACACAAAGTATTTTATTTGAGAACATCGTCATCCCCATTAGAATAACTCTACATACCAATCATACAAAACATATTGTTATCCTGGTGAAAAGTAAAACATGAGAATGGGGTGAACTCAAATGCTCAATAACTTTTTATTATAGGAGAAACTACAATGAATCAAAAATTATTAACAAGTAAAGGTCAATAAATGAACTCATGTTCCATTTATTTAATTACTTGAGCATAATATTTATGGAATAAATGATGATCAGATGATTCCATATAAATAATCACATGAGTGTGAAACATAACCATGGATATTATTACTAATTAAATAATCACATAGAATATAAATAACTGAATTCGTAATTTTGGAATGCATAATGAAGGACATTTGAAACTGCCCACACATGCTTCATGTTAGGAATATAATATCATCAAGGATTCATGTTAATAATATAAAAAATAGAAAAGGAGTTTTCCAAAACCAAATATGATTTGTCCCAAGATACGTACCGATACATTGAGGTGAGATATAGGATCTCACCTTCCACTTAAATTTTCCAATGAATTACTCATACGAATAAATAAAAAACTAAATCAACATGCATTACCAAAATCAATAAATGCATGTATTTGAAGAACTAGTCCAACAGATTATCAATAACTTCCCAATCAATATAACTATAATCCATCCATAAAAACATATGGAATAATAAAATTAGATCAAATCCATAACATAATATTTAATAAAGGAAGTTGAAATCCATGAAAATACCTAAAAATATCTTTGGAAAACATTTGACTAAAGTACCCTTTTACATTGAAATCACTTATTTTTATAAAATTGATAACATATAAAAAAATTCCTTTTGAAAAGAAACATACAATAATTTAAATCAAGGATTAAATCATTTATTCAACATGATGGTGGTAAATTATTTTTATGTTTTATAAATTTTAAAAACCTTATTTTCACATTTTTGTAAAAAAAAGCATAATGTAACTTGATTTTAAAAAGACAAAAATATAGATTTTAAAGGAATTAATGAAAAATAAAAATGGATAATAATTAATTTAAATAATAATTTTGGAATATTAAAATAATATTTGAAAACTATTTTAGAAAACATGTACACGGAATATAAATATTTCCTAATGGAGACAAAAATATACACAATCCAAATCAATGATGAGGTTGTGGATGAACCCTTACCACTTGGATTTATTTTGAATCATCTGAAAAATGAAAGAAAAAATATCAAATTAAAATTTATATACCATAAAAACAAATAGATTCATGGTATAATATATCAAATTGATGGTATATACACCACACATAAGATATTAGTGATGATTATGGAGTATGACTCATTAATGTATATGTGATATGAGAAATGCTTAAAAATATCATATAATTGAAATACGAATTTATAAAAAGAATATATTATGTATATATATTGTATATGAATATAAAAAATTTCAATACTCATTTCACACATAACCAAAGAAATATAAGTTTGACCCAAATATTGGAATTTGAGTAAAGAAATCCCTTACCTCTAGTTTGACTTTCATAAAACATGTTCAAAACGTATGAATAATTTTCTTTAACATTTGTAATTAATATATACCAAAACCATATCCATTTTTATAAAATATTATATAATCATTTTATATCATCTCACCACCCATTCATTAGTAATATTTCTTTATTTTTACTATTTTAGGAGTTAGTTACCTTTCTTATTTTGTCTTGAGGGTGCTAGGTTTCTTACATAGGATATAGAAAAAAAACAACCATATTTATATTAATGTTATAAATATAAAATTTAATAATTAAATAAATTTTTAGAAATATTTCTTAATTTTTAATAGATAAAATGAATTGCATCGCTTCACGGATATGGTAAGTCATACGAAAACACGAGCGATGATATTATTTCCAAATGGGCAAAAGGGTATGTAAGTGGATGGGGTATTAATTTTTCAGAATCATTATAATGTCATTGTTCACATATATATTAATTATTTCCATCTTTATAACCATCCAATTAAAGTGGTGATGAAATAATAATTACCCCGCTTCGTGCATAGGTTAAGTCGTACGTAGGCATGTGTGGTGCTTTTTGTTTTTCATATGATGAATAAAAGGGTGAAAATTGTTTTTTTATAATCCTAATAGAATATCAGTATACATATGATATTGAATTTATTATTTTTTTTATTGATGAATCATTATTATGAAGTGTAGGAAGAAATAAACTTTAAATATTCGGTAAAGACGATTACCTCTTCTACAGCGAACCTCCATTTGATGTCTTTTTTGGGATGCCAGGATTTGTCTCTTGAGAACACAAGAACCAATATAAATTGGATAAAGAAGTTAGTAAAAGAAATGGAAATTTTTTTGATGTTATATAAGTCTCAATGTATCATAATTTAGAGAAGGGGTTCCCTTTTAAAATTTATGTGAGGGTCACTTTTAGAAACTCCCAAAATAACAAATTAATATAAATCAATATCAAATTTAATATGGATACTCGAGGAGTTAGCGATATGATAATACGATTGTGGGTAAAAATAATATCATCCAATAATTTTTAGCTATCTTTAGGGAAAAATATTAACCCTTATAATTTTGTTTTAACCCTTATTTTATTCGTTTACCTCTTACTCTGCCAATATAGATTTTACTCTTAAAGGGTCAGTATTAAAACCAATAAACTTTTAAAATACCCAAAAAAATATATAATGGATAATAATAAACACCTATCATATTTTTTTATTTTTATAATTCTTCTATCCCTTAATAAAAAAATATTAATTTTAATATATTATTATTGATAATTTTTACACTATTCATTACATTGAATTTTAAAAATATCAATACAATAAGATAACATCAAAGCATAAATATTTCAATACATCCCTACTATGATATGTTCTTATATAAAATTCTTGTATGACATTAATTATCTAAAATTATATTTATTTTAATATTTATGATATCATTTATTTTATTTTTCTGTTAATGAAAAAATTACTACATCATTGTTGGGCATGAATTTAAGGTCATTATTTAATCCCTAAAAAATTCAAATCAATTTAAAATATTAAGGTAATTATATTAGATTTATAAATAAAATTTAAAGTAGAATATATCATTTTCATAACCCCATGTTAAAAAAATCCTTGTTATTAAAATCATGGATGTGACATCTTATACATATCTTTTTATAACATATTTTAAGTGTCATAATAAACATATAATTGAAGAAAATGGTCATATATACAATAAATTAATTATTATGAATGAACATAACTCATCAAAAAAATTGTCGCAAGTTCGTGGGCCATTTTCTAGTCTTTATCAGTTTATTTTAAAAATATATTACCCACTGTACACTTTCTCGTGGTAAATAAAATTACCAACGTTGCTATTCAAATTGAAAAAAAATAAAATGTACCTATTTAATAAATTTCAAAGATATGATTAAATATATGGAATGAATTTTTAAAAAATCAAATCATATAATCAATATAATTTAATTTAAAATTAATCCGGCAAAATGTAACAAGTACAATTTTTTTGAAAAATGCATTTTTATGCGGAAAAATGTACTTTTACAAAAATAAGGTATAAAGTTTATTAAAATGTAATTAATTAGATTATATATGAATAAAGAATAATTAATTTTAATTATTTTTCAATTAAATTCATAAGGGTACTTTTAATATAAATAAACTGGAACTTTTATAAAAAATTTCATTATTTTTCATTATTTACTCGAAAATCAATATTTTTAGAAAAATTAAAAATAATTCACCCAAATAAAATATTAATATGTTGGATAAAAATATGAATTTCATTTTATCAAGTAAATTTTATCAAAGTAATGTCTAGTTTATAATGATCTCATAAAAATATTCTATTTTTTGTTCAGGCTGGGAGTTGCAAGCAATATAAGCAATATAGGAGATTAAATTTAAAAAAAGACTTAAAAATATTGGGATGGTATAAACATGGATATTTGGTTGACCAGACATTATGTTTTTCTAGTTTCTATATAATGTCCACCTGATCAACATGAAAATCTTTCTCATTGTACCACATCGTTAGAACACCTGATCATATTAATTAAGAGGTCCTGGTCAGTTCCCAAATCATTTATCATTTTAACATAACAAAATCATGTCATCAATTCTAAACCTGAACCCATTTCCATAATCAACTATAAAAAAACAATTGTCCAGTGAGCATCTACCAGGTACTTATAATACCATATTCTAATGAAATGATTTATGAATAATGTGTGAAGAGGTATATTAAAAATAAACAAAAACATGAGGATCAAACCATTACCATTTTTGAGGTGGAGTTAGTTCATTATCGTGAATAAGATGAATATTGAGTATAATCAAGAATTATCCCAACATAAACCTATAGTGGAATTTCATCAACCAAAATCCCACAATCAACTTGTGAATTAATTTTTTAGGGAAATAATTTTTATTCCACTTGGTTAGAAAAACTATAGGATTAAAATAACAAAAATAAACTCCCTGACACATGTAAGGATCCATTTATGAAAAATAATTGTTCTATGTGGTTGTGATTAGTGAGATCAACGAACTCCTCTAATGATGATGAACTTCTTAGCACATTGATCATCAACCCTTGATCCATAGTCATATATTAAGGGTTTCCTACAACATATCCTCTCAAATACTTTTGGTTATGTGGATATCCCTAAGAATTCTCTAAAATTGTGTTTTAATTAAGGAGATTAGGTTTTGGTATATTTAATGAAGAATACATAAATATATCTTTTTATTTATTTATTAATCCACCTCATGATTTCACATAAGAAAATCAGCAGATATGTACAATGGTTATTTCATGCCTATGGTAAAATATTCATTCTGAATTTAATGTTTCCCTCATATTTCCAATTTGAGACTATTTAAATGTTATTATGTAATTTATGAAGATATATAGATCCCGTGAAATAATATATTTATTATTATTATAATGTAAGAACTAATTCCTTCTACACCTTGTAATTTGTTTTCCTCACTCTAGATCTCTCAGTGATTATATCTCTCCTAGAGGTTCAGGTGCATCAAAAAAAACATTTTCTCAAGGGTAGCACTTTTAAATGATAGTTTTTCTCTTTATTATTCTCAATCACTACACCGAACATCAAAATATAACTCCATCCTCAATTTAGTTTTCAATGTGATTGACATTGTAACATCCCCCGATCGAACACTCACTTATGTGGCTAGAAAGGGTTGGTGACGTGACCTCAAGTGTTCCACCCCCTTCTCCATAGGTTGTAAACTATACGAAGGGGTGCTATATGTATTGTTAAGAGACTGTACCCCTTAGATATGATGTTACAGGATAGTGGAATAATTCAATAACAATAATAATAATACATAAATATCAATGTTCAAGGAAAATATAATACAACATGAAATAAACAATCAAGACTACTGGATAAATCCAATAAATAAATAAAAAGGAATGATGTAGTGATGTGATGGTATGTAACTAAATTTCATGCTCAAAATAATACAGAATAAAATGCCAGAAGACTCTATAAAAGACTCAAAATTCCCCAGTGTCAAGCCCCGTGTTGATCCCATCTCTAGAATACATCCCATATACTAAGAAAAATAATCAACAAAAGGTCATTTTCTCTTGTCCAGACATGCATCCATATACTCTACATAGTTACCATTCGGTCGCAAAAATTTGGTGTGAGTATAACTCAATAGGTTGAAACAACTTTGTCTAAACATGACCAGTCTGATAAGTGTAGATAGCAATGAAATAAATAAGAATAATAAATAATTAAACAATTAACTTAATACCATATCAACCTACTTCGACACCACAACAAAATGTCTCTAGGAATTTTTCACAACCATTCATACTATAAACATAAAACCAAGGTATAGATTAACCTAGCTCAGCACCATGTCAGAATATCTCTGAGCATGTCTCGTGACCATTCACACCATATCCATAAAATCATGGAATAACAAAACCATATAACCACATAATAAATCACATTAAACTAGGTTAACCATTCTATAAAATAATTTCAGTATTTCCACTTGGACAAACTCTCTATGTCATCATTTCAGTATCTATCACTGAGCATAGACTACTATATAATCATTTCATCAAGTCAACTAGTATAAGACCTCTATATCAACATTTCAGGATGTTTCATGAGGCCAACACCCTATATAATTGTTTCAATATTTAATTATAAGACAATTAAAGGAACCAAGGATATCACATCAATATTCTCAATGGTTAATTATGAAAATTACCATTTAACCTTCATTTATAGATTTCATTTAACAATTTTTCATAACCAAAAACATTCTGTTTATCTAAAAAACATCCCATGATAAGGTGAATCTATATCAATAAAACACCCACAATCCATGTCATGATAAAAACACATTATTCCATTAAAATATTTCCCATAACTAACAATTATCAAAACATAGGGTTAGGGGATAGACCTTTTAACTTTAACTACCTATCAGACAATGCTTCTAATGGAAAACACCCTTGTTGAAGAAGGTATGAATGATCAAAAGAATAATCCTAGATCAAAAAAATGCACAGGGTCAAATAGATTAAACCTAAAATTTTATAGAAGTAAAGGAGATGATAAATAACCTAACCAAGGGGACTTACCAGGGATGTCAAAAACAAGCGTGATGTCTGAAAGGGAAGTCAACACTCAAACTTTTTTTAGAGGGTTTCCCTTGGTCGAGAGGAGAAGAACTACACATGGGTGAATGGAAAATCATCAACACTACATACATTAAAATAGATGGTTGGGGAATTACACGGTGTGCAATATAGTTACATGTTATGTAATTATTTATAATGGAATATTCAAAAAAACCATCAAAAAGAATTATTTATTTAAAAACACCCAAACATTACACAATCTATAATCCATTTACATATTGGGTAAGTGTTCTAGGGATATTAATTTAGATTATTTTCATTACAAAATAACAAAAAACCCATTTAATGATTCCCAACATACAAACAAATTGTTGTAATACTTGACCCACTTATACCCAGATTGCATTAACTCAAAAATTATACATCTCTGGAATTTAATCCATTTTCCCCCAAAAAAATATCATTATGATGATTCTCTCCTATATTATCAAGTTTCATAAAAAAAAAGAGACTATGTTTATTCAAAAAACTAGTCAACCGGGAAGGAAACTGAAATACCATGTTTTATAGATGAGGAAAAATCAACTTAGAGAAATTTTATAAAAAACTCAGAGACAGAAATACCCATAAAATACGAGATCTTAAACACCCCCACCTTATAACATATCATCCCCGTGCTACTCAAAGCATCACTATGGGGTCTCGGTGAAAAGGCATAGCCACCATGCTCATATATCAAACTCCCTCTCCCATGTATCCTCCAAAACTACACCACACTTACACTACCCTTGAACCAATGGTATACTCTACCATGTAGATTCTTTTCACTACGGTTTACAATCTGTATTAGATGCTACCCAAAGGATGCATCAACACTAAGATCAATGTCATCTATGTCCGATAGGTAATTATATACTAGATAATATCTCTAAATATCTGACATATTATGAACATCATGCATTAACTGTAGCACTTCGGAAGGGAGAAATAGCACTCCACTAGAACAACCCTATCCACTATCTCAAACGGGCCGAAAACATCAGGCACTAACATTCCATGTTCCGCGGTATGATGTTTTCCCAACCTAAGATACACTTGAAGGACAATATTATGAACAAAATCAAACTCCAATGGTCATCTTTGATGGTCAAAATAATATTTTACATGATATAGACGGTAACCAACCATTGTCTAGTCAATTAAAATTTCATTGATGTCTCTTGCATGATATTATCCCTAACAAGTGCTTACTCACCTACCTCTAGCCAAAAAAGAGGTAAATGGTTTGAAATTACATAAAATTCCAAGAAATGTACCATATGGAATGATTCTTGAAATCTATTATTAAATGAAAACTCCATGAGTATCATATGATGCTCTCATTCACCACCAAAATATAGAACTCAAACATGTAACATATCCCCTAGAACCTGAATATTCCTCTCATATTGACCATCATCCAGATGATGATAAGTCGTACACAAAATAGACTGTGATATGAGAGACTTATAAAGACTCATTAATAAATTCAATGTGTAATGAGTATCTATATATAAAATGATACTCCTAACAAAATTGTGCATCAAAGCTACCTCATGCACATAAATACTACCCAGATCATAAATTTTGAAGGTTTACCTAATAGGAAAAAATGGGATAAATTCGTTATTCAATCCATATTCAACCATAAAGCTTCATTATTATGGGTTTTTCTAGGTAATAGAATCACAAAACCCATAGTTTCATCATCTAATTTCTACTCAAGAATGGGAAAAGGCTGTAAAAGACCACTTGTCCTTTGATGCTCAACTATCACCTCCTGAAAAGTGAAGCATATTTCCACAAAGCCTTTAACATATTTCTTTATAATTTGAAAACAGAAATGACTATAGAGATCATGACAGATCTCTATTAAACCAAGATATGTTTTCCATCTCGAAGAATGAAATTATTCCATCATCCCCTCTTGAAATCTCGTGAAAACCTATATTCATCAATGGAAAAGAATATAATTTCCACTTCAAGTACACTGTCCTAATGGCATCTCTCCACCATATAATTTTCACTCATAACTAATCCCTATAGCTCAAATAACATGCTCAATCTTAATCCAATTGAAAATCACATGTATAAGAGATGATGGAGTTAGAGTTAATCATCCTTGAGACTCTAGAGAATCTAGATTCATGTCTCCAAAGAGATCCATTATCTACCACTGATCAAAAGTCACTTACACTTCATTTTCCTGTGTCTTTAGGTGAAAATAATCAGTGACGATGTTTCCCTTTCCCAATATACAATCTAACTCAATGTAAAAAAGGTCTATAGATACTTGACCACCAAATCTACCAATGTTCTAGATCCCACTAAGAAAAGATGTACCTGAGGATCTTGTGGTTCGTATAGACCATAAACCTATCAGCCATGAAATAATTCCCCCGACATCTCAATTCAATTACCCCTACTCCTAAATCTAACTATAGAGTAGGATAATTCCTATCATGAGGCCTCAACTGTCCTGATCCATTAAGAAATCACTCTATCCTCCCGCATTAATAATGATCCATGTAAAATTTCAGAAGAGTCATTAAAAATGGTTTATGATTTAGCACGAATAGGTGAAGTGAGGAAAAGTGATGATGTTAGTATTCCTTTCAACACCTGAAAATATTTCAAATGATAAGCAGACCAAAAAAATACACTACCATTTTGGTTAGTCCTAACATTGGTGTTGCCAAATGTAACAACTCGACCCTACTCGGGCTCGAGTCGCAACTTCCACAAGCCTGCCTCCATCGGCCAGGGGCTGGCGACAAGCGCCGAAGTCTAAACAACTCGGGGAGGCCTTTGCCTAAGTACCAGTATACACACACACGCAGCGCACTCAATGCAAAAGTATAGATTAAAATAGAAGATGAGTAAAGAAAAGGGAAACTGATATAAATAAACCACAAATGTGCATCGACCTCTAAACAGTACAAAGTAAGCTGAAAGTAAACTGAAAAGGGAAAATGGAAAAACATGCGCCCAACTAGAAAATTGCCACAACCCGGTAACAGTTAAACAAAACAAAAAAATGGAAGGGTCCCCCGCCTGGAACCCGACTCCGACCACAACACGTGGTCCATGCTTCCATGCTCCTAATCTCCTCTGAATTCACGCTCCACCTATCCATCATCTGCAAGGGCACACCAAGTGCGGGCAAATCCCAAGCAGGGGTGAGTATAAAAATACTTAGCCGGATAACCTGAAGGCTCAAGGGAGAAACAAAGGAGGTACCGAAGGGTGAGCAGTAGATTGAACAGGGGAAAGTTGACGAGTACTATTGAAAGTGCATTAAGAAGTACAGTAAAGTGTCTAGCTCAACCCAACAAGAGGAAAGAAGGTAGACTTGTCCAGACACAAGAAGCTGGAAACGGTGAGAAGATGAACTTCTCGTCATGTCTTCGCTACCTATTGTAGGATTTTAGACTCATCCAACCATGAGAAGCTAGACACTGAAATCACGTGGCATACCCTGTGCATCTTCGCCTCTCCTGGAAGGACAGTAACCAAAACCGTGGAAATGGGTACCAGAAACAAGGTATATAGAAATACATATACTAAATAAGAAACCTGAAGAAGGTCATAAGGGGATCCCCATCCCATAGATCAGTCCAAGAAAGTGAGTCGCCATCAGTCCCAGAAGTAAACACCATCAATGCCCAACATCCCACACGTCTGTCCCGAACTACAAGTCAAGGGGCCTAAAATCACCGCACCTCGACACTATCCTCTTTGGATGGCACTGACTCACCAGAACGGTTTTAGGTCGCGTCACAAGGACACATCTCGGTGGGGAAAGCACCTCTCGTACTTGAGAGTTCTAGGTTAATTCAAACGACACCTTGTAACTTCCCCGCAGTCGAGAGGTCTCCTCAAAGTCAAGGTCGTTCCATCACTAACCTGTACAACCAAGGGTCCCGCTCCGGTAATCACATAGGAAAGCCACAAACTAGCCTAGCAGAAAGGACTGAGTCTAGAATGTCAACCGGTAACCCATTGCCCAGCCCTACTGGAGGGTAAACCCTAACCAGATATCAGGTGACCCACTGCCCAACCCTGCTGGAGGGTAAACCGTAATACATCATCAGGTGACCCACTGCCCAGCCCAACTAGAGGGTAGACCTGGAATAAGATGACAGGCGACCCACTGCACAGCCCTACTGGAGGGTAGACATGGAAGAAGTCGACGGGTGACCCACTGCCCAGCCCTGCTGGAGGGTAAACCCAGAACAAGTCGACAAGCGACCCACAGCCCAGCCCTTCTAGAGGGTAGACCAGAATCATGACGACGAGAGACCCACTGCCCAGCCCTGATGGAGGGTAGACCCTCCAGAGTCATTGGGTGACCCACTACTCAGTCTCTGCTGGAGGGTAAACCCAAGAAGTCAGTGGGAAACCCACTGCCCAGTCTCTACTGTAGGGTAAACCTGTAGATGATGATTGGAAACCCACTGCCCAGTCTCTACTGGAGGGTAAACCCAAAACTGCTTTGGCCATCTCTACCGGATGGTACAACACTGTCCAACCAAACACGATGGGTGTATCGCGCAACCACCCAACTCCGGAACAAAACCAGGGGAAACCACTCAACCCTGCTGATCTAAACCATCGAGCACAGAGCCAGGGGAAAAACTCAACCTCGTTGGTCAACAATCGAGAACCGAGGGACCCTCTAAGTTGTGAAAGGTCAAAAGTACGAAAAGAAAAGCATGTCACTCTCCCGGGGCCCACACGACGTCTGGCCCCAAGTTGACCTCGACCAAGCGCACAAACATTCTCAGGTTCCAACATCCACATGTACCTCCATGTGTTCCCATATACTACCAGAGTACATCATGTTCCATCCCAAAGGCTATCGTGCACACGGCACCCAACGTCAACGCGAAGACGTAACGTAACAACTCCAACCTGCCACCTCAATGGCTGAGGCACATCCAACCACATCTCTTTAAACACTAACCTCACTCTCCCAGGAGTTTACGCGATCACGCGCCAAAGGTCCTCTACAAACACGGTAGAGGAACCGCCACCGAGGCACCTTTCATATTTCCACATTAATAAGATCATGTAAGAGGCTCTTCTCGCCTGAACATATTACACCATTGTAATCCTTGCGGAAAGACATATGAGATAGACTAATTACTCGCCTCAAACAGATATCTGAAAGAAAAGTCAACAACACTGCCTCACGCCCGAACGGTGTGTCGTGATCCCGAGCCTCGACCCCGAAAATAGTTGGGTGCATCAAACCATTGCGATCTGCCCCGAGAAAACAAGTCAAAAAGACTTCTCACAATAGCGCAATGAATATCCAGGGAAAAAGATGCCTTCTGGCACACCACACACGAGTGGTGCTTCGTGGGACCCGTACCCCAGTCCCGAAACAAATCGAACGGATCACACTGTTATGATCCTCTCGAAAAAGCACACAAGTTCGACTATTCACTTGTCCAAAACGGACACCCGGTGGTATTGCTGAAAACCACCGTCAACTCCCGAAACAGCCCTCGTGGGGCCCGCACCAACATGCGGAATTAGAGCGGGCGGATTGCTCCATTGCAATCCCCTTGGAAAAACATCCAGAAACGACTGATCGCACGCCCCGAACGGACGTCCGATGAAAAAGTCGTGAAACGTTGCACGCAGCTCAAAAGATGGGTCGTGGGGCCCACGCCTCAACTCCGGCTGCAATGCCCAAAACCTCCCTAGAAAGCTTTCCCTTTGCGCCAGGGTCCCAACGCCGCTAACAATCCTCAAAACAGACGTCAGACGCGTCCTCGCCGTCCAAAACAAGAATCCTCGGGATAACGTCAATCCCCTAGACGTACGTGTCGCGCCACCGAAGCCCCCGTCTCGGGAATTATAATTTCTCGGGACCATCTCAAAAAGGCCACCTTGCTATTAGGTCCGCTCTGCGGTAGACGGCGCTCAAAACGGACGCCCGTAGCTCGAAATACAGGCGTCCAAATATTTTAAAGGCGGGGGGAACCCCCTTGTGCCGGACCGGTCATGTCCGGCTGGTCCGCCCCGCTCTGGCCGGCACCGCCAGACCAACGGGCCGCCGCACAACAGCCGGCCATCTCCCCCGTGACCCGTGCTCAATTTGGGTCACTCCACCGACCAGACATCTGGTCGGTCGCTTCCCCGCGGAGACAAGCCAACGGTGGGTCTCGGTCTCCCCAGCCGGGGTCGCGCCAAGCGATCCTGGTTTCTCGTTCGGCTCGCCCCTCGCTGGTGGGCCCGAACCACGCCGCCCTCCTGAAGAACCCGGACCGCCACCGGGACGCCGCACCTCTGTCGTGCCCAGCTGAGCCATCGTACCACCAGGGAAGCCGCCGCTGCCACCGCCGTCTCGGACCGCCGGAATCCGCCGTTGTCGTCCCAGACCGCCGGAAAAAGTAGGGAATCTGTCGGGACTTCTCGGGGCTGTCCCGGACACCCCGGGACTCTGATATTCGATATGAGAAGTGCGATGGAAATCTTAGAACACGTGATATGCGATTTTGGGCTTTTTTTTAATGATCGGACAACAAATTGATAGGGGAAATCGGGCTCAAAATATGAGGGTAATAAAACGTGAAACAAAGCCTCCTACCTCACTGGGCTTCGCCTGGAGCTTCGCGTCGATCCGCCGGCATTACCGCACCTTGAAAGAGTCGCCTCGCTGGACCGCCTCTTCAGAACAGCCTCACCGGAGATGGAGGATATGGGAATCTTTGGGGAGAAGAAGAAGAAGAAGAGGGGAGGGGGTACGTTTAAGTAGAAAATACTTAAACGCCCGCCTGATAGCCCCGAACCCGGAATTTTGGTGGGGTCGGGATTAAGGCTCCTCTAGGATAAAAACCATGCTCTGAGCGAAACGGAGGTCTTGAAATTTTAATCAGAGGCCCTGTTCAAAAGTTGCAACAACCGCGCCCGAGGCCGCCATAATACAAAAATACCCCTGGGGCCATTTTTCACAGACGGGCCGCACCCGCAAAACATCCACCACTCCTAGGGTAAATGGCACGTTCCGGACTCAACAGTGCCCTCAGTTTTCTAATTCGAGCCACCGTTTAAGAGACACTTGAGTTTTACCATTAAAAGAATAAATTAATTAATTAATTTATCCGTTTAATGTTCTGAAAGCGAGCGAGGGGTCCAAACATCTCACACTGACATGTTTTATGTCGTTCATAGGGTAAACATCCCATTCCGGACACATCAGTACACTCAGATCGTTTATCTAAAACTCCGTTTAGGAGTTATCCCATTTATGTGGTGTTTCCATTATGAACACACTGAAAATTTCATTCCGGCAACACCGGGGCTCGGAATCGCACGACATCTGAAGGCGCTGCTCTGGAATAAAATCATGAAATTTTTCAATGTCTTTCGCAGAAAAAACTAGGTTCTTACATCATTCCCTCCTTCAAAATTTTCGTCCTCAAAAGGCAAAACCAGGAGACAAATCAGGGTACTAAGCCCACACCTGGCTCTCCCGTACCCAGAAGAACTCTCACCCAGATCTGCGCCACCGCACACAGACCAAAGAATTTGATCTGTTCACGCGAGGTATACTCTTGCCAATGACGTTCGTGAGAGCACACACATTTCTTCTCAGGTGAGTCACGTAGGAGACGCTATGCACCCAAACCAGCCTTTGGGGTTAGGGAAAGGCAGTAGGGAACCTTGCCATCCCTTTTCACAGTCTCAAACTGCCCGAAAGCTCTCGGGGGTATCTCACCTCCCCGACCGAAACCTTACGTCGCACGCCGCAATTGGAATCACCGTTCTCACCAGGAATAAGGCTCGGTAATACCCTATTTCAGAAAATCCATAAGGTGAAACACCCAAGGATATCTGGTCATGCAAGGTTCCACAGTCGATGTCTCTCAACCAAGACTCTATTACACGCTCGGGGAGCGATGGAGTCGACACCATCGACTAAAGAGGAAGGTTACGCACCTTCTACTCTACCAACACAGGGTTACACCCGATGCCCTGCATCACCCTGGTAACAACCCAAGCAAGGAGCAGGGAGAAAAACTTTTCACAGGAAGAGTCTAACATTTCTACTTCAAAAAGTAGAAGGGTTATAGAGTGTACCTCTTATCTACTCATGCTCTGCAGGATCATAGACATCCAAAGCTCACTGATATCTGCGGTCCCAACTGTCAGCTCCCAGAGCCTAGCGTGGACCGCCTAGTGGTGATGGAAATACCTCGTAAGGTATTCCTACACTTCCATCTCCTCCCGCTCCTCTGGTAGCACCACCTCCCTGGGTACTACTCCGATCACGGCGCTGCCCCTGCCAGGGTGGTGCACCTACTGCCTGCCAAAAGTTTTCAGCATCTCTAGTTGGGAAGTCTCGTTCCAAGTGATCTCACCATTCACAAGCATAACACCGCCACTCCCTGAGCTATCCTGGTGCCCTCTGGTGCCACTGCGGTGTACGACCACGGCCCGGAGCCCACTCACAGAAGGGCACCCTCGGTAGAGGCCCTGCACTTTTCCACCACAGTGGTATATGACCACGTCTCCGAAACCGGCAGTGGGAAGGGGACCTGCATCGAGGTCCTGTCCTCCGGTGCCTGCGAGCTATGGCAGACATCTCGGCTCTGTCATACCCACTGCCACTACCAACCAAAAAATGTGACAGGAAGCTCTCTGTCACCAATGCCTACTCTAGAACTTTGGCATAAGTGGAAATGCACAAGGGCACTATGACAGTACGAATCTCTCGTTGGAGACCCTACTCAAACTTTTGCGCTCAGATGTTGTCGTCATGGACCATGTCCGGGTAAAAGCGTGCACGATCTGTGAAACTAGCCGCGTAGTCAGCCATCGTTATCCCTCCTTACTAAAACTGTAGGAGCTCCTGAATCCGAACGGAGCGCAAGAAGGAGGGTCAAAACTCCTCATGAAACAACAACTGAAAGTCACCCCATGAAAGTGATGACTGGTCATGAAACTGAGTCACCGGACTCCACCAACGCCAAGCTGCTCCACAAAAAAGGTTGGCTACCAAATCCACTCCCTGATCTGATGGCGTCTGCACAAGGCTGAAAAGGCGAACCACTACCTCGAGCCTAGCATCTGCTGCCTTAGGGTATGGCTTACCACTGACCCTCAGCGGTCTATGCCGCTGGAACTCACAGAACGTGCTCAACCTAGGCTCAAGTCCCGCCTGCTCTACTGAAGCTGTCTGCAACTCAACAGGTGGGGGTGCTGCTATCGGCCCACCCGGAGAAAGGGACTCGCATGATGGGTCCTGGACTGTGGCCTCGTAGCTCACAGGGTCGTCGTCACAAACCAAAGCTCATATCCTGGTTGGCTGTCTTTGTAGAGACATCCTGAAAGTTATCAAGGAGTGCCACAGTCAGATGAGCATATATGTATATACCAATAACAACGATGGGGAGCTAACTCAAGAAGGACAGTCAAAGAAACAATCCTATGTGATTCACAAAAAAATTTCCCTACAACGAGTGTCTCAGTAAGCCGAGTCGACAAGCGGGTTATCAAGGTCCTGGTGAATGGATACGTCGGCCGCCACACCATCACTGCACTCCCTGGCCTGAGAGCCGCTCTCGAGACACGTTAACATTGTTTCCCTAAATCTCAACCAATTCCTTTTATTTTAGGGACATCCGAACAATGTCCCAAGGAATGAAACACCTCTGATACCACTTTTTCATGACCCGACCCTCCATGGGATCGAGTCGAAACAACCCCAAGCCTGCCTCCATAGGCCAGGGGCTGGCGACAAGCGTCGAAGGCTAAACAACTCGGGGATGCATTTGCCTAAGTACCTATACACACACACACGGAGCACACTCAATAGAAAATTTCAGAGTAAAAGATAAGACAAGTAAAGAAAAGGTAAACTGCTATAAATAAACCACAAATGTGCATCGACCTCTAAATAGTACAAAGTAAGGTGAAAGTAAACTGAAAAGGGAAAACGGAAAAACACGTGCCCAACCAGAAAAGAGCCACAACCCGGAAACAGGTAAACAAAACAAACTACTAGAAGGGTCCCCCACCTGGAACCCAACTCCGACCACCGCACGTGATCCAAGATTCCAAGCTCCTCTGAAGTCACGCTCCACCTGTCTGTCGTCTGCAAGGGCACACCAAGTGCAAGCAAAGCCCAAGAAGGGGTGAGTAAAAAAATACTCAGCAGGATACCCCGAAGGCTCGAGGGAGAAATATAGGAGGTACTGAAGGTTGAGCAGTAGATCGAATAGGGGAAAGTAGAGGAGTACAACTGAAAGTTCAGTAAGGAGTACAGTAAAAATTCCAGCTCAACCCAACAAGAGGAAATTAGGTAGACTCGTCCAGACATAAGGAGCTGGAAACGGTGAGAAGATGAACTTCCCGTCAAGTCTTTTTTACCTATTACAGGAGAGTAGACTCGTCCAACCATGAGAATCTAGACACGGAAAGCACGTTGCATACCCCGCACGTCTTCGCCTCTCCTGGAAGGAGAGTAACCAAAACCCAAGGAAATTGGTACCGGAAACAAGGTATATACAAATACATATGCTCAATAAGAAGCCCAAACAAGGTTGTAAGGGGATCTCCATCCTGTAGCTCAGTCCAATAATGTGTGTCACCAACAATCCCAGAAGTAAACACCATCGATGCCCAGCATCCCGCACATCTTCCCCGAACTACAAGTCATGGGGCCTCAAATCACAGCACCTCGACACTATCCACTCTGGGCAGCGCTGACTCGCCCGCATGGATTTAGGTCGCATCCCAAGGACGCGCCTCAGTGGGGAATGTGCCCCTCGTACTTTGGAGTTCGGGGATAAGTCAAACCACACCTCGTCACTGCCCCACATTCGAGAGGTATCCTCAAAGTCCAGTTCGTTCCATCACTGACCCGTAAAACCAAGGGTCCCGCTCTAGCAATCACAGAGAAAGCCACAAAATAGCCTAGAAGAAATGACTGAGCCTGGAATGTCAACGGGGGACCCACTGCCCAGCCCTGCTGGAGGGTAAACCCTAATACATCATCATGTGACCCACTGCCCATCCCTGCTAGAGGGTAGACCTGGAATAAGCTGACAGGTTACCCACTGCCCAGCCCTGCTGGAGGGTAGACCTGGAAGAAGTCGACGGGTGACCCACTGCCCAGCCCTGCTGGAGGGTAAACCCAGAACAAGTCGATAGGCGACCCACAGCCCAGCCCTGCTAGAGGGTAGACCTGAATGAAGATGACGAGAAACCTACTGCATGGACCTACTGAAGGGTAGACCCTTGAGATTCGTCAGGTGACCCACTGCCTAGTCTCTGATGGAGGGTAATCCCTCGAAGTCAGTGGGCAACCCACTGCCCAGTCTCTACTAGAGGGTAAACCCGTAGAAGTCGATGGGCGACCCACTTCCCAATCTCTACTAGAGGGGAAACCCAGAATTGTTCTGGCCATCTCAAATTGATGGTACAACACTGGCGAACGGAACATGAAGGGGGTATCACGCAACAACACGACTCCGGAAAAAAACTAGGGGAAACCACTCAACCCTGCTGATCTGAACCATCGAGTAAATAGCCAAGGAAAAAACTCACCCCGCTGGCCAACAATCGAGAACTGAGGGACCCTCTATGTCGCGAGAGGTCAAAAGTACGCAAAGCAGAACACATCATGCTCTTGGGTCCCACATGACGTGTGGCCCCATGTTAATCCCGACCAAGTGCACAAACATTCTCAGGTGCCAAAATCCACATGTACCTCCAAGCGTTCTCATATACTCCCGATGTATATCACTTTCCAGCCCAAAGGCTATCGTGCACACGGCACCCAACGTCAACGCGAAGGCGAAACGTAACAACTTTAACCTGCCACCTGAACGGCTGAGGCACAGCCAACCACATCTCTTTAAACACCATCCTCACTCTCCCAGGAGTAAACGCAATCACATGCCAAAGGTCCGCTACAAACACGGTAACAGAACCTCCACTAGGGCACCTTTCATATTTACAGATTTAATAAGATCACGTAAGAGGCTCTGCTCGCCTGAACAGATTACACCTTTGTAATCCTCGCGGAAAGACATGAGAGATAGACTACTTACTCACCTCAAACGGATATCCAACGGAAAAGTCACCAACACCGCCTCACGCCCGAACGACGTCTTGTGATCCCGAGCCTCGACCCCGAAAACAGTTGGGTGCATCGCACCACTGCGATCCCCCCCCCCGGGAAAGCACATCAAAAATACTGCTCACTTGACCGCAACAGATATCCAGGAAAAAAGATGCATTCTGGTGCACCACACACGAGCAGTGCTTCATGGGACCCACAACCCAGACCCGAAACACAAATAATAAATTGCACTATTGAGATCCTGTCGAAAAAGCACACAAGTTCGACTAATCACTTGTCCAAAACGGACACCCGTTGATAATGCTGAAAACCACCGTCAACTCCCAAAACGGCCCTCACGGGGCCCACACCAGCATGCGGAATTAGAGTGGGTGGATTGTACCATTGCAATCCCCTTGGAAAAACATCCAGAAACGACTGCTCGCACACCCCGAATAGACATATGATGAAAAAGACATGAAATGTTGCATGCAGCTCAAAAGAAGGGCCGTGGGGCCCACACCAAAACTCCGGCTTCAATGCCCGAAACCACCCTGGAAAGATTTTCCTTTGCGCCAGGGTCCCAACACCGCGGACGGCGCTCAAAACAGGCGTCAGATGTGTCTGCGCCATCCAAAACAAGAATCCCTGGGATAACGTCAATCCCCTCGATGTACGTGTTGTGCCACTAAATCCCCATGTCTCGGGAATTATAATTTCCCAAGACAATCTCAAAAAGACATCCTTTCTATTAGTTCCGCGCTGCCATAGACGGCGCTCAAAATGGTCTCCCATAGCTCGAAATACGGGCGTCCAAATATTATAAAGGGGGGGACCCCCTAGGGGCCGGACCGGTCTGGTCCGGCCGGTCCAGCCCGCTGGGACCGCGGGCCGCCGCACAGCGGACCGCCTTCTCCCGCGCTGCGCACGGGTCACTCCACTGACTGGCCAGCTGGCCTGTCGCATCCACGCGGAGACCTGTCAACGGCGAGTCTCGGTCTCCCTAGCTGGGGTCGCGCCATGTGACCCTGATTTCCTATTCGGCTCGCCCCTCAAAGGCGAGCCCAAGTCGCGTTGCCCGCCTGAAAAATCCGGACCGTTGTAGGGATGTCACGCCACCATCGCGCCCAGCTGAGCGACCATGCCACCTGGGAAGCCGCCGCCACCGCCGCCATCCCGGACCGTCGGAATCCCCCACCGCCGTCCCGGACCGCCGGAAAACCCCGGGAATCAGTCGGGACATCCCAAGGTTGTCCCGGACACCCCGGGACTCGGATTTTCGATCCAAGAAGTGCGTTGGAAAGATTAGAACACGTGTTATGCGATTTTGGTATTTGTTCAATGATCAAGCAACAAATTTATAGGGGAAACTGGGCTCAATGTATGCGGGAAGTAAAACGCGAAACAAAACCTCCTACCTCGTTGGGCTTCGCCTGGAGCTTTGTGTCGATCCGCCAGCATTACCGCACCTCGCTAGAGTTACCTCTCCGGACCGCATCACCGGAGCGGCCTCTCCGGAGATGGAGGAGAGGGGAAGATTGGGGGGGAAGAAGAAGAAGAAGAGGGGAGGGGACGCATTTAGGTAGAAAATACTTGAATGCCCGCCCGATAGCCCCGAACCCGGAATTTCGGCAAGGTCGGGATTAAGGCTCCCCTAGGCTAAAAACCATGCCTCAAGTGAAACGTCGGCCTCAGAATTTTAATCTGAGGCCCCGTTTAAAAGTTGCAACAACCGCGCCCGAGGCCGCCAAAATACAAAAACGCCCCTCGGGGCATTTTTCATAGACGAACCACGCCCGCAAAACTTACACCCCTCCTAGGTTAAAGGGCATGTTTTGGACTCAACTGTGCCCTCGATTTTCCAATCCAAGCCACCGTTTAAGAGATAATTGAGTTTCACCAATAGAAGTATAAATTAATTAATTAATTTATCCATTTAATGTTCCTAAAGCGAGCGAGGGGTCCAAACATCCCACGCCAATGTGTTTTATGTCGTTCCTAAGGAAATCACCCCATTCCGGACCCATCTGTACACTCAGATCTCTGATCCGAAACACAGTTTAGGAGTTATCCCATTTATTTGGCGTTTCCAATGTGAACGCACTGAAAATTTAATTTAGGCCACACCGGGGCTCGGAATCACACGCCGTCTGAAGGTACTGCTCTGGAATAACATCAAGAAATGTTCCAAACTCTTTTGTAGAAAAAACTGGTTTCTTACACCAATTGGGAGAATTCATGGATAAAGATCTAAGAAAATCATGTTAACCCAAATAGATCTGAATCTTGAAAACATTCTTGGCCTTCTCCAATGATTTCATGACTATAACTTTCTCTAAAACCACTAACAGTTCAACCTCTAAGATTGAATGGACCATGTAGTGAATTTTATCAATCCATAAACTTCATTTTGTTAGCATAGTGTATAACAGATGCTCTCACAATGTACTCAAGATGGTGTCAATATGTTAGAATTATCATTTACTGAAGAAAATCACACTAATATTTTTTTTATCAAAATCATAAAAAACTAGACTAGAAAATGGTGAAAGATTTTATTAATCAAGACCACGAATTCCACTGGTGTATTGGTCAAACCAAATGGAATCTCGAAGAGAACATACAAGTTGTACCTTTTCCTAAAAAAATTTTGAGGTATGTTATGTTGTTTTTCCCATAAATGATAGTATCCTAATCTCAAACCAATCTTGGGAAATACCATAGCCCCCCTCATGTGATCAAAAATATAATTTATGCAAGGAATAGGATAGCACTTCTTGATCATCATCTGGTTAAATCTATAATAATCCACACAAAAGTGAAAAGACCCATTAACCTTATTGGTTAAGAGAACTATAGAACCCAAAAGAGATGTACTAGATCATATGACACCTTTTTATTTGAGGTGTTCTAATTAAACTTTCAACTCCTGATTCTCTTATACTGCCATTTTATAAGGTTGGATAAAAACTAGCTTTTATCCCTATACCAACTCAATTGTAAACATGATCTATCTCTTGGGAGGTAAGTCATATAAAATTTTAAGAAAAAAATCCAAAAAATGTTGTACCCTCAGTTGAAAGGAATCCTAATAATCGATCCAATTTAGTTTTTCCTTATGGATTTAAGAAAATATGATGAATGGAACTGGTAACTATGAAAAGCAATTGAGGTAATAAGGTGATATTTTTGGAAAACACATGATTAAGTAAATGATAACCATTAAAATGTGCATGATGATGAGATAACGATATTTGGATAGAGATTTGTTGGATATGAATAAGTAAGTTGGAAAATAATGATATCCATGGAATTAATTAAGGATTTGTTGAAAAGTGCTTTATGCACTAATGGGTGAAATTTACAACTTTTTGGAATTATGGAATATATCCAATATACATTTTAATAATGAAAAATGAATGCTTTCAATAAATATAACTGGTAATTAATGTCATTTACATGTTTCAAGATATTTCATGATTAATGTGTTGAAAATTTTGGATGTGATTACCAATAACTACCTTACGATATATGAGAGACAATTTTAAGGTGGTTTAGGGCACCTATTTTAAAAAATTTGGATTTTCAGCTTTCAAAAATATTTTAGGCTCATCCATTTATGGAAATTTTAAGTTATTATTTTGTGATATTAAATTATCATCTCATCATAGGCAGATTTATACATATTTTATAACTTTTTCAATCCTTTTTGTTAAAGATAGATAGAATAGCATATCATTCTTTTCATGATATTCTAATGCTTAAGGAATGAGAAATTAAACTTCATTTCTTATAATATGAGATAAAGTGTAACTATATCCAAGAACACAGTAGTTTGAAGTTAGGATAAAATAAACTAAGTATATCTTCTCTAGAAAATTCATCAACATAGGAAAAGAATCAGGATGTAAAAGGATGTCTAGTTATCATCATTATTGTTGATACCAATGACCTATTTAAAATTTCATTAGGTTATCTTTTTGTTATTTTTAGCTTTTTCTAGATTACTAAGTTTCTTGTGATTAGTTTTCTTTATCAATATTTATGATAAATTATGCTTTTCCTCCATGCCAAAATCTTCACCAATGTTCTCCTATGTGGAAACCCAGTTATGAGTTACTTTGGGTAACCGTTATGTATTTAAATTTCCATTTTAAAATGAAGAATAGTTATTTATTTTTTCTATGTGGGATTATAAAAAAATGAACTTTCAAATATTAATCCTTTTATGACCTAGATGAATTTTGAGTGTGAAATTCATTTTAATAGGGGTAGAATGTAACCCCCTGAGATTTTTTGAATTGTTTTTTTAAATTAATTTAATATTTTTGATATTTTCAAATAACTCATAACTAAATATTATTGTATATATATAATCAATATGTTTGGATTACTTTATACACAACAATAAAGGAAACATGCACTGCACGCAACACTAACTTCACTTGCGTTACACACAACAATGAGTTTCTGTGAAACAACATTTTACTATTATAATTATTTAAATGAGATAGTTATAAGATAATTATTAAAAATTTAATAGGAATATTAATAAGTAATTTTAAAATATTATTTATAATGGTCTTGATAATGTAAAATATAATTATTGGTAATGTTTTTATATGTTTAAAAATATTATTTTCTCAAATGAACTTATTTTTATATCCCTCTATGAAAAGCATACAAAATTAATTTTATAAACAATTATAAATTTAATTTGATAAAATAAACATCAATTTGAAATTTTAAGTATCAAAATTGACTTAGGGGGTATTTTATGTATTTTTTTGTGAAGTACCGTTTTTCGACTAGTAGTGGAAAATAATACATTGTAGATGGAAAATACATTTTTATATAATTATAATACTATAAATTCATTTTTAAGTCTAAATAGATAATAAATACATATATAAATCAAATTTTGGTCTTTGCAATCACTTTTATAATAAAATTGGATATAAAACCTTATTGAAATATTGAACATCTATTTTACTGACCTTTATACCGCATCTGCATGATTAGTGTTAAAATTAATTTAGTAACATCTATGAATTGAAATTGGAAAAAATAAAATACATGGTTGTAATAAGTATGAAATTATTGGTTTAATATAATCAACTTAATTTTTTTTTTAAAATAATCTATAGAATGATTTTATTTTCCTAAGTTAAATGTAAATTGGATAATTAGAGGTAAAATTAATATTATAATATTATAAAACTACCTTAACACTTGTATTAATTTCATTGAATATATGGGTTTAGAATATCATAAAATTAATAATGAAATTATAACCATTTAAATCCACTTGAATAAGAATATGACATTTATTATATCTTATTTAAAGATAAGTTAAAATTTCATACTCAAAATTTTAATAAGTAAATAATTATTAATATTAGGTTATAAACAATATGAATTAGACATTAAATAGTAATTTTAAAGATAAAATGTTTATCTAAATAATTATAATGTATTTATAATTTTTTTTGATAAAATAATTATCTTAAAATGTGACAAAGTGATGATGAAGTAATTGATTAATTAATAAATGGATCAAATAAATGATATTAAAAATATTAAAATAAAAAAACTTTGAATTAATTGATGTCCTCCTCAAATTTTATAGGATACTATGACATTCTAGGAGTGTTGTAAACTATTTTTTAATTTATCTCTCTGTACAGTTATTATATAAAGATAATGTTTGGAATATGGTTCAAATTGACACTAATAATATTTTATAAAATAATGTTCTATTAAATGAACTAAAAATCAAAAAAATATTTAAAAAATACAAATATATTATTATAAGGTACTAAATTTCATAAATTTCCCATTTATGGACAATTTAACTCATATAAGTAATACATTATAACATTTTAATATTAAAAACATTGTTACCACAATTAAAATTACAATATAATAATATAGGGTAAATCAAGAATTGTGAGGCTTAAAATAAAACCAAAATTTATCCAAAAATTATTGGATGAATAGGATTATACCCATATCACAATATGATTTATTTTTTGTTTTTTAATGAAAAATATTCCATGAAAATAAATTATATGTTATTTAAATAAATGATAGTTAGAAAGTGTAACTCTATTGTATTTAATATCTTTTATGTGTTAACATAAGTAAAAAATCAAGAAATGAAAGAATATAAATATATATTTTGATAAAAATATAATTAGCTTTTACTATATAAATTTTTTTCAATTTTTATAACTTATATTATTACCTTAAAAACTTATTCAATGCTAACACAATATTTATTTAATTAACAGTTAAATTGAATAATTGATTTTAATAATATTGATATTGATATATTTTGTATTAGTTAGTTTATATAAATAATTTCATAGATTTATAATAAATATTATAGATATTGTAGATCATTATATTCTAATTCCCACCTTATCTTGATGTATTTGAAGTTAAATTAAATGAATAGTATTAAATTTGACAATAATGTTCTCTTATTGAATTAATTAAATATTAAATTATTCAAAAATCAAAACAAAATGTTAAAAAACAACAAAGGTATAATATATGTACTTAAATGTCTTATTATTTTTATTTATGGTTCATTTTTTAGTATTTAGATCCAGAAAAATCTTATTATATTTTAATATTTTGGGGGTTTCTAAAAGTGCCCCTAACCTCAATTATAAAAGGGAACCTCTTCCCTAAACTTTTCACTTCACATGGAGCATTTAATCACTATTATCTCCAATCCATTTCCCTTATAAACATTTATACTCATATTCTATAGGTTCGGATCTTCTCAAAAGAACAACTCCAGTGCCTTTAATAGGAGATCTAGTGGGAGCTTATCAAAGAAGAGGTAATATCCTCTTATGATTCATTAAAACTTAATTCTTCTGATAGTTCATCTTAATTATATGCTTTAATTATAAAAAAATCTAGTATCACTTATATTATTAGATGTTGTTATGATTATGGAACAACCATATTCCACAATCTATTCATCCTATGAAAAAAAAATCACCACACGTGCATACGTACGACTTACCATCTCCACTTCATAGTTTACTGTTTTTTTCATCACCACATTACAGGGATAGGAATAATGATATAACTAATAACTATGTATAATTATTAAAACATTTTATTGATTCTGTAATAATATACACACCATCCAGGAAAAATCTACTTTAGAATTAATGGAATGATATCATCGTCTGTGTGTATGTACGACCTACCGTCCCAACAACGTGATGTGATTCATTCTCCGTGGACACCATTAAAGAATTATTATTAAAATTTATATAATTAATAATATTATATCATTATGTAAACTCTAGAAAAATATTCTATGTGAAATAACCACAAATTATTCAACAAAATATGCGTAAGAAACTGAAGCAATTAACACCTGAAAGTAACGTAATAATGAAATATTTTTAAAAGGTTTTAATATGATCATATATGATATCAAAAATATAAATATTGTTCAATAATAATTAAATAACTTAAATTAATTAACTATACATATTTTTTTCATACATATGAACAAACCCAGAAATAGGTATGGGATAATTTCAAAATCACTTTATTATTTTTGATTTTTTATATGTAAGTATTTACTGGAATATATTTATCATCCATTACCACGTTACATTAGAATATTTTCAAAAATATTCTTAAAATTATTATATTGTTTTTTAATTTCATTTTTTCCCATTGGTAAGTTTTTACTATGTTCTTTAAAGGGAATATTGTTTCATTTTCACTATGAGTTACTTTTTGACTTATCCGTCAAAATAACGAGAAGAATATTTTTGATTTAACTTGAGAGGAATGAATATATTTTTCTCCTTATAGGATTTCATAATGCCTTAAAGCTTCCCTAATAATATTAAAAGTTTTTTATTAATAAAAAACTTATTGTAATATTTCATGAGATTTAATTAGAAGAAAATGAATCCAATGATGATAGGAAATTTTCCTCAGGAACTGTTTAAAATAAAGTTTCATGATTCCTTTATATGTTTTTAATGTGGTTTCAAAGAATATGTTTTTGATAATTATTTGTTTTTTTATGTTATTTCTAGTAAATTTCATGTTACAAGTGATATTTGGAAATCCTACCCCATCTAGGATGACATACATTTTTATAGTTCGGGAATATGATTCATATTATTTACCAAAATAGTTTATGTTATGAAGGCATTATGTTTAAGAATGATGATTATTTTCATAGGTTATTTTTTATGAAATCATTATGAAACTTGTATATCTTCTACATGTAATGATATGATTACCTATTTATGACACTCATTCCAGTTCATTGGTTTTGATTTTATTTTCGATATTCTTAGGGCACATGTATGTATGATTTCATTATGAAATGTCTGGGGCCTATATCTCACTCCAATGTATTGGGTAAGTATGGATAACTCATGAGGTTTACATGTTATGCATGAACCTGATTTCATGTTAAAAAATTTATGCATGGACCAAGTTTTCATGTTCATAATTTTATGTTTTGACCTGGTTTTCATATATATATATTTATGAAAGCTCCTGATTTCATGTTTTTAATTTAATGAGTGATCCTACTACTATTTATAAATGTTCACATAGTTATAAGTTTATGTGTATTCCATAGTTGTATTCGTATAATAATTCTATAAATTCATGGATTATGTTTTTTATTTCTTTATGACTCATGTCTAATGGACTTCCAATCTTTATTCCATGACTCATGAATTTAATTTATTTATATGATGGGTATGATCTTCAATTGTTCTACTCTTGTTTTCATACACTTATGTTCTTGTTAAACATACATATCATCAATGTTTACCCTTATAGATCATCTTAGCTCCCCCACTGTTATGTTTCTTTTCCCTAGGATATTAATAAAGGTAATAATCTTGTTATGTTAAAAAAGGGGGTCTAGTTATGAAGAAATAGGTTGGAAAAATAGTAGATGTGTTGTGAACCATATTTTTGTGTTTTTATATTTACAAATTCACTAAACTAATACGATCCTTGGGAATGTGTTTATGTATTCCACAATTATGATGTAATATTGATGTACATCATTCTTGGGTCACTATAGTGCGTATCATAATGAAGGTTTAGTTAACCTTTGGAAAATAGGATGAGAAAATTTAGTGAGATCCAAAGTGATATTTTTAAGGATATTTATTGGGATTTCACAAAGGATAATCCAAAGGTGTCATAGATTTAGAAGTATCTATCATGATTTAGGTATCCTATCAGTAATTATTCATGATTTTGTGTTTTTCAAAAATCATAATTATTTCTAACACTATGATTTCTTATCTTATTCAATAGTATAAACTAGAAGGAAAATGGGTTAACATTAAATGACTCAGAAGTACAAAGTATGTGAATTATAAAAATCAATTTCCTAAATAGAAATATCATGAAGATAATCAAGAAGGTGGTATGAGTATTGGTTATATTTTTAAGGATAAAGAGACTAAAAATTACAAGTGAAAGATTTGTAATATCCATACTGTATTTTTTATGTTAATCATAATAATCATGATGAGATTGTAGTTGAATAACCTTAACACATGATTCGTATTTCATCTTCAAGGAATGATTAAGATGATAAATGATGAGTAATGGTTGACAATAAGGTTAGATTATTGATTGGTTTATTTGAGGATATTCAGGAATAATTTTGTAGAATTTCCCTTATGGTATTATGGAATAAGGGAATATCAAATGATTGGTCCACATTATTTTTTTCATTTAGTATTTTAGAGCATATGATGAATTCCAATGGTAACCAGGAAAAGTGATTGAGGTAATAAGGAGATATTTTTGGAAAACACATGATTACGGAAAGGATAACCCTTAATATGTTCATGATGATTTTATAATTATATTTGGATAAATATATATTGGATATGAATAAGTAAATTGGACGTTAATGATTTTCTTAGAATTGATTATGGTTTTGTTGAAAAGTGGGTGATGCTATCACGGATGATGTTTAAATCTTTGTGGACTTAAGGAATATATCCAATAAGTAATGAAATAAGTAAAAATCATTTTTTTCAATAAGTATAAATATTATTTCTTTTTATTTACATGTTTTAAGAGAATAAATGATTAAGGTATTCACATTATTGGAATATGATAACTAATACCTTTCTTATGATATATGGGTGATAAATGTTAAGCTGATTTAGTAAACCTCTTTCTATTGTTGTGGATTTTTGGATATAGGAATGATTGTTAGATTATCCATTTGTGTATAGTTTAAGTTAAAAATTGGATAAGTTTTTGTGATTAAATAATCATCTCATCACAGGAGGATTTATACAAATTTTACAATGAGTGATAACAATTTTTTTAAGTTAGATAGAATGAAATATCATTCTTCTCATGATCTTCCAACACTTCTTGAATCAAAAATACAACATCATTTATTAAAATATGAGATGAAGTGTAAATTGATCATGGAACACAAGCTGGTGATGTTATGCCAAAATAAAGTAAGCATATATTCTCTGTAAAATTAATCATCCTCAGGAAAAGAATCGTAATGTAAAAGGTAGTCATGTTGTCATCATTATTGATGATATCAGTGATTCCTTTGGTGTTTCTTTAGTTTGTGGTTTTTTGAATGTTAACATTCTATAGTTAACCCACTTTATTGTGATTAGTGATCTTTTTTAATCTCTATGATTATTTACACTTTCCCTTCATTCCAAAATCATCACCTATGTTCTCCTCTATGGAAACCTAGTTATGTGTTACTCTTGGTAACTATAATATTGATAACATCCCATTTTAAAAGGAAGGTTTTGGGTTTGTTTTTCCAATGTTGGATCCAATGAAAATAACTTTAAATTATTACTCCTTTGATAACTCAATCTAATTTCGATGGTGAAATTAATTTTAAGGGGGTAGAATGTAACACCCATAGATTTTTTGAATTATATTTTTCCAATTATTTTAATTTTTTTATATTTTCAATTCATGAAATATTAAATATATATTTTTTATTATATTAAATCACTATGTTTTGATTACATTATATGAAACACCAAAGGAAGAATACACTACAAGAAACACCGACTTGGCTTGTGTTACACGCCGCACTAAGTTTCTATGAAACAACACGTTACTATTATAATTATTTAAAGATATATTTATAACCTAGCCATTAAACTTCTAATTTTAATGATAATGAATATTTTCAAATATTTGTTATAATGGTATTGATAATGAAAAATATAATTTTTGGTAAGGTCTTTATTTGTTTAAAACTAATATTTTTTAAAATGAATTAATTTTCATATCCCCGTATGAAAATAATAAAAATAATTTTAGACACGATTTAAAAAAAATGATAAAATAAACATCAATTTTTAATTTTGATTTTTAAAATTAACATATAAAGACAATTTTTATAATTTTTCTTATAAGTTTCATATTTTTAGGAATACTGAAAAATACTTCAGTGTAAATAAAAACTATCTTTTTGGTTTAAGTAATTATTAGACATTAAATTAAATTTTAAATTAATAATATATCATCAATACATATATTAATTCAATGTAGTTAATTTGAATAAATTTTATATTGAAATTAAAAAATAAATAATAATAGAACTTTTGACGTCTCTTTTACCCACAATCCTGTCACATCTACGGAATTAGTGTTAAACATAATAAAGATACATCTTTGAATTGAATTTGTAAAAATGTAAATACATGTTTATAATCAGTATGAAATTTTCGGTCTAATAGGATGAATTTATGTTTTGGTGACTAGTAACTTTAGTATATTTTTATTTACCTCGGTTAAGGGTAAATTGGGTCATTAAACGTAAAAACAATATTGTAAAATTATAAAATTACTCTTACACTTTTTCTAATTTAATTGGATAAGTGTTACTAGAATAAAATAAATAATAGAAATAAATTAAAAACATTTAATGCCACATGGGTATGAATATGACTTTTATTTTATTTTATTTAAAGATAAGTTAACAATGTCATGCCAATAAATTTAATAAGTAAATAATTTTTAATATAAAATTATAAAGATTAAAAATTATACCATAAATAGTAATTTGAAAGATAAAATGTTCATATACATCATGATAATTTATTTATAATTTTCAGTGAAAAATTAATTAACATAAAATGTAATACACTGATGATGTAGTAATTTTTTAATTTATTAAAGCATAAAATAAATGATATTACAAATATTAAAATAAATATATTTTTATTTAATTAATGTGATTCCTGAATTTAAAAGGTTCATATGAAATTTTTGGAATGTCATAAATGGTTTTTATGAAGTTATCTTTTTTTTTTGGTTTCTATATAAACACAAAGTTGTGAACAATGTCAAAATTGACACTAATGATATTTTATAAAATATTGTTTTTTTTAAACATAAAATCAAAAAAATATTTAAAAAATAAAAAAATATTATTAGAAGTTATAAATATTTATAAAGTGTGCATTTATGGACAATTTACCTCATATAAGTAATAATTTATTGCCATGTACTGTTAAAAATTTTGTTACCACGATAAAAATTAGAATAGAATAATTAAGGTTAAATCAAAATGGTATCTCTTAAAATAAAACCAAAACATGTACAGAAATTATTGAATGAATAGGATTCGACAATTAAAACATTATGATAGAATTTCTATTGTTTAATGGAAACATTTCGATGAAAATTAGTTATATATTATTTAAATCAAATATAGTAGCAAAGTGTCACTCTCTTGTATTTAATATCATTTATGTGATCACATAGGGTAAAAATCAAGTTATGAATGAATATAAATATCTATTTTTATATAAATGAATTTAGTTTCATTATATAAATATATTTTGAATTTTTAGAAGTTAGATAATTACCTTAAACACTTTTTCAATTCTCAAACAATATTTATTTAATTAACATAAAAAGAGATTAATTGATTTTAATTATATATTTTTTTGATTTTTTTATTAGTTCATGTTTATTAATAATTTACTAGATCTATAAGATCTATTATAGAACTTTCATATCATTATATACTAAATCCCACCATTTATTGATGTATTTGGAGTCAAATTAAATGAATAGTATTAAATTTGACAATAATGATACCTTATTTATTTTATTTGTTTTTAAATTCAATAAAATTCAAAAAAAAAATTAATAAAAAAAAGGGGATTGGATAGGGACTAAACTATATAAAATTCTCATTTATGTTTTGTTTGTATGTTTATAGATTTAAAATAACCTTATTCTATTTTAATATTTTGGGGATTTCCAAATGTGTCGCTCACCTCAATTAAAAAAGGTCACTTCTTGCCTCACTTATTCACATCACTTACATATTAAATATATTTCTTTTCACTTTTATATGGTCTATTTGAAAAAATAAAATTCTTATATAGAGGAAAAAATAAAAATTTACTTTGGTTAACTTTTTTGTAATTTTTGGATAAAGTACATTTTTAATGAATAGTTAAAAATACTGCATTTTTATCTAATTTATTTATATAGTTAGATTTTTTTAATTTATTTTAAAGTGTAATTGGATTAAGTTTTTATCATTTAATCCACTATTTAAATTCAATTTAATTTCACCTTTAAATTGAATATTAACCATGGTAAAAGGGTAAATCTGATAAATAAGGGTAAAAAATAATACTACAATAATATTAATATACCCTAACATGTGTCCCAATAATATTTGATGAGATATGTCTTACCATCATCATCCTTGGGTCTATTTTGGGACCCCATGGAGCCACTTGAGTATGATAATGACATGTTATAAGAATTAATTTAAAGTAAAGAGAAATATAACATAAACATGTATCTTTTAATAAAAAAATATATGGAGTAATATTATTGGTATCTTCGACTATAAATATTAATTATAATTAAAAAAATATTTCATATATGATTATATTTTATTTATATTTTTATATATTAAATAAATAATTTTAATTATGACACAATGATGATGGAGTGATTGCTTCATTAATAATGGATTCAAATAGTTGATATTATAAAAAATAAAATAAAAGAATTTTGAATATTTTGATTCCATACATGAATTTTTTTTGATTATATTGATATATTATCTTTGATTAAATCCTTTTGGTTCTACGGAATAATATTTTTATGACCATAAAAAATCAGTTCCTAAGTAGTATCAAAATATAGATTAAAGAGCTTTAAAAATATTATCCTATTAAATCATATAATAGTAATAAAAATATAAGATTCTTACAGCTGAATTACATATTTTTTAAAATTTCATTAATTATTCACTTATTGTTCTCTTGGAATTTTATAGTAACTTTAGTAATTATATTTTATGAAAATATACGAAGACATGGTAGGAGTTAATAATTTTAACTAAGGGTTAAAGCCAAAAGATAAGGTAAAATTTGTGACCTAAATTTGTCTAAAACCTATTTGTTGAGAGTTTTTTGACAAAAAATCATCTTATATTTTAAATAAATGAGTTTGGAACCATTTGAAACCGAAAATAAATTTATAATAAAATAATATTTCAAGACATTCCTAACGTGCCCCTCCTCCCTCTTATAAAAGGCCACGTACTCTACCCACATACTCACACCACTCAAGCCCCATGGATCATCCAAATTCTGGTAAAATAAGCTCCCTAAATCCCTAGAATATACATATAATCCTTACCTTAAGAATAAGGAAATTGAATAAATATTTTTGGCTCAAAACAAAAGATGTTACCCGATTTAGAGGTATCGTCTTCTCTCAAGTTCCTTTCCATTATTTTCCTTCTACACTCCATATGTTAATATTATTATTTGATTACATGACAAAACTAGTATCCTTAATATAAAATGATGTTGTTATGAGAAGGATTCAAACAACACTTACACACACTTACATCTAACGGATACTAACATATTTTTTCTGTGTGTGACGAACTACTGCCTCACGAAATGATGATTCTTCAATTTTCCCATAAAACCTCTCATGGGGGACATTATGATGAAATTGTATTTATATATGACATATATTATATTTATATTGTCTCTATTATTCTGTTATTTTTATTTAAAACATTTATTTATTCTTTACAGGATGTGTAAATACGATAATTTAATTTGGGGAAGTGTGGACTACCACCCCCTCAGAGTGATAGGACTCATTCATGCTCTACATGAAACATATAAATGATGGTTTTATTAAACCTATGAGACACACATGACATAAATATAATATTTCTATTTAATATTCATCTATATCATTTGATTATTATTATTTTAATATGAAAATGAATCAAAAGTGGCGTACTTGCCTACGTACAGCCTACCGTCTCCATGAACTGTGCATTTCATTTCTTATATCAAAATGTTATGTACTATTATAAATAAATATAAAATGTATATATATAATATTTAAATCATGAATATCAGTCTAAAGATGATGTTTTATTGAAATAATAGTCAATTTATATTAAAACATTTTTATTTTCAACTCATGTAACGAAGATCAACAAAACTACTGATATTAAATTAAATAATTATATAATTTTTATAACATGGTAATAAGTGATATAAAAGGAATAATAAACTTTAATAATGTTCTAAAAATATAGAAATTAACCTATTTTTATTATTCAATAATATAAACAACGAACAAGACAAATTGGACTCTAGGTAAGGGTCTTCGTCTCAATATCCTTTCTTTGAGGCATTTATTGATAATATCCACCTCTATTCTTTTATAAGTTATATATAGAGACAATTTGAAATTTAATATCCATATTTTATCTATAATAATTTTATTTATTAATTCATGGAGATTAATATTTAAATTTTAAAATTGTAATGGGACACCATGAATGTTTAGAGATTTAATTATAAAATCTTGGTATTTGTGATATTAATTTACATATTTATTTATATGGATATAAAAGGACTATAATTTACATTTTAAGTATATCTAGAAATTCGTTAAATTTTTTTAAAAGGAATATTTTTATAAAAATAATTTTACCTTCTTTAAAAAATGTAAAAGTAATGTTATTTGTTTTAACATATATGATGATAATGACTTCTCTGCCGCTGTAACTGTTATTTGATATTTGGATTCCTCTATAAGACTTAATGTATTTTAAATAAATATCATATTATGTTATTTGGGAATCTTGGTATTCATAATGGGATCTTAAATAAAAATGGTATTTTTATAAGTAAATGTTTTTCATATATTATTATATCAGTTTTTCAAAAGGTTTTTGTGATCAATGTTTTTTTAAAATGGTACTTGAGCATTATAAGAAATCGGTGAGCTCGATACAGCTTTTACGAATGGTTGAGCCCCATTATAGATCATGGGTGAGCCTGAAATAGCTTATATAAAGGTTTGATCCCCATTATAACTCACAGGAGAGCCCGTTATAACTTATATGAAGGTACAATCCCCATTATAGCTCATGGGTGAGCCCAATATAGCTTATATGAAGGGTGATTTCATTAAAGATCTTCAATTTGGAAGTCAAAAATATGGCTATTACAATTGAATGGGATTTAAAGGGTTTTATTTATGTTTTATTATATGTCATATAAATGAGTTTTAATTACTTTATATTAGTTTAATGTTTTTATTTGAGAAAAAAATTTGATTTTTATTCATGTGAAAATGTATTTTTATTCTCTCAAATAAAATGAGTTACCATGTTTTGACTAGACTAATGGTTTTCTTTATTTTTATGTCCCTTATTGATATTTCTATAGTCATCCAATTGTTTTGACTTGTTTTTCAAAGGGTATAAGGAAGGATAATAGAAATGAATAATTCAAGAATACTATTATCAATAAAAAGTCATGTTTTGTTTAAAGGTATTCCTTTGGTGGAAAAAGGGATAGTTAGTGTAATTAACTACATATAATGTGTGGGTCTATTATGTAATTGTTATGGAATAGTTTTATAAAACATAAAACCTGAAATGATCCCCAATGTTAAATAAAGAAAAATTATTAACGGATCTCAATATTAAGTAATGTTTTAAGGATGAGGCCTTATAATAAACCCCAACTACTATACATATGGTACTACACATAATATGTTTTCTTATGTACACACCACGTATGTTAGGATTTTCCAAGAATGAAAGTCCTTCAATGCGCCTCTACCACACTTCTACCACCACTCAATATTCCATGAATTATGTGATGGGACACTATAATGACCCAGAACCTAGTATCCCAAAACTGGTGACTTACTTTATTACATTATCAAAAGATACAAGGAATCATAACCCAAAAGAATAAATTGTTTAGTAGTATTGGTAAACTAGATACAATCTTTAAATTCACATTAAATTTCAATCATAAAATACAAATTGTATTATCATTGAGAACACCGTTATTATCTTTAGCATAAACCTTTATATCAACCATAAAACACTTCCTCATATCAATGGGTAAATTAAAACATAAGAAATATGTGAGCTCAGATGCACAGTAAATGTTAATTATAGTGAAATCTATCATGAACCAAAAATAATTATAAACATGGAATTGTAAATAACTAAAAAATCTTGCATTAAATCAATAAAATGAACATTATATAGAAGTAATACAGAGTGATCAGATAATTCCAAATAAATAAACACATTATTACAAAACACAACCATGTATGTTATAACTAATTTATTAATCACATGGAATATAATTAACTGAAATCATAAATATAGAATATGTAATTTTGGACATATAAAATATACCATTGGGGCTTTGTTCCAAGAATATAATATCATCATGTCTTCATACCATGAATCTAGTAAGTGGTTAAGGCCTTGGAAAAAATACAATATAGATTGTCTCATAATACCTATCGATTTATCAAGGGAATATACTAGGATCACTCCCTTACATACTAAGTGCAATGCATTCATCATATAAATAAATAATACAAGTAAATAAATATTACCTAAATAATTAGTATCTGTATTGGAGGAAATAGTCATACAGATTATCAATACTTTCCCAGTCAAACTGATTAAAAACCATCCAAAGAAATAAAATTAATGTTAATATTTGATTGAATCCTAAACATACTTTTAAAGAAAAGTTTACATTGGTGAAAATACATTAAAAATATCTTTTGAAATCATTGGATGATAATACGGTTTTTACTTTGAAATCACTAATTTTTAGAAAGCATACCACATATAAAAGACAATATTTTATTTGAAAAAAAACATGTAAACTTTTAAAGTAGTCTTTGATTAATTAAAGTGATAGTACAAGAGTAAATTTCATTCATGTTGTAAAATATTTAGAAAAATATTATTTTCACATTTCAATAAGAGAAGCCTAAAAGTACCCTTCTTAGAAAATGATTGAAACATTCCTTATAATACATTTTTTAAAAACCATAAATGGGATAAAAATGACTTTACAATATAATTTTGGAATAGTAAAATTAATTTTAAAAACATTTTTTGAAAAATGGACTTTAAAGATAAATATTCCATAATGGAAACATAAACCTAAACAATCCAAAATTATGATGAGATTGTAAATTAACCCCAACCATTTGGATTTATTTTTATTCATAAGACCCATTAAAGAAATAACATAAATTTAAACTTTAGATACAATAAATTCAAATATATTCATGATATAATATCTCAAATGGAATGTATATACCCCACACAAAATAAATAAGTGATGAATGGTACATATGTCTCATAGAAGTAGAACTGTGACGACAAACCCATACAGAGATCATATCATTTAATTAAACATTAATAAAATCAATAGATTGTGTGCATCCCCTATAAATCCATGTAAAAAATTGTAAATTCAATATAAGATAATAAAAACCCATTTCACAAATAATATTAGTGTTAAATTATCAATGATGTAAAAGTTTAATGTAAGGAATCGAAATTGAGTTAAGAAATCTCGTACCTCATGTTTTAATTCATTAAAATGTGTTCAAAACTATTGTATAATGTAATAAAAACAATATTAATTTTTACTAGAATTATATTCACAATTATAATGTCTTATATGATCCTTTTATATGATCTCACAACCTATTCATTAGTAATAATTCTTTATTTTTTACTATTTCAAGTGTTAATTTATTTGCTCCTTTTGTCATAAAAATCCTAGAAATTTTATGTATGATATAAATCCTACTTGTCCAGAATTATAATAATTTTATAAATATCATATTTAATTATTAAATTTATTTTTTAACCATTCTTGAATTTTGAACAGAGAAAATGAATCACATCACACCATGGAGATTGTTTGTTGTATGTATGCAAGAGTGGTGATTTCATTTCTAAATAGAATAATGGGTAAATAAGTTTCTGGGATATTAACTTTTTATAATTAATATCATAATATAATTATAATATATATATCAATTATTTCCATCAATTTAACCATCCAGTTAAAAGTTGTGGGGAAAAACGAATTACACCACTCGGTGGAGATGGAAAGACATACCTATACACGTATGGTGCTTTCATTTTTCGTAGGATGGTTCAAAGGTAGAATATGATTGTTTAATCATAATAATAATATATAAGTAAATATATTATACTATATTTATTATTTTAGGATGGAAAAAACACTTAACGAGTAAGTAGAAGAAGAAATAAACATTGAATTGTTGGTAAAGGTGATTACCTCTTCTTCAGCAAACATCCCCTAGATCTCTTCTTAGGGATGCTAGAGTTGGCCTTTTGAGAATACTATCACCTCATGAATGTGTAGAAGGATATTTTTAAGAGAAATTTGAAGGTTTTTGTAGAGATATATTCCAAAAGGTGATGTAAAGAAGTTTAAAAATTGGTACCCATTTATAATTGATGTGAGGGGCACTTCTGGAAGCTAAAAAAATATTAGATTACTGTAAATTAATTTTCAATTACAGAAGGATAAAAAGTGAGTCATTTAAAATATAATATGATTATGGTTCATAATAACATCATATAATAATGTAACATAATTTTATGTCACATTATTACCCTTATCATTTAGTTTTAACCCTTATTTAACCTCTTTAACTCTTACAGTGACAACAAGAATTTTACTATTTAAAGGTCAATATTATTAATATAAAGTCAAAAAAATACCATAAATGGATCATTGATTATATTTTCAACCACATTATGATAAATTTTAAGAATTTAATATTTTTATGAATATTTATCATTTAAAAAATTACTATTTATCATGAAATGTTATTAATGTAATTTTTGACAATATTCATTACTTTAAATTTTAAAAAAATACAACATTACAACATTAAAAAATTCATAAATCAATAATATTTCAAGTTAATAAACTAAATTCTTGGATGAAATTATTTATCAGAAATTACATTTATTTTCATAATTTTAATATCATTTATTAGATTTTTCCATTAATTAAATAATTAAACCATCATTGTTGTGAAAGCATTTAAAGAAATTACTACATCTCTAAAAATTAAAAATAAATTTACATGATTAATATAATTAACTTATCACTCATAATATAAATTATATTATAAGGTATTCTCTAGTTAACACTATATTTAAAAATTTATAGTTATTTAAATCATGGATGTGTCATCTTTGACTTTTCTTTAAATAATACATTATATGTGTCACAATCACTTCCTAGTGGAACAATATGTTTATATATCCAAAACGTAAATTATTCTGTATGAAAAAACTCATAAAATAAAATTGGTGTACATTTTATTGTTATTTTCTAGTCTATATCATTTTATTTTTATCATATATTACCGAATTTACCTTATACCGTGGTGAGGAAAATTAACATGGTTATTATTCATGTTGTTCAAAAAAATATCATATTTAATAAATTTAGACCTTAATTATAAAAATAATTCATAAATTTTTCAACATTCAATTCAAATAATTTTCTATGTTTTTTTTTTAAATAATCCATCACAACACAATGAAAAGTACTTTTCTTAAAAAAGAGTTTTTTAAGACCAAAAAAGTACTTACACAAAAATAAAGTATAATGATGATTAAATATAAGTAATTAGATTATATCAAATTAAAAATAACTACAGTTAATTTCATGTCAAATTCAAATCATCAACGTACTTTTAATATAAATAAATTGAATTTTTTTTTAAAATCTATATTTTTTACAATTCACTGGAAAATCAATGTTTACAGAAAAATTCCCAAAAAAATCACCCTATGATAATCTAAATAATCTGGCTTTAGAGAAGAATTAATTTTATAAAATAAATTTTTAAAAAGTTTGAAAATATATTATATAAATTTTCAAGTAAAAATAAATAAAATAATTTTTTAAGAAAACATATATATTTAAAAAACAAAATGTATTAATCTAAATTATTTGTTCATTTATTTAGAATAAATAAATTTGTGTTGAATATGAACATAATATATATTTCATAAAAAACTAAATAATATTCACACCTTCTAGTTTAATTGTTATTTTATAATGTTCTTATAATAATATTTCATTTTTTGTTCAAGCTGGGTGGTGCATGAAACATAAGCTATCAAAGATATTAAATTTAATAAGAGACATACCATAATATCATGGGTATTACAATATCCCCTCCTTCAATAAATTGTATCCTCCCAATTTTAAATTTCACATTGAAAATCAAAGGTTTATATTTGTAAATTATTTTATGGAAAAATCACATCAAAAAAAGTTTTAATAGAACATCCTCTTAAAAATAAGGAATATAAAATGCGAAGGTCACCACAAACTATTATTCTGAATTTATAATCATTTGAGGGAAGTGAAAATATTTCCATGGTAGAGAAATCTAACTATCAAACACTAATATATAGTGATATAAAATATGATCATTATAGATTTAACCATCCGAGAACTATGAATTTTTTATGGGTTAAAATGCATTTGATTTCATTGTATGAAATGTTAGTGAATAAATTTTTTCCAAACTCCATTTCCAAGAGTTAAAGTATTATCTTACTATCTAAATAAATCACCTTAAAGAATAAATATACTTTAATTCTTTCGTCATATGAATCATAATCCGTAGATTTGGTTGGTATTTGATCTATTTCAACTCAATTTCATACATCGGGAGATGGAAATTTAAGATGACTTTTTCTTGCCTGAAGCACCTTTAAAGAACCATATGGTCTTGAAGTCATTCCATTATCATGTTAATATTTATCAAAACTAAACTTTTTAGCATAGTTTACTCAATACGATAAATCAAAAATTAACCTCAAACAATAATATCCAATATTAAAATTAATCCATTCCATATGTAGTTGATCTTATGACTCATCCAATATAAATCTAACCAAATTAAATGTCCAAAAATTTAGAAAGAATGTAATTGAATTTATAAAATAATCTTAACATTTTATTCCCCAAACAATATAATGTATCTCAAATTGTAATATATAAATCATATGAACACCTTGATCACCTTATGTGCTTTTTTAAATCATGCATTCTTCTAAGAATAAAATCTCAGGTTGTCAAATATATTCATAAAATAAAAACATGTAAACTGTATAAGGACAAAATAAACTATCAAATAACTATCCAATTTTATGGTCACCAATACGATCCCATAAATATCTCTTTATAATTATTATCTCAACATTATGACTACATTAAGATATATCATTCCTAAATCATTCATTCTCGAAATAGATAAACTATACACTAAATCAATTCTCTTAGTCATTCGTACTATTAAACATATTGTCTAAAATATATAAATAATACGTTCTATAGTACAAATTTTAGTCATTCATTAATTCTTATAATAATAATAATAATAATATTATTAATAACTTTAAAACAAATTTTTTGGATCCCAATACACAAGGGTAATATTAATTCTACTTTATTTGTATCAATATCATAAGCTTTTCTTTGGTCCCTTAGCATTTTCAGAGGTATATTACCTTGAAACTTGGGTCATTAACTTGATTAGTTCCCCATCTCCATATAGTGGCTATAATACAAATAGAAAAATTATTTCTGGAATTTGTATTCAATATCGATGTGGCCTTTTTCCCCACACCTAAAACAAACTCCTTTTACTTTTTAGAATTTACCTTGGTCTTTCCTTCTACAAGATTCCCATGATGAAAATTCTTCTTTTCCTTAGTTCCTTTGACAATATTTTTCTCTATCACCCTCTCCTTCTCTTACGTTCCTTCAATGTCATAATACCTCAAAAAAAATTATCTTTCTTGATAGAATGTGATATTATATCTTCATATGATACGAAATTTTGGAAAAAAGGTGTTTATTGATGAATTGGATCAAGCCCATCAATGAAGTGTTCAATATTTCTCTTTGGTTTACATATTTAGTCCCCTAACAAAAATTATAACATTTTAATGTTATAGTTATAATTAGAAACATTCACATTCTCATTTTTTCTCAGACTGGATAATTTCTCCCCATATCTACTCTCTATTTGAGAGGAAAATATTTTTCAATTAAAAGTTACTCAAAATAATTCCACTTCTTGTTTATTATTTCCAACTCATCCTTAGTTTTTTAAATCAATGACCACCATTGATCTGAATCTTCTGAGAGAAGACAAACATCCATGAAAACATATCCCTTAAATTTCTTCAGAATCCAAGGAATATATTTTCTAAAGAACAAATCTATTGCTCAGATATAAATGGATTTATAATACCACCAAATGATAGGGTTTATTTTTTCATAAATAAATCCAACATTGTTACACTATGTTATGAATTTATAGGATTTTCCTTATGGGTATCTTTATTTTTCATAACCTGAGCAAGATATCCGAATATAGTTATAATTTTATTTGATCTAGATAAATCTATAACTAAAACTTCATTCTCATTCAAAGGTGGGAAATTCCTACATGGATTACATGAATTTATACAATTTCTATTTATTTTACTATGTTATGTTCTTAAAAAATGGCATTCTCTACATGTGATCATATCATTACGAAACATAATGTATGATCCCAAAAATAGTGAAACAGTTAACATAAATTGAAAATTAATGTATAAATAATCTCTAGAACATATGAATAGTTTATTTACAAAAACATTCAAAAAAATTATTAGTTTTTCCTACTCTAATCCATCTTTTACGAAATCTATTTTCCAAGGTTTCTATTAAAAATACTAAAGTATCAAATATAAAGAAAAATACATTAGTATCTCAGATCGGGTTTCTTCCATTTCTACATAGGAAATTTTATAAGGAATCATATCCCAATGTATTAAATAATTTATTAAACATGGTAAATAAGATGCACACTTGAAATTAAAATTTCATTTCAATCATAAAATATACAAAGTATTTTATTTGAGAACACCATCATCCACCTTAGAATAACCCTACATATCAATCATACAAAAAATATTGTTATCCTGGTGAAAAGTAAAACATGAGAATGGGGTGAACTCAAATGCTTAATAAGTGTTAATTATAGGAGAAACTACAATGGATCAAAAATTATTAACAAGTAAAGGTCAATAAATGAACACATGTCCATTTATTTAATTACTTCAGCATAATATTTAAGGAATAAATGATGATCAGATAATTGCATATAAATAATCGAATGAGTGTGAAACATTACCATGGATATTATAACTAATTGAATAATCACTTAAAATATAAATAACTGAATTCACAATTTTGGAATGCATAATGAAGGACATTTGAAACCTCCCACCCAGGATTCATGTGAGGAATATAATATCATCAAGGATTCGTGCTAAGAATCTAATAAATAGAAAAAGAGTTTGCCAAACCCAAATATGACTTGTCCCATGATAACTACCGATACCTTAAAGTGAGATTTAGGATCTCACCTTTCACTTAAAATTTCCAATGAATTCCTCATACGAAAAAATAATAAAACTAAATCAACATGCATTACCAAAATCAATAACTGTCTGTATTTAGAGAAATAGTCTTACGGATTATCAATAAATTCCCAATCAAAATAACTATAATCCATCCATAAATAAATAAGTAATAATAAAATTAGACTAAATACATAACATAATATTTCATAAAGGTTATTGAAATCGATGAAAATAACTAATAATATCTTTGCAAAACATTTGATTAAAGTATCCTTTTACATTGAAATCACTTATTTTTATAAAATTGAGAACATATAGAAGAAAAAATTACGTTTCAAAAGAAACGTAAAAAAGTTTAAATCAAGGATAAAATCATTGATTCAAAATGATGGTTTTAAATTTTTTTTATGCTGTATAAATTTTAAAAACCTTATTTTCACTTTTTCGTAAAAAAATTCATAAAGTAACTTGATTGGAAAAAGACAAAAATATTGAATTTAAAGGAATTACTGAAAAATAAAAATGGATAATAATTAATTTAAATAATAATTTTGGAATATTAAAATAATCGTTGAAAACGTTTTTAGAAAACATGTACACGGAAGATAAATATTTCCAAATGGAGACAAAAATATACACAATCCGAAATAATGATGAGATTGTGGAGGAACCCTTACCACTTGGATTTATTTTGAATCATATGAAAAATGAAAGAAAAGATATCAAATTAAAATTTATATACCATTAAAAAAACATATTCAAGTTATAATATATCAAAGCGACGGTATATACACCACAAGAAAGATATCAGTGATGATTATGGATTATGTCTCATGAATATATATGTGATATGAGAAACGCTTAAAAAGATCGTATAATTGAAATATGAATTTATAAAAAATAATATATTATGTATATATATTGTATATGAACATAAAAAAAATTTAAATACAATATATGATAATAAAAAGTCATTTCACACATAACCAAGGAAATAGGAGTTTGACCCAAATATTGGAATTTGAGTTAAGAAATTCCTTACCTCTAGTTCGACTTCCATAAAACATTTTCAAAACATATGAATAAATTTCTTTAACATTTGTAATTAATATATAGAAAACCGATATCCATGTTTATAAAATCTTATATAATCCTTTTATATCATCTCACCACCCATTCATTAGTAATATTTCATTATTTTTATTATTTCTTGAGTTAATTACCTTTCTTATTTTATATAGAGGGTGTCTGTTTTCTTACATAGGATTTAGTTAAAAAATAACAATATTTATATTAATTTTATAAATATAATATTTAATCATTAAATAAATTTTTAGATCTATTTGTTAATTTTTAATAGATAAAATGAATTGCATCGCTTCACAGTTAAGGTAAGTCGTACGTAAGCATGAGCGATGATATTGTTTCCAAATGGGTGAAAGGGCATATAAGTGGATGGTGTATTAATTTTTCAGAATCAATATCATGTAATTATTTTCATATATATTCAGTATTTCCATCATTATAACCATCCAATTAAAGTGGTGATGAAATAAGAATTACCCCGCATCGTGCATATGTTAAGTCGTACGTAGGCATGTGTGGTGCTTTATGTTTTTCATATGATGAATAAAATGTTGAAAATTTTTGTTTTATAATCCTAATAGCATCTCAGTATAAATATGATTGTATTTATTATTTTTTTATAGAACAAACATTATTATTAAGTATAGGAAGAAATAAACTTGAAATATTCGGTAAAGACGATTACCTCTTCTACAGCGAACCTCCTTTAGTTGTCTTTTTAGGGATGCCACGTTTTGTCTCTTGAGAACACCAGAACCAATATAACTTGGATAAAGAAGTTGGTAAAATAAATGGAAAGGTTTTTGATGATATATAGGTCACAATGTATCGTAATTTAGAGAAGGGGGTTTCCTTTTAAAATTTATGTGAGGGGAACATTTAGAAACACCCAAAATAACAAATTAATATAAATCAATTTCAAATTTAATAGGGATACATGAGGAGTTAGTGATAAGATAATATGAATGTGGGTAAAAATAATATCATACAATATTTTTTAGCGATGTATAGGAAAAAAATTAACCCTTATAATTTTGTTTTAACCCTTATTTTATTCGTTTACTTCTTACTATGCCAATATAGATTTTAATCTTAAAGGGTCAGTATTAAAACCAATAAAATTTTAAAATACCCAAAAATAGATAATGGATAATAATTTATACAAAATAATAATCACCTTTCCTATTTTTTTATTTTTATAAATCTTTTATCACTTAATAAAAAACTATTAATTTTGAAATATATTTAATGATAATTTTGACATAATTCATTACTTTGACTTTTAAAAATATCAATACGATAAGATAAAATCAAAGAATAAATATTTTAATACATCCCCACTTTGATAGTTTCTTATATAAAATTATTTCATGACATTAATTATCTAAACTTATATTTATTTTAATATTTATATTATCATTTATTTGATTTTTCCGTTAAGGAAAAAATTTCAACATCATTGTTGGGCATGAATTTAAGGTAATTATGTAATCCCTAAAAATTTCAAATCAATATAAAATATTAAAGTAATTATTTTATATTTATAAATAAAATTTAATGTAAAGTATATCATTTTTATAACCCCATGTTAAAAAAACCATTGTTATTAAAATTATGGATGTTACATCTTTTACATCTCTTTTTATAAAATATTTTAAGTGTCTTAATCAACACCCAACTAATGAAAATGGTCATATATACAATAAATTAATTATTATGAATGAACATAACTCATCCAAAAAAAATTGTCAAGTGTGTGGGCCATTTTCTAGTCCTTATAGATTTGTTTTAAAAATATATGACCTAATTTACACTTTCTCGTGGTAAATAAAATTACCAACGTTGCTATTCAAATTGGAAAACAATAAAATGGACCTATTTAATAAATTTCAAACATATAATTAAAATTATGGAATTAATTTTTAAAAAATAAAATCATATAATCAATATATTTTAATTTAAAATTAATCTGGCAAAATGAAACAAGTACAATTTTTTTGAAAAATGCATTTTTATACGGAAAAATGTACTTATACAAAAATAAGGTATATGGTTGATTAAAATGTAATTAATTAGATCATAAATGAATAAATAATATTTAATTTTCCATATTTTTCAATTAAATTCATAAGTGTACTTTTAATATAAAGAAACTGAAACTTTTATAAAAAAATTCATTATTTTTCATTATTTACTGGAAAATCAATCTTTTTAGAAAAATTAAAAATAATTCACCCAAATCCAATATTAATTTATTGGATAAAAATATGAAATTCATTTTATCAAGTAAATTTTATCAAAGTAATGTCTAGTTTATAATGATCTCATAATAATATTCTATTTTCTATTCAAGCTGGGAGTTGCATGCAGTATAAGCAATCTAGTAGATTAAATTTAAAAAAAAGACTTAAAAATATTGGGATGGTATAAACATGGATATTTGGTTGACCACATATGATCTGTTTCTAGTGTCTATATAATTTCTACCTGGTTAACATGAGAATCTTTCTCATTGTACCACATCGTTAGACCACCTGATCATATTAATTAAGAGGTCCTGGTCAGTTCCCAAATCATTTATCATTTTAACATAACAAAATACTATCATCAATTCTAAACCTGAACCCATTTCCACAATCAACTATAAAAAACAATTGTGCAATGAGTATCTACCAGGTATTTATAAAACCATCTTCCAATGAAAATATTGATGAATAATGTGTGAAGAGGTATATTAAAAATGCATGAAAAACATGAGGATCAACCCTTTACCTATTTTGAGTTGGCGTTAGTTCTTTATCGTGAATAAGGTGAATGTTGATTATAATCAATAATTATCCCAACATAAATCTATAGAAGAATTTCATCAACCAAAATCCCACAATCAACTTGTGAATTAATTTTTTATGGAAATAATTTTTATTCCACTTGGGTAAAAAAATACAGGATTATAATAACAAAAATAAACTCCCTAACTCATGTAAGTATCCATTTATGAAAAATAATTGTTCTATGTTGTTGTGATTAGTGAGATTAACTAACTCCTTTGATGATGATGAACTTCGTGGAACATTTATCATCAACCCATGATCCATAGTCAAATATTAAGGGTTTCCTACAACATATCCTCTAAAATACTTATGGTTATGTGGATAACCCTAGGTATTCTCCAATATTGTGTTTTAATTAATGAGAATAGGTTTTTGGTTTATTTAATGAAGAATACATAAATATATCTATTTCTTTATTTATTAATCCACCTCACGATTTCATATAAGAAAATCACCAGATGCGTACAATGGTTATTTCTTGCTTATGGTAAAATATTCTTTCTGAAATTAATGTTTCCCTCAGATTTCCAATTTGAGACTATTTAGAAGTTTCTATGTAATTTATGAAAATATATAGAGCGCATTATATAATATATTTATTATTATTATAATGTATGAACTAATTCCTTCCACACCTTGTAATTTTGTTCCTCACTCTAGATATCTCACTGCCTAGATCTCTCCTAGAGGTTCATGTGCCTCCAAAAAAACATTTTCCCAAGGGTAACACTTTCAAATGATGGTTGTTCTATTTCTTGTTCTCAAACACCACACCGGACATCAAAATATAACTCCATCCTCAAGTTCTTTCTCAATGTGATTGACATTGTAACATCCACTGATCGGACACTCTCTTAAGTGGATATAAAGGGTTGGTGATGTGACCTCAAGTGTGACACCCCCTTCTCTATATGTTGTAAAATATAAGAAGGGGTGTTATATGTATTGTTAGGAGACTGTACCCCTTGGATAGGAAGTTACAGGATAGTGAAATAATCCAATAACAATAATAATAATAAATAAATATCAATGTTCAGTGAAAATATAATACAACAGAATATAAAGAATCAAGACAACAGGATAAATCCAATAAATAAAAAAAGAATGATGTAATGATGTGCTGGTATGTAACTAAATTTCATTCTCGAAATAATATATAATAAAACATGAGAAGACTCAATGAAATACTCAAAATTCCCTAGTGTACAGCCCCATGTTGAACCCATCTCTAGAATACATCCCATCTAGTATGAAAAAATAATCAACAAAATGGTCATTTTCTCTTGTCCGGACATGATTCTATATACTCTACTTAAGTACCATTAGGTCACACAAATTGGGTGTGAGTATAACTCAATAGGTTGAAACAACATTGTCTAAACATGACCAGTATGATAAGTGTAGACATCAATGAAATAAATAATAGTATAAAATAATTAAACAATTAACTTAATACCATATCAACCTACTTCAACACCACAACAGAACATCTCTTTGAATTTTTCACAACCATTCCAACTATAAACATAAAACCAAGGTATAGATTAACCTAGCTCAGCACCATGTGAGAATATCTATGAGCATGTCTCGTGACCATTCAAACCATATCCATAAAACCATGGAATAAAGAAAACATATAACCAAAGAATAAATCATATTAAACAGGGTTAAGCATTCTATATAATAATTTCAGTATTTCCGCTTGGACAAACTCTCTATGTCATCATTTCAGTTTCTATCACTCAGCCTAGCCAACTATATAATCATTTCAGCAAGTCAACTAGTCTAAAACCTCTATATCAACATTTCAGTATGTTTTAGGATTCCAACACACTATATAAGTGTTTTATTATTTAATCATAAGACAATTAAAGGAAACAAGGATATCACATCAATATGCTCAATGGTTAATTATGAAAATTACCAATTAACCTTAATTTATAGATTTCATTTATCAATTTTTCATAACCAAAAACATTCTAGTTATCTCAAAAAAACATCCCATGATAAAGTGAGTCTATATCAATAATACACCCACAATCCATGTCATGCTAAAAAAACATTATTCTATTACAATATTTCACATAACTAACAATTATCAAAACAGAGGGTTAGGGTTTAAACCCTTTACCTTTAACTACCTATCAGACAACGCTTCCAATGGAAAACACCCATGATGAAGAAGGTGTGAATGATCAAAAGAATAATCCTAGATCAAAAAAAACAATGCACACGGTCAGATAGATTACACCTAAAATTTTATAGAAGTATAGGAGAGGATAAATAACCTAACCCATGGGACTTACTGGGGATGTAAAAAACAGGCATGAAATCTGAAAGGGAAGTCAACACTCAAACTTTTTTAGAGGGTTTACCTAGGTAGAAAGGAGATGAACTACACAAGGGTGAATGGAAAATCATCCACACTACATACATTAAAATAGATGGTTAGGGAATTACACGGTGTGCAACATAGTTACATGTTATGTAATTATTTATATTAGAATATTAAAAAACCCCATCAAAAAGAATTATTTATTTAAAAACACCCAATCATTACACAATCTATAATCCATTTACATATTGGGTAAGCGATCTATATATTTTACTTTAGACAATTTTCATTACAAAATAACAAAAAACCCATTTAAAGATTCCCAACATACAAACAAATTGTTGTAATACTTGACCCACTTATACCCAGATTTCATTAACTCAAAAAATCATACATATCTGGAATTTAATCCATTTTCCCACAACAAAGTCTCATTATGATGATTCTATCCTATATTATCAAGTTTCATCACAAAATGAGACTGTATTTATTCAAAAAACCAGTCAACCGTGAAGGAAACAGAAATACCATGATTCATAGATGAGGAAAAATCAACTTAGAGAAATTTTATGAAAAGCTCAGAGATATACATACCAATAAAAATACGAGATATTAAACACCCCCACCTTATAAGAGATCATCCATGTGCTACTCTAAGAATCACTATGGTGTCTCGGTGAAAAGACATGTCCGCCATGCTCATATATCAAACTCCCTCTCCTATGTATCCTCCAAAACTGTAATACACTTAAACTACCATTGAACCAATGGTATACTCCTACCCTGTAGATACTTTTTACTACGGTTCACAATCTGTATTAGATGCTACCCAAAGGATGCATCAGCACTAAGATCAATGTCTTCTATGTCTGAAAGGTAATAATAGACTAGATAATATCTCTAAATATCTGACATATTATGAACATAATGCATTCAACTGTAGCACATTGGAAGGGATAAACAGTACTCCAATAGTACAACCCTATCCACTATCTCAAATGGGCGGAAAACATCAGGCTCTAACCTTCCCTATTCCCTGGTATGACATTGTCCCAGCCTAAGATACACTTTAAGGACAAAATGATGAACAAAATAATACTCCAATGGTCATCTCTGATGTTCAACATAATATTTTACATGATATACTCTGTAACCAACCATTTTCTTTTCAATTAAACTTTCTTTGATGTCTCTTGCATGAGACTATCCCTAACAATTGCTTACTCACCTACCTCTAGGAAAAAAAGAGTTAAATGGTATGAAATTACATAAAATTCCAAGAAATGTACCATATGGATTGATTCTTGAAATCTGTTATTAAATAAAATCTCCATGAGTATCATATGATGCTCTCATGCACCACTAATATATAGAAATCAAACATGTAACATATCCCCTAGAACCTGATTAGTCCTCCCAGATGGACCATCATCCAGTTGATGATAAGTCGTACACTTAATAATATTTGATACGCGAGACTTATAAAGAACCTTTAATAAATTCAATGTGAAATGAGTATCTATATATAAAATGATACTCCTTACAAAATTGTGCATAAAAACTACCTAATGCACATAAATACTACCCAGATCATAAATTGTGAAGGTTTACATAATAAGAAAAAATGGGATAACTTCTTTATTCAATCCTTATTCAACCATACAGCTTCATTATTATGGGGTTTCCATGGTAATCCTATCTCAAAATCCATAGTTTTATCATCTCCTTTCTACACAAGAATGGGAAAAGGCTATAAAATATCACTTGTACTTTGATGCTCAGCTTTCACCTCCTGAAAAGGGAAGCATATTTCCACAAAGCCTTCACCATATTTCTTCATTATTTAAAAACAAAAATGACTATAGAGATCATGACAGATATTTTTTAAACCAAGATATATTTTCCATCTAGAAGAATGAAATGCTTCTATCATCTCCTCTTTAAATCCTGTAAAAACCTATATTCATGAATGGAAAAGAAGATATTTTCCACTTTAAATAGACAGTCCTGATGGCATCTCTCCACTATATAATTTCCACTCATAACTAATCCCTATAGATAAAATAACATGCTCAATTTTAATCCAATTAAAAATCACATGTATAATAGATGATGGAGTTAGAGTTACTCATCCATGAGACTTCAGAGAATCTACATTGATGTCTACAAAGAGATCCATTATCTACCACTCATCAAAAGTCACTTACACTTCATTTTCATGTGTCTTTCAGTGAAAGTCATCGGTGACGATGTTTCCCTTTCCCACTATATAATCCAACTCAATGTAAAAAATGACTATAGATACTTGACCCACTAAATCTACCATTGTTTCAGATCCCACTAAGAAAATATGTAACTGAGGCTCTTGTGGTCCGTATACACCACAAACCTCTCATCCATGAAAAATTTCCTCCAACATCTCAAGTCAATTACCCCTACTCCTAAATCTAAGTACAGAGTAGGATAATTCCAATCATGAGGCATCAACTGTCTGGATCCATTAAGAAACCACTCTATCCTCCCGCATTAAGAATAATCCATCTAAATTTGCAAATGAGTCATTAAAAATGGTTTATGCTTTAGCATAAATAAGTGAAGTGAGGATAAGTTATTATTTTAGTATTCCTTTCATCACCTGAAGATATTTCAAATGATAATCAGACCAAAAAAATACACTACCATTTTGGTTAGTCCTGACATTGGTGGTGCCAAATGGGAGAAGTCATCGATAAAGCCCTAATAAAAGCCCGTTAGCCCAAACAGATCTGAATCTTGAAAACATTCTTGGCCTTCTCTAATGATTGGATGACTATAACTTTCTCTAAAACCACAAACACTTCAACCTCTAAGATGGAATGGTCCATGTAGTGAATTTTATCAATCCATAAACTTCTTTTTGTTAGATTGTTGTATAACATATGCTCTCACAATGTACTCAAGATAATGTTAATATGTTAGAATGATCATCTTCTGAAGAAAATAACAATAATAATTATTTATCAATATCACAAAAAAACTATACTAGAAAAGGGAGAAAGATCTTATTCATCAAGGCCATGAATTCCACTGGTGTATTAGTCAAACCAAATGGCATCTCAAAGAGCACATAAAAGTTGTACCTTTTCCTAAATGAATTTTTAGGTGTGTTATGTGGTATTTCCCTTAAATGATAGTATCCTAATCTCAAACCAATCTTGGGAAATACCATATCCCCCCTCAGCTGATCGAAAATATCATTGATGCAAGGAATAGTATACCGCTTCTTGATCATCATCTGGTTAAATCTCTAATAATCCACACAAAAGTGAAAAGTCCCATTAACCTTCATGGCGAAGAGAACTGGAGAACCCAAAAGTGATATACTAGATCGTATGACACCTTTTTATTTGAGATATTCTAATTAAACTTTCATCTTATGAATCTCTTCTAGTGCAATTTTATAAGGTTGTATAAAAACAAGCTTTGCTCCCTACACCAACTCAATCGTAAACATGATCTCTTTCTTGGGTCGTAAGTCATATAAAATTTTAAGAAAAACAACCAAAAAATTATGTACCCTCAGTGGAAAGGAAACCTAATAATTGAACTAATTTATTTTCACCTTGAGGATTTAAGAAAATATGATGAATGGAACCGGTAACTATGAAAAGCAATTGAGGTAATAACGTGTTATTTTTGGAAAAAACATGATTAAGTGAAGGATAAGCCTTAAAATGTGAATGATGATTAGATAATGATATTTGGATAGAGATATGTTGGATATGAATAAGTAAGTTAGAAAATAATGATAACCTAGGAATTGATTAAGGATTTGTTGAAAAGTGGTTTATGCACTCATGGATGAAATTTAAGACTTTTTGGAATTATGGAATATATCCAATATACATTGTAATAATGAAACATGAATGATTTCAATAAGTATGAATTGTAATTAATGTTATTTACATTATTGAAGAGATTTCTTGATTAATGTATTGAAAATTTTGTATTTTATTACTAAAAACTCCCTTACGATATGTGGGAGATAATTTTAAGGTGGTTTAGGGCACTTATTTTAAAATTTGTGGATTGTCAACTTTTAATAATATTTTAGGCTTCTCCATTTATGGAAATTTTAAGTTAAAATTAGGATTATTTTGTTATATTAAATTATCATCTCATCATAGGCAGATTTATACATATTTTATAACTTTTTCGATCTTTTTTGTTAAAGATAGATAGAATAACATACCATTCTTCTCATGAACTAATAATGCTTTAGGAATGAGAAATTCATCTTCATTTCTTAGAATATTAGATAAAGTGGAAGTTTACCTAGGAACACTGTAGGTTGAAGTTATGCTAAAATAAAGTAAGTATATGTTCTCTAGAAAATTCATCAATATAGGAAAAGAATCGGGATGTAAAAGGATGTCTAGTTACCATCATTATTGTTGATACCATTGACCTATTTAACATTTCATTAGGTTATCTTTTTGTTATTGTTAAATGTTTCTAGATTACTATGTTTCTTGTGATTAGTTATCTTTATCAATATTTAGGATAAATTATTCTTTTCCTCCATGCCAAAATATTCACCAATGTTCCTCTATGTGGAAACGCAGTTATGAGTTACTTTGTGTAACCATTATGTATTTAAATTTCAATTTTAAAATAAAGATTCGTCATTTCTTTTTACTATGTGGGATTATACAAAAGTAACATTCAAATATTAAAACTTTTATGAACTAGATGAATTTTGAGGGTGAAATTCATTTCAATAGGGCTAGAATGTAACACCGTGAGATTTTTTGAATTTTTATTTTAATTAATTAAACATTTTTGGTATTTTCAAATAACTCATAAATAAATATTTCTTTTATATAAAATCAATAAGTTTGGATTAATTAATACACAATAATAAAGGAAACATGCACTGCACGCAATACTAACTTCACTTGCGTTACACACAACACTATGTTTTTGAAAAACAACATTTTACTATTATAATTATTTAAATGAGATAGTTATAAACTAATTGTTAAAAAATTAATATTATTATTAATAAGTAATTTTAAAATATTATTTATAATGGTTTTGATAATGAAAAATATAATTATTGGTAATGTTTTTATATGTTTAAAACTACTATTTTCTCAAAGAACTGATTTTCATGTCCCTATATGAAAAGCATATAGAATTAATTTTATAAACAATTATAAATTTAATTTGATAAAATAAACATCAATATTAAATTTTAAATATTAAAATTGACCTAGGGGGTTTATGTATTTTTTGGAGAAGTATCGTTTTCTACTAATAGTGGAAAATACTACATTGTAGATGGAAAATACGTTTTTATATAATTATAATACTATAAATTAATTTTTTAAGTTAAAATAGATAATAAATACATATATTAATCCAATTTTGGTCTTTACAATCACATTTATAATGAAATTGGAGATAAAACCTTATTGAAATTTTGAATGTCTCTTTTATTGGCCTTTATGTCACATCTATGTGATTAGTGTTAAAATTAATTTAGTAACATATATGAATTGAATTTGGAAAAAATAAAATACATGGTTGTAATAAGTATGAAATTATTGGTGTGATATAATGAACTTAATTTCTTGAAAAAAAGAAACTTTAGAATGTTTTTATTTTCCTTAGTTAAATGTAAATTGGTTAATTAGAGGTAAAATTAATATTATAATATTATAAAACTACCGTAACACTTTTATTAATTTCATTGGATAAATGGGTTTTGAATTTTATAAACTTTAGAATGAAATTAGAAACTTTTAAATCCACTTGGGTATGAATATTACATTTTTTATATATTTTTTAAAGATATGTTAAAATTTCACACTCAATATTTTAATAATTAAATAATTTTTAATATTAGGTTATAAAGAAAATGAATAAGACATTAAATAGTAATTTTAAAGAAAAAATGTTTTTCTAAATAATGATAATGTATTTATAATTTTTAGTGATAAAATAATTATCTTGAAATGTGACATAGTGATGATGAAGTAATTGATTAATTAATAAATGGATTAAATGAATGATATTAAAAATATTCAAATGAAAATACTTTGAATTAATTAATGTCCTCCTCAATTTTTATAGGATACTATGACATGTTAGGATTGTCGTAAACTATTTCTTTAAGTTATCTTTCTGTATAGTTTTTATATAAAGACAATGTTCGGAATAGTGTTAAAATTGACAATAATGATATTTTATAAAATAATGTTCTATTAAATGAAATAAAAATAAAAAAATATATTTAAAAAATAAAAATAGATTCTTATAAGGTACAAAATTTCTTAAATTCTTCATTTATGGACAATTTAACTCATATAAGTAATACATTATAACCTTTTAATATTAAAAAAATGGTTACCACAATTATAATTACAATAGAATAATTCAGGGTAAATCAAAATGGTAAGGCTTAAAATAAATCCAAAACTTATCCAAAAATTATTGGATGAATAGGATTATACCCATATGACAATATGATTGATTTTTTGTTTTTTAATGAACAATTTTCCATGAAATTAAATAATATATTATTTAAATTAATGACAGTTACAATGTATCAATCTCTTGTATTTAATATCTTTTATGTGTTAACATAAGGAAAAAATCAAGCAATGAAAGAATATAAATATATATTTTGATAAATATATAATTAACTTCATTATATAAATTTATTTTCAATTTTTATAACTTATATTATTACCTTAAAAACATATTCAATGCTAAAACAATATATATTTAATTAAAATATAAATTGAATAATTGATTTTATTAATATTGATATTGATATATTTAGTATTAGTTACTTTATATAAATAATTTCATAGATTTATAAGATATATTATATATATTGTAAATCATTATATTCGAATTCCCACCTTGTCTTCATGTATTTGAAGTTAAATTAATGGAATAGTATTAAATTTGACAATAATGATATCTTATTAAATTAATTTATTATTAAATTATTCAAAAATCAAAAAACAAATGTTAAATAATTACAAAGGTATAATATATGGACTTAAATTTCTTATTATTTTCATTTTTGTTTCATTTTTTAGTGTTTATATCCAGAAAAATATTATTATATTTTAATATTTTGGGGGTTTCTAAAAGTAACCCTAAGATCAATTATAAAAGGGCACATCTTCCCTAATTTTTTCACATCACATGGAGAATTTAATCACTATTATCTCCAATTCATTTCCCTTATAAAAATTTCTACTCATATTCTATAGGTTCGTATCTTCTCAAAAGACCAACTCCAGTGCCTTTAATAGGAGATCTAGTGGGAACTTATCAAAGAAGAGGCAATCTCTTCTTATGATTCATTCAAAATTACTTATTATACTTCCTCTTCATTATAAGTTTTCATTATCAAAACATCTAGTATCACTTATATTTTGAGATGTTATTATGATTATGGAACAACCATATTCCATAATCTAATCATCCTATGAAAAACAAAATCACCACACGTGCATATGTACGGCTTACCGACTCCACTTCATAGTGTAATAGTTTTTTTCATCACCACTTTATAGGGATTGGAATAATGATATAACTAATAACTATGTATAATTATTAAAACATTGTATTAATTATGTAATAATATACACACCATCAATTTAAAATCCATTTCGGAATTAATGGAATGATATCGTCGCTTGTGCGTATGTACGACCTATTGTCCCCACAATGTGATGAGATTCATTCTACATGGAAACCATTAAAGAATTATTATTAAAATTTATATAATTAATAATATTATATCATTATGTAAATTCTAGAAAAATATTCTATGTTAAATAACCACACATTATACAACAAAATATGCGTAAGAAACTGAAGCAATTAACACCTAAAAGTAAAGAAATAATGATATATTTTTAAAAGGGTTTTAATATGATATTATATGATATCCAAAATATAAATATTGTTCTAGAATAAATAAAGAACATAATTTAATTAACTATACATATTTTTTTCATACATATGAACAAACCCAGAAATAGGTATGGGATAATTTTACAATCACTTTATTATTTGTGATTGATTATATATAAGTATTTACTCGAATATATTTATCATTCATTACCATGTTACATTAAAAAGTTTCCAAAAATATTCTTAAAATTATTATATTGTTTTTTTAATTTAATTTTTTCTCATTGGTAAGTTTTTACTATGTTCTTCAAATGGAATATTGTTTCATTTTCACTATGAGTTACTTTTTAACTTATCCGTCAAAATAACGAGAAGAATATTTTTTTTAAACTTATGGGGAATGAATAGATTTTTTCCTTATAGGAGTTCATAATTCCTTAAGGATTCCCTAATAATATTAAATGGTTGTTTTTAATAAAAAAAACTTATTCTAATATTTCATGAAATTTAATTCAAAGAAAACGATTTTAATGAAGATATGAAATTTTCCTCAGGAACTATTTTAAATGAGTTTTCATAATTCCTTTATATGTTTTTAATGTGGTTTCAAAGAATAGTTTTTTTATAATTATTTGTTTTTTTAAAAGTTATTTTTAGTAAATTTCATGTTACATGTGATATTTCGAAATCCTACCCTATCTAGGATGACATACTTTTTTATAGTTCGGGAATATGATTCATATTATTTCTCTAAATGGTGTATGTTATGATGGAATGATGTTTAAGAAAGATGATTATTTTCACATGTTATTTTTTATGAAATCATTATGAAACTTGTATATTTTAAACAGGTTATGATATGATTACCTATTTAGGACACTCATTCTAGTTCATTGGTTTTGATATTCTTTTCTATATTCTTGTGGCACATGTATGTATGATTTCATTAAGAAAAGTTGCAGGCCTATATCTCACTCCAATGTATTGGGTAAGGATGGATAACTCATGAGGTATACATGTTATGCGTGAACCTGATTTCATGTTAAAAATTTTATGCATGGACCAAGTTTTCATGTTCATAATTTTATGTTTTGACCTGGTTTTCATATACATATATTTATTAAAGTTCATGATTTCATGTCTTTAATTTAATGGGTGATACTACTAATATTTATAAATGTTCACGGAGTTAGAATTTTATGTGTATGCCATAGTTGTATTCTTATATAACTTCTATGAATTCATGGATTATGTTATTTATTTCTTTATGACTCATGTCTAATGGACTTCCAATCTTTATTCCATAACTCATTTATTTTATCTACTTATATGATGGGTATGATCTTCAAATGTTATGCTCAAGTTTTCATACCCTTATGTTCTTGTTAAACTTACATATCATCGATGTTTACCCTTATTGAGAATCTTAGCACCCCCATTATTATGTTTCTTTTCCCTAGCATATTAGTAAAGGTAATAAGTTTTTTATATTAAAAAATTTGTCTAGTTATGAAGAAATAGGTTAGAAAAAGAGTAGATGTGATACGAACTAGATTTTTGTGTTTTTATATTTACGAATTCGCTAAACTAATACGATCCTTGGGCATGTATTTATGTATTCCACAATTATGATGTAATATCGATGTACATCATGCTTGGGTCACTATATTTGATATCATAGTGAAGGTATAGTTAAACATTGGAAAATAGGATGAGAATAGCAAGTGAGATCCAAAGTGATATTTTTAAGGATATTTATTCAGATTTCACAAAGGATAAGCCAAAGGTGTCATAGATTTAGAGTATCTATCATGATTTAGGTATCTTATCAGTAATTATTCATTATTTTGTGTTTTTCAAAAAATCATAATTATTCCTCATATTCTGATTTCTTATATTATTCAATATTAGAAACTAGAAGTAAAAAGGGTTAACATTAAATGACTCAGAAGTGGAAGGTATGTGAATTATGAAAATCAATTTCCAAAATAGAAATATCATGAAGATAATCAAGAAGGTGGTATGAGTATTGGTTACATTTATAAGGATAAAGAGACCACAAATTACAAGTGAATGGTTTTTAGTTTTCATACTGTATTTTTTATGTTAATCATAATAATCATGATGAGATTGTAATTGAATAACCTTAACACATGATTCGTATTTCATATTCAAGGAATGATTAAGATGATGAATCGTGAGTAATTCTTAACAATAAGGTTGGATTATTGATGTGTTTAAGTGAGTATATTCAGGAATAATGTTGTAGAATTTCCCTTATGGTATTATGGAATAAGGGAATATCAAATGATTGGTCCACATTTTTTTCATTAAGTATTTTAGTGTATATGATGAATTGCAATGGTAACCTGGAAAAGTGATTGAGGTAATAAGGTGATATTTTTAGAAAACACATGATTAAGGATAGGATAACCCATAAAATGTTCATGATGATTTGATAATGATATTTGGATAAATATATATTGGATATGAATAAGTAAATTGGACATTAATGATTTTCTTAGAATTGATTAAGGATTTGTTGAAAAATTGATGATGCTATCACGGATGATGTATAAATCTTTGTGGACTTAAGGAATATATCCAATAAACAATTAAGTAAGTAAAAATGATTTTTTTCAATAAGTATGTACTGTATTTCATGTTATTTACATGTTTTAAGAGAATAAATGATTAAGGTATTCACATTATTGGAATGTGAGAACCAATAACTTTCTTATGATATATGGGTGATAAATGTTAAGCTAATTCAGTGAACATCTATCTAATGTTTTGGATTTTCAGATTTTAGAAATATTGTTGGATTATCCATTTTTGTATAGTTTAAGTTAAAAATTGGATAATTTTTTGAGATTAAATCATCATCTCATCACAGCGGGATTTATAAAAATTTTACAATGTGTGATAACCTTTTTTTATGTTAGATAGAATGAAATATCATTCTTCTCTGGATCTTTTAATGCTTCTTGAATGAAAAATACAACATCATTTCATAAAATATGAGATGAAGTGTAAATTGATCATGGTACACAAGCGGGTGATGTTATGCCAAAATCAAGTAAGCATGTATTCTATGGAAAATTAATCTTCCTCGGGAAAAGAATCATGATGTAAAAGGTAGTCATGTTGTCGTCATTATGGATGATATCAGTTATTCCTTTTTGGTTTCTTTTGTTTATGGTTTTGTGAATGTTAACATTCTATAGTTCACACACTTTTTTATGATGAGTGATCTTTTTTAATCTCTATGATTATTTACACTTTCCCTTCATTCTGAAATCATCACCAACATTCTCCTCTATGGAAACCTAGTTTTGTGTTATAATTGGTAACTATTATGTTTATAACATTCCATTTTAAAAGGAAGGTTTAGTTTTTGTTTTTCCAATGTTGGATCCTACGAAAAGAACTTTAAATTATTAATCCTTTGATAACCAAAACTAATTTTGATGGTGAAATTAATTTTAAGGGGGTAGAATGTAACACCCATAGATTTTTTAAATTATTTTTTTCCAATTAATTTAATCTTTTTTATTTTTTCACTTCATGAAATTTTAAATACATATTTTTGTATTATATAAAATCACTATGTTTTGAATACATTATATGAAACACCAAAGGAAGCATACACTACAACCAACACCGACTTGGCTTTTGTTACACGTCGTACTAAGTTTATGTGAAACAACACTTTACTATTATAATTATTTAGAGATTTAGTTATAACTTAGCCGTAATACTTCTAAATAGAATAGTAATGAATATTTTCAAATATTAGTAATAATGGTATTGATAATGACAAATATAATTTTTGGTAAGGTCTTTATTTGTTTAATACTAATATTTTCTTAAATGAATTAATTTTCATGTCCCCCTATATAAAATAATAAACATAATTTTAGACACGAATTTAAATAAAATTTGATAAAATAAAAAACAATTTTTTATTTTGATTTTCAAAACTAACATATAGAGTGAATTTTTAGAATTTTTCTTAGATGTTTCATTTTTAGAGGAATACTGAAAAATACTTCAGTGTAAATAAAAACTATCTTTTTGTTTTAAATAATTAATATTCATTAAATTAATTTTTAAATTAATAATATATCATCAATACATATATTAATTCAATGTAGCTATTTTGAATCAATTTTATATTAAAATTAAATATAAATAATAATTGAACTAATGACATCTCTTTTACCCACAATCATGACACATCTACGAGATTAGTGTTAAACATAATACAGTTACATCTGTGAATTGAATTTGTAAAAATGTAAATACATGTTTGTAATCAGTATGAAATTTTCGGTCTAATAGGATGAATTTAATTTTTGGTGACTAGTAACATTAGTATATATTTATTTACCTCGGTTAAGGGTAAATTGGGTCATTAAAGGTAAAAATAATATTATAAAATTATAAAATTACTCTAACACTTTTGCTAATTTATTTGGATAATTGTTACTAGAATAAAATAAATCACTGAATGAAATTAAAAACTATTTATGCCACATGGGTATGAATATGACTTTTATTATATTTTATTTAATGATAAGTTAGTAATATCATGCCAATAAATTTAATAAGTAAATAATTTTTAATAAAAAATAATAAAGAATAAAAATTATACTATAAATAGTAATTTGAAAGAAAAAATTATCATATACATCATGATAATTTATTTATAATTTTTAGTGAAAAATTAATTAACATAATATGTGACACAGTGATGATGTAGTATTTTTTTAATTAATTAAATCATAAAATAAATGATATTACAAATATTGAAATAAATTTTTTTTAATTAAGGTGATACCTGAATTTCAAAGGATAATATGAAATTTTTGGAATGTCGTAAATAGTATTTTTGAAATTATCTTTTTTTGTTTCAATATAAACACAATGTTGTGAATAATGTCAAAACTGACACTAATGATATTTTATAAAATAATACTTTTAAAAAAAATTAAAATCAATAATATATTTTAAAATATATATATATATTATTAGAAGTTATACAATTTTATAAAGTGTGCATTTATGGACAATTTACCTCATATAAGTAATAATTTATAACCATGTACTATTAAAACTGTTGTTACCACAATTAAAATTAGAATAGATTAATTAAGGGTAAATCAAAATGGTATGTCTTAAAATAAAACCAACACTTGAACAGAAATTATTGAATGAATAGGATTGGACCATTAAAACATTATGGTCCATTTTCTATTGTTTAATGGAAACTTTTCGATGAAAATTATTTATATATTATTTAAATAAAATATAGTAGTAAAGTATCACTCTCCTGTATTTAATATCATTTATGTGATCACATAGGGTAACAATAAATTTATGAATGAATATAAATGTCTATTTTGATATAAATGACATTAGTTTCATTATATAAATTTATTTTGAATTTTTAGAGGTTAGCTAATTACCTTAAAAACTTTTTCAATGCTCAAACTATATTTATTTAATGAACAGAGAAATAGAATAATTGATTTTAATTATATATTTTTTTGATTTTTTTATTAGTTCATGTTTCTAAAGAATTTCCTAGATCTATAATATATATTATAGAACTTTTATATCATTATATACTAAATCCCACCATTTATTGATGTATTTGAAGTCAAATTAAATGAATAGTATTAAATTTGACAATAATCATACCTTATTTAATTTATTTGTTTTTAAATTCATTAAAATTCAAAAAAAATTAAATAATAAAAAGGGGGATGGATATAGATGAAACAATATAATAATTCCCATTAATGGTTTGTTTGTATGTTTTTCGATTTAGAATAATCTTATTCTATTTTAATATTTTGGTGATCTCGAAATGTGTCGCTTACCTCAATTATAAAAGGTCACTTCTTCCCTCACTTATTCACTTCACTTTATGCCTTCATGATCATCCATCCCATAACCATTTCAATTATAAAATTTCTTGGAAAAATGCGGGAGGTTCTGGTCTTCTGAAAATAACAACTCTACGGCCACTACCACAAAACTGGGCAAGGGAAGCGCTGCCTTTTATCAACGCTAAGCAGAAAGTGCTCATAAAGAGGCGGGCCTTTATCAGTGCTATTATTAGTGCTGATAATAGTTTTAAATAAAAATTATTATTAATTTATATAAAATTATTATATTTATGTTAAAAAATAATGTCAATTTGTATACATTAAATAAGAAAAAAAATGTATAATTAATATATTTTTTTAATAATTCAAAAATATATATATACAATGTTTTTGTGGAAAAAGGTATTTCTTTGTTTATAATTAAATATATAAATATATATAATTAAATAATTATAATATTATAATAAATTAAATTAAATAATAAATATATTTATTATATTTATTATATTTATTATATCTATTATATTTATTATATCTATTATTTTTATTATATTTATCACATTTATTATAGATTTATTAGATTTATTGTATTAGTTTATTGTTTTTATTAGATTTATTGGGTTAATTAATTATATTTATTGTACTTGTTATATTTAATATGTTCATTTTATTTATAAATATATAATACTTTTTAATATATATTCATAATAAAAATTATTGAACATATATGTGTTTTCCAATGAATTTGGTCATTGAATATATTGATCATGCATATATGTAATGTATCATGCATGAATGTTCATTTATACATTACATCACATTGTCCATTTTCGTGGTATAATTATTAATTCATAATGTTACCCATATGAACAATATATGTTCTAAAATATGTACTTATAAAATTACATTAAATATATTTAAATAATAAATATATTTATTATATTTCTAATAATATATAGAAATACTTATCAAAATACATTATTAATTATAATTATAAATATATATAAACATAATTATAAAATTATACATATAATATTTATTATTTCATATATAGTATGTTATATATAAATATTTATTCAAATATTTATAAATAAATACAAATGTTATTTATAGTTATAATAAATAAAATTATATTTAAAAAAATTTAAAATTATAATAAATATATTAATTATATATATTAAAAATTTATAAATATTAGATATATAAATTTTTTATAATTTTATAATTATTTAGATATTAAATATTTATTTATTTATAATTATATTTATAAATAAATATATTTCATATTAATATTTATAAAATTAGAAGAAATATAGTTATATATATCAATAATATTTTAAATATAATTAATTAATATATTTATTTTATATATTTATATGATTATAAATATAATAAATATATTGCTTATAATTTTATAATTACTTGAATTATAATTTCATAAGTATAAATAAATATATAATTCTTTATATTTATAATTATTAATAAATATATATATATTTATCTTTTATATAATTTTAAATAAATATATAATAATATAAATAAATTATTAAAATTATACCTTCATCAGCTCTTTTTTAGCGCTGATAAAAGATGTCTATTTTGGAGATATAATTTTATCGCTGATAAAGGTATGTTTTATCAGCACTTTTTATTTTAGCATTGATAAAACATAACTTTATTGGTGCTTTTAACTAGCACTGATAAAGGTTCCAGTAGGTTATATAAAAGAACACTAACATGCTCCTCCTCTCTCACACCCTTTCAACCCTTCGTTGAAAAGCTGACCCCTACGCCACCGAGTCCTCCTCCGCCGCCACCCCTCTGCCGAAACCCCTCCTCCTCCCCCGGTGTTGCTGCCTCCTAATCCTCCTCTATGGCTGATGACTCATCACCCACCACCACCAAAACATTCTCCTCCTCCTCCTCGACCTCCTCTACCTCCTCCTCCTTCTCCTTTTGTGGCCCCCTTGTCCAACTGACATGCTCCTTCGTTCCCTCATCATGCGACGAATGTCCAGGCAACCTCCTCTACAGCGTACAGATTCCCCGCAGTGAGTCTCTTTTGTGGTTTTCATGGTTTCCATAGGGTGCGTAAGGATTGTCTGCACCCTCACATCAGTGGAGGTAGGTAATTATATTTCATTCCATTTATTTCATACTTACTTTGATGCTAGATGTTCTAAATATGATTATTAATTAGATAAATAAAGTATATATATCTAAATTTGATTGCCCAATGATTTTCTATGATCACTTTAATGTTTACTCTGACATAATGGATTTATTTTAATAATTCAATGATACATTTATTCAAAATTGTGTTTCATTTATTCTAAATGCTTAATAAAATGGAAATGATAGTTTTGTTGAAGATAAATTATACGCTCATGGTATATTGGGTCAATGAATATTTATAATGTGGGTTGATTCTTAGTTTAGGGGATTCCAATATTATAAAAGGTGTGTGTGTTTGATTTATGAAATTATTTAATGACTTTCATGGATTGATTTTGATTTTTATCTGATGATATTGGTGTATTTCTTTAGACTTACACTTTTTTCAAATGGTTTTAAATAGGTATTTTGAAATGAATTAATACTATATATATAGTAAAGTCTTATTTGGAACTTGATAAAAAGTGTATTTATTTGGTTCCTTCATTGAATGTTTTGTTAGAGTGCCTTTACAGGATGTTTAGAATGATTAGTTTGATTAATAGGCTCTGTTGATAGAGTAAAGCTGAGTCTGAGTGTGGAGATATCGAGGTGGAACATTTTATGCAAGTATCCATGGAATAGGTTATGGATCTAAATAAATGCACTGCGGTGAATGGTAGGGGAAGCTACTAGTATTTGAATGATCTTCCAGCAGATGTGATGGATGTGTATAAGTGCTTGAGTTCCATGAACTCTAATGATTATGCATGGGAGTTTCTCCTATAAAATGAGAATGGAATAGTTCATCAATGTCATTATAGTAAAGTGGATATGGAAGGCACCATTCACTGGTGTTGGTGTTCATAAATAATGTTTCTACTTTCAATCAACAATGACCCATTCCAACAGAAGGATGCCTAAAATTTTAGGAGGGATGTTGTGAATGGATAGTTAGTTCAGGACCACTGCAAATAGTGTTATGAACTACATGTGTAAGTATAGATTCTTGTAGAAATAAATGTAAGAGATGATTTTACCAACACTGATGAGGCCTAAGTAACGAAAGTTGGTGGATATAGTAAGAGGACCACACTTAAGCACATCCAGATTCCCATATGTTGAAATTAAAAGATCAATTCTCAAAGCACTAGAAGTATCTTAGAGGATATGAAATGATCGAGAGATTGTATTAGTGATACATCTTATGGAGAACTAAGTAGGGTTTTCGAATATCGAGTTTACCTTATAACTCATGTTCTCTTTTTTCGATGGAATAAAAATGTGATGTTGTTGTTCTACCATATAGATTAGATTAAAGTATGAATGAAATTAACCATATATAAAATGTTCTTTGTAAATTTTCCTTATTTGTTTATATATTATATGAATGCTTATTTTCAAGTATGATCATTAAAATAAGGATACTAAGATGACTAAAACTAGGGGAATCCATGTTAGAGGAAAAATAGGTGTGGTGGTCAGGTTGTGTGGTCACCTGGCTGAGTCTCCTCAATGGAAGAGAATTGACCGTGAGTATCTAGGATTTGGAAACGATCCAAGAAACCATCGTCTTGTATTATCTACAGATGGATTGAATCATTTTGGTTTTCAAAGTAGCAGTCATAGTACATGGCCCATTATGTTGGTAAATTATAACTTACCACCATGGTTATGCATGGAATGAAAATGCAAAATGTTATTTATTCTTATATTAGGACCAAAGCAACTAGGTAATGATATTAATTTTCATTTTCCTCCATTGATCAAGGATTTGAATATATTGTGGGATTCAGGTGGTACGTTTTTTGATGCTTACAAAAATGAAGATTTCACTTTGAGATCCATGTCATACGGGATAATAAATGACTTTCCTGCATAAGAAAATTTGTCAGGATATAGCATTAATTGAACTCAAGGGTGTCTTGTTTGCGAACAAGGTACACAGTCTATTATGTTGAAATATTCATCAAAAACCATGTTTCTATGGCATTTCAGATTTTTACCCGGACATCATAAGTACCGATCATGGATGATATCATTATATGGATGTTCAAAAGAACATATTGCAACGTCTCTACAAACTGGTGTTCAATTTTTTGAGAAATTAAAATATATAGACACTACTTTTGGTAAACCATTTTAAAAAAAACATAAAAAACTAGAATTAAAAATATATCAGTATTTTTTATGAATTATCATACTAGAATTGTCTGTATGTCAGACATTTTCTTAATGTTTTGCATGTTGAAAAAAAATGTATGTGATAGTGCCATCAGCACGTTGCTAAATGCACCCAGTAAAACAATATATGGAATTAAGGATATGTTGGACATGTTTGACATGGGAATATGAGAAGAGTTGTCACTAGTGAAGGGTGAAAATGAACATTTATTCTTCCAAATTATTACACTGTATCTAGGTAGGAGAGGTATCAGTTTTGAAACTTCTTGATTTAGAAAAAGGTTTCAGAGATTTATTCACCAAATATCAATAAAATTGTGTCATTGAGTGATTTAATGTTAAAGGGTCTAAAGTCACATGAATTCCATGTTTTGATGTAAGATCTACTTCCTATAGATTTTTGTGGAATTTTTACAATGAATGTCTACCATACATTAATGAAACTCTGTTTCTTCTTCAATGCTATATGTAGTAGAGTTATAGACCTGGAAAAATTTCCAACTACGGAAAAATAAATTGATGTCATATTATGTGAATTGGAAATGTTCTTCCCACCGATATTCTTTAAAATGATGGTTCATTTGATGGTTCACCTGGTGAGAGATATTCGTCTATGTGGCTCTACACATTATAGTTGGATTTTCCCCATTGAACAGTATATGAAGATTTTAAATGGGAATGTTAAAAATCAAAGATGGTTAGAGGGTTGTATTGAGGAGAGAGAAATTTTTTAGGAAATTGTTGAATACTATACAAAATACTTTTTGGGTATGGAAATTATTGGCCTAAAGAAATATCTTCACACTGGGCAGCTTGAGGGTGAAAATGTATTGGAAGAGAGATTGTCACAATCAATATTACAGATCGGGAAAAGGTCCACCTTTACATTTTGGTTAATGGTTTCGATGTTGAACCATATGTTAAAACCAAAAAATAAATTCTTAGGCACTTGAAATCATCTAGGAATGAAAAATGGATATCAAATACACATAATCAACAGTTATAAGATGATTTTTGAACTATATTTTTAAGAAGTAAGATAAAAATCTGGAATCAATTTCAGAATGACTTCAATGGCTAGCTGGGGGCCCATCTTTCTATAAATTATCTTACAATTATTATATAGTTAATGGTTATACATTCTATAGTAATTAACATGATGATGAAACTGCCATGCAGAATAGTGGGGTTACACTTGTGGCTGAAGTGGTTCATGTTTCCAGTGCTAAGGACAAAAATCCAATTTCTGAGAATATGTCAAATTTTGGCATTAGAAAAAAAATATGGGAGTTGGATTATTAAAGATACCAAGTTATAATTCTTCAATGAAATTGGTTTGATAATATTATTGATTGTAAAATATATTAATTGGGATTCATGAAAGTTGATTTCCGAAAGGAAGGGTAGAAAAAACCGTTTATAATGGAGTCATAGGCAGTACAAGTATTATTTGTTCTAGATCCCACAAACCAAAACTATTCATTTTTTATATTATCAACAAAAACAACTAAAGGTTCAGATGAAAATTCAACGGAGGATATCCCTTTCATTGGTAAATCGCAATCATTTTTCAGTGGTCCCAATCTAGACGGAATTTTCTTTGACAGGGGAGACCGTAATGAATGGATTTACATAGTCGATAGAGGTGTCTAATCACTTCTGCATTTAAAAAAATATAGTTCAATAATCATGATATTTTTTATTGTAATATAAATTGTTTTACCTTATGTTATTATATGTTTGATGTAGATTTTATGTAATATAAATTAAATGTAAAACCTCTTTTGTAGACAATGACTTCTTCACCTACTGATGTGCCCAGTCCCATATCCCAATAGGTATCTCAACCTACTGTTACTAGTCCCAGTGCAGAAGAACAACTAGTTTCTCAACCTATTGTTGTTGGTCTCAATGTTGAGGTGCAATAGCTTTCTCAATCTGTTTCTTCTGGTCCCATTACCGATGCTATAGCTTCAGAAGAACATGATGATGATGTTGAAACTGATGAAATGGTAGGCAATGAGACCCTGGAGGTGAAAAAAAACAAGAGTGCCATAGTTTTATAGTGTTAGCAAAATTATTTATGGAAAAACCAAAAGATATCAAATTTTAGGTTGGATGGAATAAGTGAGGCTTGCATGTTCAACCCCACAAAGCCATGTTTACTAGCTATAATGAAATCATCACTCAGCAACGCGTGGTGATTGATGTATAGTTGTGGCACCATGTTTTCACCAGGATTAAGACACTAATTTGGGAAAAAATGATAGTAACATTATGATATTATTTCATTAATTTATTAAAAGGATAAAATTGTAAAATATTGACTTACTCTTCATCATCCCTTGTAGAGTGCATTTATAGTAGATTCCTTACACAAGGAATATGTATTAAGAGTTTCAGGAAGGATTCAGAAATGATTATGCCCAGTTTTAACTAAATATCATATTAAAGATGCTAAATAGAAAATCAAGCCGCACCCACCTCCTATTTATGCACACTTGATATCCCAATGAGCATGGGATGCGTTCAGTAACTGTTTTGTGGTGATGCTTTTCAGGTACATTGTGTCTGGTAATATGTTGTTTGACATTGATTCTATTCATCACTTTGATTGACAGTTTCTTATTTATCAAAAAGCAATTGAGTGCTGAAAATAAGTAATGGACAGCAAAACTAGTGTACCACTATCATAAAGCAACGATGGGGTATGCTTCACTTTAGGAAAAATTGGTGAATATTTTAAATCTAATGTAATACTTTTATGTGACATAAAACAACACCATAACCATGTTCCTTTGTTTATATGTAGATTCATGAATATAAATTGAAAGACACTTCCATCCTACACCATGTGCTATGGAAGGAGGCCCGTCTAAATAAATAGGGGATACTGATAGATTAAAACACAAAAAATAAAGTGTGGGAAGCATGTGTATGTAGGAAATAATATAAATGTGTTTTTATTTAAATAGATATTTCATAATAATGATGACTTATTTTCCTATATTTTCTATCGGAAATTGTCACAGGAATCAACAACACTTACACTAGAAGCAGACATACGTTCAGCGGCCTTGAAGCTTGCAGAATTCTATAGCCGCATCAAGGGTGTGGGTTTTGGGGTGACACCTCAAACATATTTTCAGAAATAATAACAGTATGAGGATCAAACTGAGGAAATTAAAAAGATTAGAGAAAAATTATCTATGTTTCAAGAAGAATTAAAATACCATAGAGAGATGATATCATGTTGGATGGGGGAGGAAAAGAGAAGAAACTACTCAATAACGACTCGTGTGTGAAGATCCCACCCCACCCACCACCAGTTTTGAGGTGAGTCATTCTCCTAAAAAACCTTACTTATTTGAGGTAATCAATGCTTTAATAATTGTTTCTTGGAAATTTGAATCACATAGACACTGATACCTTTCATGTACCAACATTCTAAATTGTGAAAATGACTGTGATTTATATCTCTCAACTCCCACCTATCGCCTTGTAGCGAGGGCTATGATGTTCAATATGTTGAACGACATGCTACAAAATAGTCCACATCCAACAAGTCATTTCGGAGTCTATATTAATGAATCTCAGGATCCAAGTGTCAAGATACCTATTTTAAATGATAATAAAGACATTCATATATTCTAACAAGCTATTGGAACTTTAATCGCATGGCCATCAATTCTTATAAAATAACATGTCAACAAGAAGGAATTCATTTCAAATTTATTTTTCAAGCTGAACCATTAACATTTAATGAAAAATGTTCTGAACCGATTAATGTTATTATTAAATGAATAAGGGAAGGTGGTGAAACATAATATCATTTCAAAATGATCGAAATGATCAACCATCCAATCAAAACAATCTATTGAGAGAACCTTCACACCACCCATTATATATCCACATTTAATATAATTTTTAGATCATGTGTGTTGGACTCCTCATGTATGAGTCATGTTTTAATGATCACAAATCCTATTACTGTTAATTAATCTCAATATTAATTGCACATCTTGATAATTCTCTTCAATCTCAATAATAACTACACATCATGTTTTAATGATAAAAAATCTTATTGTTGTTAATTATTCTCTTTATTATTTACAAGTCTTATGCATGATCACAAATCTCACTTATATTATCAAGACATTATATTTATGATTCAAGTTCTCTAACTCTCTAATGATTGAGCTTAATTCATATTCTTTATATTACTGTTTAAGTATAAAAATAGATATTTTCTAAGTATTGAGACACCGTGAAGGACACACCGTGACCCAGACACCGTGAAGGACAAAGCGTGACCCAGACACCGTGAAGGACAAACCGTGACCCAGACACCCTGAAGGACAAACCGTGACCCAGACACCGTGAAGGAAAAACCGTGACCCAGACACCATGAAGGACAAACCATGACCCAGACACCATGAGCTACACACCGTGACATGGAGACACCTTGAAGCACATACCGTGAACCACATACCGTGAAGACTATACTGTGAAGAAGACACCATTTACATAATCAGTGTGGCACTGTTTCTTAACTTTTTGTCAATATTATTTAAATAATGTTAACATTCATATTTGATGTTTTTAATGCAATTAATGTTATTTAATGATAGTTGATGGCATGTCAGGAAACCGTATCTCATACCTATGAAAATGGAATCATTTCTTCTGCGAGAACTCATGGAATATAAGGAAGATTGAGATGTAGTACACGTGCAAGAAAAAGTGTGACGATAGAACAAGAAGAACTTACATACACCCAAGAGCACTGTGCTGAACATGAAGAACAATCCTGAGCAAGACGGAGATTGCAATACATTCAAAAAACTCTCATGAGTGCAATCCAACACCACTGAAGAACACACAATGAATCAAGAGATCTTTTTCACTCCTGTAGAACACAAGCTGAACTACGACACTCTATTTTTCAACAGAAAAACCAGAGAAGGACTCAGAAGCATTCCTGTTGAATCCAACAAGTCCATAGCTGCATTGATAATCACTAGAGCTCTCTACACTCTTATCGGTCTTCTATAGGTGATTTGTTTATTCAGTTTCGAGCAGTGTGGTGTAATCTATATATCTTACACACACACTGTCTCATGCACTGAACTAGAGGATATCAAAATCCTCACTCCAAAACTCTTAACTCTTGTTTACCCATGTCAACTGTGGAAGAGGTCCTTGTGTGGCCTGGTCTTGGTTTTTTTTTTCACGAAGAACTGTGGTAGAGGTCCCTGCGTGGCCTGTATAGTTTTGTAAACTGTTGTTAACCTCGATCCAGGGTGTGGAAAAAAATTATATAAATTTGAGAGGACTAAGTCTCGGCTTGTGACTGAACCTCTGGTTATATATCTGTTGGGCATATTTAGTTTATTTTTAAAGTATACTACATATATCATTTATATTCCGCTTCTTTTACTTTGAAATACAAAACTATTATAAAGATACTTTGATCGTTAAATTAGCAACTGTTTATACTTATTGTAAATCAGTAGGTTAGTTTCAAAAGTTAGTTTAATCTTGTGGTTAAATTAACTGAGACCTAATCAATCTTTAAAAAGCTAAGTGAACTTCTAAAATCTATATAAATTCACTACAGTTTAACTTATTTTATAAATTGGGGGATTTTAAATATAAAATATTTTAACAGAAATTTTAATTGGAACTCAATTCACCCCCCCTCTTGAGTATCCACTCCGACCAACATTTGGTATCAGAGGATTTTTTTTTGTTTAAGGATTTTTGAAATACTCTATTTTTTCAACTGTGATTTTAGTTGCATCTTTAATGATCGTAAATTTCTGTTAGTTTTAAATTTTATCTCTTTAATTATACTTTCTAAAATCCAGCTGTGGACAATAGACTAGAGGGTGCTTCTACTAACAGTCCACCTTTCTTTAATGGTACAAACTATGCTCAGTGGAAATTGAAAATGAAAAATCATTTAGAAAGCATGGGTTTTGATATCTGGACTGCTATAAAATCTCAATATAAAATTCCAGTAATTGAAAGAACAACTTGGTATGAACCTACAAAGACTGCTTATAATAATAATTGTAAAGGCATGAATTCCTTGTACTGTGCTCTAGGAGATGAGGAATTTAATAGAATTTCTGCATGTAAAAATGCTTTTGAAGTTTGGGATAATTTAGGTGTTTCTCACCAAGGAATAACTAATGTTAAAGAAATGAGATTAAATACTTACACTATTAAATATGAAAATTTTAAAATGAAAACTTATGAACCTATTTCTGATATGTATCTCATGTTTAATGAGATAGATAATATAGTGAATTCACTCGAAAAGGCTATTCCTGCAAAGGAACAAATTATTAGGATATTGAGGTGTCTTCCAGAACGATGGAGAAGCACATCTATTTCAATCAGAGAGTCATGTGACATTGATGCTCTACCTGTCAAAGAGCTCATTGGTAAGCTTATGATGTATGAGGAAGAACTCAAGGTGAATAAAGAGGAAGAGGATAAACCAAAAAAGAAATCAGTGGCTTTAAATACTACTGCTTCAAAGAACAAGGACAAAGAAAAAGCTCAAATACAAACTGATAGTTCAACAAGTGAAATATCGAACTCTGATAGTGATGCCAAAATGGCTCAGATAGACAGAAGGTTTAAGATATTTTATAGGAAGAATAAATTCTTCAGAAAATAATATTACATGGGAAATTATGACAATAAGGGACATTGGAATAAGGGACGGAAAAATCTAGATAAAAGTGATGAAGTTGTTTGCTATGAGTGTAAAAGAAAATGTCACATTAAAAGAGACTTCCCAAAGCTAAAATGCAAGAAGAAATATGATTACAAGGATAAAAAGTACAATAAATCTATGAAAGCTACCTGGAGTGCTTCTGAAGACAACACAAGTGAATATGAAATTGTCTGATTCTGAAAAGAAATGTACCAACATGTGTTTCATTACAAACACATCTCAGGTAACCTTAGATTCTCCTGTTTTAAATTCTTATTATTCTGGAGATGATGCAGAATCTGATTCTGATTCTGAAAACTTGACTAGTGAGGAATTATTTGAATATTGTCATATTCTGGAAGAGACATGCAATGATCTTTTGGATAAATACAAATCATTGAAGAAACAGCATGCTCTCACTACAACTGTTAAAACTGAACTTACTATTGAAAAAGAAAAAAATGATCAACTATTAAAAGAGAACACTGAACTAAAAATGTCTAATGAGAAACTTAGAATAGACTTAGAAAAGTTTACAAATGGAGAGGATACACTAACTCAAATACTAGGAAAGAAAGTGGCACTAAAATACACTACTGGAATAGGCTACAAACCTGGATAGAGACACATTACTAAGAATAAATTTCTTCCTAAATCTGGTCAGAATACTGCTAGTTTTAGTTCTGGACATTCATATGCTTCAACCAGTTATTCATATGGTTAGAGATCAAATAAATTTTATCTTTCAAAATCTATTGATTCTGTAAATTATATGAGACCTATAATACAAATTTGGGTACCAAAATCATTGATTGCTAACCTGTCTGGACCCAAGAAGATCTGGGTACCAAAATCATTTCATATCTAAATCTATTTTGTAGGAAACCTCCTTGAAGAGTTCCCACAAGAAGACATGGTATTTGGACAGTGGATGTTCATGACATATGTCTGGGGATTACTCATGCTTCAAGAGTTTAATAAAGGTTGATGGAGGCTATGTCACCTTTGGTGATAATTCTAAAAAAAGATCATCGGCCTAGGCCAAATTGGTAACACTAATTCAGTTTTAATTTACAAAGTTTTATTTGTTGATGGACTGAAGTTTAATCTATTAAGTATTTCTCAATTGTATGATGATGGTTTTAATTTCAAGATCGAAAATGATTCTTGTAATGTTATGAACTCTAAAAATGATTTAGCATTTTCTGATTTAAGAAATGAAAATGTTTATATTGTCGATTTAAATTCCTTAGCCAAGAAAAATGTTACCTGTTTAAATGGATTTCATAAAGAGTCTTGGTTATGGCATAGAAGATTAGGACACTGCAATATACACTCACTTAGAAAATTAACTAGGACGAACTTGGTTAGTGACCTACCTAAACTTGAGTTTCCAAATGAAAAGGTGTGCAATCCCTGTCAAAAGAGAAAGAAACATAAAGTTTCTTTTAAATCAAAGAAATAAGTTTCAACTTCTCAACCTCTCGAGTTGGTTCACATGGATTTGTTTGGACCCACTAGATTTTCTAGCTGAAATGGGAAGCACTATGTCTATGTTCTAATAGATGACTTTTCTAGATATACATGGGTATACTTCTTAGCTCACAAAAGTGAATCTTGTTCTTATTTGGTAAAATACTCCATGTCTGTAGAAAATATTAGTGGACATAAGATTAAAACTCTAAGAAGTGATTATGGTCATGAGTTTGAAAGTCAAGACTTCGAATCTTATTGCTCACACAATGGCTATAGTCACAAATTTTCTGCTTCTAGAACACCTCAGCAGAATGATGTAGTAGAAAGAATAAATAGAACCCTTCAAGAAATAGCTAGTACCTTTCTTAATGAATATGACCTGCCTATTTATTTTTGGGATGAATCTGTGAATATAGCTTGTTATATCATTAATAGATCCTTAATTAGACATGTTCTTAATAGGACCCCATATGAACTTTGGAACAATAGAAAACCTAAAGTAAATTACATTAGAGTCTTTGGTTGCAAAGTCTTTATTCTCAATACAAAACATAATCTTGATAATTTTGCTTATAAGAGTGATGAAGGACTGTTTTTAGGATATTTTATAACCAGTAAACCCTATAGAATTCTCAATAAAAGAACTAAGTGTGTGGAAGAATATGTTCACATCAAATTCAATGAAACTGGTCTACATGAGTCTAAAACCTCTCTTGAAAATCCTTTAGAAGATTTAAGTGTTCTGGACCATAATGAAAAATCTATAGAACCTGCTATAAAGACAACTAGTTATGGACTTATTCCATAATCTGCTCCTAATGAACCCAAACCTAGAAAAGAACCTGAAATTTATAGTCCTACCTTTACTAGATCAACTATAATTCTAAAGAATCATCCTTTAGATGTTGTTATAGGAAATATGGATAGAGGGACAGAGACTAGAGCTTCCCTTAGAAATCAGGATTAACATCAAGTCTTCTTGTCACAGCTTAAACATAAAAACATTGATGATGCTATTAATGATGAATTTTGGGTAATTGATATGAAAGAAGAACTCAATCAGTTTGAAAGAAATAAATTTTGGAATCTTGTTGAAAGACCTAAGGACACTTTCACCATAGGCACTAAATGAGTGTCTAGAAATAAAGTAGATGAATCTGGAAACATAGTTAGAAACAAATCTAGGCTAGTTCTACAAGGCTATAGTCAAGAGGAAGGAATTGAATATGAGGATACTTCTTCTCCAGTTGCTAGATTAGACGCCATTAGGATTTTACATGTTTATGCTGCACATCTAAAGTTCAAACTATGTCAAATGGATGTCAAGAGTGTATTCTTAAATTGATATATTGTTGAGGATGTTTTTGTTGAACAACCACCTAGATTTTCAAACCCTCATTTTCCAAATCATATTTTTAAATTATCAAATGCATTATATGGTTTAAAGAAATCTCCAAGAGCTTGGTATGAAAGATTAAGTACTTTTCTAATTTATAAAGGTTTTAAAAAAGGTATAGTTGATCCTACTCCTTTTATAAAACGTATTTATAAGGATGTTTTAGTTTTACAAATTTATGTAGATGATGTTATTTTTGGATCGTCAAGAAATTCCCTATCTACAGATTTTTCTAAATTGATTCAAAATGAATTTGAAATGAGTTTAATGGGTGAACTAAAATTATTTCTTGGATTTCAAATCTTTCAAAATGATGATGGAATTATTTTAACTCAAAGTAAATATACTAGAGATCTTTTAAAAAGTTTTGGATTGGATAGCACAAAAAGTAGTGACACTCCCATGAGTACCACTTGTAAGTTGGATCTTGATAAAGATGGTAAATCTGTTGATCAAACCACTTATAAAGGAATGATTGGAAGTCTACTCTACCTGACTGCTAGTCATCCTGATATTATGTTTAGTGTGTGTATGTGTGCTCATTTTCAATCAAATCGTAAAGAGTGACATTCAAAGGATGTAAAGAGAATTTTCAAATACCTCAAGCATACTCCTAATTTAGGACTGTTCTATCCCAAAGGACAATCATTTGAATTTGATAGTTATTCTGATGTTGATTTTGCTGGATGTAAGTTAGATAGAAAAATCACCTCTGGAACATGTCATCTTTTAGGCAAGTCACTAGTATCATGGTGTAGTAAGAACAAAATTCTGCTACATTATCTACTACAGAAGCTGAACACATAGCTGCTAGTAGTTGTTGTTCGCAAATTTTGTGGATGAAACACACATTACTAGACTATGGATATCAATTCAGGCATGTCCCAATAAATTGTGACAACACAAGTGATATTAACATTTCTAATAATCCTGTTTCAGATTCTAGGACAAAACATATTGATGTAAGACATCACTTTTTGAGGGATCATTATCAAAAAGGTGATATCACTTTGGGATTCATTGGTACTGAATATCAACTTGCTGATATATTCACTAAACCATTAAATTCTGAAAGATTAGACTACATAATACATGATCTTGGTATGATTAATCTTAAATAGATATTTTAATGATCTTAATGTTTAATACATTACTGTATTTTACTTTACAGTTTCATGCTCACTATTTTACAGTTATTGTTTCATGCATACGGTCTCACCGTTAAGACATTGTTCTCACGGTCTGTCAACTCACTGTCTCACCGTGACTGCACAGAATGGTCACCGTCTCACCGTGACGACCACCAACTGTCTCACTGTGATGACTGGTTTTCATCACACTGTAATTCCTACTCACGGTCTCACCGTGAAGACTATTTATACTCTTATTTTAACCTGTATCGCAGTAATTTTTATTTCACCGATATTTGATTTCCCGCGTTTTTGTTTTTATGACATTTGACATTCCCAAATGACAAAACTTAAGGGTTTCACTCGATTACTTACCCGAAATCTCTCCTAAATCTTCTCACTCTTGAAAACATTCTCCTCTCTCACCTGAACCTTCTGTGGATGCCTAGGATGAATCGTTCGTCTTCACCCTCGTCTGAGAAGCACCGCTCTAAGAAAAAGAAGAGGACACCGAGGATATCTCTCAAAGGACCTCTAAAACCAAAGTTGGTAAGCCGTACTATTTTACCAAAAAAGAGATTTTCCATGAGTGGCTGTCATCTAGCAAGTCGTTAGTTTTGAAATTTTTAAGAGAATAAGGATGGCTTGAATGGTACTCTGGACAAAATAGACTGATTTACCCGGGGCTAGTATCTCAATTCTACCAATATGTGAAGTTTTCCTTTGATTTTGGAGAAAGCTTTATGGTGACCAACTAGATCAATGGTCAGAAGTGTTCATTCACATTGAGGTTGTGGGATGCATGCCTAAGGATTCCACGTGAATGATTTTGTGAGGACTACCAGAGAGACCCTCCTCCATCATCCGATATCCTCAATTTGTAAAATTCCGTGGAAATTATAACTACTAATGGCACCAAGCGAAGGGCCATAGCTGCAGCGCTTGATGGTGAAACAAGACTAATGTTCAGGTTTGTTAAAAAGTTGATTAGTCTGAGAAATGGAGATTTTGCTGTAATGAAGTATCATGATGTGTTCCCGATTCACCTATTGAAGAATGGCCATAAAATCAACCTATGCAAGTATGTTATTAACGATATCTATGAGATGATTAAATTCACTTCCAAATTCAACTCCTTGTTTTAATCAAGGATGATTTCATCCATAATAGTTTCCAAATGAATGGTTGGACAGAATGAATAAAAGTTATAGGACTTTGATTTATGCTTATCCAAGCCTATCATTAGAAGGATGAAGATTAGCTGGAACCCCTGGAAGAAGGAATGGGTTGAAAATAATGATCAATTGTATAAGAAGTTTAATCCTGTTGATTATAAAAGAAGACCTAAGAACCTAGCTAATCCTAGTTTGGAACCAAATGAAGTGGCTATGTATTCAGAAGAAGAAGAAGAAGAATAAGAGGAAGTGGCAGCTGAAGTTTCTCCTAGAGAAGAAGATGGAATACCTCCAATAGAAATAGCTCCTATTGAAAAATAAAGGACTGATGTTGTCCCTGCTGAAATACCTCAAGGAGAAGAAGTTGTTGTTGGTTTGAGAGAAGAGGAAGCTCCTTCCTCTAGTGAGGATATCAATCCAGAAGCCCATCCCATGGCTGCAAAGAAATTGGTTTTTCCTAATTTAGAACAGCATGCAACCATAGAGAATGATCATGTTGAAGAGGATCTACCTGTTGAGAAAGAATTCAATCTGGAAGCACAACCAGTGGAATAATCGGTTCTTGAGTATATTCCCTCTACTAAAGAGAGGATGGAAATTTCCTTTCATCTGGAAAATCAAGAGATTGTTGAAGAGATTAGAGATGACCCGGTGGATCTTGACCATGTTTCTGATCCTATAGTCTCTGAAATGGAAGCACAATTTGAGAGGGAGGAACCTCAAAACCGTGAGATTATAGAAGCTGGATCTTCTGAAGCTTCTCAACCTATTGTATCATACGCTGTGTACACCCATTATGAATTCCCAAGTTTTTATGATGTGAATGAGTCAAAGCAAGTGACTACAACTAGAATGGATCTTTATTGTTTGTTTCAAATAAATTCTGTAGCTCATCTAGAACCAGAACCAGAGAATCAATCAGAATCTGAGTCTAAAGATGACTCTGAACCGCAACCAGAACCTTCTCCAATACCTTCACATGCACTCTTACCTGTGCAAAACTCCTTTGTGACTAAAGATGATGTAAAAGTTTTTGGAGAGACTCTATTATCTGGAGTTGAGAAAATTTTATCCACTCAACATCGTCCAGTAACTCAGTTAGTCAAGAAGATGCATCAATTATCTTGGAAAATATTATATGTCATATTCAACTAAGGATGATCCAAGAAATTCAAGAAGTCATACTAGAAAATATGTTGTTGACTGCTGATGTTGCAAACCTGAAAAGTATGGTAGAAAACATGCAGAATGAGTTCTCCTTGAGATCAAAGCCTACTCCTATTTCTGCCCCTGCACCTGTTGCTCCTTCTCCTGAGCCAACTGATTCCACCCTTGCTAGGGAAATTATGTCTCAAGTGCATCCATATCTACTGTATTTTGATGAGACGATTGGAAAAAGACACACGAAGATGTTGGAATTCATGAGGGAGCATGTGTAAAATCTGAATAAGCTTACAGATGAGTACACTGGATGTCTGCAAAAAGTTTTGAAATAGCTCAATGTTCTATCTATAGCCGTAATAGCTTCTCCAGCTTCTGATCAACCTTCTGTTCCTCCATTGGATGATTCTATGCTGAGATCCATAATCAAGGAAGAACTTCAGAATGACTAGTGGCTTGGATCTGTCTTCTTTGTCAGAAGTGGTTAAGAATAGTGATCGAGCATTGGACTTGGTTAGAATTCATTCTAAGATAGAAAATGATGCTCAACAGGAGATCACTAAGAAAATAGATTTTTATCGTACCCGGATTTTCTCCAAAAGTGATATGACAGATCACTTTAGATATCTTGTGGAAAACCTGAAAATACCTCCAGTAACTCAAGCTTTAAAAGCCCATGTTCAGAAGCATACAGAGTTCACCAGACTGTTGGACAAATTCATGGAGAATAAGGATGATTTTGGAAAGGCTATGCAATATGGTGGATAAATCATTACTAATTTCATCAATATTATGAATCCATATATTCATGTGCAGAGTACTACTATAGTTGCTCTAGCTGCTTCACCCCTTAGACCTGGTCTACCTGCCTTAGCCTCCACTCCCATGTCAGTCAGCCAAGCTCTTTCTCAGATCCGGCCAGTCATTCTTGACCAATCGCAGCCTAGATCTTATACTGATCCTACTTTGGCTCCATCTGTTTTTGAAGGTCTACCCTTACACTCTTTTTCTACCACATCTATGCCTTCTTCTACATTGGAACCAGCTCCTACTGCTAATAAAGGCAAGGAAAAGGTGGATCCCTGAAAATTCCAGGGATTGTTTCTTTTTTGATGGGATGTCATTTGTTGTTTACTATTTTTATTTCTCTTGTATATTTTATTTTGAACCTTTTCAACGAAAAATGCCATTTTTTACTTCATTTCTCTCTACTTTTTGATAATCCAAAAAGGGGGAGAAAAAACTACAAGTATCAGTACTATAATGAGATATGTTGGTAACGAAACTATTATTCTCTAATTGTTGCTATTCTAATATGCCAGTTTCTTTAATGTTGCATTTCATTTATATTTTGACTATACATGATTTGTGATCATCAAAAAGGGGGATATTGTTGGAATCCTCATGTATTAATCATGTTTTAATGATCACAAATCCTATTACTATTAATTAATCTCAATCTTAATTGCACATCTTGCTAATGCTCTTCAATCTCAATAATAACTACACATCATGTTTTAATGATAACAAATCTTATTGATGTTAATTATTCTCTTTATTATTTACAAGTCTTATGCATGATCACAAATCACACTTATATTGTCAAGCCTTTATATTTATGATTCAAGTTCTCTTACTCCCTAATGATTAAGCTTAATTCATATTCTCCATATTACTGTTTAAGTATAAATACAGATATTCGTCTAAGTATTGAGACACTGTGAAGGACACACCGTGACCCAGACACCGTGAAGGACAAACCGTGACCCAGACACCATGAAGGAAAAACTGGGACCCAGACACCGTGAAGGAAAAACCATGCCCCAGACACCGTGAAGGACAAACCGTGGCCCATACACCGTGAAGGACAAACCGTGACCCAGACACCGTGAGCTACACACAGTGACATGGAGACAACATGAAGCATATACTGTGAACCACATACCCTGAAGACCATACCGTGAAGAAGACATTGTTTACATAATCACTGTGACACAGTTTCTTAACTTTTTGTCAATATTATTTAAATAATTCTAACGGTCATATTTTATTTTTTTCAAATTCAATTAATGTTATTTAATGATAGTTGTTGGCATTTCAAGAAACCATATCTCGTACCTAGGAAAAGGGAATAATTTCTACTGCCAGAACTTGTGAAATACAAGGAAGATTGAGTTTCAGTACACGTGCAAGAAAAAGTGTGACGATACAACAAGAAGAACTTACATACACCCGAGAGAACTGTTCTGAATAAGAAGAACAATCCTCAGCAAGAAGGAGATTGAAAAACTTTCAATGAACTCTCATGAGTGAAATCCAACACCACTGAAGAACACATGACGAATCAAGAGATCTTTTTCACTCCTGTAGAACACATGCTAAACTACGACACTCTATTTTTCAACAGAAAAACTAGAGAAGGACTCAGAAGCAGTTCTGCTAAATCCAATGCATCCAGAGCTGCATTTATAATCACTAGAGCTATCTAAACTCTTATCTGTCTTCTGTAAGTGATTTTTTATTTACTTTCAAGCAGTGTGGTGTACTCTGTATATCTTACACACCCACTATCTCTTGCACTGAACTGGAGGATATCAAAATCCTCAGTCCAAAACTCTTAACTCTTGTTTACCCACGTCAACTGTGGAAGAGGTCCTTGTGTGGCCCGGTCTTGGTTTTGTTTTCGACAAAAAACTTTGGTAGAGGTCCCTGCGTGGCCTGGACAGTTTTGTAAACTGTTGTTGACCCTGATCCAGGGTGAGGATCAAATTTATATAAATTTGAAAGGACTAAGTCTCGGCTTGAGACTGAACCTCTTTTTATATATCTATTGTGCATCTTTAGTTTAAGTTTAAAGTATACTACATATATCTTTTATATTCTGATGATATTACTTTGAAATAAAAAACTATCCTAAATCTACTTTTATAGTTAAATTAGAAAGTGTTTATACTTATTGTAAATTTGTAGGATAGTTTCAAAAGTTAGTTTCATCTTGTGGTTAAATTAACAGAGACCAAATCAATATTTTAGAAGCTAAGTGAACATCTACAATCTGTATAAATTCACTACAGTTTAACTTGTTTTATAAATTGGGGGATTTTAAATAGACAATATTTTAATAGAAATTTTAATTGGAACTCAATTCACCCCCCTCTTGAGTATCCACTCTGACCAACAATGTGGATACAAAGTTGATTGACAAAAAAACTCACATAGTTGATTTTAAAAAACATATGTATGAAGGGGAAGATTAAAATTACATCTGTGATGAAAATGTAAATCAAATCATCAAGTATAAATGGATAAGAACCTATGTTGTAAATTTATACATTATTTATGTTTTCATGATTTGATTTTACAAAATCTGATATACTATAATAATTATGAATAAATAAATTTCATATTTTTCACAGGCGTATATATGAAAAACAAATAAAGGTATTTCCCAATGAACAAAAATTTGGACTCGTTAGTCCTCACATCACCTCTTCAAAAGAAGAAATAAATTCCAATAAAGAAGGTGAAATAATGTTATCCCATCTCAAATTGTTTGAAAAAAATTAGAGATTACAAACACTTTTTTATACAAACGATTAAGGGGTAAACCTCTACAACTTGATCATATCAACTATATTTTCATTTAATTCATTAATTATTCTTTTTTTTGTTTTTAGGCTTCATCAGATTCTTATTACGGTCTATTTGGATACTCTAAAGAATTATTTTTTGGGTTCGATGCATGGATATCAACCAAACCGACCACGCATGATGGAGTTTTCGCATTTGTAATAAAATAGATCCATCATTTTAGAACTAAATATCTAGTTATATAATTTATATTATCATTTAATGAGGATTATGTTATAATAGGGTAGTGCATCGATATCATCAACTTTATATAATGAATCTAGGGCCAAAGGAAAATAATTTTAGAAGAAAACACAAGTCACATACTGAAAACCAAGAAAACACATTTGTATTTTTTAGATAATTTATGAAAAAAAAATACATCAGTAATTTGTGAAGTGTACAAATCAACCTCACCTCAATTCAATGCACAATGTGACAAGTATGACTAAAAGTTTCTGTTATCAGTTTAAAATTAACATTTTAGATCAAAATGTGCCACTCACTGAAAATCAAGCAAACCCGCTCCAATTTTCTTCATAATTTAGGATAACGATTCATAAGTTATTTGGGACATGTATGAAGTATTATAATATCAAACCAACACACGATTCAACCAGATTGAATTAAAATGTGTGTTTCCATTTTGAAATGACATTTTAGTAAAAAAAACTGACATACTAAAAACTGAGAAAAAACATTCTAATTGTTTTTATACTTTAGTAAAGCAATACATATGTAATGTTTTATGTGTATGAATCAACCCCACCTCAATTCAATGAAAAATGCAACATGTATGACTCAAAGTGTCTCTTTTTATTTAAAATTTACATTAATTTCAGAAAAAACACAAGTGACATACTAAAAACCGAGACAACACATTCAGATTTGTTTTGATAATTTAGGAAAATGATTCATCTGTCATTTGTGACATGTAGAAATCAACCACGCCTCAATCCGACCCATGGTGCAACCGTTATGGTTAAAACTGTCTCTTATCAGTTTAAAATTTACATTTTAGCTCAAAACATGTCACTCATAGAAAACCGTGAAAACACACAAAAATTGTATTCATAATTTAGGATATCGATTGATAAATACATTGTGATGTTTATGAAGTAGTCTCATATCGATCCAATGCACGATGCGATCTGTATGACTCAAAGTGCATGTTTCCAGTTTAAAAGGACTATTTAGTAAGAAAACACAACTGACATAATACAAACTGATCAAATGCATTCAAATTTTTTTTATACATTAGGAAAATGTTCCATTAGTCATTTGAGACATCTAAGAATACACCTCACATCAATTCAACACACAACGTGAATGGTATTACTCGCAATTTCCCTTTTTATTTAAAAGTGACGTTAATTTTTCAAAAACACAAGAGACATAATGAAAATAGAGAAAATACATTCAGATTGTTTTGATACTTTAGCATAATGATCCATCAGACATTTGTGATGTGTAATAATCAACAGCACCTCAATCTGACGTACAGTGTGATCAATATGGATAAAAGTGTCTGTTATCAGTTTAAAATTGACATTTTAGCTCAAAAAGTGTCACTCATTGAAAACCATGAAAAGACGCTCTAATTTTCTTCATAATTTTGGATAATTAATAATAAGTTTGTTTTGATGTGTATGAAGTAGTCTCATATCAAACCAACACATGATGTGACTGGTATGAAACAAAATGAATTTTTAGAGTTGGAAATGACATTTTGGTAAAAGACACAAGTGACATACTAAAAACTAAGCAGACACATTCAGATTGTTTTGATACTTTAGGTAAATGATCCATAAGTCATTTATAATATGTAGGAATCCACTTAACCTCAATTCAACACAAAATATGACTGGTATAACTCAAAGTGTCACTTTTTATTTAAAATTGACATTAATTTTAGAAAAAAAAAACTGGCATTCAGGAATCTGAGAAAATACATTCTGATTATTCTGATACACTAGAACAACGATCAATTAGTCATTTTTGATGTTTAGGAATCAATTTCACCTTAATAAGATGAACAATGTGATGGACATAAATCCAACATTCCAATTAAATTTGATATTAATTTCAATAAAAGTACAAGTGACATACTCAAAACCAATAAAAAACATTCAGATTGTTTAAATATTTTAAAAAAACAATCTATGACTCATTTTTGATGAGTAAGAATCAACCACACCTCAATACGATGCCCGGAGTGACCGGTATAACTCCAACTATGTCTTTTTTATTAAAAATAGAAATTTTATTAAATTATTCTTTCATATTAATGTTTAATTTATTTCATTATTGTATTACTAACATATTTTTTTATCATATATAGGTGGAAAATTTTTTCAGTTCGGATTCATTTTTCAAAAACTAATTACCTGGATGACAATTTTTGAGAAGGGATCACGGATACAAAAGGATGAAACATTAATGTTTTTAACTGTTTGTTGGATAATTATAATTGTAACCATATAAAACATTGTTATATATGTATATAGAAGTTTTTTATTCATGATATCATGTAAATGTATATATCATTGTTCTTGAAACTCTAGTGTGTTTTATTTTGTTCGTATGCTCTTTGTTTGTCTGTAGGTGTAATTTTTCGTAGGTGTGGAGGTGCTGGGTGTGTTGTTAAATAAACAACACATCACATGCAACTAGGCCTTTTTAAAATATTTTTTGATCATTTTTAATGTATACCCCCTATCTTTTCTGAAATTATTATTTCTTTTCTAGCACTTTTTAAATCCTTATTTTTAGTAGGGTGCCTTTAATAGGAGATCTAGAGGGAGGTCATCAAAGAAGAGGTAATATATTCTACTGATTATTTCAAAATTACTTCTTATACTACTTCTTATTCATGAGGTGATAGCATTATAAATTAATGAATCTGGTATAAATTATATTATAAAATGTTATTGTGATTATTTAACAACTATAGTCCACCTTTTATCTATCCGGTGAAAAATGAAATCACCACAAGTTTGTACATGTGGACTACAATCACCACACCATGGTGTAAAATGTTAATAGTCACCGCTTTACTTGGATGTGAATAAGGATGGAACTAATTACTACATATAATTATTAAAACATGATATTTATTTTATAATAATTTATATACCATCCATTTTAATTCCATTTTAAAATTAATGGAATGATATTGTTGCTCGTGTGTACGTATGGCCTACCATCTCCATGATGACAATTGATTCATTCTCTATGATCACCATTAACGAATGATTATTTAAATTTTAATAATTAATACTATTATATAATTATACAACTTGTATAAATTTATTCTATGTGAAAAGACTAGAACATTGAAAAAAAACATTCATAAGAAAATGAAGCAGTTAAAACATGAAAGAACCATAAGAATGAAATATTATTAAACAGGTGATCGTAGAATCATATATGATATCTAAAATATAAATATAGTTCTGGAATAAATTAATTACATTATTTAATACTTTATATAGTAGTTTCTAAAACATATGAAGGAACCCATATGTAAATACCCAAGCTTGATGTACATGAAGATTACACAACTTTTTCAGAATACTTAATACATTAAACAAACAGACACCCAAAGACCATATCAGTTTAGTGTCTTTGGAAACTGGGAACACATTATGAAAACATGGTAAATGATCTTCAAAATCTCCAATAAATAAATTCCCCTTTTTTCCTACCCAAAACCTTTCTTTACATTCTGGGGAAAATAAAACATAAAAGGTTGATCTCAAATGATCAGTAAGGGAAAACATGGAGAACATAAAACAAAACATAAACATAAGAATATAAAGACATGAATATGATGTTTAAATAACAAAATCATCATTAATGAAATAAATCTTGGAATTATATAAGGAATAGATCATAAAGGAACATAAACCATAATAAAATTGAATTCTCATAAAAATTTTAATTGTGTAAAAAAAATTATGCACATAATATGATTTCTTTAGTAGACAAGGCATTGCTTCCAAGACCATCATAGTGTACAAAGTCCATTTCAGAACTGGGTTTACATTCTATTCCAACCAGGTATTAATGAGCCAGATTATATTTGCATTCCCGCTTTGTATTACTGAACCATATTTACTTACCATTCATGTCATATTTATCTCATGAGATATAAATCATTACCCAATGCATTTGAGGGAGATCTCTATTCCACACATCTCATAATGAAATCATTCTTACTTGTTCCACAAAAACAAAAATCATTCATCATAGCATAACCCATGAAATAAAATTGGTTTCCTAAAAATAATTAAATCAAAACATAATCCTTATAAAATATAATCCCATTATTCACACGCTAAAATCCAATTAATAATAGGTATAGAAACATAACCTTAGTTAAAGTGTATCATCTTAGATGAAAAATAATTGTTATAAAACACTTGAACTTAATTCTTGAGGATAATATCCTTTCTTCTTCAAAAACGATTTCCTCTGTAAAAATGTCACGCAATTTTAGAAGAAAAGAATATAATTGAAAATAAACTTTAAATTGTGTATCGGAATCTATATTTAAATAGGAATTATGAATATGTAAAAATCTATTAATACTGTATAGGTTAAAAAAATATTCTTCCCATACTCTTTTCAGAAAACTCAAAAAGTACCTTGTATGGAAAACGAAATAAATATTCCTTCCATACCATTTAATAAAAATTTAACAATGTGTAAAATTGAATTTAAAAAATACTAAACTAATATAAATAATATTATATATTTATAAAACATGGATGTGGATGATAAATATACCCCAGTAAATACTTACATATAAAAAACCTTGGATAATAATGACATTGCAAAATTCTCCCATTCCTTATGTATGATATGCTTTTTATGTATCTGAACCTCCTGTATAATGATTTAAATAATGTTATTGAATTATTTCAAAATCATATTATTTTATTTATATAATATATGGTCATATTATAATCTTTTTGTTAGTATCTTTTCATTGTCACCCGTTATTCTAATATTAACTCCTTCATGTTCTTATGCATGTTTTGTCAGATAAGATCATGCTCTGCATCTTTTGTTATAGTTATGTCATTTAGATAATGATATTAGTATATTATATATCATATTTATTCATTACATTCATGTATATAATCATTTTTTAAGGAAGATCATGTATAATGATTTGCATTGCATCGTGGAGACGGTAGTTCATACGTATGCCCGAGCGACGATATCATTCACATAATGGTTAAACGGTATAGAAATGGATGGTATATAATATATAAATAATAATAATAAGTTTATCTTAATTATTTACATCCAATATAATCATCATAAAACCCATCCAAATTAATTATAGTTGAATAACAACTTACACCACGTCGTGGAGACGGTAAGTCGTATATACATACACATGGTGATCTTATTATTCGTAGGATGAATAAAAGGAGGTATATGGTTGTCCCGATATTATAAAAACATATTAGAATGTATAATATACTTGATTAATTACTTTATTATGTAAATAAGATAATAATAAGAAGTATAAGAAGAAAAGAGTTTTAAAAGAGGTGATAAAAAATTACCTCTTTTTTGAGTATCTCCTTTTGATTTGCATAAAAGGTCTCTTTATGATGGATTTATGCCCAATGTATGGCCTATAGGATGAAGTGAGAGAATTTGGCAGAGTAAATGGGTATGATTTTTCTGATAAGAATGTCTTTAGAGGTGTGATTAAAAGATAAGGGTACATGCCCATTTATAACAAAGGGAAGGGGAACCTTTGAATCTACCAAAAGTATTAAATTATTATAAATTAATTATTAAATTTAAATTCCTCCAAAGTGAATTATTTTAATGATAAGACGAATATGGTTAAAAATAATCTTCACCTATAAAATCTATACTCATTCTGATTTTAATTTAAACTTTATCATTTTGATTTATCCTTACTTAATCTATTTCATTTTAATTGTGGAAATAATATTATAAATATTAAATGGTTATAAATATTTAATTATGTGTTGTCAATTGTCCATAATTGGATAATTTATGGAATTTTAGACCTTATAATATTCACTATGTAATTATTAAATATTTTTGTGATTTTTAAATAATTTAATAATATGTTATTTTTATAAAATATCTATAGTGTCAAATTTGACACTATTCATTTATTTGACTTTAAATAAAATCAAAATAGAAGATAAATTAGAACCAAATTATTTAATACACTCGTAAATAGTCATCTAAATAATTCATTCATCACATTAATTAGTTAATATTATATTTTTTGTAATATTTTTAAAACTATTTATTTGATATTTCGATTAATAAAATAATTTGTACATCACTATTGTGTTATCATTAATGGTAATTATTTAATCTCTAAAAATTCAAAATAAATTTACATGATGAATATAATTTCATTATATTTATAGAGAATATTTATTTTCTTTGTGTTATTAATTTTATCACTACATTAAAATTATTACACTTATAAGAGATGATATGGTGACATGTTTTCAATTTCTATTGTTTTAATTATAATTTCACAACTTTCGTGGAAAAAATAAGACTAAATGAATCAATTTAGACGTTAGTTGATATTAAATGACTTTAACTCATCCAATTGAAGTTTGGTAGGTGTTATGGTAATTTTATTATCTTTATCATACTGTTGGTCACCCAAATTTACTCGATTTACATTTAACTGTGGTAATAAAAATTACCATAGTTATTAATCACAATTTTCAAAAAAAGTAATAGTATCGTATTAAAATAATTTGGAACCACTGATTAAAAATATATAGTCCATTTTTCAACATTCAAAACATATAATATTCATTAATTAATTTAAAATTAATTCATGTTGCCAAAACCAGAAAGTCAGCTTTTAATAATTAAAAATTATCAAAACAAATTGACATGTATTTATGTCCAATTTAATTGTGAAATTAACCCCAATTATACACATTGGAGAAAATTAAAAAAACTTATTACAATTACACTTTATACCAACTAAAAAGATAATATTTAAATATAAATAAATTAGACAAAAAGGCTGTTTTGAATTAAAATTCTGTATTTTTCACTATTCATTAAAATATTAATTTCGTCATAAAAATACCAAACATTCAAAAAAGGTAAAATTTGATGTCCCACTTCTAAATAAGTTTTATCATGTCAAATATAACTTATAAATTTTTCAAAAACTACATTTAAAAAGGGTTCTTTAACAAAAGGAAGTAAATTTTTTTTAAAAAAATACTTCATTTATCTAAAAAAATGAATCTATTTTTATATAATATTTAGAAAACATATAATGTGAATTTAAAATAACAAATTATATATATTACATGTATATTTCACTAATAAAATAAAAAAATAATGATTTTACTTTTTATAGGATCACTCATTTACATTTTAATTTTTTTTTAGAATGAAGTTACTACTATTCATACCATCCATTATAATGACTAGTTTATAATATTTAGTTGTCACTTTAACTATGTCTTGAATGAAATAAATTCTATGAAAAAAACATGAAATTATGTGTAACACAAGCCAAGAATAGTTTTTTGTTTTTGTAAACTAATACGGTGTTTCGTATAATACAAACTAAAAGAGGTGTGGCATAAAACACAGGACATCATGGAAATTCAAAATAATCAACCTCATAAAATCTTGGGGTGTTACACCATACCTAAGGTAAGGGATAATTTCTCTGTCTAATTATTATCTAAGACTATTTAATCCAATGTATTTACTAGGGTATATTTATCATTCATTTCCATGTTACTTTAAAATGTATTCAAAAATATTCTTAAAATTATACTAAAATTGTTTAATAAATATAAATGAGTTTTCAAGATTCCTTTATATGTTTTCTAGGTGGTTTCAAAGAAAATGGTTTTGAAAATGTTTTATGTTTTAAAAACATATTATTATGTAAAAGTCATGTTTCAAGTGATCTTTCAAAATCCTTCCCCATATAAGATTATGAACTTCGTTATAGTTAAATAATACCATTCATATTATTTCTATGAATGGTTTATGTTTTGATGGAATGATGTTTAAGAGACCCACTTCCTTTCATAGTTTAATACATTGATGAACTAATTATGATACCTTTATCTTTTCCAAAAGTTATAAAATGATTACATTTTTAAGGCACTCATTCTATTTATTTGGTAATGATATGGTTTTTTATGATCGTGTGGAACCTATATGTAAGATTTCATGAGACAGGTGGTACTTATATCTCCCTCTAATTCATCGTGTAAAATGGATAACTCATGAAGTATATATGTTATGCGTAAACCTAATTTCATGTTCAAAATTCTATATGTGAACCTATTTTTCATGCGCATAATTTATGTGTGGACCTGTTTTTCATTTCCATGTGTTTATGATAGGGTCTAATTTCATGACCTTAATTTAATGAGTGAATATTATAATATTTATACATTTTCAGAAAGTTACAAGTATATGTGTACTCCATAATTTTATAATTATATTAATTCTATGATTGTATATATTTTGTTCTTTATTTCTTTATTATTCATGTCTTATGAACAACTAATCTTTATTCTATGACTCATGCATTTTATCTTTTGATATGAAGTGTATGATCTTAAAATTTTATGCTCATGTTTTCATATCCTTATTTTGTAGTTATTCTTATATATCTTCTAAGTTCACCCTTACTGAGCATTAGATATCACCCTTTATTTTTTTCTTTTACCCCAGATATGAGGAAAGGTATTATGTCTAATATTCCAAAAGGGTCCTACTTATGACGAAATAGGTGGGAGATAAAGTATATGTGTTATAAACCATTTTTTTATGTGTCCAATTTTCCAAAGACATTAAACATAAATGATCTTTGGGTGTGTGGTTTTACATTCCACATTTATGATGTCATATCCATGTTCACCAATATTAGGTCTTTACAAAACACATTCACCAATAACCTGACCTTATAGTGAAGAACATCCGAAAAATTTCTTACCCTACGGATATCATCAGCTTCTGAAGATAGAACAAAGCACTACATGTTGGTGAAATGTTAATCAAAGTATATCCCTAACATGACATCATGTTTCAAGTGTATGATCACACGATCTGTCTCATTCATCAAAATCTATAAAAAGAAATGGTCTGGGAACATCATCTCAAACCACTTCCTTGAATATTACTACTTTTGTCTTATCTGGTTCGGAATGTCCTACCAATGCTTTGCTGGTCCACAAACCATATATATTGAAAGATTCAGCCTCTTATCTATGGGTGCCACAATATTCCTAAAAATAATCTAGACTGACTCAATATTGAACTATTCTACCTAGGAGACTATATACCTAGTTGACGTTCGTAGATTCTGCAGATAAAACTCTATAATCAACTCAGATTAATAACCTCACACAACATATGAGTCAACCAAGGTCAAATAAAATCAATTGTAATAAGCACACAACATAAACAACAACCCAATCCCCAGGAACTCATTTTTTCCCCTTGTACATGGGTTAGTTAGTCATATATAAAATATAATTACCAAGTCCCAATTTATCCTACTCCCCTTTATACCTTTCCCAAAAAGTAAATAAATAGAAAAGAAAACATCCTCTGATGCCACTTTTTAATGTCCCCCGATCCGGGACTCTCTCAGGTGGCCAGAAAGTGTTGGTTATGAGACCTTATGCGCACCTCCCTATACACAATATGTTGTTGACTTGAGTCATGGGGTTGATATTTATAGTGGGGAGAATATACCATCTGATTATAGAGTTAAAAAAGCTATAGAATAATCTAATAATAATAATAATAAATAAATATAATAGTAAGAAAATAGTATAATGAATATAAAGACAAAAAATTATGACACATGAATAAATAAAATAAATAATAATGGATAAATGTTATAATGTTCTATAATGTAAATAAATATAATTTTAGAAACAGAAAATAAATAAAATACTATAATACACAAAATAATTAAAAAAATTCCTCGTTCAAGATCCCATGTTGTTCCCATAATAAAACTACATCCCATATCCAACAAGAAAAAAATTAAACCTCGAGTTATTTTACCCTTTTCCATCCCTACTTCTATATAAGTATCCTTTTTACAATACGGTGACATGAACAGGATGTGATTATATCTCAATAGATCGACACCACTATGTCTAAACATAACCAGTCTGATAATAAGTGTATGCGATAAGGAAACAAAAAAAAGTATTGATTAATTAAATAATTAACTTAATTACATTTCATCCTTCTTCAGCAACAGGGTCATGTCTAGGAACCATGACAACCATAAACTTATAATAAAGGGGATACATTACATCTCTCAGAACCATGCTGAAATGTATCTAAACAAGTATCACTATTGTGCCAACTATATCCATATAACCATCGAATAACAGAAACTTATAACCAAGTTATAAATCATAGTAAGCTAGATCAACCTCGCTACATAATCATTTCATCATTTCAACTACAACAATCTCGGTATATCAATATTTTAGAAAGTGTCACTAGGCATTTCCTTCTATATAAGCATTTCAGCCTATCAACTGGGATAATCACACTATATTCGCAATTTATCATTTGTCATTGGGCCTACTCCCTATATAACTATTTCATCATTTAGTCATAACACAAGTCATAGTTACAAGGATATAACATCAAAAGGATCAGTGGTTAATTAATAAATTGCCATTTAAATTTCATTTACACATTATATATATCAATCGGTCATAACCAAAAACATTCCGGTTATCTCAATAAAAAATCCAAGAAAAGTTGAATCTATGTGAGGAAAACACACACAATCATTTTCCAGATAAAAACAATTTATTACACTAACAAATTAATTTATATTGAATGTTTCTCTCACTGAAATGGTATCCTCAAACCATTTCAATAACCAATTGGATCCCAAGGGACTCAAAGAAATAATTCAATTTATTTATTCAATTTATTCCGAAAATGATATATTGACGTAATTCAAATATTACACATACTTGAATGTTATCAAAGAATAAATTTAATTTTTAGATCCCCTACCATTATTTAAAAATGAAACAATTCTTCAAAGAGAAAACTACCCTATGGAAGAAGGTACATATGACTACAAGAAGAATCCTTAATCCACACTAATCACGATCAAAACCAACAATGAACATCGTCAATAGAATACACTGAAATATTCGGAGAAACAACTGAAATAAGAAAACCCCCTAAATAAAAGGACTTAGTAGGTATTGATCATGATAGTGGGACATCATGATTGGAATTTGGAACTCAAAAAGCATCTAGAGTGCTTCCCTAGGCTGACATGAGAATAACTACACACTAGTGATAAGAAAATTAGCCACATGACAAACATTAAAACATCAGGTCTGGATAATACATGGAATGTTATATAGTTAAATGTCATTTGATTAATTTTAATGGAAAACACTAAAAACCCAGTCACCTTGGATTATTTATTTAAAAACACCCAAACATTGCACAACGTGTAATCCATTTACAATATGTTTAAATGTTCGGCATATTTTTTCAGCCCATTTTTCAAACAAAACAACACAATCCCTATTTAAATATTCTCGACTTACCAATAACCCATGGTAATTCTTGTCCCACTTATACTGAGACTCCATTAACTCAAAAAATCATACATATGTAGACTTTAATCCATTTTCCCCAACAAAGGCTCTCCACATGGAAGCTATCCAATTTTCTCATGTTTCATCACAACCTAATACAGAGTTTCTTCCAAAAACAATACTATCCACCATGAATAAAACACAACCACTAGGGTTTAGAGAATATAAAAAAGTCAACTAAAATTATTTTAACAAAAAACTCAAAAACAGACGTACCTGGAAAAAGTGGGATCTTATAGACATCGTGTAATTAGACAAGCACATATCTCCTCGATTGTAACATATGGGAAACATCATAAAGTTAGCCTAAATGTGGTTGTAGTGATAACAAGTATGAAACCTTGATAACACTATCTGGAGAATAAACACCATGATGCAAAAAAACCAAGTCCAAATGCTTGTGTAATCCTCTCTAAATCTATGACATAAATTGAAAATCACCGTATTAAATGATCATTGAGGGAAAAACAATAAGTTATACTACCTACTTCATGAATATGTGTTACAAAAACTCCATTAGTAACAACTCCCAGTAACATGGATGTGGTATCACTTGATGAGTCGGTGTATGATCACTTCAATAGTGTTATTTCCTATCACTAATCATGTAATCTCCATCATGAAAAACAAAAATACTAAGCCATCTAAAATTTCATTTGGGAACCTTTCCTCCACCTATTTGTAGATGATACATCAAGGGTTAAACTCAAAAACATGTTACTACATCTCTATCTTCCCAAATTGGTCCTAGAGGATCCTTGTACATCATCTCCTCTTCTATCTATACTGCAAATAGAAATCATGAAACCGCCTAAGCACATCAAATAATAGAAATATTGGTGCCACCATTTGTCCCTAGAAAAGGATGATGTGATCTCTACTTTCATAAAATCCATCAAGATCATGTCTATGGGATATTTGGTCAAGAAAAAATATAACAATCAATATCCTAAAACCATTCATCCCTAAGATACTAAAGAATCATAGGGGTAAAAACTATTGAATGATGGTACAAATCCTTGTCCTTATACTTTAGGTTCAACTTCTAATAGGTATACTACTTGATCACCTAGCTCTCTAATAGGTAATGGTAAACCGTAGTGTGAGAATCTTCCACACAACCATGTTTTCTAGTGTATCCCGTGCATGCACTTCCACAAAATTTCTTGGTTCTCTATCACTCCCTTTTCTGAGAAGATAAATCTCATGAAGTTTAACTCCTAAATATATAAGAGATACTTTAATAAATTCCATTAAACCATGTACTCTTCAGTCATATTTGAAACCATCCTAAGGTTTCTCAAGTTTTCCACCTCTGATTCTATGTACATGAGCATTCCTTCGATGAAGACTACCATGAACCAATCCAATGATTCATACAAGATCATATCTATAAGACCCAATGACCCTGATGGGGAATTCCACATGTCCAAGGTTATCATAATAAAATCAAGGAAATCAGAGTGGCTCTTGGAATACACACTTGTTGTATTCCCTTATCAAACATAGTGCTAATGATAACCCATCCTACATTCATACTTTGAGACCCACTCCATATCTATTAACCGGTCAATGAATTCATCAATTATCAGGGGTGGTTACTCTTTCTGTTAGTCACTATATACTGGATATGTTAATCAATCACTAAGCTTGAGATCTAATCCATATTATTAGTGAACAACACTAGGATTTATAAGGGAACAAATTGGGTCTAACAATCCCCTTAAAATCAAATTTATCCAACTAAATCTTTATCTTCCACAACTACCCAGGTTCATCTAATATGTCAGTGATGATATCTGACCACCCATGTTGAAATTATATAAGAAAACAAGTAACTGAATTTGAGGTATGCATGTGAAATATTCATGGTGGATATCTCGATAATCCTCCACCACTACAACAAATTGAAATCTCATAGAATTCACCATTCTAAGGGTTATACTGGCCAACTGATAAGAAATCTGTTATATCCTCCTATACATGAGATAATCCTACTCTTCTTGGGATCACTTCTCAGAAAGGAATAAAAATTTGATCTTGATAACTAAGATACACTACAATCCACACTAGTAATAATAAAATGAGAATTTATATAAGTTAACTAGTCCATAACAAGGAAAAAATCATAGGATATCACTACCGCTATAGAATTATTTCACATGAGGCTCTATCTCCAGACAAATTTTGGTTACACTCTTCGTAGAAGTATGTGAAAACTAATCCTTATCTATAGGAGACTACAAAAAAAGGGTCCAGAAAAAAAAGGCTCCATTGGAATAACAAGTCCTGAATAGGGGTTATGTCAAGGGAGACTTTCTGTGCAACTAGACACTAAAACAATAGTACGAAAAGCTAAGTCACATTTCATACAAGGAACTAAACTCAATGCCTCTGGGTCATAAATTCTTACTTCTGAAAGTTATGCTTTCCCTTTTCCACTTGTTCCCCACAATTTGGTCTTAGTAAAAAACCTTATCAAATCAAAATGATCACAAACATACACATAAAATGAAATAAAATTCCACACCTCAACACTATCCTCTTTGGATAACACAAACTCACACACATTGTTTTAGATCATATATTATGTGTGAGCATTTGTTGGGGGAAATGACCAACACTATTTAGTTTCCAAATCCCTAGAAAAAATCACCAATATAGGGCTCTACCAACACCCTATGTCAACATAGGGAGGTCTCTCAACCAAGACCACCATCGAGAGGGGTCCTAACTAATTAAGACACTCACACCACAGTCTCATGTCAGTCTACTATCACATTTTATGGTGGTCCATTATCCAAATTTATATACACATTTGGATACATTTATTTAAGATCTAATCACACTTTATTCGATAATTCACTTGTTTTTTGTTTTTTTTAGGAAATACGAATTTGAGACTCAAAGTTAAAATTGATCAAAATTGGAAAAAAAATATATCTACACATCATGAATGGATTTCAGGATGTGTAATCCACATTTATAGAATCCATAAGTACCAAAGGCGATCTCATGAATTATTTCATAACCTGATTCTAATACACAAAGTGTAAACACATTATACTTTGTGAGTTCTTTTAAATAAAAATCCTTCTATAATTTCATAATGTGAATAAATTTTAAGATGTGAATCACTTACCTGACATGTATACTTTACATGATGTGAAAATTTTGAGATCTTTCCATGTTAAAGATACATACCTAGAATCCCATAATATTTGAGATTTTTCTGGGTAGAAATCAGATATAGAGTACATGACATGAAATCCACATACACATCAAGTAAAATTTCCGGAAGAAGCAAATTAAATATATTACCTTACATGAAGACATTACACATCTTGTAATTTTCCAGACTATTAATATTGTAGCGCCTCCATATCACACAAGAGACTAAAAACATTATTTATCTTATTTAATTATTCAGTTTCTCCCATGTCTCTCTTCTAAACAAGTTTTGATGCATTATATTATTTTTTTTGAAAATATTTCTCATTTTTTACCATTTATCATCCTTTATTTTCACGTTTCATTTTCTCCTTCAGTTTCTATGCCCATTTAGATACCAATAATTGTTCAACTTCAAAACATGAACTGGTTCATCATCATTTCCTCATTAAAAGTATATTTTTTATTGATCCTTAATTTATTTAATTTTCCATTTATTGTTTCTTGGTTGTTTTTTCATATCCAAAGCATGTTTCCCCCCTTCTCTTTTCTATATATCAGAGTCATGCATGATGAATCCCCTTAGGTTTAGGGGTCTAAAGTAGGGGTGGTTTAAAATTTATAAATATCTAAAATCGATCTTGCTAACCTTATGACTAGTAAAGAAGTTTAAAATAACTATCAATATCAATCGATTTCACCTACCTTAACCATAAAATGTGTAATCTAATGACCATCACATAGTTTGAGTTAAAAAAATAATACTAGTAGCCTTTGATTGCTTCTCACTTGAACCCAACCTTTTTAATATTAGGTTTTAAAATACTCTATAAAAAAGATTAATATCTATCTTAGGTTGATAGAATTATTGGACCAAGATCAATTTGTTTTTTTACACACTTTGAAGCATCTTCCAAAGGACTATCCCAAGTTAGATTTATGATTATCCTTTCCCTATACCCTAAAATTTACCCTAATCCCTTCCATTAAACTAATTTAAAAATGAATCTATGTAGTTTAATAAAATATAATCCAAATAGGTTTTAAAAGAGGAATCCTTCCCAATTGGTTCTTACCAATGCATTTATTGCCTTCAAGATATTCTTGTAGGTTCTACCCCAGACTGGTACTTTGCTATGACATAGTATTTGAGTGTAGTTTGGGATATAAATTTCTGAACTAATCATCACTATAATATTTAATAACTCCATTTGGGTACATAAAATTTTTAATCCACTCCAAGGAAATATTTTTCTTAGGCACAATAACCTTTGGTAAGAACCTCGTATTACGTCACCCCCCCCATATTATTTTTCATTCCTATTTTCCTTTTAGAATAATTTCTTCCCACAAAACTAGAACATTATTATTCTTCTTCTTAGATAGTGTATAAGTTAGGACCCTATAACTTTATTAAGGAACATCGAAGCTCACAAACTTCTTCCTTTGGAACCGGAGATCGATTGATATTTAGATACATTATGCCACATCCCAATGGATGAAATCAATTATATTTCATCGTGACCCCCAAAAAATGATCAATATGTTCTACTTGAAAATTAAGGTGAGTGGATAGTGCTATAGGAGGAGACCATGATGGATTAAATCTTTCATTCCATTAGGGGTTCTCAATCTGGGATTGTGTGTCCACCTAGTTAGGCGCACTCTTTTGACATATAACATGGACTCATAAAAAGGATCCCGAACAAGTGGAATTTTGATGGACTTAAAATCGAATACCCCCATATCATATTAATAGTTTTTTGAAGTTATGGTGCCTTAAAAATCTAATGTGTATCCTCAGACACCATATGAATGGTATTTTCACCATTCTCCTAGTATAATCAAGCCATAGATTGGCTAAAATTTCAAGCCCTTATATCCACCATGACATGGGTCGATTTAACTAAAAAATTTATTGATAAATATTTCCCACAAATCCAAACCTAGAATCTCATAATTGAAATTCAAAATTTTATCAGGTGGATGGAAAATCAACCTGGGAAGCATGGGACCACTTTAAGGAGCTAACACACAAGTTCCCACAACAGGGACTAGATGTGGGTCTATAAATAAAAACATTTTATCAGGGACTCCAACAGGACTCCAGCACTATTTTAGATATTTTTTCTGGTGGTAAGATCATGATCAAGAATAATAAAGTCTGTTAAGAACTATTTGATGAAATATCCCACAATACACACCTATAGAAAGGATATATAGGATTTCCTAGGTGTGGAATCCATCAGGTGGGGTAAAAACCCCAAAATTCGGCCAAAGTAGTGGCCCTTAACAAGAAGCTATAATCTTTTTATTTACCTGGTTCTCCACCACCCACTCTTACTCTTATTATAGAGATTCCATCATACGATATGTTTGGAGGACCACATACTTAACAAGATTACCAGGTAGGTATAGAGGAACCTCAAATCCATGATTTTTATTATGTTAATTATAATCAACCAAATCAGTAGTACCCGCAACCCAAGACCTACAGACAAAAGAAATATCATAAGAGGTTGTATCATTATCCAAAATAAAGTAATAATTTTTACTTTCAACATATTACTAGAAAATTAACAACACTGAATCAGATACCACCTAGGTACCCACCACAATGTCTAACTCTTTTACCACTAAAATAATTCCAACAACCTTTTTGAAGAGCTCAATAATTTCTACTAGCTTATTATAAACAATATCAACAAGCTCCTTAAATAACGCCACAACAAATAAAACTATTCAATCCAATCTTTAATTAATTTCATGTTCTTCATTCTAAAAGTATATTAAAGGATTAAAACCCAAGTGAAAGGGATGTAGAATCAATGGGTGGCCCCCAAAAACCTCCATCATCAAGTGGGAAAATCATCAAAGATAGTATTAGATCGATTAAAGAAGCTATGGTAAAGGGGAATACAGAAAAGAATAATATATATGTGGAATCACCACTATATAATACCCTTATCCTCTTTATATAGAGAATGATACAACCCATAGATGATGGAATATAAAAGAAAGTATATGTTAAGGATATTACACATCAGCATTCCATTTACTAAAGTAATTTCTTGAGTTCCACCATATAAAATATTCTTTTACCACTTGGTTTCCAAGAAAATGAAAATGGAGGAATGAGGATTCACTACCTAAGATAAATAATTTTCTATTGTTTTCCACTATTAGATGTCTCAAAATATATAAAACCACAATGGTTTCTCAATTCCTTTCACTATAGTGAAATGAAATTTTGAAATATCTTGTATGATCTTCACGCAAGTATCAATCTCATACCTATTAATGTCTTCAAATATTAGTGGCTCTATGAATTTAATCCAAAAATAGTGGAACTCTAACTTGCTCAGTGCTCAGTCAAGCTCCCTTAGGGTCTACTAAAGGAAATCATAGTAAAATTTTGATAATTTATTTTCCCTCCTAATTACTTTTTTCTATATATGGAGGTAGAAAGAGAATTGCGTAGAAATCTAGAGAGGATATTTATCACCAATCACAATTATTTTATTTATGTTAACCAAGGGATATTAATTATTAGAGTCAGTTAAGAATATGTTTTGTTTGATTTTGTAAAGGTTTCTAAGAAAAACAGATAGTCAACTAATTGTCAATCCATCTTTCTTAATGTTAAAAAAATGATTCCATAATGATTAAAGATGGAAAAAATAAACTATCTCCTAAAAATGGATATAGTTCTCACAGTAGTTAAAGTAGTATTACACCTCTAATGAGGAATCTTGTATCACATTTTGTCCCCTCTATTTTAAAAAACCGTTCTACAATGGATAATTTATTCAGATTTAAAATATTCTTAATGAAACCTTATCTAACTCTAGAAAATAATCAAAGTGACGAAAAGGAGGAAACCCATGTTTGGTTATATTAGAAATTAGGGAGCATTAATAACATTCAACTTGGTTTGGAGTCATTTTTCCCAATTTTTTAAATTAAAAATTCTAAAATAAACACATTTTGAACTCAATATACATGTAATGAAAACCTCAGGCTTGAAAAATAAAATACGCAATCATTACAAAACATGTAATCAATACATGTAATAAAATTATCATCACACGTTTAAAACCACATCAACCCTAGTTTCAATAATGATAATTCCCCCCCCCCCCCCACAAACACTAAGCATTGGCCTCCACTCCTTCGCGACCCCCCCCCCACCCCACACACACACTTCTATGACTACACAACATCCCTCACCATTGAAAATCCTCCTATCATACTTCCCTATATTGAACGCTCAACCCCCCCCCCATCCTATGCTTACTTTTATTGTGGAGCACACCAGACACATGTCTCGGGTCGTTGATAATTTTCCACCCAAGTGCCTAGAAGATGCACCACCTCCACTATCTAATGATCTGCCTGCCTTATCCTTTGCATAATCGACTTCCAACTAATCAGTCCCCTTCCTGTCAGTGGAATCTTCCATATCATTATTGTAACATCCCCAAATGATAAATGGTTAAATGACTATATGATATGACTCATGTCAACAAGGTGCACCTTCCTTTTCGGGAGCCTGTCTGATTAGAACTCCACCGTTAAGTGTGCTTGGCCTAGAGTAGTGACCAGGATGGGTGACCTTCTGGGAAGTTTCCAAGGGTGTGTGTGAGTGAGGACAAAGCACACTAGAAAGGACATGCGTTGGCCTGTGGGGACTATCATTAGTCGGATGACCCGTTCAGGCATGTAGGTGGACCCTAGGATGGGCCCCACATGTTTGCGGGGGGAAACCGGTGGTACCTGGTAGGCCAGGACCTGATGACCATGTTAAGGAGGGGTGTTTGTGCTATCACCAGGACCCGTTTTTCATATTTGGTATCAGAGGAGGAACCCAGCCTTAAGTGCACGGTGCGCTATGAAACCATAGGAACAGCCACCGACGTGACCCCTTAGGCACATCCAGGCTACCGACAGGTAATGGCATTCGTCCCGAGTAGCATCCAACACCGTTGAGAAGACAGGCCCCATGTCCAGAGCGGGTCCTCACGCATGAAATGAATTCTCTTTAGGTGGTCATTGTCATTACATACGGGACATGACAATATATGAAAAATCCCACCTCAACGTCCTTCCTTTCAAGGCACGCCACATGCACCATAACGGGCCCCGAGGCCCCTTCAAATCATCTCACTCGGATGCCATTTTATGGACGCGACTAGAAGTCCATAGGATCACACATGCGACAAACCCCATCTCATTGTCATCGTTTTTAGGGCGCACTACCTCAGGCAAGACAAGCCCCAAGCGCGGGACGAATCATCAGGAATTCATGGCATTGTGTCGATGCCATTTTCCATGTCATTGGGCATGTCATTGGGTGGCTCTAGGCACGCAATACAAGACCCACGCCTAGGGAGTTTTCCTACCACTCCCCCCCTAAAGGGACATTTATGCATTTCCTGCTATTCCACCAGGATACATCAACATTGACGAGGAGATCCAGCTATCCCACCAGGAAACATCAACAGTGACGAGGATACATACTGAGGGGTTTAGACCTCCCAGAGGGCAGGGCAGTGCATGGAAGACCACATGTGTGGCACTGAAAAACCTATGAAAATGTAGGAATGACCACCAACGTGACCCCTTAAGAGGAGGAAGGACACCCACACGTCGTGGCATCCGTTCGACGTATCGTCCATCACTGGGGACATGATAAAACCCATGTCTCTGGTCCGCCCTCACGCAAGAATTGAATTTTCTTTAGCAGATTATCCTTACATACAGGAAACGACAACATATGACAAACCCCAAATCAATGCCTTTCCATAGGCTGATTTCAAACCCCAATCCCGTGCCGAATCATCCCACTTGGATGGCATTCTCAATCTCAGTCATTGGGGTCTCACTCGCTACAAACCCCAGCTCATAGTCTTTCCTTTCAAAGTGCAGTGCTTCCCCCAAGCGAAACCCCGAGTCCACTTCAGATAGTCTCGCTCAGAGGGAACTATTTAGACACGATTGTCAGTCCGCAGGACCTTGCAGGAGACACTCCATGACTCATTGTCATCGCTTTTCTCGCGCACTACCCCGAACAAGACAATCCCCAAGCACCGGACGAATCATCAAGATTTCATGGAATTGTCCAGAGGCCATTTTTCCATGTCCTTGGGCATGTCATTCGGCGGCTCTTGGCATGCAGGACATGACCCATGCACAGGGGGTCACCGACCCCTCCCCCCCCCCCCTTCCATAGATTGATTGTAAGGCCCTAGAACCCACAACAAATCCCAGACCGATGCCATCGCTTCTTGAGGGTGCTACGTCTGACAAGCACCAAGCCAGCATCGAATCATCCCGCTTGGATGAAATTATCATTTTCATACACTAGGTACTCATGTGATACCAACCCCGGCCCAACGTCTTTCCTTTCAAGTCCCACTATGCCTCGCAGGACAAGCCCTGAGTCCCCTTCATATCACCTTACTCGGACGGCATTGCCTGTAAGTGATTGTCAGGCCTTAGGACCTGATATGCGAACAACCCCCGCTCATTTTCATCCCTTTTCTGGGGAACTATGTTAGACAGGACATGCCCCAAGGCCCTGACGGATCATCACGCTTGGATGGAAATGTCCACATGTGGTTTTCCACATCACCGGACATGTCCTTCGACGACTCAGGGCATGCAAGAGAAGCCCCACGCCCAAGGGTGGTCGCCGACCCCGCCTCCCCCTAGATACATTTGTCCACTTCCAACAATCCCACCGTGACACATCAACATTTATGGGGAGAGATACTTGGGGGGGGGTCGGATGACCTGGAGGGAAACACCGCACACCTATTCCATGGAAATTAGAAGCCACTTCGGATGTAGACGTCTTTAATCATGGGGAGGGACGAATCAAAGCGACCTGAGGTTGGATCTCAACGGATCGTGGCAGCAAGGTCACTCTCCCGCTTACAATTCCTTGTCGCGTATTTATGTCATCTGAAAAAGATTCAACCCGCAGCCCAGGTTGATATGTAGGGCCCACAACGAGGGCGTTGTGCTCTAAAGGGGGGGGTGATTGAAACATTCCAAAATAATAAAGGTTTAAATGACTAAATGATATGACTCATGTCAACAAGGTGAACCGTCTTTTTCGGGAGCCTGTCTGATTAGAACTCCACAGTTAAGCGTGCTTGTCCGGGAGTAGTGATCAGGGTGGGTGACATTCTGGGAAGTTTCCCAGGGTGTGTGTGAGTGAGGACAAAGAAAACTGGAAAGGACATGTGTTGGCATGTGGGGACTATCATTAGTCAAATGACCCGTTCAGGCATATGGGTGGACCCTAGGGTGGGCCCCACATGTCTGCGGGGAAACTCGTGGTACCTCAGGACCTGACGGGCATGTTAAGGCGGGGTGTTTGTGCTGTCACCGGGACCCGGTTGTCACAATTATATGGTTCTACCCCATGAAAAAACCTCCAACCTTGCCTCCACTTCTTAGCAGCAAACCATCAGGTATTCTCATTCCATCTTCAAGATAATAAGATTTATACCAGCAAGACAATAATCCTAGTCATTATTGAGAATACTCATGTTTCGGAGGAAGTCCTTGAGATTGTGTATCTGAAGCACCACTCCACCATAACCCAAGTGTTCGAGGAGATCTACTGGGTTCTATTTCTAAAGTATCATTCCACTTAATATCTCAACATATATCAGAACACCTTTCGACTGGGTGGCAGGCCTAGAGAGCTAACCTTCATATTCGTTTGTGCCAGACTCAGTATCTACAATGAGGAGTTCATCACCCTCCATCCTTACATGGACATGTTGTTGGACGTGAACCTGGGGGATGTGGTTGGGGATCATCCATTAATCTCTAAAGATCCATAAAGCATAGACAACCCCTATATGGTGAAGAGAATCTAGATGTGGGTTGTCGCTCTACGGATTCTTCACCGACCGCTCTCCCATTCATGGTTGGCCAAAAGATATTCTCATTGAAGAATCAATCATATTGTGGTAAAAATTATCACCTCAACCATTGGTATCGCTTCTGACAACATGGAAAAATAGTTTCGTATTTCTATAAGACCCAGGTATAGTGGGCCTGGGGTAATCTCTTATTTGATGTTTCATCGGGAATCTGTCCAGACAACTCAGCGTCTTTGATGCTGCTCAGCCCCTCACTTCCCTTGGGAAGACGGTGTAGATAGAAATCCGCATGTTCCATAATATACATCTTTTTAGGAGTATTTTGGGGTGATACCAATGGGACAAAAAGTACATTCTAGATCCTAAAAAGGATACAACTCCCCATTCCCTAACTCAAACCCTAGATCAGGATCCCACTCACCCTACTAATATATCGTCCCCCTGAACTCCCTCTTTCACCACACAATACTTTGCATCTTCTGGTCCCACTACATCATTCCCTACAATCATTGATTCACCCTCTACCTCTATTGAACCTCAACCCCTATGTCATCTACCCCTCCCCATTTCCACAATACATCTTATATGGTCTCTAGTGTATTTTATAGAACCAGCACTAGACATTCTACCATCTCTGCATTCCTTTCACCAAAACATCCCATTTCACCACCCCGCCCTCTAATATCACCTTCATATTACTACCCACTACCACTGGAAGGCACCAACAGCACCACCATATAGACACCGAGATCGACATACATCTAGAGCTCACTAATCCTCTCACCATGAAGGATTATATAGTAGAGCAGTCCCAATACAGAAAGGGAATCACAATATCATCCTCCTCTAAGGTTCCATTGATCAATCTAACTTCCAAACATATATCCTTAGAATGGGTCAACACATAACATCATCCCCATACAATCGAGATTTATTCCATCACCACAGCATCTCTTATGGCGGTTGATCCTCATGCCCATTCCTATATTGATGAGATCGATTCGGTAGAGCAGCTATAGAACCCTGCTATTCAAGAGTGGAATTATGATGTAGAGACTAGAAATCATGCCCCAGATGTGTAGTATTGCCCCTATAATCCTCCACTAATGTAATCTACCTTGGGTTTTTTGTGTGTACTACATTCATTCCCTTTTTCACTAATTTATCATTTCTCATATATATATAAGGGATACAGTTTTTTGACAGCACTACTTTCTATCTTATATTCATTTTCACTTGGGCATTAATTTATCCATGAATAACCCAACTTTATCTTCTATGGTCAATGTTGATTCTTTTAGGCCACCATCTAGAAACCTTCTTCAGATCTATCATCATGTGGATTGCTTATATAGACAGGATAGGGATATCCAACTTCAGATCTATACTTCATAGGGGTCCCCTTTATGGCCTTCCTAGATGAAACTACTACCACATGAAATTAATGTTTGATACATTTCTGAGGTGTTTAATCTCACCATGTTCCCATATGTGCTCGATGATACTACCACTAGTTCCTCTAGGAGGAATATTACTTCTGAGGCTATGGAATACCCAGACTGATCTTTTCTCTATACTCTAGGTGGTGATGAAATTTTTATAGATTTATGGGATCTAACCCATATTTTTTCTTCTTTATTTCCATTTTGTTCTTAGGAACTATCATTTTTTGTAGCATTTTAAATTCATCATTCAACCTAAACATCACAACAATCATATACTAAATCTATCTGATTCCTGTTCTCCTATTTTCACTATGTTCACTAGGTCATTATTTTCATCCATATTGATTAACCCCTATTCACTAATGTTGTAGAGATTATTGGTATTTTTCTTCTAAAAATCTTTTCAGGAAGAAAATTTTACACACATCGTCAAAAAAATTTCCCATTTCATGCTTTTAATTACAATAATAACTCAAAATGTGGGGGTATTTCTTGAGTTTCATTGTCGACACACATGGATTATATTTTTTTCCCCATGGTCTATGAGACATTTTTCATGAAAATAATGATTTCAACTTGAAATATCATTCCATACATTTAAATAAAATATAATTCTTTTTTGGATATTGTTGAAATCCATTTTTATTCATGTTTCACATTTTTATCATGATTATTGAGTTGAGTAATTCAATTCAATTCTAGATTCTTTTAATGGATTTTGATTTACTTATTAGTAGATATTATTCCTAGAGTGATTTCTAGTTATTGTAAATACTCCCACTCCTATGATAATTTTGGACATACACTATATTATTCCTTTCTGGGGATATTTCATAGGAGATATTAGGGACATAAAAACCCATCAAAAGAAACATTAAGATATAATTGTGTTTATGTCATAACAAATACACTTTTAAAATGAGTGAGGCAATCCTTTTTTACCCCCTTTTCTTGAGACCCAACACCTCTCTTAATTTATACTATTGTATCCATTGATAAACACATTATGTGTAACAGCCCGAGATTTTATGAAAAATATTCTTTCAGTAAGGTCTTGTGTTGTACGCTACACCAAAAGGAGATTGCACAACACGCATCCTTGACTTGCCTTGCATTACACGCAATCGCAACCTTCCTCGATAGCGTGTGTGATACGTAATACTGAGTTTCACGAAACAATGATATGCTATTAAAATATTATTAAAACTAGCCGTTATGAATAGTAATAACCACTTTTTAAATTTTAGAAATTTTAGCTCTTAAAATGGACTTAATTTTTGGATTCGGAGTATCGAATTTATCCTAAGGTGAAATTTTGGTACTTTTCGGATAACTTTCATATTCTGATGAATAGTGAAAATTACTAAATTATAATTAAAAACAACTTTTTTAATCGAAATAATTAATAGTGATAAATCATTAATTTGAGTGTTTTTAAAGTATATTTAGAATATATTTTTACAATTTAATACAATGTTGTTCATTGTATGTAATTTCACATTTAAACTAGACATAAACAAGTGTCAATCTTTTGATAGATATTGTTTCTTAAAAACACGCTATTTGTTTTAACAGCGGGATTTAATTATAAAATTAATTAATGCAACTTTTATGTTATGAATTTGGTAAAATAGACTTCATTTTTGAATTCGGAATATGAAATATAGCTTGGGATGAAATTTTGGAATTGTTCTGAAAAACATCAATTTTTGATGAATAATGAAACTACTAAGTGGTAGGTTAAAAAACTGAATTTTGCATAAAACATAATTTTACCGCTTCTGTGAATGGAATTTCGAAAATCCGAGAGACACGGTTAATATCAAGGACTAAAATGTGGTTCAATGAGATGAAAATAATTTTTTGGTGAATAGTAACTTTTTACTTTTTTTTTACCGCGGTTAATAGTAAATAGGGTAACTAAAGGTAAATATGATATTAATATTACCCTAACACATGTCCTAATTCTATTGGACAAGTGTAATTCGACCAAAAACAGACTTAGGAATAAAATATGACCATTTAGGACCACTTGGATTAGATTAGGACATTTATTATTAATTTATTTAAAGAAGGGTTAAAGTAGTTAAAATCAAAGTTTAATAAGTAACTTATTTTTAATATGGGGTTATACATAAGATATATTCGATTGTAAATATTCATTAGAAAGCTAAAAAGATTTACTACATGATGGTATTTTATTTGTAATTTTTAGACATCAAATAATTTAATTTATTTATGACACAAAGATGATGCAGTAATTATCTTATTAATGAAATATTGACATAATTGATAATATAAATACCAAAATAAATGTAATTTAAGACTTTTTATGAATTCCACTAATTTTCTAGAGTACTATGATATATTAGTGTTTATTTAATCAACGTGGTTCGAACATATAATTCTGTTATGACTTTCACAAAAATCATATATCAAATAGTGTCAAAATTGACACAAAGTAGTTTTTAAATCAAATATTATATTATTAATTGTTATTTTATTCCTAAAAATCTAAGGTTCTGCCAAATGACTTAGATAAGGATATATATATTAATAATAAACAATTTGGGGTTCGTTTGGCATGTTATAGTAAGTGTATTAACCATATAGTGAAAGAAAACAAAAAGACACGGTAAAAGTTAAATTAATTAACTTAGAGTTAAACCTTATTGATAAGGTTAAAATAATACCCTAAACTTGTCTAAATCCTATTTGTTGATAGGATTTCGACCCATCCCCACTTTAGCTTCGAAATAAGACCCTTTGGAACCATTATAAACCGATTTTGACTTTAATATAAAATAATATTTTGAGATATTCCTAAGGTGACCCTCTCCTCCCTTATAAAAGGGCACCTCCTCCCCCTCCTCTTCACACCAATTTGAGCACTCAAGCTCGGCCAACCCCTGCCATTTTCTCCTCTACACTTCCCTATAATAATCCTAGAGGTCCTGGTCTTCTCCAAAGACCAATCTTAGTTCCTTAAGTGGAGGATTCAAAGAGGCGTTCCAAAGAAGAGGTAATATCCATTACCGATCTTTTCAATTTCTTTCTTCTTCAACTTCTTCTTCTTTAGTTGTTTCATGATAAAGTAATAACATCAGTATTACTTACATACTGATATGTTAATATAAATATGAAACAACCATAATTCACCTTCTATCCATCCTACTGAAAAAAGAAATCACCGCGCGTGCGTACGTACGGAATACCGTCTCCACGCCGTGGTGTAATCTATTTTCCACCACCACCTTACAAGGATGGGTATAATGGTGTAATGAGTAACTATTTATGATTATTATAAAGTAATATTGATACTGAAATAACATACGTATACTCCAATACAATTCCACGATCATAGGAACGATATCATCACTCGTGCATACGTACGGAATACCGTCTCCACGATGTGATGCGACTCGTTCTACATGATCTTCATTTCATAATGATTATATAAATGAATTGAATGAATGAATATGGTATATACTACACTAATACCATTCTGGAAATGAATTATTTATAACCTAAAGATAAGAATAAGAATTTATTCGACAAAACACGCATAAGAACAAAAAGTTATAAAGACCCGAGTAACAAGTAACAATGAAATATTACTAACAAGAAGCTAATAATATGACCATATATGATATCATATCAATATGTATGATTCTGGAATAAGTCAATAACATTATTTAAACCACTATACAGGAGCTTCGGACACGAACAAAGCAAATCGGACCTAAGGTAAGGGAAATATCACAATCTCATTTTTATCCGAGATTGTTTATTGTAAGTATTTACTGGGGTGTATTTTATCATCCACATCCATGTTTCATCAATATGTAATATTATTTCCATCCACCTACAATTGTTTTAATCCATTTTTACCCTTCGGTGAGTTTTTAGTAATATGTATGAAAGGAATCTTTTGTCGTTTTTCGTACGAGGTACATTTTGACTTTTCCGACAAAAGTACGAAGAACGTTTTTTTAACTTATACGGCATGAATGGATTTTTAAAACATTAAATCCAAGAAGATTCCTTTACAAGTTTTCAAGTTTATTTTTAATCAACTTATTTTATTTTAAAGTCGTATGACATGTTATGAAAGGAAAAATGTTTTTGAAGAAGAAAGGATATTTTCCTCAAGAATGGAGTTCAAGTGTTTTATCAAAATTAATTTCCATCTAAGATAATAAAAGGGTTCGGTTTTTATCCCTATTATTACATGGATTTGATTATGTTGTGATGGAAATATTTTTATGAATTCCTTTATCTTATATGAATTGTTTTATGATGTCATGTTGTTTAAGAATCCCATTTTTATTACATGGGTTATGCGATGATGTATGATTTATGATTATGTGGCACACATAAGAAAGGATTCATTATAAGATGGGTGGGACCTATATCTCCCTCCAATGCATTGGGTAAAGATTTTATATCTCATGAGATAGACATGGCTGGAATGGAAGGTTATTTCGGTTCAGTGATACAGGACTGAAACGAGGAGTGAACTCGGTTCAGAAAGGGACTTTGTCCACTAAGATAGTCTTGGCAATGAGTCATGACTAACAAGAAATGATTTTCCATGATTATGTGTGCATGCCACAAGTTTCAAGTTTTATGTTATGATTATGGGGATCTCATTTTCACTTCTATGATTTATCCCATGTTATGATATTATGAGCTCTTTTGCAGGTTAAGATTTCCAAAAGCTATGTTCTTATGTAGATGATGTGATTGATATTTTTGTTGTTTACCCTTACTGAGCATTTGAGCTCACCCTTTTATGTTTTCTTTTCCCCAGGATATAAAGAAAGGTTTTTAGGTAAAAAAAAGGGAAGATCTTTATGGGAGATATTGAAGATCTTTCACCACGATTAGAAGATTACGTTCCGAGTTTCCAAAGACACTAAACTATTACGATCCTTGTGTGTGTGTTTTTGTTATGTACTAAGTATTCCGCAAAAGTAATGTAATTTCCATGTACGATAAGCTTCGGGTCTCTACAGTTGGTATCAGAGGAAAGGTTTAGTCAACCTTTGGAAACTAGGATGCGAAAACATTAGTGAGATCCCTAGAGATATTTCTAAGGTATGTCTAGGGATGTCCCTAGGGATAAGTATACGTATAGGTTATAGTAATAGAATTACACTAACGATCATAGAATTAAACCTAAGATGTTGGATATTGAAGGTAATCCCCCTTTATTATGTTGTTTTCCCTAGCATGATTTTTTCCTCTCACACTATTCTTTTTGGGTTTTAGACGATGGCTGGAACCCGAAGGAACCGTGTTGATCAATGCAATGGACAATGCAATGATTGCCCTCCTGAACAAACAAATGTTATGGGAGATGGAGTGCAAAATCTTATTGCTATACTTACACAAGCTATGAATCATTCTGGACTTCCAAATGAGCAGAGAAGGGAACAATATTCTATTGAGTCCTTCATGAGGCAACGTCCACCTTCTTTCAGTGGGTCTTCAGATCCACTTGTGGCTGAACAATGGATCAGTACTACTGAAAAGATATTTTCAGTTCTTCAATGTTCTGAACATAATAAAGTCATCTTAGCAGTATATCGTTTGGAAGGTGAAGCTGATAAATGGTGGAATCTTATCAAGAATACGAGGCCAAGAGATGAAATTGAGTCCATGGAATGGGACGAGTTCAAGAACTTGTTTTTCAGTAAGTACTTCCCTCGTATTATTCGAACAAAGATGGAGAAAGAGTTTCTTGAACCGAAGCAAAGGGACGATGAATCTGTTGGTACCTATGAAGCAAATTTTACAAGACTTGCAAGGTATGCTTCTGGTATTATCATCCAACCTGAAAGTAAAGTTGATCGATTTTTCAGTGGCTTAAAACCAAGTCTTCGAAGGGCATTAGCTATAAGAGACATCAGTAGCTATGAAGAAATTGTGCGTTGTGCTATCAAGGTTGAAATGGAAGTTGGTGTTACATATCCATCTCATGGTTTTGACAAGAAACAAAAGATGGAGTTCAAGGAGAAATCTCAGAATAATGGTGAAAAGAATATGAATGTTTCCTTATGCACAAAGTGTGGAAAGAAGCATGGTGGAGATTGTCTTAAAGGGACTAGAAAATGTTTTAAGTGTGGAAAAGAAGGTCATCGAGCAGCTGAGTGTCGATGTAATGGAAAAAGGGTTTCTAATGATGTGAATAAAGCAAACACTGCAGAGAACGCACCACCAACACTTCAATGCTTCAAGTGCAAGGAAATGGGGCATTATGCTAATAATTGCCCTAATCCAAGGGTTAGTGATGATCAACATGAGCAACCACTGAAGGCAAAGGACAAAGGGAAATCACATGCGATCACTATTGGCAATGTTGAATATGACAACGATGTGGTGGAATGATTAAGTGTTTATGTAATGGGATTCCAAAATAATGTTGTATTGCAATATTTATTGATGTGGTATTCAAAGTGATTGAGATATTTTTTGGAAATAAGATGATATGCGCATAATGAAGACGAGAAAATGAAATGTTTAATAGTATTCATGAGCTCATGATTGATATAAGGACTAAGTGATATCATGGTTTGAGTATATAGATTTTTGAGGATTTTGGTATGTGGAAAGTGTTAACTTTTAACTGCACTCATGTTTTCACTAAGGTATTCAAGAGAATACACGATTAAGGACTTTGAATGTTTGGAATGTGACCAACAAGACATATCTTATGATATGTGGGGATCAACGACAGTATTAAATCTCTGGTAATCGTTGTCACTATATTATGAGAGTGGACTGCAGTATTATGTATAAGCCTAAAGATTAGACTGGATTATGTTGGACATAAGTTAGTATTGTTTAAGGATAGAAGATTTTCGATATTATTGATGGGATGTTATAGTAACGTAGTTTTAGAAAAAGGACAACCTGCAGGACGGGCGACAGCCCATCGCTTCGGACAAGGCTGTAGGAATCGTACCCACAACCGAAGTGCGACTGGCCTTTATCGCCTACCACTGACCTATAGGAAGTCTCTGTTTAGTAGAAACTAGTGTTATTATATTAAGCAGTATGATATATGAAGTATAAACCCATTTTAGGAACCATATATGATTAATTCCAATATAGATCAACTTATGTATATAAATTTTTCTAACCTTTTGAGACAGATGGAATGACCCGTCATTCTATCACATGATCTGCTAACACTTCACGAATAACAAATTCAACTTCATTTATTTAAGAGATGAAGTGGAAATTGTTAAAGTCACGAACAACAGTGAGATTGTACCAAAATAAAGTAGGTATTTATTCTAATTCAAATTCTTTAACTTTAGGGAAATTATCTTGGAAACCAAAAATGTTGTCCTAGTTCTCTTATACCTGATTAATCAGATGGTACCTTAGATCGTCACAAATTTATGGATTTGTGATTACTGGCTTTTCCATAGCCATGTTCTCTACCACTCTCCATCAGAACATGATGGTTAGATTTCTCTTCCATATCCATATTTTCACCTATGTGGAAACCCAGTGATTAGTTTATTTGGGTAATCGTTACATTTCATACTTTAGTTTTTAAAGCCATGTTTTGGTATTCCTTTTTTACGATGTGGGTTTCTATTAAAGAAACTTCCGAATAGTAAACCATTTATAACCCCGACGAATTTCGAGGGCGAAATTCATTTTAAGGGGGGTAGAATGTAACAGCCCGAGATTTTATGAAAAATATTCTTTCACTAATGTCTTGTGTTGTACGCTACACCAAAAGGATATTGCACAACACGCATCCTTGACTTGCCTTGCATTACACGCAATCGCAACCTTCCTCGATAGCGTGTGTGGTACGTAATACTGAGTTTCACGAAACAATGATATGCAATTAAAATATTATTAAAACTAGCCGTTATGAATAGTAATAACCACTTTTTAAATTTTAGAAATTTTAGCTCTCAAAATGGACTTCATTTTTGGATTCGGAGTATCGAATTTATCCTAAGGTGAAATTTTGGTACTTTTCGGATAACTTTCATATTCTGATGAATAGTGAAAAATTACTAAATTATAATTAAAAACAACTTTTTTAATCGAAATAATTAATAGTGATAAATCGTTAATTTGAGTGTTTTTAAAGTATATTTAGAATATATTTTTACAATTTAATACAATGTTGGTCATTGGATGTAATTTCACATTTAAACTAGACATAAACAAGTGTCAATCTTTTGATAGATATTGTTTCTTAAAAACACGCTATTTGTTTTAACAGCGGGATTTAATTATAAAATTAATTAATGCAACTTTTATGTTATGAATTTGGTAAAATAGACTTCATTTTTGAATTCGGAATATGAAATATAGCTTGGGATGAAATTTTGGCATTGTTCTGAAAAACATCAATTTTTGATGAATAGTGAAACTACTAAGTGGTAGGTTAAAAAACTGAATTTTGCATAAAACATAATTTTACCGCTTCTGTGAATGGAATTTCGAAAATCCGAGAGACACGATTAATATCAAGGACTAAAATTTGGTTCAATGAGATGAAAATAATTTTTTGGTGAATAGTAACTTTTTACTTTTTTTACAGCGGTTAATAGTAAATAGGGTAACTAAGGGTAAATATGATATTAATATTACCCTAAAACATGTCCTAATTCTATTGTACAAGTGTAATTCGACCAAAAACAAACTTAGGAATAAAATATGACCATTTAGGCCCACTTGGATTAGATTAGGACATTTATTATTAATTTATTTAAAGAAGGGTTAAAGTAGTTAAAATCAAAGTTGAATAAGTAAATCATTTTTAATATGGCGTTATACATAAGATAAATTCGATTTTAAATATTCATTAGAAAGCTAAAAAGATTTACTACATGATGGTATTTTATTTGTAATTTTTAGACATCATATAATTTAATTTATTTATGACACAAAGATGATGCAGTAATTATCTTATTAATGAAATATTGACATAATTGATAATATAAATACCAAAATAAATGTAATTTAAGACTTTTTATGAATTCCACTAATTTTCTAGGGTACTATGATATATTAGTGTTGATTTAATCAACTTGGTTCGGACATATAATTCTGTTATGACTTTCACAAAAATCATATATCAAATAGTGTCAAAATTGACACAAAATAGTTTTTAAATCAAATATTATATTATTAATTGTTATTTTATTCCTAAAAATCTAAGGTTCGGCCAAATGACTTAGATAAGGATATATATATTAATAATAAACAATTTGGGGTTCGTTTGGCATGTTATAGTAAGTGTATTAACCATATAGTGATAGAAAACAAAAAGACACGGTAAAAGTTAAATTAATTAACTTAGAGTTAAACGTAATTGATAAGGTTAAAATAATACCCTAAACTTGTCTAAATCCTATTTGGTGATAGGATTTCGACCCATCCCCACTTTAGCTTCGAAATAAGACCCTTTGGAACCATTATAAACCAATTTTGACTTTAATATAAAATAATATTTTGAGATATTCCTAAGGTGCCCCTCTCCTCCCTTATAAAAGGGCACCTCCTCCCCCTCCTCTTCACACCAATTTTAGCACTCAAGCTCGGCCAACCCCTGACATGTTCTCCTCTCCACTTCCCTAGAATAATCCTAGAGGTCCTGGTCTTCTCCAAAGACCAATCGTAGTTCCTTAACTGGAGGATTCAAAGAGGCGTTCCAAAGAAGAGGTAATATCCATTACCGATCTTTTCAATTTCTTTCTTCTTCAACTTATTCTTCTTTAGTTGTTTCATGATAAAGTAATAACATCAGTATTACTTACATACTGATATGTTATTATAAATATGAAACAACCCTAATTCACCTTCTATCCATCCTACGGAAAAATGAAATCACCGCGCGTGCGTACGTACGGAATACCGTCTCCACGCCGTGGTGTAATCTATTTTCCACCACCACCTTACAAGGATGGGTATAATGGTGTAATGAGTAACTATTTATGATTATTATAAATTAATATTTATACTGAAATAATATACATATACTCCAATACAATTCCACGATCATAGGAACGATATCATCACTCGTGCGTACGTACGGAATACCGTCTCCACGATGTGATGCGACTCGTTCTACATGATCTTCATTTCATAATGATTATATAAATGAATTGAATGAATGAATATGGTATATACTACACTAATACCATTCTGGAAATGAATTATCTATAACCTAATGATAAGAATAAGAATTTATTCGACAAAACACGCATAAGAACAAAAAGTTATAAAGACCCGAGTAACAAGTAACAATGAAATATTACTAACAAGAAGCTAATAATATGACCATATATGATATCATATCAATATGTATGATTCTGTAATAAGTCAATAACATTATTTAAACCATTATACAGGAGCTTCGGACACGAACAAAGCAAATCGGACCTAAGGTAAGGGAAATATCACAATCTCATTTTTATCCGAGATTGTTTATTGTAAGTATTTACTGGGGTGTATTTTATCATCCACATCCATGTTTCATCAATATGTAATATTATTTCCATCCACCTACAATTGTTGTAATCCATTTTTACCCTTCGGTGAGTTTTTAGTAATATGTATGAAAGGAATCTTTTGTCGTTTTTCGTACGAGGTACATTTTGACTTTTCCGACAAAAGTACGAAGAACGTTTTTTTTAACTTATACGGCATGAATGGATTTTTAAAATATTAAATCCAAGAAGCTTCCTTTACAAGTTTTCAAGTTTATTTTTAATCAACTTCTTTTATTTTAAAGTCGTATGACATGTTATGAAAGGAAAAATGTTTTTGAATAAGAAAGGATATTTTCCTCAAGAATGGAGTTCAAGTGTTTTATCAAAATTATTTTCCATCTAAGATAATAAAAGGGTTCGGTTTTTATCCCTATTATTACATGGATTTGATTATGTTGTGATGGAAATATTTTTATGAATTCCTTTATCTTATATGAATTGTTTTATGATGTCATGTTGTTTAAGAATCCCATTTTTATTACATGGGTTATGCGATGATGTATGATTTATGATTATGTGGCACACATAAGAAAGGATTCATTATAAGATGGGTGGGACCTATATCTCCCTCCAATGCATTGGGTAAAGATTTTATATCTCATGAGATAGACATGGCTGGAACGGAAGGTTATTTCAGTTCAGTGATACAGGACTGAAACGAGGAGTGAACTCGGTTCAGAAAGGGACTTTGTCCACTAAGATAGTCTTGGCAATGAGTCATGACTAACAAGAAATGATTTTCCATGATTATGTGTGCATGCCACAAGTTTCAAGTTTTATGTTATGATTATGGGGATCTCATTTTCACTTCTATGATTTATCCCATGTTATGATATTATGAGCTCTTTTGCAGGTTAAGATTTCCAAAAGCTATGTTCTTATGTATATGATGTGATTGATATTTTTGTTGTTTACCCTTACTGAGCATTTGAGCTCACCCTTTTATGTTTTCTTTTCCCCGGGATATAAAGAAAGGTTTTTAGGTAAAAAAAAGGGAAGATCTTTATAGGAGATATTGAAGATCTTTCACCACGATTAGAAGATTACGTTCCGAGTTTCCAAAGACACTAAACTATTACGATCCTTGTGTGTGTGTTTTTGTTATGTACTAAGTATTCCGCAAAAGTAATGTAATGTCCATGTACGATAAGCTTCGGGTCTCTACATTATGAAAGAAAAATTCCAATCATATTATCCATTTTGGCCTAACTCTAAGTACTATGAATGATTTTATTTTGAGCCAGTGTGGGGAGTTTTCATCTCTCATGAACACGAGATTTTTATACTGAGTAAATGTATAGTGTCATTTTCACTAGAGTTTTATGGTAGGGTTCATGATTAATTTTCGAATTTTTTACACTTACCCCAATCCATTGAAAATATATGTATATAATGGTTTTATATTAGATAGCTCAAAAATCACCATTACCCAACCGATGAATATTATGATGGATCATTTGTGGTTACTTGATACTTGTGATATCTGACCTAAACATGATTTCTAAAAAATAAAATAAATAAAAATAAAATTAAAGGAATAAGATACATTCCTAATACTTACTTGGCATATTCATGAGCCCACATTGAGAAATTAGAGCATGGACACATTTTTCAAGGACGAGTTACTTCCGTGAAATATTCTTGATTATAATTTATTTTTCATTATAGATTACCCACCTCTTTTAGCATCATTTTTATCACTTTCCAACCTTCCCCCATCCACATACACATTAGAAACATATTGCTGAAGACCTCATCATTAATTCTGTATTTTTTTTATGAAGTAGAGATGTTAGAACCAATTCTAGCATATGGATAGGAACGTGTATCTAGGTTATGATAAAAACATTAGTTAACTTTTAACATTAGTGATAATAGAAAATTAAGTATGAGGTAAATTGAAAAATGATTACATTTTCTGATAAACATTTATGAAATTATTTTTAAAGTCTGAAAGAATCTGAAGAAAAGACATGACTGTGAGGCATGAATAATTATATATACCTGATGGATTCAAGAGGACATTCTTTTTAAATATTTTATAGTTTTATTTTCTGAGTTATAATACCCATTTATTGTCTAAAAATTGTTCATTTGGAATCCCTGTTGATATTATTTTTTCCCAAGGATAATAATTTCTCATGTACGGGGGGATTTGAGAAGTAAAATTTATGTACACATTTTGGATACATTTATTTATGGTATAATACCAATTCATTTGGTAAGTCACTAGGTTTTTGTTTTTAAAAAAATATATTTTAAGGTATAAAATAATAATTGATGAAAATTGAAAAAAAAGGATTTTCACATCATGAAAGGATTTCATCACATGTATTAATCTTTCAGAGTATCACTAAGGATCAAAGGTCATCCCGACAATCATTACATGACATGAGTCTAGTAGAAAACATTTAAACACATTACACATCATGGGATATTCAAAATCAGAATCCTGATAGAATTTCATTATGTAAATAATGTTCAAGCTGTGAATCAAATACATGATTTGTATATTTCAAACTATGGCAAAAGTTCCAGATCTCACCCTTTCAATGATACAGTCCTATATTCCCACAATATTTATGAATTTTTAGAGAAGATTCATATATATAGTACATAATGTGAAATCCTCTTACATGTCATGTAAAAGTTTGGACAACATCAACTTAATTCCATTACAAGATGTAATGACTTTCCATATCATGTAATTTTCATGTTTTTTCATATTAAAGATCCTCCACCACACACAAGAGTCCAAAAATACATTCTTTATCTCATTTTCAACTATTTTTCCCCCTCTGTTACTATAATAAATTAAATTCAATTCATTACTTTCTTTGTTTTATAAAATTATTTTCTTTGTTTTCTATTCTAAATCATTCATTTTCTAATTTCATTTCTACATTCTCTTTCAATACACATTTAGATACCAATCATTGTTCGACATCAAGGCTTCCATTTTTTCATTATTATTTCGTTATTTAAAATAGTTTTTTTAGTTTTTTTCTTACTTTTTTTATGTATGGATTTGTTATTTATGTATTGTTTTATTATTCAAAGAATTATTAACACGTTCTCTTTTATTTTTAACACCATCATGTGTGGCCAATCATCTTAGGGTTAGGTTAGAGAGAAGAGGTGGTTTGAACTTAATTAATATATAAAATAAATATCGTTAACCCTATGGAAATTAATCAGGTTTAAAATAATTTTCAATATTATTCAATTGAACCTACCCTAACCATTCGAGGTGTAATCGAAAAACCATGAAAAAGTTGGATTTTATCACGATACAACCAATGATATTTTTTTCTTTTTTCATAGAAACCAACATTCCTGTACTTAGGTTGACAACTACTACAGACTATGGATGATTTCCCAGCTTAGTTTCATCAAAATAGGTTGACCAAGACCAAATGGTGTTTTTTTCACTACTTTTTATCATATTCCACAGGTCAATCCCAAATTAGATTAAGAATTTTCCTTTTCTTATAACCTAAAATTGATCCAGAAACCTTCCTTTAATATGATAAAATCATGATCTTCATATTTTAATAAAAAGTACACCAAATAAAGTGAATGTGTTGAATCCTTCAAAAACCTGGGTGATATCAATCTCTGGAACTCAAAAAACGCACTCAGAACAAGTCTTTAATCTAATAGTATTTTCAAAACCAACTAATACTCAAACTAAAGGGGATATTCAATCTAAACCCCCATAGGTGTGTCAGCGTGCTACTGAATGGGTAGATACATCTCTCAAAATCCACCCAAATGAGTCGGAAGTAGCATAATACAATAAACTCAGGCCTCATAACTAATTTGATCATAATCACAATCCTTCTATGGAGTCTAATATCTCTTTCATCATGGAGGCATCTTGTAATAGCTAAACAATTCTCGATCAAAAATGAATATCTTGGGAGCTCAGTCAGGAAGTAAATAGAAACCATAACCCATTTATATAGAATAATTGAAAAAAAAATTTCTATGCAACTAGTGCCTTAATTATTTTATTAAATAAGAAGGTAATTAGGGTCTCAGGGAATGTCAATGTCATCCGCCACACAATAACTAAGTTTCGTATCCTGAAAGATAAACTCTTGAAACTTTATTATTGTTTCTCTAGTTCCTAGTCCAATCCTCATGATAAGAAAATATCTACAATCTGGTACTAATATGGCCTCATCTAACACCACTATTTCATCACCCAAACCACCAAAGACCACCTCGTTAGTGGAAATCTTAAAATGGAACCCCAATCCCCCCAATAATCATCCAGATGTTGGAAACTATCAATGAGTTTTCAAATCACACACCTGTGAGGCCATATAGAAAAGTACATGTCTACACACACACATATCTATACACCAATATATTTCAGATAGTTAAAGAAACCATAGTGTAAATGACTGCATACCATCTATCCCACAACAAATTAAAAAACATATTGTATTAGAAGTATATAGGGCCAAATACAAGCCCTCCAAAACTAAAAATGAACCCAACCTACTAATAATAAGTGAGTAGATAACCAAAAAAATCATAGATCCATCATTTTACCATCTATAACAACTATAATCCACATGATCCTTATCCATCTATGAATCTATCAAAAATCATTTCATCTATATAAGACACAAAATGTATGGGAAGATCCCATGCAGGGGTGAGTATAAATATTCCAAGCAGGACACCATGAAATCCCCAAACATAAAGTATCTTGAGAGTAGTTAAGTTGACATCATGAAGGTATATCAATACGAATATGGGAAATAATAACCATAATAATAACCCATATATTCTCAAAGGTAGACACCAAGTCTTATGGTGGGATCATGTCCTCGCTACCAACCAAAGATTCAACTCAAGGCTCAAAGTAATCAACTAACTTGGAGAACTCACTCAGTGAGTTTTTTTATCACTAATGGAAATCATCCAAGAGGAAATACACATTGAATATTATGATAAAAATAATCAAGGAAAATAGTAGGGCTTATCTAATATACTCACTTGATCGGAACAAGTAACAATAATAAAATAGAAATCGATACAGAGATAGGTGATCACACTCAGCACCTATGGGAGATTCTTGACCCTACATGAAGTAAACACACTATAAAGGGATAACATTCTATGATATTTAGTGATGTTATTCTTGACAAATCCTATGGAAGAAGATACTAAGGGATAACCCCTTGGGACACACTGATGGATTCCTGACTCTACCTCAGACTAATCTCATAAAGGATATCACATCCTATGATTGGGATGGTATACCTCATTACACCATAATATAGATGGACCAAGAGAATTAAATCACATTGAAACAGCCCAAGGTAACTCACCAAATCTCATAGAAAAGTTTTTTATAAAGATAAAAGTGGATCTAATATGCACTTAAAGAAGTTAACGGAGTTTTTTAGGGGGTATAGATCATATCTCACCGAGTTTGGTACTTATAATATATATTTGTCTCACTTGGTATGTATTTATCCAAATACACATCATGTCTCATAGGGGTACATGGCGGGTAGAGGTCAGTTTGACACTTAGTGTATATTCAAGTCTAGCTCATGTACTATGTCATATGCCTGTGTAATTAGGTCATGATCATGTACACTAATCATTTCATATAACTTTATGAAGTATATGTGGTGTAATCCACTCACAGAGTGTGTATGGGTCTTTTCGACACTCGGTGAGAGCTATTTACCCAAAAAAAATTCTCCTTGAAGTACATGTACTATTCGATAATACTCATAATGAGTGGAGGCACATTTTCTCATGGGTGTGTACCCCCTATACATGAAAATATGTTCACCAAGGGTTACACATAGTGTATGTTCACCACACGGAATGTTTCACCACAAGGATTCTGGGGAACATACTCCCAATACACATAGATCCAGTTGGCTGAAGGACACATGGTTTGTGAGTAAATTACTCAAATTTTGATATTTAACTCAATATATAAACACTATTCTCCAATCAAATCAGACTATACGGCATGTATTATATGAAATACACATTCTTGATGATGGAAGTTTTTAGAAACACAATTTGGTTCAATAAAACTCTCTCATTCCACCACCCCCACTGTTTATTCCATGAATTGATATAAATAGCTAGGATCTTGGAATGAATATGCTTGATCCATCACTGGTGGCCAGATTCTTACCACCCAATCAACTCAGGAATCATTCTCATAGAACCGCATCATTTGAATTCATGATATGATGAAATTTGAGCTTTAAATTTGATTCTAAATCCTCTATCATCATCATTCATCACAATTGTATCGACAATCCTAAACCCAAACCCATAGTAATGATGAATGAATATGATAATTATGTATTATCCTAATATAATACCATAAGTAAAATCCATCATCCATAATCCACGAATCGACTAGAAATTTCATCTATTAGGGAATTATTTCATGTTTTACTTGGTTAGAACATATTCATGATTAAGCCAAACCAAACAAATTTTCTACCTCATGTTTGGATTAATCATTGGTAAGGAATGATTTTACAACACAGTTCTTTTTTGATATCCACCAACCCTTTTGATGATAATGAACTCCTTCGAACACTTTTCATTATCACATGATCATTATTTATTTCATTTGGGTTTTCCTCCAACAAAACTCTCAAATACTATGGTTTATGTGGAGAAACCTATGGATTTTTCATAATAAGTTATAAATTTAATATATTAGTTTTTTTCCCATTTAATAAAAAAATATTAATTTATTTATTAATCATTCATGATTGAACTTGAAACAAATACCTGGCACAAACAAAGGTTATGCCGTGCCTAGGGTTAAACCCACATTTTAGATTTAATGATGGTCTCATATTTACTAATTGAGACTCCATTCAAGATTTATTCCATAATTTCATAAAATCCTATCCGTGTGTGATATAATATATTTAATATTTTAATTATATATGAAATAAGCTTCTTGAGTCCCCGAAATTACATGTTGACACTCAGCCACACTATCAAAATATTCCATGAAGTATTCAAAATGTTATATGAAAAAAATAGTTTCATTACACAAAATAAGATCCTATGAATCTGCTATAAGAAATCAGGCACTAAGGGTACTCAACACCATCACAACACAACTCGATTTCTCCTAGAACCATGAATGTTTCTAATGGTCCAATATTGAATCCATTCTAATACTTCATGAAAAAATTTATCATTTTGTTTCCCCATTGCCCATTTTATGTCACATGTTGAGGATATCACCCTGATATATAATTAAAACAATCCCCCAATTATATCCATGGAAGATAAAGCTACCATGAACCCTCTCATTGGTTCTTCCAATTACCCAAATTGGTATCATATAAACAGAAAAATCTATACACTTCTATATTAACATTTTAAAAAACCCTAATTATGCACCCATGAGTCACACATCATTAAACCTTGGCATACACCCCCCAAAAATCCTGGTTAGAAATTTAAATGATTATTCCTAACAAACCCAACCACAATAAAAAAAATAACTTATGGTGTTTTATATATGAACATTCAATAAATTCCACATTCTTTGTGTACCTACTCTCACAAGGTTATCCAGGTCATCAAATAAAACTATAACATATCAAAAAATATCCCCATTATTCCTTTCCTACATCAAACCATAACCATGGAATCTAATTATTAAACAAACCCACCAATGGTTAAAATACACCCATTTAACTTATGGACGATATAGTTATCATCAGATAATATCTAGCCATATCATACACATAACATATCATCAAAAAATAGCTCATGAGTCAAAAATATAGTCCATCTATGTATAATTATAGAAATAAGTTATATAAAAATCCTATATATCTATTTTTAAAAAATTTATCAGTTGAACCGATTTAGAAACCAAAAATAATCATGATAATTTTAAGAATTTAAAGTGAATTATATGTTCCATATTTGATTCAAATACACATGCCTATTTCCAATATTGTTGAATTCACAAAACCAAAACATAATGATATCAAATGAACATAATATTAGTAATTTAATATCCCAAATATATTATGAAAAACAAGAAAAAATCATATGATCATAGTTACCTAGACATTTCACCTATAATAAGTTCATCACTCACCTTCTTGGTGCCCATCAACACAATCATATCATTGTCATCCAAAAAATGTTTAGTATGAAATTAGAAAAGAAACTACAATAACACTTTTTAATTCCCCAACTTAAGTCCCTCAGTAGTATTTTTACTAGAGTTCCACAAGGGTTCAAACACATCATCCCATATAAATTTGGATTCCAAATAGGGGTGTGGACTAGGACCTTATATTTAGGAGACTATTTTACTGATATCATAACCTTCAATAATTGTAAATAACAAAACATTTTCCATGGTAGATTATCATATAACACAATATCACAAATACATCATGCACTAAAATAGGAATATAAGTTGATACAGTCACACTTGCCAACTGATCTCCCACTATGCTAATAAAATAAAAAAAATTAATGAATAAACAAACAATAAGAAGGATCCACTTCCACCCCAAGCCTCACCTCAACCCCATCAATATGAATTTTTGATATTCTCTATCCCGGTCCACTAAGGAACTTGAGCTCTACCTTGAAATTCAAATATAAGGTCTAGACACACAATGGTGCCTGTTTAGGGTGTGATAAACACAGTATATTATGGTATAACTTGGTTACCCTAATATATTCCATAATATAAAAGTTTATGTATGGTGACAATAAATGAGATAAATCAACTACACACAACCATGTGTATCAGGTCATCACTTTCTAACTTTCCACCATGACATCCGAAAAAAGAAAGTCTACTCACCTCTAGTGAACCATCTCAAATGAAACATCATGAATTGGATTATATTGTATGTATTCCATGTAAAGACCAATGATTTTACATCATAATATTTTTAAAATAAATATTCTGGTCTCTAACTTGTTTTAAATGAAAGAAAATTTAAATGAGTTGCAACATATTAGTTAAATATAGTTATAAGAATAAATAAACATCTCAAAAGAGAAAGTATATTAATATAAAAGGATTTTAGAAATTAAATTTTTAGATTATAAAGAGGATTCTATTTTTTTAATAAAAAAGTAATATTTTTTCAAAGAAATGTTTTTTACTCCCATATATTTTATCTTGGTGAATTCAATTTTCCTCACATAAAATGACATATGAACAAATATATAAACATAATTTATGTATAAATTGATGTGAAATGACAATAATATTGCATAAGGAATAAAAATATCATTTTCTAATAAAAAATTCTCTTTAATATTTTCTATTTTCATTTAAAAGATAAATATATGAATTTTATAATTTTAATTAGATAAAATGACCATCATTTTTTAATATATATTTTCAATATTATATTAGGGTGAGAAAAATTATAAATATTTGATTTTTAGGTGAATAGTTAAAAATATATTTTGTTACTAAAATCATTGTTTTGATTACTATATCTAGAAGTATAACTGAAAAACACATAAAAAATTTTAATGATAATAAATTTATTTTATGATTAAGAAATTTATAATTTAAAATACTATTATGAATTTAGAAAAACTATGTTTAACAAAATAAGTAATTTTTTCAAACAAAAATATTTTTTTGGTGTTTTATTTTAATTAATTATTAATTTTGTAAAATATTGTTTTTATTGATTTGAAAACCGTACAAATTATATTTTTTCATAATAAAAAAACATAAATCAATAAAATAAAATTCATGGATAATTATTCCCAACCCATAAATTTTTATCTTAAGAATATTATTTTTTTTAAATACTAGTTTTTAAATGTTATGTGTTTTAATATTAAAATATATATTTCATACCCATAGAATTTTTATTAACATAATTAATTTAAAATTCAGAACAATTATGTTGAAATTATCTAACAATATAAATTTTAGTTTTAGTAATTTAAATTAAATTACTTATACAAAAACTAGTTACCATGGAAAAATATAAAATAGTAAAAGTAATAAATATAGGGGTAATGATCATAAAAATGTTTAAATCATGTTTATAATTGATTGTTTTAGGGTTTCAAGACATTATTTCATATCAAAATAAATTATTTTCCATATATAGATCCACTTAACATGTAAACATTGTATGCTCTTAATATAAAATTGTTATATCTTCAAAAATTCCATTATCTATACTTATAAAAGCGACCTCTGACCATCTCTTCAATACCACTCTTAAAATTTGGTTTCCACTTGAAAATAATCCCTTATTAATTACCCTAGATTTAAATATCACCATATCAATATTTTATACGTCGGATTTTGGCCAAACTCTTCCATTTAAATAAAGTACTTCAATAGAAAGTTCATAATTTCTGAGTAAGTCCTTCTCACACTTTAATATTTTTCCTTCTTTGCCATTATATGTTAATCTTATATTAACCATTATTAAATTATACCATAATTATTACCAATATAATCAAAAAATATATATGTTTATGTGGGATGCACTATCGACTCCTTCCATCCATCATTAAGAAAAGTAAAAACCCTAATCATGTGTATCTACAGACTACATCATCCATCAAATAGCATGTTTCGTGTTAATTAACTACTATAAAAGGATTAAACTAATAGATAATTTAATTTTTAATCTTCATATTTATTTAAAAAAATTATAAGAATAACATATTTAACTCTTTTTTCAATATTAGTGGGAAATAAAATCAGCATCCATGCCTATGCGCATACTACCGCTGCCATGGAATAATGTATATCATATTTTATTATTGAAACACATTGGTGGTTATAATATTGATTTTAATTTAAAATTTTATATTTATATGAGATTATTATGTTTATAGTGTGTCCAATTGGAAAACCTTTTAAAAATATGATCAATAAATAATCATTGAAAATTTAACCACATAAAAGAGGTTTTACGAGAAAAAATGCCATTCAATAAGCTCTTTAGGATTCTATAATATTGATATTGCAACAAAAGTATTACATAATCATCCACTATTTAATATATATTCTTAAACGGGTTGGTTTGATCATATAATTGAATAATGCTATGAATTTTTATCATGGATAGCTATGGAATTGTTATTGCATGTAATATATTATATAAATTAATAAATATTTATTTTACTTTTTTCTTTTGGAATTATACTTTAATGATTTGACTCACTATTTAGTAAAACACCATTTAATCACTAAGAATAATCAAAAAATAATCATCATTGAATTCTTAACCAAGGATCATAACCAAAACTGCAATAGAATAAAATTACATCGTGATAATCAATTATAAAGAATCAATTATATTACCATGAATTATCTATGAATGATAGAGATTTTGAGAACAATAATCAATGACATCACTTTTTTGAAACACATTAAAAACATTCACGATTACTTACATATGACATTTAAAATAAATTATAACTAACAAATATACATATAGAGAATTCTTATAAATGAAGAATAAAATGGTTTTTGGATACGAATAATGTTCTAAAATAAGTGATAAATAAATATATATTTTCTATATGGGAAATTTTTATTATTTTCAAAACCTCTATAGATTAAATAGGAAATTATTTGGTATCTTGAAAGAATAGTTTTTATTTAGGAACATTCTAAAAATAATTTTCTACCCATTTTTCCCTAGGTTTATCTTGTAATAATTATTGATGGAAATTTGAATGATTTCCTTAATTGATTTGATTTAAAAATTATGTGAAATAAATTTTCTTCCCATGGATTTTCATGATATATTTAAATTATTTATACCTTATGAAACATGTATGTATAGATGAAGATAGTTTGGTCTAGTATATCCCTAAAATGAATTTGTTAATGTTTTATATCTCATGAGATAATGTTTAGTGATAATTGTTGTTTATTCCCATAAACTAAATGGTGTTCGATTATGGATATGTCAACAAACTAATGTGTGAGTATTCTTATATATTCTCAAAAACTAAATTCTAAGGCATCATGGATATATCTGCTAACTATAGGGTAATCCTTCTTGTATATGATCACAAATTAAAGTGTGATCCTTCTAAGATATGATCACAATATAATTATTTCATATAATTATTTTTGTGTCATATTATTATGATATTTCTAATGACTATGTTATTATCTCATGGCTCAGTTTTATTTACTCATGTTTCCTCACTCTTTTTATTCATATATTATGTTATAACAAGCCTTATTTCATGTTTTATTAAATCTGTTTTAATGGGAATGATTATATTGATTATACCGGAATTCTTATTTTATGATAACTTATGATTATATATTGTGATCCTTTATGTATACCCTTTCTAATAATTTGATATCACCCTTTCTTATGTTTCCATTCTTACCCGGTTATGAAGAAAAGTAAAATGTATGATGTGTTTAGAAGAGTGTCTTTTTTGGGAGATGTTTCCATATTATTATTGATGAAGTAGTGTGAAAATTACAATTTGATACAAAGAATATGGGTTCTATTGGTTAAATATATTTTTTTAATCTCTAAAACTATTTACCTAGAAAAATCCATTGAATCTAAATGTGGTACTATTTTTGAATGATCTTGTAATTAAGGATCTATATGAAAACATGTGTGTAATGTATTTTGTTTTTATCACTGGATCAAGGAGTGTCTAATATTGAAAATATTTTCAAAAGTATATATAAACCTTTAAGTTAGTTATACTAGATATTTTTCATTGTTTAGTAATTAGTGTCATGAACCGGCTCAGGTTGACCTAACTCGTCAGCCAATCTAGCTCACTACAATGCCTCAAACAATCCTCCCCATATTCCAAAGAAAATCATATAGTGTAGAGAGACTAATAAGATGAAATAGGAATAATCTTACCTCATATAAGAGTGAAATAATTGTGGAAATAAATTTTACAAATATACATATGTAAATGTAAATGTGCATATAAATAAATAAAATATTCTAAAACTGGTTATAATTAATTTAATTAAATATACAAACTCAACCAAAAAATATATAGGCACTGTTGACACATTGGTCTGACTATATGAATTGATTAACATAAAAGAAAATAAGAACATAAGTCTCCAAATAAAATCCATGTTGAACACATAACGGGTCCCCACAACTGCTGAATAGCTCCAGCATGATCCTCAGACTGCACATAATTAATCCCACTCAGTCATGAAACACAGGGCCTCATCCCAATACACAATATCATGTTGTCAATATAACATCACACATACTGTCTACACTTACACTGAGGTTCAAAAATAAGTGATGAGAAAAATTTATTACTAAGACACCCCCAATGGGTGTACTAACATTTATTTTGATAAAATGTACATGAAACACCGAATATGTATTTCCTAGAAAAATAGACACTTTTGGATTAAAAATAAAAATAGACAGAAAATAAAAAAAACATACAAAAAAATTAAAATAGTAAACCACTAGTTCTAGATTGACAGCAGAAGTAAATCTACCCCTGATATTGCCAAAGGTGGAGGAATTAGGAAATGTGAGTCTCACATCGAATACACCAATAACATCCATCTAATTAATAAAAAGATTCAATGTCCAATGTAGGGGTATGAACAAATTAATGGCCCTGGTATCAAATCCTATGAATGTAAAACAACAAAGCGCACATATAGAGCTCTAGGAATCTACTAGAATGATCTAAATTAGAGATAAGAACTCTTATCGACACTGGAAGATTCCTACCCATGTCATAGAAGTATTCTATAAGTAAATGGGATATAACAGACCTATCAGTGAAATACTTTCTAACTAATATGAAACCAAAATACTAGGCATTGGTAACACTATAGCCTTTGGGTTTCACATCCCTAGACTAGGTTGATCAGCTAAACTTTGTTGGTAGCTCTCATCCAGATCATCCATTAGCTACTAGGACCTTCTTAACCATAACCTACAAATAGAGGATAAAAAAATAAAATTTAGTGCCAATACCCAATATAGTAATTCCTTAATGGGATCATATATCGTTAAATCCTAAATAATAATACCCTATAAAACCTCTAAGACAAGTCTTAAATATCAAGGGTATTTAACACTAAAACCCACCATTGAAGCTTGATGAAAATAGAATCGAGCATCTCATAGTCCAACAGAGAATGGGAGAGCCTCAGTTGTCCCAAAAGTTTCATCTCAAATAGGAAACCCTACATGGTCCTCCCCTAAATAACATACCTTGGTCCTAGCCTGCCAAAATGAAACCAAATCTCACCTTCTGGATCATAACCTAAACATCACCCACCGAAAAGAGAAACCTTATGATAAACAATGCCAATAATGGAAACCTCAAGAAAAAACATTACAATAATGCAAACCCTGAGAATGAAAATTAAAAGTGCGTAATTATTAAAATAGAACTCCCAAACCAATCCCAAAATCTTCTCACTAGAACCTACCTGCACCCGTCACTCCACGATTCCATACCCTTATGAAGAATCTTGCTGGTCTATACCTCAAACAACCAAACCTAAACCTCAAGAAACAGAAATAATGAAACATACCCAAGAACCCTCTAATTTTTCCTCATGGGATCTATCTATATAACCTCAAACTAACTGACCTGGCATCCTCACCCAAAGTTATTAATAAGTGAAAATCCCTTTCCTAGCCTCACAACACCAAACCCAACCCCCATAAGTATTCTAGTACTAAAAAATCAAAGGAGTTTTCCCTATAAACTCTTTTACTATAAATCTCTATCCAAACTACCTCTAGACTCAAAAAGTATTCCACCATCACTATCTACATATAAAAATTCTCAGAATAGGCTCCACTTATGTTTATTTTGACACCATGGCACAAAGACTCACAAAACACCGTGAAATAAAAAGTAAATTATGTGTACTTCTAAGTATAGGGAATGTAATAAAAAAATGTGTACATTATCATGTACTAATACAAGACTCAGATACACATGATGTATAGAAATGTATTTTTACATGGAAGTGTCATTCGTGGGGTCAGTCCATGTACTATTACATGGCCATGCCCCCCCCCCCTATATAGGGTTCCTGTAAAAGTACCCACCCACATGGCCACACACTACTACATGATGTGTTCTCCATGTACATGATGTGTACCACCCAAAACAACATCTTCATATATAATCATCTATATGTCCACGTACTACTAAAAAGGTATTTTTTAGAGTACACAACATGTATTCCTCAAAGCTCTGCATGTCCCAGCACTCGAACACATGTTGGAATACTATTACATGGAATATACGTCAAGTACCCGATGTGTTATTACAAAAAAATAATTTTCCATGAATTGTATATTTCATAATGTGTGTTCATAAACCTATATTGTTTATTATTATTTCAAAAATGGAAATCCAAGTGAAACTTCCGGAACCCCTTATTTTTCTTAAAACGCAACAGATCGACCCTCTAGTGGTCCCAAGAAATCCAACATCATATTAAAAGTTAAAAAAACTAATCTATGGGTATTTGTGGTGAAAAAAATAAAAAGGGGTTACCTTTATGTGTAAATAGTCAAATCTTTGATCTGGCCAACTTTATGTAGCTTCTACTTGACTATCTGGCTCCTCCTAAGATCTATGAAAACACCTCCCACTCCCTATCAATTTCTTTATCCTTATATTCTCTCTCTCTCTACTGAAGACCCAGAAGTGAAGATCCCCATTGGAATACATGATAACTAAATGAGAAAAGTATAAAAGAAAAACATAAAATAGAAAAACCAAAAATCATGAAGAAAAAGGAAATGGGGCTCAACTTTAATTTAATATTAAATATTCTTCCAAATTTTGAATGGCTCTTAATTTCACTAAACTCTTACTCTAGGGTAAAAACCATATTCCAGAACAAGAAGATAGATCAGAAAAATTACCTGAGATCTCATGACTATAGAAATCAACATTTTTTCCCTTGAACATGACCCAAGATCAAAAAATCAAATATATCATTTTTTATCATATCATCAATACACAATTCATGAAAAACACACCATCATTAATTATTCTTTTCCCTATGTGCCTCATAGGTAAAATAACTAAAAATATTACCCATAAAAAAATGTTTATCAACACTACTACAATCATCCGCCAGCTGGTCTCCCAACATCAGTGACTCTTCCAGTGCAAGGAATATTCATCCAAAATTGTCCTCATGTTCCCCAGCATAGAAGTATTATTATCTTCCTCTATCAACGAATAAACAAACTCCATGTCAAATGCTCCACCCACTACCAAGTTCTGTGGATGGACATAGCCAAACCACTCACACTAGAGAGACAACAACAAACACAAATTTCCACCTATTCTCGACTCACGAGGAACAATATCCCCACACTCAAAAAACCTATTCAAATGAGTAGAACAACACTGAAAATCCTATGGTTTACTCCCTATCATTAGGATTCCCTTACACTATACATTAACTTCAAACCTCACAAACCAATTGGTATTATTCCTAACTTGCTCACACATTCCTTCTCTCAATAAGGCTATCTACCAAAAATATATCTCTACCACCACTCATCTCCTCAGGTAAGAGTGATTTTACAAAACAAAATCTCACAAAATACCATAATTAAATGATCCACATCCTAATTCTTATAGTATAATCAATCAAAACCACTGACCATGCTCTTCATGTAGTCAGTTTCACTATATGGATCAACCTTAGCACTCCATTTGAAAAAAAAATCTTTGCTGTGTGAGGATTCACCACACGACCACCCACCACATAGGGTTCATTCCAAATCCATGACTTCTTTACCACCTCGTCACCTTGCTACACAAACCACAACCAGATAAAATAGGGTCAGGTATCGAAATAGACCTACCCTATCAAGATAGCCACAGAATATAGAGCGTACTTTGTGCTCCACTCACAAGACCAATGAAAATTTAACCTAACCAAAAAAACTTTTTGACGTACACAAAACCTATTGAAAATAAAAACATATTGAAACTTAGGCCCAATTCAAATGTCTATTAGGAATCCTTACCATCATTTAGCCTACCAAATCAGCACAGAATCCCAAAGCCCATAGAAATCCAGATGGATTTCAATGCATCCCTTGATGAAGGGAATATATATCTTTAACCAGATATCATATCTTCATGAGATATGCAATACTTTTATTTAAAAGATAAATTCCCATGGTTTAGTAGAGTATAATTCCACCAATAATATATATGGTAAAATTCTATAACATTTTTTGTTGAAACGTAAAATATATGAACTTACATCATTAGTAAAAAGACACACTATCAGGAAAATGACTCGATGATCCAACATTCCAATCATGATACATGAACACATGCCTCTTTCCATTAAGACACGATCCAAAAACATATAAATCCGAATTTTTTTTAAAAAAAGTTCATCACTCAAGGTGCATGTCACACAACCATAGAAGAAAAAACCCATAACAAAAATACCATATTATTGGTAACCTAGATTTCCTACCTGAACAAGTGTTCCTGATGCACCAGACTGATATACATCACAAGCTCCGACACATTCCTAGACCACCTCTCTACGAACTCCACCAATAGTAGCACAAAAAAAATAATGGTATATGATTTAATTTTTTCTAGACTGACCAAGGTTTACCTGACCCTTCACCTAATACATGGCACAATAAGGCCTCCAACGTGCCTCCCCATAAACCATAGACCACTTACTTGTTGTGGGGGAAAAGGATATAGTGGGTAGACTATTCCATTATATTATAGAGAAATAAAATTATAAATAAATATAACACATACACATCCATGAAAATGTGAGTTCCCATAAAAAATAGCTAAAATAGATACATGATATAATAAATGTAATGAAACAAAAAGACTCATGTAAAAAAACATAAAAACATTGGTTTCCAAATGGGATGACTATATATACAAAATATAATAAAAAATTAATAAACATGGCACTATAGAAGATATATTATGAATCATATACTTGGTCTCCACAACTGTTGAACACCCCTAGCACAAACCTCAGACTTCAAATGATTAATCATGCTTACTCAAGTAACATCGGGCCACTACATGATCTACTACATCTTTTTCATAACTTGATTAAATAAATAAGGTCTTCACATAAACCTATTTACGCATAAAATGCTTAAGAAATAAATCTTAGTAGTCCATCACCAATGGTGTTCATAACATCTACAGTCAAAAATGTAAAAGAAGCACATAATATTCCTAGCATATTTAAATAAACAGTACTAGAAAAAAAATAAAAGGAAAATGTAAAAAAATTAAACAAAAGGAGAATAATTAACCATGGGTTATATCCTAACACATGATGTAAATCTACCCCTCTATTTCCAAATCCAAAATAATTACAAAAGGAGAATCATTTATCCAAAAATCTAACTGATTCATATCGATCATAAATGATATAAAAAGTCAAATTCTGTTTTATAAATCAATATAGGACCCTAGGAACTCATCCTATGCATTTGAAACACTAAATTTAATTAACCAAGATCTAGGACTCTTGTGGAATAATCTTAATTGGTTGTAATAACTATTTTCAAGCCTGGAAGACTCCTAAACATCTCTAGGAAGTTATGGAGAACTAACTAGGCGATTAATAAGCGTTCAACAAAATACTACATTTCCAAGAAAATACCAAATTACCAAGCCATGTGAACATAATCACCTCTATGATCAACTATCATAGACAAGGACAGTCAGGTAAAGTAGGGTTTCTAAATTAATCTAATTTATCCATTAGCTACCTATACCCACTTAACCACAATTATCCAATGAAAGGGAGGAAAAAATTATATCTCTCGGACAAATCTAGATCCATAAAAACTCAAATTGTCTCCTATATAATCCATTATTGTAAACAAAAAACTTATAACATCCAAGACAAGGATCTGGTACCATGGTTGGCTAATATTTGAACATGCAAACCAAAACCACTAAAACTATAACCAACATTCTTCTAGGACAACAAAGCACAGGGTAGCCTCTCAAGTTCCAAAATCCTCAAAAAACATTAATTCCTAAATGGGGATCATCTAATAAAACTACAACTTGTTCCAAGCCCACTAAATAGTATTCCCAGCTACCATTCCAACTCAAAACCTGACTATCACCCACCCAAAAGGGGAACCTTAATTATAACCACTCTGAGAATTCCCACATCAAGTAACACCAATACTATAAGTGAATACACAAGAAACAAAATCCCGCAAAAGGAAATTACTCATACAGATCCCATTGAACTATCTCAAACTACATTAAAAAACACCAATCTTTAACTGAAACTCCATGATGCCATCCATTCTAATGGATCCCACGGTTTCAGACCTCAAGAGATCAGACCACAACCTTAAGAAACCAAAATAAAAAATCTAACCCAGGACTCCACTTGACCCAGCCTCCTGATATCCACCCAACTAACCTCAAATAAATTCACATAGAATCCTTAACTAAGCTAATCAATAAGTGGATAGCCCCTACCCAGCCTCACAACCAAAAATCCAACCCCTAAAAGTATTATAGAACATAAAAATCATAAAAACCCTCTTTCTAAACTCTATTAGTACAAAACACCATCTACACGGCCTATAATTGATAAAGGTTTTCAATTATCACAATCTATAAATAAAAAAACATCAGATGGACTCCTTAAATGTCCAAATATGACTCCAGAGCACAAAGACACCCAAAACTCCATGAAGAGAAAATTGAAAAATATTTAATTTTGAGTGTTGTATTTCTGGATGTTGCGGTTGGTGGCGCCGGGATCCTGATTTGGTTCGATTTGTTTCCTTGGCGCTCTTGGTTGGTGCTTGGATAGACGGTTTTTGGTGATGGCGGGTGATTTGTTTTTTGGAATGAATGATGAAGCTTCGCTGGTGACTCATGGCCGCTCTTTCCCTACTTTCGATATCTTCTATAGATTCTTCTCGAAATCATGGAAGGTGGGGTTTTGCAGGTGTTGGTGCTCCGTTTGATGTATGGTTTGGTTTAGGGTGAAATCTTTGTTGATTTTGTGGATATGCTTGCAACCTCTTCGGAAATGGTTTTTTTCTTCTTTTCATCTCGTTTCTTGGTGAGGTGAAGTATGGATGGGATGGTTTTTTGGATGTTCGTGATTGTCGAAGGCATTGTACTGCCTGTCATATGTATTTTGTGATTTCTGATGTTTGCAATGATGTGGGGAATGTGTTGGAGGCGTCAGCCTGGAGGATGTCGATGGAGATCTGGTTCTCCTTCGGTGGTTCTCTGATGAAGTTCCCATTTGTATGTTGTATGTTTTTGTTGATCTTGACTATGGGGCAGGTCATGGTCGTTCTTGGTAGCATCCACCTTGATGGATCGATGACAGTTGGTCTCCATGAGACAGTGGTGAATTTGAGGATGACACTAAGGGTGATTCCTTCGGGTTTCTCCGGCATGCTGTCTCCAGCGACGGTGCTTCTGATGGTCTTGCCAACGAACTGCATTGATGGCGATGCATGATGATGGGATCTCTGCTCGAGGTGTGGTGCGTGGAGTTTTAGGGATAGTGGTTTGGTTTGAATTTGAATTTTGAAATGTGAAATTTGGGGATTGTGTGTATGGGAACCGGGAACCCATAAACCGGCTTTGGAAAATGGAAAAATTTGATTTGCAAAAAAAACACCCATGGTCCTAGAATGTACCAGTATATAGACAGGTCACACTTGGGGCCAGAAAATTCCATCTATGATTAATAAAATGACTATCTTTTTTAATAATGATTATTTTATAATGTTTCATAATTGAAGAACATATAAATACCATCATGAAGAGAAATATTATATATGAGGTAATAATACAAATTATAATATCTAAGAATAAAAAAATGATATAAAAACCAACTAATATTGACTATGAAATATTATACTTCATATGTTCAAACTCTTCCAAGAAGACTAAACATACCACGAATTTTGTTAAAATAAAGAGAAACATTATATTTATAATTTAAATTATCAATGGAATTATAAAATCATTTGGGAATAACATAGTAAATATTGATGAATTCTGGATTATATATAGTGTATAAATGAAAAGGTGTCTATTGGGATCAAATTTTTACCTAACCATTGGTCGATATAACCATTGTGGAATATTACCACTACAAAGTATGACCATTTTAAATAATGTTACAATTAGAATTAGTTTTTATAAATGAAAATGAAAAATTATAACTGATTAAAAAATGTGAAACCATGGAAAAAACTAGTAGATTAATTCGTTTTGAAGCTCAGTTTTTTAGAACGTGGAAGGGTGGTTATGACACTATGGTTCATCAGTGACTAAGATTAAGAAGATCTTCAACAAGTGAGTCTTGAAAAAAAATCACTTATGGGAAAATCTCAAGTTATTGTAGATCAAAACTAGGTCAATTTTAGCTGAACAATCCCATTAAACTACAAACATCACACACCTTAACTTTAGAGAATATTCCTATGTAAATAAGGGTTATATATCTAAACATAAATACTATAAAAGTGTGATTTACATTTCATAATTGAAGTAGTTATTTCATCTATCCCATTTTAAGTATTATGTTACCTAATAAAAGAAAAATGAACATAATATGAGGTTCGTAAATAGATTTCAGGATAAAAATAAAACATAATTGTGTTTTTAGAGAATTAATACACATTTATAAAAAAATTAGTTATTATGAATAAAAATTTTTTCCTTAAATTATCTTTTAAAAAAATATTCTCCATTTTTTTGGATCAAAATATATTTCCTATGTAAGTTTTTAATCAAACCATATTTTCTTAAATTTGTTAACACGTTCAATTGTAATTTACAGATCAATGCTTCCATTTTTTCTATTTGTAGTGTTCTCTCTCGTATTTTGGATATATTTTTTCCCTTAAAAGACACACAATTTAATTATTCTTTTGGAATGGTTAACCTTCTAGTGTAATCTTTTACAAGAAAGTATTGATGATCCCTGATTTCATCTAAAAAAACAAACTATGGGAGAATAAAAATCCTTTACAGAATATTATTATTCCTGATCAACGACACTTCCCAATCATAAAAATATCAAAATATTATAAAATACCACCTTTGTTTATTCTTACACAAATGTCACCCATTGCTTCTTGTAGGTATCATCATGTTTTTATTTTTAACACATAGTTATTTCATCATTCATTGTTCCTCCTCAAATTTATTGCCTCATTGACTGTTTCTGGAAACTCTAATATGTGGAAGTTCAAGTTTCCTTTAACATATATAATATGGTTCTATGTTCATTATCTATAAAAGATGGAATGAATAAAATATAGTTCTTCATTCATCTTTCATCATGAATGTAGGTCTCTTATCCAAAAAAATCCATATAAAATAATATTTATAAAAATAAAAAAAAATTATATAATTTTATAACCTCCTACAAAATTGATGTTAAACCTGTTATTTATTAAATAAATATGGATTTTGTTATTAAAAATATAATATTATTATTATTAGATATTTTTTTATGAAATATTAAACATTATATTTGAAATCAACACGTCAAAATTAGTTTATGGTGAAATTTTGGAAATTTTATAAAATATTTTTGCCATTGAATATAAAAAATATAGCTTTGTGTTATTCTTATGTTTTATGACACAGTCAGGGGGATATGTTTTGAAAATCACATTCTTTTTTTATAGCCATATGATGGAATAATTGAAAATATAATTATTATTATATTATATTAAAGAATAAAAAAATTTAAGAAGGTGGTTTTTGAAATTAAAGTCTATTTAGAATCAAAATATTCTTAAAAGACACCTTTCTCTCTATGTTTTTCTTCTTTCATAAAAATGGCCGAAACATTGGAAAACCACTAAAATGATGACTACAACAGATGATGCATGTATAAAACTCTTAAAATTATGGAATCTGAATGGAAAATAATATGATTAGGATGAATCAATTATATTAGGTAATGAATAATAACATGAATCATGTTGAGCGGCAATATTCTCCTTAAATAGAACAATTTTCTATTGAATCCTTCATGTGTCAACAACCACGTTATTTTAGTGGATCTGGTGATCCATTATTTATAGAACAATGGATTACCTCAATAGGAATTATATTTTTTGTACAAAATTATTCAGTGCTAGAGAAATTCACCTTGTAAGAATACCAATTAAGGGAGAAGTTGATCAGCGGTGGACACTCATTATGAACATGAATCCAAGAGGGTAGATTGATGTTATGTAGTGGGAAGAGTTCAAGGGATGTTTTTCCATAAATATTTCCCCATTTGATGCGAAAAAATGGTGAAGGAATCCTTAGAGTGAAAGTTAATGGACAATGAATCAGTGGGAATCAATGAAATAAAATTTATAAGAATTTTGTGATATGCATCAATATTTTTTGTGGATCCTAAGGGAATGTTTGAATGTTTCCTTAATGGAATGATACCCCTTATTCAAATAAATATATAAAATTGATACTTTTAATGTGATGGTAGTATAGTGTGGAGTTATTCGAATGTTGAAATGAAGTTCAGAAAGATTTAGTGTTAAAAAAACATAATAAAAATAAGAGAAAAATGGATCCAAACTCATGAAATGATTTTTATCGTGGAATATAAGGGAAGAAATTACAACTACCCATGTACAAAAAATATGGGATGAAAAATTCCAATAACTACTTTATTGTAAGTAGATAGAGCTTCAAGTGTATAAGATATGTCTATATGTTTTGGAATTATCATAGTGAGGTGCAGCCCCAAAATCACAATATAAGTGACAAAGGGAAGATCGTTCAAGCATATCCTAAAGTTTAATTATTCTTGGGTAGACACCATGGGAATATTTCAAACAATGCCCAAATATGAAAATAATAGATTGAAGACACCATCAAACTTATCATATCCAAAGAGAGAATGTTCATGAATTTTCAATCATCAAGACTAAAGTACAGGCACCAAATGATGTGGTGTTAATTATTCTCAGTATTCTCTCAAACCAACAAATTACTTTATTTAACCCCAGTTCCATAAATTACATTATTATATCCATATTTTCAATGAATGTAGAACCAAAACTAGAACTACTAGAATTATAGTTATCATTTAAAACTCCTAGCTAGATTATCCAAGCATAAAAGGTGTATAGAAACTCTAGTATCTACATTGAAGAGTTAAATATCATCACAAATATACTATCAATTCCCAAGGTGGAATATGAAACTATATTTGGGATGTATTTTCTCGAAAATTATAAGTCTAAGATTGAATTTAAGAAAAATAAAATTTCATTTTTCTTGAAGGGATAACTTAGAGTTATTTCCAAATGGAGGGATATCACAACTTAAACTCTACCTATAAGAACCTACTATAGACTTATTTTTGGAGATGATGTGTGAAGAGAGAGGATAAAATAAAAGTATAAAGATAGAAAATGTCCCAATAGATTATGAATGCATTGATATATTCCCAAATGAGTGGCATAGACCTCCCCTAGAAATAGAGGTATAGTTATCTATTAAACTTGTATGTGGATCTAATCCAATATTGAAGATGCTATATATAATGTAATATGTGGAGTTATAGGAATTAAACAAAAAAAATATCTTTTTGGGAAGGTATTCATTTGAAAAAAGAGGGTCTCCTTGGGGGGAATGTATTCTCTTTGTAGGTAATAATTATGGATCAATGTTATTATGCATTGGTTATAGATAACTAAATGGGATCATGGTGAAGAAAATATATCCTTTTCAAGGACTCCTTATTTCTTCAACTAGCTTCTTGGGTATCAATTCGTATTTAAGATTAAAATAAGATCAGGATATCATCTATTGAGATGATATCCCAAAGACCACATTTTTAATTAGATACGTTCATTGTGAGTTTTTGGTTATGCTCTTTGCATTAACTAATGTTACAACAATATTGATGTATTTGATGAATGAATTATTTATAGACTAAATTGATAAATTTTTTGTGGTATTTATTAATTATATTTTGATATATTCCTAAATTCATGAGCAGACTATAGATTATCTAAGGTCTATATTATAAACACTAGGTAAGGAGAAACTATTTTTTTAATTCATTAAATGGAAGATCTGGTAACAAAAATTTACATTATTGGAGCATATCGTGTCCAGTGAATGAATATTAGTGGATCCTATAGAGGAAAATTTCATAGAGGATTTCCCATGTACTACAAAAGTTACTAAAATTTGAAGTCTGATTAGTCTATCAGATCACTATAGAAGGTTGTGAAAAAATTATCATTTAATAATCAGAAAACCAAGTTAGCATGAAAAAGAGTTATGTTTATCAATACAAAGGATCATGGAGAATGTTTCAAAGATTTGAAGAGAAGATTGGTTAGTACAGCTCTTCTAACTCAACTCTTTGTCATAGGAGGCATTATTATCTATAGAGATTCATATTTCCAATTAAATCTTAATTAGTGAAATTATCCTACTCGTAACATGGTCTAAGATGTTTTCATTTTTTCTATAATGATGTTGTGAAATTATTTTTATTATAAAAAGAGTGAAATATAAAAATACCGCCAAACATTGAGGTATATATTCACACAAAAGTAATTAAACATGAGACAAATAAGATGGTTGGAACTTGATAACAACTATGAGTTTTCAATAGAATATCTCCTCAGAAGAGAAAACAATGTAATAGACTCATTGAGTATGAAATATCATTGTGTTCATATAATGATGATTATTTATGGAGATCTAATGTTCAATAACCTAGTAAGGTTGGACATGGGAATCAAAAGAGAATCAATGTCATCAATCCTATCCAAAATTAATTATCAATTTTCATGACCACGGGAGTTCAAGAATGATCAAAGAGCTGTTCCTTTGATGCATAAGATGATAGTGGCTATGAAAAATGGGAAGTTTACTAAATTAAATATATTTAATTACTATTTATCAAAATTTTGTATATGGTTATGCATTATATATATTCCACAGATAAACAAGGAGCTTATGGTTGAATCCCATTAATCTATATTCTCTATACATCTCAAAAGAACTAAAATGTATAAGGACCGTCATGATTATAATTAGTGGGATGATAAGAAAATTTTAATTTTTTATTAAACTATAAGGTTTTGGGTGTGTCAATATGTAAACGTAGAATGGAAACTTCATAATGGTGTATTACAACCACTTACCATAATTTTCGAGAAGTGGGAAAACATCATTATGGACTTCTTCACTAGCCTTCCTAAAAAAATCCATGGAAAAAATTATATATGGGTAATTATAAATATATTGACAATGTATTCCCATTTCATTTCCATAAGAGAGTACCTCTTCCTAGACCACCTATATTTCCTCTATATTCAATATGTAGTGAGACTCCATGGAATACCACTTTTAATTATTTCTAATTATGAACTTGGATTTAAATATATGTTATGAAGGATCCTTAAAAAGGATATGAATAAAGATGTAATCCTAATCAAAGCCTATTATTATCAAATTGATGGGTAGTCTAAGAAGAGTGTTAAAAAACATTGGAAGACATGTTATTGGATAGATCACTTTATTTTTAAGGCATTTAGGACCAACATATTTCACCTGTTAAATTCTCATAAAACAATAGATTACATTCAAGATTTAAAATGGATCCTTTTCAAGATATCTATATAAAAAGTTATAGAACTCTATCATTCTAGGATGATGATAGAGAAGGGAAACTGTTGGGATAATTCATTGTGAAATAGACCATATAAATGGTACAAATGATTCAGAAACACCTTAAGGTAGATCATAGTCAATAGAACAATTATGATGACAACTGAATAATTAAATAGAATATCGTATTGGGTATTATATATTTTAAATGATATCACCATTGAAAGGATTTATGATATTTGGAAGTAAGGGGAGACTTATTCCAATATACGTTGAAAATTTTGTTATTACGATTATTTTGGAGTGTTTTCTAATTGATTAACACTCTTGTTAAATCATTATATTGACCATGATATATTCCAATTATCCCTACTACGAAATAATGTGACTGAACCAACACATGTACTTGATACTAATGGTGTATATTTGGATGTTGACGTTTTATATGCAGAGGAACTAATCCAGATCAATGAATGAATGTAAATAGTGTTAAAGAACTAGACAACATGACTTTTGAAACTTTTTCTCAGAAGTAAAATGACTGAAGATGCGACATGGGAGCCTGGATAATTAATGAATTAAAAATAACCCCATTTTCCTCAAAGTATGACAAAAAATATGTGGAATAAAATTTTTACGAGGGGGAACATGAAGGTAAGAAAATTAATTATATCACTAAAAATAACATTCATTTTTTACATAATGACTGTTTAATTATATTTCATAATGGAAGTACATTTAAATAGTATTACAACACAATGTATTACATTTCAAGTAATAATACTAATTACAATATCTAAGAGGGGATATAAAAACCAATGAATATAAAACACAAAATAGTATACTCTATATGTTCTAACTATAATAATATGATTACACCTACTATGAAAATTTTTAATATAAAAGGAAACCTTAGGAATGACATTAAAATAATCAAAGTAATTAATAAAACCATTGGTAATAAAGTAGTATATGCTGATAAATCATAGAGTATTTATAGGGTATAAAGGGAAAGTGATTATTGTGGTCTAAATATTACGTGTCCATTGGTCAATAAAACCATTGGACACTACGACCATTAGTAATAATGTGACCATTTGAATTAGTGTTTATAAAGGGTAATGAGAAATGATAATCGATACAAAATTGTGAAATGATGGCATTAAACAGTAGAGTCATGCATTTTGAATCATATTTTTCAGAACATGGGAGGTAGGTAGCATCACTAACACCCCTGACCAAGCTCAAGTAGAGATTCAACAATTTAGAACTGAATAAAATCACTTACTAGATAATTTCAAGTTAGTGGAGATCACCACATAGTAAATGTTATCTGAGTCATCACATAAAACTGCCTCCAATGCACACCTTTCCTTCAGAGAGTATAGCTCAGTAATAGGGGTTTATGAATCTAGACATTAGTAACATAAAAGTGTAATTTTATTTTGAAAATAAATTAGTTATTTCATCAATCCCATTTATTGTATTATTTTATTTAATAAAATACACATAAATATCAGATGAAGTTGATAAATATGTTTATGGAAAAAAATAAAACATAATTGTATTTTGAGAAAATATAGAAACTTTTTTAATAAACTTAGTTATTATAAATAAAATATATTTTCAAAAAAATATTATTATAAAATAATATTATTTAAATATAAATTATTATATATTTTTATAATTTCATAGGATATTTTTATAAGTATCAAAAATTTGACTACATCATAAAAACTGTTATTTTTTAAATATGTTACGATTTTAACTAATAAAAAGTTAGATTTATAATATTTGGAAAATTATTTTGCATAAAAAAACCATTATATTTTAAATAAATTTAGTAAAATAAGGTTAGGGTAAATTTTTTAATTAAACTTAAAATATTATATTCTTTAATGAATAGTAAAAAATATAGCTTGCGTTTTTGATATGTTTTATGACTTTATATATATGTAATAATAATTTAATATTTAGTTTAACATAATATATAATAAAAAATATGATATTTTATTGATATTATGTTTTTAATGGATTTAAATAAATTTCCAAACCTATAAGTTATTTTTAAAGTTAGAAATAGAAATTATGATTTTAAAAACTGTATTATGTGGGAAAATTAATTTTCTATGTACAAAGTTTTATTGAAAAAATGATTTTGGGTTATGATAGATTAAGATATTACATAAAATTACATAAATGTCAAAAACAATTAGTTATAGACATGGGTAGGAATATTTTTTATTTATTTTCAACAATATAGAATTTTAGGACCCATGTTTGGAAATTATTATGCAGTTCCTCCTATTTTACTATAAATTCCCACCCATCCTCTAAATATCTTCAGTACAAATCCATTATATATAAATTTCTTTTCATTTTACCTCCCAACTTTTCCCTCTCATGTTTTCTTATGGTCTCAAGGTTCCATACCCAAGTTTTAGGATGAAAATATTTTAGGTAAGTTAATTATCTTATTCTTCTTTTCCAAAAAAGTACCCATTTGTGGTATATCTTCTAAATTTTTAATTTCTTCTCTTTAACACACTTTTCATTATCACATTACTTCCAAATTAGTTTTTTTATTAGTGACAGACAATAATTACCTCTCATTATCCCATGTCATAATCAATATTGTATACCAGTCATGTTAAAGAATTTATTTCCTGAATTTCTCTCTTTTACATGAAATATTATTATATTTTAAATAACCAAACCCAATTTTTAGACATGGGTATTCAACTAAATGTAAACCTGATCTATTTATTTCTGATTTATATATATCAAAAACATATTTCCTTCCTATTCATTAAAATTTATTTATTGTTCGAGTCTTTAAGAACTTATATAGTCAATGATTTTATATGAAATCTATTTTTTATTCTCCTCAAGTTATTGATGGAATGATTTATTATATTATATTATATCACATGAAATAATTCATATAATGGGTGAAACCTAATATAAATCTAATTCATTAGGTCAATAATTTTTCTCCATATATTACTTGATTTATGATACCTGTATGAATAACTATAGAAATTTTGATTTATGATACCTTAGTGATAAACATTGGTGATATTGTTATGAATGTATAATTTTTATGTTTTACCCAAATTATGATTTTATGAGGAATGATATTTATATTTTAACATGAACCATGTTATTATGATCATATTATATTTATATTTTCTTGGTCATATGTTAAATATATCTATTTAGAATCATTTTAAGTGGATTCAATGAATTTTTATGTATTTAATGTATTACGTATCTAATTTTTAAGAAAAAAACATGAAAATGTCTTCTATATTATAAAGTGTTATATCATCTAATAAAAGATTTATGTATTAAAAAATATAGGACAACTTATGGGATCTTGCCTTGTACTATTAAACAACCATGTCCCCTTCACATGGATTAACATCTCAAGTACCCAAACATATGACCATGTACTACTAATGCCTTGTAATCTTAGTACACAATGTTTAACATCAAAAAATCCTTTTACCCATGTCATCGACTACTTGGACACGTACCACGACATGGTTTGTAATTAGATGACATAGTGTGTAATCCCCAAGTCTTCATATACCCAATTACTCAACAACATTTCCAATTACTACTACATCTAATGTACTGAAATTAAATTGAATTTATTTTATGATACTTAAACTTCTTTAAACTTGAAGAACATACGACATTTGTTAATAAAACTAAACATCACGGGATCAAGGTTTTCTAATTTCAAATCACTATGAACCTCCTAAAACAATAAATTTTCCTAAAACCTCACCATGTCGACCATATAGGGGTCCCCAAAAAATAACAAATATTAATTATTAAAAAAACTACTCGATGGATATTTTGTAAAAAACCATAAAAAGTTTCTACCATAAACTGGAGACCTCCAAAGCATCAATCCAATCCTAGTTCTATCGTGGTTTCATGATGATATATCTCCTCCTTATATTTGAGATGACAAATACCTTTTCTTATCTATCACCCTCTCCCTATATTTTAACTCTCATAAAGATTACCCCAATGGTACATCCCCAAGTATGTATGTAATAGGTAATGTGGAATGTAAAAAAGAAAATTAAGTTGAGAAAACAGAAAATAAAGGGAAAAGAAAAGAAAAAGGTGGTCCATCCTCAACTCCTGACATAATATTATTCCTTACCTAGGAACCCCCCCCCCCAACCCTATTTCTTCACCCAACTATAGAGACATAATTATGATGTCACACACCAAAAAAAGATATAAAAGGATGATCGTGCACAAGTAAATAGAATTTAATTATTTAAATATAAAATATCCTTCCAAAATTTAAACAGATCAGAATTCCATCAAAATCCATCACTAGGGAAAGTACCCTATTTTGGGACCAATGAGGTGGTTATAAAATTTATCAGAGATTTATTGGAATGATAAATCTCCATTTGTTCCTCAAATACAACTTAGGAAAAAAATTCAAATTTCCCCTATTTTCTCAAATAGTCACAAAACACTTCATGAAAATTAATAAGAGATAATATATGAGAAAAAAAATAAGAATAAGTATACGTGTATGATATAATATTAAAACATTTGGAAAGTGTATATTGTGTAGTTATTCTACAAATAATATCATTGTATTTATATGACAAGTGGATTCATGCTCTTGTATAGATGTAACTAGGACTAATATCTCTTTGAAATATGACTTATATTAACATATCACTTGGTTCCTAACAAAGGAAAGAAAATGAATGTATAGTTTGATACACTTATGGATATGAATTAGTTAATCATATACTCTTTACAATCCATTATGTAGGATTTATCATGTTAATAAATTAGGTTATGGGAAATAGGACCACCCAACCTAAAAAAAATTGAACAAAGAGTGATTTAGTTTGAATTAAAAGATAATATAATAATTTTAATAAGTAATACATTTTATGGTTTAATTTATAAAATCATAGAACAATTATCTTATAGTGTTAATCTTTCACCACCCTTGATTAACACCTACTGGTTTTAGTAATGATTTATTCATGTAGGAAATAAATTAATAATGGACTCTGTGGGAAATGTAGATATTATTTGATTGAAAAGCCTAACGGGATAAAAGATGGGTTGAGAAATATTATTACTATTCCAAAATTGATATCATTAATTATGATTAACCACTTTGAAATATATTAATTTACAAAAACACCAAATAATATTAGGAAAGTGTTTCATGGGAGTTTAGGAGATAAATATGATAAATGTAATAAGATTCAATTTCTTACGTTTCAAGACTCTGTGAGGAAAAACCAAGGTAGTTGTCTCAATTTAATTTGAAGATGATTAATTTAAGGAAAAGGACAAAATAGCGCAACTATGTATCAAGGAAAACTGAATATCATAGTGGATATGGTAAGAGGAAAAAATCAAACAAAATAAAAACCAATAATTCACTTGATTAAATGTGGAAAATTTATACATTATCTAGGTTAATTACCTAACCCAATAAAAAAAGAGGATGTTAGACACCATAATATTTCAAGATAATGTAATTATTATAAAACCACAACTATGGAAGTGATTATTGAATATTATTTGTATTTAGGAACACTAATAATACACATGTTAACTATGAACTTTTTATTTATTTATTGTTCTACCCACAGCTATGTACCTTAAATGATTTCTAAGATCATTAAACCACCACCATGATGACTAGACATCGAATTATTAATAAAAACATTAAGTAATATTACTATTTCATATCAATTCTATACATATTCTCTAATATATTCTTATGTGTTCATTAAAAAAATACAATTATCCTTCCTTTATCTAAATGTCATGTGATATTAAGAAAGTATTAGTGATCTTGACATAAAAGACAAGATAAATTAAAATTTATAAAAATTGTATCTAAAAAAGTAAACCAATGATTCCCAATTAACTCATGATTGGCTACAAACTCTCTATGAAAAAATTACCCCCACTATATTAGGTTATTTAGCACAAATTGTGAAATGAAAAATAAAATTAAGTAATATTCCTATTATGAATGAAAAGATGAGTTCACTAGTCATACCAAGGATAGTGAGGATGAAGCATCATTTTACATTAACTCCAAATTCAGGTAAAACTAATTGAAACTCGAAACTATTTCATTAGTTGATAACAATTAAAATTTTAAAGATGTTATTTATTTTAGGGGGATAATGTAATGACCCCATATTTTACCATATATTTTTCATAAATAAACATAATCATTTCTAATTGTTATTACACTCAACACCAAACTATAATGGGTAATGTAATATTATATAAATATAATTTTAGTAATAATAAAACCGCTAGTAAATAAACAGATATTAAATTCATTTAATTCATAAAATTAAATTTTTAAACTATAAATAGTATTTGATTATTTGATATAAAAGTAATATTTTTTTAAAAAAACTATTTTTCTAAGTGTAATTTATTTTGACATCAGAAATTAAATTGACCACATTTAAAATTTTATATGAATTAATATTTTAACGTCCATTAAATTAGTAGTTGACATACAAAAATACTAATAAAATATAATGTTTAAAAATATCTTTTTTAAAAAAATTATATTTAATATTTTCATTTAAAAGATAAAAATAAAAAATCTAGATTTTAAAATAGATAAAATGAACATATTTTTTAAATAATAATTTCAATTACCTTAGACTGAAATTTTTTGTTTTTTGTAAAGATTTTATTTTTAGGTAAATAGTAAAAAAATAGTTTTTACTAAAATTGTAGTTTATATGACTATATAATTAATTAAGTATGAAATAAAAAATTATAAAACATTTTCCATAATCAAATGTTTATTTAATTTATAAAAAAATATTTAAAAATAATATTATGAATTTATAAAGCCTATGTTTAACAACATAGGTAATATTTAACAATAAAAAAGGTTTAGTTCTTTTATTTTAATTATATATTATTTTTTAAAAAATTTGTTTCGGATTAGTTTGAAAGATGCATGATTTTTATTTATTTTTTAATAACCCAATTTATACATATATAATAAAATGAATGGATACTTTTAGCAACACATAAATATCAATCTTAAAATTACACATTTTCTTAAAATGAGTTTTCACATGTTACATGTACTAATGTTCAAATTAATTTTTATTACAAAAAATTATGTGAAAAATGGATTTATTATTTTTAATTAGTTGGTCCAAATTATGTAACAAGGGCCATTTTATTTTTTTCATTGAGTTCAAATTACTTTGTTTCAAAGTAGTTAGTGCGGTAAAATCTAAAATAGTAAAGTTAATAAATCACATAATATGTTTCTTGAAACGTGTTAAAAATATGTTTCTAAATTAGTGGTTATGATATAATAGTTATTTTGTAATATCTCACTAAATTGATTACTATTTTCTGAGCCATTTGACATGTGAAACATGATCACTCTTTATATAAAGTGGTTGTGCTTAAGAAAATCATTCTCACCACTTATAAAAGGGGCCTCTCACCATCCTTTAAATACCACTCAAAATATTTTTTTTGAACTTGAAAATATACCTTTATTATTTCATATAGAGTATTATTTCATATTATTAATACTATGGTCATATGGTAATTCCCAATGTGTTTCATTTCCAAGAAGTATGTCAAGATAAATCTCAAAATATCTATGTAAGTACTTATCACTCTAAAATATTTTTCCTTCTCATTATTTTTCCATTAAAAATATATTCCTCATTGTAAAATGATAAAATTCATATTAAATATATAAGTAAATGTTTTTAATCATATGATATATGAATTATCAATCATTCTCGTCTTCTCTAATGAAATGTGAAAACATCATTATGGTCTATGATTGGACTACTGCCTCCACAACGCAACGTGTTTAACTTTCCGTCACTGGCCTACAAGGCTGAAACTAATGGTTAATTTAATATATATATATATATAATAGTATTTATTAAATGTTTTATTTTTTAAAATAATAAAACATATTAATATTTTCTCTCATTTAATGTCAAATGAACTAATCATCTAGGTGTATTTATAGACTAATTCCCCCAAGAATGGTGTATCTTGTATTTTATTAACTCTACTAATGGATGGTTTTAATATTGGGTTTAGGGGATAAATATAGTATTTATGAAATTTTAAATTTCATTGGAGAATAATTGGATATTATTTTAATAAAATGAGCCATAAAATCTTATTGTAAATTCAACCATCAAAAAGTGCATACTAAGAGATAAAAATATTTCTCTATAGAATGTAATAACTTTTTATTGTTTATATTATACTTAGATTTATTTGATTTATAATATATCACACTGATAAACACTACATTACTTCATTATTATTTTTTATAATGATATTACAATAAAAACACTTCATATTAATTCATTCATTATGAATTGTTCTTTCTTGGGTTGGATTAACCATATACTTCAACAATACAATGAATTTATTTCATGGATGACTATGGAAATTTTATATAATATATTATATGATATAAATTGGTAAATATTTTTTTTATATTTTTTATTTTTTTGTAATATAAATTTTGAACTCATAATTTATGAAATTTCTATTTGTTTGGTTTGAATTATCAAAACATGATCATCACTTAATCTATCATTGACAACCTAAACAAAACCACCATAGAATAAAATTATAATATTGAAAATAATTATAAAACTCAATTAAAATACTTTTTTTGATCAGGGAAAAATTAATTTCAATACAATAAAAGAGAACCACATTGCTTTTATGAAACTAATTAAAAATTTTCAAGACTATTAACACCTAATATTGAAAATAGATATTAGATAACTAATATACATATAGATAATGACTATATGTGAAGATTATAGTGGGTTGTGGATATGAATAAGGTTTTAAATTTAGTGATTATGAGATTTATTGTTTTCATATAAGAGGTCGGACATCATTATACTAAGTGGGAATTCAAGGGAAGGGGTTCACGGACTCAAATTTAAATTTACTTCACTTCAAATGACACAGAACATGAAATGGGTTTTGATTAAAATGTCACTCAACCCATAAGGGTTTTTAATTTCAATAATCATTTAATATCTAGATTGTTTCTGAATGATAATATAGTAGGCTAATTTTTATTATATCTAAAACCTACCATCATTTTATTTCTATATTAATGGGGCTTAAAATTTATCCTAAAAATTTCATTTTAACATAACTCATATTTTATCAGAGGTGTTTCTTATAAGTGAAGCTGACTGTATCTCTTCTTCTCAGTCAGGTACCTCCCTTTTTACTTCTTCATATTCATTAAATGATTTTCAAAATTCCATTAACTATTCGAAACTAATTTTTTTAAGGTAATTTTATACTACTTTTCATTTTATAAATATATTTAAATAAATTTCATTATATTTTTTATATTGGTCATTTCGATTCTAGTGTTTCAAGAATCTCTTTTTAACGTATTACATGACAATACTTCTTCTTTATAAAGTTTTAAATTTACATGGAGATTTATCTATATGTTTTCATGGTTTATAATAGAAAATAAATTTACAATAAATTTATAAAATATTTTCTAAAAAACAATTTCAAAAGATCAGGGATATTCTACATTTCCAATGTTATTTTCTTGAAAACTCCTAAAAAGTGTATTTCACTTAAACCATTATATATTGGAATATATTATGATTGATCGATTATATTATTAGAATGTCACCATCCATATCATTTATTGATATATATTATTTAATTTAATTCCCTATCAAATATATAATTCATCATTGCATTTTCCCTACATGATTGTCCATTTTGAAAAGGCATAAATTTCCTTCTAATTCTGTTCCTTTATGAATACCCAAATTTACATTCCTTTTATTCAGGTTTTCTCACCTAGATTTCATTAAAAAATTAATTTTTGGAAAATTTCAACTGAAATGTATACCTTTTATGCATATATTGTAAATATCATACTCTTTTTTATCGTGATTAAAGGGTATTTACATGGAATGTTAATGAACATATTTCCATTCCCATTTATCATCCATGGGTTTATCATTATATAACTATTAATTGAACTATAAATGATTTCCTTATTTCATTTCATTTGAAAAGAAAATGAAACCAATTGTATCCCCATGGGTATTCATGATATGATAAAATAATTGATATCTGGTGGTACACATAAATATATCTGATGACATATGTGGTCATATATAACCCTCAAGTGCATTGGTTAATGTTTTATATCTCATGAGATAATTGAAACGCATAGGGGATTCATGGTCAACATAAAGGGTAGGGGTGATTTAGTGTTCACTGAGATCTTTTAATAATTATTCACAATATTTCAACCTCCTAGACTTATGCAGTTATGATCCCCTCCTTATTGTGCCTCACAAATACACCCATGTAATCAAATAAATGAAATAAAAAGAACATAAGGATTTATAAGGTTTGGTAAAAATACATAATTCTTGACTTGATTGGTTATATTCCCCAATCAAGAATCCTCTACTATAATAAATAATAAAAATTTAAAGTGGAGTGAGAACCACACATAATGACTATATCATATTATCAATGATTTTATCTCAGAAAGAGTCACACCAACCACTTAATATATATCTCACTTGACTTATCTTTCCCTATTTTTACTAGAAATTATCATAATCATCACATTGTTTCTCCTAAGTTTCAGGGTTCTCTTCTTGCATACCCTGATTCACATAGTTTATATGGATTTTCACCATGTATACACAATATTCTGTTTCCATGTACTTCCTAGAAGTAGATCTCTAGTAATAATAAGGATGTCCCTACATCCACTGAATATATTTTTTTATCAAAACAATAGATATTCAAATGCCCAAATATATTCAACACCAATTCATGCAACTTTTATTCATAATCACAGATCATCTTCTTAGTTCTTCAACAGACCTCACACATGGACTTATCTCTTATGATCACCATTATCACTATAAAACATATTGATGGTGGGACCATATTCTTATTCTCTACATAATTTAGCAGATTCATATCTTCTTTGATATATATCTTTAATTATTTCTTAATAGTGATCTCTATGTTCTGAAAATATTATCACATTTTCGTTGAACCATTATAAATTATTTATCAATTTATTTTTCTATGTATTCACACCTTCTATGGTGAATTAATTATCACATTAAATACTTCATTAATATTCAGTGTCTGAAAATTATATAGTAAAGGGATAGAGAAGTATCCATCTCAAAAGAGAAATAATAGAATACCCATTTTTGGGTTCCCATAATTACATTTTTTATTCATTTTGAACCCAAAAGTTATTCCTTGAATACCCTCATTCATTATATATCATTCTTTAATCTGAGATAAAAAGATCTTTTCCAAATCTCTACACTGGGAATAGATTCATCTTCATCTACTCATTTATCATCTTTCTTATCTTGACCTAATATAATACATAAACAAAAACACACATAAGGTTAAACTTTTACTTTTATAAAGTATCTCTACTAAAGTCTTAACATAAAATTTCCTTAATTATGTAAAACACACAGGAGTTCTTCACATAAAAACAAGTATTTGGAATATTCCTAGACATAAAGATTATTCACTCGTGAACACTTGAACAGCCAAGGATAAGATTGACATAGAAGTTTATAATAATTTCTTGGGGTTTTATAGAACTTCATATACATTACTCTTGAAAAATTAATAATTTAAATGTGTTATTAAATAAATAGATATTGTATTTATCATCATTATTTATTCCTTACAACAAACCCATATCATGGTTTTTTAAATTATTTGTGTTTCAATCCTGATTTAATAGCATCAGCACCAAATTATTTTTATTTCCATATAATTAAATAATTCTGGAAACTCCTCTTTTTATTAACCCTATATATTCTCTATACATTGGATGAATATCAGATCATATTTCTTATAAATATTGGATAACACACCCCTAATGGTACTTGGGATGTTTAAGAAATGAAAGAATAGATCTTAAATCATCCAAAAGGATTTCTAATTTAGATTAACAAAATCTTTATTTATGTAATTCTCACCACGTATATAATGTAAATTTTAATATTTGACTTCACATTTTTAATATTCATATTCTTATTTGTGAATAATTCCTTTATGTTTTTCTTAATATAAAAAAATTTTGATACATGATTCTCATGTGACAATTTTGTTTATTATTCATTAATGTACATGGATATAAATTTGGATACATAGCTGAATTCATCTATGTAAAGTTCAGATACACCACGAAAAAACCTTATGTGAGGAATTTGGTTATGTTTCCACATTTAACTATGTAGATCTTAATTCATGTATTTGACATCTATATTTGGATATGAAACACACATTGGTTAAACAATTTTTTGTATGGGGATCATTCAGCTACATCAATCCATTCACATATGTGAATCTTAATATAAGAAAATATTTTTATATGTGGTGACATAAACAATTTTGATTCCACCTCATAGAAAATATCATATATAAGAATTCACCAATTCAATAATTTTCATACATTTAATATGGATAGATACATTTCTTGAATATTTTTATCCATTTCAGAGTAGGCTTCAACCACTTGGAGTCTCATCATTCTCAACAATTCAAAAAACTATTCAAATCATATCATAACGTCATCAAATGATCATTTGAATTATTAGAGTAATTTCAACATTTTTTTAATTAATTTAATAGTTCTTTCAGTGTAACACATCAATATTTTTCAGTATGTCTCTTTTTAAATAAATTTAATCCTTTTGATATCTTATATGGCGCAAAACATCGAGATTAAAAAAACACAAATATATTATGATTTTAAAATGACTATTATAACCTTTTCATTAAATTTGGGGGAATGAATAGTATTAACTATAGTGTGAAATATATAATTTTTCAACTCATTATTAATATATAAATGTATTCTTACAAAATAAAAACTTTATTTTTAGTAAATTCATTTTGTACTTCAAATATATATTTTCTTCAAAAAGTTATTTTTATTGATTTCATTAGGAAAATAAATATAATTAATTTTTGAAACTTTTAAAATTTATATTTAGTAAATTAACCAACATTTTTGGATTCACCATGTCAAAATTATCTTAGGATGGATTTTTGAGAATTTTTTTAAAAGTTTAAATCCTCAATGAATTTTAAAAAAGATTTATTTTTTAAAACTATCATTTAAAATTTATTTTATGAATTTAAAATAAATGTGTAATTAAATAAATATATATTGTAGTTATCATCATTATTTATTATTTACAACAAAACTATATCATTGTTTTTCACATTATTTGTGTTTCAATCCTGATTGAATAGCATCATCACCAAATGATTTTTATTTCCATATAATTAAATAATTCTGGAAACTCCTCTTTTTATTAACCCTATATATTCTCTATACATTGGATGAATATCATATCATATTTCTTATAAATATTGGATAACACACCCCTAATGGTACTTGGGATGTTTAATAATTGAAAGAATAGATCTTGAATCATCCAAAAGGATTTCTAATTTAGATTAACAAAATCTATATTTATGTAATTCTCACCACGTATATAAGGTAAATTTTAATATTTGACTTCACATTTTTAATATTCATATTCTTATTTCTGAATAATTCCTTTATATTTTTCTTAATATAATAAAATTTGGAAACATGATTCTCATGTGAATTTTTTTTTTGTTATTATTCATTAATGTACATGGATATAAATTTGGATACGTAGCTGAATTCATCTATGTGAAGTTCAGATACACCACAAAAAAGCCTTATGTGAGGAATTTCTTTGTGTTTCCACATTTAACTATATAGATCTTAATTCATGTATTTGACATCTATATTTGGATGTGAAACACACATTGGTTAAACAATTTTTTGTATGGGGATCATTCAGCTACATCAATCCATTCTTATATGTGGATCTTAATATAAGAAAATATTTTCATATGTGGTGACATAAAAAATTTTGATTCCACCTCATAGAAAATCTCATATATAAGAATTCACCAATTCAATAATTTTCATACATTTAATATGGATTGATACATTTCTTGAATATTTTTATCCATTTCAGAGTAGGCTTCATCTACTTTGAGTCTTATCATTCTCAACAATTCAAAAAACAATTCAAATCATATCAGAACTTCTTCAAATGATCATTTGAATTATTAGAGTAATTTCAATATTTTTTTAATTCATTTAATAGTTCTTTCAGTGTAACACATCAATATTTTTCAGTATGTCTCTTTTTAAATGAATTTAATCGTTTTGATATCTTATATGGTGCAAAAAATCTAGATTAAAAAAACACAAATATATTATTATTTTAAAATGACTATTATAACCTTTTCATTAAATTTGGGGGAATGAATAGTATTAACTACAGTGTGAAATATATTATTTTTCAAATCATTGTTAATATATTAATGTAATCTTACAAAATAAAAAATTCATTTTTAGTAAAGTCATTATGTACTTTAAATATATCTTTTCTTCAAAAAGTTATTTTTATTGATTTCATTAGGAAAATAAATATAATTAATTTTTAAAAATCTTAAAAATTTTATTTAGTAAATTAACCAACATTTTTGGATTCATAATGTCAAAATTATCTTAGGATGATTTTTTGAGAATTTTCTTAAAAGTTTAAATTTTCAATGAATTTTAAAAAAGATTGAATTTTTAAAACTATCATTTAAAATTTATTTTAGGAATTTAAAATAATAAAAAATTAGAATAAATGAATTCTTTACTTGTAATATAATTAATTATAGTTAAATAAAACTTATAAATTATTTTTTAATAAGCACATTTTTGGGTTTAGAAACACATTTTTTTCAAAATAATTATTCTTTGTGTTTTTATAATTTCATTTAAAATTTAATTCTGAAACATATATTTTATAATTTTTTAAAAGGATTCTATATTTTTAATTGGTTTCTACAATTTAGTCTATAATATCATATTCATTTTTAGATATTAGAAATCATCGTGGTAAAAAAAATATTTACCGCAGTATAGGTAAAATAATGTATCAGGTTAATATTAAAGGGTAAAATCCTAAAATACATACAACATACAACATTAAATGGGAGTTAGATTTTTTTATTTATCATAAGCATCCTTTAAAACATTACTTATCATCTAAATTATTTGGAATTTACTCCAACCAATGTTTTGGCATTAAATATAATATTATAATTATTTAATAACATAAAACCACTCATCCTCAAGTATAAATACGGTCCATCACCACTTCATTTTTCCTCAAAAGAATTAAAGATATTAAAATCTGTTACAAACACTATCCTAACCACTCCCCCCTTGAACAATTTGCACTGGTCTCACACAAAGACCAATTATAAGTTCCTTAAGGGGTTCTTTAAGATGCTAATATTTAAGAGGTAACTTTCTCAAACAACCTCTCTTGATTACATTTATTTTTCTACATTCTACTCACCTCAATCATCCATAAAGAAATATTAACTCCTATATAACTTATATTATGTGATTTTATATTTCTAACGAAATATATTATATCCATTCCTTTTATTACCTCTTCCAATTAAAATAAATGAAACCAATGTCCAAATTGTGGCAGTTAATCGTCTCTGTGGATAATGATTTTTTTCAATTACCACCTTAAAATAGGTCAAAAATGTATTATTCTGGTAAAAAAACATTATAATAGGTATATCAAGACTGATTTAATATTATGGAACTATTATATATATATAATATTAAATAAAGCTAAACTAGTTCGTAATAGTCGAAAAAACTCCCAAAGTAAATTAAACAATAACCATTAACATTTTATCAAATGAATCATACTCTTATAATAAAGAAAGATTATATATGACACCATATAAATTTTTAAGTGAAATAATACCATTTAATTTCACTTATGGTGTTTCATTCCCATTTGATAAAAAAATCTATATTTATACATAAATGGACTAATTAAAAAACCATGAAATGAATGCACCAAAAACAATGAATATAATGAAATATTATTAATTAATGGGTGTTAAGATTTTATAAAAGTATCAGATAATTTATTATAAATATTAGTTTAGTTATTTAATGACTTAATATCAGTCATTAAACCTTACTACATGAGGTTAAATTACACAAAACTAAAGGGAAGTGTGGGGTAAGGGTTTCTCATCTCAATTTTTATTCTATGAAATTTATTCCTTATTCACCACTAATTTCTTTTGAATGGTCTATATACTTCCTTTTAATATATAATATCATTTATCCCAATATCTTAATATTATTCAATATTATGTTTTGGTTGAATTTTTATTATCTTCGATTTTTCTCCAACTTGATTTAATTAGATTTACAAAGAATAAACATAATTGGTTATTTTTGTTAATTAACACTTCAATAATATGATATTATAAAGGATTTTATTTTCAAAAATGTCCTTTCAAAAATTACCATAAAACACACTTTTTCTTCAATATCCATGTTCTCTAAAAAAAATCTAAAAAAATATTTTACAAATGACTTATAATTTTTCCAAATAGAATTTTACTAATGTTTGTTTTTTACAACATGGTTTGAAATATTTTTCTTTTTTCTTTTTATAATCAATTTTATTTATGACTTTTCCAAAAAATATATAAAAGGGATGTTTCTTGACTTATATGGAATGAGTGGATATTCTTTATTTCTACAACCCTGAATTCCCTGAATATTAATTTACAATATTACATTTTTATCTCAAAAGAAAATCTTTTATAATTTTTTGGTATTTTAAAACCATGTTTTCAAAATAGAAAGGATATTTTACTCAAAATTATTTCAAGTGGTCTTCAAAAAGAGTAATATTATCCATATCAGATAACATTATTTTGTGTCAAACACTCTTTAATTGGTTTATGATTCAAGGACTCTATTCATATTCTTTTTTTGGTCTATTTATGGTTATGATGGCATGGTGATTGTGAATCCCCAATTTTTCCATGAGTTATGTTATGAAAACATTTTAATGAAACTCATTTATTTACATGGTTTCAGATATGATGAATAAATTTTGTTCTTGTGGAACCCATGTGTATGGTATTCATTATGTTATTGGTGGTGCCTATATATTCCTCTAATGCATTGAGTAAATTTCGAAATGTCATGATGTAAATATGTTATGTGTGAACAAGATTTCATGTTCACAATTCTATGAGTAGACAAGGTTTTCATGTCCATAAATTTATGTGTGGACCTAAATTTCATGTCCATAATATTATGTATGGATCTAGTTCCATGTCCATGATTTTATACAAGTTCCTACTTTAATGACCATACCTTAATGAGTGAACCTATTTATAATTATACAGGTTCATAATATTATAAGTTTATGTGAATTCCACTATTTCATTTTTTATGACAACGTTTCAATGTTATTGATTATTTTCATCGGTTGTTTTATAATTAGTTTGTTATGAACTTCTATATTTTATTCCATAACTCTAGATTATGATCCATTGTGTGTTGGGTATAATTTTCAAATGTTATGTTCATGCATTTATAACCTTATTCTTATGTTGTGATTGATATATCTATTTTTCACACATACTAAGTGTAGGATATTTCAATTTTCCTTCCTTTATTTTACCCAATATATTATGGACGATTTTATGTATTACATGTCGAAAAGGGTTCTAGTTATAAACCAATAAGAGGGATATCATGTATATGTTTTACAGACAAGTTTTTTTTCAAATTTCCAAATACACTGCTGAATAATATTGGGTATGTTTTTTCACGTTATGTAATGAAAATTAATCTATTAATATGCCATACCATTGTATAAAAATAGTTCTACATTCTATTTTGTATGAGAGATTGGTATATTTAACCTTTGGAAAATAATATTAGAAAAACTTGGTAAGAACCCTATGTGTATGTTGAGTATACAATCATAGAGTTTTGGTAAATATCATGAATAACATAGGATTAATCATAAGGTTCCGTAGAGTAAAATTTTATTAGTATTTTCAAATTATTATTTAGTTTTCTCAGTATGATTAGTGTGGGTCACACAAAACACTTTTGTTTTATTCGAGAGAAGGAACCTGAGAAAACCATGTTAATAATGAGTATTATGGGAAATGAAATCACTTTCCTCATGAGAAACCAAATTTTATTGGATATGGAATGAAAATTCTTGTTATTCTACTCACGCATGCTATGAATTGTAATGGGCATCCAAATGAGAAATGGAATGAACAATATTCTGTTGATTACTTAATGAGAAAACATCTACCATATTTTTTATCCTCTGATCTACCAATGGTTGAGTAATTTATCTACACAATTGAGAAATATAATTTTATTCTTCCATTATTGAGACAAGAAAAAAATTTCATAGCAGTTCATTATCTGGAATATGAAGTAGATCAATAGTGTGATTTTATCAACAATAGAAGTAAATAAAAACAAATTGAATAAGTGGAATGGGATGAGTTCGAGGTAATATTGCATGGAAATTACTTCCCTTGTATTCCATGAACAAAAAGGGATATGGAATTTCTTTATCTAAAGAAAAAAGAAAGATGAATATATCGATACTTATGAGGAATATTTTACAAGGCTCGAAACATATGCCTCAAGTTTAATTTTAATCCTTGAATGTAAAATTGATGGAATATTTTTTTCTTAAAACCATGTCTTAAATGGAATTATCTATTAGATACTTCAATACCTACGAATAATTTTTTCAATGTTCTCTCAAGGTGGAGATGTAAATCATAGTTACCCATCAATCTAATAGTTTTGGTAAGAAAATAAAATATATTTAAAGGATATTATAAAAACAATATAAAGAAGGAGATAATATTTCCTTTATTGTCAATATGTGGGAAGAAACAATGAGAAAATTATGTTAGGGGAGGTAGAGAATGTGTTCAGTTTGGAAGGGAAGGTAATTTGGGAAACTGATTGCCGAAGTGATGGAGATAAGTTTTCCAATGATGTGATTAGAGAAGAAACTGCATGGAATACACAGTCCTCTCTATAGTGTTTTAAATGAAAAGCGATTGGTTATTATGGGAATTAGTGCCCCAATATATAGGATAATAAGGATGTTAAACCATCAAAATATCTAAAATAAAATAACAAAGGGAATTTCTATTAATTCACAATGGACGAATAAAATCATGTTAATTAGGGAATATTTGAACTCCCACCCTTTGTTGGGAATTTAAAATCTAATTTTGTGTGAGTTAGACCTATTAAAATATTATTGTTAAAAATTTACTAAAATTTAATTTTATTATCTCCCTATACATGAATTCTATATTATTTTGACCTAAAAATATTCTTCAACTTTAGTTTTTCTTTATGTATTTGAATGTATTTTTTAAATGGTATCAGTAACCTTGAAAAGTGATTTTAGGTTGTCCGGTGATATATAAAGAATAATAAATGATTATCGGAAATATACCACATAATATGTTCATGATGTTGGGATAATAATGAGATAAATAAATATTTTTTTATGATAAAATAAATGGGATAGTATTGATGGCCTTGGAACTGATTATTAATATGATGAAAAAGGTTCTTTAAGGATTGAGTTTCTAGAATTTTTGGATTTATGTAATGAGTATAGAGTTAATTTTTTTTTAATAATTTGTGCTTTCAATAATTTTTTATAGGTTATTACCATGTTCCAATAGAATACATGATAGTGATATTTATATGTATTGTGTTAAAATTAAGAGCTACATTATGTTTTTTGGGAGATTAATGATAAGTTAATTTTGAAACATTAGTGACCTTCTATTGAATGATTTTAATTTCAATAATTTTGATGGTTTAGGAGGGTAACCATTTATGAAATATTTTACATTGAACTTGGATGAGGTTTTAAAGACTAAATTATAACATAAACATATGAATATTTATGTGTATTTTATAAATTGTCTTAACCATTTTTAGGATGAAAACAAGAGACAAAATGGATGATTTTCCATCAAGTTATGAATCTTGTGATCCTCTACATCTATAGTCATTACAATTTCAACTTCTTTCCATAGAGTAAAAAATGAAGCGGAAATTGATCAACGCACAACCAAAGAGTGAGATTGTACTTATGAGATTAAATAAAATAATTTTACGTTCTCAAATTATTTTTAAATAAAATTTTATCCTATTATCATTATTTTTAATGATATCAATGACCATTTTATCAACTGTTTAGTCAACGTGTTTTTTTCATTAACCTTATAATTATAGTTAGTACACTCTTCCATGTATATACTTTTACTTTACACAAATATTTATTTAATTGTCTGGGTATTTTTTTGAAATTTAACTTTTATATTCCCTATTTTTAAGTGAATGTTTTATTCACCATTTTTACAATATGGGTTTCCCATACAAAAATTTTCAAATATCCAGATTATATTTCTGAAGTATAATTTCACATTCCAATAATGCAATTTTTTTTTTAAATTCTTGATCATATAGGGATGGTAGATTATCTATTAAATCTCCCAAAAAATCCGTCTCATGTTCAAGATGTCTTCCATTTACCTCTCACGAGGAAGCAAATACACCATCCTTCACATGTAATAAACTAAAAGGTTATAACTCGGAGATAGATCATTATTATAAATTAAAACCAGTATATATATTTGATAATAGTGATAATATTCTACAAAACAATACCACTCACCTGCTTGAAGTCTTGTGGTGAAACCATAAATTTTAGGTATCTATGTGGGAACCTGAGAATATGGTGGGGTAGATGTATTCACACCTATATATTTCCAAGTAACAAATTTTGAGGAAAAAGTTTATTTTAATAGGGTTATAATGTAACACACCAATATTTTATATTATATCACTTTTTAAATAAATTTTATCACATTGATAGCTTATATTTCATGGAACACTAATATCAAGAATAAGTCAAAATATTATATTTTTAACATGTCTGTTATAAATTAACCTTTAAATTGGTGAAAATGAATATTATTAACCACATAATAAAATATATAATTTCTTAACTCATTATTAATATATTAAATTATGATTATGAAAAAAACACATAATATTTATTAAATTCATTTTGTTCATCAAATATTTGTTTTCTTCATAAAGTGAATTTTAATGATTTTTATGAGAAAAGAAATATCATTTGTTTTTTAAAATTTTGGAAAATTTATTTTATAAAATTATAATCAATTTTTTATTCTTTGTGCCAATTATTTCTTAGGATAAATTTTTAAGAGTTTTTTTAAAAGTTTAATTTTTCCATGAATAGTAAAAAAGTATGAATTTTTATAAAACTCTCATTTAAAAATAATTTTAAAAATTAAATTAATCTAAAAGTAACTTAAGAAAATTTATGTAATATATAATGTAATTAATTATATAAAATAAATCTCTATACCTTATTTTTTTTATAATTACATTTTTTGGATTAAAGCAACATTTTTCTAAAAATCTATATTTCATTATGTTTTAATAATTTAATTTTAAATGTAATATACAAAATTCTATGTTTTGAATTTTTAAAAATGGATTCTATATATGTAATTAATAGTCCCAAGTTAAGTTATAATTTTATTTTCATTTTTAGGAATAAAAAATTTATCATGGTAAAAAAATATTATAATACATGTAAAATAATGTAGTAGTTATAGTTAAAAGGTAAAAGCATAAAATGAATAAAAAATACAACATTAAATGGTTGTTTTATCTTTTTATAGACATTAAACATAAATTAAAACAATAATTATCATCCTATTTCATTGAAATTAATTCCACCCAAAAACTTTTATCTTTAAACATAAAATAATCATTATTTAATCACTTAAAACCACCCCTCCTCAAGCATAAATACCACCCCTCGCCACCCCATTTCTCCTAAAAATTCTTTAATATCATCAAATATCAACGGAATACTCTCTTACCCAATATAACCACATCCAAGTGCTTTTTTTCACCCAAATACCAATTCCAAGTTCCTCAACAGGTCCTTCAAAGATGTGATATTCAATAGGTAACTTTCTCAGACAACGTCTCTTAATTTATTTTTTCTCTACATTATCCTCACCTAATTCATCCATAAATGAATAATAAATATATTAAAATATATATACTTTATTTTTATATTTCTAATGTTATATCTTATATCCCTCTCTTTTATTACGTCCTCTTATTCAATGAAACGAAACCATTTTCAAAATTATGGCGGTTAATCGCCTATATAGGTAATCAATTTTTGTTTTCCATTACATCCTCCATCTATGGTCATAAAATTTCTATTATGGCCATGTTATAGGGATAATATATTGACATAATATTAAATAAAAATAAATTATTTTATGGTGGTTGAAAAAACTGCCAAAGTAAACAAAAAATTTATCATTAACATTTTATCAAATGAATCATCATATTGTAAGAAAAAAAATTGATATATGGGACCCTTAAAAATTATATAATTGAATTAATACCATTTCATTTAAATTTGTTTTATTTAAATTTTAAAAGAAATTCTATAATTACACAAAAATGAACTGATCATGAAATCGTTAAACGAACACACCCAAAACAATGAAAATAATAAAATATTATTAATTAATAGGAAGTAAGATTTTATAAAAGTAAAAAATAAGTTATAATAAATATTATTATAGTTTTGTAATGAATTAATAATGTTCTTTAATTCATTATACAGGATCATAGAGTACAAAAAACTAAAGGGAAGTTTGAGGTAATAGTTTCTCGTCTCACTTTTTCATATCAAAGATATATACCTTATTCACCACATATTTATTGTGTCTAATTTCTATACTTCTAGTTGAAATATAATATCATTAATCTTGATATAATAATTTTATTCAATGTTTCATTTGAGAATCATTATTTTTATAATCCATATAATTTTACTAATTAGAAATTTGTAATGGAATTCTTAACCCAATTTTCATTCCTTGGGTAAACCTTCCACTTTATTTATTATGGCGGGATATAATTATGTATCAGGTGACTTTTGATTATCTTATTATGTATTTCAAATTTTTTGTGTATTTAAACTTAATGCACATAATAAAATAACTTTATTAAATATAATTTCAATGATATAAAATTTATAATGGATTTTCTTTTAAAATTAATCTTTTTAATAATTACCTTAAATCACTCTTCTCTTCCATGTCCATGTTTTCTAAAATAGTTTCCTAAAAATGATTTTACTATTCTCTTATAATTTTTTTAAATTCATTTTTATTCATCTTTAAATTATTTACACAATGGTTTCAAAGGGTTCTTTTTATCATTTTCCAATAAATGTTTTGTATGACTAGTATGATTAAAATATCGAATTAATACTTTTCAAAATATATGGAATGAGTGGATTTTCCCACATTCATGATGCTTTAGTGGATTGAGGATTCCTTTTCAAGCTTACATTGTTATTTTAAAATATTTTATCCTTTTATAATTTCACAACATTTTAATAAAAATCAGATTATAAAGCATATATTTCTCAAAATTATTTCATGTGATCCTTCAAAAGATTAATTTTTTCACCTCAGATAATATTATTTAATGTTACTTATACTTTACTGGGCTTATGATTCCTGGATATTATTCTTATTATTTTTATGCTAACTTTATGTTTATTATGTCATTATATTTTTTAATACCATTTCTTTCTAATTAGTTATGTTATGATGAAATGTTTATGAAGCTGATTTATTTATATGGGTTCCGATATGATGAATAATTTATATTCTTATAAAAATCATTATTATGGTTTTCATTATATGATTTTTGAGTCCTATATATCCCTCTAATTAATTGGGTAATGAGATATAACTCATGAAATAATATGTTATGCATGATCCTGATTTCATATTCTCAATTCTATGTGGGGATCTAGTTTTATTATCCATAATATTATGTGTAGACCTATATTTCCTGTCCATAATATTTTTCATAAACCTTGTTTCATGTCTATAAGTATATTAATTGTTATGGTTTCTTGTCCTTAACTTAATGAGTGAAACTATTTCTATTTATACATGTTCACAGTGCTAGAAGTTTATGTGTATGACACAATTTCATATTTCATTTCAATGTTATACTCTTAGTGATTATGTTCATTTGATTATTTTATTATTAATTTCTTATAAACTTCTATTATTTATTCCATTTCTCAATATTTGGATCATTGATCTGTAGGGTATAATTTTCAAATGCTATGTTCATGTTCTTATTCCCTTATTCTTATATTGTGATTGAAATATCCTTTTTTACTCTAATAGAGACTATGAGCTCACCCTTTTCCTAGGTTTATTTTTCCTAGTATATGAAGAAAGGTATTAATTATGACATGTCAAAAAGGGTTCTAGTTATGGAGGAAAAATTAGGAGGCTGTACGAATGTTTTTTGAACCTTTTTTTCATTTCCTGGTTTCAAAAGAAATTAAACCCATATGATTTTGTAATGGTTTTGTGATTTTATATAATATATATTAATCAATTGAGATGTCATATCTTTGTATGAAAATTGTGGGTCAATATATTCATCATTTAAAATAATCAAGATAGATTGTTACACCAAAATCCTATATCAGCTCTGATGAGTTCCTTCTTTAATCAATATTGATCCATCTCTAATCACCTCAAACTTCATCAAAGAGTGTTTTAATGTTAATCATCAACAATTATGTCATAAAATAGGCTTTTACTCCTTATATGGGTCTTCTCTTATAGATAACACTTCTAATTTCTTTGATACTCATTTATATATATTCTCAAAAACCATAAAATCCTTCCAGTAGTAGTTTAATAAGCCAATATATATTTCATTAAATATGTTGATTGGAAGGATTCTTTTTTGTAGCAATTTTCATAGACATGAAGATCATATTTTTTAATCCTAAGATGTAGTGGGCTTTCGAGTTAAATATCTCTAGACAAGTATTCAAGGGAATTTATCTCTTTATTCATCATTACCCATTGTTTATGGGATGTAACTATTATTCATAAATTTTGGGGATACATATCCATCAATTTTATCATCACCTATATATAATAACATTAAAAATAATACTGAAAATTATATATGTACACTAATATTCAATGTAATTATACTCCCTGTAATTGAAAATGAATTAAATAGGGAGGAAATACCACCCCCACCCTAAATGTAAGGGTCACTTTATTCTCTCCCTAATTCACAATATATATTTAAAGTAAGAAATACTTTTTTTACAATATATTCTCCCAAAAATTGATAGACACCACATGAGAACTGATACTAGTTGAAATATGATGCAATTTAAAAAACTAGTTGAGATTCCAACTCATACCACATATTCTAAATCAAATGGAGGATCCTTTTTAACTCTAATACCTTCTTATGATGTTCATCTTGTATTTTTTACAACATATTCTCCCATTATAGCTCATAACATATTCTTCATAACAAAAGGGTAATGTTTTCATACTCTAATTATAGTTGAATATATCCTGATACTAACTAAATATTAAAAAAACTAATATATATTGTGAATATAACATATAGAATCTTCTTTCTAAATGGACAAATTGCCCAATAATTCGATGAGAAAATGAATTAATCAACATTCACTACATTTTAGTTTAACTATTGCTAAAAACTAATGTCCAAAAAAGGATTATCTAAATTAACATGAAACCACAATTCTTATAGAAATTTTCCATAAAAATCTGTTATATGTGTATGTGGGATAACCCTCTGCAGAAATAAAGCGTTTCAAATTTAAATAAACTAAAACCTCAACATTTTAAAATATGATGCCATTTTTGGATTTATCGCCCTTTTTGGGTAGAACATACTTGTTTTTAATAAAAATAAAAATCTATTCACTCACTAGAACATATAAATGAAAAATATTTTAAATGACATGCCTTTCTCATTGGACAAATAAACACTCCCCCATGAACTCCATATTATAAATTTGTTATATAAATAGTGGGAGAATTAATTTATGCCTCATAAATCATATTGAAATGGGTTTTTCATATTTCCATATTTAACCTAATAAACATATTATGGAAACATTATTCATTTCAGAGCACCCCCTCAAGTAAATACCTTCCACATTTCATCATATTTCCCAAAAATCATTTATGAATAATAAATAAATTATGGGGTTTGGATGGATCATAAATTATCTTCTTATCATGAGTAGGAATTTTGAGACTAATTTCCCAACCCATAACATTTAGTTATATCTCTGTTCTTGCTTGCACTGATAGATTTATAGTCATGTTCACCTTTTGGAAGCATGTTATTATTTCAATATTAAATTTTATTCTTAGTTATAGTGGTCTTATTAACTTTAGAAAATATATCACTTGTATTCTTTTACAGATTTTCTAGATTTCTAAACAAATATAACTAATTTTGGAAAATGGTTAAGCATCCTTTTGTTGATTCTATCCATTCTTCTTGGGGTGTGTATACCTTATTTGAAATAACCACTTATGAACTTGACCTAGTAGGAGATTTACCATTTTGTTAAATTTATATATGAAAACTATTCATGCATCTGGTTAACATGTGTCCTACAATGTTTCACATTTCAAACCATATATTATCATTTTTTTCTTTCCCGTTCAAGGAAGATTATCTATTTCTTCACTAAAATATCCCACCAAAAATCCAACTACAAAATCCCTCACCTAGATGGATCCTTTTATTCACTTCAATATTCTCCCTTTTTTTTATTCATATAAATTTTTAATTTGTTCATCATATGGAATCTATTTTCACATCATAAGCATCTATTTCCAATAGTTTGGACCTCCTTCCCACTTGCCTTTCATTTACATTTAAGAGTATAAGATTAAAATTTCTTATAAATAATTTTTAATCTCAAGGTCAATTATCTTTATTTGTTCACTATATTCTTAGAAAAAGTTGGTTTAGAATTCTCTCTAATAAATATATGATACCTAGAAGGATTGAACCAGCATCCATTATAGTTGTGACCACCAATCTTATAGAAATCACATATATTCTTCAATATTTAAAATATTTTATTCAAAAACATATGCTTCTAATCTTATGAGGTCTAATTATATATTGGATAAGGTTTTATTCTATCTAAATCGTTACTCTTCCATAATTTTGGGCCTCTATGATTTCACATACTAATATATTGTCTCAATAATCAATATTCGTTTCACTAAATCCCCAATAGCACTAACACCTCCCATATGTCATATTATTTTCACTATGGATATATGTTGTCCATCAATACATGCTCTATTTTTTTGGGCCAGTCCCACAATAATTTTCAATCCTTTTGGGAATAATTTTTTTGGGACATACCGACTTCATTGAAATTTTAGAGGAATTCATCGTATTTTTCTCCTTCCAGGTTGGTACAAATTTTAATCTTTTTTTAGGATATATAAAAAACCCATATTTACTGTTGGATAAATATACCTATGAGTTATCATTTCCATAATCTATAATAGTATTCACTGATAAATAATCGCATTCCCTTTATGAGACCATTGTGATATTCCTTCATTAGATGACTCACCTCCAAAGTCTATGTGGCATTTCACCTTTTCTCAATTGATCAGGAAGCTACAGATGTTTTTCTCTTCCAGCTTTTTCAACTTGCCTTCCATCTCATGGACTCTTGTGTCTAGGATTAAATTTTCAACATCTATGGATCTAAACCTTCCTACCAAATCACCCTTAATATATTAATTCTCACAAGTAAATCTTTTAAATTATACATTAATTAAAGAAACGCTTTCATTTTGATGTTTGGATGATTATTCCTTATATTTTACAATATTTTTGAGAGAGTTTTATCTTCCAACTTAATTAGAAAATTCATTTTACATAAAACTAACCTATATGAACAAATATAAATTTTCATTAAATATGTCCTCGGTGAAATTCATAATATGGGTAATAAACCTAGTCGGAACCTTCTTCAAATTAATTCCAACATGTGTGTAAAAATATTCAACTATTATAATGAATATAATTCCTCTCATACTTCATTGATAGAACTTGAGTCACTAGAAGAATATAAATAAATTGATTTAAGTTCTATATCCTTATCATTTTTACTACCATTAGGATATGATATTTCTTCTTACTTCATTGAGTTATCTCTCAGCTCAATTGTTTATTTCATCATCCTATTTTTTAGTTTCTTAGATGATAATTCAACGACTACATTGATTGATTTATAGGTTGAATTCTTGATTTTAGGCTCTTATTCAAACAACTCAAATCAACACTTCATATAGATATTTTGTATAGAACCTCCTTTGATACCATTAGAAATATATAATATGATGATGGACCAGTGGTAGGGGATAGTTGAATCAATGATAACATAAATATTTTATGAATTATTCTCTTTAATTAATACTCTTTGAATTATCTTGATCCACTTCATATTTTTTATCACAACCTCACCTAAATAATGCATTAAATGAAGGAAAAAATATAATGATTTACAAATACTATTATAAAGATCTCATCCTTTTCTCAATTGGTTATTCACCCTAATAAAGGATTCCCCATAATATCTAATTATCATAATTAAAAGTATAGGTTTCTTCACACAACATTTCCAAATCAGAGTTTCACATATCTTCTCTCATAGAGAGACACACTATCTACTTTAATTGTTTTTTATTAATAATTGACTTTCTATAATCCAACATGAAGTTTTTAATAGATTCAAATTTTTTTCACTAATTCCCAAGGTGGTATTTCTACATACCCTAAGTCTCATAGGTTCTATAGATTCACACCACATATAAACAAGAGTTTAATTTTATATCCTACTTAGAAGTTGATATCTTGTATGAATAAGGATATATATATCAAAGAAATATATCTTCTTTAATATTATAATTTATCATTTAATGTTGATATATCCCCATCATAAATGCAAAAAACTTTGTTCCTAGCCATATATCAGCTTCACGTTTCCTTAAAAGACCCACTCAACTAGCTTCTTCAATTCCAATCAATTTCATTACTATTATACTATCTTTAAATTTTTTAATGAATCCTATTATTAATATCAACATAATACAATGGGTATACCCCTTACTATTCAATATATCTTCAGTTGTTCCCAACAGAAGATCTCTCGGTTATCAAAATCTTAAAACGTTGATACAACCCAGTTGTATAATGTTTTTCTATTTTTTTCTCCTTTATCATCACACCTTCCCATGTGAATGGTGTGTATCACCACTAGTTTTTTCTAACCCATTATTTTATTCTTTAATTTTATCATTTTAGAGTTAGCGGGTTAGTCATTAGTTTTTTCTAAAGGTGTAAAAATTTAATAACTTGGAGTCAATTACTAAAAAATATGCAAGAACACTTTATGCCATAAATTTTGGTTTTCAGGGAAATATAAATCCAGTTATATGTTAATTTCCATTTAAATGAAAAAATATTTGTATGCCATAAAATGGGTTTTTTGAGAGAAATAACAAAAGTTATGGGGTTTTCATTGAAAGTGACCCTTGATGAATTTATGAAATAAATTATCAATAATGTTTTCATTATCATGTATAGGGTATAATTTCATCATATCAAGAAATATATTAATATTATAAATATCATATTTTACATTTAGATCTATTTTTAATACAATTTTTGAAATTTTTACATTGAAAATTAGTTTCATCACTTTGTGGAGATAGTAGGTTGTACGTATGCACAAGTGATGTTGTAATTCTCTTAATGGGTTAAAGGGTAAATAAGTGGATTCAATATTAATATTATGGAATTAATATTATGTCATATGTATCATATATATTAATCATTAATATCTTTATGTCTTACCATGAGAGACAATGATGGAAGAAAATTACATCAGTTTGTGATGCGGTAGTCCATTGTACACACAAGTGATGGATTTATTTCCCATTTAATGAAGGAGGGGATATATGGATATTATGTAATCAAAATAATAACATATAATTATATGGAATATAATGGAGGTTTTATATTGTAATTTTTAAGACATAATATTGGGTTTTAAAATAATAATTAAAAATAATAATATTTATTAATAAGATTACCTTCTCGTAGATAAACATACTTTAGATCTCCCATTAAGGATACTGGGGTTGGAATGGAATTTTGGTAATACTCTAAAAATATTCTATAAATGAAATTCAATCTCATCAGAAGTGCCTCAGAAATTGAAAAATTATAGACAATATTGAAGGTAAGGTTGATCCACACCTCCTCCATCTAAAAGTAAACATGTTTTAAGCATGTTATTCCATTATATTCTATATATATTTTCTTTTTTATTTCAATTTTCCTCATGGTAAATATTTTTTTTATCCAAGGTAATTAATTAGTTAACAAAAAATATATTCCACATTATTAGATAATATGGACCCAATTTCTATTAATATGAAATAAAATTTAACAAATAAAAAATTCATAAGTATGTAAAATTAATTTTAATATGAGTACATGTAACATGAAAAACATTATTTTAACCTTAATGTGGTAGATAAATATTATTGTATTTGAAAATTATTAATAAAAAATTAAGTGAAATCTAATATATAATATTAATTTTTCTTTTTAATTACTTTCATTAAATTTTATAAAATTATATTCATATAATTGGTATAATTTAATTTAAAAACCCTAAAAATTGTGTCAAAAAGAGTCTTCAAGAAATGTATTTTCTAAGCATAATATGTTCTAGCATTAACTATATGAATGGCGATCATCATTATATGGATTTAAATTATTATAGTTAGATATATAATCTTTAAATTTAATTTAAAATTTAACCTTATTAGGGTTGACTTTAGTTGTATACAACAGATAAACATTTTTCATTTAAAATTGGATTTTAGAAACTATGTGTTTTTCTACCTAAAAATAATCATATATAAAAATCTCGTATAAAAATGATTCAAATGTAATTAATTATATAAAATATACCTATATAAAAAAATAATTTTTAAATAAAATTTAATTCATAATAGGAGTTTAAAATTACTTAATAGAATGAAAATAAATAATAGTATTTGAAAAATAGGTATTTTCACTATTCTCAAAAAAAATCTTTTTCTAAAAATTATAAAATTTAACCCAAAGATAATATTTTATGATGATTTAAAAAAATTAAATTAATTTTACAAAAAAAAAATTCTAAATTTGTTATAAATTAATTATAATTCCACAATATAAAATATTAAATAGAAACATTGTTGAAAAAAATGTATATTGAACCATAAAATGACACTAGTATAAGTTTGAGTGATTATTTACTAAGAATTTATAAATAAATTTCTATTCATTAAGAAACAAACACAATATACATATATATATATCATAATTCAGTTAGTAATATTCATACCCTCTAATTCAATGGTTTGGTCATAAAGTTCATATAAAAATAATATATTTCATGGGTTGCTTAATCTCAGTGTTGCATGTTGAATATGATATCGAACAAAATACACTTATTTAAAAATATAAGGGTTTCATATAACATAAACGATCAAATAGTTTAATTTTTTTTAAACTGTATTATAACTTCTTAGGGTTTTACATTCTCCCCTCATTCAATAAATTGATTCCTCAAAATTTGAACTTGTGCTAAATAATATAGTGTTTGATATTTGAAGATTCTTTTATTGAAAACCCACATAATAAAAAAGGTTTAAAAATCTGACTAAGATAGGGAATTTGAAATATAAAATCCACCTAGAATAACACATAACAAGGATTCCATATAATTGAAAATTAGTGGGATGCTAAAATATGGACATAGAAGAAAAGAATAAATAATTTTGGGGGTGATAGAGATCATTGATCACAAGAAAGTTGACGATAAATAGAAAGATAATGGCCATGAAACCATAAATCTTTTATCTGTTAAAGGGTCGTTGATTCATCGAATAAGAATGTAATAGTTTAAAAAAATCAAAATCACTTTCCTTGTACTGATTGATTATTTTACTATCAATAAAAATAACACTATAAAATATAATTACTCAATATGATTCAATATTCCTAATAAAAATTTCATCATTTGGTTATGATTCTTCCAATTTCTACATAACTTATAACTCTATGAAAATAATATCTAATATAAATTTTTTGTGCCTAAATCAATAAAATTATCTTTTATCAGATCGTATGATCCAAAAAATAACAATAATCCATTAATATTGTCTTTAAATATTAATCCAAACTAAAATGGTTACCATGAGTTAATATCATAAAAATATTTATAAACATTAATATGGATAAATAAAAAAATTTACTTCAAAATTTCAACTAAAGGTTTAACATAGATTATTTATAAATAACAATTCATTCTACTTATCATTAATATTATCAACATTATGGATTGTTTTCACTACAAATGTGATTTTACACCTTTTAACATACATCCGAAAAAATTAAAGTTCATTCTTCCCAAAAAACCCTCTATTTTATACATGAATGTTATATATATATCTCATCCCAATATAATTTCTCTTAAGATATAATTAATCACCTCAAAATCAAAAATATTTTATCTTATAATATTCTTCCTAAAATAATCTTAATATTGTTCTTTAAAACTATCTCATTAAAACTATTTCTTTAAAAACAATATCATACTAAATTGGACATCACATAGACCATTGGTAGGTGTTTCATCCTTATTAGTCTTCATTCTTAGGATCAAGCCCCATGGTCATGCCAGAAGTTGTGGGTTTTCACCCAGCATCTAGGTTTTCTTCTTTCCATAACTGTATAAAAATAAATCCTATAATTTTTCCAAATTTTGATGGCCAATAAGTACTATAACATCAAAAATAAGATAATACTTAAAGGTTACCAATACCTTTACTCTTATGTCCAGAAAATGTAAAGGAATTATTCCTTGAAAATTTATTTCAAATACTAAACCAATGGGAAATATTTCCATAAATGTCCTCGAAAATAAGCTTAATCGAGATAAAATACCATCACATAAAGCACTAAAAAATGGTTGATTATTAAATTGAACATATGATCAATTTTTAACTCAAAAAACATAGTGGTATACATAATTTTAGAGTTAATATAATATAAGGACATATATTCTTCTATTAATTAACACAATCCTCAGATGTTTCATTATTCATATAAACCAAATATAGTTCATAAAAACAATTATAAAAATTTAATTCATGGATCCCAAAAAATAAATAATTCAACCCATTTACTTCAACATAGGCCCTTCCTTGGTCGAGGAGTTAGCCTCTAAATGATTTCATTGAATTTGATAATTCCTTGGTCCCCAAATTTTAAGACGACAAACTGTAAATGTATTCCCATGATGAAATTTATTTGTCCCCAATGTACTCACCACTTTTCCTTAGTAATTAATTGATTTATTCAATTATTTTACATTTATAAAAAAAATTTGTGTGCTTTTGAGACATTATCCTAGGCATATCATTCTATATATATAACATGATGGAAAGAAAGACCTTTTTCCTTCATAGTATCCGCCAATCAAGCTCTTATAGACTACATCCTTTTCTTATTTATTTATTCTAAGAGTTGGTTAACGTATATATTGTTAATCATATATCAATATAACAGATTATGAATAATCAGGATATCTCTCACTCTATTCATCATCACATTTAATATCCCATAATCATAACATTGGCCATCATATTCAAGGATAACACGATTATTTTAGGATCCATCCATTGACTAAAACCAAAAATAATAGTGTGATTAATAATAATCATAATGGGAAAACATTATAATCATTTCTATGATGTATAAATCGTGAATCCTTATTTTTTATGTAATACACCATATCTTTAACCTAGGTCAGTAATTTTTATTATATACTCAAGTCCATTACAATGGTTTTTCAATAAAATTGGAATTAACCAAAGAATATCCCCCAATAGTATCCAACCAGGTTCATAGTAAGTCTAATTATCATACGCCAGATGACTATCAAATCAAATCCCAATGTGTAATTTTTAGAGTTATTGCCTCTCGATATTATTGTTCCCAACCCACATCTATTTTTAGTATCTATATTGGTATGTATTTCTATGAAAAATACATAATATCTTTCTCACCATATTTTTAGGATTTTATTTTGTACTTATCCTCCATGTCTATTATAGGGTTATGTTCCATACTCTATATTTTCCTAAATTTAGTTCCAAGTTTTCTACTACAATATCTATAATACCAGCTATAAATACCCAGATCATGGTATCCTAAATTCATTGTTTACATTATTACATTGGTGAAAGATATAAGCGATCACATCCCAAACAACCATATGGATTAGTAGTCATGGTAAACTATATACATATATAATTATTTCATTACATTTTAAAACATGAAATAAAATATAGTGAAATATAAATATCTGCATCCTTAAAACCATTCAATGGTTCCTCTTTTATATCCATGGAAAAACAAAACAAATTATGTGTCTGTTGAGATTCTTATTAAGAGTTACATAATGTGGAATTTTTCATGAATAGATAATGAAAAATCAATAAGGAAAAATTAATATGGAAAGATGAATATCTAAACACTCATTCCATTTAATAAATAACTTGACTGTCCTAAATAGATAAGGCATAATCAATATATCAAGGTAAATATCTAAAACCACATGTCATTTAATCAATAAATTTAGTAAAAAAAGAATCTGTGGATAATGTCAATGAAATATTCTCATGACTATAATAACTAAATTCATAATAAAGTAAATGATTAATGTTGGAATTCATGATCTCAAACATCATAATATATATACCATCAAGACCTTTCACAGAATAGTTCAAAACTACGTTTAAAAATATATTTAATGCTAGTTTAATAATTTTCCCCACCATAATATCGATGGATAGAGGGGATATATAATTTTGGATACCAATCACCACTTCATTTCAAATTAATTCCCCATAGGATGAATTGCCTATTTAATTCATGAATAATATTCCTTATAAATATATGTCCATATTGAATAAAGAATACAGAATATCAATATTTCCCATGTAAATCATATAAAATTCAAATTAAAACAACTTTTGTAAAAAAATATATATAATTTATTTAATATCCAAATACATGATAGATAATATGGATGTTTGGGTAAATATAATGTCTAATGATCACAAGAAATAAAATATTTTAGGGGAAGTTTAATGATTGAAGGAATTAGTTAAGAAAGATAATTTAAATATGTTCCCAAGAAAAACTGGCCATAAATGATCTATATAAAGAATAAGGATGTTATCTTTACAACATTTCCCTAATATGTTATATGTAAAACAAAGGGTTATTATCATTTATGAATTGAAATTACATAAATATATATTTAAAAACATTCTTTAGTGGAATAGACATTTTCAATTTTGAAAAAAATTATGAACTAAATATTTCGAAAATATTAGGAAAAATATTTTCTTAAAAAAAACCTATTAAAAATGTCATTTAAGCCTTAAATAAATGATATTTTAGGATGAATTAAAAATATATTATTTTTTATCATGTTAAAAAATGATTGATTTCGCATTTTTAGAAGAAATGTCAAAAGCACATTATTTTAAAAAATGACAAGAAGATTCCATTGAAATAACCTTGAAAAAAGAACATTATTGGTAAAAATGACTTTAAAAAATTACTTGAATGTAATTTTTTATTTTTTTTGGATAATATGGTTTTTTAAGAGAAATTATTATCGATTGATGAGATAAATGAAGTCATATTTTATTGAAAACATTTTTCTATTCACTTTAAGAATCAAAGAGAGGAAAATTGTTCTATAACTTGAAAACATCAAAAAACCAAAGGATAATTAAATTTAATAGATTTATTAAATAATTATCAAATATATTTCTTCAATGTTTTATAGATTTATTATTTAAACATAAATCTATTACCACATTGGTAACTTTTATATCATTACCCCAATGAAAGTTATAACTTCAAATAAATCATTAAATACGATGAATATTGATAAATTCATGATATAAAATATCAAAGGTTCATTATATGAACCAAAAAAATGATTATTGTTGTATAACATAACATATTTACAAAGGAATATAATTTTTGATGAGAAACCTTTATGATGATCATGACATTGAGGTGATAATTAATAAAATGATCTATTGTTTGTATAAAATGTAAATTTCCATGAAACATTTGGAAATATAATATAAGATAATTTAAATTCATTATAGATGTTATCTTATAATATCAAAGACAATGATGAAGTAATATAACCCAATGATGTTAAATTGAGTTATGAAATTCATTACCGCTTGGTAATTTCCAAATTAAATACTCTTGGATGAAATAATTGAAATTTAAAACTAAAATACCATTAATTATGAAGGATTCATTATATTATAAGATTAATAAGTAGAATATACACCATATAATATAAACTAGGTGCATAACAATAATATACGCTACAATTAATGAAAATTGAGATGAAGTCCATTACATCACGCTTCACTTTAGTTGAACATGATTTAACGTCCAGTAAAAGGGTTCTAAACATGTCGTTACTTGATTCCATAAATTTATTCATATTTATAATATCATATATTGACCTCTTATGATATTTTATAACCATTTCAATTTCTATTTTTTATTATTAATATTTTTTTAGTTTTAACTTTGCTAGTTTTCTCATGCATGTTTTGTTAATAAATTACGTATTATTATATATATAATATAGTTGAATATCATATATAATGATATTAATATTAAACATATCATATTTAATTGTTTGATTCATTTTTGATACCATTCTTCAAATTTGGACATGGAAAACTAGCCACATCACTTCATGGAGACATTTGGTAATACATACATGAGAGTGATGATGTCATTACATTGATGGGTGAAGGGGTAAGAAAGTGGATGGAATGTCGATATTACATAATTAATATATGTTCATATGTATGATATATATTAATTATTTATAATAATATGGGTTCTGATGTGATCTGGCTATGGAAACAATATTATCACAGTTCTCAAGGTGGTGGTCCGTTGTACACACAAGGGATGGATTCGTTTCACATTTCATAGAGGGAGAGATGGATAGATATTATTGAGTAAACAAAATAAAATATAAGTATGTGGGATATAATATTGTAATTATATTGGAATTTATAAAATATAATTTATGATTTTAATATAATAAAGAAGAGAAAAGGGATTTGTTTATATGAATAAATTCTCTTAGAGAAACCTCCTTTTGGAACTCTTCTTAAGGACACTATTGTTGGATTCATATTCTGGTAAATACCCCAAAACTATTCAATAGTGTAAATTCACATTCACCCTAAGTGCATCTAAAATTTACTAATTATAGAGTTTATGTATGTTAAGGTTGTTCCACACCTCCACCACATTAAAGTAAATAAGTTTTAAATATGATATCCCATTATCTTTTATGTTTATTTAATTTTACCATTTTAGTTTTCCCCACTATAATAAGTTTTTTAACATAGTTAATTAATAATCTTAGACTAAAACAAATTGAGTCTTATTATATAATTTGGAACCAATTACTCCTAATATGAAATCAAACTTATCAAATAATAATTCCATGTATGTGAAAATTAATTTTAACATAACACCATTTAATGTGTAAACACCCATTCTAAACTTAATTGTGGTAAATAAAATTTAGGGTTTTTACTAATAATTATGAGAAAAAATTAATCTAAATTTATATATAATATTTATTATGGTATTTTAAAAAAAACTAAATCCATTTTATGAAATTAAATTCATATAAGTGGTATAATTAAATTTAAAAAAAACCTGTAAATGTTGTCAAAAAATTGATTTTCAAGAAATGTATTTTTCAAACATAAAATTATCTTACATTGACTATATGACTAGTGATCATAACTATATTGATTTAATTATTATATATATAATCTATAGATTTATTTTAAGTATTTCTTTAATAATAGGTCATATTAATTGACTAAAATTAAGGAACGATATGCATTTTAAAATATTCTTTCAAAAAATGCGTTTTTAAGCCTCAAAGTAAGCTTATAACAAAATCTGATATAAAAAAGATTCAAATGTAAATAATAAATTTATATATAACTATATAATACTTATATAATTTTTAAGTAAAACTAAAATAAAAATGGGTCTTCAAAATTAATTAATTTATTGAAACAAAAAAATAGTATTTGATAAATTAGAATTATTCATTATTCACTGAAAAATACCACTTCTCAAAAAAAATCAAAATATTTCACCCTAATATATTTTTCATATTTTTTTAAACAAAATTCTATTATTTTTATAAAATAAAAATTTTAAAATCCATATACATTAATTATAATTCTAAAACATGAAATTATAAATAAAAATATTTTTGACGAAAATATATTTTAAAGAATAAAATAAAATTACAAAAAATTTAAGTGATTATTTAATAAGAATTTATCAATAAAATTATTTTCATTAATACATAAATAAATATATTTCATAATTTGGTTAATCCTATTCATTCCTAATAATACAACGGTTAAGATATTTCATCCATATTTAAATAATATATTTTGTGGGTCATTTATGTTTGTGGTTGTGTGTTGTAAAGGAAGTAAAACACAATATACTTATTATAAAAACTTTTTATTGTGTCTCGAATAAACTATCTAGGAGAATAAATTTATTTAAAAAATATATAATTCAAAATATTGGGGTTTTACATAGGGTATGTCATGTTGAAAGAGAAATAAAAATGAAAGGATTAATTTGATTAAATTTCTTTCCCTAAACACTTTCCTTCGATAAAATATTTTGTTATTCTCACCCTTCATTTTATTACATGTTTTCTAAATTCTTTATGACCTAGTATCATGTGATGAAAATTATTTGTGGAAATCCTACTGAGTGATATACTCATCCCATTCATTGGCACCTGGATTTATTTTTAGATTTAATATATAGTGATATAGGAAAGTTTCATGTTTCATACTTCTCTCATGATGATACTTAATATCATGGTTTTTTTACTAATGATGATGTTGGGGAGTGTATTTACCTTGATTTGGTATGGGGACACTTTGGATCCGTTGTCTTTCTATTTGTATTCTAATCATGGCATCTTTATTTCTCTATCCATTCTTACTCTGATGTTGTTTTATATTGGTGTTTCATTGGGTTATGCGATAGTTCAATCATCCATCATGTAGTTAGGTTTTATTTTATTCTTTATTTTCATTACATATTTTGTTATTTAGTGAATATCATCCTATAATAGTTTACTAATACCTTCTAATTCATTTCCATCATTTCATGTCCCTAGGAGTTCACATAAGGTTAGTACCACCTCCACCTATTCCAAAGAAAATGGGTGAGGGTCAAAATTTTAATGATGGTATCAGTTTTATTCAGTACTTGAGTTAGGTTTGTAGAAAGTAGATAAAACTCCTTGACCTGAAATATATATCATAAAAACATATAGAAATATTTCTTTTCCAAACATCATTTTTTTAGGTTTCTAGGTACAAAAGAATTCAATGACACTTCTAGAGGTGTTTTCATCTCATCATCATGGGTTTATCTGATGAGTATTTCATATCATTAATGATTTTTGTGATGTTCCACTAGTTCCATATTGTTCATCTATTCTTTGACCACTTTTTAAAAATGATTAAAATTATTAAAATGGGTATCCTAGAAATTAGGGTTTCACTGGTTGCTTCTTATAGTACTGATAATTGATCATAATTTTCTTTAATATATTCAATCATTCTGTCCATATAGGGAAATAATCTTAATGATGTATTCTTATACCTATATAAAAATAAAATCAGGATGATGTCATAGAAATGTATTGGAATAAGCTACTGATTTTTTTTCACCCAAGCCATAGGTGACCCAACAATCTGTATAAAGTATTTTTAAACATTTTCAATACATTCATAGAGGAAATCATAATGATTAATCAAGGAATTTAAATCAATTTTCATAGTTTTAGAAAAATAATCCCTATATTTTACAAATGTATTTTGAACCGTATAAAGAATATGTATGCCTAAACGTAAAGAAAAGAATCATAGATTTTCATAGTACACCAACAGAGATGATGATTAAGTTGGAACTTTATAATTTAGATGATATTTCATAAAAATAATGGGATTTAGCTATCCAATATAAATCTAAGAAATTTCATATGTGATATTATTTTTAGGAATTGTTTAAAAAAATCTACCTTCATATATTCAAAATAGAAAGAATAACAGATTTCTTTAGTTTGAAGTAAGAAAACCACTTTGTGACAGTTTATGAATCCATATTTATGAATATTGTTATTTTAACACCAGAAGTATATTATATTGTAAACATGAAGGTGAATATATTTGAGTTATGATTGTGACCATATAACATTCCATGATATCATATTCTATATGTTGTATATTATAAATATTTGGTTAGTAGGGAAATAGTGGTGGAAGGGGACATTGTTGGGAATCCTTTAAGAGGTAGTTTGTTTGATACCATTATGATACGTTTAAACTATAGTGATTGAAATAAGAGAAATAATGATTAATAATCTCATAGTTGTGGCACACCTCAAAAATATGACTATAGTATTAGTTAATTTTCCTTTAAGATTTGATGCTAAAATTGGTTTTATTCAATGGGGTTCATGAATATGTGAGCAGAAATAATGCACTGCACCACCTAGGAATTTCCACCACTATGAAAATAGAGGCCATATCAAGATGTTTAGTAAAAAAAATTCATAGATCAATTGGTGAAAAAAACATGACCTAGCCTCAGATTTCATAAAATTCTATGGAACACGCATATCAAACTTGTTTTCATCTATAGAAACTGAGGAACCAAGACTTTTCTAGAGACACTTTGGGTTTTCAGTCTATAACTTTGTAGATACTCCGGAGTTATATTGTGAACTCAACACTTATTCATGTCTTTTTCTATACTGGTGCGTCACATTATTTCTTATATTCTCAGATGGTTAAAATTTTTGGTATACACATGGAAATGATGCCTAATGTCATGAGTATTAAGACACGCCATGGACACTGAGAGTTCATAGTTTTCAAATTCCAAGAATGTTACATTATCATTGATGTAGTGTAGTTCATCTAAGATTTTATAGTCCTCTATATAAATTTTTTTTATTTAATATATTGTACGTACTAGTTGGTAGAATTTCAAGCCCATATTGATTGTTACACTGAGTAAGTAACATTTATATCCCTAGATGGAGTCCTTCACATTTTCAAGGTGGGTTGGGATATAAATTTTTGGAGATAAAAACATTTAGTGACTATCGATGAAATTATCACTATCTAATACTTAGTAATGACCTTGAGTGAAGCTGATGAAATGGGGATTCAGACTCTTCCTAAAATAGTGAATCAGTACAGGGATATTTTTTCTTATGATTTCTCTAGGTTACAAACGGAAAGGAAAATCAAATACACTATCAATATACTCCCACAAACAGACCCCATTTCACTACATTCTTACAACTTAGCTTTAATTAAGTTGTGGTAATTAAAGTTTCAGCTATAAGAGTGGGAAAATAATGTAATTATCAGAACTTGTACATCGCCATGGGTTACATCAGTTTTATTCATAAATAAGGAATATGGTAATCTTCTTGTATGTGTTGATTATCATAATATGAATCAATTAATGACTAAAAATAAATATTCTCTTCAACAAATAGATTATTTATTTAATCAATTCAATGGTTCCATGTTTTTCTGAAAATTTTATTCACGCTCAGGATATCATCATCTTAGATTTAGAAGATAGGATATCTCAAACATGTAATTTCATAGTCCCTAGGGCTATTATGAATATGTCATTATGCCATTTGTTCTAAAGAATGTACCAATAGTTTTCATGGATTTAATGAACCATATCATCCAAAGTTAGATTGACCCTTTTATTATTATATTTTTGAACAATATTATGGTATAATCTTGAAATAATAATGATCATGAGGAACATTTGGAAATTGCACTAAGTGCATTGTGAGGTCATTGTTTTTATATAAATTTTCAATGTGATATTCCTTGATTCAAGAACTCTACTTCCTTTGGCATGTCAATTATAAAGAAGGAGTATCAATTGACCCTATATAGACAGATATAGTGGGGACTTGGTAGACACCAAAGTAGTTTTTTAGGTATGTTGTTTTATATTATTAGTTGGATATTATCACCATTTTGTTCATAATTTATCAATACCTGATACTACCATAAATTCTATAATAAATAAAATGTGTTCTATTTTAATAGAATGATGAATGTAATAAATGTATTATGAAACCAAAAACATGTCTCACCCTAGCACTCATTTTAATATTTCTAGAATGAGGTAACAACTATATGGTATATTTTGATGCATTGCGATAAGGTATTGGTTTTGTTCTAATGAATAGAGTCTATGTTGTGTCATATGGTTTTAGGATGTTCTTAATGCATGATAAGAATTATTCTATGCATCACCTGTAAATAGTTGTGGTTTTCTATGCCTTAAAATCATAGAGTAATTACCACATTAGAGACGATTTGAAATTAATAAATAACCAAAAGAGTTTGAAATACATTTTTCTCAGTGAGACTTGAACTTTATGAAACGAATATAGATGAAGTACCTCCAGATGTTCAATATCAGATTTGTAGACACAGCAAACCTGAATGTCCCTAAGGCCTTCTTTTTTTATAGATTTTTGATAACCCCCCTTTTAAGGGATTAGGGGGAACCCTTACAAAGTTCATATGCTTACATATTACATTGCACATAGGCTTGGACACATTACAGGACTCTTAGGTCTTAAGGAAATCATACATAATATGACTACTTGAAACCGCCCCTCCTCAGAATCTGTATTGTGATCAGCTCTCAACCTTTTCATGGGTGTTCAGCTAGTAGTCATGTGCGGTGATGCACAGGACCGGTACCGATGGCAATGTAATAACCCCTCATTCTTCCAAATCTATTTATCCATGCTCTGGTATACTAAATCATCACACTATATCCCTATCATAGAATCCAACATGGTTGAGGATTTTTGATATTTTATATCTGATAAGTGGTGAGGTCACATGGTGTTTCAACTTCTATTGTATCTAATAAAGACCTATGTTTTAGTTCTTTGTTTTATAAATCATCACAACAGGCTGTTGGAAGTTAATTGACTATGAGAATAGAATATCACCCCAATAAATATGGGAATTTTGAAAGCACTATTTTGAATATATTCTTAGAGGATGTGTCATGGAATCTGTTGGTTCATGGGTGGACTGTATAAATTTTTAAAAATGTCCTATAATAATAGTTATCATGTGAAAATATAGATTCCACCAATTGATAATGTTTATGGATGTCCTTCTCATTCTCCATTATGCTGGTTGGAAATATTAGGGACATGTTTTATTGAAATAATTATTATCCGCAATAATATAGAAAAAATTGAAATAATCCAACTGCTAATCTCAATATCACAAAGAAGATAAAATTCATACATAGATAATCATCTCGAACCATTGTATTTTGATTTCAAGGACCATGTTTTCTTGAATACTCCACTATAAGTATGTCACCGACACTTGATAAAAAATGAAGTTAGTTACATGGTATGTGAGACCATTCGACATTATAGAATGGATCTCCATTGTTTCATACTAGTTAGTTTTACTATTGAGATTCAATTATATTCAAAATTTCCTCCATGTTTCTCTAGTAAAGACATATTATCCCAATCATGACATGTGATCAGTTGAAATCATGTTACTATTGAATTGGATATAACATTAATCCAGAAATAATTGTGGGTACTATAAAGACACAAAGAGTAACTTCTAGGGAGATATATTTCCTTCATACAAGTTTTATGGAAGCATCATCGAGATCAAGAGGACGCATGAGAATGGTGTCATTTTGTACAGGAATAATGCCCTGACATGTTCAAGAGAAATATTGATATCCAGATTCTCTAGGAAAGAAAGTTGATTGATGGGGAGAAATTTTCACCTTGGGATTCAACTACACCCTTTTGTATGGTTTTATTTTTATGTTTTGGTTTTATTGGGTATGTTATAGGAAGTGTTTGAAGGTGTAAAAAGGAAATAACCCATAGTTAGCTACTAGAAAAATATGAAGGAATAATTTACTTCAAAAATTTTGGTTTTATGAGGTAAATAGTTTGGGAAATATGTTAAAATCCATTATAACATAAAATAGTTTTACACTATAAAATGGGTTTTTCTAAATAAATCCCAAAGGTGATGGGTTTTTCAGTGTATGAAACACTTGAGGTATTTCTACTCAAAATTATAAATTTATGTTTTAAATATTTAGGGACCAATGTTTTTTCCTTCCCCTAGTAGTTGGAATTTCGTATTTGTTATTTCTTCACTCCTCTTGATCCCAAGGAAAACCTAAGTGATTTTCAGCGATCTTTGACACCCAGAATTCATCTTCAATAAATATCTAATATTTTTTTAAATCAGAGGTTATGATATTATTTTTATGTCTTGTCTTTAATCTTCTACGCTTTCTTCATATGGAACCTAGATTAATGGGTTCTTATTTGTGTTTAAGAGAGCACTTTAATATTTTTTTAAGGAAAAGAGGGAAAAAAATTTATCCACTGAATCATCTTGGAACCTTTACACAAATAATAATTAAGGATAGTGGATTCTATCACACTCTTCTATTCTAGAACTAGTTATAATTAATCTTAAAAAACAATTCATGTACTTTCACTGGATTTTTTCTTGAGTAGTTTATATGAAACACTATTTTTTTATGAGATTTTTAAAGGGTTGTTTTGAAATAATATCATGAGACTTTCCAATAAAAAATTTTCAAAGTATTTTGTTTTCAAAAGAAATTTTATTTTAGAAAAATATTCCATATAGATGATGGGATTGAAATAAATAGTGGTGTGTGTTCATATTACATTATAAGAGGCCTTGTTAAAATAAACATGGTGCTTGGTGATGACAGTAAAGTCATAAAGGGAAATCACCTAGAGAGGACTTGGTGAAAGATAGATTGTGGCTCATGATTTTTGGGATTTCCATTAGTCATATATGTGTGTGTGGTTATGGAACATGGATTGGGTATTCCAAGTGGAATGTGATAGAGAAAGTAAAAGGATTGATTTATATAAATTTCTTTCTCTAATTTCGTTCCTTTGGTAAACAATTTCGATATTCTCACTATTTATTTACTATAAAATGTTGTAAATTTTTAGTTCCCTAGAGGTGTGAGAAAGGAAGGTTTTGGGGAATCCTAATGAGTTATATTCTAATCCCTTAATTGGTAAATATTCTTGAATTTGTAGATTTCATCTACTGATATATAGAATGGGGTAATGTTTTGGACCCCTCAAGTGGTGATCCTTGACAATATGCTTTGGTAATTAAAACTAGAGTTGGAGAGTGCATACCTATTAGTATGGGATAGTACCACTATGGTACTAATGACTTGTTATTTTTAGTCTTATCGTTGAACCTTTATTTCTATTTCAACTATTTCTCTGCTATTTTTCTATATTGGTATTTCATTGGGTTATGTGATTGTTCTTTCATGTACTATATATTAGGGATTTATTATATTATTTATTTTTAATAGGTTATATATTATTCAGTGAAACTTTTCCACCAATATTTTACTAATACCATGGCATTCATTTCCATCCTCTGGTGTCCTAGTGATGTCATCTAACATCATTATAACCTCAAAATATTCCCAATCTAATGGGTGAGGGGTGGGATATTACATGGTTGGCTACAAAAAATGATCCATTAATTTTCAATCCCCATGAATGATATAATAAGAGGAAATGTAGTAGCATTATCAAAATATAAAAAAATATAATACCTCTTTTATGTTCCCATAATTACATTTTTTCTACTATTTCAACTCAAAAGATATTCCTAGAATACCCTTATTTATTGAATCCCATTCTCGAAATTTGGCATGAATGGTCTTTTAAAAATATAAGTAGCATTTTATGCTTCTAATTCATCTAAATATTTCAAATTTTTAATGGAATGACTAGTATAATATTTATAAACAATTACACAATAGTATTAATATATTCATAATCAATGAAACTCCACTAAAATTCATACATTAGATTTCCTCCACTATATAAAATACACCTAAAATAGATGCTCTGTGAAATGAATATTCACTACTTGTAACAAAAATAAGTTATTATCCTAACCTAATGTTTGGTAAAAATCTAAAATTCAATCTCAATCACTCATAAAAACCCAAATAGCCTCATATCAAACTAATTTTAGATGTTATTAATAATACATCATGGTTTGATGGATTATCATCTATATTGTTTTTGAAACCGTGATAATTTCATTTTGTTATTAAATAAATATACATAGTTGGTAAACTAATTAATTCATCCTAAAAAAATTATTTCGCTGATTTAATATGTTTTATGATGTCTCAATCTTGAATGCATAGCATTATAATTGACTAATTTTTATTTCCCCATAATTAAATAATTCCGGAAACTCCACTTTTCATCTGGCCTCAGACTTCCATATACCATGGATGGAGATCATATTATCTTTCTTCACATGATTGGATCACACACCCTTCTTGGTTTATATGATGTTTGAACTATATAAAAATAGATCTTAAATCGTCCCAAGTTATTTCTTCTTTATATTCTCGAAATCTAGAATTATGTAATTTGTACCCAAAATGTAAGAGAAATTTTTCAATCTGAATTTCTGTTTTGCATACATAAATTAAACTATGTAAGGAATTCCATTACATGATACTTCATGTTTCATAATTTAGTAATGTGATGATAAAGTTCAAATTCACTGATGAAATTCTTGATTCGAAAAATTGGATGTAAATTCATATATGAAGAAAAATTCAGCTACATGATTTTCAGATGCGCCAGGGAAATCTCTTATGTGAGGAGTTCTACTATGTCACTTAAATCGACTATTTGGAGCTTTATTTACAAATTTGGTTTTTGAATATGGATATATAGTGGATATTATCTTTATAAAAAATCATGTGTTGGTCATTCAGTAATTTCATTACAATCATGTATATGACTCTTCTTATAAGAAATTATTTTTATAAATTGTTACTATGTCTATGTGGATTCAGGTATGTAAAAATTCCTATATTCCTAAATTTTTCTAGATTAGAATTAATATTTATAGAATCTGGACACAACCATTTTTGTAGATTTTTATCTTTTTAAAATTATGCATCATCTGCATCAATTCCAACAATTATCATAAATTTAAAAAACATAAAATCATCTAAAGACATTATCGAATAATCATTGGAATTAATTGAGTAATTCAAAACACCTTCTAATGTAGTTTTTAGGTGTTATAACAAATAAAATAATCATGGTATTGTATTACCTTGAATACCTATACCAAATCAGGTGAGGCAGTTACTCAATAAATCTTCATGGATCTCATATCACTTCAATCTTAGTCTAGAAGTGTGTAAATACTGATAAGAAATTATTGCAGATGCCAAATATCATTATACTCCTCAGATTGGTATCTTTGTTCACAAATATCTCCTCAATTATTTAAACCTAATTTATAAATTTTCTACATAGGCATGAAGTCTTTCTAAAAGTGGTTATAGAATCTAGTATCTCTTCTATTAACCATGATAATGACATGTTCTCACCTTCTTCATTACATATCATGGAAATAAAGATAAAAATTTTCAATCTTCAAATATAGAAGGTTGTCCGTTTGAATCTATCTTGGTAATTATTCATGTTCACCCAAATATTCCTTTATCATTACCTATAGTGTATGGGTATCATATCTTCTTCATGAAATGGATGGACACTTAATCAAACACTATTATCATCACCTTTACATAATGACCTTTACAATAAAAATAAAAAAATCAATCATCAACTAAATGATACATAAATAATTTAGCATGAGCCTTCTTGGATATGCTCATGATATAAAGAGTGATACTTCATGGATATTCTCACAAACTAAAGATATATCCTTCTGGTATATGATCACAAACTAAAGGGTGATCCTTCTTTTATATTTCTAAAAACTAAAATGTGATCCTTCATGGATATTCTCAAAAACTAAAGCATTGGACTCCATAGATATTCTCGGAATATGATGATTCCCAATTATTATTTTTTTCCTTAGTTATATTATTATTATAATCAATGTGTTATGCTCTAATGGATCATGTTTTTTTATTAATGTATCCATATTATTTGTAATCAATTATTCTGTAATTCCATGACACATTCCATATTTTATGATGTGAATTTTTTTGGGTATAATTTTATTAAGTATATTGATTATAACCATATTCTTATACTATTATTACTTATGATCAGTGATTTTTCTCACATATGATTACCCATAATTAGAATTATATGCCTCAATTTCTTATATTTCCATTTTCCCAAGGTTTTTAAGAATAGTAATATATAAACAATTTCTAATAATTTTATCTTTTTTGAGGATTTATGTGACATATTATTGATTCTATAGTGGGGAAAATATCCATTTGATTCATATAACATAGGTACTATAACTTAAATACTTTTAATAAATCATTAAAAATATAAGACTAAAAAGATTCTGGGAACATAAATGTTACATTATTTTTGAATGATAATTTAATTAAGGTTGTGTATCAGTGTAAGGGTGTAATTTATTTTTTTTTAGTGCCAGATATGGGAGTAAATGTCTAGGGATCCTTATTCGTGAACTAATATCGGTCTAACCAAAGACACCAACATGGGTTTTAGAAGGAATCCTCACTCTTAACAAACCTGACCATGGGTCTGAAATGACTTATAGCATCCTTAACTAGTCTGAAATCAAATTTAAAAAGGATTCCAAGAATCTTGATTTTTCAGACCATATATGTCAAATTCTAACTATAGGTGGAAAATTTCATATGAAATATCAACCTCTCTATTTTTTTAACCTTGAATTCTAAATTTAAAAAAGCATTTTAGAATCTCCAGTGGTCTAAGTACATGCGGTAAATGTCATATAGACTCTCGAACACTCTATCGGTATGACTATTGTCTTCAAATTTCATATGGAGTCCCCAAATCCATAAAAATATAACTATATGTGTAAATTTTCATATTGAATCCCAAAATTGATAATTTTTTAACCATAAATATCAACTTTTATATTCCACCCTTTCCTCTCTAGCATTCTGACCATAGGAAGTAATTATAACTCATCTTAGGAGATGATCAGCAGGGAGTTGTAACTTAACACCCTTTTTCCAAATCCCTAATTTTACATTATCTCAATACCAGCATTAGAAGGGTTATATGGATATAAAAACATGGAATTCACATCCCCAAAAATAATTCAAAACAAAAAAAAAATCACAAATGGATAATTTTGTATCATAGCTCTAAACATGGGTACCAGTCATGCATGACTCAAGACACACCTATATGCATATCTCTCCATCCATATAGGCTCACGAGTTAATCATTCTTTAACAACCCCACCACAGTGGGTAAGACACACATGACCCATATAAATTCACATCTCCCCCCTTGATGTAATTCTCTTGGCTCCTAAAAGACTTCTCAGTATCCAGTCACTATTATAACCCATGTCCAAAACCCAGCGGTGATCTCATAGTTCATAAGACCTATCTAAATGAAATACCTCAGACTAAAAATCACAGGTTCAATTCTAAAAACACATTCTTTACACCCATTATTTGACACCAACTGATATGAATCAACCCAAATTTAAATATATTTCCATAATTTCATAATTATATATTACAAATAATTTTACAGTCCCCTAATCATAGAGGTTTAATGTATTTTGGGATTAACAATATAAAAAATCACATATTTTTGATTTTTTCCACATTTCCACTATATTATTTCCCCTTCTAGACATCACCTTAGATATATTCATCTTCATAACTTAGGGAATGGAAAACATACAAATTTTTTGACCTCAAAAACTTACTAAGGGAAAAAATATCAATATGGCATCAAGGGTTTGATTATAAGCATGTGAGAGAACATGATAATTAGAGAAATATCTTAATAAAAAATATATAATAATAGTATGTGTCTATAATTCATAATATAAGTTTATGTAGTCTCAAATTATCATAAAAATACCATAACATAAGATTTTGGAATCAAGAGACAAGAATCAAGATCTTTGAGTCATAATATAAGAATATAAAAGAGAAATTTGGAATAACAATAATCATTACAAAGTGAAAAAAGAAAAATGTTATCATGTCCATGCACCATTTTGTGAACAAATCTAAAGGAAATCAGGTCCCTTTACAATCATGAGAATAAATATATATGTGATCGCATCCACACAAAATCATGTGAACAAATCTACATGTGATCATGTCCATCCATAATCAGGTGAGAAAACTTATTCAAATTCATGTCCATCCAATATCATGTAGAACAATCAATACAAAATCATGTTCATGTAAAAAAATTTCACAAAAGCTAAATAGAAATCATGTTCATGAACTGTGTCTGTATATCAGAAGGTATAACAACTTAACTAAGGAATTTGAGGGATATATAATACCCCATCCAACACAATTTAAAAACATACTTAGTAATTTAAAAATATCATTAGAGAATTTTAATTCTTTTATAGATTAATTAGGTCATAAAAATTACCATATCACATCATAATTTCTTTAAACCATCATAGTTCAAACATTGCTTAATTATCCACTTAAAATATACACATTTCATGAAAAATGCATAAAATATCCTTATAAGACCTCCATAAAATGAAGGTGGATGGTATAATTAAAACAATCCCCTAATGAAACACAATTATCATTAAACAATTTTTATATAAATTAAAAATACTTTTATAAAATCATTATAATGATTCCCTAAAAATTAAGATGAAATATTCTTTTCTTTTTATATCTTTTAAAAATATAAATCCTAAAAAAAATAGGGAATAAAAATATCATTATAAAATCATGGAATAATTTGAAGGAATCTTTATTATGAATAAATAAAATTATGGTGGAAAAATATATTCCTCTTATAAACACTTAAAACAACATTTTCACACTATTGTATAGAAATTAATAAATGTACCACTCAAAAAATGATAAAAATATTCCATTAATAATTTAATCCAATAAAAATATGGTAGAACAATAACTATTCAAATAATTTAAATTTTTATAACAAATCGCACAAAAATAATTTTTAATAACATGGATATTAAATAGAGACATTCCTAAAAAAATGAGAAATATGATTAGACATTATTAAAAACAATTCATCCTTTTTTAGTTCCTGCGAATTTATAATTAGAAAGAATAATTTGAAACCCCATAAATTAGGATATCATAATAACTTTTATGGGTTTTAGGTGTGAAATAACAAACAATTTCTTATAATGTAAATTAAAACATAAAAAATCTTCATAAAAACTGATATCACAACATAGACCCTTACATATTTCGTAACCTTCAAATTAAATTACCATGAAGAGGATTAAATTTGATATATTATTAAATCCACATGATTTTTGTTAAATAAATCATAAAATAAATTCATGGGTAGTATATATGTCACATATATGATATAAGGTGATGAATATAGAATGCATCTCCATAAAGGTAAATTGAGATGGGAAACTTTTCCATTAACTCTCATCTTTCAACAATAAACATTAACCTCGTGTATAATTAAAAGATAATATAAATGACTTATTTCATAAACTCATTAATATATATTACCTTTCATATTAATCCATTTTAATCATTTACTACACATGTATTTGTTAGTAAATGCATGTTGTCATCATCGAATGTTAGTAATTTCAATTGTTTCACACATGTTTTGTAATGATGATGTCAGAACCCATTTTTAGATAAAAGTTTTTTTATTAAAATAATATATAAGGTACTTTAATATATTATACATTATTATTTATATATTTCCATTTTCCTTCCATTATTGTTTTAGTTATGATTCTTGAAGATAAAATAAATGTTGTTCTTGTTTTGATTAATTCACCTATAACAACATATTAGTTTATAATGATAGTTAATTTTTGTGTCATTATTTCAGAACCGTATTATTTAAAATTTCATTAAATATATTTTAAAAACCATCTATGAAATTAAATGATGTAAACTTGAATAAAACTCTTCATGGAGGAGGTAGTCTTCACACACACTTGGGTGATGGTTTCATTTCTCAGTGTATGAAACGGAAGGTAAAAAAATATTTTCTATTTCAATAATAATATTTTTATTATAAATAAATATAATTCATAAATTCCCTCTATAAAAACATCCTTGAAAAGAAATTATGAAAATGAAATATATCACTTCATGGAGGAAGTAAACTGTACGTACGAACAAGAATTGTTTCCATTTTACAATAGATATATGGGATATGTAAAATGGGTTTTCCATCAACGTAATGAAATTTAAATATAAAAATTATACTAATTTATTTATATTATGATGTATTTGGTAGATTTTTATGATTTGGAATAAGAAATAAATATAAAAAGGATTTGGTTAATACATTTTCCTCTTCATTGGATAAGTGATTTTGCATTACACCTTAAGTCTTATTAGTTCATTTTTATGTTTAGAAAAAGACTTATAGGACATGGTTAGAATACTTGGAAAGTTATTTAACATAATCTTGGTTGAAAAAAGAAACTCAAACTGTGTAGATAAGTGAAAAGAGTAGGTGATTCCTGAGAAGGATACATGGAATACGTTGTGCACTTGAGAAAGGGTTGGTGGGACTTCTAGTCAATAAGACTCTACTCTGATGAAATCAAGAATCAAAAGGGTTTATTCACCTAGGGAATGGATTTCCATTACACTCAAATATCATGACCCTCTTCCAAAAATATACATAGAGAATCACTTTATCTCCAAATGTGAACTCCACATATTGATTATGATTTTCAACATAACTCTTCTGTCAACATTGAGCAGTCTTGATTTTTTTTGAAGGGTCATCACCTTCTCTATAATATCTTAAATAATATCATGTCCTAACTATATTTGTTTTCTGAATTCATCCCAATATGTTGGGGATCTACATATCTTCCCATATAGGGATTCATAAGGACCCATTTTGATGCATGAGTGAAAGTTATTATTATATGAAAACACAACCATATAAAGAGGTTGATCTCATCCCCCTTTTAATTCCATATATCATGATATCAATATGTCTTTTAGACTATCAATATTCCACTCAGGTTGGAAATTATTTTGCATATGATAAGTCGTAATGATGTTCAACTTAGTATTTATAGCATGTTGGAGGATCTTCTGGAACATTCAGGTAAATATCATATCTCTGTTAGGTATAATTAATAGTGGTGTTTCATGAAACCTAACCACATACAATATATATATATTTAAGTTGATCAAGTTATAAGTCTTTTTTAATTGAGATAAATTAAAAATCTTGTGTAATATGATCCACCACAACCAATAAAACATTATTACCTCTTGACGTCTTTGGAAAGACAGTAACAATATCCATGGTTATTTTTTCCCATTTAAATGTGGTTATGGGTAATGGTTGCATCATAACCTTGTAATATTTCCTCTCATGCTTCATATGATGACATAAACAACACTTTGATGTATAAACTGTGACCACCATCTTCATATTTTCCCACAAAAAGTGTTCTCAGAAATCTTGATACATCTTCGTGCTCCCTGGGAAGATGGAAAATATTGAGATATGTTCATAATTCAATAGATATATCTTTATAATAGGAATTGACAGTATATATAGTTGTTAACATAATCCTTCCACTCCTTCTTCATAAATTTTGAACTCTAAGTATTTCTCATTCCTTATATCATTCACCTTCTTCATGACTTTCGCATCATCTCTTTGAGAATCCTTAATCTTATCTAGTTGGGATAGTTGAGAAATCAATTTGGAAAGGAAATATGATTTTCTATCCTTTAAAATCCCCATTTTATTCTTATTAAATTCTAAGATAAATGGATACCACTCAATTCTCCTCATTTATAAATTTGGATACTCCATTCAATATAGAGCATCTACAACCTTTTTTTCTTTCCTATGATTATAATAAATTAATCATTATTAGTAATTGATCATATCTATCCATATTAACTTGTAAATGTTTATAACCTTATGATTGAATATATATTTTAGTCTCCTAGTATCCATATATATATCACACTTCTCCCCAAAGTAAAACATTCACCATATTCTTAAATTAAATATCACTACATCCAACTTAATATCATGCGTGGGATAGTTCTACTCATGAAATTTTAACTTCCTTGAGACTTAGTATATCAATTTATCATTTTCCCTTTTTAAAATGCATGATCCATTCTTTTAATATACTATAAATAGTTCCCCACTTGTGAGTAGCATAATTACTAGTGCAGTGATAAGCATCTTTTACAACTCCTTAAATATATCTCCATATTTACTGGTCCATAATGACATTTCTCTGTTATTTTTTATCTTGGTTACTATGATTCAAAATCATTAAAAAAAATCAAAGTTCATTAGTAATACAAATATAATCTAAGTAAAAAATGAATATCTACTATAGATATTGGTCTAGGCCAATCCTTGGTTTCATTTTTATTTGGATGGTCCATTGATATCCCTTTACTGGTGATAATATGCCCCAATAATGCTGATTTATTCATTTGAAATTAAAATTTTCTATAATTTTTATATATATTATGCTTCCAAAAATACCATATCATAATATTCAAATTATTCTTAGGCTCCTCCTTACTTTTTTTGTAAATCATAATATCCATTATAGATACTACCAGATATTTATCAAGGAAATCTCTAAAGAATATATTAATAAAGTCTATTAATACATCTAGAGTATTATTGGGTCTAAAAAATAACATAAATTCCTAGGGTCCATATAATGTTCCAAAGGTATAAAGGTTAATATCTTCCTTCTTTACACTTAATTATTGATGTCTCGGCCAATGGTCCACCTTAGAGAAATAATTATACCCACATAGTTTATCGAATAATTTTTCTATCCATGGAAGTTGATACTTGTTATGTATCATGATTTTTTTGAGATCATGATATTCAATGTATAGGTACATTTACCCATCCTTATTCCTAATGTAGAGGACTGGCGCACCCCACCGTGAATCACTCAGGTGTATAAATCCCTTTTCCAAATTATCTTATAATTTATTCTTCAGCTCTTCTAACTCAACGGTGGAAATCCTATAACGATTTTTTTATATATTAATTGATCCATATATAAGATTTATTAATAAATAAACCTCTATATTAGGAGTATGACGATTTTACTATTCATAGAATACATCATTATAATCACACATAATGGGAATGTATTAAATATTGATTCTATCCTTTTTCTCAATCATTTTGTATATATATTATTTCTAAAAAGGAGATAATATATGTTCTTAAAAATTATATTCTTAGGTAGATTCATCCTCTTCCTTAAACATTCATAGAATTGGAGGATGAATTCGGATGTGGAGAGTGAACTTATCCTCTCAACATTTGATTTTGGATTTATATAAGTATATCCCATACATTCCAAAATAGAATCAAACTCTACTGAAGGAGGTAAAATGATATTTTATAGAATATTAAGTCTACAAAAATGATTGGGGATAAGTTATAAACTTGGGAAGTAATAATTTATATGCTTGATGTTATCATAGATAGGTCAACTCCTATTTTTGATATGGTGTTTGAATAATTTTATGAATCATAAAATATATGAAAGAATGTTTATAACCATAATAAAAAAGTATATTATCTTTTACTAACTCAATAACTATAAAAACTTTCACCATATAAATATTAATAATCCACCTCAGCACTTGTGATTGAATAAGTCCTTGTTTCTATAGAGGTTATTGTCACTAATTTTCACTGACAACCATTTTCTTAGGTAATTAGCTTGCATAGTTCCTATATTTCTTATAGTTAAGAAAATATAAATAAGGCATATTATTGATCGTAACCTTCTTCTCTTATTCCTCTTTATTGGGTTTCTTCATTTCCCTTCCACACGGATTAGCATAGTGCCCCGCTTTTCCACACTTGAAGAATCTTATGGTTCTCCTAAAGAACTTTATAGGATGTCTTTTCCAACGCTTTTGACATGTGGGATGTAAGGTTTTCTTTACTATTTGAGATTTTTCCATTGATACCCATAAAAAACTACATTTTACTTTTATTTATCTCTAGTCCCATGAGATCGTTAATTGTCTCTGATATCAATCTCAACATTTATGGAAAAACATATAATCTATTCAATGTTATCAAATTCCTGAATAATTATAAATTATAATCTACTATGTTTTAAACCACTAAATAAATGATCCACCTTAAATTTGGTAAAGAAACAAATTCATAGAAGTACCATGAATGGATTGTGGAATTTTTAATATATTCCCAAAAAGACTCATGTTACTTTTGTTTTAGACAGAGGAACTCCATATCTATTTTAATATAGAGTGTTCTGGTAAAATATTAATTGAAAATATTTTATTGATTTCATCAAGATCCATGGAATCAATATCCTCTTCGGACTGTGTGTTCTTGACTAGTATCTACCATGGATCAACTTCTTCCAAAATGAAATAAATAGCCAACATAAAATTATCTTTTTTTGAGAATTATAGAAAATATCATTCCTTCTAAATAGATTTAATCCATTTTTTTGTAATGAGGGGATCACAGGATCCACTTACTGTGGGAGGACTTTATCGCAAAAATACTCAAATACAACTTGATCCTTCTTAGGAGGAGTCGGTTGCTCTATGTGATTCATGTTATTATTCATAACATGGTCTAGTAGATCCAGTATTTATATGAATTTCTTATCTACCACATCCATAAGATTTGTAATATAATTTGACAAATCATCACAATGCCTATCAAATTTTTTGTTATCTTGGTTTCTCCTATTTCCCAAAACTATATAAAATAATAACAAGATAATAATACAGTAAAATAAATAAGGGATTCAAAAAAACAAGGGAGGAATAAGTTATAAATGATAATTATATCCTAACATACATGTCTATGGGATTCAATCTAGGATATACTTGGTAATGTTTCAAGTTTCTTTTTCAATAGTAAATTTTTTTTCCCGCCTATAATAATGGTTCGTAATGAATTTGGGAATTTAAAAAGTATATCTTCTAGGAGTGTCAATCCAGGTGCATAATAGGGTTCATTGTCTTGTACCATGTATTTCTCATGTCAAACCTAACAGACCTTTTTCAAATTTATTACCCCAATGTACATCTATTCCAAAACCACATCCACTTGTATTATCCAAACAAGGATGTAATTTCTCATAAACCACTCTCTCTATACTTATCCAAGGTTCTATAATATTATTATATAATTATTATTATCCTTGGACTTATGCCTAGGGTTCTCACTAAATTTTTCTCATCCCAGATTCCAATGGTTAATAAACCATCTCTGTAATAGTAACTATAAAAACCCAATACTTTTACACATATTTTTTTATGATATTTAATAAAAATATCCAAAAATTAAGATCCCAAAGATCATGAGGCCTAGTGTCATTCAAATACATGGTTCAAATTACATCAAAAGTAAATTAAAACATGGAATGCAAGTTTAATTATCAATAAGGAAATCCAAAAATTCACTTTATCTCCTAATAAAATGCAGGATAACGTAGGGATATATAAATAAATAAGTGAGATAAAAATCCTAGTATAGAAATAAACATGATAGCCTTAAATAACAAGTGATTCAATGGAATAACATGATATCATAAAAGGGAAAGTTCAATCATAATCACATTGAAGCATAACATAAATATCATGGTATCATAAGATCATTGCATATTAGGAAATGTAGATAAATAAAAAAACACAACATAAACATGAGTCTAGTGTAATTGTCTTGACAATATCACATGGGGGAAAAATTCCCATTATGGATTACATTTACTCCCTAATTAGATACATAACAAATCATGAGACTAAAATATTACCCAATGCATTGTAGCACAATATAGGTTCACAAAATTAAAATTTTCATTATCTATGTTTTTCACATAAATAAATTCAATCTTAAGGAATAACATAATAATTATCCCCAAAAATGAAATAGGTCTCATAATCTTTCCTCATTTTATAATAAAACTAAATTTCATACTGAAGTAATTTGAGAAATGAATATATGGAATATATTACCCAATAAAATTAAAGTAAAATAATCTAGGTATACATTCTATAGACATATATAAAAAATTTATTATTATTAAATAACATTAAATAGATATCAAGTGAGTTTGAGATTGAATTCTCATAACCTAAAGAAAATGGTTTGTTAGAAAGAACCCTTACCTTGACCCTGATTCATCAAATGCATTATTTATATTCCAAAATAATAAACTGAGGACAATTTTTTACATTCTGAATAATATTTTAATGTTTATTTTTTCTTTTGTTTTATTTTTTACTATATCATATTCAATTACATAACCGATTAATTTCACATCAGACTTTTTGATAAAATTAGATCATATCTCTAAAACTACATTTGAAACATTATAATGATCAAATATAATATTATTCTATCATATACATAATTTATATCATGAAATAATGATAATTATTATATTTAAATTATACTTTTAAAAAAACCATGAAATATGGTTATGAAAAATGAATTGCGTTATAATAGTGAATATGGTAGGTTGTATGTATGAATGAGTAATATTTAAATTTTTTGAAGGACATAATGGAAAGAAAGTTAGTTTTATTTAATGACTAAAAATTATTATATTATAAATATCAAATAATTCTATTAAATACAAGTACATATACCATTCATGTGGTGCGGTAATAAAAACAAAACACATCTCTTCACTCGGTTGTAGTCTATCATTCACATGAATGACGTTATCATTTACTCAATGGATGGTTAGGTAAGATATTATATGATATATTTATTTTATATAATGATTATTACCTCATTAATTTCACATATATACATAAAACTATTCTTTAATAACTTCCATGTAAATAATAAGTGAAAAATAAAATACATCGCTTCATGGGTGGTAATCCTCTGTACAAACAAATGGTGTTATCGTATTCTCTATAAACAGGAAAGAAAGAACATATATATGATATTATAATTAATTAATTAATTATTATTATATCATAAATATACTATATAAAGATTAGATAAATCATTATATCAATACTTGACAAACTGTGATGGAAAAGATTATGTCGTTTCTTCAGTCAGTAATTTGTCGTACACACGATCAGCAGTTCTGTTTCCCGTTTTATGGAAGAAAAGATGGATTTAGCTAATTAAAATTTCATGATAACATATTATTATATTGTATATATTTAATTTATTATATGATTATAATTTATTAATAATTGAAGGAAGTTGAAGAAGAAATAAAATAGAGATGACTCGTTAAGGAGTTTACCATTTTTGGACAACTTCTTTAGGTTTTCAAAACAAGCCTTCCAAGATAATATTTATAATCAAAACATAATTATAGAATTGTTGAATAATATTAAAGAATACCTTAGTGAATTTATTTTATAAAAAATTGGTTTTGGATGTGTCTAAATGATATTAGATGATGTGGTCTTTTATAAAAGGGGGATAGGAAACAGTTGGAATTTTTAAAAAGAAAGAATTACACCCATAACATTATCAGGAAAAAAAGGCAAAAACATTGCCAATTTTTTTAATCCTACAATATATAAGGGTGATATAAGAAAATAAAAAATTATTTATCCATTTTTTTGGTAATTTTTAAACCTCTTCATTTGTGTTTAAACAAATGGTAAACTTTTTTTACCTTAATCATGATAATAATTTTTTACTTTTTTTACTATTAATTGAGGTCAAAATTTAAGTTAACCATATTATATAATATAAACTATTCATATTCAAAATAAAAAATACATTTTTACAAATTCAAATAACAAAATTTAAAAAAAAAATAAAATTAAACCTACACATATGCCCAAAAATATGTCTTTCGTTAAATTCATTTATCAATCGTAAAATGATCATATTATAACTATATGTCCTATAATAACAATAAAATTAATTTATATTTATATTTATAGATATATTATATATTCATATCATTTAAATAATTTCTCATGAGGGGTTATTTCAATTAATCAGAATGGGGAAACAATATTCAATTTAAAATTGTTTCAGAAAAACAAATTCTTTTTATGCCCAAAAATAAACTTATACTGAAATCCAATATAAAGATGATTTAAATGAAATTAATTGAATATTATATAACTAAATAATAATTATGTTAATTTTAAATCAAATTAAATAATTTATTGACTAAGGTTGTTAAATATAAATGATAATTTTAAAAAAAATCAGCATTTTCACTATTCACTGAAAAATTAATATTTTAAGAAATAACCCAAAATTTCACCCTAAGTTATTATATATATGATAATTTGAAAACTTATATAAGTTTTGTAAAATATTTATTCCATGTTTTCCAAAAATTAATGATAATAGTTCCTTAAAAAAATTCAAAAAAACATATTTGAAGAAAACATATTTTTGTAGAATAATTGTCTTTATTAAAAAATTAACAGTCAATTTACTAAGCATTTATCAAAAAATTTACATCTATTATGGACTATATATATATTCTATAAAGTATTTAACAATATTCACACATTCCCATTTAATTTCTACCTTATAACAGTCATAAATAATCGTAGTTACTTTAGGCATAGTGTTTCTTGTAACATGTGATATCAAATATGGTTTTCCTTTTAAAATCTCAGGGTGTTACACTCTACTTAAAAATTAAGTATATTTTATTAATTTATTATTTTAGATGGTAAGTAATTACTAAAATATAAGTAAACTGATATTTAAACAAAAACAATATCTTAATACCATTATTTATGATGAATAAATGGTCTCTTTTCACATCAATGATTTATGAATTTTATATCATTGACTTTCTCAGGACCATGTTCTCTATCACTCTCTATCATTCCTTAGGAGTCAATTTTTTCTTTTATTTCAATGTGTTCACATCCCACGACATTTTTCCAACATGGAAACCTAGTTATATGTTACTATAGATGACTTTAGTACTTCCCTTTCTCTCGAATAAAGAGGAAGTTTAATTAACCCATTTTACGATGACAAATTTCAACAAATTTATTTTCAAATGTCAAAACTTATATTACTAAGGTCATGTTAAAATTTTATGGATTCAATTTTTTAATTGGGGGAGAATTTAAAAAAAGAAATATTTTAAAATAAGGGAAGTATATTTGATAATGAATATGAAATATAACCTCAAACATAAATCAATGATGAAATATTATTATTCAAATCTCACTGTTATAACCTTGTCCTTTAATTTTTAGATGTCAATAGGATTAACTGAATTTTGAAATATATATACATATTTAAAGGTCTTAATAAATAATAATTTATTGACTAATTCCTAATAAACATTAAATCAATTTTTAGTAATGTCTTTGTGTTCATCAATTTTTTTTCTAAAATGATTTTCTTGATTTTTTCGAGAAAATATTTAAATAATTTTTGGGATATTTTGGAAAAAAATTCTTTGATAAAAAGCATTTCATTTTTGAAATTAGAATATCAAAATTATCTTATAGTAAAATTTTTATTTTTTTCAGAAATCAAGGATTTTTCAATAAATAGTGAACAGTATTGATTATTAATACAAAGATTGTTAAATTTTCATATTTTTATAAATTAAAATACAATTTTGGATTTTTTTTTTAAATTTTAATTATTTTAGATTGATTTTTAGAAAATATATTTTGGTTTTTTTAAAGGATTTTTATACTTTAAGTTAGCATAATACCATTTTATATTTAAAAATGGGTATTTTTCTAAAAATCATTTTTCTCCTTGTTTTCTAAGTTTAATTTTAAATTTGATTTTTTCACTTATATGTTTTGAATCAAAAAAAATAAATTACATATTTTTAATAAATAGGTCTAAATTTGGTAAATAGTTCCCTTTTATTTTGGTTAAATATGAATAGTAACCCTAGTAAATTTTTTTACCACGGGAAATGGTAAATCATGTAACTATATTTAAAAAACTACTAAGGTCTAAAAAATGAAACTAACACTTTATTTATTTTTATTCCATTAGTTTATCTTATCCACAATAAAACCATATTATAAAATATATCCTTTTTTATTAGGATGTGATTATAACCTTTATAATATTTTATGTTAAGAAAATTCAAAAATGTTATACTTTGGTTTTTAATAAATAAATTATTTTTATAATTGGTATAATCAGAGGATATGTTCGGTTATAAATTTTATTTTTTAACATAAATTATTTATTTTCATGAAAGTAATGTATTTTTAAATTTTAGGGAACAAATAATTTCCTTAAAAGCTTACGCAATGCTGACACAATTAATCATTCAATTAATAGAAAAATAAAATAAAAGATAATAAAAATATTAAAAGTTATATAATAACAAATAATTACCATTATACACTATTTTTTTATAAATACTATATATCATATAGGTTTTCATATATTTTTTCAAATTCCATTTTTTCAAATTCTATTTTTTCTTATAATTTTAAAATTCAAATTAAATGAATTATTCCAAATTTCACATTAAAGTTATTTTCTAATAAATAATATTTTACTAAATGATTTAAAATTACATAAATATTAAAATTGATAATGTGAATGTGATATATTTTTTATCACATCAAAAATGATCCATTTATACAATTTCTAAAATTTATAGTTACTATATTAATCTCGTAAGACTAAAAAATCATTGATATCACTATAATTGTAAAAAGGGTTGATAGTGGGTTAAAACAAAAATATAAGGGCTAAAATGTGATACAAACTTGTCAAACATTTATAAGAATATATTATTTACACATATCATTATCCTATATTCAAATTTTACCAATTTTTTCCATTTTAAAATCAAAACATATTTATATTGATTTTATATTCTATGAAATTCTAGGAGCTCAACTCCCCTCTTTTATAAACGGTCACCTCTTCTCTAAATTTCTTCAGACATCGAGAAGCATATTTTCAAATAATATCTATACAAATAACGTCCTAAAATCCAGGATTATATTATAGAGGCCTTATTCTTTATATAATACAAATCTTAGAGGACTTGAGCTGTAAAGCAAAGGATATTGCCTAAAGAAGTGGTATAGTGTTTAACCAAGTGTTTTTGTTTTATTTATTCTTCCACCTCATTTAAATATAACTAAACTAGGATTATATAATTCACTACGGCAAAATGTGGATTTAGCGGTGGTTTTTTTTCATTTTGCGGCGGTTTAAACTGCCGATAAATCGATTGGCGGTGGTTTTAAAAAACCGCCGCTAAATTGTGCGTCGGGAAACTATTCGGGGCAGTTTTCAAAACTGTCGTAGAAAGATTCGCGGCTATTTTTTGAATTTTTTTTATTTTTTTTAATTTTTTTTATTATTTCCTATATCTTTTTAAATTATTTATTTATTTATTATTTATTTATTTTATTTATTTCGTATTTATTTTATTTATTTTATTTATTTCATATTTATTTCATATTTATTTCATATTTATTTCGTATTTATTTATTTTATTTATTTTATTTATTTATTTCGTATTTTATTTATTTATTCGTATTTATTTTATTTATTTATTTCGTATTTTATTTATTTATTTCATATTTTATTTATTTATTTCGTATTTTATTTATTTATTTCGTATTTATTTTATTTATTTTGTATTTATTTTATTTATTTCATATTTATTTTATTTATTTCGTATTTATTTCATTTAATTTGCATTACATTATTTACTATATCCATGCATGCATGCTCATGCCCACGCACATGCCAATGCGAATGCTCATGCACATACCCATGCAATATAAAGAAATACTGTGTTTGGTGAGATTTAAACCCCAAACCTATTGCATATTTTCCAAAGACTTTACCACTCCAGCGAACTCATGATGTGGTTAATAAACAGAATTTAATATACTTATATATACAAATTGAAAAAATAAATAATACATAACTAATAAATATAAACTCAATAATAATTAAACTATAAGCAATAATCAATAATTAATAACCAATATTTAATAACTAATAATTATTGATTTATTAGTTATTTATTGAGTTATTTATTATTATTTACCATTTATTATAATAAATAACAAATAAATTATAATAATATTTACATAAATTATAAAATTCTTAAAATAAAATAATGAAATAACAAAATTACGAAATTAAAAGAATAAATCATAAATAATAAATAATAAATAATAAATAATAAATAATGAATAATGAATAATGAATAATGAATAATAAATAATAAACAATAAATAGAAAACAATAAACCAAAAACAATAAATAATAAATAATAATTAATAATTAATAATTAATAATTAATAATTAATAATTAATAATTAATAATAAATAATAATAAATAATAAATAATAAACAATAAATAATAATAAATAATAAATAATAATAAATAATAAATATTGAATATTAAATATTAAATAATAAAAATTAAATAATAAAAAATAAATAACAAATAATAAATAATAAATAATAATAAACAAATAATAAATAATAAATAATAAATAACAATAAATAATAAATAATAATAAATAATAAATAACAAAGTATAAAAAATAATAAATAACAAATAATAATAAATAATAAATAATAATAAATAATAAATAATAAGAAATACTAAATAATAAAAAAATTAGAAATTATAAATAATAAATAACAAATAATAAATAATCTTAAATAATAAATAATTAATAATAATATACAAATAATTAATAATACATAAAAATAATAAATACTAAATAATAATAATAAATAATAAATACTAAATACTAAATAATAATAAATAATAAATAACAAAAAATAAATAATAATAAATAACAAATAATAAATAATATTAAATAATAGTAAATAATAAATAATGAATAAAAAAACATAAATAATAAATAAGTAATAATAAATCATAAATAAAAAATAATAAATCATAATAAATAACAAATAATAATTAATAATTAATACTTAATAATTAATAATTAATAATTAATAAATAATAAATAATAAATAATAAATAATAAATAACAAATAATAAATAATAAATAACAAATAATAAATAATAAATAAAAAATAATAAATAATAAATAATAAATAATAAATAATAAATAATAATAATAAATAACACATAATTAATAATTATAATTAAGTAAATAATAAATAACAAATAATAAATAATAAACAATAATTAATAATTGATAATAATACATATATTATAAATAATATATAACATATAATATATAATATATAATAAATAATAAACAATAAATTATAAATTTTAAATTATAAATTTTAAATTTTAAATAATAAATAAATATGAATAATAAATAAATATAAATAATAAATAACCAGTAACACATAATAAATAATAAATAAGTTAAAGTATATTATAAATAAAAAATTATAAATTATAAATAATAAATAATAAATAATAAATAATAAATGAAACGCATGAAAAAGTTCGAAAAGGCGTGATAAGAGATGAAAAATTGTGAAAACGCATGAAAACAGATGGAGAAGCATGAATAAGGAAGAATTAGAAAGCATGAGAATGCATGAAAAATCATGAAAACTCTGGAAAACCCCTTAATAATTCAACATAATCATTATAATACCCTCAAAAAACCATTGATAAAGATAACAATTCATGAAAACTCAAATAAACAGTAATAAATGGAGCAACCGTTAAAACCCGTCAAAACTGTCATAATGTGAAAAAAACATTGGACTCACATTAACAGAGATAACATATGATCCGAGAGTCCATTCTAGATCTGCGACCAGTCAAATCAAAGATACTAAAACGATCTTCGAGCTGATAGGTGAAAGAGACTGAATGGACTGGCGGATTGGATGTTACGACCATTTAAAAAAACTAACGGGGAACGGGTGTTAGAAACGAGGCATCAAAAATCATTAAAAACCCAATACCCACTAAAAAGGACATAACTAGTTATCCTGGAGTCCATGTGGGCGCCGTGACTAGTCAAACTGAAGCTCATGGAACAAACTGCGATCTAACGGGTGGAGGAGTCCGAACTGACACACGGATCAAATGATAGGTCTATTTGAAGACAAGTTCGACGGGACACCGGTGATATAAATGGGGTTTAGGAGGGGTTTTGGGTCAAAAAAACACAACAGAAGCTTCTTTTTATTGAACTAGTGCGCATCTCTCTTCACTGGCTTCGATTTGATACATGGTAGATCCCAAACAGACACACGGAGCGAAAGTGATGGTCGTTTGAAGTTGAAGAACTTTTTTAAACTCTATTATAACTCTCATTTCTTCTGCACCTTAGACCGTCTCATGGTTTTGATCATACATGCCTCTAGATATCTTTATGATATTTGATTTGACTAGTCGTGGCGCTTCAACGGACACCCGGATCAAAAGTTATGGTCGTTTTAGTGATTTTGGGGTTTCTCATGTTTTTTTTATTTTTTCTTTTCATTTCATGACAGTTTTACCCAAACCGCCGCTATTTGGAAGAGGTTTTTTAAAAAACCACTGCTAATCCTTGAAAATATTTAAAAAAAATTAAAAAAAAATTAAAAAAAATTAAGACATTTCACGTCGGTTTTTAAACCACCGCCAAGTAACCGCCCGAAAAACATTTAGCGGCGGTTTTTAAAACCACCGTGAAAAAACCACCGTGGAACGAACGTTTTCCTGTAGTGATTAAATAATTATATCATATAAAATAATATATTATTATTTTAATGTAAAAACATATATTCATCTCCAACCTTCATCAAATGGAGAAGGTGTCCACCATTCGCGTGTACTGCGAACTACCTCCTCAAGGACTAATGAAATTTTTCTTCCATCAACATCACCTATGGCGTCGTTAGTGTATATGTGTGGGCTACCACCTCCACGAAGATATGTGATTCATTCTCCATCACCATATGACAAGGATGACATATATAAGCATATTTAGAGAAATAAAATGACATTTATGATATTATAATCATTTGAAAATTATATAATAATACTTACTTTTTTCTATAATGATGGCTGAAAAATTAATACATTATTTATACATGTGTATGGCCTACAATCTATAGGATTATAACATAGTTCATTTTTCATAAAAATAATTAATGAATGGATTTTAATTTGAATTTGATTCATAAAAATGATAGTTTTATTATTATTATTATTATTCTTTATATGTTGTGTAAATGACCACTTTCACCATAGTCAACCTACCGAATCCATTTTTCACATATGTTCTGGATATTTTCAAAACCTATAATGTGAACTTAAATGACTAAGTAAATATATATTACATGGTAACAAGTGAATGAAAAGTAGTATTTACATTGAAAAAACATCTCAAGAAAGTAAATTATTAACATAAGTTTATTATTCAGGATGATAAGGAAAGCACGTGATGATTCAAACTCAAGTTAATGGATATTCTTTAAAAACTAATATTTTATAGTTTCCTTTCAAAATATTTTTCTTCTAAGTCCTATTTTTAAAAATATCTCATTAAGATATTTATACAAACAAAAAATATTATTATTAATGAAATTTTATTTCTCTCTTTTTCTTTCTCTAAATTTTTTTCTAAAGGAATATTTTTATCAAATACTTTGAATTTCTTTACAAATGACCAAATGAATGTTTAATTTTAATTCTAACAGTGACAACAACATTTCCTGCCACCATAATCATTATTTTATTTTTAATTTTCCATTAAAATATTATATGATTTATTCAAATAAAAACCATTTTACCTCTTTTAGGGTATTTTGATATTAATAATGGTTCTTTGAATAAAATTTTATGTTTAAAAGAATTTTAAATATAGGTTTAAAGGGGTTTTTTAACGGTGTTATGATAAAAAAATAAAAAAAATAAAACAATTATTCTTGATATGGTGCTTATGATCCATTTATGAGAAATAGGTTATCTTAATACAATTTATAAAATTGTTTCAGTCCCATTATGTCTCACAAGTGATCTTGATATAGCTTATATGAAGGGTGAGGCCCCTTATAGCTCTCCAATTTGTTTGGTAAAGGGATGGACTAAATTAATTATGTTTATTCAAAGAGATTATTGGAATTTACTTTGACGGTTATTCCAAGTATAACCATCATGGTTATCTCAAGTGTAACTATGATGGTTAAACCAAGTATAACATTGATGGATATTTCAAGTGTGACTGTGATGGTTACTCAATGTATAACCATGATGGTTATTTGATTTTTGACTGTGAGGGTTTCTCTGTATGTTAGAGTCACATGAAAATGATGCTCCAAGTTTTCAATATGTATTATCTTTGCTTTCTTTGGGTTTTAAAGGTTTTATCTTTACAAAATATGTGTCTTATTTTCTTGCGGAAATGTTTTCTAATATCCCCTCCAATAATATTGAGAAAAATGTAAAAATTTCACGGGTTTCTTGGTTTTTCACTAGACAGCTAGCTTTCTTCTTTTCATGTCCTTTACTGATCTTTTTGTTATCATACCACGTTTTAAAATGTTTTTATAGGGTTTTAAGGATGATTTGGGACAAGAATGAGGTAACAATAAAATTTTTTAGGACATGTAAAATTAAAGAAAATATTTTTCATTTTAAAGGTATTATATTATGTAAAAAATGGATAATGATCATAAGTGTGCACATTTTAAAATATGGTTTGGTGATGTATTAGTTAAGGTTTATTTCTCTAAAACTCAAAACCAAAATGATCCTTAGGAATGTATGAAAATGTATTCTAGTCTAAATACACTAGAATATATATTGTTTAAAGCTGGGTTCTTACACATAATGTGAAATTGTATGATGTATATGATTATTTTGTACAAGTGGGAGATTGTTAGAAATGTGTAATAACTACACAAATAAGGTATGGTAATTTAATACCAAATTGTGGTTTGTTCTTGGATACAACATAATGTTGTGATTATCACTATATCGGGGTGTGGTGTGTGGATGTTTTATATGACACATGGTAATGAATGGCTCATAAATTCTCTTTTATTAAATGAAAAAATAATTGTTCATAAACTACATTAGATGATATTTAGTGATGTTTTTATAATGATATGTAATGTTTAAAATTTTATTGTTTCCTCATTAATGATCATGGAGTTATAAAAAATATTAATATCCACTGTTATTATTAAACACTTATCAAAAAACATATGTCTCTATGATGCCTATAAAATATGGCTAAGATCATGAGATGGGGGATTGAAACATCGTTACATCATAGAAACTGATAGTCAAAGTTATATCTCTCTTTTTTATTTTTTTCCTACAATGTCAAGTCTTTAGAAGACTATGGATATGATTGGATTCATATTAATCATTGGGATATATGCAAAGCCTCTGGATAGAATATGAAGAAGATTTACCTTTCATACTACTCACTAATCGTTATCAATATCTTGTAGAAGATCTATAGTAGATAAAGATCATTAGATAATAGTTACAATGGCTATCATATAATTTTATTCAATTCAATATGAATGGATGATCCTATAGATTTATAGGTTTTGGTTGATGTTTTTGGTTATGTTCAGAAGAGTGTTCTACACTCTAAAATTCATCAGTTACCATGTTAGAAGGAACACTCGAGTAAATCTAAAAAAATAGTCCTAGAATAGTATAAAAAGATAAGGCATCATGAGATACCACATATGTGACTAATGAAAAAATATAGGATCATTATACACAATTATAAACTTCATGTAGTCCCATAGTTAGAGTATAATACTAATCTAATAGAAAATAAATTAGTCGTAGAGGAATCCTAAATTAGTTAAAAACTCACTAACCAAAGAATAATTCTAAATTAGAGAAATACCAAAAAAAGGAAGTAGTAATAGTGGAAAATTAAACTAGCAAACACTATCAAACATAGTATCATAGAAATATTTGGAAATACTAGATATGGTTGGATCATAATCTTTTTATATACTTGTCACTAGTTCCCCTTTAGATACTCAAGGCTTCCCATATTTTTTTCTACCCCAAAATCAAACAAAATAATTTTTAATAAACTCACATCCACCTCTAACATATTCAATGATAAAATCCCTTTTCCTATCAATATCAATAATTTATAAAAATATAATTCTATAATTACATTAATGAAAACAAAGGACATCAATCAAATGTGAAAAATTACAAAATAGAAATATCATTTTCAATTCAAGACAAGCCTTATTTTTTGAAAATCGTAACAAAATGATGACATCAACCTTTTATAATATATAATAAATAATTCCATAAAACCAAATTCAATTATTTCAAAAGAAAAAAAGAAATCAATATTATATCAAAAACATAACATGAAATATTTTTAATTAAATAAAATTTATAAATTTATTATCAAAAATCCACTTTAAATCATATGAATTTGAAAGTTAAATATTCAAAATCCATCCCAAAATCAACGTATATATCTAATAATGAGTTTAATTGAAATAAAATTCTATTATAAATAATAAATCTCAAATGGATATGTCAACAAACAGATATGTTTATAGAACTCTATCAAAAATAGATTAAATTGATAATAATTGGTGATATTCTAGTAAGAAATACAATACAATTTTCTCATAAGGAGATTGTAGGCCCTAAAATATATAAAACCAAACTAATATTAATCAATAATGATCCTTAGGATTCCATAGATGAAAAAGGGTAAGAGTTTTGAAAGAAAAATTAATAGGGGGAGATAATTTAGAACTCATAGCTTAAATAATCAACCTTTCTTGATGAAAAAACACTAAGGAAATTGGAGATATAAAATGGAGAAAAATAAAAACTACCAAACATGAGGGAGATTTATTTTTACTTAATTAGTCAAAATAAAATTTCATTATTAATATATTTTAAATTTTTTATGGATGCAAATTTATCTCCCACAATTAGATAAACCATGCAACCAACATTGAAGAGCGTTCCTATTTCATTTTTGGCCCACACCATTAATATTAATGATCAAATATAGCTTTCACCCTAACTGTGAAACTTAAAAAATGACTCTCAAATAAAAAAATTTAAAATTAAAACTCCAATGAAATTAAATAAACAATTAATATAAAAAAAATAAATATCTAGAAATGATATTATGGGTGTCACATGTATATTACTGATTATTCATTAAATTAATCTGTATTGATCAATTAAAATCCCCCATTAAACAATATATTATAGATATATTGGACAAAAAATAGAATTTGTATGATATATAAATATACAGAAACAAATGATGTAATTAATTGTATTACCGTGTAATCTTCCTCAAATATAAAATATATCAAAAATCTCTCTTTATAAAATCTCTTATCCTAAGAATCACTAAATGAAAAATTTTGAAAATCCATTACAAAAACACACTACACAATAATTAATAAAATCATGGAATCATACTTTTTTCAATCTAAAATTTTTACTTATAATTATGGACTAATATCTTTAATCATGTAACACAACCCTTTTCACTTACTCTAAAAATTTCATTCTCTATAAATCATTTCATTCCATTACAACATAATCAAAAAACCTAATTGCAAATATTAAACCTATTTCTGATCATGTATTATCATTACACCCTAAAATCCATTGGTGTGATTAAAATCTATATAACTCTTCTTAAATATAATACCTTAACCAAAAAAATAACATAAAAAAATTATCACTATGAAATAATAATAACTTTATCATCCAATGGTATTCATTATAATATATAAAAATTAAACATAATGTAAAATTTGTTTTAATAGAGTGAATTATACTTAATTGACTAAATTTTAATCCAAACACCTCAAAGTATCTCCAAACATCATTCATCCTTCATCTTATTAACTTCATCAACTATTAAATTTATGTAATTTTGATCCTTAGGATTTTCAATTTCGAGATTCATAAGTTCTTTAGGTTATATGGTGTCTTAAAAAAGTTTTTTGGAATTTTGGGGAGCACCACGGGTAGATCCAGGACATTGTTGTCACTATGTTGAACCCACATTCCTCCTGGATGAAACATTGTGATAAAACTACCCAATTTTTAGAATCATCTCAAGTGTATAGAATTGCGAGTCCTCCTATAATACATGGATAGAATGGACACACTATTCCATGGTGGATTGGATTGTGAGACTAAAACATGTATGCTTTTGATAGCATCTAGCTGAGGGTCATCATGTCGAGCAGCCTTGGCATTGTGAAATTGAGGCCACCATGACCATTGTGGGAATCCCAAGTTATGGTGACATTTCTTTCAGAATTTGAAATTGATAAATAAGTAGCTGATCATTCCGGGGTAGTTACACCTCCTGATGAAAATGTGTGTGATCTTTAGAGGGGATTTTTAATGTGTTATTAAGTTATTTTACCATTAATATAATGGATATCTTCATCCTCTTTAAAGATTTATGTAATCAAAATAATTCCACTGATGGAATTTATATGTTCTTCCTCAACATGTTGGAACCCAGTCTAAACCCTTTCTCCACAATCTTTTTCTTATTGATCAATTCTTATGGGGATCTCAACCTCTTCATCCCCAATTACTATTTCTGAGGATGACTTGTTCTTCCACCATTTCTTATAGATCTCATTGGGTGTGTCTAATCATATTTAAGTGTATCTCATGTTCTCCATCTTGAATCCTATTTATTATCATTTTAAGACAAGTTGGGATTTTTTTCATGTAACCTTGGTCTGTGGGGTTAATCTAGTTGGTTAAAAACACGACTTGGATATCGGATCATAAAAAATCATGAAAAAACTCAGTCATTGGCATCAACTCTATTTGGGATGAAAGTTACTTATCAAGTAGATCCCTTTTATATATCCATTTACTTTATTTTAATCAAATGTAATTTTTTAAACCCTGAGACCCATGTTTGATATTGATCACATAGTTTTGCATGTGTATCCTGTGAGACACATATTTACAATTTATCAGATGTGTGTGTTTGTGCAGATTGTAAGATGCATGACTGATAATGATCACATGTGTGTGTGTGTGTGTAGATATTTATATCCATGCTTTATGTGTTATGTTTTACCTATATGTTGTATTACCTATTGTTTTTCTATACCCTGTGATGATTTATCTACTAGCGGTAAGTGATGGGTGGACTTTTGTGGATTGGTCAGAATATAGAAACGGAGTATATGAGACAAATAATGATAACAATGATGGACCAACACTTAGGGTTGGGGTATTATGGCCTTGAGGATTGAACCATAGAAATTGTGCGATATGATGGTCCTCTAGACTAAAATGAGGCATATATAGGGTAAAATGGACATATGGCCTAACTTGTGACTGAGATGGCACTCCACAACCTTGTGGCCCAACCAGAGACTTTTTGGACTTTTGGATACACTGTGATATATGTTGTGTCCTTGTGGATGACCCATGATCATGAATTATATTATCATTGTCTTTAAAAAATGGAGATAAAGTAGGTACTGTTGGGGTTCGTGGTGGCCCAGTTAGTGCCTGACCGCATGCTACATGGTTGATATCTATAAGTTTCACATTTTATTTATTATCATGGGATAAACATATTCAATATTTTAACTTATATTAAGGATGAATTTTTGGTTTCCGACTAGGTATATTCTCATATCCTACATGGTAATTTCAATGCACATGCAGACTTAATGATCAGGGTTCTATAAAAGGGCATTGGCCTAGTATCATAGATAATGGGAGATAAAGTATGGTTTATTTAAATTGTGTTATAATTGAATCTTCTTTGATTTCTCATTGCCTTCATTTATATTTATTTTTCTTTCTATCTTTTTAGTTTGAATTACCACATTGGGGATATATGTTTTATTACTATGTAGGAATATTTTATACTTGATATTCCATTTGATATTTTATCAATTATAATTTTGTTTTTTAGTTCCTTTCTCGGTTATTATTCTTTATTGTTTTTATTTGGTTGTGTATTCATAAATCCTAAGGTTATAGTCTTCCATTGTATCATTGCGACCTTCACTTTATGTTGAAAACCATTTGGATACCAGGAGACATTCATGAGTTCATGTAGCTCTCTGGCCTAGATGGGTTGATTTTGGTTAGGGCGTTACAAAGTGGTATAAAAGTGCTTTTAAATTTTCTTTTCATCTTGACTATTCTTGTGGAAAGGTATAGTGGACATTGGTTGTGTATATCATGGCTTGGGGAGTCATATAAGTGTTGGTATGGATCTTATATAATGAATCTCATCGTTACCAAATTTGGGAATACTACTATAGTTGTGGATTTATAGATTAATGTTAATCCAAAGAATGTTGTGTTGTTATGGTTTGTGTTATTTGAGTTTACTTATGCATTATCATTATGCACATAGAATCACATTTGATATATAGACATGTATAATTCTATTATTGGTATTTAATTTAACTAAATGTATTAATCTATTGTTTAGTGATATATTTTTTCAAAATATTGATCACTTTTGTTTTATAATTTTTTCTTTGTTATCCTATATGTGTGACTATGACTAACAAGAATGTTTGTAAGATAAGGAATAGGCCTTGAGTAGTAAAATGGGGGTTACCACTTCTCATTATCTATAGCCTACTAGGATATGACTTCTAATAGAAACCCTTGATATACTTCCAGGAAGACGTCTATAGGGACTACCTAGTTAAGCAAGCCAGAAATCATACAAAAGGTTGAACACCCATATTCCACCACCATTTATATAGGATGATATAGATGGGATAGATATCATACCATCTCTAGCAGTTGAGGGAGAAGAACTAATCCATCCAAGTGTCTTTTTCAAAGTGAGTGTTTAAGGTGAAGGACTTTATAGGATAATGGTTTATTATTACCATGACATCCAACTCTAGTATCCTCTAGCCTTCCATATAACTGCAAAACCACAGGATGTTGAGGATTGGATTTACATCATAAAGTGTATGTATGAACTGGTGGTGACCTTTTGTGATCAATAAATAATTACTTTTTTTTCACTCTCCATGGATTGGCTAGGAGGTTTTGGGGTGTTATAAACTAGAAGGGGGACATACGTGAATTACATGGGTAACCTTCAAGGATATTTTATTCAAGGAGTTCTTTCAAAATATTATAAATATGGATCATGATAAATATTTAATTGAATATTATAAGAGAAAAATATTAGTGTTTATGTACTCTACTCATTTCAGGGTGTTTCTTATCATCGCACCTCTATTGGCAAGAAATTATGTACAGAAGGCATAAAAATTAAATATCAGACTCCAACGATAATTGAGGCTTCAAGTCAAATGATTTGACCTCGTAATATATGTACATGTCCTCCATGTGGCCATAATGATTTATAAATATTTGGATGAACATCGTGATGAAAGTATTCTATCATCTCTTAGCAGATCAGCTAGAATAATTATGAGAGTTAAAATGTCAGATCTGGTACATTGGTTCTATACCTAATTCATCTTAGAGAAATTACAATGTTGGTAGTCAAAATGGTTCTTGAGGACGGCAAGGTGGTATCACCCTCCTCTTTTCCTCCTCTATTGGTCCTTTATCTAGATTTCATCCCTCATAGATTCTCTATACTTCCTCATAAAATAGATGTTGACTTTTAGATCTAACTTATGCTATGAGTGACTCTTATATCTATTCATCCATATCATATGGTTTTGGGAAAGTAAAATTATTTAAAGATTAATGGACTTATTAGATGGAGTACATATCCATGGGGTTCTCCAGTGTTTGTTTTAAAATAAGTTGGATGGTGGTATTTGGTTATGTGCGAACTTTGGGAAGCTAAAATAAGTTATGGTAAATAATAAATATTCATTTTTGAAGGTTGGTGAATTTTTTCATCATTTGTGGGGATCCTTATGGTTCCTTAGGATTAACCTATGGGTAGGATACTACCATCATTAGGTTATATAGGGTGATATTACTTAATTAGTTTTCTATAGTAGTTATAGACTATATGAGTATCTCTTCATTCCATTCAAGTTGAAAAATTATCCAGTGTTGTTCATTGATCTCATGAACATGATATTCTATCCATATATATTCTCATTTATTATGGTGTTTGTGGATGACATCATCATAAACTCATGAACCATATAGATTCATGAAATACACTTACAGATTGTTTTGTGTACACTTTAAGCATAATGAATCTATTACAAGATCTCAAAGTGTCACTAATAGATCCAGGTGGTATACTTTCTTGAACATGTGATCTTTGGGGCCATAATTTATGTGGAATCATATAAGGTACAAGTTATGATGACCATGATATTACCTAGAAAGGTGTTAAAGATATGGTTATTCATTAGGTTGGTAGGATACTATAAATGGTTCATGCAAGACATCTCCCATTGGGATGAAATTATGAAAAGATTTTCCTATATGTGGGGAAGTTTGAATGGATATATTAGTGTGTAGAGTCCTTCTTGGAGATGAATAGGAGACTGATGATAGCTTTAATCCTGAAATTTCTAAAGGCTAGAATTGTATATATAGTTTACTATGACTCCTTATGTGTTTTATTAGGGTTTTTCTTGATGTAGAAGGGTCAAGTAGTGGCTTATGGTTCCCTCTAGATATGACACCAAGAGTTGAACTATAATATGCATGAATTGGAATTTGTAGTTATGGTATATTCTATGAATTTATAGATCCATTCTTTCTATTTTGGGAGATGTTTCATATTTACATACCATAATATCTTGTGTTACATATATTCTCTCGAGGACTTAAATATACATTATAGGAAATATGTGGAGTATCTGTAGACATTTTATTTTGTAATGGATCAATATTCTAGGATAGAAAATTTAAATTTGGATGCTATTAGAAGGAAAACAAAGTATCTTAGAGAGAGACCTCCAGATGATGAATGGTGGTGGATGAGTTTATTGGATGAATGGTTGGTGGATGCATATTAGTACTGAGGGGAGAGGACATGTTCTACCTTTGTAATCACATAACCATTTTTTGGATTGTTTCAAAAACCATATAGAAGTCACGTACAAAATTCATAGTGATGCAGAAATGGTTTTGGGAAGTTAACACATTCCATGATGGTCGATGGATAATGAAAATATAATCTTTATTAGTGGGAGAGTCACTCCAAAATTCCAAGAGGGAATAGATGACAAAGGACTCCCATTCCTATCAATTTTTAGTATACCCAAGTTTAATAGATATATATCTAAATATAAAGTGATTCTTCTCAGGGCCAATAATGAAGAGTTATAGTATTAGATTCATCTCCTGTTTCATGAATTGTCTTAGGATAAATAATAAAATCAGAAAATAATATGGTTGCTTCATCATCTTATAATTCTTATGTGGATGTGGGATGAGGGGATTATGGGATTCATAAAGGAATTTATCATGAAACTAAGAATTTTATATGATCATTTGGTGATAGATTATTGACCGATGAAAGTGGAACATTTCTCATAGATCTAGAAAACTCACTCTTTGGATGAGTTGGGAAAGAATTATGTCTAGTAGATTGAACGACTCCATGGAGAGCCATATCGTATAATTTCATATAGGGACTTCGTTTTATGTTGGTGTTTTGTAAAGGATTTACAAAGGCCTTGGGGACTCCATTAAAACTGAGTATAGTGTATCATCTAAAGAACGATGGACAGTCAAAGAGGATGAAACTGATCTTAGAGCATATGATTAGAGAAGGAATCCTAGAATTTAGTATAGCATGGAATGATTATATTTCATTTTTAGTTTCACATAAAATAAAATATTTGAGGCTTTTAATTCATATGGAACCATTTGAGGATGTTTATATTCTACTGTGTCTCTCATCGCTATATTGGTACAAAGCAAGTGAGTAATCTGTAGTTGGGTTGAGTAAAGCGCAGGAGACCTATCAGAGGGTGTAGATGTTTAGGAATTAGTTAATTACTTCTCAATGTAGACAAATATCATAATCTTACTATAGGATTTCACCTTTATTGTTTATAGTTGGAAACTGGGTTTTCTTTTGGGTTTCACCTTAGTTAAGGCATTGATAATTATATAGGCAAGAAAAAATGGTAGGGTAGTTTGTAATATTTATTAATATTATTGAGAATATAAAAATAGTTAAATTTTGTTCAGATATTCCTACATGATATGGATAGAATCATAATGTGTTCCATGTTTCATTCTTCGAAGGTACGATCCTGGTCGTGTTCATGTCATCGACTATGAGGACATTGAGATAGAACCAGATAAATTGCTTGGGGGTGATAGATATAGACTGTTGTAAATAGCTATAAACTACTAAGGGGTAATAAGTAATAATTATTCATGTTATATGAAAACATGGTCATTTTCAAGAGTATAATTGGGAGAAATATTGTAATATTTAGGCACATTTTCATGAGTTGTTCGAGCAAGGATACTAGAGACACTTCTTTAGGATAATCGGTCGTTATAGGGAAATATTTTAACATCATAAATTTTTAATTTACATAATTGTGAGAATTTTTAGAGTTAATTTTGCTTTTATGATGTTTTGGATTTTTCATAATGGATTAAATAGTATTTTGGGCATTTTAAGTACACCATGGAAAGAGCTATGTTGTGCTGGTCACCGTGTTGATCACCAAGTCCACCTCGACGAAAATAAGTGATCAAAATTCCCTATCATGGGTGTGGTCCCTGACATCTAATTCTAAGATTCCTCCTATGATCTATGACCATAATGGCATCACCATGCCTTGGTGTAAAGTATGGTGAGTCCAAAATGTGCTAGGATTCATCACCACATCCAAGAGGTTCATAGTATATGGTTGTATAGACCTGGTGTCCTTAAAACCACCCTGACCATGGTGGCAACCACCACAACATGGGAATGGTTGTTTCATAATTTAAAATGCCTGATTTAATGGCTAATATTTCATGGGAGTTATGCCTATTAATGAAAACAAATCTGATATTTAAGAGGGTTTTTTTAATTCATTATTGACCTATTTTCCCATCCATTGAATGGTTCTACTACTCTTAATATTTTTAAGTGATCCAATATATTAAAAATTATTTTCTTGGATTTTATTCCACGTTGTCAATAAAACAATGGTGACCCCTTCCTCCTCAACCTTGGTCTTATTGATTTAGTATCATGGGGATCTTAACCTCTTCATCCCTAGTCCTTATTTCTGAATATGGCTAGCACTCCACCACTTGTAGTGGATCTCATTGGGTAATTCTAATCATATTCAATCCATCATCATTTTCTCCTTATCGTATCATGTTCTAGAGTCCCTTTGAGATGAATTAGGATTTTTCTTAGGGTCATTGGAGTGTGTGTGTGATATGGTTATTTCACATGTGTGATTTGGGTATCATCAATTATAAAATCATGAAAATTATTAACCATTAACATCAACACTCTTTAGAAAAGAAGTTATTTAGTATTGAGATCCCTTTCTGGAAAAATTCGTTGATTTTGATCACATGTTTATGTTTTTATAGCCCATGAGACACATGTCTGATATTGATCACATGTGTGTTCATTTCTAGCACGTGAGACTCCTGTTTGTTGTAGATCATATGTGTGTGCATGTGTAGACCATGAGACACATGATTGGTAATTAAATAATTTGTGTTTTCAATGTTTTTAAGAATCATGAATATTATTTTATGCATGTGGATATATGTTTATTTGATCTTTGTTTGTGTGTGTGTGCTCTGGTGGTTTTTCTTCTACTTTAAAGTGACAGGTGCAATATCGTAGCTTGGTTATCCCTTAGAGGGTGGTATGTGTGACATGAAATTATGCCAATGATATATTTATAAACAAGGTAGAGGTGTGGTATCCTTGATTATTAACCAATTATAGTGTTTGGATATGAAATCCACGTGGTCCAGACTAAGATATAGATGCCTTAAGACAGTCTTATAACTTGGACCATCAAAAAGATAGGGCTTTATTGCCATGTGGACTGACTTGAGGCTTTTTTTCCTTATGGATAATTAGGTATATACATGGTGGAATTTTGTTAGGTCCATGATCATGACTTCAATTAGGAATTTCATTCTGGTATGGATCTCAAGAACATACATCTAGGGTTTTTGGTAGCTTTGATAGTTCATGACCTCTCAGTACTTGATTGATTATTGTTCCTTACTCATATTATTTGCTATCATGGAATACAACCATTATGAATTTTAAATTATATTAATGATTAATTCTTGTGTTTATTATGGTTTTATCCTCACACCCAATATTTTAAACTCAAGTCATATCAAGATATCATGATTTGGGATCTGGGACTGGAATGGGGCCCATCAAAAGGGATCTATGATGATGAAGCTTGGTGCTTGAAGGTGGTACCAGAGTGAAATTCAGGGTTATGTCATTGTTTCTTTATTTTCTTTTTTCTATTAACATTCACTCATGTTTGACCTTCCATATTGGTGTCTTTGGTTTATAACTATGTTTGACTCTTTCATGGATACCATGATATTTTATATTGTATCATTTACTATTTAATTCCATTGTGATTCCCTATAATCACACTCTGAGATCCAGTTACATAAATACATACATTACATATATAATTTTATACCAAATATACATTATTAGACATAATTACCACATATTTAAATTACATAAAGAAAATATTTCATTATATTCATTCTAAAGAACTTTTAGGTTTAGAGATTTAGATAATTAGAAAAAAAAACATAAACTAATAAAAGCCATGATTTTTTAACTATAGGATATTTTCCTTCCACTATATAAAAATATATTTATTCCATAATGAGTCTTAAATATATCTTATAAATTCTCCACATAGTATTTCTTGTTAGGCATATTATGTGTAATATTTTTCTTTCTAATTTAGGAAAATGTAAAAATAAAAAGGGGTGAGATCATATTCTTGGAAATGAAAAAATACAGCCAATGAAATCAAGGTGTAAAAAGGGAGTAAATATTATGGTACAAATAAATAATCTCAATAATTCCATAGTCACCTAAAACAAATTCCATAATATATCCATGGATAAAATGAAAATAAATATATCAAATTGATATTAATAACTGGTTCCTTATTAAGGAAGTTAGTAATTTCATATAGTTAATTCCATATAATACACTATGAAATCAAGATCTGAGACCTCATGATCTTTCAACCAAGTAAATATCTCTTTCTATGAATGAATACAAAAAAATAACAAAACAGTTTTGTCTTCTAAGACCAATAGATTTATTGAGGGGCTATATGATTATGGGACCCACTGATCACTTGTTCAATCCCAATGCCTTCATTATATGAGATATTTAATAAACAATACAAAAGCTGAATTTTATAATAATCATAAATATTGGAATAAAAACATACTAAACAAAAATACATTTCCCCCACAACAATAAAAGGGATAACTTGATAAAAACCCATCTAGAGATAGAATGTGGATGGTAAAAAAAATTACAGTCAAATTTCAAATAACCATTCGTATTGGAATGACAAAATACAAAAATATAATACTTTTCATAATGTAAATAAAAATTCAATCTAAATAAAATGGATAAATTGATTATAATTTATACAGTGAAATAAGGTGGAAGGTCAAAAAATACATATTCAATATTCCAATAACAATCCTGTTTAAATTACAATATATATAATACTAATAATTTTCCTTATGTTAATGAAAGAGATAACATGATCATAAACCATTTGGAAAAAGAAGATAGATGGTCAAAAAATACATGATCTATATGCTAATAATCATCAAGATTAAAAAAAATACAAACTAAAAGCCAAAAAAATTCCCCATTTCAATAAAAGGAATAACATAATCATAATGCATCTAGAGAAAGAGGTTGGATATTCAGATAAAACATTTTCAACTTTCCAATAATCATTCATATTAAAATAACAAGATAAAGAATGCCAATAAATTTCACCAGGTCAATATAATAACATACATTATAGGTGAACATCAATCAATCTGAATTATGTTTAATGTTATGTTCACATCATATAGAGAAAGACATATATGGATAAGTAAATATTATACTAACATGATCATAAAAAATCTAGAGCAACATGGTGGGTAGTTTGAAAAGAACATATCCTCAATTTAACAAAGGAACCGTGTATGGATATTGATATAGATGAAAACACCATTATAAAAGAATACATTAAATGGGATCAAAAAAATAATGGATAAAGGATTTAACTGTATGATACTGTGAGTTAAAACCCCCAAAATATGAGTATATATTAGAGGATAAATCATGAAACATGAACTGTGTGAGGGTGAATTCTTCTAAATATGATAAGGAAAATAGAGGTGAAAAATAAAATGGGTTTGTACAAAATATTTTTTGGATAAACGTAAGAGATAATGTTAGGGATCACCTTATAAATTATTTTTCATAAAGGGTGAAGTGAAAAAATTTAGTTTTTACAAGATTATCCAATAATTAATCCTTAACAATGATGCATGTGAGAAAGAATTTCATACATTTATTGGTTGTTATTCATTGAAGAAGTACAAATTGTATTTCAATTCCTAGGTAAATAGTACTTCTAATAGACTATATGTATTTTGGAATAAATGGAAAACATGGATTAGTACTATTTTTTAATGAATCAATGCACTATTATAAAAATTTCAAAAAAATCAATTTGGAATGGTTTTTTAAATTGTAATTTCATATTGGAATGTTCAAATTTGGATTAAAATTTTTAATGTATTTATTTTGATATTTAATTGATTCATCATTTCGGTAATTTTATGATATATTGGAAAAATGTGAATTATTTTGTAAAATGTTGCTTGAAAAAATTAAAAAATTCAAAAGTGACCATGAAATGCATAGTAACTATACTCACTATGGGTACTAACTGCACTTCTAACTCACAGTCAGCACTAACCTCTGGGAATCCCCTCTCACAGTCAGCATACACATAGTGAGCATCCCATTTCCTGTATATTGTTCCCCCATTTATACCATCATATCATGGTAACTATGAATCCAAGAGTTCCCTTACCAAATTCTTACTATTAAAAATTTACTCCCCTTGTTGAATCTACACCCCTCTAATGGATATCATAAGAAACATGTGCACAAAACAACTTTTCAATGAAAAAATTCTGGTTGACACTCCTTAACAAATATATGATGACCACCACTCTTGAAGAACCTCTTTTGACTCCTCAATTAAAATCATGAAGAAATATGTGTCTCCGTCTCCTATGAATAATAGACGAGTCATTACACTGTTGATCTTACCCCTATTCAAGATTGCACAAGCTACAATGCCAAGAAGACTGGGCCATCGAGGATGAATCCAAATAGCAAGAGCATCACCACACTCACAAATCCAGTTATTGTCATTCCCATGAGATCCGAATCCCAAGCCTGGTCTACCCACTTTTTCCACTAATGTCCATACCCACTTCCCAAGGCACCCTAAAATCCAAAATTTTAAAATTTCAAGAAAATAAAAACATTTGTTGTGCTGTGAGGTTCTAAATCAATTCACCCACAAAATAAATAGATCTTGATCTTGGGAATAGATGCACCAAACAAAAATTGATCACATCCATCAGAGATGGACATGTGGCATCCATCTAGGAATCATACCTCAACACTGAATGAGGGGATGAAGAAGGTTATCACTTATAAATAATTTTCTCACCCAAAAATTGAAAATATCCATTATTCTCCAACCCTAGATGTAATTTGTTTCAATATCATTATTTATAAATTTTTAATTAAGTTTCATAATATAATGTTTTTTCTATCATATTATTTTGTTTTTTTGTCCCCCCCCCCCATTTTTATTTTTATTTTATCACCTCCATGAAGTCCTCAGGATTGAAATATCAATGATGATAGAGAAATAACCCATTTAGGGTAGTCAAAGGGATATTCATAGTGGTTGCCTTGAATTTATTCATTTGGATCATAATCTATATCTCTTTGAATCTAGTGTGATAGTGAAAGTTGAGTGTAGAGTATGTGATTGTCACTCTATAATCCATTGACACTATCATAAGTAAATAATTGTTTTAAAAAAAATTATGCCTCCAATTTGTTCCCCAATTCATACGAGTGGACTCATATAGTTTGAGAGGAATAATGGTATGTGGTTGATGATAGGTGTGTGAGTGAGTGGGTATACTCAATTGAGGAATGTTATTACACATTAACATACGATAATTCATGGAATTATTGGTCTATTTGACGATATCTTGAGTATATTAGTTGTTTAATACCAAAGAAAATAGTGGAGGGTGAATAGGTGAATTATATTGAACCAAATCACTAAATTAAATGGTTTAGAAGATAATTAAATTGTGTTATATCTCACTGGAATTCATTCCTTTGTACATTTTTATTTCTAGCATTCATTCTCTATGAATTTTAATGTCTATTTCTTTACTTGTTCCCATTAAAAACAAAAACTAATCATCATATTTGGATACTTTTAAAATAAAGAAAAAACACTAAAAAAATAAACATGTGTTAGGATAGTGAGACTCCCAAACCCTTATCCATAATATATAATCCTGGTCATCCACTAGGTTTCATTATAATTAAATAGAATTTTTTTTAATGATGGCAACCTAAAACAATGCGATCAAATTGGTTCCATTACATGGGAGAAAGATAGAGTTCACATTGTCCTTAACACAACTATAATTTAAAAAAAATATTTTTTCGTGTCTTTATTTTTTTTCTACTTTCTCTATTTTTAAAACTACGATATGCATTATATTGAGACCATTATTTAATGGATCCTCACCCATATTCATAGTTCACATTCCCATAGGAATCCTATAGGATTAAATTTCAATAAAAACAATAATAGAAACCTCTGGTATACACTAATGGGTGGGAGGATAGAAACTACTACATAAATGAACCCGACTATAATCAAAAGTACATGCCTCCAAACCATTAATCTGAAGAAGATATTGCATCAGAGGACATTCATAGTTAATAATCTATGATCAAGTATTTTCAAGTAAAATAGATTCATAAATGAGAGGAACATAGATAAAAGATTAGGGAATTAAAGGGTATAAATGCTAAAATAGTCATTATCCTCTAAGAACTCTTCTTGAAAATGTTGCAGTACATTGTTGAAGAGTTAGATACCTTGGTATTTTCCAAAGAAGATATTCAAGAAGAACATAGAAATTTATCATAATCAATGTATCTTCCACTATTCATCCTAGATCACATCTTCCTAGAACTAGTTCATTGATCCATGAAGCTACGTTCTATATTTTTTCGGGATAATTTTTTCACACTATTCTTTCTCTAATTTTATTGAAAATCAAATATCCGTTGACCTGAAAAATATTTTAAATGAAGTCATAGAATTAGAAGAATTGTTTCAGGACCTAGAAGAACCTATGAATGAATAATTTTATGATCTAACATTTGAAGAAATAATTGAATTCCCACTACATTCCCCATCTATACAATAAAATTTCAAAGATTAATTATACCTAGAAATAGACTAACATGATAAGTCTAAAAGGCCTGATACCACTAAAATGTATCATTTTCATTCTAATTTTATGAAAGATAAATTTTCTATTAATCCCTTTAACATTAACTTTATATAATCAGTACCACTAATGTCCACCCTGGATATAGAAGACAAAGAGAATGTGTAAGATCCCCTTGAAGAAAAATTAAATCTATAAACAGTAGAAGAGGCTTCAAAGGATGACTAAATGGTTTCCCAGAATAATGAAGAAGAGTTGGGTATGGACTATTTTGAAAACAGTCTCATGTATTCCAAGGAAGAAAACCCCCTATTGGATAGAAAACCTAAATTAGACTATAATGTTGACCATTTTGAAGAAAAAATGAGACAAAAATCCCTCTAAAATGCAAAACCATCCCAAGAAGTGGTTACTCAAGATGAATATTCTTTGGGACATGTGCTGAAGTCATTAATCCCTCAAAAACAATTCGAAAAACAATTGGATGGTGGAATGAAAAAACTAGAGTTCCTGGTGGTCCATTGTGAATATATAAATGAATAATCTATATATAAAAAGGATATATGATCTAAAATAACCTTATTTTGAATTTTTTATTTTTAAATTACTTACTGAGACCCCTTTATTTGAATTTTTAATGAATCATAAGTGAAGGAGCCAATGGATGAATTAGAATCCACAACAAGTGTTGCATCACCAAAGGAGACCCCATACCTGATCCTACCAGCATATCTTTTTAAGTTATGACACATTTACATGGGGGTTTCCATGCAGTACTGTGTCAATGGGGACCTCCATAAAGTAGACATGATCAATTATGGGAAAAAAATAATTTGGTGTTTCACATCACAAAAATCACATCCCCCTATATATTGGGTATAGTCATAAGAATGTCCAGCTATGGAAAGTCTAACTTATCCTCTCTTGGGAGGGGAAACCAAAGACTCTCACCCCCCCCACCCTCTTTTTCATTTTCTATACTTTACATTTTTGTAAAAAAAATATAATTCTTTATTTGTATTCAATAGTTTTCCCTAAGTGTACATCACATAGTATGTTATCTCAAAACATTGAGGGAAATAAAGAAACCTAACCTAGGGAATACCTTCTCTCAAAAAAAATTTAAAATAAATAAAAGGTTCTTTCTTCCCTTAGGTATTGTTCATGCACAAAAACTGTGATTCATGACTATAGGAATTTTAATAGATATTATCCTGAATAAGTGTGATGGAAGACATTCATCCTTTTAGAGTAGTTTTATAATTTTATTAGTTAATAATTTATAAACTCTAAAATTAAAAATCACTATTTTATTTAATTTTATCATAAATATTTAATTAAAAACTTATTTATTTTTAAATATTTTAAATACCATTTCCAATTTTAAATTTATTTTTGATATTTAATTTTAATAAATTTAACAAAAAAAGATAAAAAATTAAAAATAAGTTTATTGAGGATTTTTTTTGTATTTCAAAAAATTTTGATTTAAATAAAATTATATAAATATATATTTTGTATAGATTTATATTTTTATGTTTCAACATTTCTTGAACTTCTTTTTTCTTCTTCATGGTTTCAAAATATATTTCTATAGTTAATGTAACACACTTTTTATGAAGTCGTAATATTTAGATGATTTCTAAATTAAATTATATGCTAATTTTGTTAATGTTTGGTTATTGAACTATAAATAGGAGTAAGAGTGAAAATCTTTTGAGGGACTTAATTTTATAACATATTGTTACTAAAATTTTAATCTCAACCTGAGGTAAATTGGCCTCTTCAAGAAAGAAAACCATAGGGAGACAAATCAATTGAAAATTATATAAGTCATATGAATCTTGATTAAAATGGGCAATTTGGAACCCCAAATGGGTCTCTAAGGGAATGAAACAGTGTGTGTGACTAGCCCTTATTAAATTTCAAAAAGATCTATTGCATTTTTCTATGCACATACAAGGTTGGTAAAAAATTATAAAAAAATCAAAAAATAACTATAATTCAAAAAAATTAATAATGTTACCTATTCAACAGTTATTTAATTTAGGTGAGGTGAGTATTGAACCCATTAAGGGGGAAAATGAATTATAATATATTCATTTGAGTCATTTCAATAAAGTGGAAAATCAAACTTTGGTTAGAGGAAACTAAGGGAAGAGTGATAAATATGGGTTCTTTTTGTAAAAACTTCGATTCCACTCAAATAAAATTCGATCCACTCCAAAATTTAAACGTTGATATAATTGTTGTGAGGTACCGGTTTGATAAACATATTAGGATTCGTATTTCATAAAATCTATAAATATGTATTTATACCTAATTCTAGATATTAAATTTATATATAGGTTGGAATAATTAATTTTTCTATTAGAATAAACTAAAATTCAATTATAAAATTTCCCAAAAGTTCAATAGTTTAAGTTGGGGGACTATTGATATTTATATCTTTTGAAATTCATTGGTCATTATTCTTTGAGAATACCCTAATTTTAATCCAATTCCCATGTAAATAGTGCTTTTCAATGAGTATATGAATTCTGGAACTTAATGGAAATCATGGCTTAATATTGGTTTTTAATTATTTGATAAATTTTTATAAAAATTGAAATCCATACAATTTGAAATGGGTTTTTAAACTGAATTTTAACAATAAAAGGATTAAATTTAAAGTTTAATTTTTAAAGGATTTATTTTTACATATAGTTGATTTATAATTTCCATAATTTTATGATACATTCAAAAAATGTGGATTATATTATAAAATGAAAGTTTAAAATTAGAAATATCGGATGTTATTGTGCCATGAATGGTTACTATACTGACCCTCGGTATTGATTGCACTACCAACTCACAGTCAGTACCAATCTGTTCCGACCCCATATGATGGTCAGTTTACATACCATGAGCATCCCATTTCTACCTAACCATAAAACCTATTTCAACCCCCATATCACAGTCATTATACCAATCATGAGTTCCCAAACCAACCACTTACCATGCCATGGTCACTTCCCTTACCTCATCTATACCCCTCTCAAGGACACCATAACAACCATGCACTGACACCCAGTACACCATGATCCCATTTCGGACAAAACTCCTGAACCACCAATTACCAACCACCACTATTTAATACCCTCATGTGATGACTCAATTAAATCATAAATAAATCAGAACAACCCTCACCTATGAATACTATATGAGTCACACCTCCATCAATATTTAACCCAATTATGTTTTCATGAGCTCCACCATCAAAAAGGTTGCACCACTGTAGATGAATCCAGACCATTGAATCCCTTCCACACTCCTAGATCTAGATTCCTCTATTCCCATGACATCCTAGGCCTATGAATAGTCTACCCAATGTTCCTACTGATGACTAGGGCCATTTTCATATTTCCTCTGAAATCCCAAAGTCCAGAATTTCGAGCATAGAATAATGCCCATTTTTAATGATATACTGAATCACTTTACCCTCAAAATAAACAGAGCATGCTCTTGGGAAGATGAACCCCTGAAAAAAATTATCACAACCATTAGATCTGAACAAGTGGAGCCCAAAAAATAACCTCACCTCGATACTAAATATGAGTATGGAAAAAGGAATTACTTATAAATAATTTTCTCCCTTTCCCATTAAAACTATCCCACATCCTCCAACCCTTGATATAATTTATATGTTCATTTTTATTTCAACATTTATAGTTAACTGTTTCACTATGCTCTTAATTCAATCATATTGTGTTTTTCATTTCTCCCCTGTAATTTATCTATGTTTTCTCTCCTCTCTAATGCCCCAGCGATCTCAATCTCTTTGATCATGGGGAACTAACCCATTGTAGGTGGTATAAGGGGTAATTAGGGTAACGATCTCAAATTTATACATTTACTCTCTAATATATGTTCAATATTATTCTAGTGTGATGGTTGGAGTGGAGTATAGAGAGGGTGATCTTCAATCTACATCCCATTGAAATGTTTTATGTCACGACCCAACCTAATGGGATTCAAGATTCAACTACACCAATCCCACCTCCATAGGCGAGGGGACGGAGATAGGAATCGAAATACATAACTAATATGAGAGTCATTTTCCTATTGTACCTATACACATGAACCCAACAATCCCTATATTGGAGTGAAGAGGAATAATAAAAAGATACAACGTCTAGAGACTAAACCAAGCATGTAAAACCTAAAGGGACTATAAGAGTACGATAGCATAAACTGAAAATTTAAATGGAAAAAACATGACCATCTATAAATATGTCCCTAAAAACAAAATTGGAAAAGTAAATTGTTGAGAGAGCCCAAATCAAGATCTGCAATCCCCGAGCATCATAAATGGGAAAATGAACTAGGGTATCACTATGTTCCTCTATAATTTTCATCCATCTATCTTCCATCTTCATAAGACGCGACATGTGAGGGGAAATCCCATGCAGGGGTGAGTATGTACATACTCAATAGGCATACCTGAAAGTTTATGGGGATGTATTAAGGGACATGATATGAAAATACTTCTAAACCCATGAAAAATAATAATAAATTAATAGGGATATATGGTCATAGAATAGTCCTAGGTGATAGAAAAATAGGATCCATATTCCTACATCATATCCGAATAATATAGTCTTTAATCAGTTCCAAAGGTCCAAAAATGATGTCCATAATCTAATTAATTTCTCTAAAAAAGAATCCCTATGGTGAAACACCTCACCACTATGACACAATGTTGACGGGACATAATCTCAAGGTAGAGGACTCATGCCCTCATACAACCGGAGGGTTCCACTTAAATGGTAGAGGACCCATGATTTGACTCTACAGGAGGGTTCCCATATGATAGTTTATATATGGGTCATTCCCTATCCCAATAGGAGGTTTACACTATGATACTCAAGGAACTATGCCCTATCTCTACAATAGGGTGCCACTATAATGGAATATGGCCCATGGAACATCTCTATAATAGGGTTCCTCTCTGATGGTCTATGACCCATGCCCTCCCTCTATAGGAGGTTTCAACTTTGATGGTCAGGGACCCATGAAATGTCTCCACATGAGTATTCCACTCTGATGTTTGAGCACCCATGCCCTGTCTACATAGGAGGGTTCCACTCATATGTACATATAGAGGACCCATTCCATGTCCCAGCAAGAGGGTTCCACTTTGATCTCTATGAAGTTTCTGATTGATCATGTTCATCAACAAGCATCGCCTATTGAAGAATCATTCTTCTAAAATCTCACATCATATTTCAAAATCTACTATAAATACCATCATCATGTACTATGTAGAAAAACACTCAGGATGGGCTACTCACATACCATAATCTTGGTATAAAATATGGATATTTGATAGATAAAATTTTCCTAAATGAGAGGAGGTATAGTACGTGTTAGGTGGGCCCACATAGTGTGTGGTGCTTCCCAACAGGCTAGCCATGTCCACTTCAACACATGGGTAACGGGCCATGTAGACATAAATGGTATGTATGAGTCTTACCCAGCATGTCTCAGCAACTCGAGGCCACCCATGTTCTCTTGTACATGTTTTGTAATATTGCATGTGTCCATGTACTTCAATACACGACATGTCCTCTCATATAGGGTCCAACCCGTCAACTCTTATCACACATCTTGTCAACATGGGGGGTCACATGTCATGTGTCCCATCCACACATCATTCCATCCTCAACTTTCATAAAACCCTAGAACCTAAGCTATATGGGTATTAAACGGTGTGTTTTTATCATCCTACTTGTTGTGTGGTATGGTTTTTCATTGAATGTTATATCTACTCAATATGCTTTAGATCTGGATTTTCCAGTTTGGATCTTGTCTGGTGGTCATCCAAAATCAAAGGGGGGAGGCTCTGTTGATCTTTTTTGGCCATATGTTGTCTGGAAATTAAATTTTTTCTGTCTATTCAACACCTATACATGCCTCACATGACTCTAATGTCGAGTCCAACTCCAATTTGGATCCTGGATCCATGAATCGATTACCAAAATCTCAAAAATTATTCCAATACATACTTAGGTTGCCAATCGATTCCTCATAAATGACTCTTCCAGGAATCCAGGTGTCTGATCATGCTCGATCCTACTGAGAAATGTCAAATCATGGTCCTCATATTCCAACATCAATGATTGAAAAGAACTATGGGGGTAAATCAAATAAAAAAGGGTGAAACAATCATTATCATATCATTATTTTCTAGAAAATAAAAATCCGAATTAACTAGGGTGAGAAATAATTAAATAAATATTTCAAGATAGTGCGCGATCACATGCAAATATCAGTTAATGTAGATCAAAGAGAATGAATTTATCATGGTCAAAACATTAATCATAAGGGATTAAATCCATATATGATAAGGGCCAACTCAATTAATATATTTTATTCATAAAGAATGTGATTTCCACTTAAGGGGGAGATCTATTATGTTCATTATGACTCAATTTTCTTAGATTGTTGTTCGATCTTGATCTAGGAATGAACAATGGTGGTGCATTTCTTTAATGGTCCTAGGGTTATGTGTATAACATTGGTGATCCACCATAATAGTGTTTTTTATAAGAGATTAGGTTTTCGGAATTTAATAAAATAAAATCAAGTAAAATATTTATTTTATTTAAACACGCACATTAATGGACTTTTTATCAAAAAAAACCATTCTGAACCACTTTTCATCTCACTGAGGGTAAACCTCATATTTTGGATTCAACCATGGCCTCGTATTTTAAATAAAATAATCTATTTAATATTTACCCCATTTTTCTTGAAAAAAAAAATTGTGCATAATATAAAATATATTTAATATTCTTATGAAATTAAGTTTAGGCACAAAGGGCCTCTGAATCTCATGTCTTCTCAGATCCTAATTCCAAGATATTTTTTGAAATATTTCAAAGTCTTATATAGAAAAAATATAGTCCCTAAATTATTCACTCCTTCATTATTTTCATCCTAAAAAATAAAAAATAAAAAAAGGTTGGGATAATAATATTTTATTTGTCTCTCCCACTCCCTGGAGCTCTCCTGGATTCACTTGTGCTTCCACAACACACACACAGAGAGGGAATTTTCCATACACATATGGTATTCTCTTGCAAATCCTAGATTGTCACCGGGTTCACCATAAAAATGGATCCATCCTCAATGTCCAGCTCCCCCATTCAATGATGTGCATGAGATCAAGAATAGGTCTCATAATATATGACAAATGGAAGACATCATGCACCATATCCAACTATGGGGGTCGGGTAAGGTAAAATACAAAATCACCAACCCTCTAAAATACATCGAATGACTCGATGAACCACAATGATATATTTCCTTCTAAATTGAATCTCTACAATCCTAATCATGTGGTGAATCTCAAAAAAATGTGGTATACCTACTCAAACTCTAGTGTCCTATGACATTTATATACATAATATTTATGCATACACTAACTTCTCCTCATCCTCTCATGGATGAACCAGACCACAATTGTCGCCACCTTTACCATCTCTATCCAAATAATAGATTTATCACTGATCTCATTCCAACACAAGGGTGGCCTACAAGGCCTCCCATATAGGGCCCTAAAAGGTTCCATGTTGATAGTAGTGTGGATGATATAATTATATGTATACTCTACCAATTTAAACTGATCCTCCCACATCTGGCCAAATTCTGTCACAGAATAATTCTTCATATCCTCTAGCACCTAGATAGTGTTCTTAATTTACCCATATTCTTAGGGGTGGAAGGATATACTCATCCTCATCTTAGTCTCGAATTCCTCCTAAATACATCTCCATAACCATTACATAAACCATGCATCATGATTAGAGATAATAGTTTAGGGAACCCCTATGAACGAGCATGATGTCCTATATATTAAATTGTCACAAACTCTCTATTGAGATTTGTACCCTGAGACAAAGGAAGTGGACCGACCTTATAAGTTGGTCAACTATCACCCATATGGAATCATTATCTCACGTTTTCAGTGAAATCCTTATCATAAATTACATTGATATTCTCCCCCGTTTTCAATTTAGGATCCCCAGAGGCTATAATATTCCCACCAGCAACTAGTGCATAGCCTTCACCTACTCACGGCTAAGACACCGAGATAAAAACTCATCTATGAGCTTTCTCATTCCATCCCACCAAAACTACCACAGAAGGATTATGTATATCTTCTCCACACCAATATGGACAAATTAGGGAGACATGTGAAACTCCCCATGCATCTATCACACCCATGATTTTATTTTAAACTATCTGTTTTGTCTTAGTACTTATTCCTTGGTTTCCCTATGAGTATTTGAGTTTTTTTTTAAAATTGTGTAAATGGTACGAAGAATAAATAAAAAATGGTTTCTGTGTGTGTGAGAAAGTGATATGGGTTTTTCATATGAAAATGATGGTTTTTGTGTGTATTCATGATTCTCGATATTTGTGTATAAAAGTGGTGATTTATTTGAAATGTAAAATATAAATTTATCACAAAGGTAATCTTGGGTATCTAGCTTGGAGGAGTAGGACTAGTACTCTAGTTGGATTAGTGGGACTGAGGACATATTTCTTCTAGTAGGATTGATGATGAAACACTAAATAAACTTGATTATGACTAGTGACAACGAGACCATTGTATGCATTCATATCTAGAGGATCATACATGAGAAAGATGTGGGTTATGGATTCTATACCATGTTTCACCATGATACGAGGTTCCTAGGGAGCCATTAGAGCTAGTACCTAGAGAGATTTTCCATGATGTAGTGCTCCCTGGTGATTTTATGATTAACGATAGAATATAGTGGAAATTACTTTTATGTGAAATAGAAAATCAATCTTTTTTAAAAAAAATTCTTAATTTTTTTATTAAAAATGTTTTCACATTCTTTCTGAAAACTTTTGTAGTTATTTTTGTTCTAATATTATGGTGTGGAATCATTATTTTGGGTGGAATCCTTTTGGCCTTTGGATCGCACCCTACATAAACCCTTGGGTGTATCTATATTTTCTTTATGACTTAGTTAAAGGAAATTTGTTCCATAGTGGTGATGGTGGATCTGGTTTCTAGTGTTTCACTCTTATTGGCGTTGGTGGAGTTGTCTTGAGGGTGATGGACCTCATGTTACATGGTGGTTTTCGGTTTCTGGTCTAGTTAATTCCCCTCCCATTATTGATTTTTTTGGTTTTTTTATAGTTGTAAAATATTTACATTCAATTATTGTATCTCTTTGGTTATGAATATTAATCATGGTGTGTTGCTTCATTATTATAAATTATTTTTTATGGTTTTTCCTCATGGGTGAAATCATTCTTAAGGGTGCATTGTTGATACCTTGGAACTAGTTTCCAGCTAATGGGGATCAGGAATGCCCTTAAGGCCATGCCACTGGCCGGTTTGGGTGTTGGGTTGGATGGGACCTCGGCTTGGTTCAATAAATAATGGTATCATAGCATGGTTTTCCCCAATTTTTTGGGTCATCATAATTTGGAGAGTCTTGATATACTAGATCTAGAATTATCGAGGATAGAGGTTCTGGTTATGAGTGCGGTTTCTATCCAAAAACCTCATGATAAATCTTAAGTCACCATGGGATATTCGTATTTGGTTTGGTTTATCCTCCAGGTGATATTTATAGGCCAAAAGATATGCATGGACACCGGGTGGGGTGAAGTGTTTGAGCTTGATGATTGAGTTTTTTATGGTTTCATTTTGGTTTATGCAAGTTTGTGTAATTTTTTTATTAATAATAATATTCAGAATAGTGTGATTATGATTATTAATTTTGATTGTTTCTTTGTGTAGCATCATTCCTTCTCGAATACCCCCTGTGAAACCATCAGAAGAGGCTAGAGAGAGTCCCACCTCACAAATTAATCAGATACTAGTGGAATCCATAGTTTGGGTCTTCCAAGATTGGGTTCAAGGAGTGGGCTTTGGTCTTGATCATGTTAGATAATATGAACCCAGTCCTTGAAAGAAAAAATATCATTAGTTCCTTTTAACAAGCCACCATCCTTTTGGGGTATCACGGTTCTACAGTATGCAGAGGTGTGTCTTTAGAAAATTAATAGGATTTTTGAGTCTATTGATACTTATGAGGTGATTAAATTGAATTGTTCTTCATTATTGTTGGAAGGTCCCAGTTAGAGGTGCTGGGACTCAGTGGTTCAAGATGGGAATCTAGATAAAAAAGGGTTGGATGTATTTCATGGTTTTCTTAAATGAAAAGTATTTCCCCGAGCCTTTAGCCTTCACCAAGACCCAAGACATTTGGGATCTTCACTAGGGGGACCAGACTGTGATGGACTATGCTAACCTCTTTGTAGATTTTGTCCGGTTCACTCCTGAGTTAGTTTCCAATGAGTAGTTGAAGACTCAAAATTTTTAAATACGGTATCAAGTGGATGTCTTATATCAAGTCTTTCTTATTCATGTTGAAGAATTATGATGATGTGGTTGATTTTTCTTTGATTTTGGAGATTGATCGTAGTGGGGAGTCGGGTTTCTCTGGGGTACAGTCAGCAATGAAATAGGGAAGTAGCAGTTCTTCTATGAATAATAGGAATTGGTGTGAGAATAATAAGGGAGGTGGTTTCTCAGGACATCCTTATCAATTGTCTTAATCTATGGATTTAGGTTTTGGATCCGTTTTGTGCCATTGGCATAGGAAGTTAGGGAATATGTCGTCTTCTTTTTTCATACAACCCAAGAAACTCGATCGTTGGGGACCCATTGGAAACTTGAAGCAATTTTACAATGGGGTGCTTCTACATTAGAGTATAATAGTTTTGTGGCATCTATAAGGATGCCAACTCAGTCAGATGAATCCAGGAAGTAGGATCCAAATTTGGTGGTTGTGGCAGTCGTGTTGCATCCACTTATATACAAATTCAGTTCAAGGAATAGTCGTAGGTTAGTTTCAATTGGCAGAGACCATCCATATTTAGGCTCTAGATTAGGTACCAATGAAATCTGATGCAGTTCCTATGATAGATTGAGGTACCATTCTTATTGCATCATCTATATTTGTTTCTTTTTTTTATATGGGTTCCTCTGTTTCATTTATTTCTTCCCGTATTTTGGATTCACTAAAATTTTCAAACGATATTATATGATATGTGATGGAGTTAGTGATGATGCTTGGTATGAAGTGAGAGAAATGTTTCAAAATCTCATCGTGCTAACTCACTTTCTTAGGGGTCGATAAATAATGGCATTTCTGGTCTAGGTGATGGACCTTTTTCATGTAATACTCAGTATGGATTGAAGGAATTGATTTTAGGCACAGATCGATTATTGTCTATGGTGAGGGAGTTTCATGGAACCTTATTGTAGTATCCATGTTTTTCAAGGTGAATGGTATCCTTGGTCAGGATGTGTAGGACCTTGACTTTTTATATTTTGAAATATCATATTTCCATTTTTTTCTCATGTTGGAGTATAATATATGTATTTCTAAGGTTGGACATCCTCCCACGGTGGATGAGTTTATAGAGGTATTTCTGGAAGACTTTATTATTTTGTCTCTATAGTGTTACATAGACTTCATGATAGATTTTATTTCAAAAAAAGAGAAGATATCTCAACCCTCATATCATTTAGAGCCCATTGAGTTGAATTAAATAATGGTATAAATAGACAATTTTGAATCCAAAGGATTCATTTTTGCGAGCGTCTCACATTGAGCAGCCATTGTCTTGTTTTCTAAGAAGGTTGATGGATCTGTCTAGTTTTGTATAAATTACCAAAATATTAATAAGGTGAAAATGAAAAAAAAAATTACATTTTACCGATATTAATTAATTTTTCAATAATATTAAGGGTTTGAGGTTTTTTTCTGAGTTCATTTTTTATTTCGAGTATCACCAAGTCGGAGTTAGAGGGATGAATGTTCTGAAAACATCCTTATGAAGAATTAATGACCATTTGAGCATTTGGTCATTCCATTATGGTTGAAAATTCTCTATAGGACTTCATGAAGCTTATAAAGTAGGTTATCCACTATTATCTCCACTCATTTTTCAGGTTATTTGTGGATGACAGTCTAGTCTTTTCCTGAAACAAAGAGAAGCATGATAAGCACTTGAGTGTCATGTTGGGAGGACTTCATGAACATCGTTTATATGTGAAGTTTTCTCAGTGAAATTTATGGATCATGGATGGGAAGTTTCTAGGTCATTTGATCTTAGAAATAGTGGTTTTCGTGGATTCTAAAAATATCATTGTAGTGATTTCATTGGCGCATCTGAATAATTGTTTTTCAGATTAAGAACATTTTGGTCTAGGTAACGTATTATTGGTGATTAATTAGAGATTTATATAGACTTTATTCACCATTAACAGTGCTCACCTTTAAGGGGATGAATTTTTAATTGAATTTTATATTTCATGTATTCATTGTTGGGCTTTAGCGGCGATTGACCACATCCTTTGTTTTGATTTTCCTTGAATTTAGAGGGAGATATGTTGTGTATTTTAATGCTTTAAGTATGGGTCCTGGGTGTGTGTTGATGAAGGATTAACATGTGGTTACGTATGGTTTTATCCAACTCTAACCACATGAAAAAATTTATCCAACCCCTGACCTGGAGTTTTCGGCAGCGATGCATGCCTTGAAGATATCACATCATTATATTTTTGGGGATAAGTTTTCAGTTTATTCATATTATAATTTTTTGGCTTATATATTCATCTAAAAATATTTTAATCTTTGGAAACATAATTTGGGGGCGTACCTTCATGGGTTTGATTTTGATATCATGTATACCCATGGATAAGGTAATGTGGTAGTAGATTCTTTGAGAAGAAAAGTGTCTGTGAAAGATTTGATAGATTCTAGGTATGAGTGTACTTTGGTGGGCATTTTACAAAGATACATCTAGAACCCAAGCGTAATAGTGGAGGTGCGTTCTTGACCAGTGTTCAGCTGACACCTTCCCTTCTAGAGTTGACTCAAAAATAGGAACTGAATTATGAGTTGTTCTAACAATATATGTTGTTATTAAAAGGTGTGGGTGTGCCTTTTGAATTTTAATTGTCTCTTGTAGTGGTTATACCCATCATGGGTCACTTCATGGTTCCATCGTCATTGAGGTAGGTGGTGATGTAGGACAACCAGTAGTCTTAGTGGGCCGTATATCTGAGTCCCACCATGGTGTTTTCGGATATGTTTCATCAGTTCTGGTGGCCATGTATGAGATGAGACACACATTACATTGTATCCTATTTTTATATTTGTCAGTAGGTCAATGAAGACCACCAAAGACCCTTCAATTTTCTTAAATTCGAACTAATTCTTACCTGGAAGTGTCATGAGGACTTCATTGATTTTTTTATAGTCTGACCTCATACACCTTAGGGAACAAATTCTATATGAGTTGTGATTGACAATCTAACCAAGTTGGTCCATTTTATCCCAATTATTGATTCACCTAAAGTCGATTAATTGGGTCATTTGTATGTTTAGGAAATAGTGAGGTTTCATAGTGTTCTGTCACATATCATTTTAGAACAGGACCCATGTTGAACCTCTCTATTTTGGTAAGGAATAAAAAGTAAATGGGGTTTTAGATCAAGTTGAGTACAGAATATCATCCTAAAACGGATGGTTAGACGAAGCGGGAGGATCATATCTTAGAATATATGCTCTAGGCATGTGTGTAGGATTTTGGAGGATCATGGAATAGCTATTTGGGCTTGGTTTAATTTGAATATAATAACAATTACCATCCATAATAAAAATGGAACCCTTTGAAGTGTTTTATGTTCGGTTATGTCGGTGCCCTTTGTATTGGGCTAAGGTGGCAGAGACCACATTATTGGGACCAAACCTAGTGAAGGAAACATATGATAAAGTTAAGCTAGTAAATTAGTGTTTTTTCATATCATATAATCTCAACAAGTCTTATTCCATCCAAATGCATCGAGATTTATAGTTCCTTATGGGAAATCGGGAGTTTTTGAAAATGGCCCCTAGTTTGGGTCACCATAGTCTTGGTAAGAAATGTAAGCTAACCCCATGGTACATCAAAAAATTTTAGATTACTGAGAGTGTTGGTAAGTTGGTATACCAATTATATTTTCCTTATCAGTTGACATCAATTCTTGATGTGTTCCAGGTCTCTCTATTAAATAATTATAATATGGATTTGTCTCATGTGTTTAATTGGGAGGAATTTGAGTGGGAATCATATTTTTCTGTGTTTGAGAGGTTGGTGAGGACTGTGGATTTCTAAGATAAAGTTCTTTGGGGAAAGTACATAACATTTTTTCTGAGTTCTTTGGGATAATGGTAATGATGATCATGATACAAGGGCGTGAAATTATTGTATCAAGGAGCATTATCCATTTTTTCCACTGATTAAGCTCTAAGTTAACTTTCTGAGGATGGAATGTTTTCATGGGGGCACAAATTATCACAACTACCATTTTATTTTGAGGTTTTTTTTATCTTTTTCTTATACTTATTCCTTGTTTTCCCTAATATTTTTGGAGAAAATAGAGTTTTGGGGTTTGATTTCTGGTGGTGCAGGATTAGGTGAAACTCTGCACCAGCTCGAGAGAAACTATGTCTCCTGAAAAATGGAATTTTCTAAGCTACACGGTTAGCCATATGAGTGTGAGTCCTCTACTAGGAAACTGTGTGGAGTGTTTTCTCTTTTAAAAAGGAGGTTTCATGGTTTGGATAACCAAGGGGAATAATCATGTGGGATATCTAAGTCATCAAAAATTAAAAAAAACATTCTTTACATCATCATATATTAACACTAAATCACCCCTCATTCTATCCATATAGTAATTTCATCCCTAAGAGACTCATATTCTCTCTCTTGGCCCTCTTGAACTCTAATTGTTTTGTAAGTTTTGTGTGTACTATTCATTTAATCGTTAAATAATTCTCTCTTTTCTTTATTTCTCTCTTCTTCATAGGGTTACACTTTCCCTTTTCTGGGGTTCTTCTTTTACAATGGTTTGGTTGACCTAATAAGGGTTCAATCATGATTATTTCTGGAAAAATATTGATGTGATAGTTTGATCTAGACTTTATAGGGTTTCTTTTTGGTTTTCTTGTGGTTTTACATCAAATTATAGAAGTTTCAAATCTTGTGTTATGTGATTCCTTATCTTAGCATTATTAGATGATTTTGGTATGCTTTCTTTACATATTAAATGTGTTCTCTGAATTTTCTAAAAGGAGAGAAATGTGTTTTTTAAATTATTTTAGGTGTTTTTGTGCTGAAGGATATTTTTTCAAAGGAAATTATTTGGGTTTCATATGTGGATCCATGTGTTGTTTCTTAAATTAGTTCTCTAAATTGTTTAAATGGTTAAAAGCATGTTTCAAAAAAATTGGTTTGGTGTCCGAGAGAATGTGAAGTGGGTTATTCCGATGAAATGTTATAGTTTTTCATTCGTATTCATGGTTCTTGATGTGTGTATATGAATGTGGTGATTTATGTGACATATGAAATGGAAATGGAGAATAATTAGAATCCTAGGTATCTTAGTGGGATGATTAGGACTAGTATGCTATCATCCATGAAAACTCTCAACATTTGGTAGCCAAAACCAATGATTGATCTTTGAGAACCATCATCTTCCACACAACTGATCAAAGATGTCATCAATTATTAGAAAATGTTACTTGTTATTTACTTTTTCCCAGTTTAAGTGATGTTAATTCATGAAAGGTTACATGAAATCATTTACCTTTTTCATTAACAACACTATATCTTCACATTGGGACACATTGGGTTTGATAAAACCCTTCTCTCGAATGACATACAACAGTAACTAAAGCTCTCGAATCTTGGTAGGGGACTTCTAATATGCTGTAAAATATATCGGATTGGTCTCGAGGTGAAAGTGGATGCAAAACTCCATCCTACTCTTTGGAGGTAGTCCAAAAAAATACTAAAGGAATGAATCCATAAAATCTTCAATGACTAAATGAATCTATATGCCTTAAGATCTTGCTACACTAAGGGACATGCAAGCCAAATGATGGGTGATGGGTTGTAGTCTCCTACTCATGAAACTCACTCATCCTTCTATGAAGTATTTCTTACCCACAAATTATAATCTCATCCCATCAATGTGAATCAATTTGAATGATCTAAAGTGACTGTTGGTCTTGGATTAGACAATGGACAACCAGTCCATACCCAATAGGATGTCATAAGGTCTCAACATGATGACTAAAATCTCCCCTGAGAAACTATCACTACCTAGTTATATCTCACACTTCCAGCATAGAAAAATATATTTATTAATTTTTTCATATATGATCCTCAAGGAAAAGATGATAGGATAAAGCCCCATGACGGAGCTCTAACTCTCGCATTACGAGTAAAGACACGAAGAAATTAATTTCACATTTGTCTAATGGTTTTGAAGAAAGGGTATAATAAACATAGGTCATACCTCTAATAATATTGTGTGATATTGGGTCATTCACATTCATATCCTACAACGTATTATGTCCCCGACCACCACCTCCTTAAACCTGATGTGGGCCACCTGGTAGTGCTTGTTGAAGGAGATCAAGTATTCATCCACCACCCACAACTCCTCCTCCTCCTGGAGCCCCACTCGCTCCTCTACCATCTTCTCCTCCATGGGGACCTCCCTTCCCTCGCCTGGGAGATCCATTATAATAGAGCTTCCTCTATCATGGGGTTCCATCCACTATAAATTTTTCCTCCTTGGCAAGTTGGTTTGGTAAATCACATTCCATGTGACCTCCCAAATCACATTCATAGAACCACCCCTCTCTAGGATACCATGTTCTTCTTTGTGATACATGTTCCACATGATCATGTTCTTGAGTCTGATCCTGGGAATATATTTTATCTTAATATAGATCCGGCTAGTGCCTGATAGGCATTGTATAGGGCTCAATCCCATGACATCCACTACCATATCCTTCTACATGGTTCCCCTCTCATAGGAAAATCTCTGCCACCAGTGCCTACTCCAACACTCTTGTATAAGTAAAAAAGCATTGGGGTACCACACTAACATGGATGTCTCTAAAGAGAACCTTCTAAAAAATTCACACATGATAGTATCCTGAATCATATAGAGGGAGTATCATCTAAGGTTATTAAACCTTGTGTAATACTGAGAAACTTTAATCTGTCTCGGATTCACCTATAGAAGATCCTGAATTCAAACTAAGCACAAGCATGAGGGGTATTACTCCTAAAAAATAGATATTATATGTCTGTCCATGAGAGTGTTGACTCATCATGCATCTGCGTAACTAGGATCTACTTACGCCCATCTACTCAATGGAAAAGGATGGATACTAGCACAACCACTGGATTAATCAGTGTCCTAATAATCTTGAATACTTGGATCATCAATTCTAGAAAATCCTCCACCACCTGGGGATCTAACTCACCATGTAACCTCAGTGGCCTCTAGAACTGAAACTCATAGAGTGCACTAACTCTACGTGTATCCTTAGCATACTTTGTTGGTTCTATACGACTCTTTAATGATGGTGGTGCTACAAATTATCCACCTAGAGGAAGAATCTCATGAAATGTCCCCTAAACATAGGACTCATCACTCACTGAATCATCTTCAAAATCCATAATCAGTAACCTATATGGAAATCTTTATAGTGGCGTCTAGAAAAATAATCAAGATGTACCATGGTCAAATGAACATATATATATAGAGATCTGGATCAAGAAGGATAGTCAAAAGAATGAATCGTATATGATGCATGTTCCATTGATACCTACAAATAATGTATTAGTATGATGAATCAAAAATTAGATATTTAGGTTTATAGTGAGTAAATATGTCATTTGCCACACCAATAACGTATTCCCTAACCTGAAAGCTACAATCGAAACATTTTGACATGATTCCCTAAATCATGAAAAATTCCTCATAAGTGGAAAAGTCCAAACACCATAATAATGAATTTACCATCTCTGAAACTAATCTTTCACAACACGAACCAACAGGGATCAAGACACAACTACCCCAAGACCACCTCCATATGTCTTGGGTTGGAAACAATCACTGAAATGCATAAATAATATGGGATTCCATTGCATGGTATACATGTACACATGAACCATATCCATTGAAAATAACAAATAAAAAGATGAAACATATAGGTAATAAACTATGCTTGTAAAACAATTAAAAAATACAAGAGTACGAAAGTGTAAACTGAAAGTAACAGGTGAAAAATATATGTCCAACTAGAAAAATGTCCCAACTTGATAAAATTATAAAATTGAAGTGATAAGAGAGCCCAAATCTAGATATCCAATCCCCAACAACCTTTCAAAGTCAAATTCATCATGGTTTACATATGATCCTCTGTAATCATTGTCGAACTATTCTTTATATGTATGAGACATGACACATGCAGTAAAATCCCTTGTAGGGGTGAGTATATACATACCCATTAGGGAACCCTGAAATATGAATAAGGAGTATTAAGAAATAATATTGGAATAGATAGCTCAACACATAAAAACTGATCACAAACCAATAGGGATATATACTCATAAAATAGCCCCATATGAAAGAGAAATGGGATCTTCATATCACATTTCATCCCAATAAAATTTTTGACCATCAGTTCCAAAGGTCCATCATTGATACACATCATCTCTCATGTCTTTATAAAGAAGAATACCTATCAAGAAACACCTAGACACTAGGATGTATTGTCAAGGGCATATATTTTGAAGGTGGAAGACCCATTCCCTAGTGCAATAGGAGGCTTCCACTTACATGGTGGAGGACACATAATTACTAAAAAATTATCCTTTAACAGCACTAGAAATGGATTTTATCTATGTTAAAAGGTGTTGACTACAAGAGTGATGCTAAAATCTCTTCTATTTTATCATCGCTGAAAAAGATCTAATAAAGAGTTCCTTTATCAGTGTTAAAAAATAATTGATAAATAGAACATTTGACCTAAATTTTAAAGTCACTCATAGAAGTACTGATAAAGTATACCTTTATAAGCGCTTTTAAAAATGAGTATAAATGTTTACTTTATCATTGATTTTAAAAGTTTTGATAAAAACCCATACTACAGTGTGTTTTACCTACACATTGAATCACCCTTACAATGTGTTGTAAAAGCACACTATAGCACTAGAAACAGGCCATAAACACACCAAATATCAACAAAAACAAGTCCCTATATGGGATTTAAATAAAATGAAATTTACGAAACAAACACAAGAAAAAAACACTATATTATAGACATTTCAAATATTGTATTATACAATTACAAAAATAAAAATTATTACTCATATTAAAAACATCAAGGTTTATTTATCTTTTAATCCTGACCTAACTAATGAAATTTCTGAACAAACCACCCCTACTCAAGAAAAATAACTCACCTGTATAAGAAAAAAAATCTTATTTAAGTAATAATATAATGAAATAAATTAATAGAAAGTGTTAATTTTACAAAAATTGATGTAAATTTAAAATAAAAAGACACAATTGAAGTCATATTGGGTCACACCATGCATCGGATAGAGGTTTGGATAATTCCAACAAATCTTAAATGACTTTTGGTTCATTTTTCTAATGTATCAAAACAATTTGAACTTATTTTCTCAATTTCGAGTACGTTAGTTGTTTTTTTTACTAAAATGTCATTTTAATGTGGAAATATGAACTTCTGAATCATTATGATCACATCATTTATTGATTTGATGTTAAATATATTCCTAAACATCTAAAATTACTTATGAATCATTTTACTAAATTATCTAAAAAAATTGAGCACATTTGATTTGCATTCATTGAGTGACACTAGTTCAAGTCAAATATTGATTTTAAACTGATAATGGACAATTTGATTCTTATCAGGCACATCTTGTATCGAATTGAGGTGTGGTGGATTCTTAAATATAACTAATGACATATAGACCATTGTTAAAATGTATCAAAAAAACCCAAATTTGATTTGTTGTTTTTGATTAGGACAGTTTCCCATTTTAATAAACTTGTCGAAAATTCAAAAAAAAAGATGCACTTTGAGTCATACCAGACACACCATGTATCAGATTGAGGTTTTTTTTATTCCTACACTTCATAAATTAATTATGGATAATTTATTAATGTACCAAAACAATTTGAAAGTGTTTGTTATATTTTGAGTACATTACATGTCTTTTTTACTAAAATTTCATTTCAAAATTGAAACACATGCTATCACTCATACCAATCAAATTGTCTATCAAATTGAGATACGATTGATTACTACACATAAAAACGACTTATGGATAATTTTACAAAATTATTTAAATATTTTGAATGCTTTATCCTAGTTTTGAGTAGTTCAGTTATCCTTTTTACTAAAATTTATGTCAATTTTAAATAAAACAAGCCCTTAGAGTCATACTGGTCACACTATGTGCCTGATTGAGGTACGGCTAATTCATTCACATCTCAAATCACATATGGATCATTTTTCTAAAGTATCAAAACAATATGAATGTGTTTCTTTGGTTTTGAGTAGGTCAGATTGTTTTTTAACTAAAATTGATGTCAATTTAAAACAAAGCCACACTTAGATTCCTACCAGTCACACTGTCCATTGGATTGAGGTTTGGATGAATCTTAAACATTCCAAATCACTAATGGATAATTTTCCAAAAGTATCAGAATAATATGAATGTGTTTTCTAGGTTTTGAGTATGACACTTTTCTTATTTACTAAAATATACTTTTAAACTTAAAACATGCAATTTGACTCATATGGAACACATTGTGTATAATTTTCACATGATAATGATCCCAACACATCATATATAATTTAGGAATTAATTCCATAAATTATCAAGAAAATATGATCATGTTTTCTCAGTTTTCATTGAGTCATACTTTTTAAAGTCAAATGTTAATTTTAAATTAATAATATACACATTAAATAATATCAGGAACATCGTGTATTAGATTGAGGTGAATCTAATTCTAACACATCAAAAATGACTTATAGATCATTTTCTTAAAGTATCAAAACAATATGAATATGTTTACTCAGTTTTGAGTATCTCAGTTCTCTTTTTTTCTAAAATTAATGTCAATTATAAATAGAAATAAGTACTTAGAGTCACACCAACAACATCATGTGTCAGATTGAGGTTTGGTAGATTCCTACACATCCAAAATTTTAAAAAAATCATAACTATCAATATTACCATGATTCACATTGATTTTCTTTTTCGAACAACCTACATTGCCTGAGCAGCTTCGAACAAACCACATAAACTTGAAAAAAATAATTAACATGTATAATATAATAATTATTACGAGAAATACTAATAAGAAATAAATTTAAAAAATATAAAATAATAACTTAATTCAATTGAAAATTATTTTACTGTCAAAATGTCAAGATTTCATGTGTGATTAAGGAGTAGAATAAAATTGAAGGAAAGTGATAAATGTTAACACTACAATGCTAAATGTTTTTTATGTAGAAAAATTATATGGATGTTTTGGTGTATAATGGAATGAAAGACAGTGATATCATCCCATATATAAAAATAATATTCCACCTATAAAATAAAAAAAATTATAATGTCAGTAATACTAAAAATAAATAGATTAAAAAAATATGAAACAATACATTTATTGTATGGAGAATTATATTACTATGAAAACATCAAGATTACCTTTGTAATTAATCAGAGGTAGCATTGTTGCTCTTCCTATAAATTTTGTGGTGAGAACATGAAAGAAAGTGATAAATTCACCACTACAGGGATCAAAAGGTTTTGAGGGACAAGAAGCAAGTGGATGTTTTGGTATAGAAATTCATGAAGGATGGATATAACACCCCCAAATTGAAAAAAAGAATCCACCAGTATTAGAAAACAATTATATATACTGAAAATAAATAAATTAAACATAATTAATAAATAATACAATAATTATATGGACAATGATTTTACTTTGAAAACATTCAAATTACCTTTATGATTTAGCATAGACAGCGTCCTTTCTCTTCTCATAAAGGCATGAAAAATGGATAGAAATCTACAAAAATAAACACACTATATAAGGAATAGTGAAAATTAAATCAACTTTCCATTATATAATTTTTCGCTAAAATAGAAAAAGTATATCATAACATTACCTTTACATATTTCCAAAGGGATTCCTTCATTATATTTTGTTTTTACAAGGGACTTGTAACATAATCTTGTGTAGAATAAATTGTCTACATGATTAGTAAAACATTTAATTTAAATTATGTTAATGCCGAAGGAAACATATAATATTATGAGTGAAAAAATAATATATTAAAAAACACTTTTACATTCTTATTGAACACTCTATACTTTTTCTAATGGTTTCATGGATTTGGATCCCCTATCAAGAATCAAAATCCCCTCTTTTGGTATAATCTAACTTACAAGACATTGTATACATTATGACCATCATTAACTGATTGTGATTTCCAAATGAAACAGTCATCCCCAATTAAATATTCATTTGACTCAACATTTTTTTTAGTCTCGATCAGGACAATCGAAAAATTCTTGTTTGTCAGATCATAGACACAAAATACTTTCACTGATTGTGATTCCATTATGAATGAATCATATTTTTTACCTTCCCCATTTAAATTGACCTTCAAAAATCCAATTCCTTCAATATTCCCTACATTGATATTGTAATCCCATTTGTAATGGAAAAGTGGAACTTGAAATGTTGTATAATATAACACATATATCTATTTGATAATACCAAAAATATGACATATTTCCATAAATTTGATTTATATCCTTAGAACTTGATATGTATATCTCTTCAACGACAAGTGTAACATCACTATTTTGCATCATACTGAAGTCACCATGTTCTTTTTTATACAACATATAACCATTGATTACAAAAATAGTGTAAGACATAACATTTTCATTTGGTTCTCTGGCTAACCATTGAAGCCCTTCAGCAATTGAATTCAGATTTTTAGACAACTCTTTATAAATTGGATCTCTAAACCATATTATAAGCTATTAATTATGTGTATTCAATATCCATCTCTCAGCCTTTGATGATTAAAATCCTAAAGAATTTCTTAGAGTGACTAAATGTATGAATAAAAATATTCAATATTATATAATATTTAAAGGTGTTCTTGCTGTAGCTATGACAAGGTAAATGTAACAACATATCTTCAGAAAATAACTTCTCCCATAAATTGTTCACTTGGATGAGACGTTGGGAGACCAATGCTTTCAATATCTGATAGGTAATCGGTACAGAATTCAACAGATTCTTCAAAAATATATTGTTCTACAATACAACCATATAAATGAACTTGATTCTTGAAATACCCTTTATAAATATTCATAAATTGTTCAATAGGGTACATCAATCTGTAATGGAAAGTACCACGAATTTGAACCTCTCTAGAAAAGTGAACTTCTGGGAAGACCATTATATAAAAGAATAATGACGGGAATAACATATTTAATTCCCATAATATGGCTGCAATCTCTTTATTTTTTATATGAAACTTCATTGGGTCTGTAAATTTACTGTATATGGACTTGAAAAAGAAATATAGTCTGGGGAATGTTTGTCATACATTTTGAGCCATAATGCAATAGAAATAAACAGGAATTAAATCTTGAATCATAACGTGACAGTTGTGTGATTTTAGTTCGTGTAACTTTAAATTAGTCATTTATATGACATTATTGATATTTTTGAATACCCTTGTGGAAATTTTACACTATTAAAGAAAGAAAAAAATTGAGTGTTTTTATTTTTGGATAGATTTTAAGCTGCTGGAAGAAGAAAATACCTCATTTTACCCTTCACCACTACCAACTCTTCCCTTATCCCCATTTCAATGAAGTCCAACCTAGCCTTGATTTCATATTTTGTTTTTCTAGCAACATTTAATAATGTTCCAATAACACTATGAAGTACATTTTTTCTACATAAATGACATCAAAAAAATTTCTAACACACAACCAATTCCAATATTGAAATTCAACGAAAATTTATCTCTTCTTCCAACCTAATTTTATAAGGTTTTTCAAAAATGGTTTATGAAAAACAGTGTCAAATATTTTTACTTTATTGTACAGTTGATCACCCATTACTGTAGAGGATATTTTACATTGTTTGATATTCCCATTGAATGTTGTCTTCAAGGATTAGTATCTATGTCATAAAGGTCAAAATTTCTGATATCCAAAAAACACAGAGTTTGAGGAATTTTTAAACAAAACTGAGAATATGTGTTTTTCACAATAGGGACACCCCAATATTCCTTGAATGATATAGCCTCATAAATTTCCCAAAGTAGGGAAGTCATTTGTCATCCCATACAACATGTACCTCAATTTTAATTCTTTACTTATTTGAGCATCATACATTATAAAACTTGTATCTCACATCAATTAAATATCTTTGATTAATGGATCCAAATAGACATCAACATCATTACCAGGTTTCTTTAGCAGAGATATAACTAGAGATGACATAATGTATTTTTACTTCATGAAAAACCAAAAAACAAGTTTTAATTTACAAATATGATGGTCCATGTACTATATGTACTACTCTATAAAACAAAAGGATTTATTTCATCTGTAGATAACACAAGGAACAAGTTTCTTGGCTCACATCCAAATTCATGAACCGAGTAATCAATTTTGTTCCATTGATGGAAATTTTCTGGATGACATAGGTTCTCATATTTAATTATTGTATCTATATTCCATGTTAATTATCTCACAATTTCATGAAAATTCATATAGTCTTATAAACTTTTGAATTAGAGGAATGTATTATACATATTTTGATGTACTTGATTCTTTTTTTATTGATCTGCAACACACTTACAGAACATTATGAGTTATTAATGGTCCTTGTTATGTAATATCCAATCATTTAGAAAAGCATGTATTTTTTAGAGATCATCCCCATTGAACATAACATTTTTATAGCTTCATATGTTCAACATGGTTGTTTATTTTTTTTGGAAGCATATAATTCTAGAGACCAAGTAGTTTTGTAAAACTAGTGTCACTTCATTCACTTTTAGCATTCAAATTATATAACCTCAATACAGAGGAAAATGTTTTATACTTAGTACAACCGGAATACAATTTTTTATTGGAACAACAATTTAACTCCTTAAAAAACTTTGGACCATCACAAAGTTAATCTTCAATTTCCATTGTCGTTTCTTCCATGTGATCTCTATCATCATTTATAATGGTATTCGTATCAAATTATTAACAAACTACAGTATCATCCCAATTAGTGACCACATTGAGTTTTTTCCAGTGTTTAGAACAACATTTAGAGCTTTGATCTATTCTATGACAAATCAAATTTTCTTCTAACTCTTCCGGATTAATTTTTCTTGAAAACAACAATGTAAACACATACAAAGTATTTCAGAAGGGTTGTCTGCATCCTCTCTCACAAACATGATGAACTATTTAACTCCATCTTCTTACTCGTTTGTCAAACCATTAGCGTGCATTAATTTTCAATTCATATCCATATTATTGGATTCATAAAAGATTAATTTTGTATAATATATAAATAAATAGACGTAAGATATTCATTATCAAAGATGAAAGTTATAGATAATTCTAATAAGGAAAAAATCAATATTTAATCGTTTCAAATAATTTTAGAATGTTTAAGAAAATGGGTAATTGGATTGAAGAAAAGATTTACCCCACTGTGGAAGGTGTTATACTCTAAATTAATTCAATGGAGAAAGTTATAGAGAACTCAACCTCATCACCACATCTATGAGACATTTATTATTGTATTTTATTATTTGACACATCCTTCATCTCTTGTGGACATAAGCCTATGTTACTTGAAATACTCTATGTAGTAGTCATACATGGGAAGAATAATGCTTAAAGTAGTAAAATCATCATAAAATAAATGTGGGATGAGTTCATGTAAAAAATATCAATAATGGTTTTTTGGGAGATAAAGGTGATGCAGATGATAGTTTTCTATATAAGAGATTAGGGATGACTCTCAGGAAACAAATTAAATAATTTCTAATATATATAATTTGATAAAATCCATTATATTTTTTGGAATAAGAAATATATCAACCTAATGAGTTATTTAATTTAAAATTAATGGTATATCAAATATTTAAAAACATCTCACGACTCTGGGGATGTCATATCACCACACCGACCCATACCAATAACACTGTGGAGATTTTCAAATCTGATCTAACCATATAAAGGATTCAACGGAGGTCATCTAATATATATTAACCCATCCTTGAAATTCTAGAGGAGTCCATAAAGAACCTGTAATAAAGAAATAATACACATCAATAAGATATATCTGAAACAAGGGAGAAAAATACACCAAGCCTTGCAACATCTTTCCCATTAACATTTAATTATATATATTTATATAACATAGAATATATAATACACAAAATTACAAAAAAATCAAATTTAAATATAATTTGTAATGAAAATAAATAAAATCTCTTGGTAATTTAGAAATCCATAAATATAATTTTTTGAATAAATAATTATAAAATAAACCATACATAATAAGCTTTTAAAATGCATATAAATAGATAGATAGATGTATATTTACATATATATGTTCTCCTAGGATCTATCTCCGTTGGTAGTGTATCTACGGGGTCACGGTGAGGTCCCAATATTAAGTCTCGCTGAGTTATTCCTTGTTGGTGTAGAGTAGAATTTTCGTTGTATTTATCCCTTCCCCAAACTATTGGAGGAAATGTTACGGATTTCTATATAAAGAGTTTAGAATGAATTGGGGATGTGAATCTATTATTTCATATCTAAAATTGATAATTATTTCACCATAGGTGATTCTATAATATTTCAAAACAGAAAAAAAAAGTAATCTTGTAGAGAAATTTGGGGTACAGATGTAGAGATCGAAGAAAATTGATTCCAAACAACAATTTAGAAGGACCAAAATAAGATATCAAAATCAGTATTCAATCAAAAAAAGATCATAAATAAGTTGTTATGTTCATAATCTAAAAAAAATTATATTCAAGAACCAAACCATAAAAATCTCCTAATATTGCCAAATAAGAAATCAAAAACAAAATAAAAATACACAAAGAAAATTACAAGGCCTACCTCGCTAGTTTGAATAAAAAACCTCTTCAAAAACCCTAAATGTAACCAAAAATAGTATGTATTATAATGTTATATAAATTTGAGGTAGTCGATTGGTTTGACTAGAGGATCGATTAATCAAGGATAAGTATATGAAGTTGGTGGATTCCACAAAAAGCTTCTGATATCGTGACAGGCTAACAAATGGTTATGGTTTTTTAAACAGATCGATATATATTTATCAGCGCTTTCAAATAAGCATTAATCAAGAGTCTATTTATCATTGGTTACGTAATAAGCGATGATAAAAGTAATACATATCTGTGCTTTTTTGGCACTGATAAAGACCTAACTCTATTAGTTCTTATTACTTAAGTATTGATAAAGGATTTATAAATATAAATATAAATAAAGAATGGTATATATATATATATTAACTAATTTATATAAATATAAATATATAAAATATATACCTTTTTAAATATATTAATTATTATTTTATAATTATTTTTGTATAATTATAGAAATCGTTTTGAAAAATAATATTAATACCTAATTTTAAGTGCATGCATGAAAATATGTTAAAAATAAGTGAAATGGAATAAATTAATAATTACACTTTAACAATATTGAATAAATAGATAATTTTTGTGTGTGTGAATTGTATATAAAAATGAATTAATTATGTTTATGTGAAATTAGTATAACACTAATTTAATCTACGTTAAATTAAAAAATCAAACGACACAATCAATTATATATTCATTACACTATTTAATTAGTCAGTATTTTTAATTCATATTAATTTTTATTTATAAACAATTTTTCACTAAATATATTACAATTTAATATAAAGAGCACAAATATTTGGAAATATATAAATCATATTTATATACATTAATATACATCTATATATGTAATGGTTCAGACCCTCCTGGTCAATTACTTTTCCATTTTATGGTGTTTTGGATGCCCTGGACCCCATCACTAAGTCCGGATCTAAAGGGAGGCGTGTCAGGGGTAGGATGTCACCGTGGTGTCACCCATCGGTGAGACCGATCAGTGTAACACTGATGGGTGTGTCACTGATTGCTGTGACACCGATCAATGTGTCAGCGATCGGTGTGTCCCCAGTCGGTGTGACACCGATCGGTGTGTCACTGATCGGTGCCACATGGGCTTGTCATGTTTTCTTTCCCAAATTTTCCAGTAATGCCACTTTTAAACTTTTGAAACTGTTTTAAGGCCATTTTTAACCCCATAAACAATTTTTTAAATCCCCTAAGAGTGTGGCGACCCTCAACGAACCAGTTTCCCTCCCTTTAAATGAAATCATTTAATAGACAGCTGTTAAGACCACCTCTCTGATGAGAATTATTGAATAACAATTAATTTGATCATGTGTAACCGTCCACCTGCGTGGTAAAACCATGATATGCCTTTAAATCCATCCAAGATTTCATATCTTGTAACTCAAAGATCTCACCATTTTCACATGGGATTCATTCTAATTTCGTGGATGGCCTCTTTTTCTTTCTTGGTGATTTTGGAGTCCCCCTTCCCAAGGATAGTGGTTCGCCTATGTTGGAGCCTTTCCTACTCGTTGTTGGAGTCCTCAGAGTTCCTTCCCTACAAGTAGTGCATACCCAGTTGTTGGCACAAGGAGAAAAACATTGATCATTGATCATCCAGGTAGGGTTTTTTCAATCATCTCTCTTAATGTGTATCTTGTTGGATGGGTATGATAATGTATCCTTCAGGGATGGATGAAAACAAACCTTAAAAATGATCATAAATTGCTTTTAAACAATGAATGGTTGTTTTTTATGATGATTTTTTACTCTTTTGTCTTTTCTTGTATGTTTTGAATGGTATGGGCTTATGTCCACGGAAAATTATGGTCGTTGGTGGTCCTTTATTTCTCACTAATGAACCTCTTTTTATAGATGATTATGTGTTTGAATGGTTGTAACATGGAAACTAGTTAATCACATAAACTAGGTTGATTAAATGGAATCCCAGTGAATAAGAATCCCTGTGTGGTTACCCCGGATAACTAAACGGAAATCCGGGACTAAATGAATGGTGTATTCAAATATGAAAACTCCCTAGCTTTGTTCTGGTGATGTGTCTAGTTGTTCTTCTTGATGGTTGTGAGGTAACATGGATGGGGAAGGGATCCCCAGTTTTTTAGTTTTTAGTTTGGGGATTTGGGGCATTGTGGGGCCATATGTTTGGGCTTGGTTTGGTTCCAGTACTTCGAGGGATCTCACGGATCCCTTTTGTTATTTTAACTTTACAAGAGAATCGGGTGTGAATGATTATTTTGTTTCTTGGATATTTTTTCCTCCTTGGCTTGTGGGTATACCTGTTAGTAGCCCAGTAGTGACGGATTATTTAAATGCAATCACATGAATATGAAAGCAAGAATAGGTTCAATGGGGAATTTTTTCCTGGGAATGAGTTCTTACATGGTTGTGGTTGTGGTGCTTCTTATGAATTAATAGTAAAAAGGGTGTTTTTGTATGGGCTGGTTCTGGAATCCCTAGGTTGGGAAAATTTCATAATTACCTATTTGTATAATTTAGTTCTTATGTTTCTTATTCTCACCCTACCCAAGTTGACCACTTCGTGCTGAACACCCCATTTCAAGGTTAATGGTGTCTTTCCCAACACTCTTACGAGTTCATGGTTATTAGCTCCTTTTCAGCTCCATTTCCCGAGTAGCCCAAGACTCTTCAGGCAGGCAGTGACATACTGAGGTCCATTATAGCCTTAGACTCTTCAGGTAGTGTAGTTGTGGTGGTTGGCCCAGGTGTGTGTGGGTTGGTAGTTTCCCAAGTGTCTTCGGAAACAGGCCTAAGTGTCTTCGGGCGTGGTGGTAGCTATTCTGGACTAGGTGTCTGCGTGCATGGTTACGTGTGTTTGTTGTGGACCAAGTGTTTTCAGGTAGGATGTGTGGTTGTGGTAGCCCAGGTGTGTGCAGGTGGGGTATGGTAGTGGGACTACAGTGAGAATGGTGGGGGTGGTCTGACACGTAGGATGTCTTCAATAACCGGTGGGAAAGTAGTGTGCGGTACCCAAATATCATTGTGTTATTACTATTACTTCACTTGACTTAAGTTATTTGGGTAGTGTTCAGTAGTAAGGTTTGGGTGGATAGTTTCCTTACTAGGTGCTTTGGTTATCTCTTTTTCTCACGGGGCGTTAGAATGCCTTCCCACTTGTTCATGAGAGCTTTTGAATTTCCCTACTGAGTGTACATGTATGCTCACCCTACGTATATAAAACTGCTTTCAGGTTTCTAGGAGGATTTCAAGGACCGTGTTGGACCCGAATAGCTCAGACGTCGGTACCTTTGACATTGTTGTTTTTCTTTTCTTCTGGTATTTTCCTTTGGAGTTTTCATGTACTTTGTAGCACTTTATTTTTGGAACATGCATATGGGAACGGTTTTTTTTTTCTTTACTTTTACTTCTTACTTTGGTATTATCTGGGATTTACTATCTTATATCATGATCCTACTAAATAAAAAGGGTAATCCCATCCATATTACATGTGATTCTATACCCTTGGTACTAGTCGCCACTCAAGGGCCTATTGAAGGAGGTATCGGGGGTTAGAAACAATTGAATAAACAATTTAATCTTATGTGCAGGCTCATGAAAAGACTCACTTAATGTAGATCAACTAGAATGAATTAATCATACACAAAAAATTATTCATAAGTGTGGAAATAAACATATGATGATTCCTAGGTTGATTCAAATCATTCATTGATGAATAACTTTCTTTCCAACAAAGTGGGAGATCCATTTTGTCTATTGTGCCTCGATTCACCTAGATTTGGAAGCTCATCATCCTTTAATGTCGACTCGCCAATGAATATTGGGTGACCCTTCGTTCAATGGTCTCAGGATTATGTGGATAACCATTGATAACCTTCACAACAGTGTGTTTATAAAAGGTATTATGATTATTTAATTTATTAAAATGAATTATTATTTTTTAAAGGAAACCACCAAAGACTGTTTTATCCGAACATTCGACACTGACCAATTTTAGTCCACACCTCGGGTAGACCTTGTATTCTAGGTTAAATGGTGGTCCAATAATTTTTATCCCAAATTAAATTTAATAGGTATCCTGTTTTTATTGAAAAATTGTGCACGCATAATATAAAATATATTTAATATTTATATAAAATTAATTTTGAGCAACACCGAGCTTTAGAATCACACGCCATCTTGGAACCTGGCTTCAAAAATATTCCTCGATAGATTATAAATTACTACTAGAAACAAGTATGGTCTATAAAATAAAAATATTCTAACTATTTCACAAAAAAATCACCCAACAATTTTTGGGTCCCACTTCATACAAGTGGATTTGGGTGGTTCAATAGGAAGAATGGTATGTGATTTCTACCAAGTGTGTGAGTGGGTATTTTCACTCAATTTAGGAATGTACATACCCATTCACGAATGAGAATATGTAGATTTAAAGGCATTATTAATATTATATTGATTATATTAGTAGTTTCATACTAAATAAAAAAAATTGAGGTTTTATAGGAGAATGATATTGAACCTACTCATTGAATTAGATGAATTAGAAAAAAAAGTAAATTGTGATATATCTCACTGTAATTCATCCTTGGGTCCATTTACATTTATAGCACTCGTTATCTATGAGTTTACATTTTCATTTTTCTTCTTTTTTCCATTAAAAAAATCTTATCATAATCTATGGCTGAATTAAAGAATAATAAAACAACACCAAAAAATACACGAGTTCTAGAAAAATGAGACATCCAAATCCATCTTCATGAGAGATGGATGGGGTCAAACACAATAATTTATTGGAAGAAAGATATTATTTTTTTTAACTCTAGTCCATGAAAACCATGTGATAAATGACATAATGGTTTCCAAATAACCATTGGTGTTGAAGATAGAACACATGGTTTTGAATGTGAAAACATTTTAAATCATCTTAATATACCTTTGTTTAAAAAACAAATTGTAAAAATATTAGTACAAAAATATATGTGTTAAAATTTTAATTTATTAAATAGGATAATAAAATTCCACATAATAAATTATTAGTGTGGTTGAACCCAAGCATGGAATAAAAAATTCCCAGATAAAACTTTATAACACAAAGAATAATACTTTGCTTACCAATAACTTTTGCAGGAAACATATCCCAAGAAGTAAGAAATATTTTTCAAAGGGTTGATGTTGTAGGAATATATATCCACAGAAAATAATGGGATAATAATACATAAAAAGATAAAATATTATATTGTGCCCAAATTATATTAAATATGTTCAAGAAGACAATCATAACTCAATGAATGAAAATTGAGTTTCCAAAAAGCCTTACACTTAGGGTAACAACTGATTCAAAATCTATTTTACGAAAAGGTACTAATTTTGTTTATTATTTAAAAGAATAAAAGTATATTACAAAGATAAATATATAGTAATTAAATAAACCATTCAATGTAAACTATTGTGAATAACAAAAAACAAGTCTTGAGGAATTAATGTTTGAGATAAAGAACCCTTGCTACTTAGGGGAATTTTTAATCCAAACCCCTCAAAAGAGAGGGCTTCAAATTGGACATAAAATTTAGTGATTAAAATAAAATTCAAGATATGATATATCAAATAGGTATTACATAAACTACTTAAATGATATTAGGTTCATAATAACAAACATGTCTAAAATTAATTGATTTTATACGAAAACCCTTACCTTGTTCCAGATTCATTCAGTGCATGTGCCAAACATATTGAATAATAAAATTATGTTTATTCGATACCTTCTTAGGAAAAATATTATTCTATATTTAATTAAATATGTATAATTTATTATCATATTTTATTTATTTATTATATTTTTTTTCTTATGTTTGGGTGATAATTGAACCAATTTTATAATATTTTGGTAGTTTTGGTGATTAAATATTATATTTAAATAAGAAGTTAAATACATAATAAAACCATTAAATTAAAAAAAATTAATTTATTATTAAATTACATTTATATTAAGATTTATTTTCCATTTTCATAAATGATAGAGGTTTATAGCATTATTCAAAATTGTGGTTAAATAGGCCCAAACATGAGCATGCTATATCTCGATATGAAAGTACGGTCAATGATGTGTATAATATCATTATAAAAATAATAATTTTATTATTTAATTTTATTATTTTCATGAATAATATATTAGGTGTTTAATATATATAAACGAAAAAAATATGAATAATTAAAAAAGTTACTTCGTGGGAGATAGTAGACAACACAACGCCCTTTAAAAAAATTCTAATTCGATGGAAAGGAATAAATAAATATGTTTCCATTAATATAATAAAACATGAGAATAATAATGATACTAATATTATCATATTACTCATCTAAGGATGGTTTTTTTAAAAAATATTAATAACAAAATGTTAACGATTAAGTAATACTCACCTTCAGACTTTCAGCATTCTCTTGAAATTCTATTTGGAAATGAACAGCTTTGGATAAATCATTGATAACATAAAATTATTAACATGATATAGGATTATATTATGAGGATAATTTCATATTTTCCCCTATTAAATTGATGTAATGTTTGTGGCATGAGGGGGTGTAAATGTCCACTTTTAAAAGTGAATAAAAAGGTAACTTTTGAGAACACCCTTTAATTTTCAGTGATAGATTACACTATTAATGAGTTTAAGACACCAAAAATGGAATAATAAAATTTTGTGTCATGTTGGGTCAATAAATAATCAAACAAAATTTCCAAACATGTTTTAAACATTTTGGAAGTCATTTTTTCTTATTTTTTTAATTTTACCTTTTTCTGGTTTTTACCTTTATAACTAGTTTTTAACTATGTAATATATGTTTTAATTAATATATAAAATAACCCATATTAAAATATTTGGGTGTGCTAAACCTAAATTTAATCTCATTTTAATATATTTCAGTTTCTAAATAATAGAAAATTATATTTCAAATTAAAATAATTTATATATATAATTAGATTTTTGTGTACAAAGGGTGGTTCAACAATTATGTGTTCATAAACATATTTATCATTGTTTACCAATTAATTTTTTGTTAATATAATTATATTTTTTTTTAGAAATAATATCAGAGTAATAATTTAAAATATATTCATTTAATTTATTATATTAAAACTATAAAATTTGATTCCATTAATATTAAATGTATCTATTATTTTATTTAAATATATATTTCTTAAGTTCTATACTCATATTCATTATCTATAATTCAATGTTCAGGTTAAAATGGTAAAACATATATATATCATAGATTCACTTTAGTTAGGTATTTCATGTGCAGCAAGTTATGGAAGATGTTGACTTCTTAAATGGTAATCATATATAAAAATATTCATGTGAAACATAACCCCCCTAATTAAGTCCATGCAATTTTAATTGTCACTTACTAGTAGATTTATAATAGGGTACATAGTAGATATATGTAACTCTAGATATATTATAAGATGAAATGTATACCCAAATATCATATATATATATATATAAAGAGGCATATTTTTTCATCTGTTGTGTTAACAAAAATCTTCATAATTAGTATCTATTTTACCTATTTTTATGCACATAAAATATCTTCTAGATCATTTAATACATCTCCTAGGTTGCCTCTTCCCATATTATTCACATGGAAAAGATTATACTTATTTCAATTTTCATCTTCCCCACAATAACTTCCATTAGACATCATCATTATCTTCTATTTTTTGTATTTCATTTCAACTATTTACACATTGTTAATAATAACTCATGATTTCCAGTTTTTAATAATAATAATATTTCTAACTCTGGATCATATACCATTAGGTTCTTATTGGGATAATCTCTATATTATTGAAGTAATCCACTTTCAACTTCATTCCATTAGGCTTCATCCATTAATAAAACCAAAATGTGTTAATATGTGTGAAGAACTATAAGACAATTGTTGTAAGATAATAAATTCAACCCCATAATATCTAACCCTTTGAAATTTTCTATTATTTCCACCTAAATGACTCTTATATCAATATCGGTTTCACTACGTTTTGTACTCACATACTCCTTAACATAACTCTTTAAGATAATAAACTATTCATATTAGAATGTAATAAATGCACATATTCCAAATGGATTCCTGAATTTCTTTTCTAAAAAATATTTGGATGTCATACATGTGGAGGTTTGTAAGTTGGTCTCCTCGTTCTTTATTAGTGGATGAATTTCATTAGGCACCAATTCCCAGTTTCACTCTTTGATTCCAAAATTGGAAAATGCTTGTGAGATGAATCTCTTTTGGCTTGTTTCTCTAGTGAACACTATTTAAAAAGTGATCAGTAAAATTTTATAAATTAAGCTTTCCAGAATTTCTAATAAAGTTATCTCTTATAATAAATTTGTATTTTTAAAGGAAGATTCATTTAAGATTGCAATAGAACTACCTCAGTGTGTTTCAATTTTCTCAGGAAAGGAAAAAAGGGGGTTTTTTATTTCTCTCAAACATTGAGAATGAATTTGGGATGTGAGTCTATTATTTCATATCTAAAATTGAGAATGAATTCACCATAAGTGATTCTATAAGATTTCAAAACATCCACAAAAGTAATCGTGTGGAGAAAGTTGGGGTACAGATGTATAGAGAGAAGAAAATTGATTCCAAACAAAAATTTATAGTGACAAAAATAGGATATCCAAATCGGTAGTCAATCAAACAATATATCATAAATAAATTTTTATGTTCATAATCTGAAAAAATTCTATACAAGGACCAGACAATAAACAACTCTTGATATTGTCAAACAAGAAATCAAAAACAAAATAAAAATACACCAAGAAAATTACAAGGAATACCTTGCTAGTTTAAATAAAAACTATCTTCTAAAACCCTAAATGTAACCAAAAACAGGGTGTATGATGATGTTCTAGAAATGGAGGAAGTCGATTGGTGTGATTCTAGGTCCTATTAACCGAGGAGAAGCATCAGAAGTGGTTGGATTCCACAAAAAGCTTCTGATATCATGACGGTCTAACAAATGGTTAGGGTTTTTTAAATATATCGATACACTTTTATCTACGCTTATAAATAAGCACTCATCAACAGTCCATTTATCAGTTCTTATGTAATAAAGAATGATAAAAGGAATATTTATCTATTCTTTTTTTTCACTAATAAAAGCATAACTTTATCAGTGCTTATTACTTAAGTATTGATAAAGGATTTATAATTATAATTATAAATAAAATAATTACAAATATATATATATATATACTCTAAATAAATGTATATAAATATAAATATAGAAAATATATTCCTTTTTAAATATATTAATTATTATTTTATAATTAGTTATTTATAATTATAGAAATAATTTTGAAAAATAATATTAATATTTACTTTTAACTGAATGCATGAAAATATGTTAAAAATAAGTGAAATTAAATAAATTAATAATTACACTTTAACAATATTTAAAAAATGGATAAGTTTTGTGTGTGTTCATTGTATATAAAATGCATTAATTACGTATATGTGAAATTAATATAACACATATTTGATCTACGTTAAATTAAAAAATCAAATGACGCCTTCAATTATATAACCATTACACTATTTAATTAGTCAGTATTTTCAATTTACATAAATTTTTAATTATAAACCATTATTCAATAAATATATTACTATTTAATGTAAATAGAAAAACTATTTGGTAATATATAAATTATATTTATATAAATTAATATATATCTATAAATGTAATGGCTCGGACCCTCCTGGTCCATTACATTGCCAATTTCTGGTGTTTCGGATGCCCTGGACCCCATCAGTATGTCTGGATCTAAAGGATGGCATGTCGGTGCCAGGATGTGACCATGGTGTGTCCCTGATCGATGAGTCCATGATCGGTGTGACACCAATCGGTGTGTCACCGATTGGTGCCACAAGGTCTTTTTCGGTTTTCTTTCCCCAATTTTCCCATAACTCCACTTTTAATTCTTTTAACCTTTTAAACTAGTTTAAGGCCATTTTTAACCCCATAAACATTGTTTTAAATCCCCTAAGAGTATGGTGACCCTCAATAGACCCATTTCCCTCCCTTTAAATGAAATCCTTTAATAGAAATCTATTAAGGCCAAGTCTCTAATGAGAATTATTAAATATCAATTAATTACATCATGTGTAACCCTCCAACTGCGTGGTGAAACCTCGATCTGCCTTTTAATCTATTCAAGATTTCATATCTTGTAACTCTTGGATCTCATCTTTTATCGCACGAGTTTCATTCATATTTTATGGCTGGTCTATTTTTCTATCATGGTGTGTTTGGATTCCCCCTTCCCAAGGCTAGTTGTTCACCTATGATGGAGCCTTTCATACTCATTCTTGGAGTCCTCGGAATTCCTCCCCTGCAATTCATGCATCCTTAGTTGCTGGTGCAAGGACAAAACATCAATCATTGATCATCCAGGTAGGGTTTTTTTGTCTATCTTACAGTGTATCATGTTGGGTGGGTATGATAATGTTTCCTTCAGGGATGGATGAAACCAAACCTTAAAAATGATAATAAAAGGTTTTTAGAGATTAAAGGGGTTTGTTTGTTGATGTTGATGCACTATTTTATCTTTTCTTATATTCTTTGAATTGTATGGGCTTATGTCCATTGAAAATCGTGGTCATTGGTGGTCCTTTCTTTTCCACTAATAAACCTCTGTTTACTAGATGATTATGTGATTGAATGGTTGCAACATGGAAACTGGTTAATCACATAAACTCAGTTGATTAAATGGATTTCCAATGAATAATATTCCTTGTGTGGTCACCCCGGTTAACGAAATGGAATGACGGGTTTAAATGAATTGTGTATTCAAATATGAAAACTCCCTAGCTCTGTTCTGGTGATGTGTATGGTTGTTATGCTTGATGCTTGTGAGGTGACATGGATGGGGGTGGGATCCCCTTTTGTAAAATTGTTATTTTTTAGATTCGGGGCCATACGTTGGGTCATGGTTTGATTCCAACAATTCGAGAGATCTCACGGATCCCTTTTGTTGTTGTGACTTTACAATAGAATCAGGTGTGAATGCATATTTTGATACTTGGTAGTTTTTCCCTCCTATTCTTGTGGTTGTTCATATTAGTTTCTATTTATTGAAGAATAATTTAAATGGAATCACTTGAATATGGAATTAATAATGGGTTTAATGGGGAATTTTTTTCTAGTAATGTGTTGTGACTTAATTGTGGTTGTGTTGCTTCTTATGAATGAATACTAATGAGGGTGTTTGTGTATGGGATGGATTTGGAATCCCTAGGTTGGAAAAAGTGTTTTTTTACCTATATGTATAATTTAGTTCTTATGTTTCTTTTTCGCCCCCCACCAAAGTTGATCACTTCGTTTCGAACACCCCATTTTATGGGGGAGTGTGTCTTTCCCAACACTCCTATGAGTGCCTGGTTATTAGCCCATTTTTTGATCCCTTTCCTGAGTAGCCAAAGACCCTTCGGGTAGGATGTTATGGCCTGAGGTACATTATATCCCTAGACTCTTCAGAAATGGTAGTTGTGGTGGTTGGACTAGGTGTGTGTGGTCAGGTTATTTCCCAAGTGTCTTCGGGATGAGGCCCAAGTCTCATCGGGCTTGGAGGTAGCTGTTCCTTCCCAAGTGTCAACGGGCATGGTTATGTGTGGTTGTTGTGGATTGGGTGTTTTTGGGAAAGATTTGTTTTTGTGGTAGCCTAAGTGTGGGAGGGTGGGGTATAGAAGTGGGACTGTTGTGATAATGGAGGGGGAGTTGTGACGCATAGAATTTCTTTAATAACCAGTGGAAAAGTGGTGTGGGGTACCCAAACATCAATTTTTAATTACTATTACTTTACTTCACTTGTGTTATTTGGGGAGTGTGACTTAGTGAGTTTTGGGTGGATATTGTCCTTACTAGGTACTTTGATTATCTCCTTTTCTCACGGGGCATTAGAATGCCTCCCCACTTGTGCATGAGAGCTTTTGGTTTTCCCTACTGAGTGTACCTATATACTCACCCTATGTATATAAAACTACTTTTAGGTTTCTAGAAGAATTTCAAGGACTGTGCCAGACCCTGTTAGCTTAAACATCGGGACTGTTGACATTGATTTGTTTCTCTTCTTTTGGTACTTTCCTTTTAAAGTTTTTTTGTACTTTATAACACTTTATTTTTGGAACATGCATATGGGAATGGTTTTTTTTCTTTACTTTTACTTCCACCTTTGGTGTTGTTAGGAATTTACTATCTTATCTCCCAACCATACTAAATAAAAAGGGTAATTCCTTCCATATTACGGGTGATTATACACCCTTGGTGCTAGTATCCACATTGGGGCCTATTGAAGGCGGATCTAGGGGTCATTATATCTCCTTTAACTTGAGGAAGGAAGGGTTTGGAAATCTGTTGTCCCTTCCCTCATCTTGGTGATGGCGGTTCGTGACAATATATTTAATATATAAAATTTATTAACATTAATTAACATAATTATCTACTTAATAAAATGTTTAATATTTAAAAATTTAAAATCAATTTATTCATTTTTATTAATAATTATTTATTTAATAAAATATGTAATATTTTTTATAATAAACTCATTTTTTATTTTATAATAACTTAATAATTTAATTTTATTTAACTGGACATTTATGACTATGAAAAAAGCAATGATAAAATGTATCTTTACCACCGCTAAAAATAAAAGCGCTCATAAAGGTTACCCTTTATTAGTGCTGGAAAAAAAATTGATAAATGGTACCCATTATAAGTTCTGAAAGAAGCATTGATAAAGGGCACCCTTTATCAGTACTAAAAATAAATTACTAAGAAAGGGTAACCTTTATCGGCACTAAAAAGGGAAGATAAATTTTCAATTTATTAGTGATAAAAAAGAACTGATAAAAGGTTAAATTTATCAGTGATTCCTTTAACACTGATAAAGATTCCATATATTAGTGGTTTTTTATAGCGCTGAAAAATACCAGTATAGTTAAATGCTGGTTTTGTATTAGTACATTCCCTAACTCAATTGGAGGGTTTCACTCTAATATTCAATAGAAAACTCATTCCTTATCTTAGAAAGAGGGTTTCACTCTAATGGTCTATGACCCATTCCTTATCTCTACATGAGGGTGCCACTCGGATGGTCGAGGACCCATTCCCTGTCTCCGTAGGAGGGTTCCACTTGGATATTTATGGACCCATACCATGTCTCTGTAGGATGGTTCCAGTCTTATGGTTGAGGACCCATGACTTATCTCTAAAGTGGGTTCCACTCTAATGGTCAAGGACTAAGGCCCTCTCTCTTTATGAGGGTTCCACTCATATTCATAGATAGTGTACCATGCCCCATCCCATTAGGAGTGTTCCACTATAATCTCTCGGATTATCCTGTTAGATCACTACCATTGTTAAGCTTTGCCTAAAAAAGAGTCAATTCTATAAAAAATTTCATCATATCTCAAAATCCATTTCAAAGTATGTCATCACATTCTACATGGAAGAACGGTTTGTATAGGATACTCGTGATCCAAATTTTTATTGCAAATGAAGGACATATAAGACGTAGAAGTTTTCTTAAAAAGAGGATGTACACGGAGTGTAAGGGGACCCACACGGTGTGTGGTCCCGCCCTACTACCTTTCAATATCATCAACAGTACACATCATGCTGTCCATGTTGACCTACACAGAATGTAATATTACCACATGATATTTCTCAACCACCTGGGACCTACCCATGTACTCCTAGTCGTGCTGCATAATCTTGTCCAAATCCATGTACATTGATACATGATATATCCTCTCACAAAGGGTCCTACCCATGTGATCCTATGACATGGTCTTTCTATACATGGGTGTTCAAACCACATGTGTCCCATCCACATTGTGTTCCATCCATAACGTTTCCAAAAACCCTAGAATCGCAACAAGATTTTACGACATGGCATGTTTTCGTCATCCAAAATTCCAGGTATTTTGAGTTTTTTTAAAAAAGTTTTATTTCCTCCATGAATTTCATTCCCTCCTTTGTCACTTCATATCTCATCTTATGTTCATATAAAATTGAATGTGGGAGGCTATGTTCCTCATTTTCATACACTTGGAGGCTGAAAATTGAATTTCCACTAGTCCCTTTTACACCTGTATGCACCTCTCATGACTCTCGTGTTGTAGCCAAAATAGATTCAGATCCTAGAACCACAAATAAATCAAAAAACTCAAAATTTATCCTAGTATTCCCTTTGATCATTTATATATTCATTACACCTAAGTCTTCCTTGAATTTGGGGGGTCTGATCAGGCTGGATCCCTCCTGGAAATTTCTAACTGCAGTCCTCAGAGGAAAATGATGAATATCATAAATAATTATGGGGAAAAAGAGCATAAAAATGTTGAAACATTATTTGGTCAATATTTTTTGGTTAAATAATACAAATTGGGAATACATGGGGTTAGAAACTATTGAATAAACAATTAAATCTTATGTTTGGTCTCATGAAAAGACTCACTTAATGTAGATCAAATAGAATGAATTAATCATGCACAATAAATTATTCATAATTGTGTAAATACACATATTATGATTCCTAATTTGATTTAGATCATTCATTGATGAATAAATTTCTTTACAACAAAGTGGGGGATCCATTTTGTTTGTTGTGCCTCGATTCACCAAGATCAGTAACCTCATCATCCACCGATGTCGATTTTCTAATAAAAATGGTTGACACTACTCTCAATGGTCTCAAGATTATGTGGATAACCATTGAGATCCTCCATAACAATGTATTTATAAACGGTATTAGGAATATTTCATTTAAAAAAATGAATTATTATCTTTTAAATGCAACCACCAATGACTGTTTTATCTGAACATCCAACATCGACCTACTTTAGGCCTTACCTTGGGTAAACCTCTCATTCCAGATTCGACGGCAGTCTAATAATTTTTTCCCAAATTACATTTAATATTTATCCCAATTTTTTGGAAATATTGTGCATCCATAATATAAAATATATTTAATATTTATATAAAATTCATTTTGAGATTCACCGAGCTTCATAATCGCATGCCATCATGGAACCTGGATTCGAAAATATTCCATGATATATTTTAAAGTACTACTAGGAAAAAAGTTTGGTCTATAAAATAAAAATATTCTAACTATTTCACAAAAAATACCCCCTCTATTTTTGGGCCACACTTCATGCAATTGGATTTGGGTGTTTCAATAGGAAGAATGGTATGTGATTGTTACCAAGTGTGTGAGTGGGTCTTTTCAATCAATTTAGGAAAGGTCTTACCCATTCACCAAGGAGAATATATTGATTTAAATGAATTTTTAATATTATCTTGGTAAGATTAGTATTTTCATACTAAATAAAACATTAGAGGTTTTATAGGAGAATGATATTGAACCTACTCATTGAATTATATGACTTAGAACAAAAGTAAATTTTGATAGATCTCGCTGGAATTCATCATTGGATCCATTTACATTTATATAAATCATTTTCTATGAATTTACATTTCCATTTTTCTTCTTGTTTCAATTAAAAAAAATCCAATCATCATATATGGTTACATTAAATAATTATAAAAAACACTAAAAAAATACATGAGCGCTAGAAAAAATGAGACTCTGAAACCCTTCTTCTTGATAGATGGATAGGGTCAACCACTATAATGTATTGGAAGAAAGATAAAACTTTATTTAACACTGGTCCATGAAAACCTTGTGATCAATGACATAATGGTTTCTAAATAACCTTTGGTGTTGAAGATATAACACATCCTTTTGAAAGTAAAAATATTTTAAATCATCTTAATATACCTTTGTTTAACACACACATCGTAAAAAGAGTAGTACAAAAAAATGTGTGTTAAAAATTAAATTTATTATAGAGGATTATAAAATAAAATATAATACAATATTATTGTGGTTGAACCCAAGTATGGAATAAAAAATTCCAAGATAAACCTTTGTAACTCAAAGAAGAAGATTTTGGTTACCAATAAATTTTGTAGGAAACATATCCCAAGAAGTGAGAAATATTTTTCAAGGGGTTTATATGGTAGGAATATATATAAACAGAAAATAAAGGGATAATAATACATAAATATATAATATATTAGACCATGCAAAAATTATATTAAATAATTTCAAGATGACAATCATAACTCAATGAATGAAAATTGAGTTACCAAAAAGCCTTACACTTAGGGTAACAACTGATTCAAAATCCATTTTAATAAAATGTTCTAATTTTGTTTAGTATATACAATAGTAAAAATATATTACAAGGATAAATATATAGGAATTGAATAAACCATTAAGTACAAACTATGGTGCATAACAAAAACAAGTCTTGAGGAATTAATGTTTGAGATAAAGAACCCTTACGACTTAGGGAAATTTTTAATCAAAACCCCTTGATTGAGAGGGCTTAAAATTAGACATAAAATTTAGTGCTTAAAATAAAATTCAAGATATGATATATCAAATAGGTATTATATAAACAACATAAAAGAAATTAGGTTCATAATAACAAACATGTCTCAAATTAAGTGATTTTATATGAAAACCCATACCTTGTTCCAAATTCATTCAGTGCATGTGCCAAAATTGTTGAATAATAAAATTAAGTTTATTAGATTCCTTATTAGGAAAAATATTATTATATATTTAATTAAATATTTACAATTTATTATTATATTTTATTTATTTATTATTTTTCTTCTTATGTTTGGGTGATAATTGAACTCGTTTTAGAATATTTTGGTAGTTTTAGTTATTAAAGATTGTATTTAAATAAGAAATTAAATACATAATATAACCATTACATAAAAAATTATTTAATTTCCTATTAAATTACAATTATATTAATATTTATTTCCCATTTTCATACATGATAGAGGTTTATAGCATTATTCAAAAATGTGGTTAAATAATCCCAAACATGAGCATGATGTATCTTGATAGAAAAGTATGGTCAATGATGTGTATAAGATCATTATAAAAAAATTATTATTTAATTTTATTATTTTCATGGATAATATATTAAGTGTTTAATATATATAAATAAAATAAATATTAATAATTAAAAAAGTTACTTCGTGGGAGACAGTAGACCGCACAATGACCTATAAACAATTTTTTGTTTTTCTAAGTTGATGGAAAGGAATAAATAAATATTGTTCCATTAATATAATAATACATAATAATAATAAGGATAATAATCTTATCATATTAGTATTTTAAGGATGGTTTTGTATGATAAACATTAATTACAAAATGTTAATTATTAAGTAATACTCACCTTGGGACTTTTAACATTATCTTGAAATTCTCTTTGGAAATGAACAGTTTTGGCTAAATAATTGATAACATAAACTTTTCAAAATTATAGAGGATTATATTATGAGGATAATTTAATATTTTTTTCAGAGTAAATTGATCTAATTTGTGTGGAATGAGGGGGTGTAAATTTCCCCTTTTATAAGTGAATAAAATTGAACTTTTGATAGCACCCTGTAATTTTCAATGATAGATTACACTATTAATGAGTCCAAGACACCAAAAAATGGAATAAAATTTTTTTGTGTGATATTTAGTCAAAAAAATCTTTAAAAAATATTTCCAACCATGTTTTTAACATTTTGGAATTCATTTTTTCTTAGTGTTTTACATTTACCTTTTTTTGGTTTTTACTTTTGTAATTAGTTTTTAACTAAGTAATATATGTTTCAATAAATATATAAAATAACCCATATTAAAATATTTGGGTGTGCTAAACCTAAATTTAATCTCAATTTAATATATTTAAATTTCAAAATAATAAAAAATTAACTTTTAAATTGAAATAGTTTATACATAGAAAATTAGTTTTTATTAAAATAGTGGTTCAACATTTATGTATTCATAAACATATTTATCATTGTTTACTAATTAATTTTTTATTAATATAATTATATATGTGTCTTGAAATAATCTCAGAGTAATCATTTAAAATATATTAATTTAATATGTTATATAAAAACAACACAGTTGAATTTCATTAATGTTAAATGTAGCCTTTATTTTCTTTCAATTTATGTTTCATATGGTCCCTAGTCCTATTCATTATCTATAATTCAATGGTTGAGTTTTAATGGTCGAACATAAATATATCAAACATTCAATTTAGTTAGGTGTTTATAGTGTAGCATGTTATGGAACATGTTGACTTATTTAATGGTAATCAAATATAAAACAATTCATGTGTAACATCCCCCCCCCAATTGAGTCCTTAAAATTTTAATTGTCACTTACTAGTAGAATTATTCTTGGGTATCTAGAAGATATATGTAACTCAAGATATATTTTCATATCAGGTTTATACCTAAATATCATATATATATATATAAATAGATATATTATTCATCCATTGTGTTAACCAAAATCTTCATAATTTGTATCTCTTTTACCTCCTTTTCCATATATAAAATATCTTATAGATCCTTGAATACATTTACTAGGGTGACTCTTCCTTTATTATTCACATGAAGAAGATTAGACTTCTTTCAATTGTCATCTTGATCACAATAACTTCCATTATACATCATCATTATCTTCTATTTTTTGTATTTTATTTCAACTATTTTCACATTGATAATAATAAGTCATGATTTCCAGTTTTTAATAATAATAAGATTTATAACTATAGATTTTATACCATTAGGTTCCTATTGGTATAATCTCTATATTTTCTAAGGAATAAACTTTCAACTTTAATCCATTAGGCTTTGTCCATTACTAAAACCAAAACGTGTTAATATGTATGATGGAGTATAAGATAATTGTTTTAAGATAACAAATTCAATGCCATAATATCTAATTATTTGAAATTAACTTTTAGTTCATCTTAAATGACTCTTATATCAATATTAGTTTCACTAGGTTTTGTACTCAGATACTCCTTAACATAACTCCTTGACATAATAAATCATTAAATTTGGAATGTAAGAAATGAACATGTTCCTAATGGTTTCTTGAACATGGTTTTTCAAAAATATTTGGATGCCATACATGTGGAGATTTGTAAGTTGATCTCCTCATTCTTTATCAGTGGACAAATTTCATAAGTCACCAATTCTCAGTTTCAATCTTTGATTCCAAAAGTGAAAAATACTTGTGAGATGCATCTCTTATAGCTTGTTTCTCTGGTGAACACTATTTAAAAATTGATCAGTAAAACTCTATAAATTAGGCTTTCCAGTATTTCCAAAAAATTTATCTCTTATAATGAATTTTTTTTAAAGGAAGATTCATTGAAGATTTCATTATAAATACAACTATGTATTTTTATTTTCTCAGGAAAGAAAAAAAGGGATTTTTCTCAAACATGATATAAAAAACATTTTCACACGATGGATTTGAATTTCAATTATAATGTTTTACATGGTTTTGGATTTTGTATCATCTTAGTTGGATGAGGTCTATATTTGGCCCTTCCAAAAATCTTAGTGCCCATTAATGGTCAAAAAGAAGGTATTTTTAAGTACTCTAGAGGTTTTTTACAATGGATTCCATTTTCTATCATTCTATTTTCTTTTTATAAACACTATGTTATCAAACATCTCTCTAATATAGTTCAGCAAGGAAGGCTCAAACTGATAATATATTTAACATCCCTTAATTATCCTACTAATTTTCATTATAATAATGATATTATTCTCTTTTTTCATGGTAACGCAAGTAAAATTTTGTCCCTTTATAAAATTATACATCACTAAAAAAGTATCTTAGGACAAAAAATAATCTGGGATAAGTCTTTCATTTTCATAGGACATAGACTCCCACTTTCCATGAAAGGATATATCTTGTCAAAAATGGTCATTGGGGAGCATTCCATTATACTTAAGTATCTTTGGGTGCCTCTTTTGGGGAAGACCTAAGGCATCCTATTTCATAATTATTTTTTATCATATAAAGAATCATCTATCAAATTGGAAAGGGAAGAATCTTTCAATATTTGAAAGATTATGTTCATTTAAATTCAAAATTATCTATAAACTGGTATACTCCTTCATGATATATAAATTTTCTATGGGTTTTATGAAGAATAAAAATGTTTTCATCAAGAACATTATTTGGAATGGATAAAATATGGAAAATAAAATGGTTAGTGCGTCCTAGAAAAAAATCAAACACATTCCAAAGGTGGATGAGGAGTCAATAACATCCGGTGTTTTATTGAATCTATTTTGGCCAAGTTAAGTTTAAATATCAATTATAATAAATCAATTGATCCAGAATTTCTAAGAGACAAATATATAGGTCGAATGGAGAAATTAAATGATTCTTACATTGATTCTTTTATACTATCTGTTATTAAAGCCTCTTATCATAGTATTATATGTTTCTCAAGATGGATTGTCCAAAATAACACCTCTCTCAAATTATAAAATGATAATTGGAGTACACATCATCTTTGTGACGAATTAAATATTCAAGATTCTTATTCAGATTCTCATATATCTATCATATAATTTTTTGAGTCGTATTAGCTAAAAATATTGGAGGGGATTAAAATCATTTTCAGTGGTTAATCCTTTACATTAGGTTCTGATTTTATGATTTGAGAACCTATAAGAAATGGCAAAAAAAACTAGTCGGTTATTCTACTAGAATAGTACAATTGGTGTTAATGGTAACATGAAATGGATTAAATCCTTAAATAATACAATATCAGGCCTCCTCTCATTACTCTTATCTATATATTATCAAATAATTGAATACCAACTGATAGTTGATTACAATCAGTTGGCATTTCTATTTGTTTCATGTTCCCTATATGAAATAAACATATTGAATATATAGAACACATATTTATAGATTGTGACCCTCCTAAACACTATAGAAGGATATCTTAATCCTCTATGAACTCATGAGAGTAGTAACAGACTCCCTAAAAGAATTATTTCATATGTGTAAGGGATTTAACTTCTCTCTCTTACTATGTAACCTGTTTCTGGCCGTTGTGACCAAGATCTTGTATCTTACCTAGTTAGAATGCAACTCATTTATTCATAAAGGAACTTTATTTTTCATTTGATCTACTATTATGAGAATTTATGTGGCTATAATAGAGTACCATGAATTAATTCATGGGTTTTGTGATAAAAATTGATTTAAATTCATGATACTCAGGAATCTGTGCATTTATGTAAATTAAAATCAATCAGATGGGACACTAGAGATGTTATATAAACATCCTATGTACAACTACATAAAAATAATTATTTATGGTTCATAAAAAGGTGGTTATAACACCTCTAGATTTTGTGAATTATTATTTTTAATTAATTTAACCATTTTTACGCCTTTAATTTCACGCGATACTGAAGATAGATAATTTTATATTAAAGCATTGTGTTTGGATTCTATTATATGAAACACTAATTTAATCATGTATAAAATCTGACATAAAATTTCGATTTCACTATATTGAACACCATGGTTATCTGATGTTTTACTCAATAATAACTATCATTGATGTCTTGTGTAACACGCAATATCGGGTTTTATAGATCAATAATATATCATTAAGATGTAACTACTTAATAAAATAAGATATAACCTAGATGTTAAATTAGATGTCAACTAATTTATGAAAATATATGGAATACTGAAATATAAGAAGAATTCAAATGTTACCAATTAATTTTAAATGAATATGATAAATGATTGAATACAAAGGAAAATATTATTAAGGTCACAAGGATTTTTACACTAATAAATTAAATTTATTATAATTAGTGAATAATATTATTATAATATATATGTTATATATTCCATAAAATATATTTTATATTCATACAATAGTATTTATAGACTAAGGATAAGAACAAACCCAATTTTCTGTTTAAAAACTAATATTTTTATTCCGGCATTTTTACTGCCATTGAATAGATAATCCATTTTAAATCCAATTTTTAGAAATTTTATTGATTTTATATTTCAAAAAAATATTAATATTGTAAATCATAATATAATAATTATCTTAGGATAAATTATTATTTTTTATGTATGGTTTCATTTTTTAATGAATGGTTACAAATACTTAATTTTGATTCAAAGCTCCTTTTTCATCTAATTTATTTAAAAGGTTAAATTATATTTTAGGTTGGTTTAAAAATTTTATTAGATTATATTTTTATAAATTAATAAAATTTAGGTAATTGAGATCAATTTTACTTTTAAATTGGTCAAAAAATATGTAGAAAACATTTGAATGTTTTCACTTTAAAACCCAGCATTGTCGACTCGGCTGTGGGTTCAATTGTAAATTAATTTCTGCTACTTATATGATTATATTTTGGAAACAATTATCAAATATTTTGAATAAGAAAAATTTATAATGTCTAATAGGGTTATATTTATTTTTTACCAAAAATATTAGTGAAAGTGATTATAATTAATTACAACGACTAAGAGAAAAATTATCTTAATGAAGTACTAAACCTTAATATTAAGAACCAAAACGACCTAGAAACTTTTCCAAACCCCATTTTATTTCCATTATTCATCCATTAACATTACATTATTGATTTATTTTGGTTTTTTATGACTTTTTGTATGTAAAAACATGGTTACACGTAACTTGATTTCAAAAAATCCAAATGTGTCGTTTTCCTTCACTATAAAATGCCACCAAATCTCCCTCTTCTTTACACCTCTCAATCCACATAGGTTCAACAAATATCTACCCAATAAACTTCTAAACATATCTCCATTCCACTTTTAATATTAAATTTTGTATGAAATCATCCCATGTAGTCCTTCTTCACAAACCAAACGGAGTTCCCCAATTAAGAGGTAACATCTTCTCTAAAGCTCATTTCTTATATTTACTTTCTCCACCCCTCCGCTATATTTATTCCATTATTTTATACAAAAAAGTATGAAAAATATACGAAGATCTTTTATTCTAGGTTTTTTACCTATTATTACACAAACTTACATCTAATGGGTAATGAACATACGGTTTACATGTATGGCTAACTATCGTCTCAGTAAATGATGATTATTCATTTTTTCATTACCACTTCTTATGGTGGAAATTATGATGGAAACTTGGTTTATATATGTTATATATTATATTTATTATGTTTTTAATCTTATTTAATTCTTTTACAATATATCTCTTTATACTTTCCATTTTTTTGTAAATATGATAATTTCATTTGAGGAACTGTGGACTAGATCCCCCTCAGAACGATGTGATTCATTCATACACTACATGCAATGTTTAAGGATGGTTTGAGTGAATAGATATGTTTTATATGAAATAATAAAGATATTATAACAATGATATATATATACATATATATTTATATATATATTTCTTTTAATTCCATTATTTCAATATGAAAATTAAATGGGAATAGCATTCATACGTACGTACGACCTAACATCTCTATGAACGGAGTCTTATTTTTCATAATTCTATATTATATGGACTATACTGAAAATTAATTATATTTAAATCATGTTTTAATTAATTAAATCATTATATAATTATAATTACCAAATATATAACATATTAATACACATGTGAAAAACTAAGCGAATATTACCCGTAGTGAAACATTAACATAGAATTGTTAACAAAGAGGTAACACAAATCCATAATTAAACTATATGTTGTATTAAAAGTGATAATATGGTTTTGTAAAATATTTATAATAAATTTATATTTATTATACATGTGTTTTGAAAACTAATGAAGGGAGTCAACACGCACAATAAGGAAATTTCATCTCACTTTTTACTTCAATGAGATACATGCATTATTCACCACCCATTCCTATTGTGTGGTGTGTATACTGATCATGAATGTATTATGTGATTATTATTATTAAATTAATTAGTAATTAAATATCTGTTCTAGGATCTTCCTTTTATGGGTTTTATGTTTCAAATGTTTCCAAATTGGTATGATAGTTTTGTCTCAATTTACCTTCTTTGAGACACATGCCATGTAATGTGCATATATTTTTATATAATGTGTACATAATACTATTGAGATGTTATATAATGAATCTATTAAATTTAAATATATTTTATGATTCATTTAATTTCACTTTCTTACATGGTGAGTGTGGTTCAAACTTACTAAGTGATATGAGTTTATTGAAATAATCCCATCACTTTTTAAGATTGTTTATATTTATGCTTCCTTTGATGAAATCTTATGATCCATATATTAAAAACATTAATGAATTTTATTTTCCTATAGTTATTCATAATATATTCATTTATGGGAACCATTTTTTCACTTTCTGGTACATATTATGTTTAAGAAAGTGTAAAGAATATTGGATTTACCCTCTCTTTGGTCAAAAATCCACATTCCATAAAAACCATGTTTTCTAAAAAGGGTTTCCATGAACACTTTACTATTCTAATATAATATCTAAAGGAAATTTTTACCTTTTTTTGCTTTTACCTGTGTTTTCAAAAGAATATTATTTTCACTTTTCAAACATGGTGTTTTTCAAACCTTTTTCTGTGAGAAAGGAATGTTCTTATTACATTGTGTGACATTTTATAATTTAGGCAACCTCATTTTTGTAATGTTTCCATTGCATGTTCAATAGGTTAATTGTTAAGAAAATAATTTTAAAATACATTTTCAAATAAAGGGTTTTCATAATGTTTTAAATATTCTTTTGTACTTTTTTAAGGAAACTTTTTTCAGAATGTTTTGAAGATAATTTCATAAGTTTTCAAGGGAAATTATTTTCAAAAAAAATTAGATTATTTTATAAGTTTTCAAGGAGAATAATTTTTAAAAATGATTTCTATATATTTTTATATGTTTTAAAAAGAAAAATGCTACCAAAACGTTTCCAAATCTTTATTTATAATAATTCAAGTATATTTTCATGAAAATGGATTTGAAAATGATATTATGTTTTAAAGAGCCTTTTTCAATGTATAAAGGATAACTTCTTCAACAAATTTTTTCAAAATCTATTTCCAAGTTATTTTCCATTTAAAATGACATATGTTGATTTCACTCTATAATAAATAATCTAAAGAATCTATTCATATTCCTTCATTAACGGTTTATGTTTTGATGGAATCATTCTTATGACATTGATTTCACTTCCATGGGTTATATGCTTATTAAAATAAATTCTTTTCACGGGTTATGATTTTGATTAAATGATTATGAGAACTATATTTTATCATAGGTTAAGATATTATTACATGTTTATGACACCCATTTTATTTCATGGGTTATTATATGATTTTATATGAATTTCTGGAACATTTATTTATGATTTCATTATGAGAATGGTTAGACCTATATCTCCCTCTAATGAATTGGGTAATCGTAATTGGTTTATCATCTCAAAGTTTAAACAGGAGGGAACCTCACGCTTGATACAAGATGGTAAAATGGAGGACATACCAAGCTTAAAATAAGAGGGTACATGATAGTACATCCTGATCCCAAAAGAGTGTACACGGAAGGATATCCTAATCCCGAAAAAAGAGGGTACATTGGAGGAAATACCAAGCTCGAAATAAGAGGGTACACAAAAGGGAATCTCAAGCCTGAAGTAGGTACATGGGTGATTAACACAATCTAATAAATTTACAATGGACTTGGTAGGTTGTCTTGACATAAGGTTATTATATGCTTCTGTTTTTTCAGAATTTCATGTCCTATTCTCATGTTATACTTTCATGAATTATGATATTAATTATATTATGACCCATGTATTATGAACATCCAATATTTATTATGATATATAATATATAGGGTATGATATTCAAATGTTATGCTCAAGTTCTATAAAATTTGGTCTTGTTATATTTATGCATTTCTTTTATTTACCCTAACTGAGCATTTGATCTCCCAACTTTCTTCGGTTTCCTTTCACAAGGTTATAAAGAAAAGTTTTATCTAAAATTACTATAGGTAGAGATATTTATGGGACATTTTAAATATCTTTCACTATGGTAGAAAATTTTTTCCCCATGTTTCCAAAGAAACTAAAATATTTCGACCCTTAGTCATATACTTTTGTAATGTATTGAATATCCATCTAAATTGATGTAATATCCATGTATGTGAATCCTGGGTCACTATAGTTGGTATCAAAGAGATGTTTAGTCAACCTATAGAAACTATGATGAAAACCCTTTAGTGAGATCCTCAGGTACACTTTATGGATATGTCTAGGGATGTCTCTAAGGTTAAGTCTAACGATGAGGAAAAGTATATATAAATCTATTGGAATTTTGGTGAAGGATATAGCAATTAATTTCCGAGAAATATAACCCTATATTGATACTATAAGTGTATTTGGGTATGGGATGTATGTACCTAGGAGTAACAACTCTGATAATATTTTATAGTCCTGACTCAGGTTAATCTAGTATATCAAAATGGGCTATGATGTACACCTTGTTTGATAATCTCAGCGGATATGATCTTGAAATTCATAGACTCTACATGAACTATTATGAAGGATTTCAACAGAATATGATTATGAATAACCTAGGATAAACCAAATGTATCTTATATTATGGAAGGTTTCATAGTTTATACATCCTATAAGTAATATTTCATGGTTATGTAGATTTCTTCTATGAAATGTATCTCTCACCCTGTGATTTTGGGTTTTATTCAATGGATATTACTAGAGGTGACATGGTTAACATTGAATGTTTTAGATGTGGATATTATTCGAATCAAGAAAATCAATTTCCCAAGGGGAAACGTCATTAATAGAATAGTATTGGGAATACTCTTGAAGATAAAGAGACTACAAATGATATGTGAAAGTATGTGATGTTCTTCTCGTATTGTTTACATTAATCATAATAAGAATGATTAGATTGAGGTTAAGGAGCATTAATACAATATTCATATATTCTAGGAAAGAAGTATTAAGGAATATGGTTATGAAACCAAAGTAATTGTTTAAGAGTAATGTTGGAGGGAAGAAGTATTTATGGTTTGAATTAAAAGGATATGTTATATGAATCACGAAATATATAAATATTTTCAGTATGATTTTTCATTAAGAATTGAAAATGTTATGTTTAGTGGTGATAAATACTTAGAAATGACATATTCTGATTAAGGAAAGGTAACCCTTAACGTGATCAAAATGTCGAGAAAATTTTTTGTCACTTGGATAAAGGGATAATTGATTTGGATATAGTAAATTAGACAGCACTGACTACCACACAATTGATAAATATCTATTTACCAAGTATCCTACGTTATCATGGATGAATTTTACAACTTCATCGATTTAGGGAATATATCCAGTAACCATTGGAATAATGAATCATGCATGTTCTTAGTAAATATTTATGGTAAATCAGGCCATTACCATGTTTCAAGAAAATATACGATGAGGAAATTTACATGTTTGGAATGTAACAACCAAGAGATACTTTTTGATATATGGGGGAATAATTATTAATCTGATTTCATTAATTTATTCCTAAAGTTATTTTAAAGACCTAGAAATACCATGGAAAATTTTCTCTTTAAAAAAATTTGGGAATTTTATGACTCCGCAGTTTCTGACGATGCTTCATTCCGAGGCCCGGTGTGCCCCAAATCAATTTCTGAAGTTTTGTTTGGGTACGTTCAGTAAACGTACATGCAGGATTTCATATCTTTTGAACCGGTGCTCGGAATTGAAATTTGAGGAAACTGATGAACTCGCAGCGCTGGTATTCGCTTAAGGGGACCTTCACCGCAGTTTCATTTTATTGGGAGTGGAAGTTAATTTTTGGGTGATTTCTAAGTTTAAGAAAAAATATGTGTAGTATATTTTTTTAAAAATGTGTGGTGGTTAATTCCTCCAAAGGGAAGTTGGAGGAGGGTCCCTCCCCCACATAACCTCCCATGGGAGGATATTATGTGGTGGGGCCCACATGAGCACCTAACCCCTAAACTCCCATTGAACCCCTTAAACTCCCCTTGAATTTATTAAATCCACCACTCTTCATTTATTTTGGGTGAACTGTCCACCTTCCTCCTCTCATTAAGTGTGCCAACCATCTAATTAAGGAATTGAACTTATTCAATTTAATTAATTCTAGCTTTTGGAATCTTTTTAAAAGCTTGTCAATAATAAAATAATAGGAGAGCCTACTATTTTAGTTTGGGTGTGGAACTTTGAGAAGAATTGGGAGGAACTCTTGGAGAAATAATATTCTCTTGATGAAGAATGTCATTCTTCAATGAAAAACTCTCCACATCTTGAAGAATGTGAAGCAACACCTTATACCTTCTTCAACTAAAGTAAGGAATGGAAGCATCGCCGCCCACGAAGTACACTGACGATGTCGACTCGACTTGACTACACCGAGCTCCACTTTTTCTAACGTAGACGGAATGACGTCCATCTTCCATGACATCCGTCTTCCGCAACTCGTCAACGGTCAACGACAATCGAGGTAGGGTTTTGAATTTGAGTTTTAATTCCGTTATTTTAAGTTCTTCTTTAACCTTGGATAAAACCAAATATTGTGGATCGACCCCCAAACATGTCGATCTGCAGAACGGATGTTGACTGTGGGATGTGTTAGAGATTAAGCTGGGGTTTTTTTTTGTTCAATTATATGCTGGATTACTATTTGAGCCTCTAACGCGGAGGGAACAGGCTAACGAACAAGTTCGGACCTTCCACCAATTCATTCTTGATGCGCGGTTTGATGGGAGATGGGTTAACGGAATGGCAACCCTGATTTGAGGATGTCGCAGTGAAGATAAGGTCCCAAGGAGGCCGTAGGCATAGACGAGAGGCAAAACGGACCACCGGAACGACTCTGGTGACCAACGGAGGAGCAAGACGGAGGGAGTCGCCGACATGGTAGCACCGGTGACCGGAGGTGTCAGCCGACAATGGCCGGCCTTCTGGGGGTGGCGGCACCCCTCGCGTGCCGCTGGCAGAAGGCCGTCGCGGCCCCAGCCGCTGCGACAGAGCAGAACCCGCACTTGCGGGTTCCGGGAATGGTGGGTGGTGCCAGCTGATGCCGCTGTTACGGGACACTTAGGGGCTATCCCCCCCTCTCTGCGTGCCTTGAATGTAACACACACGGCTAGCTAGCTGAGCCGCGGCCAGCCATTCGGGCCGAGCTGTGCCAAGCGTGTCGTGCCCGCCGCCGGGCGGGGACGCCTGTCTGGCGGGCCGGGCCGCCTGTCACGCGGGCCGAACCACCCTCGCGCAGGCCGGGCCAAATCCAACGAACTGGGCCCCACCCACAAAGTCAGGCCACGCCCTACCAGTCTGGACCTAGATCCCCATCGGGTCGACCCAGTTCGGGCTGACCTAGGGCGGATTGGGCTAGGGCTGACCGGACCCAGACTCCCCTCTTCGGACCACTTTTGGTTTTTTGACCATAACATAAGCTACGGACCTCCAATCGATGCACCATATATTGCATAGGACTCCTTGGATTGAAGCGGTTGTTTCAGTATATCACACTCATGGTTTTGGTGAAGTTTTTGTATGGTCGGGTTGGTTTGAACCCTGAAACCAACTGGGTCCTCGTAGCAGAAACGCTTATAACTTAAGTACCAGATGTCTGATTGAAGTCCCATAAACTACGTTGGATTCATTTTGATGATACATTCATTTTGGAATACTCCACATAGGTTTCGGATGAGGATGGAGTATGTCCGGGTTGGATTGTACCCGAAATCCAACTGGCCCCTTGGAACGGAAATGCCAATAACTCTCAGACCGGGTGTCTGATTGACGCACCATCTATCGAGTTGGGTTCCTTATGATGAGATGGAACTATGGGATACATAAAATCAGGAATTCGTGATATTTGATGTATCGACACTTTGCTTAAGGAGTAGACCCTCCCGGAATAGAGCGTGTTGTGTGCCGGAACCCTAGGGTTGGCTGTGACTGAGATGACAGAATATGTTGTGGGTTCGATAGCGATGACTTCTGTACCGGGATCCTCTGTGTGTTCGACAGCAGTGACTTCTATACCAGGATCCTATGTGGTTTCAACAGCGATGACTACTGTACCAGAATCCTACTTGGGTTCGACGGTTACGACCTCTATACCGGGATCCTTCATGGGTTCGACATCAGTGACTTCTGTACTAGGATCCTACGTGGGTTCGATAGCGATGAATATTGTACTAGAATTCTATGTGGGTTCAACAGTGATGAATTCTGTTCTAGGATCCTACGTGGGTTCGACAGCACTGATATTGTTCCAGTATCCAACGTGGGTTCGATAGAGGAGATAATTCTGAGGCTGCATCTAATCATCTCTACCCCTCTTCGTGAGTTGTATACCTATGTGTGTTGAGTCATGTATTTCAACCATTCTCAACATGGTGATTGACTTTACTTCTTTTATGGAATGGTTTGTGCTTGGGATCAAGAGTTGGAGCAGGACTATGATTGATGACTTAGGTATATGTGTGAGCATATACCTAAGTAGGGTTGTTTGATACTTTGTGATTGTATCTTTATACTCTGGTTTATCCTTTGTGGATTTTGTGAGACCTTGAGGGTCTCGGGGTCCCTACTGAGTATCGTTATACTCTCCCTTGCATGTTTTATGCCCACACCTCATGATGTTGGATGCAGATGACGGACAACGCTGACAGAGGTGGAGTTTACAAGGACTGGACAGCACCCGGAGGTGGACCACACGACGAGTCGATACCTAGAGGAGATGGATGGACATGGAACACTAGGGAGGATATCTGTACCTAACCTTCAGGTAGGATCTTTGGTGGATGATCCATGAGATGCTAGACACCTTACAACTATTTTTCTTTTTAGTTGTAACTATTTTTCCTTTCCTTGTACTTTACTGTTGGGCTTATATTTCTGTCCCTTGTACATTCCAACACATCTTCTGTATACAGTTTTTACATAGAGTTTTCTTCCGCTTTTACTCTGGTTATGTTTTTTTGCAGTTATAAAGGCAATGCATTCCCAGTTTACGGATTTATGCCTTTAGTGCTAGTCGCCATCCCCTGGCCTATGGAAGGCGGGCATGGGGTAGTTACAACACGGGCCCCGGGAGACAGGTCTTGACAAATTGGTATCAAAGGAGTCGGTTCTACCATAGAACTTGGAATCGGATTCTTTTAACAGCAATAGTGTTAAGTGTTTTGGGTGTGGTTATCAGTTTAGGGAAATCGATGTTGGTGCAGAAGCCGACGTATCCAAACACAAGGACTCTGACTTCTGTCTTCTAACGCAAGATACGAAATCAGCGATTGCGTGTGTGATTCCTTTGAAAATTTTCTTCGTGATTACTTTGTGTCAGCTCACCAGGTATATTGTTTTGACTATGTCTCACATGTTTCTATTCAGGATGGCCCCATGAAGGTACCCATCTAGGGTTCTGAGTTTCGTACGAGATGGTCGCCCACCGAGTGACGAGGATTCGGTGCAGGGCCCCATCATAGCGGGCATTCCATCGGCACCACTACCCAATGAGCCAAAAATACCACCATCTCCAGGAGCAAAGAGTGCATTCCATCTGAGTGCGTTGCATGCGTTCCAGCACCAGATCCCACCCAGGTTTTAGGGAGAGACGGACCCACAAGTATCTGAGGATTGGATAGAGGCTATTGTGATATTTTTTATATTGGTAGGGACACTATCCAATCTCATGGTGATCATTGCCATGATTATCCTATAGGAAGCAGTAGGTAGATGCTGGAGCCTGATGCTCCAGGTGCATTATGAGGCATCACTACTTTGGACAGACATCCAGATCCTATTCCGGGAAGAGTTTGTACCAGCCACCCTTTGTGCAGTGCGGATTCAAGAGTTACTTCATCTACAGCAGGGCAGCATGATTGTAGCTCAGTACACATCGAGGTTCACTGACCTCTCGCACTACTCCAAGGATATGGTACGTGACCCATTCTTCAGGGGCCAGACCTTTTAGCAGGGACTAAGGCTTGAGATCAGGGATTCGATGATCTCCCTCAACCTCCCGACGTAGACGGTGTATTGGAGTGATCCCTCCTAGTGGAGAGTTTCCTTTCTGAGCAGTCTCTAGCAGCGAGACTCACCACTAGTCGACATGAACTAGAGTCTTCTGTAACTGGTAGTAGACGGATTATGTAGGGGTCCAAGAGAACCAGACACTCAGGTGGTCGACTGCACGACTCAGCTTCGATTGTGTGGGGCACACGAGACAGAGCTAGCCATACGAGGAGTAGGCAGTGCTATGCAAGTGGTGGGCAGGGTCACATGGCTCAAGACTGCCTGAATCGTCCTCCAGTTGAGCAGCAGAAAATAGAGGGACCTCCCAGGTATAGGCAAAGGTTCGACTGTGGTGGTCCGCCGGGAGCAGGCGGACGTGGCAGCGAAGCTGGCCGAGCAGTAGGTGGTGGACGACATTTCGAGGCCCTACCACCACCACCACTAGGAGGTCCACCCCGACCACAGGGAACGGGTTGACAGGGGAGATCTCAGCTTCAGGTACCTAAGGCCTATGACCATAGTGCTCTGGGAGTATGTGGCTAGGAGCAGGACTAGTTCCAGGCATAAAGTCCTTTGTTCATGAAGCTTTTAGCTTCGTTGATGTCATTGTTTGTGGTTTCTTTGTGTCTATGTACTTTGAGCTACAGTAATAAAACACACTTTTCCTTGTGACATTTTATTTCTTGCCATTTCTGTGGATAATACTAAGAGATTCTAGATAAAACTGTTGACTTGACCCTCACATTCGAGATTCCTACTGGAGGAGACCCAGTGACCACACACTGATGCCGACAGTGTGACTCAACCCTTGGAGACAAGAGTAATAGTTGGATATCTTAGTAGTAGTTTCATGGCTTAACGATGTCATCCCTAGCCTGAATTAGTACCAATCATGTTAGGATAGACTTTATTACGCAATGGGAGTGGTTCATCCAGGGGATGGGGCCATAATTATTTTTTTGGAAAAGGATAAATCTTAGCAGCTCTTGTAGGACGTAGGCGAAGAAGGGTGTAGATGATTTCTATTAAATTGGCTAGTCCCACCCATAGTTTGTTGGGTTAATGCTTTACAGTCTACTCTGACCACCAGAGTCTCAGGTATATCTTCTCTCAGAAGGACCTGAACCTGAGACAGTGGGGATGACTTGAATTCCTCCAGGACTATGACTTCAGGATAATCTATACTCCTGGAAAGGGGAACATTGTTGCTAATGCTCTCAGTAGGAGATCAGGAATTCAGCTACTAGGAGATGCGATGGAGCAGCTAGCCGTGTTGCAGATATCCTTTGTGGATTGGGATGGAGCAGCCTTTCTACAGACTCTCACAGTCACTTCCTCACTTCTTTAGCGAGTCAGGGAGGTGCAGCATGGGGATGCTGACTGCGAGACACGGCGTGCTCAGATATCCTCAGGGCAGGAACCTGAAGGATTTTATAAAGGTGGGGATCACGTCATTCCTTTTAGAGGATGTACCATGGTACCAGTTTCACTTCAGGAGGAAGTGTTTCGGGAGTTCCACACATCCCCTTTAGCGGTACATCGAGGAGTGGTAAAGATGTACTAGGATATTCGATGACAGCACTGGTAGCCAGGTATGAAGAAGGCAGTAGCGGATTATGTCTCTCGATTCCTCACTTGTCAGCAAGTGAAAGAGGAGCATCAGGTACCAACAGGCTTGGTTCAGCCTTTATAGGTCCCAAAGTGGAAGAGGGATGAGATAGCCATGGACTCCATGATGGGTCTTCCACGTATGTCTAGGAGACATGACTCGATTTTGGTGATAGTTGACCGAATTACCAAGTCTTCCAACTTCTTACTAACCAGAGATGGTATGCGCTACCATGGAGAAGTGGCAGGTCATCCAGGAGTGGATAAAGACTGTGCAGAACTGACAAAATTCACATGCTGATAGGATACAGAGACCTCTAGAATTCGAGGATGGCGACCACGTCTTTCTATGGGTCTCACCTCAAAGATGTCTATAGAGAATTAACCATGGTGGAAAGTTATCGCTATGATTCATTGGACCTCTTTAGGTCCTCAACAGGGCAGGTGAGGTGGCTTACCACTTGTCCCTTCCACCTCAGTTGCACCGGGTGCACGACATCTTCCACGTATCTCAGCTGAGAGGATACGTGCACGATCTGTCTTGCATTATCAGCCACGGGGAGCTGGACATTTGTGACAGGGCGACATTCACAGAGGTCCCAGTGGAGATCGAGGATCGATAGGAGTGGGTCCTATGTGGACAGTCGATTCCTCTGGTGTGCATACACTGGCAGTACAGGAACCTCCAGGAGATCACATGGGAGTGGGAGGCTCATATGCATGCTTAGTAACCCCATTTTTTCCCTTAGTATGTGATATAGTTTACGGGGACGTAAAGCCCTGATGTGGGGAGAATTTAAATACCTGGAAATCCCGTGGAAAATTTTTTCTTAAAAGATATTTGGAATTTTACGAGTCCACAGTTTCTGACGGTGCTTGATTGCGAGGCCCATTGTGCCGAGAATCAATATTTGAAGTTTTGTTCGTGTATGTTTAGTAAAAATACGTGCGGGATTTAATATCTTTTGAGCCGATGCTCAGAACTGAAATCTGAGGACACCGATGAATTCGCAGCGCCGGTATTTGATTAAGTAGACCTTCACCATTGTTGCGTTTTATCAAGTGTGGAAGTTAATTTTTTTTGTGGATTTCTAAGTTTAATAAAAAATATGTGTAGCATATTTTTTTAAAATGTGTGGTGGTTGATTTCTCTAAAGGGAAGTTGGAGGAGGTTCCCACCCCACATAACCTCCCATGGGAGGGTATTATGTCGTGGGGCCCACATGAGCACCTTACCCCTCAACTCCCCTTGAACCCCTTTAACTCCCCTTGAATTTATTAAAGTCACCATGCTTCATTTATTTTGTGTGAAATCTCCAGCTTCCTCCTCTCATTAAGTGTGCCAACCATCTAACTAATGAATTGAACTTATGCAATTTAATTAATTATAACTTTTTAAATCTTTTGAAAATCTTGTCAACAATAAAATAATAGGAGAGCCTGTTATTTTAGTTTGGGTGTGGGACTTTTAGAAGAATTAGGAGGAAGTCTTGGAGAAATAATTTTCTCTCGATGAAGAACACCGTTATTCAATGAAGAATGATCCACGGCTTGAAGAACATGAAGCAACACCTTATACCTTCTTCAACCAGAGTAAGGAAGGGAAGCATCGCCGCCCATAAAGTACACCGATGATGTCGACTCGACTCGACTACATCGGGCTCTACTCCTTCCGATGTAGACAGAACGATGTCCATTTTCCACCATTATGAGACACCCCCCCCCCCCCCACTCTGCATGCCTTGCGCGTAACGTGGCCGGCCAGCAGGCCGCGCCGCGGCCGGCCGTTCGGGCCGAGCCTTGCCACGCCGGGCAGGGCTGCCTGCCGCGCGGGTCAAGCCGCCTGTCGCGCGGGCTGGGCCACCCTCACGCGGGCTGGGCCACTGCAACCAGACTGGGGCACTCCCATCGAGTCGGGCCATGCCCTACAGGGCCGAACCTAGATCCGATTCGGGTCGGCCCAGTTTGGGTCGACCCAGGGCGAGTTGGGCAGGGTCGGACAGGACCCAGACCCCCCTCTTCAGACCACTTTTGGTTTTTCACCCATAAAATGAGCTACGAACCTCCGATCAATGCATCGTCAGTTGAATATGATTACTTGGATTGAGAAGGTCATTTGGGTATATAACACTCATGGTTTTGGCGAAGTTTGGGTATGGTCGGGTTGGTTTGAACCCGAAACCAACCAGGCCCTCGGAGCGGAAATGCTTATAACATAAGGACCGGATGTCCTATTGACATAACATCAACAATGTTGGATTACTTTTAATGATATGTTACTTTTGGAATACTCCACATAGGTTTCAGATGAGGTTGGAGTATGGTCGGGTTGGATAGTACCTGAAATCCAACCGGCCCCTTGGAACGGAAATGCCAATAACTCTGAGAACGAGAATCTGATTGACACACCGTCTGTCACGTTGGGTTCCTTGTGATGAGAAGGAACTATGGGATACATCTACTCAGGACATCATGATAGTTGATGTATTGACACCTGGATCGAGGAGCGGACCCTCCGGGAATCGAGCGTGTTGTGTGCGGGATCCCTTGGGCCGGCTGCGATTGAGATGACGGAATCCTCGGTGGATTGGACAGTGACCACTTCTGTACCGGGATCCTTTGTGTGTTCAACAACATTGAATTCTGTACCAGGATCCTATGTGGGTTTGACAGTGATGATAATAATACCAGAATCCAATGTGGGTTCAACAGTGACGACTTCTATACCGGGATCCTCCGTGGGTTCAACAGCAGTGACTTCTGTACCAGGATCATATGTGGGTTCGATAGCGATGACTACTTTACTGGAATCCTACGTGGGTTCGACAGTGATGAATTCTATGCCAGGATCCTACGTGGGTTCAACAACAAGGATATTGTTCCAGGATCCTATGTGGGTTCGATAGAGGAGATGATTCAGAGGCTACATCTAATCATCTCTACCCCTCTTTGTGAGTTGTATACCTGTGTAGGCTGAGTCATGTCTTTCAACCATTATTAACGTGGTGATTGACTTTACTTCCATTGTGGAATGGATTTTTCTTGGGATCGAGAGTTGGAGCCGGACTGTTATTGATAACATAGGTATATGTATGGGAATATACCTAAGTAGGGTTGGTTGATACTTCATGATTGTATATTTCAACTGTGGTTTATCCTTTGTGGATTTTGTGAGAACTTGAGGGTCTCGGGGTCCCAATTAAGTATCGGTATACGCACCCCTGCAAAGGCTATGCTCGTACCTCGTTGTGTTGGATGTAGACGATGGAAAATGCTGACTGAGGTGGAGTATAGGAGGACTGGATGGTACCTAGAGGTAGACCTCATGACGAGTCAGTACCCGGAGGAGACGGACAGACGTAGAGCACTGAGGAGTCCATCTGTACCTACCCTTCAGGTAGGATCTGTGGTGGACGATCCAGGAGCTGCTAGGAAACTTCTATATGTTTTTCTTTTTAGTTGTACCTTTTTTTCCTTTCCTTGTACTTTACTGTTGGGCTTCTATTTCTGGCCCTTGTACTTTCTAGGATATCTTCTGTATTCAGTTTTTACTTAGAGTTTTCTTCCACTTGTACTCTGGTTATGTTTATTTGTAGTTATAAAGGCAATGCCTTCCATGTTTAGGGATTTACGCCTTTGGTGATAGGCGTCAGCCCCTGGCCTATGAAAGGCGGGCTTGGGGTAGTTACGACACGGTCCCCAGGAGACAGGTCATGAAATTTATGGTTTTTCATCTTTCAAAATGGTTATAAGGTTAACCATTCATGAAAAGTTTAAGTTAATCTTTGGAGGAAGTATTTATGCATTGAGTTTATATTAAAAACCTTGTTTAAATGGCTATTTAGTGATTAACCTTATTTCTTAGATTTCCATCTTATTTATTTCAAAAATCATATTAGTATGGTTTTAGAAAAGTACATCATTTATGTTGGGTAACAACAAATCTTGTCCGCCAAGGCCACGGGTCTGGAACCCAGGACCGAAGGATGATAAGGGTTTCACTCATACCACTGGCCTACATAATTTCCAAGTTAATGTCTAATTATTTTTGTTGAATAATTATTAATGATGGAAAAGTGGATTTAATTTTTATGTTTATAGACTAATATAGTAACCATATTAATTTTGAAGAATATTTATGGGAAAATAGTAATACTTTTCACTCTTTTATGGGCCTTAATATATGCTAAAAGTTTATTTTATCACTCCAAGTATCAAATTTAATTTCTTGACATCAATTTCATGAAGTAATGGATGAATTAGAAATAGATAAAAACCCAAATAAAGAATGAAATGTTGTTTATAGAAATATATAAAGTAATTGTATTTCTTAATATTCTTGGTCAATAAAATAACTATTCAATGTTATGGTAATGATCAAAAGAAAATGTGTAGTCCTAATACATTATTTTTTTTAACTGATATCCTTTTAAATATGAAAATAGAAGGAATATAAATGAAAATATTAATATGGTCACAAGGATGTTTTACCCCAGTAAATTAAATTAATTAAAATTATTGATTAATATTAATTTAATATATATTTTATATATTCAATCAAATATTTTTATATTCATTCAATAGGTTTTATAGACATAAGATAAGAACAACCCCAATTTTATGCTCAAGAATTTTATTAAGGCATTTTATCCGATTTTTATCATAAATCCATTTTAAATATAATTTTTAAAAGCGTTATAGATTTAATATATCAAAATAAAAAACATATTTTAAATCATAACATAATAATTAGGTTATGATAAATTACTGGTATTTTCTATAAGGTTTCATTTTTTAATGAATAGTTTAAAATACTGAATTTTAATTCTAAACTTATTTTTCACCTAATTTAATTATAAATATAAATTATATTTTTAATTGGTTTAAAAGATTATTTAGATAATATATTTATTTATTAATACAAGTTAGGACATTGAGATCAATTTCACATTGAAATTTGTTATAAAAACTTAGCAAACATTTGAATATTTTTAAATTAAAAAATTGCATTGTCTACTGGACTATTATAATAATTTTAAATTAATTTATATCTCTTATGTAATTATAATTTGAAAAAAACAGATTCCGTTTTTTGAATAATAATAATTTATTATTTCTAATAAGGTCAAATTATTTTTTTATCAAAAATATTAGTGAAAGGGATTAAAATTAATTACGATAGTTAAGAGAAAAAGTATGTCAATAAAGTACAAAACCATAAATTTAAGACACAAAAAAAACCTATAAACATGCCGAACATCCATTTTTAGGATATAATTTAGAAATAAAACTTCAATTATTGAGTTTTTTTGTTTATTATGACTTCAGTTCGGTAAAAATGTGGGTACACCAAACTTGTTTTCAGTAATGCCAAGTGGGTCTTCCACTTCCCTATAAAATGTCACCACCTCTCCCTCTTATTTACACCTCTAAAAACACATAAATTTTTCCAATATATTCTCAATACACTTAAAAACATAAATAAATTCCTTCTTGAATCCTCCCTTTGGTCAGAAATCAATCCAAGTAAGTAATTTGGAAAAAACCAAAAGGAGTTACCAGATAAAGAAGTAACTTCTTCTCTCAATCTCCCTTCTTTTATTTTCTTTATCCACCCCCTCCACTATATTTATTCCATTATTTTATAAAAAACCATTATCCAAAATATAAATGGATTTTTATGCTATTTTTTCAACGTAAACTTACGCACGCTTCTATCTAATGGGTAATGAACATACTGTTTATGTGTACGGTAAACTACAACCTTACTAAACAATGATTTTTCATTTTTAGATTACCGCCTTTAATGGTATAAATTATGATAGAAAATATTTCTTATTATCTTATATATTATATTTATTATGTCATTAATCTTATTTAATTCATTTAAAACATATATCTTTACACTTTATATTTTTTGTTAATATGATAATTTCATTTGAGGAAATGTGGACTACCACCCCTTCAAAGCAATTTGACTCATTCATACACTACATGTAATGTATTAATAATGGGTTTAGTAAATATATATGATATAATAATGATACATAAATAATTATATATATATATACATATATTTATTTCACTTTCTTTCCTTCAATATGGTAATTAAACGAAAATAGTGTTTATGTGTACATACGGCCTACCGTCTCCAGGAATGGTATATTTCATTTCATACTTCTATATTATATGGGTTATACATAAAATTAATTATATTTAAAAACTGTTTGAAATTTTTGAAATAGGGATATTATTATAAGGACCAAAAATATAACAAATTAAGACACATGCGAAAAATGAAGTGGAAATTACCCAAAGTGAAACCTTAAAATAGAATTATTATTAAGCGAGTAATATAAAGCCATAATAAACCCATATATGGAACTATAAGTTATAATTTGTTTATCAAAAATATTAATAAATATATATATATATATATATATATTATAGCCTGTTTGAAAAATTACTATGATATTGAAGACACATTGTAAGGGAATTTCATCTCACTTTTTATTTCTGTGAGATACCTGCTTAATTCGCCACCCAATTATTTTATGTGGTGTGTATACTAACCATGAATGTATTATATTATTTTTATTCTTAAATTTATGAGTAATTAACTATCTATTCTATGATACTCCTTTCATTTTTTTATGTTTCAAATTTTACCAAATCAGTAAGATAGTTTTGTATCAATTTACCTTATTTGAAACACATGCCATGTTATGCCCCTATATTTTTATATGAGGTGTTCATACTAAATTTTACATGTTGTATAATGAATCTATTTCCTTTCATGATATTTTAAGATTCATTTTATTTCACTTTCTTACATTTATAGTATGGTTCAAAGTTACTAAGTGATAATAGATTATTGAAAAATCTCATCGCTTTTTGAGATTGTTTATGCTTATGCTTACTTGTATGAAATCCTATTATACATATCTCAAGACCATTCATGAAATTTCTTGTCTTATGTTTAATTATAATATATTCATTTATTGGTACTATTTTTCAATATTTAGTACATGTGATGTTAAAGAAATTGTTTTTATGAAATCTTGACTTTACTCTCGCTTTGGTCAGATATTTTTGTTCCTTAAGAACCATGTTTTATGAAAAGGGTTTACAAGAATATCCTACTATTCTATTATAAGCTTTAAAAAATTACCATTTTTCTCTTTTACCAATGTTTCCAAATGAAACTTCTTGTTTCTTTCTAAATAAGGAATTTTCTAACCTTTTATCATGAAAAATCAATGTTCTCCATACCTCATATGGCATGTAAGGATTTACCCACCGTCATTTCTGTGAATCTTCCCTTTCATGTTTAACATGTTAATTTTTAGGAAAATGATTTTAAAAAATATTTTCAAATAAATGGTTTTCAAAATATTTTCATGTTTCTTTTATAATTTTTTAGGAAACTTTACTTCAAAAAGCTTTCAAGATTATTTTATATGTTTTCAATGAAAATTATTTCAAATAATTTTTCAAGATTATTTTATAAGTTTTCAACGAAAATTATTTTCAAAATTTTTTCCAATTTATTTTATTAGTTTTCAAGGAAAACTATTTTTTAAAATATTTCAATCTTCATTTTCATGTTTTCAAAGAAAATTGATTCCAAAATTTCTTCAAATATATCTTTATAGGCTTTCATGTTTATTTTAATGAAAATGGTTTTAGAAGGATTTTTATGTTTTAAAGATCATTTCTTATAGAATAAGGGATATTTTCCACCATAATATTTTCCACAATATCATTCCAAGTGATTTTCCATCTAACATAATATCTTTTCATGTTATTCATTCTATTATAATAAATGATCTAAAGTTTTCATTCATATTCCTCTTTGAAGGGTTTATGTTTTGATTGAATGATGCTTATGACACATGTTTCGTTTCCACTTATTATATGATTATGAAACCCATATCCTTTCATGGGTTATTATTTTGATGAAATGTTTATATAACCTATGTTTTTTCATAAGTTAATACATGATTACATATTTATAAACCCCTTTTCATTTCATAGGTTACGATGTTATTTTTTATGATTTTGTGGAACATGTATGTATTATTTAATTATGAGATGGTTGGGACCTATATATCCCTATAATAAATTTTGTAACGATAAGTGTTTTATGAGATTAAAGGCTACATGAGACGACATCCCAAGCCCAAAACAATCGGTTTAACATGAGGAAATCCAATGCCCGATATGAGTGGGTACACGGGGGGACATGCCAAGACCCAAATAAGAGGATACATGGGAGGACATCCCTTGCCCAAAACAAGAGGGTACACAGGATGACATCTCATTCCCGAAGTAGGTTCATACGTGATTAACACAAGCCTAACATGTTACAAAGGCCTTAGTAGGCTACCTTAACATAGTTTCATTATATGCTTATGTGTTTTCAACAGTTCCATGTCTTATTCCTGTGTTATTATTTCATGACTTATGTTATTAATTCTCTTATAAAACATATATTATGAACATACAATATTTATTATAATATATAATATATTGGTTATGATATTAAAATGTAATTATAAAGTTCCATAACCTTATTTCATGTTATTTTTACACATTTTCTTTATTTACGCTTACTAAGCATCTGAGCTCACCCTTTTATTATTTTTCCATTACACAGGTCATGAAAATAGGTTTTAGGTAAAAGTAATGAAGGTTGAGATATTTATGGTAGATTTTTATGATCTTTCACTGGAATAGAAGTCCTTTCCTCAAAGTTATCAAATACAATAAACTATTATAGTCCTCAGGCATATATTTTGGTAATGTACAGAATATTCATCAAAAATGATGTAATATACACGTATGTTAAGCCTGGGTCTCTGTTGTAATCCTAGTCCCTTGGGATGTGGTGTGGTTTTTCATCATTATAATGGATGAATTATTGGATTATTTATGGATATTGTATCATTTCATCGTCTTTAGAAAATGAGATGCACAGAGTTATATTTTTATAAAATTTACAAGAGTAAAAGGTTGTAAAAACTTATGGTATGAAAGTGACACCACCGTGATTGTACAAGAAATTAAGAGTGGAATATTACATCTTTCATGGATATTCACTACTAGATTGATGGATTATATCCACTATTTAGTGAGTTGTAATTTCAATATTACACATGTTCATCAAGATTAATAAATTTTGATGGATGGTTTGGCCAAAAAAGAAGTTGGATGTGATCTCACCTAGTCAGAGGACCTCTATGAAGATCTATTTTCACATAATGAAAGAGACATTAATAAAATTCCATAATTTAGACTTATGTATCTTCTCTTTATATCAATAATTACCTTGACATTTTTTAGTATAATGAACCTTTTAAAAAAAATTCATTTCTAGGAAAACCATAAACTCCAAACATTCAAAAAAATTTGGATGGTGTCCTACGCTTAGAATTATCCTTTGGATTTTCACTAAATTTCTCATATCCTAATCCCTAAATAAATTTTTCATTATTACCTTAAAATTAAATCATATATTATCCCCAAAAATCATCTTTACCATTGAAATTGTTATCAACCCTAGATTATCAACCCTTTAATTATTTTCAAGAAATATCCTAATGCTAGGACTTATCAAAACCCTACTCTAATAAAAATTGTGGTACCTCAAGCCAACACACCCAGATCTAGTTCAATAAACACATAATTTAAATATTATATTAGATACTGACTATATATTACCAAATATAACTATCCTATAATTACTTGAATTAAATAAAATATTGTCTTCCATACATTCATAAAACCTTTAGGTTTAGAGATTTATAGAATTAATACAAAACATAAACTTAAAAAATGTATTTTTTTATAATGACTCTTATTTTATTGTATTATCCCTTTTAATATTTCTAGTTTTATATCTAGATTTTTTCCTTTGATTCAGTGTGGTGTTTGGGTGTCTATGGAGACAAAAATTAATATATTAAAAATGTTAGTATATTTTAAATCACATGAATGCATCCTTTTGGTAAGTAATTTTTTCCCATTATTAGAGAACACATGTAGTAAATCTTCTTTCATAGTTAAATCCTGAATGTGGGGTTTACCCTAGGTGTGAAATAAGGTTGTTCGATGTCAAACGTTTCATGGGATGTGGTAGTTGGAGGGTTCATTAAATAATATAATTAATTTTATTTATTTATTTTAATTAAATTACCTATCCTAGTATAACACTCTATAAATATATTATTATTATGTTCTTCTAGGGATAGACACATAACCCTAGGAGGATTAGAGGAGGATGTATTTTTAGTTGACATTGGGAAACTCAAGGATATTGATGAATGATTGAATCGAGGTGAATCGAGAGAAAAGTAGCAAATATAGGGCAACTTCTTCATCGCTACTGAATGAACTTTTCAAAAATGTTCAATCCAAAAATCATGTTAGGGAACATTATTTTTAGTTGAAATCCATTAGATTAAATTGTTAAAGTATTTAATTTTTCTTCTTTGATCGATATATGTTCTTTAAATGTTCCCATTGTTTTTTATGTTCATTAAACCAATAATTGTTATCTTATTGCACACATGATTCACACCCCAGTAATTTCCAGGATTCTTGGTCATTGGTCGGGATTGAATCCATTAATGAATGTATCACTTTTTTTAGTTTCTACCCCCCCCCCAATTCTTTCTGTACTTTTCTATTAGTCCATGGGTTTTGGATTCGACATTTTCGGGGCAGATTAGAGCGTGAGAAAACAACTGGATTCATGGTGATTTTAAGAGAAATGGAAGGAATGAAAATTTTAGGATGGATCATGATAAGATGATTTGTTTCATCAATAGAAACGGTTTTTTACCATGAATCGATATGGATACACAATTTTCTCCCATGAAGGTGATTGAATTCCAATTTTGACCACTGAAGGCCAAAAAATGATTGTCGAAGAGGGTTTCCTTTGATTTTGGGTGTCCAATTCAATGGATTGTGTCAAAAAATTATGTATATATGTTCTAAAAGGAGAAACATGGTTTTTTTAAAAAACACAACTACACACCATGAATCTCAGAGAAACACACATCGTGTAGTCCCCCAACTACGGGGGATAGGATTTCAGGTGACGATGATGATAACCCATCATTAATGAACCTTAAATTATGTGTGACTTTTTTTTGGTGTATCATCATGTACTCTAGTAGTACATGGGAATGGTAATATCTAGGAAAATGAATGTGGTTGGGAGTACATGGTAACGGCTCAATACTCTAACATGGTCACAGTTCATGGGAATGTTATGAAACACACAGGCACTACCAGATTTACACAGGCACTAGTTGGGGTATGTGGAAAGGTATTAGGGGAAAGGAAACACATTTTACCATGTGTTCACATTTTGTAGTTCCACATGGATAGTTATTCCATGCGCAGTTGACTATGTGAGGTGTGGGTCCTTCACACGGGTTCCTTGTACGAACAGGTGAGGTGTTGGGAATCAGTCATAGACCTTTGGAGCTATATGCGAAATAATTTTCCATTGATGTGTTCTAGTGATAGATATACCCTTTATCTCTCATATAGTTTTCTTTATGATCATATAAGATGGGTTTAGGTTTCCCTATTTCTTTGGGTTGAGCTAAATTCTATTGTATATTTTTATTAATCCATTTTTTCCTTTTGGGGAATCCTACTTAGTATGTGTATACTCACCACTATATGGGATTTTCCTACACATATCATGTCTTGTAAAATTAAAGAAAGCTCATTAGAAACATCGATAGAGCTTTGAATTAATTGGGTGCTTTATCACATTCTAATGTGGGACATGGAGATCAGAATTCCGACTCTCTTTAGTTTTCTTTTTCCTGTTTTTTCAGTTTGGGAATTTATTTTTGGTAGGGTGTGTATTTTTTTCACTAAGTCATTTTGGTTTATACACTCACACACTGATGTATCCAGAAGAAGCTATTTTATGAATTTTTTTACTCTAGTTGTTTAAGTCTTTTATTATTCCACTGTACTTATTAATCGATATGGTTCTATGTATGAGTATAGGTACTTAAAATAAGTCCTCCCATCTCATTTTCTTCCCTTCTCTGCACTTTTAAACGTCCCATAGCCTAATTCAGAAATTTTTAGGGTGGACAAGATCATATTTACACCTATTAGGTGGGAACCAGTGGGTTAGGTAGTGACATATTTGAATGAAATAATATTCAACCTCAAGTTGGTGTAAAAGTGGGGACTATGGTGAGTATAATTTGAGAACTTAGGGAAATAGTGTTTGAGTTCCTCGAGTATGGATTTCAGGATTGGGAACCCAATGTTAGTCCCAAAACCAATATATTCAAACACTAAGTTTTTGACTACCCTCTTTTCGACTTGGCTTACCAAGACATCAGTTATGGGAATAAAATAGCACATGCATTATATAGTATTCAGTCCTTTGATGATCCTTATTGATTCATCTCTCCTTCTATCTATTCACTTTTAACTTTGGTATGTCTTGATCACATTCATGAAGACTCCATGAATAAATACATCCAGTTTACCAATACATGATTATGAAGATGATCCATGAGTGATGAGGCCTCATTTTAGGGTCCATCTCATAAGGTGTTTCCTCCAGGAGAGTAAGAAGCAGTGCCCCCACTTATCAACTAATATATTGTACCAAAAATCCAACCTAAGTATGTGCATAGGATTAGTGTTCTGTGAAAATTATAGTGTTATAGACCACTAAGGTTCCATATAAATCCAAATCCTCTGATAGTAGATGATTAGAATGATTTGGTGATCCAAGTCTTTGTTCTTGTTAAGATCCCAACTGATCATATGGTTGTGCTATCAGAAAATATTTTTTAAAGAGAATCAGGATGATGATGGGTTCTGATGATGCAAAACCATGATGATATGAATCTATCATGGTCATGATTCTAGAAGATATTTTGTGACTAGTATTACCCTACATTCTTACACATTATGCACATTAAGGATCTCCTCATATGCAGCAGGGTGATATAATGGCCACTTAGTATGATGTGAGGTTTTCTAACCTCATGTGTTACTCCCGGAACATGGTATGATATGGATTATTATGGGCATGGATGTTTGAATAGGGCCACCACTGAACCATTTTTTACAATGTTGTCTCTTTGTAAATATAAACTTATACTGGAATAATTGAGTGGGATCTAGTTATAGAAATTTATCTAGCAGAGGGATTCCAAATTGATGGAATTGGTGGTGTAAATCATTGGGATGATTGATATACAATAGAAATATGAATTAGTAAATAGGGTATTAGTGTAGAATACCATACCATAGAAGGATGCATAAATGTGTATTTTTGGCATAGGGTTTTCTCAGAAGGTCTAATCAAATAGGCGATGGGTGATGATATTCTGATGATGACCAATAAAACATAGTATGTGGTTTACTAATTGTACAAGCTGAGTAGGGAAAGTAGAATGTGGATAGTCCTTCATGATAGAGGAAACACCATGATCAGGGATCTCTGAGGAACTGTGTGGGTAGCCACCAAGGAGGCGGTGCTAGAGAAGGAGCATGTGGAGCTCAAGAGGGAGGGGCTTCTAATGAAGAGTGAATATATGAGATACTCCCACCATTACCACTAGGTGGCCCTTCCATGCTTAGAGAGCTTGTAATCGAGGTTGTGGGAAGCTATAGGCTTTGGAGGGATATGAACAAGTAGTTCATGAGATGATCCAATATAGGATCTGTGTATTTTCGACACTTACTATAGTACTTTTATACAGATGAGTGAGTCATTACTTTATCTCCATATCCTTTACGTGAGAGATAGAGATCCCTATTGAGACCTTAGCTTGGTAACTTTTTCTATTGGTTCTGAATAGGTGTGATTCCTTGATTTCACTTATTTGTTGGAAATTCAATATTGATCTTAATGGAGATGGATTTTTATGGTACATTTAGGTCATTGCGGTGAAACTCTATGAATTCATGTTGGGTATGGACTATATTTATACAATTCAGTCCCAGAATGATTATCAACTAAGATGGGAAGAATTTCTATGAATATATTGGAATATATTGTCCTTTATGGGTTAGATATATCTCATGGATGATTGAGTGTGAATTGTGAGAAGGAAAATGGTAACCATCTCCCATTAGTTAGCGAGTTTGGACCTTGGTGTAGTGGGATCTTTAAGAATTTGGATTGATTCGATTGTGGAGGAATATATGGATGTCTTCCCCAGGGAAATGTGGACCTACCTCTGATGTAGGAGATATAAATGTTTATCAACATGCAACCCAGGACCACACTAATATCCTCTATGATTAATCATTTGTCCCATACCAAGATTTTGGATCTAAGGGTATAGTTAAAGGACCTTTGAGAGAATGGTTTCATTTGACCTAGTGTGTCCCTCTATGAAGCTCTAGTACTATTCATGAAAAAGTCATATGGGAGATAAGGGCTTTTTTATTATCATAAAATTAACTAGGTAATGATAAAGAATAGTTACCCCTTGCTGGGGATTGATGACCTCTTTAACTAGTTGAGAGGTACTAGTTTGTTCTTGAAGATTGGTCTAAGGTTAGGCTTCTACCATTTGAGGGTTTTATAGGATGGTATTCAAAATATAGAATTATAATGTCTCTAGGGACACTATGAGTTCATAGTTATACATTTTTGTGTCATAAAGGTCTCCACTATGTTCATGAATCTTATGAACCGTATCTTCGAGCCATATTTGGATTGATTTGTGGTTATCTTCATTAATGAAATACCCAATTACTCTACATATGATGATGACCATGTAGAGAATTTGTGGATTATCCCAGACTTATAAAAATAAAACAAGATTTATCATAAAATTTTGAACTTCCAACTTTTGATATAAAAGTTTAACTTTTCAAGGAATATCATATATAAGCATGGCTTAAAATTTCACCCAGTGAAGACTGATACCGTACTTTTTTAAGAGCCACCCAAGGACATGTAAGTGATGTGGAGATTACTTGGATTGGAAGGTTACTACATGATGTTTTTGGAATAATTCTACAATATTTCATCCCCTTTGACCACCTTTATATATAAAGGGTGGTTGTTTACCTAGATCAAGAATTGTCAGAGAACGTTCCAGGAGATGAGGTTGATGCTGACCAGTGCACATGTGTTGAGACAACTGGAGTATGTAATATATTATATAGTTTTTTTAATTCCTCTAGAGCTGGGTATGGTTACATGTTTATGAAAAGGAAGGTAGGGATAGGATATGGTTCATGGTTATAATGGACCAAGATTGATGTACAAGGACATTACATTTGTTTTTTGGAATACATAATACATTACACAAATAGATTCTCAAAGATCGTATTTGTTTAGTGTCTTTGGAAACTTGAAACACATTATTCTAGCTTGGTTAAAGATCTTCAACATCACCCATAAAAATATTCCCCATTAGTTTCCCTACCTAAAACCATTCATTATATCCTATGGGAAATAATCCATAAAAAAATGGTGAGCTCCAACGCTTAGTAAGGGTAAAAATGAAGAAAATAAAACAAAACATAAACATAGGAATATAAAAACACGAACATAAATTTTTAATATCAAAATCCAAAGTTATGAAATAAATCTTTGTAGTTAATAAGGTATAAATGATAAATTAACACGAACCATGATAAAATAACATTGACATAAAACATGGAATTGTGGAAAGAAAATAAACACATAATATGATTTCTATAATAGATAAGGAATTGCTGCCAAGACCATCATAGTGGATAAACTCCATTACTGCACTGGGTTTACTTTTCGAGTCACCCATGTATTTTTGAACCAGATTTACTTATCATTCCAGCAATGTATTACTGAGTCAGATTTACTTGTCTTTCTAGCCCAATATTACTGAACTGAATTTTCTTGTCATTACAGTCATGTCTAAATCATGAGATATAAATCTTAACCAATGAATTGGAGGGAGGTATAGTTCCAAACCATCTTATAATGAAATCATTCTTACATATTCCACAAAAACATAAATCATTCATCATAGAATAACCCAATAAATTAAATGGGTTTCTTAAACATTATTCTATCATAATCCATATAAAAAAATGGATTTCATAAAAATAATTCCATAATAATCAAAATAAAATCAAAGTAATAATAGGGATATAAACATAACTCTATGTCATCTTAGTTAGAAAATAATTATGATAAAACACTTCAACTTAATTCTTCAAGAAAGTATGGTATCTTCTTCAAAAACATTTTCTTCTCTCAAAATTCCATGAAATTTAAAAAGAAAATAATTTAGTTGAAAATATACATGAAATAATGCAAATTAACCTTCTTTTAAATAAGGATTTAAGAAGACGTAAAAACCCATTCATGTCGTATTAGTTAAAAAACATTCTTCTCGTACTCTTGGTTAGAAAAGCCAAAACATACTTTATATGGAAAATGAAAGAAGGATTTCTTAAATTTTGTTTAATAAAAAATTCACCAATGTGTAAAATTGAATTTAAAAAGTAGTAGAAGAATAGAAATAATATTATATATTTAGTAAACATGGACATGAATGATAAATACACTCCAATGAATACTTATATATAAATAGTCTGGGATAAAAATAATATTGCAAAATTATCCCTTACCTTAGGTACGATTTCTTCTGTATGTGTACGAAACTCCTGTATAGTGGGTTTAAACATATTATTAACTTGTAACAGAACCATAATAAAATTTATTATACCATATATGATTCACTTATGACTTATTATTACCCATTTATTTATCAATTTCATGTCAAAGTAACGTTTTGTATAATAATCGTTTTATTTATCGTTTGTGTTTTGACTTCTTATTATTGATATTATTATATAGATTATGATTTAATTACGTGAAAAATGTAAAACATGATTTATATATTATAAATATTCAGTATATAAATATATATATATAATAGATATATAATTAAAATGTAATACATTGTTCATGGAGATGGTATGACGTACATACGCATGACCGTTGTTTCTGTTTCCTAATTGAATTGAGGGGAAGAGAGTAAATTAAATATATATATATATACATAAATATAATAGAATTACTATGAAATATATTACAGTATTGTTTATTATATATACTTTATAATCATTCTTGAATGGTTAATGTGGAAAATGAATCTCATTGCGTTGTGGAGACGATGGGTCGTATGTATGCAAGACCGATGATATCATTCACTTAATGGTTAAATGGTATGGAATTGGATGGTATATTAATTATAAATAAAAATTATATTATTATATTAATTATTTATATCCATTGTATGCATCCTTATACCCATCCAAATTAACTATTGTTAAATGACAAATTACACCACGGCGTGGAGACAATAAGTCGTACGTACGTGCGCATGGTGATATTATTATTAGTAAGATAGATAAAAGGAGGTATAAGGTTGTAACATAATTATAATAACATCTCATAATGTATACTACACGGGATATATTACTTTTTTATGGGAGAAACAAAAGAAGAGTATGTAGAAGAAGAAAATAAGTTTGAAAGAGGCGATAAAACAATTATCTCTTTTTTGAGTATCTCTATTTGATTTTCAAAAAAGGTATCCCTAGGATGGCTTCATTCAAAAAATTTGTCCTCTAGGATTAATTTAGTAAAATTTGGAGGATATTTGGGTAGGTTTTAACTAATCCAAATGGCTTTTTCGGAGTAAATAAAAGAAAATGAGAAGTTCTCTTGAATGGATGAGGTGATGGGCACTTTAGGAAAATCTTGAAATATTAATTTATTATAAATATAATTTCCCTTTTTAATGGATAAAAGGTGATTTTATTTCATGTATAAGATGAATATAGGTCTAAATAACCTCAACCAATAGGTTTTATAAAAATTTAGGTAGCAAATGTAACCTTATCTTTTAGCTTTAACCCTTAGTTAAAAACATTAACGCTTACGATGTCATGTTGAATTTTCATAATATATGGTAACTATAGTTATTAAAAAATGCCAACAGACCCACAAGAATATATTTATTGACATTTCTAACATTATATCAGTCATTTTTATGAATTTTATATTTTTAGGACTAATATATCATTTAATTAAATAGTATTAGTTTCAAAAAATCATTTATGTCATTTTTGACACTGTTTAATAATAGATTTTTTTAAAGTAACTAAATATTTACCCCTTCCAAAAAAATGACTTAACTCATCACTAACATATAAATTTCGTAAATAAAGTTTTTTTATGGAATCAAAATTTTAAAATTACATTTATTTTAATATTTATAATATCATTTATTAGAATGTTTCATTAATAAAGTAATCACTACATCATTATTGTGTCACAAATAAAATTATATATTTAACGTCCAAAAATTATAAATAAAATACCATGATGTAGGAAATATTTTTATATTTCTAATAAATATTTATCTTCTAAGAGATCATTTATATAAACCAAAATAAAAATGTTTTAGTAAAAATATATGTGTTTATTCTATATTTCCCTTTATATTAAATTAATTATTATAACTAGTCATTTTCACACCCACGTGGTTCTAAAATGAAAATATTTCACTCTAAGGATTCTTTTGGTCCCCCATGACTCATCCAATATGAGTATTACACGTGTTAGGGTATTTTTATATTATTATAATAATATGTTTAACCCTTATTAACCTGATTTACCCTTTAACCATGGTTAATAAAAATTATTAATGAAGTTACTATTCATAATGACCAAAAATAAAAGGTACCTATTACATAAATTGGACCTTATGATTCCAAATATGGAATCCATTTTACTAAATTCAAAACACATAACTAGAATAAATAAATTTAAAGTTAATTCTCGTTGTCAAAACCAGAAAGTGGGTTTTTAAGAAGTAAAAACTATCAAAAGATTGGCATGTTTTTATGTCCAATTTAAATATAAAATTAATTCCAATGACAAAAATTGTATTAAATTATATAAATATAATTCAATTAAACTTTAAAACTAGTTAAAAATATTATCTAAATATATAAATAAATTAGATGAAAGAAATCTTTGAATTAAAATTAAGTATTTTTCACTATTCATTAAAATATGAATTTTATCAGAAAAAATACCAAAAATTCAAAAAAGTAAATTATTATATCCCAATTCCAAAGAAGATGTTTATTTTGTCAAATATAACTTATAAAAGCTTTAAAAACTAAATTTAAAATTATTTTTCCCTCAAAAGGCGGCAAAACTGCATTTTTTTTAAATACTTCTTTTATCTAAAAAAATGAATTTGTTCTTATATCATGTATAGTAAATACATAAGATGAATTTTAATATTATATAAAATTCAAAATTTGGTTAATAATATTCATAATGGATAGTTTATATCCCATTAAATAATAATATTTTAATATTATGTTCTTGTTTAATGAAACTATATATTGTGTACAATGCAACCTATCGAGGAAGGTCGCTTTTGCGGGTAATGCAAGACAATTAAGTGTTCTATGTAGTGAAATATTCATTTTGTGAAATTTATAACATAATACAAATATATTTATCTTATATATTAAAAAAATCTAAACTCATTATTGTGTGTATCATACGCCAACTCGGTGTTGCTAGAAACATATGACAAGTAATTTCAGTGTGAAATAAATCTTTAACGTAGTACATTGAAAGATATAAATGAAAATTTTAATTTATTCAAAAAAATGGTCCACAAAAACTTGGGGAGTTACATTATATTCCCCTTAAAATGAATTTCTCCCTCAAATTTTCTTGGGGTAATAAAATGTTTACTACTTGAAAGTTTCTTTCCTAGAAACCCACATCGTAAAAATGAATACTAAAACATCATTTTAAAATGAAAATTTAGAAACATAATAGTTACCCAAAATAACTCATCACTTGGTTTTCATATAGTAGAACATTGGTGGAAAGTGAAAAGATGGACCATATAATTCATCCGATAATAAGGTACTAGGAAAACATTTATGTTTTTCAATATCCTTTTCCTAAAGTTTAATAATATTTCATGAGAATAAATACATACTTGATTTTAGTATAATCTCTCCGTTTTTTTTTCCTCGAACAATTTCCACTTTATCTCTTATTCAATGAAATGAAGTTGAATTTTTCATTCCTCAAGTATTAGTAGATCATGTGATCCATAAATATAATTACATCCCATTCCATCTATCTTAACAAAAAGATTACCATAGGTTATCAAAAATGAATAAGTCCACCTTTAGTGAGATAATACATTAATCTAACAAACTTTAACAAGATTATAAATTTTATTATCCATAAATGGATAACCTTACAATCCTTCCAAAAACTAGAAATATAAAACTATATAAAGAGGTGAACTAAATAAAACAAAATGTATCTCCCATATCTCATAAGATATCTCCAGATATTGATATTCCAAAAATTTGAACACCTTCATCATGTATTCTCTTGTGTCCTATAAAATACCTAGATTATCAGATATCCTTATCGATAACTTGCATGTTTCCTTATTCCAAAACATATTGGATATATTCTGTAATTCCCAAAAAGTTTTATATTTCATCCATGATAGCATAACCCTCCTGTCTATAAATCCATAATTAGATCTCAAGAAACTAGCATCATCAAATATACCTATTCAAATCCAACATATCTTTATACAAGCATAATTATCTTAACATAAGGGACATATTAAGGGTTATCTCCCCCTTAATCATGTATTATCCAAGTATATAAACTTACCCTTAAATCACTTTTCCTTCTCCTTAAAACTATTAAACATATCCTTTCCAATACTTAATTAAAAACTTATACTGAAAACTCTTAAATATTTCATGATTCATATAATATAATCTTTTAAATTTGAAATATATACACCTCAATCATAATAATTTTTTTTAAACCCTTACTCAAGATCAATCATAATCATCTTTCCTAAAATATGAATCATGCCTTTAGGATTATCAACCTTGATATTCTTAGGTTTAATGTAAACAATACTGAAAAACATCACATACCTTTCACATGTCGTTTACAATCTCTTTATCCTCAGAAATATGACCAATACTCGTACCATAATCATGATTATATTCAGGATATTTTCACCTAGGAAATAAATCTTCATTATTCCCAAAATTTCCACATTTAGAACTTTAAATGGTTAATCATGTTCTTTGTAGTTATGGCTATTGACTAAGACCAGAAATAAAAGTGTGAAATACATATTAGATATTAAAGACACCTAATTGTGGTAAATTACTTATAATATTTCAATCTATTATATCTTAGGTTTAATCCTAGTTTATTCTTGATTATCACAAAAACTCTCATATTGTAACCTATACATGAATTATTCTTAGAAAATAGTTAGAAATATCCTTAGAAATATCTCTTGGGATGTCACTAATTTTTTTATCCAAGTTTCCAAAGGTTTACTAAACCCTCACTCTGATACCAACTCCAACAACCCAAGATTGACGTACAAGGACATTAAATTTCTTTTATGGAATACATAATACATTACACAAATACACACCTAAATATTGTATTAGCTTAGTGAATTTGGAAACCCAGAACACATTTTTCTAGCTTGGTGAATGATCTTCAACATCTCCCATAAAGATATTGCCCATTAGTATTCCTACCTAAAAAATTTCTTTATATCCTGGGGAAAAGAAAACATAAAAAAGGGTAATCTAAAATTATCTGTGTGGTTAAACATGAATAACATCAAACAAAACATAAACATAAGTTTTTAAAAACATGAACATAAATTTTTAATATCAAAATTGTGAGTCGTGGAATAATCACTGGCAGTTCGTAAGTAAAAAATCATAAATGAACATGAACCATGATAAAATAACATTGATGTAAAATATAAAAATATGGAATGAAAATAAGCACATAATATAATTTCCTTAGTATCCAAGGAATTGCTTCGAAGACCAACATAGTGGAGAAATTCCATTAATGAACCGGGTTTACTTGTCATTCCAACCATGTATTACTAAATAGGACTTTATGTTCTATCCCTGTATTATTGAACCAGATTTATATGTCATTTCATCCTTGTATTGTTGAACCGAAATTTTTACCATTCCATTATTGTATATATCATGAGATATAAATCTTTACCCAATGCATTAAAGGTAGATATAGTCCCTACACATCTCATAATGAAATCATTCATACATGTTCCACAAAAACATAAATCATTCATCACAACATTACCCACAAAATAAAATGAGTTTCTTAAACATAACTCCCACATAATACAAATAAAATAAATAGATTTCATAAAACTAATTTCATCATAAAAACAATAAAATAAAATTAATAATAGGGATATGAACATAACCCTATGCCATTTTATATGGAAAATAATTTTGATAAAACACTTGAACTTAATTGTTGATGAAAATATCATTTATTCTTCAAAAACAATTTCTTTTCTTAAAACGTATAACAATTTTAAAAGAAATTAATTTAGTTGAAAATAAAATTGAAATAGTGTAAATGAAGGTTCATGTAATTAATTCTTTAATACTATATAAAAACCCATTCATGTCGTTTCGTTTAAAAAAACATTCTTCTCGTACTCTTGTCAGAAAAGTCAAAAAGTACCTTGTATGGAAAATAAATGATAGATTCCTTCAATAACTTTTAATAACAAATTAACCAATGGGTAAAATTTACTTTAAAAAATAGTAGAATAATATAAATAATATTATTTATTTAGTAAACATGGATGTGAATGATAAATATACCTCAGTAAATACTTACATATAAAAAATCTCGGATAAAAATGAGATTGAAAAATTATCTCTTACCTTAGGTCTGATTTCTTCCTTATATATCAGAAACTCCTATATAGTGGGATTAAAAATATTATTAACTTGTAAAAGAACCATAATAATATTTATGATATCATATATGATTCACTTATGACTTAATATTACCTTCTTATTTATCAATTCCATGTTAAAGTAATGTTTTGGGTAATAATAGTTTCATTTATCATACTTGTTTTGACTTATTATTCTTGATCTTATTACATAGATCGTTATTTAATTACACAAATAATTTAAAACCTGATTTAAATATTATAAATATTCAGTATATAAGTATTTATGATAGTTATATAAATGAAATGTAATACACCATTAATGGAGACGGTAGGTCGTACGTATGCTTGAATGATGTTTCTGTCTCCTTATTGAATGGAATGCAAGAAAGTAAATAATATATATATATATATATTAATATATCCATTATAATTATTATTTCATATATTTCATTATTATTTATTATATAAACTTTATAATCATTCTTTTATGGTTAACGTTGAGGATGAATCTCATCGCGGCATGGAGACAGTAGGGCGTACGTACACATGAGCGATGGTATCATTCACTTAGTGGTTAAATGGTTTGGAATTGGATGGTATATTAATTATACAGAATTATTATAATGTAAATTAATTATTTACGTCAATTATAATCATTATACCCATCCAAATTAAGTATTGTTGAATAAAAAATTACACCATGGAGTGGAGACGGTAATCCGTACTTATGCACACATGGTGATATTATTATTTGTAGGATCAATAAAAGGAGGTAAAAGGTTTTACAATAATTATAATAAAATATAATTGTTTATAAGATACTTTATTTATTAATTTAGTATGGTATCAATATAATAAGAGTAAGTACAAGGATAAATGAATTTTGAAAGAGGTGATAAAACAATTACCTCTTTTTCGAGTATCTCCTTTTGATTTGCATAAAAGGTCTCCCAATGATGGATTTATGCCCAAAGTGTAGACTATAGGATGAATTAATGGAATTTGGTATGATATTTGAGCAGGTTTTTTATATTCCAAATGTATTTGGATGTTTCAATGAAATAAAAGTAGAAGTTCCCTTTTATATGAGAGGTGAAGGGTACTTTAGTAAAGTATTGAAATATTGATTTATTATAATTTTTTTCAGTTTATGATGGATCCAAAATGATTTATTTCAATGGTAAGATGAGTATATTACTAAATCCTCTCAACCAATAGGTTTTATACAAGCTTGGGTCACCAAATTAACAGTATCTTTTTACTTTAACCATTATTTAAAAACATTAACTCCTACCACGTCTTCTTGGATTTTCATAATATATGGTTACTATAGTAACTATAAAATTCCAATAGAACAAAAAGTGGATAATTTATTAAATTTTTAACATTATATAAGTAATTTGGCTGAATATTATATTTTTATGACTATTATGTCATTTAATAAAATAGTACTTGTTTGAAAAAATCATGTTTGTAAATTTTAACACTATTTAGTAATTGATTTTTGGTAAGGTCATAAAAACATAATTCCTTAAAAAAGGAATAAATCATCTATAATATGTAAATTTCATTCAAAAATTAATTTATGGAATCAAAATTCCAAATTACATTTATTTTAGTATTTATAATATCATTTATTGAAATATTTAATTAATAAGGTAATCACTAAATCATCATTATGTCACAAAAATTTATTTATATAATATCTAAAAATTATAAATAAAATACCATGATATAGAAAATATTATTATATTTATATTTACTATTTATTTTCTAATATATCATTTATAAAAACAAAAATAAAATTGTTTTATTAAAAATATACATGTTTATGTTAGATTTTCTTTTACTTTAAATTAATTTTTATAACTAGTCATTTTCACACCCAAGTGGTTATCAATGCCAAAAGATTGGCCTAAGGATTTTTTTTGTCACCCACGAGTTTTAAAATAGGATTAGGACATGTATTAGGGGAGTTGTATATTATTATAATATAATGTTTAACCCTTATTTACCTGATTTACCCTTTAAAATGGTAAATAAAAATAATTAATTAAGTAACTATTCATAATGTTCAAAAATAAAAGGGACCTAGTTAAATAATTTGGACCATATGATTCAAAATTTGGAATCAATTTTTCAAAATTCAAAACACATAATTGTGAGAAATTAATTTAATATTAATTCTCGTTGTCAAAACCAGAACTCGGGTTTTTAAGAAATAAAAAACGATCAAACGATTGACATGTGTTTATGTCCAATTTATGTGTAAAATTACTTCCAATGACAAATATTTTATTAAATAATAAACAATAATCCAATTACACTTTAAAAAAATTAAAATTATAATATAACTATATAAATAAATTAGATGAAAATGCAACTTCGAATTAAAATGAAGTATTTTTCACTACACATGAAAATATGAATATTATCAAAAAAATAGAAAAAATTCCGCCAAAGTAAATTTTGATGTCTCTCCTAAAAATAAAAATATTATATTTAAAATATAATATATAAAAGTGTAAAAAATAGATCTAAAATGGGTGTTCTATCAAAAGGCGGCAAAATTACATTTTTCGAAAAATACTTCTTTTATCCGAAAAATTGAATTTTTTCTTATATCATGTCTATAAAATAAATAATATGAATTTATGTTATATAAAATTAAAAATTTTGTTAATACTATTCATAATTTATAATTTATATCCAATTAAATAATAATATTTTAATAATATATCATTTTTTAGTGAAACTTGGTATTGCGTACAAATCAAGCTATCGATAAAGGTCACCCTTGCTTGAAACACAAGTCAAGCCAGGGTTGCATGTAGTGAAAGCTTCCTTTGGTGTTATTTATAACATAATAAAAACATAGTTATTTCATACATTGAACCAAATTAATACTCAGTTTTTGTGTATCGTATGCCAACTCAGTGTTTTATGTAACATATGACAAGTAAGTTTAGTGTGAAAGAAATGTTTCAATTAGTGCATTGCAGGATATAAATGAAAATTTTAATTTATTCAAAAACATTGGTCTATAAAAACTTATGGTGTTAAAAAGGAATTTGAGACACCATGATCATTTTTATAAACCTCATGGCCTAGATTTGGAAGTTGTAGTCTTGTCCAAAAAGAAATGGAGGCACTACCTTCTGAGAGAGAGTTTTATTTGTTAATGAGATCACCAGAGCATCAGGTATATATTCAAATGGAGAGATAGTAACTGCAGATACAAGAATTGGTTGGAGTTCCTATAGGACTATTGTAATGCCCCGAACCCAGTTACCCAAATTCGGTGCATTATTACATAACAATGGAATGATACAAGGAAATCATGTCCCAAATGACCCATCAGTTTAATAGCCTTGAAGTACTAGATACATTCATAAGTTTTACATTATATTATAAAATTAAAAACAACAACATCATTTTCTCCATTTACCACATTCATATCCCATAGACTATCCCTGAAGGTCAGTTATAATATACTTTTTCACATCTTGGGAAAAATATAACATAGAAAGGGGTGAGCTCAGATTCTCAGTAAGGATAACAATATAGCGAAAACTTTCGTAAATAATCAAAAACATTTTAAGTCAATGTATAATACTAAAACATAAGCCTTTAAAATGTGAACTTCAACATAATATGGAAATGATAGATCAAATAATTTCATTTACTTATTCACATGGATATTATACTAGTTGAATAATCACATGAAATTTCAATTGCCAATTTCATAATGATGGAATTCATAATTCCAGACTTCATAACCACAGATTCAAGGCCTTGTTCCAAGACTACAAATAAGATTTATTCAAAGCCTTTTTCAAAGACACTAGATTTTCTCATGAGACCAACCAATGCATCGAGGAGCTATAGCGGGCTCCACCCATCACATACTAAGTCCAAGGCATTCCTCATATGAAAAGGTTTAAACATGACAAAAACATTCGTTTTAAAACTAGTATACTGACTGAAAGTTATTTTTTTATTAAGAAGACAGGAAACTCTAAGGATACAAATCACGGAGGGCGGAAGTAGTGAAGACCAAGTGAGTCCTTTCGGATCACATTGACACACTCGCAAGGAAAAGAATTAAGACTATCATACACTATCAAAGTCTCTTATGGCCTGCCCCCGCGAGCCAATGCATCAGCCGCAAAGTAGGATTCTCTCACAGTATGATGGATTAACCTGCCCTGATTGGTCTCCGCTTTGCACCTTCTAGAAACACACACCAGATTCCAAGCCATGTCACATGCACCCTGAAGAGATCTAACCAGAAATTCCGAATTTGATTCAACCTCCGTCACTCGGAGACCTCTCCTTCTGCACAGAGTGAGACCCATAAGGAGGGCTCTAAACTATGCACCTATAGAAGTTTCTGGCCCATAATAGGCACTGAAAGCAATATGCACTGAACCCCAGCAATCCCTGAGAACACCACCACCCCTCATGATCCCCCCTGAACAAGAACCATCCACATTCAATTTTAACCCGCCAACCGGGGGTTGCCATCTAACCCATCTCCCTCGCTGTAGGGCCTGAGCACACTGTCCACCCACAAAGGACCCCAGAATACCTGCATGCAAACCATTCTTGAAAAGAGTATACAATTCTACAATGAGCAATCTCAAACGGACCTGAAGTGCTACTAACGATCTCTTTCCACCTAGCCTTACCTGATTGCGAGCTTCCCAAAGCGTCCAGCATATAGATACTAGAATGATCATACCTGCTGAACGATCCTCACCTCTCCTGTAGAAGCCCGAAAACCATGCCATGAGATACTCTCGAACAGAAAGACGCTCCCCATCCAAAACCTTGTACTGAGAGAACTGAGACCAAAGGAACACTGCCCACCGCCCCTGAAAGAACAGATGTAGCGTTGTTTCCGACCTTGGACTCTCGCAACAGAAGAAGCGCGAAGCCATGCATACCCCCTCTTCTGAATGTTCTCCTCTGTGGGTACCACTCGATTCTGAACCCGCCACACCAAAAAGTTCATTCGCGTTGGGATTGGCTTACACCACATGGGTCCCTGCTCTATTTCTCCGGTAGTAACCCTCTGACCAATTCTCCTGTAACCATTCAAGCTGAACCGCCCCGACTCAACTAGAGAAAAACAACACATGTCTGGATCGTTGCTCATAACAACACTGTTAAAAGTATTTAGTTGCGATGAATTGAGGTTCTCATGCACAAACTCGTACCTCTCACACACGTCCCTGAAAGAGATATCCGGGAAGGGGCAGCCCTCGTAGCCAAGCCTCTCTTCCAACCACGCATCCTCCCAGAAGCTGATCTCCCCACGACCAATCACCCATCTGACATAACCATGCAGCACCTCCAGATGAGATACAGTGCACCTGCCGAGATTCGTTGCACCGCGCATGCTGCGTTCACCATGCCCTCCATATCTCATTCTCAAAAACTTGGCCCATAGGGACTTACCTGCTATCACCTCCCAAGACAGTCTTTCCTGCAGTCCCCAAATCGTTTCATGTATGTCACGAAGACTAACCCCTCCCTCTTCCACTGGTCGGGCCATCCAAATGATGTTGACATAGATGAAATGAAAACTATTTGAAATAAATACCTCTTTATATTTTGAAAACATTTCAAAATAAATTAATTATAAAGGAAAAAAATTTATTTTGGAAATATTCTTATAATATTGTATGGGAAGCCTCAAAGGTGAAATAACAGCGAAAAATAACCGCACCTGCCGTATAAGTTAAGAATAGACATTCTTACCTTAATTTGGTCGAAAAGGTCATAAAGTACCTTGTTTAGAAAATGAGGAAAATATTACTTTAAAAACATATAAGGTCAAGTAAGGGTATAAATGACTTTAACCCATTGTCTAGTAAATAGTAAAAAAAAATTGAAAGACATTTTCAAGAAACACAGACGTGGATGATAAAGAGGTCTTAGTATATTACTTACATATAAACATCCACGAATAAGTAAAGAGATTGTGAAATTAACCCTAACCTTGTACTTTTCCTTAGTTGATGGTATTTTAACCTCCAGTACAATAGTCAAAACGTTTTTATTAAATTATAAAATAACTAAATACATAAATATGATATCATATATGATCTTCTAATATTGCTTTGTTAATACTATTTTAGTATTATCATTGTTTTCGGTGTTAACTGATTCGTTTCCCTTTATATGTTTTGTTATATAAATTGTGTTTGTTATGGATAGTTTTTATTTGATTAATATCCATAATGATATTTAGTTCTAAAATATTATTTTTAATCATCAAATGAAAATTATTCTGGAATGTCTACGATGGGGAAATGAATCTAATCGCGTTCATGGAGACGATAATCCGTGCGTACGCACGAGCGACAATATAATTACTTTGATATTAAAATTGTATGTAAATAGATTGTATATCATATATACAGAATCATTAACATGTTATATTTGTTATTTACATCAATTATACAACACTATTATACCCATCCAAAAAAATAATGTATTGAATAACAACTACACCACGACATGGAGATGGTAAGTCGTGCGTACGCACGTATGATGACTTTTTCATTTATAGGATGGGTAGAATAATGAATAGGGTTGTACTATTTTTATAATTACATCACATTATATAGAATATATTGGAGTTAAAATTTTATAGTGGAAACAACAAAGAAATATGAAGTTTAAGAAGAAAAGAACTTGAAAGAGGTGATGAAATATTTACCTCTTCTTCAGGTACTTCCTTTTGATTTGATCAAAAGGGCTCTATATGATGACTTCCTGACCACAGGAAGGACTCTAGGATGAAGTGGTGGAAGTTGGGAGAATATTTGGGTAGGTTTTTTCCAATCCAAAAGGCTTTTGAGGTGTGAAAAGTATATAAGGGGAAGTTGTCTTTTATAAGAGAGGTGAGGGGAACCTTAGGAAATGATTGAAATATTATTATATAATAAAATAATTTTCGGTTTATAATGCCTAAATATTGATTTATTTAGAATATAAGGTGGGTATGGGTCTAAATAATCTCAAAAAATATGTTTTAGACAAGTTCAGGTTACTATTTTGACCTTATCTATTATATTTAACTCTCAGTTAAATAATTTAACTTCTACCTTGTATTCTTGTATTCTTACAATATATGGTTAATAAACTTACTCTAAACATACAAGATAACCTCAAGTGGTTCATTAATGATATATATATTATTATTTAATCCCTTTTTCCAAACCATAGATTTTTAGGAATATTATATCAACAAATAATACAGTATTTTTTTTAAAAACAATTTTATGTCAATTTTGACACTATTTGGTATTTGTTTTTTTGTTAAAATCTTAACGACAAGATTACAAAAAAAATGATTAAATAAACCCTAAAATGTAATATTAACCTATAAAATTAGTTTATTTCATCAAAAGTCTAAAATTACATTTATTTTGGTATTTATAATATCAATTATTTTAATCTTTTATTAATAAGGAAATTACTACATCATCATTGTGTCATAAATAAAATTAATTATTTAATGTCTAAAAATTATAATATAAGATACCATTATGTAGAAAATATTTTTATATTTTTAATGAATATTCATAGTCAAATTTATATTATGTACAACTCTATATTAATTATGTTTTAGTTAGGAAAACATGAATTTTACACTTTTAACTCTTCCTTAAATTAAGTAATAATAAATGTCCTAATCTAATATAAGTGGACGTAATGGATCAAAATTTATTCCTAAGGTTGTTTTGTTTCAAATTACACTTATCCAATATAATTAAAACATGTTTTACGGTAATTATAATAGAATTTTTACCCTTAATTACCCTATTTACTTTTAACCATGGTAAATTAAAGTCAAAAGTTACTATTCACCAAAAAATATTTTCAGCTTATTGAACTACATTTTACTTACTGAGCTTAACCGTGTCCCTCAAATTTTTGAAATTAAACACATAGAAGCGGTAAAATTAAGTTTTATGTAAATTTTCAAATGCTCATAAAAGGGGGGTAAAATATAGTAAAAACTTCAATAAAATTTTATATACCTAAAATTATTATAAAATGACTCCAAAGAATTAAATTGAACATATATAGGTATTATGTATATATTTTGACCTAAAATAAATTTAACTAAAATAACTAATTACTTAAATAAAAAGTTGGTTTTAAACAATAACGTAGTGTTTTTCACTATTCATCAAAAATTGAATGTTTTCAGAAAAATACCAACAACTCACCCTAAGATAATTTTGATGTTAAAAATTCAAAAATGAAGTATATTTTACCAAATTCAAAACATATAAGTTTCAATTATTAATATAAAATTAATTCATGTTGTCAAAACCAAAAAGCAGGTTTTTAAAAAAGTAAAAACTATCAAAAGATAGATAGGTGTTTATGTCAAATTTAAATGTGAAATTACTTATAATGAACAACATTGAATTAAATGATAAAAATATAATATAATTATACTTCCAAACCATTCAAATGTATAAATGAACACTATAAGTTATTTTGATTAAAAAATTTGTTTTCAGTTAAAATTTAGTATTTTTCACTATTCACCCAAATATGAAAGTTATCATAAAAACACCAAAAAAATATCAAAACTAAATTCTTATGTCCCAATTCTAAATTAGAATTTTATTTTGTCAAATTGAATATATGAAAGTTTCAAATATTTGATTTAAAAAGGTTTTTCCATTAAAAGGTGGTAAAATTTCATTTTTTTAAAAATCTTCATTTATCTGAAAAAAATGAATTTTTTCTTATATTATGTCTAATAAACACATAATATGGATTCTAAAATTGTATAGAGTATATAAAATTCAAAAGACAGTTAACACTATTCATAACTTCTTTTTGAATGGCTAGTTTGGTAAGTTGTGGGGTGTTCAAACTCGGTGTTACGTGATGCGCAAGTTATTTAATTACTTTGAAGAGATAATGTACTATGAAATCTTGGTGTGTTACAACTATAACATTGAGATATTCTATACTACTAGGAAAGGAAATTTTGTGGAATATTTCCATATTAGGAATCTCATTCTCACTAGGTAGAGGAGGTGTTTAAGGAGTTGTATTCATTTTAGTTGTCCCTTGTTTTGGATAGAAGTGGAGTTTTTCTATACTAAATAGTGGTTAATACTCTACTTCTTCATCATTTGAGAGATAATCAATTGGGACACATCTACTATGAGGTTCTACATAACTAGATGTCCTTAAAAGGTGCACTAGATATATTTTTTAGGGGAGGGGAGCATATTATCCTATTCCTGTGATAGATGGTGGTTCTATTCTCAATGCGGGATGAGGTGATGAGTTATTTTCACACTTACCTCTTAGTTGTACATCTTGATGTGGAAAATCTATAAAAATAAATTCAACGGCAGTTTTTTGGGTTAGAATTTGGTGCAGCATTTTGGTTTTGTATCTTGGTGTTTCAAAAGCCAATAGGAATAGGTTGAGAACTAAGTCCGAATAGGTTTGAAAAAACTTATTGATATCCCATTGCAAAAAATTGGACATCTTATCTATGGAAATTATGATGGGGATTCTATAGATAGTGACAGGACATGATGTTATCTCAGTTATTATTAACCAACTCACTTAATCAGTGAAATTTTTCTTATCCAGGAACAGAGATCAGTTGATAGCCTAGGAAATATGAATGCATGGGAGATTTTATAATTTGATGGGGTACCCTCAATAGCCATCTTTAACCATGGTGTACGGTTCATAACATTGTTTTATATAGTTTTATAGAAGGCCTTCAAGAACTCTCCAGGCCGAATGGCCTGAAGGCCTTTATTTTTATTGATTTTTGATAACCCCCCTTTCAAGGTATGAGAGGGAACCCTTACAAGGCTCGTAGGTTCAGAGATTACATGGACCATAGGCTTAGGAGATTACATGACCCAAAGGTCTTATGGAATTAAACCAGACTACAACAAGGAACTGCCCCTCCCCAGCATCTGCATCGTTATAGTACCTCTCCACCTCTGTTTGGCCGTCTGGATAGGCTTCTCGTGCAAGCACAGGCTGGTCCCAAGGGCATAGCCATAACCTCTCATTCTGACAAATCCATTTGGCTCTACTCTGGTGAGTTCACCTGCTATGAATCCTCTTCTGGGGCTGCTTTTTTTCTGTAGAGTCTACATGGGGAAAATACATTTGGCCTGAAGGCCTTGAGGTGGCCCGATGGCATTAAAGGTGTCCTGAAATCCCTACTGACCCGAAGGCCTGGGTGTCCCAAAAGACTTAAGGACTCCAAGCCCAAAACGGTGGCCCAAGGTGAATAGTTCCAACTGCTATAGTACCTGCTATAGTAACTGCTACAGTTCCTGCTACAGTTCCTGCACAGTTTACAGTTCTGCTACAGTACCCGCACAGTGTATAGTTCTGCTACAGTACCCACATAGTGTACAGTTCTACTATAGTAATGCTACAGTACCTGGAAGTATACCTCTACTTGGTTTTGAACCTGGGTCTCATGGATGCACTTAAGGATACCTCACCAACTAGGTTGAGGCTCATGTGCTTCAGGACTTATTTTAGGATGACTATAGCGTTACATCCCTATAATAATGGGTAAATTTAATGGACTATCCTAATGTTGGATAATATGATGTGAGCCTATGTGTTCGACTTTGAAAAAAGCTATAAGGATCACATGAAATTGGTATATTTTTCTTATAATTACATCCATCACTATTATATTAGCATGGAAAATTTTGAGGCCCTATACAGGAGACCCTATAGGTCACCCTTATTTTGGAATGAGGTTGAAGAGACTTCAGTTGGTGGGTTAGAGATGGTGTGGGTGACGATAGAAAAATTACAAATGATTGATGAGTGTATCAAAGAATCTCATAGTAGATAGAAATATTACAAAGATCAACATCCTATTCAGTTGGAGTTTGATCATAGTGACCATTTTTTTATTGAGAGTCTCCCCATGATGAGGATTAAAGAGGTTTAGCTAGGAAGATAAGCTATCCCGAAGGTTCAACCAGCCATTTGAGGTCCTATGGGGGGCTGATGGGGATTCTTCCCACTTAGTCATACCACCATAACTGGATTGGCTGCATGATGTCTTATAATTTTTGTAGTTGAGGAGATACATGTAAGACCATATTCTCATTATTGAGAGGGGATAGATATATATCAATGATAAATCCATATTCATGGAATACTTAGTGGGCATCGAGGATCCATTGGGGATGATCCTGTGTGGTTGGACCATCACTTTAGTTTGTTTTCTTTGGCAGCATGAGAGAGTTCAAGAGAGTGCCTAGGAGTATGAGAGTAATATGTGGACACCAATCCCCCACCTTTTTGTGTAGTTTTTTCATTTTGGGATAAATTTTTTTTAATGTAGTGGGTAATGTAGGGACTCTAGTTTTCTTAGATTAGTTATTTTAATATTTATATTTATACATATATGTTTTTTTCTCAAATTTTATGCTATGTTTGGGTGTCTTGGGACCCCATAATTAATATATTAAAAATAATATTATATTTCATATCACATGAAAACATAATTTTGGTAGCTAATTATTTTCATGTTGTTAGAGACCTTGGATGGGAAATCTGAGACTATGGTTAAATATGAAAAATGGGATTTGCACTAGGTTTTACATAAGTTTAGTCGATATCAGACATTCCTTGAGAGGTGACCATGGGTGGGTGAATTTAATAAAAAATATTATTTTATTAATTTAAACTAAATGACCTAACATAGAGTAATCATCAAAAAATAAATTATTAATATGTTATTCCAATTTTAGACACATAACACTAGGATGACTGGAGGAAGAGATTATTTTTCATTGGTGTTGGAAAACTTGATGACATGGATTGATGATCGGATCATGGTGAATTGAGAGGTAGGAAACGAATGTAGAGGACCATCTTCAACATTGGAAAACACATTGTTCACTAATGGTCAATCCTAAATTGAGGTGGGGATCATTTTTTATGGTTTCTGCACCTATGATTTATTTTTTTAAGCATGGATTTTATCCACTTTTTTTGATTGATGTTCTTCTCAAGTTCTCAGTGATTTTTGGGTTCTTTAAAACAATAATTGTTATATTGTTGTATACAAGCTTCACAACCTTGTTATTTCCATGATTCTTAGTCATTATTTATGTTTTCATCGTACAATGATGGTATCATTTTCTTTATCTAATCCACACCCCTACCATTATTTTTCACGCTAATCATCATTTCCCTATAGTATTATGGTCCAACATTGTCAGGGTGTGTTCTAGTGTGATAGAATCCCACCATTCATGGTAAATGCACAAATTATGGACGGATTTATGGTTTTGGGATATATTATGATGGTATCATAGATTATAGGTGATATATATTGGTTTTAGGACCTTGAACGGTGGAGGAAGCATGGAGAACACGCACCAGAGTGATTGGAGTCTGAGTTTTTTACCGAAAACTGGGAATCGATGTATGAATAGAGTTTCCTTCAATTTCTTGTATCCAAATACATGGATTATATAAGAAATGTAAGAGTTAGGATCTGTATGGATAAATTCCATTTCTATAAAAAAACATGACTACACACCATGTATCTAAAAGGAACATACTTAGTGTTGTCCCCCAAGTTTGGTGGATAAGATTTTCAGTAAAGATAAGGGTCGTACGGCGCGTATAGACCATAAATTACATGTGAACCCTTACTAGTATCAAATAATTTATGTCCTGAGTACATGGGTATAAGCATGGCTAGGCTCACAAAAATGTCCATGATTACACAAGAATTGCCAGATACTCATAAACAACCACAGAACATAGGCATGGTTGAAAGTACACGGGCACGGGCATATGTACATATTCAAGAGAAGGGGTATATGGTAATGGATCTTGTGGATATGAAACATTTTGTACCATGTGTACATGTCATGTAGTTCCACAAGGCTTGCCAATTCAAGTGTATTTAGGGAAACGGATAGGTGTCCATGTGTGACATCCCAGGTAATTATAATATAACTTTTTCATATTTGTTAATACTTATGAAAAAGTTATTAATTTTACATCAAAGGGGGAGATATTTATGATATAATACTCGACACAAAATAATAGGCTTCTCTAAAATCTTATTTTTCACGCAAGACTGAGTTATACCAAAAAATAATAAATTATTAATATTATTATTTTAAATGGTAGTTATCACCTAGTTGTTGCATTGGCGGGAATGAAAATAATAAACCATATTATGTTTACACATGTTTGTTAAATTTTTTAACTTCTATCTAAAACAAATTGTGGCTTAAAATGAGAATAAATCAAACATTAAGCATAAAATACTCTAATATTTTCAAAAGCTAGTTTTACAACCTTTTGATGGAGAACCATTTTCGAATTTAGGTTTTTTCAATTTTACTTATTTAATTTTTCATAATAAACTTCTTCTTTGGAAGAATAAAATCAAAATTTACTTTGGTTTAGTTTTTCTATTTTTATGACAAAATTCATTTTTTTAATTAATAATGAAAAATACTACATTTTAATTCCAAACTACCTTTTCGTCTAATTTATTTATATTCTTAGATTATACTTTATTTGGTTTTAAAGTTTAATTAGACTATTTTTTATCATTAAATCCAATATTTTTCATTTGAATTTATTTTACGTTAAAATTATATATAAATGCATGTCAATCTTTTAAAGGTTTTTACTTTTAAACAAATATTTTCTTATTTTAACAGCGAGGATAAATTTTAAGGTGATAACTATAACTTATGTGTTTTAAATTTTAAAAATAGTATTCCATATTTTTAATAAAAGGGTCCAAATTATTTCAATAGGCCCCTTTTATTTTTGGACATTATGAATCGTAACTTTAGTAATTATCTTTATTTACCACAGTTAAAGGGTAAATATTGAAAATAAAGGTAAACAAATATTATAAAAACAACTAACTCAACATGTTTATTAATATTATTGGATGATATATATCCAAAAAAACATTGGGATGAGAATTTGTCCTTTGTAAGCCACTTAGGTGTGCTTATAACACTTATATCTTTTAATTTGAAATAAAGGAAAATATATTATAAACATATATCTTCTTATTAAAAAAAATTAATACAGATTAATATAAGTGATATCTTAAATGATAAATAGTAATTATAAAGATAAAAATGTTTACTACATCATGATATTTTATTTATAATTTTTAAAAAATAAATACTTAAATTTCATTATGACACTATGATGATGTAGTGATTGCTTTATCAATGAAAGAATCAAATAAGTGATATTATAAATATTAAAATAAATAATATTATAAATATTTGATTCCATAAAAAAATTTTATGGATTAAAATGACATGTTTGGATTTATTTAATGTATTTTTTTTATGGAATAAAGTTCTTATTATATTTTAAAAAAGTCATATAATTAATAGTGTCAAAATTGACCTAATTATTAACTTAAAATATAAAATAGTTTATTTAATGTTATAAAATTCTTAAAAATATAGTTTTAGGAAAAATGGTATCTATATGTCCTAATATGTTATAAATGGAACATTTTTTGTCTTTTGACATGATATGGGAACTACACTAACACACAAATTGTAAATAAATGATATCACGATAAGATTAAAAAGGGTGAAATAAGGGTTAAACAAAAATGATATTGATTAAAAAATATTCAAAGCTTGTATAATTTTAATTCGATGATGTTTTATCGACCCAAATTCATCTTAACTTATAAATAAATTTGTTTTGTAACTTTTGAAATCGAAATTTAGTTTATATTAATTTAACATTTTAAGAGTTTCCAAGGGTGCCCCTCCCCTCTCCTATAAAAAGGTACCCACTCTTCTCTAATAATCACACATCCCAAGCCTTTTGGTTTGGAAGAGATCTAACCAAAACCCTTCTTATAATCCCTCTACACATTCTTGAGGTGTTATTTTTGGCAGAACACCATTCTTAGAAGTGTTAAGGTATTCTTCAAAGGTGATTAACCGAAGAAGAGGTGTCGTTTTTTGAGAGTTTCTAGTTTATTTATTCTTCCACTTCCTTTAAAAATTATTATTCAAAGAATTAATAATAAATCCAATATCCTAAATATATTTAGATATTGTTATTTTAATATTATCCCCTAAATCCATCTCTACTTCCATCAAATGGGAAGGGAATTAATCGTTCGTGCATACGTTTGAATTATCTCCTCCACGAACTAATTTAATTTGTTTTACAGAACCTTATATCAATATTAGTTATAATTATGTAATTAATATTCATCTATGATATTAATTGCATATTTATCATTTTAAAATAATAATATTTCAATTATTTTCTTACCTTCTATGCACATAAAAACAATATTGGTGTTCCTATGTACTTGTGAACTATTGTCTCCACAAAGCGATGTAAATTGTTTTTATTCACCACATCACTTTTATAGTATATGTAAGTATATTTAAATAGTTACAATGATTATAATAAAATTAATATTATTTTTTAATGATAAAATAATAATTACCTTATTTCCTTAATGATAAATGAAAAATTAAAATGTTACTCATGCGTACGTACAGCCTACCGTCTCCATGAATATATCGTTGTTCATTTTCTAAAACCATAAGTAATGGTTTGATTTAAAATGTTTTATTAATGTATATAATATATGATTATTTAATGAATACAATTATTGAGATTATTGAATTATGACTATAAGGACTAGTGACATCAAAACCATGTTCATTTTTGAATTAAGTGTTTAATATTGAAAAAGCGTCTGATATGAACTTAAATAATTATGTCATTTTTATAACATGGTAATAAGAGATATAAAAGGGATAATAATATTGAAAAGGGTTCTCAAAAAATTATAAATTAAAATAAGTTTATTATTCAAGAATATAATTATTGTACATGATGAGTCAGAGTCAAGGTAAGAGACTTCATGTCAATCTCCTTTCATTGAGCAAAATTTTGATATTATACACCACTTTATTTTATACAGTGTATAATAAAACCCTTTTACTTTTAATTTCATTAAAAAAGTTTCAAAATTAATATTTTTCTACAAATCATTTTACTTAATGACAAAAAGGAATGTTTCTTAACGTATGTCGCAACAATGACTTTTTCAGTTGCCGCAACCATTATTTGATATTTAGCATCCTTTATAAGATGTAATGTTTTTAAAAGAAAAATAAATACCATATACCTTTTTTATGTATTTTGTTATTGAAAATGTTTTTGAAAAAAGTTTTATTATTTCAATATCTTGAAATGATCTCTTGTTATTTCAATGTGGAAATTATATTTTTCAATTATACTAGTTTTATGTGTTATGATTATGTTATAGTTCATGGGCATTGTTTATACATGTAAAGTTCCGGACCTGGGTGCCACGCAACGGGTGCCCCGAGCCCGGTTCGCCACGTGACCTCAAGCGCATTTCCCCAAACGCCAGAGGCTGCCGACTAGCAGCGAGGGCCCAGGTCTGATAGTGGGGAAACTATGCCCTCATTTGTCAAATTGTAGCGTAGTGGAATACCAAAATAAACATACAACAACAGCGAAACTAATAAACATACACAACTGAAATAACTACAGCAGTGGATATAGACAACAGTATAAAAGTGATGATGCTACATGTTCAAATTCTAAGAAAACAGTCAGAACATGTTATACATCACTGTGATACAACCAAAAGCAAAGTACAGAAAAACAAGTAAACAGCTGGCAGCGGCATCGCGAGCCTATTCTCAGTCCCATGCCCTCCTACTCCTCAGCAACTGTCAAGTACCTGTATAGGGACTCTTGCCCCTATCTACACCTGCAGCAACATAATCTGTTTGGGCCGAAAAGTGTGACCCAAATAGGGTGTGAGAAATATATCTCAGTAGGCGCCCACCAAAGGCTCGTTCTCAACTGTGTGTAAAACATGCAACAAGTGTGCAATATTAAATGCAATAACTAATCAGTACTCAAAAGTAACTAACTTAACAATTAAATTTCCATTTTATTATTCATTTAATTACTTTAATTTAGTAACGTTTTTGTGCTCAGCACCAAGCCCTCAGGCTAACCAGAACCGTGCCCTTAGGCTAAAATAGTAACCACGCCCTCAGGCTTGCCCTCAGGCCATACAGAATCCAACCCGTAGGTATTTCCCTCAGGCGTAAAATAAATTCTCTCCCTTAGGCTTACGAAGTGTCGCCCTCAGGCACAGAATTCAACCCCTCAGACACGAAAGGTTTCCCTCAGGTGGAATAATGATAGCCCTCGGGCTAAAACAGTCACGCCCTCAGGCTAATCACAATAACGCCCTCAGGATAAACAGGTAACCGGGCCATGCCCAACATATAAAAATGCAGAAAACAAGCAATTCCTCTCAAGGAAATTCTACAGTTACTACATTTAAGGCATACCCTCGGGTATCCTGGCCAAACGGCTAAACAGAGGAACACACCCCTCGGGATGGTCCTGGATCCAAGAAACGATACCAAACATCATTTTATTATCACCATTTAATCACCTATGCAATTCTAGGCATTAAATATATCAATGGCCTCAGCCACACGACACCCCAACATGAGTTCGTGGCACAAAAACGCACAAAAACGCACGACAGTTGGAAAATAAACACCAAGCCACCTACCTTATGTGCCAAAGAACACTATACCCGAACACCGGCTCCAGAAAAGCCCAAGAATGGCGTAGATCTGACGAAGAACAAAACACATTCAAACGTAAATAACTTACGTTGGGAGGAGAATTAGCTAGAATGGTACCAGGAGGAGGAAGGGCTTACCCATGAAGTTCCAACGAGATCGTCCGAAGCCGAATCGGATTCCAGACGAACTCCCGGTGGATCTTCAAAGGTCTGGACTCCTCCTTTGGCTCCAAAATGGATCAAACGCCTCCTCTGCCAAATTATGAGGCTACTGCCTGTTTTAAGCCGCAAAAGTAAAGTACACAGTGTGTACTTCTGAGTACACGGCGTGTGCTTCTTTCATTTAACTGTTCATTTGGCGGCACCGGCACTGTTCACCTGCCGACAAGAGTACACGGCATGTACTCCTGAGTACACAGCATGTACTGCCGCCTAGCTGGCAGCGACTCCACCGCCTTACTTTTTAACCTGCCGACTGACTACACGGTGTGTAAAGGACCACTACACGGCGTGTAGTCGGTTCCTACACCCTTTGTGGCCGGCAAGGCTACACGCCCTGTGTACTTATCCCTACATGGAGAAAAGTACATGGCGTGTGGGCAAACTACATGGAGTGTAGTTTCAAAAATTGGGATTTTTCCCCATTTTTCCATATTTTCTCAAAATCACTTAAGGAAAAGGAAAAGAAGAATCTCGTACCTCTAAAATAAGAACCGAGTTTTACAAACTTCCCCCCTTATAGCAATTCGTCCCTGAATTGCCCTTTCGATGATGGCAAAGATACAGCTCAGAATAGCTCTGGCCACTGAGCATGTACATCGGCCTCCTGCTCCCAGGTTTTGTCCTTAAATCGGCCATGCTGCCATAGCACCCATACGAGAGGAACTGACCGGCCTTGGAGGACCTTCGTGCTCCTGTCAATGATACGGATCGAATGATCCTCAAAGGACGCATCATGCTGAATCTCAACCTCCTCAGGCTGAAAGGTGTGAGAGGGGTCTGGATGGTAGTGACGCAACTGAGACACGTGGAAGACGTCATGCATGGATCGGTATTGTTGCGGTAACTGCAACTGATAGGCAACCAGCCCGACTCTCTCCAGAATCTCGAATGGCCCCATATACCTCGGTGAAAGCTTACCCTGTCTCCTAATCTGTTTGTGTCCTAGCCTCGGCGAAACACACAAGAAAACCTGATTCCTAACCACAAACTCCAAAGGTCGTTTGCGGTGATCAGCATAAGACTTCTGACGAGACTGTGCGGTAGCCATCCACATCCGAATCAACTGGACCTACTCAGATGTCTCATGCACGAGTTGTGGTCCCAGTAAAGCTGCCTCACCTTCCTCTAACCAGCACAAAGGTGATCGGCATGGCCTACCATATAAAGCCTCGTATGGTTCCATCTCAATAGTTTCCTGAAAACTATTGTTATAGGCAAACTAGACTAAGGGTATATGCTTCTCCCAAGATCCCCCAAAGTCTAGAACGCATGCGCTCAGCATGTCCTCTAGCACTTGTATCGTCTACTCTGACTAGCCATCTGTCTGAGGGTGGTATGTTGTGCTCAGAAGCACCTGTGTACCCAGCGCCCTCTGAAAACTCTTCCATAAACAAGATGTGAAGCAGGCGTCCCTATCTGAAATGATAGAATGAGGGACCCCATGAAGACGTACGATCTCTCGGATATACAGCCTTTCGAGCTCATCCACACCAAAGGTCTCCTTGATTGGCAAGAAGTGAGCTACCTTCGTAAGTCTGTCCACAACAACCCATACGGCGTCATTACCTCGATGTGACCTTGGCAATCCAGTCACGAAATCCATCGCGACATCATCCCATTTCCACTCCGGAATGGGCAACTGCTGTAATAGCCCAGCTGGTCTCTGATGCTCTGCCTTCACCTGCTGACAGGTGGAACACCTCGTAACAAAACCAGCTATCTCTCTCTTCATACCCGGCCACCAGTACTGACGTCTCCAGTCTCGGTACATCTTGGTAACCCCGAGATGAACTGCCCAAGCTGAAGCATGAATCTCTCTCATCATCTCCTCTCGTATATCCCCTGGAACCCATACACGTCCATTGAAACGCAAAACCTCGTCATCACATATCGTCCAACCGGAAGGAGGGTCCTCACTTGCCACCGACTCCCGTAGAACTAGGCCTTCTGAAACTGATAGCTGCTTCATCCTCACTCTATCTAGGAGGGTACAAGTCACAGCAAATGAGGAAAGATAAGTCTTTCCCTGACTTCCATGCACCTCCAGATGCATCTCAGAGAACAAAGCCATAAGCTTCCATTCACCACTGGCCTCCTGCACTGCCTGTATGTGAGTCTTCCTGCTCAGTGCATCGGCTACTGCATTACCTTTACCAGGTGTATAGGCAAGCTCAAAATCAAAGGAGTATAGGTACTCGACCCACCTTCTCTGCCTCAGATTTATGTCATGCTGAGTAAAGATGTACTTGAGGCTTTTTTGGTCGGTGAAAACCACAAAATGCTCTCCCAACAGGTAATGTCTCCAACAGCGCAACGCATGCACAACTGCAGCCAACTTGAGATCGTGCGTCGGGTATTTCCTCTCATGTGGCCTCAATTTTCGAGACCTGTACGCCACAACTCAGTCGCCCTGCATCAAAACGGCTCCCAGCCCAATCCCTGATGCATCACAGTAAACCGTATAGTTCTTCCCCTGCTCTGGGAGTATCAGGATCGGTGCTGATATCAGCCTTCCCTTAAGGTCCTGAAAAGTTGTCTCGCAAGCTTCTGACCAAACAAACTTCACACCCTTCTTAGTCAGACCTATCAACGGTGCTGCTAAGCAGGAGAAGTCATGTTTGAAGCGTCTGTAGTAACCATCCATCCCTAAGAAACTTCGTATCCCAAACACGTTCTTGGGGTGCTCCCAGGAAACTACTGCTCTCACCTTCTCTAGGTCCACTACAACTCCTGCCTCTGAGATGATATGACCCAGGAAGTGAATCTAATCCATCCAAAAGTGGCACTTCGGGAGCTTAGCATATAGGCGATGCTCTCTTAGTGTACTCAATATGATCTCAAGATGGGTGGCATGATCGTGTCGAGTGTGAGAGTACACCAAGATGTCGTCCATGAATACTACCACAAATGAATCAAGATATGGATGGAACACATGATTCATTAGATCCATGAAAACTGCTGGCACGTTCGTGAGTCCGAATGGCATAACCGTATACTCATATAGACCATACCTGCTCCTGAAAGCTGTGAGAGGTATATCAGATGGTCTAACGCGCAGCTAATGATATCCAGATCTCAAGTCAATCTTCGAGAACACTCGTGATCCACAAAGCTGATCAAACAAATTATCTATCCTCGGCAAGGGATATCGGTTCTTAACCATCAACTGGTTCAGCTTCCGATAATCCACACAAAGCCTAAGGGTACCATCCACCTTCTTCATAAAAAGGACCGGAGAACCCCAAGGAGAAGTACTGGGTCGGATAAAACCCTTTGCATGTAGCTCTTCTAACTGCCTCTTGAGCTCCTGCAACTTAGGCATAGCCATCCGATAAGGAGTAATGGACACCGGTGCTTCCCATGGCATAAGCTCGATAGAGAAATCCACCTCACGCACCGGAGGTAGACCTGAAAAGTCATCCGGGAAGATATCCCTGAATTGATCGACAACTGGAGGGAAGACCGTCTGACGAGTCCCCTGGCAATCCAGATATGAGCTCGCAATCTGGGTTGTGACTCCACCTCGCCCATGATGCTCTGGTCCAACTGGACTCATCTAAACATCCCACTCTCCCTTGTATAGGAACTCCCCGCCCTCAGGTGACGTGAAACGCACCCTGTGACGATAGCAATCTACAAAGGCTTGAAAGCGAACCAACCAGTCCATCCCGAGAATGATGTCATAGCTCGTCATCTCCAGGACATAGAGGTCCCAAAGGAAGTGACACCCACCAACCTCAAGGGGGCACTCCTTGCACTGACGCACACCAACCGTCCTAGTCCCCAATGGAGTGTCCAGCGTCAAGATAGCAGAAGAAGTAGAAACACCAAGACCAAGGCTCTCCACAACGGGTAATTATATAAAAATATGTGTGGCACCTGTATCAAAACGTACTGAAGACAAGACAGAAGATACTAGAATAGTACCTCTGACTGTCAAAGGTCTGGGATTCTGCTCCTGCTGGGTCTGTTGCACTGGATATGCCTGACCAGTGTCGTGGCCCTGCGACACAGCCTGGCTACCCTGAGCTATCCCGCCCTGTTGCCTCTGAGATCCTGGTGTCTGGATACCATGGCCACGACCACCATCTTTTCCTGCACGCTCTGACATATTCCAGTTCCCTGACTGGTAAGAAGCCACTAGTCCTGATCCCGCACGCGGAGTCTGCACAGAACCCCTCTCACTAGCCACTGGTAGAAACGGCCTCCAAAAGCGCTACAGATGACCCATCTTTCCACAAGCTCGGCACTCCACTGGGTCTCGTGGACACTATGGCCTCTTGTGCCCCTCTCTGCCACAATGGTAGCACCTGATCGGGCCACCTGAAGAAGCTGCCTGGCTGGTAGTGCCACCCTGAGAGAAGCCCATCTGCCTCTTCCTCTTGCCAGCAGAAATAGTACCAGTAACTGGTGCCGAACCGCCCTAGCCCACACCACTAAATTCTCACAGGTTCCTCTCTGTAATGAACTCCTGGTTCACAATCGCGTGTACAGTAGGTAACCTGAAAACATTCACCAGCGCTCTAATGTCATACCGAAGACCATCCTCAAAACGTCTGGCTCTCGGCGTCTCATCACCCACAAGCACGGGTGCAAAGCGCTGATGCTCTGTAAAATGAGAAGAGTAGTCCATCACCGACATAGCGCCCTGCTACAGATTCATAAACTCTCGAGATCTATCTTCTCTCAGTTTATCAGGAAAGAAGAAGTCATAGAAGACTGTCTGAAAATCCTCCCATGCCATGTCCCTGTGATGCTCTGACTGGGTGGTAACATCCCACCACCTCTTGGAAGAATCACGCAGCATGTAAGTCGAGATCTTGACCCTCCGCCCTGGAGGCGTCTCAAGATGCTCGAAAATATTCTGCATTGATCCTATCCAAGACTCTGCAGCTTGTGGTCTGCCATCCCCTGACAACCTAGGCGGATGCTGCTGTTGGAAGATATGTGTCAGCTCGGCCATAGATGTGGCAGCTTGCGGTGCTCCCTGGAAGGTCTGCATGAACCGCAATAAGCCTTCATGGAACTGCACCTCTGCGGCCGTGTCCGTTATAACAGCTGGTGCCGCATCTGGCTCTGCTAGTGGATCAAATGGTAGCCCATGGCCCACCATCTCCGGAGTATAATCGTCGTCGATCTCTTGGCGAACAACTCGCGATCGTCTAGGCGGCATGACTCTACAAGGTCAAAAGAACTCCTCAGATTCAAGATTATTAAGACTGAAATGAAGGAACCACAAAGGAAAAAGAGGAAGAAGGTGGTTCAAAATTTTCAAAACAAGACTACACGGTGTTTACACTGACTACACGGTGTTTACACTGACTACACGGCGTCTACTTGACTTCCTTTCTCCTGCCCGGGTCCTTCTACACGGCTAAGCCACACGACTTCCATTCAACAAAACAACACAGCGTGTATAATATCTAAACGGCATGTACGGTGTTATTTTCCAACTGCCTCTGTCGTCTGTGACATGGAAGACTACTCGGCTTTACCACACACGGTGTGTTACACCCGTACACGGCGTGTACACCACGCGGTTTCCCAGCCACACGGCTAACTCCACAAGGTCTGTCCTCAGAAAAGACTACATGGCGTGTCCCAAAGGTACACGGCGTGTCCTGAAAGAGGTGACACCGGCCCGTGTTGTTAGTTACATGGCCGAGTCCCCAGGTCACACTACACGGCGTGTCTATAATTGAAACGGCGTGTTCTGTCTAGGAGTTCACCGACCCGTGTTGTTAGTTACACGGATGGACTCCAGGTCAACCCTACACGGCGTGTAAAAAACTACACGACATTTCTTACCCAACCCCTTTCCCTACCCTGAGTTTCCTCCCACACGGCTTGTGACACGGGAAGAGACTACACGGCGTGTACTCAGGATACACGGCGTGTACAAAAAAGTTCATATTTCTTCCCGAACAGAAGAACATACACGGCATGTATAAAAATATTACACGTCGTGTATACTGGTTTTCCGGACAGTATGCCTCAGAAACTTCTCTGGAACCTATAAAATACTGAAAACGACACCTAAGTGTCAAATTCCGACCCATGGGGGCCCATACACCCCACAAATCAAAGTTTGACATCTTATTTGTGTTATAACCAATAACCAGTCAATGATCCACCAAATTCTGGTCAATGGGGGCCCATACTCCCCAAAGACCAAAGTTTGGCGTCCATTCTGTAAACAAGCTTAAACAATAATACCATATCACAAGGTAGGTATTTATCAAGCAGCTATCACAACAGCATGCTTTACGAGCACAACAACTATCACAACAACATGAAAATTCTAATGCACATACATGGTATGGAAACTATGCATGGCATGTGATATCTAGCATGTTCCCATATGATGAATGAGACGGCATACCCTCATCTCATCAGGTTGCAAATAAATAGAACCCACAGATAAAATATAAACAGCACAATCCTAGTGCGTCACCCAACGGTGAAAACATATCAACTGTAAAATTGCATAATCAAAGAATGCAAAATATGAGGTAGACTGGCTTTTCCCTGTACATGGGTTCTCTATGCCCGGGCACAGCTTATTACCAACTACCGTTCATCCTAACCCTGACTACGGCTCCAAATAGTAAGTCAATGAAAAGAAACCTCCTCTGATACCACTTTGTAACGTCCCAGCCCTGGGTGCCACGCAATGGGTGCCCCGAGCCCGGTTCGCCACATGACCTCAAGCGCATTTCCCCAAATGCTAGAGGCTTCCGACTAGTAGCGAGGGCCTAGGTCTGATAGTGGGGAAACTATGCCCTCATTTGTCAAAGTGTAGTGCAGCGGAATACCAAAATAAACATACAACAACAGCGGAAGCAGTAAACATACACAACTGAAATAACTACAGTAGTGGATATAGACAACAGTATAAAAGTGATGATGCTACATGTTCAAATTCTAAGAAAACAGCCAGAACAAGTTATACATCATTGTGATACAACCAAAAGCAAAGTATAGCAAAACAAGTAAACAGCTGGTCGCGGCATTGCGAGCCTAGGCTCGGCCCCATTCCCTCCTACTCTTCAGCAACTGTCCAGTACCTGTATAGGGACTCTTGCCCCTATCTACACATGCAGCAACGTAATCTGTTTGGGACGAAAAGCGTGACCCAAACAGGGTGTGAGAAATATATCTCAGTAGGCACCCACCAAAGGCATGTGCTCAACTGTGTGTAAAACATGCAACAAGTGAGCAATAGTAAATGAAATAACTAAGTAGTACTCAAAAGTAACTAACTTAACAGTTAAATTGCCATTTTATTATTCATTTAATTCCTATAATTTAGTAACATTTTTATGCTCAGCACCAAGCCCTCGGGCTAACCAGAACCGTGCCCTCCGGCTAAAATAGTAACCACGCCCTCAGGCTTTCCTTGAGGCCATACAGAATCCAACCCGCAGGTATTGCCCTCAGGCGTAACAGAAATTCTCGCCCTCAGTCTTACGAAGTGTCACCCTCAGGCACAAAAGTCAATCCCTTAGGCACGAAAGGTTTCCCTCAGGCGGAATAACGACATCCCTCGGGCTAAAACAGTCACGCCCTCAGGCGAATCACAACAACACCCTCAGACTAAACAGGTAACCGGGTCATGCCCAACATATCAAAATGCAGTAAACAAGCAATTCCTCTCAAGGAAATTCTACAGTTACTACATTTAAGGCATACCCTCGGGTATCCTGGCCACACGGCTAAACAAAGGAACACACCCCTCGGGATGGTCCTGGAACCAAGCAATGATCCCAAACATCATTTTATTATCACCATTTAATCACCTATGCAATTATAGGCATTAAATATAGAAACGGCCTCAGCCACACGACACCCCCACATGGGTTCGCGGCATGAAAATGCACAAAAACGCACGACAGTTGGAAAATAAACACCAAGCCACATACCTTATATGCCAACGAACACTATACCCGAATGCCAGCTCCAGAAACGCCCAAGAACGGCGTAGATCTGACAAAGAACAAAACTCATTCAAACATAAATAACTTATATTGACAGAATAATTGGCAAGAATGGTACCAGGAGGAGGAAGGGCTTACCCGTGCGGTTCCAACGAGATCGTCCGAAGCCGAATAGGATTCCAGACGAACTCCCGGCGGATCTTCAAAGTTCTGACCTCCTCCTTTGGCTCCAAAATGGCTCAAATGCCTCCTCTGCCAAATGAGGAGGCTACTTCCTGTTTTAAGCCAAAAAAGCAAAGTACACGGTGTGTACTTCTGAGTACACGGCGTTTACTTCTTTCATTTAACTGTTCATTTGGCGGCACTGGCACTGTTCACATGCCGACAAGAGTACACGGCATGTACTCCCGAGTACACGGCGTGTACTACCGCCCAGCTGGCGGTGACTCCACCTCCTTAATTTTTAACCTGCCAACTGATTACACGGCGTGTAAAGGACCACTACACGGCGTGTAGTCGGTTCCTACACCCTTTGTGGCCGGTGATCCTACACACCCTATGTACTTATCCCAACATGGCTAAAAGTACACGTGGTGTGGGAAAAGTACACGGCGTGTAGTTTCAAAATTTAGGATTTTCCCCGTTTTTCCATGTTTTCTCAAAATCACTTAAGTAAAAGGAAAAGAAGAAGCCCGTACCTATAAAACATGAACCGGGTTCTTACAATACATGCAGACAGTTCCATGATAAATTGAGGGAGGGTGAGCCCATGATAGCTCTCCAACAAATTGGATAATGATACAAATGTAAACATTAAGGTTTCTACTAATATATTTATGGAATATACTGTGACAGCTATTCCAAACATTACGATGAAGGTTACTCCCTATGTAGCTATGAAAGATACAATATATGTATGATATGGATTCCAAAACTTACCTATATGATTTATGATTTCTATGAGTTATTTAGGAATATTATTATTTCACAAATTATGTTAAAGATCTTATGTTTTATGTGTGAAAAAGAATGATTTCATGCTTTTATAAGTATTTATGGACTAACGATTTTCTTTCTTTATTTTACATCTCTTACTAAGATTTTTATGCTCATCCCAAGTTTATTAAATGTTTTCCATAGGTTATAAGGATGGGTAAATCATGACTATTTTTTATGTTTTATATTGCGGAATAAATGGAAATTGTCTTAGTTGTATCCACTTTGTATAAATTTGAGTTGGTATATAATAGTGAGGGCATAATTATCTAAAACTATAAACCAAAAAAGATCCTCAATGTGAATTCTTGACTTAAATCTGGATTATGAAATGTTTAAGGGTGGGTCATTAAAGTTTGTATCAAAGGTTGGTTTTGATAACTTTAGAGGATAGGGTTGTATTTAAGAATAAATTACAAGTAATATATAAACACAATGATTAGCATAATTGAAAGAGTCATTGTTATTTTAGATAAATTGTTTGATTTTGAGATAACAGGAATAAGTATATCTTAGAGTTTATCTTCCTCATAAGATAGTATATGATAATTTTATTGATATAGTCACACTAACCTTTTTGGTTTTCATAAATGGTGGGTAGACACCAAAGTGAAAATTAATGTTAAGGAAAATTCGGTGGTTCACTGAATAAGAAACCAAATGAAATGGGAGATACAATGAGAAATTATGTGGTTATTCTAAACCAACTATAAGGAGTCATGATTAACCACTTTAACCTTAGTGATTTTTCTGATGCATGATATATGAGAGAAATGAATCATAAGGAAGTTAAGGTAATAATAATAAAAAGGTTATATATATTAAACAATATATGTGTCAATGATGGGGAAACAAACACCTAAGAAAATGTTTTAAGGGTATAGGAAGATGTTATAGTTATTGCAATGAAGTTCATAAAGTAATAACGTACCAATGAAAAATGAAGCGTTTAGTTGACTCCATGAAAGGTAAAGAAGTTCTTTCCAAATTATCAATTGAATGTTTCAAATGTGGGTAGTATAGTAATTATAAAAAAAGTTTTCCTATGAAGAATGTTTTTGAATGATATCATAAATACTATATAAAAAAATGTTTAGAAATACCTAATTCCATTCCAATTCAAGATGAAGAAATTGAAAATGACCTATAAAAGGTATGGATTATTTCTTGTCTCTTGTTTTTGACATTATTTAATATTATAACATGATTCATGTTTTTGTTTTCAATAAAGAATTATTATGAAATAAGACAAAAAATAATTCTTAGGGTATCATGAAGAACTCATAATGATTAAGAAGTCTGAAAATGATGGATTCAAGAGTTATGAAAGATTGTAGGATGATAAAATGTTTAAAAGTATTAATTAAATTTTAATGATGGGATTATTTTGGAAGAAATTTTCTATTATGAGTAACTATGAAGTTTTTTATATAGAAATGTTATTCTAGGAATAATTATCTTTTATTTTTTGGACACAACTGTAAATAAAGTATAACCATTCTATGATCTTTTATTTTGTGGTAATTATGGGATATTACATTTTGGGATGGAAATGAAGGACAATAGATAAACTTTGATATTAAAATATGTTGTGGTTTTATTTTATTGTTTTATCTTATTTTTGTAATGATATATGAATTATATAGTTTTAGAAAAAGGAAAACTCATAGGAAATGTGACAACCTCTCACATCAGACAAGGTTGTGGGATCAAAACCACAACTTAAATACGATAAGGCTTTATCGCCTAACACTATCCTATGTAAAGTTCCTAGTTAATAAGACTTTTTCTTTTTAGTTAAACTAGTTTATAGAATAAGATGAAGTTGATTTTGGGAACTTATGTTTTATCAAATGGATATACATGGAATTGGAAAATTATTTGAGTATTAATTGATAAATGTTATTTTGGAAGTCATTCACTATTCTTGGGAACATTATATGATTAATATAAATAGAATATTATGGTATTTTAATTGAGGAGTAATGGTTGAATTATATTATGGAAGAATATATTATTTTAATTGTGGAAACATAGTAATTAGGTAATTTATGGAATTGAGGAACCTATCTTGGAGAAAATATGACTAGGTTAATTACTTTTTTGTATAATACATTAAGAGTGGTTGATGTAATTTGGAGATAAATGTTAAAATTTTTCTTGGAAAACCATGTGATCAAATCCTTATAAATTTTAGGTTATAAAATTAGTTTTTATAATTTTTTAAGGAATTTTAAGGAAAGTTATTGGTTGAATGGTCTATGTTGAAATTTGGGTATTACTGTTTAATTTTTAAGATTAAAAGAAATATTTCTCCTTATAAAGGATTATTCTTTTTGGGGGGAATTATCTAATCATGTAATTACCATTTTGGTTTTTGTTATTGTATAAATACATGGGAAATATATAGATCATATTTTATGGTTTATGTGATTCTCTAGAAGTTCATTTCAGTGATTTAGGTTCGACCAAGTCATCTTAAATACTCATCTATTGGAGAAAATATAAGTTCCTGGTGGAATTCGATTAATCAATGAAACTTTATTTTTCAAGTAAGTATATATCCTTGTGTTCTAATTCTAGGAAATAAAATAATTTACCAAATTTAAGAAAATGATCATAATAAATGTTTCCTGTTTAATTTTCTAACTATAAAATCAATGACCTTTTAACCAATAACAAATTTATGGTTTTTTTATTGTTAAATTTCTCTTAATTTTGTTTTTTATCACACTCCATCGGAACTTGATAGTTATTTTTTGTCCCATATATATGTCTTCCAACATGGAATCATAGTATGTGATATCTTATGTGACCTTATTTATTTCCTATGTTTCTTTTAAAGTGTAATTTTTATTGGCTCTTCTTCCGATGTGGGGTTTTAATGAAGTTAATGAGACCAATTTTAAAATTGTGAGGAAATAATTTCCAACACATGGGAAGGATGTAACAACCTAGGTAATAATAATAAGACCTTTTAAAATTTATTAATATTTATGAATTAGATATTAATTTTACTTAAAAGGGTACACAATGTATGATAGCATACTAAACACACGACAACAGGTTTCTCTAAAATCTTATGTTACATACAAGACTGACTTATACTAAAAAATAATACATTATTAGTATTATTATTTTAAATGGTAGTGATCGCCAAGCCATCACATTAGTGGGAATGAATAGAACCAACTATATTATATTTTCACATGTTTATTTAATTTTTTTCATTCATCTAATAAATTTTAGTGGCTTAAAGTGAGAATAAATCATATTTTAAGCATAAAATACTCCACTATTTTTAAAAGGTGGTTTTACCCCCTTTTAATCACAAACATTTTTTAAATCAAGTTTTTGTCACTTTTATATGTTATATTTTAAAAAAAATATTATTTTAATGTGGGAAATCAAAATTTTATTCGGTTGAATTTTGATGTTTTTATGATAAAAATCATTTTTAATGAATAGTGAAAAGTACTTGGTTTTAATTCAAAACTGCTTTTTCATCTAATTTATTTTTAAAGTCTGATTATCCTTTTAATTGTTATTAATGTGTAGTTGGACGAATTGTTTATCATTTAATCCAATATTGGTCATTTGAAGTGTGTTCATATTAAAATTATATATAAAAACATGCCAACCTTTTAATGGTATTTACTTCTAAAATCATATTTTCTAAATTTGAAAATGAGGATTAATTTTAAATTAATTTTTAAAAATTATGTGTCTTCAATTTTGAAATATTTATTCCATATTTTTAATCATTGGGTATAAATTATTTAAATAGATTCCTTTTAATTTTGGACATTATGAATATTAACGTTAGTAATTTTTTTTATTTACCACAATTAATGGGTAAATCAGGTAACTAAGGGTAAAACTAATATTATAATAATATAAAAACTACCCTAAAAAATGTTCTAATCTTATTTGATGATCTATGACTGACTAGGAATACCCTTGGGACAAAAAATTGGCCTTTAGAGTCCACTTCGGTGTGATTATGAAACATATAACTTTTAATTTAAAGTAAATAAAAATATGTTTTAAACATGTAACTTATTACTGAAACAATTTTAATTTGGGTTTATATTAGTGATATCTTCAAATATAAATAGTCATTAGAAATAAAAAAAATATTTCCTACATCATTTTATTTTATTTATAATTTTTAGACATTAAATAATTAAATATAATTATGACACAATGATGATGTACTAATTTATTTATTAATGAAAGAATCAAATAATTGATATTATAAATATTAAAATAAATATCATTTTAAATATTTGATTCCATCAAAGAATTTTGTGGATGAATATGATTATGTTATGATTCATGGGCATTATTTATGTATACGATTCGTTCAATGATAAATTGAGGGTGGGTGAGCCCATGATAGCTCTCTAATGGATTGGATAATGAGGTGGAGGAAAACATTAAGGTTTCTTTTAATAGATTTAGAGAAGATACTAGGATGGGTATTCCAAACATAAACATGAAGGTTATTCCTATGTAGATAAGAAATCTAAAATGTAAGTGTAATATGGATGCCTAAATTTACCTTTATGATTTATGATTTCCATGAGATTTGAAAGAATATTATGAATTCATGAGGTATGTTAAAGATCTTATGTTTTATTGGTTAAAAGTTATGATTTCATGGGTTTGTAATTATTCATGGACTAATTCTTCTCTTTCATTATTTTACATCCCTTACTGAGTTTTTTATGCTTGTACCATGTTTTTGAAATTTTTTCTATAGGGTATAAGGACGGGTAAGAGGAAAAAAGAAGTCCAGAATAATTTTTTTCAAGTAAATAAATCATGTTTATTTTTTTAATATTTTATATTGTGGAATAAATTGAAACTATTTTAGTTGTATCTGCTTTGTATTAATTTGTGTCTTTATGTAATATTTATGGCATAATTATCTAAAAATATAAACTTGAATAGATCATCAATGTGAATTCTTAACATAAATCAAGATTATGAAATGTTTAAGGTTGGGGCCTTATACCAGGTGAGGGTACACAGAGTGTGACCTTAGGTATATCTGGCTTCCACCCTTGGACTCTTCAACCATCCTTATCTTATTTTTATGGACTAGGATGTTAGATAGTGAATAGCCAATCCAGATTAGCTTTCCACAAGGAATTTGAATGCATCCTTCACAGTGGATTTTGAGATACAACATGAGGTTTCTCAAGAATGAATCTTCTCCAATGGATGTTTCCCGATGGTAGTCATCAGGTTGGATAATCATAAAGATTTTGGGTTTGGAAACCCCCTATCACACTAGAACACTAGTACCCCATGTTCTTTTATCTAATTATTAGTACCCCCTATTGTGATGGGGTGTGGGACCTCTTCTTATGAGAGGTACACCATGTTTCACTGGGGAAGGGTTCATCTATCAACATAGGTTTTCCTTCATTTCACACAAGGTAATGGTTCCTATATCTACAAAGTGGTACCCTCTGTTACACCAGGGTGTAGGTTCCATATCTACTGAGTAAAACCCCCTGTCACACCAGGGTACGGGTCCTCTACTTTCTAAGTGGAACCTATCTATTTCTCTAGGGTGTGGGTCCTCAATCGAAGATTATTCCCCCCTTGAATCTGGAGTATAATAGTGAGTTGTGGATCCTTAACACGAGTTCCATGTACAAAAACATGATGTATTGGGCATCAGAGATACCACTAGAACTACAAGAAGAATCATTTTCATTGGATAGGTTATGGAGATAAAGATCCCATTTCTCACTCATCTGGGATTCATTATGAGAATATATGTTGGGTTTTTGTCTCCTTATTTCTTTGGATTGAGATAAATTCAATTATATCTTTCTATCACTGCCATTTTATTTTTTGAGGCATTATATTGGGTATTTATATAATCACCCCTACATGGAAATTTCATATATGTGTCATCTCTTCTGCATAAAAAAGGAATATTGATAGATATATTGATGGAACTTGGTGATAGTTGGGTGTATCTACCACATTTAGTGATCAAACTCGATGATCAGGAATCGGTTTATCTTCAACTTTATTTTTTTTGTTGTTACCAGGTTGGGAATTCATTTCTAGTTGGAAAAGAATTTTTTTCCTATTATCATTTTTTATCATCATACTCAAATGTATTCACAATAGTTTATTTAATTCATTGTTATACTCTAGATATTTTATTATTTTATTATTCCTCTCTACTTTTTCATGGATATGGTTGTGTGTGTGTTGGTATTTACGCTAAGGACTCTGATTTCATTTATACGTTTTTGGTTCTTATGTATATCCCCTATACTATTAAAGTTAGGATTTTGATGAGCATGCCTAGATTTCTGCTGTCCAGGCGGGCCCCAATGGTTCGGTTCATGCATTTTCAACTAAAGAAACTTTTCCTTCCACTATATAAGAATCTACTTAAACACAAATAATCCTTTAACATGTCCCAAAAATTCTCTATAAAATCTATCATTTTAGACATATAATGTGTAATAATTTTGTTCATAACCTACAAAAATAAAAACATAATAAAGGGGTGAGAAAAAATGTTCAATAAGGGGAAATATATAGCGGAGTAATTCATGGAATAAAAATGGTATAAATATTATGGAATAAATAAATAATTCTAAAATTCTAAAATTCAACTAAAAATTAGAGAATAATATATCCATGGATGGTAATGAAAATAAAAGGACTATATGTATAATAATAAACGGTTCCGTAGTGAAGAAATTTATAATTTTAAATAGCCAAATATATAACATAAGACACAATATTATGATCTTAGAAATCACTATCTTACCACCAAGGAAATATCTTTTTTTGGGAAGGCATTTACCAAAATACCTAAACATGTTGGAATCATGAGACCAATCGATACATCTGGGGATATATTTTTTCATGAACCACCCATCACTTATTTAATTCTATCATATACATCGTATGACATTTTGAGTAAACAACATAAAATAAACATTACCAGTAAATATTTTTATTATAATAACAAAAAATAGAATTCTAATACTTTTCCCCAGGTCAATAAAAAGGGTTACATTATCATAACTCATCCATATAAATAATTTTGATGGTAAAAGGTAGAATAATAAACATGAATATAACCATCCGTATTCAAGTAATAATATATAGAAGTTTAAAACTATCTCCCATGTCAATAAAAGGGATAGCTTGACAATAAACCTTCTACAGAAAGAATTAGGATGGTCAAAGAAAACATAGTTAGTATGTCATCAACCATCTATATTTTAATAACAACATATGAAATTCTAATACTTTTCAACATGTCTGTAAAAGGGATAACATTATCATAACCAATATGGAGAAAGAAATTGGATGGTCAAACAATATAGAGTCCACATTCCAAAAATAATCTGTATTAGAATAATAATATACGCAACACTAATACATTTCACCATGTTAATAAAAGTGATAAGATCATCGTAACTAATTCAAAGAAAGAAGTTGGGTTGTAAAATAATAAATTATCAACATTACAATAATCATATATATTGGAATAACAACATAAATAAAACTAATACTTTACCCTATGGCAATATAATAACATTTATTCTTTGTGAACATCATCCCATTTGAATTATATAAAATGTTCTTTTCACCCAGTATAGAGAAATCAGTTTATGGATAATTCAATACTGGTATAACAGGATCATAAGACTTATAATGAAAGACGGTTGATATTTTTCAAAAACACATCCAATGTGTAATAAAGTAAACACATATGGATGCTGATATATATGAATAACTTTCATTCAAAAGAATTATTTGAACAGTATCACATAATAAAGGACCAAGAATCAAATTTTTTAGTACCATAAGTAAATTAACCTAAAATATAAATAAATATTAGAGGGTAAATCATGAAAAAAACCTATGAGGTTAAATCTATCAGAATATGATAAGAAAAATAGAAGTAAAAAAACCTAATATTGTTTTTTTATAACATTTTTTACTTTTTCATAGGATACAATGTTAGCAGTCACTTTAGAATGTAGTTTTCAAAAAGGGTGAAGTCAAATTTTTGAAAAAGATTTGTCTTTAAAAAATATATATATTAATATATCCTTGAAAAGGACAAAACTTTTTTTGAAAAAATTGTTGTGCAAGTTAACACACATGGTTTTGAAAGGGAAACCCTTTTAAAACATCTTAATATGCCTTTATTTAAAACCCTCACTTTAAACAATGTAGATAAACATTCATTTAATTAAAATATCATTTTCACTGAGAGGATTATACAATACCATATAATAAAATTTTAGGGTGGAAGAACCCAATAATGGAAGAACAAATTTCAAGTTAAATCTTTATAACACAAAGAAGAAGATTTTGGATACCAATAACCCTTACGAGAAACCTATGTCAATAAGTGAGAAACATTTTTAAAGTGTTTTATGAGGTATAAATTTATATAAACTAAAAAAGTGAAATAATACTAATTAGAACAATAAAATGGTAGTATGTACCCAACTTATATGAAATAAGATCAAGAGAATGATCATAACTCAATGAATAAAAATTGAGTTACCAAAAATCCATAAAATTAGGGTTACAACTGCTTCAAATGGAATTTTATGAAAAAGAATTGATCTAGATCTGTATTTCCATGAATTAAAAAATACATATAATAAAGATATGTCAATTTTTAGAGAAAATAATAATTCAAAGGAAACTATGGTGTATAACGTAATCATGTCTTAAGGAATTAAATTTTGAGACCGAGACCCCTTGCAGCTTGAGTAACATTTTAATCAAACGCCATTTAAAGAGAGGGCTTGTAATTGAACATAGAATACTATGATTAAAAGATAATTCATGAAATGATATCTTAAATAGTCATTATATAAACCATATAAATTAAATTATGTGGATAATACCTAACATGTCTTAATGAGAGTAATATGAGATGAAAACCCTTATTATGCTCTAGATTTGTTCTCTACATGCACCATACTTCCATAATAAACAAATTAGGTTTATTATATATCTTATTAGGAACCATATTCTTATATATATTTAGTTAAATATGTACCATTTTTTACTATATGTTGTTTATTTCATATATTGTTTTTTATTTTTGTATGAAAATTTAATCGGTATCTGCTTACTTTAAAAAAAATAGAGATAAAAGATAATATTTTAATAATAATTTAAATACTTAATATAAAAAATATAGAAAAAATCCATATTTAATTTATTTTTAACTAAAAATATAATTATTATTTATGTTCTTATATTCATTCATGATTTATTTTTATAGTATTATTCAAGTAGGTGGTTAAACCAACCCAAACTTGAACACACTATATCTCGATGGGTAAGTGTGGTTAATGAAGTATATAATATCATTATAATTGAAAAAAATGATAATATTTAATGTTTCTACTTCACAAAAAAATATATTCAATGGTTTGGATAAATAAATAAAATTAAGCTATAAATGAATAATGTTACTTCATGGAAGCAGTAGTCTACACAATGCACAATAAATGTTATTTTTTTATAAGTATATAGAAATGAATAAATAAATGTTTTTCCTTTAATATAACAAACAATTATTAAAATAACTATAATGGGGCTATCATATTACTATGGTATGGATATTATAGAAGAGAAATATTAAGGAGAAAATTATAAGGATTAAGTAATACTCACTTTTGGACTTTGAACTTTTTCTTGAAAGCCCCCTTGGAAATGAGGATATTAAGAAAACTAATTTAGAAAAGTTGATTGTGAAATTGGGAGATTATTCTAGGAGGATAAAAATATAATACTTTACCAAAGTAATTTGAATTAACGGTTGATCCATGAAGTTGGGGAAGCATCTCCATTTATATGTGAAGGAAAGGGAACTTTTTAGAACACCCTTTAATTTCCAATGAAGTCATTACACTATAAATGTAACACCTGGATGTTTTTATGAAATATTTTCTTTAAATAAATTTACTCTTATTCGTAAGTAGATTTCTTTGCATGAAATCATGAGTTTAAAAGAATTGTGAGATTCCATTATTATAAAATTATCATTATAGCCTATCTATTAGGATAGAGTGAATAGTTATCACTAACTTAAGAAAAATGTATTGTAAATTCATTGGCTATCAATTATTTTTTGAAAAATATAAATAAATTTGATATTTTAATTTTTGAGTGAATTACCTATGGTAATGAAATTAATGTGATATATATTTGTTATATACTTAATAAAATATTTTTTTATATTCATCCAATGGATATTTTAATCATAAGGTATGAATAACACCCTATTTGATGGATAAAAACATATTTTTTAAAAGGTTAATTTTACACCTTTGAATAGAGAAACCCTTTTAAATTAATATTTTGAAAATTAATAAATTTTATATGAAAACATAAACAAGTTACTTTTAAGAGGGATATAAAAATTTACTTTTATTAAATTTATGATATTTGTCTAATAACTTTCATGTTTTAATAAATAGTAAAAATACGATAAATTTTAATTAAAAACAACTTTTTTCATCGAGCTAATTTATTTGGTGAAATTATATTATTGAATGCTTTAAATTATTTATATAATATATTTTTATCATTAAATATAATGTCTATCATTAGATGTAATTTCACATTGAATTCATTGGTAAAAACATTTCAATATTTTCCAATGTTTAAACTTTTAAAACTCATTTTCTCATTTCAACAACAGGATTTATTTTAAATTAATTAAAGAAACTTTTGTGCTTTGAATTTTGAAAAATTTCTTCCATATTTGGAATCAGTAGGTCTAAATTATGTTAATAGGCTACTTTTATTTTTTAGCATTATGAAAAGTATCTTTGCTAATTATTTTTATTATCATTGTTATAGATAAATTGGGTAATTAAGGGTCACAAAATATTATAAAATTACATTAACACCTATAAAAATACTATTGGTTGACTAATTAATACCCTTATCATCTATTTTTTAAAATTATATCACATAATGGCCACTAACCTATGAATATGATATGAATGTAATAAAAAATAATGAATGTGAAAAAGTGTTACAATCTCATTTTATAAAATTATATTAATTTTTATATTTGGATAACAAGGAGATAATATATACTATATATAGTTTGCGGAAATATAAAATAATTAAGTATATAGTAGAAATTTCTTTATAATTTTTAGTGACTAAATAATTACCATTAATGGTGACACAATAGTGATGTAAAAATTATTTTATTAATAGAAATATCAAATATATTGTTTTAAAAATATTAAAATAAATGTCATATGAAATAATTAATGTGCTCCACAAATGTTCTTGGTGACTATGACATGTAAGTACTATATTAAATATTTTGGTTCGAATTTATCTTTTGTTTGGATTTTATTTAAATTCAAATAAATAAATAGTGTCAAAATTGACATTATTGATATTTTATAAATATAAAATTTTATTAAATTTTTTAAAAATTATAAAAATATTTAAAAATTAAAAAATGATAATTATAAGATATAAAATTTCATAAAATGGCCATTTATGGCCAATTAACACCATATAAGTAAATATTTGTAACAATTAAATATTTAGAATGTTATTGCCATAATTAAAATTAAATAGAATAACTAAATGTCAATTAAAATTATATGGTTTAAATTGACAAAATAATTTTTACCAAATTAATTTTTTGCTAATATTACAAACCTATCACATATCATCTTCCAAATTTAGACATTTTTGAGTTTTTGGGGTAGGTTTTTATTTTATTATTTTTATTTATAGAGTTTCTAAAAGTTCCCCTCACCTCGAATATAAAAGGGAACATCCTCGCTCAACTCTTCACATTATTTTGTGCCTTAAATCTCAGTCATACAATGCCCTTTTTCCTTTTTAACTTTCTTATTTTTATTATAGAGGTTTTGATCATCTTTAAAGACCAACTATAGTTCTCTGAGAAGAGATTTAGAGGAAGTGCATCGTGGAAGCGGTAATCTCTTCTTCTGATTCTTTCAAACACCTTTCTTCTAATACTTCCTCTTCATTAGTTTTTTAATTATAAATTAATAACATAAGTATCATAAATATAATGATATGTTATTATAAATATTAAATGACCATATTCCACCTTCTACCCATCCAATGAAAAATGAAATCACCATCTGTGTGTACGTACGGATTACGGTCTCCATGTCGTGGTGTAATGAGTTTTTCACCACCACCCTACTTGGATGGGTATAATGATGGAAATAATAACTATATATTATTATTATAAAATGATACTTATTCTTAAATATTACACACCATCCACTTCAATACCATTCAATAATTTTGGAAATGATATCATCACTCATGCGAATGTACGGCCTACCGTCTCCACGTTGCGATGCGATTCATTCTACATGATCTTTATTAGAACAAGATAATATACATGAACTGAATTAATAAATATGATTTATTATACTAATACCATTATTTCAAAAATATAAATATAACCTAAAAATTGGAATAAGAAATTATCTGACAGAACATGTATAAGAACATAAAGTAGTTAACACATGAATAACGAGTTACAATGAAATGTTACTAACAAACGGATGAAAATATGATCATAAATGTTATCATAAAAATTATATTGATTCTAGAATAAATCAATAACATTATCTAGATAATTATATAGTATATTCATATACATAAGAAGCATATCAAACTTAAGGTAAGTGATAACTTTGGTAATCTTTTTTTTATCTGAGATTGTTTATTCATAAGTATTAATTGGGGTATATTTATCATCCACATCCTTGTGTTTTAAATATTTATTTAAAAATATTATTTATATACTTCTATAATTTCTAAAAGTTAATTTTACCTATTGGTAAATTTTTACGAAATGTTATGAATTAAATCTTTTGTCATTTTCTATATGAGTTACTTTTTGACTTTTCCGGCAAAAGTATGGGAAGAATGTTTTTTTAAAATATAGAGAATTAATGTATTTTTAAACATTAATAATGACTTATTTATTTAAATATTACCCTAAAATCATAAAATGTTATTATCACATAAAATTGTTTCTTCTAAAATTGTGTATCATTTTAAAGAAGGAAAACATTTTTTAAGAAGAAATGATATTTTCCTCTGGAATTAATTTCAAGTGTTTTCTCAAAATTATTTTCCTTCTAAGTTTACACTCTTTAAATAGGGTTATATTTCTTTACTTATTATTACTATGTTTTTATTGTGTTTTTTATGGAATTTTATTTAGGAAATCCATTTTTTATATCAATTATGATGTAATGATGTTAAAGAAATCCATTTTATTTCATGGGTTATTCTAGGGTAAATGTTTTCATATTTTGTGGTACATGTAATAATGGTTTAATTATGATATGGTTGGGACCTATATCTCCCTAAAATTCATTGGGTAAAGATTTATATCTCATGAGAAATACATGACTAGAATTATAAGTAAAACTGGTTCAGTAATACAGGGTTGGAATGAGGAGTGAACTCAGTTCAATAATGGACTTTGTCCACCATGATAATCTTTAAAATGAGACTTGACTAATATGAAATGATTTTATATTCTTATGTGTTTATGAAACAAAATTTTATGTCTTATTTTATGACTATTGGGATTACATTTCACATTTATGATTTATCCTATGACATGATATTATGATCTTTTAAATACAGGATAAGATTTTCAAATGTTATATTCTTATGATTATGATATGAATGATATTTCCCTTATTTACTCTTACTGAGAATTTGTGATCACCCTTTGATATGTTTATTTTTTCCAGGTTCTAAAGAATGGTATTGAATAAGATATGTCAAAAAGAGTCTAGTAATGAAGAAATAAGCGGGAGAAAATGTGGATGTTTTATGAACCGGTTGTTTATGTTTCCTAGTTTCAAAAGACACTAAACCTATACAATCCTATAATGGTTTTGTTATGTTATGTAATAAATACTCATCAATATTGAATTAATATCTATATGTAAAGTATGGTTCATTATAGTTGGTATCAGAGAAAAGGTATAATTAACCTTTAGAAACTAGGATGAGATAACCTTAGTAAGAACCTTAAGGATATGTCTACGTATATGTTACAATATTATCATATTGTTTAAGATATGTTCATGAATGACCTAGGAAAAAACATAAAGTGTCCTAAATTGAAATTATATTCTTGATTATGTGGTTTTCATGTAATGATTAGTGTTGTTAAAACTATGCTTCATGGTTTTAGCCAATGGCTGGAACCTGAAGGAACCACATTAATGCTGAATACGATGGGAAATGAAATGATTATCCCACTAAGAAACCACATGTTATGGGAGATGGAATGAAAAATATTGTATCCATCCTCACACAACATTCTCAAGCTGTGAATTAAGCAGGACTTCCAAATGGGCAAAGGAGGGAGAAACATTTTGTTGAGTTCTTCATGAGATAGCGTCCACCATCATTCAGTGGGTCTTCTGATTCATTAGTGGCTGGACAATGGGTCAATACAACTGAAAAGATATTTTAAGTTATACAATGTTATGAACAGGATAAATTCATCTTATCAGACTACCGTTTGGAATGCGAAGTTGATCAATGGTGGGATATTATCAAGAATACAAGGCAAAGAGATAAAATTGAGTCCATGCAATGTGATGAGTTCAAGAAATTATTTTTCGATAAGTACTTTCCTCATATTCTTTAAACAAATATGGAGAAGGAGTTACTTGAACTTAATGAAATGGATGAAGAATTCATTGGTACCTATGAAGAAAATTTTATTGTACTTGCAAGGAATTATTCTAGGATTATTATCCAACCTAAGAGTAAAATTGATCGATACATAAGTGGCTTAAAACCAAGTCTCCAAAAGTAATTAGCCATAAGGGACTTCAATAGCTATGAGGAAATTGTTCTATGTGATCTTAAGGTTGAGATGGATACTGGTTTAACCCATCAGTCATATGGGTTTGATTAGTAGATAAAAATAGAATTTAAAAGAAATTCTAAAGACCACACTCAAAATAATATGATTTTTCCCATATTCTCAAAGTATGGAAAGAAACATGTAGTGAATTGTCATAAATGGACTAGTAAATGTTTTATGTGTGGAAAATAGGGTCATGAGGTAGTTTAATGCTGAAGTGATGGGAAAATGATATCTAATTATGTGAACAAAGAAAAGGCAACAAATAATTCACCTCCAACATTGTAATGGTACAAGTGCAAGGAAATGTGGAATTATACCAATCAATGCCCAAATCCTAGGGTTATTTTTTATGATCACCTTCAATAAACTCTTTAGTCTAAAGAAAAAGGAAATTCACATGCAATCACTATCGACTATGTGTAGTAAAATGATGAAGCGGTGAAAGGTACACTTACCATCCACTCTAAAGTAGAAAATTTTTTATTTGATTTTGGATCCACCCACTCTATTATTTCTGAAGAATTGTCTAATGGTATGTCTATATTTCCTCAAAAATTAGATATTGAGTTAGTTGTGACAACTCCTAATGGCACAATAATTGCATCAAATGTTTATAATTCTTCTCCTATTTAACTTTTCGGGAAAGTTCTTCCTGCAAATCTTCTGATCCTTCCTATAGTGGAATTTGATGTAATTCTTGGTATGAATTGGATTTCCCAATATAAATATCATATCAATTTACAAGGAAGGGAAGACACAATTCATATTCCAAATCAATATATGATAATATATCGATGCAAGGATGAATATAACCTTATAGGAGAAATTTCTTCCATCTTATGGGTCTGGATTCCAATAAATTAAGGTTATTTATCTCAAATGGTAAGGTAGAAACTCATGATTAAGAATACTCCAATTGTAAAAGAGTTTGATTATGTATTTCTAAACGAATTTCTAGGTCTTCCCCCAAATCATGAAGTTGAGATTTCAATAGAACTCATGTCGGGTGCTATTCCTATTTCAAAGACACCTTATAGAATGACCCCAATTGAGTTGCATGAATTGAAGAAACAACTCCAGTAGAATCTTGATAAAGGATTCATACGCCCTAGTGTATCACCTTGGGGAGAACATGTTCTATTTTTTAAGAAGAAAGATGGATCAATGAGACTCTTCATTTATTATCAATATCTTAATAATATCACTATAAAGAAAAAATACCATCTTCCCCACGTTGATGAATTATTTTACCAACTATTCGGAGCTCAATACCTTTTCAAGATTGATCTTAATTAATAATATCATCAACTAAGGGTAAAAAATAAGGATATACCAAATATGGAATTTCATACAAGTTATGGACAATATTAATTTATATTGATCCCTTTTGGTCTTACTAATTATCACAATATCTTCATAGATATAATGAATATAGTATTTAGAGACTATCTTTATTATTTTGTGGTAGTTTTTATAGACAATATTATTGTCTATTAAAAGAGTAAATAAGAATATAAATATCACTTGAGAATTGTACTGAAGACCCTGATAAAGGGGAATCTTTATGCCCAATTTAACAATTGTGAATTTTGGATTTATAAAGTTTGATTTTTGGGTCACAGGATCTCAAGAGAGGGGATATCTGTGGATCCTGAAAAAAGTGGTTATTGAAAGATGGTCGAGACCAACAAAGGTAACTGAGAGATGAATTTTTCTTGGTTTGGATAGATAATATCGACGTTTTCTGAAAAAAAATTCACAATTATCTAATCAACTCAGAAAGTTGACTGGGAAAGGAGTTATGTTTATTTGGATGAAGGAATGTGAAGAAAATTACAGAGATCTAAAAAGAAGGTTACCCAGTGCACCTGTGCTCACATAGCCTTGTAGTGGAGAAAGTTTTTTGATCTACAGGGATGCATCCAAGAAGGGTATGGGATGTGTTCTCCTGAAAAATGATACAATGATAGCTTATGCCTCATGGAAGTTGAAAATTCATGATCATAATTTCCCAACTCATGATTTGTAGTTATCTGTAGTAATCTTTTTAATAAGGATATATAAGCATTATCTTTACAGTGAAAGCTGTGATATTTATACTGATAATAAATGATTAAAGTATATTTTCAAAATAAATGAGCTGAATATGCACCAAAGAAGATGGTTTGAGTTTATTAATTATTATTAATGCTCAATACATTATCAAACATGGAAAGCAAACAGGGTGGAAGATGCTTTGCGTCCAAAAGACCACGCTAGCTTATTCATGATGAGGATCAAGAAAGATCAAATATTTATGGATTTTCAAATGGGGTATCATGAAATTTTAATGGAATGGGAGAAATATTATCTTTATCAGATGAATATTTAACCATCTATGCAAGTGATTATTAAGTATGCACAGAAGGAAGATGTACAGTTACAAAAGAAGGTGTGAATGTTCATGAATTCAACATTGATTGTGAATAAATAATAAGGTTCAATAACTAGGTTTGTATTCCTCCCATAATATAATTAAAGAAGGATCTATTAGATGAGGCTCATAGCACATCATTATCTTTTCACCCTAGAATCAAAAAGATGTAATGGTACCTGAAAGAGTACTATGGTGGGATGGAAGAAAAGAGATATCGAGGAAAATGTCTCCTGATGCTTGGTTTGTCAGTAAGTTAAGGCTGAGAGATAGAATTCTATGGGGATGTTACAGCCATTACCAATACTAGAATGGAAATGGGAAAACATCACTATGGACTTTGTCATCAAGATTACCAAAACATCCAAAGGAAATATATCTATTTGGGTTTTATTTGATCTCCTTATGAAGTCGGCACACTTCATTTATATTTGAGAGGATTTCTCTCTTGATCAGATTATCGGGATATATGTAAAAGAAGTGGTAAGATTTCATTAAGTACCACTTTCCATTATATATGATTGGGATCTGATGTTCACCTCAAAGTTCTGGCGAAGTCTTCAGTATGTTCTGGATACAGAGTTAAGTTTCAGTATTGCTTATTATCCCCATACAGCCGGTCAGTTTGAGAGGACAATTGAAACTCTAAAAGACGTGTTGAAAACATGATCTTTCAATTTCAAAGGTGGTTGGGATCAATACCTACCTTTGGTGGATTTTTCTTATAATAATATCTATCACTCCAGTATCCATATGGCTCCTTATTAATCCCTATATGGAAATAAGTGCAGAACTAAAACATTCTGGGATGAAGTTGGGGAAAAAAAGCTATTAGGACCTGATCTTATGGATGAAATGGCAGAAAATGTTAGATCTATTCAACAATAAATAAGAGTAGCTCAGAGTAAAAAAAACTCATGCTGACAACCGAAGAAAAGAACTATATTTTAAAGTGGGTGATAAGGTGTTTCTATTAATATCTCCCTAGAAAATATTAATGAGATTTGGAAAGAAGGGAAAGTTGAGCCCAAGGTATATCGTTCCTTTTAAAATTTTAGATTATGTTGGGAAGGTAGCATACCGATTGGTGCTTCCATTTAATCTATCTCAAGTTCATAATGTGTTCTATGTATCCCTATTGAGAAATTACATACTCGATCCTCACATTTACTCAGCTCATAAGTTGTACAACTGGAGAAAGATATTTCTTATGAAGAATAAACGGTAGAGATTCTGGATCGTAGAGAAAAAGTTCTGTGAAATAAAACAACTCACTAGGCTAAAGATTTATGGTGGAACAACTAATATAAAGAATCTATATATGAACTTTAGGATATAATGAAAGACATTTATCCTTATTTTATTGGTTCGAAGTGATCAATTTCAAGGGATAAATTCAGTTTAAGAGGGGTAGAATGTAACACCCGGATGTTTTTATTAAAAATTTTCTTTAAATAATTTTTTTATAATTCAGTAGATTTATCTGCATAAAATCATGAGTTTAAAAGACCCTTGAAATTGCCTTGTTATAAAATTATCATTATATCTTAGCCGTTTGGATAGCGGGAATAATTATAACTAACTTATGAAAATTCATTGTGAATTCATTTTTTATAAATTAGTTGTGTAAAATATAAATCAATTAGATATTTGTATTTTTGAGTGAATTACTTTGTGTAATAAAATTAAGGATATATATATATTTTTATATACTTAATAAATTATTTTCTTTATTCATCCATTTGATACTTTAATAATAGGTTATGAATAAAACCCAATTTGATGTATAAAAACCTATTTTTTTAATGTTTAATTTTACACCTTTTAATGGTGAACCCCTTTTAAAATAATATTTTGACACATTAATAATTTTTATATGACTACATAAACATGTTATTTTGAATAGGGATATCAAAATTTACTTTGGATAAATTACTAATATTTTTCTAATAACCTTCATGTTTTGATGAATAGTAAAAATACTATAAATTTTAATTAAAAACTTTTGTCACCGAGATAATTTATATGGTTAAATTATAATATTGAAGGTTTTTAAAGTATAAAAAGAATATATTTTTTTCATTCAATTTAATTTATGTCATTATCGTTAATTTTACATTGAATTCCTACGTAAAAATATTTCAATCTTTTTGCAATGCTTTATCTTCTAAAACCCATTTTTTGATTTCAAAAATAGGATTAATTTAAAATTAATTACTGAAACTTATGTATTTTGAATTTTGAAAAATTGATTCCATATTTGGAATCAGTAGGTCCAAATTATTTTAATTGGCTACTTTTATTTTTGGGCATTATGAATAGTAAGTTTGGTAATTATTTTAATTACCATTGTTAAAGGTAAATCAGATAATTAAGGGTAAAAGAATAATTATAAAATTAACATAACTCCCATAAAAATCCTATTGGTTGACTAAATTTAACCTTTATCGTCTATTTTTTGAAATGGAATCACATTATGGCCACTTAACTATAAATATGACATGAATGTAATAATAACTAATGAATGTGACAAAATGTCACAATCACATTTTATATAAGTATAATAATTCTAAAATATTTATAACTAAAAAATAATATCCACTATAGATATTATATGGAAATATAAAATAATTACCTAGATTATAGAAATTTATTTATAATTTTTAGTGATTAAATAATTACTATTAATGATGGCACAATAGTAAGGTAAAAATTATTTTATTAATAGAAATATGAAATAAATGGTTTTTAAAATATTAAAATAAATATAATATTAACAAATTAATTTATAATTTAATTTTATGGGTGACTATGACTTTTTATAAGGGTATTAAATATTTTGGTTTGAAATTTATCTTTTCTAGGATTTTATTTATGGTCAAATAATTGAGTACTTTCAAAATTGACACTATTGATATTTTATAAAAATAACATTTTATTAAATTATTTAAAAATAATAGAAAATATTTAAAATTCAAAATTGATATTTGTAAGATTTGAAATTTCAATAAATACCCATTAATGGCCAATTAACACCATATAAGTAAATATTTATAACCATTACATATTTATAATGTTATTGCAATAATTAAAATTAAATAGAATAACTAAGTGTCAATTAAAAAGATATGGTTCCAATTGACAAAATAAATTGTCCAAAATTTATTGGTTGATTAGATTACAACCCTGTCTTATCTTGTATTCGAAATTGGTGTATTTTGGATGTCTTTGGGTCGGGTTCGATTTTATTATAAAATTATTATTTATGGAGTTTCCAAAAGTACCCCTCACCTCAATTATAAAAGGACACCTCCTCCCTCACCTATTCACTTCATTTTGTGCCTTCATGCTCGGTCATACCATAATCTCTTTTCCCTTATCAACTTCCCAATTATTATTCTATAGGTTCTGGTCATCTTCAAACCCCAACTCTAGTACTCTAAGAAGAGAATTATAGGAAGCATGTCAAGAAAGAGGTAATCTCTTCTACTAATTCTTTCAAACTTCATTCTTCTTATACTTCCTCTTAATTAGTTATTTAGTTATAATTTAATAACATAAGTATCACTAATATAATAATATGTTATTATAAATATGAAACAATAATATTCCACCTTCTACCTATCCTATTACCAATGAAATCACCACGCATGTGTGCGTATGGCATACCGTCTCCATGACGTGGTGTAATCTATTTTTCAACACCACCTTACTTGGATTGGAATATTGATGGAAATAACAAATTCATTTGATTATTATAACATTATAATTATTATGAAATATTATAAATCATCCACTTCAACACCATTCAACAATTTTTGGAATGATATCTTCACTCGTGTGAACGTACGGCCTACCATCCCCATGATACAATGCGATTAATTATACATGATATTCATTAAAACATGATTATATACATGAATTGAATGAATAAATAAGATATATATTATAATAATATCATTATTTAAATAATATAACTATATCCGAAAAATAATAATAAGAACTTATCCAACAAAATATGCATAAGAACATAAAGCAGTTAATACTAGAATTACGAGTAACAATAAAATGTTACTAAAAATGGGTAAAAATATGATCATAAATGTAATCGTAAAAATTATTATGATTATATAATAAATTAGTGACAATATTTAAATCATTATATAGGAGATTAGGATAAATATAAAACATATCAGACCTCAAGTAAGGGATACCATTGCAAATATCGCTTTTCTCATAGATTGTTTATCCATAAGTATTTACTATGGTATATTTGTCATCCACGTCCATGTTTCCAAAATATGTATTTCAAAATATTCTTTATATCATTATATTATGGTTAAAATTACATTTTTTCCTATCTGTAAATTTTTATTAAATGCTAGGAATGGAATCTGTTGTAATTTTTAGTTTGAGGTAATTTTTGACTTTTTTGGGGAATAAGTCTGAGAAGAATGTTTTTTGTAATTGTACGGCATGAACAGATTTTTATGCTTTTATAATACCTTATTTCCTTGAAGATTCCCATAAAATATTACAAGTTTATTTTCACATAAAAATAATTCCTCTACAATTGTGTTTCATTTAAAGGAAGGAAAAAAAATTCAAGAAGAAAGGATATTTTCCTCAGGAATTAATTTCATGTGTTTTCTCAAAATTATTTTCCATATAAGATGACACTCTTTAAATAGGGTTATATTTCTATCACTGTTATTACTATGATTTTATTGTGTTTATGATGGAATGTAATTTCATAAATCCGTTTGGTTTATATCAATTATGAAGGAATTATGTTTAAGAAATAGATTTTAATTCATGAGTTATGTTATGGTAAATGTTTTTATGTTTTTGAGGCACACGTAAAAATGGTTCCATTATGTGATGGGTGGTACCTATATCTCCCTCAATTTATTAGATGAATATTTATATCACATGAGATAGATATGAATGGAATGTTAAGTAATTCTGTTTTAATAATAAAGGGATGGAACGAGGTGTGAAATTGGTTCATTAATGCACTTTCTCTACTCTGATGGTCTTGGAAAGGAGCCCTGACTAATATAAAATGATTTTCTATGCTTATGTGTGTATGACATGAAACTTCATGTATTATTTTATGACTATTGGGATTATATTTAACTTTTTTGATTTATCCCATGACATGATATTATGATCTTTTATAGGCAGGATAAGATTTTCAAATGTTATGTTCTTATGATTATGATATTAATGATATTTCCATTGTTTACCCTTACTCAGAATTTTAGCTCACTCTTTCATATGTTCCTCTTCCCCAGGTCATTAAGAATGTTTTTAAGTAAGAAATGTCAAAATGGAGTCTAGTTATGAAGAAATAAGAGCGAGATAATGATGATGTTTAATGAACCAGTTGTTTATGTTTCCCATTTTCTAAAGACACTAAACATATACGGCCTTGGTGTGGTTCTGTTATGTTATGTAATAAATATCATTCAATTTTTATGTAATATCTATATGTAAAGTATGGTCCATTATAATAAAAGGATCAAAGACTCCAAAATTTAAAAAATGGAATTTTGGGTGATATTGGATGGATATATCCCAAAAAATTTAAAAACATTTTTTAAACATGTTGTAAGTCATTTGATCTTGGGTTTTTACTTTTACCTTTTATTCAGGTTTTTTTCCTAATTAACTTATTCTTAACTAAGTAATTTCTCTTTTACTAAAAATATTAAATAACCCATATAAAAATATTTGGGTGTCTTAAACCTAAATTCAATCACCATTTAGTCTAATTAAATTCCTAAATATTATAAAATTAATATTTAAATTAATAAATTTTACATATAAAAAATAGTTTTTATAGAAAAGTGTTTTTTGACCATTTTGGGTTCTTAATATTATATAGAATTGGCTACCAAATAAATGTGTGTTAATATAATTATATATTTGATTAAAAAATATAATTCTCATAATTTAAAATATATTAATTTAATTTATACGATAAAAATTACACAATATTAATAAAATACTTCATTAAAAATAAAAACATTACTATAATCATGGTCATTAACTTTGATATTAGTAATCATACTTTTAAACACAAAATTTATATTTATATTTTTATTTACTATGATAATGTTGATATAAACTATTATATCCACTTTAATAGATTAAATTTCTATATGGGATGAAATCGTATTTTTTAAAATAAGTGAATAAAAACAATTTTTAGAGAAAAATATTAATAATGTTTTTAAAATGATATACTTGGGTTTTATAAAAACAATAATTATAAATGAGATAATTTACTTATAAATATATATAATATAATGATAAATGGATTAAAAACATTTAATTCATTAATTTATTATTATAAGGTCATAAAAGTGATAGATTTTAGAAAAAATTTATTTTTCACTATTCACATAAAATCTAATAGTTTTAGAAAAATACCTAAAACCCTTATTAAGATAAAATTATTAATATAAATCCAAAAAATATATTAATTATTTTAAAATTATAGTTCTAAAATTTATAAATATAATTTTTGAATAAAATCATAAAATATAATAAAGGAACTATTTTATAGGAAAATAGTTTTTTTAGCATATTTTCCATTCTCATTCATAATTAATATCATTTATTAATTAAATTATAATTAACTAATTATTCATATAAAATATATTTTATCACCATTAATCATGATTTTCTTGAAATATAAATTCATATCACAAAAAAAAGTAAATATTTTGAAAATACACATTTTTTAGCATAAAATGTTCATATTAGTCATTTTAGCTATGCCAATTGAATTTTATTCATATTAAAAGCATAATTTAATTTATTTCTATAGATATTTCGTAAATTGGTTACTCTTATTAATTTCAACTAATTCAATATCTATTTCTAAATGGTCATACATAAATATATCATGGTTTTATTTATGTTTGGGGTTTCATGTGGTGCAATCTATCAAACACATTCACTTAATTAAGGGTAATCATATATTAAAATATTTAGGTGTTAAAAATATGCCATTATGGGTTATTATTATTTCTTATTTTTTTTCTCATCCATTGTAATTGATACTGATGGAATATTATCCCAATTATACCATTTGGATCCTCACTACTAATCAACATCCCCTTTCATACAGGGAGGCACCCATGAAGTCATATAGCTTTCCGACCCCAGCCTGGTGATTTGGGCTAAATAATTACAATAATAGACATATTACATCCATTTAGACCAACTGAAAACTAAATCAAATGTTTTATAACACTTTCCATCATTGTACACTTCTGACCATTGTAACGCCCTGAGAAAAGTGTCACCAGAAAATTCTAAATTTTACATCCCTTATGAACAAGGTAACTTTTATGTTTGGGAGCATGTCTGCTTATAACTATAATGTTAAGTGTAATTTTATTGGTGTAATTATAGTGTGGCTAACCTCATCATAAGTTTCCTAAGGTCTGCGTCAGTGAGAAAAAAACATTGTAGGAAAAAAATTGGCTTGTGGGGATATTCATTAATATGATAAGTGAGTTCTTTGGGTAATAGCATGTGTTCTTTTGGAAGGTATTAGAGGTATTAAAAGAGTCCCATGGGGTTATATGAAAAGTTTTATGGATCGGAGTGTTTTTTTCATGAAAATCATCTTAGGTTTCAATATATATTATAATTGGATATGTATAAGTATTTTCAAACTAATTATTAAAAATGTGCTTTAATTTCAATTAATTTAATTGATTTTATCATTCATGGGTGATTATTAATAAAAAAACACCCATTTTGGTTTAATACTACTTATCTTATCATATTTATTAATAAAAAATATAAACAATTGTCAATTATTATTTTCAAACAATAAATATATATTTCTACATGTGTGTGTCTATGAATTTTAAAAAAATAGAATATATATATATATATATATGATTTGTAAAAGTCTAAGTATCCTAGATCCTTTACATTGAATTTTCTATGTTTTAGGGGTATTGGAAGGAAGTTTTATATAATAATGGCTGGATAGATAATTTTTTTTTGATGAATTTTTAATTTTCAATACGAATTATTTACTAAATATATAGATTGTGTCATCACCATATACATTTTGTATGGTTAAATTCCTTTTGTAGTAGATTTAGGTACTACTCTGTGGTGACTTTGGTTATGGTGTGTGGATTTGTATTCTGGTGTGGATATCAATCCATGAGTTTTTGTTGTAGTTATTTTTTGATAACCCTTATCAGTTGGGCAATGGTCCTTTGGGATAGGGCATGGAGAGTCTCCAAGTGTATCTTGGTTATTCTATGATGGTTCCAATGGGTTTCTAAGGACTGAATGACACATTTTCAAGCGATAAAAAGACAATAGACACCTAAAACCCCAAAATAAAGATGCTAATAAAACAAAAAATTCTATATGTAAATAAAATTAAAAACTTCCACCTTTTACTATATATTTTTAGAATTGGTTTCTTTGATCAATTCTTGATGAATATCAAGGTATATCCTTGGATCAATCAAAATTCTATGAGGCTCATTAAATATCCTCTATGGAACCATTGTATGCCAGCACATAAAGTGGATAAGGGAGGAAATTAAGGTAGAATCATTAGTGGTAGTCAACAAGAATATCGAACACATTTTAACACCAAATTCATGGAATTCATCCCATTTATATAGGAATTTGGGTATTCTCGATCTATTCATATAATTTAATGGAACTTTACAAAAAAAATTAGTAATTTATTTCATTTAAAAATTCATAATAAATTTTTTTTGTGCGTACTTTCATTTATTATATAAATTAATTTTACTCTATACATGTTTCAACACATAAAATGTTCACAATCAATAAAATATTTACATATAAGATTAAATAAACATTAATAATTAACATTCTAAAATTATTTATAAATGTGAAATATGATTCATTTATATCAATGAATTAAAATATCAACATACTATAATACATTAAATGAAAAAGGTATCAGTGATATAATATCATTTATCATATCGAATGATATACCCTTAATGCATATAACATTCCATTTGTGAGATAAGTATCATATAATTCTATATATCTATATTATCTCACATGATATGACTAAAATAAACCATATGCATATAGGTATTTGGTAATATCTCCATATATCTCTAAATTAAACTAAATCCTTCGAAACTAAGTTCAACTTAACCTTATATTATTTTAAAAAAGTAAATATTGACATCATATCAAACAATCCTTCAAAATATCATCCAAAACTCCTTTTGAAATCCATCATCAAATTCACCGTGTATCAAATCAGATGACATATTATGTGAATATTCATCCAAGACCTGGTTTTAATAAACTTTAAACCCATTTTAGGGAAGTTATATCAGTTTTTTAAAACTCAATACCCATTCATTCAACCACTAACTATGACCCTCTGGTCATTTTCACTATTAAAAACAAATATGAATTCCAAAATTCATAAATATAAGAAACGGTTATCCTCTAAAAAAATATGTGCTACTGAGGCTAAAAAGGTATCTGACATGGTCTCTATCAAACACAATTATCTATATAACTATGTCTCCAATTTATATGGTATAAAAGTATGTATAATCATATAATCAGTATTCCTAAAACACTAAGTGATCATGTGACTTGGATTATGTCAATCCCATATAGCCTTCTCATGAATTCTCGATACTCTGGGTATAGACTCACTGAGTCAACGGATATATCACATGTAATTTTTCTAAGAGGATGAACACATCATATGCCACTTATCCAAGTAGAAAAGAACACCCCAAGTACCTTATATATGTTTTGTCCTTACATTCCCATATTTTATCGAAATTAAGACCCTATTTTTAATGCTCATCATTAGAGAGGAAAATATATCATCTTTGTTAATCCTTAACCAAATATATAATTAACTGCATGACAATCTTCCCCATCATTAGTGAATCCCCAAAGATTGTATAATAATGGTACCAAAGTATAATGTCTCTCATACTATATATATTTTAACCCTAAATTATTTTGATTAAAAAAATCAACCATAACACCCAACATACATAGTGAATGACACTCTCTGAGTGGTCAGCATGATGTGTTATCCATCACACCAAATCTTTTTTTTAATTCATAAGAATGATTTAATCTCTATATGAAATTCAACCCACACTAACCTTAACATTACCTCAAAGACTATAATACTCCATGGTGAACATCGATTATGGATAACTCAAGTTTTTACTTTATGAGTTTAATTTTAATTTCACAATGCATAATATATATAGAAAATATGAAATAATTATAATTTTGGGAATTCCTTTTGAATAAAATTATACATTTTCACTACAAAAATATTAACTTTTACCAGTATAAATTTTTTTCATATAATATTTATAATGGTAAAAAAATTTAATTCTAATACATATTATATTTTTTTATAAGTAAAAATAATTATATTTACCAATAGATATATCTGCTAAGATTAATTTCACAATACCCATAAATATTTTATTACTAAATAAATCAACTATTTTGTCATACTAACACAATAAAATGAATCGATTATTTTTAATTATTATTACCATAAAAATCCAAAGGCTTGTAAGTTAATCCTTTTTCATTATCATTGACCTCTAAATTAAGTTTGACCACTTCTTTAGTGGAATAAAGTTGATTCATTGATATTCTATATGAATTCAATTATTTGATATCTATAAAGAAATACTTTGATATGGTCTCAAAGTTGTGATGTAGATTAGTAATTTTCAGGGGTCTCATGGATCTAGAGATAAAAACAAATAATGAAGCACAATTATGGAGGATCAATTGATAAATATTAAGGTCATGAGAAAATACAACAACATATATTTCATACATGTAAAAGAAGATTTAGTAAATTTCCTTAATGGAGTAAAGAGATGTCAAAAGCTCAGAGATGAGGTAAATAAGGATAATGATTGTTGAAGGGAAATAAAAAAGATATCTATTATGATGGGGATAAATAAGGATCCAGAAAATACTCCCCTTATGGTTAAATTTTCCAACTCCACGGAACACAAACATTATACAAGTCAGTATAATATACCAAGGGTGATCAGGGATAACCAGTGAAAAAACCTCTAAAGATAATAGATAAAGGATGGTATTATGTAATAACCACTTCTAAGGTGGATCATGAAAATGATTTAGTGATAGATACACTTGTTATTCATTCCAGAATAGTGAATTTATTATTTTATGATGATTCTACACATTCTTTTATATCCTATAATTTTAGTTGAAATTTAAAAACACTACCTCAAGACATGGATGTTGAGTAATGGGTAAAAACACAAAGTGGTGAAATTATTTCATCTACAGTATATAAAAATTCCCAATATAACATTTTTGGCATGAATCTTATAATACCCAAAAAATTTATGACATAGTTCTCTATAAAAAATGATTTCTTTGACATCTTTCTTTAAACATAACATCGATTTTATACGAACATCGATATACTATTAAAATATAATTATTTAGTATTATAGTTATTTCCTAACTGAATAATTGGAGGGTATAAATATGACTTACAATTTTAAAAAATATATATAGTTTACAAATATATAAAATTAATTCACTAGTTATAATTTAATTATAAATGAAAATAAAAAACATTTGAAAATAAAGGAGTACTTTTTAAAAAAAAATTGATTTTATGCACACAATGTGTTTTGATCTTAGTAAATTAAATTAATGAGAAATGGTGAATGATTTTAAAAAAATTATATTATATATTCAATAAAAAAATTTAACATTCATGTATTATTTTTTGTAGGAATAAGATATAGATAATTCCATTTTTATGCTTGAAAATGATTTTTCAAAAAAAATGTTTTTTTTGCTCGCTTAGATTAAGATAAATTAATTCCACTTGTTGATAAAAAAATGAATTCCAAATTTTGAATCAAGAGGTCCAAATTTTTTATACACTTTCCTTTTATTTTTAGACATTATGAATAGTAATCATATTTGATTTTATCATGTTAGTAAAACATAAATTGGGTTAACCTAGGTTAAAAAAAATGCTAAGGTTTCGATTTTTTGAACATAGTTATTTTTCAATGAAGATATATCGACACTTATAACCTTAGGCTCCAAATTTAATTATATAAGGAAAACTTTTCCCCGAAGATGACCTAAAAATATTTAAAGAGTTGAAAAAAATATATCACTTTCTTACTTTTAAATATCCTTTATGCATTAACAGAGGTATAAAAGTTTTGAATGAATATTAATGGTTATTTTGAGATTAATAAAATTATTTTATTGATACAAATTTATTTCTACTTTTTTTAATGATATAATTACCTAAAATGTAACACCCCAATATTTTATGGCATGTCTCTTTTTAAATTTAACTTCTTCAGTGGCCTACAAGATAAAACAAATGATTAAATATTATTATTTAATTATGATAGTTATCACCTAGGTATTAGAATATCTGAAATGAAATATATTAAGTAAATTATAAAATTATATTTTACACATGTTTATTAAATGAAACCAGTGGTTACCAATTCATTAGAAATTAAAATTGAACATAAATGATGTCGTTTTGTAAAAAAACTATTTTTATGACCACAATGAAATTTTATCTTAAAAAATTAAATTATTCACTATTAGTTAAATTTCATAATGAAATTTATATATTAAAAATTTTATCATTTTTTTTATTCTATAGCTTATTCTTCACGCAACACCGAGTTTAAAACCATTATACACTATTAAATATAAACATAACCATGGGAATAGTAATGTGACCATTATTAATAATAATCCAACCAATAGCATAGTAACCTCATCTATGAAAGTATAAATAAAATTTCTTTATATTATTAATAAAAATATAATATATTTATATCATGGATAAATTAAATAAATATTTTAAAAATGATAAATTAAGTATTGGTATTTTTGTGAAATATAAATTTTTATTTATAATTTCACAAATAATATAATAAATTTAAATAAAATTTATTTTCAAAAAATATATTCATAAAAAATCATTTTTTCTTATTATTATAACATAAATTTAGGAGTCCTTAATTATTTTTTCAAAGTGTTATAAAATTCGTTATAATTTTTCAATTAGTATTCTTGAATAAATAATATTATTATTAAAAAAATTATTTTCACATATTTAGAAAATGGTTTTCATAAAATGTTGTACATTTTTTAAATATTAATTTCTAAAAATATTTAAGATTAATTTTTATAATTTTTATAAAATAGTTAAATTTTTTATGAATAGTGAAATATCGGAATTTACGATATTTAACACAATATGTAAATAAATGAATTTTTGAGTCATCATTGAGTCATATATAATGTAAGTGGCCATTGTATAGAACTCACATGACCTATTAACTATATTTAGTCATAATATTCAATATTATTGATAGTATTCTGCAAAAATAATAAACTAATGAATAAAATAATCAAAAAAAAACCCCTCTCCGCTAACATAAATACCACCCCCACCACCAATTATCCTCACAAATTATAAGATTTAATGAATGAATATGTTATTCCCAAATAGTGTCATGCCCTCTTTCACACTTTTTGGTCTTTCTTTTCTCATTAAAAGACCATTTCGAAGTGTATTATGGTGGTTCCTAAGTAGACGACACTCAATTGGAAAAACCCTCCCTCTTTCTCTTTTAACTTCTTTTTTTTTCTTATATTTTTGTCACCAACCATATCCAAAGTGGAATAATAACTCCATTATCAAACATATTATGTTATTTTATTATATTAATGTAATATCCATCCTCAAATATTATCACATTTCCTTTTGTTCTAAAAATTAAAACATTGTCTCTGAGGTGTCGATTGACAACCTTCGTAGACAATGAGTTTTTATTTTTATTTACTGCCTTCAAAGAAAGTCATAAAATTATTTTTAAGATTATAGGATATTATAATACGTGTATTAAAACATTTTAATGTTTTAAATTTAATATATAAACATTTTATTAGATAAAACGATACTATTTCGATATGGTCGTGAAAACTGCCCAAATAAATTAAATTGTTTTTATTAATGTTTTATATAATTAATCATCATCATACTATATAAAAAATATGATATCATCTAAAATTATTTAAGTTAATTGATACTAAATAATTCCACTTCAAGATAATTTATTTCCATTTTACAAGAACTTTAAAAATTATAAACATGGGAACTCTCCATAAAACCATAGAATGAATGATTCCAAAACAAAAAAAATAAACATTACAACCCATTTAAATGATCATAAATGAACATAATATAATTAAAATAAATAAAATTTATGTTTAATATGTTCATAATTAACTAATTAATTAATTTAATTTTACTATACATGACATTAAGTACAGGTAGAGAATGCATTCAGACATATGGTAAGGGTTTTCTTATCACACTATTATTTCTATGAGATATGCCTTATACACCACTTATTACTTCTATGTCGTGTATTTATACTTACATTTGATATATAATCTCTTTAATTCCCTTATATTCTTTTTAATCAACTTTTTAATTTGATAATTATTACTTTTATGGGGAATACGACACTCACACTTTCTTTTAAGAAATTCTTTTAAATGTTTCTTTTTTTAAGTTTAAAGGAAATGTTTTTTAAATATTATAAGACATGAGTAGATATTTATAATTTCATAATTCCTTAACTCCTTTCGGAATCCTTTATATGTTTAAAATTTCATATTTGAATAGAAAAATTTCATTTATAATTGTGCTTATTTTTAAATATATGATTCTAAAGTAAAAAAGGGTATTTGTCTCGAGAAAATTTCGGTGATTTTGGTAGTGTATTTTCATCTGTGTCAACACTTTCTATTGAATATTATGATCATTTTAAGTTTATCTCTTATTATAACATCTACCAAATTTTATTGAATAGTTTATGATCATTTTGAAAATGTATAAACTATGTTGATACTATTCTCTATATTACTATGGATAGTTTATGATTATATCTACAAAATGAGGAAATTATTTATATTTAATATTCTAGTTTAAATATTAATATAAATTTTGATTATGTTTTGCCACTTTAATTTTATAAATTTATTTGACTTAATAGGTGTGGATCAGAGCTAGCTATATCCCCTCGATGCATTGGAAGATCTCGTCAGACAACCTATAGTCGGTTTTCGCTAAGGCCTGACCCAAATTATATAGACTTCTTAGACAATGCATTGATGGTATGTTTAAGATGTATCACATTATTCATTCCAATATTATGATTTTATTTTTTGATAATCAATGTGATTTTCTGACTAGTATAATATTTTTTAATTAAGTGAATTTCTTATGTTATTATTTATATGGTGTTTTTCTATTAGATCTTATTCTATCCATATTATGCTCAAGTTTCTGTTTTAATGGCATGTGTTCTTATCCATTCACCTTGGATTATTGTATATTTTTATTTATGGTATAACTTTTTATATTTATTACCATTATTGATCATCTAGTCTCACAACATTCTTATGTTTTATTTTTCCCCTGAACCGAAGATGTATATTATGTTTTAAATTAAGGGATAATCTAAGAAAATTTGGATATTTCTAATGGAGTTTATATATTCTATTTCATTTCAATTTGTAATGTAAATTTTATTTTTGTATACGGTCTTCCAAAGATACAAAACAATTTGGTTCATTATGATGCGATCTCTTGTTCAGTGTATAATTGTATTAAAGTAAGCCACCAACTTCGAGCTACTGGGTCGTGGTCATTATAGTGGGTATGAGAGAAAGTTTAGTAGAAATTTTTGAAACTAGATTTATAATAATATAGGTTAATGAAAAATAATCATAAAACTGATTTTTAGAATATTCCCAAAGTAACCATGATTTTTATTTATAGATTGGTTATACCTAAATATTCAATTTACTATAATTGTTTCACTAGTTTTAGATTTTACATTTTGTTTCATAGTGTCATGATCTAATCTAGTGTATTCCATTTTTTAAAAATGGTGCCCATTGAAACTATGTAAACCATGTTAATAGATTTAATCCATGTGTGGATTCCCTCTTATGAATGATAATGATGTTGGAGCTAGAACTACAGACAAAGAAAAAAATTATAAGTATACTTGGACAACTGAATCGGGTTATGAGCAATAACATTAACCGCATGGTGTATCCCAATCCATAATGTGGTGTAACAATGTTAGACCACTTATTATGACTAAAAAATCCATCATTCAATGGGACTAAAAACCCATTTGTAGGTTAGAAATGGATGAGTTTATTAAAGAATATATTTTTTACATTGGGAAGTAATGAAACCTAAAAGTATATTATAGAATTTTATCATATCTTGGTAGATGAAAATCAATGGTGGTCAATAATTCAAAACACAAAGGAGGATAATGAAACTTCAAATATTTAATGGGAGGATTTTAGGGAATTTTTATTGGATAAATATTTCCCTCGTGAATAGAGATCGGATATGGGGACACAATACTTGATTCAAAAACAAAAGGAGGAATTGAATGTTTCTAAATATAAATCCAACTTTACAAGATTAGAAAGTAATTTTGTGGACTACATATGTAACCCAAGGAGAAAGATTGAATTTTTCTTCAATGGTTATAATAAAATTATTCAAATGGAACTAGTCTTAAAAAAATTATCATCTTATGAGTATATCAAAGGAGGTGCTAAAAAATAGAGAAACAATTATTGAAGTCTTACGACTTCAAAATAAATCGAGAGAAGAAGATTATGGTGAATAAAAATATGGATAAATGGAAAATGAAAAATAGGGAATTTTTTCACTTGTGATAATTGTGGAAGGAAGCACCTGGGAACTATCTTGAATGAAGTTAGGTTTTTTTGAATGTGTGGAGATAAATGATATATGGATCGTGATTTTGAATGGAAGAAAAAAATTACCAATTATTCAACTATAAAGATATGGGTCACTAAGAAAATGAATGTCCCCAGTGTTAAGGGAACATAGCTCCGAAGAAGCAATGGGAAGAGGGTCAAGCTTATACAGTTACTACAGTGGAATTTGAATAATTTGAGTATTTTTTTATCATGATTTTTTTTATATAGTAGATATAATAATTATGATATATACATGTATTATAATACATTAATTATATTATAAGGATTTAAAATAATATGTTTACAGGTACCATAAAAATTGATTTAGTAGCTAGTGAAAATTTGGGAAAAGACATGGTTGAGGAAAATAAGACTCTTACTGTGTTCCTGATGCTAATATAATAATGATAAACATATTTTTATGGGATATTATTGTTGAATAAAAAATATGATAGTTATTTTATGGTTTATTATTGTATTATAGGGTTTATTACATGGTTTCATTTAATGAATATATTTCACAACCCGGTATTTTATTTTTGGAAGAATTATTGTTTTCGTTAAGGTTTTAAAGTGATCAATGTATTCATATATTTGGTATGTAAAAATAATATCTTTGATATATTTTTTTAGGAAAATATAATGTTAAGTTGATTTTATGGAAATTTAGTGACCTTCTTATATAGTTTTCATCTTTGAATTTATATAAACATATTTTGAATGTATCTTAAAATTAAATATTGATTGAATGGATTAAGTTGAATATTGGATATTATTTTTTTTAGGATAAATTATGATTGATTATATTGTACAACATGTGCCAATGATTTTGGTTTTAGTAAACATTTAAAATCTGAAGGAATGACTTGTGGACCTTATTATTCATTAAATTTCATCAGGTATAAAAAAAATTCATCGTGGATATTAATTTCTTCATGTAAGTGATGAAGTGAAAATAGATCTAAGAAAAACCAAAGTTGGAATTATTATTATGAAATTAAAATTAATCAAGTAATTTTATTTCCTAAATTGATTATCTGAATTTTCAAATAATACCCCAACTCTAAGGAAAAGTATTTTGAAACAAAACAAATATTATCCATTAACTTTTCTATCTGAGAAATTGATAGTCTTCTAACCAATCACAAAATTTATCATTTTTTGATGGTTAACTTCCTAATGAACATATTATCTATCACTTTCCATCGAAACATTATAGTTATATTTCACTTCTATGTTCATGTTTTCACTTCCCACAAATGGTATCCTATTTGAAAGCCTAATTTTGTTGTGACATTTTCATTTCCCTCTCTTTCTTATTAAGATGTTGTGTTATTAACCATATTTCCTATAAGGGTTTACCACAGAGTAATTTTCAAATATCATCCTTTGAATATTTAAGAATAATTTCAAATTGTGAGGATGAAATTTATTGAAGGATGGGAGAATGTAACAACCCAAAATTTAATGGCATTTTTTAAATTTAAATTCTTCAATGACATATGTGCTTAAAAACATTTAATATTATCATTTAATTGTGATATTTTTCAACCAAATGTTGGAAAGATGGGGATGAAAGTGATAAACTAAATTATGAAAATATATTTTTCACATGTTTATAAAATGAATTCATTGGTTACCAATTAATTACGAATGGAAATTGAACAAAAAGGATGTGTTTCTATAAAAATGTATTTTTATGAACAAAATGGTATTTTATCTTAATAAATTAAATTAACACTATTATTGAACTATCATAATAAAATTTATATGTTACACAATCAATTAATTTTTTTAAATTAAACATCTTATGTTTTACACAACACCAAGTTTGAAATTTTGATATACAATTAAATATTAACATGACTATTTTAATAGTAATGTGACCATTAAAAATAAATGATGATTTTATTTAAAAACAAAATTTACAATATTCAGAAATTTATTTTCAAAAAATAGATTCTATTTTTAAAACCAACATGTTGGAAAATATTTTGGGTGATTGTTTTTAAATTTTTCTAAAATAGTTAGTTTTTTGTGAATTGTGAAATACTGTAATTTACAGTATTTATCATTATAAGTAACTAAACAAATTTTGGAGTCATGGCTTAGTAATTAACAATTCAAGTGGCCATTATCCCTAATTCACATTCTATAGTTACTTTATTTAGTCACAAAAATCAATATTATTGATAGTATTGAGGCAAAATAATAAACTATGCAATAAAATAACAAAAAACCACCCCTCTCTTACACTATAAATACCACCCCTCACCTCCCCTTCTCCCTACACCTACTAGGATTTTTTATCATTGTTATATTCTTCCCAATTCCTACACCAAACCTATTCCCCATGTTCTGGTCTTTATATACTCACCAAAAGACCATTTCCATGTGACCAAAGGAGGTTCTCAAGGTGACGACAGTCTAGAGGTAAAACCCTCCTTCTTTCTCTTTTAATTTCTTTTTTTTTCTTATATTTCCCTTAAATCCCTTATAAAAAGTGTCATGGTAACTCTAGTATCATAAATATATTGTAATTTTATTATCTTAGTGAAATAATTACCATAAAATCACTTATCCATTACTTTTACTCTAAAAATGAAAACATCATCCATGAGGTGTCGACTCACCGTCTTCATGGATGATGAGTTTTCATTTTAATTTGCTTCCAAAAAGTATGAAAATAAAACAATTATTATGATTAAACATGATTATAATATATGTATTAAAACTTATTTAATATTATGTAACTATTATATAAACATATTATTAGATAAAGCTATAATAATCTATGATGGTTGTAAAAACCTCGAAAATAAGTTAACTAATTTTTATTAATATTTTATCTAATGAATCATACACATTACATATAAAAAATGATATATGAGATCATATAAAATTTTTAAAGTTAATTAATACTAAAAAAAATTAATTTTGGAGAAGTTATTCCTATTTCACAAGAACTCTCATAATTATACATGAGGGAACCAACTATAAAACAATGAAATGAACGGTATGGGAACAACGGAATTATACATTATAACCCATCAAATTGGTCATAAATTAACTTTATAGGATTTTAAAAAATCACATATGTGTTTAATAGTTTCTTAATTAAGAAATTAATGAATCTAATTTTATTATCTATGTAATTAATTACATTTGTAAAATGCTTTCGGATATAAGGTAAGGGTTTTCTCATTTCACGTTTAGAGAAATGACTTATTCACCACTTATTAATTGTTCTTTACTGGTTAAAAAACCTACTAAATTCTCTTATAACCATAATTATACACATTATATATTTTATTTAATTCCTAAAATACAAACCCCATGTTTCTTAATTGGATAACTAAGGGAGTTCTTTTAAAGAAGAGGTCAGCACCTTAATCGATCACTTTCTTTTTTAGTTCTTATTTTACTTCATCTAAATATATGGTATTTATCATTAAATAATAAATTAATCATCATAAATATACATAAATTGTGTTATTATTATAAAACAATGATTATCCACTCTCCTTCCTATCAAATGGGAAGTGAAAGTATCTCTCAAGCATATGTATGGCTTATCATTTCCAAATAGTGATACAATTCATTTATCATAACCATCCTTTATGGATGGGTATTATGGTGGGTTAAATTTTTATATATGATATTTATGAAATCATATTTCTTATTTAATAATAATATAATATCTACTTTTTTCCCTTCAAATCCTTTTTAAAATGATAATGTCACTCATGTGTATGTGTAGTCTGTCACCTCCATAAATTGATGTTTTTAATTTTTTATTTCTGATTTACATGAATGAAAATAATGATATATTTGATTAATATTCAAGATTTATATTATATAATAATAACTCTATAAAGTCAATTTATTAATTACTTTTCCCTCCATCCACCTATTGAACAGTGAAAATATCATAAATGCGTATGTACGATCTTTCATCCCCATGAATGGTGTAATTTGTTTTTCTAGGTCTAACTTTTATGAATGACTCTAAATATAAAAATAATTAATATTTATTATATTTATATAATTATTAAAATATATAATATTATGGAACCATTATCAATATAAAGTGACCATAATTACCAAACTGAAATTTTTATAAACAATGAATCAGTTAAGACCCAAAAACGATGATTTTGATATAAAGTTATTGATAAAAAGTGTTGAAATGTTATAAAGTGATAATATATAAGTATGTACAAGATTATGGAATAGAATTACAATAAATTTTATTTTATTATATAAGTTATTAAAGTTACTTCAAATTAATACTAACTCTAAGTAATGGATTTGTGTTTTAATCCTACTTTAATTGGGATTGTTTGTGCATGAATTTATGTAGAGAAAATTATATCATACATATCTATTATATCAGTACTTTCTATTCTCATATGTTTATTTCTTCAGAATATATATTTTATTTTCATTTTCCTATATCTAAAAAATAAAGAGGCAAAAATAAAATATTTTTAATGAAATCTAACTTTATTTATTTCTTCAATTAAAACTTAATTTTCCTCCATATAAATATTTTAATAAATTGTTTTCAATAATTCTTCTTATATTTTTATTTGATTTTTAAAAGTAATTTTTAACCATGATTTTATTTTTACAAAAATGATTAAAAGGAATATTATGGCTATTTTCCAAACAATGTACTTTTTGAATTTTTGAAAAAGGTGTGAAATTAATGTTTTCATTTAACATATATGGAATAAATGGAATATCCCACTTTCATGAGCACCGAATACTTTGAAAATTTCTTTATAGGTTTCCATGGTTATTTTCAAGAAAATTTTTTCTATAATATTCCAGAAATTTTTATATTTTAAATAAATTCTTTCTGAGTGAAAAGTGTATTTTCCTCAAGAAACATTCAAAGTGATATTTTAATGTAATTTTTATCTAAGATGACATCCCTTGATGTTACTTATGCTTCAATACAAATATGATCCAATGATACTAGCCACGTTTTTTATCTTGGTTGTTTATGATTATAATGACAATATTTTTAGGAAACCCATTACTTTTAAAAGGGTTATACAATGAGGAATCTATAAAATGTTTATGAAATAGATTTCTTTCCCATAATTTATTTCATGATAAAATATTTATGAATCTCATTATTTTTTCATGGTTTATGATATGATGCATATTTCATGATCTTGGAAAACACATCTGTATGATTTTAGGTATGATATGGGTGGTCCCATAATTATATAACCCTTCAATTTATAGGGTAAATATGGATATCTAAAAAGATAAACAGGAATTGAATGGGCTGTGAACATAATTAAGTAAAGGAATATGTCCACTATGATAGTATTGGGAGTGAACTACGACTACTATGGTGGTTAAGAGAGTGAAAACAATCCACTATACAGGTCTTGGAATTGATCATGGGATACTTAAGAAATTATTTTTATGCCTATGGTTATAATGAAAATGTATGTCATATGTCAATTTTATGCTCTCTTGGATCATGTCTTTTTATTACATTATGATTAATATCTTATGAACTAACCAGATTAATTCTATGAATCCAGATTAATATTTTTGATATGTAAGGTATGATTTTTAAATGTTAAAATTATATTCTCATACCATTATGATCGTGATATATTAATATGATCAATGATGTCTCACTTTTTTATCCTTAATGGGCATCTGATCTCACCTTTTTTAGGTTTCCTTTCCCTAGGATATCAAGAAATATTTTAGATATGATATGTATAAAAAGGGTTTGAGTAATGAAAATGTATGTGGGAGATAGTGTATATATCTTATGAGAAAGTTATTTAAATGTCCAAGTTTCAAAAGATGTTACACCAATAAAATTATATCATGGATCATTATGTTATAAAATGAATATTAATCTAATAACGTGAAATATATATGTAAGAAAAGAGTGGGTTACTATAGATGTTATCCTAGAATGTTTCAGTTAAAATTTTTAAACTTGGATGAGAAATACTTAATGAGAAAACTCAAGATAATCCTATGTACATGATCACATCATGAGTTATGGAAAATAAAAGGAGTGTGGTTTTTCAAGAAAAAAATCCTTGTTTGGATACTATAAAAAGGCATGGTTTTTGACATAGATGTATCAAGTGGTAATTACCAAAAAAAATTGATGGTTGAATAAATATAATGTATCATTATGGTACACAATGAGTGTTACCTTACTACACATCTGTTTTGACAATCCCAAGGTATATTATTGGTTTAGGGTACATTTTTTTTATAAACCATTATGAAGGATTTGAATATATGATTACAATCGATAACCTCGGTGAACAATAAGATTTCAAAGATTGAAAAGAAGGTTTCATGATTTAGACATCCTATGAATGATTTTTTATGATTTATCTCTTTGATTACTGTTTCTTTAATTCCATGCTAACTATTTTTGTTTTAGGAATGGATTGAATTCAGAATGATAACGTTAAGGTGTTTAAAGATATGTTCAAATATTTAATTACCCTATTTTAGTATATTTATATAAATCTCTATATATCAGGAAAATTATTAAGGATTTTTAATTTATATACTCAATTATTAGATGCTTAATTAGAAGTTAAATCCCCTAATAATATGATTATTGCATTATAAAAATATGATTATTCTCTGATTGAAGTTTGTGGGAATGTGCTTCCTGAAAATCTCATAATTATCTCTCTAGTTAAATTCAATGTTATTTTGGTTATTGATTGGATTTCTTTACATAATGAACACATAAATTAATGACTAATGGAAGTCACATTTGATATTCTGAACCAACCAATTATAATATATTGGTTCGATAATAAATATGAACTTCTAATGGAAGCTTTATCCATTTTATGGGACTTTATTCCAATTCAAAAGTGGTTTTATCAAAATGTTTGGTTAGAGACTCCACATCAATGATATTTTTATTATATGGTAGTTTCTTAATGTTTTTACAGAATAGTTTCCTATTCTAACACAAAATGGTTATGTTTAGTTACTAATAGGACTAATGAATAGCGATATTTCAATTAAAAAAACTCTATATAGAATGGCCAAAATTTAGTTGTAGTGTTAAAGAATCAAGTCTAGGAGAATATTGATAAGGGATTTATTCAAATAAGTGTTTTGCATTAGGGTGTGTCTATTTCTTTTTTATGAAGAAATGTGGATCAATACCACTCTAAATTGATTATTGGAAACTTAATTGGATCACAATCAAGAATAAGTATCCTCTACCTCGTATTGATGAATTTTTTTATCAACTTCATGGAGATCAATACTTTTGCAAGATTGATATTCATTTTGGATTCCATCATTTGAGGGTCAAGAAAGAGTGTATACCCAAGACCGCATTCCATTATAGGTATGGACACTATGACTATATAGTGATTTCATTGTGTTTTATTAATTCTCCCACTATCTTCATAGAATTAATGAATAGAGTATTTATATATTACTTTGATCAGTTTATGGATGTTTTTATATACTATATTATTATATTTTAAAATAATATTGAATACCATTAATATCATGTATGGATTGTACTGAAGACCCTATGTAAAAAATAATTTGTATGAAAAATTACAATTTATGAATTTTGGTTAGAAATATCTCATTTATGGGTCCCATAATCTTAAGCAAGGGTATATTGGTGGATCGATTAAATATAGAAGTCATTGAATATTATCACATACCAACCACAATTATAGTGATCCATTGTTTTCTTGGCCTAGATAGATATTATTGATGTTTCATAGACAATGTTTCACATCTATCTATTCCACTGACCAAGTAAACGCGTAAGGGAGCAAAGTTCCTTTGGATAGATTAATGTGGGGAAAATTTCAAGGAACTAAAGAGATTGTAATTTACATTACTTGTTCTTACACTACCCACTAATTGAGAATGTTTTTTTATTTATAGTGATGCATCAAATACGGGATTGGGATGTGTTCTCATAAAAATAATGTGGTTAGATATTATTCCCCATGACAATTAAAAGTTCATGAGAAAAATTAATCAACACATGATTTGAGTTCGATTCCTTAATTTTTTTCAATATATGGAGGAATTATATTTATCGAAAAATGTGTGGAATATAAACTAATAAATAAAGATTAAATTTTATATTCACTCAAAAATAGTTGAATATGATCTAGATATGTTGGTTGGGGATGATTAAATATTATGAATTCTCAATACATTACCACACTATAAAAAATACCAGGTGGAAGATTCTCTGATTCGAACGGAATTTGATAGATTATCTAGTAAAAGGATCAAAAAATATCCAATATTTATGGATTCAAAAAGGATGGATGCATAAATATTGAAGGAAATAGAAAAATATTTTCTTTCTCAAATGAGTGTTCAACCATCTATATAGTTAAATATTAAATAAGTTAAATAAAAAGATTTTAGAGTACAAAAGAAGTTGATAAATGTTCCAGAGTTAAATTTTATTATAATGATAAGTTTTATGAACCATTCATGTTTTTTATCCATAAAATATTTTATGAAGGAGTTGTTAGGTGAGGCTAGTCGTTTATCACTCTTTATTCATCATAGAAGTATGAAGATATCTTGAGAACTGAAAGAGTAGTTTTGGGTGTACATCATGAAGAGATATATTGGTGAGTATGTATCTTGGTTCTTGGTATGTTTATAAGTTAAGGTAGAGTGAAAAAATTATATGGAGATGTTATAACCATTACCCATTCAAGAATGTAAATGGTAATACCTCACAATAGTGTTTTTCAGACACCTTAAAATTTTTAAAGTTCATAATGTTGGTTGTGTTGTACTCCAACTTCTAACAATGTTATCCCACTTCATTGCCATATGAGAATATTTTTTTGATCGTACTTATATAATATACAATAATAAAGTAGTAAGTTTTTATGGAGTACAACATTCTATTGTATCTAATCAGGATTTGAGGTTTACCTTGAAGTTATAGAAAAGTCTTTAGTAGGATCTGGATACATAGTTGAGTTTTAGTAATTCTTACCATCCTCAAAAAGTTATTTAGTAAGAGTAATTCATTCAAACCCTAGAGGATATGTAGAGGAATTTTCCAATGTATTTCAAAGGTGTATGGGACAAACACCTTCCTCTAGTAAATTTGTCTTACAAAAATAGATTTCCCTTGTTAATTCAGAAGCCTCCTTATGAATCTCTATATAGAGATATGTTTATAAAAACAACATGCTGGGATGAGGTTGGAGAAAAAAAAATATTGGGGACTGATCTTGATGAGAAAATATCAAAGAAAGTTAGATCTATTCAGCAGCACATCAGGGCATCATAGAGTTTACAGAAGAGTTATTATAATAATCATCAATCACATCTGAAATTTGAAGTTTTATAAAAGGTATTTATCTACATTTATCCATCGAATAAGGTTATGATATTCAAAAATCACATAAATATAAGCCCAATTTATATTTTTCCCTTCTGTATTCATGATAATGTTGGTATGTTAGCTTATCTATTGGCACTTCCAACGAACATCTCTCAAGTTCACAATTTCTTCCATTTATCTCATATGAGGAAGTACATACCTAAACCATCACATATAACGAACTCTCAGTTCATAAAATTATATAAGGATATTTATTATAAATAAAAAATAGTATAAATCTTGGATCCTAAAGATAAAGTGCTAGGAAACAATCCTAATAACCTGAATAAACTTATCTAAAGGAATCACAAATTCAATGAAGCTACGTGGGAACCCAAGGATGTAATAAAGTAGAGATATCCTCATTTTTTGTATCGAAGTGACTGAATTTAAAGGTAAAAATTCATTTTAAGGGGGTTATATTATAACTCCCCAATATTTTATCATTTATTTATCTATAAAAAAATTGATTTCTTTTATATCTTTCTTTACATGCAGCACTAAGTCTAAACGAACCTCTATATACTATCAAAATGTTATTATTTAATATGAGAGATATCGAATAGATATTGGATTGGCATGTATAAATATAAATAACTATATTATTAAAAAATTATGGTCTAATTGTTTATAAAATGAATTTATTATTAATATATTAATTAGAAATGCGAATAAAAACATTTCAAAATAAAGGATTTGTTTTTCTGAGATACTAATTTTATTCTCACAATGTGTTTTTGTCGTAATAAATTAAATTAATCACACTTAATTAATTATTTTAATGAAATTTTTATATTATATATTCAAATAAACATTTTTACATTCATCTAATGTTTTTATAGGAAAAGGATAGGACTAAATCCACTCTTATAGATAACAATATATTTTTCTAGAAAAAATTTTTCATCGAGTTCGGTGCAATTATTTTAAAATGAATGTATACCAGATATATAAATTTAATTTTTAAAAATGGATTCAATATTTGGAATTAGTAGTTCAATTCTTTTAAATTGTACCCTTTTTATTTTTAGGCATTGTGAATAAAAATGGTGGTAAAATTTATAACCTTGGTAAAGGATAAATCAGGTTAACCTTGGTTACAAATAAATTCTAAGGTCAGCATTTTTTCATATTAATTCTTATTTAATGACTATAATTAAACCCTTATAAAATTTTACTATAAATTTAATTTTTTTAGATGACTATTATCCATAAAAATGGCCTATATATTATTTCAAGCATAAAAAATAGAAAATATAACTCCCTTACTTTTAAATATCTCTTATGTTTTCACATAGGGGGGAAAAGGAATTTATGAATGGATATTAATGGTTATTTTGAGATTAATGAAGTTATTTTATTTTTGTAAAGTTATTTCTAATTTTTTTTAATTATATAATTACATTAAATTATTACACAACGCTGGCATAGTATTTCTTCCATTAATATAAATATAAAATAAATGATTTTTAATATATTTAAAGTAATATAATTTGAGTGAATTATAGTGTACGAAAAAATTTATATATGAATTTAATACAATAGTGTTTTGTAAAAGGATTAAATTTATATCCCATGTTTTTTCTGGTGTTTTTAGTATCAAATAAAATTAATCGTGTCAAAAATTACATTAATGATATATTTTAAAATTAAAATTTTATTAAATTATTTGTAAATTATAAAAATATTAAAAGTGGAAATATGGATAATATATTTTATCAAATTTCAACCCTTTTACATTTATGTTCCAATGTACACCATATAAGTAAAACTATAACATTTTATGTTTTAAAATGATGTTATTGTGGCTAAGGTCAAAATAGTTTAACTAAGGGTTTAAACCAAAAGATATGGTTTAAAAAAACTCATAAACATTTCTAAATTTTATTGGATGATTTTATTTAAGCCATATACAGCCTTATCATTTAATAACTTTCAATTTTAAAATTATTTTATAGAGAATGTATTTTTTATATTTTAATCTTTTATGGAATTTCAAGAGTTTATCTCCCCACAATTATAAAAGGTCACCTATAATTTTTCTTATTTATACCAATTTGAGACTTATATAAAAAAATTAAACTAAAATTTTATCTTAAAAATCATTATAAAATTTATCGAGATTTTTATATACCCAAAATACCAATTCTAGGATCCTTAAGGGGATATCTAAAGATTTTCTCTCAAATAAGAGGTAATCTCTTTAACCAATCACTTTCTTATTTACTTATTATTTTACATACCCTAAATATATTTTATTAATAAAAAAATAATAAATTTAGAATAATAAATATAATTAATTTTTTTTTAGATTATTGAACCACCATTATACACCCACTTTCTCATCAAATTGTAGGTGAATGTATTGTTCGGGGGTTTATACGTCTTACCTTCTCCACATAGCAATAAAATTAATTTTTCGTCACCAATATTTCTAGATGGTAATTATTATGGTTTTAATGTTTATATATTATATTTATGACATAATTATTATTTTTTAATGATAATATATTACTTTTTCTCTAACCTTCCAATCTATTGGAAAATGATAACGTCACTCATGCGTACGTGTGGACTACCATCTCCACGTAGAGGCATGATTTATTTTTAAATTATAATTTAAATGATTTTAATAAGGATGGATTTTATGAATTTATTTAATATATATAATAAAATAATAATTCATTAAAGGTGAATTATTATTTAACATTCTTTGATTCAACCCATCAAAAAGTGAAAATAGTGTTCATGTGTAAGTACGACCTACATTATTTATGGATGTATCAAAATATATTTTAAATTAAAATATATGATATTTATATAATTATTTAAATCCTCATTATTATGGTACCATGATCAAATAATAAGCATCGGAACTACCAAACATAAATTCCAAGGAAAAACCAATGATTTAACAACTAGAAACAGTGATTTTAATAAGAAATTATTGGTAAATATTTTTGAAATGTAATAAAGGGATAATATATATGAATGTAAAAAATTATTTAAAATAATTATATTAAATTTAAACTTATTATACATGATCTTAATGTGATTACGAATAAATTTTAACTCTGGGTAAGGGATTTCTGTTTCAATCATATATTAATCAGGATTATTAAGGGTTGAATTTATAATAAGTAAATTATTGGATAATTATATTATAAATACATTTTAATTTATTATCATTATGTTATTTATTGAGAATTCATGTTTTCCTTTCGTTTTCCTCTCTTGAAAAACTCGTGAGAAAGAAATAATATTTTTTAGGAAATATTACTTCATCCCTTTCTTTATTCGAAAATCCTTTTTCTTATATATCCATTTTTTTAAATGTTTTAAAGAATGCTTCTAATATTATTATATAGTTTTCTCTAAAGTCATTATTACCCATAAATAATTTTTTACAAAATGATTTAAAAGTAATATTATTTTTATTTTGAAAATAAGATACTTATTGATTTTATCTTATTAAGATTTGAATGGAATGTTTTCATTTAACTTCTATAGCATGAAAAAAATATTCAATCATCATGACCACTCAATACTTTGAAAAATAATTTACATTTTAATAAGTTTCATTTAAAATAATCCATCATATTTTTGTAAATTTTTAGATTTTAAAGTGATTTCAATGTGGAAATGGTATTTTCCTCATGAAATATTCCAAGTAATCTTATAAGGGAATTGTCAACAAAGATGGTATCATTTGATGTTATTTATGATTAAATAGGGATATGATCCAATTATTCCATATATATTATTTTTCAAGATGGATTAGGATTATTATGAAAATATTTTTATGTAACCCAATATTTTTCCATGGGTTACACTATGAGGAATTGTTGAGATGTTTTTGAAAACTGATTCTTTTCCATGGGAAATGAAATGAAAAAATGTTTTTTTATCCCAATTTTTCCATGGATTATAATGTGATTAATGTTTTATGATCTTTTAGAAAAAGTATATACAATATTCATTAGGTTATGGGTAGACACATAATTATATATACCTCAAATGCATTGCCTAAAGATGGATATCTCATGAGAAAAATATGATTTAAACACAGATAAAACCTCGTTCAATTAGGGACTATGGCCACTATGATATTCTTTTGAGTTAACATTTAATACTATAATAGTTTTGGGAGTGAACCCAATACCAAATGATAGTCTTGGAAGTGACCCTTGACTACTAAGAAAATGATTTTCTATGCATATGGGTATGCCACTAACTTATGTCACATGACAATGTTATTATTTCATTGATAATATTCTTTGATTCCTTTATGATTCATGTATTATGTACTGCCATGAATTATACCATGGCTAAAGATTGCATTATTTTATATATAAGGTTTTATTTTCAAATGTTAATCTCGTGTTCTCATTCCCTTATCCTCATGATATATCTATGTGATCAGTGGCGTCTCTTTTGTCTTCCCTTACTGAGGATATGAGCACACCCTTTTTATGTTTCTTTTCCTAAAGTAATGAAGAAAAGTTTTAGGTATGTTATATCTAATAAAGGTATTAGTTATACTGAAATAAGTGGGAGATGATGTCGATATTTTATGAACAAGTTGTTTATGTGTCCAAGTTTCCACAAATAATAGACCTATGTGACTTTAGAATGGATCATTCTGTTATGTAATAAATATAAATTTAATAAGATGTAATATCTATATATGAAAAAGTATGTTAGTAATAAATCTCATAAAATACCATGTTATACTTCTGATAGTGAAAATTTTTATTATATTATGCATGGATTGGTTGACTTTATCTAGATCTAAAATCAATTATCGGAAGAAGGAAATAACTTTCCATATCCATAATTATCCATTAATTATATAAAAGTGTAAGGAGGATGAGTATTGTTATTTAAAAAATCCTCCTTAAGTATATTGTTTCATTAAAAGCAATAAAAACTATCTCAAATGATTGAGATAAAGGAGTGGATCCCCCTTGAAGACATTCTAATTATAAGTAAATATATATGTATTCATTGAATATTTTTTGGTATGCCATCTTATCTTGAGGTTGATTTCTCAATTGAACTTATACCCGGATCACTCCTCGTATCCAATAGTCATTATCGAATTGACCACATTGAGCTGGTACAAATAAAGAAAAAACTACAACAGAATATAGAAAAGGGATTCAAATACCCAAGTCTTTCACTATTGGGTGCATCATTTCTCTTTGTTAAGAAGATGAGTCAATTTGTCTCTACATTGAATATCATGAACACAATAAGATCATGATAAAGAAAAGTACCCCTTCCTTTGATTAATTACTTATTCGATCAGTTATGTGGGACCCATAACTTATCAAAGGTGCACCTTTGGTAAGGATGTCATTAATTAAATGTGAATAGGGAGGATATTCCAAAAATATCATTCTACATAGGGTATAGACTCTATGAATATCTAGTGATTCTATTTAGACTCAGAATTACCTTGGTAATTTTCCTGGACCAAATTAATAGAAACTTTAAATATTACCTCAAAAAATTAATGGTTTTATTTAAAGAAGATATCCCCATATTCTATAAAAGAAATAGGAACATGAGGAGAATTTGGGTTCCATACAAAAGAATTTGAGAAAGGAGATTTTATATAGAACATAAAGTAAATTTTAGTTTTGTATAGAGAATGTAACCTTCATGGGGAATGTTATCAAAAGAATAGGAATATTTATGGATCGTTCAAAGAAAAATTTTATTATGGAATATTCATGACCAACATCTTTAAAATTAATATATATTTCCCTTGGATTTCCTATGAACTATTAATGATTTTTAATTAAATTATATCTACTATAAAACCCACTAACCAAGTTAATTTCAATGGCTTTAAAGTTTTTGTGGACTAATGAATGTGAAGATAGCTTCATAGAGTTAAAGAAGAAACTAATAATTCCACCGTTACTAACACTACCCACATTTTAAGATAGATATATGATCTAAAATGATACCTAAAATAAGGTATTGGGTTGTTTACCCATGAAAAAATGAAAAGTACATACCCTATACCATCATACAGTTGAATATTAATGACACAAACTATCCAACACATGATCTAGAGTAAGTTTTATAAGCCTTATCATTGAATATTTGGAGGCATTATCATAATGAAAAGAATTGTGACATATATAATTTTCATAACATCTTAAAATAAATATTTAAATAAAAGGATATCAAAATGCACCAATGATGACAATTAGAGATAATTAAACACTATGATTGCTTAATCCATTACCATCTTGTGAAGGCTAATAAAGTGAACAATGCTCTATATAAAAAGATTCCTGCAACCATATCTATAATTATAATTGAAAAGGATACAATTTAATTAGATATGAAAAGGATGTATTTTAGATTCAAAAAATAAGGAACAATAACCTACATAGAACAAATAATCTCTCAACCATCTATTCTAGAGAAAATTAAGAAATGTCAAGGGGGTTATGTAGACATAAAAAAATAGATGATATAAGAAATGGTAAAGCATCATAGATCAAAATTAATGATGAAGGATGTTTTAGATTTAGGACATGACTATTCATACTATAATATTTTGAGATAAATAAAGATCCATTGATTGATTACGATTACTCAAAATTCTCTATCCCCCCAGAGTGAACAAAGATCTATGGAGATTTATGAGTGAAATAATGATGGGACAATATAAAAACATAGATTTTTTAATATACATCGACATACTTGGTATGAAAATAAGTGAATACAGAAGGTAAAAATTACAAGGGGATGATGCAATCATCACCCATACCTATATATAAATGGGATAACATCAAAATGAATTTTATGGTAGTCCTTCTAAATACATCTAAATGAAATAATTTCAAATGGGTTGCAGTGGATAATCTCTTAACGTCTTATCACTTCATTGATATTAAAAATTACTTCACTCTTGGTCATATAACAAATATAAAGATTACATAAGTATTGAAACCCCCTTATTTTAATTTATATTCATATAAATTTATAATTTCTTTGATTGTGTGTACTATACAAAACATCGAGTTTAAACTAATCATAATATATAATTGAAATATAATTATCAAAATATGAATGTTATAACTAAGTCATTAGTTTGGAAGGTATGAATAGGCATAATCATATTATAGAAATATGTGTAAAAAAATTTCCTTAATAAAATGAATATTCCATAACACATTTATTATCAATTGATGAAAAATGAAGATAAAATATTTTCAAGAAAAAAGTGATATTTTCAAAAAACATTTCTTATGTGCGCTATATTTTTATATCATAATAAATTAAATTATTATAATGAAATTAATAGATTATATATCCAAAAAATTTGATTATTATTCATTTAAATTATTTCAATTAAGTAAAAAATGTTAATAACAACATTTTATGCTTTAAAAATACATTTTTTCAAAACTGGTAGATATTGTATTTTTTGAAAAATATATTATATTTAACTTACTCTAGCATAAGAATTTATTTTTGATAAAATTGAAATAATTTTTTAAATCAATTCATAATACTATTAGGATGATTTTTGGCATATTTCAAAAAATATTGATTTTTGACTAAATAGTGAAAAATGCCGATTTTTTAAAAACACTTATTTATTTTATTTAAATAAATTAATTTAGACATCCCATTGTATTTTTTTTATTTTGTTTTAAATTAACATAAGTTATATTTTATTAAACAGAATATAATTAATCCCATATTAGTAGGAATTATATTCTATTTTGTTATAAGTTTATTTTTTCTTCAAATGGAGTTTTTCTAAAAAACTGTTTTTGTTTCATTTTACACACTAATATTAAAATTTATTTATTCTAATTCTATAAATTAAATATTTTAAAATAGATTTAAAATTTTTAATCATAATAATTTAATGTTTTTCTAAGTTAAATTTTAATTTTTTTCATAAAAATAAATTGTCAAGTTAAAAAATGAGTTTTCACAGTAAAGGTAAATTTAGGTAAAAATTAAAATTTTGAATAAATGGCCAAAAGTTCCTAAAAAATAATCCAATTATTTCTATTAATGATTGTATCATTTAAACATTATCTTTATTGGACTACTTAGAGAGGATTCCTTTGAAATTTGTTCTAGCTTCCAAGAGAAGGAAGTAATATATTTAATAAATTATCATTTTCTCTATTTCAGTATCTTAAATATGTTTTCATAATTAGGATAAGATTATATAAACATTATCAATGAAATAATAATACAATAAAAAATTATGATTTCCTTTCATTTTATAATATTAGATTTATTTTTTAAATATAGTATAATTATTTAGAACTTTTATCCAGTTTTGAGAAAACGGTTGTGCAAGCATATGAAAAATAAAATATATGGTTTTAGAAATATTAAAACTGATAGAATTTATATTTTTTATGGAATTCCATGAATTTTATAAATAATTAAGAAATATAATTTATGATTTAATTATTTTAATTAAAATAAATTTTCATATTCTTTTATTTTATGTCGTGATATGTGAATATGCCTGAAGATGAATTTAAATGATATTTAATGTTTTAAATTTACTTTTAAATCTTTTGAAAATATTAAAAAAACATATAATAACTCAATTGGATGGAAAATTTTATAATTTATCATTAATGGTTCATGTGGGTAACTATTTAATTTTTAAAATTACTTTTATGATAGTTAAGGTTTGTAAAATTTCTTACAATAGTAATGGTTAAAAAAGGTTAATGTGGGTGTTAAACCAAAATATATGTTTTAAAATGACACATAAACTTGTAAAAAAATTATTATTTGATTATAATTTCATATTATCCTAATTAGTTTTGAATATATGTCACTTTTTATCAATTTTAAATTACTTAGACACATATTATATGTTAATATTTAATATATTAATAAGATTCACATCCACATCACTTATAAAGGGAAACCTTTTATCCTCACTTCCTCCAACTTATTGAGTAATTTATTTAAAGAAAATAAATTAAAAATAGCAAAAATACACCCCTTATAAAATTTTATAGGTTTTTATCACACACAAAGACCATTCTATAAGGCTAAAGGTTTAATCCAACATAGGTTTCTCAAATAATAATTATCACTCCTATCCAAGTGTTTTTATGTTTATTTGTTATTAAACCACTTTAAAGTGTTATATAAAAAATTTGGTATAATAATATAAGTAAATTATATATAATTAAAAGTGTGTTGATGTCATAACCCTTTTCCAACTCCTTTTCTATCCTATGGGAAATGACAACATCACTCAAATGTACGTATAGACTACCACCTCAATAGAGCAATGTGTTTTTTCTTTCATCACCACATTAAAAATATTGTTGTTATTTTGGAATTAATCAATATATATGATATTAAATATATAATGATTATTATTTAAATATAATATAATACTTATATTATTACTCTTCCATCTATTGACAATGATAAAGTGGCTTCTTTTTACACGCGGACTACCACCTATACGAAGAAATGTTATTCATTTTTCATGTTTTTAATTAATGAATTGCTATAAAACAATATTTAACATATAAAAATGATAATTATTTTATGATACTAATTTTTATATGATTTAACAATGGCACCTTTAACCATGGTCAACCAACTCAATCTGTTATTGTATTACACACTAAATGTCCACAAAACATACAACATTAACTTAAATGATTTTTAAATATATAATACATGGAAATAAATGAAATAAAATGTATGATAATATGGGAATAAACCTTAAAAAAATTATTTATTATATATAAAATTAATATAAGTTTATCACATAGGATGAAAATAATTTACAATGCTATACGGGAATTAAGGTAAGGTATTTCTCATCTCAATTTCCATTCATAGAGACTAATGTCATATTCACCATAAGTTTTCATTTTTGTTTTGTATATATATATATATAGATTAATTTTTAAATTAATTTATATATATTATATTTTTTTACAAATACTATTAAATTTATCCCCTTTCATTTTCTTTTGATTCAAAAGTTACTGAAGTCAAAATGGATTTTTCTTTAAAACCATATTTTAAAAGTTTTTATTTTTTTCTTATATTTATATTACATAAAAATGTTATTTAATATGTTTTAGGAATGTTGTTAATATATTCAAATCCATTTTTAAATTTATTGTAAAATGTTTTTGGACTTTCTTTATCAATGTTTTAAAATAATCCTTTTAAATGTTTTCCAAATATATTATTTTTGGCATTTTAACAAAAGTGTGAAAGGAATAGTTTTTTAACATATATGGAAGCAAATTAATTTTCATCTATCATGGGTGTATTTTATTAATAGTATTACTCTACACATTTTCATGTATTTTCAAAGTAAAAAATATTTATAATTATGTTTGTAAAATTTTATTTTAATATTTTTCAATGAAAATGTACTTTTATCCGTATCTTGATAAGAAGCCCAGAAGCGCTTCTGCATATGTGGTAAACAGAATAACATAAGAGATATTATAATGTAAATGAAATATTATATGTTTTTTATGTATTTTAGGATCCTTTTACACTGTTCATTATTACTGGTGAGCCTATCATGTCTCTTCAATGCATTGAGTAATCATTTCATCTTTGGAGAATATATATTCGAATTAATCGAATAGATTATTCTATTTATAAGAGTGATTGTAAGATTGATGTAAATATGATGCACCAAGTTATCTAAATGAATATAATATAATTTAAGTTAATTTTTAATGGAATTAATTTTATTTCATAAGTTATGCTAATGATTTTAGGTTTAAATGAAATCTTATTCCTCTTTTAAGGGTGAAAAATAACATTTTCAAGAAAATGTTTTCCAGAGTTATCATTTATTAAAATAAACCCACATGATTATGATTTTTCATTTATTATTTATTAAGATATGTTTTATGAAAATAATGGAGTATATATGTTCATTTGTTCAGTAATTAAATTAATATTTGAGATCAATATTATTTACATAAAAGGAAATTTTTCAATGGGATTTCATGAATTTAAAAATAGGCTAACAATTTTCATTAATTTTATATCTCTTATTGAGAATTTTGTGTGTATCCCAAGTTTTCAAGTGTTTTAATAGGCCCAACTAATAATTAATAACTATAACAAGGTATATCATTCCACTTTAAAAAATTATTCTTAAAATAAACAAGCATGTTTGTAATGAAACAAGAGTTTAAATTTAAGGATCTTCGTTTTATGTAAAAAAAAGGACATTCAGTGGGATTTTAAACTTTTTATTATAAGTTATTGATATGTAATATTTTTCCCTAATTCAATAATACTATAAACTAGATATATTCTGAAAATATAAGAAAGTGGGTCCATTTTCATAAATCATGTAATTATGGTCTGATTATGGTATGGGTCGTTATAGTTGGTATCAATAAGAATGATTAAATAATGTTTGATATTATTATTTATAAGAGGATATATTAATAGTTTTATATACCATAATGGGTTAATAATTTTGGTTTTATCATAATATTACAGAAATATATACCATTTTGAGGTTGCATTTGATGGGATACATTTGTTGAGTTTTAATAAATGTTTGAGGTATATATAACCCTTAAGTAGAACACATATTTTACTGATAAGTTCTTTTGAAGAAGAATGCTCTCATATTTTTTACACAAAATTTTATAGTTATTTATAATCATTAGGGTTCTGAACATATTTTATGTTGAGGTAATTATTTTTAATTATGTTAAAAGGGTTATTATATTTTGATAAAAATATTTTTTATCTTGTAGATAACCATGTGATTGAAAATTGAACTGACAACTAAGTGATTAAATTTATTTTTGAAGAATTTCACTATTTTGGGAGAATTATATTCTTAGAGTAAATAAAAATATTAATTTTATTTAGGAAAAAAATGTTGGATTATATTCTAGAATCATATATGATTTGGTATAGATTTGTGGTGATTCATGTTATTTATGGAAATGGCTGGCATGTTTCGGAGACTATATGATTAGGGCGTATACATTTTTAGTTTATAATTTTAGTATTGATTCATGTTATTTGGATATAAATTATTTTTTTATATTTGAATAATATTTTTTCAAATCATTTTAATCATTGGGATTCAATTTTGGTCTGGTATATTTTTGAAAAATTAAGGTTTGTTAATTATGGAATGATATAAGTTGAACATTTGGTTTCATTATTGGGGATTTGGAAGTTAATTTAGTGCTTATTTATATGATGTTATATTTATATTACATATTATATTAACCTTTACAAATAATTTTGGGTTTTCATTAATGTATAGAAATAAGGGAAATAATTTTCCATCCTTTTATGGATCTTATGATAGAATAAAAGTTAATTTCAGTACTTTAATCATGAAAAATTCATCATTTATCATTTAGAACATGAGATAAATCAAATGTGGAAAAATTTTAAAACTAAAACAAAATAATTAAATTTTATTTATGTATTTATAGAAATAAACTAAGTATATATTCTCATGTTCTCTATCCTGATAGTAAAATATCCCTCAAATTTTATAAAAAGGACCTCAAAATTAAAATGTTTTCCTTTTTCAATTATTTAAATTAATTAATGGTATATTCTCCTTTTAGGGAAATTAAATTTTAATTCAATTATTTTTCTTTGATGACATTATTTTCATAATAGTATAACATTGTTGAGAATAATTTATATCCTCTTTAGAAACAATTTTTCTTCCATGCCCATATTTTCTATTCCCACCAATGTTCTCTTTGTTTGGGAAACAAATTATGTATTATTCCATGTGAACAACAAAATTAACTTCTCCTATTTTCAAAAATATTTTATAATATCCATTTTTATGATGTGGGTTTTCAAAAAAAGTAATCTTTAAAATATTAAAAAGTTTTTCATTTTGGATCATATGTTTTATCTTCCACTCCTTGGAACTGATGTTAAAAAATGTTTTAAGCCCTTTTTATTGGACATGATATAAAATTATGAGGTTGCAATTTCTCTAATGGAGTAGAATGTAACACCCCAATATTTGATTTTATATTCTTTTAAATTAACACTATGCTTTATAGTGTGTACTATACATTACACAAATATTAAATGAAATGTGATATATAATATACAAATTATTATTTAAATATGACTATCATAACAGTACCATCCCTTTGGTTTGTATGAATATGAATAATCCTTTTATTAAAATATATGTATAATTTTTTTCCTTAAAAAAATTAATAATCTATTATACATTGACTATCAATTGGTTATAAAAGAATATAACATATCTTGATGGTAAAAGAGATTTTTTTCATATAATAGTTTTTATCTACGCAATGTATATTTTATCTTAATATATAAAAATAATAAATTGTTTATAAATAAATCTGAAGAAATTAGTAGATTATATATTCCACTGAAACAATCAAAATTCATTTAAATTGTTTTTATTAGGAAAATAATGAGAATAAAGTTATTTTATTCTCCAAAAATACATTTTCTTCCTAGATGATTTTTATTATATTTTTTAAGTATATATTATAATTAAAATATAACACTTTTTGAAAAAGTTTTTGAAATAATTTAAATTATTTTTTAAATAATTATTGAATAATATTATTTGGATTATTTTCTTTAAATGTTTTGGAAAAGATTGATTTTTGAGTGAATAGTGAAAATGTCATTTTTAAAAATTTATATTCTCTAAAATAAATAATTTAAAAGTGAAATTTTTATTTTTATTTGGTATTAAAGTAAAATTTAAATTATTTTATTTAAAATAATCAAATTAATAACATATGAATCATCATAATATTAAATTTTATTATAAGTTTATTTTTTTTCTAAAAAACGCATTTTTCTAAAAATAGTTTCCCTTTTCATTTTCAGAACTTATATTGAATGTAATTTATACCACTAGTAAAAAATCAGTCTTTAAATTTTAAAACATCATTTAAAAAATTTATATGTTCAATTTTATTTTGGATCATTTAAATAAGTCATTAAGATAAAAAATTAGTTTTCAAGGTATAGGTAAACTAATGTAAAATTTCAAATTAAGTATAAAAATCCATAAATAAATCAAATATGATCCATTTACTTGTGTTTATGAGAGGTTTATTGACCTATCCTCTTTAATTTCAAATTTTGGTGGGATTTCCTTGAAATATTGGATGTCTGACTAGAGTAAGAAGTGTTATATTTAATAAAATGACATTTTCTTTATTTTTATTTCTTAAATATGTTTTCAGGATTAAGAAAAGAGTAAATGTATATTATCAATGAACCAAGTCTACCATAATCATTTATAATAATTTAATTTAATTTAAATAAACTTTTAAAAAAATTAATATAGTATAATTATTTAAAATTCTTATCTAGTGTCAATACAACACTTGTACAGAAAATTAAAAAATAAAATAAATGGATTTAAAAGTATTAAAGGTGATAATATTTATATCCTTAATTGTATTCCATAAATTTTATAAATAATAATTATTTATAATTGATTATTTAAGTGTTTTAATTTTCATTACATTGCAATATTGATTCTTTTTAAGTCATCATAATTGAGTATTCCTAAAAATGACTTTAAATTATATTTAACGTTTAAAAATTATTTTTATATCATTAAAAATCATAAAAATCATATAATAAATCAATTTTATGGTAAATTTTTAGGGATACCTTTAAATTTACATTTATATTCCACTATTAATTTTCAAACATACTTTTATGACCCCTACAGTTAGAAAGCATCATTATAACGGTTATGGGTAAACAGCATTAACGAGGGGGTTAAACCAAAATATAAGGTTTAAAATGAAACCTAAACCTGTATAAATTTTATTTGTTGATTATATTTAAGAATTATATTACTTATATTATAATATTTTTTACTTTTTAGCCATTTTCAATGAGTTGAACAGATATTATATATTAATATTTCATGTGATTACAAGATTTCCACCAACCTCCCTAAATAAATGTAATATACAATCCTCCCTTACTCCAAATTTTTTATCCATTTATCTCAAAAAATCCCAACTCAAAAAGAACAAAAATATCTTTTATATGACAAATTAGTTTTGGTCTCACCAAAACACCAACTTAAAAGGCTTACGGTGTAAGAAAAATGAGGTTTCTCAAAGAAGAGGTATAACTCTTAACCAAGTGTATTCATGTTTTTTTATTCTTCTATATCCTTAAACTATTCTATATCCATGATGATATAATAAAATGGGTATCTTATATATACTGAAATTTTATTATTCTAATGACCCTTTCCATCTACTTTTCCATCTTATGGGAAATGAAAAAAACACTCATGAATACTTCTAGACTACCACCTCAATAAAAAAATGTGGTTGGTATTTCACAACCACCTCACAGGCCTGGTTATTGCAATATATTTCATTAAAACATTAATATTAATTAAATAATTATTATATTGTTAATATAAGGTGTTATTTATCATATTAACCTTTCATTCGTGGAAAAATGATAATGTTGCTCTTATGGACTTGTGGACTACCACTCCCATTAAGAGGTGTGATTCATTTTCATTTCCTAATTTAATAACTAGTTATAAAATTTTATTTCATTTATAAAGAAGAAAATTATTTCCTTATTAATATTTTGGATACGATTTAACAATTTTCTATTTGACCATGTTTAACCAGCCAAATTTGTTTTTGGATTACGAACCAAACGTACTATATATGTTTGATATGTTGATAACTGATTTAGTAACAATTTAAAACTTGTTAATAAATGATCTAAAGGGACAATAATAATGGAATAAAACTTAAAAAATATCCTAATAAATTAGAAAATTAATATAAATTTATTATATGGGATTTAGAGAACAGACAAAGCTAGATGGGACTTATAGTATGGTATTTATCATCACCATTTCCTTTCATTGAAACTTTTTCCATCTTAACCACATGTTTTCTATTATATAGTTTATAAATATCTATATCAATATATTTTAAAATTTATTTTGTAATATTCAGTTGTTTTATAAATCATTTTCATTTTCTCTTCTTCAATATTCATTGGATTCAAAAGTTACTAAATTTGTAAGGGATTTTTCTTTAAAACATAATTTTAAAAGATATAATTTTATTATTATCTTTTTCCTCTATAAACATGTTATTTAAAATTTTTAGGTATATAATTAACAAACTGAAATGTATATTAAAATTCATATTAAACCGCATTTTAATTTCTTTATGAAATTTTTAAAATAGGACCTCTTAAAATTTTACAAACAAAAAATTTATGACATTTTTACACAAGTGTCAAAGGAAAAAAAATTACCGTATACAACATGATATATATTTACCAATATCATTATATTTATTATTTAAGAACCATAATATACAGATTTTCATGTTTTTTTAATGAAAATATTTTTTCTTTTTCGATTCTTAAAATTTTCATTTTAATAGTTTTCAAAGAATAAATGTTTTTGTACTTATTTTTATGTGAAGCCTGAAAGTGATTCTACATATATGTTATGTGGAAAAGTTTAATAGATTTATGATAGAAATGAAATATTAAAAGTGTATTATATATTTTATTGTTTTTTGACATTTTTCATGATTACAGGTGAACCAGGTATGGATATGAAATGCATTGGATAATGATTTTTTTAGTTGGGGAATATATGTTGTAATTAATAGATAAATTTATTCTATTATTATGATTGATAGAAATACTGATATTGAAATGATGCCCCATGTTACCTATATGTATTTTCCTTGATTTATAATGATTTTTCATGCATTTATTTAGATATTATAAGGCAAGCTAAGGAGCCTAAGTTTAAAGGTAATTTTATTCTAATTTTGTGGGTGAAAAGTATCATTTTCAAGAAAATGTTTTCATAAGTGATCACATTTTGTAAGAAACCCTCATGATTAAGATTTTTCATTTATTTTTGTTTATGAAATATTTTATGAAAATATTTTTGATGTTTAGTTAATTTCTTGAGTAATTAATTGAGTATTTGAGCTCATGATTATATATATAAAAGGAAAAAAAATTATGTTTTTTCATGAATTTTCAAATGGAGTAATGATTTTCTTTTTTATCCCTTAATTATATTATTATACTAATCAAAATTTTTGAAATGTATTTCATAAGGCCTAAGGAGGAGTATTATCTATTGAAAGATTTATTATTCCTTTATGGGATCCATCTTAAATGTAGATAATGGGTTTTAAATAAAGGAGGAGTATATATTTAAGAAATATATTTTCATGGAAGAAATTGACATTGAATGTAAGTGTCCACATTCTTTTGTATGTTTTTAATATGTAATATTTTTTAGAAACTCCCTATATCTTTAAAAAATATCCACAAAATATAATAATGTGAAAAACTTGTTATAAATCTTGTAATATTTGGTAGATTAAGGTAAGATCCATTATAGATATATTGGGGCAACATGAAATACTACAATAAAATGTATTTGATTGAGATATTAGGATCAAATTAATGTTTTAGAAAGTTATTTAACATTCATTGAATATAAATTTGAACTTTAGTATACACTTTCACCCATTTACTGATGTTTAATATAAAAATATTACTCTGAAACATGAGGATATGTTAAAATCATACTCTATAAACTTTAACAAAAGTTTCAATAAAAATCTTCCGCTTTTCAAGTTCAATTACAAGAGTATATTACACATGAGAATTTAGATGTAACCTTATCAATCCTTTTACAGTAGGAAATGAAAAAACTATAACATGTTTTGATGAATTTGGAGAGTATAATCTATTGGAACCTAAAAAATATGAATAAATAGTAAAGAAGGTAAAATACATTCAAAAAACATCATGGTAGCATATGGTCAATTTAATAGTAATATTCATAATCATTCATGATACATAGAGTTTAATGTTAGTGAAAATTTTTTCCTTGATATATCCCAAATGAATATATTCATGAGGTTTGGGAATAATGTAAAGATAATCCCTCGATACATTGTCGCCTTTAAGAATATTAATTGCATTAGATTTATGGCCAATCAACTATAAATCCCAAAAAACCTATCTTTAGGGAATGATGTCTTACACATATCCCTCTCAAGGAAGTAGATACATAATCCCTCACATGTACTAAACACATAGGTGGTACTGTTGGTGTCTGATCTCTCTTTTGTGTAGCATCTATTGATGATCTTTGATCATAGACACAATGTTCTATATAATAATACATATCACCTTATCAAAGTACTTTTAGGGAACCATAAGTATGGTAAATTAACATGGGATCCTTAAAATGAAATGAAACATAATTTACCTCATTTTTTAATCATAGTTTGTGAACTAAAATTTCTATGTTGATATTTCAAAATGGGAAAATAATGAAATAAACTAGAATTTTATATAGGTAATTATTCTTATGATTTAGTATGTTTCATATTTAGAAATATCATATAATATAAAAAAATAATATTTTAATTTAGAATATTCCCTTTTGATAAAAAAAAATAAGAAATCTAAATTACAATATAGTTAAATATAAGTGTTTAACATGATAAATTAAATTCTTGATACAAATAATGCATGATAGCATTTATCTTTAAAAAAATATGTTTAATATTCATTAAAAAATATATAAATTATAAATTTAGATATTTTTAATAAAATATATTTTCATATAGAAAATTTATAAAATAAAAGTTATTTTTATATAAATGATAATACAATTTTACGAAATCATAAATAATTTTTCAAAGGATCAAAAATTTCATCATGGTGTAAAAATTAACTCTCAAAATAAATAATGATTTTATTTAAAAAATTAAAATTCACATAACAATAAAATTATTTTGATGAAATAACTTTTAATTTTTTAATCAATGTGTGAAGTTATCTTAGGGTGATTTTTTATATTTTTCAAAAAAAATTATGTTTCTTGAATATTAAAAACACTTTTTTTATAAATCCTATAAGTTTTTAACATCATATTGTTATAATAATAACATAAAATTTAAAGAAAAATCCTGGCTTAATATGTTTATAAGTAGTAAACTAATTCATTTAAAAGTAATATTTGAATTTTGAAAACTATGTTTGAAATTTAGGAACCTAAGTTATATTTTATTATAACAAAAAATTATTATTCATTAATTTCCTTTAATTAATTATTAATAAGATTAAATTTAGTTTTATATTATTTTAAAATACAAATAACTATCCTTTTTAATAATAAAAAATTAATTTTTTAGGGAATCAACACTATCTAAGTATAAATTCATTTTTTATGATTAATATTATATTCTTCTAAAAAATGATTTTGTTACGTTATCTATAATTATATTGAAGTTTATTTTTTCAAATTTATAAATTGAATTAAATAAAAAATATTTTCAATTTTGGATCACCATAATAAATATTAGTTAATAAGTGAAATTCAACATTATATATAATAATAATATATCAAGGAAAATTTCAATCACCATGGTAAAGACTAAAATAAGGTAAGAGTGTTAAACAAATGGATAAAGCCACAAAATATCAAAAAACCTATCTATAAATGGGTGGATATGGGAAATATTTACCTCACCTTATTAATTTTCAATTTATACCCATTTTTTATTCACTTTCCATGAATATGACATTACTTTTATATTAATAAATAAGCATTTAACAGTGCCTCCCCCACACACACACTTATAAAAGGACCCATTTACCGCCACACTTCTCCTTACAAAATAAGAATATAATGTAGACCAATATATACCAAGACCCTTCCCTAAAACATTTATCCACTTCCTAGAGACACTGGTCTCATGCAAAGACCAAACCTAAAAGTAAAAATCCAGTTAACAAAGGATTCATCTAGTAGAGTATGGTAAAAACTCATAATCACTTTCCCATATCTCTTCCTTTGAGTTTTATTCTTGTGCCCCCTTTAAATATTTTATACCCATCCAAATATAAAAAAATTATTATCAGTATTATTCTTAAATATTATCATGTATATGTAATAACCATTATCAACATCCCCCCCCCATCCATTCAAAAAATGGAAATGTCACCCGTGTTTTGGTGGGTTCACCGCCTCTGTTGATGATGTATTTCATTTTCAATATCCACCTTACATAGATGGTATTAAAAATGGATTTAATGAATAACTATTATTTTTGTTACACTATTAAGAATCATTATAGATGTATTTTCCTTTAATTTAATGATATTATTAATAATAAATTATCATAAGGATTTTAACCACCCAAAATGAGCATACTAAAACATCTTTCATAATTTGAATCCATTTTTGACAATTCATTATTATTTATAAATTTTTTTCAATTACAGTGATAAATACTATATAAATCTTAAATTATATCGATTATGGAAATATTCAATGACACATTTGACTATGTTCATTATACTGATGTAATTTTGGAGAAATTAACACAACAAACCCGATTGGTTTCTGAAAAAAAAGGACACCAAATAGATGAAATATAAAAATAAATGGAACTTAACAAACGATATATATATATATATAATATTTTATCTATCAAGTACTTAATAAACTTTATTATATTATTTAAGATATTATATGCATGTACTAAGCGAGTCAGTACCTAAAGTTAAGGAACTTCTGATCCGACATATTTTCCTTAAGGTTATGCATTCTCTTTCTAAATCACTTTATTTCCCTAATATTATCATATAATCCTTTTTATGTTATTTATTTCTATCTTACTTATATACCAAGTACATATCCGCTTTTGTTACTAGGTTTAAATAAGTTTTTCAAGTTACCTTCTCAATATTTCATTAAAAACTATATAATGGGTACTTTTCTATTCATTAGTCATTTCCATGCATCGATCTTTTAGAGTTTTTCTCCTTCCATGATTTCATTTGTTAATAACTATTTTATTGAAACCCATTCTCGGTTAATTATATTTTTAATTAAATATTCATGTTCCCTCTTTCGTAGATCCTTTAATCACTCCTTAAGATGATGTTTAAGAGGTTCAATTGTATATATAATCATATATTACATTCCTAATTTTTTTATTTATTTGACATTATAAATCTAAGTCTAATTACTCTTTGTTCAAGTATTAATTTCAAGAAACATTTAATTCCTTATTATATTGGTAATATTCATGATATATCCATTAGTTTTTTTAGAAAATATTATATAACCCATCTCTTTTCAAGGATTTTTTCTTCTACATATGCATTATGTAAAAATTATTTATTTAGAGAACATATGCATGTCTATATAATTATTTTATGGGTGGTCTTGAAATTATAAATCCACCCAATCCATCAGGTAATATTTTTCACCTCATGAGATTTACTATATGGTGCACCAGAAATAATTCTAGCACATTATGTTATGTTATCTTCACTGTGAGCCTTGACTAATGTTTAGGATGTCATGTTTTATATAGTTTTCACATATTTATGATTATATGATCCTAGTTTTTATACTTATTTTTTCAATGAATACATGTGGTTAGCCTCTTTTAAGATATCATGTTAGGCATCTTAACTCTCTATGCTATGTTTCTTTATCATATTTTTTTATCACTAGGATTTATACCTCACCATTTTCTTTATGAATGTATCAAGGGTAATCTTTATATTAATAAAAGTTAAAATATTATTAAAATAAAATTATTGATTCTTTATTAAATTTGTCATAATTTATTTTTATGTTTATATTATATTTATATAACCTCCCAGTAAAACTAGATCTCTAGATTTAAGGGTTTTTTTATGGAATATTATGTTAAAAATAATATCATAATTGTTGTATGAGACTCAAGAATTTGATAATTGGTAATAGATAAATTTATATTTTTTTTTTAGGATTATGGTAGAGAACCTAAGAGGAAATGGACCGTGCATAACCTAGTATGATACATAGAAATTGTTAATCTATTATATAAATGAAATTTACGAGTTACTACTTCTAAATCTCATAGTTTACCATTTTATATTTTTGTATTCAAATCCCAAAATTTTCATATTTTCATAAAATCGAGGAAATATGTGGAATAACACATATAATAAATGTGATGTACAAATTATTGATGGCCCAAAAGATATGAAAAATATGTTTGGAGTGAGAGTTGAAAACCTGAAGGAAGTACTATCAAAACTGAATCAGGTTATGAATAATAACACGAATCATGTGGAATTTTCTCCTCCCAATATAGAACAAGTTATAGTTTATATTTTTTTGTGATAAAGTACTCCCACTTTTATTATATCTTTTGATCCCCTCTTTTCATAATAATGGATTAATTTCATTGAGAATATATTTGATCCCCTTCAATGCTTAGAGTGAGATATATTTATATTTCTTATTTATCATTTAGAATGATAGGTTGATCGGTGGTGGTCACTGATAATGAATTAGAAACCTATAAAAGACATTAAATCAATATAGTGGTAAGAATTAGAGAGAATGTTTTTCAATCAATATATTCCCCAAACTCTATACCTTAATATCAAGTGGAGGTTTCATGGACTCAAGAAAAGGGAGGATGAATCAATCAATACTTATGAGGAAAACTTCATAGGGACTTCAAGGTATTCCAATTTATTTATCATTGACCCTGAAATTAAGGTTGAAATCTTATTTAGTTTAATGAATATGAATATTCAAAAATCTTTAGCAATTTAAGACTTTGACACCTTATGAATAAATACTCTGATGTTATCTTAAATATGATATGGATAAAATTGATTTTCATGGTCCTCATGGGGTTGTAGATAAAAATAAAAGAATAGAGATCAATTTTAGAGGATGAATTAATAAATCCCTAGGCGGGAAGAAAATCCAATGACCCATACATCAAAAATGTGGGAAGTAGCATTGGGGAAAATACATCAAGGAAATAAAGGGATGTTATAAATGAGGAAAGGATGTATATCAATCTAATTAATGTAAATTAAATTTAAAGAATCCAACTAATAAGACTGAAGAAAATAAGGATCAAAAAAATCCTCCACCTATGGTCCAATGTTACAATTATAAAGAACATGGACACTATGTATGTTGGTTTACTAAGACAAGGGGTATCGAGGATACTCAATGATAATAGCCTCCAAGGCCAAAAAAGAAATTATGGTCTTGTGTTTTCACTGATCCTAAGGTGTATCATGATAAAAAAATGAAAGATACACTTGTTATTGATTCAAGAATATAGAACTTCCAATTTCATTAACGTTCTATGAATTCGTTTTTATCTCAGAAGCTTAGTATAAATATACAAACACCACCTCAAGGAATAGGGTTTGAGTTATCTATGAAATCCCTAAGTGGTGAAATTGTTTCATCTCAATTATATAATTCTTCCCAAGTTAACATTTGTGGGATGAATATCCTATTAAACCTTTTTATACTCCCTATAGTGGAATTTAATGTTATAATAGGAATGTATTGGTTGTCTTTACAAAGTTTCATCATTAGCTACTGGAAGAAGAAAATAACATTCCATAACCCTAATCATCCTCTAATTATATAAAATTGAAAGGAGGATGATTATTATTCGTTGTAAAATCATTTTCAAGAAATTATATTTTTGACTTATGTGTAATAATATCTAGAAAAAATTATTGAGACAAAGAAGAGTATAATTATTGAAGAACTTCTCATCATGAGAGAATATATAGATATATTCCCTGAAGAGTTGTATTTCCTTCCTCTAAATCGAGAGGTTGAGTACCTAATTGAGTTCATATATGGAGATCTACCTATATCAAAGATTTTTTATTGATTGCCCCCATTAAACTGGAATAACCAATGAAGAAACTGTAAGATAATCAAGATGTGGGTCTCATATTCCCATGCTCATTACCATGGTGTGCACTGATTCTCTTTGTTAATAAGAAGGGTGGGTTAATGAATCTCTCTCTTGATTACCATAAACACTACAAGATCACCCAAATAGAACCAAAAAACCTACCTTAGATTGATAACTTGTATAATTATGTACATAGAGACCAATATTTTAAAAAGTTTGACCTTACGTTGGGATATCATCCATTAAAGGTGGAGGAGGAGAATATTTCCAAGACTACCTTCCACATAAGTCAAGGACACAATGAGTTTATAGTGATGTTTTTCATACTTGTAAATGATCAAACAAATTTCATTTACATAATGAATAGATTCATTAAATTTTACCTCAAAAAATTGAGGTGGTATTTATAGATTACATACTCGTATAATCTAAAACCATGGATGAACATGAGGATCGTTTGAGTACCATGTTAAATACTTTGATAAAGTAAAAGTTAAATGAAAAGTATCATAAATGTGGGTTTGGTATGTATAAACTAATATCATTTGGGAATGTTGTCATAACAAAAGAATATATTTATATATCCTTTAAAAAATGAAATGTAATAGTGTCCCAGACCAACATCTGTTATAGAGATCTGTACATTCCATAGATTATTTGGGTATTATAGATGATTTTTTGGGAAGTTTTCTTGATTTTCAAACGAAATAACTTGGATAACTAATATGGGTATAATTTTTTATTGCCTTGATGAATATGAATAGATATTTATGGATTTTTTGAATATTAAAATCACTACACATGTATCCAAAATACGCACATGTGGGGAAGGATTAATGATCTACAATGATTCTTCGATGAAGGGATTAGAATGTGTACTCATGAAGAATGATAAATTGATATTCTATTCCTCAAGACAATAGAAGATTCTTGTGAAAAACTATCCAATACATGTTCTGAAGTGAGATTCAGTAATATTTTCAGTGAATATTTGGAGGAATTATATATATGGATAAAGGTGTGAAATATATACTGATAATAATATCATAGAGTTTATTTTTACAAAAAAATAAGCTCAATATGAGCTAATGAATATAGTCAGATATGATAAAGGAGAATGATTTCTCAACCCCTTAATACCTTGGGAAAGTGAATAAAATAGAATATTCTCAATATAGAAGTGATCTTGAAACCTTGTACATGGTGAGAATTGAGAAGGATCCAATATTTTTAGACATGCAAAAAATGGACTTGTGAATCATAAAGGGTGGAATAATATCATACCTTGATCAAATGATTGCTCAAATATCTATTCTGATGAAAATTAATTAATTTTATAGGGGTGTTGTAGAGATAAAAAATACTACATATTCTATAATAAAGGGGAAATCCTTAGAAATAATCATTGATGAAGAATGAGTTTTGAGATATGGGACATGATTATACAAACCATCAGATCCTGAGATAAAGTAGGATTTATTAACAGATGTATATAACTCAACATTATCTATCCAACCAAGTAGTAAAAATATGTATAGATATCTTTAAGATAACTACAAGCGAGACAATATAAAGAAATAGATTGTTGAATATATATTGAAATGATTATTATTTCAAAAAGTGAAGGAATAAATGAAAATTTTGAAAGGGATCATTCAAACATTACCCATATCTATATGGAAATGATAGGACATCACTATAGATTTTTTCATAGTTCATACAAAGGCATCCCAAGAAAAAAAATTCTGTATGGGTTATAGTGGACCATCTCATAGAGACTTTTCACTTCGTTATTATTCAAGATTAATTCTCACTCGATCAATTCGAAATTATATACATTAGAAAAGTGGTGATGCTTTGTGTAACACCACTATCAAGAGTTTATGATCGAGATATGAGGTTCACCTTAATGTTTTGAAGAATTAATCAAAATTCCTTGAATAGATAGTTGAACTTTATTAGATCATATCACCCTCATAGTGATGGCCAATATGAACAAATTATCCATAAACTTTAGGATATACTGAGAAATTTTGCTACAATCATTAAAAGAAGGTGGGATAAATATCTTCATATTTTCAAGTTCTGAAATAAAATTAGCTTAAAATTAAGAATTCAAATGGCTCCTTATGAATTAATCTATGGAAATAAATGTATAATTCCAAAATATTAATATAAATTTAGATAACATAAGATATTGGGACGTAAACTAGTTAAACAAATAGAGAATAATATAAATTAAATTCAAAAAAACATCAAGGAAGAATATATTCGAAAGAAAACCTATGGTGAAAATATTCCATGGGACCAGATTTTGAAGTTTGACATAAACTGTTCCTTTTTATATCCCCATGGTTGAGATTCGTGAGGTTTGTTAAGAATGGAAAACTAATCCCCAAATGGATTGGCCCGTTTGAGATTCATGGTCACATCAGAACTATGGACAATCAACTAGAACTCCCTCAAAACCTATCTCAATTTCATGATATATCAAACATATCTATCTTAAGGTAGTACATATATAATCTCTCCCATTTACTAAAACTATAGGTGGTATGTTTAGAGCATCATCCCGCTTTTGAGGAGTAGTAAGTGATAACCTTAGACCATGAAGACAAAGTTCAATGAAATAACACAACTAAAAATATCTAAGTACTTGTGTCAAACTATATGTATGAATATGATATAGGGGAATTATGTGCGCCTATCTTTTGGCATGGAAAAAATCATATTTTTATGCTTTCCTTGTGCAGCATAGGGGCTGACCAGTGTCGTCTCGCCTGAGTAGTATTCTCAATTGTTCACTAACTTAAAAAAATTCTCCTAATCTAATTCTTTTTGTTGTTTTTATCATTTCTATAAATGAAATGGGATTTAAGAAAATAAATGATTTGAAAAAATTAATTCTAATTAATATGAAATTATAAACATAATAGAATTATTAAAGAAAGGAAGTTCTCCTGAGAGAACTTTCAGTGAGAACAGTCATTGAAAAGCTTCCAATATTCTTAGTGAACACACTCCATAGTATGTGTGCCCACCTAATTATACCACAGTTATGAATAAAAATTCAACTCAGTGATCACTAATCACATCCTCCATCCACCTCCTCAATCAAGAGAAAATGGTTATTGATTTAGAAGTTAAACTTTAGAAAACCACGGTGAGGATTAAACCCACTTCAAATTACCCTTAGAACTAAATCAAATAATATTAAAAACATGGTATCTAGATTAAGAACCTGGTTAATACAATAGGATATTATTTGGGTCAGTTAATAATAATCATGAGTATTATAGTTCCCGAAGAAATGAGGGTGCATGGGTGGACATAGAAATAAAAACAATGAATGAATTTATTAAAATATAAATTGAAATTGAAAACTAAAAGAAAAAAATAATTAATTAATTAAGAAGAAAAGGGGAAGATTTTATGTCTACCTCCCTCAGTAGAGATCATCTATTTAGTTTCTTGAAGGAATGGAATGGGAAATGGGATTATTTGAGATGTAGGAGCTCTACTCCTTTTATAAGCAGAATCTATCCACCAATAGTTATTGTGTTTTTACCCAATAAATTGATTATTTACACATGGTCCCCTTTATGAAAGTTGTTCCCAATTTTCTTTCTCATATCCTCTCAAACTTGTATTTCATTTGTCCACAAAATGTAGAACTTATGAATTATTAATTAATAGTTACTTTTTCTTCATAAAGGTTCCAAAAGGCTTCCTTCAAAAGTATAACATCCAATAGAAACCTTAATGAATTCAAAATTCCCTCAAATAAATTTTAGAGGCATGCCTATTTGTCCTAGTTCTATTATATATGGATTCAAATCAATTTGAGGTGTGTAGTCTATGATGGGTTTCCATTACTGTGGTAGGGTCCACATTGTGCACCTGGAAAATTTCCTAACTTCACTGAATTTGTCGGGCCTAAGATGCTTGAATCGGCCCCTAGTCTAGAATACATAGTTAAAATAAATTAAATGCTGATTTAAAAAAAATAATAATTCAATTTAGAATTATATTTTTAATTAAATGACCAAAATACCATTGATATAAAAATATGTAATAAATCAAGAGTTAATCACTTTTTCACAATTTTTCTCAAAACAAATCATAAACCCCAAATTTATCCATATAAGCTCAAATTAAAAAGTTGGGAGTATTCGGACAATTGAAATTCATACAAAAAAATATGTAAAATATTATCTCTTTCAATTACCCCATAAATAAACCATGCTTGTACTCAAGCATAAAATCTCAACATTAAATTTCAATGGTCACCAATGTTACCAATATTAAAATTACAAAGTAATAAAATAAAAATAAATAAATTCCAAACCAAATTTTCAAAAATCCACATGATCTATCAATTTAATTTCTCATTTTTCAGAGAAACAATCAATTCATAAATTTTACTTTTACCCTTTGATGAATGATTAAAACTCTATTTTCATTCCTTTAAGCTACTTAATTCATTATTATTAAACATGCCAAATCATGATTTAACTTTGAATCTTTCCTCTTATATATCATTATAGAAATCAAGTATATTTATTCTTATATCTTGATAACATTCTATTTATCCATAATATTTTAAAAGAACTACTTTCTCGACTTTGCAAAGACAACAGGCACATAAAATTATGAGGAATTGCAATAAAGGTTCAAATGACTCTAAGGCATAAGGTTGGTAGGATTTGATACATTAAATTTAAGGCTCAAGGAGGAGTCTTATCTCTTGAGTAAAATGCATAATATCAAAATTAAAGGTGTTATGAAGTTCTCCTCTTCAATGTAACAACACCTACTTCCCCAAAAACCCAAAGTAAGGTCATGATCAAGAAAGGATAATGAATGATTTGTGCACCCACTTGATTTTTTTTATTTGTATATATTTTTCTCCTTTTATTTGAATTTTATTATTATATAAAACCATAAATCCATAATCTAACCACATATTATCAAAAGATCGTCATTCTGGAAAATGGGGATTTTTTGTTTTCCAAAATCACAACCCATTTCTCCTAGTTTTTTTGGTTTTTTTTGTCATTTTTTCTTTGTTTAATTCAACAGGGGAAAACAATGAAGTAAAATGAATGATTATGCAACCTTTTACAACATCCACAATATCATACCCACACATTTTTCTAACAATTTATTATATCCCTTCTACAATGATTCCCTCCACCTCCACACGTCATCTTTAAAATATCATGAGAATACCCATTGTAGGGTAGGAATGGATAAAAATGGCTTCAAACATGGCTCATCCCTATAAAGGTCATTCATGGTCTCTATGGGATAAAATAAGTATTAATGAAAAGGTGGTATTTAGGGATAATGTATTTTACAAAGATATCTCAATAATTTTAATTTATTTATACAGTCATAGATTTGACAAGTTCAAATGCAAGTTCTGGAAGGTGACATTTCCCAAGATCACTCAAGAAATATGCTCAAGAATAAATAGGAAGTACTTGGTCTAAAAATCCTCTCAGGAATGAGACATATGATATTTGAAAATCACTCAAGGCATGATTTATAATAAAAAATCTCTTTACATGAAATGAATAATTTCAAAGTATGAAATATGGTAGGGAAATTTCATTTACATAAATCAATTACTTCTCTTAAATCATGAGTCATAATTTCAATATCCATTCTTTACTTTAAACATTAAATTTTCCATTTAAATCATTCAATATCATTAACATTGAAATCTAAAACATCGAATCATAGGATTCCTAAGAAACTCATGCCACTTAGATAAGTCAATTAAAACATGAATTCAACTGTGGGTATGCAATTTCTAGTTGAAACCTCAAAACATGATTTAGACAAAAATGTAAGGAATTTAAAAGTTCTAAAAATAAAAATGAACTCCCTTTCACATGATTCATAGTCCTTCTCTTCCACTATCTGAGTCCTCCTTCTACCATCATGAACTTATAAATGAACATTAATCATGAAAGAAAAATGATCATATGATTAATGTTTAAAAGGATTGAGGGAGTGGCTCTATTCTATATTATTTCCTAAGAAACGAAATGAAAATCTAAATTCTGAGGAAGAAAGTATGGGATAAGTATTGGTATAATCCCCCAAGTGGCCCCTAAATTTTTAATGCCTCTAGAAGGGTTGTACCCGATTTTATCCATAATCATATGGTGGTTGGGGATTATTGGATTTGAACCACCACATGTGGTTCCTTCCAGCTTGAACTTCTTCTTCATTATTGAGAAGGAATCTATGTATACATTACAATATATCCACCCCCTTCACAATGTGGTATATCTTGAATGATGGGGGTAGGATGAAGTACGAAATATCCTCCTTCGTTACTACTTGTCCAATGTCTTCTTCAAAATCAATTGGTTTCTCCAGAAGTGTTTCATGAAAAGAATAATCAAAGGGATATTCACAATTTAAATTATTTTTATTAATTTCAAAATAATCCCTTTTAATATAGGCATCTTATAGATTTTTTTATTTTGGTAGATCCCCTAGGATATCTTCTTTTACTCCCTCTAGTAAATGTTCAATGTCTCCTGGGATCTCCAAGTGTTCCTCCACTGGTGCATCTTCTTTTCCAACATCTTCCACAAGGTTATAATATGATTTGGGAAAATTTGAAAATTCAAAAAAATTAATAGTGATACTAAAATTGGTTTTAACAAACTTAAAATAATTTGAGCTCAGGAATGTATCATCTCCCTGAGTTGGTTCAGAATTAATCTCATATTCAATGGAAAGGGTCTCTTAGAGTCCATATTCATTGGATAGAGGTAGGTAGTCAAGATCCTCCATCTTTACATAAAAATCCACCATTTTTTGTGGTTTATTCCCTTAAGGGTATAGAATCTTATTCTTTTCAAGATTTGGGAAGATCAAGTAGTTCCTCACATTCACTCCAAAATTCATCCAGTTCTTATTCATCTCCCCCAAGTTGCTCAGTAGGGATTTCCTTTTCATCTATATCTCCAATAAATAGTTGAGTGAGGATGAATGAATCTCTAGGTATCTCAATATTTACATCCTCTAGTTCTTCAAATTCAATGATGAGTGGTGAAATTTCTTCCACCACTACCTTGGGATCTTGCTCCGGCTTAGATTCGGGTTTCTTATGGGAAGTATGGAAATATTATGTTATCCAATCTATTTAAATCTTTAGTCCTTATATGGCCTATTTATGTTCATTCACTTGAGCTCTATTTTACTTTAAAATGGCTTCCTCTTGCTATTGTTACACCTATGAGTAGTCATTATATGCATAGCAATTGTAGTTCAGATACATCATAGAAATTTTTCATTTTTTTTTTTTTTTGATTTTTGGTTTTTTAAAGAAAAATAAATATCTGTCTACAATATGAAAATAGAAAAGGATAAATAAAATATTGATTGGATCCCCAGAAATGGTGCTAGTTATGACGCACGTCTGTCATAGGGCATGGTAAAAGAATATTTTTATTTTTTTCCTAGTGCAGCATAGAGGCTCATCGGGGTCATCTCACATAAGTAGAATTCTCAGTTGTTCACCCACATAACAAATTTCACCTATAAAAATTATTTTTTTTATAATTTATATGAATGAAATGGAATTTATGAAAATAAATTAATTTCAAAACATCAATTCCAATTAATATGAAATTCTAAACATAATGGAATTAGTGAAGAATGGAATTTATCCTGAGAGAACTTTCATGGAGCACCTTTATTGACCAACTTCCAATATTCTTAGTGAATACACTCTATAATATGTGTGCACACCTAATTATAACCTAGTTATGAATAAAAATTCTACTTAGTGATTGTCATGCACACCCTCCATCCACCTCTTCAATCAAGGGAAAATGGATATAGATTAAGAAGTTAAACTTTAGAAAACCATAGTGAGGATTACACCCACTATAAATTACCCTTAGAATTAACTCAAATAATATTAGAAACATGGTTGCAGGTTAAAGAACATGATTACTCCCACAGGATATTATTTGGGTCAGTTACTCATGATCATGAGTATTTTAGTTCACAAAGAAAAGAGGGTGGATGGGTGGACATAGAAGTAAAAACAATGCATGAATTTATTAAAATCTAAATTACAATTGAAAAATAAACAAATAAACAAAAAAATAAATTAAAATGAAAAGGGGAAGATTTGAATCTAGCCTTCCTCGGTGTAGATCTCCTCCTTAGTGACTTGAAGGAATGGGATGGAAAATGTGATGATTTGAGAGGTAGTATCTCCTCTCCTTTTATAGGTAGAATATTTCCTCCCAAGGTTGTTGCATTTTTGACCCCTTAAATTGAAGATTCATGCTTGGTCCCCTTCATGAACGTTTTTCTAAATTATCTTTTTGGTATCAAATCAAAATTTCAGCTTATTTGGCCATCATATGTAGAATTTATAAATTATGAATTGACTGTTACTTTTTCTGGACAAAGGTTTCAAGAAGCTTCCTTTAAATTTATATCATACAATGGCAACCTTAATGACTTTAAAACTCCATAAAACTAATTTTAGTGATGAAACTATGTTTCCTCATTCTATTAAATATTAAATCACCATAATTGGAGGTATTTAGGCAGAGATGGGTTATGTTATAGTGGTGGGGTCCACGTTATGTGCCTAGAAAATTTTTCAACTTCATTGAACTTTTTGGTCCTCTGGATGCTCGAATCGGCCCCTTGTCCAGAAGAAAAAATTAAAGGAACAAAAATAAGGATTTCAAAAAAAATAATCAATCAGTTTGGAATTGTATTTTAAAATAAATGAAAAAAATACCCTTGACATAAAAATTTGTAAAAATCCAGAATTAAGAAATTTTCATAATTTTTCTCAAAACACATCATAAATCAAAAATTAATCCATATAAGCTAAAGTTTATAATATTGGAGGATTAAAAAAAATTTAAATACATAAAAAAATGTGTAAAACATTAACTCTATCAGGGAACCTAAAGAAGCTATGAAATAGATGCACCCTCATCTTTCTTTTCTTAGTCTATGAAATCAGATTTTGAGGATGAAATTTCTAAAGGGGTAGAATTTAACAAAAATTTATTTTTTTTATATGGATTTTCTTTATGACATAACATGGGTCAAGTTTAGGAATATAGTATAATATAAAACACATTTGAATACATTAATTTAAAAATATTATAGAATAAAAATATATTAAATAAAAATTTTAATACAAATAAAAATAAGTGTTAAAAATGTTAAAATAAATGTTTGAAAAAAATAAAATATATTAAATGTTTAATAAAACATTTATTTTTTATTTTATTTAAAATATGTTATTATTAAAAATTTATCAATTTGAAGTAAATGTTACATTTATAAATTCATTTTACTAAACACTATTTGTTTTTATATAAATAATTATATAATTTTATTAAATAATAAATAATTTTTCTAAGCATCAAAATTTTGATCATGTCATATTAATTAATAATTTTATTTAAATAATTATTATATTGATAAAATAAAAGTTTACATAGCTATAAAAATATATTCATAATATTTTTTTCTAGTTATAAGATCACATTTATCCTCGGGTAAATTTTATGGATTTTTCTAAAAAAATTATTGAATTGTATAAATATTATGTATAAAAATAATTTATCTTTTATGAAAAAATATTAATATCAGAATAAATTAAAATTTTATGAAATAGTTTTCCAAAAAAAATTATTTAAGGTGTAAAATAATTCATTTTACAAATATTATGTTGAATTTATAAACATATGTTTAACATTTTAGAACTAGAGTTGTATTTAATTCTAATAAAAAACAACTTTTGGTTCCTTTATTTGAATTAAGTATTCATATGATTCCATTTTTTTTGTTTTTAAATAAAAATAAACCTAATTTCTTCAGTCATAAACCAATAAATTTCATGGGAATCAATACTATCAAAGTAAAAATTCATATTTATACTTAAAATACATTTTTCTAAAAACAAATTTGATTGTGATCTGCGTAATTATGTGTGAATTTAATTTTCATCACCATTAGAAATTGAATTAAATAATTTTTATGTCATATTTTGAATCATCATAATCAATATTGGGTAATAAGTTCAATTTAACTTTGTGTATAAAAATAAGTTACCAAGGTAAAGGTTAATTACCATGGAAAAGGCCAAAGTGAGGTAAAAGTGTTAAATAAATAGATAAAATCACAAAATATTAAAAACCCCTATATCTAAGTGGTTGGAAGTGATAAAGTTTTACCTCAAATTAAACTTATAAATTTTTACCAATTTATGATCCACATTCCCTGAATATTAAAATAATATTATTTTAATAAATATATATTTACAAAAATGTCACCCCACTCTCTAATAAAAGGACACCTTAACCACCCCACTTCTCCTCCCACAATAATATTCTTAGACCAAAAAATATCTACCAAAACCCTTATACATCACCCTTAGACACTTGATATAGGTTCTAGTCTCAAAAAAATGCCACCTTTAAAAGGAATCTACTATATATAGTAAACATAAATATTCTCGCAGGCACGTCTCATCCCCTCGTGCCTTATTTTCCAACCTAGATTTTTCACCTTACCACTTCTCACAGAATACAAATACTATTATCTTCAAAATAATTTCTCTATTTATATTTTTTTCTATCCAAAGGTTCTCATGGTATCGACCTTGGTCTCCCTCCTTCCTTCTCGACATTCTTCTCCTGATATGAATTCCTATCATTATCTCGAGTTTAACCCTATGGTTCCACTACATTCTGTCACTAGTAATCTCAAGCCAACATTCTTCACTATTGTATCCTTCTTCTATTTAACCTATATATTGTCCAAGAGTTCCCATGGTATTAACCGTCATCACTTTTGTCCCTCCTTGAATTTATTCTCTTGCCTCGATGTTTTGTGGTGTCTCCAACATATAGTGATCCCGACATATATCCTATGGTTCGACTATATTCCACAACTCAATACTTACTTACCCATCTATTTTTTAATAATTCAAGCTTCTTTTCTCCACCAACTTCCGTATTCTAGCTACAAAATTTTCATCAAAATTATTCTTATCTAAGTTTGATCATTTCTACCCAACGGTTCCTCTATCGGTCCATCTTGCATATATCATTCTTCAGTTTCAATTGACTCTTCATTTTTCCATCACAGTAGAACTTGTTGCAGTTTATGTGAGAATTTCTTCACAATTAGTCTATTGTTTATCCTAATTTTATTATTTTAATTTTTTTCCTTACCATAATGTAGTAAAATTATTTTTTTTCATTCATTAATTATAATATATACTTTGTTCGGTCAGTCAAAATTGTTTTCCAATTCATTTTTTTCATTATGTATGAATTATTGTTCTAGAACACCAAAACCTATTGAATTTAAGGTAACACTACTTGATTTTATTAACTAATTCAAAAATCCAACAAAATATTATTTAATTTTATCCACTTACTCTTTAATTGGTTAATCGGAAAATGTTCATTATTAATTTGTTGATTCCATTATTTCCTATAACTACTTTTTCACTTGAAAATTATATATACTGTAAATTAATGATTTCAAAAAAAAGAGTTTAGTACATTAACAATTTTATTTTTATTCCCATTATAAACTATATTAAAATTTTTATTTACATAAATCTACATACCATGATTTTCTTGAACTAATTTAAAATACATCTGAAATATAAATGAAATAAATATACAATCTCCATCAGGATATAATGAATAAATGTTCTCTAGTAAAGTAAAATGGGAACAACATTAAAAACCTTTTTAGATATTTCTTTATATTTATTTTAATATATTTCATAAATTATTATTCATTCACTATAGGAATTTAATTTATTTTTGAAAATATAGGTTCAACATCTCTTAGATATTTTTTGATTACATATAATGGGATGTCACCTACCCTTATACCTGAAGCAATTTCAACCAATGAAAGAACGTGTAGGGGAACACATATTCCAATATAAACTATATCTTGTAATATTTTTTTCAATTTCAATTTAACAATACAGTTTATTTTCTTTTATAAAGTAATCTTAATTAATAGAAAACTATAACTTATTTTTTTCCTTTGATTAATAGTGACTAAGAAATGTGATGCTTTTTCAAAAATAGATGTTGGATCAAACAAGAAAAAAATATAGATACCACATTACAACGTGGTTATTCATCATTTTAATATGGTGTTAAACTGTTTTGCATATATAAGACTTACTTGTATGAAATCATTGGATGTTTCTTTATTAATCACGCTATATTCAAGGAATGGTGGGCATATTGTAAATGATTAAACACTTCCCTCATTATCACAATAAGTACAACTCAATCCAGTGAAAAATGCCTTCACTTTATATTCAATAAATTTCTTATCTATTCTTTTTTTAACATAAATCATTCCACTAATAATGTTATTGGAGATTAAATTTCATTTCATAAATTACTTATACTACAAAATGAAATTCAAATAGAATAATTTACTAATACATATAAGTATTGTATAGTATATGTTATGATATACTCAGAATAAACTTATGATACATGTGTATAATGTAAAACATTTGTGCACATATAATACTTGTACGCACTTATTAAGTGTTTTTATATTACCCATATTGGATTCGAGGAATAGTGTGGATGTTATTAATGATTAAACACTTAAATCATCCTCATAAATACTACAACTCATTCTATTATAGAATGTCTTCATTTTATGTTTATAATATTTCTTATCAATTCCAATTTTAATATGAATCAGTTTACTAATATTTTTATTGGAAATTACAATTCATTTCATATGTCAACTATGTTACAAAATGAAATTCCAATAGAATATATTACATCGACATATATGTATTTTATAGTATAATTTTTGATGTACTCAAGTTTAAAAAATAATGTGTATGTATAATGTTAAAGTTTGTTGCATATATATTACTTACTTCTATGAACTCATTGGTTGTTTCTTTATTACTCATGCTCGCTTCGAGAAATGGTGCAGATACTATCAATGATTCAACACTTCTCTCATCATCGCAATAAGTAAAACTCATTACATTAAATAATTTCTTAAGATTATGTCCATTAATATTTCTTATACATTTCTATTTTAAAAGAAATCATTTCTCTAATATTTTTAGTGGAAATTAGAACACATTTATTACAACAAGTATGTCATAAAATAAAATTCAAATAGAATACCTTAGTTACACATTTATTTATTGTATAATATAATTTATGATGTACATAGGATTAACTTGTACTAAGTATGTATATTCTTTCAAATTTTCACATGTTAAATCTTCAATGAACTATATACCACCAAACGACATGTAATAAGAAATGGTATGGTACATGATTTTTAAAGTTATACATATATATCCACATAAAAGTTTAATTTTAGATAATTAAACCATTTACCTTCTTCATAAGTATTACCAATTACATTGTAGTTTAAATTATAAAGAAATTGGTTGTCATAAAAAATACAGTAGTTGCGATAGAAAATTCTATATTACTTCAAACTTCAAAACACACAAACAAGTTTAATGACATCAACTATCTCATTAATATAACAAATAAGTAGTGTTTTGATGTTATTATCACCTTTCTATTAACTTTATATTATTTATTTCATATTCATCTCATTATACTCAAATATATTTTTTTCTTTTAGTGTTTTCCAATATTATGGTTCAAAATTTTTGTTTGGCGAAAAAAATAAAAAATATATGGTAACCAAAAACAACATTTCTATATATGATTCTCACTGGGAAATATTATGTTTAACTTAATGCAATAATGTATAGATTACCTAAAAACATTGGTTTTAAAATATACTTTCTCCCAATAAAAATAATTCTAGGAGAACATTGGAATTTACACTTCTATGTTTTCATTCACATAAATGGGTGGGAAGGTTGATATATTGATCAACAATGGTGTCTATCCAATAATTTTAAGAATGAATGGTCAAAACTACCATAAGATACGTAGGTAATTTCCCCATAATTGAAAACCAAAATTTTTTTAAAAAAATAACATATAAAACACTATAAATGAGTCTCATGATATAATACATTCTATCAATTAATTGTAAAATTCATTGTCCTGTTCACTGGAAAAATATTTTTTAGTTTAATATACAAACTTTTTGCATGAATCTTTGGTTAAACATATATTAAATCAACTATTAATTATCATATTATCAATAAACTAAAAATGATTTATGATAAAATTTCTTTATTTCATTATTTAGTAACTTATAGGGATTTTATTGATTCATATGAAATTAAAATTTCAAAACTATGCCATATTAAACAATAAGGAGTTGAAGTAGTGAAATATAACATACCAAATAATTCTGAAATTAAAATGCTTATAGTTGGTGACATTGGGAATATTAATCAAGGAATGAAAATAATCATAAAAAGTAATATTGTTGATCTGGAATACATACATTATCTTCACCCATTCTGCCTTCCATTATAATATATGCAAAATTTCATCGGTGGCTATGATGTATATGTTGACAATATATATCATTGTGATACATACTTCCATACAAGTACTAGAGTTTGAAAAGTAACTATAGTGAATAATTTTATTGTCACTTTAAATTTTGTTCTTTTTATGCATTAACTCTACTCTATTCTAGATCTTTTTTTCAAACTTTTATTCGATATTTTTATTCAATGATTGTGTCCTAGAGACTTTCATTTATTTTATTTAGTTGAAATAAATTAAGAGTTTAAATTTAAATGGATTTCAATATTCAAACCTTATAGGTTATCAGGGTGGGTCATTATGTGGAAATCATATCATTTAACCTTCACGATATACTATTGGTCCTAGGTATGTGGTTAAAAATTTCCAAGATGCAATATTATTTTATAATTGGGAAAGATATATATTTTTTTCATAACATTTACATGTAAACCTATGTATTTTGAAATTACTAGAATTCTTAAAAATAAAAATCATCAACCTCCATAATTTCATTGAATACTATCAAGATCAGTTGATATGATGGTTCACTATATCATGATGGATTTATGAGAAGGGTGTTTATTTAGAAAGTATCGAGTAGGTAAATAACTTTGAAACTAGTATTCTTAAAATTTATAATGTCTAATATTCTTGTATCATGTAATATGACATTTCACTAATAATAATATTTTACATGTATTTGTTCATATAGTGTAATTAAAAAAAATAGGGTTTCCACAAGTCCACATTCACATGTAACTTTTTCATGAAAAAAAATTATTACTCTAATAGATATTAACAGAATTTTTTCTATTGAAATTAAAAAAAGGTATATTCCCAAGACTTCATGAAGATGTTAAAATATTTATAACCCATGGATCATGTGTAAATTATAATTCACTACCTCCTTATATGAAAAGAATATAATTTTCAAAGTTTCACCCAAAAAAATTATTGGTTACACTACAGTTGATGATAATGGTTATTCTCTTTATCAAAGTAGTGATTCTCGAATTACAGTTCACAAGAATAGTGTTGATTTGGATTACCAGTTTTTTACCCCTTGTAATCCTATTTTTTTGTTAAGGTATTAGGATCATATAAATATTGAGATTTTTAAACAATAATCATCAATCAAATACCATTTTACAAAGGGTCACAATCGTGTTACAATGATACCTTATGAGCCCAATAGTAGTCACTTGTCTAATAAAAATATAGATGGAATTAAAATTTATTATGATTATCAGTACATATCACCTTATTAATATTCATGGATGATTTTTTTCTTATGATATCCCTTATATATATCCTCCGGTAGAGATATTTAATTTCCATTTACCAAGATAAAACAATTTGACTTATATTGATGGTGATAATATTAGAGATATCTGGAGTAAAGAAAACGTTTCTAAAAAAATATTTATGTCTTAGTTTTAAGAAAAATAAATATATGCAGAATCTAGTACTCAAACATATGAAAATTTCCCAACAATATTTTTCTTTATATATCTTGAAAAAATGGTTTCCCAATAAGAAGTGATTCAATATTGGTAGACTATATTATGTGCCTCCCATAACTAGAGAGCTGAATTATTTTAGAATACTACTTAAAAGGATCAAAGGTGAAGCTTCATATCAATATATATTCATATTGAACAAAATTGTCCATCAAATATTCAGAGATGCCTATTATAGTATTGGATTTTTAGGAGAAGACATAGAGTTTATTGAATCTATCAAAGAGGTGTCACTTTAGGGGATGGGACCTTCCTTGCGTAGAATTTTTCCCAACATGTTATTCTCAAATAATATTTTTCATCCTCATTTGGTTTGGCATGAAAACTAGATTATCTTGATTGAATATATTTTGTATTCCAAATTATAGAGGTTTAAAATAAAAAGTATATAATTTAACTTAATTTTGGGTTTTATAAATAATTATAACTGATTGATATAAATGTTTTGTTGCATTATGTTTATCTAATCTTAACATTATATCTATATAATTGAATTTTTAATGTTTACACTTTCTTTAATTAAAGTTCAACATATCCTTAAAACAATATACTAAAAAAATTAGTTTTATTATAGGTTTGAAATTGTTTTATTTTATATGTAAATATATTCTTCAAAATCTTTACCATTATTTTACATATTTATTTGGAATTATTTTATAACATACACCTTGTGACATAAAAAGATGTTAAATATGTGTTATAAATTTATTGTAAACTATTATCTCAAAAATTTTAAAGAAAAAAATCCCCTTACACTAATAAATTATTGAATATCATCGAAAAATATAGGAATTACTTGAAATATATATGATTATGTTCTTTTAGTGTATAGGTCACATGGAAAGACAGGGTATACATATTTAATATATCATAAATATAATTTACTATGATAAACTATTCATACCATATTTTTCTCATATGTGTTATAAAAAAATCTCATTCTTCAAATTATGGACTTGATTGCAACCTATGCTAATGTATAATGATCAATAAATTCTAACTATTTGGTTCAGTTTATAAATTAATCCTTATCTTATGATATGAATTGACTACGATAAGGATTTTTTAACACTATTATCATGATATTTTCTAATGAAATTTTCTATTTATTAAATTTCACAATCAATAATTATCAACGGAAAATGTATGCTTTTATTGAAATAGACAGAATTATGTGCAGAAATGGTAGATCACATAATTCTTATCCAACTATTATATTTCTAGATTCCTTAATTGATGTTCAATTAAATCATTTAGTTATAGGAGAACATAATTATATCACTAAAAGTCTTCATAATGAGTATGAAGTTATACAATGTTGGCTAACTATTGAACAGAAACATGTGATTGGTGTCATTATGTCTTCATTATCTTTTTCTTTGGGGTTTTTACCTTTCATGGAATAGCATCATTTCTTCTTCTAGGTGGAAGGATGACCCACTCCAAATTATATATTTGAATATTTGTTAACGATAAATTGGTTTCCAATATTCAACAAGGCAATGATCTTTTAAAACTTCTGCCACTAAAAAAAACTTATTATTTGGGATGAGAAAAAATGATTCATAAACATTGTCTTAAAACCCTTGATCATTCTTTGAGAGATATAATGTCACTAAAAATGGTAAAGATTTAAATTTACCTTTAAGAAGATGTATTGTTATATTGGGGGGATTTCAAGAAAATATTACCTATAATACCAAGTGGCGATAGAAGTGACATTTTGTTTGTAAGTATAAATTCATTATATTTATGGAGATATTGTCTGATTTTAACATTGCAAAAGAACATAATATTTCATTTTGAAACATATAGTGGTGATTTAGTTGAAATAAAATAATTTAGTAAATGGATTTTGGATATTGGTGAATGATGAACAGGTGATCCTAATGGTGGTGAATAAATCATTCAAATTCCATCAACATGTATCCTTATATCAATTGATTTCCAGATGCATGAAATGTATTACTAAAACTACCCTAATTTCCTTGAAAATGATGGAAATATGAATTAATTGAAATACCATGAAGTATCATCACCAAACTATGAAATTTTTCATGAACTAAATGATTGCATGTTATCTTTGACTACTCTAAAAATTGGTGATTACCTCACTTTTAATTCTTTGTGCTGGGACAGTTTTGATAGAGATGGTCCATAAAGCATATACACTGCTGGAATTTTAAATGGTATCTATATTTCTAGGTTTCCTCATTACAAAATTACATTGAATGTTAGGGTACACAATATATTACCCGCAAATGTAGACCAATCTATGGGTTTATGTGTCATGACCCGCTTATCCTCATTGGCTTGAGAGTACAATGAGTCATTAATAGGCTTTAAGTGACATCCTCAAGGCGCCAAAGGCTTGAAATAAATGCCGAAGGGTTTCAAAATACATGAGGGACGATTTATCCTTTAACAGAAAACAACCAACAAACAAGGAAAACTAGATAAACATCTCCAAGAAACCACTATATGATGCATGAACAAATGAAAGACCAACTAAACAAACTTCATTTATTTCAAACCACATCAGATTACACAACATCGAAAGGCCAAACAAAGTATCAAAGTGCACAACAGATAAGAAACTCAAGACTCTCAAAAGACACTAAGAATCTGTGCTCCACAATCTCCAAGCTCCACAACAACTCCCAAGCATCACCACGAGCCACTAGCAACAAGATGCCTTACCTTTACCTGTGTCCCAAAACACGACATCTGCAAAAGCACAAACGTGCTAAATCAGGGGTGAGTATAAAACTCAGTAGGTTTTCCCCAATGACTTCCCTACTCATGCCACAAAGATAGAAGAATTATCAACAATTATATAAAAAACAGTTTATATAAAACATTTTCTCAAAATCATTTTATAACTAAATATAAACAAGTATCCAAAACCATTCGTAACCAAAAGCATCCAAGAGTAATCGAAACCAGTTTTCCAACAAGTCATTTTTTCAGAAAAATAACCAATAAAGCTTTAGAACCATTTCACAAAATCCCTTTTTGTCATACCCAACCATTTCACAACCCGTAAAATCAACCACGCATGCATCGTTATGACAATTCCATACTCATGAGCAGTCTCTCGCCGATCTACCTAGTCGTCACAAGGTAATTATTCCCATGTTCCATTAAATCTTTGGCACCGAGCACAAAGTCATATTTCAACCAAGCCTTGTACAAGTAGTTACCATGTGCCATTACACCTTTGGCACCGAGAACAAGGTCATATTTCAACCAAGCCTCATATATGAAACATGAACACACACCAAATATTCCCAAAAATCATGCCAAAACATCCCTTTCAAAAAAATCACCATTTTTATTAAATACCATTTTCATCAAAATCATTTCAATACTAAACCATTTCAATAAAAACCCTTTTTATTAATAACTCATTTTTCATCAAACCATTTACAATTTCAGAAAATCAATAATTTTAAATCATCATTTTAAATTCAAGAAGCCAAATCACTTTTCACAGCAATTCACCAAGAATTCACAATTTCACTTAAAACCATAAATCATCACTAAAGGAGATTTATTCCATTCTTTTCACAATCAATTTCCATTCAAATAAACCAATTTGAAACTAATCCAAACAATTCTGACAAGAGGAGTTGAGAGTTAAGCCACCTACCTCAACAAATTGGGTGAAACCAACCAACTGGTGAAGAATGCCAACAAAACCGAGATAATTCTCCAAAAACCCTCCTTAGATCTCTTCTCCTAACACAACCCAAACCAAATTTTGTCATATTTGGAATCCACACCCTTAGATCTACCCATAATGGGTGTAGATATAAGAAAACTAGAGAAGAGGAGAAGTAGATCTAAGTAGATCTATGAAACAGATCGAGAACGATCACATACCTTAAGAATCAGGCTTCGATTCTCCAAGAGAATCCTTCGGATCACCTCTGGAACGCTTGGGAGAAGTCTTCCAACTTTCAAGGGAGAGTAATTCTGAGTTAGGGCCACTTAGGAGGTTTAAAAAAGGAAATTAAAGTCAAAACAAGTTAGATCCACAATTTTTGGATCTAACTTTAAGTGACTGCATGGTTAGTCCGCATGGTTTGGCAAAACGAGTTAGATCCAATGCTTCATTCCTTTCTCGCGTTCCCAAGTCTCTGCCTGAATCTGACAATGTTTCCACAAAACCCGCACTAGGCTGATGCTCTTTCCACATAAGATTTTATGATTCCTATCCACAATCCGCACTGGGATATGTACCAATGAAGCATCCGGATCTAGGTCAACGTGATCCCATCTGATCACATGGTCAGTATTAGGCTGATACTTCTTCAACTGAGGTACATGGAACACATTATGCACTGCACTGAACCGAGGTGGTAATTCAAACAGATATTCCACCTCGCCAACCCTTTCCAGCATCTCAAAAGGGCCTAGATATATAGGGGATAATTTTCCCTGTTTCCCAAAACGAGGAAGTCCAAGCCTTGGAGAGATTCTCAAAAAGACATGATCATTCACCACAAATGACAAGGGTCTTCGGCGACGATCCGCACAAGATTTCTAAAGACTTTGTTCCATCTCCATCCTATTCTTTATAAACTAAATCTTCTCTGTTGTTTCTTAGACAAGGCTCGGCCTAACTAGTGAAGTCTCACCTATTTCCACCCAACAAAGTGGAGAACGACAATGACGCCCATACAATGCTTCAAAGGGAGCCATGCAGATCGAAGCTTGATAGTTTTTATTGTATGAGAACTCCAAAAAGGGAATATTCTCCTCCAATGATCCACCAAAATCCATTACACAATCCCGCAACATGTCTTCCAAAGTTTGCATCGTCCTCTTGGATTTCCCATCCATCTGAGGATGATACGCTGTGCGCATAGTCAACAGAGTCTCAAGGGCTTGTGGTAAGGATTTTCAGAAACGAGATGTAAACCTCAAATATCTATCTGAGATGATAGACACTGGTACACCATGTCTCTTTACCACTTCCCGGATATAGATTTTTGAAATATCTTCCACTGTATGGGTTTCACGAATTGGAATGAAATGGGCCGAATTGGTCAGACGATCCACTATCACCCAAATAGCATCGTGTTTTCGGACCATTCTTGGAAGAACTGTAACAAAAACCATTGCTATCTGATCCCATTTCCACACTGGGATAGGTAAAGACTGTAGCATACTCGCTGGTCTCTGATGCTCTGCTTTAACCTACTGACAAGTTAAGCACCGTGAGACGAACTTGGCCACCTTTCTTTTCATGCTACTCCACAAAAACTGCACCCTCAACGCCTTATACATATTTTGTGTACCTAGATGTACCGACCATCTTGAATGGTGGTAATCATGAAAAAGTTGTTCCTGACATGCTATAGGTACAACCATCTAATTTCTGAAACATAAAACTAAACCTGCTTTCAATTTCCAGCCATCAATGGTCTCCCCACCATTGAGTTTTGAACTCATAACTAGACATTCTGTATCAGATATTTGTTCCTCTTTGAACACTTTTTCCAAATCAGGAACAAGCGTAGCTAAAAAGAAAACGGAAACATCACCTTGGTCTTCACATTCCACATGCATGTCGGATAAGACCGACATCAACTGCCATTCGTCTAAAGCTTCCATTGCCAACCGTGCATACGACTTCCTGCTTAATGCATCAGCCACCAAATTTCCCTTACCCAGTGTATACATCAAGTCAAAGTCCAACATTTGAAGATACTTCATCCATCTTCACTGCCTTAGATTCAAATCCCATTGTGAGAAAATGTGTTTCAAGCTTTTGTGATCTGTAAACACAGTAAATTTCTCAACAAAGAGATAATGTCTCCATGTTTTCAAAGCATGGACGACTGCAGCCAATTCTAAGTCATGTGTTGGGTAATTCTTCTCATGCACCCTCAACTGCCTTGACCCATATGCAACAACATGGTCTCCTTGCATGAGAATACAACCCAACCATGATCCTAAAGCATCACAATACACCAAATACCCCTATCCTGATTCTGGCAAGATCAAGATGGGTCCTGATGTAAAGCGGAATTTCAACACTTGAAAAGATTTTCGACAGTCCTCAGTCCATTGACATGCACTATTTCTCTTTGTCAATTCTTTCATAGGAAAATCTAGTCGTGATAAGTCACGCACAATGTGTTGTTAATAACCAGCTATACCAAGAAAACTGCATATCTCAAAGACATTCTTCGGAGGTTTCCAAGAAAGAACATCATCTATCTTTTTTAGATCCATTGAAAAACCTTTCTCAAAAACAACATGGCCCAGAAAGCATACCTCTTGTATCCAAAAATGGAACTTTGATAATTTGGCATACAACTGATTGTCTCTTAAGATTTCCAACACTATCTCCAAGTGTTGCTCATGCTCATCCCTTGTTCTTGGATACACCAATATGTCGTCGAAAAATACCACAACAAAAGAATCTATATATCGCTAAAATATCTGATTCATCAAATCCATGAAGACTGCTGGGGCATTCGTTAGATCGAAAGGCATGACTGCATATTCGTAGTGGCCATATCTGCTTCTAAAGGATATTTTTGGAATATCCTCCTTCCGAACTCACAACTGGTGATATCCTGACCGCAAGTCAATCTTGGAGAACCATTGATCTCCCCTTAATTGATCGAACATATCATCAATGCATGGAAGTGGATATCTATTTTTTATCGTAACTTGGTTAAGCTTATGATAATCGACACACAGCCGAAGAGTTCCATCTGCCTTCTTCACAAACAACATCGGTGTTTCCCATGGAGAAGTAATTGGTCGAATTAAACCCTTGATTTCTAGATTCTCTAACTTCACTTTCAATTCCCGTAACTCTATTGGTGCCATCCTATAAGACGAAAGGGAAATAGGACTGGTCCCTAGAAGGAGATCAATCGTAAACTCCACTTCCCATAGAGTTGGTAACCCTAAGAAGTTCTTGGGGGAGACATCCTGAAATTGATCCACAATAGCTGGAAAAATATTTTCCTCAATCTCTTCCATTGATGTCAAAGACAAAACATTTAACAGATACGAGATTGTGCCAACAGTTTGTGCCAACCAAACTGTGGCACCAGGTTTGCACTCTTCTTCACTCTAAATAAATTTCTTAACACCATCCTTCCTCACAAAACTCACCATTTGCGCATAGCAATCGATGTGGGCCTTAAATGTCACTAACCAATCCATTCCTAGGATTATTTCATAAACATCCATATTAATAACTGAGAAGTCCCACATCAATTCGATGTCGTCCACAAATAAACAACACGCTCGACATAGGAAGGTTGGACACTCTCTTTGACCCAAAGGAATTAGTAGGTTCAAAAGAGAAGACATCATTTCTACATGTAAATCCAACAGATCAACGATACGAGAGGCAAGAAAATAATGGGGATCACCCGTATAAAACAAATCTTACATCAACGTGGAAATTAAAAGAATTGTACCTCGGACTTTGGAGGGTCCTTATTGATCATCCACTACAACTTGTTCAGCTCCAAGAAAATGCGTGATTTCCATGATCTTCTCTTTATTTTCCTGCTGACACTTCCCTTTCTGAAGAGTGTCACGAACACCCGACCTCAGAGCATTATGGTAATAGAACTAAAGGTGTCCCATCTTGTTTCAATTATAACATTCTCAAGGTTGTGCCTTGTCATGACCCGACCTTGGTACTCGTGTCATGACTACCCCAGGCCCGCCTCCCATAGGCCAGGGGTTGGTGACTAGCACCAAGGTGTAAATCCCGACCAAAGGGGAAGGCATTGCCTTTATAAAGTAAACAAACACCACAGAGTAAGCAAGAAGAAGTAATCACTAAGTAAAACTGGGTAAAAAAGTAGTGCGGAATGTAAATGGGCTAGAATACAAACCCAAACTGAAAGTAAAGTACAACTGGAAAGAAGAAATGGCCACTGAAAGTAAAGCAGCAATGTCAAGCCGTCCACTGGAAGTCCCACCTGAAGGGTGGGTATAGATAGCCTCCTCAGCTCCTCGGGTCCAGTCGCCCGCTCCGTGTACGTCCCGCCCAGTGGTACACCTCCAGGTACCGACTTGCTCCACAAGCCTCAACCACGATCAGCGCTGTCTATCGTCTGCAACCAGCACAACGTAGTGCAGGCATAGCCCGTGCAGGGGTGAGTATACTCTACTCAGTAGGGACCCCGAGACCCCCGAAGGTGTCCTAGAATCCAAAAAGGATAATCCAAAAAGGAAAGATACAATCACGAAGTAACATCCAACACTACTTAGGTATATGCCCATAAATATACCTAATTCATCAATTCCCATTCGGCTCCAACATCCGATCCCAAGTTCGATCATGTCTGCGTAGGAATACAACCCAATCCACACCAGATAACACAACCCAATCCACATAGGAATGTAATTCAATCATATCGAATATAATGATTGGAAGTCAAGACTCAGCTCACACAGGTCTACTTCTTCGTAAGGTGATAGAGATTATAAGATATAGCCACTGATTCTTCTTTGCTGGGACCCACGTAGGATACTAAACCAGCTAAGATGTCAGACCCACATAGGATACAGACTAGCTACTCTGCCAAACCCACGTAGGATAGCAAGAATGGAGTCAAACACTGCCAGACCCACGTAGGATACAAGAACAGTAGTCATCGTCGTCGAACCCACGGAGGATTTCAGTACGGTCTTCATCACTGCCGAACCCACATAGGATTTCAGTGCAGTCTTCATCGTCATCAAACCCACATAGGATTTTAGTACGGTCTTCATTGTTGTCGAACCCACATAGGATTTCAGTGCAGTCTTCATCACCGTCAAACCCACAGAGGATTTTAGTACGGTCTTCCTTACTGTCGAACCCACGTAGGATTTCAGTGCAGTCTTTATCGCTGTCGAACCCACAGAAGATTTCAGTACGATCTTCATCCCTGCCGAACCCAGATAGGATTTCAGTGCAGTCTTCATCGCAGTCGAACCCACAGAGGATTTCAGTACGGTCTTCCCCGCTGTCGAACCCACGTAGGATTTCAGTGCAGTCTTCATCGCCATCAAACCCACAGAGGATTTCAGTACGGTCTTCATCACTACCGAACCCACGTATTATTTCAGTGCAGTCTTCATCGTCGTCGAACCCACAGATGATTTCATTACGGTCTTCATCGCTGCCGAACCCACATAGGATTTCAGTGCAGTCTTCATCGCAGTCGCAGCTAGCTCTAGGGTTCCCGCACACAGCATGCTCATTTCCGGGAGGGTCTGCTCCATGAGCCAAGGGTTCGATACATCAACTGATGCATAGTCTGAATTTGATGTTTCTCAATGTTCTATCTCGACAAGAGGAACTCAACATGACAGACGGTGCGTCAATCGGACGCCCGGTCTGAGAGTTATTGGCTTTTTCTTTCGAGGGAACCGGTTGGTTTTTAAGTCAAAACCAACCCGACCACACTCCAACTGCATCCAAACCTCGAGCAGAGTAATCCAAATGGTCTGTCTCACTAATAGGAATCAAACAAAGTTGACGGCACGTCAATCGGACATCCGGAGCTCAAGTTATAAGCATTTCTGCCCCGAGGGCCCGTTTGTTTTTTGTGTTCGAACCAACCCGGCCGTACCCAAAGTTCTATGAAACCTTTAATGTAATATATCAAAACGACCATCTTGATCCAAGGATCGCATCGCAACTGACGGTGTGTCGTTCGGAGGTCTGTAGCCCAAGATATGGGTAAAATAATTAACCCACCTGGTTTTAGGGGGTGTTGGGCCCGAACCGACCCGGCCCGAGACCCCATGGGTCGGCCCAAACCGGGTCCACCCGACCCAGGTCTGGGTCTAGCCTTTTAGGGCGCGGCCCGGCCTGGTGGTCGTGGCCTGGCTCAACCGGCGCAACTCGGCCCTGCCAGCACGGGCGCGCCCCGCACGGCCAGCTCGGTGTTGGTCGTGCCGTTGCGGAAAGGGGGGGCGGCTACCCCCCTTCATTGAACTGCGGCCCCCAAGTGGGGGTCTCTACCTTTTCCAACTGGGGGTTACGACCCCCGGCTCCCTTCAAAAATGGCCGGTCAGTACTCTGATGTCAAACCACATCAGAGTACACAACAGCGAAAGGCCAAACCAAGTATCAAAGTGCACAACAGATAAACAACTCAAGACTCTCAAAAGACACTAAGACTCCGTGCTCCACAAGCTCCAAGCTCCACAATATCTCCCAAGCATCACCATGATCCACTAGCCACAATATTTTTTACCTTTACCTGTGTCCCGGAACACGACATCTGCAAAAGCAAAAATGTGCCAAAGCAGTGGTTAGTATAAAACTCACTAGGTTTTCCCCAATGACTTCCCTACTCATGCCCCAAGGATAGAAGAATTAGCAATAATTATATAAAAAAATATTTTATATAAAACATTTTCTCAAAAGAATTTTATAACTAAATATAAACAAGTTTCCAAAACCATTCATAACCAAAAGCATCCAAGAGTAATTGAAACCAGTTTTCCAACAAGTCATTTTTCCAAAAAAATAACCAATCAAGCTTTAGAACCATTTCACAAAATCCCTTTTTGGCATACCCAACCATTTCACAACCCATGAAATCAACCATGAATTCTTCGTTATGGTAGTTCCATACTCATGAGCGGTCTCTCGTTGATCTACCAAGTCGTCACAAGGTAATTATTCCCATGTTCCATTACACCTTTGGGACCGAGCACAAGGTCATATTTCAACGAAGCCTTGTAAAAGTAGTTACTATGTGCCATTACAACTTTGGCACAGAGCACAAGGTCATATTTCAACCAAGCCTCATATATGAAACATGAACACGCACTAAATATTCCCAACAATCATGCCAAAACATCCCTTTCAATAAAATCAACCTTTTAATTGAAAACCATTTTCATCAAAATCATTTCAATAATAAACCATTTCAATAAACACTCTTTTTATTGAAACCCCATTTTTCATCAAACCATTAACAATTTATGCAAATAAATAATTTAAAATCATCATTTTAAATTCAAGAATCCAAATCACTTTGCACCGCAATTCACCATGATTTCACAATTTCACTTAAAATCATAAATCATTACTAAAGAATATTTATTCCATGCTTTTAACAATCAATTTCCATTCAAATAAACCAATTTGAAATTAAGAAAAACAATTTTAACAAGAGTATTTGAGAGTGAAGCCACCTACCTCAACAAATTGGGTGAAACCAACCAACGAACGAAGAAAGCCAACAAAACCGAGACGATTCTCCAAAAACCCTCCTTAGATCTCTTCTCCTAACACAAACCAAACCAAAATTTATCCTATTTTTCATCCACACCCTTATATCTACCAATAACAGGCGTAGATCTAAGAAAACAAGAGAATACGAGAAGTAGATCTAAGTAGATCTAAGAAACCGATGAAGAACGATCACATACCTTAGGAATTCGGCTTCGATTCGCCAAGAGAAGCCTTCGGATCACTTCAGGAACGCTTGGGAGAAGTCTTCCAACCCTCAAGGGAGAGCAATCCTGAGTTAGGGCCACATAGGAGGTTTAAACAAGTCAATTAAAGGTAAAACGATTTAGATCCACAATTTTAGGATCTAACTTTAAGTGACTGCACGGTTAGTCTGCACGGTTTGACAAACCGTCCACTAACCGTGCGTTAGCTTCTGCCTTGACCATCCTTCACACACGGCCTCATCACATCGTTTCTCTTAACCATGCACCAACCGTGCGGAAGCCACTGCCTCCTCATCCAGACACACACGGTTTGGACGCATGGTTTGAAAAACAGTGCGCCTCCCGTGCACCTTCCCCTTTTCTTCAAACATCACTCCAGGATCTCCCGATTCTCTCCTACGTCGCCCAAAACTTTTAAAACCAATAAAAGTATCAAGTAAGTGTTACATACCGGAAATTGAGGGTACTAAATTATATGATGGTACTCAATTGATCATTATTCACTTGGGTGACTGTTGAATCTGAGCAGAAATTTTATCAATATTTAATTATGTGAATCTTTCATTCATTCCAATAATTAATATGACACAATTTTATTCTAGATGGCCTTTGAAACTACACAGGATACTGTATCCTTTCATTATTTCATATGAAATTACTATTAAAAAATCATGGATAATCACTTTCTTATGTCGGGTTATATCTTCGGAATCCTTTTTTCAATCATTGATGACTTATTTAGTTTTATCTAGAGTCACATAGAAAAAAGGTTTGAAAATAGTGGTAGATTATAAAGATAACATAGCCTCTGATTCTGTGTAAAAAAATTATATATAAGGAAATATTTGACAAGTTTTTGTAGGTATCCTTTAAATTAAATTAAATAAATTTAAATGATTTTTTCATTGTAAGTAGGTACACTATCATAATTTTAATAATTTTTTACTATAATTTATATGTACAATAATTAGAAATAAATGGAGTTTTGATAATTTCATGACTAATAACTCCATTGAATTATATTTCACTTAAAGACGATGAAACATTAAAAATAAATCTTTGAATTTTCACTATGTGGTGCACTTCAAATTCCAAATACTACAATGATGTTGCACTGTAACCCTTATTCATTGTGATGAAAAGGCTTATGGGGGATACCAAAATAAAAAAAAAATTGGTTATTTTTTATCATTCAACTAATGTTTATAGATATTTCATTACATTATTCTATAACAATTGCAAACAATAAAAAACATTCTTGGCATATTCTAAATTTTAAATTACCATATACATGGAACAAAGATTCAACGTACAATCATTGTCCATCAACAAATCCCAGAGATAAAACCATTATTTCATGAAGGCTTATGCCACATTCCATATAATTTCCATATTTCAGCCAATCAAAGCAACTTATTGGAAACAATACATGGGTGCATAACAATGTTTACATTAACCACCCATGTCTGGCCATGTGATGTTCATTCTTCACTCTTTAGTTTTGATTTTATGTCTTTTTATAATATTATTTTAAAAGGGGTTCCAAAAGATAATATAAATGGTAAATATTATTCCCAATTTACTTACTATCTTCCTATTTATTTTCAACACGCATTTAGTCCAAGTAAAAAAAACAAATACTCTTATATATAAAAATCCATTCACTTTATACACTTTACTTTTAACATTATATAAAATATATTCTATTAAAAATGAAACTTGATTTGATATAGTTTTAATGTTCATTAACTAACTATTATTTCTCTCTTCTATCTTTTAGATATTTTTTGAAACTTGTGTTATTTCCATCCGATGCAATATATAGGGAATTCTAACATAAATATGTAAATAGTTCTTAATGATGAATGGTTATCCATTTTTTATTTTTCTTTCAATGTCTAATAAATTATTGTTAACAATTATGTTTCTTCATTTTATTTCAAAGGGTTACAAGTTAATTGAATTTTATAGGGTGCTTTTGTGAACCAAATGTGAAATTCTGTGGAAAAAATAAATGACTCATATACTCTTTTGGTAATACAACTTATTAGGGAAAATATATTGAGCGGTAAGATTTATTTAAATTCACTGCCTTCATGATCTTTATATTTATTTTTATTTTTTAAAAATTTATTTTATATTATACTTTCACATTCTATTTTGGAATTTCATGAAGCTTATGTTTTTTTGATAACTTTAAAACAACTAAATTACTTTCAACCCTGATATTCCATTAGTCAAAAGCTTCATAACTAGATTTCATTTCAAATAAAATTATATTTCATTTATTTCTATTCAATATTGTCTACATTGTCGATGTATTATCTGTGATTTTTTATTGATAATGTTAGTTATTTTTTAATTACTAGGTCTGCATCGATCATTCCATCACAATATCAAAGTCCACTAACAACATGTTCAAATATTTTATGTACACCTATATTTTACTAGAATAACAAAAAAACAATTTTTGATATAAAAACTTTTCAAAAAGTTAGTAACATGTCCTGATATTTTCAATTTTAATATGTAGTATTACATAATGTTCAATTTTATCATGTTATATTCAAGAAAATAGTATCTTCTTGAACTATTACAAAGCCTATAAGGTGTTTAACTATTTCTACAACATGGAAAATTCAAATCACCCAAAAATGGTACTATGAATAATGCAACTCTTTCATGAAGAAAATTGACATTTCTGATGGTAATATATAGTTATAGCATTATAGCTCCTATCCTAATAAACTACTCCATGGTTTTTAGTTTTTCATTTCTACATTTCTTATTAATTCCTTTATATATTTGTTATTTTATTATTATATTATTTCATATAAATTAGTGTCTAATAGAATTTTAAATCCAATAGATTTTGAGTGCAACTGATGGTTACTGGTCATAGGGACTCATTTTTAGTTGTTCAAAAGGTAATATTATTTTCAATTTCTTAAATATCATTTAAAAAAATAACAACATCCTTATTACATTATTATTTTTCTCCTTACTATGTAGGACCATAATACTGGTGGATCTTCATGATTTAGTAGCAGTGTCGAACATAACCAAGTATTATTGTTTTCAATTTACTAAATTTCATATATAAAAAGTAAACTATCACATTAAAAAATTCTTTGTGTCCTTACTTCGTATGAGCATCATAGTAGGTTATCCATATGACTTAGTTTCATTACTGAAGTTGAGTTTGTTAAATAAACCATAGAAACTTCATCTACTCAAGTATATAACAATACTCATGATTGACTTATTTTAGTTTTAACTTTATAATTGAAAAATGATATTCATACTTTCAAACCATGCTTGAAATATAATTATAAAATAAGAAATTAAATCTTTTCCTGTAAGAGTATAGCTAATATATGTGTACTATAGGGATCCATGAGAACATATAGACTCAGTTTACTATTTATTTTTCTTATTTTTATTCTTTAAGGTGTGTAAATCATTCTAACATAGGATAATGACGTACTAAAATTTAGTATATAGAGGAAAATCATAACACTCTATGCTACTACAACACCACATTCACATCTAAAAAATGTATTTTTCATAAAAAATTGTTTTAAGTTATTTGTCCTAAATATTTTATATATTTCATATATATTTTTTCAAGTATCACAGCCCACTCATAAAGTTATGTGATTTCATATTGTATAACAAAAATTCTTTTTCGTTCTCATTTCCATATGTTATATGTTTATAAATCCATTTTCTTTGTAGAAAAACATATTGTAATATTTTTATGGAGACCATGCGGTGTAATGTAATATTTTAATGTTTTGGGACTTAGAGGATATAGTAGACCATGAAAATGGACTACAACCATCTACAAAGAAAAAAATAAGAAATAGAAATGCAATAAATGACTAATATTTCATGATTTTATTGAAAGGTAACATTGAATTATGTTTTCAATTTTATCTATTATATATTCTTTTAAATTTTTTTTCTAACCAATGACTGTCATCTTGTTCTTTGACCATGAGACTAATCGTTTTTATTTTTATTTTTTAAATTTCTAATTATATTATATATACACCACCTAGATTACAATATGTAGTTTACAGTATATTTTTTTAATTTCTATGGTATATTACAACCCAATACTATAAAATAATAATCTATTGAAATATGCATAGTAATCTGTAATAGTAATATCTTAAAACATCACGTGGGTGGAGTCCTAAAAAATCAATGTTTAATATTTTAAAAAAATATTACATATTTAATCATATTAATATTCCATACAATATCTTTTTTGAATTCTTATTACACTGTAAAATATCTATCTTTTCAAATATACATCATACGCTGTAATTTTTGCATATAGAAAAGAATATAGAGTCTGTTTAAATATAAAAGGGTCCAAGTAATAAAAAATCAATATGTAATCCTTCAAGAATATATTATGTAATTCAATATATTTTTACTTCATTTCGAATGTTTTTTTATTTTCAATTTCAAAGAGAAATAGATATCTATTCAAATATGCATCATACACTACCTAATTTGTGCATAAAGTATGCAATATCCATCATGTCATATAATAGTATTTAATTTACATTACCAAATTTTTTCATAAATTATGCAAGATCCATTAGGTCATATAGTTGTCCCCAGTAGTCCACACTACATTTTATGTAATATTTATTCCTATTATGCTATAGTATTGTAGGTAATTTGTTTCCATATTTTGCTATCATAGTTCATTAAACCTTTTTTACATATAGTGTGTGTGTAATCAGTTTTTTCTTACAATGTGTATGTAATCAGTTTTCATACAACATTTTTGTAATTAGTTTTTATTTTTTATATGAATTACACTATAATCAAGCAACAACTATTACATTATTATATGAAATCCACCACAATTACACTATTTTATAAAAATTTAAGTCCCTAAGTATTCTATTTCTATAATATGTAAAAAAAAATCGGTGCATAATTACATATTGAACACTTTATTACACTTATAATTCATCAAAATATACTATTAAATTTTAATAAACTTCTATTACATTTTTTGGATGCATTATTAAATATTTCAAACTTTAATTGAAAACATTGTTGTTGTATTATGATATGGAATAGTAATTCAAGAATTTTACTTTTTTTGAATATAGAATTAAATTATAATGTGAAATTTTAAATTATTTTAATGTAATACATTATAAATAACTATATAATATATTATTATTTTCTTTATTTTATAAAAATATGTTGTAATATTTTGATTGTGATTATTCCTTTTAAACTAGAAACAACATTATTAATTTGGGTTTCGATACCTTACAAAGCTAGAATATTCAACATTCTATTTCATCAAATTTCATTATGGAGAAAGTGAACATTGAAAAAATGTATGAACTTTTTTAACATCAAATATTACATCTTTCATCTCTATTTATGATTTCATGAATATCTTATATTCAATATGTAGCAATTATTTATTATTTATATTCATTCAATATGAATGTTAATTATTGACTTTGTAAAATATGATTCATTTAAAAAATAAAATGTGATGTATAGTACTATGTTAAATAATGGTGAATTAATAGTAATAAAAATATAAAAGGAGTCATCCCAATGAGTAATGTAATATATCCTAATCACTTTCTCATTTCTATTTCATTAAATTTTCTTCTTCTATCACCACCAAATCTGTTATAAACATCCAAACATAAGAAAATTAATATCATTAGTATATTGAAATGTTATTATGTTGATGTAATATTCATTTTCAACTTCTTCCCTATAGTGTCCCAGTCCTTTTACACATATTGTTACATGATTTTTAAACTAAATATCTAATAAACACAACCAAAGGATCAATATACCAAGTGTCATTTGAATACTTGGTTCCTAATTCAAGAAAAAGAAACTAAAATAAAATGTCATTATTTTAATCTCCATAATGATCTCCTAAATCCCTTTTATATCCTATAACTACATAGGGTAACTTGGGAATACAAAATAGAAAGGGATGAGCTATAAAGCCCGGTAAGAGAATAAAAATGATAACGAAGCATAACAAGTGAGTCAAATGGCATAAAATAGTATTATGAAAAACAAGGATAATGAATAATCAAATGGAATCATAATATAAATAACATGGTATAATAATATTAGGGATATAGAGAAAATTTATAGCAATATAAATTATGACGTAAGCATAATTCAGTGATAACTGTCAAGAAAACATCACACAATGGATAGAGTGTTATCATCGTTTAGATTTACTACCTAATCCCATACATAATGCATCATTAGATAACAAAATTACCCCATTTATTAAAGTTCTATCTAGGCTCACCCATTATAGGATGTACATGCATATGGGTGCCAAAAAAGGAAATCAATAATAAGAAATAAATATAATAATTTCATATGGAAAGAAATAGGTTGCATAATCTTATTGTATATCATAATAAAACGAAATTTCATAAAGATTCAAAAGATAAGAAGGAATTAAATATTTTAGGAATTCTAATATTTATACAAAATAATAGGTCTCAAAATATGGTTTCCATTTGAAAAAAAACATCATGAGAGTGGGTAAATAATTTGCAATAGAAATGAACTTTCTATATGGTGTTTAAGGAATCGATTAAAGAATTTTGGACAAAGAGTATGTATGAAATTTCCATTGAAAAATAGAGTAAAATTATAATGTATATGCCTAAAATAATAATTTTTTTAATTAAATAATGATTGGGAATAAAGTATTTAAATGAGTGTTACATAATAGAATAACAAGATATAAAATTTTCCCTTAATCTTGTTTGATTACAAAGAGTGCATTTGAGAAAAGAAATTAAGGCTTATATTACCCCATTAAATAAAGGTATAATTTTCTAGTTATATATTTCAGAGATATATATACATAATTTATAGGCATTCCAAAACATCAAAGAGGGATAGAGAGAGAGAGAGAGAGATATAGATTGTGAGTTATAGTGATAAAGGTCATAACCCACATAAAAAATGTGGTTTATAGAGATCCCTTACCATATATTCCAGAACCATCCTTAAATTTCAATTAATGTCCTTAATAATTAAATTAAATTTATTAATTATCTAATTCATACACTTTTCCATATATATTTGATTTATTATAATTTTATTATGTTCATATATAACTATTTCAATGATGTATAACGACTAATTTCCCTATTTTTAGGGAGTCCATTTTATGGTTCCAAGGTCAAATAACTTATGAAAAATTATTGATGCTATGTTCATATGAGACTACAACTCCAAAAGTGAAATTAAATTGTATTCAGGTCATTCTAGAATGTGGAACCCTTTGGGTTTGGGCATTATATCTTTCAACAATTATGAGTTGGAATTATGAGTATTGAATGTTTTAGAGGTGATATTGTCATTTTGGTTTTTTGTATAAGGGGTTGTACCATGGAGGGTAGAGGTAGTGGTGTAGTGGAGTTTGGTTGAATCGTGGGCAAGTCAGTTGTGGTATAGGGTCCCAAGTGGTGATTTTTTAGGGATACTTCCATATTTTTTATAGTAAAACCATGGTCACAAGGTTATAGAATAGGACTTTTATGTGGTTAATTCCTACGGAATGGAGGGAATTATTAAATAATAGGAGCTTGTTGTGTGTTTCTTTGGTTATTTTTAGATATTTGGACACCCTTACCCCATAGTGGTGGGATGCAGCGTTGTGTCTGCCTTGATAACGGTGGGGATTTAGGGTGTAAGAATGGTTGTGTAAAGGTATTTCCCCCAAGTAAAGAGGTTCTAGGCACACCATGCGCTATGGTTCCAGAGGGTAGTTTACTGGGGCTCACTAAGGCATGGTCAAGGTCTCTGATGCATGGCCTAGAGGTTTTATGGCATGGTCCATTTATTTGTGATGTGGTCATCTAACTTCTAGAATACCTATAAATATTCCAAGCCCTTGAATATCTTCCTTCTAACATAGTTTTCTCTTAAACATTAAAATCCCAAGAGAGTTTGTTGAATTCCTTGAATCCCCACTTTGTTCAGGAATAACCCTTGGTTTTTGGAGATCAACTATTAGTGACTCGTCTCTATTCATAAGGTAGGTTTCTCTATAGAAATGTTATAATTCTTGAATAACCTAATATTATTTCTCAATTACTCAATTTTTTCTATGAAAAGTATGTATTTGATATCAAGGTCGACTCTCTTCATAATATCTACATTTTTAAATGGATTTTATTTAAAAACAGTTTTTATTCTAAAATGTGTTTTCAAGAAAGGAAGTGGTAATGCTTCACTGTGAAGAATGAATTGTGAAATTCCTTAAAGGTGGTTCTGATTATGAAATTTTCTTTTCAAGTGTGGGAGTGAATATTCTTGCAATGTGAAAAAAAAATTATAGATATTTAGAAAGTATTTCAAATGGTTTGGACAAGAATAGAAGATTGGTAACCTTAAGTGAATTTGGTAATGGATAGGTCACTTTAGTTTTTCTAATTTCACTACAAATTTTGTAATATTGATAGAATATTATGGGACTAAATATAATGTTTGATCCATTATATTCATTTTCTGGGATTATTTTTATATCAAGTATATCTTCCCATAGGATATGGCTCATATCTTATGCTTTTTCTTTTGTTCTTGGTTTTACACATGATAGTTTATTTCATGGATGGCTTTCTCACTTGTTTATATTATAGTGTATACATTTATTAGTATTATTATGCTCACATGTTTTCATATGATTTATACTCAAATTCCTTTATGAAAATATGGAATTTTTTTATGAAATTCCAAATGGTTTTTTATTTTATAAAATGTATTACCCTATAAAAAATTATTATAATCTTTTTTTTAAATCCAGAACTAATGTTTTCTTGATATTATACTTTTTATTGATTCTTTTGTGAAATACAAATGGGATTTTTTCTCACATCTAAATTTTTACTTTGGGAATTTATAAAAAAAAATTATGAAATTTATAAATGGAAAAGCATAATGTAGTTCTTTGGTTTGTCTTTGTTTTCTATGATTTCATCATAAGGATAGTTTGGTAGTGATAGATGGTCACACTGAGTTTTTAGCTTTTAGATTGAATTTTTTACTCTTCTTGTTTTATACCTTTGGGATTGATGTTCTAGGTCTTAGGTATATGTACTCTTTATTCCACTACGTACTCTTCTGGTTATCTATTTTCTAGTTTTACATGAGACGTCTTAGGTAATTTTTATGATTCTCAAATTGTAGAATATCCTCTTGGGTTATACATTGGATTGAACTAGGTTAGTTTACTAGAAAATGGAATCAGATGGAATACCCATCTAGAAGTCTTAGTAAACTTCCTAGTTTTGGTAAAAGGCCTTGATAGATAAGATTTAGGACCATCAAGATATAGGTAGTAAGTGAGAAATGGTGCCTTGACAGCTCACTGTGGTGTATGAAATTGAGTTTCCAAGCGTGGTCAAGAATAGTTTTCAAGCTAGAGGATTGGTGTTTAAGGTTATTTAAATGAATAGAATGTGGGTTTTATTTAAATTGACATGTTCCTTTATTAATGTTTTTTCATTCATTCATAAAATTCATAAATTTATAAAATTCTTGTCATTTAAAGTTCTTGATATGAATTCCAAAATTTGGTCCTATAATTTTCAAATTTACTCTTAAACTGATTAGTTATTTTCTTTTGTGTTAATTGTCATATGATTCCTAGAATTGATATTTTAGAAATGAGTGAGGGATATGGGATAAAAGTTACATACACAAATACTTTTGTGGACCATTCTTTGGTGGAAGCTATAATCCACACTTTTCAAAATATGGATCAAGTCGGTATTGGATAGAAAAGATGAGTGATGGATCATGGCTCAAAATTCACCAAGAAAAATCAACCCATCTTATATGGTGAAAAGGGACCCCATGTTTCTGATGAGCCTCCAGGATGTATTGAAATGAACATCCATTTCCAAAAAAATCTATGGAATATAAGGTGTATTTTTTCACATATATGTCTGATGTAATGGGAAGGAGAGGGTGGGAATCTATCATGTAAACTAAGTTTCACAAGGATCACACCTAAACTTATTTTAATAAAATCTTCTGCCATTGGTTTTCTCTTGAAACATTTCATGTGGAAAATATCCAAGGATATCTAACCGTAGAGTAGGGGGATTATGTGGCCTTGGAGTAATGCACATGTTCCGTTGAGTTAGCACACCTATCACTAAAGATTGTTAAAAACGATTACTTAAATAGTTATAGGTTCGATGTGGGTATGAGGTATGATATTCAGTCAATGATAATTCTCTTATGAAATCCAAACTTTTTAAAAGTGGTTGACAATGAAATTGTGGCTAAGGAAGATATATCTTGGAGAATGGTTTTGGGTGGACCTTTTGTTGGTGCAACCATTTTCAAGGGGGATTCTTTTGTCCAGAAAAGGAAATGAAAGGGTACACAGTTTTATTTGACAAAAATTTCAAGGTCCTATTTTGGATAGTAGAAAGTTTTTTTCTATTAGTGTGGAAGGAATGATAATTCAAAGCCTAACTATACAGAAGCAACATGGACTTATCATTATTACAGACAATCTGATCACCTCAATCATTTTTTTGGAATGATTTCCCAAGGTAGTAAGGCTGGATCCAATCTCACCAAGGTTTCAAAGGTTCATTATAAATATTATAATAGTGGTGGGTCTTATACTGAATACAAGGGTGTTTCCATGGGGCTATTAAAGATCATGGAGGAGTAGATATTAGATATCTATATATAGTGAATTACATCCCAAGGGAATCAGAGGCAGGGCCCAGTACTATTGGAGGTACGGTGTTTATTACTTTTTCTATGGTATTTTATTTCTTTGATAAAGTTAATGCTTATTCTTTTATATCATCAAAGTAGGTTTATGTTTTGAGAATGAATTTTGATATTATATTGACCTTCTTGGATATTTCCACGCTATTAGAAATGTTTTTTGAGAAAGGTTTTAAATGACACATCATCGAGTGATGATTGCTGAATTTGAAGTGGTGTGGGATTTCTTAGTTCTTGTTCTTGATATCTTTAGACTATTTAATGGAATGGATTATATGATCAATGTAATGTCCCACATATAGGATCAAAATAATGATGTAGATGCTCAATATACAAGATGGGGGTGAATTGTAAACTTTAAAAATTTCCTTAAACAAGGAAAGATCTAAGTTTAACAAAGTTAAAAAAAGAAAATTCACAAAACCTCCAACCAATTGAAAGATTGGAACAAAGTATGAAGTTACAAACTTTTAATTCTACACACCTTCTTAAATCTTGAAAGTGATTATGAAAAACTGGTTCTGAAAATATGGATTCGGAAAATGAAACATAACCAAAGTTTACAATTTGAGATTCTACCTTAAAGCGTATAGAATCTAAATTAATCAAAGTACAAGTGTAAGGAAATATAAGAAGATTATACTTTCCTTACAACACAAAATGCAGTGGAAAAACTAGTAACAAAAAACAAGTAACAAGATATAAATCTTTTAACCCAAAGAGAAGGGTATCCAACAACCTTGGATAAAGGTCCCTTGATTTATACTTTCAAGAAAGTATGTCTTACCCACACCCGGGTAAGACCTCGATACGAATATCAGAGTATCTGATATGATATACCCGCAAGCCCACAACATCAAGGTAGTTAGAACCTTTATCTTCCACAACAAGGAAGCCCTCAAAATTCAAGGTAGTCGGCACCTCTGTATTCCTCTCCCCAGAAGCCCATGATTGTAATCACCAACAATCAGAGTTTCACAAAGCAAGTCTGCACAAGGAAAAGTTTGAACAATCTGTTCAAACTTTCTGCATGAATATTTGAGAGTTGATAACAGTCTCTCTCTCTAGAAATCACTTCAACAGCTTATAAGCACAGATTTCAAAGTTATCACTTCTTTTCAAATGAGCTCCTATTTAAAGGAGAAGCTCCAATGGTCGGCTCCCTCCTCCAACAGTCATATTTTCCTTGAATTACAGAGGGACCTGTACACATGTCACTCAACCAATGGTTAATCAATAACAGAATGGACGACATCGTTTTATAACAAAACATGTGTAACTGAAGGCACGACACCGTTTTATATTGAAACGAGTGTAATCATAAGCAAAACTGAAGTTCATAATGTTAGCAAATAAAAGTTCAGAGTCTAACCAAAATGGAATTTGGAGTCTATAATAAAAGAGATATTCGGATTCTGTTTTATAGGAATTCGGAACCTGAATTCTGTAGAAATTCGAAGTCTGAATTTCTACGGAAATTTGGAGTCTGGTTTCACTAGAATTTTGAATTCGAACTTACAGAGTTCGGAGTCAAACTTGTAGAAGCTCGAAGTCTAACAAGTAAAATTTCATAGTCGAACTCATAAAAGTTTTAAGTCAAACTAGTAAAAGTTTGGAGTCGAACTCATAAAAGTTTGGATTCGAACTAGTAAAAGTTCGGATTCGAACTCATAGAAGTTCGGAGTCCAGAATTCAAAGTGGAACTTTCTTAGAGTTCGTATCCAGAATTCGGAGTGGAACTTTATTAGATATCGTATTCAGAATTCAGAGTGGAACTTTATTAGATTTTATATCCAGAATTCGGAGTGGAACTTTATTAGAGTTTGTATCCATAATTCAGAGTGGAACATTATTAGAGTTTGTATCCATAATTCGGAGTGGAACTTTATTATAGTTCATATCCAGAATTCAGATCCTAAAACAGAATGTTTCATATATAAGTATTTTCTGATTCCGAGGTTTTTGATATTAATCCGATTTTTATACTTATGAAAAATATTGATATGAACAATGAAAACATGGTAGGGGTAAATTCCTTTGAGAATTAAATTTTCCTTATATAAGTAAAATGTAGATTTTCTTAAGTATAGGGTGTTTGTGATTTTCCAAACAAGTAGGAATGGAAAATTCATAAGGAAAACCTTATTAAATCAACATCATATTGACTAATATCATCACTGAGTTCAATTATTATCTCTCGATGGGGTCTCTCAAGTCTTCAGGGTGAGTGGGATTCTAGATCTGGGAGAGGAGGGACTATTATTCCTTATGTTGGGGTAATCTCATGCTAGTAGTTGGAGGTGTTTCTTTATGTTGTTGATCCTCATTTGAGATGTCCACTTTTGAAAGTTGAGAATTCCTATATCAAGGTATTTCCTGATGATTTTTTTGGGTTTCCACTATATATATAAGTTGAGTTCATTATTGACTTGCACCCAAGTATGATTCCCACTTCTATTTCATCTTATCACTTGGAACCTAATGTGTTAAAGGATAATAATTTATATCTTTCAGATATTGATTCTAAGGGATTTATTTATCCTAGCAATTTACCATGGGATTTTCCTATTCTCTTTTCCAAGAAATTAGACTAAAGCCTAAAAATTTTCATTGATTATCAAAAGATAAATTGGGTGAATATTAAGAAGAAGTTTCTCTTTCAATGAATTGATGATCTTTTTTATCAACTCATAGGGGTTCATTAGTTTTCTAATATTAACATATGGTCAGGGTATGACCGGTTGAGTGTCAAAGAAGTGGATATACCTAATATATCATTTAGGATATGGTAAAGTAATTTTGAGTTTCTATTCATGCAATTCAGTCTCACTAATTACCTTATTATATTTATAGAAATTATTAACCAGATATTTCATCATGTCTTGAACTATTTCTTGGTTGTCTTTTTGGATGATATTTCGATGTACCTGAGACCATAGTGGGAGCACCATGATCATTTAGATATCATTTTTAGAACCATGAGAGAAAAATATTTGTATTGTAATCCTTCTTAGTCTGAGTTTAGGATCCAAGAAGTGAACTTTTTGGGGCATGTTATATCTGAGAAGAACTTCTTTGTGGATCTTGAAAATTTTTAGGTATTAATATCTTGGGATCATCCCATAAATGTGTTTGAGAATCAAAGTTTCTTCAAATTTTCTGATTATTACGGGTGGTTTGTTTAGGATTTTTCCAAGATTTTATATCCAATGAATTCATTGACTTGTAAGGGTGTAAATTTCAAGTAGAGAAACAAGTTTAATAGATATTTTTAGGAACTAAAGTTTAGTTTTACTTCATATCCAGTTTTGATTCTTCCAAAATTGAGTTTTTGTTGTGATGTGTTCTAGGATGCTTTTGGTATGGTATTGGGTTGTGTATTGTTGTATGGGAAGCAGGGGGTGGACTATATATCTTTCTAGAAACACCTTAATGAGAAGAGTTACCCTACACATGATTTTTTGTTGGGAACAATTTTTCATGCATTCAAAACCTGGAATCATTATCTCTTTTTGTAGCGGTTTATGGTATATTCTGATCATAAAGACCAGAATTAAATTTTTTCTTAGAGGAAACTAAAATTAAATCATAGATACGAATTTGAGTATCTCTAGATTTTTTATTTTCAAGTTTCTTAAAATCATGGGAAATATAATGTGGTTTATTATTTATTTAGTATGAAATTACTCACTCAATCCTTGAAGGAACCAGCGGAGTAGTGGCCTATAATTAATTTGTTCCCTAAGATGTTCTTTGGAGTAGAGAGGTTGGTGGGTAGGTGTTATTATATTTTGTGAAGGATAACCCATTATCTGATGATTAGTTTTGGCTCAACCAAGTTTGATATTCGTATTTCCATAACTTTAGTAAAGGCTAAAATTATAGGCAGGCCTCAGGTGATTGGTCTCAATCTACCACTGGCACTTTTTGTTTCCAAGGACGGTTGGTCATTCGGATATCTCTGAGGAAGGAGATGATCAATAGTGGCCACTATTCTTTTTGGTCTGTACACCCTAGGAATACCAAGATGTATCTGATTTAAAATATGGCTATTTTTTGGGGGTATGAGGATAATGATTTCATATTTCATGTCACAATGCCTTACTTGTCAAAAAATTAAGATAGAGCACTAGAGGTCTGCTATATTTTTATAGCCACTGGCCATTACTGTATAGAATTCGGATGAGATCTCTATGAACATCATTTATGTTTTTTCATGGATTCCAAGTGTGAAGGATGTGATTTGGGTGATCATTAATCTACTTATGAAATCATCTAATTTTCTCTCTATTGGGGAGATAATGAAGTTAGAGCATCTCAGGTATATGTATATCGGAGAGGTTGTGAGGGTTCATGGAGTTCCCTCTATATTTTATTCTAACATGGGTAGAACTTTCACATTCATGATTTAGAAATTTTCATAATAGGTGATGGGTTCAAAGTTGAAATTAATCATGACATATCATCCACAGATGTATGGGAAGACATGGAGGGATATTCACGTTATTGAGTACATTCTCAGGGCATGAATGCTTGATTTTTAGGGTTCTTGGGAAAATAATCTTCATGTATTTAAATTTTTCAACAGTAGTAGTTATGAGGCTTCAATTAATATAGTTCTCATTGAAGTGTCGTATGGGTGGACATGTAGATCTTCTTTATGCTCGAAAGAGTTGGGAGAGCATTATTTATTTCGATTGAGCCTTATTCAGGAGACGACAGAAAAGGTTTAGTTGATCTGGAATATATTACTCATGGAATAGAGTCTGTATAGATCCTTTGTGGACCATCATCATTGTCCACTATATTTTCTATATGGTAATTAGGTTTTTTTCAGAATTTCACCTCACATGGGACACCATCAATTGGGTAAGAAGAGAAAGTTAGCATCACATTTTATTATCCCCTTTGATATAGTTGAATGAATTAGAAAGATAGTATATTTTTTGGACTTTATATTTATCTTTAAATTAATTCATGATGTGTTTTATGTTTTCTAATTTAGAAGGTTTCAACCATACCCTTCCCTTGTGATTGAATGGGCTGATATTGATCTAGATCCCAACACCATTGTGGTTGAGAGGCCATTTTAGATTATGGATAAGTATGATAAGTTAATACATGGTAAAATGATCCCTTTGTTCTATGTACTATAGTATTGAAAATAGGATATCCATGATATGTTTGAGTGGGAATCATTATTGAGGCAATAGTGGCCTTCTCTATTCAAAAGTCCAAGATAATGAGCACTTTATAGAGATAGAAAATATTTATGGTGGGGAGAGTTGTGACACCCTCTAGGTTTGGGTATTCTCTCTTTTAACATATAAGAGTTGGTAATGTGATTCCATAAATTTATGGAGTTGATATTTGGTTTACTAGTTTTTTGTGCAGGGGGCTTCACTGTGGAGGGTAGAAGTTTCGGCATCGGAGATGTTGGCTAAATCAGGGGAAAACCAATTGTGGGGTAGGGTAATGAGAGGTGTTTCTTAGATATACTTACATATTTGAAATAGTTTTCTTATTGTCACCATGTTGTATAATATTCCTTCATCATGGTTTATCCTTGTGGTGTGGAGGGACCTGCTATGATAAAGGATCTTGATGGCTGGTTTCTGGTGAGTTCTGCCTATTTGGACACCCTTACGGTGTAGCAATGGGTTATAGCATAGCTCCTACCATGATAATGGTGAGGCTATTGTATGAAATGAAGTTAGTGGTGTGGTATTTACCCACAGGTAAAGAGGATATGGGTACAGCATATATCATGGTTTCTAGAGGGAAGTTGATTGGGGTTCACTATATGGTGGGTAGGGTCTCTACAGTGTGGTTTTGAGGGTTTGTGGTGTGGTCCGTCTGACTATGTCATGGTCTTCTAACTTACAAATAGCCTATAAAAATTCAAAGAACCATAGATCTTGTCATTCTTCCATCTTTATCTCTCAAACTATACGCACCCAAGAGTGTGTTTTGAAGGCCTTGAAGTGCCTATTTGATTAGTAACAACCCCCGATATTGAAAGATCTATTATTATTTTTTTCTCTTCATTCTTGAGGTAGGTGTCTCTATAAAAATGTTCAAATTCTTGAATTACATGATGTTATTATATAACTCTTTAGTTTTTTTATACAAATGTTTTATTTTATATAAATTTTTATTATCTACATGAAATATATATTATTTAATGGATTATATTTAAAAATGGTTTTGATTCTAATGACCTATTAATATTTCAACAATCATATGTATAGCCATCATATGGGTTTCCAAAATTTATATAAATACCTAAAATATCATTAATTAAATATTAACTTATATTTTATATCCATGTTATAAATATATATATATATATATATATATATATATATTAATATTTAAATTCATGATGTAATACTAACATTCTCTTTCATTCCTCTAGGATTGTTCATAACTATGATTAATCTGGGAAATCGAGCAAATCAAAAAAATTTATTTATAGTTAAAATTAATATAATAAAATGTAGTTGGTTTTGTCATGTGGTGTGTATGAATTATATAATATTATATTAATAATTATGACACAATTATATATTTATAATAGAAATTCCATTAATAATATTTTGGGTGATCATATTCCTCACCCCATGAGAAATTTTGTCATCAAAATTTAGTTTTATAAACTTTGGTGAAATTAGGTGAGGGTACCTCTTGTTTATAGATTCCTATGATTCCCATGCCACCTCTTCATACTTACAGTTTCCCCGTTGCACTTTGACTAGGTGTTTTGTGTTATTGCATTGAATTTTATCTCCATGTAAAAAGATCTTAATTGTCTACTCATCATAAGAGATATAATTTTCCAATTATACCACTTTTGAATTAAGTTAAAATGAAGGATCTAGTATGTACTTCCTTAGTATGGATACATGGAATATGTTGTGTACTTTAGATAGTGTTTTTGGGAATTATATTTGATAATCAATAACTCTATGTGATCAAGAATTTCAAAATAGGTGATGTAATTAGGAATTAGATTTCCCTTCTTCCTAAATCTCATGACACTCTTCCAAGTAGATATATAGAAGAACACTTTATCTCTAACATCAAACAATAGGTCATATCGATGATTATCATCATAGTACTTATATCGATGTTGATTATCCCAGACATGTTGAAGAATGCACTTAGCCATTTCTCCCATTTCTTCAACTATTTCATCTCTCAGCAGCTTGAGTTTACCAACTTCATTTCGACATGTGGTTATTCTAAATTTATTTCTATAAACAGCTTCATATGGATCCATTTTAATTCTTGAGAGGAAATTATTATTCTATGACTACTCATCCATATAAATATGTTCATCTTATCCTCCAATAATTTCCATCAAGCACACTCTTAGCATGTCTTCAAGTGTCAGGATTGTCTTCTTAGATTTAACATCAGTTTGGGGGTGATAAGATGAAATGTTTTTCAATTCATTATTTATATCATGTTGAATAATTTTCCAAAACATAGAGGTAAATCTCCGATTTCATCCAAATTTAATCAATAGTGGTGTTCCATGAATCCTCAAAAATTATATGATGTATATCCTCTCAAGATTATTGTGTGAGAAGTCCCCTCGAATTTCAATAAATTGAGAAGTATTTTTAAGATGATCCACCATAACCCATATATCATTATTTCCACTTGATACCATCGTAATACTAGTGAAAAAGACAGTAGTGAAGTTTTCCCACTTCTATATAGGTATGGGAAATTTATGCATCACCCCCTTGGATTTTTTCCTTTCAGCCTTCACCGACTAAAATACCAGACATATTGATGAATACACGGTGATCTCCATCATCATATTATCCCACCAATAGTGATCTTGGTGATCTCAATACATCTTAATTCTCCAAAAGTTGATGGAGAAGGTTGATCTATGAGCATCATTCAAAAATTGCTTCTTTAAAACAGTATTTAATGGCATAAAAATTCATGACTCAAATCTTATAACACCATATTTTTATTTTTAAACTCCAAGGATTTTCATTTTCATATAGTTTCCACCATCTACTATATTTCATTATCATCACTTTGGGTATCCCTTACCTTCTTAGGAATGGATGGTTAAGAAATAATTTGAGAAATGAAGGATAATGTTACTTCTTTTCTAATCCCCATGTCCATCCTTTTCAATTCTAAGAATATTGGGTTCTTCTCAACTACCATCATTGATAAGTTTTATAAATTATTTCTACTTAGATTATCTTCCACTATATTTTACTTCTAAGGATGGTAGAGTATTGAGCATTCATAGTCATTGATCATCTATAACCATATCCATTAGTTAATATTAATCTATTTCTATGTTAATATATAGTTTAGTCTCTTATAATCAATATATATTTCATATTTCTCCACATAATGATATTTCTTCCAAGTATTCAATGAAAAGATCATTCCAACCAACTCTCGATCAAGACTTGGGTAGTTTTTCTCATGAACTATCAACTTCCTTGAGGCATAGGCTTCCACTTTATAATTTTTAATTAGCACACACCCTAATAATTTCATTGAAAAATAATTCTATAACATGAAATGTTCCCCACTTAAGGGTAGTTTAAGGTCTAGTATCATGATAATTATATTATTTAATTCCTAAAATCTCTCTTCACATTCAAAATTGTAGAAAAAAATTAATCCCTTTCAATTCATCTTGGTTAGTAGTTTTTAAAATAATTATTTTTTTCTCAAAAAAACATTGGTAGAACCCACCTAGTCCAAGGAAACTACATATCTTCATTATAAATATTTATCTAGTCCACTCCTTAATTTTCTTTTCCATAGAATGGTCCATAGATATCCAGTTATTGGTGATAACATTCCCAAATAATAAAACTTCCTCCATCTAGAAATCAAATTTACTATAATTTGAAAACATCACATTATTCAAATTCTCATCATGCCCCTCCTTTCCTTAGAAGCATATCAAAATATCATCTATACATATTTCAATAAATTTGTCTATATAATTTCTAAAGACTCTATTCATTAAGTTTATAATTATTTTTGGAGCATTAGTGAGTCTAAAGCACATCACAATGAACTAATAGTTTCCATACTATGTTCAAATGGATTTATTAGGAACACCTTTCTTATTCACATTTAATTAATGATATCCCAACTGAAGGTCTTCCTTAGTGAAATATTGGGGCCCATGTAGTTGATAGAACAAGTCATTTATACATGGAGGGGGGATACTTGTTATTTATTATTATTTTCTCACTTCATGATAATCAATGTATAGGAACATTGAACCCTGATTCTTCTTGATGAATAGGATCAATGCACCCTATCATGAAACACTCAATCATATAAACCACTTGTCTAGATTTCCTCATAACCAATTCTTTAGTTCTTCCAAATCAATGGGGGTTATTCTGTAGGGAGTATTGGATATGGGTAAACATATAGTTATAAGTTTGATTGAGAACTCAACCTCTCAGTCTGGTTGAAGATCATGAAACTCTTCAGTTAATACATCAGTATAATCCCTCGCAATGGGCGTGTCATCAAGCAAGATTATTTCCTTGGTCTTAGTCATTTTAGAACTACACGATTTCTCATAAGGAAATAATATTCACTATTTATAAGAAGATTCCAAAGGAGATTTATCCTCCTCCTTACACTTTGATAGAATCATAGGATTAATTGATATGTGAAGAGTGATCTCCCTATCTCAGAAGATAATGTTGGATTATATAATGATAGTGAATCTATGTTTAATATAGTACAAAATCACACTAAAGGAAGTATGAAAATATTTATTGTGTGGTTAAATCCACAAACATTGATTGAGTAAAAGTAATATACATGGGATGAAACAACTAACATGTTTTTTAGTCTTATATATAGCTCAAACCCCATGTTTTGAGGTGGTTTTTAAATAGTTCAACTAAATTAACAAGATGTGATAGAATACATAGAACTGGAATCAAATATTGTATTCTTTATTATAGAAAGAATAAATATTGTTCCAATCACCACGCCATTTTCATGATCCACGTCATCAGTAGAGGTAGAATATGGAATTACTTACTCTCTAGTCTATGGAGGTTGTTTCGATTCATTATATCCAATGACCCTTTGCTTAATAAACTAGTTAATATTATCATGTGTTTCTTGAAGTTGAAATTTTTTATGTTGGGCTGAGTGTTGATCAACACCTTATTTTATTCCATCACATTACTGGGTTTTTTTATCTCGATTTGGAATTGATTATACCAATTTACCTCTTATAAAAAATTTAAATATCTCCTAATTCACTTGATATAGTTTTTGGGTTTCTTTTTTCCCACACTTTTATTATGTGGGAGGTTGATTTTTCATTCATCCATGGGATTTATCCATTTTTTCACCTGAATAAAACTTCATTTTATTATTTTCATATCTAGAGAAATTATACCAATGAGATCCACCAATTTCTTTATCAACCTTAAGGGGATAGAAAAAATATATATTAATTATTTTCAAAGTCACAAATAACTAAAGATTTTAATTGGCTCATCTTTATCCCACTAAAGAAACATCCCACCTTACTTTAGGTGTTGATGACAAAACCATAGATGTATCATGTAAACCTTGTGATTTCTTCCTCTTATACCCAGATAGAATCATCTTCCTTTTACATCAGTCTGAAGAACTTCCTATATATTTTATGATGTACCAATTAGAGAAAATATTTATATATAAAAATTTCTTGAATCCTTTGCATTCCATGGAATCAACTTAATCTATTGAATTTTTGTTCTTTACCAGTTTTTACAATGATCCACGTTCCCCTTTAAGATGATAGACAACCAGTATCAATTTATATTGTTCTGAGATTTGGAGGATAGAGAATATCTTCTCATTGGATTTAATCCATTATTCTATTATAAGGGGATTAGAATAAAAAATAAATGTTGAAGGCCTTTTTTTCATAATGGAAGTGGTAACAACTTTATCTTTCTTAATATAAAGAGTAAATTTTACATGATTCAAGTTATTATTCATAACATGAATTAGTTGAGCTAGTACTAACTTAATGTTACTAGATACTAATCCCATAAGGCTAGTCATATCATTATAGAAATCATGACATTACCAATTACATTGGTTGTTGTAATGGTACCTCTTATTTCTCACCATTGACTAAAATAAATAAAAAAATGGGAATACTCTAAATAAAAATTAAATAAAAGGGGTAACTAGGAACATAGAACGAATAACTTTTAAATATCACATAAATCCTAAATTATGAGTCTTTAGGATTAAATCTAGGTTATTCATGGTAATTATTTTTATTATGTTTTTTAAAATAACAATCTATTCAAGTCATTAATAATGTTTCGTAAAGAGTTTGTGAATTTTCCAATTCATATCCCCCATGAGTGTCAAACAAGTTATGCAACAAGGCCTCTTTACCATGAACTGGGAGATGATAAATTGATACACAATGCACCGATTTCAGGTTTATTAACCCAAGTTATAACTATACCAGATCAACATCAAATTTTAGTCTCCATATAGGGATGTAATTTCTTAGAAATGAGTCTCCTTATACTTTACCAAAATTTAAAAAAAATCATATACATAAACTTATCCCTAGGGTTCTCACTAAATTATTATAGACTGAATCCCTAAAAATAACTAGACTTTTTTCTGATACTAACAATATCAACCTAATCCTTTTACATGTATTTTATTTTATTTTTAATATAAACATCAAATAAGCACAATCGAAACATTGATTGGCCTATTGTCTTATGAATTGTAGGTTCATAATTCATCAAAAAGAAACTAAAATAAAATATCTTTATTTTAATCTCCATGATAAGCTACTAAATTCCTTTGAGATCCTAAAACTATATAGGATAACTTTGGGAATATATAAAAGAAATGGGTGAGCTATAAATCCCAATAAGGTAATAAACATGATAATGAAGCATAACATGTGAGTCAAACAGTGTAACATGATATCAAAAAATAAAAGTATCCTAAATAATCATATGGTAAAATAAAATAAATAACATGGTATCATAATATTATGAAAATATAGGAAAGTGGAATAAACTTAAAACATGACATAAACATTTTTCAAGGACTATTTCTAAGATAACATCACATGGTGGATAGAGTCCCATCATGGATTAGATTTACTCTCTATTCCCATATATAATGTTTCATGAGACAAAAACATTACCCAATGAATTGGAGAACTATCTATGAATATCCATAATATAATTCAAATTATTATGTTTACCATAAAATTAAATCAATCATAAGGCATAAACATAATAATTACCCATGTAAATAAATAGGTTGCAAAATATCTCGTCATATAATAATCAAAAGAGATTTCATAATGATTCCAAAGTGAAGAAGAAATTAAATATTTTAGGTGTTCATATTTGGTTAAATAATAATAGGTATCAAAATATATTTTTCATTTTGAAAAAAAAATGTTATAATAAAGGATAGATAATTGGGTATGGTAAGGAACTTTCAAAACAGTTTTTTAAGGAATATGTTGATGAATTGTGGTGAAAGAGTAAATATGGATTTTTCTTTAAAAAAAGGAAAAATATTGTTATGAAAAACATATTACTTTATTTAATAAAATTATAACTAGGAATAAATTCATTAAATTATCATTACATAAAATGATTAATGTATAGAAAAGCTCCCTATAATAGTGTTTTATTTCAAAGAAGGAATTTGAGAAATGAACATAAGGCTTATGTTACCCCATCAAAGGAACATATAATAACCTAGTTGTATATATAAGAGACATATATATATAATTAAAAATCAAAACACAAAATAAATTATAGATGGAAAGTGAGTTTTATAGATAATGGTAATAACCCAAACAAAAAGTGTGGTTTGGATAGATCCCATACCTTATATTCTAGAATCATTTTGCACTTGGAAAAAACCTTCTAAATAATCAAATTAATTTTTCTAATTATATAATTCACAAACTTTTTCATGTAAGTTTTATTTATTATAGTTTTATTATGTTCATTTATTACCATTTTATGATGTATAAATACTACTTTCATTGTTCTGTGGGAGTTCATTTCATGGTTCCAAAGTTAAATCACTTTTTGATAATTATTTATTCATTTTTCAAATAGGAATAAAAAACATAAGTGAAATGAATTGGTATTAATTTACTTGTAGAAATTTAAATGGTCCAAAATATCAATATATGTTTTTCCTATGGATGATTCATTTACTGAAACATTAATGTTACATCGTAAGTTTATTTTGGCGTCTTACCGACCATCACTGACTAGTTTCATTTTATTTAATATTATGACCACATGCTAATTAGAAAATTAAAAATAATGTATAATATAAATATTTATGTCATTTTAAACTGTTATAAGTTAACTTAATTCTTACATAAATTTGGTAATGGAAATTAAAAATTCATCATTTATGGAGACGGTGAACCAACCTAATATGGACAATAGTTTTGTTTTTTAAATATGAGGATAAGAGAAGAGTATGGACGGTATATATTCCATTATCACTATAAAATTATATTATATATATGATACTAGAGATACTATTCCATGTTATATTAGTGAGGTTAGGGTAAGCTTTAAGAATAAAATAATTTAAATGAGGTAGTTTGAGAATATTTCCTCTTTCATGTCATCACCCTGAAAAACTCTTTATGATACTTGAAATTAGTATTATAGTGAGACTATTAACAATAAAATTTTGGGGATAATACTGGGAATATAATTTTATAAAATTTTGGAAATAAAAAATGCTTAGAAGGTGTGAGGAGAAGGGGTTGTGTTTACAAGGGGAGGACAGGAGTGTTTTGAATATTATAATCATTAGTTTATAATTTTAGATGAAGACTACCCATAGTGATAAATATCATGAATATATAAAATAAATGGTGCACCTGAGTTCAACCTAGTGTGTACTTACATAATTCATAACTCATAAATTGTTTTATTCTTCTTATAACATTAAATATCATATTTTCCTATATTTCACTATTCACCAAAAATTCAACTATTTTAGGAAAATAAAAAATTTACCGTAACTATTTTTTGATGAGAAAATTACAAAAGTAAATTTTATTTTATGAAAATAATTTTCGAAAAATGATTTAATTTATTTTTAAATAAAATCCCCATTTATTTGAAAAATACCAATTTTAATATCATGATCAACTTTCTTACCCTTTGAAAAATTACTCAAGGTATCATAAAATTATATTATCAATATAATATAACATATTTATAGTTCAAAACTCCTTTTTATAAAAATAATATTTCTTTTAAATCATTATAACTATTGTAAAATGCGTAACTGAAACACTTGGGTTTTATAAAAATATAAACACTTAATTTATAATTTTTAAAACATTTATTTACCTGTAACATGATATAAATATATTATATTTTCATTTTATACGATAAAAAAATTATTTTACACTTACATAGGATAGAATACTATTATAATGCTCATGTTACTATTCTTAACGATCGTATTATTATTCAAATGATAAGGTTACTATTCTAATTATCTGATTATTATTCCAACGGTCATATTTGTAATGGTCATATTGGTTCCCCAATTTATATTAATACATCATAGTTCATTCATTCTTCATTCTCTTCTATTTTATCTCTAAGTTATATATATATATATTATAATTTCCAAAATGAATAATTCATTACTAACATTCTGCAACATTTTTACTGTGTTTTTCATGAGTGTAATTATTATGGGTGGTCGAGCATATCCAAATTCTCTTATTATTGTTATCATATTTTCTATTTTTTCATCATTATAATAATTTCAATTCATATAGACATATTTATTCTTTAAATGTAATGTTTAAATTTATATAAAAAAATGTATTTGGTTTTATCATGTGTCTCATGTTTATTATGTAATTTTATATATCTAAATATGAAAAGAAAATTAGAAGGAAAATTTCATTGAAATTTTTCTAGGTAGTTACACTCCCATCCATTTAAAAAATGAAAATTTTGCTCGTATTATGGTCCTTTCACCGACTCTACAAAATACATATTTCATTTTTCATCACTGCCTTACATGGATAGTTATAAAAATGAATTTAATGAGTAAAAAGGATATTAATGTCGTGATTAATATTATTTAAAGATAAATTTTCTTTTATATTAATGTAGTTAATAATAAATTATCATAGTGATTTTAACCAACCAAAATGACCATATCGAGACATCTCTCACACTTTGGGTCTATTTTGGACAATCATGTATCACTATTGCAATACTAGAATGATAAATACTATATAACTCTATAATTATGGAGATTGTGGAACTATTTCATATCACATTTGACCATGTTCAAAATACCATAGTGGTTTACAATAAATTGACCTAACAACACTAAGCAGATGATGAATGAAAAAACTATACAAAAATAAATGAAAAACGATAAAAAAATGGACATCAACATATGAAATATACATGAGAAAGGTTCTTAACAAATTATTTTATAAACATAGTTTTATTTTTCAGGATTTTATATTCATTATCATGTGATTCAGGACCTGGGGAAAGGGAACTTCTAAACCAATTTCTTTTTCTTTGGGTTATAAATTCTCTTTCTATCTCACTCATATCTCTAATATTCACATGTATTTATGTTTTATTCTTTACATGTGTTCCATAAATATATAATTTGTTTATTTTTTTACCTTTTTTTACAAGGGTTATATATGTTTTAAAAGTTAATTTCTTGATATTTCTTTAGATAAAACTTTTTTAAATGGAATTTTCCAATTCCATAATCTTTTTCAAGTGTTGGTTTATTTTATTTCATTATTTACTAAGATAATAACCATCTTATATAAAACTATTCTGGTTTATTTCTATTTTTAAGTAAATAATCACATGATATCTTTCTTCAAAGGTTATTTACTCATATGTAATATATATTTTTATTTTCATAGGAATCACTTGTTATGGTTGAGTGTGAACAAGAGAAGACAACTTCAAATAAAAATTTATGCCTCATATAAGAGTAACTTACCATTCATAAGAAATAATAATGTTTGAGTTGAACACCTTATGTAAAATTCATTTTATGGAGAGTATCCTCCATTATGGTTCATATTTTATAATGTATTTATGGAAATATTTAATTTTCTCCCATGTTGTAATTAACTCTTCCCCAAGTATATTTATTTTATTAAATTCTCATACCAATATACTATTATGGGTTTCAATCCACACTAGTTTTTTCATATTGGCTTTAAATATTATAACTCTTTAAAACATTATATTTATCTCTTACAAAGAAACATTTATTACAATATCCTCTTAAATATTATATTCATTTGAATTTATTACCAAGTATAAAGAATATTTAGTTTCCATAAAAATCTTTTTCTTTATTAGATTACCCCCTCTAGCGTGAAGATGAATATGGTTTTCTATACTATTTCATACAATTTTTGGGTCTAGAATCTAATTTGTTTGATCCTCCCCGGTTTTAAGGAACCTATGTTTCAAACAGGTATGATCATGCCCCTATATCCCTTCCTTTATCCTTTCAACTTTATTTTTAAGACTAGCGTGATATTTTATCACTTTTTACTTGTCCATGTGCCAATATTTGAAACCAGAAATAGGATTAGTGGGTCACTTTCCAAGTGCATTTTTAATATTATGCCTCCATATATTAAAATCAATTAAATACTGATAGTTTCAAGACCCCTTAATCAAAACTACTCCTTCATAGGGAGAAAGTTTTTGTGTCTTTGATCCTTGATATTTCCTCACCAATCTGGTAAGTCATAGTTTGTGAATATCAGTGTAGCCCTTCCTATATCTGGTTTTCCTCACTTTATTAACTAGGTGACATCCTAGATAACATATACCCTTATTAATACCATTTTCACCATCATGAAATATCTTTGCAGCATAACCATGAAATTTACCATCAGATACATCAAGTAGAGATTCATTAACACCTTAAGTGCCTTAAATAGATTCCAAAGAACCCTTAGTGTATCACTAATCAACTTGAATAGTCTATGTATCCTTAATACTTGATTTATTCCTCTTAAACTATGAAAAGTGATCCTCCCATCCAATGAAATCATCATTTTCCATGTCATACCAACCTAGTATTTCAAAAAAACTTATAACTCCTCCACTAATACCCCCACAAACTTTTTCAAAGACTATGAGGAATTTTTAATCTCTACTCATTTCCTATATAACCATATGACTCCACATGACTTCTATTCACTATATCTAAAAGTTATTCACACTCCATGAGGCCACTGGCAGCCGGAAATTGAAATGCCCCACCATGCATTCCTATGTATCAAAGAGACTTTTTTCCAAGATCAAGGGGAAACCAATGGAAAAAAAATAGTTCACATGGGTTCTAAGGGTAGAAATTTTCTTGTTCATGGGATAATTTATCACCGCTTGATCATAGGATAACATAGAAGAATCCCTACTCAAACCGTACCCACATCCAAATATTCTGGATTAGAATTACTATGATCCTTACATATCATATTGAATTTTTTCCTCGAGTTTAGGATATCTCAACTAAGCTATATATTATTTTAAGTTATTTGGAAATGCACTTTCTAAATATAACCAAGGTGATTCCAATAATATAAAAAGTATATCAAGCTATAAAAGAGTACCCTCTGATGAAAGTTAATTTCCTTGTTAACTTTAGTCAACAGAGAATCAACTAATGTCTTAGAAACATTCAATTTAACACAATTTTTTGGATTCATAGGGTTACATAATGCCTCTGATCTACTATAAAAACATAGGATTATACCCACCAAATTACCAACCATTTGAATAATGGTGGTATTTTAAAAAAATGGATTTTTAAATCTTGGAAAATTACTCAAATAACAATGGTATAAGGGTCCCACATCATATTAGAACATATGTTCCTCCTGAAAAAAGAAAACAGAAGGCCAACAATGAAACAATTACCTTTGTTCTAGGAAAAAATAAGATCTTCCTCATATGAAAATGGAAATAGTATATAAAGATGATCAATCAACCCTATAGTATCACGATATTTCAAGATCCAAGTACCATTGATAAATCTATAAAAAGTATCAATTTTCAACAATCTTCATCCGAAGTAGGAAACCAAGGATATATCATTGCACATCAATATATTGGTGAATTCTAGAATTGAAAATGGTAGATTTGGAGATACAAAATGGAGATATGGGACTCTCAAGTTAAAGGGGAGTACGATAAAAATTGAAGAGAATTGGGATTTGATATTAGAGATAATTTCTACTAGATTTATAATAAGGAATAAGTAGGAACCCTTCAACATTTGTTATGAATTCAATTCATTTGATATTCTTAATTTAAGACCTTTTCCTATTTATTCAAATATAAATTCCCAAAAACATTTGATTCCTTATTTTATTAAGAATAATTATTATATATAATATGGTTTTTTAGATAAGATTATGTAACCCAATCCATTTCATGGGTTTTTTCTTATACTTATGCCTTTTGTATGAATAACTTATATGCATCTCATATTCATGAACATAGTATGATGTGATGGATGGTATTGAAATTATAAAACCCATTAAAACATTGTGTGATGTTTTCCAACTCATGAGAAACCATGTATTGTGTGTGGGTAATAATTCTAGCACTATATGTTATATTGTTTTTGATGTGATCCTTAACTTATGCTTATGATGTCATGTTTTATATTATTACAAAATCTATAATATGATATGATCTAATGATATCTACTCTTCTATGTTATAATTCCATGTGATTATCCTCATTTAAGATATCATGTAATTCCTCTAGCCTCCTATGTTATATTTACTTATCAATTTAATTTTCATATTATTCTTTGTAACCCACCCTTTTCTTTATGTATTTCCCAAGGGTATCCTATGAAGAAATAGAATTTTCAATAAATTTAAGATCAATTTATGGAGTTTGGATTAAATATGTTCAAGTTTATTTTCAAGTTGATGTTTTATACATCAAATCCCCCAAATACACTAGACCTTTTGATTTTTGGTTTGTGTATTAAGGAATTTTATTTAAAAAACATTTAAAAATAAGTGTACAGGACTCAGGAATTCTATAATTTCATCACAAAATATAATCCATAGGAACCATAACTTAGAAAAAACCTACCAATTTGAATGATCGAGGTCGTGAAAAGTTATGCTTTGAAAGGAATATAAAACATTAAATTTTGAATGGGATTTAACTCGCCATATTATCTCATGTTATTACATTTTATATTTTCATTCAACTAAAAATTTAGTTTTTTTAATTATATGCCCTCCATAAATTCAATATTTTTAATCCATATTGATGTGAAACTATTTATAGAACCCACAGTTTTTTTTATTCCCTCAAATTTAGAAATCAATAAAATTCAGACATATCCAAATAAATCTCATGCATAATGTCAAGAAACTCTTCATGTAAAAGTTTAGAATTATATAATATTTAAAATATCCATAATAGTAAACCCAAACCCACATATATCCATCCATCGCCTTCCTATAATAAGAAATAAGTATCTAGACTAGTTGGAATTTCGACCCAAAGTCCCTCTACCCTATGACACTATACTCAAGAGAGAATATAATTCCTTATAACCCTAAGACTAAATATAAACAAAATATTCTCAATATTATATAATATTTCGTATAACTTTAACAACAATTCTAGGTCAAGGTATAAGAAAACTAAATATTATGTTGGAATTCTTAACATTTAATGAATGTATTGATAATTTATATGAAGGGGTTTTACAACTTAAGCTAAAGCATAAAAATTTAAAAAAATTTAAAAAATTATAACTATGAATAAGGTAGAGAATAATATTGAAATAAAATAATATTTTAGATATTTAAATATGATATAACCATTTAGAATAATTCATAAATAAAATTTCAATTACAAATACATTATAATTTAATATTATCATGTCGATATCTAAAATGATGGATATAAACACCTTATTCTCATTCCATAATATGAAATTTTTCATATTATTCATTGTATAGAATTTTACCTTAAATATATGGTATTTTAAGAAATATAAAAATCTTATATTTCAATTTTATATTAGATAAACATTCTATATAACCTAATAATAACATATTTTTTAATCTAAATATTTTTATCATTTCAATATATAAAAATACTTTTGGATGGAGTTTAAATAATTTTTCCAAATAAGGATACGCTTTAATTTAAAAAATTCAAACAAATTTTGAAAAATTCATAACCCAAATATAAAAAAAATTATAATTTTCCATATTTTTGTAATTTATAAATCAATTATAGATTTCCCCATATGGTTTCTTAGTAATTATTTTATTTAAATTCCTTAAATTATGTCATATAATATTTAAAATATATTAAATATCAAATCTAAATACTATGGAATAGTTTAAATGTTTTAAAAAATTAATTATAAACATTTTATAACTAATTAAATTATAAATCTTTTACAATACACAAATTACCTTAAGGATTTATATAATTTATAAATTATTATGCATTGTTTATATGAAATTTGAAAAATTATAATACAAAAACTTTTTTTAAACATTATCAAATTTTAATGAAGAGCATGGAGATAAGGAATAGGGATAGTGTGGGCCAACATAAGAGGACTGTTTGGTGGTATTAGGGATGATACATTAAGTGGGGAATCATGGTGTCAAGTGTTCATGTGGTGGGGAATTTTCCCAAGAGTTCATTGATACCCAATGAAGCAATTTACTTAATGAAACAACATGCAACCATGTTGAACTCTGGTGTGTGACTCATTCTGAATATGAAATATTCATCATTTAAACAGGAATTTTAGATATAGTGATCGATATTACGTTTCCACCTACTATATTCTTAAGAAACCCAAAAATGAAGCATTTTTATATTTTTATGTTCTTCTTTATACTACAAAAGACACACATTAATCTGTCAAAGTGGAACACTCTTATACCACTGAAATTTTATAATGTATTTTCCTATGTTCTCATATAACATAATCAAACCTATATATAGACAGATAAATCCTCAACATAATAAATATACATAATATAAGTAAAAAAGTATAACCTATGATGTTTCTTCAATGTTAAATCTCTCATAACCCCTTAAAATAATTTGAGGGTGATGAGTGAATTTTAAGATAAATACCTATCATATCTGGAAGTATACATGTGATGGATAGATCTTTTAAACACTTAAAATGAGTTTTCTTCCTCTATGGTGTGCTAGCATCTCATGGTGAAAATGATGAACAACGGAAAGAACTACCAAATTAGGGATATATAACCAAGCATAAAGAACACGCACAAACTCACAATCACATGGAATGTTATTATTTATAGGACCCTTGGAAATATTTGAGTTTTTTCTATATTCTCATTCATTATAATGCATGTATTAATACCTTATTTATTGTATGAATTATATGAATTTAATTACCTACATGTTACATATCCTTAAACACTTATTTTAATGATATCCAATATGGTTGATCAAAATGAATTTTAAATATTAACATTTTGATTCAAAGTGATAATGTAGATTGTAAGTATCCAGGCTTAAACATCACATAATCTTGATTTTTATGTCAAAAATTCACTCTCTTACATTTGAGGATATTTTTAGGTTTAAATTTTTAGAGAATTGGATCATAACTCTTACATAAGAAAACCCATATATTCCGAAGAGGTCACTTCTGCTCAGTATTCATTTTTTCCATAGCATAAAACTTTTAAAAAGAAACATGTTTTCTTTTCATTAAAAATATTCATGAATTTCACCTTTAATTATTTTTTGTTCATACCATTCCTTAAAACCTATGAAAAAATATTTAAAAACATGGGTTGAGAAAAAAAATATCATTAAGGTACACAAAATAAGAAAACCATTAGTCTAGTAAACAACATGAAAAGACATTAAAAACATTTTCCCAAAGACAAGCCTTTTAATATAAAAATAGAATCATTTTTACTTTAAAAACATTATATTATCTTTTAAAAAAATTATTTCCATGAAAATTTCATTAGAAAGAATATAAAAGTCATAAAGGATTCTTGGGACATCATTTTGATGTCACTCTTACAAATGGAATAACTATATGGTCTACTTCCATCTATGATGAACCGAATGCATTGGAACGCTATATGGGCACACCCATCGTATAAGATATAATGGGATCACTGATGAAAAATAAAAGGAATAATCTATTTTAAAATAATTTACAAGAACCATATCATGAATAAAACCCTATACAAACACTTTTAAACCCATGTGAAAAACACTTTAGATTATCAAAATACCCATTTCATTAAAACAACACATTTTTAAAATCTAAAAAATGTTCACATAATAAAAAAAATTATTTAAAAAAATATGAAAACATATAAAGGTTACTAGAAATAATTAAGTCTCCATTATGGTGTTAATATACCCTCATTCGGTATAATTTAAAAAACATTTCTTTTTAAATTTTTTGAAAAGATTTTAAAGAGTAACTTTAAAAAATGATTTTTAAAAAAAATCCATCACCTTGAATCCGACTCATCAAGTGGGTTGTTTATATTATTAAATAATAAATATAGGTTAATTTATAATTATTTAAGAACATTTTTCAGGTAATTTATTCCTTTATTTAATTTAATATGATGTTATATATAATTACTTGATTAATTAAGTTCACTTTGAGTATTTTGATGATATCCAGTTCATATGGCCAAAATGACTTTGGTATGTTGATTGTGGTCAAAGTGTTAATTACTATAGAATATATATAATAATATTCATGAAATAATTACCACTTTTATACAACAATGGTACTTTTAAATCCAACTATTCATGGTGATTATGAAAAATGAACTATGTTACAATCATGTGGATGGTAGGTCGTACATACGCATTAATAACTTTTTCATTTTTCAACAATCACTATGGAAATAAGGTAAAAATTATTTCATCCATACGTAATTATAGTAATATAATATATATAAAATTATTTATTTAAATATACTTATATATATCATTCGTGTGATATGTTGATGAAAAACAAATTGTATTGCTTCGTGGATGTGGTAGTCCACACGTACACATGAATGACGATATCATTTTTATATGCATGGAAAGTAAAGAATGTAAATGATATATTATCCATTAAGAATGATAAATATTTCTTAAATATCATAGATAAATGTTAATTTTAGAATTATAACCAATCTTAAGATACGGTGATGGAAAATGAATTACATCGGTTTGTGAGGTGGGAGTCTGGAATTCACATGAACTGCGAATTCATTCAACATTTGATGAAAGTGGATACAGATATAGGTCATTACAATAAAATAATAATATATAAATATATTTAGGATACTTTATTTATTATTTTAATATGGTTGAATAAGTCTTGACGGATGTGAAAGCAGATTCAAAACAGAAATGCTCGATTAAAAATGATATCTCTTCTAGAGACAATCTCTCTTACTTAAAACCTTACGACCAATATGGTTGGTGTTATGACTAAAAAATGAATCTATAATTATGATAGGGGTTATAATAAGTTATTAGAGTTGGTATTTTTTAGAACAAATGTTTTTTGACGTGTGAAAAAATGAGAAGAAGATGTTCCCTTTTATAAGAGAGGATAGGGGCACTCTTAGCATTTCTCAAAATATTAAGTTAACATAAATTAATTTTCAATTAAAAATATCTTAAAAGTGATTTATTTATAATATAATATAAGTATGGATAAAATTAACCTAATAAAATAAAAATTATTCTATTTTTGACTATATTTCTACCCTTATATTTTGGCTTTAACCCTTATTTAACAACTTTAACTCTTACTGTGACATCATATATTTTTACTCTTTAAGGGTCAATATAGTTACTATAAAATAAAAAAAATTCAATATATGGACCATTTTTAACATTTTAAACCCTATCCTAAACACTTTGAGACATATTATATTTTTAATAATTTTATATCATTTAAAAAAATATTATTTATTATAAAATATCCATAATGATGATTTTCTGAACAATTTAATAATTTTACATTAATAATATCAAGAAAACATATAAAATAAGAAAAAAATTATTACATATATAATATTAAAGTTTTATCTAAAAAATTTATTTATCACATTATTTATCTCGTATTATAATTATTTTACTATTTTTATTAAAATTATGTGATTTTTTCAATAATTGAAAAATTACTACATCAGCATTGTGCAAGAATTTAAGGTAATTATTTCTTCAAAAAAATAATTTAACATGATAAACTAAATATTTTTTATTTAAAAATGCAATTTATGGTCGAACATATCTTCTAAATAACACAAAATTAAAAATATTACACTTATTAAAAACAAGAGTGTGACATGTTTGACATTTATTTTAAAAATACAATAAAATTCATAATCTAATATAAGTGTCCCAAAAAGGAAATTAATTATTCCATTGGATGATGAAGTGCCCAGATCAGTATAAATCACTGGGTGGGGGAGGGGGTGAATCAATGATCCCTTTAAATCTTTTTATTAGTTGATTTTTTTCAATTAAACCTCTATGGATTGTTAAAGCCAAGATCCACTCTTCTTGTATCTATCAGCCTTACCTTAAATGATGTTTTAAATATAAAGTCTCTGAACACAAGGATTTACAAGGTGTGGTTCAAAGACCTACTCCTTTCTGTGTTTCTCCCCAACACAGATTCTCCACTATAATCTAATTATCAGTTACAATGGTCGATGTAGAGTCCCACTATATCTCTAATAAGTCCCACAGGAGGTTCTTTATACTGCTTCACATAGTGTTATTAGAGTCCCACTGTCCCACTGAATACTTCTTCTCCTTCCTAAATCACACAAGGTTCTTCTAGCTCTCAAGTCACATGAGCAGCTTCCTTATTTGAGTTCTCTTTTGATTCATTGTAGATAATTTGATGCTCTATCCTCATGGTATTTCTGAATCATACTTGCCCGTATATCTCTACAGGAATCTTCAATAGCCTTTGTTATGGTCTCTTGTCCTTGCTCAAATTATACAGATCACTTATGTTGATCAGTTTCCTTAGGGAAACAATGCTCGGGAAATTCTTCCTTCTAATGACGAATTCCCAGACTCACATATGTGTGTACAAATTCTGCACATAGCTTCTTCAAGAATATTGATAGGAAGGAATGATATTGTACTATGTCATCGTTGTCTCTCTTCTTGAAACCTCAAATATTATTAACTCACATATAATATATTCTTTAATTCTTCCTAGCTTCATACTTAATTATCATTCACTTTATGCATGAATTGCAAGGAATTAAAAACTTCTTTTTTTTCTATCTCAATGACTTCTCACATGTGCATGTGATTATACATTATTTCATGCATATATAATATCTTTCTTGTAAACTCAAACTCGTAGTGTTCTTACATCAATAGTTTAGGTTCAATGAGTGTGTATCATGCACTATCTATCTTCTTTTCTTCACTCAATATGCACACACACAATTCCTTCTTATTTTAATCTTTGCACACACACACTTATTATTTAGATTGGGATAAATGTTTTTGTGTTTCTTTAAACCCAAATGAGTGATGTCTTTTATGTGTTTTCTTCTTCTTTCATTCTCTTTCTTTACATGTGCACACACATTGTCTCTTGTTTTCTTTGCATGCAGATGGTCTCAACTCAAGAACATTTATACATTTTCACCATGCATGAAACCTCTATTCTCCTTTGTGAAAACATGAGGCCTCAAGTTTCTTCAAAAAAAGAATATTAGTGCATATGCACAATGCATGCACACACAAGCTCCTTCCTTCATGTAATCTTCTTCTTCTTCAAAAATGAACCCCTGAAAATAGTGTATATTAAAGGTGAAAACAAGAGGGTGTTCTTCTTTTATTCATTTAACTGTAGAAAGTCACGGTTCTTCTTTTTCACATAAAGGGTGCATGAGTATCTCATTAATAGAACCAGAAGTGGTTCTCGGTTTTATCTTCACAAAGGTTCAACAAGGGTTCTTGTGCGCTGTTTTTTTTTCCTATAGGATCACATCCATGAAGTATGATGAGGGTTTAGAAAAACCAGTTGCATGTTCATGGGTTTTCTTCACACATAGGTGTGGTTCTCCTTCGTGAGATGACTTTAAAAATGCATAGAACCAGTCGAAGGTCTCCAGAGCTCTACTTCTTCTTCAAGTAGAATGTCAAACCAGGGAATTCTATGTTTCGAAACAATAGAACTCATGTAGGTAAAAGGTAGCAACTCTTCTGAGCTCGGTGCTCTTATATTTATAGGTGAGGACTGGATCTTCTACACATTCCAAATCTTTCCTTTGATATGGTCAAGGTCTTCCCTTTGAATAATTGAGATTTTTGGTATTTTTAAATCATCAAACATAGATGACGCAAATCTTAGTTTGTTTTTATTTAACTCAGGATCTTTAATTCTCATGAACACCTCAAGTGCATGCACTGTGAGTCGCACGCAGAGCTTCTTCTAGAGCTCTCATGCGGCACAGCCTTGGCAACTTCGTTTTATCTCGTCCTACATGGTATCTTCATGTTTTATTACATGCATGCATTCATAATTGCATGCATGGTATCGTGTCATCCAGACAATCCTCATGCGGTGGATTTTCTCTTCAATAGTATTTGGGATCTCGATCAAGGAGGAATGGCTTCATCTTCAGCATATTGTGTCTTAGGTATGATCGGAGTTTGAAAATGACGTGTCTTAACACAACCGAATGGATTGGGTTCAAATGTGCAATGCACGAGATGATTAACAGTGGAGATTAAAATGTGAACCATGATTAAGACGTGCGGCTGAGATTTTATGTGCAATCAGATGGATGGTCGTGATTGCGTCCGCATTTTTAAAATATTGTCCCACATCGAAATGTGGATTTGAGTTTCATTCAGTTTAAGTATCAAACTGCGGGAACAAATTCTCATAATTCTTCTCATCCCACCACAGTACCACCTTGTACCATGTTCTCCTTACTGACATGCTCTATTCCCAACAATTGATCTTTCTTCGTGCCACCCCACAATGTGGTGTGCTGCACTGGTTCTCTCATGCACCCCAGCGGGCTTATACACAGTCCACTCATGCCTCTTGCAGGCTAACTCAGCTGGCCTCCCTTCAGTGCAGTCGACCTTGTGTGCCCCGCATGTGCCTTGAGGTTGAGGGTGGAAGGTAGCGTCCTTGGTTGGCCCTTTGTTTTTGAGTAATCCACATGAACTTTGTTTAACAAAGTTTTAATACAAAATGTACATGGCCACCTTCAAATCAGGCATGGATGCCTTTGTTAATTTCAAACAAATGCATGGTTTTTTTATTTCCTCTTCTTCTATTTATTTTTGGATCATGAATACCAAATTACATTACTCATCTTCCTCCATCCAACCATGGATGGAGCTCTTTTTTTACTCCTTATTCATTAAAACACAATGCATGGAAACATTATAGTAAACAATGTGTTCTCCATGACACATGTCTTGGTCCTTCAATATCAGCACAACCAATCAATTACTTTTGTTCACTAACTTAATTCAATTAGAATCTATTGGATAAATCTTCCAAATTCACCATACAATTTAATATTTCATGACCTTATTCAAATGTTGTAACAAATTATCATTCATTAACACATGACTTGGAACTTAGGACCAGTTCAACTATCGTTTGAATTGGTTATGGAGAATGTCCAAGCATGATATCCAATGTCATTTCATATTGATTCACCAAGTAACATAATCTTTGGAACAACATCCCCTCTTAAATCATCATCGCCACTTCATGACTACCTTTCGATACACATATTGACACCTTATTGACAACAAATGAAATAATATACTCAACAATCTAAACCTTTGTATTTTTTTTGTCAGTATCACCTAAGAAAACTTTATATGAGTCAATATGTGTTCCAATATTTTCTCCCCCTTTTGCCAAACAAATGAAAAGGTTTATTGGGGTATGTTCAAAAACATGTTCTCCTCCCTATTCAAAAATATCTTCTTGAATATTTATGAGAGAGGGATGATGTCACATGGTTCACTTAGAAAAGAGCCTTTAGTTAATCAACTCTAAATCTACTTGGGATAAACTGGTGTAGAAAACAATCGAGATATGACCAAGGTTTTCAATGCTATCCCTAAAAAACATACATTTGAAATCATGCTCATAATGTATCAAATCTTAACCAAGGGGTTGGAGATAGTTTGATTTATCAATGAAATGCTAAATCCCGCACATACTTCCCCAAAAATATTAAAATTTTCCAGTTTAAAGATAAAGATCCCCCTTTTACCCCATCTTGTCATCAATCAAGCACTCTCCCTTAGTTGACATGATAAATACAATTAAGAACAATGGATCAAAGTGTTATTGCAAAACCTCAATTTTCAACTTCTTGAGATGATATGAATTTCAAGATTCTTTAGAAATAATCCTTGAAATAATCTACGTCATATTTACTCCCTATAAAGGGGTGTAATCCCTTTTATTTACCCTTGCAGAAAATATCATCAAATAATCTTCAAGATATTCATGTTAATAATCTTCCACTGTGGAACATTTCAAGTATTTATTAAATCATGAATAATAATTCCAACTTTTTGTTCTCCACATTGTTCCTTTAATTATAATCTTTATAATGGAATTTACCTTAAATTCCCTACAATGCAATCACACATAAAAAAAATATAATGGAATAATATGGAACACTTGTGAGCTTCTTAATAGGAGAAACAGGGCTGAGAATTTTCTATCAACCCAAGAACTCCTTTCCTTGTAGCTCTAATGTGTATGGTACTCTTCATGCTAGTGTCACCTCTCCATTTGACATTTTGATCTTTCATTTTAATCATGGAAACTTTATTTCCATTAACCCTCAACTTTTATGGATTATTTGTATTTACTTCTTCCTGTAGTGAATTAGATTCCACTAGTGCATGTTTTTAAATTTTCAACATCTCCATTTGGCCTGGTAAAATAGATATACATTTGTTTTATTGATTTACAACCTTCTTTCACTTTCTACATAGTAGTTTTGAGACACTTGAGTTGTCTTGTGATAACAACCTCTCATGAAATTATAATTTTCCTTCATGTGGAATGAACTGATTCCACTTTTCCTTTGTTTTATTTACTACTTCATCTTCAACTCTTTGCAGTTCTCTAGAAATTATAAATTGATTAGGCGAGATAACTAAACACTCCTTAACATTTTCTGGTTTAGAGCTTCCACATGGATTCTTAAATGTTTTCATGTTACCATTCTTAGGAAACTTATCTTTAATAAATCATGTCTACTCTTGGATTGATTTTCTTTTTAGGTTCATCTTGCTTCCATTAATTTACATGGCTTGTTTGTAGTGATCCATGGTATAACCTCTCCATCCAAAGTATAAGCATACTTTCTTAGTAGTGATTTTGGATACAGCACCCTTAAACTTCAAAGATTTAAAATCCAAGGTCTTCTCATCTATCCTCCTTGAAATATTCTTGGGAGAATTTGATTTTGGACCATGGTTTTGCCTATTTCCCAAGGATACTTATTCTTTCTTAGTCAGCTTCTGTGATCTTATTTTCTTATCATCTTTGGATACATGTTAAGATGGACATGTACCAACCTTGTGACCACTTCCATTGCATAAATCATAGATATTATCAAGCATTGAAAAACTATTTTCCGTATACAGATGCTTCTAGATCTATGGATGTTGCCTCTTCCTCTCTGACTCCTCCCCCTTGAGATGGGATTCCTTTGTGTTTTTTCATTTTGAGGATTGTACCAACAATCTAATGTACAATTCCAAAACTTGTTACAGCGCCAACATTGACCTACAAATCTTGAATTCTTGATCTCTTCTCTAAAATGTTTATGGGATTTATTCTTGAATTATTTTTCTCTCTATGGGGAACCATATTTCAACTTCACATTCCTATCCACCCTAGTCATTGTGGTATGTTTCTGATAACATTTACTCATCCATTATTGTTTAGAATTTTTCTCCTAACCTGCACTTTTTGTGAAAACACATTTAGAAACATGACTAGATGATGGTATGGATGGTACCTTTTTCTTGAAGAATGTTGCCATTAGATTAAAGTATGATCTAGTAATACTTTTAGAATCATAGTTCTCATTGAAAACTTGAGTGGAAATATCTCTTCTTCCAACTTTTTGGGAAGTTCTATCTTGGGGTGAGTATTGATTCTTCAATATAACCACCATCTCTAAACACATCATGTTGAGTGAGTTCTTCACATCTTCAACTAATCTTAGCTTACTTTCCTAATTATCCTTCAACATTAACATTTTATCTTAATTCATATTTCTTAATTCTTGTAAAGATATGTCAAGATCCATTATAATGTTAGATTTTTATTCCAGTTGATCACCTTTTACAACCATAATAACTCTATGCAATTTTTCAAGTGCATGGAAAAATTCTACAAATAAAATCTTAAAGAATTTTTTGTCACAAACACATCCTTGTAATTCTTTAGTAACTTGAACATGTCAGTCATTGAAAAGAAAAATTGTTTCTTCCTTTGAATTCACTAGTTTTTTGAGAGTGTTGGATATGCCAACCCTTTTATCCAATTCCTCTTCCATGGCATCAACTTCTTCTTCTAGATGTAATTTTCCATATTGAAGAGAACTAATGCTTTCTGCAATATGTATTGTCGCTTCTCTAGAGATTTTATTCATATGATCTTTGAGTAGAGACTGAATATCGCTAATTGATCGATCAAAATAATATCTTGAGCAGGATTCATCATAGTAGTCATAATAATAAAAAATATATCACTTTTTGTACCTTTAATATTACCTTTATTAGAAGGTGTCTCCCTATCGATAGTAAGATTCTTCTTCATCTTATTTTACTGTTTCTTCTTTCTATTTTTCTGAGTCTTGTAAAAAATATCCATTTGAGGTTTTTCAAGAATTTCCTGAAATTTTCACTTCATAAAGACTCCATTGGATATTTTATAGTTGACCTTTGCTTTGATACCAATTGAAGTGACCAGATCAGTGTGAATCACTGAGAGGGGGAGGGGGTGAATCAGTGATCCATTTAAATCTTTTTAATAATTTATTTTTTTAAATTAAACCTCTATAGATGGTTAAAGACTCAATATAATTTTCTTTTTTCACTCATGCTTACCTTGAATGATATTGTAAATATAAAGTAACTAAACAAAAGGATTTAAAAGGCTCGGTTCAAAGACATGCTCCTTGTTGTGTTGGTTATTCTCCTCGATATAGATTCTTCACAACAATCTTAATATAAACTAAAATAGTTTATATATAGTTCCACTGTATCTATCCTGAGTCCTACTGGAGGTTATTTATACTTCTTTCCACAATGTTACCAAAGTCCAACTTTCCTAATCCAAAGTCCCACTAAATACTTCTTATACGTCCTGAATCACACAGGTTTCTTCTAGCTCTTGAATCACACGAGTAAATTCCTTTATTGAGTTCGATTTTGATTCACTATATAAAATATAATGCTCTTTCCCTAGGTTATTTCTGAATCACACTTTCCCATGTATCTCTTCAAGAATCTTCAACAGCCTTTGGTAAGGCCCATTGGCCTTGCTCAAATGATACTTGATTACTTGTGTTGATTGGTTTCCTCAGGGAAATAATGCACATGAAATTATTCAAACTCTTGATGAATACCAAGACTCACATATGTGTGTACAAATGATGCACAAAGTTTCTTCAAGAATATTTATAGGGAAGAATTATCTTGCACTATGTCACTGTTGTCTCTCTTCTCAAATCCTCAAATATTATCAAATCAGATATAATGTCTTCTTTAATTTTGTCTGGAATTAGTCTCAATTCACATTCACTTCACGTGTGAATTTCATGTCATTAAAAAATTCTGGTATTTCAATATCAATGACTTCTCACACATGCATGTGAATATACATGATTGAATGCACATATAAAATCTTTCTTATAAACCCAAACACATATTGTTCTTGTATCAATAGTTTAGGTTCAATGAGTGTGTCTCATGCATTGTCCTTCTTCCTTTCTTCACTCAATATGAACACACACAATTAATTCTTCTTTGTCTCTTTTCACAAACACACACTTATTGTTTATATTGGGTTCAATAATTGTGTGTTTCCTTAAACCAGAATGGGTGAAGTCTTTTATGTGTGTTCTTATTCTTTCTTCCTCCTTCTTCTTTACATGTGAACACACACTATCACCTATTTTATTTGCATGCAGATGGTCTCAATTCATGAACATGTATGCATGTGCACCATGCATCAAACCTCCATTCCTCTTTGGGAAAACAGAAGGCCTTAGGTTTCTTAAAATAAATTACATGAGTGCATATTCTTAATGCATACACACACAAGCTCCTACCTTCATGAAATATCTTTCTTCTTCAAAAATGAACCCCTAAAAATAGTGTATACAAAAGGTGAAAACAAGAGGGTGTTCTTATTTTTTTGTGAAACCGAATATGGTCATGGTTCTACTTCTTCATGCAAAGGGTTTGTGAGGATCTTTTTTACAGAACCAAAAGTTGTTCATAGTTCTTTCTTCAAAAAGTTTCAACAAGGGTGCATGTGAACTGGTTGTTTTCCAGTAGGATCAGCTCCATGAAGAACAATGAGGGTTTAGAAAAACCAGTCACGTGTATGTGGGTTTTCTTCTCACAGAGGTTTGGTTCTCCTTCGTGAGAAGACTTTGAGAGTGTGTACCACCTATAGAATGTATACAGAGCTCTGCTTCTTCTTTTCAAAGAATGTCGAACAAGGGAATTCTCTATTTTTTAAATAGGAGCACTCGTGTAGACAAAAGCTAGCAAATCTTATTGGCACAGTGATCCTCTTTTTGTAGGCTAGGATTAGATCTTCTACATGTTATAAATATCACCTATGAATTAGTCAAGGTCTTCCATTTGAATAACTAAGATCTTCAGTATTTTGAAATCTTCAAATGCAGATTCCACGTATCTCAGTTTGTTTCTATTTAACTTGGGCTCCTTAATTTTTGTGAACAGCTCATGTGCATGAACTGTTAGTCACATGCAGAGATTCTTCTAGAGAGCTTGAGTGGAAAGTCCTTGGCAACATCATTTTCTCTCATCCTTTGTAGTATCTTCATGTTTTATGGCATGCATAAGTTCATAATTGCATGCATGGTATCATGTTGTCCAAAAAATCCTCGTGCTGTGGATTTTCTCTTCAACTGTGGTTTAGAGCTCAATCAACTATGTGAGGATTCATCTCTAGCATAAAGTGTCTTTGGGATGATCAGAGGTTAAAGACGACATGGATTAACAAGATCATATAGCTCGGGATAAAACGTGCAATGCAAGAGATGATGAACGGTGGAAATTAAATCGTGACCTGTGATTATGACATGCGGTCGAGATTGTACATGTGATCAGATGGACAGCCGCCAATGCGTCCAAATTTTTAAATTCTTATCCTACATAAAAAACATATGTGGGTTTCGTTCGATTTTAGTATCAAATCGTGGTAGAAAATTCTCAGAATTCTCCTCCTCCCTCCACAGTAATACCTCGTACCGTGTTCTCCTTTTGGGCGCGCTCTACCCCCAACAAATGCTCTGTCGTCATGCCGCCCTACATGGTGGCATGTTGTGCTGGTTCTCCCATGCACCCCAACGGGCTTATACACGGACCACTCATGACTCTTTTGGGCTGACTCAACTGGCCTCCCTTGGGCGCGGTCAAACCTATGTGTCATGTATGTTCCTTGAGGTTGAGGCTGGCCAGTAGCTTGCTTGGTTGGCCCTTTATTTTTGTGTAAGCCACATTCACTTTGTTTAACAAAGGTGCAATACAAAATCTGAGTGCATGGACACCTTCAAATCATACATGGATACGTTGTTTAATTCCAAACCCATGCATGGTTTCTTTTTCTTTCCTCTTCTTCATTTTTTTTGGAACATGAATCCCAAAGAGGATTACTCATCTTCTTTCATCGAACCATAGATGGAGCTCTTCTTCTACTCCTCATGCATTGAAAACCAATGCATAGAAACATTATAGTAAAGAATGTGTTCTCCATGACACATGTCTTGGTCCTTGAAGATCATCACAACCAATCACCTACTTTTGTTCACTAACTTCATCCAATTAGAAGCTATTGGATGAATCTTCCAAATACACCATGCAATAATGTATTGGATGACCTTATTCAAATATTTTAACAAAGAATCATTAATTAACACAATTCTTAGAACTTAAGACCAATTCAATAATTGTTTAAATAGGTTATGGATAATGTCCAAGAATGACATCCAATGTCATTTTATATTGATTCACCAAGTGACATAAGCTTTAGAACAACTTCTCCTCTTCAATCATCATCGTCACCTCATCACTACATTGTCATACACATGTTGACACATTATTCAAAAAAATTGCAAAAATATGATCTAAATATGAGTATAGTTGTGATATACTCATCCAATTTGATCTATTCAAGTTTTAGGTCATTTTATGGTTCTTATCATTTTATTTTTAACCTAAATTACCTGATTTACCCTTTACTACAGTAATTAAAACTAGTAAAGTTACTATTCATATTAACCAAAAATAAAAGGGACATATTTAAAGAAAATTGGACCCACTAATTACAAATATTAAATCTATTTTTACAAATTTAAAACACAAAAGTTTCAGAATTTAATTCGAAATTAAGCCCAAAAAAATGCAATGAAAACCAGTTTTTCAGAAAAATGACATTTTTTATAAAAAATTTTTATTATAAATTAAAGTATAAAATCCATTTAAAAAAATTAATTCAATAAAAATTAACTAATAAAAATTTAAAACTAATCTAAAAATAATAATTTGACCATGTAAATAAAATTCCATTTTCAATAAAAACTATCTTTTTCACTATTTATTGCATGAATGGGCCGAATGCCTTATTTTTTTATTTTTTACCATCCTCATTTCAAGGGATGAGGGGGAACCCTTACAAGGCCTGTAGACTTAGAGATTACATGACCCAAAGGTCTTAGAGTAATTAATCTAGACCAGAACTACTTGGAACTTCTCCTCCCCAACTTCTACATCATGGTGTCAGCTCTCTACCTTCACATGGTTGTTTGGTTAGACTTCTCATGCATTCATAGGATAGTCCTCATAGAAATTATATACCCTCTATTTCATCCAAATTCAATAGCTTCTACTCTGGTGAAAATGTCTTCTCTGAATACTCATCTGGAGTCTGCTCCTTGTAGAGTCTACTTGGTCCATTAACCACAATTTCATGTTACCTAAGAGCCTTGAGGTGGCCCAAAGGCATTGTGGTGTCCCAAAGGCATTGAGGTGGCCAGAAAACCAAACTATCCTGAAGGCCTTGGGGGGGTTGAAGGCCTTGAAGGACCTGAGGACCAAACCAGTGGCCCAAAAGTCCAAACGGATGAATAGTTCCGACTATTATAGAACTGAACAGTACATGATATAGTGTATGATACAGTACCTGGAAATTATGTCTCTTACCAAATTTGAACTCAAGTCTCTTGGATGCACTTGTCGAGTCATCACCAACCGGGATGAGGCTCTTGTGCATTTTTCACTATTCACTGAAAAATCAATATTTTCATAAAATTATAAAAAAATATTTTAATATTATTTTTGACAAGTTGAATTCAAATAAATGAATTTAATTTTTGAAATTAAATTTATATAATTATAAAATTAATCTTTTAATTATAGCATTATAATAAATGAGTTTAATAAAACTATTTCATTTTTAAGTTTTATAAGTAATTAATCTATTTATAATGAATATTACTATTTACCTAGGTTGTTAAACTACCACACCCCCCTATGGAAATTTAAACCTTAAAATTTTATTCACTTATTAAACAAGTGGGGCTACATTTTCCTCATAGAATTTTCATCTTCCACTATTGCTTCTTCAACCATATATTTTCCCCACAAAAACATAACCTAGTAAATTACCTTGTTCCACAATACATGCTCTTAATGATCAAGAATCTAAATAGGTTTTTCCTCATAAGAAAGGATATCTTACAACTAAACAGCCTCAGGACTCAAAAACATGAGATAAATCTAGAACATAAATTCTTAACATCAAAACATGGAAAACATTGTGTACTTTGGATAAACTCTAATCCAAGGCCACTTGATATGCAACTGGCACAAATTTATCTAAGATTTTATATGTTCTAATGAATCATTGATTTAACATTTTCTTCTTACCAAAACACACAAAACTTTTCAATGGATATATTTTAATAAAAAAATGATCGCATTCCTTCAATGAAATGTCTTTCTTCCTATTATACTCATAACTTTTATGTCTTATCTGAGATATCCTCATATGTTGCTGAATCATTTTCACCTTATTATTCATTTCCTCTACCAATTATAGTCTCATTAACTCTGTTTCACCTAATTCATCCCAAAATGTTAAATTTCAACACCACATTCCATATAATGCCTCAAAAGATGTCATCAGTATACTGAAATGAAAACTGTTATTATAAGAAAAATCAATTATTGAAATATGTTGATCCTAAATTCCCTAGTAATCTATCGAACAAACAAGAATTATTTCTTAAAAATTATAAATCTTTTCTCAGACTATCCATTAGTATTAGGATGAAAATGTTGCAATGAATTTTAATTGAGTACCTACTGACTTTTAATGTCCTTAACAAAAAATTAAAGTGAAATTGGGATAACAGTCAAAAACAATGTAATGGGTAATTCAATGAAACCTAAATATATCCTTGAGATATAGGAGAGATATTTCATCCAAATACATTGTATCTCTAATGGAAATTAAATGTTCCAAATTAGTAAATCGATCAACAATAACCCAAATTGCATTATTACCTCGAGAAATATTTGGAAAACCCACCAAGAAATCCATGAATATGGTTTTCCATTTCCACTCTGGCATTGGAAAAGGAATAATCATCCACTTCCGTAATTTCTATTCTCCTTTAACCTATTGACAAGTCACACATTTCATGGTAAAGTCATCAATATATCTATTTATTCTATCTCACCAGTAATACTCCCAAAGGCCTCTGTATATTTAGTACTTTTGGGGTAAATAGGAAAAGGAGAACTATGAGTTTCAATTAACAATTACCTTTTTAGATAGTAATCACAAGGAACACATAATCTCTTTCCAATTAAAAAAACACATTCTTTATCAACATTAAATTCAGGAAACATACCCTTCCTAACCAGTCCTTCCTTTTCCTATAGCTCCTGGTCTTCCTTTTGATCTTGATTAATTCTATATTATAGAGATGATTGCACTTAAAATTGAAGAAAAATAGAGATATTTCTGGAATCTACAACTTCTAGGACAAAATTCAGAAATTTTTTTACCAAAGGGTCACGTTCAAACATAACATGATTAATGTAGCATTATTTTTCTGACGCAAATCATCAGCCACTTTTTTCCTCTTCCAAAATAGTAATAGATCATGCAATCATAATCCTAAATTAGTTTTATCCATCTTCTCTTCCTTATGTTCAAATATTTCTAAGTTAATATATACATAAAAATTTTATAATCTATATATATTTCCCAACTTGCTCTTTAAAAATGATGCCTCGAAATTTTCAAAAACAAGCACATTAGATAATTCAAAATCATGTGTAGGATAATTTTTCTATTGATGTTCAAGTTGATATGAACTATAATAAATTACTTGATCATTATGCATTAGGAAACAACCAATTCCACTAAAAGAATCATTATTCTAGATGAAAAAATCACCATTTCTAGAGGTAATTTCCAAAATTAAAGAATTCATTAATCTTCTTTTCATTTCTAGAAAACAATCATCACATTATTTTTTTAGAAAAACTTTACTCCATTTCATACTTACTTAGTTAGAGGGATAGATAACTATGAAAACTTCTCTATGAATCACAGTTAATATCCAACTAATCCAAGAAAACCAATGAACCTCGGTAAAATTTATAGTTCTTGGCAATTCATCAACCAACTTTTTAGGGGGATTCTTTGTTATGTAATATTTACATATAATGTATCCAATTAAAGAAATATTTTGTAAAAAAATTACATTTTCTAAATTTTAAATATGAATTATTTTCTTTTAGGTTGTGAAGAAAAATCCTGGGATGTTTTTCATGATCCTCATATATTTTTTAATAAAAAAAATATCATCAATAAAAACAATCACAAACTTATCCATAAATTCATAGAAGAATCTATTCATAAGATCCATAAATATAGCTAGTGCATTAGAAATCCTAAAGGGAAAACCTAAAAACTCATAGTACCCATATCTAGTCGGAAAATTAGTCTTTGAAATACTTTCCTCCCTCACCTTCAACTGATGGTACCATGACCTGAGATCAATCTTTGAAAAGTAAAATGCTCTATACGGATGATCAAAAAAATCATCAAACTCAGGTAAAGGATACATGTTCTTAACTTTGATATTATTCAAAGATCTATAATCAATAAAAAACCTCATTGAACCATATTTTTCTTTAGAAAACAAAATAGGTAGACCCCATGGGGAAGTTCTAGGTTGAGTAAAATATTAATCTATAAATTTCTGTAATTTCTTTTTCTGTTCAAAAGGTTCAACTTGAGCCATTTGATAATGGGGTTTGGAAGTACGATTAAAATCAATTAATAAGTCAATAGTAAAATCAACCTACCAATCAGGAATAACACCTAGAAATTCATTAGAAAAAAAATCCATATATTAATTAACAACTATAACATTAGTAATTTGAATAGTCTCGTTATTTTCAATAAAATGAGATAAGTAACATTAACTTCCATATCTAATCAATTTCTCAGCTTCTTGGTAGATTATCAAGGGTGTGAAATCATTTATTAAAAAAATATTTTCTCTATAATATATTACAACAAGATATACAATAATAAAATAAATACCCAAAACAATATCAAACTATACTATGTGAAGTTAAACAAGATTTAAAATAAATATCATTCCACTAATAACAATAGGAAGATTCATATATATCTTGGTGGGTTTAATATTACAACCTGATGTTTTCATAAAAATTTCTGTCATACATTGATGGTGTGATATTTTAGTTTTCTTGAAAATTTATCAAAAATGAAATAATTCAAAGATCTATAATAAAACAGGGTAGAATCATAATTTAAATAAACCAGTAACAATCCAGTCACCAATTAATTTGATGGCCCAACATCAACTATCGTAGTATCAAAATATTTCACCACATATTTTGGATTTTGGTCTTGTTGATTTCCAGACTGAGTTACTAACTTTGGTAACACATTATCATAATATCACAACTCATTATAATTAACATGTATCACTGCTATATGGTAATCTATTACCATATTCTTGAATTCTTTCCCTTTTAATCACGAGTTATATGACCAAACCTTACACATCAATAAAACTTCCTTGATTTCATACGAACTTCTCTAGAGTGATTCTTACCACACTTATTAAAATATAGTAACTTCATGTTCTTACCTCCAAATTTATTTGGTGGATGTTTCACCATTGCCTTACATCCTAACTGCTTATTAATTTCATCATCATGAGGCACATAAGTGTTAAAGAACTACATTTCAACTTTTCCATCATAATGAACAAATTTATAAAAGGTTTTAAATTCTTCTGTAGAAAAAGATATTCAAAAACATGGTTTTAATACTTAGTAAAATATATTAATTTTATTATCAGTGTCTAAAGAAAAATTTGGGGCGTACCATGCCCTTCTTTTAAAATTGGGTCCATTCATGGGTATAAAATCATTATCCCTTTTCCTCAGTGCTAGGAATTTTTTCTCCATACAGATTCAAATAACCATAGGAAAATATTTCTCAGGGAAACATCTATAAATATTTCCCATTACATGGAATCAAGAAAATATTTCTATCTATTATTTTTAAAAAGAGATCATCATTGATTGGATTCAACTTAAAAATGATAAATCGAAATGGTTACATTTTGAGGTTCTGAACACTATATGTCTTAAAATATATTCTCCAGAGAATTGATCTATCCTTTATAAACCAATGGGTCAGAAGATCCAGTGAATTCTATAGGATATTGTCTCATTAAATGATATACTACTTTCATGTTCCTCTATGGTAGAACTGGATTGACTCTAGTATGTATTTCACTACCATTTATAAATTAAATCAATAGATCAATCACCACAAATAAAACTCCTCGGTTCCAATAATAACCATAATGTATTACTGATTTTGACGGATATCGTCCTCTTGGTACCTTCCTATTACAACCTCCCTATTTCTTCCATGGAAAACCATTATGAATAAACATAGTTTAGTAAATAAAACAAGGTAATCATAAAATTATATATCATTTCAACTTAACCATTAGGTTAATTATTTTAAGAGTATCCTATTATAATTATCCAAACCCCTAAAGTTATCAATACCTTACTATGATATCAACTTTTAGGACCCTTCCATGAACATCACATAATCATGAGTTTTAAGTCAAGAATTCATTCTATGACATTTAAGAATATTTTTCTTTCTAGAGTTTAGATAATTAGGACATAAATATAAAATAAAAAACCAATATATTATAAATATTAAACCTCTAATCAACATCCAATTTTTCTATAATATAAAACATTTAAAAAGAAAAATGTTGTTCTTTCATGAAAAATATTCATGAATTTCAACTTTAATTATTCTTTTTTTATACCCATCCTTAAACACTGAAAAAAAATTAAAAATGTTTGATGTGAAAAAAAATACCAGTGAGGACCATAAAATAAGAAAACCATTAGTCTCGTGAAAAAAATGAACACCCATTATAAACCTTTTCTAAAAGACATGCCTTTTAATCAAAAAATAGAATCATTTTTCCTTTAAAAAACATTATTTTAACTTTTGAAATAGAATGATTTCTATAATGGTATCACTCATAACCTATAATGGGGATCATCCCAACGTAAATAATTTTCCAATGCCATATCATGAATAAAAACCATGAAAAATCTTTTAAACTCATATGCAAAGAAATTTTCAATATCGAAATACCGTTTTCATATTAAAATTACATTTTTAATAAAATATAAAAATTGAACTCATAATAAATTAACCACTTTATTTGAAAATAATTGTAAAAACATATAATTCAAATATATTTAATTAAGGAATAATGATGGTCACAAATTCTATTCATGTTGTAAAAGCTAAAAAATCTTTCCTTTTATTTTTTTAATGGAAAATTCATAAACTAACTCGTTTGGAAAATGAAAAAAAATTGATTCCTTTAAAAAAATTATGAAAATTCATAAATGGAAAAAAATGAATTTAAAAATTCCTAGAAGAATAGTAAAAACCTTCCTTATAAAAATTTATAAAATATGGATATATAAGAAAAAGAGAGTTCTAAGGGACATTCTTTTAAAAATAATCACTCTAAGTTTCCTTTAAAACTCTCTTATTCTTATGTATCCATATTTATTAAAAATATGTAATAAATAAAGTTTTTAATAATATACTGTGAATTTTTAAATTAATTTTTACCCAAGTTTCACTTTTTATAAAATGTCTTGAAAGCAATCCTTTTTTAATTTTCCAAAATAGGTACTTTGACTTTTATGACAAAAATACGGAAGAAATGATATTTAAACTTATATGGGATGAATAAAATTTCCAACTATCATGAATCCTTAATTAATTAAATTTTCCTTCATATTTTTTCATAGTTCATTTCAAATAAAATTGTTTCTTTATAATGTTTTCAGTTTTTAATTTTATTTTAAAAATGGTTTTTTAAGAAAAAAATAAAATTTCGATATCCAAAAGTGTTTTGAATATGGGTTTAAAAGATTTTTCATTTGTTTCATTCATGATATGGTCCTTGGACATTATTTATGAAGGTATGATCATAATTATAGATCATAGGTGAGTTTTTTATATCTTATATGATTGGTACACCAAGATAGTACTCCAATGCATTGGGTAATGATTTTGTCTCCAAATAAATTTGTTGGAATTCGATCATATGGTTATTATATTTTGTAATAGTTATTATAGGTGTTATATATGGGTTATATTAATATGATTTTCCAAGTAACCTTCATGAATTATCTATGCTTTTAAATGAGTTTTCATGGAAATTTCTTGATTTTAAAAGGTAAGACAATGTATTTTTAAATGAAAAATTATTCTCTTTTCAAACGAAAAGGTATATCTTTAAGAAAATGTTTTTAATGGGTTTTTATTTTTTAAATAGACTAATGGTTTTCTTATTATATGTCTTTTACTAATGTTTTTTTTCTCATCCCATGTTTTTAAAAAAAAATCATAAGTTTTAAGGATGGGTATGAGAAAAGAATGATTCAAGTCAAAATTCGTGAATATTTTTCATAAAAAAAACATGTTTCTCTTTAAAAGTTGTATATAATGGAAAAAATGGATACTAAGTAAAAGTGTCCTCTTTATAATATATGGGTTTGTTATTTAATATTTATGACCTAATTATATAAAACTCTAAACTTGAAAAGACCCTCAAATGTAAGAGAATAAATTCTTGGATTAAAACTCAAGATTACGTGATGATTACGGTTGGGTCCTTAAAGTGATATTTCTAAATGATTCATGATACAAAATTCATGTAATGATAGAATAATGTAATATAGGTAGTATTATGTAGTCTTATTACACACACCATTTTATAAAATTTAATTATAGGTTACTCATAAACTACACACAGATAGATGTTTCTCCTGCATAGTGTATTCTTACTACTAGTACACTATTCATCAAATACTATTTGTATATTGTATACCCACCATATATTGGATTTAGAGAATAATCCTTTCGAAGAGATTATTTATGATAGGATAGTATGAGCATATTGTGAACAAAGAAAGGACCATATAGGATCTTAAATGACATGATGTTTATTGGAATAAGAGTACTGAATCTATCAACACATTCAATCATGTATCATGGATATCGTGTACAAAAAAAATGATTCCTCATTATTTAGCATGTAAAGGTAAGTGTGATGTTATATATAACATATAATCATGAAAATAAGGTTCCATTGCCATGATAAATGATGTATGATGACTCTTGGTATAGTAAACACGTGGGACTAGTTCTTTATTATAAAGGATAAATAAGAATGGGAAAGTGATTTATAATGTTTATTTCAATCATCATAATTTTCTATTAAAAGTTAGTTGATTTATGAAAGTATTTTATGCTTCAGTTCTTGTTTATTATTTTCATATTCCAATCATGATTAGTCATAGAGTGACTAAGAATATGTTAAAGGATGTGATAAATAATTTTAAATAATCTCAGTCATTCTTCCTCTAGAGAATAAATTGACACATCCAAGAAATACGAAATTGGTTTCCAACAATTTTTTAATGTGGACATAGACCATAATTTATTATAAATATCTATAATATATGAGTGTCAATATTTATTTCAAATCCAAACATTAAATCTATATAGTTACATAAATTTGATCAGTAGTCTTTATATTTAATTGATTTTTTTTCTCATTGTAATGGAAAAATATTCTCATTTATTGGGATAATTTTTCTCTTGTTTATTTGATTCTTCTTCTTGGATATAAAAACTATTATGTTCACTTAATATTCCATTATTAAAATTTCACTTCACATAATATCCACATTGGTAGAATTTAAACATTATGATTTTATTTGTTTTATTATGGGTAATAGTGTAATTAATTATTGTTATATTTAGATCAAACTTCTTAGGTCTTATTTTTATGATTGTATTTTGAGGTCATAGAAAATTTTCTTAATAATTAAAGTGATGGTGTAACTATATTCTTGTAAAATCTAATACATATAAAGGTATAGGGATATTTTACTTTAATGAGTGGTGCAATTTTCAATTATATTTCATATAATAAATGTGTTAAATAATTATACATATGATATAAATTTATAACCAAATCAATATTGTGATGTTTATTTAATTTTTATACATTTAAAAGGAAAGAATAATTTCATTTTGATGATGGTAGGCATAAAATAAATTAATATTATCTTATTAGATTACACAATTCACAAACAAACAATGGGTTAATGTTCTTGTTATATCATACAATTGATTCAATAAAGAAAAAAATGATTAAGGCTTCTTCTATTAAAGATCCACCATTTTAGGGATACAATTAAATAATATAGCTAACTAGAACTCTAATAATTGTACTCATTCTAAAAGGATACTGCCACAAATTACTATAGCTCAAAAATATATTTTCTTTCCTAATTTGTCTCCCTCAAGATAAAATAAACAAAAAAAACTCAAATGTACCTGGCCCCACTCAAGTTTATGGTTTATGGATAATATTTCTTGTTTATTTTTTGGTTCCCTACTCCTCTAAAAATATAAAATTTAAATTATAGATTCTTGATGATATATTATAACATTGGGTTGGCTACAAGAGTTTCTTACTTATAATAACATTTTCACTCATAGTAAATCTATTCTTTTGAACCTCCGTGCAGTCCTTTGTAATATCATCACACTAAAATTCCATTATAATAACTACCCCAAACTCATATGTTGTCCATTAACATAAAATAGAATAGTATCTTTTCTTAGGATCATAAATTATTAGAAAACCATGATTTATAAACTTATCAGATCATCAAATCCAATGTTTTTTAAGTCAGTAGAGGTACTCCCAAACCCCACCACCCCCATCCTAACTTGTATTTAAGACATCTTTAATTATTCTTCCACCATCTTTGTAACCATATATAAACCTATAATTTTTCACCCTCCCTCTTCTCCATGGTTTCTATATTATGGTTAATAGTAGTGTAAGAAGAGGTATATTGAGAGGAATCATGATAACAACACTCATGGTACCATAACTAAAATGATAGTTAATATTTTAGTGTTATAAAAAAATATGATATGTTTTTTAATAACATTTTAGCCCTCCTATTTAGAAAACACCTTTATTTATCTTGGTAGATATATAACCCTAGAATGTGGACGTAATGTTTTAGTCTTATAATATTTGAAATTCCTCATTTAGTCACATTCACTTCATTCTTGTTATTTTTTATTTATCTCTTTTTATACTTTTTATAATAATAAAAATACCTCCTAAATATTGAAATTTTTAATAGTAATTTTAGAAAATAAATGAAATCAGTTTATTCATGAATTGTTAGTTAGTTCTGTCAAACATTACTCACTAATTGAAAACTAATTATATTCCTTATCACTCAGGATAATTAGTTTGAAAAAACATGTTTTGTTAAGTTGTATAAAAACACTATTTCATGGGGAAATCGAAAACTAATTCTACATGGGTAAGAAAATGGTTTCCAAAAAATGGGGTGATTTTTTTAAACTAAACCTATAGTTTTGTTCTCTTTTTATATGACTCTTTATTCCCATTACTTTCTTTTGTTATTTTTTTCTAGTTTTATTTTCATCTTGATGCTCTATAAATAAATTTAAATTATTTGAGCCACCTTCATCTCTTATATCACAGATTAACCATTATAATGTTTCATAATTTAATAGAGTTTAAATTTAGAGGTGGTTTGAGAATTCTATTATTATAGAAAAATGGTTATAACTCCTTTAAAATGGTTATATATGTCCATTTAATTAAATTATGTCTATATTTTGACTTTTTTACTTTGTATCATGATTATAATAAATAAAATTATTATTTATATTATGGTATCATTCAAATACTTCTTATCAAATATATGATAGATTGGGTTTTTACTTAATAATAAATATATCTGTTTTAATAACACATGTCACTTTAAAAAGTGTTCCAAAAAATATTTTTCCATTTTTAATTTTTTTAAATGATTATAAATAGATTTATAAAGAAAACAACATGTGACTAAAATGATTTTTTATTAATAACTTTTTAAAGACTAATAGAAAATTTCTCTTACTTTATGCATGATATCACTTTCTCAAAAACTATTTAATCACTTATTATTTATACTAATATTCTTATAAAAGTGTGGTTTTTTCTCTTTTTGAATAAATTTTTAAATTTAAATTACTAAAGAAAATAACTTTACATAAAAACATTGTTTAAATAAGAAATTGGAAGAGCTTTATATAGAAGAGATTATCAGTTAGTATTGTCAAGAAAAGGTTTGGTATCAAGAGACCCTTTTCTTAAGTACATTCAAATAGAGTCTAAATCATGTTTTCTAACATTTGTTAATACTACACTATTTTTCTACAAAGTGATTCATTACTCATTTTTAAGTCATTAGATGAATTTATTGCATATTTTTATAAGTTTTTCTAGATCAATTATCCCCCAATTATTATTAAAATATGGGAAATTATCTCATTTTTATAATTTATTTTTATTTGGATATAAATTATAAATTATATGTAATTTTTTATTTTAATATATAAATAATCTTCCTAAATTTTATTGTACAGTTTGAATTATACTTTGAATTTTAATTCTAATGATATATTTGAATCATTTTTTATATTTATTTTTTTAATTTTTCATTGACCCCAGCATAATTTCTGACCAATAAAATTTTGGTCACTATCCTTCCTCCCTTTCATCCCTCTTAACTCATTATCAATCCCTTTCATCTTCAATTAATGGATATTTGAAAGTAAAATATTCCTTTTAAAAAAATTATTCTTGGTGATAACATTTTTTTTATTATTACTTGAACTTTTTATAACATATTGAATATATGATATATACATTATTCGGATAAATTAGGATTATATAATATGAGAAACATGGATTTTGTACTTTAACACTCTTAATGGTGGTTTTTCATTTTTTTGATTAATTTCATGGAAAACCAATTTTTTTCTTACATGTGCTTTTGGTATATTAATGAGGTTACTACATACATGAAAAAAAAAATTGGATATAGTGTGTTTTTTCTATTAGATGTAAGGTTTTATAGTGAGTGGATTTCATAAAATATGTTCATCTTCTAATCCATGGAGATCATTTTGAGGATTTTTTATTATAGAATCATGTTTTATTTTTTGATAATACACTAAACTTTGGGTTCATATTCAGTACTTTTGTATATCAAATTCTATTACACTAGTCTATAACTAAAGTGTTTTTTCCCTTAAATATATTGAAGGAAATCTATATCATATAGTTTTGTGAATGATAAAATTCTCATATTTTTTAATGGATTTTAAACTATTATTTATCATACTTATATATTTTAATTAGAAAAAATTTAAAATGAAAATGAATTTAAATACATCTTGATAGATTCGTAAAAACACACTTGTCACTATCATAGTTCCATACTCCAATGCAGCAGCATACTCATTGGACCAGATCGTCTACATTGGTAAAAGAGTCCATTCAGTTTGGGTCCAACTAAGCAGTACTGATTAAACCCATGTTCTAGAAAAAAAGAATGTCATAATATCCAAAAGATTACTATCTACCCAACTCAAGTATATAATTATCCTTATTGCATGTTAATTATATCCTAACCAATCGTAGTTCATTTCTTGAATCGCTTCACCAGTTTATGGTAATTATCATTAAAATTATTAATTTTAATAAACAATTATAAAAAAAGTGGTGTTCTATTTTTTGTAGAACCTATCATAAAATCATGTTTTTCAATAAACATCTTGGAAATTAATATACATACTATAAATCATTTTTTCAATAGTGCATAGGATTAATATTTTCCGGCCTATAATGGAAGGTTTAAGGCATCATCAAGGAAATTTCTCATGGTATTAAGCCCAAGGCAGTGGTTTTTTATCTTGTTGGTATCCATGATCTATTGATATTGTTATAATTATAACATAAAAAATTTATTTCATAATAACATTTAACGACATTATTTTTACCAAAAATTTAGCGATGGAGACATATATATTGGTAAAATAATTTACAAAAAGATATGTCTCTATAGGAAAAATAGGAATATTTTGTGTGGATTATTTTCTTAAACTAATAAAAGAATACTAAAAACACACATAAGATATTTTCTCATCATATCCCATATAATAAACCACAGGACTATACTTATGTTTGTTTAAATTTTATAATTGTATTAACCTCATCACATATTTATGTTTATCTTGGCACATCTCAACATGTCCATTTGATAAAACCCTCCCACTAAACTCATTAATCAGTGAAATATATGAAAAAAAATGAATAATAATAATATATAGGAATCATATTCTTAATATAAAATCATTAAACAAGTATTAAAACTCCCTTACATCACAACATCAAATATTACAATGTTAATAACTTTTTTTCTACTTATAACTATTTAAAATTTTTTCATCACCATTATTCTTTATTTTTTATAAAACTTTTTCCTTGAGATCCTTTTAGTAACTAACTATAATTATTTACAATATTTATGTACTACCACATCCAAAACACATTTAGGATATAAAGTGAAATTTACAATGTATTTTCACTGGAATAATCATTTATTTTCTAACATTGAACTTCTCCAAGTCCAAATATATTACCACTAGTTTCTTAGAAACTATATTATTTCATAATACTTTTCCAAGAAAACATAAACTCTTTTATGTCACAAAATTGAAATTCTTTCATATTCATTGGAATATTTAACAAATAAACTATTATAACCATATCTTATATGGTGTCTTATGTGTTTAGAGAATTATTTTGAATAGAAGAAATTTTTATTTAAAAATGGGAACTCTTTCCCTAATATTATAATAAATGTTTTGTATTAACTGTTTTGTCCTAAATAAAACACCATTTATCCTTATTGTCTTCTTATATATGTTATATAATTGTATCATTCATAATAATGTGTATAAAAAATGTCATATCATTTACTGATAATAATACTATTTTTAAAATAGAACCTCTTATCATATAATAAGTAAAAAAATATGATAATAAAACTATACTTATTTTTGATCTATTTGAGCTTTAAGTAATCCACTAAATAAAACATATTTATGTAGAAACACATTTCTCTATCATTTGAATGAAAAATTTAATATTGATCCTTTGACCCTTCATCAATTTTGAACTCATGTATATTTACAACACTTATAAAACATACATTTGGTATCATCTACCATTCAAAATAGAAGAATCTAATTGTATAATATTAGTACCTGAAGTGGACTCTCCATGAAGTTTATTTCAATTATTTATGTATTCAAGATAGTTCCTTCTCTAATGGACAAGTCTGACATAATTAAATCACTTCCCATCCTTCTAATTCATTGTCTTAGATGTTGGTGTGGTATCTCTACAACATCTTGTAGTTTTTTTTGGGAAAAACTTTTACCCTTCCTTTATGTACCATCATAATGTTACATGAGCTAAGACATCCCATGTCTTCCCTATAAATCATTGAAATATTGCAGAAAAAGGGTATACTTTTATTAAAAAAACTCATATTTTATTTCATAATGAATTGTCAAAACCTTTTCAGAAGGCATCGTAGGATAAATTTTGTGGCCAAATCAGACATTAGAGGTAATATTAATCTCTCCCCATAACTAAAAAAGGGTTAAATCCATGGGACACACACAAGTATATAAACCATATGACTATGGGTATATGTTATATCCATAGTCATGGAAGGTGGCTATAGGTGGCTTGACATAGAGCCTTGTCACATAGGGAACCTTGATCCATAAGAAAAGTGCTTATAGATATAGGATATCTATATCCATAGGTAGAGTGCCCATAGCTATAGGATATCTATAGCCATGGGTGAACATCTCATGGTTATAAGTTTGTGGTCTCGAGAACTATTTCCATGTTTATGTTTCATATGGCTATACATTAGATGAAAAATTCATTACTATTTTCGAACGTAGGTCTCGCGTCTATAGCACTACAGGATTTACCACTCTAAAATGACACTTAATATGTATATATATAAATATATATGTGTCTGTGGTGTACAAATTTATAAAAAAAATAATTATTATTATTTATTTAGTCATAATGTGATCCAATTTTTAGGGACTATATCTATAATTTTCACTACCCATGGCTATAAACCCTTCCCTTAGCACCCTATAGCCATGGTTCAGGCAACATTTGGCTACAAGAATACCCCCCAAAACCCTATATCTATAGGAAACCCATACCATTGATATAGGCCCTCTCTCTGGTAAACTATTTCTATGGTTAGTGTGTACCCAAGCAATAAACTGGTCCCCCATCTACTTATATCCATGGGTGGTTAGGCATATGAATATAGTCTCTAGCATTAGGAAATATTGGTTATAGGACCGGCCACCTGTGGATATAGATCCCACACCCAAAAACCAAAAACAATGGGCTCATCCTCCCCTGGATAAAGACTCCACCCTCTAAAACAGTTAATCACGAACTTAGCCAATCATGGCTATAAACCAGACCCCCCAAAACCTATATCCATTATTATCTCGAACTGTAGATATAGACTCTATATCGGGTGACCTATAGTTATATATGTTAAGTTCATGTGGCTATAGATTGTTCCCCCGATAGTTGATAGCCATGGGTATCCAGGGCTATGGCTATAGACCCTAACCCCAAGAACCTATAGTCAGGGGCCCGATTGCCCGCCATTATAGAACATGCCTAGGGAAACCTATATCCATATTAATGTCCACCCGGTGCTATAAACCATTCCCTCTTCAACCAATATCCATGGGAAGCTGAGAAATTAGATATAGACCCCACCCCCCAACAACCTATAGCCATGGGTCCTGATGCCTATGGTTATAAGTTTTTACCCACAGTTGTGAAGTTAAAAATATATCCACAGGTAGAAAATTCAATAAGATATTGGCCACCTATATCCATAGGTAGGATTGACCATAGATATAGGATTATTTGGTATTAGTTCTAGGTCATTGACGTAACCAATCAAATTGAATACATGAGTGGGGAATGATGTACCTTATTTTATATTTCATTGAAATAATTCCTTTGACACCTCTTACCTCTCATGTCTTTCTTGTTCCTGATATATAATTTCTATGTTTTCTAATATCTTGTATGCATCCAATATTTAATGTTGATTTTTAAATGTGGGATTTATGGTCACAATCATAAAAATAGATACTTTTATTGAATCCTTTAGATACTTTTCATAAATATATATATATAAATATATATATATTTATTGAATGGATTCATTTTCTAGTTTCCTGAGAATGGGTTTCTTCAACACATAGAACATTCCCCATTTTTTAATAACCATTCTCATGTTTCACCACCAATCTGATAAATTAATTCTATTAATTTTTTCCTTATTTAAAATAGATATCAAAGTTAAACATGAAAGTAATAATAATTCCACTATATCTATAACAGAATATTTTATTAAATAATTATCATGTTTTCCATTCATTTAATAAGTAATTTTTTTAAAATTTCTTCCACTAAAATGATAACCCCTTTTAAAAATTATCATATACATTAGTGGTCCAAGACCCATATTTCACTAATAAATAACCATAACTTCACATGAAACTCACCAATTTATCTATTTAGAAGGACAATCATGTCAGTCCTATTAGATATGAATCATTAATGGTTGACTAAACAGTTGTTTACAAAATTCATCATATTGATAATCTCTACACTATTCCTCTAGTATTCTAACTCTTAGGATTTTTCATCTAAATGTAACTCAATGAAAACATAAAAAAATGCACCTAGATATTAGGTTCACCTCATTACTTTATTTCCTTAAAAAATATAATCCAAGGGAACCTTACTTTGTCAAGAACCTACCTAATTAGATGATCTAGGTATTGACAAGAGATTTCACTAGAAGGAACCTTAGGCATAGTGTTTTAAAAAGGGTTTTAATATCACCATCTTATCTCATATTATTCCCATTACATATATATATGCTTATAATGATTTAATGTTGAATATATATTAATTCCACCAAATTAATATTATAAAACCACGTTGACGGGTAACTATTTACACAAACTATAGATTTTTTTTATTAACCCAAACTAAAATAAAGCTATATTTCTACACATACAAATACATATCTTTAAAAAGGAATATGACACCCATTAATTTAAGGGATTATAATCATATCAAATTAATAATCACTACATCATATGAAGGAGATATAACCAAAATCACTTTTTCTTGTGATACAATTGGCAAGTTCATGTTTTAAAACCAAGGGATATCATAAATAGACACTATACTTAAAATTATATGATATAACATGGAATATCATAAAGAATATTATCATGAAAATATGAACCTATATTTTCTATGAATCACAAACTAAAATTCATTTGAAAAAGTTACAAAATGATTTTGAAACAATTCATTAATTTGTCAACATTTACATCTCTTCCACGAAATGTTTATCATGAGTGAGGTTATGAATAAGATGTAATACATGGGAGATCATTATTCATGAAATAGTTTCAATAGTTGATCAAATTATTTTTTTCATGTGTTATAACTCATGATTAAATGTGTGATAACTCAAGAAGAATCCTTGTTGGATCAATATAGAGGAGTTAGTGTTCATTTTATGGATGTGTGTGATATCTTGCAAGCCTTCCCAAACACTTAGATGATACTTCCTCATCTCAATGAATTCGTCATACTTTTTCCTTCACCCAATGAGGTACTAGCATAACATGGATGAAGTATGATCCCTCTCTTATAACGAGTGATTTGGTTTCAACCTATGGATACCTGTGGAGGTGGGATATCAGTTGGATTCCACTTCTGTAATCTTCATCAATCCCATTTAAAGATCTTTGAAGATGATGCAGTGGAAGAAATGGTGTGTGGTACACATATTTATGGGTTATTTATTTCTAAATTATTTAGGGTTTTATATATATACCATGGTTTGATATTGGTTTGGGTTTCAATAATACTTCAACTGGTTTAACAAATATTGTTAGATCCCTTCAAAACCAAGTAGTGGTATCAAATAATATGATGTGTTTTAGATTCATGAAATCATATTAGAAATGGGATTTTTGAAATCATATTCCATATTGAATTTTCTATCATAAAATATGATTTTGTTTTGTTTTTTACAACTATATAATGACTTAGAATATGTAATATCTTAATTACTAACTCAGTACCCTCAATTTTGTATATGTTAAAGAATAAGACTCATAGATATCTTATCCTACATTATTATTGAACCATGTTACAAAAAAAAGAGTTACATTTCCTTTATGATGTCTCATCCTGTCAAAAAATTTGATATATGATATGATAGGTGATGATAAGGTTATTAGTCATAAAATTTGATTGGTAATGAGCACCAATGGCTGATCAACCATATCTTTTAATTTCCCCTAGATTGTTAAATATGAACTTTATCATATTCTATGATTAGTCTTGGATCATAAAATATAAATGATGATAAAAAATTATTTTTCTTTTATTCAATTTTGAATTGTATTTTATAATTTAAAAGATTGTTTATAAATAATAATAAATTGTTTCTTTGGGATATTTATTAATTTATCAAGTGTTTATAAATTAATTAGTTATGAAGACATTGTAATTAATTAATTAAATGTTTATGAAACGTTTAATGATAAATATTCCTGAATATTAAATATTAATATTAGAATAAATTTTATAAAATTATATGACAAGCCTTATGACTTAAAAATAAAGTGTTTCTTTGAAAATCATATGGTTATCTTATAAAATGTTTATAAATTAAAAAATTATGCCAAAATATAAAAGTGTTTTTATTTAATTATGAAATGTTCCTAATTGATTTATCTTAATTATTCAAATTAAGGGACTTATTTGGTATATTATTTTGACCACATTATATTAGTTTTAATGATTTATTTGATCAAGTATTAACTAAATTTAAGTTTGTGATATTTATATTATGTAAAATGTCCAGATACTAGAAATTGGATTATAAACTATTTATAATTAAAAGAATATCTCATATTTAATAAAAAATGTCATTTAAGGAATAATATTATGTTTTTAATATTAATAAATGAATATAAAGTGTTTATATAAAAGATTATGGTATTTATATATAATATAACCAAATTCTAAAGTGCTTATAATTTGATTTTATTTATGAATTTTTATAAATGTTTATCACATATTTAAATTTATGAATTATTAATTTATTTAAGATTAGTCCATTGTTTGTTACTTTTTTATATAAATGGTTTATATTATTAATATTTTTATCCTTTAATTTAAATGTTAAACTACTTCTAGACATTATCATAATTGTATATAAGGAGTTACCTTCTAGTTATGATAATGGTTTTGGTTCCCTTCAACAATAACTTTAGTTTGTGATTAAACTTATTATCAAGAATTTAGTTGTCTAATATAGTTTATAAATATTATTTAATATAGTTATGATGAATTGGATTCTCTCTTGAGTAAAGTATCCTTAGGTAGAGGGAATTTGGGTCGATTTTCACACTGGACTAAAAGTTTATTCCTTGTTCTAAAAAGGTGGATGTTGGTTATTTGTGGATTTAGGATCAATAATATAGAGATTATAAATTTCAAATAATTATAAACCTCTAAATTAAAATTTGATGTTACTTATAAATAATATTAATTTAAATATCTTTCAATGTATTTGACTTCTTTTTTTGGGTGATTATCACAAATTGTGGGTTGTGTAATGAGTTACACATCAATTTGGTTTGAAAATATTTTTTGGTGTATTAATTAGGATTAAAAATATAAATCACTAAAATAATTCATATATAAATGGAATAACATGATATAAGATAGTGATATTAAAATCAATTCTAAATACTAAGTGTTAGATTCCTTCCAAAGCGGTACTTATCAAGACCTAGATCATCCAAACAAGTTGTTTCATGCCAAGTCAGGGTGCCCCTAGATTATCTATCTAAGGAAAGAAATTAATGGGTAGATTCAAACAAAATTTGGGTGATCATTATTAGCCTATGGTTTGGGTTACAGTTATCTAGAAAACCCTGAGGGATAGGATTATAGAGAAAAATAGTTGTGTTTTTCTATATGATAGATTATGAAAAAAAATCCCACTCAAATATTGAATATTCATATATGATATTATTAGGATGATTTCATACCTAAATAGATAAATTTATATATGAATTCCAAAGAGGAATCATTTCTTACTGAAATATGGATCTTGGACCATGAATAAATATGATGAGTATAAAAGGGGATACCATTTTATAGGGATCCCAATTAATAAAATTATTTATTAATTGGTATTAGTACATGATATTCATCTAATAGAATCTTATATTCTGGATAAATTGAATCATCATAATCCTCATCATAAAACATAACTTTGAGATTAATCTTATAGGAAGGGGAAACAAAATTTAAGAAGCTCGTATGACTAATAACTTAAGAAAAATTCTTGAGAGTAATTCTATGTTTCATAACAACACCTTAATGGGAAACCATGTGTTTAAGTTAATCATCTGGTGAATCTAAATGATTATGAGAAGAATATAAACATTCAATTAATTCTTATATGGAATTATATTATTAATGGACTAAGTAATTTTAGTCTCATATACACAATATGATTGGGTATTTCAAATGATACTCAGTATGATTGAGTCGATAAATGACTTGGTGAGACTATAATTTTTATTAAGGCCTATTATGGTTAAGTTATTTTTTCCTTATCCATATATTGAAATGTTTTTTCAAGATAAATTATTTCAAGAAAATTTTACCTGATATTATCATGTGTAGAGAATAGATGAACTAGGAATGCAATGATATGATCATGATGTTGTTTATATAGTATAAGTTGACATATTAAATACATAAGAAGAAAAGATAAATAGAGACCCCAACAACATTTCATTCAGTATCCATTCAAGGTCATCAAAATAGGATGAAGATATGAGGAAGGAAATAATGAAGATTCCATATCATGGAGTCGTTTATGATTTTAAGGGGGTTTTGAAACTCTAAGGAATATCCATGTCTAGTATTGGTTTTTTTAAAAAACTATTCTCCGGTTTTGAAGAGTATGTGATACAAAATTTATATTTTAAAAGTGTTATAAATATACATTAGTTCAAAAATAAGGGGAGAATTGATAGATCTTGCAGTTTACATTCAAGTGATGAAGAAAATAATTACAACATCAAAAAATTTAATGTAAATTAATTTATTAATCTGTGATGAATCTAAATAAAATACATGTATCATTGTTTCATTTATCACATATGATAAGATAAGTTTTTTATTCATGAAGTTTTTTTATGAAAAGTTTGAGATAATTAATATATTTTTTTAAGACTACTTAGGATATACTCACCACCGAGAATGGGGTGAATCAGTGTTGGGGGAATTTTATTCATATTTGATATTTTAATCCTTTAAAAAATAATACCTATTAGAATATTAATCATACCATTAAGCTACCTTTTCTTTATTTTTTATCTAATACATATTGTGGATAGAATATTTACAAGGTTCATCTTTCGATAAGAAAGGCTAGTCCATAGCGCAACTGGTAAATAATACTCGATCACACATGCCACTATAATGAGATACATGTTATTTTAGAATGAAAAAAAAAATTAACCTAATGTGTGGTACCCTATAGTCAAGTGGGGGTATATAAAACAATCTTGAGTCCATTGAATATTAATAACATCTTAACATCTCAGGTTTTTGAGCTAGTCTAAATTCCTGAACCTTTTTTAATATTTTAGTTTGATGAGCTATCCAACTCTTATATTGATCTTAGGAACCAAAGTTTGATATTTTTAATGACCAAAGGCCTTTTTGTATATATTTTTTAAGTAATATAAAGTGTCTTGGGGTTTAAGATGAGTTTTGGGTGCGTCAAACACTGAAAAATCAGTTTTGATAAATTGCAGATAGAGGAACCTGGTTAGATTTTGCTATGTGGCCTTCAAGGGGAAACTATACCCCAACTATTTCACTAGAAATGTTTTTTAAAACCGTTTGGGTGGGGTGAAACAGTTGTGTGATACCTCTACAATCTTTAATAGAGGGGATATTCATGGTCTACGCACGGTTTGGAAAATTGTGTGCCAAACAGTGCATTGTGTGGTGCTTGGGAAATGAGTACCACACAGTTGGCCCATGGTTAGCCAAACCATGATGCTAAACCATTTGCGTATTTAAAAAGTGAAAAATTAAAAATTCCCCTCTGTTATATCTATCATATTGCCCCTTCTTTCTCCCCTATTTGAAGCTGAGTAGTTGGGAACTTCATTTTCTTCTCCTCTCCTAAGCCTTGATCCACATTCTTCATCTGATCTCTAATATGAGCTCTATTAATCATGTTGGAAGCATATCGGTAAGGGATTATATCCACTTACTTCTCTTATTATGTTATCTCACCATACAGAATACAAAATCTATGCAAGATCTTTTTCCCTAATTTCAGGGTGTTTGTCTAAATCTCTGATTTCTCTTGTTTCAGATCGAATTAGAGGTTAATATAATATGACCGAGAACCTATGAGTATAATTCAGGTGGTACCTAGATTTTTCCCTAATTTTATGGGTGTTTTCGAGTATGTTCTAAATATGTTCTTGAAGGTTGATCGAGTGAGACCCCTAAATAATTAATGTTTGTATTTAAACTATTAAACTAGTATTATGGGATGTAATTGGGACTACCCTGGCTTATGATTAAGTATTCTAAGCTGGGTAAGGTGATTTTGAACACTTGGGAAGGATAGTTCAATAGTTAAATTTAATTAATTAAATTTTTTATATTGATTTCATTATTTCGTTGGGAACCTGACGGGCATGGCCTATGGATTGAAGTAATGTTAATCACCTAAACTAAGGTGACAAGGTCATTAGGATTAGGGTATGTAGCAAGATACATGTGGTGATGATGATCACTAGGTTGAGGTGACATGGTCGTCGACTTGATTTGATGAGGTCATGGCCTGTGTGACTTGGGAAAGTGTTGACCATTGAGATTTAGTGATATGTTCATAGGGTTATGAGATTTCATATGACTTGGCTTAGGTTATTGTTTATGATGACACTAACCGCTTTAAGATGATGTGTCATTGGAGGCATTTTCACATATATAGGGCTTCGTTTAGGTGGTGTTGACCACTTGTTCTAGTTGGAGTCATCTATAGATATTGAAGATTAGGGGATGGTGTTGACTATCAGTTATGTTGGAGGTGCTCACCAAAAAAACCACATGTATAGTGATGAACCATCGGGATATGGTGTGAATACCATCATTTGGGGGCAGTGTCTCATTGTTATACTTGATACTGATGGTTTGGGATTATTGGAGGATGGATATCATCATTTCATGGGACATCATCTATTGATCTGGTGGGGATTTATTTATTAGAGGATGAAATCATCATTCCATGGGATATTTGTAGTTGAGTCGAAGGTTCTTATTTATTGGAGTAAAAATGTAATTTTTCCTCAGGATGTTAGGTTTTTGAGATGATGGGGAATTTATTAGTGGTGGTTTGAGGGACTTGGGACTTGTTGTTTATGTGTTCCTTTTGGATGTCGGATATTGTTTGGTGACATATGAGGTGTCAGATGGAACGATGTGTTGGCTGATGTTTTTATTGATGGAACATGAGGTTTTACCCAATATTATTATCATCAGGGAATGCCTTGGAACTAATAAATGGGTCCTTGACACTATAATTATATATATGCAGACATGTACTATATTCCATATATATAATTGGGGGAATTTATTCAGAAATTATAGTGTTGTTTAAAGTAAGTAAATTCTTTCTTGTGGCTTTTGAGAATAAGGAAAGATGGTTATTTATTCAACATTAGTGTGTTTCCATTTTTTATTTTTCATATACCTATATAATTTTGGATTTAAGATGAGAACATATTGGTGGTGGCCTTCTGAGTTAATTCTCACACTCTATACAGATCCCTCGAGACGCGGGTAGACTTTATGTCTTTAAGATTGGATAAGGGATCAAACTTGGGAGATGGACCTTAATGATAGTAGAAGTAACTTTTTCATGGTATTATGGTATTGGATGAGTTGGTTCCTCTACATAAATCTTGATTTTTATTTTTATTATTCTCATGACATATATACTCACTTGTATGGTTAGCCATGGGTGACCTTGTTTATCTATCTTGTATGAATTATTGTGGCATGTTTTATCTATAAATGGTATTATTCCATTTAACTTATTGGTTATTATTATACTATTATTTCTTTATACATATGATAAGTTCATTGATGCTTCTTCTATTTATGGTCCTTTTTCTACTATGGTATATATGTATGTATGTACCATTATTATTATCTCTATTATAGGGTATACTCTCCCTGTTATCACCTTATAGTACCCTTATTCTTAGTCAGTATCCTTTGGTATATGGGGAGGCGTGCCTAATCGCTAGTGGAAAACTAACCTGGATCACTATTTGTGTGGAAAACCGGGTCCAAACACTGCAAACGGAATCATAGGATTTTTATTTCCCTTTTGATCTTACTATTTAAGCTATTGTAACATCCTAGGTAATTATAGAATAATAATTTTTCATATTTATTAATATTTGTGAAATAGATATTAATTTTACTTTAAAATTTATACTTTTTTTGATAGCAAAACTGACACGCCACAATGGGTTTCTCTGAAATCTTATGTTGCACACAAGACTGAGATATACCAAAAAATAATACATTATTAATATTATTATTCTAAATGGTAGTTAACACCTAGTTTTTGTTTTTGTGGGAATGAATAGAACAACCTATATTGTGTTTTCACATGATTATTAAATGTTTTTACTTTATTCTAATAAATTTTATAGGCTTAAAATGAGAATAAATCCAATTTTAAACATAAAACACTCTAATATTTTAAAAAGGTATCTTTGCCACCTTTTGATGGAGAACCCTATTTCAATATAGTTTTTGTCACATTTATATATTATATTTGACAAAATGAATTTATTTTTTAGAATAGGGACATAAAAATTCACTTTGGTTGAATTTTTGGCATTTTTATGATAAGATTCATTTTTAATGAATAGTGAAAGAATACTATATTTTAATTCAAAACTAACTTTTTGTATAATTTAATTGTATTGTTACATTATCCTTTTACATACTTTTAAGTTATAATTTGATGAATTTGTTATCAATTAATCAAATTTAATCCATTCTAAGTAATTTAACATTTAAATTGAATATAAACATATGTCAATCTTTTGATTGTTTTAACTTTTTTAAAAAGGTGTTTCATCAATCCATCAACATGATTTAATTTAATTTAATTTTAGTCACTTTTGTGAATTTAATTTTCAAAAATTTACATAGATATTTTTAATCAGTATGAAAAATTTGATCTGATAGGATCAAAATAATTTTTAGTGAATAGTAACTTCATTATTTTATTTACCATGGTTAAACGGTAAATGAGGTAAATATGGGTTAAAATAAAATTATAAAATTAAAAAACAACCCTAACACTTTTCATAACATTATTAGATGATTTATGGCTGACCAAGACAGTACTTAGGATGAAATTTTATCCATTGGAAGCCACTTGAGTGTGATTAAGATGTTTATAATATTTAGTTTACAGTAAAGGTAAAAATGTCATAATCATGTCTCTTCTTTCTAAAAAAATTAATTTGGAGTTATATAAGTGATATCTTTAAATATAAATTGTCATTGGAAATCTAAAAAGATTACCTACATCATGGTAATTTATTTACAATTTTTAGGAAATAAATAATTTAATTTAATTATGACACAATGATGATGAAATAATAGATTTATTAATTAAAAAATAAAATAAATGATATTATAGATATCAAAATAAATATTATTTGACATAATTTATTCAATATAAAAAATTTATAGGAGATTATTACATGTTATAAGTATATTCAATGGTTTTTTTTTTGGAGTTATCTCTCTGTTTGGATTTTTTTTAAATTCAATGAAATGAATAATTTAAAAAACGACATAATTGATATTTTATAAAAATACTAATTTATTAAGTTATTTAAAAATCCAAAAAATATTTTAAAATCATAAAATTAATGTTATAAGATCTTCCATTTCATTCATTTTTCAATTATGGGAAATTGACCACGTATAATTAAACTTTTTAGACTCATAATATTTAAAATTTTGTTACCACAATTAAAATTAAAAGAGAATAATTTAAGGGTAAACTGAAAAGATAATGTTTAAAATAAAATCAATACATGTCTAGAAATTATTATATAAGATTAATTAGAACTATACTCATATTATCTTATGAATACCTCAATTTCTTGTCATTTGGATTAAAAAATTAATTTATATTAATTTATATTTTAAGAGTTTCCAAGGGTACCCCTCCCCTCTCCTATAAAAAGGTACTCGTTCTTATCTTATACTCACACTTCAAGAACAATTTTTTTCAGACAAGAACTACCCAAACCCATTCATAGAATAACTCCCCACTTTCTTTAGTCCTTATTTTAGGCAGAACACCCTTCTTATAGGTGTTAACGTGTTCTTCAAAGATGATCAACCCGATGAGGAGGTATCATTTTTTAAGGGTTTCTATTTTATTTATTCTTCCATTTCCTTAAAATACTCTTCTTATAAGTTCAAATTATAAATCATGTATCCTAAATATAATGACATGTTATTATTTTAATATAATCACTTAAATCCATCTCCAATTTCAGCAAATGGTAAATGAACATTTCGTTCGTGTGTACAGTGGACTACCACCTCGCGAACCGATATAGATCGTTTTTCATTACTGTCAATAAAGACTGGTTATAATGATGTAATAAATGTTTATATATAATATTAATGACATATTTATAATTTTATAATAATATTATTTAAATTATGTTCTTACCTTCCATGCACATAAATATGATAATGTAGTTCATGCGTACGCGTGAACTACCACCTCCATGAAGCTATGTGAATCGTTTTTATTCACCACATCACTTTTATGATATATATAAGTATATTTGAATGATTATTATGATTTTAATATTAATATGATCACTCTATAATGATAAAATAATAATTACATTATTTCTATAATGAACAATGTGAAATGGAAAACGTTACTCAGGCGTACGTACGACCTACCTTCTCCATGAATATAATGTTGTTCATTTTTCATACCATAAATAAATGGTTTGATTTAACAGTATAATTGATTTATAAAAGTTCTTATTATTTCATGAATATTATTCTTGATATTAAGGACTTGTGACCACATGGACTAGTGACATCAAACCATGTTTATTTTCAACTCAAGTGCTAAATAACGATAAAACATCAAATATGAACTTAAATAATCATGTAATTTTTATAGCATGGTAATAAGTGATATAAAAGAAATAATAAACATGAAAAAGGTTCTCAAGAAAGTATAAATTAACCTAAGTTTATTATTAAGTAAGAATAAGGAAAATTCGTGACGAATAGAACTTAAGGTAAGGGACTTCATCTCAATCTCCTTTCATTGAGTCATGTTTTTATAATATACACCACCTTATTTTATATAGTTTATAATAGACCACTTTGACTTTTAATTTCATTAAAAGTTTTTCAAAAGGAATATTTTTCTATGAAGCGTTTTACTAAATGAAAAAAGTAATGTTTTTTGAAGGTACACAGTGACAACGACATTTCTGACATCATGACCATTATTTCTAGATTCTTCTAAAATCAAAAATGTTTTTGAAAGAAAAATAAACACCATATTTTATTTTCTTGTATTTTGGTATTGAAAATTGTTTTAAGAATATTTGATTATAACAATATCTTGTAATAAGTCCTTGTTACTGAAATTTTTATGGGTCAATAGTTGATAATTTCAATCTTTTATAAGTTATTATTATATAATGGTACTTAGAAATATTATGGGTGGTTACATGATAAACCATAGACAGGTGGTTACGTGATAAACCAAATATGGGTGGATAGGTGATAAACCAAATATGGGAGGTTCTGTGATAAACAAAGGATGGGTGGTTGTGTTATAACCTCCAATTCATTGGGTGTGGAAGTCGGTCATATAGATATTCCATTTAGTGATATGTGTGGAAGAAGACTGTATGGTTATACTATTTAAGTATGAATATGTCCCTAGTTACCTTTAAATGTTATATTTTCCTTCTTATGGGTTTTATAGTAATCTTTTGGTTAAAAAAAGGGGAAGAAATGAGCTTCTATTCATTGAAGAGTATTTTCTACTTTATAACGGTGAAAAGTATTACTTTATGATAAAGTATTCCTGGTTTACGTGTTTTTTCAAGTCTAATAGTTTTCATTCTTTTTATAACCCTTACTGAAATTGTTGTGCTCATCCCAAGTTTTTTAAATTTATTTCACATGATTTAATGGAGAATAGATTCAAGGATGGGATCAAGAAAAAGTTATGATGTTGAAACATGAAACAAAATGATGTTTATTTTTAAACGTTTTTTGTTTTATGAAAAAATGGATAGGGAGTAAAAGTGTCTAATTTTTAATTTTTTTGTTTTTATATAATATTTATAGCCTAATTCCCTGAAACTCTAAACCTGAAAAGATCCTCAATGTTAAATAAATTCAAATTATTGACTTAAATCAAGATTGTGAAATGTTTAATGTTGGGGCCTTATAGTTGGTATTAGAGGTTTGTTTAGATAAATTTAGAGGTTAGGGTGATATTTAAGTATAATTTACAAGTTATATATATCCAAAATGGTTATCATAATAGAAAGATTCGTAGTTATTTTAGATAAATTGAATGATTTTGAGATAAAATTAATAAGTATATCTTAATTTTTATCTTCCTCATATGATGTTTTATTGATATACTCACCCTAACCTTTTTGGTTTTAGTAAATCTTTGGATCTAGTATGCTCCAAAGTAATAATATATGTGAAGGAAACATGTGGTGGTTCTTTGAAAAAGAAACCGGAAGAAATGAGAGTTGTAATAAGATCTCTCAAGGTTATTCTAAACCAACTATCATGAATCATGATTAACAAATTTAACCTTGGTGAGTTCTATAATGCATCATATATGAGAGAAATGAATCCTTATGAAATTTTAGTTAATAATGATCAGAAAGGTAAGAATATTCCTCAACATGTGTCATGTATATAGAAATAAACACCTGTAAAATTGTTTTAAATGGATTAGAAGATATTATAGATGTGGTAATGAAGTTCATAAAGCAATAACCTACCATGGAAAAATAAAGTGTTCAGTTGACTCCAGGAAAGGGAAATAAATTATTTCTGAGTTATCAATTGAGTGTTTTAAATGTGGTGAGTATAGTCATTATGAAAATTAATTTCCTATGAAGATGGATCGCGAATGGGATCAGGAGGACTGAAAAAATATATTTTTAGTAATAAATATTTATATTCCAATTGAAGATGAAAAAATTTAAAATGATAGATGAAAGGTATGGATTATTTTCATTTCTCGTTTTTTGACATTATTGAATCTTAGGTGGTGTTGACCACTTCTTCTAGGTGGAGTCATCTATAGATATTGAAGATTAGGGGATGGTGTTGACTATCAGTTATGTTGGAGGTGCTCACCAAAAAAACCACATGTATAGTGATGAACCATCGGGATATGGTGTTAATACCATCATTTGGGGGCAGTGTCTCATTGTTATACTTGAGACTAATGGTTTGGGATTATTGGAGGATGGATATCATCATTTCATGGGACATCATCGGTTGATCTGGTGGGGATTTATTTATTGGAGGATGAAATCATCATTCCATGGGATATTTTTTGTTGAGTTGAAGGTTCTTATTTATTGGAGTAAAAATATAATTTTTCCTCAGGATGTTAGGTTTTTGAGATGATGGGGAATTTATTAGTGGATGTTTGAGGGAATTGGGACTTGTTGTTTATGTGTTCCTTTTGGATGTCGGATATTGTTTGGTGACATAGGAGGTGTCAGATGGAACGATGTGTTGTTTGATGTTTTTATTGATGGAACATGAGGTTTTACCCAATATTATTATCATCAAGGAATTCCTTGGCACTAAGAAATGGGTCCTTGACACTATAATTATATATATGCAGACATGTACTATATTCCATATATATAATTGGGGGAATTTATTCAGAAATTATAGTATTGTTTGAAGTAAGTAAATTCTTTCTTGTGGCTTTTGAGAATAAGGAAAGATGGTTATTTATTGAACATTAGTGTGTTTCCATTTTTTATTTTTCATATACCTATATAATTTTGGATTTAAGATGAGAACATATTGGTGGTGGCCTTCTGAGTTAATTCTCACACTCTACACAGATCCCTCGAGACGCGGGTAGACTTTATGTCTTTAAGATTGGATAAGGGATCAAACTTGGGAGCTGGACCTTAATGATAGTAGAAGTAACTTTTTCATGGTATTATGGTATTGGATGAGTTGGTTCCTCTACATAAATATTGATTTTTATTTTTATTATTCTCATGACATATATACTCACTTGTATGGTTATCCATGGGTGACCTTGTTTATCTATCTTGTATGAATTGTTGTGGAATGTTTTATCTACAAATGGTATTATTCCATTTAACTTATTGATTATTATTCTACTATTATTTCTTTATACTTCTGATAAGTTCATTGATGCTTCTTCTATTCATGGTCCTTTTTCTACTATGGTATATATGTATGTATGTACCATTTTTATTATCTTTATTATAGGGTATACTCTCCCTGTTATCACCTTATCATACCCTCATTCTTAGTCAGTATCCTTTGGTATATGGGGAGGCGTGCCTAAGGGCTAGTGGAAAACTAACCTAGTGCACTATTTGTGTGTAAAACTGGGTCCAAACACTGCAAATGGAATCATAGGATTTTTATTTCCCTTTTGATCTTACTATTTAAGCTATTGTAACATCCTAGGTAGTTATAGAATAATAATTTTTCATATTTATTAATATTTATGAAATAGATATTAATTTTACTTTAAACTGTATACTTTGTTTGATAGCATACCTGACACGCCACAATGGGTTTCTCTGAAATCTTATGTTGCACACAAGACTGAGATATACCAAAAAATAATACATTATTAATATTATTAATCTAAATGTTAGTTAACACCTAGTTTTTGTTTTTGTGGGAATGAATAGAACAACCTATATTGTGTTTACACATGATTATTAAATGTTTTTACTTTCTTCTAATAAATTTTATAGGCTTAAAATGAGAATAAATCCAAATTTAAACATAAAACACTCTAATATTTTAAAAAGGTAGCTTTGCCACCTTTTGATGGAGAACCCTATTTCAATATAGTTTTTGTCACATTTATATATTCTATTTGACAAAATGAATGTATTTTTTAGAATAGGTACATAAAAATTCACTTTGGTTGAATTTTTGGCATTTTTATGATAAGATTCATTTTTTAATGAATAGTGAAAGAATACTGTATTTTAATTCAAAACTAACTTTTTGTATAATTTAATTGTATTGTTACATTATCCTTTTACATACTTTTAAGTTATAATTTGATGAATTTGTTATCAATTAATCAAATTTAATCCATTCTAAGTAATTTAACATCTAAAATGGATATAAACACATGTCAATCTTTTGATTGTTTTAACTTTTTTAAAAAGTTGTTTCATCAATCCATCAACATGATTTAATTTAAATTAATTTTAGTCACTTTTGTGAATTTAATTTTCAAAAATGTACATAGATATTTTTAATCAGTATGAAAAATTTGATCTGATAGGATCAAAATATTTTTTAGTGAATAGTAACTTCATTATTTTATTTACCATGGTTAAACGGTAAATGAGGTAAATATGGGTTAAAATAAGATTATAAAATTAAAAAAAAACACTAACACTTTTCATAACATTATTAGATGATTTAGGGCCGACCAAGACAATACTTAGGATGAAATTTTATCCATTGGAAGCCACTTGAGTATGATTAAGACATTTATAATATTTAGTTTACAGTACAGGTAAAAATGTCATAATCATGTCTCTTCTTTCTAAAAAAATTAATATGGAGTTATATAAGTGATATCTTAAATTATAAATTGTCATTGGAAATATAAAAATATTACCTACATCATGGTAATTTATTTACAATTTTTAGGAAATAAATAATTTAATTTAATTAGGACACAATGATGATGAAATAATAGATTTATTAATTAAAAAATAAAATAAATGATATTATAGATATCAAAATAAATATTATTTGACATAATTTATGCAATATAAAAAAATTATAGGAGACTATTACATGTTATAAGTATATTAGATGGTTTTTTTTTTGGGAGTTATCTCTCTTTTTGGATTTTATTTAAATTCAATGAAATGAATAATTTAAAAAACGACATAATTGAAATTTTATAAAAATAATAATTTATTAAGTTATTTAAAAATCCAAAAAATATTTGAAAATCATAAAATTAATATTATAAGATCTTCCATTTCATTCATTTTTCAATTATGCTAAATTTACCACATATAATTAAACTTTATAGACTCATAATATTTAAAATTTTGTTACCACAATTAAAATTAAGAGAATAATTTAAGGGTAAACTGAAAAGATATGGTTTAAAATAAAATCAATACATGTCTAAAAATTATTATATAAGATTAATTAGAACTATACTCATATTATCTTATAAATACCTCAATTTCTAGTCATTTGGATTAAAAAATTAATTTATATTAATTTATATTTTAAGAGTTTCCAAGGGTACCCCTCCCCTCTCCTATAAAAAGGTACTCGTTCTTATCTTATACTTACACTTCAAGAACAATTTTTTCAGACAAGAACTACCCAAACCCATTCATAGAATAACTCCCCACTTTCTGGAGTCCTTATTTTACGTAGAACACCCTTCTTATAGGTGTTAAGGTCTTCTTCAAAGATGATCAACCCGATGAAGAGGTATCATTTTTTAAGGGTTTCTGTTTTATTTCTTCTTCCATTTCCTTAAAATACTCTTCTTATAAGTTGAAATAATAAATCATGTATCCTCAATATAATTACATGTTATTATTTTAATATAATCACTTAAATCCATCTCCAATTTCAGCAAATGGTAAATGAACATTTCATTCGTGTGTACAGTGGACTACCACCTCGCGAACCGATATAGATCGTTTTTCATTACTGTCTATAAAGACTGGTTATAATGATGGAATAAATGTTTATATATAATATTAATGACATATTTATCATTTTATAATAATATTATTTAAATTATGTTCTTACCTTAGATTCACATAAATATGATAATGTAGTTCATGCGTACGTGTGAACTACCACCTTCATGAAGCTATGTGAATCATTTTTATTCACCACATCACTTTTATGATATATATATATAAGTATATTTGAATGATTATTATGATTTTAATAATATTATGATCACTCTATAATGATAAAATAATAATTTCCTTATTTCTATAATGAACAATGTGAAATGGAAAACGTTACTCAGACGTACGTACGACCTACCTTCTCCATGAATATAATGTTGTTCATTTTTCATACCATAAATAAATAGTTTGATTTAATAGTATAATTGATTTATAAAAGTGCTTATTATTTCATGAATATTATTCTGGATATTAAGGACTTGTGACCACATGGACTAGTGACATCAAACCATGTTTATTTTCAACTCAAGTACTAAATAACGATAAAACATCTGATATGAACTTAAATAATCATGTAATTTTTATAGCATCGTAATAAGTGATATAAAAGAAATAATAAACATGAAAAAGGTTCTCAAGAAAGTATAAATTAACCTAAGTTTACTATTAAGTAAGAATAAGGAAAATTCATGACGAATAGAACTTAAGGTAAGGGACTTCGTCTCAATCTCCTTTTATTGAGTCATGTTTTTATAATATACACCACCTTATTTTATATAGTTTATAATAGACCCCTTTGTCTTTTAATTTCATTCAAAGTTTTTCAAAAGGAATATTTTTCTATGAAGCGTTTTACTAAATGAAAAAATTAATGTTTTTTTAACGTACGCAGTGACAACGACATTTCTGACATCATGACCATTATTTCTAGATTCTTCTAAAATCAAAAAAAAATTTGAAAGAAAAATAAACACCATATTTTATTTTCTTGTATTTTGGTATTGAAAATTGTTTTAATAATGTTTGATTATAACAATATCTTATAATAAGTCCTTGTGACTAAAATTTTTATGGGTGAATAGTTGATAATTTCAATCTTTTATATGTTATTATTATATAATGGTACTTAGAAATATTATGGGTGGTTACATGATAAACCATAGACAGGTGGTTACGTGATAAACCAAATATGGGTGGTTAGGTGATAAACCAAAGATGGGAGGTTCTGTGATAAACAAAGGATGGTTGGTTGTGTTATAACCTCCAATTCCTTGGGTGTGGAAGTCGGTCATATGGATATTCCATTTAGTGATATGTGTGGAAGATGATTGTATGGTTATACTATTTAAGTATGAATATGTCCCTAGTTACCTTTAAATGTTATATTTTCCTTTTTATGGGTTTTGTAGTAATCTTTTGGTTAAAAAAAGGGGAAGAAACGAGCTTATATTCATTGAAGAGTATTTTCTACTTTATAATGGTGAAAATTATTACTTTATGATAAAGTATTCCTGGTTTACGTGTTTTTTCAAGTCTAATAGTTTTCCTTCTTTTTATAACCCTTACTGAAATTTTTGTGCTCATCCCAAGTTTTTTAAATTTATTTCACATGATTTAATAGAGAATAGATTCAAGGATGGGATCAAGAAAAAGTTATGATGTTGAAACATGAAACGAAACGATGTTTATTTTTAAACATTTTTTGTTTTATGAAAAAATGGATAGGGAGTAAAAGTGTCTACTTTTTAATTTTTTTGTTTTTATATAATATTTATAGACTAATTCCCTAAAACTCTAAACCTGAAAAGATTCTCAATGTGAAATAAATTCAAATTATTGACTTAAATCAAGATTGTGAAATGTTTAAGGTTGGGGCCTTATAGTTGGTATTAGAGGTTAGTTTAGATAAATTTAGAGGTTAGGGTGATATTTAAGTATAATTTACAAGTTATATATAACCAAAATGGTTATCATAATAGAAAGATTCGTAGTTATTTTAGATAAATTGAATGATTTTGAGATAAAATTAATAAGTATATCTTAATTTTTATCTTCCTCATATGATGTTTTATTGATATACTCACCCTAACCTTTTTGGTTTTAGTAAATCTTTTGATCTATTATGCTCCAAAGTAACAATATATGTGAAGGAAACATGTGGTGGTTCTTTGAATAAGCAACCGGAAGAAATGAGAGTTATAATAAGAACTCTCAAGGTTATTCTAAACCAACTATCATGAATCATGATTAACAAATTTAACCTTGGTGAGTTCTATAATGCATCATATATGAGAGAAATGAATCCTTATGAAAGTTTAGGTAATAATGATCAGAAAGGTAAGAATATTCCTCAACATGTGTCATGTATATAGAAATAAACACCTGGAAAATTGTTTTAAATGGATTGGAAGATATTATAGATGTGGTAATGAAGTTCATAAAGCAATAACATACCATGGAAAAATAAAGTGTTCAGTTGACTCCAGGAAAGGGAAATAAATTATTTCTGAGTTATCAATTGAGTGTTTTAAATGTGGGGAGTATAGTCATTATGAAAATTAATTTCCTATGAAGATGGATCGCGAATGTGATCAAGAGGACTGAAAAATTGTATTTTTAGCAATAAATATTTATATTCCAATTGAAGATGAGAAAATTTAAAATGATAGATGAAGGGTATGGATTATTTTTCATTTCTCGTTTTTTGACATTATTGAATCTTAGGACGTGATTTATGTTTTCATTTATAGGAAGGAATTATTAAGGAATAATATGGAAAATAATGGAATCCTAGTATGTGTAATCTCAGGTGACCTTTGTACTTCACTTTATTAATTTTAAAGTGTAACTTTTATTGACTATTTTCCAATGTGGGATTTAGATGAAGTAATTTTCCAAAGTAAAACCTTAGTTACTGAGACCAAATTTAAAATTGTGAGGACACAATTTCCAAAAGGGTGGAAGGATGTAACATCCCAAGTAAATATAAAATAATAATTTTTCATATTTGTTAAGATTTATGAATTAGATATTAATTTTAATTTAAAATATATTCTTTTTCCGATATCAGGGTTTCTCCGAAATCTTTTATGGCACACAAGACTAAGATATACCAAAAATATTACACTATTAATATTATTATTTTAAATTGTAGTTAACACATAGTAGTTGTTTTGGCAGGAATGAAAAGAACTACCTGTATTATGTTTAAAGATTTTTTTTAAATGTTTTTAATTTATTCTAATAAATTTTATAGTTTTAAAATGAGAATAAATCCAATTTTAAGCATAAAACACTCTAACATTTCTAAAAGGTAGTTTTACCGCCTTTTGATGGAGAACCCTCTTTAAATATAGTTTTTTCACTTTTATATGTTTTATTTGAAAAAATCAACTTCTTATTTATAAGTGGGACATAAAAAATAACTTTGGTTGAATTTTCGGTATTTTTTCATAAAATTCCTTTCTTTAATAAATAGTGAAAAAATAATACATTTTAATTCAAAACTACCATTTTGTAGAATTTAATTATATTGTTATATTATCCTTTTATATGGTTTTAAGGTTTAATTGGACTAAGTTATTATCAATTAATCCAATGTTATCCATTGGAATTAATTTCACATTTAAATTGGATATAAACATGTGTCAATCTTTTGATGGTTTTTGCTTTTTTAAAAACTTGATTTATCAATCCATCAATGAGATTAACGTTAGATTAATTTTAGTCACTTTGGTGAATTAAATTTTCAAAAATGGACATATATGGTGTAATAAGTATGAAAAATGTTATCCAATAATATAAAAATAATTTTTGGTGAATAGTAACTTTATTATTTTATTTTTCATGGTTAAAGGGTTAATCAGGTAAATAAGGGTTAAAATAACATTATAGTAATAGTAAACTACCCTAACACTTGTCATAACCTTATTTTATGATTTATTTATAACCAAGAAAATCCTTGGGCATAACGTTTCGCTTTTGGAAGCTACTTGGGAGTGATTAAGACATTTATAACATTTAATTTAAAGTAAAGGAAAAAATGTCTTAATCATGTCTCTTATTCCTAAAGAAATATTTAATATAGGGTTATATAAGTGATATATTTTACCCTAAATAGTCATTAAAAAGATAAAACTATTAAATATATAATTTTAATTTATTTACAATTTTTAGGAAATAAAAAATTAAATTTATTTATGACACAATGATGTTGTAATAATAGATTTATTAATTAAAGAATCAAATAAATGATATTATAAATATTAAAATAAATATAATTTGACATAATTTATTCCATCAAATAATTTTATAGGTTATTTTGACATGTTATAATTCTATTCAATTATTGTTTTCAAATTTATCTCTCTTTTTGGATTTTATATAAATTTAATGAAATGAATAGTGTAAAAATTGACATAATTGATATTTTATAAAAATAATTATTATTTAAATTATTTAAAAATATAAAAAATCTTTTAACATCACAAAGTAACTATTAAAATGTCAAAAAGATCATTAAGTTTCCAATTGTGGTAAATTTACCCCATATAAGTAAACTTTATAGCCTCTTAATATTTAAAATGTTGTTACGACAATTGAAATTAAAAGAGAATAATTAAGGGTAAACCGAAAGGATAAGGTTTAAAATAAAATCAATACGGGTCTAAAAATTATTGGATGAGATGATTACAAACTATAATAATCTCATATTCTACATATCTCAATTTGGAGCCTTTTTGATTAAAAAATTAATTTATATTAATTTAATATTTTAAGAGTTTACAAGCATACCCCTCACCTCTCCTATAAAAAGGTACCCCCTATTATCGAATACTCATGATTCAATAACCATTTGGTTCAGCAAATATCTACCAAAATCCCTTCTTATAATCCCTCCCCAATTCTTATAATCCTTAGTTTAGGCAGAACACCCTTCTTAGAGGTGTTAAGGTGTTCCTCAAAGGTGATCAACTGAAGAAGAGGTATCGTTTTTTAAGTGTTTCTGTTTTATTTCTTCTTCCACTTCCTTTAAATATTATTCTTCTAAGATGAAAAAATAATTAAATTATCATAAATATACTTATATTTTAGTATATTAATATCATCACCTAAATCCATCTCAAATTTCATCAAATGGGAAATGAATATTTCGTTCGTGTGTAGAGAGGACTACCACCTCACAAACTGATATAGTTCGTTTTTTATTAATTTTGATCAAGACAGGTTATAATGATGTAATAAATGTCTATATATTATATTAATGACATATTTATCATTGTAAAATAAAAATATTACAATTATGTTCTAACATTCCATTCACATAAAAATGATAACATTGTTCATGCATACGTGTGAACTATCACTTCCACGAAGCAATGTGAACCATTTTTATTCACCACATCACTTGTATGATATATATATATATATAAGTTTATTTTAATGTGTATTATGATTTTAATAATATAAATTTCACTCTATAAAGTTAAAATAATAATTATGTTATTTATATAATGATCAATGAGAAATGGAAAACGTTACTCATGCATACGTACGGCCTACAGTCTCCATGAATATAATGTTGCCCATTTTCCATATCATAAATAAATGGTTTGATTTTATAGTAAAATTGATGTACTAAAGTGATTATTATGTCATGAATATTATTATTGATATGAAGGAATTGTGACCGCATGGACTAGTGACATCAAACCATGTTCATTTTCAACTCAAGTATCGAATATCGAAAAAATGTCAGATATGAACTTAAATAATCCTATAATTTTTATAACATGGTAATAAGTGATATAAAATAAATAATAAACTTGAAAAATTTTCTCAAGTAAGTATTAATTAACCTAGTTTTATTATTTAGGAAGAATGAGGAACCTACTTGATGAATATAACTTATGGTGAGGGACTTCATCTCAAACTCCTTTCATTGATGAATATTTTGATAATATACATCACCTTATTTTATATGGTGTATAATAAACCCCTTTGACTTTTAAATTCATTCAAAGGTTTCCAAAAGGGATCTTTTTCAACGAAGTTTTTTACTAAATGAAAAAAGGAATGTATTTTTAAAGTACGTGGAGATGATGAATTTTCTACTATTGTGACCATTATTTGGTATTTGGATTCCTCTACAAGCCAAAATGTATTTAAAATAAAAATAAACATCATATTTAATTTTTAGGTATTTTTGTATTGAAAATGGTTTTAATAATGGTTTAAATTTATCAATATCTTGTAATGATTCCTTGTGATGGAAAATTTTATGATTTAAATGTTGATAATTTCAATCTCTTATGTGTTATGATTATATAATGGTACTTAGACATTTGAACGGGGGTTATGTGATAAACCATAGAAAGGTGTTTATGTGATAAACAAAAGATGGTTGGTTACGTGATAAACCAAATATGGTTGGTTCTGTAATAAACCAAGGATGGGTGGTTACATTATTACTTCCAATTCATTGGGTATGGATGTCAGTTGTAAGGCTATTCCATTTAGTGATATGAGTTAAAGAAGACTGTATGGTTATTTTATTTAAGTATGATTATGTCTGAAGTTACCTTAATATGATATATGTTGCTTTATATGGGTTTTTTTGTTATCTTTTGGATACAAAAATGGTAATAAGTGAGCTTATATTCAGTGAAGAGTATTTACTAACTAAAAAAGGTGAAAATTATTACTCCATGACAAAGTATTCATGGTTTTCATGTTTTCTCATGGCTAAACATTTTCTATCTTTTTCTATCCCTTATTGAGATTTTCGTACTCATCAATTGTTTTTGAAATGTATTTCATAGGATTTAAAGGATAATATATTCAAGGATGGGTTCAAGGAAAATTTATGATGTTTAAAAAAGAAACAAAACCATGTTTATTTTTAAATATTTTTTTGTTTTATGAAAAACTGGAAAGTGAGTAGAAGTTTCTACTTCCTAATTTTGTTTTTTTATGTAATAGGTATGGCCTAATTCCCTAAAACTCTAAATCTAAAAGGATCCTCAATGTGAAATGAAGTCAAATTATTGACTTAACTCATGATTATGTAATGTTTAAGGTTGGTTAATTATAGCTATGTTAGACTAGAGACTAGAATGTAGTCAAAATGGATAAAGAGATAATGTTAGACTTCCTATAGCCCAATGAATGGGGGATAGACCAAGTTTCCATGGTTGGGAAACTTATGTTCCACTATGTGATTTTATATTTGATTTGAATCACGCCATGGGTGGTACACTTGGGTGTAATGTTTATCTATTACGTGGTTTTCAACCCTTGGCCCGATATGGTAATGGAGGTTTTATTGTACATCATGATTGAAACTTAGGTTCACATGATGTATGTTTTTTCTTTTGATCGTCATTGGGAGCCAAGAATGCACTAAGTGGGTTTGTTTCATTTAAAGTGTCAATACATAAGCTAAATAGTGTTTTCCTAATTAGCCATTTTAGTGGAATTATACTCACTCACCCCAGGTATGTGGTTACTACTGAGATATTATGTGATGCTTTATGATTCTATATGCATCTGATATATGGGACTGACTCTAATAAGGGTATGTAGAGACAATAAAAGGGTATGAGTTGTTTAAAGTGTCAACAAAGAATCAAAATAGTGTTTCCTATATAGATTTATTTATGGAATTCTACTCAACTACCCAAGATTTATATATATATATATATATATATATATATATAGGATATGTGATTCATGTCCCTATTAAGGGAAGGCAAGGGGATATGTGGCCAGATTACTTTTTATGTCTGACTCTGATATGGTTAGGCAGGGACCGTGAGGACGGATGACATGTGATTCCTAAAACTGTTATGGGAGGGAAAGGGTCCAGGATCCTGGATTACATGATATACCTAACTCTGATATGGATCCCTAAGGGTTTATGAGGATAGATTTCATGTGAAATTGATGTGGTATGGGAGTGTAAGGGTGGTGAGATGCACTCCCTCTTACAACATTCACTATCTATGATATATATATATATGATTTTTTTGGTCTTTTGACCATGGTATTTGTATTCAGTGTGACGCCACCAAAACAGATCTTGGTAGAGTGTTAAGAGGGCAGTGATATTGTGTCACTTGAGTGTGTATAGGGTGAGGCCCCTGAGGGTTGGGATAAGGCCCTGGAGGGATAGGATTATCATGAACCATAGGTACTAGCTCTGATACAGATGGGACAGCCACAGAATATTCCATATTTTGGCCCATGTATAGATGATAAGAATAGGGTGAGCTTAGTATGAGTCATACATGACATCAATAGGGGAGATTAGGGAGCTGATCTACCCATGTAATGTTTAAAACATGAGTTCCAATCTCAGCACCAGACTTTGTTTCAGGGTATGGGTGTACCATAGGTAGCTAAGAACTAGATCAAGTCAAAGTAGACTATCTTTGATCATCTTGAGAAACCCCCTAGTTGGAGGATGAATTTGGTGACATATATTCTCAGACGAGAGCCAAAGCACTAGTGGGATGTACAAGATCATGTGGGAAGACATGAGGGGATGTCTTTAAAGTATTTCAAGGCTAGGTTCTTCGATAACTTCCTCATAGAGATTTTGAGGGTGTACTGAGTTTGTGAGTTCATGAATATATAGTAGGGGATACATTTTTCATTGAATATAATGATAATTTCATAGACCTATCAAGTTTTTTAACATTTATGGTAGGCAAATACATTTCCAGGGTGAGGAATTTTGAGGATGTTTTATGGAAATCCATTAGATTGTAGGTAAACATCTTTATACATACATAATTATATAAGGAAAATAATTAGGTTCTGATAGCTGATGGAAACTTTATAAACTGATCATATTCATGTCATGTGATAGTGTTAGGAGATTTTAGCGGTGATTATTCAGGTAGTATGAAGTAAGGCCATGGGGAGTCTTGATAGTGCACTCGGGCTAGAGATTTGGGTAGACCCTCAAGGAGTGGTTCTTCAAGGATGTGCTTCAAGTGTGAAAATCCATGGAATGTACGGACCCAATGTGACTGGGTTCTAAAGGAGTACAAAGAATGTGGTTAGATGGGACATCTGGAGAAGTTCTATATGGATCCTTCTTAGGAATATGGGAGTCAAGGACCGAATCGGACCTAGGGATATGAGGTAGGATCAGGAGTAGTACAAGGAAATGGTAACCATGATTTGAATACATTTATAGGTCATAGAAGAGGTAGAGAGACCTATTAGTGGGGTCAGGGGCTAGTATCTGGTGCATCTCCATAGGTATTCCATGCATCGGGTAGTCGAGCTTCGAGCTAGGTGCATATTGTTGAGCTTCCAAGATCATAGCAGTCCAAGGATCGGATGAAAATTAAAGTTATACCTTGATCATGGTGTCACTAAGTTATTTTTTTCTGGAATGTCAATTTTTGATGCATGAGGTTCATGTGTATTGTTTTAGACTAACCAGTCACTGGTCAGTAGGTTGTAATTTATTATAATGCAGGATATATATATATATTTATATTATGTTTATAGTCATTGAGACTATGATGGTCAGGAATATATGTATACATATATATATTAGAGGGATTATTTTGAGCATCTTTTGAGGTGTAGGACTTATGGAAATCTGATTAGATGTGGTCTTTGATGAGTATAGTGTACGGCACTGGTATTAAATGGGAATATGATGAGAACCAGTACTTTATGGGTTTCATCTATGACACAGGAATGAATGGAGTACCTAATGAGGTTTGGGAATTACAATGAATCATGGGGGGTCTATATGTCTGATGATGGTTGGTGGAACCATCATAATATTTAATGTTTTAGGTTGAAAATCTATTGGGTTGGTAACTCATAAGGTGGGGAGTGCCTCAAGGGGAGTTGAACTATGTTTGATTGAATAGGGTAGACCAATATGATACAAATGATATGGTTATGTTTGGTACCATCTATAGGTAAATATTGATAGATTGGGGATGATATAGTTTAATTTGGGTAGATCGTAATGTCTTGGGTTTTTGAGAGGGTTGAAATTCCTCAACCTTTTTTAATTTTTGATTATGGTGAGTAAGCCAACTCTTCTCTTGAAATTTAGAACCTAATTCTAGGATTCCTATTTACCAAAGGCCTTTTTTAGGGCCCTAAAAGTTCATTAGGGTTTTGGATTAGTTTTGGGTATGTCAAACCCTGGAAACTTAGTTTTGGGAAAACAAATATTGAGGCACAACGTTAGATTTAACCTTGCATCCCACCAATTGTACTAGACATGGTTTTTCAAACCATGCAGGTGGGGGAACCTGGCCATGAAATACCTCTATAGTTTTTAAAAGAGGGGATATTCATGGTCTGCACATGGCTTGGAAAATCATGCACCTAGTCATGTCTAGTGTGGTTCTTGGGTAGTGATCACCACATGGTTGGCACACGGTTAGCCAAACCCTATGGCCAAACTATGATGTCTTTAAAAAGTGTAAAATTTCAAATTCTCCCCTCCCTTATATTTATCATTTTACTCCTTTTTTCTCCATCATTACATGAAAAATATAGGGGAGATCCATTTCCTTATCCTATCCTAGGACTTCAGCCACCTTCATCATCTGAGCTCTAATCCAAGATTCATCAGTCTCATTGGAAGCATATTGGTAAGGGATTCTATCCAATTGCCTCTCTTCTTATGTTACATCACCATACGTAATTCAATATCCATGTGATCTCTTTTTCCAACTTTTAGGATGTTGGTCTAGGTCTCCAATTTCTCTCATTTTGTCTCATGTTAGAGGTCAATATCAGATGACAGAGTGACTACGAGTATAAGGTAGGTGGTTCCTTGTTTCCTCCTTAATTTTACGGGTGTTTTGGGGTGAGTTATAAATATTCACATGAGGGTTAACCAAGTGATACCCCGAAGTAATTAATGTTTATATTTAAAATTTTAAAATGGTATTCTGAGATTTAGTTGGGAATTCCCCAGCTTAATATTATGTATGATAAGTTGGGAAAGGGCCTTTTGACCACTTGGTTGGGATAGGTCGGTCATTGAATTGAATTAATTAAATTGTTTATATTGATTGCATTGGTTCCTTAGGAACATCAAAGGAATGGCCCAAGGATTGAGGTGATATTGATCACCTAGATAAAGGTTACATAGTCTTCATGCTAAGGGTGTGTCCCGAGATACATGGGGTGAAGATAATCACCAGGTTGAGGCAATATAGTCATTAGTTTGAGGCCACAAGATTTCCAGGATAAGCTAATATCCCATGTGACCTGGGTTGGTTTTGACCATCGGGACATAGTGACATGGTCACCTGGGAATGAGGTGTCGAATGATGTGTATGAGGTTATTTTTTGTGATTACACTCATCGTTTTTAACCAACATGCCATCGGAATCATTTTTATAGAGATAAGACCCAGTTGAGGTGGTGTTGACCACTCATCATGGGTGGAATCCCCCACACATACTATGTCTTAGGGGGTGGTGTTTATCATTGTTTATGTTGAAGGATATCACTTTATAAATCCATGTGGATGGTGATGGACCATCGAGAGATGGTGTTAATACCATCGGTTGGGGGATGATGCTCACCATTTAACATGGGGTCGATGGGTTGGGACACTTGGAGAGCGGATATCATCAATCCTCATGATTTTGTTTCTTGAGATGCAAATTATTTATTAATTGGAGGGAAGATATCACGATGTCTCGGGACATCAAATGTTGATTCAAAAGTCATTTTATTAAAGGGAAAATATCATTGTGCCTTAGGAAGCCAGATTGTTGAGTCAATGAGGACTTTATAAGTAGATGTATGATGAACTTTAAGACTCATTGTTTGGGAATTTCACTTGGATGTCTGATACTGTTTGGTGACACATGAGGTGTCAGATGGCACGTGGTGTCAGGTGATGTTATTATAGGGGGAATGTGATGGTTGGACTGATATAATTATTGTCATGGGATCCCTGAAAACTAATCCATGGGTCCTCATCACTGAAATTATATATATACAGACATGTATTGTATGCCATATATATAATTGGGGGAACAAATTCAAATATTTCAGCATTTACTGAATCTGGTAAATACTTCCCTATGGATATTGTGAAAAAGCGAAGGATTTTATTTATTAAACATGAGTGTGTTGTAATTTTATTATATTTTTCATACACCTCCATAATTATGGATGTAAGACAAGGAATAATTGGTGGCGTCCTACTGAGTTTATTCCCACACCCTACACAGGCCCCTCAGGACACGTGTAGATATTATGTGTTCTAGATTAGGTAAGGGGTCGGGCTCTGGGGCTAGACCTTTGTGATCGTAAATGTAAATTTTCCATGGGATGGATGGTAGTGGACCAGGTGGTTACTCTACATTGAGATGGAGTTTCCTTTTTATATTTTTCATTCCATATTATGTACTTGCATGTTCATCTATGGGAACCCCTGTTTATCTGTCTTATACAACCTTTTGTGTCATATTTTACTTACAAATAGTATTATGCATTTGGGTTTCTTTATTATTATTATTTTATTGTTTCTTTATGCTTCCATTGAGTTCATTGATGCTTTTGATATTTATGGTCCTTCTTTCCATATGGTGTATATATATATGCCATTATTATTATCCCCACAAGAGGGTATAGTATCCCCACTATCACCACATCATACCCTCACTTCTAGATAGCAACCTTTGGAATATGAGGAGGCATGCCAAAGGCATAGTGGCCAACTATCTGGGACCAATTTTAGGGGGGAAAAGGTCAAAATTATACAATATGGTCCAAATACATCACCTTACTATATTATTATATCTCTTATATAGATATTATTTAACTTATTCAATTACATTGAAACACCAAGAAATTATTCCACCAGATATGAATTCTACTGAATGTCCCCATGTTTCCTTATTTTTCTATTTTTATTCTCTTACTTTCATAGAAGCATGCAAGAAACACCTCATATTCCTATCTTGTATGTATAGTAGTTCACACAAACTTCTCAACATCTTTTTTGAGAGTTTATACTTCTTTTCTTCATCCTATAATAATATATATGCACAACACCTTCTTCTCTTTTTATTCTTTTCCTTATTCTCTTATAATCTACTTCTTCATTGTATATGATATGCACTAGTTCTTATTATTATATCTTGTGAACTTCATATCCAACTTATCCAATTATTATTATTTTTTCTTTAGTACAAGATAGACTATATCGGGTAGACTTTTCCCTATTTAACACAAAACAAGTTTATTTGGATAACAGTCAAATAGTAAGTTCTCTCCCTCTATTCTTCTTTGAATACTAGTAAATATTCTCTTCAATTTTTATATCATATCTCTAACTATATAATATTTTACAACCTATAATATATATAATAAAAACTATATTGTTATTTACTTATTCATCTCTATTATTCATTTCTATAATCACTATCCCAGGTGAATACTTGATTTGAATTATTAAGATTGTAGTTAATTAAAATCCCTTAGATATTAACCATTGTGGTCTCTGACTAGATCCAAAATCTTTAGCCTAAACTTATTCTCATAATTCCTCGAGATTTGGCATTAATTTCTACCATGATTATAGAAATTATTGCATAATTTCTCCTGTAATAAACATACATAAAATTTATATCTTAGTATAAACTAACAAACATAGCTTCACCATTATAAATAACTACTCCTATATATGTAGAATTATTAAAATATTTAACATTTATCTTCTTCCATTTCTTACAAAAATTGACACATTTATGTATTATAGTGCTGAAAATTAGATGCCTTCTCCTATATCCAACTCATTCATTATTCACTCCCTGAAAATAATATATTTAAAAATCTATCCATGTCTATATGGTGAATATAAAAATGTTGTGTTCATGGATTCTTTATCATTTTCAGCACTAGTTTTTCCTTTAAAATTCTTCATTCATCATAAAATTTACTCCATATTTCTTATTTTGTAAATACATGTATGAATAAATGAAACTATTGTTGTTGTGGAATCTCTATCACAACACTAATCTCATAGTTCATCTACTGATTCATTTATGAGAGACAAATCATAAATTACTTCAATATTTATACCAGAATAACAACTTAAACCAAGGAATTATGAAAATTAATATAATGAATTTTATCATACATGAAATCACATGTATCAAATATCACTTCTATAAATCCTTCTTCTTATCCTTAACGCAGAATGTATATTACCTTTACATAGTTCATTCTCATTTCTGGATAATTCATTTACATTCACAATTCTCATACATCATTATTTTCATGCACACACCCTATCATAACCAAATTTCATTAGGTAAAATTCATTTATTTAGACCATTCACTTACAGAGAACATCATGTATCCAAATTCTTATTTATATTAAATTATACTACATAAACAATTCATGTCTGTAGTAATTCACATTCATTTATTGACATTAATTCACATATACGGTCCATTTTCCAATGCAAATTCATTTGTATATGTGGTCTAGCCTCATATGCAGATTCCCTTACATATGAAAAATTCATACATATTGTTTGTTCAGGTATGAATATTATTATAAATATGAAATCATATTTACACATCTTTCTATTCAAGTATGAAAATTAAACAACATAGGAAATCACATATGTGGATTTTTCCTTACAAAAATCATGTATATAGATTCGCATATGTGGTTCTTCACTTATTCAACTAACTTTCGGAACTCCATCTTCTCCATTGTACAGTTGTCTTCTTTCTTTAAAACCTCAACCAATAAACTCTTTTATATATATAATATAACAAATAACATAATATTTAAGCTTAATAATATCACCTTACTTTGCATCATCTAATTTCTGGATGCTCCTCAACTAACAAGGCCAACCTTCATCCAACACAAGGATGGAAGATAAAAATTCCTTCATCAGAGTGATATATAAGGAAAGTATCCATGGAAATACTAAAATATTAAACTAATATTTTAACTTAAACAATTAATATGACTCTAAATAATCCCAAGGAAGTAATATAATCAATCATATTAAAATATGGCAAGAAACTTTAAATATCATTTTCAAAATGTATCTTCCAATCTCAACACACTTAGCATAATGAGACAGAATTCTTGGTAACTTCATAAAAACCTCCAAAATTCTATTATTCATCAACATATTGAAATTACTTCAAAATAATTCCGTAAAAATAAATATAAATCATACAAAGTGGGATCAAAAATCTCCCCTTTTAATTTTTTAGTCATACCTTTTAAATGATGTGTCGATATGTGTCACTCATTATCTCCCCCTTTATTTTCAAACATTAATATAAATTTCTCTCACCCCTATTAGAATGAAATAAAAATTACTTTGAAAAGTGGTGTAAATTCATACTTCTAAAATATTCATCAACCATTACAATCTAAGTCTACTTGTTCCTTTCTTAGTATAGAAAACAAGATTGTATAATATATATAAAAAAGTTTTCCCCTGTAAAATAGAATGATAACAAATGAAATGATAACCCACTATATAATCTTCAATATCTTTCTAATTGTATTATAGGATAATAAAAATGATAGATTCCATTTCAGATAAAATTTTCCGAAAAATATCAACCTAAAACTCCTACACTCGCTTCAATAAATAAGTTAAAATCATTCATATAAAAATTTATTTTTTTTAAAAACCCAGGAAGATTTCATTAATCTAATTTTATTATGTAATTGATTAAATAAATTTCTCCCCATTTGTGATAGGATTTTTATTTTAGTCAAATAGGATGAGATATAATGAAATTATACATATTCAATGAAATGACCATCTTGCAGTTACCATAAAAATCATATTTCTATGAGAAAAATATTCTAAAGGCTTCTTCATCATTCTCTACTTGTCTAACCATTAAGAAGATAGTCCTTGTGATATTTATAATGTTCATATATTCTAAAGATAAATCACAATATATTTCATGTTGAGAATACACCAAAATGAAACTTATTTATGTGGATATCTAGACTTGAAAATTTTTACATATTGAACAATGATGGTCTTATTCAATTTATTTCTTTGAAATTTCAAGTGTAAGATCAAACCAAGATTATATATTCTTCAATTATTTTCATGTTTTCATAGGAACCACTTTATATTCCTCAAGTATTATCCTGAAATCATATTTTCTAGAATACCAATTTATAGGTCAATATTAGATGGACACATCCTCATATAGAATGTAAAAAATTAACAGCCATCATTATTTCTCAGGTTCTCCCCTTGATATTATACTTCACCTTTAATTACTTGCATTATAAGTGAAAATGGAATAAAAAATGATTAGGGGAATATTTTGGATCTAATTTATTCTTCAATATTAATAGAAAGGTTGAGAGTATTTTCCTAACCATGTTACCCTATTCCCAATGCTTCCATATTATTTTACTACTTCTGGTTATATTTTATCGATCATGGATCTCTTCACTTCTTCAAATCCTTTGTGTGGATATAATGTGCTATTATTATCCTATACATTTAGGGAATTCATGATTATTGTTAAATCCCCTAGTTATTCTAAAAAATAGTTAAACTACCTTTTCATTATTTTTATCATTCTTACATCTCTCACATAGAACATTCAAAATATAAGGGTTGTATTTTGTTTAAAACCTCTTTTGAAATTTAAAATTATCATATGGAATATTCTAATTTATTTTTTCACAATAATTGGCTTGTTCCTCATCCAATTTCTTTTCTTTCTCCAAATCAACTGGTCGGATTACTAAACATTCATTAGGAACATTTACACCCATTATGAATTCTCTAAATAGAAACTTCTGAGTATTTTTATTTATATTAAACATTTTAGATGTGACACTCCTACAGGTATTCTTATAATTTCTTGGTAACTATTCTTATTTCTTCATGTTTTCCAAAGAAAACTTAATCTTTTTTTAAGACTTATTTAGAAAATTGCAATTTATAAATTTCTTTTCCTTTTTCCCTAACGTTCTTTCTCCATTATTTTCAAACTTATATAGTATTTTTTCCATTTTATTTTCTTACATTTTTAGATGTACATTCACCAATTCTATGATCACTAATTCTATAAAAATCATAGATATAATCAATAAAATCTATAAAATTTGATATATATGGATTGTTCCTTGTCTTTTGATGTTTCTTCTTATCTAGTCTCCTCCCCCTTGAAATGGATTTCCATTATGATTTTGCATTCAAAGGATTGTACCAGCATAAGTATGGAATATGTTAGAGTACCAAAAAGACCCTATAATATTGATCATTTCATTTCTACCACCAGCTATCTAGGTTTTTGATCATGTAATTTTTTATACTTCTTGTAAAATACCGTTTTTTTAGAGGCACTATGTTTGATATCATATATAATATGCCACATCAAACTTAAGAGAAAAACTATATATTATTATGTTACCTAATAACCTAGATGTTAAAATGGATGGAATGGATGGTATTAATTGACTTATGAAAATAATCTTTACACATGTATTTAATTAATTATTTTTTTGAACAATTATTTATAAAAGAAAATAAAACCCCTTTTAATTAAACGAAAATGTTTTTTTTAAACTATTTAAATGAAAATTAGTGAGTTTATAAAATATTAAAATAATTAATTATGGATTTTTATTAATGATATATATATATAATATATTCAATGTAACGTTTAAAATTCATTTAATATGTTTTCAAAACATGATATAAGAACAAATTCAATTTTTCAGATAAAATAAGTATTTTTTTTAAAAGAGTTTTACCACCTTTTTATGGTGAACCCATTTTAAATCAAGTTTTTGGCACTTTTATAAGTTATATTTGAAAAAATAAACTTATGATTTATAAGTGAGACATCAAATTTTACTTTGGTTGAAATTTGGGTTTTTTCTAATAAAATTTATATTTTAATGCATAGTTAAAAATACTGCATTTTAATTCAAAACTACTTTTTAATATAAGTTATTTATATAGTTATATTTTGCTATTAATTAGTTTTAAAGTATAATTAGATTAATTTTTAATCATTTAGTACAATTTTTGTCATTGGAGGTAATTTTACATTGAAATTTGATATAAACACATGTCAATATTTTGATGGTTTTACTTTTAAAAAACATGTTTTCTCATTTGAAAATGGGGATTAATTTAAATTAATTACTAAATATTATGTGTTTTAAATTTAGAAAAATGGATTCCATATTTTGAATCATAAGGTAAAAATTATATAACTACTTCCATATAATTTTTTGACATGATTAATTGTAACTTTAGTAATTATTTTTATTTACCACGGTTAAAGGGTAAATCTGGTACATAAGGGTAAAAATAATATTATAATAATATAAAGCTACCCTAACACTTATAATAATTATATTTGATGAGATATGGATGACCATTATAGCCCTCATTACTAAATTTTTTCCTTTGTAAGCCACTTAGGTGTGATTACGACACTTAAAACTTTTAATTTATATGAAAATATGTTATAAACATATAACTTCTTGATAAAACAATATTAATATCGGTTTATATAAGATAACTCTTTAACTATAAATATTCATTAGAAATATAAAAATATTTAAAACATCATTATATTTTATTTATAATTATTTTAAATTAAATAATTAAATTTAATTATGACACAATGATGATGTAGTGATTGCATTGTTAATTAAAGAATCAAATAAATGATATTATAAATATTAAAATAAATATTATTTGACATAAATTATGTCATACACAATTTTTATAGGTTAAAAAGGTATATTATAAAACTATTAAATTATTTTTTAGAATTTATCTCCCTTCCTATATTTTATTTAAATTCAATAAAATTCATAATGTTAAATTGACATAATTGATGTTTTATAAAATTGTTAATTTATTTAATTATTTAAAAATAATAAATAAAATTAAAATCACAAAGTGACTATAATAAGGTATAAATTTTCATTAATTGTCTAATTATATAAAATTTACCCCATATAAGTAGAATTAATAGACTCTTAATAATTATAATGTTTTTACAACAATTAAAATTAAAAGAGAATAATTAAGGGTAAACCGAAAAGATAAGGTTTAAAATAAAATCAATACTTGTCTAAAAATTATTAGATAAGAGGATTTAGAACTATCCGTATATTATCTTTAACATATATCAAGTTTTATCCTTTTTAATTAAAAAATTAATTTATATTAATTTAATAATTTAATAGTTTCCTAGGGTGCTGCTTCCCTCTCCTATAAAAAGATACTCTCTCTTCCCTAATACTCATACTTCAATAACCATTTTTTTCGGACAATACCTACCCAAAACTCTTCCTAGAATCCCTCCCCTTATCCTATAATCCTATATTAGGGAAGAAATCCTCCAAATGAAGCCTTTTGGTATAAACCAAAATAAGTTACCCGATTAAGAAGTAACGCCTTCTCTCATGCTTTCTACTTTCATTTCCATTATCCACTACCAAAACTCTTATTATTATATGATAACAGAACAAAACTGGTATCAGAAATATATTAAGATGTTTTTATGATAAGTTTTAGATCTAAACTTACACACAGTTCCATTTAATGGGTAACGAACTTGTTATTTCTGTGTATGTCGAACAACTCTCTCACGAAACGATGATTGTTAAATTTTCCCCTATCACATCACATAATGGCCATTATAATGGAAACTATTTTTAAATATTATATATATTATATTTCTATTTTCCCTATACTTCTATAATTTTTATTTATAACATCCCTTTACACTTTCTATGTTTTTTAAATACGATGCTTTCATTGGAGGAAGTGTGGACAACCATCCCCTCAAAGCGATACGAGTCATTTCCGCAGTACATGGATATTATAAAGGATGGTTTTATTATACCTATGAGACATATATTACATTAATATAATATTATTATTATAATATACATTTATATCATTTAATCATTATACTTTTAATATGAAAAATAAATGAAAGTTGTGTTCATGCGTACGTACGGCCTATCATCTCCATGAACAGTGCATTTAATTTCTAATCTCCAAATATTTTGGATTATTATAAATACATGTATACTGAATATATATGACATTTAAATAATAAATAATATTATTTATATGATGGAATTTATACCACATGGATAATTTATATCAAAATAAGTTCATTTTTGACCCAAGTACCGAATATCGACAAATTATCCGATATGAAATTAAATAGTTATGTAGTTTTTATAACATCATAATAAGTGATATAAAAGAAATAATAAACTTGAAAAAGGTTCTCAAGAAAGTATAAATTAATGTAATTTTATTATTCTGGAAAATAATGAAGGTACGAGACAAGTCGGACTCAAGGTAAGGAATTTTATCTCAATCTCCTTTCATTGAGGCATATCTTGATGTTATACACCTTTATTATCCTATAAGATGTATATAAAACCCTTTATACATTTAATATCCTGAATTAGTATATTCTCATGATATTTAAAATTTTATTTAATGTTATTCCTTAATTATTTTTATTCATGTGTTTCTCTAGTGGTAAGGGACTCTTTAACTAAAACATCATTTTAAATTTTTTAAAGATTTGTTCTACTAAATACTTTTATTTAATGTTCATATTTTCAAAAAGATTTTTATGAATTTATTTATATGGACATGAATGTTTTAAAATTTTATTTTATATCAAAATATTCATAGTGGTATGGGATACTTTTAATCAAAAGTATCTTTATTAAATGTTTTAAATGGTTATGGAAATGGATTGAATATTTAATTATCTTGAAATGATTTATTATGATTGAAAATGAAATTTTATGAGTGAAATGTTTAAAATTGCTATATTTTATGTGTTATAATTATATAATGGTACTTAGACATTTGAATTGTGGTTACGTGATAAACTAAAGATGGGTGGTTATGTGATAAACCAAAGACGGGCGGTTCCATGATAAACCATGGATGGATGGTTATGTTATAACCATCAATGCATTGGGTATGGAAGTCGGCCATATGGATATTCTATTTGTAAGAGTGATATGTGTGTAATTCGATCATATGGTTATTCCATTTAAGTATGATTATGTCCTAAGTTACCTTTATATGTTATATGTTCTTTATATGAGATTATGGTAATATTTTGATTATAAAAAGGGTAAGAAACAAGATTATATTTAGTGAATTGTAATTACTACTACTTAAATGAGAAAAGTATTAATTTATGATAAAGTATTCATGGTTTACATTTTTTCCCAAGAATAATAGTTTTCCTTCTTTTTGTATCCCTTTCTGAGTTTTTTATGTTCATTACATGTTTTTAAATGTTTTTCACAGGACTTAAAGAAGAATAGACTTAAGGATGGAATTGAGGATAAGTTATACTGTTTAAACATGAAATGAAACCATGTTTATTTTTAAAGGTTTTTGTTTTATGAAAAAAATGGATAGTTAGAAGTAGTGTATAATTTTAATATTTAAGTTTTTATGTATGAGTTATGACTTAATTCTCTAAAACTCTACACCTGAAAAGATCCTTGATGTGAATTAAATTCAAATTATTAAATTATCTAAGTATTATGTAATATTTAAGATTGGGGACTTATAGTTGGTATAATAATCTAGTTCGGATAAATTTAGGGATTATTATGTCTTCTTAGGAGATAGGGATATCATTTGAGTTTATAGTTTTCAAGTTGGTCATATGTTCAAAGTCTAAAAAATAAATTTTGAAGATTTATGTTCCAAAATTTTAATGTGATTAACAGTATTTTTGGAGACATATATTTTGAGGTAATTATGAGTTATTACCTTTTGTGATGAAAAATGAAAGTCATAAGAAAAAATTTGAGGTTAAAATATTATATGGTTATTTTTTAGGATTTTATCTCATTTTTGGGAATGTTATGAAATTATATGGTTTTGGAAAAAGAACAACACGCAGACAGTGTGACAACCCATCGCATCGGACAAGGCTATGGGAATCGAACCCACAACCAAAGTGTGACAGAGCTTTATTGTCTACCACTGGCCAAAATGAAGTTCCTAGTTAATATTACTTATCCTTTTTAGTTAAATGATTTTATGGACTAAAAATAAGTTGATTTGGGAGATATATATTTTATCTAATGGATATATTTAGTATTGGAAATGATTTGGGGATTATGTAATAAATGTTATTTTTGAAGACGTTCAATATTTTTGGAACTTTATATGATTAAGGTAAATAGAACACTATGATATTTTAATAGAGTAATGGTTGAATTATATTTTGGAAGAAACTATGATTTTAATAGTGGAATTTTAGTAATTGGGATATTTATGGAAACTATTAACCTATCATAAAGAATATGTGTTTAGGTTAATTATTTTTCAGTATGATACTTTAAGAGTGATAGATTTTATTTTGATATACATGTTAAATTTATCTTGGTAGACTATGTGATCAACTTATTCTGATTTTGGGTTTTAATATTAGTTAAAATATTTTGAGAAATAGTAAGGACATTTGTTTATTGAATATTCTATGTAGAACATGGGTATTACTTTTGAATCTTGGAGATTAAAAGTAATCCTTATCCTTATAAAGGATTATTCTTTTTAGTGGATTATCTGATATTGTTCTAACCATTTTTCTTTTAGTTAATGTCTAAAGATAGGGGAAATGTTTAGATCATATTTTATGGATTATGTGATTCTCAAGAAGTTGATTCTAGTGCTTCTTGTGTGACCAAGTCAACATAAATACTCATCGATTGAAGAAAAAGATGAGTTTGGGGGGTAATTTTATTAATGGATGAAACTATACTTGTCAAGTAATTATATTTACTTATGTTCTTATTATAAGTAGTAAAATAATTCCCCAACCTTATAATAATTATATTAAATCAAAAACAGTTTCCCTTTACTTTTCCTACTATGAAATCAATGACCTTTTAACCAATCAAAATTTTATGGTTTTTTGATTGTTAACCTTATCTTGATAATGTTTTCTATCACTCTCCATCAAACATGACAATTATATTTTCTTCCATATCTATGTTTTCCTACATGGAATCCTAGTATGTGTTATCCCAAGTGATCTTTGCACGGTCCTTCCTTTCTTTTAAAGTTGAAGTTTTATTAATCCTTTTTCTGATGTGGTATTGAAAGAAAGGTATTTTGAAATGTCATACTTTAGATACTAACCCCAAATTTAAATTGTGATGACGCTATTTCCAAAAGGGGGGAGAATATAACATCCAAATTTTTTAAAAAAAAAGAGACATTATATTTGATATCATACATAATATGCCAAATAACCTATATGTTAAAATAGAAGGAATTAACAGTATTAATTGATTTATGAAAATATTTTTTACACATGTATTTAATTAATTATTTTTTAAACAATTATTTTTAAATCAAAATAAAACAACTTTTAATTAAAAGGAAATGTTTTTCTAAAAAACTATTAAAATGAAAATAAGTGAGTTTATAAAATAATTAAATCACAATTTATGGATTTTTGTTAATTAAATATATAACTAATATATTAAATTTAAATTTTAAAATTCATCTTATTTGTTTTCTAGACATGATATAATAACACATTCAATTTTTCAGAAAAAAGAAGCATTTTTCAAAAAAAAATATAGTTTTACCGCCTTTTGATGAAGAACCCATTTTAAATATAGTTTTTGAAACTTTTATAAGTTATATTTGACAAAATAAACTTATTATTTCTAATCAGGACATAAAAAATTACTATGTTTGAAATTTTGGTATTTTTGTGATAAAATTCATATTTTGAAGAACCGGGAAAAATACTGCATTTTAATTCAAAACTTCTTTTTCATATAAGTTATTTATATAGTTATATTGTCTTGTTAATTGGTTTTAAAGTATAATTAGATTATGTTTTTATCATTTAATCTAATTTTGGTCATTATAGGTAATTTTGAATTTTAATTTCATATAAACACAAGTCAATGTTTTGATGGTTTTTACTTTTAAAAAACTCATTTTCTCAATTTGACAATGAGATTAATTTTCAATTAGTTTCTAAAACTTATGTGTTTTGAATTTGGAAAAATGTATTCAATATTAGGAATCAAAAGTTACAAAATTTTTCAATATTTCCCTTTTATTTTTTTCATGATGAATAGTAACTTTAGTAATTATTTTTATTTACCACAGTTAAAGGGTATATTAGGTAAATAAGGGAAAAAATATTATTATAATAATATAATACTTTCTTAACACTTCTAATAATCCTATTTTATGAGATATTTCTGACCAATTCAACCCTTGGGATGAACATTTGGCCATTTTAAACCACATGGGAGTGATTATGACACTTCAACTTTTAATTAAAAGTAACTGAAAATATGTTATAAACATATATATTCTTAATAAAATAATTTTAATATGGGTTTATATAAGATATATTTTCAAATATAAATATTAATTATAAATAAATAAAAATTCCTACATCATGGTATTTTATTTATAATTTTTATACGTTAAATTATTAAATTTAAGTATGATATAATAATGATGCAGCAATTACTTTATTCATGAAGGAATCAAATAAATGATATTATAAATAATAAAATAAATAATATATTACATAATTTATGTCAAAAAAGATTTTTACAGGTTAATATGACATGTTATAAGACTATTACATTTTTTAAATTTATATCTCTATTTAGATTTTATTTAAATTCAATAAAATTAATAGTGTTAAATTGACAAAATTGATGTTTTATAGAAATAGTTATTTATTAAATTATTTAAAAAAATTAAAGAACTATGAAAATAAAAAAATTGTATATGATAAGGTCTAAAATTTAATTAAGTTTCTAATTATGATAAATTAACCCAATATAAATAAAATTAATAGCCTCTTAATAATTTAAATGTTTTTACCATAATTAAAATTAAAAGATAATAATTAAGGGTAATTTAAAAAGATAAGGTCTAAAATAAAATCTATACAAGTTTCAAAATTATTGGATGATAGGATTTAGAACTATAATAATCTTATATTATAAATATATCAAGTTGGATCTATTTTAATTGAAAAATTAATTTATATTAATTTAATAATTTTAAAGTTTCCAAGGGTTCCCCTTCCGTCTCTAATAAAAAGGCACTCTCTCTTGTCTAATACTCACACTTCAAGAACCATTTGGTTCATCCAAGACCTACCCAAACCTATTTCTATAATCCCTCCCCTCATCCTAGAAGTATCCCTTAGGGAATAAATCCTTCCAAGGAAACCTTTTGGTAAAAACTAAAAGAAGTTACCCGATTAAGATGTAACACCTTCTCTCGGAATGTTTAGTTTCATTTCCATTCTCCACTCCCTAAACTCTTATTATTATATGATTACATAAAAACACAATATCATAAATATACTATGATTTTTTGTATTCTAATTTTTTAATCTACACTTACACGCACCTCCATTTAATGGGTAACGAGCATACTGTTTCTGTCTACGGAAAACTACAGCCTCATGAAATGATGATTGTTAAATTTTCCCCTACCACAGCTTAGGTTGGACATTATAATGGAAAATATTTTTAAAAATGATATATATTATATTATATTTTCAATATGATTCGGTAATTTTTATTTAGAACATACCTTTATTCTTTCCATGTTGTGTAAATACGATAATTTCGTATGAGGAAGTGTGGATTGTCGCCCCCTCAAAGCGATATGACTCTTTCCCACTATACATTGACAAAATAAAGGATAATTTTATTAAACCTATGATTCATATATAACATTGATATAATACTGGTATTATAATATACATTTATATCATTTAATTATTATTCCTTTAATATGGAAAAGAAATTAATGTAGTGTTTATGCGTATGTACGGCCTACCGTCTCCATGAACTATTCATTTCATTTATTATCTCAAAATATTATGGATTATTCTAAATAAATATATAATGGATATTTATGATATTTAAATAATTAATAATATTTTGGAGATAATGGAATTTTGACCGCCTGTACTATTTACATCAAAACAAGTTCATTTTTGACTCATGTACCGAATATCGACAAAAATCCTATTTTGAACTTAAATAGTTATGTAATTTTTATAACAAGGTAATAAGTGATATGAAAGGAATAATAAAATTGAAAAAAATTATCAATAAATTAATAGTTAACTAAATTTTATTTTTCTAGAAAATAAAGAACATACTAGACCATTCGGACTCAAGGTAAGGGACTTCGTCTCAATCTCCTTTCATTGAGGCATATCTTGATGTTTTGAACCTTTATTATCCTATAAGGTGAATATAAAACCCTTTTTATTGGTTATATCATGAATTAGTATATTTTCATTATATTTAAAGTTTTATTCATTGTTATTCCTCGATTATTTTTATTCTAGTGTTTCTCTAGTGGTAGGGGTCTCTTTAACTAAAACATCATTTTAAATGTTTTAAATATTTATTCTTCTAAATAATTATATTTAATTTCCATGTATTCAGAATTATTTTTATGAATTTATTTAAATGTAAATTAATGTTTTAAAATGCTAATTTATATCAAAAGTTTCAAATTTGTATGGTACACTTTGATTCAAAAGTGTCTTTATTAAATGTTTTAAATGGTTTGGGAAATGGATTGAATATTTCAATATCTAGAAATTATTTCTTATGATTGAAAATGAAATTTTATGAGTCAAATGTTGAAAATTTATATCTTTTATGTGTTATGATTATATAATGGTACTTTAAAATTTTATGGGTGGTTCCATGATAAACCAAAGACGGGTGGTTATGTGATAAACCAAAGACGGATGGTTCCGTTATAAATCATGGATGGGTGGTTACATTATAACCTCCAATTAATTGGGTATGGAAGTTAAACATATTATTATTCCATTTGTAAGACTGATATATGTGGAAGTCAATCATATGGTAATTCTATTTAAGTATGATTATGTCCCAAGTTAACTTTATATGTTACATTTTCTTTATATGAGTTTTATGGTAATGTTTTGATTACAAAAAGGGTAAGAAACGATCTTATATTCAGTGAAGTGTAATTACTAATTCTTAAATGTGAAAATTTTTACTCTTATGATAAAGTATTAATGGTTTACATGTTTTCCTAATAATAATAGTTTTCTTTCTTTATGTATCCCTAATTTATATTTTTATGTTCATCCCAAGTTTTAAAAAAAATCACATGATTCAAAGAAGAATAGACTCAAGAATGGGATCAAGGTGAATTTATGTTATTTAAAAATGAAAAAAAAATCAAGTTTTTTTTAAAATTTTTGTTATATGAAAAAAATGGATAGTAACTGTAAGTGTATACTTGTAATATTTAAGTTGTTATATCTTAGTTATGACCTAATTCTCTAAATCTCTAAACCTGAAAAGATCCTCGATGTGAATTAAAGTCAAATTATTAAATTATCTTAAGATTATGTAATCCTTAAGGTTGGGGCCTTATACTTCCTTCATCATTATTTGGGTTGGATAAGGGCATTATGATTCTATAATACTTATTTTACCCACCCTATAAATGGTAGTGGGATCAGAAACACTTTTCTTCATCCATATTTATACAAATATTATTTTGAAACATATACTATTCATGAGAACATATTTTGATATATAATCACAAAAATGTATGTATGGAAACTTTTACTTTATATCTACTTCAGAGATATCATTAAATTATGTCAAGGTTTTCTTGTTACAATTAATAAGTCTTTTATAAGTAGATTCATCCATAGGTAATTATGTGGTAAAAAAACATTCACCTTATTTTATGAAAATTCAATATGATCCTTGTCAAGATTGACCAATTTGACTTCAAATTATTGACATCATACATTGAGGGTTTTCTTTTGATACTTTAATCATAATAACCATCTCTTCCCAATCCTTCTTATTTCTTCCAAATTATTCAATTTAGTTCTTATATTTTTTAAAGTAATGTATCAAGCTCCTTGATCTTTTTTTATTTTATATCTAATTGTAAATTCAGGACATCAATATTGTTTTTTATTCTAGATCAAGAGTATTAAATTCAAGAGTCTTCTTGAGCACTTCCTTCTCTTTATCTTCTTTCATACATTTATTTTTAAATTTTATAGAAATTATTTCATGATCTAACTTCCTTGTTCTTATGGGAACAACATTCTTCGATTGATTTATACAATTGAAAACCTTTTATTTTAAATCATACTCCATGTTATCTACTTCAGCTTTAATCTGGGTGTTTTTGTCTTACATTATTTTAAAAAAATACACAGACATAAGAGACTATTTATTTGGGAATGCAATGAAAATTTTCATTTAATCCAATAACTAATATTACTTGAGAAATAGTGGATATATCTTTATCACCATTAATGATTTGTTCTTATTCATGAGGAAATTATGGGTATGAATTTTTATAGGCCTCATAATTATATAAATACTTTGATGTGAAAGTGTTATCCAATTATTTGGTGGAATTCTAAACCACATGTTCTTTTATTTTCAATATAGACATTTCTTCATTGTTTTCATGATATAGATATACTAATCATTCTTCCTCTTCACTTAAAAGGGGAATATTATTCATCTTTATTCTCACTTTCTTTTTCCAATTAATCATGGCATTGGTAGAGATATAATTCTACTCTAAAATAATAGAATCATCACCAAAATTGCACTACATAAAAAATATAGGAAATAAATTAAAATATTTAAAAGAGAAAAATTTATAATGCAAATAATCCAATAGAGGTGAACCTCCATTAGATTATAATTGTAAGGACCACTTAGGATATGCTAAAACTGAGAGTGGGGGTGAATTACCATTGGTATATTTTTATTCCAATTTGATATTTTTTCTCATTGCCTCTTTAACCTATTCAGATATTGATTCTATCATTCTCTTATGTTGTTTCATTCATCAGTAAACACATAGAGTTGATATGATATTTACAAGGTTAACCTTTCAATAATAAATTCTAGTCCTTAGGGAAACTCATAAATAATCCTTGATCACATAGTTCATTATAATGTGATGCTTATAAAATGCAGTGGATAGAAAAAAAAATCCCACACTAGAAATGTGGTACCCAAAACTCAAGCGGGGAGACAAAAAATAGTCATGAGCCCCAAGACTAATGATAACCGAGTTAAATTGCATAACCTTTTGGGATCTTTATAATTCCAGTATAGATAGTCTCAAACTTCTTAAATTTATTTTTAATACTAAGAAATAACTCCACCAGATATGAATTTTTCTGAATGTCATAGTATTTCCTTTTTCTTCTCTTATTATTCTCTTACTTCTAAAGTAGCATGCAACAAATCCTCTTCTTCTATTTAGAATATATCAATTCACACACACTTCTTAGTAGAAAGTTTGAGTATTTATCCTTCGTTTATTATTCTTGTGCAAATAGATAATCCTGAAAACTTCTTCACTTATTCTAATCATTCCCTCTTCTCTTTTATTCTTCTTATTCAGTGTATATGATCTACACTGGTTCTTCTTCTCATTTTTGTGAACATCATGGCCAACTTATCCAATTCTTCTTCTTATTTTTTCAATTTAAGATAGACTGAACTACATCACTTTTTCCTAATTTGAGTCATAGCATGTGTATCATAATAATAGTCATAGAGACCGATCTCTCTCTATTATTCTTCATTACTAGAAAATATTCCCTTTAGTTTTTATAATAGATATCCAACTATTTAATCTTAAAAAACCTTTAATATATATAATAAAAATTGCATCATTGGTTACATATTCCTCACTCTTCTTCATTTCAATATTCACTATCCTTTTTGAATACTTGATTTGAATTTCCAATATTTTCAGTAATTCAAATCCATTGGATCTCATCTTCCATGATATCTGGCTAGATCCACAATATTTACCGAAAATTATTCTTATTATACCTAAATAATTGATATTAATTTCTCCCATGATTATAGAAAATATCTCACAAATTATCTTATACTAACCATACATAATAATTGTATATTAATATATTGTAACTGGTTCATCCTCACCATTCTGAAAAAGTACTCCTATATATGTAGAATTATCACAATATTCATTTTCCATCTTCTTTCTATATTTTCAATAATTGAAATGTGTATGTATTAATGTGATGAAATCATGATACCTTCTCCTATATCCACCTTCTTCATTATCCACTCAATGAAAATTTTAATATTTAAAATGTTATTCACATCTATACAGTGAACATGTAGTTGTTACAGTCATGTATCCTTCATCATTTTTTGCACCATATTTACCCTATAAATTCTTCATTCATCACTAAATCTTTTTCATATTACTTGTTCTATAAATAAAAGCATGAATTCATGAAACTATTATGGTCGTGTAATCTTTATCATATAATAAAGCTTATGCTTTTTCTCCTAATTCATGTATAAGTAATAGATTATGAATTTCTTCTATCTTTCTATCGGAATCATGGCTTAAACTGATACCTTATAATAATTCATAAAATGAATTTCATATTACTTTATATCACTTGGATAAAATATATATTTTCCAACTCCTCCATCTTATCCGTTGATTAGATGGTATATTACCATTACATAGTTTATCCTCATCTATGTACCATTCTATTATATGGAGAATTCTCATACCTCATGCTTCACATGCACACACCCTGTTGTAACAAACTATCATCTGTATAAAATTCATGTATGTGGCCCATTCAATTACATAGCACATCATGTATCAAAATTATTATTCATAGCAGATTTGACTATGTTAACAATTCACATACATAGAAATTCTCACATGTGTATCTGCATGAATTCACATATTTGATTCATTTTCATATATAGATTCACTTGTATATGTGATCCATCATATTTTAAAGATTCACTTATGTTGGAAAGTCTAATAATTGGATATTCACTTATATAAAATCCTATTCATGTATGTAAATCTGCCTATGTGGGAAATCACATTTACATAGTAGCCTGTTTAGGAAAGTAGATTCTTCTATATAGGAAATCGCATACACGGATATTTCCTTATGTAGATAGCATTTACAAATATTAATACGTAGCTTTTTAATTCTTTAACAAACTTCCTAAAATTCATATTCTCCACTGTATAGTCATCTTATTTTTAAAAAAAATCAACCAATAAACACTTTTCAAGAGACATGATAACCAATACCATGAAATTTAAGCTTTTAAAGATCACCATACTTTGCAACATCTGATTTCTTGTATCTCCTCAACCTACCATGCCAACCCTCATCCAACAAATGGATATAACATAAAAACTCATTCATCAAAGAGATATATAATTTCATTCTCCACGGAACTCCAAAAAAATTCAATTGATCTTTTATCTTCAATAATTAATATGCCTACAAAGAATCCAAAATTAAAAACCCAATCTATTATTTTAAAATACGAAATCAAATTAAAATACCACTTGTAGGATGTATCTTCCAATCTCAATCCACTTAAATTAATGATGCAAAATTATGGGGAACTTATTCTCAACCTCTAAGCTCTTCTTCTTCATAAACATATTGACATGCCTTTATAATCATTCCTTGAAAAAAATACAACTCACACAATATAGTCATGACATATTTTATTATTTATTGTATTATATAATATATATTGAGAAAAAGATGATGATAAAAATGTTTTATCATAGATAATTGGTTTTTCCTGATATTTGTTAATATATGAGGTAAGATATTCCCACCACCCATCAGGGGTATATTTTAAATAAAAAATCTTATTTTTCTAGAGAAATTGTTTCAAACACATATAATACTATATATTATATAGAAACAATAGTTTATTTATTAAAAATTCAAAATAATATTAAATAAGATTTTTTTTCTTAGACACAAAGGAGTTTGTGTAACTTACCATGATATTTAAAAAGAATATAGTGCCCAATTGTCAAGTGGGAGGATTTTTGAACTTATAGAAGTTCCAAGATAAAAAATAAATTATTATACTAAAAATAAATTAAATTGGTTTCTACTTAATATCCTAAATAGTTTAAAAAAATTGATGGTAAAATAAATTTAAATGCTTGTATTAAATTATCATGAGGAATTGAATATCCCTATTTCCAAAAATAATATAACCACAAAAAACAATGTAAATTTTAATTAATATAGTAAAATAATTTTAGTAGGTGGAGGTAAATAGAAATGTAAAAAATAAATTTAATTACCATAACAAAGTGAATGTCACTTTATCCTAGATGATTATAGGATTATATAGTGATTAATAATGTGCATAGTTACATTAATCACAATAATATCCCATGGAAAAAATTTGATGTAAAGGGATCCAAAAATGATTATGTTAAACATTGAAAGAATTATAAGTAGATAATGGGAGTTATCAACATCATAACACTTAATGTTGTGAATTTGAGGAGTTTGGATATGTTCTAGGAGTTAAACATTAGGAATATGATTCTGAAGTCTTTCTATTATTTAGACTTATTTTCTTTAAATATGTGACTCAATAAAGTGTTTAGTGGGATGTTTTTATCATATGTCCACATAGATATGTGGAAGGAGTTATATATAGATATAATGACTTAAAAAAACCCCGAAATTGAAGCAAACAGAAAGTTGATTTGGTAACCTGGTATATATGATATATTAGATAAAAGCGTATTTATTATTTTATTAAGTATTCCCAAAAAAATAAAAAATAAAAAATTATCATATAGAAGACAGTATTAACTTTAATATTCTTTTATATTGGATACATATATATATTTATTGATATAAATTTAATGAATAGAAATTAAAATTGACCTCTCACTATAATAATTAGATTTATCCCTAATATATGTTCAACATGGATTATTATAATTTTTGATAAAATATAAAGGTTAGTGTGAGTATGATTCTTGAATAGAGGTATGAAATATTTTAATGAGGCATAAAAATGATTTTGTTCACTACATAATACACTAGGTATACCACATGAAGTGACATACACTATGTATTTGGTATAGTAGGGATGTGTGGATCATATTTGGAGTCGCCACTACCTTAGTTTTATGAGATACCTAGCTTCATAACCTTTATACTCTAATATCATTCTTATATGATCCATGTAGCTTTGATAATCAAGGGTGTTTGGTTATGTTTCTAATCATATCATTCGTTGAAGCTTAACCTAAATGGGACTTAACCTCCCAGATGAAGACTATAACATATGAGTGCTCGACTAAGATAAAATAAGGAGTTTGTAGACACAACTATATAGTATATATTATGGGATTATCTATTTGGGTGAGGGGCAAGTGATGTGCTTATCTATAAAGGTTAATGACATGTGATGTATTCATCGATATGGTTAATCAATACTCCGAGAGTTGAGAACATATGATTTTCATATATGAGATTGACATACTTTATATCTCAAGGTCACTCATTATTTTGTATAAAGGTAATGTATGAAAACCCTTGTAACATGTGGTGCAACTGGTGGAAACAGGAATAGAGTTACATGTTTTTAATGGAGATCTCAACAAATCCCTTTATAGCATGAGTAGTATTGACTCTATAATGCAGTTCACTATTTGGTTTTATGTATAGATCCAAATATTTATATTTTTTTAATGCTACAATGACCCATGGGGTCACATTTTTTGTTTGGATGAATGGAGATTAAATTTTACTTGGAGATTAAATATAAAATTGTTTTAGAATTAATACAAAAGAGTATTGTATGGGTATTTACAAGGAATTACATATGATGTGTTACATTATAAAGTTGATCATAGATTTAAAGAAGTGTTTTTTAAGATGTCTAAAATGTTTTTGGATATGATTTCATAAGTTATCATATATTATATGATATAAGTTGAAATGGAACAAAGTCTTTTAGGCTTTATTGCATATAGGAGATTGAATGGGATTTTTCCTAAATCAATTTTGCATGTGATGCAATTCACTAAGACATATTTTATAACTAATGGATATTGTAAGGTAATAATACACATGAAATAATAGGGTACAAACTGATATATCATAAGTCATAATATAATGAAAATATTTCATTTCTTTTTCTCTGAATCATATTATACAATTAATTTAGAAAGTCTATGAAAAGCTCTAACACCAGAAAATTAATGTGTTAGCATTAAGATCTCTTCCACCAATAGTTATATTGAATTGTATGTTACATAAGTTCTAATTTGTGGGATTTCATTATTCATGAATTTTTATCATGAATTGGTCATGTCATTTAATCATTTTTTATAATGTATGATTAAATGTGTGAGCACTCCATTATCATCCTCAAAGGATCTTATAGAGCTAGAACTATTCATATGATGGATGTCTGTTATAGCATAAAATCTTTCCAAATAACTTAGATAATACTTCCACATCGTGAATATATCTTCATCTTTCATCTTTTACCCAGTGAGGTACAAGAATTATATATAATGGGGGATGATCTCACTTATGCAGTGAGTGATTTGGTTTAAACTCAAGGATACCTCTGAATATTGAATGTATTTTGCATACCACTTATGTGATCTTAATTAATCCCATTATAAGATGTTATAATATGATCCAATGGAAGAAATATTTTAAGGTACACATATTTATGGTTTCTTCATTTTTTAGAATACAAATGATCTCATATATCATCTTTGGTTTAATATCTAATTGGGTTTTAGTATTTCTTCCGCTGGTTTAACAAGTATTATTATATCCCTTCAAAACTTGAAAATAGTAAGCTTGGAGTGATAGGTATCCACCCACCAATTTTTTAGACATGTTATAAGCCTCCATGTCAGTGTTAAATATGGACCAAAGTGTCTCTACCCAATGTTACTTTACTCTAGATATACCTAAATTCATTTATAATTCTAATTCCTAATATTTATATATAAGGATCCATCCTTAGAACATTACTTAACCTTAAGTTAAATCAAGAAATAACATTGAGGATCTTTTTAAGTTTAGAGTTTTAGATAATTAAGCCATTACTATTAAATTATATCTCAAATATTACAAAGTAGACACTTCTACTCAGTATCTATTTTTTAATGAAATAAAAAATCTCAAAAAGAAAAAAAAGAATTATTTTCTTGATATAAATCTTCTTGAATTATTCATCTCTCTTACCCTTCCTTATACCCTATGAAAAACATTTCAAAAACTTGGGATTAGCATAAAATATCAGTAAGAGTTATAAAATAATGAGAGAAAACATTAGTCCATCAATACATACAATCAATGAAATCATAAATTTCAATCATAAAACATAATATCTTTAACATACCTCATGAAATCATAATATTTATGAATAACACATAGAAATCATAAATCATAAATGTAACTTGTGTCATCCATAAAATACTTACGTTGTAGATTTCACAGCTATATAGGGAGTTACATTTGGAATACCTATCACATTATATTCCCTAAATATCTTAGGAGAAACATTAACATTTACCTCCATCACATTACAAAATACATTGGAGATCTATCTCGAGCTCACCCACCCAAGGTTTATCATCGAACCACTTGTATATGTAAAAAATGCCCAAAAACCATAACATAATCATAACACATGAATAAGAATAAAGGAAAGATAATATTTCCACATTGCAATAAAATTTAAATATATTGACTTAATCAATACATTATAAAAACCATTTTCAATACCAACATACATAAAAATATTACATGATATTTATTTTCCTTTTAAAAACACTACAGCTTATAGAGGAATCCAAATATCAAATAATGCTCATGGAGGCGGAAAGGTCATTGTCACCGCGTATGTTAAAAAAAACATTATTTTTTTAATTTAGTAAAATGATTCATAGAGAAAATATTCTATTTTAATTAAATTAGAATTAAAAGGTTTTTTTACACTGTATAAAGGAAATTCGTGTATAAATCAAAGTATGCCTCAATGAAAAGAGATTGAGACGAAGTCCCTTACCTCAAGTCCGACTTGTCTTGTATGTTCTTGTTCTTCCTGAATAATAAACCTAAGTTAATTTATACTTTATTAAGAACATTTTTAACGTTTATTATTCCTTTTATATCACTTATAACCTTTCTATAACAATTAGTTAATTATTTTAGTTCATATCGGACAATTTGTCAATGTACGGAACTTGAGTCAAAAATGAACTTGTTGTAATTATAAATTGTCCATGTGGTCAAAATTAAATTATCTCTAGAATTATATTCATGATTTAGATATCATATATATCCATTATATGTGTATTTAGAATATTCCATATCATTTGGATATATGAAAATGAAAAGCACCGTTCATGGAGATGGTATGTCGTACGTACGCAGGAATGCTAATTTTATTTCATTTTTTCATTTTTAAAGGAATAAAAACAAAATGATGAATAGATATATTATTATTCAATTATAATATAATATTTTATATATGTTATATAATTTCATTAACACCATCCTTTATACATCCCGTGTATGGTATGAACGAGTCATATCAATTTGAGGGGGCGGAAGTCCGCACTTCCTCAAATGAAATTATCATATTTATAAAACATGAAAAGCATAAAGGTATATTATAAAGGAGAATTACAGAATAATATAGAAAAAAAAGTATCATAAATATCATATATAATTAAAGTTCCCTCATAATGTCCACCATGAGAGGTGGTAGGGGGGAATCTAAGAATCATCGTTTCGTGAGGTAGCAGTTCGCCGTACACAGAAACAGTATGTTCGTATCCATTAGATGGGGGTGTGTGTAAGTGTAGTTAGAATAATTCTCATAAAAACAACCTATTATATTTATGATATTTGTTTTTTTATATAAACAAATAATAATAAGATCATATGGAGTGGAGAAGAAAAAATAATGGAAAGAAACTTGAGAGAAGAAGTTACGTCAAATCGGGTAACTTCTTTTGATTTGAGCCAAAGAGATCTCTTGAATTTCATTCTGTCTAGAGGAAGGCTTATAAAAGTAATATAGGGACATTGGGAGCTTATTTGGGAAGATTTTGGACAAGCTAAGGGGCTTGAGATGTGTGGTTAATGGGTTTGAGGTGGTGTCCTTTTATAAGAGGGGGTATGGGCTCTTTAGAAAATTTTGAAAGTATTATTTTATTATAAAATGGTTTTTAGTTTCAAAAGGTCAAAAACTATTTAAATTAGAATATAAGATGAATATAAGTCTAAATAAAACTATCCAATAATAATTTTAGAGTTTTTTGATATTTTTTTAATCCTTATCTTTTTTATTTAACCCTTTGTTAACTTTTTTAACTTTTACCATGTCTTCTTATATATTCATACTATATGGATAATATATTTACTATAAAATGAATAGTGAACCAAAATGGATCATTAATGACATTTTTAACATTATATATTTCATTTGGACGAATATTATATTTTTAGGACTAGTTTATCATTTAATTAAATATTAATTGATTTAAAAACTCATTTATGTCAATTTTTATACTATTCATATCATGATTTTTTTAAAAACCAAAAAAATATGATCAATTATAAAAAAAACTTCATTAATTCAAATATAAAATGTGATAAGCATCCATAAAATTCGTGGATGTCATAAAAAGTTTCAAAATAAAATTATTTTAATATTTATAACATCATTTATTTAAATCATTCATTAATGAGGTAATCATTATATCATCATTGTGTCAGAGATAAATTTATTTATTTGATGTCTAAAAATTATAATTAAAATACCATGATATATTAAATATTCTTATCTTTCTAATGATTATTTATATTCAAAGATATAAATTATATAACCCTACATTAAAATTGTTTTATCAAAATAATATAAGTTTATGATATTTTTATTGTAACTTTAAATAAAACGTTATTAATGTAATTATCTTACCCAAGTGGCTTTCAAAGGCCAAAAGTTCTACCCAAGGATTGTATTGGTCATCCAGGACTCATCCAATAAGGTTAGGACAAGTGTTAAGGTAATTTTATATTATTATAATATAATTTTTACCTTAAATTACCCTATTTACATTTAACCGTGGTAAATAAAAATCAAAAGTTACTATTCACAAAAAATTATTTTCATCCTATTGAACCACATTTTACTTACTAATGAAAAACATATATGTAGGATTTTTTAAAATAAATTCACTGAAGCTGTAAAATTTCATTTAAATGAAAAATTCGGTTTTTTAACGACTATGCAGTGTTTTTCACTATTCATCCAAAATTGAACATTTACAAAAAAATAAAAAAAATCACCGAAAGAAAATTTTGATATTCCAAATTCAAAAATTATGTCTATTTTTTCAAATTAAAAACATATAAGTTTAATTAATTAATTTAAAATTAATTTCTGTTGTCAAAACTAGAAAGGATGCTTTTAAGAAGTAAAAACTACAAAAATATTGACATGTGTTTATATCCAATTTCAAAGTAAAATTACTTCCAATGAACAAAATTGGATTAAATGGTAAAAATATAATCCATTTACACTTTAAAACAATTTAAAAAGATAATATAACCATAGAAATAAATCAGATAAAAAGACAGTTTTGACTTAAAATGCAGTATTTTCACAATTTATTAAAAAATGAACTTTATTAGAAAAATATCAAAACTTTACCCAAAGTAAATTTTGATATCACGCTTCTAAATAAGAAGTTCATTTTGTCAAATTAAACATATAAAAGTGAAAAAAACTATATTTAAAAGGGTTTCACCATTGAAAGGCGGTAAAAATACGTTTTAAAAATAATAGAGCATTTATGCTTAACATTGGATTAATTATCAATTTAAGCCTATAAATTTTATTGGATAATTGTAAAAACAATTAACAAACATGTTTAATTATAATATGGTTAGTTATTTTTATTACCGCCAATAAAACTTCTTGGCGTTAACTACCATTAAAAATAATAATATTATGTTATTATTATTTTCAGTATGACTCACCATTGTGTGCAACATAAGACTTCAGAGAAACCCGTTGTTGTGTGTCAGGTATTACATCGAACATAGAATCTTATTTAAAGTAAAATTAATATTTAATTCACAAATATTAATAAATATGAAAATGACATATTCTTTATTTACCTTGGATGTAACATTATAAACTATAATTAACCTTTAAATTCCAGATCATAATCGAATAGAAGTGAAATTAAATGTACAAGAAAACTAAATCAATAGTCATATCTATTATTTAACTCCTTAAATGTATGTATGATAATTTAAAAAAGTGGTATAAAATTTTAAACTAAATAATGCATCCATTCATAACATAATAATTATATCTATGAACATAGTATGGGGTAAACTAAATAAATGAAAAATTCATATAATCAAACATGAGATATAAATTTATGTAAAATTCATAAATAATAAATAACAGACACTTTATAATTTATTCACAACATGAACTTTTACATATTCTTATTTAAATGGAATTTTATTTAAAAACAAGATATTAGATGAAATATAAACACATTATATTCCAATTGTTTCAATAATTTATATAATCCAAATATATCATATTTAATATTATTTAAACCCTAATCATATCAATTTTCAAATATTATTTTAATATGATTTAAATTATTTCTGCAAATAAGGTCTTTAATTTTAACATTTAAAATTAATTATTATGAGTAATTCAATATATTGAATACAAACTCTTTTATATTTTTTCTTATTTTTAAAATTTATAATCACATTATAAATTACAATTATAATTTATATTTGAACCATTTATATACAAATTATAATTAATACCATTTAATTCAAAAGTTATTTAATATTAGTATTCAATATTATATTTAGTTATTTATTAAATGTTTCTTAACCATTTATTGATTAATATTAAAAAATTTATAATTAATTAATTTATAAATAGATTAAAATTAAATAAATATCTCAAAATAACTTTTTCTATAATTTATAATCATTTTATAAATTATATAATTCAATTCATAATTGAAATTTAGAAAAATTAAATTTTTATATATATCATATTCAATTATATAAACCATATTATAAAGTGTGATTTACTAAAAAAATTGATATCGCACCTTACGACTGGAACACTATGGCTTATGATTGATAATTCTAAAAAAAATTCATGTTTTAAAATACATGCTATATCATATTAGAGATTCAATACTCTATTTTTGGTAAAGAACAATGTTATCATTGGTTACTATTGGTATATATCATACGTTGTGATCTACCAAAAATCAGAGGACTGTGATGTGCCCTGGGAATGGATAAATCACCGATAAGGGGGGATAAATCTATGGTGATTTTTATTTTAAAATTTCTTTCTCTTAAATATTAACCTCTATAATCTATTTAGATTTAATCCACTAAAGTTTATCTCAACCTAACTCGAATAAAATAGAAATGTAAACAAAGAAGGAACAAAAAATATTTAAAAGGTTCAGGCCTAATGTGAGTACCTACTTATTGTTTCATATGGATACTATATCAGCCCATGGATTTTACACTAACAATGTACCATCTATTATAAGATTATTTTATAGGTATCATCTTGTAACCATGGTGTTTTTTCTTATACTACACAACATCCTAGTGGTATTATACTTACTCCTAAAATTTATAATGTGTTCATAAAAATATGTGAAAAATGAAAAGTGAATTCATGTCGCTTTTGAAACTAATGTCGATCATACCCTTGAGCCATTGAGAATATCATAATAGTATGTTCTCACATCTTAATTCTATTAAACCTATGATATCATATAATGAACCCGGGTCGGGGTGGACTCTCAAATCATTCATAATCTGTTGATGATCTTCTTCTCAATACTAAATCAATAAATACTTACGATCTTCATTTTTTTCTCTTCTATAGACTCCCAGCTTCATGCTATGTTTTCCTCAAAACAATTATCTATATAATACTCTTGAATTCAAAAAACTAATCCCCATAATATGTCATTCTTAAAATTTTATAATTTTTTTAATTTAGGAATTGGTTTCAATCTTAAATTCTAGATTAGTTTTATAAATTAATGGTACAATTAGATCTTTAGTGTGTATCCACAATCAACTGAACACATGGATTTTCTCTTATGATCACTAAATATTATCTTAAGCATTTGACCATTTTCTAAAGTGAAATTCTATAAATACCCTTATCACATTTCAAATGATTAAAATAAACTCTCAACAAATTCTTTATCAGTGATCACTAATTAAAATAAATTACAAATAAGTGAATATGTGAAATTTCATAACGTTTATCTATTGATCGCCTCTTCATCCCATTGGATCAGCTATGGTTGAAATATTATTTTACTAGCTCACAGTGTAAATCATATATTCACATCATAACAACACTTGAAAACTTTAAAACTTTAAAACTCATCTTGAATCATAGTATAATCATTTTAATATCATATATAAACTTATGATCAATACAATATCATAAAAAATCATTAATTCATCCAAATTCGATCACTATATACATTTTATCATGTAAATGTGTTGTAAAACTTTAAACAATTTGATAAATGATCACTCTGTTATTTTCTCACAAGAATCAACTTGAATCTTAAATCATTTATGTTCTTTTAATCAATGAAAAGACACACAAATCATCAGATTTAATTTTCCACAAAATAAATTTTTCTATAATTTCTCTTATATTTCTTACTTCTAAAATTATTAAAATTTTATAAAGTGTTGATCCTTATGGTATAAAAATGATCTATATGGATTTCTATAATGTTATATGTTATTACTAAATTTTCCACATAAAATAACTCTAATAGAGATAGCCTTTGTCAGTTTATCACAAATTAATGATCCTTATGAATTCATATATCATCCTTATGAACACAGATTAATTATTAAGTACTATAGGATTAATCACTATGAAGCATACGATAATCCTGAAAAATTCAACTATCATCCTTACAAACTCATGAATCATTCTTACAAACTCATGAATCATCCTTATGAAGTGGAATTATTATTATAAGATTATCATGTATTTACTGATTTTTCATTCTTGAGCCAAATTTTTATCTTATAAAGTGAATGAATAACTCCTATGATATTACACATATCCAGAATTCATCTTCTTCATATAATTAAATAATAAATTCAAATCAACTTTAATTCATCTCGTGTATTCTCAAATATTCTCAAAATAAATCTAAATAGCTTCCACGCCATCTCGTCAACCTCCAATGATTCTAAAACATGATTGAAAAAAAATTCAATCTTCTAAAAATTAGAAAGAGAACTTTAATCTCCCCCCAATATATTTATTGGAAACTTCATTTAACACTTTTATCTCCTCTCAATTATGATAAAGAATTCAATAATGTATACCAGAATCATAAATTCACATTATTTTTTAAATGAGGAGTTCAAGTATAAAAAACTATTGGATAAGGTAATATTTTTTATATAATTTCAACTCAATGGAAAAAACTTTTGTCTAGGTGACTTAGATATTCCCACCCTCAATCCATACTTCCATTTATAGTCTTATTTCTCTACCCTTATTTATAATTACCATATCTCTAAATTAACAGCATATAAAGAAATAGAAGCATGAATATTTTCCTTAAAAAAGAGTCATACCATCTCTCCCCCTTTTCCAATATAGTTTAAATCCTTATCAGGGTGATTTACACATATCCTCAAGTGAGTTTTTAACACCCCAAGATTTAAAATAAACTATGTTTAATAGTGTATACAATATGCAACATTGTGCCTAAATGAACCATGAAACGATATTATTTAAATATGAGTTTTATAACATAGTTATTAAATTGGAGTGTATGAATAGGATTAAATAATTTATGAAATATATTTAAATTTCATACTCAATATAAATGTACTAAGAAATTCTAAGTAAATAATCACTAAAATTTTAATAGTTATTTTATTCTTCAAAAATATGTTTTCTTCAAAAATGTTTATTATTGATTATTGTGAGAAAATATTATAATTTATTTCAAGAAATTTTATAAATTTTATTTGATTAAATGGATATAATTTTTTAAATCATTATATCAAAAATATATAATTAATATATTTTGATATGTTTATGAAAAGTTTTATTTTCAATGAATAATGGAAATGCTGATTTTTATTGAAAAATGTATTTTATTTTCTTGAATTTACAAAGTTAAATTATATTTTAAAATTAATTTTAAATTTTAATTAGGTCCCTTTTTATGAAAAATAAATTAATTATCATATTTGAAATGAATTTTATACTTAGATAATGTATAGAAACATTTTACACTTAAAAATACATTTTTCTAAAAAAATGTTTTTCGTCACATCTCACGGGTCTAACTTTAAATTAAATTATGAAACCCATGTGAATTGAATAATGAAAAATAGATTCCATATATTGAATCAGGAGGTCAAAATTTGGTAAATATTACCATTTTATTTTTATTTATTATGAATATTAGTAATTTGTGTTAACTCGGTAAATATAAAATGCATTAACTAGGGGTAAAAATAAGGTGAAAAGAACTAAAAATTAATCCTAAAACATGCCTTAATTTTATTGTATGAGTATATTTTTTCCATAAATATGACCTTTTCTTTCCATTGGGACATGATTTTGACCTTTGAAATAATTGAGTAAAGAAAAACACAAAATGTAACCCTCTTGCTTCTAAATATCTCTAATGTGTACACAAAGGGACAAAAACAAGTTATGAATGAATATTACTAGTAATTCTTAGAATAATTAAAAAAAATTGTTGTTAATTTATTCCTAATTTTAATTAATTAAATAATTACCATAAATTCTTACACATCACAGACGCAGTATTTAATTAATTGAAAATAAAATAAATTAATTTAATTTAAAAATATTAAAAGTAATATAATTTGAATCAATTATTGTGATAAAAAAATTTATATAATTATAACATATTTTAGTTGTTTAAAAGTTTAATATTTTAATTCAATATTTTTTATGATTTTAAAATTAAATTAAATGAATAGTTTCAAAATTGTAATTAATAATATTTTATGATAAATAATGTTGTATTAAATGATTTAATATTACAAAAAAAATATTATCTTCATAAAATTTAATTATATATGGTTTATAATATCAACCATGGCCCATTTATATATTTTTCCCTTTAATAGTAACATTTTTGACCCCTAAACAGTAAAAACATTAATATCACAGTAATTGTCAAAAAGGTTAACATAGGTTAAAAACAATAAAGGTAAAAACATCACCAAAATTTGTACACTATTTATTTTATGATATTATTTTGACTCAAGCTCATATTATATTATAATATTATCAATTTTTATATATTATATTATGAATATTGGTTTTATACTTTAAGAGATTCAGAGAGTGGCCCTCCCCTCTCTTATAAATAGGCACCTTCTATCCTCTTTTATTCACACATTAAAAACATTTTAGATCAGTCTATTTATTCCAAAATACCTTCCTTACATCCCTACCCATGTCTTAAATGTCTTTTTTATCAGAAAATCAACCTAGGAAAGTTTTTTATATAAACTATAATAGGTTTTTCTAAAAAGATGTCTAGTTTTTAATCAAGCATTTTCATTTTATTTATTCTTCTACCTCCTAAAAAATTATTCAAAAAAGTTAAAATATAAAAATCATTATTTTTCATATATTGAGGTGTTTTTATGTTAATGTAATGGACTATATCTATATATTTTTCCATTAAATGGGAAACAAAACCATCTTTCATGTGTACAGTGGACTACCACCACGCAAACCAATGTAATTCGTTTTCCATCACCAACTCTCACAGTTGGTTATAACTTTGGATTTAATTTACATATATGATATTAATGAAATATTTATCATTAGATATAGGTTATATATCATCAATTTTATTAACTTCTCATTCACTAAAAAATGATAACATTGTTCGTGCATACATGTGGACTACCACCTCCACAAAGCAATGTGATTCATTTTTCAAAACCACGTGACATGGATAATATATATTTGTATATTTAAATAAATAAAAGAGTATATATTATATGATGATAATTATATAAATATAAAATAACCATATTTCTAAAATTGATCATTGAAAAATGGAAACATTACTCTTCTGTACGTACGGCCTACAATCTCCATGATTGTAACATAGCTACTTTTTATAATCATATCTCATGGGTGGTTTTAAAAGAATAATTTATATATTAAAATTATAATTATGTTATTATTATTATAGTTATGTAATTATAATTATATATTTGACAACGGTCAACCTACCGAAGTCATTTTAGACATATGAGCCTAATATCATCAAAATGTATTACAAGAACCAAATTGATCAATTAATTGAATAAAAAATGGTAAAAATAAAAATAAAATTTAAAAGTTTTATTATTAAAGTAAACAATTAACATAATTTTATTAATCACAAATATAAATAATGCACAAGATGATTCAGACTCGAGGTAAGGAACTTTATTTTAAAAAACCCTCTTTTAAAGTTTCGCTTCCAATTCTTTCACCCCCTTGTCCATGCTCTTATAAATGTGTTGAGAAAATTATTATTTATGATTAAATGGATGATAAAGGTAATTTTTACCATATTTTATTTCTTTACATTGTTTTAAAAAATCAATATATTAATGGTTTTATGTGAGGGACACTTTAAATTAAAAACCTTATTTAAAATTTTTTAATGATTTATTTTCAAAATATTTATATTCCATGTACATATTATTAAAATTATTTTATTAATGTATTTATATGGACATGAATGAATTATAAATAACATTTTATGTCTCATTAAACTTTATTGCAGTGCTTTTAGAAAGGATTCTATTTTATCTCTTTTATACTAGATGTTTTGACTTTCATTACAAAAGACAGAAGGAATATTTTATTTTAACATATACGACATCAACTGCTTTTCTCTCCATTACAACAATTATTTTAATTTTGGATTAATTTATAAAATTTCATATTTTCACCAAAGATAAACCCTCTATCCTATTTTTAATGGTTATTTTAGTTTTTAAATTTGGTTTTTAAAAGGAAAGGGTATTGAAATATATGAATGTTTATTAAAAATGGGTTTGAAAGTGTTTTTCAAGGGTTTATGATAAAAAGATGCAATATTAAAATGTTTTATTCTTGATATTGTCCTTGGAAAATATTTATTATTATGGGTTTTCCTAAGAAATATCATTATTAAGGGTGATACTGACATAGCTTATACAATGGGTGTTCCCAGATAGCGCACTAATGGATTGGGTGAGGATTATGTTCTCTGGAGAATTATATTAGAAGTTAAACCTATGGTTATTATAATCAAAGGGATTATTGTAATAGTTCATTGAATATTATTTCCCAAGGAATCTATAATATTTTTCTATACTTTCTTATGAGTTTTCATGGAAATTGTTTGATTTCAAAATGTCAGCTAATGACCTTTTGTTTTAATGCAATTATTTTTCCCATTTTAGGTAAAACTATATATTTTTTAGAAAATGTTTTCATCCGTTCTCATATATACTAATAAACCATCATGAACAAGATTTTTCATTTATATTTTCTTATAAATTTTTTTATGAATAACTTTTTGCAGAAATTATGATCTTGTGTGTAAGTAAATGATTATTTTTTAGCTAAAATATTATTATGATAAAGGAAAAATAATTTTATGATTTAATGGTTTTAAAATATACTAAATAGTTTCTCTCTTTCTTTTTAAGTCCCTTAATGAGATTTTTTTTATCATCCAATGTTTTAAAATGTATTTTATAGGGTTTAAGGATGGATAAGGATAAATAATAAGTTACGTTGAAATTCAAAAAGATTTTTCATGAAAAAAAGTATTTCTTTTTAAATGTTTTATATTATAAAAAAAATTGATACTAATTAGAAGTGTCCACTTTTCAAAATGTTTTTTTGTTTATATTTGATTTATGACCTAATTTTTTATAACTCTAAACCTAAAAATATCCTAGAAATTCATGAATGTAAATTCTTGTGTAAAAACTCATGATTATTTAATGAGTTAAGGTCGGGTTCTTATGATTAGTATAAAATGAAAGTTTTAGATAACTTTGAAGATTAGGATCTTTTTATGTGAGGTTAACTTAAGAGTTATGTTTAATATCATTAGGAAATAAGTATAAAGTTGATCAAAAGTTCAAAGGCATAGAGACCCACTTTTTGAGAACATCAGTGATGGTATTTTAAGATGATTAATGACATTTTGGGAGAAATTTTATTGGGTTGAGGTATATGTAACCATTATGTTCAATATAAAGAATTATTTCAAAATAATCTCATTACATTTTTTGGGATGTAAGTGGAAATTTATGAGATAACCTATAAGGTTAAAAAAATAATTTTAAAGTCATTATGGTTATTTTTTAAGGTTTCAAGGATAATAGTGTTATAAAATTTCTATTGTATTATCTTTACAATTATGTATTAAGTTAATTTTTATAATTCACTACATGTTTAAATGATATTCTTTTCAATATATTGAGTTTTTCTTATCAATATGGATTGTAAAAAATCTTTCACAACCATTTAATCCCATTAAAATTATTTTATTACCACTATTTTTGAAAAATAATGTTCAAATGATTTTGATAACTTCTTAAGTATTAAAAACACCGGGAAGAAACTGTTTGACTTATCAAAACCTTTTTATTTATTCAAAAAAATTATGGGTCATTCTATCTTTTTCATTTTATTTAAAAATATAAACTCTAAAAACTCTCTCAAAAAAATAAATTCCATAAATTAATTGACCATTTACTTTGTAGAAGTTGGGTATCTTTCCAGAAGATAGAGGGAGTATTAATAAAATTGTTATTTCAGGAATCAAGGTATGAATTATTTTTTTATGCTTATAGTACGAAAATTGATTTGGTGTATATTGATGAATCATAAAGACATAATTCAAGCCTTTTATTGTAGTAATGGAGTATTAAGGAATAATATGATGAATCATGGTAAAAAAATTATAAGTATGTAGAATGAATGATGTGTTTTTGTGTTGAATTTTTGGGATTATGATGCAGTACAATTTTATCCATGATATTCTAATATTTTCTAAATATTATGATAATAACAAAACACCTAAAGATAATTCTATAGTTGTTTTTTTATTCAAAATTTGTAACATATTTTCGATGGAATCAATACCTTTGAAAATTGTCATAGATAAAAGGTGATAATTTTTGGGATACAATTATTAAGTCTTAATAAATATTTGAGGTATATGTAACCTTTAAGATTAAATTGTGTTTAATTAAAGGTTATTCTAGGAATATTACCTTTATATTTTATAGACATAAGTTTAAAGGTATTGAGAACCTTTATGGTTAATTTGATCTTTTAAATTATGGTAATTATGGGTTATTACAATTTGGGAAAATATGTTTTATCGTATAGATAACCATGGTATTGAAAAGTGATTTGGTTATTAAGTGATAATGTAATTTTGGAATAATTTAACTATAACTTTGGGGAACATTATATGATAATATGGGATTTTATTTGAGGAATAAAGGTTGAATCATAGTTTTGAGGTATATATAATTTTAATGTGGCTTTATGGTGGTTCATGTAATTTATGGAAATGATTATAATATCTTGAAGATTATATAAATATGACATATATAGTTTTGGTATGAGACTTTAAGAGTGATTGATGTTATTTGGATATAAATGTTAAATTTATTTTTGAATAATTTTGGACCAAAATCTATTTGATTTTTTCGTTTCAAACTTGGTTGGGAATATAAAGGTTAATTATTTATCAAATTACCTAAGAGTAAAATTGTATGTCATTTCTTATTATTTAGAGATCAATATTGTATTTCATAATATTTAGGTTTATTCAGCTTGGAAATTATCTTACCTTCTACTAACCATCTTGGTTTTGGATAATGTCTAAAGACAGAAGGAATATCTTTTAATATTTTTATGGAATTATGTGATCCATTAGAAGTTGATTTTAGTGATTCAATCATAAAAAGATCAAATTTAATACACATAGTTTAGGGAAAAAGATAATATTTTTTTGAAACTTATTAAAGGATGAAATAATACTTATTGTTTAAATATATTTCATTATGTTCAATATCTAGATTGTATAGGAATTAATCAACTCTATGAAAAGGACTTTGATGACAAAATTTTATTAAATTACCTTTATTTTTGATGAGTTGATGGTCTTTTTCACACTTAATCGGTTTATGGTTTCATGGATATTAGCATTCTCTTTATTATTCACTTTCTCGTGATCAAAGATCTATATCACTCCCCATAATTATTTGGATATTTTATTTTTTTTCCCATGTTTATATTTTAAATTTCCACTAATTTTTTCCTATTTAGAAACATAGTTATGTGTTACTCCAGATGAAATTCATATTTTATTTTCCCTATTTTTATGAGGAAGTTTTATTAACCCATTTTATAGTGTGGGATTTCAAAAAAGGTATTTTAAGATGTAAAAACCTTGATTTCCATAAGCAAGTTCAAATTTCAAGGATAAAATTTATAAAAGGGGTGAGAATTTAACACCTTGGGATTTAAAAAAAGAAAACTATGTTCGATAGAGTGTGAAAAATGCAACACAGAGATTAAATGAATCATAAAATATTATTATTTAAATATGGACATTATAATAAATATATTAAATTGGAAGGTGTGAATAGGATTAACTAATTTATGAAATATAAATAAATTTTTTGTATAATATAAATTTATTGAAAATTTATTATTAAATAATCACTCAAATTTTATTAAAGTCATTTTATTCTTCAAAAATGGTTGTCATTGATTTTTATGAGAAAATATTATAAGTAATTTTTGAATATTTATATGTAACGTCCTAACCCGGGTTCCACACACCGGTGCCCCGATCCGGTTGGTCACATGACCTCAAGCGTGCCTCCCCGTACGATAGAGTTTTTCGACTAGTAGTAAGGGTCTGGTAAGTCGATCATGGGGAGACTATACCCTCTTTTTTAGAGTAATACACTAGTGGAAATAAATTAACAATAAAATAATCTTATATAACCATAAAAATACCAATATCTCAAGATAAAAAAAGAAAGAAATAGAATATACAACTAAAACATAAAACATGTCATGCTAAAGTAAGTGGCATGTGTCTAAAATGAAAAGTGAAAATAAAGACATTGAAAACTCATAAGCGGGTCCCGAACCACATTTGGTTCCCTCATAATACTTGGACAAATGTCCATATTACCATTCACCATTTAATAACACATAATAGAATGAGCATGTTACTATTAATAATACTTGGAAAAATGTCCATGTTACCATTCACCATTTAACAACACATAATAGAAAACAACACAATATTACACGAATCTCAGCAACCATTAATTAATTCATCAATTAATTAATCATACTCACAATTTCAATAACTCATAATTAATAAACCATTAATTATATCAACTCATTACATAAATATCTCATAATTGATCTACCATTAATTATCTGAAGTCATATATATTGATATCTCATAATTAATTAATCAATTAATTATCTTAGACCAATTGTCTCAATATATCATAATTAATTCCTTGATTAATTATCTAAATGAAAAATCCCTAAATATTATAATTAATCTTCTAATTAATTAAAAAATTGGACATCCCCAAAATCTCATAATTAATTTCCTAATTAATTATCTAAATGGATATCCACTTAATCTCATAATTAACTCCCAAATTAATCATCAATTTCAACAACAAATCCAATTAATCAATTGGCCACATTAAGGAACCCAAATTAGAAATTTGAATTTCTAAAGAATGCTATAAGTCCTAAAACTTTCATAAATTTATCAAAATCATGACTATGTGTATTGAATACTAGACCACTAACATCAATTTCTTGACGAATAATTTCCCAATGGAAATCCTTAAAAATTGAGCAGTACAACGATGTGGATCTAAATATAAATCTCAAAACCCTGAATGAGGATTCATGGAAATCAAGAACTTTCAAATATTGATCTAGATATAGAATAATATATATTGATTTCACCAAAAAGATATATATCTATCCAAAATATAGTGTATTATATCACTTAAATGAAATGAAAGGAATGTGGGAAGAATGAAAGAAGAATGGGATAATAATTCACTTATCAGGAGAGAAGAAACCTTCGATCTGGGCTTAGATTTCTAAATAATGGAGATTGGGGGGGCCTAAATTTTGTCTTGAAAACTCCCAAAACGTGAAATAGGACCTAGGATCAAATTGAGGTCAAAATATGTGATTTTTGGGGTTTCAGATAATTTTTAAAATAATTTTTGGTCTTAATTAATTTCTCTGAATAGTTTGTTAGGAAGGGGTGCACAGTTTTCTCTAACAATGTGCCAAACATGCCCCTATTCTTTTAAAGGTGTATAGTTACTCTTAAGAGGGTGCATAGTTTCCCAAAAAATGTGCCATCCATGAAAATACCCTCTACCTGGGTTCACACGATTAGTTGGGTTGGGGCGCACGGTTTTCCCTAACCATGCACATCCCTTTTTCTTTCATTTTTCTACAAATTATACTCCAACAGTCCAAAAACTAAAACCCAGTTTAAAATTACTTAATAGAAGGAAAAATAATACCTATAATCAAGATAAAGTCTTCTCTAGAAAATTTAGGGATCTTACAACCTCCCCACTCAATAACAGCTCATCCTCAAGTTGCACTCTCACGCTTCTCTAATATTTTGAGTCAAAAAGATTGGCCCACTAAGTTATCATATTTGGATCCATTTCCTATATCTGCTCCCACACATTTCCTTCTTTCAATAACACATGAACTATTGGTATGATATTTCCTAGAAACACATCATCGCTACAATACAACACACATATTGGATGATCCTCAAAGAACGCATCTACCTCAAGATCAATTTCACCCACATCGATCACACAAGAAGGGTTGGGTGAAAATGCCAAAGTTTTGATACATGGAAGACATCAGGTATAGTGATATATTTTTGTGGAAGGTACAATTGGTGCACCACTAGCCTAATTCTCTCCACAACCTCAAATTTTTTGATGAATCTAGGAGTCATCTTGCCTTATTTCTATATCCTATGATGACCCAATCTAGGGGACACCTGAAGAAATGCACAATGAACCTCTGAGAACTATATGGGTATTCGACCTATATCAGTATATGACTTCTGTATACTCTGATTTATATCTATATGTTTCCGAATTAGTTTCACTAACTCCGACATCTCCGCAACGAGACTATATCCCAAACATTCTGACTCACCAGCCAACATCCATCATAGTGGTGATCTGCATGGTCTACCATAAAGATCCTCATATGATTCCATTTTTATATTTGTATGGTAAATATTTTTATTGGAAAACTATACTAAATCAATTTACTCCTCCCAAGACCCCCCAAAGTCAAGAACACACTCACATAGAATATCCTCAAGAACCTATATAGTATATTCAGACTATCTATCTGTATGTGGGGGGGAATACATGCTCAATAATACATTTATACTGAGGGCCTTCTGCAATCCCTAAAAAAATTTTAAGTTAAGTGTGAGTAATGATTTGAAACTATAGTCTGTGGAACCTAGTGTAAATGGACTATCTCTCGAACATACAAATCTCTCAGCTGCTCCGCATAAAAAAAGTTCCCGTATATGAAAGAAATGTGCTACTTTAATCAATCGATCCACAATAACCTAGATATCATAATTATTCCTTGGATTATTTAACATACCCACCACAAATTATATTTTTACATCATCCCACTTTCATTACAGAATGGGGAACAACTATAGCAAACCTCTAGGTCATTGATGCTCTGCCTTCACAACCTAACAGGTGTATCATCATGTCACGAACTCTTCTATACCCTTTTTTATGCATATCCACCAAAAATATTTTCATAATTCACCAAGACTTTCAGTTACCCTTATATTTACCACCCACTTTGTGGCATGAAATTCCAATACAAGATCTTATCTCAAGCTCATAGGCACAACAACCCGATTTTTTATGTGGATGATGTCATCCACATATATTCTATAATTTGAAGCTTAATCCCCACATTCAAGGATTTACCTCAATTTCAAACACTCTGGATCCCCATAATTTCTATCTCTAATGTGGATTAATATTTTAGAATTCACTAAAACTAATATTATAGTCATCTGCTCCTAATTATCCTAAACCACAGCATGCATCTCAACCAGTAAGGTCATCATCTTCCACTCAGTGCTAGACTCCTAAACTTCATGAGCCTCAGTTTTCTCACTCAAAGCATCATAAAGACAATTTCCTTTCTCATATATATATGTTGGCTCAAAATCAAATGACCTCATAAATTCCACCCATCTCCACTGTCATAGATTCAAGTATTGCTAGGAAAAGATATACATTAAGATCTTGTGACTAGTAAACAAAGTAAAATTCTTACCCAACAGATAATACCACCAACAATTCAATACATAAACCACAACCACCATCTCTAGTTCATGAGTAGGGTAGTTTCATTCATGTGTTCTGAACTACCGAGACCCATAAGAAACAACTCAATCTCCCTGCATTAACACTTATTCGATTCTGATCCCAGAAGCATCGTAAGACACCATATACTCCTCACTTGGCTCAGGTAGGATCAAGATTGGTGTTGATGTCAAGAACTTATTCAAATTCTTGAAGGCCTTCTCAATTGATTATAACCAATCAAAATTTATCCCCTTTTTGGTAAATCTCAAAATTAGTTCTTCCAATTGGGAAAATTCCTCCATGAACCTCCAAAAATATCCTATTAAACCCGTAAAGCAATAGATATCGAATACGTTCTTGGGTTTCTCACAAGAAACCACTACTTGAACCTTTTATGGATCCATGGACACACATTCCTATGAGATGATGTGTCCCATGAAGTGTACCTGGTTAATCCATAATTAACACTTATATGGCTAGGCTTATAGTCGATTATCTATCAGTGTACTCAAGAAGATGTCAAGATGTTGGTAATGATCGTTATAAGTCTTGGAGTACACTAAGATGTCATCCACAAATACTTTAATTAATTGATTTAGGTAAGTGTGTAATATTCATTTCATCAATTCCATAAACACTACTGGTGCATTCATCAACCCAAACGACATTACAATGAACTCATATAGGTCATACCTACTTATAAAATTATTCCTTGATATGTCAGAATTTTGAACTCTCAATTGTTGATAACCCGATCTCAATTCGATCTTTTAGGACACGCAATCTCCCTTTAACTTTTCAAATAGATCATTGATACATGGAAGAGGATATTGGTTGTTTACATTCATCCTGTTTAATATCCGGTAATACACACACAATCACAAAATATCATCTCCCTTCTTTCCAAAAAACATAGGTCGGCCCCAATATAACGTAATCAGATGGATAAATACCTTATTATCTATTATTACAAAAGATTCTTGAGCTCTTTAATCTCTTTTGGTTCCATTATGTATGGTTTAATAGATATTGGCTCACCCCATAGAGTGAGATCAATAGTTAATTCCAAATCTCTATCAAGTGGCATCCCTAAAAAGTATTTAGAAAATATATCCTGAAACAGTTCCACTACTGGTGGAAGGACATCTTTCTTAACACCCCCATCATCTAGTAATAAACTAGAAATTTGGGATTCAATCTCTCCTAGTTTCTAAGTAATTGACCATGCATGGCCTTCTTGGATATCCTACTCTCAATGGTGAATATAGTTGTCACTATTATGAGATGTAAACGTTAATCTCCTATAGTAACAATCAATGTGGTCTTGGTATGCGACTATCCAGTCAATACCCATGATTAGTTCGATACTTCACATGTCAATAATATAGCGATCTTAGAGAAAATGATACTCCTCGATCTTAATAGAACATTCCACGTACATAGAGATGTCTCAAGACCATTCTCCCAATGGTGTATCTGTAGTCATAACCCCATTCTCAAACTCCAACATGAGGCACAAACCATTAAAAAGTGTTGCGTATATAAAGGAATGAGAGGCTCTGGTATCAAATAAGGAATTATCAAATATAGAAGCTATTATAATAGTACCTCTCACTATCGATGGTCCAGCCTCACTATCCACAAGTGTAGTTGGAACCTCATGTAACTATACTACCCCTCTTCCCTATGATTTCCTCTACCTCCCATGAGTTGTACCACTCTACTGATACAGACACTCTCTCTCAAAAGAACCATGTCCACTTACTCTACCACCTCGGCCAGTAAAACTCCAGCTACCAAACTGATATGGCACAAAAGATCCCCCTCTCGCACCCTGGTTCAGTCTAGCTCCTCCATCACTAATTGTCTGCCATGTCTTCCTGTTAAACCTCTATAGATGTCCCATCTAACCACAGCCTCGGCATTCCATTAGTGTTTGGGAAAATGATTCCATAAGTTTCATATCCAAACATATTAGTGGAAAACACATGATTATGGTCATGTGAAACTGATCTCTCTACCTATGTATTCTACTTCCCACTAATCTATATATCATTGTCATAGAAATGCTTCAATTTCTCCAAATTCTTACCCCCTATCCTTGTAGAAGTAACCACATTTCCAACACTATAATCCTCCCTCAGTTTCCCCTCGTCTATGAGAGACTAATCCAACACCTCATAAAACTTATTTAACCAAAAAAAGGTTAACTTGGGACTTAATCACACACTTAAATCCATCCTAAAAGTTTCTATTTATAACTGTCTCATCCCCAACCAATGATGGAGAAAAGTATTGAAAATATTTTAATCATCTAACATAGTCCATCACAGACATTCTCCCCTAATTCAATTCCATGATATCAATTGTTGTCTCATATCTCAGTGTCTCTGGATATAAGTTCCCCAAAAACTTATCCAAATATTCCTTTCATAGAATACCATCAGTCTTTCCATTTCATGCTTGAATGTCCCATCCGAGCTTCTTTGATCCTCGTATCATATAAGTGGCTAAAATGGCCCTATTATTAGCAGGATTCTCTAAGTGGTCAATTATTTTCTCGATAGATTCAACCCAGAACTCAAATCCATAATGTCCATCCTCTCTAGTAAAATTTGGAGGGTGCAGCAGATAAAACTCCCTCATCAGGTCATACATAATCTTCTCAACCCAACCGAGGCCTCTTTCGATGAATTTTTTAAAGTGAGTGAAGTTCTCTCGAAACTGATCCCCTACTTCCACACCCAGCATTATTGGTGCCTCAGGTTTCACTGCTGGCAGATCATATCCAGCCATATCCTGTTATCATCCTCTCAATAAGTGTCATCATGGAGGCAAAAATAAAAATTCTAAATAGAAATATTAATACTCATAACACATCTTTATTTCATTTTCATAAGAGGAATAATCCCAATAAGTCATTTCCACAAACCTCGCCACTAGGTCAAACTAAGGCATTATCACTACCCTTTATCATCCTACACCTAGGTCTTAGTTAATAAGGGTAAACATATTCATATCAAGGTTTGCATTTAGACATCCATTTCTTCACATTTTTCACCATTTTACCATTCTCCATTTTATATTAGGCACTATTCTAAAATCAATTTCACAAGCAAGGAAAAATAGTTCAAGTTCAACAACTTACCCATAATTCATTTTACTGTGTGTGCCTAGAGTGATGAATGTTACAAAATTCACCTAAGTTCCAAGAATGATACATGTAGACTCAACTCTCATTACACCTAGGGTCATGTTTCAATTCTCATAAAATCTCTAAAATAATTTTCACATTACACAACAAGTGTGTCACCCAAGGTGAAATAATATTCAACTCTAACAATAAACATAAATAAAAAACATCTCACCCTAGGTACTCGGGTTTTCCTCTATTCATGCGTTTGAAATATCCATGAATAAGATCATAACCAAGACCCAAATCCTTCTATTATCAGGTCTACCTTTCCCAAATAGTAACACAAAATAAGAAAAAAGTAAAATTCAACCTATAATACAACTTTGTAACATCCCGACTCATGTACCACACACCAGTGCCCTAATCCAGTCAGTCTCATGACCACATGCGCACATCATCATATGCTAGAGGCTGCCGACTAGTAGTGAGGGTTTTGTAAGTCGATTATGGGTAGACTATGCCTTCTTTTATTAGAGTAATACACCAAGAAAAATAAAAAAATAGGGAAATAATATATAACTATAACAACACCAATATCTCAAGATAAACAAAGAATGAAATATAGTATCCAACTGAAGTAGAAAAAATGACATGCTAAATTAAGTGTCAACTACATAAAATGAAAACTAAAAATAAATACACAGATGACTCGCAAGGAGGTACCAAACCACATCTGTTTTCCTTGTCCAAGATCCAATCCAAAATTAGTAATCTAACTTGGGGCCTTTTTTGTTAACCTTTCCTACAATAATAAAGTCTATTCTGGTACCAATCAAGAAACCTGAGTAGGCTGTGGGTAAAACTCAGTAGGTATAAGGCCCCAGCCTTAAACATTACTTAATATTGAATTAAATGAATAATTAACATTGAGGATCTTTTCAGGTTTAGAGTTTTAGAGAATTAGGACATAACTGTTACATCTCAAAAGATTACAAAGTAGACACTTCTACTGAGTTTCCATAGAATAAAAAACTCTTAAAAAGAAACATGTCTAGTTCCATGTTATATATAGCATGACTTTACCTTGATCTCATCCTTGACCCTATTCCACATTAAGTCCTGTGAAAAACATTTCAAAAAAACTGGGGTGAGCATAAAAATCTCAGTAAGGGATACACAAAGAATAAAAACTGTTAGTTTTTCAATCATCAAGTAAACCATGTATACTTTATCAAAGTAATACCTTCACCTTCATGAAGTAGTAAAAACTCTTCACTGAATAAAATATCATTACTTACCCTTTTGTAACCAAAGGATTACCATAAAACCAATATAAAGAAGACATAACATATAAAGGTAACTTGGTACATAAACATACTTAAGTGGAATAACCATACGGTCGACTTCCACACATATCACTTAATGGAATAGTCATACGGCCAACTTCCATACATACTTAATGGAATAGCCATACGGCCGACTTTAATACCCAATTAATTGGAGGTTATAACGTAACCACCCGTCCTGGTATTCATGGCACCACCCGTCATATGGTTTATCACGTAACCACCTGTCAAATGTCCAAGTACCATTATAAAAATCATAAGACATAAAACAAATATAATGGAAAGAAAACATTTCCACACTTTGATCACAATATATCACTTAAATATATTGACATAAAAAATCCATTATAAAAACCATTTTCAATACCAAAATACATAAAAGAGTATATGGTATTTATTTCATTTAAAAAAACATTACGGCTTGTTCAGGAATCCAAAGACCAAATAATACTCACGGCGGCGGAAAAGGTTGTTGTCACCGCGTACGTTAAAAGAAACATTCCTTTTTGTCGTTTTGTAAAACGCTTCGTAGAAAAAGATTCCTTTTGTATAAAAGTAAAAGTAAAAGGGGTTTATACACCGTATAAAAGAAAGTTGTGTATAAAACGGAATATGCCTCAATGAAAGGAGATTGAGACGAAGTCCCTTACCTCGGGTCCGACTTGACACGATCGTTATTTAATGTCCTGAATAATAAACTTGAGTTAATTTATATTTTCTTAAGAACCTTTTTCAAGTTCATTATTCCTTTTATATCACTTATTTCCATGTTATACACATTATGTAATCATTTAAGTTAATAATGTTTGTTTTGTCGATATTTGGTTCTTAAGTCGAAAGTGGACTTCTTACAATTACATGTTGTTCATGTGGTCAAAGGTTCTTTATATCCAGAATGACATTCCTGATTTGGATATCATATATATAATATATATCCAGAATATACATGTATTTATAATATTACATAATCATTTAGAGTTAAGAAATGAAATGCACCGTTCATGGAGACGGTAAGCCGTACATACGCATAAACGCTATTTCATTTCTTTGTCATATTAATGGAATTAAAACTAAATGAGAGGTATGTATATTTTAATTCCACAATTATATTCATCATTTAGATGTATCATTCATCATATATATACATTATATACATGTACTTATAATAGTACATTACATTTGGGGATAATAAATGAAATGCACCGTTCATGGAGACGGTAAGCCGTACGTACGCATAAACGCTACTTTCATTTCTATTTCATATTTTTATGGAATGGAATCATAATGATATAAAGGTATATTATAATTCCATCATAATATCATATACAATACCATTAATTAAATCCTTTATACATCCCACATATGGCATTAACGAAATCAAATCACTTTAAGGGGGCGGTAGTCCGCACTTCCTTAAATGAAGATATTGCGTTTACCCATAATGGAAATCATAAAGGTATTCCCAAAATGAAAAATACAGAAGCTTAAGGAAAACATAAAAATATTATATATCATATATAATTATATTGTCATCTTAATGGCCACCTTTGAAGGTGTTAAAAGAATGTTGAACAATCATCGTTTTGGGAGGCCGAAATTCACCATCCACGGAAACAGTATGTTCTTTAGACATTAGATGTAGGTGTGTGTAATTGTAGCTAGAATCCTTCTTATAACAACATCATAGTATATTGATGATACTGTAGTTGTTACAACAGAAATTAATAAAAAGAGTTTAGGGGGTTGGAGAAGAAAAATAAAACAAAAGGACTCAAGTGATGACATTACCTTGAAATTGGGTAACTCCCTTTGGTTTGAGATCAAAGGCCTCCTTGGGAAGACTTCTACCCAAAGTGAGGCTTCAAGGAGTAAGAGAGGGAAGTGGAGAGACAAAATGGGCAGGGTTTGGCTGAGCCAAAGGCTTTTGAAGTGTGGGTAAGGTGGTAGAGGTGGGGGCCTTTTATAAGAGGAGAGGAGGGGCACTCTTGGAAAGTAAGGAAATGTTACTTTATTTTAGAATGAGTTTTGGATTTTAATGGTCCCACATTGATGTGTTTCGAGGATAAGGTGATAAGGGTTCGAAATCCATCCATCCAATAGGTTTTGGACATGTGCAGGTCTTAGATTTTACATTATCTTTCCATTTTATTTAAATCCTTTATTAATGAGGTAATCGCTGCATCATCATGATGTCATAAATAATTTAATAAATTTAATGTCTAAAAATTATAAAAAAAATATCATGATGTAGGAAATATTTTAAGATTTAAAATTAATAATTATAGTCCAAAATATCATTTATGTAGACAAAATTAAAAATATTTTACTTAAGTGATACATTCATTGTTACATTTAACATTCTTTAAAAATAAAAAGATAAAAAGTCACTTTCTCACAAAAGTGATTCCATGGGGCCCCCAAGTTTGGAACAAGGCATCCCATGGTTGTCCATGAGACAACTAGTGGCCTTAGGACACATGTTGTGGTCATTTTTTATTATTATGATATTATTTTATCATCTTTAACTATCTGATTACTCATTAATCAAGATAATTAAAGGTAATAATCGTCGTTACTATTCATAATGTCCAAAAATAAAAGATTCTTAAATACATAATTTTGACCTTCTGATTCCAAATATGTAATCCATTTTACCAAATTCCAAACACATAAATTGAAAAAATTAATTTAAAAATAATTCCCGTTGTCAAAACAAATAGCGGGTTTTTTAGAAACAATATTTATGAAAAGTTTGGCACTTGTTTATGCCCAATTAAAAAGTGAAATTAATCCCAATGACCATAATTGGATTACATGGTAAAAATATATTCTAATTACACTTTAAAACAAATTAAAAATATAATATAACCGTATAATTAAATTATATGAAAAGTCAGTTTTGATGTAAAATGCAGTATTTTTCACTATTCATTGAAAAATGAACATTGTCAGAAAAATACCAAAAATTAACCCAAGGTAAATTTCAATGTCCCAATAATAATAATATGTTTATATTGAAAAATAGAGCCTATAAAATTTACAAAAAGTGGATTTAAAAGGGGTTCGCCATCAAAAGGCGGTTAATCGACCTTTTAAAGAATATTAGAATGTTTACGCTTAAAAACTGGATTCATTTGAATTTTTACTCCTCTAACATTTATTGAAAAAAAGTAAAAATATTTGACAAAAATATATAATCATTTTGTAGTTAGTTCTGTTCATTCCCTCCATTACAACGGCTAGGCGTTAACTACCATTTAAAAATAATATTATTTTATTACTAGTGTGCAACGAAAGATTTCAATGAAACTCTTTGTTGTGTATCGGGTACGCTATAGAACATAGAAACCCTTTTAAAGTAAAATTAATTTTTAATTCGTAAATATTAATAAATATGAAAATGTTTTATTCATTATTTACCTGGGATGTTACATCCTTCCCCCCTTTTGGGAATTGCGTCCTCACAATTTTATTCACTTATCAAAATAAGTTGGGGTATTTATCCCTCATAGCATTTTCAGATTCTCACATTGCCTGTTCAACAATATGGTTTTTTCACAAAACTTTTTCCTAGTGAATTACCTTATTTCGCAACACTTGCTCTCTTTGGTCAAGAATCTGGACTGGTTGTTCTTCATAAGATAGGTTCTCCTCCAGCTGAACTACCTCTGGACTCAAAACATGAGATGGATCTGGCATATACTTCCTCAACATCGAAACATGAAAAACATTGTGTACCTGAGATAAAATCGGAGGTAAAGCCACTCGGTAAGCAACTGATCCAACTTTCTCCAGATTTTCATATGGTCCAATAAACCTTGGACTCAGCTTTCCTTTCTTACCAAATCTCATCACACTTTTCCATGGAGAAACCTTGAGAAAAGCATGATCACCTACCTCGAAAGATAGATCCTTCCTCCGGTTATCCGCATAACTCTTCTGCCTACTCTGATCTGTTCTCATGTGTTTCTGAATCAACTGAACTTTTTCTGCCATCTCTTCTACCAATTCTGGTCCCATCAGCTTCCTTTCACCCACTTCATCCCAAAATGCTGGAGTTCGACACCGCTTCCCATATAATGCCTCAAATGGTGCCATCTGTATACTGGAATGAAAACTGTTATTATTAGAAAACTCAACCAAAGAAAGATGTTAGTCCCAACTTCCCTGATAATCCATCGAACAAGCTCGTAGCATATCCTCAAAGGTCTGAATTGTTCGTTCTGACTGCCCATCTGATTGAGGATGAAAAGCTGTACTAAAATTTAATTCAGTACCCAATGACTTCTGAAGGCCTTTCCAAAAGTTGGAAGTAAACCTGGGATCACAATCAGACACAATGGAGAGAGGAACTCCATGTAACCTGACTATCTCTTTAAGGTACAAACGGGAAAGTTGATCTAGGGAATAAGTATCTCGTATAGCAAGGAAATGAGCCGATTTAGTCAAGCGATCAACAATAACCCAGATTGCATTATTACCTCTAGATGTCTTCGGTAATCCCACGCAAAATCCATGGATATATTTTCCCATTTCCACTCTGGAACTGGTAAAGGCCGAAGCATCCCTTTCGGTAACTGCAGCTCTGCTTTAACCTGCTGACAAGTCAAACACTTCATAGTAAAATCAGCAATATCTATTTTCATTCCATCCCACCAGTAATACTCCCGCAGATCTCTGTACATCTTAGTACTACCAGGATGAACTGAAAATGGGGAACTATGAGCCTCACATAACAACTCATTCTTCAACTGTGAATCACAAGGCACACATAATCTCTTCCCAAACCTCAAAAAACAATCATTATCAATGTTGAATTCAGGCAACTTACCCTTCTGAACTAGCTCTACCTTTTTCTGCAACTCACTGTCTTCCCTATGTGCCTGCTTAATTCTATCTGATAGGGATGATCTCACTGATACCTGAAACAAAACAAAATAACTTCCTGCACCAACAACTTCTATGCCAAATTTCATCAAATCAAAAACCAAAGGATCTCGTTCCAAACGTAGCATGGTTAATGAAGCATTACTTTTTCGACTCAAAGCATTGGCCACTTTATTTGCTTTTCCCGGATGGTAGTGAATTGTATAATCATAATCCTTGATTAATTCCAGACATCTCCTTTGTCTCATGTTCAATTATTTCTGAGTGAATATATACTTTAAACTTTTGTGATCAGTATATATTTCACACTTTACTCCATACAAATGGTGCCTCCAAATTTTTAAAGCAAAAACAACAGCAACTAATTCCAAATCATGTGTAGGGTAATTTACCTCATGAGTTTTCAACTGATGTGAAGCATAAGAAATTACCTGATCATTCTGCATAAGGACACAGCCAAGTCCCTTCAACGAAGCATCACTGTATATAACAAACTCACCATTACTAGAAGGAAGTTCCAAAACTAGAGCATTCACCAATCTTATTTTCAACTCCTGAAAAGAATCATCACATTCTTTTGTCCAGATGAACTTAACACCCTTACAAGTTAGCTTAGTCATTGGACTAGATAATCGTGAAAAAATTTCAACAAACCTTCGGTAGTAACCTGCCAAACCAAGAAAACTACGGATCTCGGTTACATTTGTGGGTCTTGGCCATTCTTCAACAACCTTTGTTTTAGCAGGATCAACAGTTATGCCATCTTTTGAAAAAATGTGACCTAGGAAAGAAATTTGTTGTAACCAAAACTCACACTTGCTGAATTTTCCATATAGTTTCTTTTCTTTTAAGGTTTGCAAGATAACCCTTAAATGACTTTCATGCTCCTCTTTACTTTTAGAAAACACCAAAATATCATCAATGAAAACAACCACAAACTTATCCAAGAACTCATGGAAAATTATATTCATAAGGTCCATGAATACAGCAGGTGAATTGTTTAACCCAAAAGGCATAACTACAAATTCATAATGGCCATATCTAGTACAGAACGCAGTCTTTGTAACGTCTGCTTCTTTTACTTTCAACTGATGGTACCCCGACCTCAAGTCAATCTTCGAAAAATACTGAGCTCCCTAGAGCTGATCAAACAAATCATTGATATGAGGCAAAGGATACTTGTTCTTAACAGTAATATTATTCAAGGCTTTATAATCAATGCAAAGTCTCATTGAGCCATCTTTCTTCTTAACAAACAAGACAGGAGCACCCCATGGTGATGTGCTAGGTCGAATGAAACCTTTATCTAATAACTCCTGCAATTGCTTCTTTAACTCTAAAAGTTCAACTTGAGCCATTCAATAAGGGGGTTTTCAAATTGGATTAGAATCAGGAACTAAGTCAACAGTAAATTCAACTTCCCGATCATGAATAATACTAGGAAACTCATCAGGAAAAACATCAAGATACTCATTTACCACTGGCACATCATTAATCTGAACAGTTCCTTTGTTTTCAACAATATGTGCAAGGTAAAATTCATTTCCATCTTTTACTAGTTTCTCAACTTCCTGATATGTTATCAAAATCAAGGGTTCATTCTTGTACACAAACTGAAAATCTTTCTGAAAAGAAACCATTTTAGTTCTGCAGTCAATCTTAGCATGATAAACAGAAAGACAATTCATGCCCAAAATAACATCAAACTCTACTAGAGGAAAAACAATAAGGTTTGCTGGTAGATTCTTTCCACACACAAGGATAGGAAGGTTCTTATAATTCCTTTTTGTCTCAACGTTCCCTCCGGGTGTTTTTACCATAAGTTCAGGATTCATATCTTGAGATGGAATTTCCAATTTACTAGAAAACTTCTCAGAAATGAAAGAGTGTGTAGACCCTAAATCAAACAACACATTGGCATAATCTGAACAAACAAACAGTGTACCTGATACCACTTCATTCGATGGCCCAACATCTGTTGAAGTTGTTGCAAAGGATTTCACCACCCCTTTCTGCTTGTAGTCTGGCTGCTTTCCCCCAGTCGAGTTCTTCGTTAGACACTCATTTGCATAATGACCCATTTCATTACACTTAAAACATCTTACCGCTGGCTTTTCATTGCCTGCTTGATCATCTTCCTTACAGTTACGACCAATATGACCAGACTTACCACACCGAAAGCACTTACCAGACTTGGATAAACATTCTCCAGGATGCATTTTACCACACTTCTCACAGGATGGATATTTGGTTTTCTTACCTCCTTGCTTCTTCGATGAATTCTTCCCCTTTGCCTGCCAATTGGACCTCTTATTCTGTTGTTTTTCATAGAACACCTGATCATCGGCAAACTCCATTTCCACCTTCTCCGCACATCGAACAAGTTTTTCATAACTTTTGAACTCACGAGAAGCTAAAGCCCTTCGATAATTTGGATTTAACCCTGAGTAAAAATGGTTTATTTTACTATCAAGATCTCGTATGAAGTTTGGAGCATACCTTGCCAATCGAGTGAACTTTGCTTCATAAGCAGCCACTGAATCATCCTCCTGCCTCAATTCTAGGAACAGTTTTTCCATCCTAAGACGAACCACCTTGGGAAAATATTTCTCAAGAAACATACCTTTGAATTCGTCCCAGTGAAGATCCTCAATCTCATCACTATCCCTGATATTTTTCACCATCGACTACCACTGATCAGCTTCTCCTTCAAAAAGGTAAACAGCAAGACTAACCTTTTGATGTTCTGAACACCCCATGACATCAAAAATCTTCTCTAGTGCTTTAATCCACCCTTCAGCTTGAACAGGGTCAGATGATCCTCTGAATGATGGGGGATGTTGCCTCATGAAATGTTCATCCACTGACATGTTCCTCTGCGGTTGATCTGGCTGATCTCATGCATGGATACCACCACCATTTATAGCCTGAGTCAACTGTGCCAGCACTGCAACAAACAATTCAGTTCCGATTCCGACCATCTCAGGTTGCTGATTTGGAAGGTTGTCTTCCTCTTGATGTCATCCCAACATAGCTGCTTTGTTTCCTCTGCGGAAAAACATTCTGAACACAGAAATATCTTAGGCGAAGCAACATGGTAATCTTTAAATGCTATATCATTTCAGTCATACCATAAATTAACTTATAATTTAACAATTTTCTAACTCCTAAAGTTGTCTAAACCTCTCTTTGATACCAATTATAAGGCCCCGGCCTTAAACATTACTTAATATTGAATTAAATGAATAATTCACATTGAGGATCTTTTCAGGTTTAGAGTTTTAGAGAATTAGGACATAACTGTTACATCTCAAAAGATTACAAAGTAGACACTTCTACTGAGTTTCCATAGAATAAAAAACTCTTAAAAAGAAACATGTCTAGTTCCATGTTTTATATAGCATGACTTTCCCTTGATCCCATCCTTGATCCTATTCCACATTAAGTCCTGTGAAAAAAAATTCAAAAAAACTTGGGGTGAGCATAAAAAGCTCAGTCGCAAAGAATGAAAACTGTTAGTTTTTCAAACATCAAGTAAACCATGTATACTTTATCAAAGTAATACCTTCACCTTCATGAAGTAGTAAAAACTCTTCACTGAATAAAATATCATTACTTACCCTTTTCTAACCAAAGGATTACCATAAAACCCATATAAAGAACACATAACATATAAAGGTAACTTGGGACATAAACATACTTAAGTGGAATAACCATACGGTCGACTTCCACACATATCACTTAATGGAATAGCCATATGGACAACATTCATACATACTTAATGGAATAGCCATACGGCCGACTTCCATACCCAATGCATTGGAGGTTATAACGTAACCACCCGTCTTGGTATTCACGGAACCACCCGTCATATGGTTTATCACGTAACCACCCGTCAAATGTCTAATTACTATTATAAAAATCATAAGACATAAAACAAATATAATGGAAAGAAAACATTTCCACACTTTGATCACAATATATCACTTAAATATATTGACATAACAAATCCATTATAAAAACCATTTTCAATACCAAAATACATAAAAGAGTATATGGTATTTATTTCATTTAAAAAAACATTACGGCTTGTTCAGGAAGCCAAAGACCAAATAATACTCACGGCGGCGGAAAAGGTTGTTGTCACCGCGTACGTTAAAAGAAACATTCCTTTTTGTTGTTTTGTAAAACGCTTCGTAGAAAATGATTCCTTTTGTATAAAAGTAAAAGTCAAAGGGGTTTATACACCGTATAAAATAAAGTTGTGTATAAAACGGAATATGCCTCAATGAAAGGAGATTGAGACAAAGTCCCTTGCCTCGGGTCCGACTTGACTCGATCATTCTTTAACGTCCTGAATAATAAACTTGAGTTAATTTCTATTTTCTTAAGAACATTTTTCAAGTTCATTATTCCTTTTATATCACTTATTTCCATGTTATAAACATTATGTAATCATTTAAGTTAATAATGTTTGTTTTGTCGATATTTGGTTCTTAAGTCGAAAGTGGACTTCTTACAATTACATGTTGTTCGTGTGGTCAAAGGTTCTTTATATCCAGAATGACATTCCTGATTTGGATATCATATATATCATATATATCCAGCATATACATGTATTTATAATATTACAAAATCATTTAGAGGTAAGAAATGAAATGCACCGTTCATGGAGATGGTAAGTCGTACGTACGCATGAACGCTAATTTCATTTCTTTGTCATATTAATGGAATTAAAACTAAATGAGAGGTATGTATATTTTAATTCGAGAATTATATTAATCATTTAGATGTATCATTCATCATATATATCCATTATATACATGTACTTATAATAGTACATTACATTTGGGGATAGGAAATGAAAGGCACCGTTCATGGAGACGGTAAGCCGTACGTACGCATGAACGCTACTTTCATTTCTATTTCATATTTTTATGGAATGGAATCATAATGATATAAAGTTATATTATAATTCCATTATAATATCATATATAATACCATTAATTAAATCCTTTATACATCCCACATATTTTATTAACGAAATCAAATCACTTTGAGGGGGCGGTAGTCCGCACTTCCTTAAATGAAGATATCACGTTTACCCATAATGGAAATCATAAAGGTATTCCCAAAATGAAAAATACAGAAGCTTAAGTAAAACATAAACATATTATATATCATATATAAGTATAGTGTCATCTTAATGGCCACCTTTGAAGGTGTTAAAAGAATGTTGAACAATCATCGTTTCGGGAGGCCGAAATTCTCCATCCACGGAAACAGTATGTTCTTTAGCAATTAGATGTAGGTGTGTGTAATTTTAGCTCGAATAATTCTTATAAAAACATCCTAGTATATTGATGATACTAGATTTGTTACAAAAGAAAAGAATAAAAAGAGTTTAGGGGGTTGGAGAAGCAAAATAAAACAAAAGGACTCAAGTGAAGACATTACCTTAAAATCGGGTAACTCCCTTTGGTTTGAGATCAAATGCCTCCTTGGGAATACTTCTGCCCAAAGTGAGGCTTCAAGGAGTAAGAGAGGGAATTTTAGAGACAAAATGGGCAGGGGTTGGCCGAGCCAAAGGCTTTTGAAGTGTGGGTAAGGTGGTAGAGGTGGGGGCCTTTTATAAGAGGAGAGGAGGGGCACTATTGGAAAGTAAGGAAATGTTACTTTATTTTAGAATGAGTTTCAGATTTTAATGGTCCCACATTGATGTGTTTCGAGGATAAAGTGATAAGGGTTAGAAATACACCCATCCAATAGGTTTTGGACATGTGTAGGTCTTAGATTTTACATTATATTTCCATTTTATTTAAATCCTTTATTAATGAGGGAATCGCTGCATCATCATGATGTCATAAATAATTTAATAAATTTAATGTCTAAAAATTATAAAACAAATATCATGATGTAGGAAATATTTTTAGCTTTCTAATGAATATTTATAGTCCAAAATATCATTTATGTAGACAAAATTAAAAATATTTTACTTTGGTGATACATTCTTTGTTACATTTAACATTCTTTAAAAATAAAAAGATAAAAAGTCACTTTCTCACAAAAGTGATTCCATGGGACCCCCAAGTTTGGCACAAGGCATCCCATGGTCGGCCATGATACAACCAGTAGTCTTAGGACACATGTTGTGGTCATTTTTTTATTATTGTGATATTATTTTGTTATCTTTAACTACCTGATTACTCATTAATCAAGATAATTAAAGGTAATAACCGTTGTTACTATTCATAATGTCCAAAAATAAGAGTCTTAAATACATAATTTAGACCTTTTGATTCAAAATATGTAATCCATTTTACCAAATTCCAAACACATAAATTGCAAAAATTAATTTAAAAATAATTCCCGTTGTCAAAACAAATAGCGGGTTTTTTAGAAACAATGTTTATGAAAAGTTTGGCACTTGTTTATGCCCAATTAAAAAGTGAAATTAATCCCAATGACCATAATTGGATTACATGGTAAAAATATATTCTAATTAAACTTTAAAACAAATTAAAAAGATAATATAACCATATAATTAAATTCTATGAAAAAGCAGTTTTGATGTAAAATGCAGTATTTTTCACTATTCATTGAAAAATGAACATTGTCAGAAAAATAACAAAAATTAACCCAAGGTAAATTTCAATGTCCCAATCATTAATAATATATTTATATTGAAAAATAGAGCCTATAAAATTGTCAAAAAGTGGATTTAAAAGGGGTTCTCCATCAAAAGGCGGTTAATCGACCTTTTAAAGAATATTAGAATGTTTACGCTTAAAAACTGGATTCATTTGAATTTTTAATCCTTTAACATTTATTGAAAAAAAGTAAAAATATTTGACAAACATATATAATCATTTTTTAGTTAGTTCTTTTCATTCCCTCCATTACAACGGCTAGGCATTAACTACCATTTAAAAATAATATTATTTTATTACTAGTGTGCAACGAAAGATTTCAATGAAACTCTTTGTTGCGTATCGGGTACGATATCGAACATAGCAACCCTTTTAAAGTAAAATTAATATTTAATTTGTAAATATTAATAATATTAAAATGTTTTATTCATTATTTACCTGGGATGTTACAGTAGGCCACTACCAAGAGTGTCTAAAACAATTCTATTCAATAATAGTGTATGCCATTATATAAATAAATAAATATAATGAAAAAATAAATATTTTATCACATTATTAAATATTCTATATTTAACCACATAAACCCTCAGGTTCCCAATGAAACTCTGACATCAATACCTCCTTCAAACCATGTTGGAATCCATTCTATCACCAAGGGTTATCATATTTGAATGTCCATTTTACCATTCTTAATATTTGGATGAATGTTTATGTTTCCATTCATTGTTTAATAAAACATAATTGAATAAGCATGTTACCATCCATAATACATGTTCCAATTTCCATGTTACCACTCACCATTTAATAACACGTAATTTAAGTATCATGTTACCATTCATAATACTTGGTCAAATTTCAATGTTATCATTCACTGTTTAATAACACATAATTGATTGAGTGTGTTATAATTCATAATACTTGGTCGAATGTCCATTTTACCATTCACCATTTAATAACACATAATTAAATGAGAATGTTACTATTCAAAATACTTGGAAGAATTTCCATGCTACCATTCACCATTTAATAACACATAATTGGCCACATCGCAATATTACACATATCTCAACAATAGTTAATTTATTCAACAATTAATTAATAATACTCACAATTTCAATATCTCATAATTAATCAGCCCTTAATTATCTCAAATCATGACATCAATGTCTCATAATTAATCGAATATTAATATCTCAAATCATATATATTGATATCTCATAATTAATTCATCAATTAATTATCTCAATATATCTTAATTAATCCCCTGACAAATTATCTAAATTGAAAATCCCAAAATCTTATAATTAATCCTACAATTAATTATCTAATTGTATATCCCCAAAATCTCATAATTAATTCCCCAATTAATTATCTAAATAGAAATCCATTTAATCTCATAATTAACTCTTGAATTAATCATCAATTTCAACAACAAATCCAATTAATCAATTGGGAATATTAAGGAATCCAATTTAGGAATTTGAATTCCTAAAGAATGCTAACAGTCCTAACGCTTGCAATAATGAATAAAAAACACAACAATGGGAATTTAATATTAGACCACCTGCCTCAATTTTTTGAAGAATAATCACCTAATGGAAATCCTCAAAAATTGATTGGCAGAATGATGTATATCTAAATCTGAATCTCAAAACCCTAAATCAAGATTAAAGAAACTCAAAATATTTTAAATATTAATATATATATATATATATAATAATATATATATATATATATCACCAAAAAGATATATATCTATCAAAAATATAGTGTATTATATCACTTTAAGTAAACGGATGAAATGGGGGAAGAATGAGAGAAGAATGGGAGATGAAATCACTTGCCGGGAGAGAAGTGCCCTTCGATCCGGGATTTAATTTGTGAAGAACATAGTTTAGGAGGGCCTGAAATTTGTCCATAGATCTCCAAAAACGTGAAAGAGGGCCTAGGTTCAAATTTAGGTCAAAATAGGTAAGTTTCAGGGGTTTGGGGAATTTTTAAAATAATTTTTGGTCTTAATTAATTCTCGCGCATAGTTTTCTAGGCAAGGGCGCACGGTTTTCTCTAAGAGTGTTCTAACAATGCTCATGTTCTTAAAGAGGCGTATAGTTAATATTATTAGGTTCCATGGTTTCCCAAAACAGGTTCCATCCATGAAAATACTCTTTTCCTGGGTTTTCACTATTAGCTGGGCTAGGGTGTACGGTTTTCCCTAACCATGAACCAACTGAGTACAACCCATTTTTCTTTCATTTTTCTCAAAATTTTACTCAAACACTCCTCAAACTAAAATCTAGTTTTAAAATTACTTAGTAAAATGAAAAATAATAACTATAATCAAGACCAAGTATTCTCTAAAAAAATTAGATCTTACAACCTCGCCACTTTATAACAGCTCGTCCTCGAGCTGCACTCCCAAGCTTCTCTAAGATTCTAAGTCAAAAAGATCAGGCCACTTAGATCGCATATATGCCTCCATTTCCCACATCACCTCACACACATGCCCTTACTTCACAAATACATGAACGATTTGTACATTCTTTTCTAGAAACAATTTCTCACTATAATCCAACACACATTTCGGATGCACCTCAAAGGATGTATCTACCTCAAGATCAATGCCATCCACAACGATCACATGAGAAGGGGAGGGGTGAAAATGATGAAGTTGTGATACATGGAAGACATCATACATAGAGCTGTAATTTTGTGGAAGATCCATTCAGTATGACACCATCTGGATTCTCTCCACAACCTCAAATGGTCATATGAATCTGGGTGCTAGCTTTCCCTTTTTTCATATCCTGCAGTGACCTAATCTAGGTGATACCCAAAGTAATATACAATCACCATTTGTAAACTCTAGGGGTATTCGACTTTTATCAGTATATGATTTATGTCTACTATAATATATATCCATATAATTTTGAATTAGTTACACCTACCCTGATGTCTCCTACACAAGACTCAGTCCCAAACATCTTGACTCTCTAGCCTCGATCCGGCATAGCGGTGATTTGCATGGTCTACCATAAATAGACTTGTATAGTTCCATTTGTATAATTTCCTGGTAACAATTTTTATTGTAAAACTCCACTAAATTCAAGTACTACTACCAAGAACCACCAAATTCAAGAACGCAAGCCCACAACATATCCTCGAACACCAGTATAGTACATTCTAGATGCCCATTTGTCTGTGGGTGGAAATCCATACTCAATGATACATGTATACCGAGAAACTTCTGTAAGAACTTCCAAAAGTGTAAATTTAATTGTGAGTCATGATCTGAAACTATAATTTGTGGAACCCAGTGCAGATGGACTATCTTCCGAACATATAAATATCCCAGCTGCTCTATAGATAAAGTCTTCTGTATAGGTAAGAAATGTGTTACCTTCATCAATCAATCCAGAATAACACAAATTGAACCATTATTCATTATCATCTTCAGGAGACCCACCAAAAATTCTATTGTCACATAGTCCCACTTCCATATTGGAATGGTAAATAGCTATAAAAAACCTCTAGGTTGTTGATGCTCTTCCTACACTAGCTGACAGGTGTATCATCCTTTCACGAACCCAGCAATATCCTTTTTCATGCCTATCCACCAAAACTATTGTCCTAATTCATAGTACCTTTTAGTTACCCTTGGATGTACCTCCCACATTGAGGCGTGAAAGTCACGTATAAGCTCTTATCCCATGCTCGTAGGCACAACAATATGATTCTTGATGTACATAATCTCATTCTCATCAATTCTATAATATGAAGGTCCATCCCAAACTTCAATTATTTCCCTCAAGGTCAAACACTTTGGATCCTCGTAATGATGGTCTCTAATATGGATTAGTAGTTTACACTCCACTGAAACTAATACTAGAGTCATTTGCTCCTGATTATCCTAAACCACCACATGTATCTCAACCAGAAAGTCATTATCTTCCACTCAGCGGTAGACTCCTGAACTGTCTGAGTCTCAATTTTCTTGGTCAAAGCATTATTAACACTATTTCCTTTACCAAACATATATGCTAGCTCAAAATCAAACAAATTAATATACTCCACCCATCTACACTATCGGAGATTCAAGTATTTCTATGAAAAGATATACCTTAAGATCTTTTGATCGGTAAACACTGTAAACTTTTCACCCAACAGATAATGCCACCAACACATCAAAGAATAAACCACTACCATCATCTCAAGGTTGTGATTATGGTAGTTTCCTTCATGTGGACTCAACTTCTGAGACCCATAAGCCACCACTCAATCTCCCTACATCAACACTACTCTGATTTTGATCCCATAAGCATAAGAATACACCATATACTCCTCACCTGGATCGGGTAGGATCAAGTTCGGTGCTAAGGTCAAGAACTTATTCAACTCCTAGAAGGAATTATCGCATGATTATGACCAATAAAACTTTATAACCTTTTTTATAAATCCCTAAATCAGTGATTCTAATTAGGGAAAGTTCTTGATGAACCTCTAAAAATATCCTAATAACCCTACAAATATACACATATCAAATTTTTTCTTGGGTTTCTCCTAATAAACCACTGTCTAAACCTTCTCTAGATCCACAGACACATCTTCCTCTAAGATTATGTGTCCCAAGAAGTGTACCTAATCAATCTAGAGTTGTGAATTTTATATCTTGGTGTATATTAAATTCTCCCCCAGAGTACTCATAATGATATCAAGATGTTGGGAATGATCATCATGAGTCTTGGGGTACACCAAGATATCATCCATGAATACTAAAATGAACTGATCTAGGTAAGGGTCGAAGATTCTATTCATCAAGGCCATAAATATTGTTGGTGCATTTGTCAACACAAATGGAATTAAGATGAACTCATATAGGATATAACTACATCTGAAAGCAATACTTGATATGTCAGAAGTCTGAACTCTCAATGGCAGGTACCCTAATCTCAAGTGAATCTTCGAGAAAACACAATTTCTATTTCACTAGTCAAATATATCATTGAAACATGAAGGAGGATATCAGTTCTTTACATTCATCTTTTTTAACTTCCAGAAATCAACACATAAGCGCAAACTTGCAAATAACTTATTTGAAAACAATATAGGTGAACCCCAAGGTGACGTACTCGGATGGATAAATCTATTATTATTCATCTCTTCTAGCCGATTATTGATACCTTGATTCTATTTTGGTGTCATTTTTTATGGTGGAATATATAATGGATCATCTCCTGGAATGATCTCAACAGTGAATTCCACATCTATCTTCGGTGGAATCCCTAAAAATTATTTAGGAAAGACATCCTGAAATAATTCCACTAATGGTAGAAGGAAATCTTCCTTAACACCCCCTTCATCTAGTAATAAACTGGAAAATTAGGCTACGATCTCTTCCAGTTGTTGAGTAATTGGCCCTGCTTGGCCTTCTTCAATATCCTACTCTCCACGGTGAATATATTTTTCACCCTTATGAGATGTAAAAGTCACTCTCATCTGATAACAATCAATGTGGGCTCGGTATGCAACTATCCAGTCCATACCCATGATTAGTTCAAAACTTAACATGTAAAGAATATATATATCCTAGAGAAAATGATACTCCTTGATCTTAGGAGAACATCCCTTGCATATGTAGATGTCTCTAGACCGTGCTCCCAATGGTGTAAATATATTTATAACTCTAATCTCAAACCCCATCTCTAGTTTTAAACCGTTAATAAGTGTAGAAGATATAAACAAATGATAGGCACTGGTATCAAATAAGGCATTGTCTAATGGAAAAGCTAATAGAATAATACTTATCACTATCGATAGTCAAGCATCACTATCAACATTTGTAGGTTGCACCGAATGCAATTGTCCTTCCCATCTTCCATATGATGTTGTATAACTCCCAGGATTTTCACCACTCTGCTGATATAGGCACTCTTTCCAAGAAGCACCATGCCCACTACCTTTACCACCTCAGTCGGTAGAACTCTATCTACCAGAATGATATGGCATAGAAGATCCCCTTCCCTCACCATGGTTTGGTCTAGCTCTTCCATCATTATTTGTCTCCCATGTGTTCATGTTGAACCTGTATAGATGTCCCATCTTTCCACAGACTCAACATTCCACTAGTGGCCAGAGATAATGTTTATGCAAGTTTCTCATCCTACCACATTATTGGAAAAACACATGAGTAATGTCATGCGGAACTGATACCCCTACCTGTGTATTATGCTTCCCACTACTCTGGATAATGTTTTCATAGAAACTCTTCCTACTCTCGGAAGACTTAACCACTGGCCGGTTGAAGTAACCACATTTCCTACACCGGAAGCCACCCTCATGTTCCCCTCAGCTATGAGATACTGATCCCCCACCTTAAACAACATATTTAACCAAAAAATGTTAACTTGGGACTTAATCGTGCACTTAAGTCCATCCTGAAATCATATCGCCATAGTAGTCTCATCCCTAACCAATGATGTAGCGAAGAATTGAAAATCTATTAATCATCTAGAAAATTCAATCACAAACATTCTCCCATGATTAAATTTCATGAAATCAACTACTCTCTTATATATTAGTGTCTCTTGGTAGAAGTTCCCCAAGAACTTATCCAAACAGTCCTTCAATAGAATACCACTAGTCTTTCCAATCCAAGAAAGAATTTCCTGACAATGCTTCACTCATCCTCATAGCATATAAGTGGCCAACTTGGCCCTCTTCTCAGTAGGAGTCTCCAAGTGGTAAATTATTGTCTCGATGGATTCAACCAAGAACTCATCTCCCTCATGTCCACCCTCTCTACTAAAATTTGGAGGGTGATAAAGATACAACTCCCTCATCAACTCAGACATACTCTTCTCAACCCACCCTGGGCCTCTTTCCATGATTTTATTAATGTGATTGAAGTCCTCTCGGAATTGCTCCCCTATTTCCTCACTCGGTACTATTGGTTCCTCAGGTTCCACTACTAATATATTATCTCTAGACATATCATTCTTTCATCCTCTCAAAAAGCATAATCTTAGAGGAATAAATCTATAATTCCAAACAGACATCTTAAAAATCATTACAGAACTTTATCACGTTTACATAAGAGGAATAATCGCAACAATTCCTTTCTGTAAACCTCTCCACTTGGTCAAAATAGAAGTGCTATCACTAACCATTATCATTCTACACCTAGGTCTTGGTTAACAAGGGTAAACTTGTTCAAGTAAATCTTATCATTCAGGCACCCATTTATTCACATTTTTCATCATTTTACCATTCTCAATTAAACATTACGCACCATTTTCAAATCAATTTCATAAGCAAGTAAAAAATGTTCATGTTCGACAACTTACCCATAACCCATTTTCCTGTGCCTTCCTAGAGTGATGAATGTTACAAAATACACCTACGTTCATAGAATGATGCATGCAGGTTCAACTATTATGCTATATAGGGCCACATTTCAATTATCCAAAAATCTCAAAAAAATCACATTACACAACAAGTGTGTCACCCAAGGTGAAATAATATTCAACTATAACAAAAAATATAAATAACAATAATCCCACCCTAAGTACTTGGGTTTTCCTTCATACATGGGTTTGAAACTACTATACACAAGATCGAAACCAAGACCCCATTCCTCCTAGTCTCCAATATAATTTTCCCAAATAGTGAGACAAAAGAAGAAGAAAAGAAAACTGAATCTCGGATACCACTTTTTAACATCCCGACTCGGGTTCCACACACCAGTGCCCCGATACGGTCGGTCACATGACCTAAAGTACACCTCCTCATATGTTGGAGGATGTTAACTAGTAGTGAGGGTTTGGTAAGTTGATAATGGGTAGACTACACCCTCTTTTATCAGAGTAAGCTTTAGTGTAAGTAAATAAATAATAGCGGAATATTATATAATCATAAAAATACCAATATCCCGAGATAAATAAATCACGAAATACAATATCCAACTAAAATAGAAAACATTCCATGCTAAAGTAAGTATCCAGTGTCTAAAATGAAAACTGAAAATAAAGACATTGATGACTCCCAAGCAGGTTCCAACCCACATCTCGTTCACCCATCCAAGCTCCATTCCCAAATCAAGAATCCTACCTAGAGCCTTTTCAATTAACATGTCCTTCAAAAATAAATTCTATTATAGTACCAATCAGGCAACCTAGGTAGGGTGTGGGTACAACTCAGTAGACCACCACCAATGGTATCTAAAATAATTCCAGTCAATATTAGTGTATACAGTTATATAAAAAAATAAATATAATGAATAAATAAATAGATTATCACATTATTCAATATTCTCTATTTAATAACAGAAACCCCCAAGTTCCCAAGGAAACCCAACCCTCAATAACTACTTTAGACTATTCCAGAATCCCTTCTATTCCCAAGGGATATCATATTTTAATGTTCATGATACCATTCTTAATACTTGGCCTAATTTCCTTATTACCATTCACCATTTAATAACACATAATTGAATGATCATGTTTCCATTCATAATACTTGGATGAATTTCCATGTTACCATTCACTATTTAATAACACATATTTGAATGAGCATGATACCATTCATGATACTTATCCAAATGTTCATTTTTTCATTCACTATTTAATAACACATAATTGAATGAGAATGTTACCATTTATAATACTTGGGTGAATGTCCATTTTACCATTCACCATTTACTAACACATAATTTAATGATCATGTTACCATTAATAATACTTTGATTAATTTCCATGTCACCGTTCACAATTTAGTAACACATAATTACATCACTACAATATTACACATATCTCGACAACCATTAATTTATTCTTTAATTAATTAATTATATTCCTAAATTCAATATCTCATAATTAATTTACCATTAATTATCACAACTCATGACACAAATATCTCATAATTAAACTACCATTAATTATATAAAATCATATATACTGATACTTCATAATTAATTCGTCAATTAATTACCTCAAACCAATTATCTCAATATCTCATAATAAATCCCCCGATTAATTATCTAAATCACAAATACTTAAATAGTATAATTAATCCTATAATTAATTATATAATGGGATATCCCCTAAATCTCATAATTAATTCCCCAATTAATAATCTAAATGGAAATCCCCTTATTCTCATAGTTAACTTCCAAATTAATCATAAATTTCAACAATCAATCCAATTAATCAATTGGCCACATTAACTAACCTAATTTTGGAATTTAAATTTCTAAATAACACTAGAAATCCTAAAACTTGCATAAATGTATCAAAATAATGACTATGAGAATTGAATATTATACCATCTACCTAAATTTTTTGAAGAAAAATCACCCAACAGAAATCCTTAAATATTGAGTGTCACACCAACATAGATCTAGATCCAAATCTCAAAACCCAAAATCAAGATTAAAAAATCAATATCTTAAAAATATTAATATAGATTTATAATTATAGATCTTTATCTCACTAAAAAGATATATTTATATCCAAAATATAGTGGATTACATCAATGAAAGGAAACAGAAGAAATAGGGGAAGAATAACGGAAGAACGTGAGAATAATTCACTTACCGGGAGAGAAGCGGCCTTCGATTTGGGATTCGATTCATGATGGATGAAGTTTGGGAGGGAATAAAATTCATCTGAAGATATAACAAAATGTGAAATAGGACCTAAGTCCAAATGGGGGTCAAAATAGGTGAGTTTTGGGGGTTTATAAAATTTTTAAAATAATTTTTTGTCTTAATTAATTCTTGTGTACGGTTTGCTGGGCAGGGGCGTAGAGTTTGTTCTAACCATGCACCAATCATGTGCATGTTATTTTAGGGGTTCATGGTTACTTCTAAGAGGGAACAAATTTTAACAAACTATGTTCTAACCATGTGAATATCCTCTGTATGTGTATACAAGGTTAGCTGGGTTGGGGTACACAGTTTTCCGTAACCGTGTGTCAATCATGCACAGTCCCTTTTTCTTTTATTTTTCTCAAAATTTCATGCAAACACTCCCCAAACTAAAGCCCACTTTAAGAGTACTTAATACAAGGTAAAATAAAGCCTGTAATCAAGCCCAAGTATTCTCTAGAAAAGGTCAATATCTTAAATTATATTTTTTATTTGAATAAAAATATATCATTTTTCAAATTAGCATATCAAAATTAGCTAATGGTCAAATTTTTAAATTTTTATAATATGTTTTATTTTTCAATGAGTAGTGAAAATAATATTTTTTATTGAAAATTATATATTATTTTCAATTATTTACAAATCCAAAAAAAATATTAGTTTTAAAATTGAATTATTTCATTTATATTAAAAATAATCTAATTATCATCTTTGGAGTGAATTTTTTACATATATATAGTATAAAAACATTTTATACTTAAAAGGACATTTTTATGAAAAACTATTTTTCATCGTGTCTCATGGGTATAATTTTAAATTAAATTATGCCAAATTAGTGAATTAAATCTTGAAAATGGATTCCATGTTTGAAATAAATCGGTATAAATTTGGTAAATACGACCCTTTTATTTTTAGTCATTATGAATAGTAGTCATAGAAAATTTTGTTGTCATGATAAAGGTAAAATATGTTAATTAAGGGTAAAAATAGTGTTATAAGGAATAAAATTCAACCATAACACATGAATTAATTTTATTAGACGATTATATTTTATCCATATTTATCCAAACTTATAATATAATACCTTTTGTTACCATTTGGTCATGATTTTGACATTTGTAATAATTGATTAAAGAAAAAGACAAAATGTCACCCTCTTAGTTTCAAATATCTCTTATTTATTCACAAATGGAAAAAATCAAGTTGTGAATGAATATTAATTGTTATTTTGAGAATAATAAAAAAATTCAAGATGTAAATTTATTTTAAATTTTTAGTAATTATACAATTACCATAAATGTTTATGCAACGGAGATACATTATTTATTTATTTAAAAGAAAATTAAAATAAATGATTTTAAAAATATTAAAAGTATTATAATTTGTATGCATATTGTGTTCCAAAACAATTATAGAGTTATAATATATTTTTTATGTGTTGTAGTTTTAAATTCTAATTCCATCTATGTATTATTATTTTTAAAGTCAAATTAAATGAATAGTGTCAAAATTGTCATTAGTAATATTTTATAATAAATAATGATCTATTGAATGATTCAAGATTCTTAAAAATATTATCTTAATCCAATTATAAGTTATATGGTTGATAATATCAACCATGGTCCATTTATTGGATTTTTTCCTTTTTTAGTAACTTTAATGACCCCTAAAAAGTAAAAAATTTAATATCATGCTAATTTCTAGAAAGGGTTAACATGGATTAAAAAAATGTAAGGGTGAAAAAATATCCCAAAATTGTCCAATTTTATTGGATCTGGATATTTAGACTCATAATAATTATTAAGAGAAAGGGAATCACTGAGAGTGGCCTTTTCAAACCCTCCACACTCGAGAACCCCCTTCCCACGAAGAGATCATCTGGAGATTCCCCAGCCGGGAAGGAGTCATTTCCAGCCAAGATGAAATAAAATAATTCTATATTCAAATAATATCAATTTGGGTCCATTTGAAACTAAAAAATATATTCATATTAATTTAATATGTTAAGAAATTCCAAGAGTGCCCCTCCCCTCTCTTATAAAAGGGAACCTCGTATCCTATTTTATTCACACCAAAAAAACATTTTGGTTTAGAAAATACCTATACAAATAAATTTATTACATCCCTCCCCATGTCCTAGAGTCATTGGTTTTATCAGAAAACTAACCTAGAAAATCTTTTGGTGTAATCCTTAAAAGGTTTTCCCAAAAGGTGGTATAGTTCTTAATCAAGGATTTTCATTTTATTTCTTCTTATAACTCCTTCAAAATTTGTGAAAACATTCTGAAATAATAACACCAGTATCATACATATACTGATATTTTTTTTACATTGATAGAATAACCCATATTCATCTCCTATTCCATCAAATGGGAAACGAAACCATTGTTCATGTGTACGGTGGACTACCGCCTCATGAACCGATTTAATTCGTTTTCCATCATTTCCTCTCCCATATGGTTATAATGATTAATTTAATGTATATATATGATATTAATTACATATTTATAATTTTTTGTAATTGATATATCATCTATTTTCGTAGCTTCTGATTCATTAAAAAGTGGTAATGTCATTCATGTGATTGTGTGGACTACCACCTCTACAAAGTGACCTAATTCATTTTTCATCACCACATCACATAGATGATATATATATATGAATAATTAAAAAATAATATTATATTGATGATAAAATTATCATTATGTAAAGATAAAAAAAATACTTACCTTTTTTCCATAATTATCATTGAAGAATGGAAATGTTATTCAGGCGTACCTACGACCTATCATCACCATGATTATAACATAATTCATTTTTTAACCATAAATAATAGATGGAATTAAAATAAAAACTGATGTGTAAAAATGATAATGATATCATTTTTTTATTTTGGGTATGATGGAATAATAATCTCTTTTACCATAGTCAACCTACCGAATTCATTTTGGAAATATGAGCATAATATCATCAAAACATCTGATATGAACCTAAATGATTATTTAATTGAATATGAAGTGGTAAAAGGAAAAATAAACATGAAAAAGGTTTTTTAGTAAGTAAATAATTAACCTGATTTTATTATTCAAGAATATAAATAATTTACATGATGATTCGGACTCGAGGTAAGGGACTTTATTTTAAATATAATCTTTTAAATTTCTCTTCCAACTCTTTTTATTCTATGTCCATGTTATTCCAAATGATTCAAGAAAATTATTATTTATGATTCAATAGATTATAAAGGATATTTTTTACGATATTTAACTTTAATTACAATGTCTTAAAAAATTAATCTTTCCAAGGTTTTATGTAAAGAACACATTACTTCAAAAACCTCATTTTAAATGTTTTAATGATTTATTTTATAAATATTTATATTCCATGTCCATATTATTAAAATTAATTTATTAAACTATTTATATAGACATAAATTAATTATAAAGTAAATTTTATGTAACTTTTGATTTTATTTCATATTTTTTCAAAAAGAATCTTTTTTAAATATTTAATATGGAACGTTTTGACTTTATTTACGAAAAGATAAAAGTAATGTGTTATTTTAACTTATACAGCATCAACGGCCTTTATTTCTACTGAAACCATTATTTTATATTTTTATATATTTATAATATTTCATTTTTTCTTCAAAAAAATACCTTGTTTCTCTTTTTCTATGTATTTTAGTTTTAAAAATGGTTTTTAAAACAAAAGCTTATTTCAATATCTGAAAGTATTTTTCATATGGGTTCAAAAGAGTTTCTAAAGGGTTTTATGATGAAAAATTGAAATATTAAAAAGTTTTATTCATGAAATATTCCTCTTAAATTGTTTATGATAATGTTTGAGCTCAATGTATCTCATCATGATGGGTGATCCTGATATTACTTCTATAATGGGTGTTCTGAAAAAGTGCTCCAATGTATTATTTAATGATTATATTCTGTGGAGAATTATGTTAGAATTCAAGCATATTTTTATTTAAATTTTAAGTATTATTATAAGGGTTCCATGAATATTATGTACCAATTCACCTACATGAATTTTCTATGCTTGTTTATGAGTTTTCATGGAAATTGTTTGATTTCAAAAGTTAAGCTAAAGATCCCCTTTTTGAGTAAAAGGTATGTTTTTAAGAAAATGTTTTTCATGGGTTCTCATGTTTAATAATAAACCAAAATGATTGTGATTTTTAGTTTATATATTCTTATAAATTGTTTTATGAATAAAAAAATAGGAATAAATTCTATTTGAGGTGTAAGAATATGGTTATTTTTCAGCTCAAAGTTTATTATGTTAAAAGAAAACTCTTTTTTTATGATTTCATGGTTTTGAATATACTAACTGGTTTCTCCATTTATTTTTATATCCCTTAGTAAAATTTTTGTTCTCATCCCATATTTTAAAATTATTCTCATAGGGTTTAAGTATGGTTAGTACCAAATAATAAGTCTAGTTTAAATTTATGAATATTTTTTATGAAAATAAAACATGTTTCTCTTTAAATGGTATATATTTTAGGAAAAAGGATAAAATAAAAAGTGTCCACCTTGTAAAATTTGGGTTTTTTATATATGATTTATGACCTAATTCTATAAAACTCTAAACCTAAAAATATCATCAAAATGAAATAAAGTGAATTATTATCTAAAAAATTAATATTATGTAACAATTTAAGTTTGGGTCCTTATAGAGTGCGGGCAGAAGAATATGTAGTTTCATACTCAATTTTGGAAGTCTCTCTCTTTACATTACCTTTGTTAAAATTTCTAGAATATGATCTTTGGTTTGAATGTATTATAGATTCTCATAACTATTTTACACTCTCTCTTTAATGAAATGAAATGTTATAACGATATGATTTGATCATGAGTTTTGTATTGGATTCTTTGATATAATAATAGAACTTTGACTATCACATGAAATTTATAATGGCTTATCTATTTCAGCATTCAAATTTTTTAGCTACACTTGCATCAATAGAATATATGTACAAGAATTTCTAGTTGTAATATACTCTACCTTATCTTTTCTTAAATAAACTGAATTTTTATTCTTACTATGACATCTCATAAATATCTCACCAAGAAATAATGATCCACTAAATGTGGAATTTTTTTTCGTACAATCTCCAACCTTGTTTGTATCAATGTATCCCTATAAATTCAAATATAATGAATTTTTTCTACAGAAAACCACAGTTCAAAGTAATTTTTACATATCTCAAATTTATTTTATCTTCTAACATATGAGACTCTTTATGATCACTTTGAAACCTTTCACAAATATCTATGAAAAACACAATATCCAGTCTTGAAGTTATAATATAAAGTAGACTTCTAATGATTCTTTGAAATTACATTTGATATAAATTATTTGAAGTTGATCTTTACTAAGATTAGTTATAACTATAATGGGTGTAGATATTTATTTAAAATATTCCATTCCAAATTTATTTAAAAAAAAATCTAACATGTTTATCCTAGTATTATAAAACAAAATCATATTTCAAGGAAACTACATTCCTAAAAGGTAGTTTGTCTCACCCAACATAGATATCTCAAAGTTATTCTTCATCTATTTTGAAAATTCTTTACATAGATACTCTTTGTAACTGGTAAATATAATTTCATCATCATCTACAAGGGAAATTACAATACAAGTTAAAAACACTTTCACATATAGGTTTCTATCAATATTTCCCTTTAAAAAGTTCATCTCTCTCAAACTGTTATCCAATTTAAAATACCAGGCTATAGGGTCATGTTTTAAGCCAAAAAAATATTTTTTGAACATCTACGACATGTTTTCATAATTTTCTAGAATAAATCACTTGGTTTTTCTATGAAAAATTCTTATTCTAGATCTCCATTAAAAAAGGATGATTTCACAACTACTTTATAAACCTTGTAATGTATGTGTATTTCTAATACTAAAATCATTTTAATTGATTCTACCCTTTTTATTAGGTAAATTGTTTCTTTAAAGCCTATCACTTAAATTTATGAGTATCATTTTTATAGTAGTCAGTAATTGTTTCTTAACACTTCTCCATTCTCGTTCAATTTATTTTTGAAAATCCAATTACTTTGAATTACATTTTTATTTTTAGTTCTTGGTATATTCACTTAAGTGTATTTATTATAAATATAATCAAGATCTTTATTCATAACATTAATCTACTCTTGTTCTTAAAATTATTTTCAAACATTTTGTGGTTCCACTTGATAAATGAGCTTCCTCTAATTTAAAATCCCCAATATTATTTTTATTTTAGCTGGTTCCTCATGATTTAAAATGATATTTTAATAATTAATGTGCTTCATAAATATTTTATGACTCAATTTTTAATTTCTAATAGTTTCATCTTCATTCTTAGTTTTCTCTTAATTAAAACCAATAAACTTTTATACATTTACATCTTCTTCTTCAATCTATTTTTGATAAATTTTTAGGTTTTTTGCTACAATATTCTCATCACCTACTTCAACCTCCAACTTTATATTGCACTAGTTTTCAATAAATTTATATTAAATATATCAACATATTTTTTCATTTCATCATTTAAGACCATTAATATTAGATAAGTATCCCGAGAATATCCCTTATTCAACTTTTTATTCAAACATTCCAAAATTAATGTTTTTGATCTTCATCAAACAAGGGCTAAATATACTTTTAAGTGATTAAAATTTTGATTTATTTTTTAAAACATATTATAGGGTCTTACGTGTGTATCAGTTCTCAAAAAAACTTGTTCATAATATGTAAAATGTTGCAAAATGTTTCACTCTATAAGATTTTTTAACTTTCATCCTCCGCTAGTATAGTTCTCCTGTAACACCCCAGGTAAATAAAGAATATGAAATTTCTATATTTATCCATATTTGTGAATAAAATATTAATATGTCTTTAAAGGGGACGCTATGCTCGATGGCATACCCAACACACAACAACGAGTTTCTTGGGAATCTTACGTTGCACTCTAATAATAAAATAATATTATTTTAAATGGTAGTTAACATGTAGCCGTTGTACTGGCGGGAATGGATAGAAATAACTAAAATATGATTATATATGTTTTTAAATGTTTTTACATTTATCCAATAAAAGATAAAGGCATAAAATATGGAAAGAATTCAATTTTAGGCGTATATGCCCTAGTTTTCACTAAAGGTTCACTTATCGCCTTTTGATGGAGAACCGTCATTAAATATAGTTTTGTTCACTCTTATACATCCTTTTGGACCAAATAAAACTCTTCTTTAAGAATTGGGACATCAAAATTTACTTTGTGTAAATTTTTGGTATCCTTCTGATAAAGATCATTTTTTAATGAATAGTGTAAAATGTTGTATTTTAATTCAAAACCTCTTTTTAATCTAATTTATTTATATGATTAGGCTAACTTTTGAATTGGTTTTAAAGTTAAATTAGAATATATTTTTACCATTAAATCCAATAGTGGTCGTTGGAATTAATTTCACATTGAAATCAGACTTAAACTAGTGTCAATCTTTTGATACATATTGTTTCATAAAAACACGCTATTTGCTCTGACAGCGGGAATTAATTATTAAATTAATTAATGTGACTTATATGATTTGAATTTTGTAAAATAGACTTCATTTTTGAATTCATAATATCAAATATATCTTAGGGTAAATTTTTGGGATTTTTCTGAAAAACTTCAATTTTTGATGAATAGTGAAACCACTAAGTGGTACTTGTAAAAACTAATTTTTCCATTTAAATGAAATTTTGCCATATTTGTGTTTTGAATTTCAAAAATCCTACATACATGGTTGTAATTAAGAAGTAAAATGTGGTTCAATGGGTTAAAAATAATTTTTTGGTAAATAGTAACTTATTAAGTTTTTAATCGCGATTAGAGGTAATTAGTGTAGTTTATGGTATGAATAATGTTTTAATAAAATGAAATGACCTAGACACATGTCCTACCCTCATTGGATGTATCATGGCCGACCAAGACAATCCATGGGTCAACTTGGGGACCCCATGGAGCCACTTTGGTTGGAAAATGACATAAATATCTTTTTATTTAATGTTAAAGTAAAAAATGACACAAACAAGAGATGTTTTACTAAAAAAAATTACATGGGGTTATACAAGTAAGATTTTTTATTATAAATATTCATTGGAAATATAATAATATTTCCTAAATCATAGTATTTTTTTTATAATTTTTAAACTTTAAATAAATTAAATTATTTATGACATCATGATGATGCGGCGATTACCTCATTAATAAAGGATTTAAATAAAATGAAATGATAATGTAAAATATATGAACTACACATATCCAAAACCTATTGGATGAGTGGATTTAGAACCCTTATCACCTTATCCTCGAATTATATCAATGTGAGACCTCTTAAATCCGAATACCATTTTAAAATAAAGTGACTTTTCTTTACTTTCCAAGAGTGCCCCTCCTCTCCTCTTATAAAAGGCCCCCACCTCTACCTACTTACCCACACTCCCAAATCCTTTGGCTCGGAAAAACTCTACCCATTTTGTCTCTCCACTTCCCTCTCTTACTCCTTGAAGCCTCACTTTGTGCATAAGTCTTCCCAAGGAAGCCTTTGAGCTCAAACCAAAGGGAGTTACCCGATTTTAAGGTAATGTCTTCACTTGAGTCCTTTTGTTTTATTTTGCTTCTCCAACCCCCTAAACTATTTTTATTCATTACTTTTGTAACAAATCCAGTATCATAAATATACTAGGATGTTTTTATAAGAAGGATTAGAGATACACTTTCACACACCTACATCTAATGGTTAAAGAACATACTGTTTCTGTGGATGGTGAATTTCGGCCTCCCGAAATGATGATTGTTCAACATTCTTTTAACACCTTCAAAGGTGGCCATTAAGATGACACTATATTTATATATGATATATAATATGTTTATGTTTTCCTTAAGCTTATGTATTTTTCATTTTGGGCATACCTTTATGGTTTCCATTATGGGTAAACGTGATATCTTCATTTAAGGAAGTGCGGACTACCGCCCCCTCAAAGTGATGTGATTCGTTAATGCCATATGTGGGACGTATAAAGGATGGATTTAAAGTTATTATATATGATGTTATACTGGAATTATAATATACCTCTATATCATTATTATTCCATTCCATAATAATATGAAATAGAAATGAAAGTAGCGTTCATGCGTACGTACGGCTTACCGTCTCCATGAACGGTGCATTTCATTTCTTATCCCCAAATGTAATGTACTATTATAAGTACATGTATATAATGGATATATATGATTAATGATACATCTAAATGATGAATATAATTATGGAATAAAAATATACATACCTCTCATTTAGTTTTAATTCCATTAATATGATATAGAAATAAAAGTAGCGTTCATGCGTACGCACGGCTTACCGTCTCCATGAACGGTGCATTTCATTTCTTACCTCTAAATGATTATGAAATATTATAAATACATGTATATTCTGGATATATATGATATATATGATATCCAAATAATGAATATAATTCTGGATATAATGAACATTTGACCACGTACAACATGTAATTGTAAGAAGTCAACTTTCGACTTAAGAACCAAATATCGACAAAACAAACATTATTAACTTAAATGATTACATAATGTTTATAACATGGAAATAAGTGATCTAAAAGGAATAATGAACTAGAAAAAGGTTCTTAATAAAGTGGAAATTAACTCAAGTTTATTATTCAGGATGTTAAATAATGATCGAGTCAAGTCGAACCCGAGGTAAGGGATCCTACTCCTCTCTTTCTTTTTAAGTACACTCTTTTATGTCATTCCTTTTGAAGCTCATATTTCTTGTTATTGGGATGTTCTTTTATACTACTCTTACTGTAATTTTTATGTTCATATGATGAGAGACCATATTCTCTCTCATCAATCCATTTTGGAAGTTTTGAGTGGCGCCGTTAGGCTGCTGAATTTTCGTAAGAGATCTAACCTCTCTCTTTCTTTTTAAGTACTCTCTTTTATGTCATTTCTTTTAAGCTCATCTTTCTTATGTTTGGGGATATTCTTTTATATTCTTAATACTGTAATTTTTATGGTTATTTTATGAGAGACCCTATTTGATCTCATAAATTATTTTTTGTAAGTTTTATGTGGCGCCGTTAGGCTGCCGAGTTTTCGTAAGGGATTTTTCATCTCCCTTTTATTCTTGTGAGATTTATGCTACATTTGCCACAATTTCCTTTGAGTGGTGTATGTACTGCCCATTATTTTACTCATTGTGTAATATACTTTCATTTATGAGTATTTACATCAATTTTGTATTGTCCTTCTTTCACGGGGTGCATGTCTCGAAAGATACCCATGTCGGTAAGGGAACCTTTCACCCTCCTCTTTTTGTAAAAGACTTATTTTGTTATGTCTTTTAATTCACATAATATTATGTTGGGATATGTTCTTCTATATCCTTATTTATTTAAATTTTATGTCCAACTAATGAGATACCCTTTTTTATCTCTCATCAAGTCATTTTCTGAATTTTGTAGTGACGTCGTTAGGCAGTCAAATTTTTGCAAGGGAACTTCTTAACCCAAATTTGATTCTTTGGGATAATCTTGTACTCCTTGAATATGTCATTCTATGAATATGTGTGAATAAGGTCTGATTGTTTTACACTTAATATCCACTTATATTGGGTGTATTTGTTTGTCACACATAATCATGTAATTGGTTTATCCTTAAACCAAGGATACCGTCTTTGTAAGGGACTTCGTCTCAATCTCCTTTCATTGAGGCACATTTTTGTTTTATACACCACTTTCTTTAATACGGTGTATAAACCCCTTTGACTTTTACGTTTATTCAAAAGGAATATTTTTTATATGAAGCGTTTACTAAACGATAAAAGGGAATGTTTTTGTCGTATGTATGCGGCGACAATGACTTCTCTGCCGCCGTGACCATTATTTGAGTTTCGGCTTCCTCAACAATACATACCTTTTTTTTAAAGAAAAATAAATACCATGTTTTACTTTTCTTTTCTTTTGGTATTGAAAATGGTTTTCATAATGTTTTTATATCAATGTGTTGTATTTATATCTTGTGATTGAAAGGTGGAAATGTTATGTTTCCTTTATGCATGTTTTATGTGATACGCTTATGTTGAGGTTCTAGGGCATTATTATGAAGATGGGTGGTTCGGTGATAAACTAAGGGCGGGTGATCCCGATATAGCTCTCCAATGCATTGGGTAACGCGAAGGAGTGAAATGTTAAGGTTTCTCCAAAGAGATTTAGGGAATATACTATGATGGGTAATCCAAACGTAACCAAGAGGGTTACTCCCTACGTAAGAATGTTATGAATGCCTCAAGTTACCTTTATGTATTATGATTTCTATGATTTATTTATGATTTTATGAGGTATGTTAAAGTGCTTATTTTTTATGGGTAAAGTATGATTTCATTCTTATGTATATATGTACCCATGTTTCCTTTCCATATTTTTATATCCCTTACTGAGCTTTTTATGCTCATCCCAAGTTTTGGAAATGTTTTTCACAGGTCAAGGGAAAGGTACATGATATGATTATAGTGTCAAGGAAGTGTCAAGAAAGAATCCAAGTTTTATTTTAAATATGTTTCCATTTATGTGAAAATTGAATACTATCTTTTATGTAACCACTTTGTTTAAATGTGGAATGTAATGCAAGTTTTATGTTCTAATTCTCTAAAACTCTAACCCTGAAAAGATCCTCAAGGTGTAATCTTGTAATAACTCAAGATTAAGTAAGGTTTAAGGCCGGGGCCTTATATCTCCCCATCTCAATAATACTTCTATTTTTCCTCCCAATAACTCCATTCAACTAGGGAGAGTAGGGTAAAATGAATTGGTACTTGATTCCATTATTTTCAAGATAGTTTTCAAAATAAATACACATATATTCCCTACCATTATTTTATCACTACTTTATGATGTTAATTCCCAAATATTTCTAAACCTTTCTTCTAAATATTTTTGAACATATTTACATATTTCAGGATTATGTTCCATAAAAATAATAGTATTTATATGAGTGTAACAATCAATGAAGGTAATGAATTATATATTACATTTTGAAACTTGATTTCTCATAGGACCCCATAAATCTGTATATATTTACTCTAATGTATAAGTGGACTAAATCTCAACTATTTTGTGTGTTATTTGAACTATATTCCCCTTTTTGATGGATTAAAAAATAGAATATATATCTATATTAAGTTTATATAGGTCTCTGAAAATATATATTTTTTATATTTTTCTCATATTTCTTTAATTAAGGTTTCTAATTCTTAGCTACCATATATTATTCTCATTTTTTGAGCTCATGTATAAATAATTGGTTGAATCACCAATTTCAAAAAAAAATACACTTGTTCTCTCACATTTTATAGAGAATCTTAAATCCATATAATTATTGATGGTGCATGAATATTTCTTTAAAAAAAATCATTCCCAATATCACATAATTGTTTCACACTTAGAATATTTTTTTAATCCATTCAATATAAAGAAAATCATTAAATTTTTAGCTTTGAGATTTAACCTTAGCGAATTCAACTCTCAGAGATTTAATTTCCAAATATCACTACCCCACAATAATTTTATTCAAGATTGTTGAATACTTTTTTCATACTAGACATTTTTTAGGAACAATAACTATTTAATCCATTTTTCTATTTTTTCATGATTTTAATTAAACTTCAACAAAAATATATTTTTCTTCCAAATTTAACTTTTGAATTCCATTCCCTACTATATTATAGGAATGTTTTCTAGGAATTTGTATCATGTATTCCTCGACACAGTGACCTTTTGGGTCACATATTCCACATATTTTATACAAACATTCAAATATATTTTTTATATATTTTGTTGGTTGGAGTATGACACTCAAGAGGGGGTGAAATGAGTTCCTATAAAAAAATTCTTAAAAATTTTATTTAAAATATTACCTCAATTAAAATAAAACTATCCTATTAACCAAGGTAGTAAAATTATAATAACTCAACTATTCAAATAGTATCTTAGAATATTAATTAATTATAAATTATAAAAATATGATATATTGGTACAACTTTCAAAACTACTCTAATAAGTCAAGATAATTTTGAAATATCATAATGTATATGCTGGGGAGGAGCATTTCCATGTAGTTATAGTCTGGATATTTCCCCTAAGACCTAAGGGCCATGTAATCTCTATGCCTACAGAACTTTTAAGGGTTCTACCTCATCCTTTGAAAGGGGGTTATCAAAAATCAATAAAAAGAATTTCTTCGGTCCATTCTGGTGATATGACCATTATAAACAAATTTTAAATTTAATTAGAAAATCATAAAAATGGTTAAGTATGGAATGGTGTCATATTTTTGGTGAGCAGTCATGCTTCCATAGTCATGGTGAGTCATTCATGGTGTTATAGTTGCAGTGAGATCTGAAATTGGTAGACAAGTTACGATGTCGGGTCCTTTGAAAATTCCAGAACTGGTATCTCCTTTATGGTGTTAGGGAAATAGTTTCTTAGGTAATGGTATCTAGTCCTTTGTCAAAATTCTGAATTGGGTCTTGTTACGGTGTCTTGGAAATGGTAGTATGGAAACAGTGTCAGGTCCTTTGTGAAAATTTGGAAATGGTAGCAAGCTTACGGTGTCACAAACTTTGTGAAAATCTAGAAATGGTAGCAGGCTTAGAGTGTCACAAACTTTGTGAAAATTTAGAACCGGTAGTAAGATTACGATTTCATAAACTTAGTCAAATATCTATAAAGTGTCTTAAGAATAAATCTTTACATAATGGATTAAGATTAGACATAATCATACTAAAACATAATAGAAAATGATTAAACCTAGTTCATAAGATTAAAATATAATTCATGAGATTTTGAACATGATCTTGTGAGAGTTTAAAAACATGAGTTAGAAGAGTGTAAAACTAGATTTGTGAGAAATAAAACATGGGGAGTACAATAGATTTAATGATTTTATAATCAAAAATTTCTTATTTTGTGAATGTTTTCTTAAATTATCATAATATATCACCATAGATTCATGCCTTATCTCTAGTAGAAATATATTATAATATTTTGAATAGGATATATTCCAAAATATTCCACAATAATGGAAATATCCACTGAATATTGTTTTTTCCAAGTTAATATAATTTTTTCCATAATTTTTTTATGGTGGAAATATTTACTCTGTACTTTATTTTATATTGGGGAGAATATTCTTATTGATATGAAATTTCCAAAATTTTATGCGGTAGATTATTTCCCATTATTTTTATTATCCCATGTCTTTTAATATTTAGAGTTAAAACCTTCATTATTAGTCAAAACATAATTGCTTTGAGACTTTTCAGGTAAAGATATAAGCTGCTCAATTGATTTCAATTTATCGATTTCTTTAGATGTCTTAGTTTTTAATTCCATTTCATTATAGTATTCATCCCTCATCTTCATCAATTATTTTAATACTTCAAGATATTTTTATTGTGTATTTCTTAGCTATTCTTATTTCAACATGATTTTCTCTTTAATATCTTAAACCACCTTTTCTTGCTCAGTATATTTTAGTTTTATGTTTTTCATTTCATCAATGTGCATAGATTCCTTCTTGGAAATTACTTTCTTAGATTTATTTTTATTTACATATTCTTTATTTAAGAGTCTATTTTATTTCATGAGTTTAGTAATCTCCTCAACACATGGTCTCAATTCTGATTTCAGCATATTCTCCATGTATTTTATCACTCCTTCCTCTTCCTAAATGCTTGAGGATTCTTCATGTTTCACCACATGAGCCCTGAAATTAGTAAATTTATCAATGGGATCTTCATTTAATTGGTTGGTTGAAAATACTTCATCTTCTTTCTATTTACTCATCTATATTTTTCTTTTTATTCATAGAAACTTCTTATTTCTCTCAATATATTTTGAAACATATTTTGAGTTTTTATTCTATATATTCTTTTGAATATTTTCATATTGATCATCAACTTTATACTCACTACTTCTATTCCTTGGATAGTTTATAGAAAAGTGTCCAATATCACCATATTTAAAACACTGGACTGGGAGTTTTCCATTATATTTTCCCTTTCCTTTTGTGACATTATTTGTGATAAGATACATGATTATCTCATAATTATTATCATTTTCTTCTTCATCATCAAAATAAATTGAATCTTAAAATTATTTATATTTGAATTTGAGTTTTTTCATAGACTCAAATGTCACTTCCTCTATAACTTTCTTTTTGAATGTAGGAGCCTTTCACATTTCATATTCAGTGAAAAATATTATGAAATTCATTTAGGGTATGATCCTCTCTATATTCCAATTCTAAAATTTTAGGATCAAAAATTTCCAGAAAGTTTCCCATTGTATTCTTCATAATTGAAAAATAGTTAAACTTCTCTCCATATCCTCTGATGTTGATGATAATTTCATGGACTCTAGTAAATTATTCATCTATATTTTCATCATTATCTATTTTGATATCATTAAATATAATCCTCCAAATATATAACTTATATTCTTTAACTTTTAAATTTACTTCAATAGTGTTTTCTAGATTATCCCAGTTCTCCTTAGTAGTTCAAAACCCCATCACCTTGGTATAAATCTTTTCTAATAAGGATATCAAAATATAATTCATGGAATTTCCATTAACTTCTGAATTATTATTTTCAACAATGGATATTTGTGCACTTATATCAATATATTGAAATCCCACTATTTCGACATAAACCACTTATAGTACATGATATGTAATATAGGATAACACAATATTATTATAGGGATTATATTTTTCTAGAAGATGTGGGTTTACCCCTATTATTCCCTGAGATTATATTTTTCATCTCCAACTACTCAAGGATTTCATAGAGGGAACTGGGGTTATATGATACCACCTGATGTTACCTAATAATTGGAGAAAATTTGAGAAGGGGGATGAATCAGTGGTTATTTTTTGTTCAAATTTTGTTTCTATAAAATATTTACCTCTAAAATATATTAGTATTCAATCCTCACTTGTTTATATCTTACTTACCTAAATAAGAAATAAATGTGAAAAAAATAATTCACAAACAATTTTTTACAAGTTTCAGTACTAGTGTGGATATATATTCCTTACTATATATTATTGATATCCAAGACTATATATTATCCACTAATTATGAATCACTAATTATAAGTGGTTTGTACATGTATCATCCTCTAACCTTGTGTGTTTCCCAACACTACACGATATCCCACTTATATTATACTAACTCCTTCCAGTTACAATATGATCATAATAAGAGTATAAATATAAAAAGTATATCTAGGTTACTTCAAAAACTAATTTTGAATCTCCCCATGATCCATTAAGAATACCATAACAACATGTGATCACTTCTTCATGCTCTTTCACCTCTTCTATTAGATGATAAACTCAGATAATTTTGTCTTCTCAATTATGATAGAATCATTTGATTATCTACTACTCAATATTATTCCCAATAATAAATAACTTAATAATCAGTATCTTCAATTTTTCACTCTTACAATGAATCTTCTATTTAGGCACTTATTTTCTCAAAAAAACTGTAAAAATATAGTTTTCAAAAAACTTATCTATTTAATTAGGAATTCACAATATTCTAGAATTGATTTAATTCTGAAAAAAAAAATATATAACTCATATAATAGATTATTATCATAAATAAATGATATAATGAGATTTTTGGTGTGTAACCTTAATAAACTAACCATATGGGTGTTATCCCATGATCTCTGGATATTCTCTTATTCATTTTACCATTATCTATATTGAGATTATATAAATACATTTCTCTCATTTCAGATGATTAAATAAATATCTCAAGTAATTCTTTAGTAACTATCACCATTTAAAATAAATCACAAATAAATTAATCTTCAATTTATATAAATTTCATGTAGTGATCTCATCTTCATTCTAATAGATCAACTACAGTTAACATATTCTTCAACCTTATCGATGGATGAAGAATCTCTTCATGAAATAACAATACTTGATAACTCGGATTCTTGAAAACTCAACTTTAATCATAGAAAAAAAATTCCATATGATATATGAACTTAATATTAGTAAATATTTATTAATATTTATTTCCCAATAATTCATCTTGCCTCATTTTTTGATAGATACTTTATCAAGTAAATATATTGGAAAACTTCAATTAGTTAGACCAGTGATCTCTCTTTTTATTTCTCCTAAGAATATTCTTGAATAAAATTTCATTTGTGATGTTTAAATCATTGAATAATAGCACTGGAATCATAAAATTTAATTTTCCTTAGAGTAATTTATTATTTAATTAACATTTTATTTCATACTTATAAAATTATAAAAATTTCACAAAGTTTTGATCCTCATGATATCAAAACAATAAAAATCTCTAAAGTCCCATACATTTTCCAAATTTTTCTTATTTAGATGACTCTTATAGAGATATGATTTATTAAATTCTCACAAATTGATGTTACTTATGAAGTATGGTAGGATTATTGCGAACTCATATTCATCCTTATGAACTCATATTCACGCTTAAGAACAGTAGTAATCATCATTATAAAGTAGGTATTTTTCTCTTTGATGTAAGCTATCATCCTTATGAATTGGATAATAATCCTTATAAAATTGTGAATAATCCTTATAAAGGAGAATAACTCTTATGATATTATCATTACTTTGATTGTTTTATATTTCTAACAAAAAATGAATCTTATAGAGTGAATGAATGACTCTTATAAAGTTACATTTATCCAAAATTCAGCTTCTATACAGAATTCCAGAATTAAATCAAATCACATTCAATTCATCTTAGGCTATCTCAAATCCTATAAAAACATTCTAAATAGATTTCATAGTATCTCTTTTTCCTCTAATAATTCTTAAATAGAGTTGACAACAAATACAATCCTTCAACCATTCTCAAGGGAACTTCAAATTACACTATATATCTTGTAATGATATCCCATATCATTCAAGGTAATCTCAATCATGGATTATGATATCTTATATCATAAAACCATAAAAAGTAAAAAAAATTATTATTTATAACTTCAATATCTTATATCATAAGAGTATCCATATTTCAAAATTTATGTTGTTTTTACTAAATTAAATATGATATATAAAATGATATATGATTTCTTCATTTTTAGTCATGTTTTTGAGAATCAATAAGTGTATAATGCCTCTAATAGAACAAAAAATGAAATAAATTATATATATATAATGAATTCTATAAACCATTCACCATTTATGTTTGTTTATTTTTTCAATTAATTCTTGATAAAGATCACTAGGAATATCTAACAAACTCTTCCCACTTGGGTGTACCTATAGATCTATCTAAATCAACTGAAATTGGATCAAGACAATCATCAAAACCATATTATTATAGTACCTAAAGTGGATAAGGAAATATAATGATTAATATTATTCCTTTAAATTCAACCATAATAGCACACACATTTAAAACCATCTTCATCAAACTTTTCACCTTTATTTAGGCCTTGAGGTACTCTCAATACATCCATGGAATTTACTTAACCATTATTAAATGTTCAAGTAATTTCATCCATTTACAAATTATTTGTAAATTTTTTTTATATGTTTTCATGCATTTATTACATAAATTAATTTTATTAACTATGTATTTAATCATATAAAACATTCAAAATCTAGGATATTTTTACATGGAAGATTCTCTTAACATTAAACTTTAACATTCTACTATCTTTGATAATCTTTATATCAATGCATTATGATATTAAATTATTGTAAGGCATGACATAGAAAATGTAGAATTGATATGATATCCTATATCATATCCAATTAAATACCCTTAAATCATAAAATATTCCTTTTTTGATATGGATATCAAAAAATATGAAATCCTTATATCATTACATATGATATATCCACAATTCATCATATGAATATAGGATTAAGGAAATATATCTTTAGACTCCATTATATTATGGTAAGAGGAATTATTTTGTGATGTTATTAACTAGTGATTTGTGGTTATTCTATTTTTAGATCATTTCATTGTAGTAAAAGGCATTGTGTCATGTTTTTTTTGGGTTTTATTAGGATTGAAGGAAAAAATTAAGGGTTACACTAGGATATTAAAAGGTTCAAACATTAAAGTGTGGTGGTAATCAATTCATCATGACCATCCATGGTTACATCTAAATTATATGGTCTGGATCCCCAAGATGAGGAGGATATCACACAATGAATTCCAGATTGAGCCATCATTATGGTGTAACCCTACTAGTCACACCATAATGATATGCTTTTCATATTTAATTATAAATTTGGGTGTCCCTTAAATTTATCTCAAATTCATTCAACCTCTATCAATCCCTAATAATATTATATCTTATCTTGGTTACTTTTTGGTTTTATTTTTAGGATTTAAACCCCTTTTTAAATGATTAATTCACTTTTTTATTCAAGGTACCATTTTTTCCTTCTCCTATGTCCTTCTTGTTTCTTCTCTTTCTAGAAGTTATGTAAGTAATTTTTACTTGTTTTTTTTGTATATTGTGGTTAATTACTTGATAAATAATGATGTATAATGGGTGTTTCGAAAGTTATCATGTATTTTTTAGCAATAAAATTCAGTTTTCCTTCTATATCTTGGTGTAGTGTTTCTAGAGATTTTTTTTTTGGTAGGGTATTTCAAAACATGACTTTTATAACCTACAATTATATGCTTTATTTAATTATTGTGACTTATTCAAATGCTTTTCATTATATTTTTATTCTCTATTTATTGACAATTGTTTCTGAAAATTTCAATGTTTCCACATTTGTTGGTTGGGGTGAGAATTTTGGATTAAGTAAAGATAATAATTGGATTAAAGCTTGGGGGTGAGAATAATCTAGTATTCCTTTTTGTTCCTATTTTTTTTAAATGATTTTTCTGGTTGTTTTATCACTTTAATAGTTAGTTAAGTACGTAAATAAGGTAATAAAAAGTAAATATTGAAATAAAAAAATAAGATAAGTTATCTTTTAAGAAATAAATGTTTATGTTTGATACCATCATTAATATTGTTTATTTTTATTATGGTTAGGGTGGTATTGGTTGGGTTGATCAGTGTGGTTAGAAATAGGTGTTGATGTGTTGTTTTAGTGGGGGGTTAATGGTTTTTTATTTACACATTTGATGAGAAAATGTATAAATGAGTTAAGGATAATAATGAAAATGGGAATGAAAAGTGGTTTTTTAGGTTAGGTATTAATGAACATGAAAAATTAAATTTATAATAAACCATGGGTTTTGGAGGATGGTGGGTTGTCTTTGTACTTGGTAGATGTTTTCAATATGTTGTGACCTTAGTGTAAGTATTGGTGAAGGTGAACTTAAGATATTTTCCTTTGGTAATTCATCCTTCCTTTTTATATTTTATTGGGATGATTTAGTTTGGGGTTTCTGTATTATTTTCAAGGTTATATGAGTTGGTTTCCTTATGAAGTGGATAGAGTTATACTTATAATAGGTTGAGTTTGGTTGTGATTTTGAGGTGATGTTTTCATTATAATATTTTTTATACAAGTGTTTTCATGGGTTGTGTGTTTAATTGAGGATTTTTTCAGTGTGTGTTATGGAAATGGAATTATAAAGGAGTGATTTAAGAGGTGAAGAGTTAAGAGATAGAGTGGTAAGAGTTTTTATTGGGAAGTCTTCTTTATTCTTTTCATATAATGGTTGAGTTTGTTATCTTGAGGGATTTGTGTGGTTTCCAGAGTAAAATATCAGGATGTGTTTTGTTTATTTATTTCTTTAGTAATGGGATGGTTCTCAAAAGAAAAGAAATGGGTTAAATTTAAGTGTGAATCAAAATAAAATTATTGAATAACATGGTGTTTAATGGATTTTAGAAACTAAAATGAAATGTCGAAAACAATTTTTTGATGTAGAATAAATTTCAAAGAATAAAATATAATAAAATTACAATAATTTGTTAAATGGTGTGGCACTCATTTCTTGTTGAATTTATTATATTTTTTCTTTTTCATTTTTTCTTGGAAGTGATGGTTTTATAGTCTTTCGTATTCCTTGTTATTATTATGAATAATTATTGATCATGGTGATAAGGGAATATTGTGTTAATAAATGGTTAAAGGTGATATATTAAGAGTTACAATGGCTAGATTGAATGATGCATGGAATATGTTAACTCAAGGTAGGTATATATATATAGGCTATAATGGATTGAGGATATAATAAATAAATAAACTAGTATTCGTGGTTTTTTGGTTGTGATATGGTGGTGTATTGGGGGACATGCATGGGAGGAGGAGGTAATGAGGTTAAAGTTATTTTTGTTTATAATACCTTGTCGATATACAGTTATGATATGTAGATATATGGTAATGTGGTGTGTTGTAATGTATTTTTGGTTACAGTCAGTATAGTGATATATAATGTTGGGTTAAGATTGTGGTGTGAAGATCTAGTTATTGTTGTGGTGTGGTTGTAATTTTATTCTAGAATTTTTTATTATTTGGTGAGGGGTTTAGATTTTGTGGCTCACTACCCATATATGAGTTGGAATATCCTTTGCACTAATAGGTAGGTGTCGTGAAAAAATTATGGGACCTCTTTCCTGCTTGGTTTTTTTGTGTTTATGGGTGTTAAAGATATTTTTTATTTTATTAATTCATGATGTATGATTTTTATTTTTTGACTCTTGAATTTGGATTGAAAGTTAATGTTGATGTTAGCTTGTGAGAATTTTGTTATGACATGATGTAGGGAATAGATCAAATTTTTTTTCTCAGTGTATAATTCTGGTGTTTTTTATTTATCCTCAATTGTTCTAATTTTCCTATTAATTGTTTCTATTTGGTTTATTTCTTACATGTCTATTCTTTCATGTCTATTTCACATAGGTTATGATTTGTTCAGAAATATGATCCAACTGAGTACTCCCAATTTATCACCCTTTTATAGTTCTTTTGATTTATCTGCAGGATAGATTAGTGGATACATGGAGATATTTCTTGAGTGGTTGTAGTAAATTTTAGAGTCTTGAGAGGTTTTATTTCATGTCACACTTTGTATTGGTTGTATGTATATCATTTAAGTAACATTTGAGATATAGAATTTTTTATTAATGATATCCTTAGAGTTGATTGGTGGATTTTGTTTTATTTTTATGCATTTTATATGGTTAATTCCTCCTAAATATAAATTTTATACACTCAGTTCTAGTATCCAACTTATGTCTTGTTGGAGGTGGGATTTGGGGGTCATTATCACATTTGCTACAAGATCGGTAGGGTTTATAATGTATGTGGGCTATTACATAGTGGTATCTGATATTTGGTTGATATTTTTGATGGGATTTTTATTTTATAGAAGGTGGTGATTTCATGGATTTGGTAGGGAAATAGTGTCATTTAAGAATATCATATGATGTAGGTTGTAGCGCCCCCGATTCCATGTACTTTACCCCTGTATTGTGTATGCTCAAGTTATACAATCCATGGGCTATTTTGTGTAATTTATAAAAGGTTTTGGGATGTTTTAGATATATTTATGGATATGCACATATTGATCAGGGTTAATAGAAACCATGTGCTATCTTTAGGAAACCGTTAAAGGTGATTTTGAGAGTCATTGGGTAATTACATGATTGCGACATGTTTTTTCCAAACTATACACAGTTCAAGGGAAAGTTTGAGGATAAAGGTAGTGGTAAAAGCATGGTTAGAACATGGTTTTTCAAAGTGTTTGATCTAGCAGTGTGAGGGTGTGGCCCAGGTATAGTAGCACCACCCAGTTGGTGTATTGTTTTTCAAACTATGTAGCGGAAACTTTGTGGCTCTCGGGATCTTATCCAGTAACATGTGAATGATTAGCACATGGTTTGACAAATTGTGTGACCTAACTATGTGATGTGTAGTTAATGATCTAAAAATAATATTTTAATTTGGATTAAGGCCCTAAGGCCTTCATTTTTCTTCTATTATTCTAATGTCTTGAACTCCTTTCCTTACCTAGGATCACAAGACAATTCCCTTTGATCTGGAAGAAACTTTTAAGAGAATAAAAGTGTTTTAGAGATATGGATTCATTGGTAATTCATTGGTCTCCATTTTTCATCTTGGTACATCTTATATCTATCCTTTTCCTCTATCTCAGAGTTATATATCTAGTCCTTTATGTATATATCTATGTTTTATAACATGAATCTTGATGGGATCATATTGAATCTATAGAAGGAAATGTATTGTAATCCCTGATCTAGAATCTTGAAGTGTCCTTTGTTTTCTCTATCTGTTGAGAGGTGTGTGGATTCCCTATCATCTCCCCATGTTCTATAACTTGAATTATTTTTTTTTAATGGTTTTCTTAGATTTTTTATGGTTTTGTTCTGTTATTTTTTTAAATGAAACTATTTCAGTATGAATTTTGGAATCATTATAAATTTAATGGATTTTGAAAAAAACCATGTGGTTTATAATTTTAAAATGATGGATTTAAAATTATAGAATGTGTTAAATCAATACAAATAGTAGATCTAATGATTTTAAAGGAATATTTGTTTATTTAAATGAATTGCCTTCGAATTTTGTCATAATTGGGTTGGTTTGTGTTTGGAGTGGATGGAGTATGTTCGGAAGTTCCACCATCTTGATAGGATGGATTATGGTCATGAAGTACCACCATCAATGGTAAGACCAATATTGAGTGTGTGGATGTGTGTGTGTGTACGGATATCTGAATTTTTATTCCAATTATTGATCAATGGGAATATTCTCATTTATGATTTTCTCACATGGGTTTCACTTATAGCTTTATATAAACTGTTTAAATATCTTTCAACTATTTCACATCAAATGTGCTAAGTCATTCTTATCCTAGTTGTGTTTGTTGGGATGAATTTGGGAATTTCCTACTGAGTTTATATTCACCCCATACTTGGGAACTTTATGTGTTTATAGATATCATATATTGAGACACATGAAAGGTAAAATTATCTTGTTTCTCTAGTGATACATCTTGATACCGCGGCAATATGGGTGGTATTTAAGATTAGAGCTAGTTCGAGTGGAATTTAGGATAATGCCACTTTTATTTTGTGAGTATTACTACCCTTTGGGTTTTATAGTTCATTTTTTTCCTTTGTTACTTTGATATGGTTTTACTGTTTGTTTTATATTTGGGGTTCTATTTTTGATAAAAATGCATCATGTAGAAGGATTGGATGTTTATTTTTTATGTTGTCAAGTTTTTTATCTCTGAATGGGAAATAATCACACAGTGTTTTCCTAATCCCTTATAATTTCTTGTAAGCATTTGTTGTCTTGGGAATGTCACTTAAGATTAGTGGATATTTTTCTATTCTCTATCCAATGAGTTAGGGTGGTATATTACAAATGGTATTAGTATTGGTCGGTTCGTCTATCTCTTGGGATGGTATCAAGGATATATGAATGTTATAACTTGAAATATATAGATTAAGAAGATATATATAAACTTTAAATTTTGAACATCAAGTTACCAGGGTGGTCCAGTTACAAAACATTTTTTAAAAAACTTCAAGGTGTGTTATCATCTCATAATCATGGGTTTAGCTGATGAGTGTTTCATAGTATGCATTTTTAGTGACACTTCCCACTATGACTACATTATTCATTATGAGTGTAAAAATTTATGAAAAATCTTAAAATTACTGATTATTTGAAAGTTTGATTATAATTATCATTGATTATGGTGATTTAGAATTTTCCAATACTTTAGTTTCTAGTAGGTGAGGAATAAATAGATATTTTTTGGTTATAGAGAATGGAACTGGGTAGATATTGAAAGAATCGGTAGGAAGGGTCTATGGAAAATGTAGTTCCACATAAGACACAGGTGAACCAAAAACTTATACAGATAATCATTCAATATTTTCAATCTATAGACAAAGGAAATCATAATGATGAACCCAAACAAGTGGACCACTCCATCCAGTTTTACAAGAAAAAAATCACCAATATTTTGGAGGGATTCTGAACATGAAAATGTGACATTGTGGCAAAATGGAATGAATTGAATATTTGAATTCTTGGGTACATTGGAAAAGCTAAAAGTTAATTGTTCGTATTATATATTGTATAATCATTCATACCAATGGGGGAATTTAACTATCCAAGATAAAGTCATCCAAGGAACTACATGGGAGGACTTTGAAGAAATTTTCAACAAAAAAAATTATCCCCACACATTCAGTATCACAAGAACAAATAATTTATTTAGTCTAAATCAAGTGAATCTATCTGTGAAAAAGTATGCAAAAAAAAATTGACCCTAGTCTACATTTCTACAAAAGTTAGAGCTAGTGGATCCTTGAAGTCGTGTATCTTTAATTATGGAGTATCACCAGAGATACTCACTAAGATAGCTATTTTTTGAACTATTTATTATATAAATATGGTAAATAGAAAAATGATGGTTGAAAGAGATATTTCTTGAAATATAGTTGGAGGGAGTATGATTATCACCATGGGAATAGGTTGGAACTCAAATATTGGGAATAAGTAGAAGAGAGACACCTACTTCCAAGGTGGTAAAGTGTCTTACAATCAGACCATGGGATTAGTTAATTTACCTTTATAAACCAATACATATCTTATCTATTTGCAATGTGGTTCTAGTTCTTATAAGAATCAAATTGTACGAAACCTCCTAGAGTATGTCACAATTATAATCAAATGGAAAATATCAAGAATTACTATCGCAGTTCTCAAAAGTATGGTGTGGGAGACGCATCTCATATTTCTCAAACATCCTAAGATTCAATGAGGATATCTCTTAAGAATAATTCACATCCCTATAACCAAGTGATCTATAGTGATTCCAAGAATGCCACAACTCCTTAGGTTATACAATCTCAGAAAATAATTAAGGATCAGAGAAAAGATAGTAAGTAGCTTTATGATGTCAAGAAGGTGATAATGGATGATCAATCTAGTCCTTTGATGATGTGAGATATTATTCTTTTTAATTAGACCCTGATGAAATGTAACACTCTAATATTTTAGAAAATAAACCATGTTCCTTACCGTATTTGACATGAAACACTAAGCTTAAAGGGACTGTGAAATATATAACCATTATAACATAGCCTTTAAATTGGTGGGTATGAATAATATTAACTAATTTATGAATGTAGAGAACATTTTTCCTTGTATGACTTTGGAATAATTCTAAATATATTTTTAGAGCTAGGTACTGAGACGACGTACAATTCTGTAGCTTGGTGTTCCTGGAATTAATTTTATAAAAATATTAAATATATTTTATATTAAACATACATAGTTTCTTAAATAAAATTAGATAAGTCTTAAAAAAATCTTGGATCAAAAATCTAAGACCATAGTTGAGTCCATCAAGCAATGGTTTCCCTAGGTGCGACATAAAATATGTCTCTATGGTGCGTTTGGATAAAAGTGGTCATGGGCAGGTGTGTTTAGTTAAATAAATAAATGGATTTAATTATTTAATCTAAATTAACCTAATAAAATCCCTTTAAAAACACCATTATTCCAAATCCACTAGGTTTAGCCACATAATCTCTGGGAGAATTGAGAGGTTCCTTCCACCCTCCATTGGCGAATCAAATTCAGACAGCAATGAAACTCTAGATCTAGGAATATCAATGCACAAAGAACGTAATGATTCACCTTATTCATTGGAAAGAGTGTTATTAGATGATGAATTATCCAAGACTAGGTGGGACTCTTCTATTATTTTTGTATGCCCCTATTTATTAAAATTATTAAGCATGATCGTATTGATTCTTGTTCTGCCTTCGAATTGTAAAACATTTCATGAACCTGAGTATAGAATTAATTGTTTATTCATTTATTCCTCACCCTGAATATTTATACTTCTGTTATTTGGACCAAAATTCTTGGAAAATTATCATTTACCTTTTTTTGTTCTTTTCACCCTTTTATTCTTCCCGTTCATTTCCATTGGGCTCTGGGGTCATGGCCCGATGTTACCGGGTGCTACCGAGCCCGATCAGACCCCTAAATTCATGGTGTAATTGCATGAGACAAATAGAAAAGTAGTCAAAGGATAGTTTTGGATGATTTACAGGCTATGGGTGATTTATTTTTTTTCTAGAATTCAAACTAGGGAAGGTGTTTTATAGGGTATGTGCGGGTTCATACGAGATTCAAGAAACGTAATTGAAATTCAATTTCTGGCCACCAGATGGATAAAAATGATGAATAGAGTAAATATCCACCGATTATTGGCATAAATGGAGGTTAGATCCCTCTAAGAGGATCTAGATTGAGAATGTGCAATCATAGATCTAAGTTTCTAGAATATGGAAATTACACACTGTGTATTTCATAAGAACACATGGTGTGTCCCTCAAAATTCTCTAATGCTAGGGTTTCCATGAAATTATAAGTATAAAACACTATTTTGGATCCCCAAATTCCATGTGACATGTGTAATAGTGTCCTGATGTGTAATATGGGAGTACATGAGCATGGAAACAGCCAAGCACACACCATGTGTCAAAGTATACAGACACGGGCAGGATACACAGACATGGCCAAGTAGCATGGGAAGGACCCCAGGTGGTTGAGGAATGCTATTTAGTAACACTACACATCAAATAGAGAAACACGAGTAGTGATCCATGTACTAGAGTAAAAATTAGCAGGATATGGAGTGGGACCACATATCATGTGGGTCCCCTTACATACTATGCACCCCTTCTTTCCTTCTGAGGAAACTTCAACTACTCATATATCCTTTGTTTGGACTCAGATTTTGGCCCACGAGTAGCTTATCCAGAGTTGTTTCCTATATATAACGAGATAGTAGACTCCATGGTGGATTTTGATATATGATGCAACATGTTCTGATTATACAGCTTATTTAGGCAATGCCTGACGATGGTCGTGATCAGGGAATATCATCAGAGTGGCACCCACTAATGGACTGGGGTGTGGGTCCTCCACCTATACATTGAGTAGTACCCCCTAATGGATTATGGAATGGTTCCACTTCTTAAGGAGTGGTACCCCTACCATATAGGGTGTGGTTCCTCCTTACACTGAGTAGTACCCCTTGATGGATCATAGCGCAGATCCTCCACTTACAGAGTGGTACCCCTATCGGATAGGATGTGAGTCCTATATCTATTTAGTGGTTCCTATATGAAATTAGGTAATGGTCCTTATATCTACCAAGTTTTACACCCTATACTATAGATCAAGGATCCTCCATAAACTAAGTGGACCCCCCCCCCCCCCCCCATGATGCACTAGTGTGTGAGTCCCTTGCTTAGAGATTGTTCCCCCTCGACTATGTGGCATAGTGGTCAGGCGTGGTCCCTCCTCATAGTTAATTTTAAACTGACATGTAAGATGTTTTCATTTGATGATAGACATCTATAACAAATGGCACTCTTTCATGGGTTGGGATATGAGAGGGAGATCCCTTTCTCTCTTATTTGGATTTCTTTGGTTTGATTATATATATTTCTATCCAGGTCATTGGATTTTTTTACTCTCTTTCATTGGGATAATCTTTCTATTTTCTATTAAAATTGTGTCTCTTACTACTCCTCCTTCAACATCTGTGGAATCATACTCAGTATTTATATACTCACCCCTATATGGGATTTTCCTGCATGTGTAGTATCTTATAGAGATAACATATAGGTTGGCAAGGATTACAGATGAGCTTTGGGATACCAGGTGCATTAGACCATATACGATGGTCGTATCTTGGAGATAAGGAGTTAGGATCTCTTAGTATATTTACTTTACCAATTTTTTTAGGTCGGTACATCTCTCTGGTTGAGTGTGCATTTTTTCCCTTTACTTTCAGTTTGCATTATCGTACTCTTGTATACCCTAGTGGTTTTCACATGCATGGTTATATTCTAGATATCAAATATATTTGTTATTATTCATCTAAAATTTTTTATTTATATGTTTGGGTTTGTTAATACAGGTATATTAAGAAAAGGCCTCCCATTTAGGTTATGCCTTTTGGCGCTTGTTTCCACCCCCTAGCCTATATAGGCGGGCATGGGGTAGTTGTGCCTCGAGCCCCATTGGGTCGTGTCGTAACAATGAAATATATAAATATATATATATATATATATATATATATATATATATATATATATATATTTGTATGTTTATATAACACTAAATATAAATTATTGATAAATTTTTAGTAAATAATCAATCAACTTTTAGTAAATTGATTTTATTATTCAAGAATATTTTTTCTTCAAAAATGATTTTTATTGATTTTCAGAAAAAAAAAATATTATAATTAATTTTTGGAAAATTTATAAATTTATTTGATAAAATTAAATTAATTTTTGAAACAAAAATATCAAAATTTACTTTGGCTGAAATTTTGAGATTTTTCAAAAAATATTCATTTTTCAATGAATATTGAAAAATACTAATTTTTATAAAATTGCTATTTATTTTCAATAAATTAAAAAATTTAAAAGTCTCATTATGTTTTGAATATAATTTTAAGTAAAATAAGTATTATTTAGTTATATTTAATCTATTAAATTTCTTTTGAATCAAATTCATATTGAATTTTAGTATAAGTTTGTATTTGGGTTTAAAAACTGGATTTGTCTAAAAATTGTTTTAAAATGCATAATGTTTCCCATTTTTTATTAATTAAAAAAACCATAAAGAAGAATGTTTTAAATAAAATTTTCATAATATATAACAATAAATAATAATTTATATACATAAATTTATTATTATTAGTCATAGAGTTAATACAAAATCATTTTTCCTTGAATAATACCCTTCTTGAAAACCCGCTTTTTCGTCACATATACGGTTTTAATTTTAAATTAAATTTTTTCAATTATATGAATTGAATTTGGTAAAATATATTCAAAAAATTTAATAAAAATAATTTATATTTTATATCACACCCAACTTAATTATTTACCATAATGAATAGTGAAAATAATAAATATAAATTTTTGCAGTTATGGTGCAAACGAGTTTGATGGGTGTTAAATTAAAAAGATAAGGGACAATATAACAAAACAAACTTCTATAAAACATATTTTATAGACATATTTAGACCTTATCATGTAATATTATTGATAATTATCTATTTTGGGCCCTTTTTCCATGTGGAAAATGTGGGTACGCCTTTTTCTTTTCAAAAATTACAGGTGTGTCACTCACATTACTTATAAAAGGATACCCCATCTCCTATATTCTTCACACATTAAAACCCATTTGGTTTGACCAATACCTACCCAAATAACCTAAAAACTTCCATATCATCATCCTTTAATCATTTTTTGGTCATAAATCAATTCTATGAATACTTTATTTATAATCCTAAAAAAGTTGTCCAAGAAGAGGTAAAATTCATGGCTATGCATTTTTGTTTTATTTCTTCTTCCACCTCATTAAAATATTATTAAACTATGATCATATTATAATAATGGTATCTAAAATATATTTATATTTTATTATATTAATTTAATATTCTAAATACATCTCATATTTTATAAAATGGGATGCAAAATCATTATTCTTGTGTATGGTGAACTACCATCTCGCAAACCGATGTCATTCATTTTCCATAATCACCTCACATGGATTTTTTTAATGATGAATTTAATGTATATATATTATATTTGTAACATATTTATAATTATTGAGTTATTATATCACTTAGACCACTTTAATTTTCATTCCATGGTGGATATGATAACATCATTTGTCTGTATAGCGAACTACCATCTCACGAAGCGATGTGATTTGTTTTTCACTAACACATTACATGAAAGGTAATAAGGATAATTTTAATAAATTTATGTGATATAAATGGAATAATAATTATATTCATGAAATATTTATCCTTCTTAAAAGTTAATATATCGTTTTATTTCTTCCTTTTTCACTCACTGGAAAATGATAACGTCGTTCGTGTAGGTGTGGACAACAGCCGTCACGAAGAGATGTGGCACTCTTCTCATCACCACACCATATTTATGGTATATATTATTATATTTAATTAAACAATATGTTATATATTATATTATTATCATTATTGAAATATAAAATATTACTTACCTTCCTTCTATAAAGATCGTTAAAAAATGGAAATGTTCCTCATGTGTATGTACGTCATACTGTCTCCATGATCGTAACGTACATCACTTATCAAAACCACCCTTCATGATTGGTTTTAATATTATAATTTATAAATAATTATGATAAATATTTCATGATTATTATACCATTTTTTTGAAATGATGACCTCTTTGACCATGGTAAACACACTAAAGTTGTTTTAAAACAATGAACTGAACGTCCTCAAAACACCCAATGTTGACTTAATTGATTTAGTATTAAAAAATATAATTACAAATAAATAAAATTAATGAGTTAAGTATAAGGTATTAAACCTAGAAAATTTTCTTAATAAATCAAGTAATTTATGTAAGCTTATTATATAATAGTTAAAGTACATACAAGGAATGTCTAGACTCAAGGTGTGGGTTTCTCATCTCACTATTATTTTTATGAGACATATATCATATTCATAACTTATGTTTATTATGTAGTGTATATAGTTCCCAAGAATGTATTTTTTTATTATTTTTATAAACATTATTTGGATTTATGAATCCAGATGAGTTTCTATATTTTATGGGGTTTTCATCTAGAGATTTCCAAAGTTGTAAGGGTTTTCTCATATCACTTTTTATTTCTTTTAGACATATTCCATATTGATCACTTTTTTATTGTGTGGTGTATATATTGTCCCTTTTATAGGTAAAATCATGAATCCATCATAAATTATGGTATTTTAAGTTTCAATTTTAATTATTTCATCCAAGAGGATTTGACTTTAAAGTTACCAAGTGGTAAATAATTTCATAACTCAAATTATTTTCATTAGGTTATATTACTTCTTCATTACCTTTGATGTTATAATATTATATGTGTAATGAATTTTGAATATTTTATATTTTATTTCCAAAGAATATATCTGTATTTACATTTTATGCACATAATTGAATCATTGATTAATTTTTACGTCAACGTTATGATCATTATAAGGGACATCATCTCAATTTTAATTCATTGAGGTATATTTTGATATTATTCACCTATATTATATTATAAGGTGTATATACAGACCCTTTGACATGTTATATCATGAATTTATATATTATCATTATATTTTATGTTTTTTTATCTTTAATATTTCATGGGTATTCTGATTCAAATTTTTTCAAAGTGGTAAAGTACTTTCTTTTAAAAATCACAATTTAAAGTTCACTTTTAAACTATTTTCAAAAGGAGTGTATTTTTTAAGAAAATATTACATGAATGGATTATCCTTCCATCATGATACCTCAATGTTTTTATGTTTCCTATATTTTTTTCAAGTTTCTTTTTAAATAAAATGGTATCTTTTTTATGTGCATAGTTTTTAAATTTTAAAAATTTATTTTCAAAAGAAAATATTTTTAAGAAACTATGACGTCATTTTTTTCTTTGTTTGAAAATCCCTTTTAATTAAAAATCTAGGTTTTCTAAAAAAATTCAAAAAAAATTACTATGGTTTTTTCAAGTCACTTTTAATCATAATTGGATTTTAAAAAAATGTTTTAAAATGAATCTTGCTGTCTTTTTCCAAAAAATGCATGTATGGGTTTTTCCAAAAATGTGGTAGGAATATTTGTTTTAACATGTATGAAATCAATGAAATTTCCCTACATTAAAAACATTATTTTCTTTGAAAATTCATTTAAAACTATCCAAGTTTTTTTCAATGAAATGTTTTTTTAAATATTAGATTAATTTTTAGTTTTTAAAAGTAATTTTTAAAGTGAAAGGGTTATTTTATACAATAATGTTTTTAATGATCTTTTAATGGTATTTATATTCATAAAATTTAACAATACTTTTCTTTACTTATTCTAAAATTGGGAAATTTTGTATTAATACCATACTTATTCTTTATTTTAATAGATTATTATTATTTCAAATATATTTTTATGGAACCCATTTATTTTCAACTGGTTAATCAAGTTTCAAAAATATTGTTATAGAACCCATTTATTATCTAATGGTTAATAATATTTTAAATATAATTTCATAGAACCAATTTATTTTCCATAATTTAATCATGTTTCAAAGATATTTTTGTTGAATAAATTTATTTTTCATGGTTTAATCATGTTTCAAAGAGATTTTTATGGAAACCATTTCTTTTCTATGTGTTTATAATATTTCAAATATATTGTAATAGAACTCGTTTATTTTCAATGAATTAATCATGTTTCAAAGAGGTCATTATAGAAATTGTTTCTTTTCCACTGGTTAATAAATTTATTAAAGTAATAATTATTGTTTTTATGATTTTTATGATGAAATGAAATCTCTATGTACTTTATTCATGTTGTGGTTCTTGAAAATTTATTATAAAATTTATGTTCTCAAATAGTTTCGGGTGATCCTATTATATATTATATGATGGGTGTTTTCATATAGTGATCTAATGCATTGGGTATGGAATTCTAAAGTATGGTTATTCCATTTTTAAGGGTTATTTAAGGGTTCTATAAAGATAATGTCCCAAGATAATGATATGTTTTATCGATGCTTATTATGGGTTTATAATGTTTCCTTTGATCAATATTGATATCACATAGCTCATGATTATTGATTCTGATGACTCTATCCTTTGTTAATGCCTTATTATATGTTTTAATTTTTGATGATATAGGTATTTATGTGTATTAATATTCTTATGTTGTATTCAGGTACTTTGATTATGTCATCATACCCTTATGCACTTATTATTCTCATTGATGATATTCAATTATTAATGCTTATGTTTACCCATACTCTTCATTTGAGCACACCCTTCTTATGTTTCTTTTTCCCCAAGTTTCTAAGTATGATGTAGAATTAATTATGTACATAAGGGTTTCAAATGGATTATGTTGATAATCTAATATAGAATATGAAATGTTGTGTATAGTGGGAAATATACGCTCTTAAATTATAAGGTATTATTTATGTAAGAGTTTGTCTTAATTATCTAAAAAACAAAACCTGAAAGGTCCTTGATAATGTAAGTGATTCAATATTTAATTTTGATATTGTATGTTTTGTATGGAAAAAAAATTATTCACCTTCATCATTATCAAAGAAGGAAATGTAATTTTTATGATTTCAATGCTAGATTTGGGAGTGCAGGTTTGGGGACGTTATAGTTGGTATCAGAGGAAAGGTTTAGATAAATTTTCATATTAGGATGTTTTCATGTGTGGAAACATTAAGATTTATGGATACCATATTAGGTATATAAGATTAATGATTATCATAAGTTCAAATTCTTATCCCCCCTTTGAGGTTTTAACAGATGATATCTTAAAGCGATTAATGACACCTTATGAGACTTTTTATTAGGTTGATATATATTTAAATCTTTGTTTTAATGTGAATTATGAATTTAAACTTTGTGTACATAAGTTTCAATGTATTTTAAATATTTAGTTTCTATATCATCTTGGATATTGAGGTAATTATGGGAACACATGTCTTATCATTTAGATAACCATGGGATTGAAAAGTGATTTAGTGACTAAGAGATTAATATTATTTCAAAAAAATATCACCATATTTTTCTAATTGTAAGATTAAAGGTATAAGATAACATTTAAGATTAACACACTCTTTAATGTTGATGTTGATGAAGTTATTTGGGATATAGGGTTATTTATTTATGGAATGATTTAATTTTAACTTTGGGTATTACTATTGAATTTTGGGGATTAGTGTGTTATTTCATCATATGATGGTTTATGAATTCTAGGAATTATATTACCATGTGGTAAAAATTTTGGTTTTTTTAAATTTATAAAGATAGTTAGAATAGATTGACTATCCTTTTTATGGTTATGTGGTCATTAAAATTTTATTTTAGTGCTTCAAGAAAGAAAAAATCATATTGAATACTCATCATTTGGAGAAAAGATGATATTGTGATGGAAATTGGATAAAGGATGAAATTATACTTTTCAAGTAAGTATATTACACTATGTTTTCAGAATACATGGTTAAAGAATTCATCAAATATAGGAAAATTATCTTGAAGAAAAAAATGTTATCCAGTTCCCTTCATTTCTGATGAACCTATGGTCTTTTCGCTCATCATATATTTTTGGTTTTTAGGTCCTTAACCTTCGGTTGATCATTCAATTTCATATGATCAATGAACTCTATAACTATCCATAATTATTTATGCTTTTCTTATATGTAAAAATCTTGCTTACCACCTATTTTATATTATTTGTAAACCTATTATGTGTTATTCAAGATGACCTTCATATGTCATTTTCTATGTTATCGAGAGGATGATTTATTAACTCTTTTTATGATGTTTGTTTCCAAAAAAGGTATATTCAAATGTCAAAACTTTTATTGTTGAGATAAATTTAAAATTTTGAGGAAAAAAATTATTAAATGGGGGGATTATTTAACACCCTAATATTTTAGAAAATAAAACTATCTTTGACGGTGTATTTGACACGCAACACCAAACTTAAACGACACGCAAAATATATAATCGTTATAACCTAGCCATTAAATTAGTGGGTATGAACAGTATTAACTAATTTATAATATATATATATATATAATATTTCATACTCAATAAAAATTAATAATTATTATTTTTTAAATGATCAATCAATTTTTAGTAAAGTAATTTTATTCTTCAAAAATATGTTTTCTTCAAAAATGACTCTTATTGGTTTTTGTGAAAAAATATTATAATTAATTTTTGATGATTTTATAAAATGTATTTGATAAAATTAACTTAATTTTATAAATTTTAATATAAAAAATTACATTTGGGTAAAATTATATGATTTTTCAAAAAATGGTGAATTTTCGATGAAAAATGAAAAACTTATTTTTTCTAAAAATTTCATTTATTTTCAAAAAATTAAGAAATTTAAAATTCCAACTAAGATTTTAATATGATAAAATTATTATTATTTAATTATATTTAATCCACTTAATTTTTTTTGAATCAAATCCATATTGTATTTTATCATAATTTTTTCTTTGTGTTTAAAAACGGGATTTTTAGGAAAACTCTTTTAAAGTAATAATGTTTATCTTTTTTAATTAATTAAAAAACCCCTAATGAGTAATGTTTTAAATGAAATTATTAGATTATATATCAAAAAATATTAATTTATACTCATAAAAGTATTATTATTAGTTATAGATTTAATATAAAATCATATTTTCCTTGAAAAATAAACATCTCAAAAACCCACTATTTCATCGTGTCTGCAAGTTTTATTTTAAAACAAAATTTTCCACTTATATAAATTGAATTTAGTATAATGGATTCTGTATTTTTAATCAAAATAATATAAACTTTCTAAAATTTTAAAGTTTATTTTTTAATATAATTAATAATTAAAATATGAAAAATAAATTATCACAGTTAAGGTGAAAGCAAGTTTACAATGGGTTAAACTAAAAATATATGGGTCAAAATGACCTAAATTTTTTTATGAAACCAATTTTATGGGAATTTTTAGACATTATCACGTATAATTATTTATAATTATCTATTTTATACCCTTTTTAAATGTGAAAAACGTGGATACAGCTTTTTCTTTTCAAAAATTACAAATGTACCACTAACCTCACTTTTAAAAGGATACCTTGTCTTATCTCTTCTCTACACCTTAAAACAATTTTGGTTAAATAAATAACTACCTAAAATACTTTATTAAATACATATAATCATCCTATAATCCAGTTTTTTCATAAATCCATTCTAGGAATACTTTAGGTATAATCCTAAAGAGGTGGTCCGAGAAGAGGTAAAATTCCTAACAATGCGTTTTTGTTTTATTTATTCTTCCACCAACTTAAAATATTATTAAAATATTATCATATTATAAAAAAATATATATATTATTATATGTTATTATATTAATTTAATAACCTAAATCTATCTCCTATTCCAAAAAATGGTATACGAAATCAATATTCGGGTGTACACCAGACTACTACCTTGTAAACTAATGTCATTTTTTCCCATCATTACCTCTCATAGATTGTTTTAATGATGTATTTATTGAATATATATGATATTTGTGACATATTTATACTTATTTATTTGTTATATCACATATAACTTTTTAGTTTCCATTTCGTGAGGGATATAATAACATCTTTGTGTGTACAGCGGACCACCACCTCCTAAACCGGTGTGATTCGTTTTTCACTAACTCTTTACATGGAAGGTAATAAGGATAATGTTAATGAATTTATGTGATATATATGACATAATAATTATATTAATGAAATATTTATCATTAATAAAATATCATATATCATTTTATTTCTTACCTTTTCACTCACTAGAAAATGATATCATCATTTGTGTATGTGTGGACTATCGCCTTCTCGAAGAGATGTGACACTCTTTTCATCACCCCACCACATGGATGATATATATAAGTATAATTAATTAAATAATTTTTTATATAATATATTATTATTTTTTTTAAAGATAAAATATTACCTACCTCCTTTCCATAATGACTGTTGAAAAATAGAAATGTCGCTCATGCGTACATACAGTCTACCGTCTCTATGGTCAAAATGTACTTAATTTCTCAAAACCATATTTAATGGATGGATTTAAAAGTATAATTGATTAATAAATATGATAATTATTTAATAATTATTAAAATGACCTCTTTGGCCACTATAAACACGTTGAATCTGTTTTGAAACAATGAACTAAACATCCTCAAAACACCAGATGTGGACTTAACTGTGTAAGTATTGAAATGTATCGTTATAAATAAATAAAATAACAGATTTAAATATACATTATTAAACCTATAAAATTCTATTAATGAATCAAATAATTTATGTAATCTTATTATACAATAGTTAAAGGAGATACAAGGAAAGTCCAGACTCAGGGTAAGGGTTTCTCATCTCACTTTTATTTCTATGTGACATATATCATATTCATCACTTATTTTTATTTTGTGTTGTAATAACTAACCATGAATGAATTTTATGTTTCTTTTTCATAAAAATTATTTGGATTTATGACTCTATATGAGTTTCTCCCTTTCATAGGATTTTGATCCAGGTATTTCCAAAGTTCAAAGGGTTTTCTCATATCACATTTTATTTCTGTGATACATATTCCAAATTCACCACTTATTTTTATTATGTGGTGTATATACTTCCCATTTTACATTTAATATCATGAATAAATTATACATCATGGTATTTTAAGTTTCAATTTGAATTATTTTATACAAGGGTATTTGACTTGAAGGTTAACAAGTGGTAAAGAATTTTATAACTTAGTTTTTTTCATTGTGTTATATTTATTCTTCTTTTCCTTTGATATTATAAGATTATGTGTACAATTAATTTTGAATATATTATATTTTATTTACAATTTATATATGTTTATTTACATTTTATATACATAATAAACTCATTTATTAATTCTCAATTCAACGTTATGATCATTGTAATGGACTTCGTCTCAATTTCCTTTCATTAAGGAATATTTTAATTTTATTCACCTATATTATTTTATGAGGTGTATATAAAGACCCTTTGACGTTTTATACCAATAATTTATCTATTATAATGATATTTAAATTTTTTATTTTAAATATTTCATGGTTCATATGATTCAAATGTTTCCAAAGTGGTAAATTTCTTTCTTTTAAAAATCCTCTTTAAAAGTTCCCTTTTTAACTCTTTTCAAAAGGAATGTATTTTTTTAAAATATGAAATGAATGGATTTTCCCACCATCATGAAGCCTCAATGATTTTATATTTCCTTTATATGTTTCTATTTTTATTTTCAAATAAAATGGTTTCTTTTTTATGTGAAAATTTTTTATATTTTTAAAAATGATTTTTAAAATAAAATGTTTTTAAGAAAATATTTTCTTCATTTACCTCTTCATTTGAAAAAAAAATTATTCCAAAATATATTTTTTAAAAAATCAAAGTTTTTTTAATATGATTGTTTAAATTCATTTTTACCCATAATTCATTTTTAAAAAAAATTAAAAGGAATCTCCCTATCATTTTTCAAATAATGTCTATTTATATTTTACCGAAAATATGAAAGGAATATTTGTTTTAATGTTCATGACATGAAAAAAACTTCCTCCATCATGAACATTATTTTCTTTAAATATTCCTTTAAATTTATCTAAGGTTATTTTCAAAGAAAATTTTTCTAAAAATATTTTTTGAATTTTTATTTTTTAAAATTGATTTCCAAAGTGAAAAGATTATTTTTCTAAAGAATGTTTTTAAGGAAATTTTAATGGTATTTTCATTCATCAAATTTAACAACCATTATTTTTACTTAGGATCCAATGGGCATATTTTTTATTGATACCATCCTCATTCTTTCTCTAGATGGATTATCATTTTTTCAAATAGATTTTTATGGAACCCTTTTCTTTTCCATGGGTTAATCATGTTTTAAAAAGATTAGTATTGAACTCATTTCTTTTCTACAGGTTAACTATGTTTCAAAGAGATTATCATGGAACCCATTTATTTTCTATGAGTTAATCATATTTCAAATATATTTTTATGTAACCTATTTTTTTCCATGGGTTAATCATGTTTCAAAGATATTATTATAGAACCCATTTCACTTCCATGAGTTAATATTGTTTCAAAGAGATTATTATAAAAACCCATTACTTTTACATGGGTTAATCATCTATCAAATAGATCGTTGTGGAAAATGTTTCTTTTCTATGGGTTAATCAAGTTAAGAAATGGATAATGTTTTTTTATGATTTTTATGATGAAATTAAATCTCTATGTACTTTATTCATGTTTTTTTATTGAAAATTGGCCATACAATAGGTGCGCTCAGATAGAGTCAGGTGATCCTGTTATAACTTATATGATGGGTGTGCCCAGATTGATCTCCTATTCATTAGTTATCAAAATTTATTGTATTTTTATTTCATTTATAAGGGTTCTATAAGATTTCTATGAAGATAATGTCCCAAGATACCACTATATTTTATTTATTCTTGTTATGGGTTTATAAAGTTTCTTTGATCAAGATTTGTATCACTTGAATCATGATTATTGATTCTAATGACTCATTCCTTTTTAAGGCCTTATAACATGTTTTCTTATTTGATGATTCAGGTATTGATGAGTATGAATATTCTTATGTTTTACTCTTGCACTTTCACTATGTCATCATGCCCTTATACACTTCTTTTTCTCATTGATGACATCCAATTGTTAATACTTATGTTTACCCATATTGATCATTTTAAATCACCCTTATGATGTTTCATTTTCCCCAGGTTTTCATGTATTATTTTTAATGAATTATGTCTATAAAGGTTTCATATAAATGATTTTGATGACTTAATGTGGAATATGAAAAGATGGGTATAATGGGAAAGGATATCTCATGAATTCTTGGGTATTTTTTATGTAAGATTTTTTTCTAATTATATATAACTATAAACCTAAAATTTCTTTGATAATGTAAATGATACAATATGATATTGTATGTTTTGGATACAAAAAATTGGGTCACCTTCATCAGTATCAAATTCAAAAATGTAAGGTTTATGATTTCAATACTGGATATGGGAATGAGGGTTCGGGGCTGTTATATGCAAGACCTGTTTGATAACGGTGAATCCTAGTCTTTTATAACTTTTCATCTGGTTGATCATATGGTTTTACAAGTTGAGATGATGTCTTCAATCTTGGGACTTCAAAAACATATGGTACAATGGGAGTGTCGATCCTTTAAATCTGCAGTGTGTTTTATAACTATTGATGGGGATAAATTGGTTTGGGATTTATCTATTCATGAGATGGATATCTATGAGCTGATTATGGGAATAAATTTGTTGAAATCATTCAAACCCACATCAACTGTTATGCATGGAATGTTAGTTACACATCCTCTGATGGCATTAGGAATCATTATAAAGAATATTGGGATACGGATGCAAGCAGAAAAGGACCTTTGGTACTAGTGGTTGGGGAAATATCTTATCAGTTGGTATTTGTTACATTGTCATTTGTTTTGGAAATCAGATATAGATATTTTCTAACCATCATTGACCAATTTCCTAATGTCTTTTCTAAAAATTTATTTTGATTTCCATACAAAAGAGAAGTAGAATTTATGATTGATCTCTTACGTGGGGTCAGTCCTATCTAACTTCCTTATTATAGGATGGAACTGATGTAACTATGGGAATTGAAATTTCATCTAGAATAATTATAAAGCAAAGGGTTCATTGAACTGATCACATCTATGTGGGTGGAGCTAGTTCTTTTTATAAAGATTGGAGATCGAACCCTTATGCTTTGTGTAGATTATCATAAGCTCAACCAAGTTACAATAAGGAACTAGTATCCTCTTCTATGAATTGATGATCTATTTGATCAAATAATATGGTTATTTAAGATTGATTTAAAATTTTGATATCACCACTATGATTTTAGAAGTAGGATATTTTGAATACAGCCTTCAGGAGCCATTATGGACACTATGAATATGTATTTATGACCTTTGTTCTTATGAACGCACCAATAGTGTTTATGGAATTGATGAATTAGATCCTTCATAGGTATCTGGATTCCTTTTTAGTGGTGTTCATTGATTATAGTTTGGTATATTCTAATACTAAGGTCGCTCATGAAAAACACTTGGTTATAGTATTGGGTATCTTGAGGGAACATTGCCTTTATGTTAAGCATTCAAAGTTTGATTTATAAATACAAGAGGTATTTTTCCTTGAAAATTTCACTATAAATGGGAAGTTTTTATAGATCTTGAAAATATATAAGTTATTATCTCTTGGAAACCACTTAAAATGTCTTTTATATGTATATTTTCCTTGTATTAGCATGATGGGTGTTCCTTTCCAATGGAGTGATGAGTGCCAAAAAAAATTCCAAGAGATTATTTTTTGGCTTACATCAGTATTTATCCATATGTTTCTAGATTCAAGACAAGATTATGTGGTATATTGTGATACATCTGGATCTAGGTTTGGTTATGTACTCATACAAGGAGATCATGCCATTTTTTATGGCTCATGACAATTACAGGTTCATGGGAAAGTTACCTGACACATGATTTGTATTTATCTACTATATTCCGTGACTTAAATACCTGGTGTCATTATATTTTTGGTGAGAAATTTACATTGTTTGTGGAATATAAAATCTTAAAATTCATTTTCTCACAAATGGATTTGAATCTAAGGAAACATTGATGGATGGAATATCTAAAGATTTTTGAATTTGACATGATGTATAAATTGGGAAAAATAAATTCTATTTAAGATTCTTTAAGAAACAAGTCATATAATTAGTTGTCGAAAGTGACTTCAAAATAACGGAAGCTAATATCTGTTGTAGCTTATATGCATCTGGATTATGTTGATAAAGGTGATGTTGAAGTATTCTTTCTAGTTTCTCTTATTCCTATTTCTTTTGTGATTGTTATAAATTTTCATATATTCGATCCTAAAAGTTTATCTGTGAGGTTGAAACTCAATGGTGGGGATACCATTGAGGGATGGAAGCTAGATAGTCAATTTGTGTTTCATTTTAGTGATTTTTTTATGATTTCTTCAACCTATTATGAATAGATTCTTTCTACCCACCACCATTTGATATGGGTAATTCATCTAGGTGTCCATAAGATGTATAAAGTTATCAGAACAAAATTTTAGTGGGACGGAATTAAGAGGTATGTTGAATACGTTGCATCAAGATTCCTCACATATTAATAATTCAAGGTATAGTACCAACATCCAACAGGTATGTTTCATTCATTACTAATTCCCACATGTAAATCAGAATAAATAGCTATATATTTCTTCATAGGTCTACCAAGAATAGTTATGAAAAATGATTTCATATGGGTGATTGTGGATCATCTCATGAAGTTGGATCATTTCATCTCTATTCATGAATCCAATATGGTGAAAGACTTTTCCAAACTCTACATTTATAAAATTGTGAATATTTATGGTGTTACATTTTCAATTATGACTAATCGGGACCCCAGGTTTACATATCAATTTTATAAGTCCCTACAACAATCCATTGAAACCTAGTTGACCATGAGAAAATTTTATTATCCTCAAAAAGATGGATAATTTGAACAAACAATCCAAAAATTTGAAGAAATTCCTAGAGAAAATGTGATGGAATTTATAGGCTCATTAGAGGATCACATACCATTAGTGGATTTCTCATATAATAACATTTATCAATCCTCAATATATATGGATATCCTTAAAGCATTGTATCGTCATCCTTATTGTGCTCTAATGTTTTGGCTGGAAATAGGTGGGACTAAACTTATCGGACCTAGACTTGTGAAAGAACCATAAAAAAAGATTAAAATGATTATAAAAATGATTGTGATGTCTTTGAGTCACCAAAAATCTTTTTCAGATCATTATCATTGATCGTTATCATTTGAGGTGGCCAATCAAGTTTTCTTGAAAATCTCTCCAGGGTTGTGGAATCATTGTTTTGGTAATCGAGGAAAGTTGTCTCCATGGTACATTATCCCTTTTGAGATACTTGAATGAGTGGGTGATGTAGCATATTGTCTATGATTACTACCAAAGTTCAATTCTATGCGTAACATGTTTCATGTATCTCAATTAAAGAAGTATAATCTGAATATTATCCATGTGATTTGATGGGACCATATTTATCTTCAATTGGATGTTATGATGATTTATGTGCTGATATGGATTTTTTATAGGCAATAGAATCACTTTCAAGGAAAAATAATCAGTTTAGTATGGGTTTTATAGCAGTGTGTTCAGATTCATGGAGAGATGTGAGAATTTGAAAAGGAAATTCTAGAACAATGGATCGAGCTCTTCCAAAACAATGTTGGTCTTCCACTATCTAAGGATAGAAAGAAAAATGGTGGAGAGAATTTAGTACCCTCAGTTCCAATTACATTACCCTTGTATTGTGTATTTTCAATTTATATAATTCTTGGGTTAGGTTTGAAGAGTTTTTAAAAAGTATTTATAGCATCCCTCATCTTTTACACATATCATTACATGATTTTAAGCATAATTTAACATCAAATTATAAGCCAAGTATCGTGAAGTCTAGTGTCTTGGAAGACTAGCTACATAAAACTGAAAACATGGGACTAAATAATACATTTCTTTATTTATCATCCATGAAGAGCTCATAACTTTCTTTGATATCTTACATCTTTATAGGATAACCTGGGGATATCATGAAGAAAGTGATGATCTAAAAATCCCAATAAGGGAATAAACATTAAAATAAAGCTTAGACCATGGTTTAAAAGGAATAACATAATGATATAAAAGGGAATGTAACATGATTAAAAATCAGGAATCATAACATAAAGAACATGGGATCATATAATAATGGAATCATATTAATGTTTCAGAAACATAAAACATTACTTTAGCATGATTTAAGTCTTGTTGCACATATAGGATCACGAGTCAAGGCTCATTGCACATAGAGGAGCATGAGACAAGGTTAACCACCAAGACTATTGCATATAACGTATCATGAGAATAAACATTACCAAATTAATTAGAGTGATATCTGGGAACACCAATCATTACATGTTCATTAATATTCTTTCCACATAAATAAGCATACATAAGTAAATAAACATAAACATAAGGGTTTCCCATAAAAAGAATTAGGTATCACAATCATATCAAAAGAATAATAAATGGTTGTATCGTAAAATTTCCCATTAAATAAATTAATTAAATCATAAATGAACATTCATAAAGAAATATAATATTATATCACAATAAGTGATGTCAAACTGAAGTGAAAAGAGTGTTTAAGAAACATTATAAATAAAACATTTTAGCACGGTTGAAGGGAAAACTTTCAAGATTATTTAAAATGGAAAATGATTAATTGTTTTTATAAAACCATAATTGAAACAAGTTAATTTTATGATGAAAAAACGAGTGATTTTAGAAAAATAATGGTGTCTTAAAATAGATCATAGAGTACATTTGAAAATGGGTAAGAAATTAGGAAGTTCCCTTAAATCGGGCTTGCTTAACAGGAAGAATTGAGTAGGGAACCTTTTAAAAACATGTATATCCCCTAAAATAAGGATGAATGGGTATTTATACATGATTTTGGTATATATAAACATCATTTATAATATGTAAATTAAAATAAAATATAATTTCATTTGGGTAAAAATAGAGAAGGAGTAACCCAATGGAATAATGGAGGTTCAAGTAGAATACCTTACCTTAAGTGTGAAGGTGTTCTTCCCAATATTTTAATATCCTAGATAATCAAATTAGATTCATTAATTAATAATTACATAACCCTATATAAATTTATTTGATTTATTATAACTTTATTAAGTTTATTAATGACATTTTTTGTGGGTTTAGATATTCAATTTCATCATTCATGAGCGTTAGTTTCTTTGGTCGTCATGATCGGTTTACTTGTATATGTGTATGAAAAAACATGTAGAATGAGGATATTTTTTTAGAACTAAACTTATGTGTTATTAATTAACTTATATAATATTAAAATACCATTTTTCTCATAAGTTATGATGATTTATTAGATAAATAATTAATGATAATTGTTTAGATTAATTTAGTGTTCTTTATCACAACAGACTCATTTTGTTTTATAAATTAATATCATGTGTTCAAAATGTTTCCAAAACCTTAAATAAGATATAATAAATATATTATAAAAATTTTCAACCATAAAAATGGTTTCATTACAAGACTTAAATGTGTAATTGAGATATGAAAGCACGTCATCCATGAAGGTGGTAGATATGCACCTCACGGACGATGTCTTCATTCTTAAAATAAAAGGGAGGGGAGAAGAGATTTGATGAATAGTTATTACAAAAACATGATAAAATTTCATTATATATGAGATAATTGAGTTTTCATTCCACTTGGACAAGGGGAAGTGAGGATAATAGAATAAAATAATGGAACTTGAAAAAGAAATTGAAAGAAAATGGGAGAGGATTTTACCTCCTTATTCCTTCTCCTAGAGAACCTTCTTAGGGGATTGGTTTTGGTCTTTTGTTAATACCAAAAGATTTTGGAAGTGGGGGAGAGGATTGGGAAGAGTATTTTTTAGGATTTAGACAAGGATAAATTCTTTAGAGTTGTGAGCATAAGAGGTGGTGAGGGGTTGTATTTATAGTGGAGGAGGGGGTGTTTCCTCATTATTAAATTCATTAGATTATTAATTTTATAAAGAAAACAAATGGTGAGGATTACTAAGACTAAATACAGTAATTAGATCATATGAGTTCAATATAATGGGCTTACATCTATACTACATCACCTATGACTCCATAATTCAAGTATTTAGCATTCATCGTAAATTATAGTATTTTACTATTCACCGAAAATTCAAGTATTTCAAAAAAATCCTAAAAAATCACCCTAACCATTTTTTGATGTGTAAAATTAAAAATGAACTCTATTTTTCGAAAATAATTTTCTAAATATGAGAAATATAAATTTTAATTAAAATCATCATTTACTTGTAAAAATATATATTTTAAAATTAAAACTTCTTTTCTAACACTTTGAAATATTAATTAAGGTCTCATAAAATTATCTCACAGTCTTAAGATATAAAAATAATATTTTATAAATAAATTTTAGGAAAATAAGTTTTATTTTAAATTATTAAATTAATCAAAATAATAATAATTAAATATTTATGACCTATAAAAATACCAACACTTAATTAATAATTTTTCAAATATTTATTTACTTATACTCTGATATAATTATATCATATTTTAACTTACAAGATAGATAAATTTTATTTATACATTCATTGGTGAGGTTACTATTCAATTTTCTGGTTTACTATTCACAAGTGTCACATTACTATTCCAAAGGTCAAGTTACTATTACATATGTAAAGGTTCCTTGAATTCTTGAAATACTTATTATTTAATTCATTATTCATTTATAAAGTTTATAGTGTGTTCTTTATGTTATTCAATTTTATTTATACTATTTGAAATAAGTATAAGAAGGGAATTTTCATTGATAAAACTTTAAGTCGTTACAGTTTTGTGATGTATTTTTAGTGTTTTTGGAGGTGAACTATTAATAGAATCTCTACACTATCTTTAGGAAACTTTTCAAGGTGGTTCTTTGAGTTATCGGGAAGGCTCACGATTGGAGCATGGTTTTTACAAACCATCCACATGACAGGGGAAAGTGTGTGGATAGAGGTAGTGAGAGAATCACAGTTGGAACTCAGTTTTTTAAACTATGCAAGCTAACTATGTGAGGGTGTAACACTAGGAGAGCATTATTGCATGGTTGGTTCATTATTTTCCAAACCGTGTGGCACAAACCATTTGGAACTCTGGATCTTTTCTATCATCACATGCATGGTGGGTGCACAGTTTTTCAAACTATGAAACCTAACCATACAATGTGTATTTAATTCTTTTAAAATCATGTTTTAATTCATATTAAATCGTTGATACCATCATTTTTATTCTACTATTTCAGGGTCTCGAACTCCTTTCCTTCCCTGGGATACCAAGACAATTCCATTTTTTAGAATAGATTTTTGGGAGAAACAATGTGTGTTAGATATCCAGAATCATTGATAATTCCTTATTATTGTTTCCCTTATATATTCATGTTCACCATATGGATGATTACAGGGGTGAATTTTTGTGCAATCATTCATTCCAAGTTCACTATTTTTGAATGGTTTCCAATGGGTTTGATAGTGAGACCAGAAACATTCAACAGTTATGTATCCAAGGGGGAACTTCTTTGCAAAGGTGGGCGCTTGTTGGGGAGTTTCTACCACAATGATTAATAACTCACATTAGTCAAGAGGATGGGAGGTCGAGCTCAACACACCCTTTTGGTGGAATTTTTTTCCTACCACGAGACTCTCTTATAGATTTAAAATATATTCATGAATCCTTATTTAATTTCTAAGTTTTTCGTGGGTCACTCATGAATTAACAGCCAATTATTAGCATGTATGGAATTTAGAATCATCAATATGTATCTAAGGTTCTTTATAAATGGAGATATTTGTATTTAAATATGGTTCTCCATTGATGGTATCCTCTTATTCATTGATTAGAGATTATTTTCTCATTATTATGAAAATTATATTTTTCTAGCCACAAAGTGGGGCGCTCTGGAGTATGTTGTCATCCAGGGAGATGGAGGTTGTTTTGGTATCGAGATCGGACCCCTAAAATGGGATTCATATGTATCCTCATGAAAGGAATCAGAACCCACATAGTTTTGTGCCCCCTAATGAGGCACATCATACATTTTAAGGTCACGTTATAAGGACCAAACCATGTAGTTTAGTGTCATGCGACAAGAACGCCTAGGTGAAAGATTCCTAGTAAAATTTTTGCATGGGACTTGTGTCGAAGCAGCCCAGGTAACCTAGAAGGGATGTGGATTCCCAAGTTAAATTAGACCCCATTAGTAATGTGGAACAAATATAATAGGGTTGATTTGGGGTGTTGGGTTTGAACCTCATGGAGGCATACTATGTATCCCATTTAGATAGGAATCAAAGCCCGCGTAGTTCGGTTGTGAGGACCCATGTCTATTGAGGCCCTCTAAAGGTTTGTCTCATATGGGAGTGTGTCCCTATAAGAGGATTAATTTTGGGCTTACTCCCAAGGATGATTCCCTAATGAATGAGTTTGGGTCCATGAGAAGTTTTTTACTTATGGAGATTTGGGGGTGTGATTCAGGGCTTACACCTGAGGAGGATTCCCAAAATAGAATTTTAGTTGGGGATTACTCCTAAAAAAATTCCCTAGGTGAATTGGTATGGTTTAGTTTGTTTTATGGATTACTAATGATAAGGATTCCCATGTTGGTGAAAGTTTCGGTATTATACCAAGTAGGAGGCCCATGGATTGTAGTTGGGACTTACACTCGGAATAATGCCCAAATATCGGAGGATCGGGTGCATATCATGACCACCACAAACCTCTAATCCCACATCAGTCAAGCTCAGTGTGAGAAATATGAGGGATCAAATGATTAAAGAAACCACATGATCTGCTTTTCCCTAAGTTTGAATACATGTCCTTTAGGACCCATACCTATGTAATTACTCTGAAAAAATGTGAGAGAAAGATATGTAGGAATATTATCTTCCAAAACATGAATCTAACTGTGTGGATTTAATTATCATAGATATACCCTAAGCCAACAAGTCATGATTTTTCATGCTTGAATGTGAAAAATAATAGGAAACAGATGATCCTTCAAATCACACACATCTCCACATGCACTGGTGGAAGTTGATAGTGTGATGATCAACAAAAAAGGGGCTTGTATGTGCATATTCACTCTCCTATTTCATATCTAGAATAGTAAGTTCTACCTACCCATGTGAACATATCCCTCAGGGAGTAAGGAGGAGCAAGAGTAGAACCTTCTACAATAAATGATAGGGGATTACTCTAGGGGGGGATTCCGTAAAATTGGTTATGAACTAGGGGAGGAGGATCGCATTGCATGTTGAATATAAAATCAAGTGTGATACTCACCCTCCTTGCCTAAAAATAAAAGCTCTAGGTCTTAGAGATTATAAGGGTAGATCATGGTCCTAACCCTAGTATTCGATATCAAGAGTTCACTAACACCACCCCAGGGTCAGGGTCCTCGTGACTGTGGGAATCCAAATCCACAGGCACCTAGAGGTCTCTAAAAATATGGAAGGAAAATTGTGGGAACCCTATAACTGTAGGAATGAAAATAAAAATGGTAGACACGTTGTTGTGCCCGTATTCATGGTATTTCAAGTCTAGAGGCTTCGGTGGAGGTTTCAACATGATCACTTTTGGGAAAGGGACCTGAATGGGGAGAGTCCCTACTATGGGTTTCTTAAAAGAGGGATTGAGAGGTTTATTTTTCATGGTGAAGGTATGGGCTGACCAAGGGAGGCTCACACAAGTTGTCTTGGTAAAATCTAAGTAGGACTATACAGATAGTTCTGGGTGAACCAAAGGAGGTACATGCATGTAGGCCTGGGTGAAGTAAAGGTTCTTTGGGCGATGGAACACCTAGGTAACAACACTTAGGTGGTTCTTTCCTCAAGTTCACAAGGGTCTCCATAGTTGTTCCAAGAAGTATGTCTCTCAGGTCCCTAATTAGTGAAGGGGACCTCATGCTAGTGTTTGTCAACCATGGGGTAAGGGGATCCTCACTCAGGTGTTATGTGTGTTAAATCCTAGAAAGAATTTATTTCCACTATCCCCTTTTAATTACCTCTTCTTTAGGTTTTGGAGGAGTACCTAGGAGATTTCAAAGGGCCTAAGTGGAATAGGGTGATCAATGCATCGAGAGGTATTCAGGAAGTTTCTTCCATACAAATGAAGACCTCGGGGTCCTATTTATAGGAAAATATTGGACACTAGGAAAAGGGGTTCTCTCACTCAGGTATGCCACACAAGTGTGTAACACTGGATCATGCATAGGTTGATCATGCAGGCTTATTCATAGGTACCCTGCATGCTGACACTGCTTGTGGTTACCCACACTAAGGGCCTTTGGTGGAGTTTATAATCCTTTGCCTCCTTCACTTCTGTTCTTCTCTTATCTTTAAGATCTTTTCCTTTGATGCCTTTTCATCCATGTGATAAAATACAGTGTCAAAAAATCCCCCACATTAAGATTGGATCTTATTAGAGGAAGAGGTTATGGTATTGGGGTAAAGTTTTGAAAAGGTACTTTCATCCATGGAGGTCATCCGAATAGTTCTATCATACATTCCATCTATGTAGGTGGTTGTGTAGGCATGGCGTGTATGATGTATGCATGCAGAGGAATTGGAATCTATAAATAGGGATGTAGGGTTCAACAGACAGTCCTTGAACTTCCATACCTTTGGTCTTTCCATGCTATATTTCCAGTAGACCTCCCACTTAGTCTTATTTTATAAAGCATAATTTGTGCAGATAAGGTGCATACATGTATGTGCGATGCTTATTCCTAGGCGAGTGGATTTTGCAGAAACCTTGGGTGAGGTTCTTGCATGAGGCGCTTGCATGAGTACCCAGTGTCAGTTCATGCATTTTCTGATTTTCCCCATTTCTATAATATTTTTTTAAATGAACATGTATCTAACAAAAATCTTGTGCTTAGTTTTAGGTTTAATGGACACTCAGAAGACAAGATTTTCTGATGAACAAGCCAAGAATCACCTTGAGGATATGGTAAAAGTTGTAGTACATGACTATTATGATGCTTGTGATACTAATCTACCTTATTTGGTGAGACATCTAAAGAAATATCACCATGAATTCCCTGAGAGTAAATATCTACCACTTTATGGCCATGTTCATCTGAAGAAGGTACTCATGTCATCTTTAAAGAATTATATTAATATCTTTTAGTTTTAAGACTATAGAAACTTCACTACTGTCAACATTTCAAGCATGGGTGACTATATTAATGTTGGGACATCATACATAGAATGTTTTATGCATCATATTGATTGTTCTCTAGGTATTAATTCAAACATTCCTAAATTAAAGCTACACTATTATCCATTCATCTTCTATGATTCCCAAACATACTAGTCAAAAGGTTGGGAGGAAAACTGGGACTTCTTCTTAGGAGGGGGTGTTAAGCCTAAGTGGATGTGGTCATACTGGGTGTGATAGACTTCTTTGGGATTCAAAAAGGAGCTGAAATACATCTATATCTATGATATTGTTTGGTCAAGGAAAAATTATGTATACAAGAATGTCGAATTCATCCCTGAACTATTGAGTCGGTGGAGTCTACAAACAAAATCTTTCCACCTAATGCATGGAGAAGTTGGTATCATCCTATGGGATGTCCCCAAGATCTCTAGGGCTCCGAAACTTGGAGATATTTATGATGAGTTCATCCATACAAGGATGACATGGGATGATGCTGAAAGGAATAATCCTCTAGTACATGAACAATTGAAGATAGATAAGGATATTAAGAAGAAAGACCCCTACCCAAAGGGGGATATCCATCCAGAAGTAGGGATGAGTACTTTCTTAGAGTAGATGGAGCAAGGTCCCAATTAAAAATGTCCTATAGGGTATCCCAAAATGGGTAAACGGAGCACTCTTGGTACATTCTAGATAACTTTGGAGATAGGGGGTACAATAAATAGGGGTACATGCCCAAGTCCAATGTACCAGCAAAGACACATCTCATAGGGTTTTTATACTTGTGGCTAAGTGTTTACCTACTCCATGTCTGTGATTATAATGGTAGTGTGAGTACAAGGACGTTTTTCATATTAGCCAAGCTAGCAAAGAAGATCCACATGGGGTTGAAAATCCCCATACTAGAAAAATTTCACCAAAGTATACTACATATTCATGTGGGTAAGGCTTTATTCAAAATTACAAGACTATTTTAAGTATTGTAGGGATGGGTCACATCCCACTTTAGATGTTATATCATGTTAATCAGGGTTGATATCCTTGGTATCTATTTTTGACTTTATATTCAAGTCGTATCTGGTATACAGCCTTCATCCCTGAAGCCCAGCGAGAGCCTGATGAGGTTAAGCCTGTTCAATAAGTTAAACTTCTTCCTGTATGGGGAGCCACCTACTAGGAGGTTTACCAATGATGGGAAGTCTATAAATGAGCTAAGGTTTTATATGATGGATTTTAGGGATGGTGTGATAGATACCCATATCTACAGTGAAGTTATATAAGATGACTAAACTCTATATAGGTTTTCAAATCAATTCTAGTACTTCTAGTAGAAAATTTTATTTCCTTTAGTGTGTGTTCGATCAGAAAAGCATATGATGGTAGTCTAGAAACTATGGATGATTACATTAATGGAGTTAATTCAAGAGATAATAAACCTACATCCAATGGATGTGACCAACGGATTTAACTATTGGTTTTCTAAGGCTTATATTTCATTATATCCCTAAGGACTATTAGCAGGATTAGTTCCTTGAGTCAGGACATGAATAATTGCCAAGCATAGAAAGTGAGGAAGAAAGGATCCCCCTTCTACAGAAGGTGTTCTACCTCCCTTGGAGGATTATTTTTCCCCTTCAGAAGGTGATGATGATGAGGTCCCAAGTTCTCCGAAATGACCTCATTCAAGGTTCATTCTATCAGCTAGAATCAAAAGGGATACACCAACTGAGGCTGAGTCCAGATGATATAGCCATCACTGTCAATGAGAGACCTGGTTACTATTCTCTTATCCTTCATCTACAATGGTGAGATTCAAGAAACCCATGAAATTCATGGTTGTCTAATTGTCTTCATGGAAGTTCGGGATGGCCTCAGAATTCATACGACCAAAGGCAGTACAATTTTGGCAGGACATGTCTTCTGATTCTAAAATCATATGATCACTTCTTTGTGTGGGGTTGTGGATTATGGGGATAGGAGATGCTCAAACCCTACCCAATATTTGCTTTGAGGATGATCCCACAAAGGTTATTATTTATATATGTGAATTAGATATGCTCATTTATGGAACTGACAAAAAGATCCCTACCATTAGATGGGTGGAGGACATAGAGAGATGGGGCACTGCTAAAGGGGTTGACCACCCATATTCTGAGGAATGGATTGACTATGTTAATCCCAAGGATTTAAGTTATCCTTTTCTCATATCCACTTTTTTTTATTCCTTTCTATTATCTGGTATAAAGTTTTATTTTTGAGGGGATGTTCATTATTATTTGAAGCAGGATAGGGGGAATCAACTGAGGTTCCATCACCGAAATATGTCATGAGTGGTACCCCACTTGGGATTAATTAATCATCACCCAAATCAGGAGAGTTATACTCAAGCCAACAAATAGTGTAGGATGATATGGTAGGGTAAGTTATATTACCCCCTCTGATACCCATATTAGAGGAGGCTTATGCTAACCATCCTTCATTAAAGAATAAATAACATCAGAGAATAAAATCATTATCCAAGCACATTGTTAGTGATGGTAGGTTTACATGGTATCATTAATCTCTACTATTATCCATCACAAATGTCTAACCCTCTTCTTGATTTCATAATATCCTTCCCTATCCTCTCTAAAGGGGACTGGAGATGTGCCTCTAATAACTGAGGAGGGAGCTATAGACCAATCATGGATCATTTTTGGTGATCTAGATATCCTAATAAAAGAAGTGTCAAGGGTTGAGGATGCATCATTTTCTCCCATCACTACCCATACCAATGTATAGGGGGAGGATAATTCTGGTAATATCAAAGGTATATCATAAGGAATCATATATTGACTTCTAACTTTTATCCTTATGATATTTTAGGTTCATCTCAGGTGCCAAAAGTGTAAAATCCTAGCCTTTTTTAGAGTCTTCATAATAGTAGTTTCTTTTTTTCTCAATGAAAATAAAATGATCAATTCAAAATTTAAATTTGGATAGGGTTAAATAAAAATTTAATGGACCATTTATTTTATGGAATTGCTATTATGCTTAGTTCGAAAAGATTCTGAAGCATCTTCAAGGGATGAGATTGTTCTTCTAATGATCATGGTACCAAGTACCTCTTGATGGGCACTCATATGGTCCAATTTATAAGTATGAATTTATTGTAAAATATGAGCAACCTCAAATCCCTCTAGAGCCCAAACCTCCATTTCGCCTACCCACTGCCCCCCTGCTTAGCCCTTCCTCTAAGTGGTTGGTGTGTAACAAGTGTCTCAGGTGAAATTTCAGGTACTTTTTGTTGTTTTTAAGTACCTTGATTGGAGTTATGACTTAGGGTGTGTTTGGGGGTGTTTTGAGAAAATGTAAAGAAAAAGGGATTGAACACAATTAGCACATAGTTAGAGAAAACAATGCACCCAAACCCTGGTAACTATGCAACCTTGGACAGTGAGGGCTACATAGTTGGCACATGGTTTACCCTAATCGTGGCCCCTACACAGAAAATCATGTTTACGGATTCTTTTCACCTTAAAATTAGTTTTAAAATCACCTGAAACCCTGAAATACCTCTTATTTGACCTAGACTCGGACCTTAAAGTTTTTGGACAATTTTAGAGCTTTATATAGGGGTTTCAAGGCCATCCGACCTCCATTCTTTAAGATTCAAATCTTGAATCAAAGATCCATTCTTCTCTCGATAAGTGGATCTCATCCTGATGACTATCATGTTCATTATTCTCTATTTCATTGATCTTTTGGTAGAATTTCTCCTCTATTTCTTTACATATAAGCCTAATTGGTGAGATATGGATCTAGAATTGTAGATCTAAATAAATATTTATAAGATCATGATATCCTTGATCTTGATTTAGGGATCCGAAACTTAGATATACATCATTGCGCTACTCAGTTTTTGGAGATTTCCATTAAGCAAATGTCCATCAAAGAATAGAGGTAGGTGGTCTAAAATCTAATTCCCATAGTTGTGGATTTGATGTGTGTATGAAAATTTGTAGAATTTCTAGAATTCCTTAGCAATTTAATTCTTAAATTTGGTTAATTAGGTTGACCAATTGATTTATCAAAGCATTTTTGAATTAAATGATTAATTGAATAATTGATCATGAGATTAAGGGGTAGTCCTATTGGATAATTAATTTGGGTGAAATTGATCATGAGAGTTAGGGATTTTAATCTAGATAATTAATTGTGGGATTAATTATAGGATACTGAATTGTCTATATTGAGATAACTAATCGTAAATTAATTATGTGCCTTGATATTATGACCTAGATAATTAATTGTGGAATTAATTATGAAGAGTTGAGACTTATAATGAGATAATTAATTCATGAAAAATAATTATGGGATATGAATTGTGTTATTAATTAATTAATTGATGAATTAATTATTGGTATTGGCGTACTTAATTAATTGGAGAGTTAATTATATATATTGATCTATTTAACTAATTCTTGAATTAGTAATGGAATTGAGGTGGATAATTAATTATGAATTAATTATATATGAAATAATTGGAACATGGTCATTCAAATGAGAAGTATAAATGGTAACATGGTCCATGTACTTGTGAGTAAAGGAATGGGAACATGATCATTCAAATGATAATTATAAATGGTAACATGGTCATTGTACTTATGAGTAAAGGAATGGAAACATCGACACTCTATTGAGAAGTATGAATAGTAACATGGTCATATTACTTATGAATTTTTTATTGGTAACTTTGGAATTTATGTGTGAATTTAAATAATGGTAATAAAGGAACTCTGAGATATGGCCTCACATGATAATACTTCGAACTCAAGAATGAGTTAAATCAGGTACTAAGATATCATATCACCTTTGAATACATTGAGATCTAGCATGAGTTTAAGAAAGTATTAAGATGTGATATTACCTAGGGAACACTTCGGGATCCAACACAAGTCGAAGATAATATAGATGTATGGGTATCCCTAGGAACCTTGAAGTTAATATGATTAAATAAATAATAAATGATAATGTGATAACCATTTATTTATGAATTGTATTCGTTTATTTATAGAACTACTTACACCATCTTTTGACTGGACTTATTTTAGACATCGTTGGTTATAGCCTACTGAGTTGTAATCACACCCTACTCAGGCTAGCTGATCATTACCTGAATAGACTTTATTTTTATAAGATAGATTAAGGGTAAGTGACATCTATTAGATTGATGATTGGGGATGGAGAATGGATGAGGTAACCATACATGGTTCAGAACCTGCTTGGGAGTCGTTAGTTTCTTTACTTTTAGTTTCACTTTAGATGCTTTGGATTTTACTTTGGCATATCATGCTTTCCCTTTTAGTTGAATATTGTATTTGTTGTTTTGGTTATCTTATGACGTTGGTATTGTTCTGTTCATATATGCTTCTTTTATTTCTTATTTACTTCCATTAGTGTTTTACTCTGATAAAAGAGGGTATTGTCTCCCCATGATTAACTTACCAGACCATATTTTATTATCAGTAGAATCCACAATATGGGGAGTTTCGCCTAAGGTCATGTGACTGACTGGCTCGGGGAACCATCGTGTGGCGCATGGGTCGGGATGTTACAAAGTGGTATCAGAGGTCTGGCTTTCTTTATTCTTCATTTGTCTTACTGATTTTGGGAAAGGTAGATAGGATACTATAAAGATTTTGGGCTCGGTAATGATCTCATGAATAGGAGTTGAAAACCCATGTACGAGGGAAAACCTGGGTACTCAGGGTGGTATTATTGTTATTTTTGTTTTCTATTATAGTTGAATATTATTTCACATTGGGTGACGCACTTCTGGCATGATGTGATTATTGTTTCTGAGAATTTGTTAGTATTGATTCATCGCTCGGAATGGCACGACAGTTGAGTCAACATGCATCATTCTAGGCACACAGGGTTACTATTACATGCATCATTTTAGGAATGCCTGGGAAAATGGTTTGTGGGTAATGTGTTGAACTTGAACTGTTTTCCTAGTTTGTGAGAAAAAAATGAAAAATGGTGCCCAACATGAATTTTTAAAGGTTGTAAAAAATGATTCAAAATGATAATAATTGGGTGTCTAAATGAAAAACTTGATTACAATAGTGTGTTTACCCTTTTTAACCAAACCCTAAGAGTAGTATGGTTAAGGGTAGTGATAGAACCTTGGCTCTAACTATGTGGAAAGATGTGGGGAAAATACTTATTATAACCTATTGTGATTATTACTCTTATGTCAATGTTATAAGGTTGTGTTATGAGGCCTAAGATGTGTGTTTGTAATTATAGAGAATATGCCTCCATGATTCTTATTGAGGGGACAACCGAGGGGAATGGCTAGGAATGTTCTTCCAGTTAGGGAACTTGAGTCACCGATGGTGCAATCTGTAGATGAAGGGGATCAGTTTTGGGAGAACTTTTCTCACTTCATGCAGTTCATGGAAAGAGACCCAGGGTGATTTACAAAAAGCATGTATGAGTTGACGAGGGAGTTTCAATTACATCACCCTCCAACTTTTACTAGAGAGGGTGGGCCTGAGGGAGATGAATTATAGGTTGATTCCATAGAGAAAATACTTTACCATTTGTATACTCTAACTGAGTGGAGTGTCAAGTTGGCTACTTATATGCTACGGGGATTAGTAAAGATCTTGTGGGACATTCAGTCACGAACTGGACAAACCAATGGTATGTTATGGAATGACTTATTGGATATGTTATTAGAGTACTTCTATCTAGAGACAATGAGACAAGAGAAAGCATCAGTGTTCATGCATCAGACCCAGGGGAGCATGTGTGTGATGGATTGTGATGGACGTTTCATAGATTTACAACACTTTCACTACAAAAAAATGACCATTTTAAAAGGGGTTGTTTTTTACTTTAGAAGGGGTTATAACCCCGTCTAAATAAATTAGCGGTGGTTATGAGAAAATCCAGCTAATGTACCTGTCTACTATTAGTAGAGGTGGTTTTAAGGAACCGCTGGTAAATGCATGGTGAATTTAGTGGCGGTTATATTAGAAGGGGTTTAAACCACTTCTAATGGTGACATAAATTTACCACAAACACGAACATTAGAGGTAGTTATAATCGTAATATCCTCTAATAGAGGGAATTAGAGGAGGTTTGAACCACTTCTAAGTGTGATTTCTTTAGGGGTGGTTTTCACAGAACCACCCCTAAAGCATATATTTTTTTATTATTTCCCCCCGACCCACCCAACTGATGCCTCTCATCATGTTCAACTCAACCCATGAAGCCCACCATGCATACCATTTTCTTCCCAACCCCCCTTAAGTACTGTCATCCCCTCCTGTTACCCATGTTTTCCACTGCATCCCCCCTCTTGTGTGTCCATGTGGGGCCAACGGCATCCACCCATCTAGCAAATTCATCAAGGCTTCTAAAACACGAAGCCGATGGGATTAGACCCTCTACTCTTTCTATATTCTACCAATGTTTAAACCACTACCCCACTTAGTTTTTTGTTTATATAGTGCATATATTATTGTATTTATATATATTAACAAGTTTATTAAAATAAACTTTATTTACATAATATATTTAAATGCATATAATAAGTTTATTAAAATAAGAATATATATTAATAAACTTATATATATTAACAAATTTACACATTTAATTTATATATTATTTTATTAATATATATTAATAAGTTTATTTAAATAAACATTATTTTCATAATATATTTAAATGCATATAGTAAGTCAATTAAAATAATCATATTTATTAATAAACATATATATTAACCAATTTTCACATATTAATTTATATTTTATTGTATTTATATATATTAATAAGTTTATTAAAATAAACATTATTTTCATAATATATTTAAATACATTAAATAAATAACATGTGTCTATATTTATACAAAATATAAATGTATATGTATATATATATATTCTGCACACCTCAATAAATTATATATTTACATATATTTAAATAAAATTATGTATGTATGTATTTATAAATACATTTATATCAAACACACACAAAAACACAAATGTGTATTTATATGTTTATTTTTAATTGTTTATATTTATTTGTATACACATGTATATATATATATTTATATTTATATTTATATTTTACTAAAATATAGTATGCATATATATATATATATTATATTTATATGTACACAATTAATATATATATATATATATTACATATTTATAAGAATATAATATATTATACATTTTATAAATACATTCATATGTATAAAATATATACTATATATATAATATTTATATTATATATATAGTATGTATATTCTATGTATATATATATAATATCATATCATATCATATTTATATATAGATAAAATTTTACCAATGTTTATACATCTCTACATATATTTATAAAGTTATATCATATATACACATATATATTTAATATATCAATCTGATTTTTATATGTATATTAATATAAATTTATTTATTTGTAAATATATATATATATATATAATCTATTATTAATATTATTATAAATGCTACCAAGGTTTTTATATGATTTTTTAAATAAAATATAATTATATATATATATATATAATATTTATGCTTTTATATTATAATTTATATTATATAAAATACAATTTCATACAAAAATATATATATTAACGTATACACACATTATACAATTATATTTATGTATAAATATAAATAAGATTACATTCAATCATATAAATTACTTATATTAATATATTTATATAATATGTTATAATATTTTAAAATACATTTATATATTATGTTTTTATTATATATATATATTATGATTTTTTTAAGAAAATATTGGAGGTTCAAAACCCCTCTAATGTCTTAAATTATAGGGGGTTTTAAAACCCCCAACTAATTTATTCCATTAGAGGGAGTTTTAAAACCCCCACTAATTTATTACATTAGAAGGGGTTTTAAAACTCCCCACTAAGGTCTTACATTATAGGGGGTTTTAAGACCCCCATTATTCTCTTAAAAATACAAGGTCCGTATAATACACACACACACACACACACACACACATATATATATCACCTATAAATTCCAACTGAATATATATATATATAGTGCCTATAACCGAATATATAGTGCCTCTAACTGAATATATAGCACCACTAATTATTAAAGTAGCAATAGTTTTTACATAAACGCCTTTAAAATCCAACCACATATTTAAAAATGATAAAAAAAATTAGAGGTTGTTGTGAACCCCCTCTAAATTAGAAAATTATAGGGGTTGTTTATAACCCGCTCTAATGTATAAAGGAATGAATTTAGAGGGGGTTGTACATAATACCCTCTAAAAAACCCCTCTAATCACCCTATTTTTTGTAGTGTTTATTTCAGCATTAGTAGGAGATGAGGCAGTTGTGTCGAGATGCTTTTAGGATGAACTTAAGTGCAAGATCAATCCCCAAGTCCTTCTTTTCCGATTAAATAATTTTACTAAAGTGGTAGATCAGGCTCTCATGGATGAAGGGAACCTAAGAGAGACTTCATGGATAGGTAGTTGTTATTAGAAAATCAATAGGTGTGACTTCTGAGAGAATGAAGTGCCATTATGACAACCTTATCTAGGGTAGTGGAAATAAGAGTACACAGACAAGAGGGTCGGTTGGATAGGACCTTACTGGGGTGATCTGTCCCCATTTTGGTAGGCTCGGACACTATCATCAATACTGTCCCTGACCACTAGTAGAGTTTTGATCTTACGTAAAGATGGGACACTTATAGAAGTTCTACAGGTCGTAGCGACAGACTGGTATCGAGGGAGCAGCTGGGAAGAGTTAGAGTGTGGGAAAGGGATATTTAATAAAATATTGTTCTAAAATCTATAGTTCTATTGGATGGGTGGTAGAGTTAGTGGATGTGGTGTTTTAGGGATAGAGCTCCCCTATCAGTAGAGTGGTGCTACTCAGGGGAGTCAGAAGACATCATAGGGGATAGGGGAAGGACATTTACATGCAATGAAGCCTAAACTTATAAAGACAGAGGTTGGTCCATTGATAGTAAGAGGTAATATTCTAGTAGCTTCTACTTTAGCTAGCACCTTATTTGATATTGGTGCCTCTCATTCCTTTATATCTATAGAACTTTTTAATGGTTTGATCCTGAATGTGGATGTTGTGAGCAGAGTAATGACTATCGATAAACTATTGGGAACACAATCAAGAGACATTTATCTATGCAAGGCATGTTCACTAGATATTAGGGAATATAATTTTCTATGGGATCTCAATATTCTTGATATGAGTAGCTTCAACCTGATTATGGGTATAGACTGGCTAGTCACATACTGAGCCCACATCAATTGTTACCATAGGAGAGTGACCTTTGTGTCTCCTAAGGGTGACCTATACATTCACCGTGGAGAGTAGGATATCAAGGTGGTCCAAGAAAGATCAATTACACAGCAACTAGAAGAGCTCATAGCCCAAGTTTCTAGTCTATTTCTTGATAGTGGGGGTGTTAGGAAAGATGTACTTCCACTAGTCATGGAACTGTTTTAGGATGCCTTACCTAAAGACCTATATGGGCTACCGCCTAAGAGAGATGTGGAATTCACTATTGATCTCATGTCGGGGGTTGATCTAGTATCTATTCCACCATAAAAAATGGCATTGATTATGCTTCAAGAGCTCAACACTCAATTAGACGAGTTTGAGGATAAGGGATTTATCCGTTCAAGTACATCACCTTGGGGATCACCTTTATTCTTCGCAAAGAAGGACGATGGGAGTTTACATTTTTGATTTGATTACTAGAATTTGAACAAAATTATTTTAAAGAACTGATATCCTCTTTTGTGCATCGATGATCTGTTTGACCAGTTGAAGGGAGATTGTGTGTTCTCAAAGATATAATTGGGATTGGGGTATCATCAATAGAGAGTACAGACTTCTGAGGTATTGAGGACTGCTTTTCAAAGAAGGTGTGTCCTTTATGAGTTTTTTTAATGTTGTTTGGGTTGAAAAATGCACCATTAGTATTTATGGATTTGATGAATAGGATATTTCATCCGTATCTAGATCAGTTTGTGGTGGTGTTTGTGGATGAAATCTTGGTGTACTCCAAGACACATGAAGATCATTCCCAACATCTTAACATCATCCTAAGTACACTAAGAGAGCATTGGTTATACGCCAAGCTATATAAGTGTCAGTTTTGAATTGATCAGGTATACTTCTTGGGACACATCATATTGGAGGAAGATGTGGAAGTGGGCCTAGAAAAGGTTCAAGTAATGGTATCTTGGGAATAGTTCAAGAATGTTTTCGATATCCAAATCTTCCTGGGATTATCTAGATATTATAGGAGATTCATCCAAGAATTTTTCCATTTGTCAGCACTAGTTTTGGGCTTGAATAAAAAGGGTATAAAGTTTTAGTGGATGTAAGAATATGAGAATACTTTTCAAAAGTTGAAGAAGAGTTTGATGATGACACTAGTTTTGATCCTACCTGAGTCAGGTGAGGAGTACATGGTTTTCTATGATTCTTCTAGGATCGGACTTGAAGTTATGTTGATGTAAGGGGATCAATTAGTGGTGTATGGGTCTCTCTAGTTGAGACCAAATTAATAGAACTACCCTACACAAGACCTCGAGTTAGTATTAGTGGTTTGTTATCTTAATTGTTGGGGACACTACCTTTTGGGAGAAAAGTTTACAGTTTCTATAGATCACATGATCCTGAAGTATATCTTTTCATAATGTGATTTGAATATTTGGTAGTGTAGATGTGTAGAGTATATGCAGTCATTTGATTTTGAACTACAATATATTCCTAGGAAATGAAATAGTGTGGATGATGCCTTGAGCATTAAAACTCAGACTCATATGGTTCAGGAGTCGAGTGTAGAGTGGAATATAATGACTTTCCTGGCTGAAATACATGTGGTGGTTCAGGACAGTCAGGATCATATGACTCTTGTTTCAATTGTAATGCAGTCTAAAATTTTGAGACTGATTAGAGATAGAGAGTATGAGGATACATATTGCTTGGCCTTAAGGTAAATCTTCGAGGGTGGGGAGACACCTTCATACTGGTTGATAGATGAGGATAATATCATCTATGTGAAGAATCGAATTGTTGTACCCTCAAGAATACAAGAGGAGATCATGTGAGAATTTCATTCCTCTAAGTGGGTGGTACATCTAGGTGTGACCAAAATTTATTATGACCTATGATGATAGTTTTGGTGTCCAGGCATAAAAAAGGAGATAGCAGGGTTTGTGAAAAGATGCTTCACCTGTTAGTAGGTGAAGGAAAATCATCAATGACCTCAAATTTTACTACAACCATTTTGTATTCTGGAATGGAAGTGGGATGACATGACGATGGATTTTTTGGTGGTTCTTCCAAATATACTTAGGAATAATGACTTTATTTGGGTCATTGTGGATCGACTGAAAAAGGTAGTGCATTTATTTCCTATAAGGGAAACCTTCACAGTAGAGCACTTAGGAGAGCTATATTTTTGGGAGATATTCCATCTACATGGGGTACCATGGACTTTAGTTTCATATCATGATTCACGATTTACTTCGCGCTTCTGGTAGGGCTTACAGAAGGTACTTGGCACATAGGTTTTATTGAGTACATATTTTCACCCACAGATGGATAAGCAGTTAGAGCATACTATAAAGGTGATTTGGGATATGTTGTAGGCATGAGTGCATAACTTTTGTGGGTCTTGGGGGAAGCACTTGTATTTAGAGGAGTTCGCCTATAATAATAGTTATTAGGAAACTATACAGATGTCACCATATGAGGCTCTTTATAGTAGTCCATGAATATTACCACTATGTTGGATGGAGGCTAGGGAATCAGAGTTGTTGGGATGGAGTCTCATGTATGAAACATCAGACCGAGTGTAGTTGATTCGAAAACATATGACCGCAACCCAGAGTAGGTATAAGTTGCATGATGATAGATAAAGATGACCCCTAGATTTTACATAGGATGATTGTGTGTTACTTAGGTTTTCTCCTAGGTTGGGTCACCATAGGATATAGAGGCAAGGAAAATTGGAGCCCAGGTTTGTTGGACCATTTGAGGTAGTGGAGAGAATCGGGCTAGTGGCATACTGATTGGAACTTCCACAGAAATACAGTGTTATGCATAATGTTTTCCATGTTTCAAAACTATGGCCATATCAACCCAACACTTCTCATGTTATTTATGTATATGATGTTGACCTGGAAAAAAATTCATCCTTTGAGAAGCATCTGATACGTGTGTTGGATCGTAGTGAGTAAGTGTTGTGGGGAAAGACTGTGCTGATAGTTTGTGTGTTATGGAAACATGGACGTGTGAAAGAGGAAATGTGGGAAAGGGAAGTAGATATTAGGGATTAATGGCGCGATATCTTTGGCTCGGAATCTTAGAAAAGCTTGGAACTATAGATTGAGGACGATATGTTATAAGGTGGGGATATTATAAGATCCTAACAGTTTTTGGAGTTATCTCAGGAAAAATTCCAGGTACTTTTTGTTGTTTTTAAGTACCTTTGATTGGATTTGTGATTCGGGGTTCATTTGGGTGGAGTTTTGAGAAAAAATTAAGAAAAGGGGGTTGTGAATGGTTGGAACACAGATAGAGAAAACTGTGTGTCCAAACACAGGTAACCATCCAAACCTATACAGTGAGGGTCGCCCGGTTAGCACACAATTTACCCTAACCATGCGCACATTCCCATAAAACCATGTGTTCAGTTTATTTTTACCTGAAAATTAGTTTTAAAATCCCATGAACCCCCTAAACACCTCTGATTAAACCTAGACTCAAACCTTTATATTTTTGGATGATTTATGAGATTTCTGGAGGGGTTCCAAGGTCGTCTAACCTCTATTCTTCAAGATTCAAAGCTCGAATCAAAGATCTGCTCTTCTACCGGTAAGTGGATCTCATCTCGATGCCTATATAGTTCATTATTCTCTCTTTCTTGATCTTTTGGTGGAATTTATCCTCTGTTTCTTTAGATATAAACCTAATTTATGAGATCTAGATATAGGATTGTAGATCAAGATCTAGATTTATATGATCTTGATATCCTTGATCTTGATTTAGGGATTTATATATAGAACTTAGATCTATGTCGTTGAGCTACTTGGATTTTGGAGATTTCTGTTGAGTGAACGTCCATCAACGAATCAAGTTAGGTGGTCTGAAATCTAATTCTCATAGTTGTGGATTTGATGTGTGTATGAAAAATTGTAGAATTTCTAGAATCCCTTATAAATTGAATTCCTAAATTGGGTAAATCATGTTGACCAATTGATTTATCAAAGCATTGTTTAATTAAATGATTAATTGAAGAATTGATCATGAGATTAAGGGGAAGTCCTATTGGATAATTAATTTGGGGGAAATTGATTATGAGATTTAAGTTTTTTAATCTAGATAATTAATTAGGGGATTAATTATGGGATATTGAATGGTCTATATTGAGATAATTAATCATGAATTAATTATTTTCCTTGATATTATGATCTAGATAATTAACTGTGGAATTAATTATGAAGATTTGAGACTTATAATGAGATAATAAATTCTGGAAAATTAATTATGGGGTATTAATTGTGTTATTAATTAATTTATTTATGAATTAATTATTGGGATTGGCATACTTAATTAATTGGGGAGTTAATTAAGGATATTGATGTATTTAACTAATTTTTGAATTAGTAATGGAATTGAGGTGGATAATTAATTATTCATTAATTATGAATGAAATAATTGGAATATGGTCATTCAAATGATAAGTATAAATGGTAACATGGTCATTGTACTTGTGAGTAATGGAATTGGAACATGGTCATTCAAATGAGAAATATAAATGGTAGCATGGTCATTGTACTTATGAGTAAAGGAATGGAAACATGGTCATTCTATTGATATGTAAGAATCGTAACATGGTAATATTACTTATGAATTTATTATTAGTAACTTTGGAATTTATGTGAGAATTTAAAGAATATTAATAAATGTACTCTGAGATATAGCCTCACATGATAATACTTCGAACTTCAGCATGACTAAAATCAGGTACTGAGATATCATATCACCTTTGAATACTTAGAGCTACCAAATGATTCAAAGTACATATTAAGATATTATATTACCTAGGGAACACTTCGGGCTCTGGCATGAGTCGAATCTAGTATAGAGGTATGGGTATCCACAGGAACCTTGGAGTTAATATTATTAAATAAAGAATAAATGATGATGTGATAACTATTTATTTTTGTATTGTCTTAATTTCTTTATAGAACTTCTTACACTCTCTTTTGACTAGAATTGTTTTATACACCATTTTTGGTGTCCTACTGAGTTGTACTCACACCCTACTGGGGCTACCTGATCGGTACCCAAATAGAATTTATCATTCCGAGATATGTTAAGAGCAAGGGTCATGTATTATATTGATGATTGGGGGATAGATCATGGATGATTTAACTGAACATGGTTTGGGTCCCACTTGGGAGTCATTAGTGTCTTTAATTTATGTTTCACTTTAGACACTTTGGCTTTTACTTTAGCATAGTATGCTTTCCCTTTCAGTTGAATATTATATTTTTTGATTTGGTTAACTTATCACATTGGTATTGTTCTTGTTAAATATGCTTCTTCTATTTCTTATTTAATTTTACTTGTGTTTTACTCTAATAAAAGTGGGTATAGTATCCCCATGACTGAATTACCAAACCCTCGCTACTAGTTGGAAGCCTATGGCATACTGGGAGGCACGCTTGAAGTCATGTGACCAACTGGCGTGGGGCATCATCATGTGGCACCCGGGTCGGGACGTTACAAGAGGACCCTGTGATGAATGATGTTGACCTTATGACTGTCACCAAGGAAGCTATTTGAGGTCTCAATTCATTGAAAGATGGTGATTTACTTGGCCACAAGCCAAATATTTCAGGCATCTATGTGGGTGAGATTATCATGGGACTTGGGACATCAATACATGCCCTGATAAATCTCAGAATGGCCTTTTACAAAATGTTATAATATATTAATCTTCCTACTACTTTAGAATAATTTGAAGAACTTAATAGGGAAATGAATGGACATGATTCTTTACTTTATGTGCAACCAATTTTTATGTATGATTCTCTGATCATCACTGGTTGATATTCAAAGCTCCATCCACAGAGAATTTCTCAATGGAGGTGTGTGAACAAGACATCAAAGTCCATTCTAGTCCCACTGTTGAGGGGGGGACCAACTCAAGTGGATCTTGGAATGATAAATTTCCCTAAGCCTTCCTTGGTGAGCTCAGGGAATTCCCAGAATATTTCCCATCTTCAAGAGGTTCTACATAAAAATACTAAAGTTGGGTATGCCCAAGAAGATTCTACCAAAGAAACTGACACATTGCTGGGTAAGTTTCACTAACCTATTTAATCATCCCATATTTACATTGTCTATTATACCTTTTAAGGCTGAAGATGAGTCTTTTCCACTGTCAAATGCCCTAAAATTCTATAGTGAGGTCTGAGGGAGGAACCTTTTCACTAATGCAGTTAATACCATAATGAGAATCCATTATTGACTAGGAGGGAGCGGGTTATAGTGCCTCACGGAGTTCATTAAACTCAGAGTAAATTTCTCCCTATGAACGTGGATCTAATTAGAATTTAGAGATGTAAAAGTATCTTCACATCACATGTTTTGGGTCTTGGAGGGATGTTTAAAAGATATTATATGATACGCCTTTTAAAGATCTGCCTTTGTGAACCCATCAACTTCTATTCCTATTCGGTATGTTGGGATATGGTGTATTTGATTGTCGCATGATTCATTCTATTGCGAATGAGATCATTCACAAATGGGAGAGAGAGCATAAACCCCAATAGGACCTCATAAAGTTGAACATTTTCATCAACAATGATGATATCTAGGATGTGTTATCCCAAAAGGACTCCAAACATACCAAGAAGCTGGTAAAAATTAAGCAACGGATTAATGAGAAAACCATTCAAATATCACACCTTCAGCAGGGATTGGATGTCACTCAGGGTGAGCTTTTACAACTCCATAATTCATTATAAATATCCCAAACTGAAGGTTCAACTACTATTATGACTATAGAAGAGGAACTTCATAGAGCTAAGGAGACATAAACCATTCGATTGGTTGGGCTTCAACAAGTGGCTAATGGGGCTCGGGAGGCCATTCATCAAATAAATTATTATGTTGATGGTATCTTTTAAAGTGTGATAGAGAGACTCCATCTTGTGTATGCTCCACTAGTTTTGTTTTATTTTATAAATGAAAATAGTTTGTCTCTAATCATCTATTTCTTCATACATATTTTAATTCTATGATGATAATAAAACATTGAAACTGATTTGCATAGAAAGACATATTTTCACCATATAATAATAATCACAGTGGTGAGGATGGAAAAAATGTTTTCCCGGTCCATGGGGACTAGTGAGCATAGTTTTACTTTCTCTAGGGTCGTATGGAAAACCCCATAAATTTTGTGTCTTTTCTGTTATTATAAGGACCAGTTTGGGATATTTCTAACACTAAGAGGGGGTGAATCAGTGTTGGGGTCATTTTTAATCCAATTGTGACTTGTTATCCCTTTACCTCTTATGACCTGTTGGGATATTGATTCTCTTATTCTATTCTCCCTATCACATGCAAGAATATTAAAGTAGTAAAGACAAGCACATGATATTTTTACAAGGTTCACTACTCAATAAGAGTATCTAGTCCTTGGCATGGTTGAAAATAATCTTGACCACATAACCACTAGAAAACAATCCTTTTGAGGTGGAATACAATGACTAAGATGTTTTCTTACACTCATGTAGCACTTTATAAAAAATCCAATAGTGTTTGTCCTCCCTCTTATCACAAATAGGGTAAAACAATGTTTTAATGCTTCTTGATCATATTTCACAAAATTGACCTTCAAAAACAATTATTCTCTCTTCTATTGAGAAGCTGTTAGGAACATCATTTAGTCCTCCGCAAACTATGAACTGATTTTCACCATGTGGTGTAAGTGATTTGTGGATATCCTTCCCATTTCACGTACTTCCCCAACTTTGTGGACGTCGGATTCTTATGAGGACCAGTGCTACTTCACAAACAGTTGGTTCCTCTATAGACCGACTCTGCTACGTGTTCTTCTTTCCTTTTCTAGTTACAGTACCCTGAAAAATTCTTCCACATACTATCTCCATGAACCATCTGAATCACAAAAATGATCCATTGTGAACTGCTTCTTCCTTTGCGGAAACTATCCTTCATGAACTACTTCCCTTCAAGGAATTCTCCTTCACGAAATACTCTGGACTTCTCCAAATTTCTTCCCACAGTGATGATATATTCTTATAAAATTTTCTCTCACTTAAAGATGGGATTAGGGTCCATTAGATAGGAAAATAAATCAAAAAAAATTACTAATCCAATTTACCCAAATTTTCAATGTGGTATAGCCTTCACCACATACAATGCTCATCCCGCGAACCATTTTTCCCTTCGTAGTCCACGTACTGCCTTTCTTAATTCATAGTGGTCGAACTCTTCTACAAATAAAATACTTCACTAGAAAATTCAATCCTTTCAAGAACTATGGTCTTTCCATGAACCATCTCTCCCACACGGTCTGCATACTGTACTTGATGGTCCGCATAGCACTACTATGTGGAATCCTTTCTTTGAATAATTTCCTTTTCCGCTCTACGTACCTCCTATGCAGTATGTAAACTATCCTTCATCGTCTAAGAACTATACTTCATGAAATCCTTTGGGAAAACTCCTTCCTTTTCTGTAAAATAAATTCCTATATTTTGAGGCCTAAAAAAAATGGCAAACATTGGAAAACAGCGCCACCTTAAACATCTGCTTTGGAAAACTCCAACCACACTGATTTGTGATTATCTACTTTCATCACGAACCTTATATATCATGATTTTTAACCTTTGATCAATAATATTTAGCATCATGAGATTCCATCTTCATACTTCTTTCTAATCAAACCTAAAAATGATTGACAACAATCCTTTTGTTTAGTTACAACGAGTAGGATATACCCTTACACTCATGTGTAACTTTGAAAACAATCCAATAGTGCATTTTTACAGCTCTTGGATGGATCTTTATACTACCTCCCAAGACATTATTCTCCTTATTGGTAAGGTTTTTTAATGCCAATAAATTCCTCCACCTATTTAGTCTTGTCTGATGTCACAGTTCTTCTTCGTTCTTCCACTCTTCACTTGTTACTTTCTTAGCAGCATGCAAGTAACTCTTCTTACTTATTTATAGAATAAAACTTGATAGCTACTCCTTCTTCTTATTTAATGAGTCACAATAATATGAATGAGTTATGGACTGATGAACACTGAATTTTCTACGACCCAAATGATATTCAACTGATATCAATTTGGTCACCAAATCTTTTTCTCTTCTTCTTTATTCTTCTTCAGTGAAAAACCAACTACAATGAGATCTCTTCTTTTTATTATTGTTGGAATAAAAAACTTCCTATGTGATTATTTAAACATGATATCCAATTTCATCAAATCAATACATATAAATTCTCTATCCATCACCTTGAACCAAAAAGACTTCACAAGATGTTTCTTGGAATATCAAGACTTGAGGACTTCATCCAAGCTCCATTAACTTTGGAACTACTTCATAATATTGACCTCAAAGATATATTGTTATCACATTGATCACTATTTACAATCACTAACAATCAGTTGACAACAAATAAAATCCATACACAAAGTGGTCTCTTCAATATTCCCCTTTTTATTTTTTTTCAATACCTCCAAAGTTCTTTCAAAATAAATGTGTCAATATATGAAATTATTATCTTATCTCCCCCATTTACCTTTAAAACTTTAATTTCACTTTCTATGCCTCTTATTGAAAAGAATTACAAAGTTCATAGGATAAAGGGTATCATTATATACTTAAGAAATGTTCCATCCATCATTTCAATCTAAGTATACTTGAGTATTGCTCGGTGTGGAAAATAATAGGATTTGATTTATACAAAAAAGTTGTCCATTACCAACTGATAATGATAGCTTAAGAAATAAGAACTCATAAACATTTCTTCAAGTATTATTCACTTTCATTCTAGGCTGAAATTACTAAATGTTAGATGAAGATTTTGAAGAATATTCAACCAAAAAATCCTACACTCACTTCAATAAATGGATCAAAAACATTCAAGTGAAATAGGCAGAATAAGTGACCTTGGGTCACTTCCATTATTATTATGTCATTGAATAATTCAATTTCTCCCCCTTTGTAAAGTTTTTGTTATTTTTGATAAATAAGGATGATATATTTAAGATATATATACCTTTTCCAATGACATGATCTTCAAGCGATTTCCAGAATATTTAGAGTTGATACAAATTTAAATAATAACTCTGGAAGCTTCTTCATTTATCTCCCCGTAAAGAGAAACATTTCCCACCATCTTCATAATGGTGAATCTCATAAAGAATTGATTTAATGAAATTAGAGTATTGAGAATACACCAGAATGAGTCTTGAACTTATGACAGTCCAGATTGGAAAACTTTCACAACTTCATCAAGGATGATATTTTAGAACATTTCTTGTTCAGAATACCATGAAATAAGATCAAACCAAGATGTAATATTCTTTATCCTAGCTATCTAGGAATCAAATTCATCAAGGATGATCCTCCATAATATTAGTATTTGAATATAAATTGAGGAATCATTCAAGGATGGTAACTTCTTCATCTTTTCTATCAAGAATTGATAGCACTCACTACTTCTTAGGTTCTCCCCCTGAGAACATGAATCACCTTCAATTCCCTATTTTATAAACCCGAATACAATACATGATTATATAAGGGAATAATTTGAATCATCCTTGCTTCATTGATATTAACAACAAGGTTGAGATGTTTTTCTCAACCAAGTTTCTCCATTTGATCCAGTCCTTAAGCTTGCACATCTGAACTTCTATTTTGATTTATTTTAAGGTAGTATGGATCTATTCACATCCTCTTCTAATTTGTGTAGAGAATTTTTCTTTTTAACAGCCTTCGTGGATCATACATCATTACTCCTCTTTAGTACTGCTTGACTAGATATCTTTCATCTCTCACACAGTCATTATTTAACACAAGAGTTTCCTTTTGTTTGAAACCTCTCATTCACTTTTTATTTATTATGTAGAATCTTTTAATTTCCTTTTTCACTCACCTTATATTGTTAATCTTCAAGTATCCTCATTATTTCCAAGTCTTCAGGATAGATAACTAACATATTACAAGGAACTGTGGAAAAAAAGTTTGGATATTCCATATGGATTCTTATAAGTGTCATCAATCTTAGTAGCTCTTTTGGATGCACTGCCACTAAACTTCTTGGATTTAGAATCCAAGTTCTTCTCAACTTTTCTTTATTGAATCTTCTTGGGAGAATTTTTTTTTTACAATATTATTCTGATTACTTCCTAATGTTATTTCTTCTTTCTTAGCTAGATTTTGTGATATCTTTTTCTTATCAACTTTGGATACATGTTGAGATAATCGTGTACCAACCTTGTGACCACTTCCATTGCATATATAATAAATTTTATCAAAAATTCCAAATATGTTTGTAGTATACATATGCTTTTGGATCTGTGGATGATGCTTCTTTAACTATGTCTTGATCCCCCTTGAGATAGTCTTTCCTTGTGATTTTATATTTTAAGGATTGTACTAATAATTCAATGCACAATTCACAAATCTATTATAGCACCAAATGGTGCCTCACTCACCTGGTGCCTCACTCGCCTGGTATTTGCTTTTGTCTCTCAACTCTGCCTTCTCCTCTCTAGGGTTTCCTCCATGGTGGAAATGGGGCTTCTTCCCCCTTCTTCTCTAGGATTCCATTCCTCTTCATTTTCCCTTTCTTCTCAGATATTTTATTCTACTTGGTTCCTAGGGCTTCATCCCCCAGTGTTTTCTTTCTCCTTGATCCTAGGGCTTCATCCCCCTGCTCTATTTCTTTTTCCTTAGGGTTTCATTACCGGTTCCACTCCTCGGTTCCCCTTCTCGGTTCTGGATTCCGTTTGGATTTCATCCCCTCTTCCCTTTACCCTCGGACGCCTAACCATGCTCTGACCTCCTGTTCCATCGCTCCTTTTCAGGTTGGATTTGGAGCGATGGACACCCATAGGTTTTGGGCATTGTGGTTTGGCGGTCATGGGGCTCCCCTTTAGGGTTTCATCCCCGGTATCCTTCAGGTTTTGTTCCCTAATTTTCCCTCATTCCCGGTTCCTTTCGTTTTCATCTCTGATTATGTTTTTCTTTCTTTCTGAAGTTAGATGTGGGGTTGCTTCTGCTCGTCAGCCAGAGGTGCATTAATTGTTTTTCTTTATGGTGGTCGGTGGAGGTTTCGTTTGACCTTGGTGGTGGTTTTCAAACTATTTTTTGGTTTTTGTGGTATTCATAGCTCTTCTCGGTGGTTCTGATGACTGGTGTCTATGGGTGATGGTGGTGGATGATGTAGATATGGATGAAGGTGACGAGCCACTACTGCCGATGCTGATGGTGTTGGTTAGATGTGACGACGAGGTGATGTGGTTGGTGCTCTTGGCAGAGATAGGGTCGACGCTGGTGATGTTTTCCGGTGGCAGTTCTCATTGAAATCGACGGTGTTTTTGATCTCGGTGAAAACAGAGGCTTCGATGGAAGGTTCCCGCTGGTGGCTGACGTCTTCGATGACTGTTTTGAGGTGATTGGGTGTCTAAGGCATGATGATGGTCTGAAAGAGAGTTGAATTTCAAATTTGATTTGGATTTTTCATTAAACTTGTCGTAAATGCGGTTTGAGCATGATTCAGATGGATTGAAAGTGTTGGGTTGCATGATTTCAGGGTGCACAACTTGAGGTGGTAGGTTGGCGATGATGTGAGGTAGCACGAGATTGAGGATGATGTTCAATCTATTTAAATTTTGAATTTTGGTATAATTTAAGTGGGGCAGTTGGTTTTTCATTTTTGAATCCCTATGTTCAGTTACCAATTAACCTAAAATCAGATTTTTAGAAAATGAAAAAATATGTATTGGATGTATTGTTACAGCACCAACATTGACCTAAAAATATTGATTTCTAGATATCTTCTGTATTAGATTGTTGGGTCTTCTTAATGATTTTTTATTATCTTTCTAGGGAACCACATTCCACATTATTCTTCCTATCCACCCTAAACATTATGGTCAGTATCTTATCAGCTTTCTTCGTACATACTTATTTTGAATTTTTCATCATTTCCAGCAAGGTATCGAGAAACTGATACTTCCTCTTCTTTAGATAAGATGGACTTCTTATTCAACTTTCTCTTCTCTTTATTTTTCAGGTTCATAATTGCCTTGGTAGTATATACTTCTTCTCATAGGTAACTGAATATTCACCAAAACTACACTTCATTGTCGAATCAGGAAAGAAACCCAAGTCTTTAAAAGAGAATATCTACATTGTAGAGAATCCAACAAAGGTGAACCTTCCTCTAATACCAATTGATTTTTCCCAGATAGGATTCAAGTATCACTGAGAGGGGTAGGGGTGAATCATTAATATATATTTTTTATGTTTCATTACTTTTGAAAAAACCTACTCCTCATGTTAAAGATTTCTTCTCCTACTAAACACAGTTCAAATACAAATCCACAAGAACACAAGAATTTATAAGGTTCACTACTAAACAAGAGTAGTTACATCCTTGGTATGGTTTGGAAACAATCCAATACCACACAATCTACTAGAAAACAATCATTTTATGTGGAATACAACAAATAGGATGTGCCCTTACACTCATGTAGCACTTTGTAAAAAATATAATAGTGTGTATGTTCCCTCTTAGCACAAATAGGGTAAAATAATGTTTCAGTTCTTCTTGATCAGCTTTCACAAATTTGATCTTTCAAAATAATTATTCTCTATTTTACCCAGAATCTGGTAGGAACATCCTTTTTTCCTCCACAAACTATCCTGATTCCTTCATGATCTACCCTTTTCAAGTTTTCATCCTAACAAGTTTTGTGCCTTTTATTTTCTTCATTGCTTGATTTTTTTCTAAACCATACAGAGTCTAGGTCTAGCCAGTTGAGACTCGACTTTTGTCCAAAGATCCCTTTGTGGGTTGTCTATATGGAGAGTACTATGTCTACTTTTTTGGTTAGTTTAAAGTCATGAAATCCATACTAGTGAGGCTGGTGTTTTCGTCCGAACATCTTTGACCTTAAATTTTGAGGTGATGACCCAAAAAAATATTGTTGTCCAAGAATGTTCTTAAATTCTTCAGATACCCCCCAAGGGGAATTTTGAGCCACAATTTTTTGGTTTCCAAATCTAAAAAATGTATTAGATAATAGTGGAGATCTCTCCTGAGGATGAAGTTACCACTGGTTGATAAACCCATTTTGCGGGACACTTTACACAATGCCAACTAGGGTGTGTTACTAAATAGTTAATAATGGGATCCTTCAGCTAACAAACCCATTTTTTCGGAAAATTTATGCAAATCCAACTAGGGAGTGTTACAGTATAGTTAGGTGAAGGAATTTTCAGGAATTCTAACATCCTATTACTGATGGTTGAGGTGAATTTATGGATATTAGGATTTCTCAAGAACATGATGGGTGGTTTTTATAAGGGAAAATGTCTAAGAATGAAGAGAGAATTGGTATTGATATTGGGTTGTGAATGGGAAACTACTAATACATGAATTTAGTTTCTGTGAAGGAGGGTACATTTTGTTATATGACTGATGTTAGGGAGGGAAGTCCCCTTTTCTGAAAAGGGTTGAAGTATTATATAGTTTTCTGTTGTGCGATCAGGATATTGACCATGTAGTTTAACATCTTATGGAAAGGATATTGTCATATAGTTTAATGACTTGTGACTAGGGTGTTGGGCTATGCAATTTAAATTAGTGCATCCAGGACATTATGCTACACAGTTTAAATTCATACAATAAAGATATTATATTTTGTAGTTTAAATTCATATAAAAAGGACATTATGGGGGTATAATTTAATTTCTTTATCTTTGATATAAAGGATAATGATTATTCTATTCTTAGTAACCTATCTGGGAATGTACCATCAAATTTAGGTATGAGTAGGGGAATTTTGTAATCTACGATATGGGGATATCCAGATATGTGGGTGGTATGAAGGAAGGGATTATGGAAATAGAGGAGGTCTCTCTTGAGGATGAAGTTACCACTGATTGAAAAAACTGTTTTATGGGTTGTTTTATGCAAATACAACATAGGAATGTTATAGAATATTCAATCAATGGAATCATTTGTCTGAAAAACTAGTTTTGTGGGTTGTTTTATGCAAATCCAACTAGGGAATGTTATAGCATAGTTAGGAAAAGGAGTCCTCAATAATGTTGACATTCTATTTCTCATGGATGAAGTAAGTTTTTGGAAATTAAAATTTCTCTGGGAACACAGTTTGGTTAGTGGAAGGAAAATACCTAAATATGGGAGGATCATTTTAAGTCAATATTACATGAGAATTAGAGGAAAAGGTTCCTTACACTGATCTAACCAAAGCATGGTATATATAGTGCCTTTAGTTTTAGGTCATATGACCAAAAACATAGCATTATGGAAATGATAGGTGATATGTGGCCTAACAAACAAAGATCATTCTTTCATACTTTGAACAAGAGGGAGGAAATTGTAAACCATGGTCTTTGGGGTTTTCAAATTGGGAGAATGGATATGGGAAAAATATTCAAGGGATAACCACAGACTGAATTTGAATCATGGAATCCAACATAATGTCATCAAAGCATACAAGGATAGAAGAGGCTTCTCCCAAGGTCGGAGTTACCACTGGTTTACAAATATGTTTTGTGGGTTGTTTTATGCAAAGCCAATTGGGGTGTGTTACAACATAGTCAATCAATGGAATCCTTTGGCTGAAAACCCCATTTTGTGGGATACTTTATGCAAATCCAACTAGGTGGGTTACAGCATAGTCAAGAAAAGGAGTCCTTAGGTATCATAAATTCTATCACCAGGAGCTGGAGAAATATTATGAAGATTCTAAAGTGTCTAAGATTTGGATTATGATGTGTGGAAGGGATGTGTCTGAGAACAAAGGAATCATTTAGACTGATATTTTCCATGAAGTTAAAGTCTCTTACATTGATATGAATTATATATAGAAGGGGTACATCTCGGTTTCCTCGGTGGATCCCTTAATGAGGGGACCAAATTAAGATCTTCTGCATATATATTTGTTTGTGTATAGGAGAATAGTAACTTTACTTTAACTAATGTCTAGGACTAGGACATTATGTATAGGCATTGTTACTTATCTCATTGGAATGAGAATCAAGTCATACATGGTTTTTGAGGTACCGTGTAGTTTAAATTCTTTTTTTCAAGACATTAGTGGTGCATTTTAACGTCATGCAGTAAGGAAGAAGATGTATTGACATAAAGAGTAAAATAATACTATAGTTGGGCTAGGTCATGGGACCTGATCGTCACTACATATTGAAAGTGTCCAGTCGGGATAATTGTATCCCTGAGAGAGGAAGGGGTGAATCAGTGATACTTTTTCTTTTTTTTATTTCAAATAAACTTAGTCTCCTGTTAAATATTTCAATTTCCTACTAAAAACAAATCAAACACACATCCACAGGAACATAAGAATTTACAAGGTTCGCTATTCAATAAGAATAGTTATGTCCTTGTTATGGTTTTCAAATGATCCAATACCCCCAAAATCCACTAGAAAACAATCCTTGGATTACAACGATTAGGATATACCCTTTCACTCGTGTGGAACTATGTAAACACTTCTTCAATTTCTTACCCAAAAGATGGTAAGAATTTATTAGACTTTGTTAATAAAAAATACCCAGTCTGATTTTCCCAATACGTTTTTTCCCAATCTGATTCCTCCCAGTATGATTCTTCTTGATACGATTCTTCCCGGTAAGATTTTTTTGGGTATTATTATCCCCAATATGAAAAATATGACTTTGAAAGAATATGGTAGAGATGAATCGGTACCACTTCAATTATGAGTACTAAAAAATCAGTATGATTCTTCCTCAGCTGGAAATCTTAGTACAAAAATCCCAAATATGATTATCCAACCTGATACATTGATGAGTTGAATACAATTGACAAGAATATTATGGTAATCATCTGAGTATGATTATCAATGAACATGATAATCAGCTAAATACAACTTTGTGATCTTGTCTTTTCTCCTCTCACTTCTTTCATTGAAAACTTATTCAAAAGTATGAAAACTTCTTTCTCTCTATTAAACTCGGAGCTTCTCTCTCTTCAGCAGTGAAAAGTAAATCATCAGTGAGAAAGTAAAAAGTACTTATCCTTTTATAGGCGAACCATGGGAGGTTTGGTTGGGAATCTAAAAAATTTCCTGCTTAATCAAATTCACCCTAATCTCAATTTCCCCTAAAATATCGGGTGCATTTTGGCTTCATCAACAATTCTAGAAGCTTCTCAATTCTTCATCAACTTCATATTAGACTATTATATTCAATTTAAAGTCTGGTTTTAATTTATGATTCTGATTCTCTTCAATACATTTATCTATACCAATTGAAGAAAAGCAAAACACTCCTTGAATTTCAAACTCCCCCTCGGCAATATGTCCATATATTATCTTGATTCATTTGAAACACAACTTCTTCTTCATTTATTATTCTTGACCCACTTGGTTCATCAAAAAATAAATTCAACCCCTTTTAAATGGTTTACTACATTTTTTATCATCTTATTTTCTTTTCTTTGCATCCATCGGTCTCAAGCAATTCTTCCTCTGATTACGATGGCATTCCGAGTCTGATCAGCAGCTTTTTTCTTTTATGAATACCATGCCACTTAAAACTTATTTCTATTTTCCCATAAACTTTATTCTCATTCCTATGAATACGTTTGAGGATAGGATGATATAGTTCCTGACTTAAAATTGAAAGTATTGAAACTTTCCAATCCTCTAGCAACATATTTCTTTCCTTCTCATCCCTAATATGATTTTCATGAGTACAATGTTTATGAGTAAGATTGGCCTAGATATGATCATCCTAGTCATTCTGGGTACAATTAACCATGATATGATTATCCTTATCATTCTGTGTATGATTATCTTTGATATGATTATCCTATGTATGATCTTCAACACATTCTTTATTTCCACCTAGATTTGATTATTATGAATGCAATCAGAAGCTTCATTATCATCTCTTCCACTCGGATAAGATAAATATGAGTACGATCAGGGAAACCACTTTTCCTTTCTTTCTCCAAGATTGTATCACAATTTCTCCAACCAGATTATGATTTATATGAAATACGAATCAGCAAAGCATCATCAAATTTAATTTATCGTAGTCATGTACACTTATATATGATCACTTATTTCTTATCAGATCCATAGTGAATCTGATGACCATTTACTTCCACCAAGTTACATTATCTATGTGATATATTCTCTCATTCTAGATAATGATCAATTCCTTATTATGGTCTTATTCCATTCTAAACCCACTGCAAGTTCGATCAGAACCTTTTCTTTCAAACAGCTTCTCCTCATTACATTGAACAGAGTAAGTCCAATTCTTTTGAAAACAACCATCAATATGATTTTCACTAAATAAAAAGTGAGGTGATTTTCTTTCTTCAAAAAATTTCTTTGAAAACAAAATACAACTCCTGAAAAAAATCACATTTATCATCATATTGGTCCTAACAATATCCCCCTTGGGATTTTGTTTTCAAACAAGTTTCATAAATCACTGAACTTTGTATTCTCAAGTAATTGATTACTTATCAATAATTCTAACCCTATGTGAGCTAACTCATTGTAAGAAAAAAGAATCATTGACAACAAAACCATGTTGTCTAAAATTAGTGATTATGATAACCTTTTTCTTTTTTCCTTTATCAGCTCTTCTTCATCCTCCATGGAATACAAAACAATTTCTTTTCCTATAAACACTCCAACAAATAGTTAGAATATTTCATTCACAAAATAATTCTGAACTCATATCTTAACCACAAATCCCTGTTTTTACATGAATCAAATGGATATATTTATGAAAAAAATTCATTCTCCCCCTGGATAACACTATCTAAAGGTAAGATGATATAGGCAATAGAAACACATACCTCAATCTTGAAGAGAAAGAGGTTGGACACCCATGTTCAACCTCAATTTAAAAAATTATTCCTTTAGTAAAAATTTTTTGAATATGTCCACAACTTGTTACGATGTTGGAACATACACCAGCTTCAATTCATTATTCTCTACATTCTCTTTGAAGAAATGATATTTGATATCAATATGTTTTCAATCAGAATGTTGAATAGGATTCCTTGTGAGATTCATTGTATTTGATTATCACAACCTAAGAGAAAGGGTAACTTCACTTTAAAAATTAGATAATCCAATTGAGTTTTCATCCACATAAGTTGAGTAGTATCTTGGGTGGATGAAACATAGTCAACTTTAGTCGTATAGAGATTTATTGAATTCTATTTCTTTGAATCCCAAAAAACAAAATTCTTTTCCAGGAAGAATAATCCACCAGATGTGGATCTTCTATCATCAATATTTCCAGGCCAATCAAGATCGTAATACCCAAACAAATCAATACTATCTGATCTGCCATACCTGATTCCAAATTCTGTTGTGCCTTTTATGTATCTAATAATTATTTTTCTAAAAAGTAAATGTGATTATTTTGGATCACTCTAAAATTTTTCACATAAGGTAATAGTATAAACAATGTCGGGTCTCGAGGAAGTAAAATACAATAAACTTTTAATAAACTTTCAAAATTCCTTCTAATAAACTTCTTTTCCTTATCCATATTTAGACAACTTTATTCCCACTGATATTGGTGTCAAAACAGGTTTTGATTTTTCCATTTCAAACTTCTTAAGAAGTTCCTTAGAATACAGTTATTGAGAAAAAAAAGATGTATTTATTCCTTTTATGTATTTGTAACCCAAGAAATTATTTCATTTCCCCCATCATAGACATTTCAAATACCTTTTTAATTTCTTGATAAAACCTTTCACAGCATTTTTCATCATTCCCAACAAAGATAATTTCATCAACATAAACAAGCATAATGAGGGAATAAGCTTGACTTTCTATAGTGTTTATATTTCTATCCACTCTTCCTTTCTTAAAATTCATATTCCTTAGGAATTTATCCAATTTGGAATACCATTCCCTTAGAGATTGTTTTAGGACATACAAATCCTTTTTCAATATGCATACATAACATTCATCTTTCCCAACAACAAATCCATAAGGTTGTTCAATATAAACTTCCTCTTCAAGATCATCATTCAGGAATGCAGATTTAACATCCATTTGAAAGATCCTATAGCCTTATTGTGCAGCAATAGAAAGAAAGATTATGATTGTTTCAAGTCTTTCCACTGGAGAAAAAGTTTCATCAAAATCAATAACTTCAATTTGTGAATAGATTTTTCACAACAATCTTGCTTTGTTTCTTATCACTTCACCTTCTTCATTCAGTTTGTTCCGAAAAACCCAATTTATGCCAATAATGTTTTTATTTTATAGATTGGGTATGAGTTCCCATATATCATTATTTTCAATTTTATACAACTCTTCATTAATGGAATGAATCCATTTTGGATTCTTAAAAGATTATTTCACATCATTTGGTTCCACATTTGAATATAAATAAATATGTATAATAGCATTTTTTGTTCTTCTTGTTTGAACCTTATGATGTTAATCACCAATTATATTATGAGCTTCCACTTTCTTCTTCATCCTAGGATGAGATTTTTTAGTATCTTACTCATCACTGGAAATATCTGAGTCTGGTTCTTCTTCTTGATTGGGAATATAATTCTCTGTATCCTTATCGGAATTGTTTTCAAAACAATATTTCTTGACTTTCTCCTATACCTGAGTATGTTTATCTCACTCATCTCTTTCAATTACTTTCACATAAACATAATTAAGAATTGTTTTTGTTTCTTTATTTTATCATCTATATCCTCTTCATTCATATCATAGCAAATAAATATTCCATCTTCACATTTCTGCTCAAACTTTCCATAGTTTCCACCTTACTTCTTTATAACACATGGACTCCCAAAAACTCTAAAGTGTTTAAAACTTGGAGTTTTCCATAAAACAATTCATATGGAGTCATATCTGAATGAGGCCTATAGAAACAACATTTTTGAATATAAACAGTAGTACTCATTTTTTCCTCCAAAAGTAATGAGAAAGACCATGTTCAAGTAACATAGTTCTTCCCAATTCCACCAAACTTCTATTCCTCCTTTCAGAAACCCCATTTTTTTGACGAGTATATGAGTAAATATACTCATGCTGAATTCCATGCTTATCAAGATAAATTTCAAATAATTCACTTCTGTATTCACCACCATTTTTGGTTCTCAACTTCTTTACAAAATACTTACATTCATTTTTATCTTTCCTTCTGAAACTTTAAAACATTTTCAAATCATATGCCCTATGTTTTATATACATAACACAAGTAATGAGAGTATAATCATCAATGAAAGTGATGAAGTGGTTATATCAATTTGTTGATTGCTTTCTCATTGTCCTGTAGATATTAGAATGAATTGGATCAAGGGGTTTTTTTGAGAAAACATCAACTTTCTTAGGCACTAAGTTTATAATCTTTCCTTTCTAGAAAATAGTTCAACACCAATCACTTATTCTTGGAAAATGAGTAATGTATCGGACACGATCTCTTTTAGATAACTTACTCATTTTTCTTTGACACATGTGTCCTAGCCTCTTATGCCACAATTTATTCTCTTCCACCATACTCATGTAATAAGAGTTTTGTATTTCACCAATATGAAACAAATTTCCTTTTGTATGTTGGCCTCTTGTAACAATCATTCCATATTCTTTAATTTTCACAAAAAATCCATATTTTCTAAAGATAAATTTGTTACCCTCATCACACAATTGTGAAACACTTAGAAATTTGTGTTTCATCCCATCAACAAAGAAATATTTCTTGGATTTCAAATTTTCTTTTCCGGTGATGGTCAATCCAACACCTTTGATTCTCATAGATTCATCATTGTCAAATTTCATTGTTCCTTCATTAAAATCTTTAACATTCTTCAAAAATTTAAAATCTTCCATCATATGACAATAACAACCACTATCAAGAATCCAATATCATTCTTATTTTGTATCTTTTAAAGTGGTTTCAACAATAAGATCCTTACCTTACTTTTCTTTCTTCATCTTCGACTTTTGAGAATTGTTAAGAATATTTTGTTGTGCTAGTAAAAAAACAATGAATCCTTTTTATAGATGTCCAGTTTGTTCACATATTTAAAAAATAGTTTCTTGGATTTGGAACATATTTTTAATCTTTATTCAAACCTTTTCAGGTTTCTTTAAAATAATATTCTCAAACTTTTTATTTTGAAGGAATTTTATTCCCCTCAAACCTTAACTTTCATAACCTATGGAATAATAGTAATGTTGGTTGTCAAATTAACACATATTTTTCATATTCCTGAATCCACCACAATACTAGAAATAGCCATAAAATTAGTATTTTCCTTTGAAACTTCAATATCGGCTGGAATTGTAAATATGTTTCTCATCCACCTTATTCTATTTCTTTTCTGAGCCACCAACCTTTCTATTATCAATTAGAGTATTACTTTTCTTTTATTCTTTATCAAAACCAGAAGTATTTGAAACTTTTACTGATTCAGATTATTTCAAAACTTTTTCAGACTTAGGGTTCTTTGAGACTTATGAATTCCCAACTTTGTTGGTCTTGGCCACATACATAGCATTCCCAAATTTATTCTTTTCAGAAAAAATTCCATCATTCTTTTCAAACTTAGAAGATATCTTTTTTTTATTCTTCTTAGGTTTATCATTTTGAGAGATTTCACCAACTTCATAGATAGGGTTTTTGAAACTTTTACTTTTCTTTTTAGCTTTAGAAAATTTTTATTGGACAAGTTACAACTCTTATTATTTTTTCCTTCATCTTAACCTCTATATTCTCATTACGATTTTTTTTCTTTCTCAAATGAATTCTTCAAGTCATAAATCTATTTCAATAACCTTACTTTTTCATCATCAAAATACTCTTGATTTATTGTTAGGAATATTCATCTTTCAACTTTTTTTATTTTCAATCCTTCTAATCTTTCTTAGAAATTCTTTCAAGTATTCTTTTAAATGATGTTCAAGTTGAGTTTTTACTTCTTCATAACTACTACATATAAATTATTTATCATTCACTATTGAAATAAAAGTATTTTCAATACCATACTCAACTGATTTTTCAGATTCAATATCACTACCTTCTTCTTCTTCATCTTTAGACAAGAAACTTCTTCTTTTGGATTTGAATGATTTTCTTTCTTTTCCTATGGAATTCAATTTTCATTTATATCCCTGTTTCTTCCATGATCTTCTTGGATTTCTTTCTTCTTAATCATTATCCTCTTCTTTCTTTCTTCCTAGACTATGTTAATAAAAAAAACCCAGTCTGATTTTCCCAATACATTTTTTCTAGTCTGATTCCTCTGAGTATGATTCTCCTTGATAAGATTCTTCTCGATATGATTTTTCTAGGTACAATTCTCCCCCATATAGAAATTTTGAATTTGAAATAATACAGTAGACATGAATCAGCACCACTTCAATTCTGAGTATGGAAAACTCAATATGATTCTCCCTATATGATTCTTCTTCTATCTGAAAATCTCAGTTTAAAAATACCAAATCCAATTATCCATCCTGATGCGATGATTAAAGGAATATGATTGACAAGACGAGTATGGTAATTGGTTGATTACAATTATAAATGATTATAATGATCATCTGAATACAATGTTGTGATCATGTCTCTTCTCATTTCACTTCTTTCATAAAAAACTTCTTTAACAAAGGCTCATTACAAAAACATATTTCTCTCTCTTAAACTCAGAGCTTCTCAATCTTCAACATTGAATAGTACATTGTCAGTGAGAAATTACAAATTAATTTTCCTTTGATAGGTGACCCATGAGAGGTTTGGGTAGGAATCCCAAAAAATACCCTCTTAATCAAATTCACCTTAATCTCAATTTCCCCTAAAATCTCATGTGCATTTTGACTTCCTTAACACTTTTAGAAGATTATTGATTATTCTTTAAAATCCATGTCAGACTATATATTCAATTTCCATTCTGGTTTTAATTTATGAATCCAATTATCTTCAATAAAATTTCTTCAACACAATGCTATGTACTAACTAAATAAAAACAAAACACTCCTTGAATTTAAAACTTCCCCTCGACAATATGTCCAGCTATTCTCTAATTCCCTTAAAACACAAATTCTTATTCATTTATTTATATTGACCCACTTGGTTGATAAAAAAATAAATTAAACCCCTTTTAAATGGTTTACTACATTTCTGATCATCTTTTTTTCTTTTATTTACATTCATCATTCTTAAGAAATTCTTCCTCTCATTACGATGGCATATCAATTCTGATCAGCATCTTATTTATTTTCTGAATACGATGCCACTTAAAACTTATTTCTATTTTCCCATAAACTTCATTCTTATGCCTCTAAATATTTTTTAGGATAGGCTGCTATAGTTCCTAAATTAAAATTTAAAGTATTGAAACTTTCAAATCATCAGCAACCTATTTATTCTCTTCTTAGCTAGAATCTGATTATCATGAGTATGATATTTTGGTGTATGATTGGCCTTGATATGATCATTCTAATCATTCTAGGTATGATTAATCAGTATATGATTATCGTTATCATTCTGGGTATGATTAGATTGGATATGATTATCCTAGGTACGATCTTCAGCACCTTATTTCTTTCCACCCAGATCCGATTATTTTGAATACAATCGAAAACATATCTATCTTCTCTTCTACTTGAATATAATAAATCTGGGTACGATTAGGGACACCTATTTTACTTTCTTTAATCAAGATTTCATCACAAGTTCTCTAACCAACTTATGATTTATATGAAATAAAAATCAGAAAATCATTGTCACGTTTAATTCATCATAGTCAAACAGACTCTAATACAATCACTTCTTTCATACCATATCTTAATTGAATTCGATGACCATTTACTTCCAAAAAGATACATTATCCATGTGAATGATTCTCAAATTCCAGATAATGATCAATTCCTCATTACGATCTTCTTCCATTCCGTACCTAAGGTAAGTATGGTCAGAACCTTTTCTTTCAAACAACTTCTCCTCATTACGATGAACTGAGTAAGTCCGATTCTTTTGAAAACAACCGTCAATATTATTTTTACAAAATATTTCTTCAAAAACTTTCCATGAAAACAAAATACAACACTTGAAAACAAACACCTTCATCGTCATCTTGGTCCTAACACATATCTTATTGGAACAAGAACCAAACCACACATAGTTCTAATAATACAGATCCCCCACACTGATTGAATTCATGTGTGGAGAAAATAGGGGGTTTTTTAATAAGGTTTCGTGTATAGGGTGATAACCCATATTAGATCCCATCATATAGATATAACTCATACATAATAGAGTAGGGTTATTTATCTTATTATGCTACAGTTGAGCCCGGGATTGTAGATTTGAACGTCACTACGTATCTCATTGAAATTATAATCAAGCCACATGTATTTATCAAGGAAATTGTGTGGTTTATTTTCATACGATGGGGAAATATGGTGTTCCTTTTAAGTTATTGCATCCAAAAACATAGTAACCCCAATGCGAATTCATATGACTTACTTACACTAAGAATCCTTTAACCAAAACTCCTAAGCCCACATGATCTATTCTTGGTATGAGAAACAAGGAACAGAAAATATTTCTTCTAAAACACAAATATAACACAAGTGAAGAATATGGTCATTTAGATTCTGTGGTGGATGGGCTAGGAGACATGATCCATGCATCTCTATTTATCTCATTGGGATGAGAATCAATCCATACATAGTTCTTGAGATCCAATGTAGTTTAACTTCATGTGGTGAGGATGAAGATAAACCGATGTGAAAGAATGGAAATATTGCAACTAGACCCAATATTTTAGATTGGGTGTCACTACATATCTCATGGAAATGAGAATAAAGCCACACAAAGTTCTTTAAAGGTTCCATGTGCAAGTCTGATCCATACATACGGAGTGGGGATTCTTTTTTTGTTATGAATGGACCTGATATTGGACATCTGAGCATCACTACATATCTCATGGGAATGAGAATCAAGCCACATGTATTTCTTGAAGAAATTTGTTGTTTAACATCATGAAATGGGGACATTGGACGTGCAGTTTAATGTCTTGCAATAAGGATTCGGGTCACCTAATGGGAAACAAATATCACAGCTAAACCAGGATATAATATTTGGGTGTCACTACGTATCTTTGTGAAATTAGAATCAATCCACACTTAGTTCTTGAAAATTGTTCCCCACGTCAATCAGGATTTTATGTGGGGGAAGGGGGTTTAATATTTTTCAGAATAATGGTTGGGCTCAAAACATAAGGTCTAGGTATCACTATGCATCTTGTTGTAATGAAAATCAATCCATATGTTCTGGAAAAGTTCCCTGTATAGATTTGATTTGTACATAGGGAAAAAGGGTGGTTTTCTTTTCCTTAATCATGATTGGACACAGTAGGGAAGGTCTGATATCACTACATATCTCATTGGAATGAGAATCAAGCCACATATAGTTCTTCATAGGATATTTCAGTTTATTATCATGCGATAAGGATGTGATAGTGCTGATACTTATACCCATAATAGGGGCCCAAGTGCCACCATAGGATGGAGATGATGTAAGTGGGGATTATGCATGGGATTTTTCTATATTTTCTTTCTCATGTATGACTAAGAGGGTGTCTTGACCTGCTGAGGTGTTAGAGGGATGTGGTTGAGACTTACACCTGAGATGGAAGCCTAAATTTAAGAGATCACAAGGAGTGTATCAACTCATGGTGTTTTGGGGCATTACTTAATGTTGAATAAGAGGGACATTAACGATGTAGTTTAATATCATGCAGTAAGGACAAATGGTTCCTTGCAGTTTTAGGTCATATGACTAGGACCATATGTCTTGTAGTTTATCATCATGCGATAAGGAAAATTATGTTAAACCGTTTAACACCATGTATCTGGGATGCCATGTCATGCCTTTCATAGTCAGGTGATGAGGACTAAGATTCCATGTAGTTTAACATCATGTAGTCGGGATGATCTTCATGTGGTCACACAAAGTATTTCTTTATGAACCTTGCATTGGTCTATGTCATAATGACCTCCCCGTCCATTGAGATTAAAGAATAATCTCTGTTAGAGTGCACCATGTGTATGTAGTAAGGTACATCCCACTTTGGTTTGAGTTTGGTATCATTGCAGTTCTAAGGACCAATACCAGTTCTCCTTGGAGTAATGAATGGAGGTAGACCTTATTGTTAAAATATTTTATTAACTAATTTTGGTAGACTTCTAAGTGATTCATGGTATGAAATCTTTTCTCATCAATCCTTTCTAGTTTTTACATAAATTTCTAGGATTGATCATTTTTGGATATCTGGTCACAGATGGTAACATGAGGGAAACTAGACCTCAATGGGTAAGACTGCTTCTGTTCCATATACCAATGAGTATGGGGTCCCCTATGTGCCAGTATGGGTTGTAGTCTGGTAAGCCCATAGAAAATGAAATATCTTTTTAGGACAATAATATTTATCTTTATCCACTATCATCTAGATTATGTTTGAAAGGGTCTTATTAAAGGCATCTATCTGTATATTAGTTGCTACATAGTAGCGGTATGAATGGTAAGATTTGATATTATACTCATCATATAGTTTTTATACCTCGGAAAAATATAAATTAGTGTCATTGTCCATTATTTTTGTATGATGGATTCCAAATTTGGTATTGATATTGGATTTCATGAAGCCGAAAATTCTTTTGGCCTCGACTTCTTTGAGGGGTATTGCCTCATCCCATTTGGAGAAGAATCACTAGCAGTCAGGATGTATTTGAACTGCTTGGCGGTAGATGGAGGGTATGTCCCCACAACATCTATTCCCCATATGAAAAATGGTCATGATTATTTGGTTGTATGTAATAAATGTAGGGTTTTATGGATGAAGTTGGTATGCACTTGGCAGGAATGACGTTTCTTGGTAATTTTTGTGCAATCCTATGTCATTGAAGTCCATAAGTATCCAAGTCTTTGGATTTGATAATAAATCTTATACCATAACTGGTGGGAACCATAGTCTCCTGTGTTTACTTCTTTTATAATATCCACAATCTCTTATCCATAAATACATCTGAGAAGGACTCCATCAAATCCTCATTTATAGAGGACTTTCTGGTGATTTGAGCCACCATGAAGAGTGAAATTGACTGCACACTGCTGAATTTTATCCTTCCCAACTCTGTTCGATGGAAGTACTCCATTTTGGAGGTATTTCATGATGGTAATCATCCATCCCATGGTATGACTATACAGTTCAGGGATAGGGATGACTTTGTTGATATCTTCCTTTCTAACATGAACAAAAGGTGAGACCTTTCAGCGATGGGAAATGCTGATAATTGTTTCATCCCAGTTTGGATATTCCAAAAATGTATCTATATTTTCCAATGCATCTTCTTAGGTGTTCTGTGATCATGGGATGTGATACAATGTTGGATTTGAGTGGAACTCTTCCATTAAAACTCATACATAATCAAGAAGGGGTATTATCTATTCTTTTCTAATAGAGTAATCTTTGTTGATCTATTTGATTACCAACTTTGAATCACCTCTAAACTATAGGTGGTCCACTGATATTTTGAGTTTTGGTTTTATCCCTACAATGAGGGCCTGATATTCTACCTCAATATTGGTACAGCCTTCTAATAGCAGGAATAAGTAAGGCAAAACTTCCCTCACTTGAGAAATGAGCACAATCCCTAACCCAAATTTTTTGAGTTTTGGGTCTTCCATATTCTTCCCTGTTGGGCTTCTATATGCACCATAAAAATACATTTCCCACATTTCGGGTCTATCTTGAATTGAAAATATATCTTCATTAGGAAATTTAGTATTTAATGACGTTGTTTCTGCAGATGAGTGGTCTGCAAGGAAGTCTGCCAAGGGATGTCCTTTCTCTTCCCTCTAAGGTATGAACTACATATTGAACTTCTACAGGATAAAAAATCACCATTCTAGACATCCTTCCAATATAGGATGGCTAGGGATATATTTTAGTGGGTTTTTGTGAGAGACCAATTGGAATTCGGGGTACTATAGGTAGTACCTTGATTTCTGAACTGAAAAGATTCATGCCAGGTAACTCTTATCAATATCTTAATAAAGAGTATCAGCATCGAGAATGGGTCAAATGAGATAATAAAGGATGTTTTCATTCATAGTATCATTATTTTTCACAAATAAGGTGCTTATTGATTGTTCTAGGACTATCAAATAGAGTATTAATGGATTTACCTCAATGGGTGACATTAATATTGGTGGGTTCAAGATGTATTTATTGAGGTTATCAAATGGTTCCTAAAAGTAACTAGTCCACTGATATGTGACCCCTTTCTTCATCAATTTAGTGAAGCTTAAACACTTACCTGTGAGGTTGTCTATAAAGCACCAGATATAGAACAAGTTTCCTTGAATTCCTCTCAACTATTTAAGGTTTTGAGGAGGTAACATATTAAGTATTTTTTTTTCTCAATGTCAACTTTAATGTCGTGATGGCATACAATGAAGCTGAGAAACTTTCATGATGTTACACCAAAATCACACTTTAAGGAGTTCATCTTCAAGCTATGTTGTTATAAATTGTTAAATATGGTCTTTATCTCAGCTAAGTGGTCAAAATATTGTTATAAATTGACCACTATATTTTCAATGTAGCATTAGAAAAACTTCCCCATGAAGGGTTTGAATATGCGATACATGGTAAGTTGGTATGTGGCACTGGTGTTCTTCAAGACAAAGGGAATTACTCGATAAGAGAATAATCCTTGGGGGGGTCTGAATGTTTTGTATTCTTCATCTTCTAGGGCCATCCAGATTTAGTTGTATCCTAAATATCCATCCATGAAGTAGAGGTCTTGATAACCATTCATTTCATCAATTAAGAGTTATGTGATTAGAAACGAGAATTCATATTTCATAAAATTCTAGCTGAGATCTCTAAAGTAAATGGAAACTATGATTTTCCCATTTTTCTTCTTCATAGGGACAAAGTTGTCTATCCATTTTTGGTATTAAACCTCTTGAATGAAGTCATCCTTAATGAGTTTTTCCACTTTAACCTCAATTTTTGAGGTGTTAGTCAGGTGTGTCCTTCAGGATACCTTCTTGTATCCCCAATGGTCTTCTAAAACCTAATTGGTGGGTAGCCACCTCGGGGTCAAGGCATATCATCTATGTGTAATTAAAAGAGAACACATCCCACTATTTCTTAAGGAAGTAAGTTTACACATCCTATTATTTGGTATTCATGGCCTCATTAATCAAAGGGGTTTATGTATCGTCTTCTATACCTAGATTTAACACTTTGAGATCATTAACAGTGGTGGATACACCTTCCTCAAATGATGGAGGGGAATCCTTGATGTCCACCTCTTCTTCCACTTCCTCATGCTTTACCTCTTTCGCCTCTTACTAGGAATTAGGTGATGAATCAAGTTTCTCAGAGTTGGGAGAGGAGTCTATATTTGGAAATCATAAAGATAAAGAAACTATTTTGTGCTTGCTTGCTGGTATGAGGCCTTTTTGGTGCTTCGATGGGAAAATGAGGGATAGAGAATGAGCCTTATCATTTTCTCCTATTGACATGAAATCTTATTCCAGCCTAGATGGTGGAAAAATGATTTTTTGGATATCAGGGGATGGAATGGAGATATTTTCATCCATTATTTCATTACTTCTTAGAGATTTGACATCTTCTCCAATGCTATCTAGTTAAGCTATCACAACTGACATCACCAAAGTCACCGAATGTGCACTCAAATTTAGACCCACTTCTTTGATTTAGTTAATGGGGAGAACATTATCTGCACTAATATATTTGAAAGGATTAGATGAAATCATCTCCAGAATATCTGGGGCATTGATTCGAGCGACATTATCAGCCATGGTCTGTTACCCTTCCTTATGGTAGAAGCTTGTGTCAATGTATTCTGACTCACAGGATTTGAATGGGGATTTGTCACCATGAAATGTCCCAATTTAACCATTTATAAAATATTTGAGGCATTGGTGGTATGATGAGGGGATATCCATGTGTTGATGTAGCCAATTTCTTCCCAGTGGAACATTGAAGGATGTATCTTACCTAAAAACCATGAATTCTAAGTCAGAAACGAGATCCCCAAACATAGTCCTAAGTTTGATCTCACTGAGAGGGGTTTTCTTATTCTTATGATAACCCTTTAACATTAGGGTATAGGGGGGGAATTGAGATTCATTGAATCCTAGTTTTCTAAGTGTTCAGATTGGGATGAGGTTGAATCCTGAGCCATTGTTAATGAATACTCATTAGATATTAATGTCATTTATCCTAAAAGATATATAAAAGGGAATGACATGCCCCTATAAGATGGAATCCTCATCCTATTATGTGAAATAGATACCATATGGAATTATATAGGATCATTCTCTTCACGGTATACTTTAGCAGCAGTAGTCTCAAATTCAAATTCTGGAGGGCTTGACAAGGCCTCGATGAGTGCTTCCCGAAGGTCTTTTGATATACTTGTAGCATCTAGGATTTAAAACTTGGCTGGAACCAAGGATAATTACTTCAAAATTACATACTTATAGTCCAAATGTCTGTGCTTCCCAACATGGGGATATTCTTTCATATGTTCTTTAATATCTGAAGTACCTAATATAGACATATCAACCATTGGAATATGAGCTGAAGGTTCTTCCACTATTGGTGGATTAGGCTGGCTAAGTCATCCTACACACCGAGATTGATTAGGTGATGACGTATCCTCTAGATGATCTTCAAAGATGATTGCGTTAAGAAAAACTCTGACATGTGTGGGGGAACTTTCTTATTCCTTTTGATTTCATTGTAGATCTCTCCCACGAGTTTCGATCATGTAGATATTTTGAGCATGGACATGGTTAGGGTAGTGATTCCTAGCATGACTGTGGCATCACCTATATTCTTGATTTATAAGGCCTACCCCCTAGTTACTCAATCAAGTGTAGGGAACTCAGGTTCATAATCATTCTCATCATCTAAGAATGGATCCATCAAGTGAATAATTTTAATGGATCTGAATATCAACTTCTCATCCAATTGAGATTCCATCAGGTGGGAGAACCCTTATTGTACCATTTAGCGGGGTACTGATCATGATTTTGAGACTGTCGAAATGAATTTCACTAAGGTTAAGGATAACTTTGGCCTTAAAATAGGCTCATCTTCTTTCATTTTTTTCTTACTATTCTATCCATGTCTCCTTTTGAAAGATTGTTCTTTATAGGACTAAACTTTCGGTAGAGTCGATTTTGTTGTAACAGAAGCATCCATAGGCATAGTCAGATATTAAAAATGTGCTTAGATGATATCGTGATTTTGGTCAATTGTTTTCCTGACCATCTAGTCACCAAGATTCTGTGCGCCCTTGTTGTTAAATTTCTTCCATTTATTCTTCTCCTCTAGCTTAGTAGTAGAGATGCATGCTACTTGAGAAAGTGAATTATTCAACTTCACCTTCCTATATTCCACCATATTTTGCAGGATGTCATTAAAAAAAATCACTTCTTTATGTTGTTCCCCAATACTAGATGGAATAGGAAATAATTTGGGATATCTTCATCACCCTCTTTTCTTTGATTCTTGAGCTTTGGAAACTTGATCACATTGTTTTCCAAATTTGATATGAAGTATTCAGGGACTTGGTCATTTAAAAAATAATAGACCTTGTTTTTTATCTCCTAAAACTATTTATCATATTCGCTCTTTGATCATCCTAATGATACAGGCTTTGTTTCTAATTCTTGAAAGGTGCATATGCACGATATGGTGTATTCTTTAGAGTAGGAGTGGGTATAGGGGATGACTTAATTGTGATAGTGGCAGCCTCTTCTTTCCTTATTCTCCTTCCCTGAGTCTATGGAATTACTCGGGACTTAGCTTTGGTATCTACAATGGAGCCCTCCAGTCTTTGAGAAATTTTGGCAATGTCTCGAAACCCTCATGTGTATTTCATAGGGATAAGTTCTATGTACAACTCGTCACGAATATTCTCTATACAGATGGGTAACAAGTCTTCTTGAGGGAGAAATATGTTTAAAGAGTATATCGAACCTTTCCATTGGGTAATAAAATACAAGAACCTTTCATTCTCCTATTGTTTTAAATTTGATAGGTCAAGGAATGTTTCCTTTTATATCATTGAATTGAACTAGAATAGAAATTTCTAGAGGAGGTCTTCCCACCCCATAATTGACCGATCCTGAAAAATCGTGTAACATACAAAGGTTGGCCCCTATAGTGATTTCAAAAATCAACTAATTTTCACTACCACCTTTTTTTCATGGGTCTCTGTCATGGGATCACAGAGAGAGATGAAATGCATCGAATTCTACTTCAGGCCTCCTGAGCTGTTAAAAATGGTAAATATTAGATTCCCAAAGTTTGGAGGGGGAGGATTCAGATTTACCCATTTAGGGTAAGGCTTATTTTCTAATTGTATCAGTGATATCTATTCCTCTATGGATTCTAATCAAGCTATGAGTGACTCAAGAGTGTTCATGAGCCCTCGAGGAAAGTCTGGTTGGGCTAGAACTTGAGTAGGTGCAGTATTTGGTTGGGCCATAGGTGGTGGTACTAGTGGTATCTAACATGGGTTGCCCATAGGGGTAGGCCTATAAGGATGTTTCTGGACCTATTCTGGTTGTGCAACCAATGGATAGAATTCTTGATCTTCCACTGCGCGATCCAAGTATATTGTTGGTTGGTATCCCACATTGATTGAGTGTTTCAGATCCACTTCAATCGATGTAGTGAAACCTATTTTCTGAGATACACCTTTTGGTAGTGTGAGTTGAGGATCTTCTTGTAGATTATATCCAACAAGAAGATTGTCTCGTAGTTGTTTTGCATTAATTATCCTCAATTATTTCATCTTTTCCTCCTATTGAGCAAATCTTTCCTCTAGTGAAAAGGGTTTAACCTCTCCAGAGGTAAGTGAGGAACCATATGACCCTTACCCTTTTCCTTATTGTATTCCTTTTGAGGAGGTAATTATGGATTGTTTTAAAGAATTATAAGATTTTGGGAAAGTATCTGGTTCTAGGTATGCATACCATCTTCAATTGTTTTGGTTTGGACCACATTATGAGATAGAACTTACTCCTTTGACTCCTCCTCTGAATTGTCCTCATGTTTAGTAGAATCTTTTAGGGTAGCGTTGATGGAATTTACTACTATGTAATGCATTACAAGAGTTCCATCAGTGTATTTATGGGAATGTATATTTCTACGCCCTCCACAAGGCCTTGTCCTCTTCTTTTTTGATTTCCTAGGAGCAGTTTGGTGGACAGTGATTTGAAGGGAATTTCCAGAATGTTTAGTCATCTACATTCCCAGTGATGGTACTAGGTCATAGGATGGGAAAAACTAAGACGATCCATTTTTCATCATTTTCCTAAATCGATAGAAAACTAATTTTTGTAGTGGAGGAGTTTCCTGGGGTGAAAATACCCCCATCCCTAAGGGATGAGTTATTCTGGTTCTACTTTCACAACAATTCAGGCCTAGTTTGTTGAACTCTAAGGTTGGGTTAGAAAAATTCCCAGCTGTGTGGGCTGAGGTTACTCTGGAACTATCGTGGTTACTACTTCTGCAGCTACCCTTCTAATTCTATAGAGTTTCTTTCAAACATGGGCTATGTGTATCATTTGGTATTCACTTTGGTCACCCATTTTTAAAGATCATTGTGATATTTTTGACATTTTCTCTATTTGATGGTTGACTTCTTCTAAGAGGGAGGATTTGTCAATATTTTCATATGTTTGATGTAAAAAGTATCTCAACGTTATACTCTCTTCTAGCCTGACATTGGTGAGTGTCGATCGGGGTCTAATTTTGTCGATCATGTCTTTTTTCATGAATAGAGTATGTTTGTTGGAGTCATCTTGAATCCATAACATTGCTTAATACCACTTTTGGTGGGATTTTCTAGTTGAGGAGTGTGGTGAAATGTAATTCTCTATGTGAACCCTGTCCTCTGACATGACCACTAGATGGGGCATCAATGATCAATTGTCAAAGATTTTTAATGCACTAAGGCATGCACATTTAAGGGATCCTTATTGTTTCTCTAGATTTCATGAAGCTAGAAGATCCACCAATTCAATTTGGAATTTCATCCCTTTTATTACCTTTATGTGACTTTGATACTCATTATAGGTTAATACTTTTTCCATCAATTGATGAAGATTTTTCCATATGTTGAGTCAGATATCATGCACACAATCTTCTGAAAATGCATATGGAATGTTGTATTGAGGGGTGGCTAAAGGCCAGAACATGACTAGTATGTGAACCTTAGAAAATTGTTTCCTTATGTTTATAATGTATTCTTCACCTTTTTTTATAGGTTCCTCTACCTGGTATGACCAAAGTGTATGCTTCTCATCTGTTTTATCATAAGTGGTGAGATTGGTTGGGACACTCACTATTATGTTGGAAGGAAGTTGATCCAAAGGAGGTTCTAAGAATGAACATCACCTTGGGTCGTCATCTGGTAGATAAAGAATTTCACTTGAAAATGAAAAGGAATCATACATAACTGGACTTGTTTTCCCAATTTCCTCGAAGTAAGAGGGTTTTATCATCACTGCATCAACAAAGGAAGGACCCTTTTGATGACATGAAACACTGCTATGGAGAGAACTTTTTTAGTGAATGCCATCATGGGAGGACTATCAGGGTGGATTATAGTAAGGGTAAGACCCTCTTAATCCTTGATATTTTGGACATGCGGAGGGCTTTCATGACTCTCATCAGGAGATGGGCTCTCAATATTGATCTGATTATAGTCATAAAGCAAGACTTCACAGTGAAGTGTGTGAGGAGGACCTTTGAAATTACTATTACTACCCCAGTCATTTATTAAAAGGAGGGTAGGATTATGAGATTACACATATAAGTATATAAGGTATTTAAGAACTCCAGAACCGAGTAGAGAGGGATCGTAAATCGTCTATTCACTCTTTATTTTTCTTTGGTGAGGCTTCTTTTTGGATGCCTTCTTTTGAGAAACTGAGGCCACTTGTTGGGGAGAGTGGTTTTTAGGTATGGAAGCTTGATTATCTAGTTCTTGTGTTGTTGTCGAAATTTTATGATAGGATTTTTTAATTTTGGTAGGGGTTTGTTCCTACCTCAGGGCGGCTATTGAAATGGTCTGATTGCCTCCAATTGGAGTGGGTGTATGTTCATGATCTAGTTGTTTGTATATCATAGGGGAGTTTTCCCCATGACCCTCCTGTACAGGAGAAGATTTGTGTGTCGACTCTAGGGTGTCATGTTGATGAGACACCCCATTCATTGGGATGGAGCTATGTGTCCAACCCCATAACACTATTTTTGTCACCGTTATGATGTTTCAGTAGGTCTATAGGATGTGGGAAAGGATTTTTGTTTTCCCTTTCACCATTTTCAAGATATGTTTGGTGACTTCAAGGAATGGAACAGAAATATAGGCCCATTCTTAATTTAGAGAAGGGGTATATACCTTCTCGTATCCCCCCTTTCCTACCAGTGGATACTGAAATTACTCAAGTGTGGGGATATAGAGTTGGGTTGGACCCTTATTCATCATCATTATTTTCTGAATGACTTCTCTGGATATTGATAGATGAAACTGCTAGTAGGCTTGATGAATGTAGGCAGGTGTGTACGCCTGCTTATATACTTTACTATATTTATTTGTCTAGATTTTTTGAATGTTTTCAGATGAGTCTATTGGTGTGGTTGATTATTGTGGGTATGTGTATGTTCCTACTCACAGTTTTCTACTGAATTTGAACGGTGGGCTTCATTGAATGTCGCCAGGAAAGTCTTCTAGCATGCTGAATTAAGGAGGGTAAGTGTATGTTCCCACTCACAATTTTCCACCAAATTGGGTTTTTGGCCGTCTTATTTTGGAGAAGAGGTGCGAACTTGGTACCTATTGATCGGTTTCTGCCCTCGGTAGGTCATCTTGCATGCACAGATCTAGATGACCTGGGTTGAATGGCTGAGGAAGGCACCCTTATCATGTCAAGGGTTAACTACATCACAATGTTAGAAGTAGAGATTTATAGAAGGATTCCTTTGGATTGAACCCTATTTCTTTTGGATGAGGTTGTATGTGGACTCTTGGTCTATCTCCATGAGATGAGGTAGGGACCAGTTGTCATGTTTTAGGGATAAGCTCCCAAAACGGTTGAAGATTGCGGTTAGCGCTGTCTACTTCTGGACCACTGGTCATCACTGATCGGATGATCAGTGGGTCTTAGAATGCTGGATGGATTTCCAGCAAGCCACCAGGGTTGGGATTCTACCATTCTGGAAATACTACCTGACCAATATGTTTGAGACCTAGTGTTGAAGATGCTAGGTTGGTGACAGCATCCTTTGCTTTAATGAATACCTGATGTGAATAGTATCCAAGGAATACGTTCATGGAAGATGGAAGGAATCCATTGTATTGAGGGTAGTTCTGAGAGAAGGTGCCTAAAAATATGAAAAAAACAAACAATAAAACCTCATCAAAGCAGCATCTCATTTGAATGAACACATGCATGATTGATTGCCTTGCTTGGACCTATTTCTTTTAGAGAGCTAAATGGGGATGACAGGTGGGTGAGACTATCATCTTGGTTAATGATTCATGTTGGGTTCATCATTTTTTTCCTTGTATATTTATGTTCTACTGACGGTTGATTATAGGGGTGAAGTTTTGTATAATCATTCACGTTGGGTTCATTATTTCTGAATGGTTTCCAATGGGTTTGTTTGTGGGATCAGAAACACCCAATGGTTATATATCCATGTGGGGCCTATATTCCAAAGGTAGGCTCACTGTGGGGATTTTGGCCAACGATTATTAAGAACTCACATTGTTCTAGAGGATGGGAGTTCAAGCTCATCACACACTTTTGGGGGGAATTTTTGCCTACTCTAGGGCTCTCTTATAGATTTAAGATATGTTTGTGAATCCTTCATTAATTCCAAATTATAATTTGGATCACCCATGAATTAAAAATAAATTATTAGAATGTATTGAATTTAGAATCATCTATATGTATCTGAGGTTCTTCATTGATGGAGATATTTTTATTTATCCGAGGTTCTCCATCGATGGTGTCCTATTATGTTCTGATTAGATATTCTTTGGTCATTATTATAATGATGATGGTTTTCTATCCACATATTGGGGCACTCTAGATTGTATCGTCATCCAGGGAGAAGGGGGTTATTTTGGTATCAAGATTGGACCCATAAAATGGGCTTCCTATATATCCTCATGAAATGAATCATAACCCACATAATTTGATGCCACTTAATAGGGAACATCTTGCATTTTAAGTTCTTGTGATAAGGACCAAACCATGCAGTTTAGTGTCATGCGGCGAGGACGCCTAGGAAAAATATGCCTAGTTAATGTTTGGTGTGGGACTTCTTCCAAAGTGGCCCAGGTAACCTGGAAGGGATATGGATTCCTAGGTTGAATTATACCCTACCATGAATGTTTCTGAAACAGAATAATGTTGATTTGGGTTGTTTGGTTTGAACCTAAGAGGGGATTCCTACATATCCCTTTTGGATGGGAATCAAATCCTATATAGTTCGGTTGTGAGGACCCATTCCTTTGGAGTCCCAACAAAGGATTATATCATAGGTAATTGTGGTCCTTTTAGAGGATTAAGTTGGGGATTACTACTAAGGATGATTCCCTGATGAATGAGTCTGTGTCCATGAGAAGTGGCTTAAATCCTAGATATTTGGAGGTCTGGTTTGGGGCTTAAACCTAAGGAGGATGCCCGAAGGTGATTTTAAGTTTATTTTATGATTACTCCTAAAAATTATTCCTTTTTTGAATGAGTTTTTTTTGGTTTGGGGATTACTCTTAAAGAGGATTCCCATGTTGGTAAAAGTTTGGGTCTTATACCAAGTAGAAGGCTTGTGGTTTGCAGTTGGGGCTAACACTTGGAATAATACCCAAATATTGGGGGATCATGTGGATTTCATGACCACCGCTAACCTCTAATACCTTGTGAGTCATGCTTGGTGTGAGAAAAAATAGGGAATGAATGATCTGAGAAACCACACGATCTTCTTTTCCCTTAGGTTGAATGCATATCCTTGAAGACCCATGCCTATGGAGGTACTCTAAAGGAAGGCTAGAGAAATATCTGGAGGAAGATTCTCTACCAAAACATGCATCTGACTATGTAGATGTCATCATCATGGATATCCCCTAATCCCAAAAGTCATGATGATTCATGCTTGAACATGAAAAACAAGAGGAATCAGAAGATATGGAAAACCACACACTTCTCTTCCTCTGTTGGTGGAAGAGGATAGGGTGATGGGAGAAGAAAAGGGGGCTTGAATGCACCCATTACCTCTTATATTTCATATCCAAGATAGTCAATTCTAACTACCCATATAAGCATGGCCCTCAGAGAGAAAGGATTATAAAGAATGAAACCTCCTGTAAGAAAGGCAAAAGGCTTACTCCAGGTGGGGATTCCCAAGAATTGGTTCTGTAGTAGGGGGATAATATCACTCCGTGTTTATTGTAAAAGCAAGCATGATCCTCACCCTCTTATCCTAGAACTAGAGGCTCTAGTTATTAAATATTAAAATGGTAGGACATGTTCTTAACCCTAGTATCTGACACTAGGAGTTCCCTAACATCAGGCCTAGGGTCGGGGTCATCATGGTTGTGGTAATGAAAATCCACATTCACCTCGAGGACCCTAACTATCTGGTAGGATAAGTGAGGTAAACCTCTGACCATAGGAATGAAAATTAAAATCATAGACACGCTGGTGTTTCACTCTTCATGGTATTGAAATTATAAAGGATTCTGTGGAGGTTTCAACTTGGTCCCTTTTTGGAAAGGGATCTGAATGAGGAGATGCCCTCCCATTGGTGGATTGAAATAGGATCTAAGAGGTGTCTTGTGTAGGGTGAATGCTTGGGATAATCAAGTTAGGCTCTCACATGTAGGCTTGGGTGAACCGAAGGAGTTCTAATCAAGTATCCCTGGGAAAACCAAAGGAGTTCCACGTAGGTAAACCTCTATGAAGTGAAGGTGCCTTGGGCAATGGACCACCTGGGTAACAACACTTGGTGAGTCTTTGACCAAGCCCACAAGGGTATTCATAGGTGTTCCCAGAAGTATCTCATGCAGTTACCTAATTAGTATAGGGGACCCTATTTTATTGTTCATAAACTATTGGGAAATGGGATCCTCACATGGGTGTAATGTGTTTTAAACCCTGGCAAGACTTTAGTTCCACTATCCCCTTTTAATTTTCACTTCTTCAAGTTTTGGAAGATTAACTAGAAGATTTTCAAGGGCCTATGTGAATTACTAGAGGTATCAAATCTTCAAGATGTATTTGGGAAGTTTCATCCATACAAATTAAGACCCCAGGTTCCTATTTATAGGAAAATATGGGACCCTGGGTGAGAGGGTTCTCTCGCTCATGTGTGTCGCATAGGTGTGTTGCACTAGCTCATGTACAGTTCAGTCGCGCAAGTCTATATGGAGGTACCCTACATGCTGATGATTCTTGGGGGTGCCTGCGTGAAAGGCCTTTAGTGTAGTTTTCTATGCTTGGCCTCCTTAATTAATCTTCTTCTCTTCTCTTTAAGATATTTACATTTGACACCTTTTCATCCATGTGACAAGATGGAGTGTAAATAATTCTCCTTTTTTATTCTTTTTTTTATAGATCTATCCTTATCCTCTCTCTTAGAGTCATATATATACTCCCTTATTTATATATCTATGTGTTATGATGTGAATATTGATGGGATTTTATTTGATCTATTGAAGGAAAGATATTGTGATCATGGATCTAGAATATTTAAGTGTCCTTATTTGTATTCACTATCCATTAAGAGGTATGAAGCTTCTCTCTCATCTCCACTTATTCCAAAACATGAATTATTAGTTTTGTTAAAATGGTTTTTCTTAGATTTTATATGGTTTAATTTTTTGATTTCTGTAAAAGAACCTGTTTTGGTGTGTGTTTAAAAATCATGTAAATTTTGATGGATTTTAGAAAACCCCATTGTATTATAATTTTAAAATGATGGTTTTAAAATTATGGAATGGTTTTGACACCTGAAAATGGTTTATCAAATTATTTTAAAGGAAGAGTTGCTTATGTAAACATATTTTCATGGAAGTTGGCATAATTGGGTTGTTGTTTTTTCAAAGTGGGCAGAGTATGTTTGAAAGTATTGTTATCGTGGTAGGATGGATTATGGTTATAGATCACCACCATTAACAGTAACACCAATCTTGAGTGTATGGATGTGTTTTTGGGTGTGTGTACATGGGAATGATTATGCCAATTATTGATGAATGGTAACATGGTAGTTTATGATTTTATCACATGGGTTTCACATTTATCTTTATATAAAATATTTAACTATGTTTCAACTATTTTAGATCAAATGTCCTAACTAGTTTTTGTCCTATTGGAATGTTTTGGGAAGTCTCTGGTAATTTCCTTCTGAGTTTATACCCACCCCCTAATTGGGAACTTAGGTGTATTTTTATATATCATATACTGAGACACAAGAAAGGGAAATTTATGTTATTTATCTAGTGATTCATCTTGATATTGCGGCATGATGGGTGGTGTTTGATCTTAGAGCTAATTCGGGTGGATTTTTAGATCATTACACTTTGATGTATTGATTATTACAGCCCTTTGGGTTCTATAGTTGATGTTTCTTGTTCTTATGTCTCTCTGATATGGTTTTACTAATGGTTTTATATTTGGGGTTGTATTTTCTATATTCATTCATCATGTAGGAGGATTGGATTTTTATATTTTGTGTTATTAATTTGTTTTATCTCTGATGGTAAAATCATCCTCCAACATTTTTTAAATCCCTTGGAATTTATTTCCAACATTTGTTGTCTTCTGGATGTCACCTAAGGTTACTATCACTTCCTCTCTTCTCAATCCAATGAGTTTGGTAGAGATGTTATGAAGGCTAATTATATGGGCTAGGATATATAATTTTGGATCCCCATATGATTTTATGCAGGGATCCTGATAACCTAAGGAATACATTCAAGTGAAAGTGTAACCATTACAAGATAAAAATCATAGGAGTGGTATTTACTTCATTATCGTTGGTTTAATTTTAGGTTTATGGTGATATTTTACATTTATTTTATTTAATAATATTGATTATATCTTTATAATTCTATTTTGGTTAGAGTGGTGAAATTTATTTTTTTGGGAAATAATGATGGTATTAACTATGAATCCTTCAAATTTTATTAGAGTTATTATGATATGTTTTCCCTCAAATTATTCTATAATATAGTAATGATTTGAAATTTCATATTTTTATATGAAATACATACAATTATTGGTTACATAATTTAAAGTATATCATGTTAAAATAATTTCATTATATTATTTTGTCATGATTCCATGATGTTTAAATTTAATATAATAACATGATTAAGAGATTCTTATTAAAGAGAATTCCAAATTAATTTTTCCTTGATGATAATATTTTATACATTAGTATTTGAGGATTTCACTAATTTAAATTAAATTATTCTTTTAGTATCATGTTTTAGGTGTTTTAATTTCTTAACCTTTTATTCCATGTGTTGTGATGTGTGACAAATCAAAAAAAAATTGAAGGTGGTAATTTATTTTACTAAAAAACCTATTGTAATCATGGATTAATGTTACTTATTTCTACTATTTTTAGTAGATGAATAGCTTACTTAGTGATAAACTATTAAATTTATTTATTTTACATATATATATATTTATTTTCATATAGTGAATAAATTATAATATGTTAAGTAAATTTTTGGATTACTTATTATATATGATATTTTAGGAAGTTAAGCCATTGTAGCATATGATTTATTATATTAATTTTTACTCATTCTTAAATATTTATATGTTCCCCATTGAGTATGTTAGACTCAGAACATAAATGCATGGAATGTTTTTTTATCTAATGATTTAAAATCATGGTTTCTTGGGAATAAAATTTTTAAATAATTTTTAGCATGTCAATCATGATTAATAAGAATAAATAATGTTTATTTTCAATTATATAATCTAGAATCATGTTTAAGTAATGCTATTAAAGTGTTATTAGGTGATTGTTGAATTGATTTATTATAATTCCTTCTTTGTGGATATGTAATTTTTTGATATAGAATTTGTTATGAGTAGTATTTTTGTTAGTATTTCTTGGTATATTTTGATGTGTGTATTGTGTGTGGTGTTTGGTTATTAGTGAATAATGGATATTATGTTTGAATATTTCTTAAGGTGGTTGATTGAAAGAAGTGTGGTGTCATATGTAAGGATGGGTTGGTTTATATGGGTAGTAGTGTGTTTAAATTGTTGATGTGTTTCTTTGTGTAATTTCATGATTTTATATTATGTTGATGCGTTTTTTATAGATTATTATACCTATTATTATTATTTTATATTTATTTGAAGTCATTTACTTGAATCATCGTCAAGACATTAGGAATGATAAGAGTAAATTTGAATCATGGGATAGATTGTTATTGAATTTTCAATGGTATAAAGTTTTGGATTTCCTTGGTAGATAATAAACCCATGAGGATAAGGAATTGTTAGAGGATATTGAAGTCTAGTTTTATATATTTAAAACCTATAACAATTATGAGTTTCCTTGGTGGTTGGATTATTTTGAGAAATAACTTAGAGATGGTGGAAAATGAATTATGGAAAGAAAAAATTGATTCCTATAATTATTTTATTAATCTATTCAAGAAATATTTTATTTTCCATATGTAAATGGATGAATGTGTGAAGGTGCTTTAATAGATACAGCAAGTGGAAGATATTTTGTATAGATTTTCAAATTTCTTCAGGGATTTAATCAGTTGTTTTCTTGTTTTATATCTAGTGAAAATGAGAGAGAATAATATTTTGAGTCTTCTTTGAGGCCATAGATTTAATGTCCTATTGCAAATTTTCATTTGAACTCGTGGTTAGAACTAAGGGGTTGAGTGGAGGTTGTAGAGAAAGTATTGTCCAAGAGGAGTTTTTTGGTAATGAACCATCCCAAGTTATCAATATGTTTAAGATAAATCATCTAATTTTTGGGTCTAGAGGTCCACAAAAGGGGAGAGTGAAGAAATATTTTATAACTAGATCATATCTCTAATATTTAGGTTTGAGTAGTTTTAAGTGTCCTATATTGGGTAAGTTTTTCTATTTTCATTTTAATGATCTGAGGAATTAAAAATATGAATTTCTTAAGTTTCATCATTCCTATCAGTCCTCGGTTGGTAGTTAGTTATGGTTTAGTCATGTCCTAGGTTTGTGATAATGCAAATTTCACTAATACCTCTAAGATGGATTTCAAACACAATTCAAGAAAGTATGTATTTTATGTGTTTTTATGGGTTAAATTAAATATATTCTCTTAGTAAATTTTTTGATTTGTTTTCTAAATATATTAATTTAGTAAAGATTTTTATTCATAATTCATAGTGATTTTAAGTAGTTATAGTTATTTTTCAAAGGATAATTATTTTTAATCATGGTTTGTTGAAGTGAAGTGAGTAGTTGGTGAATGGTTGGTTGTTATTTTAGGTGTTTTTTGTTGTTTTTCTCTATTGTTTTTGGTTTCCCTAGGTGGTGAGCTTCTATTTGAGAGGTATCTCTCATGGTTTTGAGGTTTCTTGGTGTTGTATTATTATAGTAGATTCAGTTTCATGGACCAACATTTACACTGAGAACATTGGTAGTGTGTCCATCTTGTTTGGGGGGTATGTCCCTTTAGCATTTGAGTTTTAGGTATTCTCTATATATATATTTTTAGATTCTCTTGGTTGATAATGTTTTGAGAGGTATCTAATATATAGTTCTAAGATTTTTTAATCCTTTAATGTTTTTTTATAGATGTTAAAGGTGTGATAAGGAAGTTTGGAGGTAGAATGGTCAAAGAGAATAAGTGTTTTGGATGAATTTTTAGTAATCAGCATGGATTGAATCATTACCATATAGGTTGTTTCATGACCATGTGTGTTTCTCCATGATCTATTTTCTAGAGAATAGAAGTATTTTATTGTTTTAAATCATGATTAATTTATTTTCAATGTGAGTCTATGTTTTTTGGTGGTGTTATTAAGCCATGAGTTTTAGTGTTATTCTATTTGGTTTGTATTTTTCAGTTGTCTCATGGTTATTCAAGATATGGAATAGATATTCTTTAGGTGTTTCTAGGTTAGTTTATGAGGGTTCCTTTATGGTGTGGTAAGGGTAATTATGTCATGAAGTTCATTATTTGTGATTTCATGGTTCTTCCATTTTTGGGATTGTTGCACCATGGTGAAGAGTGTTACACCATGCTTTGTGTCTAGGGTTTTTTGAATTTGAAAAAAAAATGTTAAGGTATTCACTATGATTTTTAAATGTTCAATAATTTCAGTATAGTCATGTATATTGTGTCATGACCCTCTTTAGGTACATCAAATTTAGATATTTTAACGCCTTGGGAGATGGGAGAGGTCATTCCATGAATTCCTTCAACCCCCATAGATCCCTAAGCATCTTATGGATCATTTTGGTTTCATTTTGGTCATATTTTGAGGATATAAATTCCTTGTTTTGACATATTGGTTCCCCTTTTGATTCAAGTTACTCTTTCTTTTCCTTCTCATCTAACCTTCGTGTTTCTTATATCTCTGAAGGTTATGGTGGTGCATTTTCCTTGGTTTTATAGGATTGTGTTAAATGGATTGATATGAAATGTTGTAGAAAAGGATGGTATAATGTTTTCATGGATTATTCAGAATTCATTTTTTTTTCTTCTATCTCTTGATATGGTGATTCTTGAGCTTTTTTGAGTAAGGGTATTTATAAATTCTTATTCAATACCATAGAATGATATGCCTCATTGAATTTTTGTGATTTCTTTAAATGATAATCCTTATATTATTATGCCTTATTGATTGATTATAATTTGTTAACATTTTAGGGTTTCCTCTTTGGTTTATGTGATAAATAATATTATATTAAGTAAAGATAATAATTGTATCAATGCTTGTGGCTGGGAAGAATCTACTATGCCTTATCATTCCCCTTATTTTTTATATGTTTTTTTTGTTTTATCACCACATAATTGGGTAATCACTTAAATAAGGTAATAAAAAGAGATTTTAAATTCTAAAATTAGATAAGTTATTTACAAAGCATGAATTTTTTTTGTTTAATGATTCCATAGATGCAGTTTATTACTGTTATATTTATGGTGATCTTTTTCAGGTTTATTCATTGTGGTTAGATAGGGGTGTTTATGTGTTTTTATACTAGTGGGTTTATTTTTGATTTGTTTCTTACTTTGATGATAAAATGGATAAATGAGTTAATTGTGATAATGATAATGGGAATAGAAAGTGGAAGTATAATATTGGTATTAATGAAATTGATAAATTAATTACAGAATAAATCATGGGAGATTTAGGATGTTGGATTTTCATTCTACTTTATAGATATTTTTAATCTAGTTGGGACTTTGGTAGTGGTATTTCTCTAGATCTAGTTGTGATATTTCACTATTGGAAATATATTATTATGTTTTTAGTTTTATTTGGGATGCCTTACTTGGGGGTTGTTTCATCATATGGAAGGTTTTAGGAGTTATTTTTCTTCAAATATGGTTAGATTTTTACTTATAATAGGTTGTTTTTTGTGGTGAGTTTGAGGTGTTGTTTCATTTTCTTCTTATTACTTCCACTATTTTCATTGGATGTTTGTTGAATTGAAATTTTTTGGGTGTGAGGTATGGAAAATGAATTGGAAGGAAGTATTTTAAAAGGTTAATAGTAGAGAGATATAGTGGTAGGTGTTTTTTTAGGATTTCATCATTATTCCTTTTTCATTGTGGTTGAGTTAGTTGGTCTAAGAGATTTGTTTTTTTCTATATTATTTTAAGGGAGATGTTTTGTGTGTGTTTTTTTTTCTATTAATGGGATGGTGTTAAAGTAAAATAAATAGATTAAAATTATTTATTAATCAAAATGAATATGTTAAATAATATGATTTTTAATGGATTATGGTAACTAAAATGAAATGTGGAAAGGAAGTGGTTTATATGGAATAAATGGATAGGAATAAAATAATTTAAAATATTGGTAATGTGGTTATTGATGTGGTTTTCATTTATTTTTGATTGGATTTTGTTATTTCTATTTATTTTTTATTATAATTATTGGTTTACATGTGTTTCATGTTCCTTGTTGTTTCTATGATTAATTTTTTATCTTGGTTTCAAGGGAAATTTGTGGTGATAAAGGGTGAAGGGTGGTATAGCATGGGTTTTAATGGATTGAGGGCATGATGCATGGGTTATGATATCTCAAGGTAGGTATATATATATAGGTTGTAATAGCTTGAGGATATATATTATATACACTATATGGAATGGTTTTGTGGTTGTGATGTAAAGGTATGGTGGGGGACTACATAGGGGGAGTACATCATGAGGTTGATGTCTTTCATTTTAAAGTAACTCTATGAATATATGGTTGTGATATATTGATATGTGGTAATTTGGAATGTGGTAATGGATTTGTGGTTGTGGTTGGTATAGTTATATATGATTCTTGTGTTTGATTATAGTGTGGTGAGATGGTTTTTTTGTAGTACGGTTGTTATTTTATTCTCACATTCCTGATTAGTGGGTGATAGGTCATTATATTATGGATTAATGTCATGTTGTGATTCTTATAAGCCTCTAAACTGATAGGTAATAGCAATGATAAATTTATGGGTCATTGTTCCTGTATGGTTTAGTGTTGTTATGGGAGTTAAAAAAATTCCTTTTTTGTTTGATAATTTATGATTATGATATTTATGAATCTTGAATTTGGTTTCAAAGTTAATGTTGATGTTGGCTTGTGAGAATTTGTTTTTTAAGTGATGAAAGGAATAGATTGAGTTGAAAAGCTCATAATAAAAGGGTGTAGTTTTTTTATTCTTAATTGTTATGGTTTTCCTATTATTTATTCATGTTTGGTTGATTTTAACCATGTATACTCTTTCATATCTATTTCACATGGATACTAATTTTTTTAGGAATATGATCCTACAAATTACTCCCAAGTTCTAATCCCTACATAATTTTCTTAAGTTATTTGTAAGATAGATTAGAGGAGATTTAGAAATATTGTTTAGAAAGTTTCAATAGAGTTTGGAATCCTAAGATTTTTTCCTTGCATATCCATATTTATAGTGCTTGTATACATTTAATTTATGAAACATTTGGGTTGTGGGAATTTTTTATTAAGGAGATATTTGTAATTAGATGGTGGATTCTATTTTATTTTCTTGGGTTTTAAGTGGTAAACACCTTCCATTAAATGTAGTTTATACTCTCAGTGCTAGTCATCAACCCATGGATTATAGGAGGTAGTATTAAATGTCATTATCATATTTTCTAACAACCTAAGATGGTTTCTAGTGGAGGTGGGTCATGACATGATCCATACATAAATATTTCACTATTTTTGTGCAAAATGATTGAATTTTGATATACATTTATGTTGTTACCTTCATTTTAGGTTCATGATGTCATGAAAAAACATATAAACTATTTTTTAATTTTTTTTCAATGACTTAGGATTGTTGTTTTTTTTGGTTTATAATCATATATTAACACATAATAAATGCTATTAAAACATTATAAACCATAAATACTAGGAACGTCATTCATTTGAAGTTGAAACCATGAAAAAACATAAAATGAAGAAACTTTTGTTTAACTTACACCATAGATCCACCTATTATAGCCTTCGATCAGTATTCTTAATGAATATCCATAGAACATATGAAGGACTCCCTCCTCCATGGTATATCCACAGGTTGAAGTTGAATAACCCATCGTATGGGTTGGACCTTCCTATCCTCCATGATATGTTAGTATCTTATAATTCAAAGGAGGAATAATATGATAGATCATAGATATAGGGAGAATCAGTAGAAGATTATCAAGTGTATAACACCCCATCCTTTAAGGTATTATCTCTTTTTATAAGCCTCGTCCAACCTCCATGCATTAACTCATACATTACATCATATATAAGTTAATGCTAAAGTATTTTCATACATTAATCACAATAATGCAATGCTTATACCATGTGTTTCATCTAATGAAACACTCAATAAATGATAGCCAATAAGGATAATATTTTAACATTAACTTATGAACACTCTACTATCATTCAAAGGAAGTGGTTGTGATATCATTATATCATAGTCAATGTTATATCAAAAACCATAACATACAAAATGTATTTGGATTATACATGTTATACTGTGCAACATGTTTATATCATACCTTACGATATAAGACAAAACACATCATATGTGTAAAGTATTTTTGGAATATCTCCTTTAATATCGTACTTCCACTACAACCACATAAAATTAGTGTCATTTCATCTTATATTTTATCATATTTAATAACTTGTGAGACCATATATAAAACTAATTTGTATATATTCTAAAAAAATTGGATAGTTATCATAAACTTTATCGTGTATCACATCATATGTAATACCTTGTGAATACCCATTAAAAAATACTTTTGTAAAAACACTAAAACACTTTTAGAGCTTCTCTCTAAGTAAAACTCAATCCCAATTTAGTCAGCCATAAAATGTGAACCCATGGGACTTTGTATCATTTAAAAAAATATGGATTCCTGAATTCATAAATGTATGAAAAATAGAGGCTTCTAGAAAATAACTAGTGATACTTAATCAGCAAAGGGATCTGATGTGATCTATATCAAACATATGTATTTATATACCTATGTCCACTAGTTTCATCATATGATAGAATGAATTTTCAACTAAACCCTTTATCTAATATATCAAGTAAACATGGGACATATAGTATTTTGATACCATATAGTCTACCCATATGTTCTCAATTATATGATTATTGATTGATCAAGTTGATGAATACATCACATTTCATTCACCTTTATAGATGAACACACCACATTCCCCTCACCCAAATTGATTAGAAAATCATATCTACTATCTAGGTATGGTCATACACTTCCTCAGTCTATCTTAATTGAGGACCCAAATGTCATACTCATCATATTATAGGATAAATCCTATCTTGGTTAAGATATAACCAACGACATGATCAGTAAAATACCCATCCACCCCCTGATTAGCTAAGCCTATATATCACACCCCAACCCTTGTTTTCCTATTTAACTTATTTATTTAATTTTTTGACCATTTACTAGATTTTAAATATGAAACAAGTGTATATTTTTAATTTTTGTAATTTATACATTAGCACACAGTTGGCACATAGTTAGTAGAAACTATGCATAAAATATACAAATGCATCTATAACATGATATAGCCAAACTCATGGTCGGTGTATTGTTTGTAAAACTTTTCATCATTCCATGCAGGGTGATCCATTCCCTCTATTATAAGGCAAATTATTGGCACATAGTTTGGAAAAAATCAAGTATCCAAACTGTGTGTAGTTCCCAATGGGATAAAAATATAAAAATTGATAGTTTTCCATCCCATAATTTTTCCTAAATCATTCCTCCCACCCCTTATTCCTCTCTATTACAACACGCATGGTAATGGGGGATCAATAATAACCTCCCATTTGATCTCCATCTCCCACTTGTTCGATTTAAAGGGTATTTCTTGTGATTTCAAGTCTAAGTCTTCAGGTATTTTCTCCTCCTTCTTCCTACTTAAATTCTTTTTTCCCTCTTTTCCTTCCTTGTGTGTGTTACTTGGCCGAACCATAATCCAGATATGGTGTTATTATTTTTTAATTAATAGTATATAGGTTTTGTGAGACTCATCATGAGGCCAATTCAAGCGATGGCAAACAAAAGAGATGAGTTTCGCCTGATTTCAGGTAAGATGACCCCTGTTTAAGCCTTTAAATTATAGAACCCCTAATTATTATTTAAATTAATTTTTTATGTGTTTATTGATATTAATAAATATATCTATGAATATATTGAGAAGGTAAATTAAGTTTTACTTGGTTTTAGGTGACTATAATGGAACTTTTCCCTTCAAAAGTATGTTTTAAAATTATTCAATGAATTCTTTGCAAACCAAATGTTTGGTAAAATGATTGAATGGTATTTAAAAATAAATTTTAAAATTTTAAAAGGTATTTTTTATTTCAAATTTAATTCCAAACTGGCCCTTAAATTTTACTTGGAATTTTAATTAATACTTTAAATTCTAATTATTGATAAATTATTTCAAATTTCTTTTGAATAAAGGGATGAGTTTTTCAAATGCCATGTTCATCTTTGATGGTTATACAAATATATATGAGTTTGAATGTGTGTGTGTGTGTGTGATCATTCACATGAGAGTGTGTGAATTTTTACAATAATAGAAACAAGTGTGTGTGTGTGTGTGTAAATTTATATGATTATAACAATAGATGGGTACTTTAGAAATATAAGTTGATATTCCACTTTGATTTCAAATAAGTTTTTAAAGTGGATTTCTAAAAATAAATTAAAAATTCTTAGTTGGATGGTTTAATTTACTTTTAATGTTTTAAAAGGGTGTCTTAATTATCCTAGGATATTTTATGGTGGTTTTAGAAGATATATATACATATTATATTTACTTGGAATAATTTATTCTTGACTTGTTAAGAAAAATGGTTTTGAAAGGAATGATTTTCATGTGATGAATTAAAATTAGTTATGATGGTTTGGTTAAAGGACATCTAATTTAAATGGAATGTGATGTTTTTGAAATTGGTAAAGAACATGGGATGTCGTGTAAATAAGAGGGAGTACTATATTAAATATCACTTTATAATTCACCACTTTACTAACTATACAACTCTTAAGTAAAGTCTTTAGTGTCATAGAGGGGTGACACCATAGGCCAAGATCTGTACTCCTTAGTTGATCATTGGATGTGGTGTCATGGATGAGAAGCACTACCATGCTAGGACAAAGTCAAATTATCCCTAGTGGTTATCATTTACATTGGATATTTACCAATTATACTATGATATTACCCAAGGATATAGGGAGGACAATAACCTTATATGGCCTAGGGATTTTCCCATTGGTTATTATTTATGAAATTTTTATTTTATGGTACATGTCCTCTCTTTATAAAATTGTTAAAGTATGTAACTTTCACTCTTTTATAAATTTATATGTTATGAATTGTTGTTTCTTATGTATTTAAAGGTTTTAATATCATTGTTAAATGGATGCACTACTGGAAATATGACTTATACCAAAGGTTTTGGCCAAACCGTTGGTATAGTTCATTAATTTAGACCTATACCAATGGTTTGGCCAAAACCGTTGGTATAGGTTCATTATAGAGGACCTATACCAACGGTTTGGCCAAAACCGTTGGTATAGGGGGGACCTATATTAATGATTTGGCCAAACCGTTGGTATAGGTTCATTATAGAGGACCTATACCAACGGTTTGGCCAAAACCGTTGGTATAGGTCCATTATAGAGACCCTATACCAACGGTTTGTCCAAACCGTTGGTATAGGTCCCCCCCTATACCAACAGTTTGTCCAAAACTGTTGGTATAGGTCCCAAAATCAAAGTACCTATACCAACAGTTCTCAAAAACATTGGTATAGGTCTATACCAACGGTTTTGAGAACCGTTGGTATAGGTACATGTATTTTTAATGGAATATTCTTACAGAGAACATTAAATAAATCATAATTTAAAATATTTATGATAATACATATATATATTTATGAAATTATGTTCACAAAAATCATGTTAGGTTAGTGGTTAGGTCATTCCATCATAAACTAGAGGTCCTGGGATCAAATCCCACTAGATGTTTTTTTTTGAAATACATATACCAATGATTTTATGGAACCGTTGGTATAGATTTTCATATTACTTATACCAATGGTTTTCAAAACCTTTGGTATAGGTCTATACCAAAGGTTTTTCTAAAACCGTTGGTATAGACCTATCATCACAGCTTACTTGGTCACGGTCCTCCAAACCGTTGGTATAGGTTATACCAATGGTTCCAAACCGTTGGTATAGGGTATTTTTCCAGTAGTGATGTTTCAAAAATGGATTTAGAAAATAGTTAACAAATGGATTTTCAAATATCAATAGCATAGTCTGGTGAAATGTTTTCCAAGTTATTGGTTTCATTTAAAGAAAATAAAAAAGGAAATATTATGATATTGTCTATATATATTCTCATTTATGAAAAACCTGTTTTTAAATACTATATTTTAAAATAACATGAAGTGAATCTTTTATTTAAAGGTCTTACTTGGGGTGTGGTTTATCTATCATGCCTATTAAACTTATTGATCATGCATGTATATTGCATTTCAATTTTAGGTTCTTGTTCTTTTATTTATTATCATGGAGCATTCAAGTTTTTAGTTATGGATGGTGAAATGTAAAGTCACACGGAGGTATGCAATTGTTTTGTTTTGTTTTAGTTTTATTTATCACACTAGCCAAGTAATCCTTTACTATGTTAAGTTATCATTATTTGTGGTGCATTATATAAGTGGAGGTCATAGTGGGACTTGGAGATGGCTATAGGTTAGGGATTTTGGAGGGTGAGATGAGAAATTTTTATTTTAAATCTACTTTATCTGTTACTTGTTTAAATTTTTTAATTGTCTATTTCTACTTATTTTTTTGGATTGGATGTCCAAATTATAGATAGGTCATGCTGGATTTCTAGTAGAAATGTCATGCTTCTTATACTCTAATTTATTGGTGAAATCATTCCAAAGGTTCATTCTTGATACTCAATCACTTGTTACTATACAACATAGATTAGGAATTCCCTTCGGGACCTATCGTAGGCTGTTTCAGGAATCTGATTGATGGATGACTCTGATTGGTTCATGAAAAAATGGTTTCCAAGGACGTTCTTAAGTGGGCCTAGGTTTCAAAGAAAACCTTTGTTATTTGGGATATCTGTTAGATTTTATTTATAACTATTGGGACTTATTAGGTAGGAGTAGGAATAGTTTCGTGATCTCTTTCTCATTTTGAACACCAATTCTCCAAGGGTAGTTGAGTTTTGAGCTTTGGTTTTTGAGTTTTCATCATTTATTTCTTATATGTTTAAAGGGTTTTTCTATTTAGAGGGTGAAAATGGGAGTAAATTGATGGTACCTGGAGTGATCATAGGGCTTAGATATCCTTGTGGATCCCAAGTACATTATTTTAAATTATTCTCAGTGGTATTGGTGTGGTTGGAACATGGTTCTCCAAGCCATGCGGACAAGCTGCACATTGACAACAGTCCTCCTCTGAATTATGTATTGGACTTATTTGTTTTCAATTCATTATTTATTGCGTTATGTTCCCATTTTTTGTGAAAGCGTAATTTTAATTTTTAAGCATTGGTTTTAACTATTAAGGTTTTGATTTTAAAAGTAACGAATGGATTTTCTTAAATTAATTAAAATACAAACTCATTTTTTAGATTTCTAATAGATGTTTTTAAAGTTAAAAGGGGGTTTTCCTTGAAATTTATTTTTCTTAACTTCATAAATGATTTTTTTTTTAGGTTTTTTTTCTTATTTTAAAAATTTAAAATTATTTTCTTGTAAGTGTTTTTCAATACATTTTTTGGAATGAATTTTGGAAATTTTAAACCAAGATTTCAATGGTGTTCTAAAGAGGAAGTGGCATCTTATTGAATTGAAAATAGTTTTAGAAAATGATTTTGAAATAGATTTTTGTTTGGTTTTTTATATGAGAAAAAAGGTTTTTTATGTTTTTAAAAAGGTACATGTCTTTATGGTGTAATTGATTTTATAAAACAATTTTTAAAGTCGACTGGTGGTTTTTGAAAAAGGGTGTCATTGGAACATGGTAAGTGTATTTCTGAGAATTCCCCTTTATTTTCTTAAAATATATTTGTTTTGAAATTTGGGGTATAGATTAGTTGGTACTTTTCTTTATGTTGTTCTAATTTGGTATCCTAGAATGGTTTGGATGAAATGGGGGAGTGTGTTCCTTATAGAGTACCGCCTTTTATTTTCTAGATGTTAACCCACTTTAGGATGGTGATGGTCCTCTATTTGGGACTTTTCCTTGTTGATAATAGAGTATAAGGGGTTTCTTTAAGTATTTATTAGGTGATGTGGCTTATTAGGTTTTTCTTGGATTATATTTTGGTCTTCTTCGATCAATGTGTCTCCTCAGGTGTCCCCATGGTTGACCCTTATGGAATGTGGTTTGTTTGGGCAATTCCCCTGCCTCATTTTTTGGTTGATCCACTCTTGGATTTGATGTGATGTTAACCTAGTGATTAGATTATACCTTTGAGGGGATGTGTATATGGAGTTTTGGGTGATCTTATGAGTGATTGGGACAAATGATATGTTCTATTTTATTAGTTGGTCTCACCAAGAGTCAGTATTCTAGAAGAAAAGTTCCAGGTTACTCTCTCTCAACCCAACTCTAGAACCATGTTGTTCTAGTTAATTTGTGGTTGTTTGAGGTATTACTGGTTGTGTATTTCCTTCTTCTAACTAGTTCTTCTTTCTTATCCTATTTGGATATGGTGGTTTGTCTTTCACTTTTGGAGATGGATTCTTATTATATTATTCTTAGATTATGTTAGTGTCCCTTGTGAAACTTACTCTTCTCATTGAATGATTTTGGTCTTGTTAGATTCTTGGAATAATTGGTTTTATTATAGAGAAAGTGTATTAGTGGAAATATAATATAGTGGGGAGACCACTATAAATGATTCACTTATGCTTTTGGATGTTTCTTTAGGACAAATTATTGAGTTTCATTTGGGTCTCCCCATCATACCACTTTTGTGTTAAGGTGTTCTTGGGTTGTGAGGTGGTTCTTTAGGGAGCCGACCTTTCCCTTTATTGTTTATTCACTTTAATGGTTTAGAGTCCATTTAGGGTTTTTTATTAGGGAATTGGATATTTTTGGTATGTCCCATTTCCATATTGAGGATATCTTCATCAATTTTTGATAGAAATCTTAGTCCCTATTCATTCTTCTCAAACCATTTCCTTAGAAAAAAGTTGGACCTCGTTCCTTCTTGAGTCAACCATTTCATCCAAGGATTTATGGAGAAAAATGAATTATGGTGGGGAGTGCTACCACACCCATAATATAACACCCCAAGATTTTATGGTATGTATCTTCTTAAATAAATTCAATTTATTTGACAGTTTACGTTGCACGCAACACTGAGCTTAAACGAACTATAATATACTATTAAATATTAACATAACCTTTAGAATAGTAATATGATTGTTAGGAATAGTAATGTTTCCATTAAAATAATAAATTCACATATGAAATTATAAATAAAATTTAGTTATCTCATAAATGAAAATGTGATATATTTATATCATGGAATAAGTAAATAAATGTTTTACAAATAATAAATTAAGCATTGATATTTTTTAGGAAACGTAAATATTTACTTACAATTTTAGAATTAATATAATTATTTAAAAGAAAATTTATATTCCTAAAATAAACTCATTAATTAATATTTTTTTGTATTATAATTATAATATAATTTTATGAGACCATAATTAATTTTTCAAAGTGTCGTAAAATCAATTATAATATTAAAATCGGTATTTTTTGAATAAATGATGATTTTAATTCAAAATTAAATTAATCATATTTAGAAAATTATTTTCATAAAATGGATTCTATTTTATAATTCTACACATTAAAAAATGGTTATGGTGAATTTTTTTTATTTTTCTGAAATAATTGAATTTTTTGGTGAATAATGAAATACGGTATTTAACATTATAAGTAAATAGATGAATTTTTGAGACATTTATGATGTATGTATGATTTAAGAACCAGTTTTTTCAAATTAATATGCACTAGTTACTATACATAGTCATAATAATCAACATTTTTGATAGTCTTGAGCCAAAATAATAAACTAATGAATAAAATAATCAAAAAACACCCCTCTCCTCACCTATAAATACCACCCCATATCCTCACACCTTATAAGAATCAAAGATTTTATAAATTCTACCCAGTTCCTTTCCCAAGCCTCTTACCCATGTCCAAGACCTATTGGTCTTACAAAAAGACCAAATCCAAGTGTCTTAAGGAGGTTCCAAAGGAGATGATATTCAAGAGGTAAAGTCCTCCTTATTTCTCTTTTAATTTCTTTTCTTTTCTTATTCTATCCTTAAATAAACTTATACAAAGTGGAATGATAACTCAAGTATCATATATATACTGTAATTTTATTGTGTTAATGGAATATCCATCATCAAATCTCTTCCCTTCTCCTTTTATTCTAAAAATGAAAACATTGTATGCGACGTGTCGATTCACCGCCTTTGTGGACGACGAGCTTGCATTTTCCATAATCATCTTGAAGGCTATTAATAAAACCATTAGTATGGTTAAATAATATTTTAATATAAATATTATAATTTATATCATATTATAGAACCATTATATAAACATAATATTAAATAAAATGATACAAGTTCATGATGGTCATAAAAACCACCAAAATAAATTAAGAATATTTTCATCAATGTTTTATCTAATGAGTCATCCTCATACCATATAAAAAAGTGATATATAAAAAAATTTAAACTTATTTAATTTTATTAATAATAAATAATTTCACTTCTATATTTTTTCTTCCATTTGATAATAATTCTCATAATTATACACAAGGGAACCAACCATTGAACCATGAAACAAACGCTCCCAAAACAACAAAATTGAACATTATAACTCATAAAAATGAAAATAAATAAACTTAATAAAATTATAATAAATAAAATATATCTTTATTATGTTATTAATTAAGTAATTAATTAATATAATTTTATTATCCAGGATATTAAGTACAAGTGCAGAAACTTTCGTACATAAGGTAAGGGGTTTCTCATCTCACTTTTATTTCTATAAGATATGTCTTATTCACCACTTGTTTGTTTTGTGTAGTGTATGTATACTTCCATTTAATATATGATATCATGAATCTATTTATATTTATTTTATTTAATTTTACATTTGATAATCATCAATTTTATGGGCCATACGATTCGATTGATTACAGGTGGTAAGGTTTTTCGTCTCACTTTAATTTTTGTGGGACATATATCATATTCATATCTTATTTCCTTTGTGTATTTACCCTTTTATTTATTATCATAAATCATTGATGATTTCATTAAATATCTATATTTATTTTATCATGGATATGGTTATTTTCTAAGTTGTATACCATTTTTTCATACAAAGTTTACTTTGAATGGTTTTTTAACTGAGGAAATATTGATAAATTTGTATCCTCTACTCAATACAGATAATTTGATAAGGAATATTATTCATGAATTAAATATATGTATGAATAATTATTTGGAATTATAGTTATGGTTGGGGACTAGTATTATATATTCCCTTGATGCATCGACAGGTCTCGTGATACAAAACAGTTGGAGACAAACCCTTCAAATTTGTTTCCAAGAAGAATTAGACGAGTTTCTACCCATAGGCATAAACCATCTTATAAAAGGTATTAATGGTAGTGGTTCATGTGAAAGATACATTAAATTCAATAATTAGTCATATTATTCATTCAGTATTCAGTTATTACTATCCATGAGATTTTCACTATGAAAAAATCTATAAATGCATTTTAATTCTGAGTTTATTGATTAAATGGAATTTTTTTTTCATTTATTTACCTTTTCATATTGATTATGAATTATTGGTTATTCTTTACTTATTAATTATTAATTTTTCTGTTGTATGTGACCCTTATTTATCATTTGAGATCACCCTTTTATTTGTTTTCTTTTCCCATGTTATGAAGATGAAATCTTTGAATAAGTGTCAAGGAAACGGTTTATTTTCCTTTTTTATATTCTTTGTTTAGTTACTAATGTAATAAGGTAACCATGTATGTATCTATTTATTCAAGACAAATAAACTAATTGATCATTAGTGATTTGATCTCTTGTATATATGCCATTGTAATAAAATAACCATCGACTCTGGACTACTGGGGTTGGGGTTGTTACAACTTGTATCAAAGGAGGTTTAGTAGAAACTTTGGGAACTAGATTTTAAATAAACATGAGAATTATAATAATTCCTTATAATAAATTTTTGGCTCAATAATCATGATGGTTATGAGCTAACTCAGTGTGTGCCATTATTTAGTGATGGTGACTAATGGAAGCAAGGGAATCAATACCCACAGAAAATGTAGGGATTTCCCCAATGAGAAATTCAACACAGTTAGTGTTGGATCTGAGCAGATCATGACCATATTAGGTTATCTTACTCAGGTTATGATGAATAACCATAATAAACCTATGTTGGGTCATTTCATGTTGAATAATCCCCTATATTTTAGTGGGACTACTAATCTAGTGGTATCTGAGAAATGGATCAAGTCCCTTGAAAAAATATTTCTAGCATTGGGATATAATGAAAATGAAAAGGTGGTATAGGTGGTATATTTTCGCAAGGGAGATGTTGATCAATAGTGATCATTGATCTAGAATAATAGGGAGTAAGATTAAATAGGATACATTTAATGGAAATATTTTAAAGAAACATTCTTCAACAAATATTTCCCTCATGAGCAATGAACTGAAATAAAGAGGAGATTCCTTAACTTAAAGAAAAAGGAAGAAGGGAGTGTTGCAGATTATGAGGATATCTTCACAAGATTAATTGGGTATGCTAAATATTATATACATGATTCTGAAAATAATATTGATCATTTATTTGAAGTTATTAAGCCAAGTATATGAAGGACACTAGCTTCTCAAACATTTTCATCATATGATGAAATAGTATTAAGTGTCATAAAAATGGAGAAGTAATTTTATAGATCATATATGTCCAATTTAAATCAAGAGAATAAGAACCATGAAAAATTTTAATCATTAAAGAATAAGAGGGGAATGACGTAATTACCGTTATGCAAAAATTATGGAAAGACTCATCCTAGGGAATGATTGAAAGGCATGGGAGTTTTTTATAAGTGTGGAGAAAAGGGTCATCGAGCTAATGAATACAAGGGTACGAGAAAAAATAAACGATATTCAATGATTAAACTATAAAGAAATTGGGCATTATTCAAATTAATGTCCCAATCATCAAGTGAATCAACCACAGAAGAGGCCAAGGGGGGTGGTCAAGCTTATGTGATCACCACAGCTAAAATAGAGGTACCCAATGATGTAGTGGCAGGTACATTAATCCAATCTTCAAATTTATACAATTATTTATTTAATTCTAGATCATCACACACTTTTATATCTACCTAGTTTTCCAAGAAAATTTTACATTTCCCTTGTTATTTAATAAGGGAGTTGTTAGTCAAAACTCGTAAGGGAAATCTCGTTACAATAAAGATGTGTTAGGAAGTCCCTATTATGACACATAAACGTGCTTTATTTTATGAACTTATCATCATACCTATGGTTGTTTTTTATATTATACTCAGTATGAACTATCTTTTAAAATATGATGCAAAAAAATATTGCAAGAATAAGGGAATTACAATTTATGAGGAAGATGTATAATTCCTTATCTTTAGAGTGAAAACTTCATCATCTGATTCTTATCTAGATCCACCCCCAGTAGCTCTACTGAATGAAATTCATAGGGAGGAAGATAAAATATAATATAGGGATGAGAAAATTGATATTATAGTTGAGGATGTAGAAATTTTATAGGAATACATTGATTTATTACTTGGGGAATTACCTATACACCCTCTAGAGCATGAAGTTGAGTTTACTATTAATTTAATCCCAAATAAAAGATAAATATAAAATACTCCTTATAGAATGGACACTATGGAATTAGTGGAGATAAATAAAAAACTAGATTGGATGAGTAATAAGGGGTTTATTCACCCTAGTGTTTCTCCAAGGGGATCACATGTTCTCTTTTTTAAGAAGAAAGATGGATTCATGAGGATGTGCATTGACTATAGATAAATAGATGATATTAAAATAAAGAGAAATTATCCTCTTACTTGCATTGATAATTTATTTGACCAAATTCATGGAGCTCAATATTTTTGAAGATTGACCTTAGTTCTGGGTATCATTAATTGTGATTGAAGAAGGAATATATTCTGAAGACATATTTGCAGATGATGTATAGACATTACAAGTTTATAGTAATGTATTTTGGATTAACTAATTCACCCTTAGTTTTCATAGATCTAATGAAAAAAATATTCACAGAATATATTGATGATTTTTTTGTGGTATTCATTGATTATATTATGGTTTTTTTAAAAGCTATGAATACCATGAGAATCACTTGTGGATCATTCTTGAGTCTCTCAGAAGGAAAGAGTTATATGGTAAATTTAGAAAGAGTGAATTATGGCTTCAGAAAATTTCTTTTCATGGCCATATTGTCTCTAAGGATGGAATTTTAGTTGATCCTATAAAGACAAAGGCAATCCAAGAATGTATTATGACAATGAACATAACTGAGGTGCATATTTTTATTAGTTTAGAAGGTTGTTATTGGTGTTGGGTTTATAATTTTTCCTGATTGGATAACCTGTTAACTAAGATCACATATAAATAGGTTAAGTTTATATGGACAAAAGAATGTGCAAGATTTTTTGAAGAATTGAAGAGAATATTAGTCAATGTTATGATTTTGAATCTACTATCAGGAAATAATGGGTTTTTGATATACAGTGATTCATCGAAGAAATAAATGGGTTGTGTCCTTGTATAGAATGATAAATTTATTTCATATGCATCAAGGCAGTTAAATATTAATAGAAAAAATTATCCAACTCATGATATTGAGTTAGAATCCATAATATTTTCTCTGAATATATAGATACACTATCTCTATGGTGAATGATGTGAGATATATATGGATCAAAAGAGTTTGAAATACATCTTTACATAGAAATAACTCAACATGAGGCAAAGATGGTGGCTTGCGTTACTCAAATATTATGATTTCTCAATACAATACTATAAGAGAACTGGTCTTTATTACACATTTAAACATTATTTATTACATAAACTTTCACTTAATACAGCCCATAAGATCTATAGGTATAGTTTCTTTGGGGATTAGGAACATTACATGACAACATAAGACATAAGATACAACATCATTATTGAAAACTTATTTTAAATAGCCATAACATTCCTTCGTACTTAGCATATCATGGGATAACCTGACGAAAAACATAAGAAAAGGGTGATTTATAAAGCCATGTAATAGAGTAAACAATTCATAACATGAATAATACAATACATGTTAAGAAATAGGTATATCAATGGATCACAAGAGAAACATGAACATAAAGGCATGATATATCATGATTATCATAACATGGAAATGTGGAAGTAACTTAAAACACTACATCATAAACATAAAGGAATTGGGTAAACCCCTGTCCCAACATGGTGGAATAATGTCCTAAAAGGAATCAGGCAAACTGATGTCCCAAAAAGACATATCATTATATTAAACATTACCTAATGCATTGGAGCGCTATCAGGGCACACCCTTCTTGAACATTTTAATCTCATGCTTAAGTGTTCCACATAGATCATATAACATGGATTCATTCGACATCATCATTTATTCCACGATAAAGGAATATATAATATGTATATGAAAGTATATAATCAATATGTATATGTTCATAAAGGTGAATACCCTTGATAGATAAATGGGTATGGTATTCACTACACGATGATTTTGACAAGGAAAATCACAGTGCAATTTCGACAGCATAACAGCATCACATGGGGATTTATAAAATGGGTTGATGAGAGAGAAATGGGTATATCATAATTTATACATGAAATGGTCAGTAATGGTATCATGTAGCATAATATCCCAACATATTAAATGGAATTTTAAATGCATAATATAAGAGAAATGCTTGAATGGAAATGAGGAGAGAGAAATCCCTTATGGAATTTGATGTGGTAATGGGTGTACATGGGAGGTATTAATGAGAGTTAAAGGGGTATATCATCATTCAAAAATAATAAGGGAAGTATGGGGGGTAAAAAAACATACCCCATAATTTTTAATTGAAAAATAAAAGGGTATAACAACATAAGGAAACTTGGACAAAAATGAGAAAGGAAGGAAAGTGAGGATCCCTTACTTGGATGTGTGATCCCAAAGGCTTGGGAGAGGATTCTTGGGAGATTGGGGCACCTTGGGAGGACTCTAGGGAGTGTAGATAAGAGTTAGGATGATCTTAAAGGATTTTTATTGAAGAGGAATGGATGATTGGGTGGTTTTATATATAAAAGGAGGGGGAATTCTTTATTATTTAGGTCTTTGACACTACACACTAAAATATTCAAAACCACAAACCAACCCATAGTATTTACCCATGGTTTTTAGACAAGGGGAGTGGAAAAAATTATTTTATAAGTCCATGGTATGATGACATTAAAATTATATCCTTTCTTATGTGGAGGTGAGTCACACTCTCAAGAAAATTATTTTAAAATCTTAAAATGTTTAATAAGTCTTGGAGGATTCAATAAAGTTTTATAAAATAAAAGAAATAAACCTAAAATTATATTATTTTCAATTAAAACATATATTTGGACGTAGATACCCATTATAATATTTTATTAGGCCACTATCGGGTCATTATGATGTCATAAAACACATTATATATTTATACAGTATTTTATTTTTACCCAAAAATTCGATTGTCTCGGAATATTATAAAAAATTCATTGTTGGATAATTTTGACATCCTAATTCCAAAAATAATATCCATTTTATCTAAATAATTTTCTAAATGTGTAAATTTTAACTTTTAAAATGAGAACCGACATTTATTGAAAATTGATGGGTTTTGATAAAAACATATTTTAAAACTTAATAAAAATTACACTTGACTTCATAAAAATTATATTATCATTTATTATTATATAATTAATTTGATAATAATATTTTATTAAAATATTAATTATTTCAAAAATTCATTAATTCTTTAAAATAAATTCTTTAATTAAAAAAAATACACTTTCTTTTTTATCGTATAAAAATATAACTCTTATCAAACTGATTTTCTAATCATTTATAGATAAGGAATTGATATAATCATAATTTATAAGAATTTTTTTTATAATATTATAATTTAAAACCTTAATGTATATATTTCTCAAAAGTACCATTTTTACCTGAAAAATCAGTTTATTAAATTCATCATTTTTTTAAGAAAGACTATTTCCATAAAGGAATTGGTGGAATAAGACTTTTGTTTATAGAAATGGATTACACAATCAGTAAATAATACCTTGTTACATAACCCTTTATAACACTCGCATTAGACCTAAGGGTAAGGTGTGTGATGGTGACAGACTCTTGGGGTGGCTCAGATACCATCACCCAGGTGGTAATATCTATTAACTTGAACTTCCCCTGTAGGCGATTTCGTTCAAGCTTAACATGTTAAAGCTCGAGTTGGGATTGGTCAAGAGCAAAGCCCAATGAAGCTACCTCCTTTATGAGCTCTGAAAAATGAGCTTCATATGGCCCGAGTCTACTAGATGAGGTCATCCTTTCATTTGACTGTGTCAAAATTATTTATTAAAACCTTATATTTATATCAGTTGTGTGATCACTATTCAATGATTATATTATCAATGTTAATGATATTTAATGGTCATTTAAACCCAATAATAAAAAAAAGAGTGCATGTGTTTTCTATATACATAAGACATTAAAAGAAAGGGAATTTTATTCATAAATGATCGGGTCATTACAAATACCAACCAGAAAAAGAAAATAAGGTAGCAGATGCATTAAGTAGGAAAGATCATGGACTTCTAAATCAAATGAGGATTGAGAAAGATCTTATGTTCATAGATTTAGTAAATATGGATATATGAATTATTAATGAAGGGGAAACATCACTCCTTATTCAAATGATTATGAAACCATCTTTATTGGAAAAGATAAAAAGATCACAATCTGATTAAGATAATTTTTAAAAGAAAATTAAATCTGTTAAGGATGGATGATTGGCAGACTTCATGTATGAGGATGGAATTCTGAAAATTGTAAAGAGATTATGTATTACATCAGTACCTAATATAAAAAGGTAATTATTAGATGATGATCATAGCTTAAATTTCTCTATACATCCTGGTAGTACCAAGATGTATGGAGATCCAAAGGAATATTTTTGGTGGGATAATATGAAGCGGGAAATTGTTGGCTATGTGTCAAGATGTCTAGTTTTTCAACAAGTGAAGGCTGAGAGACATCATCCTAGATGATTCATGAAACCTATAGCTTTTCCTATGTGTAAGTGGGATGAAATTTCTATGGACTTCATCATTGGATTAGAAAATACCCCCAGAAATAATGAATAATGTGGTTTATTGTTGATCGCCTTAAAAATCAACACATTTTCTTTCTATAAGAGAATATTTACCTCTTGAGTTTCTAGAAAGACTCTATATTAATGAAGTTTTAAGAATTCATGTTGTAACTCTATAAATTGTGTCTAATTTTTATCCTTGTTTTACATCAAAATTATAGAATAATCTTCATAAGGCTTTGGATAATGAGCTTCATTTGAGTATTGTTTATCAACCTCAAACCAATGGTTAGTATAAAAGGACTATTCAAACATTATAAGACATGTTGAGATCATTCTCACTTGACTTTCAAGGTATATGGGATCAGTATTTAACTTTGGTAGAGTTTTCCTACAATAATTTTTTCCATTATAATATTCAAATGGTTTCATGTGAAGCATTATATGGTAAGAGATGTTGTACTCCAACTTGTTGGGATAAATTTGGTAAGAGGAAACTTATAGGCCCAAAACTTATTGAAGAGACAAAGATAAAGGTAAAGACTATTTAGGCTCATATTAAAGTAGCTCAAAGTAGGAAAAAGCGTTATGCTGACAACCAGAGAAAGGATTTGGAATTTCAAGTGAGAGATCATGTCTTTCTGAAAGTATCTCCATAGAAGGGTGTCATAAGGTTCGGTAAGAGAGGGAAACTGAGCCCTAAGTACATCAGACCATTTGAAATTCTGGAAAGAATTGGAGTTATAGCTTACCAATTAGCAATGCCACCAAGTCTCTAAAAATTTCATGATGTGTTCCACATATCATTGTTAAAGAAGTACGTGTTAGAACCAACACAAGTACTCACATATGAAGAAATAGAACCAGAACCTGATTTGTCTTACTGTGAAGAGCCTATCGAGATTTTTGACACTATAGAGAAATTATTAAGAAATCGGATGACTCGACAAGTAAAAGTTATTTGGAGAAACCATAAAATGGAAGAAGCAACATGGGAACCTAAGGATGTTATGAAGAACTACCCTCATCTGTTTAGAAGGCAATATTCATGAAAATTTTCAAGGTTGAAATTTTCAAAGGAGGGAAGAATATAAAACCCCAATATCTTACCGTATGTATCTTCTTAAATAAATTCAATTTATTTGATAGCTTACATTTCATGCATCATCGAGCTTAAATGGACCGTAATATACTATTAAATATTAGCATGACTGTTGGAATAGTAATATGATTGTTAAGAATAGTAATATGGTCATTAGAATAATAACCTCACCTATGAAATTATAAATAAAATTTATATATCTCATAAATTAAAATATGATATATATATATCATGGAATAAGTAAATAAATTTTCTAAAAATTATAAATTAAGCATTGGTAATTTTTATGAAATGTAAATGTTTATTTACAATTTTATAATTAATATAATAATTTAAAAGAAATTTTATTTTTATAAAATTGATTCATGAATTAATATTTTTGTTTTATTGTAATTTTAAGATAATTTTATGTGACCATAATTAATTTTTCAAAGTGTCATAAAATCGATTATAATATTAAAATTGGTATTTTTCAAATAAATCATGATTTTAATTAAAAATTAAATTTATCATATTTAGAAAATTATTTTCATAATATGGAGTCCATTTTTTAAATCTACACATCTAAAAATTGTTAGGGTTAATTTTTGGGATTTTTCTGAAATAGTTGAATTTTTTGTGAATAATGAAATATGGTAATTTATAGTATTTGACTTTATAAGTAAATAAATGAATTTTTGAGTCATTGATGATTTATGGATGAGTTAATAACCTGTTATTTCTAACTAAAATGAACTATTTACTATATTTAGTCACAAGAATCGACACTATTGATAGTTTTGATCCGAAATAATAAATTAATGAATAAAATAATCAAAAATCACTTCTCTCCTCCCCTATAAATACCACCCATTCTCATCACACCTTCTAAGCCTTAAATATTTTATAAATTCTGACCAATTCTCTTTCCAAGACTCTTCCCCATGTCCAAGACCTCCTGGTCTTACCAAAAGACCAAATCTAAGTGTCTTAAAGAGGTTCCCAAGGATACGATATTCAAGAGGTGAAATCCTCCTTTCTCTTTTAATTCTTTTTTTTATTATTCACTACTCTCCTCCCCTTATCCAATAACTATAGTATCATATATATACTGTAATTTTATTTTTTTAATGGAATATCCATCATCAAATCTCTTCTATCCACCTTTTATTCTAAAAATGAAAACATTGTCTGTGACCTGTCGATTCACCGCCTTCGTGGACGACGAGTTTTCATTTTCCATTACCTCCTTCAAGGACGGTCATAAAACTATTATTATGATTAAATAAGATTTTAAGATAAATATTATAATTTATATTATGTTCTTGAACCAACATATAAACATAATATTAAATGAAATGATATAAGTTCTTGATGGTCGTAAAAACCACCAAAATAAATTGAAATATTTCCATCAACATTTTATCTAATGAGTTATCCTCATATCATATAAAAAACATATATATGAGACAATTTAAGCTTATATAAGTTCCTTAATACTAACTAATTTCACTTCTATATTTTTACTTCCATTTGACAAGAACTCCCATAATTATACACAAGGGAACCAACCATAAAACCATAAAATGAATGCTCCTAAAACAATGAAATTAAACATTATAACTCATCAAAATTGACACAAATAAACTTAACAAAATTATAGTAAATAAAATATGTGTTTAATAGGTTATGAATTAAGTAATTAATGAATCTAATTTTATTATCCAGGATATTAAGTACAAGTGCAGAATGCTTTTGAACATAAGGTAAGGGATTTCTCATCTCAATTTTATTTCTATGAGATATTCCTTATTCACCACTTATTTCTTATGTGTGTTATATGTATACTTATCTTTAATATATCATATCATTATTTTATTTATCTTCATGGTATTCAATGTTTCATTTGATAATCATCAACTTTATGGGGTATACGATTAGATTGATTACAAGTGGTAAGGGTTTTTCATCTCACTTTAATTTCTGTGGGACATGTGTCATATTCATATCTTATTTGTGTTGTGTAATGCCCCTTTTATTTATGATCATCAATCATTAAATGTTTCATTAAATATCCATATTTATTGTATCATGTATATGGTTATTATCTAATTCCTATACCATTTTTACATATGTTGTTTACTTTGAATATTGTTTTAACTAAGGAAATATTGAAAAATCGGTATCCTCTACTGAAAACAAATATTTTGATAAGGAATATTGTTCATGAATTAAATATATATATGAATAAATATTTGTAATTTTAGTTATGGGTGGGTCCTGACATTATATAGCCTCTCTATGTGTCGACAGGTCTCATGAGACAAAATAGTTGGTGACAAACCCTTCACATTTTTTCCAAGCAGAATCAGATGGGTTTCTACCCACAGAATTAAATCATCTTGGGAAAGGTCTTAATGTAAGTGGTTCATGTGTCAGATACATGACATCTAATAATTAATCATTTCCTTTATTCAGTATTTAGTTATTACTAGCCATGATATTTTCACTATAACAAAATTTATGGATGCATTTTTATTCATAGTTTATTGATTAAATGGCATATTTTTTCAACTATTTACATTGACATATTGATTATGCCTTGTTGACTATGCTTCACTTATTATTAATTCATATTTCTACTGTATGTGACCCTTACTGAGCATTTGAGATCACCATTTTATTTATTTTCTTTCCCAAGTTATGAAGATGAAATCTTTGAATAAGTATCAAGGAAGCGGTTTATTTTCCTTTTTTATATTCTATGTTTAGTTACCAATGTAACAAGGAAATAAAGTATATATCTAGTTCTTCAAGACTACTAAACTGATTTATCCTTATTGGTGTGATATCTTTTATCTATGCCATTTTAAAAAAACCACTGACTATGGGATACTAGGGTTGGGGTTGTTACACAGATCTCGGTTTTCCTCTTTTATTTTATTTATTTAATTTTTTTGATTATTTCCTTGAATTCTAAGCTGAACAGAGTGTAGATTTTCAATTTTTATAATTTACACATAGTTTTGAGGTTATTAGTAACCATGTAGAAACCATGTGAATACATATGTAACATGAGAGGGCCAAAATTCACATTTATTTCATGGTTCATCAAACCATAAATATTTTTGGTGTGTGGTACTCAAGGTTCTCTAATAGAAGGAGAATGATTTGGCCAACCATGTGGCTAAACCATGTGTAGTTCTGAGTGATTTAAAAATTTGAAAATTACCAATTTTCCCTCCCCCTTTTTTTAAGTCATGCCTCTCTCACCTCCCTACCTCTCTCTTACATTGTTCACATCTTGGGGGCTCGAATCTATACCTCCCCTTTAATCTTTCACTCCCTATTGGTCAATTTCAAGGGGGTTTATTTCAATTTTGAGTTTGGATCTTTAGGTATGGAATCTTCCTCCTTCCTCTTTCTCTTCTTCTTACTCTCTCTTCTCTCCCTTTTTTCCATGTATTACTTATAAAAACCCTAGTCAATATTGGGTGTTATTATTTTGTGATTCTTGGTATCTAGGATTTTTGAGATCCATCTTGAGGTTGATTTTAGTGATGATCATCGAAGGAAGAAATTTTTGCTCGATTAGTGATAGGTTTCCCCATGTTTAATCCTTTAATTTATATAACCCTTACAACTTATTATTTAAATTCATATTTTATGTGTTTATTAAGATATATGTATATATATATATATATGAATTGATTTGGAAGGGAAATAAATTTTTACTTGGTTTCCATTAAATTCAATGGAATTTTCCCTTTAAAATTATGTTTTGAAACTATTAGACAACTACTTTTCGCACCAAAAGTTTGGTAAAATGTCTGAATGTCCTTTATAAATAAATTCTGATGTTTTAAAATTTATTTTTGTTTTCAAATTGTATTATCAATTGTACCTTAAATTTTAATTGTAATTTAAATTAATACTTTAAATTTCAAGTATTGATAATGTGTTTCAAATTGGTTTTGAATAAAGGGGTGAGTTTTTCAAATTCCTTGTTCACCGTCAATGTTTATAAAAATACACATGGGTGTAAATGTGTGGCTGTGTGTGTGACAATTCACGTGAGAGTGTGTAAATTTTTGAAACAAGATAAACATGTGTGTGTGTGTGTGTGTAAAATTTATATGAGTATAAAAATATATGGATAATTTAGAAATATAATTTGATATTCAACTAAGCTTTTAAATAAGTTTTTAAAGTGTATTTCTAAAAACAAGTATTGATTGGAATTTTATGATTTTATTATAATTTTTTAAAATGGAGTTTTAATTATCCCATGTTATTTAATGGTAGTTTTGGAATCTCTCTATACATACTATGTTTACTGGGAATTATTTTTTCTTGACTTTTTAAGAAAAATAGTTTTGAAAGATCTGAGTTTCATATGATGAATTGAAAGTGGTTGTGATGGTTTGATGAAAGGCCCTTTATTTTAAATAGAATGTAATGTTTCCAAAAATGGGTAAAGAACATTGGAATTTTTGTATCTAATAAAGAATACTAGATTATGTATCACTTTGGAATTCACCACTTTAAAAACTAAACAACACTTAGGTAAAGGTCATGGTGTCGTGGAGGGGAGACATCACACCTCTAGGCCAAGACTTGTGCTCCTTAACAGATGGTTAGATCTAGTTTTGTGGAAGAGAGTCACTACCCTAATAGGTGAAAGGTACATTATCCCTAGCATTTAATGTTCCCACTAACCTTATAATACCTAGTTATTTTCCCCCACATTTCTTATTTATGATATAGTAATTTTATGGTACATGTCTTCCTTATATAAAATCATTAAAGTATGGAACTTTCTCTTTTTTATAAATTGTTATGGAATTCCTTTTTATTTTTTGTGTCTTTAAGGGTTTTAAAATAATTGTGAAAGGGATATTTCAAAAATGGATCTTGTGAATGGTTAACAAGTGAGTTTTCAAACAATGGTGGCATAGGCTGTTGAAATATTTTCTAAGTGATATTTTTATTTAAAGAAAAAAAAGGAAACCTTATGAAATGATATTGGATCTTTAAATTCTCATTTATAGAAAATCTATTTTTAAATACTATATTTCAAATTAACAAGAAACATATTGTTTATTTAAAGACATTATATTGGTGTGGTCTATTTGGCATGCCTACAGAGATTATTTCCCACTTCTATCTGTTATATTTCAGGTTCTGGTTCCAGTTATTTTATTTCTACTCATGGAGAATTAATGTTTTTTGGTTTTTGGTGGTTACTTGTAAAATCAAATAGTTTCATTCCAGTTGTTTGGTTTTATTTTAGTTTAATTTTTCACATCTTCCAAGTATTCCTTTACTTCTTTTAGTTATAATTATTGGTGGTATATTATATCTATGGAGTTTACAATGGGTCTTGGAGATGACTATATTTGAAGGAGTTTGGAGGGTGAGCTGAGGGATTATTATTTTGCATATATTTTATCTGTTTCTTGTTTAAATTGTTTAATTTTATATTTTTGAATATTAGTTTTTGGCATGGACATATGACTTACAAATGGTTCGTGTCAGATTTCTAGTATAATTTAATTTTTTTCTTATACAGTGATTTATAGGTGAAATAATTCTCAAGGTCCATTCTTAATTCCCAGGAACTTGTTTCCAGTATGTGGGGATCGGAAACACCCTTTGGGCCCTGTCGTGGGCTGGCTTAGGCATCTGATTGATGGATGGAATGGATTTCTTCATGAAAATCTAGGATTACTTAAGAAATGTATCAAAGTATGAAGGTTCTCATGCTTGGTATCATGCCAACCTCAAGTATTAGGGACGCCAAATATAAACCATGAACCCCTAGTATTCAAAATTCATAGTGTATGATGCCCCATGTGGTATACTTCATGGGTTATCCAGCTCATAAAATAAATTTTTTCTCATGATCATGTTTTGTATATTTATAAGATAATCATACTCAGACTGACCTTAACATGTCATCACTATCTATAATATTCCATGATGAACATTGGTTAGGGATAACTCAAAGTCGTACTTTGATAGATCAATTATCATTTCACTTAAATATATATATATATACAAACTATGGGAAATAATGATAAAGTGTGTATTTCCTTTTATATAACATGATAAACATTATATTCTTAAAATCTTATATGAATTTTTACAAAAAAAATACTTAAGAACTTATCTTATAATTTCACATAATATAGACTGTAAGATCATCCTTATGTTTATTACAATTTCAGGGGTTTTGTTAATCTCATTACATATTTATGTAATTCCTAAAAAATCTCTATATGAACATCTGATAACACCCTACCACTAAACTTTTTAGTGAGTAATATCTATGAAGTAAGGATGTTTGAATGATAGTGAGTCTTAGGAATCATATTCTTAATTTTAAACTCCTTAAACATAATATTAAAATTTTTTAACACCAGAATATAAAATGTTATGATGTTAATAGCTTATTTTGTATACATAGAAAACATTATAATCTCATCATCATCATCATTCTTGGAACCTTTACACCAAGCATTTCCTAGAATTCTTTTGGTAACTAATGAAACTATTTACATTAATATTTTACTGACACACCCTAAACCTTCTAGGATATTTAAGTTACATTCACTTTGTATGGAATAATATTTTATTTTCTAAATTTTAACTTATCAAAGTACAAACATATTCCCACTAGCCTCTTAGACACTATTATTTTCAAAATATTATGCTAAGATGCAAAAAACTTCTTTTGTATTAGAAAATAACACTTATTCCTTAAGTAGGAGTATTTAACAAATAAAATATTTCATCCATATATTATATGATATTCTATGTGTTTCGAGAAATTTTTTGAAATGAATACATTATTCTTTAAAATATACCACTAATGGTGGTGTGATAATATATCTCTTATTTTAGAAAAAATGTCTCAGATAAAGTCTTTTATCCTAGATAAAATATGTTTAACCTTATCTTCTTCTGAAGTATGTTATAAAATCTAATGAATCATAAACCAAGTGTAACATATCATACTATTCATAATAAATATTTGTTAATAAACAAATTCTCTCATCATATAATAGAAATAAGATAACTATACACAAGATTTATTAAGATCTATATGAGCTTTATATATTCCTATGCATTAAATTCCATGATTTAGAAACCCTTTGCTTCATCATTTGAATACAAACTACAAGAACTATTAATTTTTACATTGATTTTTAACTCTTATATACTCACAACATTTGTAAATTAGACATTTGGTATCACATTTCCTTCAAAACTGAAGAATAAATTTCTATAACACTAATACCTGACATGGACATTCCATGTAGTTTCACAAATCTCTTTAGGTATTGTGGACAATTCCATCATATAGAAACATTACTCCTTCCTGATAACTTAATATTTCAAATACCTTGAATGGATGTTATAAGAAACATTATAGGACTTTCTAAGTAACTTTCATTCTTTTAGTTTGAATATTTACCCACTTTTACTATTAACACAACATCAAAACCTAAACATCACATTCCTAGTTCATTTATCCACATTACTTTTAGAATATTGAGTAAAATTTTCTTGAACTCATTAAAATTTTCAGAAAATTTCCATTAATGGAATTAGAATGAATTTGATATCTAGTAAAAATCCTTTAGAAAGCCTTGAGTGAATCATTCTATGTTTCTCTAAATCATTTATTTGATCTTCCTATTGAAATAATTAAATACTAGGTTACTTAGGAAAGTGTTTTCTTTCACACATAGAATTTTCTTTTATTTAAGAATGATTCTTAAGTTTGTAATAAGAATCTAATTTCTATAAGATTGATCTCAAAGTTAATTTGGATGATGGTGATGCCATAAATTTTCAATAGAATATTTTATTATATAAGTATCATGTTTTATAGTCATTTAACAAGGACTTCTATTAAATGTACTCCCACTAAAATGATAACCCCCTTTAAAATCCATCATATCCATTACTGGTACAAGATCAAAATTTCACAAAGAAATGTGTTTTTTATAGAATATATCTCACCACTTAGTTATTTAGGTTTGGCATCATCCCAATAATATCATATATTAATATTAAATAGATAAGAAAATAACTATTTACCCAATCCATCATATGAATAAACAAAAATTTATTCCTCCGGTAACCTAATCCTATTAGAGAGCCTCCCAAATAAGTGTAACCCAAAGAAAATTCTAAGAATAGAAAGCTGATCCTATTAAGGTCATCCATTAATTTCTTTCCTTACACAAGATAATCCAGAGGAACCCAGCTATGGAATGTCCTACCCAATTAAATAGTCAAGGTCTTGACAAGTGGTGTTTTGGAAGGAATCTAACACTAAGTATTTTAAAAAGGAATTTATCATCACCATATTATCTTATGTTATTCACTATACATGTATTCATGCTACTAATTATTTATTTTGGAATCAAATTCCTTCTATAAAAACCAATATGTTCAAACCATATTGATGGGTAACTCTTTAAACAACTCATAGCTTATGTTACTAAGCCAAATTAAAAAGGCAATTATATTTATACATACCTAAATACATCTCATGCCTAAGGTCCATAAAACCCTTTCATGTGAATTCTTAGAATTATATGAAATCAATAATCCCCATAAGAGTAATCCTGGAGCCATAGATAGCCAACCTCTACTTTTTTAGAAAAGGAATAAACCTCTAGGTCAGTGAATAGTTTGATCAAAAATCCCCCTACCTAGGGATACTTTATCCAAGATGGATCTTAATTATGTCATAATTCTAACATCAACTATATATAAATCATAATTAATTACTTAATTCAAGATCATAACTCAATACAATCCAAATTCAAGGTAGAAGAAAACTAAATAATTTATCATACCTTGCATGTAACTCCTAATAACATGCATGACAATTTAGAAGTCGTTTAACTACTTAGAGTAAAGAATATACATACTGATAATATAGAAATTATATCTATGAATAAAAATAAGGGAATAAAATAAATAAATGAACAATTCATAAATTTAAACATGGGATAAACTATTTATGAACAATTCATAAATAAATAATTATAAAAACTTTATAATTTAGAAATTAATTATGGATCCATAATTAAATAAATATAAACATTTTATATTTATTCTCAATATAAAATCTTTCATATTATTCATTATATGGAATTTACTTTAAATATTTGATATTAAATGAAATATAAATATATTATATTCCAAATCTATTATGTAAACAATTTATATAATCTAAATATCACACATTTAATATTTATTTAAACCTTTATCAAATCAATTATAAAAAATCATTTTGATATGGTTTAAATTATTTCCTCAAATAAGACCTTTTAATTTGAACAATACAAGTTAATAATTATTAATAATTCATAATTATAAATATAAACACCATTATATATGGGTTTATTTTGTAATTTATAAAAACTTCATAAATCACACATATAATTTCCAAATAAACACTTTATATCTAAATTATAAATCATTCCATATAATTTAAAAAAATTATTTCATTATTTACTTTTAATATTATAGATATTTAAATGTTTCATAAACATTTAACTAATTAATTATAAAAAATTTTTAAATAATTGATTTTTAAACACCTTTATAAATTAATAAATATCTCATAATACATTTTCCATGATTTATAAAAAAAATACCATTTAAATAAATTCATAATTGAATTTATGAAATATTACATTTTTTATATTTAACAATCAAAGGCATAACACCATTTTTGATTAATAAGACACGATGCTGAAAATAAATAAAGTGTTATCAATCATATTTTTTGATTGATAAGACTATTTCTAGCTATTGTAACCCATGATAATAATTTGTATAAAATAAATACAACATGCCTCATTATCACGGCCTACGATATAAGGCGTGCATAATATTTACTAGTCACCCAATGAATTTGCATGGGATTAACCCAACACATTCGGGCCTTGTGTGAGTTCAAACCTAGTGTGCAATATTTCATATAGGAGTAACTCTTTACTGGTTTATGAAATTTATCATGTAATATTAATCAAATGCATAGGGACCTGCATAAGGAAAAATAAATTGGTACTACCTATCATAGCCTATGAACAGTGTCTGCGTCAGAATAACCCAACACATCTTATATGATTGGTCATCATACCCTATGATATGTCATTGTATAGTATAGACATGATGAGGTGGAATTTTTTATGACTAGTATCAATATCTCTAAGGTGATACAATACTCTAATTTTAATTCTGCGGGTCAAAGCCACCATAAGAAACAACATCATATATCATATGATACTATCTGAAGAACCAAGAGAAATTGAACTATGTAATCTATTATGATATCAAATATCATATAGGACAAACCATTCACAATATATGATATAACATATAGTAAATATATCCTTAGCTCAAATTTTTTATTATATTTTATTACTTCAAATTCAACATGAAATATTACATCATATTTCTTCATTTTAAGTATGATTTCATGAATCAAATCATATGGTAAATCTCAAATATCATGATTTGGTTTCTAAGTATATATTAACATTTAATCAATGCAATAAAAATAATTAAAAACCATAAATCCCTAGAAAACCATGCCTTTGAATCTAAAACCATGCATAAACATAAAATAAAGAAGTTTTCATGCACATTACATCGCAGATGCCTCCGCTATAGCCTTTAATAAATATACTTGATGAAGAGTCCTTATAGGAAGCTAAAGAACTCCCTCCTCTATGGTGTATCTATGGGTTGAAGCTGAATTAAATATCATATGGGTGGGATCCTCATATCCTCCACAATATGATAGTATCTCGTAATTCAAAGGAGGAAGATGATGAGATCTCTCAAATATAGGGAGAATTAGTAAAAGCTTATCAAGTATAGCACAACCCACCCCCAAATAAAATATCTTCTTATATAAGCCTTGGTCAGCATCCATGAACTAATTTAAACTTTACCTAACATATGAGATAATTATGTGGATTGTTCATGAATTCATCAAATGAATGAAATGCTTCTCCCAAGTGTTTCATCTAATGAATCACTTAATAAATGATAGATAACAAGGAGGAGATTCAAACATTAACTTGTTAACATTCAACTTCCATGAAAAGTAAGTGGTTATGATATCATTATATCATATCCAATGATATTCCAAAATCATAACATAAAAAATATATTTGGCTTATACTTGTTGTACTATACAAAATGGTTATATTGTACCTTATAATATAATCCAAAACACATCATATGTGTAAAGACTTTAGGGAATATCTCATTCACTATCATCAACCAATTTTCTTTTTTTATGTAAAATATTGTTCCCAATTTTCTTATAGAAAATGTGTCTTTGGAAATTTATTTGTATGTTTTTCTTTCAAAATTTAAGTGTTTTTTGGTGTGTTTGTTCACTAAAATGTTGATGTTTTTATTTTTTGTTATCATTATAACAAGGTCAGAAAACATATAGTACTCCCATGGTAAAAAAACGTTATATATGAATATTATTTAAATAAATGTCCAATATACCTTAATATATGAAAATTATTTTATTTAATAATAATACATATGATTTTTTTACAAATTAGATGATGATGATTTAATCAAGATATAACATATGATTTTATCAAATGATTATCTTATTTTACATTCATTTAATAAGGACTTCTATTAAATGCACTCCCATTGAAATGATGAACCCTCTTAAAATCCATCAGACCCATTAGTGGGCCAAGATCCATATTTCACTAACTAATGATTGCACTATAGCATTTATCTCACCACATAGTTATTTAGGAAGGGCATTATCCCAATCATATCATAAATCACTCTTGGATGGGTGAGCAGACAACTCTTTACCCAATCCATTATATGGATAAACTCACCTCTATTTATATAGTAACCTTATCCTATTAGGGTCTATTGACTAAGTGTAACCCAAAATAAATTACAATAGTGATATAATGGATGCATAATCCTATTATGGTCACACATTACTTGTTTGTCTTACACAAGATAATTCATGGGCACTAGCTATGGCATAACCTACATGGCTTGGTGATCAAGGTCTTATCAAGTGTTTCTTTGGAAGGAATTTGACACCAAGTATTTTAAAAGGGGATTTAACCTCACTATATTATATCATGTTATTATTTTTACATGTATTAATTCTTTTAATTATTTAGTTTGGAATCTTATTCCTTACAAGAAAACTAATATGTGCAAACCATATTGATGTATAACTCTTTACACAACTGATAGCTTGTCTCATTAACCCAAATTAAAACCAAATTATATTCATACATACCCAAATGAATCTCATGCATAAGGTACATGAAACCCTTACATGTAAATGATTATAATTATATGAAATCAATAATCCACACAAGAGTAATCCTGGAGGCATTGATATCCAACCCCAACTTTTCTAGACAAAGTATAAGCTGCCAGGCCAGTGAGCAGTCCGACCTGAAATCTCTCTACCTAGGGATACATTACTCAAGAGAGATCTCAATTCCATACTAATTCTAACACCTAATATGTATAAATCATTATTAACTACTTGATTCAATAGTATAACCTATTACAATCCAAATTCAACGTAGAAGAAACCTGTTGGTCCAAGTGGACAACTCAAGATGGGGGTGAATTGAGTTTCTAATAAAATTTATGTTAAAAAACTATTTAAAAATAAAATCCCCCAATTTGATAAAAAAATCCCAATTAACAAAAATAGTAGAAATATATAATTTGATCACTTAAATTATTTTCAAAATATTGATCATAGCTCAATTAAAATACTTTAAAAAATAATCTAACTTTTGAAAAAAAAATATACTCAAATCAAACACATTATATAAAACACTAGTTTAAGTTAACTATCAGAGTAAAGTTTTGTTTAGTAGTTTATAAAACTTAAATATGTTATATTTAACACTAAGAAAACAAAAACAGATAAAACAGAAGTAAAAAAGTTACAACAAGTATAGCACATCGGATTTTAATAAGGGGTTCAGTCTCATGATGAGACTTAATCGCCTCCACTTGGAAATCACCTGCTTCGAATCATTTTATTATAAAATAAACTGATCCACAACATGGACTGAGTTTTATAGACAATAGCACACATGGTTCTTCAAGCACATAGCATCTTCCATGGTTATACATAAGCTAAAATAAAATACAAGGTCACACAGGACCTCTTCCATGGTTATTCTTGGGAATAAAAATGAAAATATTTGAGATAGTATCAAGTACTCTCAAATTTAATACAGGATACTCTGTTTTTATATATAAACAGAGTAGTAAAAAACACAGCTCAAATGTTAAGTATAAACAAAAATAGCAAGATATTAAGAATGATAAAATTTCATGCAACTCGATTCGAATATCTTCAGTTGTCCGAAGTCCTAATTTTTCTTTGGAAAATGATTGTACAAACTTTTTAGTAGATTATGGAAAACAGAGTGTCGTAAAGTCTTCTCTATAGAATACATGCACATGTATGGCCCTCTTTTATTCTCTAAGTAAGAGAATATGTTTTCCGTCTCATGCTCCTATTGTTCTCATGGTCTGATTTTCTTCTTAAAGTGATCTTCATCCAAAAGTAGTTGTTGGAGAATAATAAATGTAGTATTAAATGAACTAATGCTTCATTTAATTCTCATAAAACTAGCAATTAGAGATTTAAAATAATCCAATGGTAAATTAGATATGAAAAGTTGTCTTCATTTAAAATACATTTAGTTGGGATGAAAATTTGATATGGTTTGTTGATGTGGAAAGGTTGTCATGGTTGGTTCATCGCTTCACATGGTCAGTTCATTTTCTCATGTGGTAGGTTCATGAATTCATGTGATAATCTATTTCTCCATGTGGTCACTATAATAATAAACACATTCAGTATATTAATTTATGAAAAATTATATATACCATGGAACAATAACTTGATTTCTTTATGCAGTAGGTTTTTTCTTTTATACAATCACTTAACTAATTTGCATGGTCAAATACCTACTAGGTACATATTTTTATCTCTATAGGTTGATTTTTACATGTGATAAGGTGATTCTCATTACACAGTAAGCTTAACTCCACTATGTAGTCAGTTCATGACTTTGATAGATTTTTCTCATTTGACTCAAGGTAAGCAGCTTTCTCATATGATCAGGTGAAATATAACATGCGTTAAGGTGACTTGGTCACTTTACCTTCACAGTAAGTTCAAATTATTCATACGGTAAGCACATTGCACATGTGGTAGGGTGTCATGGTTAGTTCTAGACTTATCCATTTTTTCACTTTTCTCATAAAATCACTTACTAATAGAAAACATGAAATTCATTAATAACAATATAAACATGATTTTGGATCATTAAAATAAGAAGGTGTTGGTCTAAGCCAACAATATTTCCCTTTTTTATGATTATAAATTAGTATATTTAAATTGAAATGAATTAAATACAACAAAATTAAATTTTCATAGGAGTAAGTTAATATGTTTATAAAGTCCTTGAAACCATTACTCCAATGAATTCGATTGGTTTTAATTTATCACTTTATAAAAATATTTATCCCCCTTTTGGGATTATCAAAAGGAAAAGGAAGAAAAAAAGGAGAAAGTATGTAATAATAATATAGACAAATGAGAATAAAAGAGAGTATTCCATTAGTATATCAAAAAAGGAGATTACAATAAGGATTACAAAGAATTTACAAAAAGTTCCCTATCAGAGATCCTAATCTAAATCTGAATGAGGGATATCTATGAAATCTATGGGTAGGATAGGGTCCTTTCCTTTGGATGTAGAGGTAGGAGCAGAGGTAGTCTAAGGAGCAGATGAGGAGCCAGGCTCTCCAAGAACTACACGTTTGGAAGCAGGTCTAAGTTGTTGAAATGCTTGTACAGGAGTTAAGATGAAGGGATTAATGGTGGAAGAGGTATTAGATATGGATAAAGGAATGGTTGAAAGGGCTAGCATAGTTGTCTGAGAAGTGTAAAGCTAGGGTTCCATCAATCAGGTGAATCGCTAACTACTTAAGAACCGTGCTCCAGATCCTAAAGTAAATCATCTCTATTCTCCATGAAATATTCCAAAATTGGATTCATAACCTTGAGCTTCTCAACTTGAGACTTAAAATCCCGAGTCATGGGTGTCATCTTCAAGTCCAAAGTAAGAGTTCTAAATAGACATTTTAGATCTGACTTTGTGAAGATCCTTCTCAAGTAATAATCGATTTCTATCTTGATGGTTTCTCTATCTTGAGTAGCTTGCTTGGAATCCGCTCAAACCATTGCCAGGGTCTTGGAAGAATGTGTTTGAAACGCACTAAACACAGCTTCTAGTATTATTAAAAACTCATCAAACATTACCTTCAACACATCTCAAATGATTTTTCTAATATTCTTTTCATCAAAAACTGATTGACCAAGACATGAAAGAGGAGGCTGAAGCATAACATTCGTGAATCTCTATTCTAGCTAGATCATCTTATTAGATAGATTTTCCTGAATATAACCAACCTGATCTATCAAATATACAATCTCATTTTTCATCATCTCAATTATGAAATTAAACCTTGGATAAATATAATTGATCGCCAAAGTAACATCTTTAAAAATGTCATATTTTCTCACTTATTGTGAGGAGTTTTCAAAATTAAAAAATACCTACTTGAACATATCCATCATCTCTGACTTGAACACATTCATGCCATTTTTAGTGATATAAGAAGTAGAAGGAATAAAGGGTGCGGGAGTAGAGGTAGATGGATCACTATCCTGATGCATACCATCTATCTTAGGTGCATCCTCTACTGATCTAGCTCTCATAATCTGATCCTCAAATCTTTTAATACCTTAAACTCTATCTTGATCAGAATCTTCAACTACATCATCATGAACAGTAAAGTGAGATTCCTCACCTTCTTTTGTTGGAGTATGACCAAATATGTCTCAAATGGTATGATCAATAGAAGTTATTTTGGGATATACCTCAATTCTCTCTTCACTATCAACCTTAGCAACTAATTTTTTTCTAAGGTTATTTGAATAAAGATAATGGTAGCTCCACCATGTCTGGGTGGACTGCCTCCATGATCATCATCATCATTAGAATCAGGATAGTTTGATCCGGATACAAGTGATATAGGGACTTCTCCCCCTTAAATGGTTCACTTGGAATAGGATATCTAGGAGTGATCCTAATAATAGGATTTCCTTCTGAGATATCCCCATATTCATTAGATTCAACAGAATTATCCCATTATGGATTATCCTGATGAGTTGTTCTAGCTTCTTCGTCAAGGTCTACATCTTCTCTCTCTTCTTTTATTTCCTCTTCCTCAACAACTGCTTCCTCTTCTATTTATTTAGAAGGAGAAATATCATCATCTGAATATACCACAACTTCATTAGGATTGAGACCTGGATCTACTAGAACCCTAGGTATAACATGATATTTCACTAGATTAAACATTTCATATAGTTTTTCTGAATCATCCACCCATTCCTTTTTTCATAGGTTCCAATTAACTCTTATTTTCTTACATATTTTTTAGTAAGACAAAATCCATCAGATGAAGTTAATTTTTCCTCCCCTAAGGAACCAATCCTTTATACTCTAGTAAGGCTGAAATGATCTTAAGATATGGCAAAGAATAGAACCTTGAACTGGCTTACACAACTCAACTATATGTCTCATGACATATCTGTAAAGACTAATTTGAATATCATTCTTCATTAGAAATAAGAAAAATAGATCTCGATGCTTCAAGATGTTGAAATCCCCTTTTCTTGGATGAATTAGGTACTGAATAAATTTGAATAGAAACCTACATCAATCATTCAACTCAATAGATAATGCTCTCATGGGGGTTCCATTCCCAGTTAGTTCATCCAAAGCATTCTGAAACTTGAAATGAGCATGATTTATCAGATAAGAGCTTTTATAATAGCCATATTCTCCTTTGGGTGACTCACCCAAACATGTTTCCCAGCATTTTGATGAAAACTCTAGAACTTTACCATTGACCATTGTTCTGACGATATCTATTTTTTTACTAGGGAAAAACTTTAGGTGTGCATAAAAATCCTTGACTAGTTTCGAATAAAAAGGTCTACCATTTTCTTTAAACCAAGTATCCCATCGCTGATTTTGAATTGAGTTCCATACCAATGATCTTCTTGTTTTCAACCACTGTGCATCAACTTCTTTGTCTATTGAAATAGGATGATCAATGAGATGTGGATTCTTTGTCTTTATAGATGCCCTCATATTGCCTTTTGATTTCCTTGATTTCTTAGTAAGAGATAGATCGATAGGGGGCATGATATCAGCGGTGCATTTCACTTTCAGCACTTTCAGTCGGATTCAAGTTCTCTAGAGGTTTGGGTTTGAGAGAGAGAGAGGTTTGAGATGAGATAAGGGTTCAGAAAAGGGAAAGGCTTCGGGAAGAAGCAAGAGATTTTAGGGAAAAGTCGTATGAGGATTCAGAATCTGATTTGAAATCTATTTTAATTATTTGTGGAATAAAATAATAAAAGACTTAAAAAAATCCCTCTAAAAAGTTTTTACATAAAATTAAAAAGAAATAAACATGGTAGGTCTGTTGAATATGGATCTGTAATAACATAAGAATGGTAGGCATGCTAACTGTGACCTCACAGTAAGTATGTTACCCACAAGGATTAAAATTTTCATAGTAGGAATAATGAATGTGTGAGTTAATACTCGTGGTAAGTATGATAACCACATGAGTAAGTGTTCATGGTAGGAATACTGACCACATGAAAAATTGAACAGTCAATATACTGACTATGTGAACTACACTTTGCAGTTAATTATAGAAAATTTTAGAAAATAGAAGTTAAATAGAACATAAATAACTTCAAAGGATTAAATTTAATTAAAATAATTTGGATTAATTTATCATACCCAATTCATTTCTGATATAATTGATTCTCTAAACAGTCAAGGGTTTTTTAAATTTATCATCAAACTGATGTTCGATACCAATGAACTCAAGAGTTATATCACCTTTTTGAAAATGACCCCTCAAAAAGTGATGTCTTATATCAATATGCTTCTTTTTAGAATGTGATATAGGATTCTCAAAAATATTCATCGCACTTGTATTATCAAAATTTATAGGTACATGCTGGAATTGATATTCATAGTCTAGTAATGTATGTTTTATCCACAGAATTTATGCATGGTAAATTTCTGAAGCAATTTACTCAGCTTTAGTAGTGGATAATGCAACGGAATTTTGTTTCTTACTACATCATGAAATTAGAGACTTTCCCAAAAAGTGACATGTTCCACAAAATTTTTTTCTGTCTAACTTACATCAACCAAAATCAGCATCTGAATGACTCACTAAGTCAAATTCTTGTATTAGAGTTACCAATTTGGACAAGCCCAATTATTTTCCATTTGGCATTGTCACCAAAAGTTACATGTCCATCATCCACTTTAATCAAGTTCTTGAAGCTTGAGTAGTCTCTAGTCATATGTATGGAAAATCTATTGTCAAGTTCCATAGTTTTTTACTGGAACTCTTCAAGCAGGTTTCCTAAAAAAATATTTAAACCAAAAATAATTTTGGTACTCATATTTTCTTGGGTCCAGAAATGTTAGTAATAAATTCTTTAGGAATCCATAATTGTCTTAATGGTTTCCAGTAAGCAGATCTTAGACTTTTAAAAATAAAAACTTTATTAGGTCTAGTAGAATAAGAGATACTAATAGATTTAGCAGAACTAGAACTTGGGATAAATTTATTCTTATAAATTTTGTCTATCCAGGTTGATATCCAATTCCAGTAGTATACTTAAGAGTTGTCTGTTTACCAATCCTTTGGGTAATGTTTTTTCTTCCATTAGTGAATCTATCCAGATCTTTATTTGATTGTTCATTGGATAATTTAATCTCCTTATTTTCATTAAGCAATTGATCTTTTTTATCTTTTTCTACAGTAAGATCAGTTTTAAAGTGAGCAGACAAAGCATGACGCTTCTTTAAACATTTATATTTATATTTTGATTCATTAAATGTATCTTCCAACATTTCATAGTATTCAAATAATTCATCATTGGACATATTTTCATTATTTTCAGTCTCAGAATGATTTAAAATATGATTAGGGAATTCAAGAAAAACATTTAATACCTTATATGTGTTTTTCATAAAACACATATTATCTTTGTCATTTATTTTCTCTCTACTTGATTCTGAATCGCTCGAACTATCCTCAGAGGTACTCCAAGTAGATTTCATATCCTTTTTATACTTTTTTCTCTTGTCATCATATTTCTTATATTTTAAATTGGGACAATCTACTTTAATGTGTCGTTTTCTCTTATATTCATAGCATATTATTTCATTCACTACTACAAAATAGGGTTTTATCAGTGCTTCTTTTAGCATTGATAAAATTCAAAAGATAATATTTTTTTTAAAATTGCAAATCGGATAGTAGACCCACCAACCTTTCAACAGAACTCAATCCCCCCTTTAAATAGTGCTAAGAACCCCCCCCCCCAACCCACCCCTTTACCCCCAACCCACCCCTTTAACAGTGCGAGTAATTCCCTTACTTTAACAATTCTATGGCATATTTCACCCACCAGTTCACACTTTGTCATTGCTGGGTTTAAAACCTTAAACCTCCCCCTTGTGCGCTTGTGCTTCTTCCACTTGTCTGCATTGTTTTGTTTTGCATTTTATGATATATCTATATATTTATATATATTTCGTTACATTTTTTATCCATATATATATATATATATTTAAATACTTGTTTAAAATATATTTTGTGTATGTGTGTGTTTATAAAGACATACATATATGTATTTATATATATATATGTGCATCTATAAATATAATTATACATATTTATATTTTTATATATATATATTATATTAATATTTATATACATTTATTAGAATATGTAGATAAAAATATATATGTTTGTCAATACACACACAAATATATTTATATATATAAACATTATAAATACATTAATTGTATATGTATATGTATATAAATATTTATACATTTGTATTTTAAATAAAATAGATATTATTCTTTATTTATATAAGGTTTATATTTTGAGAAATATATTTTATATGTAAATATGTTTAATTATTTATTTATAAAATTAATTTTTTTATGGGTGAATATATAAAAAATATGTATATAATGTTATATAATTGATTATAAATAATAGTACATTGTGAAAAACGATAAAATTTCAAAACCATAATATCAATATGAATGTAATCCCTATGAGTAAATTTAGTCTCCACTTAAAATGGGCAAAAAGACCCCCTTAAACGATGTTGAAATTCCATCGAATGTTAAAAAACTGGGATACCCCGACTAAAAACTCAGTTTTGTAGCCCTTATGGGCCTTTTTTGTCCTTTAAGAATGTGACATAGGGTTTCACTATGTCACTAGTTTGTAGAGCTCATCGCAGGTTTCGATTTGATATGTGGTAGAGTCCAAACGGACACCCATATCAAAAGTTATGGTCGTTTGAAGTTTGAGTTGCGTTTTCAACTTATTTTCGATCTTTTATTTATTTTTTAATTTTTTTTATATTCAAATTTTTATTAAATGACTATTACTAGAAAATAATTAGAAAATTATTAATTAAAAAATATTTTTAATTACTTTATAATGCATTTTCACTAATTATCTTATATATTAAGTGAAAATGCCTATTTAACCTTATCTAAAACATATTTAAAAATTTATATATTATATTTATATCAATATAAATATCTTTATATATTAATATATTATTTTTAATGAAATATATATTTTTTAAATATACTCTTTATTTGCACTATTAAAAAACGTTGATAAAGGGGGTCCCTTTAACAGTGTTAAAAAAACGTTGTTAAATAGTGGCGCTGCGTAAATCCATTTTTGTGGTAGTAATTAACATAATCATCCTTTCTCCAATATTTTCTCCAGTTTCCCTTGTTGTCATACTTCCCTTTATAATTTGATTTGTTGAAAAACTTCTTTTCCTGTAGAATTTTTTGAAACGTCTGGTCGGATGTGTCATTTCTTCATCACTGTTAGATAGTGATTCTTCGTTACTTGAGCTTTCAACTTTGGTCTTCTCTTTTTGTTTATAGTCAAGAGTTTTAAAAGGCTATAGATTTCCTCTTTGGTTCATCCAATTTTTCTCTATTCACTTGTAGTTCTTCTTCATACATCATGATCTTTCTCATGAGATCCTTTATTGGTAGTGTGAAAATGTCATAAGACTCTCTGATGGATACAAATATTCCTCTCCATCTTTCTATAAGGCATCCGTGAAGTCGCATGAATTGATTTTTGTCAGTAATTTTCTTTCCCAGTGCTTGCATCGTGTTAAAATAGCAAGGATATATCAAAAGCAGTAGCATATGCAGATATTATATTAAATTCATCTTTGCCTAAGGCGCGGCATAAAGAATTCATAGCTTTACAGTTACAGTCATATGTTGCCTTAGTGGAATCACTCCAAGAAGCTCTAGCAGTTTTAGGTTTTTCATATTTATCTTCAATGACAGTCCAAATATCAAAACTCATACTTTCTAAGTGAATGTTCATTTTAATTTCCCATTGATAAAGATTTATTCCATTAAAATAAAGAGGATAATTAGTGTCAGTTCCTTCTTAACTATTGTTATCCATAAAGAATTAAATTTAGATAAAATAGAAATTTAAAATCTTTAAATAAAATTAGATCACAGTAAAAATATATTTTTAAAGCAACTCTGATACCAAATGTTGGTCCCAGTGAAAAACTCAAGAGGGGGTGAATTGAGTTTCCAATAAAATTTCTATTTAAAAAACAATTTAAAAACGAAATCCCTGAATTTGATAAAAATGCCCAGTTAACAAAAATAGTAGAAATATATAATTTGATCTTTTGAAATGCTTCTCAAAAGCTGGATCACATCTCAGTTAAAACACTTTGAAAAATACTCTAACTTTTGAAAAAAAAATACTCGTATCAAACACAATATATAAAACACTAGATTAAGTTAACTATTAGAGTAATGTTTTATTTAGTAGTTTAGAAAACTAAAACATGTTTGATTTAACACTAAGAAAACAAAAAACAGATAAAACAATAGTAAACAAGTTACACCAAGTATAGCACGACGGATTTTAACAAGGGGTTCGGTCTCAATTCGAGACTTAATCCCCTCCACTTGGCAATCACATGCTGCCAAACAGTTTATTTTAAAACAAACCGATCCACAACCTGGATCGGGTTTTATAGACAACAGCACACACGGCTTTCTAGGCATATAGCCTCTTCAACGGATATACATGGGCTGTAATAAAATATCAGGTCACACAAGACCTCTTCCACTATTTCTTGTGGGAATGAAAATGAAAATATTTGAGAGAGTATCAAGTGATCTCAAGTTTAATATAGGAGACTATGTTTTTATAGATAAACATAGTAGTACAAAACACAGCTCGAATGTTAAGCATAAATGAAAAGGGCAAGAGATTAAGAATGAGAAAATGTGATGCAGCTCGATTCGAATAGCTTCAGTTGTTCAGAATCCTTTGAATTTGTCTTTGGAAAAAGATTAGACAAGTTTTTCAGTAGATTCTGGAAAACATAGTGTTGTAAAGTCTTCTCTGTAGCACAGGTGCACGTGTAGGATCCTCTATTATTCTCTAAATAAGTGTGTATGTTTGCTCCTCACACTCATGTTGTTCTCATGATCGGATTTCCTTCTTAAAGATATCTTCATCCAAAAGTAACATTTGGAGAACAATTAGTGTAGTTTTAAATGAACTAATGCTTCATTTAATGATAGGAAATTAGTTATTGGAGATTTAAAATGTTCCACTACTGAATTAGACGTGGCAAGCTATCTTCACTTAAAGCACGGTTAGTTGGCATGACAAGTTGACATGGTCAGTTGATGCGGCAAGGTTGTCACAATTGGCTCATCACTTCACGCGGTCAGTTCGTTTGCTCATGTGGTAGGTTCATGACTTCACATGGTAAGTTGTTTCTTCGTGCGGTCACTACAATAATAGACATGGTCAGTATATTACTTTATGAAAAAGTATACATACCTTGGCATGATAACTTGATTTCTTTATGTGGTGGGTTGTTTCTTTCATACGGTCACTTCATTGATTCTCACAGTCAGGTACATGGTAGGCACATCTATGTCTCACGGTAGGTTGATTTGTACATGTGGTAAGGTGATTCTCATCACACGGTAAGCTCAACTCCACTTTGCGGTCAGTTCATGACTTTGATCAGTTTTTCTCATCTTACTCATGGTAAGCAGTTTGTTCATACGATTAGGTGAAATATAACGTGCGGTAGGGTGACACAGTCACTTGACCTTCACGGTAAGTTCAAAGTCTTCATACAATAAGCACATTGCACTTGTGGTAGAGTGTCGCGGTAAGTTCGAGACTTGGCCATTTTTTGAAATTTTTTCTAGAAAATCGCTTACTAACATAAAACATGAAATTCATTAATAACAATATAAACATGATTTTGGATCATTAAAATAAGAAGGTGCTGGTCTAAGCCAACAAAACCTAAATCATTTATAATACCTACCATGTAACTCCTTATATTTATGTATGACAATTTAGAAGCAGTTTAACTATTTAAACTAACACATACACGTACTTGTAATATAACAATTATATTATATTATATTAGCTGATTGGGGGTACAATTACATTAAACACACACATAGACCGGAAAGACAGGTCATAGCCTCTCCAAAGGATAGTTCACTCATCAAACCTTAATTATTCAATACATGACCCGAAAGCTCAATGGGCATGAAGCTCATTACATGGCGCAAAGGCCCACAAACTGGCCTGAAGGCCCAGTGTAGCATCATGCTTGCGTCATACTGTCTGCGTCAATAAGCCTATGTCATGCCCGTGTCACCGCCTGTCTGCGTCAATAAGCCTATGTCATGCCCGTGTCACCGCCTGTCTGCGTCATGCCCGTGTCACCGTCTGTCTGCGTCACGTCTGTGTCACCGCCTGCCTGCTGAAATTCGCTCTCATCCGGATTTGAATTTGGGTCTGATGCAGGATTACGGGAAGCTTTTACCACTCGGGCAAGCCCCCAACTGCATATAACAATTATATTTATGGATAAAAACATGGGAATAAAATAAATAAATGAACAATTCATAAATTTAAACATGAGATAAACGATTTATGTACAATTCATAAATAAATAATTATAAGCACTTTATAATTTAAAATTTTGTTATGCGCAGTCCATAATTAAATAAATAAAAAATATATTTATTCCCAGTATGAACTCTTTCATATTATTCATTATATGACATTTACCTTAAATATATGATATGAAATGAAATATAAACATTTTATATTCTAATTATATTATGTAAACAATTTACATAATATAAATATAACATATTTAACATTTATTTAAACCTTGATCAAATAAGTCATTGAAACTCCTTTTGATATTGTTTAAATTATTTCCTCAAATAAGGCCTTTTAATTTGAACAATTCAAATTAATAATTATGAACAAATCATAATTTTAAATATAAACACCTTTATATTTGGCCTTATTTTGTTATTTATAAAGAATTTTTAAATCATACTTATAACTTCCATATAAACACTTTATATTTAAATTATAAGTCATGCCCAATGATTTGAAAATGGTATTTCAATATTAACTTTTAATAATAGGGATATTTAAATATTTCACAACCATTTAACTAATTAATTATAAATATTTGTATAAATAATTAATTTATAAACATCGTTATAAATTAATAAATATCCCATAATACTTTTCCCCGTTATTTTTAAACCATCTAAATCAATTCATAATTGAATTTATGAGAAATCATATTTTTCTAACATATCGTATTTAACGATACAAGGCATATCGTCATAGCCACAATGCTCAAAATCTCTATAGCACTATTAATCGTATTTTATGATTGATAAAACTGTGACCGACATCGTAACTTGCGATAACCATATGCATAGGATAAATAAGGTGTGCCTCACTATCGCAGACTACAATAGAGGGTGTGTGTAATATTAACCAGTCACACGATGACCTTGCATGGGATTAACCTGATGCATTTAGACCTTGCATGCAATTAAACCCAGCACACAGTAGTCTACATAGGAGCAAGTCTGCGTTGGTTTAAAAAATGGCTCATGTAATATTAATCCGCCATGAGGGGACTTGGATAATGAAAACGGAAAAGGACGATCTAGGACCAAAACAAGATGTTAATGTCGGTTTGGATGAAAAAACATGGAAAACTCCAACAAATGACCAGAAAGATTATAAAATTTTAAATAAAATTAGATTCTATCAGAGTTTAAAATATGAGAGCTCCTTAACTGGAATTAAGGTCATGTTTTGATCTTTGGTTGACATCGCCTCTAATGAAAAACAATGTGGCACTAGCTGTTGCAGGTTGCCACCAGCACTCGTGAGAATAACCCTACACATCTTCTACACCTAGTCATCGTGCCCTACAATTTGTCACTGTGTATGTGTTTTATTTTACCATTGGTATCATTATTGCTAAGGTGACACGATACTCTGTTTTTCCTTCCGCGGATCAGCGCCATCGTATGAAATAACATCTTTCGGCGTACACTATGATTTGAAGAACCTGAAGACATTTAATTGTATCATCTATTATGATACCGAATATCATATAAGATGAAGCATTCATTGCCTACAATATAACATATCATAAATAGAATTAGTTTGAAATTTCAATCGTATTTTACGACTTTAAATACGATATGCAATACAACTTCATATTTTTGTCATTTTAAGTTTGATTTTGTGAATCAAAACACGTGGTAAAACTCTGATGCCACTATTAAGTTCTAAGCATAGATTAACACTTAATCAACATAACGAAAAACATTAGAAACCATAAATTCCAAGGACTTGTTTTTGAAAACGAAACCTTGCAAAAACATAAAATAAAGAAGTTGTCGTGTACCTTACATTGTAGATGCCTTGTCTACAACCCTCAATCAATAAATCACCATTTATATGGGTGGAATCATCCTCCATAATATGCTAGTATCCCATAATGTAAAGGAGGAGAGCTCTCAGATACAGAGAGAATTGGCCGAAGCTTATCAAGTGTATCACACCCCACCCCCTGAAGGGATTACTTCCCTATATAAGCCTTGGCCAACCACCATGTATTAACTCATACGTTATTTAACGTATGAGTTAATGCAACGACTTGTTCATGCATTCATTATGTGAATGAAACGTTTCTCTCATGTGTTTCATCTAATAAAATACTCAATAGATGATAGCCAACAAGGAGGAGATTTGAACATCTTATTAACATTCGATTGTCATGCAATCTGTGATATCATCATATCATAGCCAACAATATGCAAAAGTCATCATAACAAATAAAATGTATTTTGTTTGTACATGTTGTACCATACGACATGGCTATATTATTAAAAAATATCATATATTACTCCCGTTATAAAATGATTATTGCAAATAAGTGTCATATATATGTTATTTAATGACCCTTACATGAAAGAATATATGATCTTTTTATATATATTTAGACTAAAATATGATTGTTCTCTATAAGGTGCAGGTAAGTTGGTGATCTGGCATACATTCAGGTGGGTAAGGTGTTTCATTTGGAGGGATTTCTTTTCATGTGATGGGACACCACTGGTTGGAGCATGGGGTGCAAAGTCATATATATATATATATATATATATATATATATATATATATATATATATATATATATGTATATATGTGTGTGTGTGGATTTTGGACTACGTTTCTTTGGGTTTTTGGACCATGTCTTAGGTTTTCAATGACATTGGACCTTTGGACCATTTAAATTTGTAATAAGTCTTAGAATATGATTAAAAATCATTGTGGGAAGGGATGAGGTTTGATGCATAAGGGCATCTCATGTGCGTGTTTTAGGTTTGTATCCTTCTTAACATAATAAAGATTAATATATGACTGTATAAAATAACATATATAGAACATTCTTTATACAATGGTTTTATAAATTACGATTATTAAACCTTAATGGATTTAATAAAAAAAACTATCATATATCTCTTATTTTATCATTGTGTTTTAACAATGAAAACCCCCTTTTCAAATTTGCAATCACTTAATTAAATTCTTACTAGCCTCTAGTGAAGAGAGTGATTGCAATTTTATTGTAGTAGTGAAGGTCTAGTGGAGACTCTTAAGTGGAGGCCAATATGAATGATAGGGAAAGAGAAGTGGTTTTTGGCATATTTTTCCACCTCATGTCAGAATAAAGTGAGTCCGACTTTGACCACATGACAGCACACTGAACCTTGTCCCTTCCTATGGTGGGACTGCCCTACATTAATTTAACACGCTTTTTTTATATAAATATTCTGTTTTATTAAATCCAAAATTAATATATAATAACGAATTCTCAAAATGATTATAATATAACTGAAAATGCCAGACGGGTTATACGTGGACTCCGGACCCACCCGACGCCCAAATATATATATGTGTGTGATTGGACCGTTGTCACGTCGAAATGTATGAATCATCGACATAAGTGAAGAAGGGTCAATTAAAACGGCGTCGCAGTGGAGAAAGGAGGCCCGGAAATGGGAGGTGGGCAGGGTGCCCACGTAATGTGGGGGTGGCTGGGCGGCAGCTGGAATCCCGTAAAGGCAACACACCTGGGGGCGCTTCCTACTGCCTAGGCAGCTGCTGCGCCGCAGGCCCACTGGTGTGAGTGGAGGGTGGAGGACCCCCTCCCGCCCGTGCGCCCCAAATCCCCCACTTCAAACCCATATTATATTTTAAAATTGCAGTTAAATAATTGTTTTATCTATAATTTTATATGAAAATTGTATGAAATTACAAATAAATAAGTAAATAGCATTAAATAAATGCTATCTGTTTATGTCGTAACATATATTCATTTTTTAAAAGATCAAAAAATTAAAAACAATTGTTTAGTGATTTTATTGAAAAAACTAAATATCATGTACAAACACTAAGAACAGTAGTTTTTAACAAATGTGCATCATTAAAATACACATTCAAGAACATTAAAAAACATGCATATCGTTAAAACTGATATTTAACAACATTCATATTTTACATGTTGCAATGCATTTAATTTAAATTGAATCAACGTCACACAATATGTGTAAAAAAACAAAAAAAAAACAACATCCGTGTTGTAAAGGAGAATGTAGAATGAATAAATATTATTACAACATCTTTTTTTTAAAATTTAAAATTTCATCTTTTAGAAAAAAAATCATCTAATAACCATCACTCCCCGAGTCTATGCACTGGAACTAGGATGAAAAAACCCACATAATCACCACATAAACTTGATGAACACACTCCACACGCACATCAGAAAAGAAATCGGAAAGCAAGATTACATGGTTCCGACGAGCATCCTTCACTCACTTCCCCTCACTTACAATGTCTCAGACTACGAAGTTAGAAACTCACATCACCTTATCATAAGAACCATAATCCCCTCAGCCGGGCCACCACCTCCATATATAGAGGTCATCGTCATGTGAACCGATGACACAAACCTTCAAGATTCATGGTCAACCTCTCGTTGACCCAGGCAACCTCTGATACACTGTTGAACCACCCGATGAAACCGCCAACAGACTATAATCAAGCTTTCAGTCCAAGCATTGAGATGTCACCCCGATGAACGTCATATGAAGTAACTCCATTCAATGTAAGTTTGTCCGGTAAAACCTTTTCATTAAATAACATAACAATCTACACTAGAATCGTATAGGTCTAGTATCTTTGGAAACTTAGATACATAAACAAATGGTTCATAAGTGAACTACATTATCTCTCACTAAGTTCTTCGTAACTAGCATCATTCTTAAACATATCACACTTAATACATCTTTTCATAACAAAGGGAAATGAAACATAAGAAAGAGTGGGCTCAAATGCCTAGTAAGGGTAAACATAACATGAGCATAAAGGTATAAGAATATGAGAATAACATTTGAAAACCATATCTTGGAAATCATATATCATAATCTCGAGTCATTACATAATGCTTGACAATTGATAAGACGCGAATCATAAAGGAATCAAAGAACACAAGTCATGAGGGCATAATATTTTCATAAGACATAGACTTGTGGCATGCACATAAGCATAAAAAATCATTTCCTTAGTAGTCAATGCTCATTGCCAAAATGATCATAGTGGGTTAGGTTTACTCCCTAAACCATTATAGTCGTCAAGGTTCACTCTCAAGCCAATCATAATAGACAAAGTCCTTTATTGAATTGAGCTCACTTCCCATTCCAGTCCTGTTTATCTCATAAGATATCCATATTTACCTAATGCATTAGAGAGCTATATAATTCCGGGTCCAGTCATCAAATAATGAAAATCATACATATGTGTGCCACAAGTTCATAAAAAATTCATCATATCATAACCCATGAAAAGGAAACGAGTTTCATAAATATTTCATCATAGCATAACCTATGGAAAAGGAAATGAGTTTCATAAACATTTCATCATAGCATAACTCATGGAAAAGATAAGGGTTTCATAAACATCTTTTCATCATAAACTTAAACCATTTGGAGAAAGAATAAAGATGGTATAATTGGATCATATTCCAGTAAAACTTAAGCAACATCTAAGGATGTCATCATAGATGAAAAATTTCTTTAAAAGACCACTTGGAACATTTCTTGAGAAAAATGTCTTTTTTTACTTTGAAATCACTTATTTTAAATCTAAAAATTTCTCAAATATTAAGGAAAACATTTCATTTTAAAATTAAATCGAAAACTTGTAAAGGAAGCTTCAAACCATTGAGTGGTCATGATGGTAGGAAATTCTATTCATGCTGTATAAGTAAAAAAGAAAACATTCCTTTCACACTTTTGTAAAAATTCAAAAAGTACATTGTTCAAAAAATAATAAGAAGATCCCTTTTTAATTTTTTTTGTAAAAATTCAATAATGGGTAAAAATGTATTTAAACAATCATAGCGGTATATTAACAAATTTCTTGAAAATATTTTTAGAAAACATGGATATAGAAGAAAAAAGATTTTCGTCCGAAGCGAGAAATAAAGACGGTTTTCCTTAAAAATATTCTTTTGGTCTCTCGAGTACTTAAAGAGAAGAAAATGAAAGTAAAACATGTAATCTCTAGAATTACCATAGGATAAGAAAATTCATGAGTTTCTTGAGAGGTAGATCATAAGATTTCATCATCGGAAACTTAATCATAAACAATCTTGATAAATAGTGATATTGTAACATAAAACCATTACCTCAAGTTCCACTTGGTTTGAAAGCACTCTAATCTCTTGTATAATAATTTTAAATTTATTATAATTCTAAATATAATAATGTACATACTTATAATATCACATATGATTCCATTATAACATTTTACCACCAATTTATTAATAATTCCTTATTAAAATCGTCATTTTCGGATGTTAACCGTTTCAGTTTTCATGAGAATTTCAGTTTGGTAGTTTCTGTCCTTGTACATTGATCATGGTTACATCATATCTAGAATGTTATTCATGAATTAAATATCATATATATTCATTATATATATATATATATATATATTTATATTTATATTTAACCATAAAAGTTAGAGATAGAAAAATGAATTACACCATTCTTGGAGGCGGTGGGCCGTATGTACACATGAATACTGCTTTCACTTTTCAACGAATAGAACGAAAGAAAGGTAAATAATAATTCAACTTTCTATAATAATAATTATATCATATACATCATATTTATTCATCAAATCCTTATAAAGTGGAACAAAAAACGAACCGTTTCGCTTTGCGGAGGCGGTAGTCCACATATACGCATGAGCGACATTATTGTTTCCCACCAGATTGGAAGGTAAGAAGGTAGATGAAATATTATAATTAAAGAAGTATAATTATGACAAAAATATCATATATTAACATTATACCTATCATAATAATCACCCATGAAATACGGTGATGGAAAATGAATTATATCGTTATGTGGAGACGGTAAGCCGTACGTACACACGGGTTATACTTTCATTTCCCATTTGATAGAAAATAGGGTGAATAATGGTGGTTTCATATTCAAAATAACACTTTATTATATTTAGGATAATTAAATTGTTATTTTATGATAAATACAACAAATTTAGAGGAGGTAAAAGAAGAAGTAAAAAGAAAGTGACCAGTTAAGGTGATTACATCTTCTTTGAAAGAACTCTTATGGATCTCCTCTTAAGGACCATAAAGTTGGTCTTTTGGGGATAAAAAAACCTATATAACCTATATAGGGAAGTTGAGAAGATAATTATTTAGGGTTTGGTTGAGCTATATGGTTCAATGTGGTGTAAAGAAGTGAAATGAGGAATGTCCTTTTATAAGGGAGGGAAAAGACACACTTGAAATTTCTTAAAAGATTAAAATATATTAAATTTATTCTCAAGAAAAATAATTCCAAATAGACATTAATTAGAATAAAAAGAGGGTAGGATCAAAATAAAATCATCCAATTACATTTAGACAGATTTTGGTGTCATTTTAAACCTTATATCTTTGATCAACCCCTTTGTTAATCATTTTTGACCTTAACCGCGGTAACAGTAATTTCAATTTTAAAGGGATAAGAATGTTACCATAAATGAAAAAATGGATCATAAATAGACCATGTATAACATGTTAAACCATATTCCATTCACTTGGCTAAATATAATATTTTTATTAATTTTAAATCATTTAGTAAAATATTATTTATTATAAAATATCATTACTGCCAATTTTGAAACTATTCATTTAATTTGACTTTAAAGACACCAAGACAAAGATTTAATTCAAATATAATCTTTTAAAACATCCCTAATATGTCATATGTATCTAAAAAATTTGTGGAACACAATAATTTACTTAAATTTTATTACTTTTAATATTTTTAAAATCATTTATTTTATTTTTCTATTAATTGAATAAATATTGTGTTGGCATTGCATTAAAGTTTAAGATAATTATTCAATCACTAAAAATTAGAAATAAATTAATATGATAAAAACAATAATTTATCTTTCAAATGATTATTTATAACTTAACTTATCCTCCATTTATCCTTATATAAAAATTTTAGAGATATTAAATTCAAGAGAGTGAGATTTTGTATTTATTATTTTCCTAAATTATTATAAAGGTCATATTCAAAGAAATATGAAACAATGTGGCCATATATTTGATACATGGATTGAAATGGAAAAATCCACCCTTCAAGTTGGATAAAGGCATGTATTAGATAAATTTTAAATCCTTATCCTAATGTTTTAACCCTATTTTACCTGTTTTACACTTATCGAGGTAACACAAATTTATTATGGTTACTATTCATATTGATAAAAAATAAAAGAGAGATATTTACCAAATTTTATCCTACTGATTACAAATATAGAACATATTTTTAATAATTTAATTTCTATAAGTGGAAAAAATTCATTTTAAAATATGCCCGCAAAACGTGACGAAAACAATTTTTTAGAAAAATACATTTTTTAGCATAACACCCGATTTATTTTTATCCCATGCATAGAAAAAATATCATATAAAAGTTAAAACATTTGGTTGAATATATATTATATAAATGTCATTAAAATCATTCAAGAATAGTGACTAAATTATTTTATTAATATAGAAATACATTGCACACATACAAACAATTTGTTTTAGAAAAAAAACTCTTTTACTTTCAAATGATTTCATTTTTATTTCTAATCAATTGATAACCAATTAATTCAATTCATACATATATAAACCATATGTTTTTCATAATTTAGTTATTTCTATTCATGCCCACCAATCTAATGGTTAGACGATAACTATCACATTACATAATAATATTTAATAGAATATTGTGGTTCATTTAAACTCAGAGTTGCGTGTATCGTAAACTATCGAAAAAATTAAATTTATTTGAAAATAAATATTTCATAAAATATTAGGGTGTTACATTCTACCCCCCATAAAATGAATTTTTCCTTAGGGACTCCATCTCTTTGATACAAAAATGAGGATATCTCTATTACATTACATCCTCATATTCCCAAGTAGATTCTTCGAATTTCTGATTCCTCCATAGAACTTTAAATAGGTGATCAGTCTTGTTTCGTAACACTTTATCTCTAAAGTCCAAGATTTATACCAATTGTACTTCATAGGAAATATCATGCTTTAGTGGTATGATATTTGAGTTCATTACATGTGAATGATCATTATGTATTTTCTCAGGATAAATATACGGAACACATCATGAACTTGAGAGAGGTTCGGTAGAAGCGCCAAACAATAAGCTATTATACCTACTCGATCAATAATATCGAAGGGGGAAAGCCTCTCCCCCAGGATCCACCCATCTTGCCGGGTCGCTCGGTCTCAACTGGGCGGGAAAAATGAGGCGCGACCTAATGTGCTGACAGATTTCTTTGATGAACCATCACCAATCGGACTGTCACCCTTCGGGATGCTCTACAATCTCGGCTGGCAATGGATCCTTCCCCGGCTGAGGCTCTACCTCAGGGCAATGACCTCTTCGTGGGGGAGGGGGGTTACCATGTGTGGAGGGTTAGAAAAGGCCACACATGGGAATTCCCTTTTAAAAATAATAATATCAAAGGGGCCAATAAACCTAGGGCTTATATTTCCCTTCTTTCTGAATCTCATAACCTTCTTCCATATATAAATTCAGAGAAACACTTTCTCACCAACTTTGAACTTCAGATCTCACCGATGATTGTCAACATAACTCTTCTGTCGACTTTGAGTTGCCTTGATATTTTTTTCAAATGAATCTAACTTTATCGATCATTTCCTCAACTAGATCAGGTCCCACTAACTTTTTTTCACCAAATTCATCCTAGAATGTTGGAGTTATACACTTTTTTCTATAGAGGGATTCATAAGGATCCATCTAAATGTTCAAGTAAAATCTATTGATGTAAGAAAACTCAACTAGAGGAATGTGTTGATCCCAACCAACTTTAAAATATATAGAACTAGATCTCAACATATCCTCCAGGTCTTGAATGGTTCTCTCAGACTAACCATTTTTCTGAAAATGACATGCCGTACTGAAACTCAACTCCATATCAAGAGCTTGTTGAAGACTGCACCATAACTTCCAAGTAAACCTCAGATATCGATAAGATACAATAGAATATAGTACTCCATGGAACCTTAACACTTTCTTAATGTATATTTTGGAAAGCTGATCAAGATATTAACTTCTATAATAATAATTAAGTGTGATGCCTTTGTAAGGCGATTGATCACAACCCAAATAACATTATATACTTTAGATGTTTTGGGGAGTTTGATGACAGAATTTATGGTGATATTTTCCTTTTTCCATTATGGTATGGTTAATAGTTGTAAAATCCCATTATAATTCTGTATCTAAGCCTTAACTTTCTGACATACCAAACACCAAGATACATACTCTGCAATATCTCTCTTCATACTATCCCACTAGAAATACTCTTTCAGATCTCTATACATCTTTACACTTATAAGATGAATAGAGAATGATGAACTATGAGCCTCATCCAAAAAATCCATCTTCAAATATGGAATGGATGGAACACATACATGATTATTAAAGCTTATAATTCCATCACAATCAAGGTTGTATTCATGAATATTTTTTACCTTCTTCTATAGTTCCACATCTTCTTTCTGTGCCTCTTTAATTATCACATGGACAGATGGTTGAACAACCATTTGAATAAGATAAAATTTATCCCCTTCCTTTAATATTTCTATATCCATCCATTAAAAATCTATAAATATTGGATCTTTTGTGATCCTCATAAAGGATAATCTAGTATGATCCTTTAAACTCAAAGCATCTACCACCTTGTTCACTTTCCCTGGGTGGTAATGTATTGATAAATCCTAATATTTAATCAGTTCGAACCATCTTTTATAGTGAATATTCAACTATTTCTATGTAATCATGTTCTTTATAAATTTATGATGAGTATACACATCACACCACGCTCCATAAATATAATTCCTCCATATCTTTAATGAAAAAATTACCGTAGTTAACTCCAAATCACGAGTTGGTTAAATTTTCACATGAACCTTAAATTTCATGAGGCATAAGATATCACCATATCATTCTACATGAGAACACATACCAGTCTCTTCTTCAACGAATCACTATAGATTAAAAAACCTTCTCCAATACAGGGAAATGTAAGCATAGGTTCACTAACTAACCTTCACTTTAGTTCCTTGATTTTTTTTCATATTCATATATCTAAAGGAACCTAACTCCTTTTTGAGTTAATTTGGTTAGTAAATTATATGATCATGAGAAATTATCTAAAACACATCGATAATATCCATCCAAACTAAGGAAACTTTGGATCTCAGTCAAAATGGTTAGTTTGGGTCAACGTTCAATAACTTCTTCCTTTTATTGATCCACTGATATACCCTCGCTTAAGATTATATGACCCAAAAAATGAAACTTTTTGTTGCCAAAATTCACACATTTTAAAATTATCATACAACTTTTCTTTCCTTAGGGACTTTAGTATAATATTCAAGTGATCTTATTGTTTTTCCTTGATTTTTTAATATATAAGAATATTTTCTATAATGACTACCAAAAACTAATCAAGGAAATTTCTAAAGACTCTATTAATTAAATCCATGAAGATATTGGGGGCATTAGTCAGACCAAATGGAAACACTATATATTCACAGCATCCATACCTTGCATAGAATTTGGTCTTGGGTATATCCACTTTCTTGACCCTCAATTTATGATACCTAGAATGAAGATCAAACTTGTAAAAGTATTGAGCTCCTCATAGTTGATCAAATAAGTTATCAATATGAGGAATATGATATTTATTCTTGATTTTGATCTTGTAAAGTTTTATATAATCAATGCAGAGTCGCATTGATGCATATTTTTCTTAAAAAAATAATAGGTGCACCCCAAGGCGATGCAATTGGATGAATAAACCCTATAATTAATTGACTTGGGAAACCCTTAGAAACGGGTACCTGAACCGATCTGCCCCATACTCGAAGGGTGTTCCCAATCCCCATGAGTTGGAGACTAGTACTCAGGCATCAAACAAAAACCATTGGGAATGGTTTCACCCAACCTGAACAAGATACATGATATATATATATATATATACACATAGTAGAAAGAACAATGGAAGAAAAACAAAGATAAATATTTTCCACAACTAAAAGAAAATGGCAGCGGTGATACAACTCAAAAATAAGAATAAAATGAAAAGTTAGAGGTAAAAAAAGGATAACCACAATAGAATAAAACTACTCTTATGTTATATGGAAAATCTCTCACCATATCACCACCATCTAACCAAACCTAAATGCTGGAAACCCCACTGCCTCACTACGACACCTTGCCTTTCCTTGCATTAAAATATATAACTAGGTCTACACACCGCCAAAGTGGTGTGTAGGGTGTGAGCTAAACATGATCAGTAGGATCCCATCTAGGTGTTCCACATCAAGTATTTGTACAAATAATCCCAATATGATCATTTTAAAGAAAACATGGTATAATAAGTAGTAAAATAGTTTTATATCAAAAGCATGGTAAATATTTCCTTTTTTTTTCACAGTTCTAAAACAATCCAAGTAAAATAGTTTCAAAGCACAAATTTACATAACCATTTATCAAAAATCAAAATCATGTATATCAAATCCAAAACTTTACAAGCCGATAATAATGTTAAATAGACCAAGGATCACAATAGTTTAGGGTAACAGACTAATCATACCATAATCAATGAATAATGTGCACCCAAGTCCTTAGAACATAGGCCTAAGGATAATAGAAACACCCCATGAGTGAACCCCCCACCAATGTCAACAACAATTCCCTAGAATAATAGGATTAGGTATAATAGGAACATCCCATGAGTGGACCTACCAAAAATAAAATTGACGATGAACCTAAGATACACCTTCAATATAAGTACCCAAGGATTCCAACATGTTTTATTTCTCAAATCATTTCAAAGGGTTTCACATTTCATAAAAAATTCCAAAAAACACATTTATTCTATCAAACACATGCTTTGAAAACCCACTTCTCAATCCATTTCACAATTCTTTGAAAACATCATTTTCTTTTACCAAAAAAAGGGAAAAACATATTTTATCACCAATCCATTTATGCACACAAATAAATCATGCCACTTTATTTATAATTTTTTTATAAAACCAGAGTAATATAGTTCATCCAACGTGGGCTAGAGATGGAACCACCCACCTCAAACTTGGGTTGAATACTACTCACAATGGGATCCACCAACACCATAAGGAAATAGGAATTGCAAAAGAAGGACCTAGAATCAATTCCAACATCTTAGAGTCAAATCCCATAAAAAAATGGTCGACTGAGAGGATAGATTAACACATACCTCAAGGAACTCGCACACCACACTAAAACCAACATAAGGGCTGAACTCTGGGCGAAGATCACTGAACAGATTTAGAAAGGATAAAAAAAACATCACTACAAGGTCGATAAATCCATAAACATAGCACACCATTGTTGCCATAATAAAGTAACGAAGAAGAAATAAAGATGCTTACCTAAGAAAAGTGACACAACTCGGCCAGATATCAAACACTGAATGAAGCAGTATAGAAGATGGCGAGACACATAAAATTTCTAGGAAGATACTAGGGTTTGATTCTGGGAAGAAAAAGACAGAATAAATTATGATTCAAGATTATAGTGCATAAAACCAATTGGGCACGAAGGGTCTATGTCGTAAACTAGGGATTTATAGGGTAAAATACCCATAAATCATATCCTCCAAAAAACACATCGCCTTGGGTTAAAAATCCCAAGCAACTATTTTATGATGTAAAATATATATTTACACCATAAAATCATTTTATGGCCTAAAGAGTTTTATGGTCTATGCCCTTAAAAAGTAAAAATGTCATGCAGTCAATGCCTAGCCCAGTCTCTTATAAAAACTCCCAAAACTTCTCTAAACCTTAAAACACACACTCTTAAACAAGAATAAATCATACCCTAAAATCTATGATGTTATAATCCCCCCACCATAGGAATTTTAATCCATGGGAAGCCATGTGGAAGATGAGTGCTCTAGAAAGAGGTGAGGCCACTTCTCACTCACCGACGATTTGTGCTCCCAAGTGTCATGAGAATCTTTTCTGTATCGCCATAAAAATCTGAACAATGGGATAAAATTCCCATGAAATAATTTGACCTAAGGATCCATGATCTCAACTAATTTCTCCACAACTAAAACATCTAGCTCCAACTCGATCTCTTTCCAAATCAGAGCATGAGAAGGATCAGGATGGTACTTCCAGAGCTGAGATATGTGGAAAAAACCATGAATACTTATCAGATGACTCAACAATTCCAACCAATAAGAAACCCGCCCAAGCCGCCCAGTGACCTCAAATGAACCAACATATCTCAAATCCATCTTTCCCTATTTCACAATCAAATGGTGACCTAACTAAGGAGAAACTTTCAAGAAAACCCGAACACTTATAGAAAACTCCAAAGTATGACTTCGATGATATGTATACGATTTATTCTGACTCCAAGCTATAACTAGACACCAACGTATATCCTAAATCTTCACTAATGCCTCTTGCATGAGACTCAGTCTCACAAGAGAGGCCCCACCCACCTATTCCCAACACATAGGTGACCTAAATGGGTGACCATACAAATCCTCAAAGGGAACCATTATGATTGATGCATGATAACTATTATTATATAAGAACTCGACCAGTCCGAAATGGCTATCCCACGATCCACCAAAATCTAAGACACGTGCATGGAGCATATCCACCAAGATTTGAATAGTACACTTTGGAAAGGCATTCATCTATGGATGGTAAGCTGTACTCAATCTGACTAGAGTCCCCATCACCTCTTAGAGACTCCTCTAGAATCTGGAAGTAAACCTAGGATACCTATCTAAAATAATGGAATAGGTAACCCCATTTAACCTCACAATTTCATGCACATAAAAATTACCTAGATCTTCAACCTTAGTGGCGTCCCTGATTAGAATGAAATGCAACAATTTCTTTAACCGATCAATAACTACCTAGATAGCATTCTTCTCTCAGGGAGTCAGGGGTAATCTAAAAAAAATTCTATAGAAACCTCAACTCATTTCTAAACCAGCAATAGAAGAGGTTGGAGAAAACCAAAAGGTTTCAAATGCTCTACCTTTATCTATTGTCAAGTGTAACATTGGGACACATAATCTGCAATGTCATGCTTTATACCCAGCCACTAGAATCACTGTCTCATTTCATAACACATCTTTGCAGTGACCATATAAATAAACCATGAAGAACTATGATAGTTAAACAAAAATGAACTCCTCAAAAATTATAGGACAAAAAAGACCCCTAAAATGATGAATACCATCAGAAGGGAGAGACCAACTGGAAACAATATCCCCGCCATAAAGGGTTTCTCTAATTCCCCTGAACTCATCATCCTGCTACTAAACCAATAGAATTGACTCAAGGAGAGATTATGATAATTTAAAATTGGTCATAACCATACCTAAATCATCTTCTTATGCATCCATATGTAACCGAAAGAAGAGTCCCATAAGGTTACACTCATCCTTCGATTCCAAGACAACCTATGATGGTACTTTCATGTTGATAATATCCACGATGAAATCCCCTTTCCTTAGTGTGTAGGCGATGTCAAAATAAAACATCTAAAGGTATTCCACCCGCTGTCTCTGTCTAAGATTCAATTCTTTCTGAGAAAAGATATAACTTAGAATCTTATGGTCATAAAAGACTGGGAATCTCTCCCCAAAAAGATAATGCTTCCAAAAATTAAGTGCATTCATAACTACAGAAAGTTATAAATCATGATTGGGGTAATTCTTATCATGTGGCTAAAGATAACGCGTACCATAGGCCACGAAATGATAATCCTACATAAGCACACAACCCAAACTAACACTAGAAGCATTACAGTACACTACACACCTCTTACCAGGATAAGGTAAGATCAAAATATGTGCTGATATCAGAAGCTGTTTTAACTCAACAAAAGAAGTCTGGAACTTTCATCCCATACAAACTTTATATTTTTCTTGGCAAGATTAGTCAAGGGTGATGGAAAATTCAAGAAATCCTTAACAAACTGCCGATGGTATCCAACAAGAACTAGGAATCTCTATATATTGAAGATGTTATGTGGCTCCTCCCATGTCAATAAAACCTTTACCTTCTCAGGATCAACTAATAGACCCTGCTAAAAAAGCACATTCCCCAAGATATTCACTTCTTGGTTATAGAAATTGAATTTCAAAAGCTTCCCATATAGATGATGATTTCTCAAGATTTCTAAAACCAAACTAAAATGGTGTTTGTGCTCACACTCAAACCTTGAATAAACTAGAATATCATCCACATACACTATGATAAATCTGTCAAGATACTAATGGAATATCCAATTCATCAGAGCCATAAAAAATATAAGATCATTAGTCAGACCAAAAGGTATCACATGATATTCATAATAGTGATACCTACTTTTGAACACCATATTTGGTATATCAGACTCCCAAACCATAAGCTGATGATAACTCAACTGAAGATAGATCTTCAAAAACTACTTCTCCCCCTTTAATTGATCAAACAAATCATCTGCATGGGGTAAAGAGTACTTATTATTAACCATCACCCGGTTCCACTTTCGATAGTCCACACATAATCGAAGTGAATCATCGAACTTCTTGGCAAAGAGAACTAAGGCTACCAATATCGAAACACTAGGGTAAACAAAACCCTTATTCATATGATCATCCAACTAGATCTTGAGCTCTTTCATCTCAATAGGTGCCATGTGATATGAGGGTATTGATACATATTCGGTACCAGATCAATCGTAAACTCTACTTCTCTATCTGGAGGAATACTAGAGAAGTCTGGGAAAACATTAGGAAAGCCCTGAACAATCATGGGAAGATAAACAAGAGAATAAACCTTATCATGATTGAATATAAAAATAGAAAAAAAATCTTCTGATCTCTGGGTGTAAAGGTCCTGCACCACCAGACTTCAAATCCAACTCTCCCTGAAACACTAGAGAGATCCCATCACCAGAAAATAACATGACACACTAATGATAACAATAAATCTCAGCATATTGAACAATAAGAAAATCCATCCCAATGATGACATAAAACAGATCTAGATCAAGAATAAGGAAATATCAGACTAACTCTGCATCAGCTATTGATAGAGAACGAGAAGGATATTGTAACCCTGAATATTTACTCTTTCCAATACGTCTCTTTAACTCCATGAAAATGGAAATGAACTCCATTGAAAGTTTCAACATATAAACAAAATGGGAAGATATAAATAGATGGGTGACACTTGTATTAAATAAATCGTTCACCATAAAAGTTGAAACAAAGATGGCACCTCTCACTATCTCTAAACCCATGGAAACCTCTACTAGAGACTTATCCACTGTGTGAAAGTTCTTCACTCCTGAGGCCTATGGCTGGAGCCCTTTGGATTTTAAAGCTTCTAACTATGCTATAGTGGCCTTTGGGGTGAACGATCCCTGACCATAGAAAGTAATATACATAGCTTGGTAGAACCTCTGTATATGGTCATAGAGGCCACAAAAATTTCACATATTCATGGGGAGGGACAATAACAAAGGGTGTTCCTGACTTTTCCACACTGGTAGCAAGTCAGAGACACACTAATGGCTTCAACTGATGGTGTAGAGGAGGCCAGCTACTGAGAACTACCTCTACCACTCTTGTGATGATCATACCACTTCTTATTCTTTCCTTGCATGCCACTGAATCTTCCACTGGATGAAATAGAAAGGATAGAATAACCAATATTTTCTATCATGTACATTTCTGCCATTATAGATTTGTCTACTATCTATGTATAGGTATAAAGTTTAAGCATAAATACCTAAGATATGATATCTAGTCAGAAACCCTATAGTTACTTCTAAGCTTTCAACTGATCATTCTTAACCATCTCCATAGAAAAAAAACCAGCTCCACAAACCAATTGGTGTACTCCGACGCTGAATGCTATCCCTACTACAAAGATAGAAACTCCATAGACTTTTCCATCACCAGAGACTCTAGGAAGAATTGCTGAAATAATAGTGTCTTGAAACCCTTCCAGTCTAATCCCACGTTCCAATTTTCCTATACCATACAATCTCACCATCACTTGCTAGGATCATCGATCTTGAACACTACACACTTTACCTTGATGGTCTCAAGTGCATCTAAGAAGTCAAATATCAGATTGATCTTGTCTAGCCAGTCCTCCACCTCTTGGGGATCATTTTCACCCTTAAAGTATAGGGGTTTCTCATATAAAAACACTCAAGATCGATCCTTGTATCCTCTAGATCTAGGATATACCTCAATAACTATGTTATGGACTTACGGTATATTTTGATCAATGGAATGAACTTCTCGCATGATAGCCTCTATAAAATTATATTCCAAAGTTAGATTCCCTTAAGGTGTATCCACTTTATCCTCCTATGGAAATCATGGAAGATGTATTGGGGGCATACTTATGTATATCCAAAATCAAAGAAAGTAATCAGAAAGTAGGATAATATCAGTCCAAACTAAAAAACCATAAGAAAAAATGAAAACTAAGTTCAAGAACTCAACATCAGAACACATGTCCCAGCATCACATGGAAACTTGAGTCTCGTCACATCAAGAGTTATCCAGACACTCACTGCAACCTACCTATCAAGTTCTGACAGTACTGTCTCATGTTTACCAGAAATCTCAAAATACATACTCTTGAGGACAACCCTATGATACCAATTTGTAATGAACCAAACCAGAAACCCATAGAAACTAGTACCCAAACCGAATTGTCACATACCCAAAGGGAAATCTCGATCCCCATGGGCTTGCGACAGACACCTGAGCATAAAAAACAAACCGTAGGGAAGGATTTATCCTAACATAAACAAGATACATGTAATATATATATATATATATATATATATATATTCACATTGTAGAAATAATAGGGGAAGAAAAACAAGGAGAAATATATTCCATAACTAAAAGAAAATAGAGATAACGATATAACTCGAAAACTAGAATAAAAAAATGTATAAGACCTAAAAAAGGACAACCAAAACAGAAGACAACTACTCCTATGATATGTGGGAATCCTACCACTATTTCACCACCAGTTACCCAAACCCAGCTGATAAAAACCCCACCACTTCATTGCGGTGCCTTGCCTTTCCCTGTATCAAAAGACATGACTAGGTCTACACACCACTGAAGGGGTGTTCAGAGTGTGAGCTAAACAGGCTCAGTAGGATCACACCTAGGTGTTTCATATCAATTTTATATACAAATAATCATAGTATGATCATTTTAAAGAAAACATGTCATGATAAGTATTAAAACATTTTATATCAAAATCATGGTAAATATTTCCTTTTTTTCATAGCTCTAAAACAATCCAGGTAAAATGAATTTAAGGCATAAATTTCCATAGCCATTTATCACAATAAAAAGCATATATATCAAATCCAAAATAGTATAATCCAAGAACAGTGGTAAATAGGACAAAGATCATAACTGGCTAGGATAGTAGACTAGTTGTACCACAATCAATGACTACTGTATACTCAATTCCTTAGAACACAGACCTATGGAGCAGAGGAACACCCCATGAGTGAACCCCCCAATAATGTCAATAGTAAATACATAGAACAACTGAACTAGGGAGTATAGAAATACCCCATGAGTGAACCTCCCAATAATAAAATGGATCACAACCTTAAGCTGTACCTTCTACTTAATTACACAAGGCTTCCAATGTGTTTAATTTCTCAAATAATTTTAAAGGGTTTCACATTTCACAAACAATTCCAAAAAACCCCTTTATTATATCAAAAACTCTCTTTGAAAACCCATTTCTCAATACATTTCACAATGCTTTGAAAAAACCATATTATTTTACCAAAAACAAGGGAAAAACATATTTTAGAACCAATCCATTTACACACACAAATAAATCATGCCAATTTATTTATAAAAAAATTTAGAAAACCATAGCAATATGGTTCATCCAACATAGGCTAGAGACGAAACCACCTACCACAAACTCAAGTTGAACACTACCTGCAACAGGATCCACCAACACTATAAGGAAAGCGAAACTATAAATGGAGGTCCTATAATCAATTCACAAATCTTAAAATCAATCCCATAAACAAAATGTTCAGTGGAGAGGATATCTTAACACATACCTCATGGAACTCACATGCTTTATAATATAAAAATTTTCTACAGGTAGTTCCCAGCCTAGGATTCTACAAAAACCCCCAAAACTTATCTGAACATGAAAAAAACACTCTTAAATAAGAAAATAACATATATTAAAATCCAAGATGTTACAAAACCCTTGTCAAGATTCTCTTGAAGTTTTTTCTTCAATTCCTACAACTCTATTAGGGTCATTATAAATGGAGTCTTTGAAATAGATGTAGTACCAAGTTGTTGAGTCAAAAGTCATATTTTGACTTTTATATTTATTTTTGTTTTGGAAATCAAAAACTTACTTTTCAAATAAATTCATATGTTGTTTTATTATTTACTTTAAGGATTTTATTTTACAATTCTGTATTATGGTTTTCATACTACGTACATTGAATATTGTACACACCAAGAAATACATTTTTAACTATTTCCATGTTTATAATAATGAGGCTGAATACAATTTATATCATACTCACTGAGCATGATTTATATTAGTCATGCTGATTACAATTCTCATCTTACTCACTAGAAATGATCTTCATTAAAAAAACTGAACACAATTTTTATCGGTCATGCCGATTAATATTTACATTGTACATACCACACTAACAATAAAATCATATTCACTATCGATATGATAATAATTGTACTCTTTTCATTCCAATTTTCCATATTTAGAAAACACAATTGTAATGAAAAGAAAACTGTTAAATCAAAATGATGTCGTGTATTCTGTTTCAATATTTATTATAAAACGATGTTGTTGTTTCAGTTACAAGATGACAGTTGGAGTTCTAGGTGTCCAAGTCCCTTCAATATTTCAGGAAGAAATCCGACCGTTGGAGCCAAAATATGATCATTGGGATAAGGCCTATAAATACCAAGTCATTTGGATGAGATCAATACTTTTGATGAATTTGAGACATCCTGCGAGGGCTCTATCAAATCTACACTTCATGTGAAAGACTCTATATTCAAGTTGTGAACTACTCGTTATACTTGTGACTTTTAAGAGTTTTTGTTTTTCCTAGTGAGACACTGATCGCTGGTGATTACAATTGAGGGATTCTGAGGATAATAAGACAAATGTGCCGATCATTTGCAGATCGAGGGCTTCTAAGGCTAGGATAATAGAGGTACCAATTACCTTTTTAATTGAGAGATTACAAGGATAACAAGATAGAAGCCGATATTCATATGGAGGGATTATCTTTGTGTGGGTAAGACAAACTTTCTTGAAAGTATAAATCAAGGTAACTCTATCCTAGGTTAAAGGATACCCTTCTATCTGGGTTAAAAGAATTGTATTCTTTTACATTTCTGCTATATTGTAATAGAAATAGAATTGTATTAGTTATTCCTATTTTTATTATATAATTTGATTATCTTAAAAAATATGATTACAATACTTTAGTAATACTCTCATTACTATCTTTTGTGATTATGATCTTTTTAATTACTCAATATGATTCAGTATGCTTTATGATTGAATCGTTGCATTGTTTTACTCTAATCATTGTAACCATAATGATTACGATCTTTTACATGCTTACTCTGTTTAGATCATTTCAACTGTGAATATGGTTACTTTCAATTATGACCTATGGAATACTTATCACAGTCAACCTGATTATAATATTCTTTTTCATCGAAACTAGGGCCCAAGCCGATTAATTGTTTTAAATACATTAAGAGGTTTTGTGAATTGAATTAGTTTAAATTATTTTAAACTAAATCCTTTTAAGGGATAAAAACAAAAGTTTTTAAATATAAAATTCACCCACCTCTTGTATTGTGCCATCTTCATATACATTACGATCCAATAATTGGTATCAGAGTAGGTTTTCACTGCTCATATATTTTCTTACACTACTTTTGCAAGTTAGTTAAATTTTTTTTATAAACTTTTTGTTTATAAATATCTATTACACTAATGTGTACTGTGGAAAAAGAAATTTTGTATTGTTTTAAAGATGATAGGTTTAAATTTCATTTCGATTGAAAATATCAATCCTGTAAGACCACCTATTTTCTATGGTAATGATTACGAATACTGGAGATATAGAATGAAGATTTTTGTTATCAATATTAGAGTTGAAAATTTTGTTATGCTTACTGGATATTATAAAATTCCTAACAAGGAAGTCATAACCTTTACCAATAAAGATAAGAAAGAGTATCAATTGAATTACAAGGTAAAAATATTTTACCATGTTCAATGACTAGAAATATACATAGCCAAATTTCTTCTTGTGAATAAACCAATAGTATTTAGAAGAAACTGGATATTAGTCATTTTGGTACATCTAAAGTGTTTGAAACTAGAAGATCTATAATAAGAGCAGACTATCAGGCTTTTGAATTTCCTTATGGAGAACCTATTTGTAAGGTCCATTAAAGATTTATGAAAATTGTGAATAGTTTAAAATCTATGGGAGATAAAGGACTAGATGATGAAACACTTGTTGAAAAGATCACAGACATCATGCCAAATGAGTGGGAATAAAAAAGAACTGATGTTGATGAATCAAGAAAGGTTACTATTGTTACTCTTGATGAATTGTTTGGAAATATTTTACAACATGAAAATAGATTGAAAAGAGATACAAAAAAATCCAAGAAAAAGAATACTAGAGTTGCTTTTACTACTACTACATATCAGAACAATGCTAAGACTCATGAGAAGATTGTTAAGTCTACAAAGGAAAATAAAGTTGTAATTCAATCAGATTTATGTGAATCATAACATTCATAGAATGAATTATTCAATCTTGCTCGAAGGATACACAATATTGTTGGAAATAATGATTTTCAATATAGATATAACAAAATCAATAAAGATAAGAAATATACTAAAGTCACTTGTTACGAATGCAAGAAATATGGACACATCAAACTTGATTTCCCAAAGCTGAAAAGAAAGGATATGAAGGAAAGAAATTCCGAGAGGAATTAGAAAAAGTAATATAAGTCAAAAATTAAGAAAGTATTTAAGTCTAATGACTCCTAGGGTGTTAGTGGTAGAGATTATTCAGATGAATCCCCAGACAATGAAAACTCCAAACAAAAGAATATTGGTATTCTTTCTAGAATACCTATTGAAAATCATTGTTTCAAGGAAAATTTACACACTGCTGAATCTTTGAATAATATATCTCTAAATAAAAATTATCTTGATGAAAATGGTTATATTTCTTATGATGAAGAGAATTCCTCTATAGAAGATAATTCTTTACCTTTATATAAATAAGTCTCTAAATTTTCTAAATTAAATGAAAATGAAAATTGAAAAGTAAGTAAGAAATATGAGAAAGAAAGTACTAGAATAAATGTTTTAAGAAAATAATTATCATATATTTCTAAAGATATTGATAAGAAAAGTTTTGAAATTAATTATATTTCAAAAAATCTTGAGGAATCTAATTCTATAAAGGATAAACTCTCAAAATATTTTGAAAGTTTTTTCATAGAAAAATGTTTTAGATTCAAAACTCAATTCTAAATCTAATACTAATGTGGATAAGAATTTATTTCTAAGACTAAAGTCTAAAATCTTTTATTTAAAGTAACTTTTGACAAAATTTACCACTAAAAAATAAGGTTTTAATAAAATGTATAATGAACTTCTTCCACAAGGTAATAATTTAGTAATGGGATATACTCATTCAAAACCATTTTTAGCAATAATTATTTTGTTCTTGAAAATACCCCCTTTTGCACTAAGTGTCAATGTGGAGGACATTGTAATAAAAATTATTCCTTAAATAAAATTCAATCTTTGGGATTTCACAAAGCCCATTTTTTAAAACAAATGTGGGTTCCTAAAATTCTGTTTTCTAATATTTCTGGATCCAAGAAAGTTTGGATTCCAAAAACCTAATTGTTTTATTTTCAAGAAAACAAAGAAAGTACCAACAAAAAGAATATATGGTATATGGATAGTGGATATTCCCATAATATGATTGGTGACAAATACTTATTTGAAAATATTATTGAAATGAAAGGTGGAAGAGTTACCCTTAGAGACAATGCTCAAGGAAAGATTGTCAGTATAGGTAGTATTGTTCTTCTTGAAAAAACTTTTATTTCAAAGGTTTTATTTTTTAAGGGTCTTAAGCACAATATTATAAGCATAATTCAATTATTTTATGAAGGTTACCTTGTTAATTTTAGGAATGATAAATGCATAGTACAAAATTCTAAGGATGAATTCATTATTTTTGCCAATAGGCATGAGAATGTTTACACATTAAACTTAGAAGACCTTAGGAGCCAATACTTAACTTGACTTAGTGCGATGGAATATCAATCTTGGTTATGGCATAAAAGGTTAGGACATTATAACCTTAAGAAATTATATAAATTATCTAATAAAACACTTGTTAAGGATCTACCAGAACTAATATTTGATTATTCAAAATTCTGTGATCCTTGTCAATATGGAAAGAAACATAAGTAAATCTTTAAATCTCTTAGTGAATTATCAATAATTGATGATTTAAATTTGGTGAACATGAATATTTTTGGCCCTACACAAACTAGAATCATTGAAGGCAAGTATTATGTATTTGTTTTAGTTGGTTACAACACTAGATATAGATGGGTCTATTTTCTAGCAAAGAAATCTAAAGCCTTTTCTTATTTTAAAATTTTTTTAGACAAAGTTAAAAATGGAAAAAACCCACATTTGATAAATATTTATAGTGATAATAGTGGAGAATTTGAAAATTATAATTATGAAACTTTTTGTAGTAAGAAAGGCATTACACATAACTTTTCAGCACCTAGAACTCCTCAAAAAAATGTCATTGTTGAAAGAAGAAATCGTATTCTTTAAGAGATAACAAGAACCATATTGACTGAATGTTATATTGCAAAAAATTTTTGGGCTGAAGTTATGAGTACTACTTGTTATACTATAAATTGAGTTTTAATCAGAAAATTTATTAATAAAACACCTTATGAATTATGGACTGGCCGAAAACCAAAAGTTTCATACTTCAAAGTATTTGGATGTAAAGTATTCATTTTGAATACAAAATAAAATTTACATAAATTCGAACCCAAATCCGGTGAATTATTTTCTTAGTCTATTCCACTACTTTTAAGTATTATAGAGTTTTCAATAAAAAATCTTGTACTGTTGAGGAAATAGTACATGTTAAATTTGATGAAACCAATCCTTTTGTTTTTAAACAACCCCAAATTATAAATTCTGATGTATTTTCAAAAATTGATTATCAAAATTTAATAGAAGACTCTTATAATAAGAAAAATACACAAGAATTTGTTTCTGAAGTATTCACTCCAGAATACTTTCTATCTTATGTTGTTGAACATGTTTTACAAAACCTAAATCAATTGTTTCTTAAGAATCATCCTAGTGATAGTATCATTAGTGATGTAAATCAACATGTAAAGACTAGAAGTTATTTGAGAAATGAAGTAGAACATATATAATTCCTTTCACAATTCTAAACTAAAAGTCATAATGAGGCTTTAGGTGATGAATATTGGATAAAAGAAATGTAAGATGAACTATATGAATTCAAAAGGATTAAAGTATGGACCTTGGTTGAAAGACCTAAAGAAACTTATGTATTTGGAGTATAATGGGTTTTCAGAAACAAATGTGATGAAAATGGAATAATCATTATAAATAAAGCAAGAATATTTAATAAAGGTTATAATCAATAAGAAGGAATAGATTATGAAGAAACATATGCTCTGATAGCTAGACTTGAATCTATTCAGATACTATTAGCCTTTGCAGCATTCATTAATTTCAAACTTTTTCAAATGGATGTGAAGAGTTATGTTATTAATGGATATGTTAAAGAGGATGTTTTTGTTAAAAACCTCCTACTTTTTAAGATACAAAACATCCTGGATATGTTTTCAAACTTACCAAAGATTTATATGGACTTAAATAAACTCTTAGAGCATGGTATGATAAATTAACAAGTTTTTTGCTTCAAAATAATTTTGTTAAGGGAACTGTTGATCCAAAATTTTTTATAATTAAATAATTTATTTTGATCATTCAAATTTATGTTGATGACATTATATTTGGATCAACTCAGCAATCTTTAATAGAATCTTTTGTGAATCTTATGAAATTTGAGTTTGATATGAGTATGATGGGTGAGTTAACATTATTTCTTGGTTTTCAAATTTCTCAAAAACCAAAAGGGACTTATATATCATAACATAATTATATTAAATATATTCTTAAAAATTATGGATATGAAAATACTAAAAGTATTAGTACTCAAATTGGTACCTCAAATACTCTTGAAATTGATGGATCCCAACAACCAGTAAATCAAACAACTTTTAGAGGAATGATAGGAAGCCTACTATACTTAACAACTATTCATTTAGAATTAATGTTTTCATCATTCTTATGTTCAAGGTATCAAGAAAATCCTAAAGAATCCCATTTAAAAGATGTTAAAATAATTTTTCATTATTTAAAGGGAACTATGGATTTGGGATTTTTTTATTCTTCTGGAAATGATTTTGAATTGAAAAGTTTTTCGGATGCTGATTTTAGTGGTTGTAGAATGGATAGAAAAAGAACATCTAGAACTTTTCATTTCTTAGTTGATTCATTAGTTTATTTATCTTGTAAGAAACAAAACTCAGTAGCACTTTCCACTACTGAAGCTGAATATATAGCAGCTGGAAGTTGTTATGCTCAAGTGTTGTGGATTCAACACACACTCAGTGATTATGGCATGAGTTTTACAAAAACTCAAATACTATGTGATAACACTAGTGACATAACTATAAGTAAAAACCCTTCACATCACTCACATGAAAAACATATAGATATTATGCATCACATTTTTAGGGATCACACACAAAAAGGTGATATCATTTAACAATTTATCATAACATAAGAATAGCTAGTTGATTTAATTACAAAACCATTACCTTCCAATAGATTTGAATATATTAAATATAATCTAGGAATGATCACTGTAAAGTAATCATTCATATCTAATTCTTGTCTAAAAATATCTCCTTACATTAAGTTATTTCTTTTCGAAGGGGGGAGTATATATGATTGATATTTTAGAACAAAATTTTCGTACCCAAAATTTTTATACCCAAAATTTTCATACCTAAAATTTTCGTATTTTCGTACCAAAAAATTTTCGTACCAAAAATTTTCATACGCATTAAAAAAATTTCATAATTATTTTCATTTTTCACATTAATATTTCCTTTATACACATTAAAAACTTTTTCATACTCATTTTCACTGTTTACTTTAATATTTCCATCATACGCATTAAATTTTTTTTCTTGCTCAGTTTTTTTAATATGGATACCAAAAAATCTATCTTGAGACTTAGAAAGGTAAAAAATATTATATTAATTTTCCCCTCTTCAATTCTATTATTTATGTAGATAATTTTTTTAAAAAATTTATTGGATTCATTTTAACTATTTTTTTAAAAAATTTAATTTAAAAAACCCTCAAGAGTTTAATTTTTTTGAACTGTTAGATCTATTATGATCTAATATAAACCATAGAAGTTCAACGGTAATTTTTTCCATAACCTATAAAAAGGTACCCCCTCTCTATCCCACATCATATTTCTTCTCCTTTGAGTCAAAGCTCTACTACTCCTCTTAAAGTTGCGTCTGATAATTATTTTGCTTAGAAATTTGTAACGTACCCATGTCTCAATCGTCTGTAACCTATCCAAAAGAAATGGTTCTGAAGGATTTAAAAAATATGAAGTTTTTTAGGGAAAAGTTAGTAACCATAGAATTATATAACAAGTATGATTCATCTTTTAAAGGAATCATTCAGTTTCAAGGATGGGATTCGGTCTTTGTTGAGAAGCCTAATTCTTTTCAAGACCTCATTATTGTGGATGAAGTTAGGTGGTTCTATAATACTTTGAAAGTCGATAAAGAGTTGAATATTACTTTTCATACATATGATATAGATATTAGTGTATCTGAAAAATAATCTACTCATTTCTTAGGTGTTCCTTCTGAGGGTGATGCATTTTTTCGTTCCCATAAATTACCAAAAGAAAAGGGAACTTTTATTAAGAGAAAATCCGAAGAATATTTTTTGAATCCATTAAATGTAATATAAAAACAAATCATATTTCATATGAGAATATTTTGATAGCTCTTTGGATGAAAGGGTTCTTAATTCTTAGGAAAGGTGATAAAGAAAATTTGAAGGTTTCAGATGTTTTTATCCTTGACTATTTGGTGAATATGATAAAGATAAACTTGATGGGTTACATTTTCAAATCCCTCAAAAATATGAAGTTTGGTGTAATCAAATCCTAACTTATTATGTTTCCAAAAATTCTAAGTAGGTTAATTTTTGAAATCCTAAAGTTTTTCAATCAATCAATTAAGTTAAAACCAAGAAATTTGAAAGTTCCTTGGATCAGTGATGATACAACAAGAAGATTTAAATTTCATTTTGATTCTGAAACAAAGAAATTTTTTAAGGATGTTGAAGCAAAAGCTTCAAAAGATACAATTAGAGGTAGTCAAGGTATCCCAAGACAATCAGTACCAATTGTTTCAGAGAAGGAAAATAAAACCAAATCCGATAATGTTCTAAATCCAAAGAAGAAAAAAATTTATAGTACTGAAACCACTACTAAATGGAGAAAGGATAAAGCTCAAAGAAAAGAGGGAGATCCTCAATTTGGTTTTAACCCCATAGAATCTTTAGTTGAAAAGATTCAGACTCAAGAAATACTAAAAAATGATGATAAGAAGAAGAAGCTAAAAAAGATAAAGGGTGACATTATTAATATTAACAATCTCTTGAAAGGTATTGAAAAAACTAGTGTAGGTATTAGCATCCAATAACCAATTATACAAGAAGAAGAAATCATTTCCTCTACCCAATATAAGGAATATAAAAATAAGGGAACAATTGAAGAATCGACATCTCACAAAATTTCTCAAGAGATCGTTTCATAAGAAAAAGAAGCTATAAATATGAGAGAGATAAATGAATATCTTGGTGAAGATGTTGAAAGAAATGAAGAGGTAGATAAAGAAAAAGAATCTGATCAAGAAGAAGATTTCGATAATTCCCAGTACGATCTTCTCAATCAATATCAAGTAAAATTCCATTACTAGAAGTTGAGTCATCAAAGAAGGATTCTCAGAGAGCTCAAAATTGAATAATTATTCAAATTTTAGATAAGGATGAAGAGACAAGATCTGATAAAAATCGGAATGGGGATTCAGATGCTGATGCTGATGGAAGTCATTCTGCAGATCTTCTAGATTATATAGAAGACACTGATTTAGATAATACTATATCCTTTAAAATAGATCAATATATTGTTCAAGATGTTATAAGAATTGAAAAAGCTCTTCCCTTTTTACCAAGAATAGAAGGGAAAATTGATTTTGTGTATGAGAATCAAAACAAGATACTAGAATAAATCAAGTTCCAAAGAAAAATAATGATGAAACTCAAGAATAACTTTAAGGTGTTTTATGAAATCTATAAGAAGAATAATAAAGCATGTAATAAAGTTGTAAAGTGGTCAAACAAATCTAATGAGACTACCAAGATTCATGAAGACAAAATAGAAGATCTCAGAATGCTTGTGAATGAAATCTTGAATTCTTTCAACAATTTATAAAGTAATACTACTCAAAAATTGAAATCAGTCACAGGGACAGAAGAAATCTAGTATGAATATTTTAAAGTGTTTGAAAAGAAGCTAAATGAAATTCAAGAAGAGGTTTCAAAGATATTTTTTTATAAAAATTATATCATTGAGTTGAAAAATAAAAAATGTATTGATGTCTTATAGGTTTGAGGTTCAAGAGAAAAAGATTAGGGATCAGTAAGAAAGAATTAAGTCTCTATAAGAGAAACTAAAATCTCAGGAAGATTTGAATCGTACCTAGGACCAGTTGTTTGAATATGAGGAGCAACATATGTGGTCTTAGAAAGAATCTCTTAACAAGATCATGGAGGATAGAAAAGAGTTCAAGAATATAAAAATAGTAATTTTGGATCTTATGAAGAAGGAGAATGAACAAGAAAAGAAAGGAATTATTTGAACTCTTGTTGTATTTTTAAAATGTTAATGAAAGTGTTTGACATCTATATTTATTTTGATTGAATGTTTTCCATTATTTGGATGAATTTTCTTTCACTATGGTAAAATAATTTATATTTTTTCATTATTTATTTCTCTAACCCTTTTACAGGTCTTATAAGAACGCTCCTATTCATTTTTGCAAATCACAAAGGGGGAGAATATTTTATAAAGGGGGAGAATAGGGGATAATATTTTTGACAAGGAGATAAATTCTCAAAATGATAATACTTTTAGTTAGGGGGAGTATTTATTTTGAATACTATCCTTAGAGATCTTGATATCTTAAGGGGGAGGTTAGTAATTTTCAAGTTCTATTTAGAAAAGTGTTAAAACTCAAAGGGAGATAAGTATAAGTGTTTCACTTATGAATATTAAATCTATATAGTTTTGTAATCTTCTACTTATTTTTAACTTTTGGTTTGTGATTTCCAAAAGGGGGATATTGTTGAGACAAAATTCCTCTTTGGACTTATCTATTCCTTTTTGTTTTGGAAATCACAAACTTACTTTTCAAATGAATTCATATGTTGTTTTATTATTTACTTTAAGGATTTTATTTTACAAGTTTGTCATTATGTTTTTCATACTCCGTACATTGAATATCATATACACCAAGAAATATAGTTTTAACTATTTTTGTGTTTATCGTAATGAGGCTGAATACGATTTATATCGTACTAATCGAACACGATTTATCTTAGTCATGCCGATTACAACTCTCATCATACTCACCAGAAACGATCTTCATTAAAAAAACCGAACACAATTTTTATAGGTCACAAAAATTATGATTTACATTGTACATACAACACTAATAATAAAATCATATTCACTATTGATATAATAATCATCATACTCTTTTTATTCCAGTTTTTTGTTGTAACGACCCAAAGTTTTCAATGGAAATTTCCCTTCTTATAAATATGTCATAAAATAACATGAAAACACAACATAATGAACTATTAAGTGCTAAGTGGCCTTTTATAAAAAAAAGTGCTAAGTGGCCTTTAAACATAAGTTTTCCACTTCTGTGTTTGGAATTTCAAAAATCTGATATACATGGTTGTAATCAGTAAGTTATTTGGAGTCTGATAAGAAAAACTTAATTTTTTGGTGAATAGTAAGCTACCCTTATGAATAGTAACATACCCTTATGAATAGTAAAATACCCTAATGAATATTAACCTTCTATAGGATAGTTATAAAATAATATTCAAGTGAAATTATGATGTACCTATATTTTAGAATAAGTAAATGAATTTTTTAAAGATGGTTTTTAATAATAAATTAGGATTTTAATTAAATATTAGATTAATCATATTTAGAAAATTATTTTTGAAAAATGGAATTCATTTTTGGATTCTACACATTGAAAAATGGTTAGGGTGAATTTTTTGGATTTTTATGAAATACTTGAATTTTTGATGAATAGTAGAATCTGATAATTCACAATAAATGCTAAATAATGGATTAATTGAGTCATTGATGATGATATACTGATGTAATCCCATTTGGTTCAAAGGAAAATGCATTTATTACTATTCTTGGTCATGGAATACTTATTATTCCTTGTCTTTTGAGGAAATAATAAACTAATGATTAAAAAATTATGAAAACCCTCCTCTCCTCCACTATAACCCCCCCTTACTCCCTCTTCTCTTCACTCCTCTCAAGAGTTTTTACTTGCCAATATTATTCCCAAATCTCTCCCTAATATCCTCCTCCACATCAAAAATCTCCCAGACTCTTCAAAATACCAAAACCTCTCCCCTTAAGAGGTTCTCAAAGGAGGAAGTCTCAAGAGGTAAATTCCTCTTTCCAATTCCTTATTTTCTTTTTAAGTTCTTTTCTTTTTGTTTCTTTCCTCAACTCCCTTCACCCAAATGGTATGATAACTCCATTATCATACATGTACTGGAATTATATTACGCTAATGGGATACTTTATTATCTTCTCTCCTTTCCTCACCTTTTATTTGAAAGAAATGAAAGCACCGTTTGAGATGTGCTAATTTTGCACATTCAAGGACAACGGTTTATCAATTTCTATTATAATCTTTAATTCTGGTCCTGAAACCATTTTTGTTATGGCTTAAAAAGAATATATATGTAATATATCCTATTTTTATTCTGTAATCTTTTTGTACAAATGGTATTAATTTATAAAGAAAAACATGTTTTTTGTAATCAAACCCACCGATTAACAAAAAACGGTTGTCACTATGGTTTTATATAATAGTTCAAGTTCAATCTAAGTAACCAAATTAATTTTAAAACCATGTAATATCCTATATGTTCACTAATATCATATAACTTCATTTATGGACAACCACTTCCATCTTTCAGGCTTATTCGAACTTGAATATATGTGAACCGATCTTTTAAAACCAAGTAAACAAACGAGCCTGAACAATGAAATTGAACCTCATAACCAATCAAAATGATTATAAATTAACATAAAATGATTATACAAAAACCAATTAAATATATAATATTTTATGGAATTATTAATTAATAAACCTAATTTTTTTATTCAGGTCATTAATAACAAGTGAAGGACACCACCTGAATTAAGGCAAGGGAACCTCTCCTTTTCACTCTTAATCAAGATTGTTTTCTATGCTATACTTTTTTTGTGTAATACCAAGTGATGGGGTATGTTTTATCACCTCCCCCATAATTTCCTAATGTTTTATAAGTTATTATAAACCCATTATCTCTCTCATAAAGGTCTCTTAGTTACACCTGATACCATGCCGATAAACCATAATGGATTCTACCCGAACTTCCTTTATTCCTCCGGGTTGCTCTATCTTTCTTTTTACCAAAAATTAGTTGTATTTTATTTTTATTTAAAACTTATAAATTCTGTTTATATGCTCCAAAATCATGTACCAAGATCCATCTCTCATTCTCTTTCAGGGATATACATGATTTTAAGTGAATCCCTCCTCGATACTTCCCAATAAGCACACTCGTTTTAAAGGAACTTCCCAAATTTTTACCCAATTTCAAGTTCACTATATCCTATATTTTAAGAAACCATTATCTTTATAAAATCATTATTTTTATTATTAAAACATTATTTGTTCAATTATGGTTTTATATAAAAGAATTTACTCTTTACTATTTAAAAGCTCTATAGTATTTTCCTTAAAACCGCACAAAAATGTTTTAATGCTAATGTTTCTCAAATACATTTCTTATATGTTGTCACTCCTATTTGTCACCACCTACCATTTTATATGCCTATATTACCTTATGAACGTCTATCTATGTTCTAATCCCTTTCTTTCATGGACACTTTCATGATACACTCATTGGTTATGCTTTATGTCATGATTGTGGTACCCAATTTTCTCCATGGGTATCCTTATGTTTTTGAACGATTGATTAGGTATGATCATTTATGTAGTAATAATATTTATGTGTAAAGAATATTCATGAAAATGTTGATATGGGTGCACCCAGATAGCGCTCCAATGCATTGGGTAAATTTAAGTCTCATGAGATGTGATGTGAAACAGGATTGGCGATTAGCCTTGACCCATACCAAAATGGGAAACAGGATTGGCGGTTAGCCCTGACCCATACTAAAGAAATGTTTTATGATTATTACACATTTATATGATTCCATGTTTATATTATACTATGCTTATATGATATGATTTCATATCTTTCATGTTTTGTTTTCATTACTTCATGCCTCCTAACTCATGTGCTTAAGATGTATCCTTATGTTCATTCCCTTACTGGGATTTTTAGCTCATCCCTTTGTTCATGTGTTCCCTAGGGTACCCTATTCATATGTAAGGTCTCAAAGGAAGTTAGGATCTCTTAATGGATATTAAATAAAGAAATGTTTTTTTAGCCCCATGTTTTATGTACCTATTCTTCCAAGACACTAGACTTAACGATCCTTGGCTTGTACTATGGTGTATAATTATGCTTAAAATCATGTAATGTTATATATAAAAGGCTTGGGTCGCTATATTTGTATTCAAAAAACAAAATTGTAATGAAATGAAAACTGTTAAATCAAAATGATGTCATTTATTCTATTTCAATATTTATTATAAAATTATGTCATTTTTTCAGTTATAGGATGATTTTTGGAGTGATAGGTGTCAAATTCCCTCTGAGATTTTAGGAGGAAATATGACCATTGGAGCCAAAATATGATTGTTGGGACAAGTCCTATAAATACAAAGTCATTTGGACAAGCTCAATACTTTTGATGAATTTGAGACATCCTACGAGAGATCTGTCAAATCTCTACTCCATGAGAAAGACTCTATAGTCAAGTTGTGAACTGATCGTTCTACATACTTGTGACTTTCAAGAGTTTTTGTTTTTCCTAGTGAGATGCTGATCATTGATGATTACGATCGAGGGTTTCTAGGAATAGGAATACAGACGTGCCGATTATTTATGGATCGAGGGATTCCGAGGTTAGGAAGACAGAGGTTCCAATTTACTTTTTAATCGAGGGCATGCGGAGATAGAAAGACAAAATCCGATCTTCATATCGAGGGATTATCCTAGTGTAGGTAAGACTAATTTGCTTGAAAGTATAAATCAAGGTACCTCTATCCAAGGTTAAAGGATACCCTTATATTTGGGTTAAAAGAATTGTATTCTTTTACATTTTCACTGCATTGTAATAGAAAGATAATTGTATTAGTTATTCATCTTTCTATTCTATACTATTGTTATCATAACCAATCTAATTATGATAATTTAGTAATACTATTATTAATATATTTTGTTATTATGATCTTTTTAATTGTTCAATACAATTTAGTATGCTTTATGATTGAATCATTGCATTCTTTTACTTTGATCATCATAACCATAGTGATTATGATCTTTTACATGCTTACTCTATTTAAATTGTTTCAACTGTGAATATGATTATTTTCAATTACAACCTGTGGAATACTTATTTTAATAAACCTGAATATGATATTCTTTTTCATCAGAACCAGAGACCAATCCTATTAATTTTTTTTAAATACATTAAGAGGTATTGTGAATTGAATTAGTTTAAATTATTTTAAAATAAATCTTTTTAAGGTATAAAAATGAAAATGTTTAAACCTACAATTCACCCCCTTCTTGTATTGTTCCATCTGCATATACATTATGATCCAACATAGGTATGATTTATATTGAGAACAAAACTTCAGATTCAGTGGAAGACTAGGAAAATCTTCTGGAAATAAATCAAAAAACTCATACACAATAAGCATATAATAGATTTTGAGTTTCTCTCTAACTATATAAGATAAACACCCTTTTTGAAGAGGAATCAAGGCCCATACAATGGATTCAATTCCCATTGGAAGTTCAAATTTATCATCACACCGATAAATGATCACAGGTTGGTTTAGAATATCAAACATGACTTCCCTTCATCAGAAATTGATTTGGGTTTATACAAGGAAATCCAATTCATGCCTAAGATAACATAAAATTCAACCATAGGGAGAATAATAAGATTTTCATGAAGCATATTATTATAAACTTCAATCAAAGACGAATCATAGTCTTGAGATGTGATCATCTTAACATTAGGGGTTTTCAATGCTAATTCAACATCTAATCATTGATGTTATGACTTGAAACTACTTGAGAATTTTCCTAATATATATAAATCTAAATGAATATGCTCAAATAGGGTACTTTAATATTTTAGAATACCCTCTAACCACCTCAAATTTATCATTCTATCTTCAATCCCTTAGTAAAACCAAAATGGTTAGTATGGACATCAAGAATCTTTGATAAGAGTGATCAATCATGAAAAATAATTCACATGATGTCTAAATCAAGACACTTTCTTTTAAATCTATGAAACCTTAGTTTTAACATAGGTCATTCACGGTCATCATCTATTAAACTCCTTTATAATGGGTTGTAAATAAAATTTTATTTAACATAAGAATATCCCTTGAGAGTGTCAAATTAGGTGCATAATAAGGGAACACTCACTATGCACTAGAATGATGGCCTAGATATACTCGACCAACTCTTTTCACGGTTATTACACCTATATGAATCTATTACAATACTACTTCCACTTGTAGTATCTATATGAGTATGTTTTTCTAGTGAAACCACACTTTTTTATTCACCATAACTTAGGACGTTCTCTTATACTTAGGATTATCCTAAGGGTTCTCACTAATGTTTTCTCATCCTAGTTTCCAAATGATAACTAAACATTGTTTTGATACCAACTATAACAAACCATACTTTTCATACATAGATATTACATCATATTATATGAATATTCATTACATAAAATAAAGATCCATTCCAGAATCATATAGGTCCAGTATCTTTCAAAAATTGGATATATAAAAAAATATTTCACAAGTGAAATACATCACCCCCACCAATTTCTTCATAACCAACACATTTCTTATACCTATCATAGCTAATACATTTCTTTATAACTTGGGGAAAGGAAACATTATAAAGGGTGAGCTCATATGCTCAGTAAGGGTAAACAAGGGATATATCAATGATCACTTAAACATAACATGAGCATAAGGGTATGAGAACATGGAAATAAAATTTTTAAAACATACCCTACAAATCATATATCATAATATTGAGTCATAGAATAAATATTGTAAGTTAATAAGAGATTCATCATAAAGGAATCAATAAACATAAGCCATGAGGGCATGACATTTTCATGATATATAGATTTTTATCTTGCACATATGCACAGTAAATCATTTCCTTAGTAGTAAAGGCTCATTTCCAAGACTATCATAGTGGATTGAGTTCACTACCCAAACCATTGTAGTAGTAAAAGTTAACTCCCAAGACTATCTTAATGGATATATTCCCTTACTAAATTGAGTTCACTCCCCAATCTGGTCCTGTTTATCTCATGAGATATCCATATTTACCTAATTAATTGGAGGGATACATAATTCCATGACCACCCATCACACAATAAAAATTATACATATGTGTTACATAAGTTAATAAAACATTCATTATATCATAACCCATGAAAAGGAAATGAGTTTCATAAACATTTCATCATAACATAACATGTGTAAAAGGAGAGGATTTTTATAAACATTTCATCATAGAATAACCCATGTAAAAGAAACAAGTTTCATAAATATCTTGTCATCATAAAAATAAAGTATAAATAGAAATAATAAGGATAGTGTCATTGGATCATATCCCTAGTAAAACTGAACTATCATCCAATGATGTCATCAAATATGAAAAATGCATTTAAAAGATCACTCGGAACATTTCTTGAGGAAGATACCCTTTTTTTACTTCGAAATCACTTATTTTAAATCTATAAATTTCTCAAATATTTAGATTTTTTTTTGAAAATAAATTTGGAAAATTTTAAATGAATATTTAAATCATTGAGTGGTTATGATGATATGAAATTCCGTTCATGCTGTATAAGTTAAAAGAAAACATTCCTTTCATACTTTTGTAAAAAAGTCAAAAAGTACCTCATTCTGAAAATGATAAGAATATTAATTTTTAAACCATTTTTTAAAATTTCAATCATGGTTAAAAATGTATTTAAATAATCATATAGGTATATTAAAAAAATTCTTGATTTTTTTACAAAACATAGATATAAAAGAAAAATAATTTTTGAGTGAAGAGAGAAATAAAGTCAGTTTTCCTTAAAAATATTCTTTCGGTCTCTTGAGTACTTAAAGAGAGGAAAATGAATAAAAAACATGTAATATCCATAAATAAAAATATTAGAATAAAATTAATGATATTAATTATATTTTGATAATAATATTTCATAATCGAAAACTTAATCATAAACAATCTGGATAAACAATGAGATTATAACATAAAACCATTACCTTGAGTTTCAATTGATTATAAAGTCCTATAATATCCTATATTATAAATTTAAATTTATTATAAATCTATAATATAATATTTTAAAAACATATAATATCATATAGTACCTTATTATAACATTTCAACTCCAATTTATGAATACTTTTTTATTAAAATCATTGTTTTCAGGTGTTAATTGTTTCATTTTTCATGATAATTTCAGTTCGGTAGTTTCAATACTTATAAATTTATCATTATTAAATAACAAATAGAATGTTATTAATTATTTAAATATCATATATATTCATTATATACATATTTAGAGTCAACTATAAAAATTAGAGATAGAAAAATGAATTACACCATTCATGGAGATGGTAAGTCGTATGCACACATAAACACTTTTTTCGCTTTTTTATGGGTGGAATAGAAGAAATTTAAATAATAATTCACCAATATATAATAATTAATATATCATATAAATCATTTATATTCACAAAATCTATCTTTATTACCATATATGTAAAGCGAAAATGAAAAATGAATCACGTCGCTTCGTGGAGGTGGTAGTCCACATGTACACACAAATGACGTTATCGTTTTACAATGGATTGGAAGATAAGAAGGTAGATGTGGTATTATAATTAAATAAGTATAAATATTTAATAAATATCATATTTAAATATTATAAACATCTTAATAACCATCTATGAACTATGGTGATGTAAAATGAATTATATCTCTACGTGGAGACAATAAGTCGTACATACACACAAGTGATACTTTTACTTCCCATTTGATGAAAAATAGGGTGAATAAATGTGGTTTCATAATCATAATAACATTTTAGTATATTTAGGATAATTTATTTATTATTATATAGTAAATACCATATATTTATAGGAGGTAAAATAATAAGTAAAAAGAAAGTGATTAGATAAGTTTATTACCTATTCTTTAAAAGAACTCCTTTAGATTTCCTATTAAGGATCCTAGGGTTGATTTTTTGGGGATAAAAGAACATATATAATGTGGGTAGATAATTTTAAAAGATAATGTTTTAGGTTTTTTTCTATATATAAGGTTCAATTTGGTGTAAATAAGAGGGAGGACAAGCATCCTTTTACAAGGGTGAGAGAGGACACACCTGGAATTTCCTAAAAGATCAAAATATAATAAAGTAATTATCAAGAAAAATGTTACAAAATAGACAATAATTAGAGAAAAAAATATTATAGTATCTCAATAACATCATCCAATGAAATTTATACAGGTTTTGGTGTCATTTTAAACCATATATTTTTGATTAACCCCTTTGTTAATCATTTTTTGCCTTAACTGCTATTACAACTATTTCAATTTTAAAGGAGTAAGAATGTTACCATAAATATAAAAAAAACTCATAAATGGACCATGGTTGATACTTTCAACCATATTCCATTCACTTGGAAAAAGATAATATTTTATGAATTTTAAATCATTTAATAAAATATTATTTATTATAAAATATCATTAATACCAATTTTGGAACTATTCATTTAATTTGACTTTAAATACACCAATACAAAGATATAATTAAAATATAAACTTTTCACACATACCTAATATGTCATATGTATTTAAAAAATCAATATAACACAATAATTCACTTAAATTATATTTATTTTAATATTTTTAAAATCATTTATTTTATTTTTCTATTAATTGAATAAATATCATGTCGATGTTATATAAGTATTTAAAGTAATTATTCAATCACAAAAAAATCATAAGTAAATTAATATTACAAAAAATAATAATTTATCTTTTAAATAAATATTTATAACTGAACTTATCCTACTTTTATTCTTATATAAAAATTTTAAAGATATTAAAGTCAATAGAGTGAAATTTTGTATTTATTATTTACATAAATTAATATAAAGGTCATATTAAAATAAATAAGACACAAAGTGGACATATATTTGACACTTGGATAGAAATGTTCAAAATAAAATCATCCAATAGGATAAAGGAATGTTTAAATCCTTATCCCAATATTTTAACCCTATTTTACGCATTTTACCCTTACCGAGGTGACAAGAATTTACTAAGGTTACCATTTATATTGACAAAAAATAGAAGGGACCTATTTACCAAATTTATCCTCCTGATTCCAAATATAAAATCCATTTTTTCACAATTTAATTTCTATAAGTGGTATAAATTCATTTTAAAAAATGTGTGAAAAACGTGCTAAAAACTATTGTTTATAAAAATACATTTTTTTTAGCATAACACCAGATTTATTTTTATATCATACTAAGAAAAAATGTTAGATGAAAAGATAATACCTTTTATTAAATATATAATATATCATTTTCTTTAACATAATTCACCAATAGTGATTAATTTAATTTATTAAGATAAAAATACAATGCACGCATAATTTTTTTTAGAAAAACATCTCTTTTACTTTAAAATGATTTCATTTTTATTTCTAATCAATTGATAACCAATGAATTAAATTTATACATATGTTAAACATATTTTTTTCATAATTTAGTTATTTCTATTCATACCCACCAATCCAATGTCTTAGAGATAACTTTCACATTACATAAAAATATTTTAATAGTATATCACAATTCATTTAAACTCGGTATTGTGTGTATCACAAAATATCAAATAAATTAAACTTATTTGAAAAAATGCATCATAAAATATCAGAGTGTTACATTCAACCCCCTTAAAATGAATTTCTCCCTCAAAATTCCATCACCTAAATACAAAAAAATAAGGATATATCTGTTTTATTACATCCTCGGGTTCCAAAGTAGCTTCTTCGAATTTTTAATTACTCTAAAAAATATTAACCGGGTGAGTAGTATTGTTTTATAGAACTTTATCACTATTTTCAAAGATTAATACCGATTGTTATTAATAGGAAATATCATTCCCTATTGGGGAGACCTTTGAGTTCAGTACATGTGAAAGATTATGTATGTACTTTCTCAGGAGAGATACATAGAACACATCATGATCTAAAGAGAGGTTTGGTAGAAGAACCAAATGATAATCTATAGTCCATAATAAATCAATAATCTTAAAGGGGAAAATATATCTTGGGATCATATTTACTTTATTTCCAAATCCCATAACCTTATTCCATGGATAAATTCCTAGAAAAACTTTATCACTAACCTTAAACTCCAGATCTTGCTGATGATTTTCAACATAACACTTCTATCGACACTAAGATACATTGATGTGTTTTTGAATGAATCTAATATTATCCTCCATTTCCTCATCTATCCTAAGTCACAAAATAATTCTTTCTCTAACTTCATCCTATCATGTTGGAATTTTTAACTTATTTTTATAGAGGGATTCATAAGGATCCATCTAAATTCTTGAGTGAAATCTATTATTTTAAGAAAACTCAACTAGGGGAAGGTGCAGATCCAAACCCCCTTTGAAATCCATAGAACAAGATCTTATCATATCCTATAGGGTTTGAATGGTTCTCTCAGGATGCCTATTTTTTTGAGGATGATACACCGTACTGAAATTCTACTCTGTATATAGATCCTGTTAAAGACTTCACCAGAACTTTGAGGTAAAACTCAGATCCTGATCAGATATAATAAAATATGGCACTCCTTGAAACCTTACCACTTTTTTAATATCTATTATAGAAGGATGATAAAGAGAGAAATCTTATCTGATTGTAATGAAGTGTGCCAGATTTTTAAGATGATTTACTAAAACACAAATAGTATTATATCTTTTAGATGCTTTAGGGAGTCTGATGAAAAAAATCCATGAAGATGCTTTCCCATTTCCATTATGGTATGGGTAATGTATGTAACATACTCTAAGACTTCTGTATCTCATCCTTAAATTTATGAAATTATAATCACTAAGATATATACTCTATAATATCTCTCTTCATGCTATCCCACTATAAATACTCTTTCACATCTCTTTACATATTCATAATTCCAATATTAATAGAGAAATATTAACTTCGATCCTCATCCAACAACTCCTTCTTCAAATCTATTCATGATGGAACACATATACGGTTCTCGAGCCTTATAGATCCATCATAATCAAGATTTAATTTGGGAACATTTTTGACCTTCCTCTACAATTCCACATATTTCTTTTACACCCATTTAATTATCACATGGATAGATGGTTGAACACTCATTTGAGAAAGATAATATTTCTCCCCTTCCTTCAAGATCTATAGATCCATCTTTTTAAAATCTAGAAATGTTGGATCTTTTTTGATCCTCATCAAGGATAATCTATCATAATCCCTTCAACACAAAGAATCAAAACCTTGTTTTCTTTCTCATGGTGGTAATGTATTGAGAAGTTATAATCTTTAATCATATCCAAGAATCTTTTCTGGTGAATATTGAACTCTTTCTATGTGAATATATACTTTAAACTTTATATATATCAAAACTTTATCTATAAAGATAACACCTTCGTATCTTTAATATAAAAATTACCGTAGCTGACTCCAAATCACAAGTTGGGTAATTTTTCTCATAAACCTTAAATTTTTGCGAGACACAATTTATCACCATATCATTATGCATGAGAACACATCCCTGTCCCTTATTAAATGCATCACTATAGATTAAAAACCCTTCTCCACTACTGTGTTATGTAAGAATAGGTGTGCTGAATAACCTTCTCTTGAGTTCCTTGAATTTTTTCACATTCATCTATCAAAAGGAAATTGTCCCCTTTCCAATTTAACATGGTGAGTGGATTTTATAGGCTTTATAAATTCTTCACAAAGCGCTGATAATATCCATCCAAACCAAGAAAACTTTAGATCTCAGTCATAGTAGCTAGTTTGGGGCAATTTTCAATTATTTTTGTCTTTGATGGATCAACCTATATGCTCTCACTTGAGATTATATGATCCAAAAATGAAACCTTTTTTATTAGAAATTTACACTTTTTAAATTTTTCATACAAATTTTATTTCTTTAGGGTATTTAGTATAATCCTCAAGTGATCTTCATGCTCTTCCATTGTTTTTTTAATATAGAAGAACATAATATATACATACTACCAAAAACTAATCAAGACAATCTCTAGAGACTCTACTCATTAAATCTATAAAGATAACATGAGAATTATTAAGATAATATGACATCACTATATATTCATAGTGTTCTAGTTTATCAAAAAAAGTCATCAATATGAGACAAAGGATATTTATTCTTGATTGTGATCTTGTTAAGTTCTCAATAATCAATGTAGAGTCACATTGATAAATCTTTCTTCTCAACAAAAAGAAAAGGTTCACCCTAATGTGATGCACTTGGCCAAATAAACCCCTTTATAAGATTCTCTTGGAGTTGAATATTCAATTTCCGCAACTCTATCAGGGATATTCTAGTATTTTAAATAGGTGTATCATCAAGTATGAGGTCTATTGAAAACTCTACTTCACAATTTTGTGGAAGACTAGGAAACTCATCTAGAAAAACATAAATTTTTTTCCACACAATGGGAATATCATCAATTTTGAGCTTCTCTACAATAATTTGGTATAAACACCCATTTTGAATTAGAATCAGGACCCATAAAATGGATAAAATTTCAATTAGAAGTTTATATTTATCATCGCACTGATAGATGATCAAAGGTTAGTTTTGAATATAAAATGAAACTTCCTTTACTCAAAATTTGATTTGGTATTTATGTAAATAAATATAATTCATGCCTAAGATAACATCAAATTCAACCAGAGGGATAATAATGATATTTAGAGGAAGAAAATTTCCACAAACATCAACCGGAGAGGAATCAGACTTGAGATGAAATCATCATACCATTAGAGGTTTTCACTATTAATTCAACATATAATTATTGAGGTTATTTCTTGAAAATCCTTAAGGATTATCCTAATATATATAAATTAATATAACTATGATCAAATAGTTTACTTCAAAATTTGATCATACATTTAACAACCTAAACTTTATCATTATATCTTTAATCCCTAAGTAAAATTAAAATGGTTAGCGTGACTATAAGGAATATTTGATCAGAGTGATCAACCATGAAAAATAATTAATAGGATGTCTAAATAAATACACCTTATTTTCAATCTATGAAACCTTAGATTTAAACTAGTCCATTCATGGTCACCATCTATTAAAATCCTTTATGATTGTTCATAATGAAAATATGAATTAACCCAAGCATATTCCATGATAGTGTCAAACTAGGTGCATAGTAGGGAAACACTCACCATGCACCAGAATGATGGTCGAGATATACCCAGCCAACCATTTTCATGGATATTACTTTTAGATGCATCTGTTCCAAAAACCACATCCACTTCTAGTATCCAAAAAAGGATTTTTTTTCTAGAAGAACTAGACTCCTTTCTTTTTCATAACTTAGGATATTATCCTATACTTAAGATTATCCTTAGTGTTCTCACTAAATTTTTCTCATCCTAATTTCCAAAGGTTAAATAAACCTTACTATGATACCAACTATAGTAAAGGGTGAGCTGAAATTCTTAGTAAGGGTAAACAAGGGATATATCCATAATCACTCAAATATAACATGAACATAAATTTATGGGAACATGGGAATAACATTTGAAAACCATACCCTATAAATTATAGATCATAATCTCGATTTGTGACCTAAATCTTGACAGTTAATAAGTCATGAATCATAAAGGAATAAAATAATGTAATCCATGAGAGCATAACATTTTCATAAGACATAGATTTGTGGCATGCACATAATCATAGAAAATCATTTCCCTAATAATAAAGGCTCATTTCTAAGACTATTATAGTGGATTGGGTTCACTCCCCAAACCATTGTAGTAGTCATGGTTCACTCCCAAGACTATCATAATGGACAAATTCCCTTATTGATATGTGTTTACTCCCCATTCTAGTCCCATTTCTCTCATGAGATATCTATCTTCACCTAATGCATTGAACGAATATATAATTTTGGATCCACCTGAAACAAAATGAAAATTATACATATGTGTGCCAAAATTTCATAAAACATTTATAATATCATAACCTGTGAAAAGGAAATGGGTTTCATAAATATTTATCATAACATAACCTATGGAAAAGGAAATAGGTTTCATAAAAATTTCATCATTTCATAACCCGAAGAAATGAAATAGGTTTTTTAAACATGTTTTCATCATAAACATAAACCATCAAGAGAAAGAATAAGGATGGTATCATTGGATCATACCTATATTAAAACTTAATTAAAATCCAAGGATGTCATCATAGATGAAAAATTCCTTAAAAATATCACTTGGTATATTTCATGAGGAAAATTAATTTTCTTACTTTAAAATTACTTATCTAAAATATAAAAAATTAAAAAATATTAAGGAAAAAATTTTCTTTGAAAATAACCTTGGAAACATGTAAATTATTCTTCCAAGCATTCAATGGTCATTATGACATAAAATTCTATTCATGTTGAATAAGTTAAAAGAAAACATTATTTTTACACTTTTTAAAAATTTTCAAAAAGTACCCCATTTAGAAAATGATAAGAAGATTCATTTTTAAACCATGTTTTAAAATTTCAATCATGAGTAAAAATAAATTTAAAAAATCATATAGGTATATTAAAAACATTCTTAAAAACATTTATAGAAAACATGGATATGAAAGAAAAAGGATTTTCAACTAAAGAGAGAAATAAAGTCAGTTTTCCTTAAAAATATTACTTCAGTCTATTGAGTACTTAAATAGAGGAAAATGAAAGGAAAACATGTAATCTCTATAAATAACTATAGGATACTAAAATTTATGAGTTTCTTGAGAGGTGGTTCATAATATTTCATCATAAAAAACTTAATCATAAACAATCTTGATCAACAATGAAATTATAATATAATACCCTTATATTGAGATATAATTGATTTTAAAGTACTCTAATCACATGTAAAATAAATTTAAATATATTATACTTCTATATTAAAATCATTTACATACTTATAATATCATATATGATCCCCTTATAACATTTTAACACCCATTTATTAATATTCTTTTAGTCTCTTGAGTACTCAAAGATAGGAAAATGAAAGGAAAATATGTAATCTCTAGACATAAAAATAGGAGAATAAAATTCATGAGTTTATTAATAGGTGGATCATAATATTTCATCATTATAAACTTAATCATAAATAATCTCGATCAATAATGAGATTGTAATATAAAACCCTTATCTTGAGTTCTACTTGCTTGGAAAGCACTCTAATCACATGTATAATAAATTTAAATTTATTATAATTCTATACCAGAATAATGTACATACTTATAATATCATATATTGTTCCCTTATAAAATTTAAATACCCATTTATTAATAATTATTTATTAAAATCGTCGTTTTTGGGTGTTAACTATTTCATTTTTCATGAGAATTTCGGTTCAATAGTTTTGGTCCTTATACATTGATCATGGTTACATTATATTCAGAATGTTATTAATAATTTAAATAACACACACACATATATATATATATATATATATTAATTATATACATATTTATACTCAACCATAAATGTTAGATATAGAAAAATGAATTACACCATTCATGGAGACGGTGAGCCGTACGTATGCATAAACACTGTTTTCACTTTTCGATGGATAGGATGAAAGAAAATTAAATAATAAATCACCTTTATAGAATAATTATTATATCATATATATCATATTTATTCATTAAATTCATCCTTATTACCATCTATTTAAAGTAAAAATGAAAAATGAATCACACCGCTTTGTAGAGGTGGCAGTCCACACGTACGCATGGGTGACATCATCATTTTCCAATAGATTGGAAGGTAATAATGTAGAGATGATATTATAATTATAGAAATATAATTATATAAAAAATATAATATATAAACATTATACTCATCATAATAACCATCCATGAAATATGGTGATGGAAAAAGAATTATATCGCTATGTGGAGATGATAAGTCGTACGTAAACACGAGCGATACTTTCACTCCTCATTTGATGGAAAGGAAGGTGAATAATATGGTTTCATAATCATAATAAAATTTCAGTATATTTAGGATAATAAATTTATTATTTTATGATAAATACCATATATTTATAGAAGGTAAAAGAGGAAGTAAAAAAAGAAAGTGATCGGTTAAATGATTAACTCTTCTTTGAAAGAACTCCTTTGGATCTCCCCTTAAAGTCCCTAGGGTCGGTATTTTGGGTATATTATAATCTTTAGAGCATGTATAGGGAAGTTTAGAAGATAATTTTATATGTTTTTGTTGATCTATAAGGTTCAATGTGGTGTAAATAAGAGAAGGGAGGGGTGTCATTGTATAATGGAGGGAGATGACACACTTGAATTTTTTTAAAAGATTACAATATAATAAAGTCATTCTCAAGAAAAATGATTCCAAATGTACAATAATTAGAATTAAATTATTATAGGGTCAAAATAACTTCATCCAATGAAATTAATATAGGTTTTTGTTTCATTTTAATCCTTATCTTTTTAATTAACCCCTTTGTTAATCATTTTTGACCTTAATCGTGGTAAAACCTATTTCACTCTTAAAGGGTTATGAATGTTACTATAAATGGAAAATATGACTCATAAATGGACCATGGTTGATATTTTAAACCATATTAAATTCAACTAGTTGAAGGTAATATTTTTATTAATTTTAAATCCTTTAATAAAATATTATTTATTATAAATTAAAATTAATGTCAATTTTGGAAATGTTCATTTAATTTGACTTTAGAAACACCAAGAATAAGATGAAATATGAATATAATATTTTCACACATCCCTAATATGTCATATGTATCTAAAAAATTATTGTTACAAAATAATTCACTTACATTTTATTACTCCTAATATTTTTAAAATCATTTATTTTATTTTTCTATTAATTAAATAAATACTATATCGGCATTGCGTAAGAATTTAAGGAAATTATTCAATAAGTAAAAATTAGAAATAAATTTATATGATAAAATTAATTTATCATTCTAGTAAACATTTATAACCAAAATTATCCTTCTTTTATCATTTTATAAAATTTTTAGAGATATTAAAGTTAAGAGAGTGGCATTTTTTATTTACTCTTTTCATAAATTAATATAATGGTAAAATTCAAAAAAATATAGAAAAAAGTGGCCATATATTTAATACTTGGATAGAAATTACTGAAATATGCTCATGAAATAGGACAAATTCAAATGTTAGATAAATTTTAGAACCTTATATCAATGTTTTAACACTATTTTACCCATTTTACCCTTACCGAGATGACAAAAATTCACTATGTTTAATATTAATATTGACCCAAACTAAAAGGTACATATTTACCAAATTTAATCCTACTGATTCTAAATATAGAATCCTTTTTTCAAAATTTAATTTCTATAAGTTTTGGACATTCATTTTAAAATTATCGTGAAAAATGTGATGAAAAACGCTTTTTAGAAAAATAGATTTTTTTAGAATAACGACAGATTTATTCTTATCCCATGCCTAGAAAAAATATTTTATTAAAGTTATTTTTTTATTGAATACATAATATATAAATTTCATTAAAATCATTCTTCAATAGAGATTAATTTAACTTATTAAGATAAAAATACATCACATGCATAAAAACAATTTTTCTTAGAAAAACATCTCTATTACTTTCGAATGATTTCATTTTTATTTATAATCAATTAATAACTATTGAATCCATTTTATACATATGTAAAACATAAGTTTTTTTTATAATTTATTTAGTCTTATTCATACCCTTCAATGCAATGTATAGTCGATAACTATCACATTACATAATAATATTTTAATATTATATCATGGATTATTTAAACTCGATGTCATGTGTATCGAAAGCTATCAAATAAGTTAAATTTATTTGAAAAGAAATATATCATAAAATCAAGGGGTGTTACAAAATGTAAATCTAAAAAACCTTTCATCTGATCATCATCTCTAAAACATAAAGCCACATCTTTCGATCCTTTCAACTATCAAATGATCCATTTCAAATATTTATAATGTTTCATTCCATGATTGTACTTGAAATGAATAAAAAATCCCACTGAAAAAGTAATGTTTATTCATTTAAAAACCATTTCATACATTAAATTTCTAATCTATGAGGAAAAATAAACTTTCCATGTCATGAACTTCTCCATCCATTGATGGTTTATGTGCTTTACAAAGTTTCGAGTGCCTGATGAGGGGATTATGATAGGTTTACAATATATCATTCTAAAATTCTAAATGACTTTCTAGATATATTACTTCTGAGATAAAACCAAAGAACTGTTTTTATTATCTCTCTCAATTATCACCCTAAGTTCATCATGGCTTGTTTGAGGTACTTTATCTCAAACCCTCTAGATAACTTCCTCTTCATTCACTCAATCCAATGGAACTCTGGACCTATAATCAATATATCATCAATATAAAACAACAGTATGATATATATTTCATCATCCAATTGATCCTAATAACAATAATTATTAGAATCAAATCGACTGAAACTTTCCTCAAGCATGAAAGTGTTGAACTTATGATTCCAATATCACGGAGATTGCTTCAAGCCATAAATACATAATTTCAACTTACAACCAAGATCCTCCTTCAAATGAACTTCATAACCCTTGGTATGAACCATGATAATTTCTTCCTCCAAATCACCATAAAGAAAAGTTGTATTTACATCCATATGTTTCAAGTGTAGATTATCAAACACAATAATATTGAGCACTTTTCTAATGGTTGTGTGCTTTGATACCAGTGAATTTTTTTTAGAATAGTTGACCCCTTCCATTTACTAAAAACCCTTCACCACCAGTCTTACTCTATATACATTACTTATATTAGCTTACTCTTAATTTTTTTCCATAAATTTTTTTTCTTCAGATAGTTCATCCAAATCCCATGTATTTTTTAGATTTTAGGAATTAATTTCCTCTTATATGGATGACTCCCATAGTTTCAAGTATCTGAGAGGAACTGATTATTTTAAAAAATACAGTTCTCCTGTGTCCATTAGTAGTATCAAGTTAAAATAAGTTCCAAACCCCTAAACTGGTTTCTTGATATGAGTGGATCTCCTTAGAAAAACCGTAGTTTTTTTGGAAACTCTTTGTCTGGTAGTCATCTATCCGAACCTTCTTTGTCTAGTAGACTAACTATCAGAATGTTGACTTCTGAAGTTTCCCTTGAAGTTTCTGGATATAGTGTCACGACCCGTCCTCGGGGCCCGTGCCGTGACTACCCCAAGCTTGCCTTCCATAGGCCAGGGGCTGGCGACTAGCACCAAAGGCGTAAATCCCGATAACTTGGAAGGCATTGCCTTTATAAAAGTAAACAAAACACCATAGAGTACAAGCGGAAGTAATAAACTAAGTACAAAAGAAAGTGCTGAAAAGTAAGTGGGCCAGAATACAAACCCAACTGAAAGTATAACTACAACTGAATGAAAGTACAACAGAAAAGACAAACAGCTAGAAGAAAAGAAGCAGCAGCTCCTGGGTCGTCCAGCTCGGATCCTACCTGAAGGGTAGGTACAGATAGCGCAGCTCCTGGATCGTCCGCCACGGATCCTACCTGAAGGGTAGGTACAGATAGCCTCCACAACGCTCTTTCCCGTCAACCTCCTCCGAGTATCGTCTCATTGAAAAGTCCACCTCCGGATACTGACTCGTCGTGCGGTCCACCTCCGGGTATCGTCCAGTCCCCGAACACTCGGCCTCCGTCAGCACTGCCCGTCGTCTGCAACCAAAACAACGAGGTGTGGGAATAGACCGTGTAGGGGTGAGTATAACGATACTTAGTATGGACCCCGAGACCCTCAAGGTCTCTCTAAATCCGACAAGGATAACCACAAAGTAGAAACACAACAGATAACCCTTACTTAGGTATAAGCCCATACTTATAACTAAGTTATCAAGTAACCCATCTCAATCATGAGGAAACACAAAGGTTATGAAATCAATGGATAACCACTACCTAGGTATATTCCCATACATATACCTAAGTTATCAAGTGACCCATCTCAATCATGAGGTAAACACAAAGGTCATAGACTCAGCTCAAACCAGGATTTTCATTATCGAAACCGTAACTGCTGAAGAGCCCCGTCTCTGACGAGTACAGTGATCTTGTCATGACTCCGAGGTACTGCTCACTAACCTAAGAATGCTGAGGTACTCCTCCTGTCTAGTACCACGAGTCATCCACCCAAACACAGTAGTGCTTCCCGCCGGGGTCTGCCACCCAAACACAGTAGTGCATCCCCCCTAATAGCCTGCAGAGGTACTTCTCCTATCAAGTACCGCAGGTATGCTGCCTGCTACCAGGCGCTCCATCCGTCGTGGGTCTGCACCCAAACAGAGTAGTGCTCCATCCACTGGGCTAGTCGACTCACTCCAAGTCGAGTCAGTCAAGTAGTCGTCAGGTCTCAGCCGGATACACAGTCTCCGTACTCCGTACGCTCATCTCTGGGAGGGTCCGCTCCACGAGCTACAGGTCGATACTACAAGTATCACAAAGTCCCATGAATAAGTTTCTCAAAGTACCGCCTCGTCATAGGGGTCTCAACGCAACAGACGGCGCGTCAATCGGACGCCCGATCTGTGAGTTATTAGCCTTTTCGTCCCAGGGCCCTGGTTGGTTTCGTGTGCGAACCAACCCGGCCGTATCTCAATTGTACCCCTAACTCTCATAGGGTATACTCATAGGGACCTTTTCTCAATGTGATCACCAACGCCGCTGACGGTTCGTCAAACGGACGTCCGGTCTGAAAGTTATCAGCTTTTCCATTCCAGGGGCCCGATTAGATTTCGGGTACAATCCTACCCGACCATACTCCAACTACGTCCAAATATCAGGAGAAGTATGCTAAAAGTTCCGTCTCATCAAGATAAATCCAACAAAGTCGACAACACGTCAATCGGACGTCCGGAGCACAAGTTATAAGCGTTTCCGCTCCGAGGGCCCGGTTGGTTTCGTGTTCGAACCAACTCAGCCGTACCCAAAGTTATCCAAAACCTTAAATGTAATATACCGAAACGACCGTATCGATCCAAGGATCATATCAAAACTGATGGTGCGTCGATCGGAGGTCCGCAACCCAAGTTATGGGCGTTTGAACGAAAACTGCCCGAAAGTAGGGTGTTCGGGCCCGGTCCGACCCGGCCCGAGACCCCCTGGGTCGGCCGGAACCGGGTCGACCTGACCCAGGTCCGGGTCCGTCCCACTAGGGCGCGGCTCGGCTCGGCCTGGGCGGTTGCGGCCTGCGTGGCCGGACAGCTCGGCTCGGCCGAGCTGTTGCGAGAAGGGGGGGCGCGCCACCCCCTGATTGAAGCCCCCCCCCCCCCCCCCCCCCCACGTGGGGGCCGCTCCCTTGACTGCCAGGGGTTACGACCCCCAGTCTCCCCTCTAGTCCTGCACGGCCGCGGGACCACCGCCTGCCGCCGCGGCGGACCCTCCCGGCGGCGCGCCGGGCGCCGCTGCCGGCACCGCCGTGCCGGCGTGGCACGCTGGCAGGATCTTCCGCGGACCACCGGACGCGCTCCGGTGGTCTGTTTTGCCTACGGTCTTCGCCAACGGTCCTCTCGGGACCGACTCTTCACTGCAAAGTCTTCAAAACGCCCCTTCAGCCCGTTCCGTCATTGCCCGTCGATCCGCACGTTAAATAAACAAACCACGGCCTCTTCGTGGTTTTCCGGCGCGGCGCGACGGCGCTGTGGCTTTGTTCGGCCTCCATGGTGCGGCGCGACAGTGCCGCGCTTCTTCGCCGCATTCTTCTTGTTTCCGCGCGGTGCCGTTGCACCGCCCGCCTTTGTTCATGCCGCGAAAAACACAACATCGAAGGGGGAGGAGAGTCGGCCGTGTTTGTGCGGTCCGACCTCCTCCCGTTAATCTGATACCAAGCGGCTAAAGGAATTGACGTTGGACGGCAAAGAACATTTATGAAAAAAACAAACCCCTACAGTTTTCCCCACAATCAAGAATTTCTAACCCGCAAACATATTCTTTCATGAATCAACTTAATATTTAGTTGATCCGAATTCTTTGTTTTAGAAGGAAATAAACACGGGTTCATTAAAATTCACAAATTAATTCCCTAGCTCGATTCACGATGGTTGATCGCTTGACGAAGTAAGGGAAAGCTCCGTTGTTCCATAGAAGTTGCTGCGGGATGACGACGTCGCTTCGTCAAGTGTCGAGAAAAAGGAAGCCGAGGTTGGCATCGGCGTTCTTCGCGTTCTTCAATGATGAGGATGAAGTTCTTCGTGGAAGGATGAAACTCTTCAAAAACTAGAACTCTCCCAAAAACTCAACACAACAAGCTAAAACCCAAATAAAATAAGACACCTCTTATTTTATTACTCAAGCCATGCATTTCAAAAATCCAAAATTCAAAACCTAACATACTTAATTAATTGATCTTAAGTTGTCAAATTAATTAGTGTTTAAGTGACATGAATTAATGTGGGAGGTGAGGTGGGGAGGAGTCACTTAATTAAAAAGGGGTTTAAAGGAGTTAGGGAATTTGAAAATGTGGGGGCTCGTGTGGGCCCCACCTCACCCTTAATCCTCTCATGGGAAGTTAACAACTGGTGGGTCCCACTCCAACTCCCACACCTAGGATATAACACTTAGAAAAGAGAAATTAAGTTGAGACACAACTTTATTTCACTTAAACCGCTTAGTGAAGAAATAAAAATAAAACAATTATATTTTTATTCCCCACTTTTTTTACATCAACACCCGAGAAAACGAACATTCAGAAAGGTGTTCTAAGCAATTACCAGCACTGCAGTTTCATCGGTGCCCTCAGATTTCGATTCCGAGCACCGGTTCAAAAGTTAGAAAAATCCACTCGTTCGTTCACTGAACGTACCCGAGCTAAACTTCGTAAATTTATTCCGGACTCACCGAGCCTCGAAATCGGGTGCCGTCAGAAACTGTGTTCTTGTAAAATCACAAAGAAATTAAGAAAAAAATTTCCTTGAAATTTCTGGGTCTTTACATTACTCCCACCTCAGGGCTTTACGTCCCCGTAAATCTTTAACACCAACTAGGGAGACAAAAGTGGTTCTGAGCACGCAACTAAGACTCCCACTCCCAAGTGCTCTTCTAGAGGTTCCCGAGCTGCCAGTGAAAGCGCACCTGAGAAATCGACTATCCACGTAGGACCTGCTCCTGTTGATCCTCATTCTCCAGTAGAACCTCTGTGAATGTCGCCCCGTCATCGATGTCCAACTCCTTGCGGTCGATGATGTGTGAAGGGTCGTGAACATATCTTCTTAGCTGAGATACGAGGATGACATCATGCACCCGGTGCAACTGAGGTGGAAAGGTCAATCGGTAAACCACCTTGCCTACCCTGCTGAGGACCCTAAAAGGTCTGTTGAACCTCGGAGATAACTTGCCGCCTCGGCCACATCTCCGTAAACCTCGTCGTGGTGAGACCCGTATAAGAACGTGGTCATCATCCTCAAACTCTAGAGGCCTCTTGTCAGCTCTATGCAGTCTCATCTACCGTGATCCATAGGCGATCCCTACCCACTCCTACATCAAGACACACCCGAGTCCGGTCCCTAATGCGTCGCAGTGAACTATGTAACCAACGCCCACAGGTTGGGCGCACCGGTCAACCCAGCTTCTGAAAGCTCTACTAGAAGTGGTGCCACAACTCTAGAGAATTATAGCACAAAGTTAAGTTTGGCCATCTCCTAAGTGATCGAATTCACCCTCTAATGCATGATTCCGTCCTGTGCTGCCTGGTTTTTCCTTTTCGCCGACCAAGGAAAACCCCATCCCAACATTGTAGATAAACTACAACCTTTTTGCCTAATACAGTCAATCAGTGTATGAAATGTGGATCCAATCCATACTCAGACCAACATCGTAAGGCCTCGACACTTCCACCAAGAGATTCCAACCAAAACTCTTGCCTCGTGGGTCAGATCACACTTTCGGCGCAAGTGTGATTATCGAGTCTCCTTCCAAGGTATCTCCAGACGTGAGGGTCAAGTCTACGGCTTACCGGAAACTCTTGGTCTGGGAAAAGATTTGTGGAAGGAATGATCCGTATCAAAGTCTGCTGTTATGACAGCTAGTAATGGACACAGAATGTCCCTTGAATCATTCTTAGAGCCATTTGGTCACACTCCTTGACCGCATGCAGCTACTCTCTTCTTCTGCCCTCCAGCTCCCTAAGCCTGGCGGGGACTACAAAGGCGGGTGATTGTAACATTTCGAGAAGTACACCACCCCATGCTGCTCTCCTAGATCTACTTCCACCTCCGCTGCTCTGCAGATTTATCTGTCCTTAACATTTCTTCTTCTTGAAACATTCGCACGCCCAAGTCTCTGAGACTGGCACCAGTTTCCAGCTTTCCCACTGTTAACCTTCACTGACTGCATCCATTCAGCAAAAGAATTCTCAACCACAAAGATTCTTTATATCACCCTAGCATAAGTAGGAATGCATAGAGAAAAGGTGCTGGCTCAGATATCCTTAAACACACCACGCTCAGAGGTTCGAGCTCTATAGCACTGATCGAAACATATTCATCGAGTACCCGGAATGCTCGGTACTCCTCGATGAATACTCAGCTACCGAAACGTCATCCTGCCGAAGCTGTATAAGATCTAGAAAACTCTCATCCACCTCCTCAAGCCAGTCCTCAGTTGCCTGTGAGTCAGGCTCGCCTCGGAACTTGAGGGTATCTGATGTTGGAACACGTGTAAGGCAGTAAGCCTACATGTGTCACCTACTGGTACCGCCGGTTGTATCTGCTGACCAACAGGTAGTGATGTATAGCTGACACACTACTCGAAGGCACTATCTCAGGAATCAGTCCACGTACCAAAGCCTCATCACTATGCAGACCATCCTCATGGTCATTCATTGGAAAACACTAGTATCCCAGTCCACCATCCACTCTACTGATGTCTCAGCTAGGCGGAAAATCTAGCAATCGCCTCTAGCCAGTACTCTACTGCCTGGGAATCTATCTCGCCTCGTAACCTCAGAGTCCTATGATGCTGGAACTCATGCAACGCGTTCTGCCAGCATGCACAGTTCGCCAGTATGGCTGGTGGCATTTGCTTCCCAACAGGTGGTGGTGGTGCTGGTACACCACCCGAGGGTGCCAATATAGTAAAAAGGGCCCTGCACCGGAGCCTCATCGCTCGGTGAGCCATCATCGAGTACTCTCTCAGAACTCCAAATAACTGTCCGCATGGAGACATCCTGAACAGATGCGACATGGTCAACGGTTTATACCTGGTGAGCTGACCTGGTTTGAGCTGACTTTAAAACTTTTTTGGAAACACACACACAATCAGTGTTTTCGTGCACTAGGTCGGAAATCAGTAGTCAGGGTCCTGGTGTATGGATACGTCGGCCTCCGCACCAACACTGGACTCCCTGAACTGAAGACCACACTCAGTACCCTTAACACTATTACTTCATAGAAAGAAATTATCAGAGTCCTAAGTTCAGTGGTAGAACCGACTCCTCTGATACCAATTTGTCACGACCCGTCCTCAGGGCCTGTGCCATGACTACCCCAAGCCCGCCTTCCATAGGCCAGGGGCTGGAGACTAGAAAAAAAGGCGTAAATCCCGATAACTAGGAAAGAATTGCCTTTATAAAAGTAAACAAAACACCATAGAGTACAAGCGGAAGTAATACACTAAGTAAAAAAGAAAGTGCTGAAAAGTAAGTGAGCCAGAATACAAACCCAACTGAAAGTACAGCTACAACTGAATGAAAGTACAACAGAAAAGACAAACAGCTGGAAGAAAAGAAGCAGTAGCTCCTAGGTTGTCCAGCTTGGATCCTACCTGAAGGGTAGGTACAGATAGTGCAGCTCCTGGATCGTCTGCCACGGATCCTACCTGAAGGGTAGGTACAGATAGCCTCCACAACGCTCTCACCCGTCAACCTCCTCCGAGTATCGTCTCGTCGTGAAGTCCACCTCCGGATACTGACTCGTTGTGAGGTCCACCTCCGGGTATCGTCCAGTCCTCGAACACTCGGCCTCTGTTAGCACTGCCCGTCGTCTGCAACCAACACAATGAGGTGCGGGCATAACCCGTGTTGGGGTGAGTATAAAGATACTCAGTAGGGACCCCGAGACCCTCAAGGTCTCTCTAAATCCAACAAGGATAACCACAAAGCAGAAACACTACATATAACCCTTACTTAGGTATAAGACCATACTTATACCTAAGTTATCAAGTAACCCATTTTATTCATGAGGAAACACAAAGGTTATGAAATCAAAGAATAACCACTACCTAGGTATATGCCCATACATATACCTAAGTTATCAAGTGACCCATATCAATCATGAGGTAAACACAAAGGTCATAAACTCATCTCAAACCAGGATTTTCATTATCGAAACCGTAACTGCTGAAGAGCTCTGTCTATGACGAGTACAGTGATCCTGTCATGACTCCGAGGTACTGCTCACTAACCTAAGAATGCTAAGGTACTCCTCCTGTTGAGTACCACGGGTCAGCCACCCAAACACATTAGTGCTTCCCGCCGGGGTCTGCCACCCAAACACAATAGTGCATCCCCCTTAATAGCCTGCAGAGGTACTTCTCCTGTCAAGTACGGTGGGTATGCTGCCTGCTACCAGGCGCTCCGTCCGTCGTGGGTCTGCACCCAAACACAGTAGTGCTCCGTCCACTGGGCTAGTCGACTCACTCTAAGTCAAGTCGGTCAAGCAGCCGTCAGGTCTCAGCCGGCTACACAGTCTCCGTACTCTATACGCTCATCTCCGGGAGGGTCTGTTCCATGAGCTACAGGTCGATAATCTAAGTATCACAAAGTCCCCCGAAGAAGTATCACAAAGGACCGCCTTGTCATAGGGGTCTCAACGCAACAAACGACGCGTCAATCGGACGCCCGGTCTGTGAGTTATGAGCCTTTTTATCCCAAGGGCCCAGTTGGTTTCGTGTGCGAACCAACCCGGCCGTATCTCAACTGTACCCCGAACTCTCATAGGGTATACTCATAGGGACTGTTTCTCAATGTGATCACCAACGCCGCTGACGGTTCGTCAAACGGACGTCTGGTCTGAAAGTTATCAGCTTTTCTGTTCGAGGGGCCCAGTTGGATTTCGGGTACAATCCAACCCAGCCATACTCCAACTGCATCAAAACCTCAGTAAAAGTATGCTAAAAGTTCCTTCTTATCAATAGGAATCCAACAAAGTCGACGGCATGTCAATCAGACGTCCGGAGTTCAAGTTATAAGTGTTTCCGTTCCGAGGGCCCGGTTGGTTTTGTGTTCGAACCAACTCATCCATACACAAAGTTCTCCTAAAACTTGAATGTAATATACCGAAACAACCGTATCGATCCAAGGATCGCATCGCAACTGACGGTGCGTCGATCAGATGTCCGCAACCCAAGTTATGGGCGTTTGAACAAAAATTGCTTGAAAATAGGGGGTTCGGGCCCGATCCGACCCGGCCCGAGACCCCCTAGGGCGGCCCGAACCGGGTCGACCCGACCTGGGTCTGGCCCACTAGGGCGAGGCCCGGCCTGGCCCGGGTGGGTGCGGCCCACGTGGCCGGACATCTCGGCTCGACCGAGCTGTTGCGAGAAGGGGGGGCGCGCTGCCCCCTGATTGAAGCCCCCCCCCCCCCCCCCCCCCCCCCACGTGGGGGCCACTCCCTTGACCGCTGGGGGTTACGACCCCCAATCTCCCCTCTGGTCCCGCGCAGCCGCTGGACCGCTGCCTGCCGCCCCGGATTCAGCCGCGGTGGACCCTTCTGGCGGCGCGCCGGGCGCCGCCGCCTCCGGCCGCCGGCGCCGCCGTGTCGAGAAAAAGGAAGCCGAGGTTGGCACCAGCATTCTTCGCATTCTTCAATGATGAGGATGGAGTTCTTCATGGAAGGATGAAACTCTTCAAAAACTTGAACTCTCCCAAAAACTCAACACAACAAGATAAAACCCTAATAAAATAAGACACCTCTTATTTTATTACTCAAGCCATGCATTTCAAAAATCCAAAATTCAAAACCTAACATACTTAATTAATTGATCTTAAGTTTTCAAATTAATTAGTGTTTAGGTGGAATGAATTAATGTGGGAGGTGAGGAGGGGAGGAGTCACTTAATTAAAAAGGGGTTTAGAGGAGTTAGGGAATTTGAAAAGGCGGGGGATCGTGTGGGCCCCACCTCACTCTTAATCCTCTCATGGGAAGTTAACAACCGGTGGGTCCCAATCCAACTCCCACACCTAGGATCTAACACTTAGAAAAGAGAAATTAAGTTGAGACACAACTTTATTTCACTTAAACCGCTTAGTGAAGAAATAAAAATAAAACAATTATATTTTTATTCCCCACTTTTTTTACATCAACACCCGAGTAAACGCACCTTCGGAAAAGGTGTTCCTAAGAAATTACCGGCGCTGTGGTTTCATCGGTGCCCTCCGATTTTGATTCCGAGCACCGGTTCAAAAGTTAGAAAAACCCGCTCGTTCGTTCACTGAATGTACCCGAGCTAAACTTCGGAAATTTATTCTGGGATCACCGGGCCTCGGAATCAGGTGCCGTTAGAAACTACGTTCTTGTAAAATCCCAAAGAAATTAAGAAAAACTTTTCCTTGAAATTTACGGGTATTTACATATAGAGTTCTTAAAATAACATTTTTATGATCATCTTGAACTTTTATAGTTAATCCAACCAAAAATTTCTTCTCAACTAAGTTATGATATTTCCACATAATTATTTCATGGAAAAAAAGACCTCTTCTCCATATGATTTGTTTCTTTTCATCATCCCATAAATGATATCCAAATTTCTCATCTATATATCTGATGATAAATCATACCTTGTATTTTTCATGAAACTGATACCTATATTTTTCATCAATATGAACATATAAGATACTTCTAAAGACATTGAGATGGTTCACCTCTCGTCTCTTACCAAAATAAAGTTCCTCTAGAAGTTCTTTTATATGAAGTCCCGATCCAAGAGCCACTGAATGGTGCTCCAAGACAATTGTCCACATTCCCTCAAGAACGCCTCACCATATGCCAGAGGGTTCTGACTAGCAACAAGGGTCTGGTATGTTATTCTTGGGGAGACTATACCCTATTTTATCAGAATAAAACACCAACAGAAGCTAACAAAAATAACCAAGTGTGGAAGCATATAAATATCTAGAACAATACCATGAAATATGATAGTCAAAACCAGAAAAATACAATACTCAACTGAAAGGTAAAACATGCTATGACAATGCAAGTGTCAAGTGTCTACAATGCAACTAAGAGTAAAGACACAACAACTCCTAAGAGGGCCCCGAACTATGTTTAGTTCTCTCTCTCATGCTCCAATCCCAAACCATAATCTATCTTAGGGCCTTACCCTCATCCTGTCCTACAACAAAAAAGTCTACTCAGGTGCCAATCAGGCGGCCCAAATAGGGTATGAGTACCACTCAGTAGGCCACCACCAATAGTGTCTAAAATGAGTCCAGTCAAAAGATAGTGCATGCAGTTCTATGAAGTATAAAATACAATTCATAATTAAACAGTTATCATATTGTCATTTAATCTTTAATCATCACATTAGGTCCAGTTTTAATTCTTGTTTCCCATTTTAATCATCTTTCGTTATTATTAATCATTTGGTTTATGTCATCATGCCCAGAACTCCAAATCTCATTAAGTGTAGGTCACCATTCCTATCACTCTATATCTCATTCAGTGTATGTCATTATTCCTATCACTCCATAATCTCAATCTTGGATAACTATTGGGGAGGAATGACATGTCCAAGTCCCGACTTCTAATCAGTCTATAACGCCATGTCTAGCACCTCAAAAATCTCATCCATTTAATCATTCATTAATTCACAATAATTTTCCACATCATTCCATTAATAATCCAATGATTAGTTAAACATTTTAAAGTCCATTACTTTACTCAAAAATTAACTAACCACATAACCCATTAATTAATTCATTAATTAATTAATCAACCAACACAATTCTCATTCCATAATTAATTCTTCACAATTAAATATCCATCTCAAATCTCAACTTTTCATAATTAATTATCAAAATTAATTATCTTTGATCAACATCATGGAACATAATTAATTATCACAATTAATTATCTTACATAGCCAAACATCATTTTATAGTTAATTAACTCTAATTAATTATCTTAACAAAAAAAATTTAATATCTCAATTACAATATCTCAACCCATAAAAAATCTACAAAATATCTATTTGGGCAACCCCCCTTCATTTGTCCTGTGATTGAATTATCAATTAATTACCAAGGCAAACATAAGTCAATTCCTCATTCTTAATTACTCCAATTTAGGAAAATTAATTATCCAAGGAAGCTAGAAAATCCATAAACTCACATACATATATCAAATCATGACTATGAGAGTTCTATTTAGACCACCTACCTCGGTTTATTGAAGGATGTTATCCCAACAGAAATCCCCAAAATCCGAGCAGCACAACATCATCGATCAAGCTTCAAATCCAAATCTCTAAACCTAAAATTAAGATCAAAGACATTAATATCTTGTAAATATAGATCTAGATCCACAATCATAGATCTATATATCAACCCATAGGTTTAGATCCATGTAAACAGTGGTGATCTTCCATGAAAAGATCAAGGAAAGATAGAGGAAAGAACAGGAGAAACAATGGGATGAAATTCACTCACCAAGAAGAGAATGGATCTTCAATCCAGGATTATGATCTCAAATAACAGTGTTTGAATCACATTTAAATCCCTAAAAAAATCTTTGGGATCACCTAGAATTTGTCAAGCCCGAGCAAAGGTTGAAATATGAGAGTCTCGGGGTGTTTGGGTGGTTTTAATAAGGATTTTTAGATAATTAATCCCGCATATATAGTTTCTCAGGCATGGGTGCATGGTTAGGCCAAACCATGCACTGAACGTGTGGTCTTCCACTACTTACACAACTTGATGGCACATGGTTAGGCAAACCGTGTGCTAACCATGCTGACCTCCATTGTCCGCATTGTTAGCTTGCCTATGGTTTGGCCAAACCGTGCGCAAATCGTGCACAACCCCCTGTCTTCCTAAGTTCCTTAAAAACTTCACCTAAACACACCCCATGTCATAACCCAACCCAAAGGTACTTAATAACAACAAAAAATACGTGAAAACACACATGAGACTGCTCCAGAAAAGGCTAGGATCTTACAATCTTCCCACCTTATAACAACTCATCCTTGAGCTACACTCCCAAACTTCTCTAAGATTCTGAGCCAAAAATATTGAGCCATTGAGCCCTAATGTCTCCTTCCCATTCCCAAGTTTCCTCTTGAACACTTCCATGTCTCCATAACACATTAACTAACGACACGGTCTTTCCCCGTAACACATTCTCACTACGACCCAACACACGTATCAGATGCTCCTCAAAGGACGCATCTATCTCGAGATCAACCTCTTCCACATCAATCAAATGAGAAGGGTTGGGGTGATACCATCGTAGTTGTGACACATGTAAAACATCATTCATAGTTCTGAATTTATGTGGAAGGGCTAATCGGTACGCCACTTACCCAATTCTCTCCAGCACCTCAAACAGTCCTACAAACTTGGGCACTAATTTGCCCTGCCTCCGTATCCTGTGGTGACCCAATCTAGGTGACACCCAAAGGAATACAAAATCACCCTATGTAAACTCTAGGGGTATTCTCTGTCTATCAACATAAAAATTCTGCCTACTCTGATCCATAGCCATATGTTTTCGAATAAAAAACACCTGCTCCGATGTATCTTGAATGAGACTCAATCCCAACAGCTCCGAGTCACCCACCTCTAACCAACATAGCGGTGATCTACAAGGTATACCATAAGGTGACTCATATGGTTCCATCTGTATAGTTTATTGATAACTGTTGTTATATGAAAACTCCAATAAATCCAAGTTATTCTCACAAGAACCACCAAAGTCAATCACACATGCTCACGACATATCCTCTAAAACCTCTATGGTATGTTCTGACTACCCATCAGTCTATGGGTGGAAGGCCATACTTAATAGAATCATTGTACCAATAGCCTTCTATAAGCCCTACCAGAAGTGTGAAGTAAAGCATGAATTATGATATGAAACTATATTCTGTGGCACCCCAGGAAAATGAATTATCTCTCGTACGTACAGTTCTCCCAACCGCTCTTCTGTAAAGGTTTCCCTGATAGGCAAGAAGTGTGCTACCTTTATTAGTCGATCCTCAACGACCCAAATAGAATCATTCTTCCTAAGAGTATTTGGAATTCCTACCAAAAAATACATAGTCACGCCATCCTAATTCCATTCTGGAATAGGCAACGACTGCAATAGGACTCTAGGTCATTGATGCACTACCTTCACTTGCTGACAAGTGAAACATCTTGTTACGAACCCTACTATCTCATTTTTCATGTCTGGACACCAAAAATATCATCGTAGGTCATGGTAAATTTTTTTCACCCCAAGATGTACCACCCACCTTGAATCATGAAATTCTCACATGAGTTCCTCTTGCATACTTGTAGGCACAACAACCTAATTTTTCACCTAGATGATCTCATCCTCATCTTTTATCCAGTCTGAAGGTGTCTCCCCACCTTCAAGGCTTACCCTTAAGGATAAACACTCTAGATCCTCATACTGCATGTCCCTGATCCATCTCAAGAGTGTATACTCCACTGCTACAGAAACTAGAGTCATCCTCTCCTAACTCTCCTGAACTAATACATGCACTTTCACCAGCAAAGTCATCATCTTCCTCTCTGCACTCGACTCATGTACCAACTGAGTCTGATTTTTATTGCTCAATGTATCAGCCACACTATTCCCTTTCTCGGGTGTATATGCCCATTCAAAATTAAAGGACTGCATATATTCTACCCATCTTCACTACCGAATATTCAAGTTACGTTGTGAAAATATATACTTTAAGCTTTTGTGATCTGTAAAAACTGTAAACTTTTCACCCAAAAGACAGTGTTTCCAACACTTGAGAGCATAAACCACTACTGCCAACTCGAGTTCATGCATAGGGTAATTCAATTCATGTGGCCTCCACTGCTGAGACCCATAAGCAATGACTCGATCCCCTTGCATCAACACAACTCCGATTCCGATTCCAGAAGCATCACAATACACCATGTACTCATCAACCAACTCAGGTAAGATCAAAATTGGTGCTGATGTCAAGCGCTTCTTCAATTCCTAGAAAGCATTATCCCTGATCATGTCCAATCAAACTTTATCCCTTTCTTTGTAAAACCTAAAAGTGGTGCTTCTAATCGAGAAAAGTCCTAGATGAACCTCCTGTAATAACTAGCTAATCCCAAAAAGATTTAGATAGCAAAAACATTCTTGGGATGCTCCCAAGAAATCCCTGCCATCACTTTTTTTGGGTCTATTTCCACAACTTATTCTGTGATGATATGCCCCAAAAATTATACCCTCTCAATACAAAACTGGCATTTAGATATCTTGGAATATAGACGATGCTCTCTTAGTGTACCCAAGACGATGTTAAGATGTTGGTCATGATCATCTTGAGTCTTAGAGTACACCAAGATGTTGTCTATAAACACCACCACAAACTGATCTAAGTACAGATGAAAGATCCTATTCATCAAGGCCATAAATACGATTAGATAATTTTTTAACCCAAATGGAATTAAAAAAAACTCATAAAGGACATACCTACTTCTGAAAGCAGTTCTTGGTATATCATAGGTTCGAACTATCACCTAATGATACCCTGATCTAAAATCGATCTTTGAGAAAACATAATACCCCTTTATATAGTCAAATAGATCATTGATACGTGAAAGATGATATAGGTCCTTCATGGTCATTTTATTCAACCTCTGGTAATCGACACACAAACATAAACTCTCGTTGGCCTTCTTTGAAAACAAAATAGGTGATCCCCAAGGTGATGTACTTGGATGGATAAAACCTTTATCCTCCAAATCCTCCAACTATGTTTTGATCTCTTGAAGTTCAGTCAGTGATATTATGTAAGGTGGAATAGATACCGGCTCAACCCCCAACATGAGGTCAATAGTGAATTCCACATCTATCTCAGGTGGAAACCCTAAAAAGTATTCAGGAAAGACATCCTGAAATAGTTTTACTACTGGTGGAAGGACATCTTTCCTACCACTCCCATAATCAAGAAAAAGACTAGAAAATTGGGTTGTGATCTCTCCCAGTTGCTGAGTAATTGGACCAGCTTAGCCTGCATGGATATCACATTCTCCATGATAAACATATTTCTCACCCTTAGGAGATACAAAGGTTACTCTCTGTTTGTAACAATCTATGTGGGCTCGGTATGCGACTAGCCAGTCCAGACCCATAATCCGGTCAAATCCCATTATATCAAGGACATAGATATCCCAAAGAAAACGATACTCTCTGATCTACAGTGAACATCCCTTGCATAAACAGATATCCCTAGACCATGTTCCCAATAGTGTATTGATATTCATCATCCTGCTTACAGACTCCACCTCCAGGCTCAAGCCATTAACAAGATTTGCAGATATAAAGGAATGAGAGGAACTAATATCAAACAAGGCACTATTTAAAGTAGAAGAAACTAGAATAGTACCTCTCACTGTTGATGGACCAACCTCGCTCTCCATAAGTGTAGGTTGCACTGCATGTAACTGTCCTGCCCCTCTTCCCTATAGTGTTGTCTGACTCCCCTGAGTTGCACCACTCTATTGATACGAGCTCTCATACCCTAAAGCACCACGTCCACTACCTCTACCACCTCTCCCATATATCTCCAACTTTCATACCTATATATTGTATAAGACCCCCTTCCCACACTCTGACTCTGAGAAGCTTCTCCCTTAGCACCAGCCTACCGCTGCTTCCTGTAGAACTTCGGTAGGTAACCCATATTGCCACAAAACCGACACTCCACTGGTGGTCGAGGACAATGTGTATGATAGTTTCCCTGCCTACCACACTGGTGAAAAAACACACAAGTAAGATCCAGTGCAACTGTTCTTTCTAACTGTCCACCATGATTTACACTGTCTTGACTAAGATTCTCATAACGACACTTCCTACTCTTGGAAGGAGAACTTCTTAATCATCAAGTGATAGCTACTTGTTCAGTATTTGAAGCCTCCTTAAGGTTACCCTCTGAAATGAGAGCCTAATTAACCACTTCTGAGAATTTCTTTAGCCTAAAGATATTCACCTAGGAATTAATTTCACACCTAAGGCCGATCTGAAATTGTTTTGCTGAAGAAGCCTCATTCACCTCTAAAGCTAGAGAAAAAAAGTTGTAAATCTATGAAATGTTCAGCGTAATACATTATGGACATGCTTCCTTGGGTCAGATGCATGAAATCTAAATCCTTCTCTTGTCTCAGTGTCTCTGGATAGAAGTGTTCCAAAAAATTCTCCAGATATTCCTTGCATCACATATCATCAGCCTGTCCAGATCATACCTTAATGTCCCACCAGTAATTCACTAAACCCCATAGCATATAAGAAGAAAACTTGACCCTCCTCTCAGCCAGAGTCTCCAAATAGTCAAGTATCATCTCTATGAATTTAGTCCAGAATTCAACTCCCTTGGGTCCACCCTCTCCAGTAAAAGTAGGAGGGCGCTGTAGCTGAAACTCCCTTGTCAACTCTACCATGATTTTCTAAACTCACCCTCGGTCTCTCTCTATGAACTGCATGAAATGAGAAAAGTTCTCTCAGAACTGTTCCCCTTCCTCCTAAGATTACACCAATGCTGCCTTAAGTTCCCTGTTTGGAAGTTCTTTCTAGGCCATACCCCTCGGTCTCTCCCTCAACAAGCATCGTGGAGGCATGTCTCTACAAATACAAACATAAATCTTAGGTCTCATAACACAACCTTATAACATTTACGTAAGAGGAGAAACTAACAAAACAAGTTCCCACACGTCCTTTCCCATTTTTCTCACCACACAGTTAACACTGAGGCCTTATCATTACCCTTAACCATCCTACTCATTCGTTTTGGTTAACAAGGGTATATACATTCTCATTAATCAATTAAACCATTAATTAATCACATTATCTCAAATTAGTTAATTCAATAATTAATTAATTAACCATACTCATTTCATCAAACAAGTCTCTCATTAAACACCCATTTATTCTCATTTTGCATCATTGTTTCAATCTCACAATAAGGAAAAATAGTTCAAGTTCAAAAACTTACCCATAACCCATTTTCCCGTGAGTTCCTAGAATGATGCATGTCACAAAAACCCTAAGTTCATATAATGATGCATGAAAACTCAACTATAATGCCTCTTTAGTCCACAAATCAAAATTCAACAATTTTCAAAAAAATATCACATCACACCACCATAAGTGCATCACCCAAGGTGAAATAATATCCAACTGTAACCACAAATAGCAATCAAAACAATCCCCCCCCTGAGTAATCAAATTTCACCCTGTACATGGGTTTGAAACTCCCATGAAAGAGATCATTACCAAGCCTCGACTGTTCCTAGTCTCTTGTCTACCTTTCCAAAAACAGTAAGACAAAATAAGAAGAAAAAAAGAAAATGACTATAATACCACTTTGTGACATTCTGACCCGAGATCCACTGAATGGTGCCCTGGGACAGTTGACCACGTTTCCTCAAGTGCGACTCCTTGTACACTAGAGGGTGATTACTAGAAGTGAGGGTCTGGTATATGAGTCTTGGGAGACTATACCCTCTTTGATTAGAAAAAAATACCAATAGAAGCAAACAATAATAACCAAGTGCAGAAGAGTATAAATAACTATAACAATACCATGACATATGATAGTCAAAACCAAAAAAATATAATACTCAACTGAAAGATAAAACATGATATGAAAATTCAAGTGTCAAGTGTCTACAATGCAACTAAAAGTAAAGACACAATAACTCCCAAGCGGTTCCCAAACCATGTCCGTTACCTCTCCCATGATCCATTCCCAAACTGAAACCTATCCTAGGGCCTTCCCCTCATACTATCCTACAACAACGAAGTCTACTTGGGTGTCGATCAGGTAGTCTGAAAAGGGTGTGAGTAAAACTTAGTAGGCCACTGCCAATGATTTCTAAAACGAGTCCAGTCAAAAGATAGTGCATGTAGTTCTATGAAGCAATAAATACAATGCATAATTAAACAATTATCACATTGTCATTTAATATTTAATCATAACATTAAGCCCTATTTCAATTCATGTTTCCCATTTGAATCATCATTCATTATTAGTAATCATTTGGTGTAGGTCATCATGCATAGAACCCCAAATCTCATTAAGTATAGGTCTCCATTCCTATCACTCTATATCTCATTCAGTGTAGGTCATCATGCCTAGCACCCCATAATCTCAAGCTTGGATAACTATTGGGGAGGAACCCTATGTCCAACTCCCAACTTCAAATTGGTCCAGAACGCCATGTTTATCACCAAAAAATCTCATCCATTTAATCATTCATTAATTCACAAGAATTTTCCACATCATCACATTACTAATCCAATGATTAGTTAAACATTTAAAAGTCCATTAGTTAACTCAACAATTAACTAAGCACATAACCCATTAATCAATTCATCAATTAATTAATCAATCAACACAAATATCATTCCATAATTAATTATTCACAATTAATTATCAATATCAAATCTCAACTTTTCATAATTAATTATTTAAATTAATTATCTTTGATCAACATTATGGCACATAATTAATTCTCACAATTAATTATCTTACATATCCAAACATCATTTCATAATTAATTCCCCCAATTAATTATCTTAACAAAAACAATTAAATATCTCAATTAAAATATCTCAATTACAATATCTCAACCCATAATAGATCTCTAAAATATATATTTGGGAAACCCCACTTTTCTTGTTCTGTGATTCAATTATCAATTAATCAACAAGGAAAACATAAGTCAATTCCTCATTCCTAATTACTCTAATTTAGGAAAATTAATTATCAAGGGAAGCTAGAAAATCCATAAACTCACATACACATATGAAAGCATGACTATGGGAGTTTGATTTAGACCACCTACCTCGGTTTATTGAAGGATGTTAGCCCAACGGAAATCCCCAAAATCCCAGAGGAACAACGTCATTGATCAAGCTTTGAATCTAAATCCCTAAACCAAAAATTAAGATCAAAGGCATTAAGATCTTGCAAATCTAGATATAGATCCACAATCCTAGATCTAGATCTCAACCCATAGGTTTAGATCCGTGTAAAAAGTGGATATCTTCCATGAAATGATCAAGGAAAGATAGAGGAAAGAACAAGTGAAGCAACATGATGAAATCCACTTATCAGGAAGAGAGAATATCTTCAATCCGGGCTTATGATCTTAAAGAATAGTGTTCGAATCACCTTGGAATCCCTTTATAAAGCTCTGGGATCACCTAGAATTTTTTAAGCCCGAGACAAGGTTGAAATATGGGAGTCTTAAGGGGTTCGGGTGGTTTTAAAAAGTATTTTCGGATAATTAATCCCGCATGCATGGTTTCCTAGGCAGGGGCGCATGGGGCCAAACTGTGCGCCAACCATGTGGTCTTCCACTTCCCACATGACTCAATGACACACAGTTAAGAAAACCATGCACCAACCATGTCGACCTCCACTGTCTTCATGGTTATCTTGCACACGGTTTGGCCAAACCATGATCAAACCGTGCACAACCCCATGTCTTTCCATGTTCCTTAAATAATTACCCCAAACACACCCCAGGTCATACCCCAACCCAAAGGTACTAAATAATAAAAAAATGTACCTGAAAACACACCCGAGATTTCTCCAGAAAAGGAAGGGATCTTACATTGTCCCACAACCGAAGCTGGACTTCTGTTCACCAAATATACTTCTATATTAATGTATTCTTCCCATATTCCCTTAGGCATTATAGAGTTAAACCTCATACTCTAAGATTTATCTTTTTAGATAATACATTTTGTTGTAGAGTTCTTGGAATGATATTCTCATGATCGATTCCCTTCTTCTGAAAAAAGTTATGAAAGTTGTGTCTGGTGTATTCCCTACCATTATCTTATTATAGACACTTAAAAATTCATTTACATTCTATTTTTCCCAAAACCTTCCAGAGAAAAAATATCTTGAAAAAAATCATATTTATTATTTATGAAGTAAACCCAGAAATTTTTAGTAGCATCATCAATGAAGGTTAGAAAGTATAATGATCCTCCATTGAATTGAATATGGGAAGGTCCCTAAACATAGGAATAAACATGTTATGGATTTCAATTCCTTTTCTTTCCACCATCCAAGTTATAGGAAACACCCTCCTGCTTCCCCATAATACAACTCTCATATCTTCCCATGTCCCTCTGATTGAGATTAAGTATTCCCTTTATTTTTAGAATATTAAAATTATTTTCACTGAGGTGACCAAACTTATAGTGCCACACTTCTGAACAATCTGATAAAGTGATTATGATTACCGTAACTTAATCCTTACATAAAATAAAGTAAAATTTCATATTATTTACTTCATGGGTAATCACCATGGACCCTATGTTGATTTTCTATACTCCATTTGAAAAATTCGTTTTGAAATTATAATCATCAAGTTATCCACTAATATGAGGCTCTTTAAGAGACCTAGAATATACATAACATCTTTAATTCTCAATAAAATTATAATTTTTATTAGAATATTGATATCTTCTTTCCGAAATATATCCATAGCTTCATTATTTTCTAGATGTATTCTACCCAAGCTCCCCAATATATAATAAACTATTAACCCCCACTCACTAGTTGAATGAAAACATACACCTGAGTTAATAATCTATGAATATTCAGGAATAATCACACCTATAATTATACTAGTTCCATCTTCCATTACACCAGATAACTTCATATTTCTAAAAGTTGAAGCCTTTTACCAATTCATACAACATTTATCAATATGTATCTTCTTCCCACAAAGTCAACATGTAGGACCTAGACGAGTTGTTTTACCTCAACTTAGTCTATAGGAATTATCATATGAAAACTTATTCTTTTGATGGAACTTTTATTGAGGTTACCATCCCCTTCCAATAGTATTGAGATCACTTATAGATAAATCCTATACTTTATTATACCTCAACTCTTCATTCAAGATAAAGTTCTGAATATTATCAAACACAAGATCTATCTTCCCACTAGTGTTTCTCACTAGAGTCACCATGGAATCCTAGCTCTTCAAAAGTTAATATAGAAGAAAAAATACCATACATCATCTTTGAAATCCACCTTCACTGATTTAGGATACCCTAAAATCATGTTGAATTCATTCATGTGATATGATACAGGTCTTCTGTTTGATAACCTCAAGCTAAAAAATCTTCATATCATGAAAAATTTATTGAGATCCGTTGGTTTCTCATACACATTATCCAATTCTTTCAAAAATTCTACAATGGTTTTATTCTCTTAAATTTTTAAAGAAAAAATCTAAGTAAAATCCTTATCAATCCTAAGGCCTTTTTTCCAACTGCTTCCATTACTTATTATCCATATCCTTAGGACATGAACCAGACAAAGGAGTGCTAAAATATTTCTACTTAAAAATATCCTTCAATTTATTTATCCAAAAGGGAAATTCTGTCCCATCAAAAATATCGATGTGAACATTTCATTCCTCTGAAGTCATTATTTTTGATTGTAGTAGAAACAAATGAAATCAAAACAACTTGAAATCCAAGGAGAGGAGAATCCTGAATGATGTGAGTGAAGTATAACCAATCCATTTGATACAAATTAAATAGATAGATAAGAAAATCTAAAGAAAGAACTATATCCACTGTAATAGTTCGACTAAAAAATAACTTCATATAGGATATGGATTTTTGTTCAATGGTCACAACCTATAAAACAGAAAAGCTCCAAACATCACTAAAAAATGTTTGTATGATAACACTCTTACCTTGAGACTATTCATTGGAACTAGTATTAAAAAAACCCACCTAAATACCAAAAAAATTGATGAACACACTCCATACACACAATATAAGAGAAATGGAAAACAAGATTACGTGGTTTATAAAAATGTATTATATCCATGGGAGAACACTACAAACATTTTCATTATTAGAGATTCAAAAGAATACGACAATTATTTCTCATTTTCTATCACTTAAAAGAATATGAATTTATAAACTCAATTAATCTTATCATAGGAATCATAGTCCCCTTAGCTAGTCCACTACCTTAATATATAGAGGTCATTATCATATGAACCAGTTTCACCAAACTCCGAGATTTACAGTCAACCTCCCTCTAACCTAGGAATCATCTGATATAATGTTGAACCACTCAATAAAACTTCCAATAAATAATAACCTTACTTTTAGTCAAAGCATTGATATATAACCCTAGTGAATTCCATATAAAGGAACTTTATCTGAAAAAATATATCTTACTAACTCCATCTGATGAAATTATTTCTAGTGAAACCCTTTCACCCAATTGATCTAAAACTTTATGATAGGCAACCTCTATCTAGTCATCTTCGTTTGGAAAAATATTTCTGAAAAAACTGAAGAATCTTTACAAAACCTAACACTTAACCCATTTAAATAAAATTCACATCCTTATTCCTAATCTATATCATAGATACATGAGATTCCAGAAAATCATATTGACTAGAAGGAATATATTTACCTCCCTCAGAAATTGAGATTTTATTTTTAGGATGATTATTGTAAGAGTGTTTTACCTATACACAACTCAAATATATATTTTCAATTATGATGTCATGTATATAACTTGATTTATACATGTATTTCACATAACATGATAGAAATATTACTTATTTTTATACTATATATGACAATGTCCTTAGATTATGTGCTGTATCAAAATTTTATAATATTTTACAACTTTAATGAAAACCTCATGATACTATAATAGTTATCTTAAACATATATCATATTGTCTAGATATATTATTATGATGATACATAAATGATGTTTTACTATCAAGTTTTGGGTGCTCATAATAATTTAGAACTCTTCTTATAAAGTTTTCACTTGGTGATCTCATATATAGGTGACCATGAGGGCTAACCCACCAATAGAAACATTATATGTTTTGGGTGTCACTGGCCATTTATATCTACAATCACATTTATTGGTCTCATAACTTTAGATCATTTTAAACATATATAACTGATCATTTACTTTGATGCATGATGAAAACCATAATAATTTATATTTGTGGTGATGTAGCTTTCCTTAGGTGTATTATTAATGACATTGTGTTGATTGAATGATCATGATAGGATTTATCACTTCCAAGTATATGAAGATGATATCTATAACCCTTTGACTTATATTGCAATGCGTTGATTAAATCTATGTCCCTTGAAGAAGAAGAAAAGTATATTCAATATAGTCAATAAAATAATAATTAAAGCTTTGAAGGACAATTACACGATGTATGTATCTTACTTTACAAGATATTGATTGAAGGACTATTGTAGGGCCTAATCAATACAATTTTATAAACAGCTAGTGTAGCATAGTGGAAGACTAGGTTCATCTCCCTCAAGGATCTATCCAATAAATCACTATTCTAAATATCTTATTTTCATTTTTTTGTTTTTGGTATAAGAAAACAAAGGGAAATGAGATTTTTTATGGTGTAGTGTTAATGCATGGAATGAATGTAAACAAAAAATGTTATCTAAAAATTGTTTAATTCCATGGTTTAGCCACATGGTTTCTTTCATTATACATTTATGTTGTTAATATTCATTTGAAAATTCAATCAATATTATTCATGCATTACCATCCTCTACTAAAATTGTAAAAATATAGTTCACTTTTGAAGATATTCTAGGCACACTAAACCCAACTTCTTCCACAAATAGAGAATGATGATCACACCATGGTTGAGGAATGACACCAAACACCTTCCAACCCCAGCATGATTTCTCATGTAACAACCATGGATTGATCAAACGAATAGGACTGGGTTAATTTCAATAACACCAAAGGTGTACCTCATATTCTCTAAAGGATTTCATAAACACTGAATGTTTAATGAAAGACCAGTGGCATGCAGTTTTCCCAATATATATTGAAAACAAATAAGACAAGAGGCCTCATTAAATTTTGGCATGGAACTTAGGATTTTAAGACACATGAAGCCAAGACATGATTACTCTTAAATGGAATACCAATTTATACATCCAAATAAACCATAAATGATAAAACAACTATATTGATCATGCACACATATCAAAACAGACTCAAAATTCACATAATGTCTACAAAGTGTATAAAATAAACCATAATATATAGTGTACATATTTTTGGATTTGGTGTCCTAGGAAAAACTGTTTGTACTTTGATTAAATGAAAATTAAATGTATTGAATATTAATAAAACTTCTTATTACATATTGTTTTTTGTTCTGCATGACTCTAATGTGATAATGTCCTAGAGTGTACATAGCATTGATAAGGTCATAGTGGTTCCATACTATGATGAAAACCTTGATGTGCTATGATGATATTCTCAAATATTGTTCTGTAGTTGGATAATGCACTATGAAGTGAAACATAGTACATAGACTACCTGGTGTGAGTACTCCTAAGAAGATGATTCTTCTTCTCATGAATTTTTCACTTGGTAATCTCCAAGATGGGATATTATGAGAACAGACCTACGAGAAGGAATTCTTCATGTTTTGGTGTCATCATATATTCCTATCTATGAGCCTGTGTGATGATCCTTAGACTTTAAGATTATTATTAATTCATGTTGCAACTCACGTACTTAGATGTATTTTGTAAAACATGACAATAATAGTTCATGGTGAAGTTGGATACGTTGGATGCATCACAAGTGACATGTCATTAATGAATAAGTTGAGGAAGGATTTTTCCCTTTTATCTTTATGGAAGTTGATATCTCGATCCTTTGATTGGAATAGAACCATTGCATTAAATTCCATGGCCATGGTGTAACAACGTGTTTATTTCAGATAGTCAAAGAAATACATATCGATCATATAGGTTGGTGACATGGTTATGCAACTTGTTTGATGAGATATTGTGAAAAATAGATTATATTACACAATGAGCATTCGTATGTGGGTGTTGATGTTGCGACATTAAGTTATTTATCTTGGGTTCCTTGACCCATTTCAAGATAGTAATCTTGGAATTCAGGCAAGCCCTCCTAATTCCAGTAATAAATAATCCTAGAGGGTCATACACTAAGTATTTCCATTGATCTCGATTAAATTCTATTTGAGTTTAATTAATGAAATAAATATCATTCTAAAATTCTAGGAATAATTTTATTCAAGTTATATTGATCACATGAATTAAAAAATATTTATTCAGAAGTATGTGAATAAAATATTTATTTTATTTATTGAATATTTTAATAAATATTTATTCGCTAGATTGTGAATAAAATATTTATTTATGGATAAAATATTTATTCAGTTTTTAAATAAATGATAGAGGAGTTTTAATAGACCAAGACCAAGTCGGATGACAAATGTTAATTAACAAGCCCGTTACATAATATTTGTTATTACTCAAGTTGGTGTGCACCACAAAATAATAATAATATAATTAATATTATGTGGTATGAGGTTTATTAAAGGTAATAAATGTTATTTAATGGAAAGTATGTAATTAAATAATATTTTAACTTAAATCCTAACTCTATAAATAGACAATTATGTCTATTTTGTAGAGAATTCAAAATTGAGAACAGAGAATTGTTGCACAGAACAAATTCTCTCTCAACTCCCCATTCTCTCTCCCTCTTAAGAATGAGAAGTGAAAGAGAGATTTCTTCAAGTCCAAAGAATGAGCGATCAAGAACGAACAAACCATGAAATTTGACTCGTCGTGCTACCACCCAAATATCGATTGGTGTTACTCAGAGATCATAGGAGCATGTGTGGATCACCGCTAGAGGGATTCTATCCATGGATCCTCACAGTGAAATGAAGTTAATCAGAAAGTGTCATTTTGAATGATCAATATTCACCAAAGAAGAAATTTCCTAAGCCCATGTATTTATTTCTTCAAATATTAAATAAATTAATTATAAATTTGATGTGCAAGATCCCCGTTCTTGGTTTCAAAAAATGATTATTAAAAGAAATTTTAATATATATCCCACCTCCATATGCTTCCACTATGCCCATAACCATCAAGCGGTATCTGAGTGGTCACATTTAAACTTATAATTATTTATTTTACTGTTGATCTATGCACAATTGTGATTAGATTTTCACTTCAAGTTATTAATTTTCTAATCCGATTTGAATTAACATGTTATCTTCATATTAATAATGTTTGTTCAGTGTTTAATTTTTCTAAAGGTTTAAGAAAAAATGTAGAATGATAGGATATTCCATTGATAAGTGCCAAATATTTGTCTAGTAAAACTAGGTTATACAGCGTGCTACCGGAGCACACGCCGTATACCCATACACATTGTATCTTGATACATCGAGCAATTAATTACATGCTATGTTTTTATTTCACACCCTGTGTCTACTAGGCCAACCTAGCTCACATAAAATAGATATAGGGTGTACAGTTATCATGTACACCCCATGTAGTTTGGATGAGTTAACACGCCGAAGCCTGAGGCGTGTGACTTGGATATACGGAAACCAAGGTACATAGTGTGTAGATTTATGTACACATCGTGTAGCATCCGATTAATAGAAAAAATTAAAATTACATTAAATTTAAAAATTGCAGCATTAAAACCTTATTTTATTGACTGGAACACCACCGTGTGTTTGAAAATTTAATAATGGTTTTAAATAATTTTAAATTCTTAATTAATTTATTGTAATTAACATGTCATTATTGGTTTTTCTGTTTATTTTCCATGAATTCCAATAATGAGGGGTATCTCCAAATAATATCATATGTTCATTAAGATTAAAGAGAATTTATTAATTAATACATGTCAGCACGTTTATCTTAAATAATAAAAGAATGAATAAAGAAACAAATGATAGCTGTTTACTTTTGTGTATTCGTTGCATGTATGACCATTCATGATCTTGACCAAGTCTTGTGTATGTGTTAGATGTTTTTAATTTAAGTTATTACATGAGTTTGAAATTATTTAATATTAAATTAAATGATGGCCTACGAGTCATCCCTCACTTCATTATTATGTAGGACCTGCATGTCCAAGGAAATTTATATAACCCCCTTTAACCAAAACTTTGGTTCCCCTCACCTGAGTGTGAGTAATAAATATTTTTAATTAATGAAGCATCCCAAGGAACATGGATCCTGTTCAAGAAGGAACCATAATGATGCCAACCTAGGTGATACACATGTGGATAGGTGGAATGCTGTAACTCATGCCAAGATCGGAAATATGAGTTACTTCCCCTAGGTTAAATGTTGGTTTAATATCCTCTCATTAAATTAACCATTAGATAAAGTTCATGAATAGGTCATTTAATTAATTAATTAATTATTTATATCTATGTAATTATTTATTTTATGGACATAAGGATGAGATCACATAAATAAATGAATTAATGTGAAATGATAGAAATTAAATAAATAAATTATTCATAAATATTTTATCCAATATGCTTAATTATTTAAGTAACATCCACTTAATATTAACAAGACGTGTAAAGGATAAAACAAGATAAAAATTTATGCATAATAAATTAAAATCCCTCAATTAAATATTAATTGAGACTAAGCCTTCCATTAATTGATTGGGAATGAAACCATATAAATAAGTGTAGTACAAGACCAAAGTTTGGACACTTACTTTTATCAAGGAGTTCTCATGAGAGTTTTGGGATGAATTAACAAAAATTATATTGAGTTTAATATAAAAATTATGTTCAATACAAATTTGGAGGCACATGTTGAGGAAATCAAAGTTAAGATTTCAAGATAGGGGAATCTACTCAATGGATCAAGGAGATGCAAGTCCATAGTTGTCAAGACCGCCTACCTAATTACTTTATTATGGTTTTCATGGCCAAATTCTAGATCAGTAAGAAAAGTAATGAGGATCCTTTCCACTAGAATGTTAAAGTGACTAGAAATTCCAAGTTCAATGGTGAGGGCTATTGAGACTTGATAAAATAGTGGGTGATTTAATAAATAAATAAATAAAAACATTTAATTTATTATATCTCATTTATATTGTAATCAATAAAATTAATAATAATCTACTCTTTTTAATTGTAGAATAAAATGAAAATTTCATCATCCACACTATCCCTATGATCAATATTAGAGAGATATAACCTCATAACTGGCATTAACTTCCAGGAGTAGTTTAGATGCCTTCAGGTTGTGCTACGACATGAACAAAAATCTTACATGCTAGAATCCTCAATGCCTGATCTGCATGCTAAAGAGGCAAGTGATGAAGAGTTACTTGTTTATGAAAAACATTTGAGTGATGCGGTCGATGTTCAATGTTTTATGCTTTTATCGATGTCTAGTGAAATAATTATGTCTCATGAAAACATGGATGCCTATAGCATGCTTGAGCACCTCTGTGGTCTTTACTAAAAGAGAGCTAAACATGAAGAGTTTGAGATTTCCAAGGTTCTCTTTCAGATAAATCTTGGATATGGTTCCCCAATTGGCACTCACGTAGTCAAGATCATTGGCTACATTGAGCACTTAAAGGTTCTAGGGTTTAAATTCCCTGAAGAACTGGGCACTGAACTCATTCTTGTATCACTCCCTTAGAGATTATCCATTTTTTTGTGAATTTTAATTTAAACAACATTGATAAATATTTTCCAAATCTTATTACTTTTGTTCGCCAAGTAGATAAGGACACAAATCACGAAAAATCTTCCATACGTATGGTGAAAAAATGTAAAGGGAAAGAGAAGAGATTTAAGCCCAAATCTTCTTCACACCCTTCTAAGAAGAGGAAGATCGAGGGGAAACCAAGGTAATAGGATGTTTTCTGTTTTGCATGTGGTAAGAAGGGACACTGGAAGAAAAAGTATACCCAGCCAAAGAAGCAATATGAATCTTTAGGTGCATTTGTTATAGAGTTCAATCTATCTATTTCTACAAATTGGGTATTTGATATAGTTTGTGGTGATCACATATATATTCAAATACAAGAACCAAGTAGATTAAAAAAGATTGAATGAGGAGAGGTAAATATTCGATCATCCAATATAGCTAAACTTGATGTTTTAACTATCAGGGACTACCACAATATGTTGCCAACCAGAATGATTTTTTTAAGGGGTTGTTATTATGTGACTTAAGTTACCAAAACCATTATTTATGTATCTATATTTGATAAAAGTGGATTTATTTTTAAATTTGGGAATAAATGTTTCTTATTTTATAAATATAGCATATGTTATGGTAAGAAACATTTAAATAATGGTCTTTATGTGTTGGATTACATGAACCAAATAATGGAAATCGATAATGAGATTACTTCACATGACTCATACCACACCCAACTTTGGCATCACTCGCTAGGTCTTGTTAATGAAAAGTGCTTGAATAAATTACATCAAGATGAATGTTTAGATTATTTTGAACTAAAACCACTTGGTTCATGTCATGCATGTTTACAAGAAAAAATGACCAAAGCCCCATTTAGTGGGAAAGGATAAAGGGATAAAGACCTTATTGAATTAGTTCATACTAATGTGTACGGACCATTTCCTATAGAAGTAAGGGGTGGGTACTCATACTTCAAAACTTCTGTTGATGATTTTAGTAGATATGGATATGTCTACTTAATGAGGTATAAGTCAGATTATTTTGAAAATTTCAAGGAATACAAGAATGAAGTTGAGAACCATCTTGGTAATAAGATTAAGAAAATTCACTCAAACCATATTAGAGAATATCTTAATCAAGAATTCATTAATTTTATATAGGGGTTTAGGATTTTATCTCATCTCAGTCATCCTTATACGCCTAAGTAAAATGGTGTAAGTGAAAGGAGGAACCACACCTTGTTGGACATGGTGAGATCAATGACGAGTCATGTGAGTCTTACATTATCCTTTTGAGGATATGAGTTACAAATATAAGCATACGTACTAAACCAAGTTCCAAATAAATCAAGAGATAGTATACCATAACAATTATGGAATGGAAAGAAACTCGTGTTGTATTACTTACATGTGTAGGGCTGTGAAGCATTTGTTAAGGCCTCTTCAGGTAACAAGATTACACCTTGAGGAACAAAGTGTATATTTATAAGATATAAAAAAGAAACAAAGGGATACTACCTATACAATCCTTCTGACAAAAAGGTTATGGTTTACATACATCCCACATTTCTTGATGATGATCTTATCTCTAAAAGAGATAGTGGGATCGAGATAGACTTCAATGAATTCCAGGCTTAAGATATGTAAGAGTTGGCGCATTAACAAATTTTACAAAGCTCCATGAAAGAAGAAATTATTCTAGAGACACAATTACTACGTAGGAGTACTAGAGAGGTTAGAAAACCATATTAGTATGGTTTTATAGTCATTGAGGATGGTGATTCATTATTAGTTGATAATAATGATCCTCTAATATATAAGGAAGTATTAAGTGGAAAAAAATTTTCTAAGTGGAAATAAGCCATGAATTATGAAATGGATTCTATATACTAAAACAAAGTCTAGATTTTGGTAGACCCTCTAGTATATGTAAAGCCCGTTAGATGAAAATGGGTATTCAAGAAGAAACTATAAATGGAAGGACAAGTCAGTACCTATAAGGCACCGTTGGTTGAAAAAGGGTTTAACCAACATCAATTCATTCACTACGATGAAACATTTTCACCATTTTTAATGATAAAATCCATCATAATCCTACTTTTCATTACAGATTTATGTTATTATGAGATTTCACAAATGGATGTCAAAACAGACTTTTTTAACAGGAACCTTCAGATTGATGTCTATATGACACATACCAAAGTGTTTGTGACTCAAAAGGATGCTGATAAGGTTTACAAGTTTCAAAGATCAATTTATGGATTAAAGCAAGCATTCAGGTCCTGGAGCATTCATTTTGATGAGGCCAAAATGGAATTTTGTTTCATAAATAATGAATGTGATCCATGTGTCTATAAATGGTTTAGTGGGAGTGTAGTAATTTTTATAATAGTATATGTTGATGATATATTACTCATTGGAAATGAAATTCTAGTCATACAGTCTGTTAAGGTGTAGTTGAACAAATGATTCTCTATAAAGGAATTAGGCGAGGAAACATATATTCTTGGGATTAAGATCTATCATGATAGATCCAAGAGGTTGCTCAACCTAATTCAAAGTACATACATTGAAAATATACTGAAGAGATTCAATACGGAACAATCCAAGAGGGGATTTTTTCCAGCATCACATGGAATTCATCTTTACAAGAAAATGTATCCTTAGACGGATGAGGAAAGAAACATAATGACAAGGATTCTATATGCATTAGTGATTGGTTTAGTCGTGTATGATATGATATATACTAGGATAGATTTATCTTACTTATTAAGTGTGGTAGGAATATATCAAGATGACCTAGGTGACTGCTATTGGATGATAGTCAAGACTATCCTTAAGTATCTGAGGCATATTAAATATATATCTATAGTTTATGGAGGATATGGGAAAGTAGTCATCAGAGTATATATAGATGGTAGTTTCTAAGCTGATCAAGATGACATGAAGTCACAAACAGGATACATATTAACTTTGAATGGAGGTGTTGTGAACTGGAAGAGCTCAAATAAGGCTATGGTTATAGATTCTATAGTAGAGTCTGAGTATATTATGACTTATGTGGTAGCTAAAGAAGTAGTATGGATACGAAACTTCATCCATGATATTTATGTGGTACCTAGAAATAAATATCCTATCACACTATATTGTGATAATACTAAAGTAGTGGCTCTTGAAAAAGAGCCAAGGTCACATCAGTGGGTGAAGAAAAAACTTCAGAAGTATCATATATTGAGTGATTTTTCTGAGAGAGGTGAAGTTGAGGTGATAAGTATTTCCATGGAAGACACAGTGGTAGAACCCTTGAATAAAGCCTTGAATCGATAGAAACACGACTGTCATGTGAGGTCTAGCAGACTAAAGGTCATAGGCAGTTGACTTTAGTCAAAGTGGGAGTTTCTTGGATTTGGTGTCCTAGGACCCACTGTTTTTACTTTGATTACACGAATATTCTATGTATTAAATGTTAATAAAACTTCTTATTACATATTTTTTTTGCAATGCCCTGACCCCAAAATCTCAGAGTTGGTGCATTATTTCATTATATTGGCATGATTACAAGGAAGTAATATCCCAAAGGACCAAATATTTTAGTAATTTTGGAAAACTAGATGCATACATAGGTTAAAAATTACAACTTGAAATGAAAAACAACATATTAATTTTATTGGGAACATCCACAACTCTATGTTTATCCCAGAAATTAATTCATAATACATCTCTTCACATCCTGGGGAGAAATAAAACATAAGAAAAGGGGTGATCTCAGATGCTCAGTAATGGTAAAAAATATAGTGTAAGATATCATAAATATAAACATTAGGCATGGTGAATAACTAAAAACACATTCCATTAAAAATAAACCTGTACATACTTTGGAAGGAATAAGAGATGAATAAATAATTCCATAATAAAACATAATCACGGGTCTTATACTAGTTTAATAACCACATAAACTATCAATTACTAGGTTCATAATGAGGGAATGCATAATATGGGACATTATAACCATACCATCAATGCCTTATGCCAAGACCATAAATATCCATTTTGTCAAGGCCTTGTGCCAAGACCATAGTTTGTCTCATGAGACCTACTGATGAACTGAGGGGATATAGAGGGCCCCATATGACATTAACTAAGTTCAATGCATTACTCTTATGAACAGGGATAAACATAAACAATATATAAATTCATATTGAAATTAACATATGAAATGTAAATACCTTTCCTTAGTCATTAAACATAAACACTAACCATTGGAAGTAATATAGTGAATGGTATCAAGATAGAATGTCCACATTCAAACTAATAAGAAACACTTCAACAAAATATTTATTAAATGATATAATAGGAGATAAAACTATATGAAATACAAGATTCATAAAAGGATGTTGACATAAAAAAATATACTTTTAAATGAGACCATTGAAAAATTCTAGAGGAAATATTACTTAAACATTTCAAAGTGTCCCATACCACCTTGAAACATTCAAATCATAATACCTTAGAATATCATGAGAATAAAGAGACTCTTTATATGATATACCAAGGGGAATTAAATACACCACATTCAAGTATTAGGTGGTTAACAAGGCATATATCTCATAAAAGTTAAAGTGAGGTGAGAAAAATCCATTTTACTTTGGAAAGAATAGTTCTTTTGAAAAATCATTTGTATTTGTCATAAATTTGGTTTTAAACTTGTATATCCCAAAAACGAAAAGGTAAGGACATTGAGATTACATTTAAGAATAAATGATGTCCTATTGAAGTTAAATCATGTAAAAAGTCTTTTTGAAGAAGCTTTAGAATTAAAACATTTTAGTGTGGTTTAAGGAATTCATTAAAGAGACTTTAAAGCGCAAAGACATGTTTGCTTTCATAAAACCCCAAATGAACCAAAATAGATTTTTAATGTTAAAATGTGTGATTTTAGAAATATAAATATGTCTTAAAATAAATTATAGAGTGAACTTAAAAATAGGTAATATTTTTAGAAGTTCCCTTGAATCAAGCTTGTATTTCGGGAAGAATTTTTGAAGGATCATTTTAAAACATGTAAATCCCCATAAAATAAAGGAGGATTATGGTTGGTAAACATATATATAACATTTAAATAGAATTTATGAGGAGTAAATAAGAATAAATAATTATTTCATTGAGGTAAGTAGAGAATAAGAGTAACCCGAATGAAAATGGAGGTTAGGGTAGAAATCCCTTACCACTTTGTAATCAATCGATTCGTATTCCCAAAAATTAATAATATTAAAATGATACATTGAATAACATAAAAATAAATAGATTAATGATGCGAAATATTTATGGTTAGTTTACATAAACCATACATAATTAGTAGTAGTGAATAAAGAATATCTCACAAAAATGGAAGTGAGATGAAGAAATCCTTACCTTAAGTTCGAAGGTGTTCTCCACTTGATCTTAATGACCTGAATAATAAAATTTAGGTTCATTAATTAATAATTCCAGAAACTGATCTTCATTTAATTGAATTATTATAAGATTATTAAGTACATTCATGGAATTTTTTATGGGTTAAGAGGTTCAATTTCATTGTTCGGGTCTGTTTGTTTCATGATCGATATACTTATATACATGAATGGAGAATCGTGTAAAATGAGGATGGTTGTCTAGAATTGAAGTTATATGTTATTAGTGAACATCTATAAGGTTACATGGTTGTAAATTTGAGTTGGTTATTTTGGTTGAAGATGAATCACTATATAAATTATTTAATGATAACTGTTTGGGTTAATTGGCAGTTTTTGAACACAACGAACTCATTTTTCTTTATAAATAAAAACCATGTGTAAAAAAATATTCCAGAACCATAGATGAGAAATAATACATATATTATATTCTGTTTCAACCATAATAATGGTTTCCTTACCAGAATTTAATATGGTAATAGAAATTGAAACCCCATTATCCTTGAATGTGGTGAATTAGCACATCTCAGATGGTGTTTTTTACTACTAGCATAAAAGAAGGGTAAAAGAGTGATGACAATAACTTATTCCATCATCATAAAAAAATTAAAATACATGTAAGGTAGTGGAGTTGTTATAACATTTGGATGAGGATATGTGAGGATAGAAAAGAAAATAAAGGAACTCGAAATAAAAGAAATGAGATGAGGAATTTACCACTTGAAGTTATATTCATTGAGAGCCTCTTTAGGGTAGAGGTTTTGGTATTTTTATGATACCAATGGCTTATAGACATGGGGTAGGATCTTTGAAGGAGATTTTTGTAGAATTTATACAAGGCACAAGTCTTGAGAGAAGTGAAGAGAAGAGGGAGCGAGTGAGTTTTTATAGTGGAGGAGAGGAGTGAATTTGGAATATTTAATTCATTATTTAATTATTTTGCTCAAGACAAGCAATAGTGTTTGATTCATGCGACTAAAAATAATAATAAGTGCATGTGAGTTCAAACCAATGGACATTTACATCATCTATGACTCAATAATGATGCAAAAATTTATTTATTTAGTGTATTTCGTAAATTATCGAATTTCACTATTCACAAAATTCAAGTATTTCAGAAAATCCCAAAAATTCATCCTAATAATTTTTTGATGCGTAGAATTAAAAAATGAACTAAATTTTATGAAAATAATTTTCTAAATAATATAAATTTAAATTTTAAATAAAATCATTTTTTAAATAAAAAAAATATAGATTTTAAATTTAAAACTAATTTTATAATACATTCAAAAATTAACTGAGGTCTCATAAAAGTATCCTAAAATCATAATAAAACAAAATATTTATTTAGTGATACATTTTATGAAAATGAATTTTATTTTAAATTAATTTATTTATTTAAAATTGAAATTAAATATTTATTACTCACAAAAATACCAATGCTTAATTATTATTAATTTTAAAACATTCAGTCTCATTTATGTGGTGCCTAAATTTTATTTATAATTTCAGGGGTGAGTTTACTATTCATAAGGGTACATTAATATTCATAAGGGTCAAGTTTCCATTCATAAGGGTACATTACTATTCATAAGGATCAAATTACTATTCATAAGGGTGCATTACTATTTATAAGGGTCAAGTTGCTATTCTTAAGGGTAAATTACTATTAATAAGGGTCAAATTACTATTCATAAGGGTGTGTTACTATTTATAAGTGTAAAGTTACTATTCCTAAGAGTACATTACTATTTATAAGGGTCAAGTTATTATTCATAAGGGAACATTACTATTCATCAAAATTAAGTTTATTTTATCAGACTCCAAAAATCACCCTGGACGCAACCAAATATGTCAAATTTTCAAAATTCAAAACATAGAAGTGGAAAAATTATTTTAATTGGATAGGTTATAACAAAGTGTTGTTTTTTAGAGACTTATTGATTTATGCATTAAATATTAAATTTATTTTCAAATCCTTGGGGTGTTACATTGTTTGTTGTTCCGCATGACTCTAATGTAATAATGTCCTATTGTGTACATCACATTGATAAGGTCATAGAAGTTCCCCACTATGATGAGAAACTTAACGTGCTATGAAGATATTCTCAAATAATATTCTACGGTTGGATAATGCACTATGATGGGACACATAATACATAAAATGTTAGGTGTGAGTACTCGTAAGCATATGGGGCTTCTTCACATGACGTTTTCAGTTCATAATCTCCAAGACAGAAGATTATTAGAACAGTCCCATAAGTAGGAATTTCTCATGTTTTGGTGTCAGTAGATATTCCTATCTACAAGTATGTGTGATGATCCTTAGACTTTTAGAATATGATTAATTCATGTTACAACTTACTTACTTATATGTATTTTGTAAACCATGATGATAATAGTTCATGGAAAAGTTGGATATGTTGAGTGTTTCATGAGTGATATGTCATTAATGAAAAATATGAGGAAGGATTTGTCCCTTCCATCTTTATGGAAGTTGATATCTCAACCCTTTTATTGGAATAGAACCATCACATTAAATTCCATGGCCATAGTGTAATTTCATGTTAATTTCAAATATTCAAAGAAAGGCATATCGAGCATATAGGTTGGTGACATGGTTATGCAACCTTATTGATGAGATATTGTGAAAAAGAGATTATATTACACATTGAGCATTTATATGTGGTTATCAATGTTGTGACATTAAGTTCTTTCTCTTGGATTCCTTGACCCATTGATAGATATTAATCTTGGACTTTTGGCAAGACTACCTAGTACCAACAAGATTGAATCCTAGAGGTTCACACACTAAGTGTTTTTGTTGATCTTGATAATTTTTTTTTGAGTTTAATTAATGTAATAAATATTATTCTCAAGTCTGAGGAATAATTTTATTCAAGTTATATTGATCACATAAATTAAATAAATATTTATTCTATAGCACATGAATAAAATATATATTTTATTTATTGAATATTTTAATAAATATTTATTCACTAAATTCTGTATAAAATAGTTATTTATGATTAAAATATTTATCCATTTGTTCAATAAATGATAGAGGAGTTCGAACGGATCAAGACTGAGTCCCGGTGACAAATATTAATTAACAAGACCGTTACATAATATTTGTTATTGAACAAGTTCACATGCATCTCAAAATAATAATAATATAATTATTATTATGTGATATCAAGTTTATTAGAGGTAATAACTATTATTTAATGACTGGTATACAATTAAATAATATTTTAACTTAAATTATAAATCTATAAATAGACGTCTATGTCTATTGTGTAGAGTATCCAAAATTGAGAATAGAGAATTGTTGTGCATAACAAATTCTCTCTCAACCCCTCATTCCCTCTCTCTCTTAAGAACAAGAAGCACAAGAGAGATTTATTTAATGCTGAAGAATGATTGATTAAGAATGAACAACCCAAGATATTTAGCACTTAGAGATTGAGTGGTGTTGCTCGAAGATTATAAGTGCATGTGTGGATAACTTCGAGAGGTATTCTATCCTTGGACCCTCACAGCACAATGAAGGTAATCCAAAAGGGTCCTTTCAGACGATCAACATTCACCAACAAATAATTTTCTTAATCCCAGGTATTTATTTCTTCAAATATTAAATAAATTAATTATAAATTCGATGTTCAAGATACCTGCTCTTGGTTTCAGGAAACAATTATTAAAATAAATTTTAACATATCACCCACCTTCACACTCTTCCACTGCACCCAGAACTGTCACATATATGGGAATCCAAACATGGACTAAAGGTCCAAGAGGAGGTGGGTTTATATGTTTAAAACCAATGAAAATAATTTTGGCCATCCCCTATGCATTTTCTTCACACATCAAGTAGAAACTCCAAAAGAACCCACCCTAGATTCTAACATAATTAGGAATTCTAGATCATGGAATTCCTAAGATTAGAAGATCCAAAAAATACCCTACCTCTAATTAGGTACCTAAAATGAAACACATGAGACTACATGTCCACCAAAATGTAAATGAATAGAGTCATAAGATACATACTCAGCATGAGACCACCAACATGCCTCAACCCAACAGTGAATATATAGGTGTATGCATGAATATACCTTCTAATTTACATAAGAAAAATAAAATTTTATTAAAGAGATCATTATAAAAACATGGAATTGATAATGTATAATTATTTAATAGATAATTAAATGAATATATAAAGTTACTTCATATACTGGGAAGGTCCATACCTATACTACCTAATACAACTTAACACTCAAAATCTAAGAAAATGGATCAATTACATCTTCAAAAGGAGGTAGTGGGAATATCAATATATACTAAGTCAGGGCCCAAAAACCTATCCCATAGAAAGAGGAAATTGTATACAATAGTTAAGACATGCCAACTATCTGTCTCATGGGAAGGAGAAGGTGTATTCTCAGTCATGGCTTAAAAAATCATCCCACGAGATGTACCCTCTTAGGAAATTTATAGAAATAGTGAATTAAATATAAAGAACTAGCTATGTATATCAACATGATAAATACTCTAAAAATATGTATGATTCAATTTACTACACTAACTATCACATCAAAAAATCGTAATCTCAAACAACACATGTACATATCATAAAACCAAATAATTCAAGAAGACTATGTTAGGGAAACCAAACAAGTAAACAATAAACTGGATAAACATGGAAAAAGCTATAAAATAACATTTCTCTAAAGGTGTTCTAGTAAAAATTAATACCAAGTATCAATTAAGAAGTGGGTACCTTATAACACCTGATAGAGAGGTTGAGTTCAACATAGAGCTAGTGTTAGGTGTGACACCAATTTCCATTACTTTGTATAGGATGACACCTACTGATCTCTAAGAACTCAAGAAGCAACTTGAAGATCTTAAGGCTAAGGGTTTTATCAGAACCACTATATCACCAGGGGGTTTACCTTTCCTTTTCACCAAGAAGGCAGATAACACCCTGCAATTGTACATAGATTATAGATGGTTGAACTAGCATATGGTGAAAATCCATTATCCACTACCTCGCATAGAAGACCTCTTCAACCATATATGAGGTGCAACTATTTTCTCCAAGATATATTTGAGGTTGGGATATCATCAGGTTCATGTGAGGCCATCAGATATACCATGTACAACATTCTAGAGTAGGTATGACATGTACAATACTTGGTTATGCCGTTCGGTCTGATGAATATGCCGACAATATTCATGGATCTGATGAATCAAGTTTTCACCCATATCATGATTCCTTTGTGGTAGTCTTCATAGAAAAAATCTTGGTGTACTAATGCACTAGACACAACCATGCCAATCATCTTGAGATTTTTTTGAGTACACCAAGAGAGAACCAAATGCCAATTTTGGACTAGTAAAGTTAACTTCTTGGGTCATATCATATCTGAGGAAGGAGTATCAGTCGACCTAGAGAATGTGATCACTATGGTTTCATGGGATCAGACTACAAATGTGTTTGATATACATATATTCTTGGAGATAAATGGACAATATCAACGATTCATATAGGACTTCTCCCTCTTAGAAACACCCCTTACATCCCTGACTAAGAAGGGTGTGTAGTTTCTATGAACTGACGCTTATGAAAAATATTTTTCATATTTAAAGGGAAGAATCAATTCAACTCCAATTCTAAATCTACTTGACCTGGGAAGAGGTTATATAGTCTACTGTGATGCTTCAGGGATCGGGCTAGGTGCAGCTCTCATGCAAGGTGATCAAGTTGTGGCATATGGATCTCGCCAGCTGAGGCTCATGATATGAACAATTCTATGAACAACCTTCAAATAGTAGTCATGGTTTATGCTCTACACTATTGTAGGAATTATTTTTTGGGAGAACGGTTTGTTGTTTACATGGATCACAAAAATTTAAAATATATATCCACTTAGCGAGACTTGAATCCGAGGTAGTGTAGGTGGGTGGAATACCTATAGTCATTCGGCTTTGAGTTTACTTAAACACCTAGAAAGAGTAATGTAATAAATGATTCCTCGAGCTAGAAAACATAGATTCAAGTTTTCAAGGTCGTTTGCAGTGAGTGGAAGATGATGTTAATGTTTTCTCAGTTACATATAGAGGTTCATGACAATATGGGAAACTGGTCATAGTATCTATGGTAGTGACATCCTATCTTTCAAAATGGGTCCAAATGTGTTATTTATTAGATTATGAGGGGATTGTTTTAAGGGAGAGTGTCACAGGAGAGAACCCACCTTCTATTTAGGTTATTGATGATTGTGAGACTCTACTCTTCTATGGCCGTGTAGGGGTGCTTGTGGATATACGGGAAGAGTTGATGATAGAATATCATGCCTCCATTTAGGCAGTTCATCCCGAGATTACTATGATGTACTGAAATATATGAAATCAATACTGTTGGCTTGGTATAAAGAGGCAGATATAAGGCATCGTCACTTGGTGGTCCACCTATCAGCATCTAAAGGTAGAGCATCGACGATGTGCTAAACTTAAACAACATCTCTCCATACCTGAGTGGAAATGGAATGGCATCACCATAGACTTCGTGATGGGATTTCCTAGATCTCTTTGAGGAAGCGATGTAGTATGGGTAATCATTGATAGGTTAACCAAGTTTATGAACTTTCTACAGATCCATGAGACCTTTTCTATTGATGAGTTAGTAAGAATTTACATGTTGGAGATGGTGCGACTTTATGTCATACCTTATTCTATCATTTCGGACTAAGACACCCAGTTTACTTCATAGTTCTATCACGGGTTTTAGAAGGCACTAGCTTCATAGGTGATTTTGAGTACTACATATCAACCTCAGATTGATGGACAGTACGATCAGACCATAAAAATGCTAGAGGATAAGTTATGGGCCTTTATCCTTGATTTTGGAGGTTCATGAGAAAATAATATTCCTCTGATTGAGTTTTCCTACAATAACAATTTTTAGGGAATGATTCAAATGGTTCTGTATGAGGCCTTATATGGTAGACCATGCTGTTCATCTCTATCCTAGATTGAGGGAGGTGAGGTAGCTCTAATGGGTCCTCATCTCATTCAGGAGACTTTAGAGCAGGCCCAGCTAATTCAGAAATGTATGGATACAACTCAGTCTAGGAAGAAGTCTTATAACATTCATTATTGTAGACCTATAGAGTTCATGGGGGGACATCAGGTATTTCTGTGAATATCTCTAAGATTAGGTCATAAATGAATCAAGAGATAGGACAAGTTATTTCCTTGATATGTTGGGTCATTTGACATAGTAGAGAGAGTTGGGCCAATAGCCTATCAATTGTAGTTACCTCAGAGGTACCATTCCATGTATGTCGTCTTCCATGCATCTCAGCTTTGACAGTATCATCCATACCTATATCATTTTTTTAACCCTAAGGATATCAAGTTATAGGAAGATTCATCATTCGAGGAGCATACAATTCGTATCATTGATCGAAGAGCGAAGGTTCTCTGAGGATGGTTAATTCCTTTGGTCCAGGTGCTATGGTAGCACTAATTCATACAGGATGAGACTTGGGAGAGGGAGGTCAATGTAAATTCTCAATGGCCAGAACTCTTCTTATATGATGTTCTACTACCCTCATAAGGGTAACTTGGGGATGAGTTTTCTTAAAGAGGGGAGGTTGTAACATCATAACTTTTCTCAAGGGTATGAACGGTTAATTTTTTGTTCTAATTAATTTAAATTATTCTAATTATGATGCCTAATCAAGACAAGGAGGTCTCGGGTGTGTCCAAGGATCATTCAGAACCTATATCCCCAAGAAAGGGAATAATAGACTAGGCCACACAGTTTGTCTAAACCCATGCGACCTAGAATGCATGGCTGTATGAGTGCTGCAGGTTTCGGGACAGTTTGGTTTTTCACGTTTTTCACACAGGTAGTCAAATCGTGTGGGAAAACATGTGAGGCACCCCTTATAGCAGTGAATGGCACTGGATTGGCACACAATTTGGCCAAACCATGTAGCCAAATCACGCATAGTGTAAAAGTGGGAGAATTTATGATTTTCCATTCATTAATGTTTTAAGTGATTTTCTATCCTCCTTCCTCTTCTCTAGCTAGTTCTCCTATTCCTATAGGTGCACAAACTCTTCTCCTCACTTCCTCATAGGTTTCTTTCTAAGTTCTCTTTCCGAAGTCCATTTCAATTGCTATTGGAATCATGGATCTCATCTCGGTAATCTCCTCCTTCCTCACCCTTCTCTTTCGAGTTTCTTCTATCATCTGTTGCACTATTTTGGGGCAATGAATTTTGTCTTATTTTTAGGGTGTTTGAAAAATACTTTGATTTCTTCCATTTTAGGTTGAATCAATGGTCGACAATGGACAAGTGGAGTGCTACTATATAGAGGTAGGGGGTCTATGGATTTCCCTTTTTTTCCATCGTATTTTAGTTGACACGCCATTATGCTGCTCATTGGACCCTTATGTCGATGCTTCATTTTTTTCAATAAATCAAGTAAAGAGGTTTTCCATGTCCTTAGAGACCCTAACATATGTAGAAACCCATAAGTGGGGTGTTCACCTTATTTTTGGCCACCCATTTGGGTGTGTCATCCTTAATGGACTTTATTGCCCATATGCCTTGAGTTATGTTTCACCTTGGGTGTGTGTATTGCACCTTGGATTAATGTTTTAAATTGGTAAATTGAATTAGATTAATGGTGAACCATGAGTTGTATTCCATTGGTAGGGCCTATTTTTAATTCCCATTGTTTGGATCCATGTGTAATGACTTATGCTTTTATCACACTCATTGATATACGTTCTTAATTAGTAGCCTAATTCCAAATGATTATTCTTATTTTCCATGTTGTGACTTGTGACTTATTTCCTTAGTTATGCTTGATGCCTTATGAGAATGTTTGTAACCTCTTTCGCATGTCTTATAAATTTTTCATTCCATGTTATTTAAACCTTCAACATGATACTTTTTCCCTTGTACTTATTGTGTATACCATTATTTATTGACTCAAATCCAATAATATGTTGTGAAAGATTATTGGTTGATGACACGCGGTTACATAAATTCTATTCCATGATGTGATATATGATTTGATTCTCATTAATCACTTTCTATGGGCCGAGAGTGAACATGGGTCCTAAGTTAAGGATTCCATGGATGGAATCACCGTGCTTGGTTGGATACTCTTGACGCACCGGGAGCGATACTTTAGCTTCCTAGGTATTGGCTTGCCAGGCGGATTTACTTATAATCGTTAGTGACACTAGTTCCCTAGGGGAGAAATGAAGGATGGATCCATCGATAAGATGGATACACCATGTCATGGGTGATACCCGATCCCCTATGTGAGATACTTTGTACGAACTTAGAGTCATCATGTCATGATTGATACAAGGGACTCCATATGGGTTGCCTTCAAGTAACTTGATGACATTGGATATATTGGATGTTTCATAATGAACCTTTTGATTCTATTTAGATCTCCTTGGATGGGTTCGGACTCCACAATAAGAATTGATGGATTTTTTGATTTTATCATTTCATATGTGATTCATCTTTTATAATTATCATTATTATAAGCACCTATTTGATTATATTTAAATTAGAACCCAAACCGAAGCACAAGATTGAGGGTATACATTCTGTAGTTTCATTGTTTACTTTGTACCTTGTATACATAACATGACTTGGATGGGTACCTCATTCAGACTTCTAACTTATGAAAAATCAAGTGATATGGGATTGGTGTCCATTTAGGAACCCAAACCAAGGTTTACATGTTTTATTTATCTAATTCTCTTCTTTTATCTATACATGGAACACTTTATTTAATGCATTAAATGGATCAGCCTAGACACCATGGGTGTTGGACTACTGAGATCATATCTCACACCCTGATCAGGCACTGTTTCTTAGCTGAGTATACTTTATGATCATAGGTATGGATAAAGGTAAGCACAATGCTTCTGATGCTTGATTTACCTACTTCTTATGATGGATTTTGGGGAAGAGGACCGAGCTTATGCTTGAGATGCTGGGTAACAGTTTTTAGCCTTCTTTGAAATTTTTGTATAGAATATAGTATATTCTTTGTATCCCATGTTCCCCTATGATCCCATTTTTTTCTATAGCATCAAGACATGGACATCATCTTGTGTATCCATTTATTTATTTAGTTGCTGCTTGATTATTTATTCTTCTTGGATTATTTCATTAGTCCCTCTACTGTCTACTTGTTGTTATGCATATGCTATTTAATTTGTATGGTTTACCACTATGTATACTCTAATCCTTGAGGGAATAGTCTCCCCATATACATACCCTAATCCATCACTACTAGTTGACAACCTCCGACGTTTGGGGAGATGCGCTTGAGGTCATGTGACCCATCGTCACAAGGCACTATCGAGTGGCACCAAGGGTGGGATGCTACACCATCACCATAATTGAATTAGTAAAAAGTGGTCACTTATGTATATATATACATACATATATATCTATGAATATAACCCACATTCAACAAGCCCATGGATTGGGAATCTCCTCAAGGATTCTTAGAAGGATAAACCATTCCATTATACCTTTATATATATATTTTTTTAAATAAAAAAAATAATATTTGGTCATTTTAATTTCATACATAAGTAACCATTTAGAAAAATAATTGAATGCATAAAATATTTTACTTTTCAAAGCAAGTCTGAGAACATGTCTTTATAAAAAAACCCATGTCGGTAGCTTAGAGAATACACTGAAAACATAATCAGAATAATTTTCAAGCATCACAACCATTTTATAAAGAATATAAAAATTATATAATTATTAAAATGAAATTTAAACCCCTAAATAAATCATAGTTTTCAATTTAAAGGTTTGGATCTAGGGTTACCTATCTCAAACCAAAGAATAAATCAATGCCTTTGATAACTATGGCTCAAACCCACCTCAAGGAATTCCATGGTGATCAAGAAAAATATAAGAAAACCAAAATTAAAAAAAAAACTTATTAAAAATTGTGATATAAAGGAAATAGGACTAAACCCTACCTTGATTTTATGGAGAATGTGTTGCCTTTGACAACAATGGCTTGAACGGGCTTCAACTCAGCCCTTATAAACCATGGGGACCAAGAATCAACCAAAAAAAATCCCCAAATCAAGTTAGGGTTAACCCATGGCGTGTGAACCAAAATTAGGAAGAAAAATGAATATATAATGTAGAATAAGAAGAGGATTGAGGAGTAGAAACCCTTACTAGTGATGATCACACCTGGAATCAGAGGAGAAAACGATGGTAAAGGAGGTCTCAGGAAGGAGGTGGCATATAAGAGGGGATGGACTCTAGGGGCTGGGTCATGAATGGGTGAGGATGATAGGGTATAGTGATATTATAATTAGTTTATTATATTAATAATAATTTTTTTTATAATTATTAATTTAATTTAATTAATTTATTATGTTTTTGAAATTCATTGACACCACCCATAGTTTGACAACACAGTTTCCCAAATGGGGTGACAACCATGAAGCCAACAATGGAAGGTAAGGAGTGAATCACATGATCAGAATGTGGTTAGGGATACCATTCATTGACCATGTGGCCATCTCTGTAAAAGTTATCAACACACTCACACGGTCTGCACACTACTTCAACTAATCATGCGCCCATGCTGAAAACACCCTAATTATAAAATTAGAACTGGTTCAGCCCAGAACTCAAAGAAGAAGATAATATAATTAAATAATTAATAAATCATGGTTGGGGGTGAAAATATTTCCCACCATGACACTTTATTCCTGCAAAAAGTCCAAATAGATTTAGTTGATCATGACACCAAGAAAGGGAAAACTATTACCAAAGAGGAGAATGAAAACCCACAGAACCAAGGAATAATGGTAACATACCTTTTCCAAACCAAAACCTTCGAAATCCAAAATAATATAAATATATTAACCTAAAAAACAGAACCATCATCCAAAGAGATAGCTAGTGAGGCCACATGACTCAATCCATCAAACATGAGAAAAGAGAGAGAGAGACTTACATCTCTAAACACATCTCAAAATAAGGAGCACCCTGAATCCTAACATGGAAATAACTATATAAAATAATCACAGTCTATTCAAGACCTATAAGAGAATATTTCATACAACCCATAGTCCTTTCGAACGAAACTAGTATGATCGGGGTCGGCTGGGGTGAGAATAAATAATTACCCCATCAAGGAATCTTTAAGACCAAGTTCACTATAAGATCCTTCTATGGTGGCCTCCCCACCATATTAGGACTCTGGTAAAACATTTATCACCAAAGAAAAAACATACTTCTGAGTTATAACAAGAGCCAAAGATATAAGAAACAATGCACAAAATGATGAGAACCACCACTTCACAATAAAAATATTGTATAATTTCGTAAAAGACACTAAGTAAAAATAGAATTCCCAAGAGAAGGAAAAAAGAAAAAAAGGATACTAAGACGGACCAAAGACACCCAACCATCCTAAAAAACACTTCCAAATATTCAATACCTCTCAAACAAGGAATCACCCAAGAAATATAAACACATATTAAAAAGAATAGTTCAAAGGGGTACCACCCAGAGTAAAAACAACTGCAACCAATAGGTTGGAGTAGGAGAGCGCAATACATTTGAAAAATACCCAAAAAAACTTGCCTAAAAAAGATCAACATGGGATCCAGTCTCAATTCAAGGGAGGAAAACCTAGGATAAACTCTTGGAAAAAATACCCTCGGTGAACTCAACCGATTAGAAACTTAAAGCACCCTTCCTAGTGATCCCAACCGCACACCCAAGACTTTCCAATCCATAGAAGAAATACCAACATCGAGGCATGTAACTCATTAGAATAGATGATAACTAAAACAATTGATACCAACTAAGAAGTATTCAATGTGGGAATGACCAGAGAAGAAATTATTCAAAACTTTCTCAAAGATTCCAACCACCACAAATTTGATAAGCTCAGGACACTAAATGATAGCCATCAAGATCTTTAAAATGAAAAGTTTTCCAAAAATATAAATCACCAACACAGGAAAACTCAAGTGGTTTACACTTCAATATTATAAACAATAAGTTGGTTCAATGACCACGACACCCAAAAACTTCTCTATTACATGAAAAGATCAAATTTGAGGCCTATGACTTGAGGCCTACTATGTTGATGCATCTTTTGAACTATAGTTAGTAGATGAAAATCCCTAAATGAATATTAATATTTTGGTAGTGAAATATATCTAACCTCTTCCAAAGACCTAAGAGGCCACACCAAATAGAACAAGAATAAATCTTAGATTTCGACCATCCACTCTTTTTCGAGACCTTTCCAAGCCATACTATAAAACAAGAATCATGAAACTGAATCAAAATGCATCATAATCCGAAACTCCACATCTCAATCACAAAACAAAACTCAAAATTAGAACACATATCCAACAAAATTTCAATATAACAGAAACCAAAATCCCAGAAAAGAAATATCAAACAACTCTTACTTATCAAAACATTGCATTCTATTTTTTTTAAAAATTCTTAGAAATCAAAATAAGTTTAAAATGTTGTCATTTACCAATGATATTTCCTACTACCTCACATATATAAATTATTGTGCTAGTGAAGGAATACATCCAAACATACCAATAAACATCCACTAACCCCATACATACAACCACAAATGCGAGCATTCATAAGAACATTGTGGCTCAATAAATAGACATGATCACTTTTCAAACCGCACTTTGGGATACCCAAACCAATTTTTAAATCCACCTTATATAATATTAAAACATTTATAAATTTATCATTCTTTTCCAATTTTCATCTTACAAAACCCTTAAAAATCCAAAATAAGTTATCTTCCATTTTCAAAACAATTACCATTTTATTCCCAATGAACTCAAAGATTTTATCCTAGAAATAAAATTTTGATAAAACAAATTTAATTTTTAAAATACAAGGGTAGAACTAGAAAAATAAATTAAACCCACACCAAGAATAAAAAAAAGAAACTTAACAATTAGTGGATCAAAATTCCAAAAACTAAAAAAATGACTGCTATACACAACTTCACTGTATGGTTTTGAAGGTTATGTTCTAATCATGCGAGAACACTAGAGGTCAACAGAGGCAGCTTCATAGTTTTAACATGGTTTTCTAGACCATACATAATAACCTGAAACCTTCTAAATCCATCAAAAAATCCACTCCAACCTTTGGAGTTTCTCAAAAACAACCCATGAATTCTTAAAACTAACCATAGAAAGTCAAAAAATAAAACATTCAAGATAAAACTCAGATTTTGAGGCAGAACTATCATAAAGACCCTAAAAATTCAAGCATCCTTTTGAATAGGTGGTGATAATTCACTTACCCATGACTTTATACTTGAATTATGAAAATCCTAGCACTAAAATACTGAATATCCCCAAATAAAAAGGTCTAATTTTTGAGGTACCATTTTATCATGAACCAACCTAGGACAATCCTAAACTGGGAACCCGAGATGACACACAATAAGGCTCGTGAGGAATTTATGATCCAATTGGGTAGGATACTAGTGTCAGGGATCAAGTATAACTTAGTTGAGAATGATTTAACCCACGAAAAAACATATAAAAAATAGGGACAAAATAAAATAACTAAATGGTAGTGTAAAAGAAATAAAACTACTACACACACCTCCATGTGAACTCATGAGTAACCTCTAACCATATAACTATGCTCACACCAGGAGGGATCTAGAACCAGGAGAACCTGAAATTGAAAATGATAATATATGCAAGAGCACCGAGATGATCTATATGTATTACTGAGGATAAAAAATTCAATATTCATTACCTATAAAGAGAAATAAAAATCATTATTTTTTTTGAAATAAGACATATCGAGATAGGGTTTTCCATTGTTTCAAAAATAATAAAGAATCTTCTACTTTAAGAAAAACCATTTTTATATCCCATTTTTAAAAAATGTTTTAAAGCATAGAATAAATTTAAATAAATTTCTTATAAAAGATAACTAGTGCTAAAGCAGATGTCTCAATATGAAAATCAAAATAGAGTTGTCACTTTGTAAAGAAATTAGAAATAATAGGAATGTAGTATACATGTAAAATAGGTATCATAAGATCTTAGGTGCCGGTAAATATGACATATGACTAAGATATAAATACTCAAATCATCATTATCTACTTGTATCAGGCAATATAAAACATTAACCAAACACTCAGTGATGTCATTCCTAGTTAAAATGAGGGGAATATTCCATGGGAAGTTAGGTTATCTACTTAGGGCTACTAGTTAGTGCATAATCTCAACTAGTGTGGAATGTTACCCAAGGATCCCACCTAACTACCCAAGTCATACCATGAAATATAAATGGAGGTGATTTTTACTAAAGTATAATATTCATACATATCATAAAATTTCATTAAAACAACAATACACTTTCTCACCACTAACCTCCCTCCTTAAGAGTAACCCATTTTCGAGTTACACAAACCAAGCACAAGCCTATTCATCTAGAACACATCATAAATCACACAATTAACACATAAATCATAGTTTGAGTTCTTAGGGCATGCCTTAAGAGGTGTTTTCTATTTATATAATACATTTTAAAGTACCAATTGAACCTCATCACTTTAAAATAAATAACTTTCTTCTAGAAAACACATTTCCCCCAAAGATTTCCAATTTCTAAAACCAATATTCATGCTTAAAAACATATACACTATGATATATATATATATAAGCACTAATTAAACAAATGTAATTATTCCCATATCCATGTGTGATTATTTTCAAAGGTGGAACATATATATATATATATATATTTATATGTATGTAAGCCACATTCAATAAGAAAAATGATCAAGAATCCCCTCAAGGATTCCTAGAAATCCAAACCTTGCCATTAATCCTTTATAAAAATACAATTAAAAGATCAAATAAATTTTTGGAATTTTCATTTCATATGGTAAGAACCATTTGGAAAACCAATCGAATAATTAAAATGTTTTATATTTCAAAACAAATTTGAGGACATGTTTTTATAAGAAAAACCCATGTTAGGAGCTTAGAGAAAACATAAAAAACACAAGAATAACAATTTCAAAGAATCAGAACCATTTTCCATAACATATAAAATATAAATAATAACTAATAAACACGTTAAAACCATTAAGAAATAATAGTTTTTAAATTAAAGGCTTGTACATAGGGTTACCTTCCTCAAATCGAAGAAGAACTCACTAACTTTGATAACGATGGATCAAATCGATGTTAAGGAGGTCCAAGGCTCTCTAGAAAACACAAGAAACCCAAAATTCACAAAAATATGAATTAGAAATTGGAATAAAAAGGAAATAAAATGAAACCATACCTGAATATTATAGAGAAAAAGTCATATTCAACAACCATGGTTAGAACATGCTTCATCTCATCCCTTGTGAACCCTAGGGGACCAAGAATTAACTAAAACAACACCCAAATCAGGTTAGGGTTTTCCAATGATGAATGAACCATAAGGGTGTGGAAAAAGGCATAATGGAAATAGAAGAATAAGAGTAAAGAGGAGGATAAACCATTAATAGTTAAGATCAATCTTGGAATCAGAGGAGAAAATAGTGAGAGTTGAGGCTACGTGAAGGGGATGTTGCTCGTGAGGGGAAGCCCCCTGAGGGCTGGGTCACAAATGAGAGAGGGGATTAGGGGAGATGGATATTAGAATTATGTTTATATTATTATTATTATTAATTAATTAATTAATTTTTTAATTTCCTTGATGCTGTGTAGGGTTTGGCCACATGGTTGACCAAAATGTGTGCCAACTGTATGACGCAGAGAGGAAGTCTAGGAGTGCCTCGCATGGTCAACATGCATAGTGTAGGACCCCAGAACACCCTAAGAGGGGAGGGGTGAATCAGGGTGTCATTTTTTTTTAAAAGTGATGGATATTATTCCCACATTGGTAAGAAATCATTAAAAATGTATTATGGAATCATGCAGTAATCAAACATTCACTTGCATAGAGACAAAACAACATTTTTACTTGGTACACCATTAAGGGCTAGTCTAAGGTGCATATGCAAACAATGTGTCAGTCATACCTAAATCCACTAATATTCACTAATTTTGGAATATAAAAGTTCATAAATAGTCACTTTGTACAAGTTACACTTCATTTTAAAAATTTTAGTGATATCGCACTACCTCCCTCAGAATACTTCTATTAACTCCCCCGAGCTCACTACTTTGGGTGAATTCTTTCTTAGTTTAACGATGTAAATTTAATTTTAATAGAGTGTAATTTGAGTCTTTTTCCCAAACTAGTATGATACTATACTTGCATATAAGTCATGAATAGATGCACTTGAAAGAATTGTTCACTTAAACCCGATGTTCAATACCTTCATTTGTGAATCTCCTTCATGAAGCTCACTAGCTTCATAAAGAAAATTTCCTTCACAGATCAAACTACCTCCATGAAGCACCCCAAGTCATCATGGAATACCTAGTCATCATGAAAATACCATTCCTCAGAATTATTGTCATTAGTAAAGACTTAACTAGTCTTTTCTTGATTCTCAAGCTCACATAAAAAAACTAGATTCACAAAGCTTCTAGCCTTAATGAAATCAAAGTGTTTTAGACTTTTCTCCAATTATTTTCATGTGGAATGAAGTTAGGGTAGCCTCATATTTATAGTCTCAGACTTTTTTGATGATCCCATTCCTCTAGAGGGTTTTCCATGAAACTCCAAAACCATGTTCGCGAAGCTCATTTACCCTTGAAGCTTCATTTAAATTGAACTTGTTCGGAAAACTTCTCATAGTGGCAGAGATTACCATCAACCCATTATACCATTGGAGATGCTTGTTTGTGTTGCTACACATCTTCACAAATACCAAACTTTGAAAAACCTAGTGTTTACTAAACCCACACCTTTACCATATTTATGATTATTCAATCCCAGAAAACCACCTTTTGTTATGATTGCATCTTCCTCATGATTTTTGAGCCCAAAAATTTGGAAAACACCGGGAAATGATGCTACCTTCAACACTGTAGTCATCTTGTAATGTAAGATCACTTTACTTGAAAAATCCATGATCAACCTAGTGTGTATTGTCAAAAAAACATAGACTAGAATAAATTTCCATCTATGAAAATCATTGGTTAGGGAAACCATACACCGAAAGTGTTTTCAGATCTGTAAAATTTACAAACACCCTCGTAGGGTCTGCGCATGGTTTCTACTTACTGTGCCCCAACTATGTGCCCATGTTGTAAAGCCCAAAATTTTAAAATTAAAACTAGTTCATCATAAAACAAAAATATGATTCAAAATATAATTAAATAATAATAAATCATAGTGTGGGTGTAAAATTTTCCACCAATGGAAAAGATAGTTTTTTATAAAGGTTTTGGTAACTCTTGAAAAAAAAGAATATGATATAGGGATAAAGATATAGACTTGTAAAACCTATAAATTTCCTGATTAATATGGGAAAAGTATTCTATGGAAATATATTCACCACATAAAAGAAAATTTATGGTTAATATTTATGAACCCGGTTCTTCTTTGAGGTATAGATCCTTTTATTTCCACTAACTCTTGGTTTAATTGTTTAAATATGGAAAAATGTGAATTTACTTTGAGGTCATGGAGGCATCAAGGGTGTCTGAGGATGGTTTAGAGCTCAGAACTCAACCTTTTTGGGATAAAATGTTCTAGTGTACGGTTAGAGTAAGCCATGTAGTGTAGGCCTCATAGTTTGAGATACCATGCAAGGTAGGGGAATAGAGTAGGAATATGTGGCACAATTTCAGTAAAACCATGAAATTTGGGCTGTACGTCCATGCAAACAGCTCTGAAATATTGAAAGTGGGGTTTTTCATGGTTTGTGCATGGTTAGTAAAACCTTTCAAGCAAACAGTGCGGGTTCCCCTTTCCTACAGATAACCGTGCATGGTTGGAGAATGGTTTGTCAACCCATGTGCCTAAACTTTGAAACCCTTTAAATTATGGGAAATTTAATAATTTAAAATTAAATTAAAATATTTTATAAACCTAAAATTGGTTTCATCCCACACACAACACCTTTGAGATCTGGAAGCTCCCTTTTATGCCTAATCTAGGATTTGAGGTAACTTATTTGTCCGAGCACAAAATCAAAATCTATCAGAAGCATCATATCTATCTCGGTGAGTTCCCTAGTCATTTTGTTCCATTTCTATTTTGGTTTGGTATCGATGATGCTGTTTAGGTGCAAGATAATTTTCCATATTATTAGGTTCCTCATCCATTCTTCAATTTTCTCCTGATCAGAGTTGAATTAGAAGCTGATACTGGATGAGATATCAACTATAGACCTATGGTAGGTGGTCTCATGCCTTTCTCTTAATGTCAAGCTGTTTATATATTCCATCATTCCGTGTGACCAATTTATGGGCATCACTTTGAAATTAAATTGAATCCTTAAATTGGTAGGTAAGGAATGTTAAGTTAAAGGATATTTTTATGTGTTTTTATAGGTTGAGAACCTTTAATTAAATGAAACCACCCATTTGGGTGTGTTGGTTATATGAATTGACCAGCATGGGTGGGTTTTGACTTGGATACCTTTGGGTGTGCCTGTTTACACCATGTCATGGTATGTTGAGTACTAAATTTATATTTTTAAATCAAATTATTAGGTGTATTTAATGGTGATCTCAATTGTAAATGAAATGGGTTAAAGGTAAGGGATGGTTTCGACCTTGACCCTTGTGCCTTATTAAGTAATTTCTTGTTTAAGCATGAATTTCTCTTCTAGTTGATTTTCCCATGTGAGTTAAATGATGTCTATGCCATGTGATAGTTTTTTAAGCATGATATGCTAGTTATAATTATTTTACCAAGTTATTAATTGTGAGTCAAGACTTTTAAGCTTGGTATGTTCCTTTATCCACCTTTTGAGGCGAGGTTTGAATTGTAATGTTCCTAGTTTTGACCTTGCAATGTTTTAATGATTTTGATTAAATTGTTTGAATTTATTAAATATTGAAATTACTTGGGTGAAAAATGGATTCAATGATGAATTCCATGGATAGAATCAATTGGTTTGTTCTTTTTTTTATGTTCGAGTGAATCATGGGTTCAAATGAAGAATTCTATGGACGAACTCATTGATTATTAACTATTATATGCCGAGTGATAAATGGGTTCATATGATAATTCCATGGATGGACTCAAGGGAAATTTGAACTTATATTCTATGGGTGATACTTGGGATCCCTTAGTGGACCACTAAGGATGTACTCGAATGACAGGGATGTTATACCACACCTAGAGTGATACATGGGTTCTTGAGAGTTTCTCCATGGACAATCTTTTAGGGTGTTGATCTATATTATAACTGGGGTGATAATTGGATTCCAACTTAGGAATGTCAAGGACAAGATCAGGTTCATGAATAAATAATGAATGAAATGACTTGTATGATGAATCTTCCAAGTCAAAGAAAAATATTTCATTCAGTATTGACTTACACCTTTTGGATGGTCTTCTTAGGTATCCTTGGTTACATGTGATTATGGGGAACACTAGGATTTATTCTAGGTTACAAGAATTTATGATTAAATGAACTATTTAGTTAAATGATCATGTTATAAGTGACACACACCTAACTATTAAATCATATACTTACCTTTAAAATAAATCTGATTAAATAATTTTTTCTATAAAATGAGAACTTGGATTATAGTATGTTTAGTTTTGAGTACTTCCTTTACTTATTACTTCACTCCCTATACACTATCTGTTATATATATTCTATAACTAATGGGAATAGACCTTGGTTGGTTGCCTACTAGGTTTATGTCTCACACCCTATTTGGGACACCTATGGGTACCTAAATAGACTATATGATTGAAGGAGTTGATAAGTGAAAGCGCCCTACTATAGGTTCTTGATGATTTCTTGAGAGCATAATATTGGGACCGAGATGAGTCTCATGATGCTAGCTGGGCAAATTTTGGCATTTTTTTACTTTTGTTATATGTATTATATATCTGCCTTATATATATATATATTTTTTTTTCTGAATTATTAGAGTCATATGAAATTTATCATCCTTTTGTATATGAGATGACTACTGGTGTTTTTTATTTATTATTCTTCCACTGTTTACTTATTTTCTGGTTATTATACTAATTATGATACTTGTATGTTATTGTTTCCACTCTATTACTCTTTGGTAATGAGGGTATAGTCTCCCTACAGACACACCTAGGTCCTCATTTCTAGTCACCAGAATCTGGATTTTGGGGAGATGTTCTTGAAACTATGTGGACAACTAGGATCGGGGCACTATTGAGTTGTATCCGGGTTTGGGACATTACAAAGTGGTATTATAGGGTGTTTATTTTCTAGTTTTCTTTATTATTTGGTGAAAATTGAAAGGTATATGAAGGAAATGGAATTTGGTAATGATCTGTACCTGGGAGTAGCTACCCTGTGTACAGGAAAAAGCCAAATTGCCTTGGAATAAATTGATGTTTTCTGGGATTTAACTATTATAGTTGATTTGATTTCACTATTGAGTGATGCACTTGATTTATGATATTATTATTGATATGATTATGGGTTCTATTGTGTTCCAAACTGATGAGATGAGTGTGTTTCATCTCATGAATCATATAGGCACTTGATATAATCACATGATTATGCCATGCCATTTTGGATGCATTACTTATTTAATGCTATTGTGATAGCTTACGTGATATATATACCTACTATTATGATTGGTATAATAATATATGTTATAGTATGGATTGGATGTACGCCAATCTTTGGTCCCTAGAGAGTATGGACCCTCATGGATCAAAATTTGATGAACCATTAGTTTAACCTTTCAAATTGAAGTGTTATATAATGAAATGAGAATGAATTCAAATGAAAATGAATATTAAAATTCAAGAGGAATTAAAAATGGAAACTAAAAACTATAAAGTAGATAAATTAACCCTGACCCGATCTTAGTAGTGGGCAGTGGGTAGTATCTCCTTCATATATATGATATGTACATCACCCAGACCTGGATATAGGAATAGGCATAGAGGTGTGTTCTTATAGAGGATGGATTTTACCTATCCTACTTAAATATTTATTCTTTTGTTCTACAAACCTTGATAATGATGTTGAACTAAGACATGTGTTCAGAATTGTAGAGGCATTCCACCACGACGACCTACAGTGGTATTCTAGGAGGGTGGTGATGATCTTATGCTAGAGATCATAGGCCATAGGCTACCAATAGATCCTCCAATAGTGCCAGATACGACACCAGCTGTTATACTAGATGTAGGTCATGATGTACAGTTTCATGAAGGCTTTTTACGGTTCATGCAGACCGTTCCGGGAGCACCGTGACCTGCCCTGACTATGGAAGAGTTTATGCGTGAGTTTAAGTAGTAATATCCGCCAATGTTTTTGGGGGATGGTGGACCGCAGACTATAGAGTGATGGATAGAGGCCATTCTTTCTATCTTTGATCATCTAGAGACACCTCCTGAAAGGAGGGTAAATCTATCCATTTATATGTTGTGTGATTCTACCAAGATATGGTGGTATTTCACTACTCAGATAGAGCATCATTGGGAGATGGACTATAGGGATTTTCATATGGCCTTCCTTGATTACTTATATCCTGAGATGTTGAGAGATGATAGAGATTGAGTGTTCTTGAACCTAGAGTAGGGTACGTTGTTAGTGATGGATTATTTAGCCATTTTTTTACTGATCTACAACGTTTCACACCTATTCTAATGGGTGATGATCTATCCAAAGCTAGTAGATTCAAGGATGGTCTCAGGTACAAAATCCGATCACATGTGAATATTTTTCAACTGACTAATGTTTATGAAATAGTGAATAAGGCACTTATCACAAAGCATAACTTGAGAGAGGTTGGTGGTGCGAGCTCAGGCGGTTTAGCATCTATATTTGGTTCCACATCGACTGGTAGTAAGAAGCATCTTCTAGAGCTTCCATGCGGTGATACCAGTAGCCAGAGAACATACTCAGGTAGCAATGTGAGGTGTTACTAGTGTGATAGGATGAGACATATGAGGATACAATGTATGAGGGACCCAGTCGAGTGCTGATCCTATGGAAATATGGATTTTCTACAGTGATTATAGAGAACTTTTCCACTATAAGCTAGTGATAGAGGGTCTGCACTGACTCCACGTTCAGGAGTAGGGTCAGTAGATTCTCATTCGGTAGGAAGTTGGATCTCAACTGGATGATCAGGCTGAGGTGGTGGTCATGGTTATTGTAGTCAAACCCCAGTTTCATAGTGACAATGGAGAAAATATGCTTACTAGGAAGTATCATAGAGCCACGGTTCATGCTAGATATACACTGTGAAACCAACCCTTGAGGAGCAGGATCCTAGATCTTCTTCTGTCATAGGTACTATTTTAGTATCCTCTTCTTTATCTTATGCACTTTTTGATACAAGGGATTCCCATAAATTTATATCTATGCCCATTATGGAGAGTATTGGGCTCAGTGATCAGACCTTAGATGACATTATGACAATTGACACTCTGTTGGGGATTATAATGGGGGGTGTACATCAGTGCAGGGAGTTCCCCCTTAAGGTTAGTGGGTGTCACTTCATATGGGACATCTTTTTCCTCAAGATGATTGGTTTTCATATCATTATTGGGATAGAATGGTTGGTCCCCTTTCATGATTTCGATGATTACTATTTTTGAAGGGCGAATTTTACATCACCAGATGGTAGCGAGTTTATTCAAAAGGGTGAATGAGATGTCGAGGCAAGAGGAGCTCAACTCGAGCATTATGGGCTGGGAAGAATGACAACCCAAATTACAAGTTTTTATTTGGATTATTAGGGAACATTTTAGAAAGATTTCTATCTTATGGTTTATCATTTTAGGGATGTCTTACCAGAAGATTTTGTAGCATTACCTTCAGTGAGAGAGGTAGAGTTCTCTATCGAGCTAGTGCTCGAATCTTCACTTGTATCCATTCCTCCTTACAGGATGGATACTACTGAGATCTAAGAGATCAAGAGGTAGTTATAGGATTTAGAGGTAAAGGGTTTTATATGACCCCATACATCTCCATGGGGTTCAATGTTCTTTTTTGTAAAAAATCCAGATGAAACAATTAGGCTATGTGTGGATTACCAAAAAATGAACTAGCTAATAGTTAAGAACCGGTATCCTCATCTGTAGATAGATGATCTATTTATCTAGCTCCAAGGATATTGGGTCTTCTCAAAGATTGATTTGAGATTTGGTTATCATCAGGTGCATGTTATACCATCGTACATACCTCGCACAACCTTTCGTAGCTGGTATGGTATATATGAGTATTTTTTAAGTTGTTCGGTATCAAGAATGTGCCAGTAGTCTTCATGGAACTAATGAACTAAGTGTTCCATCTTTATCTTGATTCGTTTGTGGTGGTTTTCATGGATGATATATTTTTGAATTCTCAAAATCGACATGACCATGCCAAACATCTTGATATTTTATTGAGTACACTAAGAGATCATCAGTTATTTGCTAAGCTAAAAAAGTTACACTTCTAGATAGACCAGATTCACTTCCAGGGTCGTATTTTTTTAGAGACTAGAGTATCAGTAGACCTAGGGAAGGTGGGATCTATAGTTTCCTAGGAGCATACCAATGAAATATTTGAGGTATTGAGTTTATTTGGGATAGCTGGTTACTACAGACATTTTATACAGGACTTCTCACACTTAGAAGCACCATTGATGGGCTTGAATAAGAAGTGTGTGAAGTTTGTATGGTTAGATTCCTATAATATGATTTTTTTGGAGTTAAAAGGTAGATTGAATTCAGTGTGAATATTTACTTTTCTAGAGTCAAGTAGGAGTTACATGGTTTACTACGACATGTTAGGTATCAGGATATGAGAAATTCTTATATAGGGGGATAGAGTCATGGTGTACAGATCTTGGCAGTTGATGCCACATGAGAAGAATTACTCGACACACAATCTCAATTAAGCTTCAGTTGTTCACATATTGTGCTGTTGGAGAAATTACTTTCTAGGAGAGCGTTTTATGGTGTACACAAGGCACAAAATCCTCAAGTACATATTTACACAACATGATCTAAATCTGAGGAAATGCATGTGGGTTGAGTACCTATAGTATTTTGACTTCAAGCTTGCCTACACACCTAGTAATGTCAATTCAATGGTCAACACACTGAGAAGGAGGACTCAGATATAGGCAGTTCAATAAGCCAATAACGAGTGGCATCTTATGGATTTTTTCTCTGAGACACACTTGGAGGTGAATGGCAGTCAAGGGGTGACTTTTCCATCATCCTTAGTTGTCACTTATACACTTATAGATAGATTAAGGATGTAGAAACTATCAGAATCAGAAGGCCTAGTCCTATGGGATAGTGTGGCAGGTGAGGACCCTCCTCTTATTTGGACCATAGGTGAGGATGAAATTATCCATGCACATGGTCACATATAAGTGTCTTCATAATGCACAAGGAGATGATGTGGTATTTTCATGCGCCATATTGGGTAGTTCACCCCGACTTCAATAAGATATATCAGGATTTACATCTTCAATTCTGGTGGCTGGGTATGAAAAGGGATGTAGTTGGTTTTGTCATGAGGTGTTCTACCTATCAATAGTGAAGGAAGAATACCCACGACCAGATTAACTTTTACAATAACTACCCATTCTTAAGTGGAAATGGAATGATGTTGAGATGGATTTCATGACAGGATTACCAATTTCACCTCAAGGTAATTATTTATTATGGGTTATTGTTGACACGCTTATGAAGTTTTCACATTTATTGCTGATTAAGGAAACTTTCAGTGTGGATGAGCTTGGATGGTTGTATATCCGTGAGATAGTAAAATTTCATGGGGTCCCACATACTATCATTTTAGATAGGGATTCCTAGTTTACTTCACAGTTTTGGAAAGGGATACAGAGGGTGTTGGGTACAAAGGTTCTTCTAAGAACAACATACCTCCCCTAGATAGATGGACTATTAGAGCGCACAATTTAGGTGCTTAAGAACATGATGCAAGAATGTTTCTTGGATTTTAGGGGTTCTTAGGAGAGGAATATACCCCTAGTTGAATTCGATTACAACAATAGCTTTCAGGATACTATAAAAATGGCATCTTATGAGGGTTCATATGGTAGGACATTCTGATCACCCGTGTGTTGGTTAGAGGCAGGAAAGGAAGCTATAATGGGACCTTATCATGTTCATGATATCGTAGAGTAGGTGCAGTTGATTCAGAAGTGGATGGATACTATATAGTATCACCATAAAACATATGTTGAATGCTGTAGAAGAATTATAGAGTTTGAGGTTGAAGATCAGGTTTTTTCACATGTTTCATCGAGGCCGAGACATAGGAGAACTAGGTTACAAGGTAAGCTTTCACGGAGATATGTCGATCCGTTTGAGATTCTGAATAGAGTCAAGTTGGTAGCATATCAATTTTAGTTACCTCAGAGGTACCGAGCCATGCACACCATCTTCCATATTTCTCAACTTTGATGCTATTATCAAGACCTATCTCATGCCTTTCATCCCAAGAGGTTGATTCATATGTAGATGAATCCTTTGGGAGAATCCTATACAAATTGTGGATTGTAGCACGAATGTTCTCCTAGGTCGGTTATTTCTATTAGTATGGGTGATATATAAGTACAAATAACTATAGGATGAGACCTGGGAGAGGGTGGGAGATGTATGATCATAGTTTATAGATTCATTCTTAGACATTATTGACTATCCTTGAGAAGGAAATTCTGGGATGAATTGCTTTATGGGGGGGGGGGAGTTTTTAAGAACCTGGTTCTTATTTGAGGTATATATCCTTTTATTTTCATCAAATATTGATTTAAATGTTTAAATATGACGTAATGTGAATCTCCTTTGTAATCATGGAGGTATTGGGGGTGTTTGGGAATGGTTTGGAGCCCAGAACACAACTTTTTTGGGTGAAAATGGCCTAGTGTGTGGTTAGAGTAAACCGTGTGGGCCACGCCGCATAGTTTAACAAACTGTGCGAGGCAGGGGAAGAGATCAAGAATAGGTCCCACAGTTTTAGAAAAATTGTTTGATTCAGGTTATACATTTTTGTGGGCGACTCTGCATATTGATAGTGGGGTTTTTCATGATTTACACATGGTTAGTCAAACCATCTGATAAAACCGTGCAGGTGCCCCTTACATACAAATATTTGTGCACGATTGGCGCATGTTTTTAAAATCGTGCACCTAAACCATGAAAGAATTTAAATTTATGACAAATTTAATAATTTTAAATTAAATTAAAATCTATTATAAACCTAAAATTGGTTTCATATCCCACACAATGCATTTGGGACTTGGAAGCTCCCTTTGACACCAAAGGTAGGATTGAAGGTAAATTCTTCATCCAAGATCAGAATCAAGATCCATAAGAAGCATAGGATCCTTCCTGGTGAGTTACCCAGTAATTTTGTGACATTGCTATATTGGTTTAGTATCGAAGATTCTATTTAGGTGCAAGATGATTTTCCCTATTATTAGGTTCTTCATCCGTTATTCAATTTTCTCCTAATCAGAGTTGAATTAGGAGTTGATACTAGGAAATATATCAATTAAGGTCCTATGATAGGTGTTCTCATGCCTTTAGCTTAAAGTATAGCTATTTATATATGCTGTCATGTCGCGCTCCCAATTTCTGAGTGTCGCTTTGAAATGAAATTGAATACTTAAATTTCTAGGCATGGACCGTTCAATAAAATAGTCTTGTTTATGTTTGTTTATAGGTTGAGAACCTAGAATTTAATGTAACCACCCCTTTGGGTGTGTTGGTTATATGAATAGACCATGGGTGGATTTTTAATTAGATACCTTAGGGTGTTTCTGTTTACTCCATGTCATGGGATGTTGAGTACTAAATTGATAATTTTTAATAAAATTCTCATGTGGATTGAATGGTGATATCAATTATAAATGAAATGGATTGAAGGTAATGGATGGTTTTGACCTTAACCCTTGGCCCTTATTATGTCATTACTTGTTTAAGAATGAATTTCTCTTCTAGTTGATTTCCCATGTGAGTTAAATGATGTATATTCCATGTAATAGTTTGTTAATAATTAGATGCTAATTAGAATGATTTTTACCATGTGAGTAATTGTGAGCCAAACCTTCTAAGCTTGGACTGTGCCTTTATCCACATTTTGAGGTGAGTTTTGAATTGTAATGTTCTTGGTTTTTTCCTTGAAATGTTTTAATGTTTTTTATTTTTTTAATGGGGTTGGGGTACGAAGCCCCAATTTATTGATAAAAAAGGTTTAATTAGATAGGCAGTACATCAACAGAAAAACAGATTTGTCAAAGCCCCCTTCCTGGGGGCCTGAGTTTTTTCCTAAGCTTTTCTCCAATTATCTGCTCCTTTTCGTGTAATTCATTCCAGAGTTCTAGTTTGATGCGGCCTAGAACTCGTCCCCTACCATATTGAGCTTCAATCTCCCTGGCCTTTTGGAGTAATGTATCCACGTCTTCATCAGATTCTACATTTACAGCCTGCTCCTCTTCATTTTTCATTTTCTCTTCAGCTTTTCTACTACTTATTCTTCTTGTTCTTGCTTGTTGCAAAGATCCTTCATCCTTGTCCTCCTCTTCTAGATTTTCAGTCTGAAGTCCAGCAATCTGTTTTGTTGTCTCTGATTTTGACACCACCTGCACACTAGAAGAATGAGTATGATCAGGAGAAGGATCCCCTAGAAGCATACTTACTTCTTTAGAACTATGTGTAGCAACAACTTCTTTGGAATAAAGCATAGATTGGTCAGTAGAAATAGGAGGACCAATCTCCACTTTCTCAGATTCAGAAGAATTAGGAGGACTAAAAACAAAAGAAGGTTGATTTTGTTGAACTCCCCTAACTGTACCTGCCTCCTTAACTGGATCAAGGTTTATTTCTGCCACTTTTCCTTGCCCATATTCCTTTGGATTTATGTTTACCTGTGCACTAGAGGCATCACCAGAGGCAACATAAAGTAAAGCTTGTGCCATGAGACTTTCATGAGCAACACCAGCCAAGTTGGAAACCTCCTTACTAGTGTCATTCTGAGCATAATTAGATTGACATAGTAAAGGGGGCCTAATTTCCTTGCTTTGAGAAACCAATTGAGCATAGGAATGGACAATAGTAGTAATAGAGATATCAGGTGAAGGATCCTCAACTTCTTCCACAATGCCATCCCATGATTTATGGCTGGGTGGACAAACCTTCTCATTATCATTCTTGGAGTCATAAACAACCATCCCTTGATTAACAGTCTCAACAACCTGCCTATTAACAGGATTTTCAGAACTATAGGTGCAAGCTTTATTGCTTTGTACTATTTTCCTCTCTAAATCTAAGTTGGAACATGATTTATGATCATATCCTTGTCTAGAACAAAGGGTGAAAATAACAGATCTTTTGCAGTTATTTACCTCATTCCCAATGACCTTACAATCTGGGCAAATTTTTGGTATGTTCTCAAATTCCACTCTAAGTTCCAGCTCCTCTTCATTAGTAGATAAACAAAATTTATCTAATAATGTGGAGAAAAGGTCGATTTCAATAAGACATCTAGCATAAGGGCCAAATCTAGCGATTTCAGTTACTTGATCCATCTTAATTGGAACTCCAACAGCTAATGCTATGTCATATAGAATTCTAGGATGCCATAAAACCCAGTTTAAGCCATAGATTTTAACCCATACCTGAACTGAGGTCTTACCAATTTTATATGGGTTGAATTTCTGATCCCAGTCATGTATATGCACCACACCTGGCTTGAGTGTGAGGGAGCCAAATCCCCAAGCTCTTAGCTTCTTCTCTTTAGAAGAGAAAAGTATGTGGAAATACCCTTCTCGAGTAATACAATCTGCCATGTATCAAAGCCCCGGATGTTTGATAATCTGCTTGAAAGTTTCTCCATCCTCCATGGTTTAGAACCTTTAGGAAGTATAAGCCTAGCGATGATTGAATGAGAACTGAGATTCAACCTTTCAGCAATAGCCTCTGGGTCAACTTTGACATGAGTGGTCGATCCTCTCCTGAAAATACCCACATTAAAACCCTTAAAACAGGAAAATGACCTGGTGGAATCACCGACCTCGACAGGTTTAACGCCAAGGTTTAATCGCTTTTATGGATCCAATCCTTCACGGATATCTGCCGAGTGTTTATGCGAGTTAAATCTTCCCAGAGCCAAAAGGCTTTCCATTATCTAAGCTTGCGATTGCGAGAGAAAGCCCTAATCGCTGCGCTTGCAAGCACAAGAGATCAAAAAACCCTAATCGCCTTTGAGAATCGTCGGAGAGAGCTCCCGATTGCTTGACCCATCTTCTCTGCCTATATCCCTTTAATGATTTTGATTAAATGGTTGGAATTGGTTAAATGTTGATATGCCTTGGGTGACTCATGGATTTGATAAAGAATGACATGGATGGACTCAATTGTTATATAACGAGTGATACATGGGTTCATATGAGAATTCCATGGATGGAATCAAGGGGAATTTGAACTTATAGTCCATGGGTGATACTTGGGCTCCCTTAGAGGACCTCCAAGGATGAACTCGAATGAAAGGCATGTTATACGCCCACCTATAGAAATTCACGGGTTCTTGAGAGGTTCACCATGGATAGGATTTTATGGTGTTGGTTTATATTATACATAGAGTGATACTTGGATTCTAACTTAGGAATTCCATGGACCAGATCAGGTTCTTGAATAAATAATGAATGAAATTACTTGTATGACTCATCTTCCAAGTTAAAGAATAAGCTTGTATTCAGTATCTACTTAAATTTTTTAGATGTAATGCTTAGGTATCCTTGGTTACATGTGCTTACGGTGAATGTTGGGCTTTATGTCAAGTTCTAATAAATTGGGATTAAATGAACTGCTTAGTTAAATGATTATGTTATAAGTGACATAGGACTATCTGTTAAATCAAAGACTTACCTTTAAAATAGGTCTGATTAAATGAATTTGTTATAAAATGAGAACCTGGATTATAGGATGTTTACTTTTGAGTAATTCCTTTACTTATTGTTTTAGTTCCTTCACATTATCTGTTATATATATTCACTTACTGATTGGTACAGACCTTGGGTGGTTTGATACTGGGTTTATGTCTTGCATCCTATTTGGGCCACCTTTGCGTACCCAAAAAGACTATATTATTATAGGTGTTGATAAGGGAAAGAACCCTACTACAGGTTCTTGGTGATTGATTGGGAGTAGAAGCATGGGAATGAGATGAGGCTCATGATGCTAGCTGGGCAGATTTTGAGTTTTTTTTGAATTTTTGTTATATGTATTATATATCTAACTGTTATACACGTTTTAGATTCTTTATTTGAGACACATGACATGTATTATCCTTTTTTATATGAGATTACTACTGGTGTTGTTTATTTATCAGTCTCCCACTATTTACTTATTTTATGGTTATTATACTACTTCTGGTACTTGTATGTTATTTACTCCGTTGTATTACACTATGGTAATGGGGGAATAATATCACCATAGAGACACCTTGGCCCTTGATGCTTCTGGGAAGCCTCTAGAATTTGTAGAGATACACTTGACCCCATGTGGAAAACTAGTAATGGGGAACTTTTGAGTGGAATTTGGGTCCGAGATGTTACAAAATATTAAATGAGTCCTAAAGAATAAAAATTGAGACAGAAAAACCCCACATATGGCTTGGGTTGCAATTCAATCAAAACACCTTGAAAGAGAGGGATTAAAATTGATCTTTAGATGGAATTAATAATTTAATTTTAGGATATAACATATATAATAGGAAGTATATATACCACATAAAGGAAATTAGGTGCATAATACCAATCACATCTCAAATAGAGGGATTTGAGATGGAAAACCCTTACATCTTGTACAAACTTCCACAAACGTACTTTAACCTCCCAGATATAAAACATAGATATCTCAATAACTTAATTTAAAATCCTTACTCAAATACATTTTCATTCATACTATTCATAATTAGTAATTATTTATATGAATTCTTTTCATTTTTCACATCATGTGTTTATAGTTTTGATCGTTTGTACTTATTTCATAATAGTGATGTTCATATTCATTATTTTTCCAAAGTTTATTATTAATAGGTAATTAAATTTAATTTTAGTGATGATTTATAATATTTTATGATGTTTAAAATTCCTTTCAATAGTTTTTAATCTTTATCTATGAAGATGAATTCGATAAGAGTCATATTTCTGTGATACTTTACGATCGAAGGGTGTTTCCTTAATTAATGAATTAAAAATTGATATAATAAATATAGAATAAGGAAAAATAATTATTTACACATTTATATTATATTATAACAATAATTATTTTCCCACATTCATTTTATGATATAAATTCATAATATAATTTCAGTAGGTGGTTAAACTGACTCAAACAAGATCATACCCAAATTTAATGAATGATTATGAGGTGTTTTTATAATATAAGTATACTATAATCATAGTGGTCTTATTTAATGTTTATTAGTGTGATATATCATAATTTTATGTAAGTAGAATAAGAATGAATGGATTTGAAAAATATGAAAAAATTTGAATAAAAGGTTATCCTCTTAGTACACTTATTTTAAAAGATTAAATTAAAAATGATAGTTTATTGATCATATCATTAATAGGTTTTATGATTTATCATATAATAACCTTAATTATTTCATAAAAATTATATTTTTTCTTTAATACCATCCTTAGATATGTCATTGTAAGATGATGATGGAAAATAAAATAGGTTGCGCTGTGGAGGCGGTAGTCCGTACAACACACAAACAATAGTTTTTTTTTCTTAATGGATGATATATATGAGTAAATATTGATAATAGACTTAATATAGAGAAATTATATTATAAAAATTATACAAATATAATTATATTAATGTGAAAAGAGTAAATTGTATTTATGATAATTAAGGGAAAAAACAAAGTAGTTGATAATACTCACGTCGAGGGCTTGAATTTACCTTGAAAATATCCTTGAAATAAAGGAATTATACTAACTAATGGTGGAAAAAATCTATTTAATATGATAGAGGTTTCTAGGAGGGAAAAATTTCCAAGTTTCAAGGATAATTCAAATTAAAGGTGATCTATGAAGTGCTGGGTGTGTTACCCTTTAATATGATATGGGAAGGGTAGTTTTGGGAGTGACCCTTATGTTTTCAATAATATAAGGTTACTATTCAATGTTCAATGGAAAAAACTAGAAAAATGTTGTTTAGAGAGTGATTGTGGGTATAAAATCAACTCATCAACCCTTTTTGAGACAATTTTGCGGGTTTTAGGGCCTTTTGTTACAACATTTAAGTTTTACCAGAATTTAATTTTTACCTTGGTAATTAATTTCTATTTGTAGTAATTAATTTTAATAAAATATACCAAGATTGAACCATTTTAATAATTTGGTAATTATGATTTCAAATTTAAAAATTCTTTTATTAAATAATATTTCTAATGGTTTTAAAAGTTAATTTTAAAATAGACACACTTAATACCAAAAAATTGTTTTTAGAAAAATAATATTTTATAATTTAAATTTAAATTTAAGATAAAATTATCTTGGATTCTGATTTTAGTGAAATAAATTTATGAATTATGAAAACTAAATCATATGATTCTTTCAAGTCAAGAAAAAAAATAGAATATCCCATGAAAATACTTGGTTTAATGAAAAGACTAAAAACCATTTTTACATTAAAGTAAAAATGTGATTAGTTTTTAAAATGTTTGCTATAGGTTTTATAAGCTCAAAGAATATTTTAAAATCTACCTAAATTCATATTATATTAATTAAAAATTATTTTATAAATTCCTAATTCTTTTTTATTTAATGATACAATCATACAAATTACATATTTTGTGAAAACCGTATTTTTCAACTAAAAACCATTTTTTGTGAAAAATATAAAAAGTTCATAATAAGATAATTCTGATATGTTTAATTTAAAAATGATGTTAGTTTGTTCAATTTAAAATTATAAAATTTAAATTTTGAATAACGTCATGAATTAAGGTCCTTTAAAGGGAACATTACATGATAGTTCCATATATGGTGTTTATCTACTACAATATGGTGTCAAGTTTTAATTTAAATAACTTTATCCTTGAAATTGGGTTATATATAAGCTATTTAAAAATGTGGGAATTCATTTCTCATAGATTCTTCAAGATTACAGGGTGCCTCTTCTAGTTTTTAATTTCCCTATAGGACTTTCACTGATTGAGTGGTTTGATTCTGTAATACACACTATCTGGTATCAATAATTTGGATAGGATCCTCATTATAAGACTAGTTGTGATCCAAGTCTATTCCCTTACATGTGACCACATGTATTGGATCTGACATGTATTTACTTAGTAATGAAACAAGGAAAACATCATGTACTTTAGAAAGATTGGGAAGAATAACCAATGTATAATCTACAACCCCAATTATTTATAGTATTTGAAAAGGTCTAATGTACCTATGGCTTAACTTCACCCTTTTACAAAATCCTAAAAATCCCTTACATGGTGTGTAATGACCCGTTCTTTTGAGTCAGAAAAAAATGCAAAGGAATTTGAATTTTTCATTTACTAGATGGTCCATTTAAAAAATGAGATTTGAAATTTAATTCCATGAGTTGGAGCACTCCAATGTGATGTTTTTGTACTTAAGTGAAGTCCTAGGAAGTTTCCCATATGTATCAAAGATTTTTGAGAGCATTGGATCCAGAAAATAAAGTTTTGAAGGACCTATAGAGGGTGCACAATTTGTCTAAAACCCTATGACCCCTAGCAAGAAACCGTGTGGCCTTATACAGGTGGATAGAAGATATTACACAATATGTGCATGGTTTTCCAAAATTCATGCCTAGCCCACACGGTTAGTTGTAACATGAAGTACCTAAGAACTATTAACCACACAGTTTGTGGATGGTTAGGAAAACTATGCAAGATAAATTGTGTGGGGTGCTCAGGTGCCCAACACGGTTTTCCAAACCCTGCAACCCAAACCGTGCATGATAGCCTAATTTAAAAACTGAATTAATTTATTTTAAAATAAAATGAAATAAAATTAATACCCTAAACTACCCCTCCCCCTGCTGTTTGCATGACACAGCACCCCCTGGGCCTCCCCTTGGCTGTGCGACACGACCCCCACCTCCGTCACCTCCTACCATCACCAATTTCATTTTGTTTCTTTGTGATTATCACTTAAATCTCTAAGGTAACCCTCTCCCTCCTCCTCCTCCTCCTCCTTTAATTTGGTGGATTCTATTATCTCGTAACCCTTTTTATTTTTGGATGAACCCTGGGTATGGTTTAACCTAGATTTTTAGTTTTTCTTTTGATGTTGGGGTATGCGAAGGGTCTCTAAGGACCCCTTCATGTGTATTCCAGCATCCACCTCCAAAGGTGAGGCATATTGGTTTGATTTGGTTTACCACTAATGGTTTGAGGTAAGGTTTCCCTTAATCTTCATTTTTTATCAATTAATAATTTTGTATTTTGTAATTTTAGAGGTTTGGGTAGTTTTCCTTGGTTGCATTGATCCTTATTGTGGTGTTTTTGAGTTCCTGGTATTGATTATAGAGCGTTTGATGACCCAGGAGGTATTTCACTCATATACATAGGTATTTATATGTATATATATATATATATATATATATCTTCCATATAAATTTTCCCTCACGGTGAGGGGAATATGTATATTGTATTACGGTGTTTATGTATATATATATATATAATAATGTATGTGCATGGAAGTGTAGAGTAGCTTCAAGTTAAATTTGTCAAGTTTTGAGTGTTCATCTTGGCTTGGTCTACTTATTGAGGTAGGATCCCTATCCTTTACACTTTAATTTAAGAATGCCTTAATTTATCTTTTTTTCTCTATCCTATATTATTACTTAACATTGTTTTATTTTTACATTAAATGCTTCTTGAATAGAAATGGGTTATGGATTTAGTATCTGATGCATGTTTCTGATGAAATGATTTGTTTGATAAAAAAGTCATGGTTTTATAATAAAATCCCTCCAATAGAGGTGCTATATCTTTGAAAACTCATAGTAGTGATAGCGATTTATATCCTTCTTAGTTTTGGTCTGAGTTTTCCATATGCCTTTGTGATAGTGTTGGATATATGGAATGATAGCACCTACCCCTTTTTAATGATATGAATTGAATTTTCATGTTTTGTTAGAATAAATGGAATTTTAGGACATGGACCCTGATTAAATTACAAATAGGATTTTATTTCTTAAATTGGTATAGAACCAATGCTCAGTCTAACTTCTCGGACTAACTTATAAATTAAAAAGTTTTCCATGTTTAGGAAAATTTAATGAGTTAAATAAGATGATACTAATTGTATGGAAGGGATAATGTGATATGATTTATTTCCTTTTAATAAAATGGATAAATTGTTTTCTAATTGATATGGTTTCAAGGGATGAAATGGCCTTTCCCTTTCTCTTATGTTTTACAAAAAGGCATAATATGAAATGAATTTCCTAGTTTCAAATGTACTTGATTAAAAGATGGAGAACCCATGACTTAGTTCACGCTTTGGGTAAATGATAAAATGTGAAATGGGATTCCTTGAACGAAATAAAAATGATTAAAGGAACGTGAGAGGTTTTTCCTCCTGTTCCATGTGTATACTTGATAAAGCCTATGTTAATGTTTTGATTGAAATTCTTAAGAGGTATTGCCTTAAGTATAAATGTGAACATGATTGATTTTATGTAATTGGAATGGGTTAATGATATTCATGAGAGGTTAATGTATCATGAATTATATATTGTAAATTATTTCACTATATAGTATTTTGGAGCCAATGGACCATGAGATCCCTAAGAAGGGAAGACTGTGTGAGCTTCCCAACTGGGCTAGGGGATTGACCGTGAGAGCCCCCTGGTGACAGATTCCTTTGGGTATGTCCCTATCCTTACAACATGTAGAGCCAAGGGACCATAAGAAACCTTAGGAGGGATGAATGTATGAGCTTCCTAGCTAGATATAGGGGATAGACTGTGAGAGATCCCCTAGTGATGGATGCCTTTAGATACTTCCTGGTCCTTCCACCAGATGGATTCATGGGATAGACTGTGAGAGCTTCCCTGGTGATGGACGCCTATGGGTACATCATGGCCCTACCAGTACATGCATGCCAAGAGACTGTGAGAGATCTTGGAGTTGGTTTAGGGAGTAGACTGTGAGTGCTTCCCCTAGAATTGGATGATAGTGGGTTACGTCCCGGTCATTTACAACACATATCTATGGAAATATCTCTTGGATTTAGGTTAGGGGATAGACCGTGATATATTTCTCTAGAATTGGATGAAAGTGGGTTACATCCCATCCCTTCTCAACACACACACACATAAATATATACTATATATATATAAAGTGACATGATCTGAATCTTATTCTAATTGTGGGCTGAAGCAGGTATTACCATCTGGTGTCCCTTATGAACCCGGACGGGTTATTGTACATTTGTCTAGTTCTATTTATTATTCATGCTATACCTACACACTAGTTAATTTATGTTTCACTGGATCATGCTAGACACCATATGTTTTAGCTTATTGAGATTTTATCTCACACCCTACATGGTTACCCTTGGTACCCAAGTAGACCTTATATTTGTAGGATCTAGGTTTATTGTTTTATTGGGTTTACTTGAGGAGTTAGGAGCACATGATTGAGTTGGAGTGTAGGATGCTCAAAGAGATCACCTTTGGGATTTTACTTTATTTATTTATTTGAGTTCTATATTGTAAAGCATGTTGTATGTTTCCTGTTTTATCTTATGTATCATCATACACCATGCTTTCTTGTATAAAATAGCATTTCCATTTTTATTTAGTTTTATATAATCTATCTTATATAGTTTTATCGTTATTTTTTTACTACTTCCTCTATTTTCCTAATATACCATATCTGATAATTCCACTATTAATCTCTGACAAGAGGGTATAAAATTTCCACTATCACCTCCTGAGATCCTCGCTGCTAGTCAGAAACCTCTAGCATACAGGGAGAAATGCTTGAGGCCATGTGACCCACTGGTATGACTAATGGTTCAATGGTAAGCATGGTCAGGATGTTATAAAGTGGTATTAGAGATAATTTTTCTTTTGTCTTACTATTTTGGTCCAGTAGATATTAGAATAGGAATGTGTTGGCATTTAGTTAATATCCATGCTTGGGACTGATCACCCAATGTACAAGAAATCACCAAGTGACCAGGGCTAGTATTGTTGTTCACGTTGATTTATATTATAGTTGATATGATTTCACCTAGATTAATTGGTGCAATTTCCACTATATATGATTTAGTAAATTTTATGGAAATTTACCCTTGGCATGGTTTGATGAGTATAAAACATTGCACGCATCCTGTTAGGCACATAGAAATTAACATTTCATGCATATGCCATTCCATGTAGTTTAATTTTGTATGCTTCCTACTGTTTTGGACTATGTTCCTTGAGTTATATGCCATGATTGATTGTATAACATGCTTATGTATATAAATTTCATGTTTCCTAACTACTTAACATGCCTTCCCTATTTATTATTCCTTTATTCTATGATTACTACATGTTGTTTTGTGTTAGCTTCTTTTAGTGACATACTTCACCTTGTTTTAAATATGTATTTGATGGCATGGGATGGGAATATATGGGTTGTGAATGAATGGGAACCATTTTTCTCTTGTATGGTGTATGGGAACCTTATAAATGGGAAATGGTAATATATATTTAAACCATCTTGAGCATATATATTTATACATTTTGGAGATCCTAGTTAAATTCTAAAGGCTGCTAAATTAAAATGCTAAAGTGAATTGGTTTTGGTTAAAGGTATCCAAATACCAAACTGTAAAGTGTATGGGAGCTTTACAGGTTGGTAGGTTTCCATCCATATGATTGGATCATTGTTTATGAGAATTTAATATTGTGAGGTGACTAAATGTGAATGTTATTTTGTTTTTAATCTACAATGAAATCTGTTATCTTATAAAATTTGTAATCAGACCCAAGTAAGTTAGTTGGGACATGTAACTTATGAGATGACCCGATATAGGTGTTTAGAAGTTTAAAAGTTGAAAAACTACTATTGGGTTTCTTTCTAGAGAACCCAGGTTGGCTTGATGAGACCCTTGTAGGTCACCTTATATGTTAAAAGGAATTTTCTAATAAATTGCCTAATTATGACTTAAAATCAAGAAGTGTAAAACATTTTAAAAGGAAGTTTGATATAATCAACTATTTTCCCCTTAGGGCATTGTTTAAAATCAGGTACCTTGAGTTTCTATTTTGAAGAATAATACCTGATTTTTGATTAAATCATTTGATTCTTAAAGATTAAATGTGATTAAATGTAAAGGGATTAGAAATGTAACCTGTAGTGGTTTCCCTTATTTAAACCCTCATGTAATGTTAGTTTACTATTCTCTTTGACTAGCCTTGAAACGGAAATGGGTGCATCTTTCATGGGTAGTTTCCTTCTTAACAATGGCTTGGATGACTAGATTATGATTCTAGTAACTTTTTTTTGGCTTAAAAGTGTTAGGGTTGATGCTTGTGTATCGTAAGGGGTTGAAACATGGTAGGTAGAACCCATAGAGTTAATTTCTTGCTAAATACTATCAGATTTTTGATGTTTGGTTCCTTTCAGGTGACGTAGTCCCTTGTATTACTCTTACCTTTTAATTATGCCCTTATTCGGATGGATGGTCATGATTATCCTTATCCTTTGATATGGGAATGAACATCGAGTAATTATCAGTTTTTATATGGTTAGACATGCCATGAACATGGTCTACTACTTCATTGGTTGTTTGACCCTTTCTTTTCTTCAATGATGGATGACTCAGTACATCGTCGTCAAGGTTAATGGTCATATGGGACAATAAGACTCAGGGATAAATATTTTGTATGGTCCATCCAATAATTTAATGCATAGGGTTGGTAAGCCTATTGTTAATATTTAGGATGTTCCATTTTCTCATGTAACCTTGGGATTGTATGTGTTCAAGTATTTGGTGCCCGATGAGTGTTAAATGATGTGACAAACTACTTGAGTTCAGTTAAGTTGTTGAGCCTTTCACTGTTGAGTATATACTCGGGTCATATCCATAGTAGATCGACTTGAGAGTTTTCAATCAAGTTCTTCCCAATGATCGGGATGAATCTCAATAGAAATAGGTGTTATGACTTGCTGGTCATTTTTGTTTTTGGTTTCAGCTGGGTTTTGGCCTTATTTTTATGCTTTGACATTATGATCATGGCTCGAAGGAGCGTCAAACATTCGTTAAAGGTGTTTTTGATATATTTCACTTGTGATCATATAATTTATCTCTTCTTTTGATGGGTAGGAAACTCCTAATGTTGGGAGAATTAGGTTGGTTTTGGTGGCTATATGTCCTTCCAAGTAGAAGGAGCACATCCAAAGATGCAGATTTGGGAATTTTTGGTCTTTCTTAAACACATTTGAGGCTTATGAATTTGTTTTGTATTGGTGCTTTCTGGGAAGTATGATATTAATGTAGTTGGGTGAGAATGAAACCCTTGTGGATCACTGTTGGTGTCAAATAGACTTTGGTGGGTAATCCTAAACGATGATGTAATGACTCGAGTGGAAAAAGGCATTGTGATCAATTGTGACGACGCATTGGTAGGTGAAGAAGATCATTTTCCTTGAAGTCAACCAGTTATGGTTTGAATGTTTTTCCTTCCATTAGTTTGGCGTGATTGACTAGAAACCGTTTCAATCCTGTTCGTGTACTCTTCTTAAGAGATGAGCATGTCCCCTATGTTGGCATCATCCTTGATGTACTAAGAGAGTGTCAGTCATGTGCTGTACTGAAGCTTTAAAAGCTGTTGGGATTGTTTGGTTGAACTCTTTCTATGTTGCACATTGGATGTGTGGTTCTTATCGAGGCATGGTGGTTCTGAGTGACCCTCAAGTTCCCAAGAAGGAATGCCCTGAATAGACTTTTTTACACCAACTATTTCTTATAATGTGACCACCAAGAGGATGCGGCTCTGAGCATAGTCGTCAATAATATATGGATGTTGTGGCCTTGTTCCAATGTCTCACTTATAACTAGGTAATGTGGAATACCTTGGAATAATCCCTTGGACTCCAGTTCTATGAATCCAAGGTTTCATTGGTCTCATTGATAGGATCAGTGTCAATGCTTAAAGGGTGACAATTATAGTGGGATGGATATAGATTTAACCTTTGTTCTTGTGGTGTCATGATAGTTTAAATGTCCAGGTGATGGTTTGGTCATGAAACATCACTGAAAGTTAGGGGTGGACTTTGACGTACATGTTCATTATAAAAGTGAGGTGCATTGGGAGAAGTCTTTACAATTCTTTTGTAAACACCGGTGGTCAAAGCTAAGTGTCCTTTTTAATGGTCGTCTAAAGTGGCTCGCCTATTTGTCTCTCTTGTTCAGAGAATACTATTAGCGAAGAACCATTTCAAAGCATGTCGTCAGTTGGAGATGATTGTAGTTTGTGTCAACTCAGGTCTTTCATGATAAGCTTACACGATTTGGTTAAATGAGGTTGATGGGGTATTGACTATTTGGTGAGTTCAAAATCATTCTAGGAGCATCTTTATAATGCTTAAAGGTGTGATTTTAAGGAAATCCTAATGGTGGGTTAAACCGTGGTTTGGAATTGGCCACTTGAAATCAAATACTAGGGTGGGAAGTTCCTTTGGATGGATGTTTAATGATACAATTACATGATCGTGTCTCTGGTTAAATGAGCTCAAGTAAGATTCATCTCAATGTTTTGGTTGGGAAATGATATCTGGATTAAGTTTTAAGGCTTATGTGTCGTGTGCTTAAATGGATACTTGAAGGTGTGTTGGGTGTTTGGAAACACAACATGATCATTTGAACAAAGATTCATGAACCTTGTAGTTTGAGTGATATTTAAGTTGTTCCCAAAGGATTATTGGGGACAGGAAGTTCTAAGGTGGGAAGGTTGTAACGACCCATGATTTTGAACCAAAAAAAATACAAAGGAATTTGAATTTTTCATTTATTGGGTGGTCTATTTTTGAAATTGAGCTTCAGAATTTAATTCTAAGAGTTGGAACACTACAATGTGATGTTTTTGGACTTGGTTGAAGGCCCGAGAAGTTTTCAGAGTGTCTCGAGGAGTTTTGGTACCACCGGACCTGGAAAATCAAATCCTAAAGGACCTACAGAGGCCTTATAGGTTTTTTAAAACTATGCAAACCCCATTAGAAAACTTTGTATCCTTATGTAGGTAAAAAAAGGTTAACATTTGAGATACATATGGTTTTCCAAACCATATGCCTAGACCACACTATTAGTGGCAAGAGGTAGTATCTAACAACTATTCACCGTATGGTTTTCCCACAGTTAAAAAAACTGTGCAGGATAAATCATGTAGGGTGCCCGGGTGCCTAGTAGAGGACCCATGGTTGGAACATGGTTTTCCAAAAATATGCAGGATAAATCATGTAGGGTTCCCAGGTTCCCATTAGAGGACGCACTATTATCACATGGTTTTCCAAAACTATGCGGCCCAAACAATGAATGATACCCTACTTTAAAATTTGAATTAATTTATTTGAAATTGAAATTAAATAAAATTTAAACCCTATCCTACCCCTCTCCCCTCCAATTTATGGGACACAACACCCCTTGGGGATCCCCTTGGATGCATGATGTTTCCCCCACCCCTGGATCCTCCTACGATCACCAATTTCATCCCGTTTCTTCGCGATTCTTGCTTGAATCTCTAAGGTAAGCCAATCTACCTCTTCCTCCTCCTCCTTTCTTTAGAATATTTTCTTCTCTTATCACCATTTTTATATGTGGTTGAACCCTAGGTATTGGTTGACCCATATTTTTTGTTTTTCATTCAATGTTAGGGTATGCGAAGGGTCTCTCGAGATACATTTATATGTATTCCGGCATCCACCACCAAAGGCAAGGTGGATTGGTTTGATTTGGTTCACCGCCAACGGTTTGTGGTAAGGTTTTCCTAGTTCTTTATTGTTTACCAATTAATAATTAGGGATTTGGTAAATTTAGAGGCACTGTTAGTTTTCCTTGAGTGTGCTGATCCTTTTTGTAGTATTTTTGAGGTCCTGGTTTTTATTGTAGATAATTTGATGACTCCAGGAGGACTTTCACTCATATACATTGGTGTGTATTTGTATATATACATATATCTTCCTTGTACATATTCCTCATGGAGAGGGAACACATACATTTGATTAAGGGGTATATATATATATAATAATGTATGTAAGGGAAAGTGTGGAGCAACTTCGAGTTAAATTTGTCAAGTGTCAAGTGTTCGGATTGGCTTGGTATGCTTTTTGAGGTAGGATCCCTATACTTTACCCTTTAATTTAAGAATGCCTTAATTTATATTTTTTCACTTTCCTTGATTATTTCTTAGTGAAGTTTTATTTTTAGAGTAAATTATTTTGGAAGTGAAATGAGATATAGATTTAGTATCTGATGCAAGTTTATGCCGGAATAATTTTTTTGATAAACAAAGTTGTGGTTTTATAATAAAACCCCTCCAATGAAGGTGCTCTATCTTTGAAAACTCATAGTAGTGATAGTGATTGATATTCTAATTATTTTTTATTTGAATTTTCTATATGCATTAGTGATCGTATTGGATTTATGGAAAGATAAGACCTGCCCCTTTTTAAAGATATGAATTGAATTGTGATGTTTCATTAGAATAAATGGAATGTTTATTATATGGACCATGATGAAATTAAAAAGTGAAGTTACTTTATTAAATGGGTAAATAACCAAGGAACCATCTAAGTGCTTGGTCTAACTTATAAATTAAATGAGTTTTCCATGTTTAGGAAAATTGAACTAGCTACGTTAAATGATCATAAGTGTATGGAAGGTATAATGTGAGGTGATTACTTTCCTTTTAATGAAATGGATCAATGGTTTTGTAAATGATATGGTTTCAGGGGATGGAATCGACTTGAACTTGCTTGTGTTTTTAAAAAATACATAATATGAAATTACTTTCTTAGTTACAAATAGACTTTATTAGAGGATGGTTAACCCTTTCCTTAGTTCATGCTTTCTAGAAATGATAAAATGTGGAATGGGATGCCTTGAAATAATTGGACATGGTTAAAAGAACATGATAGGTTTTTCCTCTTGTGTCATGTATATATTTGATAAAGCCTATGTTAATGTTTTTATTGAAATTAGTAATAGGTATTTCATTAAGTATAAATGTGAACATGATTTATTTTATGTAAATGAAATTGGAGAATTAGATGCATGGGAGTTTAATGCCTCATGAATTATATATTGTAATTGATTACACCATATAGTATTGTGGAGCTAGGGGAACGTGAGATCCCTTGGAATGGAAGTTTGTGTGAGCTTCCTAGATGGGATAAGGGTTTGTCCGCGAGAGCTCCCCTGGTGACAGATGCCTTTGGGTATGTCTCGTTTCTTACAGAATGTGGAGCCAAGGGATTGTGAAATCCCTTGGGAGGGATGACTATGTGATCTTACTAACTGGATATAAGGGACAAATCCTGAGAGATTCCCTCGTGATAGATGCCTTTGGGTTTGTCTTGGTCCTACCAGCAACTAGAGCCATGTGATAGACTGTGAGAGCTTCCCTAATGATGGATTCCTATGGATACGTCCCGGTCCTACCAATACGTGCATGAAAAGAGACCATGAGATCACTTGGAGTTGGGTTTGGGGTTAAAATGTGAGGGATTCCCCTGTAATCGGATGACAGTTGGTTACATCCCAGTCCTTCCCAAAACATATCTAAGGACATATCTCTTAGATTTTGGTTTGGGGCTAGACCGTGAGAGATTTGCCTAGAATTGGATGACATTGGGTTACATCCCATTCATTCTTAACACACACATATATATATATGTAAAAAGATACTATATATATAAAGTGGCATGATAAGACTCTTATTACGACTATGGGATGAAGTAGGTGTAACCATCAAGTCTCCATTAAGAACCTAGATGGGTTGTTTTATATTTATGTAGTTTTATTTATTATACTTTCTATACTTGTACATTGATTAATTTATGTTGCATAGGACCGGGCTAGACACCATGGGTGGCATCCAACAAATATTTTATCTCACACTTTGCTTAGGTCCCCTTGGTACCTGAGTAGACCTTATATTTTCAGGATCTAGGTTGATTGCTATATTTCTTGTACTTGAGGAGTTAGGAGCACAAAATTGAACTTAAGATCAGGATACTCAAGAATTTTGCCTTTGGAAATTTACTTCTTTTCTTTATTTGAGTCTTATATTGTAAATCCTGATGTATGTTTCCTTTTTTATCTTATGTATCATCATCCACCATGAATTATTGTATAAACTGGCATTGTCTACTTTTATTCAGTTTTATAAAATCTGTCTTCCCTAGTTTTGTATTTATTTTTTATAATACTTTTGTTATTTCATGATATCCCGTGTCTGATAATACCATTGTGCATCTCTGAACAGAGGTTATAGTCTCCCCACTATCACCTCCTGATACCCCTGCTGCTATTCGACAGCCTCTAGCATACAGGGAGATGTGTTTGGGGCTATGTGACCCACCGGTCCAGCTACTAGTTTTATAGTAATCTTGTTTGGGATGTTATATGGTGAAACATTTAAGAATACATGATCCCCAAATTTAAATTCAAATTATTTCCTTTAGTTATCATCATTGATCTTTTTTCTGCTCTGAGCTACTTTAATATGATCCAAAATAGTTAGTACTTTAACAATTGTCTTCTCTAGAGGCTCTGGGACAACTAAATTTCTATCTCAAACTTCTTCCTAACATGTTGGAGTATGAAACCTATTCTCATACAATGATTCATATGGTTCCATATAGATGATCAAATAGATGCTATTATTTTATAAAAATTACACCAATGGTAGATTCTGATAACACATACCTTTTCAATTCAATATCACATGATCTCAACATTTATTCCATTATTTTTATAGACCATTTAGACTTCAAATTAGTTTAGTGATGATAGGTGGTGATTAAATTTATCTCAGTGTTGAGATCCCTTTGAATAGTCTTCCATAATTTCAATGTGAACAAAGGGTCATGATCAGATACAATTTATAAAGGTGCCCCATTAAGCCATATGCCTTCAATGACATAGATTTGAGAAAGGTTCTTAATGGGAATATCTTCTCTTATCACTAAGAAATGATCAAAATTATTAATACCATCAGTGATGACTAGTATAACATATTTCTTCCTTGTAGTATTTGGGAGTCCAGTGATAAAGTCCATTGTAACATTTTCCCACTTCTATATAGGTGTTGAAAGAGGTTTCATGAATACCTTAGGCTGCAGTCTTTCATTCTTTACCTTCCAAAATTCTATGAATCTGGACACATAGTCTACAATTTACTGATTCAATTATGACATGGACCGGGCACATAACCTCTTACCAAACTTTAGCACTCAATATCTATAGAAGAATCCGATCAATTTCCCATCATCTAATACTTTAATCATCCTTTGTAAGTTATATTCATCCTAATGTACTTCTATATATTTTCTATTAAGGATGGTTTATAAATTTATTTAAAAAGGGATGATGGCCTCACTTTCCTAAAAATTACCATATATATCTTTATGAGAGCTATTTATATAGGATTTACCCATGTTTTGGTTTGAAGCAGTTGCTTGTAGTGGAGCTTGGGTTTTGGAATCCTCAAAGACATAAGAAGAACCTATGGACACACATTCTATAGATATTGATTTTGGATATGAAGTGGCCAACTTGAGTTTGATTAGAGAAGGTTTAAATTAAAACTACGAGACCTAAGTGAATTCAATTTGAGATAATGAGTTGATCCTAGGTTATCACTTGGGGTAGTTTGGATGAATTCCTTTTTTAAATTATTTCAATTTCATTAACTTGATAAAGATTCATTCAATGAAATCAATATAACCCCACAAATTACTGGTTTAACACCCTCACATACCCATAATAATCACCTATAAACTTACAGGATTGTTTTCATGAGCACTCCAAGGCAAAGGATCTTATTAGAACATGAAAAGTGTGGAAACAAATTCAATAAGGAAGAGGAAGAGAGAAAATAATTGAATGAAAAAATCAAAAAAAGAAATTATTAAACATTTATAAAATAATAAATAACATCCAATAAATCCACTTTATACTTAATTTGATCAACCCATTAGAGGTTTATCCCTATATTTATGTTATTATCTCAATGTAAGTAGTAAGTAGACTCATGAGGTTGGAATTTAAGAATAAAAATAATGAAATAACGATCACTCCATCATTTTTTGAATAATTTCACAAGTTTTGGTGTGAATAAGTTTAAAAAATAAGGAAAAAATATTAATGTGATATGAATAATAAAATAATAAGAGGATATGAATAAATTTTATTAATAAACTAAATCAAATTAGAACATCTTATGGGCGAAAAAACACACACAAATTCAAAATGGAACCATAACATTACAATTGAAATAAACTGAAGCCCTACTCAACTCCTTCACCACCACTAACTTAAATATGAATTTTGGAAGCCTTGAGTGGATCCCGCAATATTCCATGTCTTCTCACTTGATTTTGGTAGGCCTATTGTGGTGTAAAGTTCATGGAAGTAAGATTTTTCCACTATTGAAAAAAATCCGAGCCAACTTAGATCCACCAAAAAGAGGTTCTGAATTGAGATTCTAAATGGATGAATTTGGGTGGTCCATATAATAATAAATATAATAATCAAATGTACCCTATAAAAATATAAAATTTTATCTCAATTTGATTTTAGGTTTCAGAGATATAATCAAAATAGTGGCATATTATTCTAGGCCATAGACACTAGCCCAAAATTTCATATTCCACTTGGACTGCCTGGAACTCCCTTCAAAACTCATAATTATATATGGTAAATATTTAATGAAAATTTTCAAATTATTTTATATACTTATAGTTAAAATTTCAGTTTCATTGGATATGTAAAATTGATGAAGAATACAGATAATTGGACTGTGGTCAAGTTTTCTTCACCTTTAATTTGTTGGCATGAAGGCCCATTTTGGTGGTCATCCAATGTGATTATTCATATTCTCCAGAAGAATGAAATATTCCCAATGTAATGGGAAATCATAAAATGAAATATTAAATTCAAATAATGAAAAGTGATGGATTTACAATGTGTCTCAAAATGTACCAAGTAATTGTTTACTTTAAGAAAGAATGGAAATCATGATTTGTAATAAGGTTAAAATTGTAAAATTCACAAAAAATGGTGCTTATGAATAATGAATCACATTAATATTATAATATATAAAATTAATTTTATCCTCTTTGAGTGGCTAATCACACCCCCAACTTTAGTTTTTCTAGTCTTGAGAAAAAATTATCTCAAAAATATGAAACTGAATTCCCTCTTCTATGAACATTTTAATATACAATGATCACTAAAATAAATTATGCCAAAAAATTATGAAACCCATAGAAGTCATTTTAACACATTATAGGTTCATAATTATATCCCAATCCTAAGCCCATTCCTTGGTTCAAATTCATGGACATATTTCATCCAATTTCAATTAAGTATGATGATGTATTGTACATCACAATATACGTGGGTGTTCATTTATATTTATGGGTGGGGGGATCTAGAAGCACTAGGTGGAAGAAAATTTTAATATTGCGATGAGTATTAATTTTCTTGTTGTTATTTTGTTTTATTTTTTCAATTTTTCCTTAGTAATTAAAATTTCACCTAATTAAGTTAACCCCTATAGTAAGACTTTGACGATGACTCCAAGGATCAAAGACCTTAGGGAACCAAGTGAGCTAACATGCCTGAGTATAATCTTGAGTCAAATCAATCAATAAAAAATCCAAATTACAAAAAATAGATATAAAATTCCCAACTATGGCCTAAAAAATTATGGAGTCATGATTACCAAGTGCAGAAATCCATGCCTTAGATCATTCCATTTCTATATGCATAAATTTATTATTATTTTCTTTGTTTTTTAAATAATCACATTAAAATTAAAACGATCACCAAAACTATGCCATTTATTGTGGACCCCAATAACTCAAACTAATACCCCATAATCCAAAGGATTTTGTAGTGATTTTTTTTAAATGGATGAAAATTTAAATGGTGAAAAATCCAATTAGACATCCACACTTTCCAAAATCTATGCTCATGAACTTAAATATGGATCAAAATTCGAATCAAGGCATGAAAAATTATTTGATATTAAGTTTCAAAGTATTCAATGTGTATTATCATGTCAAGTTTAAGGAAAATTTTTATTCCATTTATGAACACAAAATTTTCTTTGACACAATTTTTTTCTTTCTTTTCACACCCCAACTTAGAATAACACTATCCCCAGTTTTTAAAGAAAATAAAATTTAGAATGGGGTAGTGGTAGAGAATAGGAGTTCCAAAATAAAATTTGAAAATGGGAATCATGGAATGAAGTCACCTAATATTTAATGTTGAATTTCATGATTCTCATGATTACTCCTTTAATCTATATGTCGGTCATAGATGCCTCATCATTATTGACATATTGAGGTGGACTTTCTGAATGAAGGTGATTTACCATAAGAAAAAATTGCGGCCTTAAAAACCCATACTTCTCTCACAAAAACATAATTATAACCCAGGAAAACCCCAAGAGGTTACCTTAATTAAAAAAACAAAACAAAAAGAAAATAAAAAAATGTAACTATTTATTTCCACACATTAAATACTGATACCAAGAACAAGTAAAAAAACAAAATTATATATATATGTATATATATTTAAATATAAGTATATATACAAAAAAAAATTAATGTTGAAGTGCTATTGGCCCTAATTTAGTGAAATGAGCACTCCCCTATATCCCTTTAGTCACAAGTTCATGTCCCACAACTTTTATAGTCATGATGGGGTTTTCCCTATGACCTACGGTGTGGGTTTTGCACAAAAATATAAATATATGTTATTTTTTACTTTTTTACTTTTATCCTTTCCATTTATATCAGCATTTTTTAAAAATAAATAAATAAAAACACAAAAAATAAAATATCTATTACATATAAGAACAAAAAAATTTAATTAAAAAGGAGCAAGAAGAAATGGATAAGAAAAGAAATATTTTTGGAATTTTTTAACAAAAAAATACAATAAAATAAAATAAAATGAAATAAAAAAAATTCATTCTGATTGTGGGTTTCTCCAAGAAATATCTTAGTTTAAATTAATTAGATCGACATGGACCCCCCCACTTTTCCAATACCAGCTTTCAATATCTGAAGGAATTTATTTAGAAACCCATCCATTAGACTAGTGTTGCACCATCATTTTAAATATGATTTATACACAATAATATGTGTTTCAATGAGTGGGATAATAAAAGTAATTTAAAAAATGCTTATTAAATTACTTTTATACTCTTTCCTAAGACATCATGGATCATACCTACTTTGTTGGATTCAGGAGAAGAATCATTGACAACTATATGGTCTTGGTTAGTACCTATGAAGGAGTAATATAGTGAGGAATGTCGGACTATAAGTTTGAGTTTGGGTTGATTAAAATTTCCTAAATAGGATTATAAATTTGAATAAAAATCAGTTTATTTTCCATTTTTTTAGAAATAATTGGTTCCATTATAAGATATATTTTAACCACAAAATTTTACATATCAATGTTAGTGGTCGATATAGAATCAATGTTTAATATATTTATAAATGGTTTAGTGATTTTTGGTTTTGAAAAATCATAAATAGAGAAATATTCATAACAATAAATTCATGATGTCAAATTTCCCTCTTTAGAAAGCAGAAAATCAATTTGTTATTGATTTAAACACTAATTAATATTTCTCTCAGGTTACTTAGGTTGACCTTCAACATTCCTTGAACAATTCACCTTATTTTATATCTATGATTTCTCAAAATCTAATATTGATTATTCAATATTTTTTTTATGATTTTTAATACTTAGATGATTTGGGAATTAATGCTTTAGGTGTTTTATTAGTTTTATCACTATTATAAATAGTAACGACTTTGATTTGTTTTTGTGAAGTTTATGTGTAACAAGATTGTTTAATAAATGCTTATAAGGGGATAACCTAAGTGGGAATGGATTCCATAACCATTTAAATGATATTTTTTTCTAATATTAATGATGAAACCTCAGAATTAATTCTCTCAATTATTTTAAAAAAATTCTCAAGTAATGTTTGTGGATCAGGATTTACAAATGGTTCATGAAGATGTTCTATTTATGAAGGATAAATAAGGTATTGGAATTTCACAAGAGGATGTTAATATTGGACTTGTTGGGATTGAAACTAATTATAGGTTGGGATGTTTTGTTGGGCATAACACTTCAAACATTGTGGTTGATAGGGTTTCTGATTATCCCACAAATAGAATCTAGGATGGTAATTGTGCGCCACACTTGGTGTGGGTTAGTCAAAGTAGGGAGAGGTTCCCCATGTTGGGATTTTTTCAAAAAGGCCTTCTATAGGAGTGAAATAAGGTTTGAGAATAGAGAATTGGGGGTTAGAATAAGATGTGAGTGTCTAAGATAACTTACTTAGGTCCCAAGAAATGACACCAAAATTTGGCCTCGCCCAAATTTACCCAAGTTTTGGGTTGAAGAGGTCTCTTGTTGTGTAGCTTGGGTTGTGGAATCCTAAGAGACCTAATAAGAACCTGTGGAAACACATTCAGTAGAGATGGATTTTGGATACGAAGTGGACAATTTGAGTTTGATTTGACATTGTTTAAAATAACATTAAGAGACATAAGTGAATTCAATTTGATAGAATGAGTTGGTATTATGTTATCGCTTGGGGTGGTTTGGATGAAATCCTTTTTTAATTATTTCAACTTCATTAAATAGAGAAGGATTCATTCAAAGAAATCAATATAACCTCATAACTTATTGATTTAATACCTTCACATACACATGATAATAACCTATACACTTAGAGTATCATTTTCATGAGAACTCCAAGGAAAAGGATCTATTTAGAACATTAAAAGTGTGGACAAAAAAATTCATTAAGTGGAAGATAGAAAATCATTGAATTAATAAATGAAGTAAAAGAAATTATTAAACATTTATAGAGTGATAAATAATATTCAATTAATTCCCTTTATAATCCCTTGGATCATACTATAATATGTTTAGCCCTATATTTATTTTATTCTCTCAATGGAAGTGAGAATTAAACTCATGAGGGTGGAATCGAAGAAGAAAAACAGTTAAACAACGTTCACTTCACCATTGTGGCAAGAATTTCACAAGTCTTCGTGCGAATAAGTTCATAAATTGAAGTAAATGTATCAACATGATATGAATACTAATATAATAATAGGATATTAATACTTTTATTTATAAATTTATATGAATTAGTATAACTTAAAAAATAAATGTGAAGATACAAAATGGCAACATCACATTACCATTGAAATAAACCCAATCCATCCTCAACTAATTCACCAAAACTACCTTAAATATAAATTTTGGAAGCCATAGTTCAATAAACCAAAATTACAAGTCTTACCAATTTATTATGGTAGGCCTAGGGTAGTGTAAAGTTAATGGAGAGAGTACTTTTCCACCATTGAAAAAAATCCCATCCAACTTGCATCCACCAAATAAAGGCCATTAATTGAGCTTCTAGATGGGTTAATTTGGGTGTCCCATTAAAAAAATTAAAATTAGATTTCATAAATATTTAATGAAATGTTCCTAATGTTTTTGTCTATCTCCAGTTCAAAGTTCATATTCATTGGATCTGTGAAATGGTTGCAGATTGCAGATAATTGTATTGTGGTTGAGTTTGATTCACCCATAATTTGTTTGCATGAAGGCCCATTTTGGAAGTCATCCAATTGGATTCTTCATGTGCTATAGAAGAATTAAATATTTCTAATGGAATTTAAAATATGAAAATTAAATATGAAATTCAAATCAAGAGTATTGGGGGATTTACAATGTGTCTCAATATGTATCAAATAACAGTGCACTTTAAACAAGAATTACAATCATGATTTAAAAAAATTTTCAAATCGTAAAATGAAGAAAAATGGTGTTTATGAATAATGAATCACATGAATATTATAATATATACAATTAAAATTACCCTCTTTTAGTGGATAATCAAGGATCATTATTAATCTTCATTATGGTAAGAACTCAGTGGTCACTTCTAATCAATGTACCAACCAGCTTGTTTTTCTTTCTAAGGTGGTAGTGTATCAAGAAATCATAGTCCTTGTTTAGTTCCAACCATCTTTTTTACCTCATATTGACCTCATTTTGGGAGAATATAGACTCAAAAATCTTGTGGTTAGTATCCATATAACATATTTCCCCATATAGGTAGTGTCTTCAGATTTTAAAAGAAAATATTATGAGTACTAGATTGAGGTAAATAATTATATAGTTATATTCATGGATTTTCAATTGCCTTTATAGACATGGAATAACATATTATTTTGAATCAAGATAATACTAGGTCATTTATTTTATGTATCACTATAAATTAAAAAACCTCCATTAATTGACAGTAGAGTTAATATCAATGAATTAATCAGTCTCTTATTAAAATCATAATAACTTCAAAAAAATTCCCTCGACTATGTGAATTTGACATTTTTACATGTTTACTTGGTTAATGGGTTGGAAAATTGGGAAAAATCTTGAACAAACCATAGATAGTGACATGATGAACCCTGGAAAATTCAGATCTCAGTTTTGTTTATTAGTGTAGTCCATTCATTGACTAAAATTTTCTTTGACGGGTCATCTAATATTCCATCATTGGAGAAAAAATTAACAAGAAAAATAAATTTCATTAAGAAAAAATTCACTCTTTATATATTTCCCATATAATTCATTTTTTCTAAGGGTCTCTAGAATTATTTACAGATAAATCTCATTCTCTTCATAGATATTAGAGTGTATTATGATATCATTATTGAATACTATAAAAAATATACCAAGATAATCCTTGAATACTATATTCATTAGATCTATAAAGACATAAGGTGAATTAGTGAATCCCAAAGTCATTATTTTAAACTTATAATGTCTATACCTTGTTTGAAATGTCTTCTCTGGTAAATCATCCTTATTCAAAATTAGCTCATGATAACCATATTGAAGTTAAATCTTTGGAAAACATTGGGCGCATTGATTTTTATAAAATAAGTCATCAGTTCATGGTAAAGAGTAAAAATTATTTATAATAATGGAAGTGATATCCCTATAATTGATGTACAATCTCATAGAACCATATTTTTTTTCATGAATAAAATAGGTGTGCCCCTTGGTGAAACACTAGGACGTATAAATCCCCTATCACTCAACTCCCACAACTATTTATTTAAATCCACCAACTACACTGGTGCCATTATATTGGGGATTTTAGTTATAGGTATTTCATCAAGAATGAGTTAAATGGAGAAATTATCTTCACCATATGGTGGACGAACAAGTAATTATTCTAGTAAAACAACAATTATTTTTTATACCATAAGTACATCCTTCATCCTCGGGAAAAATTTCTTATCCATAGATCATGGTTGATATTCCTCTCATCCCATAATTTTGGTAAGGAGAGATACCAAGGAAGTATTTATAAAGAACCAATATTATTTTTCAAAGTTGAATTTTTTTTAAATAAGTTTAGAAGATAAAAATTCAAGGAGTTTTTATTGTGAAAATTATTGAAACATTCTTAAAGTCAAAGACATGTTTTAATTACACTAGTTGAAGTTCAAATTGTTTAGAATATTTGAAATAAGTTTATAAGATTTGAGGATAAAGATCTTTAAAATTTATAATTGAATTCCAAAATAAAAGAAAGAAGAAATTGATAAGGAGTTGGTATTTTAGATTTAGAATGTGTTTTTGATTATGAGTTTCATATTGAAAAGTTGAGTGTCTTGGCATGGTATATTTTGGATAAAACTTTGTTGGACTTAATTAAAAAATGACCAACCTCTCTAGACAAACGAAGGGACTACATCCACTACTTAAGTGGGAAGGGGTGTGAGAGAAAGATTCATGGTGCCCACTGGGATATGAATAGGAATATTAGGCTAGAAGAAAACCTGTAGGTGTGTGCATAGAGTGGGGGAAGCGTAGGTGGGTGAAGATGTGTGAATCCCGTGTGTGTGTGTGTGTATCCGACTGCCAACCTTAGTGAAATAACAAATACGAAGAGATACAACAAGCCTTATTAAGGAGTGCCAAGCAGATTGAATATCCAGTACGGGATTCGGACGATCTAAACACTATTCATACATCATTTAAATATAAGGATATAATGTCAATTATTTGGTTTGTTTGATCCACACCGTTTAATAAATCTTACAACTTTGTCTTCAACCTCAACTACCCAAGGGTTTTCTACATATGCTAGAGTCTTTCATGCATTCTTCAAGACATAATTTCTAGATGATCCATCTATTCATTAAAGTTCCATTTAATAATATTAGATATTGAAATATGATCAAAGCATCATGAAACTTTTTTTATGGATAAATGAATATTAATCCAAGGAGATACAGTGCAAATCATATTTGTTTTATGATGAATATGTTTTTCATAGTCACAAAGCCCAATACAAGTTGATGTGAATAGATTAAAGGTGATTCACATTTTAGATTAGGTGGTAGAGTTAGGTCAGTGGTTATTTCAATATGTACCCCAAAATGTTCTCATTTTAAGTATGATATTAATTTATAACTGAGATAGATTTTTAGAGAGAAACAAAGTAGAGGAAGTGATTTGTATCCACAAGGGGACTCTATGTGATTGCGTTGTTCTTTCCAATATATTCATGTTTGAATGGTTTTGAAATAATTTTGTGAACCAGTGTATACATTCAAACTATGTTTTATTAGGAAGATACATTAAATTATTTTGTGTGTTTTTTTTTTCATGAAGGAAAATGAATTCTATTCTCATACTTACATGAATAAAAGAGTTATTTCCACCCTGATATGTGTAAGAAAAATAAAGGGAATCCACATTCTGATTTACATAAAGATCCTGAGTATTGTGGGTGAAATAATAGTCATGGATAGAGGTTTCTACATCATCGTGGAGTGATTCTATTTCATGAGAATAGTTTAAGGGTTTCAGGAAGAAGAAGGAAGAAAAAATGTTGCGAGAATACCATGAGATACTACATGCATAGGATAATCTGCATGCATGAGTTTTTAGTGAAATAGTGTGAAGAAAAATGATTAGTGTTCAACCCATGTGGTAATTCTTTTTAAAAGGTCCATGCAGTTAATCCAAGGTACATGAAAGATTTATAATGCTTGCACGAATTATTGATAATTTCACATTTGATATGCTTTGAATAGTAAGCTAGGTGGTAATTCCGAAGGGATTCTTACCCAAGCTATCAGTGTGATAAAATAAGTTAAGATCATTTGAATATTATTAAACAATGAGAAAGGCCAAGAATATGATAGTGAGTTTCAAAAGTTCATGAAAAATTACACATTAGCATATTAGGTTATTCAATTTTCTTATAGAGGAATATTTCATCTTAAGGTAGTGTATAAGTAGTTATAAGATAACAAAGATATTTCTATCAAAGTATCATATCTTTATAATAAGTGGAAATATTTAGTGGGACTCTGAAGTAGAAGAAGTCACCAGTGGTACTCTAAAGAAGACCAGTGGTATAATGGTAACAACGTGGGTTACTATATAAAGATCCTCCTATGGGACTGATGAGTTTCTGGTGTAGGTGGAAACATGGGAAAATCTAATGGGACTATAGATTGGAATATTATGGGACTCAGTGTTTATGGTAATGGGACATTCCTTGGATGTAACCACTGGTATATAGTAAAGAATCAGTAATCGGGGGGTACAATTTATTAGAAAATAGAGTCAGTCTTAATACCAAACCTTTTAAAAATATTGTGTGGTATAATTCATTTAATTTATTCCTTTCATATATGATCTAATGATGAGTCCTTAAGGGGAATAGCGATGGTTGGGTTCCCCCCCGCCACCTTCCTCTCCATCGCCGCAGATCATCTGTGGATCTCTCTTTGGTGCTCCTGTTCGGTATGTTCGTGGTGTGAATCACCCTACAATGGTGGCATCGTGCAGGATCGTCACTCTTAGAAGACCCCACCACGTTTTTCAATTGGCTATGGTTTTATGGTGGCGTAGTTTTGGTTCAGAGATCAAGCTCCAGATTCCGCAGCCTGAGGTTTCCATCGTGTTTCATGTCAGATTTGACTATGCTGGGAGGATCTACTCTCTCTGTGTGGGATTGAAGGTGGAAGCAGGATCTATGAATATGGTATTCTGCAAGGTCTTCTACGAGGTACTATTCCAAAAAGATTCGGGTGGTCCTCATTTTTCTTGTTCTTCATATATGCTTGCTTTTGTTTTGGGTCGTATGATGGGTTGATGTCTCCGGTGATCCTGTACTGGTTCTGGTTGCCCTGCTCGAGGGTGATGTTTGTTTTTGTCGATGAAATTTGCTGTTGTGACGGGTTGATGAAGGAGAATATGCTGAATGGACACGTTTGGTGATGGTTCAGTGATGCTGGTCTCTATCTGTGATTTTTTATTCGATGTGCATTGTTTGGTTTATCAGATTTTGGATGGAAGTTGGAAAATGTTTGTCTTCTGGAGGAGATGCAGATTTGGCTTTGGTGAGGAGTTTGAATGTTTCATATGTAATTGTCTCATTCTGGTTGGTACTATTTATTGGGTGTGGGCAAGAGGGAATACACTTCTGTGGAGGAAGCATTCTACTATGGATGTGGCGATAGGACAAGTATGATTTTGATGATTTCTAGTTGTTGTTTTTGGGATCATGTACTTGTTCAATGAACTTTTCTTTTATTTTAATAAATGTTCAGAGGTTTGCCTCTGACTGAATTTCTGGGGTATATGATCTAATCACCCTAATAGGTGACAAAGTATTGAATTGAAATAGGGTAAAAATGATTTTTTTAGTAAAAAAAGTCACACATGATTCACCCCCTCTCATTGTGTTTGGATGATCCATTTGGTACTAAAATTAGCATCAGAGGGATGGTTCCACCTATAGTTGGATCTACTTTACTTTCCTAGTTACTTATATAAAAAGTATATGAAGTGAAAATTTTAGTTTGAAGAAATTTTAGAAGATATTCTAATAGAAAATAATACATATACTCCTGATGTCAGAAATGTTGATGTTTCATTGAAGTCTTATAAAAATCATAAGAAAAGAGTAGAAAACAATATGAAGAAGAAATTAAAGATGGTTGAAGATAAACTACTAGATGAAGGTACTCAAAGTGGTAATTTTTCATTGAATTCAATTAATTATAATTCTGATGAATCAAGTTCAAGATGTGTTGAAGGTATATTCAATTTTTAAATGTGAGATAATTTTAAGAAAGTTTCGAAATAAGTGGTCACATTTGTGATCATATTTTTTTTATGGAACATTAGGAAGAAAAATTATAGCAGGAAGAAGTGTCAAATTCTATGGAAGAGGTATTGGAAAAAATATTAGCATATGTAAAACTCAAACAAAACATGATAAAGTCAAGGAAGATACTATTTTTTAAAATAAATAAATGTTTACCATGTCTTAACAAGTAAAATAAGAATTTGTTTCTCTTTAAAACATAAATATATCTTTGAATGAAGAATAAGTTAAAATTAGTTTGTGTGAGAAGGATGTGATAACAATGGTCTTTTCAGAAGTTATCCATGCACCAGATAAGCTTTATAATACATCTATGAATGTCAAATATTTTAAGTTTAATGTTAAAAAACATAATTAAGAATCTTTATAGTTTTTTACTGAATGAAAATCGGGTGCTTAGAGATGAGATTTAGAAGATGAAAATTCATTGGGAAGAAATCCTAAAATCATTTGATGATTAGAATATTTCTCTTAAACTAAAATGTCTTGAAATAGAAGTGAAACTAATAAAATTGGAAGATATAAAATCCAAAACTTCCCAAACTATTGGAAAAATAAGTATTGATAATAATTATTTGGATAATAGTCATATTTCTTAAAATAATCAACCTAGTTATAAGAATATCCTAAGATATTCTAAAGATAAATCTACTCTAGGCTCATTGAAAATGGTAAACCTTTTTCATGATAAATATTTATGTACCATTTCTATTTTGATGACTAGTAAAAATTTAACTATAAAATATATAAGAGCATGGGTGAATAAAAATTATTAGGAATACACTAATTCTATAAAGTTGAATGTAAAGGAGTATATAAATTATTATTCCTTGAAGAAAGCACAAAATTTGAATTGTGTTGTCCAAAAATAGGAAGTTTTTAAAGTGGGTCAGAATGTGTTAAAAAAGAAGAAATCAAGGATTGTTGACTACTGTTGGTGCTGTTGGAAGTTTTTCCATTAAGAAATAAAATATTTTTATAATATTTCATTGTATTAAAACGACTGAATTATTATATTTAGGGGAGAAAATTTGCAGAAAAGAGGAAACCTACACAATATAAGCAGAATTAACAAAAAAATAATTAGTCTATTAAGAAAAGATATAAATACTTTTGAAAATACTATAATTATATCAATAGAAGTGGTTATCATGAGTGTTGGTTTGTACCAATCATAAAAAACCATATATTAATATGAAGATAAGGACAAAAAAATGAAGCGGGTATGAAAATAACATGACTAGTCAGCCTTAAGAGATGAACAAAAGGAGACGACTACTAAAAAAATAACTCCCAAGAATATTGTGAATAATGATATTAAGAGTTTAAAATAAAAGAAAATATTATTCTTTTTTGGTTTGAAAGTCCCCATCAAAGACCATTGTGAACCTTCTATGAACATCCAAAGTAAATAAAGAAACCTAGAATTGAAGAAAGAATCAATCTAGAAAAGAAACAAAAGGATTGACTTAGTGAAAGACACATCTAATGAAAAATATGATAAGTTTTATAAAAGGGTAAGTTTATGAATTTTAAATATGTGTGAGAGGTGTAATATATCTAGTAATTATGATAAAAAATTCTTGATATGGTTTTCTGGATAATAAAATTCTTGAATAAGAAAGGTAAAACACTTTTGAATTCTTATGCCAAAAATATTATTGGGAAGAGGGTGTCTAAACATAAAGTGAAGATTGATCATGTTCCTTAATAATTCTTGATCATATGGATAAAATAGTTAGAATATTCAAGAAATATGGATCAATCACATAAAATTGAAAGTAATTTTCTAGCACATGTGTAGAATCTTTTTTTATCTTAGAAGATTTCTGGGTTGAGAAGAAAATCTTAGTTCGATTGATCTAGCTGAAGAGCATTGAATAACCAACTTATTTCCATATATACACTGTGTTTGTTTTTAATTAAGGGAATTAAAGGTGAATCATGTATTCCTTGGGAGACCTAAATTTGATAAAAGATATTAATATCTTACAACTATAATGTTATCCATCATGGAAGACTATTTCCATCATGTTGGATATTTGAAATATTTTAAATAATCTCAGAAGATTATTGTAGTTTATTCTTAAAGAAATAAAATCATTATAAATAAGTATAAAGTGTATCTATTTAGGGGATCATATAAGAACAACTATTAAATACCTCTATCTTAGTTGATATCTTATGAATATCTGTGGTTCTAGTGAGGTATTCATATGATAATTCTAGATATGAAAAATTTATTGATTAAATCTACCCATCACTATGGTATTTTGATTTAATTATCTTATTTTCATGATGAAAAATAAATTATAAAAGGAATATATTGACTAGATGATGAAAAAAGTAAAAGTAACTTGAAATGGGGAACTTTATTTTTTCACTTGAATGTTTTTAATCATTTTTTTGAGATGAATTAAAGTGATTATTTGAAAATATTTTGAATGACTCCTAAAAGAAGGTTTTAGTGGTGGTATCACATGTTAATAAATTTTTAACACCATTGATGTTAAACTTGAACAGAATTTTTTTTTCACTGATCATGGATCACATAGACTTATAATAGGTTAATTTTAGATATTTTATATGTTTATTGTGATTACTTCCTTCTATGAAGTAAGTTAGGCTATAAGTGTCAGTGTATGAGAATAGTTTCTTAGAATATGAATTTTAGAAATGAAAATTCTTTCCTATAATTATATATTTGGTTTTATTGTCAATAAGGGGGAGAATATAACATAGAATTTATAAATGAAATGGGTATTGAAAAAAATACAAAAGTGGATATTGAATAACCCAAGTAGATTATTGAAGATAAATTTTTTTCAATAAGTTGAGAAGATGAAAATTCAATGAGTTTGAAATGTGAACATTATTTAACCATTCCTAGTGTCAAATAAATGTTCCAATCATAGTTGGAGAAGTTCACATTATTTACAACATTTAAAATAAGTAAATATGAATTAATTATGATGATATTTGGAATTTATAATTGAATTAAAAAATGAAAGAGTGAATAAATTTATGAGGAGTTAGTATTTATTCTTTGGCATGTGAAGTTGAGTGGGAGTTTCATATTTAGAATTTTAGTGGTTTGGTATGGTATATTTGAGATAACACTTTATTTTACTTTATTAAAAAAATGTTTAACCTCACTAACCAACCAATGGGACCGCAACCACTTATTAGGTGGGTAGGGGTGTGAGGGTAAGAAGTATAATTCCAACTAGGAGGTGCCCATGTATAGTGGGTAGAAAGAGAGCCTGCATGCACTCACACTTAGTGAGGAATGTGTAGGTGGGTATAGCTATGTGAAGCCCATGGGTGTGTATGTGTATCCTTGTGCTGACCCCAGTTCCGGCTCAAATGTGTCGAGATACTGAGAGGCTTATTAAGAAGCACCAGGCTGATTGAATATCCAATATGGGATTCCAATGATCAGTGCACTATTTATTTTTCACATATATATATATATAATTTTATCCATTAGATCTGTTTGATCTATTCTGTTCGATCAATATCAAAACCTCATTTTCAACCTTGAACACTAGAGGGTTGACTACATGCACCAGAGTTCATCATGGTTTTTATGTTTTTGTGTCTCGATGATCCAACCATGCATTCGAGTGCCGTTTAATCATCCTGAAGATTCTAATAATATTGAAGAGTCATTAAACCTCATTTTCCTGAAATAAAAAAGATATATTAGAGGAGATATAGCATAAGGATGATATGTTTTGCGATGATGGTTTTTTTCATAGTCGTGAAGCATGATATTTTTCAGCGCACACAGATGAAAGGTGGTACACATATTAGTTGAGATGGTGGAGTAGAGTCAGCGGTGTTGTCTATAAATACCCCAAATTTTTTTCTTTTATAGTATGATATGAATGAATATTCAAGAGAGAGTTTGAGAGAGAAACATAGAAGAGTAAGCACTCTGTATTCATGAAGAGGTTCCATGCACTCGTGCTATGCATTCTAAAGACTTCACATTTTCATGGTGGTGAACTAATTCCATGATCCAGTGTATAAATTCAAACCTTATCTTGTAAATGAGACATGAGAAATAACTTTTTGAGTTATTTTCTCATGAATAAAAAATAATTATTTTTTAATTATTGAATAAATAATAGAGTTATGTCCACCATGATATATGTGAGAAAAATATAAGGAAACCATATTTTGATTTACATGAAGAGGTTGATTATTGTGTATGAAATAATATTCATGCATGGAGTCAGCTACAATTGTGTGTAGGGAGATTGTTTACAGAGAATATATTTAAGGTTTCATGAAGAAAAATGAAGTATAAGTAGTGTGTAAAGATCATGAGAAACTATATGTATAAGATAATATTCATGAATGATTTTGAGTGAAATAATGAGAAGAGGAAATTAGAAGTGTTCATCCCATGTGATATTAATTTAAAAATGGGTAGTATAGTGAACATGATGTGCATGATAAATTTATTATACATGAATAAATTATTGAGAAATATACATTTGATATGATTTTTATAGTGTATAGTTAATTTTTGAGACTGATCCAAGAATTAATTCAGATCATTAAAAGACCATTAAATAGTAATAATGATTAGTAAATTGATTTTAAATTGCTTAAATTCTTAAAATATAGTATACAATCATATTAAGTGATCCAATTTTCAAGTGGATGAATATTTAATCTCTAGGTAGCTCAATAGAAGTTTGAAGCTGATAAATATATTTATATTAGAGGATAATATCTTGAATATAAGCGGAAGTATTTAGTGGGACTCTAAATTAGAATAATTATCTAGTGGGACTCTAGCGAAGGCTATTAATATGCGGGTAACACTATTGGATGCTTTATAAATATCATCCCATGGGACTCATGAGTTTCTAGTGTAGGTGGAAACTTTTGACCTCTAGTGGGACTCTAGTGTAGAACAATGTGAGACTTAGTGTTGATGGGGATGGGATATTCCTTGGTTGTAACCACTATTATGTAGTGATGAGTCTATAATAATGGGCGTAACTAGCTAAAACAAGGAGTAATAATTAGTATATAACCTTATAAAAATATTTTATGTTATGTTTCTTTTTTATTTATAAATTACATAAAAGATCCAATTATTCTAATTGGTGATATTGGTTTGATTTTAAATATGGTAAAAAGGAAAAGATTTTAGTAAAAAAAGTCACACCTGATTCACCACCATCTCAGTGTGATTGTAAGATCTATTGGGTACTACAATCAAGACATGATTTAGATGATGAAGTTTTCCCTATAAAGACAAGATATTTAACCTCAATTTTATGAATCATAATCTCTTTTACCTGGAAATAATTTTTTTCATTTTAATTTTCAGGAAAATCTATACCAAGGATTATATCAAATTAAATCATAGGTATGATACCTAGTTTTTAAAATAGGGTATTCCCATGCATTATAATTGGAACTCTCTGATACATATTTGTTGTAATATAACTTCCACTCGATGTATTAATTGATAATTACATTACTCGTGTGCTAGGGAAATGTCTAAAGTTTTTGTTAAACATGGAAGATATAAGAGAGTGTAAAATCCTAGAATAAAAAAAACATTAGCTAACTTAAATTATATGATCAAAATATCTTCCACCACATCATTAGAAAATTTCAATTCAGCTGTGTTAATCATATAATCTTTGACTTTCTGCCTCATAATCTTCTAATTTAAATCCAATTGATGTTTTGGGCATTATTTCACATAATTTCCCTTCTCAATACTATTAAATCATTGAACATCAAAAGCTTCTACCTTCCCCTTGCACCAGTGATCTTGATAACCATTTCTCTAATCTTGTAATAAACTATAGTTCTCTTCCTTCAAGACCCTATGGATTTATTCCCATAGTTATCACATTTTGGAAATACCACCCTCCCTTTCCTCCCCGTTTCTCATTTCTCTTCCTGTGATTCTCATCCAGCCTCTTATTCTCCCGATTTCCCTTAAGTACATTCACTATAGAAAACTATTTTTCTGTCTAAACACCACTGGAGACTATATCCTCATTTGAATAAAAGGTATAAGATACCATAATCCTTTTAAGGATTGAATTTAACCCATCAATTAAATGATCAAAATTGGTTTCTGATCTATATACACAGTCTTCAACATGTCTAAATAAACTTGTATTGTTAGCTTCCTACTCAACAACATTTTACTCCTTTTATTTAATATTGAGAGACTACATTCTGATTTATGATATTTTATTATAAGGAATTTATTTTTCATTTAATACCTCCTTAAAAGTTCCCCATTCCATGAAAATTATATCATATTCCTCTTTATTATTTTGAATTATTGACCACCATTGGTTTTCATCTTCCATCAAATGATAAATCCTCATGATTTTTTTCCATTTCACTTTTTTATAAAGTTAAAAATATCTTCTCTAGGTACTTGATCCATTGTTCAAGGATTAATGGATTAGTGGTTCCACTTAATGTTAGAAGTTTTTTTAATGAAGTGATCCAACATAGTTACACCGTGTTATAGATCATCAGGTCACTTTATAATGGTGAGATTATTTTTCATAATTTGGGTCAACTGCTCTAATGTGGTTATGATTTGATTAATCTCAATTATAGATTCATTAACAGGTTAATGGTGGAATATCCTTGCATTTACTATAAGTGTCAATATGGTTCCCATTACTCCTGTTATTCGCCATATTTCCACATTATCATACACATAATTGTCTCATGACATTGAGTTGTAAAATAAAATTCATACTATTTTTTCTAGAGTGTTCCATAGAAATATTGATGGGTTTTCAAATTAATTTTTCTATCTCACTTGGTTCCTCTAAATCCAATCCCCAATGTTCCTATTAAAATTGTTCTGACACCAACTCCAACATCCCATACTCTAGAAACCTAGATCCTATAGTTATATTACATTATTGGCATAGATTACAAGAGTTCTTGTAGGATAAAACAACTTAGTAGTCTCGAAAGACTAGATAAATATATAAATAACATTTAAAAACTTAAGATACAACATGAACATATTACAAGAACATGATTTTCCCTTTCATAATATCCTTGAAAATTATATGTAGTTGGCCTATAAGTTTCATGGGGAAAGAAAAACAAATAATGTTGAGATCTGATGCTCATTAAGGAGTAGTTTAAAACATAATATTTCATAACAAAAACATGTAATAAGTAATATTTTAGGAATAAATGAACAATATAAATCTATAATAAACAAAAAATGAGGTTATGTTATATCCATGAAAATAAATGAAAACATGGATAATGATAAGCACTAATCTCATACTATAGGAATATATAATGTTGGACATAAAAAATTGTTTTCAAGGCCTTGTGCCAAGACACTATAATATTAAAGAAGAGGTATACACCAAAAACCATCCAATTTTTTCTCATGAGACCTACCGATGCCCTGAGTAGCAATATAATAGTGGGCCCCACCCATTAATGGGTTAAGTCCAATGCATTCCCTATATGATTCATTAAGAACTTTAATACTATTCCCTAAGAAAACTATTACGTGTCTATATACATAACAGGAAAAAATAGAAATCAAATACTTCCTCCTTCAATATAATAATGTGGGTTTCTAAGATAATATCCCGTAATCAACTTAAAAACCATCAGGTATCTTCAAAGAAATATAAAGTACCCTCATTAAAAAATATAGGGGCGAGGGTACCTTTAATGTGATGAGTTATCTATAGAAGATATTAATTGGATTCAATAGTTTGAAATTGTAAGATACTAAGGAAATATTTAGAAAAGTACTTTATCATGGATCGTTAAGAACATGTTACTATTCCAAAGCACATACCTTGGGAGTGTCTCTTCAGGTGTATGGTATTATCCCCACTCATCAAGTATCAGGGTAATGATTCAGATAATAAACAACCAAACCTATTCAAGATGATTAACTCTAGGTGCATCTATTCCACAACCAAATACACTTTTATATATCTATATAGAGATGTATTTGTCAGGAAATCACACACACTGTTACTTTACCAAAACTTTCGATGGATTTTCCACCATTAAAAATATAGAGTTTTACAAGAGTTTTGGTAACTCTTAAATAAAAATAATATGGGAGGGGGATAAAAATATAGACTTTTTATATATCATAAATTTCATGATTAATATGGAAAAAAATTTCCATTTAATTTTATTCACCACACAAAATAAAATAGGTGTGGAATACAAAATGATTCCCAAAGAATGAAAATTGATACAGAAAAAACCCACATATAGATTGGGTAGAAAATCAATAAATTACTATTGAAATATAGGGACTAAAATTGATCTTTAAAAGGTGTAAATAAAGAAAATTTATGGTATAAATTCCCAAATAGGCATTATATACACTATAAAAAGTAAATTAGGTGCATAATACCAATCATGTATCGAAGAGGGAAAATTTTGATAGAAAACCCTAACCACTTTTCTTGACTTCAATGAACGTACTTTAACATTCTCTTTCAAAAACATATATATAGTAATAATTTAATTAAAAACCTTTATCATATCTATTTTCATTCATAATCTTTATAAATATTCATTCTCTACATGAATTCTTCTGATTTTCCACACCGGGTGTTTACATTTTTCATCATTTGTACTAGTTTTATAATAATAGTGTTCATATTCATAATTTTTCCAAATTTCATCATTAATAGGTTATTAAAGTTACTTTTAGGGATTAATTGTGATAATTAATTATGTCTTAAATTCATTTCATTTGTTTTTAGTCATTATAATTTAATTTGAAATCAATAATAAGCATGTTTAATTGATTCTTGACGAACAAAGGGTGTTTTATTTATTATTGAATTTAATATTGATATAATGTGTCCAGAATAAAAAAATAATTATTTAAATATTTATATCATGATATACCAGTAATTATGTTTCTATAGTTATTCATGATGTTAATTCATAGTATTGTTCATGGAGGTGGTTAAACCAACTCAAACATGAACATACCCTTATTTAATGAATGATCATGTGGTGTTTTTTTTGTAATTTAGTTATAAAAGAATCACAATGACATTATTTAGTGTTTATTAGTATGATATATCATAAATTTAAGTCAATATAATAAGAATTTATGAAATTGAAAAATGTTCCACAATTTGAATAAAAGGTTTTCCTCTTAGTATAAATATTTTTAAAGATTAAATAAATGATGATCATTTCTAAATTATATCATTAAAAGATTGACTAATTTTTCATACTATAACCTTAATCATATCCAAAAAATAATATTTATATTTTAATACCATCATTAGATCTATCATTTTAAGGAAATGATGTAAAATGAGACATTTTGTGTCATGGAGGTGGTAATCCACACAACGCATGGACAATGGTTTTTTTTCATAATGGATGGGGAATATGAATAAAAAATGATAATAACCTTAATATATTAACATAAAATCATTTAAATTATAATAATATCATTATATTAGTGTGACTAAAATAAATTTCAATGAAGATAATTAAAAGTAAACCCAAAATATAATCTCCCAAGAAAATACTTGATTCAATGAAAAGTTTGGAAATGGTTTTTATATTAATGCAATATTTTAATTAATTTAAAAAATGTTTTCCAAATGTTTTATAAGTTCAAATAACATTTTAAACTGAAAAAATTATTCCTTAAATTCATATTTTATTACTTAATTTTTTTTATAAATTCCTAGTTCAATATTATATAATATCAAAGTCATAAAAATTACTTGTTTTGTGAAAAATTTATTTTTTGACTAAAAGATAACCTTTTTAGAAAAAGTTCAAAAATTTATTCTATGATAATTTTGATATTTGAAATTAAAAAATGAAGTTAGTTTGGTTAATTTAAAATTATAAAATTTAACTTTTAAATAAATTCATGGCTAAAGGCTTTTTAAAGGGATTATTTCATGAGAGTTAAGAATATGGTGTTTACCTGTTATATTTGGGCCTTAAGTTTTACATATATACTGGAAAATATGTATTTGTGGTATGTTGTGTTTAAATAGTGGTATAAGTGAATAAAGATAAGATAACATGCAGTTCATGCCCTTTATGTTCATGCTACCCTACTATAATGGGGTTGTGATGTGTGACTATGATGTGTTTGTAGCTTTGAATATGTGGTTATGGATATAATGGTATGTGATTATCTAGATATTTGGATACTAAATATATTGTATCACATGAAATTTTCCATTATGGAGTGAGAGAGAAAAAATCAGTGGGTAGTTGGTTGTATGATATCTTTTTGAATCTTTTACTTTATATATTATGTTACTATACCTTAGAGGCATTATTGAGCGAGTGATCCTTGGTGAGGTTGGTTCATACTTGACATGGTATATGTGTAATTTGGTTCTATTTTAACTCAATAAAGCATTAATATGATTCTTTCACATTTTAATGTGAGGTTTTGGGTTTGATCCTATTGAGTATACATGTATGAACACCCAATTCTAGATATATCTATTTTTTGGTCTCTAGAGTTATATGGTGATCTTGTTGGGTTGTACTAGCTTAAGTTGATGTTGGTATTCACGAGTTGATACTATAGGAGTTTTATTTTGATAATTCCTTTTAGATAATTTTTGTTGTGTATAAAATTTACATGAATTGTGAATTAGACTGTATTTTATATTATTGGAATTTATTTGGTTATTCTATCTTATATTTTGGGGATTAAGAGGGTAATGCATCCCATTTATTTTTGATTGTACCCTTAGTGTTAGTCTCAAACCTGTGACCTATTGGAGGTGCGATTAGTGGGTAACTCTCATTTCTAATACATGTCCAGAAGGGATTCTCAGTGGTGGTGGGTCATGATGAGTAATTAGGAAGTGGAAATCATCTTAGGTGTAGACTTCCCATTGGATGTCTGGTGAGAGACCACCAGAATTCCAGGGGACATGGAAGTGGTGTCTTCCCCTACCATAAGGGGCTTGTTGGGTGTGTTCTTTGACCTTGGTGGAAAACTATATTTCTAGCAGGGTTCCATAGGAGTTATGGTGGATTTCTACACATTTTTTATAATACTTGAAAATTGTAATTTATAAAATCTAACATATAAAATCTTATTTTTAATCCCTTAGTATTTTCCACATTTTCACTCTTAGAAACTTCCCTCACAATCTCTCTCAGACCTCTACCATGCCTCAAGTTTACTAACATTAGACCCTTGTATAATTTCTCATTAGTTGGAAATAGAGGATATTCATCTACAAGGATATTTCATTTTTATACTATAATATTCTTTTATCTTCGTTTTATTTTTAATCGAATGTATAATACATTTTCCACCTCATATAGGATTTCTAGAATTTACTGAATCACTTCGAGTCCTTTTAGTATAATTTTTGAAGGGTATTAACCTTGGTGAATCTAAGGTAAGCACATGGTTTTGCTTTATGAATTTTATCTATTCAAATACATGTGATCTATATACCTGGATTCATTATATAATATGCTTCATTATTTTGAGTTGTTACATCTCTGATTTTCCAAGGATCTAAAAATCATAATATATAATTAAATTAGTAGGTGAACCCTTAATTACTCTTATAGTCTTCATATTTGAGCAAGAAATTTTGTTAGGTCAAGTGAACTAAATTCAAAATGGAATTTTTTTTAATTAATAATTTTTTTATTCATATTTCATAATTTTGAGGATTATTTCAATCATATTAATTTACATTCTTTATATTTTCTTTCATCACTTTTTATGCATGTACTCTAATTGGTTATTTTATTTCCTATCATGTATACATGTTACATATGTTTATTAGTTTATTTTTATGATATTTAATCAGGTTTGAGGTAATATTTTATTGGTAAATGTTTTTTATCATGTTATTTTACTTTCCTAGAATGACTATATACTGAATTATTTTTTTGATATCAAGTGAAATTTTATCACTATAAGTTTATTATTAAGGGATATACTATTCAATACTAATCTTGTGAAGTCACCCTTACTAATTAAGATTAATTTATTGGTTTATATGGACTCATAATTTCCTAACCCATTATACCTCTTCCCACCTTGGACTAGAATCTTCGTTTTCCTTGACTTGATATCAATGTTCATCTCAGATCCCCAACATGTGCTCAATGATGGTATGTGTGGTATATACCCTTCTTATGTGGGGAGTTAATTGTGTGTGCCAATGTTTATACTAGATTTATTTGGGATGAAATTTTAGATATTAAAATAATAGTACCACTAGATCTATATTGTTTTTAACACACTTTATCTTATGATAGGAATGTAGGGGTGGGGTGGATACTTTATACAGAGTATTTTTGTACTCACATCTTGCACGTTACCCTATAGGAGGCCTGTAACACTTTTTTCTATAACCTAGGTAAATTTAAATATCTTGATCATTGTATATAACAATACATGGAGCATGGATTTTGGGAGGTCTCTTTTTGGGGTTTTGGTGGATGGTTAAGAGGGTGACACGAGGGATGCCCACTATGTACTTTCAAGGAATGTACATGTATTAGAGAATGGCCTTTTGTCTTTAGGACACATTTGGCCTGGTTTTTTATGTATAAGTGGGTTTGATTTAGTCTCACTTATATTTTTATTGAAACCATAGGTCCAATAAACCCTAATATTGGTGGGGGGTAGGGTGTTAATTGTGGTGTTGAATTGTTTTTGTCATCCACCATATCATATTCTCATGTTAGAAAGAACATCTCAACCCTATCAATCATTATACACAAAAAAAATACATATTATTAAATTAAATACCCTGACAAATATTTTAATTGGTTCACCATAAAGGGATAATCTAAGCTTCATATTTTAACAATGTGTTGATGTTTGAGGAGATTACACTACTCACTGTATATGTTACTAAAGTTCAAGAAAGATGCACTTTCAATATTAGGGATACTCCCACATTTTATCTCTCTACACACTATTTTTGAGATAAGAAATATAATAAAATGATACATGATGATATATCATAATGAATCTTTATAAAATATAAATACCAGTCCTATATGAGTGTTGCTAATGTGCTGTTTTTCATCCTTCAATTTTGATTTTCATTGGATTTTCTCACAATAGTCTCCCCTCACTCTGATTTTATAAACTTTTAAATTTCCTACCAATATTTTATTTGTATCTATCCTTATTTAAATCAATGACTCATCTTTCCAAATCATGATATAGTTATTTTCCAAATTTTACCCACTAATTAGGTATTCAAACCACCCATTAATAACATATTAAGTCGACTAAGTCAACTATAATCCTATGAAATCCAAGATAGAATTGAAATTATAGAATTCCTATATTTACCTTCTTCATGGAATGTATTTTATAATCATAGAGTAATACTTATTAGAAACTAAAATATTAGGGAGTAGTTCCCTTCACTATTACATGATCTATATCAACTACGATATCCTTTTTTCAAATAAATCTCATATTTAGATTATTGAAATAATTCCCTATGATCTCATTGAATATTTTCAAAACTCAAATTAGTTTCACCATGTCCCTCTTGGTTACAATGTGACTTTTTTACTTCCTAGAGGAATCCTTCCCCACAATATCTTTCTAGAGCACTCCTCACACAACATTTTTTCTCTATGATGGCATTGTCCTCATTTTCTCTTCAAAGGTTTATGAATCATCATTCTACATAACATGGTAATCTAAAAATAGTCAGTACACTAGAATATTCAAATTTAGCCTCATGGAATATCTATCCTTCCCAAAAAATACGAAACTCTTTCAAATCATCTCTTACAACCCTGTTAATTTTACAAATTCTCTTCATAGTGTGTCCATTCTTCCTATATTTTGAAAAAATCTTCCCCAACCACCATTCTCACCCTTTGATAATAAAATTCAAATGGTTTCTTAATTTCTTAGTTTGATAACATTAGATCAATCAAGAATCTATTTTCATTTTACTTTACTAAGTAAAGATCAACTAAACAATTTTATATGACTATGTGAGTCTAATTTCAACATAGGAATTAACAGAAACTAATAATTTCTACATTATAAATGTTCAACTGATGTTTCCTAACCTCCTCAATATGGGAGAGGAAGTTGAATATAAAGGTTTAACTTTGCTTCCCAAATGCGAGTGTGACCACTAGTTTCTTTATTATGTATACAAATTACTGATTGGTACCAAAATTACTCTCTCAGATTAAAATATTTCATTATTTCATTATGTATTTTTTGGTTACAAGATGGTTTTATTAATTTTAAGAAATTTTTAATGGATTTTAATGGGTGTATAGATGGAAAAAAAGTTTTAGCTTTCTAGGATTCAAAATGACAATGGTGTAACATGTGGTAGAGACCAATTTGTTATGGTCATGGAGATCTAGGAGTTTTGGAGTATGGGTAAGGCCCAAGCTAGAAATTTCTATTGTGAGTTTGTTTTTCTATCATTGTAGACCTTTACACCATGGAGATGGATGTTTTAGTGAGTGTGGTGTATGATTGGTCTCATTAGAGTACCTATCTGAAATAGGGAGTGATGTGTTATATCATGGAAGAGGATACCTTGAGCATGGTGTTTGGGATGTTGGGGTGGGATTTTAGTGAGATCCTTGTAAATCCTGGGGTGGGGGTCAAACACCCAAGTTGTTGGAATGGTGCTTAGAGAGTTTCTCTATGGTAGATGGGGAGAGTGAAATGACTGTGTTAGTAATAGTGATGGTCTAAGATGAGGTGTCATTGAGTTTTGTAGGAGATGTATAAAATTTGGTGGAAAGATATTCCATGCCGCAGTACCAACCATGATGTGTAACACCCAAGCTTCCACGATATGCTTCCTTTTAAAATAATTCTATAGCGTGCGATGTACGTAACCCCGAGTTCAAGCACACCATAACTGATGAAACAAGCAGTTTAAAAGTATTTTATGAATAGTATTAACTAGATTTTAAATTTTATGTATCCCATATAATTTTTACATTCATGTTTTGTGTTTCTTAGACATAATATGAGGAAAAATTCAATTTTTCAGATAAAAAAAGTATTTTTAAAAAAATGTAGTTTTTTCACCTTTTAATGGAGAACCCTTTTTAAACCCAATATTTGACACTTTTATATGTTCAATTTTATGAAATTAAATTATAATTTTGAATAGTATCATAAAAATTTATTTTGGATGAATTTTTGGTACTTTTCTGATTACTTTCATATTTTGATGAATAATGAAAAATACTAAATTTTAATAGAAAACTACTTTTTTAATTGAAATAATTTATAGTGTTAAATTATATATTTTAGTGGTTTTAAAGTATAATTAGATTATATATTTATCATTTAAAATAATTTAGGTCATTGGAAGTGATTTAAAATTTAAATTGGATATAAACACATGTCAATCTTTTGATAGTTTTTACTTCTTAAAAACCCGCTTTCTTGTTTTGACAATGAGAATTAATTTTAAATTAATTTATACTAATTATGTGATTTGAATTTTAAAAAATTGATTCCATATTTGAAATCATATGGTACAAATTATTTAAATAGGTACCTTTTATTTTTAGATATTATGATTAGTTACTTGAGTAATATTTTTATTTACCATGGTTAAAGGGTAAATCAGGTAAATAAGGTTAAAAAATAATATTATAATAATATTAAACTACCCTAACACATGTCCTAATCCTATTGGATGAGATATTTCCAAAAATGGGCATCCTTAAGATGATTTTAGGTCCCCATGGGACCACTTGGGTGTGATAATGACATGTTATAAGAATTATTTTAAAGTAAAGATAATTATTACATAAACATATATATTTTACTAAATTGACTTTAGTATAGGGTTATATAACTGATATCTATATCTATAAATTGTCATTATAAATATAAAAAGGTTTCCTACATCATGGTATTTTATTTATAATTTTTATACATTAGATAAATATATTTATTTATGACACAATTTTGATGCAGTGATTACCTCATTAATGAAATATTCAAAAAATGAATTTATAAATATTAAAATAAATGTAATTTGAATATTTTGATGCCATAAACGAATTTTCTGGATAAAATTGACATATTATGGATGATTTAATACCTTTTTTTGAATTAATAAAGTTTTTATGACTTTAACAAAAATCAATTACTAAATAGTGTCAAAATTGACATAAATGTTTTTTTAAAACAAACACTATTTTATTGAATGATATAAAAATAATAAAAATATAAAGTTCATAAAAATAACTTTTATAGTGATAATGTTTTTATAAATTATCTACTTTAGGTTCTCTTGTCATTTTATAGTAAATATATTTACCATGTAGTATAAAAATACAAGATGACATGGTAAGAGTTAACTTATTTTACAAAGGGTTAAATTTAATAGATAAGGTTAATTTTATGACCTAAACTTGTATAAAACCTATTTTTTGAGAGTATTTCGACCCATACTCATATTATACTAGAAATAAATCAATTTGGATCTATTATAAACTGAAAATTGTTTTATCATAAATTAATATTTCAAGATTTCTTCTAAAGTTCCCATCACCACTCTTATAAAAGGGAACCTACCTTTCTCTTTAACTCACACCTATAAAGCCTTTTGGTTCATCCAAACACTGGAAATTTCTACTCCCAACCTCCATCAATTCTGTCTAGACCCTCTGTTGCTAGGATCTATATATAAATAGATGTTTCACAACATTTTCCGGATCAAATCTGGATCCAAAGTGAGAGATTTGGTTTTTATCCGGAGGTTGTCTATGAAAGATTGCCTGATTATTGTAAAAAATTATTTAGGATTGGACACTCACAGAATAGTTTTGGAAAAGATCCTGTCCACACTAAAAACTGTAAAAATTTTTGCGTGGAAAAGGTCACTCAAGGACACAAAGATATGGATGGATCTTATGATGTCACTAATAAAGCTACATACACTATTTTGAATGCTGATTTGAATAATTTGCATACTAAAGAAAATCAAATTTCAGATTATGTGAATGTGGTGCTTGAAGCCACTGTCTCTCCCTCTAATTGTGTTTATGGACTGCAAAATATAAACCCTGTTAATGTCTTGAAACCTCGGGGCAAAGTTAACTCTGTTCCTCCTACTCTGGTTATAGACTCCCATAGTTCTCCTCCTCCTATTGTGGAATTGCCAAGTGAACAATCTGATGATGAATATCAGGAGGAACTTGAGAATAAAGAGTGTGACAGTTATGATGGTGGTGATACCCACCAGGAAAATGAGGATATACCTACACATATATAAGAAGAATACCTTAGATCAATGGAAAGGAAAGTAAAAAAATCTATTGTAGATGATGATGGATTCATCCCCCCCAATCGCAGGAAGATGAGGAAATGATGTGACTATGCTCAGACTGAAAGAACTATAGTCACATGATCTCTTGAAATTTCAAGAATATATGGCTCTACCCCAGTCAAATTTCAACAGGTAGATAGCAAGAATCATATTGAAGAGTTTGAAAAAAATAAGGATCCTATTTGTGAGGAGTTTGATTCATCTGAAAAACTTAGGAATGAAGTTCTTATTAAATCGTTTAGAAAAGGTGAGATCTTAAAGGATTCCTATTTAGATATTAAGTCGGACATTTTTAATGAGAGAATAAAGAAAGAGTTTCAAAAATCCTCTTAATGTATCTTGGATGTTTGTGCCCCTTTCTTTGATATTTTCGTTACTGCTCAATTGATGGGATTTGCTTCAGTGATCTCTTGGTGATTTGTTCTGAATTCTAATGGCTTTTTTCCTCCAATGAGGTCAGATACATTTGGATGGAAGTCTGTGCTGAATCTGTTCTACCTGCACCTGGTTGTATATGCTGTCTATCAGAATATATGATTAATGATGGTTATGCTTTGTTTGAAGGAAAGACACTGCTTCTCCTGATTTCTATTGTTTTAATTTGTTATATCTGTTTTACTGCATCATGCTTTGTTTCATATTCTCTATAGAGGTGCTAGAGGATTGTATGAAAATTGGAGATGTTACTCAGTTGTGCTCATTTCTTCTTGTTTTGAAGAAGAGTTGTGGGACCTTCATGGAGGGACACACTCTTTTCTGAAGATGGCGGTTTTTGATGAGATGATGAAGATCCTGATGACCTGAGCTCATAGACAGGATGCAGTGCTTTTCCACTCAAATTTTGACCATCCCCATGAAGTTTCAGACTTGGAGAAAGTGAATGCTAGATCTGGATAATCAACCCAATGTTTTAAGGAAGGCTCTGCTACTTCTCTGGTGACCACATGTGCTTCGAATATTGATTTTGGTTTTATTGGTCTTTTTTACTTATTATCCCTTTAACTCCCTGCTGGTGTAAGCTATTTACACCTTGAGATTGTATTGTAACCTTTTGTTTTTAATAAATTCCTTTGGGGACATGAATTGGGAAACCAATTCATGTCACCACCTTCTTAAAAAAAATAATAACAAGTCAAAACATGTATGATAAAAAAAGTGATATTACCCAAAACGTTGCATTAACATGGAATTTTCAATAAATGGGTAATATAAAGTAATAAAATAATCATATATGATATCATAAATATTATTATGATTCTGATATAAGTTAATAATTTGTTTAAAAACATTTTACAGGAGTTTCAGGAATGTACAAAGAGTATCTGATCTAAGGTAAGGGTTAATTCCTTAATCTCATTATTATCTGAGATTGTTTATGTGTAAGTATTTTATGAGATGTATTTATCATCAATGTCCATGTTTCATAAAAATGTTTTCAAAAATAATCTTTTAATTTTTTATGAAAGGGTTTCTTTAACTAGGACATAATTTTAAAGGTTTTAAAGATTTATTTTTCTAAATCTATTTAATTAATGTCCATGTTTTCAAAATAATTTTAAGGATTTATTTATATATACATGATTTTTTTAAAATGTTAATTAATTTAAAAAGTTTAAAAGTGGTATGGGACTATTTTATTCAAAAATCTCTTTTAAATGACTTCCTTTATAAATTGTTTAACTTTTAAATGATTTTTTGAAAGATGGACATTTCACTCAAAGAGATTTACTAATCATTTTTAACTATGTCAACATCCTTTACTAGATATTATTATTGATTGAGGTTGATTTTTTATAATACAATCTTCTATATTGTATTGAAAAAGTTATGATATGTTTGACTGTTGGTGTGCTATTTTTAAACCATTCATTGTTTTTGGATAAATTATTTACATTTTGTATGCTAGTTTTAATACAAATGATTATGCTATGTTTCACCCTTTTTATATGAGGAATGAATTGGACTTAGTAAGTGATGGGAGGGGCCTACTATTGCTCCTTGATGCATCAGTAGGTATCATGAGGAAAACTAGTGTCTTGGCATAAGGCCTTGACAGAATATTTGTGAATGGTCTTAGCACAAGGCCTTGACGTAGTAGTTATTATACCCAGTAATGTACATTCCCTCGTTATGAAATTAGTTATTACATGTGATTATTTGATTAGTAGAATATCCATGTGCATGTTTATATGACAATGTTTGATCTATTTTTTCCATATTATGTTCAATTTTATGTTTAAAAGGATGTTGTTTTTATTATACATCTTTCCTTAAAAGTTTATATCTTATACTGAACTATATACCCTTACTGATCATCTTAGCTCACCCCTTTTTATGTTTTATTTTCCCATGATTCCAAGAAGTGTATTAATATTGATATAAAGGATTAAACTAGGAGAATAATGGCATTATAAAAGGATTATCTATGCTGTATTTTATGTTAGAAATTGTAATGTAGAGTTCATGTTTGTAATCTAATTTTCAAGACTGCTAAAATGATTGGTCCTTTGGGACTAGATTCTTTGTCATCATGACAATGTATTAAAATAATGCACTAGATTTGGGATTTTGGGGTCAGGTAATTACAACCTTGGCAATATATTTTTAAAACTTAGATTAGGAATCATAACCTGACGATTGAATTTGTGGATAAGTATAGAATAACCCCCCCTAGAATTTTGGTAATAATCGTGGATAACCTAGGATTAAAGATAAGATGTTATAGATTTAATGTACCTTAACTTGATTATGAGGTTTTATTAAATGAGATATATTTCTCACCCTATGCTTTCGGGTCTTATTTAATGGAGGAAACTGGGAGGAATTGGATAAACATTTAGTTTGATAGAAAATCTGGTGATTTTGAGCAACCAAATCAGATAATGACTGGAGGAAAAGATATTGTGATTATGTTGAATCAGTTATCATGATATATGATTAACAATGTGATCTTTGATGACATTCCTAACACATTGCGTAAGTGGAATATGAATGTTTATAAATGTTCAAATTTTAAGAGGCATAGAGGAAAGAAGATTTGGTTTCTTACATGTCAAGAGGAAGGGAAGAAGAACCTCAAGGAATACCTCAAATGGAGGGGAATATTTTATCTCTGCAGAAAAAAGGGTCATAGAGTGACCAATTGTTATGGATTTCAATGTCTCATATGTAGAAATCATGTCCATTACCCAACTCAATGCCTAGACATAAGAATCTACCACTAAACCAAGGAAGGACCTATTCCATGCCAAATGTTAAACTGGAAGGATTGTAGTATTTAAGTATTTGGATCCAAGAATTATGAAATAGTGAATTATATAAGAGTATTCAATTTATGTTTTTTGATAAGGATTTTCAAGAATATATTGAATTGTTATAAAGGGAAAAAATTGATTTAAGGGTAAGATTATATTTTGATAATGTATGGTTAAGGTAAAGATAACCCTTAATATGTACCTTATGTTAAGATAATATTGTTATGCTTGAATAAGTAAATTAGAAGATTCTAGTTTCTTGAGAACTAATTTTGTATTTGTTGATAAGAGGGTTATGCTATCATTGATGAAGTGTAAAACTTTTTGGGACTTAAGTAATAATTCAATATGTTTTGGAATAAGAAAACATGCATGTTTTCAATAAGGATATCTGATAATTCAGGTTGTTACCGTGACTCAACAGAATACATGATGAAGGTGTTCATATGTTTGGAATGTGACAACCAAGAACTTCCCTATGAAATATGGGAGGTAAATGATAAGCCTATTTGGTTCACCTCTTTTTAAATTTGTAGATTTCTAGTTTTTGGAAGGATTGTAAAGTTATCCATTTATGGATAGTATAAGTTTCACTCCAGTTGAATTTTGTTTGATTAACGTATTATCTCACTCTATGTGTACTTATGCATATATGATAACCTATGCTAACACTTTTGTTGAGATAGATGGAATGACCTATCATTCTATTTATGGATCACATGATCTTCCAACACTTTAGAAATGAAAAATTCAACTTCATTTCCTTTAATAAGAGATGAAGTGGAAATTTTTCAAGGCATGACCAATGGTGAAATTGTACTGAAATCAAGTAATTATTTCTTATCATGTTCTTCAACTTTAGGGAAAGGATCTTGAAAACCAAAAATGTTTTCCTAGTACTTTCTTTTACAATGAATCAAATGGTCCCTTAGATCATCATAGATTTATGGCTTTCATATTGTTAACTTTGTCATAATAATATTCTCTATCACTCTCCATCAGAAATTTATGGTTAGATTTCTATTCTATATCCATGTTTTCCTACATGTAACCCTAGTATTTATTATTCTTGGTAACCTTCATACTTACCTTTCTCTATTTTAAAATAGAGGCCTCTTTAATCCATTTTTAATTGTAGGATTTCAACTAAGATATTTTGAAATGTCAAACCCATAGTTTTCAATCTCAAGGTTAAATTGCATGGACGCAATTTTTTTTAAGGAGGGGATAATTTAACACCCCAATCTTCCACGATATTCTTCTTTTTTAAATAATTCAATAGCGTGCAATGTACGCAACACTGAGTTCAAGAGCACCACGACCTATCAAACTAGTTGTTTTAAAATCATTTATGAATAGTATTAACCACATTTTGAATTTTATATATCACATATAATTTTAACATTCATTTTTATGTTTCTTAGACATAATATGAGGACAGATTCAAATTTTCAGATAAAAGAAGTATTTTTGAAAAAATGCAATTTTTCCGCATTTTATTGGTGAACCCTTTTTAAATTAAATATTTGAAACTTTTATATATATTCAATTTTATGAAATTAAATTATTATTTAGAATTGGGACAAAAAAATTTAGTTTGGATTATTTTTTTGTACTTTTCTGATAACTTTCATATTTTGATGAATAATAAAAAATACTAAATTTTAATTGAAAATAAATTTTTTAATAAAAATAATTTATAGTGTTAAATAATAAATTTGATTGGTTTTAAATTATAATTAGGTTATATTTTTATCATTTAATATAATTTAGGTTATTGGAATTAATTTCAAATTTAAATTGGATATAAACACATGTCAATCTTTTGATAGTTTTTACTTCTTAAAAACCTATTTTTTGTTTTGACAACGAGAATTAATTTTAAATTAATTTCTTCCAATTATATTATTTGAATTTGGATAAATGGATTACATATTTGGAATCAAAAGTTTCAAATTATATAAATATGTACCTTTTATTTTTGGACATTATGAATAGTAACTTCAGTAATTATTTTTATTTACCATGGTAAAAGGGTAAATCAGATAAATAAGGGTAAAAAATAATATTATAATAATATTAAACTACACTAACACATGTCCTAATCCTATTTTATGAGATATTTCCAATAATGGGCTTCCTTAGGAGGATTTTAGGTCCCCACGGGACTACTTGGGTGTGATAATGACATGTGATAAGATTTAATTTAAAGTAAATATAATTATAACATAAACATATATATTTTACTAAATAGATTTTAATATAGAATTATATAAATGATATCTATGACAATAAATAGTAATTATAAATATAAAAATATTTCCTACATCATGGTATTTTATTTATAATTTTTAGACATTAGATAAATATATTTATTTATTACAAAATTATGAGGTAGTGATTACCTCACTAATGAAAGATTCAAATAAATGAATTTATAAATATTAAAATAAATGTAATTTGAATATTTTGATTCCATCAACAAGTTTTATGGATTAAATTGACATATTATAGATAAGTTAATGATTTGCTTTCAAATTAATCAATTTTTTATGACTTTAACAAAAATCAATTACCAAATTGTGTCAAAATTAACAGAAATGAGTTTTTAAAACAAATACTATTTTATTAAATGATATAAAAATCCTAAGAATCTAAAGTTCACCCAAATAACTTGGATAGTGATAAAAATGTCATAAATTATCCACTCTAGGTTCTCATGAATTTTTTAAGTAAATATATTAATCATGTAGTACAAAAAATATAAGAGGACATGGTAAGGGTTAACTTATTTTACAAAGGGTTAAATCTAAAAGATAAGGATAATTTTATGACATAAACATGTCTAAAAGCTATTGGTTGAGATTATTTGGACCCATCCTCATATTATAATCGAAATAAATCAATTTCAAGCTATTTTAAACCAAAAGTATTTTTATAATAAATTAATATTTAAAGATTTTTCCTAAAGTTCCCCTCACCTCTCTTATAAAAGGGCACCTCCCTTTCTCTTTAACCCACACCTCTAAAGCCTTTTGGTTTGGCCAAACCCTACCAATTTCTCCTTATAACCTCCCTCATTTCATCCTATAGTCTTGAATTAGGTTAGAGATCCATCCTAAGGAGCCCTTTTTTTCAAATCAAAAGGAAACACCCGAAGAAAAGGTAATCATTTTATCCCTTCTTTAAATGTTTTTTTTCTTCTACTTCTTATTTATTTATTGTTTACATACCAAAGTAATTAATCTAGTATAATACATATAATGATATGTTAATATAATCATGGTACAATTATATTCATCAATTTATCCATCCTATGAATAATAATATCACCATGCACGCATACGTACGACTTACCGTCTCCACGCCATGGTGTAATTTGTTATTCCCCATCACTTTATTTGGATGGGTATAATGATGATTATAATAGACATAGATAATGAATATGACATGATTATGACATAATAAGTCTACTAGAATGATATATATATATATATATATATGTATGTATGTATGGATGTATGTACATATATATCATTCACTTCCATTCAATACTATAAGAAAACGAAAATAGTGCCCACTAGTTCGTACGGCCTACCATCTCCATGAACGGTGTATTACACTTCATATATATATATATATATATTATATATATTATGAATATATATGATATATAAATCATATTATACTTTCTTTAAGTAAGTAAATTATGATCTAAGTAATATGATCTAGAATAACAAGTCAAAACACATACGATAAACAAAGCGATATTACCTGAAATGTTGAATTAACTTGGAATTGTTAATAAATGAGTAATATAAAGTCATAAAATAATAATATATGATATCATAAATATTATTATGATTTTTATATAAGTTAATAATACGTTTAAAACATTATACAGGAGTTTCATACACATACAGAGAGTATCTGATTTAAGGTAAGGGTTAATTCCTCAATATAATTATTATCAGAGATTTTTTATGTGTAATTATTTACTGGTACATATTTATCATTCATGTCCATGTTTCATAAAAATGTTTTCAAAAGGAATATTTTAATGTTTTATGGATGGGTCTCTTTAACTAGATCATCATTTTAAATGTTTTAAATATTTATTTTTCTAAATATATTTAATTAATGTCCATGTTTTCAAAATGATTTTAAGGATTTATTTTTATGGACATGATTTTTTTAAAATGTTAATTCCATTAAAAAGTTTAAAAGTAGTATGGTACTCTTTGATTCAAAAATCTCTTTTAAATCACTTCCTTTATAAATTGTGTGACTTTTAAATAATTTCATGAAAAAGGGATATTTCTCTCAAAGAGTTTTACTGATCATTTTAAACTATGTCAACATCATTTATTGGATATTATTATTGATTGAGGTTGATTTATTATAATACAATAATCCATATTTTGTTGAATGAGTTATGATATGTTTGATTGTGGATGTGTTGTTTTTGTACCATTCATGGTTTATGGTTGAAGTATTGAAATTTCATATGATAGTTTTAATATGAATGATTATGTTATGTTTCACCCTTTTTATTTGAGGAATACATTAGACTTAGTAAGTGACATGTGGGTCCCGATATAGCCCCTCGATGCATCAACAAGTCTCATGAGACAAACTAGTGTCTTGGAAAAAGGACTTGACATAATATTCGTGAATGGTTTTGGCATAAGTCCTTTATGTAGTAGTTGTTATGTCTAACATTATGCATTCATTTGTTATGAAATTAGTCATTAAATGTGATTATTCAAGTAGTAGAATATCCCTGTGCATGTTTATATGGTAATGTTTGAATTATTTTTTCCATATTATGTTTAAGTTGATGTTTAAAAGGATACTGTTTTTATTATACATCTTGCCTTAGAAGTTTATAGCTTCTTCTAAATTATTTAACCTTATTGAGCATCTGAGCTCACCCATTTTTATGTTTTATTTTCCCAGGATTCCAAGAAGTGTATTAAGATTGATATAAAAGAATAAACTAGGGGAATAATTAAGTTCTCAAAGGATTATCTATGATGTATTTTATGTTATAAATTTTAATATAAATTTCTTGTATGTAATATAATTTCCAATACTGCTAAATCGATCAGTCCTTTGGGACTTGATTCCTTATAATCATGCCAATGTATTAAAATAATGTACCAACTTTGGAATTTGGGGGTCAGGGCATTACATGATGTTTGCAAAATGGTGATGGAATCCACTCCATTCTATGATGTGTTATATGTGAATAGTTGTGGTTGAAGGTGCAACAGTAATATTTGGTACCACAATTCTATCATATTATTCAATTTACTTCTCAAATAGACAAAACGAGTGATGATATTTGGTAAAGAGAGCAGTTCCCTATCGTTGATCTTTTTATGAAATTAATGGGGATTTTAAATTGGACTTTAAACTCTAATCCTTCTCCAAAATCCTTATTTTGGGTTTCTGTATAAAGATTCACCTTTGGGACTTAGGATTTTCTAGTGTAGGTGGGAACTTAACAATCTATAATGTGACTATAGAATTGATTATTGTGGGAATCAGTGTTGATGTGAATGAGAATTTCCCTAGATGTAACCACATATATATTGTGAAGAATATGTAACTAGGGGGTGGAATAAATGGTTGTAGAAAGAAATTGGTCTCGGTTCTGAACCTTGTAAAAATATTATGTGTTGTGTTTTATTTACTATTTGTATTGCATACAGGATTAACTCATACTAACAGGTGACAGGATCTTGAATTGAAAGAGGGTAAAACAGAAAAATACCTTAATAAAACAATTCACACCTTATTCACCCCTCTTAGTGTGAATTAATTATCCATTGGGTACTATAATTAGTATCATTGGAAAGTTTCCACCTATTATTGGATCTAATTCACTTTCCTAATTTCTTAAATAAAAATAATATGAAGTACAAGTTTGAGTTTGAAGAAAATTTAGAAGATATATAGATTGAAAATCATACCCATAATAATTATTTTATAAATATTTAATCTTCATTCAAGATATATAAAAATAAGAATGAAAGAGTGGAAAAGAAGCTAAATAAGAACTCAAATATGACTAAAGATTAACTACTAGCTAGTGTCACTCAGAGTGGTAATTAATCAGTGAATTTAGTTGATAATAATTATGATGAATCAATTTAAATCTATGGTGGATATGTATTAAATTCTAAAATCAAAGATATTTTGAATAAAGTTTCCAAATAGGCTTTCACATTTATGGTTAGAGTTTTTATAGAACTTCAATTTTGAAATATTACACATAGAAGAAAGGGATAATTATATGGAACAAGAATTGAAAAATAAGGTTGTAATAAAAAATTATATCAAAAAACATGATAAAGTAAAGAAATATTGTCTATTTTTATATAAATAAAGGGTCAATATGGTTGAATAAGAAAAAGAATAATCTATGCTGCTTTTCAACAGAAATCACTCTTTGATTGGAAAATACTTTGAAAGTATTTTGTGTGAGAAGTATGTGATTAAAATCTGTTTAAAAAAAGTTATCTTTGCACATGATAATATGAATAATAATTCTATGAATAATAAATATTATCAGTTAAATGTTAAAGAAAAAAATAATTAAGGATTTTGATAGTATTTTTTGAAAGGAAAATCAGGTGCATGAAGATGGGATTGATAATATTAAGATTTAGTGGGAAGAAATCTAGAAATAATTTGATGATGAGAATATTTCTCTCAACTTAAAATATATTAAACTAGATTTTAAATTGAGTGACATGGAAGGGAAACAAGCTCAAACTTCCTAAGATGCTGAGAAAATAAGTACTACAAAGAATAATTTAGATCAGAGTTATATTTATAAAAATAAATATTGTAGTAGCAATAAGATCCTGATATTATCTAAAGATAAAAACACCATAGGATCATTGAAGAAGGTAAATCTTTTTCTGGATAAATATCTTTGTTCTAATGCTATTTTGATTACTAGTTCAGATTCAAATTTAAAATATGGACAAACATGGGTGAATAAAAATTATTAGGAATCCACTACTTCTATAAAGATGTATGTGAACAAGTTTATGAATTCATGTTCCTTAAATAAATCAAAAAAGAATAAATATGTTGTCTAAAAATTGAATATTGTCAAAGATAATCAAAAATTATCACAAAAGGAGAAATCAAATTTTTTTTGGCTATTATTGGCGTTTTTGGAAGTTTAGTCATTAGGAAAAAAGTTTTTGTTTTAATATTTCGTTGTATGAAAATTATATAATTACTAAATTTATTAGAGAAAGGATAAAGGAAAGGGGAAACCTCTAAAAAATATGTAGAATTCATAGAAAAAGAATCAGTATATAAATCAAATATATGAATACTTTTAAAATTTTTGTGATTATTGCAATATAAGTGGTCCCTATTATGATGAGAGTTGTTATGTACCAATCACGAAAAAATCATTTATTGATGTGAATATAAGACCAAAAAAATGTGAAGAAGGTAAAAAAATAATAATATTGACCATCCTTAAGAGAATAAAAAAAGAATACCACTGTTAAAAAAATAACTCTCAAGAAAATTATGATGAATGGTTTGAAGAGTGTAACACCAAATAAAGGATGATTCTTTTTCAGTAGGAAAGTTCCCATTGGAATATTGTAAACTTTTCATGAACATCAAAATTAAATATTGAAAGATATAATTAAATAAAAAATAAATCTAAAAAATAAACAAGAGGATTGAGTTATTGAAAGACGCATTTGATAAAGAATTTAATAAGTTTATTAAAAGGGTAACTTGATGAATGTTAAATATATGTGTGAAAGGTGTAATACATCTTGCAATTCTTCTAAATGAATCTTCACATGTTTTCCTATAAAATAAAAAATCTTGAAGAAGAAAGAGAAAATATTTGTGACTTCTTATTCTAAAAATATTATTGTGAAAAAGATCCTACACACAAAATGAATACTAAGAAGGTTTCTAAACAATGCTTGATCATATGGATATAATATTTGGGAAAGGTAATAGAGATAAATAAATAATATAAAACTAAAACTAATTTTCTAGCACATCTAGGAAATCCTTTTCTATCGAAGATGATATTTGTGGTGAGAATAAACTCTCAGTCTTGTTTCTCTAACTAAGGATCAATAAAGAACAACATTATTACCATATATAATTTGTGACTATTTTTTTTGTAGGAAATTGAAGGTGAAGTATATATTAACGGGGATACCCGAATTTTCTAAAATATATGAATATATTATTGCTAGAATGTTATCTATCATAGAAGACTATTCACATTATGTTGGATCTTTTCAACATTTCAAAAAATCTCAAAAGATTCATGGAATTTATTATTTAATAAAGATAATAATGAAAAATAATTATAAAGTGAATCTCTTAAGGGGGAGAATAGAAGAAAAACCATCAGATATATCTATCTCAGTTTCTATCTTATGAATATATGAATTTATAGTGAGGTATTCTTATAATAATTCTAGATATTAAAAATTTAGATATTGATGTTTTCCATCACTGAGGTATATTGATTACATTCTCTTATTTTCATGATGAAAAATAAATTATGGAAGGGGGAGATTGATTATTTGATGAAAAAAGGAAAAGTAACTTGAAAAGGGGAATTACATTCTTGAACTTGAATTTTTTAATCATTTTTTTAGATGAATGCAAGAGATTAATTGAAAAAATATTGAACAACCCCTAAAATAAGGTTTTAGTGTTGGTATCACATGATGAAAAATTATTAACACCATTGATGTTAAATTTGATAAATCTTGTTTTTTACACTGATCATGCCTCATATAGAATTATATTTTCATAATTTTAGATCTTAGCAAAGTTTTTTGTGATTCCTTTCTTCTTTGATGTAAATTCTACTATAAGTTTCAGTATATGAGAGGATGTTATTATAATATGAATTTTCATGATGAGAATTCCTTCCCAAACTTATATCATTGATTTTTTTGTGAATAATGGGGAGAATATAACATTTAATTTATAAATGAAATAGGTATTGACAACAAATACAAAAGGATAGATTGAAGAACCCAAGTGTAATATTGAAGTTTATTTTTTTAATAAGTTGAGAAGATGAAAAGTAAACGAATTTTTAATATGACAATTATTAAAAAATTCCTAATTTAAAATATTGTGCCGATTTTTTATCCATGTCATTCAGTCCATATTACGACATCATTTTCAATCTTGAACACTCAAGGGTTTTCTATATGCACCAAATTCCATCAAGTGTTCTTCATGTTGCGATGTTCAGATGGTCCAGTCATACATTCAAGTTTCATTTGATCATCTTGGATATTCAAATAATATTTAAGCACCATAAAACTTCATTTTCATGAATAAATGAAGATAAATTCGAGAAGATATAGTGCAACACAAATATGTTTTGAGATGATGTTTTTTTATAGTTTAAAATCATAATATGTGTCCTTGAACAAAGATGAAAGGTGGTGTGCATATAAGTTGAGACGATGGAGTTAAGTTTTTTGTTTTATCTAAAAATACCCTGACGTGTGCTCATTTATAGTATGAGATGAATGAATATTCAAGATAGAGTTTGAGAGAGAAATAGATCATATAAATCACTTTATATTCAAGAATAGATTCCAAACACTCATTATATAAATTCCAAAACCTTCACATTTTCATGATAGTGAACCAGTTCCATAAACCAGTGTAAACATTCACACTAAGTTTTTTAAAGGTGATATGATAAATAAATTTCTAAGCTCTATTCACATGAAGAAAAAATAATTATGTGCTCATATATTTATGAATAACAGAGTCATGTGCACCCTAATATGCATGAGATAAATATGGGGAAACCATGTTTTGATTTACGCAAAGAGCTTAAGTATTGTGCATGAAAAAATATTCATGCATGGAGGAAGATATACTTGTGTTCAGGGAGGTTTTTTCTTGATAATGTCTTGAGGGTTTCATGAAGTAGAAGGAAGCATAAATTTTTCTTGAAGATCCTGAGAAGAAATAGGCATAAGATAATTTTCATGCATGGGTTTTTGTGAAATAGTGTGAAGAAGAAATGAGAAGTTTTCATCCCATGTGATACATTTTTAAAATGGGATAGTGAGCATGATGTTCATGAAATCATTATAATACATGCATGAATTATTTATAAATGTATATGTGATATAATTTGTATAGTGTGTTTTTAATTTTGAGACTGAACCGAAGAGTAATTTTGAAGGAATTATTTCCCGAGTCATCTCTGTATTGAGATAAGTTCATATCATTCAAAGATTAAAAAATAGTTAGTAAGATCGAGAAGTTGATAGAAAATTACAAAATTTTTTGAAATAGTGTACATGAGGATACGAGGTGATATGGGTTGATTTTGGAGGGAGATTTCATCTCAAGTTAGTAGAGAAGGAGTTTGAATCCTATAGAGATCTTTATATTAGAGGATCAAATATTGATGAGGCATGGAAGTATTTAGTGGGACTCTAAATCATAAGAAGTATCATGTGGGACACTAGAGAAAGATGGTAGGATGGAACTAAAACCATTGGATGCAGTATAAGGATCATCTTGTGGGACTCAAGAGTTTCTAATGTAGGTGGGAACATGTAATCTCTAGTGGGACTCTAGATTTTAACACTATTAGACTTAATGTTGATAGAAATGGGACATTCCCTAGATGTAACCACTTGTATGTAGTGAAGAATCTATAATTGTGGGTTTTAAAAAGCTATAATACGGAGTATGCCATAGTATATAACCTTAAAAAATATTGGGGTTTAATTTTATTTACTTTCTACTTTGCATACAGGATCCATTCATTCAAATTGGTGACCCAGGTTTGAGTTTAAAGAGGGTAAAAGAAAAAGAAAATATTTCATTCAAAACAGTCAAACTTGATTCACCCCTCTCTATGTGACAACATGATCCATTGGGTACTACAATCAAGACATGATTTAGATGATGAATTTTCCCCTTTAAATATAAGAGATTTCATATCACCTTCACGAATCATAATCTCCTTATCTTGGAAATAATTTTTTTTTCATTATAATTTTAAATACGATCCATACCAAGGATTATATCAAATTCAAACATAGGTATGATACCAAGGTTTTCAAATAGGGTACACCCATGCATCATAATTGGAACTTCCTGATACTTAATTGTTTCAATATGACTTCCACTCGATGGATTAATTTATAATTACCTTAATAGGGTGCAAAGTAAATATTCAATTTTTTTAATCATGGAAGATATAAATGAGTGCGATGATGAAGAATCAAATAAAAAATTATCTATATTTAATGGTATGATAAAAATACCTTCCACTGTACCATTAAAAACTTTGAATTCAGCTATGGTAATCGTATAATCTTACACTTGATCCCTTCTAATTGTATGAGGAAAATTAATTTTAGGTTTTTGAATTTTTTCAAATAAATCTTCTTCTCCTTACTGTTAAATCATTAAACATCAATAACTTCTCCCTTTCCCTTTCATCGGTGAGCTTGATAACCTTTTTCTCCATTAATATATCAAACTCTAGTTCCATTCATACAAGACCTCATATGTTTTTCCCATAGTTATTACATGTGGGAAATCCCTTCCTCCCTTTATCCCCCTTTGTTTCACTTATCTTCATATGATTCTCATATAACCACTTCTTATCATGATTTATATTGAATATATGCATCATATAAAACTCCTTTTCTATATTAATATCTTTTGAGACTATATCCCTATATGATGAAAAGGTCCGAGAGACCAACACCCTTCAAATTATTCACTTTAACCCAACAAATAAATGGCCATTAATGATTTCTAGTCCATGTACTTAGTCTATAGCATGTCTAACTAACATTGTAAAGTTATCTACATTCTTAATAGAATTTTCCTTTTTTTTATTTAATATTGGGAAGATATCTTTCCATTTCTTCACTATTCTCACAAGTAATGTATTTTCATATAATTCTTCTTCAAAAGTTCACCATTACATTTAAATTATCTGATCTTCCTCTTTAGTGTTTTGAATTAGTAACCACCATTGGTCTACATATTCCTTTAGATGATAGGTTGTCTTAATAAAATTTTCTATTTCACTACTCCCCAAAGAAAAATATATCTTCTCTTAGGACTCGATCCATTGTTCAACTATTAATGGATTAATAGTTCTAATGAATTATTGAGTTTTTTTTGCATGAAGTGATCCGACATAGTTACACAATGTTGTGGACCAGTAGGCCACTATATATTGGTGAGATTATTTTTCATAACATGTTTCAACTTCCCTAATATGACTATGAACTGATAAGACACAACTCCTGCTTCATTAATTTGTTCATAGGGAATATCCCTACATTGACTATGAGTTTTGATACGATTCTTATTCCTCTGATTAGTCTTTATATTTCTACATTGGAATACACATAATTATATCACAACACTGAGTTGTAAAATAAAATTCCTATTATGTTTTCTAGCGTGTTACCTAAAAATATTGTTGTATTTTCATAGTACATGTGCTATATCACTTGGTTCTTCTAAATATAATCCTCAAAGTTCCTATTTAACTTTTTGTGACACAAAATGTAACATCCCAAACTCCGGAAAAAATGATCTTGTAGTTATATTACATTATTCTCATAAAATACAAGAGTTCTCTTAGAATCAAACAAATTTCTAATCTTTGAAGATTAGATACATACATAATTAACATTTTAAAACATAAGAAAAAACATGAACATATTGATAGAACATGATCATCCCATCTATAATATCCTTAAAAATTATACGTAGTTTTCATTTAGTTATCCTGGGTAAAGGAAAAAATAAGGGTGATCTCAGATGCTCAATATAGAGTAGTATACAATATAACACTTCATGAAATAAACATGGTATAAGTGATATGGTTGGAATAAATGAACAATATAAACCTATAATCAACTAAAACAAAGGGAATGTTATATCAATGAAAATAAATTAAAATATGGGTAAAGATAATAATTGATCTCATACTGATATAATATTTAATGTTGGACATCAAAAATTTATATCAATGCCTTGTGACAAGACGTTATCCTGTTAAATAAGAGGTATAAACCAAAACCCAATATGTTTTTTCACATGAGACCCATCGATGCACTAAGACTATATATAATTCTGGCCCCAAACCATCGCTTGATTAAGTCCAATGCATTCCCCACATGATTTATCAATAACTTTAATATCAATATTTAAGGAACCTATTACATGGATATCCACATAATGAGAAATAAAAAAGTTAAATACTTCCTCATATAATAGATTAATGTGGATTTCTAGGTTAAAATCCTTTAATCAACATAGACTTGATGTGGTGTTTTCAAAGTAATATGAATTACCCTCTTCAAAGAAATATAGGGGCGATGGTACTATTAATGTGGCGAGTTATCCATTGAAGATAGTAATTATTTTAAATGCTTTTAATTGGTTGGAGACCAAGGAAATGGTTGAAAAAACCCTTTATAACGGCTCATGAAGAACATGAAAATATCTCAAAACATATCCATTGGTAGTGTGTCTCGAGGTGTGCGATCTTAGTCCCACTCATCAAAATCTGGGTGATGATTGAGTCAATAATAAACCAAGAATTTCTTGGATTATTAACACTAGGTTAATCTCTACCACAACCACATCCACTTTCCAGTATCTATAAAAGCATGTATTTGTTTATAATTTACACACACGTATACATTACCATTTTTTTTGATGGATTTCCATCATGGAAAAGATATAAATTTTCAAAAGTTTTTGAAACTCTTGAATCAAAAGAATATGGGTGTGGTATAAAAATATAGAATTTTAAATCCCATAAACTTAATGATTAATATGTAAAAGGTATTCCTTAGTAATGTATGCACCACACAAATGAAAATTATTGGTGAATATAACCTGATTCCTAAAGAATGAAAATTGAGATGGAGAAACCCCACATATAGATTAGGTATCAATTCCATAAAAAACTATTGAAATAGAGGGATTAATATTTATCTTTAAATGGAATAAATAAAGTAATTTTATTATATAACATCCCAAGTAGGTAGTATGTACACTTCATAAAGTAAATTAGGTGCATAATACCAATCTTGTCTCAAAGAGGGGAATTTGAGACAAAAAACCCCTACCTCTTGTCATGAATTCCATGAAAATAATTTAACATTATGTAACATAAACATAGATATATTAATCACTCAATTAAAAAACCTTACTCATAACCCCTTTCATTCATACTCTTCATAAATAGTCATTCTCTACCTGAATTCCGCTGATTTTCCACATCATGTGTATATTGTTTTTATCATTTGTACTAGTTTCATAATAGAAGTGTTCCTATTCAATCATCATAAAAATTTCATAAATAATAGGTTAATAAAGTTACTATTAGGGATGATTTGTAATAATTTATAAAATTTTAAATTCCTTTAATGAGTTTTTTATTCAGTATCATTGAAGACGAAATCAATAATAAGCATGTTTTGGTGGTTCTGAATGATCGAAGGGTGTTTTATTAATTAATGAATTTAATATTAATAAAATGTATCCATAATAAAAAAAATGTTATTTACATATTTATACTTTATTATATCATTAAATATGTTCCTATAGTCATTCATGATGTAAATTCATTGTATTGTTCCAGTAGGTGGTTAAACCCACCCAAACAAGAACATACCCCGATTTATTGAATGAATATGTGGTGTTTTTTGTAATTTTTTTATAAAAGAAGAACAATGATATTATTTAGCAGTTATTAGTGTGATATATAATAATTTTAATGAATTATAATAATAATTAATGGACTTGAATATATTAAACAGTTTGAATAAAAGTTTTTCCTCTTTGTACAAATATTTTCAATGACTAACTCAAAGATAATGGTTTATCAATAATATCATTAATAATTTCACTAATTTCTTATATTAGAACCTTTATGATTTAATAAAAATCATATTTATCCTTTAATACCATACATAGATATATTATTGTTAGGAGGTTATGAAAAAAACACATTGCATCATGTAGGTGGTGGTCCGCACAACACACAAACAATAGTTTTTTTTCTTATGGGATGGGGAAAATGAATAAAAAATGACAATAGACTTAATATAGTAATATTAAAATATTTAAATAATAATAATGTCATTATATTATTGTGTCTAGAAATTTTTTTAATAAAGATAATTATTAGGAAAATATAAGTAGTTGATATTACTCATGTTGAGAACTTGAATTTTCCTTAAAAGTCTCCTTGGAAATAAAGGCCTTATGCTAACTAATGTGACAAGAGGATTTTGAAATTGGGATATGGTTATGGGAGGATATTTATTTAATATTTCAAAGGTGAAATTTTAATTATAGGTTTTACTTTAGGTGGTGGGAGTGTTACCCTTTTATGAGTGAAGAGAAGGGCAATTTTAGGATCAACCCTTACATTTTCAGAAAAGAAAGGTTACTATTCAAGAGTTAATGGAAAAAAATAGAGAAAATAGGTGGGTATTCTTTTCTGGGGTCTAAAATCACCTTAAATACTCATTTTTTATACAAATTTGAGTGTTTTAGGGCTTTATTTTAACTTTTAACTTTTACTCAAATTTAGTTTTACCTTCGTAATTAATTTTAATGAAAAATATTAAATTTATAATTTTATCCAATTTGATAATTATAATTTACAATTTTAAAATATTTTTATGAAATAAAATTTCTAAAGCCGTGAAAATAAAATTTTAAAACCAACACACTCAATCAAGTAAAATCAGTTTTTAGAAAAAATAGCAATTTTAAGATTTAAATTTACATATAAGATAAAATTTTCTTAGATAATTTTTTTAATAAAATAAATTGATTTATTAAAAAAATAATGGATATGAGGCTTTAAAGGTAATAAAAAATATAATCTCTCTGAAAAATACTTTTTAGATGAAAATTCTGAAAACAATTTTTATATTAAAGTAATATTTTAATTAGTTTTGAAAACCTTTTCCACTGGTTTTCTTAACTAAAATAATTTTTTAAAAAGAATAATGTTATTACATAAATTAATATCTTATTACATAAAAGGTTTTGTTAATTCCAATTTCATTCTTATATAATGAAAAATTCATACAAATTATATGTTTTGTGAACAATGTATTTTTCTACTAAAAACCAACCTTCTCAAGAGAAGTTCAAACATTTAGTGTAAAATAATTTTAATAATATGAATTCAAATATGAATTTATTTTGGTCAATTTAAAATGATTAGATTTATATTTTAGATAAATTCAGGGATAAATGAACTCTAAATGGCATATTACATGATAGTTCAAGATATAGTGTTCACCTATTATAGCGGGGTCTTTGGTTTTATATATATACAAGATGATTTCGTTTTGTGGTTTTTATGTGTTTAAATAGTAGGGTAAGTACATAGAAACATGAAAACGTGAGGTTTATATCCTTTATTTCCACATTACACTACTTTGATGGGGTTGTGATTTGCGATTGTGATGTGGTTATAGTTTTGGATATGTGGTTATGGATATAATGACATGTGATTTTCTGGATATGTGGATTCTGAAGGGATTATGTCCCAGGAGGTATGTCATTGTGGATTGAGAGAGAAAATATCAGTGAGGAAGTGGTTATAGTTTAACTTCTTGATACTTTTACTTTATATATTATGTTATTATACCTTGGAGGAATTATTGAGTGAGTGATCCTTAGTGATGTTGGGTGATAGTTGACCTCGTATAGGTGTATGTTGGTCCCATTTTTTATTCAATGAGGCATTAATATGATTCTTTCACATTTTAATGTGACATTTTAGGGTTGATCAAATTGAGTATATGTATGAACACCTAATTATATATATATGTGTGTGTGTGTGTGTTTGTGTGTGTGTGTGTGTGTTTTCCGGTCTCTAGGTGGGATCTAGTGATCTATATTAGTTGTACTAGATTTAGTTGATGTTGTTATTCATGAGTTGTTGTTATAATAATTTCATTTTGATACTTCCTTTTAGAGAATTTTCCTTATGTTTGAAATTTCCATGCATTATGAATTGGGTTTTATTTTGTGTTATATGAATTTATTTGGTGATTTTGTCTTATATTTTGGGTATTATATTAGAAATTGATCCCATTTATTTGTGATTATACCATTAGTGCTAGTCTCTAAACCATATACTTTTGGAGGTGGGATTTGGGGGTCACACTCATCTTAAATACATGCCCAGGAGGGTTTCTTAGTAGAGGTGGTTCGTGATGATTAGTCGGGCCATGAAAATCTTCTTACAAGTAGACACTCTATTGGATGTCTAGTGAGATAACACTATAATTATAGTGTCTATTGAATATATGTCTTATCCTACTATATAGGTCTTGGTGGGTGTATTTTATACCTTAGTGGAGAACTATATTCCTAGTGGGGTTCCACTAGAGTTATGGTGGGTTCCTACCTATATTTTATAAAACTTTAAAATTGAACTTTTAAAATCTAAAGTCTAAAATATTTTTTAACCCTTAAATAGTATTTATCACATTTTAAATCCTATAAAATTCTCAATCAGTCTCTCTAAACCCTCTATGATGCCTCAAGTTTACTCTCATTAAACCTTACTCTAATTTTTCTTTAGTTGGACATGGAGGATTTAATTCAGTAATGAAATTCCATTTCTCTCCTATAATATTTCATCAACTTCATTTTATTTTTAATATCATTTATAGTCCCTTTTCTACCCCATTTAGGGTTTCCATAATTCATAGAATCTCTTGGATACCTTTCAGTCTAATTGTAATACGGTATTAACCATGGGAAATCTAAGGTAAGATCTTGGTTTTTATTTTTGAATTTAATATATTTAAATATCAGTGATTTATATACTTAAATCACTTATCTAAGTTTGTTAATTCTTGTTATTATTTGAACATATTGTATTCCTAAGAACTCAAAAGGATAATCTATAATTAAACTGGTAGGTGAAGCCCTTCTTCCTCTTATACTCTCGATATTTTTTCTTGAAATGATATATGGTCAAGTGAACTAACTTCAAAATGAAATTTTTATTTGGTATAATGTTTTTAATCCCATTTCATAATTTTGATGATTTTTTATTATATTAATTTATATTATTTATATTTTCTTTCCTCAGTTGTTATATGTGTGCTCTAGTTGCTTAATTTATTCCATAGCATGCATACTTGTTACACATTTTAGTTAGTTTATTTTTGTGGCATATAATCATGTTCAATATTATTTTACATGTGTAAAAGTATTATTTTTATCATGTTAAGGTATTTTCCAATAATGACGATAAATTAAATGATTTTTTAAATATTAAGTGAACTTAAATCATTATAATTTTGTTAAAAGGGGTATATTATTAAATATGAAGATTTAAATATTAAGCTAGTTGCTGGAATGGTCTCATAATGACCTGAACCATTATACCCCTTACTTTTCACTTAGTATTATAATCTTGGTTCTTCTTGACTCAGTATAAATTTTAATCTTAGATCCCAAACATGCACTCAAAGATGGAATGCCAGGTGTGTAACCTTCACGTATGGGGAGTTAATTATGAGTTCCTGTTTTTATACTAGATTTTTCTAAGATGTAATTTTAGCTATTACTCTAACCATACTAGTATCTCTATATCTCTATTTCTTATAATTTAGCTTAATATTGGAATATAGGGGTGGGATGGCGACTGCCTACTGAGTATTTCTGTACTCACACCTTGCACGTGCCCTAATAGGATTCATGTGAAACATTTTTTCATAACCTATGTAATGTTAAGGCACACTAGAATAGGATATAACAATAAATGGATCATGGATTATGGGTGGTATCTTTTAAGGATTTTAGTGGATGGTTAGAAGGGTGACACAAGGACTACCCACCATGTACTTCCAAGGAATTTAAATAAATGGGAGCACCAATTTTTTTTATTTAGGACACATTTAGATTGGTTTTTGTATGTATAAATGGATTTAATTTAGTCTCAATTACATTTTTATTGAAACCACATGTCTAATAAACCCTATTAGGAGATGGGGTTGGGTGAGTTAATTATGGTGTTGAATTTTTTTACCCAATAGATCATGTTTTCATTTTAGAAAGAATATCTTGAAATATATTTCTTTATCCACAAAAAAAAAACCATATTCTCAAATTAAATACTTGTACACTGTGATTTTACTTGGTTCACTACAAATGGATAATTCAAGGAGTATATTCCAATTGTATATCGATATTCCAAGAGATTACTCTACTCATTGTATGTGTTACAAAAGATAAGGAAAGATGCACTGTCAATCCTAGGTATACTCCCACATCTTATCTCTCAAAAAAATATTTTTATATAATTAATATAATAAAATGATACATTATGATCTCTCATAATTAATATTTATATAAGATAAATACCAGTCCAACATGGGTATTTTCATTATGCTGTTTTTTATCCTTTAGTTACGATTTTCATTGGATTTTCTCACAATAGTCTCTAATATCTATAATTTTCTTAAATTATCAATTATTTACCATTATTTTATTTCTATATATCCTACTTTAAATCAAGTTTTCATATCTCTAATTCATTATCTATGTATTTTACACTTTTTACCCACTGATTGGGTCTTCAAACCACCCATTAAGTCGACTAAGTCAACTATTATCCAATGAAATCTAGGATAAATTTGAAATTATGGAATTATTATATTTATTTTCCTCATGAAAAGGATTCTGTAATGATTCCATGATACTTATTTGAAACTCCCAGATTAGGGATTAGTTTCCTTTCCTATGGCATAATCTATATCAACTAACATATCCTTGTTTTTCAACTAAATCTCATATTTGAATTACTGAAATATTTCTCTATGATATCATCGAATCTTCTCAAGACTCAAACTAGTTTCATCATGGAACTCTCGATTAATTTTTGACCTTCCAATTCTTAGAAAAATATATTCTCACAGTATCCTTTTGATAACACTCCTCATATAGAATATCCACTCTATCATGGCATGCTCCTCCTTTTCTTTTGAAAGGGTTTTGTTTGATCATTCTATATAGTATGGGAATATCAAAATAGGCAGTACCACTAGAATATTCAAATGTATCTTCATGGAATGACTATCCTTCCCAAAAAATTCCAAAATATTACAAATAATCTCTTCTAGCCCAGTTACTCTAACATATTATCTTCACGGTGAGGCCATACTTCCCACAGTGTGACAAAATCTCCCCTACTTTCATTATCTTACATTGATAATAAAAATGACAGGGTCTCTTTATTTCATAGTATGATTAGTTTATATTAATGAAGAAACTATTTTTAATTTACATTATTGGGTAAAGATGAATTGAAGAATTCTCTAATCCCATGTTAGTCTAATTTCATCATTTGAATTAGGATAAAATTATAATTTCTACATTGTTTCCCATAAGTTATGATTAATCCTTTGTCTAGATTCTAATTCCTCATTATATGTCCCATTATATTTTTTATCCTAATAATTATAAGAACCTTCCATAAGACAAAACATTTTATAAAAATATTAGGTATAATGAGGGAGGGGAGTTTCCCAAAATCCTCAAGTTGAGAGAGGTGGTTGAATACAAAGTTTCAAGTGATTCTTCCCAAATGTGAGTGTGACCAATGATTTTTTGAATATGTATGTTAATTATTGATTAATACACTAGTAAATCCCTCAATTTGAGATATTAAGTTATTTTATTATGTATTTTTAGGTCATCAGATGTTTTAGAGTTGTTTTAAGAAATTTTATATGGATGTTAATGGGTACACGATATGAAAAAGTACTTTTATCTCTCTAGGATTCAAAACATTGATTTTGTACCATTTCATGAAGGACACTTTGTTATTATGGGAATGGTGATCTAGTTGTTTTGAAGGATTGATGATGCCCATGATGGAAATTTCTATTTCGGGTTAGTGTTTCTATCATCGCAGAACTTTAAATCATGGAAATAGATGTTTTAGTGAGTGTGGTGTTTGACAAGTCTCAGCAGGTTACCTTTGTGAAATGGGGAGTGGTGCAATATCATGGTGGTGTCTACTTTGAGAATGGTGGTCAGGAGGTGGGAGGGTAGGGGTGAGTTCAGTGAGGTCCTTTTAAACCAAGGTGTGGGGGGTAAACCACCCATTTGTTAGGAATGGTTCTTTGAGAGATTCTCTATGTGGGATGGGGAGAGTGAAATGAGTGTGTTAGTGACTGTTGTGGTCGGAGATGAGGTATCCTTGAGTTTCATAGGAGAGGTGGAAAACAAGTTGGATAGATCCTCCATGTTGTGGTACTGGCCATGGTGTGTTAAAAATAGTGTAAGAAGTTACTCTATGCAAGGATTGATTCTATATTAGTAGATGTGGTTGAAGGTTCCAAAATTATGTTGGGTACCACCCTTCCATTGTGTCACTCAATTTTATTTTTTTAAATGGGTGAAATAAATTCCAAGATTTGAGAAGAGAGTTGTTTCCTAACATTGATCATTTAATGAAATTAATGGGGATTTTAAATTATACTTGAAACCCTAATCCTTCCCTATAACCCTTATTTTTGGTTTCTTTATAAAGACACCCCCATGGGAATCAATATTTTATAGTGAAGGTGGAAATGTTAAAATCTATAGAGGGGCTATAGAGTGGAATATTTTGGGAATCAATGTCGAAGGGAATGGGATTTTCATTGGATGTAACCAAATATATATAGTGAAGAATGTTTAACTGGGGGGTTTAATTGGTTTTATAAAGGAGTTGGTATTCACAGTGAATATTGTAAAAATACAGTGTTCAAAATTTCATTAACTTTTTTTCATTGAATACAGGATCCACTCATCATAACTGGTGACATAGATTTGAATTGGAAGAGGGTAAAGAAGGATAATATTTCATTAGATGTAACCAAATATATATAGTGAATAATGATTAACTAGGGGGTATAATTAGTTTTATAAAGTAGGTCGTATTCACAGTGAATATTGTAAAAATATGGTGTTCTAAATTTCATTAACTTTTTTTCATTGAATACAGGATCCACTCATCATAACTGGTGACATAGATTTGAATTGGAAGAGGGTAAAGAAGGATAATATTTCTAAAAAATAAGTCACACTAGATTCAACCCCATATTAGTGTGACTGAACAATTCTTTGGGTACTATAATTAGTATCATAGGAAAGGTTCCAACCATTGGATGGATCTAATTTACTTCCCAATTTCACATATCAAAAGTATATGAAGTGAAAATTTGATATTGAAGAAATTTTTTAAGAGAATTATATGGAAAAGAATACCTCTATTCTTGATGTTAGAAATATTAAGGTTTCTATCAAAACTTAGAAAAATTAGAATAAAAGTGGTGAAGAAGTTGAAGAAGAACTCAAATATTATTAAAGATCAACTACTAGTTGAATGTAATAAGAGTGGTAAATTTTTAGTTCCTTTAGTTTATTATAATTATGATGAATCAAGTTCATGATATGATTAATATTTATTCAATTATTAAATTAGAGATAATTTAATGAAAGTTTCCAAATATGTGGGTACATTTATTATTATAGTTTTCCTAGAAATTCAGGATGAAAAATTACACTTGGAAGACAAGGATAATGTTATGGAAGAAAAAATGAAAAAACGTTTGGCATACACAACACTCTCTTTACACTTGATAAATTCAAGTAAGATAATATTTTTTTATATAAATAAATGGTCACCATGGTTTAATAAAGAAAATAAGAAATTTCATCACTTTATAACAGAAATATCTCATTGGTTAAAGAATAAGTTCAAAGTGTTTTTTGTGAGAAGGATGTGATAAAAATGGTCTTTACAGAAGTTATCCATGTAATAGAGAAGCTACATATTACATATATGAATTCTAGATATTCTGATTTTGATGTTAAAGAAAAAATAATTAAGAAAATTGATTGTATTTTTACTAAAGGAAAATCATTTGTAAGAAGATAAGATTTATAAGATAAAGATTCTGTGGGATATGATAATATTTCTCTCAACAAAAAAAGACTTGAACTTGAAGTGAAACTGAAAAATATGGAAGAGACACAAGCTATTACTTCCCAATATGCTAAGAAAAGTAGTATCACTAATAATTCTTGAGACAAGATTAATATTTTTGAAAATACTCAACCTAGTGTAAAGTAGATCTAGGGATTATCTAAAGATAAATCCACCATAGGATTATTGAATAAGGTAAACAATTTTCTAGATAAATACATGTGTAATAATTATATTTTGATTATTATTGAAAATTAAAATTAAAAATGTGGATAAACATAGTTGAATCAAATTTCTTAGGAATCCCCTACTTCTATAAACATGGATGTGAAGAAGTGTATGAATTCTTGTTCCTCGAATAAAGCACAAAATAAGAACTATGTTTTATAAAAATTGCATGTTGTCAAAGATAGCTGGAATGTGTAAAAAAATAAGAAATCAAGATTTGTTGGCTACTTTTGGCATTGTTGGAAGTCTGGACATTATCAAATAAATTGTTTGTATAATATTTAATTGTATGAAAAATAAATAATTCCTAAATTTAGTGGAGAAAGGATGAATAAAATAGGAAACCTGCACAACATAGGTAGAATTTAAAAGAAAAGAATCAGTCTATTCAGAACAAATGTGAATAATTTGAAAATTTATGTAATTATTGAAAAATAAGTGTTCACTGTAATGATGAGTTCTAGTATTTACCAATCATGAAAAAATAATCATTTCATGTGAAGAGAAGACAAAAAAAGTGAATAAGGTAAGAAAGGAAGACAAACAGTTAGCCTTGATAGATAAAAAATGATGACTATTAAAAAAATAACTCTTAAGAATCTTATCAATAATGATGTGAATAGTGTCACACCAATGAAAATTTTCTTATATTATAGTAGTAAAGGTCCCATCATAGACAATTTTTTACTTTACATTAACATAAAAATAAAATAAAGAAAATGGAATCAATGAAAGAATCAATCCAAAAAAATAAAAAACAGGATTGACTTAGTGAAAGACAACTCTAATAAAAAATATGATAATTTACCTAAAATAGAAAATTTATTAATGTAAAATATGTGTGTAAAATGAATAATATATCTAGGAATTATGCTAAAAAATTATTGACATGTTTTCTTAGATAATAAAAATTCTTATAAAAGAAAGGGAAAGCACTTATGACTTCTGGTGCTAAAAATATTATTGGGAAAAAGGAGTCTTTACAAAAACTAAATAAAGAGCATGTTCGTAAACAATTCTTGATCATATGTATAAAATAGTAGGAATTAAAAATAAATACTCAGGAAGAACATAAAGTTCAAACTACTTTTTTAAAAAATGCGAAGAGATATTTTCTATCTAAGAAGATAGCTTGGTTGAGAAGAAACTCTCAGTCATGTTTCTCTTACTGAGTAGTATTAAAGAATCACCTTATTCTCATATATAAATTGTGTTTTTTTCCTGAAGGTAATTTAAGGCAAATTATATATTCATGGGGACATCTGAATTTGATTAAATATATAAATATCTTATAACTAGAATGTAATTTATTTGGAAGACTATTGACATCATGTTGTCTCTTTGTAAAATTTAAATTAATACGATAAGATTCTTAGAATTTATCCGTTAAGAAGTCTAATCATGATAAATAAGTATAAAGTTCATCCATTTAGGGGGAGAATATAAGAACAACCACCAAATATCTCTATCTCAATTGACATAATATGAATATCTGAAGCACTAGTGAGGTATGCGTTTGATAATTCTATATGTTAAAAATTTAGAGATCGAATCATTCTATCACTTAGATAAATTGATTAAATTATCTTGTTTTCGTGATAAAAAATAAATTTTAAACTAGATTTATTTATTAGTAGATAAAAAAAGGAATAATAACTTGAAAATGAGAAGTGAATTCTTGCACTTTATTTTTTTAATCATTTTTTGAGATAAATGTAAGAGTTTAGTTGAAAATATTTTCAACGACCCCAAATATAAGGTTTAAGTGTTTGTATCACATGATGAAAATTAGTAAAACCATTGATGTCAAATTTATCACTTTAGTTTTTTTAAAACACCCTAAGATTTTATAGTATGTTTTCTTTTTAAATAATTATAATTACTTGCGTTGTACGCAACACTGAGTTCGAGTGAACCGTAATCTAGTAACCCGACTGTTTAAATAGAGTTTATGAATATTATTAACCATATTATAAAACTTATGTATATTAAATATAATTTTAACATTTATCTTATGTGTTACTTATACAATTACATAAGAAAAAATCTAATTTTATTTATAAAAAAATATATTTTAAGGGGAATTTTTCAAACTTTTAACGGAACACCTATTTTGAAACTAAATTTTAGAAATTTTATTTTTTAAAATAGAATTCATTTTTTAATTTGGAATATCAAAATTAGGTTAGGGTGAATTTATGGTATTTTTTCTGAGAAGTTTCATTTTTTGATAAATAATTAAAAATGTTGCATTCTAGTTAAAAAAACTAACTTTTCGTTTAAATAATTATTATAAATTTAAATTTATTTTTAAATTCATAATATATAAATAATACATATATTATTATAATTTAGGTTATGAGAATAATTTATATATTTAAATTAGATACAAAAACTTATTGAACTTTTGAAAGTTTCCTTTTACCTGTCTTCGTGCCAAATTTACAGGATTGGTAATAAACTTAATTTAGCCACTTTTATGAATTGAGTATAGAAAAACATAAATATATAGTTGTAATAATTTTTATATTTAGATTCTAATAGGATATGACATCCCGGTTTCGGAAGCTACCTAGAGGCGCCCCGTACCCGGTTGGTCACATGGCCTCAAGCGCATTTGCCCAAACGCCAGAGACTGCCGACTAGTAGTGAGGGACTTGGGTGTGATAGTGGGGAAACTATGCCCTCATTGAAAAATTACACAGCGGAAGAAGATAATAGCAATAGAAGAAATAGTAATAATCCATAAAAGGAGAATAATGGAAACTAAAATAAATAAACAATTGGAATATATGTAGAATGATGCAAGATACATATGTCTAGGAAAGCAGCCAAAAAAATCACAATTCTGGAATACAGATAGTACTAAACCAAAGTAAAAAAGAAATAGATAAACATCTCCTTAGCATCACAAGCCTAAGCATGGTCCCATGATCTCCAGCTCCACAACAAGTCAAGTACCGGAAGTAGAAGGGCACTTGCTCTTATCTATACCTGCAACAATATAATCTGTTTGGGCCCAAAAGCATGGCCCAAATAGGGTGTGAGACTATATCCTAGTAGGAAACCACCCAAAGATCTGTGGCTAATAGTCAGTGAGTAATATGGCCGGTAATAGTACATGAAGCAGTAAATAAGAGAGTACTCAGCATTAAACAATTCCACATATCTAATAAGCAGCTAATCAAGAACGGTAACCCTCTGGGAAGTACTCATAGCCTATCCCCTCTGGTTCAGTTATAATAATTTATAAAGACTCTCTGAGGAAGCACTCACAGTCAATTCCCCTTATAGTCAAAGTAATTCAAAGACTCTTTGAGGAAGCTCACACGGTCAATTCCCCTCATAGTCTAAAGTAGTTTAAAGACTCTCTAAAGAAGCTCACATGAACAATTCCCCTTATAGTCTAAACTAGTCAAGGAATCTATGAGGAAGATCACTTGGTCAATCCCCCTTATAGCCCAAATTGGTTCAAAGACTCTCTGAGGAAGCTCACTTAGTCAATTCCCCTTATAGTCTAAAGTGCTCAAGACTCTATGAGAAAGCTCACTCGGTCAATTCCCCTTATAGTCTACAACACTAGGTTCTCATTGCCCTGTGTAGTTCAAAGAGCATAGCAAGGAAAAAATTTCCAAGGTAAACCTCAAGAACTACTTGTATAAAACAGTCTATAGCATATCAATCATGTCAGAATACAAAAACTCCACCCTACAACACTAGGCATGGAAAACTGTCAAGGCTGCCAAACAAGCTAAGCAGACCAACGGTCGTAAATAGAACATGCATGGGGAAAAACATCCAAATCATAGAAATCAACCCTATTAATACCCAATTAACCTCTACACAACAACACAAGCATGGAAGGCAATCAACAGGGGTAAAATGGTAAACACGTAATACCCTGTTCAAGGGTATTGGTCAAAATTGCACATAATACTCAAAGACTTTCAAAGGAAAGAAAAAAACCACCTACCTCATCATTGAAAGATCACTATATGTGAACCTAGAGGCTTGAATCACCTTGTAATACTGAAGATCTATAAAAACATCTAAAACTTTCAACCCACGATATCTCACGAGAGAGGAGAAATCAGAAGACGGGGCTCTAGGAGAAAATAAAACTCACCGATGCAATTCTAGCACAACCAATGATGTTCAATTTGGAGGATGTATGCTCTCTAGGGGGTTCATTGAAGATCCATGTCCGTATGGAGCTCTCGGTCGAATGAGACATAGAAAGAGAGCATTCTGGCGATTAGATGCGACCCCGGTGTGTTTAATGAAAAAAAGAAAGTACACGGCGTGTACTTTTGAAGTACATGGGGTGTAATATCCATTTCTGTACTCCGCTTTAGGTAGCCTCCAGGTCACCCCACACGGCCGTGTGCATGGCTGTTACACGACCAGCACCCGACTACCTATGGTAACCGAGTACACAAAGTGTACTCATAAAGTACACGACGTGTACTTTAAAAATTTCCAGGAATTCCTCTTTTCTCCAAAAATGATCAGAAAAGGAAATCATACCTACAAAGAAGATTTGGGTTCTTACATATAATCAACTTATTTTTTGGATATTATGAATTGTACCTTTAGTAAATTTTTATTTACCACGGTTAAGGGTAAATCTGGAAATTAAAGGTAAGAATGATGTTATAGTACTATAAAATTACCCTAACAGTCGTCCTAATTTCATTGGATAAGTGGGTTTAGATAAAAATAAATCTTAGGATGAAATTATAACATTTTTAAGCCACTTGGGTAAGAATACTACTTTAATAATATTTTATTGAAAGATAAGCTAAAAATGCCATACTCAGGTTTTTTATTAAGTATTACATTTTTAATACAAGGTTATATAGAAGATAAATTCAACTATAAGTAGTAATTTGAAAGATAATAAACTTATATTCATCCTAATAAGTTATTTTTAATTTTTGGAGAAGAAATAATTTAATTAAATACTTTCATAATAATGATACAATAATTGTTTAATTAATGGAAATATCAAATAAATGATATTAAAAACATTAAAATAAATATACTTTGAAATATTTAATAACATAAAAGAATTTTATATATAAATGATACATGTTACTGATATATTAGAAGTGTTGGTTCAAAGTTATGATTTTTTTTATGATATTTAAAAAAATAGATAATGAATAGTATCAAAATTTTCATAAATGATACCTTAAAATAAATAATATTTTATTAAATGATATAAAATTCTTAAAAATCTAAAATTCATCCAACTAAATAGAATAAGATTAAATATGTCATCAATTATCCTTTGGAGTTCATTTGGCATTTTATAGTAACTATATTGACCCTAAAGAGTAAAAAAGTCAAGTTGTCAAGGTAAAAGTTAAAGGGTTTAAATAAGGGTTAAAGTCAAAAGATAAGGTTAATATTATAACCTAAACATGTCTAAAAATCATTGGTTGAAAGTTTTACACATGGATGTTTTTATGAAATATTTTCTTTAAATAATTTTAATTCAATAGTAGCTTTCATTGCAAGCAATCGTGAGTTTAAAAGAACTATGAGATTCCCTTATAATAAAATCACCATTATATCCTAGTCTTTAGGTTAGTGGGAATGAGAATAAATAACTTATGAAAATGCATTGTGAATTCATTTGCTACCAATTATTCATGAAAATTTTTAATCAATTATATATTTGTATTTTTTAGTGAATTACTATTAGTAATGAAATTAATGGGATATATATGTTGTATGCTTAAAAAAATATTTTTTAGATTCATATAATGGATATTTTAGTCATATAGTATGAATAAACCCTATTTGATGTAGAAAAACATATATTTTTTAAAAGGGTAATTTTACACCTTTGAATGGAGAACCCCTTTTAAATTAAGATTTTGACAGATTAATAATTTTTATATGACAAAATAAACATTTTATTTTTAAATGGGGTATAAAAACTTACTTTGGATGAATTTCTGATATTTTTCTAACAACTTTCAAGTTTTGATGAATAGTAAAAATACATTAAATTTTATGTGAAAACAACTTTTTTGAACGAAATAATTTATATGGTTAAATTATAATATTGAATGGTTTAAAATTTTAAATAGAATATATTTTTATCATTAAATGTAATGTGTGTCATTAACATTAATTTTACATTGAATTCAGATGTAAAAACAATTCAATCTTTTACAATATTTTAGCTTTTAAAACTCGTTACCTCTTTCCGACAATGAGATTAATTTTAATTTAATTACTGAAAATTATTTGTTTTATATTTTGAAAAATGAAAACCATATTTGGAATCAGTATTTGGAAATTATGTAAATGGATTTATTTTATTTCTAGGCATTATTAATAGTATGTTTGGTAATTATTATTAATAAGGTACAAGGGTAAACCGAGTCATCAAGGGTAAAAAAACTATTACAAAATTATCCTAACATTTGTATTAATATCATTGTATGAGTGTGTTTAAAAATAAATTATCATTGGGTCAAAATGGTATCCATATGAATCCACTAAGAAGAGATTAGAAAATTTATTTTAGTTTATTTAAAGAAAAGTTAAATATGTCCCACTCAAATTTTAATAACTAAATCATTTTTAATATAAGGTTATACTAAATATAATTTCAATTATAAATACTCATTTTAAATCTATTTTTTTTTATTTATCATGGTAATTTATTTGTAATTTTTAGAAAATAAATGACTACCTTAATAGCTTATACATTAATGATGCAGAAATTATTTAATTGATGAGAAATCAATAATATAGTTTTTATTAAAATAATATTACCCATTTAAAGATCCAAAAGCTTGACCAAATCTTATTGGTCGAGTATATATCTACTAGAAACATCCAAGGGTCTAGTTATGGACCATTTAGAGCCTTATATATGGGATTATGACACTTATATTATTTTATTTAAAGTGATGTTAAAGTTTCCAAATTCATAATTTAATAAGTATAATATTTTAAATATTAGATTTTTCAGAATATAAATTTGACTAAAAGTATTTTTATGAAATATAGTAGATTTATAATCATCATAGTATTTTATTTTTAATTTTTATTCAACAAATAAAAATATAAAATAATTACACAAAACTATTGTAGTAATTATTTTATTAAGAGAAATATCAAATAAATGTTATCAAAAATATTAAAGTAAAGATAATTTGGGATAAATAACACATCTAATTAAATTTATTGATGAACTTTATATCCTATAAATATAATAAAATAGTTTTTTTGAAGTTATCTTGTTATATTAATATTTTTAAAAATCAATGAATTGAATAGTGTAAAAAATCGATTCTATTGATTATTGATCAAAATAATGTTTTATTATATTATCTAAAAATCATTATACATTTAAAAAATATATATAATAATTATTATATGGTATAAAATTATTTAATATATTTATTTAGGGTTTATTTTACATCAAATAAGAAAATATTTCACCCTTTTAATATTGAATTATTATTACCCTAGTTAAAAATTAAATAGAATAACTAAGTGTTAATTAAAACGATATTGTTTAAATTGATAAAAATACTTTTCCAGAATTTATTAGATGTTGAGATTATAACCATATATCATATCATATCCTAAATTGGGACATTTTAGTCATTTTGGGTAGGGTTTGATTTTATTATATATTATTATTTATGGGGTTTCCAAATCTGCCCATCACCTCAATTATAAACGGGCACCTCCTCCCTCACCTCTTCGCTTAACTTTAATCCTTAAAGCTTGGACGTACCCTGACATTTTTACTTCTAAAATTTCCTATTTACATTCTATAGGTTCTGGTCATCTTCAAAGACCAAATATAGTGCACTAAGAATAGATTTAGAGGAAGCACTTCGAGGAAGAGGTAATCTCTTCTACCGATTCTTTCGAACTTCTTTCTTATTATACATCCTCTTCACTAGTTGTTTCATTATAAAGTAATAACATTAGTACCAATAATATAATTATATGTTAATATAAATATGAAAAAACCATATTCCACCTTCTATCCATCCTACAAAAAATGAAAACACCACGCGTGCGTACGTACAACTTATCGTCTCAACACCGTGGTGTAATCTTTTTTTCATCACCACCTTACTTGGATGGGTATAATGATGGAAATAATAACTATATATGAATATTATAACATTATACTGATTCTGAAATATTATACAATATCCACTTCAATATCATTCAACTATTATGGGAATGATATCGTCGCTCATGCGTACATATGGTCTACCGTCTCCACGATGCGCTGTGATTGATTCTTCATGATCTTCATTAAACCACAATTATATTAATTAATGGAATGAATAAATATGATATATATTATATGAATATCATTATGTAAATGATATAATAAAAACCTAATAATTGGAGCATGAACTTATCCGAAAAAACTTGCATAAGAACATAAACTATTTAATATCCGAATAACGAGTGAAAATTAAATTTTACTAAAAAACAAAAGATAATACAATAATATATGATATCATAAAAATTACTATGATTCTTTAATAAGTCAATGGAATCATTTAAATCATTATACAGGATTTTTAGATACATAAATAGGATATCAAACCTAAGGTAAGAGATAATTTAACAATCTCATTATTATCTGAGATTGTTTATACATAAGTATTTACTGGGGTATATTTATCATACATATCTATGTTTAATAAATATTTAATATTATTATTCTAAAATTTTTTAAAGTCAATTTTACCAATTGAATAATTTTTATTAAATGGTATGGAAGGAATCTTTTTTCATTTTCGGTATGTTGTGTTTTTTGAATTTCTGGTAAAAGTACGAGAAGAATGTTTTTTAACTTATACATAATGAATGAATTTTTATATTTTAATGACACCTTATTTCCATGAATCTTACCGTATAAGTTTTCAAGGTTATTTTCAGAGAAATTATTTTTAAAAAAATTGTGTGGCGTTTTGAGAATAGAAAACGTATTTGAAGAAGAAAGGATATTTTCCTCAAGAATTAATTTCATGTGTAATATCAAAATTAATTTCTATCTAAGATGAAATTATTTAAATGGGGTTATGTTTCTATTCATATTAATATAATTATTTTATTGTGTTTATTATGGAATACAATTTATGAGATCCATTTGTTTTACACGGATTATGTTATGATGTCATGATGTTTAAGAAACCCATTTTATTCTTTGGGTTATGCTATAATGAATGATTTATGTTTATGTGTAACACATAAGAATGATTTCATTATGAGATGGGTGGGACCTATATCTCCCTCTAATACATTGGGTAAATATTAATATCTCATGAGATATACTTGACTAGAATAACAAGAAAATCTGGTTCAGTAATACAGGGTTGGAAAAATAAGTAAACTCGGTTCAGTAATGGACTTTTTCCGCAATGATCTTATTGGAAATGAGCCTTGAATAATATGAAATAATTTTCTATGATTATGTGTATGCCACAAAACTTCATGTGTTATGTTATGAAATTTGGTACTATGACCATTAATTCTTATGAACTTTTATCCCATGACAAGATATCCCGATCTTTCATATACAGGATAAGACTTTCAAATGTTATGTTCTTATGTATTATGATTATGATATTATTTATATTTACCTTTTTTACCCTCACTGAGAATTTTAAGTCATCCTTTCATATTTTTCTTTTCCCTTAGTCAAGAAGAAGGGTATTAAGTAAGATATGTCAAAAGGGAGTCCAGTTATGAAGAAATAAGAGGGAGGAAATGTAGATATTTTATGAACCAATTGTTTAAGTTTCCCAGTTTTTAAAGACACTATACCTACATAGTCCTATCATGGATTTATTATTTTTTTATTGAATATAATTCAATTTTTAAGTAATATAAATTTCTGTAAAGTATGAGTTATTATAGTTGGTATCAGAGGAAAGGTATAGTTAACCTTTGGAAACTAGTATGATAAAGCCTTAGTAAAAACCCTTAGGATATATCTAAGTATAGGTTACAATCCATGTGTTTTATAAATGACCATGAATAACCTAGTATAAAACCTAATGTGTCTAAAAATGATATTTTATTCTTGATTATGTGGTTAACCATTATGATTAGTTTTTTCACACACTATGCTTCTTTGTTTTAGTCAATGGATGGAACCTAAAGGAGTTACATTAATGGTGGATGTGACGGGAAATACAATGATTTTTATTCTAAGAAACCAAATATTATGGGATATAGAATTAAAAATCTTGTATCTATTCTCACATAACTTTCTTAATATAATAATATTTTAGGATTTCCAAACGAGAAAAGGAGGGAGAAACATTATATTGAGTCCTTCATGAAGCAGTGTGCACATTATTTTAGTAAGTTTTCTAATACATTAGTGGCTGAACAATGGATCAATACCACTAAAAAGTTATTTTCAGTTCTAAAAAGTTCCGAACATGATAAATTCATCTTAACAGTCTATCGTTTGGAAGGTAAATTTGATCAATGGTAGAATATTATGAATAATATGAGGAAAATAGATTAAATTGAGTCCATGGAATGGGATGAGTTCAAGAAATTATTTTTCTATAATTAATTTTCTTATATTTTTTTAAAAAAATATGGATAATAAGTTCCTTAAACCTAAGAAAAAGTATGAAGAATTTTTTGGTGCCTATGAATCAAATTTTACAAGACTTTCAAGGTATGATTCTGGAATTATTATCCAACCTGGGAGTAAAATTGATCGATTATTTAATGGCTTAAAATCAAGTCTCTAAAGGGAATTATCCATAAGGGACTTTAATAGATATGAGGAAATCATTCGATGTGATCTCAATGTTGAGATGGATATTGGAGTAATCTATCAGTCTTATGGATTTGATAAGAAGAGAAAAATGGAATTCAAAGGAAAATCTAAAAATCACTCTACAAAGAAGATGAGTTTTCCCTTATTCTAAAAGTATGCAAAGAAACATGGAAGAAATTATCATAAATGGACTAGTAAATGTTTTACGTATGAAAAAATAAGGTCATTAGTCAGTTGAATGTCGAAGTGATGTGAAAAATATGTCTAATGATGGGAATAGAGAAAAGGATAAACATAATGCACCTACTGCACTTCAATGCTAAAAGTTCAAGGAAATGGTGAATTATTCCAATAAATTCCCTAATCTAAGGGGTATTGATGATGATCTATGTCAAAAAACTCTTAAGGCCAAAGATCAATTAAATTCACATTAAATCACTATCAGCGATATGGAGTACAATAATGTAGTGGTGAACTGTACACTTACCATCCACTCTAAAGTAGAAAATGTTTTACTTGATTCTCGATCCACCCAATCTTTTATTTCTATAGAATTTTCTAACGGTATCGTCGTATTACCACAAAAATTATATGTTGAGTTAGCTATGACAAGTTCTAATGGCACAACAGTGGCATCAAAAGATTATAATTTTTTTCTGGTTGAAGTTTGTGGGAAAGTGCTTCCTGCAATCTTGTGATTATTCCTATAGTGGAATTTAATGTTACTATTTTCATTGATTGGATTTCTCTATATGGATATCATATCAATTTCCAAGTAAGGGATGTCACATTTCATATTCTAAATCAATCAATGATCATCTATGGATGCAAGGATCAATATAACCTTCCAATATAAATTTCTTCCATCTTATGGGTCTTGATTCCTATAAATGAAGGTTATTTATCTCAAATAGTTGGGGAGAAACTCACAATTAAGAACAAACCCATGGAATGGGATTTTGATAACGCCTTTCCATATGAATTGCTAGGTCTTCCACTAAATCTTGAAGTTGAGTTTTCAATAGAACTCATACCTGGTTCTATGCCTATTTCAAAGACACATTATATAATAGACTCAATTGAGTTGTAGTAATTTCAGAAGCAACTCCAATAGAATCTTGATAACGTATTCATATACCCTAGTGCATCACCTTGGAGAGCACCAGTTCTGTTTGTTCAGATGAATGATGGATCTGTAAGACTCTCCATTAATTATCAAGAAATTAAAAATATAACTATCAAGAAAAAATATCATCTTCCCTGCATTGATGACTTATTCAACCAACTACCCAGAGCTCAATACTTTTCCAAGATTGATCTTCATTCAGGATATCATCAATTAAGGGTAAAAAAGGAGGATATAACAAATATGACATTCTATACAAGGTATGGACACTATGAATTTATAGTGATGCCTTTTGGTCTTACTAATTCCCCCACTATCTTCATGGATCTAATGAATAGATTCTTTAGAGACTATCTTGGCCATTTTGTGGTAGTCTTTATAGATGATATTCTTGTCTATTCGAAGAACAAGTAAGAAAATGAAGACCACTTGAGAACTATACTGAGGACCCTGAGAAAGGGGAATCTTTATGAAAAATTTACAAAGTGTGGATTTTTTCTTTATAATGTTTAATTTTTGGGTCACATAATCTTAAGAGATTTGATATTTGTGGATCCATCAAAAACAGAAGTTGTTGAAAGTTGGCTGAGACCAAAAATGGTAACTAAGATAATAAGTTTCTTGGTTTGGCTGCATATTATCAATGTTTTGTGAAAGATTTTTCATGATTATCTAATCCACTCACAAATTTGACTTGGAAAGGATTTAAGTTTGTATGGATGGAGGAATGTGAAGAAAATTTCAAAGAGTTAAAAGGAAGGTTAGCTAGTGCACCTGTGCTCACACTATCTTGTAGTGGAGAAAGGTTTGTGATCAATAGTGATACATCCAAGAAGGGGTTGAGATTTGTTCTCATGAAAAGTGATATGGGGATAGAATATTCCTCATGACAGTTGAAAATCCATGAGTAAAATTAACCAACTCATGATTTAGAGTTAGCTGTGGTAATATTTGTATTAAAGATATGGAGGCATTATCTTCATGGTGAAAGGTGTGATATTTATACTGATCATAAAAGATTAAAATATATTTTCACATAAAAGGATCTAAATATGCTCCAAAGAATATGTTTGGAGTTGATTAAATATTATGACTACTCAATATATTACCACCCTAGGAAATAAAATAAGGTGGAAAATGATTTTAGTCGACAAGACCATGTTATCCTATCTGTGATGATGATCACAAAAGATACAAAATTTATGGATTTTCAAAGGATGTATCTTGAAATTTTAAAGGAATGGTAGAAATATTGTCTTTCTCAAATGAATGTTCAACCATATATACAAGTGAAGATTAAGGAGGTGTCGTAGAAAGATGTAGAGCTACACAAGAAAGTGATAAATGTTCCTGAATTCAACCTTGATGGTGATGGAATAATAAGGTTTAGGAATCGGGTTTGTATTTTTACCATATCAGAATTAAAGAAGGATCTATTGGATGAGGCTCATAATTCTTCATTATCTATTCACCCTGGGATCACAAAGATTCACATTGACCTGAAAGAGTACTTCTTATGGGATGGAATTAAAAGAGATGTTTCAAAATAATGCTAGTTGGGTTATAGTCGATCGCCTTACAAAGTCAGCACACGTCATTTCCTTTAGAGATGATTTCTCTCTCGAAAAGATTTCTAGGATATATGAAAAGTATATGGTAAGATTTCATGGAGTACCACTTTCCATTATATGTGACTAGGATCAAATGTTTACCTTGAAGTTCTAGAAAAGTCTTCAGTAGGCTCTAGATATAGAGTTAAGTTTTAGCACTGCTTATCATGCTCAAATATATGGCCAGTTTGAGAGGATAATTCAAACTCTAGAAGACATGTTTAGACCTTGATCTATGGATTTCAAAAGGTGCATGGGATCAACATATACTTTTGGTGGATTTTTTTTAACAATAATAGCTTTCACTATAGTATTCAGATGGCTCCTTATGAATCCCTATATAGAAAGAAGTGTAGAACTCCAACTTTCTGAGATGAAGTTGGGTAAAGAAAGCTATTATGACTTGACCTTGTTGATGAAATGAAAGAGATGTTCAGATCTATTCAATAACACATAAGAGCGGCTAAGAGTCGACAAAAAATTTATGATGAAAACCAAAGAAAATACATAGATTTTGAAGTGGGTGATAAGGTGTTTCTAAGCATATCTCCCTGGAAGAGAGTAGTGGTATTTGGAAACAAGGGAAAGCTGATCCTAGGTATATTAGTCCTTTTGAAATTCTAAACCATGTTGGGAAGGTATCTTAACGATTGGTGCTTCCACAGAATCTCTCTCAAGTACATGATGTGTTCTATGTATCTCTCCTAAGAAATTATATACGTGATCCTTTACATGCACTAAACTCATAATTCATTCCGATAGAGCAAGATCTTTCTTATGAACAACCGATAGTGATTCTGGATCGTAGAGAAAAAGTTAAATGAAATAATACCACTCACTTGGTTAAAGTTTTATGGTGGAGCCAAAAATTTGAGGAAACTATGTGGGAACTTGAGGATATGATGATGGAGAGGTATCCTCATCTGTTTGTTTCCAAGTGATGATTTTTTAGGGTAAGATTCAGTTTAAGGGGGGTAGAATGTAACACCTGAATGTTTTTATTAAATACTTTCATTAAATAATTTTAATTCTATAGTACTTTTAATTACACATAATCATGAGTTTAAACGAACCGTGAGATGCCCTTAGTATAAAATTACTCTTATAGCTTGGTCATTGGGATAACAGGAATGAGTGTAACTAACTTATGAAAATGCATTGTGAATTAATTGCCTATCAATTATTAATGAAAAATATAAATCAATTTGATATTTTTATTTTTTGGTGAATTACTATTGGTAATACAATTAATGATATATATATTTTATATACTTAATAAAATATTTTTGATATTTTTCCAATAAATATTTTAGTCATAGGGTATGAGTAAACCCTATTTGAAGTATAAAAACCTGTATTTTTTAAAAGGGTGATTTTATTCCTTTGAAAGGAGAACCCCTTTTAAATTAATATTTTGACATATTAATAATTTTTATATGATAACATAAACATTTTTTTAATTATGATATAAAAATTTACATTGGATGAATTGCTGATATTTTTCTGATAACTTTCAAGTTTTTGATGAATAGAAAAAATAAACTAAATTTTATTTGAAAACAAATTTTTTCATAGAAATAATTTATATGGTTAAATTATATTATTTAATGGTTTAAAAGTATAAATATAATATTCTTTTATCATTAAATATAACTTATTTCATTAGCATTAATTTTACATGGAATTCAGATCTAAAAACATTTAAATCTTTTGCAATATTTTTTCTTTTAAAACTTGTCCTCTCTTTCTGACAACGTGGTTAATTTTAAATTAATTACGAAAACTTATATGTTTTGAATCATAAAAGATGAACTCCATATTTGGAAGCATTATGTCCAAATTATTTAAATATATTTATCTTATTTTTTGCATTATGAATAGTAACTTTGGTAATTTTTATTAATATGGTAAAAGGGTACACCAGGTAATTAAGGGTAAAAATACTGTTATAAAATAACCCTAACTCTTGTCTTAATATCATTGGATGAATTTTTTTTTGAACTAAATCATCCTTGGGTCTAAATGTTTTCCATTTTAATCCTATTGGATGAGATTAGGACATTTAATTTATTTTATTTAAAGAAAAGTTAAATATATCTCACTCAAATTTTAATAACTAAATAATTTTAATATAAGATTATACTAAATATAATTTAAATTATAAACACTCATTTGAAATTTAAAATGTTTTATTTTATCATGGTAATTTATTTTTAATTTTTAGGAAATAAATAATTACCTTAATATCTTATACATTAATGATGCAGAAATTATTCAATTGATGAAAAATCATTAATCTAGTTTTTATAAAAATGATATTACCCACTAAAAGATCCAAAAACTTGACCAAATATAATTGGTAGAGTATATATCGACCAGAATCATCCAAGTATTGAGTTATGGATCATTTTTGAAGCCTTATAGAAGGGATTATGACACTTATATTATTTTATTTAAAGTGATGTTAAAGTTGGAACTTTCATAATTTAATAAGTATAACATTTTAAATATTAGATTATCTAGAATATAAATTCTAATACAAGTATTTTTATAAAATCTAGTAGATTTATCATAGTATTTTATTTTTAAGTTTTATTAAAATAATAATAATATTAAATAATTACAAAAAACTGTTGTAGTAATTATTTTATTAAGAGAAATATCAAATGAATGTTATAAAAATATTAAAGTAAATATAATTTTGGATAATTTACATGTCTAATGAATTTTATATATTACCTTGACCTCCCAATAATACAATAAAATTATTGGTTCTAATTTATATTATTATATTAATATTTTTAGAAATCAATGAATTGAATAGTGTCGAAATTGATACTATTGATTGTTTATCAAAATAATGTTTTGTTAAATTATTTAAAAATAAGTAAATTTTTTAAAACATTTATATATATAATGATTATGATATGGTATAAAATTATTTAATATATTTATTTATGGTATATTTTACATAAACTAAGTAAATATTTCTCTCTTTTAATATTGAATTATTTGTTACCCTAGAAAACAATTAAATAAAATAACTAAGTGTTAATTAAGAAGATAAGGTTTAAATTGATATATATACTTGTCAATAATTTATTTTTTTATGATATTACAACCATATATAATATCATCTCTGAAATTGGGACATTTTGGAGGTTCTGGGTATGGTTTGATTTTGTTATAAATTATTATTTATGGAGTTTCCAAAAGTTCCCCTCACTTCAATTATAAAAGGGAACATCCGCCCTCACCTATTCACTTAAATTTGGGCCTTAAAGATAATCCATACACTACCATTTATCCTTATCACATTACCTATTTACATTATTGAGGTCCTGGTCTTCTTCAACTACCAACTATAGTGCTCTAAGAAGAGATTTAGAGAAAGCACGTCGAGGAAGAGGTTATCTCTTCTACCAATTCTTTAAAACTTATTTCTTATTCTAATTCTTATTCATTAATTGTTAAATTATTGTGTAATAAAATAAATATCACTCATATGATGATATTTTTTTATAATTATAAAACAACCATATTCCACCTTCTATATATTATACGAAAAACAAAATCACCACATGTGTGTACGTACGGTTTACCGTCTCCATGCCGTATTGTTATCTGTTTTCCACCACACCCTTACTTAGATGAGTATAATGATGGAAATAATAAATATATATGATAATTATAACATGATACTTATTTTCAAATATTACACACCATACACTTCAACACCATTCAACAATTACGGGAATCATATCATCGCTCGTGCGTACATACGACCTACCATATCCACGATGCGATGTGATTCATTTTACACGATCTTCACTAAACCATGATTATATAAATGAATGGAATAAATAAATATAATATATATTATAACAATATTATTCTATAAATAACATAACTATAACCTAATAAGTGGAACATGAACTTATCTGACAAAACTTACATGAGAACATAAAGTAGTTAATATCCGAATAACGAGTGATAATGAAATGTTACTTACAAAATAATGATAATATAATCATATATAATATCATAAAAATTAATATGATTTTGGAATAATTAAATGGAGTAATTTAAATAATTATATAGGAGGTTTAGATACATACAAAGGATATCAGACCTAAGATATGGGATAATTTTGAAATCTCATTATTATCCGAGATTGTTTATATGTAAGTATTTACTGGGGTATATTTCTCATCTATGTCCATATTTTGTAAATATGTAATATTATTCTTCTAAAATTGTTTAAATTTAATTTGACCCATTGGTAATTTTTTATTAAATGTTATGAAAGGAATATTTTGTCGTTTTTGGCACGATGTACCTTTTGACTTTCCATCAAAAGTACAAGAAGAATGTTTTTAACTTATACTGCATGAATGGATTTTTATGGTTTCATGATATATTATTTCCATGAATAATACCTTATAATTTTTCAAGGATATTTTCAAATAAATTATTTTATTTTTAAATTTCATGGTGTTTTGAGAAAAGAAAACATATTTGAAGGTGAAAAGTTATTTTCCTCACGAATTAATTTCTTGTGTTATATCAAAATTACTTACTATATAAGATGAAATTATTTTAATAGGGTTATGTTTCTATTAAAATTAATATAATTATTTAATTGTGTTTATGATGGAATTATATTTATGAAATCCATTTTTTTTACATGGATTATGTTATGATGGAATGATGTTTAAGAAACCCAATTTATTCTTTGGGTTATGCTATGATGAATGATTTATGTTTCTATAGAACATATAATAATGATTTCATTATGAGATTTGTGGGACCTCTATCTCCATACAATGCATTAGGTAAAGATTTATATCTCTTTATATAGACATTTCTAGGATAAAAAATAAATTTGGTTCAGTAATACAGGGCTAGAACGATAAGTAAAACCAGTTCAGTAATGGATTTTGTCTACTATGATGGTCTTGGCAATGAGCCTCGACTAATATGAAATGATTTTCTATGCTTATGTGTATGCCACAAAACTTCATGTCTTATGTTATGAATTTTTATATTATGACCATTAATTCTTATTAACTTTTATCTTATGACAAGATATCACAATCTTTCATATGTTGGATAATACTTTCAAATGTTATGTTCTTATGTCTTATGATTATGATATGATTGATATTTCCCTTGTTTTCCCTTACTGAGCATTTGAGATCACCCTTTAATATGTTTCTTTTCCATAGGTAATGAAGAAGGGTATTAAGTAAGATATATCAAAAAAGACTCTAGCTGTTAAGAAATAACTAGGATACAATGTAGATTTTTTGTGAACTAGTTGTTTATGTTTCCCAGTTTCTAAAGACACTATACTTATATGATCCTTTCGTGCCTTTATTATATGTTTTAATGAATATTATTCAATTTTGAAGTAATATAAATGTATGTAAAGTATCTGTCATTATAAAAGGATTTTAACCCATACTCATATTATATTCTAAATAATTCACTTTGGAGCTATTTGAAATCAAAAATCAATTTATATTAGTTTAATATTTTATAGGATTCCAAGAGTGCCCCTCCCCTCTCTTATAAAAAGTCACCTCCTCCCTCACTTCCTCACACAACATTGAGCCTTTTAGATTGAAAAAATCTAGAAAATTTATCCTCACAATATTTTTGGTTAAGTTATGGATATCCTGGTCTTATGAAAAGACCAACCCTAGTGTCCCGAAGAGGAGATCCAAAGGAAGTCCACCGAAGAAGAGGTAATTGTTTTACCAATTCATTTATGTTAATTTTTTCTTCTAATTATTATTATTATATTGTTTATATATTAAATTAATAACTCTAGTATAATCTATATTCTTAGATGTTATTTTGATTATGGGAAAACCATATCCCTCCTTTTATCCATCCTATAAAAAACAATATCACCATGCGTATGTATGCATGACTTACCATCTCCACGCTGTGGTGTAATATGTTTTTCATCACTAATTTATTTGGATGCATATACTGATGGATATAGTGTATATAAATAATAAATATTACATGATATTTATTATTTATAATTAATATACCATTTAATTACTTAAACTTTCACCGTTAAGGGAATCATACTGTCACTCATGTGTGCGTGTGACCTACCATCTCTATAATGAGATTTGAATCATTTTCCATGTTAAGAATTAAAGAATGATTATAAAGATGTATATAATGAGTAAATATAATATATATGAACTTAATATAATTTTGGATATGAAGTAAATATATCTCATTCAAAATAAATATGACTTAAAAGACAAAACATGCATATGAAAATGAAGCAGTTAACACCCGAAACAAGAGTAATAAAGAAATAATATTAACAAACAGGTGATTAGATAATATAATAGTATCATATATGATAAAATAAATATTTAAATGGATTTATTATGAATTAATAACATTTTATAAACCATTATATATGGGTTTAATGCACATTCAACTAAAGAAAAGTACAAGGTAAGGGAAATTCATCTCACTATTTATTTCTGTGAGATACATGACATATTCACAAATTATTTATTTTTTGTGGTGTATATAGAGACCATGAATTAATTTTATGATGATTATTATTAAGAATATGGTATTTTAATATTGATAAAATTTTATTTCTTTCCTAGGTAATACAATTATACAGATTATAAAGTGGCAAGGGTTAATTTCACAATCTTTTTTATTCGAGATTGGTTATATTTAAATATCTACTGGGGAATGTTTATCATACCTGTCCATGTTTCTTAAAACTATTTCCAAAATATTTTAACAATTATCATACAAAGTTTTAATGTATTTTATTACCCATGTTTTACTTTTTATAAAATGTTTTGAAAGGAATTTTTTGTCATTTTCAAAATGAGGTACTTTATGACTTTTTTAACGGAAGGAATATTTTTCTAACTTATTAGGCGTGAGATAATTTTTCCACCATTATGATACCTTAACACTTAGAATATTCCCTTATAATATTAAAAGTTTATTTTCAATGGAAATGTTTTCTTTTAAATTTTCATGGCTTTTAAATGTTTTGAAAGTAAAAAAGGAGGTATTTATCTTTTTTTAATGATTTTATTAGATTATTTTCATCTATTTTAACATCCTTTGTTGGATATTATGATTGATTAAGGTTTATCTCTTATGATAACATCTACCATATTTTATTGAAGGGTTTATGATCATTTTGACTATGGATGTGCTATTTTGATACCATTTTTTTATTGTTGAACTATTAACATTTCATATGCTAGTTTCTCAATAAAAATGTTTATGATATTTATGTTTCACCCCTTTAATATGAGGAATGAATTTGACTTTTTAATTGTCGGGAGAGGCCCTTTGGATCCCCTCGATGCATCAATAGGCCAGATGAGCCAAATTAGTCTGATTATTGGCTGATGTCTTACCCATTTAAGTATTGTGTCTTGGACGAAGCCTTGATGGCATGTTTATGATGTCTGATATTATGAGATTTTTATTGATATTCCATGTGATTATTTGACTAGTAGAATATATATGGTTATTCTTTCTAACTCATGTGATTATTTTTTATGGAATTATTTATTCCTTCTATATTATGCTCAATACTACGTTTGAATGTCTTGTGTTTTAGTTATAAACCTTACCTTAATATGTATGATTATTATTCATAATAACTTCCACTTTCTGCTTAACCTTTATGAGCATCTTATCTCACCCATTTCTTATGTTTTATTCTTACCAGGATGCCAAGATGTGTATTATGACTGTTATGTAGGGTTAATCTAGGATATTAATGATGTTCTAAAAGGATTTTATATTTAATATTTTATGTTTTAAAGTGTAATTTAAGGTTCATGTATGTATTATGGATTTCAATATGGTTAAACCACTCATTGCTTTGGGATTAATGTACTATATCTATTCTAGTTTAATAAAGTAAGGAACCGACTTGAGGCTAATGGGGTCAGGGTCATTATAGTTGGTATTAGAGAAGTTTAGTTGAACCCTTAGAAACTATATTTAGAAAACTTAGATTAGGGAAAATAATCCTAAGTTAGACATTAAGGATAAGTATAGAAGAACATCCTATAATTTTGATAAGGTAGAGATTATGTGGGTCTTCCAAGAAATACATCCCAGTCTAGATACTACAAGTGGATGTGGTTTTGGAATAGATTTCCTTAGGGTAAAAACTCCAAAAATGTGCATTGGGCCTAACTCTACATAACCTGGTACATGACAATGGGTCTTACTACCCACCTAGTTTGACACTCATAGGGATATGCTTAGGATAATTCAAATTTTTTTACAAACCATTATGAAGTATTTGAATATATAATTAAAATTAATATCCAAGGTTAAATCTACGATGTTTTATATTGAAAATAAGGTTTCAAGATATTCTAAAAATGATTATATGTTTTTCTATCTATGAATATTGTTCCACACACTAAGATTTCTAGTTTATTCAATGGGTGGAATGCTATGGAGTCATTTTATTATTGAACATGATAGAAAAGATATTGGTGATGAGAAATCAAATGGTCTATTGATAGGAGTGAAATATATCATGTTTATGACTAATCATTTTTCCTAAAATATGATTAACAACATATACCAAAACCAACTCCCAAACTCACCAAAGAAGAGAAGGATAAAGCTTGTTAAGAGAACCGATGGTGGAGACCATAGAGAAAATAAGTCTTGATTTTCATCATGAAAGAAATGTGGAAGGAGAAACCAAAAAAATTGTATCAATAGAATAAAGAAATGCTCTACATGTGGGAAATAAGAAAATAGAGAATATAATTTGTGAAGAAAAATGATGGGTATGATAGAGCGAAATAAAACTCATCATAAGAATCCATTTGTAGTTCATTTCCTTAAATGTGGGGAACCTGGGCATTACCTAAGTCAATATCCACTTTTATAGGATAAACTATAGACCAAGGAAGGACCTATGTAAAAATTAATGGATAAAGTATTTATGTATTGGGGTTATATGGAAAAATTTAGTCAAAAGGCTATTTAGTGATTAAACTTATTTCATGGATGTCTGTCAAATTTATTTAGAGAGTTATATTAATATGATTTTTGAAAAAGGATAACCTAAAAATCGGGTGACAACCCATCATGTCTGGGAAGGCCTCTTGGTTTTAACCGAAAATCGAAGGGTGACAAGGGTGCAATGCCTTCCACTAGCCTACATGAAGTCTGTGTTAGCATGATTTTTTTAGTTAAAATATCTAATGGATAAGGGTGTATTATCATAACCTTAGGATTGTAAAATGATTTTGTTATTATGCGATTAATGCTATTCTAGAATATGTTTTCTATTTTAGGAATCCTATTAGATTAAGATAAACAGAATATTTTTTGGAATAAAGGTTGAATTGTATTTTGGAGTCAAATATGATTTTATTATGGACTTATGGTGATTCAGGTTATTTATGGAAATGGTTATAAAACCGTTGAGATTATGATATTTAGAAAATTAAAATTTTTAAGAGTGATTGATGTTTTTTGGAAGACTATATGATCAAATACCTCTATTTTTTTGGTTTGAATCCTAGTTTATAATATGTTTTATGAAGAATGGTTATTTGATGAATGATCTATGTTGAACATTGGGTTTTACTATTGAATTTTGGATATTATTTTTAGGGAATTTTGTTATATAATCCTAACCATTTTGGTTTTGGTAAATGTATAATTACTAGAAAAATATGTAGTTATGCTCTTGTGGATTTTATAATCCGTAAAAGTTGATTCAAATTCTATAGGCAGAAAAAAAAGTAATCTTAAATACTCATTGTTTGGATAAAAAGATAAGTTTATGGTGGAAATTTATTAAAGGATGAAACTATACGTGTTAAGTAATTATGTTTCCTTATGGTCTTATTCTATGAAGTAAATGAATTCCTTAACTTTATGGAAAAGATCTTCAAAGAAAAAATGTTATCCTAGTACATTCTTTTCTAATGAATGAAATAGTTCCTTAAATCATCACAAATTTATAACTCTGTGATTATTAAATTTTACCTGACTATGTTCTCTATCACTCTCTATAAGAACCTGATGGTTAGATTTATGTTCCATGTCCATGTTTTCTACATGGAACCCTAGTATGTGTTATCTTTGATGACATTCTTACTTCCCATTATTTATTTTAAATTGAAGGTCTCATTAACCATAGTTTTTACGTGGGTTACCCCACAATGGAATTTTAAATTATAGACCTTTGATTTTTTAAGAGAAATTTCAAATTTCGAGGAAGAAATTTTTGATGGAGGGAAGAATGTAACACCCAAAGATTTTATGGTGTATTTTATTTTTAAATAAATTCAATAGCTTGCATTGCACACAACACTAAGTTCGAGAGAACCATGATCTATTAACCTAGCCATTTAAATAATGGTAATGGATAATATTAACCACATTATGAAACTTATGTATATTTCATATAATTTTAACATTTATCTTATGTGTTTTCTAAATAGTTATATAAGAACAAATCCGATTTTACGTATAAGAACTTTATTTTTTCAGGGGAATTTTACTACATTTTAATGGTACACCTATTTTGAAACTAAATTTTGGAAATTTTGGAAATTTTATTTTTTAAAATCATCTTAATTTCTGAATTTGTAATATGAGAATTATCTTAGGCTGAATTTATGGTATTTTTCTGAGAAGTTTTATTTTTTGTTTAATAGTGAAAAACACTACATTTTAGTTAAAAACTAACTTTTAATTTAAATAATTAGCATACATTAAATTGATTTTAAAAGTTAAAATATATAAAAAAATTCATATATTAATCCAATTTAGGTTATTTGAATCTTTTTTAAATTGGAATTAAATATAAAAACTTATTTAACTTTTGAACGTTTCCTTTTACCCGCCTTCTCGCCACATCTGCAAGATTAGTATTAAACTTAATTGACCCCCTTCTATGAATTGAATTTTAAAAAATGTATATAAGTGATTTTAATCCATATTATACTTATATTATAATAGGATCTACTTAATTTTTAGATTTTATGAATAGTAACTTCAATATTTTTTTATTTACCACGGTTAAGGGTAAATCAGGCAATTAAAGGTAATAATAATATTATAATGTTATAAAATTATCCTAACACTTGTCTTGATTTCATTGGATAAGTGTGTTTTGAAAAAAATCAACCTTAGGCCAAAATTATAACCTTTTTAAGACACTTGGAGTAAGAATATGACATTTATAATATTTTATTTAAAGAGAAGTTAAAAATGCCATACTTGTATTTTTTAATAAGTATTACATTTTTAATACATGGTTATACCGAAGATAAATTTGACTATAAATAGTTATATGATATATAATAAATTTATATACATCTTGATAATTTTTTTAAATTTTTAGAGAATAAATAATTTAATTAAAGGCTTTCATACTAATGATTCAATAATTGTTTGATTAATAGAAATATCAAATAAATGATATTAAAGATGTTAAAATAAATATATTAGATATAATTAATGACACCCAATAATTTTACATATAACTTATACAAGTTATTGATATATTAGAAGTGTTTTTTTGAAGTTAAAAAGTTTTTATGATATTATTTTAAAAAAAAAATAATGAATAGTATCAAAATTGATATAGATGATATTTAAAATTAATAATATTTTTTTAATGATATAAAATTCATTAAAAACTAAAATTAGTCCAAATAAATATAATAAGTTTCAAAATATCATAAATGAGCCATTTGGGATTTCTTTGATATTTTATAGATACTATATTATCCCTAAAGAGTAAAAAAGCTAAGTTGTCACGGTAAGAGTTATGGGGTTTAACTAATGGTTAAAGGAAAATGGTGAGGTTAAAATTGTGACATAAACATGTATAAAAATAATTTTCTGTGATTATTTAGACTCATACTCATCTTAGCTTTGAAATAACTCACTTTAGAGATATTTTAAATTGAAAATTAGTTTATATTAATTTAATATTTTAAAGGATTCCAAGTGTTCCCCTCCCCTCTCTTATAAAATGGAACCTACTCCATCATTTCCTCACAACACATTGAGCCATATATATTAAATAAAACCTAATCATTTATCCTCCCAAAATTCTTAGTTAATTTATATAGGTAATGTAATTCTAAAAAGACCAAGCCTAGTGTCCCTAATAGGAGATCCAAAGGAAGTCCACTGAAGAAGAAGTAATTGTTTTACCAATCATTTAAGTTCATTTCTTCTTCTGCTTCCAATTACTATGTTGTTTTAATACTAAATTAGTTACTTTAGTATCATATATATACTGATATTTTATTATGGTTATGGTATAATAATATTCCTCCTTTTATCAATCCGATTAAAGACAATATCACAATGCATCCGTACGTACGACTTGCCATGTCCACGTCGTGGTGTAATATATTTTTCATAACTATATTATTTAGATGGGTATAATGATGGAAATAATTTGTATAAATAATAAATATGAAATTATATTTATTCTTTATAATTAATATACCATTAAATTCCTTACGCTTTCACCATTAAGGGAATGATATCGTCGTTCGTGCATACGTACGGCCTACCGTCTCCACTACACGATGTGATTCATATTCCAAGTTAACTATTTAATAATGATTATAAAGATGTATATAATGAGTAAATATAAAATATATGAAAATAATATTATTACGGATAAAAATATACATTCTATGCATAAGAAAGCATACTTACATGACAAAACATGCATAGAAAAATGAAGGAGTTAACACCTGAAACAAGTGTAATAACAAAATATTATTAACAAACAGGTGATAGATAATATAATATAATGATATATGATATCATAGATATATATGGTTATATTATAAATTAATAACATGTTTTAAACCATTATACAATGAGTTAAATTACATTCAACTAAAGGAAAATACAAGGTAAGTAAAATTCACCCCACTTTTTATTTTTTTGAGATTCATGGAATATTCGCCACTTGTTTCTTTTGTGTGATGTATATAATACCCATGAATTAATTTTATGAATATTATTCTGAATATTATGGTATCTTAATATCCATATAATTTTCTTTCTTTCACGGGGTATATGATTCTACTAATTAGAAAGTGGTAAGGTTTAATTTCATAATCACATTTTTATTCGTGATTGTTTATACATAAGTATCTATTGGGGAATATTTATCATTAATGTCTAAGTTTATTAAAATTATTTTCCAAAATATTTTTACAATTATCCTCCATGGTTTAATTTCTTTTTTTATCCATGTTTTACTTTTTTGTAAAACGGTTTAAAAGGAATCTATTGTCATTTTTCAAATGAGGTACTTTATGGCTTTTTCGATAAAATGAATGTTTGGTTAACTTATTCAGAGTGAGCGGATTTCCCCCCATCATGAAGCCTTAACAATTTTAAGCTTCCCTTACAATATTACAAGGTTATTTTTAAAGTAAAGGTTTCATTTTATAATTTCATGGATTTTTAAATGATTTCAAAGTAAAAAGGGGTATTTTTATCAAGAAATTTTTAATGATTTTGTTAGATTATTTTCATCTATGTAAACATCCTTTGATGGATATTATTATTGATTAAGGTTGATCTCTTATGATACCTTCTTCCATACTTTATTGAAGGTTTTATGATCATTTTGACTGTAGATGTGCTATTTTGATATCATTAATGGTTTATTGTTGAAGTATTCACATTTTGTATGCTAGTTTCTCAATTACAAATGTTTATTATGTTTATTTATCACCATTTTCATATTAGAAATGCATTGGACTTCATAAGTCATGGGTGGGGCCCACTACAGCCCCTTGTTGCATTCGTAGGTTTCTTGAGACAAACTAGATTGGGTATTGGCTGATGTCTATCCTATTTATGTATGGTGCCTAGAAAAAGACTTGAAAGTATGTTTATGATGTCCGACGTCATGAGTTCCCTTATTATGAGATTAGTTATTGATATTCCAAGTGATTATTATACTAGTATAATATCCATGGTTATATTTTCTATCTCTTGGGATTATTTTATATGTTATTATTTATTCTTTCTATATTATTCTCTAGACTATGTTTGAATGGATTTGACTTTAGTTATACACCTTACCTTAATATTTATTCTTATTATTCATAATATCTTCCTTTGTAAATATACCCTTACCGAGCATCTAAGTTCATCAATTTCTTATTTTTTATTCTTCCATGTATTCTAAGATGTGTATTATGACTGATATACAGGGTTAATCTTAGAGAATAATTATGTTCTCAAAGTATTTTATATTTTATATTTTAGGTTTTATTGTGTAATGTAATGTTAATGTATGTAATGTAGATTATAAGACTGTTAAACCATTTCTTCCTTTGGGATTTGAGTATTATATCCTTGATAATGTAATAAAGTAAGGTACTGACTCTAGGCTACTGGGTTTGGGGATATTTCTTTTTTACACTAATCATGGCTCATGTAGACTTAGTGTTGGTTAATTTTATATCTTTTCTAATTCAATTGTGATTTATTTATACTCTAATGTAAACCAGTATATTAGTTCCAGTATACAAGAAAAATTTATTATAATTTTAATTTTAAAGACGTGAATTCCTGACCATACTTATATATTTGGTTTTATTTATAATAAGGGGAAGAAGATAACATTGAATTTTAAATGAAATTAGTATTGAAAAAAAATAAAAAGGGGATATTGAAGAACCCAAGTGGATTATTAAAGCAGAATTTATTTTCAATAAGTTGAGAAGATGAAAATTCAATGATTTTAAAATTATAAAATTATTGAACCACTATTAATTTCAAAGACATGTTATAACTGCACTTGTAGAAGTTCACATTGTTTACAATATTTTAAATAAGTTAAAATAAATTGGGATGATGATATTTGGAATTTGTAATTGAATTAAAAAAATGGAAGAAAGAAGAAATTGATGAAATTTAGTATTTTGGAATTGGAATACAAGGTTGAGTGTGAGTTTCACATTTAGAATTTGAGTGGATTTGTATGGTATATTTTTTTAACATGTTATTGGGATTCACTAAAAAATGATCAACCACTCTATATAACCAAAGAGATTGTAACCACTTCTTAGGTGGGTAGGGGTGTGAGAGAAAAAAGTGTCATGCCCACTGAGGTGTGCATAGGAATATTTGTAACGCCCCGACCCCAGTTACCCAAAGTCGGTGCATTATTACATAACATTGGCATGATACAAGGAATCATGTCCCGAAAGGCCGATCAGTTTAGTAGCCTTGGAAATAGTAGATACATTCATAAGTTTTACATTACATTATAAAATGAAAAACTACAACAACATAGTCTCCATAGGCCACACTCATATCCCTTAGACCATCCCTACAGGTCAGTCATAATATACTTCTTCACATCCTGGGAAAAATAAAACACAGAAAGGGGTGAGCTCAGATGCTCAGTAAGGATAACAATATAGCGGAAACTTTCATACATAAGCATAAACATTTAAGGCAATGTATAATACTAAAAAAAGCCTTTTAGACTTGAACTTCAGCATAATTTGGAAAAGATAAAATGAAATAATGTCATTTAATTATTCACATGGATATTCTATTAGTCAAATAATCACATGTAATATCCATATCCACTTTCATAATGATGGATTGCATATTTCCAGACTTCATAACCACATAGTCAAGGCCGTGTGCCAAGAATAAAAATAAGATTTTGTCAAGGCCTTGTTCTAAGATACTAGTTTGTATAATGAGACATACCTATGCATCGAGGAGCTATATCAGGCTCCACCCGTCACTTACTAAGTCCAATGCATTCCTCATGTGAAAAGGTTTAAACATAACATAAATATTATTATTAAAACTAGCATATGAAATATCAATACTTTATCCATAAACCATGAATAGTGTAAAAATAACACATCCACAGTCAAACATATCACATAACCTTCAATACAATATGGAAGTTTTGTATCATAATAAATCAACTTCAAACAAGCTTAAAATCCACCAAAAGATGTTGACATAGATGAAATCAAAACTTTTTTAGAAAAATATCTCTTTCTATTTTGAAATTATTTAAAATTCATATAATTATAAAAGAAAAAATTTATTTTGAAAATATTCTTATAATATTGTATGGAAAGCTTTGAATATGATATAATGGTGTAAAATATCCACACTCGTCGTATAAGTTAAAAAAAGACATTCTTACACTAATATTCTCGAAAAGGTCATAAAGTACCCTGTTTGGAAAATGATAGAAAGATTCCTTTCAAAACATATATGGTAAAATAAGGGTATAAATGACTTTAAGACATAGTATAGTAAATAGTAAAAATGTTTTGAATTAAATTTCTAAGAAAACACGTATGTGTATGATAAAGAGGTCCCAGTAGATTCTTACGTAAAAACAACCTCGGATAATTAAGAGATTGTGAAATTTACACTTACCTTGTACTTTTCCTTGGTAGAGGGTAGGTTAACCTCATGTATAATAGTGAAATAATTTTTATTAAATTATACATGAACCATATACATTAATAGGATATCATATATAGTCTTATAATATTGCTTTGTTAATGATATTTCAGTTGTATCATCGTTTCAGGTGTTAAATGATTCATTTTCCTTTATATGCTTTGTTATGTAAGTAATGTTTGTTATGGATAGGATGTATATTATTAATATTCATAATTATATTAAGTCTTTATACATTATTTTTAATCAAAATATGAAAATTTGTTTTGAATGGATATGATTCGGAATGAATCTCATCGTGTTCGTGGAGACGGTAATCCATACGTACGCACTAGCGACAATATCATTCTTTTGATTTTAAAATCATATATAATTGGATGGTATATCATATATAAAGAATAATTATAACTTTATATTTATTATTTAAATCATTTATACTCATTATTATTCCCATCCAAATGATGAAGTGTTTGAATAACAAACTACACGACGACGTGGGGACGGTAATCCGTACGTACGCACGTATGGTGACTTTGTCATTTATAGGATGGATAGAATAATGAATATGGTTATAAAATTTTTATAATAACATCACAGTATATAGAATATACTGGAGTTATTATTTTAGAATGGAAACAACATAGAAAGTGGAAGTGGAAGAAGAAAATAACTTGAAAGAGGTGATGAAATATTTACCTCTTCTTCAAGTTCTTCCTTTTTATTTGATCAAAAGGGATCATTAGGTTGGATTTTTGACAAAAGGAAAGCCTCTAGGATGAAGGGAAGATAGTTGATAGGATATTTGGACAGGTTTTGGCCGAGACAAATGGATTTTAAGGTGTAAATTTAAGAGAAGGGGAAGTGACCTTTTATAAGAGGGGCGAGGGGCACCTTAGGATAAGATTGAAATATTATTTTATAAAAAACTCATTTTTGGTTTCTAATGGAAAAAAAATGATTTATTTCGAGGATAAGGTGTTGATGGGTCAAAAACTACCCAACCAATAGGTTTTATATAGTTTTGGGTTACTATATTAACCTTATCTTTTAGAATTAACTCTTAGTTAAATAGTTTAACATTTACCATGTCTCTTTGTATTTTTATATTATATGGTTAATAAACTTAATATAAACTTCCAAGAGAACCTAAAGTGGTTCATTAATGACATATATAATATTATTTATTCCCTTCGGCTGAAACTTAGATTTTTAGGATTAGAATATCAATTAATAATATAATATTTGTTTTAAAAACTCTTTTATGTCAATTTTGACACTATTTGGTATTTTGTTTTTGTTAAATTCATAACAGCATTATTACTTCGAAAAAAATTCATTTAATCAACCCCAACATGTCATATTAACCTAGAAAATTATTTTAATTCATTAAAACTTTCAAATTAGATTTATTTGGATATTTATAATATCAATTATTTTAATCTTTCATTAATAAGGTAATTACCGCATCATCATTATCATAAATAAATTTAATTATTAAATATATAAAAATTATAAATAAAATACGATTATGTAGAATTTTTTTTTATATTTCTAATGAATATTTATAGTCAAATTTGTCTTATGTATAACCCTATATTAAAAATGGTTTAGTTATTAAACGTTGATTTTAACTCTTTTAACTCTTCTTTAAATAAAATAATAATAAATGTCATAATCTAATCCAAGTGGACCAAAGAGGATCATATTTTATTTCAAAGGTTTTTTTGGTCGAATTATATTTATCCAATATAATTAGGACATGTGTTAGGGTAATTATGATATCATATTTACCCTTAATTACCCAATTTACTTTTAACTGTGGTAAATAAAAGTCAAAAGCTACTATTAACCAAAACTTATTTTCAAATTATTGAACCACATTTTACTTGCTGATATTAATTTTTTCTCTCGGATTTTTGAAATTCAACTCACAGAATTTGTAAAATTAAGTTTTATACAAATTTGGAAATGCTCCTAAGAGGTGGGTAAAATACGGTAAAAAGTTCGATAAAATATTATATATCTAAAATTATTATAAAATTAATCCAATGAATTACATTGAACATATATAGGTATTATTTATCCATTTTTACCTAAAATAAATTAAAATAAAATAACTAATTATTTAAATAAAAAGTCGGTTTTAACCAATAACATAGTGTTTTTTTCACTATTCATCAAAATTTGAAAGTTTTCAGAAAAATACCAAAACTTCACCCTAAGATAATTTAGATATTCCAAATCCAAAAATGAATTCCATTTTGAAAGATAAAATTTATAAAATTTCAAAAAGTGGGTATTACTATTCATAACAGCTGGTTTGATTGGTTGTGGTGTGTTTAAACTCAAAGTTGCGTACAAAACAAGCTATTGTATTATTCAAAGGGGAATGTACCATGGAAGCTTGGGGTGTTACAATAGTATGATACAAGATATCCCACAAGATCCCTCACCAAGTCGGGAATGTGTAGGTGAGAATAGTTCCATGAATCTTGTGGGTATGTATATGTATCCTTGTGTTTACCCCGGTTCCTGCTGGAATGTGTCGAGATACTGAGAGTCTTATTAAGGAACTCCACTCTGATAAAATGTGCAATGTGTGATTCAAACAATTCATTCCTTATTCATCCATCATTTAAATATACATACAACACAGTAGGAGTTCAATCTATTTGATCCTTTCCATTTGATCAAGGTAGCAATGATGTTTTCAACCTCAACCACTTGAGCTTTGACTACATGTGCCAAAGGTCATTGGTTTTTCTTCATCCCACAATGTAGGAATGATCTAACCGTGCATTTGAGTGCCATTTGATCATCCCTAATACTTGAATATGATTGAAGAATCCTGAAACGTAGTTTTCAAAAATAAAGTAAGATCAATCCGATGAGATATAGTGTGAATCATATACATTTTGTGATGATGGTATTTTTATTGTCATGAAGAATGATATATGTCAATGAAAAAATATTAAAGGTGATGCACATATCATTTGAGATGGTGGAGTTGATTTGGTGGTGTTATCTATAAATATCCTGACGTGTGATCATTTATATTATAATTTGATTTCCTATTTAAGGCATATTTTGGGAGATAAATAGAGTCGATGAAGCACTCTATATCCAGGAAGATATTCAATGCACTCATCTTGTTAATTCAAAATCTTTCATTTTTACATGTTGGTGAACTAATTCCATGAACCATTATATACACTCAAACTATGGGTTTTAAGGATATACGAGAAAAAAAATTGAGTTTTTTTATTTGAAGGAAAATGAATTATATGATCATACTCTCATTAAAAATCGAGTTATGAACACCCTGACATGCATGAGAAAAATATCATCAAATCACATTTTTATTTATGTAAAGTTCTTGAGTATTGTTCATGAAATAATATTCATACATGGTGGTATCTATACTTGCATGCATATTGGTTATTTCATGAGAATAGATTAAGGGTTTCATGAAGAAGAAGTGTGTAGGCATGTTGTGTGAAGATAATGAGAAACTACCAGCATTTGATAATATGTATGCATGATTTTGAGTGAAAAGTTTAAATAAGAAATGATAATTTATCATCCCATGTTATAACATTTTAAAAAGGGGTAGTGTAGTGCACATTATTTGTATAAAATCATTTTAATACGTGTTTTAAGTACTTATAAATGCACCTAAGATATGATTTTTATTATGTGGAGTTAATTTTGAGACTGAGACACAAATTAATTTAGAAGGAATTCTTGCCCAAGTTATTTGTGTGCTGAGATAATATCAGATCATTCAAAGATTAGTAAATAGTGATACAAATTAGGCAGTTGACAGTCAGTTGCTGATGTTCTTGAAATAGTGTACATGAGAATATTCGGTGATCTGGTTTTCTTGTGGATAAAGAATTCATCTCGGGGTAGAGAAAAATAATTCTAAAGCTGATAGAGATATTTTTATCATAGGATCATATCTTAAAGGTAATCGTAAGTATTTAGTGGGACTCTAAATTAGAATATGTCTCTAGTGGGACTCCAGATAAGGATGGTGGTATGATTTTAACTTTGCGGAGTGTAGTATAAGGATCATATTGTGGGACTCATAAGTTTCTAGTGTAGGTGGAAACTTTAATCTCTAGTGGGAGTCTATTGTGTAACATCATGGGACTCGGTGTTGACAGAAATTTGACATTCCCTATATGTTACCACATATGTTTCATTAATAATATATAACCAAAGTTATAACTAACTACAACAAGGAGTATGACTTATTATAGAACTGTTTAGAAATATTTTTCATTGTGTTTCATTTACTTTATACAATGAATATAGGATCCACTCATCCTAATAGGTTAGAGAGGTTTGATTTTATAAAGGGTAAAACAAAAGGAAAAGATTATAGTAAAACAAGTCACACCTTATTCACCCACCTCTTAGTGTGTCAGAATGATCCATTGGGTTCCATAATCAAGACATGATTTAGATCATGAAGTTTCCCCTCTAAAGAAAACATATTTTAACTCACCTTCACAAATCAAAATATATTTTTCCTAGAAATAAATTTTTTCATTGTATTTTTAAACAAAATCCATATCAAGGATTATATAAAATTCAATCATAGGTATGATACCTAGGTTTTCAAATAGTGTACACCCATGCATCATAATTGGAACTGACTAACACATCTTTGTTGAAACATGACTTCTGCTAAGTTTCTTAATTGATAATTCCCATCCTAGGGTTCTAGGTAAATATATAATGTTTTTGTTAAACATGTAATGAATAAAAGAGTGAGAATATCCAATATAAAACAAAACATTAGCTGAATTTGCGGCTACAATCAAAATATCTACCACCAAATCATTAAAAACTTCCACTTCAGGTGTGGTAATCGCATAATCTTATAAGTGCTCCCTTGAAAATTTATAAGGTAAATTTCCATGATGTTTTGGGTACTGTTTTTTATAATTTACCCTATCTTTATGGTTAAATAATTGAGAATAAACAACTTATTCATTTCCCTTCAATTAGTGATCTTAATAAAATTTATCTCTATTTTTTTTTAAAAACTTCAGTTCCCTTTGAGAAATCCCCCATGTGTTTATTCCCATAGTTATTACTTGTGGGAAATACCTCCTCCCTATTATCCAATTTGAAATATTTTTCTTCTTATGATTCTGATCTAACCTATTCTTATCATGATTTACATTAAATATATATATCCTATTGAACTACTTTTCTATTTGAATACCACTTTATATCCTCATATGATGAAAGGGTCCTGGAGACCAACATCCTTCAAATACTTGACATTAACCCATAAAAGAAATTTTAAATATTTCTTTCTAGTCTACATGAATAGTTTGCATCATGTCTAACTAGACTTGGAAAGTTAGTTTTATATTCAAAAATATTTTCCTCCTTCTGTCTAAGATTTAGAAATTATCTTTCAATTTCATATCTTTATTCACACAGAAAGAATTTTTCATAGATAATGTCCTTAAAAGTTTCCTATACCATGGAAATTAGCTAATCTTCCTCTTTAGTGTTTTTGAATTAGTGATTTTCATTGGTCTAAATCTCCCTTAAAATGATAGATCAATATAATAAATTTTTCCATCTCACTACTTTCAAGAGTAAAAAATATCTTTTCTATGTACTTTTTCCATTGTTCAACTACTAATGGATCAGTATTCCACTGAATGATAATGTATTTTTTTGGATGAAGTGATACAACATAGTTACACTATGTTTTGGGTAAGCAAGTCACTCTATGTTGAAGAGATTATTTTCTATAACTTGGGTAAACTCCTATAATATGTTTATGAACTAATTAGAATCAAATCCAACATCGTTAACTTGTTCAGGGGGATATCCCTTCATTGACTATGGGTGATGATACCCATTCCTCCCATTAGTTTCCATATTTCTACTTTGGAATACACATAATTATCTAATTACATTGATTTGTAAAATAAAATTCCTATTATATTTTCTATAGTGTTACCTATAAATATTCATGTTTTTTTCATAGAACATGTTCTATCTCACTTGGTTCCTCTAAATATAATCCCCAAAGTTCCAATTAAACTTTATCTAAAAATAACTATAACATACCAAACTCTAGAAACCTATATCCTATAGTTATATTACATTACTATCATAGAATAAAAGAGTTGTAATAGGATAAAATAACTTAATATTCTTGGAATAGTAGATACATATATACATAATCTTTTAAAACATAAGATACAACATGAACATATTGCGAGAACATGATTATCTCTTCTACCATATCCTTGAAAATTATAGGTAGTTGTCCTCTAGGTTTCTTGGGTAAAGGAAAACAAATAAGGGTGAGCTCAGATGCTCTATATAGAGTATTATAAAACATATTATTTTATAATATAAACATCAAAAAGTGATACGGTTGGATTAAATGAATAATAAAAATCTATAACCAATAGAAACCAAGGGAATTTTATATCCATGAAAAGAAATTAAAACATGGATAATGATAATCATTGATCTCATATTGATGGAATGCATAATTCCAGACATCAAAACTTGCTTCCAAGCCCTTGTACCATGTCACTATCCATTTAAAGAAGAGGTATATACCAAAACCCAATATATTTGTCTCATAAGACCTGTCTATGCAATAAATGACTATAAAATTTTGGTCTCCACCCATCACTTGATTAAGTCTAATACATTCCCCATAAGATTAATCATGGCCTTTAATAACATTCCCTAAGAAACCTTTTACATGAATATCCACATAATGGGAAATATATAAATAAAATTCCTCCACCTTCATTAAAATAATGTGGATTTTTGGGATAATATCCCTTAATGAACTTAGAATCTATGGTGTATCATCAAAGAAACATGAAGTAACCACATCAAAGAAATATAGGGGTGAGGTAAATTTTAGAGTGACGAGTTACCCATGGATGATTATAATTGGGATAAATAGTTTTAATTGGTTGGAGATCAGGGAAACGGTTAGAGAAATCTTTTATTAGGGCTCATTAAGAACATGCTAATATTCCAAATCATATCCATTGGGAGTGTCTCTCTAGGTGTCTAGTATTATCCCCACTTATTTAGCATTAGGGTAATGATTGATTAAATGATCAACTAACCATTTTTAGTATGATTAACCATAGGTTCATCTATTCCACAAGTTCATCCAATTTACAAAATCCTAATATAGATGTAGTTTTTATGAAATTACACACAACATTCTGTTAACAAAACTTTCGATAGATTTTTCACCATGGATAAAATATATTTTTACAATAGTTTTGGTGACTCTTGAATCAATAGAATTTAGGATAGGGATAAAAATATATACTGGTACATCACATAAATTTCATGAATAATATGGATAAATTTTTTCATGGTAATATAGACATCGCATAAAATAAAATAGGTGGTGAATATAACATGATTCCCAAAGAATGAAAATTGAGATGTAAAAACCCCACATATAGATTTCATAGAAATTTAATCAAAAAACATTAAAATATATGGATTAAAATTGATCTTTTAATGGCCTAAATGAATTCATTTCATGATATAACATCTCAAATAGGAGTTAATATAACAACTTTGCTCTTTATTACACACTTAAACATGATTTATTATATAAAATTTCACTTAAGACGACTCTGGGGATCGATAGGTCTAGTGTATTGGGAAATTAAGAACATTAAATAACAACTTAGAACATAAAACACAACATATTTATTGAAAACTTATTTTACATGGACACAACATTCCTTCGTACATAGCATTTGTATGGGATAACCTTAGGACATGCATATGAAAAGGGTGAGCTATAAATCTCAGTAAGGGAGTAAACAAGGAATAACATGATGAATATAGTACATGTTAGGTAATAGGAATATAAATGGGGAACAAGATAAACATGAACATAAAGGCATGATATAGCATGATTATCATTACATGGAAATGTAGCCACAACATTTAACATGATATTAGCATGAGCCAAGGCTCATTGCACATGGATCATGAGTAAACCCTCATTTCACTTTAATTAGAATGATTAAACCCACATTTCACTTGAATTGGAATGAGTAAACACTCATTTCACTTGATGTATCATGATACTAATCTTTACCCAATGCATTGGAGTGCTCTCAGGGCACACCCTTTATAAACATTTCATTTCATGCATAAGTGTGCCACATGGATCATATAACATGAATTCATTAAACATCATAATTTATTCCAAGAATAAGAGATATAGAATACATAAATTTAAGTCCAAAATCAAAATTTACGTGTTCATAAATATGAATACCCTTGATAGAGAAATGGGTATGGTATTCACTTACACGATGATTTTGGCATGGGAAATTTTGGTGTATCTTTGACAGCATAACGATGTCAAATAGAAATTGTAAAGTGGGTTCATGAGAGAGAAAGGGGTCTCTCATCATTTATAAATGAAATGGTCAGTAAGGGGGTCATGAAAAATAATATCCCAACATATTTAATGGAATTTAACTGTATAATATAAAATAATTGAAAGAATGTAACTGAGGAGTGAGAAATCCTTTACAGAATTTCGGCATGGTAACAGGTGTACAAGGGAGACATTAATGAGAGATAAATAGGTCTCACATCATTAAAAAATAAGTGGGAAAGTATAGGGGAGGTGATAAATAATACCACAACATTTTTAATTGAAAATAATAGGGTATAACAACATAAAGAAATTTGGACAAAAAAGAGAAAGGAAGAAATCCTTTACTTGGAAATGTGATGCCAAAGGCTTGGGAGAGGCTTGAGAGAGGCTTCTAGGGAGCTTGGAAATACTTGGGAGGATTCTAGAGATAGTAGGGAAGAGGTTTTTCTATCTCCATATGGTTTTAGTGAAGAGGAATGGGATATTGAGTGGGTTTATATAGTAAAGGATAGGGAATTCTTTATTATTTAGTTTTTAGACACTACATATTAAACTAATCCGAACCACAAACCATCTAATGGTTTTGAACCATATTGTTTTCCAAAGGGGAGTGAAAAAAATTATTTTATAAGGAAAATTTCCAAAATTATTAAAATATTAGGCTTTCTTATGTGGAAGTGAGTCACACTCTCAAGGAATTGAATTTAAAAAGTTAAAATATTTTATAAGTCTTGGAGGGTCCACTAAGGAACCAAAAAATTAATCAAAAAAATAAAAAATTACATTATTTTAAATTTAAAACATATATTGGCCAAAAATCCCTTTTATAGTATTTTATTACATCACTATTGATTCATTATGATGTCATAAAACACATTATATATTTAAACAGTATTTAATTTTTACCCAAAAATTTGACTCTCAGAAAAGTATGAAAAATTCACTATTATATAATTTAGAATTCCTGATTCAAAAAATAATATTAATTTTATTTAAATAATTTTCTAAATAAGTGAATTTTCAATTTTAAAATAAAATCTGACATTTATTGAAAATTCATTCGTTTTGAAAAAAAACAGTTTTAAAATTTTCAATTGTATTCATATAAAATTATACGGTCATTTATATTTAATAAAAAGTAATTTGTATGAATATTTTATAATAATATTATTTAATTCAAAAATCCATTAATTCATCAAAATATATTTCTTAATTGAATATTAACTAAAAATATTGTTTGTGATTTAAAAACCATTTACAAAGTAACAATAATAAAATGAATGTATATTCTTTATATAAAAATAATGCACATAATCACAGTGCTAGGGTCTTGTTACATAACCCCTTAAAACACCCACATATGACCAAAGTGTAAGGTGTGCGATGGTGACCAACTCTTGGGGAGGCTCGAATAACATCACTTGGGTGATAATATCTATTAACTTTTACTTCTCCCATAGGTGGTTCCATTCAAGCTTAACATATTGAAGCTCGACTTGGGATTGGTCAAGAGAAAATCCCAGTGACGCTACCTCCTTTATAAGCTCTGACAAATGGGATTAGTATGGAGAAATTATACTTGATGAGGCCACCTTTTCCTTTGTCTGAGTAAATTGGATTTGTTAAAGCCCTATATTTATACTAATCATGTGATCCCTATTCAATGAATATATTAGAAATGATAATAATTCTTAATTGTATTTTAAAATCCAAAAACATAAAAACAAGGAAGTGCATATGTCTTATATAACCATTTTACAAAATAATACATTTAATCAGATCTAGAGTAATTTTCATTAATAAAATTTTGGGTCGTTACAATCTTCCCCCCTTAGGAAATTTTCCCTCTAAATTTTATTTTCCCACACTAAAATAGATTAGGGTAACTATTCTTCATTAATTCCTCTAATTCCCATGTTTCTTCTTCAAAATTGTGTTTTCTCCATAACACCTTGACGAGGGGAATTGTCTTATTTCATAGAACTTTTTCCCAAAGATATAAGATCTTCACTGGCTTCTCTTCATTGGAGAGTTCATTCCCCAATGGTACCCCCTATAGATTGAGTACATGTGATGGGTCAGTTATGTACTTCCTCAAGAGTGATATGTGGAATTCATCATGTAATTGAGATAGGTTTGGTGGGAGTGTTAGTCGATAGGTCACTGCTCCAATGTGATCAAGGATATCAAAAGGGTCAATGTAATAACTCTCTTCTACGGTGACGTGCAGAGGAATACCATGTCTCCAATATCAAACTCTATGTCTCGTCGATGATTATCAACATAGCTCTTTTATCAACTCTGAGTAGATTTAATGTGCTACTGGATGGTATTAACATTCTGTACCATTTGTTCGACCATTTTTAGGCCCAGGGGTTTTCAATCCCCAACTTTATCCCAACATGCTTTTGTTCTGAACCTCTTCCCATAAAGGGCTTCATAAAGATCCATTTGGATTCTTGAGTGGAAACTTTTGTTTTAAGAGAACTGAACCAAAGGAAGCTATTGATCCAATACTCCTTTGAAGCCCATTGATCATGCTCTCAACATGTCCTCAAGCGTTTGGATATTTCACTCATATTGTCCATTAGTTTGAGAATGATAAGTTGTACTGAAGTTCAGCTCAGTATTCAGAGCATGTTGAAGACTTTTCTAGAACTTAGAGGTGAATCTTGGATCTCAATTAGATACAATCAATAGTGGTACTCCATACAGCCTTACGACTTCTTTGATGTATATTTGTGATATTTTATCCAATGAGAAATCCACTCAAATTTCAATGAAGTGTGAAGTCTTTGTAAGATGATCCACAACAACATAGATAACATTGTTTCTTTTAGATGCCTAAGGAAGTCCAGTGACAAAGTCCATGGTGATGTTTTCCCATTTTCATGTTGGTATGTGTAATGGTTGCATTATCCCCTTAGACTTCTACCTATTAGCCTTCACTTACTAACATACCAGACACTTTTATGTATACTCAGTGATATCCTTCTTCATGTTATCCCACCAATAATACTCTCAAATATCTTGATACATATTTGTGTTTCCTAGGTGAATAGAGAAATTTGAACTATGTGAATCATCCAAAAGTTATTTCTTTAACTCTGGATTTTATGGAACACATTGTATTGACCTAAATTTCACAATTATTTCTTAATTAATATTTAACTCTAAGGATTTACCTTTTCTGATAGTTTCAAATTTCTTATGAATTCTCACATCATCCTTTTGAGCATCTGTTAACCTTTACAAAAGAGACAGTTGAGAAATCTTTTGTGAAAGGACTAATAGTGTTCCCTTCTTTATGATTCTCATGTCTATCTTTATCAAATCTAAGAATATTAGATTCTTTTCAATTATCATCAATGTTAGAATCATTAGGTCCTTTCTTATTAGAGCATATGCCACCTTGTTCACTTTCCCTGGGTGGTAATGGATTGAGCAATCATAGTCTTTGATAAGCTCTAACCATCTTCGTTGGAGCATGTTCAACTCTTTCAGTGTGAATATATACTTATGGCTTTTGGGATCTGTATATATTTCACACTTCTCCCCAAAGAGGTAATACCTCCAAATTTTCTAAGCGAAAATTACTACAGCCAACTCCATATCATGTGTTGAATAGTTTTTCTCATTAACCTTCAATTTCCTTGAAGCATAGTCAATGACTTTGTCATTTTGTGTCAACACATAGCCTAAGAACTTTTTTAAACATCCCTAAATACCACAAAAACTTATCCACTTGTGGGTAGTGTGAGCACGGGTGTAGTGATAACCCTCCTTTTCAACTCCTTGAAGCTATCTTTGCGTTCATCACTCTAAGAAAACTTGACTCCCTTTTGGGTTAGCTTGGTAAGAGCGTTGAAAAATAATGAGAAATTTCTCAAAAATCGGTGATAATATCCAGCTAACCCTAGGAAGCTATGGTTATCCATCACTGATGTTCACCTCAGTCATCCCTCAATTGCAGCTATCTTAGAGGGATCCATAGATATCCCATTGCGTGTGATGATATTACCCAAGAATGATATTTCCTTCAACCATAACTCACACTTGATGTAATTTTCATAGATCTTATCCTTTCATAAGGTCTCAAGTATAGTTATTAGATGATCCTCAAGATCCTCCTTGGTTTTGGAGTATATTATAATATCATCTATAAAGACTACCACAAATTTGTTGAGGTAATCTCTAAATACTCTATTCATCAAGTCCATGAAGATTTTTGGAGAATTAGTGAGTCCAAAAGGCATTACTATGAATTCATAGTGCCCGTACCATGTAAAAAAAGTAGTCATGGGGATATTCTCCTTCTTTATTCTTACTTGGTAATATCTTGACCATAAATCCACCTTGGAGAAGTATTGTTCTCCACGTATCTGATCGAACAAGTCATCAATTCATGGAAGAGGATAAATTTTCTTTATCATTTTTTTTTTGAGATCATGATAATCAATGCAAAGGTGCATTGACCCATCCTTCTTCTTGACAAAGAGGACTAGTGCACCCCATGGTGAAGCACTTGGGTGTATAAAACCTTTATCCAGATTCTCTTATAGTTGTTTCTTTAGCATCTCAATCTCCATAACAACCATTATATATGGAGTCTTGGATATTCGTAAAGCCCTAGGTATAATATCTATCAAGAATTCAACATCTCTTCTAGGAGGAAGACCAGGTAATTCCTTGAGAAACACTTCAGCGAATTTCCTCACAATATGCATGTCTTTAAAGATGGTTTCTTCCTTAGAATCAATCATCTGATCAAGATACACATGCTCATAGGGAAATAATATCCATGCTTGAGATGATGTTTCTAAAGAAGATTCATCTTCCTCCTTGCACTTGTACAGAATTGGGGGTCGATTCTCCATATGGAGAGTGATTTCCCTCTCATGGAAATTTATGTTGGATCTATATAGGGAAATCCAATCCATGCCAATAATTACATCAAATTCCACTGGAGGGGGTATGAAGAGGTTTTCCGAAAAGTTCATACCACAACTTATGATAGGGGAGGATTTTTATTCATGGGATGAAATGATTTCTCCATTTTCCATTCTCACCGACATCTCTAATTCCATGATTTTTTGTGGTGTTCGTATTGATCTATTAAACTTTCGGGATATAAAAGAATGCATAAAACTAGAATAAAAAAAGCATGCTTGCTATTCTTGAATGAATAGCTAGAGTACCTGTCACCACTTCATTGTCAAGATTCACATCAGTAATAGTGATGGAAAATGCTCACCCTTCCTGCCTTAGAGGTCATTGGTTGACACTGAAAACCCTTGTATTAGGACACTTTTTTTCAAAGTGTCTTGGTTCTTTGTAGTTAAAGAAATGAACAATGCATTGAGGGTTGAATGGATTGTTCCTTTCCTCTGTCGTATTAGTGTGTTTTTCTTATCAGTAATTAGTGTCCAGGTACCCTTCTCTTCCACACCTAAAGCTTTTCCCCATCCCCTTCTGTCAATTTCTAGGGTGCTTCTTTCCGTACCTCTAGTAAGTGGGGTGCTGGAATTTCATAACAACGTTGGATTTATCCATCAGACTACCATAATTAAATTCCACCTTATGCTTCTTATCCCCATGATGCCCCTGATATTCTTCGATCACCATTTCGACTTTGAGGGAACATCGAACAATTTATACATAGCTATCAAAGTCACAAATCGCTAGGGTTTCTGTAGTCTAGGTTTTATCCCACCAAAGAAGCGGCCAACCTTGCATTCGGGGGTAACGAAAAATATGGAGGCATATCGTGCAAGACTTGTGAAGTTTTCTTCGTATGCTCTGATGGATTCATATTCTTTTTTCTTGAGATCAAGGAAGTCCATTTTCATCTTAGTCGGAGGGTGTGTAGAAAATATTTATCGGAAAATACTTTCCGGAAATCCTTCCATTCCAATTCCTATATCTCTTCCTCAGGCTTCATATTTTTTATCAATTTCCACCATTGATCAGCTTTAACTTCTATATGATAAGAATCTAGAAGAACCTTTTCTTGTTCGGAACATTAAAGGATGGAGAATATCTTTTTAATGGATTTTATCCATTGCTCGGCAATTGAGGGATTTGATGATCCATTAAAAGTAGGAGGCCTTTGTCTCATGAATCTATCGATTGCAGGTTGTTATTTCTTAAGGTGGTTGGGGGTTGGATGTTCCTCTTGGTCATTTTTTCTATTCAAAACTTGAGTTAACTGAGATATTATCATGACAAAGTTTTCAATTTCCGCTCCTATTGGATTTGGTGTCTCATTAGAATAGTCATCACATTGATCTTCGCATCAATTGTTATCCTGAGTCCTCCTATTATCTGCCATTGTATGGAATAACCAAGAGTGTAGTAAGTCCTGTTTTTGTGCACCAATTCCTGTTCAAGTCTAGCTCAAAGCGGTGTTTTTGGGTTTTACCCCTAGATACATTTGTGCCAGATCCACCTCTACATGTTCGTATCCAAACAGAGATGTATTTTCTTGATAAACCACTTACTCTATACTCAACAAAATTTAGGGATGTTTTTATTATCCTTAGTCTAATCCATAAGGCATTCACTAGGGTTTTCTAATTCAAATCCCAAAAATAAATAAAAAAATATCCTATGACAACAAATATAACAACCCTGCTCTTTATTACACACTTAAACCTGTTTTATTACATAAAATTTCACTTAATACAACTCAGAGGATCAATAGGCCTAGTTTCTTGGGAAATTAAGAAAATTATATAATAACTTAGAACATAAAACACAACATCTTTATTGAAAACATATTTTACATGACCACAACATTCCTTTGTACTTAGCATTGCATGGCATAACCTAAGGATATGCATAAGAAAAGGATTATCTATAAAACCTAGTAAGGGTGTAAAAAATGTATAACATGAATAATATAGTACATGTTAGGAAATAGGCATATCAATTGAGAACAATAGAATTGTGAACATAAAGGCATTATATAGCATGATTATCATAACATGGAAATGTGGAAACAATATTTAACATGATATTAGCATGATCCAAGGATAATTGCACAGGGAGAATGAGTAACCACTAATTTAACTTGAATTATCATGAGTAAACCCTCATTGCACTTGATGTATCATGTTACTAATCTTTACCCAATGCGTTGGAGTGCTATCAGGGCACACCCTTTATAAACATTTCTTTTTATGCATAAGTATGCCACATGGATCATACAACATGGATCCATTAAGAATCATAATTTATTCCATGAATAAGAGATGTGTAATACATAAATGTAAGTCCTAAATCAACAAGTACATGTTCATAAAGGTAAATACCCTTGATATAGATATGGGTATGGTATTCACTTACATGATAATTTTGGCATGGGAAATTTTGGTGTAACTTTGGCGGTATAACGACGTAAAATAGAAATTGTAAAATGGGTTTATGAGAGATAAAGGGGTATCTCATCGTTTATACATGAAATGGTTAGTAATGGGGTAATTTAAAATAATATCCCAACATATTTAATGAATTTAGATGCATGATATAAAATAATTACTTAATGTAAATGAGGAGTGAGAAATGTCTTACAGAATTTTGTCATGGTAACAGGTGTACATGGGAGGAATTAATGAGATATAAAGAGGTATACCATCATTAAATTATAAGGAGAGAAGTATTGGGGAGGTTCTAAATCATACCCCAACATTTTTAATGGAAAATAAATGGGTACAATAACATAAACAAATTTGGACAAAAGATAAAGGAAGAAATCCATTACTTGGAAGTGTGATCCCAAAGGCTTGAGAGAGGCTTGATAGAGGACTATAGGGAGCTTGGGGTTCCTTGGGAGGATTATAGAGTGAGGAGGGAAGAGTTTGGTCGAGCTCCAAATATTTTGAGTGAAGAGGAATAGGAGATTGATTGGATTTATATAGGAAAAGAGATGGAATTCTTTATTATTTAGGTTTTGGATACTACATATTAAACGAATCAAAACCATAAAACATCCCATGGTTTTTTTCTAAAGGGGAGTGGGGAAATTATTTTATAATTAAAATGTTCAAACTTATTGAAATATTAGGCTTGCTTATGTGGAGGTGAGTCACACTCTCAAGGAAATCATTTTAAAAAGTTAAAATATTTTATAAGTCTTGGAGGGTCCACTAAGGCATCATAAAATTAATAAAACAAATCTAAAATCACATTATTTTAATGGTAAAACATATATTGTTCCAAAATCCCTTTTATAGTATTTTATTACATCACTATTGGGTCATTATGATGTCATAAAACACATTATATATTTAAACGGTATTTATTTTTTACCCAAAAATTCGACTATCCCAGAAAATTATGAAAAAAAACACCATTAGATAATTTAAATGTCCTAATTTAAAAAATAATATTTATTTTATCTAAATAGTTTTCTAAATATGTGAATTTTAAATTTTAAAATAAAAACTGACATTTATTGAAAATTCTAGGGTTTTGACAAAACTAGTTTTAAAAATTTCAATTGTATTCATAAAAAATTATAAGATCATTTATATTTAATAAAAAGTAATTTAGTACTAATATTTTATGAAAAAATTATTTAATTTAAAAAACCATTAATTCATAAAAATAGAATTCTTAGTTGAATATTAACTGAAAATACTATTTATTATTTAAAAACCATTTACAAAGTAGCAGTAATAAAATGAATGTATATTCTTTATACAAAAATAGTGCACATAATCATAGTGATAGAGTCTTGTTACATAACCCCTTATTACACCCACATAAGACCTAAGGGTAAGGTGTTCGATGTTGACAGACTCTTGGGCCATCTTGGATAATGTCTCTCAAGTGGTAATCTCTATTAACTTCCACTTCTCCCACAGGCAGTTCCGTTAAAGCTTAACGTGTTGAAGCTCGGATTGGGACTGGTCAAGTGCGAAGCCTAGTGATGATATCTCCTTTCTGAGATTTGATAAATGGGATTCATATGGAGAAATCCTACTAGATGAGGTCATATCTTCCTTTGTCTGAGTAAATTAGATTTTTAAAAGCCCTATATTTATACTAATCATGTGATCACTGTTCAACGACTATATTAGAAACAGTAACAATTCTTAATGGTATTTTAAAATCCAAAAACATAAATCCAAGGAAGTTAATATGTCTTATATAACCATTTTACATAATAATACATTTAATCAAATCAAGAGGAATTTTTATTAATAAAATTTTGTGTCGTTATAATTATAGACACTACATAAAGGAAATTAGGTGCATAATACCCATCTTATCTCAAAGAGGGGAATTTGAGATGAAAAACCCTTTCCTCTAACCTTGAATTCCATGAACATAATTTAACATTTTATATCAAAAACATAAATATATTAATCACTTAACTAAAAAACATAATCATATACATTTTCATTTTTAGTATTTATAAATAATTATTCCATAATTTAATTCTTTTGATTTTCCATGTCATGAGTTTTTAGTTTTGGTGGTCTGTGATAGTTTCATAATTATAGTGTTTGTATTCAATATTATTCCAAATTTTATTATCAATAGGTCATTAAAGTTACTTTTATGTATTTATTATAATAATTTATGATGTTTCATATTCCTTTCATGAGATTTTTAGTCTTTATCATTGAAGATGAAATCGATAAAAAGCGTGTTTTAGTGATTGTTGATGATCAAAGGGTCTTTTATTAATTAATGAATTTAATATTGATATAATGTATCCAGAATAAAAAAATCATTATTTAAAAATTTATATTATATTATACTATTAATTATTTTATCATAGTCATTCAAGATATAAATTCATAGTATTTTTCAAGTAGGTGGTCAAACTAATTGAAACATGAACATACCCTGATTTAATGAATTGTTATGCAGTGGTTTTTTATTTAATTCTAAAAGAATCAAAATTTTATTATTTAGTGTTTATTAGTTTAATATATCATAATTTTAATCAAGTACAATAATTATTAATGGATTTTAAAATATTACATAGTTTGAGTAAAAGGTTATCCTCTTAGTACAAATATATTTAATGATAAAATCGAGGATGATGGTATATTAATCATATCATTAATAGGCTCACAAATTTTTCATAATATAAACCTAATGATACAATAAAATTAAAAATTTTCCTTTAATACTATCCTTATATATATACTTTTAAGTCAGTGACGGAAAAGGAAACATGTCACACCATAGATGTTGTAGTCCACACAATGCATGAACAATGGTTTTCTTTTTCTTAATGGTTGGAGTATATGAATAAAAAATGATAATGACCTTAATATAACAATATTAAATTATATAAATTATAATAATTTCGTTATATTAGTGTGGATAGAAGGAATTTTAATGAAGATAATTAAGAATAAGATCTAAGTAGTTGATAATACTCATGTCGAGGACTTGAATTTTCCTTAAAAGTATCCTTGGAAATAAAGGACTTATGATTACTAACGACGATAAGAATATTTAAAAAGTTGGATAAGTTTAAAGGAGGATATATATGTAATATTTTCAAAGATAAATTTGAATTAGGGTGGATCCTTGAAGTGGTGGGTGTGTTACCCTATTATAAGTAAAGGGGGGTAGTTTTAGGAGTAACCCTTTCATTTTCAAAGGTGCAATGTCACTATTCAATGGTTAATGGAAAAAATTGAGAAAATTGGTGGGTATTGTGTGTTTGGGTAGAAACTCACCTCAACCACTCATTTTTTAGAAATAATTTATATTTTATGGATTTTTACTTTTAACTTTTACCTTGTTTTTACGTTTACCTTGGTAATTAGTTTCTAACCCCAGTAATTAATTTTAATGAAAATGATTAATAATGAAACTTTTAACTAATTTGGTCATTATGATTTAAAATTTGAAAATATTTTTATCAAATTAAATTTATAAAGTTTTGAAAATTTTATTTCTAATATAAAACACTTAACTAGGTAAAAACAGTTTTTAGAAAAGTAAGGTTTTTACAATTTAAATTTACATATAAGATAAAATTATATTGGATAATTTTTTTAATGAGATTAATTGATTTTTTATAAAAAATAATGGATATGTGGATTTAAAGGAAATCCAAAATATAATCTCTCAAGAAAATACTTGATTCAATGAATAGTCTAAAAATAGTTTTTATATTAATATAATTTATTCTCTAATTCTCAAAATGAGTCCATGGGTTTTCTATGTTCAAAGTATATTTTAAAATGCATAATTATAATCCTAAAATTCATATTTGATTACTTTGAAGTTTTTATAAATTCATAGTTCATTCTTATATAACAGAAATGTCATATAAATTACATGTTTTGGGAAAACCATGTTTTTAGAATAAAAACCAACCTTCTTAGAAAAATTTCTAAAATCAATTTTATGCCAATATTCATTTTCGAAATTCCAAAATTAAGTTAGTTTGGTCAATTTAAAATTATAAATTTTAAATTTTAAAAAATTTCCCAAATAAAGGCACTTTAAAGGGTGTATTGCATGATAGTTTAGGATTTTGTGTATACCTACTATAGAAGGGTCTCAAGTTTTACATATATACTGGAAAATATAGTTTTTTGGTTGTGATGTTTTTATATAGTGGAGGAAGTACATGGAAATATAAAAACATGAGGTTTATGTCCTTTATGTTCACATCAATCTACTGTGATGGGGCTATGATGTGTGATTACAATGTGGTAGTAACTTTGGATATGTGGTTATATATATAATGGTATGTGATTATATGGATCTATGGATTCTCAAGGGATTATATCATAGGATGTATGTTGATGTAGAGGGAGTGAGAATAGATTAGTAAGTTAGTTTTTGTTGGGTAACTTCTTGATACTTGTACTTCAGATATTATGTTATTATACCTTGGTGGTATTATTGAGTGAGTGATCCTTGGAAAGGTTGGGTGATAGTAAACCAAGTTAGGGGTATTTTGATTTCTTTTTTCTTCTTAGAGGAATTAAAATGATTCTTTCACATTTCAATGTGAGGTTTTGGGGTTGATCTTATTGAGTATACTTGTATGAACACCCAATTCTATATATACCTATTTTTTAGGTCTCTATGATGGAGTCAGGGATCAGTTGGGACATACTAGCTTGATTTTATGTTGGTATTATGAGTTTCTATTACTGGAGTTGTATTCTGATACCTAATTTTGAATTTTTTGTTATGTATGAAATTTACATGTATTGTGACTTGAGTTTTATTTTATATTATATGATTTTTTGGTGAGTTTTTTATATATTCTTGGGAATGTGATAGGAATTCCTCCAATTAATTTTCAATTATACCTTCAGTGCTAGTCTCCAACCCATATCATATTAGAAGAAGGATTTGGGGGTGAATCTCATCTTCAATGCATGCTGAGGAGGGGTTCTCAGTGGTGATGGGTCAAGATGAGTAGTCAGGTAGTGGAAATATTATTAGGAGTAGACTTCCAATTGGATGTATGGTTAAAGACCACTATAATTTTAGTTTCCAAAGAATAGGTGTCTTACCCTACCATAGGGGGCCCAATGGGTGTGTTCTGTGACCTTGATGGACATCTAGTTTTCAAGTGGGGTTCCATTGGAGTTCTTGTGGGTCCCAACATGATTTTTTTAAACTTGAAAATTGAATTTTTTAAAATTTAAAATATAAAATATTCTTTTTAAACACTTAATATTTTCCACATTATTACTTATAAAACCATCCCAATCAATCTCTCTCAACCCTCTTCAATTCCTCTAGTTTAATCTCATCAACCAAGGTTTGATTTTTTATTAGTGGGTCATGAAGGCTTTTTCTTCGTCAATGAAATTATATTTATCTCCTATAATATTCATTTAACTTTATTTTATTATTAACAACGTTTATAGTCCATTTTATACCTCATCCAGGGTTTCTGGAATTTAATGAATCTCTTGGATCCCTAAATTTCTCATCTAAGGTGGTCTGTTATTTATAGTAGTTACATCTCCCATATTCCCAGGAACTCTAAATCATAATCTATAATTAAACTGGTAGGTGAACACGTTATTCATTTTATACTCTCAAGATTTGAGATAGAAATGATGTAAGGTCAAGTGATCAAAATTCAAAATGAAATGTTTTTATTTGATAAAATGTTTTTAATCCCTTTTCATTATTTTAAGACTATTTTGATTATATTAATTTGTATTATTTATATATTCTTGCCACAATTGTTATGTGTGTACTATGATTTCTTAATTGATTACATATAATACCTAGTTTCTTCACATGTTTATTACTTTATTTTATGATATCTAATAATTTTTATTATTATATTACATGTGTAAAAGTTTTTGTTTTATCCTTTTATGGCATTTTCAAAGAATGACTGTATATTGAATAATTTTTTTTGATATCAAGTGATTTTATACCATTATAATTTTTTTTTACAAATGGGTATAATATTCAATATGAAGCTTGTGTCGCGATGCTTCCCATTGATGATTAAGTTAGTGGTAGGGATGGGATCATAATGACCTAAAACATTACATGCCTTACTTTCCCCAAAGGATTAGACTCTTGTTTTTCATTGAATTAGTATAAATGTTAATATTATAACCTAAAAATGTGCTTAAAGATGGTATGCCATATTTTTTCCCTTCTCATTTGGGGAGTTAATTGTGAGTTACAATTTTTATAGTAGATTTTTCTGAGATGATATTTTAGTTGTTACTCTAACTATACCACTAGATCTATATTTTTTTCATAATCTTTAGCTTATGATAGGCATACAGGGGTAGGATGGAGACTGTCTACAGAGTATTTTTTTATTCACACCTTCCATGTGACCCTATAGGATGCATGTAAAACTTTTTTTCATTACGTAGGAAAAGGAAAATGACCTGATTCTGGGACATAACAATACATGGAGAAAGTATTTTGGGTTGTTTATTTTTAGTATTTTGGAAGGTGGTTATGAGAGTGACATGAGGGTTGTCCACTGTGTTCTTACTAGGAATGTACATTCATGGGAGGACCACTTTTGTCTTTAGGACTCATTTGGATTTTTTTTATACATATAAATGGTTTTAAGTTAGTCTCACTTACATTTTTATTACAACCATAGGTTTAACAAACCATAAGAGGGTAGGGGTGGGGGTTAATAAAGATGTTGAAATATTTTTCTTTCACCCAATGAATCATGATCTAATGTTTGAAATAATATCCTGAACATATCAATATTTATCCATATAAAATATATTTATTTTCAAATTAAATATAGGGACGCCATGATTTAACATGGTTCACCACAAATGGATAATCTAAGGATTATATTTCGACAGTGTGTCTATGTAACAACAAATTACACTACTCACTATATGTGTTACTAAAGTTCAGGAAAGATTCACTATCAATCATAGGGATACTCCCACATCTTATCTATTTTAACATTATTTTAAGATAAGGAATATTAGAAAACGATACATGATAATCTCTCATAATGAATATTTTTAAAAGATAAATAGTAGTCTGACATGTGTGTTGTCATTATTCCATTGTTCCTCCTTCATTTATGTTTTTCATTTTATTTTCTCATAATAGTCACCCCCATCTCTATTTTCTAAAATTTTCTATTATCCACCATTTTTTTCATTCTAAATATATTTCAATAAATAAATAATTCAACTCTTCAAATTACTCTCCAGGTATTTTTCTCTTGTGACCCACTCATTTCTTCTTCAACAACCCATTAATCACCGAGACTAATTCAAATATAATCCCATGAAATCTGGGATAGAATTGAAATTATAGAATTCATATATTTACCTTGTTTACAACATGGATTCCAGAATCATTATGTGATATTTATTAGAAACTAATTTATTATGGATTAGTTCCCATAATTACGGCAAGATCTTTGTCAGCTACCAGATCCATATTTTTCAACTAAATATCATATTTAAATTACTGAAATATTTTTCTATGACCTCATAGAATCATCTCAAGACTCCAATCATTTTCATCCTAAACCTCTTTATTACAGTGTGACTTTATACTTCCTAGAAAAATCATTCCTTATAGTATCCTTCCCAAAGTGATCCTTATTTGGAATAGTCACTCTATCATGGAATCGTAATGACTTTATCTTGACATGTTTCTACATGATAATTATCCATTAAAAGGGAATATCAAAATAAGTAGTACCCATAAAATATTCAAATATATCTTCACAGAATGTCTATCCTTCCCATGACATGACAAACCCTTACATATTTGCTCTTCCAGTTGACTTAATATTTTGTATGCTCTTCATGGTGTGGAAAAACATCCCATGGGGTTACAAGAATCTACCTTAACCACCATTCTCCACCTTTGAAAATAAACTTCAAAGGGTTTATTCATTTCATAGTTTTATCACATCAAATCAATCAAGAAACTATTTTCATTTTTCTTTATCATGTAAAGAGTAATTGATAAATCCTCTTAGCCTATATGAGTCTAATTTCATCATAGGAATGAATACAAACTTATAATCTCCACATTATTTCCCATAATCTTAGATCAATCCCTCACTTTACTTCTAATACCCCATGGTGTCTCCCATTATCTTCTTACATCCTACAAGATATGAGGACATTCTAAAACACACAACATCAATGTAAAACATTAGGTATAATGGGGTAGGGGAGTTTCACAACCTCCTCAAGCAGGGAGAGGTGGTTGAATACAATGGTTCAATTAGTACATTCCAAATGTGAGTGTGAACAATGGTTTTTTTGGATATGTATGCTATATATTGATTGATACCCAAGTAACTCCCAAATTTTGAGGTATTTCATTATTTTATTATGTATTTTTTTGTCCATTAAATGGTTTGGAATGGTTTTATGATGTTTTGGAAGGATTTTAAATTGTGAACAACTAAAAAATATGTTTTTGCTCCCTAGGATTCAAAACACCGATGGTGTAGCATGTGGAAGAGGTTTATTTGATATTTTGGGCATGGTGAGATGGGTGTTTTAGAGAATTCGTGAGGCCCTATATTAAAATTCCTATTTTTTATTTGTGTTACTATCATCATGGACCTTTACATCATGAAAATGGATTTTTTTAGTGATTTTGGTGTTTGATAAGTCACAACAGAGTACTTATGTGAAGTAGGGAGTGGTGTATTATATCATGGTGGTTTCTACCTTGAGTATGGTGGATGGGTGGTGGTAGTGGTGGGGGGAAGTTAGTGAGATCCCTATGAACCATGTTTTGGGGTTATACACCCATTGTTTGGGCATGGTTCTTGGAAAATTTATCTATGGGGGATGGGGAGAGTCAAATGAGTGTATTAGTGACCATGATGGTCATTATTGAGGATCCATTTTCATAGGAGAGGTGCAAAATGGGGTGGATAGATCCTACATTCCATGGTATTAGCCATAGTATTTTCAAAAGGGATATGAAATTCAATCCATTCCATGATTGGATCTATATGGTTTGTTATGGTTGAAGGGTCCACAGTTGTGTTGGGTACCACCTTATCTTGGGGGCAGTCACTTTAATTTTTTTAAATGGCCAAAATGGCTATTAATATTTTGAAAAGATATTTTTGCGTTGATATTTATCATTTGATGACATTAATGGGGATTTTAAATTTTTATTTAAACCCTAATCATTCCAAAAACCCTTATTTTGGGCATTTTTATTCTTGTTAGGGCGCTCAAACATGAGGGTTATCTCATGCAATTTTGAAAATCCTATTTCCAAAAGAGCACATTATCTCCTATTATTTTGAGGTTTTGAGATAAAGTTGGATATGTGGATCTACTAGTTGTGGTTTATTTCAATAGAACACATTTTTTTGTGGTTTGTGAATTCTCTCTCACTCTAATCATCTAAATATCTTAGGTGATTATTGATTTAAAAATTTAATTATTGTATATATTTGGGGAAAAAACCTTTGGATAAATCTTATTTGAATATTATCTTGGTGTAAAATGGTTTTTAGACAAGGATTATAGGAAAATCTTACAACATGTTTGATTTAATGTCTACTTAATGATTTGGTTTGAAAATTGTGATTTTATAATTTCATAACCTTTTTTGTGATGTGGAGTTTGTGTGAGTGTTTTTATTCAATTATTTCCATGATGAAATGTATTTTTAGGAAAGTGACTTGAAAAGAATTGTTTTTATGTGTGTAAAATTGTTATTGGTATGGGTTGGTGTGCATTCATGATGCATATTTATGGGGATTTTCCAATAATCCTATAATAAATTTGGGAGAATGTAGGATTTTATAAGTCCTTGTTAGTTCTAACTTAGATACCATTTCCAAATTTGGGGGCACATTGTATTGTATCAGTTTGAGAAAAATTAGTTATGGGTGGACATCTTTTTGTTCATGATCTAGTTTGTTTTGTTTCTCCTGATTTTATGGGAGATTTATTGGGATTTTTAATTGTATGAGTGTGTATGTGAATATTTTAGGAGTATGGATTGTGGTGTGGGTTATCTTTTGAAAAAATGATTTAAAAAAATTAATTAATAGTGTGAGTTACTTGTATGTTTCACCTTGTCCTTGTTTATTCAAAATATGATTCACTATTATTTATAAAAAATGTGAACAAACTTGTTCTTACTTAAATGTCATGTTCAGGTAGTATTTGGGGTATTACCTACTAATTTTATATACTCACTGATATATATGTATCTTTGTGTATATATATTAATTTTTTAATATGGTGTAGTTAAAGGAAGAACACTTATCTTTCTAGGGAGAATATTGATGTTGTGGTATGGGATGATAGAGTTGGGGAATGGATAGATCATTTGTGTAGTGAATGAGAGAAATACTTGTTAACACTTTTTATTACTTTGAGATTTTTTGTCTTATAGAATTATATAGAGATATTTCTGTCTTTTTCTACTTTGATTATTGTTTATTGTTATGTTATTTATTGAAGGTTGATGTTGCCCTATTTATGAATCATATTTTTTATATTTACTTGGAGTTCTCTACAATTGGACTTTTTCAAATGTAAGGGGATATCATCATCAAATTATTTAGTGAAGACCTAGTAATTTATTACCAGACTTTGGTAACCAGTGGATGCACCTAAGGTTAGTGGTCTTTTAGTCCTACCCAAGGTATATTTGGGGTTAGTATTTTACAAATGGTACAATTGTGATCCTGAAAAATATTTACATAACTATTTGGGATCACATTGCTCTTGAATGAGATGAACTATTACGTTTTCACCATGTTTCATATTTTATAATAATCGGGATAATATCTTTCATTTATAATTCACACCATGTGTTAATTTGATGTTTGAGGTTTTAAAGAGATTGGTACTAACATAACTCTATGCCAAAGTTATGGATTGAGATTTTTCAAGATATCATTGACATATATCTTTCTAAGGATGTGATATCAATGGTGGGTAAAATTTAACATCCTTGGATTTAGAAGTTTCATTGTTTTATTAAATATTTTAATGTTATGGGATGATTTGGATTTATATCAGGATATTTTAGAGGTATTCCAAAGGTTACATAACTAGAAAAGGATGTTTTAGGTTTATGGGCTTCAAAACGCCCATGGTGTACCACATGGAATAGTCCATTTTGGAATTGTGGGTGTGGTGATATGGGTTTTTTAGAATATGGGAGAGTCCCAAGTTTTAAATTCTCATTTTGGATGAGTTCTAATACCATGATGGACCTTCATACCATGGATATGGATGTTTTATTTGGCATGGTATCTAGGAAGTTTTGGTGGAGAACCCATGTGAAATGGGGAGTGGTGTGTTATTCATTGGTCATGGTCACCTTAAGCATAGTGGATGTGGGGGGGGGGGTCGATGAGATTCTTTCTCACTATGGAGAGGGATGAAACACATATTTTGTGGGTATGGTAATTAGAGAATTTCTCTATGGGAAACTAGGAGTGCGAAATGGGCATTGTAGTTCCCCCAATTGTCCCATGAGGAAGACAAGTGTTTTTTAAGAGATTTGAGATCAAGGACCCTTATAATGGTTAGAATGATGAATTTTCTTAGAAAATGAGCACATAAATTTTTTTATGCTTCTGTTTCTCACAGGATGAGATATTTACCCATGGGTAGGAATTTAGAGAGATTAAAATTTATGCATATTTTTTAACGAACTATTAATCTTTATTATGAATGAGATGGGATGAATCCATTCAACTCATTATCATCACTCAATTGAGAAAGAGGAAATAGAAAGAGAGTTTTTTAGCCACATAAGAGGAGGATGATCAGATCTTGATAAAGAAATAACATCCATATGGCATAGATGACCACCTATGGGGTATTGCTAGTTTTCTACGGGGCTAACCAAATTTAATTATTTATAATATGACTTGAAAAATTTGACTAATTTATTTATTTTTAGAAAGAATTAAGTTCGATATCTGACCCATAAAGACGGTGATAATAGTTTTTAGTAATTTAAAATATAATAATTTATTTGAATTGGTTTTATATAAAGAGAGAGAGAGAGAGAGATAGAGAGAGGGAGATAATTAGATTTGGGTTTTGAATGCGTTTTGGGAGACAAGAGCGGAGTTGCATATTTGGGGTTTTGAAATCAGGTTAGAAGGAATTACAAGGTTTTATCATTTTTTTTAAGTTCAGTTTCAATTATTTTTAGAAATTAAATTAGTTATTTAGTTTTGGTATCAAAGTTGGTACACAGAAGGTTCATTGGTCATGGTATCCTCTTTTTAATGGGGTAATCCCCATTTTCCTATAGTTAGGTATTTTAAAGAATTATCAAATCAAGTTTGTCTCAATTCTATTTTGAAACCTTATTATCCTAGACTGTTCAATGGTCATGATATAGTTTAGAGAAATTAGATGTGAAATTTTAAAAGGTCATTTATAATTTCATCAATCAATGGTCATGATTAAAAAGAAAAGAAAGTTATTGGAATTGAAATTATTGTTGAGGCAACACAAATGCATGAGTAATATAAAAAATACAATCCAACACACCTTACTAATTTTATCTAAACACCCTAGAACATGGTGGGAGTTACCCTTCATTCTAGTAAATATGGAGTAATAGGGAAGGAAGAAATAAAAAATCATAATGAAAGATAGAGATAAAGACTAGTGAGGGTCCCTATAGAGCATAGAAACTCACCATAGACATTAGTCTCTATATTTATCACCAGCAGCATCAGGTTGGATCTTTATTTATAGTCCTCTAGGATTCATGGGTTTTGAATTAATTCACCATTATTGTAGTAATAAAGAAGTCTGAGGTAAATCTTGGGGTTGAAAGTTGAGTTCGGGTCATCAATTGAATATTTCATTGAAAGTTACATGACTCCCATTCAAAACTAGGTATTTCTAATCAAAGTCAAGATGTGACTTATGGTTTCAGGCAGTAAATTCTATGGTCTCTTATCCTTTCACTGTTTTTTCACATCTTGAGCTCACTCCTTGTATTCCATTCACATCTTGAATGTAATTCACAATGTTAATTCTATTTATTGTGTTTGAACATCTATTTCATCTTGATTATTTAATTTTTACCCCCAGAAGCATCCTATGATCATCATATGTTATGGAAATCCATTTTTCAGTAGAAACATTGATCCATTTTTACTCCTTATTCTCATTATCTTTTAATTATTTTATCTTTCTAAGGAATAAAAATTCAATGAATATATATCCAGATAATTAATTAAATCACAATGGTTAATGCATTTAAACATCAAAATGAGCATTCGTGATGTGTCAGTATCAAAGCACCCCACACTTGACTTAAAATTTTCCTCAAGGATTAGATCTCAAAAAAAATATAAATGAGACTCACATTAAAATTATTTAAATTCAATGTTAATAAAATAAATTTATTAAATGAGGAATTAAATTCCCAATCATTAGATTGTAAAATTATTCAATGCCTCACTTTTTAAAGAAAAAAACAACCAAGTATTTTTATTTTCTTCTTTGGAAATAACCAAGTATTATCAATCATTATTTTTTAGTTTTGAATTTATTATCAGTATGCATTCCATTTTTAATATACCTTAATTTAAAATTTTCACTCAATATTAATGTAATAAATTTAAGTGAAGTTTTTATCATACCTCAAATACATTTCACTTACCATATGATTTTAAGGCATCTAGAATTTCCACCATGTAAAGAAAAAATCAGAAATTATCATTGGGGATTAACCATTAGGGTCAAATGGCTCTAAGTCTTAGGTAAAGTATGTAAATGATATAAAAAAAAGTAAAGCTAAAAATTAGGTTATCTCTAAGGTATTTTTCATGATAATCAAAAATAGGTTAATGGAAATTTTCTCCCTTCATAAAAGTTATATCCCCATCCCAAAAATCTAAGCAGAATCATGACGTAGTAAAGTATAATGAATGAAACCCCCTATTGTATTTTTTTCTTTCTATATAATTTTTTCCCTTTTCAAAAGTAGTATTTGGGATAAATATCACATCCACCACCTAACCACATTCGATCAAAAGATCGCCTGTTTAGAAATGATTATTATTTATCCTCAAAAAACACAACCCATTTTTTAAGAGGGTGTATAGTGAATAAATTTATGAAAAATCATGATCCTCTCCCCATATATCACAAAAATTCTCCACCAAACCTATTTTTTGATAAACATGCACTACAAGAAAACAGTGTTTTAGCAGCGGTTTTTTCGCGGTGGTTTTTAGAACCGCTGTTAAATGTTTTTAGATCAGAAATTTAGAAGCGGTTTTTAAAACTACCTCAATTATTTTTTAATTTTTTTTAAATTATTTTTAAAATATCATCTAAATAAAAAAATCAATTTTTTAGGAGGGGTTTTTTAAAAAAAATGTCACGAAATAGCGGCTGTTTTTTCAAAACTGCCTCAATAATTTAGAAAATTTTAAAAAATTATTTATTTATTATTTATTATTTACAATCAAATATAGTTTATTATTGATAATTTTAAATATTTTTAATGTGTCAATTAATTAATATTTATAATTATTAGTTAATATTTTTAAACTGAAAAAAAATCTTTAATAAGTAGAAGAACAGACTTCGGTATCAAATGACCTTAACTTCTGATCGGAGAGTCCAATTCAGTTTCACAACCAATCAAATTAAAGTTTATCAAATGAGAAAAAAACAAGTGAGATTTAAATCATGTGATAATCAAAGGAAAAAATATATTCAAAATTCAAAATTCAAAAATAGAATACGAACTTCAAACAGCCATAACTTTTAATCCGGCTATCCGTTTGGGCTCTACCACATATCAAATAGAAGTCTACGATGAGCTCTATGCTGCTTAGGTCTGGTACAAGCTCCTTAAGTATTGTACCCCTTTTTATTCGGCTAGAAAGGCCCAGAAGGCCTCTGAAATAGAGGTTTTAGTTGCAAACACCAATTTCTTAAAATTCAAACTGTTATAACTTTCAATACAGGTGTCTATTCGGTCAGTACCACATATCATATCGAAGATCATTTCATGATATTTGATTTGACTGGTTGTGGCACAGAAAATGGAGTCTTGGATCATATTTTATGGTCATTTCAGAGTTTTTTGGGTTTTCAGAAGTTCTTAACGTTTTGTGATTTTTTTATTTTTATTTTTTTTATTTATTTATTTATTTATTTACTTATTTAATATTTATTTATTACTTATTTATAAATTATTAATTATTTAATTATTTTTTTTATCTATTATTATTTATTTATTTAATATTTATTTATTTAGTTATTATGTCCACATTAATTATTAATTTATTTTTAATTTAATAATTAATTAATATTTATTTCTTTATTATTAGTTTATTATTCATTTATTATTTATTTATTTACTTATTTATTCGTTATTCATTATTTATTTATTATTTATTAATTATTAATTTATTATTATTATTAATTTATTATTAATTTATTAAATATTAAATATCGAATGTTAAAAATTTGATATTAATTATTAATTATTAATTATTAATTATTAATTATTAATTATTAATTATTAATTATTAATTATTAATTATTAATAATCAATTATTAATCATTAGTTATTGGTTATTATTAATTATTAATTAATTATTTTTTATTTATCTATCTATTTATTTATGTATTTATTTTTTTATGATTCATTATTTATTCTTTATTCTTTATTATTTATTATTTATTATTTATTCTTTATTCTTTATTCTTTATTATTTATTATGTATTAATTTATTTTCAATTTACGAAATATTAATTTATTAGTAGTTTATTATTCATTTATTATTTATTGATTATTTATTAATTAAATATTAAATATTTATTAAATATTAAATAATGACTATTGAATATTAATAATTAATAATTATTTATTATTTATTATTTATTAATCATTATTTATTTATTTATTTATTTATTTATTTATTATTTAGTCTTTATTATTTTTTATTTATTTTTATTTTTTATTAATTTATCTTTAATTTACTAAATATTAATTTATTATTTATTTATTATTTATTTTTTATTTATTTATTATTTATTTACTATTTATTTATTTATTCAATATTCAATATTTATTAATTTTTTATTAATTAATTTTTTATTTTTTATCAATAATTTATTAATTATTTATTAATTATTTATAAATATTTAAATATTAAATATTAATTATTAATTATTAGTTCTTAATGATCAATTATTAATTATTAGTTATTATTAATTATTAATTATTAATTATTATTTATTTATTATTTATTTATTATTTATTATTTACTATTTATTATTTATAATTTAAAATTCATAATTTATAATTTATTATTTATTATTTATTATTTATTATTTATTATTTATTATTTACTATTTATTATTTATAATTTATGATTTATGATTTCTTATTTCTTATTTGTTATTTGTTATTTATCATTTATTTATTATTTCTTTATTTCTTTATTATTTCTTTATTTGTCTATTATTTATTAATTTGTTATTAATTTGTTATTTATTTATCATATATTCAATTACTTTTTAATTAATTTATTATTTATACATTACTTATATATTAAATGTTATATATTATATATTACATATTATAAATTATAAATTATATATTATATGTTATATATTATATATTATGCAATATACAACATACAATATATATTATATATTATATATTATATATTATATATTATATATTATATATTATATATTATATATTATATATTATATATTATGTATTATGTATTATGTATTATGTATTATGTATTATGTATTATGTATTATGTATTATATATTTTGTCTTATATATTATATATTATATATTATATATTATATATTATATATTATATATTATATATTATATATTATTAATTGATAATTATTAATTATTGATTATTGATTAATCATTATTGATTAATAATTATTGATTAATGATTATTTAGTGTGTATCTATTTATTATGTATTACTTGTTTTTCCAATTAATATATATGTGTTTAAGTATATTAAATTCGATTTATTGACCACATAAAGAGTCTGCTAGAGTGGTAAAGTCTTTGGAGAATAAGCATGAGGTAAGGGGTTCAAATCTCACCCAACGTAGAATTTCTCTATATTGCATGGGCATGTGCATGGGTATGGACTTATGCATGGAGGTGGGCATGAGTGTGGTAATAATAAATAAATAAATTACGAAAATATATAAAAATAATAAATGAATAAATAATAAATAAATATATAAATTAATAAAATATATAAAAATAATAAATAAATAAATAAATAAATTATGAAAATATTAAAAATAACAAATAAATAAATAAATAGTGAAAATATAAAAAAAATTAAAAAAATTAAAAAAATTTAAAAACGATTTAGCGACGTTTTAAATCGCCGATAAATCGTTCTATGTTGGTTTTAAGAAACCGCCACTAATTATTTCTTGACACACGATTTAGCGGCGGTTTAAACCGCCGCTAAACGGAAGAAAAAAACACCAGGAAATACAAATTTTGACGTAGTGATGTCCCTTCCACCATTTCACAACCTCCCCCACACTTATTTTCAAAAATAAGAAAAAATATTTGGATGAAGGTATGTGTGACACCCATGTTATTGTTTTCATCCTTTATTTCAGATTATCTTTTGGATCTTGGTCTTTCTCATGAGTTCCACGTGTTCCAGATCTAAACTGTAAGTTTTGGCAGTTTTGGGTGGTTTTTGAACCTATTCTTGGTTATCGTGAAAGGTATGAGAATTAGGTGGCTTGGAAAATGAGTTTCTAACTCCCCTAGTGGAACCTTTTTATGGGTTACCTTTATTGGATGGTTTTCTTCTTGAGTTAGATGAGTTATGGGATGAAAATGGTGTTTTTTGGGACTTTTTATAGGTCACATAGTTAAGGTGCATAGTTAGTTTAATCATGCAGCTATGTGAGCAAAGGTTGCACGATTAGGTTACATGGTTTAACTAGCCATGCAGCCTAGGTGTGATGTATGTACAGTAATAGACAATGGATAATTGCATGGTTTGCACATGGTTTTGTTAAACTGTGTGCGATAATCGTGAAACCCACCAAGAAAGGGTCTTTTGGGATTTTATCCTTATTTTTAATTGGGGTTTCTTTCCTTATCCTCACTCATTCAAACCCTATGAACAAAATGCATCCCATGGTGGTTTTTGGCTCTTCCAAGACCCTCCATGTGAGATTCAAGGTGGTTTCCTGGTGATTCCTCACCTGGATCAAAAGTTTAGAGATCTTATCTCTTTTTCCCTTTGGGTTTCTTCCAATTTCCATTTCTCCTCTAACCGTAGTATCCATTTTTCATCGATTTGGATACCTAGAATGGTTTGAATTGGAGATTTTTCTTTGTTTAGGTTTTCTATTTGTGGATCTTGGATATTAGAACCCTCGTGAAGTGGTTTTGGGTGTGGGTAATTGATGCACCATGGATTTGAGGTAGGTTTCCCTTGCACTTGACTTTTTAATTTAATAATCAATGACTTCATGATTTTCACACCTCCCTTGTATGATAACTAATGATGTGTGATATTTTTAATATTTGTTTGGTGTGAAAAGTGGTGTTTTCTTTCTTATTATGAAGTATATATAATTGTTTTGTTAAATGTTTCACACCAAGTGTTTGATAAAATGGTCGATTGGATTTTGCAAAAAATGTTTGATATATTAAGCATGGTTTAGCTTTGTTAATAAATTTGTGACATGTGAAATAATGACTTTTGTTACTTGAAAGGGTTTTCAATTGGTTTTTGGTTTGAAGGAAGTGTGTATTTGGATTTTGAAAGTGGTTTGACATGTGATGATGGTGAATGGCCAGTTTGGAATTTTTATAAAAATGAATTTCTCTTGAAAGTGTGATGTGGGTGTTTAAAAAAGTTTTGTAAATAATTTTTTAAGTGGAAAATGGTGTGTTTACACTCTTTTAGAAAGGTTTATTAGGTTCTTTTAAATTTATGGTTTTGTGAAATGTTCTTGATGCTCGTTCGACACTTTTGTGAAAAATGGTGAAAATGGTTTTGATGAAAAACGTCATAGGATAATCATCTTGCCTTGTTTCTATATGAATATTTAATGGGTGGGATGTCCTCACTATGGAATCCTTGTGACCCATGTACTTTGTATGGAATGGTAGATCCTCAGTATGGAATCCTTTGTGACCTATGAATTATATGGAAAGTGATTGATCCTTAGAGTGGCTCGGGTGAGGCATGTTGTTGAACTATTATTATATCTAAATGTGATTAGATGACTAGTTGGCATCAGTTGACTCACCCCATTTATACTTGATACATGGGAACCTGACATAGGGAGATAATTTTTAGAGAATGATTACTGCACTGTCTAGATTATGAACTAGTTTTTGGGCCATAGTAGGTGGATATATTGAGTTTATTGCTAATGGATTTTCCCCATGGTATGTCCTGAGTTAGGGTGGTCGGGAGTATTTACGGTGCTTTTGATTTCATCATGTTAGGTATGCTTCTTGGGATGGGTCTCATGTATTAGTGTGTTGTGGATTATTCATGAACTCATAGGTTCACCCATGTCTAGTGGCACTTAGTCGCTTACAACAATTAATTTTGATACATGAATAGTTGGAATCCCTTGTATGATATTTTTCCATTACCATTATTTTATGACTGTTATTTTAACTTCTTAAGCATCTTGGTTTCCTAAAAAAAGATATGATATTTTTTCAAGAGTTTGTGAACAAGGTTTTGGAAATATTTTACACCGTTTTATTTCGTCTATGGAATCTTTCTCTTTTAAAAACTCATATGGTTCCTTCTTGATAATAATTTTTGGTTTTAAATGGTTGGATTTAAAATGGTTGATGTGCGGAAAAATCTTAATTTCGCTTCTTTTATTTCAAACTTGAAACTGAAGTTTTTTTTTATTTTAAAGGAAGTGCATCGAGAATAGATTATTTAGGCATACCTAGTCCATTTTAAAACTCACGCCTATAGTTTCTTCTTGTTTTTTGCATATAGTGCATGTATTAGGTTTCTCTTGATCTCTGTGGGTGATATTTGGGTTTGGTATTGGAGAGTTACCTTTGGGGTCACATGGAGATGATGTAGTGGTCAGGTTTAGTTTTTTCATTATTTAGTTTTGTTTTATTTTTCGGCCTTGTAAAAGATATTCATATGATCATATATATATTTGGATACTTGTTCATCTTTCCATTGTTCATTTAATTGTTTATTAATGAGTGAAATAATTCCCTTTTTGGTTACTCTGTTGATGACTAACACTAGTTCTCATCCCGTGGGTATTGGGAATGTCCAATGGTCCATTTCTTGAATCATCTCGGGTGATTGGTTCAGGGTTGACCTGGGTTAGTTCATGACAATAGGAATGGATAAAATTGTCTTGTAAAACATATCTTTTCATAAAAAGGATATTCATGGATTATATGGTCTTAAAATGAGTTAATTTTAAGTGGGTCTAAGGATAAAGGGTTTTCCAAAAAGTTTCCTCAAAATTATAAATAATAATTGTTTGAATAAAGTACATCAAACAAGTGTATTTAGAAACTTTTTAGTTGAAAACCTTATATCCTTGTTAATATTGTTTACAATAAAATTTGACCAAATAACCATTTAATAGTAAAGGATAAATGGAAACCAAATTTCTATAATTTATTTATACTGATGTTTTTGGTCCATTTATATTAAATGTAAGGGGATTGTATTCTTACATCATTACTTTTACTAAAAATTTAGTATATATGATTATTTCTACTTAATATGGTATAAGTAAAATTACTTTACTATTTTTAAGGAATATGGAAATGAATTATACATTTATCTTGGAAAGAAGATTAATAAACTTCACTCATATCATGGAAAATAATATCTTGAAGGAGATTCCCTAAAACCTTTATGCATAGTATGTGTTTATCCTATATCATAATGCATGATATAACTATATTATAGTGTACGAAATATATAGACCAGCAATATATTTTTTGTTATGGTTTTGGTATATTTTTATCTATGATATCATGATATTTTTTCAACTGCCTTTTTCACATCATAATGATGCAATTTATATCATATGAAAATACTAACATCCTAGGATTAAAATGAAAGTCAAATCAATCTTAATTTCTCTATCATTTTTATCAAATATTTCATAAGATGAAACAAACGAGATAATTATAATTGTTAATGGTAAAAAATGGTTTTATAACTGAATGAAAAACTCATACGTTTCAAAATATATGAGTTAATTCTTGATTGGTCAAGGAGAGCCTTATAGATTTTTAAACGGATGCAATCACCATATTTTGGTGATTGTTTTAAATTTTATCATTGAAACCAATTTTTCCTCATCCCAAATCTCTCTTCTAATCAGATCATTACTAACTAATACACTATTATGTCGTGAAGTTTTGGATAATCCCACCTAACAATCAGATGATTTAGTTTCAATCCATGGATACACCATAGAGGAGAGTGTTATATGTTTTCAGATTAAGGATATTCATCAAACTTTGTGATTGAATATTATAGTAGTAACTCTTTAGTGGAAGGTGAAAAATATTTTGGTATATATTATCTTATAAATGATTTTGGTTTTTATGCATGGTTTGTATTGGTTTTAGGTTTCTAATAGAATATATTGAATTGGTTAATATTTAAATTGATCCTTAGAAACCCATCAGTGTTATTAGATAAAAGTTTAAATTGTAAACCAATTCTTGGAAACTGTCATGAATGAATTATGGTGAAGTATAGATCTCCACCTAGGAACTTCATTTTTATTGCAAAGAGATCCATATGCCAAGAGTTTGGATAATAGAGTTCTCTAAAATATTTATATAGATTTCATGTTGAATATATTTACAAATGGGAAGGTTTTCCCACTTTATAAGTGGTATCAAATATTTACCATGCATTTTTTTCATAAATTCATTCTTAAAATGACTAAATTTTAATATCATAATGAATTTTTATTTCCAATCATCTAAAATGATAATAAATTTTATCCATGAATTATTTTATGATATTGGATATCATAAGACATTATATTTTCCTGTTTTATGATTTGTGTTACAATATTCAATATTTTAAGGTGTGATAGTGTCTCTTTATATGATATTTGATATCATAGTAGGCTATAATATTATTCTTGAGATATGATTTCTTGAAGATATTGAGTTCCTGTGAGATTATTAAAACTAAATTTGATGTTTTTTAAATCTCATGTTTATGATTCTTTCTTTAATATTCAGTATTATTTCAGAGAAAAATAATTAAATAAGATAGAGTGTATATATTTAATGTGTTGGTTTTTGTTATCAATATATAAATAATATTAAAAATCACTTAAAGTGTGTCTTTTAATGTGATATAAATTTTTTCAATAAGTTTAAATGTGTTTGGAAAAGATTTAAAAGAAATCTGGTTTTTTAAGGTGAACAGATTTGGATTTGAAGATTTAGATAAGTCCTAGAAAATAGGAAATATAATTTGTTAGTGATGAAATTTGGATAAGTATTGGGGATCAATAAATTCATAATAACATCTATTGAATATGAAAATATATCTAGGTTTTGTAAATCCTTGATTACTTAACACAATATTTTTAGATCACTGAATAATTAACAAAGGCATTTGATAAGTTTAGATAATTTTAGAGGTGTGTAACATAATTTTTTGAGGTGGTCAATAAGTAAAAAAATTATTATGAAAGAAGAATGTTTTACATTGAATCTAAATTTTGTAAAAGGAATTGAGGATATATATTATAATTTTATAGATTCATAAAATGATTTATACTGAGGTGCATAAGATAATTTTAAGTTTACACTTGAATGTGTAAGATAAAATTTATATTAAATAAAGATTTAAATTTAGATAAATTTGAGGTGATGTAGATTTATCATATGTTCATTGTATATATTAAATCAGATGATGTTGAAGCCGATCTATCATTGTTTAAAAAACAAAATTGGATTGTTTTGATCCAATGTGTTGAAGAATGAAGGCTCAATCCATAGAGGCTTCATTGCGCCCTAACCATGCAGGTTGAAAGAAAATTTTAAATATATTAAAACCACAATGAGAATCCATTAGAAAAAATAATCCTCACACTATTATAAAAATTTGTGAGAGTTCATAAGAGGAAGATTATAGTTTCACCATGAAAGAAGAAGACATAAGTTTTAGTTAAGGATAATTTTTGAACCACGATGTGATGCATATTGTTGAACCAAAATCCACTCCTTTATCTACCTAGATAGATGAAATGATTGGAAATAATGAAAAATGAATAAGTAGGATGACTAAGATGATTTTTATTGAAGTTAAAGGAAGTTATTTTCTTGAAATTGAAATTGAAATTTAAATTTAATGGAGAATCTATTACTTTGTGTAATATCAAATGACATGGTATTTAATGTATGAAAAAGTATAGTTATTGTGTGTATAGAAAAAAAAAATATGCTTTAAAGTGTAGTTTAATAGAGGGAATAATCATGTAGATTAATTATATGAGATAAAATGAGGAGAAAAAGATAATGTTGATATTGTAGGTAGAAGATGAAGAAAATCAGCATAAAAAACTAATCGATGACATTATTTTCTAGTTGAAGACTCAACTATTCTTAGAAAACAATATTTATATCTTTGAATTTGTGTTAGATAACTTTACATAGTCTGGAGACATATGTGTATCATGAATTTAAGGATAAACCCTTCTAGTTTGTAATACATATAATGAGACTAGTGGATTATATGATCTCAAAGTAATCTAAAACATTCTAAGGATTTCATATCTCATTTTTATAGGTGATTATGATCAAATATAATTTTTGTACTATGATTTTGAATTGGTGTGTCTTGGAAAATGATATAAATAATCACTTTAATAGGTGTTTTTTTAATGAAACTTAAAAAGTAATTTTAATCACTAATCCACCCCATCTTAGTGATTTATATTGATCTTAAGGGATATTTCAATTAGCATCAAATCATAGTTCCCTTCTTTAAAAATATTATTTTTTTAGAGAAAGTGTTTATTCTTTTTATGTGATATTTTATTTAAATTCATTTTTGTAAATATAAAAACCCTCATTTCAATGAGCAATAATTAGATCCATATTTTTATAGTAATAATTACTAATTGAAATATTATATCTTTTTTATCTTTTATCAATCAGTTTAGAAGCTCTGGAGATAGAAATTGGTGGATTTGTTTCTTTTTATGAAGCGATTTTGGTGATAAAAACTAATAGATGGAATTTAGAGAATTATTTCCATGATAGGAATACCATTTTGTCAAATTTTTCATATGATGAGTATTAGAAAATAAAATTTAATAATACAATAATGGTAATATGATAAAAACCATAAAACATCTATGAAGGAAATATAAAGGTAAAGTAAGACAAACTATATTTTTGGTGGTTGAAGTATAAAGAGATAAATATTATAGGAGATGAAATAGTAGATGACTTCCTTTCTTGTGATAATGAAATGGTGATCACTATTAGAGGTTTTGGTAAAATGTTGGATGATATAACTATTTCAGAGAAGATATAATGATCTTTTTCAGGTAAGTTTGATGATAAATTCTCCACACTTAAATATTGTGATATGGGTACCCTTACTTTTAATAATTTATACAAAATTATTATATAATATGAGGTGTGAAATGGATAAGTCAAAAAATATAAGGGTATGGATAAAAAAGAAAATTTATTTTAATACATCAAGATAAGAGAAATATATGAATGAATTTGTTGAATATGAAGCTGGTTGTCCAGATTTACGTGAATATTTTGAAGAGAAGTTTGGGAAATTCTTATCACATTTATCTAAAAGTGTAATTAGAGGAAAGGATTATTATAACTGCCTAGAAATTATAAACAAATTTTCATTATAAAAATATTATATTAAATGGATAAACTTATAATTAAAATGAACTAATAATATTTTGAGATGATTTTCTTTAAAAATAATAACTGAAATTAAGTGTTTTAATTAATTTGACTATAAGTTAATTATAATACTTATAATTAATTATGACTTACAGTTTTCAAAACTATTTTTTTAAACGAGATATTTTTTTGTTTTGTTAAAAAGATGATTTGAAAATAACTATTATTTTTGTAAAAATATTATAAGAACAATATATATAGACTATTTTATTTATAATTAATATTTTAATATATGCTGAAATAATGAATAATATTGATATATGAATAATTTGGCTTTCATAACTATTATATATATACACACACACACAGAGATATATATATATATATATATGTATATATGAAGTTACAATTAAATTTTTACAATGTATGATGATATATATTAATTAAAATATGATATTTTTATTCTATGAAATAGCGTAATAAAATGAAATAAAAAAATAAAAAAAGAGAGGAAACATTGAAAGGAGGGTGGAGAATCACGTTATTAGGATTGAGGGAATCAGACATAAGATTTCACGGGTGAGGCCAGAGGGTCTAGGCTTAGTGTTTCTAGTGGGGAGGCATCGATCGAGGGTTATGAGATGGTCGCGCAAAGTCAGAGGAGCCGATGGCTTTGAACACAGGGAAGGTGAGTCATGCCAACTATGGAGCTTTGACCAAGGGATTTCTATCATCGAGGGTCCATGCTGAGGAAGATCGAGCAGGTTTAGCCATTAGTGATGGTGGTTCTGAGTGTGATTATGTGTTCTTCATCTTTGATTCTTGTGTGGTGGGATGTTTTTCTTATCTAGGTATCTCTGTCTGGATCTGTTCTATCATGATTTTTTATTTTAACTTTTCTATTTCATTATCGACTACCTGTTTTAGTATATCTTGTTATATTATCATGATATAAATAAGATATGAATGGAATATACTTTTCCATTTATATTGTTGTTTCATACTGTATTGTGTGATTTATGTAGACCACAAATTTCCTTTCAAAATTTTCCCTATTATTTTCAATTGTCCAAAAAGTATTTGAATTATTCTGTTTGTTTTCTTTGTCTCAAATACGATCTTTCCTTGCAAGTTGTGTTTATGTGCAACACTATTTTCATAGTAGATTCATGGCTATAAAATCCTAGTTTTGGGTGTGAAAAATAAAAAGGGGAGAACCTGATTTCTGTTCTTAGTAGTGGATGTCTTTCTTGTGGTAAGGGATTTTCTGTTTTATTTCAAACTCATTTGTAGGGATATGTGTGTTTCAAAATTTATGTTTTTAGTTCATTTTAAATCTGCTACAACAATTTCAATTAAATTTTTGGTAAAATTTGTGTCTTGCTATGGAATTATAATTTTCAAACACATTGTATGAAACTTTCTTTTTTATCTATGTTCCCATATCCATTGAGTATTCTCTTTAATTTTACTCTTCAATTGTAATTTATGTCTTCGTAAGGAATCATACTATCTATTTGATTTATGTTTTACCTAAGGGGTTTATTCTTTAATTTCAAATACATGAATCTACCATCATTTATTTATGTACATAATTTATGTTGAAACATATATTTGGTTTAATATTATTTTTATTATTTAATTAAATGTTCAAATTAAATATTTAATGAATTATTTCAATCAAATCATGTTTTAATCCATAGCGTTTAATTATGTTCTTTGAAAATGGTATTTTGCGTTAATCAAAACCATGTTTTGTTTTTTGATAGAAACTTATATTTTCATTTATCTATGTTGTTAATAAACATGAATTAATCCATGATATTGTTTAATGAGAATTAATTATCATATATATTTGTGTGTGTGTTTCTGTGTCTATGTTAACTATGGAAAACTTTTCTTTGACTTAGATTATAAATTTATGGTTTACAAATACATAAGTTATTTTTGAGTTTATGTTTGATGATTATGATTTATGGTCATTCATCATTAATTTTTCATGATGTCTCGTACCTTTTTATATGTAAAATTATTTACGTCTCTACATGAATGCATGTGCGTGGGGTGAATCTTTCATTTATCTAAGTTTTGGGCAAGAATGATTTTATGCTTATATGGGTATCTCAAAATCCATGTGTATATGTTAATTTCCAAATTTACATTATTTAATAATATATATATATATATACAAATACATACATATATATATATATATTGACATGTTAAAAAATGGTTACATGTTTTGATTGTGCAAGAAAAACATGTAATAAAATGAGATAAAATTATGAATATGGAATAGAATTGTTTATATATATATATATATCTACATACAAAATAAATGCTACATGTTTATATAGGACGTTTCCTTAAAAATTCCACATGATTCACATAATTTCTTGTTTTTATGAATAATTGAAGAAGAATAAATTATATGTTTTTTCATATCAATTGTTCATTACTTCATTAGCCAGTCTATTTATGATTTATTAATAGTTATTTCAATCATGGGATTCTCCCTAAAATGTTTTTTAGAAATTTTTGAGGAAATAGTGATGACATGTTAGGGGTTGTTTCTTTTTAAGTAAATAAATTTATTTAAGTATTTGGAAATGATTTTGGGTAAGAAATAAGAATGGCATGACCATGAAAAAATGTTTTCAAAAAAAATTTCTCTGGTGAAATGTTTGATTTTATGGGGAGTGAACCCATAACGTTAAAGGATTATTATTTTATTTTATGCTTATTCTAACTATGATAAATGTGTGAAGTTTTAATCTAATACTTTAAAACCTATATTGGTAAAGATCCTCTTTCGTAATATTGTGTATTTATTCTGTATTCTTATATAAAAAAATTATACAGTATTTGTAAGGGATGAAACTAGGTTTAGGGTTCGGGTCTTTATAAATGTTTAATGGGTACCTTCCACTAAAGGGTTTAATTTGAGAATTTTTTGGAAATTTTGTAGAAAATTTTCCAAAACCGAAATAAAATAAATTCAATGATGATGTCGTTGAGAAACCAAGGAGATCATTAAATAATAAAGCTATAAAATCTGATAAATCAAATTTTTCTTCAAAGTGAAATAATAAATAACTTATCTAAATTAAATAATATAAATTTCATATCATTATTAGAGGATGATGAAAATATTAGATATGATGAAGAAGATGATAATTTAGGTGACATTGATAGAAAACTAACAGTTTTTAAAGTAAATGAGAAAGAATTCAGAACTGATGAATGTAGTGATGCATGGAGCAAGGAGGAAGTAAAAAATGGAATTTATGTTAATGTGAGTAATCTAGGAGGGTATTTAAAGGATCTATATATAGTTAAATTAGATCTAAAATATTCATAAAGATAACTAACCTTCTTATAAAAATAATCTATTCACGGAAGAGGAATCAATGTTGCTAAAATTTATTGATGTTCTAAAGAAACTACTTGATGATGAGAAAACTTTTAAGGTTGAAATGAAAAAGAGTGTTTTAATTAAGGAGAATGGTAATTATGATTTTTCAAGTGAATTTGATCATTGATGAAAATTAATTGGGAAATTATAAATTCAACTTTAATAATTCTATTAAAGAAGTTGGTCAAAGATCAAAGAATTAGGTTGTAGAAGATATTTAAGATTCAGAATATAATGAAGTTCAATTTGACTAACAAGGATAACAATATAAGAGTTAAAATGATCTTAAAAGCTTTAGTATATTGTAAAAGTTGAATACACAGGTGAAGAAAACAATGTTTCTAGAAAATCAATGTGATTCTCAGAAACATGGAAGTTAAGGGAACACATATTTAAATGAAGAAAAACTAAAATTGGTGATTCCAAAAATACTAAAATAAAGTTTAGATCAAAGAATTTTTTTTTGGAGTCTGCCAAAATTTTTATTAAAAAACAGGACCCAAGATTGTAGTTAAAAAATAAGTTCAATTGTCAGCATTTATGCTATAATATTTTTACCTAAGTAAGTATTTTTTTTGTGGATGCTACTAGAAATATAAATACTTTGGGAAAATGGAAGGAAATTTTTGGATTAATTATCAATATGCCTATGATCTTAGAAGTTTATGGAGAAAATGTTTGATGGGTTACAAACCCACTCAAGGATGTAAAATTTAAAAGGAACATGAAAAATCAACACTGATAGTTGAAAATAAATTTCAATCATTTGAATAATTTTGTTGTATATGTGAGCATCTGGGTAACATTTTTGAGGATTATCTCACCTCCCTATAATGAAATTTGAGAACTAATTACAATACTCATAAATCATAGAATAAATATAATAATAAGGAAAATCGTTTTTCTGAAGTAGCACTTAAAGCATCTAAAAGAAAATGTTAATGGATTCTATATTTTTGATGTTATTAATAAATGATAAGTGGTTTAATGATATTAAAGAATGTTTAACAGTGAAATAAAGGCACTATAAACATTTTAAATTATGGGTCACTCAAAATCATAGGAATTTGTTTAAAATTTATCAATAAAGATAATATAAAGTCCAAGAACACTTTATTTTATGATGGGATGAAACACAACTTGTTAGGTGTATCTAATTTATGTGATTAAGGGAATGAATTGGTTTCTGGGAAGTATGGATTCTTGGTAAAGAGATTTAAGAATGAATGTGTATTGAAAAGAATACATCAGACAATGGGAAACTAGTTTTTGGTTAGTGATGCAGAAAATTCATGCTACCAAAGATTGAAAGAAGAAAATAAATTGTTGACTTGAAGGGTTGTTCATCATGGAAAAAAGAAAATGATAATGATTACCCAAGGATAGAATATTCACTATGTTTATGTGCTTAAAAGGGATATAAAATCAATGTTCTTTACTTGTCCATAAGGGAAGATTGTTAATTCTACACAAATGAAAGTTGTGATTAAAATATCTAATCCATTAGAGATTATGCATTCAAAAATATATTGTCCTATTATGAATTAATAAACAATTTAAGATAAGTATTTAATTCCCATTATTGATTAATTTACTCATATAACTTGTATTAAGTGTATGAATCACACATAAGAGGTTCTAAAAATATTCAAGTGTTTTAAAAGTGGTGTTGAAAAGAAGTGTGGTTTCTCTTTGAAAAATACCGGGATAAATAATAGTTTAAGATTATATGAATATATTGAGAAATATTGTATTCACCATGAACTCAAAAAATCATACACGCTACAAAAAATCATTTTTCCAAATAGAATATTAGACATTTTTTATAGATGGATTAGAAGATGTTTATAGAGAATGTCACATCTCAATATTTTAGGAGAAATAAAATTGGTGGAGTGGTTTTTTGGATCATAAGAGTTGTTTAGATGACTATACGTAGGTAAATTTTAGTCTAAAAAGATTAAACTAAAAAAATGAAAACCAATTAAAGTAATAAAATCAGACTTACAAATCATCCTATGATTAGAGTGAAAGAATAAGGATCACAGTTTATCTGATTATATCAAAGTATTTTTTTATTTTAATCATATTTATGCCAATAAAATAGATATTATAGAAATATCAGTATGAAGACTAACTTTTCATTACATTCATATCAAAATAGACTTGTAAAAAAAGTAATATAATAACTATTATTTGTAAGAGTGACTTAAAAGTAATGTTAAAAGAATAAACTCTTTTAACAATAAGAGTAATGGTAGTCAATAACCAGGACTAAAGGTATCCACGGTTATATACATACTATAAAGTATGTGTTTTCATATCAGAAAATCCCTTAATATGATGATAGGAATAATCTATATCTTTTTATCCTTAAAATCACTCGATACGATAATTTATGTATGTCTTCCTAGCCCTAGAAGCCCTTGAAATGATGAATCAGATTCACTATATTCCTATCCTCAGAATCCCTCAGTTTTAACAATGTTCGGACACAAAATATAAATGAAAAAGTTCTAAGGGAAACGGCCCTAAAAAGTATTCATTATAAATACATCTCTCTAAAGTATTATTATGACTTAGAATGAGATATTCATGAATAGAAAACTTTAAAAGACTTGATTTGAAAACAAAATTGTATCATCTCCCAACTCTTCAAATGAATTTCTATTTATTGGTTAATCCCCAACAGTCATATTTATGAGTTAGTTGCAATAGCCTCAGACATATAGCTCTTTGAAAGCTCATAATTTTATGGCATAACTAAATGTTTGACATCATTTTGTTTTAGCACCATTACAATGCTAAAATTATTCTTTGTGACAGAAACAATTCTTATGCACTTAGATTATAAACTTCCATCGGTCAGATGGACTTTCTTATTTATTATAAATATCATGAAATGAATGAGGGTTAGTCAGATGTATCAATCCCATGGTCAGTACAATGGTCATTACATTTTTCATTCAGGTAGTCAAGACATAATTTTCATTACTAGTATGAACAAAAGTCATTCTGATAGATCAGACACACATTCAATCCAATGTTTCAGATTGAGTTATGTAAATTTTATATTTTTAATATATTAGAAACATTTTTATGTGTGGTAAAAAGTAATATTTTCTTCAAAAAATATAATAAAATAATTGGAAAAACAAAAGTTAGTAAACATAGATTTAAGAGAGTTTTTTTATTTCCAAAACTAGAGGAATAGAAAATTAAGAAGACTTTTGACTCAAAAATATCCCCCTTTTAGAAATCACAAAAGAAAATACTTAAATGAAAAATAATAACTTGTTAAAAATATAGTCCATTTTTCTCTTAAAGACTTTGAACATATGTTTTTCTAATAATTCCCCCAATGTTTATAAATACTAAATAATATGATGGAAAGTATTATAACAACCCCCCCCCCACCCTAAAGAATACATCCCCCTTAGGAGTACTTCTCCCCCTAATGATAATATATCTCCTTTTTTTAAACTCACCACCTTTATAAAACATCCCCCTGTTATTTTTAAAATGGAATGGAAAAGAATCCAAAGTTTCTTGAAATTTTAGAAAATATAACATAAAAAACAATAAACTGAAATAATTAATCATCCATGAATAATATAAAAGAAAATATATACAATTATAATTGGAAAATATTCAAGCACAATGAATTTGGATGAAAATTATTTCATAATAAAAAAACATTCAAATGTTTTAAAAAATGTACATCAAGAGTTCGAAGGAAAATTTTCATCCTTTTTATGAGGTTATTCATGAAGGACTTAATCTCTTTGAACTTATGTCAATCCATTTCAAGATTTACAATATTTTCTTCTAAAATGTCCTACTTACAAACTTGAGTCTTCATAATTTGAACTTCTTTCTTCATAAGGATAAATTTGACTTCACAAAACCTCAGGCTACTATTCTCCAATTCCAGACTATGGACCTTTCATTTCAAAACATTTAGTTCCTCTTTCTAATCATCAGTAGTATCTTTGAATTCCTCTACAAACTTTACTCTGTTGGAAACATCTGAGGATAAATTTTTGAAGAATTATAACATTTATAAAAAAGTTTTTTTTACTTTAAAAAATATATCATCATCTTCTCTGATATTAGTACCCACTTGATTGGACCACTTCACCATATGATTGTAATATCTTTTATGAGTATGATAATATTCATGAAATGTTTTGTACTATACTTCAATACAGATATTGATTCTGCTAAAACTAATAATTGACCCTAATTTTTCACTAAGGCTATTTTGAATAAGTTGACATCTTTCTTCTAGCTTGGGGAATATGGTATTGTATCTTATAACCTCCTTAAGGATTGAAAAATGTTATCAAATCATTTTCGGGAAATGTTTTCCTCTAAATTAGATTAACCAGAATAAGTCTTGGGAGGTTTATTTCTTGAGGATTTGGCACCATGTATCAAAACTAACTCAAAATTATCTTTACCTTTCTTCAAAAAACTATTATTATCTAAAATATAAAATAATAAATATCCTTATTAGATAGATATTTTTTATAAACCTTCACATGATAATTTTGATCATGTTCTTATTACTTTGAAGACGAATTTCCTTCCTATTTTTGTTGATGACTTTTGTTGTTCTTTTGATGAGGATTTTTATTCAGATCCTTGTAATTTTTTTCATTATTATAACTAGAAGTTAAATTTTTCGAAGATGAATTGGATTCTAATGATTCCTTTTCTTTTGATCCTTTATCTGTCTGTGTTTCTTCATCATTATCTTCTTCCTTATCTTCTTACTCCTCCTCATCCTTATCCTCTTCCACTTATAATTATTCTTCTATTTATTCTTCTTTATAAAATACTTATTCAACTTCATCTTTAAAAATTTTCTCAATTTATTCCTATAATTTTATATCTATTATTAAAAAACCCTTTCCAACTACTTTTGATATTGATTCTTACTCGGGAGTGATAGGAACTGATTCCTCAACAACATTTTTTCCCTTTTCCTAATCATCCACTGAAGGGATGTTAATAGGAATAATAGATAGTTCCTTAAAAACAAGTCTAGCCTCATGAATGACTTGATCAGTATGAGAAATAGGTAGAATGGGTTTCTTAGAAAAAATTTCAAAAAACTTCAACAATATTTCATAAATTATTTCTTCTTTCAACCACTTTTTCTGTTTCTTTTTATTTTCTACTTATATTAAAATATTAGTTGTCTAGATTATTAAGGATTTTTCCTCATCTCAATCAATTACAAACTTTGGATCCCCTGGCTTCTTTTATGCCTTATATAACATCAGCTTCTTGAAATCTTCATCAAACATCTTCTTTTATTTCTTATGCTTCACAGGTGGGGAAGATTTATCCTTTATTTTTTTTCTAAAAATCCTCTACTTTATTTTATGTTTGTGCCACTGATAAAGCTCCATAAACCTTGTCAATAAACCTTTTTTATTTAGAGTCAAAAAACAATTTCATTCTTGAAATTGTATCTTCACTAGTAAACAAAATATTTTCTCTTATAGGGTACTACTTATTATCAACATTGAAATTTTCCATTAACTTGAAAATTAACTTAATGATGAAAGCTGGAAACATAATGATCTTTGACTTCATCAAGGAACTTTTAATATTCTTCATTATAATGAAAAAAATTCACCAAGTTGATTTTCCTCATATTTACCATGTAATGAAAGGAATAAATATTTAATATCTTGAGATTATCTTGATCACCTTTCCTAGTTTTTAAATTCCCCTACATCCAAAAAAAAATAAACTATTGTGTGGTGATATATGTGAAACTTTTCTATGTTTCTAACAATATAAAAATTAATAAGATTCAATATCATTATTCTCAAAAAATTCCAAGTGATTCTGGTAACTTGTGTTGAGTTAAATATGCCTCATCATATAAAGAAACACCCACCATATCTACTACTCCTTTAAACTAAAGCTTATATATCTTCCCAATCATGGTAAATTATACTTTATACTTACCTTATTATTTAAAAAATTACACAAAAGCATAAAATCTATAACCATATTAGGATAATATAGATCAAAATATTTATTTATCTTCTCTACACAAACACTTTACCAACATTGAAACGAAATTAACCTTTTGATAGTGATATAGAAATTATAAAACCAAGATATTTTAATGAGTCTTTATTTGAAAAAAACATTTCTTGTAATATTCTTTGGTTTCCATCATAATGAGAATTGATATGAGGATCATACGAAAAGAAAAAATAATCAAACTGACATATTTTTAGGGTAAAAGAGCTTGGGTGAGAAATCTATAAAAATCGATGTGGGACAATGAGGTGACCCAACCTTATATAGGCGTTGAAGGTGATATTTAAAATTCCATATTAAAATAAATGGTTGATATTGAAAACCTTTTTGATTTGACGACTGAGATTTAATTGAAGAAAGTTTTAAATTTTCATTTGATATCTCAAAGTTTAAAAACCTTTTATCTAAGTAATTTGGGAGTTATAAATCCAATTTTTTTTACAAAATATTGAGTTTGGAAAAGTCATTATGATAAAAACTTTTTAGAAAATTTAAAAATTTATTAAAAAAGAGTTTTTATAAAACAGAAACATATGTATCCCTCATATGAAAAGGAGTATATTAATTTAATAAAATGGGGTAAATAAGAAGTAGATATGAATGATCAATTAATATTGATAATACCTAAATTTTGTGTAATTTATTCAAATCTATACAAACTAAGGGGTTTAGTAAAAATATCTACAAGTTGTTTTTGAGTCCAAATGAATTATAAAATTAAATCTCCCTTAAGTGTGTGATCTCGAAGGAAATGGGGTCTTATATCTACATGTTTAGCATGTGATTTATGTAGTGTGTTTTTACATAGGGAAATGGCACTTTTTTGTGAAAAAGTAATAGAGTTTTAGTAAAACTCATGTCATAGTGTGTTAGTGCATGCTACATCCACAACACTTGAGCACAACAACTTTCAGCTACCACATATTCAACTTTAGTATTGGAAAGTGATATAGAGTGTTGTTTCTTACATGACCATGAAAATAAAGAATCTATTAATAAATTACATGTTTTTTATATACTTTTCATATCCATTAAACATCAACAAAATTTTTCATCTAAAAAAAATTTAGTTCAAAAACATTTCTAGAAGATAGAATAGGCCTAAATATATATTTCCATTAAGATAATGGAAGATTAATTTAACATATTTAAAATGGAATTATTTTGTATTAGACTGATATCTAGAAAATAAGTAAAATAAAAACATTAAATCCAAATGACTAACAGATAATTAAAGTAATCTACCAATTATAACACTAAAATTTTTCTGATCAACTAGTTTCCCAGCCTCACTAAGATCTAAAGTATTGGAGGTACCAATAGGAGTACTAATAATTTTCGTATTGTCATACCCAAATTTCTTAAGTAAACCTTTTATATACTTTTTGAGATATAAAAGTACCTTCTGGTTTTTGTGAAATTTAAAAACCAAGAAAGTGTGTTAACTCACCCATCACACTCATTTCAAACTCAAAATTCATAAGATCCACAAAGGATTCTATTAATGATTTTTTAGTTGAGAAAAATATAATGTCATCAACATAAATTTGTACAGTATTAATGTTTTTATTTACTTATTTTATTAAAATTATTGGATCTACATCTCCCTTAACAAAAAAAATTTATAAAAAAATATAGTTAACCTATTATACCAATCTCTAGGGGCTTATTTAAGTCCATATAGGATTTTGGTAAGTTTATAAATATATTTGGGATGTTTTTTATTTTCAAAACCTAGGAACTATTATACATAAACTTCCACATGAACAAATCCATTAACAAAAGCACACTTCATATCCATTTCAAATAGTTTGAAATTAAAGAATGTTTTGAAGGCTAAAAGTATTCGAATAACTTCAAGTATTGCTACCGATATAGAGAATTCTTCTTAGTATATCCCATATTATTTGCTATAACTATTAAAAATTAGTATATCTTTATTTATAATAATAATTACCTTATTAACATATTTTTTTTGAAAAAACCCATTTTAATCCAATTATAAAATTTTCTTTAAACTCTTCAAATAAAGTCTAGAGTTTGTTCCTTTCAAACTCATCGAGTTCATCTTACATTGCATTAATTGATTCCTCATCACCAAAAGCCTCATCAATATTCTTAGGATTGAATTGAGATAATAAATTCATATGATCAATTTTATTTCTTAAAGAACTTATAATCATAACTAGATGAACTAAATCAGCAATAATTCTTTCACTAGGATGATTCCTAAGAAACAATTGACTTCTTAGGTTTTCAAAAGTTTTTTCTTCAACATATGTTTGAAAATATTCCTGAGGAATAACTTGAAAAACATATTCCTGAGTTATTTCCTTATGATATTTATTTTTTACTATAGGTTTAAAAATATTTTTATAAATAACATTTGAGGATTTAGTTTTAGGTTGTATGAAAAAAATGATCATTTTCATCAAACTTAACATGCACTATTTCCTCTACAGTACAAGAAATTTTATTAAAAACTATATCAGCCATACTAGTGGTGGAGTAACCTAAAAATATTCCTTTATAAGATTTTGATGAAAACTTATATAAATTATCTGGAGTATTCAAAATGAATAATTTGCTACCAAATATTTTAAAGTAATAAACTTTTTGTTTTCTTCTCATCCATAACTCAAAAGGAGTTTTATTAAGAAAAGGACTATTTAAAACTCTATTTGCAGTATAACAGTTATTATTATCCACTTCATCCCAAAAATGTTTAGAAACTACATATTCACTTAGTGTGGTTCTAGTAATCTCCGGAATAATTCTATTTTTTATTTCAACTACACCATTTTTCTGGGGTGTTCTAGGTGAAAAAAGGTTCTATTCAATACCTTTCTTACTACAAGAAGTTTCAAAATCAGAATTTTGACATTATCCATCATTATCACTATGAATATTTATCAAGGAGATATTTTTTTTCATTTTTAAATTGGGCTACAAAATTTTTAAAACAACCAAAGGATTCAGATTTCTTTTTTATAAAATAAACCCAAGTATATCTAGTGTTGTCATTAACAAAAACATATTCATAGTATTTTACACCAACAGTTCTAGTTTCTGTTAGAAAAAAATAAGTTCATGTGCAAAAACTATAAATAATCATAATTTTATACTTCACTAATACATTTAAAACTTGACTTATGTTAATTACCATATTGAAAAGTGTCACATACATTTGAAGTGTCAAACCAAAGTTTCAGTAGATCCTTAATAATTCCTTTCCTAGTGAACTTAGTTAGATTTCTTATGTTACAGTTCCTTAACCTTATATTCCATAACAAGGATTTATCTTCTATTGCACTAAGGCAATGTAAGTCTTGGCACCTAATGTCTACTAAGTTTAGTGAGTAAAAATTATCATGCTGATTGGTAGAAAGAATAAATTTATCCTTCAAACTGTGTACAGTAAATTTATCATTCCTAAAGTTCAAAAGAAAACCATTATCACAAAATTAACTTATTCTAATAAGGTTGTGGTTAATTCCAATAATAAATAAAACATTTTAAATAAGTATTTTTATAAGAATAATAATGTTACATGTACCAACAATCTATCCTTGATCATTTTATCCAAAAGTTAATTTTATACCTTTCATCTTGATTATATTTTTGATGAAATATTTTTTTATTATCATGTTCCTAGAATAGAAAATATCCATTTATATTTTTTTTTAATTGTTGGTACTTTTTTTATTTTCTGAAAAAAAAATAGTTTTTGAGAACCCAAACCTTCTTGGGTCCTATATTATAAGAAAACAATATTTTTGGTAACCACATTTGTCTAATTTTTTTTATTTTGATAAAATTTCATTTACTAATAAAAATAATCCAAATGAAATCCTAACAATTTTACTCTATTTAGAAAAAAAATTCCTCCAATCGGCACCACTTTGGCACCTAGTGAAAAAAAGTGAAATTTTAAGAACAAGGTAATTATTAATAAAAATATATTTTATTTGTAAAATCAATTCCAAAATTATTACCATAAAGACTAAATTGTTTATACATTTTTAAAAGTTTTCTTTACCAATGGTAAAAATGGAAAAAAGTTTCTTTAAACTAAAACTTTTGGATTTTATTTTAATATCTAAGTTTTTATCCTTATCAGTATTATTTTTAGAACTAATTTTTACTTGTAAATCATTTTTCTCTAAAATAAAATTTTCAAAATATTTTGAAATGGTATCTTTTTCAAAATTATCCTTATCAAGATATTTAAAAATATCAGACATTTCATTAGACAAAAAATTTATTCTTGAATCTTCCTGGTTAGGTTTTTATTTTGCATTATCATGTTTTTTAAAAATATTATAGATTTCATTTTCTAATAATTTTAAAAATATTGAAACTTCATCATGAATGGGTAGAGTATTATATTCACTAGATGAGGAAGATTATTTATCATATGATATATAATTTTTTCATTATCACTTTCCTGGTAATTATAATTTAAAGATAAATTTGTAAGATATTCAGCAGTAAGTACCTTTTCCATTAGAAATTGATTTATAATGGGTAATTTTTCAAAAATTAAAACTCTATATTGTTAAGAACTTTCATTATAAGAATAATTTTTAAAATAATATCCACCATAGTACTCCAGGTGTCATAGGATTTAAAAAATTTATTTCCTTTTGACTTATAGTAATTTTTGGAATTTCTTTCGGAATTTGTTTTTTTATCTTTCTTTTTTAGATTAGGACAATTAGGTCGAATATATACTGCTTTATTACATTCATAAAAAGTGACCTCAGAATCCTCATTGTCAATTTTATCCTCATGACCCTTTTTATATTTTTATTTGAAATATTCCTTTACAACTATCTTATTAATCCTTATTGTGAGATTTACTAACTCATTTTATGAAGGTGGTTATGAACGTGAATTGGATTTGAAAACAACTTAATTCTTTCATGAATATTTCTCTACTTTATCTACTTATTGAACATTAATAGGTATAGTAGATGTTGTAGAAAATGAAACTCCACCATTTTTCTTTTTTTCTTTTTCAGTATCTCTTTAAAGTATTCTTATTAAATGCATGGGAGTACCAATCTAATCATCAAGATTAATATTATTAAGTTTTCTTGTATCATCCACATTTGTCATTTTGGATTCTCAATCCTTTGCAATTATGCCTGTAATCTTTTTTACCAAAATTTCATCATAAAGCCCTTTTTTTACAAGAGACTATAAATTATTTATAATATTTATAAACCTTTGGTGCATCTTGGAAAATTTATCCTCTTCTATAAAATCAAAGGCCTGGTAATCATCTCTAAGCAAAGATCTTCTTATTTATATAGCTTTGGATGTACCAAAATCTACTACTTTAAATTTACTCGAAATATTATTGGCATCTTCACAAGATAATATATGACTATATATATTCCTCATCATAGAACACAATAAATAATTTCTAACTTTGTGGTTCCAGTACCCCTAGTTTGAGGTATGTAACAATTTTTTGTGCCTTTTTATGTGTTTAAAGTGGTTGGGTAATGTTTGAGAGAGTTTGGAAAGTTTTTTAGATGGTTTGGAAGCTTTTAGAGGGGTGAACTGTAACATCCTAGTAATTTTTTATGTTATAATAACAACAATAGTAATAATAATAATAATTTATTAACAAAAAAAATGTTTATATATTATTTTAAATATTTAAAATTATAAAAAATCATTTTAATGTGAAAAAATTATAGTTTTCAATTTAATTTTAAATTAATAAAAACTATATATTTCAGACTAACTATTATAATTATTTTGTTTTAAAAATAATAAATTATTTCAGTATATGTAAATATTTCATTAATAAAAAATTGAAATAATGAATAATTATATTAATATAATTAATTTAGTTTTATAAAATTTAATATTCTAAAATATGATATATATATATATATATATATATGTGTGTGTGTGTGTGTGTGTGTGTGTGTGTGTGTGTGTGTTTATGAAATTATAAAATTTAATATTCGAAAATATGATATATATATATATATATATATATATCTGTGTGTGTGTTATGAAATTATAATTATTACTTTTGAGTGAAAAATTAGATCATCTTTATAAAATTATAATTTTTTTATAAAGGTTTGAATTGTGAATACCCATTTTAATAAAAAGTTAAATCTATACATATATTATTAGAAATTAATATTTTATTATGGTAATTTTGTTGAATTTTATATGTTTAAAAAAAGAAATAATAATAACATATGAAGTGAATCAGGTTTTTGGGGGAAGCCCAAACAAGGGAGTTTGTGTGTGTCACACGACAAGGGGAAGGTCATCGACTAGGGTTTCGAGTCACCGAGAGAGCCAAGGGAAAGTTGTGGAGGCTTCGAGAAGCCAAAGGTAGGGGAGTAGGGTTCATCCGCGACTGTTGAGGGAAAGGTCGAGGCTAAGCTGCTAGGGGAGTGGTCTGAGTGGCCTCGATGGTGTTCAATGTGGTCTAGGGTTCAGTCACATCAGGGTTTTAAACTAGTATTGCCTTCCTTTATTTCGATTTTCTAGATCTAGTGTGAGGTAGGATTTTTGTTCTTAGTCTTCACATCTATGAGAGTTATAATCTATTTAGATTTAGGTTGTGTGTCTTTTTTTTCAATTTAACTATCTCTTGTTTTTCATATTTGTGGACCACAGGTTCTGAATATTGATTTTTTTAATAGTGTGATTTGTTGACTTCTTCCATCACCATCGCTATCCCATTTTGTGTTTCGATCAACTTGCTATCATATTTTATCCATATCTTTATTTGGTAATTTTTTTAATCATTGATCTCTTTTTTTGAGCTAGTTTCTTTTGGGTGATCCTATTTGAGAAATATAAAATGCATTTTCTCTCATTTCTATCTAACCCATTATTCACAGCTTGCACCACAAGCTCTGTGAATTTTGATTTTTGGATATTATAAATGAAAGACTCATTATGCTTCTCTGCCATCTATATTTTTTAAGTTTTAGACTTACCTATGTACACATGTTTGAGCACTATGATGACTCCTGTACTTTTCTATTCATTTTTCTTGTGCATTAAAGCTGGAAGAAGTGATCCCGGTAAGGGTGCATTAAATTAATTTTCAAAATTTGATTCTTGATTTTGTACCAAATTCTGTAAGGGGTCATTTTATAAATTATATCTTGTCTTTATAATTATCTAATTTTTGTTTAGAAAATATGGTGTAAGGGATTTTATTTTTTTTAAATTACATTTTAATTTTCTGGTCTAAGGGTTCAGTTTCTTCTTAAAAATTTATTTGTTTATAATTGTGTTCTATTTTAAGGAATTATATTATATTGTTTTTATGTTCTGATGTAAGTGATTACTTTTATTTTAAAACCTTCAATTCATGATTTTATAATTTTTTTAGAGGAATTTATTATATATATTTATCTTAAATTCCATGTTTTATACATGTGTGATTCCCAAATTTATATTTTTAGAATTCAAATTCATGAAATATATATATAAATATATGTATGTAATGTAAAGTTTTTGTTTGTCATACATATATATATAAGTATTAATTTTCAAGCTCTATAACTAATTGTTTCAAAGTGGTGTAAGTGGGTGCAACATATATTATAAAAGTTATTTAATATATATATATATATATACATTAATGAAGTTTGAAAATGGGTGTATTATATATGTGTATATATGGATGAAATGTTTAGTTGACGTGTTTGTAATTTTACTATCATGTTTTTAGAAAAAAAATGTTCATATAAAATTAATGTTATATTAAAATTAAGGACGTTTCATCTACAAATAATCATGGTCATGCATTATGCATAACATCAACATACATTGCATTCATAATAAACTCATGTTTTCAATTTAAATCTTACAGTTTATATCCAACATTATTAAGAAGATGCATTTATTTTAGCATTAAAATGATTTAATTAAGTTATTTATTTTATAATTCTATATGCAAAACATAAATAATTATTATGATCAAATATTTATATGAATATAAAATGTATTCCATGAAAGAAATTTTCGATACATGGACAGTTCATGTTAAGGATTATGGCATGAGTTTTGGTTGTAACCAAACTCACAAGTTAAATTCAATAGAAGATCATATATTTATGTACATGCATAATTATATATAAATATAAGTGTGACAGTTTATTTTAATGTAGTGACATGTTTTCAAAATTAAAAACTCCTGTGAAAGTATATATAAGTAAATTGAGCATAAAATGTTTTTAGAAAATCTGGCACTTGAATGATGTATATATGATAGGTAAGTGGTGAGTGAACTCATCCCTTAAGTAGGTAGATCCAAGATATCCCTCAGCATTTCGAGTGGCCTCGGATAAATGTTTTGTTTTTAGAAGCTTGAGTATTTTTTTTTAGAAAATTACTAGAATATGTTTACACCAAATTTTGAGTGTAAGTAGTTTATAAAGTGATATAGTATTTTTAGTGCGTAAGTGATTTTAAATAATGTTTTTTTTAAATGATGTTTCTAAATGTGTTTTTCAAAAGTATTTCCATAATAATATTTTTAAAAGTATTTATCAATGAATTTAAAACCTCTTACTGGGCATAATTAATGCTTACCCCTTTTTTAAAATTATTTTTCTACAGAATTTTCCAATGGCATTCGATGAAGGGTTAATGCATGCAAAGTTTTTTTTAAATGTCTTTTTAACTTTAATTTTATAAATATATGATAAAAATGTAAGGTTTTTCTATTATCTAAAACCTAAATAGGTAAAAGGTCCTCGTTTGTGTAATGTGTTGTGTAATTAATTAGTTTCTTTTTATAAAAAAAATCACACATCATGTTTTAGCACCGAATCCATAAGCACAGGTTCAGGGTGTTATAATCGGTATCAAAGAAACAGTCCAAAAAACTTTAGAGATTAGATGTTTTCACCAAAACGGTAGAGTCCAAAAGTATAGTGGTTCAAGTTTTTCTTAATTATAAAAACAGAAATTAAGAATTCTAATTAGTTCAATGAACTAATGCGAGGACACAATTATTTTAAGGGGTGAATAATGTAACATCCCCGTAATTTTTAATGTTATAAAAATAATAATAATAATTTATTAATAAAATAAATGTTTATATGTTATTTTAAATATTTAAAATTATAAAACAAATTATGTATATGTGAAAAATTTATAGTTTCTGTATAATTTTAAATTAATAAAAACTATATATTTCATAATGTCAATTATAATTATTTTGTTTTTAAAATAATAAATTATGATAGTACATTTAAATATTTTAGTATTTATAATAATAATTATATCATTTGTAATAATGAATAATAATATTAATATAATTAATTTGGTCTTATAAAATTTAATATTCAAAAATATGATATATATATATATATATATATATATGTGTGTGTCTTTATGAAATTATAATTATTAGTTTTGAGTTAAAAAATAGATTATCTTTATAAAATTATAATTTTTTTTATAAAGGTTTAAATTTTGAATAGCCATTTTAATAAAACATTAAAGCTATACGTATATTATTTGAAATTAATATTATATTATGGTAATTTTATTGAATTTCATGTGTTTACAAAAATAAAATGATAATAATATATGAAGAGAATCAGGTTTTTGGGGGAAGCCCGAATAAGGGAGTCCATGTGCATTGCGCAAGCAGGGGAAGGGCGCCGACTAGGGTTTAAAGTCTTCTGGAGAGCTGAGGGAGAGATATGGAGGCTTCTAGAAGCTGAAGGCTAGGGAGTAGGGTTTTTCTGTGAGCACTGAGGGAAAGGTTGAGGTCAAGCCATTGGGGGAGGGGTCTAAGCGACATTGATGGTGTTCATCGTGGTCTAGGGATCGATCGCGTCAGGGTTTCAAACCAGGATCACCTTCCTCTATTTCAATTTTCCAGACTTATTATGAGGTGGGATTTTTGTTTTTATTCTTCACATCTATGAGAGTTTGAATCTGTTTTGATTTTGGTTGTGTTTCATTTTTTTCAATTTCACTATCTCCTATTTATTGTATTTATTGATTGCTGTGTCTAAATATTGATTTTATTAATAGTCTAATTTTTTTACTTCTTCCATCATGATCACTATCCCATTATGTGGTTCGATCAACTTGGTGTCATATTTTATCCACATATTTATTTGGTCATTTTTTTAATCATTTCTATCTTTGTTTTGAGTTGGTTTCTTTCAGGTGATCATGTTTCAGAAATATCAAATGTATTTTCTATCATTGCTATTTTCCTTATTATTCATAGGTTGCACTGCAAGAACTATGAATTATGATTTTTGGATATTATAAATGAAAGTATCATTCTGCTTCTCAACTATCTATATTTTTTATGTTCTACATTATCCTTTGTACACATGCTTGAGCATTGTGATGACTTCTGTGCTGTTTGGTTCATTGTTCTTGTGTGTTCAAGATGGTAGAAGTGATGCTGGTAAGGGTGTATTAAATTAATTTTTTAATTTTGATTCATGATTTTGTACCAAATTATGTAACGGGTCATTTTATAAATTATGTCTTTACTTTACAATTATCTAATTTATGTTTAGTAAATCTGGTTTAATGGATTTCATTTTTTTAAAATTACTTTTTAATATTCTGGTACTAAGGGTTCATTTTCTTCTTAAAAAATTATTCGTTTATAATTGTGTTCTATTTTAAGGAATTATATTATCTTGTTTTGATGTTTTGAAGTAAGTGATTACTTTTATTTTAAAACCTTGAATTCATGATTTTATAATTTTGTTAGAGGAATTTATTATATATATATTTATCTTAAATTTCATTTTTTATACATATGTGATTCCCAAATTTATATTTTTAGAATTTAAATTCATGAAATATATATATAAATATATGTATGTAATCTCGAGTTTTTGTTCATCGTACTTATATATATATATATATAAGTATTAATTTTCAAACTCTATGAATAATTACTTAAAAGTGGTGTAAGTGGGTGCAATATATATATACTATACAATTTATGTAATATATATATATATTTATTTATTTATTTATTTATAAATGAAGTTTAAAAATGGGTGTATTATATATGTGCATATAAGGATGAAATGTTTAATTGACGTGTTTATAATTTTTCTGTCAAGTTTCTAAAAAATTAGGCATAGAGAATTAATGTTATATTAAAATTAAGGATGTCGTATCTGCAAATAATCATGGCCATGCATTATGCATAACATCAACATACCTTTCATTCTTAATAAACTCATGTTTTCAATTTAAATTTTACAGTTTATATCTGAAATTATTAAGAACATGGATTTATTCAAGAATTAAAATTATATAATTAAGAAATTTATTTTATAATTCTTTGTGAGAAACATAAATAATTATTATGATCAATTATTTATATGAATAGAAAATGTATTCAATGAAATAAAGTTTGGATACATGGATAGTTTATGTGAAGGTTTATGGCATGAGTTTTGGTTGTAACCAATCTCACAGGTGGCATTCAATGGAAGATCATCTATTTATGTTTATAAATACTTATATATAAATATAAGTGTGATAGTTTATTTTAAGGTAGTGACATGTTTTCAAAAGTAAAAACTCTAGTGAAAGGATGCATAAGTAAAGCAAGCTTAAAATGTTTTCAGAAAATATGACACTTGAACATTGTAAATATGATAGGGAAGTGGGGAGTGAACCCATCGTTTAAGTGGGTAGGACCAAGATAGACTTAAATGTTTCAAGTGGTCATAGCTCAGTGTTTTATTTTCAGAAGCTTACGTATTGTTTTCATAAAATTTCTGGAATATGTTTAAACCAATTTTTGAATGTAAGTATTTTCTAAAGTGATATAATATTTTTAAAGTGTAAGTAATTTTAAGTAATATTTTTTAAATGACGTCTCTAAATGTTTTTTTTTTTGAAATTATTTTCAAAAGAATGTTTTTAAAAGGATTTATCAAATATTTTAAAACCTCTTACTAAGCATAATTAATGCTCACCACTTGTTTTAAATTATTTTTTTATAGGAGTTTTCAATGGAGTTCGATGAAGGGTTAATGTAAATGTAGTTTTTTTGTTGTGTTTTTATCCTATAATTTTTTAAAGATATGATAAAATGTAAGGTTTTTTTATTCTCAAAAACCTAGACTGGTAAAAGGTCCTCATTTGTGTAATTTATTGTGTAATTACTCGGTTTCTTTTTATAAAAAAAATTACACTGTATGTTTTAGCATCGAATCCAGAAGCACAGGTTCGGGGGTGTTATATGTACAGTTTGATAATGGTTAGTGGAAACTATTCAAGAAACCTAGGTAATCATGCAAGTAGAGGCAAAGGGCTAGGGGATGGTGCACTATTTGCAAACTATGTAGCTTGCCCAGCTAAACCATGCTACTTGAGACAGTGGGATTCTTTATGGTTGTCGCACAATTTTTCTAACCGTGTGATGAAACCATAAGGGGAACAATTTAGGATAGTAATAGTTTCAGTGTTAGTGTAAGTTTTGTTTAACCGTGCGTGGCATTAAAAATGGAATTAAAACAAAATAGGGTCACTCGGGATTTACCCTAAAGCACCCATTTCCTCTCCCACTCGAACCCCACTTAGGATTATCTCTTCTCAGAGGTTAGAGGGTATCTTCTAGCCTTTTTTGAATCAAATAAAAGGGTTTTCTTAGTGCAGTAAAGGCGATTTTTCTCCGGTAAGTCTCCTCTCTTTGTCATTTCTTGGTTTTCCTTAGACCTGTTATCCCACTCTCTTTATTTTCTTGATCTACACCCTTCGCATGTAGATATAGGGTTTTGGTTTCCTAAAATGATGATATTTTGGCTTTTTGATATTATGGAAATGGATCTATGGTTATTTTGTGAATATTTCACCCAGATTCAGTGTGTGGTTGTGTGGTGGGTTGATTTCACCGAAATCCTAAGGTAGGTAGGTGGATTCTCTCTCATCTCCATTTTGATAGAACTTGAATAATTAAATTTTAAATTAATAGTTGTTGCTTGAAATTGATGATGTTTGTGATGTGTAAAGCTTTTTTGACACCCATTTTATCATGTTTTGTGGATTTTGGTAAAAATGGGTTATTTTTGTGTAATGTTCTTGATGTTGGATTTTAAAATGACAATTTTAAAATTGTTGGCATGGAGGATTTTAAGAAATGGTTTGAAAAAAATGGTTTTCAATAAAATGGTTGTTCTATTGAAATGATATTTGGAATTAATGTGGTTTAAGGGAATTTTCAACAAATGTTGGTCTTATTGTAATGGTTATGGATTGTATTGGAAATGTTGAGTTTCTTAAGGGATTGTTTGGTTTGGAAATTGTGTGTAGATATGGTTTTGGTAAATGTGATTGTCATGATTGTTGACTTATGTGATATAAGCATGGGTTTGATGTCATGACCTGACCCAATGGGGCTCGAGCCGCGACACCCCAAACCCACCTCCAATAGGCCAGTGGCTGGAATCTAGCTTCGAGTAGGCTATCACACACATGGGAGGCATTAGCCTAAGGTACTTGTACACACGCACCCACATACGCCTCCATGAAACAGTTCAGAGATATATAAAACTAAAAAGTAAAAGCATGCATAAAACTATCCCACAACCAGAGTACAGTAGAAGTACAAAAGGAAAAAACAGGGCCCACCAAAAGAAAACTTCAAAGTGTCCAACCTGCTCAGAAGGAGGGAAAACACCTGCCGGTAAACTCCTCGGCACAACTCCGGTAAACACCCCAGTCAAACCTTCTCACTAAGCTCCGCCTGCTCTGGGACCTCTTGGGACTCCGTTGAAAGGTATGTGGTCTGCACAATACACAAACATGTGGATGTAAAGCCCATGCAGGGGTGAGTATAACAATACTCAGTAGGCACCCCAAAACCCAAAAATAAAAGAGAGCAATTGAAAGGCAACAGTCCACTCATCCCAGCCAGAGGGAACGCAGACGAGAGAGAAACTTCATATCGTGACCATCCCCAGCTAAACACAACTAGTCAGCTCAACTCAGGTGTATGCCCATACATACACCTTGAACAATCCCGATATACTCATCTCACACACCAAGCCAAGGGAGGTACCGAACTAATCACCAGCAATGGTCTACAACAAGGAGAGCACACTCCACAATCACTATCATTCCAGATGACATTCTTCTGAGAGATACACTCCATCGGGTTTCTCACAAACCTCTCAGATGCTCACCCGAGAGATCACGCTCGTTGGATAGCGTCACTGAGAAAACCTCGCTGAAACAACAAGAACTACAAACTCCTCGGATAGGGGATCACTCTTAGGGTCCGCTAGCGGATACCAGAACCCACACCAATATACGAAGATATCACAGATAGGGGATCACTCCCAGGGTCCGCTGGGGGATACCACGACCCGATCTGGCATACGTAGATCTCACAGATAGGGGATCACTCCCAGGATCCATTGAGGGATACCACAACCCAATATGGCACTCGACAGAAACACATCACTCAGATATAGGATCTTCACCCACGTAAAGGTGGTCACAACGATATTGGAACCCTAACTGGTACATCTCGCGCTGTAGGGGATCGAACTGACAATGCCGCAACCCTACCGAAACCACGCGCTGAGTAGGGGATCGTATAACCAACGATACCGCAACCCTACTAAAAACCTCATGCTGAGCAGGGGATCGTATACCCAACGATTCCACAACCCTACTGAGCACGCCTCACTGCATAGGGGATCATATTCCTGATGATTCCACAAACCCTATAGGGTTAACCTACTAGATAGGGGATCGCCGCCTGTGGATAAGCGGTCACAGCGATACCAAGAACCTGATCTAGGGTAACGATGCTAGAGGATCCCGCTCCAGGCCCACCGAAGGGATGCCACAACTCTAACAGATTAAACATCCCATTGAAAGGATCACAAGCCTAGACTAGGGTTGTGATTCCATGTGAACCCTCATAGGAATGAACCAATGGAGTACCCTCGACCACTGCTGGTCCCAATGTCGCTAACCCGAGTGACCCGCCACAACGCCACCCCGCACACCTCCAAGGATGATACTGAGGCCACCATCGCAATCCACGTGGGAAAACATGCAGGATAGGCTCTTCACTTTCCCAAAATGGACAACCATTGAAAAAGGCACTATTCACCGTAGCCATCCCATGCGGGGCCCACAAAATGATCCTGAAACTCATCGAACGGATCATACAACGGTGATCCCCTTGGAAAAACATGAAGGATCGACTAATCGTTCATCTGAAACGGACACGCAGTGAAAAAGTCACTATTCACCGAATTCAGCTCGGGTGGGTCCCATGCCTCAATCCCGAATCACATCGAATGGATCTCACCATTGTGATCCTCTCAAAAAAAACACAGGATCGACTATTCATCTGCCAAAATTAGACTTCTGGTGCGAAAGTTGTGTTTCTCCGCAAACGCCAAAACCCAGCCTCGTGGGGCCCGCACCCCAAACTCGGCCCCCAACACCTGAAAACCAACAATAAAATTCCACTGTATCATCAGGGTCTCAACGCCACTAACGGTACGTTAATCATACGCTCCGGGTAGAAGATAAACGGCCCGAAGTCGAATAATAATATAATATCACTATTTTATTTGACGTTTCAAGCTCCCGGGCCACGATCCCAAACCTTAAAATTCCCAAACCTACACCGAAAGGTTCGCCTCATCGCCAGGGTCACGTCGCTGCAAACGGCACGCGAATCTGACTCTCGGATTCCAAGAAACAGGGGTTTAAAAACCCTCGTGTAAGAAAAAGTTGTCAGACCGACCTGGACCGGCCCACCGCCGCCGGCCTGCCCTGGCCGGCGGCCCTCCACGTTGTGACGCCTCATAAAACCAGCCGTCGCGTGCCGCCGCGAACCACCGCGCGCTGTCACGGGTCGCTGCGGGTCTGCCGACACGGCGGCGCCAGCGGAGCGTCTGCAGACCGCAGGGGGCACCCCGGTGGTCCGTTTTGCGATCCGAAGGTACCGGCGCGACCCTCGGTCGCGATCTTCCCTGTGAAGACATTAAAACAAATAAATTTTCAGCAAAAATTGGATCGAGGGATTAAAACTCAAACCACCTACCTCATGGGCGAAACGCCGAAGCTTCGGTGTAGAATGACGCCGGCGAGGCCCTCAAGCTCGATCTGCTGACGATCGGCGCTGAAAACGGATGATTCTGGCGCGATTCGGTGAAGAACGGACAAGGGGAGGGGGGTTCCGTACGCTGCGCGTAGGAGGTGGGGGTGAGATGAAATGGTTTTTCTTTTTCTTTTTTTTATTTAAAAACCTTCATTTAAATCAACGCCCCTGACCAGACCTCCCGGCGTGGAAGAAATTAGGTCGCCCCTAGGGTAAAGGTGTCATTCTGAATGTAACGGCGGACTCGGATTTTCAATCTGAGACTCCGTTCAGAAGTTATTCAAGCCGACACTCACAAATTAACTTTTCCACTTATTAACGAAATCGCCCCTGGTGGCATTTTCCATAGTAGGCCCGCGCCCGCAAAGATTACAGCCCGCCTAGGGTAAACGACACGTTCCAGATGCAACCCTGCCCTCAAATTCTTATTCTGAGCTACTTTTTAGGAGATATCACACCCATTCCATGTGCATAGTATAAAAATACTTAATATTTTTATAACATTAATTTTGGGCCTCGGAATCGCATGCCGTCTTCGCACCTAGATCTGGAATTATCCGTAGAAATATTCCAAAGTCTGACAGGGCCAAAACTCGAGTCACTACATTGGATGGGATGGATAGTGGGTGTGATGAACCACCATCAAAGGATTGGAATGTGGGCATGAAGTACCACTATAAAATGGGGATTTGGTTGGACATGAAGTTCCATCATCAATGGTAACTCTGAGCTTGGGTGTGTGTAAAATGGTGTTTATGGTTCAAATGTGCATGCATCCATGAAAGGTGAATTGGATTATGAGATATGGAATGGGGAGAATGGATAAATACTTGTTTGGTTATTTCTTTGGAATTATGTTTATTTGGGTGAATTTCTTTGGGAAAGGATGTGTTTGGCTTGTTATTAATTGTTGAACTATTTCAATGGATTGTATAATTTTTTTATAAAATTAGTCTAACCTGTTTTATCCTAGTGGAATGAGTGGGGAAGTCAAACCTACTTATTATTATACTCACCCATTACTTTGGAACTTTGGTGCTTTTGCAGATGTTGTATTATGAGACATAGGAAAAGGTAAGGTGTATCATTCTTTTAGTGGTGAATCGTGATGTTGGGGCAGTATTGTGGGGCTTGGAGCATGGTGCTTGGTGTGGAGCTCTAGATTTTTGTCATAGATTCTTTGGTTTTTTTGTTTAGTCTTATTCTTGGTACTCTGATTATGTATTTTTGTGGTTTGGTTGTACTGGTCCCTTGGTATTATAGAATTGTGAAACATGTTTGACATGCATCATGTAGTTTTTTTGGTATTGGAACATTTCATTGGGTGTTTTTCATTCAAAAATAAAAAATCTCCCCCCACTGTTCATGAATCCCTCAACATAAATTTCCAGCCTTTTGTGCCCTGGGGATATTTCTTAAGGTTGATTAGAACCTCATCCTCAAATAAATACAATGAGGAGGGGTGGGATGTTACAACTGGTATCAGTTTTTTTGGTCCTTGATGTATAAGTAAAGTCGGTCTTATTCAGGTCTTGTCATTGGTTGCAGGTCTTTGATTTGACAGGTCATTATTGGTGTATTACCTGAGTTGGGATTATAGCAAGGCATAGGATTGTTAGAACTTGAAATGTATAGCATAAAAGGACATAGACAACCCTTTTATGTTGAACTTCAAGTTACTAAGGAATTGGGTACATAAGTGTTTTAGAGACACTTATAGGAGTGTGATCTCATTGTTGTGGGTATAGCCAATGATACAAGCATGGAATGCATGGTGGAAATGACTTCCCACTAGGATTGCATATTTCATTAGGCATAATGATTTAAGATCTGTTATGAATGTGTGTTTTTTTTTAAATCTGGAAATTGTTTTCAAATGTGAGGATTTGAAAAGATAATGGTTGTGTAATTTTGAAAATGGGTCTATTTTCAAAATGTAGTGGATTTTTCAAAAATGGTTGAAGATGGAAAAATGGAAATTTTGGAAATCATGGTTGTGATATATAGAATGTGATATAATTTGAAATTTTAAGCCTTCAGTTGAAATGGAGTGAGACATATGGTGATTCTTATGTTGATAGAAATGACACTGGATAGGCGTCATAAAGACCAAACGGCAGATACTGTGGAAAATTTGGTTGCACCATAGCCCCAGGTGAACTAGAAGCTAGTGAAGAGCATAGTGAAAGCTTTCTAAGCTATGGAAAGTGGGAATATAGATGATGAATTAATTCATGTGGATCACTCAGTTCAGTTTCACAAGTAGAATCCACCCATTTTTTTGGGTGATTTGGAACCGGAAAGGGAATAAGCATGGTTGAACAGGATGAATCAGATATTTGATTTCCTGGGAGCACTGGTAGATTAAAAAGTAAATTTTGTGACGTACATGTTAGAAGATCTTACATGTGAGTGGTGGGAGTTGGTGGTCTGGGCTGGGACGGACCAATGTATGACATGAGAGGGTTTTGATGAATTGTTTAACAAACAATTATACCCTCATATGTTCAAAATTTAGTGCACAACTTATTTATTTAGTTTGAGGTAGGATAACCTTTCGGTGATGGAATATGAGGCCAAGTTTATGAACTTAATGTGGTTTTCACTTAAGGTGGTGGCAAGTTCATCCTTAAAGGCGCAGATCATTGAATCAGGTTTGATGTAAGAAAATTTTTCTAAATTTATGGTGCTTTTTATAAGTGATTATATAAAAATTGTGAATAAAGAATCAGTGGATTAAATGGATATCTAGGGGGGATACAGGTGGGGGAAGCATATTGGTACCCATGGTGAATATTGGTAACTCTAATGTAAGGATCAAGCTGAAGAGGGACACTTATTTCTAGGGTGGGAGTATGGATCAAAATCTGATGGAAGGATCAATGAATCTTCCTTCGAAGATTCAGAGTAAGAAAGTATGTTTTTAGTGTGGTTCTACAGGAAACATGAAGCGGGATTGTATGGAACAACCTTGAGCATGTCATAACTGAAAGCAGATGGGGCATCTTCAGAGTTATTATCATAATAATCCAAGGTCAGGTGTTCATGAAACTCCTAAAGGGTCATAGGAGTATAATGACTTGAAGGGATGGGGGAATCAACATACCCCTTATCAATGGGGATGAGTTAGTCATGGTGATTCTAGTAATACCAAAACTCCTCAATAAGGAATGTTTCAATAGGGTAGTAAAGAGTAGAGTGTGGAAAGCAACCAACTATTTGGAGTTGATTAGGTTGTGGTGGATGAAAATCCAGGACCATCCACGGTGTGAGGTAAGATTCTTTTGAATTACTCCTTTATGCAAGTGTTGTTTGATATGGGTGCATCTCATTCTTTTGTTGCTTCTCATGCGGTGGATTTTCTGGGTTTAAGTGTCAAAATGATTCCTTATATTTTAAAATTTCAAACTCCTCTGGGTCAAAGAGAGTGTCGAGCCTTCTTTTGTAGAGCATGTTAAAACAGAGGATGGGACTCTATAGCTATGTATTGATTATCTTATGTTTAGCCAAGTTATGATAAATAATCTATATCCACTCCCACACATTTATGATCTATTCAATCAGTTTATGGGAGCTCAGTGATTCTCTAAAATTGACTTGTGATCAGGATATCATCAGTTTTGGGTGTGGATATATGATATTCAAAAAATTACTTCTAGGAGTAGATACGTCCATTATGAGTATGTGGTTATGCCCTTTTCTCTTACAAATTCGCCAGCGGTCTTTATGGAATTGGTGAATCAGATATTTCAGAGATATCTGAGTTATTTCGTGGTGGTATTTATGAATGATATACTGGTGTATTCAAGGAAAATTGTGGAGCATGAGAAACTCTTGGTAGTAGTGTTGGAATTCTTGAGAGACCATCGATTGTGTTCAAAATTGTCAAAGTGTGACTTTTGGATATAAGAGGTATGCTTTTCGGGCCATGTTATTTTTGAGATTGGTGTTTCTGTGGATCTGGAGAAGATAGAGGTTGTTATCTCTTGGAAACCCCTAAAGAATGTTTTTGAGAGATGGAGATTTCTTTTTCTAGCTGGGTATTATCAATGATTTGTTTGTGACTTCTCACGATTAGCTTCACTAAAGATAGATTTGACAAGAAATAATGTTTCATTTTAATGGAATGGGAAGTGACATAAATCTTTTGAATAGATTAAGGGTTTCCATACATGATCACTAATCTTGGTTCACCAGAACCAAGTAAATGGTACGTGGTGTATTACAACACATCAGGATCAGGATTGGGGTGTGTTCTCATACAAGGAGATCACGTGGTTGCGTCTAGCTCATTATAGTTGAGTTTTCATTAAAATAAATACCCAACACCTGATTTGGATTTGGTGGCAGTGGTTCATCCTTTAAAAATGTGGTGTTGTTATCTCTTTAGTGAGAAATTCATATTGTATACTGAATATAAGATCTTAAAGCATATTTTCTCTCAAAGGGATCTCAATTTGAGACAAAGGATATGGATGAAGTATCTCCAGATGTTTGAATTTGACTTGATGTACACACCAGTTAAGGGAAATTTGGTGGATGATGCATTAAGTATAAAGGCCTATGCTTTGGTGGTGAAACATGCATCAGATCGGTGGAAGTTGTTGTCGGTTATAACCGACATGGGGATGGAATGTGTAGACCAGGGTGATGCAGTCATTTTCTTTTCAGCCTACTTGGTTCCTGACTTGGTTGGATTTGTTAAAGAGGATAAGATTTCCAATTCTGAGTGTGTGGGTATGAGGTTAAAAATTAATGGTGGGGAGACTATTTAGGGATGGAAACCAGATAAGAAATTAGTCTTTTGCTTTCAAAATTGGATGGTTTCACCAGTAGATTTTCAACAAAAACTCCTCAGTTATTATCATCATTCTAGATGGTTTTTCCATCCTAGAATTAAGAAAATCTACAAGGTGTTAAAATCATAGTTTTGGTGGGCTGGTATGAAAAGGAATGTGGCTGAGTTTGTATCGAGATGTTTGACTTGTCAGCAATTCAAGGTGGAGCATCAGTGTCCAGCAGGTATGTTATAGTCTTTACTTATCCCTGTGTAGAAGTGGAAGTAGATAGCAATTCATTTTATTATAGGCCTCCCAAGAACATTTAGGAAGCATGATTCCATATGGGTGATAGTGGATCGGCTCACAAAGTCATCCCATTTTATCCCTATTCATGAATCTTATATGGTGGTGGATCTGTTGAAAATATATATCTGAGAGGTGGTAAAGATTCATGGTATTACAGTTTTTATTGTATTAGATAGAGATCCAAGTTTTACATCTCATTTCTATAAATCCTTGTAGTAATCCCTTGGGACTCTATTGATTATGAGTATGGTGTATCATCCCTAGATGGATGGTCAATCCAAGAGGATGATAAAAATACTCGAATATGTGTTGTGGGATTGTGTGATGGATTTTAGAGGCTTTTGGGATTATCACTTTTTATTGCTAGAGTTATCCTATAATAACAGTTATCAAGCCTCCATACAAATGGCTCTGTTTGAATCATTGTATCGACATCTGTGTTGTTCTCCACTATGTTGGGTGGAAACATGTAAAAATTTGATGGTTGGGTCGAATATTGTACATGAGATAAAATAGGAGATTAAATTGATCTATAAGAGAATGGAGACGGCTCAAAGTTATTAGAAATCATATTCATACCATCATCGATGACCTTTTTTGTTTGAGGCGGGTAATCATTTGTTCTTGAGAATCTCTCCGAGGTTGGGAAATCATCGGTTTGGGAAGCAGGGTAAGTTATCTCTGTGGTATATTGGGCCTTTTTAGATACTTGAGAATGTTGGAGAGGTGGCGTATCAGTTGGCCTTTCCACCATGGTTCATTGAGGTACATAATGTGTTTCGTGTATCTCAGTTTAAAAAGTATCAACTGAATCGTGACCATGTGATTTTTTAGGATCATGTTGAGTTTGATTCATATGCTTCCTTGGTGCACGTGCCAGTGTGGATTGTGGATAGGAAAGAGAAAGTCTTATATGGTTGAAGAATCAGTCTAGTTCAGGTTTTGTGACAACATAGTCATATTCAGGAGAAGACTTGGGAGCGGGAGAAAGATATGGCCAAGAAATTGCACAAGATATTTTGGAAAAGTGTTAGTTCTCTACTTTCCGAGGATAGAAATTTCAATGATGGGAGAATGTAATACCCCCGGTTTTAGGTGTGTAAAATTTTTTTAGGACTTTTTATGTGCTTAAAGTGGTTGGGTAATTCTTGGTAGAGTTTGAAATGGTTTTGAGAAGGTTTGTAAGCTTTTCTATGGGTGCATGGTTTGAGCACAGTTAGTTGAAACTGTATAAGAAACCCAAGTAACCATGTAAGTAGAGGTAGAGGGCTAGGGGATGAAAAACAGTTAAGGAGAAAATTTTCCACATTGTGCGACCAACCCAGGTAAACCTTGCAAATTGAGATTGTGGGATTCTGAACAGTTAGTGCATGGTTTGTCTAACCATCTAATGCAACTATGTGAGAGCACTCCAGGACAATAGCGATCGCATCGTTAGTGCACAGTTTTTCTAACCGTGTGAGATAACCATACACGAAATTAAAAATGGGGTTTTAAAAAAATAAGGTCACTCAGGATTTACCCTAAAGCACCCATTTCCTCTCCCACTCGAACCCCACTCGGGATTCTCTCTTCTTAGAGGTTAGAGTGGATCTCCCAACCATTTTAGAAGAAAATACAATGGTTTTCTTGGTACAGTAAAGGTGATTCTTCTCTAATAACTCTCCTATCATGGTTGTTTCTTGGTTTTCCTTAGATCTAGTTATCCCCCTCTCTCGGTTTTTAAGATCTATACTCGTCGCATATACATCAAGGGTTTTTGTTGCCTAAAATACTAAGAGTTGGGATTGAGGATGTTAGATAAATGGATCTAAGGTGATTTTGTGGAGGCTTCACCCATATTAGGTGTGCGTTTGTGTGGTGGGTCTATTTTTCCTAAAACCTAAAGTAGGTGGCTTCACTCTCACCTCCATTTTGATAGAACTTGAAGGCTTAAATTTCAAATTAATGGTTGTTACTTTAAATTTATGATGTTTTTGATGTGAGAAGCTTGTTTGACACCCATTTTGTGATGCTTTGGGTACTTGGGGAAAATGGTCTATTATTGTATAATGTTCAAGATGTTTTATTTTAAAATGATAATTTAAAAATCATTGGGGTGGAAGATTTTAGGAAATGGTTGGTGAATTTTTTTTTCAATAAAATGTTTGTTTTATTGAAATGATATTTAGAATGAATTTTGTTTAAGTTCATTTTCAGTAAATTCTGGTCTTATTGCAATGGTTATGGCTTCTTTTGGAATTGTTGAGTTGCTTAAGGGATTTTTTGGTTTGGAAATTTTGTGTTGTTATGGTTTTGGTAAATGTGATTGTTATTATTTTTGGATTATGTGATATAAGCATGGGTTGGATGGGATGAATAGTGGGAATGAAGTACCACCATCAAAGTATTAGAACGTGGGTATGAATTAAAACTGTAAAATTTGGATGGGGTTAGATGTGAAGTTCCACCGTCAATGGTAACACCGAGATTGGGCGTGTGGAAAATAGTGTTTATTGTTGAAATATGCATGCGGCCACACAAGGTGAATTGGGTTATCCAATATGGAATGGGGAGTATGGATAAATACTTGTTTGGTTGTTTCTCTATAATTGTGTTGATTTGGGTGAATTTCTTGGGGAAAGGATTTTTTTGACTTGTTGTTAATTGTTGGACTATTTCAATGGCTTCTATAAATTGTTTTATATAATTGTGCTATTCTTTTTCTAGTGGCGTGAGTAGGGAAGTCATTGGGGAAAAATACTGAGTATTGTACTCACCCCCTTCTTTGGTATGTTGGTACTATTATAAATATTGTATTAAAAGACACAATCAAATTTAAGGCATCCCATTCCTTTAGTGGTGCATCGTGATGTTGGGGCGATATTATGGTACTTGGAGCATGGCTCTTGGTGTGGATCTATGGAGTTGGGTCATAGATTCTTTGGTTTTTGTTGTTTATTCTTTGTATTAGTACTCTAATAATGTATTTTTGTGGTTTTTTTATACTGGTCCTTTGGTATTATTGAATTTTGAAACATGGTTAACATGAATTATGTAGTTTTTTTGGTATTGGAATGTTTGGTTGGGTGTTTTTCATTAAAAAATGGAAAATTGTCCCCCATCATTCATGAATACCTCGACATTAATTATCATCCTTTGGCACCATGGAGATGTCGCCTAAGGTCGAGTAACATATACTTCTCAACTCAATCCAATGAGGAGGGGTGGGATGTTACAAGTGGTATCAGCTTGTTCAGCCCTTGACATATAAGTAAATTCAGTTTTGTTCAAGTCTTATCATTGGTTTCTGGTCTTGGAGTTGACATTCATTCTTGGTTTATTACTTGATTTAGTATGGTAGAAAGGTGTATTATTATCAGAACATGAAATTTTTAGAATAAAAGGATGTATTTGGCCCTTTTATATTGAACTTCATGTAACTTGGTAATTAGGTACATAAGTGTTTTAGAGACACTTATAGGAGTGTTATCTCATTATCATGGGTGTAGTCAATGAGATGATCATGAAATATGTGGTAGAAATGACTTCCCACTTGGATTTCATATTTCATTTGGAATAACGATTTATGTTCTGGTATGAATGTGTTGATTTTTGAAAATTTTGGAAATTGTTTTCAAATGTGCGGATTTGAAAAGAGAATGGTTGTGGTATTTTTCAAATGGTTTGATTTTCAAAATGTAGTGGATTTTTAAAAAAAAATTGAACAATGGAAAAATTGAAATTTTGGAAATCATGGTTTTGATAGCTATAATTTGATATAATTTGAAATTGGAAGACATCCGTTTCTAGGGAGTGAGACTTATGGTGATTCTTGATTTGAAAGAAACGACACTAGGTAGGCATCATAGAGACCGACTGGAGGATGTTGTGGAAAATGTGGTTTCACCTGAGCCCCAGGTGAACTAGATGCTAGTGCATAGCATAGTGTAAGCTTTCCAAGTTTTGGAAATTGGTAGTAGAAACGATGAGTCGAGGCATGTGGATCACTTAGTTCAGTTTCAAAAGCAGAATCCACCCATTTTTCAGGGTGATTCTGAATCATAAAGGGTGGAATCGGGGTTGAACATGATGAATCTGATATTTGATTTTCTGAGAACACTAACATATTGAAAAGTGAAGTTAGAAATGTACATGTTGGAATATCTTGCATGTTAGTGGTTGGAGTTGGTGGTCCAGGCTGGGACAGACCAATGTATGACATATGACAGTTTTGAGGAATTTTTTAATAAACAATTCTACCCTAATACATTCAAAATTTATCACATAATGGATTTATTTAGTTTGAGGTAGGAGAACATTTTGGTTATGGAATATATAGTTAATTTTATGAACTTTGTGCAATTTTCACCTTATGTGGTGGCTAGTGCATCCTTGAAGGTGTGGATCTTTGAATCAGGTTTGAGTCAAGAAATTCATTCCAAAATTGTGGTTCTATGTATAAGTGATTATAAGAAAATGGTGAATGGATCATTAGTGTATGAAAGGTATATATTTGGGGCTATAGGTGGGGTAAGCACGTTGGTACCCATGGGGAAAAGTGGGAACTCTAAAACTGGGATCAAACGGAAGAGGGACACTTATTTCTAGGGTGGGAGTATGGCTCAGAATCTGATGGTAGAATTAGTAAATATTACTCCAAAGCCTCAAAGTAATCCATGATTTTTTCAGTGTGGTTCTATAAGCCACATAAAGTGGGATTATATGGAACAACCTCAAGAATTTCATAACTACAACCAGATGGGTCATCTTCAACATTATTGTTGTAATTATCCAAGGTTTGGTGTTTATGATACTCTTCAAGGGTCACAATAATCCTATACCATGATGGGATAGGGGCATAAGTATACCCCCTATCATAAGAGCTGAGCTAGTCATGGTCATTCTATGAAAACCATGAATCCTCAATAGGGAAATTTTTAGTAGGGTAATAAAGATCTGTGTGTGGCAAGCAAGCAGTTGTTTAGAGCCAAGAAGGTTATGGTGGATGATCAGTCAGGAACATCTATGATGCGAGGTACAATTATTTTGAATTCTTCATTTATACAAGTGTTGTTTGATATAGGTTCATCTCATTATTTTATTTCCTCTCATGTGGTTTATTTTTTGGGTTTAAGTGTCGAAATGATGACTTCTGTTTTAAAATTTCAAAATCTTATGGGTCAAAGAGAGTGTCGAGTCTTATTTTATAAATTATGTTAAAATGGATGATGGAACTCTGTGAATATGTGTTTATTTTTGTAAGTTTAACCAAATTATGATAAAGAATCTATATCGACTACCACACAATGATTATATTCTTAATATATTGAGGTGAGATCAATGGTTCTCTAAAATTGACTTTCAATCAGGATATCATCATTTGAAAGTACGGAAGGAGGATATTCTGAAAACAGATTTCAGGAGTAGATATGGACATTATGAGTATTTGGTTATGTCCTTTGGTCTTAAAATTCACCAGTAGTTTTTATGGCATTGATGAATCTGATATTTCAGAGATATCTAGATTCTTTTGTAATGACCTGAACATTTATGAATAAAATTCCATTTCTTTTAATTAAATGTCTTATGGATATAGAAAAAACATGAACTCCTTTTGTTTTATTATATCCAATTGAATTTAAATGACCATGAAGTATCCTTACTATTGATAATATAGTCATTAAACAGTGATCACAGGACTAGTATAAATATAGGGTTTTAACAAATCCTTTTGGCACTGAAAAATGAATTCATGGGATCAACTAGTATGATCATACCCTATGAATACCATTTATCAGAGCTTCCAAGGGAGATATAATTTCTGGGATTTTCCCTAGACCAAGCCCATGACGAGAACCAACAACTTAAGCATGAGCGAAACTGTTTGTGGGAGAAGTTCAAGCTCATCGAGATCACGACCCAGACCATGTTCACCAAATGGTCCCATGAAATCCCAACCATCACACACCTTACTCTTAGATTTTATACTATTTTAATAAAGTTATATGTATCAATACCCAAGCATTATGATTATTTTTGTATAGAATAATGAATATACTTTCATTCTATTAATGTTACTTTGTAAATGATTTTTTAAGGAAAAAATAGTATTTTTTGTTAATATTCAAATTAAATTAAGAAATCTATTTTGATAAATTAATGGATTTTTAAAATAAATAATATTCTAATAAAATAATATTATTAAATTAATTTTATTAAATATAAATTATCATATAATTTTTATGAAGTCAAATGTAATTATTATTAAGGTTTGAAAACTATTTTTGCCAAAACCCATTATTTTTCAATAAATATCAGTTTTTATTTTAAAAGTAAAAATTCCCATATTTAAAAAATTATTTAGATAAAATGAATATTATTTTTGGAATTATGACATTGAAATTATCCAATGGTTAAATCTTCATAATTTTCTGAGACTGTCGAATTGTTGGTTAAAAATTAAATATTGTATAAATATATAATGTGTTTTATAACATCATAATGACCCAACGGTGATTTAATTAAATACTATAAAATGCATATAAGAAAAAATATATTTTTCCCTTTAAAATAATGTAATTTTTTTTATTTTATTTATTTTATAAAGACTTAGTGAATCCTCTAAGACATATAAAATATTTTAAAATTTTAAAATCATTTCCTTGAAAGTGTGACTCACCTCCACATAAGAAGGGGAAATATTTTAATATATTCAGCCCTTAACCTTATAAAATAATGTATACCACTCCCATTTTCCATAAACCATGGTAAAAACCATGGTATGGTTTGTGGTTTTAAATATTTTAGTGTGTAGTGTCCAAAACCAAAATAATAAAGAATTCCCCCACCTTTCCTATATAAACCCACACAAGCACTCATTCATATTCACTCAAACTCCTTTAATCTCATTCAAACTCTTCTCTACACTCCCTATAGTCCTCCCAAGGTTCCCCAATCCCCTATGAAGCCTCTCCCAGGCCTTTGGGATCACACATCCAAGTAAGGGTCCCTTCCTTTCTTAATTTTTTGTTTAAGTTTCCTTATATTGTTAAATCCTTTTATTTTAAATTAAAAATGATGGGGTATGTTTTCTAACCTCCCCCATAATTTCCTTATTATATTTTAATAATGAGAGACCCATTTCTCTCTCATTAATTTCTCCAGCATACACTCGTTACCATGCTGAAATTCTGTAAGGGATTTCTCTCTTCTCATTTTCATTCAAAAATTTCTTTTATATTATGCATAAAAATTCAATTTCATATATTGGTATATTAGGTTACATGATCCCCTTACTATCCATTTAATGTATAAATTATTAGAGACACATTTCTCTCTCATTGACTGATTTTACAAATTTCTATTTGACATCGTTATGTTGCCAAAATTGTACCAGTATTTTCCATATAAAAACCATCGTACAGTGAATACCATACCCATTTCTCTATCAATTCAACTTTATGATCATGTAATTATTGATTGGGGAATTACATGTATGTATTCCACATTCCTTGTTCATGGAATAAATTATGATGTTTAATTAATCTTTTTTGTATGATCTATGTGGAACACTTATACATGAAAACGAAATGATTATGAAGGGCGCACCCTGACAACACTCCAATGCATTTAGTATCATGATAAGACATGTGCAATAAGGATTTACCCATTCTAATTCATGCACAATGAGGGTTTAATCATGATAATTTATTTTCAATGATGGTTTACTCATGATAATCCATGTGCAATGATCCTTGGGTCATGCTAATATCATGTTGTATGTTATTTCCACATTTCCATGTTATGAATATCATGTTATATCATGCCTTTGTGTTCATTTTTCTTTTGTACTCTATTGATATGCCTATTGAATAACATGTATCGTCTTCCTCATTTTATGCCATGTTTATTCCCTTATTGGAATTTATAGCTTACCCTTTTCTTATGTATGTCCTCAGGTTATCCGATGCAATGCAAATTATAAAGGAAAGTTGTGGTCATGTAAAAGAAGTTTTCAATAAATATGTGTATTTCCGGTTTTAAGTTGTTATATAATGTTCCTAATCCCCAAATACACTATACCTCTTTATATTCTAAGTTTTATTAAGTGAAATTTTATGTAATAAATCATGTTTAAATATGAAATAAAGATCAAGGTTGTTATAGTTGGTATTGGAGGATAGGTTTAGTTATTTTTGGGATTAGGATTAGAAAACTCTAGTGAAAGCCATAGGGATAAGACTAAGTAGAATAAAAAAATACCTAAATTTTGGTGAGTATAGAGTAAGTGGTTTATCAATAAAATGTATACCTATCTAGATATGAATAAGTATAGGTGGCTCTAGCATAGATGTATCTAGGGGTAAAATCCAAAAACACCACTTTGAACTAGACTCGAATGGGAACTAGTGCATGATAACAGGCTTTTATGCACTCTTGGTTTAACACTCCCAGGGGATATTATTTGGTAAATTCATAATCTTATTACGAACCGTTATTAATGGAACAAAAAACCCCTAAGAATATATGTTTGTAATTAGATCATAGATAACTTATTCTGAAGCCTAGAAACTCATAAGTTAAAGAGATAAATGTAATTTATAAGTCATCCCTTCAATGCCATTAGATTCACTTTATGTGTTTATCTTTTTAAAATACTCATCCCTAAGTCAATATCGGATAAGGGAGAACCATAATCAAAAATTGGAGGGTAGGGTTTTCATTCATGGTTCTACACATTCTTTTATATCCTGAAAGTGGAGTAGAACAATCTATACACCACCACAAAGCATAGAAGTAGAGATGTCAATGAAAATGAAAAATGGGGAAATTATTTCATCTTATGTATATAACTCCCCCTCTATCAAAATTTGTGGATTTAACTTCCCACAAAACCTTATCATACTCCCTCTAGTATAATTTGATGCAATTCTTGGTATGGATTGACTCTTCCTGTATAGATCCAATATAAATTTTCACGAGAGGGAAATCACTCTCCATATGGTGAATCAACCCCTGATTCTATACAAATGAAAGGATGGGGATTAATATTCTTTAGAAACATTATCTAAATCATGGATATTACTTCCCTATGATAATTTATGTCATTCTCAGATGATTGAGTCTAAGGAAAGAACCATCTTAGAAGACATGCCTATTGTGAGGGAATTCACTGATGTGTTTCCCAAGTAATTTTCTGGTCTTCATTCTATAAGATATGTTGAATTATCGATTGATCTTATAACTGGGGTGTTTCCAATATTCATGAATCTGTATAGAATGGTTTTTTTGGAGCTTGAGGAGCTAAAGAAACAACTACAGGATAATCTGGATAAAGGGTTTATATGCCTAAGTGCTTCACCATGGGGTGCGCCAGTCCACTTCGTCAAGAAGAAGGATGGACCAATGCACCTTTTCATTGATTATTATGAGATAAAAAAATCACAATAAATTAAAAGTATCCTTTTCCAAGAATTTATGACTTATTCAATTAACTAGGTAGAGCACAATACTTCTCCTAGGTGGATCTGCGGTGGGGATGTTACCAAGTTTGGGTGAAGAAGGAGGATATCCCCAAGACTGCTTTTTGTATGAGGTAAAGGAGTTATGAGTTCATAGTGATTCCATTCAGACTCACTAATGCTCAAGAAATATCCATGGACTTGATGAATAGATTCTTTATAGATTACCACAACAAATTTGTGGTATCCTTTATAGAAGATATTTTAATATACTCCAAAACCAAGGAGGATCCTGAGGATAATATGAGCATTGTGCTAAAGACCTTTCAAAAAGAGAATCTCTATGCAAAGTACAAAAATTTTGATTTCTAGTTAAATGAAGTCTCATTCTTGGGTCATATCATTACAAGAAATGGGATATTTGTAGATTATTACAAGACAAATGAAATTGAGGGATGGATGAGGCCAATATCTATGATAGATATCCTGAGTATCCTAGGGTTAGCTAGATATTGTCATTGATTTGAGAGAAATTTTTCCCGATTATCAAACCCTCCTACCAAGATAAATTGGAAGGGAGTCAAGTTTTATTGGAATGATGAATGTGAAGAAATATTCATGGAGTTGAAGAAGATTCTTGCCACTTCCTCTATGCCCACACTACCCACAAGTGGGGAACTTTTCGTAATATTTAGTGATTCTTTGAAGAAGGGCATGGGCTATGTGTTGATGTAGAATGAAAAATTCATTGCCTATGCCTCAAGGTAGTTGAAAATTCATGAGAAAAACTACCTCACGCATGATTAAAAGTTGGAATCTATGATCTTTTTATTGAAAATATGGTGGATTTATCTCTTTAAAGAGAAGTGTGAAATATATACGGATCATAAAAGTCTCAAATTTATATTCACAAAGAAAAAGATGAATATACTCCAACAAATATGGTTAGAGCTCATCAAGGATTACGATTGATCAATCCATTACCACCCTAGGAAATTGAACAAGGTGGAGGATGCTCTGAGTAGAAAGGACCCATCAATTCTATCATTTATGTGAATTGAAAAGGATAAAATCTTCTTATATTTGATGGAGATGGACATGGTAATCATAAAGAAGGGAACATAATCAATCCTTTCACAAATGATTTATCAACCATCTCTTTTTGAAAAGTTAAAGGATGCTCAAAAAGATGATGTGAGAATTCAAAAGAAAGTGGAAACTATTATAAAAGAAAAATCCTCAAAGTTCAATGTAAATGAATAATGAATTGTGAGATTTGGGTCAAGAATATGTTTTTGATCAAATCTGGAGTTAAAGAAATAACTTTTGGATGATTCACATAGTTTGAATTTATCCATTCACCTAGTAAATACGAAGATGTATCGAGATCTCCAGGAGAACTATTGGTGGGATAACATGAAGAAAGAGATTACTAAATATACATCAAAGTGCCTGGTATGTCATCAAGTGAAGGCTGAGAGAAAGAAGTCTAAGGATATAATGTAACCATTACCCATACCAATATGGAAATGGGAAAACATCACCATGGACTTTTTCACTGGACTTCCGAAGACATCCAAAGGAAACAATGCTATCTAGGTTGTTGTAGATTATTTTACAAAGACAGCACACTTCATTGCAATTTTAAAGGATTCTTAATGGATAAACTAGAACAAATATACATCAGAGAAGTGGTAAGGCCACATGGAGTTCCATTGTTGATTGTATCTGATAGAAATCCAAGATTCACCTCTATGTTTTGGAAAAGTCTCCAGCATCCTCTAAACATAGATCTGAACTTTAGTAAGACTTATCACTCTAAAACTTATGTCCAATCTGAGATGACTATCCAGACACTTGAGGACATTTTGAGAGCTTACTCAATGGACTTCAAAGGCGGATGGGACCTCCATATTCCTTTGGTGGAGTTATCTTACAATAATAGTTTCCACTCAAGAATCCAAATAGATTCTTATGAATCCCTTTATGGGAAGAGGTGTAGAACACCGGAATGTTGGGATGAAGTTTGGGAATAAAAACTTCTAGGTCCATAAATGGTCAAAGAAATGATGTAGAAGGTTAAGAGCATCCAGCAGCATATCAAAGCTTCCTAGAGTTAAAAAAGAGTTATGCTGAAAATCATCGATGAGACCTAGAGTTTGATATTGGAGGCATGGTATTCCTCTTCATATCACCATGGAAGAGGTTTATGAGATTTAGGAAGAATTAAAATCTTAGTCCAAGGTACATCATCCCTTTTGAGATCCTTGATCGCATCAGAGTAGTGTCCTATTGACTAGTACTCCCACTGAACCTATCTCAAGTACATGATGTATTCAATGTATCACTCATGAGGAATTAAATACCTGACCCATAACATATAATCAATCCAGAGGTTGTACCATTGTAGAATTACCTCTTCTATGAGGAGAATCCAATGAAGATCTTAGATCATAGAGAAAAAGTTCTATGAAAAAAGATGATGCCCCTTATCAAGGTGTTGTGGCGAAACCAAAAGTTTGAAGAAGCAACTTGGGAACCAAAGGAAGTGATGAAGAAGAGTTACCCTCATCTTTTTTAATGTTTGAAAATTAAATTTTGGGGGAGAAATTTCTTAAGGGGGGAAGGTTGTAACAACCTGAACATTTATGAATAAAATTCCCTTTCTTTTAATTAAATGTCTTATGGATATAGAAAACACATGTACTACTTTTGTTTTATTATATCCAATTGGATTTAAATAACCATTAATTATTCTTACTTTTGATAATATAACTGTCGAATAGTAATCACATGACTAATATAAATATAGGGTTTCAATAAATCCTTTTGGCATAGACAAAGGAAGCAATGGCCTCAACTCACAGGATCATACCATATAAATCCCATTTATTGGAGCTTCTGAGGGAGATAGAATTTATGGGATTTTCCCTCGACCAATCCTGATCTGAGATCCAACAAATTAAGCATGAGCGAAATGGTTTGTAGGAGAAGTTCAAGCTCACCGAGATCAGGACTCAAACCATGTTCATTGAACTACCCCATAAAAGCCCCACCATCACACACCATGCTCTTAGAGCATATGATGGTGTAACAAAGGAATATTTATCAAGACCCTATCTTGATGATTTTTTATATAAAATAATTAATATACTTTCATTCTATTATTTTTACTTTGTAAATTATTTTTTAAAGCACAAATAGTATTTTTTGTTAATATTCAAATTCAATTAAGAAATCTATTTTGATGAATTAATAGATTTTTAAAATAAATAATATTATAATAAATTATTATTATTATTATTATTAAATTACTTTTATTAAATATAAATTATCATATAATTTTTATGAAGTCAACAGTAATTTTTATTAAGGTTTGAAAACTATTTTTTCCAAAACACGTTAATTTTCAATAAATGTCGGTTTTTATTTTAAAAGTGAAAATTCACATATTTTTAGAATCATTTAGATAAAAGGAATATTATTTTTTGTATTAGGATGTCGAAATTATCTAATGGTGAATTTTTCATAATTTTCTGGGACAATCATATTTTTGGTTAAAAATTAAATACCTTATAAATATATAATATGTTTTATAACATCATAATGACCCAATAGTGATGTAATAAAATAATATAAAAGGTATATTAGGGAAAATATATGTTTTATATTTAAAATAATTTTATTTTAAGTTTATTTGATTTATTTTATAAAGCCTTAGTGAATCCTCCAAGACATATAAAATATTTAAAGATTTTAAAATAATTTCCTTGAAAGTGTGACTCACCTCCATATAAGAAATAGAAATATTTTAATATATTCTTCCCTTATCTTTATAAAATTATCTAAACCAAACCCCCCCCTGTCCATAAACCATGGGCAAAAACCATGGGATGGTTTGTGGTTTTGAATATTTTTTTGTGTAGTGTCCAAAACAAAAATAATAAAGAATTTCCCCACCTTTTCTATATAAACCCAACCAAGCACCCATTTATATTTAATAAAACTCCTTTAATCTCATAAAAACTCTTCTAAATACTTCATATAGTCTTTACAAGGCATCCCAATCTCCCAATAAGACTCTCCCAAGAATTTGGGATCACACATCCAAGTAAGGGTTCCTTCCTTTCTCAATTTTTGTCCAGGTTTCCTTATATCGTTACATACTTTTATTTTCAATTAAAAAGGATAGGGTATGTTTTATAATCTCCCCCATACTTCCCATATTATTTTTTAATGATTCTATACCCATTTATCTCTCATTAATCCCTCTTTTGTACACCTGTTACCATGCCGAAATTCCGTAAGGGATTTATCTCTTCTCATTTCAATTCAAAAATTTCTTTTATATTATGCATCTAAATTCCATTTCATATGTTAGGATATTATTTTACATTATCATCTTAGTTTACATTTCATGTATAAATTATAATATACCCCTTTCTCTCTCATCATCCCATTTTATGAATTTCTATTTGACGTCGTTATATTGCAGAAATTGCACCACGATTTTCCATGATAAAATCATCACGTAGTGAATACCATGCCCATTTCTCTATCAAGGGTATTCAACTTTATACTCATGTACTTATTGATTGTGGACTTAAATTTAGGTATTTAACACTCCTTTTTTATTGAATAAATTTTTATGTTTAATGAATCCATGTTTTATGATCTATGTGGCACACTTATACATGAAAACGAAATGATTATGAAGGGTGAACCCTGACAGCACTCCAATGGATTGGGTAATGTTTAGTATCCTGATACGCCATGTTCAATGAGGTTTTAATCATGCTAATTCATGGGAAATGATGGTTTAATCATGCTAATTAATGTTACATGAGGGTTTACTCATGATAATCTATGTTTAATGGTCCTTGCCTCATTCTAATATCATCTTATATGTTGTTGCCACATTTCCATGTTATGAATATCATATTTTTTCAAGACTTTAAGTTCATGTTTATTTTCTGATCTATAAATATGCCTATTTACTAACATATATAGTATTCCTCAAGTTATTCCATGGTTATTCTATTACTGGGTTTTACAACTATTCTTTTTCTAATATATGTCCTCAAGTTATCTCATGCAATGCTAAGTACGAAGAGAAGTTGTGGTCATGTAAAATAAGTTTTCAATAAAGATGTTTATTTCATGTTTTATGTTGTTATGTAGTGTTCATAATCCCTAAAGACACTATACCTCTCAATCTTATAAATTTTATTTTGTGAAATTTTATGTAATAAATCATGTTTAAATATGAAATAAAGAGCAGGGTTTTTATATCTTTCATGGTGGTATTCGTGGATGATATATTAGTGTATTCAAGGATAAGGGTGGATAATGAGAAACACTTAGAAGTAGTTTTGGAAATAATGAAATACCATCAATTATATGCCAAATTATCAAAGTATGACTTTTGGATATAAGAGCTACATTTTCTGGGTCATGTTATTTATGAGAGAGGTATTTCGGTGGATCTAGAGAAGATTGAGGTTGTTATATCTTGGAAAACCCTGAAGAATTTTTTTTAGATACATATCTTCTTCGGTATAATTAGTTATTATCAATGCCTTGTTCATGACTTCTCATGATTAGCTTCATAGATGAAAACTTTGACAATAAATAATGTTCCATTTCAATGGAATGAAAATTACTAGAAATCTTTTAAAGAGCTTAAGGGTTTCCTTACATCAGCACCAATATTTGTTTTGGTAGAACTAGAGAAAGGGTATGTGGTGTATTGTGATGCATCGGGATTGGGGTTGGGTTGTGTTATCAAGAAAGTGTAGGATCGAAATAATGATGTAGATGCTCAATATACAAGAGGGGGTGAATTGTACACTTCAAAAATTTCCTTAGACGAGGAAAAATCTAAGTTTAACAAAGTTAAACTAAGAAAATTCACAACACCTCTAATCACCAACTGGAGATTTGGAACCAAGGTTTACAATATAAGATTCTACCTTAAAGCGTATAGAATCTAAACTAATCAGAGTACAAGTGTAAGGAAATATAAGAAGGTTATACTTTCCTTACAATACAATATGTAGTGGAAAAACAAGTAGTAAAACTATTAGTAACAAGATATAATTTTTTTAACCCAAAGAGAAGGGTATCCAACAACCTTGGATAAAGGTCCCTTGATTTATACTTTCAAGCAAGTCTGTCTTACCCACACCAGGGTAAGCCCTTGATACGAAGACCGGAATCTCTGTCTTTCTATCCCCGCAAGCCCTTAACTTCAAGGTAGTTGGAACCTATGTCTTCCTTAGCAAGGAAGCCCTCGAACTTCAAGGTAGTTAGCACCTCTATCTTCCTATCCCCGGAATTCCTCGAATGTAATCACCAACATTCAGAGTCGTACAAAGCAATATGAACGAGCGGTTCAGTACACACAAAGAATGAAAAGATTCTCTCTCTAGAAATCACCTTAACAGCGTGTGGTCTCTAGATCGATCAACTCGTTATTGAGCTCTTTCAAATGAGATCCTATTTATAGGAAAATTTCCAACGGTTGGCTCCCTCCTCCAACGGTCATATTTTCCATGAAATTCGGAGGGATTTGTACATGTGTAACTCAACCAACGGTTTATTAGAAACAGAATGAACGACATCATTTAATAATAAATCATGTATAACTGAATGCATGGAATCGTTTTGAAATGAATCATATGTAAGTGAAATCCATACAAAATTTCGGAGTGTAAGAAAATTAAAATTTCGGAGTCCAACCAAAATGAATTTCAGAGTCTATGTTAAGAAATGTTTGGATTCTGTTTTATAGGAATTTGGAGTCTGGTTTCACCAGAGATCAGAATATGAACTTGCAGAGTTTGAAGTCGAACCAGTAAAAGTTCGGAGTCAAGATACTTAAGAGTTTGGAGTTGAACTACTTAAAAGTTTGGATTCGAACTACTTAAGAGTTCAGAGTCAAACTACTTAAGAGTCTGGAGTCGAACTACTTAAGAGTTCGGATTTGAACTACTTAAGAGTTCAGAGTCGAACTTCTTAAGATTTCATATTTGAACTACTTAAGAGTTAGGAGTCTAACTACTTAAGAGTTCAGAGTCGAACTACTTAAGAGCTCCGAGTCGAACTACTTCAGAGTTCGGAGTCTAACTCATGAAAGTTCAGAGTCTAACTTCATAAGAGTTCAGAGTCGAACTCATGAAAGTTCGGGGTCTAGAATTCGGATTGGAGCTTCATTACAGTTCACATCCATAATTCGGATCCTAAAAACAGAATGCTCCAAATCTTTACATTATATGACTTCTGGGATTTTGGGTATGAATCCAGTTTTTGTACTTAAGAAAAATATTGATATGTATAAGAAAATCTAGGTTAGGGTAAATTTCCTTAAAGAAGTAAATTTTCTTTATGGAGGTAAAATTTATATTTCCTTAAGTATAAGGTGTTTGTGATTTTCAAAACAAGAAGTAATGGAAAAGTCATAAGGAAAAACTTATTGACTCAACAATCTCCCCCTTTTTGGAAAGCACAAACATCCTTTCGAAAAATCATATAAGGATTTTGAAAATTTTCATTAGACATTGAAATTAAACACTTATCTCCATTTGTTCATGGATGAAAATGAATACAACTAACTCCCCCTTAGGCATTGAAACTCTAAGGATTGTATTCTGAGTTTCCGGAGTGGAGTTTTCATTATTGTAAGAATGAAAAACTTTGTAGTGGGAAACTCCCCCTTTCTTTAAGGATATTTCTCTTAGAAATATTTCCTTTCTCCTCCTTAGGAGTAGTTCTTTTTTCCTTATCCCCCTTTTTGATTTTCAAAAAGAATTGAAGGGAATGGAAAACAAAGTACGGTACCTGAAACATTAGTATATGAAAAGATACAACCAACCAAATAATCATTTCATTAGAGTTGGAAAATTTTACAAAGAAAGACAATTACAAAAAAAGATCAGAGTGGGTTCATTTGTCTTCCTTTTCCTTCGGGATGAGCTTCTTTAACAAGGTTTTGAGTTTCTTCAAGTCTCTTTGGTCTTCCTTACCTTTCCTCTCCAAGGCTTTTACCTTTTCTTCTTGGACTTTTAAAGCTTCTGCCTGAGCCTCCAAGGCTTCTTTCTGCAACTTTATTATCTCATATTTCTTTTCCAACTTCTGCTGAAACCCAATCCAGAAATCTATTTTAGTTTTCCAATTCTGCGATACTGAGTTAAGCTTCCCATTCAGGTCTCTGACCTGTTGATTCTGAGAATTTTGCTCTTGGGTCAGCTTTTCATAAATCTCATTAACCTTTTTATCCTCCATTTCAAAATCATTTTGAACTTCAGCCTGAAAACTCTCAAACTGAACTAAATATTCATCAAATATCTTAGACCACTTTTTTACTTTACTACAAGACTTTCTATGCACATCATAATCGATAAGAAAACTTTTCTATTCAGCTTCCATCTTCACAAACTTATCCATGACCATGGATAAAGAATCCAATTTCTGATTTATACTTTGTTGCAGCATCTGGAATCTGGAGTCTATTGTTGGAAAAATCGGAATGGTGTCCACTAATTTCTTCAGAGATTGAACCAAAAAATTGTGCTCATGAGATGATGATTCCGAATCAGAAACTTTGCTTGGAGACTGATCTTCTTCATCTTGCACCAACTTTCTTCTAGAGGTGCCACCAACCTCTTTCTTCCTGATGACATCTTTTATAGGTGTCTCCATGAGAGTTTGCTTCCCCTTATCGTCTCTCAAAATAGGTTCCTTATTAGGGGATACTTCCTCAGATTCAGACACTTGAATGATCTGGTCTTCATCTGTTTTTTTTCTTGTCCTTCCTCAAGAAAATTCCTTTCATAAGATTCTTCCTCATCATAAAAGACATTTTCTTCTTCTTCTTTTTGTTGTTTCTTATCATCATCCTTACTAGATTCCTCATCTTCCTTTCCTGGAGTTACTAACTTTGCGGATTCAGCCTTATATTTATAGTCCTGTAATTTCTTGATCAGGGTATCCAAATATTCAATTTCCTCTTCTTCTTCTTCTTCTTCCTCAACTTCTTCCTATACTTCTACTTCTTCAGCAACTTCTTTTTCGGCTTCTTCAAATACTTCTTTACCCTTGTATTTTTCCGGAGTAACATAGTTCTTAGCTGAAGTTTCTGGTAAAGATGGTTCAGAACCGAACGTTTCCGGAACGGGAAGCATTTTGGAAGCTAACTCTGTAGCTTTCAGCAAATATTTCACCACTTCAGCTTCAGACATTCTCCTTTTCATTTTCTTCTCCTTCGCTTGTTTCTCTAGCTCCTCAGCAGCTTTTTCTTTTAAGGCCTTAGCCTCTGTAGGGTCTAATCCGAATTGTGGATCCCCTTCCTTCCTCTTTTCTTTATCTTCCCTCCACTTGGCTACCACTTCATCTGTATATGTTTTCGGATTATTCGGCTTGGGGGGAGCAGACTGAGTTTCCTTAGCATGAGTATTTTCTTCATCAGCAACCACTTCCTTAACCTTTCTCTTCCTCCTTTTCTTTTTGGATGGTTTCGGATTATGTGTTTCTTTCTGAGCTACTTCAACCTCTTCCACAGACAGAGGGTAAAATTCTCCGGATTCACTAGAAAAACCCATATTCATCCTCTTCAGGGTATCATCACTAACCAGCATAAGCTTGCAATTCCGAACTTTTTATTTGCATGCAACCTTGAAGGATTCTAAGCACCGAACTATCAGCCTCGATAGTAAAGTAGGGTACATAATTATCTGAGCTCTCAAATTACCTTCCTTGATGTTCTTGATCGTAATCAAGACATGCCTCATCAAATTAATTTTTCTTAGATTCACAAAGAAATCTAAAACATAGATATCACTTTTCCTCAAATTATCTTTTTCGCCTCTTCTCGGAACGAGAAAACCTTGCACCCAAAGCTGAAGAATCTTGTTGTTCGGAGTGAGATGATAAATCTTAGAGGTCGTAGCATCCTTAAGTCCAAGGCATTTTAAAGCCTTCACCTTGCTGAAACTTCCGTGCTCATCTGGAAGCTTGTGTGAGAAAAACTCAGCTTCCCCCTCATTGGACAAACCAACCAAGCTCGCAGACTTGGTGTAGGATAGATTATAAGTCTTTCCATAAGACTTGAAGGAAAACCATTCTCTACCATCTTCCATCTGGAAGGAAACATACTCGTATAACTCTATCAACAAATTAGTATACAATGGATCTTGATTTTTTGACTTCAACAGGCATATATCTTCCCAACCATTCAACTATATATTCTTGGTTATAATAGAATCGATCTTGTATAAATCTGGATGAACTAAACTTTCCCTGAAGACTAACCACTTAGAGATTGGTTTCGCAGTTGACATATCTTGAGATGTAGCTTCTACAGACATTCAGAGTGAAGAAATCTGAAAGATTCGGAACGACTTTGCAAAGTTTGGAACTGGCCTTAAGAAGTACAGCAGGGCTTCGAGATGCAAAAGCTTGAAAAACCAATGTGGGAAGAGTATTGGTGTTTCCTTTATATAAGCGATGGATGTGACCTTTGGTCTTCCAAAATCCATCTAACGGTTGAAAAATCTTTGACCTGATATGACGGTTGAAAACACTCCCGCAAGGAAAACTTGACTCCGATCTTTTGAGGTTTTAGGGAAAACATCCGGATTTGAGGAAAAACTAGAATCCGAACTTTTAAAAACAAGGAAAATACCAACAAGCAAAATATCATTACGAAACAATAAGTAAGGAAATCATAGCTTTCGAATTGGCTAGAAAGATTGTTCGTAATTGGTAATATTCTTCTTGAAGAAATGAATTTAAAAACAAACTCATTACGAAAGTTCCAGTATGAAAATCTCTTTACGAAAATGACAGTATGAAAATCTCCATTCCGAAAGTTCTCAGTTCGAAAATCTCCATTCTGAAAACTCTAGTACGGAAATCTTCATTCCGGAAGTTTTCATTCCGAGAATTTCAATCCTGAAAATTTCAGTTCTGGAAATTCCCATTCCTGAAATTTTAGTTTCAGAAATTTCCATTCCGAAAACTTCAGTTCCGAAAAGTTTGAAAAACTAATGACGAAAATTTTAGTTACACTAGAAAAAAAATAGATTACGGAAAAATTAGTTACACTAACAGTCAAATGTACTCTCCCTATGAAGAGAAGTTTATTACTGTTAGGAGAATTGTTCAATAAGAAGTTAATGAAGAACAATTAAATTATGGTTATCATTCCTAACTTTGTTTTAATGTATTCAAATCTATCGGAGAGTATTGATTTTGTGAAAATATCATTAAGTTGATCTTGCGTTCTGATAAACTGAATAATGATATCTCCTTTAAGTGTGTGATCCCTAAGAAAGTGATGCCTAATATCTATGTGTTTTGTACGATAGTGATGTGCAGGGTTCTTACTTAGGGCAATGGAACTTGTTTTATCACACAAAATTTGAGTCTTAGTAAAACTCAGGCCAAAGTCTGTGAGTGTGTGTTGCATCCACAACACTTGAGCACAACAACTTCCAGCTGCTACATATTCAGCTTCAGCAGTGGAAAGTTCTAAAGAATGTTGCTTCTTGCAGGACCAAGAAACTAATGAATCTCCTAAGAAATGACAAGTTCCGGATGTACTCTTTCTATCCATTCTACATCCACCAAAGTCAGTATCCGAAAAGGTTTTTTGAATAAAATCATTTCCAGAAGTATAAAATAATCCTAGATCCATGGTAACCTTCAGGTAGCGAAAAATTCTTTTTACCGCCTTTAAGTGAGATTCCTTAGGATTGGATTGATATCTTGCACATAAGCATACTAAAAAAATTAAGTCTGGTCGACTAGCTGTTAAGTAAAGTAGACTTCCTATCATACCTCTAAAAGATGTTTGATCTACTGGTTTCCCAGCTTCATCAAGATCTAAAGAGTTTGAGGTACCGATGGGAGTACTTATACTCTTAGTATTGTCATAACCATACTTTTTAAGAAGATATTTAATATAATTATGTTGAGATATATAGGTTCCCTATGGTTTTTGAAAAATTTGAAATCCAAGAAAAAAAAGTTAACTCACCCATCATACTCATTTCAAACTCATATTTCATTAGAGTTTCAAATGAATTGGTTAAAGATTGCTGAGTTGAACTAAGTATGATTTCATCAACATAAATTTGAACAATCAAAACATTTTCCTTATCTTTCTTTATAAAAAGGGTTGGATCTACATTTCCCTTAACATAGTTATTTTGAAGCAAAAATCCTATGAGTCTATCATACCGGGCTTTTGGGGCTTGTTTAAGACCATAAAAAGCTTTGGTAAGTCTAAAAACATGATCAGGATGTTTTGTATCTTCAAAACCAGGAGGTTGTTCAACAAAAACTTCCTCTTGAACATAACCATTAAGAAAGGAACATTTCACATCCATTTGAAAAAGTTTAAAATTGAAGAATGTTGCAAAGGCAAGTAGAATATGAATATATTCAAGTCTAGCTACTGGAGCATAGGTTTCTTCATAGTCTATTCCCTCTTGATGGTTATATCCTTTAGCAATGAGTCTAGATTTATTTCTTATTATGACTCCATTTTCATCACACTTGTTTCTGAAGACACATTTTACTCCAATGATAGAAATTTCCTTAGGTCTTTCAACCAAGGTCCAGACTTTATTCCTCTCAAATTCATTTAGTTCATCTTGAATGGCTTTGATCCAATCATCATCACCTAAAGCTTCATCAGTGCTTTTTGGTTCTAATTGGGAAAGAAATTCTAGATGTTCTACTTCATTTCTTAAGGAACTTATATTCCTTACAGGTTGATTTACATCACCAATGATGCTATCAGTATGATGATTCTTAAGAAACACCTGATTTGGGTTTTGTAAAACCTGTTCATCAACATATGGTAGAAATTATTCTGGGGTAAATGTTTCAGAAGTATCTTCTTGAACATTTTCCTTATCAGAAGGATCTTCTATCAAAGGTTAAAAATTAGTTTTTGAAAACACATCTGAGGATGTAGGTTGGGATGGTTTAAAAACAAAAGGATCAGACTCATCAAATTTTACATGCACTGTTTCTTCAATAGTATAAGTATTTTTATTGAAAACTCTATATGCCTTAGAAGTTGTGGAGTAGCCTAAGAAAATTCCTTCATCAGATTTTGGTGCGAATTTAAGTAGATTATCTTTAGTATTCAGAATTAATACTTTGCAACCAAAAACCTTGAAGTAGGAAAGTCTTGGTTTTCTACCGTTCCATAACTCATAAGGAGTTTTATTAAGAAAATGTCTAATCAAAACTCGATTTATAGTATAACAATTAGTACTTACAGCTTCAGCCCAGAAATGATTAGCTATAGAATATTCACTCAACATGGTTCTAGTTATCTCTTGAAGAATTCTATTTCTTCTTTCAACTACACCATTTTGTTGAGGAGTTCTAGGTGCTGAAAAATTGTGATTAATACCTTTTCTATTACAAAAAGTTTCGAAATCAGAATTTTGAAATTCTCCTCCATGATCACTATGAATAGTTTTCAGTGGAATATTTTTCTAATTTTTAACTTTTGCTCTAAATCTTTTGAAATAAGAAAAATCTTCAGACTTATTTTCTAGAAAATAGACCCAAGTAAATCTGGTGTAATCACCAACTAGAACAAACACATAGTATTTGCCTCCAATACTTCCAGTTTGTGTTGGATCAAAAAGATCCATGTGCACTAACTGTAATGCACTAGTCTTCGAGACTTCACCGTTTGATTTAAAACTAGATTTATGTTTCTTTCCATATTGACAAGGATCACAGACTTTATAAGAATCAAATCTAAGCTTCGGTATATCCTTAACTAGTTTCTTCTTAGAAAGTTTACATAAGTTTCTAAGATTACAGTGACCTAGTCTTCTATGCCATAACTAGGAATGATCTTCCATTGCACTTAGGCAAGGTAGATTTTGACTCCTGAGGTCTTCTAAATTCAAAGTGTAAACATTCTATTGCCTATTGGCCGAGAGAATAAATTCTTCCTTGGAATTGTGTACTAAGAACTTATCATTCCTAAAATTCACAAGGTATCCTTCATCACATAACTGACTTATGCTAAGGAGGTTGTGCTTAAGACCCTTAACAAATAAAACATTTGAAATTAAAGTTTAACCAAGAAGAACAATATTACATATACCAAAAATTTCTCCCTGATCATTATCTCCTAAAGTTACCATTCCTCCTTTCGTTTTGATAATCTTTTCAAAATAGATTTTGTTACCAGTAATGTGCCGGGAACATCCACTATCCATGTACTATATATTGTTGTTGGTACTCCCTTTATCTTCCTGAAAACAAGAAAATAATTAAACTTTTGGAATCCAAACTTGTTTGGATCCGAGATTTCCAGACATCAAAATTTTAGGAACCCACACTTTCTTAGAAAAATAGGCTTTATGAAAACCTAGAGATTGGGTTTTGTTTAAAGAAAAATTATTTTCCCAGTGACCACCACATTGACACTTGGTACAAAATGGGGCACTTTGTCGAACAAAGTAGTTGTTACTAAAAGTTGGTTTTGCATGGGTATAACCAAATCCGGATTTATTTCTTAAAGGTCGTATTTTTGAATACATTTTATCAAAATTTTCTTTACCATGGGTAAAGTTTGATAAACACTTCTTTAAGGAAAAAATTTCGGACTTGAGTTTAATAACCAAGTTTTTATCTCCAAAATCATTAGATTTAGAACTAGATCTAGGCTCGAAAACACTTTTCTTAAAAATTACTTGTTCTGACTCTTTAGAAATTTTGTTCTTCTCAGAACTTACTTCCTCAATATTTTTTGAAATACTTACAAAATCATCATTTTTACTATCAAGATATTTTAGAATTTTCAATCTCAAGAAGTTCAGCAAACCTAGAAACTTCTTCATAGGTAGGTGAAGTATTTTCTTCATCAGAAGAGGATTCTTCATTGAGGAGTTATAATAATTACTATCATTAGAATTTAAAGATACATTGGTCAATGATTCAGCATTTCGTACCTTAGCCATAAAACAATGATTGTTAATGGGTAATCTATCTATAAGACCAAGATTCTTTTGTCCTGAAGATTCATAATCAGAAGATTCATATGAAGAATCACCACCACTGGAACTCCAGGTGTAATTTTCTTTTAGAACATTCTTAGCTTTGGTTTTATAATACTTCTTTTTGTTCCTTTCAGAATGCCTTTCTTTCCTTTCTTTCTTTTTGAGAAAAGGGAAATCTGGTCTAATATGTCCAGCTCTCTTGCATTCATAACAAGTAACTTCACCATCTTTTATGTATTTCCTTTCCTTTTTCTTATACTTGGATTGGAAATTTCTCTGGCCAGCTATCTTGTTCATCCTTCGAGCAAGATTTTCTAACTCATTTTCTGAGACTTCACTTTCACTAGAATCTGATTGAATAATTACCTTCTTATACTTGGATCTGGTTACTCTCTCAGGAGTCTTAGCTTTCATATGATTTGATGTTGTTGTAAAAGCAATAGTACCATTCCCATTCTTCTTTTTGATGTTTTCATCATCTCTCTTCATTCTTGTTTCATGTTGGAGAAGAGTTCTGAATAGTTCATCAAGAGAAATTTGAGTGACCTTCCTGTTCTCATCTATAGTTGTTCTCTTTGATTCCCACTCATTGGGCATAATATCAATTATCTTATCCACAAGGTCTTCATCATCTAACCCTTTTTTCTCCCATAGACTGTAAACTGTTGACTATAGTCATAAATCTCTGTTGAACCTTACAGATTGGTTCTCCATAAGGAAAATTGAATCCATAGTATTCAGCTCTAAGCATTGCTCTCCTAGTTTCAATCACTTTAGAAGTTCCAAAGTGTGTAAATTCTAACTTCTTCAAAATACAATTAGCTTCTTCACAAGAAGAAATTTGGCTATATATATTTCTAGTCATTGAACATAGTAAAGTATTGCGTACCTTATAATTGAGTTGATACTCTTGCTTTAACTGGTTAGTGAAAGTTCTAACTTCCTTATCAGGAATTTTATAATCACCAGTAAGCATAACGAAATTATCCACTCTAGTATTGATAAAAAAAGTCTTCATTCGATCTCTCCAGTACTCATAGTCATTACCATCAAAGATTGGTGGTCTTGTAGGGTTTAGATTTTCAATAGAACCAACATTTATTCCTTCCATTCTTAAAAAACTTTGGCAACCAAACTGGTTAGTAGAAAAAGTTTGTAACCACAAAGTTCGGAATGACAATTCGAAATGATAATTCGGAATGAAAAATCGGAATGATAATTCGAAATGAAAAAAAAATTGAGCAAGGATGAAGAACAATGAAAAATATGAGAAAGAAAAACTTATACGTGAGTATAAGTATTTCTGAGACCACCTCTGATACCAATTATAGGATCGAAATAATGATGTAGATGCTCAATATACAAGAGGGGAGGTGAATTGTACACTTTAAAAATTTCCTTAGACAAGGAAAAATCTAAGTTTAACGAAGTTAAACTAAGGAAATTCACAACACCTTTAATCACCAACTGGAAAATTGGAACCAAGGTTTACAATATAATATTATACCTTAAAGCATATAGAATCTAAACTAATAAGAGTACAAGTGTAAGGAAATATAATAAGGTTATACTTTCCTTACAATACAATATGCAGCGGAAAAACAAGTAGTAAAACTATAAGTAACAAGATATAATTATTTTAACCCAAAGAGAAGGGTATCCAACAACCATGGATAAAGGTCCCTTGATTTATACTTTCAAGCAAGTCTGTCTTACCCACACCAGGGTAAGCCCTCGATACGAAGACCGGAATCTCTTTCTTGCTATCCCCGCAATCCCTCAACTTCAAGGTAGTTGGAACCTCTGTCTTCCTTAGCAAGGATGCCCTAAAACTTCAAGGTAGTCATCACCTCTGTCTTCCTATCCCCGGAAGTCCTCGAATGTAATCACCAACATTCGAAGTCGCACAAAGCAATCTGAACAAGCGGTTCAGTACATACAAAGAATGAAAAGCTTCTCTCTCTATAAATCATCTTAACAACGTGTGGTCTCTAGATTGATCAACTCATTATTGAGCTCTTTCAAATGAGCTCCTATTTATAGGCAAATTTCCAACGGTCAGATCCCTCCTCCAATAGTCATATTTTCCATGAAATTCGTAGGGATCTGTACATGTGTAACTCAACCAACGGTTAATTAGAAACAGAATGAACGACATCATTTAATAATAAATCATGTATAACTGAATGCACGACATCATTTTGAAATGAATCATATGTAAGTAAAATCCATACAAAATTTCAGAGTGTAAGCAAATTAAAGTTTCGGAGTCTAACCAAAATGAAATTCGGAGTCTATGTTAAGAAATGTTCTGATTTTGTTTTATAGGAATTCAGAGTCTGGTTTCACCAGAGATTGGAATCTAAACTTGCAGAGTTCGAATTTGAACCAGTAAAAGTTCAGAGTCGAGTTACTTAAGAGTTCGGAGTCGAACTACTTAAGAATTCGGAGTCGAACTACTTAAGAGTTCAGAGTCGAACTATTTAAGATTCCGGAGTCGAACTGCTTAAGAGTTCAGAGTCGAACTACTTAAGAGTTCGGAGTTGAACTTCTTAAGAGTTTGGAGTCGAACTACTTAAGAGTTTGGAGTCGAACTACTTCAGAGTTCGGAGTCGAACTCATGAAAGTTCAGAGTCGAACTTCATAAGAGTTTGGAGTCGAACTCATGAAAGTTCGGAGTCGAACTTCATAAGAGTTCGGAGTTGAACTCATGAAAGTTCGGAGTCCAAAATTCGGATTGGAACTTCATTACAGTTCACATCTAGAATTCAGATCCTAAAAACAGAATTCTCCAAATCTTTACATTATATGACTTTTGTGATTTTGGGTATGAATATGGTTTTTGTACTTAAGAAAAATATTGTTATGTATAATAAAATCTAGGTTATGGTAAATTTCCTTAAAGAAGTAAATTTTCCTTATGGAGGTAAAATTTATATTTCCTTAAGTATAAGGTGTTTTTGATTTTCAAAACAAGAAGGAATGGAAAATTAATAAGAAAAACCTTATTGACTCAATAGAAAAGAGATCGTGTGGTTGTGTATGGCTCAGGATAGTTGAGTTTTCATGAAAAGAACTAACCAGCACATGATTTGGAGTTAGTGTTAGTGGTTCATCCTTTGAAAATGTGGTATAATTATCTCTTTTAAGATAAATTAATGGTGTATACTAATCATAAGAGATTGAAGCATATTTTATCTCAAAGTTATCTGAATTTGATACAAAGTAGAAGGATGGAGTGTCTCCAGATGTTTGAATTTGACTAGATGTACACATGGGGTAAAGGAAATTCAGTGGCAGATGCATTAAGTAGGAATTAATATACTCTGATGGTGAAACATGCATCAGATTAGTGGAATTTGATGTTATTTATAGCTGACATGAGAATAGAATGTGAAGACCAAGGTTATGTAGCCATTTTCTTTTTAGTCTCCTTGGTTCCGGGCTTGTTTGGTTTGGTTAAAGAGGAACATATGTCTAATTTAGAGTGTGTTGATATGAGGTTGAAACTCAATAGTTGGGAGACCATTGAGGTCTGTAATATAGATAATAATTAAGTCTTGTTCTTTCGTAATCGGATGGTTTCACCAGCGGATTTTTAGTAGCAACTCTTTAGTTCTTATCATCATTCTAGAAGGGATGTCCATAATAGAATTCATAAATTTTACAAGGCATTAAAAGAACTGCTTTTGTGGGATAGTCTAAAAAGGAATGTGGCCATGTTTTTATTGAGATGCTTGAATTCTCAACAAGTCAAGGTGGAGCATCAGCAGCCAACATGTATGTTGCAGTCTTTATCTATCCTTGTGTGGAAGCGGGAGAATATAGTGATGGATTTTTTTACAAGTCTCCCAAGACCAGTCAGCAAGCACAATTCCATATGGGTGACAGTGGATTGGATCACAAATTCATTCCATTTCATACCTATTCATGAATCTCATGTGGTGGAGGATCTGTCCAAAATATATATCCAGGAGGTGGTAAATAGGCATGGTATTCCAGTTTTTATTATATCAGATAGTGATCTGAGTTTCACATCTTGTTTCTGGAAATCCTTATAGTAATCCCGTGGTAATCAGTTGACGGTGAGTACGGCATATCATCCCCAGACAGATGGTTAATTTGATAAGTAGATACAAACATTGTAAGATATGTTGTGGGATTGTGTGATGGATTTTGGAGGCTCATGGGAGGATCACTTTTGATTGGTGGAGTTCTCCTACAATAACAGTTATCATGACTATATAAATATGGCTATATTTGAAGCATTGTATGGGAATCCATGTTGTTATCCACTATTTTGAGTGGAAACTGGAGATACTTCAATGGTTGGGCCAAGTCTTGTAAAAGAGACAGAAAAGAAGATTAAATTGATCAATCATAGAATTAAGACGGCTCAGAGTCTTCAACAATAATATGTGGACCATTTTTGATGACCTTTGTCATTGAAGGTGGGTAATCATGTGTTCTTGAGAATCTCTCCATGGTTGGGACATCTTCGGTTTGGGAAGCACTGTAAGTTATCTCTGAGGTATATTGGTCTTTTTTAGATACTTGATCATGTTGGAGAGGTGGATTATCAGTTCTCCTTACCTCCATGGTTCATTGTGTTACATGATGTGTTTCATCTGTCCCAGTTGAAAAAGTATCAACCAAATCATGACCTTGTGATTCGTTGGGATCATGTTGTGCTAGAGTCGGATGATTCCTTGGTGCATGTGCCAGTTTATATTGTAGATAAGAAATAGAAAGTATTGTACGGTAAAATTATCAGTATAGTTTGGGTTTTGTGGTAACACGGTCATATTCAAGAGGAGACTTGGGAGTGATAGAAATAAATGGCCAAGAAATGGCCCTATCTCTTTTCGCAAAGCGTTAGTTCTCTACTTTTTTAGGACAGAAAGTCCAATGGTGGGGAGAATGTAGTACCCCAGTTTGAGGTATATAACCATTTTTATGCCTTTTTATGTGTTTAAAGTGGTTGGGTAATTTTTGGGAGAGTTTTGAAAGGTTTTTAGAAGGTTTGGAAGCTTTTCTAGGGTTGAACGGTTTGATCAAGGTTAGTGGAAATTGTGCAAGAAACCCAAGTAATTGTGCAAGTAGAGGCGCTAGTCTAGGTGATGGAGCACGGTTAAGGCGCATGGTTTCCAAACTGTACGGTCAGCCTAGGTAAATCATGCTACTTGATATAGTGTGCTTCTTCATGGTTAGCGCACAATTTGTCTAACTATTCCACGCAACCATGTGAGGCACACTTCGGGGCAGTAGCAGTCACACGATTAGCGAACAGTCTGTCTAACCGTGCGAGCTAATCATGCGCAACATTAAAAAAGGTTTTTTAAAAATGAGGTCACTAAAAATTTACCCTAAAGAACCCATTTCCTCTCCAACTAGAACCCCACTCTGGATTCTCTCTTCACATAGGTTAGAGTGGATCTCCCAACCATTTTGGAAGAAAATTGAAGGTTTTTCTTGGTGTGGTAAAGGAGATTATTCTCCAGTAAGCCTCCTCCCTTCGTTATTTCTTATTTTTCCTTAGATCTTGTTCTCCCTATCTCTTGGTTTTCTATATCTACACCCTTCACACATATATATAGGGTTTTGGTTGCCTAAAATGATGATATTTTGCATTGTTTATGTCAAGGAAAGGAATCTAAGGTGATGTTGTGGTGGTTTCACCCGGATTCGGTGTACATTTATGTGGTGGGTCGATTTTGCCCAAACCCTAAGGTAGGTGGCTTCAATATCAACTCTATTTTGATAGAACTTAAAGTCTTAAATTTCAAATTAATGGTTGTTTCTTTAAATTGATGATTTTTGTGATGTGCGAAGCTGGTTTGATACCGATTTTTGTGATGTTTTGTAGATTTTGGGAAAAATGGGTTATTGTTGTGTAATGTTCTTGATGTTGGATTTTTAAATGAGAATTTTAAAATCATTGTCATGGAGTTTTTTTATAAATGGTTTGAAAAAAATGGTTTTCAATAAAAGGGTTGTTCTATTGAAATGATATTTGGCATGAATGTGATTTATGGAAGTTTTCAATACATGTTGGTCTTATTGAAATGATTATGGGTTGTGTTGGAATTTTTGAGTTTCCTAAGGGGTTTTTTGGTTTGGAAATTGTGTGTTGATATGGTTTGTGTAAATATTATTGTTATGATGGTTGTATTATGTGATATAATCATGGAGTGTATGGGATGGATAGTGGGTGTGAAGGACTGCCATCAAAGGATTGGAATGTGGGTGTGATGTACCATTATAAAATGGGGATGGGTTTGGATGTGAAGTTCCACCATCAACGGTAACACCAAGCTTGGGAATATGGAAAATGGTGTTTATGGTTGAAATGTTGTTGCATCCACATAAGGTGAATTAGGTTATGAAATATGAAATGGGGAGAATAGATAAAGACTTTTTTGGTTGTTTCTTTGGAATTGGGTTGATTTGGGTGAATTTCTTTGGGAAATTATGTGTTTGGATTATTGTTAATTGTTGAACTATTTCAATGGATTATATAAGTTGTTTTATATAATTTTTCTAACTTGTTTTATCCTAGTGGCGTGAGTAGGGAATTCATTGGGGAAAACCTACTTTGTATTATACTCACCCCCTACTTTGGTACTTTGATGCGTTTTAAAATGTTGTATTCGGAGAAATAAACAAAGGTAAGGTATATCATTCCTTTAGTAGTGCATCATGATTATAGAGTAGTATTTTTGTGCTTAGATCATGGTGATTGGTGTGGAGGTGTGCGGTTGTGTCATACCTTCTTTGGGTTTTATTGTTTAGTCTTCTGCTTGTTAATCTGATTATGTATTTTTGTGGTTTGGTTGTACTAGTCCTTTGGTAGTATTGAATTGTGAAGCATGGTCGAAATGCATCATGTAGTTTTTTGGTATTGGCATGTTTAGTTGGGTGTTTTATTTAAAAAGGTAAAATCATCCTCCACTTTTCATGAATCCCTCAGCATTTATTGGCAGCCTTTGGAACCTTTGGGATGTCATATAAGGTTGAGTAGCACCTCCGCCTCAACTCAGTCCAATGAGGAGGGGCAGGATGTTACAGTATTTCAACTGATATTCTAATTTCTCAACAGTACTAAAATAAGACACTTCCTTAGAAGGAATATTATAATTTCTAGTAATCATTTAGAAATTATCAACCCTAGTGTTGATCACAACATTTTTCATTCTATCTCTCCAGTACTCATAGTTATTCTCATAAAAGATAGGTGTTCAACAAGGATTTAGATTATCAAGAGATCTAATATTCATGCCTTCCATATTAAAACAATAAAAAATCTTTTCTAAAAATACATGTTAGTGTAAAAAGTTTATAAATAGGATGTTTATATCAAAACATAAACAACTTGTAGTAATTAAATAAGGTAAAATCCCAGCAAGTATATAAGTAGTAGAACCTACTTTGATACTAATTGTTGGATCATAATAGTATATTAGATGGATATACTTACAAGAGGTGGGTAAATTTTAGTTTAAAATTTTTAAACTAAATAAAACACAAAACTTATTGAAGTAATATTATCAAACACACAGATCATCCAATGATCATAGTGAAAGAATCAGAATAATAGTTGATCCAATTACATAAAAGTATGTATTTATCATAATCATAGTTACACCAATAAAACAAATAGTATAAAAAGATAAGCACTAAAAATCACTTTCTATTACATGCCCAAAGAAATAGGCTTGTAAAAAAGTAATACAATATCTAGTAAAAGTAAGAATGAATTACAAGCTATATCAAAAGAATTAACTCTCTTAACCTTAAGAGTAAATGTAGTCAATAACCTTGATGAAAGGTATCCATAGTTTTATACTTATTGTAAAGTTTATCTTTCCTTATCATAAAATCCCTCGATATAATGATTGGAAGAAGCTCTATCTTTCAATACTCAGAATCCCTTAATATGATGATTGACATCTTTCTTCATAGCCCTAGAATCCCTTAATATGATAGATCAGATTGACTATCTTCCTATCCTTGAAATCCTGTGATTGTAAAATTGATCTAAAATAGAATAAAATGAAAAAATTATAAAGAAAACAAACTTGAAAAGGATTATTTAGAACAAAAATTCTATAAAGTATTAGAAAGAGTTAGAATGAGATGTTCATGTAGAGAAAACTTAAAAATACTTGAGTTGAGAAAAATTTATCATCCTACAACTCTTAAAATGACCAGATATTTATAGGTAAAGCTCCAATGGTTATATTTTTAAGTTAGTTACAATGGCTATGGAAAGCTATCTCTTTGAAAACTCATAATGTTATAGCATAAATGAATGCCCCACATCATTTTTTATCACCATTATAATGCTAAAATTATTCCTTATGATTGAAATAATTCTTATGTTCTTTGATTATAAATTTATTTCAGTCTAATAGACATATTGATTATCAATCCGATGAAATCAATGAGGGTTAGTCCGATGTATTGGTACCATGGTCATTCTGATGGTAATTAATTTTTTCTATTAGATATTCAAGACATTATTTTAACTATCAATTTGAAAAAAGTCATTATGATGGATTGGACACATATTCCATCCAATATTATGAATTGATTAATGAAAAGTTTATATTCATAATACATTATAAACATTTCTATGTATGGTAAAAATTAGACTTTTCTAAATAAACAAAATAAAATACTTGGTAAATAAAAAAATTAGTAAACATAGTTTTTAGAGGGTGTTTTTGATTTGCAAAACTAAAGGAATAGAAAATTAAGAATTAATACTTCTAACTCAACATGGTTAACATTCCAAATCATAGTTTGTATAAAAATAATTTTTATATTTCACTAAAAAAATATGTATTATAATAAGTCCCCATGTAAAAAATATTTATGGGTGTTTGTAATCCCATGTATAATAAAAGGTAATGTTGAAGATATTTTTAAGTTTAACATTAAATGAGTTGATGGAATCAACCTTAGTTATCCTCCAAATGGAAGACTATACCTTTTTTATAACAAGTAAACATGTAAATTTCAGGATATTACTAATGAAAATTACTAAAATAATCAATGTAAGATATTTAAAATCAATAATAATGTTTCTTAAGTGATGATGATGAAGTATTTTTTGTTTATATGTAGGATTAAGTGACTATAAATAATGTAAGTTCATAAGAAGTACTTGATGAAGATAATGATTCAACAATTTATAATGATGAATAAAAAATTAGATCATCCCATCCAATGCTAGAAAATAAATATTTGGTCAAAAATATTATTAAAAAACAATAGAAACAAGTTCATATTAAATAGATATGATGAGAATAACACATACAAACCTTTTTACACAAGTTCAACCAAGAGATGTGAATAAATCATTGGGGCATCAAGAGTGGGTTGATATTATGAATGATGAATTAAATCAAATTTATAATAATGAAACTTGGTAATTGATACCCAATCCTGAAAAAAAGAATGTTATTGGAAGAGATTGATTGTTTTGTAACAAGATGAATTGAAAAGGATGAGTTTTCAGAAACCAGGAAAGTCACATATAATAATGGTATTCACAAGTTTAATGAATTAATTATGGTGATACATTCACCTAAACAGCTAGAGTAGGTCATATTAGTAAATTTAATTATATTATAGTTTAATGGAAATGCACAGTATTCTAAATGTATGTCAAGAATTCCTTCCTCAATAGAGAGTTATAAAGGGAAGTATATATTGAGAACCCAGTGGTATATTGATTGGTAAAGATTATAGTTATCCTTAAAGGTTAAATATGGATCAATATGGGTTATAAAAATCCCTAATAGCATGGTATTTTAAGAAATATACTTTCTTAATTTAGTTGAAGTTCAATAATGGAATAGTGTACAACAATATCAACATTAAAGATGACAAAAAACATCATTTATTTTTATTGTTTATGTTGATGATATAATTTTTGATGGATATGAAATATGTAAATATGAAGAGTTTTCATTATAAGTAAAGATGTTATTTAAAATGTCCATGTTTGGAGAAATGAGATATTTTATGTATTTATAATTTTCCAGAGAGTAAGATCGCATATTTCTTTGTCAAGAGAAATATGCTTGGAAGCTTTTAAATAAATTTGGCATAGAGGATTAAAAATTGGATTCAATGACTATCTCATTGGTAACCAAACTATATAAGGTTGGGGAAGGGAAAGAATTTAAACTAAAGTAATTTAGGAAGATTATTGGAAGTTTACTTTATTGGATAGATTTATGATCAGATATTTTTTCTACAATTACATTATATATCAATTATCAAAGTACCAAAGGAGTTTCATTTTATGTACGGAAGTATAATTCTCAAGCATATAAAAGGAAAAAAACTATGGATTGAAATATGATAGTAGTGGAAATCATGATCTATTTAGATATTGGGATTGAAATGTAGATGATAGAAGGTCCAAATTTGGCAGAGTTTTATTTTTATGTGAAAGGTGTGTATGTTAGCACACAAACAAGCAATTTTTTCAAATTTAATGTTGTTGAAGAAGAATTTATGGATATAACTCAATCCATATCCCAATTGATGTGGATAAGGACTCAGTTAGATGATATCTTGGTTGATGTAAATCTATCACTACTTATTGGTTTCGATAATCAGTGTTATGTCAATTTTTCATGAAATCAAGTTCATCATTCATGATCAATGTATAGTGATATAAAATTTCATTTCATTAAATATCATTTAGAGAGAAATGTGTTGATTCTATAATGTGATCAAACAGGGGAGAAAATGGCAGATGTTTCCACTAAACCACTTCCAAAAGATGCATTTCAAAAATTGAGGTTGATGATAGGTAGTTAAATGTTTATCCTTATAAGGTTAAAGGGTTTTGAATTTCCCCCTATATCACTTTATCATTGATTTTTTTGTTAAAGGGGACAAATAAAATATAAATGTATTTATTTTTATTCCTTTATGTGTTTATAAAATGTATTTACAAATGGGGATAATTGTTTTAGAGAAATTATATTGATATGCATTTTGTCTCTTATGGAGAGATATTTTATTTGGTGGTGGCATGTATTCAGAGAGAGTTATTGAAAGAGGAATGATATGAGGTCAACATATGGGTTTTTGATTATTCTAATAATTTATATACAATTTTCAAGTATAGATTTGTAAATTTTAAGATGTATTTAATATCAATTGATCTCAAGTGGTATTAAAGGAATAGTAATGGTTTTTTTTTCAAATTATAATATATGTAGTCAAAATATGTAATGATGTGATTTCAATTTTTTATTTTATAGACACCATGATATTATTCAGCAATGTTCATGTTTCCTATATCAAGTTTTATCATGCTGACTTAGAATTATTGAATGATAATTCATTTATTTGTATATTATATTTGAAAGTAATTTATTATCATTTTTTCAATAAAATAAAAGGGGGAGATTATTGAACCAAATACGTGTTTTTGGATGATATTAAATTCTTGGAAGATTTTTCAGACCCAAGTTAAATTTGAGGGGATCTAGTGTTAAATAAGTTTCCAATAACATTTGGTTTTTTCTAGTGATAAATATTTTGAATAATATGGAGTGGATATATTTAATGTGTTGGTTTTTTTATAAATAATTAAATCATATTAAAAGATAATTAAAGTAATTTTTTTAATTTTATTTGAATTATTTAATGAATTATAAAGGTGATTGGAAGTGATTTGGAAGAAATTCAGAAGTCATTCAAGGTGAGAATATTTTGAGTAAAATATTTGGCTAAGTCTTAGATAATACGTAATTTATTTTTGGGAGATGGAATTTGGATAAGTATATGTGATAATTGAATGTGTAATAAAATCTATTGGATATAAAAATATAACCATGTATTGGAGGTCCTTTAATTCATAACATAATCTTTTTAGATCTATAAAGAATTGGAAAAGATATCAAGGATATGTAAGATAATTTCATAGATGCATTACATAATTTTTACTGAGGTGTATAATGTATATGGATATTTATAATGTGTAATAATATTGTAATATGTTGAAGCTTAAATTTAGAAAATTAATTAAGGATATGTAACATAATTTTTACTATGGTGGTTAATAATTATTAAAATTCTTATAAAATATGATAAATTTAAGTTTAAACTAGAATGATTAAGAAAAAATTTACCTTACGAGAAGATTAAAACTTAGATAAATTTAATTTGGTGAAGATTTTTTGGAAATACATTTGATAAACTAAATTAGATGATTCTATAATTTAACTAACAATTTTTTAAATATCGAAATGGAGTTTGCGATTCAAGTTTCTATGTAAATAATGTTTGTTCCAATGAGATATTTTTTCACTAAAACTATGAAGGAATAAAGATATTAAATATAGATTCACACAACTATGAACTTCTATGAGAAAATAATCCTCTTTACATTATGAAAGTTAATGATAGTTCATTCTATGATGAAGTTAATTGCACCATGAAGGAAAAGGATCTAAGTTTTAGTTAAGGATAATAGTTTGACCATGTCATGATGCATACTTTGGCACCATGTGTCATTCATATATCCACCTAAATAAACTCAAAAATTGAAACAAAAGAAGAATAAATAAGTAGTAATAATAATAATAAGATGAAAGATGTTGGAAGAACTTATTGATTTAAATTTTAATTTGAAATTAAATTTCATAAAAGAATCTGGTGTTATGTTAGAGATAAAAGAACATGGTATTGCATGTTTGAAAAAGTATGGGTACTGTGATAAAAAAACCAAGTATGGTGTACAAGAGGGAATAATCAAAGATATTATTCATAAGAGAGAAAATAATATAATTAATATACTTGCAATAGTGAATGTTGAAGAAGAATAAAATAAGTAATAGAAAATAACTCAATGAGAGTCTTATCAATTGGAATAATTCCTTGTTGCTAATATACCGGTGTTATATCTTTGTGTTTGTTTGGGTAACCTTATATGGTTAGGAGACTTATATGTATCATGATTTCAAGGATAATACTTCCACATTTTTAATATATATGAATAAATATCGGTCCATGTGATCTCTGGGGAATATAGATCATTCCAAGGATTATACTTCTCATTTTGAGCTATGAAACTTTTAAAATCTATTTTGTCTACTGTGATTATGCATCTCATAGAAGTGAAAAGCAATCCAAATAATCAATTTGTGGTAAAGTTTGTTTCAAAAATAAACTTATTTTAATCATTGATTCACCCCCTCTATGATTTCTGCTAATATTTGGGGTCATTTCTGATTCATCGTTATCACATTGGATTTCACTATATACTTGTTTAGGATATACAGTGTCATAGTCATAGAGAAATCCATTTCATTTAAGAATAATAGAGAATTGTACCATATTAGTTATACATTGTGTCATAAAACATGAATAGAAGTGACTAAAGGTGATACCATAGTCCAAATTATCTATCATTGAATATAACAGATAGCGCCCTAAAAAAATTATTTTTATATATCATTCAAACATGTGAGTTGAAATTTAACGTAGATGAGTCATAATATGTAACATGGTTTGAAATATGTCGCAAATTGTACAATTGAGATATCATAAAATATGAAATATAAGGAAATTTTATTTTTTATAATTTTCAATTTTCAATTTAATTATATTCTATATAATTTTTATTAATACTATAAAAAGTTATTATGTTATGTTTTCATAATTTATAAATATTTTTATAAACTAATTAATTGTAAACTATTTATAATTATTTATATGTTTATTAAATATTAAATAAATTAGTTTCTAAAATGTTAATTGTTAATATTGATATCACATCTTTAAATTATATGGCATGACTTATGATTTAGATATAAAATATTTAAATATAAATTATAAGGGTAATTAAAATGATTATAAATTAAAAAATAAAGCAAAAATACTAAAAATATTATATTTAAAAAATATGAATTTTTCATTATTATTTAATTTAATTTGTTTAAATTAAATACCTTATTTAAGAAATTATTTAAACCTCATCAAAAATTAATTTTGATAATTGATACGATCAAGGTTTAAATAATATTAAATTCATAATATGTAGATTATGTAAAAAATTTACATAATAGAATTATAATATAAAATATTTATATTTCATTTAATATCATATTTTTAAATAAAATTTTCTATAAAATAATAATATGAAGGAGTTTATATTGGGTTTAAATATAATTTTTTAATATTTATTTTTTATGGAATGTCTATAATTGATGGATAAATTATGAAGTGTTTATAATTTATTTAATTTTTTATTTTTTTCATAAATGTTTATCTCATGTATAAATTCATGAAATGTTTTTTATTTAGTTTATTCATTTATTTATTCATAAATACAATTTTTATATTATCAATGGATGTATGATTTAGTATAAAGTCTTAAACTGTTTATATAAATTTCTATACATGCACATCAGGAGTTACATTCTATGTATGATAATTGACTTTTTATCCAAAATTGACTTTGGATTATATTTGGTTAATAGCTGTAATTTCATTGTTTAATATAGTTTATACATATTATTTGTTTGAATTATGATGGAAGTATCTCTTGAGAAAGTTATCCTTGGGTAGAGGGAATTTTGGTTAGACTGATCATTGTATTGGAGGTTTATTCCCCATCTAGAAAAGTTATGGATGGATATTTTTTGTACCAAGATTACTCTTGTGAGGTTTTTTTATTTCATATGATTCTAAGCATTTACATGAAATAGTTTCATGTAATTTTTTTTTAAAAAGGTCGTGCCTCAGTCAAAGACCAAGGCACAATTTATTGATCAAAAAAGGAAAGAAATTACAAAAGTCTGAAAGATGGAACCTTATTACAGTCCTTATGAAAAAAAGGAAGCAATTTGTCAGGAAAATCATCCAACCAGGTAATATCCTGGTTGACCCCCTTATTGGCGAGACTATCGGAAACCATGTTCGCTTCACAGAAAACATGTGTGGCAATTTAGTTGAGATCCATGAGTGAAGCAAGACATTTCATCCATCAAGAGGTGAGCGGCCATGCAAGGTGCACCACTCCTTTGCAGATAGCTTGAACAACAGTGGTTGAATCATGTTCAATCCACATCTGGTTCCAACCCTTTTTTTTGGAAAAATCCACCGCATGAATCACTCCCAACATTTCCGCTTCCAAAGCTGAGGCCGCACCACACCCACCAAAGAAGCAGCCAAGGCATCTGCCAAGAAAGTCTCTAAAGATGGCACTACAACCTGATAGACCCAGAATTCTTCTAGAGGGGACATCGACATTCACTTTGATCCATCCTAGAATCAGAGCTTTCCAGAAGACCTCAAATGTGCGTCGAGGTTTCCTATAAGATCCCTCAATCTAGAGACGTCAAAGGATCTCAAAGTCACCAACAGAGTTGTCACAATGATCTTTTTGAAGAGTGGAAACATCCTTAATAGCAATGAGAATACGCATTTTACCTGCATTGAGACTGAATGAGAAATTATTATGAATAAAATTATTTCTATCATACTAGATCCCATGCATGAGTTCCGCCACCGCAGTCAGAAAGAGATTTTTGACTTGCTTAGAAAAGTCCCAATTAACACAGAGCTGCAGTTGAGAGCTGATATTAGTTGGAAAAGACCATCTGCAACCAAAAAGATCAAGAGTTTAATTCCAAAGATCTGCATCTGTAGCACAAGACAAGAACAAATGATTAGAATTCTCACAGTGTTGATTGCATAGATGACATCTCAAACAAAGAGGAATCCCAAATGATTGAAGACACGCTTATGTTGGGACCCTGTTATGGGCGATATATTAAATATGAGTAAGTCTCGAGGGCTTAATCCAAGGTTTGTTAAAAGATTTCAACCAAGAAAAATTAGAGACAGAATTGGTGAAATTGTTTTTGTAGAAGATTTTGGAATCAAGGACTCCATTAAAGGTGGGTTCCCAAATGAGGAAATCATCCATGTTAGTAAAATAATAATTGTCAACAATGTGACTGATTTGATTTGGAAGGGAGATGTTATGGGAGTTAACAACATCCCTAATAGTGGAGTTGGTGTTTCTAGGAGTATTGGAGGAAGTCAAAATGGAGATTAGAGGGACATCGGTCCAGTTGTCCATCCAGAAATTCAAATAGGAATTCGCACTAACCATCCATCTAGAGTTTCTCATGATGTTAAGAAAAGAAAGACGAATAGATGGCCAGATGGAAGAAGAAATGTAACCCAAGTTACCATTTCGAAGCCTGGTAACAAATCTTTTCTTGAAGAAGTCCAAGGAGTCGGAGTTGTTATGGATCAGATTCCAAGTCAGCTTAGCTTGAAGAGATTCGTTGAAAAGTTTGAGATTCTTAATACTAAGGCCACCTTTTTCTAGGGGTTTACAGCAAGTGACCCAAGGTATGGTGACAAGTTTCCTTTCAACTGTACTACCAGACCAAACAAAATTTTTAATGCAAACATTGATTTTCTTGAGAAGACTGGCAGTCTAGTTAAAAACCATCATCAAGTATACCATTTTGGAAACAATTGTAGACTTAACAAGACAAACCCTGCTAGCCATCGAAAGAGATTTACCCTTCCAAGATGAAATTTGTTTGATGATTTGATCCAAAATGCTGTGGAAATGGCTGGATTTAGGTCTTTCCCATAAGATAGGAACACCCAGGTATGTGAAGTGGAAAGATCCTTCTTTGATACCTAAATAATTAATAATGTGGCTTTTTCTGTTGGGGGCAAAGTTCTTTCCAAAGAAAACAAAATATTTTCTCCAACTAATCACTTGGCCTAAAATATCTTCATAATGAGCCAGGGAATTTTTAAGGTGTTGGATGTTCCTTTTATCACCTTTTAAGAACAAAATAATATCATCATCATATAAAAGGTGGGAAGAAACGTTTAATTTTCTATAGGCCTAAATAGGCTTAATCTTGTTTTAGGCCACCAGGCTCGTAAGAAGTCTACTTAAGTAATCTTCTGCAATATCAAAGAGGATGGAAGAAAGAAGATCACCTTGCCTAACCCCCTTGGTGCATTTAAAGAAGCCTTTAGGTGACCCATTGACCAACACAGATATGGAAGCCGAATTGAATAAGGTGTGAATCAGGGCAATAAAAGAATCAGTTTCATGTAATTTATTCATGAGATACATTTGGTTATGTAACGAGATAGTTCTCTATCAATTTGTGTTAATGACACAAAAGGTTAGTTGTGTAAATTGTTACACATCAATATGGTTTGATCGTATTTATTTTATGTGAGGAATAAGGATTCCAAAATAAATTTTTTAAATCATACACACATGTAAAGAAAATTACACAAGATTAAATAAAATTTAAAATCATATGTTTCATATTCCTTAAAAAGAGGATACTTTTTAATACATTAATCATCAAACTAGGTAGTTCATTCTAATGTTGGTTTCCCCTAGGTTATCTTGTGCCAGAAAATCAAGTAATGGGTGACTTTAATAGGATTTTGTGACTATTCTTGGAATTTGGTTTGGGATGTAATTATTCAAAAGAACCTAAAAATATTTGGTTATTAGAGGAATATTGTTGAGTGAATCCATATGATATGTTAGGATAAATAGTTATCTTCTCAACTACCCTAGAGACATATATGATATAGTTGTAATTAAAATCTACCTAAGTATCTAAGTGGTGGGAGAAATTCTATAGCTACCCCAAGATTAGTGAAATATGGATCATGAACTATGGAAGGATATGGTGTATCTTAAATGGTGTCATCATTTTATTGGGGGAACATTTAATAAATATCCTTATTGAATGAATATAAAACATGATACTTATCTGATAAAATATTATTTTATAGATATAAATGTATCATCCTCATCTGAATTAACTTTTTGGTATATCTTTGAAAAAGAGGATATTTAAAAAATAAACTTATTATATTGGTATAAAACTTGATAATCTTTCTTAATTAGGAGATAAAACTCTATTTGTTAAGTAAAATTACTTCCTAAGTGTTCTTATATTGAAGTTGGTCAGAATTTTAATCTATAAGATTATGATAAGCACATAATGCTTCACAAGATTTTTCAAAGGCATTAGATAAAAAATAAACTAAGGGTGTTTATTCACCACTCATATAATAAAATTGATTCAATTTAATTATGTATTGATGATATTGAGGATATAATTTAATTCTTGTTTTAGTATTGAAACTCATTCTATAATCCTTGTTATTTTTTTAACAACATGAATTAGTTGAATTGAAGTTTAAATTTTTTTCTCAATTTTATAAGGATAGAAGAACTAATTCATATGATATCTTGGTTTTTTTTTATAGTGAATGAGGGTAAAAGTTAAAAATGGGAGAAGGAAAATTTAGTTTGAAATTCTAACAATGTTTCCTAAAATAACCAGTAAATTTCATTAAAATCTAAAGGAGGTGCCAAGAAGAAAAAGGAAATGATTCCATTATATAGAATACATGAAAGGATATATGAAAATACTTGAAATGATTATGTAAAGTTTCATTTTTATAGATACGAGTTATTATATTTTGAATTTTATATTATATCAACTTGTAATTTTCCTCTGGAACCCTTGTATAATTTCTGAGTTAAAGTTCTTTTTTGTGGTGTGGGAATTATTTATTCATTGTGATTCCAATATTTGAATTTTGATGATATAGGTTGTGGTATTAAGTATAAAGTGTATCTTTACTGATATTATATAGAAATAATTTATTCTCTTATGGTGGGAGTTGTATTGTGGGAGAGATGAAGTCTTTCTAGTTAATCAGATATAGAATACATTTCACTATGGCACCATTTGTCACACTATAATAGTGTTGATACACTTGAATTTATGAGTGTTGAAGGATATTTACAATGTTTAAAGAAGGGTTTATATCATGTTGTGATTTTTATATCTCATCTGACTAAGGGGATGCTAAAATATAGTATTATGGATTTCTCTATGATTTTGGCCCAATATTTGGTAATTACGATATAACATGTTGAGTCACACAATGAGAGGGATAAAACAAGTGTTTATTATAAATATTATTCCCACTAATTTTATTTAACTTTCTTGACCTCCCAACTTCTAATGGTATTTTTTATCCCTAATTCTATGAAATATCACTCAAGGAGTGATAAACCCATTGTGGTCCCAAGGAACTTCTAGAGTAAAAATTAATACAACATTGGTAAACTATATTCAGTTTAGGACTCCTTACTCATTTGATGTTCCTTTATTATATGATATATCTTAAAATATTTCATCTTTTTCTTTGTTTATTAATTATGATATCACTATTATGATTCCTTATTGTTCACTTTTAAATTACCCTTTTTGGATTGAACCATTTATGTTGTGTTCTACACATCCGATGTTGCATTTCAAAAACTATCTGTTATATTACCAATTATTTTCATTAATTTTTTGAGTGGATACCATTGGCCCATTATGATAGTGTAGTCGGGAATTAGTGTAAAATAATGGAGGAAATACATGGAGGTAATTACATGGGATGAAAACCATTATAGAAACAATCATATGCTATATATGGTTCTGTTATGCCATGAAAAGTCTTATCATTCCACAACATATTATTTAATGAATTATTCCCCTATACTTCCTAGTAGATTCACATAAAAACACTATTTATTACAACTATACCACACCACATTCCCAGTTGTATTTAAAAATAGATCAGTGTTAATATTATCTAGAGGTTGGTTATCCCGTTTTATTCATGTTTGTAGTGTTCTACAATGTGGAAGTTTTAGATGTAATGTAAAAATGATGTATTTAGTGTCGATTTGTGGATTGAGGATCATAGAGGAAAATATTAGCTTCTAGCTAGGGCTTGTGGTACATCCCTTATTACATGGAACTAGTGGTTCTAGTGAAATTGATGCAGAAATTTGTATCTTACTGTGACTATGTTGATCCCTAGAGAGAATAACTTGGTGAGCTCCATTCATGGGAACTTACATAACTTTTCATCCCTATTTTATATTTAGGAGAGGAAATATCCTATATTGATATTTTAATAGATATACCATGAAGTTTGGATCATTTGGACCACTTGAGGCATTTTATATCACATTTTGAGTAATATTTGGCTTTATCTATGTATGGATGATGATTGGGTTCATGCATGATGAATGTAGCATGTCCTAGGGTTTGGTACTCCCATAGTCATGGGACGATAGCAGCATATGGGCCCACACTTTTATTGAGTTTAATAGTAACAAAAATTCAGTGGGTGTACGTTCTCTATAGTTGAATCATGGAGTGAGTACTCCCTTGCACCCAACTAGGCATGGGTCCTCCACATGGTCAATAGAGTTTAGCACTCCACTGATTGATGTTTCATAAACTATTAAGGCACTTGTTCATTATAAATAAAGTCAAGAATTGCTTTATTTTATTAACTTTTTTGTTGAGAAATGGGTTCTCCATTAGCAGTACAATACTCCATATAATTATAGTTATCTTAGTGAGGTATGAGACCCTCACCATTGGTAGTGATATTACATAGGTTTGGATTAGTTGGGTAACTTGTATTCCTGGGTTTCTTGGAGTGGAACTTTTCTTTGAGGAGTTTGGTTGTTGATGATTTGGGATTAGTTTCCTTAGTTATTTGACATGAAATAATATCTAGGTTTTTTTAGTGTTCTTCCATGAATGGGTTACCCTTTAACTTTGTGTTTTTTGAGTAGTATTGTGCCTTTATTCATTATTTTTTTGTTTTTAGGGTGTCCTAATTTGTATGTATGTACTCTACCTTACTTGTTAGTCTCTCCCACATGTTTTATTTCTTTAAATATGATATATAATTTGGTGGAGGCCATAATGGACATGGGTTTGGTGGTTTAATAGTATAATTTTATTTACAGGGGATGGTTGTTGATGAAGTTTGTGTATAGAGAGAGTTCATTTAATTAGTATGATTGGGTTGTTTTAACCTTTAGAATTATAGGGTATGTATTTTCAACCTTTAATTTATTATTTCTTTATAATGACACCCTTTTGGATCTTTGTGGTTTCCATATCAATTATATATTTTAATTAGTTTTTATTTTATATCATGCATTACTTTCAGGTTTTGTGATGATATGTGTTGTATATAGGTGAATTTGGCAAAGGCCACCCATAATTTTTGATATTCCTACTTGCTACTAGT